>OZ010789.1:63115687-68505687 GCA_963932465.1 Maratus speciosus
TAGTTCAATCTGTCTTAAATTCAAAATTTTATGTATTCGTATTCATGTATAGGGGGAAAAAAGAGCTTTTCCTCCTTTCTAATGTTATTTTGATTAGATTGAAAGGGAAACAAAACTCATGTTTTTCTATTCTAATGATATTTACAGAGTTATGTTTCGTTCTTCAGCATAAAAATATTAATTTCAGCAAATTTCATTCATTTTTTCATAAAAATGAATATCTGCGAACTATCTATTTTTTTTTTAACACTATTTCCGAATTATAATCCTTACCATATTTAATCGCATAATTTTGCAATTAATTAACATTAAAATTAGGCAAAGATTACTATTCGGAAGAAGTAATAACTAAAAAGTGAAATAGTTGACAGCTAAAATATATGGTGATAGATATATTTAAATTTTTTATTTTGTTAAAGAATAAAAAAAAAAAATGCTTTAAATTTTGCAAGTAGTGTATGGAATATAAATATGCAGATTGTAGTGACGAGGGGGGGGGGGGGGGGGTACAGTTGTTAATACCGGTGCCGCAGAATATTAGAGCTCCGGTACTTTTTTTGTTAGAAGTTAAGTCCTGCGCTAGAATACTGTTTAGTTAGCACAATATTTATATTTAGCATTGTACTTCTGAAATAAAGCTCAATTACATATTACTATAATCGTCGTTGCTTTTAAATGCCATCTCAAGTAATAAAACATACATTAAGAATATTAAAAGTAAACCGAAAACTATTAATCTCTCAGTAAACTAATTGCCTAAATTGAAACATTTTACAAAAATTCTCAGGTTAATTTTTTTCATCTTTTTTCCTGCGCGCGTGTGTGTAGGGGGAGGAAGGGGGGTGTTAAAAAACATAAAGTTATTGAAAAGCAATTTAAGCCAAATGTCTCTTTTTGAGAGATCAGTTTCTGTAAATATTTCTATTGTATTACATATAATAGTAAATATTAGTAATTAAATATTTATATATATTAAAGTTAGTTGCAGCTCAAATATATCTGCCAACAGACAATAGTTCCCGCAGCATGGAGGGGGGGGGGGGGCTTTGAGAAAGAATTTAAATAAACATAAGGGTTGCCAATTTACGCTATATGAAGTTTTAGTTTTACGTATTTTTCGCTTATTTTTCAATTTTATAAAAATAAATGATTATCCCCCCCCCCCCCTTTGCCCTGCCAAAAAAAAAAAAAGGAATAAAAGAAATTTCACAAAAGTTTAATAAAAATATGTATGGTAATCACTTATAATGAAACAAACTAAGCTAAATATGCTATAAAAGTGATAAAATACCTTTATTTAGATTAACGTACGTTTCATCGCACAAACGGCGACATTTTCAAAATCGTTCTTGATAAAAATATTTTCGGAAAATTATTTAAAAACAAGGACTTGGTAAATAATGATATGAACTTGGTAATTATACATGAAGTCTCGTGACATTACTTACTAAGTTATTGTCTTTAAATAATTTTTCGAAAATATTTCTATCAAAAATGATTTTGAAAATGTCGCCGTTTGTATGCGAAACGTACGTTTATCTAAATAAAGGTATTTTATCACTTTTATAGCATATTTAGCTTAGTTTGTTTCAAAAGTTTAATGTTTACATTTTAACTAATAGAATTAACAATTACCGATAATTGACACATTAATTACACAAATTATTCGAGTTTATGATGAACTTTTATCGAAACATCATCAACATCCGTTATCACAATTTTAAGATTAAATTGCCATACCACTTTATAAGTATTTTAAATAACTTTCTTATTTTTGTTAAAAATTTTTTTTTTCCTTTTTGGGGAACCTAAAGTTGAAGATGTATGATCAGTATAGCAATCCAATTATTGTAACTTTGACAACGATCCGTGCTTCTCCGGCTTTGATTGCAGTAAACGCTTAATAAAAGCTACCACTAAGCACGTGGTTTTATTTATTTTCTGTCACTTTATTTTAAATAGATTATAGGCTCATAAACATGAATGCCACTATCATTTATTTTCTTAAGGCGTCTCCCTACTTGTAATCCCAGAAAATTACATACCCTCATCATCTTATTTATCTCTCTCTTATTTTCCCGTTTTGCAAGAGTTTACTCGGAAGTATAACAGATAGACTTATAAAGAATGAAGCTTATATCATATAAATTGTTTATTTTTATTAATTTTAGAAAAAAGAAATGAACAAATCGATATTTTTTTTGCGCTATAGTCTGCCATCATCATCAAATTCATCATAATTTTTCATCGTTTATATCTGCCAAACTTCCTTTTTTTCCCCCCTTTTTTTTTTTTTTTTTTTTTTTTTTTTTTTTTTTTTTTTTTTTAATATTCGCTTTATTTTACGACAGATATTTTGCGTAAAGTAAGGCGAATAGTATTCGAAAATAGTGGTCTCAATAAAGCTGAGAGAAATTAGCAACTTGTTTGATATTTTAAAGTAAGATCTTAAATGTTCTAATATAAACGACGTAATAAGTCGCTGATGTTAGAAGCATATAAAGTGAACAAAAGGAAATTGAGGAGTTTTATGATTGCTTTTCTTTTTCATTTAAAGTTTTGATATTACTACATATAATGCTCAATAACAAAATCTCATTTTCTTAAAAAGAAAGAAAAGAATAAGGCGGAAGAATAAAACAATATATGTAATTTCTTCAGCCCACAATTTTTTTAAATTTTAAATTACATTTTTTATGTGCAAAAAGTTAGTCGACAGTTAAGTGTATTCATATAATTACGACACTTTTTTGGCAATTTAAGGGTGTAATTCGAAAAAATATTTTTCCATCCTCAACAGTTCGAAATTTTCTGAAACATTTTCAGATTCATTTTTAAAAGAAAAAACGTGAAACTTGCTGAGCTGATTTTGGAAGAGATGCATAAGAGGCCGTGTAATTTCATTTTTCGCTCAATTAATTTGAATTTGATTTTTAAACAATTATTTTCTCAATATGACCGTTTCTTTCATTCCCAGATCTCCCGCTTCGGAAAATTCGTTTCAAAACGCCAACTTTGACAACATTTATTGCGATATTTTCTGTATTTATCAAAAAATCGACAAGCACGGCACATTATGTAGTTTCTAAATAAAAGAATTTGCCAGTTTGAGAGTAAAAATGAATTTAAAAATAAATCAGAAAATAAGCAGTTTGGATTGGAATACACCCTTAACTTATGATTTTTAAAATTGTCTTTTAAAAATGCTTACTTACTAATAATAGAGCCTTCAAATTAGTATTTTATTGTAGATATTATTAATTGTTATCAACTTGAAGAACTGATATGTATAAAATGAAGTCAATTATTAGAAAAAACTTTCCAATTACAAATACTACACTTTTTGTCTTATTTGAGAGAATGTGCCTTTTTACCGCTTAAAGTTAATAATAATAATAGTAATAATAAGCTAGAAGTAGCTAGGAGTCGTTCGGTAGCTTCATCGCCCCGAGCCCAACCCTTCCCGCTTTTCGGTGTCTTTAATTTGTGTAATTTCCCTTTTAAATTTGTCCGGTTTCAATTTTTGATTTTTTTTTTTTTTCAATCTGGCTTTGGCTAGAGAGTCTCTTTTATTTGGGACGTGGCTGGGGACCTAAGAATCTTGCTTCCACAAAAGAGTCGAACAAGAGTAGAAGAATAAAGGGCTGCGGACCAAGATGGGCCGCTCGCCGCGGCGGTTCTATATTTGGCTTCACATCATTCAAATACCCGATTGATTTCGTCAGTGTCGATGATTAAACGTAAAACAAAATCAAAGAATCGTATCAAAATCAAAAGGAAAAATTTTTAAAGAAATTTCGTATCTTTATGTTTAACACCATAACAATAATTGAATCGTATAATATTTGTATTTATATGTAGTCATTATTTATTATCATTTTCAGTAGTTCTGAATTCCATTAACTTTTACGAAGTAGTAGTAATTTGTATATTTTAGAAAAAAACTTAGCTTGAACTGCTGACCTCAGTTATTAAACATTATTAAAAAAAAATTGTTGAAACTTGAAATAGCTAAAATAAGAAATAAAGATAATAGTTTAAAAAAAAAAAAAAAAAAAAAAAAAAAAGGAATTGGAAAGAAAAATTTCAAAATTGAAGCGAACATCATCTTTAAAATTTTCCTTTCCAAAATTTTATCATTATGTATTAGGCCTGAAGAATCTGCCTTCGTTCCACAAATAATGGTTATATATATATATGTGTGTGTGTGTGTGTGTGTGTGTGTGTGTGTCTGTGTGTGTGTGTGTATTTATAATTGATTTATAAATATATTTTATTACAATACGTCTGAATGAAAAATTTTCTACTTGTGTATTCCTTCATTAAAAAACACGAAATGTAAATATCGGTTTAAAAAAAAAAAAAGGCAGCACGTTCTAAAAATTTAGAAATAGGTGATTTGAAAATTAATCAATTGTTTTACTCACTTGGCGAAATAATGAAAGAACACTTCAATGTTATTATATGCAAAGTTTTTCAGAAAGGTTTATGAAAAGACGGGTGAAAAGATAGATGGAAAATTGATAAAAATAATAAAAATAGGAAGAAAAAGAGAATTTTCCTCTTGAAGAATGATTTGCTTCTCATTATCTCGAGTGAAAGTTTCCTCCAGGCGAAAAACGAGCCTTTTCCTGCTGGACAAAGGGACAGAAAATTCCTGGGGAGAGTCCGAGGAACCCTGGAGTCACACTATTGTAAGTGATATAATGAAGGGAAACGTGATAAGACATACAATGGAAGGACATTATCGTTATAGGTACTACTGCAGAGCTATTATAGTGGATCTCATCATTCAAAACTGCTGTGTAAATTATAGTGTGAAAAATAAGTAGATTCCACAAATTTAGAAATTTGAAAACTGATCAATATTTTTTTATCTCAAAAATCATTTGGTGAAATCATGCTTTTTTTTTTTTTTACTTTTAAAGTGCAGAATTGATACAAAGAAAGAAAAGATGGCTTTCAGCTATAAAAATGATTTTCTTATCGCGAGTGAAAGTTTCCGTCAAACCATCGTAAAACGAGATTTTTCCTATTGGACAAAAGACGGAAAATTTATGGGGACTCGCATAAACTTTGGAGCCAGGTGAATTATATAATGAAGTTAAACATGATAAGCTGTACAATAGAAAGCCTTTGTTAGTAATTACTGCAGAACTACAGTCAAACCTCGTTAACATGAACACGCTTAACGTGAATTACTTTTAACATGAATTGTTTTCACAGTCCCTTGTAAAAACGAATACAAAGATTTGATACTGATAACATGAATTACTGATAACATGAACAAAATTTTGATTCCCCTTGAGGTTCATGTTAACGAGGTTCGACTGTACTACTATTTATCTCTTTACTCAAAAATACTCACTATAGCACATTATAGTAACACTAGTAGGTAGATTCTAAATATTTGGAAATAAATGATTGGAAAGTTGATAAGTTATTTTTATCTTTAAAAAATAATTATTAAATATTATATAGCGCAAAGTTTGCAGAATAGATAGAAAAAAAAGGCACGTTTTTAATTGATTGAAAAAATGTTTTGTCTCTCATTATCGCGAATGAAAGTTTCCTTCAGGTTCAGGAAATTCAGGGTTCCCAGCAAAACATGACTGACAAATTCCCTGACCAAATCTCAAAATATTCTTTGACCAAATCTCAAAATATTCTTTGACCAAATCTCAAGAAATTCCCTGACCAAATAGGGATACAACGAAATTTGTTACTTTTTTTCGCAATCCTTTGTCAAAATTAGCGATTTTTTTTTAGATTGTTCTTCAGATTTCTCGATTTTTTTTTCGATCATTTTATGAATTTCGTGATTTTTTCCCGAGACTATTTGATGAATTTCGCGTCATTTTTCTCCAAGACTTTTCCATGACTTTTTAGAAAATATTTGTAAATTCCCTGACTTTCCCTATATATTTTGAAAATTCTCTGACTTTCCTGACTACTTTGAAATTCCATGACTTTCCATGACGCTGGGAACCCTGAAATTGCAAAATGAGACTTAGTTTCATGAGCAAAAGCGCAGAAAGTGTCTAGGGAGAGTAGTATCTGGAGAAACCCTGGAGTCAGATGTAAAGTGTAAGTGATACAATTAAGTTAAGGCTTTTTCAAATCCAAAGGGGCAAATTTATGACACAAGTTTTAATTCATTTTTATTCAAAAACGCATGGCATTGGTAGGTATTCAGAAACTATGTAATAGAAAAACGTTTTCCAATTTTTTTTTTTTTTTTTTTTTTTTTTTTTTTTTTTTTTTGTAAACTTAAAAGATCTTTTGGAAAATGCCATCAAATTGGGCATTTTGAACCGAATTTCCGGACAAAAACTAGCCATAGAGAGGAGAAAAACTGGCTGACACGCGATCAAAATTGCGATAAGAAATTTATTTATCAATAAACGGAAAACTCACTTCAATTCCAAATCGCTTCAATATTAGATAGTCCTGCCAATTTTGAGCTTTTTACGTTTAAAAATGAATTCATAAATGTGTCAGAATGTTTCGTGCTTGTTGAGCAGTGAACTTGAGTTGAGAACCGCCTTAAACCACTACCTCCTTAAAGGATATAAAAGGTAGTATTAAGGGGGTAGTGCTTAAACATACCATACCTAGAATGAAGTCCACGTACAATGATAGAACGTTATTGTTAGGAACTGTTACAGAACGACTATACTATATACTGTATCCCATCATTCAAAACAGGACCATCGCTAAGACTTTTTATTAGGGGGGAAAGGACCTTAAATTGCCAAGTCAAGTTTCAGTATTTGCAAACTAGTTTCATAATTTAGCCAAGTTACCACAATTAAAAAATGTAATATAGTTCTTATTTGTAAGAAGTTTAATAATATTCCCAATTACCATGTTTACTCGCGTAATAGTCGCACTTTTTTTGCCAATTTTACATTGTGAAAGTCTAAGGTGCGACTATTATACGGGGAAATCTACTACACAATATTGTACACTCTAATGCTAAAACATTACCGGTATATATAAAAAAAAAAAAAAAAAAAAAAAAAAAAAAAAAAAAAAAACACACATTATAATAAAATTAGTAACTTACCGAATGTTTCCAGATTATGTGCTTTTTATTAAATACCATTTTCTTTTTTTTGGTAATATTTTTATAGACATAAAATTTACCAATAATCTTTGTGAAAATTTTAACAAAAAATTCTCATGATAAATCACTTTCACTGAAGGTATAATTATCACTATTGTAATGTGAATCAGTGTCTGAAGAATCTCCGCCAATGCATAAAATGTAATCTTCGCTTCCGTCCAAACGTTGGAGATATACCCGTCTTCTTAAAACATATTGAAATTATATCGCTTGTTATTAAAGTTAATTTTGACAATTTCTTCTGCTTCAAAACGAGGGGGTGCGACTATTACGCGAGTAAACACGGTAGATTTGTAACCTTTTCTAAATCTATCAGTAATAGAAAGAGTATTAGTTTTTATTAAAGTTTTAAAAAAATTTGCCAACTAAGTTTGTAAATTTGCCAAGTGTAACAGCATTCGCGAAAGTTTTTTTGGGGTGAGGCTCCCCCCCCCCTAGCGAGGGCCCTGATTCAAAACCTACTAAGTGTATTTTTGAATAATAAATTGAATTTTGAATGAATTATAGAAAAGCTAGCAGATTCTCAATATTTATAAATAGCGGATTTAAAAATTGGTGTTATTTTATCTCAAAAATCATTTGACGAAATAATGTCCTTTGGCTCGTGCAAAGTTTTTCGAAATAGTAGAAATATAAAAGAAGGCTTTAATTTGGAAGAATGTTTTGCCTCGAATTATCGCAAGTGAAAGTAATAATCGCAAGTGAAGATATGTACAGTACATATATTTTCAGGAGATTTTAAAACGACACTTTTCCTGTTGGAGAAAAGGATGGGAGTTTCTGGAGCCTCGTAAAACATCTGGTGCCACACTATTGTAGCGATGTAATGAAAGTGATAAGATGTACGGCAGAAGTCTTTAGGAGCTATTGCATATTGTATCACTTTATTCTAAAACAATAAGGTGCGTTAGGTTGTGTTTAGAAAGGAAAAATGCTCCCCCTCTTTCTAAAGCAATAAAATGTAATTTTTAACAAAAGGACGGGAGATTCAAAAATGAAAGAGATAAAAATATTAGTCGAACTTGAAGGAAACTTCTTCCTCCTGCAAGATGTCCAGCAGTTTCCTTGTAAAACCATTAAAAATGATAAACACCGCGTGACCACAAGAAAAGACGCCGACACTGAAAGCAGTTCAATGATATATGTATATCTGGAGATTTTGATGAACAGCAGATGGACTCAAAGCAGTCTTAGGAACTGCTGCACGTTATATAATGTATCACTTTATTCTAAAACAATAAGGTGCAAGTTATTGATAAATTATTTTATCTCAAAAATCTCTTAGAAATAATGTCCTTTCATTGATATAGAATGCAAAATTTTTCCGAATACATAGACAGAAAAAAAAAGGAGATTTTTATCTCTGTGAAAGATTTTCATCTCAAATCATCAATGATTTTCTTCTCTCTATTTCCAGTGAAAGTTTCCTTCAGGCGAATGCAAAACGAGCTTTTTCCTGGTAGAAAAAAGGAGAAAATTTCTGGGGAGAGTAGTAAAAACCCTTGTAATCATATAATCACATAATCCTTGTAAATGATATAATGAATACTACTATAGTGTATCGGTTCATTCAAAAATACTAAGTGTAAGTTATAGAAAACTAGTAGATTTTTAAAAATTAGAAATATAAAGATAAATTGAACATTTATGATATTTTATCTTAAGGCGGGTTTTCAGATCCCCAGCTGAACAACGAGAAATTTTCTGACACATTTCCTGATTCATTTTTAAACGTAAAGGTATAAAATTAGCAGGTCTGATTATTGAAGCAATTTGAATCGAATAGTATTTTTTTTTTTTTTTTTTTTTTAAATAAATTACTCGTCGAGTTATAAGCGATTGTGGTCACGTAATGATAGCTTTTTCCCCTTTCTGGAAATTCGCTTCAAAAGTCCAACTTTGACAGTATTTTCTGAAAGATCTTCTACCTTTACCAAAAAATGGAAAACGTCTTTCGATCGCATAGTTTCTGAATAAGAATACCTGCCAGTTTTATGCGTTTCCGAACAACAATGAATGTCAGAAAATAACCTCTTTGGATTTGAGAAGAGCCTTAAAAATCGCTTGGCGAAATAATGTCTTTTCATTCATTGAGAATGGAAATTTTTTCGAACCTTTGGATTTGACAACAGCCTTAAAAATCACTTCGTGAAATAATGCCTTTCACTGATTCAGAATGGATTTTTTTTTTTTTTTTTTTTTTTTTTGCACCTTTGGATTTGAGAATTGCCTTAAAAATCACTTGGTGAAATAATGTATTTTCACTGTTTGAGGATGGAATTTTTTTATTTTTTTTTTCCACCTTTGGATTTGAGAACCAGCTTTAAAAATCACTTAGCGAAATATGTCTTTTCACTGATTGTAAATAGAAATTTTTTTGCACCTTTGGATTTGAGAACCGCCTTAAAAATCATTTCGCGAAATAAGGTCTTTTCACTGATTGAGAATGGAATTTTTTTTTAGAATTGGTGGAAAGAAAGAAAAAAGGTCATTTTATCTCGAGCTATCTTGAGTAGAACTTTCCCCCGGCAATCGTAAAACGAGACTTTTCCTGGTGTAGAAAACGGGAGAATCGTAAAACCCTGGAATCACACTGGGAAGTCATATAATGAACATAAGTAAGCTGTACAATAGAAGAACATTATCGTGATAGAACTACTGAAAAACTACTACTGTATAGTATAGTGTTTCATTTTATTGCAAAAGTGAAGGCAATTAGGCGCATTCTAAATATTTAAAAATTGGTGATTTAAAAGCTAGGTTATTTTTTCTCACAAATCATTTGATGAAATAATGGTCTTTACTAAAATAAAACGAATATTTTCCTTAGAATAGATAAGAAAGAAAAGGAGTTTTATTTTCATCTTGAAGAATTATCTGCCTCTTATTAACTTGAGTAAAATGTTTCTACATGCGATTACAAAATTAGACTTTTTCTGGTGGACAGTTAGGACAAAAAATTTCTGGGGAGAATATCGAACTCGCAATTCAAACTGTTATAATTGATTTATATCATAAAGTTAAACACATTAAGACGCACAATGGTAACACATTATAGTTGGAAACTTACTGCATAGAACAACTATTAATTTCCGTTCAAAAATATTAAATGTACATTATAGTTGGAAATTACTCCGGAAGAACTATAACATTCGTTCTAAAATACAAAGTGTACACTATATAGTAAAACTATTGAGCAGATTCTAAAAATTTAGAAATAGATAATTTGATAATTGATAAGTTACTTTATTTCAAAACGCAGTTGGCGAAATTTCGTTAGGCTGCAAAAGTTTTCAGAACAGATAGAAAAAAAAAAAAAAAAAAAAAAAAAGAGGGTGGAGGGGAGTCGAATTGATTGGAGAATAATTTGCCTATTTCGAGCGAAAGTTTCTTTCAAAAAAATATAAAACGAGACTGTTCCTGGTGGACATATAATGACAGAAAATTTCTGGATAGAACCGTAGAAGTCCCGGGGTCACCCTATTGCAGTTAATATAATGAAGTTAAGTATGATAAGATGTTCAATACATCGTTAAGGCTGTTCTCAACTCCTCTGTTCAACAAACGCAAAATGTTTTGGCACATTTAAATATTAATTTTTTAACGGAAAGATATAAAATTGGAAAGCCTGACTATGGAAGCGATTTGGAATCGAACTGTATTTTCCATTTTTTGATAAATAAATTTCCTTTGGGTTATAAGCGATTTTGATCACGTGACAAATACGTTTTTCAGAAATTTTATTTCGCACGGAAATTCGGTTCAAAACACCCACTTTGACACTATTTTCTGAAAGATCTATTATGTTTGCAAAAAATCTGAAAAAACAGTTCGATTGCATAGTTTCTGAACAACAAGACCTGCTAGTTTCATGTATTTCCGAAGAAAAATAAATTAAAACGTATGTCATAAAGTTGCCCTTTCGGATTTGAGTACAACCAAGGGTGTTCTCAAATCCAAAGGGTCAACGTTCTGACATAAGTTTAAGTTCCTTTTTGTACGGAAACGCCTGAAACTAGAAGATGTTGTTATTCTGAAACTATGTCATGGAACTGTTTTTTCCGTTTACTTGTAAACGCAATAGATCTTTCAGAAAATACTGTCAAAGTGGGCATTTTGAACCGAACTTCCGAACGAAAGAAGAAAACCCAGTCAATAAGGGGAGAAAAATGCTATGCCGCGTGATCAAAATCACTTATAACTCCATAGGTAATTTATTGATCAAAAAATGGGAAAAAAAACAATTCAATTTCAAATCGCTTCCATGGTCAGGCTTTCCCATTTTATATCTTTCCGTTAAAAAATGAATTTGTAAATGTGTCGAAACGTTTTGCGCTTGTTCAGCAGAGCAGTTGAGGACATCCTTAAGTAATCACATATGGGTCTACGTTGGAACTACGTATATGGAACTACTACAAAATTGCTATACAGTATCGCGCTATTGCAAAGTACATGTGAGTTATAGTGCTAGGTTCTAAAAATTTAGAAATAGGTGCATAAGTTATTTTACTTCAAAAATCACTTGGCAGAATAGAGTCATCCGTGTGCTATGAAGTCAGTGGTACAATTTTTGTGGCAATATTAGTGGTGATAATTTTTATATTTTATTTGCATCGCTATTCCCAAACATAATTTATATTGCAAATGGTGCAGAAGCATATACTTCTCTGAGTTCTGTTTAGAAATAGTGGCACAAATAGAATATAAAAATAGGCACGAGTGGCACCTCCGGAACAATAATTGATAAAGATATAGAAAGTGAGAAGGAAAAGGAAGGACATTTCCTTCAGGCGAATGTAGGCGAAACGAACCTATTCCTGGAGTACAAAAGGACAGAAAATTACTAGGGAGAGTTGTACTAGGATCGTCCGGTCAATCTATTGTAAGTGATATATATAATGAAGTTAAACAGGATAAAGCTTACAATAGAGGGACATTATCGTTAGGAACTACTGTGAGAGTCAAAGTCTGTGTAGATATTTTACTGAGAGTGCCTCAAGCCTTACGGATTTTAAGGGTGTATTCGAAAAAATATTTTTCAACCCTCAACAGCTCGAAATTTTCTGAGACATTTTCAGACTCATTTTTAAAAGTAAAAACATGAAACTTGCTGGGGGGTGATTTCTGAAGACATGTTTAACATGCCGTGTGATTTCATTTTCAGCTCAATTAATTAGAATTTGATTTTTAAACAATTATTTTCTCAGTATGACCATTTTTTTCATTCCCAGATCGCCCGCTTCGGAAAATTCGGTTCAAAACGCCAACTTTGACAGCGTTTTTTATAGTATTTTGTGCATTTATTAAAAAATTAAGAAGCACGGCACATTATATAGTTTCTAAATAAGAGAATTTCTCAGTTTGATACATTTGAGAGCAAAAATGAATTTTAAAATGAATCAGAAAATAAGCAGTTTGGATCGGAATACACCCTTAATAGAAGAAAATTCATTGTATAGAATGGGGGATAGTGGAAGAACTTTCTTGGAAAAAATGAAGTAAAGAATTTAATGGGTGGTATATTAATATTTAATACTAAAGGACAAAACTGGGAAATTTCATTACTGGCCAGTGGTCAGTAGTACAAGTTTTATAAATGGCCACTTTCCTTAAATTAGCGACCATTTTTCTATTTAAAAATACTAAACAGTAAACTTTAGTTACAATTTCTATTAGTATTAATCTAAAATTGAATAGCACAAATAAATATATTAATATAAATATATTGCAACCAGAAATAATACAATAACATGATGGAATGCAACAAAATCTTACTCTCTCCTTGTAGGAAAGTGGCCATAAACCGTGGCCGCTGACAGTCAATTTTGTAATAGCCCCTTTTTTCCATCCACTGGCCCTGTGGCCGGTGACTAGTGCTAATCTTGCCCTTTATTTAATACACCAGGAAAAAATCCGACTGTATTCTGATAAGTCACATGATTTTTTCAGGGATTTTGGCATGGAATAGTCAAAATAAGCATTTTTTTATTATTAATATTTATAAAATTACGCCAATATTTTAGTTTTTAAAGATTTACTGACATGTTCACTATCAGAAAATACTTATTTTCAAGACTTTCAAATGTAAACAAACGTGTTTACGAAATGGTACATTATGTGTTTTTTTTTCCAATTTCAATATTTACAAAATAAAAATATAGGTTTGTTCATGAATTCTATTTAAATCTACTCAAGTAAACATTAAATAATTCAAATAAATATTCGTGCAGTAGAATCTATATTTTTTAACAAATGTTTATGTCAATATAAAAGGAAATATAAAAAATATAATAATAATTAATGGACACATTATATAATATGCGCTACTATAGTTGACCTCCGTGACCTCTCCCTTGTATCCGCTTTGCTAATTAAAAGTTACATAAATTAAATTTGCAAAACATTTAAATAAAAATAAAATTATATTTATTTTTAAACAGCTGATACAAAAATTTATTAATTAGTATTATTATGATTGTGACTTGCTCACCTTGAAATTATTCAGATTAAAATCTGGGTTAATTCGTATTTTTTCTATGCTTTTATAGAAAATATTTGAAAATAAGTAGTTTCAAGAAAT
Organism: Maratus speciosus; assembly: GCA_963932465.1. Taxonomy (NCBI): domain Eukaryota; kingdom Metazoa; phylum Arthropoda; class Arachnida; order Araneae; family Salticidae; genus Maratus; species Maratus speciosus. The sequence continues at coordinate 63,129,397 of OZ010789.1, forward strand.
CGTAAGAATATAAAAGTAAATAATGCAATGATATTAGGTCCCTACTTTTGAAAAGCCCTTAAATTATATGACAGAGAAATGTCAAGGGTGATTTGATTTGATTATGATTTTCATGAACAATACAACATTGCAGCAACTAGTAAAACCTAAATATCAACAAGTGAAATGTAGCTGAAAATTTTAACGAATATTAAAAAAGTAAATAAATAACATAAAATAAAGACACTTTCTAAATTTTTGTGATAAAAGTTTTATTTTTTCAACTGTGACTGAAAATAATTAAATTCCGAAGATCAAGCTCACTAAAAAATATTCAAAAAAAAAAAAAAAAAAATTCTTGCTATTTTAGATGCAATTAGCTAGACCGTGAAACATAGTGACCCAAAATGACCCACTAATCAAATTTTTTCGAACATTAATTAATGCCACTTTTGAAGATTTTCAAATGAAAATATTAATTAAAAACCCATACGTTATATTATTTTAAAACAGGAAAATTCCGGAAACCCTCAGAAAGTCCAAAGAGCAACCACCTCTGATAATAACTAGACCCATCAAAATTCATAAAATTTGATTGACAGCTGTTCAGCTCCAGCAATAATTAAACCCATGAAAATTCTTAGAATTGGATAAGGTTTGTTTTGATTCCTAAATAACTGGTGATACAGATGATGCAACATTAAAAGTAGTATATATGTTTTTAATCATCGTTTAAATATTAATAAAAAACGCACAAGCATTATTCTAATTAAAAACAGAAGAAAAATAATAATTCGGAGAAAGTGCAAAGAGCAATAAAACCTGATAATAAATTAGCCCATGAACATGAAATTCCCTCAATTTCGATTGACAGCTGCAAAATTACGTACATAAGTTTTGTTGTTGTTTTCTTAAGTTGCATTTGATGCAGATAATTTGCATTTTACAAACAGAGTCATTATTTTAATTGTCGTTTAAATAAACGTAAAAGTACAGACGTTCCGGAAACTCAATGTAAGTCCAAAGAGAAATCGCCTCCGATATAAATTAAATCCATAAAAATTCTCGTAATTTGATTGACAATTCTAAGATAAAAAATTTTTAAATTTATTTTGATTTTAAGTTTAATTTGATGCAGACGATTCGCATTAAAAGGGGTCTTTTTAAATTGCTGTTTAAATATTTAAAAAAAAAAAAAAGCATTACATTAATTAAAAATATAAAAAATTTGAAATCCAGAGAAAGTCCAAAGAGCAATCATCCCTGATAATCAACCCCCTGAAAATTCTCTTAATTTGCAAGAAGACGCACGTAAGTTTAATTTGATTTTTTAAGTAGTAGTTGATGCAAATAATTCACATTTTAAAAACTGGAGTCTTCTTTTTTTTTTTTTAATTATCTTTTAAATAAATAAATTAAAAATACAGCCATTCCGGAAATCCTATGGTAGTCCAAAGAGAAATCGTCCCCGATATTAGTAGTTAAATCCATAAAAATTCTCTTAATTTGATTGACAATTCTAAGATAAATTTTAAAAAGTTTATTTTGACTTTAAATTGCATTTATTGCAGACGATTCACATTATTAAGGGTCTGTTTTAAATTGCATTTAAATATTTTTAAAAAGCATTATATTAATTAAAAGCACAAAAATTTTAAATCCGGAGAAAGTGGCAGAGAGCAATCATCCCTGATAACCTCATGAAAATTCCCTGAATTTGATTGACAGCTGCAAGATGACACACAACAGTTTATTTTTTATTTTTAAGTTGTATGCAAATGATTCACATTTTAAAAAGATGATTCTTTTTTTTTATTTATTTATCGTTTAAATAAATAGATTAAAAATACAGACATTCCGAAAATCTTATGAAAGTTCAAAGAGCAATCACCCACGATATTAATTAAACCCATAAATATTCTCTTAATATGACTGACAATTCTAAGAAGTTTTTTTCATTTTAAGTTGCATTTGATACAGATGATTCGCTTTACAAACGGTCTTTTTTAAATAGGTGGTTTTTTTTTTTTTTTTTTTAAGCATTATATTAGTAATTAAAAACGCAAATAATCTGAAATCCGAAGAAAGTCCTGAGGACAATCATCCCTGATAACCCCATGAAAATTTCCTGAATTTGATTGATAGCTGCAAGATGGCGTTCATAAGTTTCTTTTGATTTTTTAAGTTGCAGTTGATGCAGAGTATTGACTTTTTAAAAACAAGAGTCTCTTTTGGAAAAAATGCCGTTTAAATAAATAAATTAAAACTACAGACATTCCGAAAATCGTATGAAAGTCCAAAGAGCAATCGATTCCGATATTAATTAAATCGTTCTTTTAATTTGACTGAAAATTCTAAGATAAATTTTTATGAGTTCTTTCCATTTTAAGTTGCATTTGAGGCAGATGATTCACATTAAGAAGGGTGTTTTTTAAATAGTGTTTAAATATTAAAAAAAAAAAAAACAACGTTATATTAATTAAAAACACAAAAAAAAATTAATTCGGAGAAAGTCCAGAAACCAATCACCCCTGATGATTAACCCCATAAAAACTCCCTGAATTTGATTGACAGATGCAAGATGATGCACATGTGTTTCTTTTAACTTTCTAAATTGCATCTGATGCAGATGATGAGCATTATTAAAGTGCCCTTTTTAATAATCGTTCGAAAATTAATTAAAAACACAAACATTACCTTGAAAAGGGTAACCAGAGATGAAAGGCCTCATACTCAGTGTGGCAGGCATAGCAGGCAAAGCCATGATAATTTACAATCGTCCAAGTTTCTGCTATGTTAGATAATGCACCCGTAACTTGAAGATGATGATGAGTACTAATCCGTCAATGTTGTAACTGACCACCGTGCTAAATGCAAGACCCACTACTTGAATGAACCTCTTCAACAACTACAAAATCTCCAGAAGTTGGGTAGGTGAAAGTGGGGAAGGCGGAAGGGGTGTGGGGGATTGTCACTGGAAATAGCTGATTCAGATAACTAATAGAGGTAAAGTTGAAATCTCTCATGAAGGGCGGAGCTAGTCTGAGAACCAGCCTGATCACGGGTACCATTGGACACAGTTCTTGTTGAATGGGGGGTCACAGTCGGGGACCGCCTTAGGGAGGTTGTCATTGACATGTGTTGCTCTTTCTGAATAATTGGTTTTCCGAATGCATTGTTTTCTTGCCGATGCTATTTTAATAAAGTCCCGGGGCAGAAGTTTACAAACTTAATTCTGATTAATGCACAGAGCAGCGTTCAGAGATTTCGCTTCTGAATTCCATCTGACTTTCAAGTACAATTAAAGTTCATAAGTAAAATTTTAAGAATTCACAGTAAACTTACATTATACTAACTCTTTAATAAATATGTTTTTATTTGGCCATCATTTTGTTCTTTCAGTGAAAATTAAAGCTGGTTATTAATTAGAATTAATTTGCAAGTTACTCGCGTCTCAAGTCCAAACTCGCTACATTTTGACACACTTCACAAAGTCATTATCATCAGTAAATGCACGAAATCTTCAGATATTCGTGTTCAGATATCATAAAATGAATACCGTTTTTCTTTTCCTAAAAAAGTAATGCATTTTTCAAAAAGTACCACCAAATTGATATTTGGAGTCGATTTACGGAATACTAATTCTTAGGAACCTACGTGAAATGTTCAGGAAGATTCGCATTTTTGAACGGAGAAATATAAACACTCTTCAGAAGTATATTTTTATTTTGTCATTACTTTATTCTGATTCTCTTAACAAAAAATAAAACTGAGAATTAATTAGAATAAACTGACAAATTACATAAATAATTAGCGTATCTAATTTTGTTTCCAGTTAAATAAGTAGTTTTTCTGGATATTCCACAAAGTGTTTTGATTGACTAAATTTATGCAGTAGACTCCCTCAAATCCACACAGCTTGGGATCAGAAGTTGAGCGGATTTTAGAATTTTGCGGATTTCTGGTCATTGCTTTGTTTACATTTTTTAAACAGTCATTTGAATGCAATAATGCAATCAAAATTATAATGAATGATTGTAATATAGTAAAATATAAAAATAATTAAGTAAAGTAATAAACTAAAAGGATAAAAAGTAAGTTAATTTTAAAAACTGATTAAAATATTAAAAGTAAGCTCAAGTGAATAATTAATAATGCATATTTGAATATGCATAAAAAAGATAAGCTACATTTTCCTTGAATTATTCAATGAAACTTTCCTTATGAAAAGTACTCTCCCTATTACTTCACATCGAAATCATCGTAATAATAACCAAAAAAACTTGATTAATACATAAATATATTTGGTAAAAAGATTGTGATTATCAGTGATATCAGCAATTTCTTGATTTTTTTTTACAAATAAATTTATATTTCTTTCATGGAAAACCACGAATTCACTCATATTATTAAGAATTACATCAAAATACGTATGGGATAAAATAAAACTGAAAAATTCTGTAATTTTGCCCCTACATCTGAAATGAAAGTTTCATTGTTTATATCTGTAGGTGTGAGGATTTTAAGCGTTTGTCTATTTTAAGGTTTAGGATTTGGGGGAGTCTATTTATTAAACTTTTCTATCAAAATATCAAGAATACTTATTATTAGGGTCCGACAAACCCCGGGCGACTTAAAAATTCTTCTTGGCAACTAACTTTTTACCTACTTATTAATTTTTTTTTCTTTAACCAAAAAAATTCCGTGTGCGAAAATATTTATTTTTAATAGCGTGATTATTTGCAGTGGAAGAAAATGCACCATACCGGCGCAACAATTCTCCCTAATTTTTCAGAAATCAGAGTTTTTGCTAAGCCAAACTAAAGTGCATGTTAAAGGAGCATTGCTTAGATTAGAAAACCTTAAAAATACTCCAGCAAAAAAAAAAAAAAAAAAAATTAAATGATGTTTCATTAAGTGGAATGTACCAAAATGTGCAGTTGTCAGATATATTGTGAAGAATCCAATGGGATTCACAAAAAAGGTCCCATATATTTTCAAATGAGAACTCTAGATAGGAAAAGCAATGTATAAGCATAACAGCTCAAAATATTTCTAAGTCTCAAGGTTCTGCCGGAAATGATAAAAAGAATCAATCCATCTAAACCAATCTTAAAGGTTGACGGAAAAGTAGAACGGCATGAAAAAAATAGGAGTTATGGAATTCCTTTTAAGTAGCACCTTTGCCGATATTTTCCCAGGACAATTTAAAAATGAAACTAGATGCGAAATTTTCTCACGCTAGCAGCGAGGGTCTCTCTTGACCTATGAAATTGAAGCTTGTTAGTGATATCATTCAACCTAGGCTCTGAGTGGGCCGACAGATAGCCTTTGTTTTAGGAAGGTGAATTTGAACGAACAGAGAAAAGGGGGAGATGCGTTTTGGAATCCCAAGGAGAGGGCTGCTCGCTGAGTTGGGACTGCGATTTCGGAGAGGTCCGAAGGGATAGAAGTAGTCTGCCGATTCAGGCAGGATAATATTTCTCCGGTCGAGGCCGCGAGGTAAAAAGGAGTTGACAACGGATTGTTGTGCACGAGAAGCAGCGTCAGCAGTTTTCGTTACGAATTAAGGTAAAAGGACTAAACTTTTTTTGATAAAGAATCCATTAGAAGATTGGATGCCTATCTCATGCTTTGTTGAACTTATGCTTTTAAATGAACAGTGTCGTCAGCTGTAACGTACCCAGAAAATATAATATAGTTGTAATTCAAGTATAACCAAGAAATTAATTTATCTTATGTCTTTTCAATAAATTGTTTGATTTAATTATTACTTGGGCCTCCGCTTGACTGAAGTTCCACGCTACCACTTCCACATGTTAGTCGAAGGTTTTACAACTTGGTGGCAGAAGGTGGTATGCACAGCAAGGACTCTGAACATTAAAAGACTAGCTTAAGAGAAAGAGCTCCAGACACAAGACCGTGTGTAGAAAAAAAGCGACACCAGCATCGTGCCGGACAGTTCCTCTAAGAAAGAGCTCCAGATGAAAGACCGTGTGCATAGGAAAACGACACCAGTATAGTGCCGGACAGTTCCCCTAAGAAAGTGCTCCAGACGCAAGACTGTGCGTAGAGAAAAGTGACACCAGTATCGTGCTAATCAGTTCCCCAAAAAGGTGCTTTAGACGACATCCGGATGCAAGACTGTGTGCAGTGAAAGGAGACTACAGTGCAGTGCAGTGCCGTGCAGTACAGTTCCCGAGAGAAAATGCCCCAGCAAAACAAAAGGTAAGCTCATTATTTTGAGTGGCTCTTAATTTATTAATTAATTGAAATGTCGATAAGAAATTAATATTTTAAAGGAAAACTTTTGTTTTGAGATAAATGAAAATTTTAAAATTGGTTAGTTAAGATAAGAAAATTATTAACTTATTAATTAATTATAGTACAAGGAAGCTGATACACTTTGTCATTGGTTTTAAATTTTGAATTTTTTTAAAAAATTAAGAATACAGAAAACTAGAATCAAACTAGATTCTTAAAAAAAAAAAAAAAAAAAAAAAAAAAAAAAAAAGAAATTAGATGTCATGTAAGAAAAGTACCATTGTGAGGAAAGTTTGTTTGAAAAATATTTTAGAATCAATTTGGATTATTTAATGATTGATTTTCCTAAATATATACTTGTATTCAAAATAGAAAAAGCATATGAAAAGGTTGCAAGGAGTGTTCAATTCTGAGTAAAATAGGGAAAATTGTTTACCTATAGCATTTGGAAATATTTTTTTTTTTTTTTTTATGTTCTATATTTTGTGTGTGTAGGGAATGTAAAAAGTGGGAAAATTATACTTCTTTTTCGAAACTAACACTAAAACGTAGAATGTCTGAAATTTATTATAGTATTGCTAATTTATTTATGTATAGTGTGAATACGTTTGAAAACATTTTATAACGGTAGATAAGGTTAGAATATTCTCGGTGAAGTGTCAAATTCACATCTTCTGAGGTAGTTGAAAAAAAAATATATAAATAAATATATGAAGAGGGAAATCGTTAGGTTATCTTTGTAGTAGCGGTAGGAATATAAAATCGATAGATAATGGCGAAAATAACGGCATTGAAATATTGCCGAAAGGCTGATCTGCAAAATTTAGCAGAGGTATTAGGAGTTCAGATAGAAGAAAGTGACATAATAGCGACGATTATCCAAAAGATAGAGGGCGCGGACGATTATGATGCCGACTTTGCATTAACACAAGTGGGATATATAGTAAAAGATAGGGAAGATCTAATACTTTTAGAAAGAGAGAAAAAAGAAAAAGAAGAGATAGAAAAAGAGAGAAATTTTCAATTAGAGCAACTAAAATTAACGCAAAATACAGGGAGGCGTAACTCGATTTCCAGTAACGGATCGGATAGACCTAAATTAGAGCTAAAAACTATAATGCATCGTTTTGATCCAGAGCGTTCGGACATAACTCTATTTTTAAACTTGTTTGAACGACAGGCATTAAGGTCTGGGATAGAAAATGAGGATCTGGTCACGCATTTATTAGCTTTGTTGCCCGTACAGATAGCTGAATTGATCTTGCGCGAACCGACAGACCGAGTTGACAACTTTCAGCACGTCAAGTCAATTCTGTTAGCTCGTTTTAGATTGAGTGGCGAGGCTTATAGACAAAAATTAGATAAACATTTGCGAGACCAGAATAGCCCGTGGAAAGACCTCATTTTTGAACTAAATAGCTTTCTAGAAGGGTGGTTAAATGATCTTGAGGTTACTAATTTTAAAGAGTTAAAAGATTTGCTAATCACCGAACAGATTAAGAGGCGTGCTCCAGCAGAATTAAGGGAGCACTTTATAGATTCGTGGGCCAAATATAAAGATCCAGGAACACTAGCTAAGGATCTGGATGAATACGAAACTATAAAAGGGGCGTCAAAAAAATCGTGGAACAAAAAGCTAAAATTCGAAGAAAATTCGCGGGATGAGAAAATGGAAAATGAAGACGAAACGAGAGGGGGGCATTCCGAAACCAGAACTAACTGGAGAGAACGAAATATAGAGAAAGAAAGGGAAAAAATCTTTGAGCGAAAAAGGGCTATTAGGTGTTTCATTTGCTCGAGCCCAAACCATTTGAAGGTTAATTGTCCCGAAAACAAAAGAAATGGAGAGCAAATTACCAGCGTTCATCATATTAGCGGAAGTACAAATTTTGAAGAAAGTTTTAAGCCTTATCTAAGCCGCGCGCTAATCAACGGAAGGGAATGCACAACATTAAGAGACAGTGGAAGTCAATATGATGTAATTTCGAGGAGATTTATTAAACGCAATCAATTAGACGGTGGCACCATTCGAGTTAGACAGCCGTTAATGAACAATACTCGTCGCTTACCGACCGCCGAAGTTGTTTTAAAAATTGAAGGACTCGGGAGACTAAAAACAAAAGCTATCGTGACGGACAGAAAGACGAATTTGTCTTACTATATTTTGGGTAACAAAACTCAAAAATTAATTGATGATATTAAAAGGAAAAAAATGCAGATTTCAGATGCAGTGGTCATCCATAACATAGCGAAAGCGAAAAACGAAAACGGGAATCCATCCCGAAGGGAAGAGACTAAGATAAGAGAGGACTACTCAAAATTGACGAGCGTGAACTTGGGAGAAAGGAAGGAAATGGGAGGTACCCGGTCAAAAACGAGATATGAGAATTGGGAGGGAAGGAAGGATAATACTGTATCACCCACGAAAAAGGAAGATCAGGTTTTAGGATCGAATAAAAGAAAAAAGAAAGATGTCAAAGGGGATCATGAGATGGGTTGCCCCATACGAGAAGTCAAACTGAAAAAGGGGTTAGAAAAATCGCATCATGAGTGTGAGGATTTAACACAAGCAAATAGGGCGTGTCAAAGTATAGATAGATCGGATAATCAAAGGGATACGTCGGTGAAAATAACACTGAGAAGGAACAAAAGAGAATTTTGGTTTAGAAATAACGAGAACAAAAAGTATCTCAGGTCAGAAAATCTAGTAAAGGATTTGGACGGGAATAAAGAGCGCGAAAGTCTTACGAGACGGATTAGTCGGAGGACGGGCGACTCTAAAATTTCCCCGGCTTATTGTGTGGCGAGCGCCACAGGTAGACACGAAAAGTTGCAAAATTATCGTGTAAATAGACAAAAACCACAAGAAAAAAACGCGGAGAAAATAAATAGGTTGACAAGCGAAGATTCACGTCCGAGACACTATCCTAAATATAGAAATAGGCCTTCACATGACAGGCTCTAGCAGTTAGAAATTTAGCGCCGGATCAAGTGAGTCGAAATCGATTTAACTAAGTGTACATAAGTGAGTCGAATTCGATTTAACTAGGTGTACATATTAAATTTATCTTATTTTGTGTAAATGTCATAGTGTAAAATTTTAAATGTGTTTTGTCTTTTAAAAGTGAAATTTCATAATCAAAGGTACTCAGCATTAGTAAGTTAAATGTAAATTGTATGAAAAGTTTTTTGTGAAAAAGGTGAGTGAGATATATAAAGGAGGGCCACTCTAATATATGAGCTAACCTTTTCTTTGCAGATATTACGTCTTGCAGCCGAAATATCATTTAAAGGCGGGGGGTATTGTGAAGAATCCAATGGGATTCACAAAAAAGGTCCCATATATTTTCAAATGAGAACTCTAGATAGGAAAAGCAATGTATAAGCATAACAGCTCAAAATATTTCTAAGTCTCAAGGTTCTGCCGGAAATGATAAAAAGAATCAATCCATCTAAACCAATCTTAAAGGTTGACGGAAAAGTAGAACGGCATGAAAAAAATAGGAGTTATGGAATTCCTTTTAAGTAGCAACTTTGCCGATATTTTCCCAGGACAATTTAAAACTGAAACTAGATGCGAAATTTTCTCACGCTAGCAGCGAGGGTCTCTCTTGACCTATGAAATTGAAGCTTGTTAGTGATATCATTCAACCTAGGCTCTGAGTGGGCCGACAGATAGCCTTTGTTTTAGGAAGGTGAATTTGAACGAACAGAGAAAAGGGGGAGATGCGTTTTGGAATCCCAAGGAGAGGGCTGCTCGCTGAGTTGGGACTGCGATTTCGGAGAGGTCCGAAGGGATAGAAGTAGTCTGCCGATTCAGGCAGGATAATATTTCTCCGGTCGAGGCCGCGAGGTAAAAAGGAGTTGACAACGGATTGTTGTGCACGAGAAGCAGCGTCAGCAGTTTTCGTTACGAATTAAGGTAAAAGGACTAAACTTTTTTTGATAAAGAATCCATTAGAAGATTGGATGCCTATCTCATGCTTTGTTGAACTTATGCTTTTAAATGAACAGTGTCGTCAGCTGTAACGTACCCAGAAAATATAATATAGTTGTAATTCAAGTATAACCAAGAAATTAATTTATCTTATGTCTTTTCAATAAATTGTTTGATTTAATTATTACTTGGGCCTCCGCTTGACTGAAGTTCCACGCTACCACTTCCACATGTTAGTCGAAGGTTTTACAATATCTCACAAAAATGACAAATGGACAAATGATATTTTAAATCAAAATCTCAAAGGCATTATTAATTTATGTATAAAATTTCTTGTTGGGAATTAAAGGTAAGTATATTAATTTGTCTACTGTTTTTAATGTTTAATTTCATAGTTTGTTTCTATTTAATTTTTACAATGTAGAAGTGGTATTACCTTAAAATTTTTGCTCAGTTTGACTTTTTTTTTATAAAATAGTTAACTTGTTCGCTGCAAAATGACACATAGGTCACTCAAAAATAGCCGAATACGATTATGAGTAGCCCAGTGTTCCATTTTGCAGCGAATGCGTTAAGGGGGCTGGTCCCTCAGCTTCCGATTTCCTCTCGCTATTGTAAAGTCTATGGGCATTTGATGCTTTCGTATATTTAAAATATCTCCTCGGGGGAATCATATTTTTATCTTCTATTTTTTGTGTACACTTCTTAAAAGATGTCTCTTTTTTTCTTAGTTCTCAAAATGTTTCTAAAGTATTAAAAAAAAAGAAAAAGTGTTTCAAAAATCTATAATTTCCCAACTCTAAGCTCAAATTTCCCAAGTTCACATATATCGGGGAGGTGGGGGGGGAGGGGCTCCCCCCCATAACACCCCACCGCGACGCCTCTGGCTGTAAGTCTGTGCAAATTATTCACTTGAATTCTTGAATTTCAGTGAAATTTAAGTGAGAATGCTTGGAAAATAGTTAGTAAAAATAAGGTTTCAAAACTATCACTGTCTTTCTCTCATAACAAGTTCAAACTTCATAAATTAATTTATGGAAGAATTTGAGTATACATAAGCTGAATACGCCCTAAGTTGAAAAGATTAAATAAATGTGTTTTTAATCTATAAAAATTAAAACATAGTATTTTACTATCTAAGTAATATCCGTGGTATTGTTGGGCCTTGGAACAGTTTGGATATCCGTTTCCTTTACTTAATGACAAACTGTCATTCAATGAAAATTATCAAAGTTGTCATATTCTCATTTCAGATAGTGCAATTACATTTTCTTCGAATGTAATTCAAGTAAAGATTAATGTAAATATTATTTAGAAAAATATTAAAATATTTTTTATTAAAGTAAAGTACTCAGCCATACACTATATTATCATTCTTTAAACCATAATTCATGCACCTCCTTCAGCAGCGTGTCTGTAAGCAACAACTGTAGAGAATACCACAATATAATCATTGTTTAGACCGTAATTTATACACCTTCTTCAGCTGTGTGTCTGTAAGCTACAACTGTAATTAAAAAGTGAATACATAATATGATCATTTGTTAGACCGTAATTTATACACCTTCTTCGGATGTGTGTCTGTAAGCAACAACTATAATTGAAAAGCGAATACATCACGCTTTCGCAGACAGTACTTTTTAACTCGACTATACAATCTTAAAACAATTATTTTCATCCAAAAAAATTAAAAAAGTATTAATTTTTAATTTTCACTAAACATGATTGTTTTTGCATGTGTCTTTGAATATTAAAATATCTGGAAATGCAACAATGTCCACACGGAGAAACTAAATTTCAAATATAGTTAGTGTCCAGGAAATGGCAAATTTAAAACGGTTAAAAACACCAAGAAAAATATTATTATTATAATTATGAAGCAATTGTTCGAAGTCATATAAATGTAAAAATAAATAAATAATGAAATAAAAATAGAATGTAACATTTTCTTACATTCTAACAAGCTTGCCTTTTTCATTTGATTCCATATTTTTTTACAAACAAGTATGTAATCAGTTAAATTCGTTTGAAGCACAACTTTAATGTTAATATAGATGTTAGTATAATTCAATAATGTTTTTAACGTAAGTCATTTTGAATACATTATCCAATCTCCACATTAAAATATTTTAGAATCTATATATTTCCGACAGCAAATTTTCGGATTTTAAGAAATTCATCAGTACAAAATTATCACACATAAAATTTAATAATTAAATACATTTCGTACATTTTCTTATTTTAATTTATTCTTTTTACTCTCACTTAATTTAGATGCCTTATCATGTAACGCATAGATAAAGCATACAAAATGTATTTCTTCTTTAAGGGTGTTTCAAATCCAAAAGGGCAACTTTCTGACATAAGTTTTAATTTATTTTTGTTCGGAAATGCATGAAACTAGCAGGTCTTGTTGTTCAGAAACTATGTAATATAGCTATTTTTTTCGTTTTTTTTTTTTTTTTTTTTTTTTTTTTTTTTTTTTTGCAAACACAAGAGATCTTTCAGAAAATCGTGTCAAAGTTGACGTTTTGAACCGAAGTTCCCGAAGAAAGCAGAAAAACCAGTCCGTGAAGGGCGAAAATCGTGTTTATCACGTGATCAAAAACGTTTATAACTCAATGGGTAATTTATTGATCAAAAAATGGAAAAACAGTTCAATTCCAAATCACTTCCATGGCCAGGCTTTCCAATTTTATATCTTTCCGCTAAAAAATGAATTTGTAAATGTGTCAAAACGTTTTGCGCTTGTTGAGCAGAGCAGTTAAGAACAGCCTTAAGTGTTTACTTTTTAGGCTCATTATAATTTCATAAAATTTCGTAACATATTTATGATTGAAACATCCACTACAATTAAATTTGTAAATTATGTTAGAATAATATTGTTTGGGGGAAAAAGAAAAAAAATACATAAAATAAGCTCTTAATGTTCACCAATAAAAAAAATAATAGTTAATAAAACATAATTTTTCACATGTGTTGTCGTGATTTGTATATGCATGGTACCTACTTAGTTTACAAAGGCGATTGAACTAACTTACATGGAAATAATCTTAACGTTCTGGTCCGGGATGAAAAAAAACTGTATTGACAGATTTGGCATGAGTAAAATTCAATTTTTAGCTAAACGAAAGTCGCTAGGTAATTTCTTTTGTACAAAAGTGTGTTTCCAATTGGACTCCAGCATTTTTTCACAGAAAATTTTCGGATCGCAAAATCTCAGCAATTAAATAATGCAAAAAAAAAGCTTGCCAGAAAAAGTAGTGCCAATACAATAATAATTTGAACCAACACATTTGGAAAATAAAAATCGATTGTCGCATATTCGGCAGCATTCGTTAGCTAAGGGTTAAGTTGCTCTGGAACAACAGCAAAAAGAAATTATATATTTTTATCAGTTTATTTTTTGAAACTTAATAATTCTTTAACACCTTTTTTCAAATTAAAATTCTTCAAAAAAAATGTTTAATTAAAAAAAATATATTAATAGTATTAATCATTTAAAAAATTAATAAATCTGAAGCAATAACATTTTTTTTTTTTTTGGGGGGGGGGGGGAGTACAGAAAATAAAAGGTTCTTATTTAAGCACGTATAACTAACTGGGCCGTGGCCTTATATTCCCCGAATTGGGTATGCAATTTTTGTAATTATGATATTTTAAATCTGTTTTAACTCTATTATAATCAATATTGGGTACTTTTAAAGCAAAATAACATTAAAAAAAATATTTTTATCTAAATATATATAACTTCTATATTTACACATATGGTCAAGGCATAAAAATGCTTAATTTTTTAGACAATATACGAAAGGGGGGGGGGGAATATGAATGGCAGTCCTTTGATCTCTCCTTGGCTTGTTCGGCCCCTGGAAAATAATTTTTATTAATTTATAAATTTATTAATAATATTATAGATTTATAAATAATAATAATAATAATAATGATAATAATAAATAATAACAATAATAATAATAATTTTTTGAGTAAAAAAGAAAAGCAATTTTTTCTAAATACTTTTCAACAGGACTTTTTTTTTATTTGTTCCCTAAAGAAACGTTTGGGGGTATTCTCAGACTGACTGAAAAAAAAAACCCACCATTATTGGCGGTCTGTCTATGACTGATTTCTGACCAGAATCGATGTAAACATCTTCGTTGCCAGCAAATTATTCATAAAACTTAACAAATCGCATAAAAATCTGCAATAGTTTTAAAATTAGTTTAGCAGAATTTTTTTCCTTTAGTATTTTTTTTTCTTCGCTAGATTCAATAAAAAATGTTTGGGATAACAAGTATCCTCAGAATAAAAAAAAAAGAGAGACCATTCCTTTTACTATTTATTAAATATAAATTGTATTTCTACAATTTATTAAATATAAATTGTATAAAATGTTACCACTGCATATAAAGTATTAAAACATATATCTATGAGATATAGCTTCAAAATATAGCTATAAAATATAATATAAATAGAAAACACAACATGGCAACGGTTTGTTTGGAGTCAGTATCCAAGCAAAACGTCATATCTGACGTCACGACTGAAAGCGTCTATTGATTTATCAAAAAATGGAAAACACAGTTCGATTCCAAATATCGCTTCCATAGTCAGGTCTTCCAATTTATATCTTTCCTTTAAAAAATAAATTTGTAAATGTGTCAAAACATTTTGCGCTTATTGAGCAGAGCAGTTGAGAACAGCTTTAAATATAACAAATCTAAAAATAAAATATAATACATTTACAGATAAATGGAATCAAAGTTTCAAGTTGGGCATTCGTCGCAACCGCAGACAGTAACAGCACAAAAAGGGTTACATCTTTTTATCTAATTATTGTATTTGCATGCAATTTACGGCAGTTTATTCTACATAGAGTAGTTTTAAGCTATCAAAAGTAAAAGGGAAAAAGAGAAAAGAAAGGACGGCAAAAAAGAGAAGAGAAAAGAGAGAGAAGGGTAAAGGAAAAGAAAATGAAGATGAAAACTTTTGTGTCTGCAATTGAACCGTAGAGCACACATGTTCAAAGGTGCAGTAACTTATAATATGTCCATTACAAACCTTTTAGATAGATAAACATAGATAACGCTATTTCGGCGGATTTTACATTGATTTCACAGATAAACATAGCAAATTGTTTTCATGGGTAAACATGAGATGCTTTGTCGATAATTGAAACTTCTCCTAAGAGTTGGAGAAGTCTCAGCTTAAAAGCAAATGCAAAGAAAAGTATTTAACATATTATTCTATATATTGTTATAAAAGTCTGAAACGCTTTTAAAAAATTGTTACTATTTCCCATGGCATGATGGTTGTTCTAGACAGAAAAATAGAATGGTGCAATAAAAGAAAGTAATATTGCACATTGAAAAAAAGCACATTGTGAAAGCACATTGTCGAATTTCAGACTTTTTCCAGAAACATGTCAAAAACAAAATCGATCATTAGTCGAGCAATAAAATAAATTGCAGCAAACTCTGTCTAAGGCGTAATCGATCGGGACCAAGAAAATTTTCCGTTGTAGACAATATTCCGCCTTAGACAAATTTTACTATTGTCTATGGATTCGCAGGGACTTGAAAATCTTTCCGAGTTATAGACAGATTTCCGTCTTACACAGAGTCCGCCTTAGAGAGTTTACTGTATATTATTCCCATTTTATTAACTTATTACTAAACGGGGGGGGGACGCTAGTACTACTTTAGCAGGGCTTGATTAATGCACGGGCCTCCGGGGCCTTGGCCCTGGGCCCACCAATTTCAGGGGCCCACAAATTTGTGTGCATTTTCTCACAATTTAAGTTTTTCCACTGTTTGCATTTTATATTTTGGTCCCTGACGTAAAAACAAAGTTTTACTGTAATAAAAAAACTTCCATATTTAATTTTTCTGTAAAAGTCCTTTACAATTTGAGAGTACCTATAATTTTCAAAACTTACCGTATCCAGAAAATCAAATTTGGGGAAAATGCTAAAAACTGCATACTGTGTCTATCTATTGGTTTCAATATAAACGAGGATTTTACAATGTCAGAATTATAGTTTAAAATGATTACTAGACTGTTAGGGAAAACACAATTTTTATGATTTTGGATAAGGCGAGTTTTGAAAAGGACGCCCTCATTTATTCTGCAACATAAACTGTGGATCATAGATGTTTGTGAATTATACAAATGCTTATTTGAAAAAGTGGACGGTAATTCATTTTCTTGATTATTCTTGTAAATTATTTTTTTTTTTTTTTTTGTAAACTTGAAACTTTCACCCAAACAAATTTGTCAACT
This sequence comes from Maratus speciosus, assembly GCA_963932465.1. Taxonomy (NCBI): domain Eukaryota; kingdom Metazoa; phylum Arthropoda; class Arachnida; order Araneae; family Salticidae; genus Maratus; species Maratus speciosus. The sequence goes on from OZ010789.1 coordinate 63,145,859, forward strand.
CATCAAATAAACCTACTTTTTTTTCTGAAAGTGTCGCCGGGAATGGGGAGGTAGAAGGGAGTGGGGGGGGGGGGGAGGACTTTTTAACAGGCCCTGGCCCCAACTTCAGCTTGATCGGGCTCTGTACTTTAGTATTACATTATGTTCTACACATATATATATATATATTTTATAATCTAAATTTTTTAGGTGCGTTCGTAATTATATAAATACATAGCACCTATAGTCGACGTATGATCAGCCCGTCTGTCCACTGATAACAGCGCAAAAACTACCCAACCGATAGATTTGAAATTTAATATATACAATCGTTGCAGAATTTTGTAGAGTCATTTCAAATTTTATGAAAATGAATGGATCAAAACTTAAAGAGATATTAATAAAAGTTTTCTTCAATCTATTAAATCCTACCCTACGTAATTAATTCAATGAAATCCCGCGACAGGTAATGATCCTACGTTGCCATGGTGATGACGTCTTATTTAAGATGGAGTCCTATTATTTCCGTATTACTGAAGTTATAGAATCCTAATAAATTTTGTGTTCATGCATTTTTGCATATAAGAGTGCAATAGCTAAAAATGCACCAAGATCTGGATATTTATAAAACTGTTATAGTACGAACGCACCTCATTTGGCATGGTTGACGTACAATTTCCGACTTGTTATTTCTTTTATTATCTTTTCTAATTTTCAAAAGCCTTTGTGTATATAATTTTTTAAAAAGCCACATTTTTGTCTGTTTTTAAATAGAGTAGTCCCCTCCTTTATACCGTGTAAGCCGTAAGGGAAAAAAGTGCGTTATAACCGATAGCATTTGAAAAATTAAGAAAGATCGATAACCTGCACTTAATTGTTTTATATTTTGTAATAAACATTAATTATTTCTAAAAACAGGTTTCTAAATTTGTTGCTAATCCATTCTGAAGATATAATGAGAAAGATCCAGTTTAAATTTTACACTTATTTGTGCTTTTACGTCGAGTGCATTATTTTTTCACAGATTTCGGAAGGAATCGTGTTCAAATTTTTGCTTACAAGTTGAACGTAGAAAAATCGAGATACATTAAGGCTGCTAAGACGCTAGCCACACAGCTTCTGAATTCCCCTATGTAATGTTAAGAGGCTACTTCAGTCAAATGGAAAGACCCGTTCTCTAATGCTAATCCTATGGAAGAAATTTATAAAGATATCTCGGTCGCATTTCAATATTTTTAAATTTCTTTTGCATTGAATAGTTGAGATCGATCTGTACAAAGGCCGTTTTTTACTTTTTCGATTTTTTTTACAGGTATTTCTTATGAGGACACTTTCATTTTCGAAACCGGTTTCGAAAGTAAAAGTATCCTCAGAAAAAATATCTGCAATCAAAATCGAAAAAGTAAAAAACGGCCTGCATGCAGATCGATCTCAACTATTCAATGCAAAAGAAATCATTTAAAAATATTGAAATGCGACCGAGATATCTTTATAAATTTCTTTCATAGGATTAGCATTAGCGAATACGTCTTTTCATTTGACTGAAGTAGCCTCTTAAGTCTATGGGCGTTTGATGCATTTTTATATTCAAAATATCTTCCCCGGGGAATTAATATTTGTAACTTCTTTTTTCCGTGTTCTCTTCTTAAAGATGTCTCTTTTTTTTTTCTTAGTTTTGAAAATATTTCTAAAATCTACGTTTAATTTTATATGAAGGGTTAAAATTTTGCTCCCAGTTCGTCAGTTTTTAAAACATAAAATATTAAATTAAGCATAGATTTTAGAAATATTTTAACAACTAAGAAAAAAAGTGGCATCCTTTAAGAAGAGAACAATGAAAAAAGAAGTTTAAAATATTAATTCCCTCGGAAGATATTTTAAATATAAGAATGCATCAAAAGCCCATACACTTAACATTACCGAGGAGAATTCGGAAGCTGAGTGACTAGCAGCCTTAAGGGGGCTGGTCACTCATCTTCGGAATTCTCCTCCGTAATGTTAAGTCTATGGATTTTTGATGCATTCGTATATTTAAAATATCTTCTCGGGAAATTCATATTTTTAGCATCTTTTTTCTGTGTACTCTTCTTAAAGTATGTCTCTTTTTTTCTCGGTTTTCAAAATATATCTAAAATGTATGCTGAATTTAATATTTTATGTGTTAAAAGCAGGCGAACTGGGAGTAAGATTTTAACACCTCCTATAAAATTAAGTCTGTACTTTAGAAATATTTTGAGAACTAAGAAGAAAAAGAGACATCTATTTAAGGAAGTGTACACAAAAAATAGAAGTTAAAAATACTAATTTCCCGAGGAGATATTTTAAGTATACTAATGCATCAAATGCTTATAGACTTTACATCAGAGAGGAGAAATCGAAAACTGAGTGACCAGCACCCTTAAGGGTTTCGTTAAAAATCCGAACATTTAACAAAAGGGACGTGACATTGGGACTTTTACTCTATAAAACCATGACTGTTCTGGGAAAATCGGGACGCTTGGTCATCTTAGCAAATATATAAATATGCATGAAATTATTTTCATCACATGTATAAATTGTACTACGTTTCAAATTTCGGAATCGGTATCAAATCTCACTCTCGGAAACAAACCAAAAGTGATGTGACACTTGGACGTTTAGTCTATCAAACTGGGACTGTCCTGGGAAAACCGGGACGCTTGGTCACCTTAGGAAATGCATAAATATATACAAAAATATTTTCAACAAATTTGTAACTTGTCCTGCGGTCGAAAATTAGGAATCGGGATCAAATCAAACAACTCATAAGTGAAGTGACATTGGGATGTTTAATCTACAAAACTGGGAGTGTCCAAAAATCGGGACGCTTCATCCTCTTAGCAAATGCATAAATATGTATGAAGTTACTTTCATCAAATGTATAAATTGTCCCGCGGCTGAAATTTCGGAATCGGTATCAAATCTGACTCTCGAAAACAAACAAAAGTGGTATGACACTGGGACGTTTTTTCTATAAACCTGGGACTGTCCGAGGACAATCGGGACGCTTGGTCGCCTTAACAAATGTATAAATATGTATAAAGTTATTTTCAAGAAATGTATAAATTGTCCTGCCGTTGAAATTTGGGAATCATTATCAAATCTGACTCTTCGGGAAAAAACTCAAAAGTGATGTGACACTGGGACGTTTAGTCTATAAAACCTGGACTGTCCTGGGGAAATCGGGACGCTTGGTCATCTTAGTAGATGTATAAATATGCATGCCATTATTTACATCAAATGTATAAATATGTATGAAATTATTTACACCAAATATGTAAATTGTCCCGTGGTTGAAATTTCGAAATTGGTGTGTCAAATCTGACTCTCGTAAACAAACCAAAAGTGATGTGACACTGGGACATTTAGTCTATAAAACTTGGACTGTCCGGGGAAAATCGGGACGCTTGGTCGCCTTAACAAATGTATAAATATGTATAAAATTATTTTCACCAAATGTGTAACTTGTCCTGCGATTGAAATTTGGAAATCAGTATCAAATCTGATTCCCGGTAAAAAACCAAAGTTATCCAAATTCTCTTAGGTGGGGTTTGCAATTTCCAGAACTTGAAGAGGCACCAGGATAATTCTTTACCCCCCACTTAAGCATTATCAGCCTCTAAAAGATGTCGTAGGGTGCTAATAATTGAAAGGAAGTCACGCTTATTGTTTCCGATATTGTTTTAAAAATCGACTTATTCTTCTCTGCGGTCACTTCCTGAAAGACTTGAAAGTAATTTATTAACGTCAAACTTCTCTCGCCTATCACAACCGAATAGGTGAGTAATGGACTTTCGTTCAAGATTTGAAGGAAATGCTAATAGTGTATAATTGAAATCACTTCGCCCGTCTAGACAGATAAACAAGCTACTTATGAAATTTGACGTAATATGTAATTAGTTATGATATGAATACTCCACAGGGTAATAAGATGGCTTATAGGAAAATAAATTGTCCAATAAATATTATCTCTAGAATGCAATCAGCATTGAGATGAGACGGGCTGAGCCCGAGCCCCTGAGTTCAGTGGCGCATCCAGGATTACGATTTGGAGGGGGCTAGCATATTTTAGAGGTCTACATGTGCACAAATCTGGCCCGGTTCGTGGCCGAGCTCTATGTCTAATTTTTTTTTTTTTTTTTCATTTCATTCGATGGGTTTCTGGATCGAGTCCTGACTTACATTTTTTTTGCTGACTTGAGCAGAGTCTAGGGCTGCCATAGGCGACTATTTTTATATTCTGTTCGCACCACTATTTTTAAAAATACATTTTGTAGTATATTTCTCTTGCAAATGTTGTCAAAGCTTATGTAAAAGATTTTTCTCTTCAAAAAGTGGTGCGAAATAGAATTAAAAAATAGTCGCCTGATAGTCGTAACCAGCGAGAGATGCCAAAGGAAACTCTGGAAAGTTCTGGTGGGGCTAATTCTGAATGCTTTCAGCATGTTTAATAATGAAATACTGTACTAAAATATATTTTAGTTTTTGAGATTTTCTGGTGTATTTCTGTATTTGGATAATTTTAAAGTGTGTTTGTAATCAAACGATTTAAAGATTTATTATTAAATTATCAAAATATTATGAAGGTTAAAGAAAGTAAGAGGTTGCACGGGGTCTTAAAATTTTAATTAAAAATTTTTAAACATACTAATACTTCTAATTTCATAATAAAATTTATAAAAGATAAAACATTGTGTAACAAAATCAATATTTTTTCCAAAATTCTGTTTTTTTAAGAAATAAAAAAAACAATAACGCTCTTTCATAATTTAAAAAAAAATTAAATATCTAGTCTAGTCTCGATGTCTGGGAGGGGCTTCAGCCCCCTTTAGTTCCCCCCCGTGGGTGTTCTAATGCCTGAGTCCAAGCTCGCTATTTTAATACCAATCTTCTGACTCGGGCGTGCTCGGGCTCAAACAGATAATTTTATTTATTCAAAAATTGGAAAATCGAAAAAAAAAAAACTTTCTGCTTGAGAAACAAGAATGCAGTCTAAGAGAAAGCGTTATAAAATCAGTTTACTTGCCTTTAAAAATCAGTTTTTGAAAAGTTATTGATGAAATATAAGGAGAAATATTCTACCTGATTTTTCTGAAGTCTTTTCACGGTCGGTGTAATCTATTATATGCGTTTACGTCCTGCATAAAATTATCCAAAATGTTACGGAGTCATTTTTTACACGTAAAAACATGAAATTTGCAATTATGATGAATATTGAAGTAAATTTGAAATCTAACAGCGTTTTTCATCCGAAAGTCGACTTAAAATAGGAAATTTGATAGCATTTTCTAACGGAATCTTCCCTTTTATAGAAAAATGGAAACTGCAATTTGATTTTTTTTTTTTTCCATGAATAAGAATACCTGCAAGTTTGATGCGTTTACGAATAAAAATGACTTCGAAATATATTAGAAGGTAGCACATTTGGATTACAGAACAAGCATTTGACCCAAATTAAATTATCAAAGCTTCTGCTTTATCAAAGTTCTACGTTATAACATTTGAAGTTCCAGGAAATCGCTGAATAAGAGCAATAAGTAATACACAGTCTAAACAAGTAAACAAGCCACGTGTTAAATCTGACGCAATATGCAATTATTAGTTATGACGCGAATGTTTCACAGTGTAACTTAAAGGTAAGTAGGAAAGTAAATTGTTCAATAATGAATATCTCTCAAAATCCGGGTGATTCAAAATAGAGGTAAGTTGTCGCGATTATTTCTTGTTGATATAACAGAAACGTATTTCCAATTCCAAAATGTATTAAAAGGAAAGATAGCTGTTTTCCAAATAAATGTGTATAGATTAAAATACGAAAAATAATGTTTTATACGGCCCACAATGGGTGTATTTGACGTAACAACCTAGCCAAAAATGCAAAATTAAAATTTGCTCAACAACTGTAAAACGCATATTTTATAAATAGATGGCTAACTGATGCATCGTTCTATGTCTATATAAGGAGCATTTCATATCCGGTGTCTCCTAAATTCAGTTGAAGAGGAGGTTTCTTTGCCAGAAGACGTGCTTTGTTGCTACTTTTCAACTTCATAGTTACGTTTAAATGTATATTTTTTGTGTCTTCATAAATTGTTGGGCTCAAAAGCTTTATTTTTAATGCAATAATAATAAAAATAAAAATGCGTTCTTTTAAAGACTTTTTTAGCTCTAATTTATGTATATTGATTTAAATATATAGCTTTTTAAAGGTATGCCAAGGTTTGCCGGACCATTTTTGAAGTATAGTTGTAATTGCTTATAGTTTTGAAGGCCAATTTAAAAAATATATATCTTCCGCATGTAGTTGCCATTTTTAAATAAATATATATATATATATAGTATATATATATGTCACATTTTAACGAAATGACAGTATTCACTGAAATTAACTTTATTAAGTTTTATTTAAATAATCAAAAAGGTGGCAATCAATTTCCATAGCTGTTTACAGGTTAGACTTCAGATACCAAGTGGCGTAGAGGTATATCTCTGAAATTGCTCATCTCCTAGGGTTACCAGTTAAAAAGGGCCATGTGTTTCTATTAATTTAACGATAAAATGGATTAGTTGGCTACCCCGCCAAACCCGTGATTATCAGTCATTGGGCCCGTATCCAAATTGAGGGACGATTCATTACAAAAACTAATCAATAGGTCCAATCTTTATAATTTTCTTACAATTTCCCCCCTTTCCAGACAAGTCCCCGGGGATGGGCCGGCTTCCATACACGAGGGTCGCCTGGAAAGTATAAAGCATTCTTTATTAAAGGGATGTTAAAATTTTGGAAGTGAATTACTTTTAATCGAGCTGCCTGGAGATGAGTTATTTCTTTCGTATAGTTAACATGTGATATCACAACAATAATAAAAATATTAAAAATAGTAAAAATAATACAAATAATAAGAATAATACCACTAAAATTTTCAATACCATAAACAATTGAACATGATAAAAACTAGTTATATTAATAAATGCAAGACACTGGTAATATTATATGCCAAATAAAATAATCAAAATAGGAAATATATTCTAGAATTGCTAAGTCCAACATTACATATAAAATACAAACTTGAATGAAAATGTCTTGACTTCATTCAGTAGAGTGTAGACTCTCAAAATACAATTATACTATACTCATAAAGATGTAAATTCAACTATCAAATATCATCCAATAACAGTTCATATGATATCTGATACTTTACATAGATGGTGTTAACTTAAATTGATCGTTGGGCAAAAAGTATCTTAGTTTGGAGGCATGTATTACTTCATAGTCCTTCTTTGTCAACCAGTTAGGTTTATTTATTTTAAAACTTACATTAGACAACTTTTCAATAATTTGATATGGACCAGAAAAAGGCGGGCTTAACTTCCTAGTGTTCGGATAATGAAATTCTTCTGCAATTACGAGATCACCAGGTTTGAAAGGTGCTTCCACAAATTTTAGGTCATATCTGACTTTGTTTTTTAAATGGTGCTCACCAGTTCTTTGGAAAGCCTCTTTCCTGGCTTCCTCAACCGTAGGGTAATAGTTTTCATTGCCTAATACTGATGGATAAGGAAATTGGCCAAACATTAAGTATGCCGGGGGGTATTTGGTTACTGAATGCGGTGTATTATTGTACTCGTTAATCACCTCCTCCAGAATTTTGGGCCATGGAAGGTTTGAAGGTGTAGCATTGATTTTAAGTCTTAGTCGAGTGCAAATGGACTGATTTACGCGTTCATTTTTCCCATTACACTGGGGCCTGTGAGATGAAGTAAGTAATTTTTTTACATTATGTTTATGTACCCATTTACGCAGTTTAGACGCTGTAAAAGCGGGGTTTCTGTCCGTTAAAATTTTCTTGGGAAGTTGAATGCTAAAAATCTGTTTTAGAATATTAATATAAACTTCTGTTGTAACATTTTTAGAGGTAAAACCCCAAACATAACGAGTAGCGTGATCAATAGCTAAGTGCATGTATTTTTTTGTTGAATTGTAATAATTGAAGCCCCCTACTGTGTCTAATGATATTATATCAAAGGGTTGTTCTGCAGGAGGTAAGGCTTCAAGAAGGCCAAATTTAGGTTGGTGGGATTTCTTGTTTAGTTGGCAGACTTCACAATGTTTGACAAATTGCGTAATATCTTGTGTCATGCTGCTCCAGTAGTACTGTGGTGAAATTAAATTTAGCATTTTTTGAATTCCTGGATGGCCAAATTGATTATGGATTGTTATTAATAATTTTTCTCTTAAGGAGAAAGGTACGACAATTTTTTGAAAACCCTTTTTGTGAATTACCAAAATGTCATTAAATTTTTGAAATTTAGGTCCTGTTACATTATCTAACTCTTGGTGTTCTTTAATTTCATCTAAGGTTAATAAATGAATGTGGGGATTTACGTTTGATAAAATGGGATTTCTTGAGAGCATGTCGGCTTCAAAATTTGTGGACCCTTTATTGTATTTTACGGTATAATCGTACATGCTTAATTTTAGTGACCATCTGAATAATCTACCGGTTAAATGTTTTATCTTTTTAAGCCATACTAAAGCAGCATGATCGGTATGTATTGTGAAAGGTTTTCCATGAAGATAATAATGGAATTTGTCAAGAGCATCGATTATGGCTAGACACTCCAATTCTGTGATAGCGTAATTTCGCTCGTAGGGCCTTAGTTGCCTTGAGTGGAATGCAATGGGATGTAAATCTCCATTTTCATCCATTTGTTTCAATACAGCACCTAAAGCTTCCTTCGAGGCATCAGTAAAAACATGGCATGGGAGATTAGGATTAAATAATCTCAAAATAGGTCTAGAAATTAATGCATTTTTAAGTAGTTCAAATGATTGCTGACAGATTTCTGACCATTCCCACGGAGTGTCTTTCTTTAATAATTTATTTAGAGGGGCTCTAATTTTAGCATACTTGTCAATGAATTTATGGTATATGTTTATGGATCCGAGGAATCTTTGTAATTCTTTAACATTTTTTGGAGGAATTAAATTTTTAATGGTTTCGGTATTAGCATTGTCTGGTTTTATTTGGCCATTACTAATTTCATAGCCAAGGAAGTCAATTTGAGATTTGGCAAAATTACATTTGGAAAGTTTTAGTTTTAGATTTTCTTGACGGCAAATATTGAATATAGTTTTAAGGTGAACCAAATGCTCGGCATAGGAGTCCGAATAAACTATAAAGTCATCGAAATAATTGGTAACGAAGTTGACCTTATGTTTATTTAGGATCCTTCTGAGAGCTCTTGCGAATTGAGCCGGAGCATTTTTGTATCCGAATGGGAGGACCAACCACTCGTAAAGTCCCTGATTGGTTACAAAGGCAAGTTTTTCTGTGTCTGAAGGATGGAGGGGGATGTGCCAGTAGCCAGAGGCTAAATCTAGCGTGGAAAAATATTTGGCATTGACAAGTCTGTCTAAAAGCCAGTCTATTCGCGGCAAAGGCTCTGAATCTGTCTTCGTAATGGCATTAATTTTTCTGTAATCAATACAGAGACGCGTTTTACCTTCTCCTTTTTTATGTGCCATTGTTACGGGAGAGGAATAGGGACTACAGGATTCCTTAATGAGTTTAGCATCCAGCAACTCCTGTACTTGTTTTTGAATTTCTGCATTATCTTTAGGTGATGTACGGTAAGGCCTAAGCGAGATAGGAAGTTCCGAGGTGAGGGTTACTCGCTGGGGTTCCCATCTGACTCTACCTACGTCGTACCGATTGCGTGCAAAAATATCTTTGAAGTCGCTCAGAAGCCCTTCCAATTGTAGGTTCTCTTCAGTAGTATAATGATTAAAAGTTATATCATCATAATCCGAGAGAGTTTGAGTATCAAGGCAACAATGTCCCTCTTGAGACAAACTTGCTCGATTTGATTTGGAAGGAAAACTAAGCGGCTTCTGGCAATTCATATCACCTGTTAACGTTAAGGTGTGGTTGAATGAACTTTCATGAGAAATTTGACCGGAAACGTTTTGGTCATTCATAATGATGACTCCATCTTGAGTCAGAGTATTTGAGCAAAAATCCATCGAGATATGGAATTTTTGTAATTCTGGGGTTCCCAGTATCGCATATGGCAAGTAAGACCTTACTAGATATAAGGAGCTATTTTGCCTGATATTCCCTATTTGGAGGGGTACTTGAACTTTTTCGGAAATCTGGACCTGTCCCTGGGTTTGGTTAACATTAAGAGGATGGCAACTTTGAATAGACGTCATATCCAAAGCTGTAGCTAGATTTTCTAGAATGAGGGACAGAGTACTTCCGCTATCCAATAAAAAGGGTATTTGAACCTCATTATGACAAGTGTTTGGGTTTCTACGGTTTTCGTAATTTTTGCATTTGAGGTACCCGGGCACAATAAACCGTCATAAAGAATTCATGTGTATTCCTTGATCAGGGGAATACCCATGGGCGTTTTGGGGTTGAGTCTCATTACTGTGGGTTGCTAAGTTGGATGAAATTGTTGCTCCTGCATTTCCCTGAACATCATATTTATGTAGTAAAGTATGATGCTTTCGTTGGCAATTTTTACAACTCATCTTGGATGCACATTTACTTGCAAAATGGCCACTACGCAAACAATTTATACACAACTTATTCAATTGGATGGTTCTCCATCTGCTATCTACAGGCATAGTTATTAATTTTCTGCAAGTGTGGGTGGCATGCGAATCAAAGCAAACACCGCATTTAGTATTTTCTAAATTTTTGTGGCCTTTCGATCTATCGGAAGAATCTCTGACATAAGTTATATTTCTTACATCTGTTTTAGTTGGGTTCTCTAAAGTTAACAAGCTTTTAGCTTGAATCTCTAAAAATTTTAGAAATTCCGTGAGATTAGGCATATTATTATGGGTAAGGGATAGTTCCCATCGCTCTTTGAGATTATCGCTTAATTTTTGAACTATGGTATAAATTATCATGTTATCCACTAAAGCATTTTGAGTAAGTTTTAAAGAATCTAGAATTCGAAGTGATTCATTGCAGGTATCTATTATATCGAAAATAGCTTTAGAGGAAGTGGAACAATTTTTCATATTTTTTAAATTGTATAACTTGCCTATTTGTGCTATGGCCAAATCCCTAATCTTATCGTAGCGAGCGCAAAGGGTGTCCCATGCATTTTTATAATTGACCTCCAAAAGAGGAAATCCGGAAATCAATTTATGGGCAGGACCCTTTACACTAGCTAAGAGATATTGCAATTTAGAAACGGCTCCCAAATCTGGATTCCGATCTATAGTTGTGGTAAAAATCTCCTTAAAAGAGAGCCACTGATCAGCTTCTCCGTAAAAGGGTTTTAATTCAAATTTGGGAAGATTGACTGTTTTTTCAAAAACATTACTTGTATTTTTATTGTTATTCTCTGAACCACCCTCGTTAATGCTTAAACTCTTAGTTAATTTATTACGTGATGTATTTATTGCGATAGTTAATGTATCCAATTTAAGGGCAATTTCATTGTATTCCTCAATTATGGCTTCCGTTTCTGTTGTATCGCTCTCAAGAACGGCGTTTTCCTGATTTTTACTTAATTCTGTACTAATATCTTGCACCTGACCATGATACAAATCTAACTCTTCTAGAGTTATCGTCTGATCATCAATTTTGGGATTTATGATATTTTTTATACGGATAATTTTTGCTTTGAGAACAGTTTTTTGTTTCTTAATATTTTCCATTTTGAATTAATTTTAAGATAACTTTTTAATAATCTAAATATTATAACACTCTTAATATCCGTCAAAATGTTTAAACATTCTCAACATAATATAAGCATGTGCATAAAATTGATAAAAAGAATAAAATAGTTAATCATAATAGTTAAAATAGTTAAGGCGTAAGGAAATAAATATAGAAAACATGAATCATTTTTTTTTTCAAAAGATTGCAATGCTTTAAAACCATGGTTTTCATAAATACCAAAAATGAAAACATCACTGGAGATATACTACTTATTAAATCACTTACCTTAAATTATGTAATCAGAATAAAAATAAAAAATAATATGGATAATAATATTATATAAAAATAAATAACACTAGGGTACCCCATGAGCTCATACAGACACACACAAAATAAAAGGAAAAAACATTCCGCAAAAACGGAGAAGGAAAAAATTTATATCTCTGTATTTAAGCAATTGTAGTGCGCACTTATCATGAGATAAAAAGCAATGACAGCAACGATGCTATCTTTCACTGCATGAAATTTACTTTTAGAGATGCTCTGAAGAAAATCACTATAAAATCATCAACACAACTGAAGAAGATGAATTCCACTTAGAGACTGCAGTTTTCATGTTGTGAAACTTTCACTGCACTGTTAAAACAAAATGCGGATATCACTGCTGAAATATTTGACTTTTAAAACGCAGAATATGTTGAAAAAGATCTACATTTTGATCGATTTTAATTAAGATGATATTCTTCAAAATATAGTAGAAGAAATGGGAAGACACTTTCTATAATGGAATTGAAGAGTTAAAAGCATATCACTGCTGACAGATTCTTTGATGAGGCGAACTTCTTGTATTTACACTATTTGAAGGGGCACTTTCCCAGCACCCAATTGGGGCCTCTTTGAATGTTCAATCGGAGCTTATTCCGTATCGCGTAGCACCAAGAATTCTTTTTTTTTTTCTTTTCTTCACTTCTCATGTTTTCCCGCTGAGCAGGTAGTATTATCCTGCCGACTCATAATACTGTCACATTTTAACGAAATGACAGTATTCACTGAAATTAACTTTATTAAGTTTTATTTAAATAATCAAAAAGGTGGCAATCAATTTCCATAGCTGTTTACAGGTTAGACTTCAGATACCAAGTGGCGTAGAGGTATATCTCTGAAATTGCTCATCTCCTAGGGTTACCAGTTAAAAAGGGCCATGTGTTTCTATTAATTTAACGATAAAATGGATTAGTTGGCTACCCCGCCAAACCCGTGATTATCAGTCATTGGGCCCGTATCCAAATTGAGGGACGATTCATTACAAAAACTAATCAATAGGTCCAATCTTTATAATTTTCTTACATATATATATATATATTGTAATCTATTAATAACACTCACAAACCAGAATCTCTATGCTACAACTCAACTTTGCTAAATACCAAATGCAAATGCTATATGTATTAAGACATTTGTTTATGTAAATAATTAAAAGTTTACACATTGTGTAATTAACCACATTTAATTAAACATTACTTGTAGGTAAAACAACGCTATCAAATATTGCTTTGCCGTTATAAACAGTAACAAGTTGGAAATTGCACGTCAAACGTGACAGATGTGGTGCGTTCGTACTATAACTAGTTTTATAAATATCTTTTGTACCGCATATAGTACTGAATGTATATTTTAGTGCACTTCATAAGTGCATATCAATTTCATTCTGTTCGAAAGGCTATACTATCATTAAAATTCACTTGAAATATCTTTTTCCCACTTTTGACTGTCCCTGCAATTAAACTATACATCCGATTTTCATAAAATTTGAAATGACTCGACAAAACTTTGCAACAATTATATATTTAAAATTTCAGACCATTCGGTTGGATAGTTTTTGCTCTGTTACATGCGGACAGACAGACGGACCGAACGACGTCTATAGGTGATGCTACGTATTTATATAATTACGAACGCACCTAAAAAGGGAAGTAAACTTTCAATTTTATCTTTATTTTTTAAAGTAAATGCATATTTTTATGTGTATATAAAATTTATATAAGTATATTTTCTAATAGTGAGTCAACAGCAATGATTATAACTGTGAAACACATAAAAAAAAAAGTTTTTGCTTCTAATATTCCACTGTGCGGCCCCCTTTTCCAATTACAATTTTTTTTTCCTTTTTTTTTTTAATGTTGCTTTGCATCTAAGAAGAACATTAAAATAAAATTCCTATTCTTTTGCGACAAAATTTTACCGAGTTAAAATACTTTGAATTTTAGGAATTTTCCGCGTTTTCCGGCACAAAATGAAAAAGAAAATGTGGCTTACCGTTTTTAGTGTCAGAAAACTGTGTGTCTATTATATATAGAAGAAAGGTAAGCCAATTTAGTATGGTTAGAGCACTCTTTCCTAAGGCCAATGCTTAATAGTTTGTTTATCTTTTTTAACAAAAAACTCTTCTCACTTTCAACTCACTTTCACCTAACACTCTCTCTCTTCTTTTCTTCTTCTTCCATTAATAATTGTTGTTGGGCCTTCATTAATATCTGTCTTTCTTCCCCAATTTCAAGGAAGGCATGCTGCACTGTTGTTATTTTACACAAAAACGGACACAATGACAAATAATCTTACTATATATAAATGCACCAGGTACATGGTTCGACCGTCACCCTTCTGTTGGACACACCTACTGAATAGAAGTCCGGTTAACCTTTTTTTCTAAAGACAGATAAATAGTGTACTTCCACTGTCATAGTCCAGTTGAAGATACATTTACTGGACATCATCTGGCACGTGCTCGCTGAGGTGGGAAATTTCAGCTTTGTCAAAAATTTTTGCTCAGTTTTGCTGAAAAAAAAAAAAAAAATGAAACCAAAGGTCTAAATGAAACTGTCGGGAATTTAATAGTATTGAGAGCTGAAGGGGAGGGGAATTTAATAACATTCATTATTTTGCTTTCAGTTTGGGATAAAATATTGTTAACAAAGGTTATACAATTAGATTTATCTTTGAAATTATTTTTATTATTATTATTTCTTATGTATTACGCGGCTTGTAACATTTTTTTCTTTTTCAAAATTTCACTTTAAATAATAATAACAGTATAATTTTCTTTGTGAAAATGAATTGAGGGGCTCACAACCATAGTAGACCAAGTCCATTAAAAAAAAAAAAAAAAAACCAATGAGATAGTCTATTTAGAAGGTGCATAAAATCTGTTTTATCGACTCTCACAGTAAACCAAGTCTATAAACAGATGTTATATATGAGGAAGTACAGTCCACTCTCGATATCTCGAACTTCAATATCTCGAAAAATATCGAAAAATTATTTTTCCCCTTGATATTACATATTCATTTAATGTTGATTTTAATTCTTATCTCGAAATGTTTTCACTCAAAGCCTTGTTATGTCGAATATTTTTCGAAGTAAAAAATGAATTTTTCCGGAAAAATCGCCGTCCATTTGTGTCGAAGAAAATAGAGGTGTTTCCAAGAATCTCTCACACCCTTCATTATCGCTCTAAGGGGTCAGGGACGATTCCGATATTTCCATCTGGTCACTTGAACGGCAAACAAAGGGGGAACACAAACATTTCCTTGTCATATGGATGGCATTTTTGTAAGTAATGCTCGGAAAAAGTGGAAAACGATGACTTTACCGCTATTTTTCGAACAGAAAAATTGGTTGAAGAATAATTTCAAGAGAAAAGTCGCCAGGCCACGATACTAGACTAGCAATGTAAATTCTAGCAATGTAAATTCATTTATGTATTTACTAATTCTTTTAAATTTAATGTAGTTATTTTCTACTATTTAAAAAAAAAAATAAAATTATCATCCTGTATTTAGACTTATTGTCAGCAATTATTACATATTTACGCTTATTTTCATTTATCATGACTCTAATTTTTATAATATTATTCCGTATCTTGTGTTTTTACGTGAATTTTTATGTTTTAGTTATGATCTTGTTATCTCGAAAACTCGCTGTCTCGAAATTTTTTTAGCGTCCCTTCGACTTCGAGATATCGAGAGTATACTGTATGTGAAAACAGACTTGGTTCACTGTGGGAGTGGATAAAACACATTTTAAGCACCGTCTAAATGGACTATCTCTTTTTTTTTTTTTTTCAAAATGGACTATGGTTGTGTTGGTCAATTGTTCTTTAGATTTATACATTAAGTTTAATTTTTTTAATTTTAAACCCTTTTTATGTTTAAAAACCACCATTTACCAAGTAGCAGTGTCCATCAGTTAAAAGAGAGATTACAAATCATTGATGATTCCCATTTGAAAATAAACTGTCTTTAAAATAACAATAATAATAATAATAAAACACTACAAAAATTATCTTAGTTTAACGAATGTTACATGGGCATGCTCCTAAATCAAGAGTTTGAATAAAATGGGCTATTTCATTTAAAATCTATTCTACTTTTCTTGTAACTATATCATAACGTTTGATTATTATTATTATTATTATTATTATTATTATTATTATTATTATTATTTAAGATATATTTTTCATGGCACTGCATGAAAAGGAACCGATCATGAGAAAAAAGACAGACACTCCGATTATGGAGAGGAAAAAAAATATCAGAAGTATTACACAGCGATCTACTGAAAACATAAAAAATCTGCCTTATCCGCAGATTTCATTTGGCAAACCAGCGTGGGAAAATATGTATTTCGAAATTAAAATTAAAAAGTATTTGTTTTGATCTAAGACACCATGGGTGCATAAACAAAATCTGTCAATAAGGAAAATTTTTCTCATTTTTTGTTAAATAGGAAATCGAGTTTGTAATTAGGAAGATTTATTTTTTCCGCACAATTTTTACGAAAATGAAAGAATGGAAATTCTTTCATTTTATGAATCTGTGAGTTTTTGAAAAATAAATAAAAGTCCTCTAATTTAGTAATTTTGAGAAAATGAAAAAATGGAAATTCTTTCCTTTTACGAATTCATGGTTCTTTCAAAACTAAATGAAAAGAACTATAATTTAATAATTTTGTTAAAATGAAAAACGGAAAATCCTCTATTTTAAAAATTCGCGATTCTTTCAAAAATAAATGAAAAGTCCTGTAATTTAGTATAGTTTTGAGATAATGAAAGATGGGAATTTTTTTTCATTTTACGAATTCATGAATCTTTAAGATAAATGAAAAGTCCTGTAATTTAGTAATTTTGTGAATGTGAAAGAGTAGAAATTCTTTCAGTTTACAAATTCATGACTCTTTCAAAAATAAATGAAAAGTCCTGCAATGTAAGTAGATATAAAAGGGGCGTTCAACGCCAGCGGTGGTTGCGGTGGATGGCTTGGATGACCTATGCATGCTGTTTGAAGGTTATGAGGCGTAGGTGAAGTTCATGCGGTGTACTCTTTGAGGAGAGGTCAAGGCTATGCGGCGGTGAAGGTTATGCATCATCTTATAAGACGATGTTAACTTTTGAAAAATAAATTAATTAATGTGTAATTAAGAACTTTTAATTGGGGGACATTAACTTTTTTCGGGGTAATTTTTAGGAGACAATGTTTTTTTTTTCACCGTTCTACACTACAAGGATTTATTTTGAGTTTGATATTTTTACTAATGATAATTAAGAACTTTTAATTGGGGGGTTTTAATTTTTAGAGGGTAATTTTTAAGATTGAATTTTTAGAGGACATTGATTTTTCTTTCGTCGTACTACAGTACGATGTGTTATTTTTACATTTTTACTTGTGAAAAAGAAATTAATTTATGCATAATTTAGAAATTTTAATTGCGAGACTTAAAATTTTTAGGGAATAATTTTAGGAGATAGAATTTTTTCACGAACATTAATTTTTTTAGCGCTCTTCAGTTTGTAGTGTTAATTTAATTTGTAAAAAATAAATTAATGATAACTAAGAAATTTTAATTGGGAGACTTTTATATTTTCGGGGCGCAATTTTTGTGTTAGAATTATTACTGGTGACGATTTTTAATATTAATTTGGGAACTTTACAATATTTTTTTCTTTTTCGCGACTTTTCATTGGCAATCGAATTTTTAACGTTAATTAAAAATTTGAATTGGGAGACTTTAAAAAATTTTTTTTCTTTTCGCGAATTTTTAGATGGTAATGACATTTTAAACATTAATTTGATGAAAGGACTTTTCGCAATTAAATTTAATTTAGTGACGTTTGCGCTTAAATTTTAGGAGATGGGGGGGGGGGGGGGGAGTAATTGAAAATTTAATTTAAAATATGAATGAGGTCACATGTGAATTTTTGTCATTTAGCGTTAGAATTTTTTTCTACGAATTTTAAAATAGTACTACTGATTTTGTATGAATTTCATAGAAAACTTTAGAATTTTTTTTTTCTGAATCTGTGTTAGATTTGAGGGAAATTTTTCACGGTTATAGCCATAAATAGAAATTGGTAAGATATTTATAAGGATGTCGGTTTTTTGGTACACGATTTGTTTTGCAATTTTTAGGTATGTATGTATTGGTTAAATACTTCCAGCTTTTGTTAATTCATTTGAAAAAAACATGAAATGCCCTTCATAAAGATATTAGGAAATTTACCCCTTCCTCCTCCCCCTAAATGAATATATATATATATATATATATATATACAGGGTTAGCGAAATTAAACTTCCGCTACTCAAAGGGCCCTGTAGGCCGTTCTACTGCTCCGAAGAGAAAAATATTTGGACAACAGACACTTCGGAGGATGCGCTCGAGATTTCCGAAATAAAAAAAATTAGTTTAAAAAATCGCTGCCAGATGGCGCAGCGGGGCAGCACATTACAGCAACACATGCAAATTTCACGCACGTTAAAAGGAATAAGCTCGTGCCCCAATCCAAAATGTCGACGTTGCCGGAGAGAGCAATACTAGTCAAACTGTACTACCGCAACGGTGAGAATGCAGAGGCAGTTGTGAGAGAGTTCCGCCATCTCAAGAAACAACGACGTGGGCCGATATCGGAGCGTGCTCCTATAGACATGATGGTGAAATTCGAGCGAACAGGACAGTTAGGTGATTTGCCGGGAAGTGGAAGTAAAAGTGTACCACCGCCGTTGTAGAGGATATTGCTATAGCGGTCATGGAAGCAAGCACTCATTCACCTCATGGAACTGTCAGTGTCCCGACGATTTCACGTATCATTGATATGCCCTACTCCAGTGTCCGACAATGCTTAGAATTCTGATCTTCTACCCGTATAAGATTCAAGCGGTTCAGCAATTGGAACGACAAGATCCGGACACTCGCAAAACATTCACGCTACAATTTCTGGCGAGAATGGCGGTTGATGATTCCTGGCCATGGAAATTCTGTGCCCACTTATTGTGCTTATTGTGTTCCTTTTGTGTAAGACCACTGGTCCTTTAAAGTTTCGGGATCTCAGTTTGTCCTATCTTCACACGCTAATTCGTAGCGCCATCTAGTGAAGATTTTTTAAACTATTTTTTTTATTTCGGAAATCTCGAGCGCATCCTCCGAAGTGTCTGTTGTCCAAATATTTTTCTCTTCGGACAAGTAGAACGGCCTCCAGGGCCCTTTGAGTAGCGGAAGTTTAATTTCGCTAACCCTGTATATTTGAAAAATATATTAACCTATTAAATGGTGGCTACCTATTAAATGGTGTGTTTGAATTTAGAATCACCAATATCCCTAAACCTAAAATTTTTATATTTTTAAACATGGAATTTTAAATAATATAGATCTATTTTAAAAACTAGAAAATCGATTTTTTTAAACAAAGCGCTTTTTAAACACATTTACTTTTCTAGCGTTTATATTAAAATACTTTGAATTTTCTATTTTTAATAAGATTTCGGAAAAAAACACACTTTTTGAAAATTTACGCTAATATTAATAATTGCGGGTTAGAATAAAACTATTCAATACCTTTTTTTCTATATTTAAACACTATTTAATGTTTCATATATTTCATATATTTACCAAAAAGAAAACAAACTTACTTTACTCCAAATGACTTTCACAGAGCCTTCAAAAAACGCGTGTTTACGCACGAAAATTTCCACTATACTAAGTTGTGTCATCTTGCTCACACTCATGAGTGATTCACTTTCTCTAGATAAGAAGATAAGGGTTTTTCCACAACGCAGTGAGTGAAACGATATTAGATTTTAATTACGATTAACTAATCAGGGCTACAAATTAAGATTAGCTAATGAGAATTGCAGATTTATATGTAGCGTAATTGGGTCTTTTTTTTTTCAAAGATATATTTCAATTAGAAGCACTATTAAAGATTGACTCATGTGATTTCAACATTAATTTTAGATTGTGTCATTCATAACGAATAAATGAATGCATAATTAAGATTTGACATTGTGTCACTGAAAACTAATACAATGAACGAATGAATAATTAAGATTTAACATTGCGTCACATTTTTGAATGATTTTATTAATATAGAATTTATATCAAATTGGGGGTCAATTTTTCACATAGATTTATTTTAAATAAAATTGGAATATTTATTTATTAATACTTTATTAGCAATTTAATAAATGTGTCACATTTATTTTGAATAAAATTAAAACTATTATAAAATTAGACCTTTTAAAACGGATACTTTTTAAATTTATTCATTAACAGCGGAAATACTTCAAACATGTCACTGATGAGTCATCACGAATAACTGGGTTTTCACTCGTAAGCATGAAGTCAAGTGGAAGGTTTAAATAAATATATTGAGGTATATAAACAGTAATGTTAGTAACACTCTTGGAATAATCATTCCGCGCAGTGAACTTTGAACTTTTTAGACATTTCATTTTGAAATATAGATCTAGTCCAATTTTACTAAGATTACACGTTACGTAATAGAGGTCACGTGATATCATCACCATTCCTTCGTTATCATTTTTCTGATACAGTACTGTAGGTATCATTTTTTAAGGAAAGGATGTTAGAAATGAAATGAGTGCTAGATAACAAATGAATTTGGAAAATGTTTGGTATTGAAAGTTTAAGTGAGGTTTGGTAAATACAATCACATGATGTTTGTTCTGTGTTACCACGTGATTGAATCTCTTCGGAGGAGTATTTAAACAAAAGGTAGGTTGGTTAGGGGTTCATTCTATGAGATGACGTCATGCGAGAAAGACTAGAATGAAGATGATGCGTTTTGGAGTTAATGTGACAAATAATCACATTTTATGTTGTAATGAAGGCGATTTATCCGGTTCCAAGTCACGCAGCAAGTTTTGGTGGTGTAAATTCTTTGTATCGTGCTGCCAAAGGCAAAGTAACGAAGAAGACGATTCAGAAATGGTTGAGCGGAGTCGACTCGTATACGCTTCACAAACCGGCTCGGAGAAATTTCCCGACAAACCGAGTGGTTGTGTATTCGATCGATCAGCAATGGCAGGCCGATCTGGTGGATCTCACCAGTTTACAAAAGTACAATCAAGGGTTTCGATACCTACTGACGTGTATAGACATTCTGTCTAAATTTGCATGGGCGATTCCCTTAAAACGAAACGAGGAGGAGAAATTGTGCAAGACTTTCGTTCTACTTTTTCAACCAGAAAGCCCAAGTCTCTTCAATCTGATGCCGGAAAAGAATTTAAGAATCGACTTTTTCAAAGGTTTTTAAAACAAGAAGGTATTCGATTTTTCACACGAATAATAATACGGAGGCGTCGGTGGTCGAACGATTTAACCGAACTCTCAAAACGAAAATGTGGAAATATTTCACACATAATCATACCTATCGTTATACGGATGTATTGGACCAGTTATTACAAAGTTATAACCATACCTATCATTCAAGTATCAAGAGACCCCCAGTGGAACTGACAGCGGAAAATTAAAGCAATGTGTGGTTTACTCTATACGGAGACATGGAGCATGTAAAAAGAAAACCCTTTGTGTTTCAAGCGGGAGATGTGGTGCGTGTGTCAAAACAGAAAATGACCTTTGAAAAAGTTGTATGAAACCAATTGGACGGAAGAATTGTTTGTGGTGACGGAGTGCGTACCGAGAGACCCTCCCGTGTATCGAATAAAGGACTTGTTAGATGAACCCATTCAAAGAACCTTTTACCCACAAGAACTTCAAAAAGTGCAAATGAAAGA
This sequence comes from Maratus speciosus, assembly GCA_963932465.1. Lineage (NCBI taxonomy): Eukaryota > Metazoa > Arthropoda > Arachnida > Araneae > Salticidae > Maratus > Maratus speciosus. Next base: position 63,167,628 of record OZ010789.1, read on the forward strand.
AACTTATACGATTGAAAACATTTTAAAGAAGCACACGAGAAAAAGTCAAGTGTAATATTTTGTGAAGTATAAGGGATATCCCAGTAAATTCAATCATTGGATTCCCTCCTCAGATTTATCTTCCTTATAAGTCAATGCAAGAATGATCAAAGATCATTTTCTAACATGTCTTTCTACCTGACGTTACCTTCGGACAGTTCCAGGAATTATTTTCCTGAGAATAAAATTTCTCATTTCATTATGCGATTGCCAGCCCCTATCGAATTGAAAAGAGAATGGGAAGGGGGTCTCGTACAATTTATATACCCACATACCTGGTATAATGTGAATCAACACACGAACTTAATTGGATTCGACTTAAACGATGAAAGGATAATTGGTAGACGAATCCCTCCTGGATTTATGAGACGGTACCTGATATTTTGAAAGCTATTGCTATCAAAGACATGGAACAAAAAATTTTGTTTTCCTACAATCCCATCACGAAAAGAGTCACCATCAACGTGCGAGATAAAGCTAAAGTGATTTTAGAAGCTGGATTATCTGAAATGTTAGGGTTCGAACCGTGTGAGATTGTTTCCTTAGATAATAATATTGAACAAACTGTCGATAGTTCGTATGTGGCAGATCCGTGTGCTCATTATAGTGTATTGATGATTTATTCGGACATTGTAGAGCTCAAATTATCGGAGATGTGTTGGCGCCCCTGTTGCAAATTGTGAATGTCACCGGAAAAGACGGAGAAGTGATTTGTGTGAAATTTGATCGACCCGATTACTTACCCATAAGTCAAAAATCATTTGACTCATTAGAAATCGTTATAAGGAACCACTTGGGTGAATTAACGCCATTTGAACGTAGGCGTTCGTACGTGAAACTTCATTTTCGTCAAAAATACCTCTCGTGATGCGTTTGTTCCCTATCAGTGTTGTGCGAAATCTTTTGAAGATTATTATACTCATCAGTCGGGTAGCGGCTTAAACTATTATCAAGGAACTACTTTAGAAAGAGGATATGGATTCGGTGGACTGTTTCGATCGCTGTTTCGTGCAGCGGTACCCCTTTTCAAGTCTGGAGCGAAAGCCGTGGGAAAACAATTGTTTCATTCCGGCGTGAACGTCCTCAGTGATCTCTCACGAGGAGAAGATTTTAAAATAGCTGCCAAGCGGCGGTTAAAAGAAGCAGGTCAAAACTTTACAGATAAAGCAGCTACTAAAGTGAAGACCATGATTGGATCGGGTCATCAGTATAAAAAGAGGAAACGTTGTAACAAAGTCATCATTCCTCGCAAAGTCAAGCGAGTGAAAGTACACGATATTTTCTCGTAAAGATGTTTGGACTCATTCATAAAGATCCTGCTGCTTGTGCCAAATACGAATTGGATCTGCTTTTAATTCCACCTACCCAGACGGCTATTGAAAAAGGATATTTCATCGAATATCATCCCCTTGCCAATATTCGAGAGGGAGGACCTGTGGAATTTAACATTTCTGGGAACGGCGAAGATTACATTGATTTGTCGACTTCCTACCTCTACGTCAAAGTGAAAATCACCAAGTCAGACGGAAAGGATTTACCTGAAAGCGAACCTGTGGCTCCTGTCAGTTTGTTTTTACAAGCTTTGTTTTAACAAGTGGATATCAGTTTGAATGAAAGTGTGGGAAAACAATTGTTTCATTTCGGCGTGAACGTCCTCAGTGATCTCTCACGAGGAGAAGATTTTAAAATAGCTGCCAAACGGCGGTTAAAAGAAGCAGGTCAAAACTTGACAGATAAAGAAGCTACTAAAGTGAAGACCATGATTGGATGGGGTCATCAGTATAAAAAGAGGAAACGTTGTAACAAAGTCATCATTCCTCGCAAAGCCAAGAAAGTGAAAGTCGGGTGTTACTCTTCTTCGAGTAACACTTATCCTTATCGTGCTTATATTGAAACCCTGCTGAACTATGGAGAAGACGATAAAAAATCTTTATTGAGATGCGAATGATTTTAAAATGACACGAATTTGATTGAAACAGATCCCACCACCAATGGAAACCCTGGATTAAAGAAACGCTATGAACTGGCTAAAAATAGCAAAACATTGGATATGATTGGTCCCCTCCATTGTGACATTTTCCAACAAAATCGACTATTACTCCTGAATATGGGTTGATCTGAAAATTAAAATGACTCGCAGCAAATCAGACTTTTGTTTGATGGCTAAGAAAGATCCGCTTAAACCGGGTACACGACATTTCGGTCCCGACACTTCGGTCCCGCCGTTTCGGTCCCGAGACATTTCGGTCCCTGGCCATTTCGGTCCCGAGACATTTCGGTCCCTGGCCATTTCAGTCCCGAGACATTTCGGTCCCTGGCCATTTCGGTCCCGAGACATTTCGGTCCCTGGCAATTTCGGTCCCGAGACATTTCGGTCCCTGGCCATTTCGGTCCCGAGACATTTCGGTCCCTGGCCATTTCGGTCCCGAGACATTTCGGTCCCTGGCCATTTTGGTCCCGAGACATTTCGGTCCCTTGCAATTTTGGTACTCACCACCTTATAACTCGGATTCTAATTGTCGTGGGTCCGCCAAACGCTGCAATTTGAACATTATTTGGGCCCTTTTAAAAAATATCCCCGCCCCACCCCCCCCCCCTCAAATTTTATAAAAGCTGAATATAACAGCCCGATAAATTTAAACTTTTATAACTCGTGATTATGAAATCACAGCGAGCTGAAACTTTGTTTGTTTGAACAACGTGATATAATTTTACAGGGGACATTGTCTTTTTTTTAAAACTATTATTATTTAACAGAATGGATTTTTTAAGTTTTATTATTTATTATTACTGTTAGGTATTTTATATATACTATAAACTGCCGTACAATGTTTTTTGGTTGTTTTCATACATTTTTAGAACGTTTAAATTATCATTAATTAAATAATTAAACTGCGCTAATTATTTTCTTTTTCCAATTAGATTAAGCATAAATGTCTGCAATAATTCAATTAGACACTTATAAGCTATTATATGCAAATATTTCCTCAAATCACCCCTCTACACCCTCTCCTTTAATAATTCAGAAATAAGATATATTTATTGAAGAACAAATTTAATTTTTCTTATTATTTTTATAATACAAAGTTGCATCGTATAAATTTGTTTTCGTAAGTTACTTTACCATTGTAAACATTGGGAAAACAATAGTGATTTGGTAACTAGGCGTGCTATGAAAAATATTTTGTTTTCAGAAAACTCCACCCACCACTTCATTTTTTTTTTTTTTTTTTTTAAATAATTGTTGCAATTTTTTAAGTCTTCTCACCCTTTGAAGACGATTTTTGTGAGCTAACTTTATTGAATCTGGGCCTATTTCTTTGTAGTAAGATTATTATTTTTAATTTTATATAATAATGTAACTATTATTTTAATTAATTTTATTTGTAAATTTTAACTGACAAAACTAAGCTTTTTTATATTTGTCTTTTATTTATTTTTTTTTTATACTACCCTTTTCCTCCCACTTTCCCAGAAAAATAATAATATTTTTTTATTTTACTTTTATTAATAATTATATTAACAGTTTTACATTTCGGTAACTTTAAATATAAAAATAAACAGGTAAAGGATAAATTTCAGTTTATAACTACTATAAAATATAATGATAAATTGAATATAAAATATATTATGTATCGATTTTATTTTAAAGTAGAAATTTGTGATGTATATTGATAATGTTATTAATTTAATAAATTAAGGATACATTAAATTAAAAAATATATATTTAATAAAATATTAATTTAATTTTTATACTAAAATTACTAACTGTTTTGAGAATTAATTAATAGTAATTATTCATCACTTAAAGTTTTCATTCAAAATTTTTGATTTATTATTTAAAAAAAAAAATAAAATAGAATTTTTTTTGAAAAATCAGTCAAAGACATAAATTCGAAGTAATAATTAATTAATTAAACATAATAATAATGCAATATTGTACAAATACATAAAAATAATTTTTATTCAGTTAAAAAATCCGACAATGTCCCTCCTTTTATAAATATTACGTTTCCCGTACAAAATATGAGTATTTTGCGATAATTATAGATCGAGTTATAAATGTTTTAATTTACCAGGACCTTATACTTAACCCTTTGAGCTCTGGGGGTGAATTTCTACAAAATTCCCAAATTTCACATTGACACCAGTATTTTGTAATCAAAAGATTCGGCTTATAATTTTCACGAAATATAATCACGAAATATATCACGAAAAATTTTCGGCATTAATCAATTAAAAAAAAAAATTGGTGGAATATTCCGGTGTCAGTGTGACATTTGGAGATTAAATGTAAGTGGGAAGAAATTCACCCATCAAAGCTCAAAGGGTTAAGATACGCTAAAATAAAGGAAAAGTCAACAGACTCCCCCCCTGCTTTTTAAAACGATTACGATTATCATACGCAATTTGTGTGGGCTGGGACAAGTTTGATCTGTGTTATAAGTGTTTGCGTTTTCGAGTCCTTATACTCGGGTTATACTAAAATTTAGGGCGTTCAGTTAAAAAATCCGATGATGTCCCTCCTTTTATAAATATTACGTTTCCCGTACAAAATATGAGTATTTTGCGATAATTATAGATCGAGTTATAAATGTTTTAATTTATCAGGACCTTATACTTAAGATACGCTAAAAATAAAGAAAAAGTCAGCGGACTCCCCCCCCCCCCCCCCAGCTTTTTAAAACGATTACGATTATCATAGGAAATTTGTGTGGACTGCGACAATTTTGATCTGTGTTATAAGTGTTTGCGTTTTCGAGTCCTTATATTCGGGTTATACTAAAATTTAGGGAGTTCAGTTAAAAAATCCGATAATGTCCCTCCTTTTATAAAGATTACGTTACCATACAAAATATGAGTGTTTTGCGATAATTATAGATCGGGTTATAAATGTTTTAATTTAGCAGGACCTTATACTTAAGGCACACTAAAATATAGAAAAAATCAACAGAGCCCCCCACCCCACCCCTGCTTTTTAAAACGATTACGATTATCATAGGAAAGTTGTGTGGGATGCGACAATTTTGATCTGTGTTACAAGTGTTTGCGTTTTCGAGTCTTTATATTCGGGTTATACTAAAACTTAGGGAGTTCAGTTAAAAAATCCGATAATGTCCCTCCTTTTATAAAGATTACGTTTACCATACAAAATATGAGTGTTTTGCGATAATTATAGATCGAGTTATAAATGTTTTAATTTATCAGGAGCTTGTACTTATAATACATTAAAATACAGAAAATGTCAATCCCCATCCCCTACTTTTTAAAATGATTACCATACGAAATTTGTTTGAGCTGCTACTAAAATTTTAAGGCCTTTATTTAAAAAACTGTACATTGTCCCCTATAAAATTATGTCACCCATTTCATATGCACAAAATTTCAGCTTCCTGGAGAAGGGACCGAAATGTCTCGGGACCGAAATGTCTCGGGACCGAAATATCTTGGGACCGAAATGTTTCGGGACCGAAATGTCTTGGGACCGAAATGTCTCGGGACCGAAATGTCTTTTGGTACCGAAACGGCGGGACCGAAACGTCCTGCTTCCGCTTAAACCCTTTCACGACTTAAAAGTGATTTTAGAACATGCTTCTGTGTTTGTTCGTAAAGTAAAAGTGAGTCCCGGCGTGTTATTGGGACAGGTCAAAGCCCTGGAAAAAAACTCTGCTAAATATCCCATTGATCGAGTGTTATGCAAGACTTATTCAATCTCCACTGGAAGTAAATCTTTCATGCAAGATAATGTGTTTTTAGGGGCGATGACGAAACGTATCATTACTGGACTGTTAGACAACATTGCTTATGCTGGTCAACCGATTTGAAACGCTTTTACTTTCATCATCACAAAGTCAACTTTTTAATTGTCTATGTGGATAGCCAACCTGTCCCCAGTAAACCTTTGGAATTGGATTTCGACGGAAACAACTATATAAGAGCCTATCATCGACTGTTCTCCGGTTTTAATCATGATGCTGGCATTTATTTAACACGTGAAGAATTTGGTGATGGATTTGGAATACCTTATATAATTTCGACTTAAGCCCTGACTTGTGTGACGGACCTCATGTGAATTTACAGCATCAAGGAAATTTACGAATTGAAATCAAATTCGCTAAAGCGTTAGAAAAAACAACGACCGTATTGATTTATGTGGAATTTGAAAACATTATTGAAATAAGTAAATCGCGTCATGTGATTTGCGACTTTCCCAACTGAATGGATTCATTACAAATCGAGACCATTTTATCTCATGAAGCAGTGACCCGAAACTATTTTTGGGTGTTTTTTCAAGTGATCAGCTACCAAGAAGAATCGAGCGGTATCCTGTCTGTTTTATCTGTAACGTGGACAAGTCTACAGAACCTGGAAGTCATTGGGTGATTTTCTACCTATCTTCGCCTAATGAAGTGGAATTCTTCGACTCCTATGGAAACAAGCCTTCCTTTTTTAAAGGACCCCTATCGAACTATGTATCACGTTTTTCACGAGTTATGTTTAATCCACTCGTATTACAAACTCACGTGACTGCCGTCTGCGGGCAGTATTGTGTATTTTACCTTTATTCTTGATGTCAAGGTAAAACCCTAAAGGAATTTTTCTCTCATTTTGTCACTGAAGAGATGTCGAACGATCGAAGAGTCTATAATTTTGTAGCCAAACGATTTGGCATTCGTGCACATTTTTATCAATAAATATAAATTTAACTGTGAACTCATGTGTCTGTGATTATTTAAAGTGTGTGTTCTTCTTGTGTACGCTTATTAAAGATGAAGTTTTCACGCTTTCAACACCCCTGTACGATGCTCCTTGCAGGTCCCACAAGAGAGGGTAAAAGTTGGTTTCTACGTGATTTGCTAAGGGAAAACTAGCTTTTGCAGCGAAGCTGCAAGCCTTCGTCTGCGACATAGGCCACTCAGGGCCCAGACTAGAGCGTAGCTGACACGGAGCGAGCCCTCCCTAAAGAAGTTTCCTCGCCGTGAACACGCCGCCAACACGCGGTCGCCCAAGGACTTCGCGCTGCCCAACGCACGCCACAAAGCCCTGCGCCCAAGAGTTAGATATCCGGTCGATGCGACAGAACCTCCCACCCAGCTAAGAAGAGCCAGATGGTTCCTTCTCTTGGTCCCCTCGCAGTTCACCCCGACGATCCGCAGGGTACGGAATCCTACAAAAGATCCGAGCCCATGAGCCAATGCCGAAGATCCCTACGAGAGGGTTAATTTACGGAAGTCCCTCAAGATCAACTACCATTATCCGGCAAAGACATTTATGAGGAACAAACGATAGAGTTAGTCAAGGAAATTTATTGTTAAAAGCCCCTAACAGAAAACCCAGGGGGGGGAACCCCTTCAGGACGTAAAGCGTCCCTGCTCTGGGCTTTTCGCCCGGCTCTCCCACCTCAACTGACGGAACCCCTCGCGGATCTCGCCGGGAGTCAGTAGAGCCAGAATAGGTGCCGTTAGCGACCCCAGGTGGGCATGCAAAGTTCCACCTAGACGGGATAGACCCCGCCTCGCTAGGAGTTGGATTGTCTGGATTCCCGCCCGCCCCCACAGCCCATCCCCACCCGAGGGCGGAGGGACCGCGGAAGGCCGGCAGAAACCCGGCCCACCTCTACCTTACCTCACGGTTGCCAAGGGTTCCTGAGCACGAATGCCCTTGACCCCGTGCAATAGCGTCCGCTACCATGTTAGTCGCCAAAACACAGTTTCCGCCGAGGGGTACGAACACCAATAGGCCGACGAAGCTGACTCATGATTCGTGGACCCAGCCAACGACTTTCACTGTGTTCCGAGACCCCAAAGACGAACCCGGAAAAGACCAGGAGGCGATAGACTGGCATTCAGAACTAGGCTGACGAACCGCACGCGAGCTCCTTCGCGGGTATGCACCTCCAGGGCCAAACCACGCCCGCCCCGGAGCCTCGGGGCATGCGTTCGAAAGTTATTGTTAGAAACCGCTATGACTACATCTCCGAGCGCGGTAAGCTTCGGAAGCGTCTAAACACGCTGATCATGAGTCGGACCGAGTTTTCACTCCAGATTCGAGGAGCCGCCGGGTTTCAATCGGCAAGCCTCCGGCCCGGTTCCCGTGGTTGACGGTGTCCTGAGAAGATCCAACCGCTGTATCCCGCCGCCAGTTTTGAAACGTACGGGACATCTCACGAAGGACGAGCCCCTCCCAAAATGACGACCGAGTGTCGCTTTCGGTACAAACGGGCATTCTTGACAACCGCCCCCCTTGGGGTCGGCTCCCAACTGTCTCTGCTACACTTGTCTCAGCGGGATGAGCCACCCGACGCCGGTGCGTCAGGCGCTGTCCGAACCCTCACCCTCCGAAGGCTCGGGAGTTCCTGCATGGCGTTCCCGCGAACCTCCGTCGTCACAAATGAGTCACCGAGACGTGGTTCAACAAGACCCGAATCTCCTCTCAAGCTCCTTCTCGGTCAACAAGGTGGACAAGGCCCTACCACATTTGCTTACCCTTTGCCCAGAGTCAAGACCGGCTCTGGGATCGGGCTATGGACGTCGCTATCGGGCTCCCCACGAGAACCGTGGTCCCCGGAGGCTGGGGCTACTAACCCACCGAGATGGGCCCCAACCTCATGCACAACGTCCGTTACCCGTGGCTGCCGGACCTATTGCCTCTCGGAGCCGGACCTCTCGAGGAGGCTGTGGTTCGTCCTTGTCCTTCACCGTCTGGCTTGACACTAGAAGCGCTGCTGGACTCCGAGTCACCTTTCCCACTCAAGGGACCGGTTTCGGATCACCCGGAGGGCAACCACGATTTGCTAAGGGAAAGAAACGTCATGTTTGACCCTCCTCCTGATAAAGTGATTTGGTTTTACGGTATCTACCAAAAATTGTACAACGAAATACCTGATGTTACCTTTGTGGAGGACTTTCCTTCGAATTACACCGAGTATTTAGGAACAAATTTTTTAATGATTGTCAGGTTCTGAGAAACATTTGCTATTAGAACTGGGGTTCTATATTATTTTTGTCTTAATATATTATATATTGTATGGGCTGTGTACTGGAATTTCAAAATATCAGTCTTTCTTTATCTAAAACTGGATCTAAGCTGGTGAAAATGTATTGATGGTATGAAGGGGAAAAAAGATAGTTGGAGAGGGGTGTGCACAACCTTTTGAGATGCCTCTGGAAGATGGGAAGACAAAAGCATTCCACGAACGAAGAAAAGTGTTTGAAATGGGAGACAGGTAGAAAACTCCGGAGGGGTTACGTTGAGAAGGAGCAAGGGGTTGCTGGAAGGCAGTCTCTGCTGCTGAGATAGTCAGTTTGGAGCGTAGTGCGCAAAGTGGACGGGTGTCCCTGGGGAGCGTATAGGTAGAGCGTAGGCTTAGAGCACATAGGTGTTGGGAGATCGAGATTGATCTCCGGAAAGCTAATTTAACGTGTGTAGAGTGAGAGTGATTTAACGTAGTTAAACAGTACACAGGCAGCATTTACTGCATTCAGTTTAATGTTGAACCGGATCATCTATATCCGAGTTTGTAAGTGTAATAGTCTTTTGTTGTTGTGTAAATAAACTGTTAATTTAGTTAATTGAAAGCGTTGGTTTTCATTTAAACAATCTTCTCAGTGCGTGACCGATATCACGTAATCATATCGGTGGTGGCAGCATATAAATAATAAGGATTTTCTTCGAAGTTGTGCGGACTAAGAGGAAACTCCGACAATGATCTTAGGCGATCTCATGTTGGAATGTGGATCAGACGAGCGTATGACTTATCTCTTTACAAAGGCAAGTCACCATTTAAAGGTTCGTGTGATATTTATTACACAAAATCTCTTTCATAAAGGGAAAGAAATGAGAGGTGTTTCCCTAAACAGTCAATATTTGATCCTGTTTAAAAATCGTTGTGACATGAGTCAAATCAGTGATTTGGGTCGACAATTATACCCAACTAACACTAAATTTTTCCAAGAAGTGTTTACTGACGCCACTAAAAAACCGTTTTCTTATTTATTAGTCGATATAAGAAATGAAACTCCAGCAGAACTGCGGTTAAGAACACTGGTGTTACCGGGACAAAGACACACGTTGACATCTACACGTTGAAAAAGGTTTAAAAAGAAAGACATTTTGTTCTTAATTCAGTTGCGATCATGACGTTGACCGAGAAACAACTGCGTGATTTAGTTGGTTGTGTTTATGACGGCCAATTATCAGCACTAGGAATATAGGCCCTAAGGGGGGGGGGGGAGTGCCTTCCGTGGGGGCCTTTCTAAGGGAACTTAACCCGCATTTACGCATGGAAATCCACGGTTGGAAGAAAACCACGAAAACTCCGAACGATTAAGCCGACGGACACGATTGGGTTTGAACCCAGCACCTCCCGTCTACCAGCTTCGAGAGCATAACTCTCGGCCACTGGTGGGGCCACTGCGTGATTTAGAGCTCATTAAGACATGTCCTAAAACCTTACGCAAGCAACTTTTGAGAAAATTACCTTCTCGCTCGATGAAAGCCATTTGTGAGTGTACCCACAACGTACTGAAAGGAAACGTACCTCTCTCACCAAATCAAAAGAAATCTTTAAAGAAGTATAAAAACCCTCTTCGAAAAATCGGTACTAAAAAAGGAACTCTCTTTTCAAAAAAAGAAACTGATTGTGCAACACGGAAGATTTTTAAATATTTTAATTTCTGCGGCCCTGAGTGTGTTAACGAGTCTTATCAATGGAGCTCGCTACTAAATATGCTCTTATACCGGAAGAAGAGTTGACTAGACATGTGCCCACGAAAAAGCAAATGACTGAGTTTGATGTGGCAATGTCCAATATACTCAATAGTTCACTTCCCGATCATGAGAACGTTCAACAGTACTATGAACTTTTAAAAAGGAAAATGAATTTGCAAGAATTTAATGTCCCTTGGAGATCAAAGCCTTTTGATGATGACGGAGAGAAAAGAAAGTCCAAACCTCTAAAGACGGAACCTGACAAAACAGAACCTGTTAAAACGGAATCTACTAAGACCGAACCTGCACAGTCAGAAAAATCCTCTAAAATGACTCAAGAAGATGATGATTACGACACGTTCGTGATAGCCTCAACGCCAGCACATATGAGGAAACAAGCTGGATCTTTACTTAGATTACCGAAATCGAAATCAAGCAATATGGCCTGGGATCAAAATGGAAGAATCACTTATAATGAAAACACCTTGCAAGATACGAATTTAGCGGAACTCTTTCATCTCATTTTTAATGTGAATAAAAAAACCTGGGAAAACACCGGCAGAATTTCTTCATGCGCTCCATGAAATTGAAGTACCTTCAAGTATTATAAAAAATAAATATTTATCTAATGCATCAATGAAGAAAATCACGAAAGTTGTATCAACCACAAGAAATTTTGTAAAATCCAAGAAGAGATCTAACAATGTGTTACTAAATCCTACTTGGACATGTTTATATTAATAAAATATGAATTGTCACAAACTGTGTCTTCCTTTTTGTCTACACTACAGATTAAAATCTTACTGTAACACATTATAAAAAGAACTTTAAATGCTACTTACCTAGACACGTCCAGATCGTACACTTGCTTGGGAAGAAATGAATGCAAGTTCTAATCATCTTATCTAATCGTCTAATCTTATCAGCGATCAATTGCGTCACTAGTCAGCATAGCGCATCGCGGATATCATGCGATTTTGAATTAGTAGATAAGTAAGGACGTTATCAGTCATTCCCTTCGTGGTAAGCATAGTAGAAGGTTCGATTTTATTTCGCGCAAGTTAAATATAGCAGATTTCAGAAGAATTTACTGAATGACTTTATCAATTTTTTTATATTTTCATTGAATAGAATTAAAAATAATTTATTTTTAAAGATCAACTAAATTATTATTTTAATTATTAAAAAAATCAATTCTAAAAATCAATTAGAGAGTTGTGTTAATTGCAATTATAGCTTCACAATCAATTTTTTTTATCTACTCTTAATCAGCGACGACACCTATGTGGGAAAACCCAGTAATGACTCATCAATGACTTGTCTAAACTTGCCAGTGATTTGAAGTATAATTAGATAAGAGCTTGTATTCTCCATTATTCAAGTAAGTGTATGGAGTAGATGTGTTCGTAAAAGGTAAATACAATTAATATGTGAATACTTATTTCTCTTATACATTTAGAAAATATTTGTTTTTGTCAAGCATTTATGAAACTTAATCAAGAATTTAAAAAGTAGTTTAAGTATGTGAGATAGATATGTTCAGGCACATTCTAGTGTATTCAAAACAAAGTTTTGACTTTCGTAAATTTTACAAAATAGTTAATATGAAAATTATTTTTAAATAAAAACTCTAAGCTTTTAAAATCACATAATATTTATTGATCGTTTTAAATAGCAATTACAAAATTTAAAAATCATACAAAAAAGGGTACAAACATTTTAACCCTTACTATATTTAGCTGTCGACAATTCAATGTTCAAAATTTGTTCTAATGTCCAATTAGAACCACGTTGAGTGAACTTCTCATAGGAATTTATCTTTTTTTGAAAAGGCTTCCTCAATATGCACAGATAAATTTTGATTCGTCAATTCGAGCACAGTTTTATAATGAAAAAAGGGAGTGACAGTCTCTATGTCCCCCTCATTAGTTATACGACTAACAAGAGCTTGAACAGTTGCATACCATTTCATGGACTTTTTTACTTCAATCTGATAATGCAATTCGTTCGAAACGTCTGGTCAAACACTATCAAAAAATGTGTAAAAGTCTTTGCCGTTCTCCTCATTCGAATCGATCATAGTTTTAGTAAAAATACCGAGTTCATTAAATCTTTTAAAATGCTTAACCTTTTCATATAACATATATTTTAAAGATGATGATTTAACAGGTTTGTATAAAACCTTATGTGAAGTACACACATGATGTAATAAATCATAATTTCGGTTGAATAGTTCGGTACAATGCACACATTTATATTCCTTGGGAGACTTATGAATCTTTTTGTGTTTAAGTCCCGCCTTCTTGAAAATACTTCCTCACATACATTCAATTTAATTGTTGGGTAGGTTTATGGCTAATCTTATGCATTAATAAATCACGTTTTATCGAAAACACTTTGTCATATTCATTGCAATTAAATTGCTTGGTAGGTTTATGGATAATCTTATGCTTTAATAAATCACGCTTTTTTGAAAATATGACATCACATACATCACATTTTAAAATCACAAGAATCTTTGAATGAATAATCCTATGTCGTTACAAATCACTGTTTTGAACGAATGATTTTTCGCATAAATCACAAGAAAATGGTTTCTTCTGCAAGTGACATTTCACGTGTCTGTTTAATATAAACTTTTGAGAAAAAGCTTTGTTGCATACATTACACACAAAAGAAAACTTCTGCAGATCTGATGAAGAGGCTGACACTTCATTATTCGAAACAGGTTGCGATGAAACTTCCATGTCTTGATCCTTCAATTCTGATGAAAGGGGATGACTCATCGTGTTGGAATCAGGAGAATGCAGGGCTTGTACCACTTCATTATTCGAAACAGGTTGCAATGAAACTTCGATGTCTTGATCCTTCAGTTCTGATGAAAGGGGATGACTCATAGTGTTGGAATCAGAAGAATGCCGAACTTGCTCCATTTTAACACAAGCAAATACTAACTGAAATTACCGAACAGTCGAAAGCGTCTTCACGCAGCTATCACAGCCTTCAGAATAATGATAAAATCTCGTTGCACGAAAATTTATACGCTGATAGAGGGCGCACGTGTGCATTAATGATAACGAATGAACTGTGATTGGTGAGAATATCCCATGACCTCTATTGCGAAACGTGAAAACTTAGTAAAATTTGAACTGGGACTAAATTTCAAAATGTATGTCTAAAAAGTTCAAAGTTCACTGCGCGGAATGATTATTTCAAATAGGAAATAAATTTCAAAGAGTGTTACTAACATTACTATTTATATACCTCAATATATGTTTTAAAACCTTCCGCTAAACTTCATGTTTACGAGTGAAAACTCAGTTATTCGTGATGAGACATCAATGACATGTTTGAAGTATTCCCGCGGTTAATGAATAAATTTAAAAAGCATCCGTTTTAAAAGGTCTAATTTTATAATAATTTTAATTTTATCCAAAATAAATGTGACAAATTTATTAAATTGCTAATAAAGTATTAATAAATAAATATTCCAATTTTATTTAAAATAAATCTATGATGAAAAATGAATCCCAATTTGATATAAATTCTATATTAATAAAATCATTCAAAAATTGAGTCGCAATGTTAAATCTTAATTATGCATTCATTCATTCTTCGTATTAGTTTTCAGTGACTAAATGTTAAATCTTAATTATGCATTCATTTATTCGTTATGAATGACACAATCTAAAATTAATGTTGAAATCACATGAGTCAATCCTTAATAGTGTTTCTAATTTAAAACCTTAAAAAAATCTAAATTACGCTACACATAAATTTGCGATTCTCATTAGCTAATCTTAATTTGTGGCCCTCATTAGTTAATCGTAATTAAAATCTAATATCGTTTCACTCACTGCATTATGGAAAAGCCCTTATCTTCTTATCTAGATAAAGTGAATCATTCATGAGTGTGAGCAAGGTAACACAATTCAGTATAGTGGAAATGTTCGTGCAAAAACACACGTTTTTTGAAGGGTCTTTGAAAGTCATTTTGAGTAAAGTAAGTTTGTTTTCTTTTTCGTAAATATTTGAAAAATATATAAAACATTAAATAGTGTTTAAATATAGAAAAAAGGTATTGAATAGTTTTATTCTGTAAAACTCAATTATTAATATTAGCGTAAATTTGCAAAAAGTGCGGGTTTTTTTTCCCGAAATCTTATTGAAAATGGAAAATTCAAAGTATTTTAATATAAACGCTAAAAAAATATGTGTTTAAAAAGCGCTTCGTTTAAAAAATCGATTTTCTGGTTTTTTTAAATATATCTAGATAGTTAAAAATTCCATGTTTAAAAATATATTAATTTTCAAAAACATGCGTCAATAAAATTTTAGGTTAAGGGATATTGGTGATTCTAAATTAAAGCACGCCATTTAATAGGTAACCCTGTATTTTTCAAATATATATATATATTAATTTATGGGGGAAAAGGGGGGTTT
The DNA here is from genome assembly GCA_963932465.1 of Maratus speciosus. Taxonomy (NCBI): domain Eukaryota; kingdom Metazoa; phylum Arthropoda; class Arachnida; order Araneae; family Salticidae; genus Maratus; species Maratus speciosus. The sequence goes on from OZ010789.1 coordinate 63,182,820, forward strand.
AAATTTCTTAATACCTTTATGAAGGGCATTTCATGTTTTTTTCAAAATATACGTTATTTTCAAATAAATTAACAAAAGCTAGAAGTATTTAACCAATACATACATACCTAAAAATTGCAAAACAAATCGTGTACCAAAAACCGACATCCTTATAAATATCTTACCAATTTCTATTTATGGCTGTAACCGCGAAAAAATTCTCTCAAATCTAACACAGATTCAGAAAAAAAAAATTCTAAAGTTTTCTATGAAATTCATACAAAATCACTAGTACTATTTTAAAATTCGCAGAAATAAATTCTAACGCTAAATGAAAAAAAAATCACATGTTACCTCATTCATATTTTAAATTAAATTATTAATTACTATTTCCCCACTAAAATTTAAGCGCAAACGTCACTAAATTAAATTTAATTGCAAAAAGTCCTTTCATCAAATTAATGTTTAAAATTCCATTACCATCTAAAAATTCGCGAAAAGAAAAAAAAAATATTTTTAAAGTCTCCCAATTCAAATTTTTAATTAACGTTAAAAATTTGATTGCCAATGAAAAATCGCGAAAAAGAAAAAAATATTTCAAAGTTCCCAAATTAATATTAAAAATCGTCACCAGTAATAACTCTAACACAATAATTGCGCCCCGAAAATATAAAAGTCTCCCAATTAAAATTTCTTAATTATCATTAATTTATTTTTTACAAGTTAAAATAACACTACAAACTGAAGTGCGCAAAAAAACTTAATGTTCTTGAAAAAATTCTATCTCCTAAAATTATCCCTTAAAAATTTTAAGTCTCGCAATTAAAATTTCTAAATTATGTATAAATTAATTTCTTTTCCACAAGTAAAAATGTAAAAATAACACATCGTACTATAATACGACGAAAAGAAAAATCAATGCCCTCTAAAAATTCTATCTCAAAAATTACCCTCTAAAAATTAAAGTCCCCCTATTAAAAGTTCTTAGTTATCATTAGTAAAAATATCAAACTCAAAATAAACCCTTGTACTCTAAAACGGTGAAAAAATATCATTGTCTCCTAAAAATTCAATCTTCAAAAGTTACCCCGAAAAAAGTTAAAGTCCCCCAATTAAAAGTTCTTAATTACACATTAATTACTTTATTTTTCAAAAGTTAACATCGTCTTATAAGATGACGCATAACCTTCACCGCCGCATAGCCTTGACCCTTCCTCAAAGAGTACGCCGCATGACCACCTACGCCGCATAACCTTCAAACAGCATGCAGAGGTCACACCGCAACCACCGCTGGCGTTGAACGCCCCTTTTATATCTACTAATGTATAAATTTTGATTCTGATTTACTTGAGATATCACTGTCAGCAAAATTTTGCTTATATTTATGTATTATTTATTTATTTATTTATCTGTTTTAGTTTTTACATGACATATACGAGTATAACAAGTCGAAAAATACAAGAAAATCAAATCACGTTTTTAAACTTAAAATTGGTCGAAGAAATAATTAGAAGGCACTTTTTACCTATGCGCTGTCTGTTCCTTTTTAACACTAGAAAGACGGCGAGCGGTCATTTTGACCGCTACCAAATAAATATATTTTGGTTCGAACCAGAAATTTTTTTTATGAAACTAGTTTAAAAGATACAAAGAGAAAAAATTTGTTAAATAAATAAGTTAATAATTTAAAATAAAAATTCTCATACCAAATATTTTTTTATAAAATTTGAGTAAAATTCCCCGTCTTTCTAGTGTTAAAAGATTCGTGCGAGACAAGCTAAATTCGGAAAAGAATATTTTAAGGTTCATATTAAACAATAAAGAAAAATCATGCGTACGGCATAGATTATGAAACACTTTCCAACACTCCCTGAAATCTTAACAAAACTTCGTTATTTTAGGAAAATGAAGTAAATAAAATAACTAAATAAACGTTTAAAAAATTGATTGCAGCAGTTAACGCCCATAGCCTAATATGTATCCCAATTCTTTTGAACAGCCCTGTATTTGATCTGTATGTTGATATATATACTATATAATAGGAACATTTATTTTAGCAAGAAAACGCATAACAGGTTGAAATTTATCTTTCAAAAATTTTTACTAATAGATAGAAGCATACTTGAATACTTTTCTACAGCCCTGTAGTTTACCTAGTACCTTTATTACACGCCACTATTTAGCTCAAATTTAATTCAAACTAAAACACTCTTAAAACTACTGAAATCCTATTTCCAGATATTATCATCCATAGACGGCATGTATCCAATTCTTTGTGTGACCCTGTATATCATTTTATCTATTCTACAAATATTTCGTAATAAACTAAATGCAGTTCAGCGTAAAAAAGTATAACTCATTTAAAAACTACCTTTAAGCAATTTGCGCTCATACCCAGTAACCCTTACGAATTCTTTTGTGTAGCCCTATATATAAATTAGCATTTATACACACCACAGTGAATAAATAGAATGAAACATAAAAGCGCATATCATAATTGGAAATGCATTTCCAGCAATCACCGCTAATGTACGCAGTACTTCTGATACAATATAGTATCTGAAATCTTTTGTGTGTCCCTATAAATGTTCTGAACTGCGTATTATACAGGAAATAACTTATATTAAATCTCAGCGACGTATATCAATTTCATTTTACATGAAATAGTTTAATTAAAATACGCCGCAAAAAATTCCCCCTCCCCCTATATCATTATGTAACGGAATTCTTTTGTGTGGCCCTGTAAATGAATAATAACTATTCTTTGTACCGTATATTATACGGAATGCATATTTTAGTGCACTTCATAAATGCATATAAATTTTGTTATGTTTGGATGCGTGTAACATCATTAAAAATCATTTGAAGCTATTTTTTCCCATTGGCCGTAATGTAACGGAATACTTTTGACTGTCCCTGTAGATTAGGGGTGCACAACCTTTTTAAGAGAAGGGCCACTTTAAAAAATGTCTGGGCTGTCGAGGGCCACATCAGTCACGCGAAGAGAATTCTATTTCGGGGAGTTGGGTGGAGGTGGGTTACCCCCCTAGGTTCCCCTTTACCTAGTCAACATATCAGATTCAGTTGGCAATATATCAACAGTTTACGTTTGTATATATAACAAGGATTAATTTAAGAGAGTGATAATATCCCTGTACTTTATTCGGGGGAGTAAATTTTGTTTTATTAAAAGCGCTAAAAACAAATATAGGCATGAAAATGGCTGGTACCGAATAAAAATGCGAACTTTATGAAAGAAGGGGGCAGGAAGAGCCGATCAACAAGATTTGAGATTTTTACGCGCCTGATCAACGAAATTTGAGATTTTTCGCGCCTGATCGACAAAATAAGCGATTTTTCCGCGCCTGATTGCCAAAATTAGCGATTCTACCGCACTGGATCGACGAAATTCCTATTATTCTGCACCCGATCGACGATATTTGTGGTTTTTTCTCGCCTAATCGACAAAATGCGCGATTTCTTCGTGCCCGACAAACAAAATTCGCGATTTTTCGGATCCCGATCGACAAAAACTTGCGATTTTTTAGTGCAAGAACGACGAAATGTCCGACTTTCCACCACTGACGGACGAGATTCGCGATTTTTCCGCCAACGATCAACGAAATTCGCGATTCTTAACTGACTCTGACAAAATTTGCGATTTTTTTAAAGTTAAATTGACGAAATTTACGATTTGTTCTCGTGATAATCTTCGCGATTTTCCCGCAGCCAATCAACGAATTTTGCAATTTTTCCGCGCATCATCGAGAAAAGTCGCGATTTTTCTGTGTCTCCCTAGCCTGATCTACAAATTCGCGATTTTTTCGTGCCAAAGCAACGAAATTTGCGATTTTTCCGAGCCCTATCGACGAAATTCGCGATTTTTCCGAGCCCGATTGACAAAACTTGCGATTTTTCCCTGTCCGATCAACAAAATTCGCGATTCTTAACTGACTGACGAAATTTGCATTTTTTTCCCGCGGCAAATGGACGAAATTCCCGATAAACAGACGAAACACACGATTTTTCCGCACCTAATTGACCAAATTCGCCATTTTTCCACACCTGATAGACGAAATTCGCGATTTTATTCGCGCGACTTACGAAACTCACGATTTTTCCGCAGTCGATCAAGAAAATTCGCAATTTTTTCGCGCATCATCAACAAAATTGACGATTTTTTCGTGCTCGATCAACGAAATTTGCGATTTTCCCGCGCTTGAACGACAAAATTCGCGATTTTTCTGTGCCCGAATTATAAAATTCGCGATTTTTCCTAGCCCGATTGAAGTCCTAGCCCGACTTTTCCGTGCCCGATCGACGAAATTTGCGATTTTTTCCACGTTTCAACTACAAAATTCGCGATTTTTCGGTGACCAATCAAGAAATTTGCGATTTTCTCCGCCTGACCGACAAAATTCGCAATTTTTTCGTATCCGATCAATGAAATTCGCGATTTTTTCGAGCCTTATCGACAAAATTTGCTATTCTTCCGCACTCGATCAACGAAATTCGCGATTTTTCCGCGCCCGATCTACGAAATTCCCAAATCTTAACTCACTGACGAAATTGGCAATTTTTTCCCGCGGCAAATTGACGAAATTCGCGATATTTTCTCGCGACTGACGAAACTCACGATCTTTCCGCAGTCGATCAAGAAAATTTGCAATTTTTTCTCCCATCATCAACAAAATTTATGATTTTTTCGTCCCAAATCAACGAAATTTGCGATTTTCCCGTGCCTGATCGACAAAATTCATGATTTTTCCGTGCCCGACAAACGAAATTCGTGATTTTTTCGTGACCGACCAATGAAATTTGCGATTTTTCCGTGCACGACAACTACTACTCGCGATTTTTCCGCGCCCGATCAGCAAAATTTGCGGATTTTTCCGTGCTTCATCGACCAATTTTGCGATTTTTCCGTGCCCGATCAAGGAAATTTGCGATTTTTCAGAGCCCGATCAAGGAAATTTGCGATTCTCTCGAGCATCATCGACAAAATTTGCTATTTTTCCGCACCCGATCAACGAAATTCGCGCTTTTTCCACGCCCGATCAACGAAATTCGCAATTCTTATTTGACCAACAAAATTTTCAAATTTTCCCGCGGTAAATTAACGAAATTCACGATTTTTTCCTGTGACTTTTAGACAAAAATTGCAATTTTTTCCAGTTATAAATTGACGAAGTTCGCGGGCCACACGTTATCCCATCGCGGGCCACTTTTGGCCCGCGGGGCACAGGTTGTGCATCCCTACTGTAGATGAACTAAACATGCTACAAACTTCATTTGAAATAGGGTTCGTGCTATGGTGAATGTCAATAACATCCAAAATTTTCAAAGCAATCCGAGTATATTTACGAGAGTTAGAGCGCGTTACAGACGGACAGACCTCCAGATGGTCAGACAAACCGAAGTCATAAACACTTTTCAACTTTGTTGAAAAATGTTAAAAAATTACTTTTCAGTGATGCTACAAGAAAATAAACTTACGTAAATTATTTCATTACTTGGTTAAGCTCCGTGGCTTTTAAATTGCTACATGTGTGCAATAGACGCTGCTGATGTTGTGATAATATAATTATAACTCCGGTTTTAATCCCTCACAAGTGAAGATATTAGTTTGGAGGTGAAGTGGGTTAGAGGCAGTAGAGATAAGCGTGGTGGAGAAAGAGATAAGGGTGGAAATTCGGCTTTTTAGGAAGTGTGCTATAGCAAAAGGGTTTTTATTTTTATTTTCGAAATTAATTAAATTTATTTTTGAACTTAGAAGAAATTCGGAGAATTATAATTTTCTCTGTTGCAGAACAGGATTTAATTTTAAAAGAATAATGTTAGTTGGATAAATTTTGGTTGCTTTAGAACATTAATTCCCAGTGTCTGTAAAATCTCAAGGTGCGTCCTCCCCCTCCCAAACCCACACACAGACACACGCTCTGTTACATACTCGTATATATATAAAGTGAACTGTATTCAAAACCTAACGAAATCTTAGCCATAACTATTCAGCGCAAGTTTTCTAACACAAATATGTTTTTTACTTAACTCTATAAATGCTATGAAGCTTGACAAAGAATATAAAGAAGAAGTTCTTTGGCTATACATTTTCGCCTTTATGTCAAAAAGATTTTTATTTTCCACTCAGTGTAAGCAAAAGTGTTATATATATGATCTTTATTTTATCTTCACAAAATGTCTTGAAGATACTCTCATATATTTAGCATTAAAATGGTAACATTAACACATTTTATAGTTAATTTTAGTTAATTATTAAGTGTTAGGTGGAAAAGTTTTGGACACTAATTTTTTTTCTGTTACACAAGAAGCATTTCTAGATTCTCAATGTTTATAAATTTTAAGTAACCATTGTTCTCCACCAAAACACATTTCTGTGTTTCCCTTTCCCATTATTGTTAAAAAGGAGTTCCAACACGGGATTCCCGGGTTGTGAAAACCATATATGCATCTTTTTAACACTTTCCAACAAAGTTGAAAAGTGTTTATGCATTCGGTTTATCTGGCTGTCAGTCCGTCTGTCCACGCTCTAACTCTCGTAAATATACTCGGATTTTCATGAAATTGATAAAGGTTATTTAGGGTCACCAAAGCATGTTTGGTATTGTATATGAAGTATGTAGGATTAATCGTTCATTTACAGGGGCACTCAAAAGTATTCCATTACATTATGGTATATGGGGGAAAAATCGTTTGCAGAGTATTTTAATGACATTATGCTATTTCAAATGCATTGAAACTGATATAAATCACTGAATTTGACTACGATCACGTTAGAACAGGACATTCATAGCATTTTTTATTCATTTACAGGGACACATAAAAGAAATCGGTTACAGTACAGTACGTCTTTGAATAATAATTGCTGGAGTGCGCACGGTTTAAAATTTAGTATGCGCTTTTAAATTAAAATAATTTTTTGTATCTTACCCGTTATACATAAATTCTATACTTCAAATACAGGGCTGCACAAAAGTATTCATGTACTGTTCTCCTTATTAGAGGAAATTGCTGAAGGTAAATTTTCAACCGCAGTATATGTAGCTCTTAATTGAACTAAATTTTGGCTTGCATGTAGCTAATAGATTCAAATCTATAAATCATATACAGGGCTGAAATTCGCATAATTTTCCGATTGTGGATGGGAACAACCGAAATTGGGTTCCGAAATGTATTATGCGTTTCCATAGGGTTGAATTAGGCGTAATATTTTAATTTTTTTAAACAGTGCAGTTTTGTTACAGTATTCTGAATGTGTTGGAAAGTGTTTCATAATCTATGCTTGACGCATGATTTTTTCTTACTTGTTTTAATTAAAACTTCTGATAGATATTTTAGATGATATTTTTTGATTTCCCACTAACAATACCAACAAGCATTTTTATATGAAAAATAGCAATTATGTAGTCAAATAAAACTTTGATATTTATTAAAAGTGGTAATTTCGTATTGGCCTCGCGCCAGGATTGAACAGTCGAATAAATCGCAAAAGATAGCTAGTTTTTTTAAATTTCAGTTGTTTAAGCGGGGTTCGAATACCTGTCTTAAAATTGTGTGTAATTTATATTTTATTATTTTATTTATGGATTGAAAAATTTCTAATTTCGTTATAGAATCTAAGCCGTAATTAAAAATATACATCTTTAACAATTATCGTGAATAACTTACATTTTAGGGTAAGTAACAAAGAAGCAACAACAGGTTTAGGCAAGTTCAGACATGTTTAAGCAAGTTCAGACAAGTTTAGGCAAGTTCAAGCAAGGCACGGATAGCAGAGACTAGCATGCGTGGTCACTCACTCGAAAACAGTGATGAAAATGGCGCGAAAGCTGCTTATCTATGTGTTCTTATCTAGGTCGTGACGTCACAGAAAAGGAATCACGTGATTGCACGATCAACCAATCCAACGACAGAAAGTATTCACGTGACATCCTGTTGCCCGATAACATTCTGCCATTTCACCACAAGTCGCTCTGTTAGACGCACGTGTTTCAGTTAGCTGGTGTATTAGGTAAGTGTTAAATATTTTATGATTTTAAATATGTTAGAAGTTAGATGTTGGAATTTTAATGTTTTATAATTAAGCTGTTAAAGATATAATTATTTTTCAAATAATAATAGAACTATTAAACAATAATTTGAAATAAAAAACTAACCAAAAGTAGAAATTAAAGTTCTGCAGGTATATTTCATGAAACTAAGTTGAACAGAAAATTGTAAAAAGTTATTCAGACAAAATTTATCATAGAAAATCTGCAAAAGAAATTTTTAAGTGAAAACTAATGTGAAATAGTGAGAATTTAATTAATTTGAATATTACACTATTTACACGCAAGTTGAATGACTAGCAGCCTTAAGGCTGTTCTCAAATACAAAAGGGCAATTTTATGACATAAGTTTTAATTTATTTTTGTTCGGAAATGCATGAAACTAGCAGATGTTGTTGCTCAGAAACTATGTAAAGTGTATGTTTTATTTTTATTTATTTATTTATTTTTTGAAAACACAATGGGTCTTTCAGAAAATAATGTTAAAGTGGGCGTTTTGAACTGAATATCCGCGCGAAAGAAGAATAACCACTCAAGAAAGGGGGGGAAACGTGCTTGTCACGTGATCAAAATCGCTTATAACTCAATAGGTAATTTAGTTGATTGAGCAGTTGAGAACAGCCTAAAAAAAATCATTAAGGCTGTTCTCAACTGCTCTGATCAACAAGCGCAAAACGTTTTGACACATTTACAAATTCATTTTTTAACGGAAAGATATAAAAATTGGAAAGCCTGACCATGGAAGCGATTTGGAATCGAATTGATTTTTCCATTTTTTTTTTTATGAATAAATTACCTATCGAGATATAAGTGATTTTGATCACGTGACACAGCATTTTTCTCCCCTTATTGACTGGATTTTCTTCTTTCGTTCGGAAGTTCGGTTCAAAATGCTAACTTTGACAGTATTTTCTGAAAGATCTATTACGTTTACAAGAAAACTGAAAAAAAAACAGTTCGATGTCTCAGTTTCTGAATAACAACACCTTCTAGTTTCATGCGTTTCCGAACAAAAATGAATTAAAACTTATGTCAGAAAGTTGACCCATTGGATTTGAGAACAGCCTTAAAAGTAATGAAAGTTTGGTAACGGGCGATGGCTCATTTCATTTAAAAACTGTCCTTCATTGACTCCCACACCTGCGATTCCGTACAACTACAACAGGTAGCGATTCTTCTGAAAAGGACCCCACGGAGAAGAACATCGAAAAGGGAGAGGGGGATTACTAGCCATAAAATCATTAAAGGGAGTACCTTCGCGGACCCCCCACCCGAAACGCTCGTAGATCTTTAAAAGATGCGAACGTAACTAACGAAGGGGAGGAGTGGAAAGGTGGGCGGGGACTTTCTTCCTCGGATCTTTCAACTGTCCAGGTAAAAGCATGGTCGAGCTACTTAGCAGTGACAGGCCGTAATTTACCTGTGATGAAAAGAGTAATCACGCAACGCTACTGACACCGGTTGTGGTGAACGGCGTGAAAACAAGACGAATAGGCAAGTAATGATTTTTATTTATTTATTTACACTCAAGAAATGCCGCCAGGTAAGAAAGTCAAACAGCAGCCGTCAAAAATGGCTGAGAGCTAATCTTCGATTCCATTAGAGATAATGATGTCTGAGAACTTAATCGAAATGAAGTTACGAGCTGCAAGTAATAGACTCTGAATAATCAGCGGTGATACATCTCTCTCTATATATATAAAAGTCAAAATGAGTCACTTATGCAAATCTACAATTTTTGACGTATTGGCACGAAACGTGAGTTATATGTTTTCGAAACCGAAGGAAAATGCTGGATATTTTACAAATCTCTTAATGCTTAGTCCCTTTACTACTCTTTTCAACCACCTGTTATAATTAAATATATATAGAAAACTATATGTAAGAGAAACGACACATTCACCTTAAGGGTGTATTCGAAAAAATATTTTTCCACCCTCAACAGCTCGAAATTTTCTGAGACATTTTCAGACTCATTTTTAAAAGTAAAAACATGAAACTTGCTGGGGTGATTTCTAAAGACATGTTTAACATGCCGTGTGATTTCATTTTCAGCTCAATTAATTAGAATTTGATTTGTAAACAATTATTTTCTCAGTATGACCATTTTTTCATTCCCAGATCGCCCGCTTCGGAAAATTCGGTTCAAAATGCCAACTTTGACAGCGTTTTTTACAGTATTTTCTGCATTTATCAAAAAATTAAGAAGCACCGCACATTATATAGTTTCTAAATAAGAGAATTTCCAAGTTTGATGCGTTTGAGAGCAAAAATGAATTTTAAAATGAATCAGAAAATAAGCAGTTTGGATCGGAATGCACCCTTAATACTTTAAGTTAAAACATGAATACATTAAAATGATTCTCAGTTTTTATTACTAAAATAGGTGCTAAAAATACAATTAACAGGTTTTTCTCATCTTTCACACCATTGATGATGACCAGGGCTTGGTCGAAAGCGCTCGGGAAGTTTTTACCATCTGATTATTGGTTTTAATGTTTTAAAACCTGTTAATTGTATTTTTAGCACCTATTTTAGTAATAAAAATTGAGAATCATTTTAATGTATTCATGTTTTAACACCTGTCATACTTTATCTTTATATATATATATTTTTTCAAATGCAATCTTTTACTTCCTTCTTGCCACTCTTCAAAAGCAATTGTACAAGATTTTTTTAAAATATATATATAACAATGGACAAAATTTAAACATCCATCTTTTTGATTTAATTAAAGTACTTCCACTCAATTAAAGTCACTTTTCAAAGGAAATTGTACAAGAATTCTTTTTAAAAAATTATAACAATGGACAATATTTAAACATGTGACTTTTTGATTTAATTAAAGTACTTCCACTGAAGTAAAGCCACTCTTCAAAAGCAATTGTACAAGAATTCTTAAAAAAAATTATAACAATGGACAATATTTAAACACGTGACTTTTTGATTTAATTAAAGTACTTCCACTCAAGTAAAGCCACTCTTCAAAAGCAATTGTACAAGAATTCTTTAAAAAAATATTATAACAATGGACAATATTTAAACACGTGACTTTTTGATTTAATTAAAGTACTTCCACTCAAGCAAAGCCACTCTTCAAAAGCAATTGTACAAACATTCTTTTAAAAAATATATAACAATGGACAAAATTTAAAGATGCATCTCTTTGATTTAATTAAAGTACTTCCACTCAATTAAAGTCACTCTTTAAAAGAAATTGTACAAGAATTCTTTTTTTTTTTTAAATATAACAATGGACAATATTTTAACATGACTTTTTGATTTAATTAAAGTACTTCCACACAAGTAAAGCCACTCTTCAAAAGCAATTGTACAAGATTTTTTTTTTAAATATATATAACAATGGACAAAATTTAAACATCCATCTTTTTGATTTAATTAAAGTACTTCCACTCAATTAAAGTCACTTTTCAAAGGAAATTGTACAAGAATTCTTTTTAAAAAATTATAACAATGGACAATATTTAAACATGTGACTTTTTGATTTAATTAAAGTACTTCCACTGAAGTAAAGCCACTCTTCAAAAGCAATTGTACAAGAATTCTTTAAAAAAATTATAACAATGGACAATATTTAAACACGTGACTTTTTGATTTAATTAAAGTACTTCCACTCAAGCAAAGCCACTACTCAAAAGCAATTGTACAAAAATTCTTTTAAAAAATATATAACAATGAGCAAAATTTAAACATGCATCTCTTTGATTTAATTAAAGTACTTCCACTCAGTTAACGCCACTCTTCAAAATAAATTGTACAAGAATTCTTTAAAAATTTTTTATAACAATAGACAATATTTAAACATGACTTTGTGATTTAATTGAAATACTTCTACTCAAGTAAAGCCACTCTTCAAAAGCAATTGTACAAGAATTCTTTTAAAAAATATATAACAATGGACAAAATTTAAACATGCATCTCTTTGATTTAAAGTACTTCCACTCAATTAAAGCCACTCTTTAAAAGAAATTGTACAAGAATTCTTTAAAAATTTTTTATAACAATAGACAATATTTAAACATGACTTTTTGATTTAATTAAAGTACTTCCACTCAAGTAAAGCCAATCTTCAAAAGCAATTGTACAAGATTTTTTTACAGTATATACAACATTAGACAAAATTTAAACATGCATCTATTTGATAAGTACTTCCACTCAATTAAAGCCACTTTTCAAAGGAAATTGTACAAGGATTCTTGTAAAAAAAACTATAACAATGGACAATATTTAAACATGACTTTTTGATTTAATTAAAGTACTTCCACTCAAGTAAAGTCACTCTTCAAAAGCAATTGTACAAGAATTCTTTTAAAAAGATTATAACAATGGACAATATTTAAACATGTGACTTTTTAATTTAATTAAAAGCATATTTAAATATGCACACATTGTTTTCATAATAAACAGTAAAACTTCCGCCCCACTCACTATATTTCGGCATTCGAAATTAAAGTGTACTTCAATTAAATGTAATACTTGAATTAAAACATCTGCTATAGTAAGCTATTTCAATTTCTGAGGCTATAATTAATAAAGTAATCTCTGAAATAGCACGTCAGTTTTAATAGATATTCACCGATGTATAGGATCAGCACTAATTAGAAAAATAAAAGAAAATGACGCATATTCCATGTAATCATTGTCGATCTAATTTTTATGATTGAAAATATATCTATTTTAAAATTATGTTTTATCATCAGTTGAGGTCATTTGCCCTTCTGAAATTAACGCCCATTATTTATAAAGTAAAAGGCTTTTTTTTCGAAGCTATAACGAAATAGAATTTCAGTAAATGCAACGACATTTGGAAGGGGTTTTTTTCTCCCCCCCCCCCCCCCCCCCATGTAGTCAAGGAAATCGTATATTTTTCTGTTAATCGACAAAAAAAGAAAAAGTACTGCATTCCTATTTATAAAGCTGAGGGTGAGGGATTTTACTATGATTGCTTCAAAGTAACGTGATTATTTTCTGAATGTCATTTTAACGATTTATGGGTGCGAATGCACAGAGCTCCGTTATTGTGATCGCTGTATTTGTATGATATTACATTTTTCTTTATTTTACTTTGAAAGTCCCATGCTTGCCGGCAATGCTATGGGTGTGCTTGCTAGTATCTAAATATTTGCAGCCTTTTCAAGTTTGGAAGATTAAGGTAATTTGGTATATACATATTAAATAAGTTTTCTCATTGCTGTTGTGTTATATAATTTACTTTATAATTAATTCTTAATAAACTTTTAGTGGTTTTATTTGCGCCTCTTTTTTAACCAATAAGCTACATTATATATTATACTCATAACACAAAAAAATGGGTAAAGAAATTGGCCCTGAAGAGCTCCGTTATTGTTTGCCGTGTTTTTATGATATTACATTTTTCTTTATTTTACTTGGAAAGTCCCATGCTTCCCGGCAATGCTATGGGTGTGCTTTCTAGTAATAAAAATTTGCAGCCCTTTCAAGTTTGGAAGATTAGGGTAATTTAGTATATGTATATTAAATCTGTACTTTGGAACAAAAAGGGCCAATGTCCAAAATTGAGAAATTTGAGTTAAATGCACGAATGAATTCAGGATGCGATATAAAATAATTGTTAAAAGGGCCAAAGTCCTCCCAATATTAGATCATTGAAAACAAAATATTTTGTCGAGGCCAATGTTACTTACTGTTATGTAAAAAAGGCCAATTTAAAATGTAAAAAAAAAAAAAAAAAAAAAAAAAAAAACTAAATCAATGTAACATTAGATTGTAGTGAGAAAAACATTACTGAATTGAAAGGAAAGGTACAACTTTGAAAAATAATAGTACAGAAATCATAGCAAAATTCTTAAAATTCCTCAAACTTAAATTGGGTTTCCTGCCATCTGAGAAAAATGGACATTGGCCCTTTTTGTTCCAAGGTACAGAAATATTTTTTTCTTATTGCTAATGTGTTAGATAAATTTATTTTTATAATTAATTCTTAATAAACTTTTAATGGTTTTGTTTGCGCCTCTTTTTTAACCAATAAGCTACATTATACTCATAACACAAGAAAAATGGGTAAAGAAATGGGCCCTGAAGAGCACAAAATAAAATATATTTTAATTATATTACTCCTTGAAGGAACCATACATATTTTCTTCAAAACATATTGTGTTGCGAAGAGTAATTACCGTATATACCTGTGTATAAGTCGAAGAATTTTAGAAAAAATTTGGGAGTTGAAAATGTTTGGCCGACTTATACACGAGAAAGTAAAAAAAGAGAAAAAAAATCGCAGATAATCGCCGAATGGGCAAGTCTTTTAAGTAATCACAGCAGAGATAAAAGTGGACAATGGTCATTTCCCTGTAATTGACAAAAAAAGCTCAACTATAATGTTTCCTGTAATTGCTCTGCACCCATTTTCTCTTGGGACAGAGTTCCCTTCAAAACAGGGCATTCCTTTCAACAATTTAATCCCCTTTTTACCCGACTGCCAAGAAGGGTTATGTGTTTCACGCGTATCTGGGCATGTGGATTTCTTTATTACCCTCGAAACTTCCCAACGGCTGGATGAATTTTAAAAAATGAGTTCTCTATCGATTTGTCTTAACCGTCCGATAGTTATAGGCTAGGTTTTCTTTTATAAGTTCAAAATGGTGGCCGTAAAATACAAAATGGCGGTAGAGACGAAAAAAAAATTACGTAGGATGCCTCGGTTTTAATATCTTAATATATCTGAAGTTTTATTTAAACTATTTAAATCCGAATTTAAATATTTTTATGAATTTTTAAATTAAGGAAACTCAGTTGGTATTTTCAAAAAAAATCGTAAACGCCGCACTTGGAAAAAAATTAACTTTTAAACTCGTAAACGCCGCGCATTTCTTCCATAAAATACGGGTAATTAGTCGTCGGGTTATTTGATTTTTTAAATTAAATTTTTACTTGTTTAAAAAGAGTTCAACTTGAGAATGCTTCTAGATTGGATGCCCCTAAAAATTCCTACAATACAAAGAAGTAAGTCTAAGAAGTTGTGTACCCTTGTAAATAAGGCTTGAATCGATTTTTGAAATAATTTTTTCTTTTTAAGTATCATTGAACTGATGTGAATATGGTTTCAAAATAGTTTAAGCTTCTTCGGTCTTACATATATTATATAGTTTTAAAACGTTGAATTTAAAAAAAAAAGTCTGATTAGAAACATAAAAAAACTTACTAATTTAATGAAAATTTATTATTTTTTTAAATACTCGATTACAAATCATTTTTTAATATACTACCAGAAATGTGGTTCGATTTATACACGCAAATTGAATTTTTTTTTCTTCAGAATTTTGCTTAAGAACTGAGGGGGTCGGCTTATACACGAGTATATACGGTATTAAATATAATTATTAAGTAGTATTAGAGTAATATATAAGGATAAAATCAAACGTTGTACAAAGGAAGGTCGTAGAGAGGGGCTGAGAGTTCCGGTAGAGATTCGAAAGCGGGCCCTTAAGGGTGTATTCCGATCCAAACTGCTTATTTTCTGATTCATTTTAAAATTCATTTTTGCTCTCAAACGCATCAAACTTGGAAATTCTCTTATTTAGAAACTATATAATGTGCGGTGCTTCTTAATTTTTTGATAAATGCAGAAAATACTGTAAAAAACGCTGTCAAAGTTGGCATTTTGAACCGAATTTTCCGAAGCGGGCGATCTGGGAATGAAAAAATGGTCATACTGAGAAAATAATTGTTTACAAATCAAATTCTAATTAATTGAGCTGAAAATGAAATCACACGGCATGTTAAACATGTCTTTAGAAATCACCCCAGCAAGTTTCATGTTTTTACTTTTAAAAATGAGTCTGAAAATGTCTCAGAAAATTTCGAGCTGTTGAGGGTGGAAAAATATTTTTTCGAATACACCCTTAAGGGGATTCTTCGCGCACTTGAAAACACCCGCCCCGTAATGTTAACCCTATGGGCAGGTTATTTTCGAATTTCTCGTTTCAATTTGAATATTTTTAAACGATTTTTTTTTTTTTCATAGGCTAGATGAGGTCGATCTTTAATATGACTCTTTTTTACTTTTTCGATTTTGGTTGCAGATTTTTTTTAAAAAGGTACTTTCAGTTTCCAAACCGGTTTCGAAACTGAAAGTACCTTTTTAAAAAAAATCTGCAACCAAAATCGAAAAAGTAAAAAAGAGTCATATTAAAAATTGAGCTCAGCTATCCTATGCAAAAAAATTGTTTAAAAATATCCAAATTGAAACGAGAAATTCGAAATTAACCTGCCCATAGGATTAACATTACGGAGCGGGTGTTTTCAAGTGCGCGAAGAATCCCCTTAAATATGATGCTACAAAATAAGCTTGTTTTAAAATTAATTTAAAAAAATTTAATACGCATTTACTTGGAATTCAAACATCACTAAAAATCGTAAGTGATCAAAAGCCTCGCGAGCCTAATGCCTTTTGTTTTAATTGCCACGATTCCTGTAAAATTGGGGGGGGGGGGGGGCATTTTACCAGTTTAGCAAATCTATAATTCTACTACTGTCTGATGATTTGTTAGAAGATATGATTTTTTGTTTTAATTGCCTTTTTTTTTTTAGGTTATACAGTGTGTCCACGTATAACCTGACCGACCTTTATTTTCGCAACCGTTGGTCCTAGATGCATACTTCCAATTACAAAAATGGTCAAAATTAAATGCAGGGTTAAGATAAAAAAAAGTTTGAAGCGAAAAAACAATTTAGTGAAGAATTACAGAATCTAAATTTTTATACGATCCCCCGGTCCTATAAGTTATATTTAGTAAAATTTCCCTGTTACACTGGCAAGTAAGGCAAAAAAAGTCCCGTTATTCTACGATTAAAATTGACCGAGTAATAGCTGTTTAAAGTTGAAGTATATTTTTTGCTGCATATTAGGGGTCATTCACAAATTTAGTAGAAATATAATTTCGTCAGATATATTAAAGAAATGGTTGAGAGTAAAATTAGCATTGCAATATAAATTTGAAATATTTAATCATTCTGACATATTACCGCAAAATGTACAATTTGTACTGAACATTTATAAGAGGATAAAAATAACAGATTTTTTGTTAAATAAAAGGATGAAAAACAACAGTCTCAATTCTTTAAAAAATGATATATATTTTAAAATGCTGTTTGATTACACTGTCTTTCAAATTTTGGGTTGTGGCATGTTTTTTAGCTTTTGAAAATTGATTCTTACGTATTTTTTAGAACTGAATCCGAAAATGACCTTCATTTTAAACCATCACGTCAGGAATTTTCTCAAATTGCAAATTTCAAAGTTAAAAAGCTAAAAGTTAAAATTAATTCCTCCTCCCCCCCCCAACCTCATCGGACCCCCCAGCTGTTTAGCTGTAAGAAACCCAGTATAAGCCAAAAAATCTAATAAATTATTGAATGAAATAAAATTAAACTGAATAAAAAAATCTTACATCTATATTATAGTATCAGATTTTTCGCTATTTTTTAACCTTGAAATTTACGATTTGCGAAAAATATTGACATGATGGTTAAAAGTGAAGGTAATTTTCTGATTGAGCGCTAAAAAATACATAAAACGTAATTATAAAAGTTAAAAAACACAACCATCGCAGGTTTATGTTATCTATCTAACTCTTTCTTAAATTTCTTGACGGTAATCTATCCGAATTTTTTTGTGTTATCCTCTAATATAAGTATGTATAAAATGGTAAGAGTCGAAAATCATAATAATATTGCATTGTCATCGGATTTAAGTCAGTATATAAATTTTAACTTCGATCGGACATTTGAAAGTAAGTTAAAGTTCAAGTACAAATTTTAAACTGGAAAGACGATCATTGCAAGTTAAATAAAACCTTATGAAAATAACATAATTTTAGTTAAAAGAAATCATAGCCTCAAATCCTTACAAAATAAAACATATGTTAAAATACAATTATTTTAACTAATCTGAAACTTAACTAATAAAAGTTAATTGTAATATTTTACGATTTCTTTCAAAGCGCAGATACCTTGAAATATGTTTAAGTACTTTATACACGACCCCTGAAACCATGGTCGAAATCATTTGTTTTGATATGCAAAAAAGTGGTATAAGTCATGCATTTCAAAGCTTCATAACTCGGTCAATTTTAATGTTAGATGAATGGGACTTTTTTTTTTGTCTTACTTGTTAGTGTCACAGTAAATTTTTAGTAAATATCACTTAAGGACCGGGGGACCGTATAAAAATCTAAATTTCGTATTTTTTTAATAAATGTTTTTCTTGACCCAAATCCCTTTAAAAATAATTCTTTACCTTATTTAAACCATTTTTGCAATTGGAAGTATGCATCTAGAACCAACGGTTGCGAAAATAAAGGTCGGTCAGGTTATACGTAGACACACTGTATAATGATGAATACACTTGCACAATTTACACGACTCAAGTTCTGATTTTTTAATTTATTTACTTAGTTACTTGCATTTGAAAATTTTACGTTAAAAAAGGTGCTCAACTCTATTGCTATTTTATTCAAAAAAAAAAAAAAAAAAAAAAAAGGGACAAAGAAAAAGGAAAAAACAGGACCAGAGGGTCCAGTAATTTGTAAGCGGCACAATTGTTAACTCATTTTGGACGAACATCCACGTGTACAATTTTTATTTATGAGTACCACTATTTCAGAATAGTAGTTAATGATCTGTGCTTTATTAAAAAACAGAAATTCTGTTATTAAAAAAGTCAAAAATTACTATGCATAAAAACAACAATAAAAACACCGTACGCATACTATATACAACAACAGCACCCATATGTGATGTTCGTTTCGAAGGAGTTAAAAATAAAATAAAATATATTAAATCTAGTGAAATATTTAGTGTACTTTGCCATGACCATGACCAAAACACCGTGATAATTGAAGACACGTGCCACTAGCCCTTCTCATTTTTTAAAACTCTTCATCTCCATCATCAGAGCTGATCTTTGACAGGCTCCCCACTTTTAAAACTGCTAGTGTAAGTTTCCTAAATAAACCCTATTCTCAATTCTCCATAGGTGCCTCATTCGTTATACCTGGACAAAGCGTTGCCTCCCACATGTGTATCATCAGTTATGGTCTGATTAACTTTTCTCCGGTCAAATACTCTTCGTAAAATACCTTACTGATAACACAATTTTTCCGATTCCGAATGTACAGAAGAAGGGTCTGATCGAATCTAACCCAAGGCGGGTCTCAAATTCCCTGCTCAACAAGCGCAAAACTTTCTGACACATTTATGAACTAATTTTTAAACGTAAAGGCTCAAAATTGGCAGGGCTGACTATTGAAGCGATTTTGAATGGAAATGAGCTTTCCGTTTTTTGATAAATAAATTACTTATCGAGTTATAAGCAACTTTGATCGTGTGACAAGCGGTTTTCTTCTCTGTTTGGCTCCTTTCACCCGTAAATTTGGTTCAAAACGCCAACTTTGACGGTATTTTCTGAACGATCTTTTACGTTTACCAAAAAATGGAAAACGTTTTTCGATTACATAATTTCTGAATAACAAACACCTGCCAATTTCATGCGTTTCCGAACAAAAATGAATTAAAACTTGTGTCCTAAAGTTGCCCCTTCGGATTTAGAAACAGCTTAAAGGTGATTCTAAAATTCCCTGCGCAACTTTCTGACATATTTTCTGACTCATTTTTAAACATAAAGGCATAAAACTAGCAGGACTGACTATTGAAGCGATTTGGAATCGAATGGCGTTTTCCATTTTTAGATAAATAAATTACATATTCAGTTATAAGCAATTTTTTTTTCACTCGAGGATAAGTTTTATTCCATACACACGCTGTCGTGTTAACGTGTGGGGCGTCGAACTAATTAGGTTCAAAACACCCACTTTCAGAGTCTTTTTCTGAAAGATCTTCTGTAAAACGAACGTAAAACACCATTCTATTATATAGTTGCTGAATAAGAATAGCTGCCTATTTCAGGCATTTCCGAACAAAAATGAATTCAGAAATGTGTCAGAAGGTAGCTCCTTTGGATATAAACGCAGTCTTAAAGATTTTGAAATTTTAATAATTTCACTCAAATTGATCTTGACCAAATGGAAAATCCCGTATCGTTGTCTGATTGGGAAGTCGGGATCTATTATCTAATTAGAGAACTTTATTATATGAATGAAAACGTGTTGATTACAGTATCAATGAATAATTCAGTAAAACAATGTTATTTGGACAAAAATACATTTTATGATTTTCCAATTCTGAAAGATCAAAATACAGAGTGTCATAAGTAAACTGAAATCTCTCTGTATGTTGTAACGACTATATGGGGCATTCTCACAATCTTTTGACTTTTAAGTCCCTGAATAATAATTTTTATTTTAGTGCATATTCTTGTGGGTTTATATATATGTATATATATATATATATATATACTGGGGAACATCCCATTGCATGATTGCATAACAATATTAACGAGATAAATAAATTTCGGACGATGTTGGAGGTCCAAATACCAGGAAAACTCCTATACCGTCCCGTGTCCCTGATGCTGATTAAATTTGGAGCTGTTTGTATAAAACTGTTTCAATAAAAGTAATTCGATGTAATTTTTTTTCGAAACTGGGACAATTGTTTTATATAAATATGCATCAAAAAATTAACCTGCACACATTTTTACGGTTGATATTATTTTTTGAACTCTGTCCCTGTGTTTTAGATTCCTTACCATCCCTCTTTTAAACTTATACAAAAAATCACTTCAGATGCAGCCACATTATTTTTTCAAGTTTTTTCTCATGCAGAAGTATGCTAGAGAAAGAATGTCTAAAATTCTTTGACAGAAAATTTACTGCAGAATTTAAATCAGCATTTAAATATCAATTTCAAGCATCGTGGTTTTATTGGTAGTCTTACCGTCCCCAAGGTTTATTCCTGCACTTTTCGAGGTAAATTAAATTCTATTTTCTAATTTAATTCAATGTAAATAACTGTTTCTAAAAATCAATGAACATTGTGACGATCACTTAGTCTTAACATGATTTGCCTAAAAATAATGGTAATTTTTCTTACCGTCCCATCCTTTTTTTTTTTTTTTTTTTTGCCATTACCGTCCCTTTTTTTCTATACCATCCCCTTTTTACTACAAGAAGAAAGTATTGGATTCGTGAAGAATTTCGACTTCCGGTTTTCGACGGATTTATACGTTTTAGAATGCCCAGAGCACGATTTGATGGTTTTTAGAAAATGTCTGTCTGTCACTCTGTCACTCTGTGAGTCTGTATGTGACAAAAATTTTGTAGACGCTCTATCTCAAGAACTAATGCACGGAATTTCACAAAACTTTATATTTAGTTAGACCTTGATATAAACTGGACCTGATTAGTTTTTGGTGAAAATCGCTCAACAGGTGGCGCTGCTATGCGGCATTTTTCACGATTTCTGCAATAGCTATAGCTCAAGAACTACTGCACGGATTTTCATAAAACTGCAGATTCAATTTGTCCAGAATATATAGTTTGGTGCTGATTACTTTTTTGGGAAAATCGCCCAACAGGTGGCGCTGCTATGCTGCATTATTCATGATTATCACAATAGCTCTAACTCAAGAAAAAATGCACGAATTTTTATTAAACTTCAGATTCAGTTAGTCTCTGATATAAATTAGTGCTGTTTAATTTTTGGTGTAAATCGCCCAGCAGGTGGTGCTGCTGTGCTGCATTTTTCACGATTCCCGCAAGAGCTGTATCTCAAGAACTTCATCAGACTTCAGGTTTAGTTAGTCCTTGACATGAATTGACGTATAAATTAGTGCTGTTTAATTTTTGGTGTAAATCGTTTAACAGGTGGCGCTGCTATGCCGTATTTTTGCGATTTTCGCATTAGCGTTCAAGAACTAATGCTTGGATTTTCAACAAACTTCAGATTCGGGTATAACTTGATATCATTTAGTGCTGCTTATTTTTGGTGTAAATCGCTCAACAGGTGGCGCTGCTATGCTACATTTTTCAGAATTTCCGTTATAGCTCTATCTCAAGAACTAATGCACGAATTTCCATCCAACTTCAAAGTCAGATATACTTTGATATGAATTGGTGCTAAATCGTTGTTATTTCTTGTACTATTTAAATGATTTAATTGACGTGATTTATATAGAAGAAAGTTTTGTGATGGCCACAACATACTAGTTTTCCTTCCGTCCCTTCTTTAACACACCTTTAAGACAATGTTATACCAAAATTTTGTACTAAAAATGTGCGTAATATGCAAATTCATTATAAGCAAAAATTTAGAAGAAGATAGAAAGTTATAGTGGTAAAATGGTAAGGAAAATTAAACTCGCAAGTTTAACTTAAACGTCAGTTAAATAAAATAAAAAAAAAATTCGCTTCTGACTATTTTTTCTTTATTTTGAATCATTAAGGCATTCGTCTATCAGATTAAAATGTTATTTTAGCAAGTTTAATTTCACCAGATTTTTATTCCCGAAAGTCAAAAGGTTGTGAGAATGCCCCATATCATGTCACAAAATTTGGTAAGATAGATGAATGTCATGAGAGAGAAAAATACTAGTCGTGGCCGACAAGAGGAAATGTATGTTTCATGGAAATATAGGTTCAGTGGGCACAAAGCGGGCCGCGGCCTAGTCGGCTTGCGCGGTAATCAGCCCCTGTAGTGCACTTGTGATAGTAGAAGGGCACTTGCATGCAGTGGCGTGATCACTGTACATGTCTTATTCCACAATGCGGAAAATGTAACAGAAAATTATTCCTCTTTATCTCTGCAAAATCATACACATACATGAATAGTCACTCCTCAGTTGTGATATACAACTGACATTTAATCGATGATCGCTAGCGAACTGCAAATAGATGAGGCCTTGGAATTTTTTGGGGGGTGATGAGGTCCAATTGTATAAAAGGAACTGTCAACAAACGAAGTTTTATTAAGTATCACAAAAATACAATATAAAATGACCCATTTTACTTTTATCATGATAAAAATAAAGTTTTCGTTCTCATTGCGAAAAATGCATGAAATTTCAACCGTAACTATTTTACCATTTCATGATAATAAGTGACATTTTATTATAAAAAGTAAAACTTTTGAAATAAACCATGAAATTATACAAACAGCTCATAAATTGAAATCTGTGCACACATCCTGAAACCCGCAGAAAATGGAAAAATATCGAATTTTATATCGCTGTCATTCAAAAAACGCCATAAATATAAACCAGATAAAATAGAAACTGCAATAAAAACCTTTCATTTTCTCAGAATTGCGCACAATCTAAAAACGATCGTACAAATACATTCACAAAAGTTACTTCTAAATATGCTGAAAAAAGTACATTATTGGAACAAGCATCCTTTATCGCCATTTTGCTATCACATGTTAAAAACTATATATCATACCATTTTAGTGTTCCGCATTGTTGAAAGTCCTAAACAGGAGACTACCCCCCAAATACTTTTTCCTGTCTGTTGATACTAGCTCCAAGAATTAAGCAGAAAAGTGAAAAGACATAAAAGGGGATCTAACAAAGCGATGCCCTTTAGCTAAAAACCAGGGAGGAAAGCAGGAAAGATTCTTGTCCAAACTGACCTCACCACCCACAGAACAGGCTGATTCCAAGGTGGAAAGAAAAAGAGGGGTCACTAATGTTGAACACGATCGTAAAACAATTGTGGAGAAAATCTTGTTCCCACGCTACATGGGACGCCTAATGGCCATTACTATTGAAGTGCGACTCGTCACTGTCAAAGTGTGATTTACATCCTCCGTCCCCTACCCCCTTTTGGATGCTGCAATGCGTCTTCAGGAGGAGTATAATCTCGCCGCCTGGGGTAGGAAAATACAAGGAACTCTGACCGGGGTGTATTTGTCGGTATTTAGCCAAGTTTGGCGACAAACTAAATAAACATTATGATGGCACTGTTGTTTATTTATTTATTTATTTTTTTTGCTTATCTTCTTCTTTTGTTTTCAGTTTCATTTCAGATGAAGTTAACCCTTTATGTATTGAATTATGAAAATTTTATCTTCTGAAGCATTTTCGTGAATTGTTTAAACTACATTAGAAGATTTACATAATCATTTAATAAATTTTAGAAGGATTGAAGGATTTAGAAGGATTAATTAAATTTGAATTTATAGGGATTTTGTGCAATATTTATAATCCCACTCAAATCTTTTATTTTAAATATTTTCCTTACTATTTTGTAGAATTAGGAAATGTACAAATATAATATTCTTACAAGGGGTCGTTCAAGTATTACGTAAGCAGTAAAAAGGGAGGGGAAATGGGAAAAAAATGACCATTTTTTTTTTTTTTTTTTTTGCAAAAAAAATTATGGCCATTTTTTCCCCCCATTCTGACCAGAAAATCAGAGTTCAAACTTTTTACGGCTGCTTTTTCATCTTCACCTAACACTTAATTTATAATGGCTGTTTCATAATAATGAAAGCCATCAGTCCATCAGAAGAAAATGATCGGTTCCAAAGGTATAATCTTTCATTTGGCGCCCCTTGGCTCTGGCGCCCGGGGCACATGCCCCCTCTGCCCCCCCCCCCTTAGTTTCGGCCCTGGTGGTCGTCTACATATAGATATTGTACCAAATTTTAACGTTTTCAACACTAACATCTAATTTTGACATCATATTTTGATTTTTCGGTAAATTTACCTCCGGATACCAAACGGGAAATCATTCGATCAAATAGTTTAGGTTTTATGCAGATCTAAAGTTTCGAACTCCCAATGTTAAATTTATTCTTCCAGAAGCTTCCAATATACAAATTTAAAATTACAGCTCATTCTGTTCAGTAGTTTTCGAGTTGTACTTAAAATAATGCCTGCATTACAGCCTGTTTTGAAATTATTTCAAATCAATTTAATATTAGGCGTGTCCGAATGACTTCCCATTTGGTATCATAGGTTAAAACTTACCACAAAGCCAAATAGGATGTCAGAATTAGGTGTTCTTATTGAAATTTTCAGAGTTTGGTACAATTTCAGTAGAAAGGCGACCCCCTAAGCCTATCTTTGTAACATACATTTAAGGGTGTATTCCAATCCAAACTGCTTATTTTCCGATTCATTTTTAAATTCATTTTTGCTCTCAAACGCATTAAACTGGGGAAATTCTCTTTTTTAGAAACTACATAAAGTGCCGTGTTTCTCAATTTTTTGATAAATGCAGAAAATATTGTAAAAAATGCTGTCAAAGTTGACATTTTGAACCGAATTTTTCGAAGCGGGAGATCTGGGAATGAAAAAAATGGTCATACTGAGAAAATAATTGTTTAAAACTCAAATTCTAATTAATTGAGCGAAAAAATGAAATCGCACGGCCTCTTATACATCTCTTCAAAAATCCCCTCAGCAAGTTTCATGTTTTTACTTTTAAAAATGAGTCTGCAAATGTCTCAGAAAATTTCGGGCTGTTGAGGGTGGAAAAATATTTTTTCGAATACACCCTTAAAGGAGACACGATTTGCAGGATTTTCTTTCTTTCTTTTTTTTTTTTTTTTTTTTTCCCCTTGAACAATTTGGTGATAAAAATGTTTAAGAATGGGTTTTTACTTATTTTTTTTCTAGAGCAATTTGGTTATAAAAATGTATAAGAAGGTTCCTTTTCTTTTTTTTTTTTTTTTTTTTTTTTTTTCTTTTTTCTGGAGCAATTTGGTTAGATAAATGTATAAGAAACTTCCTTTTCTTTTCTTTTTTTCTGGAACAATTTGGTGATAAAAATGTATAAGAATGATTCTTTTTTTTTCTGGAACAATTTGGTGATAAAAATGTATAAGAAAGTTCCTCTTCTTTTTTTTCTGGAACAATTTGGTGATAAAAATATATAAGAATGATTCTTTTTTTTCTGGAACAATTTGGTGATAAAAATGTATAAGAATGTTCTTTTTTTTGTTTGTTTGTTTTTTTTTTCTTTTTTCTGGATCAATTTGGTTAGATAAATGTATAAGAAACTTCCTTTTCTTTTCTTTTTTTCTGGAACAATTTGGTGATAAAAATGCATAAGAATGATTATTTTTTTTCTGGAACAATTTGGTGATAAAAATGTATAAGAAAGTTCCTCTTCTTTTTTTCTGGAACAATTTGGTGATAAAAATATATAAGAATGATTCTTTTTTTTCTGGAACAATTTGGTGATAAAAATGTATAAGAATGTTCTTTTTTTTTTTCTTCTTTTTTCTGGAGCAATTTGGTTAGATAAATGTATAAGAAACTTCCTTTTCTTTTCTTTTTTTCTGGAACAATTTGGTGATAAAAATGTATAAGAAAGTTCCTCTTCTTTTTTTTCTGGAACAATTTGGTGATAAAAATATATAAGAATGATTCTTTTTTTTCTGGAACAATTTGGTGATAAAAATGTATAAGAATGTTCTTTTTTTTTTTTTTCTTTCCTTGGAGCAAATCTGGGTATTAAAATGTATGAGATTGTTCTTTTTTTTAGTCGACTGTACATTTTTATTTGAACGAAAGTTGGTAGAAGTTTCGAAACTATTAGAGACTTCGCGTTTGGTATCCGAAGATAACATTTACCAAAAAAAGAAATATGATGTCAAAATTATGAGTTTTCATTGAAATTTTTTTAAGTTTGTTGCAGTTTCTACACGTAGACAACCCACCAAAGAAAATTTATAATTATTAGCATTAATTAGTAGATGTTGTCTTTAATCGATTAGTTTCAGTCACGTTTTTATACGATGATTTGAGTCAAAGTTAGTAAAGGAGGAAAGTGTACTTTTTTTTTTACGACTGTACTTTTCTTTGCTTATAATAACATTTCTCATCAATATGGTATTTAGGCAGAAGTGCGCAACTATGGGGCCGTTCAAGTATTACGTAAGCATATTTTTAGTCATTTTGTACCCCTCCCTCCCCCTTGTAAGGAAAAATAAGCAAATACTAGACCCCCCCCCCGCCCCCTTTGCTTACGTAAGATTTTATGACATTCTAGCATCAACACTATTTGCCATAAAAAATTACAGTTAGCGATAAATTCCAGCAAATTTACATAAACAGACACATAGGGGTTGTGGTATTGAAGAAAAAAAAAATCGGTCTAATGTATTTTTACTTATGGCATTTAACAATTCATAGAATACAAAATAGTTTTTATATACTATTATTATTTATCGCATTGAACAACAACAAAAAAAAACTTTAAGAAATACAACCGGCCCTAACTTATTTAGGCACATAATTAAAAATTTTAACGAGAATCATAGGAATATTATGTGTTTGGCGTTCACATTTGAGTCTGTTGTCCAAGATCTTTGAATCCATGTTTTTGCATTGTCTATTTTTAAGTTTTTAATGTAGTGGTGGGCTGGAATGATCCTCGTTTCCAGCCCTTGTTTACTGTATATATATTTTTTTCACTCGTTCAACATCCGCAGAACGCTCATCTAAATCATGCTCTTTTGCTTTTTGTTGTTAAACTATAGTTGCTTCTTTGTCTAATGCTTACGTAAGAATTTTCATGACCCCTCTCTCCCCCTTGTCAGCAAAAATAAGCAAACACTGCACCCCCCCCCCCCCACACACACACACTTACTGCTTACGTAATACTTGAACGATCCCTATCTGAATGATTTGTTAGCCAGATCAGTTCTTTAAGTTTTTTTCTAAATGTTTGCCGTAATGAGTATTAAAAATAATTTTTTAATATGATCAAGAATCTAATTTCAGACATTAGAAAATAAGTCAGAAATTGTATACATCAAACGTGACAAATGAAATGTGTTCGTACTACAACTAGTTTCATAAATACTCAGATCTTGGTGCAATAGCTGTTGCACTCTTATGCATGAATATAAAATTTATTACGATTATCTGTCTATATTATAAAGGACAAACATATCTGTGCGTAACGCATACGCCAGTTTGCGAATGGCAACACTTAGAAATTTGAAATAAAATTTTGGTTTTGCATTTTCTCTACTGCAAATTTTTAAACTTCTATGCATCACACATTTTAACTTTTTACACCGTCGTATAAGGAAAAAAATTCTCTTTTAAATACTATTTGTTTGAAAGCTGTATCTCAATTTGTTTTTGAGATATTAATTTTTTTGTAGTTTTTAATACAAATTTTGTAATTGTGGCAACTGAAGTACTCCATTTATATTGAAAGTAAAAGGAAAATAGTCATGATTTATTATTTTTATTCACTATATCCTTACTGATGCCATTTTCACATTACAAATAAAAGTAACTTTTTTATAATTTTTGAACAGAAAATGATGTCAGACATTAAATAAAACACGCATTCTTCTTCATAAATCAGCTACATTTTAATATTTTTACATTACGCTGATAAATGAGTTTGAGGCGCTCGGCAAAATGATTCATTGAGTAAAAATGATATATTTAAAACAAAACGATCATTTTTTTTTGATAAAACTAAATATTTGACCAATATTATAAATGGCGAATACTATGACAACTAAAGTCAAATTTCTGATTTTTTTTTTTCGCGGGTACTAAGATTAGAACTTAATGTTTGTGGGAATGTTCACATGAAAAGTTGTATCGGACAAACGTGACTTTAACTTTGGAAATGCATTCATTAATAATCTATTCTTTTGCGCGTTAAATTACTTTCAAATTGTGAATTTGAGTGGTGCGTATGTAAATTACGAGAATGTGAAAATAACGTACAGTTTAGATTTTATGGTGGAAAATTTTATGATGCGACAAAGCGAAATCCTTTTTACTGATTTTTCATCCCGTAAAAACAAACATAAGAACTCCATCGATAACTTCATCATAATTACTCATCTTGATTACGTAATCTAATACAGTTTAATTTTTCAATAATTTAAGCAGTTGAAGTTTGTAGAAATAATATTTTGGTAATTTTGGGTTTAAAATATTATTTGTTTTAAGAGTTAGACAACCAATGTAAGATGATTTTTTTGTTGCAATTATTTTTGTAGGTTTATTATAATTTCGATCTGACAGTTCCTTTCAAACACTTTAGTACGTCGAATTTCGACGGGTTGCAACTCGTTTACATAAAATCCAAGTCTCTGTGTGTCCATCACAATTCCGGTTGGGCCGCCTCATCCATCGCGGACATGTTAGAATTTCAACATAGAAATCTGTATGAGCTTCAATAATGAGTAATTGTTGAAAAGTACTAATAGCAGCCACAATAGGTTACCACAATACAGCCAAATTTAGACCAACTTTGCAAGATATCGCCAAATTTAGCGACAAAAATAAGTTGCCATATGACGCCCGATAGCTGGCTAATTTGACGAAATTCCCATTGAAATCCACTAATTTTTCATAATCGAGCTCAGCGAAATTTAATTTAAACTCGGTGCATTGAAGGTTTTTTCAAAATCTATGTATCAGAAGTTAAAGTGTTATGTACGAAAATGACTTCTTTACAACATCTTCAATCCGATGCTACTAATTAAATAACCGCCACTAGATGACGCTGTACTATCTGAGCTCCTAACTACCCGATTTTAATGTGCTTTAAATAGCCAAATACGAAATTAAATTATCGGTACTTTTCCAGTATAAGGGCCTTGGCGAAGGAGAGAAAACTGTATATATCTTGATATCTCATTTTCCGTCATTCTTGACGGGCTATCTTTCTAGTACATATTAAATTCCGTAATACGGAAATAGGACTCCATCTTAAATAGGATGTCATCACCATGACAACGTAGAATCATTACTTATCATGGGATATCATTGAATTAATTATTTAAGACAGGATTTAGTAGAATGAAGAAAACTTTTATTGTAACATCTTTTTAAGTTTTGATTCGATTTTCATAAAATTTGAAATGACTAAACAAAATTCTGCAACGATTCTATATATTAGATTTCAAACCACTTGGTTGGGTATTTTTTGCGTTGTTATATGCGGTCAGACAGAAGGACGGACCAGACGACGACTCATAGGGTACTATAGTACGAACGCACCTCATTTGCCGTACATTTTCAGACTTGTTTCTTTTAAAAATAATATTGATAAAAGGCTTAAAAATATTAAGATACTGAATTTTGATAACCTTATTGCAAATTAATGGTAATGATAAACATATTATAAATTAATTAAAGTGATTATAAATTATATTTGTAGAAAGTCAGTTAAGTTATACATACAATTTTGACAATTTTCTATATTTCTGAATGTGCCTAAATCTGAGCAATATTGAAATGTTGTGTAAGATATAAATGGTAATTTTTAATATAACAAAGAATCTATTTTTTTTTTTTTTTTAAGAGTATTTAGAGTTAAATAATTTAAAGAAAAGAAAACCAAGCTTTAGAATTAAAAATTACAGCCTCAGCTTTTAAGAATAATTCAGACAAACACATCTCAGCCGTACATATTCAAATCTAAATTTCGTAGTATCACTATGGTTCTAAGTTCCAGCTTGCACATTTTTCTTTCTTCCCCTGTAATGAAATGGCCATTAACAGTAAATCTTCTCTCCTTTGAAAAGAAACCGCTTGCTCTTCACGCAACACAGTCCTACATCTTCTCCAGATAAAAGTCCTGATTCAATTCTTTTGTTTGACCTTACACCTATAATATCTATGAACTCTTTTCCAACCTCAAAGCACTGACCGCATACCTCTAAATTTTCCCGTTCTTTTTTTCTTTCGTATTTGGCGAATAAACTGAAAATGTACAGATTTTTTTTTACGGCAACCTTGTTTTGTGAGGGAGCGGATTTTTATTTTATTTTATTTTATTTTTTACACAAAATGGGCGGTGCATGTCGTAACAGTAGACAAGAAGCATTGCGACCAAATTATCAGGACCACCGCTACCGTGCTTTAGTATAGCGCATGGGAGGGCTCAGGGGGGCTTGTTTAAATTGTTCTTGGGAGTCGATAAATCCTGAAACTAGTATATAATTTTCTCCTTACTTAAATCAATGTTTATGAGCTGCTCTGATCTTCAACGAAAATCGAAGAAAAGCACTTTTTTTAAAAACCCGGAGTTGATTCGCTCTTATTAGTTGTGTCTTTTCTTTCATAGGTATCCACTCCCCCCCCCCTCCCCCCGACAAAACGGAAGGTCTTGTTTTGAAAAACTAAATGAGGTGCCTGGTCTATTAACTGCGGCAGCCTATAAATAGGCTTAGGTAATATTTACCTGTCAGTCTGATTTAGTACTCAGACGGAATGCCCATATATTTTCCAAACGAATAAATAAAGTGCAGCGAAATAAAAGTACTTTTGTGGTCTTATGTTTTCAGTTATTTGTTATAAATGAAGTAAATTTTTGCTGAGAATTGTACTTCATTATTTTAACCCTTAAACGCATAGTGTAACTTAGGAGTTAGGTGATCTTTTTTTGGCCATTTGGCGTTATCTAATTGTCTTTTCGTGAACTATCATGTGTTACTTACGTGTGATGATAACATGGGTTTAAGGACGTGAAGTGTCTGTTTTTGTTCTGATTAGTTATCACGGGGAGGTTGTAACATCTTTTGTTGATACTGCTTGCAATGTGCTCGACTGGCGTTTTTTTTTTTTTGTTGTTGTTGTTTTTTTTTTTTAAATCTTTAAAAGGTAGTCATTATTAATTCTGCAAACTGTTAAAAGCATAATGAAAATTATTATGTCGTTGAATGCTTGCTATTACCCAGCAAAGAGGAAATTGCTGGCCAGCAGCAAGATAGGTGCTAGCAATGATGGAGAAGTGCTGGCTAATGGTCTACCACTGCTGGACAGCTTCAGTCAACTTTGCTGTTGGAATTTATCAGACAGAATTCTGGTGGGCTTCCGTTTTATCTCATGCGCTGGCCCATCACTACATGGAAGTGCACGAACTTTTGCAGTATTATTGCTGGGAACCCTTACGCTAGGTGCCGTTGCGAATATCGAAGACATTGAGTATTTGAACACAAATCTGAAAGGAGTATCTTAACACAATTTAAGCTGTATATATTTTTTGAAACTGTAAATAATATAGTACCACTGCCACCAACAAAATAAATAAGTAAATGAATAAATAAATAAATTCTTTATTTCAACGCACTTTTTTCTCCTTAAATCTGGTTTTCCTAAGTTACAAAGGATTTCGGTTTTCATAATTTACACAGTTGAGAATCAATAATAATAAAAAAAACGTATAAAATATATAGGATTTCAATACAATACAATAGTTTCCATACCAGTTTAATGATTGGGAACGTAAATCACAAAAGAAACAAACTTGAAATAGTGTAATGAGTGAGAGCTTGAAAACTACGAGCGGTCGTAGAATACGCTGAAAGTACTTGTTCATGCCCGATCAAAAACGATGCCCCGATATAAAATTGGAAAGCCTGACCATGGAAGCGATTTGGAATCGACCTGTTTTTTCCATTTTTTAATCAATAAATTACCAATCGAGTTATAAGCGATTTGGATCACGTGACACAGCATTTTTCTCCCCTTACTGACTGGATTTTCTTCTTTCGTTCGGAAGTTCGGTTCAAAATGCCAACTTTGACAGTATTTTCTGAAAGATCTATTGCGTTTACAAGAAAACGGATAAAACAGTTCGATGACATAGTTTCTGAATAACAACACCTTCTATTTTCAGTCGTTTCCGAACAAAAATGAATTAAAACTTATGTCAGAAAGTTGACCGTTTGGATTTCAGAACAGCCGTAAGCTAATATTCCGATAGAACATACATAACACAATTAAAATCGCATTTTCAGCAATTAACGTCCATAGATGGCAATATATTCTTTTTTTAGGGGGGGGGGGGGCTGTGTATTTGAATGTTTAAACAAACATATCTTATTATATAGTAACTGAA
This sequence comes from Maratus speciosus, assembly GCA_963932465.1. Lineage (NCBI taxonomy): Eukaryota > Metazoa > Arthropoda > Arachnida > Araneae > Salticidae > Maratus > Maratus speciosus. The sequence goes on from OZ010789.1 coordinate 63,215,656, forward strand.
TATAGTTAAGCTGGAAAATGCATAACACATCTATAAAACACCTCTAAGCAATTCAAGATAGACAGCTATGCTTACGAATTTATTTATTTACGCATCCTTGTATATGAGCTGTGTAGGTTTTATGCACACGTAATGTTCTAAGATTTGGCGAAGCTTTAAAAAAACTTACCGCACGGGAAAGCGCACTTCCAGCGATTATCGCTGATAGACAGAACTGTAAGCGAATCCTTTTTTATGTCGTTGTAAATGAACAAATACGTGCTATGAACTTCATAATCTATGCAGTAAGCAACTTGTAATACAATTTAGCAATGCACACAAATTTCATTATGTTTGAACTAGTGTACCATTAAAAAAAAAAAAAAAAATGTGTTCAAAACGCCAATTTTGACAATACTTTCTGAAAGATCTTTTGCGTTTGCCGAAAAATGTAAAACGCCTTTCGATTAAAAAGTTTCTGAACAACAACAACTGCCAGTCTTATGCGTTTCCGAACAAAAATGAATTTAAAAATGTGTCAGAAAGTAGCGCCTTCGGATTTGAGAACAGTTTTATGCGAATGTCGTAAGTCACTTGCATCTTAACGGATATTTTTCGTCAATATTTATCAAATTTTATGCAGATAACAACGAAGTGACCACCAGAGTTACTGATATCATTACTTTGCATTTTGTAAACATGTTATAAAATCTTTTGAAATACCACTATCAATGCCAACAGCCTTGCCGCTTAGACAGCTCAAATCCCCCCGCCCCCCCACACTCACCGAATGAACCCACTATCAACAGGTAAATACAACTTTAATATTAATCATTTTTATAATAATCGAGAAAACTGGCTTAGTTGTTGTGCACACTTCACTCACACTTACCTGTTAGAAATGTAATTATTTTTCAAGTTTAATCTATTTTAAAATCAGAATTCTAACATTCTAACTTTTTTTAAAAGCAGAAATTATCATTGCATCTATAGCATCATTGGCAGTTTAAATGAAATGAGGAAAAATGCAGCGTTAACGTGTATTATCAACATTAACCCCTTGAAGGGCGGTGTTTCATTTTTGGATTTGGACCACTTAATTTTAAATCCTGAATTGATTGACATCAGAATTATGAAATCAAAACTTTGCGTTTATACACGAAAAAGCTTTTACTTATTTTCAAATAAATTCGGTTGTAAATTCTGGTGTCAGTCAATCATTTCAGCATTTTATGAGTAGAAGTTGCTTTGCCCCTAAGCGAAATATAAGTAAGCATGCAAACTGAATGAGCAAGTGAATGAGCCTCATTCTGTTAGTTGTATTATTGTTTTTATTCAAGAAGTAGTTGTATAATATTCAAGAGTTGTAAGTGTCCAAGAAATCTTTGTAACTCATTTCTTATTTAAGTAACTGTAATCATTAAATTTCGAAAGTGAAAAATTCCTGATTTTTCATTATTATTTGAGGCGAAAAATATATATACATTTCGCGAGGCTTAAATTTTCGCGATTACGGCGGGCTCCCGAAAATCGCGAAAATTAAAGCCTAGCGAAAATAAGTGCTTTTACAGTAAATGAGGGGAAATGCTGCATAACCTTTATTATCTAAATTGAAAGACACAATCCCTGCATTTTCCAGTATTTTCCTTTAATGCTTCAAGAATGTCGTAAGTCTCGTAAAGCCACTTGCATCTACTGTAACGAATATTTCTCGTCAATATTTATTAAATTTTACGCGAGATAACTGTGAAGTGACCGGAGTTCTTTGCATCATTATTTTGCATTTTGTAAACGTGTTATAAAGCATGTCTTCCTTGTCCGAATAACAATAGACTGTAATGTTTTAAAATCTACTATCAGCAGGTAAATAGAACTTTAACCTTTAACTGTCACAGAAATTATCACATAACTAGTGTGAAGCGGTCTCTGAGACCGCTCCATCGAAAGATGAATAAAAGGCACGATTAACTCATCGGATGGTGTTTTTGTATTAAACTTTTTGTACAGGACTGTTATAATTAAAATTCACCTATTCAAAAGTCTCTGGTGATAGTACTAAAGCTCCAAACGGAACAAAATATCGGTAGTGTTTGTAGTTAAACTGAAAACTGCTAGTTAAACTATAAAAGCCGTGGTCTGAGAGACCGGTAACATCAGTTAAAGGTTAACATTAATCCTTTTTATAATCATCGAGATCGACAAAACTATCTCAATTAAAATGCATTATAAACAGTTCCTCTCTTTCAAAGATTTGCCTGTTAGAAATTTAATAACTTTTCACGTGTAACCCTTTGAAATCAGAATTGTAACGTTCTAAAATTATTTCAAAAAAAAAAAAATCTATCACATATATTTATTGCATTATTGACAGTATCAATTAAGGCTGTTCTCAACTGCTCTGCTCAAAAAGCACAAAACGTTTTGACACATTTACAAATTCATTTTTTAACGGAAAGATATAAAATTGGAAGCCTGACCATGGAAGCGATTTTGAAATCGAACTGTTTTTTCCATCTTTGGATCAATCAATTACCTATCGAGTTATAAGCCATTTTGATCACGTGACAAAGATGTTTTCTCCCTTTGCTGACCGGTTTTTTTACTTTCTTCGGGAACTTTGGTTCAAAACGTCAACTTTGACACTATTTTCTCAAAGATCTATTGCGTTTACAAGAAAAAGGAAAAAACAGTTCGATGACATAATTTCTGAATAACAACACCTTCTAGTTTCATGCGTTTCCGAACAAAAATGAATTTAAACTTATGTCAGAAAGTTGGCCCTTTGGATTTGAGAACAGCCTTAAATGAAGAAAAAGGCAGCATAACCTTTATTATCAACATTAAAAGAGGCAATCTCTATGCATGTTCCAATATTTTCCTTTCAGGCTTCAAAAATGTCTCTTTCTACTGAAACAAATGTTTCTCGTCAATATTTATTAAATTTTGCGCAAGATAACAGTGAAGTAATCAGAGTTATTTTGTAAACGTGTTATAAAAGTATGTCTTCCTTTTACGAGTAACAATAGACTGTAATTTTTTTTTAATCCACTAGCTACAGGTAAATACAATTTTAATATTAATCCATTGTTATAATCCTGGACAAAACTATCTCAATTGTATGCATAACAGTTCCTCTCTTTCAAAGATTTGCCTGTTAGAAATTTAATAACTTTTCACGTATAGGGGAGACCGCGGTAATGGCGACACCTTAAGGGAATTTAAATTTTTTCCCCTCGAAAAAATGATTATTTTTTAATAGTAAAAATTCTAAAGCTGAATCATTATCTTTAGTAACTGTATAAATTTAACCGTAATCATAACTGTAAAGTAAGCATACATAAAAACATATATTTTTTAAACCTCTGCACAGTGGCGGAATTACCCAGGACACTGGGGTAATTCCGCCACTGTACCGGGGTAATGCCGCCACTCTTTAATGACCTAGTACATGCATCAAATGGATACTACGAAGCACACAACCTACTGAATATAGTTAGAAAGCAATTTAATTGAGCAGAATAATGGTTAAGCTTACTTACTTACTAGCTTATTTACTTTACATTGCAAAAGTCACTCTGCTGAATCGGCTCCATTACATTAAAATGAGGCCATTTCTCACCCGATTTGCATGGAGGCGGCATTACCCCGAGAGGACATTATGCCGGAAATTCCCAAGCAAAGCCGAAAGAAGAACCGAACTTGTTAAACACATTGCATCAAAATGTCGAAAAATGCATGTAGATTTCGGGTCATATTATCTTAAATACCTAATATTACAATAAAAAGTGCTTATCTCTACTCATTTGAAGCTCCAAAATAATAAGCAACTAGATGAAAACTACATTTTTCACTAGAACAAACGAACGACGTACAGCAAAGTCACTCTCACTTTAGGCATTGTTTATATTGTTGGCCGCTATAGTGCAGGCACATTCACTATCTCAAACTGCCCTTAGTTTTTAAACTAGGTGGGGTGGCGGCATAACCCGGGTTGGCGGCATTCCCCCGGTCTCCCCTAACCCTTTAAAATCAGAATTGTAAACGTTCTAAAATTATTTCTAAAATCAAAAAAATTATCACATATATTTATAGCACCATTGACACAGTATGAATTAAATGAAGAAAAGGGCAGCATAACCTTTATTATCAACATTAAGACAATTGTCAGACGGGCGTCTTTTTGGCTGCTTTTTTGCTTAGGTATTATCCATTCACAATGCTATAGCATTGTGAATGGATAATACCTAAGCAAAAAAGCAGCAAAAACGACACCCGTCTGACATTGGTCTAAAAGAGGCAATCCCTGCATTTTCCAGTATTTTCCTTTCAGGCTTCAAGAATGTCGTAAGCCTCTTACATATACTGCAACAAATATTTCTCGTCAATATTTATTAAATTTTACGCAAAATAACAGTGAAGTTATCAGAGTTATTTTGTAAACGTGTTATAAAAGTATGTCTCCCTTGTCCGAGTAACAATAGACTGTAAATTTTTTTTTTTAATCCACTACCAACAGGTAAATACAATTTTAATATTAATCATTTTCATAATCATCGACAAAGCTACCGACAGGTAAATACAACTTTAATATTAATCATTTTCATAATCATCGACAAAACTACCGACAGTTGTGTGCATACACCCAACCCAGTTTCTCTCACGCAAGTACTTACCTGTTAGAAATTTAATCATTTTTCAAGTTTAACCCATTTTAAAATCAGAATTCTAACATTCTAACTTTTTTTTAATAGCAGAAATTATCCTATACATTTATAGCATCACCCAAAGTATGAATTCGGTGAGAAAAAAAATGCAGCATAACATGTATGAACATTAAGAGGCACAATCCCTGAAGTTTCCAGTACTTTCCTTTCGTGCTTCAAGAATGTCGTAAGCCACTTGCATCTAGTGTAACGAATATTTCTCGTCAATAATTAAATTTTACGTAAGATAACAGTGAAGTGGCCAGAGTTATTTGCATCATTATTTTGCATTTTTTAAACGTGTTATAAAATCATGTCTTCCTTGTCCGAGTAACAATAGACTGTAATGTTTTGAAATCCCACTATCAACAGGTAACTACAACTTCAATATTAATCATTTTTATAATCATCGTCAAAACTATCTCAATTGTGTGCATATATAAACAATTCTTCTCATTCAAAAATTTGCCTGTTAGAAATTTAATAACTTTTCACGTTTAACCCTTTAAAATTAGAATTGTAATGTTCTAAAATTATTTCTAAAATTAAAAAAAATATATATCACATATATTTATAGCACCAATAACAGTATGAATTAAATGAGTAAAAATGCAGCATAACCTTTATTATCAACATTAAAAGAGGCAATCCCTGCATTTTCTAATATTTTCCTTTAAGGCTGTTCTCAACTGATCCGGCTTAACAAACGCAAAACGTTTTGACACATTTACAAACTCATTTTTTAACGGAAAGATATAAAATTGAAAAGCCTGGCCATGGAAGCGATTTGGAATTGAACTGTGTTTTCCATTTTTTGATCCATAAATTACCTATTGAGTTATAAGCGATTTTAATCACGTGACACGGCATTTTTCTCCCCTGGATTTTCTTCTTTCGTTCGGAAGTTCGGTTCAAAATACCAACTTTGACAGTATTTTTCCGAAAGATCTATTGCGTTTACAAGAAAACGGAAAAAACAGTTCAATGACATAGTTTCTGAATAACAACACCTTCTAGTTTCAGGCGTTTGCGAACAAAAATGAATTAAAACTTATGTCAGAAAGTCCAACCCTTTGGATTTGAGAACAGCCTTAACCCGGGAAAACTCTCTGCATGAGATTTTCTCTCACAGTCGTACTTTTTTAAGACTCTTATTTAAATCATTTTTCATTTTAATTAAAATTTCAAAATGTTTTTCAATTATTTTATCTATTTTGTGAATAAAAGTACTAAGCCAACCAAAAAAAGTTGATATTATATGAATGTATAAAGTAAAAGAAAAGCAATTGGGATTTCTCACTAGCGAGTTCTCCCGGGTTAATGCTTCAAGAATGTCGTAAGCCACTTAGATCTACTGTAACGAATATTTCTCGTCAATATTTATCAAATTTTACGCAAGGTAACACTGGAGTGACCAGAGTTATTTGCATCATTATTTTACATTTTGTAAACGTGTTATAAAAGCATGTCTTCCTTGTCCGAGTAACAATAGACTGTAATGTTTTGAAATCCCACTATCAACAGGTAAATACAACTTTAATATTAATCATTTTTATAATCATCGACAAAACTACCTCAGTTGTGTGCACACACACAATTTCGTCCATTCAAGTACTTACCTGGTAGGAACCTGGAATCATTTTTCACTTTTAACCCATTCTAAAGTAGTGCCACGGGGTGCGTTGTGATGGCACTGCACTCGTACCTGTGGCCCGATCTATTTGAACTTAGATGTTGAATGATTGTCAGAGAGTGTCAAGAATCATTACCGCATGCTGAGGGAACATTAGAAACTCCATACGCAGCCAGTTTTTGATCATTATTCTTTAATGCCATCTTTAAAGATACATGCCGCAAACGTGAGTGATACAAAGTCTAACTTAATGAATCATAAAAGGTGGTTCTGTATTGGATTCAGAAATCTCATGTTGGCAAACTTATAAATGCACATAGTTCACACGTCAACGCGATCGGAACGTTTATCCTCCGGCAGGGCCGAAACAAGCCTTTTTTGCATCCAGGGCAAACATGGATTTTCGCCGCCACTTCCACCCCGTCTTCAGCAAAATATATTTACAAAGAGAATGTCACTAATTTTTTAATAGCCGACTTATTTTAAAATTTAAAATATGTAATACTGAACTACGTAATCTACAATGGTAGATCCAAGAGGGAGGTCACGGGAGTCATGCCCCCCCTCCCCCCCTATGAACACCAACAAAAATTTCTAAAGATCATTTTTAAAATGGAATATACAGTAAAGTTCAGATTATCCAAGTCCCGCTTAACCGAGTTTCCGCTTTAACCAAGTTATATTCTCCTGATGGCCTGATGGCTTCCATTATTATGAAACAGCTATTATAAATGAAGTGTTAGGTAAAGATGAAAGAGCAGCCGTAAAAAGTTAGAACTCTGATTTTCTGGTCAAAAAATGGCCATAATATTTTTTTCAAAAAAAAAAAAAAAATTATGGCCAATTTTTTTCACATTCTGACCAGAAAATCAGAGTTCTAACTTTTTACGACTGCTGTTTCATCTTCACCTAACACTCCAATTATAATAATGGAATGGCTGCTTCATAATAATGGAAGCCATCAATCCATCAGAAGAAAATGATCGATTCCAAAGGTATAATCCTTCATTTGGCGCCCCTTCGTTCTGGCACCTGGGGCACATGCCCCCTCCGCCACCCCCCCCCCCCCTTATTTTTGGCCCTGTCCTCCGGAGAGCTGAAAGCTTTACTTGGTTCTTTATGAATTTTCTTACAGATTGGTAGGCATTCGTAAAATATTTTACATGAAAATGATTCTAATTAGCTTTCAGATCAGGGCCGAAACTAGCCTTTTTTGCAACCGGGGCAAACATGGATTTTGGCGCCCCCATCCGTCCCCTATTTCGAAAAGTAAATTTACAAAGAGAATTTTATTAAGTTTCTAATGGCCGGCTTATTTTAAAATTTAAAATATGTAATCACAAAATAAGTAATACTGAACTACGTAATCAATTTTGCCAAATATTGATTCATTAAAACCTTGAAAACGGAATCGAAAAAAATTCCACTTTATACAGGATCCTTATACCATACCATCCTTAGATTCTTCTGTGCTTTGGCATAACCCAGGCAGAAGGATTTTAATAATACCGTGCTAAACATAGACGTGACAGAAATCAACAAACAAACTCTTCATTTGGCGCCCCCTTTGCCTTCCGTTATGGCGCCCGGAGCACATGCCCCCTCTATTCCCCTAAGTTTCGGTTCTGTTTCAGGTGAACAATATCAAGGGCTACCACAGGTGAATGTTTTTGTTTTATTATTTTCTCTGTCAGTATTTCCAAACAAAAATATTTTACCTCAAAAATTAGCAGAAATCTACCATAGTCATTTTTATCTGGAAATAGTGGTGGGTAAAATAATATTTAAAAAAAATAGTTGCCGCTGGCAGCCTTGATAATCTAGAATTTTGTGTATACATATAAGTATAGTGTGGAAAAAATTGGGGAAGAGAATGACTAAAGACATAAGAAATTAAGTATATAAAATGTCAAATTTAAACTAAATATTTTATTTGAAGGGGGGGGGGGATAATGACAATTTATAATGAACTAGTAAGGTTAAAAGTTGCTTTTTTGAGGGGAGAAGAGGAATAATGAATATATTCGGGGAAGCCGTTATACTCTATAAGTAATTTGTTCATAAAAAAACAACGGAAAATTCATTTCTATTCTATATCGCTTTAACAGTTAGCCCTGCTAATTTTGAGCCTTTACGTTTAAAAATGAGTTTGTAAATGTGTAAGGAGCAGTGGTGTATTTAGACTAGGGATGCACAACCTGTGACCCGCGGGTCACAAGTGGCCCGCGATGGTCTTACGTGTGGCCCGTGAACTTCGTCAATTTATAACTGAAAAAAATTGTCAATTGTCATTATGAACAAAAAAAAAAGTTTTGTCCATAGGTCGCAAGAAAAAAATCGTGAATTTCATCAATTTGCCGCGGGAAAAACTGAAAAATTCGTCAGTCACTTAAGAATCGCGAATTTCGTTGATCGGGTGCGGAAAAATCGTGAATTTTGTCGATGAGGCGCAGAAAAATCGCAATTTTCGTTGATCAAGCACGGAGTCGATGAGGCGCGGAAAAAATTGCAAATTTGACCTATCGGGCAAGGAGAAATCGCGGGTTTTGTTGATCGAGATCGGAAAAATCGAAAATTTCGTTGGTCCGGCAAGGAAAAATCGCGAATTTTGTCGATAAGGCGCGGAAAATCGCAAATTTCATTGATAGGGTACGAAAAAATCGTCAATTTTTTTAATGATGTGCGGAAAAATGGTAAATTTTGTTGATTGGCTGCGAAAAAATCGTGAGTTTCGTCAGTTGCGAGAAAAATCGCGAATTTCGTCAGTCAGTTGAGAATCACGAATTTCGTCGATCGGGGGCGGAAAAACTACAAATCTTTTCTATTAGGAGCGGGAAAATCTCAAATTTCGTTGATGGGCTGCAGGAAAATCTGTAATTTCTTTGATGGGCTGTGGAAAATTTGCTTGTTTCATCTGTTTATCCCAAATTTCGCCAATTTGCCACGGGTAAAATGCAAAATTTTTCAATCACTTAAGATTCGCCAATTTCGTTGATCGGGTGCGGAAAAATCGCAAATTTCATCAATCAGGCAAGGAAAAAACTCAAATTTCGTCGATCGGTACGAAAAAATAGCAAGTGTTATCGGTCGGGCTCCGAAAAATCACGAATTTTGTTGGTCGATCACGAAAATAATCGCGAATTTTGTTGGTCGGGCACAAAAAAAATCGCGAATTTTGTCAATCAGGTGCGGAAAAATAGCAAATTTCGTTGATCATGCACGAAACAATCGCGAATTTTCTCGATGATGCGCGGAAAATTGAAAATTTCGTTGATCGGCTGCGTACAAATGACGAGTTTCGTCAGTTTATATCGAGAAAATAGCGCGAATTTCGTCAATTTGCCGCGGGAAAAAATTGCAAATTTCGTTTGAGTCAGTTATGGATCGCGAATTTTGTTGATCGGATGAGGAAAAATTCGCAAATTTTGTCGATCAGGGGTGGAAAAATCGCAAACTTTGTCAACCGGGCACGGAAAAATCGCGAGTTTTGTCGATCGAGCTCCGAAAAATCGCGAATTATGTCGATCAGGGAAAATTGTGAATTTTGTCAATCAAGTGCAAAAAATAAAAATCGCAAATTTCGTTGATCGACTCCCCCCTTCGTTCATAAAGTTCACATTTTTTTCGGCACTAGCCACTTGCATACTTATGTTTGTTTTTTAGCACTTTTAAATAAACAAAATTTACTTCCCCGAATAAAGTCAAGGAATATTATCAGTCCTTCTAAATAATACTTGCTATATCTCTGTTATATAATACAAACCTAAACTGTTGATATATCCTTACCAACTGAATTGGATATGTTGACCCGGCAGGGGAACCTAGAGGGGTAAATCTACCCCCCTCCCCTCTGAAACCATATTTTTTATCTGATTATAGGTCACAGATCACCTCCCAGAAATAGATTTCTCCCCGTGTTACTGATGTGGCCCTCCACAACCCAGAAATTTTTATAAGTGGCCCTTCTCTTAAAAATGTTGTGCACCCCTAATTTAGACTTATCATTTCGGAGGGGGCTGAGATACAGTGAAAGTTTTTAAAAAGGAATCAGCAGAAACGGAATAAATTGCGCTTTAAACAGGCTTTTATCTTATTAGCACGTAACGCATCTATTGTATACAATGAAATCTGCTAAGATGAAATCGCATGGGATAGGGGAAAATGTTGTTTTAAGCAGGTTTTTGTCTTCACAAGTATAATTACATCGTTATACAGCATTATATAAAACGGAATACTGAAAAATATCTACTAAAAAGTATTTAAGGCTGTTCTCAAACCCAAAGGGTCAACTTTCTGATGTAAGTTTTAATTCATTTTTGTTCGGAAATGCATGAAACTAGAAGGTGTTGTTATTCAGAAACTATGTCATCGAACTGTTTTTTCCGTTTTCTTGTAAACGTAATAGATCTTTCAGAAAAAATACTGTCAAAGTTGGCATTTTAAACTGAACTTCCGAACGAAAGAAGAAAATCCAGTCAATAAGGGGAGAAAAATGACGTGCCACGTGATCAAAATCGCTTATAACTCAATAGGTAATTGATTGATCAAAAAATGGAAAAAACAGCTTAATTCCAAATCGCTTCCATGGCCAGGCTTTCCAATTTTATACCTTTTCGTTAAAAAATGAATTTGTAAATATGTCAAAACGTTTTGCGCTTGTTGAGCAGAGCAGTTGAGAACAGCCTTAATAAATAGTAAATAAAACTGAAATAAACAGCAAATTTAAAATTATATAAGAGCATTCTCAATCTACTCCCACCTCCCTCTACACATTCTCGGACTCATTTTGGAACACATACGCGCACGGCATTTGTGAAATAATACACTTTCTAAGAAGAAATCCTGTCTAAAACGGAATATTTGTCTGGTTTGTTTTGAATTTTATCTTAGCAAGTTTCATTACATTTTTCTAAACTTTCGTAATTAAACTTGATATTTTCTACAAATTTCGGTGGGGGCTCAGCCCGCTCCTAGATACGCCACTGGACTAAGAAGCGAGGAGCGCACTTGAGGACCGCCTTAATATCGTAAAAGCCCCAAATCCCAGGAACCTTTTCCTTACTCCAGAAGAACTTATCAGAAACCTCACAAACAAATAATTTCCCGAAATTAACCGTCTTTCCGAAATTTACGAGCATTTCGTTCTTTTATTTCAGAAAAGTTTTTGTAAATCTTGGAAACTTAGTGTTTTATGGGATTTCTCATTGGTCTTCACCAAATGTTTGCAGAAGATAAGATAAATGTTATCGGAATCGTATATAACTAACTACTAACTACAAGGCTAATATTGAATTCTTATTAACGTTTCTGCTGTATATATATCAGGGCAGTTTTCTAAGTTATTATCACAATTTAATGATATTCTTAGTTCTCTGGTTATTCTTTAGGTGAAAATACTATATTTAGTTACTTTTTCCATTCCTCAACCCTTTTCGTTTATACTCCTTTGTCTAAATAATCCCCATTTTGTAACTGATTTTTCAATCTTTTATTGATTTTTCATTCTATTTGTCTTTGGGTTATTCCTTGCTTATATTTCTAAATCATTTCCATTCCATTATAATTACCAATGACGGTTGATTACCAATATTAGATTCAATTACCTATATGGTGCTAATCAGACAATTGACACTGTTGAATTGCTATTTTGGAGCGAGATTGTGTTGATACATAAACGTACCAGCAGATTCAAAGAATACGTCTCACGTGAACATTTATTTGAAATATAGACTTGCTCATTTCCTTTTAACGTTACCCTGTAAAATACACTGCTCAAAACAATTAAAGGATATTGCAGTTTTAGGTGGATTTTGTATCTGGTAAACTGTTTAGCTGATTGATACATGGTCGACAGACATAGTAGGTTATATGAGAATAAATTACACATGTTTGGCAGAAAAAAATGCATTTTATTGCGCATTTGTGTACTAAAGGAAAAAAACGCAATTTGTGCATATGAGAAAAAAAGAATAAGAAAAGGTGTTTTCTTCAAAGAAAATCATTTTCAGTAGGGGGTATGGTTTCCACGGGCGGCCAGCAACGTTGAACACCTTTGAGGCATGGACTCAATGAGGCTATTAATGACGAGTTGGGGTATTCTGCCCCACTCTTCCAGAAGAGCTCTTTCCAGTTCTTGGGGAGTTTGTGGGGGTTGTTGGCGGGTCTTCCTAGAGCGTCCCAAACGTGCTCGATTGGATTCATGTCTGGAGAACACGCTGGCCATTCCATTCGAACGATTCCTTCCTCGAAAAGGAAATCCTCCACCAGGTTTGCACGATGTGGCCTGCAGTTATTGTCCATTAAAATGAAGTTATCTCCGATTGCTGCAGCGTAAGGGACTACAATAGGTCTGAGGATCTCATCCCTATATCGGCGACCAGTCAGAGCTCCATCTCGAATGATGTAGAGGTCAGTGCGCCCGTCAATGGAGATGCCACCATACACCAACACTCCTCCATCGCCAAATCTGACACTTTCGTGCACGAACGCAGGATTATTCCTACTGCCACGGTCCCTCCAGATGAAAATACGCCTATTATCCGGATGCACAGAAAAACGGGACTCGTCAGAAAACAGAATATTGCTCCATTCATTTCTCCCCCAGTTGACATGCTCGGTTGCCCACTCCCTGCGGTCGCGACGATGCCTTGATGTTAATCTAACACATACCATCGGTCGGCGAGCATACAGATCTACAGCATGGAGCCGGTTTCGGACAGTCTGAGTTGAAATCGTGGTGCCTGTAGCCGAGCGAAGGTGTTGTTGGAGAAGAGTAGCGTTCATGGTTCGGTGTCTCCGAGCTGTTAACGCTAAATACCGATCTTCATTGGGCGTTGTTGCCCGTCTACGACCTTGCCCTGGTCTTCGGCCTGCACATCCACTCTCCAAAAAACGGTTTTAGATCCTGGAAATGACACTTTGTGACACTCCAATGGCTTGCGCTACTTCGGCTTGAGTTTGGCCCTCTTCTAACCTACCAACAATTCTCAAAGCTTCTGAATCTGTCAAATGACTTCGCTGAGACATCGTACTCATCGAAACAAAGCAATCACTGAATGCCGATCATCCTTGTCTTCATTCTCTTTTATCCAGTTGAAAGTCAAATTTCATTCGCTGCCGCTGAAGCGACGTTTCTGACGTCGAACTCAAAATTTGCATACTCCACAGTTTGAAAACCAGAAAAATTTGCATTTGTGATTCTCTTCTTCTATTTTCGGCAAAAAAAAATTCGTTTATATCTTTATTTTATATAAAACTTCAAATATCCTTTAATTGTTTTGAGCAGTGTAGTATTTTATATTCTTATATATAACCATTAACAAATAGTTTAGGGGAGCTATAAATATCAGTTGCTATCTTTAATTGAAAGTCTTGCAGCAAAAAGGGGTTAGCTCCATTTATAGCACTTTTGAGAATAAGTAAAAATTAAATTTAAAAAATCAAAAAATTCGACTGCGTAAAAAGCGAACTAATTATTTCTCATCAATGTGAAGCTATTTTTTTATTTACTTGTATTGATGACTTTTAAGTTGTGTTTAATTGTTAGCTCCTATCTATAAACACTGTTTTGATGAGGCCTATTGATGTCTAAGAAGGTTAGAGTTGCAGTAAAGCTAGAGATCCTACCTACACAACTTCCAGGTTGTGTAATATTTAAACGGAGCTTCTGACTGTAAAACAGTCAATGAAACATCGTCTTCATTTTGAAAGACCTGTCCAATGATATGCCACTCAATAGGGTGCGTAAAAAAAAAAAAAAAAAAAAAAAAAAAAAAAAAAAAAAAAAAAAAAATTTCGTCTCTACCGCCATTTTGAATTTATAAAACAAAACCTAACCTATAACCATCGGATGGTTAAGGACGAATCGATAGAGATCGTATTCATTAAAATCCACCCAGCCGTTGGGATGTTTCGAGGTTATAAAGAAATCCACATACCCAGATACGCATGAAACACATAACCCTTCTTGGCAGTCGGGTAAAAAAATAATAATATTTAATTTTAAAGTTTCATCAAAAGTATAACGCACCTACGCACGTTTTGCCACTGATAAAATCCAACAATACCTATTGTGAGCGTTTTTGTTGTTTGTTTTTTTTTAAACAAGGAAGTGGACTTTTTTTAAAACAAAAATATACAGCTAATCCCTTCTTGCTACAAGCCCTTCGAGTGTAGTCAGAGTCAGCCAATTTAAAATTTAAAACTAGATTAAAGAATAACATTTTTTACATATTTAATTATGTTTAAGTTGTATCTTATGTGTAAGTTGTTACTTTACTTTAAGCTAATAGCAGATATACATACATGCATATACATATACAATGTAAATTTTGGTTAGCGGTTTTTTTTTTTTTTTTTTTTTTTTTTTTGTAATTGAATAGCTGGGGTTGATCTCTACAAAGACCTTTTTTAACTTTTTAACATTTTAGTTTTTTTTTTTTTGCAGGTTTTTTTTTTTTTTAATGAGGATACTGTCACTTTCGAAACCGGTACCGAAAGTAAAAATATCCTTATAACAAAAACCTGTAAACAAAATCGAAACAGTAAAAAAAAGCTTTTGTAATAGAGATCGATCTCAGCTGTTCAATGAAAAAAAAAGGTTTAAAAATATTGAAATGCAATCAAGCAAGATATCTTTAAGGCTGTTCTCAAATGCAAAGGGTCAACTTTCTGACATAAGTTTTAATTTATTTTTGATCGGAAATGCATGAAACTAGAAGGTGTTGTTATTCAGAAACTATATGTCATCGAACTGTTTTTTCCGTTTTCTTGTAAACGCGATAGATCTTTCAGAAAATACTGTCAAAGGTGGCATTTTAAACTGAACTTCCGGAAGAAAGAAGAAATTCCAGTCAGTAAGGGGAGAAAAATGCGGTGTCACGTGATCAAAATCTCTTATAACTCAATAGGTAATTGATTGATCAAAAAATGGAAAACACAGTTCGATTCGAAATCGCTTTCATGGTCAGACTTTCCAATTGCATATCTTTCCGTTAAAAAATGAATTTGTAAATGTGGCAAAACCTTTTGCGCTTGTTGAGCAGAGCAGTTGAGAACAACCTTAAAAAAAAACCTTCCATAGGATTAACATCAGCGAACGGGTGTTAACGCGTGAGTGAAGTAGCCTCAATCATCCTATAAAATATTTTCCCCCGTAATTTCATATCTTTGTACAGGGGCGCCATTTGAGGGGGGCTGGGGGGGGCAATAGCCCCCCTCGAGGAATTTGATATTTCAGAAAATTTATCAGCTATCAAATGTCAAACGGAAACAAAAATTAAAATGTTGCTGAAGAAGTTAAGGAGACAAAATCACGCAAAGCTTTTTTTTTTATAGTGCGGTATTTCCCCATTTTCTGCTTAATTTGTGCCGTTTTTAGATATCTGCATGGGCCCGGGCTTGGCCCGAGGCCCGTACCCTGGCCGGCCCGGCAAAAAAAATTGAACGGGCATGCAGGGCCGGGCCGATAAAAAAAATTAAGCGGGCCTGCCGGCCCGATATGAAAGTTTAAACGGATCTGATAAATTATGAGCCATTTTCAATGAATATGACTTTCGCAAGAAGAAGTATAAAGGTGCGTCACGTCACGAGCCGATGCGAGTTTGACAACATCAATACAGAAATGTAACATGTTCATCGTAGAGATCGGCATAGGACAGTTACATGGTGTCTGATCCCGGGTTTAGTTTTTTCAGAAGACACGTGCTGGGCCGAGATCAAGCTTGCAATTTTTTTTCTGCATTGTCGTGCCGGGACGGAACTATAGTCTTAATCGTTCTCAGGATGTGTAGGGCAGGCAACATGCTTTGAAAACGTATTAATAGCGATAATGAACTTCTGTTAACAGTATCTTTGGAAATATACCTTAAGGTGGTTCTCAAATTCACTGCTCAACAATGCGAGACTTTCCGACTCATTTTTAACTAAGGCATAAAATTGAAAGGCCTGACTATCAAAAGGATTTGGAATTGAATAGCGTTTTCCATTTTTGATAAATTATTTACAGAGATATAAGAGATTCTTGGCACGTGACTGTAGGTTTTTCTCCTTTCCCGTGCTATTGCTTCCGGAAATTCGATTCAAAACGCTAACTATGGCAGTATTCTGTCAAAGATTGTATTGCTTTTTCTTTAAAAAAAATAAAAATGCCATTTGCATAGTATCTGAATAAGAATTCATAAAAGTATGTTGGAAGGGTGAGTTAATATAGCATAAGCTGATAACCCAGTTTAAATATATAGTTATCGTATTAAATTGATAAATAACAATAATGAAAGATAAAAGGTATTTTCTTACCTTTCTGGTTGGTTGTTGGTTGTATTTATGTCGGCCAATTATCAGCACGTGGGATATAGGCCCTAAGGGGGGAGGGGTGCCTTCCGTGGAGGTCTTTCTAAGGGAACCTAACCCGTATTAACGCTTGGAGAACCAAGTTTCGAAGAAAACCACGAAAACTCCGAACGATTAGGCCGACGGGCGCGATTGGGATCGAACCCAGCACCTCCCGTCTACCAGCTTCGAGAGCAGAACCTCTCGGCCACTGGTGGGGCCTCTTACCTTTCTGGTAATCCGATATAGAATTGCTTTCCTTCTTACGTGTATTAGCTAAGATATTTGTTTGATTTTATTTAAAAATAAGAGGTGGTAATATGAGAATCGTATCTTCATCGAAAAATCCATATACAGAGAAAATCTAATTTAATAGGAGATAATTCTTGATTACATGTTGCTATTAGAGTTGCAAAAAACCCGCAGTTTTTGAGGGGCGGGGATAAACCCTTGAATTTTGGGGAATATTGGAAATTTTGAAGGAGTTTTGAAGATAAACAAAACCATGCAGCTATTTTCCAATTTGAAATTTTTATTTTAAAGATATTTCAGGGAAGAATGTTCCAAAAAGATAGATTTTACTTTATGAATTCACAAAACTTATGATTTTACAGTCTGAGTCTTAATAATTTATTAGCTTTACAACAATGGCAGCTGTAAATAGGTGAGGATTTGAATGTTTTTTAAAAAAATGATTTTTTTTTTTTTTTTTTTCAGTTTCTGTTGGATCGCATATCTCGTTTTCAGGCATACTTTATATTAATTTTCTAACGAGTTGCTTTGTATTTTTCCATTGAATTCTTTTAATTTTGTTCGTTTTCTTTTGTTTTGTTTACATTCGTTGATGGTAAGATGAATCTCTCATTTGCCTCTTTCACTTTTTACTTATTGACGATTAAAATAACAATTTTTTTAATTTCTCTTACTTAATATTTCTGCAGTTTAATCATGTATTTCGTTAGTTTTCATGTAAACCGTGCTTTTTTAAAAAAATATTTTACGTTATTAGTTTTGTTTACATTGTCAAAAATTGAAATCATTAAAAATAATAAACTAAAAAATTTTCATGCTTAAAACTTTCTGAAAACTCCCGGAAATTTTAAAAATTTCCTTCCCAGAAAACCCGGTTTTTTCCACCCTTTGCAACTCTAGTTGCTATTCTACAAAATAAAATAAAATAAAATTAGTAATTAATGGCATGGGATATGGAATCCACACAGGAGATGTAATTCTTCCTTAAACAAAAGGACAACACACAGAAATTTTGTGCGTCCTGGCCTGACCGTCGTCAGTCCTTCAAGTAAAGAGTAAAAGGGGCCCATAAAAGTTATACCAAAGTCAAAAGTTCAGAAACAAAGGGAACCTGCTTAATAAGCAGTTCTCTTTACATTATTTCACGAACACAGTTTAGTCTTGATTAAAAGTCAAGATTGTCAGAAAACTTCTTTAGTGCTGCCATCTGCCGCAGCCTCATCAAACGATATTTAAATGTCCAATATTTCGCAGTCTTACGAAATGTCGCTCGTGAAGTGTCGCCATTTGTAACATATTTCACAACCAAATAGTATCACAAGTAAATAAAGTTATGTTGCATGTCACAGGTAAATCGTCATGTCACACGCGAGGAGATGTTTGGCATGAAACACAAGCAAGCTGAGACTGTTTCCATCAAGAATACCTGCCAATCTTACTTTTCCGAAAAGAAATGAATTCAGTAATGTGTCAGTATGTAGCTCCTTTGGATTTGAGAAAAACCTTAAAAAATGAAAGAGAAATACTTTCAAAAAATCTACTTTTTATTATAAAGCTTCAAAAGTTTTCATGTTTTTAATTCTATATTCTAAACTATACATTAATTTTTTAATGAATCCTTATTTGAATTTTGGAACGTCTAAGACTAAGTAATCATTAATATTACTATTGTGTTGTAAAATGTACCCATAAACAGTAGTCGTAAAAAAAAACAGAGAGTATACGCTTTTTGCAGAGGGTATAACCTAGAGTGTATATAAAGTGTTCCTTATAATAATCCTCCGAAAATATAGAGTGTTCCTTAAAAAAATCCAGAGGGTATACGGTGTATACACTCCACTACATCCTTGTCCATAAATATGTATGTAGTATTCAGTAAAAGAATCTTAACTGTATGCCGAGGATAAACGAAATTTTTTCTAGCAATTGAGTCGTGCCGGGCCAGGATCGGCCCGAATTTTTAATTTTTACACCAGGCCAAGATATCTTACGTTCGGGACGGGACCGGAAATCCCAGCCCGTGTAGAGCTAGAGATGAGACAGGCTCAGGCTCTATTTTTATTCTAGCCTTTGGGCTCGGGCTCATTTTTTCTGAAACCGGAAAATTTTGTTTATTCATGTGTAGAAAAGATTGAAAGAATTTTTTTCCACTTAAAATTACTTATTGCTTTTCAAGTCATTTTAATACTATTTTGATCAAAATGATGGGGGAACTTAAATCGTATTTTGTTATTTTAGTATTTCATTGCTGTTTCAAATGAAAACTTGTTATAATTGCAGAGTTATGTTTATGGCATTTCCGACGACGATTTATTGATATATGGCGCCAATCAAAGCAAACACAACAATGAATTTGATTTTAGTTGGCTTTTCGTTTCTGACAGAAGATATTTTTTAATCGAATCCTTTATTTATTTATTATTTAGTTATCTAACGCGAAGAGAATATTTTCTTATGTTTTTAGTAGACGAGAATTAGCTGGAGGTTTGCAAATTGTTTAATCTTCTATTGTGCATGAGTCATAGTTTTTTTTCATATGAAAATAACTTTAGTGATTATTATATCTATTTGTCATCATGAACTCTGCTCATGCTCAGGACACTGTGCGTTTTCGAAGTCACCTTCCTCCGTAAGTAAATATAATTACCATGTTATTCCGATAGAAAGCAATCGATCAGTGTTTCCTCTTTTCTTTATAAAAGCATCGGACCTTTAAAATAACAACGACAAATTTTTTAATTAACGCTGATTTTCAGGTCCCCGTCAATCACGGAAGATTATTATGAGAAAGAAATCGATTATAGTTAAAGATGTACACTTTTTACAGAAAATTGAAAAACCTTGTTCGATTCTCCAGCTTACAAATTGTAATTTCTGAAAATTAAATACATTTGTTCATTAACACAAACGTGTCCATCAAATTTGCTTGTTAAATGAGAAAAAAATATGGGAATCCTAAGTATGAAGTATATTTTTATTTGATTCAGATTTCGATAAGATAGAATGTAAATTTTTATTTAAGAATTATTTCTATGTAAGAAATTTTTAAAAATGAGATATCACTTTTGAAACAATTTTTAGATATCATGCAATTTTGTTTTGTATTTTTTTGGTATCGGGCTCTTATGATAAAAAATCTTTCGGGCTCGGATTCAAAATCATCAGGCTCCGAAAAACGAGACCGAACTCATCTCTAATGCAGATCTCTAGCCGTTTTGCACCTTCCATGTTCCTAAAAAAAATGTCCTTATCCTTCGCCAGGAAACTCTTGAAATGGAACCCCTATTGTAAAACCTGGAAAAAAGCAGTCGAAAGGGACTAGAAAAAGTTCCATTTTAGACCGAACTTCCTAGTATAATTGTATGACGTTTCTTCATCAAAATTTGATTTTTTCCCCTTCAAAAAAGAATTCTGTAATAGACAGGCTTCGTTTTCACATATTTTATTGTAATAGATCTCTTTTCAGCGGATGTTTTAACAATCTTTGAAGATACCTGTAAAAATGAGACCTATCTATAATAGAATCCTGTCTAAAAAAAGAAGTTTTTTCATAATCAATACATTGGAATTTTACCTGCTAAGACGGAAACCTGTCTAAAACGGAATATGTCATTGGTTCTTGAGTTTCAGTATTCAAAGTTTACTGTTTTTGTAAGCATGATTCAGTTTACGTTTCTCGTTTGCGGGAGAGGGTGTTAGACCCCCGGCTATATAGCTTCCCTCAAAAAATCTTTGCACCCCCGCCCCCCAAGAAATTTCTGAAATGGCGCCCCTGTCTTTGTACCTCACTGTCCAGAAAGCGAGCGACTTCCGCCAAGGAATTCCCGTTAATTACCACTTCGCGATGTGACCCGGGAAAACAGAAGATTCCCACAAATCGGTTGTTATCCGAGGGAGGAGGACTTTACAACGAAAACAATAGTCACAACTGGAGTTCGCGAAGTTTAATAAATGATTCTGCGGAAAAGGCTCAAGGAGGGATCTCAACGGGGTTCCCCAGAGTCCAGAGCGCGCTTTCTTGAATCACGACACCATTTACACCCACGAAAACCCCCCACAGAGTAACTTTTTTTCTAATTTCATTTCCCAAAGAATAAACTGTTACAGTAAAATGGGCCCTACTTCTGCCGGCAATGATAAATTAAAAAATAACACACTCTTTAAGACAGCTCTCAAATTGATTATGTGAATTGTCAAGCAAGTAAAAATCAATTTTCTCTATTGTTATGAAGACTACTATTTAATCGCTGATATTAATAGTCTTACGTGCTGTGTTTACCATAAAAGTCAAATTCCTCCAGAGCTCTCCTACTTATATTGGGGGGAAAGGGGAGAATAAATAGAGGAGTTCTTTTTCACAAAAAATATGACTTAATTTTTATTTATATTTACACTCCTTCACTGCAAAAAACAAAGTGTTGATTTTACAGCATTATACTGGCAGCTGGAGTGCCAGTATAATACTGTAAAATCAACAATTATACCATTAACAATTATACCAACAACAATTATACCATAGGGTGTATTCGAAAAAATATTTTTCCACCCTCAACAGCTCGAAATTTTCTGAGACATTTTCAGACTCATTTTTAAAAGTAAAAACATGAAACTTGCTGGGGTGATTTCTGAAGACATGTTTAACATGCCGTGTGATTTCATTTTCAGCTCAATTAATTAGAATTTGATTTTTAAACAATTATTTTCTCAGTATGACCATTTTTTCATTCCCAGATCGCCCGCTTCGGAAAATTCGGTTCAAAATGCCAACTTTGACAGCGTTTTTACAGTATTTTCTGCATTTATCAAAAAATTAAGAAGCACCGCACATTATATAGTTTTTAAATAAGAGAATTTCCAAGTTTGATGCGTTTGAGAGCAAAAATGAATTTTAAAATGAATCAGAAAATAAGCAGTTTGGATCGGAATACACCCTTAACTGATGTCACAGAAATTGCCACGTAACTAATATGAAGCGGTCTGTCAGACCGCTCCAGCATCGAAAGATGAATAAAAGACACGATTAACTCATAGGATGCTGTTTTAGTACTTAACTTTTTGTACAGGACTATTATAATTAAAATTCACCTATTGAAAAGTCTCTGGTGATAGTACTAAAGTTCCAAATGAAACAAAATTTGGGTAGTGTTTGTAGTTAAACTGAAAGTTACAAGTTAAACTATAAAAAATGAAAAAAAGCAGCGGTCTGTGAGACCGGTAACATCAGTTAAAGATTAAATAGTAATAATAAAACATAAATAAAACAGTAATATACCGCTAAGTAGTAATATATGGTATATTTCTGCATTTTCATTTACAAAACGGTAACCACTGTTTATTTACGGTTTATTACTGCTAATCTTACAGGATAATACTGGCACCCCAACTGCCAGTATTATACTGTAAAATCAACAATTATTTTTTACAGTATTTATGTTTAAAATATCTCGTTGTTAAAGGGGAAATTTTCGTTTTTGGCAGGATTTTTTTTTTCTTTTTTTTTTTTAAGTACAATTGCTTTTTGTGTGTGTGTGTGTGGGGGGGGGGGGGGTGGAGAGGGCTACACCAAGATTTTATTCCTCGTTTGTAGCGAGACTCCGTTATAATCAGGTTTTATTGTATCACAAAATAAGTTTGCTCGATAGTACTTTTTTAGAAAATCTCTATAGTATTTGCTTACAATTTTATTATTTTCCTTCTACAGCATTACAGTTTATGATGCATTTGTAAACCTTTTTTCATCGAAATATTTCAAGTAGGAATTTAAAATATTGAAAATGTTATTACATTTTAATTGAATTAATCAATTAATTTTGAATGAGAAAGTTAAAAGTACGAAATAAATAAAATATGAAATCTTAACATGTTACTTTACCCAATTTTCTACCTGATTCATGCCACCACCTGCTTGATACAGTCAGTATATCAAATAAGTGTTGTCCATTTCGCACATCTGAAATTATCCACGCCATGAAAACAAAAGAACCATTTCAAAACTTTTTTTTTTTTTTTTGGGGGGGGGGGGTGTATTATTACCGTATTTATTTTATGGAAGAAACGCCGCACTCCTCAAATTGGCCTGAATAAGCTTAAAAATATCGTAATCGCCGCACCCGTTGTAAACGCCGCAACGCTACTTTTGTCGACAGCGTCACATTGACCTATAACTTTAATCAAAGTTTTCTGAGCAGTGTAGGATGCCTCGTTTTTAATATCTTAAGATGTCTGAAGTTTTATTTAAAATATTTAAATCCGATTTTAAATATTTTTATGAATTTTTAAATTAAGGAAACTCAGTTGGCATTTAAAAAAAAAGAAAGAAAATCGTAAACGCCGCACTTGGAAAAAAATTAACTTTTAAACCCGTAAACGCCGCGGCGTTTCTTCCATAAAATACGGTACATTTATTTATAACCAAATAACCAAACTTTGAGAAAGTTGCTTTATCAAACATTATTGTGTCCTTTTTTATTCTTATGTGCATGAAAATAACAAGCAAGCGTTCTTATGCAGAAACTATGAATTCGAATAGCGTCTTTCATTTATCCATAAAAGCAAAAGTTTTTTGAAAATGCTGCCAAAGTTGGCGTTTTGGAGTAAATTTCTGGACGTGAAAGCCCGAGAAAAGTTGTAATGAAACAACAATATAGATTATAATTCAATATATCGCAGTAAGTAATACATTTATCGAAATATGAAAAACGCTTTTTGATTCTTCCAAATCTTTTTAACCCTTTATGTACTGAATTATAAATTCATGAAAATTTTATCTTCTAAAGCATTTTTCGTGAATTGTTTAAACTACATTAGAAGATTTACACAATCATTTAATAAATTCTAAAAGGATTGAAGGATTTAGAAGGATTAATTAAATTTGAATTTATATTTTAAATATTTTTCTTAATATTTTGTAGAATTGGAAAATGTGCAAATATTTCCTAACTGAAATCCCTCCCTCCCCCAATCCTTCATCGTTAAGAAAGCTGAAAACATGCAAAGGCAAAAGAAATCATTCTTTTAAAAATATTTTTGTTTTGTGTAACCAATAACGCTTTTGTAACAAGATAAAGTAATGTATCTATAACTCATTCTAAACTATATTACAACTAATCGATGGATTAAATGAATTTTATAAGCATATATTTTAATGGTAATTATAAGTACCGTCAGTAGATAAAAGGCGGTTCTCAAGTTCATTGCTCAACAACCGCGAAAATTTCTGGCACATTTATTAACTCATTTTTAAACGTAAAGGCACAAAAATGGCAGTGCAGGTTATATTGAAGCGATTTGGAATCTAAATGAGTTTTCCGTTTTTTTTTGATAAATAAATTAATTAGCGAGTTATAAGTGATTTTGAGTCACGTATCAACCGGTTTTTCTCCTCTCTTTCGCTGGTTTCTCCTTTCGCCCGGAAATTCTTTTTCAAAACGCCCGCTTTCATGGTATTTTCTGAAAGATATTTTACGTTTACCAAAAAGGGAAAACGTTTTTCGATTACAAAGTTTCTGAATAACAACACCTGCCAATTTCATGCGCTTCCGAACAGAAATGATTTAAAACTTGTGTCATAAAGTTACACCTTTGGATTTGAGCCATGCCTGTCAATCGCACTCGGTTACGTTTAAAAATGAGCCCGTCAGTGTGAGAAAGTTTCGCGTTATTCAGGGAGGAAAAACATCGGTTCTTAAGGGTGTATTCGAAAAAATATTTTTCTATCCTCAGCAGTTCGAAATTTTCAGACGCATTTTTAGAAGTAAAAACATGAAACTTGCTGAGGTGATTTTTGAAGAGATGTTTAAGAGGCCGTGTGATTTTATTTTCCGCTCAATTAATTAGAATTTGATTTTTAAACAATTATTTTCTCTATATGACCATTTCTTTCATTCCCATAGATCTCCCGCTTCGAAAAAGTCGTTTCAAAACGCCAACTTTGACAACATTTATTGCGATATTTTCTGCATTTATAAAAAAATCGACAATCACGGCACGTTATGTAGTTTCTAAATAAGAGAATTTGCCAGTATGATGTGTTTGAGTGTAAAAATGAATTTAAAAATAAATTAGAAAAAAGCAGTTTGGATTGGAATACACCCTTAAGAATATATTTTCCACAATGCTGTGAGTCAGTCGGCTGCCCAGTTCTCCTCTCTAATGTTAAACCCATGGGCGTGAAATGCATTTGTATATTTAAAATATCTCCTCAGGAAATTAATATTTTAAACTTTTTTTTCCGTGTCTGTACTCTTCTTGAAAGTTGTCTCTTTTTTCTTAATCTTCAAACTATTTCTAAAATATATGCTTAATTTTATTTGAAGTGTTAAAATCTTACTCACAACTTGTCAACTTTCAAAAAATATCAAATTAAGCATATATTTTAAACATTTTTTGACAACTAAGAACTAGTCGAATGTGTCAATCCCAAAACTATCTTCTATCTCATAGATGTTAACACTTCAAAATTCGCTATCACAGTGCCAAAATTAAATGACAGTCTATGCCCATCATGAGGAGTCTAACGGTATAGATTCGTTGAATTGTGTGCATTTAAAAAGGAGGTAAAGTATCGTATTTAAAAAAAAAAAAAAAAAAAAAAAAAAAAAAAAAAAAATCATTGAATTTCGGCACCTACCCTCTTAGATGTCTGCAACCAAAATCTCCAACCCGAAGAGCATAAAAGCGACAACTATTGGGCAGTATACACACAAGTCTATTGGACCTATTTATGTGTAGGTGTAACAGAATATGAAGTTTAATTAGGGCTGTTCTCAACTGCTCTGCTCAACAAGCGCAAAACGTTTTGACACATTTACAAATTCATTTTTTAACGGGAAGATATAAAATTGGAAAGCCTGACCAAGGAAGCGATTTGGAATCGAACTGTTTTTTCCATCTTTTAATCAATCAATTACCTATTGTTTTATAAGCGATTTTGGTCACGTGACGCGGCACTTTTCTCCCCTTACTGACTGGATTTTCTTCTTCCGTTCGGAAGTCCAGTTCAAAATGCCAACTTTGACAGTATTTTCTGAAAGATCTATTGCGTTTACAAGAAAACGGAAAAAACAGTTCGATGGCATAATTTATGAATAACAACACCTTCTAGTTTCAGGCGTTTCCGAACAAAAATGAATAGAAACTTATGTCAGAAAGTCGACCCTTTGGATTTGAGAACAGCCTTAAACGAAAACCTAATCTGCACCTAAATATGCCAAGGCAATATCTAACAGAATTCGTGCCTAAGTTCTTGAGACAGAGCCATTGCAGCAATTATGGCAACAATCGTAAAAAAATCAGCCAAGCAGAGCGACCTGGTGTAAGATTTATCCCAAAATCTAATCAGCAACAACTTATGGCAATAGAGCTATTTCGGAAATCGTAAAATATGCAACATATCTGCTCCACCTGCTGGGCGATTTACACCAAAATCTAATCAGCGCCAATTTATATCAAGGACGAAGTGCATCTAAAGTTTTAATTAAATTCTGTTCTTTAGTTCTTGAGATAGAGCGCCCACAGAATTTTTGTCACATACAGACAGACAGACATTTTCTAAAAACAGTCAAATCGTGTTCAGGATGTTCTAAAACGTATAAATCAGTCGAAAATTTTCACGAATCGAATACTTTCTTCTTGTAAATATAAAAGAAAGTAAACAAAGAAACAATAGAACAGTACAAAGAAAAAAGAAGTTAAAAATTGTATTATAACTAAATAATAACTCGGAAGATCTTTAAACTACTTTAATGTATAAGAACTCAAGCGCGCGATATGTACAAGCTTAGAATATCCACAAACACAAAAGCTAGCCTCGAACCCAGAGTTCCCGATAAGTTCTTTTAAAACTGTTGCCAGATGCATTACATCACATCTCCCCCTTTAAAAGTCCTCTTCAATAAGTCTTGAAGGAGCACGAACAGTTCTGCCGCTACGAGTCTTAAATGGACTGGCCTGCTTAGTCTCTGGAACTGCAGCATTAGGAGAATAGGTGATGCTAACAGGATCATTCATAGATGTTGTATCCTGGGAGCTGTCTTTCTCGGATGTATCCTCAGGAACGGCGTTCTCTTTCACTGGGGTGTCGTTATCCTCCCATCTGAAGGATTTTGGAACAGTAGAAGGATGCAGATATATACGATTCCTTCTTAGGATACCTCGAGGAGTTTCAACCATGTATGACCTAGGAGCTTCATGAGCACTTTTTACCTTTCCATACGTCCTCATGTCGGAGATCCATACTTGCTGACCGACGTCTAATTCTGGTAGTTGTCTAACTCGATGATGGCGATTGAAGTAATACTTTTGCTTCTCGATCCTTTCCTGTTCCTTTTTGAATAAGGATTTCTCGTCTAATACTTTAGGCTTTAACTTATCATTCACTATAGGAATAGGCGTTCGTAAGCGTCTTCCCATCAAGAGTTCTGCTGGACTAAACCCATTTTCTAGTGGGGTTGATCTTAGCGCAAGTAGCATAAGATATGGATCATCATTTTCCGCTTTCAAGTAATGTAACTTAAAATTTTTCACCATCGACTCTATGAAACCGTTGCTTTGAGCATGTTTCGGACTGGATGTTATAATGGAGAACTTATAAAGGTTGGCAAATTTTTTGTATTTAGAATCTACAATTCTTTGCGAAAACTGGGTACCATTGTCACTTCTCACCACTTCAGGAATACCGTGACGTGCAAAAATGGATTTCATGTGATTAACGACTGCCTCGGAAGTAAGATGATCTAATTTTGCCACCTCAATATATCTAGAATAGTAATCCGCCATTATAAGATGCCATTTACCACTAACTTTGAGAAGGTCAGCTCCGACTATTTGCCAAGGTCTGTTTGGGAATTCTGATGGGAGTAAAGGCTCTTTGAAATATTTTTGTTGCTGAATACACTTCTGACAGTTTGAGACTAAATTCTCAATTTCTGACGATAATCCCGGCCACCAAACAGACTCACGAGCTCTAGCTCTGCACTTTGTTATCCCAAGATGACCATCATGTATTCTATTTAATATTTCTTCACGTAATTTCAAAGGTATAATAATTCTCGCATCTTTCATCAACAAATCATTTTGTGTAGAAATTGAATGCCGATGTTCCCAGTATTTTAAACATTCTTCTGGCACTTCATTTTTCCTTGGCCAACCATCTCTTGAAAATTTAATCAGTAATTTGCAAACTGAGTCTTCTTTTTGCAATGCCCATATTTCAGCCAATCTAGAATCTGAAGAAGGAAAACTTTCTATAATCATCTGCACATAAGCAGTTATTTCTTCGGTTAATTCTTCCTTTCCATTTTCCGGTAAAGGGCTTCTGGATAACGCATCTGCAATGACAAGCTTTTTCCCTGGAGTATATTTGATGGTATAGGAATATCTCATCATTCGCAGTTTCATACGCTGGAGTCTAGGAGTTAGATTGTCTAACGGTTTTGACATTAAAATGGGTACGAGAGGTTTATGATCCGTTTCTATGTGAACTTGTAGGCCAACAATAAAATCATGAAACCTTTCACAAGCCCATACAATAGCTAACGCTTCTTTCTCTATTTGTGCGTACCTTTTCTCTGTATCGGACAATGTCCGCGATGCATAGAAAACTGGACGTAAATGACCATTATCCTTTTGACATAAAACTGAACCAAGGCCGTAAGCTGATGCATCGGCTGATATAAAGGTTTCTTTCTTTGGATCATATAATGCTAATTCAGGAGTATGGCAAAGTTTCTGCTTGATATCTTCAAATGCCATTATTTGAGATTTTCCCCAAATCCATTCAACATTATTCTTCATTAACTCGTAAAGAGGTTTTGCAACATCAGCAAAATTGGGGATGAATTTATTCAAAAATCCAGCCATTCCTAAAAATCTTTTTAATTCCGTCACATTCATTGGCGTTGGAATTCTGGAAATAGCTTTTGTTTTTTCCGGATCAGGTTTTATTCCCTTTTCAGAAATTATATGACCAAGAAAATGTATGGAATCTTTTGCAAACTGGCATTTTTCAGCGTTCAAAGTCCACCCAGCCGCTTGAAGTTTTGAAAGAACTTCATTTAGTCGTTTATTGTGTTCTTCCTCAGTAGAACCAAAAATTACAAATTCATCCATAAGACCCACTATACCAGGACCTTCTTGAATAGTTTCGCGAATTCTTTTTTGGAACACTTCCGGAGCTGTCTTAATTCCAAACGGTAAACGATTGAACATAAATCTTCCAAAAGGTGTAATAAAAGTAGTTAACTTTGCAGAAGCTGGATCGAGACTTATTTGCCAAAAACCTGCATTTGCATCAATAATACTAAACACTTTAGCATTACTAAATTGACTTAAAGTATAGTCAACTGAGGCCATGGGGAAATATTCTCTTTCAATGTTTTCATTCAGAACTGATAAATCAACACAAATTCTTATGTCACCTGACTTTTTTGGAACAATAACCATAGGCGCACACCATTCTGTGGCTTCATCTACTGGTTCAATAATTTTATTCCTTGTCATTTCATCTAACAAATTTTTTAATTTACCCCTTAAAGCTAATGGAACTCGCCGTGGTACAGAAATTGCGTAAGGCTTAGCATCATTCTTTAATTTTATTTGATACGGTTTCTCAACCTTTCCAATTCCGCTAAATAATTTTGGAAATTTCTTGACAGGATCTAGTTTTGATTTCAATTCAAATATTCTCTGGATGAGATTCAAATTCTCACTAGCTGTACAGCTTAGCAATGGGTGTTGTAAATTATTTATTACATACACATCATCTTCAAAACTAAAACTTTTGTTCTTTAATTTAACTCGAATTATCCCAGCTATCTTCAGATTTTTCCCATCTGGACCGCAAATGACTTTACTTGATCCCTTTAATTTTATATGGTTCAATTTCGAATCATAAATAGCCTTAGGAACGACCGTCACATCCGCTCCTGTATCGATCTTAAATTCTAGAGGAGTCTTTTCAATCAATACTTTAGCATTCCAACGGTTATCGGATATTCTAACAGGGTTGTTTTTATCTGAAGTATTCATTATGTAACCTAAAAAATCAGAAGAATTCGTCGATTTTGTTTTTTCAACTTCGTTAACCTGCATTTTTGATTTACAAACTTTAGCATAATGACCAACCTTCTTGCACCGGTTACAAATCGCTTTACGCGCAGGGCATTCCGATTTCGTATGTTTGTTTTGTTTTCCACACCAAAAACATACTTCTTTGTTCTTATCCGAATTGAAAGAATCAAATTTTTTATTTTGTTTGTATTTCTTATTCTGTGGTATCGCTACTCTGTTAGCTACCTTAAAAGACGTAGTATCACTACTCAAAACTTGTTGTTGACTTTTAATTGTTTCAGCCTGACGAGCTGTTGTAATCGCTTTTTCGAGTGTAAGTTTCATATCTAGTTGCAGATTTTCAGAAACCTTCTTATCGCGAATACCGCAAACAATTCTATCTCTAATCATTTCTTCCTGAAAAGAGGTAGGAAATTCACAAGTTTGCACTAATGTATATAACGATGTGATAAACTGTTCCACCGATTCACCTTCTTCTTGTGTTCTCGTGTAGAATTTATATCTTTCGTATATAACATTACGTGTAGGAATAAAATGCGTTTCAAATTTATTCTTTACAATATCAAAATCTTTAATATCGTCTGCACTTAAATTAAAAGATGACAATATTTCTTCGGCTTGAGAGCCCATTAAATAAACTAAAGAGTTTACCTGTTCTTCCGGTTGTTTCGTTTTCAAACCTGATGCAGATCTGAAACGTTCGAATCTGTCGATCCATTTTTGCCAGTCGTCAGGGCGAAAGGAAAATTGTTCTGGCGCAGGTATTTGATACATTTTTCTTTTTCAATAAACACTGCCACCATGTATTATAACTAAATAATAACTCGGAAGATCTTTAAACTACTTTAATGTATAAGAACTCAAGCGCGCGATATGTACAAGCTTAGAATATCCACAAACACAAAAGCTAGCCTCGAACCCAGAGTTCCCGATAAGTTCTTTTAAAACTGTTGCCAGATGCATTACATCACAAAAATATTAACTTCCCGTGGAGGATATATTTAAAATATACGAATGCATTCCACGCCCATAAGTTTAACATTAGCGAAGGGAATCGGGAAGGTGACCAACGCGAAACTTGACACACTTTTAAACTCAAAGGTATAAAATTGGCAGGCCTGATTATTGAAGCGATTTTGAATCCAAACTAGCTTTCCATTTTTTTATAAATAAAGTAGTTAACAAGTTATAAGCGATTTTGGTAACGTGACGACAAGTTTTTGGCTTTTATCGAGTTGCCTCGTTGGAAATTTGGTTCAAAACGCAAACTTTGACAGAATTTTCTGAAAGATCTTTTGCTTTTAGAAGAAAAAATGGAAAACGTCTTTCGATTTCATAGTTTCTGAATAACAACACCTGCCAATTTCAAGCGTATCCGAACAGAAAATGAATTAAAAAATGTGTCAAATAATAGCCCCATTGAAATAGCCTTACCAACCCTGATCTGCAGTTTACTAGCACTAGTGTGTGAGATGTCAGTCATAAACAACCACTTCTTTACCAGACCATACTTTATGAAAAATTGAACTTGCTCCGAATTTTAGAAAATGATATATATTTTAGTGCTGCCATCTACGGAGTGCATTAAAAGTTAAAAACTCTGCTCTTCATTTCCAAAAATTTCCCAGCCTGTATTTCAGTTTAGGAAAAACTAAATAGATTATCTTCCAACATATATATATTTTTTCATGATTGTGGAGGCATTCTATTATTTGGAATCTTCTGAGATGAAAGATAAATAAAATTTCTCAAATCATACAGATACTTCATTTGTAATAAATAACAAATAAGAACTAGTGAGTGCTGCCATCTGTACATCATATTGAAAACTATTCTTTATTCCTTAAAATTTTCCAGCCCACACACTAGAGGTCTGCACGGGCTGGCAGAATTAGGATAGTTTGGTTTGTGTTTATGACGGCCGATTATCAACACGTGGGATATAGGCCCTGGGGGGGAGTGCCCTTCGTGGGGGTCTTTCTAAGGGAACCTAATCCGTATTTACGCATGGGAAACCACGGTCTCGAAGAAAACCACGAAAACTCCGAAACGGTTAGGCCGACGGGCGCGATTGGGTTCGAACCCAGCACCTCCCGTCTACCAGCTTCGAGAGCAGAACCTCTCAGCCACTGGTGGGGCAACAGAATTAGGATAATTTTTTCAACGGGCCAGGCCGATAAACAAAATAGGAACAGATGTGTTATTATCCCGAGGTCCGCCATCTTGGATTTTTTTTCTTGGCTTGAATTAAAAATTATTTTTTTATTAATAGTTATAATTATTATATTCCAGTTTTTTCAATATTATATTAACCTATCAACAATATATAACCATTGGCGATATTACTACTTGGCGAAAAGGAGTTGTCATGCAAGAAAAAAAATCCAAGATGGCGGACCCCGGGATAATAACACATCTAAGCCACAAAATAAACGGGCCGGATCGAAAAAAATTAAACGGGGCTGCCGGGCCGACAAAAAAATTAAATCAGACTGCCGGCCGATAAAAAAAATTAAGCGGGCCTATCGCCCCGATATAAAATTTAAACGAACCCGATAAAATGCGAACCATTTTCAATGGATATAACTTTCGCGAGAATAAGTATAAATGTGCGTCACGAGCCGATACGATTTTGACATCATTTTTTGATCACATTTGTATGTAAAATTTTGCAGCGTAGAGATCGGCAACGGACAGTTTCATCGTGTCCGAGCCCGGGTTTAATTTTTTCAGCAGACTCGTGCCAGGCCGAGATCAGGCTTACATTTTTTTTTTCTACATAGTCGAGCCATGCCCAGTGGCGTAGCTAGACACTCAGCGCCCTGGAGCAAATAAAGTTTGTGCGCCCTCTTGTTATTGTTACTCGAAAAAGTCCAGCGCAGTTTTCTTTAGAAGTTTAAAATTTATATTCTATTCTTAATTCGATTTAAAACCTTACTTTTATTTGAAAGTCAAAGTGTTTTAACGTATTAAATATAAATAAAAAATAAATAATGAATAATGGAATATACTTCTTTAAGTACGGAGTATCAATATTTTCTGTGAACTGGACTTGATTTTCGTTGTAAATGCGCCAATGGGCCAGTACAATCTGGCACCCTTACTATCTGTTTTTCTTTTCAAGGGTTTCGAAGCATTGTAAATTATTAATAAAAAAACACTATTGTTAAGATTTTTTTCAAACTTTTCGAGTAAGGAGAAAACAGTTTTCTGTTTTTAGTGCCAGAAAATACTAAAATTCCAAAAAATTCAAAGTATCATAACTCGGTATGTTTTGATAGTAAAGAAATTTTTTTGTTTCTAAATATAACCCATAGAACCCAGGGACCGTTTAAAAAATAACTATTTTGACAGAAATTACTTTTAACAGGATGAAGAATAACATAGAAACTTGTTTACTATTGGAATTATTTCTAAAGCTAATGGTTTAAAAAATTAACCAATTTACAAATATAAAAGTTGACACCGAGGTTCTCACCTGCGAATCTGAGCAAATGACTAATCTGAGCAATTTGGCTAATCGCTAAAGAAAATCTAGTCAAGTTCAAAGAATGGTTTCAATAGATTCGTCGTGAAACACTAAGAATATCAAAGCACAAGTAATAAGACACGGAAAAGGTTTAATCGCACAATAACACCGTTGAGAGTATTGCCGAAGGAAAAATAAACATCTCTTTTAATTTGGCGATTTCATTCCTTAGTTTTCTCGCCAAGTGAAACATTTTTGCGCAGTGGCGATCAGCAGCGAGAAACCTGTTTAACACCTTTATATATTACTTAAAATTCCAGTTTTTACTTTCCAAACACATACAGTGTAAGGATGAAAATAGGAAAGCATTCTAATCACATTAAAAATAAATGAATATAATGGAAATAATATATTTAACAATTTCGACAATTTTAACAAACTCGGACTCCGTCCTCACTATTTTTACAATGATTCAATATGTATGTGTGTATGTATGGGCGTATGTTAAAATTTCCTCACGTTTTCAGATTCCCATAGCACGATTTGGTATGTTTTTAATGATGTTGGTAGGTTTATTAAATCTGTCACAAGAATTGCATTAATTTTCGAAGAAATTGGCCGACGGGTTTGGTATCTAAACTATTCTTCAACCATTCTTTGATGATAACTGATGAACATTTTCTCTTACATATAAATTATTTTTATTGTTCAAGTTCATCATATATCTATACAACAATGATTCAAAATGCAGACAGTAGCAGATCGACAAAGAGTTCACAATCACTTTACTACCAGTAATTTCATAAAGTAATTTATCCTTGTTTAATAGTAGATTTTACCACGATTAAAACCACGATTAAAACCACGATTAAAACAGGGACCACGAGGTAGACCACGATTAAAACAGATCAAATTTTATATACTAATATTCTGGTAGAAATGTAATTGTGAACCTCTGAAGAGCTGCTACTACTGCACGCAGGGTCGTTGTCAAACACGCAGACCTTGGATTTTTGGAGGGCGCAACATTTTAGAAACTCATTCTACCACCTTGCTAGTAGAAACCAATAATATCCGTTACCAGTTTTTCTTTCTGGAGATGTTTTCAATTTCGGAATTGGAATGAAAATTTGTGGAAAATTATGTTATTAAAAAAAATATTTAAACTTTATCAATGAAAGTGCACGTTTTCATTAAAACACTAGTGGAAATATTTCACCTTTGCATAAAATTTAGGATCTAAGTTTTTATTCATTGTTATCAGGGCTTAATTTCTAAGAAAACAAATTCCGGAGCCCTGATATTGTGCGGTACCGGTACTAACAACTGAACCGTTCCCCCTCCTCTCCCCTGCCACTCGAGTCTGCATACTTATATTTTGTACATTATTCGCAAAATTTAAAGCATTTTTTTTTTCTTTAGCAAAATAAAAATTTTAATTATATCTATCAGCATATACTTAGCTGTCAACTATTCCACTTTTTAGTTATCACTCCTTCCGAATAGTAATCTTTGCCTAATTATAATGTTTATTGCGATTTTTTGTTAATTATACGATTAAATGTAAGGATTATGATTCGGAAATAGTGTTAACACAAAAAACGGATAGTTCGCAGCTATGCATTTTTATGAAAAAATGAATGAAATTTACAGAAATTAATATTTATATCCTGCAGAATGGAACAATGTTTTTCAATTTTCTATAAAAGGTGCATAACTTAAACTATAATCGATTACTTCCGCATAACAATCTTTTGTTATGAGTCCTTGAAAATCAGATTAAATTAAATATTTGACAACATTATCGGAAAGATTCGATGCTTTGATAGGAAAATCGGAAAGCTTTCTATCAAAATAACAATACATGGCAATTATATCTACTTACAAATGAAAGTGACTTCGTAAATGTGTAGAACAGAGCCTTAGCATAACCAGCGTTCATGGTACAGAATAAATAGAAAAATCTCTAACGTGATTTTTATACTCGTACGCAATAGAAAACAAAAAACCTCAAACAAACAAAACCTCAAGCTGATGCTAGTTGGTTAAAACAGAAAATATTCCTTTCAGGTTAGATATCTAATCTAAATAATAAATAAAAAACCAAGCAATTAAAAAAATTGTCCTACTGTCACAAAAGAAAATCGTATTGAAAGCAAATTCATTGCTCTGTCTCTTGATTGGCGCAGTATCAATGGGTCGCCGACATAAATTTGCTACTATCACTAGGCTAGAAAAACGCGATTTCTGTTTTCCCTTCATTCTGATCAAATATAGCATTAAAAAGATTTGAAATAGAATATAATACGTAATTTTGAAGAAGGAAGTTTTTCTTTTGTACATGAATATATAAAATTTTGAATATAAGACAGATTGAGCTTGGGTCAGTCCAAGCCCAAAAGCTTATATAAAAATTGAGTCCGTTTTATCTTCATCTTCTATGTGTGCGGCACATTATGTCACACAAGTGTTTTGATAAAAAATAATGCAAAAACTTGAAGATGGGAAGGAAAGGGCAAGATAATTCAGGCTTCAGTTTTTCGGAAGCGCTATTGCAAGCTTCAGTGAATTCCGACCAATATTTAAATATTTACTAAAAACAGAGGAGTACCGGAGCTGGGATACAGTGCAATTTAACCCTAATTGTTATACAGTACTGAACACAACACACTTTTTTTTTTTTTTTTTTTTTTTTTTTTTTTTGTAAACAAAGTGGATTGGAGTAACTAGTAATTGATTTTTTTTTGTATAATTCAAAAATTCATTGACTACCAACATGTGATATCGGATGGGGGTGGTGTGTGTGTGTGGGAGGGGGGGAGCCTGATTACGGCCTAAGCTAACTAACATTACTATTTTCGAAAAATATGTTTTGCTTTATTTAATTCTAAAATTTTGCTACTAAATAAGGTTTAATGGGGAAAAATACTTATAGAAAAAAGTGGTGCAAATTTGAATAGGCGATAATCAGTTCTTAAGGAACACTAAATTTGATATTTAATTTTTCTATCTTTTTGAAGGAAAATGCTTATCGATTCTGTATTTGAGACTTGCCATGTTCTCAAAATTTCAAAAATGATAAAGACAAAATTTACTCCCCTCCTGCCTCTAAATTTTATTGCCACGGATTGATGTAGAATATGCTTAAATCCGACTCTTTTTATTGTTTTGCAATCTATACTGATGCATGTTTAGTTTCCACAAAACACAAAAACTTTCGTTCTCTAGGTTTTTTGCTTATAAAATTGTCAATTTTCTTCAATTTATCAAACTATTCTTTTAATCGAAAAATAACTAAATAGCTAAGGTTTTCTGTTACATCGTAAATATAGGTTTCTCAGCGCTGACTTCTTTGGCTACCATTATTTTCGTACAGTAATCATCATGATATATTTGACATTTTCAACAAAACGTACCAAGAAGATTATTGTTTGGAAACAGTAGTAGCCAATAAAGTGACCCACGAGAGCCCTGCAAATAAGTTTTGATAATTTCAAGATTTAAAATTTTTCAACTGTCCTTTACAGGAAAAAAATTGTCATGCTGAAATGGTGTTGGAGAAGTTACTTGAGGCTGCAGTATGCTATGAATTAAAATTAAAACTTCGCGTATAGAATTAATTTTTTTCAACCGTTTATAAAAACATGTTTAAAATCTAAATGTTGAGGTACACAAGGTAAAATGACATAGGAATATGTTGATTGTAACAAGATTCATCTATAATACCTGATTAATAATGAAAAAAATATGCAAATACTTTTACAATTTTTTTTTTCGCTCTTTCTAATTTTGCGCCCTTTGGAATCGTGCGCCTGGAGCAGTTTGCTCCAACTGCTCCAAGGTAGCTACGCCCCTGGCCATGCCAGAACTGGACTTAATTGTTCTCAGGATATGTCGTGCAGGCAATATATTTTGTAAAAATATTAATAGCGATAATGAACTTTTGTAAGCGGAATGTTTGGAAATATGAGGTGGTTCTCAAATTCCGTGCTTAACAAAGCGAAAGTTTCTGACTCATTTTTAACTGCAAAGACATAAAAATGACAGGCCTTACTATTGAAGCGATTTGGAATCAGATAGCGTTTTCCATTTTTTGATAAATAAATTTCTTATCAAGTTATAAGAGATTATTGTCACCTGACCGCAGGTTTTTCTCCTTTCCCGTGCGCAAATTCACAAACACTCAATGTCCCAGCGCTTTTGACGCCAAGCTCTGTAGCCAAGCGTTTTGGCGAGAAAACGAACTGCGCGTATGCAGCATTCTGTTCTCGTCAGTTTCGTGGTAGTTGTTTATGTTTCGTCGAATGTTTTTATGTTATGGATACCCTTACAGAATTTAAGGAGGTCCCCCCCCCCCCCATATTAAGTCAACGTATCCAAATAGTATTATTGATTTTTCCATTTTCATTCTACAGTTGTAGTAATAAATGGTTATCCTTAAAAAAACATTGATGAATTTTGATTTAGTTATTTGCATAGCCTGAGAATACAAATGTTGTTTGCAAAATAGTTTCTAAATTTACAGAAAATCTTAGAAAATTAAATAAAATAAAATAAGTTTTTTCTTTTTATTTATTCATATTATTTCTGAGGTATTGAGAATTAAGACACCTGCCAACCTTACAATTTTTTTAGAATCAAAAAACATATACCATACATGGCACCAAAAATTTAATAAAATTGTTTAATGATATGGCTTTTTTATTATTTAATAATATATCACTACCCCCCCCCCCCCCGTCTCTCTCTTCATGTGGTACTTATTTGATTTAATTTCTTCAGAAAAAATTGTGTTTGACATTTAAAAACTGGAAGGTTGGCAGATATGGATTAATAAATTTTAAGGCCATTCTCAAATCCACTGGAACTAATTTCCGACACGTTTTGAAATTCTCTTTTGTTCAGAAACACATGAAATTGGCAGAAAATACTGTTAAGGGTGTATTCCGATCCAAACTGCTTATTTTCTGATTCATTTTAAAATTCATTTTTGCTCTCAAACGCATCAAACTTGGAAATTCTCTTATTTAGAAACTATATAATGTGCGGTGCTTCTTAATTTTTTGATAAATGCAGAAAATACTGTAAAAAACGCTGTCAAAGTTGGCATTTGAACCGAATTTTCCGAAGCGGGCGATCTGGGAATGAAAAAATGGTCATGCTGAGAAAATAATTGTTTAAAAATCAAATTCTAATTAATTGAGCTGAAAATGAAATCACACGGCATGTTAAACATGTCTTCAGAAATCACCGCAGCAAGTTTCATGTTTTTACTTTTAAAAATGAGTCTGAAAATGTCTCAGAAAATTTCGAGCTGTTGAGGGTGGAAAAATATTTTTTCGAATACACCCTTAAAGTCTGCATTTTAAATGAATTTCTGGATGCGACAGCGTAGGAAAAGAGAAAAACCTGTCATCCCATGACAAAAATCACTTGTAAATCAAGTAATTTAGTAATTAACAAATAAAAAATGCTATTCGATTCTAAATTTCTATTTTTAAGATTTATTTATCAATCTATTTTTTATCGATTTTTTCTGTTTTAAAGAATTTAATTACTATTTCTGATACCTTGCTTTAATAGGTAGCAAGTAAATAGTAATTAGGTCTACCAGTTATATTTTTTAGGTTAAAAGCATGTCAGGAAGATTTGTTTTTTGTTGATCAGGGAATTTAAGAAGAGCTTTAAGGCTGTTCTCAAATCCAAAAGGGCAACTTTATGACATAAGTTTTAATTTATTTTTGTTCGGAAATGCATGAAACTAGCAGGTGTCAAAAAATATAACTGTCGTTCAGAAACTGTGTAATCGAACTGTTTTTTCGCAAACACGATAGATCTTTCAGAAAATATTAGCAAAGTTGACGTTTTGAACCGAACTTCACGAAGAAAGCAGA
The DNA here is from genome assembly GCA_963932465.1 of Maratus speciosus. Classification (NCBI taxonomy): domain Eukaryota; kingdom Metazoa; phylum Arthropoda; class Arachnida; order Araneae; family Salticidae; genus Maratus; species Maratus speciosus. The sequence continues at coordinate 63,254,983 of OZ010789.1, forward strand.
AAAACGAGTCAGCGAAGGGAGAAAAACGCCTTTGTCACGTGATCAAAATCGCTTGTGATCCAATAGGTAATTTATTTACCAAAAAATGGAAAACACAGTTCAATTCCAAATCGCTGCCATAGTCAGGCCTTTCAATTTTACATCTTTCCGTTAAAAAATGAATTTGTAATTGTGTCAAAACGTTTTGCACTTGTTGAGCAGAGCAGTTGAGCAGCTTTAATCTAAGTATAGACATTTTCCTTAATAAGGTAATATAGAGTTTTTCTAAATCTCAATGAATAACTGATAGACAAAATTACTTTCTTCTGTCAGAGGGTTAAACAAATATTTTATAAATTCATTAAAGTACGAAAGTCATATTCTAAAAGTAGGGTGTACCCCCTCCTAACTGTTCTTAAAATGAAAAATTATTATTCTGATAGAAAAATGAAGGAAGGGGGAGGGGGAGGAAAATTGGAAAACAGTGGGCCCACCTAAATGTTACAAACTATAGCCGCTTGTGATTTTTTTATTGACTTTTTCTGTTTTAAAGAATTTAATAACTATTTCTGATACCTGTATTAGCAGGGCTCAATAAATCAAGGTCTTAGGAAAGAGGGTAGGTCCTATTTTTTAATGAACCAAAAACTTTGAGGGGTGTGTGAGCATTTTTGGATATTTTTAACCTGTTATCAATCATCAACAAATCGCTTATCTTAGCATACTCTAAACTAGTAACTAAGATAATTATAGTGAATTTTTATTTATTTATGGTTATCATTTAAAGAAAGGCCAAAGTTACAGAGTGGGTCTATAAAAAGATTAAGTATTTCATTTGTTCACAATATACAATGGTTTCCAAAAATTAAGGAAAAATCACAAAAAGAGCGATATCTCGTTCAAAAATTAACCTATCCGTATGAAATTTGGATATGTTGTTAACTATAAAAGATGCTGATTAAAATTACAAAATGCAAATTAGTGGCGCTGCAATCGGATTGCGTCATCTGTGCGGAGCATAATAATGCATGCTAGAGAGTACGGCTGCTGGTGTCGCTGTGATTATCTCTCTATTCTAAAAAAAAGTAACTACCGCTGTCACCGCCGCCGCCGCCGCCGGTTATGAATTTTTTGTGACCGGAGGTCTTTCTTCGTTAATATTAAGAAAAATAATGCATACAAAAATATGAAAATCGGTAGTGTTATACAGAAATGTTTGATAAACACGCTGATGCAGACAGTTTTCAAATCGAAGAATTATTTTAAGAGATATTTAATGCTAAAGTTGGACAAAATCGTTCCACTAAAAAAGTTTTATAGTAGCAAAAACTATACATCGGAATTCAATAATTTTTAGTTCATTTTATACGTTATAATTTCCCGGTGTGCAGAATAGATTTATTTTTTTAATTTGACTCATTTTTCGAGGATTTATATCTATTTTAAATTCAAATTTTCAGCATTTCGAGAGATATTTTTTTACAGATTTTAGAAAGTGATATTAATTTAAACTGTTGCCAACTGTATAAACAGCGGAAACAATAATGTTTGCTTAAAAAAAATATATATATATATTTATACGTGTAATAAATTAAAAATTTATTTACACGTGACTATTATAAACAGAAAAAAACATTTGGAATTAGAATTAAATAATTATGTACAAAAAGCAGGAACTTATTAAAAATTACGTCATAAAAACTATAATTACACGTGAATTTTAAGAGAGAAAGGAATTTGTAAAATAATAAATTTATTAACATGCGTTAGAAGACTTAAATAGGAGAAATTACGTCATATTTACGTCACATTACAGTTATTACATAAAATGAACAGAAAATAATATTGCAAAATGGTTAAAATTTACAAATTGCGCTAGACATTTATTTGATATTTTGAGAGGATACTTTTCAACTATTTTTTTTTAGGAAAGCGCAAATAATATTTTATTCCTAACACAAGTATTTTCACGTGAATATTAAAAAGAGAAAGAATAGTTTGGTCAAAATTACGTCAGATTAAAAACGATTAATTTAAAATGTCTCATTTAAAAGAACTTTCTTTTCGCTTTGTTAAAAAATACCGGGAGACAAAGATTCTGTTTACTTAATTCCTTTTATATTAGCTTATTTTGAAATGTTGTTACACGTGTCTACGTCATCAAGTTATTTTTATTTCGACGTTTTATTTGTATTTTTATTAATGTTGTACTAATTTATCTGTTCTTTCGTTATTTAAAATAAAAGTTATGTCAATTTTTATAATTTGGCGAGTGGTTTGGCGATTTACATAATTTGGCGAAATTAGTCGACGGGATAATCAATTAGTACCGAAGCGGATTTGGCGTTAAAATTTCCCCAATCAAAGAGAAATGAATAGAAATCCGTTTATAGGGAGATCGCCACTGTTTTTTAAATTATAATTCAATCTTTCGAAATCTTTTTAAAGCCGATCACATTAGCATACATTTAGAGTCTGCGGTCTCTGGACGGGGGTTGACGAGCATAGCTCGTAGGGGGCCGAGCCCCCTAGTGAGATAAGAAAACCGAGATAGCCAATTCATTAGCATGACCTTGAGGTATCAATTTTCCGCATAATTGCGATATAGAGCTATAGGAAGTTTGGATGTAGGCCAAAGTCAGACAGAGGTGGCCAGATGGCTAAATGTGAATCCTTCTGTTGCTCATAGGCTTTGGAAACACTTTCAAACCACTGGTTCGGCCTCCAGAAGGTTCAGCGAAGGACGAGCAAGAGCTACGACAAGCACCGATGACCGATATTTGCTGTTATGTGTACGAAGGAATAGAACAGCAACCCCCTCTCATCTAAAATCCGTCCTTGCTACAGTCACTGGAAGGTTGGTATCAACGTCTACTGTGCGTAGAAAGCTTCATGAAGGCGGTCTGTACGCGATGCAAGCGGATATTTGTGTGCCGCTCACCTCGTGTCTCCGGAGGGTACGTTTAAGTTGGGCACGTCAACATGTCCACGGGACGGCTGATCAATGGAAGCATGTTCTCGTCACAAATGAGTTCCAGTTTAGTATCCAAAGCGATAATAGGCATTGTTTGATTTGAAGAGAACAGGGAACACGCTATCATCCATCAAACATTCGTAAAAGATATTCGTATGGAGGAGGCAGTGTCTGTGTTTGGGATGGCATCTCTTTGGACGGACGTACAGACCCCCATGTCTTTCCCCGTGGAACTGTGAATGCTCACGTCTATAGAGATGACATTCTTGATGCTCGTGGGCACCCTTATGCCGGTGCAATAGGTAAAGATTTCCTGTTACAGGACGATAACGCTAGACCGCACAGGTTTCGCATCGTAGAAGATTATCTTCAGCACAGAACAATTCAGCGCATGGAATGGCCGGCGCGGTCACTGAACTTGAATCCCATTGAACATCTTTAGGATGCTTTAGGAAGATGTGTCGCTGCTCTCAATCTCCCTCCTCAGACTCTTGCCACGCTTACAACTGCTTTACAAGAGAAATGGCTCGCACTTCCCAGTAAACTTATCGATCGCATAATTGACAGTATCACGCTTCACTGTATGTTCTGTATAGCTTATAGGGGTGATCATACTCCACATTAAAGGTACTTTTCCTATACCAAACTGAGGCATTTATTTTGTTTATTTTATAATTGTATTAATTTCTGAAACACCACAATCGCCTGGTAATTTCTTTTACTATTATTTTATACCTCATTATGTGTCGTAAATTGTGTCTGAGTTTTATTAAAATCTACTTGTAAGATTTTGAGTAATTGCAACTTTTGTTGTTTTTCCTTAATTTTTGGAAACCAGTGTACTATAAATGCATATATTCCGAAAATGCATTATTCAGGAGATGATTGTTTTGCATTTAGTATTCTCACACTAGATGGCAGCACATGGCACTTATAAAACTCCATAAATAAATAGTTTAGGAAGAAGAAAGATCATACTTATAGGACATATATCTATAAGATTAAATATTTCCCTTGTTTATAATGCATATATAATTATTCAGACGATGAAATAAGCATTTATTATTTCGCCTGGTATTCTTGCAAGTATTCCATAAACAAAAAATACGCGGTCAAATGGTAGAAATATCGAAAATCGAAATTAGCTTCAGACTTGCATGCGCGTCAAAATTCATTTACTCGCCAAAGCCCTTGGCTACAGAACTTGGCGTCAAAAGCTCTGGGCCGTTGAATGATTGTGAATTTGCCACCCGGTTAGCGTAACAATACCAAGAATTCTTTGCGACCATGGCAACTTTTATGTAGTTTTATTTGAAAAAAATTTGGTTTTTTAATCAAAATGGAAAATTTTCGGCACAGATGTCATATACGGCTCCATATTGGCGCAATTTTTTTCTGACGCCAATGTCATATACGCAACGGGTACTTAACTGGCGCCAGAATATTATTATTTTGCTTGATATGGTAAGCCGGATGTTGTTGTTTATGCTGTTGATGCTTTCCCCAGATTGGCGTATATGACATCTGTTCAAAACTTTCATATGAAAGGCGAAGGGATCAGGCCGTATTTGTTTATGACAGTTGATGACTTGAAATATTATAATATAGATGAAATGATGAAGATAGAATAATATTTGGTGACTTATCACCTGTGCCTGGCTAACATTAAAGTACCAAAATGGCACCTAGAGTATAAAAAGCGAAGTGGTCCGCCCGGAACTGTTGATGATAGTCACATGACTTCGGCTATTGTTATAGAGATTGTTTTAAAATACCAGGAGACAAAGACTCTGTGTACTTAATTCATTTTATTTTAGCTTCTTTTCAAATGTTTAACCGATCCTCTTTAATCAAAAACGAAATCAACCATTGTATGTCTTAATAGCAACTGATTCGGCCTTGAATTTTTGCAATCAAAGGGAATTGAATGGAAACCCGTTTACAGGGAGATCTGCACAGCTTTTTTCAGTATAATTCATTCTTCTCTAATATTTTTATAACCCATCAGATTAGCGTGTTTTTAGATTCTGCGGTGTCTGAACGGGGGGTGGCGAGCGTAGCTTGCAGGGGGCAGAGCCCCCTAGTATACAAATAAAACTATGGGTAGTTTTTTTTAAACTAAATATAATTGGAAAAGTTAAAGGTAGTTTATTGCAGAAATTGGATGCAAAATTGCTGAAAATTTCATAAAATTTAGAAATTATTTTTTACTTCAAGTATAGAAAATTCGATGCACAGTTTTATTTCTATATATAAACCAAACTTGCATAAAAAATATTGGGGATTTTAATTGATATGGAATGCGCGTGGGGCATTTTGAAATGTTCTTCGTAACAGTTAAAATATTAAAGAAAGTTCCTCATTTTTAGGCAAAAAAAAAAAAAAAAATTTCTTGTGATAAATATATCCCATAATGTAGGATGAAGTAAGGTAATGCCGCTCAGCGGGTAATCCTGCTCACTCAAATATCTCTAAATAGAACCCCAATAGCAAGAGATATCGGCTAAATTTCAGCCTGATACCAGAATTGTCGGTAAATAATCTGTAGTCGAATGGAGAGCTTCACATAATATCGTCCGAGCAAAATCTAGCGATTTATCTAGATAATGTCGTGGGAAAACGTAGGCAGAAAATTGTATTATTATTACAAGTCAATTAATTGGCAAAATATTCTTATGTATGTAATCGGCCGGCAATCAGAAAGTAATGGAAAATGAATATTTTTACTGAGGTGTTATTGTTTGTTTCTGCTGTATAGATATCCCCTGCGGTGATGGTGTGTGTCACGTGAATAAAACTGTCCAATGCGCTGCAATATCTTATCACCCTCCCGCTCAAAATGTTTTTCACGTTTCAAGGACATCATTTGTAAATGGACAATCAAAGGAATTATAGGGGAAAAAATACTTTTCAAGAAATGTTCCTTGGTGATAATATATTATTATTTGCAAATCAGCAAACTTAAATCTTTTAAGGCTGTTCTCAACTGCTCTGCTCAACAAGCGCAAAACGTTTTGACCAGGGGCGTCGCCACGGGGGGGGGGGGGGGGTATGGGGGGGAGCCTCCCCCCCAATATTTGTGAAGTTGGGAAATTTGAGCTTAGAGTTGGGAAATTCTGTATTTTTGAGACATTATGAAATTTTTATTGTTTTGGTGATTATGTTTCTGACTGAGTACTGTAACAGTAAGCAAGTTACATTATCAAAAGAAACACAAAAAGAAATCAGCTACACTCAATCTATCATTGTATTTTTCAGTTCTACAAAAATATTATACATCTACCAGACCTAAATTTCTCTACTCCTATCCACCAATAGCTGACTATCCAGTTCTTTTATTTCCTTAAAAACTTTGTTCCTTTCTCAAAAATTTCACCCTTCCTCCCTTTCCCCTCCCAAAAGAGAATCCAGCTATTTTAATCCAAAGGGATTGCAGCTTCTTTTGAAAATTGGAGATCACTTGTAGCACAACAGAAAGGAATGTAGTCACCTACTTGAAACACAGCTGGGCAAGAAGATTTGATGAGTTTTCACAAATTGCACTAATTTTGTGATTTTTGGACAATATTTTACTCATTCTCGTGATTTTTTTGCTCCGAAAATTAGTTAACCCTTCGCTGTCAAGACAAAAGCATTATATGAGCAAATGTGAATATAAGAAGTCGTTAGTTTAGATAAATTTGCCACATTTTACCTTTATTTGTGTCCGGCAATACATATATGTCCTGTTCATTTATATTTATAGGTGTTTATGAAATTTTAAACCAGTGTTGTGTGCTTAAAGCTGTTCTAAAAAATGACTATAAATCTTAGCACGAAAGAACCCTTCATAATAGAAAAGAGTTTTCGTGCAAGATTTTGGAGCATCTAAAAACCCATTCGAGGATGAAAAAGGTAAAAAAGTGGATGATTTGAATTTGGAACAGAAATATGACCATGAAAGCAGTCCATCAACTGAAGAAAAAAATCGACATACAGGTTGGCATAAACACTGACAGGTTGCACTTGAATAAAATTTTGAAGAAATAAAGATTTCCTTATAGACAAGTTCATAAACAATTATCAATCCCAACAAAAAATTTTCGGTAAAAAAAAAAAAAAAAGCGCCAAGTTCTCCTTAATGTTTCGGCCAGAAAAAGTAGTGATATCTGATGTTCGCACAAGTTAAAAGCCAAACATCCCAAATCTTTCATTGAAAATGGCTTCCTGCGACTTGGCCGTTAATGCCTTCTACAGCATTTCAAAATTAATGATTGGAAATTACGCATTTATGAATTATTTAAATATTAAAAGTAATATTAGAATGCAAAGAGGCAAATTCACATAAAGACATTATAAGTAAAAGATTTCTGATAACTACCATTCAGTTTCAACAAACATTAGATTTGATTACAGATCATTTAGTCCACTTGCGGTTTAATTGCCACTTTGTGTCCTGATTCTGCCCTTAACGGAACAAGCCGAGTAGGAAACCTCCGATTCACGTAATCCATACCGATGTTCAACAATTTCCAATTCTGCCCCAAACGGAATAGGGGAGCAGCGTTTGACCTCTCAATTACAAGGTCAACGAGTTTCGACTAGTATTTCGACCAATCGCTTCCAAGGACACATGTGGTCTCTTTATCTGAAACACGAACATGTGTGTTTACGTGCTACCCCTTTAAAAAGAGACCTTTAATTGGCACTATGATTATATATTGATTTTTTATAGATTAATATAAAGTGAATTATATAATATCGCTATAAACAGTGTGTAAAGTTTTAATAGGTGGTAAGTTATAAATAATCTTTACGAAGTTTTGATACAATTATATAATTTTTAATATTACTTAGAGTAAAATTAAGGGATTATTTAAACAAAAGCTTTTTGCAATTACACTTTTAAATTAGTACAATTTTTAATCTTCTAAAAATTATAAAATTATATTTTAGCATGAAGTTTTTTTTTTTTTTTCAATATAAGCTTTAAAATACAAGTTATATCAGCCAAATAATTGAAAATTTATGTTTCACGCATAATAATTATTTTACATTCACAATTACCTTATATACTCGTGTATAAGTCGAAGAATTTTAGACAAAATTTGGGCGTTGAAAATGGGGGATCGACTTATACACAAGAAAGTAAAAAAAAAAAAAAAAAAAAAAAAAATCACAGACTACTGCGATTGTTTTTTTTTTCAGTCTTTTAAGTAATTACATGAGAGATAAAAGCGGACAATGGTCATTTCCAAGTGACTGACAAACAAAGCTCAATGTCCCTGTAATTGTTTTCCACCCATTTTCTCGTGGGAGAAAAAACCCTTCAATATATTCCTTTCAGCATTTTAATCCCCTTTTTAAAAAGAATCCAACTTTAGAATGCTTCTAGATATCTTTCTTAACCTTTAACTGATGTCACTCGGTCTCCCAGACCCCGCGACTCCCAGCTGTAAACACTTTTACAGCTTTTTACTTTTCTGTACGGAAGTTAAATAATATGAATAAAATACTTTTTGAATGCAATTTAATTCACATGCTCCTAAGAGAAGTACAACGATATTGTTAGGACAAAATTTAATTAATTCAACCATTTGAGTTATTTTTTTTATTCATTTTATTCGATTTTTCTGAGAGACCGGATCACATCAGTTGTGTGACAAATTTTAGTCCATCAGTTAAAGGTTAAAATTCCTATAATACAAAGAAGTACTATATTTTAGCAGTCTAAGAAGTTGTTTACTTGTAAATAATGCCTGAATGGATTTTTGAAAGAATTTTATCTTTTTAAGTATAATTGAATTGATGTGAATAGGTTTCAAAATAGTTTAAGCTTCTTCGGTTATATATAATTATACAGGTTTAAAACGTTGAATTAAAAAAAAAATCTGATTAGAAACGTAAAAAAATTACTAATTTAATGAAAATTTTTTTAAATTTTTCTATCCTCGATTACAAATTATTTTTCAACATGCTACCAGAAATGTGGTTCGACTTATACACGAAAATTCAATTTTTTTCAAAATTTTGCTTAAGAATTGGGAGGAGGGGGGGGGGGGGGTCGACTTATGCGCGAGTATATACGGTATATAATTTTTTATTAATATTTAGATTAAAATCGAGGGATTATTTAAACAAAAACTATTTGTAATTACTCTTTTGTGAAGATTAAAACTTACTGTATTAATTCAAATATAAATTTATCATAAAGTCTTTTTTTTTATGTGAGTACGCTTTATTAAACTAATTTTTTCAATACAAGCTTTCTTTTTCTTTTTTTTTTTTTTTTTCTACAAGTTTTAAAATACAAGCTGTATCAGCCAAATAATTGAAAAATAATGCATACTCATAATTATTTTACAATTACCGTATTTTATGGAAGAAACGCCGCGGCGTTTACGAGATTAAAAGTTAATTTTTTTCTAAGTGCTGCGTTTACGATGTTCTTTAAATACCAACTGAGTTTCCTTAATTTAAAAATTCATAAAAATACTTAAAATCGGATTCAAATATTTTAAATAAAACTATACACATCTTAAGATATTAAGAACGAGGCATCCTACACTGCTCAGAAAGCTTTGATTAAAATTAGGTCAATGTGAGGCTGTCGACAAAAGTTGCGTTCCGATGGATGCGGCGTTTACAACGGGTGCGGCGTTTACGATATTTTTAAGCGTATTCAGGCCAATTTGAGGAGTGCGGCGTTTCTTCCATAAAATACGGTACATAATTTTTTATTGCTATTTAAAGTAAAATCAAGGAATTATTTAAACAAAAACTATTTGTAAATACTCTCTTGAATTATTACAGCAAGTTTTAATCTTCTCAAAAATATATTTTACCATGAAGGTTTTTTTTTTTTTTTATGTAATTACAATTTATTGTACTAACTTTTTTAATACAAGCTTTTTTTTATGTATACAAGTTTTAAAATACAAGCTATGGTAAATCTCTAGGCCAATTAATTGAAACTTTATGCTTTCTCATAATTATTTTACATTTATATTTTAATTTTTATTATTAGAATAAAATAAACGGATTTAAGCAAAACTATTTGTAATTATACTTTTGGATTACATCAAGTTTTAATCTTCTCAAAAATATATTTCAGCATGAAGGTTTTTTTTTTTTTTTTTTGTTTTTGTTTTAATACGAGCTTTAAAATACCAGCTATATCAGTCAAATATAATTCAAAAATTATGCTTCAGTCGTGATTATCTTACATTTACAATGATATAATATTTATTATTATTTAGAGTAAAATCAAGAAATTATTTATACAAAAAATATTTGTAATTACATTTTTGGATTAGTACAATAAGTTTTAATCTTCTCAAATGTATTATTTAGGATTATTATTATTATTATTATTTTGAATACAAGCTTTAAAAGACAAGCTCTATCAGCCAAATAATTGGAAAATTAAGTTTCACTCATAATTGTGTTACATTATATATTATAACATTATATATTATACATTATGTATATATACATTATTATATATTTTTTATTGTTTAGATCAAAATCAAGGGATTATTTAAGCAAAAATTATTTGTAATTGCACTTTTGGATTAGTGCAATAAGTTTTAACCTCAAAAATATATTTTAGCATAAAGATTTTTTTTTTTTTTTTTTTTTTTTTTATATATATATAAGTTTTAAAATACAAGCTGTATTAGGCAAATAATTGAAAAACTATGCTTCTCCCACAATTAATTTACATTTAATTTAAGGTAAAACTATTTCTAGTAATGAACCTAACAAAACTGAATATTAATAGTAACAATAGTACAATGCGAATATACATTTAACAAAAATTAGGTCTATCTATCCTCATTTACAAGAGATGCATATCTCTTGATATACAGAGACGCCATCTTAAACCGACCCAAGTAATGCTTTTCGGCTGCTGATTGCAGTCGGGATGAATTACGACGAAGCAACCCCAGTGAATGGGAAATAATTCCAACACGTTAGGGGCAGAATTGGAAAATATCACTTCGTTGGCGCATTACGAGAAAGTAACCCGTTCCGAGAAGGGCAGAATCAGGACATTGTACGGTCAAAAGCTAAAGTCATTAACGTAAAACCCAAGAAATAAAACAAAATTTACTTACTTCATATCTCACAATATGTTACATTATATTTTATTGTATAATATGGAAATCTTGTGTATTGACGAAAGAGATTTTTTTCGTTTGAACATTTATTATAGTTTGTTTGCAAACATTAAGAGGTATTCGATTTATAAACTGTTAAAAGTTGATATTAATTATGTTTTAGCAATTAGGGATATTATCTCCTGAATACAAGTATTTTGTTATTTTTAACTTCTAAGCATTTAAATAGACTGAAGTTGTTTAAATGCTTTTTTCAAATGTGTATTTTATTTCTGCATTCTGTGTTACAAAATGCCTAAAATAATCAAAAAATGTAGTTGGCATGTAGCTCATTTGTACATATTTTAAAATTTGAAAAACTCTCACGAAGGCATTAACGGCCAAGTCGCAGGAAGCCATTTTCAATGAAAGATTTGGGATGTTTGGCTTTTAACTTGTGCGAACATCAGATATCACTACTTTTTCTGGCCGAAACATTAAGGAGAACTTGGCGCTTTTTTTTTTTTTTTACCGAAAATTTTTTGTTGGGATATCAATACTTTTTGTATGTTTTTTCAAGTTTGTTATTCTAAACTGTATTAATATGAAAAAAACTTAAATTTCGGTACTTTTATGTTAGCCGGGACCAAATCTCCTCATTAGCCTTTTGTTTTTTCGCCAATAGCAGTTTTCATTTTTCACATGTGTAAATTAGAAACAATGCTTTGATTTTCAAATAAAATATTTTGGTTTATGTTATTATTTCTTATTTATTTATTTATTTATTTCTATGTTAAATATTCTATTAAATAAAATGAGCGAAATGCATCTATTTTAATGAGATGACTGAAAAGTATATATCTTTAAATGAAATGAATGCAATATGAACAATGGGAGTTAGGAACAGTATTTGGCGATTTGCCACTTGCGCCCGGCTAACATAAAAATACCTAAATTTATTTTATTGAGCTTTACAAATTTATACTTTATTTCTTTTTATATTAAAGTACTAGCCGCCTCTAGCAAGCAGTATTTACCGTATTACTTCCATGTTAAACGTTGCATCATGTTACTGTGATTCATAATTTAATTTACTTGCCCATTCTTTCGCCAATTCGGAAGCTTTTGATAGAGAAATCAAGAACTCTTTACGATCATGGAGGCACATCATATATTTTGTGTTGTTATGTATTTCATCTTTCGTGACAAATATCTCTTAACTCACTTATGCATGCTTCCTTAGCAGTTACGATTCGTTCTCTAATGCGGACATTTTTAATCCTATTAAGTAATCTTTTCTAATTGGGCTCACTGCCAATTGTTGTATTTTAACTGATACGACTGGGTACAAGTGAAATTGTTCTTATGAAATCCTTTGACAATATCTGCATTTGCATTAAACCATATTGATGCTAATATCTTTTTGTTTCACGTTAACCTTTTCAATAGACTCGATTACGAAAGAATAGAAGGTCTACCGGCTCACTGCCATGATCCATTTGAAAATCTATCATTCTTCTCATCTGATCGTGTTGAAGAATTAGTCAATGTGCCATGGTTTGAAGATTTTAGCTAATTTTACTCGAAACCCGAAAACTAATATGCGAGGAACCGAATTATAGAAGATTCATTCTAACGTACATATTGATTAACAGGTTACATATTATAGAATTATAATAATCATAAGGAGAACTGGCAGTTTCAATGCTTTAATAGTTTCCGTAAATTCTCTTTATATAATACAGAAGTTTTAGCGGTGTAAAGGTTAACAACATAGTCACAGTAAGTATAATAACAGTACAATATAATAACAATAGCAGAGGTTTTGGGCAGTGACGAAACTATTAGCACTTTGGAAATATTAGTACGTTATATCATTTAACTATTCAGATAATATGCGGAAAAATAAAAATAGATGGCTCGCATTATTAATTAACTCATTGAAAAATAGCCACTAGTGTCAAATATTCGCCAAGCTTGGCGACATTTAGCAAAGTTTCGCCAAATTTGTTAATATATCATGTCAATTCTCAAATTTGGCGACAAAAAAATGTTTTGTTTATTCTGACGTCATAATGATGCATATGTATTATGTATTATACACATACCTATAATATGTATGATGCAAATGTATTACGTATTATATGCATATGTATAATACGTATGATGCATATGCATAAGTTCATTAACATCACTAAAACGCACTTAAAGGAATAGTGTTTCAAAAATAGTAGGGGTAATTGCCAGATTGACCAGAGTGCTATTGGGATTAGAATACCGACATTTATAATAGACGTCTGTACACACCATCACCTCATCGAGTTTACAGCTGAAATTTTAGGATTAGTTAAAACTAGATTAGCATATTTAAATGCAACTGGTCAGTTAAGTCATATCTTGGTAGAAACTACCTGAAGACCTAATTTTAGTGGTTAACTGATAGGTTTACTATTGTATTTTCCTACATCCAAAAGTTTGGAAACCTGGAGGAATGGGTGCAGGAAAACACAATGGAAAATACACCAATTAACCCGTAAAATCGGGTCTGTAGGTAGTTTCCACAAAGATATGACTTGGCAGACCAGTTACATTTCAATACGCTAATCGATATTTAACTAATCCTAAAATTTCAGCCGTCAACTCGATGAGGTGATGATCTGTGCAGACGCCTCCCAGTCTTTAATAAAATTTATTTTAAGGAAGTAAAAGATAGAAAGATGGACAGATAAACTGAAAGATTTGCCTTATTAAGATGTTTGTAAAAGCATATAAAAATTCATTCAGCTTGAAATCATGTAACACCTTTATAACTCAGGCTAATTTTCTGTAATCGGGTTTTGGCGACCAACATATCTTATCTAATAACTATAATCTTTCTTTTACAGATTTAAAATTAACAAAAAATTAACAGTAAGTAGGCTAATAATACAATATAATAACATTAGCAGCGGACTTCGGACGCCGCATCTGTCGCACATCGTTAAAGATAGTTTATTAGTTACACATTTCATTTAATTAAAAGGAGATTTTTAAACTTTCATATGGAATTAGGATATTTTTCCACCATAGGGACCTTGGCATTTTTTAAAAATCTTGGCGCAATTCGGACTTCAGAAACTGAGATATGTTGCCAAATGATATAAATAACTACGAAAACAAACCTGATGAACTTTTATGTTATTTATATGTACGTATTTATATACATATAAACATTTTATTTATACATGTATAAAATATTATTTTTTATATACAGATTATTTATGTTGGTATATAAAAATAAATAAACGGGTTTCACATTAAATAAATTGTATGCATATGGAAAAAATTGCTTGTGTATGCACAGTAAATAGGTTGCCAGAAAATACGTTATTATCAAATTTCTTTTCTCGTCTAGGCTATTTTCTGTATTTCGCCAAGGCTACTATATCGGAAACGTACCGAATTGCGGTTATATTTTGTTATATGTTTTATTGTTTTAATATCGTAAATATATCACAACCTATACTGATTAAAATTTTTAGGTATATTCATTTTTTCTATATTACAAACATCTTTGGAAAAGCATATATATAAAATGTTATTCTGCTTGAAATCACATGACCGACTGCAAAGCTCTGTAATCGAGTTTTGGCGACCAACATTGGCACATTTGAATGCGTAGGAACTGTTTACGGCCAAATGAACACCCCCTGTATGAAGGGTTTAGAGGCGGAAATTCTGTGTTTTCAGATTTTTCTGGTTAATTGTGCTACAAACCCGACTTACTTGTGAAATTTCATGATTCTACGACTTTTAGAAGTACCTTAGTTATTTGATGATGCGAAGTGAGTCAGTGACAAAAAAGCGCTTTTTCGGAATTTAATATTTCGAAAACTACTAAATATAGAAACATGAAATTGTGGAACCTTAGTTCAGTTTGACCATACAAACATGTGTATAAAAGAAAAATTTCCATATCTCTCCCTAAAACGACGTTATGAGGGGGTAAAAAGTATGCCGAAATGGTTCAGGAAAAGGTAGCTTGCGGCTTGTGCGAACTTGGCGGACGCACTGCCGTGCTCCCAGATATTAGGATGTGATTGAAGAAGCTGACTTCTGAAAGCACGTGGGAAAACGGTTTCACCAAATGGAATAGATAAAAATAATAGCATAGCAATGGACATTGATACACATAAGTTTTACAGGGAAGAGTTATAAGAAATACTAGAAAATTTCGGCAATTTAGTAATGGGCTTAAATGACAATGTTCCCTATATCAGGAGAATATTGCACCAATACATTCCATATTTAAATTACAATTGTGCAAGGCAAATTTGAGTATCACTAACTTAGAAAAGTTAATAATGTTTCCAGGAAACCGGATGTACATGACTTGCAGAGTCAAATAGAAATAAACCAAATCCCAACTCACTTAACAAACCTTTTACTCATGCCATGAAATTCAAAGACTATTTGGGTCACACTGTCAAACTATATACACGTACCTTAACATTCACAGCAGCTTATCTTTTTGGCGTTGCATCTAATGAAAGAATTTTTAGTCAAATAAAAATTTTAAAAATATATATTGCAAGCTACAATGAGGCCTGACAGCCAAATGCTTTTAAAATGTGAAAGTGAAATAGTGGATTTTATTAAACTAGACGATGTTAGGTTAGCTTCATCAGGGTTAGCTTCTTTGAAAACCAAAAGAATTGATGTTAAATGAAAACTATTTGGATGTGCCAATCCCAAAACCTTATTCTATACCATACATGTTAATACTTCAAAATTTGCAATCACAATGTTAAAATTAAACAACAATTCTATGCCCATAATAATGAATTTTAAAGGTTTAATTGTGTGCATTCAATTTATAATTTGTTTAATTGTGTGCATTTAAAAAGGAGATAGAAGCATCGCATTTTTCAAAGAAATCATTGAATTTCGACACCCATGCTCTTAGATGTCTGCAACCAAAATTCCAAACCCAAAGAGCTCAAAAGCGATACCTTTGGACAGCATACACCCAAGCCCAATAAGGAAGTGTAGCCGAATATGAAGTTTTACTAAATTTCCGTGCATTATTTTTTCAAATATAGCTAACGCGAAAATCGTGAAAAATGCTGCACAGCAGTGCCACAGATATATACAAAAACGTAATAAGCACTAAATTATGTCAAGGTTTAACAGAATATGAAATTTCATCAAATTCTGTGCAACAGTTTTTGAGATATAACTATCGCTAAAATCATGTAAATCGTGCAAAATGCAGCATAGCAGTGCCACCTTTTGGATAATTTACACCAAAAACTAATCAGCATTAATTTTTATCAAGGTATAACTGAATCTAAAGTTTTATAAAATTCCGCGAATTAGTTCTTGAGATAGAGCACCCACAAAATTTGTGTCACATTCACACAGACAGACATTTTCTAAAAACAGTCAAATCATGTTCAGGACCTTCTAAAACGTATCAAACCGTCGAAAACCAGTTGTAGAATTTTTTTACGAATTCAACACTTTCGTCTTGTAAAGACAGAAGAAAGTAAAACGCGTGTTTGTTTTTTTACTAAACAAATCAATAATTAGAATTTTTATATTTCTAGTTTCAAAATTTTTCTTTGGAAAGGAATTTTTTATGCATAAGCTTCATTATCATTATTACATACTTTGTGCATATCACTTTAGTTGAATGTTGGAGGAATTTGTTTCAAGTTGGGAAATTTTCGAAGTCTCCCCCCCGAAAAAATATCTGTAGCTACGCCCCTGCTTTTGACACATTTACAAATTCATTTTTTAACGGAAAGATATAAAATTGGAAAGCCTGACCATGGAAGCGATTTGGAATCGAACTGTTTTTTCCTTTTTTTGATCAATAAATTATCTATGGAGTTATAAGAGATTTTGATCACGTGACACGGCATTTTTCTCCCCTTACTGACCGGATTTTCTTCTATCGTTCGGAAGTTCGGTTCAAAATGCCAACTTTGACAGCATTTTCTGAAAGATCTATTGCGTTTACAAGAAAACGGAAAAAACAGTTCGATGGCATAGTTTCTGAATAACAACACCTTCTAGTTTCATGCGTTTCCGAACAAAAATGAATTAAAACTTATGTCAGAAAGTTGACCCTTTGGATTTGAGAACAGCCTTAAATACTTACAGATAGCAGGACAATTAGTGTAAAAGTAAACTAACAATTTAAAAGCGTTTGTTTGTTCTTTTTTTTCTTTTCTTTTTTTTATAATTACGTATAGACATTCATACTTAAAAATTATCTCTCTATTCTAAAACTAGTCGGATGTACCAATCCCAAAACTTTCTTCTATCTCATACATGTTAATACTTCAAAATCCGCTATCACACTGCCAAAATTAAATGGCAATCTATGCATCTCATGAGGATTCTAATGATATGAAATTCCGTGCGTTAGTTCTTGAGATATGACTATCGCTGAAATCGTCTAAATTCAGAAAAATGCTGCCTAGCAGCGCCACCGATTGGGTGATTTATACCAAATCCTAATCAGCAACAATTTATGTCAACGTCTGACTGAATCTGAAGTTTGGAGAAAATCCGTACATTAGTTTTTGAGATAGAGCAATAACGAAAATCGTGAAAATTCCTGCATAGCAGCGCCACCTATTGGGTGATTAACACCAAAACCTAATTAACAACAACTTGTGTCAACATACAACTAAATCTGAAGTTAGATGAAAATTCGTCCATTAGTTCTATTGATAGAGCTATTAAGGCAATCGTGAAAAAGGCAGCACAGAAGCGCAACCTGTTGGACGATTTACACCAACACATAATCAGTAGCAAGTCATATCAAGGACTAACTGAATCTGAAGTTTGATGAAAATCCGTGCGTTAGTTCTTAAGTTAGAGCTATTGGGGAAATCGTGTAAATCCTGCAAAATTAATCATAACAGCGCCACCTGTTGGGCGATTTACACCAAAACGTAATCATGATCAATTCATATCAAGGACTAACTAAATCTGAAGTTTGATCGAAATCCGTGCATTAGTTCTTGAGATAGAGCTATTGCGAAAATCGTGAAAAATGCAGCATAGCAGCGCCACCTGTTGAGCGATTTACACCAAAAACTAATCAGCATCAATTTGTATTAGGGACTAACTGAATATCAATTTTTATTAAATTCCGTGCATTAGTTCTTGAGATAGAGCGCCCACAAAATTTGTATCACATACACACAGACAGACAGACAGACAGACTCACAGAGTCACAGACAGACATTTTGTAAAAACATGTTTTTTGGAATCTCTGACGCCTAAAACGTGTAAATCCGTCGAAAACCGGAATTCGAAAATTTTCATGAATCCAATACTTTCTTCTTGTAAAGATAGAAGAAAGTAAAAAAGTAACTACCGCTGTCACCGCCGCCGGTTTTGAATTTTTTGTGACCGGAGGTCTTTCTTCGTTAATATTAAGAAAAATAATGCATACAAAAATATGAAAATCGAAAGTATTATACAGAAATGTTTGATAAAAACGCTGATGCAGACAGTTTTCAGATCGAAGAATTATTTTAAGAGATATTTAATGCTAAAGTTGGACAAAATCGTTCCACTAAAAAAGTTTTATAGGAGCAAAAACTGTTCATAGGAATTTAATCATTTTTAGATCATTTTATGCGTTAGAATTTGCCGGAGTGCAGACTGCATTAATTTTTTTATTTTGACTCATTTTTTGAGGTTTTATTTCTATTTTAAATTCAGATTTTCAGCATTTCTAGAGATATTTTTAACAGACTAGGGGGCTCTGCCCCCTACGAGCTACGCTCGTCAACCCCCGTTCAGACACCGCAGACTCTAACAGCACACTAATTTGACCGCCTTTAAAAAGATTTCGGAAGATTGAATTATAATTTGAATCTGACAATTATAATCTGACGTAATTTTCACCAAACTTTTCTTTCTCTTTTTAATATTCACGTCAAAATACTTTTGTTAGAAATGAAATATTATGATCATCTTAAAATGTCAAGTAAATGTCTCGCGCAATTTTTAAATTAAAACTGTTTTGCAATATTATTTTTTTTTTCATTTTACGTAATAAGTGTAATATGACGTAAATTCTCCTATTTAGGACTTCTAACGTATGTTACTGAATTTATTATTTTACAATATTCTTTCTCATTTAAAATTCACGTGTAACTATAGTTTTTATGACGTAATTTTCAATGAGTTCCTGCTTTTTATATTTTTTGTTTATAATAGTCACGTGTAAAATAAATTTTTAATTTGAAGCAAACATTACTGGTTGCGCTTTTTATACAGTTGGCAACAGTTTAAATTAATACAATTTTCTAAAATTTGTAAAAAATATCTCTCGAAATGCTGAAAATTTGAATTTAAAATAGAAATAACACCTCGAAAAATTATTCAAATAAAAAACTAACTGCAATCTGCACACCGGGAAATTCTGACGCATAAAATGATCTAAAAATGATTAAATTCCTATGTACAGTTTTTGCTCCTATAAAACTTTTTTAATGGAACGATTTTGTCCAACTTTGGCATTAAATATCTCTTAAAATAATTCTTCGATTTGAAAACTGTCTGCATCAGCGTGTTTATCAAACATTTTTCTATAATACTACCGATTTTCATATTTTTGTATGCAACAGTTTTTTTAATATTAACGAAGAAAGACCTCCGATCACAAAAAATTCAAAACCGGCGGCGGCGGCGGCGGTGACAGCGGTAGTTACTTTTTTTTAGAATAGAGAGATTTTAGAAAGTGGTATTAATTTAAACTGTTGCCAACTGTATAAACAGCGGAAACAATAATGTTTGCTTTTAAAAAAAATATTTATACGTGTAAATAAATTAAAATTTATTTACACGTGACTATTATAAACAGAAAAAACATTTGGAATTAGAATTAAATAATTATGTACAAAAAGCAGGAACTTATTAAAAATTACGTCATAAAAACTATAATTACACGTGAATTTTAAAAGAGAAAGGAATTTGTAAAGGAATAAATTTATTAACATGAGTTAGAAGTCTTAAATAGGAGAAATTACGTCATATTTACGTCACATTACAGTTATTACATAAAATGAACACAAAATAATATTGCAAAACGGTTTAAATTTAGAAATTGCGCTAGACATTTATTTGATATTTTAAGAGGATACTTTTCAACTATTTTTGTTAGGAAAGCGCAAATAATATTTAATTTCTAACACAAGTATTTTCACGTGAATATTAAAAAGAGAAAGAATAGTTTGGTCAAAATTAGGTCAGATTAAAAACGATTAATTTAAAATGTCTCATTTAAAAGAACTTTCTTTTCACTTTGTTAAAAAATACCAGGAGACAAAGACTCTGCTTACTTAATTCCTTTTATATTAGATTATTTTGAAATGTTGTTACACGTGTCTACGTCATCAAGTTATTTTTATTTCGACGTTTTATTTGTATTTTTATTAATGTTGTACTAATTTATTTGTTTTTTTCGTTATTTAAAATAAAAATTATGTCAATTTGTATAATTTGGCGAGTGGTTTGGCGATTTATATAATTTGGCGAAATTGGTCGACGGAATAATCAAGTAGTACCGCAACGGATTTGGCGTTAAAATTGCCCAATCAAAGAGAAATGAATAGAAATTCGTTTATAGATAGATCGCCACTGTTTTTTAAATTATAATTCAATCTTTCGAAATCTTTTTAAAGTCGATCAAATTAGCGTGCATTTAGAGTCTACGGTGTCTGGACGGGGGTTGGCGAGCGTAGCTCGTAGGGGGCCGAGCCCCCTAGTACCTAATAAAATGGTTAGAGATATTTGCTATTTTGTTGATTTAGATAAATTTAAATTTATAAGATCTGAAATTTAGATTATTATCAGTATAATATCTGAAGTTTAGACCATTACTACAACAAACTATTTGCTCTAAATGTATTTTCTTAGATATGAATTAGAAATTTCCGATTTAAAAATTAACTTATTTAGAAATACTTCAGATAATGTTATTGTATAAATTATAATGAAGTTGATCATCTTTTCCCCCCCAAAAAAGTAATAAATTTAATTTTATACCTTTTCAAAAGTTAACATAGCTGCCAACTCTTCCGTTTTCTTTGTATCGCAAAAAAAAAAAAAAAAAAAAAAAAAAAAAAAAAAAAAAAAAGTATAGAAATTCTTTCCTTATTTAATCGGCGGATTACGTCGATTTAAAAAGGTAAAATTTCTGTCTATCTCTCTATTCTAAAAAAAGTTAACTACCACTGTCACCGCCGCCGCCGGTTTTGATTTTTTTATGACCGGAGGCCTTTCTTCGTTAATATTAAGAAAAATAATCTCTTCTCTCTATTCTAAAAAAAAGTAACTACCGCTGTCACCGCCGCCGCCGGTTTTGATTTTTTTATGACCGGAGGCCTTTCTTCGTTAATATTAAGAAAAATAATGCATACAAAAATATGAAAATCGGTGGTTTTATACAGAAATGTTTGATAAATACGCTGATGCAGACAGTTTTCAAATCGAAGAATTATTTTAAGAGTTATTTAATGCTAAAGTTGGACAAAATCGTTCCACTAAAAAAGTTTTATAGCAGCAAAAACTATACATGGCAGTGTAACCATTTTTAGATCATTTTATGCGTTAGAATTTGCCGGAGTGCAGATTGCATTAATTATTTTATTTTGACTCATTTTTTCAGGTTTTATTTCTATTTTAAATTCAAATTTTCAGCATTTCGAGAGATATTTTTTACAGATTTCAGAAAATTATACTAATTTAAACTGTTGCCAACTGTATAAAAAGCACAAGTAATAATGTTTGCTTCGAATTAAAAATTTATTTACACGTCACTATTATAAACAGAGAAAAAAAACTTTCAAATTAGAATTAAATAATTACGTATAAAAAGCAGGAACTTATTAAAAATTACGTCATAAAAAGTATACACGTGAATTTTAAAAGAGAAAGAATATTGTAAAATAATAAATTCCTTAACATGCGTTAGAAGTCTTAGGAGAAATTATGTCATATTTACGTCACATTATAGTTATTACATAAAATGAACACAAAATAATATTGCAAAAAAGTTTAAATTCAGAAATTGCGCTAGACATTTATTTGGTATTTTGAGAATTAATTTAAAATGTCTCATTTAAAAGAACTTTCTTTTCGCTTTGTTAAAAAATACCAGGAGACAAAGACTCTCTTTACTTAATTCCTTTTATATTAGCTTATTTTGAAATGTTGTTACACGTATATACGTCATCAAGTTATTTTTATTTCGACGTTTTATTTGTGTTTTTATTAATGTTGTACTAATTTATTTGTTCTTTTGTTATTTAAAATAAAAATTATATCAATTTGTATAATTTGGCGAGTGGTTTGGCGATTTATATAATTTGGCGAAATTGGTCGACAGGATAATCAAGTAGTACCGCAGCGGATTTGGCGTTAAAATTCCCCAATCAAAGAGAAATGAATAGAAATTCGTTTATAGGGAGATCGCCACTGTTTTTTAAATTATAATTCAATCTTTCGAAATCTTTTTAAAGCCGATCAAATTAGCGTGCATTTAGAGTCTGCGGTGTCTGGACGGGGGTTGGCGAGCGTAGCTCGTAGGGGGCCGAGCCCCCTAGTTCTAAAAAAAAGTAACTACCGCTGTTACCGCCGCCGCCACCGGTTTTGAATTTTTTGTGACCGGAGGTCTTTCTTCGTTAATATTAAGAAAAATAATGCATACAAAAATATGAAAATCGGTAGTATTATACAGAAATGTTTGATAAACAAGCTGATGCAAACAGTTTTCAAATCGAAGAATTATTTTAAGAGATATTTAATGCTAAAGTTGGACAAAATCGTTCCACTAAAAAAGTTTTATAGGAGCAAAAACTGTACATCGGAATTTAATAATTTTTAGATCATTTTATACGTTATAATTTCACGGTGTGCAGAATTCATTTATTTTTTTAATTTGACTCATTTTTCGAGGTTTTATTTTTATTTTAAATTCAAATTTTCAGCATTTCGAGAGATATTTTTTACTTATTTTAGAAAATTGTACTAATTTAACCTGTTGCCAACTGTATAAACAATGGAAACAATGATGTTTGCTTCAAATTAAAAATTTTTTTACACGTGACTATTATAAATAGAAAAGATACTTTCAAATTAAAATTAAATACAGTCGGACCTCTATTTAACGAACCTCTATTTTGCGAACTTTTCCTTGGAACCAAGAACATTTTGCGAATTTCTTCGTAAAATAACCTCCAAATAGCGAAGTGCAATCTCTATTTAACGAACTTTTTCTTGTGATCTAAATTTTTTTTCTCCCCATTTTTCAAAATATTTCTGGATATTTCAAACTTATTCTTTCTTTAAACACATTTTATGATGTTCAATGGCCTTGAACTGGTTTTACAAGGCGCCTTCTTTGTCCGCAGTGATAATTCGATAAGTGTGGAGGACGAAGACGACAATACCTTAGAGTAACTTAAAAAATGTGGATACAGATGAGAAAAAAAGAAGAAATTAACCATGATGTGCTGATTGATGACTGTATTTCACTTAATTCTGAAATTGAGACCTCGGAAACACTATCCGAATTGGATATTTTCGACAGTGTGAAAAATAAAAACAACACAGCAATGAATTGCGATGAAGACGAATATGATGATGATGGAAATGATCATTGTGCAGGGAATAATAAAACTTGGTATGATGAAATGCTAAAATCATTTGAAACAATCTGACGCGGATAGTTAGAAGAGAATACGCATAAAGGGGTTTTTGGTGCATTGCAAAGATGCGAGACGTATTATGAGAGAAAGCACTATTTTAAATAAAAACACAGGCAAAATTAACAGAGTTTTTCATAAGTTTAATTTAAGGACACATATGTTAATGTATGGTTAAAATTATTTGTCATAATAATAATAAATACGATAATGTCATTAAAATTCGTTAATTTTAATGTCAAACTATTTACTTTAAACAGAAAATACAGTGTATTCCCGGGCAATGTTTTGCTTTCCTTGCAGATTTCAAAGATTTAAACACACAGAAAAAGTGAATTGATGATGGATATTGGTGGGTAAAATAAAATCGATATAATTTATTTTAAAAAATGTGATTAATTACTTTTAGTAAAAATATTTAGTGTTTATGAATTTAAAATCCGTTTTATGCAGTTTAAAGTATTTTAAAAGGTGAATCTCTATTTAACGAATTTTCCATATAACGAACTTTTTTCCGGGATTTAGCGACTTCGTTAAACAGAGGTTCGACTGTAATTGCGTATAAAAAGCAGGAACTTAATGAAAATTACGTCATAAAAAGTATACACGTGAATTTTAAAAGAGAAAGGATATTGTAAAATAGTAAATTCATTAACATGCGTTAGAAGTCTTAACGCATATTAATGATAAATTAGGAGAAATTACGTCATATTTACGCCACATTACAGTTATTACATAAAATGAACACAAAATAATATTGCAAAACAGTTTAAATTTAGAAATTGTGCTAGACATTTATTTGATATTTTGAGAGGATCTTTTCAACTATTTTTGTTAGGAAAGCGCAAATAATATTTCATTTCTAACAAAAATATTTTCACGTGAATATTTAAAAGAGAAAGAATAGCTTGGTCAAAATTACGTCAGATTAAAAACGATTAATTTAAAATGTCTCATTTAAAAGAACTTTCTTTTCGTTTTGTTAAAAAATACCAGGAAACAAAGACTCTGTTTACTTAATTCCTTTTATATTAGCTTATTTTGAAATGTTGTTACACGTGTCTACGTCATCAAGTTATTTTGATTTCGACGTTTTATTTGTAATTTTATTAATGTTGTGCTAATTTATTTGTTCTTTCGTTATTTAAAATAAAAATTATGTCAATTTGTATAATTTGGCGAAATTGGTCGACTGGATAATCAAGTAGTACCGCAGCGGATTTGCGTTAAAATTCCCCAATCAAAGAGAAATGAATAGAAATCCGTTTATAGGGAGATCGCCACTGTTTTTTAAATTATAATTCGGTCTTTCGAAATCTTTTTAAAGCCGATCAAATTAGCGGGCATTTAGAGTCTGCGGTGTCTGGATGGGGGTTGGCGAGCATAGCTCGTAGGGGGCCGAGCCCCCTAGTACTATAAAATTTTTGAGGTACAAAAAAGCGCAAGATGTTGGCGGCTATGAATTTAAAAAAATGTCCGAACATTTAAAAAAAAATTAAAATACTTATTAGATCGGAAATTTAGATTATATCAGAAATTTAGACTATTACAACAACAAACTATTTCTTTTAAATATTTTTTCTTAATTGTGAATTAGAAATTTCTGATTAAAAAATTAATTTATTTAGAAATAATTCAGATAATGTTATTGTATAAGTTATAAAGAAGTTGATCATCTTTTATTCCGAAGGTATTGATAAATTTAATTTTTGACCTTTTTTAAAAGTAAAAAAGCAGATGACTGAACATTTTTTCAAATTAAAATAATTATCTCTCTATTCTAAAAAAAAGTAACTACCGCTGTCACCGCCGCCGCCGGTTTTGAATTTTTTGTGACCGGAGGTCTTTCTTCGTTAATATTAAGAAAAATAATGCATACAAAAATATGAAAATTGGTAGTATTATACAGAAATGTTTTATAAACCCGCTGATGCAGACAGTTTTCAAATCGAAGAATTATTTTAAGAGATATTTAATGCTAAAGTTGGACAAAATCGTTCCACTAAAAAAAATTTTATAGGAGCAAAAACTATATATCGGAATTTAATAACTTTTAGATCATTTTATACGTTATAATTTCTCGGTGTGCATAATTAATTTATTTTTTTAATTTGACTCCTTTTTCGAGGTTTCATTTCTATTTTAAATTCAAATTTTCAGCATTTCGAGAGATATTTTTTACTTATTTCAGAAAATTGTACTAATTTAACCTGTTGCCAACTGTATAAACAACGGAAACAATAATGTTTGCTTCAAATTAAAAATTTATTTACACGTGACTATTATAAACAGAAAAAAAAACTTTCAAATTAGAATTAAATAATTACGTATAAAAAGCAGGAACTTATTGAAAATTACTTCATCAATAATTACACGTGAATTTTAACAGAGAAAAGATATTGTAAAATAATGAATTCATTAACATGCGTTAGAAGTCTTAAATAGGAGAAATTACATCACATTTACGTCACATTACACTTATTACGTAAAATGAACAAAAAATAATATTGCAAAATAGTTTAAATTTAAAAATAGCGCGATACATTTACTTGATATTTTGAGATGAACTTTTCAACTATTTTTTTTTCTTGGACAGCGCAAATAATATTTCATTTCTAATAAAAGTATTTTCACGTGAATATTAAAAAGGGGAAGAAAAGTTTGGTGAAAATTACGTCAGATTAAAAACGATATATTTAAAATGTCTTATTTAAAAGGACTTTCTTTTCGCTTTGTTAAAAAATACCGGGAGACATCAAAGACTCTGTTTACTTAATTCATTTTATATTAGATGATTTTGAAATGCCATTGTATCTTTTAACAGCAGCTGATTTTTTCGTAAAATTCCCCAATCAAAGAGAAATGAATAGAAACCCATTTATAGGGAGATCGCCTTTGTTTTTTTAATTATAATTCAATCTTCCAAAATCTTTTTAAAGCCGATCAAATTAGCGTGCTTTTAGAGACTGCAGTGTCTGAACGGGGGGTTGGCGAGTGTAGCTCGTAGGGTGCCGAGTCCCCTAGTTAGATAAATAAATTGAAGATTATAAGATCTGAAATTTAGATTATATCAGAAATTTAGACTGTTACAACAACAAACTATTTCTTCTAAATGTATTTTCTCAATTATGAATTAGAAATTTCTGATTTAAAAATTATTTTAGAAATAATTCAGATAATGTTATTGTATAAATTATAAAGTAGTTGATCATCCCCTTTTTTTTGACCAGATAGTGAAAAATTTAATTTTATAGCTCTTAAAAGTAAAAAAGAAAAAAGACTGAATTTTTTTTAATTAAAATAATTATTTAGATATTGAAAAAGAGAAAAGAAGAAACTTTTTACATTACGTAACCAAAATTTAATGAGACGCTTTAAATGATAGAATTTTCCCAACTAGGACGCAATGTTAAATGAGAATATTTTACATTGTAAGATGCAAAAATTATCTAATTACAATGTATCAAAGTTCGTTTTAATTAAAAAAATAAATATTGTTAGACGGAAATATTTTCCGCTATAAAATACAAAAATGTTTTCACATCGAGGGCGTAATTAATTAAAAGGTAAGACATTTTGTTTAATTTAAATTCTAAATATTGCTGATCTTGGGATAAAAATTAGTTAATTATTCTTTGTAAGATGCAATAATATTTATACAGTAGAAGATCTTTATAACGCAAACCTAAATACGCAAGGTTGTGCGTTATATAGAATTTTGCGTTATATGGATCACATCATTAAATTCACCTTGTAAACATGGCCAAATATGTCTGAAACACATCAAAATACATTAGAATATCTTTATACTGCATTCTTTGTTACCAAGAGTTATCCAAATTATAAATTTTTGCATAATATAGGTCAGACATTGTTAAATTTACTTTATAAACATGATCCAAATATAACTGACACAACCATCCCTTATATTAGACATTTTCGAAAATGTTTATTGTAATAATAGCATTTTTTCAGTAAAAAGGTCTTAAATTAGAAGATAAAGTTGAACTAATGTATAAAATTTAGTCCTCTAGAGAGTAGCAACATTTTACAATGTGAAAGTGCAGGTGCTTTTTAACTGCAAAAATCATTGTTTACATCTGAGAAGTTGTGCGTTATATGGAGAATTGCGTTATATAGAATTGTGTTATAAAGATCTTCTACTGTATATCAACAGTGTGAGTTACTTATAAGCAAGAATATCATTTTTAAATTAAATGTAGTTTTATTTGTATCTTACACTAGAGAAAATTAATTGTAATTTAAAATTTAATTTTCATTGTAAAATTATTTAACAGCAATATTTTGACTTTAAACAAAACAACATGTATTACATTTCATTTAGTTACATCCTCGATATGGGAATATTTTTGCATCTTATAGTGGAAAATATTCACAATTAACAATATTTATTTTTTGAATTAAAATGATTTTTTTTTTTTTTTTTTTTTACGTTTTTAAATACTATTTTTTGCGTCGTACGAATTCTTCTATTCGATATGATTAGCTAATGGGCAAAAGATCATATGATATTGCAATGTACTAGATAAAAGATTACCAAGTGGCCAAATTATCGAAAACTAATACGCAAAGGCTTCAAAACTGATTCAATTGTAGTCGGGATGCGATGCTCGAAAGGTGATCTGCCTTGCGAACAAGAAGTCATATCTGCCGAACCCGGAAAATGAGATCGCCAGGACGAAATATAGTCGAGTTAGGACTTTCGGCGGAAGTTCCGCCAAGGATTATTTGCTGTTTGGGAATAGAATTGAAAACGTGCGATCGGTACCGGCACCTAGCGAACTTCATCGTAAGTTCCCAGTAAGGATATAGTAACCGTCGGAAGGAAAGTATTTTCGTGTCCTCACGTTATTAGTTTGCAGTTATTTTACTATAAAATTCTAGAACATCTAACTTGAAGGTAAGTGTACATTCTTATTTTCAAATGTTAATTCACTCATTATGTCTACAAAATATATACATTTAGCTGTACGTTCACGCTTTTATTTTCGTAGTGCGTTGTTACGCCTACTATAATGCATTAAAATCCAACATGGCTATAAAGGTAATGGCGCTCACGTGGAATTATACAAGCAGATTCTCGATGTACTACTTTTTTTAAATTCAAATTTCTTGATTGACACCACTTTTTTGAAATGGTAAAATTCCGCTAGTTTTCGCCTTAATATGTCATTAAACAAGGCGAATTTTACGATTTCAAAAAAGTGGTGACAATCAAAAAACCTGAATTAAAAAAAAAAAAAAAAAAAAAAAGTAGCCCACTGGGAACACTGTTCAGACGTCCTACAGGGTGAAAACCACGAATAAATGCTTAGTTCTTTAACCCTTTCCAGCATGGTGGGTTGGTTGGTTGATTTTGTGACGGCCGATTATCTGCAATAGGGATATAGGCCCGAGGGGGAGTGCCCTTCGTGGGGGTCTTTCTAAGGGAACCTAACCCGTATTAACGCATGGAAATCCATGGTTTGAAGAAAACCACGAAAACTCCGAACGATTAGGCCGACTTGCGCGATTGGGATCGAACCCAGCACTTCCCGTCTGCCAGTTTCGAGAGCAGAACCTCTCAGCCACTGGTGGGGCCCCAGCATGGTGGGTCTTAGTTTCGCTGCACAATATGTGGAAAGTGGTCGCATGTCTGCCGTGGTGTGAATAGCCCGCATAACTACATGTGACTTTTCTCGTACTTAAATGTTGTATTCAAATTTTGAGCGTCATTAGCCTATCATGGCGGGCATTACCCCTCAATTGATGGTTAATTAAATAAAACGATAAAAAAAAATCCTAAAACTTTTATGCAAATTAGTTTATTGCAAACTGTTCTTTATGGTTTGTACTTATAATGCGTTAATAAAATATTGATTTTTTGTGTAAATTTGACTAGCTATTCATGTTTTTCCTTAAATGAGCGGCATTACCCTACTCTCCCCTATATAGTATTTAAAGTGAAACAAAAAATAATAATAAAATGAGTTTAAAGGTCCTTTGTTTTCTTAAGGCTGTTCTCAAATCCAAAAGAGCAACTTTATGACATAAGTTTTAATTTTTGTTCGGAAATGCATGAAACTAACAGGTGCTGCTGTTCAAAAACTATGTAATCGAACGGTGTTTTCCGTTTTTTTACAAACACAATAGATCTTTCAGAAAATCGTGTCAAAGTGGGCGTTTTAAACCGTATTTCTGCGCGAAAGAAGAATAGCCACCCAAAGAAGAGGGAAAAGGGTCATTCCATGTCAGTTCAGGCAGGCATGTAACCAGTGGTGTAGTCGTAAAAAAAACAGAGGGTATACGCTCTAAGCAGAGGGTATACGCTCAAGGCAGAGCGTATACCCTAGAGTGTATATACTATAGCTTTCTTCAGAAACAGAGGGTATACGGTGTTCCTTAAAAAAATCCAGAAGGTATACGTCGTATACCCCCGTATATCCTCCACTACATCCCTGCATGTAACCCACCATCACAGATTTTAATGAAACTGTGTGTGTTTGTTCCTATTAATAAGATATGATTACCAGTATTTTTTTTACTCCTTGGTCAAATAGTTTCTGAGAAAAAAATCGTCAAAATTTCGAAGAACTGCCGTCAGTTGGCATTCTTGACTGCTCGGTTTTCAAATGTAGCATGACATAAATATGATCATATTTCTATATCTACTCTACAAATCATCTTCAAATAACTTATGCATAATATATAGGGTACGCAGTTTATGAACTAAAAATACTGTTACGCTTATAACATTTTAAGTCATGAATTTTTTATGAAAAATAATGCATTAACTAAAAAAGCATTATCAACAAAAGGCGGTATTTTTATTAAATTTATTTTTTGTGTGGGATATACTTAAATGTGTCCTTTACCTGATTCTGAAATAAAAATAGTGGGATTTTGGGTGTTTTTAGTAGTATTTCCTATTTAAAAATATTTTGAGGCGTATTTCAAATCAAATCAAGCAGAGTCATTCCATGTCAGTTCGCCTAAGACATTTAATTCACTGTCACAAATTTCAATGAAACTGGGTATGTTTATAGCTCATTTTAAAACGTAATCACCTTGATCCTAAGTAAAATATTTCTTAAGATTAAAAAAAAAATCTAAATATTGAAATTTTTTAAAAAAATGTTTTTAATGACGGATCTATATTTAAATACTGCATAAAAAAGGTCATTTCAATATAAAATCACTAAATAAGATTCAAATAATGTATATGTGGCAAATAACATAGACAGATTATTATTTACTGTTGTTTGTCATGTTTAAACACTAAGAGTGTGTTTAATCTTGTGAATTTTTAAAATCAAGAATTTTATGAAAAATAATGTGTTAATCAAAAATTTATTATTAACCGAAGGCAGGCTGTTATTACTTTTTTTAATTGTACGTAAAAATATCTTTTCAATAGTTATAAAATAAAAATAGTGAAAATATGAGCAATTTTAACAAAATTTCCATAAAATGTGAATGTTTAATGATAAATATTGAAGCTTTTTATGCTAAGATATACTATAATGACTACGATATCGTGTATTGCTACTCTTGCTTAAATATAATACATACAATAATAAAATAACAAATATTATTTACAGCGATAAAAATTAAATTAAATAGTACCAGTTCCTTTACCAACACTACACTGCTCAACAGCCGACTTAAAATCAGCACTTCACTCTTATTGAAAAATACTTTCAGCTGTTCAAATAATAAATAAACTAAATTTAAAAATCTTAATACCAACTAATTATCTTAAGACGATAATAATAACTAAACAACATAATGAATTTATAAATCAGCTTTTAATTGAAAATTCATGAAATGGTCGCTTTAAATGTTGCTGTTCATCGAGTCAATCAAAATAAATTATTAAAAAAAATAGTGAATCTAATATGCTGACTGGAATGAGACTTCTAACAAAACTAATTAATTCATTACCATCTGAAATCAAACCCGAAAGATCAAAAAGAAAAAAATCAGCTGTAGTGTGAATGTGACATACTCAGTTGTTGTTGAGATAGGAATGTCTTTGTGACATTTTCACCTGTACTTCAATAAAATATAAACATGTATGCTTTTTTCATTTATCCAAATTAAGTAAAACAATTATAAAATTTTGTTGTCATTACACCAGATGTTAAATGTTTCGTTACATACTATTAGATAAGTTCTTTACTTTTAGATATTATCGACATAATATCATAAAATTTACCATATGTATTTTCTGTAAGTGTATAAACAATAAATATGCTTTATTAAACATAAATGAATAATTTTTAAATAATTTGTTTGAGAACAGGAATATATATACACACACATATATATATACATACAATATATGTTGAAAATCCATCTTTCAGCAATATTGTGATGAAATATATCAAATTACATTTCATTAGAAACTGAATAAAGTTAAAAAAGTGCAACTCATTAAGTTTTAAATAATTTTTTAGATATAGTTATTTGAAAGACATAAATTCGGATTATGCATCTTTTGCATATATTTAAAGCACAATATGTCAAAATTTTCTTCAAAGGAGTGAAATTTGGTATTTTTTTCAATATTAGCAGCTCAATGCTAAATTTTCAATATTAGCAGCCAAATATGAGTTTAAAGATTAGGAGTGTCATTTTGAAAATTTCTATTGGGCGGTGAGGAGCTAGTGATTTTTCTCTTTTTTGGAAAGGGATAATTGCTCTTCGCCCTAGAAGTTTTACTAAAAAACAATATTGTTTATTTTTTTCCTTAAGAAAACGAACATAAAAGATAATTTGAAAAATAAAATAAATGTACCGTAATTTCCGGTGTAAACCCGCGGATCAAACAATCGTGTTTCGACACAGAAATTTTTTTAAATAAAATGTAACATTTTAGATCACGGTAAATATTGGTCTTCAAATACTGAATAAAATTTCTGGGTCCAAACTGAATTGTTTGATCTGCGGGCTATACACCCGAAATTATGGTATAAATAAAAATATTTCCAGGGATGATACATTGGATAGATTTTACATCTGAAAATATTGATAATTTTAAATATGATTTAAATACTACTAAAGCCAACCAAAATCCCACTATTTTTACACTGCTCAAAACAATTAAAGGATATTTGAAGTTTTATATAAAATAAAGATATAAACGAAATTTTTTTTGCCGAAAATAGCAGAAGAGAATCACAAATGCAAATTTTTCTGGTTTTCAAACTGTGGAGTATGCAAATTTTGAGTTCGACGTCAAAAACTTCGCTTCAGCGGCAGCGAATGAAATTTGACTTTCAACTGGATAAAAGAGAATGAAGACAAGGATGATCGGCATTCAGTGATTGCTTTGTTTCGATGAGTACGATGTCTCAGCGAAGTCATTTGACAGATTCAGAAGCTTTGAGAATTGTTGGTAGGTTAGAAGGGGGCCAAACTCAAGCCGAAGTAGCGCAAGCCATTGGAGTGTCACAAAGTGTCATTTCCATGATCTGGAACCGTTTTTTGGAGAGTGGATGTGCAGGCCGAAGACCAGGGCAAGGTCGTAGACGGGCAACAACGCCCAATGAAGATCGGTATTTAGCGTTAACAGCTCGGAGACCAGCACCGTGCGAAAGGGGGGGCGAAGGGGGCGGTCGCCCCGGGCGCAGAAATTTAGGGGCGCCAAATTTGTACTACTATTTTTTTTTTTGTCTTCGATCATTTTCATTAGAATTTTTTTTTCCACTCTTCGATATTCTATTTTTTTGTAAAACAAAATGTTTATATTTACATATCGGGATTCTTTTTCCCAATGAAAGTATGTACATTTTTCATTTCAAAGTTATTGCATCGTTCACATTTACTTTTCATTGAGCTTTTTAGACGATGATTTTTACCTGACTGCCAAGACGCGCTATGTGTTTCACGCGTATCTGGATATGTGGATTTCTTTATACCCTCAAAACATCCCAACGGCTGGAAGTATTTTAATGAATGAGGTCTCTATCGATTCGTCTTAACCGTCCGATGGTTATAAGCTAGGTTTTGTTTTATAAATTCAAAATGGCGGCCGTAAAATACAAAATGGCGGTAGAGACGAAAAAAAATTACGCACCCAATTGAGTGCATATCATTGGATAGGTCTTTCAAAATGAAGATGATGTTTCATTGACTATTTTACAGTCAGAAGCTCCGGTTAAATATTACGCAACCTGTTAGTTGTGTAGGTAGGATCTCTAGCTTCACTGCAACTCTAACCTTCATAGACATCTATAGACCTCATCAAAACAGTGTTTATAGATAGGAACTAACAATTAAACACAACTTAAAAGTCATCAATACAAGTAAATAAAAAAAATAGGTAAGTAATATAAAAATGATTACACTACCCAACAAAAAAAATATTTTTGTCAGTTTTCTGGTTCTAGATAGTCAATTCTTACTAATTTTGGGTTGAGAAAAACGAATATGTAAATGAAAATTTTTTATTACCTCTTGTTTTGAAGATACAATACAGCCCACTGGAGAAAGACACACAACATCCCGCACATCGATTTAACAGCAAATTGAAGAAGAAAAAAAAATCCTATGTAATAAATACAATACAATAGGCATGTTTCATTAAACAATGTTCATTTTTCAGAAAGCAGTGGTTGTTTTTATCCTATTCTTGAAACGTTTCCTTTTGTATTGCCTCTTGTATGTAAACGCCGAAGCATCTCTTGTAACAGTCCAGCAGTAGTCGCCCAGGATTGACTCATCCCAATGACCCTGATATTTGCGTTCCATTACAGAAATATCTTTGTAAAACCTTTCACCGTGCTCATCGCTTACAGCTCCACAGTTTTTAGGGGGAAAATCAAGATGGGAGTGGAGGAAATGAAGTTTCAGAGACATGTTGCATCCAAGGTCATGGTACTTTTGTAGGAGTTCTTTAACCAACTGTTGGTAGTTCTCGGCTTTTCTGTTGCCTAGAAATCTTCGTACCACACCTTTGTAGGCTTCCCAGGCTGCTTTCTCTTTCTCTTGCAAAACTTTATCAAAAGCAGGGTCCTTCATTATTGTGCATATTTGAGAGACACAAAGATTCCCTCTTTAACCTTTGATTCACTCAGTCTTGGAAATTTCGCTCTAAGGTACTGGAAAGCCTCTCCATCCTTGTTCATGGCTTTCACGAAGTTCTTCATTAATCCCAGCTTAATGTGCAGGGGTGGAAGCAGAATGTTTTTTGGATCAACTAGAGGCTCATTTTGGACATTTCTTTTCCCGGGATTTAGATTTCTTGAAGTCCATTTGTCTTTTATGTAGTGAGAGTTTCTATCTCGACTGTACCACAAACACAGAAAACAGCAGTACTTGATATAGCCTAATTGCATTCCCAGGAGTAAAGCAATTACTTTCAACTCACCACAAATCTGTCATTTATGATCCTCGTATTTGATTGACTCGAGAAGTGATTTCACATTCCCGTAAGTTTCCTGCATGCCCAATGGGAATGGAAGGAATAATGTTGCCGTTGTGTAGTAAGACTGCTTTCAAACTAAGTTTGGAAGAGTCTATAAATAACCTCCACTTCCGTGGATCATGAGTTATGTTCATGGAATTCATCAAACCATTAACATCAGTACAAGCAACATGTTCTTTCTTCTCAAAGAAATGAAGAAGATTCTTATGACGAGTCCTGTATTCTGTGATCTTGACATCTCGTTGGAGTAGATGCCATTGCTCCAGTCTTGATGCCAGAAGCTCTGCTTTCTCTTTTGACAAGTCAAGATCTCTTTCAAAATCATTCAATTCTGTCTGATTTAAAGTCTGTGAGGCTCATTCAAACCTTCTGCCTCGAAATCTGGGTCATGGGAAGTCCCAGGTCTAGTGACGTCTTCTTCTACAGCATCATCCTCTTCAATCTCATAATTTTGACGTTGTTCAGGAATTGGCAGATTAGCCGAGTGAGAAACGGGCCGAATGGCTGATGGAACACTGGGATACTGTACCGATTCCTTCTTTTTTGTCCAACCTCGATTCATGGAGGGCGTCAAGCAGAAATAATAATTGTCAACGTGGTTTGCTGGCTCACGCCAAATCATGGGTACAGCAAACTTCATTGTTCGTTTCTTCCCATTCACCAACTCTCGTAGTCTCACTAAGCAAGAGTTATAACAAACATGTGGGGCCCATGGTTTATCCTGGTCACCTACCTTCACACCGAAGTAATGGAAGTAAGCTGTCTTTACAACTGGACTAATGGTTCGCTTCTGAGCTTCAAAAGTTATTTCACCACAGATGTAACAAAAGTTGTTGACGGCATTAACACACTTCCGTGGCATTCTGATCTGAAAGAAGAAAATTTTAAATTTTAGTTTGAGCGATTAATTCTGAAATAACAAGTATTAAAAAAATAGTTTTTAAATCGTAATTCGATTTCAAATTGTCAAATTTATTATTTTTTTTCATTTTTGTATTTGAGAGCCCATATTTTCTGACAAAAAAAGAAAATTTTAAACTTTAGTTTGAGTGATTAATTCTGAAATAACAAGTATTAAAAAAATAGTTTTTGAATCGTAATTCGATTTTAAATTGTCAAATTTATTATTATTTTTTTAATTTTTGTATTTAAAAGCCCATATTTCTTCCGAAAAAAATATACCAAGCGTGTTAATAAACATCCACTACACCTGTTGAAATTGCAATCTCTATGATCAAAATGTCAGAAATCGTAATTGAAATATAGCCTAAAAACAGGAATTTTTACTGGTTTTAAACTCCAAAGTGGCCTTAAAGATTTGAAACTTTATTCCAAAGGTCAAATAGAGTGACGGATACCGTCGATTAGACTGATACAGTTGATATAATCAAATTGCTTACCTTTAGTTGTCAGGCGAATAGCAGAGAATATCACTTGAATCGTGCACTGTTATCTTTTTTCGTTCTACTGATGCTCTCACCGGTTCAAATGACGGTCGGTCCCAGGGAAGGTGCTTATATCTGCTGCGGAAAAAGAACGCCAAAAAGATTCTACACAAAGAATGCAGTTGAGGGGAATTACAGTTATTAAGAGTATCAACTTTCGAACATTCGATTTCCCTTAAAACAGCCATAGTGAGATTTCTCAAGTTGGTTCCTATCTTGAAAACAAGAGCTAATCTCAACTTTTTATGTTGATTTTCGTGTTTAGGGAGACAAAATACTTCGGAAATAACTTTTTTTAAGCCCGAAACATTTTTGATGTTGGGTAGTGTTATTGATGAGAAATAATTAATTAGTTCGCTTTTTACGCAGTCGGGTTTTTTGATTTTTTAAATTTATATAATATGCTTTTGTGATATCTTACATTGCAGTGTTTCTTAAACTTTTGCACTCTGCGGCCCCTTTTACATCGTATACGAAAGTTTCTGCCACCTCCCACATTCAGTAAATATGAATTGCTAACCTATTCTGATTCCACTATGGGATTATTCTTATAGTCATTCGGTCATTACTTTGCTGTTAAAAAAAGGTCCAGCACAGGATGGAAATGCTGATTACATGAAATTTGCGGTTGCAGAAGGACGACAATTTTCCAAATTAACGTTCAATAAAATTATACCTTGTGGAGAAATTATTAACCGTGATTGCGGCTTATTGGATAACTTAATTAAGGGGATCGCTATACAGGGTGTCCACTCTCAACGGTGTCCAATGGCTAATTCCTAAACCGTTAGTCATAGACATATAGTTCCAATTGCAAAAATGTTTTAAATGAGCTAAAGAAACATTTTAAAAGTGATTTGGGTCAATAAAAACATTTTTTTTTAAAATAACGAAATTGAAATTTTTATACGGTCCCCCGTCCTATAAGTTATATTTAGTAAAATTTTCCTATTACACTGACAAGTAAGACAAAAAAAAAAGTCCCGTACATATAGCCCTAAAATTGACCGAGTTATGAAACTTTATAAATGCATGACTTATACCCAGTGGTGTAGTCGTAAGAAAAACAGAGAGTAAACGCTCTAAGCAGAGGGTATACGCTCAAGACAGACTTTCTTGAGTATACGCTCAAGACAGAGCGTATACCCTAGAATGTATATACTATAGCTTTCTTGAGAAACAGAGGGTAAACGATGTTCCTTAAAAAAATCCAGAAGGTATACGGCGTATACCCTCCACAACACAAATCAGCTAGGCCATGGTTTGAGGGGTCATATACCAAGTGCTTAAAGGATTCGAAGAGCTTATTTCATGTGTATCTGTGCTTTGAAAAAAATCCTACAAGTATTACGATTGAGTTAACGTTAATTAAGTTTCAGATTGGCTAAAATAATTGTATTTTAACGTATGCTTTATTTTCTAAGGATTTGAGACAATTTCTTTTCATGATTTCTTTTAACAAAAAATTATGTTATTTTTATAAGTTTTTATTTAACTTCAACGATCGTATGTATGTTTTTCCAGTTCAAAATTTGTATTAGAACTTTAACTCACTTTCAAATATCCGATCGAGATTAAATTTTACATACTGACATAAATCCGATGACAATCTAATATTATTATGAATTTCGGTGTTTACTACTTATACTTTACAGAATTTACAGGATAACACACAAATTTTGGATAGATTACCGCCAAGAAGTTTAAGAAAAAGTTTTAGATTAGATAACACAAGGTTACGATGGTTGGGTTTTTTAACTTTTATGTATGTTTTAGCACTGAATTCGAAAATTAACTTAATTTGTAACCATCATGTCAGGATGTTTCGCAAATCGTAAATTGCCAAAGTTAAATTTCTCGGTCAATTTTAATCGTAGAATAACGGAGCTGCTTTTTTTTTGTCTTACTTGTCAGTGTAACAGAAAAATTTTACTAAATATAACTTATAGGACCCGGGGGCCGTATAAAAACTTAAATTTCGTATTATTATTATTTTTTTAATGCTTTTATTGACCCAAAAACATTTTTTTACCTCATTTAAAACATTTTTGTAATTGGAACTATATGTCTATGACTAACGGTTTAGGAATTAGCCATTGGCCACCGTTGAGAGTGGACACCCTGTATTTAGTTTTGATTCACCAACTATCATGATCGCCCTCCAAAGTTAGCCAATCCAGATTGTGGGTTTTTCAAGTGGAAGAAATTAAATCCTAAAATTCTTGAACATAAAAATACTCTAGAACACAGGAATGCATGCATTCGCTAAAAAGCAACTTGAGAGACGTTTAAAATTAAATCATTTAATCGACAGCAAATTTGAAAAGAGCAAAAGTGAAAATTATTGAAAGTGAAAAAGATAAATGGTGAAATATATTCAGGATGAAATTATGAACCTTCTTGCCAACGAAGTAAGAAAAGCGATTGTAGAAGAAATTCATAGAGCAAGGTATTTTCCAATTTCCTTCGGTCGCACTCCATATACCGAGTGCCCTAAAATGGACTGACTGTTTTTAAAATTCAATAACCTGTAAATGGTGACAGCTATTAAAAATAATTGCGAGAAGGTAATGTAAAATGTCAATAGTCTTTTTTTACCTCGATTCCTGGCTTTACTTCCAAAAGCAGCTATAGATGGCACTGCAAGCAGGGATGACCACCTCGGGAACTCAGCTTACGCTTTAGAGTGATAGTACAATCCCGAGAGTACAATCCTAAATCCACTAGCTGCTCGCGTTACAAATGACTTTTTCAATTCTTATACTGCAGTTCTACAATTTCACATTACAACATAAATATCGATGATTTGTTGAAGAATTAAACAGGTTTATAGTCAATTCAGGTTACAGCAGTATACTTTATTAAACCATATTGGTGAAAATCAATCAAGTTTATACTGAATTCAGAGCTCGCACCATTCCTAAAATTTTCGCAATTTGGTACCAGTATTTTAAATAAGAATTCTTTGCGGTAGATTCCTTTAACATATATAATAGAATTGTAAAACAAAGATTATTGTTTTAATTTAGTGGTAGCAAAGTGCGAAAATTTTAGGAACGGTGCGAGCCCTGTGAATCGACAATTATGTCAGCAATGTATAACCACACAAGCACTATAAAGACAACATCTAGCGGCATACGTGCTCAGCCAAGGCCAAAACCGAAATCGCCCAACACTGATGCGAAAAGAGGAGGTTAAATATATAGAGTGGGTCTCATTTTCCAATACAATCTTATTTTTAGGGGCCTACTCTATATATTTAACCTCCTTCCTGCGCATGATGCTAGGGGATTTCAGTTTAGACCTCCATTGACCGCTTATCGCTTGCCACTTATCTCTTCTATTTGGAACTAAAACCAAGAACCGCTGTAAAAATACTTCTGATATCTTACATAACTCTCCTGCAAGAATTTCTTTTAATAATTGTCACCATTTGCAAGGTATTGAATTTTAAACACAATACAGTTTAGGAATCCAGTACACCTGACAAAAAACAAATAACGCAAATTATACGATACCGAAAATAAAAAATTTTCAATCGTGGAAAGGTTTCTTGACTACATCAAGTAAAAAGGGGGGCCGACAATCTCGATATTAACACCTGCACGAGAGGTTCTGTTCTCAAAATGGTAGACGGGAGATGCTGAGTTCGATCCAATCGCGCTCGTC
Organism: Maratus speciosus; assembly: GCA_963932465.1. Lineage (NCBI taxonomy): Eukaryota > Metazoa > Arthropoda > Arachnida > Araneae > Salticidae > Maratus > Maratus speciosus. The sequence continues at coordinate 63,295,278 of OZ010789.1, forward strand.
AGCCTAATCGTTCGAAATTGTCCGTAGTTTTCTTCAAACCTTATGTAAATACGGGTTAGGCTCCCTTAGAAAGACCCTACAGAAGACACCCCCATCCCACTCCGGTTTACTATATCCAACTTGTAGATAATCGGCCATCATAAACAATACGAATATCAACCCTTCAGAGCTCAATGTTGTGATATGGTGCAAATATAGCTTCCCAATATAATGTTGTGTAAGCTCGAATCGTCGAAGTAAATAAATTCGTCTATTTTTTACCATGCTCTGCACATTCTCTAAACTTTGAGTTCGTGCTGCTGGTGTATGTCCAAAAATGACCGGAACTGCAATAAAATGTGTTTGTTTTTTTCTTCTCTTCTACTAAAAGATGAGATATACTTATGTCCCACTTATCAGTTTATTTAAAGAAACATTGCGATACTCTATGGTCATGAAAAAAATAAAGCTATATCTGCAGTTTACAAACAATTGTCACAGATTTTAAAAGCTCTGGAAGACCTTATAGAAATGAAGTAAAATGAGTAAACTTACTCAGGAGCAAAAAGCTTAATAAAGCAAATAAAGAAATTCTCCTTTATTTACGGCCTAGTAGTTTGGCACAGCATTTTAAATGAAATAGAAAAAGTTAATCACGAAAAAAAGAAGAAAAAAACTGTCAATGTTTTGGTCGCCAGCAAACTGATTGAAACACTAAAAGACACATTTCAGACAATAAGAAAAGGAACTTTTGAACATGAAAGCGAAGATTTGGTTATGTCCTTATTTGAGCAAAACAAAAAACGTAAAATTCGCAGAACAGTATGACTATGAAGCTCCTGATGAAAGTGGAAATTTATATGAAAGTAAAGGATTTCGTGTTACATAGAAGCACTATAACCGTGCAACTAAACTGGAGGTTTATGAAACTGAGAAATGTATAACAAGAATTTGAGTTCCTGGCTGGTGCGAATCTAAAATCAGTTACCGAATATCTGTTAATATTGCCTGGACCTTGCCCTTTATTGTTGACTTGAATTGTTAAGCGAGGTTTTAAATGCGAAAACATTATTTCTACCATTAGATAAGAATTTTTATAAAATGGATCATTTAGAAATCCTTTAGTTGCTCCATAATTTTAACTTAGGGAAAACAAGGAATTGCAAAAACGTGGAGACAGCGTACATAATTTATAAGTATTCCAGTAACAATAAAATAGTAAAAAACTACTGAAAATCTACTATGAGCGATAGATTAAGCAACCTGAATTTACTTTCTATAAAATTCAGTGTGTCGCAATCTGTACACATAAAATAATAAACGATTTTGCTACCCTAAACACAAGAAAAATAAAATGGAAGTAAATGTGTTTGCCTGATAATTATATTTTATTTTATGTTAATTAAAACATTGTTTCAGTTATCTTCCTTAATTAATGTACTGAAATTATAATTTATTTTTATCTTTTACGTTATGTTCTGTAGATTTTTTGTTTGTTTCGCTTATTTAGTACTTATCGGTTGAAGGAACCACTTGTTTCCAACCTGGTTGTTAGCGATTTTTACCCATTTTCTGCAGTTTAAAGACTAACAACAACTAAAAATATCTAGAAAAACATGTGAGAAAGGTTAAGAAAAATCTGTCGCAAAGCATCATGATCTCATTAACAAATAAGTGCAATTTTCTTTTCTGTTATTTAGTTGTTTGGAATTTCTGAATTAAAATTAAATCTTTTAAATTTCTAAAATAAACACAAAATATTTATTCAGTATAATTTATTTCTGTTTCTGTCCTTTATCAATTTCGAAGGAGAAGGGGGGGGTGGGTGGGGGGGGGGGTCGCAAAATTGGCACGCTGCCCCGGGCGCAGTTTTCTCTTCGCACGGCCCTGTCGGAGACACCGAACCATGAACGCTACTCTTCTCCAACAACACCTTCGCTCGACTACAGGCACCACGATTTCAACTCAGACTGTCCGAAACCGGCTCCATGCTGTAGGACTGTATGCTCGCCGACCGATGGTATGTGTTAGATTAACATCAAGGCATCGTCGCGACCGCAGGGAGTGGGCAACCGAGCATGTCAACTGGAGGAGAAATGAATGGATCAATATTCTGTTTTCTGACGAGTCCCGTTTTTCTGTGCATCCGGATAATAGGCGTATTTTCATCTGGAGGGACCGTGGCAGTAGGAATAATCCTGCTTTCGTGCACGAAAGTGTCAGATTTGGCGGTGGAGGAGTGTTGGTGTATGGTGGCATCTCCATTGACGGGCGCACTGACCTCTACATCATTCGAGATGGAGCTCTGACTGGTCGCCGATATAGGGATGAGATCCTCAGACCTATTGTAGTCCCTTACGCTGCAGCAATCGGAGATAACTTCATTTTAATGGACGATAACTGCAAGCCACATCGTGCAAACCTGGTGGAGGATTTCCTTTTCAAGAAGGAATCGTTCGAATGGAATGGCCAGCGTGTTCTTTAGACATGAATCCAATCGAGCACGTTTGGGACGCTCTAGGAAGGCGAGTTTCTGGCCGCAACAACCCCCACAAACTCTCCAAGAACTGGAAAGTGCTCTTCTGGAAGAGTGGGGCAGAATACCCCAACTCGTCATTAATAGCCTCATTGAGTCCATGCCTCAAAGGTGTTCAACGTTGCTGGCCGCCCGTGGAAACCATACCCCCTACTGAAAATGATTTTCTTTGAAGAAAACATCTTTTCTTATTCTTTTTTTCTCATATGCACAAATTGTGTTTTTTTCCATTAGTACACAAATGCGCAATAAAATGCATTTTTTTCTGCCAAACATGTGTAATTTATTCTCATATAACCTACTATGTCTGTCGACCATGTATCAATCAGCTAAACAGTTTACCAGATACAAAATCCACCTAAAACTGCAATATCCTTTAATTGTTTTGAGCAGTGTATTTCAGATCCAGTTATAATGTAGTATTATGTACAACTTAAAATTAAAAAATTAGTCATAGGAACTCCGCCTCTTATTGATAAAGCTTTTTTAATAATTTCATTATTTTTTGTAAAATATTTTTGATTTCAAAGATTATACAATTTTTTAGACACATTTAAATACTTTTTAACGTTACAGCAATATTTTTTTTCATAACCTACATACTTTATTTACCTTGCTTAAATTATTTCAAGAAGATTTCTTTATTAGTTATTGAAATATGATTTTATATATAAAATGAGGCCTTTGAAAATTGAACAATCATTAATGGCAATTATGACCATTTAAAAGATATTTTTACGTAAAATGCAATAACACCCTGCCTTCAGTTGATAATAAATTTTTGATTAACACATTATTTTTGACAAAATTCTTGATTAAAAAAATTCACAAGATGAAACACTCTCAACAAGATACTTAGTGTTTAAACTCTTAGTGTAAAGACTCTTAGTGTTTAAACATGACAAAAAACAAAAAATAATAATCTGCCAACATTATTTGTCGCATATACATTATTTGAAACCTATTTAGTGATTTTATATTGAAATGACTTTTTTTTAATGCAGTCTTTGAATATAGAACTGCTATTAAAAAAATGTAAACAATTTTTCAAAATTTTGATTTTTTTTTTATCTTAAAAAATATTTTACTTAGGATCAAGAAAATTAAAGGTGATTACGTCTTAAAATGAGCTATAAACAAACCCAGTTTCATTGAAACTTTTAACAGTGATTAAATGGCTTAGGGGAACTGACATGGAATGACTCTGCTTGATTTGATTTGAAATGCACCTCAAAATATTTTAAATTAGAAAATACTACTAAAAACACCCAAAATCCCACTATTTTTATTTCACAATCAGGTAAAGGACACCTTTAAGTATATCTCCCATAAAAAATAAATTTAATAAAAATACCGCCTTTTGTTGATAATGCATTTTTTGTTAATGCATTATTTTTCATAAAAAAATTACAACTTCAAAGTTTAAACATTTTTTTAGACCCACTTAAAATGTTACAAGCGTAACAATATATTTTTTTCATAAACTGCGTACCCTAAATATTATGCATAAATTATTTGAAGATGATTTGTAGAGTAGATATTGAAATATGATTATATATATGACATGCTACATTTGAAAACCGAGCAGTCAAGAATGAAAACTGACGCCAGTTTTTCAAAATTTTGACAATTTTTTTCTGAGAAACTATTTCACCAAGGAGCAAAAAAAATTACTGGTGATCATATCTTAATAGTAAGAACAAATACACGCAGTTTCATTAAAATCTGTTATGGTGGGTTACATATTGGTATTTTACTGCCTGATTTGATGTGGAATGCCCCAAAAACGTCTTTATTTATTTATTTAACTGAATAACAAACATACAACTTGTGTGCTTGACATAAAGCCCGCTTATAAGTCGGAGACAAGATAGCACAAGGAAATATTACAACACAAGAGAAATACACCCTGGGAGTTCCACACAAAGTGTGTGTGCAATGAAACCAGCGGGAATCGAACCCACAAACTCTTACGCAGGGACGTAGCTACAGGGGGGGGTGTGGGGGGGTGCGACACCCCCCCACTTCGGTAAACTCATATACATTCGGTAATTTCATTTTCGTTCAAAAATTGCATCATTTGGCTCTGATTTTTTTCTTTTTTTTTTTTTAAGAATTTTTAAGATATATTACAAAATTTATTACAAAACAGAAAACAATGTCAAAACATATTTAAAATTATTATATATTTTCTAATTAGAAATTCCCTTTCTCTTTGCATTATGTCATTTTTTTTTTTTCGCTGGGAGGCGATTACAATGTCACTTTTTGGCTATTCCATGGATGTAAGAAGGGGGGGGGGGGTCCATGATACAGTATCCCTTAGAAGATTAAATATACCTTCTTCCTATTTCTACGCAGTATCCCTGTAAGCCAGAAGATTAGGGTAGAGAATATCTTCGCTTCATTCAAGAAAGGAATCTGGAGAAAAAGGCCTTGGGGGTAAATGTGTACACTCTTTGACCAATGCAAATGAAATTAGAAGGCCAGACTTCTTGTTCGTTAAAATTCATTTTGCTGGACTCTGAAAGCTATGGGGGGGGGGGGGGTATTTTGCGGTTTTTTCGGGGGACAGGATGTCGCCAGATGTTTACTGTTGTATTGTCTGTTTTTCAGAGCAAAAAATAAGAGAGAACCGGGAATTTTTTCTTTTCAAAGAAAATTAAAACGGTGTAATAAAATTACATCAGTTACTAAGTATGTACCGAATAGTGATTTTGACCGAATACCGAATATTCCGCCAACAGGTGAACCGGATACCGAATATTCGGCTAGCCGAGTAGTAACTATTTGGCCAAATACCAAATATTCGGCTGGTCGAATATTTTAAAATTTTATTAATTAAAAAATTTTCATGGCTTCTTCTGGTGAAATAAACCAATATATATATATTTTAATTCTAAAACAAACAACTCAGCAAAAATAACTTTTCTACCGAATATTCGGCCTACAGGCGAACCGTATACCGAATATTCGGCTAGCCGAATTAACTGTTAGGCCAAATACCAAGTACCCGACTGGTCAAATACTTTTATATTTCAAAGATTAAAGGCATTAAAATGTTAAATTTAAAGATAATTTTACATAATATTTAATGCAGAAACTTACATTTTGATAAACAAGAACTTTTTACAAGTAAACTGTATATATGGAAAAAATCTGCTTTGAGTTATTTAAGAAGAGAACTTTAAAATTTTATTAATTAAAAAAGTTTGATATTTCATAGCTTCTTCTGGTGAATTAAACCAAGTGAATATATATTTTTTTTAATTCTAAAACAAACAACTCAACAAAAATAAGTTTTCTACTGCCTTTGATTTAGCAAGGAACTTTTTAAATGCATCTTAGATCAGTGTTTCGAATGGGCGATTATTTTCAGAGATTGTAAACATACATATTGTTCCTAAAAAAATTGTAACAAACTTTCAACAGAGATAATGTGGTCAAGACAAAAAATTTTTGGACAAGAAACAACACCTCACTCCATTTATTCCATCAAAATTGCAATATATTCAGTCAAAAATTCTGGGTATGCAACTACAAGCCGAAACTGAATTTTCGTTCACAACTTTATCGGTAAATGAAGATATTTTATCAAAATTTGTTTCATATTAATTTAGTCTGTATTAAATGTGATGATATCATTGAAAATGGCAGAATTTTGGCCAGTCGCACAGTATAAATACTATAAATTGCATTCTGAATAAAGGAATGTCTACCTCATAGTTGTTTAAATATGAAAAGTGGCAATTTCCAGCACTTCTCATCATGCTATTATATTTCACAGAAATCAAAGCAAGTTTGTTAAAAATATAGCTATGATATCTTCGTTAGGGTTAACAAATGAAAATCCAAGTCTGACCTCGAATGAGATGAGATAAACTTTATTTATAACTGAATAAGTGGATTGCGATTATGGTTTTCTGAGCAAAAAATGTCTTTCTTCATGTGTATTATCAACCCTGAAAGTTTTTCTGTTTTGATTAGAAGCGCCCTTTTTTTGTGAAAAAACAAGAAGCAGATTATTTACTAGAAAAGGTTCAGGAACTTGCATTTTTACATTGTTAGTTCCTATGAAAATCTCCATTAAGGGTTAATTTTCTTAAGTAATACTTTACAAAAAGCAAATAATGTAAAAACATTCTCTTTTACTTAAATATGATTCTGTTTCTAATTATTATGAATATCTTTATAAGTTGACAGTTAAAAGTAGAAATTGTGTAAGATTTTTAAAAATGTTTTAAAAGTTTTTTTAAGTATTCGGTTTGGCCGAATATCTTGATATTATAACCGAATATAAGGTTAGGCCGAATATTCCGTAACATGGTCGAAAAGGCCGAATACAGAATAGATACCGAATATTCGGTACATCCCTATTAGCTGCTATATATAATGGTATATTGTATCTTCGAAAAACTAAAAGTTTCTTGAAAAAATTATTTAAAAAAAATGCGGGAAAAAAATCCTTAAGGGTGTTCTCAAATCAAAAGAGCTACTTTCTGAGACATCTCTGAATTCATTTTTGTTCGGAAATTGCCAGGTGTTGTTATTCATAAACTATGTATTCGAAAGACGTTTTCCATTTTTTGGTAAACGCAAAACATTTTTCAGAAAATATTATCAAAGTTGACGTTTTGAACCGAATTCCAGACACGGCAGCTCGAGAAAGGCAAAAAACTTGTCGTCATGTGACCACAATCGCTTATAAAGCGATAAGTAATTTTATCAAAAAATGTAATACTAGTTTCCATTGTATTCCGCTTCAACAGTGAGGCCTGCCAGTATGCTTAAAAATGCGACAGAAAATGTGTCTGAAAATTTTGCGTTGTTCAGTAGGAAGCTCGAGAACCGCTTTAAAGAAAAATAATAATAAGATAGAGAACTATAAAATATTGGATTTTTCCCTTTGTAATTTAATATAAACCGAAGATATGTTTTAAGATCTGGATCTGTTCTTGTCACGGGGTAGTGGAGGGTATACGGAGATATAGAACGGGAAGCTCCGCATACACTCTGCTTCTCAAATAAAGCATTAGCGTATACTGTTTCCATGAATGTTCATGACTTTAGCGTATGCCCTTTGTTTTTTTACGATTACAGCACTGGCTCTTGTCATTCAGTTCGAAAAGATATTTTTTATTTATATATTTGAACTTGTTTTAGAATCATCAGTTGTATTGATATATAAAGACAAGTGCATTGATGATAACCATTAATCTTTCTTCTACTTGGCGTTTTGAGACATACATTTACTTTCTGCTGCAAAACGGAAAGCAATTTTTTTTTCTTTGTTTTCTGAAATGAAGGGATCTCAAACTTAATTTAAATTAATTAAAAAAAATCCCTTGACTTGAATCAGGCTAATTCATGTAACAGAATCAACGCTACAGCTCACAAAAAAATGCAAGCAAAGTAATTTTGCAGAAAATAAAATAATTTTCCACACTGTCTCCCCTCTCTCCCCTTCTCCATCGAAAAAAGATCTTTTTGTGTTCAACACTTTTTTTTTTTATTATTGCAAATTAAAATAACAATATTTAATTTTTATAACGGAATCCTGTTTTAAACTGAAAAATGTGTTTATCCATGCAAAATTAATATAATAATATGTGAGAAAAGGATATATAATACATTTACACCTATTAAGAAGGGAACTTGTCTATTTTGCATTTTTTTACTTTATAGTGCAATTCCGTCTTAGAAGATTTTACTGCATAGCATTTTTTAGATATTTAAGTCTCCAGTACATGGAATATGAATTAACAAAATTAATGATAATCGAAACATTTGTATATAACAAATAGGATTTATTTTAAAAAATTAATAATTATCGCAGCCTATGGCCTTTCTATAAAAATAATGATTACAAAAAAAAAAAAAAAAAAAAAAAAGAAAGAAAAGAAAAGAAAAGAAAGAAAGAAAGAAAAAAGCTAAGATTAAGTATTTTTGATCAGAATTCCTCGTACAGACACATTTTTAACCAAATCGACGTAAAAATCAATGTTTTGTAAAAATTCACTCGGGCCGTGTCAGACTCGGGTCGAGATTTTCATTTTTTTCCAGGCCAGGATGATCTCAGGCTGAACTTTTAGCTGCTATAACGCCGGGCCAGGCCAATAATTTTTTTCGACAGGCCTGGCCGAGTTTAGGCCTACCTTTCATAATGGGCCGGGTCGAATTTTTTTCTATGGGTCGGCCTGGCCCGGGCCTGAAAATTTCTACCCGTACAAACATCTAACTTAAAATTTAAAAAGTATTGCAAATTTCAAACTTTGAGTTATAAATAAAAGAAAAAAAGAATTATTTTTTAAATATTTTCTGTTGAATTTATTTTTATAGTAATAATAAATAATCAATCTAAATCTGTCTTTTTACACCTCACCCCAAATTGCCGCTTTTACCTTTGCTCCCCCCCCCCCCCCTCACTGGATTATCGCGCACGAAAAGCTTAAACCTTAAGTGATGAGGTGATTTTTTTTTTATATATATATATAACGTGGTGAGATGGTGTGTATGCAACCACAAAAATTTATTTCTTGTCTTGTGCACTCCACAAAATTTAGCGAATTAAAATAAGAAAATATCCTGTGAATCAGGGGCGGATCAAGATACTCGTTTTTTTTTGTTGTTTTTTTTTGGGGGGGGGGGGGTGTATACCGAATGATATATAATCAACACAGTCATAGTTTCTATTGGTTAAATCATTCCTTGCAGTTAATTATTATATGAATATGAAATAATTAATGCTATTTAAAATTACTATAGACTCTCGATTATCCGAAGTTCAATTAACCGACACACTCGGTTAACCAACCCTCTCTCATTATATAAGCCTCCTCTCCTCAAGATATGGCTTATTGTTACTTATTGTGTCGAAAAATTAAAAATGTTACCATTGAATTTATTTATTAAATGTCTCATTTTTATTCTTCTTTTCCTTTTTACTCTTTTACTTTAGTAATTATTTATCTTATCGGTTTATTCAAAAAAGGGGCTGAATAAAAATCTAAAAGGGTTTAACATCCTTGAAAAGTCAAAATGTGTCATCTAAGCGGTGCGTATACTTCTTCAGAATTTACTCATTATTAGTCCATCAAGGTTAACATTTGTTACTGAGACCCAGGTATGTTTCCATAGCTTCTCTACAAGAGGCAGAAAGACAGCGAAAAATAGTAAACCAAACAATGAACGGTGGGTGACAGTAGAGCGGCATTTTCTATTCAAATCACCTAGTCATTAAGTAAATACATAAAGGAAGAACTGATTCAGCAAGTTGGCTTTAAAGAAATTAACGCACCATATGCATTTTAGCTTTTAACTGACTAAGACATACTCCTTTTTTGTTCGTCCATCAAATACCCCTTAAAATTCACCAATGTGGGTGGCAATAGCAGTACATTTTTTAAAAAACATTAGTGGGTTTTTTCAGAAAACATTAAGATGCTTGAAGTTTTAAAAGGTCCTTTCTTTTTCTTGTTTCTTTCTTTCTTTGGAAATCGCTACGAATCCCATTCTTTTCTCAAACAAAAGAGCTCTCTGCAAAAATATTATACAGAAATTAGTAGTGCAGCTTCTTTGAAAAGATGAAAAAGTTTCCACACTTTAAACGGATCCGCATAACGGTGTCAATTTTCTGTTGTAGAAATTCAACAAAAGGTACACGAAGTGGTATCGTCCCCCACCTCAACCCATAGTGTCAAAAATTATGACGCCATATTCCTTTTGACTCGACATAATCCTTTTTTATTCATTAATTGCCGAAACGTCAGTGAGGTTTGCCACTGACACCCGAAAAGTGTTCGGTTTTCGTTTGCTTGTCTGCCTGTTCCGCGAAAACTGCCGTTATAAACGTTGGATTTATATCTTGGAGGGATGACACCCCGATCGCCCCCCCCCCCCCCCCCCTGGATCCGCGCCTCGGGGAATCTCCTGGTGATAAATATGCTTTTTTTCGCGGCCCTTTGACAAAATTCGCGTTTTTTTCAGAGATTCTTTGACGAAATTCGCATTTTTCCAAAATCTCTTGACGAAATTAGCGTTTTTCCCGCGATTCTTTCGCGAAATTTGCATTTTTTCCGCAATTCTTTGGCGAAAATCGCGTTTTTTCTGCGATTTTTCCACGAAATTTGAGTTTTTTCTGCGATCCTTTGACAATATTCGCTTTTTCCTGGGGTTCTTTGACAAAATTTACGTTTTTTCGCGGTCCTTTGACGAAATGTGCGTTTTTTCCGTGATTTTTTGACGAGATTCGCGTTTTTTCCGCGATTTTTTGACGAAATTGGCATTTTTTTGCGCGATCCTTTGACGAATTTGGCGACTTTTTGCGAACGATTGACGAAATTGATTTTTTTTTCGGCGACCATTTGTTGGAATTCGCGATAAGCGGTGGATTTATATTTTGTGGGGGGGCGATCGCCCCCCCCCCCCCCGTGTATCCGCGCCTGCTGTGAATTTTGCATTATTTACTTGAATAAAATCAACTGAAAAAGTACTGTAAGTGTACATACATATACATATAAATACATGTATGTAAATACCACAAAAAAATTTTCTTCCTAATTGAAATTTCTCTGGTGTGGAAAACACCTCACCTGATCAGTTAAGGGTTAAAATCTTTAAAATTACTTTTTTCCTCTGCTTTATTCGTAATTGTGCAATACGATAAATAAATCAGCAGTTATCTACTTCACTCCCTCCATTCATAATTTTTACTACCCTCGCTCCCCCCGGTTTGTAAAATTTTAAATGGTTGAAATTATTTAGTTTTTTGTTAAAAATTTTTGTCTGTTTATTTATATATTGCTGAAATAATAAATAAATGTATAATCCTCCACTTCCCCCCTCGCGCAACAGAAAATATTGCGAAAGGATACAAAATACAAATAAATACAAAATAAAAAAAATACAAAATTTACTATGAACATTCGGTAAATTCGATCTCCACACCCCCCCAAACGAAATGTTCTAGCTACGCCACTGCTCTTACGCACAAGCGATTAGCTGACTGGTGCTTTGACCACTCAGCCGCAGAGCCCCGAAAAACGTCTTTGTCACTTGATCAAAATCACTTATAACTCAATAGGTAATTTATTTATCAAAAAATGGAAACACAGTTTGATTCCAAATCTCTTCCATATAGTCAGGCCTTTTAATTTTATCTTTCCGTTAAAAAATGAATTTGTAAATGTGTCAACGTTTTGCGCTTGTTGAGCAGAGCAGTTGAGAACAGCCTTAAGTGTTTTTTTTTTTTTTTTTTTTTATCACTTTTAGCAGTTTTTAGATGAATTTGAATGTATGGGGTGTTTTTCTTTGATCAGACTGTACATAATCACTTTATAGCAATTAAAATTTATAGCTGCGTTCTCTGACGCTGGAGAAAAAAGATTGCACAATCGTTGTTTAGGCATAATTTTTTCCGAACTGTGAGAATTGCCGGTTGTAATACTCATTAGTTTGTTCATTTAACGATTAATAATGGAATAATGTGATTAACCTCTTGCATTATGATTCAAACTACTATGATGGCTGCTAGTATATATATATATATTATGATAAATAGATCTATTTTAAATCTCTTTACTCTGTGCCCTTATAGACACGTGTTTTCTTCGGCTGATGACGAGCTGTTAAAATTTCCAGCTCGAAACGCGTCTTATGTATTATTTTGATTTTATGACTTTTTTTTTACAAATTTTTATTATTTTAATTAATTTAACTGATGTAATTATTAATTTAACATACATAATTAATTAAATTTGTATGGGACTAATGGAATTTACTTAAGGTTACAAGAAGAATACATTTATTGTATGTTGTATATTACAAAGTTGAAATTTATTATTGTAATTTTTTAAAGAATAACAGCTTCCGCTTGAAAGAAACCTACAGTGCCAACAAAAAAAAATCTTAACAGTCATTGAACATTTTTTAAAAAGCCCTCATTTCAAACCACTACCAGAACTTAAAGAGAATGCTGAGTCATGTCAAATTGCAAGGGCAATCACACCCCATGTGACCAACGCCTGATAGAAACTCTCGCCCGCATCTTTTAAAGCAGGAAAAAGTAAAATAAAGCATGTGAACATAAAGATTGTGGCTTAAGTGTCAAGATTTTTTTTTTTTTCACTTTGGAAGAAACTTGCCAACCCTGACGAGAATATACAATAACCTCTCCCAAGTAACTATTCCGAAAAGCATGTATTATATTTGCCTGTAATACATATTTGTTGAACATGAACATGTTGACTTGTGTAGGGATGGCATCCGAAAAATCTCTATTCCGAGTTGAGGAAACTGGTTAATACACCATTAAAACAGTGGCACCCAAAGAAACTTTGTTTTTATAAACGCTTCTTTAAATCTCGAAAATAGATTGGTTTCTAAAGATAAAGACTATTTTTCAGAATCGTGGATCACTCGGAGGAGAAATTGTCTATTTTCGTTTGTGATTCTATTATATTTTGCTAAATTTAGAAACATCTGTATTCTTTTACAGTGTAGCACAGTAGTACCAACTTTTAAAACATATTGAGTAGGCTCAAAATTTTTTAAATAAAATAACACATATAATTTTCCCTTCTTAGCATGTATGTCTGTAGAGAAAGAGAGAGAACAGGAAAGAATTACTAAAGACTTTAAAGATAATTCGAAATTATATTTTTTCTAAGTAAATTTTTAAATTATTATAATTTACTTAAAATTTTCTGAATATATTTCAATTATATTCTTATAAGTTCTTCCTTATAAATACAAGAATATTTATTTTAAATAACATTGAAATTGCCAACTATTGAAAGCGCAAAAAACTAAATCTCAAGAAAAGCATTTATTTTAGTCATCTGAATGCTTTATCAATTCAAGTCATCAAAACAGATGGCAAAATGTGCAGGGAATTTGTTTTCGTGAGAAATTTAACTAAACTAACTATTCAATGAAGGGGTTTCCAGTGCTCCTGTACGTCTAATGCATGTACATGTCCCTACTATTTTTCAAACAAAACTATTTTGAGAACATTAATAAAACCAAATTTCATTTCAGTGATTAAACAATTAAAAAATAAATAAATTACGAATTAAATCTATTGAAACTGGGTGGGCCAATGAGATCAAATTATTGGGTGGACTCGCACCCCGTGAGCCCATATAAGTTGCCGCCACTGATTTGCTCAACAAGGTGAAACTTTCTCGCACGTTTTTAAACGTAAAGGCATAAAATTGGAAGGTCAGTAGTGGGAAAAGGATAGTTCAAGGTCAGCCGATGATGGTGCTGCAGTGTCGCTAAGATTAGACGAATTACAAAAAGTACAACCAAAAAAGCATTTTGATATCGAAAAGATACTGAAAAAGCACAAAAGAAAAGGATTGAAAAGATACTGAAAAAACACAAAAGAAAAAGACAACTCAAGTTAAGCTTAAAGGTAACCCCTCTAAATTTAACCAGTCGATACCCTCTTCAGATTTATTTTCTCTATAAAGCCGACAATTTTACACTTTGAATGATCATTTAGAATCATGTGATTCTACGTGATGTTACCTTCTGACAGTTTAATGAACTACTTTCCAGAGAACACAATTTTGCATTATTTTACGAGATCATAGGAGACGACAGTATTCCGAGTGATGCAGCTTTAAGCCCAAAATTGCAGAATGGCAGAACATATATACAGCTAACTCGAGATCCAAGGAATTGTAAAAAGCCGTCAGTTAATAACTCAGTAAATACAGCTCATATTGTTCTGATTCTTTTTAAAAACAGTCTTATATCTGCAGTCTAATCCTATTCTGAAATTTCTACATTTCTACATGCAGTACATTTTGAGATGTGTAAAACCATTTTTTAAGTAATTTGGGAGATGCAAGATCGTCCTTTTTTTTTCTTTTCCAAAATGGCCTGGGCGATTTAAAAAAAATTAATATATAATATTAATTTGTTTTAGATGAAGCGAATAAAGCCTTAAGGTTTTTCAGGAAAACTGTTTTTTGATTTAATCCGGTTCAAAAATGGGACTATATTTTTTCGCCATTCTATGGGAATTTCATTACAATTGCGTGACAAGTCATTACTGTATTTATTAGCATGCCTTCTTTTTCTCCATAATTTTGAAAAGAGATAGATAAATAAAAAGATAAATCAATTTTTTGCAATAAATATACATTTCAATGTATAATATAAATTCAATGATATATTTAATAGTGTATTGGAAAATTAAAAGTATCGTTTAGATGTGTAAATATATTTTAACTAGGGTTTTAAAAAAATCATGATTTTTTTTAAAAAATCAAAAAAATTAGATTTTTTTATATTTTTTTCCCTGTGTTAAAATATTAAACATCTATCAAGAATTAAGCATTTCAAAAATGAATAACCCTCCAATTACTAATATAATCTATGTTTTTTTGCTTTAATTAATAAAATTTTAATTATGTAATTATAGAAATTACAAAAAACTGCAAATTAAAAATTTCTTTAGTAACATACAAAATTATGTGCATTAATAATTTGTAATAATTATGTAAACCAATATTAAATACTGCTTATATTTTAAAGTTATTGATAAATTGCATTTATTTTCAAATTGATGATACAGGTTAAATTTTGTAATTATTAAACAATTAACTGTTTAATTAAGAACACAATCTACATTTTTGAAAAAGTGGTTGAAAAAAGGTGATAAATAATAGTTTGATAAATTCATAAAGCAGCCAGTAATTTTACACAGGTTCTAAAGCGTATGTATATCAAATTGATCAAAAATGGTAGCAATGTATACAGCAAACTCACACATAATTTATAAATAGATTACAAAAATTGTATTTTTGAAATTTAAATCAGATTTTTTTCCCCACAACATTAAAATATTTGAATAGCTACTAAATATTATAATGTTTTGAAGTTATTTAACATTTAGTTAGATGTTTTTTAAATGTGTAATACTTCTTTTTACACAGTTTAATATTGTTATAATTAACAATAACAAATATTACATTTTTTACAAGTGATTTAGTGATAATTTCCATTACTGATTATAATGCTTTTTCACACTATTTTAAAAAATCAGAAAATATGTGATTTTATCATCTGATTTAAATCAATTGATTAAAATCATTGACACTCTATTGCTATGTTTATTGTATATAAAAGAATGTTTAAGAAAGTACTTTTTACAAACTTACTGTATTTAAATTTTTCACAATACTCAGGAATTACGCTTCGAAACAACTGTTTAAAGCTTTGTTTTCTGTATTCATAAGTCACAATACCTGAAGAAACTTCCCAAATTATGTTCATCTTAGATTTGAATACTTTTTATGTCATTTTAAACATTTAAAAATTTTTTTGATTTTAATCAATGATTTTTAAAAAAAAATAACTTTATTAAAATCATGATTTAAATCAACTGATTTAAAACGATGACACCCTAATTTTAACCAAATCAAAAATAATTTAAATTGAATTTTAAAACAAAATTTTTATTGAATTTATGATTGATGATTATTATGATAAATTGAATTTATGAGAGATGTGGATGAAAAAGCATCAGAGAGTAAATTTTTATAAATCTTTTCATGTTGAACAAAACTTTTGCACATATGATTATAAATACAACTAAAAATAAAATGCTGAAATAAATAATACAAATGCATAATTTTTAATGTATAGCACAGTGTCACTCAAAATTTGATATCATTATTTTTAAAATCCATATTTAAAATTCTAAGAGCCATAAGAGAGCCATGCTGCATCACAAACTTTTAACCAATTAAAGGTTTTTGAATTGATTACCTATACCTCTAGATTTGAAAGGAGAATGGGAGATTGGTTTTTAAACTGAACTGATTTATCCCCATATATGGCATAATATTGTCAGTACCATGTTAAACTATCCAATGTGAAAACAGTCAGTGGGTTACTTTTTTAAAATTCAGATTTCTTGATTGGCACCACTTTTTTGATATAGTGAAATTCGCCTTATTTAATGACATATTAATTAAGGCGAAAACAAGGTGAATTTTAGCATTTCAGAAAAGTGGTGCCAATCAAGAAATCTGAATTATAAAAAAGTAGTCCACTGTTTTCACATTGGATAGTTTGACATGGTACCGATGATATTACAGAATTCAGCAAATATCTGTTAGGTAACAGTTTAGAATTGGCGGATGGAAGACCTAAATATGGTAATGGATATGAGCAGGATGATAGCGACACAAAAAAAAATCGAATTCCATCAGGATATTACAAATCTCTAAGGATATTATTAATTTGACTCAAAATTACATCAAAAATTTGGTAATAGAATTTCAGTTAAAGACAAACCCACTAAAAGAGGTGAATGTTTCTTTGAAGAAATATGCACAATTGAAATTTTTATCAGGTTTAGTTGAATGTTTGGGATCCTCACCAGGTGAGGTATTTGAAAATGTTTCATACTATTTCTACTGGTGCCCTTTTAAAAGATTTCAATTTAGGGTTTTTTATTTATAATTTTGAAATTAAAACAATTACAGATCATTTTTAATACATTGAAGACTTTTTTAGGCTTATTACATTAAAAAACTACTAGTAAAATAAACATAAATTAAAGCTTTAAAAAGACGTCATTTGACAGCGGTAGAAATAGTGTTAAAGGGGAAGATGGAGATATGATTCATGAAGTGTTTGACAAACCTCATTACATAACAGTGACTTGAAAGAATTTTCAAACAATTGAAATTGTTGTAAGAACACTTTGTGTCATTTGGTCGCGGGAAGTTGATTGTGAAAAATGTCTTTCATAATGTTTGTTCCTTATCAATGCTGCAACCAATCTTTTGAAGACTATCATACACATAAGACAGGCAGCAGAATGAACTATTATAAAACATCCCTTTTTCAGAAAGGATATGGTTTCAGAGGGGTTTTTTTCACTCGCTTTTCCATGCAGCCATACCTTTACTTAAATAAGGTGCTGAAGCCATTTGAAAACAGTTATTTTATACAAATGTAGATGTATTGAATGATATTTCACAAGGGGCTAGTATAAAAAAAAAGCAGCTAAACAAATAAAGGCAGAAGATCTTTCAGAAAATACTCTCAAAGTGGGCATTTTTAACTGAATTCCTGAAGGCAGTGCAAGAAAGCGAAAAATCTTGTCACATGACAATAACCACTTATAACTCTATAACTGATTTATTGATAAAAAACTAGAAAATGCTATTAGAAGGGGTAGTACTGGTCCAAGGTAATATTTCAGGACATACTTTTTTTGATATTTCAGGGTAATTTCAGGACACATTTTCATTTACCCGGCATATTACTTTTTTTTTCCAAGATTTTTGGATGAAATTTGCAATTAATTTTTGAAATTTATTGACGAAATTAGCAATTCTTTTTCTGTGACCGATAAACAAATTTGTGATTTTTTTTTCAACGGTTGCTTGCCGAAATTAGAGATTTCTTTCTGCAATCATTTGCAGAAATTTGCGATTTTTTTCAGCAATCGTTTGCAGAAATTCAGGATTTGGATTTTTTTTTCTGCGATTCTTAGACGAAATTTGAAATTTTATTTTACAATCGTTTGAAGAAATTCGCAATCAATACGAAATTTGCATTTTATTTATGTGATCTCTTGAAGAAATCGTGATATTCTTCTGCAATCGTTCAACGAAATTCACACTTAATTTCAGCAACATTTTGATGAAATTGGCGATCTTTTACCCGTGACCAATTGATGATATTCGTAACTTTTTATGTGACCTCTTGACAAAATTCACGAGTTTTTCTGCAATTGTCAGATAAAAGTCATGATTCTTTTGCTGAAATGATTGGCTGAAATTTATGATTTTATTCATAGGTCACTTGACAAAATTCTCTGTCTTTTTTGTGGCGCACATCAACAGAATTTCCTTTTTTATTACGATTCCACAGAAATTCCTGATCTGATTTTTTAAAAAAGCAAAAAAGCAGAAACCTGCCAAAAAGCAGATAAATGGCATTCCTGCGAATTTCAGTGAATGATTGACGACACTCCCAATTTTTTAGAGATTGATTAAAGACTACCGCGATTTTTTTCAACAACCGATTAACAAAATTTGTGATTTTCCTAAATTTTGCTTATGTAACCAAAGTTAAGCTCTTTAGAAACTCATTGACAGTACTTTTTTCAAAAATTTTCGCACATGGGTTATTTTTTAAATATTTAATATAAATGTTTTGTCTAATCTTTGAACTATTTCAGAAACTGAATGCTGAGTAAAAAATAATCCTCATCATTTGTATTTGTAGAAATCGCTAGTCTTTTTTAAAAGGTACTTTTTTACAGTACAAACCTTTCAATAATAAAATCTTCGTGCTGTTTGTTTGTATGAAGTCTTATGAAAATGAAACACATCAACATTCCATCATTTTTGACAGGGGGTTATATACTTGTTAAACTATATTATTGTAAATCTTTCGAAATTTGTTAGTTGGATGACAAGGAAACATCCTTTAACCCTTTCAATTACAAGTAATTGTGTTTCTGCAATGTTGAATTCACACCAGAATTTTCGAAAAATTTTATTTAAAAATAAGAAAAAACAATTTTTCAACCAGTTATAAAAGTAAAATTTAATTAAAAGTTTCTGATGCAAATCTTGATTAAAATTAGGTAGGATATAATATATCCCACCACTCCTCAAGGGATTAAAGTAGTTTCTTCTCAAATTCCCTACTCAAGAATGCAGAACTTTCCAACACATTTTTAAACATCAAGCATAAAAAATTGGCAGATTGGCAGGCCTGACTATTGAAGCAATTTTTTCGCTCTGTTGGAAATATTCAATTCATAAAATAGCATTTTTCATTTTTTGATAAATAAATTATTTGTCGAGTTATAAGAGATGGCAAGTTTTCACCTTTCTCGCTCATTGAGAATTTGGTTCAAAAAGCCCACTTTGATAGCACTTTCTGAGAGATCTTCTGCCTTTACCAAAAAATAGAAAACGTCAACCGAGTACATAGTTTCTAAACAAGAACACCTGCTAATTTCATGTGCTTCCACACAAAAATGAATTTAGAAATGTGTCAGAAAATAGCTTCTTTGGATTTGAGAACAGCCTTAAGAAGAGTATTCAGGAAAATAAATCAAAAATTTAATTTTCTGATGAGGAAAATGCAAATGCATCCATAGACATGGGTTTGACATTTGGAATGAAGAATTTGATGTCAGACTGACATTCGTTAATATTCCATACTTCCATCTTACAATATCGCTCACCTGCAAGAAAAGTGACACATCTCGACAAAAGTAAATTTCACAGGAGAGGCAAAAGAAAATTTGCAAGATTTTACTGAAACATGTAATTAGAGCACTTAGCTCTGCATGTAGGAGTAAAAACGTGCATAAAAGCTATAAACCCTTAAGACTTTTCTCAACTGCTCTACTCAACAAGCTCAAAATGTTTTGACACATTTACAAATTCTTTTTTTAAATGGAAAGATATAAAATTGGAAAGCCTGACCATGGAAGCGATTTGGAATCAAACTGTGTTTTCCATTTTTGGATCAATCAATTACCTATTGAGTTATAAGCGATTTTGATCATGTGACATGGCATTTTTCTCCCCTTACTGACTGGATTTTCTTCTTTCGTTCGAAAGTTCGGTTCAAAATACCAACTTTGACAGTATTTTCTGAAAGATCTATTGCGTTTACAAGAAAAAAAAAAAAAAAAACAGTTCAATGACATAGTTTCTGAATAACAACACCTTCTAGTTTCAAGCGTTTCCGAACAAAAATTAATTAAAACTAATGTCAGAAAGTTGACCCTTTGGATTTGAGAACAACTTTAAGGGGACCGCCATGTTAAAATACACCAACTTTATGTACCTTTTTCTCAGAAATGGTGTATATAGAGGTTTAGAATTTTTAGAGTAGTTTGAGTAACATGTTTTACGTATTTTAACAGACCCTTTTCTTTTTAAGTGAACCTGAAAATTAATTATTAATTATTTATTATTGAAAGGCATTTTTAAATTAGCATTTTTGGTAAGATTTCACTGCAAAAAATAAATAATTCTCAACAAATCCTTAAATCCCTGTGTGAAAATATACAATATAACATAATAAAAGTATTTTTAAAAAATTGAGTTCTTAAGTTTAATAGATATTGAAAAAAAGGAACACAAAAATGAAAAATCCAAGTTTTGAGAAAAAGTCAGTTAAAGATTTAAATGGTCATTAAGCTGCGAAGTACTCTTAGAAAGAATGAATAATTCCAACACTTCTTTTTTTAATATATAAACATGCGTGATAAATCATTGGAAAGATAAAAGTTTAAATTATTTAATGATATAAAAAAGTAAAAATCGATTTCCCCCCCCTGAATTTCGCTTACCTGGTCCCCTTAAGAATGAAGACGTAGATGTGGTTAGGAAGGTTGAGTAATTTTACCTCTGCACACTATCCACCTCCCTTCTTTGGTCACGAATGGACGTATAGCGTTTTTAGTATAACTATACTTATGAAACGTCTTCTGTAGCAAGACGGACCTTTTTTTGGAATAAAACGCAAAATGAATTTTTGCGAGATGTGTCACTTTTCTTGCGGGTGAGCGATATATACATCTTAGAATACATATCATAATATCTACAACAGTGTTAATGAAAATAACAGCTACTCTGTTCCTAAAATTATATTTATAAATTCTTTTTTTTCCATATTTTATTCATTAATAGCGCAAGGGAAAAAACATAAATTATAATAATTTATTTTCTCTAAATAATATTTTTAATTGCCTTCATATGTACTGATCAAAATTGAAATTTGTTTGCTTCGATTAAAGTTGTAAACTTTCATTAAGGCTGTTCTCAACAAGTGCAAAACATTTTGACACATTTACAAATTCATTTTTTAACAGAAAGATATAAAATTGGAAGTCTTGACTATGGATGCGATTTGGAATCAAACTGTGTTTTCCATTTTTTTAAAAATAAATAAATTACCTGTTGAGTTATAAGCGATTTTGATCATGTAACAAACATGTTTTTCACCCTTTCTTGAGCAGTTTTTCTTCTTTTATGCAGAAATTCGGTTCAAAATGCCTACTTTGACACTAATTTCTGAAAGACCTATTGTATTTGCAAAAAAACTGAAAAAACAGCTCGATTACATGGTTTCCAAACAACAACACCTGACAGCTTCATGCATTTCTGAACAAACATAAATTAAAACTTATGTCATAAAGTTGTTCTTTTGGATTTGAGAACAGCTTTAAGATATATACTGATTATACATCTTTCATGGAGGTCTTTCTAAAACGACGTATATCTGTGAAAAATGTACAATCGAACTGTAATTCGCCTAAGATATAAAATCTTTGACTGTAGAAACATAATGCTGCCATTATAAAAAAATTATTTTGCTACCATTTTCGGTAGTTAAAATGCACTATATATATTGAAAAACAGTTAAAGGACTGAAAAAAAAAATTAAATAATCATTTCTAAAATTGGAAAATAAAAGTGAGAATTATCAAACCTTATAACAGTTGCACACCTTTAAAATTAAACTTTTCTTTTTTAATGAAAGTGCTTTTCATTTTCAGGACATTTCAGGAGCATGTTAAGGGTGCTCTCAAATCCAAAAGGGCAACTTTCTGACATAAGTTTTAATTTATTTTTGTTCGAAAAAGCATGAAACTAGCTGTTGTTGTTGTTCAGGAACTATGTCATCAAGCTGTTTTTTCCATTTTTTTGCAAACGCAATAGATCTTTCAGAAAATCGTGTAAAGTGGACGTTTTGAACCAAATTTCCGCGCGAAAGTAGAATAACCAGTCAAGAGCAGGTGAAAACGTGTTTGTCACGTGATCAAAATCGCTTCTAACTCAATAGGTAGTTTATTGATCAAAAAATGGAAAAAACAGTTCAATTCCAAATCACTTCCATGGCCAAGCTTTCCGATTTTATATCTTTCTGTTAAAAAATGAATTTGTAAATGTGCCAAAACGTTTTGCGCTTGTTGAGCAGAGCAGTTAAGAACAGGCTTAAGAGTTCAAAAGAGACCGAAAGAAAAAATAGATATTGCGCTCAAACAAGCAAGGGAATCAAGAAATAAATGACATTTACTAATCTAAAATTCATCTTGTGAACAGATCACCTACTGTCCATTCTTTCCACAAACTTGAAATAAACCGTTTAGTGGTCACACATATTCTTTTCCATCATACCAAAATATTAATAATAGAAAAGAAAGAAGAACGATGATGAAGATAAAAATTCTGAGAAAATCGGTTACGGCATGAAAGAAATTATGTACAACCGAAGTTATGTGTCATATAAACGAAACATTACAACATTAAATTACACAGGAATGAATTGTGACTGAACTGAATCGACGCATAAAGGTAAAAAACATATAAATGAGAAACATATAAACAGTGCTTTAGTGTATTATGAAAGAATAAGTAAGATCTTTACAGAATAATGCAGACAAGTAAATATACAAATTTATTTTATTAGACATGAAATAAACAGTGCACTTTCAGACAGATGTATAAAAATGACCAATTCATGAAAACATGTGTAATTATGATAAAATGCTTAGTAATACCATGAGTTTGTAATGGTTATGCACAAATGCAGATATGCAAAGTTTATTAATATGTAAACTAAACTGCGACTCTCACAAAACTGTGAGTTTGCTTTTATGTATTACTACACCAAATGAAGACTAACAGACAATTAATTCATGCAGTATGACAACTCTTAAAATAGAAAATTACACAATATAATACCTAACAAAGAAATTTCATGTACTCCGACACAGAAATGCAAATGCTGCAGACATATTGTAGAACTAACTTTTTTAAATCCAAAAAGAGTTTTAAACAAACAATCTTATCCTTTTACATTTAACATTTCTTTATGCCTCTAACAGCATTCAATATACAGTTATGTATCACATAACATTTCATAGTTCAATTCTGTTACTTTGCAATATTAATAATAATTTCCAATATATAGTTATGCATCACATAACATTTCATAGTTCAGTTCTATTACTTCATAATATGAATAATAATTTCTTATAAAAATCCTTTTAAAATTTTATGCCTTTTATAGCTTTAAAAAAATCACTTAGGCTTGAAAATATTAAAATCTAAATATATAATTTAATATATATTTTTTAATACATAAATTTATAGTTTTCTGATACTTTTTGCGATGCATAGTTCATTTCTTTTGATTGCAATATACAGTTTAAAGATAAAATAAGTCACAACATAATAACAAATAATAATAATAAAATACAAAGTTTTTTTTTACATTAATAACAGTCAGTTACACAATTTTTTTATATTCTGATACTATAAAATGCAAAAAACAATGTTAATCTGGGAAATTTTTTTAAAAAGAAAATCCAAATATTTATGCAATAATAAGCATCAAATATCAACAAAACAAAGTGTTTTACAGCTCTTAATACATTTTGTTTCTAATTTAAATGGTAATCAATATTGTTATTATAATAAAAATTTATAACAAAAACTTAAGATTTTTAGTAATCTGATACACATTTTAAACAGTTCCCAATAATACATGAGTGTTCAAAGAAAATTGCAATGTTTTCTGAAATTATTTATAAGATATTTTGGGATGATATCAATGAAATCTATGTATGATTGCATATATATCCTTATAATTTTGGTTAATACTGTATAAATTAGAAGCAAAATTTAATGTACATTTAGCTCTTAAGGCAACTTGGAATCACGAACAATGCAATAAGTATGTACATGAGTTTATACATGATAATAAAACTAAAAAAAGATATATTAATCAGAGTTTCCACAGGCAGTTTCAGGAGGATACTTCACCCGGCTTGCCCTTTGATTTAAAAAATAGCACCCTTCTTGCCCCTCATTCAAAAAATAGCTCCCTACTAGTGCCCTCATTCAAAAAATGTGCCATGACTGTTTTTTATACTAAAAAAAGTTGCTTGTATAGTAAAAAGGGACTCACTATTATGTCTTAAAAATAGCACTTTAACTTTTAAATACTAACAGAGCTTTTAAGAAATCAAAAGAATGAATTTAAAAATCAGAAAAGAAAATTAAAGAATCTAAAAAATCCCCCTCAGAATCTAGAATTGCCCTTTTCTTACAAGAAGCACCCTTCCCTTTTTTTAAAACTGGAGGAAACTCTGTATTAATCATGGCATACAATGTCAGCATCACACCAATACAATTGTTATTGTCTCACTTCTCATAGAATTTGGATGATTCATTTTAAATACTTAGAATGGGAAAGGTTCTCATAAAGCTGTTGTTCTCAAATCCAAAACCTGCTACTTTCTAACAATTACCAAAGTCATTTTCACTTGTAAATGCATGAAATATGCATATTGTTTTACTCGTATATTATGAAATTGAAGGATGTTCTTCATTTTTTCTATTAAAGTGACAAATCTTTCAGAAAAATACTATCTAAGTTGGTATTTTGAACCAATTTTCAAGATTGTGACAATGACTAATTGATTGTCTTTAGGTAGCATTTGATTTTATATATCAAGATCATGTTAAATTCATAGAAAATATAAAAAATACTATTTGATTATAAACAATTTTGGACTATTACACCATAGGTAATTTAAATATAAATAAGTGAAATGTGAATAAACTACAAAAAATTTGCTAAAAGTACTATTTGATTCTTAGGCATCTGAATATTCATACATGAAACTTTCAGGCAAATACGAATAGAAATGACTTTGTAAATATGTGAGAAAGATTTACATTATTGAAAGAAGAAGAAAAAACATATATATATATTTAAATACCCTTAAGATACAGCTGTAGTGTATCACAATTATGAAAAACTATACATTAAAAAATGATGACACTGATATGATGACCACAAAATTGTAGTTTATCCCTTTTAAAGAAGAAATATACATCCAAACAAAATTAATAATTACATGATAGTATATGCAAAACAATAAGTGAGTCAAAACAAAACAAATCCCATTACTGATTTTTATTCTGACTGTTCTCAAATCTTTCTTTATTACACTTGAAAATGCGACTTTGAAAATATTTTTACTACAAATATGCAATTACTTTTATCTCTGTATGCCATATTCTAAAAGTTTGTTTTATTCAGATTATAAAAAAAGCAAAAATGTATTTTGTTTGGAAACTGATAATTTTTTCACAGTTTTCATATCCTGATAACTAGCTTAAAATGCAGTCAAACATGTGAACACTGAATTGGACAAAAATTCAGCTTTATACAAGTACAATTGTATGGTATTCCATCCATCTGGTCTATACAGTTTTTTCATTTAACATAAAATTCTATTATATGCAGGTGAAATTTTACTGGTTTTTTTTCATAAACTTTGATAAAGATTTTAAAAATACAGGATATTAAGAAAACTAATTTGAAATCTGAATTTTTTTTTCAATAGTAAGCTGAAATTTTAAAATATAAACCTTGATAAGGTTTTGAAAAGTAAATTAATTTTATAGGATCTGAAAAACACTTATTTGGAATGGAACTTTTACAGATTTGTGAACAATAATAATAATAAAAAAGAGAGAGAGAGGGAGAAAAGAAATTTGGTAAATGCGAAATTGAGACCAGTATTAAAAAAATTCCAAGGTTTTCTGCATGCTATACCATAAAAGAAAAAAGAAAATTAAAATGCTGCTTTATCTTTCTCTACCTATTTAAAAATCATGTGCAGACAGACAGACATTCACATATATATATATTTACATACTTTACATTTGAATGAGTCTTGAATAATTTTAAACTACAACAACTGCATATATACCTGCATTCTTGCATATGTACAAATAACTGCACTGATTTATACATGTTTCTAAAAAATTGTATTGTTTATGCATATAAAGTACATTGCATCCATTGTTATGTAAATGCACATCTAATTCTATTCATCAAACACATCTGCATAGTTTAGACAACATCATCAACCTTAGTAAGGAATGAGGCAAAATGATATACAGTGAAATATTAATTTTTCAAACCTTAGATGCACAATGACTGCATAGATTTATGCACATATTCCTAAAAGAAGGATATTGTTTATGCATAGAAAGAAATAATAAACATTTAAAGGAGGGTCACCATACATTATATCTACCATCATGCATAAATACACGTACTTCTATCAATCAATCCTATTTTGAGCATCAGCTTTATGTCATTATCTTCAGGAAAGAGTAATAAAAAATCGCATACAAATATTGGTCTTATGTTTTATAGGGAACCATGTCAAAAAGCATAAATGAAAATTCAATAGATTAAGTCAAACCCTTATATAAAATGAAAGACTATATATTAATAAATTATTTTACTTTAATGTTATTACATATTCTTTTATCTCTATATATAAGCAAGGTTCTCACTGCCGCTCGCCACTGCACCAAATCGCGACAAAATGTTTCATTTGGCGGGTAAACTAACAATCAGACTCGCAAAATTGCAAGTGCTCAATTTCTGCTCTTTTTGGGTGTGTATTTGCCAATAGAGTAGATATTCTTATCGCAGTTGCTGAAGGATTGAGGTCGCTTTAAATGTTCAACCGCACCGTGCTATATTTATAGAAATACCGACTCAACGGCAATTCAGTTTAGCAACAGCCAAAGACACAGAAAGGATTATGTGATAGGTATTTCTCTGTTGTCAGTTAATCCCCATCTATGCCGGCGTCTCGTCGCTAAAAACACAAACAAAATTACTCGAATCAAGCACCAAATAGAGAAAAGTTTTGCTGGAATGTGAATGCGGTGTTGAGATTAGCCATTTACTGCACTATTTGTTAGTTGTATACAAAGTATGATTGGCCAATAAATTTTTTCTATCAGTTAAGAGTCGAAACCTCATAGCAATTTTTTAGTGCATATTTTCAAAATGGTAAATCAAAGATAGCTGTTTTGAATTTTTATTTAGACTGTTAAAAGAATGAAATATTTATATGTTTAAGAGAAATTTAGAATTATTAAGTTCTGTATCGGATAGTCGAATTTTTATTTTATAAGCAATTAAAAAAAAAAAAAAAAAAAAAAAAAAAGATTATTTTAGAACATAGTGAAAAAAGGGATATAATAAGGGGTTCAAGATAGATTTTTCAGTGTTTTAAGCAGAATCTATTTTTGCTAACATTACTTTTTTCATTTGGCTACTGTTTTTTATTTCTTATTCGCCAAATCGCTAATGTTGGTCAAAAGCCAGCGAGAACCTGCATATAAGGATAATTTCTTAAATGAATTTAAATAAGTCAAAATTAATTTTATTAAACACACTTTTAAATCATGCAATTAATTGTTTTCAAAAGTTATTCTCATCTTTCCCCTATGAGGAATCTATACTTTCTGGAGGGAAAAAAAGATGAAAAAGACACAAGGAATCGAAGCAAGAACAAAATTCAAGATTAAAAAATTAAATTCGGGTTGAAATTTTTCAGAAAGAAACAATTGGAATTAAGCTTTTGTAATTAATGTAAAAAAAAAAAAAAAAAAAAAAAAAAAATGTTTATTATTAAAACACACAGAAGGGAACAGGGAACAAAGTTAAAATACATATAAAATGAAAAGCAGAGAACTCAGAAACTTACAAACAGTGTCCAACTGTATAATCAGATAGAGTAGTTTTTTAATTACATTTGAAATCACACTTCAAAGTAAATGGCCAATAAAATCATCTCCCAAATCTATTTGTACTTTTAATGTATCTTCTAATCGAAAAGGCAAATTAATTTTTTTTCTAAGACAATGAAGCAATATTCAAACATTTAAAAAAATAATTAAAGACTAACATTGTTTTAGCTGTAAACTAAAAAAGATTTTTAATAAAAGGCAAAATTAGGGGCAGACACCAGCCACAACCATGTAGAAATTTCATATTTCAGACATGGCAATTACAGCATCATGTAGACAAGCTGATTCATAATAGATAAAAGTATAGAATAATAGTAGAAAAGAATAAATTTTAAACGTTTAATTAAAAAAATGTTTATAATGCATGTTTTATACACTCTAACTGCCTTCATCTCAATTTAAAGAAAACAAAACAATTAGATAATATAATATGCATTTTCGCATAAGCGTTTGCCAAAGATACTTGATCTATTAACTCAAAATGTTAAATCAAACATTTATAAAATAATCAAATCTCACAGACCTAGAATAATTAAAAAACTTTGAGCTATTAAAATTATAAAAATTAGTGGAATAAAAATTCCACAAGGAAATTAACTCAAAGTATGATCTTGCTGAATGTACAATTATATTCAATGAACTAAGGAAATAAAATCATAAAGTAACAAAGTTATGAAGAATAGAAATGAAGACAGAAAAAGAAAAGAAAGGATTTAAAAAATATTCAACAGACAATGTAACTTTGCATAAATACTTTTATTTATTTTTTTAAATGAATTTTATAATAATAATAAACAAACTTCAGATTCAATAAGGTACTTTAATTTCAATAAAAGAAATATTATTTGAAAATTCTTTGCTTTTGAGATACTATATGGCAATAACAAGTAAAAGCATAATCAAATTTTGAGAATAAGCAAATTTTATATCAGTCAAAATCTGAATGCAACATGAAATTTTGAAATACACAAAGCTAATTCATATTCATTTTTCTTTTTTAGTATTTTCACCATCTTTTTCAAACAGGATACTGACAGGGTCGCTAAAAGGTCCAAACCGCTGAAACACATCAACAGCACGAACTGTAAAGTAATATCTGTTTTTGTCTACAAATTGAGTCAAAGTACAAGCCATTGGTAAAGGCAAGGCATTAACATCTCCGACTTTTTTCCACAGAGATGCATCAACAGGTCCATCAGTTTCTTGGTATGCAAAAAGCTGGTAACTTGCAAT
The DNA here is from genome assembly GCA_963932465.1 of Maratus speciosus. Classification (NCBI taxonomy): domain Eukaryota; kingdom Metazoa; phylum Arthropoda; class Arachnida; order Araneae; family Salticidae; genus Maratus; species Maratus speciosus. The sequence continues at coordinate 63,324,666 of OZ010789.1, forward strand.
GTTCGCATTCTTGCTTCCTAGACTCATATTCCAGGATAAGACAATGCCTAAGTAAGAAGAAGACAAAATTACTAATTCTAAAGACAATGCCTAAGTAAGAAGAAGACAAAATTACTAATTCTAATTCATTAATTAGAAATACAAATAATATATTGATTGCAAAAAAAAAAAAAAAAAAAAAAAAAAAAAAAAATGTTAACCATCATATAAGAAGGCATTTACACTTAAAAGACGGATTTTAAATTGTTTTGAAGACTTTTGAGTAGGGATGCACCGAATATTCGGTATCTATTCAATATTCAGCCATACTACCAAATATTCAGTTAGGCCAAATATCAAACTATTTGGTATGTCGAATATTCAGCTTGGACGAATATCAAACTATTCGGTATACCAAATATTCGGTTTTGCCGAATATCAAACTATTCGGTATATCAAATATTCGGTTTTGCCGAATATGTCTTTAAAAAATATTTTTAAAAACCTTAAAACAATTACTATTTTTAACTGGTCAATTAATAAATATATTTAATAATTAGAAATGGAAAAATAGAATTATAAAGAAGAATTATATAGAATAAAGGAATATGCTTTTACTTTTTTTATTTGCTATTTGAAAAGTATCACGTAAGAAAATTAACCAATAATGTCGATTTTAATCCCTTTCTGACAAATAAACAGTATATGACCGTACAATTTTTCGTCCAATTCCTTCAATATTTATTTCACTTTCATTTTAAAATATTTGTTTTAGAATATAAGAAAATTTTATTGATTTGTTTTAATTCAAAGGGGAATCCATGAAATTTAAAATCTTATCAATTCAAGAAACTTTAAAACTATCCTCTTTTTAAATAACAATTCAAAGCATAATTTTTTTAAATATAGAACTTACTTGTAAAAAGATATTGTATATCAATATGGAAATATGTGTGCTAAATATGTAAAATTGTTTCAAAATTTAACATTTTAATACTTTTTAATTCTGAAATTGCCAAATATTCGGTATTTAGCTTGATAACCACTATTCGGCTAGCTGAATATTTGGCATTCGGTATTCGGCCAAAATCACTATTTGGTGCATCCCTACTTTTGAGCAACTTGATAAACAAAATGAAATAAAAACATTCTAAATGTTAAGCTTTTCTGAAGGTACAGATTGTATTGCCAATCAAAATTGTCTTGAAATGCATTTAAGCAAATTGTAATGAGTTCAGTTAAAACAAATAAAGAGCAATCCTATAAAATCAACTTTATTCTTAAAAAAAAAAAAAAAAACCTTGTTTCTAATTTCAAAAAATTTCAACACACTAATTTTATGCTCCCAAAATTTATATTTTCTTACAATTAATGAAATATGTGCTTTAGTGCAAAATAAATAAATAAAATGTACAAAAGTAATTTTTGTACTTTTCAGTATAGGGGACTTGACAAGATTAAGGAAATGGTTATGGGAGAGAAAGAAGTTTGGAAACATACTTTCTGGCAACCTATTCCTTGTTTACTATAACACAAGCAATTTTTTCAATATTTATAAAATTTAATTCTGGCATTGTAAAACCTTGGTTTACAATGAAAACCAATAGATGCAGTCAGAGGTTTTTCGCAATTTCCCAAGATTTGGTTTTTTTTGGATAAGGCGAGTTTTGAAACTTGCGTATCCTCATACATATATAACCAAGCATAAAAGTTTGTTTTCAAATCAATCAGCAACAAATCTCACTTCCCAAAGTCCAAATCGCAAGTTTTTTTTTTTTTTTTTTTTTTTTTTTTTTTTTTTTAAATGCCAAAAATGAACTATATTGGAAAAGTACCATGATTTTTATCTAGCTTTACTGCAACTCTAACCATCATAGATATCTATAGACCTCATCAAAACAGTGTTTAAAGATAGGAACTAACAGTTAAACACAACTTAAAAGTCATCAATACAAGTAAATAAAAAAAAAAAAAATAGGTAAGTAATATAAACAAGTAATATAAAAAAATATATTTTAAGTCAATTCCTACTTAGGTCAAAAAGAGAATTTTTTTTTCTCCCATTCTTCTTTCCTTTTGAGTGGCGCTTAACCCGGGAGAACTCGCTGCATGAGATTTTCTCTCACAGTCGTACTTTTTTAAGACTCTTATTTAAATCATTTTTAATTTTAATTAAAATTTCAAAATGTTTCACCTACTTTATCTATTTTGTAAATAAAAGTACTAAGCCAACCAAAAAAAGTTGATATTATATGAATGTAAAGTAAAAGAAAAGCAATTGGGCATTCTCACTAGCGAGTTCTCCCGGGTTAAAATGCCTTGATCATGAAGAGGGCTCTCGGTCTTAAAATACCTTGATCAAGTAGAGGGCTCTCTCAATTATTGAAAATTAATTAATTTTATTTAATTAACGAATGTAATATTTGAAAAAAAAAAACTGGATTAACATCAAGTGTCATCCACTACAAGTTAAAAAAAAAATATTTGAGCTTGACTGGATGAATAATAAGTATTTTATTAAAGATTGAAAATTTGAACAAGATATATATAGCGAGAGTGTGAGCTAATAGTAGGAATTGAAAAAAAAAAATTGTTTCCCATTGATGAGAAATAATTAATTAGTTCGCTTTTTATGCAGTCGGGTTTTTTGATTTTTTAAATTTAATTGTTTTTGCTTTTATATACTGTATGTTTCCGTGTATAAGCCGAGTACACGACTTTTCAGTGAAAAATCGTCTAAAATTGGAAACCCGTATATAAACCGGTGTTAAAAAATGGTGATGAAAAATTCAGCAAATGAAAACTTAGCACTTTTTTGTACATATATATTTTTTTAAAAATGCGTTCTCTGAAATTATTGCTCTCTTATATTCTGGCTTGACGCGCTGCCAAATCTGTTTAATTGTGACCCGTGCATTCTGTTATGACTTGCTCGTCCATAAAAACCAAACTTCCTATTTTTGGCTTGAATTACCACAGGAAATGATTGTTTAATCTTTCAAAAAATGTTGCATCAATAATGCAATGGTTGGAATTGGGGATGCTGCCATTTTTTAAGAAGATGTTGATTGTGATGATGATGAATTGGGCACTGTCGACCAACGAAAGAAAGGAATTTTAAGGAGTTGCTTGAAAATTCCGATAAAGATTTGAATAGTTAATGAGGAATGGGTAACTTTTTTCATTGTAAAAGGATGGAGTTTTAAAGTATTTATAGTAATTTGTAAGCATTTTGTTTATGTTTTTTATATTTACCATCTTTTCTGTTTCATTTTAGAATATCAATTTTTAAAATTTTTTTAGACTCGTGTATAAGCCGACCCCCCTACTTTGGAGCCAAAAAAAATGCTCAAAAACTCTCGGCTTATACACGGAAATATACGGTAGAAAGCATATTATATTTTGTTAAGATTGGATTTCAATACAAAACATCTGCATCCAATTAAAAGTTTAAGTGAAATACTTAGTTAGAAATAAATAAAACAAATAATAATATTTGAAATGAATAATAATACTCAGAGCAAGTAATAAGAGGGTACAGTTTCAGTATACGGGAGACCTTGTAAAGAGAAAATGGTTAACAGTGACTGCAAATCTGCTATTCTAGCATATTTACTTCAATATTTATCTACTAGATAAGTGGTAGAATGGTGTTGATAAAAATTCCTAAATATGGAATTTTGTGAGTGGCTTTCAAGGGGTATTTTAGTAGAGTTAGAGAGAGCAATGTTATTGTTATGACCTCCATTTTTTCTCTGAATGTTACAAAATACGATATAATATATACTATATAAATCCATATATAAAGAAGCATAAAAACTCATCATGCTTGTTTTCGTAGCTGGTTAAATCATTTGGCAACAAATCTCACTTTCTGAAGAACGAATTGTGCCAAGCTTAGCCCCCCAAACTGGAAAAGTACCAATAAGATTTTGTACAATTTTAGGGTGGAAGTTCAGACATTTTTTCATAAAATTTTACGGGCAATTATTAGGAATTATAAGCATGTTTTTGCCATGTATAACACATCAAAAAAAAAAAAAAAAAAAAAACTTACAAAACACTGATTACTGTGTAGGACATTAAAATATATCTCTATTCGAAAAAGGAAAAATTAATTCAATTCAAACATTAATCCGCTATTATATACCTTTGTTTTTGCTGCATGGTATGACTACTTAATTAATATATTATTATAGCAAAGTAACGAATAAGACAAAAAATATAGATGACACACAACATTCAGGAAGGGAAGGGCAAAGTGGGCATTTTAGAAAAAAAAAATTGTTGATTGATTTAACTATTCTTTATACAAAATAAGAATTAGGTAAGATTTTTTTTTTAAAATAAAAGTTAAAAAAGTTTTAAACTTTGCATGACAAACGAAGGAGCAAAAATTTAAGAGAGAGAGAGAGGTGGGGGGGGATTTTTGTGGAAATTTTAAAACAATGGAAATCTGCCTATTTTCTCAATAAATATTGTACTTTGTAAAAAATAAGATAAACATTTATCCATTTTTTAATTTTCCTAATTTTTTTAAAGGGAAGATTGAAAATTTGAATATAATTTTAGGAATTTTACGGACACCCAAAATTTTTAAGGAAAATTAGGAATTTTAGGGTAAATGTGAGCCCTGAATACTTGATTAAAAAACTTACTGAAATATGTCCTTTCTATCAAGAAATTACTACACATTTTAACTAAAATAACAAAAAGGGCAGCTAAAAACAGTTCCAGTAAATAATTTTAATTCAGTTTAACATGCTATTCAGAAATAAAACTACGTTTACAAGGGAAAAAAAAAAAGAGAGACGGTCACCAGCAGTTACTATCATAATCAATTCATAACATTTTTTTTTTTTTTGTATGCAACTGAAGTCATAAATTGCATTTTTCAATTTATATGATGCATAAATTCATACAATAATAACTGCAATTTATTGTCTGTTTGCGTCAAACTGGTTACAATCATATAGTCAATTTTGCATACTGTTTCACAGAGTTACATAATATAGACGCACACGCGAACGCCGTGCGCGGAAAATTTTCCGAAAAATTTGGAACTTTGCGGAAAGTTACAAAAACAAAAAAAATACACTTTTCTTTTCATAACTTTTTTTTTTAATACCGAAAATTAAAAATATTCCCAAATTTTATGTACGATTTATATATTATTTGCCCACAATTCAAAGTTTAAAGACTCAAAACATTGTTTTAACATCACAGAACAGACACTTTTATTTCTATTTTCCGCAGACTAAAACTTGTCGCTGATTGGTTTTACATTGGCGGCTGCAGTGACTTTTTAGCCCGGCAAAAATGTCAAATCAAATAATTTCGTAGTATATAAGAGTGACTGGATTTTGTGCAAAGAGATCACAATATTAAGGATTGGGCTGTTTCTAAATGCATTGACAAAAAAGTTGAAAATAATTCGCCCCTTCCTATCATGTATTTTTTCTTTATTATTTTTTAATAAAAATAATTATTCTTTAATTAATATTAATTTGATTTAAATAGCTATTATTTTAAACTACGTTTTTAAATTCATATTGTCAAAATAATATAACACGTAATTTTATTAAACATTAAATTAATTTGCAGAAAATGTTTGACCCAATATTTATGTGCGCAGAAAGTTTTTGGTTTTATACAAGTCTGCTGTTTCATTTATTAAAGAATGAAGAACAATTAAGTACATGCTAAGTTTTTATTCACTACCTATTTAGAGGTTAGTTATCTGTCTAAATACAGTAAAACCTCTGAATAACAGACATATGAGCATGGAATTTGTTTGCCATTTGAAGAATTATTATTTTTTTTAATTATTTTTTTTCCTCACAATTTTTATTCGTAAATACATAAGACAGCAGGTTTCAGAAATTATTAAATCCAATAAGGTTTTCCAAATTCCGATAAATGACATTTCATTAAATAATATCAAAGTTGGCATTTTGAACTGAATTTATGAACATGACAGCCTGAGAAAGGTTACCAAGAGATGACAATCATCGCAAGATGTAATACATCTATCAAAAAATTAAAATGCTATTTGACACCAAATCACTACAAAAGTCACACAACACCAATTACATGCTTTTATGTTTAAAAATAAGTTTGTGAATGTGCCAAAAACTGCATAGTTGAACAGGGATATATTTTTTTTTTTTTTTTTTTTTTTTTTTTCCCAAGAAGAGCTTTAATGTAATGTTGCTGTAAAATCATTTTCTTTTTATATACACGCCTTTTTAATGGGTTGTGGTTGCAAAACTAAATAATTTGCAGCATAAAAAACATTTTATTCAATTCTATCTATTGAAAAAAATAAATAAATATACAAAGATTTCTGCTAATTGACATTTCATGGCAAGCAAATTTCTATAAATTCAGAAGCACATGGGAAATTTTTTTTTTTTTTTTAAGGAAGATATATATATTATTAACATACTTTCATCCAATATTTTTATGAGATTTTTTTTAATGAAGCAAAATTTTTTTTATTAGATTTCTTTTCAAATAAAACTGAATTAAAAGAAATTAAAATTACATTTCCCCTCCAACTTTAAATCAAAAGAGTGTGTATATAATGAATGTGTTTAAAACACACCTTACCTGATAAATAATAAGAAATTGAAAGGGAAAAAAACCCCTTTTTATTACAACAGATATCAAAAACAAAATAGATACAGATCAAATTATCATGCCTGTAAAGGCAATAACAGAACAAAGTTAAAAATTGACTATGCTGATGCTGAAAGCAAAAAGATTTCACAGAATAACAAAAGATCATGAAATAAAAATTACTGTAAATGCACAAATCACATGACTTTGAGCATTTCTCTACAAACGTAATATGTTAATATCAATATTTCTTATTATTAGGGCCTGAATGTTGTTATAAAAAATAATAATAATAAATAAATAAATAATAATTAAAAGAAAAATACAAAAAATGTCATCACAAATTGAAAGAAAAAATGCTCTTAAATGCTGGGGATATTCCTTAACACAGATGTGAATTAAAAGGGTGTTAAAGGCAGGGCTGCGGAGTCGGTAGGAAAAATGGACGACTGCGACTCCGGGAATTTTAACAGATCCAACTCCGACTCTTTGGCTCAAAAATGGGCCCGACTCTGCCGCCCTGGGATGTTTGAAGGGATACAGAATCTGTAATCTTTTCTCTTTTGAAAAGTAGACAACAATATTGTTGAATGACCCATGACTACTAAAAGTCCTTTGAAGAAAATTCTAAAAATGAATTATTCTTAAACAAAATATTTCTTTTGGCCTACTGGAAATCTTAATTTCAGCTTCTAATTTAGGCATGTTTGGAAACTTTTGCCAATTGAGCTAAAACTATTTAGAAAACTTTATGCATCTTCTTAAATAATTAAATAAATAAATTAAAAATAAGAAAAGTTGCATAAATTTTGCTTTTATTGACTATAAATAATCACATGAATAAGCAAAAGTCCTAAAAATGCAAATAATGGAAATGTCATCAACATCCAGAAAGTAATTATTAAAAAATGGAAAAGTAAATATACCACCACTTTGGTTCTTGGAGCCTTTTAAAGCCGGCTTGGGAGGTATAGCTTTTCCTTTATTATCAGGATAATGCTGAGTCTTGGGAAATGGTGCAGGATGCTGTATAAAAGATCAATTTATTAATAAAAATTAAAAATATATAATAAAGTTTTGTAAAAGCACCAAAGCAGAATTATGCTAAAATTAGGAGAAAAAAATCCCAATAAGCAAATAATAAGGTACTGTAAGGTATAAGATAAATATGGTACTTTTCTACTAATGACAATGTTATGACACATTTTTAATACCATATCACAAAAGAAACGATTTTGATATTCATGTATTATCCAGGCCAGTAAGATACTCTGCAACGATGGCCTTGATAATATTAACTACAGTAACCTTTAGTAGCAACTGGTCAGATGATACTGTTAGATATATTGAATGTAATGTAATACATATTGTAAGATGTATTTGTCATGTTTGTATGTATGTATACAAATAAAAATACATTTAAGCATGAAGGGTAAAAGTACAAAATTATTAATATACAATGTTATTAATGCAAATTAGTTTAAATTGCCATTGCAAGATGTATGTAGAAAAACATATATAAGCATGTAAGATGGATATGTGTACAATTTAAGTATAAATATAGATGTACAGTCGGACCTCTATTTAACGAAGTTGCTAAATCCCAAAAAAAAGTTCGTTATGTGGAAAATTCGTTAAATAGAGATGAACTTTTTAAAATACTTTAAAGTACACAAAACAGATTTTTAATTCATAAACACTAAACATTATTAAAAAACTTAACTAATCACTCTTTTTTTTTTTTTTTTTTCTAAATCATATTTATTTATTTTTTATTATTATTCATTTTACCCATCAAAAAGAAATCTGTAAGGACAACAATAATTAAAAAATATATTGTCCGGAAATACACTGTATTTTCAGTTTTAAGAAAATATTTACATTAAAACTAATGAATTTTAATTACATTATCGTATTTATTATAACAAGTAATTTTAAGCAATGTACTACTACATGCATCCTTAAATTTAATTACTGAAACTTATTTACTACAGAACAGCCTTTTTTGAGTGTGAAAGGGGGGATATTGAAAATTTGCATTTCCTGGATGAAATGCAAAGAATGACAGGGATTTTACTGCTCTCTTTGAATTAGGCACCTGGTAAAACTAATTCAAGGTTATTGAGCATTATAAAATGTGTGAAAGAAAGAATAAGTTTGAAGTGTCCGGAAATATTTTGAGAAATAGGGGGAAAAAAAATTATATCAGAAGAAAAAGTTCGTTAAATAGAGAATACACTTCGCTATTTGGAGATTATTTTACGAAGGAATTCGCAAAATGTTGTTGGTTCCGAGGAAAAGTTCGCAAAATAGAGGTTCGTTAAATAGAGGTCCGACTGTATATAAGTATGAAAGTATTGTATTAAACTATAAATACAAAATAATTTCAGTTCATTAAATATTGTTATGAGTTTCAGGTTTGTGTTAGTGACTATCAATAAGAAATGAGTCTTTCTGATAATACGATATTTATTCTAAGAATATTCCAGAAAGTATAAGCATTCTCAACAGAATAAAAAAGCTATTAGACAACAATCACAGCATCTATAATAATAAGGATAGAAGTTTGTGCGTGTGTGCACTGTGTTCTGAAGAGACCGCTGTATGCAAAGCTACAATATTTGGCAGGTAAGTACCTGTATGTCAGAAGCTATGCACCTCGAAACCAATTTTTAGATTTTATTTTTAAATTAGCCTAGAGATTAATTAAAAACCATAATGAACATCGTAAAATGGCAAACTTCCTTTGTTCTGGCAATTGTGCTGCTACTCTCCATACTTTACTTAAATCTTCATGCAGACGAAAGCAAAGTGTTTGATTTTTGTTTTTCTGCATTTTGAAATTGTGATCGCCAAACTCCCCATACAGTTACGAAAAAAAGAAAAAGGCACATACACACACACACACACACAAAAATGTTCTGCTCCCAGTTCCAAAAATATGAATTGTCAAAACCTCAAATGAAGGTTTACTGTGAAAACCTCAGAAATTTTTGGCGTCTGTTTGTGTGTCATGTGATAACTGCAGCAAAAAGCATCAGATCCATTTGTAATTAGGTAAGTATGTTGGTGAGATACCCAAAATCAGAAGTACAGCTTTTGGTTAAATTTGGTTCATTCATCTGAAAAACATAGAACATTTTATTAGGGTTCCGTACTTAAAAGGTAAAAACAGAACCCTTATAAGATCACTCCTGTGTCTGTCTATCTGTTACAACCATTTTACTCGAAAACTATGGAACGTGGAAAGTTCAAATTGGGGGAAGTAATAAAGACTAGAGACCCACATATTTACAGATTATTAAACATTCACAAATATATTAAGGAAAAATGTAGAGGGGCTAATTAAGTTGCTTGAAAAAAATATATTTTCTTTGTATATGGCGTGAAAGCTTTTGTAACGCTGAACTCAAAAATACATTTCTTTAAATTTTAGGTATTATGTTTTCAGAGATATCGTCGAAAATGTAGGGCAAAAATATGTCCCCCCCCCCCCCCCCCACATCTACTTCCGAATCTACTGAAACTAAAATTATGAAAAAATTAGAGGTGGTAGACGTTAATTTAAAACTTGCAGGAAAATTATAGTGATAACCCTAGGTCACATAGTTTTTGAGAAAATCAACATTTTTCCGTTACACACAAATTTCGATTTGCAGACATTCAGCAAAAGTGTTGGGGAGCGCTGGATGTACCTATAGTAGCAGAAGTATATAACCATGGTTGATAATGATTTTTTAAAAGAATCGTTGGTAATTAGCTGAGATATTAACCCTGAAAGACACGGACAATTTGGACATACATAATGACTGAGGCAGCGTACTCTTTGTACCATCAGCTTTTAAAGCCTAGGTAACAGCTTTTGATGATATATTTGTGTAATGCTATGTCCAGTAGCAGTATAAAAGCAATAAATGTCAAACAGACTAATTTAATTAGAATTAATCACATAATTACTATGGGATTCGTGACTAATTTGCATCGAGAGGAAGCTCAATACGCCTCCTGTGTCTTTAAAAGTTAATTAAAAACCTATCTGGAAAAATGCTGCACGGACCAAGGCAGCGTTGTAAATTTGCTACTTCCTTTCAAAGCACGCTTAGCACACAATGCCAAGTTTAAACTTTGAACAAGGGTTTTAGGTACACTGTAAAAAGAAAAAAATATTACTATGCTGAATTTAGTTTTATGAAATACCAAATGAAATTTAAATATGCACTACTTTTATTGTCAGTACCGAATTAAGCTCATCATAAACAGATTAGGATAAGATTAAAAAAATAGTTATACAGAATAGCAATATTTGATATTATTTAGGCTCTTTGAATTTTTATAGTATACCCATTCATACTTTTCTAGTATATATAGCTATACCAAACCCTACGTTGTATAGTTTTTTTACAAAATCTTATTATTCTTTTAGCAACGATTTTTTTTAATAATACAATTATTAATTCATATACTTATTGTACGGAATCCTCTGAGCGCGAGTAATACTCACACTTGGCCATTTTTTTTTTTTTTTTATGTCTCAATGCTTTTCTATGGGGCTTCAAACAAATTTTACAATTCATCAAAAAGAAAATGGCACATTTTTAGGATTGATTTAAATATTAAATTATGAATGCTAAAATTCACCAATGGGGATCTTAAATTACTCTGATTAGTTTGAAATTTTGTCAATACATGTCACACATGCTAAATTACCTATGTATTTTTTTTGATGAAATTTTGTGCATCTGTTTAAAAAATATAAAGCATTTCAACTTTTCAATTTTATATTTTTGTTAAAAAAAGTTTAAATAAAATATGAAATAGATACCCTGAAGAGTTCCTTATTCTATAGAATTCGAACTAAATAAGCAGTTGAAAAGTATACTTGCGTATGAAATCAGATTTAATATAACAGTTCTTAAAAGCTAGATTTTTTTAATCTTTGGGGAATCTTATATGTTTAGAAATATACATGCAATCTAATTTTATTAAATTGCAAATTTCAGTATGTTAGATATTGTGCAAAGGGAGATGAAAATTAAAATGTCTTGCAAAATTGACATTGAGGCCCTTGACCTGAAGATTTACTATTATTTACTATTTCAAAAAACATTTTTACTAAACTTTGATTTGTGTCAACTTTCAAGTTTTTCATTTGCTGCATTTTTAAACTGCTGCATATGCTTCACGAACAGGAATACAAAAAAGAAAAAAAGCACTTTTCGTTTCTTAACAATGTATATTTTTAAATATATTAATATTTATTATTTAAAAAATATATTTTCCAAAGTTCCATTTCATGTTGATTTATGTGTTTTCTAATTACTTTTCAAGTTTTTCTGCATTTTAAAATTGATGCTTATACATTCCAGACACAAATATAAAAAATGCAAAATATTCTCACTTAATCAATGTACTTTTCCAGTTGTGGCAGTATCTTTGGTTGTGAAAAATATTAATACTATTTACTATTTTAAAAAATTATCTCTTGGAAGTTGATTCACATTTATTTTTATCTTTTCTGTTTAAGTTTAGAGTGCCATCTCTTTTACACGGGCGGATACCAAAAACTTTTTCCCGTCTTTTTTTGGTTGTAACGATATATAACACAGTTATAACGAGTCATTTCACAGATTCATCATAGATTTTCTCATTCTCATTGCCTTTGAAGGTATTTTCCCCCGTTTTAAAAGAATTGTGCTTTAGGTGGAAATTTCATTTCTGAGTATGGCCCAGGGCAAACTCTACATTTTCAATGCAGGCTGTCAGTTACGCTTGAAGATATCATTTCACGTTTTAAAGAGCGAGTTAGTGCGCATTTTATATTATTTAAGTTTTCACAGGAATTTCTGACCAGAACTGAAAGGATATATCTAATATAGCCAAACACCAGTATAGTGAACACGGCTTACAATGAACCTCCGGATATAATGAATGAAATATTTGGTCCTGTGCCGTGCAATACACGTATAATGTTATTTTTTGTGGATGTAATGAACAAAAAAAAAATGAGGAGGTTGGATATAATGAACTTTCGAATTAGTTCTCTTGGAAAGATTTTCGTTTATAAATATAAAATCATACAAATTCACAGTTTGTTTTCAAAAACAGACCAGAGTTTACATAGCCCCTACGTTATACACCAAAGGCAGCAGCTAGATTTTCATTTTAAAATATACAATCATCGAACTCGAGAGCATACACTGCTGAAGGCACTGTGGCCAACATTAGATTTGCTTGAAAAAATTTGCATTAAAAAATATAAAATAAAAATAGACTGATACCCGGTGTACACTGCCGAGGACAGAGGAGCCTCCAACCCTAGGCTCATTTGGATAGAATTTTGTTTTAAAATATAAAATCATACAAATTCAAAGGTGTATGTTGCCGAAGACAGTGGAACCCTTATCAAGGTTCATTTGAAAAAAATTTTGTTTAGAAATACAAAATCAAAACATATATGAGTATGCACAGCACACCTGGTTTATACTGCTGAAGACAGTGGTCTACAGATCCTACTATCGGCTGCTAGACAGACCCCCTACTATTGGTTCATTTGGATGGATTTTTACTTGAAAATATAAAGTAACACAAATTTGAGGATGTACATTGCCTTCGGCAACGTACCCAAATTAGGTTCGTTTGAAAAAATTTTCATTTAAAATTATAATATCTCTCAAAACTGATTTTAGGCATATTTATGGTTTTTATCATGGCCCATGTACTGCAAAGTGGGTCATCCGGTAATTCAGTCGCAGGTATAATATTACATTGTTGAGATCTCAAATGCCTCTAAAATGCCACCTTCTCACACACTGTCGTATAACTTAGTTTGATTAAATACAACTCAATACACAGAAATTTCTGATAATAATAGGAATTATATTCTAATTCCGAGGCCTCAAAGTGTCTCAAAACATGGCTAAACAGCTACAAAAAAAGCTGAACTGTTAGTAAAAATTTATTAGTTCAATGCTATATCCGTTACTTTTATTTATAACCAGTAAGAAGCACATTTGGGTGGTTTTCTTTTTTTTAAGAAGATTTCATTCCTCAAGACTTTCTGTAGCTCTCATACTAACCAGAAACATCTTTGTTTCCCTTTCACACCTGCATGCACCAATCACAGATATCCGAAACCTGTCATTGGAGCTACGCTTACTTACCATCACTCCAATCCAGATTGAGACACCTTGAGAGTCCCGCCCACTTGTAAATAATAGTTTGAAATATTTACAAAATCTGTAACAATATTTACCGTTATTGGCGTTGAAATTGATGGCGTTGAATCTTCCTGGCCTGGATAATATGTTTGTAAGACCGTTTTGTCAGAAATTTTTTCATTACCTTTTTGTGGCTATAGGAGAAACATGAAATAAAAACAAATACAAAAGAAGATATTTATAGAATCTTAAATGGCTAAACAAAAGACACAAAAATACTAAAATAAAAATAAAAGACAAAATAGTCCAAGAGCCGACAGCACAAAAACCTAGGTTATCAAACAGAAGAAAAAAAACCTTTATTTTATGGAAGAGTAGAAGTAGGATAATCTAATGATCCATGTCTGCCAGAAGTGAAGTGGTGCATAAGCTAAAAATTAATACCATCAGTAGTTGACTAGTAGGTTTATCATCTGTTTTCCTGCTCTCAGTCCTCTATGTTTTCATACCTTTGTTTGTAGGACAAACACAATGATAAACCTACGAGTCAACTACTGGTGGTATTAATTTTTGGCTTATGCACCACTTCACTTTCGGCAGACATGGTCATTAGATTCCTCTACTTCTACTCTTCCATAAAAATAAAGGTTTTTTTTCTTGTGCTTGATAACCTAGGTTTTTGTGCTGTCGGCTCTTGGACTAAAAGAGCAGGGATAAAAAAAGAAGAAAATAATAATAATAAAGCCTTTAGCAATACAAAGAATAGATCTCCTTTAGAATACATGCAATACTACAAGAATTTATTTAAACTAGAGTCTAAAATTAGAGATGCAATAAATGTCAATTTGGCCAGTTACTGGGTATGTGACATAATTTGCAGTCGAACATCTGGTCATCAGTATTTTTCCCTCTCTTTCATTTATATTTGTATTTATTTTTCTAAAAATTAGGTACAGGTTTACATTAAGTAGCTAATATCATAGATGTAGTAGCTAATACCATTGTAAAGACTATAATCAAGAGTGAAATAGTTAAATTTAAGGAGTTTTGAACACTCTTCAAGAGTCAAATATTAGCATTTCAGTCATTACTTTTTTTTTCTTCGAAGCTATGGTTTTTAATATTTCGTATGCAAATATTGTAAGGGATGAATCTCTGCTATTTACAGCATTTGCACTTATCCATACAAACATAACTGAAATAACGGCTACATAATTTAATTATAATATCTTTAATTATAAATGATTTTTCATAAAAAATTTATAAAAATGGAATTCAAATTTTATTATCAGTACAGAGAGAAATATTTGCGATTGGTATAATAGTACATATATAATTTTGAAATTTTTTGTAGAAAACTTGACACACCTTGAATTTAGCAATTTTTCAAAATTTAATTGCTTAAGAGGCCTTGGAGCCAACAGAAAGAAAAAGTGTGCAGCATTTGACGATTAAAACGTATGGAGATATTCTCTTTCTTTCTTTTTTAAGAACTATGCAATATCATAACTTTACCAAATAAAAATGTATAACTATAAAGAAATGCAAACTATAAAATTAAATGGCAATAATGGAGGATGACCGTAAATGTCACATTCACCTGACATTAAACATGTTACATGCGTTTCTTACACCATAAAGTGATTTTTAATTTGATGTTTAATTTGTATGTTTATTAATGTTTTACTAATTTATTTGTTCTTTCATTATTTAAGACAAAAATTATAACGATTACCTCATGATATTAAATGACAAAAAATATAATTAGCTTCAACTGATGTCACAAATACTTATACATCAGTCGAAAGCAATAACTAAGAAAAATTATTTAGGAAGTATAGCATAAAATCAATTATTAAAAAAAGCATGACATCATGTTTGATTTTAAATAAAATGCTACCACTTGATCTATGTAGCCCATTTTAAATTATTTTGTGGATGTAAGATTTGTTTTCTGGAGAAGATTTTTTGATGATTTCTATTTCTCTGCTTTACCTCGTGTTTTGAGAAAATATGATAAAGATCTGGGATCTTCCTTCTACAGATCTTGAAGTGATAAATTATTTTCAAAGGAATGGGATTCTGTAATCAAAAAATGCATGAATGGGCGCGATATGAAACTTTATTTACAAACCAATAAACAATGGCACAATAATATTAAAAACTATGATAAAAGGACATCTATTAGAAAAGAAAACTGGCTTGATAATTACAAATTAACTTTTGTTACTGCATTGAAGTTTATATATGGCTGGTCTGGTGAATTGCCATCAATGAAATGGGGGAGAAAAAACAACAATAACAAAACAAAACAAAAAAAAACAGTTGGATATGTGCGAGAATATGGTTGTTGATTGGAACAATTATCTGAGAGAAGTTTACATGTCCAAGCTTCTACAAAAAAAATTTCAGAAGAATCGGAGGTCGATTGAATTCTTCCTGAATAATGGTTTTTCGGTGGACTATGTGGAGAAACTGATGAGTATTTTAAGTAAGAGTTCCCAATAGGAGTGTTATGCTGATGCCAGAAATAAAACAGCATATGGAAGATGTTTCTATCATTTTTTCGAATTCATGGAAAGCGTACATAAAACTCAGGAATTAAAAGCTGCAGGCTTTGAGCATTTCAAAGTAAAATCATCATTATAATTTTGTGAATCCAGATACTGGTGCACATATGATAGATACATCGAAAGGCTTTGGGGTTTCGCTAAATGGAGAAATAAAAAATATCTTGATTCCTATTCGCACCTTAATTCCTATTTAATAGAGTTTATGTGACGAGGAGGTCAAAAAAGGATGATTATTTTGTGGCAGTTTTGAATGGCATTAGACAGTTTTGGCCAACAGAATATTTACTGCAAAGTTTTTTTTTTTTTTGGCTTCAAGCCTTATATCTGATGTTTACATTCTTTTCATAGTTACATCACTCTACATTTTTTGACTAAATAAAGAGCATTCAGTTCCTTACTAGGACAACTTTATGACATTTCGGAAATGCATGAAACTAGCAGGTGTTGTTGCTCAGAAACTATGTAATCAAGCTGGTTTTTTTTTGTTTTTTTGTTTTTTTTTCCCCCCCCCCAAATGCAATAGATCTTTCAGAAAATAGCGTCAAAGTGGGTGTTTTGAACCGAATTTCCACACGAAAGAAGAATAACCACTCAAGTAAGGATGAAAAACGTGTTTGTCACGTGATCAAAATCGCTTATAACTCAATAGGTAATTTGTTTATTAAAAAATGCAAAACACAGTTCTATTCCAAATTGCTTCGATGATCAGGCTTTCCAATTTTATATCTTTCTGTTAAAAAATGAATTTGTAAATGTGTCAAAACGTTTTGCGCTTGTTGAGCAGAGCAGTTGAGAACAG
Source organism: Maratus speciosus (assembly GCA_963932465.1). Taxonomy (NCBI): domain Eukaryota; kingdom Metazoa; phylum Arthropoda; class Arachnida; order Araneae; family Salticidae; genus Maratus; species Maratus speciosus. Next base: position 63,341,795 of record OZ010789.1, read on the forward strand.
CCTTAATAAATTTGATTATTAGTACATTTAAAATACTTACATTTTATTTACAAATACAATACCTTAAAAATATCTGTTTGTTTATGACTTAATTAATTCTACATTTAGATACGTAAACTACTCTTAGTATTCGTTTGTCTAAAATCATCTGAATAAATCAAATTTTATATTTGATAAGTCACCATGTCATAAGTAAACATCATCAATAAAGTAACCCTATTCTTTAGTGATGTTTTTATTTTTAAATTAATTAATTTCCCTAACTTAAAATTTTAGAATGGCAACATTCTTCCATTTATATAATTTCGCAAAATCAGTCGACGGGATAATAAGTAGTACTGATTTTTCAGTACTTGCATATTATCCGGACCATGTCAGATGCAACTGGGCCAAGCATGGTGCCAATTATACTAATTACAGTAACGCCTTTTTTTAAAAATAACTTTATAGCAAATCATACATAAGAGCTATAATATAACAATCTATTAAATAAAAGAACAAATCGCTCTGTGTGTGTGTGTGTCTGTTGGCGATGGCTAGCAAAATCTACCGCACATAGAAGTCTGAAAATTCAGGACTGATTAGTCCAAGACAGGTCCTGATGCACCTGAGGCTCAGATTTTTAATTTTTTAAGGGCCGGGGCCCCTTTAAGTTTTAATGCACTAAATTGTTAATAACATGCCTCTTTTCGATCCGATCTTCTTCATTTTGGTGGTGAATTCTCCTTTCAGTTTCTGTCCCATTTCTACATTTTAGTTAAGACCTGGCACCCTGTCAAGGGGCCCATTACAGGGCCCCTTGAAATTTTAGTGCACTAAATTGCTAATAACATACCTCTTTTCTATCTGATCCTCTTCGTTTTTGGGTTGAATTCACCTTTCAGTTTCTACCCCATTTCTACATTTCAATTAAGACCCTGGCACCCTTGCAAGGGGCCTAGTACTGGGCCCCTTGAAGTTTTAGTGCACTAAATAGTTAATAACATGCCTCTTTTCTATCCAGCCTCTTTTCGATCCAATCTTCGTCGTTTTTGGGGTGAATTCTCCTTTCAGTTTCTGCCCCATTTCTACATTTTCAGTTAAGACCCTGGAACCCTGTCAAGGGGCCCAGTACAGGGCCTCTTAAATTTTTAGTGCACTAAATTGTTAATAACATGCCTCTTTTGTATCCGATCCTCGTCGTTTTTGGAGTGAATTCTCCTTTCAGTTTCTGCCCCATTTCTACATTTTCAGTTAAGACCTTGGAACCCTGTCAAGGGACCCAGTACAGGGCCCCTTGAAGTTTAAGTGCACTAAATTGCTAATAACACGTCTCCTTTCTATCCGGTCTTCTTCATTTTTGGGGTGAATTCTCTTTCAGTTTCTGCCCCATTTCTAAATTTCAGTTAAGACCCTGGAACCCTTGCAAGGGGCCCAGTACAGGGCCCCTTGAAGATTTAGCGCACTAAATTGTTAATAACATGTCTCTTTTCTAGCCGATCTTCGTCGATTTTGGGGTGAATTCTCCTTTCAGTTTCTGCCCCATTTCTACATTTTCAGTTAAGACCCTGGAATACTGTAAAGGGGCCCAGTACAGGCCCCCTTGAAGTTGTATTGAACTAAATTGTTAATAACATGCTTCTTTTCTATACGATCTTCGTCGTTTTTGGGGTGAGTTCTCCTTTCAGTTTCTACCCCATTTCTACACTTCAGTTAAGACCCTGGCAAACATCCAAGGGGTCCGGTACAGAGCCACTGAAGTTTTAGTGCACTAAATTGTTAATAACATGCCTATTTTCTATGCGATCTTCGTCGTTTTTGGGGTGAATTCTCCTTTCAGTTTCTGACCCATTTCTACATTTTCAGTTAAGACCCTGGAACCCTGTCAAGGTGCCCAGTACAGGGACCTTTGAAGTTTTAGTGCACTAAATTGTTAATAACATGCCTCCTTTCAATCCAATCTTCTTCGTTTTTGGGGTGAATTCTCCTTTCAGTTTCTAATCCATTTCTAAATTTCAGTTAATACTTTGGCACCCTTGCAAGGGGCCCAATACAGGGCCCCTTGAAGTTTTAGTGCACTAAAATTTTTAATAACACGCCTCTTTTCTATCTGATCTTCTTCGTTTTTGGGGTGAATTCTCCTTTCAGTTTCTGCCCCATTTCTACATTTCAGTTAAGACCCTGACAAACTTCCTAGGGGCCCGGTGCATGGCTCCTTGAAGATTTAGTGCACTAAATTTTTAATAACATGCCTCTTTTCTATCCGATCTTCTTTGCTTTTGGGGTGATTTCTCCTTTCAGTTTCTACCCCATTTCTACATTTCAGTTAAGACCCTGTCACCCTTGCAAGGGGCCGGTACACGGCCCCTTGAAATTTCAGTGAACTAAATTTTTAATAAATTGCTTCCTTTTTATCTGATCTTGATTTTTGGATACATTCTCCATTTAGTTATTCTCCCGTTTCTACTTCCAGTTAAGACCATGGACCCGTCCAGGGTCCCATAGGGCCCGGTCCAGGGCCCATTAAATTTTTTGTGTGCCCTGCGTTTTTCACACCCTATTTTTATCACCTTTGCAGTGCGTAATTTTAAAGTTGAGTCTGAACTCTTCTCCTTAGACTGACACTCACATATTTTTACTGGGGCCCAAGGGCCCTTTTTTAAGAATTTCCCCAATTTTTTGCACATTTCTTTTAAATTATATTCTAATGATCCCTTAAAAATAGTCCGATTCACTAGCTTTATTTTTCTAACAACATCTTAGATTCTCCAGCTGTTACATGAACGACAAAAAAAAAAAAAAAAAAAAAATCTGACAATTTTGAATATAAATTGATATAATTTAAGTTTTATTTAAGATTATTATTTACAAACTCCGGGCAACGCCGGGTGGGCCTGCTAGTAATACATAATGTACAGTAAACTCTCTCTAAGGCGGACTCTGTGTAAGATGGAAATCTGTCTAACACGAAAAAATTTTCAAGTCCCAGTGAATTCATAGACATAGAGTAACATTTGTCTAAGGCGGAATATTGTCTACTACGGAAAAATTTCTCGATCCCGATCACTTCCACCTTAGACAGAATTTACTGTAGTTTATTTATTTATTATGGTTTATACTTTACAGTTTTTTTTAATTTATGTGTTATAGTTCATTTATTATATTTTATTTATTTATTTATTTGACATTAATTATCATTTTTAACAATGTTATGTATTAAATTATGTTAAATTAATGTTTTGAACATGATTGGCAACGATAAACAAGATGTGCAATTGGCAACAATTTTTGGCAATCTATCTCATGGCCCGGATAATATGTAAGAAATGATTTTTCTCCTAAATAGATAGCATATCAGCCAACCTATTGCTGGTAAAAAGAAGAAGATTTATATTCAAGAGCTAGATGATTACTTAAAAGACAAGAATTTTATCCTGCTGTACAATGCAATGAATTGTATTATTTGATGAATTCAACATCTTACTAAAAGAAAGTTACTAATTTTTATTATAATTAGATTAAATTAATTTAGGTTGATATTTAAAAATCAAACACAACTTAAACAGTTTTATAAATAATACTATACTATTAACAAAAAAGTATTGAGAGTTGCGATTGCATAAAAACATGAACACATATTTTACTAAAAAAATAAAAATAATTTAATGCGGTCCTACATTTTCCTTTAAAAAGTTTATATAGCTATTCTCTATTTTTATTTCTTTATGTGTGTGAAAAATACATTTTTCCTACCTTCAAAAATAACAACTTTAATCTTCTTTAAAAAGTTTTAAAAAAAAAAAGAAAAAAAAACAAACAATGAAAAAAAAAATGCTAGAGGACAAAGAAAAAACTTTATCCAGTGATGGAACAGCATAGGCCTCATTTTGGAGCAGAAAATAACTATTTTGGAGCAGCAAAAAGCCACTTTCGAGCAGAAAATAACTACCATATATACTCGCGTATAGGTTGACTCGCGTATAAGTCGACCCCCTAACTTTCGAATGCAAATTCTGCAAAAAATCAAAAACCCGCGTATAAGTCGACCCCCTAACTTTTACTTCAATTTTGTGCAAAATCAAACCAAATATTTCACTTGCCTATGTGAAAAAGTAGTAAGTAAATAAAAATAAATCATTGAAATTTTTTTTAATGATAAATTATTATTATTTGTATATTTTCTGTAGTATTTTATTATTCATACACATAAAAAGTCAGAATTTTGCCGTATTCGATGTTTTATTTTTTATTTTTTAATTGACTCGCGCATAAGTCGACCCCCCAAATTTGCTTGCCAAAAATTGTCAGAAAATCCTCGACTTATACGCGAGTATGTACGGTATCTTGGAGCAGCAAAAATGCTCATTTTGGTATTCTTTGACGAAATTCGCGTTTTTCCTGCGATTCTTTGATGAAACTCACGATTTTTCCACGACTCTTTCACAAAATTCGCTTTTTTTTTTTTTGCAATCTTTTGACCAAATTTGCATGTTTTTCATGATCTTTTGACCAAATTTGAGTGTCTTTCATGATCTTTTGACCAAATTTGCGTGTTTTTCATGATCTTTTGACCAAATTTGCGTGTTTTTCATGATCTTTTGACCAAATTTGCGTATTTTTTCGCAATCTTTTGACAAAATTCGTGTATTTTTCGCGTGTTATTCGGACCCTTCGTTGAAATCAGAGTGTTTTTGCTATTGACAAAATTAGTGTGTTTTTCAAAATCTTTTGACGAAATTTGGAGTTTTTCGCAATCTTTTGACAAAATTTACGGGGTTTTTTCTGCGACCTTTTGATGAAATTTGCGGTTTATTCTGCGATCTTTTAACGAAATTTGCATTTTTTCACAATCTTTTGACGCCGTTTTATTCTTTGTTTGACTGAATTAGTGATCCTTTGACAAAATTCACGTTTTTTTTTCATGATCCTTTGATAAAATTCACGTGTTTTTTGCGATCTTTTGACGAAATTCTCGTGTTTTTGCGCGACCTTTTGACGAAATTCGCGTGATTTTCGCGAGCTTTTGATGAAATTCGTGTTTTTTTTCGCGATATGTTAACGAAAGTAGCATTTTTTCACGATCTTTTGACCGTGTTTTGTTCGTTTTTTGACGAAGTTAGCTTTCCTTTGGCAAAATTCATGTTTTTTTTTTTTTTTCCCCGTGATCCTTTGACTATATTCGCGTGTTTTTTGCGATCTTTTCACGAAATTTGCGTTTTATTCGCAATCTTTTAACAAAATCGCGTTTTTTGGCGATCTTTTGACCACGCTTTGTTCGCTTTTTGACGAAGTTAGCGCTCCTTTGACAAAATTCATGTTTTTTTCGCGATCTTTTGACGAAATTCGTGTGTTTTTCGCAGTCTTTTGACGAAAATCTTGCGTTTCTCGCGATCTGACTATATTTAAGACCTTTTGATGAAATTTGCGATTTTTTTCTCTATCTTTTAAATAAATTAGCGTTTTTTCATGATCTTTTGAACGTGTTGTGTTCGTTTTTTGACGAAATTAACGATCCTTTGACAAAATTCACGTTTTCTCGCGATTCTTTGACAAAATTCACGTTTTTCTCGCGATCCTTTAACGAAATTCGCGTGTTTTTCGCGATCTTTTGACAAAGTTCGCGTGTTTTACACGATCTTTCGACAAAATTTGTGTGTTTTCCGCGATCTTCTGACAAAATTTGCGTTTTATTCGCGATCTTTTAACGAAATCACGTTTCTTAGCGATCTTTTGACCGCGTTTTGTTCCGTTTTTTGACGAAATTAGCAATCCTTTATTAAAATGCACTTTACTGTACACCCCCCCCCCCCCCCCCCCGGTGATCATTTGTCAAACATCGCGTGTTTTTCGCGATCTTTTGACCAAATTCGCATGTTTTTTGCAATCTTTTGGAGAAATTTTATGGAAAATGATCGATTTGGCTCAAGAATTATTATCGAATTGGCGCAGTTGAGCGCAATTTTGTTGAGAAATGATCGATTTGGCGCAATTGGAGCAGTTGTTCCATTACTGCTTTATCCTTACAATCAAAATTTCAAATTTTACCTTGGCCGTATGAGAAATTAAGACCAATCCAGGATTACGTGGCGGTTGTGCCGCTGTTTGAGGCTGAGGTGTTGTGGCCATTGGTGGCTGAAGACGAGGAGCTGTAGCAAGGGGTGGTTGCATTATTTGAGGTCTTGCAACAGTATTTACAACAGAATTAAGTCCAGGTACATTTCCTACAAAGAAAATTTAAAACAAATTTATAGTTTTTAAAATCAAAATAACTTTTTCATATTTTATCCAAGGAAAACATAGTCAACTTTCTAATTTCTTACGAAGTATGAATTTTCAGAGGTGAGCCCTTTCTGAAATTTACAATTCAATTGAACTATGCTTAAAACACCCACTAATGTTAATCCTATGGGCCTTTTAAAATACCTCATTTGCACTTCAATATTTTGAAACTTTTTTTTGTTTGTAGGGTTTTTTTATGGTGATACTTTCACTTTCAAGACTGGTTTTGAAAGTAAAAGTATCATCATACAAAAAAAAAAAAAAAACCTGCAAACAAAATCAAAAAAGTAAAAAACAAAACAAAAAACAGATTGTAGTGATTGCAATAATGATTTTAGTGATCAACCTCAGCTATACAATGAAACAAAAATTGTTTATAAACATTGAAATGCAAACCAAATAATTTAAAAGAACTGTCCAATAGGATTAAAATTAGTGATCGGGTGTTTTCGCACATGGCTGAAACTAGCCTTTTTTACACCCGGGGCAAACATAGATTTTGCGTCCCCCCCCATCTCTTCCGCAAAATATATTTACAAAGAGAATTTTACAAATTTTCTAATAGCAGACTTATTTTAAAATTTAAAATATGTAATACTGAACTATGTAATCTACAATGGCAGACAACTATGTAATCTACAAGAGGGGGGGGGGGTCGTGAATCCCCTCTGAACACCAACAAAAATATTCTAAAAATCATTTTTTAAATGAAAATACAGTAGAGTCCCACTTATCCAAGTCTTCGCTTTAACAGAGTTATTTTCTTCTGATGGATTGATAGCTGTATAAAAGGCCATAATTAAAAAAAAAAAAAAAAAAAAAAAAAAAAATATGCTGTCTTTTCCCATTCTGACCCGAAAATTAGAATTCTAACTTTTTACGGCTGCTCTTTCATTTTCACTTAAGGCTGTTCTCAAATCCAAAGGGTCAACTTTCTGACATAAGTTTAAATTCATTTTTGTTCAGAAACGCATGAAACTAGAAGGTGTTGTTATTCAGAAACTATGTCATCGAACTGTTTTTTTTTCTGTTTTCTTGTAAACGCAATAGATCTTTCAGAAAATACTGTCAAAGTTGGCATTTTGAACTGAACTTCCGAGCGAAAGAAGAAAATCCAGTCAGTAAGGGGAGAAAAATGGTGTGTCACGTGATCAAAATTGCTTATAACTCAATAGGTAATTGACTGATCAAAAAATGGAAAACACAATTCAATTCCAAATCGTTTCCATAGTCAGGCTTTCCAATTTCATATCTTTCCGTTAAAAAATGAATTTGCAAATATGTCAAAACGTTTTGCGTTTGTTGAGCAGAGCTGTTGAGAACAGCCTTAACAATTCATTTATAATGACTGTTTCATAATAATGAAAGTCATCAGTCCATCAGAAGAAAAGAATCCATTCCAAAGGTGTAATCCTTCATTTGGTGCCCCTTCGTTCTGTCTCCCGGGGCACATGCCCCCTCCCCCTAGTTTCGGCCCTGTTTTTGCATGAGTGAAGTACCCTCTTAAGGCCTTAAGGTACAGTCATAATCTACAGTCTATCTACTTTGCCTATTTACAAAGTAAGAATGTGTCGTCTAGTGAAAAGTTAATTTTATATTAATTTACTTCTGCTATTTACTTAATTTACTTCATCTTAATCCTGAAATTAGGTTGATATCAACTAAACACACACACACACACACACACACAAAAAAAAAAAAAAAAAAAAAAAAAAAAAAAAAAAAAAATGGAACAATCATATAAATTTCTCCCACACACAAGATGAATATCTGTAAATGTGTAATGTGTATCATTCAGAAACATGAGATAGTGGAAATGAGAGCCATTGATACTCTCTCTCTTACTCTCTTAAGGCTGCTAGTCACCCAGCTTCCGAATTCCCCTCGATAATGTTAAGTCTATGAGCATTTGATGCGTTCGTATATTTAAAATATCTCCTCAGGAAATTAATATTTTTAACTTTTTTTTTTTTTTCTGTGTACTCTTCTTAAAGGACGTCTCTTTCTTTCTTAGTTCTCAAAATATTTCTAAAATCTATACTTAATTTTATATGAAGTGTTAAAATTTTACTCCAAGTTCAGTACTCCCAGTTCGTCACTTTTTAAAGCAAATAATATTAAATTAAGATAGATTTTTAAAATATTTTGACAACTAAGAAAAAAAGTGACATTCTTTAAGAAGAGAACACTGAAAAAAGAAGTTAAAAATATTAATTTTCTGGGGAGATATTTTAAATAGAAGAATGCATGAAATGCCCACAGACTTAACATTACTGAGGGTAATTCGGAAGTTGAGGGACTAGCAGCTTTAAGTCGGAAGTTGAGGAATATCGCAGTATAGAAAAAAATGGGGAAAGTTAGAATATATTAATTTATAAAATAATAATAACTAAAAAAACACCTCAGAAACTACTGTAATATTACAAATACGTCACAAATGGCAAATAATAATAATAAATAAATAAATAAAATAATAATAATTTAAATGTATTTAATAAATTTGCAAATTCAAGTACTCAATAAAAAAGGCTAGTTTGTTGTAGTATACTCAAGAAAAGAAAAAAAAACTGTTTGCAATGACATATGGAATATGGATTTACATATAATAACAATACCTTTTCTGTGTAACTAATAATGATCAGAAAAAAACTGCATTTAAAAGTGCATTTGCAAAAAGCAAAATAAAATAAAGTAGCTGGTCATGGGGGAAAAAAAAGAAAAAAAAAGAAAAGAAAAAGAATGTAAATTATTCATTATTATTTTAACACAATTATAGTATTTGGTAAAGAAATCACATGAGTTGTAATTTTTCTAACTGAGTGGAAAAACACCCAGACTGACAAAATCTAGAAAATCTGGCCAAAAGTCGAAAAACAAAATTACTAGTTTGAGAATTTTTACTAGAACTACTGTAGTAAAAATAGTTTTTAATTAATATAGAGCTCACATAAAGAGAAAAGTATATTATTTATTTAAATGTGTTATTAAAAGAGCATTATTGAAGTTCTAAGTAAGTTTGTTTTTACTTCCTTTTGTGAAAAAAATCCTTAATATAAAATAAATTAATTCTTTTTTTTTTTTTTTTTTTTTTTTTTTTTTTTTTTTTTTGTAGAATAAACGTGAAATAAGCTTAAACTATGAATTTATTTTAAAAACCTTTGTGCAAGACAATTTTTAAACATATTAATGTGAAAATCAATATAGAAATAAATGTAACCAATATGAAATAATTAACTAATCGGATGTGCCAATCCCAAAACTTTCTTTTATCTCATATATGTTAGTACTTCAAAATTCACTATCGCAGTGCCAAAATTAAATGACAATTCTGAATGTGTAGGTTCATTGAATTGTGTGCAGTCGTGGAAAAAAGTAAACACCCCTACTAACTCCTCAACAAATTATCGTAGAAGAAAGTTACTGGTACCGAACGATTGGAAATAAAGTCTACTTTTAAATGATGTATATAAAATTTGCTTAGGGGGTTACATATTAAAGAGAACCCAAAATTCTTTTTTTTCTTCAATGGCAATACCCAATTTTAAGAAGGTATCTCAAATCTTCGGTTCAAACTATGCCTAGACACCAAATTTCAAGTCATTTGAATGATAAGGTTTTGAATTATAAACATTCAAAATTTAAATTACATTTTCATATTTTTGTTAATATCTCCTGAAATTATACTCTTAATGTGCTTTTTTTTTTTTTTTTTTTTTTTTAAGCAATAATACTAAAATACCCAAACATACATACGTTGAATTTGCAATTTTTTATAATTTTATGATATGAATCATGAAATTAATATTCCAAAACATTATGAATTGCAACCTACATTTTTTTTGATGGATTTAGATTTATTAAGTCCTACTTTATGGAAATCCAAAATTTCACATTTTTCTTCCAAGTAGTTTTCAAATTATGCTTAAAAAACGGCAAAATGATGGTTTAAAAGAGACTAGATATTTTGACATTTCTTCTGCTATCTTGTAATCTAGCAGTCGTATGACTCGTGACTTGAGTTAAGCTTAAGTTGCCTTGATCAAGAAGGGGCTCTCTCGGTTAACAATAGAGTACCGAACTTCAATTTGGATACAGTCCCTAAAATACGCTCGTTTTAAAATAATTTATTTCTCGGAAACGTATCGTACGAATTGAATAAAAATTTGTTTTTAGGCTAATTGAAAGGTGTAGAGTTTATTTATACTGTCAGAATTGTGTAGTGCTATTGAGAAAACAAAGTTATGGTTCGTTTTAATATGTATATGGCCCCCTAAGCAAATTTTATATACATCATTTAAAAGTTGACTTTATTATGAATCGCGTGATACCAGTAACTTTCTTCTATGATACTTTTTTGCAGAGTTAGTAAGGGGTGTTTACTTTTTTTTCCACGACTGTACATTTAAAAAGCCCATATAAGCATTGTGTCTTTCAAACAAATCATTAATTTCAGCTTCCATCTTCTTACATGTCTGCAAGCAAAATTCCCAACCCAAACCCAAAGAGCATAAAAGTGACACCTGTTGCGTGAAATACACCCAAGCATAATAAGGATCTATTTATGTGCAAGTATAACAGAATATGAAGTTTGATTAAATTCTGTGCATTAGTTTTGAGATACAGCTATCGCGAAAAATGCAGCACAGCAGCATCACCTGTTATGTGATTTACACGGGCACATAATCAGGCACCAACTTATGTCAAAGTCCAACAAAATATGAAGTTTGATGAAATTATGTGCATTGGTTCTTGAGATATGACTATTGCTAAAATCGTAAAATTCTGAAAAATACAGCATAGCAGCGACACCTGTTGGGTGATTTACACCAAAATTTAATCAGCAACAACTTATGCAATCGTCTAACTGAATCTGAAGTTTGGTAAAAATCCGTGCATTAGTTCTTGAGATAGAGCTGTTGCGGAAATTGTGAAAAACGAAAATTAGCAGCACCACCTGTTGCGCAATTTACACCAAAAACTAATCAGCATCACTTTACATAAATCTATATAACTGAATCTGAAATTTGACGAAAATCCGTGCATTAGTTCTTGAGATAAAACTATTGCAGAAATCGTGAAAAAATACAGCATAGCAGCGCCACCTGTCAAACGATTTACACCAAAAACTAATCAGCACCAAGTTATATCAATCTATAACCGAATCTACAGTTTTATTAAGTTCGGTACATAAGTTCTTGAGATAGAGCTCCCACAAAATTTGTGAACAGTCAAATCGTGTTTTAGCACATTCTATAATACGCATAAATCCGTCGAAAACCGGGAGTTTTTCACGAATCCAATACTTCCTTGTAAAGGATAAAAGAAAAAGAAAAAATATAAAAGTAAGCTTAGACTGATATATATATATTTCGTCACAAGAGTGCTATCCCCTCCCCATAATCCTTACTAATATATGCCGTATTAATACCGTGGAATTCCGAAAATACCGCCCCCCCAAAAAAAAATCAGTTTTCAAATTTTACTTCAAAATTGTTTTCTTCAATTAAAAAAAAAAAAAACTGCGACGTTTCTTTCTGCATAACAAAACACATCAATAACATCCAAAGTTGATGATTGATGATCCCATTCTGATAATGTTTGATTTCGGATTTAATGGAGTTGAATAAACAAAACAAACTGCAGATTAGTTCTCATTTTTCTTTGCAGTTATTCTACAGTTGGGTGGAGTTTTGGAGTGTTGCAATTTTCTAATAATTTATTGTATTTTAATAAAAATTTGTTACATGACCTAATTCACTATTATTGCAAGTTGTTTAAAATTTGAAAGAAATCAGTCAATTATCAGCGGGGGAATATCACATTTTTAACCGTAAGGAAAAAACGGGTTTGCTTTTGTTCTTTTTATTATTTTTTTTTTTTTCTCTGTTTGCTTACAACTCAACAATTTATTTTGCTCGCAATTAAACAATGAAAACTTCCTGACACATTCACAGTCTTTTTTATACTAAAAGATTAATTATATACAAATTTGAATAATATTTTTTCTTGTTTTTGTTTATTTTAAAACTTTCTCAGAACGTTTTATTTTATATAATTACAGAATATACCTTATCGTGTTCGTGTACCAATTAATTTCTTTTATTTTCAAGAAAATTACATTCATAAGTTCATTTCCTCAACTTTTGCCAATATTATATTCCATGTTGTCAAGGGAGGGTACTTTTGGAATTTCACTTTAATTTTTGACACAAATGTAAAGGGAAAAGAGAATTGTCTTTCGCGGGGATCTTTTCTTCTAGTGTTTAATTATTATAAAGCACTCGGCAAGAATAAATTTTATTTTTTATCATTAGGGAAAAAGAAAATTTATTTAGTTAAAAAAATTCTGAAGTAAGGTCCGGGTAAGTATCATTTGACTCGATTTAGAAATATTTTTTCTTTGAAAGAAAAGAACAAATAACTGCATCTGAATAATAATAAAGCAATCCCTTCTAGAGTTCACTGCATCGGGTCAGGTTACCCGCTTTTATCAGAACCTGAAACGCGGTTCATATTGTGTCGGGTTGGCGCTATATTTTCCCATTGCGGATCGGGTTGACGTCAACTTTTTTTTTTTTGGGGGGGGGGGGGGGGGGGGGGGTCGGGTTGGCTTTTACTGTTTCAGTTGGGTTTTTTTTACTCTTACAGGTCGGGTTCAAGTTGAAGCGATTTTTTTAAAGAATGTGCAAAATATTTTTTCACGTTAGAAGTATATATAAACCGCAGGTCAAAGTTTTACAAAAGCAAAATGTAGTGTTCACATTTTTCTTTTTGAAAAGGGCAGGCCGGATTTGCTGAAAAGGGCAATTTTGTCTGGTAAAAGGATGCTTGTTTCGAGTAAAGGGACACATTTTGTTGAGTGAAAGGACTCTCATTGGATTATTATTTGTCAATTCTGAGGAGTGGAAATTTCAACTCTAAACCTTTAATTAGTAGTAAGTCCTAAATTTCCTGAGGACATTTCAAGGAAAGGGGTAAGGGGGGGTGGGGCGGGGCGGGGGGTGGATACTTTGGATGCACTGGCAAGGTTTCCCAAGGTTTGTAGAAAACCACGAAAACTCCGAACGGTTAGGGCGACGTATGCAATAGGGTTCGAACCCAGCACCTGCCGTCTACCAGCTTCGAGAGCAGAACTTCTCAACCACTGGTGGGGCGTGCCGTTCTGGGACAATTTTGAAACGGAAAATGCATTATGATTTGAAAACACAATACAATATGCAGCTGCTGCATGTTTTCTTTTACATTGATTTAGAACTTACAACGTCAATCACAGCAGCAGAACTTGTTTTCAAAAGTCAGGGAGGAGAGGAAAAAGCCAAATATTTTGAAAAAAAAAAAAAAAAATAGAGGATACACAGAAGCTACTGGGAAACGGGGCAGGGAGCATCAACAGTTTAAACGAAACGGGCAGGGTCCTTTGAAAAACACCAAATGGGAACACTAGCAAAATGCATACCTGTCTTTTTTGCCTAGTCTTAGAATTTGTTTCTGGAAGTTAATATAAATATACTTTCTCAACTACTGGAACGATAAGGATTATAACGAATGCTTCTGCACTGCTGAATCATTTTTGCTGAAATGTTACAATTTTAATGTTCTACTCTTGATGCCTCTAACTTTGTTATGATAAAAAAATACTGTGTGATGGACAGAAAGGATCGTTTAGCGTTTTGTATTTTTTAAAATATGATAGAAATATAATGCAGTTAGTTATTTCGATGACTCGTGAAAGGATGACTAATACTTCTAGAGCTCCCGTTTGAAAATGTAATAAGTTAATAATTTAATTGCGATGATACACGTTGCGCTATATTACACGGGAAAATTTTTAAAATAATAACTGTTGATAAACTAAAGGCAGAAAGCCAATAGTGCAAAACAAGGTGTATCGCTATAAGTGGAACTTTTGAAGCCGCAACTAATTTTAAAGCATATCTAAAGATTAGATTTTTAGTTTTATGCTGTTTAGAGTGCTGCACCGGGTCGGCTTACCTGTACCTGATTCGACCCAGGGTCGGGTTGGCTCTAGATTTTTTTTGTTGCGCGTCAGGTTCAGGTCAGGCTGACTTCCATTGTTTTACTGGTCGGGTTGAATTTCATTGTTTCGGGTTAGGTTTTGACTCTATCTTGTCGGCTTTGGGTTGACCCAAATTTCAAAAGAATATCCAAAATATTTTTTCAGGCTAAAAATCTATGTACAATAAGACCTCCATAATGGCTTTTCTCCCGAAATGTGGACACACTTTTTCTATTTCTAAAATTTATATATTTCAATGCTTATAACTCTGAATAGCGGGCACCTCTCAATCTACAGACATGTAACATGTCCATGTGTACATAAACTATCAATAATATGGATACCTCTGTTTTTGTGTGTATCGAAAACGAAATGTTGATAACATTTTTCATATTTCGAAAGAGGAAAAAATGGTTCTTGAAGAAAGAATAATCTATGATCGCATTTCTTATATACATTTGATTTCTCATGTAGTAAATTGAAAATATAGTCCTAGATATTCAAATACGTATTTATTTTCATCTGAAACATAGTTATGCTCAAACTTTTTGTGAAACTCCCAACAACCTGAGTGGTAAAAAACCTATAAAAGAACCAAAAGAATTCTTCCAGTGTGAACCCGACCTGCAGAAAGAAAATCAGATTCATTCTAAGCCGAAAAAACAAAATTCGGGATAACCCGACCCCAATGTTTGACTCTATTCAACGATCCCGATGTGCTCAGAGGTTTTACTACATTTGAATATTAAAATATAGATTTGTTCATTCTTCTATGTAAAACAAAAAATGGCGACAAATGAAAAAATGACTCGGCAAAATTTTGCAACAATCATATATTTAAAATTTCAGACCATTCGGTTGACGACGACAATAGGTGCTACGTATTTATATAATTACGAATGCACCTAAAAAAGGATGCTTTAAATTTTGCGAATAACGTATGAAATATAAATATGAGAATTGAAGTAACTGGGAAGGGGGGAGGGTGCTACGGTTTTAATACTGCAGAATATTAAGGCTCCAGTATTTTTTTTTTTTTTTCCTGTCAGAAATTAAGCCTTGATGGACATACTGTATGCTAAGTGCTCTATGCTATCATAGCCTGTACCATATTATTACTCTTTTTTTTCTTTTCTTTTCCTTAATCAATTCAGAATTATTCCAATAAATTAAGAAATATTTGCACAATATAGAAAACAAATGAAATTTCCTATAACACATTTTTTAAAAATTAATCAATTGTATGTAATAATAATACATCTGGAGATTAGGACTGGGCGGTGTAGAAATTTCTTTAAATCCATCCCCCCTCCAATTATCATCCATCTAATACCGCAATTTAACACAAATTTTACTTTTAGAATATGGAAGCCTTTTTTTTTTAATTTTTAGTAACAAAATACGGTCTTTCTGCAGCCTCCTCCCTTCTGTATTATATAGTATACTTAGTTTTTAATTTCCGAAATACTTTTGAAAAGAGGTATATTTTACACATAAAAACGTTTGAATGTCCCAAAAACACTCAATTTTGCATTTTAAAAATTAGTGAACTATTTTAATAAAATTAAATTCATTCTTTAAGAAATAATATAAAATAAAACAAATTTTTTTATTGTCTGAGTTGTTAGTTATGGACACCACAATCTAAATTCTTTAAGGTGGGGGGGGGGACTTCCCCCTAGCCCATCCAAGTAGCACCATATTACTAGCAACATAAACAAACTTATTTTACTGACACAGGATTAAAAAGTTATTGAGGTAAAACAAAAGTAGATTCAATGAATTCAAAACGAATTTAACCATTCATTTACTATGATGAAAAAAGTAGTAAAAAAGAAAAAAAAAGGAAGATATATGAGAAATAAAAATTTTTTTTATTTCTTTTTAACTTTTAGATTATAATAAAATTTGTTTATTATAAATGCTGACATTTATATAGCAGATGTGTCATATCCCAATCCGAATGAATACAACAATAGTTGAGATCTGTATTAATAGATGGCAGCACCATACACAGAGAGTCTGAAATTGTAAGGCTTTGCATGTAGTTGAGTGATATCAACAGAGTTGTAAGATGTGACTTGTTTAGAATAGCTGCATTTTAGCGGCTCGTGTAAATATGTAAATAAAAACTATAAGTAATCTTATAGTTATGCCTTCTTCCTTAGTTAAGGGTGTATTCCGATCCAAACTGCTTATTTTCTGATTCATTTTAAAATTCATTTTTGCTCTCAAACGCATCAAACTGGGAAATTCTCTTATTTAGAAACTATATAATGTGCCGTGCTTCTTAATTTTTTGATAAATGCACAAAATACTATAAAAAACGCTGTCAAAGTTGGCATTTTGAACCGAATTTTCCGAAGCGGGTGATCTGGGAATGAAAAAATGGTCATACTGAGAAAATAATTGTTTAAAAATCAAATTCTAATTATTGAGCTGAAAATGAAATCACACGGCATGTTAAACATGTCTTCAGAAATCACCCCAGCAAGTTTCATGTTTTTACTTTTAAAAATGAGTCTGAGAATGTCTCAGAAAATTTCGAGCTGTTGAGGGTGGGAAAATATTTTTTCGAATACACCCTTAAGAGTAACTAGTTATAATAAGAGTGTGGTGATATAAAACAGGGGTAGAAGTGACCAATCCATAAAATATAGGACATTTTTCTCGAAAAATATAAGACATTTCGAAAATTAAGTTATCGGTAATAATTTGCTATAAAAAACTTTTTTAACACATGATCCATATTACTTTATAAATTTTCACTAATTAATGATATTAAATCAAGTTACAATCTTAAAAAACAAATATAAAACCAAACTTACCTCTACAATAGCAAGTCTCCAATTTCTGAAACATAGACGACTTTTTTTTTTTTTTTAGATTCTTGTTTAGTTCATAAAAAATTAATTAAGCAAAATACATAGGATTTTCTTTTTTCTATTTACACTTTTTCTAGATGAGTATGAATATTTACAAATTTATGAACGTCACGGATTTCCTGGAAAATATACAATGTTGGTTTGGAAAATTTCCATCTCGCCAAGAAGCCTTGAAACCCACAATGGAAAAATTCAATTCAGATTTTGTGGTTTGTAAGCAACCGTTGGTTAAGTATAGCACCAGTTTCACAAAGAGCCCTAGAATTGCTTCCAATACAGAAAGTATATTTTCTTGAAGACTTGCCCAGAGACAATCATAGACTGTTAAAAAATGATAGGTACATGTGTATTAAAAAAATGTTAGAATCTCCATTGACAACTGTATATTTGAGCTTCTTGATTAGTGTAGGGGGTATTTTTGAAGAAGTTTTGAAATTATTTCAAGAGAAGACTACACTGATCCACATTTTGTATGATGAACTATCAAAACTGTTATTAAAGCTTATGAGATGTTTTGTGACTGAGTCAGCATTGTGACGGTGAATGCGTATGCCCAGGTTCACAATATGAGTAAGAAGAAAACTCCAACACAAAAGTTTAGAGGACTTACATCTTTATTATGAAATACCTTTTAATGGAGAGCCGTGAACAGTATAGAGGAACGGGGAGAGAGTTTCAATAACTGCCGAATTGGCAGACGCCCCACAGCAGGGCTTAATTTACAGACTACATAGCTCGAGGTCAGGAGCAAAAGTGAGAGAGATTTCGTTACAATTACATACAGATTGGCGAACACTAGATAACCATATGTAAGATGTTTGGCAAAAAACAAATTGGGTAGACAAAACAATCAAGAAGTTTTACATTGAGTTAAAAACTATGCCATGGCGAGCTCTTTAGGGTTACACTAAATAACATTCTTGCGGTAAGCAGGGAGACTTAAAGAAATAGGAACACGTGATTTTATATGCATGTTACAGATATAACGACAGCTGAAAATTAGTCAGCAAGGGGCATATGGTTTGTATCCGACAAAGTACAAGGGTGAGAATTGAATACTAATGCAAGTCCAGAGGCTGAGAAAATATGCATTACATATCGTCGGCTGTGAAGCGAAAAAGACATTCACTTGTATTTTATTCTTTTATTTTCATTCAACGGAAAATTGCTGCGGTTAAGATCTTTTTCTATCCATGGGAACTTGAAAGGCAGAAAAAGGAACCGAGATAAATGATGTCTGCATTTAAAAAGAACTTTAAAAAGTAAAAGTGAAACTTGAATGATAAATATGGTGAGGAGTTAGTAGATATTGATATTCACAAAAAAAAGCAGTTCCTTTGAAGATATTAAATGTAGGAAATAGTAAAAAGAAGATTTTGCTGCCACTGTCTGCAGACTTAAAATCGGAATTTTTAGCAGATAATAAAACATTTTATATAAATCACCAAATATTTGCAGAAGTTACCACTGAAAAATAAGCTTTTTAAAAATTTGGAACAACTTGCGAATTCGCCCGGAGTATTGTTTCTTTGTTGGTCATTTATAACCATTTTATGCTTAATTTTGGAAAATTTAGAGATTAAACATAAACAACAAAAAAAATAAATAAATCCAAATGAAGAATTTAAAATCGGCGATGATCAACAAAGAAACAAGATGGCGGACTCCGGGCGAATATGCAAGTAGTAAACAACTTGCGAATTTGCCCTGAGTCCACCATCTTGTTTCTTTGTTGGTCATTTATGAATATTCAAGTAGTACCATAAAAGCTACGTATCACAGCTGAATACACGATAAAAGACTAAAATAATCGCAATAAAAGAGAACACCACGTTGAATGATAGAAATAAATCAGCGAGTGAGCAAGCATGAGCAAGCAAAGCTACACGCGACGCACGTGAAAACATCAAGTCATTCAGAAAGATTTCTTTCCTGATGCCATATCCAAAAGAGAAATAAACGGACAAAGAAACCAAAGAGATTAAGCAGTCTCCACATTTAATCTCCTATTTCAAAGGCGTGTTTAAAATCCCAGCGATCTACGTCACGCCCTCCTTCTCATTTGTAATTGGCTGAAAGGCAGAGCATTGTGTGCAGGATTGAGCTATTGCTCTTGTATTGAAATACGGCAAAAAACAAAAGAGCAGAAACGATCGTAAATGCTAGCGGGCGGCGATATTAATAGCAAATATATGAAAAAGTAGGAAAATATAGGAAATATAGGACAGTTAGAGAAACATAGGACATTTTTGAAGGTTATTTTATAAATATAGGAAATATAGGACAACTGCGACCCCTGTATAAAAGGATGGAGAAGGGTTGAAAGTGTGAGCCTTGGAACACATTAATGAAATTGCTAATTTTTTTGAGACTATTGCACCCTGTAAGTTTAGTAATAAAATACATCTATTTTTAATGATCACAAAATGTCAAAAAAGCATAAAATAACAGATCTGTAGAAAAATCTAATGAATGCCTCCCTCCCCCATTCTTTTTTCCATTCTGCTGTAAAAATCAAGCTACCCGACTCATTACAGAACACTATTAAAGTATTTTTAATTAATTATAAAATAATGATCAATTAAAACTAAAATATTCCAATATTACCTAAACATGTGAAAATAATTTTTTATCAAAGTCATGCTTATAAAAATATAAACTAAAATTTGATGGATTTTGATTTTAACCTTTAGGACTTTTTTTTTTCAGTTATAAATAGTGAATCAATTTCAGCAAAATACACTCAATTGCAAAAACATCAAAATAAAAAATGTACTAAAAAATTAATCCATGTGCCAAACATGTGAAAACTGAACTTTTCATTAAAAGAATACATAAAAATAAAAACTGAAATTCGATATATTTGGACTTCAAACTCTACTTTACAGACTCTACCCTACTTTGAAATATTTTCATTAATTACAAAATAATAGAAAATAAAAAATACACGTTAAAATGTTACTAAAACATGTACAAAATGAATTTTTCATCAAAAGAATGCATAAAATTATAAACTGAAAGTCGATGAATTTCAATTTTAAATATCAAACTTTATTTTTTTTTAATCATATAAATACTGAATCAATTTCAGGAAATCAATCTTGAAACAATGCAAGATTCTACTTTAAAATATTTTAACTAATCACAGAATAATAGAAAATAAAAAATATATATTAAAATATTACCCAAACATTTTACTTAATTTTTCATCAAAAGATTGCTTTAGCATACTGAACTTAGCATAAACTAAAATTCAATAAATTTGGATTTTAAGTATTAAATTTTGCTGTTTCTTTTCAACTTTCAACAATATAAGTGCTTAATAAAATTTTTAAAAACACACATTCAAATCTCATAAACTCTGCATCTCGTTTACAGAAACAAAACAAAAAAAAAAAAAATTAATTTTTACTTAAATCGCCTTTTTCTTAAATCCAGAGCTGCGGAGTCGGTGGGTAAAATGGACGATTCCAGCTCCGAGAATTTTGACAGATCCGACTCCGACTCTTTCGCTCAAAAATGGGCCGACTTCGACAACGCAAACCTGCTTGTAAAATGGATGACTCTAACTCCGACTCCAAATCATTCGCTCAAAAATGGACGCGACTGCGACTCTGCAGCCCTACTTAAATCAGATTCTGCTAAATCGATTTAACACCAGACTGAAATTCGATGAATTTGGACTTTAAATTATGAAACTTTATTCTATTTTTCAAGCACAAATACTCAATTTCTCGAAAAAGATGTCATGTGAAAAATATTTCAAGCAGATCACGGTCGAATTGGGACACACGAACAATGCAGGACTCTATTTTACGGACTCTACTTTAAAATATTTCCATTATTACAAAATAATAGAAAATAAACAATACGTGTTAAAATATCACTAAAGCATGTAAAAAATGAATTTTTCATCAAAAGAATACGCAAAAATACAAACTGAAAGTCGATGAATTTGGATTTTAAATATAAAACTTCATTATTTTTTTTAATCATATAAATACTAAATCAATTTCAGGAAAACAATCTTGAAACAATGCAGGACTCTACTTTAAAATATTTTAATTAATCTGTTATATGATCCTCTCCTATTAAAATTAAATTTTTAAATTATTTTAAAATATTTAAATTAAATCAATAAACTTTTTTACTTTAAAATTTTAAATTATCCCTTTAAATATTCATTAAATTTCATAAAGTTCGTTTTTCAGTTAAATTTCACTTAAAAACAATTTTAATTTATTCACCAGAAAAGATCGTTAAAAATTATCAAAAATAAAATAATAAATCTTAATATTAATACTTTCTCCCGAAATAGAATATTTTTATAATAATTTTTAAATATAAAATTCAAATTATAGCATAACGATCTTTTATTCAAACTTTTATTACTCTGTGTGGCATCGGTTTTCAATCAGCCAATCGGCGTCTTTCGCGTTGAATACCCGTTCGTTCGTAGCATCATCTCCCTCTCTTGGGCTTCGGACGGCGGCGCGCCAACAAGGGCGCGGAGTCGCTCCGCAAACTTACTTTTTTTTCCGTTGGAAAAATTATTTCCTTCGGTTTACATCTTTTATAAAATGTTCTCAATAAATTAATTTAGATATGGCAATACTGTGAAGTTCAGTGGCGATAAATTATATGGACACTCATCAGTGCTTTTAGAAGAATGCTGCAAATGTCATTTCCGATCGTCTTTGCGAAGTAAACTTCACCACATTTTAAATCTTGTCATTTTGGGAATGAAAGCATCTATTTGCACAGATCGTAAATACATTTATTCAGAACGGCCTCTAAATTGAAATATAACCACTTTTCAAGTGATTGAAAAAATTTATCACAATTAATCATCCTTAGTGTGTGAATCTTCATCATCTTCGTAAAATAATTTAGTGTTCACCAGGATTTTGGAAATCAAATCTACAATTTGTTAATTGTATTCCTTCCTCCTTTTGCATATGTTTGACAACACAATGGCGAGTTATCTTACTTATTACTCCTAAAATAAACTCTACTTGATTTCAAAGAACTGACAATTCAAGTAGCTAGGTAGGATACTTTCTAGCAAGAACTATTTTCTAAAAGAACTATGAATATTATTTTAAGCCAAGCTAATTGCTTATTCTGATACTTCACAACTAAGATAAAATATCTTGTGAATAATAATATAGAGCTTATTAATGAATTTCAATATCTAGGTTAACAAAAAGTTAACATTTAAAATAAATGTAATAGTTTAATTTGAATAATGTTTGTATGGTGAGTGCACTTCCCTTCCTTTCTCCCCCTTTTTATTCAATATGCATATAATAAAATTATTTAACATTTATATTCATTTGTTTGTTTAAATTTGTATTTGTTTTGTGTATACATCGTAAATGTGCCATAATGAATTATATAAAAGAGAGTAAAATTAATTATCACTTATTAAAACATAAAATGAACATTGGGCACGAAATTAAATTTGTTTTGTACGTCATATGTGAACATGATTTCAGATGAGATAAATTAGATGGTTTTGTTGATCTGTGCTAGTTCAGGTAAGATGAATTTTATTGTTACAATTTTACCATGAAGTTACCAGTTTATATTTGTTTACTTCTCTCACAGCAATGTTTCATTAACCACAATCGATCTTTTGGCCAACATTAATGAAAAACTTTCTTCTTTTTAATTCATATTAAATTTACATAATTATACATAGAATGACACTAAGTGTATAACGCTTCCGGGGTTGAACTCATCCTTTTCCTGATAATCCAAACGCGGTCACGTTAGGCTTAAGGGGACTTATCTCGTGGGAAAGAAACATTGTCGATTCCCATGTTATCCTATGGAGAAAATACTTATCCTTCTTGTTCATTCAAATTTCAAAATTTCCAAAAAAAATTTTTTTCAGCATATAAGTACGGATGCTCTTCAGTACATTATAAGATTAAAATATTTTTAAAACAGTTTTGAGTATTTTTAAATTCGTGTTAAAGTTTCGAAAAATCTCAAAACGTATAATGTGTAGTCTTTATTCGTTTATAACTATAGATTGAAGAAAGATATAAAAATTTGGAGCTTATGCAAGCAAAACTTGATTTGTTTTCTTGCACGTAATTAGGCAACTTTTAAAATTTATTCTAATCAAAACACTGTAATTTTGAATTAAAAATTAGCTATACCTAAAATCCGCTACAAACCTGTCACGTTGTCAACTTCACCTAATTGATTACATGAGCTCTATGGATATAAAAGGGTCACGATAGGGGTCAAGGGTTGCCGTAGAAGGGGGAGACGCAAAAGTTCTTGTTCCCTAGTTCTTGTAAAAGCATTGGGTTTCAGTCCTGGAATAGTGATTTTGGATAGTAAAGGAATATAGATAGAACGGGAGTTTTTTATTTGTCTTTTCCTAAAAAGTTCTCCTTCCTCCAAATTTTAGTATAGCTCAGATGGTCCGACACATTAAAATGACTATAACCAGCGCCGTAATTGCTTTAGCCCCGTCAAATTTTCTATAAGTAAACATAATCATTATGGGGGCGTGCACAGTCGGTTTTTCATCGTCGCGCCCTCTAATTTTAGTATAAACTAAATATAAGCCGTACACATTAAAACGGCTTTAATGCAGGCCGTAATTAACGTAACCCGCTAACGTTTTATGCGGGTATATATAAATATAGGGGATGGATAAGGTTTTTTTTTTTTTATATATCGAAGTCCCATAGAATTTTAGTGTAGTTGCAATACAAGGACCCAACACATTAAAATGGCTAGAACATAGGATCTATTTAACACAAATAACCCAAATTTTATACGCATGTACATAATTATAAAAGGGAATTTTCTCGGTTTATCGAAGCTCCAAACATTTTTTAGCATAAATTAAATATAAGGTCCGGCACATTCAAACGGTTACAATATGGGCCCAAAGTGATGTAGCCTCGCCCATCTTTGTATGGGTAAACATAATAATTTTAAAAGAATCGATTTTTAAAGGATTTTTCCTCAAAGGCCTCGCCCCTAACTTTTAGTATAAATTAAATATAAGAACCCGGCAAATTAAAACTGATATAATTTTGATCTCTGATTGAAAAAGCATTCTCAAATTTCATACGACAATACATAATTATTATAAGGGGACTTTGTCGTTAACCCTCCAAAATTTTAGCATAAAATAAATATTAAGGCCCGACACGTTCAAACAACTATAACTCGGAGCTTAATTGATGCAGCCTGTTCATTTATTCTATGAGAAAAGATAATTATTATAAGAAAGGATTTAGTTTAGTTTTTTATGCCCTCCAAATTTTAGTGTAATTAGATATTAGAATATAAGGTCCCGACATATTAAAACTACTATAACTTGATCTTTAAATAGCGTAACCAGCCCAAATTTTATACATAATTATTAAGAGGGGACTTTATTGATTTTTATCAAAGCCCCCCCCCCCCCCCCCCAAAAAAAAAAGTACAATTTTTTTTTTTTAAGTCATCCTTTGCATTTGCTCAAAACATCATTTCGCTATTTAGATCTGATGATTACGAAAGATTATCCATTAGCTATTGCACTTTGGTGCTAAAGTGAAATCTGTCAATGAAGTGACAGATATAAATTTATATATAGTCAAAACTTTTGTGATAATAAACCATTTTAACAAATGAAATAAATTATGGTACCATAAATATATATTTCTTTTCCTTTTTTTTTCTTTTCTTTTAAATATATTTTTAATGTTGCCATTATGTAGTTTTATGCATGCCTTACACATTTAAAAATTTAATCATTTTTGTAAAATATCTTTCTTTTTCTAATAAATATTTTTATTTTTCCTTTTTCTGTGGGAGGGGGTGGCATTTTTAAAAGCATAAAATGTTAGATTTGATTTCAAACTAAATTTAAGTAACTTATTTAAAATGCTAATATTACATCCGTTTGGTAAACGTTTTACTAAATATTTTCATTACTGTTAAGTTTTTAAAATTTGGTAATATTTTACCTATACAGTCCTCCCCACTTAATCGGGTCACGGATAATCGAATACCCCGCTTATTCGAATAGAATCCTCCGGAACCGAATTTATTCCTATTGGTTCTATGTTATTTTCCCCCGCTTAAACCAAGTATCTTTTACGAACGTCCCCGCTTAATCGAATAACAACTGTGTGACCGATGTTTGAAAATAAGTGCGGAAAGCACGTTTCAGCTGGAACTTCCTTCCACCTTTTGTCATTTTCCTTTCTTTTAGGCTTAAAACAAATTTTCAGTTCTTCCTGCAATGATTTCTGCCAGCAGGTGTATAATGGACAGGTCAAATGATTTCCCAACTTGATCTCCCCACCATCATTTCTTGCTGTTAACCAGGCTTTAATGGCAATGCGTCGTCACTCGAGTTGGTAATTGTAATATTTGGCACTCATTCGAAAAACAACCCGATATTTATTCCTTTAAAATTACACTTAAACAAACCACTTTCAACGATTTTTTTAAGGCAGTATAAGTAACGTAAATAGTAGCAATGTTTTGACCAAACTCAAACGAGCTGCATTAAGTGTGATGTAAACCATATAAATGTATGTACTGACATTAAATTAATGCGTATTTACTTTATATTAACACTTGTATTTATTTTAGTTTATGTTATTCTCTTAACGATTTATTATGCTGTTAATTAAATATACCGTAGATGGTTATTTTGCCTTTTTATTACACATTAAATATTGCAGTTATGATTCCCCGTTTAATCAAATACACCGCTTAATTAAATATTATTTCTGGAACACCCATTATTCGTTTAAAAGGGGACGACTGTATTTATTATTCAAAGGGGAAAAAAATTAAATAGCACATAGTTGTGTTTTGTCTTGTTTTATATTAACTAGCAAGGATGTCCGAGTTAAGCTCGGTCAAAATTAGTCTAGTGTTCAATCCGATATTTTATTCTCACTATATCATTCTTGCTGTTTAGATACAAATGGCATGACCCTGAGACATAGTGACACAAAATGACCCACAAACCGAATTTTTTCGAACATGCGACCCAAACCAATGCTCTTCTCGAACCACAAAACAATAGAATACAAAATTTAGTCAAAATCGTTAAATTCCTTTTGTAGATAAAATTAGTTTGACCCATGGTAACCCAAAAGGGACCCACTAATCTAAATTTACCGAACATGTGACCTATCCCACTGGTCTTCTCGAGCTGGGAAACAATGTAATAATTTTTTTGTCAAAATCGTTAGAGCCGTTTGTTAGATACAATTAGCTTGACCCACAATGACCCACTAATCTAATTTTGTCGAACATGTGACTTAGCCCAATGGTCTTCTCATGCTCAGAAACGATATAATACAAAATTTTGTCAAAATGTTTTGAGCCGTTTTTTAGATACAATTAGCTGGACCCACAGTGACCCAAAATGACCCACTAATCGATTTTTCTCGAACATGTGACTTAGCCCAATGGTCATCTCATGCCCAGAAGCGGTATATTCCAAATTTTATCAAAATGTTTTGGGCCTTTTTTTAGATTCAATTGGCTTGACACCTGTCCCATTGTGACCCAAAATGACCCACTAATCGATTTTTCTCGAACATGTGACTTAGCCCAATGGTCATCTCATGCCCAGAAGCGGTATATTATAAAATTTTATCAAAATGTTTTGAGCCTTTTTTAGATGCAATTGGCTTGACACCTGTCCCATTATGACCCAAAATGACCCACTAATCGAATTTTGTTGAACATACGACCTATCCCAATGGTATTTTCGTGCCCGAAAACGATAGAAAACAAAATTTCGTCAAAATCGTTAGAGCCGTTTGTTAAATACAATTATCTTGACCCACAGTAACCCAAAATTGACCCACTAATTTCTCGAACGTGTGACTTAGCCCAATGGTCTTCTAATGCTCAGAAACGATATAGTACAAAACTTTGTCAAAATGTTTTGAGCTTTTTTTAGATACAATTAGCTTGATCCACAGTGACCCAAAAATGATCCAGTAATCGAATTTTCTCGAACATGCAACTTAGCCCAATGATCTTCTCATGTTCAGAAACGATATAATGCAAAATTTTGTCAAAATATTTTGAGCCGTTTTTTAGATACAATTAGCTTGACCCACAGTGACTCAAAAGTGACCCAATTTCTCGAACATGTGACTTAGCCTAATGGTCTTCTCATGCCCAGAAACGGTATAATACAAAGTTTAGTCAAAATCGTTTTATTCGTTTCTTAGATACAATTACCTTGACCCACAGTGACCCAAAATGACACACTAATCAATTTTTTTCTAACATGTGACTTAGTCCAGTGGTCATCTCATGCCCAGAAGCGGTATATTACAAAATTTTGTCAAAATGTTTTGAGGCTTTTTTTAGATTCAATTTGCTTGACACTGACCCATTGTGACCCAAATATGTGGAGTCAAGAGTTTTTTTAAAATATATTAATTTTCACTTAAATACAAATCTTTATATATCCAATTCAAGGAATTTTATAATACAATTTAATAAAAAAACATAATTAAAATATCTGCATTAAAAAAAAGTTACACTTACTTTAGTCTAAAATACAAACACAATTAGTCATGAATGCTGAAATGTATTGTAACAAAAGCTTCCTAGCCAATCACAATGACTGTTCTGAGAACCAATCAAATGTCAGTAACTAAACTGTAGTATGTTTTTATTTGTAAAAGCGGTATTTTGCTGGAATGAATTTTGCAGAAGGGGGAATACTAGTGTAACTAAATAGAATGTTTTAATATTTCTATTTTTTTCTTAATGCAAATAATTTAAAACAATGTCACCAACAACAAGAACTGATTGAACACCTACAAAAAGAAGTAGAATTGTCATATTGAGAGAAAATGATATCTCTTATGCTGAAATTGCAAGACAGGTTGGTGGATCAGTGTCTTTATTTGGCGTACGAAAGTTGTGCTTACGTTATGAAGAAACCAAATCAGTGATAAATAAATAAGGCAACATCAGGCCAAAAAAAAAAAAAAATGTACAAGTGCTTCTGACGATAGAAAGATAAAAAGGATATGCTTCAAAGATAGAAGAATTTCATCAGATGTTGTAAGATGTGAAATGAATGCAATGGGTATTTCAGTTAATTCTAGAACAATAAGGAGAAGATTAGCAGGTTTTGGACTGACAGATAGAATTCCGAGGAAAAAACCATTTTTAAATCTTCAGCAACGCAAGAAACGAGTTTCGTGGGTCATTAATTGGTCAGAAAATCAGTGGAAGCAAATAATCTGGAGCAAAGAGAGTAAAATATCGCTCTTTCGTAGTGATGGGCGAAAATATGTGAGACGTAGAGTACGGGAAGAGCTGCATCGTGATAGCATTGAAACAAGTACAAAGAACCCAACAAATGTCATGATTTGGGCCTATATGTTTGTAGATAGTGTGGGTCACATTCAAGTGATTGATAGCATTCTGAATGCAAAAAAATACATCGAAACTGTCCTGGAACCAAAATTGATACCTTCCATCAGGGATCTCTCCCCCAATAAAGCACCATTTATCTTCACTATGAATTAAACCTGCAAGCTCCTCTGATACTTCTGTGGGTTATTCATTTTTTCGTATTTTCAATACTGGTTTCCAATGTTCATATATTGTTCATCTTCAGAATTTTACCAATTTGTTCATACACACACACACACACACACACACATATATATATATATATATATATATATATATATATATATACTATGCATTTGCACGATATTTTGAAATATTTACATGATATGATTAAAAACATTCTGATTTACAAAATTATTAATACAATTAAAGAACATAAATAAAAATATTTTTCTAGGTTTTGGCGATGTATCTTCTGACGCTTTTCTCTTGAAACTATTTCTCTTTCTAAATTATGTCTTCTACCCTACTTATAGGTTTTTTTTGTTTTGTTTTTTTTTTGTCTAAAAGAAACCGATATATTGTCATCTAAGCACAGTTTTGCAAGGCATCAATCCATAGTACATCATCTCCTTGTATGGTTCAAATGTATAAAATTTTAAATCTCGAATATAAAACCATTTTTCCCATTATCAGCCAACGCGTGTTATTTTCTTATCTAGTTCCACATATGATCCTAAGAGACCGGTTTATTCGATGCTTTTCAATTTCTTTTTCTATGAAAATAATGAGTACAAATTCATCTGCCAAAACAGAAAACTTATGTCTAAAGCGGAATTTTTCCACGGTTCCTTGCAATTTTCGCTCAGCAAGTTTTACTGTATAGGGTAGATGTGACAGTAACGGACACACTTCCAGTAATGGATCCCCTTCAATGTTTTTAGTTTATATAAAAAAAAAATAACTAATAAAAATTTATCTTTCATTTTTTTTTCATATCTCCCCCTAAGGTGCTTTATAATTTTCTGCACTTGTTTGACGAAATTCGCGATTATTTTTCGGAGATCGTTTGACGAAATTTGCAATATTTTTCATCGATTGTTTGATGAAATTTTCTATTTTTTACGTGACCTTTTGATGTAATTAGCGATTTTTTTCCACGATCGATCGACGATATTCGCCATTTTATTCATCGATCGTTAGATGAAATTCGTGATTTCATTCAGCGAGCGTTAGACGAAATTCGTGATTTTATTCTGCGATCCTTAAACGAAATTCACGATTTTATTCCTCGATCGTTAGACGATATTCGTGATTTTATTCTGTGAGCGTTTGACGAAATTCACGATTAATTTCTGCAAGTGTTTGATGAAATTTACAATTTTTTCGCGACCTATTGGCGAAATTTATGATTTTTTCACACAACCGTGTGACGAAATTCGCGATTTTATTTCGCGAGCGATTGACGAAATTCACGATTTTTTTTCAGCAATTGTTTGATAAAATTCTCTATTTGTTTTCGCGACCGATTGATGAAATTTAAGTTTTTTTTCCGTGACCAATTGATGAAATTCGTGAGAATGTACTGATCGATTAAGAAAATCGATAAAAAAAAAAAAAAAAAAAAAAAAAAAAAAAAACAAGAATAGAGGAAACCGTCCAAAAAGCGGAAAAGTGGCATCTCTGGTGTTTAAAATCTTCAACCCGCAGTATTATTTCTTTCACATTTGTAATATTAATACCACAAGTGATATATCAAGTAGTTTTGGAGTTCCCAGACATTTAGTATTTTAAACCATCTATCTAAGATAATTAAAATATTGATCTCGAGATAATCACAATAATTAATTTAAACAGTGACTTTCTCACAAATATTTTGTTAATTATAGATATTCTAATTGTTCAATTTACAAGAAAATAACTATTTTGTTTCATTTATATGCTTTCATTAAATTCTGGTTCTAAATACAGTCATAAAAACAGTTATAACTATTTATTTTTTGTGGGGTGCCCAATACTGGAACAGATAGTATCCATTACTGGAACAGAGGGTGTTCATTACTGTAATTTTGGGTATTTCATATATTTCTGTTATTTACAATAAAATTTTGATTAATATACTGGGATACTGGGAATGAGATTATGAGAATGATAAATATTGTTGATAGAATTATATAATATTGAAAAACCTAGATTATAATAATTAACTATTAATTAAAAAATAGTTTTTAAAGAAATTCCTTAATCCATTACCGGGCACATCTGCCCTATATTAAAATAATAATAATATAGTATTTTTAATAGAAATGCTCTTTATTTACTGAAAACTATAAAAGCTTCGAAGACGGAGCTTGTCTATGAAGGAAAGTAGCGTCAAAGCGGTTCTCATAAACATATTGTTCCCCGCGCAGCATATCGAAAAACTTGATGACATTTATAGAGTTATTTTAACACATAAAAGCATAAAATTGGTAGTCATGGTGGTTGAAATTATATGAAACTGAATAGCGTTTTTCTTTTTTCGATAAATTCGCTTTAAAAAATCCCATTTTTACAGTAAATCTTGAAAAATCCTTTCCATTTAAAGGAAAAGCCACTAATCAATTTGTTAATTTCTAATCAAGAGCACCTGCTGGTTTTATGCGTTTAACAAATAAAAATCATTTAGGCAAGTATCACAAAGTAACTAGTGTGAATTTGAGAACAGCTTAAACGAAAATTATTACCAAATAACAATAAACGAATAATAAAAGACTAAATGACTAATTAATTAAAAGTAAATTATTCAATTCAGAATAAGGAGGGGGGGGGGGGGGGGGGATAAGCGGAGATTAAAAAAAAAAAAACTTAATGTAAAACGAAACCGATCTACCGAAATCACCTATGTATAATGAGATTTTTTTTTAAATGGATAAACAAAAATATTTTTTAACTGACCCATTAAATTAATAAAAGGTATTTTTAAAAAGTTATATTTCATAGTATTTAACCATTCCTTAAATGCAGCTACAACTAATATTTTATTTTCCTATAATCTTCTTTTCTTTTTACTGTAAAATTATCAGCAATTTTAATAATTTAAATGCATAATTAATACTGGATCAACCTAATTAAAATCTAAAAAGAAAAACAAACACATATTGTCTCCCTATTACTTGGATTCATGTTTTATACCCCTTTAAAAAAAAAAAAAAAACATGCATGGAAATTTTATTATTCTCTTGGTCAAAATTTAACGCTTTCCGTAAATAAGCGGGTCTTTAGGGTTGTGAAGAGGCAAGATAGCTAGAAGAGAGAAGGTAGGTCCGTCCGAGAGGGATATTCTATCTGAGGGAACAGGGGTGTGGGATGTGACGTCATTGGTGCGATGTGTTCTGTGAGTGTCATTGCTTAGTATGCTACTTTGCTTGTTCTTGTCTTAAATTGTCAGTTTAAATATATAGATATTGCATTTTATTACTTTTATTTAATATAATTCTAACATGTAGTGATTTCAGCTGGACGATCTCAAAATTTTAATATCGCAACATGTTGGTATTGGTGAGATATCACGCTGCTGTGATGGAGCGTAAGGCCATTTCCTAATTTTGAGAGACAAATTATGTAGTACCAGAAATTTAAACACAAAACAAGGAAGAAACAATGAATCAAAGTTTTTATATCTATTTGCTCATACAATGTAATTTCATTTTTTTAAAAACAAAATATAGAAAAAATGAATCATACACCATTGCTTTCATAAAGCTTTTCTCTAAAGATAGTATTTTCCTATTTATTCTTATTTTATTGTATTAACCTTTTTTTTTTTTAAGTCTAATTTTCAGCGCTATTTAATTTTCGTGATATGATTAAATATATGATTTAAAAAAATTTCATTTAATAAAATAAAATTCAAAATAATCTGCATAAAAAAGTATAAAATATCCTTTTCATAGAATTTTAATTGTAGACGAGTGTTTGTTAAAAATATCTTTTTTTTTGGGGGGGGGGGGGGGTCAAATTGGATTTAACTCGACTGAGTCTGATTTCAATTATTTTGTACACTGCCTGTGCAGAGTAGAGTCCTGCATCAGGTCGAGTAATCTGACTTTTCTCAAACTCGGCCCGGTCAACTCTATTTATTTTTCAGTTTAGGTTAGGTTTTGATCCTAGCGGGTCGGGTTCGGGGCCGAATTAACTCGACGTTTAAAAAACAATCCAGTATATTTTTCAGATGAAAATCTATTTATTTCTATACTAATTAGTATATATACGTCCATTTTTCTGTATAAAAAATAAAATCGATATGAAAGATATAGCAGTAGACTAGTTTTCATAATTGCATTCAAATATGGATTAACTTTCTTTTATTTAAAACTCGGGTCGGATATACGAAAATCATCAGGTTCGGGTTGACTTGAAATAAAATTTTCGGGTAAAATTTGCTTGTGTAGAAACCTAGAGCAAACCTTTACTTTGAATACGTTTAAAATATCAAGATGAGAATCAAATTACTTGAATTGTTTTTGACTGGTATTGAGCTTTTTAAATTAATATTTTTTAAACCAGTTTTTCAAAAGAAAGTCCAAAATATTTTTTTAGGTGAAAAACGTAAAAAAATTTCATATTAAAAATAAAATTGTGAACTATTTTCCCATGAATGCATTGAAAAAAAGATAAATTTTTAAGAATGTTATCTTTATGATCGTGAATATAAATATTCATTCACTTTAAAAATTTAACTAAAAAGTTTATCAAGCGAAAGAAAACGTAAAAAAAATATAATTTTCAGTCAATATTCCTTTTAGCAAGCAACCTTGAAAGGTAACGAAAAAAAAAAATATTTCGTTTAAAATTGTTCTAATTTTTTCACCCGCCCAAAAATGTAAAATACTTATAAATAACTTATACACAAACTCATTTTGGCCTCTAAATTCATGAAAATTTCATGTAATTTACATGGAAAAAAAAATGGTACATTTACATGGAAAATAAGGGTGCGTTTACGTGGAAAATAATAGTGCATTGACATGAAATATTAAGAATCGCGTAACTTTTTGATTTTAACATAAATGAAATAAATCTTGAATCATAATTCACTACTCCCCGATGACGCTCTCTCCCCTACTGTCACGTCATTATAATCTGCTTAAAACGCTAAATTTCTTAACATTTTTTGAAAGATCATTTGCTTTTGTAGAAAAGTAGAAAACGCTACTTGACTTCTTAGTATCTCAATAAGAAGAGCTGCAAATTACACTAATTTACAAATGAAAATATATTTGTGAATGCGTTAGAAAGTAGCGAGATTGGATTTGAGAACATATCGCTCACCCGCAAGAAAAGTGACACACCTTGCAAAAGTTCATTTTGCGTTTTATTTCACGAATAGGTTTGCCGTAAGTGCGGCTTGCTACACAAAAATTTCATAACTGTAGTTATACGGAGAATCACTTTATTACGCTATATATCCATTTGTGACCACAGAAGAGGAGGGGATTGTGTGGGAGGTAAAATTACCTAACCCTTCAAACCCCATCCTACGTCTTCATTCTTAAACGTTTTATGCTTTTATGCACAATTTTATTCCTGAATGCAGAGCTAAGTGCTATAATTTCATGTTACAGTAAAATATAGGAAAATTTTCTTTATCTTCTCCTGTGAAATTTACCTTTGTCGAGATGTGTCACTTTTCTTGCGGGTGAGCGATATATGCATACCATAAGGGATATGGCATGCTTCATATGGTATGATTCATATGTTGATATTTCATAATTTTCTACCACACATCATTTGTTTACGCATGAATACTTAGTTTTTATATGATAAATTTAAGTGTCATTTTATGTTTTGTTATTTGTTTCTATTTATTAATTCATATATTTTAAATACACCATAAAAATGTTTTTGAAAATTACTATAGGTTTGTAACTATTTTCTATATAATTATTGTATCGGTTCTATATTCATAATTAAAAAAAAAATGTTCTAAAAGTTCTAATAATAATTTGTCATACCTTTAATCAGTAATTTTATTCTTTAATACTTTCATGATTTTTTTTTTAAAGTGTTTATATACATATACATTATATATATATATATGAAAAAATAGTTCCATGTAAATAATCCATCGTTTATAAAAGAAAAAAAAATATTTAAACTTTATATGGGAAGGAAAGTGTATAAAAAAGAAGTACATGATTAATAAAAATTAGGTCGTTTTAAAAGAATAGATAAGAAGGGAAATCCCCACAAGTTTTAATCTTTAATACTTATAAAACTGTTTCTGTTACATTATTTTATCTATTTTTATTTTCCATTCTTGTTTTAAATACAATGTGTTAAGTTCAAAAGAAAAGGGTTTTGTTTGTCTCATGTAAAATACATATTAACCATTAATTAACTGAAGGTTACATTTTATTTCGCACCTATTTCCTTGCTAAACTGAAGAGCGACAAGGTTCCACTTCGCACCACTGACGTCAGAGGGGAGAGTTCCTATCAACCAATACACGGAGACCTGCGGATGGACCTACCTCTTTATTCTACGTATCTTGGTGAAGAGGGTCACGGATTTTGTTGGTAAAATTTGAGTCTCTTGCATTTTCCCTGAGGGTGAGGAACCTAGACTTCTCTTATTTCTTCTGTAAGCTGCGGACAGCCTGTCATCGGTGGTCAGATCACTTCCCGCCCCCCCCCCCCCTTCCACTTTTGTGTGAAGCTTCAAAACACTCAACCTAAAAGCGATAACGCGCCAAAAATATCATCGGTCAGTTGCCCGCTTTGATCTCTACCCCCTGATGTGGATAGAGATAAATCTTACACACCCACAAAATGTTTAGCTTTTGGTGAGACAGGGGGCGCTCGTTGAAAATAAGAGTTCAAAATATTTTCGTAAGCCGCCTTAAGCATTCCGATGCCGTATTTGCCGACTACCTTATTGAATCTGGGTATCTATTCGTTGTGTAACATATTCTTCTTCAATTTTTCTCAAACCTTCAAAAAGTATACAATTATAACGCTTTAAGATCTAATTTAAAAATAACCAGATACCAACAACAGGGTTCCGATGTATACAAGCGATTACCGTTGCCATTCATAAGCACAGATTACAAATCCAAAAACAAATGAATGACTCTTTCAGCTATTCATTAAATGCTCTTAAAATATTTTGCAAAAGCATATTAATATTTTGAAATGCGTTTTTCACTTTTGTTTACATTTATTTACAGTTTGAATTCAGTATACACGGTTAAAAATATCACGAAAAATACCTCTGTTTTTCAAGGCTATCTATTTTCTGACCAATGAGAACGCTTCATGGTGTTCAGTGAATATAGCTATATTCTGTGATTCATTCCCGTGAATTATTTTGTACCGGATTAACGTTTCCTTTCTAAAAACAAACGCATTTCAAATTATTTAAAGGCTTTATTATGGTTTTACAAATATTTTAAGAGCAAAATCGGCTGTCGACCGTATTCTTTAATGATTCGTTCAAATGAGTCATTCAATTGCTTCTGGACTTGGATTGTGTTGTACATGTGGCATCACGAGTTAATGTGGATTTGATTTTCAATCTTAAAACGTTGAGTAAAACGTGCTTTCTTTTCCGCAAAAGTTACATTTTTAGACAGATTATTCAAAATAAATTAACATTTAAGAGATTACATTCAATTATCTAATATTCTGCTGCGATAACTTCAGTTAAAATTTGATTGGTAGCTTTATCTATCCCTATATCAAAGTAAA
This sequence comes from Maratus speciosus, assembly GCA_963932465.1. Classification (NCBI taxonomy): domain Eukaryota; kingdom Metazoa; phylum Arthropoda; class Arachnida; order Araneae; family Salticidae; genus Maratus; species Maratus speciosus. Next base: position 63,378,055 of record OZ010789.1, read on the forward strand.
CAAACGATTCATTCCTCTTGAACTTTTAAAATATTAAAACAAACGTTTATATGCCCTGTTGCGCCATCTGTCGGTAGTTGAAAAAAAAAGAAATTTTCTTTTTAAAATGTTTTTTGAATTCTGAAGACATTGGGGGGAAAATGAATATTTCTTATAAAATGAAATTAGAATATCAGAAATATGTAATGCCGTATATATATCAATGGATTATTATAATAAAAAAAATTTTGTATTTTGTAGGGTAAGTTTGTAATTTAATAACAGAATTTGAGAAAATAAATTGTTAATGTAATTAAGAGTTGCAATTTACTTATGTGATAAAAGATGATTTTTAATTATCAAAATTTATTACAGGTTTCTTTTATGCATGTTTAAAAAAAATCGGGATTTTCTCTGTTCAACTTTTTAAAATTTAAGTTATATAATTATTATTTTGGCAATTAATAAAAACAAATAAACTTTCTGTTGGAATTGTCTTTTATTTTACCCCATACCATCAGATAAAATAGTTAATTGACAGTATGTTTTAACATAGCATTATTAGTACTAATTTGAATGTTTTTGTGAAATATTTCTTCAAATTTTGTGAGTGAAGTTCATTTGCATACTTTATGTGAGAATTTTACCAATTCAATTAATAATTTTCTTGCAAATTAAGTTTAAATGAAAAATGGGCTGTTTTTACTTTACCCCACCCCACCCTATCAGTCAGACAAGACAAAATTTATTTTTCCACAATTCTTTTTATAATGCAATGCTATATAATTTTTTTGAAAATGCAAACACGTCATTCTGACGGGCTATATTCTAGTATATTTATAAACTCCTATTTTTAATAATTTAAATTTAAAATCCTTCTTTCCCTTTATTTTCTATTATTTCTTTTCTTCTACCTAACATAATCACAGAATAATAGAAAATAAAAAATATACATTAAAATATTACTCAAACATGTAAAAATTTTATTTTTCATCAAAAGATTGCTTTAGCATACTGAACTTAACATAAACTGAAATTCAATGAATTTGGATTTTAAGTATTCAACTTTACTGTTTCTTTTCAACTTTCAACAATATAAGTGCTTAATTTAAAAAAAAAAAAAAAAAAAAAAAAAAAAAAAAAAAAAAAAAAACACTCATTCAAATTTTATAAACTCTGCATCTCATTTACAGAAACTAAAAAAAAAATCAATTTTTACTTAAATTATTGTTTTTTTTCTTAAATCATCTTTCTCTTAAATCGTCCTTTTCTTAAATAGCCTTTTTCTTAAATCGGATCCAGCTAAATCAATTGCCATGCATGCAGTAGATACATCAATGTAGATAAATCAGTTTTCCCAATGCTAGGTATTTTATTTTAAATCGATTTTAAGCCAATAGATAAATCATTTTTTTTCTGACATTAGCTTTAAATCAATTTCTTGTCTTAAATTGAGTCAAGACCAATGGTTAAATCCGATGTTTGCTTTAAATTGTGATTTAAGGCAATGGCTAAAACAGATTTTCGATGTTTGCTTTAAATTGTGATTTAAGGCAATGGCTAAATCAGATTTCTGATGTTTTCTTTAAATTGCAATTTAAGACAATGGCTAAATCGCAATTTCCAATGTTAGCTTAAATCGATTTAAGAACAATGGTTAAATTCTATTTCCGACATTAGCTTTAAATCGATTTAAGGCCCAGGCCTACTGGATTTGAATAACACATAGAAATAGATATTTTTTCTTCAGAAGTGAGCCAAAAAACCCCTAAAAAAAACACTATTATAGCTTTGAGAGCAACAATCAATCAGCAGCTCTGTTCACCAAGTGATTAGTAGCATAGTAGCAGAGAATAGTTAATCCAACAAGGTTACATAATACACATCTGCAATCCAGAAAATCCAAAAGTTTTAACCAGTAAACACTAGATATAAATCAAACACATTTAGCACTGTACTTTTTTTGGATGTACATACTATTTTCTGATCACACCCTTATCCCTTTTAAAGCAAAGAATTGAAATTTTCCTTTCAGAGTATGTTTTAACCTAGTTGAGTTAATCACCAATTGAGTTAATTAATGCTACTAATCGCCATCTGGAGATGAGAAAAAAAAAGATCTACTTCTACATATTTAACTGATTGCACTTGCACTACTGAAGCATTAATTCATAAACTATCATACCTGGATTGGTAACTCGAAGAACAAACTGCAGTTGTTGATTTTGGGATGGTATAAAGGGTTGAATTCCTCTAGCACCAGCAAGGGCAGAATTCTGTGGTACAATGTATGTTACAGTTCTTGCTCCAACTAAACTTGATGGAAGTGGAGGTATAAGAGAGGGGCGTGATGATTGTTGAATAACGGCAGTTCCTTTTGATCCAGCAGGCAACAGCTGAAGATAGTCTTTTAAAGGAAATAAAAGGTTTGGACTGCCTGGCATACCCGGCATATTAACTTTTCCTACTGTAGTGCCTGAAGCTGTAGTAGTAATACCTTTGAGAAAAATACAACTTTTTGTTAAAAAATAAATGAAACTAAAAACATGTTTCTATAGAATTTTAATGATTTTAATCATTAAAATCAATCATTTTCAACTGCACAATATGTAGACTCACAATTATTCAACATCCATAATACTAAGATTATGATGTATAAATGATATAATCAGATAAATGACAGAGCATTTTATAATGCTTCTAATATAGCCTGTTATTTATTCGAAAAAATCAAATATGCACTGAATGGAACAACATGAACATAATTTTGAAGCAGCAAAAAACATTTTGGAGCAGTAAATTTGCCCATTTTAGAGCAGAAAATAGCAAATTGGAGCAGAAAAATCACTTTTTTGGGAAGGGGAGGGAGACAAAGTATTTGTTTGAGGGGTGTCATTGGAAATAGCATGTGGCATTACCAACTTTAACTTCTTTCACCTGCATTTGTTTTTTCTGAGAATATTTTTAAATTTTTGTGGAAGTCTGGAAATGTGTTTATTTTTTTTTCTTTTCATAATTTTGTAAAATCGGTTAATTAGATGTGGGAAAAAAAAATCACGAATTTTTCTAATTGGTTGTGAATTACTTCAAATGACAGTGACAAAATATAGCAAATTTTGTCTAACGGTTGGAAAAAAAAAATCACAAATTTAGTCAAACAATCATGCAAAAAAAATCGAGAATGTAGTATGGTTACAGAAGGGAGGGATCACGAATTTCGACCAACAGTCATGGAAAAGAATCACAAATTTATTCAAATGATCAGGAAACAAACAGTAAATTCCATGAATTGGTCACAGAAAAATACAGGGAATTTTGATAAATGGTAGCAGAAAAAAAAAACAACTTTGACAATCAGTCACACCAAAAAATTGTAAATTTCACCAAAGGATTGCAGGGGGGGAGAGAGTAAATTCTGTGTAACCATCGGAACACACATTGGGGGAAAAAAATTGCAAATTTCATGCAAATTAAAAAGACCACGCAAAAAAATGAAAATTTTCTCAGATGATTACAGATGATAAAAGAATCACAAACTTTGGCGAATGATTATAGAAAAAATCATGGATTTCATCAAAAGGTCAGGAAATAAATAGTGAATTTCATCAATTTGGTCACAGAGGGAAAAAAAATCAATTTTGACAATCGGTCACAGAAAAAAAATCATGAATTTTGGCAAACGACTGTGGTAAAAAATCAGAAATTCCAAGTAACCATCGTAGAAGAAAAGAATCGTGAAATAATGAAGTTAAGACTTACCTAAATGTTTGCTAGGAGAAAATTTTTTTACTTTGGTGCAGTCGGGTACAATTTTGTTGAAAAATGATCGATTTGGCACAAAAAATGTGCAGTATATAGCTTGAATAGAATATATGTTTTAAATAAACAGACTCACAATATTGCAGAACTTGAAAATAACTTATATAACAGAAATGGAAGTTTAGCTGGTTAAGTGTTAAACCAGAAAAAGTATGATTAATAAATTCTGTAGTCAACTGCAAATAAACTCTGGTAATTGGAATATGTTTAACTTATAATTAATACTAGAAGAAAATAAAGTCAGAGTCAATTCTCAGGGATAAATGCTGGTCAATTGTTAAGCAGATTTCTTTCACTCATATATTCAGAAGAATATGATGAATCTCAGAAGATAACATGACTTCAGAAAATAACAAGATGAAACACACTTGATTATAACACTTGAGCAGTTGAAGGATATAACAGATACTTGAATATCATATATTTAAAAGACATGCAGACACTCACACTTTTAAAATATACTCAAAGACATACAACATGAATCCAGGATTTGGACCAGCCAACATCCAGCTCTTGAAATGTTACCTCCTTAAGAGAAAGAAAAAAGTGTGATTAAATGATGGGAGTGTATGTATTTAATCTGCTCAGAAATCCATTTACAGGCAATGCCCACCAAATGAACCAATCACGAGCCAAATCATAATTGATGCAAAGATTCAATGAAAATTGATACAAGTGACTAACATGCACTGCCGTCATCCAGCGCGGAAAATATCATTACACGAAACTATTATCAGTTCTAAAGTACAAGTATGCTATGGTGAGTGTAGGTTGGGTAAGAGCTACTGCAAGAAAGAAAATGGTGGTATTCGTACAGACAATTTAAGAAATAGATACAGAGTTTAAATAAAGTTATTATGGATGGAAACTAGCATAAATAAGTATGTTTACGTTATATTACGATGTAATATTGTGATTAAATATGATTGTAAATGTATTAATGAAATAATTTTAAAAATGCAAGGTAAAAAGAAATGGATGGTTTCATGAATGTAGGTTGAAATGATAAAGCATAGCACGGAATGAGGTGATGAGAACAATAGTTGTTGATAGATTCCCATCAGTTTTGGCACAGGTATTCCATCACTGATTATGCGTCATAATCTTAGTTCAAAATGAGAGTAAATAATCAGAAGTCTACTGTAATTACTTTATGAAAAGATAATTATTTAAATTTTTTTTACATTAAAATAGTTACTCTCTCTATATATATTTATATATATGAGAAACTATATACATGAAACTATTTGTTTATAGAGTTTAAATTAGGGATGCACCGAATAGTGATTTTGGCTGAATACCGAATATTCGGCGAACAGGCTGCTGAATAGTAACTATTCGGCCAAATACAGAATATTCAGCTTGTCGAATACTTTTATATTTTAAAGTTTAGAAGCATTAAAATGTTAAACTTTAAAACAATTTTACATAACATTTAAAACAGAAACTTTCTAATAAACAAGAGCTTTTTTCAAGTAACTTTATGCTGAAAAAAAATCTGCATTGAGTTATTTAAGAAGAGGATAGTTATAAAAAATTTTTAATTAATAAAATTTTAAATTTCATGGCTTCTTCTGAGAATTAAAACAAATGAATAAAATTTTCTTAAATTCTAAAACAAACATTTAAAATCAGAGAAATTTTGAAAAAATGGGAAGAAAAAATGTACAGGATCATACATTATTTGTTTGTCAGGAAGAGACTAAAGTAAAAGTAAATAAATAATACAATCGATTCAAATTTTATATGGTGGCAACTTAGCAAGAATAACTGTTCTACTCCCTTTGATTAAGCAAGGAAGTTGTTTAATGTATCCTAAATCGGTGTTTGGAGTGGACAATCATTTTCAGAAATTATAAACGTTGTTCTTAAAATCTTAGCAAGAAACAGATTATTTACTGAACAATGTTCAGGAACTTGCATTTGTACATAATTAATTCCTACCAAAATCCTCGTGATTGGTTAATTTTCTTAAATAATACTTAACAAACAGCAAATAAATAATGTAAAAACATTCTCTTTTATTTAAATATGATTCTGTTTCTAATTATTCTGAATATCTTTATAAGTTGACTGTTAAACGTAAAAGTTGTATAAGGTTTTAAAAAATATGTTTTAAAAGTTTTTTTAAGTATTCGGTTCGGCCGAATATTTCAATATTTGGCCAAACCGAATATTCGGCATGCCGAATAGTTTGTTATTTGGCCAAGCCGAATATTCACCATACCAAATAGTTTGATATTCGGCCTAACCGAATATTCGGTAATATGGCCGAACACCGAATAGATACCGAATATTCGGTGCATCCCTAGTTTAAATAAAAATTTTAAAGGACTTAAGGATCTAATAAATAAAATTTAGGACTTTTTCAGAATAAAAAGCTTGAAAACAGGCACCTTGGGAGGACCTGACAAATACAATTACGCTTGCCACGTAACACGCTAAACATGTCTTAATAATAACAGATACAGTGAAACCTTCCTGTGCGACCAACTCTATTAGGTGATCACCTCCCTCAATGACCATTTTTTCATGGAACGAAATTTATTCCCGTAGGCTCAATACTAATTTGACCTCCATTCAGAGACCATCCCAGTTGAACGCCCTCCATGAGAGACCGATTTCTTTGAAGAAAATGAAATAAATTCCATTTTTTCCTGGTCGCTTGAAGAAGGTTTTATTTAAAAAATAATTCCAGAGAGTGCATTATTCATCAAACTTCTAAACTAAGTTTAGATTTTTTTTTTTTTTTATCCTGGTAACTTTTAAGTGTTTAAACCCCTTTGTGCCTTTTTAGGCAATGAATTTAACTCTGATTACAAATTAAGACTGACGGTTAATAAACTCCTCTGCCCTGTTGTGTCGGAAAACTCTCAAAGAAATAGATAAAATAATGAAATCGTCATTATTTATTCCCGTCCACAAAAAAATGCATTTATTTACTGATCTTCGAAAGGACTTGGAAATAAAAATTATAAAATATAAAACTGTAAAATTAAAGCAAAGCTCAATGTGTTCATTTTTTTAACTCTGCAGTAATTAACTTATGTACTTAACTTTTATTTTGATACTTAAATTTTTACATTTTTTTCTAGTGTGAAAAATAAATTTAAGTAACATTGTTACCATTTTTCAACAATTAAAATCTAGATTTAAACATGACCTCCATTAAGAGACCACCTCTCGGAGAGACCAATTTTTATTGGAACAGTATGTGGTCGTTTTAGGGAGGTTTTACTGTAGTTCAGTAAAATGGTGTTCAAAAACAGCTTGAAGAGGAAAATTCTGGTATAATTGTTTTTAGTGGTTTATTTTATGTTTTTGGGATGCTGAACACGAATTTGAACTTGTCCAACAAATTTTTTTTCGGCAACAATAAGAAACCATGAGAAAAATCACAGATTTTCTTGGGTTTTGGCTTATAAGTAAGCTTTTTTATGCAAAAGATGATCCTATATTAAAATAAAGATGAGAAAATTACCTACAATTTATGTTCTCATCATTTTTTTTTTGTTTTTGGTATCACATATGGTTTCTGTAGAGGCATTGAAAACTCAGTGAAAATCAGTAATTTTTTGGAAAAAAGCAAAAAACGTATTCTTTTACAGTCTTTTTCTTCATAAAACTAAAAGTAAGCATTTATTTCACTGCAAACATTCACTAATGTGCCTAATTAGGTTATATATTATTATGATATAGGTATACAGCGTGATCTCGAAAATACGGCAACTTAAAAAATCCAGCATCGAAGTCATTTACTCCCCCCCCCCCTTTTTTTTTTCACTTCCAACTTACAGGAGAAAGAAAAATAGCAATTGTTTATGAATTAAAAACTTCAAGATCTAAAGCGATGGATCAGCAAATAGCGAGTTCGTTAACATTGTGCTAAATGGAACCACCGCTAATGCTGGTAGAAGCTCCAATGTACACTACACACACGAGGCGCAAGCAGAAAAAAAAGTCTTTCTGGAAAAATGCATAAATTTGATCAGAAAATTAATATTTTTAGAGAAACAAGACTGTATTTCTGAAATCTATATTCTTCACTTGTATAAAATCCAAGAAAGATTGTTAATTGACATTGATGCTTCAGAAATTACATGAAAAGAAATGACTTCACTGTTTACCAGTTTTTGTTTTTGTAACATAGAAAATATCAATAAAAGTAATGACGTCCCTCCAAAATATTTAAGAAGAAATGGAGAAGATGTGTGGTGCAGCATTCACCAATTCAGAACAACACGTGAAGATGAGAGATTAAAAGGGATAACACTGATTCAAAAAAAGTTGATGGAGTGGTTTAGACAACACTATCCCTTTTTCTGATGTTCCAGAAATCTTGCCTCATAGCACTGCTGTTGTAGGAGACAGCACATGGCCAAAGAGATTGGTCTCCTCGCAATTGGTAGAATTGTGGATGCTGTGCTGATTTTCAAAATGTTAAGTTGTACTAATAAATGAGTTTTGCCACTTGCTAAGATGAACAATGCAATTAAAATACATGATGAAATTATTCCCATCAATCTGACGACTATTTTTCACAGAATCACAATTGCTACACAATGCGATGAAGAACTTGGCTTCTCAAATACGAATTGTGCCTATATTCATTGCCACTTTTCGACGAATTTGGTATGCGAAAAGGAAGCAAGTCTGCTTTATACAAAGCATTTGCACCAACTGTACAGGCAAATATCCAAGGATGTGTGTATGTCGTGGTGGAGGATATTGGCTGCATAGAGTTGTGTGAAGCAGGGGGTCAACCATTTTCATCAATATGTGAAAGTTACATTTTATTTATTAAGTACAAATACAAGGACAGTGCAGCAAGGAACCTTTCCCAACAACATAACTCTGTAGTCATCGTAGGTGAAGACGTCGATTTGCTAGTGATCATGATAGGTCGCTGTAGGTATATATACATTCAAATGTATACTTTCTAAAGCCAGGCAAAGAGTTAGTTTCACCACTCATTTTTTTTCCTGACTGCAAACTTGATCAATCAATTACTAACAACATATTATTTATGCATGCCATGGGAGGCAGCAAATCTAAAACAAAATCATGCATTAACTAAGACCATTGACACTTTTAAAACCCTATGGCAGTTGCTGATGCAGCTACTGATGCTGGCAATCATTTTTTGGCCTCATTGTATAAATTGGATAACAAGAAAACCACATCATTAAACAAATTGAGGTATTTATAATACTTTAAGTTTGCATACAAGACTAGTGCTATATTTGTGTTTTTGTATGTGGCCGTGGATCGCCGTAGTGGTTGTCTGAAAATTAAAATGAATTGGCAACCAATGAAAATATTATGAATTAAAGTTAAATATACAAAATAATTAATTTAGAAAATGTTGCCATAAAAAACATCGGAGACTGAAAAATAAAAATAAAAGAGACTCACCTATTTGAAGTAAACAGACAAATATGTACAGTTAACATGAATTTAATTTTCTTTACCAACACATAATCATACTTGGCCAAGCAACTTCGTATTTTCCATTATTAAGATGAATACACTATATAAATCAATTACTATATATTTCAACAGTTATTTTCCGTGGTTATTTTGTAAATGTCTCTAAAGTGTAACAGTTCGGATTATTGTCCAAAAGGTATTAGTTCGAAAACATAGGTTGTATAGGACTAATTAACGGTTCACTTATATCATGGCATCAGGAATAGTTCGCACATTAATCTTGGACTTCGATGAACAGGAACATTACAGATATTGGTCGATGTCTGCTTGGCTCAGCAGATTGGAATATATTTAGCAATGCTTCAGCTTCTCGTTGAATTGATTGAAGATTAGAGATATCGTCTTTCAGATGAATCTTAAGTCAAAACAATTGGAAGATTATTGAGATGGTCGAGGATCTATTTATGGAAGGATCTTCAGCATGTTATTACATCTCTGGAATATGGATCCTCTTAGGTTCGGATAGGAGTGCTGTACTTCGCCATCATTTTCTCCGTCTGAGGCCTCAGCCTCAAACGTACGTCCAAACAGACCGCTACATTTTGACAAAGTGTGTGAGATAAAATCCAGATGGCTCAAAAAGAACGTTGAAACAGACGCTCAACTTAAAATTCGCCAATCAGCGACCGGCACGTGCACATCTGAGTCATCACGATAGCGATTTTCATCGCAATCGAAATATCGATACCGATTTGTATCGTAATCGAAGTTGCATTCCCCCTGCATTCCTGAGTACCAGCGATGTCACGCCATGATACCAAAACAAGATGGAGGATAGAGTGACGTCACGACGTCCTTTTCTGCGAGGAAGAAAGATAAAAAATGTCTAACTGCGTCGGGGAAAAAAAATGGATTGCGCGTCTTTTAAAACTGACAGAAGTGATTAAATTTTGTAATGCGGATATCTCGCTAAATTACGGTTTAAAATTAATGAAATTTTGGCAAACGCTTAGAAATAAATAGTAGCATCCAATAAAAATAGTTTTGGAATAAAATAATTAATATTAAATAACTTTTTTAATTTATATTTTCGGAAGTTAGCGATTGTAAGAAAAGCCTTGTAAGTTACTTTAACGAACGATATGCCTTAATGTTTATATTTTAAAAGATCTGTACACTATTAGAATTATATTTAATTGCATATTATAATATTTATTACTTTGAATAATTATTAATTATAGGATTATTAACGGAATATAAATTATTTAGAATGCTTTTTATTTATTTACTTAATACGTTTTTAAAGTTGTTTTTGAACTTAAATATTTAAATTAAAATAGAGAAATAATGCAGACGATAAATTAATAATCTGAAATATTGAAAATGTAACATTTACCTGCAGCCCATAGAAAAAAAAATTATGAAAAAAAAAGTTCGAGATACTGGGATCTCAATAATGCATAACTGAATGCACAAACAAACTAAACGTTCAAGTGACGCACTCAAACGATTGGAAAATCTTCAGAGATGCACTTCTCTGTAAGTAATCCAATAAAAAAAATCAAACAATTACAGTACACTAAACAAATGCAAAACAAAATGAATATAGAAATAATACTGAATACAATACACTAAATATGTTGAAACAGATACACAACAATACATAGAACATACAAACACTTCTCTGGGTGAGTGAAAGATTAATAAAATCCTACTACTTAATTGAAACGTAAATATCCATGTGAACACCATTACAATTCTTATTGCAATATAAACAAACGAATGATAGAGATATACTATATACATAACTGAGTTGAAATTGCACATTGTAAAAAAAATATGAGTTATTGCACATGATTAAAATTGCTATACTTTATGTAAAATTGAACTGAGCAAGAGTCAATGACATATAGCAGGACACTACTGAAGTAATGATGTGATTGTGAGACAAACATACATTTTAAAAATATAACAATATAAGTGTGTAAATATAATACAATTGAAATTTAAGAGAAGACATCACTTAAGAATTGCACAAGTGTCGAAAAGAAAAGGAATAATTCCAACCTGTTGACAACCATACATGGAAGTCATCGACACAATTTCACACAAATTTTCAAAATTCTCCAAATTATACCATAGACCATACCGTGAGGGAATGTCGGAAGGGCAGAATTTGTGCTAAATTTTACACCCCAAACTAAGCCGAGTTGACCCTCTGTGTGTAATGGTCCAGAATTTAAAGAAAATTGAAAATTTTTTTTAGAAAAGTTTAGAGCAGAAACTCCATCTTTTACATAGAATTTAAATCTCTTCTAGAACCATAAGGCATGCGCATTGTAGAGATTATCAAAATAACATTTATAAAATCAATTTAAGTTAATTTCTTTCTTTCTTTTTTGTCTCAATATTTAATTAAACTTAATAGATTGATATTCTTTAAAGAAAATTAATAATTAGGATCCTAAATTAAAATTATAAAATAATGTCACATTAAGTTACAAACAGCAGTAAAGTGTATAGGTTAAAAGCCAAAATAAAGTTCAATCCTTTATAAAAGAATACTGAAAGGTCAAATATGACTTGTGACAACTAAGTAAGATTTATATTGAAATAGGTAGTTATGGAAAAAAGTTAAATTAAAGAATGATACTGTAAATGAATTAAGTCGTAAAGAATATTAAAAGATACTTCTCAAAACATAACGAGTTAGCTAGACACATATGCATTGAGTAATTCAAAAGAAGCTACCTCATGAACCGTTTAGTATCAAATGGGTGAAACCGGATAAGTTGTCACACTATTGAGTTTAAAATTAAATTTAAAAATGAATAAATGAAAATTGAAATGAAGTTAGGATCATATACTATGATTTGGAATAATAATAAAAGTTAAAATTGTACATAAAGGATGAAACAATATTAGAAATGGCAGAAAAACCTTACTTTGTTTGTCCAGTCGGAATCAATTTGCTAACATGTAATTTAGCACAATTTAGCGGTTCATTAGCATGCTCAATTAGGTAATTATGACCTCTAAAGACTCCTGTAATTTTAAAAGGTCCTGTATTTTTTGGCATGAAAGTAGGAGTATGAATTAAATTCTTTAAATACACAACTTCACCAAGCTTTAATACTGGAGGCGGACGACCTTTTAAATATTTTTCATTCTGAGCGAAATATTTTTCTTCATTCTGTTTAACCAATTCTCTAGTTTTTGAAATATGATCTTGTAATTTTTTGAAATATATACTTGGTTCTTCAACCTCTTTGGCCGGTTGAAAAGTATCGATTGGCAAATTTAAATCCCTACCTAAGAATAAATTGGCTGGCGTAAAATTTGTTACAGCATGTTTAGAGTTATTATAATGGAGAACGAAAAATTTAAGTCTGTCTGACCATTCAATTACTTGATCAGACAGAGAGGCAACTGACTCTTTAAGTGAACGATTAATTCGTTCAACAAGACCGTTAGATTTCGGGTAATAGATGGATGAATTTCTATGATTAATTTTTAATGATTTTAAGAATTGTTTAATTTCATTCGAGGTGAAATATTTAGCGTTATCAGATAACAAAACTTTTGGTATCCCATACCTCGAAAAATAATCATTAAGAGATTTAATAACAGAATGAGATGTCACATTAGCAAGTGGAATGGCCTCTAAAAATCGTGAATAATGATCAACTATAGTTAAAATAAAAAATTTTCCATCATGTGATCTAGGAAGTTTTCCCACAACATCAATAGCAATCATTTCTCCCGGTGCTAAATCAGATTTGGAAATAAAACTAGGTTTTGTATTTGTTTGTTTACTTTTGTGAGGTAAGCACTGTTCACAAGTATTTACAAAATTCTGTATATCTTTAACCATACCATCCCAAAAATAAAGTTTTGAAATTGTATCTACTGTTTTATTTATCCCAAAATGCACTTGATGTCCCAGAGCAATACAGCTGTTAATTAAAGTTTTAGGAATATATATTTTCTTAGATTTATTAACTCTATTACGCTTTTTCCTGGCAATCATAATTAAATTGTTATCTGGATTTATAGAATAAGAAGAATTAGGCATTTTATTAGCAATTAATTTATCTCTTATATCTTTAAGTTTAGCATCTTTAAGTTGTTCTTTTAGGATATTCTCGGTCGTTAGGGAGTCATTAGTGGGAATAAAAATATTTAATGCGTTTACAATTAAGTTAGGGTTGTCAGGGGGGTCAACAACACGAGAAAGGAAATCTGCGGGGTTCACAAGACCTGGGATATGATCAATTTTGTAATTAAAGCCCTGTAGATACATTATCCATCTAATTATTATTTCAGATTGTTTTTCTAATTTCATATGATAGGTGAGTGCTTTGGCATCAGTTAAAATTTTGAATTGCCTACCATATAAGTATTCGTGAAAATGTTTAATGGAGGAATAAATTGCATAAAATTCTCTTTTAATGGATGGATAATTAGATTCGCCCTTGTTAAGTTTTTTGGAATAAAATTCTATGGGATAAAATTGATTGTCATGACGCTGTAACAAAATTCCACAGATAGCATTTTTTGACGCATCTGTTACCAAACATACCTCTTTATTTTCATCAAAGTTCTTAACTGTAGGATTATTGAGGAGAATATTTAGAATTTTCAGGAAGGAATCTTGACATTCTTTACTCCAAAAAAATTTAGCATTCTTTTTTGTCAAATTAACTATTGGTTGGACAATATCAGCAAAATTGAAAATTAAATGTCTAAAATAGTTGATCATTCCTAGGAAACTTTGTACTTCTTTTACATTAGTGGGTCTTGGAAATTTATTTATTTTATTTACATTATCTGGCGATGGGGAATGACCATTTTGATGCAAATTAAAACCAAGGTAAGTTATCTCTTGTTGACAAATTTGTAATTTTGCTGGGTCTAAAGTTAAATTAAATTCCTTAAGTCTATCAAATACTTTTTGGAGCTATGACAACATTTCCTCTAGAGAATCAGCAGCCACAATAATATCGTCAAGAAAATATTGAACATTTTTGCCCCTTAATGGGTCCAAACAATCGTTAATTAATGTGTGAAAATAAGAAGTACTATTAACGAGGCCAAAGGCTAATCTGGTAGGTTCAAAATTTCCATACTCAGTTGCAAACGCTAATTTTGACCTGTCCTTTTCCTGCAGAAGAATTTGAAAAAATGCTGATTTTAAGTCTAATACCGTATACAGTTTTTTACCTGAAATGTTTTGAATTACCTCATTAATTCTAGGAAGACAAATTTTATATGGTTCAGTAATTGCATTTAAAAGACGGTAATCAATAACCATACAGAATTTTAATTTACTTGGATCATCAGTAGGAAGAGATTTTTTATGTACAAAAAGAACTGGAAAGCAATAGTTAGAGGAAGAGTTTTGAATTATTCCTGCCTTTAAGAGATCAGAAATTTCTTTACGAGCAAAATCTTTGGCTATTTTAGGAATGGGATAGGGTTTGTTTGCAGTGCAAAGTCATGAAGCAATTTAAATTCAGGAACTACTTTATCAGTGCAGCCAAGAGTGTCATAAGACGAAGAAAATACAGCGGAGTTATCCATTAATAGAGTAAGAACACGTTTTTTTTCAGCATCAGGTAAGTGGGCAATATTAAATTTATCAGACGTAAGTTCTTTTTCTCTAAGTTCTAGCATTTCTTGAGTAATTAAAGAATTAACTTGATATGTTTGAGTATTGTCATGAGTTGAAATTTGGTCTTCTGAAATGGGCTTTATAAATCCTAATTTAGTTTTCTTTCTAATTATTATGTTTTTATCAGTATTGTTGTGAACATATAAAAGAATGGCATTGTTTGCATCAGGTTGATGTAGACTGAAATTTAATTTTAAAGATAATTTATTTGATGTTGGACAAAATAAATAGTTTAAGGGATTACTAATTTTATGAAGAGGTTTAAGTTTAATAATTTTGCCTTGATTGGGTCTTAGAGTTACTTGATTGGCTGGTTTAACAAAATTTTTTGACATTTCAGAATTATTTTGAGAAGAAGTTAAATCATTAGAAAATACTGGATTATTTAGAGAAGAATTTAAGTCATTTGAAAGTACTGGGTTATTATGAACATCAGCATTAAACTCTGAAGGGGAAGGATTATTAACAGAATTAGAATTATCAAAATTATCAGCAGGTGAAATGTTACTATTGTCATTATCATTTACAGGTTGCAAAGAATCAGGGTTTTTATTGGCAAAAGGAAAAGTAAGGTGACCCATAATCAGTTGCTGATTCGCTGAGTCCAAAAGCACTTTATTTCTATTGAGGAAATCGTAGCCCAAAATAATTTGATAATTGGAGTGCCAATTGTCATGAGTAATGAAAAATGTGTTAGTGAACCAAGTGTTCTGAATTCGAAATTTAAGTTGTACCGTTAAAAAAAAAGGAATAGATGAGTTGTTGATAGTTTTTATATTTACAGAGCGTGATAAAAAATTTAATTTATTTTGTTTTTTAAGAAGATCAATTGCATGTGGTTGTATTAGTGACAAATTCGCTCCACTGTCTAAAAGCCCATCAAAAGCGAATTTTCCAAATTTAAGTTTAATTATTGGTAATTCTGAGTTATCTATATTGCAGCTCATCAAAATTTTATCAGTATTTACATTAGGATTTAATTTAATACCCTCATCATTATAAAAAAAAGAATCTAGGGCCCTGCAATCATGAGGGGGGGGAATTATTTACATCAATTTCAGAACCCTTTACCCGTTTAAATGTCTTCTTGAACGGTTGTATGGTCTGTAATTGTTACGACCTCTTCCACGGTTATATCTTACGCCATTATCCTGAAAACCCCTTTGATTGTTATTATACCAATTGCTATTTTCATTAACAAAATAATTCGCGTCACTGTTATTCATGCCCCCTCTTGAAAAATTTGTACCGTTTCTACCATTCGAGTTTTGAAACTCTAGGCAGTACCAGCAATCTTTGGCACTGTGTGCCTTGCGGCAAATCTGACATAACAGCTTTTCCTCTTTCATCTTCTTAACCGTTTCTGTCAGCTGAGCAATTTGTTTATTCTGATCTTCCTGGCATTTCAAAAGTTTTTCCAGCAAACTGTCTGGATTACTGGTGGATGGTGCAACTTGTAAAGTGTTAAGATCAAAAGTATTGTGTTCCAGCGCTTTTTCAATATCTACGGCCTTAGCCACAATTTCATTAAATTTTTTTTTTCCGAATTTAAGAACTTCAACTTTAATGTCAGTTCGTAAAGCCTCTAAAAATTTGGAAGACATTAAATTAGCCTTAAATGAGTCTAACGCTGCATTATCCTCAGAACCTGGAGCCATATTGTTAACCGTAGCCCTGACTTCCTCCGCTAAATCAAGCACAGACTGTTTCGGTTGTTGAGTTATGCGCCCATACTGATACGACGCTTCCTGGAAATTTTGTTTGTATTCAAATTTTAATTTCATCAAATTTGCTACATTTACAAAACTTTTTTCTTCGCTTACACGTTTGTCAGTTGACAAAAATTCTGAAGCCTTTTCCCTACACAGGAGTCTCAACAGAGTAATGCGGTTTTCGTCTTTGATATTTTGAATGTTGCATACATCTTCTAAATTTTGTAAAAAGATGTTAACATTTTCATTAGGGTGGCCATGAAAAGGCGGAATCGCCGACATTATTGACCGAAAAAGTGCGTGATTGTTTGCCATGATTTAGCAAAATAGAATAAAAAAATTTTAATAAGCAAAATATGACAACAACTAAAAAAGTAATATTTCTTTTTTCAAAAGACTGAGAAAATTATATCTGTATAAATTAAATTTATCAATAAACAAATATAGGTAAATAATAATAAAATCTTTTCAAAATCTATTGTATAAAATATAAGAAATGAAACAAATAAAATATAAGAATATATATATAATATATAAGAATATATGTAAAATACACTTTATATCAAAATATTATTTTTTTTTGGTGTACACATGGACGTAAAAAAAAATCTTATCTTAGGAATTTCTTTTTATAATTAATCATTTGAATCAAGTTAAAATTTATCAGCAATAACAGAAAATATTAATGAAGTTAAAATAAAATAACCGTTAAAAAAAAATCGTTAAACGATCTTTGAAATATAATATTGCACATTATAATTTCCAAAAGTTAAACATTTAAAGTTAAGATTTTCAGACATTGACCAGGTTCGAACACCTAAAAATTGGTCAAAGGCGCCAAATGCTATATTTATACTTGTATGTGGTCGTGGATCGCCGTAGTGGTTGTCTGAAAATTAAAATGAATTGGCAACCAATGAAAATATTATGAATTAAAGTTAAATATACAAAATAATTAATTTAGAAAATGTTGCCATAAAAAACATCGGAGGCTGAAAAATAAAAATAAAAGAGACTCACCCATTTGAAGTAAACAGACAAATATGTACAGTTAACATGAATTTAATTTTCTTTACCAACACATAATCATACTTGGCCAAGCAACTTCGTATTTTCCATTATTAAGATGAATACACTATATAAATCAATTACTATATATTTCAACAGTTATTTTCCGTGGTTATTTTGTAAATGTCTCTAAAGTGTAACAGTTCGGATTATTGTCCAAAAGGTATTAGTTCGAAAACATAGGTTGTATAGGACTAATTAACGGTTCACTTATATCATGGCATCAGGAATAGTTTGCACATTAATCTTGGACTTCGATGAACAGGAACATTACAGATATTGGTCGATGTCTGCTTGGCTCAGCAGATTGGAATATATTTAGCAATGCTTCAGCTTCTGGTTGAATTGATTGAAGATTAGAGATATCGTCTTTCAGATGAATCTTAAGTCAAAACAATTGGAAGATTATTGAGATGGTCGAGGATCTATTTATGGAAGGATCTTCAGCATGTTATTACATCTCTGGAATATGGATCCTCTTAGGTTCGGATAGGAGTGCTGTACTTCGCCATCATTTTCTCCGTCTGAGGCCTCAGCCTCAAACGTACGTCCAAACAGACCGCTACATTTTGACAAAGTGTGTGAGATAAAATCCAGATGGCTCAAAAAGAACGTTGAAACAGACGCTCAACTTAAAATTCGCCAATCAGCGACCGGCACGTGCACATCTGAGTCATCACGATAGCGATTTTCATCGCAATCGAAATATCGATAACGATTTGTATCGTAATCGAAGTTGCATTCCCCCTGCATTCCTGAGTACCAGCGATGTCACGCCATGATACCAAAACAAGATGGAGGATAGAGTGACGTCACGGCGTCCTTTTCTGCGAGGAAGAAAGATAAAAAATGTCTAATTGCGTCGGGGAAAAAAATGGATCGCGCGTCTTTTAAAACTGACAGAAGTGATTAAATTTTGTAATGCGGATATCTCGCTAAATTACGGTTTAAAATTAATGAAATTTTGGCAAACGATTAGAAATAAATAGTAGCATCCAATAAAAATAGTTTTGGAATAAAATAATTAATATTAAATAACTTTTTAAATTTATATTTTCGGAAGTTAGCGATTGTAAGAAAAGCCTTGTAAGTTACTTTAACGAACGATATGCCTTAATGTTTATATTTTAAAAGATCTGTACACTATTAGAATTATATTTAATTGCATATTATAATATTTATTACTTTGAATAATTATTAATTATAGGATTATTAACGGAATATAAATTATTTAGAATGCTTTTTATTTATTTACTTAATACGTTTTTAAAGTTGTTTTTGAACTTAAATATTTAAATTAAAATAGAGAAATAATGCAGACGATAAATTAATAATCTGAAATATTGAAAATGTAACAACTAGTGTTGACTCTAAGCCATTTTTAGCAGGGCACAGCGACTAGTTACCCATTTCATTTCTTTTATGCACCTGACAGCCCATTTTATTTCTTTTATGTGCTAAGCGGCTCTTTTTAACCCTTCTGATGTTTCCGATGGCCCTTTTTAACACTTCTGATGTGCCCAATGGCCCTTTTTAACATTTCCTATGCATCCTGTGGTCCTTAAGAGAATTTCACAGTGCCCGATTGCTCTTCTTTACAATCAAAATCTACCATTTTCTTTTCTTCTATCAGCATTTACATGAAGGCAAGTGCATATTTTTCTGCCTGTGTGACAGTTTCTGTCGCATATCTCTCTTTTTATTCAAAATTAATTTAAAACATAACTTTATTACTTTTATAACATGTTATCCTCCCCCCCCCCACTTTTTTTATACTGAAATACGTAATTAAATTCATTTCTCAAAACTATACAGATTTTTTATTAAAGTGTTTTTTTTTTCTTTCTAAAACATCTTTAATTCAGTGCGCTCAAATATTCGATTACTTTTTCCCTTTCTCATTCAATCAGTTATCTGTCCACCACTGCTTCCAGTGCAAAAAAATAAATAAAAACTAGAAAGGCAGCTGCTGGTAGAAATATCTTTTCATTTAATTGCATCGGATTTTTTTGCCCGTCGCATTGATAAGAAACTTTTATCTCTACTAATACTTGAACGTTGAAAATGTATTAACAATAAAAGTAAAAAAAAATGGATTTTATGGGAAGCAAGTACATTATTGTGATTTGTGGTTGAGTTAAAAACCAGATGTCCTGGATTCTCGGCATTTTTCCCATCCAGCAGTCTGCAATTTTATGAAACAGTCAGTTGGGCAAAGGCCTATCTGTAATATTAACAATTTTCGGTTTTTCTGATGCCTTTCTCATTGTACTTAGAAGCGATTATTTGCTGTAATGTTTTTCACCAAAACCTTTGTTCACTTTCATGCAGTCACTGAAGGTTTGTAAATTGGCGATTCTGTGCAACACCAAGATTTCTAGACTTCTAGCAAAAACTAGGACTTCTGTTCTAGCCTTCAATATGTGAAAGTTCTAAAAGTAAGGGCGTTTTGGCACCCCATTTTTGTAATTGGGGGGTCTCTCTCTCATTTTTTCTAACTGAACCACCTCTAAAATGGTTTAAATAAATAGTTGTTCCAGTAAATTAATAGTTGGAGTTTTTTAATCAATTTTTCTGTGCATTTTAGAACCTGGTATTGGTCTCATTCTTAGTGATGTGATAACAAGAATTTCCCATGCCTCAAAAATTAAAAAATAGCTGAAGGAGTTCGGAATAAAATTTGTTGAGTAGAAGGCAAAATTTATTATACAGCGGTAAAAGATTGAAAACAGATTCATTTTACTAACATATTAATCTGAAAAACTACCCCCCCCCACCCCCCCCCCCAAAAAAAAAAATAAATAAATAAATAAATCAAAATAAATAAATAAATAAATAAATAAAAATAAAACTTTTCCAAGCTTTACATTTGGGGCTGAATTTTTAAAATGTAGAACTAATAATTATGTGGGACAATAATTATTGGCTGTTTGATATTTTTTATAATTTAGAATACCCATTATAAACTAATTTAGATAATCAGTTATTTAATGATAAAAACAAATAAAATGTCATTTTATGACTTAAAATGCTAAAAATTGTCATAAAGATGTGTTTTATACGTATAGGTTCTTATTAGATGGACCACTGGACAAAAATTCGCGAACTTCGATTAATACGCAAATTTTGAATAGTCCTTTGATTCGCGTATTAACGGCGTTTGACTGTATTGTGAAATTCATCAATTGGTAGAGGAAAAAAATGTTAAATTCAGCATTCAACAATGAGAAAAAATAGTGAAATTCTTCAGTCGGTTGAAAAAAATTGCGAAATTCATAGATAAGTTGCCGAAAAAAATCATGTAATTTGTCATTTGATTGGGGGAAGGGGGTCATGAAATTCAATTGATCACGGAAAAGTATTGCAAATTCTATTAGGAGACTCTAAACAAACCAGTTCAAAATATTTTTTGTGAACAAGGTACCAGTGTGCCCTTTTTGAAAAATTTCTGCACGGCGGTCCTTTTTTCTAGAGTCAACACTAAAGACACTGGCCCATTTTGCGTCCTTAACTCCTACTGAGGTTGCAGCTCAGCAACATTCTTTGAGGGTGTACTTTCAAGTTTAACAATGGCTTGGGAATTAAAAATTATCCTGAACAATGGGGTTGGAAGAAAACCAAAGATCGTCTGGAGAAAGTAAGCACGCTACACCACCAGCACCTTAAGTCATTTTGAAACCTCTTTCTTGCAAATGTGAAAAAAGATCTGTCAGAAAAACTGTGGATGCAAAAAAAAAGCAGGCCTCAAGTGCTCCAATATGTGTGTGAACTGCAAAAGCAGTTGCAATAATATGCCTCTTACTGAAATTGAAGAAAACAAGGATGACCTGGAATTCCCTGAAATACTTGAAGGTAACTATGCATACCCTGAAGGTAACTATGCATAATACAGTGTACATAACTATTCAATTTTCACACTATTAGAACTAAATCATTAATTATTTTTTAAAACGGTGGTACATAATATAATAGGCTAGTACATTCCCTGATTTGAGGTCCAAAAGTAACCGATTCATGACCTGAATAGTAAAAGAGATGTAAAAATCATGTTATGATAAAATGTTGAATGAATCATTACTTACTTAATTTTTATTAGTTCCACTGTTTAAAAAACATATTATATGCACCAAGGCTGCTCAGGAACCTAAGCTTTGACTCTTTGGTGCTAACAGCCTTCGCCTCCAGCTGGGAAAGCAATCTGCTCCTTCGGGACAAAAATGGCTCGTTCGAGCCTTGGCGCGTAAATAACTATTATATTTTTTTAAGGTGTAAAAGAATTAGAAGGCATCCCTACAATCATGGAACCTTTGGTCAAGGGGGTTCAGTTTGACTGATGAGTTTCATTTCAACGTCAATAATCATTTAATAATAAGCGTTGTATAAAAAGTACCTACCTACCTGTATTATTATATTGTTTAACATTAAACAGTTTTCATACTAACCAATCATGAATTGCTGTTTATATTTTTGTTGTTAATATAACTGAATGTTAACATTTTACAATGCTTACTTTTATTGTTATAAATGGAAAGTCTGTAAAAGATGTATTTTTTGCTATTTTCTAAAAGTTACAGATTTTCACCAACTTTTCAACGCCTCTACGGAAACCATATGCCATAAAAACAAAATGATAAGAATATGAATTGAAGATAATCTTCTCATCTTTATTTTAATATAGGATCACCTCTTGCATAAAAAGTTTACTTTGCAAGTTATAAGACAAAAAACAAAATAATCTATAATTTTTAGTGTTTTTTTTTTTTTTTCATGATTTCTCATATTTTCCTAAACAAATTTTATAGGACATCTTCAGATTCGTGTTCAGCATTCCAAAAAGCAAAATAAGCCACTAAAAACAATTACACCAGAATTTTACACCTCAAACTACCATTTGACTGGACTAACTCATTTAAATCAAAATGAAAAGCAATATTGATTATTCAATTCTTACTATTAGTTCACACTCTCCCTATATTTATTTATTTATATATCTTGTTCAAATTTTCAATCGTTAATAAAATACTTATTATTCATCCTATCAAGTTGAAATAATTTTTTTTAAACGTGTACTGGATGACAATTGATGTTAATACAGATTTTTCAAATATTAATTCATTAATTAAATTTTAATTAATTAATTTTAGTTTTATATGGGAGACAAAATGGTGGCCATTGGTTATTGAACAGCATTTAATGCATCTTCATAGTTATAAGGGGGGTTACCAAAGGGGGAACCCTGTTCTGTCGCCAAATACTGCCAAGTCTGTCACCAACATGGCAATATATCACCAAAAGTGACGCCAACTTGGTGATATCTCTAATATTTTGCCAAATTCCCATAGACTTCCATTGTAAACCTACTTGTTTATAGAAAATCAACAAATTGAGATACTTTAATGCAACAAAAATTAATATTAGCTTAAGGGATTATATTAAATTTTTCTTTGATGACCTAAGTAGGAATTGATTTTAAAAACAAAATTTTTATATTACTTGTTTTATATATTGAAATGCAACATCAGTATTACTATATTTAATAAAATTTAGGCAGCAAATCAATAAATAATTTTTGTTCTAATAACAATAATTCAAAAGCGATATAAAATTAGATAAAATTACCAGCAGCAACAACTTTTTGGAATTGTTGGTTGTTAGAAGGTGATGTAATTGTGCTAGAAGGTACGAAAACCAGATTAGACGAAGGCGGTCGTCCAACAGAAATGATTTTACTACCAGCCTAAGGGAAAAGAAATAAATAGAAAATTATTATTGACAATTTTTAAAATATAAAGAGGGAAAATAATTATAACAATACAAAAATAGACTTTATATTATTAAAAGTAAAGAAAATGGTGGCCTGTTAATTAATTAATGAGCATAGTACTGACTTAAATTTTGATTTTATTTCAGGTTCTGCAGACTTGAAAAATCTGAACATCAAAAGGAAGAAGATAATGGAATTTTACCATTTAATCGTTATTCTGGATACTGCTGATTCGGAAAAAAAATATATAATAAATGTAATTTCACATTATTTTGAGTCCTACACACATGGAAATAAAGGGGGGGGGGGGATTACAATTTTGGCATTACTTTTGTTCCTACAGACCCAAAAAATCTGTGGGAAAAAAAGGAAAAACTTTACCGATTACCAAAATATTTAGTGTTTCTTAACCTCCAAAAATAGCAGAAATTTACAATTTTCACATTACCTCCAGTTAGAGATCTGCATGAGCCGAAATTTTCAGACCAGGATGCTTAAAAGTTCTGCCTTGCATGTTTATATTTTGGCAGTTCATGCCCCAGCCCATGTAAAAATCAGTGAAAATAATCCTGGCCCACATAAAAATAATGAAATCCAACTCAATTTCTACAATAAAAAATATCCTATTTTTATAATAAGCAATTAAAATTCTTTAAAAAAATACTGCATACATATTGATGATAAAATTTTACCGTATATTTCACTAGTACGATAAGTTCACAAGTCATAGAAGGCTGAATAACAACATTAATAATTACTTAGATTCTTACATTCATATGAAGACTCAACAAAAAAAATAACGTAGTTTAGAATAAAAGGAAAAAGGTGGTTAAAACATCATAAATTCTGAAGCCGTATAATAATTTAAAAAAAAAGGGATTTTTTTAAATATTTCACTGTATATTATTACAGAGTATATTTTTAAAGATTCCGTACACTTAAATTCATTATAACTATTACTATTTTTACAAAAGAAATCGCATCTGACATATTCTGGGAATAATTAAACCTGGTTAAGGTTATGGCACGGCTCAGCACGACCCGACCTGAGTATGTAGGGAAAATGTAAGATTGATCTCAGTACAACACGAATCCGCTGAAAAATTAAACTCGGACTCAGACACAATCTACGAATCTGCTGAAAAAATAAACTTGGGTTCAGACACAATCTAACTGTCCGATGTTGATCCCTAAGTTGGACATATTAAGTTTTGGTATTGACGTTGTCAAACTAGATTCAGTTCATGCAGCATATTTGTACTTATTCTCATTCCAGTCATGTCCATTGAAAATTGTTCCTATTTTATTGGCATAGTTTAGTTCTTTCAAATTTGTTATACAGTAGACTCCCTCAAATCCGCAAAGCTTGGGACCAGAGGTTGTGCGGATTTCTGGTCATTGCTTTGTTTGCATTTTTAAACAGTAATTTCAATGTAAAAATGCAATCAAAATTATAATGAATACTGACACAGTAAATATTAAAATAATAAATTAAAATGATAAAAAGTAAGATAATTTAAAAAATGATTAATTATTAAAAGTAAAGGTCAAGTAAATAATTAATAATGTATAATTAAATATGCATAATAAAGATGAGATACATTTTTCTTGAATTATTCAATGAAACTTTCCTCATAAAGATACCCTATTAATTCACATCAAAATCATAAATAAGGGTAGTTACATTCCAGGCTTAGCCCGTCTTAATAACCGAAAAAGCTTGATTAATACATAAATATATTTGGTAAAAAGATTGTGAGTACCAATGATATCAGCAATATCTTGATTTTTTCAGCAATAAATTTATACTCCCTTCATGAAAAACCATGAGTTCAGTCATATTATTGAGAATTACATATTAAAATACACACAGAATGATATAAAATAAAAAAATTCTGTAATTTTGTCCCTACATCTCAACTGAAAGTTTCATTGTTTACATCTGCGATCATGTGTAGATTTTAGGCATTTGTTGCTTTGAGGGAGTCTTTAAACAGCTTTAATAGAACTTTTTTTAAATATTCAATAATATAAAAGTACACCATATGTACTTGAATATAAAATGAAAATGTGCACTGTAGGCCTACTCGTAGAAGCCCTCTCCAAAAAATCTTGAATATCAGTTTGTTTGATAATCAGTATAAAATTATTTTCTAAAATACAAATAGTATTTAATTCAGATGATAAAAATTTACTTCTCCTTTCAATAGTTTGATTTCACAAATTATCTACAGAAATGTTTTTTCTTCGCCCTTCGTCGACGTGGTGACTGAGCTATTTATAGATTCTCGATTTTGAGCCGTTCGTAATGGGTTGTTATGTAATTCCTCATTCTGAAGTCCCATTGGATTATTATGAAGATTTTTAGGAGTGATTAAACAAGGAATACCTTTTCCATTAAAGTCGTGCCAGATTATTCAGCATGTCGGATTAGAGGATGTTTACTGTACTACTGAGTACTTATAACTTACATTTTTTTAGCACGCATCTTTTCATTTTCTATTTTTATCAGAATTTCGGGTAATCTGAAATTTCTGTAATCCGAACAGGCACCAGTCCCAATTAGTTCGGATTAGCGGGATTCTACTGTACACGAAATCTGCAGGTATCATTATTCAGAAACTATAAATTTAAAATCAAACATGTTTATCTTCTTCATATAAAAGTAATGAATCTTTCATGAAGTGTCAATGACATATTGAACTGGTAAGTGGGATGTGGCAAAGATGCATTGATGGATAATAAGCAGCTATGATTAAGGCTGTTGTTCTCAAGTTCATTGTTCAACAAGCACAAAATTTTCTCACATAATGATGTACACATTTTTAAATGTCAAGGTATAAAACTGGCAGACTTGACGATGGAAACGATTTGAAATTGAAATGATTTTTCCATATTTTGATAAATAAATTACCTATTGAGTTATAGCATTTTTATCACATGACAAGGTGTTTTTTTTCTTTCGTTGACTGGTTTTTCGTTGGGAAATTCGGTTCAAAACGGCAACTTTCACAGTATTTTCTTAAAGATCTATTGTGTGTGCGTAAAAAAAAAAATATTTAAAACGACTTTTGATTACATAGTTACTGAATGACAACACCTGCCAGTTTCATGCGAACAAAAATGACCGAACAAAAATGAATTAAAACTTATGTCATAAAGTTGTTCCTTTGGATTTCAGAACAGCCTTAAAGATGAGTCAAATTTATAGAAAAATATAAATCATGCTTTGATTTTTTGGCAGGCATCTGAATGTTAATATCTAAAATTTTCAGTAGGAAAGACTTTATGAATGTGTCACAAAAATTCACTTTGCTATGCAGGAAAAAATAAGTACTTCAGATCTTCCTCAAATAAAGAGTAACATAATATCATTGTGATAATTATTTATAAAAATTTAGAAACATGAAGACACTTCTTTGAAGATTTAAAAATATCACTTTATTAATTTTAACTATTAAAAAAAAAAAAAAAAAAAAAAAAAACTATGACAAAGAAGAAGCCTTAATGGTAAGATATTATGCATTTATATTTTAGTTTCATTTAAATTTGTTACTTATCATAAATGGCCAACAGATTTGAAGGTTAAGAAAAAGAATCTTCTATCAAAAAATTCAACCTCGTATGTTTTAATCTTGACATCAATGAGCTCATTACCCAACAGAAGACATTGCAATAATTAAATTCAAATCTGTTTAGTTTCAAGCTACATAATTGTAAACACATTTATATTTATAAACACATGGAAATAGACTGGTTTTAAATCACAATCTAGATGAAATTTTTATGCATAGTAATTTGAGTGCAAAAAGGAGACCTGAACTTAGGAATTCACAAGAACTTTCTTTGAAGAAATCAGCTTAAACCATGAATCCTTTTCTTATCAATTAAATAAATTAAAAATAAATCTTTTCATAAAAGTTTGAATATAGGTTCTAATAAGAGTTCTAACTTCCATACATTGGTCTATAAATACTCAGCGGTAGAATTGATAAAAAAAAAGTCACTGGTCCAAAGGACCAGTAAACATCAGAGTTTACTGGTTCGCAGATATCGTCACTGGCCTGCTACATAAAATTCTATTATGTACCTTTAACCCTTCAAGTGACATCCCCCCCCCCCTCCTCTTCCTATTAGAGTATAAACCAAACTTCCTTTCAGTTACCCAAAATTTTCAGCATAATAAAATGTAAACTTATAACTTGCTAAAAATTAAATAAACAGTACATGAACAAAAACTATAAAATTATTAATTATAATTATGTATTTTATTTCCAATTATTTATTTCAACTGACTAAGTTTTAATGCAATTTTTTATTTATTTTTTTAAATAAAATTCTGTGGTTTGTGTTTGGTTGCGGTTTTCTCAGGGATGGGAAAATTTACGTTTACCTGTCAGAGAGGGAAAAAAGCTACTGGTCCTGCGGACCACTAAATTTTTTAAAATAGTGGTCCGATGAATTTTTAGTGGTCTCGGACCAGCGGACCACCAAGGATTTCGAACACTGATACTTCACCACTATTTGAAACTCCATTATATGCAATATAAACTATTTGAAAGTTAATTTAGTAAACTATATGTAAAAAGGCTAAATATCTACATCATTGCTATTGAACATTATCAAATAACTATGTGGCTAACTTTGTGCATAATGAAGAATTTTCTATAATCACAATTCAAATAACGCGTCATAAATATACAATTAAAATGAAGAATCTTCTGTAATCTTTTCCAGGGTCTTCTAAATTTTTTATAGCACTACTTTTCAATAAACAAAATAAACTCAGTTACGGGGAGGAAAAAAAAAAAAAAGTTTATTAATGGCAGAACAGGTGAAAAATTCTCTAGTTACTTAAATTTTTGAAAGATTTTTATTCGAGAAATTGAAAGATTTAAAATTGCATTTCTTATAATTTCCAGTGATAAATGTTTGTTAAACGCAAAAAAAATTATGAAAGCTTTTTTGGAGAGTAACCTATATATTTCTAAATCTTACTAAAGGGATACAGTACAAGTTATGCATGGCTTAAAAATACATGTTGGTTTAAACATTATGAAACTTTGCCCATATGAAGCCCTCCAAAAAAAAATATATATATATACATTATTATTATTAAATTTCATGTTTTAATAAAATTTTGCAAAACCTTTCGACTTTTAAATTTTTATTGACTGATATGTTGATTTGAAAGGATCAGTTTATATATCATTGATGCTTTTGCTCTTTAAAAATATATTTTATTTGAAATTTTTCATTTTTTTAAATTAAAAAGTACAATTTTCAACACATCTAAGGTAAAACATCTGCAGTTTAGGAACAGACCTTTTAAATTGTTGCAATGACAAAAAGAAAAATACATATAATCCAATGATGTAATAAAATTTTATTAAAATATTCACAATCTTAAAAAGTTTTATCTTTCTTTTTTTTATACTTAGGTATATTTAACAGGTTTATTTTTAATGTTATAGCATGCAGTTTTTGCCTATTAAAACAAGCATTTCATAATCTTGCTTTCATTTAATATCAATTCAGGGGTCTGTCCAGGGGAAAACTGAGTCTGTTAACGGACTCTTCACAAAATTTGATGATAGTAAAATGGGCTCTTCACAAAAATAAATTTCAGAAAAACAGCCCTTTCACAAAAACCACAGAAATTTTTTTTGAGAATGGTAGATACACACTGTGCAAGATCTCAATCTATGAGCTGATTTAAGTTTTGGAAATTTTTTTAAGTGATAGTAAATTATACTTTATAACATAAATAACACTTTTGCTAGCAAAAAACTTTTAATCTATACATATAATAATCATATATATATATTGTACATATAATAATTATTGCATTATTTATACTAATCTGAACATTCTGTCTAAAAAATATATTAGTTTATTTCTGCAAAATTCAAACGTCTCCAATTTTGAGAAACTAGGGATAAATGGGTTAACTAATGTTTTGTGAAATTACTTTTTTCACAAAAATAATTTACAAAAATAATAATTAAATTCACAAAAGTAGTACCCTGGGGGAAAAAAACCTGGACAGACCCCTGCAATTGATACATAATGATACTAGTTAACTAGGCTTTATTTTATTTGACTAAGTATATAGCTTCAGTAACACAGAAGATCAAAGATTTATTTTAAACATAAGTAAATCTTAATTAGAAAAAGAATGTTATGGTCTTCTTACAAATAAAACTGATATGCAAATTATTTGTAATAATAGTGCTGATGATTTATTTTTACTTGTGTGAATAATTATGCTTAGTTTGTACCAATAGTTATAATTTATATAAGCCCCATATTTCCACAAAAAATATCATTTTGAGGACTTTTGTTAGTAGCATCTCTATTTCATTACAGAATAGAGCCTCCCACCCACCCTTAAAAACATAAACCATAATTAAGATGAATGCATACAATTAAATGTATGCAAATTAGATACTGGGTTAAAAGGTTTAGTTGTTATAAAGTACAATTTTTAATGATCTTCAATAAAAAAAACATATACATACCCAGAGTTGTATAATAGAGACGTACGCGCGAACGCCGTGCGCAGAAAATTTTCCGAAAAATTCGAGACTTTGCGGAAAGACTATACGAAAAGAAAAACGTATTTTGTTTTTGTAACTTTTTTTAATACTAAAAATTTAAAATATTCCCCAATTTTATATACGATTTATATATTGTTTGTCCACATTTCAAAGTTTAAAGACTCAAAACGTTGTGACATTACAGACACTTTTATTTCTATTTTCCGCAGACTAAAACTTGTCGCCAATCGGTTTTCTGTCGGCGTCTGCAGTGACAATTTAGCCTGGCAACGGCTGTTAAATCTAATAATTTCGTAGTGTTATAAGAGTGACTGGCATTTTGTGCGAAGAGATCACAATATTAAGGATTGGGTTGTTTCTAAATGCATTGACAAAATAATTGAAAAGAATTCACCTTCCTATCATTGATTTTTGCTTTATTATTTTTAAATTAAAATAATTATTCTTTAATTAATATTAATTATTTTTTAATTTAAATAACAATTATTTTTAAACTATGATTTTTAGTTCATATCGTCAAAATAATATAACACGTAATTTTATTAAACATTAAATTAATTTGTGGAAAATTTTTGACCTAATATTTATGTGCACGGAAAGTTTTTGTTTTTATACAAGTCTGTACATACCATAGTAACATTTGGTGGAGCAGGTGCTCTACTTATGCTGCTTGGCAATGTCACCACTTTTTGGACCAAAGGTCTGGCTGCCTGAGTTATAATCCTTGGCAAAAGTGGTTTCCTCACAACCTAATAATTGAAAGATATATTATTAGGTAGGTCGTACACATTTATTTTTTTTTCATAACATGACTTAATATTAACATATGTTTTACGTCAAAAGTAAATTATTATTTAAGGCATAAAACAAATTAAATCAAACAACACACAAGGATGGAACATCAAAAATCCCTTTTTGTAGCAGGATTAACGGCAGCATATTTGTAGCAACATTTAACCATTTTGTAGCAAGACAAACTGCAATGTTGTAGAACATTTTATACAGGGTTCCTACACAATTCTGGTAAAAAAAATTCCCTGACTTTTCCAGGTTTTCCCTGACCCTTTCTCAGTAAAAATTCGGCTTATATATTGTTGTAAAACCCTCCACAATGGACTTTAATATAGATAAATGCTAGAAAAAAGTATGTGCTGTATGAATTTCCGCTTTTTTAATTATTTTTCATATTGTTATATTGTTTGCAGAAATTTTATATAAAAAGTTTAGTTTGGATGAATAATTAATTCAAAATTTCTTTATGTACGACGATAATAGAAATTCTGATGGAAGTAGTACATCAAAAATTCCCTGACTTTTCCCTGACCTTTTCAAATATTTAAAAAATTCCCTGACATTTCCCTGACTTTTTGCCTAAAATTTCAAATTCTCTGACTTTTCCCTGTTTTCCAGGTTTTCCCTGACCCGTAGGAACCCTGTTATAAACTTTTGCTTAAAAGTTTAAATGTAGTCCTTTTATGGGGGAAAAAAAAAATGTATTGTTTACAGATATATATCAGTGCAAGAGAAATATGTTAGTTTATAACAAATTTGAAAGTTAAATGCTTTTTTTTTCTGTTTTTTAATTAATTTGTTTAAAAAATATTTCATTAAATATTTACAGAGTGCAAAACATACTATATTTTTGAACAATGAGTTAGGAATTATCTGTGCAATTTTCTTTGTGAGATTCTTTACTTGTTTGTAAGCAATTCTATATTCAAATCTTGCACCTGTTTCTTAAAAGGTGTCAATTTATTTTCAAATTTCCGATATTACCATCCAGTTTCATGATTTTTCCCGTCATTGTTGACAAAATTTGCAATATTTTTTCAACAACCAATGGGCGAAATTTGCTATTTTTTAAGGAATTGATTGATGAAATTCACAACTTTTTTCTTCAACAACAGACTGACAAAATTTGAGATTATTATTATTTTTTTTTTTTTTTTTCCAACGACCAATTGATAAAATTACTAATTTTTTTAAACGATCAAATGATGAAATTCACAACTTTTTCTTTGATCAATTGACATTCGCGATTTTTTCTGTGTACAATTGACAAAAATAGTGATTTTATTCTTGCATCTGACTGACAAAATTAAAGATTTTTTTTTTGAACAACTGATTGATGAAATTTGAAATTTTTTTCTCACGACCAATTGATGGCATTCACTATTTTTTCTGTGTACGACTGACGAAAATAGCTACCATTTTTCCACATCCGATTGATGAAATTCGCAATTGTTTTCAGCAACTGATTGGCAAAATTCCCAATTTTTTTTTTCTTTCAATGCCCAATTAACGAAACTTGTAATTGACGGCATTCCCAATTTTTTCTGAGCACGATTGACGAAATTAGCAATCATTTTCCGGCATACGATTGATGAAATTCATTATTTTATCCGTGACTAATTGGTGAAATTTGCATTTTTCTTATGATGAATAAGTTTTTGAGAGAGACACAAATTGTTTCAAACTGTTTTTAAGATAGTTTTTTTTTCTTTATCGACTTAAAAAATACTGATTTAGAAGAATTCTGCAAAAAATAAAAAATATACTCGCAAAATTTCGCTAATTTGCAAAAAAAATTACATCACATACTGGGGATCACAGGGAAACTAAAATCAAAAATGTGATAGAAAAATTATGGTTTTGTTTTTCCTTTAGGCACAGAAATTTCCACATTTTTTTTAAATTATTACCACACTTCAACAAACATTTCCAAAAATGTTGGCAGCTATACATAATATCACTTGAAGAGAAGAGTCTGAATGGCCCCAAGATGTATTTGCAAGCTTTGAATTATTATTCTTTGAAAGTGTTTCCTGATAAGTAAACCAACCATTAAGTAAATTAGTGATTCTCTGTTTATGGCAGTAGATACTTTTAGCCAAATATTTTACACATGCTTTCATCAAGAGAACTCTGATAATATTTTACAGTTTGTGTTGAGTATACTGTTTCAATATTTAAAGATATTTTGTTGTCAGACATAATATTATCCATCAAATTAAATGTACTCGTAGCTGACTGATTGTGAAAGCAAGTTAAAATCTCTTTGATATTTTTTTAAATGCCTGGATATTCCAGAGTATTTCCTTCCTTGTGTTCTATCTTTTTTTTTTTATCCAAAACTCCCTTTAAAAAAATATTAATCTGGTATTACCTCAGTTTTAAATCCATTTCAAGTGTCTTTCTTTGAAGTTACATTTGGCAAAATTTTTTCCTATTTCATTAGCGCTAAAGATGCTGCAGTTTCACCTCTTATCGTAGGCTTAAATATAGATAATTTAATAAAGAATTGTCTATAAGAATTTTTTTCTTTGTATATATGCTGCACTTCTGGAATAGCTTTGTTTAGAAACTTTCTGATCAGATAGTAAAATTTTCACATTTTCTTTTTTTTTCTTTCTTTATTTTGTATTTTCAATTAAATAGTAACACAGAAATTCTGAATTTATGCTTCTTTTCATTCTTTCTTTGCTTCAATCGTTTGGTCTGTGGGGCCTAAAGTAACTTAGAAACTGTAAATTTTTGCCTTATTTTTTTTTTTTTTTTTTCTCTTCTTCTTTTGGGTTTTTCGAATGTACAAGATGCGAAATAATATGGCAATTGTAAAATTTTCCCCACGCCTGAATTTGTGGGATACGAAATATTGCTTAAATAGCTTTTTTCTTCCTTTCCATTGGATTTTTAGAGTCTGCATAATCTAATGTGACACTGAAATTGTAAAATTTCAGCCCTTTTTTCCCCCGAGTCATAAGACCCAAAGTAGTAAAATTTTGCACTTTTTTTTCCGCAAGTCCACTAGACTTGAAATAACACCAAAAAATGTTGCCTGTTTTCCTTCTTTTCCTCGGCTTTTTGGAACCTGAAACTATGTAGAAATTGTAAAATTTTGCAACCCCCCCCCCCCCCCACACACACACACACCCCTTGATATAGTAAATTTTCTGCTCTGCTTTTCTTTCATTCCCTCATATTTTTTGGGTCTGTACGACATGCAGTGGTGCCAAAATTGTAAACTTTTGTCCTTTTTTTCAGAGTGCACAGATTCAAAATAATAAAATTTTTCTTTTTTTATTTCCAGTTCATAGGACTCAAAATAATGTTGAAATAATAAAATTTTGCCATTTTTCTTCATTTGCCTCAGATTTTTAGAGTCTGAAGGACGTAAAAGTTATGCCGAAATTATAAAATCCCTCTCACCCCGAGTCTGCAGAACACGAAACAATGCTGAAATACAGTAGAAGATCTTTATAACGCAATTCTCCATATAACGCACAACTTTTCAAATGCAAACAATGATTTTTGCAGTTAAAAAGCACCTGCATTTTCACATTGTAAAATATTGCTACTCTCTAGAGGACTAAATTTGATACATTAGTTTAACTTTGTCTTCTAATTTAACACCTTTTTACTGAAAAAAATGCTATTATTACAATAAACATTTTTGAAAATGCCTAATATAACTTTATAAGAGATGGTTGTGTCAGTTATATTTGGATCATATTTATAAAGTAAATTTAACAATGTCCGACCTATATTATGCAAAAATTTATAATTTGGATAACTCTTGGTAATAAGGAATGCAGTATAAAGATATTCTAATGTATTTCGATATGTTTCCGACATATTTGGTCATGTTTACAAAGTGAATTAAATGATGTGATCCATATAACACACAGCTTTGCGTTAAAGAACTTCTACTGAAGTAAAGTTTCCGCCTTTTTCTTTTCTTTCTTTCCCTCATATTTTTCAGGTCTTTGTGACCTGCAGTAATGTCGAAATTATAAAACTTTTGCCTTTTTCTTTTTTTCAGAGCCTGAAATAACACTGAAATAGTAAAATTTTCATTTTTTTTCTTCGAGCCTATAGGACCCAAAACAATTCCAAAATAGTAAAATTTTGCCTTTGCATTTTTCAGGTCTGAGAGACCAAAAAACTAACACCGAAATTACAGTGTTTTTTTCTCTTTTCCAAGTCTGCAGGACCCGAAATAACGCATTTCAATAACAGATTTCTATTTTGTTGATGAAAACACATCTATCTCCAATTGATGCAGGGCACAGGGTTTTCCAGTTTTACTTTTATCTCTGCATAAGGGTTGCTGCTATAAGTAAACTGTCAATCATTAATATTTGGTGAACTTGTTGCCCTTTTTACATCGCATTTTCAGTTTGATTTTCAAGGTTTTCAATCCGTGTTTTCACACTAAACATAACGTTCTCATAAACCCAGAAGGATTGATAGAAAAACCCAGATATCACACCCAGAACACAATCACCTCTGTTAATATGAAAAATGTACATCTAGTAATGATCCATAATGATAATTTTTTCATTTTAATGGTTTAGAGAATGAAATTTCTGTTTTTAGAGCATTTTGGAGAAGAATTCAGATTTAAAAATTTTTGTAGCAGGAAATTAAAATTGTAGCAGTTTGTAGCAGATTTTTCACAACTCAACGACATTATCAAAATAATAATAATTATTATTATTATTATTACTATTATTTAAATACTATCAGATCTAAAATTTAAATGCTCAGAATTTCTTGAGATTATGTCAAATCTAATTTATCCAGTTTCAGTTTGACTTATTTCTCTGTCCCTCTCTGTATACCTTCTCAGTTAATCAGCTTAACTGTATTTCTTACACCATTAATATGTATAACATGAAGCATTTTTATTTTTTAATAATAAAAAATACCAAAATATTTAAAAAACCTTTACACTAAATCTTAAACATTTAACTACAATTTTTCATAAATAGGTTATTTTTTCCAAAAATAAAAAATAATAAATAAAAATGTAAAGGTTATTTTAATTTGACTCAATGAAATCACTATTTTAGCAATCTGTCCTTGAGCGATTTTGGCTCAGTGCAGCTATAGTGTGTTACATTTACATTTGTCTGAGGTGAAACAATCACAATTTATATAAATGATTTCAGCAGAATGTTAAATGTGCACAAAAACATCCCTTTCTTAAAACAACAAATAGCACTCATAGTACGTTTAAATATCAACATCATTCTGGTCAACAAACTATAAATAATCATAACAAATCACTTAAAAAAATTATTTTTTGAAGGATGTTTAGAAGGAATTCAAAAATTTTGAATTTTTATCTCCTTATCTTATATTTACAAAATGTTTAGGCAAAATGGATATCCTATATAAAGGTTTTAATTATTTAAAGGTACCAGAGCTTACCTACAGCTTTTATCTAGAACAGTGATTCCCAACGTGAGGCGTATGCCCTACAGGTGGGGGGGGGAGGGCAATATGAGTTTTCAGGGGGGCAATTTTAGATTTCTTATTAACAAATTTTCTGTCATTTTTTTTCTAATGAAAATAGTGTCTTAATCTAAAAATAGAAATAATAGACAAAAGAATTTAAAAATAACTGAATAAAAATTAATTTTCAAAACAATCCTATTTAGAAGTTCAAAAATACACTGACACCGAAACAATTATGTGAATTTTTTTGGATAATTTGACGCCTTTTATATATTAAAAAATCACTTTAATTTTTCTGGTTTTAATATTATTTTAGTAAATTACACCTCTTTTTTTACTATTTATTTAAAAAAAAAAAAAACTTGTACATCTATTCATAGTGTAATATGCACCATGAGGGAAATTTTACAGATGAAATTTTGTAGGGCATATCTAAAATTGACTATTTGGACATGTTTAATAAAAAATAAAAAAAATTGAATGATCTAAATGAGGTGCTACATTTATGAAATTATTAAAACCCTGTGTGCATCATGGAAGGAAAGGGTTGAAAGTAAACTTCTTATGGCTCTTCTGCAGAACACAAACAGAATATGACATTCATGACATATGCATTTTAAAATTTAAAATTTGAGAAAACATGGTGGCCAAATAATAATAATAGGGAAAAAAGCCCTCTATCAAAGAAGTATGTTATGAGAAGAAAGAAAAATAGTAACTTAAAATGGATAAAAGCACTAATCCGGAAATGTTACTTGTGAATTATGTTATCCATACAGTCTCGGCGATAAACATATATCACTTATTCTTAATGAAGTACTAAAATCCATTATAAAATGTATCAATTCTATCAGATGTAATAAAAAATATGAGAGAGATTTCAAGAAATTTTACAAAAATAAAACTGTAGACTATTTATTAGTTTTAAATTTGAGGTAAGTTGCCAATAAACAATAAAACTTTTGTAGATGTAAATGCGAAGATCCATGGCATCACTGCATTCATAGAGCTAGGTTAAAAGCATACAGTCAACTCTGTGAAATCCGCACACTTACGGACTAAAGGTTTTGTGGATTATACATTTTTGCGGATTATAGATCATCCCTTTGTTTGCATTTAATTTTTCAAAGTCTGACTATAAATTAGGAAAAATTGCACAAAAATTACAATGGAAAAGAAAAACATAATGCAACATTGGTGTGATGTGGAATCACATATATTTTTCTTAAATTATTCCTTTCTCTAAATTTCAGTTAAAACTAATCTTTAATTATTTATTCATTTTATCCTAACCTTTATTTCAGTTCCCATTGTAACTTTCCTCCAAAAGAAAAGAAAGAAAAGAAATTTAACAGATGCCTTTACCACTAAATCGGCTCTCGCATTCATAAAATTTATTTAGATGATTATTCACGCTGACTAGATAAAAAAAAGAATAAAGATCGACTTTGCTTTCGGCCAGTAGAAATAACTCTTTGATCTCTGCTTAATTTTTGAGTATGACTTCCTTGTTAAATCATAACCATTTCCAGAAAATGCGGTCTGTATTGTCTTTAACGCTATGTTCTCAAAACTTTCCTCTTAACGTACGAATTGGCGTTCGAATTCTTTTTGGCTTATTTTTTAGGACTGCTATGCTGGTGGCCCTGCCACACAATTCAAAATTCGCCTCATTGTCCAAAGGTAACAGATAATTTTTCTCATATGACATCATTCATTTCTCATGTGCTCTTTTCGCCAATTGTTTGATGCCAATGTGTATATTACAGAATAATTGGCAATTGCTCCCTTGCGCTTCATGAAATCAGTCATGTAAAAAATCGTCTTCAGAAATTCTATCAGGCACCATCCCTATCCATTTCTGTATGAAAATGCTTTAATTTTATATAGTTATTCCAAATAAACAGATTTCGTAAAAAACCATTTAAAAGCAT
The DNA here is from genome assembly GCA_963932465.1 of Maratus speciosus. Classification (NCBI taxonomy): domain Eukaryota; kingdom Metazoa; phylum Arthropoda; class Arachnida; order Araneae; family Salticidae; genus Maratus; species Maratus speciosus. The sequence continues at coordinate 63,416,238 of OZ010789.1, forward strand.
CATTTCTACACTGATCACAGCCTACAGCTATTTATAGATTCCAGCGAATGCAAAGAAACTGAACCTGGTAATAACTTACGATCTCCAAATATTTTAAAGTGCGGATCTCTACTACAAAATATTGGTGCCTGTAGAGGGCATTCGCAAAATTTTTCCGAAACTTTATGGGATGGTGCCTGCCTGTTTATTAGACTGCCTGCCTGTTTATTAGACTGCCTGCCTGTTTATTAGCCTGCCTGTCTGTTTTTATTAGCCTACCTGATGTTTATTAGTTTGCCTATTACGGATGTGAATTTCTAGACGTCTTTTCTACCGGTATTTTTGGAATGTCTATTGCCTCGATAGATGACTACCTATTATTTATGGGGATCGTGGTCTGTTAAGTAACTTCCCATTTACCTGACTGCTGTATAAAGTGACCGTGTTTCCTGTGAATTTATGCTGCCGGACTTTTTCTAATGGATTTCATTATTTTAATAATTATGAAGTTAGATCCCAGTGGTGAGTGTCATTTATGACTGTTTCAGCTGATTCTTCGGATCAAGATTTTTTTTCACGATGTTCGCCGTAATATCTCCCGCTTGTTACAGCCTCTCCTTCCAATGTAGGCTTAGGAAGCTGCTGTAGCCTATTTGTGACTCCTATAGTTCGCCTCCGGGTTACTCTGTTCACCGACTTTGGATGAATCAGTGCTTTTTATTTCGACTTATTTGGATGCATCGTAAATTTATGCAGAAATATACTGAGTCAATTCTCTACTTATGATTCTAAAGTGCCGCAGATTTCCATGTTTGACGTCGTATTGTTTTCACACTGATTTTATTTTTTTTTTACTTCCACTTGTGGGTGCTGATATTGCCTTTCTGCAAAAAAAAAAGTGCATTAACCTATTTTGTGTTTTGAATTCAAATTCGATATTCAACGTTCATTTTCATTATAATACTGTTAACTATTGAATGAAAGCAGTTAAAAGTGTCATAAAAAAGGTACAATATAATAATGAATATCAAATATTGATACAGTTACATCGATTTAATAATGGAATTATAAAAATGGAAGAGCATAAAAGAAAATATGCATATATATAAACAATTACAGCTTATCATGTGAGTATGAGAAAAATATTATATGCATTTTATATTTTTATAATTATTAATGCTCAATTTCTATTTTGACTACATGACATTTTTTATAAAATGTAGTATTTAAAATAATACATTAATTTTTAACAATTGTCGTTGATTATGCATTTTTATTTTCTCATGCTCATATTTTGTTTGCATGAATAATAACAGCTGTAAATACTTTTAGATTTCTTTGAAATTTATCACAGTTTTACAAATGCTATTTAAGAACTAAGATGCCAAACGATAGCATGATAAAATTACATTTTTCAGATATCCAAAATACTTATTTACTGTTCACTTTTGTCTCGAATAAGTATCACAAAGATCAAGACAATCTATTTTTAAAAATTTAGAATAAGTATTTTAGAATAAGTACTAATTTAGAATAAGTGTTTTATGGATCGCATTCTTTTGGATTTTTGTGTTAAAAAGAAAGGGTTTCTTATTATTTTAATACTTACTTAATCATTATATATATTTTTTTTATTTTTCAGTGCAGTTCTTTTTGAAGTAGTATAAAAAGACAGTTATATATATATATCTTTATCTTATATTTTATATTATGATTTTCATTAAAATAATTCTAGGTAAGTTAATGGCCCATCTAAAATATTCCTGTTTCCAAGTAAATAATAAGACAGGATGCTGCCAGTTTCAAACTATTTTTTTTCTTTTTGGACAGGAAGTCTTAGTTTAAAAAAACAATATACAGAGAGATAAAGATGAATACCGGTAATGAATAAAGATTTCATTTATTATTGACATTATTTTCATTTTGAGGTATAAAAAAATTTACCAGTTGAATCGAATCTCTATTTATATAAATGGTTCTCAGTTTAAAGGTAAGTTTTGTTTTATTGTGCTTGTATATTACAATTAAGAAAGTATTTTTATCTGTGCTTAAAAGTAGCTATGCTTTTACTTGAATAATTAAATCTATCTGGGTAATCAATATGTTTAAAGTAAGGTGCACATTGATTATATCTATTCAATATGTATTTCTCACAGTGCATTATATTATAGCGAGAATATGAAATAATATTTTCTTGTCCTTTTATTATAAACACAAAGAGAAAGAAGATTTCTTTTTAAAAAAGATATAATATTTAAAAGTTTTGCATGCATGATTATTTTCCGCCAGTAACTATAGCCTTATAAGAACTTTCATTTTAGGTTATTTAGGTAAACGAAAAATCTTTTGATAATTTTCTTGATGCATTATAGTATTTCTTATGCATTTGATACAGAAGATAAACAATATTATTTGAGAAAAAAAATTGGGTCAATTGAATTGACTATTTTTCCCCTTTTAATTTAATTTTAAAACCCTTTTTATGCATATAATTGCAATGTTTGTTGTTCCTATATTCAGTCACTAAAAATTATTCCGTTACAGAGAGTGCAGTTTTCTGATATTTAAATAACTATTTAGAAGTTTTTTTTTTTACATGCATTATCATGGTTTTTAACTGTGGAGTATAATACTTATTAGTTTATGGCTATATCTTTAACATTTAAAATTTTTAATATTCACTTTTAAAAAAATCTAAAATTTGACTACTATTTATCATATTGCATTTAGATAGGTTCATATTTTTGGAATTATCAGATAAAGTACTTGTGTATTTGTTTTTGTATTTTATAATTCAGGATATATGATGGGTAAGAGAAAGCCACACAAATTGACACAAGAGCCCTCTGCTGTATTTAATTTTCAGTTAAAACCTAATGCACAACAGGTAATGTTTTCAAAAACTAACATTGATTCTGAAACAACTGGTTTGGATTCTAATCCTTTTAAGATTTCATGTTTAAGTAGTTTAAGTGAAACTATTAACAGATATTCTAAAACTATTGTTACAGATGTTCAGGCATTAATTGACCCTATTTTAAATGAGGCTAATCCTGAACTCGTTCAGAAGTTTAATTCTTATCAAAAAGAAATTGAATTTAAATTTAATATTTTAAATGATTTGATGGGTAGTGTTCAATCAGAGTGGAATGTTTTACAAAAAGGTAATGACGACTTACAAAGAGTAAATAAGCTTTTATTTGAAAAGGTAAGGACACTTACCTCGTCCAAACAGTCTACGCATAATGACATAGCTGTTCAATGCGACATTGATGGACCTAACTTGGATGAACCACTTAATATAATTAAAGTTAAAGATAAGAAATTTAATTCTAATGTTAAAGACTCCTCATCCGAAATTTTAGATAATGCTAAAACCCAAACAGACACAGATTCTGGTACAACTATTTCCGACTTCTCAAAAAATAAAAATGTTAATTTTATTTCAGTACCTGATTACATTTTAAAGTTTTGTGAGAACAAAACTCCAGATAGGGATTTTTCTGACTGCACAAAAATAATTTTATTGGGTATTGATGATAATATAGGTGTGCCAGATATTATGATGTCTATAAACGAAATGATTGGCAACACCATTCCTTCCATTCACTTTGGAAGAAAACATAAATTAAGACAAGGTTTAAAATACAATTGGACTATTAGTGTTACATCATGGATTGCTAATTCCTTAATTAAACATGGTAAATTAAATATTAATTCTATTGATTACACTGTCAGGCCATTTATTAATATAAAACGTTGCTTCCATTGCCAACGGCTGGGCCATCTGGCAAAAGTTTGTGTATATGATTTGGCAAGTGCTAATTGTGGTGAATCTCACACTTCAGTTAATTGTAAAAATATTTCAAGATGTATTAACTGCATCGCACATAACCGTACTTACAAGAAGTCTTTAGACATAAATCACTCTGCTTTTTCTCCTTTTTGTGATACATTTAGATTTTATTTTAAGCAAAAACAGTTTTTTTTTTCAACGTACAACATAACTTATACATACATCCTCCTTTCAGGCATGCTAGTGCAAGGTTAATTCTTATTCATTAATTTACACATTTTGTTACTTAACTTTATGCGATACATGGCTTTCTTCGCTCCCTTCGACCATGAATGTTTACATTGTTCGCATGCGTTTATTCATAAAATAAACGTAAACGATTAATAGGTTTTTTTTTTTCCCTCATACATTTTTCTTACACAAATATATTTGTTTTCTTAGGATATACAAATTTTGAAACATTGCTATTTAAAGATTGATTAATGTCAATTATTTCATGGTCTGTGTTCTTCGTGCAATACACTTGTCTCGGATTTTCTTTCATTCAACTGTTTCAGGTCGACAGGAATAGATGAATGATTCCAAATTTCACATTTTTGATTTACTGTTAGTTTTCTTCTGGTGGTTAAGCCCTAATTGCCAGTAAGACTTCAGCGGTGGATCTCAAATGTTTTTCCTTTATTTTCTGTCTACTTTTCTTGCTTTGCTTTCTGATGTACATATTTTTTTAAAAAAATCACATATAGGTATACTTAGTTACTTTTTTTTAATTTTAGATTACATTTTCATTCTTACTTTGCATTGCGGTCACCATGATTTCAAAAAATATTACGTCTTTTTGGTCATAACTTGGTGTAGATATTCTGTTTCTTTGTAGGTCTTTCTGATCATCAATTGCACTTTCTTTTTACACGCAGTGTTTATGTGAATGTTCATTGGTTTACCAATATTACAACGTTGAGTTTTCTTACAAAGGTTTTTCTCTTTTGGTGTACTTCTGGATTTTCGCAAATGACCCGCACACACAAAAACTTCGCTTGGCATGCAGCAAGTACAAAATATTTTTTTACAAAAGGTTTCTACAATGGTTTCTACATCGTTTTACAGTGGTTTTTCTTACAAAGGTATATTTTTGCAGCATGCTATTCAGATGAAGTTACTTACAAACATATTAATTACATGTGCAGTTGTTTGGTTAGTGGTCCTCAGTGAAGTTTTTTTGGAATATTTTATGTCATTTGTTTAGAATACATTGGTCGTTTCTTTTAAATTTTTATTAGTTATGAATGATTCAATACAGCTCAAGTTGCTTCCTTCCCACTTGCACTAGTGTTACCAATTATTCCATGTTTGCCTGTTTACACATGCAAATTTCATTACATTTTGGCATAATTCAGATAGATATATACACTTTTCTGCATAACATATGTTGATGTTTATGTATGATTTACATTTGCTTCTTCAAATTTCTTTACTTTCAATTGGGTACGCATGATATACAGTAGTACTTCACGCTGCATACGCGACCATTAATAGTTTGTTTTTCAGTTAATGTATACTTATACACATACTATCTGTATTGTCATTATACCTAAAGAGCTTACTGCTTCTTTATTTAAAATTCTATCAAAGTGCAAATTTTTATTACATCGGCCAAAATTCACACTTTTTTTTCACCTTTAACGCAATATTCGTTCTCTTATAATTTGTACAAGGTATTTACACGTTTGCTCATGACACTTTCAAAAAGCTTACACTCCAGTCAATTTTATACACATCGGTAAACGGTACACGCCAGTCAAGACGATAAAAAAAAATTGCATACCTATCAATGTTTTCACACTACTTTTCAGTGAAGGTATATTGTCAATTTTTATAAGCAAACACACTTATACTCCTGCTTAATGGTCATTGCAAGTCTTTTATTGATGTTTATACCAACCGTGCCTTCTATTGAGATTATTTATCGGTTTACATATTACTTTTCCTTTTTCACACATGTCTAGCATCTTTTACACTTTCTACGTTAATGTTCAGCGTCTTCCATTTATCAGTAACTGTTTTCAGTAAAGGTATTTTATGGGTGATACCGAATAATATTTTATGTGGATTTTTTTTTCTTAGTTTACATAACAATACTGTTTTGATAGTCAATATAATTCAATGTCTTCTTTAAATTGTAAATTTCATTTTCAAAATTTTAATGTTTCAGGTCTTAAAAAAAATACATTTTAATAAATATACACACAACAACACAGTTGTCACGTGAATTAAATGGCTTATGGCAGTGTTTCAGCTAATTTTTTTCATATCCTGATTATATAGCATTTCTTGGACTGTCACCTTATGTACACGTTTGTTTAAAATCAATGCTGTAAGACAAAAAAAAAACCAGGAAGATACACATTAAAAAATATATATGCTTTTACTCATTATTATGGACATTATTTCAGAATCCTTCGTTATTTGTATTATGTTTTTGTTTATCTGTGTTTAATATTATGTGTTTAGTTGCATTATATTACTTGAATATTTTATTATAATTATAGTATTGGTCAATACACATATTTAATGTTTATTATGAGAAACATTTTTGAATTTATTGCCAGTTGGCAACTGACCTGTGGACTTAGGCCTAATGTTTGTTTTATTTGTATGTGCACATTTTTGATACAGGTCATCGTCTGAATATGGCGAATTGAAAAGTGATCACAAATTTTATTGATGTTGCTGCAGCTGTTTCTAAATAGAAACAATATATAATGTCATCTGTATTTGACAAAATTTATGGTACCAATATATTTATATCATGATATACTTTTATTTTAGGATGGTTGCCTACTTAGAGAGAAGTTCAACTGCTGTTGCTTTAATTTGAACATATCTGATTTCGTTTGCATGACTGCCGTATACATAATGTACTCCTAAGAGCATATGAAAATTGATTTCACGCCCTTTATGTACATTCTTTTCGTTGATTGAAGGGGAGATATATGTGATGTGGAATCACATATATTTTTCTTAAATTATTCCTTTCTCTAAATTTCAGTTAAAACTAATCTTTAATTATTTATTCATTTTATCCTAACCTTTATTTCAGTTCCCATTGTAACTTTCCTCCAAAAGAAAAGAAAGAAAAGAAATTTAACAGATGCCTTTACCACTAAATCGGCTCTCGCATTCATAAAATTTATTTAGATGATTATTCACGCTGACTAGATAAAAAAAAGAATAAAGATCGACTTTGCTTTCGGCCAGTAGAAATAACTCTTTGATCTCTGCTTAATTTTTGAGTATGACTTCCTTGTTAAATCATAAACATTTCCAGAAAATGCGGTCTGTATTGTCTTTAACGCTATGTTCTCAAAACTTTCCTCTTAACGTACGAATTGGCGTTCGAATTCTTTTTGGCTTATTTTTTAGGACTGCTATGCTGGTGGCCCTGCCACACAATTCAAAATTCGCCTCATTGTCCAAAGGTAACAGATAATTTTTCTCATATGACATCATTCATTTCTCATGTGCTCTTTTCGCCAATTGTTTGATGCCAATGTGTATATTACAGAATAATTGGCAATTGCTCCCTTGCGCTTCATGAAATCAGTCATGTAAAAAATCGTCTTCAGAAATTCTATCAGGCACCATCCCTATCCATTTCTGTATGAAAATGCTTTAATTTTATATAGTTATTCCAAATAAACAGATTTCGTAAAAAACCATTTAAAAGCATCATTTCTACACTGATCACAGCCTACAGCTATTTATAGATTCCAGCGAATGCAAAGAAACTGAACCTGGTAATAACTTACGATCTCCAAATATTTTAAAGTGCGGATCTCTACTACAATTGGTATGATATATTTAATAGCTACGATTAAAGAAAATTTAAATAACATACAATACACATTTTACTGATTATTCATTATTTTAAACATTAACACAACACAATGGTAGTTTCAGTTTTGGTTTGTTATCAACAATTTTTTTTTCTGTAGTCTATGAACACACATTACTTCTTGCTCTGACATAAAATTTTGTTACTGAAGGAAATTTAAATATTTATACCAAATTTATACATAAATATTTATTCACAGAAAAATTGATAACTGAAAAAAAAAAAAAAAAAAAAAAATTTAACTTTATGTATTTAACTGTTAATGACAATTTTCATTGTTTACATTCCAAAGTGTAGTGCGGATAATAGATAATTGCGAATTATACATTGGCAGATTTCACAGAGTTGACAGCACTTGTAATTAAAAAAAATATGATTTTGATAAATTAAAGAATGTGAAATCACTTATAAGAGTTAATGTTATTTTGAGATCCATTCGGGAAAATGGAAGTTTATTTTTTAGGTGACAATATTTATATGATATAGAAGGGAGGGGGAGGGGGGGGGGGACATCATGATTTTAGAGATGCTTAGGTGGGACGTGGCCAAAAAAAGTTTGGGAACCACTGATCTAGAGGTACACATAAAAAAAATGCATTGGTTATATATGTTTAAAAATTATGGTAATACCCTACCTACATAAACATCATTTGTCTAAAAAACTTTTTAAGAAAAAAATTCCCATTGGTGATTATTGAATATAAATAATATATATATATATATATCTTTATTGGTTGATTTTAAAATCAATTTTTTTTTTTAATATTATGACTGATTAGATCAAAAATGTATGCAGTATACACAGGTAAATATGATATCTAGAAGGAAAATGAAGAAAGCATAAAACAGAGAAATAAAAAATCTTTACATACTTGTTGGTTTGGTATTACAGGTGAAATTATAGTGTCTTTCATCTGTAAATTCGAAACCAATGATTTACTGTCTGGCAAACTATTTATATTCTGAAAAGTAGTGATATTAACAATTTTAATGAATAAAACTTTAAAAACTTACAATACATTGCATCATCCATGAATTATTTTTAAACAGGTGATCTATTTTGTATTCATTTTTAATTGATTTTTTTTTTATATTTAAATCTTACATTACAAACTGAACCCAGCATTCGGTGATATATATGAATGGATTTCAAAATATTATGAGGCTTATATTTTCAGTGCAATATTACCATCCATTTGATATCTATTTTCAAAACATAATTTTGTATGATATTTTAGATATTTTCTGTTAAAACTAGTGTAAATGACTTTTTCAACTGTTATTGACAATGCCATTCTGCAGATAAAGAACTTTTGCTCTGGCAGTGACTTTTTTACACCAGCTTCCCAAGAGAAACTAGTCGGATGTACCAATCCCAAAACTTTCTTCTATCTCATACTTCAAAATCCGCTATCACACTGCCAAAATTAAATGGCAATCTATGCATCTCATGAGGATTCTAACGATATGAAATTCCGTGCGTTAGTTCTTGAGATATGACTATCCCTGAAATCGTCTAAATTCAGAAAAATGCTGCCTAGCAGCGCCACCTATTGGGTGATTTATACCAAATCCTAATCAGCAACAATTTATGTCAACGTCTGACTGAATCTGAAGTTTGGAGAAAATCCGTACATTAGTTTTTGAGATAGAGCAATAACGAAAATCGTGAAAATTCCTGCATAGCAGCGCCACCTATTGGGCGATTAACACCAAAACCTAATTAACAACAACTTGTGTCAACATACAACTAAATCTGAAGTTAGATGAAAATTCGTCCATTAGTTCTATTGATAGAGCTATTGAGGCAATCGTGAAAAAGGCAGCAGAGAAGCGCCACCTGTTGGGCGATTTACACCAACACATAATCAGTAGGAAGTCATATCAAGGACTAACTGAATCTGAAGTTTGATGAAAATCCGTGCGTTAGTTCTTAAGATAGAGCTATTGGGGAAATCGTGTAAATCCTGCAAAATTCATCATAACAGCGCCACCTTTTGGGCGATTTACACCAAAACGTAATAATCATCAATTCATATCAAGGACTAACTAAATCTGAAGTTTGATCGAAATCCGTGCATTAGTTCTTGAGATAGAGCTATTGCGAAAATCGTGAAAAATGCAGCATAGCAGCGCCACCTGTTGAGCGATTTACACCAAAAACTAAGCAGCATCAATTTGTATTAGGGACTCACTGAATATCAATTTTTATTAAATTCCGTGCATTAGTTCTTGAGATAGAGCACCCACAAAATTTGTGTCACATACACACAGACAGACAGACTCACAGAGTCACAGACAGACATTTTGTAAAAACATGTTTTTTGGAATCTCTGACCCCTAAAACGTGTAAATCCGTCGAAAACCGGAATTCGAAAATTTTCATGAATCCAATACTTTCTTCTTGTAAAGATAGAAGAAAGTAAAAAACCGGAATTCGAAAATTTTCATGAATCCAATACTTTCTTCTTGTAAAGATAGAAGAAAGTAAAAAACAATAACTTTGCAAGCTTTTACATTTGAAGTTGAATTTTTTAATCAAAAAGCAATAATTATGAAGGTTATTATTTATTTAGAACAGTTATTGAAAGTTAAACTGTCCAATTTAAATAAGAAGTTATTTACAGCTTCATTAGAAACAATCTTTTCTGGGTTTTGTTTAGTTCAGTTTTAGCTGTGCAACAGGTTAGGGAATGAAAAACAGACAATCATACATTTATGTTTAAAATTTTTAATAAAAACAAATTATTCTGTATTTAAAATGTTGTAGAATGAAACATAAAATTTTCTTGACTATACTAAATCGTATGGTTTGTTTTTTGTGAGTGTAAAAAGCAAATTGTGTCTGTTTTTAATTTAGTTGATCTTCAATTCTGTTACGTAAATAAAAAGATATTTAGGGTACTGTTTTATTAAATCTTCATGCTAAGTGTAGTATATTTTAGTTTCTAATTTACATTAAGTCTGAAAATATTTATAATCATTAATAAATTGATTATTTTGAAAATATCGGACATATAACAAAAACACCTGACATATATCAAAATATCATGATATTTACCAACCCTGCAAACTTCATATGAGGTTTGCAAGCATTAAAAATTATTGATAGTTATCAAATAGTTATTGCAATAATTTTAATTTTGGAAATTTTAACACAAGATAGAAAGTAAATAAGCACTTTTTGTTATGTTCTTGTAATACAAGAACAGAAATTTTCTCATGTATAACAAGGGAAAAAATATCTAATCTGAATTTTTCAACTTAATACCATATTTACTTGAATCTCAGAAACATTTCTTTTCTTCTTCTTCTTCTCAAAAATAAAATTCATTTAATTGGCCATATCTTGCAATCGATTATAGCCCATATTACTGCAAAAATAGGTGTGTGTGTGTGTGTTATATCAGGAAGATTATTTATCCCGCAATTTCAACTCTCTTATAGGGACTACGCAATGAGAGGATTTGAAGATAATGCTATCTTTGAATAATCCAAGAGTGAAGACTCATCCAAAATCAATAGAGAAGGTTTATGCAATGAAATATCTGATGATGCAGACTGAGATCTGTCTATGAGCAATGGATACTAATTTAGAATAATTGGGAGAATAAACAAATTTTAAGCTTGAATTTTGTGAAAATATAAAAGCAAAACAATTTTTTTTAAACAAAAAACTTTTTTATAAGCATTTACTGTTTATTTTAAAAATCACACCTAATTTCATGACTGCAATTTGCATTGTTCCAAAAACGTTTCATTACAAGACTTTAATTTGGCATGGGCCCTAATTATGGGCAAGTCACCACTTTAATTTACACTTAACAGAGAGTGAAAATTAGTGAATTTGTTAAAATAATTACATATTCAGCTCAGTTTCGTCTTTAAAGATATGGTAACAGGAAAGAAAAATGAGTAACCATATATTCTGACATATAACACACATTTTAAATTTCAGACTACATTTATCTATTTTTACTTTCTTCTATCTTTACAAGAAGTAAGGATTCATGAAAATTTTCGAATTCCGGTTTTCGACGGATTTACATGTTTTAGGGGTCAGAGAACCCGAAAAACATTTTTTACAAAATGTCTGTCTGTGAGTCTGTCTGTGTGTGACACAAATTTTGTGGGCGCTCTATCTCAAGAACTAATGCACGGAATTTAATAAAAATTTATATTCAAGTAGTCCCTAATATAAATTGGTGCTGATTAGTTTTTGGTGTAAATCGCCCTACAGGTGGCGCTGCTATGCTGCATTTTTCGCAATTTCTGCACTAGCTCTATCTCAAGAACTAATGCACGGATTTCCCTCAAACTTCCGATTCAGTTAATCCTTGATATGAATTGGTGCTGGTAGCGTTTTGGTGCAAATCGCTCAACAGATGGCGCTGCTGTGCTGCATTTTGCAACATTTACACGATTTTCGTAATAGCTCTATCTCAAGAAATAATGCACGGATTTTTATCAAACTTCAGATTCAGTTAGTGCGTGACATGAATTGACGTTTTGCACCTTGTGGTGTAAATCGCTCAACAGGTGGTGCTGCTATGCTGCATTTTTTGTGATTTCCGCAATAGCTCTATCTCAAGAACTAATGCTTGGGTTTTCAACAAACTTCAGATTCAGGTATACCTGGATATCAATTAGCGCTGTTTATGTTTTGGTGTAAATCGCTCAACAGGTGGCGCTGCTATGCAGCATTTTTCACGATTTCCCCTACAGCTCTATCTCAATAACTCATGCATGGATTTTCCTCAAACATCAGATTCAGCTAGTCCTTGACATGAATTGATGTTTTGTACCCTTTGGTGTAAATTGCTCAACAGGTGGCGCTGCTGTGCTGCATTTCTTGTGATTTCCTCAATAGCTCTAGCTCCAGAACTAATGTACGGATTTTCATCAAACTTCAGATTCCAGTATACCTTAATATGAATTAGTGCTGTTTGTGTTTTTGTGCGAATTGCTCAACAGGTGGCGCTGCTATGCTGCATTTTTCAGAATTTCAGACAGCTCTATCTCAATAACTAATGCACGAATTTTCATCAAACTTACAATTCAGGTATACTTTGATATGAATTGGTTCTAAATTGATGCAATTTCTTTTGCTATTTAAATGATTTAATTGACGTGATTTATATAGAAGAAAGTTTTGTGATGGCCACAACATACTAGTTAGATATATTCGCTGCAGTATGTGCCCTCCATTCTTTGGAAGCAAAATTTTGTGATATGTGTAGCAAAAAAGAACATTAAAAATCATAATACATACTACTTTTCATCTAACCAGCTAGTCAACATTATTGTGCCATTTATAATTTTTGTAAACAAATGTCAAGTTATTTAATGTAGAAATCTTATTTTGTACACTCAACTTTTTTTTTCCTCTTAATTTTTAGTCTTCCATTTTTATAATTAGTAGATACCATGCATCTGTAAATTTATGTGGTTGTACACTGAAATATACGATAAATCAAATGTTTGAGTTTGATTAGTATCCAAATGAATTTAATTAATATCCTGCCATAGATCTGAAACCTTTAAAACTTTTCTTAAAAACTAATTTGGGTTTCGTAAAAACAAAGAAAAAATATGTTTTAATGTTATGCTCATATACATTAATAATGATAAGTCATCCATTAACGGCTTTCTGATGGCTATACTTTTTATGGAAAGTGGGTAGATTGGAAAAATAAACAATTACCCATACGGATTATAAAAGTACATACCGATAGTGATAAATGCTTACAATTCCTAAGAAATAAAAACATATTTCGCAGTGTCAAAATTCAGTTGAAAAAATCATGAATGCTACCTTTTAAAAGTAATATCAATCAAAAAAATGTATTGCAAACACTTAATTCAAAAAAGAAACTCATAAATAATCACTTTCTTACATATGTTAAACTACAAAATATACAGCTTATTTTATTCAACTTAACTTAGTTCATGTACGTAAAGATAAAATCTTGTAATAGATTTTTCAAACACTTTCTGATATATTAGAATTTTAAGAATTACGCACACAGGTGTGTTTCAGATGACAATAGAACATTTTAATATTGTTAGAATTGAATTATAAATTAATTTTAAGACACTTTTCTATTAGCCAGGCATAGGTGATAAATAACCAAACATTCTTTATAGTTGCAGCTGCATAGAAGTTACAAAAACAATGGAGTTAATTATGCAACAAACCATGCTCGCTAAAATAGACCAAGTGGCTATGAAACTGTAACAATGAAATATTTTAAACACTAAAAAGCAGAAAATGAAATATATATAAAAAATAAACTGTATAATAATATTTCTTTTAAAAATGCACTTATATTTATTTATGTTAAAAGCAAATTAATTTTTTGTGTCTTTTTAATATTAAAATGACAGTTCATTTGAAAATGAATAATCATTTTTAAGTTTTTCATTCAAAACATACATACTTTTGTCTCATAAGTTCTTAGTGGTTGTGTTTTAGGTACAACAGCATTCTCCTTCTTCATATTTGTAGTCTAAAATAATTTAAATAAAAGAAATTGGCACCAAAAAGTTAGCTAACATGCAAAAAACATTTCTATTTAAATAAATAAATAAAATGAAGTTTTTATTGTGATAGCATAATAAGTAACAAACTAGGATTATTTGTTTTTGATCAAGCACTTTATAAAATTTTTAAAAAACAAATAAGAAGCTAATTCATCTAAAACAACAACTTTTAAAAGGAATTAAAAGAAAAAAAAACATGGAAAAGAAACAATTATATAAAGTAACCAATCATGTGAAGAAGGAGAAAGATATTGTCAAAATTTATTTTGAAAAAAATATATAAAATAACAAAGAGCCTCTTGTAATAAGCAAACTGCTCTTATTAGTTTAAAATAATACAGATTTACATTTACTATAACTATGATGCATTTTTGAGTAATTGGTAATATTCAACTAGCATATTTATGAATCTGATAATTTCCAGGTTTCAGTATATTTTGTTTCTTATTTTGCAATCAAACATTTATTTATGCACCACAATAGAGTTTATTATAGAATTTATTCACATTTAGAAGAAAATAATAAAAATAAGCAATAATTCAACACCACTGAAGTTCATTCAAAATTAGATAATTCTACAAAGATAGTATGTCATTATACATTAGAAAAAACTTTAACGAAAATAATCTTTGAGTAGATCAAAACAGAGAGATGGAAATTAAATTAAATGTTAAAAACATAGAACAATATCATCTTTTTTTCTCCATATAATAAGTAAAGATTAAATTTACTACATACTTTTACCGTACTAGTCAATTATAAAGTTGTACAGCACCATTAATTTAGTTTAGGAAAGGACAGACTATATTTTATCTTTACACAAATAACTATTCTCTTCTACAATCACCTGATGATGAGAACAGATAATTAATTGTTCTTGAAACTATATTCATGTTATTCACTCATTGGGACAAAAAAAAAAGAGAAGAAGAAGATCGAATTCTACGTGCTTTTCATCTCTAGTTGATAATACAGTTGAAACACTTTACAATGAATTAGTGATAGGGAGATACAAGTGTATCTCCCAGGGGTTGGAAATATAGCAGAGTTGCATTATACAATGGTAAACGTAATCGCCGAATTAAACCAGAATAAAAATAAAAGTTTGAAATTCACATACCGAATTAGCTTTAAACTGTAAAAATATATTTAAGCTGAAAAAGAAATCAACTTAAATGAACGTGGTGGATTAAATAAAGACAACAATTTAAAAACAAAATAGCATATTTATTAAAAGCTTTAAGACGAATAACAATACTATAAAATAAATTATTTTAAATAAATAAATCTATAGACAAAAACACTTATCTGAATTTAACATGACACATAATACTATTAATCCCCAACTTACCAGCTTGAAGTGAATGATCCCTTTGAAAGAAAAACATTTTTAAAACTGAAGAACAATATTGTGACTATATTGAAAATGATGAAATAAGATATCTCACAATTCACTCTGAAGATAACGATGCAATACAATTATATATTCTTTCTAAAAGATCCTCAGGAAAACTTTAAGTCAAGTTAAATACATCTCAAGAGCCATCTTCAGCTTATAAAATATCTTTAGTCAAAGAGTTATTTTAATACATGATGTCGGTCATGACAAAGTTTACTTTACCACTGACTCACATGTTATCAGATGTTAGGGAAAAACAAAACTACTTCTGCCGTTCAAGCTTTGCCGGAAAAACTACAGTCGAAGATTCATCTACTCTGGTGATGATATACATTACTCTTCCTTAGTTAAAACATGCCAGAGTCTTGATATTGAACAAACTTTAAAAGGACAACATTAATAGATTGGGGAAGACCATCTGTTAGTTCCCAAACTTAAAAGGCATAATATAACTTGTCAGGAAAAGATTACATTCAACAATGTCAACATCTTAAAACCATGAGAATCAAACCCATTTCTGCAAAATACTTCATGAAATAACTACTTTAGGAAAAATTAAATATCCTCTGATAAACTAAAGTAACAAGTGACCAAGAATGTCGAGATACCAAAGTATATATAGATCTTGGACATACACTAAACAGCCTACTGCGCATCGCGAGACAACACCCTCTGCTTCTAGAAAGTACAGAGCAGTGACGTTGGACTGCATATGCAAATCACAACTGAAACAGATCGCTGCCGCCATTTCGTAGCAGTGATGAGAAGTACTAGGAAAAAAGAAGAAAGGGAAAGATCACAGATATGAAGTGACGTTTTCTGATAACAGAGGGCGTTTCTGAATTAAACAAACTATGGGTGGCTGGAATACTTTTAAGCTGCAATTAAAGCAACTTTAATGAAGGCTTTATTTAAATAAGAAATATAAACATATAGCTGTAAAAAAGAAGGTGAGCTTTTGAAAATTTAATTAATAAAGGAAATGTTGCTAAAGTAGATACTTGATGAATATATGTACAGAAACAAGACCCGTGCTATGGAAATATCCATCAATTATCATACAATGAATTGTTCATGGCCATTCAGTTGGTCTATATGTTAAAGAACACAGAATTTGAATGAAATGCATGCTATAGTTATAATGAAAGCATTGAATCTGAAACCTAATAAAAACTAAATAAATAGTACAAGCACATTTTTTACTAATTTCCTTATTCAAAGAATGTTCTGGAAAACAGGGTTTTATTTCTCCAAGTGTAGCTATTTTTTCATTTCCTTCCTTTTTTATTTATACATAAGTGATTTCAAGAGAAATTCTTATTTAAGAAACTTTCTTTTAATATAATTGTCTCCATTATCCAGTTTTCTGCGTACACAGATTATGTTCAGAACACATTAGTCCAAATAACTAATTGAACTTTTAATGCAAAACAAAAGAATTTGTTTCAACATTTTAACAAAAGCATGTTATAACAAGCATATTTTGGGAATACAGTAGAACCTCTTTTATCCGAAACTCTTGGTTAACCGAAATCTATTTTGAAAGCTTTTTTTTTGTAACTATCATATTCCTTGTGTGCAAGCGGTCCTTTCCGAACTATGAGTACATATAAATATTTTCGATCTCCTTATTTAGAGTTCCTTTGAATTTAACTTGAGCCCCCGTAAGATATGGAGTGGAATGAAAAAAATGAACAAATTAGCAATTCTGAAGCTTTTGAATATTTTGCAAAAGGTTTGGCATGGCTGAAGCAGCAGAAAGACTGTGATACTGGTGAACAAATTATATTAAAAAACTCCTTGATAGAGCTTCAAAGCAAAGGCAATAAAACTACGACAAGAAAAATATTTTTTCAAACCCTTGTGATATAAGTAAAAGATACTTAATTTCAAAATTCAAATTCAGGTAATTTATTCTTGTTTCTACTTTGCTATTGCTTTATTTTTACTAAGCACTTGTTACCATTAGAGATGTAAATTTTCCGGAAAAGTTGAAGTGGCAGAAAAAAACCATTTTTTTCCAGTTTTTTTTTTTCTGGAAAAATAAGAAAAGTTGGAAAAATTGATTTTTCACAAATGTTTCTCCCAAATAAATTATATTTCTTAAGAGAACATTAAATAATAAAAAATTGTTTAATTTATCAACACTAAAATCAAATTATTTTCACTTTATATGATTATATTGTTTAAAAAAAAAAAAAAAAAAAAAGGCAAGGCTTTTAAAAGTTTAGTTTTTCAGTCTCAGACCTTTCACAGTGGCATTCACACTTTATTTAACACTATTGTTTATATCATGTGTATGTTGAAATAATTTTTCAGTTTTATTTGTTTATTTACCAATAGAGCTATTTTAAAAAACAAATAAAAAACCTTGTAAGTTTCAGCCAATATCTCTACAGTTTGAAAACAAATGTATTATACATCCCATCTACATTGTGTTGATTTTTAAGTATATAAATGATGCCACTTTAAAAGTAACAAATTTTTGCAGTTCTGTCATTATTATACATATCATAATTCAAATCTTCCTTTGTTTAAAAAATGGTATATTTTTACAATATTACATCTTCCTTTCCTACTGTTACAATTTTCATTTCCTGTAAAGAATATTTTTAGTTTCGGTATAGTTTATCTATCTTAACTGAAACCAAGTATAAAAAGTTTTGGCAAAGTAAAGCAACAACTCTCAAGTTACCGAGTAAAACAAGACGGAATGGAGTTGTAATCATGTTTGAGAGTCTGGAAAATGGAAAGCAGTCTCTTCAAGAAATTGCTCTAATGAAAGACGTACATATGAATAAAGAAATCCGGTGGTTAATATTAGATAATGTGTTCTGGGTACAGTTACAAAACGCGTTAAAGATTTTAAAGCCTATTCTAGCTATAACAAAATCGGAGTCAAATCATACTCTGCTGTCTGATGTTCCTCAACTTTGGTCGAGTACAGCAGATCCAATAAGTAGTAATTTAACTACTTCACCCTTAAATTCTCAGGAAGAAAAAAATGTCATGGAAATTTTAGAAAGAAGGAAACTAATTTGCTGTCAAGAAATCCATGCTGCAACAAATTTATTAGATCCACGTTATAAGAGGCAGTGTCT
Source organism: Maratus speciosus (assembly GCA_963932465.1). Lineage (NCBI taxonomy): Eukaryota > Metazoa > Arthropoda > Arachnida > Araneae > Salticidae > Maratus > Maratus speciosus. Next base: position 63,434,951 of record OZ010789.1, read on the forward strand.
GCCAGATGATGACATTTGTAGTGCTTTTGATTGCATCACAAAAAAAGCAGATGATCTTGGATTAGATATCGGAAAAGTTATGTCTAATGTGGTAGAATGTCATCCAAAAATAAACTATTTGCCTGGTTTTTGGGGCAGAAAATCAATATGGGAATCAGCCAGACACATTAGCCCTGCTACTTGATGGTCTGGGCTTTGCACTGCACAACCACTCAACCGACTTGCTTCCCGGTTACTACAAGTTCTACCAACATCAGCAGCATGTGAAAGGAATTGGTCAGCATTTGGTAACATACACACAAAGTTGAGGAACAGATTGGCTACAGCAAATGTTGAAAAACTTGTAGCTATCCGCTGGAATTTAGACCTATTCAATGAAGAACCCATTATGCAAACAGAGTGGTCATCTACCAGCAGTGCAGAATCAGATAATTCAGATTCTGACTCAGAGTGAAGAATTTAATAAACATAACTATACATTTTGTAATAAGTTCGTGAGTTTGGAAACTAAAAAAGTTTGTTTTTTCTCTCATTAATATGAAAGTTATAAAAACAAGTGTAATAATAATAAATAAGTAATAATAAATAAAAGTGTAATAATAATAAATAGTTTTAATAAGATTAAAAATTGCTTTCAAAAAAAGTTTGCACTGGAAATTGCTTAAATTTTTTTTTTAAGTTTATTTAGTATATAATTTATATATAAAAAAATATGCACAGTTAAATAAGTCTGAAAATCTATATTTAAGGAAAAGAAAGAAAGGAAGAAAAGAGTAAGTAATTTCAAATGCATGTTGTTATTGAAAAGATTTTTTTTTCTAATTAGTTAAATATTTTTATCTTACCATCTGATTACATGATTAATAGCAGCTATGGTGTTAAAAATAAATGCACGTTTCAGATTTTATGTTAAATTTTCAACTTTACCATTTCCATTAATTGACATATTATTAAAATAATTTCGCACATGAATTTTCATTTTTAACAACAGAAGTTGCATTTAATTATCCTACCAGGAATCTGTTTAGATTTTTTTTTTTTCATGCAATCCTGTTTTTGTTAAATTGTGAACTTTTGCATATACCTGTAAAAATGTAATTGGAATTTGGTGAATTAGAAAGTATCGTTATATTTAGGTTCATATTTTAGTTAATAAAGTATTTCATACATATATACAACTAGATAAGTTTTCTAGGTAATGTGGGCTGTTATGTGTTGATTTTTTCCCCCTTGAATCATTTGTTCAGTTTGGAGATTGAAAAATTTTCTGAAATGTCTATTTTTAAGAGAAAACATTTTGTGAAGTGTCTTGTGTTTTAAGGTGAAAAAGTTGTGAAGATTCCTTTAAAGGACTTGAGTTTTCTTAAACAGGTTTTTGCTTGGAGATCAGATCTTCCACAATTATGTTTTCATGTGGAACACTTAACATAAAAATAAATATAATAAAAAGTATCAGAATGTAGCTATTACAAAATTTTGACTATATTATTTTGTAAATGAAATTTCAATTTTTCCAATTTGGAAAAATTAAAAAATAGCTTTTCGGAAAAAAACTGTTTTTTTTCCGAGCATTCCCAATCTCTAGTTACCATAATAAGAAATATTGCATATATTTCTGATTAATCTTAATATTTAAGCCTTCTCGATTATCCGGAAAATTTCGATTTTCCGATAGATGGTCGGTCCCAATTACTTCGGATAATCGAGGTTCTACTGTACTTTCAATTTCCTAATAAGATGCTTTGACTGCATACCTACATTAAATACATTTTAATAATTATGTATATGTACATATATATATATATATATATATTTGAGGACATGAGTTTCTAAACTAACCCTAACCAGAAAATCAAATACTGGGAGATAGTGAAAAACACCTGACCATTGATTTTCATTGTAAACCAAGATTTTACAATGCCAGAAATGCACAATAAAACTAGTTTTTTTTTTTGTTGTTGTTTTGTTTTTTTTTTTTTTGCCGGTTGTAGCGTTTTTTCGATGCAGGTTCACCAATAGAATAAATTGATAGAAAAAACTTGATTTTTTAAATTTTGGATAAGGTGAGTTTTGAAACTCACATCCTCATTTGTAAATGATGTAAGTTGGGCGAAGAAATGAGTACTCACATGAAGTGGAGTCACACAAACTTTCCCCTCAACTTTTGTTTTTGTGGCATTTATGGCTTTTTTTATCTCACTTTCCTAAAATATTGAAAAGTAATACAAACAATATATATATATATATATATATATATATTGTATATATATATATATATATTTAAGAAATGAAAACAATAACGTATTATTATTTCTTTTAAGGTAGATGTTGGTGTAATACCAATCAATATAAGATAATTTTAGTTGTTTTTGGTAAAAAAAAAAAAAAAAAAAGTGCCTACTTATTTTGAAGTGGAAATTCTCATTAAATTAAACAACCTTTACACAAAAAAAATAAACAAGTAGTTAAAATTTTTAAATTGAACATAAAACCTAATATTTTTTTATAATCCATTTTCACAATAGAAATTATAATTTTGAATTTTAAGTGATTTTTTTTGGGGAGGGGGGGGGGGGGGAATGATTTTCTTAGAAGCCACATTTGTCAAAAAAAGAATTATAAAGTTAATAATTCACTACATAAGTATGTATGTCATGTAGAGATAAGATAAGAAGATTCTGTTTTTGTATTTATTTGCTTAGCAAGATGTTATTTAAAATGGAAATCAGGAATTTTTTAAGCAAAAAAGAAAAGAAAAAAAGTTTACCCTTTGAATACATACAGTCATCCCTGCTTTAAAAAATATTAATGGCAACCTTGTTGTTCAAATAAACAACATATTTAATAAATCCTTCTATATATAAAAAAAGTAACAATTTGGAAATAGACCAATGAAAATCTGCATAGATACCGCAAACCACGTCGAAAAAATGAACTGGGGCTTTTTAAATCGACTCAGATCTCAGAAACTACCGGACCTAAAAACTTGAAAATCGCACAGATGGACGCAGCAAAAAATTTATTTTCAGAAAATCAAAAAATTATTCTGATGCATACGATACAACAGAAAAAATCAGCCGAAAATCGATTGATAAAAAAGTCCTTTTATTTCATGCCCACAGGTTGCCAGAATGAGAAAGGCAGGGCTTCCAGATGCAGATGTTAAGCAATAAAGTGTACTGGGGGTTTTAAAAGGGGCCCCATCACAGAATCTAAGGTGCGTAAAAACTCGAAAGTTAGACAACCAGACGGGAAAAAAATTCCCCTTTCAGATATTCTAAAAATTATTCTTATATCTCAATTACAAGCTGAGATATTAATTATTATTTCACTAATTGATTTATTTCTATTAAATGCTCATTTTAAAAGGCAGTCACATGATTTTTTATAGTAGTATTCTTCAGAACGGTCTAGAATATTTAAATTATATATACAGCATTATTATATTATACAGCATAAATGTTACTTATTCAATATAAAAATGTCAAAAGTTTAGTTATCACTATTTTCAAATAGTAATTTCATCAAATATCTTAAATTCTTGCTTAAGACTTCCCCCCCTCGAGTAACATATCTACTAATAGGTTGTTTAATGGAGTTTCATTAAGATACAGTTTTGTTAAGAATAGAGCGCGCTCCTTGGTAGTCGAACGTGGGACTAATAAAACGCGATTTTGTTAAAATTTGGAAATCTAACAAGGGGATCCATTTTAAACTTTAAGATAGTTTATAAAACATGATAAAAAATTATAAAAAAGAATGGTATGTCAAATTTTGGGAAGGGGGGGAAGACAAAATTAGGAAATGTAACAAGGTGATCTGTTTGAAACTTTAAGATGGTTGTGAAACAATTATGTCTGGGGTCAAAATAGGGATTGTTTCACAATACCAGTTGGTATTGTGAAGCGATTATGCGGGAGGTTGGTGAGTGTAGCGAGCAGGGGGTGGGGGGGGGGGTCAGAGCCCCCTAGTATAACAATAATAAAAGTTTAAAAAGTAAAGTTATTTTGTTTATTTACAATATATAATATGTACCTTAATATGTACAGTTAGACTTTTAGTTCCAGTTTTTCATATATTTTTTACATATTTTTATTTTTTTACACTTTTTTATTAAAATTTAGATTAATTTTTTTTAATTTAAATTGAATTTTTTTAATTATTTCTTTTTTTCACAATTAACATTTAAAATATAATCTTATATGGTGAATTGTTTATTAAAATAAGTCTTTTAAAAGAAACCTTTTTATTATTAAATTGATAAGTACATTTTATATGGTGTCTTTTGGTCCACTATCTTTAGAATTGTAAATTTGTAATTTTTTTACAAATGTACAAATTAATTGCTATTTATTGAGGTTTTAAAAAATGCACGAATTTCCACATATTGCTATTTATATGTGTCATTTGTTATAGCAGGGTATCCCACTGTGTGGTATTTGTACACACTGGGTGTACACAGAGGTTCTAGGGACATGCAGTCTACGAGTCTGTGTCAATAACCAACATGGCACAGATAAATGAGTCAAGTTTTGTCATGTCCTTGATAACCAAAATATTACACACTAGGACAGGATGTTAAAGATGACTTATGATTGTACTTTAGCAAATTACCACTGAAATTTTAACAAATTTTCAAGTATAAAGAAATGCAGCCATAAATTAAAAAAATTGCTACTTGTAAAAAAAAAAAAAAAAAAAAGTAAACAACCCTGCTAACTCTGCAACAAATTGTCGTAGAAGAAAATTATGGGTACCAAGAATAAATAAAGAAAAATTATAATTGAAATAAAGCCTACTCTTAAATGATGTATATAAAATTTGCTTAGGGGGCCACCAACATATCAAAACGAACCTTTTAGCCTAAATCCAAATTTTCATGAAATTTGTACGATTAGTTCCCGTGAAATTAATTATTTTAAAATGAGCCTATTTTAGGGGCTCCAATGCATTATTATCCAAATAGAAGTCCGGTATCGGATTGTTGAAATTCTACAGAATGATTTTGTCACTTCTATCTTCTATTAATGTATTATTTCTTTCCAATATGACCATTTCATTCGTTTAATATGTTTCGACTATTGCCAGTCCATATATTTCAGTAAAATGAGTAAAATATATTTTTTTCAAATTTTGCTTTTCTGGACATCATAGACCATCATTTTGATGTTTTTAAATGATAATTCAAAAACTACTTGAAAGGAAATTTTGAAATTGAGAATTCAAATAATAAAAACAGGACATAATAAATATAAATCTATCAAAAAAATTATAGGTTGCAATTCATATTTTTTTTTTCGAATATTAATTTCATAATTCATAATATAAAATTTTTAAAATTACAAATTCAATGTATTTATGTTTGGGTTTTTTAGTATTATAAGGACGCACAAAATTATCGCATTAGGATTATAATTTCAGGAGATATTAATAATAATATGAAAATGTAATTTAACATTAGAAGCTCTAAATTTTGAATGTTTATAATTCAAAAACTGATGATTCAAATGACAAGAAATTTTGTTTCTAGGCATAGTTTGAGCCGAAGATTTAAAATATATTGTCAAAATTGAGTGTTGCCATTGAAAAAAAAAACAAAGTTTGGTCTGGTTTTGATTTGTAGATGGCTCCCTAAGCAAATTTAATATACATCATTTAAAAGTAGACTTTATTTCCAATCGATTGGTACCTGTAACTTTCTTCTACGATAATTTGTTGCAGAGTTAGCAGGGGGTGTTTACTTTATTTATTTTTTTTTTCCATGACTGTACATTAATTGTAAATAAAAATATTTTATTTGTATTCCTTTGTTGTTATTTCTGTTTCTATTTTCTATGCATGACTCTTGATAATGAAGGCAAAAAAAAAAAAAAAAAAAAAAAGGCGATGGGCCATGCACATGTAATTTTACAAGGGAAACTTTTCAAAAAAGTTTAAATTTCTTCATTGTTATCAAATTAAAATTTTCACAATTATTATTTGTCCAAAAATTAAGTCTTTTTTGGAAACTATTTATCATTATTAAACTTTTACACTTATTCAAATTAATATAAAATTAAGTAAAATTAACATATAAATTTAAAAAATAGGATAAACAAGGATTAACACACAGTAAATTTTCCAGACATTTTAAATTCTTTTAAAAATTATTAATATTTTGATAACTGGTAACAGAATGTTAATGAAACACTGATTGATAACCTACTTAATTTTTAACATTTATCAAAATAAAGAAAATTCTGCAATTTATAACATAATATCTATACTTAAAAAAGAAAAAAAAACCTTACATAAATATTTCTATAAGTAATATGTTTTGCTATTAATGTTGCATTTATTTGGTCACTGTCAGAAACCTAAAAACAAAATTTTGTTGACATACATGCATATTATACAGTACCATACATATACATTACAGGGCCTATTATTTGGAGTCCTCGGGACCGAAGGCTGTCCCGAATTTTGGAATTTTTCAGATTTCGGGTCCTCCTGAAGTTTGCCCTTTTTTCGCAATCCTTTGACAAAATTAGCGTTTTTTCATGATCATTTGACAAAATTTGCATATTTTTTTATGATCATTTGACAAAATACTCTTTTTTTTTTTTTTCGTGATCCCTTGACTAAATTTGTGGGGTGTTTTTTGCGATCCCTTGATGAAATTTTTATTTTTTGCAATCCTTTGAAGAAATTTGAGTTTTTTTTGTGATCCTTTGACGAAATTTGCATTTGTTTTCACAATTCTTTTAACCCCTTCGCGACGGGAGCCTTTTACGAAATGTTTATTACTTTGCTACCAGTTTTAAAAAACAGAAGTTTGTTCCTATTCAAATCGGGAAAATGCTTGGATTAAATAAGGCAAATTTTACAGTAAAATTTTACTGTTGAGGATAAACGAGGATCCTTAGGCCTATTTCCAGCACGTATACGTGTCGCTCGTCCCCAAGGGGTTAAAGAAATTCGCATTTTTTTTCGTAATTCTTTGACGAAATTAGCGGTGTTTTTTTTTTTTTCAAAATTCTTTTTTTTTTTTTTAATGAAATTAGCTTTTTTTTTTTTTCCCACGATCCTTTGACGAAATTCATGTTTTTTTTTTCTTGCCGAGCATTTGTCGAAATTCGCGATATTTTTTCCTTCAGAATTTTCGGACTGAAGATTTAATTTTTTTTTTTTTAATTTTCGGAGCCAAATGCCTTAATTTTCTGGAAAATTCAGAACATAATCACCCCTGATGAAATATCTGGTGATTTTTTTATACTAAAATTTGAGAGAAAAATGATTTTTCTTTTGTAATTTCGAGGGTAGGGTGGGGAGGGGGCTCCTTGTTCCCATGCCACTGAAGTAACATATTTTAGTGGTTACACATTGAAACACAATGGACTGAAAAAAAAATTAGGTATCTGTAAAATTTTCGAAAAATTTCAGAAATTCCCACCGTTTAGTAAAAATTTACAAATTTAGAAAACTTTTGAATATTTTTTTTTTCCAGATTTTGGAATTCAAGATAATGGGTCCTATAAACTACAAATTCCTATAACAAAAATGACCAAATCTCTTATTTAAATAAGATGGCATGTAATGAAATTTTACATTAATTGTTATAGTATGTATATATATATATAGAGAGAGAGAGAGAGAAAACATCTTAATAAATAAAATCTACCAGAAAATCTGAATATATTTAGAATCATAAGTATAATTTCAAGATTGTTGACACCAAACAATAAATTAAATGATAAGTATCTATCCTCAAACAAATATAGTGAAATAAATTTTATGCAATAAATTGGAACAGAAATGGTATATAGGTATTATGTGATGATGGAAAAGTATCCCTCTGAACTTTTTCCCATGATTATCGAATAATCTGACTAGCAGAGGGTCCGAGATTGGTGTCACCGAATGCTATGAGCATTTGTGTATTGACAGAGTATAGTTAGTATATAAATAATATTTATATACTAACTATACAGCTATAAAGCACAACTTCCAGGGAGTCTTGAGAAAATCAGTCGCAAAGTTTAAGCTACAGTTTATAATCGGATAAATTTCCTTCTTTGGTAAGCGGTTTAGTAGCATGATTGGCAGCATGCTGGTTTTGAGACTTTTCTACTTGGGTTCAAATTCCACTCAGACTTGTTTTTCGGAACGAAAATTTTTATCAAACATTTTTGAACTGCAATTGAAAAAATATATATATAATAATTAAAATTTACGAAGCATATAAGTGCTTTTTTAACTAGGAAATTTTGCATGTTTAAATATATAATGAAAAGTAAAAAACTGCATATTTTTATGTCTATAGACAAGAAATTTTTTGTTGTTATTTAAAATTATTTACAGTTATTTCAATGAATAACCTACTATTTTTCACAGAAATATATTAAAACACGTGATATAAATGTGTGAATAATTATATTATTTTAATTTTGTTTCTATATGAAAGTATTTCGAATATTTAATGATTTTTTTAATACCCCTTTTAAAGTTCTTAATATGACTTTTTTTTAATTTCATATTTTTGGTTTTGTAATTATTACCTACGTATTAACTATTTTCATAAGAAGAATGCAATGGTTGGGCCATCTAATCAGAATGAGGGATGAGAAAAGCACAAAGACGATATGTAATGATAAATTAACAGGGAAAAGAAGTATTAGTAGACCCAGGAAGAGATGGATAGAATAGGTAGAGAAAGATCTAACACAAAAGCATATTATAAATTATAAATTAAAGGCCAGAGATCGGAAGGTCTGGCGAGGTATACTGAGGGAGGTCAAAATCCTACATGGATTGTAGTGCCATTGTGTATGTATGTATGTAATAATTATTTTCAGCAATTCAATATCTTTTTAGAACTTATTTTTAAGTACAAAGACAGTATTCTAACTATAATCATAAGAATCCAAGATTTAAAAAATTCAAAAGTTAAAAAGCTAGTTGGTAAAAAAGATACATTTATTTCACTGTGAAAAATAGTAGCTTATTTGTGGAAATAACGGTAAATAAATTTTTAAATTAGCTTAATTTTATGGTCTATAAAAGTTCCAATTGACTTTTTTTTTAGTTTGTTATTATTATTATTTATTTATTTTATTTTTACTTTTCATTAAATATATAAACATGCAAAGATTCACACTTAAAATTGCATTTATATAATTAAACAGCATTATATAAAAATATTAAACAAGAAAAAAGAAATTGATTTCTGAAAGAAATTATTACGTCAGTCATTGGTGACTGACACTTATAGATTCCGTAATGGGAGTCTTATTTCGTGGCCTAAACGGAAAGACAGACAAAATAGACTTGGCATTTAATGTGTTAATAAACCATGAAATATTTGAAGCATTTGAATGAGGAAACAAAATGAAAATAATATATTTGTTCACTTATTTTATTTTTCTCTTAAAAATTGTAGATATTCATTAAAATAACTGTAAATAATTTTAAATAACAACAAAAAATTTCTCGTCAATAAACAAATAAACTTGTTAGTTAGCCCGTCGACCAATTTCACCAAATTATATAAATTGCCAAATCACTCGCCAAATTATACAAATTGACATAATTTTTATTTTAAATAACAAAAGAAGAAATAAATTAGTATAATATTAACAAAAATACAAATAAAATGCTGAAATAAAAATTACTTGATGACGTAAACACATGTTGTCAAGTGAATGTGACATTTACGATCAACCATTATTGGCATTTAATCTTACAATTTGGCGACAGTAATTTGGTCGACAGGATAACTAACACGTACCACATATAAATATGAAGATTTTTTTTTTTTTACTTTTCCTTATATATTTAAACATGCAAAATTTCGTAGTTTAAAAAGCACTTATATGCTACAAAACACACATTTAATTCATATTTTTCGTAAATACAATTATTATACATATTTTTTTTCAATTGAACTTCTAAAATGATTTATAAAAATTTTCGTTCCAAAAAACAAGTCTGAGCAGGATTTGAACGTGGGTAGAAAAATCTCAAAACCAGCATGCTGCCGACCATGCTACTGAACCGCTTGCCAAAGAAAGAAATTTATCCGATTATAAACTGTAGCTTAATTTTTGCGACTTATTTTCTCAAGACCACCTGGTGGTTGCATTTTATGGCATTCAGATATTTATATACTAACTATAATACTCTATCGATACACAATTGTTCATCACATTCGGTGACATCAACCTCGGACCCTCTCCTTGTGAGATAGTTGAATGTCTATTTCTTGATATACATAATATATAATATATATATATCAGACAAAAACAAAAAATACAGTATTATTTCATTACCCTGTATATCTTGACATTAACTCCAACTGTCCTGGTTGGTACCTAAGTTAAAACAAAAATAAATAAATAAAAACAGGAATACAAGATAAGTATGTAGCACATGTGACAAAGACACAATTATGTGGTTATAAAAGATTAAATACTCCGGCCAGGGTGTTGTGATATAGATTACTAATTTAAATCATGATTTTAATCAGCTGATTTTTTTAAAATCACTGATAAAATCATATTTTCTCGCAACTTTAAAATGATTTGAAAAAATGTACAATCTAAAATTAGCTTGATTTTTAATATTTCTTAACTTATTTTAATTGCTGAATAAATATAAAGATTTTTTAAAAAATTGTTTACCAACTTGACAATGCCCACTTTCAATAATAGTGTTGACATTTTGAAAAATTAGCATAAATTGCAAATTTAACTGTCATAGCTATGATTATAATCATATCATGTTATCTAGTTTATTATTATAATAGTTAATCATTAATAAATGTGTATTCTTTGCTTATATGTGTATCAAGAGATGAAATTTCCTTTTTGGGGAGGGGAAGGAGGTGAAGATGGGAGGCTAGTATACACATTTTTTTTCTTTTTCATACGAGTATTTCCATAATTAAAAAGATTTTATTAGTTACTGATCCCAAAAGGCTTTTATATTTGTTTGATTTGCTATTTGTACTGATAATTAATGAAATTATTTACTTACAGTTTATTATTATTTCTATAAACATTAATTAAAATGTAAAAATATGTAATTATGCTTCTCAATATCATCTACAGTGGAGGTTCCCAAACTTTTAGGCTGGTGTACCACTAAATAGAAGTTCATACTTCCGCATACCACCAGATGACAAACTCAAAACTAACATAGAAAAATCTGCGTAAACGGAATATGTCTAAAATGAAATATTTTTCCAGTCTTTTGTGCTGCCGTCTGAGCATATTTTACTGTACTTAATTGCATGATTACATTATTAAATTGGTACATAGACTGACTGCTTATTATTAACATTGAAATAGAAGGCAGTATCATCATTACATGTTAATAAAATGTACATTATCAGTATACAGTGTTTTGGTAGAAAAAAGCTACGATACTTAATGACATACTGGCGTCCATTTTTTGTTATATCAATACTCTGTTTACATCAATAGTAAAATAAACTTATCCACTTAAGAAATTTACATACCTTCTGAAAATAAACTGATTATTAATGTGAAATCGAACCTTGATGAAATAGGTAATATACACATACAATAAAGTAATCGAAAATTTTTTTTTCTATTTTGTAGGGGTGGGGTGGGGGGGGGGGGAGCTGTTTTTTTTATTTCACATGCTGTATTTTTTATTTCATTTCACGTACCAGTATCAGACTTTCATGTACCATAGTTTGAGAACCCCTGATCTACAGCATTATTTACTCTGGAAACCTGAAACTCCAGGAAGCCTTCAATATTTTTATTGGAGGGAAACAAAATCAATTTTAATAATAATAATAAACAAAAAAAATTTAAATCATATACCGAATGAGCCAAAAGTTTGTTAAAACTTTAAAAACTCATAAAAAGGGAGAAATTATGATAAAAGAGTGCAGTTTGCAAGAAAGGGTTCGCAAGGTAGTCGGATTTTCTTTCGCAGCAAAAAAAATTTAGTTAAAAAATCACATGTAGAGGTTGCTGACGACCTGAAACACAATGAACAGGTACTACGACACAACCTGGTTGCATCGTAGAATGTTCTGGAGGTCATGATGAACATTTATTATTGGAAGAACAAATGAATGGAGCGTATTGTTGTCCTTTTCGTTGTGTTTCGGGTCGTCAGGTTGTGTTCGGTCCTACATGTGATTTTTTAACAATTTTTTTTTTTTTTTTTTTTTTTTTTTTTTTTTTTTTTTTTTTTTTTGCTGCTAAAAAAAATTTTACTATCTTGTGAGCCCTTTCTTGCAAACCGCACTCCTTTATCATAATTTCTTCATTTTTTATGAGTTTTTAAAGTTTTAACGAACTTTTGGCTCATCCGGTATATATATATATATATATATACATTAAAATTCTAGCTGGGACTTAGTACAGATAGTAACAACATGTTAATAAAATATAAAATTGAATGGATAACTAATTAAAAAAATTAATAGGAAAAAAATATATATACCTTTGGCCTAAAGTTGAATTGCGTAAATTTGTTTCTTTGAAAATCTCTGGACTCAGCGATCTGAAATAAATATAATGAATAGTTAAATTTGAGATTATCGAAGCAAGTCTGTTTTGCACCCATTAATAAAAAGGAATTACCTTTGTCCGGTATTTTTCTGCAACATCATTTAAAAGCTGTAATTTATCCTCTAAGAGCTTCATTGTAGTTAATGCTTCTTTATAATCTTCTTTCCAAGGTTGTATACTGAAGCATAAGGCTAGCTGATCCAGAGACTAGATAAATAAAAAAGAAATTATTAAAATTATGTATAATTTTAATACATCCATAAAAATAAAAATATAAATGCAAAAAACAGAAACTCCCAATAAAGAAGATTAATGTGAGTTAAAAAGCCTTATTCAGGGGGTCTGGCCCATACTATAATTCTTTAAAAACCCATAAGAATAAAATTTTATTACTCATCTAGAAATTATGAAAATTACTCTCCCCACCACCAAAAAAAAAAAAAAAAAGACACTAGACTTAAGAAAAATTCTCTTATATTTTAAATTGATAAATAATTTCAAAAAAGTAAAAGTACACTACTGATAAAGTTTATGGCAAGTAATGGTAATAGTAGGTATGGGTAAAAAATATTATCTATTTTACCAGAACTTAAGATTTTTTTTCGTTTAATGATGTCTAGAAGAATACTTTTAGGTGATTTTCAAAGAGGCCAGGTACTAGCTTATAGAAATGTAGAGAAAGGAGTGAAAGAGATAGCTCATATTAGTATTACTGGTCCAAATGCTATTTCTAATTTCATATGAAATCTTGATAATTAAAGATATAAAAAAGAAAAATCTTAAATGAGCTAAAGAAGGAAGGTACAACTGTTACTAAAGTCCAAAAACAAGCAAGACATATTCACAGACCAAACCAAAGAATATTTAACTACTATATAAAATAAACCCTAAAACTATATAAGGAAATCTTAAAGGAAAACTGTTATTTAAATTGGGAAATAAGAATTCATTCATATGGTACACCAAAGAGTATATGTAACTATATAAGAAAATTTAAAGAATTCACATTTAAGAAGAGAAGACACCAACCAAAATGGCCAAAAACACACACTGCCACTCAGTTATATTACAGACTAATGAACATAAGTCATGGGCCATAGAGTGAGCTTCAACTATTTAATCTGATTCAGTTTAATCTAGATAGCCCCAATGTGTAACAATACCTTTGGCACTGCCTTAAAGACAAAAAATAATTTTACTCAAGTCTTTATAAATGACAGATTGTATTCAGCGGTTAGATACAAAGTTTCTAGCTTATGACTCAGAAATAAGTGAGAAAAAGTTAATATTTTTTAACAGGACAGAACATCCATTCATTTGTTCAAGATATTGATAAATGGTACTACAGTAAACATCCTCTAATCCAGCATCCTAAGGTCCGGCATGCTGGATATTTCGGTACGACTTTCTGAAAAATGTAGTATTCCTTGTTTAATCACTCTTGATGTTTATAATAATCTAATAGAACTTTAGAATGAGGAATAAAACAGGAAACTTTGAAGAATTCATGGCGTAAACTTTGGTCTGAAGTAATGGACGGAAATGTTGAAATTACTGAAAGTGATAAAGTTGATGATGAACAAGAAGATGTTTTAGGTTGTTCGCCTTCAGAGAACCGCATGTCACAATTGAACAGAGAAGAAATAACAGATTGGGTTGAAGCAGATTTTGATGAGCTGACAGAAGAAATTTTGACAGACGAGACTATCATTCAGAATGTACCAAGACCTAACAGTCCCAAAAGATTTTGATGAAGATGATGTGGACGAGACAAACAACATTAGTTGGAACAAAGCAGCTGTTGCCTTGAACATATTTATCAAGTGTTCTGAGTGCAACAGTTCGTTCAATGATGCGGAAATTATGAAACTCCACATCATACGAAATGACTTCCTAAAAAAAGAAAAGAGAAGACTACTACAAAACAGATAGTCAAGATTTGTTTAAGACGGCTTCTACGAGTAGGCCTATAGGTTTTCATTTTATAATCATGTACATATCATGTACTTTACATTGAATTTTTTTTTTTTTTTTTTTTTTCTATTCAAGCTGTTTACAGAACAAAACATGCTTTACTGTCATTTTTTGTTTTATTCTAACTATAACGGCTTACCCGTTATATATTCATTTAACCTCCTCTCCCCTCAAAAATCAACATTTAACTTTACTAGTTCATTATGCAATTGTCATTATTCTCCCCCCCCCCCCCCTTCAAATAAAATATTTAGTTTAAATTTGTCATTTTATATTTAATTTCATATGGCTTTAGTTTTTCTCCTCCCCCCCCCCCCCTCACACTACTGTAAGTTTCGCTTTTACTTTTTAAAGTTCGTTTTAAATGCATGCATCATTTATCAGTCTGTTCCTTTTTTCTTTCACTTTCAAACAGATAGAAATATTATCTTAACCACAGTGATTTTCTGTTGAGATAAAATAAAAGAATAAAATAGAAGTGAATTTTCTTTCGCCTCCCAGCCGACCATATGTAATGCATATTTTCTCAGCCTCTTGGCTTGCATTAATAATCAATTTTCACCCTTGTATTTTGTCGGATAAAAGCCATATGCCCCTTGCTGACGAATATTTAGTAAGTCTCTGGCTAATCATGTGGCAGATGCCAACAACAAACTCCCTCCATCTGTCCTAGATAAATCAACACAAACTGTCCCCATTTATATGTGTAAACAGGAAAAGTTACCACAACTGGAAAATGATAAAAAAGACACATATCTTAGCCCCGACCTGCTCACTCAAGGTAAAAACAGTGAAAAAGTTACAGATGTTAGCAATTCCTCTCTACATTCGTTATCCCCTGCTAAACTTAATATAACAAAACCTATCCATGTCATTATTGGTAACCTCCGTGAAAATGTAAGCATTCCTGATATCTTGTTCGGTATTTCAGATTTAATTCAGACAACCAAACCTTATTTTCACTTTGTTAAAAAGTACAAGCTCCTGCATGTTAATTCCTTTAATTGGATCGTTGAGCTTGCACCACAAGATGATAGGCAATTATTAATGCATAGAGAAATCATTATACAATCAAAACCGTACCCTGTTAAAGAATATATAAATGTTAGACGTTGTTTTAAATGTCAGGTATACAGTGATCATCTTGCAATTTCGTGTTATAATGACATCAGATGCTCTGTCTGTGCCTTGCCACACAGTGACCCTCAGTGTAAAAATCCTCCAAAATGCATTAATTGCATTAGAAATAATGAAAGCGACAACAGCAACTTTGACATTTTCCACACTGCCTTTGCACATTACTGTCCATCATTAAAAGAGTTCATCAAGCAAAAGCGAGAAAAGGTATACAACTGCAATACATTCCCATAAACATCTCATGCAACTTTCTTTTATTAAAAAAAATATAATAAAAAAAGAAAAAAAGCAATATAACATACATTTTACAGTTTTCAGTTTTAACTAACACACATTACTGTGAAGGAGTTACTATCTACAGCATTTCTTTTTAAGCTTTTTCCTTTTCGTATACATTTACATACATATGTCAGTATTCGACATTATTATTCATACTTAATTGAGGTTTTCAGTTACATTAAATTTTTTTTTAGATAAACACAAGTGTACAGTGGGTTGCTTGTTCATTTGATTGTTTAGCGCACAAATAGTCAAATGAATGATGAAATGGAACATTAGTGAAAATTTTTCTGATGCGGGTCATCAGACATTATGATTTTCACATTTTAGGAAGTTTTTGCTGAAGGTGTACACAGTAATACAACTTTAAACATTCTTCATTACACTAGTTACATTTTTATCTACTTTTAGAAATTTGGATATAATTTTACTTGTTTATCTTGTTAAGTTTCTTAAGTTACATTTTAACACATAAGTAGCATTTCCTGGTTACATTTGTCCTTTTCGCTTTTCTTTACTAAAAAAACAAAACAAAGTTACTTTTGTTCGTTTGTTTTAACTTTAGGCTAAACATTTTTATACTTGTGATACAATGCTATTGGTTCCATATGTACATGATGAGTTTTTGTTCATAGTTCATACAACTGAGTTCATAGTTTATTTAGTTCATGGAGAAACTTTACACTAGTTCATTGTGTTACCAATTCGTTGTGTACTTTAGGGACCAATTGCACTATCCTTTTCTTTCGTGACAATATTTAGTTCATAGAATTTTTTTCCTTACACATATTAGTTCATAGTTTGATTTTCTTTCTTTTGTTTTGTTTTACATTTTAGTTCATAGCGATTTTTATTAATTTATTAGACACTTTAATTCTTAGTAGTTATATTCTTTTGTTAGACACATTAGTTCATTGCAACGTTCATCGTTTACACACACTATAGTTCATTGTATTACTCTTACATTTTAAGTCAGTGAAATACTTGTTCACTTTAGTTCATCGCAATATTTTTTTTTTTACACCTTTGTTCATTGAGGTACTTAGTTTGCTGTGTTCACAAACATACAACTAGGTCGTTTAAATTTACTCTTGTTCACTGACATACACTGTTTTAGTTCATTGTGAGATACTATTACTTTGCTTCGTTCATTGAAATACACATTTTTTTTTTTCTTTGGTTCATAGAGATACACTGACAATTTAGTTCATTGATATTTTGTTTGGTAAAAAAAAAAAAAAAAAAAAAAAAAAAACACATTATACATAATTGAAAACATTTTGTTTCTAGGTTTCAACTTTACACATTAAGATATTTCCTTTTTATGTCTCTTTATACCAGGAACTACTTTTGACATCACATGATATTCACAATTTAAACATTTATTAAAAAGTTAATTTTTAACAGATTCTTAATTTTCCCTTATTATTATATTTCTTTTAGGCCATGATATTTCATGTCACCATCACTTTGTTTCACAACAAAGAATGCCCAGTTTACAGGATGCTGATCTTTCACATGCTACATTTAAATTTGAAACTTGTGATGTTTTTATTGTTTTCATCACATTTGTTTTGGTTTTCTACATGTACATAATTATACGTATTCTTTTAAATTTGAAGATTAAATAAAATCTCTGGTTAAGCTTCACTTAGACATTAAACACGTCTTAGATATTATGTCATTTCTTGTAATAACATAACTTCACAATAACAGTAAAAAAAAAAAAAAAAAAAAAAAGGAAAAAAAGTTTTTTTTTTTTTTCTTCTTCTTTCTCTTTTGTAGCATTAGTAACCTAGTGCAGTTACACTAAATGTTTAAAACATTATCTAATGTTATACAATACACATAAAGTTTATATCCTTCTCAATACACTGTAAGGAATACAAATTTAGAGTTTAGTTTGAAAACCAATTGCAGTTGTAGTATTACCCGATCATGTCACCAGTCTCTCCACACTCTCGGATTGACCATTTACCTTTGATATGTGATATATTTATCTCAGTTTTTTTTTATTTTTAATTTATCCCCTCTGAAGTTTTGTTCCCGTTCAAAATTTTTGCCCTAAGGGTCCAAACTTCATTGTGTAGAGAGACAAAACCCTCGAATTGATGTTTCAATTTTCTACCTTTTTTTTTTTTTTTTTTTTTTTTTGTATTTTTATTACTTCATTTAACTTTTATTTACAGACATACTTATGTCTTTTATTTTCTATTTCATTTTAAAGTAGTATCTGTGTCTTTTGTTGCTTGCATTTATATTATGTTTATCTTATTTTGAGAAGAAAATATAACTATATACTTAGAAATTACTTCTCTTATCTGGTCATGAAAAATGCTGGTATCAGCCTCTAAAACAAATATAATAGAGCTATTTAAAAAAAAAAAAAAAGGATCCAGTTAAATACAAAAAAATATTATCTGCTCTTTCTTAGAGACTGTTTGGGACTACTGATTAGCAAGAATAGAAGTAGAAAGGCACCATTTATCATTACCTGAAAAGTTTTGCTTTATGCAAACATTTAAAGAATTGCAAGCGCACAGTTAATTTTATATATATACTAGAAAAGTAGCCCGTCAAAAATGACGGAGATTTAGATATAAAGATATATACAGCTCATGTGCAAGAATATGAGTTTTCTCGTTTGTTCCGCAGTGATAGATGAAAATAACACATTTTAAGAACGAAACACATTTATGAATAACTGTGTACAGTAGAAGATCACTAATTCCAAGTGTTCTGCAGATTTGAGGATTTTTGCGGTCATGTATGTCTATTCAGTCTTTGTTTACATTTTTTTTAAATTCATATATTGGACAATTTAGATTGTTAAGCCTTAAAAATAAATAAATTACACACTTGAAGTAAGGTAAAAACTTTTAAATTATCGTATACGATTTCATGAAATGGTATTATATGGTATTATATGTGTGTGCTTCACGATCTTGGTTACGACTTTGGCGAAATTGGCTGCAACTTGTCATAATTCTAATAGTGTGGGCCTCTATAACAAAAAAGTAACCAGTTTTTAGTAAAATTTCTGATATAAAGTAGTTTTCAAAAACTTGTGTAAAACTGCAGGCCGTTTTCATATTATGCCAGTCCTGGGAATAATATTTCTAACACTGAAGAGTTTCCATGTATATGTGGAACTTAGAAAAGCTTCTCCAAAAGAAAGGTCCTGAAGTGACATTGTAATTCCTCTAACTTCAAACTTTAATCGGGCCCTGATGTTGTTTACTGAAATCTAATAAATACAGTTATTTTGAATATTACAACAGAATTAAACAGCTAAACTTATTTAACTTAAACTCACTGTTACTTCCCGATGTTATTTTTTAGTATTAAGAAAGAAAATTATTTAATTTTTTTTAAATCATGCACATTTATAATTTTTTCCCGTTTTTAATAACTAAATAATGAAAAAATATGCTTTTGTTCTGATCTCATAAATATGTCAATAAAATAATGTAACTAAGAGACATTTCAAAATTAAATCCTTGTGATTTCAAACCATAAACAAATGATACCGCCACCATTTTACCTACTATGACGTCATTAGAATATTGTCCATTGATTGTTGGAGAACTTACTTTCTGAATGATTACCTCAATGATTTAATATTTTCTACAGTTCACGATGAATGAATCACTTGTGTTTGTTTAGGTTTATGGAATGAGACATTAAGTCGTGAACCTAATTTCAACTAAAGTTAGCCAAGGATATATGTATTTTTAATCGAAATTAAAAACAATGCTTTGATCTCGAAATAAAAAGTTTTAGTTTGTATAATTGGTTATTTCTGTTAATTATTTATTTCGGTACTTTTCCATTATAGCGCATTTTTGAAAAAAGCTTGGCGTAATTCGGGCATCAGAAAGTGAGATATGTTGCCAAAATATACAGCTATGAAAACAAATCTAATGAACTTTTATTTTTGTTTATATATGCACTTATATACATAAAAAAATCGTTTCTAAATATATATAATATTTTTTATATACAAATTACGGCACAGATTTCAAATATGAACCGGGATACCTATGGCTCTAAAATGGTGTTATTTTGCCAGCTATCGTTTTTTATTTATTAATAAATTGTTTATTTACTTTTATTTTCTGTTCTTAAATTATATAAACTGTTTTGTTCTATAGTTGTTATTCAAACTTTTATTTATTTATAGTTATTTCCTTTTCAAAATGATAGCAAATAATTTAAAAATATATAAGTAACTGGTATTCGAAAGCGAGATTTCTGCCGAATTGGAGAAAAATCACGCCAACCCCGATGCGTATATGACATCTGTGCAAAAATTACTTCTGTTTCTTTATAAAAATGGGTAAATAGCTTTTTTTTTTTAACATTAAATAAATTGTATACATGTGCAAAAAACTGCTTGTAAGTATGAAGCAGTAAATAGGTTGTCAGAAAATATGTTGGCAAACTTTTTTCTCGCCAAGAAACTTTTCTCAAACTTTTCAATTTGGTGTATTGTACGTACATAAGCAATGATTGCTAGAAATGCATTTTTAATTATGATATGCGCTTTTATGTTTCACTACATTTATGCATACTATACCGTGTGTATAAATGCTACAGTTCATATGCAGGGCTACACAAAAAAATCGTAAGGGTTACTGAGTATGAGAATAAATTGCTTAAAGGTGGTTTTTAAAGGAGTTATGCAGTTTTACGCTGAACTGCATTTAGATTACTAAGAAATCTTTGTAGAATATAGATAAATTGATATACAGGGTCGCGCAAAGAGTTGGATACATAACCGTCTATGGATGATAATATCTGGAAATATGATTTCAGAAGCTTTAAGAGTAATTTAAATTAAATTTTAGCTAAATAGTGGCATATAATAACGGTACTATTGGCTATGGACGGTAACTGCTGAAATCAATTTTTAAAAAAATTTATGCGTTTTCTAAAATGTTTACTTAGTTATCTTATTTACCTTATTTCCCTAAATAACGAAGTTTTGTTAAAGCATTCAGGATGTGTTGGAAAGTGTTTCACATTCTATGCTTAACGCATGATTTTTCTTTCTTCTTTAGTCTTATTTTGCATTTATTTTATTCTTAATTTTTAGTCTTATACTGCTTTATAGAAACTTTGGCACAGTTGTCATATATACCCCATATTGGAGCGATTTTTTCCGACGCCAATTTGGCGAAAACATCAACAGCATAAACAACAACATCCGGGTTACCATATCAAGCAAAATAACGACACTTTGGCGACAGTTAAGTAACCGTTGTGTATATGACATCTGTGCCGAAACTTTAATATTTAATGTTTAAACTCTTCGCACCACTCACCTTGCATATAGTATAAATTATAACACAGATAGCGCAAAATAATAGACAGTTTGATACGTTTCCACTGTAGGGGCTTTGGCGTTTTTTAAAAAAAGTTTGGTGTAATTTGGGCATCAGAAAGTGAGATTTGGGTACTTTTCCGTTATGCGGATACCATTCTCGCCAAGCGTAATAGTTGGCGCAGAGTGAAAATCACGTGAATTGAGGCATTTGAAAAATAAAAGAAAAAATATTGTCGTACTAAAGTGAGCATTTAAAAAATATAACATTTGAAAATTTCAGACTTTTGCGAACTATTTCATTAAATCACAAATATATCCTTAAAATAATTGAACAAATAACTGTTATAAAATAAAGCAATAAAATAAAACTCATATTAAACTGCTGGCATAAAATTACAAATATCTTTTAGCATTTTGAAATAATTGGCGCATTAGCATACATAGGTACTTTTCCGTTATACGGACAGCATGCCAAAATGTATGCTAATACGCCAATTATTTCAACCCTGATCGTAGATTTTTATTGTAAACCATGCGAAACATTGTGATTTGTTATTTATGAAACGTGAATCACGTGAATGATTATTGTTTAACCTTAACCTTGGAAAGCTTTTTAATCTGCTATTAATCGAATTAAAAATGCTTTTTTTTTTTATAAAGTTGTAGTTTACTTTTACTGCTGATGCTGAGATAGATTTTATCATTTGGCAATTACCAGATGATGAAAAAGTTGTGATAAAACTGTTTCAGGAATTTGGAATTCTGCATAATAAAAGATTGTGTTCAAAAAATCATGAAATGAAATTATGGATGAGTTCTGGAAATCCGAAATTGAGTTGTAGCTTACGATCATGCGAAGAAAGCGCAGGAATACGACAAAAAACTTGGTTTAAAGGATCGCGGGTGTCTTTTCTTAATGCTTTGAGGATTATATATTTATCGTGCAAAGAGTTGACATCGATTGAGTTTTGTGAGCTGCAACTTGATATGAACCACAACACAACAGTGGAATGGAATAGTTATTCGAGAGGTTTGTGCAAATGCTTCATGTTCACGACCAAATAGAAAAGGCACAGATGTCATATTCGCCCCATATTGGAGCGATTTTTTTCGGTTGCCAATTTGGCGAAAACTTCAACAGCATAAATAACATAATCCGGGTTACCACATCAAGCAAAATAACGACACTTTGGTGTCAGTTGCGTATATGACATTGGCGTCAGAAAAAAAATCGCACCATAAGATCTGTGAAAATCTGTGCCATAGAAAAATCGGTGGACCTAATAAAATTATAGAAGTAGATGAAAGTCTTGTATTATTTATACAGATTGCTGGAAAGGATATAAAACAGAGGAACTGCTAAGTGCTGGTTATGATCATTTCACAGTAAATCACAAATACAATTTTGTCAACCCTAATACTGGATGTCATACTCCAAATGTTGAGAGATTATGGGGCATCGCAAAATAGCGCAACAAAAGACATCGGGGAGTCATCATTTAGAGTCGTATCTCATAGATTTTATGTGGCGACGCCTTCATTCAAAAAATGAAATGTTTACTGCAATGCTGAAAGATATTTATAATTTTATGGCAGCAGTTTAATATGATTTTTTATTTTATTACTTTATTGTATAACAGTTATTTGTTCACTTATTTTAAGTACATATTTGTGATTTAATAAAATAGTTCGTAAAAGTTTGTAATTTTCAAATGTTATATTTTTTAAATGCCCATTTTACTATCGAGAATGTTTTTTCTTTTATTTTTCAAATGTTTCAATTTACGTGATTTTCATTTTGCGCCAACTATTGCGCTTGGCGACAATGCTGTCCGTATAACGGAAAAGTACCGCATACATTTTGGCATGGTGTCCGTATAACGGAAAAATATTGAGATTTGTTGTCAAATCATATAAACAGCTATGAAAACAAACTTGATGAGCGTTTTTTTTTATTATATGTTTATTTTATATGTATATTATTCATGTTTTTATGTACAAATTACATCTGTTTCTGTATAAAATTAGAGAAACGGCTTTTTTAATCGTATAAATAAATCGTATAAATATAGAAAAAAAATGCGTGTATATAGAATGAAACAGTGGATAGGTTCCCGGAAAATGTTGCCAAATTTCCTTTTTCGCCAAGGCACCTATACTGGAAAAGTACCTAAAGCACTAAAGTCGCGCAGTTAGGAGCTCATACAGTACAGCGTCGTCTATTGGCGGTTATTTTATTAGTAGCATCGGGAGGAAGATGTAAAGATGTGCTTTAAATTCTCATCCATAGATTTTGAAAAAATATCTTAAAAGAGCGGAGTTTAAATTAAATTTTGGTGACCTCCTTTATGAAAGATTAATAGTTTTAAATGGGAATTTCACCAAATCAGCCAGCTATCGCCAAGTTGCCAACATTTGGCGCTACTGTGGTAACCCTGCATTAGTATTTTTCAACAATTACTCATTTCAATGAGGTGGTCCTACCGGAATCGTGAGGGACACACAGAGACTTGGATTTTATATAAATAGATATATATATATGGAGACTTATCATTGTATTATGTTATATCTGTTTCAAATACTTATAAATATGGGGTAGACAAAGTAATCTTCAATTAAAAAAAAAAAAAACTGTTCTACAAGTTTCACCGTTTTTTTTTCTTCTGGTGGTAATGGGTGATATATATAACGGCTTTCCCGTTATATATTCATTTAACCTCCTCTCCCCTCAAAAATCAACATTTAACTTTACTAGTTCATTATGCAATTGTCATTATTCTTCCCCCCCCCCCCTTCAAATAAAATATTTAGTTTAAATTTGTCATTTTATACTTAATTTCATATGGCTTTAGTCTTTCTCTTCCCCCTCCCCCTCACACTACTGTAAGTTTCGCTTTTACTTTTTAAAGTTCGTTTTAAATGCATGCATCATTTATCAGTCTGTTCCTTTTTTCTTTCCCTTTCAAACAGATAGAAATACATCTTAACCGCAGTGATTTTCTGTTGAGATAAAATAAAAGAATAAAATAGAAGTGAATTTTCTTTCACCTCCCAGCCGACCATATGTAATGCATATTTTCTCAGCCTCTTGGCTTGCATTAATAATCAATTCTCACCCTTGTATTTTGTCGGATAAAAGCCATATGCCCCTTGCTTACTAATCTCAGCTGTCGTTAAATCTGTAACGTGCATGTAATATCACGTGTTAGCTATTTCTTTAGCCATTCTCACTTACCGCAAGAATTTTATTTCTTGTAACCCTATAAAACCCGCCATGGCGTAGTTTTTAACTCAATGTAAAACTTCTTGATTGTTTTGTCTACCCAATTTGTTTACGCCAAATATCTTACATATGGTTATCTAATGTTCGCCAATCTGTAAGTAATTGTAACAAAATCTGTCTCACTTTTGCTCCTGACCTCGAGCCATGTAGACTGCAATTAAGCCCCGCTGTGGGCTTCTGCCATTGGGCAGTTATCGAAACTCTCCCCGTCCCTCTGTACTTTTCACGGCCCTCCTTTAAAAGTTCTTTACAATAAATGTTTAAGTCTCTTAAAGTATTGTGTTGGAGTTTCTTTTTGTTCATTTATGAACCTGGGTATACGAAAATCACCGTTATACTAACATCTACACGTTTTTCCTGACATTCATCCTGTAATCCGGAAAATTTTATAATCCGCTATGCTTCAAGTTCCGAACGTGCTGGATTAGTGGATGTTTTACTGTAAATGAATACCCAGTCTTTGCCATAATAGGTTAGGAACCCCATATTAATTTGACTGTGACTGAAATTATTCGTGCATTAATAAGTTAGATGCTTATAGCACAGTAGAAAGCAGTTTGAATCTGCCAGAGTTCTCTTTAATACCATTTTGGACAATTTATGCCTATCAAAAATTCAGAGACATTAATGGAAAGAAAACTCATACTGAAACATTCATTTTCATTGAAAATATAAAAGAATCTTTTGACCTTTTTAACACAGATTTATAAACTGGAAAATAAAAGTTTTAAATATTAGTTTGATCTTACAGTTCAGTTCATTCATAATTTTCAAGTTATTGCATTTATTTTAACTGTAAAATATTGAAAAAGTGAGTGAAACTTAAAAATTTTTCCTTTTTTAAAAATAAAAGGAAAAATGCTTTTGGATCGAAAGAAAAACTAGATGTTTTAGTGTGGGGCCAGCAGCGCCTTTACTTAAACATTTTATACAAGCTGATATTGAAATATGGAATTGATCTTACCTAGACAATCATAAAATAGCCACCTGTTGTTGCAACAGTATTGGATGCAGCCTTTAGAGTTCACAACATTCCCCAGTCAAAAGGAAATTTATGGCAATCCAATTACAGAAGATCACCATTAGTTGCAGCAATATCCTTCAATCTTACATAATCTTTTTGACATTCATTTCCCTTTAACTGGGAGGATGTTGCTACCCCTGAGCTGCATTCACCACTGTCGCAACAGCTGATGAATGTTTTCGTGAACGGTTAACCACCTAAGCAGCAAAAATATTTTAAACAGAATGAAGTGTTTTAAAATATTAATATAAATGTATATGAAAGGCATCTTCTTAGCAACAAACTGCGAAAGAAAATTTAAATTATTGTGTATTATATGAGACTTTCAATAAAAATGCAAGAAAGTTCTCAGACACCGAGTGAGATCAATTATATATTTGAAATTCAGATTGCATAAAATCAAATGGTTAATTAGAAAATGCCACTGCATTCTGCGCTATAAGGGAAGAGAAGAATCTGATTTTTTTATTGGAGATATCTAAGAAAGATTTTTTTCAAAAACACAGAGATTTTCTTTTTTCAGTTTGTGGTTGCATAAAAGAGCAAAAATTGGATATTTTGAAAGAATGATAAATATAACAGATAATCTTAGATTAATCCTCTAATGAGAAATAATAATAATAGCAATGCTATTTAAATATTTGGCTTAAAAGGATTTGAAACTATAATTATAAAAAAATGTAATGATCAAAATAAAATTTAAAGCAAACAAGCAAGATCAAAGCAAGCAGATCTTGCTTTGATCCTTAAAATGAAACTTTATGATCAAATTTACAGTAAACTTGTTAAATACAACAGAAAAATGCAAAAATAAATTATAAGCATTAAACTGTCCCCTCCCCCTCCAGACAACTTTCAGATTTTATATTTAATAATGATCTAAAAATGCAAATATCACCCACCCATCCCCCTCCTGGAGAAAAAATTGAATTCAATACTAGTTTACAAGCATGGTTTGAAAGTTTGGAAGCAAATAATGTTACAGCCATTGAGTGTTTTTTTTTTTAAACTATGAATGGCTTTGTACGTGAAAAGGGAACAATTTCATACAACTAGAAACGAATTTTTCAATTTTTTAAAAGCATTTTTCTAGTGTATTTAACAGCTTTTTACTTTATCTAATGCCAGTTTATTGTTGCTTATTTTTTTGTTACATAATTAAACTTAATTTTTAAACTTACATTTTTTGTTACTTGTACTTTCTTGTTCGGCTTACCAAGCATCATAAGCAAAGACTCAACTGTGTCTAAAACTTTATTTTCAACTTCATTAGCATCATCTTTCACCTTTGTGTTTATCAGTTTAAAATCACTAGATGATGTGGAACTTATGTCACCATTTAATAATGTTGCATCTTTTTTATCTTCATCCTCAGTCTTCAGTTTCTTCAATTTTATTTCATCATCACCATCTTCTAATTTTCTTTTACTTGGAACATTTTCAGGTTGTTGGTACTTATCAACATTTTCAAGTTCAATAGGATTTGTAATTTTACTTTCAGCTGATTTATCAGATTTTGGGCAAGGATCAACCTTTAAGTGATCATCAGCTTCAACTTCATTCCCTATTAGAAAAATAACAATGACGTGAAATTAAGTATTAATCAAATATATTTAATGATGCAATAATGCAATTTTAAACATTATTAAGAATAATAATCATTTTTATTTACAAAAATTTCAAGATTACACTGAAAAAAGTGCTGCTGAATGCACTAACATATGGAAAAAATAGAAAGGCATTAAAAATAATTAGTGCCATTTCATAATCAAAAATAATAATATTAATATGATATTAAACTCAAAGCACATTAAAAATAAAAAAAGGTAGATCACACAGAGAAAGTTAGCAGTAGGATAATAATATATAACAAATTATGCAAAACAAGAAGCAACAATTCAATGTAAGTAAATGAAAATATTTTGAATAATAAACATTTTTTTATGGATATTCTTACTTTGATGACACTTAAAAGTAAATTACTAATATCAATGGCTAGAAGTTTACAAAAAAAAATCGCATCTACAAACAAATACAAAACAAAATAAAATGCATAACTAAAACAAAGTAACTTTTTTGTGTTTGTTTGTTTGTCAGGACAATTTAAGAAACTTTTATCGCTTTTCTTTGATTAAAAAAAACATAATAAATAAATAAATTGCCACATTTTAAAATTTTCATAAATCCTATCTTATGCAATCAATCTTATGATACATCATTACCCAATAATTGTTTTGCTTTGTTTTTTACTATATAAATACTGATTTGCTGTAGGTAAAAAAGCATTCACTTTGGCTCCAGACTCATTTTTTTTTTCAATAATGATTTATGAAATGTCAAGTGAAAGCTTACTGTAGAAGTTTTTGGTGTCTGTCTAGATGTGTGTGTGTATGTCTTGTGATAACTGTCAAAAAAGCATCCACTTAGCTTGATATTTTAGTGGATATGTTGGTCAGACACCCAGAATTAGCTGTATATAGTTTTTCCTTTAATTTGCTTCATTTGTTTAACAAATATAGAACAGTTTCTTTTTTTTTTTGTCATAATACCTTTCTTAGGGAATTCAGATAACTATCATATTTTATCATTCACTGGAAAGAAACTGGCATATTTGAATAATCAATTTAAATGTTACATTAGGGACACTAAATTTTTTCTAAGGGAGTTTTAAATTAACAAAACTGGTTTGAAATTTTGCCAATACGTTTCTCAGACATCCACAATTGTCCTTATAATTTTTAGTAGAATTTTATGATTTTGTTTGAAAAATTGAAAAAAAAATTTTTTTATCGCTTTTACAATTTTGAAATGGTATGTGTTGCATTTCTTTTTCCTTTTTTGTTTAAAAGTTGCCTAGTAACTATATTTTATAGCATATCAGTAAAAGAAAACTAAATAAAATCGGGCTATTCTGACAGAATTAAACTCGAATTACAACATTTTTATTAACAAAAAGCTTATTTTCGTGTGATTTTGGCATGCTTTTTCGAATGAAGTTAATCAGAATTTATTTAGATAAGAACTCTCTTTTAAATAATATAGAATAATCACCATTTTTTTTTCCCCTCTAAACAAAAATTATGAAACTTTTGGACTTCTAAACTATAGTCTATTGAAAATTAAGAGAGAACAATAAATAAAAGCATCTGCAAAACAAATTTTGTAGTGCTTTGGCTACAATCAATGCCAGCCAAGAATTAATCATTGCCAAGTTAACGATTGTTGCTTTGCATAAAAAACAATACAATGTTAAAATAAATGTTTAATTTGAACAATTAATGTATCATTTAAATGTAATTATTATTTTGCTTAGTTAAATTTTAAACATTAAAATTAAATATTTGCCAACAACTTTTTCTAAGTATTTTTTCAAAACAAATATTTATTAATTTATTTTTATAAAATCACCAAATAAGTGAAAAAAATCGTAAAACTGAAACTCTGTGACATAAATTGGCAAACTTTATGTTCTCTCTTAATTTTGAATGAACTATATATAATATGTCTTACAGCAGGAGCTCGCATTTCTATTAATATATTTGTTACATGAGATTTTACCGAACTTCTGCAAACGATGCCGATGTTTTAGGTTGAAAGGTAAATACTATTAATAGGTAAGATAAAATCTATCCAACGAGATGCTTATATTAATGAAATTACAGTGTAAAATACACCGTAGATATATTCAAATTCTAAAATAGTAACACAATATTTGAAAATTAGCGACATTAAATTAATGAGACAATAGCAAGGAGGGGGAGCGGGGGGTGGGGGGGGCAGAGAGCAGACCACCCCTGAAAAAGTACCTTTTTTTTACCTTTAAAAAATTTACAAGAACCTAGTTGTGTGAAATTGTTTAATGACAGTTCTTAAAAGATAATTTTCCTGAATTTCCAAAAAAGCTATACGTCTTATAATTTATATATATTATAAAAATATTTATATATATTATTTTTATATATATTTATAAGTCTTATATATAAAATGCACAAAGAAAAAAAGTTGTGCTTGTGTTTTGGATATTATGTAAAGTGTGATTAAAATAAAAATGTGATTTGAACATCCATCAATAAAGCCTCTGATCTGCAGATTCACTAGTTTATGAATAAGTACATATATTTCTATATGGCTAATGAACCATAAAACAAAAACTTTCTAAGTTATAACTTAATTATTACAAAGGTTAGGTTCATATGCAAAGAAATTCATTTAAAATGTTTATGGAAAGAAACAACTTTCACAAAATGGGAATTCCTAAAACAATTTAAAAATATATAAATAAAATAAAATAGAAAGCTTCATAAAAAACATTTAACTATACTGTTATATGCAAATGTTGCAACAACGAACGAAAAATAATAATAATTCAACTAATGCACTTTTAAATTTCTCTATTTAATTTGGAAGGGGAAAAAATAACTGTAGCTTATACTACAAGTAATCAGAGGAAACTTTTGAAAAAGGCAAGTATTAGATTTCGAATTCACCATAACTACATAAAAATCAGAATTCATTAACTTTTTTAAATATCAATTTAGAACCTCCATCCCAAATGATAAATTATTAAACTACCTACACTTTCTCAGAATTTCTTTAAATGAGTGACTAGAGTTGCATAGCGTTCTTTTCCAAAATTTAAATACAACTGTGAATTGTTTCAAATGATGTGGGGCGATCCATAAATGATGTCACACTTTTTTTCAATATTTTTTATCCTCCTCCCCTTTGTCACAAAATGTCACACTTCACCATACCTCCTCCGCACCCCTTGTCACATGTCACGTTATATTACGTAAACATATACTTGCAGTTCAGAAACAAAGCACTACGTTATAGATCATATTTCAAATTTTATTTTTGAAATTTAACTATGTGTTTTAATGACATTTGTGAGCAAAACAATAAAAATGATTCATGTACTTATTTTGTATGAAATAGGATTAAGGTTTACAACCAAAAACATGATTAATATATAATAGTAATAAAATATAAATATGAAAGAGCAATTGAAAACAGTAATATTTTAGAATTTGAAATGGAATTTAATATATTTGGTTTTTAAATCTTATATTTAGTACTTTATTAACACAAAATACTTTAAAGCAGATTGATTTAGGAAGAAGAAGCCTCAGTATTAGTTTTACTTAAATGGAATTGCCATCACATTTCATTTGTCACATTAATATGAACATTTATAAAATTATATATTAAATCATAAAATAGAAATTACTCTGAATCATTTACTATTACGACTCTTCCTTCCTTGGCGAAGATATATGCTCGTCCATAGAGTACATAGGCATTTTGACATCACTTTGATCCTCGGGATAGTAAGCCCTCTAACACTCAACCCAAAATGTATGATGTCACACTTCTTCTTACCCCCTCCCACCCCTTTGTCACAAACTGTCACAATTTCACGACCCCCCCCCCCCCCCTCCAAGCGTGACATCATTTCTGGATGGTCCCTGTAAGAATTAATACTGAACTCTTAAAAACAATTAACTGAATTTCCAAATATATTTCTGGGAAATACTACAAAACTTCCTTTATATATTCACACATTTACATTTTCCCATGAAAAGAAAAGGTAAACTCATAATATTTGAAAATTATGTTTGTGATTTTCTTATACTCATTATTTATAATTATTTTTGAAAAAAAAAATCTCCAGAGAGAATGAAAGGTTAGAATTGAAGTATACAGTCGAGTCTCTACATAACGAACTCTAAAGGTCCAAGAAAAAATTTGCTATATGGAAAATTCATTACAAAGAATTTTCTGTATAAAATTTACAGCACAGCAATGTTTTTGAACATTTTTTTACAATATAATTTAATTTCTGTTAATAATATTAATATTTCATAAGATTTAAAATGTCTAAAAATTGGAATTGAACAATCTCAACTGTATATTTTATGACTGCCGACAAACTGTAACGAGAAAACCAAATTTAAAAGCAATGTTCTTTTTCCTTAAAGTATTGGTAAACTTCTTTAATTTTTAATTTCTGGGGAATTCAGAAACATTTTCTTTTAGACATCTTTTGATATGACCAGAGGTAAAAATGAAGCCATTTTTACTATCAATAATTTGCTTTTGCACACATTCTTCAGCTGACATAATTAAAAGCAGGAGAAGGACTATTCGCTGATTACTGACAAAAAAAAAAAAAATGAGTTGAAGGTTCTTATATTAATTGATCATGGGTAATTTGTGCATGACAAAGAGAGGGGAAAATTCTGCTGACTTCGAGAAAAATTTTTTTATCATAGCAATCCTAAGCATAAAAAGCTTGCTTAATAGAAAATGGGTTGGTTAAATGAGAGTTTTATTTAATGCAAAATAATCCCGCATTCAAGGTTCTGCAAAAATATTCATTATTTAGGGAAAAAATCTCTGAATGGAAGTTCGCTAAATAGAGACTTCACTGTACTGAAATATATTCTAAATGTTAGTGACATTAACTGAGAAAAATATTACCAATTTTGGAACTCCCGCTATGCCGTTGGTTTCTATTAATTTCTATTTTTTCTATAACAGCCATAATTGAATGATCTCCACAAAGATTATAAAGACTTTCTTCCATTTTTTTCAGAATATTTTTGCACAATGGTGAAAGTGAGATTACGTTTTTAATTTTTGCTCTGGTAGAAAAATCATACTGTTTCGGATCAAATGGAATCTTTTCTTTTTCACAGTATTTTTTAACATCTTTTAAACTTCTCAGTCGAATATTTGGGTTAGGATAATAATATACATCCGATTTTCCCTTCGTTTTCCCTGATTTTCTTATTTTAATTTTTCTAAACCATAAATTTGAATATGGTTTTCTTTTTGCATTACAATTGTGGGATAAATCTTTTTCTTTTCCAGAACTGTGCAAAGTCCATACAAATTGCCCATCACTTTGTTCTGATTCAAAAGCATTTAAAAGCTTTATCTTGTTTCCTATAGCAAAATTGTTAAGAAATTAAGTATACTAAAATGAAAAGAAAGAATTGAAGCATTTAAGGCTGTTCTCAAATCCAAACTCATTACTTTCTGACATACTCAGAAAGCCATTTTTAATGAAGATCATTTTAATAAGAATACCAACAGCAATCGGGAATTCCAGCAAGATGAAGACAATGACAGACAAAAATTTTTATGAAAATTTTTATGCAATTGCAAAAATTATTCATCACTACAATAATGCATTTTTGTAGGGGCATTTTTATAAATTTTTTCTATAAAATTAAGAAAGACAGACAACAGAGAAGGAAATTTTATCTAGGATATGGCCGTGTTTACATCATGCCAATTGGAAGAAATGCAAAATATGGCCAAAGAAAAAAAACATAATTCACCCATCCCATCAGAAAATAGCTTCACCAGTGGTAAGTAGATTAATGTAATTCCCCACCCCTGCCTACTAATAAGTCATTTTTAAAAAGAATATCAGAAAATTTCAAACTAACAGGTTTATTCAACCAGATACTAAGAAATTAAATAATATTTTTCTTTTCCTATAAAAGCAAAGGGATCTTTCAAAGTTAGGGATTTATTATCGAGTTCATCAAGGAGAAATTGCTTATAGTTCAAGGTATAGGTCAAAACTGGGAAATTTCATTAGCGGCCACTGGCTGGTAAGACTAGTTTTTTAAGTGGCCACTTTCTTTAAACTAGTGGCCACTTTTTTATTTAAAAATACTAAACAGGAAAGTTTCTATAAGTATTAATCTAAACCTGAATAGGCCAAATAAATATGTTAATATAAATATAATAGAACCAAAAAAAGTAGAATCCTTGATGAAATTCAAGAAAATTTTATTCTCTCCTTGTAAAAAAGTGGCCGCTGATAGACAATTTTGCACTAGCCACTTTTTCTCATTTACTGGCCCTGTGGCCGGTGGCTAGTGCTAATTTTGACCTTTAGTTCAAGATATAATTACATTTACTAAACAATGTAAAATGCTATTTGATTCTGAAGCATTTGAATAGCAATATCTGAAAATTTCATGCTTTATAAAAATAACTCTGTACATGCATCAGAAAAATGCAATTGTTAAGTGGGGGAAATTATTTTTTTGAGAACAGCCTTAAGAAAGAATTACAGAAAACAAACTTAGAAAGAAACTAAAATATTAAGGAATCATCAAGTTTAGCTTTACACATTCCAAGAATGCACAAAAGGTAAAAAAATGTTTTTACAAAATTAACTAGAATTAAAAAAAAAGAAAAATACTACTTTTAAGCAAAGAAAATAATGACAAACATTCTTACAGAGAAAATTTTATGTGCACCACCAGTAAGTGCCAGAATAAATTGATTCATTAAACAGAACAATTTATTCAGCTATGTATTTAGAATTTAAACAAAACTTAAGTCATAATCTTCTAAATAATCATTGTTATACTGATACTGGTATTTCTTTTTAAAAAAAACTTACAAGGGAACCACTTTTGGTGTTGCTCGCACCTAGCATTGAGACCTGGTGCATTTTAAAGAATTATGAAGTTTGAGAATCGATAAAATTTTTCTATTAAAATAATATTTCTTGATTATACAGCAGCATAACTTTCTGAAAATGCAATTTTCGAGACCACTTATCGGACTATTAACATTGAATTTTTTAAAGAAAAGCATTTAAAAATAAAAATTAGTTAATAATAAGTATAAAATATTGAAAAAAGTTTGAAAATTCCTTCAAAAACCCACGAATTTGATTTTGAAAAATTGCAACTTTATATTCATATTTTTGGCGGGGAAACAGTTGGCGTTTATTTTCAAAAGTAGAGCTTTCCGGCAACCCTAGCCAAATGCCATAGCTGAATTTGTAAAAGCTAGAAATTGTAATGTCCGACCTATTTCACCACAGTAATTTTTCTAAATTGTGTAAAAATATTAATTTACATTAAGATTACTTTTACCGAAGGACCATTTAATCCCAGTGGCAGAAAAACCGCGACACGGCGACGTAGTTGTGGACAGTTATTGTCTGCACTAAATTGTCTGCAATTTTCTCCCACGAAAACCACGCGAATTTTGGCAAAATATCGCGTAAAAAGCGCGAATTTCGACAGAAGATCGGGTAAAAGCGTGAATTTTGGCAAAATACCGCGTAAAAAGCGCGAATTTCGGCAAAAGATCGCGTATAAAGCGCGAATTTCGGCAAAAGATCGTGTAAAAAGCGCAAATTTCGGCAAAAGATAGCGTAAAAAGCGCGAATTTCTGCAAAAGATCGCAATAGAAGTGCGAATTTCGGCAAAAGATCGCGTAAAAAGCGCGAATTTCTGCAAAAGATCGCGATAGAAGCGCGAATTTCGGCAAAAGATCGCGTGAAAAGTGCGAATTTTGGCAAAAAAAATCGCATAAAAAGCACGAATTTTGGCAAAGGATCGTGAAACAAACGCAAATTTCATCAAAGAATCGTGAAATAAACGCAAATTTCGTCAAGGGACCGTGAAACAAACGCAAATTTCGTCAAGGGATCATGAAACAAACGCAAATTTCATCAAAGAATCGTGAAATAAACGCAAATTTTGTCAAGGGATCGTGAAACAAACGCAAATTTCGTCAAAGAATCGTGAAATAAACGCAAATTTCGTCAAGGGATCGTGAAACAAACGCGAATTTTGTCAAAGGATCGCGGACACAACGCAAATTTCATCAAAAGATTGCGTAAAATGCTAATTACGTAGAGGATCATGAAAAAACGCAAATTTCATCAAAGGATCGCGGAACAAACTCGAATTTCGTCGTAGGATTGTGGGAAAAAAATATTGTCAAAAGATCGCAAAAAAAAAACCCGCAAATTTCGTCCAAAAATTGCAGGAAAAACGAGAAATTTGTCAAAAAGCTATGGAAAAAACGTGAATTTCATCGAAGAATTACAAAAAAGAAAAATTCCTCAAAAAGACTCAGAAAAGAAAAATATGAATTTTGTCGAGTGATCACGAAAAAAACGCAAATTTCGTCCAAAAATTGCGACAAAAACGCAAAATTCATCAAAAAACCATGGAAAAAAATGTGAATATCACCAAAGAATTACAAAAAAAATAATTTCCTCAAAAGGCTGCAGAAAAAAAAAAATGCGAATTTTGTCAAGGGATCGCGAAAAAAACACAAAATTCATCAAATGGTCTGGGGAAAAACGCAAATTTTTTCAGAAGTGTGCAAAAAAACACGAATTTTGTCAAAGGATTGGAAAAAAAAAAAAAAAAAAAAAAAACTAATTTCATTCAAGGGTTTTAGTAAAAACGCAGAGCTTTTTGCGCTTGAGGCCTCTGAAGCTTCCGAAGGTTTTTAAAAGCATCGTTATTGCCTATGTGTGGTTCTGCTTATCCTTCACACTTAAGAAATTCTACAAGAACTTAGATGATGAAAAGTTATAAGCAAAATTAATGAGAATGCATCATGCTTACCATGTTTTAAATAGAACGAAAAAAAATTCCTAGTTTAATTTATTATTTATTCATTAAAATAACATGCAAAATTTGCAGACAGATTATGAAAATTTAAAAGCTTGTCGCAGACAGCTACAAAACTTTCTGCCACTGGGCATTTAAAACATTTCATTTTAAACATTCGAGGCTTTATTCCATTCAATTTCAAAAGAAAACAGTTTGCTTATTTTGTATTTCACTAAAAATAGTTTTCAATGATCTTCGAAGCTTTTATAGAATTATATTTATTAATATATTTATCGTCTGCATAGAAAAAAAAAACCTAATACAGTCAACTCTGTGAAATCTGCCGATGTATAATCCGCAAACGTCTATTATCCGCACTACTCATTGGAATGTAAACAATGAAAATTGTCATTAACAGTTAAACTCATAAAGCTAAATTTGGTTTTTTTTTTTTTCAGTTATCAATTTTCCAATGAATAAATATTTAAATATAAATTGGATATAAATATTTAAATTTCCTCAGGTAACAAAATTTTTCTTGAAGCAAAAAGTAATGAGTGTTCATAGATTACAGAAATAAATTGACAACAAATCAAAACTGTCATTGTGTTGCGGAAATGTTTAAAATAATGAATAATCAGTAAAATTTGTATTGTTTATAATTTATTTAATCTTTAATTTAATTCTTAGTTAGTAAATATATTAAACTAATGCTGCATTGTGCTTTTCCTTTCCATTGCAATTTTTGTATAGTTGTTCCTAATTTACAGTCAGACTTAAAAAAATAAAATGTAAACAAAGGGATGATCTGTAATCCGCAAAAATGTATAATCCACAAAACCCTTGGTCCCTAAGTGTGCAGATTTCACAGAGTTGACTGTATTTGTTTCTTATGCTATCAATTATTTAAAAAAAATCGCAATCTGATATAGTTCTAGTAATCTGTTCTGTACATTTTCTGTTTGGATAAAGCAGGCGGAAAAATTGTAGCGCCATATTTGGCGACTTAACTCACTTTTGCCGTGAAATAAACAAATAAATATATAATAATAAAAAATTAAAAGAATAAAAAAGTATATAAAATATTATTGTAACAGAGAAATTTTTTCGGTTCTCTATCTTTTATGTATAGGGCTACAAAACGCACCAGGTCTCGATGCTAGGTGCGAGCAACACCAAAAATGGTTCCCTTGTTAGTAGTATGTGTGCAACATTAGTATATAAAATGTTATATTAGCAGATTTTTATGCTCTACTGTATGTAGTAGTATTGCATTTTTCAATAGAATTTTAAAAGAACATTCCATTAAAAACTAGTAAATGCATAGATCTTTTGCAGCCATAAATGAATGAATATTAAAAGCATATAGCTGTTCTCCACATAACATTCACCA
Source organism: Maratus speciosus (assembly GCA_963932465.1). Taxonomy (NCBI): domain Eukaryota; kingdom Metazoa; phylum Arthropoda; class Arachnida; order Araneae; family Salticidae; genus Maratus; species Maratus speciosus. The sequence continues at coordinate 63,472,294 of OZ010789.1, forward strand.
TTAAGGACCTAATTCTAATAGATAGGACTAACAAAATTATTTTAAAGACTAAAATTTTTTTATTTCTCCCAAAATCTTGTGATTGTGAAAGAATTAAGGTACTTGCATGTTATCTAGGCCAAGTTCAGAAGCAAACCCCCGGGCTAGATTTTTCCAGATGTTTTGTGTGCTAGTGCATTGATAGAGTATAAATAGAAACTATGAATACAGTTGTAGAATTAGCTCAGCTGATTTTTACATGAAGAAGATATGCCCAGTTAAAACTTTTCCAAGAGATACTTTGAGATCTCAGTATTATAATTTATTTTTTCTTACTACCCAAACAACAGAAATGTCTCCTCTTTTTTTTTTTTTTTTTTTTTTTTTTTTTTTTTGGGAAAAAGTCAATTTAGATCAGCTGGTTTTGTGAATGAAAAGGGGCATATTTTACTATTGTTAGTTTTCTATTTTTTTTATACAGTGTGATAAAGGAAAAATTTTTTTTTTTGCCTTTTTAATCTACATAAATTCGAATTAAGTAACAATACATTACCCTCAAACATACATACTTAATATATATACTTATATATATATATATATATATATACATCTTTCATCTATCTTACATACATCTTGCAATATACACTAGCATGCAAAAGCGTGTACGCCTTCCCTTGACTTGGCTGTTGTGCACGCCTCTACAACACATTCTGATGTAATTTAGTTTTGGCACTTGGCAACATTTAATAATCGTCAGTAGTTTGTTTATCGACTATCTATGTGGACCTATGGTGTGTTCACTGGATTCACAGCAGTTCGGTGGATCAAGCGAACACACCATAGGTCCACATCTCTTGAACAAAATGTAAATACAAACCACATATAATAATTACATATCTTAATACTATAATGAGAGCAAAAATTGTGTGTGTGTGTGTGTGTGTATGTATGTAAATTTTATCTTGAAAACGGCTCTAACGATTTTGATTAAATTTTTCACCCTACCGTTTTCGGGCACGAAAAGACCATTGGGATGGGTCTCGTGTTCAAGAAAATTCGATTAGTGGATCATTTTGTGTCATAACGGGTCAGGGTCAAGCTAATTATATCTAAAGAACGGCTCAATCAATTCTGACTAAATTTTGTATCCAGCCATTTTCGGGCACTAAAAATCCATTGGGATGGGTCGTGTGTTCGAGAAAATTCGATTAGTGGGTCATTTTTGGGTCACTGTGGGTCTAGCTATTTTTATCTAAAAAACGGCTCTAACGATTTTCACTAAACTCTATATTCTACAGTTTTGGATTACGAGAAGACCATTGGGCATGTTCGAGAAAATTCTATTGGTGGGTCATTTTTGGGTCACCGTGGGTCAAGCTAAGTTTATCTACATAACGGCTCTAACGATTTTGACGAAATTTTGCACCCTACTGTTTTCGGGCACAAAAAAGACCATTGGGATAGGTCTCGTGTTCGAGAAAATTTGATTAGTGGGTCATTTTGGGTCCTAATGGGTCAGGGTCAAGCTAATTATATCTACAGAACGGCTCAATCGATTTTGACTAAATTTTGTATCTAACCATTTTCGGGCACGAAAAGACCATTGGGATGGGTCTTGTTTTCGAGAAAATTCGATTAGTGGGTCATTTTTGGTCATAACGGGTCAGAGTCAAGCTAATTATATCTAGAGAACGGCTCAATCAATTTTGACTAAATTTTGTATCTAACCATTTTCGGGCACGGAAAGACCATAGGGATGGGTCTCGTGTTCGAGAAAATTCGATTAGTGGGTCATTTTGGGTCATAATTGGTCAGGGTCAAGCTAATTATATCTAAAGAACGGCTCAATTGATTTTGACTAAATTTTGTATCTAACCATTTTCGGGCACAAAAAGACCATTGAGATGGGTCACGTGTTCGAGAAAATTCGATTAATGGGTCATTTTTGGGTCACTGTGGTTCAAGCTATTTTTATCTAGAAAACGGCTCTAACGATTTTCACTAAACTCTATATTCTACAGTTTTGGATTACGAGAAGACCATTGGGCTAAGTCACATGTTCGAGAAAATTTGATTAGTGGGTCATTTTTGGGTTACCGTGGGTCATGCTATGTTTATCCAGATAACGGGTCTAACGATTTTGAAGGAATTTTGCACCCTACAGTATTAAAGCACGAAAAGACCATTGGGATGGGTGTCGTGTTTGAGAAAATTCGATTAGTGGGTCATAATGAGTCAGCATCAAGCTAAGTATATCTAGAGAACTACTCAATCGATTTTGACTAAATTTTGTATCTTACAATTTTTGGCACGAAAAGATTATAGGGATGGGTAATGTGTTCAAGAAAATTCGATTACTGGATCATTTTTGGATCACCGTGGGTCCAGCTAAGTTTATCTAGATAACGGCTCACAATTTTGACGAAATTCTGTAATCTATCGTTTTCGGGCACGAAAAGACCATTAAGATGGGTCACATGTTCGAGAAAATTCGATTAGTGGGTCATTATGGGTCAGGGTCAAGCTAATTATATCTATAAAACGGATCAAGACATTTTCACAAAATTTTTTAATATACGGCCGTTTCTGGTCATGAGATGACCATTGCGCTAAGTCACATGTTCGAGAAAATTCTATTAGTGGGTCATTTTGGGTCACAATGGGCAGGGTCAAGCTAATTGAATCTAAAAACATGCTCAAAACATTATGACCAAATTTTATATTATACCGTTTCTGTGCATGAGAAGAGAATTGGGCTAAGTCACGTGTTCGAGGAAATTCGATTAGTGGGTCATTTTGGGTCACAATGGGTCAGGTTCCAGCTAACTGTATCTAAAAAACGGCTTAAACGATTTTGACTAAATTTTGTATTCTATCGTTTTCGGGTTCGAGAAGACCATTGGGCTAGGTTGCATGTTCAAGCAAATTCGATTAGTGGGTCATTTTGGGTCACAGTTGGTCAGGGTCAAGCTAATTGTATTTAAAAAGCGCTTCAAAACATTTTGACAAAATTTTGTATAATACCGTTTCCGGGTATGATAAAGCCATTGGGCAGGGTCGCATGTTCAAGAAAATTCAATCAATGGGTCATTTTGGATCCTAATGGATCAGGATTAAGCTAACTGTATCTAAAAAACGGCTCAAAAGATTTTGACAAAACTTTGTACTACACCGTTTCTGGACAAGATAAAACTAGGCTGGGTCGCAGGCTCAAGAAAATTCTATTAGTGGGTCATTTTGGTGATAATGGGTCGGGGTCAAGCTAACGGCATCTTAAAAAGGTTCAAACAATTTTGATTTTTTTTTTTTTGTTATACCGTTTCACAGTACAAAGACCATTGAAATAGATCACATGTTCGATAGATTTCGGTTAGTGGGTTTTTGAATCAACGTGGGTCAAGCTTATTTTATCTAGAAAACGACTAACGATTTTCACTAAATTTTGTATTCCATCGTTTTCAGGCTCGAGAAGAGCATTGTGTTAGGTCGCATGTTCGAAAAAATTCGATTAGTGGGCATTTTGGGTCACTGTGTCTCAGGCTCAAGCTAATTGCATCTAAAACAGCAAGAATGATTCACTAGGAATAATATATAGAGATAAACACAAAGCTAATTTTGACCGAGCTTGGCTCGGTCACTCCTGCTAGTATAAATAATATTACAGTAATAAGTTATTGTCATTGAACCAGCGACCATTAGTATTCAAATAATACTTGCAACATTTTACATTTTTGGTCCGTGAAACCAGAGGTTGTTTTGGTTTTAATTTGCTAGTACTGGTATTGCTTTTTCATTTGTTGTTATATTAATTGAGATGGGTTCTTTAGTGACTTTAAATTGAACAAGAGGATCAGTAAAAGCGCAGCTCACCAGATTAGGAAATCTACTAAATGATGTAACTGTAACATGGTCGAAAATTAAAATAGATACGAAACTGAAGATCCTCGAAAAATTTTGAAGTAATATAGATTCACTATTTATTATACTATATTTCCTATATAGTATAATTCTATATACTATATTCTATATATATATGTATATATATATATTGGGTCAGGTGGGGGAAAGTGGTGGTAATCTAAAAAAATGCACTTTTTTCACAATAATTTTTTTTTTTTTTTTCAATTAATACATAATTGGAGTTTGTGACAAATATTTCTATTAAGATTTGTAAATCTGGCAACAAGTTTACTGTTGTTTATCTTCTTGTTTACATATATGTGCAGTTTGTTCTTAACACATGGTATTGATAAACTTTGTTCTTGATCCTTTCTCACTTGAAAAAATTAGTATATTTTGATACATTTCAGTAGAAAAACTTCTTAAAAACAGATTCATGCATCAAGGTAAGAATTATTTTATTATTTCAGTTTTTTATGATTTTTTTTTCTGAGGTGGGGGAAAGTGGTGGTATAGTTAGGCTTAGCTCAATGTTGTATGATGATTCAATTTTAGACTGTAGATGCGATTAATTTTTAAAAATGGGCTGTAATAAAAGTATTAATCTAAAAAAAATAGGCTTTATTTATAAATTTTAATCTTAATATGATAATACAATTAAATTAAAAGTTATTTTTTACATAGGGTCAGGTGGGGGAAAGTGGGCCCATGGGGTAAAGTGGGGGTATATTGAAAAAAACCTATTTTCTCTTTTAAATTAAGATATTTTGTTAATTCTTTTTTAGAGACATATATTGAGATTATGGCAACTATTCTTATTTTAGTTTTAGAAACTGGAAACAAATTTAATGTTTACAAACTATCTTGTTTATGCTCATTGCATACCGTCAAAAAGTCGATCAGCTAAAATAATCGCCCAAGTGATAAAAATTAATACATTATATCACATAAAGCATTTGAATAAGTCACCATTGGGGAACTATTAGACTTTTCTTGCTATTTGGTGGTGAAGATTATATAGAGTTCAGCAATATATGCTACATACTAAGTGAACCTAATTTTGATAGCCATGGACATTATTTCTTTAATTAAATAATATCTGAAAAATATTTTTTTTGTGCATTTGTACCTTTAAAAATAATTAAGATACATTTATTTCAGTGTATTTTTATTTAAAAAACAATATTTACAAATTTTTATTTAAATATACACTAATTTTGGAACTACCCCCACTTTCCCCCACCATTGGGTAAAGTGGTGGTATCAAAACATGCTCTTTTAAATGTATCACTGTCAGAAAACAATCGAATAAAATTGAGTGGTTATGCTACATGAATCTAATGTATAGAAAATGCATCAAAAGTTTCATTAAAATAAATTTAATAGTTTGATTTTAGGGCCTTTTCTAAAAAAAGCTTGATTTTACCACCACTTTCCCCCACCTGACCCTATAGATTATTATACTATAATTCCAAAAGATCACGATATGACAGTAATAGACACGTTATTGATAGAATTGGAAGACCGAATAAAACAGCTAGAGGTAAATTTCAATCAATTATTAAATTCTGATAAAAATGAAACTAATATGTGGAGTTCTGAAGTAAAATTTAATAGCTGTAAGAATAAATTGCTCAAAATTTCACTTCCTCAATTTAGTGGAAAGTGTAAGAATTAGAACACGTTTAAAATCGAATTTAATAATATTATTACAAATAATAAAGAACTGTCAGAAGTTCAGAAACTACACTATCTACATTCCACATTAAAAAATGAGGCAAAACTGTTAGAAACTCCAGGTAATACATTTAATTTGTTGTTTAAACCATTAGAAAATAGATTTGAGAATAAAAGAATTATAGTGAATATACATTTAAAAGCTATATTAGAATTCGAAAGAATAATTCATGCATCATCTAAAGAAGACGTTTAGTAGATGTTATGAACAAAAATATCCGAACTCTGAACAACTTAGGGTTTAAAAGAAATAATCTTTATGACATTTTATTTGCTACTATAACTTTAGAGAAACTTGATAAGGAAATGAGAAAGCAATTTGAATTATCTATAAACACATTTGAAGTCCCGAGCTTTGATCATTTAATAGAGTTTCTAGAAAAAAGAAGACAATCACTTGAAAGCAACAATAAAAACATAACAATTAGATCAAAAATCCCTAGTGAAATAATATCAAAATCTTTGCTAGTTAATTCAAGTTCTAAAAAGCATTGTGTTATTTGTGATTCATTTCATCCTCTTTCTAAATGTAATAAATTTCTTAGCATGTAGTTTGGTGAACGATTGTTATAAAAAAAACACTCAGCCTTAACTGTTTAAGCAAAAATATTCATGCAAATATTGTACTTAGGCTTTAATCTAGGTAAAAGGGATTTTTAGTTTTTTGGCTAATGGCAGCCAATAACTTCTAGCCAAATAAAAATAGCTTTAGCCAAGGAAAAAAAAAGTTTTATTTATACAAAATTTCTATATACATGAGTATTATTTTTTGTTATGCAATATATAAACAAATACATCATTCTGTAAGATTGATCCTTCGAGATTTGGCTGTATACCACACAGCAAATGCTTTTTTTAAATAGAAATTCTTTTCAAAATTCCCCTTCCAAATTAATCATAAAGTTACTTAAATTCTTGATTGTCAGTTTGTTTCTCAAGTCAGTTTTTGTTATATTCATGAGACTGAATCCCCCTTCACAGTCTGCTGTAGACAACAAAAGTGATGTTACAAATTCATACAAAGGAGTCACTTTGGGAAACATGCCACTAATGCCATTTTTATGAAAAAATATATATATATAATAAGCTAGTTTAATTTCTTTACACGTTGTAGCCAGAACCCGCATAAATTCAAGTTTGAAAAGTTTATATGACATGCATCTGGCACATTGATAATTCAAAGCTAGTGCACATCATATCCCATGCTTATACAATCTGCGATTTTCGTTTTCGCCATATGCTGGAGTCGTGTCTGATGCAAATGACGTCACACTGTTTGAAGACACTTGCATAGAGAGCACAAGACAAATTTTGAAGTGTTGCCGCAGTGCGGATGCAATATGAGATTTTTTTTTTCATTTTTGTGCAGCAAGTTTATGAAATAGGGAACAACAAAATGGGAATGATATAGCATATTTCTTTGGCTGTCGCTATTTGGCTAATTCACTAAATGCTTTGGGGGCAAAAAGCACTTCCAGTTAGCTTTTTGGCTACTTGGCTAGCTCTAGATTAAACCCTAGTACTAAAGCACCGCATAATAGTCTATTACATAGGGATAATTCATTTGTTCCTAATAATGAATTTCATCATCAAAAGACAGAAACAGTGCAGACTGTGGTCCGGGAGTGGAAGGGACTTTGATGCCTAACATCGCTGTTTCACAGTCTTTCAAATTGCTTTCTTACTTCGAATAAAAGTGTTATATTATCAACTGTAATAGTTGATATTAAAACTAGTAAAGGGAATTCTATTCAGGGAAGAAACCTTTTAGATTCTTGTAGCCAAATTAATTGTGTCATTTGATTTTGCAAAAAAAATTGGGTTTAAAGAAAAGGTTTTTGCTCCTGTATCTGGGCTAAATGGCACAGCTAAAACACTAAATAATAAAATTAAAACTGTGATTTCAAATAAAAATAGAGATTTCACAAAGGAACTGGATTTTTTTGTAGCACCAAAAATTACAGAAATAACCCCACTCATCCCTATTCTTGTAGAAACTGCTGATATAGCTACAAATATCTCGTTAGCAGATGCTAAATTTAATATACCAGGGAAAATCGACTTGTTATTGGGTGCTGAATGCTTTTTTTGAATTATTATTGTTATTTCAACAAACCATGTTCAGTTATGTACCTAGCTGTGTTGTGAATAATTTCAAATACTGTTCCTAATATTGTGGTCCACTGACTCAAGACGAGAAAATAGAACAATCTTTGCAAAAACTTTGGGAAATCAAAAATATTAGTGATTCCAATTCACTGTTTAATAATGAAGAAAAATTTTGCGAAAATCATTTCGGAACTACTCATTATCGAACTTGCCAATGCTCAGTATGTTGTGAGCATGCTTACAGAGGATGCCACATTCTAAGGAGAATCTAAAAAACTAGCCAAAAAGAGACTCAATCAAGTTGGCAAAGATTAGGTACAGACTCAAACTTGCAACTTCTCTATTCGGCATTTATGGAAGAATTAAAAAGATTTGAATCATATGGAGTTAGAGGAGGAATCTGAACCTGAAAATGATTTTTATTACATATCTCATCATGGGGTCTACAGACAAGAAAAAGTACTAAACGGTTATGGTTTGTTTTTAATGTGTCAACTCCTACAACGTCTGGTTTGTCAATGAATGATATTCTTTCAAAGGGTAAAATTCCACAAAAACTCTTCCTAGTTATGATTTGTTCTTGAAAACATAGATATGCATTCACAGCTGATGTCGAAAAAATGTATCAGACGATATTAATCCACTGCAAAGAAACCTTCTTAGAAATTTGTGGAAGGACAGTATTGATGCGGCACTACAAACATATAAGCTCAATACAGTGACTTATGGGACATCTCACGCTCCCTATTTAGCTACACATGTTCTTAAACAATTAACGCTAGATGAACAAACTTACCTCTAGCATCGTCAGTCGTCTTAAAAGACTTTTATGTCGACAACGTTCTTCCTGGAGAATCGACTCTCAAAAAGGTTAAAAACCATCAGTCTTAAGTTATAGAACTATTAAATCTCGGAAACATGAAGTTGAACAAATGGTGTGCAAATCATCAAGAATTGCTTGAATCTGAAAATGGGTTGCCACCAAACATAATTTTGATGATCAACCATAATGTATCTTGATAAAAATCTTGGGTGTTCTATAGTATCCTCAGATTGTTTTCTGTATAAATTAAAAAATATCGACAAGGACCTTTACAATAAATGTGATGTTCTTTCTCTAATTTCAAAAATATTTAACCTGCTATGATTAATTGGTCCCAAAGTAACAAGGGCCAAGATATTTATGCAGAAGCTCTGGCTAGCCAAAATAGATTGGAATGAGCCACTGCCAGATTTTATGGCGAGAGAATAGGCTGACTTTGTATTCACCTTCCCAGAGTTAAAGAACCTAAAGATCTTAGGTATATTTTTTGAGAAAATCGCATGAGTTAGCTGATGCTTCCTCATCAGCATATGGAGCTGCAATCTATGTTCAATCTTTACCAGTTGAAGGATCTCATACTGCATAACTGCTGTGTCGCAAATCCAGGTTACTGCCCATGTCAATTCCTCGGTTAGAGTTATGTTCTTGCCTCCTATTAGCTCCATTCAAATAGAAAATGTTGTTCTCTGGACCGACTCTATGATTTTTCTTGCATGGATTAGAAAACCTTCGCATCTACTAAAATTTTTTGTAAGTAATCAAGTTGCCATTATCCAACACCTTACAGACTTATATCATTGGCAACACATATCATTGAAAAATAATAATTCAGCTGAATGCCAAAGATTCTTTAACTTGTAATCTTTAGTTTTGTGGCCCGAATCTTCTTCGGCATGCAAAAATTCAGCATGCAGAATAGCATGAGGTAGATCAGGAAAATAATAGTGACTATACATCAGAACTCAAACCAGTTCAGGAGTTAACCTCACAATTAAGACTGAAAATTACTTGTATAATTGTTTATTTACTTTGAGTAAGTTTTTTTAATTAATTCATATTATTAGTTATATTTTTAGATTTGTGTATAACTGTCAAAATGCTATAGAAAAACTGTATGTCACTTTGACCTCTGATGAGTTTTTAAAAGGCTGAAGTTTTCCTTATCAAACAAGTACAGTACTCGTCATTTGCTGAAGACATAAAACAATTTAAGGACAAGGGGAACCTGTCAGGTAATAGTAAATTACAATTTCTGAATCCATAATTAGATTCTGCAATCATTATCAGAGTTGGATATCATTTAGACAATTATGCAAGGAAACATCCCGTAGTGTTACCCCATAAATTAAGTGAAATTATTTTTGAATATTTTTATCAAAAGTTTTTCCATCTAGGGCCACAATCCTTATTATATCATGTTCAGCAAAATTATTGGGTAATAAATGGAGAATCTTTAGCTCGTAAAATAGTTCATAAATGTACAACCAGTTTTGGAAACAAACCAATAGGGACAAATCAAATTATGGGAAATTTTCCCTCAGAACGAGTAAACCTTAGCCCGCCATTTCTAAAATGTGAGATTGATTTCTGTGTGGACCCTTTATGATTAAGTATAAAAACCAGAAAGAGGGAAATTATAATAAAATTCATGTTGAAATTTTTCTTTACCTCGCCACAAAGGCAATCCATTTGGATATAGTGACAGATTTAAAATCCGAATCATTCATTGCCAACTTAAACGATTTTTTGCTAGAGAGGTAAAAGAGCAACTATAATGTTAGATAATGGAACTACTTTTTCAGGTACAAATACGGAGTATAGGTGAAAACTGGGAAAATGAGTTAGTAGCCAGTGGCCGGTAGACTCAGTTTCATTAGTGGCCACTTTTTAAAGTTAGTGGCCACTATAATGTTTCAATTTTTCTTGACATCTACATAAACTATAATCGTTGTATATATACATATTATTCTATAAGTCAGAGTTTTATACCAGCCAACACTATTCATGATAAGAATAGGGAAGCAGTCAAAATTCAAGAAAATTACTTTAAAACCACATAATCTGTTATATATATTTTTTAGAATATATATGTATATGTTCATAAACACTATTATCAATTAAATTACTATTACTTTCTTTATATAAAAATAATTAAATCAAAATTCCAACAGTTAGGTATACAGTAATAAAAAAAAAAAAAAAATCAAATAAAGCACAATAAAATGTTATTTGGATTCTATTTAATAAGCAAATGTGTTATTAACATACTACACACATTGCATACAGTTGAAATCTAAGCTGATGAGTGTATTTCAAAGAAAAATAATCTAACTAGTGAGCATGTGGCTGGAGTCGAAATATTGAAAATATACTGCAATGTCCTTAAAATCCACTTGCATCTGGTGAAAAAAAAAAAGGAATAAATTATTTGAAATGCGTGTGAAAATCAAAGCTGATGAATATATTTTGCAGAATAAAACTGTATTTCTTGAAAAAATAATCCAACAAAAGAGCAATGGCGAAAAGCTAAAATATTGAACATGCAGCTGGCTGAATCCATATCAACTCAGGCAGGGGGGTTACCTTCATAGTCTCAGAAGTTTTTGAATTGAACATATGTTAAAATTTAAGAAAAAGTAAGATACTTGTATATTTTCATTTTGCCCAAAAAAATTCCTGGCCCGAGATACAGGCCGCCAAAGATGACATCCCCGGCATCCTTTTTCATTCGCGATTTTCGATAAGAATTTTAAAGTGCTCTATCTCTAGAACGGTGCAAGATATCTTGTTGCGGTTTATTTTATTTTAAAGATAATATTCTTCTGTTTAAAATGATATACCCAATTTTGAAAAATGTATTCAACTTTTCTTGTGGCAACCTTTTGAAAAAAAAATTTTTTTTTTCAAAAAATTTTTTTTTTTTTGAAAATGCCAATTCTAAAAATTTTGATTTTTTTGCTGTTGATCAATACCATTGGGAACTATCTTCACTGTAAAGGAGAACTTCCACTTTTGAGTTTAACAAATTTTAGAAACATTTAAAAAATTCAGAGAATTTTACAGGAACTGTATATATACAGTTCCAGTAAAAGTCACTGAATTTTTGCTTATTTGTATCATATTTGTAAGGATAAGCCTACTATATATCCTAAACAAGTTAGAAATTGCAATATCAAATGTGGCAAATGAGGTGCGTGCGCACTATAACTAGTTTTATAAATATTCAGATCTTGGTGCAATAAGTTACACTCTTGGGCAAAAAGGGCATGAATACAAAATTTATTATGATTCTACATATTAAATTCAGTAATACGGAAGTAATATGAATTCATCTTAAAAGGACTTAATCGCCATGGCAACGTAGAATCATTGCCTATCATGGTATATCATTGAATCAATTATATATTATAGGATTTTTAAATAGAATGAAGAAAACTTTTATTAATGTCTTTTATGTTTTAATTTGATTTTCATAGCATTTGAAGTGATACATACTTTATTTTCAATACCGAACATAGTAAAACAATCTCAATAACATATATCAATTACACAGCAATACAAATTATATTAATACAAGTTAGAGCTCAGACAGATGGGCAGACAAATCGAATCCATAAAGACTTTCAACTATGTTGGAAATTGTTAAAAACACATAAATAGGTCGGAATTTGACTTTTAGAAATTTATGTCAATAGACGGAAGCATACTTGAATACTTTCATACAACCCTGTATTTTACCTACTATCTTTTTATACATGCCACTATTTAGCTAATATTTAATTAACATTAAAACATCCTTAAAACCAGTGAAATCACACTTCCAGAGATTATCATCCATAGACGGCCATGTATCTAATTCTTTGCATGGACCTGTATATCATTTTATCTATATTCTCCAAACATATCTTAGTATACTAAATGTAGTTCAGTGTAAAAATGCATAACTCATTTAAAAATCACCTTTAAGCTACTTTCATTCATACTCAGTAAACCCTTAAGATTTCTTTTGTGTAGCCCTGTATATGATCTACAGCATTTATGCACACAACGTAATATGGAAAAATTTAGTTAAACTTAAAAACTCAAACACAACTAACAATGCACTTCCAGCAATACCCTCACGATTTCTTTTGTGTAGCCCTGTATATGATCTACAGCCTTTATACACACAACGTAATATGGAAATATTTAATTAAACTTAAAAACTCATATAGCAACTAAAAATTTACCTCTAGCAATCTTCGCTAATGTGCAGTATTCCAATAAGGTAAAGTATCCGAAATCTTTTGTGTGTCCCTGTAAACACTATGCACTTTCTATGACACAGGAAGTAATTTTTTGTAAACCTCTGCAATAAAGTATGTATCACTTCAAATGCTATCAAAATCAAATTAAAACATAAAAGACATTAATAAAAGTTTTCTTCATTCTATTTAAAAATCCTATAATACATAATTGATTCACTGATATACCATGATAGGCAATGATTCTAGGTTGCCATGGCGATTAAGTCCTTTTAAGATGGATTCATATTACTTCCGTATTACTGAATTTAATATATGGTATTATAGTAAATTTTGTATTCATGCCCTTTTGCCCAAGAGTGTAACACTTATTGCACCAAGATCTGAATATTTATAAAACTAGTTAATACTATGGACGCACCTCATTTGCCACATTTGATATTGCAATTTCTAACTTGTTTAGGATACATAGTAGGCTTATCCTTACAAATATGATACAAATAAGCAAAAATTCAGTGACTTTTACTGGAACTGTATATATACAGTTCTGTAAAATTCTCTGAATTTTTTAAATGTTTCTAAAATTTGTTAAACTCAAAAGTGGAAGTTCTCCTTTACAGTGAAGATAGTTCCCAATGGTATTGATCAACAGCAAAAAAATCAAAATTTTTAGGATTGGCATTTTTGAAAAAAAAATTTTTTTTGAAAAAAAATTTTTTTTTTTCAAAAAGGTTGCCACAAGAAAAGTTGAATACATTTTTCAAAATTGGGTATATCATTTTAAACAGAAGAATATTATCTTTAAAATAAAAAAAACCGCAACAAAATATCTTGCACCGTTCTAGAGATAGAGCACTTTAAAATTTTTATCGAAAATGGCGAATTGGAAATGGTGCCCGGGATGCCATCTTTGGCGGCCTGTATCTCGGGCCAGGAATTTTTTTGGGCAAAACCAAAATATACAAGTATCTTATTTTTTATTGAATTTTAACATATGTTCAATTCAAAAACTTCTGAGACTATGAAGGTAAGATTTTTTCTTTGGCTGCCTGAATACACATGGACGTTGTAATCTGCTTGCATCCAGTAGGAAAAAGAGTTTTGTTTGCCAGTTTGCTAATTAGATGTAACCAAAGTAGAGATGCATATTTTTATGAATAACGCTATATTTTACTTGGCGATCGATAACAGATTTTTTATCGCCACTTGGCGAGTGGCGACTAGGGTGGCGATCGATGGCCGATTTTTTAATCGCCACTTTTACAACTTTAATCGCCACGTGGCGAGTGGCGACCGCTAATTTTCACCTATAATACGGAGTTGAAGAAATTACATGCTCTGGTATGCAGAGTTGGCAAGTTTTTGACGCATGATGGGTTTTTACCGGATTTTACCATGGTTTTTACTGTCACGTCAAAAACCCATTTTTTAGTAGTAGTTTGTTTTTACATTTTTTTTTTTTTTTTTTTTTTTCATTCTATCTTTAGTATTAAGTTGTTTCACATGAAATATTCAATATCGAAAAGGCTCTGAAGTATATTTATCCATCCAAGAAAAACAAAAAAGAATTGCACTAGAATAATAGGTATACATCTCTGTTAGAAGATCTCTACAATAATCTTAAGCTTATTCATATAGGTTTAGGCATATTCTACAAAACTTATATTTTTTGAAGAAATCCTATAACCCATAAGTATAAGATTAAAAAATATGTATAATTTCGGCAGAATGTAGTATACTGTTTAAAACTAAATAGCTTTCTCAGAAATTTCCTCAGAAGTAAGTTTTCTTAAAGTGTTAAATCCAAATTGTCATTGATTAATTTTATTTCTAAATAGCAATAAATAAAATAAAATATATTTTAATAGTTGAAAATTACATACATCTTTTGGGAGAAAGGAATAAGACTTGTTCTTCAAAGTTAAATCTTGTAGAGATTAAAATTTGCAAATCAATATTAAACTTTAAACCATGTGAAAACTAAATTTTTAACTATATTTTTGTTAAGTAGTTTATTTTAGTCTAGTTATTTCCTTAAACTAAATAAATAAATATTTCTAAGCAAAAACGTAGATCCCTAAAGATCCATTAATTAAAAAGTTAACTGCATTAAAAAATAAATAAAACATTTAAGAATCTTTCTAAATGTAATAATAATTTTAAAGGTAAAAGATTTTTACTCATACAGATAGTCATATATATGTAATAAAAATATGCAATGTGTTATTTCTTTCAACTAACTTTAAATAATGCCTAAATAATTTTAAGTAAAATGTATACAGGACATAAATAGTTTGTCTTTATGGTAGCTTTAATAAATTTCAATTTAATCCCCTTCACGGCGAGCATCTTTTACAGAATTTTTAATCTTTTATCACTGGTATTTTAAAACAGAAATTTTTGACTAGATGAATCGAGAAAATGCCTTGAGTAAATAAGACAAAATTTATAATAAAAAATAACTGGTAGGAATAATCACGAGCGCATGTGTGACACTCATCCCCAAGTGATTAAAAATATTTCATTACTATTCAGGTATATTCTTAAATTTATATCTAAAAATATATAAGCTGAAATGGTCTGTTTATAAGTTTCATATATATTTGCACTAAAGTTAACAAACAGCAAAAAAAAGAAACTATAGTGTGTATTCCGGGTGAGCAAAAAGCCCATACAAACTTTAAAAAATCATAAAAACCGAAAAAATAACCGAAATGAAAAACTGTTTGCAGGATTAGCATCTGTAGGTCACGGGAATTTTTTTAAGACAGAAATAAAAAATAACTCAAAAAACAGCCGACAGATGGCGCTGGTTTGTGCAATTTTGGTGGAAATATACAAATGAAATGGTTTTAAGAATTTGTGCTCCTAATCCAGAACTAGTTCATTGTTGTGAGCCGCCTACTTGATCAAGGATGCTGAATATGAAGGATAAAGCTTTGTTGGTGAAGTTATTTTATGAGAACTAGTTCTGGATTAGGAGCGAAGTTCTTATAACCGTTTCATTTGCGTATTTCCACCAAAATCGCATGAACCAGCGCCATCTGTCGGTTGTTTTTTGAGTTATTTTTTATTTCTGTCTTTAAAAAATTCCCGTTACCTATAGATGCTAATCCTGCAAACAGTTTTTCATTTCGGTTATTTCTTTGGTTTTTATGATTTTTTAAAGTTTATATGGACTTTTTGCTCACCCGGTATATATATAAATTCTATTTTATTTTTTCTTTATTGTTTTGTTGTGTTAAATTATAAGTCTTAAAGCTTTCATCTGAAATCAGGTCCTACAGGTTTGTATAAAAATTTTAAGATTCTGCTTATTGAAGTGAAAATGAAAATCACCATAATTGCATTTATGAAATACATAAGATATGCATTTTAAAATATCACATCTAAAAATATTCAAATTTATTCAATGACCACAGTCCATGCTTGACATCTATTGTCTTATATTAAAAATGTATATTGAATATTATTTAATAATTATAATAACCTTTTATTATCATTTAATATTAATGTTAATTGCTGTTAGTAGAATCTATATTAGTTGAGATTATGACAAATATTGCTCTTTCCTTTTACTCTTGTATTTTTAAATTTTTCCCATTTAGGAAATGCTCTTCTTTTAAATAAATTTAACAAAGTAATTGTGAATAATAATAATAACAAGGAAAAATCAATCTACAAATGTATTGTATGCTACACTTACACTATATATTGGGGGAAAATCGAAAATGATAGGTTTTTGACGGAATAAACTGGTAAAAACACGGTTTTTACCACTGTCATGTCAAAAACCAGATTTTGACGTTAAAAACCCAACCCTGCTGGTATGTAAACTCAACAATGCTTTGTCTAATTATTTGGCCTCTGAAGCTGTTAAATGGAAATTCATCCCTCCTCGTTCAGCAAATTTTGGTGGATTATGGAAGGCTGGAGTGAAATCCTTTAAGTATCATCTCAAAAGAACTTAAGGCAATTCTCGAGTCACACTCGAAGAATTTTGAACATTAACCATAGAAATTGAAGCAATTTTGAATTCTCATCATTTAGTACCTATAGTGTAGTAAGGGTCTTATGCCATCATAATACTAATACCTTAGTTAGACTCCCTAAGGTATTCTCATCCCTTAGTTATTGCTAGATCCAAATGAAATTGAAGTCTTGACCCTAGCTCATTTTTTGATAGGCCGACCAATCACTTCAATTCCCAAACCAGACATGACAAAAATGAATCATAATAGGTTGTCTCATTCGCAAAAATTAACAAAAATGATGCAACTCTTATAGAAAAAAATGGAACACTGAATATTTGGTCAATTTACACAAAGAACTAAATGGTACATTGATAAGGAAAATCTGAACGGAGGGTGTGTGGTCACCCTACAGGAGGGCAATTTACCTCCCAGTAAATGGGCATTAGGCCATGTCCTTACATGGTTCTGATAAAAAAAGTCAGGGTATTAGAAATCAAAACAGGTATAATTATAGTCAGAGCATTAGAAATCAAAACAGCAACAAGTATAATCAGGGTTGGCATGGTTTAAACCAAGTGGTTTTAACCATGGTTTAAACCAATAGGTTTTTTTGTCAAAAAAACCATTTTTTTTTTTTTTAGAAAAAGTCTAATATAATATTTTCTCTTTTTTGTAATTTAATTGTTTTAAATTATTGATAGAAGTAATTTCTACTTTTAACATTTCATCTCAGCAGTCAACATGAGACATAATGAGCCTAGGTCGTGTTTCTATGCATGTAGAATGAAAATTAGCATGTGTTGATGAACATATCTGGTACCCTAAAAATTTTTCTTAAAACATGTGAAATTAGAAAAGATGAAATAGATAAATAATATTCAATATTTAGCATAAAATATTTTCATTTAAAAAACGCAGATTATTTACAGCAGTTAACAACAAAATACAATGATCTTTAGGATTTTTGGTTAAGTTGTAAAAGAAAATTTTCTGGATTGGGATTGGGGAAGATTATCCTTAAAGAATTTAAAAGAGTAACTTAAGATATCAAATTGAATAACACAGCTTGCAAAAATTGAGTGCTAGTTATAGTCTTTCAATAATACCAATCAATCTTTTCTGTTAGTTGCTGAATCTAATAGCCAAAAATGTTGACTTGGACACTTGGAGTTATCACTCAGAAAACAAAATAACCAGAAGTATTTGGATATTAAAATAATAATAACAACCACAGAATAATATATTATATTCATGAAACTGCATCAAATGTTTATTGATTGATTATTATATTATTAATCAAAGGATTCTTCATACGATTTTCAAGGTATCAATGTTTCACTGCGTAGAGCAGTTTACTTTGAACATAAGACATAGCTGTTACTAATAATGTTTAAATTAGAAATGATTTTAATTTTCTATATAATTGACTGTAATTATTTAATTAAAATATTTTCAAAAGTTATATTACTTATATAATATCCAAAAATGTTTATTTTATCAACAGATATGCATCTGTATGCAATAGGAAATTATATTTAAAAAAACCTGGTTTAAACCAAATAAACTGTTTTTTTTGGTTTTTTACAAAAAAACCCGGTTTTTTTCCAACTCTGGGTATAATTATAGTCAGAGTATTAGAAATCAAAAGAGCAACAGGTATAATTAATTATAAGGTTCATCTCTTACGGTTCTCTTCCATTATGGGATTAATAATATGTAATACAATATCTATTATCTTGAACCAGTCAACTAATTTTATTGCTATCATCATTATTGTACATATTTTTATTTTGAAGTGTTTATTACGCTTATTAGTTAAATTTTGTGTTTAATAGAATTACAATTCTTGGTTAAATATTTTCACATAGAATCTAAACCTAACTGTTATTGTATCCATATATTTTCTGTACTTTGATTTGAATTAGTCCAGTATTTTCTTTAATTAAATATTATTAACTTGTTAAATTGTTCATTGTTTACATCTGTGATAATGTGCAGATTTTAGGTGTTTGTTGATTTTAGGGTTGTGGATTTGAGGGAGTTTACTGTAATAAAATTTCAGAAGGAACTTATGCTCAACTTTGAAAGGGACCACTTTTATAATCTTATTAACCTTAGTCCTTTTATTTACTGATGTTTGGTAGACTGTTAGGAAATAAAAGCAAAAACCTGTTTTAAACTGCAAATAAAAACTGATACTTTTTTTTTTACCTTATAAACAAAACAAACTAAAGCGTAATCCATGGGGCTATTTTAGTTATAGTTGATTTGAGGTATAGTGGTCATTTTTTTCTCAAAAAAGCTACAAATCCATACATTTTTATAAAGGTACATACATACCATATATTTTGGCATATAGTGTGCACTGTTGAAACAAGAAAATTTATCAACATTTATAGGTGAATGTTACATGCCAGGTATAAAAATGCAAGACTAAAAATTGAGAAAAGTTAAGCATAGAAACTGAGATTTCCAAATTAATGAACAAGAAAAGAAGTGCAATAAGTAATAAACCAGAGTATGATTCGAAACACTTTGTGGGGATTCAGTAGAGAAATATTCTTAGTAGTATTATTATGTTTTCACATTGAGTTTGCTCATATTTTTATGTTCATACAAGTTATTATAGTTTTGAATGTTCTTTATAATATTTGCATGTTGCATATCGCATAAAGGTTATTTTACAAAGAAGGGGGTGCTCGTAATACGGCAATAGAGATAAAAAAATATAGTCTAGTCTCAAACCACAGATGTGCATTATACAGTAATTAATGTTGTTATACAAGTATATTTTTTTAATGCTATGATGTAAATTATTATAATTTTTTTACATAAAGAAGAAAAAGGGAAAATAATACCGATACACATCTTATTAAAATACATATAAGAAGTACCTGTACCTATCTTTTTTTCCTCTTCTTCATCACCTATTTTTCCATCATCATCATCACTTCTTACTTGAGACTTCTTTTCATCAGCTACATATTTACAATTTGTTTTTTCTTCCACTCCTATAATAATATCATCATTTGATTTTTTGCTTTCAGTATCACTTTTTATTTCAGATTTTGTTTTATTATCAACTTCATTTTTATTATCCAACTTTAACTGTTCAAAATTCGTAGCATTAGAAGATTTGTTATTTTTTACTTCTAGAGATTCAGCAGATTGACCTCTCTCTCCAACTAGAAGCTCGGTAGGAAAATCAACAATACTCATTTGTGAATCTACACTGTCCTTTTTTTCATCACAAGTAGCATGTTTTGAAGACACATTAGACTCATTAGTAGTTATAAGCTCATCATTATCTGAAAAAGTAAAATTAAATTTAGAAAAGATGACAAAAAAAAATTAACATTAAAAAATAATAAAAATACATCCTTAAGTATTCAACAGACACATAAATGATGAAAAAAAATACACAAATAAAGGATGAAAACTTTTCTTTGGTATAATACTACATCAAATATACTATATATAGCAGAAAAAAATAATAAAAACTGCACCAAACGGGCATAAAATTAATAAAATATTTACAAAACAATTTGTAAAATTTATTCAAATTCACATACAAATACATATACAAAAGATCTTTATAACACAATTCTATATATAATGCACAGCTTCTGAAATGTAAACAATGAATTTTACAATTAAAAAGAGCCTGCAATCCATATTGTAGAAATATTGCTACCCTCTAGAGGACTAAATTTAAAACATTATTTCATCTTTGTCTACATAATTCCGATTTTTTAATGAAAAAATTGCTATCATTAAATTTAAAAAATTTGGAAATAAGTAATATAATGATTTTGTCCAGGTGTATTTTGGTCATGTTTATAAAGTAATTTCACAATATATGAAATGGTCTATATTACACAAAAATTTATAATCTGCACAACTTTTGGTCAGGAATGCAATATAATGATCTTCTACTCAAGGGTGTAGTGGAGGGTATACAGAGGTATACGCCGTATACCTTCTGGATTTTTTTTTAAGAAGATGGGTATACCCTCTGTTTCTCAAATAAATCTATATAGTGTGTACTCTAGGCACGACGTTCATGACTTTAGCATATACCCTCAGTTTTTTTTGTCTACAACACTGCTTCTACTGTATATTGATATGTTCCAGACATATTTTTCTATATTTTCAAGCTACGCTTTAATGATGCATAAAATGATATATATAATGCAAAATTCTATATAACGCAAGACCTAGCGTTTTTAGATTTGCATTATAAAGATCTTTTTTTGTATATACAAGATCAGTAACACTCACCATTCACAGAATAGTGAGTTGGCATCTAGGTTTGGCTAACCAAAACAAACTCGGACACAATTTTTATACCAGTTATCAGGCTCAGAGCTCAAAATGAAAATTTTATTTCTGCACAAATTGAAAGACGAAAAAGAACTTGTTATTTAAGAGGAACAAGAGTATAGTCTAAGTTTCAAAAAGTGTTTACTAATCCTTTAAGGCTGTTTCTCAACTGCTCTGCTCAACAAGTGCAAAACGTTTTGACTTATTTACAAATTCATTTTTTAACGAAAAGATATAAAATTGGAAAGCCTGACCATGGAAGCGATTTGGAATCAAACTGTGTTTTCCATTTTTTGATCAATAAATTACCAATTGAGTTATAAGCGATTTTGATCACATGACACGGCATTTTCCTCCCCTTACTAACTGGATTTTCTTCTATCGTTCGGAAGTTCGGTTCAAAATGCCAACTTTGACAGAATTTTCTGAAAGATCTATTGCGTTTACAAGAAAATGGAAAAAACAGTTCGATGGCATAGTTTCTGAATAACAACACCATCTAGTTTCATGCGTTTCCGAACAAAAATGAATTAAAACTTATGTCAGAAAGTTGACCCTTTGGATTTGAGAAGAGACTTAAGGATCAGTAGTTTGCAAGGGTTCTTAACTATTATTAATGGGATATAAGGAGATATATTGTATCTGTTTCTGCAGCCTTTGCACAGCCAGTGGTAGCAACATAAAGAAGCTGTGGGATATGGATCATTCCTAGATAAAGGGAAATTTTGGCTTTGAAAAAATGATTAAGGCTGTTCTCAAATCCAAAAGGGCAACTTTATGACATAAGTTTTAATTTATTTTTGTTCAGAAATTTATGAAACTAGCAGGTGTTGTTGTTCAGAAACTATGCAATCACACTGTTTTTTCCATTTTTTTATAACTGTAATAGATCTTTCAGAAAATAGTATCAAAGTGGGTGTTTTTAACCGAATTTCTGCATGAAAGAAGAATAACCACTCAAGGAAGGGTGGAAAACGTCTTTGTCACATGATCAAAATCGCTTATAACTCAATAGGTAATTTACTGATCAAAAAATGGAAAACACAGTTCAATTCCAAATCGCTTCCATAGTCAGGCCTTCCAACTTTATATATCTCCGTTAAAAAAAGTATTTGTAAAAGTGTCAAAACATTTTGCGCTTGTTGAGCAGAGCAGTTGAGATCAGCCTTAAATTCTATTATATCAATTCCTGATTTTTAGCTCAAATTTCACCAGATATTAAAATAATGGGAATTTTTGCTAAGGAATACCAATGGCTTCTTTAAAATGTCTAAAATTGTTATTGCTATGTCCCTGAAACCATAAATCTAATACGCCTTGATAATGACGACAGCAATGACATTTTCAACGTTAAGCCTGCTTTATTAGCTAAACAATAACAACTGGAAGCTTATGGGGTACTTATTCTGAAAGCAGTCCTAAACCTTCTTTATAATAGATTCTGCAAAGTTAAATTATTGAATATGTATTTCAGCAGCAATAAAGAACTTGGTAATGACGCATATTAAATACACTGAGACTGTAATTTTGGAAAAAAAGCACAGATTGAAGTAGTTCTTGAATAGGTAACGAAAAGTAGACATTAATTACTTCTTGTAAGAACGTACGGAACTATACAATCTAAGAACATTTCCATATCAAAACGACATCTAGTGGAGACGAGAATGAAACATTGCTGAGGAGCATAGTAATGACAACTAACGCTAGGGACAAATTTTAAATAAGTATAATTAATGGAAATGTTTTTGTTTTGTCTAAAATGTTAAATGTATAAAACATAGAGACAAGAAATTTACCCATATAATCATTGCATTTCTTCTAAAGCTTTCCAAATCTTGAAAATAATGATTTCAATTTAAAAATTAGAAGTTTGGGACAAGCTTTGATAATTACAACTTTACAATTTTTTTTAAATGTTGAAATTATTATTTTTCTCATTATTTAAGCCTAATGCACAATGTAGCGCCTGAACAGGAATGTTCATAAAAAATTTAAACATTCACAGTTGACTTGATTAATTCGCATTTTATAGCCAAGGACATGAAATTTCCCATTATCTGAAAATGACCCATATCCTTTGTCATCCTCGCTTTCAGTTTGAAGTCCTTTTCCAGAATTACTGTTTGTTAAGGTATGCACCTACCAGGGTTCGTTGATATATATCAATGGATATATATCTTGATATATATCATGATATATATCTGATATTTATTTTCAAAATATCAAGATATTTGATATTTTCATTTATTTGATATTTTTTTCAAAATATTAGGACGTTTGATATTTTCATATATTTGGTATTCATTTTCAAAATATCAAGATGTTTGATACTTTCTATATTTTTCTATCTTTAATATTTATTTTCAAAATCTTACTGTGCAAGATATTTTTTATATTTTCAGTCAAAACAAGTGTAAATGAAATTTTCAACTGTTATTGACTGTTGTTCTGTAGATTATATACTACAAATCTGACCATAAAGAACTGTTCTTTCTGGCAGTGACTTTTTTAGCCAAAGAAATCAAATATCTTTTCCAAGCTCTATGTTTGAAGTTTTTATTTTTAAATGTAGAACTAACAATTATGTGGGACGCATTCAGAACAGCCACTGAAAGTTAAATTGTCTAATTTAGATAATCTAGATAATTTAGATTTTGATTTATAGCTTCATTTAAAAATAATTTTTTCTGGCTTTAGTTGGCTTAAACTGTACTTAAGGAAAAAAAAGAAGATAAAATTACATTTATGTTATTTTTTCAATTAAAAAAGAACTATTTTGCATTTACAATTTAGTTTTATAAAATATAAAATTTTCTTGATACTTGATACTGAATGTGTGTGTGTAAAGCAAATTGTTTCTGTTTTCAATTAGTGATTTTGTTTTAAGTGGAAAACAAAAATGCATTTTTAGAATATTCTTTTATTAAGTTTTCATGTCACATGCAATATGTTTTAGTTTCTAATCTATATTATGCTTGAAAATGTTTATTATCAACAGTAAGTTAGTCATTTTGAAAATATCGGATATATATCGAAAGTATCGGATATATATCAAAATATCGGATATTTTTGATATTTTCGAAAATATCATGATATTTACGAACCCTGGCACCTACCCTTTGGAGCATTTTTTTTTTTTTTTTTCGAAAAATATGAAATTTTTATTAGACAAAGACACATGTGTTTTTAGTTAAAGGGAATAAAACTATGAATTCAAATTAATTTTTAATGATATTTTAATTAACTTTTCAAATTTCGGAAATATTTATTCAAATTTTAGTAAAGAATTGCGTTTATGCCAAACCTTTTATAACAAAATCTATTCAATATATTTCACTTTTTTTTTCAACAATATACAGTAGAACCTCTTTTATCCGAAACTCTTTTAACCAAAACTCTCGGTTAACCGAAATCCATTTTTAAAGCTTTTTTTTTTTTTTTACTATCACATTCTTTGTGTGCAAAATCCGTTTTGAAAGCTTTTTTTTTTTTTTAAACTATCATATTCCTTGTGTGCAAAGCGGTCTTTTCAGAACTATGAGTGCATATAAATATTTTCGATTCCCTTTCTTAGAGTTCCTTTGAAATTAACCAGATGTACTTAATTTCAAAATTAAAATTCAGGTAATTTATTCTTGTTTCTATTTTGCTGTTACTTTATTTTTATTAAGCACTTGTTACCATAATAAGAAATATTGGTACTTGTTAGTTATCCCGTCGAACCATTTCGCCAAATTATATAAATCGGCAAACCGCTCGCCAAATTATACAAATTGGCATAATTTTTATTTTAAATAACGAAAAAACAAATAAATTAATATAACATTAATAAAAATACAAATAAAACGTCGAAATAAAAATCATTTGAAATCATTTGATGACGTAAACACGTGTTGTCAAGTGAATGTGACATTTACGATCAACCATTATTGGCATTTAATCTTACAATTTGCCGACAGTAATTTGTTTCACAAATATATATTCTAAAAACACACTCAAAATATATATTAAACATTTAATTGCTAAAAAGGACGTCAAATGTTAATAAAATACATTAAAAGATCTTAATAATTTGACATGTTTCGATTGAATTTACTCAATCATCATCAGAAAAAAAAATAAACACTAAGATGGAAAAATGAGAATAAACTATTACAAATGAAATTTAAAAATAAATAAATAAAAATCAATAAATAAAAATCATGCGCGTAATATTTTAACATGTTTCACGTTGCCCTATTTAATTTTCAAATTATCTAACAATTCAATCCAAATAATTGGGATTTGAAATGACAAGGAATCATTGCAGACCATTGAGTTTCTGACGTAAATTTCAATAGATTCTCTAATAAAAAGTTGCAAATAAAAATCTGACCTATAAATTAATCTACTTTCATTAAACAAAATATTTATGTTTTCTATTTTATTTAGCCTAGATAATGCGGTTTTACCTCTATTAAATTTTATGTCAGCAATGTGTTCTTTACATCTCACTTTGAATTTTCTCTGAGTCATGCCAATATAACAATTTTTCTATAACCACCTTCTTTAAGAAAAGGAATGATATAAACACCGGAAAGGTCAAATTTATCAATCGGGTCGATTCTAGTGGTTAAAATTGATTTTAATTTTGGAGGGGGTCTAGCAATTAAATTTAAATCAAACTTTTTTAGTTAAGTTTTAGCGGATTCGAAGAAATTTGGATAATAATTTATAACCACCCTTTTCATGTTATTTTCTCTGTCGGTTTTATTTTCATAAACTGCATCGTTCATTTTGCTAATAAACTTTTTATTTCATTTATTAACTATTTTAACTTGATATCCGTTGTTAATAGCTATTGTTTTAATTTTATCTAATTCATCATTTAAATTTTCAGGGGAACAAATTATAACCAATTGATTATAACTAATTGACAATAATTTGGTCAACGGGATAACTAACAAGTACCGAAATTTTCCATATATTTCTCCTTAATCTTAAAATTGTAGATTTTTGATTTTCCAAAAATGGTCGGTCCCAATTACTTCGGATAATGGAGGTTCTACTGTATTAGCAAACCACTTACCTGTGTTTAAGAAACAAAAGATTTGCAATACCTCTTAAATTTACTAACATATACGAAATTTTGTATACAAACATGATTGTTTTTTTTAAATGTGTATATTTTCAATAAAAATAGCTTTTAAATTAATACAGTCGAACTTCTATTTAATGAAGTCGCTAAATCCCGGAAAAAAGTTCGTTATATGGAAAATTCGTTAAATAGAGATTCACCTTTTAAAATACTTTAAACTACTTAAAACAGATTTTAAATTCATAAACACTAAATATTTTTACTAAAAGTAATTAATCACATTTTTTTAAATAAATTATATCGATTTGTTTTATTTATTTTGTCCACCAATATCCATCATCAAATCATTTTTTCTATGTGTTTAAATCTTTGAAATCTGCAAGGAAAACAAAACATTGTCCGGGAATACACTGTCTTTTCTGTTTAAAGTAAATAGTTTTACATTAACGAATTTTAATGACATTATCGTATTTATTATTATTATAACAAATAATTTTAACCATACATTAACATATGCGTCCTTAAATTTAATTTCTGAAAAACTCTGTTAATTTTGCCTGAGTTTTTTATTTTAAAAAGTGCTTTCTCTCATAATACGTCTCGCATCTTTGCAATGCACCAAAAACCCCTTCATGCATATTTTCTTCTAACTATAATTCACGTCGGATTGTTTCAAATGATTTTAGCATTTCATCATACGAAGTTTTGTTAATTCCTGCATAATGACCATTTCCATCACCATCATATTCATCTTCATTGTAATTCATTGATGTATTGTTTTTATTTTCCACACTGTCGAAAATATCCAATTTGGATAGTGTTTTCGAGGTCTCAATTTCAGAATTAAGTGAAATACAATCATCAATCAGCACACCATGGTTAATTTCTTCTTATTTTCTCACTGTATCCACATTTTTAAAAGTTACTCTAAGGGATTATCGTCTTCGTCCTCCGTATTTACCGAATTCTCACTGCTGACAAAGAAGGCGCCTGGTAAAACCAGTTCAAGGCCATTGAACATCATAAAATGTGTTTAAAGAAAGAATAAGTTTGAAATGTCCAGAAATATTTTAAGAAATGGGGATAAAAAAAATTTTTGATCACAAGAAAAAGTTTGTTAAATAGAGAATGCACTTCGCTATTTGGAGGTTATTTTACAAAGAAATTTGCAAAATATTCTTGGTTTTAAGGAAAAGTTCGCAAAATAGAGAAATTCGCAAAATAGAGGTTCGACTGTATATACATACTTCAAACTATATTTTGCTTCATAACATACAAATAGATGAGCAGAACCTTGTGACAAAATTTTATTTCAATATCTTAAAAAACTTTTTTTTTAATGAGGTTTCTGGTAAATGTAAACAATGAAAAACACAGTTATCCAGAAAATGCAAATTAAGATTTTAATATAGCACAAATTATGTAAAAAGTTTACAACTTTAAATTCAAACTTAATTCTGTATTAAAAATGAAAAAGATGAGCATTAATCTTGTTTAAAAGTAAAGAAACAACTGTTAAAATGTATTGTTTACCTTTCTTTAAACGGTTGCTTCCAGTTTCAGAAAGTTCATTTTTGGTTTATATTTTGGGGTATAGCTTTGCGTCTAATTATCACTGAACCAAAAGTAAGGCATTTTTTGAATCCTACATTTTTTAACTTTAATTTAAAATAATAATTTTTTTTTTTTTAAATGAAATTTTTCGCAAAAACAGTGATTTGTGGGTAGGCACATATCTTAAACTCTTGTCTTTCTGCCTTAGTTAAAAAATGACATTTTAAAAGAAAAAGAATTGTAAATTTTGCAAATTTCCATGGTTGGGTAAATAATAAATCTGTTTTTTTTTAAACAGATTTTCAGTGACACGAAAATTCTGAAAGGTTATCATGAGGGAGTATCTAGGATTAATGTTTATTTAATGTGTAAGAAAAGATTTTTAAATGAGGAAATTAATCTTGAAATAATTTTAAAACGTTATTAACAATTTTCTACTGTGTACTTTCGATATCGGGATTGGGCTCTGGTAGCATAAAACTATTCAGGAGTGGGTTTCAAATCATTGGGCTCAGACTCCAAAAAAAAAGAGCAACAACTCTTCTTTAATACCAGCCACTGTGGCCCAGTAGCAGAAAATTCTCCATGTGTCTGCGACAGATATTTCACAGACAAGAAATAATCTGCAGGCAAAATACTTTTTACAATTGAAGCAGTAATTAATCAAACAATGACTTACCTGTAGTGTTTTAATGCATTTTATAAATTTTTATTAATAATAATTTTAAGTTTTTGTATTAAGTAATAAAGAACTAAACACAATATAAAGCAAAATACAGGTTCAAAGAAAAATAATCTGCAAAAGAGAAAAGAAAATCTGTGACGCCCGTCTCGAACTTTCTGCTACCGGGCACTGTGGTGATTGAACCATTTATGAAAGAACACTGGTTTTTCCTTTCTCCGAACAAAATTCTGGGAAGTGAAAGAGGGACTGTAGGGAGATGAGGTCAAAGTAAAGTTTAAAATATCAAAGAAATAATCTTTTGGTCAGTGCTCGAAATTAGAGGTCATTAATTGTCAAGGCAACTAAATTATTACATTTGACGGCTACAAAATTATCTCGGTTGCCAAATTTGATGCCTAGCTTTTTTATAAAAATATTTATTATTATTTTAATGGTTAAGAGGCTACTTTAGTCAAATGAAAAGACGCATTCGCTAATGCAAATCCTATGGAAGAAATTTATAAAGATATCTCGGTCGCATTTCAATATTTTTAAATGATTTCTTTTGCATTGAATAGTTGAGATCAATCTGTATGCAGGCCGTTTTTTACTTTTTCGATTTTGATTGCAGATATTTTTTATGAGGATGCTTTTACTTTCGAAACCGGTTCCGAAAATGAAAGTGACCTCATAAGAAATACCTGTAAACAAAATCGAAAAAGTAAACAACGGCCTTTGTACAGATCGATCTCAACTATTCAATGCAAAAGAAATCATTTAAAAATATTGAAATGCGACCAAGATATCCTTATAAATTTCATCCATAGGATTAGCATTAGCGAACGGGTCTTTTCGTTTGACTGAAGTAGCCTCTTAACACACACACACACAAAAAAAAGAAAAAATTAGTGTACCTTTTGATTTCATGTTACGAGATTCAAATGTAGTATGCATTATATGTTTGGGTTTTTTTTTACTAAATTCAATTGTAATTTATACTGGATAAAATTTTGTTTTTGTTTTGCTAAGAAGTTATCAAGTTTTAATTTTGTATTACATGATTAAGTGCATTTTTCTATCAATTTCTAAATATAGCAACAATTAAAAATGCTTTACTTCAGTTTTACAGTTGCTTCAATTATTATAATCTTGGACATTAAGAACTTCAATAATTTTAAATAAAAATAAGTATTTGTGCTTTTCTAAAAAGTAGCGTACAATATTACAGTAATGTTAAAAATGAATTTTATAAATTGCAACTCAAAATTTTAATTTGACATCTAAGGTTTTTACAGTAGTCGTCATTTGACGCCACCTTTTATTTCCCAATTTCCATCACTGCTTATGGCGCACTTAAGGTTGTTTGTTTCCAAATCTAAAGGAGCTACTTTCTGACATATTTCTAAATTTATTTTTGTTCGGAAATGCATGAAATTGGAAGGTGTTCTTATTCAGAAACTATGTAATCAAATGAAGTTCTCTATGTCTTGGTAAAGGCAGAAGATCTTTCAGAAACAACTGTCAAAGTGGCTGTTTTGAACCAAATTCTCAATAAGATAATTTGGGAAAGCAGAAAAACATCTAATGTGACAAAAATCGCTTATAACTCAATAAGTAATTTATTAATCAAAAATGAAAAACGATATTCAGTTCTAAATTGCTTCAATAGTCAGGCCTGCCAATTTTATACATTTACTTTTAAAAATTAGTCAGAAAATGTCCAATGAAGTACCTTTAGCAAAATTTGGTCGAACTTGTTTAATACAAGCAAGGATCAAACAAGGACATGGTTAAAATGGCAATTTTCTTAGGATGGTTCATCATTTAAACTCTATTAAGATTTCTGTGCTTTTTACCATCTACACAAGCAGGATTAAAGCCAATACAAGCAAAACATCTGTTCATTTTAATGTGCTTTTCGGCTAAAAGTAGGGTAGAATTAGGATAGCTATCTTTTTATCAAACACTGTTCTATCAATGATATTTCTGCAATTTAAAATACTGCCCCTTTGTAAAATTCACAAATGTGTCATGGGAAACAGAAAGGAGCAACACTTTTATTTGTTTCTTTCTTTAAATCTGGATTCTGGGCCATATTAACCAGCCTTTTCATGTCTTTTATTATGCTGTTAGAATGAAAAGCATATGTAAAATCAATAGCACAAAACCTGCAGTGACTATTGCAATGTTAGCTGAGTTGCATATAATCGTATATACAACTATAAAATGAATTTAATATATATTGTAGTACGTATGTTTTATCATATATCGTAGATTGATGCAATAGTAAAATCTATTCATCGTTGTCCTGTCATCCAAGGCTGTCTGATTGATGGCTGGTGACTTTCCCAATATGGCTTATTAGCGAAAAATTGCAGACCCAGGTTTCGGCTGGGGTGGCTCAGTGGTTAGAGCAATAGCCTAATATGCTGTGGTACCAGGTTTGATTCCTGGTTCTGGCTAATTTTTCACTCAGCTAGGTTTATTATATGTATATCTGCATAATATTTATATATACCTTTAACAGTTGAATGCAGGTGTTATTTATGTGTGTATGTGTATTTTAATATACAGGGTGTCCGAGAAAGATCCATACAACTTCAAAAATTTATTGAAAAAGAAACAGTAGGGTAACAGCGAAACTAATTAGGACATTAGATAGAATAACTCAAAAAGTTTTTTTTCTGCAGTATGTTTCTGACCATAGATGGCACTACATGTCATGCAAAGGAATATTAAAGCATTTTAGTTATTTCAATGGCGGATCGCGTGAAGAAAGCTCAATGTGTTGCGTGGTTTATCGAAACAAAATCCGATACGCAAACACAACGGAATTATCGAACGACGTATGGGGAATCGCCACCATCTCGGTCAAGTATTCGTGAGTGGTATCACAAATTTATGACAACGGGTAGTGTGGAACATAAAAAAGTATATGGTCGCCCTAGAACTAGCGAAGAAAGTGTGGAACGAATACGTGAAACATTTCGTAGGAGCCCTACAAAATCAGTTCGACAAGCATCCCGGGAGCTACAAATGCCAAGATCTACTGTACACGATGTGCTTCATAAACGATTGTGACTTACAGCCTACAAAGTTCAGATTCTGCATGCGTTACAACCGGATGATTATGCGAAGCCAGGGTTGGCATTTTTGCCGGCAAAAAGGTATTTTTGCCAGGACAGTGGCAAAAACTGGAAAAAACCAGGGCAAAAATGGAAAAAACCGGCAAAAATGGCAAATTCTTATTTGTCTTTAATATGTAATAAAATCTATGAGCTAATAAGGATAATAATGGTATAAACAATTAAATTCATATCATTTAATATTTTTATTTAATTTGCTAATAATTAAATACAATTAAATATTTTTACAGATTTTGAATCTTTATAAAATAGATGGGATTCAGTCTAATACTTAGGAATTTAAGAACCAAATAAAAAATCAGATAACTATTTTTTTTTCCTTAAGTAAAGTATTTTATTAGCCATTAATACTTTTTTAATTATCAAAAGGTTTTATATAAACTTGCTACTTTTGTTTTATGTAATGAGTCTTAAAAATATGTAAATATTTAAGTCTTTGGTACTAATTTATAATTATTTATCTGATGAAACTAGTCTGTTACAGATAAAAAAGTATTTAAATTAAATTGAAAACTATATATTGAAAAAAAAAGTTATGTCTTGCTAGGAAACTAGAATTTTTTTTCCTCCCTCTATTATGTGAATAATTATTAATAATTGTATAAACATGAATAAATAATCAAGTTTTCTATTTATTTATATAAAATTTGTATTTTTTTCATTTATAATTTTGTTATAAAAGTTAGTATTCTTTCATAAAATGCATAATTATACTTATTTAACTTAAGAGTTCAAAAATAAATTTAGACTATTGTTTTTTTAACTAAGTACAGTAGACTCTCAAATCCGTACTGCTTGGGACCCGAGGTTGTGCAAATTTTAGAATTTAGCGGATTTCTGGTCATTGATTTGTTTACATTTTTTAAACAGTAATTTGAATGTAATAATGCAATCAAAATTATAATGAATGCTTACAATATATTAAAACATTAAAAATGATTTAGTAAAGTAATAGTTTTAAAAATGATTAAATTATTAAAAGTAAAGGTAATAGTGTATAATTAAATATGCATAATAAAAGATGAGATACATTTGTCCTGAATTATTGATTGAAACTTGCCTCATAAAGGTACCTTACTCACATCAAAATCATAAAATAAGGATGTTTTATTTCAGGTTTAGTCAGACTTAACTAAAAAAGCTTGATTAATACATAAATATATTTGGTAAAAAATTATTGTGACTACCAAAAATATCAGCAATAGCTTGAATTTTTTGAGAAATAAATTTTTACTTCCTTCATGAAAACCCATGAGTTCAGTCATATTAATGAAAATTACGTTTAAAATATGTACAGAATGATATAAAAAATATAAAAAAGTCTGTAATTTTGACCCTACACCTGAACTGAAAGTTGTTTTGTTTACATCTGTGATGATTTGAGGATTTTAGGGTTTCGGATTTGAGGGAGTCTACTGTATTAAGTTTCTTTTTTCTTTGATGAATTTTTCCTCTTTTTCTGGGAAAAAAATTAAATGGACAGCCTATTTTTGCCACCATTCTGGCAAAAACCTATTTTTGCCGGGACAGTTTTAACCAGGTTTTTTCCACCTGTGGCAAAAACTTACCAACCCTGTGCGAAGCGTTATGGATTTGCAGTTGACACGCTGCATCGTTTGGATGCCGATGAACATTTTCTGAAACAAATACTGTTTTCCGATGAATCAACGTTTCATGTGTCCGGAATGGTCAATAAACATAACGTTCGATTTTAGGGCTCCGAACAACCACATGCCGTACATGAACTCCAACGGAGCAGTGAAAAGGTGAACGTGTGGTGCGGATTGCTTCACGATCGCATCCTTGGACCTTTTTTTTCTCAGAAACGACTGTGACCTCAAGTACCTACTTAGATATGCTTGAGATTTATGCATTCCCACAACTGCAAGACCTTCAACCGAATGTCCTATTCCAACAAGCCTCCTCATTGGGGATTGACAGTTCGTGAGTCGCTGAATAATTCTTTTCACAGCGTTGGATTGGCAGGGATGGTCCCATTGCATGGCCACCTCGGTCTCCTGACCTAACACCACTGGATTTTTTCTTTTGGGGTTATGTTAAAGATACTGTATACCGAACGCAAGTTAACAGTCTCGAAGAATTAAAGCAAAACATCCAAACAGCTGTAGCTACTGTTGATGTTAGCATGCTGAAACGGTTGTGGATGGAATTGGAATATCGTCTTGATATTGTTCGTGCTACGAAAGGGTCTCACGTAGAAATTACCTAAGGTAATAACTTAAGTTATAGGAAAAAAAACTTTTTGAGTTATTCTATCTAATGTACTAATTAGTTGCGCTGTAACTTTATTGTTTCTTTTTCAATAAATTTTTGAAGTTGTACGGATCTTTCTCGGACACCCTGTATATTGTAGTATGTGTGTTTCTGTGTTTTATTATAAAATGTATATATAATGTATTTCTTTCCAACCATTATTTTCTAGAATAACAGCTGAAGATGCACAATGTGTCGAAACTTCCACACACATCACGTTTCTTTAAAATGTTTTCTTTTTTTTTATATAATGAATTGTTGGAAAACTTTAAGGATAAATTGAATACCAGTAGTAATGTTGAGGATGTGCTATAAGTGCATCATTTAAACAGAAAATTGGAAAAACGATGCGTAAAAAAATAAATTATGAGTGCTTTAGAATGCATAATTTTTCCCATGAAAGATCACAAATGAGACATAGTTTGTATTAATTTATATACATAATAAATCTGTCTTATTATTAAAAGAGGACCCCTTTTTTGTAAAAAAAAAATGGACCCAAATTTTTGGAGGAGTCTAGGCTGCAGGAACCCAGGATTTCAAAAGACTAGTGAGATCACTGAATATGTTGCATATCCTCATCCTCAGCTGGGACATTCCTTTGGAACACAGACCTGCTAACTGCTACGAAAAAAAGCATAGTTGCTACGATCTGGACATAAACTACGATGCTACGAAAATACGTCTTAAACTACAATTTTTTGCAAAAAAACACAAATGCATTTTTTGTTTCTAGTTGCGATTTTTATCCTGCACAGCATATTTTTTCAAAAGTGATTCTGTTCCGAAATTTATAAGTACAATGGAACCCTGCTAATTCGGACCTCCGGATATGTCGGATCGGTCTGGTCGATTTTTTTTTTTCAAGTTTGAGAAACGATCGGCAAATTTCCATAACATTCATTTATTTCACCCACGTATTCTGAATAAAAAAGTCTTTTCTGAAATCTTTAGAAGCATACCTTAAGCATTCTTATTTAAACTCTTTGATGTTATCCTTCAAAGAAACAACAATGTATCACTTTAAGTTTGGTAATTTTATAGTTCCGGGTGTTACAAAATATTTAAAATCGTGCAACTCACCCATCAAAACTGTTCTCCTAATTGATAATGCCCCGACACAACCTGAAGAAAGTCAACTGATAAAAGGAAACATAACGGTAACGTTTTTACCACCTAATGTGACAGCGCTGGTACAGCCAATGGATCAAGGGGTTCTTCAAAATATTAAGAAAGTTTATAAACGACAAATGCTGGATGAACTTTTAGGGGATGATGGAGAGCATGAAGTGGTAGAGATTCTCAAATCAATCAATATCAAGAAAGTAATCTATACGATTGTTGAATCTTGGGATCAGGGTGCTGAGAGTACCCTCCGAAAGTCGTGCAAGAATTTATGGCCTGCAAATTGTGATTTCTCGAATAATAAGCTTGAAACAGAAATTACACCTGAAGATTTTGTGAGTATGTTAAAAAAAAATTATGGTTGTTTAGATGTTGATATCAGTGACATTAGCAATTGGTTAGAAGCAGAAAATAATGAAGGTTACGCCCCACTTATAGATGACGAAATAATCGCTTTGTGCACAACTGAAGAAAATGAAAATGAAGATGATACAGATGAAAACACCATTATCAATGATGATCAATCAAGCAGGGGTGATTGTGACTCAGAGTGAAAAACCCTGAAAATTAATCGATACAAAGTGAAAAATCCTGAAAATTATTGATGCAAAGAGAATATCAATTTACATAACAACTGATGCTGCAACAGCATGACAATCAAATGACATATTTCTGCTATTGTTTGAAATATACAATTGCAGAAAAACATAATTTGATAAACTTATGTTAATATCACTGAAAGCTAAATGACTTCATCAAATGGAGAGTGCAATTCATCTTGTTATATGCAAAGTTCGAATTCTATATTCAGTAAATGAATTTATTCTAAGTACTCATGAAATAAGTACAAATTATGAGTTAAGAGTTATCTCTTAGTAGAATTAATGCAAGTCATATCTAGTTATTTGAAAACAGTAAAAAAATATCAAAACCAATCCAATTTTACTTCTAGGTGGCTAAGTATTAGAAAAAAATAAATAAAAATCTATTTTTAAAGCTTTACTCTTACACAAGGTAAATTTTTTTTTCCTGCTTTCTTCTTGGGTATTACACATTAGAGATATGCGATTCTGAACATTTTTGTACTGAGATTGAGATGGATAACACAATACCAGGGGTGATTGTGAGTAAAAAAAAAAAAAAAATGTATCTGAAATTCACAGCAACTTTTCTGAAAGGTTACAGAAGAGAGAGTGGTGAGAGAATCACTCCTGGTTCTAATTGTGTTTTTTCTGCGATCCTTTCACGAAATTTGCGTTTTTTCGCGATTCTTTAAAGAAATTCATGTTTTTTCCCCCGTGATCCTTTAACAAAATTTGCGTTTTTTCTGCGATCCTTTGACGATATTTCCGTTTTTCTAGCGATTCTTTGACGAAAATCACGTTTTTTCCCGCGATCTTTTGACGAAATTCGCTTTTTTTTCTGCTATTCTTTGAAGACACTGTTTTTTTTTTCGTGATCCTTTAATGAAATTTGCGTTTTTCCCGCGATCCTTTGGCAATATTTCCGTTTTTCCCACGATCTTTTGACGAAAATCTTGTTTTTTTCGCGTTATTTAAAGAAATTTGCGTTTTTCCAGCGATTCTTTGACGATATCCATTTTTCCGCGTTCCTTTGACGATATATCCATTTTTCCCGCGATCTTTTGACGAAAATAGAGTTTTTCCCCCGTGATGTTTTGACGAAAATCTTAGTTTTATCGCGATCGTTTGCGAAATTTGTGCTTTTTTCACGATCCTTTGATCTCTCCAGCAGTAATTTTAGCGCAGGATTTTTTTCCCCCAGCATATAAGATAAATACAATACATGACATATAAAAACAAAATAAAGGAAAATCATACACAGATTATTTAGAAAACAAAAATGCATACAACTGTTAGAAAGCTTCATAATAAAAGCCCCTTCCTTAGTATAAAATATATGAATGATAGAGAGAGGTAGAATTGCAAGATTGTACATTTTCTTCATAAGTTGTACGTTTTTCAGGCTTATTGTACGATGCACGCTTAAAATTTTCCTGTACAACGATTTCTTCCATTTTTTAAAAAACATGTCTGATTTTTATTTCAAGATTTTTTATTCATTTATCGTTCCAATTTTCTTCAAAAATTTCTCTTTTGGTGCACTTTTTACCAAAAAAATGTGACTGCAAAATTAAATAAAAACAATGTTATTAGAATAATGTAATACAAACACAGTTGGAAAATAACAATGATTTGTTTTTAAGAAAAATTGTTTAAAGGCATTATTAACACATTTGAGAATTTCAAGAATTTTTATCAGTTTTATCTTTCCAATTTTCTTCAAAAATTACCCTTTTGATGCATATTTCTATTTTCCTTTATTACATAGAAATTACTCCACATATATTTACTAAGGGTGAGCCAAAAGTTCATTACAACTTTAAAAACTCATAAAAAAGGTAGAAATTATGATAAAGGAGTGCAGTTTGCAAGAAAGGGCTCACAAAGTAGTCATATTTTTTTAGCAGCAAAAAAATTTAGTTAAAAAATCACATGTAGAGGGCACTGATAGCCCAAATCAGAATGAACAGGACAACAATATCCATTCATTTGTTCTTCCAATAACAAATGTTCAACATGGCCTCCAGAACATTCTACAACACAACTGTTGTCCTGTACATTGTATTTCGGGTCGTCAGTGCCCTCTACATGTGATTTTTAACTAAATTTTTTCTTTTGCTGCTAAAAAAATTCGACTACCTTGTGAGCCCTTTCTTCCAAACTGCACTCGTTTATCATAATTTCTGCCTCAAAGTTGTAACGAACTTTTGGCTCACCCGGTACATTTTAAAGATTATATTAATTAAACAATGACAAGATGCCAGAGATTAAAAAAAAAAA
The DNA here is from genome assembly GCA_963932465.1 of Maratus speciosus. NCBI lineage: Eukaryota > Metazoa > Arthropoda > Arachnida > Araneae > Salticidae > Maratus > Maratus speciosus. Next base: position 63,510,087 of record OZ010789.1, read on the forward strand.
AAAGAAACATTATTCAGCCATGTTTCTTGCAAATTCCTTATGCAAGAAACATTATTATACTATTTACTTTTAAAATTGATTAAAACTAAATAATTTATATATATTTAATAAATTAAATTATCTGATTCCCAGTAGCAGAAACAGTACAGCATGACAGCGAGTGCAGAAGATTATTTTTGACATCGTGGATTTATTTATTTATTTTTTTAAATTGCGGTAAAACGTACTTTAAGTTTCTAGATTTCTGAACCGGTGCCGAAAGCTTCCTCATACAGAAAACTGCAACCAAAATATAAAAAGTTTAAATGTGCAATGTTGTTGTCAATTTTTCTGTGTGAACACCTAGCGTATGAAAATAGCAAAATTTTACTTATTAATTATTTTTATATATCACTCACCTGCAAGAAAAGTGACACATCTTGACAAAAGTAAATTTCACAGGAGAGGCAAAAGAACATTTGCATGTTTTTACTGTAACATGAAATTATAGAACTTAGTTCTGTGTGTAGTAGTAGAAATGTGCATAAAACCCTTAAGAATGAAGACGTAGATGAGGTTTGGAGGATTGAGTAATTTGCCCCCCCTTCTGTGTTCACAAATGGACATATAGCATAATAAAGTGATTTTCTGTATAACTACACTTGTCATATTGGCTTAGATACTGTATTTTCCCGCAGCCGCCATCTTGTATGTTTTGAGATTTCTTGACGATTTTTTGTTGGTGATGTTTCACATTTTATTTTCATAAAGTCTAACATGCACATAAATCACTGCTTGGCGACATTTACTACTTGGCAGAAAAGGGGTTTTCACGGCAAGAAAAAATCGAAGATGGTGGCTGCGGGAACATATGACATCTGTTCCATCAAATTTTTTCTGTAGCAAGACTACAGGTACTGCAAGTACTATGACAGACCACTTAGTGGAATAAAATGCAAAATGAATCTTTTGCGAGTTTTGTCACTTTCCTTGAGGGCAGGGTTGGCAAAAAACAACAACAAAAAAAAATGTTTGTTTTTTTTTAATCTTTTCTAATTACATGTATGCATATTTGTAAATAAAATTTAACATTGACAAGAATAACTAATATACCAATAACAATAGCTTTTCTGAAAACAATTTAAACTAAATGAAAAATTATTGTTAATTATGCAGAAATTCAAATCATTAAATTTTATTAAGAGCCACCATCTTTTACATTCAAAGCATTTATATTTATATCTATACAACAGTTTGCTATGCAATACATATAATTCAAGCACTTATGCTGTCAAGTTCAACAGTAATGGTAATAAGTTGTTAATTTAAAATGATGATTTTTAAAGATTACCTTTAAAAAAAGTTGAAACAACAATCACTGTTTTTATATACAATATATATATTTTTCAAATGCAGCCTGTAATTTACGTTTGTTTAGCTAATGATTTCAACCAATTATAAAACATACTAGCTGAAATACCTAGCATTGCCCGAGGTTTTAAACATGTTTAATTAGAAAAAACAATTTTAAAATTAAACATCGTACAGACTATGAATCCCGCACAAATATGCTCTCTTTTGTAATATATTGTAAGCCTTGAGAAATTTTTCTTTTATACCAGTATTTTAAAAAAATGTTTCCTAAACCTAAATAAATAGAGTCTTGATTCTTGAAAAAGATATGTAAATTCATGAAAAGCCCTTCATGATATCACTTTCTCTTGTAAAAGCCATGCATTAACCATATATTCGCTTTAAATACTGTAAAAGCACTTATATTCGCGAGCCGTAATTTTTGCGAAAATGAAGATATCGGTGATTTCGCGAGCTGAAAATTTAGCGAATTTTATATGAACTGAACCAAAAGTTGAAAAATTCCGAAACTACCTAAATAGAACCCCTTTTACATAAGGCAATTTAAGAAACTTCCTTTTGTCAGAAAAGTCCCCCCCCCCCCAATGTCCCCATCGCTCTAAAAATAAATGGCTTCAAAGAATGCTGGTATCAATATTGTAAGCGAATGAGCTGCATTCTATTAGTTGTATTATTGTTTTTATTCAAGAAGTAGTTGTATAATATTCAAGAAATAGTTGTAAATAGCCAAGAAATTTTTGTACTTACTTCTTATTTAAGTAGCTATAATCATTAGATTTTGAAAGTGAAAGATTTCTGATTTTTTCATTATTATTTGAGGCGAAGAAAAATATATGTTTCGCGAGGCTTAAATTTTCGCGATTACGACGGGCTCGCCAAAATAAGTGCTTTTACAGTATGAGGTCATACGTGAATTAACTTATGTTATTCACAACTAAAAAGAAATGACGCATCTAATATTTGTCAAGAATTAAATAAAAATCTTGCACTCATGACATCATAATTCACTTTTATATTCTAACAGAATAATAAGGCTACTATAATTTGTGACTTGTGCTATAGCCAGTATGCACGTCAGGACATGTTGCCATTATCATTATTTTTTTTACTCATAAAGGTTTTGCTATGGTACTCTATGGTGAAATTTGGTAATTTTTGAAAAACGGCATAATCATTAGATTTGAATTTATATCAAGAAAAATACAATTTTTTACCTTTCTAACGCAGTTTGTCTAACAATTTTCCGACAAATACTTTTTGAGATATTAATTTTTTCAGCAACTTCAAATGTTTCATTTTCCGAGATTAATCTGTGGCAACAATTAGCGAAAAAGCCAGCTGTCAGCAATGCATAGCTTTTTTTATTAAAGAGGATTAATATGTCTGCAGAATGAATCCTGCATCTTAATGTTGATATTTAAAAACTCCAATAATCCTTATCTTTAAGAATTACAAGGTTTATATTAAATACTTTAAGACTTATAATGTGGCCTTCCTATAATTTTTCCTTTTAAAAAACAGCGCTCAGTTATGTTACAGCAAGAATATAAAGATATGACGTAAAAATTTTCATTTAGTGAGCTCTTTTATTTAAAAATAAATAATACAAAGAAAAGAAAACAGAGTATCACCTCTCTATTCAATTTAAAGACAAAGTGAATTTCACTAAAAAAATTAAATTGAAATACATTAAAAAAAAATAAACATTGTAAAAAGATTGAAATAGAATAAATTTTCAGAAAATGTATAAAATTTTGCATATGAAGTATCACACATGTATACAGATACTTATTAAACAGGATTATTAGGATTTAACATTTTAAACAAAAAAACAAGTTTTGCCACTTTTTCTAACCCCAGTCTGTTACATAACTGACTGCACAATACCAAAAGAAGAAAAAATTCTTTCTACATTCACTGTAGTTGCTTTTGAGGTGAAAATTAACTCAGCTCCTTTCACTTTGAACACATCATCACCAAACTTTTTTATATCATTTTCTTGCATATGCCACCATTCTATAGCTGTTACATCTTTAATGAACTCATTTTCTAAAAGATATCTTTGAAATGGAGAACTTTTGGCACAAAACTTCAGTATCAGAGTTAATAAATCGTTTTTAAGAAACTTTGTCTTATCATATTCCAATGCTTCTTTTTTTTTCATCTGGTGATAATTCGAGGTCTGCATCTTTGGCTTCTGAGTCAGGAGATGACTCAGTCAGGAGATAAGCGAGAAGATGGACTGGTGTTATTGCCCTTTTATGACGAGCATCTACTTTTTTTCAATATGTCTTTGTCCAATTTCATATCACACATCTTTTTTTTTTTTTTTATCTTTAAAAATAAAAACAGCTTCTCCAATTGAACAATTTTTACTCTATACTTTATCCAATGACACACTAATGGGTTTTAATTGCTGCAAATAATCTTCAGAATTTCATTTTAACGAAATATTGGAAATTAAACTTTGAACATTTTTATCAATTTTGTCTTTATTACTCTCGCATATATTTAGAAGCACTGGCCATAATTTTAAGTAGCTCTCTGAAGCATCAGCGAATGAATTCCACTGAACTTTGCATGGCATAATTAACTTTGGTGCATATCACCTCTTTTCTGAAGCATGCACTTGCATGCTGGTTATTCTAGAAAAATTTTATTACGTGCAAAATTTATTCTTTTACATTTGGATGGCTTATATCATTTGCCAGCAAATTCGAAATATTAGCAGCACATCTGTAAGTAAGAATATTGAACTCCTTACTCTTATCAAGCATTCTTCGCATTTTTCGAACATTTCCAGTATTGTCTGTTAGTAATGCAGGGAACTGCCCAGACTTCTTTACCAGGGTCCTGTTTTTGTGAAAATTTGAACAACTTTTTACATTTGTGAAAAATTTAGACAATTTTATGAATTTTAAATAATTATTATAGTCAGGTTCTTGTTTGTGCTTTATTAAGAAGATATATGTATGTAAAATTTTCTGTCTACATGTGAAAGTGATAGGTCAAATTTTGCTTTTAAATGATTCAATTTGTGAAAGGTTCAGTTTGTAGGTGGAAAAGTTTTGTGAATTGTCTATTTTTAAGACAAAGAATTTAGTGATGGTTCCTGTTTAATGGTGAAAAGTTCTGTGAAGGGTCCTGTTTTGAGATAAAGTTTTGTGAAGGGTCCTGGTTTGAAATGAAAATTTTTGTGAAGGGTCCTGTTTTGAAATGAAAATTTTTGTGAAGGGTCTTGTTTTGAAATAAAGAGATTTGTGAAGGATTCTTTAAAGGACCCAATTTCTTCTTAAACGGACCACTGTAATGCATGTAGTACTAAACACTGAAATTCTGACTGACACTTTTTTATGGTTTTAGCAGCAATATCATAGAGATTTTCACTAGTATGAGCAGTACCTGATGTATCAATAGTGTATTCTAAGTATCTATTCTTGTCTTTTGTTGTTAAAGTAGCATAGATCACAGGTTCACTGTGAATGTTCGGTCATCCATCTAATCTTAATGTAGCAATTTCGTTTTATAATATATTTGCACAATTTTCTTTCACTTTTCTGTAAGTCTACTCAAATAAATCACCAGCCATTTGTTTTTTTTTTTTATGGTGGAGAATATTCTGGGCGAAAACCTTGAAACATCTAGATCAACTCAGGGTGTTCTACAGTGATAAATACTGTATATTTGTAGCATATAAACCTAGTAATTTGTTCATCAAACATTTACTTTTGAGCTGGTGTCAACTTACTAACCAAAAAAATCCAAAGTATTGTCATCTCCATTTTCTTTTATGGGGCCCAATTTCACTTGTAGTTGCTTTTTGTATGATTGTTGAATCCAAAGGACTTGAACTTGAAATACTGGATAGTGATACTGACACAGAATCTACAAATACGTAAGAAGTGCTTAATGACAGAATATATTTCAAAAATTGTAATAACATAAATCAACACAAAAAAATATTCAATACATGCTGTTTTGTTTTTCTTTATTTTATTGAGAAATAAACACTTCTTTATCTTATTTATGTATATTTTTCATAATTTAATACTCAAGCTAAAATTAGCATATCTTTCTTAATTTTGAATAATATACTTTATTATTAGTGAAAAAAATTACAGTTTATCTTCAAAAGCATAAATTACAAATTAAGTTTCATTTCTTAACATTTCTGATATGCATAATTTGTTCTTAATATTTTTAATTTGAAAAACCTTTGAAATTTTATCAAACTTAATTTTAATATTGTCAAAATAAAGTTCCTTAACAGAGGAATGTTAGTACTATTTGATTAAAATTAACTTGTTATTCCAAAAATTCATCACTTGGAATTGCATTAGTATTTTTTATTTCACTAGAATACAAGTATTTTTTTTAAATCAAATAGCATTATGCAAATTAAATAACATATCTGATTTTATAATTATGCATTATCCTTCTCAAATTTCAATGAATTAGAATTTGCAAATATTATATTTTTTATAAAAAGTAGAATCACCTGAATGGAGATAAACACTATTAGAATGTGTGTAAAATGTTTTTGTTCTCAATATTACATTACAGGGCTTGAATTTCAGGGCGGGATGGCGGGATTCGCGCCCAAAATTTTGAAGTCCCGCCCAAAATAACATCGTGGGCGGGAGACTCCCGTCCAAAAAATCACACCATTTTCCTGAAAATTTTGCATTTTGAAATTACGATCAACTCCCGCAAACGCCTTGCAAATTTCAGGATATTTTTGCGCGACTGATTGACACATTTTGTGTTTTTTTTTTTTTTGCCGCGAAAGATCGTTGAAATTCACGAATTTTTCATGCGACCGATAGGCAAATTTCATTATTTTTTTCTCGAGATCGGTTGACAAGTGACCGATTGGCGAATTCAGGGGTTATTCTGTTACGAATTTTCCGGAAATTATGAAAAATCGGTCATCAGTTCAACAGAAAAATATCGCGAATTTCGACAAATGATCGCTGAAATCAATTTTGTCAATCGATCGAGGCAAAAAATTGCCAATTTTGTTGCAAAGGAGTGCGAATAAAACAAATTTTGTCAAAGGATCGCGGAAAAACGTGAATTTCGTCAGATCGCAGGAAAAAAACTCGAAATTCATCAAAAGATTGCAAAGAAACGCAAATTACATCAAAGGATAGCAAAAAAAAAAAAAAAAAAAAAAATGAAAAATCACAAATTTCAGCAAAAAAAAACACGGGAAAATATGAATTTCGGCAAAGGATCGTGAAAAAAAGAGAATTTCGTCAAAGGATCGCAGAAAAAAGCTAATTTCATCAAATGATAGAGAAAAAACACAAATTTAGTTTTTAGTCAAACGGCCACTGAAGAAAAACTGCGAATTTCATCAAAGAATCGTGAAAAAAAAACGCGAATCTCAAAGAATCACGTAAAAACGTGAATTTTGTCAAAGGATCGCAAAAAAAACGTGCATTTCGTCAAAGGATTGCAAAAAAATGCACATTTCGTCAAAGGATTGCGAAAAAACACTAATTTCGTCAAAGGATCGCGGAAAAACGACAAAATTCGTCTAAAGATCACGAAATAACGGCAAATTTTGTCAAAAGATCGCAAAATAACGGCAAATTTCGTCAAAGGGGCACGAAAAAACACATATAGCTAGTGCTGGGAGTAATCCCCCCCCCCCCTTCATCCCCTCTGTTGTAACCTTTCAGAAAATTTGCTGTCAGTTTCAGAATTTTTTTTTACTCAGAATCACCCCTGCTTTCTTACCTTTTTAAATAAAAAAAACATTTTGCATTATTATTCTGAGTTATTGATTTAAATTGCTTCAATGGTATTTTGTCATGCCTGTATTCAGGGTCAGACTGGGTCAGTGTAAAGGGCGCAGACCTTGGATTTTCAGAGGGCGCAAAAATTTTAACGAACTCAAGTCAATTTGACTTGCTTGTGTTGTATCTGGCTTGACAAGGTTTAACACACTTGCATAGCACCAAGTAAAGGATATTGGCTTAAATTAAATCTTTAACTCTAGATAGAAGACTTCGCAATATTCTCTGTGCATGTTTAAAATTCCATCAATCCTACACAATATTACGCAATTTTTTAAACCACATCACATAACATCTAAAAGCTCCAGCAAGTTGAATACAGATTAACTTGTAGTAGATTACTGATATCAAGACTAGAGCTTTCTTATTTTCTTCTATCGATAGACACATTGCAGAAAAAAAAATCATCGCCCCTACCAATTTTCCTCAAAATCACTGTATGAAAAAAACATAGGATTGATTAGGATAACAATTGATTAGGAATAATATTTACTATTAAATACTTTTCGTAAATTTTGCTTTGGAGGCTGTCTACATATTACATACACGAACGTTGATTTTTCAAATGGTAACATCCACTTTTGACACCCTGTTTGAGTTCCTTTCTAGCCAGGAAAGAGATATAGCTTATATGCTTTTCTTAAATCTTAATACTGTTATAAAAGAAAATGCGTTAGGGGTTATCCCTTAACTTCAGAAAATAAATTGAAGATCTTACAAGAAAAAGTACCAAAAACTCTCAATTAGTCCCGAGTAAAATTTTACTAGAATAATAAATTTATTAAAAACTTACCTTACATTAAAAAAAATCCTACAAAATATTTCTTGTAAGTTTCTACGATTTTTTTGTGGCTCCTTTGATAGCGGAATACGGACCCCTTAATTTATGGAAAAGAAAAATTTCTCTATATCTCCAAAACCAATTATTCAAATGAATGTTTTTAACAATTGTGGTTAGTTCATAATATATATTTTTTTAAACGACTTTGTTAATAATTTCTAATTAAGAAAAGTTTTTGAATAGAAAAAAAGTTTGAAATAAGTTTGGATCTATTCACTATATCTCTAATGAATTAATAAAAAATCATCAGATAATTTTTACGAAGTTAAAAACTAAGTTTCTGAAATGGATTTATCTTTAACATCCTCAAATTTAAATCCTTCTAACTCTACCATGATTTAATTTAATGCATATAAACTATGCCTTTTTCCGGGCTGTCTCGATCCAAGAAACTCAAATAATGTGTCAAAAATGGGGTATTATTGCTTGAAAAATAAAAGTTGGTAGAATTCTCAATAAGTATACGACTTCGGAAACATAATTTATGCATAACAATAACTAGTAAATATTATTTTCAGTTGATTGGTACCTACATATTTTTTTACGATTATTTTTTGCAGAATTTGTAAGCTGTAAACCATATTTTTTTCCACTATCACCATTGATGCATTGAGGATCCTTAGAAAAGCTAACACTGTTTTTTGCACCTTTGCACCTAGCGCCAAATAGGGTTGCTGCGGTGCTGCTAAGGTCTTCAACCTTTTTTTTTTTTTTTTTTTTTTTTTCTTAAATATATTTCTTTAATGTAATAGGAATTAGTTATCAAGCCAGTTTAAAATGTCATAAATTCAATTTCTGTTACAATCTGAGAGCCACTATCTACTGTTTTGTTATTATTCATATTATTAACCAAGTAGCATATTTACATGTGGTATCTACAAATATCTCCTTCAACACACAAGAAACGTTCGGTATGCAAACTTCGTCTAAAAAATATTTATAATTAGAACAAAAATATACTTTCCGTTTGGAAATAAAAATTTTGAAAACTAAATCTCAAGCTTCTTTTGTACCACGTATTATAGGGTATTGGAATGCTGAAATATAAAGAAGCTATTTGAATGTGAAAATAATACTTGCTTGTGAAAATAATTGGTATTTTTTATACTTAAAAAATTACTATTATGCGTCCATAAAGAACTGAATTGATATCACATTATGAAAAGGTTTCTACAGAAAAAGTACACCCTAAAACATTGCTTTGCTAGTCTAAAATCCCTAAAACAATTAAGTAAATTTACTATTCCCAGCACACTCTTCCCATGATTGCAAAACTTTTATCATTGTTAAAGATCAAGGGAAATATTTAAGTTTCCGTACTTGAGTGTAAGTGCCCCAGGGATTGTATTCATGCAAGCTGCAGGGTACATAGCCAGTACTTTTTAACCGACTTTAAAAAAGGAAGGAGATTCTCATTTCGACGCATATGTATTTTTTTAATGTAATTTCACTGATTACTCGTAAACTAGGCGCGAGATTACTATCCGAAAATAACGGCAGATTTTGTGAATGAGAAAACGCTGTCCGCGAGATACTACAGCTTGCAGCGATTGCAATCCAAAAGTATCATCAACTTTGTATTCCCCGAAAAGAAAGATCATCATGTTCTCCAATCAAAAACAAAAGCCATACAAAAAGTTTTTTGCCTTCTGATATGTCTCTCTTTTTTTTTTCTCTCTTTCAAAAAGCACCATTATATGTGCATTTAAGGGCGGCTATAAGGAAAGGGGGCGCAGAGTACTAAAAGCAAAAGGACTGAAAATATGTAAATGCTAAAACATATCATGAAAAAAATTTCGTCCAGGGTGCAATGGCTACTAAAGCTTTCGTTGGGTGCATATTTTCTCTTTCAATCGCATGCAAAGATGTCCATTTTGGTTTCCGATCCTGAAATTGCTACGATATATCTTTAATTTCTTTGTGGTAATAATAAAAAATACATCTCTTGTGCTGTCTATTAATTGATGATTATCCCTAAACGAATTCTTGAAATTTAGTACACTAATCAGAATGTATGTATACAACAAGTGAAAAAATATTGGAGCGGCTTAGGCACTTAGGGGCGCGACGTTTTCCCTGGGCGAGGGCGCACCGGCCATCGGGCCGATGGGCCAGTCCGAGCCTGCCTGTATTAATGCAGACATGACAAAATAATTAATGTAAATCTTTAAAAAGCACGTAAAATAACAGTCGGTTTTAGATTTTTTTCTCCCTCCCAAATAGGTCAACTCCCCTCCATTTATAAATGTTGGTAGGGAGACTCCCCTCCTATGAAAAATTGAATTTCAAGCCCTGCATTAGTATTTGTAAATTTACAAATAAATTTAAAAAAATTTGATTTAACAAATATTTAACTTTTAAATAATTTTCTTTCAAAATTAAAAATAATAGCAGCAATAATAATAAGAATAAAAAAAAAATTACTTACCATTATCAAGAGAATCAGTATCTGAATGATGATGAGGATTTGTGCAATTTCCCACACGTTTCTTCATCCTGGCTACTTGATCCTCCATTTCTTTATTACACTTTTTGTATTTGGCCCTAGAGCCTTTCCCTTTATCGTTTTTTACCTCATTAAAATACAATCAAACTAAATCTTTTCTTCTGCCAAAGCTAGACAGTTTTTGTTCTCAAATACTAACTTTTGTTTCATTCATACACAACACAGGTGCAAATATGATGCAACTGTGACTTATGCAAGTTGACTGCTGAAATGAGTTGAGCTGCTCAGTTTAAAGTAGAAGTTATTTACATCAAATAATTAAAAAACCTAATTATGTAAAAAAAAAAAGAAAAAAACTTTTGTTGAGGGGAAAAAAATGGTCTTTTTCTCAAAAATCAAAACTGAACAGAATCTCTTTCTGTTCAGTTTAAAGTAGTTATTACATTTAAAGTTATTTACATCAAACAAAACAATTAAACAACCAAATTATGTAAAAAAAAAAAAAAAAAATATTTAAAAAAACTTTTTTGAGAAAAAAACCATTTGGATAAACCGTTTAACCCTGCTTGAGGGTGAACGATATTATTTTATTTTACTTATTTACACACACCATTCAACTTTATAAAAAACACTCATGTTCTATTATAAAACACCAGGTTGCAATACCAAACATAAATCACTCTTTTTGCAACAGAAAGAAACCCTGGTGCATCTGCGACATTTGTACTATGCCATCAATGATTACACTTTTGTTGGTTGCAAGAAGTTAATACCTAATAGTATTAACATATTTATTTGGGTTTTTAACTTTAGATTAATTCTAATAGAAATTTGAATAAAAAGTTTATTGTTTACCACTTTTAAATAAAAATAGGACCGCCAGTTTGAAAAAGTGGCCACTGATAAAATTGCAGCACAGATGTCTCAGACGCATCGAGGGTTGGCTTGGTACAATGTCTTATTTTTACACCATTTTGGCAAGAAAACTGCATTTTCCTGTATCTGTTAGGCCTATCTTGCGAAAATAGCATGTTAGTTTCATTTATTATAAAACTGTTTATTTTATATAAAAAACATAATTTTATTATAAAACACGCAATGTTTAATTTAATGTAAAACACACACAATCTGTTCTAACGGGTTGCAATATGAAGGAAAATCTAGCCAAAATTGCTGGGTTGCGCAGGCATAAATCGCCATTTTGGCACCAAAAAGGGAACAGATGTCATAAGTTCCCATGGCCGCCATCTTGGAATTTTTCTTGCCGCGAAAACCCCTTTTCCGCCAAGTAATAAACGTTGCCAAGCACTGGTTTATACATATGTTTTGCTTCACTGATATAAAATGTAAATAATAAACAAAATTCACTAAAGTGGCAATCTGTAATCTTGTATGAGCGCTTCATGCACATTAACCGAAAAAAAACATCACTACATTCAGCACTTCTCGCGATATAGCATTCTCAAAATTCAGCAGTTCTCGCTTTCTAGCAATCTCAAAATGTAAAAAACTCTTAAAGCAGCAAAATATACATAAAAAACAAAACTCGCTAAAGTGGCAATCAGTAATCTTGTAGGAGTGCTTCGCGCACATTAACCGAAAAAAAACATCACTGCATTCAGCACTTCTCGCGGTATAACATTCTCAAAATTCAGCAGTTCTCGCTTTCTAGCAATCTCAAAATGTAAAAAACTCTTAAACCAGCAAAATATACATAAAATTATCAACATACCTTACCAGACATCTGCTTTCTTGAAAGCTCCTGCATGAAATCTTTCTCATAACATCACCCTCATTTTCCAAAATAGGCTTATGAATACGCATTGGCAGGCACACTATAAACAAACCTACTTTTCTTGTCAAAATTTCCTCATATTACTTAATTACTTCAGCAAAAGTGTTTAAAACGGATTACAGAAGCCATGGTCTGTCAAATACATCCAATAAATTTAACATAAAAATAAAAAGACAGCACGATACAACATGATATCAAAATACATCCACAAAATCCACCACTTCTCATAGGTTGCCAGAACACAACACGTCAGAACACACACGTCACATGGGGTTCCACATATCGAGGTTGCCACATCCACAAACACCGCCAACAAAAAATCACCAAACAATTCAAAACAACGGCTGAGGGAACATAAGGCATCTAAGCCCCAAAAAGATATACCTACCTATTGCATCCAAGACATCTGTACCAAAATTGCTACTACTGGCGAAATGTTCAGTTTTGCCCTTTATATACAGAAACTGATGTGTTTTAATAATTTTCTGAAAGGTTAAACAAGGAAGGAGTAAAAGGGGATAGGCAAAAGAAATTGCATAAGAGGTTGAAACAGAACTTATGAAGAGCAAAGTTAGATAGTTTTGGTATACTACAATTTTAAATCTTCAGCTTTATAACGAAAATAAATTTCTGAAATTTTCTCAGAAGTTTCAAATTTCCCTGACTTTTCCTCAGGAATGATAAATTTCCCTGACTTTTCCAGTCCATACCCCGGTAGCAGAAAGTTCGAGACAGGAGACGCAGATTTTCTTTTCTCTTTTGCAGATTCTTTTTCTTCGAACCTTTATTTTGCTTTATATTATGTTTAGTTCCTTATTACTTAATAGAAAAACTTACGATTATTATTAATAAATATTTATAAAATGCATAAAAACGCTACAGGTAAGTGATTGTTTGATTAATTAATGCTTCAGTTGTAAAAATATTTTACCTGCAGATTACTTTTTGTCCCTGAAATATTTGTCGCAGACACTTGGAGAATTTTCTGCTACTGGGGTCCATACTATATATTTCCCTGACTTTTTCAGTCCATATTATATATTTCCCTGACTTTTCCAGTCCATATTATGTATTTCCCCAATTTTTCCAGGTGGTTAGACCAGTGATGGAAATTGGGAAATAAAAGGTAGATGTCAAATGACGAACGACTACTGTAAAAATCTCAGGCGTCAAATTAAAATTTTTAGTTGCAATTTATAAAATTCATTTTTAACAGTACTGTATGATACTTTTTTAAAAAGCACAAATACTTGTGTTTATTTAAAGCTATTGAAGTTCTTAATCTCTAAGATTATAAAAATTGAAGCAATTGTAAAATTTTTAATTGTTGCTGTATTTAGAAATTAATAGAAAAATGCACTTAAATCATGTAATACAAAATTAAAACTTGATAACTTCTTAGAAAAACAAAAACAAAATTTTATCGTGTTGATAATTACAATTGAATTTAGTAAAAATAAAGAAACATATAGGTAATACATTTGAACCTCGTAACATGAAATCAAAAGGTAGGTGCACAAAATATTTTCTGTGTGTGTATGTTAAAACTATTAAAATAATAGTTAATAAATAGGGTTTAAAGTTAGGCATCAAATTTGACAACCAAGAATAATTTTGTAGCCGTCACATACAATAATTTAATTGCATTTGACGACTAGTAAACGACCACTACTTCGAGCACTGGGCTAGACACCCTGGTATCAAGAAAATTTTCTTTGATACAATAAAATTTTCAGAGTACAATAATTATTTTATTAAAAATTTTGAACATAAGTATAAGCTTGTCTACTTTTTCATTCTTTAACCTGTTATCCAATTTAAACAAAAATCCAAAGTTTTTTTTAAAAATGAAACTGTACATAACGAGTTATCTAAATTAGACAAAGTTATCTTTTAATGGCTGTTTTCAGTTAATATTGTCCCACATAATTGTTTGTTTTATCTACATTTAAAAATTCCTCTTTGTACGTAAAGTATTTTTACGTACAAGTATTTTTTTTAATTCTGTTTTGGTTCAAAAATAACTGCCAGTAGACAATAAGTTCTTTGTACTACAGAGCAACAGTCAATAACAGTTGAAAATTTCATTAAATAAATGGTACTTACATACTATACGGGCCAGGAAATAGATCACCAAAAATGGTTGAAAATAGCCAACCTTGTTTATCATTGACAACCATATTTAGAACAGTAATTTAACATTATTAAAATATATAACATTGTTAAAAATAACAATGATAATTGATAAATAATGTAAAATAAATAAATATATATAATAAATGAAATATAATAACTAAATAACAAAAAACTATATAATAAATAAGTACTTTAATAAATAAACTACATATAGTTGTCAAAAAATAAAGGTTACTGTAATTAGTTATAACTGGTGCCCTGCTTGGCACAGTTGAGTCTGACCTGTCCATATAATATGTAAGTACCAAATAAATGTATAACATAATATATAATTATACATAAATAAAATTTAATTAATTAAAATAAAAAATTGATTAGACGCTAAAACGGCCTTTTGATGCCATTTTGGATTTTTTTTTTTTTTTTTTTACCAAGCAGCACAGAGCACAGGATATGGAACTCTTCCCTATTTTGAAAATTAATAGATGAAAATATCAAGCAAAGATGATATTTTAAAAATAAATATTGGATATATATTCATTGACACACATCACCAAACTCTGATAATGTATTTTAATAGTTTAACTTTACATTGTGGATTAGCGAATTAACCTTAATCCTGTCTTTAAAGAAGTGTTTTTTCTGGTCTCTTTAATGGACAGTTTTCATTAAACTAACTATTTTAAAACAATCTATATAAATATACAATATTATATGATAAAGCAATGAGAAAATCAAGGATTTTATATTTCCTTAGGTTAAAAATCTTTTAATAAATTTATTTTAAAAGTAAAGTAAGAATAAAAGAAAAAACTTGATTACCAATTGCAGCTAATTTTATTGTAGTGGAGCAATTAGAATCATCTTGTGCTTCTGAATCTGAACTTTTATCTTTTCTTGTATTTGAAGATAAATCAGAACTGGTAGAAACATTACCATTACAATTGAAAAACTGATCAGATGTATCAGATTGCCTTTCATTATTACTAGTAAGTTTATTTAGAGATGACTGTGTAGTTTCAGTTTCACCTAAAACATTTGTGGAGGGAGTTGTACCATTGGATGATAGTTTTTCTTTATTTTGTAACTGCTTAGAATTCAATTCATTTAAATCAATATTTGAACTTTTATGTAAACTACTAGCATTAGATTTGTTTTCAACTGAGTCAGTATTAGACATGAGTGGTTTCAGAAAACTATGACAGGAATCACCTAACGAAAGTTCACTTGACTTTGACTGTGAATTATCACTTTTATTTGTTTTTTCAGGTGAACTTTCATTAACAATGTCTAAAATCATGCTGTCAAATTCAAATTTGTCCTCAGAAGATGAGCTAAATGAAGCAGGTGAATTTAAAGGCGAACTGAGTTTAGGTATGGTAGTCTGTGAGATTTCGTTAGACTGTTTGTTTTGAGATTTTTCTTTTGCAATATTATCATCATCATCTATGATTACTATTGAATCATTGCTTTTGTCATCAACTAGCACAGTTTCAATTTCACAAACACTGTCATTTTTGATGGCACTTTTAGTCCTACAGATTGAATTTTCTGCAGAACTGCTCTTTTTACAAATGCTTTGTAAATCACTCTGTGATGAAATAATTTTTTTATTTACATTACCCGATTCTTCACCAGAGGATAATGATTTTAAAAGAGAAAAATTATTACTTGCACTCGTTTCTGGTTTTTTGTTTGCCGTTGCTGAAACGGAGTCAGTTTTTTCGGTGTTAGAGTTTTCATCTGAACTCATCTCTACTTCTCTAAACTCATCTAATAAACCGCCAATTTCATCCTCATCATCAGATGATAATATTACACGAGTGTCTAACTTTTTCTCGTCTTTCGTTTGAGTCACATCATTTTTTCCTACAGCTGATTCAATCTCATCTCCATTATCTGATAATCGTGAAACACTTTTTCCTCCTTCTACTGCAAAGTCTTTTAAAATTCCGTTCATATTATCGCAGTCTAATGAGTTTACTTTAGCATCTGATGCCTCTTCATTACAGTCATTATTTTCATCAGACGCATCATTTTCATCATCAACAATTACAAATTCTTCATCCATTTCAGCAGAATCGGACGGATCCTGTGGACCGTTGTTTTGATTAGGATTCCCAGGGGTTTCAAGCACATCCACTTTGCCGTTCATATTTTTATGAAGATCAGCTTCACAATCACTGTTACATATTTCATTCTCGGAGTCTCCATTCATTGATTCACCGACAATCTCATAAATACTTTCATTTGATGAGCATCTTTTCGCTTTTAAAGGAGAGTCAAACGCCGGGGACAAACTTGTATTTACACAAGATTTGGAGCGTTTGGCCCCCACAACAGAATTTACATTTATACCACCATTATCATCAACAACAAGATCCATTTTTTAATATCGTTGCCATTAGGAAAAAAGTTTTGTTTTGTAAAAAATTGGTTGGTTGATTTATTGCTCCAAGTTGAAAGCATTGGCCATTCAAGTGCTCGAATATGCCATCTGGTGGAAAAAAGATATAACTTTTCCCTTCAGGAAAATTGCCCATTGCATTACATGTGTTGAATTCGAATGTAAAAAAAACTTAACTAAAATGAATCCCTAAAACCAAAATATTTCAGTATCTGTAAAACTATTAAAACTTTACTCAATAACATTTAAATTTGCTAAAGCGGATATATTTATACCTTAAAACCTTAATATAACGATAGAAGAGACTGAAAATATACTTCACATCACTTTATAGTCCGGTACACTGTTAAAAATATCGTGAAAAATAACCTCTGTTCTTAAAGGTTCTCTATTTTCTGACCAATGAAAACGCTACATAAACACCTATGAAGCGTTCTCATTGGTCAGAATACAGATAGCCTTTAAAAACAGAGATAATTTTTCACGATATTTTTAACAGTGTAGAAATAGCCCAAAAAAGGGCCTTGCCTTCCAAAAATTCCGGTAACTCTGATTTTCGGGTATTGGGTATAGGTTGATCCGCTAATGAAAAAACCAAGTTTCCGACCTTCTAGACCTTGTGCATTTTTTACTATATTGAAAAAAACCAAAATTTTTCGGCACTTTTGTCGATTTTTCTTGATTAACTCGGTTTCAGAGCATTTTACAGAAAAAATTATCATTACAATTTTGTAGAGGACAAAATTTTCTACAACATGCACTAGTCATGTTTGTAAATTGACCAAATAGGAGGCGAGATATGGAGCCGGGAAAATGGAGTACAATTTTCAAAAAGTGGAAAAAACAAACAAATGATGTCGGTTTTTCCTTAATAACACATTTTTATTTTTCCGTTTTGATAAACTTTGTAAAGTGTGAAATATCCAACAAGTTTCATTTATTAGAACATTAATTATCTCTAATTCCAGGCTCTAAAATCAGAACAACACGATTTATGGTTAAAACAGGAAAATACCGCCTGGCAAGTCACTAATTTAAAAACGATCTTTAATTTTTGATACTGAATAAACGAAGCAATTAATTGATTATAGTATGTACAATAAAAAGTAATTGGAGAATAGTTGGGGGGGAGGAGGGTGAAGTTAACCAAAAAACCTTGTCGGTAGATATAGGCTCCGCCCAGAGTTTGGGCTAAGAATGGAAGTCGAAAGTAAAGTGCTGGGAATAATATAAGAAAAATACTGCAAAGATAAGTAAAATATAATTTAGAAATTTCAAAAGGGAAAATGATTATACAGGTCCGAAACTAGAGGGGGGCGAATGGCATATACTTCATTCGCCAGAATGGAAGGCAAAAAGGGCGCAAAATGAAGATTTGGTTTGTCGTATTTGTATTAATTTGTCACACAAATTTTTGTTAGTCAAAGTTTACATTAATGGCAAATCTATCTCACATTGAGAATATTATTCCCAACATAAAGAGGACCAACAATTATGCTTATGCATACTAAGGCGGAAACTTCTATAAAGCGGAATTACTTTCGGGTTTTTTTTAATTCAACCAGTTTGCGCAGGAGGGGAAGAGTGTGTGGGGGGGAGGAGGGGGGCAAAATCCATGTTTGCCCTAGAATTAAAAAAAACTAGTTTCGGCCTGGAAGTATGGAATAAAAATAACTGTTAAAAATGAATTCGGATTGGTCTCTTATTTGGTCAAATTACAAATATTGAGCTGTTTTTTCCATATTTTTGAAAACGCAATAGATCTTTCAAAAAATAGTATCAAAGTGGGCGTTTTGAACCAAATTTCCGCGCGAAGGAAGAAAGAGCACTCAAGAGCGGGCGAAAACGTGTTTGTGACGTGATCAAAATCGTTTATAACTCAATAAGTAATTGACTGATCAAAAAATGGAAAAAAAACAATTGAATTCCAAATCGCTTCCATGGCCAGACCTTCCAATTTTATACCTTTTCGTTAAAAAATAAATTTGTAAATGTGTCAAAACGTTTCGCGCTTGTTGAGCAGAGCAGTTAAGAACAGCTTTAATGTAAACTTTGACTAACTAACAAAAATTTGTGTGATCAATTAATGCAAAAAACAGACAAAACAAATCTTCATTTTGGCCCTCCTTGCCTTCCATTCTGTCGAATGAAGCATACACCCTCCCCCTCTAGTTTCGGCCCTGTGTAATACTTTTACCTTTTTAAAATTTCTAAATTTTATTTATCTTTGCAGTATTTTTTATATTATTCCCAGCACTCATTTTTATTTCGACTTCCGATTCGTAGCCGAAACTCTGGGCGGCGCCTATATCTACCAACTAGGTTTTTTGGTTAACTTCACCCCCCCCCCCCCCCCCAACTATTTTCCAATTACTTTTTATTGTACATACTACAATCAATTGCTTCATTTATTCAGTATCAAAAATTAAAGATTGTTTTTAAATTAGTGACTTGCCAGGCAGTATTTTCCTGTTTTAAACATAAATCGTGTTGTTCTGATTTTAGAGTCTGTTGGAAATAATTAATGTTCTAATGAATGAAACTTGTAGGATATTCCATACTTTACAAAGTTTGTTACGACACTTTTGTCTCTAAAACGGAAAAATAAAAAATAAAAATGGGGTATTAAGGAAAAACTATCGTCATTTGTTGTTTTTTCCCATTTTTTACGAATTGTACCCCATTTTCTCGGCTCCGTATCTCGCTTCCTATTTGGGCAATTCAGACACATGAATAGTGCATGTTGTAGAGAATTTTGTCCGCTACACAATTGTAACTATAATTTTTTCTGTAAAATGTACTGGAACCGAGTTAATCAAGAAAAATCGAAAAAAGTGCCGAAGGATTTTGGGTTTTTTTTGATATAGTAAAAAACGCATTAGGTCTAGAAGGTCGAAAACTTGTTTTTTTTTTTCATTAGATGATCAACCTGTACATAATACCCGAAAATCAGAATTACCCGAATTTTTGCAAAGAAAAATGCTATTTTTACTGGACTAATTGGTAACTTCTCTCTAGAATAAAAAACCAAACTATACTAAACTGTTGCCAGATGTTGAAACAATACAGTTACAACTAGATCATATTATTAATGCAGGTGACTGATACATGGATGAAACGAAAAGTTAAAAAAGTTATTTCGTAACATACTCCCACCTTGAGTTGTGGGAAAGCACAACTCAACAATTCAAAATTACAAGTTTAATCTTTCCGGTACCTTATAGTTCATCCATATCAGTTTCTTATATGATTAAAAAATATATATCAAACGCCTTGCCACTACATGGTTCGATGGAAGGATCACAGGTTTACTAAAGTCGTCTCTGTAAGCAATTTTTGTCTTTAGTCTAATGATGCCATCTTGATCTTTAAACACTTCTAATGTATTTGTTTCGTATCCTTTTCGTTTATTAAAGGCTTCCTTTTGCATCATTACTAACATTCTTTTTTAAGCTAATATTCTATATAATTACTAATATTCTCTTCTGGGTCAAGGTTTCCTTGTTTCAAGAGCGGATCCAGCCCTTCATTTAGAGGGGTGTTATGGTTTCATTTTTTTTTTTTTTTTTTTGGAGGGGGGTCACATCTATTAGCAAGAAATTTTTATATTGAAGGCTGTTCCCATGTCAAAAATGGCTACTTTTCTGATACTTTTGGGAAGTCATATTCATTCATAAATACAAAAAAATTGCATTAATATTCGTAAAAGTATAAAATTTTACATTTTATTCAAATACCAAGAAATTGAATTTCCCATTTTCTTATAAAAACAAAGAACCATTCAGAAATTGAGCATTTTAAGGCAATTTTTATTACTTGACATAGTTACAAAAATGCCGTCATGGGGGAGCAATTGGCTATCGCACCTGAAATTCAGTGTTAAACCGCACATTTTAGGGAGATTTCCCGAAAGATTATTTGCCTTTATCGAAAAAATGGACAGGGCTAATCAATCACATTTGTTCTAACGTCTTGAATCTGAGATTAAAAATGATCTTATATATGTGTCAGAAATTACCTACTTTGTATTTCAGTACAGCTTTAAAGAGTCATAAAGATTCTCATTATTGGCTAAGGGATAAATTAGAAATAATTTAATATGTATTTCACTTTTAAAATATTCTTTAGAAATTGTCTTCGTTCAGAGGGGGGTCATGACCCCCCCGTGACCTCCCCCTTGGATCCGTCAATGCCTTGTTTTCTCAACTGTTTTGAAATATGACAGCTCTTCGAGAATCGCAAAACCCATCCAATCAAATTTACAATCTTTCTGTACTGAGAATAATAGCGATAATACCAATCGGTTTCCATATTTTCACTATTGGTAATTAGGACAGTATCCGAAGAGGAAACAAACACCTTTTCTTCTTTTTCTTTAAGAACGTCGTCCTCATCAGCAATAAATTCGGTGGAAGGCCATTTATCATAGGGCAAATATAACCATTCGGGGTCTCTCCTACCATTTCAACTTCAATAGTTGATGGCTAGAACAGCTTCCTAGGCAGGTCTGCAGGATTTTGATTACCATATAGTTGCTCTGTTTTCCGATGACTCACAACTTTGTTTAATCTCTTCAAATACAGCTCAAAATTATCAGGGTGACATTCAATCCAAGACATATGCATTACAAAGCGATCATTTTCATCCTTAACTGTTTCAAAAAAAAAATTGTTTTGCTGCTTCTTGTAATTCAATTGAGGCTTCCTTATCCGATGGATCAGTTATACCAAGAACGTCCAAGTTCCATAAATCTTCAATTTTCAGGTTTTTCAGAAGCAAGGAATTTGCTATCATTGCAACCTTTTCATGATTCATATCTTCAGGATATTTTCCCATTATACACCATCCTAAGAGAGTCTCCATAGCAACCTATCCATTGGAAAGAATCTTTTGGCAGCCAGTCTTGAGCATTCCTGCTGCATCTGATCTAATCGATATTTTGATTTCACTTGCAACATTCAGACCATTGTCTTCCAAATCAGATATAGTTATTCCATGCTGTCTTAGTTCATCAATCCAGTGTCCTTTAGGTACTTTTCTTATGTTCTAACAGATTACATTTTGATCCAAACACATTAATTGACATTCATACGTATTATCAATACTAATAACTTTCACCTTATATTGATGATGTAACCTTCGTTTTGTTTCTACACTCCCGAATAGTTTATGAATGAGTTTAACTTTACTGATACCACTGATGCTATTATAACCCAAAGTTTTAAGGACATCTTCAGTTATATCTTTCAGATCCTGTATCGCTCGTGCGTTAACCTTTATATTTTGGTTCTTCAACCGAACCACCAAAGTTTGTTGTAGAACTGCGTCAGTTTTATTAGAAGTTTGACTGGCTAACACATTATTTTCCTTTTCCAAAGAATCAGCCTCCGGGATTTCCGGTTTGCTTAATTTTTCAGTAACTTTTGGCCATACTACAGTTTTATGGTGGTTTTTGCATACAACACATTTTACTTTTGCTCTGCAATTTTACGAGCTAAATGGTTTATTTTTAAACACACGAAACAAGTTCTTTTCTTTTGCATTATGTTCTTCTTAACGTCATACGGCATTGACATTGCCTTGAAATATTTCTCTTATGAATGTCGTTTATCACAAAAAATACACAGTTCTCGATTAAAATCATTCTTATCTCTTGCATACTTCCTCTTATTTCAGTTTAATAAATCTGATACAGTAGAAATTTGAGATTCTTCAACTTCTTGCTTATTGCGGGCAGCTCTGTGTCGAAAGGTTTCGTCAAAAGTCTTACTTGCCAAAGAAAATCTTTCTTCTGCTTCAACTACGTCTTACAGAAATTCTAATAAATTATCTAGATCAGTTTTAGAGTCAATTTCAACATCGTCCTTTAAATCTATATCAGGATTTTTATTTCGTTTAGATGCAATATCATTACAATTATCTGACAACTTTCTATGAGAAGTTCTGTACCTTTCCCATATTCTAAGAATATCATCTGGAAGCAGTAGCGTAGGAAAGCCCCCCCCCCCCCCCCCATTGGAAATCAAGTCAGGGGTGATTGTGCTCCGAATTTTCCGAAAACCGGCCATTAGTTCGAAAATTTAGACAAAAAAATATCGCAAATTTCGACAAATGGTCGCCGAAAAAATCAATTTTGTCAATCGTTCGCAGAAAAAAATCACAACTTTCGTCAAAGAATCGAAAAAAAATATGAATTTCGTCAAAGAATCGCGGAAAAAACGCAAATTAAGTCAAAGAATCGCGAAAAAAACAGCAAGTTTCATTAAGGGATCGCAAAAAAACGTAAATTTCGTCAAAGGATCGAAAAAAACTTAACTTTCGTCAAATGATTGAAAAAACGCGAATTTCGTCAAAGAATCGCGGAGAAAACGGAAATGTCGTCACAAGATCACGAACAAACGCGGATTTTATCAAAGGGTCGCAAAAAAAACCCCCACAAATTTCGTGATTGAAAAAACGCGAATTTGGTCTAAGAATCGCTGAAAAAAAGGAAGTGTCGCCAAAAGATTGCGAAAAAAACACGGATTTTGTCAAAGGGTCGCGAAAAAAACGTGAAGTTTATCAAAGTATCGCGGAAAAAACGTGAAGCTTGTCAAAGAATCGCGGAGAAAACGGAAATGTCGTTAAAGGATAGCGGAAAAACGCGAATTTTGTCAAGGAATCGCGAAAAAACGCGAATTTTGTCAAAGGATCGCGGAAAAACGGAAATGCCGTCACAAGATTGCGAAAAAACGCGGATTTTGTCAAAGGGTTGCAAAAAAAAAAAATGCAAATTTCGTGATTGAAAAAACGCGAATTTGGCCAAAGAATCGCGAAAAAAACGGAAATGACGTCACAAGATCGCGAAAAAATGCGGATTTTATCAAAGGGTCGCGGAAAAAACGCAAAAAACGAAAAAAAAATCTTCCTTAATGTTTACTTTAAAATATTGCGCATCCACATTTTTAATTATGAATAAAATTAAATAATCAATTAAATAATTAAATAATCCACATAATTACTTATTAATGAGATGCTTTATCATTAATTGGTTTTCTCAATTACGCAGTCACTTTGAGCATACTGGATTAAAAACTATTTGAGCCCCTCCCCCCCCCCCCTCCATAATTTTTAAATTCAATTCTGGGTTTAATTTGAATTCTGGATTTCAAATTAAATCCAGAATTAATTTGAATTCTGGAATTCAAAATTAATTTTTGAATTCCAGACTCTACTGTCTGGAAGAGACGATTCAACAAGCGGACATAACATCACAGCATATTTGTCTCTAACAACTCCAAGAGTTTCTAAGTTTCGCAGTTTCGATTTAATGAATCATATAATCGTCGCAACGAATTATATATTTCCTTGTATTTTGCTTCTGGAGTATAAGGCCTAACAAATCTCTAACATAATGCTCTATTAAAAGTTCTTCCTGTCCAAAACGAGATTTAAGTTGACTTACAGCTTTGGTATAACTAATACCACTCATAGATTAACATACAAGATGGGCCATTTCCATAGAGTGCAATGGTAATGCGATTGCGATCGTAGCGTCTTTAGTGACAATGGGAAAGAAACGAAACTCCCCATCCTTGTAAAATTTTTATCCTTGACCATCTACCTTATTGTAATCTTTCTTTTTTTAATGCTGCATGTTTAAGTTTACAATAGAACCTTGCACCGATATATGAACACAGAATAGATATTCTATTTTATATATCTAATATCTATTTAATGTTCACGCACGGATGTATGCATTTTTTTATTTTTATTATTATTATTTTATTTTTTTTACACTATGAGTGAACGATTTAAGTGGAACGAAAAACAAGATAAAAATTTCATCTTGAATGCTATATATCAAGTAAATATGATCTAACAAAAACATAGCTGTGAAAAAAGGGAGCCAAGTTCTGTAAAGACAATGGCAAGAAAAGAAGTGATATCTAAGTGGGTGCCAAGTTCAAATAAAATTCACCCAAACTTACCTACTGAAGTATTATAGCATTTTTTAAATTGTTTAGAAATAAAAATTATTGATAGCATATTAATAATAAATCTAGAACTTGGCAAGTTTTTACCTACAAGTCATTTATTTTTATTAATGACATTATTATATCTAAACTTGTTATTTCATATTTGGAAGGCTTCAGTTGTATGAGCTCCTTCCCCTTGAAGGATGGTGGGATAAAATATAGCCCACCTAAATTTAACTTCAAAATGCCACATTGACACTAGAATTCAGGACTAAAAAGTTTAATTTTATTACATACTTGAAAAGAAGCTTTTACCCATTTTGAAATAAATTTGTTTTTAAATTCTGGTGTGATTGAATCATTTCAGCATGTCACGAATAAAAGCTCTTTGCCCCTGAAGGGTTAAAGAGGTGCAGTCTCTAGAGGGATGACCAAGAACAAGCGTAAAGGTATCTGTCTCTTTCTCAGGCCTTTTAGTCTGTTTGCATTGAGGTTTCCGAAGGGTGGGTGCTAGAGTGATAACCAAAGACGAGCGGGAATGTATTTGTGTATTTATTGGTTTATCAAATCTTTAACATGAGTCATTTGTTTATAATAATAACTATATTAATTTTTTTATAATGACATTGTTGTTAATATTAACATCATCATTTTATTAAGACATGAAATTGATAGGCATAACATTTATCAAAAACTTGCCAAGTTCTAGATTTATTATTAATATATTGTATCAATAATTTTTATTTCTAAACAATTTAAAAAATGCTATAATACTTCAGTAGGTAAGTTTGGGTGAATTTTATTTGAACTTGGCACCCACTTAGATATCACTTCTTTTCTTGCCATTGTCTTTACAGAACTTGGCTCCCTTTTTTCACAGCTATGTTTTTGTTAGATATCATTACTTTTTGTACAGTTACAATATATTTAGACACTTTACTTAATGCTTTTTAATGAGTTTACATGAGACTATTTTATTCGCCAAGCAACATTCAATTTTAATTTAAATTTCCTACAACAAACTAATTGGCTGTCAATTTGCGGCAGAAATCTATATTTTAATACTGCTACACTGAATGCATGTTTTAAAACGAAATGTATTGATTCGAAATTTTTATTGTTTCTGAAACAACAATTCCTATTAAATTCCTATGTTAAATTTTCCTATTCAATTTTCCAATTAAATATCCTATAGCGGGGCCTGCTTTTTTGTACTGAAAGTGAAAAATAAAATTATGTGCTTATGCCACACTATGTATCATTTATCCATGGGTGCGGGCAAAGAGGCAGTGCAGAGGAAGGACATTGCCCCTTCCTGGATTTTCAAATTTAATTAACTAAATAAACTTGTCTCTGATGATTTTGAAAATAACAAGTGGGTAAGTGTGATCACAGATCGCACAGAGGGTTTCGTTTAATATTTCTTTCAAAACACTTTATCCTTTTGAAAAATCTGTTAGTTCCACATTTCGCAACCAGGGGCGCACTCTATTCTAAACAAACCTCTATCCGAATGAAACTCCGTTTTACATACTATCCGTAGATATTTTAGTCGAGGGGATTGAGCCCATAGCACCCGAGATAAGTAGGCGCCTCTGGCGATAAAAAGTGGAACTAAAATATGTAAGACTATGGTGCATAATATGAAAGAATAATCAAAGGGGTGTCGGCAAAAGTTGGAAAAGTGCTCCCCCGCGTGAAAAGGGCGGAGGTTAGAAAAATAGCTTAAAATACATAAGTTAGAGCCCGGAGGAGTAAATAATATAAGACGTTTTGAAAATTTTATGATTTGTCGTGTGGTCTGAGGTATTCAGCTATACGTATGAAAAAAGTCATGTCTCCAACTTAATTAATGACTCCCTTAGAAAGAATTGCTTAAAATACATATGTGGTAGCTCAAAGGGTTAAGCATAAGACTTTTTCAAGATTTTATGATTTGTCGCCTGGCCTCAGGTGTTCTGCTATAAGTATGCAAAATTTCAAATCTGCAATTTAATAAGGGGATCAGTTAGAAAGAATTGCTTAAAATACGCATGTGGAAGCCCAAAGGGGTAAATGTACGACTTTTTCAAAATTTTATGATTTCTCGTTTGATGTGAGGTGTTCAGCTATAAGTATGCAAAATTTCACGCCCCCAGCCTAATTAGAGGCTCACTTTGAAAGAATTGTTTAAAATACACATGGGGAGCCCAAAGGGTTAAATGTACGACTTTTTCAAAATTTTATGATTTGTCGTTTGATGTGAGGTGTTCAGCTATAAGTATGTACAATTTCACGCCTCCAACCTAATTAGAGGCTCACTTAGAAAGGATTGTTTAAAATACACATGTGAGACCCCAAAGGGTTAAATTTGCAACTTTTTCAAAATTTTATGATTTGTCATTTGATGTGAGGTGCTCAGCTGTAAATATGCAAAATTTCACGCCTCCAACATGTATAGTTTCTGAGAACGGGCTCTGTGACGGACAGAATATCTCAATTCGTTGATTTTCTGTAAGCAAGTAAACCCAGATAAACCCCCAGTAAGTAGATAGGTTTACAATGGAAGTCTAGGGGAATTTGGCGAAATATTAGAGGTACCGCCAAGGTGGCGTCACTTTTGGCCACTGATTTTGGTCGCCAAATTTGGCGATATATCGCCATGTTGGCGAGAAACTTGGCGGTATTTGGCGATAGAACAGCGTCCCCTCCCACGGCAAATTAAAATTTCGCCTAATAGACGCAATGGTAAAGTAAAAATGGACACCCCTAGGTGGGTAATTCATCGATTTTCACAATTTTTTTATTTTTTTCCTTAGTTTTATAGTGTAAACGAACTTCGCACCAAATTTGAAGTCTGTAGCTGCAGTAGATGTACGAGATCTTTTTGATGAGTGAGTCAGTCAATCAGTCAGTCAGTGGTAAAATTATCGATTATCAGACATTTTCAAATGTCACTATCTCGGAAACTAATTATGCGTTATTTATAAAATTTTGGATTTTAGGTAATTAGGGTGGCCTTACTCCCCATTTCGTATAACAAGTACGTAGGTCTCATAGATTTTCAGTTGTAGAGCATTGAAATTTGATGAAAACAGCTCGAAATGGTTCGTGTAAATAACACACGGCTATGTCAGGCGAACTTGGCTGACACACTGCCGTGTGTCTAGATATAAATGGATTTAAAGCTACATAAAGCATTGGTGTTATATAAGAATGTACGAAATATTGCATTCTACAAGCCCCAGAAAATTTCATAAATATTCCTATTTGGTAGGAAATTTTTCATAGCCGATGTTTTATTAATTTATGAAGTTTAACGTATTAAACAATCGTTACAATAATCTTTTAAAATTTACGCATTTTCACTTTCTTACAGATAAAATAAAAGTATTGTTTTTAATGTAAATAACGTACAATCAATTCAAAAATATTTATAATATTAACATATAAGAAATAATGATAAAATTACAAATGGGAAAAAATTCCTTTCGACAAATTTTTAGAATTATATAATTCTAAAAGTTAAAAATAAATAGAGGTACTGACATTACACTCGATAAAATTTTATTCGATATGAATAACTTAACACAATATCTGAATTTGATTTTTTTACAATTTAATCTCATAAACTTACATATGTCCGTTCTTAACAGAATTTTCTAGGGCTTTCCTTTTATATTATTACTCTAATTATCATTTTGTAAGTTAAAGGTGAAGAATACAAGTAGTCCAGGCAATAGGGAATTTTACCAAGCAAAATTAATGGTAGTACTGGAAATCGGCTTTCTGGATGTTTTTTGGGTCGCTGAATCCGAATTTATAACTTCTCACCAAAATTTCCCCCGGCAACCTCCCCAAATTTTGGTAAAAAGCCCCCCAAAAGAGGTTTTTATTAAAAAAATCAATTTTTTTTATTGTTTTAGAGAAAAAGTATCTAGAAATTCAGAAAGTAGACAAATTTCCAACAAATTAGATATATGACATTATGGCTTAGGATGAAGGGGAAGGGGGGATCTGCCTTGGAACATGCGCGCGGTGCTGCGTAAACTAAGTTGCGCAATTCTACTTAACCACTCACACGTTTACATTCGCCCTCCCATCTACCCTCCGAACTTTCTCTATAAGGTTTACTTTAAGATTTAGATTTTTGGGTCACTGAATCCGAATTTTTAACTTTCCCCCTAAAATCCCCCCCCCACCCCCAATAGTTGTTTTTAACTTAAATTTCTTATTGTTTTAGAGGAAAAGCATTACGAAATTCAGAAACTAGACACAATTTGCAACAAATAGGATATATGACATTATGAATTAGGATGAACGGGGAGGGTGAGGGCTGCCTCGGAACATGCACTGCGTGCACTAAATGATGAAGTCCAGGCAATAGGGGATTTTATCTGGCAAAATTAATGGTAGTACTGGAAATCGGCTTTCTAGATGTTTTTTGGGTCGCTGAATCCGAATTTGTAACTTCCCACTAAAATTTCACCCGGCAACCCCCCCAAAAATTGATTTTTTTGAAAAAATTTGGTTTTTGAGAAAAGCGCGCGGGGAATGTTTCGAAGCAGCCCCCTCTCTCCCCGTTTATCCTACGTCATAATGTCATATATCCTATTTGTTTACAAATTTTGTCTAGTTTCTGAATTTCGTAATGCTTTCCCCCTAAAACAATAAGAAATTTAAGTTAAAAGCAACTATTTGTGGGGGGGGGGAATTTGGGGGGTAATTTAAAAATTCGGATTCAGCGACCCAAAAAACTTAAAGTAAACCTTATAGAGAAAGTTCGGAGGGAAGATGGGAGGGCTAATGTAAACGTGTGAGTGGTTAAGTGGAATTGCTCAACTTAGTCCACGCAGCACTGCGGTGCATGTTCCGAGGCAGATCCCCCCTTCCCCTTCATCCTAAGTCATAATGTCATATATCTAATTTGTTGCAAATTTTGTCTACTTTCTGAATTTCTAGCTACTTTTCCCCTAAAACAATAAAAGAATGGAATTTTTTAATAAAAACCTTTTTGGGGGGCTTTATACCAAAATTTGGGGGGGGGGGTTGCCGGGGGAAATTTTGGTGGGAAGTTACAAATTCGGATTCAGCGACCGAAAAAACATCTAGAAAGTCGATTTCCAGTACTACCATTAATTTTGCTAGGTAGAGTCCCTATACGGTCTCTATTGCCTGGGCTAAAGTACGAAAAAAAAAAGGGCAGCTAAATAAACATTTTGTAAGTTAAAGGTGAACAATACAAGTACGAAAAAAAGGGCATCTAAATAAATAAAGCATAAATACAATATCGTATGCCTCGTTTAGGAAAGAATGGATATTCAAAACATAGAGCGTAAACATATTTCTCCAACATAGGTAAATTTCGGAGACTTGTTAATTCTTCCCCCTTGTCGGTAGTAACGCTAGTACTGTTGCCATTACAGATTTTGCCGTAAATATCCCATCTTGTATCGTATGTTAATCTATGTTACCACCAGGCGGAAAGCTTCTAATCATTTCTTCTGCCACTGCTTTTTTCCATAGCCTGTGATAAATACGCAAATTTGTCATGAAAATCTAGGCTAGTATCTTGATAATTTTTTTTCAAATTTACCACAGAATTGCAGTCAATTTTAATTTCACCATTAAAAGTAGGTAACTGTATCTTCAGATAATAATACATTCTTATTAATTACCGAAATAATCGGATTTCAAATCTTCACTTTTCACAATCAAAAGTTCGTTTAATTTCTGTTGTAATACTCGCCAGCGATCAATGTAAACCCCAGATTCAACAATATCTTTGTCAATTATTTCTTCGTCAGCTTCGTCGCTATACAACATTTTTCTAATTTTATATTCTACATCTATCATAAGTTTCGCCTTCTCTTCTATGATTGTCAATTTCAGAATTTTTCCATCAGACGATAAATTATTTAATTTGCATAAAATTCGTTGCATGCTTTAGTGAAAATTCTACGATGTTGTCGTCTAGCTGTTTTCAACGCATCCATATTATTTAACAAAAACAGTAATTTTTCATTCAACAATAACAATAACTCTCACTTGGAGCAGTTCAAATAAAATTCTACTGATAGACCGGGAGGCGACAGCATAGATAATCACCTCATCAAGTTCATCTTGGTGGAAAGCACCTGAAAACCCGATTTTAGCGGTTAACTCGTAGGTTTACCATTGTGTTTTCCTGCTCCCAGTACTCCACGCTTTCATACCTTTGTATGCAGGAAAACACAATGATAAACCTACGAGTCAACCACTAAAATCGGATTTTCAGGTGTTTTCCACCAAGATATGACTTGGCAGACCGATTGCGTTTTAATATGCGAATCGAGTTTTAACTAATTCTGGAATTTCAGCCGTGAACTCGATGAGGTGATTGTCTGCGCTGCCGCATTCCCGGTCTATTACAAATTCCAGTCTTGTCAGTGGACGCCAGATGTTGGATTCAAATGTAAAAAAAAAAAAAAAAGAACTCTTAACTAAAATGAATCCATAAAGCAAAATTATTTGACTATCTATAAAACTATTAAAACTTTTCTCAATATAATTTAAATATGCTAAAGCGAATATATTTCTACATTAAAATCTTAATATAATGATAGAAGAAACTGAAAATATACTTCACATCACTTTATTGGTTGCTTCTCTCTAAAACAAAAAACAAACAAAAACAAAACAAAACTATACTAAATTGTTGCCAGATGTTGAAGCAATACAGTTACAACCAGTTAAATACAGTAAAATCTGTCTAAGGCGGAATCGATTGGGACCGAGAAAATTTTCCGCCGTAGACAATATTCCGCCTTATGCAAATCAGTCAAAAAGAAAAAAAAATACTCATGCGTATTTTTTACGTTTGTAATCTTCAGAACCGTTCTTAAAGTGAAATATTATTTAGTATAAATATTTTTGGAGTTCGAATCTGAGCAAAACTATGGCTTCCCAACAAGCAAATGGTCTATTATTTTCACACCATAATAATGCATACATATATATTTTTTTTATTTGAGTCAAATAAAAAAAAAGCATGATTTTATATAAAAGTATTTATTTTTTTAATTTTTTATATATAGCGAGAGAGTTTTATGTATGAAATTTTGCATTTTATGAATTTAATGAAAAGTATAAAAGACAAAAATGTACAGAATTTTATTTGTTCAATCGGCATTTTCTTTTTATTTACAATTGTTTACAGTTTTTTACACAAACTCCGATTTTTTCAGCGAAATGGATTAAAATACGGTATATAAAACTAAACTATACTATTCTAAATTATTTTTTTTCAACTATCCTAATAATTTGAAAAAAAAAATTATGATTTTTAAAAATTTGCTTTTTAAATTTTAAATGTATGACTTTTTTTAAATCTCGTAGTCTTGTATTTGCAGTTGGAATATAGATCTGTAATTAAAAAAAAAAAAAAAAAAATTATTATAAGGGTAATAAGAAAAAAATAAAAACGTGTATTTTAAATGTAACACTTAAAAAAAAAAAAAAAAAAAAAAAAAAAAAAAAAAAAAAAAAAAAATCTGCGTTAAAAATTGTAAATAAAAATAAAATGTTGTCAGCTAAACAAATGGAAACAGCGTATTTTCTTTTGCTTTTTATTAAATCCGCAAAAAATGCAAAATTTCATAAAAATTCTTTCGCTGTAAACAAATGAATGATCAAAAATATGTTTTTATTAATATTTGTATTTTATATGTATTTATTTATATGTATTTGATCTATAAATCAGCTTTAAATTTTTGTTTACTGAATGTTTTTTATTTTTAAAAATCCTTTTTTCCGTTTTATGGAAAAATTTGTTGTCGGCGGGACCTTAAAATCCTTTCCGTTTCCGCGTTAGGCAGATTCCGGCTTATGGAGCACATATTAATGTTACTTTCTATGGATTCGCCGGGACTTCAAAATATTTCCGCGGTAGACAGATTTCCGGCTTACACAGAGTCCGCCTTAGACAGATTTTACTGTAATTATATTAATGCAGGTGACTGATACATGGATGAAACAAAAAGTTAAAAACAGGCGCTTCGTATCAACATGTATTATGTATTTTTAATTTGTTTAGCATGGTTATTTTTTGTAAAAATTTCCCATTACTTATGTTCGATGTTATATGACAAACTAAAATTTATCCTAATTTGAATATCGAAAGCTTTTAAACGCATTTACAATAAAAAATGATTTCAATAGACATCAAACGAAGCTGCATGCAGCTTCTCAGCGAGAAAGTATTGGAGAGGATTAGAGGAATGGATAAAAGTATCTCGTTTATAATGAAATTTTATACAATAATACGATTAGGAACCGCTTGCGCTATTTGCATGATATATCTACTAATGCATGCGAAAAATTATTGGAAATTTGAAAAACAGAAATAGCCACTCAACTGGAAATTAGGTCTTTTCCAATTTTATGTTTACAAAAAATTGTGGTTCTGGATATCTTCATACTGAAATTGTACCAAAATCTGAAATTTTCAATACGAGCACCTAATTTTGATATCATATTTGTTTTTTTGTTTTTGTTTTTTTCTGTAAATTTTACCTTAAAATTCCAAATGAGAAATCATTCGGTCAAATGGCTCAGGAATTATGAAGGTTTAAAATTTGGAGCTCCTAATGTTGAGTTCGTTTGTAATTGTTACAAAATAGCTCACAATGGAGATAGTTTTTTTAAGGATAACTCAAGAATTATTTGGCGAAATGAGCTGTAATTTTACATCATAATTGAAGCTTCTAGAAATTGATTTCTGTTTTAAAAAATCACATTTCATTTCTTTTTAATTACTAATTAAAATTACATATATTTTTTAAAAATTGTGAATTGTAATCTATGAATCTTTTTACTAAAAACAGATCTTTAAACACTCCACATACGTTAATTATTAAACTACAGCTTATTCTGCAAAGTAATTCTGGAATTATGCTTAACAAAACTACCCGCGTTGCAATCTGTTTTACAACGATTAAAAAGGAATTTAACATTAGGAGTTAACAAATTTTAAATCTTCATAAATCTTAAAATACTTGACTGAACGACTTCCCTTTTGTCCTACAGTAAAATTTAACAACAAAGCCAAATATGGTGTCAAAATTAGGTGTTCGTATTGAAAACTTCAGAGTTTGGTACAATTTATGTTTGAAGACGAGCCCTAACAATTTTTTTAAATTGTAAAATGAAATAAAATATAATTTCCTTCTGAATGCCCATTTCACTTGTTTTTTGAGAAATTTTCTTTTCACCGACTGCACCTTAAAACCGTCGGATATACATGATATTTATTTGTGAAATAGGCCGTCATATGAAATTAGATAGGATGCAACTGAAGACGTGTGTAGTTAATTGCAGAGAAAAAGAGAATATAGCATATACGGGAAAGAAAAGTCTTGTGTGAAGGATAGTTCACTTTATTGGAGTAACCTACGTAGTCGTAGTACTAATATATTAGCTGAGGTGGTATCGTGCATATAAGTGCACTTGCTAGACAACGTTATTTAAAATTATCTTTTTAATAAAATTCTTCTGGATAAGCATATTAGCTTTTTTATATTCTTCATTATTTCTTCATTATATCTTATTAGAGTTGCAAGAAATCTAAAGTTCTAAATTTTTATTTCTATTTCAATAGTCCATCATAATTAATAGCAATATAAGTTTTTTTCAAAGCTATATTTAATTAAAGAATAAATACCCAGGTTAATACCCCAAATGAAACCCAGTAGCGTAGTGGTCAGCACGCCTGTCTGCCATGCTACAGGTCGCGAGTTCTGCTCCCGGCTGCGCAAGGTTCACTCAACCTTTCATGCCTTCGGGATCGATAAAATGAGTACCAAGCTTGCTTGGGAACTAAACACCGAGGGTCTCGTGTTGGGCTGATCACCCGGCATGCTGCATAACACCTCGGGGTTCAGGGCCAAGTAAACAGAGTTGGGCACTGTAAGTGTAAACACTGATCCTTCATGGATCGTTCAACCACAGGTTTAGTTTTTTTTTTTTAATATCCCAAATGGGTATTTACCCTTAAACATAAATACCATGGTATTTAATATCGCTGATAACAATACCTTAATATCTGTTACCAGACCACGAATGAGTCAGCTTAACGGGGCGAATATCACCGTGCGAGGAGAAACATTTGCTTAGTCTGTACTGCTGATTAAAATGCAAATTTGTTCTATGTTTGCTGAAACGAATAAGATCTTCCGGTGAGATCCAATCTTGCAGGGCATCAGAATCTTCCACACCTTTTGCGAGGCGATCCAATTTTTCATTCAGAGGGATACCCTGGTGACCCGGAACCCAACAAAAGTGAATACCACGAATATGGGAAACAACTCTCTATGCAGTCACAGTGCGACTCTGGGAGACTGTTAATGTTGACCGACCAGAAAGCGAAATGCACTGACAGGCTATCTGTGAAGGTGATAAAGTATTGAGCAAAAGACACAGATACCAGTTAATCTAGAGCAGTAACAATGGCAAGGGCCTGTGCTCTAAAAATAGAACTCACCTGATGAGTTCTATACCCGAACTGGGAGGCCGATGAGCAACTAGCGATCGCAGTAATCAAAGAGAATTTAGAAGCATAAGTGACGATCACATCACATGAGTCAGTAAAAATCTGGATAAAATCAGAAAAGAGTGGAACGATGATGCTAACATCTAGACCAGTTCTTTAACCCCTTCGGGACCGGAGGCTTTTACACAAATTTTATTCAATTGACATTACTTTTTATTTTTAAGTTACCTTTACTTAATCAATCACGAAAATGCTCTAATCAAAGAAACTAAATATTAATTTTCTTTTTTACTGGTGCCTAAAACAAATTCTGTAGGCTCTTTTTGAGGGTGCATATATGCACCCATGGTCCCGAACGGGTTAAGGGAAGGTCCGCGAGGTGATACTCAACTGCACCTGAGTTATACAGAAGAGGAAACGAAAAACTAATCATCCAATCTCGTCGAAAACTTCGAAAATGCATGGAATATTGTCAGTGAGAGAAACAAATTTCCATATGGAAAATTCTAGAGTGGAGACCATCTGCTTAGCGAAAGATGCTTTATTCAGAACCCGAACGCTAGAATGTTGACTGTGTCCGCAAGCGGGGGCACACGGCACACCAGCATGTTTACGAAGAAAAATGTTGTGGATCTATTTAAGAAGGCTTTGAGCCATCCAAAACGCACAAGTTTGAAGAACTTCTAGATGCTTGAAGGCAGTTTCACATACTGTGTTGGACTGCAGCCCCGTACTCGATTATACTACAGATAGTGGAGGTCGCCAGAGTAAGAAGCTGGTAGGGCCATACCGTTTCTGTGTCAAAGCTTTGAGTATGTTGATTCTGTTTAAAGCTTTTCTTCGAAAGTATTCCGTTCCGTATGCTTTTGAAAGCACCCGCGTCTAGCTATATAAAACTCAAGAAATTTTATTTCGTTGGACCATTCTATCAGGCCACTGTTAATGCAGAAATTGAAGTTGCAATCGCCAAATCTTCAGGATAGGCTGATAGCGGGGCACTTCTCAGGACGAATGAACAATTTCTAATAGCACCAATGAGTAATAAATCTAAGACACGACATCACTCCAACGAAACAACCCAAATAGCATGGACATTATCAGTAAGTTTGATTTTTTTCTGATATTATCTTGCCGTGACAAATTTGAATTGAGAAATTCGCAGCAAATCTCCCGCAAGATATACCATCACCCACTTGCTTGAGTAATTTGTTGTGAAACTGATGGCAAGACTGTCTTTAATTCACGAAAGTGACGAAAGCAAAAAACTCCTCTGTTGAGAGAATAGACAATCAGCAGATACGCCGAAATTTTATTCGTTTGGCACCGCTTTTTTTAAACGCTATAATTATCAAATACCAAAAAAAGCTCGAATTGAAAAGTACAAATATTACCCTAACTTGTTTATGGTGGTAGAAACGATGCATGCGCTTTAAGGGCATTCTTCACGCACTGGAAAACACACGCTCCGTAATGTTAATGCTATGGGCAGGTTATTTTCAAATTTCTCATTTCAATTTGAATATATTTAAACGATTTTTTTTTCATAGGATAGATGAGCTCAATCTTTAATATGACTCTTTTCTACTTTTTCAATTTTGGTTGCAGATTTTTTTTTTTCTAAAGGTACTTTCAATTTCGAAACCGGTTTCGAAACTGAAAGTACCTTTTTTTAAAAAATCTGCAACCAAAATCGAAAAAGTAAAAAAGAGCCATATTAAAGATTGAGCTCAGCTATTCTATGCAAAAAAATCATTTAAAAATATTCAAATTGAAACGAGAAATTCGAAAATAACCTGCCCATAGGATTAACATTGCGGAGCATGTGTTTTCAAGTGCGTGAAGAATCTCCTTAACGGTGCGTATGCATCAATAGACCTGATGAGATCAATGGACCCCTTCGAAGGGGTTAAACTTATAGTGTAACAGTTGTAAACAATTAATGTGGCATGGAACTTTGCAGTAAGTTTGCAGTATTTTTGATTACTTGTTTGCCGTTAATTTGCAATAAATTTGATACAGCATGAATTTAACTTGCACGTCAAGTAGCTGCAAGTTCAAATTGTGGTGACTTCGGCGTTTGCATTATCTTGCTGCAGTTCTGTTAGGAATTTTCATTCTTGTCTTGCTGATCTTGCTGCAACTTTGCAGGTTTTCAAAGTAAGACTTCTGCAAATTATCTGCAAACTAAAAACGCTATGTGGCATTACTGCAGTAAATGAAAATATCGTCAGCGTACACCAAATATTTAATTTAAAGGCCATCAAGAACTTAAGATGATAATTAATAAACATAATAGGATAATAGGACTCAAGACTGCCTCCTGGGACACAACTCTACTTGTGGTGCAGGCAGACAAAAGATACCCTTTCCAAGCAGGCAGGGATGTAGTGGAGGGTATACGCGGGTATACGCCGTATACCCTCTGGATTTTTTTAAGGAACACCGTATACCCTCTGTTTTTCAAGAAAGCTATAGTATATATACACTAGGTTATACCCTCTGCCTTGAGCGTATACCCTCTGCTTAGAACGTATACCCTCTGATTTTTTTACGACTACACCACTGCAAGCAGGCAATCTTAATGCTCCGAGTTGAAAGAAATTTCTGTGAAGCCGACGGAGGATCAGACTAGCTAAGATGATCTGTGCACACTTAAAAATGAGGTCACTGACGCATAGAGTAGTAGGCCACTTGCAGATGGTCAAGGGAAATACCCAATATATATTTTTCTTTTTCTTCATCTGAAGAATATCTGCATATGAAGCATCGCAAAAGTGGTATGACTATCACGAAAAAGTTGGAAACCAAGGTGTCTGTGGTCAAGAAGTGTTATTTTTAATCCGGTCGACAATTGTTCTCTCACATATCTTGCACGTAACAGACGTAAGGGCAATAAAGCGGTAGGAGGCGACTCCTTTTTTTTGCTTGCCTGGTTTGAAAATAAGCAGAATGACAATAGATGAACAGGCTGAGGGAATATCGCCCGAGCTCTAAAGCAAACGCTCCAGGACATGCTTATTGAGACCCTTACTTGAAGAAGGCAACGCTGATTTTATCCTCACCAGGGGCGAAAACCCTCGTCCGGCGGATGGCTTTTGTTAGAACAGACAGCTTGAAGGTTGAATTCAACTCCATATAGTCAACATCTTCGTAAACAATTGGAAGAAGTTCATGGACAGCATCCTCAATGATATGCTCCGCAAAAATTTCTGATTAGACAGCCGCGTCTGAATCTGAAATAAGGGAATCTTCATGGGTGAAACAGAAGTGGGTATCAGGAGGAGAGTACGAGCTCTTCTTAATCTTCCGGAATATTTTGTACAGAATGCCAAGATCACTAGCGTTGCGCAAGCAAAATCCCAGAACATGTATTTAGACTCACTGATTTCCTGACGGAGCAATGCAGATGTTCCTTTCTATAGTCATATATAGATGTTCCCTTCTTTAGTCAGTAGAAGCCAGACAGGATGCTTTTCTCAGATAGAACGTTTCTTATTTCAGAAGGTTACTGTACTTATCAGTTCAACGCGCGGTAGGCCGTAGAAAGAGACTTTCGAGTTGAGCTGTTATTGGCCATAGCATGCTGCACTATAGCAAAGAAGGAGGTGTAATCCATATCAGAGCACTGTTGACATCCTGGCAAATGAGAGGCCATCTAGCAGTAGGCTGCAAAGGTGGTTTAATGTCTACAGAGATGGAAAATAGTAAATTCTACTTTTCATAAGGTTTTTCTTCCACCTGCACGCAAAAAGATCTGTGGAGTACATCGAGAGACCGACCAGAGAGCAGGAACCGCTAGGAACCACATAGGTAAAGACAGAGGATTAAAAGCAGAAGGAACTGTCAGCCAGCCATTCAACAAAAATTTCGTTATTACGAGAAGCCGAAAGGAGGGCACCCCATAACGGGTGGTGGAGGTTGAAAACGCACACAATAAGAGATGGTCATTTCAGGTCTTGATAAATCTTAATGAGATCCACAGCCACAAATCCAAATCTAGAATACATATTTACTATATTCAGTGCAAAAGCCCAACAGAAGGAGGCGAATGTCCATAATTTCGTCAGCAGAACTAGAACCGGGGATAATAAGCCGACCAGAAGGCCAGGAGAAGTTTACAGCGATAACCTGGCCATCAGCTGTGTGGCCGAGCCTAACTAGACGATAAACAATTTTTCCAGGATGAAAAGAGGCTTATGCGGACTTAAGAAAGTTTCTTGAAAAACAAATACTTCCACATTTGAGAACAGGATGCAGCTAAGCCAAGCTTGCTTGTTGGCAGTGCTTCCGCAATCCCACTGTAGAATACTTAGACCCATAAAACACAAACAAAAAAGGAGGAATACAACAACTAGATAAAACCAGGAAACTACACCTTGCAGAAACCAGAAACAAATGTTTCTTTTTCTTTACTATTTCTTTACATGAGGCCCGTCACACTTTTAGAGCGTTACGCTTCTCTTATGAATCTTCGCTCATTTTGACCATTAAATTTACTAGTAAGCTGCTTAATGCAGTAATCGATTCTGTTACTTTGTCCGACCGTTTGGAAGAGAAATGAATTAAAATTT
Source organism: Maratus speciosus (assembly GCA_963932465.1). Lineage (NCBI taxonomy): Eukaryota > Metazoa > Arthropoda > Arachnida > Araneae > Salticidae > Maratus > Maratus speciosus. Next base: position 63,549,905 of record OZ010789.1, read on the forward strand.
TTAGTATGGCATTCATGCAGGATTCGACGCATTTTTGTTGTACATCTAGTTCCGTTTTCTGGACACTTGCAACATTGGCGTAAGGTCTCCGATATCTGAAAAAAAATTGCCTGCGCGCAATTACAAAAGATAAAAAGTTCTTCTTCTTAAAGTTGAAGGAGTCCGTACCTCTTAAGACGGGAGGGGCATTAGTTGTAATCAGAGCTATGGTCGATGGCGCAATTTGAATAGGAGACTGGGTTTGAACACGGTCCCATATGCTCAATAATGCAAGTGGAGCAGATCTGACTCGATTTGCAATCAACGATAGAGTAATTTGTATATATCTGAATATTTGTGTATATCTGAATTTGTAATATTTCGTGCATTAACGAGAGTGATTTAATGAATTGACAGATACGTTGAACTGAGAACCACAGTTTTGTTTCCAAGGGAAGGGGGGTGCCAAGGGAAATCCCTAAAACAGGAGAAAATTCTTTGGTGTTATCCTTACGGATAAAACGGCGATGATTTATAATTTTAATTTCCTCGTCTATTTTCGCAAGCAGAATGTCCACAGGTAGCTGTTTACTTTCTTTAACACAACACTGGTTGAGATTATGCTACCTACAAATTAGGATATCCCACAGATAGAGACAGCACACTGTTAAAAATATCGTGAAAAATTACTTTTGTTTTTAAAGGCTATCTATTTTCTGACCAATGAGAACGCTACATAAACACCTATGAAGCGCTCTCATTCGTCAGAAAATAGATAGCTTTTAAAAACAGAGGTAATTTTTCACGATGTTTTTAACAGTGCGCACATAACATCTCTTCTACTAAATGTAATACTTCTTATCCTGATAAATCGTAAATTGTCTATTTTATCTGAATTAGTAATCTTCCCTTTTATCCCACTTTGAATGGCCCGGAATCACGTTTCAGAAGTGACTTGGACTTCGAGCTTGTCAAAAATAATATGACATGTCTTGTCACCATTTTTTACGGTCATATGCAGTAAAGAATCCACATATGTAGATGAACAACATTTGTATCACTATTGTAAATCACATAACCGCAATCTTCTGGCTCATTCATATCGACATTAAGAATGAATGGATGTTCGGAAACCGAGTTGGAAACAACTTTAAATGTAGAGTTAACCAGCATAAGCTGACCAGAACACTCAGCACAAACTATAGGTAATGTAACTTCAAAAGGTCCAAAGACAGCAACAGAAAATTGAAAATCGCTTATCAAAACAGCGGGAAAGCCAAGCGAAAGAGCTTTAACATCATAAAACAGAAAACGGGCAAACCCAGTCGAAACTATCAAAGCAGACCCAAGACAGATCAACGACCTCCATGTGTAACATGCGAGGAGCCCGCACAACATCCACCAGCCAAAAATAACCAAACTAAATGTTATTGGCTGCAATGTAAACATGCTTGTTTGCATTGGATAACATGTCGTGCACAACGGGATGTTTATGTAAAAAATAAATAAAATCATCAATGTGCCTTTATGCTGGTATTTGACAATTTCTTTTTTAATCCTACAAAATAATTCTAATTGGTAATTACTTTTAAAATATAGACTGGAATAGCAATAATAAAACAAAGCAATATATTGAAGAAAATCGAATATTTGTATCACACAGTTTCCATAGGTATCTCATTGAAATATTGTACAGAAAACATAAAAAGCTATAAAAATAAGTTGTAGCAAAACAGCATGAAAAATACCACATGCTTTTCCTTGCGCAAACAACGTTAAAAAATCTACTGTTAAACTGAAGGTTTTTGGATTTCCAATCTATTTAAAGATCTTTGGTTGCCACTCAAGCGACCTATTACGCTGGCCTGAAATTAGCTAGAAATAAAAGACAAAGAAAATCAGAATTTCAGAAACATGATAGTGCAAAAGCATATACTAAATTTCGTACGCTTTTTCATTTTCGCAGATTTATTCTTTTCTTAACAAACAAACAAAAAACATTAACTTTCTATTACTTTAAATCAGATTAGCAATACAATATTATAGCAATACAAAAAGATTCTTTTTAATACATATTTAATTGTAGCCTGATAACAAGTTTTTTCAAATGAAAAACAAGTAATATAAAAATTTTGCTTTTAAAGTCAATTCCCACTTAGGTCATCAAAGAAAAATTGGTACTTCTTAGTCTTCCGTCGACCAATTTCGCCAAATTATATCAATCGCCAAATTATACACATTGACATAAATTTTATTTTAAATAACGAAAGAACAAATAAATTAGTAAAACATTAATAAAAATACAAATAAAACGTCGAATTAATGGTTTTATTGGCCATTATTGGCATTTAATCTTAGAATGAATTAATTAATGGCAACCATTATTGCCATTTAATCTTACAATTTGGCGACAATAATTTGGTCGACGGGATAACTAAGAAGTATCGAAAAATTTAATATAATCCCTTAAGCTAATATTAGTTTTTGTTGCATTAAAATATCTCAATTTGTTGATTTTCTATAAGCAAGTAGGTTTACAATGGAAGTCTATGGGAATTTGGCGAAATATTAGAGATATCGCCAAGTTGGCGACAAACTTGGCGGTCTTTGGTGACATAACAGGGTCCTTCCTATGGTAACCCCCCTTATAGATATGAAGATGCATTAAATACTTCAATAACCAATGGAGGCCATTTTGTCTCCCATGTAAAACTAAAGTTAATTAATTAAAATTTAATTAATGAATTAATATTTGAAAAAACTGTATTAACATGAATTGTCATCCAGTACAAGTATAAAAAAATTATTTCAACTTGATAGGATGAATAATAAGTATTTTATTAACGATTGAAAATTTGAACAAGATATATAAATATATAAATTAAACAAAAACATAATTTGAAGAACAAATTAAAAAAGCAAAATTTATTTCCTACATTGTTTAAGCCCGAGAAGGGACAGATATTAAGTTATTTCATTCAATTAGTTCTACATTTAATGTTAAATTTTTGTAACAAATTAGTTAAGCCAATTGAAGATTAAAAAATAAAAATAGAATTCATACAATATGATACTTAAAACACCCTAAAAAATTAGATTCTGTTCAAATCAAATCGAAATAAATCTTAGACTTCTTCCATTTTTAATTGAAAATATTTGTATTGTAGATTTTGTATTATGTTTATGACAATTGTGCATAAAATGATAGATGCATGCAAAATACAAAACTTAAAAAACAGTCTAAGATTTATTTCGATTTGATTTGAACGGAATCTAATTTTTTAGGGTGTTTTAAGTATCATATTGTATGAATTTTATTTTTATTTTTTAATCTTCAATTGGCTTAACTAATTTGTTACAAAAATTTAACATTAAATGTAGAACTAATTGAATGAAATAACTTAATATCTGTCCCTTCTCGGGCTTAAACAATGTAGGAAATAAATTTTGTTTTTTTAATTTGTTCTTCAAATTATGTTTTTGTTTAATATGTCAAGTTTTTTAATAACTACAGCACTCAGACGAACGCATTTTAAAATTAATAGAGAGTATCATCATCAGGCTTTGATGTATGCGGTATTGCATCACAATGTGGGATGCAGTTTACTAATGTGTAATTCAAAATGTTTCACCACTGTAGTAATGCAGGTTGCGGTAGTTTGGACAAAAACTTCCAATCTGAACGTAAAAAATCTATAATCAAAACATAAATAAAAAATAAAGCAATTTATCAAATTACAACGACCATTTGGAAAACGATTTTTTGAAGACTAAAATTTAAGACATAAAAAATCGCACGGAGTTGATCATACATTACGTACGCCATTAATTAAACATTAATAGTGTTATTACACGTAAAAATTGCAAGCCAAAAATATCGCCTGTGACCCGTCAGATTTCATGAAACTTAAGTATTATCCACCTGAAACTTACGTAAATATCCAAGCATTTCATTGGCTGTTCGGGAAAAGGCTTTTCCATCGCCAGATTTCCAAGAAATCTGACGGCCAATTTTAAATGAAATTTCATTCTTAAACTTCTAAACATCCGACAATACTACTTTTTGCACCGTCGGATAGAGAAAAAAATGTACTTTTAAATGCAATTTGTTTGAAAGCTGTATCTCAATTTGTTTCCGAGTTATTAATTTTTTTTGTAGTTTTTATTACTTTTTTGTCATAGTGGCAACAGAAAGTATCCATCGTTGTTGAAATTAAAGGAAAATACAGATTACTGTATAGACCAATCAGAAAACGAATAAATTGCGGATTAAACCAATGAAAACCTTCAGATATGCTTTTCATTTCCCATCCTGACGAGAACAATAACCATTTTTCCAAATGGTTAAAAATTAACTTCACTTAAATTTAGATACCCTATTTCCTACTCAGGAACGCTATTAATGTAAATGCAAATTGTGTTGAATACTTACTGCTAATATTTAACAATATTACAGCTGTGATACAGTAAAAAATAAAAGTTTTACTTAAATTTTTAAACCTTATTCTCTCCCAAGGGGTGATGTAAACACATCAGAAAATTATTACCTAAGTTTAAATTGGGGTATAAATAGTTCTCATAGCGGAAAAAAAAAATACATTTTAAAATTTAAGTTATGTAATTCCCCACTAAGTTCGCTACCTGCGTAAAAATAGCTATCTATTAGAAACTTTTTACTAAAATATAAACTTGACCAAAGCAAAAACTTATTCTGAAAATACCTTTTTTATTTCCACTATGGCACCATATTCACCTTTTTAATTTTTGAAAAAAAAAAAAAAAAAAAAAAAAAACTAGCTCAATTTAATATTTCTTCTCGTGAAAATCTTTCAACTAAAAAGAAATAAATTATTATTACGGCTTTTGAATTTTTTGTAACAATGAACTAAAAATGTTATATTTTCTATAAAAAATGTCCGTTGATTTTCAATGAAAAAAGCGAAAATTGAAATTATTAAAAAATATATTTGAATAATGCAAAAAAAAAAAAAAAATTGGCCCATTTTTCTCTCTGGTTTATAATTCACCCATATGCAAAGGCATTTTACCATTCGTTTTGACCTTGACGTTAGGCAAACGTTTTTACACTTTAAATTTATAATATCATTAGAATTAGTAAAGAATAAACAATGAGTGGCATCAGGGACAAAAAGGAGGGAAGAAAAAATGAAAAAGTTATGATTTCCATAGGCTTTTCCATGTTAAATTAACATTGAGAAGTGACACTGGAAATAAATAAGTATTGCGCCTTAAATAAATATAGGGAGAGTGTGAACTAATAGTAGTAGGAATTGAAAAACACTTGAAACAATACTTGAAACTCGAGTTAATAATTTTAACAATGAAGTTATCGATTTTTATATCATCAATAGGGAATGCCATCCTAAAGTATAAAACCTTAATATGAGTATGTATGTGCTTTTTATAGACAAAAACAATATAATTTGCAAAAAATTAGCAATTTTTATTCACAGAATGAAATATATTTACAGCATGTATTTCATACAAAACGCACCTTTTATCAATTGTTGATTTAGTTTAAATTCATATTAAAGTTGACTAATTAAAAAAAAAATATTGCTGTGTTTGGTCAAATAAAAAAAAAAAAAAAAGATTAAACTTCATTCATCACAATAAGAGATTTTATAAGGACGATTGAAGATGAGATATGTCTTCTGAGATATTGTATCTAATTCACATAACATGTACACTACAATGCTCAATTTTTATATGGTCTAGCAATTGCTTTCACCATTAATTAAATTTCAGGATTCCTCAATTTAGCTCGCACATAAACACCATTTTCTGGATTTATTATCACCGTTGGACATATCAGTGGCAAAGGATCGTCAGTTTTTTCACAGGCCTCAAAAGTAAACTTCTTAAGCAACCTGAATATAGCAAGTTTCGCTTCTAGTTTTGCAAATCTTTCTCCAATACATATTCTTGGTCCTATGCCGAATGGGAAATGAGCAAGTTTTTGATTTTTCAGTTTGTTTTCCGGTGAAAATCGGTCAGGATCGAACTTCCAAGGATCCGGCCATAGTTCAGGATCATGATGGATATCCCAGACAGGTGCTTGTACTATGGCACCTTTTGGAATTGTAAAAGATCCAATTTTGCAATCTTTTTCGCATTTTCTGGCAACAAATCCAGTGACTGGAGGATAACAACGCAAAGCTTCATCGAATACTTGATCCAAATATTGAAGGCCTAAAAAAATAATAAACGAAAAAAATATATTAGAGATTCTACTACATAACAAAATATCTAACACGACACTTCCCTAAGTTCCAGAAGTTCACAGTTTTTAGGTAGCTTTCATTACAAAAAGCTACCTATTGCAGCCGTTTGGAGGAAAGCGATTTCAAAAAATGTTGGTATATTTTCATCGATCATGACCCCCAGACCCCGAAACCACCCTCCGTTCAAAATTGATATATATATATATATATATCTGACCTATGTCACACTGTAACTTTCGTAATTATGAACCGATTTCGATGTAATTCGGTGTGTACATAGTACTTACCAATGTCTCGACCGAGTTCGTTGGCCAGCTTCATCCGCCGTTTTGTTTCAAAATGGCGGCCATTTAAAATTTTAAAAAAAATTTAAAATTTGAAATAAGGTACCAAAAAATAAAAAATGGAAAAATATTTTTTTCTTATGTATTTGATCTTTATACAAAGATTCCGGAGCAGTTTTTGTTTCGACTATATCTTAAAAAATGGCTGAGTTATAGCATTTTGAATTTCTAGCGTGGCTGACATTTTGAGACGTCCTGAATTTTGTCACGCGATAAAAGGCGTATTTATGAACCGATTTGGATGTAACTTCGTTTATACATAGTACATACAAATGTCTCGACCGGGTTCATTGGCCAGCTTCATCCGCCATCTTCTTTAAAAATGGCGGCCATTTAAATTTTTAAGAAAAAATTAAATTTGAAATGCGGTACCAAAAAATTGAAAAAATATTTTCTTCTTATGTGTTTAACCTTGATAAAAAGATTCGGGAGCAGCTTTTGTTTCGTCTATATCTTAAGAAATGGCTGAGTTATAGCATTTTGAATTTCTAGCGTGCTGACATTTTGAAACGTCCTGATATTTGTCACGCGATAACAGGCGTATTTATGAACCGATTTGGACGTTACTTGGTCTGTACATAGTACATACCAATGTCTCGACCGAGTTCGTTGGCCAGCTTCATTCGCCATCTTGTTTCAAAAGGGTTGCTATTAAAAAAAAAAATTAAATTGAAAATTGAAAATGAGGTATTAAAAAATTGGAAAATGAAAAAGATTTTTTTTATGTGTTTGGCTTTGATACAAAGATTCCGGAGCAGTTTTTGTTTCTGAAAATTTGTTCTTTTGTTTATATCTTAAAAAATGGTTGAATTATAGCACTTTGAATTTCTAGCATGGCTAACATTTTAAAACGATCTTGTATTTGTCACGCGATAACACACGTATTTCGATGTAAAAAGGCATGTGGATAGTATACATCAATACCTCGACCAAGTTCGCTGGCCAGATTCATCAGCCATCTTGTTTCAAAATGGCGGCCATTAAATTAAAAAATATATATATATTTAAAGTGAGGTGCAAAAAAATTAGAAATTGAAAAAGGTTTCTTTCTTAAGTATTTGACCTTGATATAAGGATTCAGGAGCATTTTTTGTTTGTCTTTACCTTAAAAAATGGCTCAGATATAGCAGTTTCAATTTCTATTGTGGGTGACATTTTGAAAAATCTGATTTTTTGCATGCGACAGCACTCGTATATATCAACCGATTCCGATGTGAGTGAGCATGTGCACAGCAATTACTAAGGTCTCGACCAAGTTCACTGGTTAGCCTCATCCACCATGTTGTCTTAAAATGGCAGGCACTTTAATAAATCGCCGAATTTGGCAGCCAAATATAAGTTACTTTAAATAAAAGCAGCTTGGATAAAGCTGACTAATTTCGCGAAATTCTCATTCATTATATTGATAAAAATTAGTATTGAATCGCCTATATTCGGTTTCCACTAAATTGAGCGTCGTGTGTTTGAATGATATAAGTTGGCTTTTTAAAAATAAGGAATATGAAAGCTACCTCTTCCTCCCGGCACTGGCCGGAAGGACTTTATTAATTTATTAACATTTATAATATTTACTTATTTTTTTAATTAATGTCTCAAAACATTTGGCTTGGCCTCGTTTTCATTAATGGACCAAGACATGTAAGAAAAAGGAGCAATTAAGAAGTTTGATTTAATATTTAATATTCATGTATTACCTAAATAAGGATATATTTACATAATTTTGTTATGAGAGCTTAATTAGACAAGCAATGCTTGTAATTTCATAGTGCAATAAAACTTCATATAATGATACATACTTTTCAGAGAAATAGTGTTGTGGCACATTCTACACAAATCTCAGTTACGTAACAGTACGTAAAATTCAAAAGTAATAGACAATAAGGTTCTGAATTTGGTGAATCTCTTTATTATTATTATTACTTTTTTAATCTTTCCTGATAATATCTTTCATGAATTAAAAAAAAAGGAGCAAAAATATACATTTTTAAAAACATAATATCTAACATTTCTATAATAAGAACAGAAACAGGTTCAACCTGTCATATAAAATATCGCCAATCTTCACATATTCGTTCAAAGTAAGCTTGTGTCTGTAAAACACCTTATAAAAATGTACCAATAAAAAAAATCCAGTAAAGTACTGTTTGAAAGGTATTAAACTATGAACATCCAATTTTATATTTCAAATTTAAATAGTTGTTTTTATATCCCAACAAATATTAATTTCAGCTGATAAAACTGAAACCAACTTTAAGGTTCAAAATGCAAACGTTAACGCAATTTGCAGCGAAAAAGCGGGAAAATGTCGGACTTGTAAAATTTGAGTTTGCCTACAACCGTTATGATCATTGTAAGTTTCTAAATTCATATTTACGCTCCTGGGACCTCCTCCGAACTCACACGACTACGAATGTATGACGGAACTCTTAATGAAACTAGTCGGATGTACCAATCCCAAAACTTTCTTCTATCTCATACAGGTCAATACTTCAAAATTTGCTATCACAATGCCAAAATTAAATGGCAATCTATGCTCATCATGGGGATTGTAAAAAGATGAAATTCCGTGCATTAGTTCTTGAGATAGAGCGCCCACAAAATTTATGTCACATGCAGACAGACAGACATTTTATAAAATGTTTTTTGGAATCTCTGACCCCTAAAACGTGTAAATCCGTCGAAAATTGGAAGTCGAGAACTTTCAAGAATCCAATACATTCTTCTTATAAAGATAGAAGAAAGTAAAAAGTTAGGACAACGAAGAGGTCCGCGAGTCAGTTATTTCATTTTAAGTCCTTTCCAGTTAATTCATTGCTTCCTTCTTAAGTCATTCAAGTTATTACTATTTAATGCCATTATCAGCCAATACTATGCTATAAACATTCCATTTTTTAAATTCCCAATCCAAAGAGCCTAAAAGCGACACCTGTTGGGCAGTATACACCGAAGACCCAAGCCTAATAAGGATCTATTTATGGGAAAGTGTAACAGAATATGAAGTTTGATTAAATTCCGTGCATTAATTTTTGCGATATAGCTATCAAGAAAATTGTGAAAAATGTAGCATAGCAGCGCCGCCTGTTATATGATTTACACGAAAATCTAATCAGCACCAACTTATGTTAAGTTATAACAGAATATGAAGCTTGATGAAATTTCGTGCATTAGTTCTTCAGGTATCACTATCGCTAAAGTCGTGTAAATCCTGAAAAATTCATCATAGCAGCGCCACCTGTTAATCATTTACACCAAAACATAATTAGCAACAACTTATGTCAACATCAAACTGAATCTGAAGTTTGATGAAAATCCGTGCATTAGTTCTTGAGATAGAGCTATTGCGGAAGTTATGAAAATTGCAGCATAGCAGAGCCATGTATCAGGCGATTTACAACAAAAATAAGCCAGCATCAATTTATACTGAAGTTTAACTGAATCTAAAGTTTTATTTATTTCCGTGCATTAGTTCTTGAGATAGAGCGCCCACAAAATTTTTGTCACATACAGACTCACAGACATTTTCTAAAAACAGTCAAATCATGTTGAGGATATTCTAAAACGTATAAATCCGTTGAAAACCGGAAGTCAAAATTTTTCACGTACCCAATACTTTCTTATTGCAAAGATAGAAGAAAGCAAAAACATTAACTAAAAGTAAAGTTCAATAGTTCGGTTTTGCCAACGTCAAAAGGACGTCAGCGATTCTCACGGACATGCTTGTCCTTTAAAACAAAGATTGTCTTTGATTATTGTTATTGTTACTGTTATGAGTATGAGCATTTACCTTGTACTGTAGCATAATCTTCAGCTCCATTCGTTGCATCAATTTCTTTCTGAAGTCGCTGCTGAACCTCGGGGTGCTTGACCAGTAGATAGAAAGTGAATGCCAAAGCTGTTGCAGTCGTCTCATACCCAGCAAGAAGGAAAACGTACGCATTGGCTATCACTTCATCGTCTGTTAATCGAGATGGGCTACCTTTCGTTTCTAAAATGTATTAAAAGTGAATAACGAGATTAACATCTTCAGTAACAAAAACAAAACAAAACAAAACAAGGCGGAAACTGTACTTCAAACGTGGCAAATGAGGTGCGTTTCGGACTATAACTAGTTTTATAAATATTCAGATCTTGATGCAAAGCTGTTGCACTCTTATGCAAAAATGCATGAATACAAGGAAATTACACCCATGTTCTAAATTAAGAGAATTTTCAGATTTTGTCGATTATCTCCAGAACTACTGGACATATTTTAGTGGATTAGGTATGTATATAGGTTGATATAATGCAACAAAAATAAACATTCAACAGTTATAATGCGTACTCATGAACATGCGCAAGAATCATCAGAGTCGGGAGGTATAAAACAGAGCTTACAATTTTGAACCAAAAAATGGGTTAAGAGGGATATGGTCCCTCCTTATGGTGTTATTACACGAGGAGTCAAAGTCGCTTGAAATTCCGGGCGTCTCCATGTTATTCCTATGGCTCCAGGGGAGTCGCTTCGAAAGCAAGCAACTTTTTTCTGTCGGCGCGTTTTTGACGCCTGAAACGGAGCGAGTCGCCAGTAACAGCCAATCAAATGCTTGGAAATCTGACGATGGAAAAGCCTTTCCCCGAACAGCCAATGAAAGGCTTGGATAATACGTAAGTTTCAGGAAATCTGATGAATCGCAGGCGAGTTTTGTCGCTTGCAATTTTTACGTGTAATAACACTATTACAGTTATACAGCTCTCACAACGTGAACTCATAAGGAAAATCACGCAGTTTAAGGTCCCTGTGGCAGTTAGTCTCACACCTCCAGCAACGCTGTTTTCAGTTGCTGGGTGATTTTTGAAGGTGGAAAGCGAGTTCCAGTTTTCTTATCCAGAGCATCCCAGACAAGCTTTATATGGTTTAGGTCTGGAGATCTGGCTGACCAATCCATCAAGCGAATATCCCCACTTTCCAGAAGTTCATCGACCAGATAAGCTCTATCTGAGGGCGCGTTGTAGTCCATTAAATGAAATCAGGGCCAACTGACTCCCTGAAAAGGCGAACATAGGGTACTAAGATATCATCCCTACACCTCACAACAGTCATAGAGTCTTTGCCAAACACAAGGAGATTTGGGCACCCATCCAACATGATACCTGCCCAACCCAGACCATCAAACCTCCTCTGCCATAGTGGTGTTTTTCTCGGAAGTTGGAAGGCAGGTTGCGGATCCCTGGTTTTCTCCAGATGAAAGTACGTCCAGAATTTGTATTTAGGCTGAACAGAGACTAAACAGTGAATAGGATGGTCCCCCATTGATCCCTAGTCCAAAGTTGATGATCTCTGCACCATGCTAAATGAGTTCTCTTGTGTGCAGAAGTGAGCAGGACGCAAGCAGCCGGTCTTATTGCAAATGGCCCTCTGTCATGTAGCCTTCCGCAAACAGTAACCCTTTGAAACCCGGCTTCCTGCGGCCACATACAGGTCACGCGAGAGCTGAGAAGCTGTTATACACTCCTGTTATACCCCTCACTGTAATGGACAAATTAACAATCTTCGTTGGCCGTCGTGGCTCTTGGGCGACCTTGCCCAGACTTTCAGTCGGACACGACGTTGGGCATTACATTGAAGCCTCTAGGAATCTGCACTTGAAACTGCCCTGTTTACAGTCTCCCTGCGATTTGTCACTTATTCCATCATCCAAACGTTGGTGGTTACTCATTTTTAGTGTTTTCTTTCGAATTTCATCGAATGTTGCAAAACAAACCAAAAAAAAAACCGAAGATATTTGGCGAGGTGTGCGAGCAAACAAAACACGAAAATTGCCTCGCTCGCTTATAAAGCCAGTTCCTCTACTCACACGCGTAAAATTACGTATTCGACAATAAAGAGTTGCATCTTTGTTTCGAAGCATTAGTTTTTCCTTTCGTTCAGTACTTTTGATGAAATTCGACAAAATATGCAAATTCTCTTACTTTTGAACATGAATATAATGAGTCCATCTTAAGTAAGATATGAACACCATGGCAACCTAGAATCATTATCTACCATGGGATATCATTGAATTAATTACGATGATAGGATTTAATAGAATGAAGAAAACTTTTATTAACCTCTTTTTAAATTTTGATTCGATTTTCATAAAATTTGAAGTGACACGACGAAATTCTGCAACTATTATGTATCTTAAATTTCAAATCATTCGGTTGGGTAGTTTTTGCGCTGTTATATCTGGACAGACGGACTGGCCAGGCGACGACTATAGGTGCTACGTATTTATATAATTACGAACGCACCTAAAAAAAGGAGGCGGGAGGAGATATAGGCTTTTGAACACAGAGCCATAATAAAAGAGAGGGAGAAGGGGGGTGGGGTAGGAGTTAAAGCGAAAAATGAATATTCGTAGTCTCAAATATTATTTGTGCCAGACTGGCAATTTAAATAAACTGTAGTATGCAAAAAACTTGAAGGATTCTTACCATTTTCTCCGTGGTCCAACATCAGTTGTAATATATCGATGCTTTTAACATTAGGATTTTTTCGTCTCGCTTCGATAGCCATTTTCACGTTATCCACAATGATAGAAGTCATCTGACCACCTCTCATCGAATTACTGATGACAGTCATGATGTATTTAATAAAAGGAAACATAATGGCATATTCCACAGCACGGTTATGAGCATAGCGAAAGAAATCACGAACCTGAAATGGAAAATTAGTTTAATCCTGTACAGACATATAATGACTCAATCATTACCAGGGTTCGATGATATATATCAATGGATATATATCTTGATATATATCCGATATTTATTTTCAAAATATCAACATATTTGACATTTTCGATATTTTCATTTATTTGATATTTATTTTCAGAATATCAGGATGTTTGATATTGTCATATATTTGATATTAATTTTCAGAATATCGAGATGTTTGATATTTTCTATATTTTTCTATCTTTGATATTTATTTTCAAAATCTCACTGTACAAGATATTTTTTACATTTTCAGTCAAAACAAGTTTAAAGGAATTTTTCAGCTGTTATTGACTGTTCTGTAGATTATATACTGCAAATCTGATCACAATGAACTTACAGTGAAGCTTTTATTTGTAAATGCAGATTTTACAATTATGTGGGACATAATTAATTCAGAACAGCCATCTATTTATATAAAATCCAAGTCTCTGTGTGTCCCTCACGATTCCGGTTGGACCACCTCATTGAAATGAGTAATTGTTGAAAAATACTAACGCAGGGTTACCACAGTAGCGCCAAATGTTGGCCAACTTGGCAATAGCTGGCTGATTTGGTGAAATTCCCATTTATAACTATTAATCTTTCATAAAGGAGGTCACCAAAATTTAATTTAAAAACTTGGCAATAGCTGGCTGATTTGGTGAAATTCCCATTTATAACTATTAATCTTTCATAAAGGAGGTCACCAAAATTTAATTTAAACTCCGCTCTTTTAAGATATTTTTTCAAAATCTATGGGTGAGAATTTAAAGTACATCTTTACATCTTCCTCCCGATGCTACTAATAAAATAACCGCCAATAGACGACGCTGTACTGTATGAGCTCCTAACTGCGAGATTTTAATGTGCTTTAGGTACTTTTCCAGTATAAGTGCCTTGGCGAAAAAAGAAATTTGGCAACATTTTCCCGGAACCTATCCACTGTTTCATTTTATATACACATGCATTTTTTTTTCGATATTTATAAGATTTATTTATACGATTAAAAAAGCCGTTTCTCTAATTTTATACAGAAACAGATGTAATTTGTACATAAAAACATGAATAATATACATATAAAATAAACATATAAAAAAAACACTCATCAAGTTTGTTTTCATAGCTGTTTATATGATTTGACAACAATTCTCAATATTTTTCCGTTATACGGACACCATGCCAAAATGTATGCGGTACTTTTCCATTATACGGACAGCATTGTCGCCAAGCGCAATAGTTGGCGCAAAATGAAAATAAGGTGAATTGAAACATTTGAAAAATAAAAGAAAAAACATTCTCGATAGTAAAGTGGGCATTTAAAAAATATAACATTTGAAAATTACAAACTTTTACGAACTATTTTATTAAATCACAAATATATACTTAAAATAAATGAACAAATAACTGTTATACTATAAAGTAATAAAATAAAAAACCATATTAAACTGCTGCCATAAAATTATAAATATCTTTCAGCATTGCAGTAAACATTTCATTTTTTGAATGAAGGCGTAGCCACATAAAATCTATGTGATACGACTCTAAATGATGACGAACAGCTTCCCGATGTCTTTTGTTGCGCCATTTTGCGATGCGCCATAATCTTTCAACATTTGGAGTATGACATCCAGTATTAGGGTCGACAAAATTGTATTTGTGATTTACTGTGAAATGATCATAACCAGCACTTAGCAGTTCATCTGTTTTATATCCTTTCCAACAATCTGTATAAATAATACATGACTTTCATCTACTTCTATAATTTTATTAGGTCCACCGATTTTTCTATTTGGTCGAGAACATAAAGCATTTGCACAAACTTCTCTCGAATAACTATTCCATTCCACTGTTGTGTTGTGGTTCATATCAAGTTGCAGCTCACAAAACTCAATCGATGTCAACTCTTTGCACGATAAATATATAAACCTCAAAGCATTAAGAAAAGTCACCCGCGATCCTTTAAACCAAGTTTTTTGTCGTATTTCTACGCTTTCTTCGCATGATCGTAAGCTACAACTCAATTTCGGATTTCCAGAACTCATCCATAATTTCATTTCATGATTTTTTGAACACAATCTTTTATTATGCAGAATTCCAAATTCCTGAAACAGTTTTATCACAACTTTCTCATCATGTGGTAATTGCCAAATGATAAAATCCATCTCAGCATCAGCAGTAAAAGTAAACTACAACTTTATAAAAAAAAAAAAGCATTTTTAATTCGATTAATAGCAGATTAAAAAGCTTTCCAAGGTTAAGGTTAAACAATAATCATTCACGTGATTCACGTTTCATAAATAACAAATCACAATGTTTCGCATGGTTTACAATAAAAATCTACGATCAAGGTTGAAATAATTGGCGCATTAGCATACATTTTAGCATGCTGTCCGTATAAAGGAAAAGTACCATGTATGCTAATGCGCCAATTATTTCAAAATGCTAAAAGATATTTGTAATTTTATGCCAGCAGTTTAATATGAGTTTTATTTTATTGCTTTATTTTATAACAGTTATTTGTTCAATTATTTTAAGTATATATTTGTGATTTAATGAAATAGTTCGTAAAAGTCTGGAATTTTCAAATGTTATGTTTTTTAAATGCTCACTTTAGTACGACAATATTTTTTCTTTAATTTTTCAAATGCCTTAATTCACGTGACTTTCATTTTGCGCCAACTATTACGCTTGGCGACAATGGTATCCGCATAACGGAAAAGTACCCAAATCTCACTTTCTGATGCCCAAATTACACCAAACTTTTTTTTAAAAATGCCAAAGCCCCTACAGTGGAAAAGTATAAAACTGTCTATTATTTTGCGCTATCTGTGTTATAGTTTATACTATATGCAAGGTGAGTGAAGCGAAGAGTTTAAACATTAAATATTAAAGTTTCGGCACAGATGTCCTATACACAACGGGTACTTAACTGTCATCAAAGTGTCGTTATTTTGCTTGATATGGTAACCCGGATGTTGTTTATGCTGTTGATGTTTTCGCCAAATTGGCGTCGGAAAAAATCGCTCCAATATGGGGTATATATGACAACTGTGCCAAAGTTTCTATAAAGCAGTATAAGACTAAAAATTAAGAATAAAATAAATGCAAAATAAGACTAAAGAAGAAAGAAAAATCATGCGTTAAGCATAGAATATGAAACACTTTCCAACGCATCCTGAATGCTTTAACAAAACTTCGTTATTTAGGGAAATAAGGTAAATAAGATAACTAAGTAAACATTTTAGAAAACGCATAATTTTTAAAAAAAATTGATTTCAGCAGTTACCGTCCATAGCAATAGTACCGTTATTACATGCCACTATTTAGCTAAAATTTAATTTAAGCTACTCTTAAAGCTACTGAAATCATATTTCCAGATATTATCATCTGGAACTTATCATAGACGGTTATGTATCCAATTCTTTGCTTGACCCTGTATATCATTTTATCTATATTCTACAAACATTTCTTAGTAATCTAAATGCAGTTCAGCGTAAAACTCCATAACTCCTTTAAAAACCACCTTTAAGCAATTTATTCTCATACTCAGGAACCCTTACGAATTCTTTTGTGTAGCCCTGCATATGAACTGTAGCATTTATACACACGGTATAGTATGCATAAATGTAGTGAAACATAAAAGCGCATATCATAATTAAAAATGCATTTCTAGCAATCATTACTTATGTACGTACAATACTTCGGAGAAAAGTTTCTTGGCGAGAAAGAAGTTTGCCAACGTATTTTCTGACAACCTATTTACTGCTTCATACTCACAAGCAATTTTTTGCATATGTATACAATTTATTTAATCTAAAAAAAACTATTTATCCATTTTTATAAAGAAACAAAAGTATTTTTTGCACAGATGTCATATACGCATCGGGGTTGGCGGGATTTTTCTCTGACGCCAATTCGGCAGCAATCTCGCTTTCGAATACCAGTTACTTATATATTTTTAAGGAACAGATGTCATATTCGCCCCATATTGGCGCGATTTTTTACTGTCTCCAATATCATATAGGCAATAGGTACTTAACTTGCGTCAAAGTGTCGTTATTTTGTTTGATGTGGTAACCCGGATTATGTTGTTTATGCTGTTGATGTTTTCGCCAAATTGGCAACCGAAAAAAATCGCGCCAATATGGGGCGAATATGACATCTGTACCATTTTTAAATTATTTGCTATCATTTTGAAAAGGAAATAACTATAAATAAATAAAAGTTTGAATAATAACTATAGAACAAAACAGTTTATATAATTTAAAAACAGAAAATAAAAGTAAATAAACAATGGCACAGATGTCATATTCGCCCCATATTGGCGCGATTTTTTTCTGACGCCAATGTCATATACGCAATGTATACTTAACCGGCGCGAAAGTGTCGTTATTTTGCTTGATATGGTAACCCGGATGTTGTTGCTTATGCTGTTGATGTTTTCGCCAAATCGGCGTCGGAAAAAAATCGCGCCAATATGGGGCGAATATGACATCTGTGCCTAAACAATTTATTAATAAATAAAAAACAATAGCCGGCAAAATAACACCATTTTAGCGACATAGGTATCCCGGTTCATATCTGAAATCTGTGCCGTAATTTGTATATAAAAAAATATTATATATATTTAGAAACGATTTTTTTATGTATATAAGTGCATATATAAACAAAATAAAAGTTCATTAGATTTGTTTTCATAGCTGTATATTTTGGCAACATATCTCACTTTCTGATGCCCGAATTACGCCAAGCTTTTTTTTTTTAAATGCGTTATAATGGAAAAGTACCTAAATAAATAATTAACAGAAATAACCAATTATACAAACTAAAACATTTTATTTCGAGATTGAAGCATTGTTTTTAATTTCGATTAAAAATACATATATCTTTGGATAACTTTAATTGAAATTGGGTTCACGGCTTAATATCTCATTCCATAAACCTAAACAAGCACAAGTGATTCATTCATCGTGAACCGTAAAAAATATTAAATCATTCAGGTAATCATTCACAAAGTAAGTTCTCCAACAATCAATGGACAATATTCTAATGATGTCATAGTATGTAAAATGGTGGCGGTATCATTTGTTTATGGTTTGAAATCACAAAGATTTAATTTTTTTATGTCTCTTAGTTACATTATTTTATTGTCGTATTTATGAGATCAGAACAAAAGCATATTTTTTCATTATTTAGTTACTAAAGACGAAAAAAAATTATAAATGTGCATGATTGGAAAAATTTAAATAATTTTCTTTCTTAATACTAAAAAATAACATCGGGAAGTAACAGCGAGGTTAAGTTAAATAAGTTTAGCTGTTTAATTCTGTTGTAATATTCAAAATAACTGTATTTATTAGATTTCAGTAAACAACATCAGGGTCCGATTAAACTTTGAAGTTAGAGGAATTACAATGTCATTTCAGGACCTTTCTTTTGGAGAAGCTTTTCTAAATTCCACATATACATGGAAACTCTTCAGTGTTAGAAATATTATTCCCAGGACTGGCATAACATGAGAACGGCCTGCAATTTTACACAATTTTTTGAAAACTACTTTATATCAGAAATTTTACTAAAAACTGGTTACTTTTTTGTTATAGAGGCCCACACTATTAGAATTATGACAAGTTGCAGCCAATTTCGCCAAAGTCGTAACCAAGATCGTGAAGCACACACATATAATACCATATAATACCATTTTATGAAATCGTATACGATAACTTAATAGTTTTTACCTTACTTCAAGTGTGTAATTTATTTATTTTTAAGGCTTAATAATCTAAATTGTTCAATATATGAATTAAAAAAAAAAATGTAAACAAAGACTGAATAGACATGACCGCAAAAATCTGCAGAAAACTTGGAATTGTGCAGATTAGTGGTCTTCTACTGTACACAGTTTTTCATAAATGTGTTTCGTTCTTAAAATGTGTTATTTTCATCTATCACTGCGGAACAAATGAGAAAACTCATATTCTTGCACATGAGTTGTATATATCTTTATATCTAAATTTCCGTCATTTTTGACGGGCTACCTTTCTAGTTGAAAGATAAACTGTCTCATTTAGATAATCCGTTATTTATAGCTTCATTTAAAAATATTTTTTTCTGGTTTTAGGTGAGCTTAAACTCTACTTAGGGAATAAAAAAGAAGACAAGTTTACATTTATGTTAATTTTTCAATAAAAAACAAACAAACTATTTTGCATTTAAAATTTTGTTTTACAAAACATAAAATTTTCAATAAATAAAATCATAAGACGAAATGTAATATTCCACCTTGATTTAATCACAAATTACACAATATGAACTTTAAAATGTTTTCTGTTTATTTAAAAGGTGACAGATAATAATATTACAGATATTACAAGTTTAAAAATACATTTTATTTAAATTTCCTAGTACTTTAGGTCTGCAAAACCCTCAGACACCGACAATGGCTGTGGGTTTTGCAGACCGAAAATACTGGGAAATTTAAATTAAATGTGTATTTTAAACCTGTAACATCAGTAATATTATCTGTCACCTTTTAAGCAATCAGAAAACGTTTTAATTTCATATTCTATAATTTGTCATTAAATTTTCTTGATACTGAATCCTGTGTGTATATATATATATGTTGCATTATAGCAACATTGGATTAATTTATAGCTGAAAATGCAGTACTGGCTGCCTCGATAGCAGTTGTGGATCACATCCAGCAGTAATAGTGTAATAGAAGTGGTCAGAATAGGTAATTCGATCCTGTTATATTAATATAACAATTAGTTGTATTGCAGTCGTCGAGTGAAGGCTGTGGAATACATCTTTCCGTGAAGTTTCCCCAGAATAACTTTAAACAAGACATAATATCAGTGCAGCACTTTATTAGAACATCTTTCGGAGGCGCAGTTTCCACCAAGATTATTAGCCATCTCTCCATAGTAGTAATTAGGGCTAAAACAAAGTTGTAGATAATCGATTAAAGGGACGGTGACCAGGGGATGATATGTAAACTGGAAATACGACTCAAATCTGCTGAAACACAGCGAGCATCGACTTTTTGTTCCTCAAGTGTAAGAATACAAATATGACGTAGATCGCACTCTCAACCAATGAATAATTAAAAATATCACGTCATGAGAAAAGTGCGGACAGAGCAAGCGGATGAATTTGAAGGGGAAAAGGATAACCTCAGAAATGGGCGGGAAAGTAAAAATGGAAGCTAAAAGAACATTCTAGAAAGAAAAAAGCGCGGAAATGGAAGATTTAATTTAAGAATACTAAAAGCGTAATATTTAAGCAATTTAGACAAGTGAGACATTAAATTAAAGGGAATTTAACAGAGTTAACGATAGAGATTATTTAAGAATAAGGATTTAGTGAATATAAAGTTGTAATTTAGAATAAGATAAGGAAATCGTGGAATTAGATCTAATAATATAACATATATATATATATATATATATATATATATATATATATATAATACCTTTGAAAATCAAAAGGCAACTATCAAGTTCTCTTAACATTACTTAACAAATCTCTACTGTTAAGATTTCATATGTGTGATTTATATGTAGAATACCTAAACTGAAGTAAAAACTAAGATATTCGAACAATAAAGTGACCGAAACTCCAAATTTAGAGATGGCATATAATAATCCACACAATTGTTACAGGAAAATTACAAAACACCAATTTAAATTAATCCTCTGTAAAATTTAATTATAATAGGAACAATAAACAATTGATCCACAATTGGAACACAATATATATATAATTTGTGTGTAAAACTAATTGTTTCTGTTTGATTTGGTTTTAAGTGAAAATAAAAAGCATTTTTAGAATATTGTTTTATTAAGTTTTCATGTTCAATACAATATGTTTTAATTTCTAATTTATATTATGCTTGAAAATGTTAATTATCAACAGTAAGTTGGCTATTTTAAAAACATCGGATATATATCGAAAATATCGGATATTTTTGATATTTTTGAAAATATCATGACATTTATGAACCCTGATCATTAATACAATTCGTTCAACAACAGTTTCACAAGAGTCAGTTGAAAACGCAAAAATCGTTACATTAGGCCCGCATTTCCGATTTATTTTGAATAAATAAGGATCGAACCGTCTCAGTATATAATGAAATTATATGTGTGCCTTTCCTGTATCTCTCTCTGTGTGTGTCCATTATGTTGTGGACGACATCTAGAACACACACCTAGTAGACAGGCGACGGCTGCACAAACCATCACCTCATCAAGTTGACGGATGAAATTCCAAGATTAGTTAAAACTCGATTCGCATATTAAAATGCAACTTGCCTGCAAAATCATATATTGGTGGAAAATAACTATAAACTCGATTTTAGTGGTTGACCGGTAGATTTACTATTGTGTTTTCCTGCTCACATTCGTCCATGTTTTCACACCTTTGAGTGCAGGAAAGCACAATGATAAACCTACCAGTCAACCATTAAAATCGGGTTTTTAGTTGTTATCTATCAAGATATGACTTGGCAGACCAGTTGCATTTTAACATGCTAATTGAATTCTGTCTAATCCTGGAATTTAAGCCGCAAACTCGATGAGGGGATTGCCTGTGCAATCACCTCCAGGTCTATAGTTATAGGCAACTACATTTGGCCCGAAGGCAGTCCTAGAAGACCAAAATTTATGAACACCGAAACTCAATTTTCAAATTTTTAATTTTTTTTTTTTTTAAATAACTAAAAATGCCAGTTTTGTGTTACCACCGGATTTATCCACCTTTGGTTCTAATTCTAACCAGACGTTCCATGTTCCCTCCCGTCCATCTAAACGGGTGGGTTGTATTTCATAAAATAAATATATAAATCCTTCTATATATCCTTCTATATATAAAAAAAAGTTTTGATTTGGAAATGGACCAATGAACATCTGCGTAGATCCTCCGGGTAGATCCACATCCAATTTGAATGCTTAAGCATGGTCTTTCATCGTTAATATTAAAAAAAAACTGTCGCATACAAAAATATGAAAATTGGTGGTATTATAGAGAAAGGTTTGATAAACACGCTGATGCAGACAGTTTTCAAATCGAAGAATTATTTTAAGAGATATTTAATGCTAAAGTTGGATAAAATCGTTTCATTAAAAATGTTTTATTGGAGCAAAAACTATATATGAGAATTTAATCATTTTTAGATCATTTTATACGTTATAAGTTCCCGGTGTGCAGATTGCATTTATTTTTCTTATTTGACTCATTTTTTGAGGTTTTATTTCAATTTTAAATTCAAATTTTCAGCATTTCGAAATATATTTTTTACAAATTTTAGAAAATGTTATTAATTTAAACTGTTGCCAGTTGTATAAACAGCGCAAACAATAATGTTTACTTCAAATTAAAAATTTATTTTACACGTGACTATTATAAACAGAAAATGTAAAAAGCAGGAACTCATTGAAAATTACGTCATAAAAAGTATAATTACACGTGAATTTTAAAAGAGACAGAATATTGTAAAATAATAAATTCATAAACATGCGTTAGAAATCTTAAATAGGAGAACTTATGTCACATTTCACTTATTATATAAAATGAACAAAAAATAATATTGCAAAACAGTTTAAATTTAAAAATTGCTCGAGACATTTATTTGATATTCTAAGATGATCATAATATTTCATTTCTAGCAAAAGTATTTTTACGTGAATATTAAAAAGAAAAAGAAAAGTTTGGTGAAAATTACGTCAGATTATAATTCTCAGATTCAAATTATAATTCAATCTTCCGAAATCTTTTTAAAGCCGATTAAATTATCGTGCTGTTAGAGTCTCGGTTTCTGAACGGGGGTTGACGAGCGTAGCTCGTAGTGGGCAGAGCCCCCTAGTTAAAATATAAAATAAGAAAAGAAAGAAATGGGATGCTATACCAGACCGAGGGATCACCTGTATCAGGGATCATCAAAAGTGTGTGAGTATTTGCACCCACAGGCACAGACCCATCACCATGCGCCTGTGCAATTTTTATAAATTTATATGTGTAACTGTAAATGTGTATTTTGCGCTCTTGGAAAATATAGTAACTACTAGTATTCATGACAAAAGAAAAAGGGGATGTTTGCCAGTCCGTTTGCTAATGTATTTATTTAGAATGAAATCTGCTATGGAAAAGATTGATATTCGCAATGAATAAAACAGGATTTTTAGCATTCTTACATTCTTTGTATCTTTGATTTTTTCCCGACCATCTATGCATGTTAGATATCCGATGTTTATGAGTATAGATAATAGATACATATTTAAGTATTGCTAGTATGAAAGTGAATGATGTCTATATTGGAATTGGATTCTTGCTTGAAAAGCTTAAAAGAATGAACTATTAAATAAACATATTAGTAAAGAAATCACGAAAATTTTATGTAAGGGGCATAGGACCTTTTAACTTTCAAAAGATCAGTTTTCGGTTTTGTTTTATTCTGAACGTTTTAAAATTTCTCAACAATATGCAAAAAACCCCATTCGAAAATCTGCATTATTCCTTGAGTTATAATTGCCTGTCATGTCTGTAATTATACACAAATCCACAGTTTGGAAGCCAGAATTGTGAAAGGCTACGTACATGTGTATTAAAACACGGCCGAGGCAACTAAAGTAATCCGGAATCGAAATACTTTATAGTTAATTTTTAATTAATAAAAAAACCCACCAATTTAACAACAATTTCCTACCAAATTTAAACATTTTTCGTTATAGCAGTTGCCAACAATTAAAATCCACTATAAAATTCTTACCACAACAATTACTTTTCTATTGCAAGAATACCACGTGAAAAATGAAAATGAAATAAATAGTTTGGCGATTTTTTTAAAAAAAAGCTATTATTACGTCATAACACTTCTATTGCAAGATTTCCACGTGAAAAATGATAATAAAATAAATAGTTTGACGATTTTTTTTTTAAAAGTGAATATTACGTCATGTTGGAAATATTATGGACGTCAGCAGGTGAATATATAACGTCATATGAGTTTGAAAAAAGTATTGAAACATGATTACACGAAACCACAATTCATTTTTATTTTCTCTTAAACAATTTAACAACTACTTAAAGCGGATATATTTTTACACTTATATAAAACTGACATACCGACACCCCATTATGGAAATATTGGCATATTTTAACATTTTTATGTTCTCTGAATTTGTTTTCGCCATTTTTAACCCTTTGAGGGGCAAGCAATAATGTCTCTGTAATATTGAATTCTCACCGGTATAATCGAAAAAGTTTATTTTAAAATAAGGAAAAGCAATTTTTCAACATTTCGCCCCCAAAGTTAACACGTTTACGCCGGCGCGGTGGGTTACACTAGACTGTCTCAGAGCTGAGAAGTCTCCGACTTTTTGGATACCAGTATTTTAATATAGAAAATGTTGTTTTATTTAATTAGAGCAATTGGGCGATTTAAAGGAACAACATTTTCTCTAAAATAACAATGGTGTGCAACAAGTCGGAGACTTGACAACTCTGACACAGTCAAGTGTGACCCACCGCGCCGGCGTGAACGTGTTAAAAATATAAAATTTAGTTAAAAGTTTCTGGTGCGAATCTCGTTTAAATTAGGTGGGAAATAATATATCTCACCGCCCCTCAAGGGGTTAAATCTATTCCCTATATGCATATAAGTGCGTGTATGCGTGTCTATTAGAATTTCCACACAGGTTTAGGCCCTAGAGCCCATTCTTAGTGAAGAATTGAAATAAAGATGGCTTTATTGATATTTTTTATTGTTTGTTTTATACTGTATGTTTAATTATGAAATTGATTTTTCAAAACAAACATTCTTAAAATTCTGGATTACGTCGGGTACTTTAGCTAGTCATTTATAGACGGTGAGTATAAATGAACGTCCTCATTAAATATAGATATTGAAACTTTAAAACGCGTTTTCTCAGATTAGTAAATTTGGAGTTTGCGCACAATGTTACTTTTAAACTATGTAAGCTACAGCTTTAAAAAATTAACTAAATATGCGTTTCTTTATAGTGTAATGCTAAAACCCCACAAAAATCACATATTTTTTTTTTCGCTTGAAAAACTTGAAAAAAAAATGAAATTTTTAATTTTTATTTATTTTTTATTTTATTTTATTTTTTATTTATTATTTTTTTTTTTTTTGCTAAAATTAAATTTTAAACTAAACTTTTTCTGTATATTTTGGTTTTAATTTAGAAGTATATATCATTTGAAATATATAGTAGTTATGATTCTATTTTGTTCACAAATTGTTTTCTATATGCCTTATTTAAAGTTTTACCATGCGCGCAGCACTTAATGATTTTAATTCAAGCATTAGTGAGATGAATTTTTAAATTTAAAATTTAAGTATTTATTTTGTATATACAACATTTATTTTTCTGAATAATGTAGTTAAGAATACATACTTTAGGTAGAAAGGGAGGAAAAAGATCTTAATTGCATATTATTTATGTTTTGGTACTTTGAAAAAGGCTATTTTTTTTATTGTTTCGACAAACTCAAAGTCCTGTGCCCCCTTATTGAGAAACAAGAAACAGATACTTTTCAAAAATTAAAAACGTCGGTTTCAGAGGAAAAATTTCTTAACCTTGTATGTTTCATGAAAGACAATGAAAAATCATTTAATTATATTTCTACTGCATTTTGGAAATCTTATCTGATTCTAGAAGCATTTTTTTTTTCCTGGAAAGATTTAACATCAGGAAACATACCTGATTTTATTTATAAATGTTCATTCATAAGAGATTAATAAGTTTTAAAAAATCCACATTTTTTAGACTTTGTTCATTAAAACTGAAATGACTCTACCCATTTTAACTAAAACTGATTGAGTAATAAAGTCAATATCAAAATAGACACGCTAAAAAATGCATTTATTACAAAAGATAATGACAGAGAAAAAAAAAATTCTATAAGTTATTATTTATAAATGTTCATTCATAAGATATTAATAAGTTTTAAGAATTCCACATATTTTAGACTTTGTTCATTAAAACTGAAATAACCCTAACCATTTTAACTAAAACTGGTTGTGTAATAAAGCAAATAGCAAAATAGACACACTAAAAAATATATTTATTACAAAAGATAATGGCAGAGAAAAAAAAAAAAAACTTTAAGATTTTATTTATAAATGTTCATTCATAAGATATTAATAAGCTTTAAAAACTCCACATATTTTACACTTTGTTCATTGAAACTGAAATGACCCTAATCATTTTAACTAAAACTGGTTGTGTAATAAAGTCAATATCAAAATAGACACGCTAAAAAATATATTTTTTACAAAAGATAATGACAGAGAAAAATAAACATCTTTAATATTTTATTTATAAATGTTCATTCATAAGATATTATTAATCAGTTTTAAAAATTCCACATATTTTAGACTTTGTTCATTAAAACTGATTGTGTAATAAAAAAATATCAAAATAGACACGCTAAAAAATATATTTATTATAAAAGATATTGACAGAGATAAAAAAAAAAAAAAAAAAAAAAAAAAAAAAACTTTAAGATTTTATTTATAAATGTTCATTTATCAGATATTAATAAGTTTTAAAAATTCCACATATTTTAGACTTTGTTCATTAAAACTGAAATGGCCCTGACCATTTTAACTAAAACCGATTGTGTAAAAGTGAATATCAAAATAGACAAGCTAAAAAATATATTTATTACATTCCAAAAGAGAATGACAGAGAAGAAAAACAATCTTTAATTAACTAGTCTCAGCACAATTTTTCATCGTTACTCCTCGAAGACGGTCGAGTCTTGACTTCATTCTTTGAGGGGCCCTTCTGTGTTTAGATGTATCTTAGTTTAAGGGGTCCGGGAAAGCCGTATCTCCGCCATGTTAAATTCACCAACTGTATGTACCTTTTCTCAGAAATGGTGACAGATAGAGGTCTAGATTTTTTTAGAGCACTTAAAATAACATGATTTACGTATTTCAACAGTCCACTTTCTTTCTAAGTGAAACTAAAAATTAATTATTAATTATTTATTGAAAGTCATTTTTAAATTAGCATTTTTGGTAAGATTTCACTGCCTGAAATAAATAATTCTCAATAAATCATTAAATTCCTGTGTTAAACTATACAGTGTAACCTAATATAAGTATTTAAAAAAAAAAAAAAATCTGAGTTCTTAAGTTTAATAGCTATTGAAAAAAGGGAACATAAACATGAAAAATCCAAGTTTCGAGAAAAAGTCAATTAAAGATTTAAATGGCCATTAAGCTGTGAAGTACTCTTAGAAAAGAATGAATAATTTCAACACTTATTTTTTTTAGATATAAACATGTGTGACACATCGTTGGAAAGATAAAAGCTTAACACTAGAACCGCCGGAAATTTAACTGAAG
This sequence comes from Maratus speciosus, assembly GCA_963932465.1. NCBI lineage: Eukaryota > Metazoa > Arthropoda > Arachnida > Araneae > Salticidae > Maratus > Maratus speciosus. The sequence goes on from OZ010789.1 coordinate 63,577,567, forward strand.
TGTTATAAAAATATTTTACGCCGGAAATTTTAATTGAAACTATTTAACTTATTTATTTAACTAACTTTATTTAACCCTGGTACACTTTAAACTTATTTTAGAAAGAAATTTCTGGTGATAATCGAAATATTTTTACTTGGTAGCGGTCAAAATGACCGCTACGGCGGTTCTAGTGTTAAACTATTTAATGATATAAAAAAAGTAAAAATCGATTTTTTGGTTGAATTTTGCTTTCCCGGTTCCCTTAATAAACTGAAGAGAAATAATTTTAAAAATCTACTTTTTTTTTATACCGTTTTGAAATTTGTTTTTTTACTAACCTTCTAATGTTTATTATTATTATTTCGTTTTAAATGGCATATACAGGGTGATTCAAAAAAGTGTTTACAAGATGACATGGCAAACCAGGCATAAAACAAGGATGAAAAGTCACATAGGAACAACATCGCAAACCATTTATTGAGTCACAAATATAGGGTGGTGTTTTATCCTAACTCAATTTAGGTTGACGGTCATAACTTTCAGAAAACTGAAGTATATTATAATAAAACATTTAACAGACATTCTCACCTTTGTTGTAAATGGGATAACACCAAACGAAAGTGGTAGAAGTTTGCATTATACGCGCCAGCAGTATGCACTTGACGCCCCACATTTTAGACTGTGATTATCAATCCATACGGATACGATAGCATTGTATGCTTGAGCAACATGTTTTTTCCAGATCTTTTCGTGATTTTATCACATTTCACACAAAACAAGCTTTATATCGTTGCATTTTCATTACAATGTTTTCATTTTTCTCGAAATTATGACCGTCATCCGGGTTTAGTTAGGATGAAACATTCTGTGTTTGCGACCCTACGTTCCTATGTAATTTTTTATCCTTGCTGTATGCCTGATTTGCCATGTCATTTTGTAAACTTTTTTTTAAATCACCCTGTATGTATTTTTTAAATGAATCTTTATTTATATGGCATGGTTTATATGACCGTTAACACTTTTTATTCCATATACCATGCTTTGCGGACATAAGAATCTGAAGAATGTATAACTTAATTTTATAAAATTTTGTGCAATATTCTTTAAAAATAATAATTTTAGAAAACTGCTGATTAAAAACTACCTTTTTTTACCCGACTGAAAAGAAGGGTTATGTGTTTCACGCGTATCTGTGTATGTGGATCTCTTTATACCCTCGAAACATCCCAACGGCTGGATGGATTTTAATGAATGAGGTCTCTATCGATTCGTCTTAAGGGCCCGGTGGTTATGGGCTAGGTTTTGTTTTTATAAATTCAAAATGGCGCCCGTAAAACACAAAATGGCGGAAGAGACGAAAAAAAAAAATGTACGCACCCTATTGAGTGGCATATCATTGGATAGGTCTTTTAAAATGAAGACGATGTTTCATTGACTATTTTACAGTCAGAAGCTCCGTTAAAATATTATACAACCTGGAAGTTGTGTATGTATTGTGGATCTCTAGATTTACTGCAACTCTAACCATCATAGACATCTATAGACTTCGTCAAAACAGTGTTTATAGATGGGAACTAACAGTTAAACGCAACTTAAAAGTCATCAAAGTAAATAAAAGTCATTAAAGTAAATAAAAAAAAAAATAGGTAAGTAATATAAACAAGTAATATTAAAAATATACATATTTTTTAAGTCAATTCCTACTTAGGTCAATAAGAGAAATTTTTTTTCTCCCATTCTTCTTTCCTTTTGAGTGGTGCTTAAAATGCCTTGATCAAGAAGGGGGCTCTCTCGGTCTTAAAATACCTTGATCAAGAAGGGGGCTCTGTCGATTATTGAAAATTAATTAATTTAATTAATGAATTAATATTTAAAAAAACTGGATTAACATCAAGTGTCATCCACTACAAGTTAAAAAAAAAATTATTTGAGCTTGATTGGATGAATAATAAGTATTATATTAACGATTGAAAATTTGAACAAGATATATATAGCGAGAGTGTGAGCTAATAGTAGGAATTGAAAAAAAAATTGTTTCACACTGATGAGAAATAATTAATTAGCTCGCTTTTTACGCAGTCGGATTTTTTGATTTTTTAAATTTAATTGTTTATTCCCCGTAGAAATTAAGTTGGACCGAGCCGGAATCAACTTGGCTTTACTTATTTTTGTGTGAAGCCATGAATTCTTCGTAATGCCATGAATAGATCAAAAATAAACGGGCCAGCAGGCCGGGTTTAGCTTCTTTTTGTCGATAAGCTTCTTTTTTAATTAAACAGGAAGAAAAATTTTGTTAATGAATAACCTATAATGTTTTTGCAAAAAGACTGTTTTTCTGATACATTATACCAAAACATTTTAGTTTTCATCAGAATAAGTTTAAAATTTTCCAAATTCCTAAGAATCGAACAACGTTTATTATTTTTCTGATAAAAGCAAAGCATTTTTTTACGTAAGTTATCAAGTAGCGATTGGGGAGATGTATACCATTTGTAATAAAATTGAAAAACGTTGTTCAATTCTCTAGCATTTAGCGCATGTAGGAATGAAAATAATTAAGGGAACGGTACCTGATACTTTAACACGAAGGAAATAGACGGGAATTTTGAGAAAATTTATAAGTGAAATACTGGATGAAGAATAAAATCAGATTTTATGTTTACGTAGTTTAAGTCTGTAAATTTTATTACTATTCTTGTTTCTAAAAGAAAAAACCTGTTAAAAGCTTTTTTTTTTTTTTTTTTTTTTTTAATAAAAATCCATTTAAGATGGTGGTTTTTTTAATTAATAATATTTGCATATTATTATTATTATAGGTAAAATGAAGGTTACAGGCTCTTTCCTCTACAAATTATTTTTATTTTTAGACAAACTTCATCTTAAAGAACGTAATTTTTCATTGACTATGTTTTATGTTACTCCTAAAAATTATTTTTACACAGAGTTCTTTGAATCGTACTAAGTTACTACTGTAAGATGCATGTGTGCATCTTATAACACATATGGATGCAGTTGGCATATTTACATGGATGAAATCAACCTTACTTGAGTATTTGTTGTTTACATCTCCACATTAAATAAATAAATATATATTATAGGAGACAATAACATATCCCTAGCCCTCTTCCACCTCTGCCATTTCTTAGAAAAAATCATAACTAATTAGGTTTAAAAAAATCTTTCCAACATATTTTCCTCTATTAGATTTATTTTCTTTAATTATCAAATTAAGCTGTCAAAATTACTATAGGTACATTTTAAACAAATCTATATTCATCACGCACATCTAATTAACAATTTTAATAGTTTAATAAATTTGTCCTGATTAATTTACAATTCCATATAATTAATTAACCTTTGTCCTCAAAAAATGTAAATTTTGTTACTACATTTCTACATAGAAGAATAAATAAGAACTATGTCCATCAGAAAGTAGAGTGCTGCACAGGTAGGATTGTAGCCGACCGAAACCCGAAAAATCTGTTAAAACCCAACCCAAAATCCGACTCGAACCCGACAAAAAAATCGTCAACCCGAAATCTGATATACTTCAATCAGAAGCCGACACGAGCCTGAAGTGAGAGAAAATTAATCCATATCGTAAAACAATTGCAGAAAAGTAGTCTACAATAAAAAATATCCAGGACACTGTTTTTTAAATGCTGGGTCAATCTAGACCCGCCCCGACAGAAACAAGACTCAACCCGAAAGAGAAGCGTCTAAAGTCAACCTGACCCGCACCAAAAAATTGTTGTTAACCCGACCAGTACTCTACTAGAAACCACTTTAGTATATTCTTAGAAAAGAAATCTAGTGCCATTTCGATTTTTTTTTATCATATACGTATAAAATATACAGCAATATTTCCAGGTTTTAAGTTAAGTGTATTTTTCTTTGTAATTTTTATTACTCCAGTCGAATCGATTATTTCAGGAACAGCATAAGTCAGAATTCTGAGATATTTAAAGTAGTCTTCAAAACTAATTTTTTGAATATTTGTAAATTTTAAGTTTAAAATTGCTAATTATTATTTAAAATGTGACATACACATACAAATAAGTAATTTATTAATTTAATTTTTTTTATTAAAAAAAATATTATAAAATTAACCAAAAAATTGCTATTTTCTTAAAACTACTTACATTTAAAATTATTAAATATAAATACATTTTATGAATTCCACAATAAATACTAGTCGGATATACCAATCCCAAAACTTTCTTCTATCTCATGCATGTTAATACTTGAAAATTAGCTATCACACTACCAAAATTAAACGGCAATCTATGCCCATCATGGGGATTCTATAGATATGAAATTCCGGGCATTAGTTCTTGAGATATGGCTATCTACAAAATCGTGTAAATACAGCAAAATTCAGCCTAGCAGCCCCACCTATTGGGTGCTTTACACCAAAACCTATGTTAAACAAAACTACCAAGCAACCACTTACGTCAAAGTCTAACTGAATCTGAAGTTTGGGGAAAATCCGTGGATTAGTTTTTGAGATAGAGTTATTGCGAAAATCATGAAAATGCCGGCATAGCAGCGCCACCTATTAGACGATTAACACCAAAACCTAATCAGCAACAACTTGTGTTAACATCTAACTAAATCTGAAGTTAGATGAAAATTCGTGCATTAGTTTTTGAGATAGAGCTATTGCAGGAATCGTGCAAAATGCAGCACAGCAGCGCCACCTGTTGAGAGATTTACACCAACACGTAATCCGTATCAAGTCATATCAAGGACTAACTAAATCTGAAGTTTGATGAAAATCCGTGCATTAGTTCTTGAGATAGAGCCATTGCGAAAATCGTACAAAATGTAGCGTAGCAGCGCCACCTGTTGAGCGATTTGCACCAACACGTAATCAGCATCAAGTCATATCAAGGACTAACTGAATCTGAAGTTTCATGAAAATCCGTGCATTAATTCTTGAGATAGAGCCATTTCGGAAATCATAAAAAATGCAGCATAGCAGCGCCACCTGTTGAGCGATTTTCACCAAAAACTAATCAGCATCAATTTGTATCAGGGACTAACTGAATATGAATTTTTATTAAATTCCGTGCATTAGTTCTTGAGATAGAGCGCCCACAAAATTTGTGTCACACACAGACGGACAGACAGACTCACAGACAGACATTTTGTAAAAACATGTTTTTCGGGTTCTCTGACCTCTAAATCGTGTAAATCCGGCGAAAACTGGAATTCGAAAATTTTCATGAATCCAATACTTTCTTCTTGTAAAGATAGAAGAAAGTAATAATAATGTTATACAGGAATTAGATTATTTTTATGACAATAACAGGAATATTTTAAAAGTTATAAGTATAAAAAGACAAACATCGTTGAAAATTCCAGAAAAAAAATTTATTTATAAATCAAAACTGTGTAACTCATAAACTTTTCAATAAATGAGCACAAGAATAGTCTACTTCTTTGAATTGTATATTTAAACGTTTTTATAACCATTGAACTATTATTCATTGAGATATGGCAATTTTTCCAACACAATTTTGCAAAAAAAAAATCACTTTTGCAAAAAATCACAAAACAACTTTCAACTTAGTATTTTAAAGTATGTAAGAAATATAAATGTTTTAAAAGCTCGAAAATCGAAAAAAAAAAATATTGAAATTGTATATTAATTTAAAAAATCCCTGCCGGCCCGGCCTACAGGCAGAGGTAGATTTCGAAGTTAAGAATACTACTTTCACCAACAAAAACTAAATCATGATTAGAAATAAACCCACTTTAATAATTTTATCTTATCGCTTTTGACGAGTTTTTATTTCATTTTTATATAATAGCTGGTTTTATCAGAATCATGTTAAGGCGGTATTAAAAAAAATACATTTCCATGCTGAACGACTTGAAATTTTCCTTTTTAATAGAAAAATATGAAACTCGCTGACGTGATTTTTGAAAAGTTTTATAAGCGACCTGTGTTTTTATTTTTCGTTCAATTAATTAAAACTTGATTTATAAACAATTATTTTCTCAGTAGAACAATATTTTTCATTTCTAACACAATCGCTTCGGTAAATTCTGTTCAAAATGTCCACTTTGACATCATTTTTTGAAATATATTCTGCCTCTATCAAAAAATCGATCATTACGGTACATTATATAATTTCTGAATAAGAGAATCTACCAATTGGATGCGTTTGAGAGCAAAAATGAATTTAAAAATGAGTCAGAAAATAAGCAGTTTGGACAATATTTTTCGTTTTTAACTCAATCGTTTCGGTGAATTCTGTTCAAAATGCCCACTTTGACATCATTTTTTGAAATATATTCTACCTCTATCAAAAAATCGATCATTACGGTACATTATATAGTTTCTGAATAAGAGAATCTACCAATTGGATGCGTTTGAGAGCAAAAATGAATTTAAAAATGAGTCAGAAAATAAGCAGTTTGGACAATATTTTTCTTCCTAACACAATCGCTTCGGGAAATTCTGTTCAAAATGCCCACTTTGATATCATTTTTTAAAAATATATTCTGCCTCTATCAAAAAATCGATCATTACTGTACATTATATAGTTTCTGAATAAGAGAATCTAGCAATTGGATGCGTTTGAGAGCAAAAAGGAATTTAAAAATTAGTAAGAAAATAAGCAGTTTTGATTTGAATGCACCCTTAATAAGATGATTTTTTTCTTCAACCGCTATGTATTTTTAATTTATTTTTTCTGTAAGAATTGGTTCTATTAAAACTTGTCTGTATAAATGTTACAGACAATATTAAGAAGATATGTGATAAATTCATGAAGATTTTATATCTTGTGAAGTGACGTAGTTAAGGATTTTTTTCTTCTTCAACCCCTCTTTTTGTTTTCGTTTTTAATTTTTTTTTGCGGTACGAATTGGTCCTATCAAAAACTTGTGAATATAAAAGTTGTAGATAATATTAAGGAGATTTATAATAAAATTAATTGGATTTGATATCTTGAGAATTGACGAAGTTGTGAATTTTTTTCTCCCAAAAACCATATTTTTGCGCCCATTTTTAATTTTATGAAAATTCTGTGATACATAGATTTTCGGCCCGATTTTGCCCATTAACGAACTTGACTGAGATTTTACACCCCTTGATTTTATGTATCAGTTTGGAAGAGATTTGTGCAGAATTGTAGGAGTTATCGTGTCCAGAAGAAAGTGATATATATATATATATATATATAAAGTTTTTTACTGAGGGTGGTTTTGGGTTCTAGGGGTCATGATCGGTGTAAATCTGCAAAAAATTTTCAGAAATTCCAACATAGGAACGATCCCAATAGGTAGTATTTCATACGAAATCTACCTAAAAACAGAAAATGGAAATTTTGATCGAAATAGACGTTTAAAAGGCATACAGAATTGTGTGGTTATCTACCTCATTGATAAATGCGTATTTCGTTAAGAGGCTACTTCATTCAAGAAAACACACGATCGCTAATGTTAATCCTATGGAAGAATTTAAAAAAATATATCTCGTTAGCATTTCAATATTTTTAGTATTTTATTTTATTATTATTTATTTTATTTTATTTTATTTTATTTTATTTTATTTTATTTTTTTTTTTTGCTTTGGCTACCTGAGATCGATCTCTACAGAGACCATTTTTTACTTTTTTCATTTCGTTTACAGTTTTTTTTTTTTTTTTAAATTAGGATACTTTTACATTCGGAACCGGTTTCCAAAGTAAAAGTATCTAAGTTAAACTATCTAAGTAAAATGTAGGTATTCTTTTTTAAGGCAAAATTCAAGAATGTAAAGAACAGCACTTCATATCAAATGTCAAAGTAATTAATTCATTAAGATTTAGAAGAGGAGACTAAAAATACAATCCCCCCCCCCCCTTTAACAATTATACAGTTTTTGTACTAAAATATATTCCGTCCCGGTATTTTCATCAGTTTTACCATTTTTATAAAATAAATAATTTGGATTAAGGATAAAAAGTAGCAAATCTGAATTTTTCAGTAAACCTGTACCCAGTAATAAACTCACTCAGACATCTTTCTCCTGGAGAAAATTTTGCAGCTCCGTGAAGGACAGTGAGGACCAAGGTTATTAGACATACAGGTTGGCTCGTAAGTTTCCTCCAATCGGAGGACTCTCCCCCAGCTACGTCACAAGAATCCAAGAAACGAAACTAGGGTCGAAACTTGCCATAGCTCTATGGCTCTATGCAGTTAATTGCTATACAATTCTAATTGAATAAAAATTAATAATACTTTTTTTTCGCGTGTGAAGAAATAAGAGACCTTAGTTTGTAAAACTATATGGAAAGAAAATTATTAATTTTTAAAAACTTTACAGTGACGCAGGAGGGAAAAATAAATAAAACAATTTTGGAAGGAAAAAAAATTATAGCTGCACTATAGTTCTTATTATTTTCTCTCTCTCTCTTATTTTATTAGTATATATATATATATATATATATATATATATATATATATATTAAATATGAATTGCCTATTTCCAAATTTTTGTTTTAGATTATTTATTAAATTATTAAAATAGTGGGTTGCAACTTTAATTCATTTAATTAAAATGTATGTTTTAATAAATAACTTCTACAAATTAGAAAAGAACAAAACAGTAACTTCTCAGAATTACGTTTATAAAGCCTAATAAAATTTTAAATATTTTTAAATTGTGAAAAACTTTTTAAAAAAATGTATACAACATATGAAATTAATCCTCTTTAAAAAAATATTTATGAAAAATACATAGTGCAATTTTACAGGGTTCTTTAAAACCAAGAATTAGCTATGTGCAAATGCTGATACAAATGAGGGGGAGGAGAAATTAACGTTCTCAATAACTAATAATACCATGATTTTTTGTTGTTGTTGTTAAAAATATAATATACCAATAATAAAAAAAAGCATATTTACAATATTTCAAGCATTCACATATTATATTAATTACAACATAAAGCATTTTATTTTCTATAATAAAGACAGCTACACAATAGTTTTTCTTATTTTATTTGATGCACGATCTCCATTGTGAAATTTAAATTTTCTGTTTACTTAGAATCATTTTAGAATTTTATATTACAAAATTTTTAAATTATCGTGAGTAATATTTACATCATATTGGTAGTGCAGGGGTCGATGCAGGTTTTTATTCTTGGTGCCCATTTTGTGAAAAGTGAAAGTTATTTTTGTGAAAATTAACATTTTGTAACGAAAGTTAAAATACAGTACTCAAATTCGAACCAAGCATTCATTTACAAAAACTTCTTCAAATCCTCTTGCTAACGTTTTTGTTCTTGGTAAACTGGTTTTATTTACAAAATTACACATTTTAAAACAGTTTTTTATGAAAAGGAATTTTACGCAGGCGCCTGTTTTATTAAAAGGATATTTTGTGAAGGGGCCTATTTTATTAATTAGATTTTTGTGAAAGGGCCCTAAACAGGCCCCAAATTTTGTCTGGATCGACCCCTGTAGTGGCAACACCTGACCAATAAGTTTCGCTTTTACTAATATATATATAGAGAGAGATATAACTTCTAAACATCGCAGCAATTTCAATTTTTACACTGCCGAATCGGGAAAAAAAGTTCTTTGAAACAGAATTTGTTTGAAAACTTTATTTCAATTTCCTCGTTTATTTTTATTTTTATTTATTTATTTATTTTTGTGTGGTTCTTAAAATAATTTTTAAGAATGATTTACACTAAAATCATTGTGTACTGCCCGATTACGAAACTTTAATCCGTTTGCACTTAAAACACTATAAATAGTTCAGGATTTATTTCTGGTTAATATTACATAACGACATTAAAACTTCATCAATAAATAAAATAATATAAATAAAACACAAATTTAGCAGCCATGTACATGAAATACGCGCTTAAACCACTGAAATAATCAAAATCAAAAAGGCGCTGTAAGTAGCGAAATGTTTGGTGATTTCTTCGGCTATTAACTGCAGACATGCATTTAATAAAATATCACTTTTAATAAAGTTCAAAACTTATTTGAATACATTACTGATATTTTTAATATAAAAATGCTTTTTGGTGTTATCAGTGGGCAATCTAAATTTGTACATATATATATATATTAAATGTAAAAAATCTATTTAGAGTTTTCGATTTAAAAAATGATTTTTACCTATGGACTAATCTGGTAAGTCCGAGTTGCATACCTTAGTATATTTAAATATGCACTTATTAATAATAATTTTTATGAATATAAATGTGTTTTTGAATAAAAGGAATGCCTAGATTATGTTTGGCTCTCATTACTCATTTACTCATTGCATCTTAATAAAAAAGAAAAAAAATTCAATCGGATGATTTTTTTGGGAAGCTATAAATTTAAATTTGCCATGTAAGTTTAACTTTCGTATCCTCAAACTTTGAACCCTACTAAATTACCTACCCTACTAAAGTATAAACTACATACTTTACCTAGTTACTTTACTCAAGTAAAATAAACTATCAAATGTGAGTGTTAGCATTTGAAAAATGAAAGTTTGTACAATTTTTAATAAATCGAAACTTCTATTTCATTCTTACGGCAGATAGGGAATTATCCTTCTGGGATTCTTGTGACGTATGACCCCTCATAGCAACGAGAGTGGGCGGAGCAGCGTCCTTAGTGACGAGCCAACCTATATGTCTAATAACCTTGAGTGAGGACAGTATGGATTTCCGGTGGGCGGGGCAAGAATTCGCCCTTTTACAAAACCTCAACTATCTCTACAAAATCTCAACTCTTCCGGGGCACGAGAGGGAGTGAACAAGGGTGTAGAGGAGGGTATAAGTAAGTATACGCCATATACCTTCTGGATTTTTTAAAGATCCATATACCATCTATGTTTCTCAAATAAAGCTATAGCGTATACTTTAGGCATGACGTTCATGACTTTAGCGTGTACCCCTAGTTTGTTTACGACTACAACATTGAGAGGGAATATTTTGATACCCCCCCCCCCCCCGCCCCTAAACCCCTGAATTCACCACTGCCTGAACTTTTTTTAGTCCATTACAAAATATTTCAATAAATTAAAATATTCAACATATTTTCACATACATCTGAAATTCAAACATGCTAGGTAAACTGAATAAGTGAATGGAACACAATGTTCAAAATTAGTTCAGCGAAACATATGAGCAGATGCAGCATTCTATAAAATTAACCTTTAACTGATGTCACAGAAATTGTCACATAACTAGTGTGAAGCGGTCTGTGAGACCGCTCCATCGCAAGATGAATAAATGCCGCGATCAACTCATATGATGTTGTTTTTATACTAAATTTTTTGTACAGGAGTGTTATAATTAAAATTCATCTATTCAAAAGTCTATGGTGTTAGTACTAAAGTTCCAAACGAAATAAAATTTCAGTAGTGTTTGTAGATAAACTGAAATTTGCAAGTTATAATACTATGAAAATTGAAAAAAGCACCGGTCTGTGAGACCGGTAACATCAGTTAAAGGTTAACTTCTAAAATAGAAATTTAAGCGTTTTATTAGCATCACTTAGTGATGTTACGTGGAGTTGCGGCACTAAACGAATATTTTAACATAATTCAAAATTTTTGTCAGTTATGCGATTTTTGAAATAAACTATTCAATTTTAGATTTAAATATCGTTTTGAAGTTAAAATTTTCTTTCAGATTTTATAGCAGTATAGGTAAAGAAAGTTTATTAAACAACAAACTTATTTACTTGAATTCAATTATTGGGTCATTCCATGGTTACGGACGTAACAAACAGAGACTAAAAATATTTATTACATGGATTATTTTATATTTAAGGTCGGTCCAAGGATTGTAAATAGAATATTAAATTTTGAAATCTGAAATATGTTCCCATAATTTTTGAAAAAATAAAATCTAGGTGTTACGGACGTAATTCACAAAACAGTCAAAATTGCATATAGTTGCAATTATAGTCATAATTCTGTGAATTTTATGGAAGAACATTTAATTTTTTCTTCAATAATTCATTATTAGGGTATTAGCTGTTTGAAACTGCAATTTTGAAAACATTAAAATAATTATTAATTAATACATGGGATAATTAAATTGTTACAGACGTAACATTTGCCTGTTACGGACGTAACAATTCAATACATCAAAATTTATTTATGAATTCTAATTCATTTATAATATATTCCCTAATTTCTTTTATAAATTTTAAAAATAGAATATTCAAATACAAAAACTAGCCTAATTACAACTTTTACAAAAAATTTTTGAAATGACAATAGCTTGTTAAACTTTACCAATAATTTAAGTGAAATGTTCACAGTCTCATCACTCTCACATTTTTAGTGCTAATACTTTTATTTAATTTACTGTTTATACTTAAACTGCATGTTTTCAGAAAATTCACACTCTAAGCTATTAAAAAATGTATTACATGACTTTATAAATTAAATATTATTTGTTTTATAAATAAAAAACAAAATAGTACTTTGGTTTCACTTTTCATGGAATGACCCTATTGTAATTATAATACTTTTACACTTTTGATATTATTTTTTACAATTTTTACTCTAATTATCATTTTTTAAATCGTTATTTTAATTTTATAATTTAACATACTGACAATTTTTTTTTTAATTACACGTACATTTGGAGAATATTTCTACTATTCAGCAAAATCTGTATCACCTTAGAAAAAGGTCGAAAAATATCGAAAAGTCTAAGATATCGGAAAGTTGAAATCAAAGCACTTGGCTAAAATTGGATGTCGGAGTCAAAAAGAAAAAATTCCGTTTCTGAGCATCTGAGCGCCTGAACGCGCAGACCCAGGAAAAAGCGTTGGGAAATAACGAACTACGCAAAGCGTCTGCGCAGTTTTTATTTAACTAGCGTCTAGGTAGCTGCAGAAATTCCAGGCAGCTGGGAAAACGCTTCGGCATAGAGGAGCACAAGGGAGAGGTTGCTTCCACTGCGCATGTTCAAAACAGCTTTCAACCCTGCTTTATCCAATGATATTATTACAGACCCGGCCGGATACAATCGTGATGTCATGAAATTTTCGGCGAAACTACGGTGTAGCAATCATGACTCATTTTGTAACGCTCGCGGGCTGGCGTTTTTAGAACATGTAAGGTATTGATTTTCACGAAGAATATGCAACAGAATTTAAAACTGAGATTTTATTCATTTTCACATAAGAGAAATCTGTAATCGAAATTTCTTAATAATAATCTTTGATAATCATTGAAATCATTTTAAAAATCTTAGTCGAATTTGCGTACAAAAAATAATAACGAAATTTTACTTATGAAATTCGAGATTTTACCTACATATTCTGAATTTTTAATTATTTTGATGGAAGAAAAACTCCTAAAATTTATTTCTTGCAAGCAACGTAAATCAATTAAACATAAAGGGGGGAAAACATTATTAATGAGAATTAAGTGCTAAAACTATTTTTGTTCCTTAAAGTAATTTTTCTTTCTTGGGTCAGAGATAACGAAAAATATGTTTTTACAAAATGTCTGTCTGTCGGTATGTGACACAAATTTTGTGGGCGGCCGCTCTATCTCAAGAACTAATGTACGGAATTTAATAAAACTTTAGATTCAGTTAGTTTCTGATATAAATTGGTGTTGATTAGTTTTTGGTGTAAATCGCACAACAGGTGGCGCTGCTATGCTGCATTTTTCATGATTTCCGAAAATGCTATATCTAAAGAACTAATGCACGGGTTTCCATAAAACTTCATATTCAGTTGGTTCTTGATCTTGTTTGACACTGACTAGTTTTTGGTGTAAATCGCCCAATATGTGCCGCTGCTACTACAAGGCATTATTCATGATTTCCGAAATTGCTCTATCTCAAGAACTAGTGCACGGATTTTCATCAAACTTCGGATTCAATTAGTCCCTGATATAAATTGTTTCTGATTACTTTTTGGTGTAAATCGCACAACAGGTGGCGCTGCTATGCAGAATTTTTCGCGATTTTCGTAATAGCTCTATTTCAAGAACTAAAGCACGGATTTTCATCAAACTTCAAACTCAGTTAGACGTTGACATATGTTGTTTATTACGTTTTGGTGTAAATCACGCGATAGGGGTCGTTACTATGCTATATTTTTCACGATTTCCGCAATTGTTCTATCTCAAGAACTAATGCACAGATTTTCATCAAACTTCAGATTCAGTTAAACATTGACATAAACTGTTGTTAGTTAGACTTTGGTGTGAATCTCCAAACAGGTGGCGCTTTTATGCTGCATTTTTCAGGATTTACACGATTTTAATGATACTCATATCTTAATAACTAATGCGCGTAATTTCATCACACTTCATATTCTGTTGGACCTTGACGTAAGATGGTACTGATTAAGTTTTCGTGTAAATCATATTAAAGGTGGAGCTGCTATGCTGCATTTTTCACGGTAGCTATATCTCAAAAACTAATGCACGGAATTTAATCAGACTTCATATTCTGTTACACTTTCACATAACTAGATCTTTATTATCCTTGAGTGTATTCGGCGCGACAGGTGTCGCTTTTATGCTTTTTGCGGGCTGGGAATTTTTGTTGCAGACATCTAAGAGAGTGGGTGCTGAAATTTAATGATTTGTTTGAAAGATGCGATGTTTATATCTTCTTTTAAAATGCAACCAATTCAATGAACCTATATATTTAGAATCCTCATGATGGAGATGAACATAGATTCTGATATAGTTTTAGCACCGTGTAACGAATTTTGAAGTATTAACCAGTGTTGTAGTCGTAAAAAAAGCAGAGAGTATACGGTTTAGGCAGAGGGTATACGCTGGTGTCATGAACGTTCATAGATAGGGTATTGTCTAATGCTTTATTTGAAAAACAGAGGGTATACGGAGCTCCTTAAAAAAATCCAGAAGGTACACGGCGTATACCACCGTATACCCTCCACTACATCCCTGGTATTAACATGTATGAGATAGAAGAAAGTTTAAGGATTGCCATATAGTTTTGGCACCGTGTAACGAATTTTGAAGTATTAACATGTATGAGATAGAAGAAAGTTTAAGGATTAGTTTATTCTAATTTCTCTTATCAAATATTTTTACAGAATGTTGATAAAAATATATTTTAAGATGTATTAATAAAATTCCGGGTCGGGTTCGGGACATACATTTTTCTGAAGGCTCGGGCCGGGCCGAACTTATTTTTTCTGTACAGAGCCGGGACTGGTTTCATTCCTATTCTTCACGGTCCAAAATTTCCAGTCCTAGTTTTGACCCAGCACGTATGAAAATCATTGTCTCAGCGTGGATTGGTCCATTCAAAGGTCAGTCAAATTAGGCCTGGCCCAAAAATTTTTGCAAAAAATGCCTACATTTTTAAATCGCCATTATTCTACACTTATAATATAACATTATATACAACAGAACATTAAAATTTATTATTTTTAAAGAATAGTAGATTTCTACTATAGCTAAATTAAAATATAGTAAAACGTGTGAAAAGCAACCTGCCTATGACGGAACCCTGTATTAAACTGAAAAACGTGTTGATCCATGCAAAATCAATATACTAATACGTAAGAAAAGAATATATAATACATTTACATTTGCTACGAAGGGAACTTGTCTATAACGCATTTTTTTTTTTTTCTTTACTATGCAATTCCGTCTTAGAATATTTTACTGTATAGCATTTTTCAGATTTTTAACACTTCAATACAGGAAATATGGATTAACAATATTAATGATAACTGAAACATTTACATACAAGAAATAGAGATTCATTAAAAAAAATAATAAATATCGCAGCCTGCGGCACTTCAGTAGAAATGAAGGTTATAAACATGAAGAAAAACAATTAGATAAATATTTTTGGTCAGAACTCCTCGTACGAGACAAAATTTTAACAAAATCGACGTAAAAATCAATGTTTTGTAGAAATTCCCTCGGGCCGGACTCGGGTTTAACTTTTGCCTTTTTTTGCCGGGCCGGGCAAATATTATTTTTTCTACGGGCCGGGCTCGGGCCGAACTTTTAATTTTTGTATCGGCCGGGCCGAATTTTTTTTCCTATGAGTCGGGCCGGGAAATTTCGGCCCGTGAAGACCTCTAAGCAGTAGGCTCACTGATTATAGGTAAATCCCACGGGAAAAATTTAAAGACCGAATTCGACAAATTTAATGCATCCCGACCAGTGGTTTCGGGCAGGACGGAGCGTTTAATATTGCGGACGACAGCTTTCGAGCTCATTATAGCTATGATATTATTATGAGGTTCTTAACCATTTCGGATCCGATTTTTTCCTTTAGATTTTATTTTATTTATTTTTTTATTATGTTTTTTTATGTTTAAAAATAATTAAAAGTAGCTATCCAAAATTAAGGTTTCCTGAAAGTATACCGAGTAAATCATTTACTGAAATCTAACATAGTTATTTCGCGTACTTTTAATAAGCGCCAACAGAATAACTTTTGAAGACGTTTGGAAAATACCGTATTATAACAGGATTAAATGGACATTTTTTTTTCTCTTAAAGCCATTGCTGTTTTTATTTCAAACATATGTTTCATTTTTAAAAACATTCAGTAGACAAAAGAACTTTCCAGTTTTATTTTTGTTTTTTTAAATCGCAAATTATTGATTCGATCAAGTAACCCCTATTTTTAAATTTTAAAAATGAAACATGTGTTTGAAATCAAAGTCTCAGCAACGGCCTTAAGCAAAAAAAAAAAAAAAAAAAAAATGCAATTTAACAAATTACAACGAGCATTTGGAAAATGACTTTTTCAAAGACTAAAATTTAAGACATAAAAAATAGCAGGGAGTTGATCATACATTACGTACGCCATGAATTAAACATTAATAGTGTTATTACACGTAAAAATTGCAAGCGACAGAAATCGCCTGCGACTCGTACGTATTATCCACCTGAAACTTACGTATTATCCAAGCATTTCATTGGCTGTTCGGGAAAAGGCTTTTCCATCGTCAGATTTCCAAGAAATCTGACGGCCAATTTTAAATGAAATTTATTTCTTAAACTTCTAAACATATCCCACAATATTACTTTTTATATCGTCGTATAGAGAAAAAAATGTACTTTTAAATGCAATTTGTTTGAAAGCTGTATCTCAATTTGTTTCTTAGTTATTAATTTTTTTTTTGTAGTTTTTATTACTTTTTTGTCATAGTGGCAACACTCTGTTGTCCATCTCTGTTGAAAGTAAAGGGAAATACAGATTACTGTATGGACCCATCAGAAAACGAATTAAATGATGATTAAACCAATAAAAACCTTCAGATATGCTTTTGATTTCCTATCCTGACGAGGGCAATAACCATTTTTCCAAATGGTTAAAAAAAAAAATACGCGTAACTCATAAAGGGAAGAGTTCCGTTGAATTTTTTTGTAAACATTTTTAGGGTTTCGTTCATCTGACGAAACCCTATTCGTCTCGCTCCTCTGTCTGTCTGTCTGTCCGTCCGTCTGTCACAGAGCCCGTTCTCAGAAACTATACATGTTGGAGACTTGAAATTTTGCATACTTATAGATGAACACCACACATCATACGACAAATCATAAAAATTTGAAAAAGTCGCACATTTAACCCTTTGGGCTCCCACATGCGTATTTTAAGCAAATCTTTCTAACTGAGCCTCTTATTAAATTGGAGATTTGAAATTTTGCATACTTATAGCAGAACACCTGAGGCCAGGCGACAAATCATAAAATCTTGAAAAAGGTCTTACGTTTAACCCTTTGAGCTACCACACATGTATTTTAAGCAATTCCTTCTAAGAGAGCCCCTAATTAAGTTGGAGACATACATTTTTGCATACGTATAGCTGAATACGTCAGACCACACGACAAATCGTAAAATTTTCAAATCTTATATTATTTACTCCTCCGTGCTCTAACTTGTATAGTTTAAGCAATTTTTCTAAGCTCCGCCCTTTTCACCCGGGGAGCACTTTTCCAACTTTTGCCGACACCCCTTTGACCATTCTTTCATATTATGCACCATAGCCTTACATATTTTAGTTCCACTTTTTACCGCCAGGGGCGCCTACTTATCTCAGATGCTATGGACCCAATCGCTTCGACTAATATACATGCGTATAGTATGTAAAACGGAGTTTCGTTCGGATAGAGGTTTGTTTAGAATAGAGTGCGCCCCTGGTTGCGAAATGTGGAACTAACAGATTTTTCAAAAGGATAAAGTGTTTTGGAAGGAATATTAAACGAAACCCTCTGTGCGATCTGTGATCACACTTACCCACTTGTTTGCTTAAAGCCATTGCTGAGACTTTTATTTCAAACACATGTTTAAATTTTTTTTCAAAAACATAAAAAAATTGGAAAGTTCTTTTGTCTACTGAACGTTTTTTAAAATGAAACATATGTTTGAAATGAAAGTCGCAGCAATGGCTTTAAGCAACAACAACAACAACAAAAAAAGAGAACAATTTCGAGGGAATTTTGCCCTTTATGAGTTACGCGCCTCAAACTTCGTTCAGACGCGGCAGGCTACACAACCACGCTAATTTTGCTCTATTTTAAAAAGATTACCGGTTACAGCAGATTGAATAATATTATCACGACCAGTGGCGATCTTCTGTAATCGCATTGCCATTCATTTCCCTTTGACTGGAAGATTTTTCGGTTACCACGGTCTTATCCCCCCTCTGTCGCTACGGTTGACAGCTGTTTTCGTGATTCATTAACACATTCACAATGGGAAACGAGAATTCTCGTTTTCATTTAAAAAACATCATTGACTTTCATCAAGGGCGTGGCTTTTACCTTACAGATAATGCATTTATATCATGTTGTCCATATTTTTTTTATATTGTAAGACATTTTATATTAAATTCATACATTGAAAGATATTTACGGATGCATAAACTTGGGAAACCTATCTAGAACACCAATTTACAAAAGACTTTCACAACACGGAGGAGTTTCTACTGTTATAAAATTAAGATTTGATAAAAATTCTCCGTCGGCAATGTGATAAATAAGATCTATCACAGATTAGAAAATCAGCTTGTATAAAATGGTTAAGTAAAAAAAATGTCACTGCCTCCCAGACTTATATATATTTACTTTTACAATAACGACTTATTTTTATAATAACGACGAGAAGAAAAGTTTTCTTTTAGGCCGCTATAAGAAAATTGTTTTAAATATGACGCAATTTCCGCCTTTCATTGCTTTTCGCACGTAATAATTTAATTATCTTAAAGTTTTATTTATTTATTTATTTATTTTTTTAGTGTTCACGTGTAAATACATTTTTGAATAGAAAAATATTTGGAAATGTTATTTGGGCTTTTTTAAATCTGGCAACAGTAGGTAGAAACGGCTTTTTTGAAATATGGAAAAAACTTCTATTCAGATAATGAAATTTTGAATAAAAAATGTGAAAAAAAATCGTTAGACACACTAAAAAAATAATTGGACACTGCACATTACAATCTAGCCACGTATATGCCTGCAAAAGATGATGATTTCAGTTGCTATGCATATTTTTTGATCCTATAAAACTTGTGTAACTGAAAATGTGAAATTTTCACCAATTTCAACATTAAAATAATTCTTCGGTTTAAAAAAAAAATGTCAGTTTCACCGTGTTTATGATATACATTTCTTTATAAAATTGCTATTTTCATATTAGATTAATTTTTAACACGATTATTCAATTGGTAAATAAATCATAACAGTTGTAAATTTTCAAGTGGCTGAAAATTTTTCCAGGTCCTCCTGGCCCGGACTTTTTTCATCCACTTGGAAATTTACAACTGTTACCATTTTTATGTTTTTATAGGAAACTAGGGGATCCTACCCGGGCCTCCCGGGTTACAGAATATAGGTGAAAACATTTTTTTGAAATTGAAAACTAATATTTTTTTATATTCAATATTTTTTATTTAGATTGCTCAATAACATTAAAAAGCATTTTTCATAGTAAAAATATGAATTATACAATCAAATAAGGTTTGGAAATTTATCAAAAGCTATATTTGTTTTAACAGCCTCATGTTAAGAGTTATTTGACCAAGATTTTACTACTTGCTACTTTCGGCATCCTTTTATATTCTGATAATTTCAGAGCATTAAGCGCATAGTTCAATTACATGTCTGTTAAATTTGTGTTTTATTTATATTATTTTATTTATTTATTCATAGAGGAAGTTTTTTTTAATGGATAATAGCCGTAAGAAAATGATGAACTCTTTATGTTGCTTTACGGGAAAACGGATTAATCTTTCTTAATCGAGCTCCGCGCGATATAGATAAATTAAAAAATATTTCATGCTTTAAAATTACTTTTAAAACCATAGACAATCAGTAAACTGAAATGCACTTTGCAAACAAATTCCATTAGAAATTTTTTTCCCTATTTGGTGATCTAAATATTTAAATTGTACTATTATAAAGATGTTAGATTCGTGTTTTTTTAGTATTATTCTTTTATTTGTTTATAAAGGAAGTATTAATTTCGTTATACAAAAATAGTCAGAAACAAATGCTGAACAGTGCTTCTTGCTTGATGTGCAAAATGTTTATTATTATTATGTATTGAAGCCAGCACGTAATAAATTTAAAAATATCATGCTTAAAAATTATTTAAAAAAAGAAAAAAAAACATAATAAATCAGTCAATTGAGATACATTTTTTCAACAAATTGCATTTGAAAGTAGATTTTTCCCTATGCGACGAAAATTGAAAATGTACGATGGTCAGAAGTTAAAAAAATTGCAATAGCGAAAATTTCAAAACCGAAATTTGATCGTGAAGTGTTGCTATTCACAAAATGACGTCAGCGTTACGCACAGATACGTTTGTCCTTTATAATATAGACTCGTAATCGGTAAAATATTATTAATATCAGTTATTAGAATGAGGTTATCAATTGAGGCTCTTATGCTTGGTATTCCGGAATGAAAAACAGCAACATTTATTCCACCTTGACACGATCGTAGAATTTTTTCCGGATGAAATCTAAACCCGACATTCTTGTCACCTTCTTAGAATTTACATACGTACTTCTCATATCCGTATTCATCATTTTTTTTAATTGTATTTTGTTTGATCATTTTAAAATCGTTTTAACTCAAAACTTGAAGTCACGATTGTCAGCAACTTCTTTTATGTGAACAGACGCACTCTTAACTTGAGATTCTAATCTCAGTACCGGAGACTAAAAATTTTCGTAATTTATGTTTTTTATGCGCATTTGTGTTAAAATGTTCAATTTTATCTATGAAAAGGATCGTTTTCTTTTAAGTATGACTTCATTTTCACTTAAAGAAGCATTTCGCCAAGTGTCTGAAACTTAGAATCAATACGCATGCAGAAAAAAAAAAAATGGAAAATTTATCAGGAAAAATAGGTGTTTTCAAAAGCTGTATGTCATTTTCCGTTCAAAATATTATGCCCCTAATCGGATTTTGTGGCACTAAACCTTATGCAACAATTTTTATCAACAATTTTAAATTTATATCAGAAAATGGCATGAACAAAGATAAATAAACCTCATTATTTCACTCTTCTCTGCAATAGTGAAAGCTATCTAATTTTCAACATTTTGAATAAATTTCATAAAATGCTTTTAAGATTAAAATATAAAAATGGGATATATTAAAAAAAACAGCTAGTGCGATCCACATCTATAAATGAGCAGCTTTCAGTTAAAAAAATTATTAGTAAAATTGGTTCAACAGAAAGATCAGGGCAACTGACTAAAAAACACACTTGTGTTTTAAATATATAGATTATATAAAATTATGGAAAATTAAATTAAGCAAATTATGTTATTTTGATAAAATTATAGTAGAATGTCCTAAAGAATAGCATTAAAATTTTATTAGTCGCGACAATTTTGGACAAAAATTGAGGAAGCAGCTGGGGTGAAAATGACGCACTTCTACAAAACATATTTCAATTTTAAGAAATAAATTACACGCTTTTTTTTTATAAAATGACATCATTTGCATCCGCTAAAGCAATCCACGTTTACAATCCATACTTAAATTTCATCTATAGAAAAGTATGCATATGACGTCATTATCTCAGAATAATAAACGATTTTGTTTACATAGCCCGCATTTTAATTTCAATTTTTTTTTCAGGTTTTATGAGAAAATGGCAACAAAAACATACAATAATCTCCTATTTTTGACTATTTTTCGTTTATTTTCAATAGAAATGGGGTAATTTTGTTGCCACGATTAGAAAAATGGTATTGAAAACTACAAAAAAATTAATATCTCAAAAATAAATTGAGATACAGCTTTCAAACAAATTGCATTTAAAAGAGAATTTTTTTCCTTATACGCCCACGTAAAAATTTAAAATGTATGATGTTTAGAAGTTTAAAAATTTGCAGTAGAGTAAATTGCAAAAGCAAAATTTTATTTCAAATTTCAAAATGTTGCCATTCGCAAAATGACGTATGCGTTACGCACAGATATGTTTGTCCTTTATAATATAGATACTGTATGTATGTAAGCCGAGAGAGAGCCCGGTCAAAATAAATTAAATTACGGCAGAGCAGCAGCAGCGTTTGTTACTTTTTTTTTTAGAATAGAGAAATTAAAAATTACTAAATGCACAATAGCCCAGTGGTTAGGGAGTTGAATTCGGAATTAATTAGGGGAAAGTTGGAAATTGTTTTAATCCCTTCTGTTTAGGTCTAGAATGAATATGCTATGTTTTCCCCCTCGTACTAGGTGAGCGTTAGGAAATATGCATAGATTTATAGTCAAAAAACACGTTCTTTTGCATACCATAATAATATCTCAAAACAGCTAACTCTGACAAAAACTTAAAATTCTGAGTAAAATGAGTACCTCCACTTAATATCTTTGTTGAACATTAAGGTCACAATTCTACCTTAAAGTTTTAGACCCGTGTTCAGGGGGTTGAACTCAGAATTAATTTGGAGAAAACTGGAAATTGTTTTAATCCCTTCAGTTTGGGTCTAAAATGAACGTACTATGTTTTCTTCCTCGTACTTGGGTGAATGTTAGGAACTATGTACATATTTATTTTCGAAAAACACGTTTTTTTTTTAATTACTTTAACAATATCTTAAAACAGCTAACTCTATAAAAAATATTGTCAATATTGTCAATACAATTGTTGTAGAGCTAGAAATTCTGAATAAAATGAGTACCATCATTAATATTTTTGTTCAACATTAGGGTCGCAATTCTATTTCAAAATTTTGCCTTAATCGCTAATCAAGAGCTTGAAGCCACAGGAGATACCAAGTTAACTTAACAATATCTCAAAACAGCTAACTCTATCAAAAACATTGCCAATACAAAAGTTGTAAAGCCTAGAATTCTGAATAAAATGAGTACCTACACTTAATATTTTTGTTCAGTATTAAGACCGCAATTTAGAGATATTGTTAAGTTAACTTGGTCTCTCCTGGCTTCAAGCTCTTGATTTGAAAAATTTTGAAATAGAATTGCGACCCTAATGTTGAACAAAAATATTAATGATGGTACTCATTTTATTTAGAATTTTAAGCTCTACAACATTTGCATTGACAATATATTTTATAGAGTTAGCTGTTTTGAGATATTGTTAAGGTAATTAAAAAAAACGTGTTTTTCGAAAATAAATATGTACATATTTTCTAACATTCACCCAAGTACGAGGAAGAAAGCATAGTACGTTCATTTTAGACCCAAACTGAAGGGATTAAAACAATTTCCAGTTTTCTCCAAATTAATTCTTGGCTCAACCCCCTGAGCACGGTTCTAAAACTTTAAAGCAGAATTGTGACCTTAATGTTCAACAAAAATATTAAGTGTAGGTACTCATTTTACTCAGAATTTTAAGCTCTACAACATTTGTATTGACAATGTTTTTGACAGAGTTAGCTGTTTTGATATATTGTTATGGGATACAAAAAAACGTGTTTTTTTATTTTAAATCTATACATATTTCCTAACGCTCACCTAGTACGAGGTGCAAAACTTAGCATAATCATTCTAGACCTAAAATAAATGGATTAAAACAATTTCCAGCTTTCCCTTAATTAATTCCGAATTTGGCCTTTTTACCCTCCCCTACCACTGAGCTACAAATGAAGTGATAATATTAACACCCTCTCGGCACTGAATTATGTTTCCAATTTTGGGAAAAAATACTTTTACGCTAACAAAATTGAAAGTAGCTATCAAAATCACAGAAGTTACAGTTTACTGAAATTTAACGAATGTGTTCTTTACAGAAACCTAACGAATGTAGTTATGTTATGTGTTTTTCATATGAAAATAGTCTAAGGAAGAATTATTTAAGACGTTTGGAAAATGTCGTATTACAACCAGATTAAACAAACATAAAAAATTTAGTCGTATTTTTTTATATTTTATCACAAATTACTAATTCGGAAGAGGAGTCCCTAATTTAAATTTAAAGAGTGAAACATATGTTTGAATTAAAAGAAACGCCAAAGGTTTACTAATATTTAATAAAACTTTTATTAATATTATTATTATTAAATGTTGAAACATAAGTAAAGTCATAATAGTAAATGTATCGACATATGCTATCACTATTAGGTGCTGGAATTAATAAAAATATTTTTTTTCTTTCAAATATTGCAATTCGAAGTAGGAGCCTCATATGAGGCTCAGGGTGACGAGAGGGTTCAGTAAACGTAAAGACACATACTGTCATTATTAATTTGCATATAACAACCAAAGTAATTGTAAAGATGAAATGCTAGTAAATGCAAAGATCTGTCCTGCTATTAAGACGCGATGCCCGAAAAGTTTACATATAATTGCCCATATAGATAACGTCAAGGCTGTTTTCAAATCCAAAAGGGAGACTTTATGACATAAGTTTTAATTTATTTTTCTTCGGAAATGCATGAAACTAGCAAGTGTTATTATTCAGAAACTATGTCATCGAGCTGTTTTTTCGCAAACGCAACAGATCTTTCAGAAAATAGCGTCCAAGTAGGCGTTTTGAACCGAATTTCCGTGCGAAAGAAGAAATAAGCACTGAAAAAAGGGTGAAAAGCGTGTCTGTCAGGTGATCAAAATCGCTTCTAACTCAATAAATAATTTATTGATAAAAAAAAATGGAAAACGCAGTTCGATTCCAAATCGCTTCCATGGTCAGGCTTTCCAATTTTATATCTTTCTGTTAAAAAATGAATTTGTAAATGTGTCAAAACGTTTTGCGCTTGCTGAGCAGAGCAACTGAGAACAGCCTTAAATCATACTTACAGCGATTAGGAACATATCTTGATTATTTTTCTGACACTGCGTTTTCATAGCTAAAGCACAATCTGCAATGACATCTAAAGTCAGTCCTTGTACTAACTCGTAAATGTCAAACATTTCATCATTAGCAGCATGTTGGGACACCACTTCAAGTGTAATATCAACCTGTAAAATAAAATGGATTATGATGATAACATATTACACAATTAAAGTTTCTGTAAATGCATGAAAAAATTTAAAGAATTACTGGTTGGCTTTGCAACCCGATGTGTTACATTTTCATTGCATGAGATTGTTCAATTTTTTGGGAAAAAATGAAATTTAATTTAATTTTACATTTAAAAAGATTCATAATATACATATTTTATAAAATTTCTTATAATGAGCAAGAAATCATTTTACAATGTAAATTAACCGAAAATTACATTTAAAAAAATTGTAATTTTGATGCAGTTATGGTAGAATCTTTTTATAAGAAAATGGTTATATACGGGCAATAAAATTGTATTGGTAGAGATGATCTGGGACAAAAACTTGGTTTTGTAGCGTGGGTTGCTATGGTTTGCACTAAAACATTTAATCTTCGTATATCGTTACGAGTGATTTCTTAATGTCAATTTGTCGACAGAGGATCTTTGCTTTCTAAAATTGATTCCTGAAGCTTGAATATACGAAACTATTTTTTTATTTCTTCAACTGTTTTTGAAAAATGTAATTTAATCATGGTATTGTTTTCGTAATCTATTCAAATAGAATATACTTTCTCTTTTCAATTTTAATAAGAAAAGGTAGTCAATAAAAATATAACATCCCTGTAATTTTACTCCCTCTTTTATCCATAAAAATGGAGTAGTTTAGTTGCCCCCTTTACAAAAATGTCATTAAAAAGTACAAAAATAAATAGATAAATAAAAATCTCAGAAAATAATTTAAATTTTAAAATTCTAAGAATTTATATAACATCCAACCGAATACCTTGTGGTCGTTACCGACCAATGTTATACATTTATATATTCTAGAAGTAGTTGTGAAATACTTATAGACAGTCAGATTTCAATATAATATATCCTGTTTACTTTTTAAGATCTTGTGTAACTTTTTGGTTTGTTCAATTTAAATTTGTTTTAATTCATTTTAAAATATTCTTTAACTCTAGTATTAGGATGCACAACATGGGTATTTTGTAACTGGCTGCAAATGTATTTTAATATGGTGATCATGAATTCACAGAGCTGCCAAGTCTCCGTCTTTTTGGATACCAGTATTTTATTACAGAAAATGCTCTATTATTTAATTGGAACATTTGAGCAATTTAAAAGAACAGCATTTTCTCTAACATAATAGTGGTGTACAGAAAGCCGGAGACTTGGCAACTCTAAATATAAGGTTAAATTTATAATTAAAAAAATTTATTTTAAAATAAAATTTAAAAAACAACTTTATATATAATAATTAATTTAAAAATTAATTTACTTTTAAATTTCTTTTTTTTTTTAACCTTCTGTTTTATTCATTTATTTGGTGTTTTTCTTTTAGACCTTTTTTAGTTTTCAGTTTTGTTGTTTTTAAAGTTTCGTTTACTTTTCTTTCCCAAAGTAAATCTTGTTCACAATAATTCACAAAAAATATTAAAAATCTTGTAATATTTACTTTTTTTTCAATGATATTTGTCATCAGCTTTATTTTTCCAGAGCTAAAAGTCGGCGTCAAAATGGACCTGACTTCTTTCCATCGTTTGTTTGTCAAATAGATGATCGTATTATTCAATGGCCATACGTCGAGAAACATTTCAGCCCGATTAGTAAAATTGTGAAAGTCCTTTATCATTATCTGCAAGAAGATCACAGCCAGATTTTAATTATATAATCTAAATTATACACATTTTATCAATAATTCTAACGCACATAACATAAATATTGCACACAAATAAGAATAATTTAAGTTACAAAAAATACTAATGCATTCAGGGGGTCGATCTAGGCAAAAAATTGGGGCCTCTTTGGAGCCCCTTTACAAAATTCCATTTAATAAAAGAGGCCCCCTTCACAAACAGGGACCGATCAAGGATCAAGGTAAAGAGAAGCCCAGGACCTGGTATTCATTCTGACTTCTTTTTCTATATACTTCTTATACTGTCTTAAATAATTTCTATACCTTACAATACAGATATTAATGCATTGTAACCTGTTTCAACGATTACGAATTAATTTAACACTAGGAGTTCTAAAATTTAAACCTTCATAATTCCTAAAATACTTGATCGAATGACTTCCCGTTTTAAATCTGTAATAACAAACTATCCTAAGGTAAAATTTACCGAACAAGTCAAGTGTGAGGTCAAAACTAAGCGTTCGTATTGAAAATTTCAATGTTTTGTACAATTTCAATAAAGATGGGAGATAACCTTCCAAGCTTATTTTTCTAACAGGAATGGAAAGAAGACATGATTTCCAGTCAAACGTTTTATTCTGGAACAATTTGGTGAATAAAATGTATAGGGGTCTTTTTATTTGTTCGGCTGGCTTTAAGCGCCATTTTTTTTCAATGTCTCATTAAAAATTGAGTTTTTCATTCATTGTATGCAATTGTTTAAATCTCGTTCTTAATTTTTGCTTACAATTTTTATTAAAAATAAATTTAAATCCTTTAGTTAGTGTAAAATAATCAGGGCATGATAGGCAATAAATAAATAAATAAAAAATAAGACTGCCTCTCAACAAACTAGAATGTTATTTGATATTTTCAAAAAAAAAAAAAAAAAAAAAAAAAAAAAACATCAAAAACTCACATTTCTATGTTATGCATGACATAAGTATATTTTATTTTGATTCATTAGGGATAAATGCAGCTAGTTTTATATAAAATAGACTTTTATATTCTGAATCTTACATTTCCTTACCTTCTTAAACTGAGGAATAACTTTCGAAACCGGTTCCGAAAATGAAAGTGTCATAAAAATATCTGCAACCAAAATCGAAAAAGTAAAAAAGAGGCAGTGTAGAGATGCACCTCAGCTATCCAACGTAAAAAAAAAAAAAAAAAAAAAAAAAAAAATAATAATAATAAATAAATAAATAAAAATGTCGAAATGCAAACGAGATATTAGCAAATAGCGTCCCCATAGGTTTAGCATTAGCGAGCGCTTCGGCTGACGGGGACAGGAGCAAGTGCCTTAATCAGAGCAAGGTCTTTGAATAGAGATGTTTTCAAAGGGTCCCTAATAATATTTTTAAGGCTCTGACAGTTTACAAGGTAAAGCATCATTTTCTCTGGGTGACAGAATGAAATTTATTTCTGACTCAGGGGCGAATCCGGGACTCTATTTAGAGGGGTGGGGGGGGGGGGGCAGGTCACACGGCTTCATTAGAAATTTTTATGTCTTATATACAAATGCATTATTTTTTGCCATATACCCGAATTCATTTGCTTATGTAAATGCGTGAAATTTGCAGGTATATTCGCAAATGATGTGTAAAATTTTCATGTTTTATTTAGTTTGATACCAAGAAATCAGATTTTCCTGTTTACTTATAAAAGCAAATAATCTTACAGAAAGTTTCTCAAAGTTCGCATTTTAAGCCACTTTTCATGGCTCAGCAATCGCGGATTTACAGTCTTGAGGAAATATAGTCTTGATTCTAATACAATTCAAAATGTACCACGTTTATAGGAAAAATATGTACGATGTTCGATTCTTTCGCGCTTAATAAAGCCTGCAATTTTCATGCATTTCTATATAAAAATAATTCCGTGAATGCATTGGAAAGATTAGTATTTTTAAGCGAAAAAAAAATGAAAGCACTTTTAATTTATATTTAAAAAACGTATTGTTCTATTAGAAATGTTTTTCATTCAGAGGGTGTCATGACCCCCCCCCCCCCCCCTTTGGATCCGCGCTTCTGTCTGACAGCTTTTATAGGACGACCATTAGAGGATCAATAATGAAGTTTATGATCGGGACGAGCCCAAGTTAAAGGAAAAGTTTCCGCTGAATTAAAAATACGTTTGTTATAATTATTCTGGAACAGACTTGGGTAATTTATGTTAGAGCAGGGTCCATGAAAAATTTAGTCATAATTTTGTCCGTTTTATTGAGGTTCTTGTTTAGGAGAGACCGGGGGAATGGCGCCACTCTGGGTTATGCCGCCACACCGCTTAGTTTAAAAACTAATGGCAGTTTGAGGTACTGAATGCGCCTGCACTATGCCGGCCAACAATAGAAACAGTGCCTAGAGTGAGAGTGATTTTGTTGTACGTCGTTCGTTTGTTCTAGTGAAAAATTTAGTTTCCATCTAGTTGCTTCTTATTTTGGAGCTTCAAATGAGTAGAGGTAAACACCTTTTATTGTAACATTAGGTACTTAAAATAATATTACCCGTAATCTACATGCATTCGCCGACATTTTGATGCAATGTGTTGAATAAGTTCGGTTCTACTCTCGGCTTTGCTGGAGGATTTCCACTATATTGACCTCTCGGAGTAATGCCGCCACCATGGCAAAGGGTGACTTTTGCAATTTGAGAGTTAAATTGTAAGCTTGGCACATTAATAAATCTGGCTTAAGGAACATTGTAATTATTCATTATTCTGCTAAATTATTGCTTTCTAAATATTTTCAATAAATTATTTGTTTCCTAGTATCCATTTTATGTATATACTAGGTCATTAAAGAGTGGCGTCATTACCCCGATACAGTGGCGGAATTATCCCAGTATCCTGGGTATCCACCACTGTACAGAGGTTGAAAGAAATTTTCTTTATGTATGCTTACTTTACAGTTAAGATTATGGTTAAATTTATACATATACTAAAGATCATGATTCAGCTTTAGAATTTTTACTATTAAAAAATAAACATTTTTTTGAGATGAAAAATATTAAATTCCCTTAAGGTGTCGCCATTCTCCCGGTCTCCCCTACACATTTTTAACAAGATCTTTTACATATGAGGACGTGGGTTTTAAAACTCACCTTATCCAGACAATCAAATTTTAGGAAATCGCGAAAATGCTCTAACTGCGTCCATTGGTTTTCATTGTAAACCAAGATTTTAGTTTGACAGGAATACAGGATAAAACATTTTTTTTTTTTTTTTTTTTTTTTTTTTTTAGATTGTTGTGTTTTTTTGGTGAAGGCTTACGAATAGATTGTTAGATATGTTTGATTGAGAAAATACGATTTTTTAAATTTTGGATAAGGCGAGTTTTGAAACTTACGTCCTCATTTGTAAAAGCTAGATAATGGGTTCCTTGGCAACTTCAGCTGTTTTGTGACAGGTTAGATTTTACTTTTAAGAGATTAAATTTATGAAAAGTTCAGTTTGGAGATCAAGGCCGTAGCCAGTGGGGGGATCACCGGGATTTGACCCCCCTCCGAAATTTTTGCCAGAATGACTATAAGTGCACCATTATCAAGAGATCATTAAGTTAAAAAATCCAATTCTGTGCTAGCATCTCTTTATTGTTTGATTCTGTCAATATGCTGGAAAAATGAATGAAATTTCAACAAAATCTTTGAAATTCATACGAGTTTTTAGGAATGAAACTTTGTAAATGGCGAATGTTAACGCTGTCAATTAAAATGACTAAAGCATCCTGATATATACAATCGAACCTCGTTATTCCGACACTCTAATGACCAGAAAAAAGTGTCGTCATAAGCGGAGTGTCGCGATAACCGGAGTTGGAGAAAAATATGATTATAAAAAGCTGTATTTTTAATTAATTTAAGACAATTTTAAATTCATAACTGTTCTTGCAGTTTTAAGCGATAAAACATTGTTATAAAACAAACACAAAAACAAAATTAAAAAGTATAAAAATCAGATTTATGATGACTTGTTTTTTTATTGTTTGATGAAATATTGATGAATTAAGGTTTGCTTGTCCCTAGATGTGCTTCCTATAATTCTTTTTCAGTATTATCCAATGAATTGTAATCAATATTATACAATGAATTGTAATTAATGTTCGTTGCTTCAGAAATGGTTGTTAGATAATTTCTGATCGTTTCAATGCAATGCAATGCTTCGGTTTTAGTCGGATAAAAAACGCTGTGAAACCACAAGAAAGCGCCACCTGACCAGAACAAGAAGACCGCGAGTAGACTGATACGTCTATCTTGAGCTTAAGTGGGTCATTCACAGTGTGCGAGTTTATTTATTCAGATAAAGGACTGAAGTAAAATTTCTCATTTATCTCAATGGGTATTTTAGACACTTTTGTGGAAAGTTTGGCTAAGACATTTCTTACCGCTTCATTTTCGTTCTTATAAGATGGATGATGAAAAATGGACAATTTTCCTAAACCGTCGGTATATCCGGAGTTGAAAATTATTCAACGACGTAAAATCCGGAGTTTATTTACATTAAAATCATACACAGAAAATCGGGACTTTGAAAAACTGACGTGATAAGCGGAGTGACGTGAAAACCGGGTGTCGGAATAACGAGGTTCGACTATATTATCGATTTTGTAAAGAAGGAACTTTTGAAGAATGTAGCGAGTGTTATTTTAAATATTCACAAACATGAATATGTTGATATAGCTCCTTGGAGGACATTTTTAATTATAAAACTTTTGAATTATACGTGTAAAATGTCCTTCCGAAAACATCAATTGACATTAACAACATCGATAAAGCAGCATAAACACACAAATGAAATTATAAATTTGTTTTCAATAAAAAAGACTCAAAAATTCAATTTTTATTTTATTTAATTACTTGAATTCATAATAAAATATGATAAACCTTTTAAAAATGTCAAATTAATAAAAAAGTATATTTTTAAAATAAGAGTTAAATTTAGGATTACAAATCCCCCTCCGAAATATATTTCTGGCTACGGCCTTGTTGGAGATGGAAAACTTTCCTTAAAACCTGGGAGAACTCGCTGCATGAGATTTTCTCTCACAGTCGTTACTTTTTAAAGACTCTTATTTAAACCATTTTTCATTTTAATTAAAATTTCGAAATGTTTCACCTATTTTATCTATTTTGTGAATAAAAGTACTAAGCCAACCAAAAAAAGTTGATATTATATGAATGTAAAGTAAAAGAAAAGCAATTGGGCATTCTCACTAGCGAGCTCTCCCGGGTTAAGAGGGCTGGTCACTCAGCTTCCGATTTCCCCTCACTCATTTAAAGTCTATGGGCAATTCATGCATTCGTATAATTAAAATAACTCCTCTGGAAATTAATATTTTAACTTCTATTTTTTGTGTACACTTCCTAAAAGATGTCTCTTTATTTCTTAGTTCTCAATATATTTCTAAATTATAGACTTAATTTTATAGGAAGCGTTAAAATTTTACTCACAGTTCGCCCGCTTTTAATACTTAAAATATTAAATTAAGCATAGATTTTAGAAATATTTTGAAAACTGAGAAAAAAAAGACATCCTTTAAGAAGAGTACACAGAAAAAAAGATGTTTAGAATATGAATTTCCCGAGAAGATATTTTAAATATACGAATGCATCAAAAGTCCATAGACTTAACATTACGGAGGAGAATTTCGAAGTTGAGTGACCAGCCCCCTTAAAAGTTTATTCTTAAGGGTATATTCCAATCCAAACTGCTTATTTTCTGATTAATTTTTAAATTCATTTTTGCTCTCAAACACATCAAACTGGGAAATTATGTTATTTAGAAACTACATAATGTGCCGTGCTTCTCGATTTTTTGATAAATGCAGAAAATACTGTAAAAAATGCTGTGAAAGTTGGCGTTTTGAACCGAACTTTTCGAAGCGGGAGATCTGGGAATGAAAAAAAATGGTCATACTGAGAAAATAATTGTTTAAAAATCAAATTCTAATTATTTGAGCAAAAAATGAAATCACACGGCCTCTTAAACATCTCTTCAAAAATCACCTCAGCAAGTTTCAGGTTTTTACTTTTAAAAATTAGTCTGAAAATATCACAGAAAATTTCGAGCTGTTGAGGGTGGAGAAATATTTTTTCGAATACAACCTTAAGGCAAAGAATTTTTTCACTGGCCCTGTTTTAAGATAAATTTTGTGAATGGCCCTGTTTTAAGATGCCAACTTTTGCGAAGGGTCTTGTTTAAAGATAAAATTTTGTGAAGGGTCCTTTACAGGACCTAAATCCTTCCTAAACAGACTCCTGATTAGGAAACATTTTCGTGCAAATATATTACCTGTTTAAGCATATCCAGATCTTTGATGATCACATGTGGCATTTCACCGATGTAAAATCCGAAAACGTCTCCATATTCCTTTAACCACTTCGTTATGACTCCATTAGGTGTAGGCTCGGACTTCAGTTCTGTCATGTTCCCAGCTAAAAACTTGGGCTTGGGTCCAGGAATTCCATATCTTTCGAATAGTTTGAGTCGATTATAACGTCTTATTGCCCATTTAACAACAGCGAATATTAGGTAGGTGGCAACGATAACAATTATGCTTATTAAAATGTCCATTTCTTCTGAAATTATAGAAAGGCAAATATTACAAATGGAAAATAACTACATATTTAAGTGTGGCATTTTCTTTGCCAGATTTTAAAAATAAATGTAAATCACCAATAATATTCATGACTAGCGGGCTTCGGCTTCTGTCCCGCCGCCTTCGGCAGTTTACCCGCAGGAGGGCCCCACTTCGAATTTTTATATTTTTAAACAAAAATCTTTCCAAAGGAATCTAGAGTTGGGAGGCCCATTGCTTTCAGCGGCGCAAACGCGAGAAGGCTTTTTCCTTTGCCATTTTTTGTTGTTGTTGTTGTATTGCATGAATTTTCTTATTTTTTTTTCCTTATTATTTTTCTTAATGAAAAATACACGTAAAATATACCCTGCCTAAAATAAAAACTAAAAAAACAGTTATAAAATTATGAATTTTTTAAAATTATTTTTTGAGTAAAATTTTTTATATATAAAAAACTAAAATTCCCAAAACTGATTTATAAAGATCGATGTTTTGAAAGCATTATAAATTCTATGACGGACTTTTATATTTTTTATAATAAATGCATGAAAACCAAATAACGAAAAAAACATGAAAACAAATCGTATCTGTAAGCATTCCGAATCATTTTAGTGAAATGAGTAAAATAATATGTAGTATGTACTTGGATATAGAATTAGAATGTAATAAATGAAATCCCCCTCCCCTATCCTTTCATTCATTCTAAATACACTTTGAATTTCAAATGCAAAACAGCTAGTGTTTGTGTGTGTGTGGGAGGGGGGAGACCGTACCGCTTAATCGGAACTCTTTGAAAGATAATATGTACGACAATCGGTCGAAGACCGATTGCATCCTCTCATCTATTTTATCAGAAAATAGACGCAGAGAGAAATGGCAATACTCATTTCGATTGCGAATTATGTCTTCTTTAAGTGTATAATAATAAAAAAAAAACTTAAGGGACTGTCTTCATAGGGAAATTACATCAAACTTTGAAATTTTCAATACAAACTCTTAATTTTGACATCATATTTCTATTCTTTGGTAAATTTTACTCCGGGGAAACAAATGGGAAGTCATTTGCTCAAGTAGTTAAGGAATTGTGCAGATGTAAAGTTTGAAACTCCCAACGTTAAATTCATTTTTAATCATTGCAACGCGGGTAGTTTTTTTAGGCAACATTCAAAAACTACTTAGCAGAATCAGCTAAAATTTTAGATTAGCATATTCCCAGCTTCTAAATCGATTTCTGTTAAAATTCATCGGCTACAATTAATATTTTTTTCGAAAATTTCGAAAACATATAGTATATTGAAATTGCGAAATTTACCTTTGCAAACAATGAGTTTTATTATTATGAGTTTCAAACTTTAAACCTGGATAATTCCTAAAATACTTGATCGAATAACTTCTCGTTTCCAAGGTTCCAAGGTAACATTTAACAAAGAATTCAAATATGATAAAAAATAATTAGGTGTTCGTATTGCAAATTTCTGAGTTTGAAACAATTTTACTATGAAGACAGCTCCCTAAGCTTATTTTTTAACATACATTTAAAGAAGACATAATTCCCAATCGAACGGCTGGTTACGTTTTTCTCTCCGTCTATTTGCCGATAAAATAGGTAGGTGCGTGTGTTGAAAGGGAGGGGGGGGGGGGGGGGGGTGCGGTGTCCGTTTTTAGGTGCGTTCGTAATTATATAAATACGTAGCACCTATAGTCGTCGTTCAGTCCGACCGCATGTAACAGAGCAAAAACTACCCAACCGAATGGTCTGAATTTTAAATATATGATTGTTGCAAAATTTTGTCGAGTCATTTCAAATTTTATGAAAATCGGATGTACAGTTTAATTACAGGGATAGTCAAAAGTTTTCTGTTACATTACGGCCAATGGGAAAAAAATTATTTCAAGTGCATTTTAATGATGTTACAGCTTTTCGAACAGAATGAAATTGATATGCACTTATTGAAGTGCATTAAAATATACATTCAGTACAATATGCGGCGCAAAAAAATATTTATAAAACTAGCTATAGTACGAACTCACCTCATTTGCCACGTTGGATGAGCAATTTCCAACTTGTTTATTTTTTTGACCAACTGAACCTAGTTCAAATGAAATTGGTTCGCATGCAAAACAGAAGCATAGATGATAAGCAATGCGATAGGTGTCAATGCCAATGGGTTGTATTTTAATTATTTTTCAAGTAACTGAAATTATTTAAACTGAATTTTTAAAATTAAAAATGCGTAGAGTTACAATTTAGATTCAGAACTAAAAAATAATTTCGGTTTAATTCCAGAACTGGAAAAAAAAAAAAAAAAAAAAAAAAAAAAAAAAACAGTTTCGATTCAGTTCCGGCAGTCGTTCCGTCAGAAAAAAGGGATTTTTCTGGTTATCCATTGGATTCCGGTTCGAAATATGTCAAAATATGAACCATATAGTTAGGCCGCTAAATGCATAGTCTGGACTTTATTTTTAAATAGCAGTTTTACAATTTTTTTCCTGAGAAAATTGACTACAGTAGAGCGCCGATATTCCGAACAAGTAGGGAGCGACCCTAGTTCGTATAAGCAAAAGTTCGGATAAATGGACAGACAGTAACCCCTCTCGCTGCGCAACCCAAGAGTTTCTCGGGCAATGTAAAAGTAGCGAAATTTGCGCAAACCGAGATTTCATCGGCTTGCATTTTTTCCGTCTAATTAACCCTCCTTGATCATTCCCACCAGTAACTTTTTATTGTAGATTTTGCCTTATCTAATCGGAGCATTTTCCTGATTAAATCAGGCGAAAATTTTTGTTTTGAAAAAAGAGTAAAAATTCTTAAAAGACGCTCGTCGCGAAGGAATTAAATACACAATTACGCAGCGAGAGGGTTAAGGGATGTTCCTGACTATACTAAACCTTCACACTTTATCCAGGCTTAGAAATGGCATCGCCAGTTAGTGCAAGCGTGTTTAACTGTTTTTTTTTTCTTTACTTTTCTATCATTTAAAATTTTCTTTTTCTCTTTTTAATATTTTCTGAACTCCAAAGATTTCAATTTAAGCAAAAAAGCTTTCGATTGTTGCTTGCTTCAAAGAAGATGTTCTTTCCAATGCTGCCATATCTCGAATTCTTCTTAAATGCATTAATTGAATAGGATCAGAGTTCTGCCGTTCGAGCCATTTCATAGTTGTTTCCAAACATTCAAAGGCCTCGTTATGGGATGGACCTGGGTCATTTCCAGAGCATTCGTTTTCATTTCTTCAATTTCTTTTTCATCTTAAATCTCATCCACAATCTCATCATCATTACAAACATTTTTTGAGAGAAATAGGCTGTTCAGATAATTGGAAGTTCGGTTAACTGGAGTTCCGATAATCGGCGCTCTACTGTATTTGAAAAAAAAAAATGATTTTTTATTGACACACACACACACAAAAACATATGACTTTCATTTGAAATAGTGACTTGGTGGTCTCACTGTAATTACGTTTAATGTTTTTATGGAAAACGCTGTTTTTAATGCCAAACGTATGGAAGCGAGTTGCCATAAGGGTACAAGAAACTTTTAAATCGACCAAATTCGCAATAAATAAATAAATAAATAATATTACAGTTGGACTTCGATTTTATTTAGCATTCGGTTTCATATTAAATTAGCGCTAATCTAAGCAGACATAACTTATGTTTCTTGGATTTCACGGGATCTTTTTAAAACAATGAAGCAAAACATTCGACGACCATGAGAATTAATTTCACTCCTATGTCCAATAATTTTATTTCTTTTCTTCTTTACCCTTCTGAAAGATAACTTTCATTTGTGCGTATGACAATGCTTCATTCTATTCAAATGTTACAGGAAATTCTACCATAGACAATTGTGTATTCTGTTTTTCTGGAAGCAATAAAACCACAGCAAAAGTGTCATTAGATTTGGAATAATGCTTTCTTTCAGTTTTAAAAAATAAGAATCGTCTACATAGTTAACAATGCACAAACTTCGTTTTTGTAAATAGTAACACGCACTTTTGATCATATTTGTGTTTCTGGAGACTAGTTGAGAAAATTGTATGTACCTTTTTCTTAAAATTTTCATAGATGGGTTCAAAATTTGAGAATGCTATTGTTAAGTTCACGTTACAAATTTTAATTTATATCTTCTTAAAAAATCTTCTAATTTAAATGATTTTTAATCCACTTGCATCATTAGTTAATTCATTATTAATTACGAATAGCATCATTAATTACGCGCACTTCAGGAATTTGTTTTTATTCTGAATTCGCACAGGGTGTTTAGCCAGGCTCTGTGAAAAATTTCCCTGACTTTTCTGGGTTTTCGATATAGATCGGGAGGCGGCAGCCAGCACAGACAATCACCTCATCGAGTTCACGGCTGAAATTCCAGAATTGGCTAAATCTCGACTCGCATATTAAAACGCAGTTGGTCTGCCAAATTCATATCTTGGTGGAAAACACCTGAAAACACGATTTTAGCGGTTCACTCGTAGGTTTACCATTATGATTTTCTGCTCCCAGTCCTCCATGTTTTCATACCTTTGGGTGCAGGAAAACACAATGGTAAGCCTACGAGTCAACCACTAAAATCGGGTTTTCAGGTGTTTCCCACCAAGATATGATTTGGCAGACCGATTGCGTTTTAATACGCGAATCGAGTTTTAACTAATTCTGGAATTCAGCCAAGAACTCGATGAGGTGATTGTCTGTGCTGGCTGCCGCCTCCCGATCTAATACCAGTAGTGTGGTTTTGTACCAATAAAAACACATTTCCAGGTATCAAGATTTTGTGATGGATGTTACATATAAAAAACCTTAAACGTTGCCAAGGAAGGATTGAAAGGGGATAGGAAAAAGAAATTTCATAAGAAGTTGAAACAGTATACTTATGAACAGCAGAGTTGGATCTTTTTGGCACTGCAATTTCAAATCCTCAGCTTTATGATCGAAAAAAAATATTCTGAAATTTTCTCAGAAGTTTCAACGTGCTCTGCCTTTTTTTCTGACAAATTTCAAATTTCCGTGACTTTTCCACAGGAATGGTAAATTTCCCTGGCTTTTCCAGCCCATGCATATTTTCCCTGACTTTTCCAGGTGGCTAGACACCCTGATCTGATCCATATCAGAAATTCTGAATGGCAATTTTTGCTTCATTCAGCAATGGCAGATGTTTCGCGATTACATAAAGTAACAAATATTTTTTCGTAATTTCCGGTATGGTTTCGGAATTTTTGAATTAAAAAAAATTCTTAAAAAGCACGCATATATGCGCTAATGATAAAAATTAGTTAATAAGATAAGATATAATTAAACAAAAACATAATTTGAAGAACAAATTGAAAAACAAAATTTATTTCCTACATTGTTTAAGCCCGACAAGGGACAGATATTAAGATATTTCATTCATTAGTTTTACATTTAATGTTAAATTTTTGCAACAAATTAGTTAAGCCAATTGAAGATTTAAAAAAAAAAATCATACAATATGATACTTAAAACACCCTAAAAAATTAGATTCCGTTCAAATGAAATCGAAATAAATCTTAGACATCTTCCATTTTTAATTGAAAATATTTGTATTGCAGATTTTGCATTATGTTTATGACAATTGTGCATAAAATGATAAGATGCATGCAAAATACAAAACTTAAAAAAAAAAAAAAAGTCTAAGATTTATTTCGATTTCATTTGAACGAAATCTAATTTTTTAGGTTGTTTTAAGTATCATATTGTATGAATTTTATTTTTATTTTTTAATCTTCAATTGGCTTATCTAATTTTATTACAAAAATTTAACATTAAATGTAAAACTAATTGAATGAAATATCTTAATATCTGTCCCTTGTCGGGCTTAAACAATGTAGGAAATAAATTTTGTTTTTTAATTTGTTCTTCAAATTATGTTTTTGTTTAATATGTCAAGTTTTTTAATAATTACTGCACACAGACGAACGCATTTCAAAATTAATGGAGAGTATCATCACCAGGCGTTGTTGTATGCGGTATTGCATCACAATGTGGAATGCAGTTTACCAATGTGTAATTCAAAATGTTTTACTACTCTAGTAATGCAGGTTGCGGTAGTTTGCACAAAAACTTAAAATCTGAACGTAAAAAATCTATAATCAAAACATAAAAAATCAACTTAATTTAAATTTAGATACCCTATTTCCCACTCAGGAACGCTATGAATGTAAATGTAAATTGTGTTGAATCCTTACTGCTAATATTTAACAATATTATAGCTGTGATACAGTAAAAAACAAAACAAAAAAAAAAGTTTTACATAAGTTTTTAAACCCTATTCTCTCCCAAGGGGGGATGAAACACATCAGAAAATTATTACCAAAGTTTAACTTGGGGTATAAATAGTTCTCATCTCGGGAAAAAAAATACATTTTAAAATTTAAGTTATGTAATTCCTCACTAAGGTCGCTACCTTGCGCAAAAATAGCTATCCATTAGAATTTTTTTACTAAAATATAAACTTGACCAAAGCAAAAACTTATTCTGAAAATATCCTTTTTATTTCCACTATGACGCCATATTCACCTTTTTAGTTTTTGAAAAAAAAAAAAAAAACTAACTCAATTTAATATTTCACGTGAAACTCTTTAAACTAAAAAGAAATAAATTATTATTACGGCTTTTGAAATTTTTGCAACAATGAAGTAAAAATGTTACATTTTCTATGAAAAATGCCCGTTGATTTTCAATGAAAAAAGCAAAATTGGAACTATTAAGAAAAATATTTGAATAATGTAAAAATAAATTGGCCCATGTTTCTCTCTGGGTTATAATTCACCCATATGCAAAGGCATTTTACCATTCGTTTTGACCCTGACGTCAGGCAATCGTTTTTACACTTTAAATTTAGAATATCATTAAAATTGGTAAAGAATAAAAAATGAGTGGCATCAGGGACAAAAAGGTGGGAAGAAAAAATGAAAAAGTTATGATCTCCATAGGCTTTTCCATGTTAAATTAACATTGAGAAGTGACACTGGAAATAAATAAGTAGTGCGCTGCCGCGCAATACTTAAATGAATGACCCAAGCATAATCTAGGCAATTTTTTAGGTAGATTTCGTAAGAAATACTACCTATTGCAGTCGTTACCATGGTGCGACTTTTGAAAAATTCCTTCATAACTTTTCCTTATAGGACCCCAGGAACCCAAAACCACCCCCACCTAAAAAGTTTATATATATATATATATATATATATATATATATATGTATGTATGTACTAAATTTTGTCCGCACGATAAAAGTCGCAATTATGCACGAATCATCTTCAAACTCGCCAACAACTTTGAGATGGCTAATATCTCGGCGGGGATTGAAAATGGGCGAAATC
This sequence comes from Maratus speciosus, assembly GCA_963932465.1. NCBI lineage: Eukaryota > Metazoa > Arthropoda > Arachnida > Araneae > Salticidae > Maratus > Maratus speciosus. The sequence continues at coordinate 63,618,536 of OZ010789.1, forward strand.
GGCCCAAGAGGGTGGAAATGGGGAGGGTTCAAAATTTTGAATACTGTCTTAACATGATTCTGATAAAACCAGCTCTTACACAACAATGGCAGGAAAAAAATAAAAGTTTTTCGTTATAGCAGTTGCCAACAATTAAAAAAAAAACAAATAATAAAATTCTCACCACAACAATTACTTTTCTTTTGCAAAATTTTCACGTGTAAAATTAAATAGTTTGACAAATTGAAAACAAATTGAATATTACGTCATAAGTTTCCTAGAGCAAGATTTCAGCATGAAAACTCAAAATAAATAGTTTGACGAATTAAAAAAATATGTATATTGCGTCATATTGGAAATATAATGGACCTCAGCAGGTGAATATGTAACGCCGTGTAAGTTTGAAGAAACGTATTAAAACATGATAAAAACCCGACTATGGAAATATTAACATATTTTAACACTTTAAGGTTCTCTGAATTTTTTGTAGCCATTTTTTAAACCTATTCCATATATATGTGTGTGTGTATTCGTGTATATTACAATTTTCACAAAAAGTTTAGCTCCCTACAGCTCGCTCTTTGTGAAGAAACTGGGTTTTATCTCTAATCTTGATTTGAGTTTTGTTGGAGAATTTAGTACTTAACATCGAAATCTACCTCCGCCTGTAGGCCCGAGCCGGCAGGGATTTTTTTTAATTCAAAAACATATTTTTAACTATGAAAATTATCTGTAAATTCATGTTAAAAAAATTATGACCTACATTAATTTTTACATAAACAGAATGCGCGTTGTCAGACACATAAGTGCGTAAGTTTACAGTTTATTCTAAACATTATTTTTCGAGATATATAGAAATTTTACTTTTTGACGGTCTAAGGGACCGTATCCTGTTGTCGTTCAAGTTCAACCGCATGTAAGAAACTGTAAAAAATCAACACAAAAATTATAAGAAATTTTCTTTTAAATACAATTACTTTATTTTATATTTCAATTTTCTTAGTATTAATCTGAAAGTTTTCCTGTGAGATCTTAATTTATTTTTTCTAAATTTGTGGACAAATTCCTTTCATTTTCTTAGAAACGCTTTAAATTATACCTATTTTTGAGCTGCTTTGATCCAAGGAACTCAAACATGACGTCAAAAGTAGATGTTACCATTTGAAAAATCAATGTTGGTACATTATTTTTTTTTAAATATGTTGACGGTCCCTATTTCAAAAATAATATTAACATTTTGGAAGAACACATGATGTATTCACAGATCATTTACAATAAAAACAAAACCAAAGTATCATTAGGCATCAAACAATGTGTTCTTCCAAAATGTTAATATTATTTTTGAAATAGGGACCGTCAACATATTTAAAAAAAATAATGTACCAACATTGATTTTTAGGGTTGATTAGGTATAACTAAAAGAGATAGGATAGAAGATTACAATGCCTTACATAACAGCTATAAAGGATGTTTTACAAGAAAAGAAAGTTTTTGCTTGTAAAATTGCTATTATTTTACTATATAAAATATAATTTACCATTAGTCGAAAATCTCTCCAAGACTGAAGACTTGCACCCATGAAGGCACAATTTATATACTGTTTCTTACATCTTCATAGAGTTAAATATTTATATATATTATGTGTAAGCGGTTTATCCATAAATTTAAAATTAAGATCTTAGAAGGAGAAGTACAGGAAACATTCAGTTAGTTATCTGGACAATTATAAAGATGATCTGAATGTACCTTAAACTTGCTTTAAAATTTTATTGGGGGATTTTTTTGGAATGATATAAATTAAAGCTTGTCCTTGTAGATTTAACATTAGTATCCTCAAATTTTGATATCTTCTAACTTTATGAAGATTTAAGTAAAATTATATAAACTATAACTTTTTCCGGCCTGCCTTGATCCAAGAAGCTCACATATAGTATCAAAAGTGGGTTTACCATTAAAAGTAAACGGTCAAGTGCGAGCATAGCATTACTCGCGCACAGAGGGTTCCGTAGAATAAATATATGAATTTGTAATTGAATTATTTAAAAAAAAAAAAAAAAAAAAAAAAAAAAAAAAAAAAAACGTTGCTAAAAGAATACTAAGATTTTGTAAAAAACTATACAACGTAGGGTTGGGTATAACTGTACATATTAGAAAAGTGTAAATGGGTATACCATGAAAGTTCAAAGAGATATGGAACCTAAATAATATCAAATATAGCTATTCGTATAACTCTTTTTTAATATTATCCTAATCTGTTTATGATGAACTTTTAATTCGGTACTGACAATAAAAGCAGTGCATAGTTAAACTTCATTTGGCATTTCATAAAACTAAATTCAGCGTAGTAATAACTTTTATTTCTACAGTGTAGCTAAAACAAAACCTTTGTTCAAAGTTTAAATTTGGCATTGTGCTAAACGCGCTTCGAATTGAGGTCTCAAAGTTGCAACGCCGCCTTGGTCAGTGACGCGTTTTTCCAGATAGGTGTTTAATTAACTTTTAGTCACCCGAGGCGTATTGAGAGATACAATCAATGCAAACTATCGCGAATCCCACAGTATTTATGCGATTCATTCTTAAATCTTTCGAGGGCGATGCCCTTAAAAAACGGACACCTAATTTTAATTCCAAAACAGACAAACGGCACCAAGAATATTTAATTAAAATTTTCCTTTTATGATGTACGTGAAAATAAGCAAGTTTGCATTTTCTAATAAATTCGTTTATAAATTCTGGTGTCAGTTCATTATTTCATAAGTTTATAAATAGAATTACTCCGTGCCGGAAAGGATTAAGTGGTCGCAGGACTCTTAAAGCTTCAAAATTTAAGAAATTTAAATTTTTTTAGATGTTAAACACCTATCTTTTCTGAATATTTCCATATAATTGTTTCCTTGAAATTCCCATTAGAACAGAAGTTTTGGCTTTTAGAATTACACCCGCTCAATAGCTGAATCGGCGTTTCCGAAACTTTAAAGTCATTATTTTCCAAATGGCATTTTTGGGTCATAACGCGCAGGATACCTCAAAAACTTCTGAATATTTTTTCATGAAATTTTCAAAACATATATTTCATGTTAGTCTGTATAAGCTGAACCTAAAATTTCCTTTTTATTGTTCAAAAAAAATTTTTTAAGTAATTTTACGGTTGAAATTTTCAAAATTTTATATTAGCTAAATGCAACATTGCATTAAAAATATAAAAATGCTTTAAATACAAATTTATTTAAGTTCAGGGAAATTATTACAATCTGAAGTATAAGTAAGCACCAAAATTTTCATTCTAGTTGCAATATTTATTTTGTAATCCTGCGCGTAAACTGTTATGCCAATTTTTTGTTCGACAAATATCTAACAGTTTCGAACCCCCTATAAATACTAATTCTGTATCTTGCAATTTTTTAAATATATGAAACGAAAGAACATACTTATATCTTTCATACCAATTAAAATTGTGTTTTAAAATCATATACATTTTAAGACATTAAATGTTGAAAATGGTCTTTTTTTCATTTTTTCCACTTTTTAGAGTCCAGAGACCCCTTAAATTAGTATGTTTTTAACTAGTTGACGTTTATTGCTTTTATACTGTTACTGGACATTACATTATACATATATATCATTAAAAGTTGTTAACTAGGCATAGAGTACGCCGCCCCTGCCCTTGTGTATGCCCAAACTGACCGTACCTTTAAGGGTTAATATCTCGGCTAATTACCGATGATTTTTTTCGAAAATCATTATCAACAATGCTTTTATTCTTCTGCAACGATAGGTATATTCAGCGATGCTCAACAATTTTTCTGAATGCCCGTAAATCGAAATTTGTGTATAACAGGAAAATGCTAATTACTTAAAAACTATGTGACCTAGGGTAATCGCTACAATTTTCTGGCAAGGTTTATATTAACGTCTACTACCTCTAATTTTTTCATAATTTTAGTTTCAGTAGATTCGGAATTAGATGGGGGGGAACATACTTTTGCGCTACATTTTCAACAATATCTTTGAAAATATAATACCTAAAATTAAAAGGAATGTATTTTTGAGTTCAGCGTTACAAAAGCTTTCACAGGATACCCCACATGATATACAAAGAAAAGATTTTTTTTTCAAGTAGCATAATTAGCCCCTCTCCTTTTTTACTAAATATATTTATGAATGTTTATTAATCTGAAAATATGTGGGTCAATGGTCTTTATTACTTCCCCGAATTTGAACTTTCCACATTCCATAGTTTACGAGTAAAATGGCTGTGACAGACAGACAGACGGACAGACACAGGAGTGATCTTATAATGGTTCCGTTTTTACTTTTTAAGTACGGAACCCTAAAAAAAGAAAAAAGTTGATGCTATTTTTAATATGTAGACGACCTCTTAGAAAAAAATAAACTACATATGATTACAAAGAACGTCGTATGAAGTAAAAAGGTATTTTTCGTTTATTTTTGCATTAGTTAGAACTCGACTTTTTTTTGGGGGGGGAGGGGGGGTTATATACCACAACGAATGTACAGTCCTGGAGGGAAAAAAGCACCTCCTCTTATTAATCCTGCAGTAAATAATCGTATAAAAAAAGATATGGGTACCAATCGACGGGAATAATGTCTTTTATTTAATGCTATGCATTACATTTCGAGAGCCATCTACATATTAAAAACTGCACCATCTTTCATTTTTCAAATGGTAACACCCATTTTTGATATCTTATTCGAGTTTCTTAGATCAAAGCAGACCGGGATTATGCACTTTTTCTTAAATTTTTATCGAATTATTAAAGAAAATGTGTTAAGAGGTTTATCCATTAATTTCGAAAAATAAAATCTTACAAAGATTTAAGAAAATTGCATGAACTACTGTAAAAGCACTTATTTTCGCGAGCCGTAATTTTCGCGAAAATGAAAGATATCGGTGATTTCGCGAATTTTACATGAACAGAACCGAAAGTTGAAAAATTCCGAAACTACCTAAATAAGGCACCTTTTGCATAAGGCATTTTAAGAAACTTCCATTGTCCGAAAAGTTCGTTCTATTAATTGTATTATTGTTTTTATTTGAGAAATAGTTGTATAGTATTCAAGAAATAGTTATAAGTATTCAAGAAATTTTTGTACTTATTTCTTATTTAAGTAACTGTAATCATCAAATTTTGGATAAGTGAAAAATTTCTGAATTTTTATTATTATTTGAGGCGAAAAACAAAATATTTCGCGAGGCTTAAATTTTCGCGATTACGACCAGGGCCCGACTAATGCAGGGGCATGCGGGGCAGCTGCCCCGGGCCTCCCGATTTGAGCCCCCCCCCCCCCCCCAAGGGCAGATATAAGTTTTAGTTAAAGGAGAGCCAAATGATAAAAATATCCAAAAGTGACCAGATTCTAATTTAAAGTGTTTTAAATTTTGTGATATTTAATTTCTTCCTTACTGATTTCATAAAAATTTTTTTTTAATGCATAATTTTAATTAAAATATTACAGTAACATCACACATCTGCTATCTGTTGCTTTCTGTTTTCATATTATGAATCTTTATACCAAAGTACTTTAAGACATCATGGGGAATGCAGTAACAACATAACAAGTATTTAAATTTTTAGGATAAAGCTCACATTTATCCTTATATTCCAATAACAAAAAAAAAAAAAAAAAAAAAAAAAAAAAATGTATGCTATAGTTTTTTAAAGTTATCTTTCTTGTACTATACTGCGTTACAGATGTGAATAGTACATGGTATAAAATTTAAGTCTACATACATAGGTATGAAGTTCAGTTTTAGTCATTTCAACATAATTTATGAAAAATTTCAAAAGATCGAAGGGGGCCCCCCGAATAATGGTTGCCCCAGGGCCCCCCACTGTCTAAGTCGGGCCCTGATTACGACAGGCTCGCGAAAATCGCGAAAATTAAAGCCTCGCGAAAGTAAGTGATTTTACAGTATTTTTGATTCAATGAACTCAAATAAAGAGTCAAAAGTGGGTGTTGCTATTAAAAAGAAAAAAACATTACTAGAATTTTTAATATGTAAAAAGTCTCCGAAAAACAATTTACGCACAACATTTAACAGTAGACATTATTACCAGATGGCTGGTACCTATATCTTTTTCATACGACATACGATTATTTGCAGCAAAATTAGTATGAGGGTGATAATTTTTTTTAAATTTTTTGTTGTTAACAGGACTAATATACGTGATTTTATATCTATCAGTATTCTTGAGGCTTTATCAGTGATGTCGACAGGCTTTTGAAATCTTGGATCCCTGGGACCCAGGCACTTCCATGAAACTGGATCCTTTTAACAACTAGTATGTTGTGGTGGCCATCACAAAATTTTCTTCTATATAAATCAGATCAATTAAATCATTTAAATAGTACAAAAAATTACATCAATTTAGCACCAATTCGTATCAAAGTACATCTGAATTTCAAGTTTGGTGAATTAGTTCTTGAGATAGAGCTATAGCACAAATTCTGAAAAATGTAGCATAGCAGCGCCACCTACAGAGCGATTTACACCAAAATGTATAAAATGTCAATTCACGTGCAGGACTAACTGATTATGAAGGTTGAAGAAAATTCGTGCATTAGTTTTTGAGATACAGCTATAGTGAACATTCTGAAAAATGCAGCATAGCAGCGCCATCTGTTGAGCGATTTGCACCATAACATAAACAGCACTGATTCATATCAAGGTATACCTGAATCTGAAGTTTGTTGAAAATCAAACCATTAGTTATTGAGGTAGAGTTATTGCGGAAATCGTAAAAAATGCAGTATAGCAGCGCCACCTGTTGAGCGATTTACACCAAAATGTATAAAACTTCAATTCATGTCAAGGACTAACCGAATCTGAAGTTTGATGAAAATCCATGCATTGCTTCTGGAGATTGAGCTATTGCTGAAATCATGAAAAATGCTTCATAGCAGCGCTACCTGTCGAGCAATTTACACCAAAAACTAATTACCACCAATTTGTATCAGGAACTAACTGAATATAAATTTTTATTAAATTCCGCGCATTAGTTCTTGAGATAGAGCGCCCACAAAATTTGTGTCACATACAGACAGACATTTTGTAAAAACATGTTTTTTGGAATCTCTGACCCCTAAAACGAGTAAATCCGTCGAAAACCGAAAGTCAAAAATTTTCACGAATCCAATACTTTCTTCTTGTAAAGATAGAAGAAAATAAAAAAGAGTATACCTTTTACAAATTTAATGCATTTATAGGAAAATATGCCTCTTTTGTGTTCTTTCAAAGTAAAAATGATGCATCTTAAAGGACCCGTCATATTTTTTAATGCATCCCTTCTCTAATTTTTTGCTTAAATGATAGGGCCAGAGTTGGGCAAAATACATCGAAAAATCATTTTCGATACAAAATACATTGATTTTTGAGTTTAAAATACAAATTACAAAATACTTTTCAAAATAAAAAAATTCCAAATACAAAATACATGTATTTTCAAAATACATTTAAAATACAAAATACATTTTGAAATTTCAAAAATTTATTGATGCAAAGTATTTTGTTTATGAGGTAATTTTCCAGCTTAATGTAGAAGGGGGGTGGGGCGTTTTCATGCTCTGGGAGAGACCCGTGAATTCATCACTGGTCGTGAATAAGTAACTATATTAAAATTACTTAATCATTCATAACATATTGAATATCTTCATTTTTTATATTGTAAAACTATATTTAAATGTATAAATACTATGTTTTTAAATTCTTGCAGAAATAATAATAATTTTAAATTAGAAATTAGTTATTTTTTTTAAATAATGGATACATTAATACCTTTAAAAAAATTTCTTGATATTTTTGAATTAAAATGCATAGTTTTTTTTTCTTTTAAAAAATGGATACATTAATATCTTTTTAAAAAATTCTTGATATTTTTAAATTAGAAATGCGTAGTTATTTTTTTAAAGAATGGATACATTAATATCTTTGAAAAAAATTTCTTGATATTTTTTAATTAGAAATGCATAGTTATTTTTTTTAAAGAATGGATACATTAATATCTTGAAAAAAATTTCTTGATATTTTTTTAAAAATTAACTTAAAAGCCAAACATCAAACAAGTTGAAATGATACATTACTGTACAATGAACATTAATCTCTGTTTTAAAACATTTAATACATAAGTAACTACATGAGTTGATAATGAATCAATGTCTTTGATTATTAGTTATAAAACTGTACAAAATAAAAATTTAATAATATTTTCGATTTTATTTTAAAAAACACATGTACGTAATGATGTTTATTTGTAAGATGGTAGGTGTTTGTGATTAATTGAATTAAACAATACGTAATACTATACTACTATATTATTAGGTTAAAATTTCCTTCTGAAAAGGTTTGATTTTCGTTTTCGATCGAAACCTTAAATAGAATCGAAATACAATTTGGGTCTACAAACTTTCTCATCTAATTTATATCTTCACTGTGTTAGTTATTTCATAGTCTATATTATAAAGCAAATGATCCCTGAAAAATCCCTGAATAAAACTAACGTCATATCAATAGTGACAACGACCTTAAAAAAAAGAAAAAAAAAAGGGGGGGGGGCGTGATTTTGTAACTTCTAAATACTTACACAATTTCAATTTTTACACTGTCGAACAGGAAAAAAGTACCTTCAAATGCGATTTCTTTAAAAACAGTGTCTCAATTGGCCGGTCTTTTTATGTATTAAAATAAGAAATTTGAAGCTTGAATTATCTTAAACCCATCTCAAAAATAATTGTGCGACCCAATTACGTAAGTTTAACCCATTTGCATTTAAAACAATGAAGTAATTCAGCATTTGTTTATTTCTGTGTGCGCTGTTCCTAGCAAAATTGCCAAACTAAATTAAAATGTCGCAAATAAATAAATAAAACGCGAATTTAACAGACATATTGAACTACGCACTTAAATACTGACATAATCAAAATAAAAAGTTTGCTGTAAATGATGAACTCTTTCGCGACTATCCGCTGGCATGTGGCTAATAAGAAAGTATCAAAAATACTTTTGGTGTAGTTGTTTGACAATCTAAGAAAATATATCAAATGTAAAAAATCTATCAGTTTTCAATTAAAAATTATTTTAATCTATGCTCTGTACACTACATAGTATATGATGCATCTTTAATCTGAGTTAGATAGCTGGTCTGTATCTTAGAGGTCTGCACGGGCCGGAATTTCCAGGCCCGGGCCCGGCCCGGCCCGAAGGAAAGCTATTTTGGCCCGGCCCGTGTAAAAATTGAAAGTTCGGCCCGAGCCCGGCCCTGCCCGTTTACATTTTTACCGTTCTCGGCCCGGCCCCGCCCGTACAAAAATCAGTGAAAACAGGCCCGGCCCGACTAAGTTTCTACAAAAAATTCCGTTTTTTCTCGACATACAATTAAGATTCTTTTAATGAATACTACATGCATATTTATGGGAACATTTTACAGTATATTTTAAATTACTATGTGTTCGCAAAATAGAAAACACACAATAGTAAACGTTAACGATTACTTACAGTGTTTTAGTCAACGTCTCTACAGACGTTTCAAAATTTAAATAAGGGTTCATTAAAAGATTATTGTAGTTTAGAATAAAGGTTGAAAAACATGATAACTTTTGAAGCTTATAATAAAAGGTAGATTTGTGAAAATATTTCTGTCATTTTTAAGGCTTTTCTCAAATCCAAAGGAGCTACATTTTGATACATTTATGAATTCATTTCTTTTCGGAAACGCATGAGATTGGCAGGTATTCTTATTCAGAAACCATGTAAATGCCGTTTTTTTTCTTAGATAAAAGTAATATATCTTTCAGAAAATACTGCCAAAGTTAGCGTTTTGAATCGAATTTCCGGAAGCGATAGCACAGGAAAGGAGAAAACGTACAGTCACGTGACAAGAGTCTCTGTTATCTCTGTACGTAATTTATGAAAAATGGAAAAGCTATTCGATCCCATATGCTTTCAATACTCAGGCCTGTCAATTTTATGCCTTTATAGTTAAAAATGAGTCAGAAAATGTGTCTGAGAGTTTCGCATTGTTGAGCAGTAAATATGAGAACCACCTTAAGGTACATTTCCAAAGATACTGTTAACAGAAGTTCATTATCGCTATTAATACTTTTACAAAACATAATGCCTGTCCTACACATCCTAAGAACGATTAAGACCAGTTCCGTCCCGGCACAAGTCTGCCGAAAAAATTAAACCCGGGATCAGGCATTATGTAACTGTACGATGCCGATCTCTACGATGGACATGTTACATTTCTGTATTGATGTTGTTAAACACGCATCGGCTCGTAACGCACATTTATACTTCTCGAAAAAGTCATATTCATTGGAAATGACCTCGTATTTTATCTGCTCCTCTCAAATTCTTATATCGGGCCGATAGGCCCGATTAATTTTTTTTTATCGGCCCGGCAAGGACCTGCAGGCCCGTTCAATTTTTTTTTTGCCGGCCCGGCCCGTTGAAAAAAATTGTCCTAATTCTGCGGTCCGGCCAGGCCCGGGCCGTTTGAAAATTCCCCTCCATTCCGCCGGCCCGTGGGCCGGGCCGGGCACGGGCCCGTGCAGACCTCTACCCTGTCTGTATTATAAAACATGTCTGCGAGAAACGCTGATGTCTTATTAACGATGGCAACGATCTGAGTAATAAATTTCTCTTTTTATCAAATCTATTGACTTCTAAATATCATGTACAATTTTAAGTTTTATACCATTAAACAGAGAAAAAATGTACTTTCAAATGCAATTTGTTTGAAAACCAACTTAATTTACGGGTTTGTTATGGTTAAAAAAAATACAGCATGATTTTTTAAAAAATCCATCTCTATCGCGTGTAGTCAGATTGCAGAAGATTAACCTGTTTCTCCTTAACACAATGTAAAATAATTCAGCATTTGTTTAAAGCTGATACGAAAGTATCATTTTTAATAAATTTCAAAACTTTATTTTAATACACAATTTACATTTTTCCTATAAAATTAGTTTTTGGTGTTGCTAGGGGGAAACTTTAAAAAACGTTAAGCCTAAAAAAATCCACTAAAGTTTTTAATGAAAACTTATTTTTACCTATGTTCTGTACACAAGGCAGTATGTTCTAAGTCAGGGTTAGATTTCCATACGTAAAATAAAAGATCAAATGTCAAAATGTTTTGAATTACCAAGTTATGGTATAAACGCTTAATTCTAATAATGCCAGGTGCGCATGTGGTGATCCAGTATTTAATATAGACGGGTTGCACATGACGTAACATGTCTGAAATCGCTTCCTATGGCGCCCAAATATAAGGCGAATTTGGTGCTCTCCATTTAATTTTTTAGACTTATTTGCACTATAAGAATTAAAATAAGGAAGCTCTAAATTAAAGAGAAAGATAACACGTGCTTTTAACAGCAAACGGGGAGTTCTGTGCTCCACGTGTGTGCTCCAGAAGCTATAGTATCAGTCGTTGCTAATAGCAACGTGACGTCAATGCAAGGGGTCTATACCCAATAGTAAATACAGTTAATAAACATTTGCATACTATATTAATAAATTGAACTATTTTTATATTAAAGTTCAATCCCAGTCAAACGAATATAAAAGGTATGGTAAGTCACACCAGAACATCGTTTGAATGAATATCAAGAAACTAAAAAAATAAAATAAATAAAGTTAAAATAGATATAATGTTATGAGACTTAAAACATGGTTCGTACGGGTACCGTTATTTCTCCAGGTGAACTACCAGTATCTTTTTCTAGGAAAAGAAATCTAGGTTAAACGCGCCAAATTTCGCCTTCCTTTAAGAAGAGATTTTCTATAAGACAATACTGGTGATGAAAAATTTTCTGCTCTTCAAAATTCAAGGAGGCGTACGAATCATGTAAAATCTTACTTTTAAATGGGTTTTGAAATTTGCTTTATCCTTCAAAAGTTTAATTTATATAATCGCACATCTTGTTTTATACAACCGGTAGGTTCCTTTAATTTTTTTATTATCATTCACAAACATTATTTTAATATGTATTATACTGTGTATTATCACAATTAATTCATTGGGTAAATTTTTATTGGGAGCATTTAGCAGTATTATCCATCTTTTCTCAAGTCTTTCCGGTAAATAACTGCATTACATTTCAAATGTATTTTAAATACGTAGAAAAATTATGGTAACCCTTAGTGTCAATGACACAATTTTTTTGTAATTCCTATAGAATGTTATGAATTATAAAAACTATTTTGGTAACTACCCAGCAAAATACTTCTTCAGAAATAAACATCCGACTCATCAATATGCTTAACATCGCACGAAATGTTAATCAATGCATATGAACTTCCAGAAACTAATTCGAAGACTATTCAAAACAAACAGGCATCTGTTTCCCTGTTGCAAATCTCTGATCTGCGGTTTAAACACAACAGCTTGAAATCTGGAGAAATGTATTTTGAGAATACAAAATATACTTTGGAAAAGCAATTCAAAATACATTAGCAAAATACTTTTGCTTCCTCGTCTTAAAATACAAAATACAAATGTATTTCAAATACATGTATTTTCGATACTGCCCAACTCTGGGTATAGCGCATCCCCGTCGTCACTGTACACTAAAATCCACAAGTTGGAAATTGCTCGTCAAACGTGGCAAATGAGGTGCATTCGTACTATAACTAGTTTTATAATTATTTTTTCCACCCCATATTGTACTGAATGTATATTTTTTTGCACTTCATAAGTGCATAGTCTGTAACATCATTAAAATGCACTTGCAATAATTGTTTTCCATTCCCCGTAATGTAACGGAAAACTTTTGACTGTCCCTGTAATTAAACTATACATCCGATTTTCATAAAATTTAAAATGGCTCGACAAAATTTTGCAAAAATTATATATTTAAAATTTCGGACCATTCGGAAGGCTGAAACATCATTAAAATGCACTTGCAATAAATTTTCCCATTGGCCGTAATGTAAAGGAAAACTTTTGACTGTCCCTGTAATTAAACTATACATCCGATTTTCACAAAATTTGAAATGGCTCGACAAAATTTTGCAGCAATTACATATTTAAAATTTCAGACCATTCGGAAGACTGTAACATCATAAAATGCACTTGCAATACTTTTTCAAAATTGGCCGTAATGTAAAGAAAAACTTTTGACTGTCCCTGTCATTAAACTATACATCCAATTTTAATAAAATTTGAAATGGCTCGAAAAAATTTTGCAACAATCATATATTTAAAATTTCAGACCATTCGGTTGGGTAGTTTTTGCTCTATTATATGCGGGGCAGACAGACGGACTGAACGACGACTATAGGTGCTACGTATTTATATAATTACGAACGCACCTAAAAATGGCTATTTTCTGAAACATTCACAAAGTCATTTTAAATCTTAGATGTAATCAGATGCTCTGAATCAGAACAGAAACTATGAAATCGATTAGCGTTTTCTCTCTTTCGAAGAAGGCACAAAGGATCTTTCAGATCTTCCAAATTGGCATTTTGAACTGCATTTCCGGATGCGATAGCCCAAGAAAGGTGGCCACGAACAGCAATAGCGTAATGCATTGACGCTATATCTAATGCCCGTAATGCATTTATAGAAAAATGTAAACGCTATTTGATTCTAAATCACTTCAATAATCATGCCTGCCAATTCCATGCTTTTACATTTAAAAATCAGCCCGTGAATGTACCAGAACTTTCCGTGCTGTAGAGGGATCTTTTTTTTTTCTCTTTTTACAGTGACAGGGCGGCATTTTCGTCTACCCATTTCGAAGAGACCTTTTGAAACTTGAACCTGAACGATTCACAAAAAAATACAAAAATGGACACGATGATGCTTTTACACATGCGTAAAAACAGGTTTTTCCTGCTCTGGTAGGAATTTTAACCCCAAATTCCTCCGTTTCCGCTGTTTCTCCCCTCCCTTTTGCCAGTGCTGTTCAATTCAAATGTTAGCACGTAGCACATGCTTTCTTATTTTTAGCATTGGCAACTCAAATTATTTAACACTAGAACGCCCGGAAATTTTACTCAAGTTTCATAAAAATATTTGACACCAGGATTTTTATTTAAAATTATTTGACTGATTTATTTAACGTAAATCGGCGTGTTTAAAATTAATCTTATTTTATGAAAGAATTTCTGGTTCTAGTTGATATTTAATCATATGGTCGGAGTCGGAACGACTTCTTCCAGGCGTTCTAGTGTTAAAAGTTTTATCGGTAAATATTCTGCATTTAAGGTGCTACTTCAGTCACGCTAAAACACCCGTTCACTAATGTTAATCCAATGGGCGAAAATTTTAAAGATATTTCATTTGCATTTCAATAATTTTAAATATTTATATTTTTTGCATTGAATAGCAAAATCGATCTCTATAAAGGCCGTTTTTTACTTTTTTGTTTTTGTTTGCAGTTTTTATTATTATTATTATTTATGAGGATGCTTTCATTTTCGAAACCGGTTCAGAAAGTGTTCTAATTAAAAAAATATGTGCATGTGTGTTTCCGATGACAATACCACATTTTAATATTTTTAGAACTTAATTTTAAATGAATAAATAGATTAAAAAGTATTTTTCCATTAGCTGGTCACAGAGGATAAATCGCCAAATATACTTCAACGTGACACAAAACAATAGAGTTAAGTATGCGCCAAACCAGAAACCACTCCCTACAAAATATGCCAAATAGCTATGAAACAGCAGCAACGAAATATTTGAATCACTAAAATGTAGAAAGTGTAAATAAAAAATAAAGAGTGCAACATGTTTTTAAAAATATTCCATTATTATTAAATCAAACAGGATTGTAAATAAAGAAAAGAAAAATTGTGACTTCTAAAATTTAACATATGTGGAATATTTGCCGATTATTTTAATATCGATATCACGATGTGCGGGCATTTTCTCATGTACTAGCTGATGTTAATTTGTTGCAATTATTGAACATATGCATTTTGAAAATATTTATATTTTGTTATTATTATTGCAGTAAAGTTAAGAAACGGACGCAAACATTTAAAAACAAGTTGGAAATTGCACGTCAAACATGGCAAATGAGGTGCGTTCGTACAATAACTAGTTTTATAAATATTTTTTACACCGCATATTGTACTGAATGTATATTTTAGTGCACTTCATAAGTGCATATCAATTTCATTCTATTCGAAAGGCTGTAACATCATTAAAATGCACTTGAGATAATTTTTACTTTCTTCTATCTTGACAAGAAGAAAGTATTGAATTCGTGAAAATTTTCGACGGATTTATACGTTTTAGAATGTCCTGAACACGATTTGATGTTTTTTTGTCACTCTGTGAGTCTGTATGTGACAAAAATTTTGTGGGCGCTCTATCTCAAGAACTAATGTACGGAATTTCACAAAACTTCATATTCAGTTAGACCTTGATATAAACTGATTCTGATTAGTTTTTGGTGAAAATCGCCCAACAGATGGCGCTGCTATGCGGTATTTTTCCCGATTACTGCAATAGCTATATCTCAGGAACTACTGCACGGATTTTCATAAAACTTCAGATTCAGTTAGTCCATTATATAGTTAGGTGCTGATTACAATTTGGTGAAAATCGCCCAACAGGTGGCGCTGCTATTCTGCCTTATTCATGATTATCGCAATAGCTCTAACTCAAGAAAAAATGCACGGATTTTCATCAAACTTCAGATTCAGTTAGTCCCTGATATAAATTAGTGCTGTTTAATTTTTGGTGTAAATCGCCCAACAGGTGGCGTTGCTGTGTCGCATTTTCACGATTTCCACAATAGCTATATCTCATGAACTAATGCATGAATTTTCATCAAGCTTCAGATTCAGTTACTTCCTGGTATAAATTGGTCCTAATTAGTTTTTGGTGTAAATCGCCCAACAGGTGGTGCTGCTATGCAGAATTTTTTACAATTTCCGCAAAAACTTTGTCTAAAAAACTAATGCACGGATTTTCATCAAACTTCAGATTCAGTTAGAATTTGTCAAAGTTGTTGATAATTACATTTTGGTGTAAATCGTCTAACAGGTGGTGCTGATATGCCGCATTTTTCATTAAGTATTTATTAACATGTATGAGATAGAAGAGAGTTTTGGGATTGCCACATCTGACTAGTTTCCCATTGGAAGTGATGCAACGGAAAACTTTTCACTGTCCCTGTAATTAAACTATACATCAGATTTTCATAAAATTTGACATGACTCGATAAAATTTTGCAACAATTATATATTTAAAATTTCAGACCATTCGGTTGGGTAGTTTTTGCTCTGTTATATGCGGACGGACCGAACGAAGACTATTTATATAATTACGAATGCACCTAAAAACGAGAGAGAGATCATATTTCTATTGTTGTTTTCTAAATTTGTATATTGTTTGGTGTCATGGGAGAATTTTTAATCCACATTTTAGCACACATTAATTAGGTTGGAAGAGGCGTCATAATTTAAATATATTATGTGACCTTTTTCTTCCTTTCTTTCATTATTTGTTTCTTTTAACTGTTACAGGTGTAGAATGTAGATCTGACGCTACATTATGTAAATAAGGTAAAAAAAAAAAAGTAATGTAATTTGAATACGCGCAGAGACCGACTAAATCTACAGGAGGCCTGGAGAAAAGATTCCGTCGGGGTCACACATATTTTTCTAGCACTAATTTACACTGATTTTAAGAAAACTATCTGATTTTTGGCGGCCCTTTTAGAAGTGGGGTCCCTGGCCCGTTTGCCCTTACGTTGGTCAGGCCCAGAACTCGCAAGGGGTTGTACATATATAACGTTATCACTTTAGGGGGGAGGGGAGGGTCTGGCACTTCATATCGTAAGATATCTCTATGGGTAAGGATTTCTCTTTTGATTGATATCGTTATCATTTTTAATTCAACCAATTTTTTTTTGTTCTTTTTTCTTTACATCTATATAATTTACCTTATTTTTTTAGTCTGTTATCTAGCTACTTTTATGAAAATTCAACTTTATTACTAAAACCAATAAACGACATAAAATCATTTCATTTCAAAATATGGAATATCTCAACGTTCGCCATTCCTATTCTACTACTACATACATAATTCGTTGTTAGAGAAACTCGGTTCGAAATGATACTTGTAGAAAATATATTGTCCAGGTCCACCTGTTTTGTTTATAAGAAGTTCTGCTCTCCCCTGTGCAGGAGGAAAGCGCAAGAAGACAATATTACTATAGATGATATTCCAATCATGCAAAAAAATATATTATTAAATATTTTTTATGTAGTAGGTATATATCTTAGTATTATTTAATATAAAGTTATTTCACATGTAATAGTGATATTTTCTTGACTATTTCTCTTTATTTAAATCAGTAAAGTATGCAAATAATAAAGTATAACAAATATCTGTATATCATTGCAAACGTATAAAAGAAAAAAAAATGTGTTTTCAAACAAATTGCATTAAAAAGTACTTTTTTCCCTGATACGACGGTATAAAAATCGAAAATGTACGATGCTTAGAAGTTAAAAAAAAATGGCAGTATAGTATTTAACAGTACAATGATACATCTGCTTTGTTTTGCGGCTGGATTATACAACATAACGTTATTTTTTGGAGACGACTCTTTATTAGCTGGGAGAAAGAAATAGCATACCGCTAAAAAATCAAAAGACCGTCACTTCTCATTTTTCGTTCAAACGGATATTTTTCTATTCATGCCTCGCTAAGGAGGGGGGGTCTCCCCCCCCCCCCCCAAAACATTTGCGAATGTTATTACACTTGGCAAATTTACAAACTTAGTTACTTCGTTGACAAATTTGTTTAAAACTTTAATAAAAAACTATAACATATTTTCTATTTCTGATAGACTTGGCAAAAATTACAAAACTAATTGGGAATATTATTAAGCTTTTAACAAATAAGAACTATAATACATTTTCTAACTGTGGTAAGTTGGAAAATTTGTAAAACTAGTTGGCGAATACTGAAACTTGACTTGGCAATTTAAGGTTCTCTCCCCCCACCAATAAAGTCTTAGCGATGGCGCTGGGGTCACTTATCATTTCAATCACGAAAATAATAAATGATTTTAACGATATTTAACTAAGGGCATAGGCGTAGCGTGACCAGAAATTTTGGGGGGGCACCAAGGCCGTGAGAAGTGCGCCCTTAAAGAATTTTCAATTTTGCGCCCCCCCCCCCAAAAAAAAAAAAAAAAAAATTTTTCTCTTTGTAATGGGTATAATAAAATTGATAAAGTGCAGAAACATAAATAAATTATATAATATTTATAATATGAATAAATATTTCGCGTTTATTTTGGAACTTTAAAATGTTTAATTTTAATTTAGAAGTTCAGAACAACTAAATAACACAAGAGAAAAATTGCACTTATTTGTTAGAGAGCTCATGAAGTTTTGCGACAGGAAAAAAAAAAGATCAAGAAAGAAAGAAGAAATTCCCCGGAAAATGATCGGCGGACAAAAACTGAATAAATAAACAAATAAAACCGTGGTTCGCAGCATAAATTTTGCGCCCGGGGCGACCGCTCCTTTAGCCCCCTCTTTGCACGGCCTTGGGGGGAACACTGGTCTGCACGGGCCAAAGTTTCCAGGCCGGCGTGAAAATTAAAAGTTCCACCCCAGCCCGGCCCGTTTATATTTTCACAGTTCATGGCCAGGCCCGATTCGTAAAAAAATCAGTGAAAATAAGCTCGGCCCATAAAAAAATCAATTAAATCAGGCCTCGTCCGGCCCGACTCAATTTCTCAAAAATTCCGATTTTTCTTAACATGCAATTGCAGGGCTTCCACTTGCTACTAAAATGCTATACGTAGCGACTATTTTCAGCATACGGCGGCTATGGTGACTATTTTAGGCCGAAAACTGTTAAAAAGTGACTATTTCAAGAAAGCAGTAGGCGACTTTTTTCGGATTCAGCGACTATTTTTACTGAAAATATTCGGTCTTTTTCTTCAAAGCGCCTGTAAAGTCATCTTCCCAAACGCATTTTTTCAAGGGTTGTTTGAGGAGATTCGCGATTTTTTCCGAGTCGAATTCCAAAATTCGGGATTTCCCCCCCACTAAACAATTGACGAAAATAACTATTTATTTCTGAGATCTTTTTATACTATCGTTGAAGGAGATTTTGCGATTTTTTCCGCGATCCTTTGCCAAATTTTGCCGATTTTTCTACTACAGATTGACCAAATTGATTTTTTTCCTCCACCACTTGTCCAAATTCGCGATGTATATTTTCTGCGGCCGATTGATGGTAGTTACTATTTGTTTCAGAGATCTTTTGACGAAATTACGGATTCTTTTCCAGATCGTTTGTCAAAATTCGGGATTTTCTTTTCATGACCAATTTATAAAATTCGTGATTTTTTGTGCTATCATTTGGTTAAATTCCCATTTTTTTTAATTTTTTTTTTTTTTTTTTTTTTTACCAAATTTGTGGGGTTTTTTTTGCCCACGACCGTTTGACGAAATTTGCGATTTTTTTCTTGTGATCGTTACACGAAATTCGTAATTTTTTGTCCATTCTTTAGACGAAATTTTGAGATGATTTTTCCGCGACCAAATGACGAAAATCGCCATTTGTTTCCGCGACCTTAGGTAAAATTCAAGATATTTTTACAGTTGTTTCAGGAGATTTGCGATTTTTCTCCGCGACGAATTGCAAAATTCGCGATTTTTCCCCAATCGATTGACGAAAATAGTTATTTCTTTTCGCCATCTTTTGCTACGATTGTTGAAGGAGATTTCGCAATTTTTCCTATGACCTATTTGAAATTTCCCGATTTTTTGGGGTGATCGTTTCACGGTACTCACAATCTTTTTTTCGTGATCCTTTGTCAAATTTCGCGTTTTGGTTTCCGGCGATCGTTTCACGGAACTCGCGATTTTTTTCCGCGATCCTTTGCCAAAATTTGCGAATATTTCTGCGACAGATTGGCGAAATTTTATTTCCGCCACCACTTGTCGAAATTCGCGATATAGGTATTTTCCGTGATCGATTGATGGTATTCGCTGTTTGTTTCAGATATCATTTGACGAAATTCGCGATTCTTTCCCACGATAGTTTATCGAAATTCGTGATTTTTTTTTTTCAAAACCAACTTACGAAATTCTTGATTTTTTGTGCAATCATTTGTTTA
This sequence comes from Maratus speciosus, assembly GCA_963932465.1. Lineage (NCBI taxonomy): Eukaryota > Metazoa > Arthropoda > Arachnida > Araneae > Salticidae > Maratus > Maratus speciosus. Next base: position 63,638,648 of record OZ010789.1, read on the forward strand.
AATTCTCGATTGTTTACGCGATTATTTGTTCAAATTCGTGTCTTTTCAGGGATGATTCTGTTCTGAATTTTCCGAAAATTTAAGGCATCCGGTTCCGAAAATTTTAAAAATTCGGGAAAATAAAATATCGTGAATTTCGGCAAATGATCGTCGAAAAAATCTATTTCGACAATCGTTCACAGAAAAAAATTGCCAATTTCTTTAAAAGATCGCAGAAAAAACGAATTTTGACAAAGAATCGCGAATTTCTTCAAGGGATCGCGAAAAAACGCGAATTTCTTCGAGGGATCGCAAAAAACGCAAATTTCGTCTAGGGATCGTGTGAAAAACAAAAATGTCACAAAGGGATCGCAAATTTTGTCAAAGGATCGCGGGAAATGCGAATTTCACCAAAGGATTGCGGGAAAAAAACGCATAATTGGCGCCGGGAAGCGATTTCCACCCCTTTCCCTCCCTCTGCTGTAACTTTTAAGAAAATTTGCTGTGAATTTCAGATTTTTTTTTAAACCCAGAACTACACCTGCCGTCTTTTTGTCCGCGACCATTTGGCGAAATTTGCAATTTTTTTCTCTTCATCGTTTGACGAAATTCGTAATATTTTGTATATTCTTTTGACGGAATTTGTCAGTGACCGAAGGACGAAAATCGCCATTTGTTTCCACAACCTTTGATAAAATTCAAGATATTTTTCCACGGCCTTTAAGGAGATTCGCGATTTCTTCCCCGACGAATTACCAAAATTCGAATTTTTTCCGCCAATTGTTTCGTGGAATTCACGATTTTCTTTACACGATCCTTTGCCAAATTTCATGAATTTTTGTACGACCGGTTGATGAAAATGATATTCGGTATTTGTTTCAGGGATTTTTGACGAAATTCGCGATTCTTTTAAACGATCTTTTCTTTTGTCGACTGACTGAGGAAGTTCTTGATTTTTTGCTCGATTTTTTGCGCGACTATTTGACCAAATTCGCGGGTGTAATTTTTTTTCTGTTCGCGACAGTTTGACAAATTTTTCGACTTTCTTTCCGTAATCTTTAGGCGAAATTTACAAGTTATTTTTTCGCGACTGATGGAAAACTTCTTTTTTTCTAAGGCCAATAGTTCATATAGGCGATTTTTTTTTCGTTACCGAATGGCAAAATTCGCGACTGTTTGATGAATTGATTTTGTGGATTTCTCGAAGAAAAAAAATCGTGGCTTTCACGAAATAAAAAAAAATCGCATACGAATCATATGCCTGTTCCAGAAATAAATTTGGAAGATTCCATCCAAACAAATATTATTAGTATGCGGGATTTTCCTCTTTTGTGTGGGATTTGCGCTATCCCACACGTTATTTTTAACCTTGCCCCTCAAATAAAACTTTTCTTCCTTCTCTCCAAGAAACTCTTGAAATGAAAGGCCTGATGGAAAGTAGTTCCGGGGATGATCTGCAAGAAGTTTTTACTGCTATGTTTCCTGGTGCTGTACATAATTTTTATTGTGGAAGAACCAAGTTACTTCGTAACTGAAACATTAGGGCCTTATTTTCTGGATAACTTGCTTTCTCATTTGAAAAAATCACTCTATTCTTTATTCACTGATATGAGCAGAAGCATAAACTGTGAAATAAAATGTGGACATTCATAAAGTCCTTTCATTGTTATGGATAGAATTTTTCTTCCTTTTTTTTAAAGTGGGTATGCGAGTATTTTGGCTACTATTATCGAACAAATGCTACTATTTTTTTTCGTTGGAGGCTACTAAAGCTACTATTTTCAGTGTCATTCGGCAGTGGCAGCCCTACAATTGAGATGCTTTTATGAAGTAGAATAAAGATTTTTTTTTTTCTAAAAAACTCCGATTTTTTTTAATAAAATAACATCGAAGTTGGACTTTTGATTTCCAAATTCAAAGGCTGACAATTACAAGACGGATCCATTTAGTAATCCGCTTTAAATCAAGCTGTTTCGAATTAGGAAAAATGTTAAGAAAAGGGAGAACGCTACTCGTTTCTTAAGCACCTGAATGCTAACATCAGTAATTTTCAGGCAAATAGAAATAGAATTGAGTTTAGGAATGTGTCAAAAATAATCACATTTTTGAGTGGAGATTTTTGTTTTTTCTGAAAACGTTATTAATTTAATAAAACAAACAATTGTGTATGTTCTTACCTTCTATTCCATTTTCGTCCTTTTGAAGCCAGACTTGAATGAATTTAGAATCATGGTGTGCTTCATGACATCGCTTGTTATTGAGTTTTCTATAAAAAGTTCCTGTTTTTTTATCGCGTTTGTTTTTGCGTGGCTCATTCATTCCTGATCAGTTTAAAAAATAGTAATAACAACATTTAACTACGAGTACATTCTCACAAATGACCAGATCATACCAAGCCAAGTGTGTGTAGGAGTGTGGAGAGGGGTTAGGTAAAGACGCTCCTATTATCTCACTTTGCAACAAGAGGGAAACACAAGTTCAGAGGTCAAAGAAGTTCTTGTGTGACCACCTTGTGTTATACACTGAAATTAAACTACTTGGGTGACTGGACACCAGCTTTGCAGTTGGGGAAAATTTTCCTTCTACCAATCAAATTACAACTACTGGCCAAATATCAATGATTGACCAGCACCGTATTAATGGTTGAGAACTAAAGCGTTTTTGTTTTGGGAATGAGAGAGTGGGTGAAATGCTACATACTAAAAAGTTTTAAATTTGATTGCATCTTTAAAAAAAAAAAATGCAATTGAAAATCACTGCCATTTATCGTTTTTGTAAAAGTCTCAATGAATCACAATCCTAAAATATGTGAATATAAATTTCACATTAATTTATCTGAAAATCCCATGTTTAATACACAATCACATATCCTATTAAAACAGTGACAAATGAAGGTTTTTAATAATTTGCACAATAAGTACAACCTTAATATCAATCATACGTTCAGGGCTGAAACTAGCCTTTTTTTGCGCCAGGGGAAAACATGGATTTTGGCGACCACCCCCTCCCTTCATTTCCTCACGCACAATAAATATTATTGACCTCAGGTACCCTATGCAAAATAAATAAATAAAATTCATAAAAAATAAAAATCATTAAATAATTAAAATTAGAGCAAGGAATATGTAAACGACGCTCCCATAGGATTAACATTAGCTTGAGCGTTAAGAGTCTACACAAATCACGCGAAGAAACTGGAACGCTAATGCTAAACGTATGGGAGTGATATTTTTAAATTTTCTCGCTTGCATATTAATAGTTTTAAATATTTTTTTTTCTTAGCTTAGGAAAGCTGAGGTTAAACTCTAACCGGGCTAGTGTTTACTTTTAGATTTTGGTTGCAGATTATTTTTATAAAGTTTCCTTCACTTCCAGTACCGGTTTCAAAACCTAAAAGTATGGCAACGCTAAAGATCAATCTAAACTATCCTAAGAAAAAAAAATAATTTTAAAATATTAAAATCCAAACGAGAAATTTCAAAAGAACGCTCCCTTAGTTTAACATTAGCTTGCGAGTTTCTTTGCATTTCATATATATATATATATATATACGCATTTTTGTATGAATCGACAAACGATTCATTTGGCGCCCCCTTCGCCTTTGTTCTGGCGCCTGGAGCACATGCCCCCTCTGCACCCCCCCCTAGTTTCGGCAAGGGCTATATTCTCTAAAAAACATTAAAAAGGGGGGGGGGTTACTGTTCTATCTTGCATATATTTCAACCCTTAGATTTTACTTGTTGACAGTTGCTCGACCCCGCGCCCTTTGAGACCGGATCTGCATGCAAAAAAAAGTAATTTTAGTAAAAGTCATGGGCGACATTTTTCAGTTGTCACCTACCTAGAAATGGCAAAAGGACGAGAAATGTAATTTGGAAAGGTAAAAGCAGGGGCGGCTGATGGCGCCCTGGGTGAGGTTATTTTTTTTTAAATTACGGTCAGTCGCCCAAGTTCGCCTCCTCTCTCTAAGACTGGATTTGGTTGGTTGCAAAAAACAATTGCTCCAAAAGTAATGCAAAAAATAATGCACCAAAAGTAATGCAAAATATAATTGCACCAAAAGGATCAGAGCTGCATTTTACAATTTCCGCCTAGGGTGGCAAAACGCCTAGAAATGGCAAAAAGGGGAGAAAAAATCATTTTGGGGGATAAAGGCATGGACGACTTTATTAGCCATGATGGCGCCCTGTGAGAGATTTTTTACTGTATCACTGCAAATGCTATACTCTTTTTTTTTTATTTTAAAAGTCTTTACTAAAACATTTTACTTTGTGCACTCCTTCCAGGGCCGAAACTAGCTATATTTTCACCCGGGGAAAACGTCGATTTTGGCGCCCCCCCCCCCCATTCCTCTGCAAAGTAAATTTACAAAGAGAAATTTACGAAAGTTTCTAGTAGCGGACTTATTTTAAAATTTAAAATGTGTAACAATAAAATACATAATATTGAAATATATAACCAGCTTTATCAAATATTTATTCATTAAAATCTGGGGAAAAATCGAAAGGAAGCGGAAATAATTCCGCTTTATATAGGTTTCCGTCTTAGGAGGTATAACTGTTGGTATTCTTTCTGTTGGAACCATGTAGTTTTTTCATTTAAGACACGACTCCATTATAGACGGATTTCATTTTTCGAGATTTTACTGTTGTTGAAGCATTACAAATTATTACAATTGGGCCACTTTAATGTCATAGTGATATGAGTCACATTGTTTTAGGATCTAAAAATCCAGGATTTACTGTAGGTATAAAAATGAATTCCAGTTTTGTAAAATATCTTCCTGTACTATCTACATAAGGTTTTCGGTATTATCACTTATACCACTCTTCTTATTTATAAACTGATATGTCTAGATACTTTTCTGAACTTAAAGCTAATTTTCAAATTTATGTCTGACTCAAAACAACAACAACGAAATTATTAAGTTTTTACTTTTTATTTTGTGAATTTTCGACCGCTCGGTTTGTATTGTAACAGTCGGTCACCTGACCTCGCCTCCTCTAAGGACAGATATGGTGATATGCATGTAAAAAAGTAATTATAAGAAAAAGAATGGGGTTATTCATTTTCTGTTTTGTACGCGAATCTTTTTATCTATTTGACATTTTTAATGCACTGACTAAGCTTTTCTTTTTGACTTTTCGGGTAGAAAATATTTTTTACACAAATTTCACACGCACATATATATATTGTATAAAACGGAAAAACAAATTTTCATCTGACGTTCCCTGCGCGGGGCGCCCAGAACACATGCCCCGTCTGCCCCCCACCCCCCATAGTTTCAAACCCTGACTCCTTCTCCCGTTTATTTTTATTGTACCGGACAATCATTTGACGTCGCGCCCATTGCAAGACGGGAAAAAAGAAAGCTCCAAAAAGAATAGAACAGCCTTCATGGTATCTTTTCAACAGAAAAGTAGTCACATTCAAACAAAATCTTCATTTGGCGCCCTTTTCGCCTTTCGTTCTGACGTCCGGGGCACATGACTCTGCACCCCCCTGCCCCTCCCCCCCCCCAGGAAATCGGTTATCGGAGAGGGACAGTTTTACACAAAAGAGAGGAGTAGAGACTGACCTATTGGCCTTGGAAAATGTTAGTGATTCTCCTATTTGCGGTCTTCTATTATAGATGAATCTTTTTATACATTTGTAAATTTTAATGCATTTGGTTCAGTTTTCCTTTTGGATTTTCCGACTGCGAGACATTTTTATGCAAATTCAATACATATACATATACATTTTTGTATGTAAAGACAAAAAAAATCTTCATTTGGCGCCCCCCACGCTTTCTGTTCTGGCGCCCGGGTTACAGAAGGTTGGGGGGGCACGTGCCCCCTCGTGCCCCCCCGACGCTACGCCTATGACTAAGGGGAAACAAAAAATGTAATAAACTCTGCAAAAAGTCTTATTTACAATTTGTACTTTTGTACAACATATGACAAGAACTACAATAAGTAAATAATAATAAATATCATAAGTTAAAAAAAGGCATATTATGATGCTAATTCATTAACGACGCTTTTCGCTTTGTCATTGTCAAAACATGTATAAGGCGTCCAAAACGTAGCATACAAAATCAACAAGAGAGTTAAAAGTAGATTTTGAAGCATTTAAATATTTTTTTTAAATACATGTTAAAGGAAATTTGAGCTTTTACGATTTTTAAGGCCGAAAACTACACCCTCACGATCACCCTAGCTGCGGCTGCGCAAACGTTTACAGGGTTATTTATCTTGCTGCTCAACCTTCAATGCACAAAATATTCGCCAAATCTTGTCACATGGCTTAATTGTCAAAGAATCAATAAATAGTAAACTATTTAAGAAAGCATAGTTTTGAAAAGAATTAAAGGCTTGTAAATGTACTTACCTGTGGGGTGAACGAAATTCACAATTTAGAGATTGTGCAGAAACTCAACAGAAATCGTCTGACATAACGACGACCGGCATTTTCGATACGCCCGAGGTCAAAAAATACCGATTGTGTGCGTCGCCAAATGGACGATAAAGTGATAAAATATGGAATGTATTAGCGGAAAGAATTGTGTAGTTATCTACTTCATAGATAAATGAGTATTTCGCTAATGGAATGTCTGTGTTCTCAGTATGGCCAAGGTTCAGAGATGCACTTTTTTATAACACATTTCTTTTTAATGGTGCGAATTTTAAAGGGTTTACTTACTTGGGGCTATTTCACAAAGCTATTTATATGGGATCTGACAGACATTTTGAATGAGAAGACAGACAAGAATATTTTCCATCGATATTGAACTAAGTGGGCGCACGAGGATGGGGAAAATTATCTCTTTCGAGATATATTGGGAAAGGGACATTTTTTTAAATCTAGAAAAGGTCACAAACACAAAATTCCATTTTCATAAACCTACATAAAGTCATCTCTTCTCAGCAATCAAGCCTGTTCCGGCTTATAGAGACACGACGTCCTCTTATTACTCATGGAGCTAGGCTCATTTCATAGCTCCGTGTTACCTTCTGTTCACCGTTCAAGTCATCCAGCACGGACGTGTCAAGGCCCCCCCCCCCCCCAAAAAAAAAAAAAAAAACCTGTTTACTATGCTGTTAAAAGGAAATTTAAACAGTTTGCAAGCACACAAAAAAGTACATATATTGTACATTGATCAAACACACACAAAAAAAGTATGTATTATACATTAATCAAAAATCAACTGGTGCTCTTTTTCGTTAAAGAATCAATCATTACTCTAAAAAATATTCTGTTTTATCAAGATGCTTACTTTTTCTCCTTCTCTACATACAATAAAATAGTTCTAAATAAAATTCTGTCGATACCCAAAAAATAAAAGTAGCCACCGAATCTAAAAGAATAAAAAAGAGAGAGAGAGAGAGAAATAACTTCCTTATTGGTGGTTTTACGCAGAGAGCCAATTTGGGGCCCCAAGGATAAAGTTTCCTAGAGGGGCCCCATTTACGTATTCACATAAAAGCGGGGAGAAGAGAGAGTTAGAAGTTATTAATAACGCTTATTCAATTCGCTACTTTTTAATTAATGTATACGTTTATAACTTTTTTTATTTAAATAATTTTAATTAAAATTTTAATCGACTCATATTATGCAAAATACAACAATTTAGAAAACAACATGCACATGCAACTGTATGCTTGATTTACAAGCTACTAGTAGAACCCGCGGCTTTCTTTGCTCGCGTAATTGTTTTAATAGGCCAAGCGGTATTTGTGTGCCTAATTTTTATTAGCGGAAATTATACTGCTGCGGATAATTAAAAAATTACTAATTAATCCACATTTTGAGTAACCTTCACACTTATACTGCATTGGGCCAACAATAGACTTTAATTAATGAGAAAAACTAAAATTTATTTCAAATAAATGGCAATTCATAATGTATTTTGAAGGTTTTCCGCTCATTTATTTTTTTCATTTGAAATTTCAATTTTTTTTAGAAACCGGTCTTAGCGATCATTTACATCTTGAAAGTAACCACCGCGCCAAATTCCAAAACTTTTTTGTTCTGCACAGTTTAAAGTAGGGTGACCCGTGACCACGCCAGTAGTTGATCAAATAAGGTCGGTGCTAAATTTTAGAAGTAAACTAAACTGAGCTACAACCAATAACGAATGTCCTATAATGGACAAAAATGAAATCTGCTGAAATTAAATAGTAACAAAATTTTAAAATAAATAGTTTCTTTAATTGCCATTTCCCCAGTAATTGACCAATCGAAGAAATCAGTCGAAAGTTCAAAAAATAATCTTTAAAATATCATGCTTAAACTGTGATTAACAATAATTCATATAAAACTATTATTTGAAATAAGCAAGATGGAAGTGGATTATTTTAACTTACTGTAATTGTCTCCAACTAATCAAAAGCTAATTTTTTACCTTTTCTAATAAGAAAAATCATAAAATTGCTTCTCTTACAATGCTGACCACAATGTGACAACAGGTGCTTCGACATTCAAACAAAAATATTATGCCTAGTGCCACGTGTAAAACTCATTTCCGCCTGAAATGGTGCAATATTTCAAAAATTGGATCAACTACTGGAGGAGTATCAACTACTGGCGCGGTCATCCTATCTAAATAATAATAATTAAAAAAAAAATTTAAACAAATGTTTTGTGATTGAATTTACTTCCCAAATCCCTTTGCGACGAGCGTCTTTTACAGAATTTCTAATCTTTTATCACTGGTTTTAACAGAAATTTTTGCTTAATTGAATCGATAAAATGCCCCGATTAAATAAAGCAAAATTTACAATAAAAAATAATTAATGGGAATAATAAAGGATTCTGAGCACCTTATACGTCACGTATACGTGACGCTAGTCCCGAAGGGACTAAAGTAACAGCCATGTCAAATTTCAGTCTCTAATAATTTCAGATAAATCCCAATTTAGATAGTTTTTAGAACGTTTTCCGCTCATTTTACCCTTTCAAATTTAGAATTCTTTTAGAAACCGTTTTTAAGGAGCACTCAAATCAAATACACATCATCCCAAATTTTCAGTTTCTAGGCCAGCAGCATCACAAAAATCGCAAATTTAAAAAAAAGATTTTTGCTTCTGCATCCTTTTAAATTTCGAATTTTATAAAAACTGTTCTGTGGGAACATTTACGTCTTAAAAATAACAGACGTGTAAAATTTTGTTTCCATCTCTAAATCTAAGTAAACTGTAATTTAGAACATTCTCAGCTCACCTTTAACACATTAAAGACCGACTTGTGTTTTTGTGATTTTCTAATTTTTTTTCTTCTTTTTTTAATACCAGTAGAGCAGTAGAAGAGAAAAGTAAGATTTGTCTTATTTAATTAACACATTTCAGTGATTCATCAAGTAAAAGTAAGTGCTTAACAAAAAGTGGTGTGAACTGAATAAAACTCCTGTAAAACATTCCTTAATGGGTTAAATTTCAAAATTTTTAATCAATTGTTTATACCGTGCACCTGCATCTTAAGAGTAACCACTATACTAAATTTCAAATTTCTAACCCGAACAAATCGAATTCAATCGTAATTTAGAACGTTTTCTGCTCATTTTACACTTTTTAATTTTTTAGAAACCGTTCTTAGAGAGTATTTACATCTTAAAAGGAACTATCACGCCAAATTTCAAGCCTCAGCAATATCACAGAAATCGCAATTTTAGAACATTTTTGCTCCTACAACCCCTTGGGGGTTGTTATAAACAACATAAAATGTAGCCTGGTCACCAGCATTTTCATTTTGCCACCATTATTTTTTTTAATCAGTTCGGTAGTTCCAGAGATCTGCCTACAAAAAAAGTTACTTCTTTATCATATTAGCATAGATAGAAGCAACTGGATGTAATCCAGTTTCCCACACGAACGTATACAAAGGGATTGCATTATTTTTACATAAAATCAATGTTTCCTTTGGGATGTTTATAATCAACCATGAATGTTGAATTTTTTTTTTTTTTAATATTTTTTCATTCCTATTCTACACAAACACAGGATTTAAACTTCGAAAGTTCTGATAAAATAAGATTTTATAAAATCTTAGTAGTGCGGTATAGTAGTTATCTACCCCACTCTCCCTTATGAGCCACTAGTTTTACAGAATTATTAATGGTGTTGGGAAGGAGTAGGGTATAAGTATTCTTCCCTGAAACTCATGATTTCCCCCCCTATGGCGATAGATATTGAATCCAATAAAGTATTTTAATTTCTTAATACATTGTAGTGTTGAACAAGGGAAGTAGAGGGGAGTGCCCACAACCTTTGGTTTTTGAAATTTTACGCGTTTTTCTTTATCTGCGATGATTAAAAGAAAAGTTTTTTTTTTTCCTCCAGAAAATTTGAGAAAAAAATAATATTGAGGATAAAAGTATTTTTGTACCACTGGTTTTACAGAATTATTAATGGTGTTGGGAAGGAGTATGGAGTAAGAATTCTTCCTTGTAGTAGGAGAGCTGTTGAACATTTTTGAGTAGGTATTTGAGGCACCCTGAAAATTTGTGCAACAATTCTTTTGTAATGCCTGAATACAAAATCGAATGTCTGGCTGAAGGATCATGGCCCAAAATCTGTGCCAGACTGGCTGTTTTTGGGCCAGTCTGGCACAAGGGCCGTGTCAAGTGCCATTTGGCACTTGACACGTGTCTGGCACAGTTTTTGTGCCGACTAAAGTGTCTGTCATTTTCAAAATATTTTTTTCTAAGCATAAATATTATTCTGCCTCAATCTCAGCGTGATCTCAAATACCTTTTTTGGGTAGTCAAAAAATGGCACTTGACACGTGTCTGGCACAGTTTTGGGGCCGACTAAAGTGTCTGTCGTTTTCAAAATATTTTTTTCTAAGTATAAATATTATTCTGTCTCAATCTCAGCGTGCCTCAAATACCTTTTTTTGGGGTAGTCAAAAAATGGCACTTGACACGTGTCTGGCACAGTTTTTGGGCCACGATCCTTCAGCCAGACATTCGATTTTGTATTCAGCCATTACAAAAGAAGTGTTACGCAAATTTTCAGGGTGCCTCAAATACCTTCCCTAAAATGTTTAACAGCTCTTGGACTATTGAAATGTATGCTTTTTTTCTATGGTAATGAATATTGGGTACAATAAAATACTTTAATTTCTTAACAGATTATAGTGTCGGCAAGGGGAGGTACAGAGTACTGCACCTAGAAACCTTTGGATTTCGAAATTTTACACACTTTTCTTTATATTTGACAATAAAAAAAAAACGATTTTTTCCCACAGAAAATTTGAGGAAAAATTAAGATTGAGGATAGAAGTATTTTTATTTAGCATAATAAGGTATCAGTTTAAGACAAGACCCCTTCATAAGTTATAGTCATTTCCGCATTTATACAGATATCATGCTTTTAGTTTAGTTCTACGAAGTAATGAGTGTTACAGAGTTGAAAATTTTAAAGATACATAAGTGAACTTTGATTTTTTTTTCTTTTTTATATGCAAACGTATCCTTGAAGGTAGGCCTACATGTGTAAGTAAAAATTACATATGTTTATTTAACCATTGCCACTCAGAATTTTCGTTTATTGCAAAAATAACATTAGTCAATGACAATACCAACATAACAAGAAAATGTCACTGAACACGATGGTATTAACAGATTTTAAATAGCCCTACTTTCAAATAGTAATCTCTGCATTGTTTAACTGCAGAATTTTGCTATTTAATAAGGTGAATATTATTATTCAGAAATAGTGGTATTCAAAATGCATAATATATGGCACCTAGTACATACAAAACTATCAGAATTCTCCTATTCAATGCCTCCCCACACAAAAGCAAAACTAAGGGTGATTTCACCTTTCATTAGCCTTATTTCTATTATCTATTAAGAATAGATTTGTGTTACCCAGACCTGTTAACTCACATGATCAGTCATTAAAGCTAGTTCAGCAGTATATGCACTTAATGCCAATCCTTAACACTCAATTATTCATGCTCAAATATTTTGTTCACCATTGGGAGTTACAATTTGAAATATGTATGTTACAAATGCAATTTTTTAAAAATAAGATTCTTTATATCGTACTACATAGTAATTGTATGATTTAAAATTAATTTTATAACACATTAAATTATTTTCCTAGAAGTTTAGAAAAATATCCCACATGGGAAGTTAGGCTGTCCGAATTTGTGCAAGTATTTAAGAGTTAAGATGGTGCCATAAATGATTTACATTTATTTTGTCAAATACCCAATAAAAATGTGATTAATATTTAAGTATTGCGCAGCAGTGCAAATTTAAAGTGTAAAAACGTTTGCCTGACGTCAGGTTCAAAACGAATGGTGAAATGCCTTTGCATATGGGTGACCCAGAGAGAAACATGGGCCAATTTGTTTTTACGTTATTCAAATATTTTACTTAATAATTCCAATTTTCGCATTTTTCATTGAAAATTAACGGACATTTTTCATAGAAAATGTAACATTTTTACTTCATTGTTGCAAAAATTTCAAAAGCCGTAATAATAATATATTTCTTTTTAGTTGAAAGATTTTCACGTGAAATATTAAATTGAGCTATTTTTTTTGAAAATTAAAAAGGTGAATATGGCGTCATAGTGGAAATAAAAAGGATATTTTCAGAATAACTTTTTGCTTTGGTCAAGTTTATATTTTAGTAAAAAGTTTCTAATGGATAGCTATTTTTACGCAGGTAGCGAACTTAGTGGGGAATTACATAACTTAAATTTTAAAATGTATTTTTTTTTTCCGAGATGAGAACTATTTATAACCCATGTTAAACTTAAGTAATAATTTTCTGATGTGTTTACATCATCCCTTGGGAGAGAATAAGGTCTAAAAATTTAAGTAAAACTTTTATTTTTTATTTTTTACTGTATCACAACTATAATATTGTTAAATATTAGCAGTAAGGATTCAATACAATTTACATTCATAGCGTTTCTGAGTGGGAAATAGGGTATCTAAATTTAAGTGACGTTAATTTTTTATGTTTTGATTAAAGATTTTTTACGTTCAGATTAGAAGTTTTTGTCCAAACTACCGCAACCTGCATTACTACAGTGGCGAAACATTTTGAATCACACATTGGTAAACTGCATCCCACATAGTGATGCAATACCGCATATATCAAAGCTTGATGATGATACTCTCTATTAATTTTGAAATGCGTTCGTGTGAGGGCAGTAGTTATTAAAAAACTTGACATATTAAAAAAACAAAATTTATTTCCTACATTGTTTAAGCCCGAGAAGGGACAGATATTAAGTTATTTCATTCAATTAGTTCTACATTTATTGTTAAATTTTTGTAACAAATTAGTTAAGCCAATTGAAGATTAAAAAATAAAAATAAAATTCATACAATATGATACTTAAAACACCCTAAAAAATTAGATTCCGTTCAAATGAAATCGAAATAAATCTTAAGACTTTTTTTAAGTTTTGTATTTTGCATGCATCTTATCATTTTATGCACAATTGTCATAAACATAATACAAAATCTGCAATACAAATATATTCAATTAAAAATGGAAGAAGTCTAAGATTTATTTCGATTTCATTTGAATGGAATCTAATTTTTTAGGGTGTTTTAAGTGTCATATTGTATGAATTTTATTTTTATTTTTTAATCTTCAATTGGCTTAACTAATTTGTTACAAAAATTTAACATTAAATGTAGAACTAATTGAATGAAATAACTTAATATCTGTCCCTTATCGGGCTTAAACAATGTAGGAAATAAATTATGTTTTTTTAATTTGTTCCTCAAATTATGTTTTTGTTTAATATATTTTTAATATCATTTGTAAACACCAAATATCTTGGCTTCAAAAAGTCCAGAAGTTCTTTAAAGTTATTTTCCATTTTTATTTAAATACTGACAAACATATTTAAAGATAATAGAGTGAACATACAATTTTTTTTTTAAATATCTATCATTTGTGTGTGTGTGTGTGTTTTGGAGGCAGAGGGAGTCTTTCCTATTTATGATCATGTAATTTGTTCATCAGGAGATTGAGATGGTGTAACCAAAAATTGCGACACCTGCTGTATATCTGAGATTGGGGGTACATGAAAAAGTTGATGATAGAAGAAATTTAAAAGTGTATCACATCAGCTATATGAGTAACTTCAACATAAATCTCAGACGAATTGTTATTAGCTTCAGTGCATGTTAGTTATCTTTTGTGCATGAATCATTTATCTGTAACTTTTTCCAATACACATGTGAAATATTTCACTGCTACACATAGTAGACTAATAGTATCATACAAAAAATGAAAAATTATCTTCACAAGCTTAAAAAATTCTTCCCCAGAGGCACAGAGAATGGAGGAAAATTACTGAATTCAACATTAATCTATAGCATATCAATGATTAACTGACAAACAATTCGATAGCAGTCTTCAGGCCACACAGTGTATAGGGGAAATTTTATAGTTCTTACCACTATTTTGAAATGGTTATCTGTAAGATACGTATTTCTATTGCATATATTACAGAAATTTATCCTGAAGATTATTGATTAGGAATACTGGTAGGAACAATAACATTTTTCCTATATGCTGCAAGCCCCAAGCCTTTAAACCCTTCACAGTGAGCTTCATATGCACGAAACATATTGGGTGCATAAAACTTTCATTTTTCATACCACTATTTTCTTATTGTTAGTCTTTCCTTATCTAATCATGGAACTTCTTTAATTTCGCAAAGATTTCTAATTTGAAAAAGTGCAAAAGGATAAAATTCTGTACTTGCCACTTGTCTTGAAGAGGTTAAATAGACTGCATTTGCTAATTGATTATCCACTGTATATTATTGATAGTTTCAGATGCAACAATTTTTAATATCAGATGAGGCCAAATAAAAGAACAATGGTTTTCAGATTTAATGTGCTCAAGGTTCCTGTCTCTGCAGGCGAAGACACTTGTGACCTAATGCTAAATCTATGAGGAGGTTATTTTCTAATATCTCATTTGCATTTTGACATTTTAAAATAATTTTTTTTCGCATCAGATAGCTGAGATCCATCTCTACATTGCACCTTTTTTTACTTTTTCGATTTTGGTTGTAGATATTTTTTATAAAGTTACTTTCACTTTTGAAACCGGTTCTAAAAATGAAAGTGTCATTCTACAAAATATCTGCAAGCAAAATCGAAAAAGTAAAAAAGGAGCGATGTAGCGATGAACCTCAGCTATACAATGCAAAAGAAATTTTAAAATGTCGAAATGCAAATGAGATATTAGAAAATAACCTTCTCATAGGTTTAGCGTTAGCTCGCGAGTGTCTTCGTCTGCAGGGACAGGAGCCTTAACAAAGCATTGCAAAAAAGATGACAGTTATCTTGGACAACAAAATCATTCATTTCATAAGTGGAGAGATGCGAGTCAATATCATTAAGTTAATCAGTCAAAACAGAACATTTGAATTTAAGTGTTTCAGCAAGCTAAAAAAATAAAAACGAAAGTCATGCACATCTTACCTGTATAGAAGAAAAAACTAGGTAAGACACTCTTTCATAATTTCACTAGGATTCTTCTTCACAAAACATTTTAAGATATCAATGGTACAGGAGAATGCAAAATAATTTCAAATAAGCTAAAAAGCACACATTATTTTATCACCCACTTGTCACAGAGAGATGGTAAAAATATTATAGTCAAACTTGCCTATCTCAAATCGCTCAAGAGAAAAAAAAATTGAGATACACAGGATTTTTTATAGCAGACATCAGAAAATTTTATATAGGATTTTTTAAACGGACATCAGAAAATTTTATTATGTTCTAAATATTTTTTTATCAAAACAAAGAGATTGTAGATTTGAGTAAATGTTGGTGCATGTTATAAAAGATAATCTATTGGGAATTTCTGATGCATGGACTTAATAGTTTTTTTGAAAAATTTGCAACAGTAGCAATGCTTCACTCTTCTAAATTTTCATAATTCATTTATTATGGTGGCTCAATCTCATCTTAATTTTTGCTGTTAAAATAAATTGCAAGTACCAAAAGCAAAATGACACTGTTGTGAGGAATTTGACTTGCATAGGTTTTGGGACAAAATAATTGAAAATACTTCGAGATAAGCTAAAAAAATACATAATGCTCTTTATGAAAACACATGAATATTAGCAAATTTTGAGATACTAGGGGGCTCTGCCCCCTATGAGCTAAGCTAGTCAACCACCGTTCAGACTCTAAAAATCTGTTAATTTGATCAGCTTTAAAAACAGTACAAAAGATTGAATTATAATTTTAAAAAACCAGTGGCGATCTCCCTGTTAACGGGTTTCCATTCATTTTTTTTTACTGAGGGATTTTAAGGCCAAATTAGCTGCTGCTAATTGCTGTTTTCGTGTTTGATTAAATAAAACTAGTTAAACACCTGAAAATTAGCTAATAGAAAATGAATTAAGTCAACAGAGTATTTGCTTCCCGGTATTTTTTAATAACGCTGTAAGAAAATGATTTTAAATCTGAAGTAATTATCACCAAACTTTTCTTTCTCTTTGTAATATTCACCTGAAAATATTTTTAGAACGGAAATATTATTATTTGCACTGTCTTAGAATTAGCAACAATAGTTAAAAAGGTCATCTCGAAATATGAAATAAGTCTCTCCTGCACATGCAAATATATATTTTAATTTAAACTGTTTTCACAATTATTTAGCCATTTGAAATAGGACATAATTTCATCCATATTTAACACATATTAAATAATTCATTATTTTATAGTTTCCTTTCCTTTTAAATACTCATGCGTAAAAATAATTTTTATGACATAGTTTTCAATATTTTCTTGTTTTTAACACGTAATATTCTAATTTCATAGGGGTTTTTTTCTGTCTATAACAGTAAATAAATTTTTAATTTAAATAAAGTATTATTCTTTGCAAAGTTTTTACAATCAGCAACAATTTAATAACCTTTTCTAAAATATGTAAAAAAATTAGTCAAAAAAAAAAAAAAAACCCAGTTAACACACTGGGAGCTTCCAATGTCCTTCCTTGAGAAAAAAATTATTAAATTCTTATCTATAGTTTTTGCTCCTATAAAACTTTTTTAATGGAATGATTTTGACCAACTTTAACATTAAATATCTCTTAAGTAATTCTTTGGTTTAAAAACTGTCTGCCTCAGAGTGTTTATCAAACATTTCTCTAGAATACCAATTTTCATAATTTTGTATGCAGTACCTTTCTTAATATTAACGAAGAAAGAGCACAGGCCACAAAAAATTCCTTGACAGCGTTAGTTACTCTTTTTTTTTTTTTTTTTTTAAAGAATAGAGAGATACAGGTTAGAATACATAAAAGGGGGTGTGCCAATGTATTGAGAGAGAGAAACAACATAGAAAGACACAAATATGTATAAAAAAATATTTTGAAACCTCTAAGATCAAACACAGGGAGACCAATCAAAATTGCTCAATTGCTCCGGGAGGATTCAAACAGAGAAGAAGAAGAAGAAAAAAAAAAAAAAAAAAAAAAAAAAAAAGAGGGGTGGGGGTGGAAGTGAAAAGAACGAATTATAGAGAATAAAACGATATTTTTTCCATTACACTTCTCTTCTTGAACTCTCCCGGAGCAACTGGTCAATTTTGATTGGTCTTCCTGTGTGCGTGTGAGATCGACTCTGTGGCTGTTTGTCAACCGTATATCGCATTTCGCCAATGACAGTCGAGCTGTAAGGTATGGCTTTCTGTCTACCCCCAGACTTTTAATTTTATCTTTGATTTTACACACTGATGATGAAACTTAGAGGCTTCGAAACAGCTGTATGCATTTTATCCATATTTATATTTGTGTCTTTCTACGTTGTTTCTTTCTCTTAACAGGTTAGAATGCTCTATTCCTTCTCTAACCTATACAAATAAAATATATTTAAGAGGTCATCTCCATATTCAAATAGAATAAATCTATAAAACATAACTATTTTCAATATTAGCCTATACAGTAGAGCGCCGATTATCGGAATTCCAATTAACCGAACAGCTTATTTCTCTCAATTTTCTTTTTTTTTTTAAACCGAACTTCCAGTTAGTTATCCGAACAGCCTATTTCTCCCGAAAATTTTTTAACCGAAATCCCAATTATCCATTGGCTTTAAAAAAAAATTTAAATAAAGAAAACACTGATAGTGGATGAGAAAATTAGGAATGTAAAACAATAAACGAGATGAGAAGAATCCTAAGCTATAAAGAAAATGAAATTATCGAGTGGTTAAATAGTGAAGTACATGGCCCTAATTATCAGATTTTAAATGATGAAGAGATTGTGGATGAGATTCATGATGAAAAAGAAATTGATGCAAATAAAAACAAATGCTCTGAAAATAACCCAGGTCCATCACATAACCTTTGAATGTTTGGAAACAGCTATGAAATGGCTCGAACAGCAGAAAAACACTTATCTTATTCAACTAACGTATTTAAGAAGAATTAGAGATATGGCAGCATTGAAAAGAATGTCTTCGTTGAAGCAAGCTCTTTTGCTTAAATTATAATATCTGGAGTTCAGAAAATGATAAAAAAAAAAGGAAAAAAAAAACTAATGATAAAAATGTAAACCAAATAAATAAATAAATAAAACAATCTTTAAACATGACCGCACTAATTGGTGGTGTCAGTTCTAAGCTTAGGCAACATGTGAAGGTTTTAGCATAGTCAGAAACATCCCTTAAATTATCTGTCCATTTACCCTAACTTTTGCTTATCCGAACTAAGGTCGGCCCCGACCTGTTCGGATAATCAGCGCTCTACTGTAATTTTGAAATCTTAATTTTTAAACTGACCTTATTCTGGAGGGAAGGTTCACCAAACAAATTTATTTATTCCAGTAAAATCTGGTAGGGTAGAAATTACTTCACAGTGTATTCGTCAAAATATTATCTAATGATTAAAAAATTAAAGAGGATATTAACACTGGTTTGCAAAATACAGCCTTCTATGAATAAAAAAACATATATTTTCCTTATTGTTTTTATGAAATGAATCATTCTTTCAGTGACTACAATAATAGTGCCTCAAAGTGCAATGTCAATGTTTTAAGCATAACTCAAAAATGCTTCGAAGAATGAGCTGAAATTCTGCATATGCTTATTAGTTTATAGAAATTGATTTATATTAAAATATTTACAGATTATTAATACATAAAAATCACATGATTCTGTTTGAGATACTTAACACGACAGAAAAAATACATAATACTCCTGGGGATAAGAATGTAAATATTAAAAATGACTAACATTAGGAGTTTAGAGCCTTACATCTATATAATTCATTAACTACTTCACCTAATAGCTTTAAATTTGGTATCTGAAATTAAAATATACTGCAGAATCAAAATATGATGTTATATTTGGGTGTCAGCATTGAATATTTGAAAGACTGTCTATTTTAATATGGAGACAGACTTCTAAATTAAATTTATTGATATAGCAAGATAGGTGACATAATTCTTAGTCAAATGAGTTTTTTTCAATATTTCTGTGATAATTTGGCAATAGATCACCGGGAAGGCGGCAGCACAGAAAATCACCTCATCAAGTTCATGGCTGAAATTCCAGAATCAGTTAAAACTCGATTCACATATTAAAATGCAATTGGTCTGCCAAGTCATATCTTGGTGGAAAACACCTAAAAACCTGATTTTAACAGTTGACTCGTAGGTTTACCACTGTGTTTTCTTGCTCCCAGTCCTCCATATTTTCATACCTTTGAGTACAGGAAAACAGAATGGAAAACCTACGAGTCAAACGCTAAAATCAGGCTCTCGGGTGTTTTCCGCCAAGATATGACTTGGCAGACCGGTTGCATTTTAATATGTGAATCGAGTTTTAACTAATTCTGGAATTTCAGCCGTGAACTCGATGAGGTGATTGTCTGTTCTGCCACCTCCCAGTCTTTAATAAATTACTACTGGGTTTGTTTTATAAAATTTTGGACCAGGGTTTCTTTTTTAAAATTTTGGATCAATGTACCAGTATTATTTAGGCAATGCTAGATTACTTTTTCCATCATTGAAGTTAATGTCTATCAAGTATTTATGAAAAAATACCCACATAATATACTTTCTTGATTTCCATTGTTCACATAAGTAATAGATTTTACAAAGAAAGGAAACCTATCAATTCATCACAACAGCATTTATTTTAATAAAAACTAATAAAAAAGCACAATGAACTTTTACACATGATATGTACATTAATATTATACAAGTCAGACTTTGGAATATGTTTTATACATACAAAAAATGACACCAGTGTTTTAATGATTTTTTAAATTCTGATAAATGAGCCACATATACATAAAGCTACTAACTATTTGCCAGAGCAAATATTACACAAATCTTGGTTAAATAGTGAAATAGCTACATACATTGTGGAAGTCAACGTTATGAAAATTAAATAAATAAAAAGAAACTTAAAAAATATACAAACAAGCTGAATAACAGTTTTAATAACTTTTGCTAGCTTAGCAATGCAATAATAGCTTAGCAATGCTATAACAATGGGAGAAGGGGAGGATGAGAAAAGAAAGCAGTAAATAGAAGTTATAGATGTACATAGTAAAGTAAAAAACAAAATAAAGCACACATATACACATTTAAAGACAGACAATATTGGGTCCTACAACATGAACACTGTTAATTGCTATATTGATCATAAAGTTTTGTTTATTCATTTTTAAAAATTATAATGAAGCTTCTGAAGAAACTTTAAAGATTTTTTTAGAAGAACTATTGATTTAAATATGTCTTGAGAACAATAACCCACTGTTTTTATCATCTGAATGTACTCAAATTGAAAATGTGTGTGTTAAAGTTCCTGCAACAGACATATGCAGTAATAGCAAATTGAATTTATGCCATGCAAAAATTCCTGTTTGTTCTAACAATAAAAAGGTCATATCAAGGTAAATGGAATAACTATGTATGTGTTATTCATAAACTGTTTATGGGGGAAAATATTCCGGTCATATTACTAACTAAAGTGCATAAAACATTGATGTTGCTATTTCAGCCACATTGTGTGAAAATAGCCAAATTTCTACAATTAAATAAAAGCACGACAAAATTGAACAAAATATGTTTAATTGTTTGTCGGAATTGTGACAATCTTTCTTCAAAAGGGAGAAAGGATGTTCAAAACTTTATTAAAATGTTACTAAATGAACATATTTTGCTTTAGAATTTATTTTTCAGCCAAATTTAAAGTTTTTTAATGATGTAACAACTAATTTTTTTTTTTTTTTTTCAAATCAACACAAAAAATTTTAATCTAATAACTAAAATTGTGATAACTGAATTCTAATGAGATAAAAAAAAAGAAAAAGTGTCATTTAAGTGCTTAATTAAAAATTTTTTTTTTTTTTGCTTTTTAACAATTTTAATAAAAGGATCAAAGGCTCTTCTAGACCTTTCATTCTTTCTACAAAGTGCAAAATTTTTTGACATAAAAGTTATTTTAAGGCCCATTTTTGGTGAAGAAGCTGTACAAAAGATATTCAAACAAACTATTTTTTCGTCATTTTGACACACTTTCATTTGGTAAAAACAGGTGCAGTGAGATACAAATACAGCCTAAAAGTTTATGAAAAATTACAGACACACTTAATATTATTACCTTAAAAAAAAAAAAAATAAAAAAATAAAATCAAACATGTAAATAACACTATTTTCTTATTGTGCCTATTCTTTATCATTTTAAAATGTAATTTTCTAAGTTTTAAAATTGTGTAGCGTAATTTTGTAAAGTTTTTGTATGTAATTTTTCAAAGAATTGACATCCTAATAGCAAACCAATATTAGACCACATTATTCAATATTGCACTGATATAGGGAACTCATTTTTGAAACATACAACTTATCGATGTTTATTTAATATTGAGTAAGGTTTCCAAAACATCGGTACTAAGAGTAAAACCTCTCCAAGAGACCACATCTCTTAATGATCACATTTTTTCTTGAATGGAATTTACCTTTATTAAAATCCAACTTCATAAGTCTACCTCTCTTAACAATCAGAATCATGAGTATTCCATTTCTTTATAGTCAATTTATTGACTTTGAACTTAACAAAAGCTGTTGATTTTTTTGATTCTGTAAAAGGCGAATTTCTCTGAGCACTTTAAATCTCATGACAAGCATTTCTTAAGTGTGAAATAAATTTCAAATTCCATTTTATGATCTTTCAAGAAACCAATCGGACTCTACTGATGACAATTTAAAAATACCAGAAAGAATTTTACAGAATTTAAAGAATTTTACATCCCAAAAAGAATGAGTTAATCATCAAAGAACACTTTGGCAGGTATTAACAAATTGATGGAAGTGTTACAGACTACAGATAATGAAAGAATTTTATATTTATTTAGTGAATTAAAAGTAGCCTAAGAGAAAGTCGTTAAGGGGAAAAAAAATGAAAATATAAACACATAGCCATTTCTTAAGAAATAACTTTTTTTTAAATTGAAAAAATAAATACAGATTTCTTTTAAAATGCTTAACATTTTTTATAATATGAAAAATAATACACATAAATAATACACACACTTTCTGTTTAGTAGTCTAATAATAGGTGTTATCAATAGTACCTCTATTAAAAGATTGATATTTGATGGAACTAATGGTCACTTTATAAAGATTTTACGGTACTTTTCGGTTAGCCAGGCGCCAGTGTTATCTCTACATATATATATGCACATAATATACACACACACATATATATATATATATATACATACATATAATATATATTATATATATATATATATATGTGCATATGCATATCATAACACTGGCACCCGGTTAACCAAAAAATACCGATTTTACTTTACATTGTTTAGAATGTGTAGTGAAGCGAATAAGAATATTGAGCTAACACAGATTTTCCATATAAGAAGAGACAAAATGTTCTCTTTAGTTTGTTATAATCTGTTTTCTCTGGCAAATATTTTTAAACAGGGAAAGACATATATGCAAACTACATTTGTGTATTTTATCTGATAACAAACAGTATTACTACACATACAAAAGTAGTATAACAAGTCAATTTTTTTTTTCAATAACTTAAATTTTATTTTAAAAGAAAAACAAAGTATTATTTTTAAATCACAGAAGAAGAAAAAATATTTATCAAGAAAACTGGAGATAATCAAAGAAACTCTGAAACAGTTTTAACTTCAGACTTAGAAGGGAACTTTCAGCAACCACATTAACTTTCCATAAGTTAGCAAGCAATATAATTAAACTTAAAAAAACATTTTAAACAACATTTTCCATTTAAAAACTGATGACGCAGTTTTATATATTAAGATGCAATCATTAGGAGTAAACCAAAATTATCAGCATAGAAAAAACAGGGGATATATTTTACCAATATAAGCAATACAGGAAATAAAAATTTTAAAACAAAGCAATAATAATAAAAAAAGTTATATAATGCTTAATACAGAGAAAAGTGGAGCATATTTCTAATGAAAATTTTTATGGTTAACAAACGGTCAGCAGTTTTTTGAGTGATAAGGTAACAAATAGAACTTTTTAGCATTAACATGGAAACATTTTAAAAGAATTACAAAATATTAAATGCATGTAACTACTTTCAATTATAATCTTTAGAGAATTTGTTTTGAGGGAAAAGAAAAATATATACTAAATATATTAAATTGAAAAACTTATGCATAAAATATCATTATTTTTAAATGAATTTTCATTATTGCTGAATGTTTTCAAAACAATAATGTAAACTATTTGATAATTGCAATTGTATTTTATGAAGTGTAAATTTTAATGTTATGGTTTAACATCATGTTTTATAAAACACTTGTGTACACATATAAAAACTAGAAGCTATTGAACTATATATACATTTTAATTTTTAATCACATCAGTGATCATCCATGAGATTTTACACATTTTGAGGTAGCATCAGAAGCATGAAAACTGAATGTTTATGGAACACATTAGAATGACTTTACTTAAAACAAAATGTGTTCTTGTGAAGATTTTACTTCTAATTAAATATCCACAGAAGCACAATCACTGAATGGGCCAAGCCGTTGAAGACTATCCACAATACGGAGAATGAAATGGTAGCTTTTGTTTTTTTCAAACTTTCTTAATCTACATGCCATAGGTAATTGCAGAGCTGCAACATCTCCAACTTTTTTCCAAACTGGGAGAACTTCTAATTGACTTATTTGACTACTTGTATGGCATGAATAAATCTGATAACTAGAAAGTGTAACTGTAGTTGTTGTCAAGTCAACATTCCATGATAATATAACATCTAGAGAAGAAAAAAAATATATGCCATATTACTGAAATAATTATTAAAACATACATGGATAAATTCTCATGAAATGAAACACAACATTTAGAAGATTAAAAATAAATTATTAAAAAAGTAATAAAAAGTTTTAATGTGGGATATTTGTTAGCACAATTTTCATCCCAGTAAAATTTTCACAAGAAGAATACGTTAATTTTAATTGAAGAAATGTACACTGACTACGAAAATGAAATTTTTTCATTAAGTATGAAAAAATACAACAGCCAAACTGAAAAAAAGAAAAAGAGATTTTCTTTTATTACCTGCCCCCTTTTCCCCAAATAACTAGAAATTATTCTTTTTTTGCTGGGAGCAAAGGATGAATGGAAATTGTAAGAGGGGATTTCAGTGATTTTCTATTTATTACTTCTACAAAAATAAATAAATAAATAAATAGAAAATTTTAAGATGCAGATGACTTTGAATAGCGTTGATTTATTTTCGAACACTTTGTAACTTTACATTAGAAAGTAACTAAGACAAGACAATTTCATAACAGAACTCTTTTCAGTGAATCTTCACAAAATAATAACAAAGATATCCTTGATGCATTAAACTTTTAACAAACTGTTTTTATAAATATGCATATAATGAAGTAGAATTTCGCACTGGTTGGGTGAAAATGAAAAATCCTTTGGAAGTCAAATGGAATACAACAAAATATTTTTTCTCAGTCTGAACCCAAGACAAAAGAAAATTAATCTATACTTTTAGTGCAAATATGAAAAAATATAGTCTAAAATAACATTTTTAAAGTATCAGTTATACTTGAAGTCAATCCAAAAGTTTAAAAAAAAAAGAGAGTAATTTGGTTAATCAGAAAATAAAATTATAGCCAAATAAAAATAACATTAGCAATAGATTTAATTCTAGCTCAATTTATCTCAAAATTCCAGTTAACTTGGGATTCGGGATGATATATCAGTAGATTAAATAAAAAACATATCAAAGTGTTTTTAAAAAATTGAAATATAAAAATTTCCATATCACCTCCCCAAAAATTTCAATTGTTGAATAAAGTAGAGGGTGTTGCAAAAAAACATTTTTTGTAACTCTTCACTGTTTGCAATTTTTTTTTTTTTTATTTCTCCCAAATTAAACATTTTGTCGCTTTGGCAATTGCGAGCATGAATCTTGGTCAAAACCAAACTTGTAACTGACCTTGTGATGGAGATTTTAAAGTTACATACTGCATTTCAAATAAATTAACATCACTCTTTTATATTCTCAAAATAACATTAAAAATTACTAATCCTTATTCTAAAAACATTAATTTATTTTTCTGATTGCAAAATTATTTAATTCCAACTATTTCCCCCTTTGCTAAGAGCAATCTTTCCTTCATTTTTAATTCACTCTTTTATCCCTATTGCTTCTGATAAAAGAAAGAAAAGAAATATTCATGTTCCTACATTTTTAATAATGTATGCAGTTAAAACTTCTCGATTCTGTATTTTTCATGTTGATAAAAATATAAGAAAGAAAGTTTTATTCCCTTATTTTGCCTAGCAACAGTATTTCTGCTTCATTACATTCTAGTTTGCACTTCCTTTATATCACAATAAGAACCCCTATTTATCCCTCAATGTGTTAGTTAATACACTCAATGACACCCATATTCCTTCGAATTATAATAAGACTATGTTCATTTGGCTTGACAGTTACTTTATTTATCTTAGTTAAGGCTGCTGTCTCTGCTGGCGAAGAAGACACTCACAAGCTAATGCTAATCCTATGGGGAGGGATTTTTCTAACATCTCATTTGCATTTTGGCTTTTTTTTTTTTTTTTTTTTTCCCCCATTGGATAGTCATGATCAGTCTCTACATCGCACCTTTTTTACTTTTTCAATTTTGGTTGCAGAAATTTTTTAGATGACACTTTCATTTTCAGAATCGGTTTTGAAAGTAAAAGTAACTTTATAAAAAAATATCTGTGACCAAAATCGAAAAAGGAAAAAAGGTGTGATGTAGAGAAGGACCACGGCTATCCAATGCAAAAAAAAAAAAAAAATTTAAAATGTCGAAATGCAAATGAGATATTAGATAAATCCCTCCCCATAGGATTAGCATTAGCTTGTGAGTGTCTTCGCCGGCAGGGACAGGAGCCTTAAGATTTTTGGTGCTCGCTTGTAAAGTTTGTAACTTGTGATTCAACCTGGTGTTACTGTTGAAAATAAAATGCTCTTTGTTCTTCTAAAGACAGGAACTTTCTTTCATAAATTTATTATGAAATATCCCTCTCCATAGGATTAGCATTAGCTCGTGAGTGTCTTCGCCGGCAGGGACAGGAGCCTTAAGATTTTTGGTGCTCGCTTGTAAAGTTTGTAACTTGTGATTCAACCTGGTGTTACTGTTGAAAATAAAATGCTCTTTGTTCTTCTAAAGACAGGAACTTTCTTTCGTAAATTTATTATGAAAATCAAGCAATGTACAACATCATTCACTTGGTTCTATGTATATACATTACGGCCATAGAAAAATTAACTCAGCGATCCCTTACAGAAAAACAGATTGAATTGGAAAATGAAAATTAATTTTTCATCTAAAATGAATAAAAATGCAATCAATATAATACATCAGCAGAGAACTGAATGATTATTAGGCATGAGTGACATTTCAATTAACTCATATTTAGAAAGTTAAATCATAAAATGTTATACCATACATATTTTTGTAATCGACATTAACTTAATATAAAACTCTTTAAAAAAGAAAACTTTTTACCTGTTTCTTCTTTAGTGACTTTCAGTGTCGGTTTTGGTAGTGGTTCATCATAAAGAGGAGTTTCTGGTAAAGGTGGAATTTGCTGTTTAGAACTAACATACTGGGTTGCAGGTGGAGTAGAAGGTGGGGTAATCAATCTTGATTGTACAGGAGGCTGAAGTGGGGTCCATTTTGATGGCATAGGAGGTGGAGGTGCAAATACTGGAGTGACTCTTGAAGATGGTGCAGATGGATTAGCAACTGTAGTTACTGGAACATTCCTCACAAGCATCTGACGAAGCTGAGCAGAAGAATGTGGAGAAGATGTGAAATGGTTAATAGAAGTTTGTGGATAAAATTGATTAGGAGCAAACTGATTCATTGAAGCAGGAGCTCCAGGATAGAAAGCAGGTGATGTTAAGGCAGATGGAGAAGGATTTACAGACGCTACAGAATTTGGTAAAGATAGAGGAGGATGTCCCATAGATGGTGAAAGATGGTTCATAGCGGAAAGAGGATTATAAGGAGAATTTGAAAGGTGATGCATAGAACTTAACTGCAGATTAGATTGTTGCATATGATTAGATGCAGTTGTGGCAGGATGATATAAAGGGAATGGAGAAGAGTTCACCGAAGCCATAGGACCCTGAAGGCAAAATAAAAACATACAAAGCATGGGAGAAGAACTAATATTTTAACAAACATTGTCTAAAGCAATTTAAAAATCTAAATTATAAAAAGAAAGAACTAGTTTAAGTTTATATTTCAAAAAAATACGTAAGGAAAAGTCTAATATATTGGGTATACATAGGTTTAAAGTTATTTTTATACAACATAAGGTACGATTGTCACTTTATATATATATATATATATATATTTTTTTTTTTTTTTTGAAGTTAGAAGTTTTCTTATTTTAAATAATGAAAGAACAAATAAATTAGTATAACATTAATAAAAATACAAATAAAACGTCGAAATAAAAATGAACTTGATGACATAAACACGTGTAATTTGCTTAAAATCAAGTGAATATGACATTTACGATCAACCATTATTGGCATTTAATCTTATAGTTTGGCGATAAATTTTTGGTCCATGGTATAACCAAATAGTATCAATATTAGTTCTTGTTGCATTAAAATACCTCAATTTGTTGATTTTCTGCAAGCAAGTAAACTCTATTGTTTACAATGGAAGTCTATGGGAATTTGGCGAAATATTAGAGATATCAACAAGTTGGCGTCAGTTTTGGTGACTAAATTTGGTCACCAAATTTCACGATATATCGCCAAGTTGATGACGGAACAGGACCTCCCACCCTACGGTAACCCCATTATATATATGGAGATACGATAGCATAATATATATAGATTTTTATTTTTCACGTGCAAATCTTGCAATAGAAAAGTAATTGTTATGGTAAGAATTTTTTTGTGTTTTTTTTTTTAATTGTTGGCAACTGCTATAACGAATTTTTTTTTTTATTTTCCAGTCGTTTTTCTGTAAGAGCTGTTTTTATCAGAAACATGCAAAGGCGATATTCAAAAATTTTAACCCTTCCCCATTTCTACTGCCTTGGGCCAATTTTTCTCATTTGCAATCCCCGCCGAGATATTAGCCATCTCGATGTGTTTGGCGAGTTTGAAGACGATCCATGCATGATTGTGACTTTTATCGTGCGGACAAAATTTAGTACATACATACATATTATATATAAACTTTTTAGGTGGTGGTGGTTTTGGGTTCCTCTTCCTGGGGTCATATAATGAAAAATTATGAAGAAATTTTTCAAAAGTCGCACCATGGTAACGACTGCAATAGGTAGTATTTCTTACGAAATCTACCTAAAAGTCCAGGATACTGGGCAGCGGAAGAAATAGACAAAGTAAAAATCCACTGAATTTGTATATATTTGACATGTAAAATTGCTATGATGTAAGGAAATTGAATTCTTACATTTTGTTTATTAATAACAAAAGTATTTTAAATATTGCTATGGTGTAAGGAAATTGAATTCTTACATTTTGTTTATTAACAACAAAAGTATTTTAAATATTGCTATGGTGTAAGGAAATTGAATTCTTACATTTTGTTTATTAACAATAAAAGTATTTAAAAAAAAATGCAATCTATTAATTAAAAAATAGTGAATGCATATTGATAACAATCTACAAAACAAATGTTAATTACATGATTATACAATTAATTTTATAGAATACTTTGCTGTAAAAACTTGACCAAATTGAACAAAATAAATCAGTTGTTGAACATTAATTGCACTGTATGTTAATAGAAAAATGGTACCTTTCATAATTTAAAGCTAAAAAGAAGAGGAAAAATGTTACTTTCACATTATAGTTTTTCAAGAATCTATAGGAATGTAATAAACAGAACAAACAGTTGTATAATAATGTCTTAGTATATTTAAATAATTTTCTGTTAGAATAAAAAATTTGCTTTTCTTTTTTCTATATTTTGCAAACTTTGTTTTTATTTTGTTTATTCTTTACTTGCTATTTAAAATGTTTCTCATTATTATACACATTGACACTTCCAGCTCCCAAGGATGTATTGCCAATTTAGAATGTAAAATCTTGCAAATTGTTTGCAGTTGTAAAAACACAGACATGTTGTAATTATCGCTTTTGCCATATTGCTTTATTGTTTTCATTACAAATTTTGTACTGGTTTTATGACTTTGATGAATTATTGAAAGCAGTTTTAGAAATATGGCCTATAATTGAGTGCGATACAATACAGATTGTTAAAAATATTTTTATGAAACATTATTTACTTTATGTTACACATTTTAATTTCTCTATTACACCTTTGAGCTTTATGAAGTTGGCAAAAACGTAATTGCAGGGGTCTCTATAATAAAGAAATAATAACATTTTTATCTTTTATTGATGCACCTGCACACTACATCATATAAGTAATGTGCATGAATGTTTTCATGCATATATCAATAAGCAGTGGTCAGAAGCAGTGCATTAAGTAGGGAAAGTACAGCAATCACTGATTTGGTAGTTTTTAACGTAGTATGCATAGGTGCCAAGTTGCCACTAATCCTCTGTAATATGTGGGTTAATTTAACCCTGGTTTAAAACATTTCGTACCGGAAGTTTTTTTCAGAGATGAAATTAAATAAGTTCCACGTAGAAAACTGGAATTAAATAAATAAAGATTCACCAAATAATTTTTCTGGTTCGAAACTTTGTTAAACTGGGTTAAATTAATCCTCGCATTACGGAAGATTAGTGCGAACTTGGCACCTCTGAGTATGTAGCATTTTGAAAAATGTAATGTAGTAACACAATGCAAATAATCAATAGTTTGTAGTGAACACTGATGCTACTTCAGTAAAAAAAATGTGTGTCATTCTTCCAGCACGTTATTATAAAATGCTTCTTTTGTGCAAAATGTGTTCTGCACAACAATTTGAAAATGTCAAAAACTCAGTTGCAGATTTTAGCAACACATCATATGACATTGTAGATTTTCTCACATATAAGTAAATCGAAGTGCTAAAATCCAAATTAAAGAAATTAATTTTCTTAGTGGAAACACTTGTCTACATATTCATTATTAGATCTTCATGTTTTAACACTGCATTTCTTCTTTTGGAATTGCTTTATTTACATATTTATTATTTTTAATATTATAACAGAGAAAATAATTATTGAATTGCCCTGGTCGGCATATAACAAAATAATATGTGTTTAAATTAATATCAGGGGCCGCGCTAACCATTCGCCAAATGCAAATACATCCTGAAATTGGCGAGAACAAATTTATTATGGTGAAAAAGCTGGCAAATGATTTTTTTGTTGTTGTAATCATGTTTTGCAATGTAAATGAATTTCCCTTTTTAGCGCAAGTTTGCGTACGGCTGCATTTCCAGTCTATATTCCTCCTCTTTTTCTCGGCCGGCCAATTAAGAGTGATTCTGTTCCGAATTTTCAGAAAATTTAAAGCATTCATTTCCGAAAATTAAGAAAAAAACGGTCATCAATCCGAAAATTTGGACAAAAAAAAAATGTTGCGGATTTCGACAAATGGTCGCTGATAAAAATTAATTTTGTCAATCGTTTGCAGGAAAATCAGGAATTTTGAGAAACGATCGCTAGAAAAATGCAAATTCAATCAAATACATACATACATACACAATGGTACTACAATCCATGTAGGATTTTGACTTCCCTCAATATACTTCTCCAGACCTTCCGATCTCTGGCCTTTACTTTATAATTTATAATTTGGTTTTCTGCAAGATCTTTCTCTACCTCTTTTATCCATCTCTTCCTGGGTCTACCAATACTTCTTTTCCCAATTACATTACCACTATAAATCTTTGTGCTTCGCTCATCCCTCATTCTGATTAGATGGCCTAACCATTGCATTCTTCTTATTTTTATAGTATTTATTATATCTTTTTCATTATATAACTGTTCAAACTCCATATTTGTCCTTATACGCCATGTATTGTCTTCTTTAATAGGTCCAAAAATTTGCCTTAGGATCTTCCTTTCCCAAGTGATAAGTAGCTTTTCATCTTTTTTGTGTAGTGGTCCAGGTCTCACTACCATAAATTACTATTGGTTTCATAACAGTTTCATAAATTTTAAGTTTGGATCTTCGAGATATTAGAGACAGGCATGAGAGTGGGTAAAGAACAAAAAGTCTGAAAATACGTGTAAGCTAAAATTTGATAAAAAACTATAAGACCGTGTGAAATCATACTTTGCACAAAACAGGCAAAAAACACAAATTTTGTCAAAGGGCTCGGAAAAAATGTGGATTTCATCAAATCGTCGCTGGAAAAACGCGAATTCTGTCAAAAGATCACGAAAAAAACGCAAATTTTGTCAAAAGATCGCGAGAAATCGCGAATTTTGTTAAAAAATTGCAGAAAAAATGCAAGTTTTGTCAAAAGATCGCGGGAAAAATGCAAATTTTGTTTAAAAAAATGGCGGAAAAAATGAGAATTTCGTCAAAAGATCGTGGAAGAAACGCGAATTTCGTCAAAAGATTGCAGAAAAAACGCGCGTTTCGTCAAAAGATCATGAAGAAAAAAATGAATTTCGGCAAAGAATCGCAGAAAAATGCAAATTTCGTGAAAGAGACGCTGAAAAAACACGAATTTAGTTACAGGAGAGAGGAAAAAAACATGAATCGTCAAAAGGCTGCAAAAAAAAAAAGAGAATTTCGTCAAAGGATCGTAAAAAAATAAACTCTAATTTTGTCAAAGTATTGCAGAAAAAACGCGAATTTTGTCAAAGGATCGCGGAAAAAACGTGAATTTCGTCAATGGAAAGCAGACAAAAATGCGAATTTCGTCAAAGGAAAGCGGAAAAAACGTGATTTTCATCAAAAGATCAAGGAAAATACGCGATTTCTGACAAAATATCAGGAATTTTGTCAAAGAATCACTGAGAAAATGCAATGCAATTCTCGCACGATATGTCTCGTTTGGTGCATTTTTCGCTGCCAGAAAGAAAAATTTTCTCAAAAATTTATGAAAAGTCGGAAGAATCTCACATCACTGTAGAGATGATTTTAGAATGCTTCGAAGAGAAAAATAGCATCTATTTCCTGCTGCAAGTCGAGTTTAAATCTCTGCTTCTACCATATTATCACAGGTGATTGTAGATCCTAAATATTTAAATTCTGTTTTCATTAAATTGTAATTCATTATTTATTGTTGCTGTTGCCTGTGGTTTCATTCGGTCCATTTTCATGTATTTTGTTTTCTCTTTATTAACCATGAGGCCTAGTTTTTTCCCTTCAATGTCTAGTTTATTGTATGTTTCAATCAAGACTTTCTTATTTCTAGCAATTATATCAACATCATCTGCAAATGCAAGGATTTGTAGGGAGCAATTTATAATAGTACCTCCTTTGTTGCTGTAGATGCTTCTAATTATTTTCTCCAGGCATAAATTAAAAAGAATTGTCGAGACAACATCACCTTGCTTTAGACCTGAATTCACTGCAAATTCTTTTGAAAGTCTTCCCTGTACCTTAACTTTAGCTTTTGTATTTTCCAGTGTTAATTTTATAAGTTTAACTATTTTATCAGGTATTTTAAATTCCTTTAATATTTCAAATAACTTATTTCTGCTTATACTGTCATAGGCTTGTTTAAAATCAACAAACAATTGGTTCAAATCAATATTTTGTTCATAGAATTTTTCAAGGATGTTCCTGATACTAAAGATTTGATCCACCGTTGATCTTCCTTTCCTAAAAGCACACTGATAATCACCTATTACCATTTCAGCATACGACTGTAATCCCTTTGCAATTATATCTGTATTTAAGAGCTTCGCAACGAGGTTTTTTTTTTCCAGGAAATGTTGTAAGCCTTTCGCCCAACCTCTTTTAGTTGCCTCTTACGACATGCACAGGTTACATTGGAACTATTCTTTAATGCCGGTCACCACACGGCATAATTCCGTCAAATAATCGTGGAAAAAAAGCGAATATTTGTCAAAAGATCACGAAAAAATCGCAAATTTCGCCAAAAGATCGAGAAAAAACCCCACAAATTTCGTAAAAAGAACAAACCCCCCCCTCCCCCCGCAAATTTCGTCAAAAGATCGTGAAAAACCCCTCAAGTTTCGTGAAAAGATCGCGAAAAATCGCACACTTTGTGAAAATATCAAGAAAAACCATAAACTTTTCATCAAAAGATCATAAAAAACCCACAAATTTCGTCAAAAAATCGTGAAAAAAATTACAAAAGCTATTTACACATAATATATCTAATAAACCTACTTCAGGCTTGAAAGGGCTAATGATTTTAATTATATAAGGGAGAGTGGGGAGAAATGGGACACTTTTTACAAAAATAAGAAAATCAAATTTGTTTGACACAAAAACAAAAATTTCGATATATAGAATACAAAATGAAACACTTTCTAATGTCCTTGAACAATACAGAAACATAATTTGCAGAAACAATTTCATAAATAAAGAAATTGTAAATTTCAAAATGTGTCCCCATTCCTCCCTACTAACAGGGAGGTATGGGACAGCTATAAAACAATGTATGATAAGGCACAGATTGTCTAGGGTTGGCTATATATACAGACTAACAAAGATAGGTTCATAATGTCTGTTCTATAATATCAAATTCCATCACTTTCATCACAGGAAGGAAAATTCAGGATTGTCATTCAGAGATGACATTAAAAAGTCACCCGTTTAATTTATTTACATTTTGAAGTAAATGAATATATTTATAATGTTATAATTAATATACTACCCTCGAAAAATATTTGCATATTAGCAATTTACATTCATCTTATTAAAAAGAAGAAATTAGACATGTCCCATTCCTCCTTTTGCTGGCATGGTCCTCCCTCTACCTTCGCTTGGGGCAGTGTTGGGTATGAACACGTTCATTGAACGAAAACTCACGAACTTAGTTCACTTGCTGTGAACGTTGATTTGAACTTGACTCACTTTTTGATAAATGAACGTGAGTTGAACGAAAGTTCAAAAAATCTGTGAGTTTGAACGAAATTTACAACTCAAACTCAATTTTTTTCATAATTTATTTAATTTTTTTTCCAGCTGTTAAGAACACGTTTTTCCCATTCAAATGCCATTTAGAGGCCTACATGGACTCGGTATGGGTCGAGTCTGATCATCAGTTTTTCTGAGTTGTGCCTGGGTCTGACTTTCTCTGGAGGCGGGCCGGGTCGAACCAGGCTTATTTCTGAGCTTGTGCTTATTCTTCCTAGAAGTCTGCACCGACCGAAATTTTCTTGCATGGTCACAACCCTGCTTGTATGAAAATCATTGATCCGTCCCTGTCTGACTTGTGCAAAAATCTGTTTAAGACTGTTCTCAAATCCAAAACTGCAACTTTATAACATAAGTTTTAATTTATTTTTGTTCGTAAATGCATGAAACTAGCAGGTGCTGTTGTTCAGGTTTTTTTTGCATACGCAATAGATCTTTCAGAAAATAGTGTCAAAGTGGGCGTTTTGAACCGAATTTCCACGCGAACGAAGAATAAGCACTCAAGAAAAGTTGAAAAATGTGTTTGTCATGTGGTCAAAATCGCTTATAACTCAATAGGTAATTTATATATAAAAAAATGGAAACACACAGTTCGATTCCAAATCGCTTCCATGGTCAGGCTTTCCAATTTTATATCTTTCTGCTTAAATATGAATTTGTAAATGTGTCAAAACGTTTTGCGCTTGTTGAGTAGAGTAGTTAAGAACAGCCTTAAGAAACAACCTCCTTGGGTCAACAATTTTTTTCGAAAATACATGTATTTTAAAATTACCATTATTCTACAATTAAAATTCTTTTTAAAGAATAGTAGTACATATACATTTCTAGGGGGGAGTCAGTACTCTAAAACATGTTATGAGAATCTGTGTATGACGAAATCCTGTTTTAAACGAAAAAATTTCTCGACTGGTGCAAAATGGATATAATAATCCGTTTGAAAATAATTAATACAGTTGCAAAAGACGACAGACCTCGTAAAAAAGGAACTTAACTATAACATTTATTTTCTCTCCTATGTGATTCCGTCTTAGAAGGTTTCTCGATATAGAATTTTTCAGATTTTTAAGTCTCCAAGCTGTGTAAACGGATAAATGGTAATAATGATTCAGATACATACAAATAGTGATCCATTAAAAAATTAATATAGTTTACAATAGAATATATAGAAAGAAATGTAGGAGAAACAGTATTTTGGAATGGGGTCCCTGTACTGTACTATGCAGTCTATGGCACTTTTATTTAAAGTGAACAATATAAACATGAAAAAGAGACTGTAATAATAATAATATATATATATATTTTGTCAGAACTCCTTGCACAAGACAAAATTTTAAACATATCGACATAAAAATAAATATCTGTACAGAACAACTACTAACACTTTTATGCATCATTTATAAAAACTATCATTAAGAAATTCCAAATTCTTCGCAGAAAGTTTTAATAGTTTTATATATATATATATATATATATATATATATACACAGTACAGAACCATGTATTCCGGATAACTGGTTTTTCCGGTTAACTGGTTGTGCATTAATGCAGCATCCATTTGATAAGTTTTGCGGAATATGTGTGGTTGTGACATTATTTCTGATTTTAAATTATTAGATTACTTGGATTAAAAATCAATGCAAGAAAGATCAAAAATTAACCAGAGTTTAAAAGAAGGTAATTTATGGGAATCCCTTAGGAAGAAAAATTCCCCTGTTTCCTCTGCATAAAAATTAAAACATCTAAAATACAACTAAATATGTTTTCATTTCAAATTCTAGATGTTGTCATCAAATTGTACAATTGTTTCAAGCAAAGCTTATGTCAAACAGGCAGTGTATGACACCTTTTTCTGCAAAGATTCTGAAATCAGTCTATCAGAAATATCATTCCGGATAACTGGTTTTCCAGTTAACTGGTTTCCGGATAAATGGTTCCATACTGTATATATATATATATATATATATATATGTATAATTATAAGTATAAATATTTCGTGAATAAAATAAAGGAAAATTAGTATTAAAAATTTTATGGAGCGAACTCTAAATTTTTGAGTAAAAATCTGCCACATTTAGCAACACTGTGACCTGTATAGTGGTTTAAAAGGTTCACATTTGACCTTAGATATTTACTTCTGTTTCAGATTCGGATCGGCTTCGGATTGGGTTTTGACTCTTGAGGGTCGGATTCGGGTAGAAACCGATTTTTCAAAACAATGTCGAAAATAAAAAGGTTAAAAATCTGTATACAGTAAGACCTCCATAACATGGGCATAATCTGACGAGGGCAAGGAGGGTATATACCCGCCCCCTCAGTTTTTTTTAAAGAGCAGGGGCAAAGTTATGTTTTGCCTTACCAGATTTTTTGTCTTGATTTCATGTAAAAACATATTTTTGTATTTCATTTTTCCTTTTTTCCCCCTCCTATAGTTTAATAATTTATACATTATCATGAGCGTAAACTAGAATTGGCTAAAACACAATCAAAATTATCAGAATTAACGTTTTCATGTTGACAAGTAATTTCTGTTTTATGTCTTAACAAAACCCTCTGCTGTAGAAACAGGTTAACTAAAACTGTTTTCCCATAGACTTGAGATGTTATCTCATCTCGACGTATTTTCCCTTCTCTTTTTCTTTTCTCTTGCTCAAAGTTGAAAGACTATTTTCTCCTTTTCATTTCCAGGAATGTTTGACTGCACATGTGGCAAAAGATATCTTGATTACAGTGTCTTGACTCTGACCATAGTCATTTCTTTAGGATAATATCAACACAACACAAGAACTTCCTTTCCTTCAGGGCTGTTCATAGTGCCACTATGTGGGAGGGAATTGTCCGGGGTGTCTGATTTGGACACTATACTCCGCTCGCTGTATACTTATTTGTATATATCAAATAATCCATGACAACTAAAGATATAATTCTAATTATTACACTATCACCATTTAGTATAAATGAAAAAGTATAAAAAACTAACTGATAAAAATAAATTTTGACCATTAAACGTTTAAATATGTCTCCTGTGCACGTTAAACTTTATTTTTTCTTTCTTTTTATATACAACTATTTCATTAACAAATATAAATAGATGTCTGCACGGGAAGAAATTTTCAGGCCGAGCGCGATCAGTAGACAATTTTTCTTTTAGCCCTGCATAAAAGTTCAGAGTTCGAGCTCCGAGTCCAGCTCGGCCCGTTCAAAAAAATATTGACCCAGCCCAGTATAAAAGCTAAAAGTTTGCCCCAGCCTGCATGAAAAATTAATCGTCTCGGCTTGGCCTGGCTGACCATAGATTTTTACACCTATAAGGTTAAAATTGTCGGTACTTGTTAGTTATCCCGTCGCCCAAATTACTGTCGCCAAATTGTAAGATTAAATGCCAATAATGGTTGATCGTAAATGTCACATTCACTCGACAACACGTATTTAGGTCATCAAGTGATTTTTATTTCAACATTTTATTTGCATTTTTATTAATGTTACACTAATTTATTTGTTCTTTCGTTATTTAAAATAAAAATTATGTCAATTTGTATAATTTGGCAGGTGGTTTGGCGATTTATATAATTT
This sequence comes from Maratus speciosus, assembly GCA_963932465.1. Classification (NCBI taxonomy): domain Eukaryota; kingdom Metazoa; phylum Arthropoda; class Arachnida; order Araneae; family Salticidae; genus Maratus; species Maratus speciosus. The sequence goes on from OZ010789.1 coordinate 63,676,745, forward strand.
GGCGAAATTGGTCGACGGGATAACTAACAAGTAAAAAATTGTCTTGTACGAGAAGTTCTAACAAAAATACTTATTTTATAATTTTATTTCATGTTTATATTCTTAATTTAAAAAAAAAAGTGTCTTGAGCTGTGATATTTATTTTTTAATGCATCTCTGGTAATATGTAAATCTCTTAGTTATCATTACTATCGTTAATCCATATTCTATGGCTTAGAGATTGAAAAATTGTAAAAATGCTATACGATAAAATCTTCTAAGACGACATCACATAGGAAAGAAGAAAAAATCCGTTATGGGCCCTTTCCCCTCTTAGAAGGTTCATTGTCTATTGTAAATGCATTATATATCCTTTTCACAAGTATGATTATAATCAACATATTTTTTCTGTTGTTGATTTAAACACAGGATTTCACCATATGCAGGTTCTTTTTCATAGGTTTTTTCTGTACTTATTGTCAAGAAATGCATCTACCCACATATTAAAAAAAAGAAAAATTAATAATAAACCTTAATTGAAGAATAATAGAAATTTAAAAATACATGCTTTTTTTTTTTTTTTTAATTGCCGGGCGGGCCAATTATTTTCATAAGAGCTGTGTTGGAACAGGGATGGAAAATTTCTACCCGTTCAGTACTCCAGGAAGGATGCGTAGAGATCTGCACGGGGCCGGGCTTGGCAGAATTAGGACAATTTTTTCAATGGGCCGGGCCAACGAACAAAATAACTGGCCGGGTCGGGCCAGCAAAGAATTTGAAAGGGCCTGCAGGACCGGGCTGATAAAAAAAAATTTAGCGGGCCTACCGGCCAGCTTTAAAAATTTAAACGAAGCCAATAAAGTATGAGCCATTTTCAATGAATATGACTTTCGCGAGGAGTATAAATTTGTGTCATGAGCCGATGCGAGTTTGACAACATCAATACAGAAATGTAACATGTCCATCTCAGAGATCGGCATCGGACAGTTTCATGGTGTCTGATCATGGGTTTAATTTTTTCAGCAGATTTGTGCCGGGTCGAGATTGCAGGCTTGCATTTTTTTTTACTACATAGTCATGCCGGGACAAAACTGGTCTTAATCGTTTTCAGGATGTATAAGGCAGGCATTATGTTTCATAAAAGTATTAAGAGCTATAATAAATTTCTGTTAATAGTATTTTTAGAACACCTTAAGGTGGTCTTGAAATCCACTGCTCAACAATGCGAAAATTTCCGATACATTTTCTAACACATTTTTAACTGTAAAGGCATAAATTGAAAGGATTTGGAATCGAATAGCGTTTTCCATTTTTGATAAATTACGTACAGAGTTATAAGAGATTCTTGTCACATGACTGTATGTTTTTATCCTTTCTCATGCTATCGCCGGAAATTCGATTCAAAACGCTAACTTTGGCAGTATTTTCTCAATTAAAAAATAAATAAAAATAAATAAAATATTAGCTATTTACATAGTTTCTTAATACCTGCCAATTTTACGCTTTTCCGAAAAGAAGTTACTTCAGAAATGCGTCAGAATGTAGCTCCTTTGGATTTGAAAAAAGCCTTAAAATGACAGGGAAATATTTTCACAAATCTACTTTTCATTATACAGCTTCAAAAGTTATCATGTTTTTAACCCTTTATTCTAAGCTACATTAATTTTTTACTGAATTCTTGTTTGAATTTTGAATCGTCTAAGACTGTAAGTAATCATTAATGTTACTGTTGTGTGTTTTCTGTTTTGCGAACACATAGTAATCTAAAATATACTGTAAAATGTTCCCATAAATACACATGTAATTCATTAAAAGAATCTTAATTGTATCCCGAGAAAAAACAGAATTTTTATTACAAATTGAGTTGGGCCTGTTTTCAATGATTTTTGTACGGACCGGGCCGACAACTGTGAAAATGTAAACTGGCCAGGTTGGGCTCGGGCTGAATTTTTAATTTTTACACCGAGCCGGAACAAGATACCTTTCGCTCGGGGTGGTCCCGGGGCTGGAAATTCCAGCAAGTGCAGGCTTCTAGGATGCAGAGTCCCAGGGTTGTAGTGGGTAGCTGCCCGCCCAGGCTGGGTTTTTTATAAAAAGCCCAGGTAAAAAACCCGGGTTTTTTAAAATATATTTCTGGAAAAGAACAGATGATGTAATTGTTAAGTTTATGGTTATTTTGTTTTATTTATTCACTTCTTTGAATCTTGGAAAATATATTTGTATTAATTTACTTGCACTTTTAGATTGGAAACAATTGGAAAACACACAATTGATAGCTTTGCAATTTAAAATTTATTTAGGTACTTCTTAGTTATCCCGTTGACCAAATTACTGTCCCCAAATTGTAAGATTAAATGCCAATAATGGTTGCCATTAATTAATTAATTGTAAGATTAAATGCCAATAAAACCATTAATTCGACGTTTTATTTGTATTTTTTTAATGTTTTACTAATTTATTTGATCTTTTGTTATTTAAAATAAAAATTATGTCAATGAGTTAAATTTGGCGAAAGTGGTCGACGGGTTAACTAAGAAGTACCTTTGTTTGTTATTTAAATTAAAGTGATCATATCTATATATGTATTTTAAGAACAGAGAAAAATGGTGAGATCATTATTAAGACTATGAAGTCTTTCCCATCTATTAGACTATGAAGTGTTCACAAAGATTGTATTTGAGATCAGGATTGCCACTTATTTTGGCAATCAAATTTCGCGTGCTTTACTGAGCAAAATATTAAATTTTCCCAGAGTAATTCCTCTGAGAATTTTCAAAATTTCAACGGATAAATTTTGCAAAGTACCAAAGTTTAGTAAAATTCCTTGTTTTTTATACTCATTTTTAAATTCCCTCAGATTTTCTAGTTTTCCCTATACAGTGGCAACTCTGAAGATTATTATTTGTGAAGAAGGTGGAATCATCGTCCACATTTTGGCAATTTAATTTACCCGGGGAAAATTGCCCATTTAACCCGGGTTTTTTAATAAAACCCGCCCGGGCTAGGTTTTTTCTAAAAAACCCGTTTTTTTTACAACCCTGCAGAGTCCAGTCCCAAAGCGGCACGGTAAAAAAATTTCATTCCCAGACCATCTGGAAAAAAGTAATCCCGAAACCAAGCCTGGAACGAGCGTCGTGGAGGAAAGTTGGGCAGTGCCCATGAAGATGAAGACGCTTACATTGAATAACCAAAAGGTTAGTTCACAAAATTTTGTAAATTTGGACGATAAAGTTCTAATACATATATATTTAAAAAAAAAAAAAAACTGAGTTTTTAGTGAACTTCGCTCACTTTCATAGATGAGTTTGAGCAGATTCGTTTGAAAATTTGTGAATTTGAGCGTGAACTTGACTCATTTTTGAGAAATTGAATTTGACTTTGAATTAGTTCTTTTTTTTTTTTTTGTGAGCGTGCACAACACTGGCTTGGGGTACCATTGCTTCATCTAATGTGTGATTGATGAAATGATTAGAATGATACATAAAGAGAAAAACCTATTGTCCCATTCCTCCCCACTCTCCCCTATATGATATATATCTATATGTAATATATATATATATCATATATAGAGATGTAAATTTTCTAGAAAAGTTAAAGTGGTGGAAAAAAAGTTTTTTTTTTCCAGTTTTTTTCTGAAAAAATAGGAAAAGTTGGAAAAATTGATTTTTCACAAATGTTTCTCCCAAATAAATTATATTTCTTAAGAGAATATTAAATAATAAAAACATGTTTAATTTATCAACACTAAAATCAAATTATTTTCACTTTATATGACTATATTGTAAAAAAAAAAAAAAAGCAAGGCCTGCTTTTAAAAGTTTAATTTTTCAGTCTCAGACCTTTCACAGTGGCATTCACACTTTATTTAACACTATTGTTTAGTATATCATGTCTATGTTGAAATGATTTTTCAGTTTTATTTGTTTATTTACCAATAGAGCTAATTTTAAAAGCAAATAAAAAGCCTCATAAGTTTCAGCCAATATCTCTACAGTTTGAAAACAAATGTATTATACATCCCATCTACATTGTGTTGATTTTTAAGTATATAAATGATGCCACTTTAAAAGAAACAAATTGTTGCAGTTCTGTCATTATTATACATATCATAATTCAAATCTTCCTTTGTTTAAAAAATGGTATATTTTTACAATGTTACATTTTCCTTTCTTACTGTTTTAATTTTCATTTCCTGTAAGGAATATATTTAGTTTCGGTAAAAGAGACGTTTTATTTAATATATAGAAAAATACATGAGGAATTAACCTGAAACTTACACACTGATGTAGCAAAAGCGTTTAAACTCGAGATTATTAATAAGTGGCTTATTGTAATATACTGTGTTCATTTTTATGAGGATAGCATGTATACTTGCAGGAAATGAAGGTTTTTATAAAAATAGTCCCAAATTTCGCCAAGTTTTTTACTTATAATTTGCAGAGTTCTTGATATATAAAAAAAAGTTCTTTTTAGAAAATACGTATAACAACATTGTACACAATACTCTGCAATCAGAATTAAAAAATAATAAAAATTGGATGAAAAATGAGCAGGTTTACTAAAAAATGTTTCACTGTGCATGCACGAATGCAATCAAAGTATAATGTGCATAATGTATTAGCTAAGTATATAGAGCAACTTTTGTGAATCATAGCTTGAAAATTCTGAAAATTGTCGTTGATAGAATAAGCTCGAAATCCATTGTTCCCAAAAAGAAGCAAAAAGATGAGGGGTTCTATCAAATATCTAACCAAGATAGCGTACACAATATTGCACGTACTACTATATTTGGCAAAAGCAGATGATCTTGGATTAGATATCGGAAAAGTAATGTCCAATGTGGCAGAATACAGAAGTTCGTCTGGTTTTTGGAGCAGAAAATCAATATGGGAATCAGCCAGACACATTAGCCCTACTACTTGGTGGTCTGGACTTTACACTGCACAACCACTAACCCACTTGCTTTCCGGTTACTACAAGTTCAACTAACATCAGGAGCATGTGAAAGGAATTGGTCAGCATTTGGTAACATACACACAAAGTTGAGGAACAGGTTGACTACAGCAAATGTTGAAAAACTTGTAGCTATCCGCTGCAATTTAGACCTATTCAATGAAGAACCCATTATGATAACCCAAACAGAGTAGTCATCTACCAGGAGTGCAGAATCAGATAATTCAGATTTTGACTCAGAGTGAAGAAATTAATAAACATAATTATACATTTTGTAATAAGTTTGTGAGTTTGGAAACTAAAAAAGTTTGTTTTTTCTCTCTTTAATATGAAAGTTATATTTTTTTAAGATTAAAATTTGTTTTGCACTGGAAATTGCCTAATTTTTTTTTTGAAAAGTTTATTTAGTATATTTATATATATATATATATATATATATATATATAAATATATATAAATATGCACAGTTAAATAAGTCTGAAAATCTATATTTAAGGAAAAGAAAGAAAGGAAGAAAAGCGTAAGTAATTTCAAATGCATGTTGTTATTAAAAAGATTTTTTTTCTAATTAGTTAAATATTTTTATCTTACCATCTGATTACATGATTGATAGCAGCTATGACGTTAAAAATAAATGCACGTTTCAGATTTTATGTTAATTTTCAACTTTACCATTTCCATTAATTGACATATTATTGAAATAATTTTGCCCATGAATTTTCATTTTTAACAACAGAAGTTTCATTTAATTATCTTATCAGGAATCTGTTTAGATTTTTTTTTTTTTTTTTTTTTTTTTCATGCAATCCTGTTTTTGTTAAATTGTGAACTTTTGTATATACCTGTAAAAATGTAATCGGAATTTCGTGAATTAGAAAGTATCGTTATATTTAGGTTCGTATTTTAGTTAATACTTTTATACATATATACAACTAGATAAGTTTCATTGGTAATGTGGGCTGTTATATGTTGATTTTTTTCCCCTTGAATCATTTGTGAAAGGTTCAGTTTGGAGATTGAAAAATTTTCTGAAATGTCTATTTTTAAGAGAAAACATTTTGTGAACTGTCTTGTGTTTTAAGGTGAAAAAGTTGTGAAGATTCCTTTAAAGGACATGAGTTTTCTTAAACAGATTTTTGCTTAGAGATCAAACCTTCCTCATTAATGTTTTCATGTGGGACACTTAACATAAAAATAAATATAATAAAAAGTATCAGAATGTAGCAATTACAAAATTTTGAATATATTATTTTGTAAATGAAATTTCAATTTTTCCAATTTGGAAAAATTGAAAAATAGCCCTTCGGAAAAAAGCTGAACACCCCCCCCCCCTTTTTTTCCCAACTTTTCTGGGTTTTTTCCAAGCATTCCCATCTCTAATCATATATATATGTATACATAATATAATATATGCATAATATACTTTTGGCTAATAGATAAACTTGGCTAATGATTTTCAAATTTGGCTAATGTGTTGGCTAATAGTCTTAATTTCTTAGCGCGACCCCTTAATATTTTAGAAAATAACACAAAAATGTGTTTTCTTGTAAGCTATCTTTGTTAATTTGTTAATGCAATCGGTTTTACTGCATTTATTTGATTGTATTCTGGCAAATGCAATATAACAAGGGGTCATTGTATTACTTTTGTTCCTCAATTACAACTGAAATCTTTGACAAAGCAGTGAAGTAGTGACTACTTTTGAAAAGTAATCTCTAGTTGCAAATAACAAGAACACATATTTTAACTAGAAAATTGTCCATTTTCTGATATTTTTATCATAGCCAGACCTGCCAACCTTTGAAAATGAGAAATCGTAGCACACAAAATTTAAATTAATCTGGAGGTTGGTTGGTTGGTTAGTTTATTGTGTTACACAGCCATCTTTTGACATTCGTAAAAGGAATAAGGCATCAGTCTTTCAACTCAATATAGTAATTTTATTCCTTTGAAAAATTTTATACGATTTTTAGAGTTTCGCAGCATTTTTTTTTTTTTTTTTTTTTAAATTTGTAAAAGGATCCTGGTTTCAATTTTTTAGCCCAGTGCAGTAAATTTTGACGAAATTCGGGATTTTTTTCATGCAATCATTTCAGGATATTCACAATTTTTCCGCAATCGTAATTCACATTTTTCTATCACGATTCTTTGTTGAAATCCTCACTTTTTACGATGAACTTTTGACGAAATTCACATTTTTTACCACGATCCTTTGTCGAATTTTGCATTTTTTTTTTTCCCCGAGATCCTTTTAACGAAATTAGTGTTTTCTTTCTGCGATCTTTTGGTGAAAATTTGCGTTTTCTTACTAAACTTTCGATGAAATTTGCATTTTCTTTCTGCGATATTTTAACAAAATTCACACCATTGAAAACACAAAATCTCAAATCTTCCGGGCGGGACATCCCCCTCCCCCCCCCCCCCCCCACCCCCGGGCCAGCCCCTGAAATCAACTCTGCATTTTTACCACGATCCTTTGAAAAAATTTATTTTCTTCTGCGACCAATCGACGAAATTGATTTTTTTTATACGGTCATTTGCCGAAATTCGCGGTAGTTTATCGCAAATCGTGCTATTTTGCATATTATTTCAAACCTTGCTTTTCAAAGAACCCCCCTTCCCCCTCCTTTCCAGAAATTCTTAAAATGGCACCTTGTTTCTAAGGAGGCTAATTCCAGTATAAATATTTACAGAAACAGGATTCACTCGTGGTTAATATACATAAAGAGAGTGTTTTATGTTAAGAAGTTTGTTTTGCAGTCCAGATTATTTTTTTATCCATGAGTATTTTTTAATATCCGAATTTTCGGACTAATGGCCAATTTTTTAAAACTTTCGGAAATGAATACTTTGAAATTTTGGAAATTTCGTAACAGAATCACTCCTGAAAAATATGCTGTGCGGGATAAAAATCGCAACTAGAAACAAAAAATGCGTTTGTGTTTTTTGCAAAAAATCGTAGTTTAAGACCGATTTTCGTAGCATCGTAGTTTATAGGTCCAAATCGTAGCAACTACGATTTTTTCGTAGCAGTTGGCAGGTCTGCATAGCATAACCCTGTCATTACCAGGAGTGGAGAATTTTTAGAAAATCTTAGCAGCTAAGGATTTTTTTTACTAGTTAGTGTGATGCACCACACAGTCAAATTATTATTATAAAAATTTACATAACTTCAAAAATAATTCATTACTACAATCTATTTTGATAGTTTTCATATTTAAGATTTTATTATCAAATTAAGAAAGATTTTATGCACTATAAAATTTAGTGTAGGATAGAGCTGTGGCACGTTTAATAATTGAGAAAATGTGAGGATTTTTTTTGTTTTTTACTAGTTAGTGTGATGCACCATACAGTCAAAAATTATTATGATAAAAAATTACGTAATTGCAAAAATAATTCATTACTACAATGCATTTTGATAGTTTTAATTTTAAAGATTTTTGTATAAAATAGATTGTATGCACTATAACAAGAGGAAAGTTTAGTGTAGGATAGAGCTGTGGCACGTTTAAATTGAGAAAATGCGAAATATATTGTAAAATTTTTGATATAGTTTTTAAATTGTCTAAAAAACTCACTCGCTCCACCAGAAAATACACTTGTCAGTGATGAGTAGATAATGTAATTCCCCACTCAAGGTCTGTAATATCAACATTTTAATTAATTAATTAATTTTTTTTTTTTTTTTTTTTTTTTTTTTTTTTTTTTGCGGAACTAAAAAAAAAAGAAAAAAAAATCATCAAGGTCAGTAATATCAACTTTTTAATTGATTTTTTTTTTTTTTTTTTTTTTTTCAGAACTTAAAAAATCAAAATTTTCAAAGGTAAAGCAGGAAAAAATAAAATTACAAAGTAAAAGAGATAAATCACCCAAAACAAAATAATACCTGTGATAAATTTGACTGAGAGAATCGTGGAAAACCTGCAGGATATTGACCTCTATTTTGTGTCATTCCTGTATATGGCTTAGTAAATACAGGAGAACTGATCCTAGCATCTAAAAAATAAACAAAATTTATAGCACACATAGAATAAATAGAGAATTAGTGAAATATGCAATCTTGTATACCTGACATTTATAAACTGATAAAATATTAGAATAGTATGACTAATTTTGCATGTTATTTTAGAGCTCATTATCATAGTTTTTTCACATTATAAAGAAACTAAACTACTTATTATTTATATAATTAATTCTTATGCACATGGGGGAAGCATAAGAGAATATTGACAATGATACATAAAGTAGCATCAGTCACATTGCATACAATGAAACAGGTAAAAAATGTTATCAGAAATATGTTTTTAGCATAATTTGATAAATGTAATAAAACAAAATAACTTCTCCTTTGTATCAACACACATTTTATTCCTAGCGCCTGTACAATCATACAATATGTGAATTAAAAGCAGAGTTGCCAACATCTGAAAAACAAAGATCAGGGGACCTTCTTTTGGCAGTTTCACTCCCTGTAGTAAAACCTTTTAACACCGGTTTAGTTAGTACTCGAGAAAAAAACAAAAAAAGTACCATTATTGAAATAAGAATAGCACATACATATGGGAGTATGTTCAAAACACCAAAATTAGTAATCAAGAATTCAGATCGATTTTTTTTTATCTTCAATTTAAAACTTATATACCAGATAAGACAGCAAGCACTCTTGTGATTGCAATAAAAACATATGCATTAAATAAATGCTTTATGCATAGAAATTAATAATTATCAAAAACATTCCCTATTCCAACTTTCTTAAAGTGAGACATATATCGTACTTTGGCTAATTAAAAAAAATACATGGAGACATTTTCTTTTATCAATTGCTTCTCAGCTGTGTACCACTTGATCATAGGAAAACTGGTCTCCTCATGGCTTTAAATTCAGGGATAGAGTTTTTTCAGATATATATATATATATATTTATAGATTTTTTTTTTTTTTTTGGGGGGGGGGGGGATTGAAGGGGCGAGTATAATTCAAGTTCTTAATTATCTAACTTTTTACGATTTTGGATTATTGTGTCACATTATATTTACTGCATTCATTGCAATGTTATCAAATTATTTAAAGTTTTACTTTATTAAATCATATTATATATGGTACACTTTCAAAATTCTTCAATGCCTAGGAATGGAGTCTGCGTGCTCCCATCAAAACAATTTCTTCAACCCAAAAACCGATAGACCTCAACCAAATCCCAAAGTAAAAGAAAATTACTCCAAATTTTAACACGTTTATAATAACATAGTCTACAATTTTATCTCTTATGTACAGAAATGAACACATAGGTTATTACTATGGGCCATCATTAATAGTCAAATCTATAGTTTTTCATTTGAAAAATATTCAGGACTTCCTCGTTAAAAATCAGGTCATTCCGACTCCGCCCAAAAGAGATAAAGCAGGATCTGAAAAAGTTAAAGTATATCTCACTCGCAACGAAGAAAATACATCAACCTATCCTGATGCAGGACTGTAATTTCATGTAAATACGGAAACCGGTAAAAAGATTTCCATATGAAAGGGAACCCGACAACAAATGAAAGAAAACTAATTCATATTTTAATACAATTATTGTAAAAGAAGTGTACAATTATATCTTTAATATAAACTTTACCTTTTATGTGGAAAAGTGAAGATATATTTATATATATGCATATATAGTATTCATAAATGTTTAAATATGTAGTTTTTTCATCTGATAAGTAATCAGGATTTCTTTGACAAATAGTATTAACATGAACCCACCTCAAAATAATGAAAATGCAATGCGAAACAATTAACGCTTGCAGAAAATCACTAATGAAAATTATCTTATTGTTATCTATATTATAAAGGACAAGCATACCTGTGCGTAATGCATACGTCATTTTGCGAATGGCAACACTTTGAAATTTGAAATGAAATTTCGGTTTTGCAATTTTTGCTACTGCAAATTTTTTAATTTTTATACATCACACATTCTCAATATTTTCACTGTCATACAGGGTAAAAAAGTGGTTTAAAATGCAATTTGTTTGAAAGCTGTATCTCAATTTATTTTTGAGATATTAATTTTTTTGTAGTTTTCAAACCAAATTTTGTAATTGTGGCAACTGAAGTACTCCATTTATACTGAAAGTAAAGGGAAAATAGTAATTACTGTATCTTTGTTGCCATTTTCCCATAAAAACTGAAAAAAAAAAAAAAAACTGAAATTAAAATATGTGCTATGTCAAGAATATCATCTGTTAATTAATCAGGTGAATTTTGGTTTTATTTCGTTTTTATTTATCAATTTAATAAATTGTAGTTTATTGCAAACTTACTTTACAAACGACACAAAGCTGAAGGAATACAATTTTATTATTCTGTGTATAACAACATTTTCTGAATTTTGAAAAAATATACATGAATGATTTCTGATAAAACATGGAGCTATTATTACCTTTTTCTGAGTTTGTATATTATTCCCCGATAATGACGTCATATGCATATATTTCTACAGATGTTGTTTAAGACTGGATTGTAAAAGTGGAATGCTTTAGTGGATGCAAATGATATGATAAAAAGAGAGTATACGTAATTCTTAAAACAGAAATATTTTTTGCAGAAGTGCGTCATTTTCACCCCCCAGCTGCTTTGAAATTCTTCACAGGTGAAAAGGCTTGACTTTTGAAAATAACGTAATCGAAATCACATACTGATAAAATGCAATGTTTTGCAAAAATTTGGAGTTTTTTTCCAGAAGAGCAGTGATATACAGTGTGCATACTCATATCGGAAGCCTTTGTAAAAAAAAATAGCAATTTACATTACAAAACTTGATGATTCTCGCCTGGATGAATTCGCTTCGCCGAGTTAAACACAGAGGCGGATTAACCACTGCTCGGGCCCCTAGGCTTGACTTTTTTGCAGGCCCTTCCTCTCCTTCAAAGCGATATAGATCAGATGATTCAAAATATATGTCTGCTCAAATTATCTCATAAACCACTGATGAAGGAATCGTACTTTCAATTACAAAAAGTATAGAAATAAAGTAAAGTTTTTAAATATGGTATTTGTTTTACCTAATAAAATTCTAAACTTAATTTTGATACAATTCATTGGTCTTGTACGTTATATTTAGAAATATGTTTTTTGTCTGTAAGAGGAACAAAACAAAAAAAAAATAAAAAACTATTCTTTTATAACCAAAACTTAACAAATTATGAATTTTATGTAATTTCAGACATTAGAAACAGACAGACGTATTATTCAGGTAAACGGCAAACATTGAAATTTCATATAATTCAAAATATTATAATTTGATAAGTTTTAGTCGTAAAAGAATGTGATTTTTTAAAAAATGCTCTTCTTAGATGGAGGACATTCTTTTAGGACCCAGGTTCCGTACTTGTCTTGAAATTCTTAAAATTCCTGAAAAATCAAAAAACGTCTTAAAATATGATAACATATCCTGAAATTTCGCGAGTTTGTACTATAGCAATAACAGTCATGATTTTTCCGCGAATATATATATATATTCCCGCGAATCATTTATTTTTTTGCAAAATTCCACAAAATCAGTATTTTGGAATTAATAAGTGCATAGGAGAGAAAAAAAATATGAGCCAGTAAATAGTGAAACATTTTGTCATCTGATGATAAAAAAAAAACAGGAAAAAAGTCAGGAATTTGTCAGACGGACAGTAAGGAAAATCCTTGCGAATTTCGTTAATCAGTTGTTCAATGATTTCCGCGGAGTCGGAAAAAAAATCGCGTTGATGTGTAACATGTAAATGACCGAGAATTTCACCAAACGATCCATAAATAAAATCACCAATTCCGGTCAATCATTCGAGGAAAGAATCGTGACTTTCGTCAAATAACTGCGGGAAAAACTCGTGAATTTCGTCAAGAAGTAGCGTAAAAAAGGCGCAAATTTTATAAATTGGTCACGGGAAAAAATTGCGATTTTTCTCAAACAGTTGCAGAAATTTATCGCGGAATAAGATCGCGAATTTCGTCGAACGATTGCGGAAAAACATAGCGATTTCGTCAAAAGGTCACGTAAAAAAAAACGCAACTTTCGACGAATAAGTGTAGAAATTAATCACGAATTTCGTGGAACGACTGTTAAAGAAAATTGCGAATTTCCTCAAATGATCGTGGAAAAAAAGATATCGCGAATCTTAGCAAATGATCGCGGGAAAAATCACGAATTTCGGCAGGCGATCGAAGAAAAAAATCGCAAATTTCGGCAAGCGATGGCTGAAATAAAAACACGAATTTCGCCAAACGATCATGGAAAAATATCACGAATTTCAGCATACGATCCGGGAGAAAAATCGCGAATTTTGGCAAATGATCGAAGAATGAAAACGCGAATTTCGGCAAACAATCGCGAATTTCAGCAGACGATCACGGAGAAAAATCGCGAATATCAGCAAACGGTCGCGGGAATAAATCGCGAATTTCGCCAAACGATCGTCGAAAAAATTCACGAATTTTGGGAAAGGATTTAAAAAAAAAAAAAAAAAAATCACGAAATTCTGAAAAAAAAAAAAAAAGTATTATGCTGGGTAAATGTATAATGAAATATCACCTACGACCAGTACTACCCCTGCATGGATCATATAAAATATAAAATTTCCTATTTTAACATGTACACTGGCACTTTTAAAACAAATGCCATATCTAAAGTCTGTACTTATAGTTTTTGCAGTTGGAAGAATGTTTCTATCGTTAGCTGTCTAATTTCTTGGTATTTTATGCATTAACAGCACTCAGAGCACTCAATTTTATGCAGCACTCGCGCAATTTTAACACAGAGAAAAATTTTCAAATACAATCAAATCATATTTAGGATATCCCAAAACATGTAAATTTTGGTCTAGCTTTAAAGGTGGGAGGGGTTGGGGTGAGGTCAGGTGACTGACCATGGTTCTAAAATGCTTGATTAAAATTTAAAAGCTTCTTTAAAAGATATCATTCATAGAGGTGTTGTCAAAATATTGCTTAGGACGCCGTGGCTACTAGTCTCCTCGGTGTAAATTTTTCCCAAACTGAAAGCTGAAAAACTTCATGAATTCAATACTTTCTTTTTATGAATAGTAATAGAGAAGAAATTTAAAAGTGGAGTAGCGTTTGGACTACAATCTATATCAATTAATAATTTTCAAGATTCAATAAATGAGTGAAACAAAGAATACTGCACATCATTTCTCTTTTGCATTAAATGTTAGCTCTATATGAAAAAAAAAAAAAAACCTCGAAAAAAAAAAAAAATCCTAGCACAGGGGCCCCTAGGCTTCGGCCTATTCAGCCTAATGGGTAATTCGCCTCTGGTTAGACAGACAAATACATAAGACCTTGAGAATAATTCGAAGTTTAAAATAATATCAGGTTCCCAAAGTTTTTGTCCAAAAGTCTTTCCACTAATAAAATTTTATTGCTATTCTTTAAGGCATTAGAATTTTTTCAAAATAACATAATTTGCTTAATTTAAATTTTCATAATTTTATATAATCTATCTATATTTAAAACACAAGGCTGTTTTTTAGTCATCTGCCCGTAGCATTCTGCTGAACCAATTTTACTACTTTTTTTTTTTTTTTAAATGAAAGTTGATTATTTGTAGATGTGCCTACACTAGCTGTTTTTTTTTTTTTTTTTTTTTTTTTTAATATCCCCATTTTTATATTTTAATTATATTTTATGAAATTTATTCAAAAAGGTTGTCATAGGATAAGGGTTGTCATGGTTAGCTTTCATTATTGCAGAGAAGAGAGAAATAATGAGGTTTATTCATCTTTATTCATGCCATTTTTTGATAACAATTAAAAATTGTTATATAGGGTTTAGTGGCGTAAAACGGAAAATAACGTACAAGTTTCAGACACTAGGCGAAATGCTTAAGTAAGTGAAAATGATGTCATATTTAAAAGAAAACAATCATTTTCTTAAATAAAACTAAACATTTTAACACAAATGCTCCTAAAAAACATAAATCAGGCAATTTTAACTCTCCCCTTTTACGATTAGATTCTCAAGTTAAGGTGCAACTGTTCACATGCAAAGATGTTGCTGACAATCGTGACTCTAAGTTTTGAGTTAAAATGATTTTAAAATGATCAAATTAAAATACAATTTTTAAAAAAATGGGGAAAGCGGAGATGAGATGTGCGTATGTAAATTTTGAGATGATGAAAATAATGTCGGGTTTAGATTTCATGGGGAAAAAATTCTATGATCGTGTCAAAGTGTAATAAATTTTGCTGTTTTCTATTCTGGTATATCAAGAATAAAAGCCTCAATTGATAACTTCATCATAATAGCTGATCTTTATTATATTTTACTGATTACATATCTATCTATCTATATTATAAAGGACAAGCGTATCTGTGCATAACGCTGACGTCATTTTGCGAATGGCAACACTTCACGATCAAATTTCTATTTTGAAATTTTCAATACTGCAATTTTTTAATCTTCTAACCATCGTACATTTTTAATTTTTAGTTTAGGGAAAAAAAATCTACTTTCAAATGCAATTTTTTTTAAAACTGTATCTTAATTGGTTGATTTATTACGTTTTTTAAAAATAATTTCCAAGCATGATTTTTTGTAATTTATCTTATCACGAGGGGGCTTCAATACATAATAATAATAAACATTTTGCACATAAAGCAATAAAAATTGTTCAGCATTTATTTCTGACTAATTTTCCACAAAAAAATTAAGACTTCCTGTATAAATAAATAAAAGAATAATATTAAAAAACACATTTGTAATCGGACAATTTAAATTTTTAGGCAGCCAAACAGGAAAACAAAAAACTTTCAAATGGAATTTGTTTGCGAAGTGCATCTCAGTTTACAGATTGTCCATGGTTTAATTTTTTTTCTTTCCAAGCATGGAATATTTTTAAATTTATTGCGTGGAGCTCGATTACGAAAGATTAATCAGTTAGCCTTTAAAACAACATAAAGAGTTCATCATTTTCTTACGACCAATATTCCATTAAAAAAAATTCCTCTATGAATAAATAAATAAAATAATATAAACAAAACTCAAATTTAACAGACATGTAATTGAAGTACACGCTTAAAGCTCTGAAATTATCAGAATTTAAAAGGATGTCGTAAGTAGTAAAATCTTCGGTTAATAACTCTTAGCATGCTACTAAATATGTAAATATCGTTTTTAATAAATTTCAAAACTTTATTTGATTGCTATAACTTAGAATAAATCTTTTCTAAAAGTAGTACAGAATTAGATTTTTTTTTTTTTCCTCTCCCAAAATCTAATGACCTCATGTAATATAAATGCTGCATATGAGGTTGTCACTCAGCAACATCACATTGGTGTACAAACATAAAAAAAAAAAGAAAAACTGTTAAAAACTATTAAAATGAAAATAATGAAAAATGTTTTTGATTAGTTCTATGACTGACATACTGCAAACAGGCACATGTATGAGTAAAACTAAAATTTGGCACTTAATCATTTGCAAAACGAGCAAATCCAGGGAAAAATAAGACTAGAATGTCTTATATCTTCCATATTTGAGAAAATCTATGATTGTGAAAATCACAATTATTCTGCAAATGTACATAATAAATATTACATTGCAAAAGAGGCAACTTCTAAATCATATATTCATACTTTTCATATGAAAAATGCTTTTTTATCGTAGGTAGGCAATCTAAAAAATATATTACATGTAAAAAAATATATATATTAGTTTTCAATTTTAAAAAATGTTTTTACCTATATTCTGTAACCTGGGAAGCCTGGGTACGATTCCCCAGTAGATCATAAAAGTTTCAAATTTCGTGATCTATTCATGACGTTCGTAGGCTGATATTTCGTGACTGATTGAATTTCATGATTCTTTTTTCGTGATCATATGACAGAATTTGCGATTTTTTCTGCGACTGTTTCATGGAATTCACAATTTTTTTTTCTGCAACCATTATCGAAATTGGTTTTTCTCGCGACCATTTGTCGAAATTCACAATATTTTTCAGCGACCAACTTGACCAAATTTTATATTTGTTTTTGCAATCTTTTGACAAAATTTGGGATTCTTTTTCATGATTATTTGTTGAAATTTCTGATTGGTTTTTTTTTTCTACCACCGACTAATAATATTCGTAATTTTTTGCATGATAGTTACACGAAATTTTGTATCTTATTTCACAAGATCATTTGACGAAATTCATCTTGATTGATTGACTAAATTTTTGTGATTTTTTGTGCAATCTTTTGACGAAATTCGCGATCCTTTTATAAAATTCGAGATTTTATCTTGTACAATCATTTGACAAAATCTGCATTTCTTTTCGTGATTTCTGATGAAATTAACAATATTTTCCATTGTCATTTGGAGAAATTAGCAATTTTTTCCACGACGATTTGGGGATTTCTTTCAAAATTTGCAAAATTCACGATTTTTTTGTGGCCCATTGATGAATTGACTTTGCGGAATTCGAAAGAAAAAAAAAACCTTAACTTTCATGAAAATTAAAAATATTCGCAGATCGCAGAACAATCACATGTCCGTGAAAGAGTTTAAGGAGACAAAATCAAGAGCTTTTTTTATAGTGCGGGAATTTCTTATTTTCTGTGAGATTTGTAAAGTTCTGCACGCTGTGCAATTCTGCATGTTCCCTGTACCTCAAAGAAAAATTTTCCTTGTCCTTCGCCAGGAAACTTTTGAAATGGCGCCCCTGTAGTAAAACCTGAAAAATAGAAGTCGAAAGGGACTAGTAAAAAGTTCCATTTTAGAGAGGTCTCTGTCTTAGCAAGTATGATTGTATGATGTTTTTGCATCGAAATTTGATTTTTTTTCCCGTTTGAGAAAGAGTTCTGTAATAGACAGGATTCATTTTTACAAGTTTTACTGTAATATATCTCTTTTCACAGAGTGGATGGTTTAACAATCTTCGAGGATACCTATAAAAATGGAATTTATAACAGAATTCTGTCTAAAAAGAAATTTTTTCATATTCAATATATTGAAATTTTACCTGCTAAGACGGAATCCTGTTTAAAACGAAATATTTCATTGTTTCTTGAGTTTCTGTATTCAAAAGTTTTTACTGTTTTTGTAAGCATGATTCAATTTACGTTTCTCATTCGGGAGGAGGGGGTGTGGGGTAGATGCTCGGATCCTACCCTTAGCTATATAATTTCCCTCAAAAAATCTTTGCCCCCCCCCCCCTCCCAAGGAATTTCTGAAATGGCACCCCTGTCTACAACTTAGCACACAGCATTAATATGTGTTTGTATTTTGTATTCAAGTAAATGGGGTAAACTTTAAAGGCAAAACTCTGCCATGTGCAGATATTTACAACTTACTGGCCATTTCCGTCACAATTGCAGTTTTTTTGCCCTTCTGCATTAGTACTTTTTTTTTTTTTTTTTTCTGGCGACAAATCCATCTGGCAACATTAAAAAAAAAAAATAGAGATGCTGAATGGTCTGAAGCATTTAATGGATAAAAATGATGAAAAGAACATTTTAATGGTTCTTTATATTATTTTAGTGTCTGTCTACCTTTATATTTTTAGGTTCCAACACTTTTTACTACACCTCCTCTTCTGCTCATTGGGCAGCTGGATTGTGACATTTTTAACTACACATATTTATGTTGTGACATTTAACCTACTAACCAGTTACAGAAAAAGAAAGTATTTTGCAAGTTCTTTCCCAAACATGGGTGGGTTGTCTAGTTCCATTTTATGCAATAACAGGAAACAAAAACAGCAGTTTTCAGAAATAGAAAAAAATTGAGAGAATGATTAAAAATCGTGACACTTTAGCCTAAATTGAGAGATTTGGTTAATTTAAAAGTCTTACATAGCCTTTTTATCATAAAAAAATGCCTGAAAAGACATCCAGTAAAAATAAATAATAATAATAATGCTAAATGTTATTTAATTTCATTTACTGGATTGTAGATTTTAAACTAAACTGTATTCTGATAAGCAATATCATTTGTTTTGACAGTACTTTGACAAGTCACTTTCAACTGTAACTTAGAATAAATCTTTTCTAAAAGTAGTACAGAATTAGATTTTTTCTTTCCTCTCCCAAAATTTAATGACCTCATGTAATATAAATGCTGCATATGAGGTTGTCACTCAGCAACATCACATTGGTGTACAAACATAAAGAAAAAAGAAAAACTGTTAAAAACTATTAAAATGAAAATAATGAAAAATGTTTTTGATTAGTTCTATGACTGACATACTGCAAACAGGCACATGAATGAGTAAAACTAAAATTTGGCACTTAATCATTTGCAAAACGAGCAAATCCAGGGGAAAATAAGACTAGAATGTCTTATATCTTCCATATTTGAGAAAATCTATGATTGTGAAAATCACAATTATTCTGCAATTGTACAGAAAATCTATGATTGTGAAAATCACAATTATTCTGCAATTGTACATAATAAATATTACATTGCAAAAGAGGCAACTTCTAAATCATTCACAATCTTAATAATCCATAATAATGCCAGCAGGAAGGAGGAAAATTTGGCCCTTAATCATCTGTAATAATAACTAAAATGCCAAATCCAAGGAAATATACAAACAGCTAGAATATTACTTTCATCTTCCATACTTGACAAAATTTATGATTGTGAAAACCACAATTATTCCATAAATGTACATAATACTACACTGTAAAAGTGGCAACTTCTAAACCTTTCTTTATCATAACAATCCACAATGTAAGCAGGAGGAAGGGTCACCAGCAATATCATTTACATTAGTACTTAAAAATTTTAATCAAAAGCCATTTTTAACCACTTCACCGGCTGCCCCGAGATAAGTCGGGGGTAAAAACACTTTCCCCATACCTGTCGCTGGTGAAGTGGTTAACCTGAGTAATCGTAGGATGAAAAGACAGTGAAAATAATATTATTTTTTATGTTTTTTTAAAAATCTTTTAGAAGCATTGTACCCTACTAAAATTAAAGCTCCAAGTATCAGTACTTCGTTTTTATAACAGCCTTGTCAAGAGAAGAAACATTTTCACAAACAATTCTGACAACCTATCCATTGAACATGCAATTTGTTCTAATAGTTACAGCATTTAATAAATAGATTCTAAGCAATTTATCTAATATAAACACACAGAAGAAATTTATTTAATATATACACAAATAAAATATGCAATTATAATACTGCTCATAGAATCGTTAAACCAGTAGTCTCTAAACATCTTTCTTCTTTTTGCAATTTCTGATATAGCATATCCAGATGATACCAACATATCTCTCTATAACATAAAATTCAATTTGCCTGATCATCAAACTAGTGATGGGCGATTCTCGAGAATTCGACAATCGAGAAAAATCGTCATCGTAAAAAATCACAATCGATACACCATCGATTAATTCCTAGAATCTACAATCGAGATGTTTTACAATCGATTATAAAGAGAAAAGCTAAAAACAGTTATTGGAAAACTTAGCTATTATTCTGGCCGACAATTTCATAGTAGCTATAGGGCTTAGTGATGGGCGATTCTCGAAAATTTACCAATCGAAAAAAATCGTTATCGTAAAGTACACAATCGATACAGTCATTGATTACTTTCGAGAATCTACAAAGGAGATGTTCTAGAGTCGATTATTGAAATCATTGTTTTTACATATATATAAGGCAGATTTTATTAAATATAGGCTAACTGAAAACAGATGGAATAAAAAAAACAACAAACCAAAGGGAGGCTATAAAGGAGCCATAAGACTGGAAAAGTCTTGTAGGGGTGTCCCCTGGTTGAAAAAAGCTGAAAAAACGCGAGTACCTATGAAGCGGTAAGGGGAGATTAAATATCAAAAATTAGAATTTTTCGGCAATTAGCACCAAAATGGCCAAAGAAATAAGAATCAAAAGCACCCCATAGTGGCAAAAACATGAACTAAAGGATGATAAAAGGGATCAAAATTTTTTATTGATTTTTCTACATCATTTGAGATTGGATCTTTAATTTCCATATTTTTAGAAATTCTTCGACTGGAATACATTAAACGAACCCCCGCGGGGAGCAAAGTAGGGGGGAGGGGCAAGGAAAGTGCATAATATGAATAAGTGGCCACAGGACTTTCCAACGATATGTCACATGAGGGATGTCGTCTAAATTTAGAAAAGTGCCCCCCACGCGGGGGCAAAGTAAGGGGAGGGGCGTGGGCAATATATAAAATGAAATAGTAGTCACAGAGCTTTCCAATGATATATCACATGAGGGGTGTCAGCAAAAGATAGAAAAGAATCCCAACTCCCAGGATTCCAATTATTGTGCCCCCCCCCCCCCCGAAATATACCCTGCCCATCCTTCTCTTTGAAATTTTCATATATTAAAAATTATTTATCGGAGGGCTCCATAAAAAAAATCCGATCTAAAATGTTTAAAAATGCTACGATTTCAAAAAAGTTCGAAAAGTGCCTCTCTCGGGGCGCCAAACTAGGGAGGGAAGAAGAAAGGTTCATAATATGAAAGAGTAACTTTCCGATGATAACCGAAAACTTTCCGATGATATATCAAATGACTGGTCCAAAAAAAGTTTGAAATCTACCCCTCCCACGTGGGTTCCCTCTTTTATACCAGAATATACCCGGAAATCACGCAGCCCCACTTTTAGAATTTTATATTTAATAAATAACATTTATCGGAGAGCTCCATTAAAAAACCTCATTTAATGATATTTATTGTAGAAATCTCTACAATTTAAAAAAAAATTCACCCCCGCACCGCTCCCCCCCCCCCCCCCCGCCCCCCTTCCGGAATTCAACTCTGGGAGGAGAAAGGTTCATAATATGAAAGAGTGGTGAAAGGACTTTCCGATGATGTCAAGGAGAGGTTTGGTAAAAGTTTGAAAATTACCTGCCCCCCCCCCCCCCTTTATCCACTCTCGCGCCCCCCAGAATTCACTCACCTTCCTCTTTGAACTTTTTATATTTAATGAATAGTATTTATCTGAGTCTCCAGGTATGGGGCAGCTTGGCAGAGCTAAAATAAGAGAAACATTGAAAATTCGGGGCAAAATGACACTAAATTTAACAGTAAAGTTTGAAACTAGGACTATACAGAACTGAATACATAAACCACTATGCTTCATAACCCACATCGGTTAATAGCAATGAAAAGATAAGTGCCAGTTAAACTGATGGCATTGAGCTCACAGGTTATTCACACTAATTGTATATTATACTCTTATTTCAAAGAATAATGTCCCTCAAAAAATAAATGAAGGGAAATATCCCCCGTTTGCCCCTTTTATACTTAACCAATGAACCTCCAAATCTAATCAGGGAAACTCCTTAACTATAATAAATCAGTATATCAAATTTGAAGCAAATCAGATAATTCTGCATGAAAAAAAGAAACATATCGCTAAATTAAGGGTGGTCTAACCCCTTTAACCCTTTTATACTTAACTAATGAACCTCCAAATCTAATCAGGAAAGCTCCTTATCAGAACGAACATAGAAAAAATAAAATAAAAATTAAAGTAAATTGAATAATTCTCCATGAAAATCCATTTATCTAAATTAAGAAGAGGGGACTTGCCCCCTTTTCGCCCTTGTATACTTAACCAATGAACCTCCAAATCTAATGAAGGAAACGCCATATTGGAATAAATCAGTATATTAAATTTGAAGCAAATCGAATAATTCTGCATGAAAAACCTTTTTATCTAAATTAAAGGGGAGACTAGCCCCTCCCCTTTATACTTAACCCATAAACCTCCAAATCTAATCAAGGCAGCCTCTTAACGTAATAAACCGGTATCCCAAATTTGGAGCAAATCGAATAATTCTGCATGAAAAACCCATTTATCTAAATTAAGGAGGGGGTCTACCCCCCTTTATACTTAACTAATGAACCTCCAAGTTTAATCAGGGAAGCTCCTTAACATAATAAACCGTTATACCAAATTTGGAACAAATCGAGTAATTCTGCATGAAAAGCCCATTTATCTAAATTAAGTGGGGTACCAGCCCCCCTTCTCCCCCTTTATCCTTAACCAATGAACTTCCAAGTTTAATCAGGGAAGCTCCTTAACATAATAAACCGGTATACCAAATTTGGAGCAAATCGAATAATTCTGCATGAAAAGCCCATTTGTCTAAATTAAGGGGGGGGGGTCCAGTCCCCTTCTCCCCCTTTATACTTAACCCATAAACCTCCAAATCTAATCAAGGCAACTTCTTAACATAATAAACCGGTATACCAAATTTGGAGCAAATTGAATAATTCTGCATGAAGAGCCCATTTATCTAAATTAAGGGGGGGGGTCCAGTCCCCTTTTCCCCCTTTATACTTAACCCATAAACCTCCAAATCTAATCAAGGCAACTTCTTAACATAATGAACCTGTATACCAAATTTGGAGCAAATCGAATAATTCTGCATGAAAAACCCATTTATCTAAATTAGGAGGGGTCTACCCCCCTTCATACTTAACTAATGAACCTCCAAGTTTAATCAGGAAAGCTCCTTAACATAATAAACTGGTATACGAAATTTGGAGCAAATCGAATAATTCTGCATGGAAAACCTATTTATCTAAATTAAGGAGAGGGGAGGGGGGGGACCAGCCCCCTTCTCTCCCTTTATCCTTAACCAATGAACCGTCAAAACTAATCAGCGGAACGCCTTATCAGAATGAACATAAAATTGAAGCAAATCGTACATTTTAATTAAGAGTTATCACGTTACGTACATACGTACGTACGTACAGTGGTGGAAAAAAAAAGTAAACACCCCCTACTAACTCCTCAACAAATTATCGTAGAAGAAAGTTATTGGTACCGAACGATTGGAAATAAAGTCTACTTTTAAATGATGTATATAAAATTTGCTTAGGGGGCCATCTACATATTAAAACGAACCATAACTTTGTTTTTTTCAATAGCAGTACCCAATTCTGACAGCATAAATGAACTCTACACCCTTCA
Source organism: Maratus speciosus (assembly GCA_963932465.1). Lineage (NCBI taxonomy): Eukaryota > Metazoa > Arthropoda > Arachnida > Araneae > Salticidae > Maratus > Maratus speciosus. The sequence goes on from OZ010789.1 coordinate 63,700,622, forward strand.
ATTAGCCTAAAAACGAATTTTTATGCAATTCGTACCATAAGTTTTCGAGAAATTAATTATTTTAAAACGGGCGTATTTTAAGGGCTGTATCCAAATTGAAGTTCCGTACTGGATTGTTTACCGAGAGAGCCCCTTCCTTGATCAAGGCACCTTAAGCGCCACTCAAGGAGTCAATGCAGCGTGTTAGATTACAGTACAGCAGAATAAATTTCAAAATGTCTACTCACTGCCATCATAGACGGCCCCTTAAACCATCATTTTGTAGTTTTTTAAGCATAATTTGAAAACTACTTGGAAGAAAAATGTGAAATTTTTGAATTTCCATAAAGCAGGACTTAATAAATCTAAATCCATCAAAAAAATTGTAGGTTGCAATTCATAATTTTTTCGAATATTAATTTCATAATTCATAATTCATATCATAAAATTATAAAAATTACAAATTCAGCTTATTTATGTTTGGGTATATTAGAATTATTACTTCAAAAAAAATTAGCACATTAGGAGCATAATTTCGGGAGATATAAATAAAAATATAATTTAACATTAGAAGCACTAAATTTTGAATGTTTATAATTCAAAAACTTATCATTCAAATGACTTGAAATTTGGTGTCTAGGCATAGTTTGAACCGAAGATTTGAAATATCTCGTTAAAATTGGGTATTGCCATTGAAAAAAAATGAAGTTTGGATTCGTTTTAATATGTAGATGACCCCTAAGAAAATTTTATATACATCATTTAAAAGTAGACTTTATTTCCAATCGTTCGGTACCAGTAACTTTCTTCTACGATGATTTGTTCAGGAGTTAGTAGGGGTGTTTACTTTTTTTTTTCCACGACTGTACATGCATACACACAGAACTGACGGGTACATTAGCTCTCAGGCTTAGATAGCCTGTTGAATATCATATATGAAGAAATTATGACTTAAACCAGAAATGCGGTAAGTTTGACTCTAAAAGCTTCATTTCCATCTCGTATTTCGGCAAATCTCATCTCGATGATTTTTCCAGCATTTCGACGCTTCCAGATGGGAAGCTGCTCGATGGTTGGTTCTCTCGCGGTTTTAAACCTTTCGGGATGGGAAGTCTCTCGAGAGTTTCTCTCGCCCTTTTCAACCTTTCTCACTGGTTTCACTCACTGAAAGCCTCTCACTGGTTTCTCTCGTACTTTTCGAAATCACCCAATGAAAAGCCTTTCGAGGATTTCTCTTGCGCTTTTCAACATTTCGCTATGAGAAGCTTTTCGAGGATTTCTCTCGTCCTCGGCAGAGAAGAAAAGTAAGAAAATTTATCGAGAGTACCAAGGGACGAGATAGAGAAAAAGGCATGACAATGAGCTGTGAAATGAAGCCGTAATTTTCAAAGTTTCTCTTATTTTAGCCCTACCAAGATGTCACATACCTGGAGCCCTCCGATAAAAATTATTTATTAAATATAAAAATTTCAAAGAGGAAGGTGGGTCGGGTGATTTCGAGGGAGGAGGACGTGAGAGTGGGCTCATGTGGGGTGCAATTTTAAAAATTTTACCGAACCCTTCCTGTGGCATATAATCGAAAAGCCCTTTGACCACTCTTTCATACTATGAACCTTTCTTCGCCCAAAGGGGGATGGGGAAGGGGCGAACAAATTTTTAAAACCGTAGCAGATTTCTATAATAAATTTAAATATCACTTTAGATCTGGGTTTTTTATGCAGTCTTCCGGTAAATATTATTTATTGAACATAAAAATTTTAAAGTGGCGGCTGTGTGAATTCCGGGGCGAAAGAGTGGGCCCACGGGGGGAGGGAGGGGGAGCAATTTTCAAACTTTTTTTGGACCAGTCATGTGATATGTCATCGGTAAGCTCTCGGATGACTCTTTCATATTATGAGACTTTCTTCCTCCCCTCCCCAATTTGGCCCACACTGCGAGGGTAGTTTTTTCCGTTTTTATCATTTTAGATCGGATTTTTTTATGGAGCCCTCCGCTAAATATTATTTATAATATATGAAATTTCAGGACACTTTTCCAAATTTAGCCAAGACCCCTCATGTGACATATCGTTGGAAAGGTTTGTGACTACTTATTGATGCTATGCACTTCCGTTGGCCGCCCCCCCGGAGGACACTTTTCCAAATTTAGTCAATACCACTCTTGTGAGATATCGTTGGAAAGGTCTGTGACTACTTATTGATGTTATGCTCCTCCGGTGTCCATCCCCCCCTTTTGCACCCCCCCCGGGGATACTTTTCCAAATTTAGCCAAGACCCCACATGTGAGATATCGTTGGAAAGGTCTGTGACTACTTATTGATGTAATGCACCTCCGGTGACCCCCCCCCCCCACTTTTCCCCCACGGTGGTGTTTTTCTAAATTTAGCCGAGACACCCCTCATGTGACATATTGTTGGAAAGGCTTATGACTACTTACTCATGTTATCCACTTCCCGCACCCCTCCCCCCCTTTGCCCCCACAGGGAGGGCATTTTTATAAATTCAGATCCAGACTTCTCATGTGACATATGGTTGGAAAGGCCTAAAGACCTGTGACGACTTAATCATATTATGCAGCTGCTGTGCCCCTCCGCTCGCTTTGACCCCTCTCCCAAGAGATCTGGTCCGAGGTTCATTCGTTTCGATATTATATTTTTTACAAGATTTTGTAGTGCGTGCACACCACACCCGCCTGCTATCATATATCAGTGCCGTATATAGCGGGTAACCTGTTCGTGATTTCATATTACAAGATTGCGTATAAATTAGGGGCCCCGATTAAAGGAGGGGTCCGCTAGCGGTCGAAGTCACCCAGTCTTTATTAACATCGACTCATTCCAGCTCACCCGCAGACGATTCTTGATAAATGTATGACGTATATAATACATAATATATGATTTATAAAAGAAATTTGCAAACTGTAGTCATCGAGAAAAAATTTACACAATCGAAAAATATCGAGATGTCCATACAATCAAGAAAATCGAGAAAAACATCTCGTTATCGCCCATCACTACATCAAACCATTAATCAGAAGGACACTTCCATCAGTGAAAATTATTATTATTATATATTTTTTTCACAACATTCAAAACATTTTAAAACGATTGTGTTAAATAATAAGGTAATATTGGACTGGCAAAATGCTTCCAGGGGTTAAAATGATGTGTTTCTCAAAAGAAAAGGACAAATTTCATACACGAAAAATAAAATATTTTACTATGATTGTGTGCAATCATGTCATATTAATTGATTTTCATTTCTGCATGAAAAGATGTCGCTCCCCCAACAATTTATTGTAATACCTATGGTATGTACAGAATAAAATGCTTTTAGAAATTATATCATTACCACATAATCATAATAAAGTAAATAAAAATATACCTGAATATACATGGGGTAGCTTTAAAATTTGATTTCTTAAGGCGTCAGAAACCGAAGGAATATTTCTCATTACTGGATGATTTTGAGGAATTCCATAACTATCCTTGTTTATAGTCACCGTAGGAGCAATACTAGATGCTGTGGTTCGGAATGGGAAAACAACAGATACTTTTGGTGCTTCAGATCTGGCAGAAGGACATAACTGTAAAGGCTGATTTAATGGTACTGCAGCACTTCCAGAAATTTTAGGTTGCTGATTTTGAGGTGATGCTGAAGTTCTACTACCATTTCCTATTTTAGCAATATTTGCAGGGGAAAAATTACATTAACAAGTATAAATTTTTAACACTACAAGATATACATATTATATACATATATATACATATAAAATTAAATAAGAAAGCAAAATAAGAGATTGGAAATAAGCAAAATGTTGAAATTATCAACAATCGAAAAAATTTGGCCATGTTAGCGAATATTTGATTAGGACGAGATCAATCGCCCAAACCAAATACTTAGCCTTTAAAAAAATACTTTTAAAACATTACACAACTTCTAATTTTAACTGTCAATTTATAAAGACTTTCCGAATAATAATTAGAAACAGAATCATATTTAAATGAAAGAGAATTTATTTGCTGTTGAAAAGTATCACTTGTTAACGATTAATTTATTAAAGTCTTTCTCAACCTTGATAGGAGTTAATGATGCACAAATGCAAGTTTCAAACACACTTGAGAACAAATAAAATTCAAGGACTGTTTAGATACATGCCATATTACATGTGTTAAAAATGGCTCTAGTGTAAAACATAATGGAAATAAATACTCATCACATTGACTGTCTATTTCAAAGACATTTTATCAAATCTTTAAAAAAATTTATAAAAGGCATTTTCAAGACACCATATTATTAAAGAATAAAGTATTTTAACTTAGTAATGCACCCTGGTATGAAATTTCATATATAATAAAAAGCAAGAAAACAGGACTTGATTTTTCCCTTTTTCCTTAAGTGCAAAAAAGAGATGGTATCAGTACAAGAGTAGAAGAAGTCAGGAATAAACTAGTTAAATTTCTGGAGTTTTGAACACCCTTCAGGAGTTAAATATTAGCATTTTAGAAGTTGTACACAATTTGTTATTAAGTTATACTTTTTAATATTTTTCATAAATATTTTCTGAGTCCTCAAATCTTACAGTATTTGGCACTTATCCATACAAAAATAATTGAAATAAAGGGTACATAATTTATCTTTACATTTTAAATATAAGAGAATTTTTAAAAAATGAATTAAAATTTTGTTATCAGTTAATACGAAAAGATTTGTGCTGCCCTTTGACTTAATGAGGTTTGACTGTATAAGGCTTCTTCCTTATGTGGTTTGCATGCATTACTGTATCAACATACTGCAAATTTTTATTTATCCTTGTTAGTATCAGTTCAATTAATAGCTAATTAAGATTTAATAGAATTTGTTTTTAAATCATAATTTTAAAGATCTTAATACATTTACTAAGAAATATTTCATATTTAAAATTTTAAAAAAAATGAAGGAAATAGACCAAGAAAACCTAGTAAAATTCTCTTTATAAATTTACTTTGTAAAAGGAGGAAGGTAGAGCAAAAATAGTGTTTGGCGCAGGTGAAAAGAAAAAAAAAAAAAAACTTTGTTTCCAATACTTTCCAATAACTTACACACACACACAAAAATTTATACAGTGAACTCCCACAAGTGCAGACTTCCAAGGGAAACTAATTTCCGCCCACATCCATACTTGCCAAAGTTCGTATTAACTGATGTGTTTAACATTAATTATAATATGATGGGAGAAATAAAATTGTCTGCACTAACTGGCAGTACATCTTAAGCGAAGACGCATTAACGAGAGTCCACTGTATATAAATAACATATCACAGTACCTTTTTGGGTACTTTCATTATATCGAGACTGTTCTGTCAGATCAAGCATACTTTTCATAATAGGATTACTGTTTAATATATTGTTTACAGGTGTTCTGCTGGATTGTATACTGGTATCAGGTTTAATGGGAGAAGGAGCTCTTTCATTATGTTGAGACTGTTTTGTCTTCTCAAGAAAACTTTTCATGGCAGGATTACTGCTGGATACTACATTGGTTACAGGTTTACTGCTGGACAGTACATTGGTCACATGTACAATGGGGGCAGAAACACGCTTAGTGGGATTAAGATAAGGAATTAGACGGTTGCCACTCTAAACAAACAAAAGAAAAAATATATATATACATATATTTTAATAAAATAATTATACTTGTACAAATAAACAGCTTTATAGAAAATACAAAGAAATATTTTAAAATCACAAATCTTGCTCATAATAAAATTCTACATTGAAATTCATTGATAAAAGACATCATGCAAGTATTAATTGTACCTAGGGTGTCGAAAAATCTCTCACACAGGGTCATGTGGCTATTAAAGCTACAGCTGCTAGCATGGCTGATTCTCAGGGGTTGCAGCATCCTACATTCTAGTTAGTACTATTTTTGAACAATAATCTTCATGATAGATTTCAATTGCAAATGTTAAACAAATTGACAATTAATAATATTTTTTAAAATAGTGGTAGTCAAAATACAGGTCAGTGTGCCCCTAGATCATACAACATTTTTTAGATATGAGCATATTTTAAAGAATGAGGCTATTTTAATGGTAATTTTACCAATGTCACTGATTTGATTCCTAAAGATAAAATATTTTAATTCTACTGATAGAAACAGTGTTATAACATTTGTACAAAGAAATATTCTCACCTGAATAACATTTGGAGGAGAAAACTTTTTAGGTGTAAAGGGATGAGCTTTCTGCTCCATCTGAGGAGCATTTTTAGGACCATTAGGTAACAACTAAAAAAAAAAAAAATAATAATAAACATATACAGCATTACTATTTCATTAAACATTTAAAAAACAGATAATGATACAGATAATTCTTAAATTTTCCATCTACATTCATAAGGAATATTATAAAAAGTCCTTCTGACTTTACAGGGAAGAAAAGGTAGCTTCACTATTCCTCATTTTTAAGAATGTAGCTAATTTTACTCAACACACAAAGCTAAAATTCATAAAACCTGATTATACAAAATTTCTAATTTTCGTCAATATTGAAAAAAGTGCTATAATATTTAAGCCCTTTTTTAAAGACAGAGATGAAACAAAATATGCTCCGGAATCCTTGTATCAAAGCCATAAACCAATTAAAGGAAAAAAACTTAGGATTTCTAATCTTTTTGTAAATCTTTATTTAAACACTTACCAGTTTAATATTTTTGAAAAAAAACTTTCAAAAATTGTCAATTTTTTATTGCGAAGATCATATTTTCATGCCCCTTTTAAATGAAATTACAGATAAAAAATAAAGATGATATATGAAAATACAAATTTATCAGCAAAATTATGTTATTTATGAGCAAAATTGCCAACTGGATAAATATATTGGATAAACAAAAATGTAAGCCTAGAAAATGCGATGCCGTATGTAGCACAGGCAAATTATACTGGGGGAAAATATGCTGCACATATGAGCCATTGAGAAAACTTGTAAGCAGTTAATTCGAAATTTTGTGGTTGCCATTTTAAAACAAGATAGCAGATGAAGCTGTCCAGCGAACTCGGCTGAGATCTTGGTATGGTCTACACGGGCTCAGTAAGGTTAATAAAAAAAAAAAAAAAAAAATGAAAATTTTCAGATCAATTTCTAAATAGTGTGTGTGGGTTTCTAATTAGGCGAATAATGCAAACAAATTTTTTAAAAATCTGTTAATATCTGTGGGTCACACATCATACTTGAGGTTTGGAAAATATCATTAGAAATGATGATTTTTGAAATTAATGCTGAAAACAAAAAATTGAGAGTTACATCTAATAGTGAGTAAAAATTGCCATTCAAAATCAGAAATATAATGCAAAAAAAAAAAAAAAAAGAAAAGAAAAATGAAATCCGTTAACATTTTTAGGCCACACATCGTAATTTATGAAAATAATATCGAAATTCACAAAGTTTCATACAGATGATACAGTTTCATACATATTGCATTACAGTACAGGACCTATTATCTGGAATCCTCGGGACCGAAGGCTTTCCGGATTTTAGAATTTTCTGGATTTCGGGTCCTCCCAAATTCCGTCAAAAAAATCGCGGGAAAAACACAAATTTCGTCAAAGAATCACAAAAAAAAACACAAATTTCTTCAAAGGATCGAAAAAGCCCCCCGCAATTTTGTTAAAAGATCGCAAAAAAATCCGCAAATTTCGTCATAAGATCGCGAAAAAAACTGCAAATTTGTCAAAAGATCGCGAATAAAACCGGAAATTTCGTCAAAAGACAGCGAAAAAAAATTTCTTCAAAAAATCGCGAAAAACACGCAAATTTAGTTAATGAATCACGGGAAGAAAACGCAAATTTCGTCAAAATCTCGGTAAAAAAACCCGCAAATTTCATCAAAAGATAGAAAAAGATATTTGTTCAAAGGATCACAAAAAACCAATTAATTTCGTCAAAGGATCGCGTACAAACGAGAATTTCGTTAAAAGATCATGGAAAAACTCATAATTAGTACAGAGGAGCCCTCTCCCCCTCTTCGGTAAACTTAAAAAAAAATTTGCTGTGAATTTCAGATTTTTTTTCTCAGAATCACCCCTGATTCAAGTAACACAATTGTGTAGCCATAATATTTTGTCAAAGTGAGAGAGAGAGGATGTCAAATATCTGATGATTTTTTGAAAAACGAATCATAATATAAATTTTAAACTAAAATTTGACAAAAAAAAAAGATATTTTTCTAATTTCGGGGGGGGGGGGGGGAACCGTGTTCCCCCATCACTGATGTAGCATATTTTAGTGGTTACACATTGCAACACAATAGACCCCAAAAAAATTACAAATCTGTAAAATTTTCGAAAAATTGCAAAATTTTAGTAAAAATTTACAAATTTAGGAAATTTTCAAAAAAAAAAAAATTCCGGATTTCAGGTCTTTCCGGATTTTAGAATTCCAGATAATGGGTCCTGTACTGTACTAGCAGAGCTACCCGGCTTCGCCCATGTCAATTATAAGGGGCCTCATGGGTAAAGTAAATTAAAATGAAATAGTATGGTAATCACAATAACTGAGATTTGTGCATCCCCGTCCACAAATTGCTACAAAGAGAATCAGAAAACATCAAGTTATTGTCTTGCAACCATAATAAAATCCCTGAGCTTGTATTCAGAATGCACGTTTTCTTTGGTGGGTGTAACAGAAAAATATACGATTTCCCTGACAATACGAAAACAATGCACCAAAAGGTGTAGCATTTGGGGAAATTTTGGTTTGTATGGCATCTATCTACACTATAAAGTAAAAATATGCCAGTGAGTAACACCGATTGCTGATGATGGCAATGACCTAACCCATAAATTGTGCCTGTACTGATATATATATTTTTTGGTTCTGAACATCACCCAAATTTTGTTTTTTACACTGAATAGAAAAAATTACTTTCAAATGAATTTTTATTTGAAAATTATATCTTAATTTTCAGATTTTAATTGGTTCTGATTTTAATACTGATCATTAAAAATCATAAAACTGAGATACAGTTTTCTGATTTTAATGGATTTTAAATTAAATTTTAAGCATGGATCTTTTTAAATTTGCAATCCAAAATTATGAAAGATGAACCCATTTGCTCTGAATGCAATATTATAAGGAAAAGACATGTCCATGAGTAACGCTGGCAATCATACTTTTGGTGGCAATGACATTAACCCATATATTTTGCTTTTACTGCAATTTTTTCAACATTTAAACATCACACATTCGATTTTTTCAACGTCTAATGGAAAACAAAAAGTACATTTAATGCTATTTGTTTGAAAAGCGATTCTAAATTTACTAATTTTTTATGTATTTTATAGTAATTTTTAAGCAAGAATATTTTTTAAATATCCGTGCAACCCAATTACAAAAGATGAACCTGATTGCTCTCAAAACAATGTAAATAATTCATCATTTGGGAGTTTTTTCGTGCAATATTTCATAAGTAAATTGGAAAACAAAATGAAAACCCCCATAAAAAAAAGTACAAATTTAACAGATTTCAAAATCGAACTACTCAAAATTATCATATTAATGAAGGTTGCTATAAATAGTAAAAAAAAAATTGACTGCTTGTCAATACGAAGAAAGTACCAAAAATGCTTTTTGATGTAGGCTATTGGGGATTCTAAAAAATATAGTAAATGTAAAAAATCTTTTGTATTTTAAATTAAAAAAAAAATATTTTCTATTCTGTGAGCGGCTGGTATATAGATCAGCTTTAACCACACATATTCAAAGGTGCATTGCCTGATTATTTTTAAACGGAAACATTCCTTCATAAAAACTTAATCTATAGCACATAACCTGATAATGACATCAAATTGCAGAAGCTTTCAATCCTAATGACAGTTTTGAAGCTTTCTTAAAAAAAAAAAAAAAAAAAAAAAAACCTCTATTAGAAAACATTTGCTATATTTCATTTTCTATTTCATATAAATCATAGAAAAAACATATTTTATGTAATCGTATTTAATATAAATCGCAGAATGTTATCATTGCATTTAAGGGACTGAAACACTTAGCTAAATGGTATAATCAAAGATATAGAATGCACAACAAAATAGGAAAGAAAACATAGCAACCACTTTTTAAAATTCTGTTTGACATCATACTTATTGAAAGTGACAACATATTTATAGAAAGTGACGCCATATTTAGCGAATTGTTTCCTGATATTTTCCCCTCTAATCTGCACAGGCCGGAACCAAGGGATTTGCAGATTATAGGTCATATCTTTGTTTACATTCTAATATTTGGAATTTATCATCAAATATGGTATTCACACTGCAAATAAATAACACAGAAATAAAAGAAAATGCTTTTTTTTAATTTAAAAAAACCAAAGCTATATTGAATGTTAGAAATACATTTAAATGATATAATATAAAATTAATAGAAAACATTTCTACTTATTTTTAAATCTATCAAACATTGCAGAGATAATGATTTGCGTTATAGTTTTAGCTTTTTGCTCTGTTATTTAATCTTGAAGCCTTTTAAGAGTCAGGATTTCTTGATCAGTAACAAAAGTTTGTTTTTCTAAAAAACTAAGATATTTATCCCCCAGAGCTAACACCTCTTCAAAAGCAATTTTATCTTTTATATAGCTAACAAATGCATTCAAAATATAGCAGTCAAATAGTTGTTTATAAAATACATAAAACATTGCCTTCGAATGAACGCAAAATCCATTAAAAATTTCTTAATAAATTCATCAGATCAGTCTTTTTTTATGGTTAAAGAGTACAATATCTTGTTTAACCCATTAAGCGCCGCTATATTAAGCACGTTAAATAAATAAAGTTTATTTATATATTTTACATATATAAGATGCCCCTATGATAAAGCAGTTCAATTTTTTTTAATAACCGTAACCGTTTAGAATGTATAACATGTTCCCGTAGCGGGAGCGTTGGCGTCTTATGGGGGTTGAACCTTTCTCTGAACTGCAAAGAAACGCGCGTTATTTTCTCCTGCAATAATGCAATTGCGATTAGAAAATTTAATAAAACTTCATTTTTAGGCATGATGCAAACAAATAAACAAACATATAAACAATTACTAAAAATATATGGATTAAAAATTTAATAGTAATATTCATAAATCACTTTCATTCAAATTTTTTAACGAATATTCAAAATATTAGAAATATAACTTCACTCTTTCTTTTTTATTATTTCCCTACACATTATCTGTGCAACTTGAAAGGGATAACTCAGATATAACATTATGTTGTAATAAACACTACACGCACATATGTATAAATTTGTTTTACACCTAGATTTCTGGCATATACTTATATTAGAATATAGTTTTTTTCATCGACAGGTAACTGATATATATAACTCTATATATTCCTAAATGATGTTTTGAATTCTCTTTATTACCTGTTTCAAATAAAGTAGTTGTTTTACAAATGAAAATTGAGACATCTCTTATTTCAATATAATAAATGCTTTTCACGTTACTATTACCAAACATCGATTTTCAAATTATTTAAATATATATATATATATATTATCACTTACTTTAATAAGAGGCCTGCATATATTTAAAAATCGATCTACAACAGTATCACCGTTAGTACAATTAATATAACATGAAACAATTTAGAATTTTCGTAATCTTTCTTTTTCTTTTTTTATATTGTATATGAATCTACTTATGGATTTAAGTTTCAAAAGTAGCTGCCAACTACTACTGTATTATATTTTAATTTATGGTCGAATTTACTGTTACAAGAAATTACCAAAACTCTTTTTTAATGTTTTAGTAATAACTTACTTCCATGCAAAACGCAATCTTTTATTTTTGCATCTTGCATTTTAATTGTAATTAAAAAATTTTTTTTTTCTGCGAATGAACATCACAAAGGTAAATTTTAAGGGGTTTTTTTGTTCACAATGGTTCTTTTTTTCCGTATAATATTACGAATCCACATTCAAGCGAACTGAAATACACTGCTTTTCATGAAAAATCAATATAAAATGTTCCTCTCTTTATGGAAGCGCGCTTGCAGACAAAGGGACGGGAATGTAACCACAAGCCGCCAACGCTCCCGTTTTGGGAACATACGAAAGAAACCTTTCTAATATTGCTTAAAATGAATATATTGACTTCGTATTAGGAATTTATTATTAGATGATCTGTTGGCTTTAAATATTCACTGCACTTGTAAAAACTAAAGAATTTACTTTTTTCTTTTTACTAATTTTACTTGAGGAAGTCTAAAAACCAAAAATTCTCTTTTTTTAAAAATCTTCAAAAAATAGTAAATATATATATATCATTCTGAAAAAATATGTATACTACACGCCATACTATTAACTTTTCGGCACAAAATGTATTTTTTAAATAATTCAAAAATATGTTGAGGGGAAAAATAACAAATTGTTGTTCCCGCAACGGGAGCGTTGGCGTTTAATGGGTTAAAGAAAGATTTAAACTGTTTGTTTACATCTGAAATATAGTGCAGATTATAGGTGTTTGAGGATTAGAGGAGTTAGAGCGGATTAGAGGAAATCAACTGTATATAGATGTGCATAGAAATGTAACGTAAAAACAATTTTAAAATAAATTTTTCTAATTATTTAAATTTTTTAGTCCTGCTTTGTTTTTAAATTATGAAAACTTTTACAAAATTATATTTTACAATAATTTTATTTATTTAAATTTAAACAATTACATTGAAAAAAACAACAACATTTTTTAACAGTATTGGTTAAAACAAATTAATAAATTTTAGTAAAACAATTTTAAACTATGTGAATTCAAATAATTTTATAGAACTGTTATTGCTCTCTCTTACCTCATTTTGAACTTCAGGAAAAGATTTGCACTGTGTTTATTTTATAGAGCTGTTATTGCTCTCTCTTACCTCATTTTGAACTTCAGGAAAAGACTTGCACTGTGTTTGTTATCAAACTTTGGCAATGGTGATCACGAAAGCAAAGTTGATTGAACAAAGTCGTCTCTGTTATTAGGACAACATAGTTTTTTAGAAGTCTCAATCACAAGTTTAACACATCCTTCCACGGCTTGTGTGTGGCACAGAAAAGCCTTTATGTTTTTCAGTTCCCATTTTGAGAGAGGTTTTGAATAAATAAGAAACAAAATGCTCTTTGAACTGATTCTATGCAATATAGGTGGTTAAGTAACCATAAAGATAGAGGTAGACTAATCATTAAGTTTTGAATAATCATGAGCATTAAAATTTCACTTCAGTACCAAAAATTTCTCACAGTTCTTGTTTGTTCTGTCACATGTTACATTATTTTTTAAATTTGACTGAATCTCACTTCCCTTATATGTTCTATTTCATGTGTCATCATTGCCAATAACAGATTTCTTGTATGAGAAAAGAAGGCTTGACGCTCCATAACAGAGTCTACCACCACATGTAAAATTTTTGGCAAGTAACGCAGCGTTGTTATTGACTTCAACATATGCTTTACTGTGTGAATCATAGAATGAATCCTCTTAATGCTAAACCATACAGTCACATATGTATTCATGATGAATAAAACTAACACTTTCAATTCAATCAGTGTTTTCTTTGGATACATACAGTCTGGGACTTCTGCTTGTTGACATTAATCATCTCAAATTAAAAATTGGCCTTGGACAACAGACTACATGATCCTCAAGACAGAAGCCCAATAACACTTGGATAATTCAAAAAGATGACTTTTAAAACTTTACTGAAGTCATTTGTGTTTTTATTAGTTAATATAGGAATATTGCAATTCATTAACTGAAATAAGATATTGATTGGATAGGGTTTTATAAACAGGTAGTTGCTTACCAATAGGGCAAGGAAATAATGCCGGTCCTATGCTTTCAATACGTTGAAAAAAGTTCCTAAAAGACAATTCAATGAAATGCAAAAGGCGAAGAGTAACAAATAGCTTCTTACCTACCTTGTAAAATGTTTTGCTTTTCTATTGAACTGAGCTGAAGTTAACACACTTGCCATGTTAGAAGAAAATATTCTTCTTTAGAAGTTAAATTTTAGAATTTTTTTTAGTTGTTGAGATATGTATTTATATTGAAGTGGTATTTTTGTTCTTTTGAAATGGATGTGGAATTTATTAATTACGAATTCTTATGTAAAATTCCATAGAAATCATAATTTAGAATGCTTTCTGCTCTTTTCACCCTTTTAAATTTCAAATTTTATTAGAAACCATTCTTAACAAACATTTTTATCTTAAAAGTAATGCCATGTCAAATTTTAAATTTGTAGTCCGCTCAGTATTACAAAAACAGTAAGTTTAGAAGTTTTTTCTTCTGCAGCCTTTTAAATTTAGAAAGAAAAAAAAAAAACTGTTGTACAAATGTATTTGAAAATAAGAGAATATATGAAAATCAGAAGAAATATACAGACATCATCTAAAATTCAGAATCGTTCAGCACAAGGAAATTCAGAGTATAAGAAATTATGAGGTATAACTTATATTCTATGCTTAAAAAAACAACAACAACAATGTATAACATGATTTAGTTATTAAACAAAACTGAATTTACAATGTACATTTTTCTTACATTACATACATTCATTTAAACATTTCATTCAAAATTTGCACTTTTAGCTTTCTTTGATTTGTTAGAAATTCTTCTTCCAATCATATTAACTGCAAAAACCTCATACTTCAATTTTAAAGAATTTTCTTTTTTTTTAAACAATTCTTTAGCATGTAATTAAACCCCTCCCCCATAGTTATAAAAAGTAATGTTAAATTTTGCTACGTAAAAAGCTTGCTTTTAAGTTTACTTTCTCAATCACTTCAAATGTTTGCCCGGACATAAGTCAGGGGTAAAAGCAATGTTTCCGTATACCTGCTGTTGGTGAAGTGGTTAAGAAAAATTTCTCTTTAAAACACTGTTTAAAAAAAAAAACAATTGCTCACTACTAAAAGCAAATAAATCAATCTAAATTAAATTCTAACCTGCAAATTTTTGTTTTCCTGTACTGCTCTCCCCCTCCCCCCAAAACCTCCCGAGTGCATAAAAATAAATTAAAAATACAGTTGAATCTTGTTACAATGAATGTCAGTTTAATGAATATTATTTAAATTGTTAAAATAATTCTATTATGCTACAATGAATGTCATTTTAACGAATTTTCCAGTTTAATGAATATTATTTAAATTGTTAAAATAATTCTATTATGCTACAATGAATGTCACTTTAATGAATTTTCCAGTTTAATGATTATTATTTAAATTGTTAAAATAATTCTATTATGCTACAATGAATGTCACTTTAACGAATTTTCCAGTTTAATGAATATTATTTAAATTGTTAAAATAATTAAATTGTTAAAATGTTATTTCATTATAAAAAATTTAATTTTAACAAATTTTTCAGTATAGTGAAATTAATCAGTGCTCTTCAGTGACTCATGGTAACAAGATTTTACTGTATTCTAAATTTTTAATTTCTTTTAAAAATAAGCTTCCACCCTCCCTATTTAATGCTCTTTACTGACAATAACTAATAAATTATGTAAAATAATCCCCTGAGGTCAAAATTTTCCAATGCCCCTTTGCACCCATCTCTTCAGCTTACAGAAATTAAAATCTTTCAAACTTTGTTTTGGAAAAAAAAAAAAAAAAAAACCTGCAACATCCGTTTCTCTGTTCAATATAAATAAATATCTAAATTAACGCCTACTTCTCAAATTTACACTCTTCCTCTCTTTCTCCCCCTCCCCTCCTCTATAAAAAAATAATAATAAAAGAACATTATTATATTTTACTATCTCGTCCCTAGAAGGTGACAGCATGAAAAGATATGAGCGAAGAATCTTTTAAGGCTGCGAGGAAGACCTGCAAATGAATACAGTAAAATTTCTGACCATAAAAGAATTTATGGCAATAACTTGTCATGCACAGAAATATAGTCGCATTTTTAAACAGAATTACATAAAAAAACAAGAGTTTTCCTGAAAAAAAAAATTAAGATGTTATTCGCTTCATCTCAAACTGATTAATACCACATATTAATTATTTAAAAAAATCACCCCTTCCATTGTGTCATTCAGGATACTATCATCTCCATGATAAAACTGTTAATCTTAACTTTAAGTTAAAAATTTTTTGTTGAATATTCAGTAGTTCCACTTATAAACAACATCTTATTTTACACATCAGAATTTTCACTACTTCTATTGGTAATTGGCTACTTTTACTTTCATCAACAGATGATATTTTAAAGCACTTTTCATCTAATAATGTAAACTACATAATTATCACAAATTAATTATTTTAGTACATTTTCATCGGGAGTTTCTGAAGTATCAGCCGTCTTTTCTTGAGACTTTACAATAAGTATTACAACTGCGTTCCATTTCTAATATGCTTTTTAAAATGCAATACACAACAAAATTCTGAATAATTCTTCCAAGTTTTTCTTTTTATAATTCCCATATCAATGTTAATAGTTACAATAAAACCATCTTTACAAACACTCAGCAAAAGTGCTTCTGCAGAAGCTAAGCATTCTAATTGTACCAATAGTTAAGTAAGTATGCTTATATTAACTTCCAGAAACAAATTTGAAGACTAGGCAACACAGATGGTATGGATTTCCCTGTTGAGAATTTCTAATCTGCAGTTTAAAATCTGGAAAAATGTATTTTGGTAATACAAAACACTTGAAGACAGCATTGTAAAATACTTTTGTTTTATCGATTTAAAATGTACAAAAGTATTTCAAATACATGTATTTTCATTAATGCCTAACTCTGGGTGGTATGCATACCTAAGGTGCTATGTAGAATTGCACTGGCACACAAAATATTTTAATCATTAAATTAACGGTTGATTACAAAAAAATTGTCAAATTTCAAATTTAGTCCTTATTTATTTAATGCATGCGACTGTTTTGATCAGTCTATGTTTTATATAAGTAGAATATGCCTACATTTTGTATGTAACAGGTCGGCACATTACAATGTTGAGAAAATCAGCGTTTTTTAATTAGTATAGTTTATATTTTAACAACTTATAAGTTAACAGATATAGGTATTTAAGTAAATGTCACATGCAGGACATTTTTTCTGTTTTTCATGGAATGGCCCTAAATAGTAGATTACTTAGGTCTGGGGTTCAAAATGTTGAGATTTTTAAACCTTTTAAAAGCGGGCAGAATACTGAGGTCTAAGGTAAAAATGTGGATATTTTAAAACTTATTAAACGGCCATTCCATACCACATGTGGGACAACTTTTCTACATATTACTGCTGTTTTAACAATGCCATTGTATCCTGAAATTAAAACAGCTATCCTAATATGAAAATCTATGATTTTTAGTTTTTTTTAACGTATAGTTTATATTTTATCAACTTATAAGTTAATAGATACATATATTTACGTAACTGTCACCTGCAAGACATTTTGTGAATTTTTCAAGGAATGGTCCTGAGAGATATTACTGTTGAATTTTTGGAACACAGATGTAAAAGAGTTTGCCACAACTGACCTAGATTAGATAATGTCATGAAGAAACAATCCTTTTCCCCCACAATGGGGCAAGTATTGCACTTTTAAGTGCGTTCGCAATTATATAAATATGTAGCACCTATAGTTGTCTGTCTGTCTGCATATAACAGAGCAAAAACTACCCAACCAAATGGTCTGAAATTTTAAATATATAATTGTTGCAAAATTTTGTCGAGTCATTTCAAATTTTATGAAAATTGGATGTATAGTTTAATTACAGGGACAGACAAATTTTTTCCATTACATTACGGCCAATGGAAAAAATTATTTCAAGTAAATTTTAATGATGTTTCAGCCTTTCGAAAAGAATGAAAGTGATATGCACTTTTAACGTACAATTTCCAACTTGTTAAAATATGCAGCCTTTTATTACAAGATTTAGTTATGTTGAACCATGTTTAAAAAATAGCCTAATATATATATATATAACCATAATATATAACAAATCGTCATCGATTTCCAATAATTGAAATTAAATTTATAATATAGCAAATATTCATAACTCAGACATTTTACAGAATAGAGAAGGAACATGTAACTAGTAATACAGAATTTTATTAAATTCAACTAATTCACTAGTATATTGCTGGCAATAAATCTATATAAGCCTCCGCTTACCAGACGGGTCCAATGAAACCAACAGGTACATTCAAAATGATTTTCCTCATGAAAAAAAAAAATTACAGTGGACTCTCACTATTCTGAACACTCATGGGACCGACTAAAAATGTTCAGATTACGGGGGGGTTCATTATAGAGGGAGATTGGGAAATGCATTAAACTACTATGTATTGAGTTTATAGACTGTATAGAATACTTACCCTGGTTAGACATGCAAGTTACCAAGATGGAGGTTCTGAATTTAGATTGACGGCTAATGCAATGTCAAACTAAATTCAGTTGGACCTCTAATCTACCGTCTCATTTGTTTGTTTTTTATTAAAAAAGTTTTACAAAACACACAAATACATATGCATGATACATTACTTGGAAACATAATCGGTACATTACTTAAAAAAGTAGGAAATTTTAGTCTGTTTTTGCATTTTGTATGTTCGTACATGTTATCTAGATGTTTAAGAAGTGGAAAAGGTTGCGGGTGATATTCAGCCGTATAGTTCAACAGGTCTTCAATCTCCTGGCCATATTGCTTGAAGGTAATCGTGTTTCATCAGTCTCTTCTGATTCTGCTTCTTCTTCACTATCCTCTTCCTCCTCTTCAACATTGTTGTTGTCGCAAACCGGAAGGCTTCCGTCAGCTTTGAGATAAGCTACATCAGTATGAAGCTCCTGTAGAATTGACACCAAGTCACTCATAGCTGTAGTTGCTTCTTGGTGCTCTATTCTTCATTGTTCATTCTCACAGGGGAATTTAGCTTTGTAGAAGCATCTTTGGATGATGTAGGGGGTTACTTCGTTCCAAGCCGTTGATATCCAGTGTACAGCATCCATGACGCTGACCTTCTTCATTAGTTCGGTTGATAAATGGGGAATTCCCCGAATTCTGATAGCAAACACACGTTCAGTTTACAGAGAGATGGGGTAGAATGGGATCAAAAGTAGCGTTCATAATAGTGGGGTGTTCAGATTAGAGGGTGTTCGGAATACAGAGAGCTCATCTTTTGTTAAGTCTATGTAGCTTTGCCGGGACCATCGGAATGTGTTCATAATACCGGGGTGTTCACATTAGAGAGTGTTCAGATAGAGAGAGTCCACTGTATAATAAAAATGGAAAATTCTGTAAACATTAGAAAAAGTTACTTATTTAGAGAATTTTCAGTCTTTATTTTTCATGAGAAAAACCATTTTGAATGTACCTGTCAGGTCAGGTGGAGTGTTAATTAATTTTACTATTGACACCTTTTTTTCTCTACACTATATCTAGATGAACTTCCCCCTGCTTTTAACACGTACTCATTTAATTCTAAAGCTTTTTTTTGCTGTTTTTAATAGTCATGTGTAAATAAATTTTTAATTGAAAAGAAATATTCTTTGTGCTGTTTTTACAATTGACAACAATTTAAAATGATTTTTTTCTGAAATATGAAAAAGAAAATATAGTCAAATTAAAAAAACAAATGCAGTCTGCACACTGCAAGTTTGTAATGTATATCCTTAGAAAAAATGATTTAAATTTCTATGTACAGTTTTTGTTCCTATAAAACTTTTTTAATGGAATACAATTAATAGCTCTTAAAATAATTCTTATATTTAAAAACTGCCCACTTCAGTATATTATTAAACATCTCTATACTATTACCAATTTTCATATTTTTGTATGCAGCAGTTTTCTTAATATTAGCGAAGAAAGACCACCGGTCACAAAACATTCACTTGCAGCAGCAGCGATGTGGTGACTGCATACATTTTTTTAATATTAAATTCTATTATTTTAATTCCAGACTTTTAGCTCGAATCACGCGATATATTAAAAATAATGAGGATTTTTGCTAAGGTATAAGAAATATTTTTTTTTTAATGTCTAAAATTGTCATTATTATGTCTAATGTGTTTTCTATTTTTCCTAAAGTGTCAAATGTATAAAAAATAGAGATATGAAATATACCCATATAATCATTGCACTTGCTCTAGCTTTGCAAATCTTAAAAATGAAAATTTCAATTAATAAATTTGAAGTTCAGGACAAGTCTTGGTAATGATATTCATAACTTTGCAATTTTTTCAGATGTTGAAAGTATTATTATTATATATATTTTTATTATTATATATTTTTTTATTATTATATATATATTTTTTCATATTTAAACTAGTGCACAATGTAGTGCTTGAACTACTTGAAAAAAAATTAGACATTCATAGTTGACTTGATTAATTCACCTTTTTCAGCCAAGGACACAAAATTTCATATTATTATATTATTTGTATATTAAGTTGTTGTTTCCATTATAAATTATTGCAAAACATTAAAATAACAAATCTTTCTAAATTTAAATGTATCACAAATGATTATCTCTAATTTTATTTCATGGCTAAGTTTCATCTCTCGAAAAATTAAATAAATACCCAAGAAAATCTCTAATTTAATTTAAGTGATTTCTGCTATTTAATGATCTTTCTAAAATTAAACATTAACATCATTTACTTTTAAGAATCTGTAGAACTCGTATTTTTATCATCAAAACATTGTGATATTGTTTCAGCCAAAATTTCGTTTTATTTATCAATCTTTCTGTTTCAAAATATATTTTATACGAGGCATGTTTTTTAAGTAAGTACCGTTTTGCGATTCCGCCGCCGCAGCGCTACGGTCGGCGTTCCGCGCATGCGCGCTGGTTACCTACATCTCTTGTCTACGCACTGACACCATTACAGTCTGATTCTTCATTGTATACGTTGTTTACTGAGTGTTTTTAAGATGCCTCCGACAATCGTGAGTCCCGCTGATTGTGAAGTACGGGCTGTTATACGATTTCTTAGTGCTAAAGGCGTAAAACCGATCGATATTCATCGTGAGATCTGTGAAGTTTACGGACAAAACATTATGAGTGATGGAATGGTAAGGAAATGGGTGAGAGCATTTAAACATGGCCGCACAAATGTGCATGATGAAGAACGGAGTGGGCGTCCTTCGGTCGTTAATGAAGATTTGGTGCAGAAAGTGGACGAAAAGGTGAGAGAAAACAGACGCTTTACAATTTCATCATTGTGCGACTGCTTTCCTCAATATTCTCGTAGTGTTTTGTATTGCATTGTGATCGAGAACTTGAATTACCTGAAATTGTGTTCACGTTGGGTTCCAAAAGTGTTGACGGATTTGCACAAAACCCAACGTTTAGGCAGTGCATTGACTTTCCTTGAGCGGTACCACAATGAAGGTGAAGATTTTTTAGACCAAATTGTTACTGGTGACGAAACATGGGTGGCCTACGTCACACCAGAATCGAAACAACAATCCATGGAATGGCGACATTCATCATCACCCAAAAAAGTGAAGTTTATGCAAACAATTTCTGCCCAGAAAATCATGTGCACAGTTTTTTGGGACAAAAAAGGAGTATTGCTAGTGGAGTTTCTGCCTCGTAATGAGACAATCAATGCAGCGTCTTATTGTGAGACATTGAACAATCTGCGTCGTGCAATCCAGAACAAAAGACGTGGCAAGTTGAGTAAGGGTATCGTTTTGCTGCATGACAATGCCCGTCCACATGTGGCTAATCGGACCAAAGATCTCATCAAATCTTTTAAATGGGAAACTCTAGATCATCCTCCATACAGCCCTGATCTGGCGCCCAGCGACTACCATTTGTTCCTGCACTTGAAGAAACACCTGGGTGGTCAGCGTCTTCAAGACGATAAAGTCAAAACATTTGTGATACAGTGGTTAAAAAGTCAGGCGGCAGAATTTTATGAGGAGGGTATTCAAAAACTGGTGCCACGTTATGACAAGTGCCTCAATAATCACGGAAATTATGTAGAAAAGTAGATGAAGGTACAGGCTTTCATGTAAAAATAAAATTATTGCGATATCTTTGCACGTCTTTTTTTAATTCCAAAACGGTACTTACTTAAAAAACATGCCTCGTAGATAAAAATATTTATTCTTATTTCACTTTCAAAATTTCAGCAAATTTCGATAAGAAGAAAAAATCTCACTTTTATATTTTATTTCTCACTTTTTAAAATATGCGGCAATATGAATTTTTAACTTCATCAGTAGACATTTTTTTCAGCCCTTTTTCCTGCGTCCCATGTTATGTGTATGTGACAGTTAATCGACTGCCATCCTATTTCAAGGACAAAGTTTGCACATAATTTGAAGGTCACACCAAGAACTTTCTTAAAAGTCGCACACATTCTCACATAGTGCTGGGAGTAAAACTTGCATACATATCTCCAATTCAACTATGCTAAGAAATTTCCAGCAAGCTTATTGGCTGCTTCATTAATCACGTCAGTTGCAACTTGTCATTTGATTTCAAAATTCGAATGAGTGTATTGTGATTTGCTAATGATGTAGGAAGATTCTTCCTTCTGGATTATCAGGGCAGTGGGCCCCAGCTGGCAGAGTTTGTTAGGTAAACAAAGTGTTCGGACATTAAAAAATCTTTCTTCCATAAACTGTCTCATTTTAAAAATGCTTCAGCAGAACGTTATGAATCATAGTCTTTTATCTTCTTCCCAGTTATCCCTTAATTAGTTTTTTCAACATCATTCAATAACTATCCTTAACTCCATCCAAAAAATTTATAGCCATGCTGGGCAGAGAAATGTTCTGCTGATGGAACTTCTTTAAGGCTTGCAAGATTCATAAGTTGTTTTTATCTCTTCCAATTTACAGTCATTCTCAATTTAGTGCTGAAATATCATCTTTATAACCAGAAGTGAATACCTCTACTCAATATATTTACATATATGAAATATTTATTCAGTGTTCTCGCTGCCTTTTGACCAACATTAGTGATTTGGTGAATAAGAAATAAAAAACAGTAGCCAAATAAAAAAAAAGTTAGCAAAATAGGTTTGGCGTGAAACACTGAAATATTTATTTTTAACCCCTTATTGTATCTCTTTTTTTCAATATTTTCTAAAATAACCTAATTTTTTGTTTGTTACTTATAAAATGCAAATTCGACTATCTGCTACAGAAACTATTAAAAATGAATAACATTCTAAATGTTTCCTAAATGTGTAAATGTTTCAGACATTCTTTTAGTAGTCTCAATAAAAATTAAAAAGTTGTCTTTGATTTACCGTTGTAAAAATATACACTAAAAATTCCTATGAGATTTCGACACTTATCAGATAGAAAAAATTTGACCGGTCAACGGTACTTTGTATACAACTAATAAATGATATGGTAAATGGTGAGTTTCAACACCACATTCCAGCAAAAATTTTCTCTCTTTGGCACTTGATGCTAGTGCTTTTGTTTGTGTTTTTGCTGGCGCATAGATAGTGACTAACTGACAACACAGAAATACCTAATCCTTTTTGTGTCTTTTGCTGTTGCTAAACTGAATTGATGTTGAGTCAGTATCTCTATAAACAGAGCAATGTAAATGGCACAATACGATTGAGCATGTAAAGCAACATCAGTCGTTCGGTAACGTGGATAAGAATCTCGCCTGTATTGGCACACCACACACACAACCACACAGTGTTATATTGGAACACTAAGTAATCCCAATATGGAGAATTAAAAGTAGCAGAGCAAATATTTAAAAGTGGCAATCTGTGGAAACGTTAAGGCTGACTCCCAGTTCGTAATTGCCCATGAAAATATATAAAGCTGATTAAAACTAAAATGAATGTGAGCAAACTGCAGTACTGATACTAAGCTGAAAATAGAAAGGTGTAGCCAGTGTTTGAAAGAGAACATACCAGGATTTAAAACAAACAATATATTTATTAACAAAGTAAAACAAATAAAAATAACTAAAGAGATTAAAAACAAAGGCTATTGAAATATGGACGTAACATACGCCATCAGCTTTCATGAGAGACATCGCATAACACGTACTTAGAAAGAGTCCTCTAAGCTAAAGCTTCACATCAACATACCCAACATACCTTATTGCTTTAAACAAAAAATAAATAAACTGGAGCATCAAATGTAACTCCAGAGAAAAGTTTAAAATAAATTTACTTTTAAATTGTATTTAAAACGTTAACTTTATAATTAAACTGTAAATGTATATTGAACTAACTTTACTCCTATTACTTTAATTTATTACTTTATTAATTCTATTAAACTTTAAAAAAAACTTGAAAGGACATTACTTTACTTTAAATATATTTACTTTAAGATTGAAATTCATTTACTCTAAATATTAACTGGAAAAAAATCTATTAAGTAAATCATATTATAAGCCAGCATCGCAAGAAGCCACAAATAGAAATCAGAAAAGATTAAATGATACAGTAAAATAAACTTGGGTATTATATATATTCATAAGATTTATTAAAAGGTTTAGCTTTACTTAAATGTCACACTCCCCCTCCAGACCACTTGACCTTTCCCTCTTTGGGAAATAACTATCACTATCCAATATATCAATTGCATAACGAATCTCTATATCAGCCACCGGCAACTTCAAAACGGCAGTTTAGGTAAACGCCTTCTTACACTAAAGCTCCGTGACTATGAAATAACGTAAGCAAGATAATGGATGTTAAACAATGTTACCGATTACATCGGAACAACTGAAAAGTAAAAAGATGTATCTGGAGAAAAAGAGTTAACACTGAAAGAAGGGAAAAAGATAAATTTAAATAAAAACCTGTTTGTTTAAAAATGTGAAAACGTGTCTCCGGCCACCGTGTTAAATGTCCATCCGTCAAACCCTTGACCAATTAATTCACATAACGTAGAAATAAAATGGCTTGACAAAAAATGACGAAGATGATCAGACTTCTAATAACACAACATCATCTTTCTGTAAAGGTGACTTAACACTTTTCACTTTAAACAAACATATCTCCAATACTATTACGATGAAGACGATTTAAAAATGTGATGACGATAAAAACCTAGTTAAACATGCTTCACTTCCTTAAGAAATACTTCTATATCACAATTATACTCATTCCCCGTTTCTCCCAAACATGACCGGCATTTTCCGAGTCATAAGACAATACAGCAGATGATCGGTAAAACAAAGCTACTGAATTCACGAGAATGACAGAGTATATACTCCGTCCTCAATGAGATGCATATCACTATGCAGCATCATTTCCGGTACGTAATGTCACTTCCGTCTTCGGGAAGGATCCAATGGCTAACGCCCAATCACGGGAGAGAAACACAGGAGAAGACAGACAGGCACGCCATCTGTCGTCACGTGTTAGAATCTCTTAGTACGCCACGTGATTTCTGTAAACCGTGTGCTCGGAAATGAGTGCCACGATTGAAAAACTGTTTCTGCTGGTAGTTAAAGGAATACATTGCAAACAGGGAAAAGGAAAGAAGAACTTGGAGTATCTAATGGACTTATTATATTGATAATGGTAAGTGAAATAAAATAAAGATATTTACTTTTATTTTTCTTTATAAATAAAGAGATAACTATTGTAAACAAAGTAGGAATTGTAATATATGAAAAACTAATATGAGATTAAACTAGATGGAAATAAAGATATGAATATAAGTCAGGATTCAGAATGAAGTTATAGAGTGATGAGATTAAGGTATGGACACCAGGTACCCTGTCACACAGAACATGCAGAAATTCAACTTTCGCGATTTGGCGAGCCTGATTGTTCGTTTACTCGCCAAATGAAGCATTTTGTCGCGATTTGGCACAATGGCGAGCGGCAGCGAGAACACTGCATTTATATTTATTCATGTTGGGCAGAAATTTTTTTTTGCTGATGGAACTTCTTCAATTCCCATGAGACTCATAAGTTACCACTAATCTCTTCTAATCTATAAAGACTTAGTAATGGCCCTCATCAAGTATATATCATCTATCTCAGTGGTGCACAAACTATATTCATTTCAGATCCCCAAATTTGCATAACATTTTGTTGCGACTCCTGGATAGACAGTAGATTTTTTTTAATCGTCAACGTATTTAAACCAAAATTCTTTTTCATGCTTGTGCTTATGTTTCTGCTTTATTAGCTGTCTGAATAAAACACATAATTTTATGAAGCAGTGGTTTTACTTATGCATATGCGTATAAATATGTATAAAAAATCTTTTGATGAAAAATAGTTTATAAGAATTTTACATTATGCAAATTCAATGTTAGGTATGTGCTTACAACGAGCTCGCGATTGTTTCTATGTTCGAACCTGTATTGGAAAACGCAAGCCGTAAATCATCTTCAGGATTCAATCGAGATTGATAATTTGTTTTAATGGCAACTAATTGTAAAAAGCTAGTCTTGAGTGAGTAGATCGATAAAAATTGAACTAAAACATTAATTGCTTTTATCTTCAAATTGGTATATTCCTTTATAATCAACAACCAAAATTTTTGGCAACATGTACATTGAAAAAACTGTAGCAAAGATGGCTACTGCAAACCGTCACACAGGCCCAAAATGCGAATGGATCTCACCAGAGGTAGAGGTCGACTCAAGTTGACAATTTTTTATTACTTTGTCTGTCCGTATGCCGGTTCATACTTGTTGAAATAAAATCTTATCACTTTCTTCTATGTTCAATAGAAGAAAGTATTGCAACTGAAAATTTTTTTTGAATTCTGGTTTTCGATGGATTTACACATTTTAGGTGTCAGAGATTTTTTATAAAATGACAGTCTGTTCGTGTGTCCGTCTCTCGCCATTGTACCATCTAAAACAATATGAAGATATGCATAGAATTGAACCAAATTTTTCTTGTATGTTTTTGGCTATGGCAAGCAGATCCTCCTTCAATTTGGAAATATTCTGCTGAAAGGGAGTGCTATAATAGCGATTTTTGTGCCATTTTTATTATTGTACCATCGAAAAGTGTATGAAGTTATGCATAGCATTGAACCAAACTTTTTGTGTATGTTTTTGGATATGGCCAGCAGGTGCCCCATCAATTTCGAAATATTCTGCCAGAAGGCGGTGCTGTAATAGAGATTTTTGTGCCACTTTCATTCTTGTACCATCGAAAAGTCTATGAAGTTATGCATAGAATTGAACAAAATTTATGGCCAGCTGTTTCTGCTTGAATGTGAAAATATTCTGCCAAAAGGGGTTGCTGCCCAGTAGCAAAATTTTCTGTATCAATCTGCAGCACCAATATCACAAGCCAAAATTTATCTGCAACTCCTAACGATGCGGAACCAAACTTAGGAAGCAAAATTTGCCGATAGATAACAATAATATGCACAAAACCATACAAAAACTGCAGTTCAGTTAATGTATATACTAAGATAAAGGTATATTAAATGTAACATAAAATTAACAAACTCAGTTTAATCTTTAAAAAAACATTTATTGTGTTACTTAATGAAAACACGGTAAGTAATTATCTTAATCACTAAAGATTCTGCTAACTACTTTTGAAGTAACAGATTGTTTAAAAGCAACTTTTGTAGAAACGTGCTTAAAATGTTGGCAGTATGACATACCATACTTCGCAATCAATGCAGCTTTCAAAAATTTGCGCATGTGCTTAAATCCACTTTCAGGACCATTCAGCATAATAAACACGTGCATATCAGATGTGCCAATATCCTCAAGAAAACCATCATCACCTCTTGGTCTTTTTAGCATCACATTAGCAATTATAGAGCGCCAACTTTCACATATGGCCTCAGACAAAGGGATGGAAATGGCAAACATGAAAACGTTTAAAATAAATTCAGTTTTGATAAATGAATCAGATTAAATCTAGTGGGAAAAGACTAGGGTTTATACAGCTGAGAGCTAAGACTAAGAAAATGTATGCAAAAAAAAAAAAATAAAAATACTTATGTAAAGCCAAAATTTGTTTGTCTTTACTAAATTATTAACTGTAATTAAACAATTGAAAATTGTTTGAAGTTTTTTTCTTAGTTACATAATACCTTTTGAATAATATACATATATTTTTTAAACCTAAACATATTAGAATATCAGCCAAGTTGCATGAAGCACAACATTCAAGGCTTCTAACATGCACATAAAAAGCATTGAGCTTGAAACAATATTTCTGTTATAGTCAATATTTTGTGATTAGGCCTAAAGTGTGACTTTTATATGAAGAAATTAAATATAGTTTACTTTTACTTCATTGTAAAAATACAAATAGATTCTCATATTTTAATATTTCTCAAGAAAAGATAAATACCCCCCCCCCAAACACACACACATGCGCGCGCCCCATAATCCAGCGAATTATTTACACCCGACTCGCAGGAAAAAAAATTCGACCCGGCCCGTACAAAAAAAATATTGGCCCGACCCGGTAAAAAAGTTAAAAGTTAAAAGTTCGGCCCGGCCCGTAGAAAAAAAATTATTGGTCCGGCCCAGTATAACATCTAAAATTTCGGCCTGGCCCGAAAAAAAGTTAAAATGTCGGTCTGGCCCGAGTGAATTTCTATGAAACATTGATTTTTACGCCGATTTGGTTAAAAATTTGTCTCGTACGAGTTCAGGCCGAAAATATTTATCTTAACTTTTCTTTTCATGTTTATATAATCTTCATTTTTATAGAAGTGCCGCGAGGTGCGATATTTATTTTATTAATGAATCTCTAGAAGTGTTAAAAATCTGAAAAATACTATACAGTAAAATCTAAGACGGAATCGCATAGAAAAGAAAAAAAAATGCGTTATAGACAAGTTCCCTTCTTAGCAAGTGTAAATGTATTATATATTCTTTTCTTACGTAGTAGTATGTTAATTTTGCATGGATTAACACGTTTTTCAGTTTAAAACAAGATTCTGTTATAGGCAGGTTCTTTTTCACACATTTTACTGTATTTTAATTTAGCTATATTTTAATAAGCATAGAAATCTACTAATCTTTAAAAAGAGTGAATTTGAATGTTTGATTGTAGAATAATGGCGATTTAAAAATGTATGCATTTTTTGGAAAAAAAAGAAAAAATTGTGCCAAGTCTAATTTTAACTGACTTTTAAACGGACCAAACCACGCCGAGACAATGATTTTCATACGGGCTGCGTCAAAACTAGGAATGAAAATTTTGGGTCGTGAAGATTAGGAATGAAACCAGTATCGGCTCTGTGCAGAAAAAATAAGTTACGCCCGGCCCGAGTGCCACGAATGAAAATAGGCCCGAGCCCGGCCCGTGCAGATCTCTAATCGGAAGCTTTCTTAAACAAATCCATTACATTTTTATTTTTAAGTGATTTAAATCTCACTTTCAGGCCGGGATGGATACGCTGAAAATGTGTTTTTTAATTTTTTAGTAACATTGATTCGTTGCAATGCAAACATGATACTTTTTCAGCCTGCGAAGCCATATTTTTAGTAGCAAAAATCAACAGCTTTCAAAGCACGTGCATAAGATTGCAATGAAAAAATTTAGCAATAGAAAGGAAATGCTAGGGTCAAAGATCAACGTCATGCAGAGAGTAAGGAGTACTACGTCACGAAGATAGAAGAAACGGGCCCACTAAAGGTTGAAAACCAATCATCTACTCCAGTCGGAATGAAGGGTGTGTTAGTATCGCCACGATCTTGATGATTGACACTTTGTCTCTTACAGGACAGGAGTCATTCATTCATAGGGTTTGTGTGAAAAGGGAGGAAATTTACGGCAAAAAGAAGAAAAAGTAAAATAATTTGGAGACCAGAATTTTTTTTTTTTTTTTTTTTCATTTTTCATTTTTGGGGCACTTGATCGTATGGTACATAAATTTTTTTTTTTTCTTTTTTCCCAAGTTGGAAATTAATCTGCAAAATCTAAAATGAATCTGCAGCGCTCGCTTCCGTGCTGCATGGTTTCTGCTACCGGGGGTTGCTGTAATAGTGATTTTTGTGCCATTTACTTTATTGTACCATTAAAAAGTGTATAAAGTTCTGTGGAATTGAACCAAATTTTTTTGTGCATGTTTTTGGCTATGGCCAGCAGGTCCTCCTTGAATTTGGAAATATTCTGCCGGAAAGGGGAACAATGATAGCGATTGTATAATTTTCTTGATTTTCCATAGTTCTATTGTCCACCGGCAGTTCGTGCAGCAACAGGAACTCGCATCCTGCTAATCTGGCTATTTGCAAACAGCTGATGTACAACAGAATAATGAAAAACTACTGATTTTGATAAACATCATGATCAAGATTAACTCGTTTTTTCTCTGATTAATTGACTGAAGCAGAAATTTAAGATGAAAATCAGAGTTGGTATAGTATTGAACTAATAATATTGAAGTATTAGCATCTGTAACTACTTTTTGAAATATTAAGATGATGAGATAGAAGAAAGTTTTAGGATTGGCACATCCAACTAATATTTTTATTGTCAAACAAATTTCTCTGAATTTGGAGACCCACAAACATTTTCTTGCGATCCTGAATTGTGTTTTACTGGTACTGGTTGAAGTTATCTCTAGGTGGCAGAGTATATGAATAATTTTACGTGTTCATCTTCAGAGCATCAATCCTAAGCATTAAAAACATTTTCTTTTTTGTCTCTCTGCTGTGTGATGGTGATATGTCAACTTCTCTTCTGCAATAGGAATAGTGTATAAATAAAATTGTCACATTTAGTCTGAGCCCAAAGACAGATATAAAAATCAAGCCCAAGCTCATTTTGGACCCAGGCCAAGCCCTAGAGTTGAGATTATTTTTTTCCTTCCAGATTACTGCAATCACAATGGAAATTAAAAATTATTTCATTGTATTTCTTGGATTGAGTTTAAATTTGCTGATATTTCCATGACATTTCCAGGTCAACAAAATGTATTGATATTTCCATATTTTCCAGGTCTGTGACCATCCTATTTTAAAAAGAGAACACAGAAAAAAGAAGTAAAAAATATTGATTTCCTGGGGAGATATTTTTTAAACATGAATGCATTGCATGTTAATAGGTTTAAGATTGAGGGGAATTTGAGATCTCACTGATCAACACCATTAAATGACATTCAATCATTCAATGGAATAAATGATTATTTGTGAAACAATAAGTTTTTAGAATATGCCACAATCGGTAAAAATGATTGGTTATATTACTATCACTTTAAATTATAATTGAGCATTGGTGACATATACTTTCAAAGACCTGTTTATACAAAATAAATGTAACTTAATTGTAATCCATAGAGATTCTTGGAGAAAAGTTCAGGAGATTTAAAAAAAGAATAATAATAATAGTTTAAGAAATATGAAAAAAGCCCAAAAATTACAACCTGTAATATTTAAATAATTCAACCAGCAAACAGAAAAATTCATATGTAATCTTAAAAGTTAAATAAGCCCATTAGACAGAAATAGCCTAATCTGACAAACATTGTATAGAGATGTGGAGGTGATAATGCATAATAAGAAATTACAATGGGAGAGGGGAAGCTAACAAATGAACTGCTTGTGGTTATACAAATTTTCTCATTTTATTTCTGTACCTGATCTGATCAAAGTAAAACTTTCCAATTATGGAAAGTAAAATTAAAATTTTTATATGCACTATTTCATTTTTCTTTTGTTTTTAACCTTTATGTAATTCCTAACTTTTTGCATATCTCCCAATCCAGGATACAGGGCAGCTGCCCCGCCTATTTCCTCCCATGCTCAGTTTGGTCCCTGGCCACAGCTAAGTAGTTGATAAAACTTCAGGTTCCATAAACTTCTTTTATCTTTGTAGAACAAGGGTACCACTAAATGAGAGTGACAACATATGCACAGGGCACATGCCAGACAGAAGATTTTGTTCAAATTCAGGCAAACCTACATTCCAGAACTTGACTGAATGAGTTCAATTAGACGAGTGAGACAAACATTATCTTGGTGATAATGGTAGACTTTGCCAAGATGCTTGGTGATTTGTTTTTGTGCAAAATCATCTCAACCAATCAAATTTTATATCCTGTATGTCGTCACTCTCATACAGAGGTACCCTAAGTAGAGCTTTCAGAAATAAATAGGGTGTCAATGGTTTTAATCAACTGAATTAAAAAAAAAAAATCATTGGTTAAAATCCTAAGTTTTCTAAATGTTTAAAATTACATATAAAAGCATTAAAATCTAAGGCGAAGATTATTTGGAAAGTTTCTATTGGTAATTTGCCTTATGAATAAGCAAAAAAAGAAAAAAAAAAAAGCTTTAAATAATTGTTTCTGAGCTTAGACAATTCCTTAGCCTTATAAAAAAAATTAAGCACAATAAGCTTGTAAAAAGCAGATTTTTATCTGTCATAAAAAGCATTTCACTTAAAAATGATATTTAAATCTAATATACATAATTTGCAATGTCATTATTTCCTTTAACTAATCAAATTATTCATTCTTTTATATAAAATAAGCATAGCAAATACATTAAATTTCTGCAAGTAAAAGAATAAGCAGCCATTATGTTATTTTCTCATTCTACATTTGCAGTAATAAATTTATAGCAAATTTAAGCTAAAGAAGAATAAAAGTATGACTCCTGCTCAACAACTGTTATAAAACAATGTATAAGAGAAAAATAACTAATTGATGTAAAAATGTTAAGGTCAGAAAGAGCTTCTTCAGTAGAGGTTGAATAAATGTTTTTATTTTTTTACTTTTGAATTCATATACACCAGAGAAATTAGTTAGGGATTGAAAAGGCAGCAATAGTGATAATAATTCCAAATGAGTGGTAACAATGTGGCTATTTAATATTTTGAGGATTTTAGATATAATTGGTTATTCTTATAAGTATGTGTAACTAACTTTCATAATTTAGTTTGGTTAACATAATACGTATACATGTGTGAAAGTTTAGTTTTAGGTAATTCATCATAACTTTCCTAAGTAAAAATACAAAATGAGCTGCAAATCATATTTGCTTGTTTTGTTATATGTGCTACTAACTAATGAAATTATATTTATTTGCAGTATTCTGCAATTACTTACTGTTCCCTTAAGGCCATTTTTTTAAGGCTGCAGCACCTCTTCTTAAAATTGGCAAAATACAGCTTTTTTTTTTTTTTTTTTTTTTTTTTTTTTTTTTTTTTTAAGATTTCTTGTAAGAAACTTTCCCAGTGTTGAATTCAGACACTTTTCTCCGGGAGGGATATCTGTGACTCCAGGAGGGGTGGGGTGGGGTGGGGGGGTGGGGGGTGATGTCCCTCACGAGCCATCCCCTGAATTCAACACTGAACTTCCCCATACCACAGTATTTCTAAATCAGTGTGTTCAAGACCTTGCAAAAATTACAGAACTTTCATTTCTTTAGATAAAACAAGATATTTTTAAATCACTGTGATATTTAATTCTATTTTTCAATTTGTAATTCATAAAATTCTCAAAAATTAATGTCATTTATTTATATTAACAAATTATATACATTTTTCTTATATCGTTACTTAGAGAGTTAATAGTTAAATAATTAATTTCAAGCATCGTTAACAATTTAATATTAAATGCAGTGATTAATAATTGCAATAACTGTAAATATCAATAGTATTTAATACAGTTTTAGATCATTATTACAAAATACTAATGTATGTAACATTATTGTATTGTATTACTAATGAAAATGAATGCAGTTTTTATAATTAGGTACACTAAATAATAATTATAATTAAAGTTTTAAAACATAGATTATGTTAGCAATTAGAGGTTTAATTGTTTTAGAAACCTAAAATTATTTATATTATAGCTATTCTGTATTTTAATGCAGGGAAAAAAATCATAAAAATCCGATTTAAATAAAAAAAATCTGATTTAAGCCTCTCAAAGGCAAAGCATTTTTCCATTGCTAAAAGGTTGAAATAAATGATTGACACCGGAATTTACATACAAATTTTTCTGCAAATAAGAAAAAGATATTTTTTGCATGCATAATACAGAAAAACTTTATATCAAAATTCTGGTGTGATTGTGGCATTTGGGAATTAAAATTAAGTGGCTTCATAAACATACCACCACCCCTAAAAGGGTTAAAAAAAAAAAATCATGATTTTTTTTTACACCCTAGAAATAAGTGAGGGTTTTGTGAAAATGGTGAGATAATATTGGAGACTAGCCATTTCTGGCAGCCAGTTTGGTCGCCTTGAAATGCATGCTAAGCATTGCAACATGTTACTTTTGTAATTTATTTGCTTAATCCTTCGACAAATCAGAAGATTCTGACAGAGAAATCAAGTTGTTATATATTTCTTTTGACAAAAACTGCTTAACTCACTTAGTAATTCATGTTTCATGTCCATTTGCGATATTTACGTATATTATGATATTAACACCTGAACTGCCCCGGGCGTATATATACGGCTGTAGAAAATGGATGCGCCTATTAAAGAGATGGCGAATTCCAATTATAGCGAGGCAATTTTCACCACCTGGGCCATTATATATAACAGTATAACATGTGCATTTTCTACACCTTCTTTAATTGAAGAAATATGCGATTTAAGTAAGGCACTGGAGATCACGATTTCGCCGGCAGTTATGAGATTAATATTAGGTCTTCTACAAATTGGTACATTTTAGCTAATACTGACACCCAAAAGATCCAGTGGCAGGTTCAACAAAATTACTGTGAATTTAACATTTAAATTACAAAAATTTAGTGGGAAATATTCATAGCCTGCTCACAAAAAAATGTATAAATTTCATGTTACAATTTTGATGCATGTTTTCCTCATCAAGTAAGAGTAATCCACTTCAGAATCAGCGGAAAATGTAATTTATAGCTTTAAAAAAAATTATTTGTGTTCAATGACTTAATTCTAAAACTAAAATAAATTTCGTAGGTTTATAGGTGAATGACGTCAGGAACAAAAATGAAGTTGCATTTTGCCTCGCAGTTTGACAGCTATAAAAATCACAAACAGGTTATTTTTTTTAACTGCTCTCTGGAAAAGTCGATTTACGAATGATTACCTTCATGGTTTAATATTTTTAATCGCTCACATGAATGAATCTCTATTGTTTATTTACTTTGATGGAATGAGATATTCAGCTGTCAGCCAATTTCAACTGAAGTTATCTCAGAACATATCTGAATGTAATTTATCACTCAAACATTAATTACTTTTGAACGATCTTTCTAAAAATATAACTTTTATGCAATTTTATTGAAAAAATAATTTTCATTAAAAATGGCCGCATATATGAAAAGCGAAGTGGTCAGCAAGTTTTTGCTTATGACAATCACTTGATTTATGCTTTTATTATTAGGGATCAAAGACGTATTTTAAATGTATCTGTTACATATGTATTTTAAATGAAATTAGTGATAGGTTTTATTTTAAATGAAATGATGGCGATGGTCCCCTATTTGGCGATTTAATCATCTGCACCCAGCTAACAAAAAGGTAGCAAAATGGTCGCTTGGCATATAAAAAGTGAAACGGTCAGTCCGGAACTGTTAATGACAGTCACATGACTTAGGCTTTTATTATATAGATGTGTTATTTCAAACATTCGCTTGCACAAAAAAGTGTAGCTGTGCTTTAATTGTGGAAAGATAAGCATTCGTTCAAGGGGCTAATAAAAAAAAGTATTAGTTTGAGTAATATGAAATAAGCCGATAAAATACAACATGTAATAGCCGAAAATAACCATTGATCCACAACTAGAAAAAATAACCTGCAAAACTTAACTGTTAAGTAACACAAATGAGTAGTAAAAAACCTAATCTGGCAAACTTAGTATGGAGATGTCTGAATGGCGAGTGATAACAGTTCTTGGAAAACAGTTGGCTTTCTCCTTGTTAAATAAATTTGCTTCTTTTATCTCCAATTCTAACCATGTAAAAGTAAATTTTCTCAGATATCCAAAGTAAATGCAAATACTTTCAAATGTGCACAGTTTCAATTTTCCTTTGCTTTTAATAATTATGCAATTCCTCATTTTTGCATCCTCACTTTGCGAAGCCAAGGATAGCTGCCACACCAGCTCCTCCTCAGTTTTGTCACTGCTAGCTACTAAGGAAATTTCCCAGTTTTGCGCTTTATTTCAAGTGCTTTGAACTATTTTTTTTTTTTTTTTTTTTTTTGGGGGGGGGGGGGGGGGGTATTTTATATCTTTTTCACATACAATAAATAAAATCTTGTTACAACGAAACTCATATAGTGAACATTTGCTGTATAAAGAAAGGGCATGTTTAACTAACACTTCTGTGAACCAATCTACCTATTACATTTGCTTTAGTGATTGATCACTGAAGAAATTGTCATGGCAACATAGACAGGGATGTAGTGGAGAGGGTATACGATGGTATACGCCATATACGTTCTGGATTTAAAAAAAAAAAACAACACTGTATACCCTCTGTTTCTCATAAAAACTATAGCATATATTCTCTACGGTATACCCTCTATCTTGAGCGTATACCTCTGCCTAAAGCATATACTCTGTAGGGTTTTTTTTTTATGATTACATCACTTAACATAGGCCAATTATGTCACAGATGACTATTGATAGATCAATCAGATTAGTGATGGACAATGTCGGCACATTTTATCGATTTTATCAATATTATGGCCAACTTGATTTTATTGACGTCTCTATTAGAGATGAAATGGGCTCAAACTGAGCACAGGCTACATTCTTTTGTAGTGCATACTTCAGGCTCGGGCAGGCACAGGCTCATTCTTTCCGAAATTGACAATTTTATTTATTCTTGTTCAGAAAAAATAAAACAACTTTTTTTCCCTTAAAAATTACTTATTCCATTTCAAGTCATTTTTTAATGCTATTTTGTTTTGATCAGAATGAAAAGGAAGCGTTTTCTTTTTTTTGTCTAGTATTAGAATGCTAT
The DNA here is from genome assembly GCA_963932465.1 of Maratus speciosus. Lineage (NCBI taxonomy): Eukaryota > Metazoa > Arthropoda > Arachnida > Araneae > Salticidae > Maratus > Maratus speciosus. The sequence goes on from OZ010789.1 coordinate 63,737,407, forward strand.
TTTAAAAGAAAATTTGCTGCATATTTATGTCTGGCATTGACAACGATGGCCTGTTAATACAATGTCAATCGGAATATGGCACCATTAGGATATATTTAGGTCAGTGGCGTGGCGTCCGGTCATCGCTGGATGCGGCGATGACCAAGCAATATTTTAAAACTCTTAATAAGCTTTTAAAACTCTACGATCCAGTTTTAGCAGAACATTTGGAGTTCATGTATAAGTGAAGGTAAGATTTAAAGTTTCTTTTTGAACATTCAACCATTGAATTTTAGAGTTAATAATTTTTCACCACAAATTTAAATAATTGCGATGATCACCGAAAATTTTCACGCCACGCCACTGATTTAGGTATATTTCATAAGAAATACTACCTATTGCAGTCATTATCATGGTGCGACTTTTGAAAAATTCCTTCATAATTTATCATTTTATATGACCCCAGGAACCCAAAAACGCCCCACCTAAAAAATCTCTCTATATGTATGTATGTATGTATGTATGCACTAAATTTTGACTGCATGAAAAGTCGCAATTATGTACAGATCGTCTTCAAACTCACCAAAAACATTGAGATGGCTAATATCTCGGTGGGGGTTGCAAATGGACAAAATCGGCCCAAGGGGATAGAAATAGGAAAGGGTTTTATGAAAACCGAAAAAAAAAAAAAAAAAAACATAACTTCTTAACTATAATAACATATGGCTAATATCTCGGTAGGGGTTGCAAATGGGCAAAATCGGCCCAAGGGGATAGAAATAGGGAAGGGTTTTATGAAAACCGGAAAAAAAAAACCCCATAACTTCTTAACTATAATACATATCAAATTAATTTAAAGTTATTATTACTTCTAGGAAAAGGGCCAAAAATTTATGTATCGCAGATTCTCTATAAAATCAGGGTGAAAAAAAAATAGAGTTTTAGGGAGAAAAAAAATCTTAACTACGTCAATTCTTAAGATATCAAATTCAATTAAACTTATTATAAATCTTCTTAATATTATCTACAACTTTTATATTGACAAGTTTTGATAGGACCAATTCTTACAGCAAAAAACAATTAAAAATACATAGCAGTTGAAAAAAAAAAAATTATCGTATTTAGATGATTTTGATAAAATTAGTTTTTAAAGAAAAAATCAATTAAGAATTCACCAAAAGCAGCCAGATAAAATTGTTAAACTGGGTTTATCTCTAATCTTGATTTAGTTTTTGTAGGTCAAATTAGTACTTGACTTTGAAATCTACCTGCGCCTGTAGGACGAGGTGGCAGGGATTTTGTTTTTAATTTGAAACATTTATTATTATTATTATTATTTTAGAGATCTAATGTAAAAGGAATATTGTTTTTTTGTGTTTAATCAATAAGCATTAACTTAATGTTTACAAATTTTTAGTCTTCTATTGTGTACGAGCTAACATCACTCTTTATTTGAAAATAACAGTGACTCTATCCATTTTTCAACATGAACTCTGCTCATGCTGTGGATCTGCTCTATATGTTCAAGAAGTCATTTAAATTCGTAAGTAGGTAAAATTGGCAAGTATTGTTATTCTGATAGTAAGCAATTGACCAGTGTTTCCTCTTTTCCAATAAAAGCATCTGATCTTTCAGGAATATGAGAATTACTAAAGATTGTTTTGAGGAAGGAATCTATTGTAAATTTAAGATGTACACCTTTTATAGGAAATAGAAAAACGTTAGATTCTTCATCATTGAAATAGTAATTTCAGCAAATTTCATTCATTTATTCATAAAATGCACTTTGTTAAAGTGTCCATCAGATTTGCATGTTGGGGGAGTAAAATATGAGATTCCTTTTAAGAAAGTATATTCGATACAAAACTTCTCTTTTGATAAAATTGAATGTAAATTTCATAAAATTAATTACGTGCTGAGGATTAATAGTTATTTCCACATTAAAAAATGAGATACTATTACATTTAGAACAACTATTAAATATTATGATTCTTTTTTGTAGTGCATACTTTTGGTATCGGGCTGTCTCTGATCACACAAAATGTTTCGGGCTCCAAAAAGTGAGCCCGAAGTCATCTATCTCTAGTCTCTATGGGTAATATCGTTCACTTTTACTTTCATTTAAATTATCATTGCAGTTGATACTTTGATATGGGTAGTATCATTAATTTTTATTTTCCTTTAAATCACCAGTGCGGTCAATACAGGTAGCATCTTTCATTTTTATCTATTCCTATCAGGTGATAACGGGAATAGATCAATATTTCTGACACAAATTTCATAGCATATTTATTCATATTTAATCTTTAGATTTTACTATTTTAGTAGCAGAGCTGGAATCAAATTTCGTACAAGGACATTTTTCTTTCCAGATTAAACTGCTATATTTTTAGTTTACAGGCCAAGTTCTGAATAGCCTCTAGATAGTGTTTAGAATAAAACACCAAAACAATTCTTTTAAATTCCAATTATTAAAAAAGTTATATTAACAAATATGATACTCTAATTAATTGCTGATTCTACAAATTATTATTATTTTTTTTTCCCCACTTGGCTGCTTGGATTGTTTGAGAACTGCTTAACAGATTTTCTTTAAATTTGAATACAAATGTTTAAAATTGAATTTACTACGATGATATGCAGAATTTTTTTTTTTTAATTTTCAGTTTTTTTAATAGAAGAAATTTAAAGCCATTTTTATAGGGTCAAAATATTATTATTATTATTATTATTTGAAAATGCAATTTTCACAAATATTTCAATTAAAAAAAAAAAAAATCCTACATTAAGCCATAGCTAAAATGCTAAAGATTAATTGCACAAAGATTTTTGGGTACTTGTTAGTTATCCCGTCGACCAAATTACTGTCGCCAAATTGTAAGATTAAATGACGATAATGGTTGATTGTAAATGTCACATTCGCTTGACAACATGTGTTTACGTCATCAAGTGATTTTTATTTCGACGTTTTATTCGTATTTTTATTAATTTTATACTAATATATTTGTTCTTTCGTTATTTAAAATAAAAATTACGTCAATTTGTATAATTTGGCAGGTGGTTTGTTGATTTATATAATTTGGCAAAATTGGTCGATGGGATAACTAACAAGTACCGGTTTTTGTTTTTACTTTGATATTACAGTAATGCTCGGCACACACAGTTAGCCGACATGCATTTTCAGGACACCCTTGTTTACATGCCAAGGACAAAATATTTTTCTTCTTTTTTTAATGAAAAAAAAAAAAATACAGAAATACTCTCTACAGTAACTTAACATATTGCAAAGCCTCCCAACCATTTACATTATTGAAAACAACAAAAATTTCTAAAATCTGACAACTCACATAGTGCATTCACATATTGTTATACTGGTTATGATATTCAAAAAGAAATGTTCAAAATTTCTTTTCTCAGAAATATTTTGAAATCATTTTAATACTTTCATGTAGCTGTACTGTAGTTGTGTACTATGCTATTTGAAACTGGGCATGTTACAAAAGACATCTGCAGAAAAATAATACCTCCATAATTCTTTCTTTTTTTTTTTTTTACACAAGCAAAGCAGAGGGGTTAGTAGAGGTCTGCATGGGCTGGGGCCGGGCTTGCGGATTGTAGGCGAATTTTCCAACAGGCCGGCAAAAAAATTGAACGGGCCTGCAGGGCCGATAAAAAAATTAATCGGGCCGTAAAATACGAGCCATTTTCAATGAATATGATTTTCTCGAGAAGTATAAATGTGCGTCACAAGCCGATGAGAGTTTACCATCATCAATACAGATATGTAACATGTCCATTGTAGAGATTGGCATCGTACAGTTACAAGATGTCTGATTCCGGGTTTCATTTTTTTTTCAGCAGACTCGTGCTGGGATGGAACTGGTCTTAATCGATCTCAGCATGTGTAGGACAGGCATTATGTTTTGTAAAAGTATTAATAGTGATAATGAACTTCTGTTAATAGTATCTTTAGAAATATACCTTAAGGTGATTCTCATATTCACTGCTCAACAATGTGAAACTTTCACACATTTTCCGGCTCATTTTTAACTATAAAGGCATAAAATTGACAGACCTGACTGGCATTTGGAAACGAATAGCTTTCTCCATATTTGATAAATTACTTACAGAGATAACAGAGATTCTTGTCATGTGACTATACGTTTTTCTCCTTCCTGTGCTATCGCTTCCAGAAATTCGATTCAAAACGCTAACTTTGCCAGTATTTTCAGAGAAAGATATATTGCTTTTATCTATGAAAAAAAAAAAAAACAGCATTTACATAGTTTCTGAATAAGAATACCTGCCAATCTTACGCGTTTCCAAAAAGAAATGAATTCATAAATGTGTCAAAATGTAGCTCCTTTAGATTTGAGAAAAGCCTTAAAAATGAGAGAAATATTTTCACAAATCTACTTTTTATTACACAGCTTCAAAAGTTATAATGTTTTTAATCCTTTATTCTGAACTACATTAACCTTTTAACGATTCCTGATTGGAATTTTGAAATGTCCGTAGAGACGATGACTAAAATACTGTGTAATCCCTAATGTTTACTATTGGGTATTTTCTGTTTTGCGAACACATAGTAATCTAAAATATACTGTAAAATGTTCCCATAAATATGTATGTAGTATTCATTAAAAGAATCATAATTGTATGTCAAGAAAAAACGGATTTTTTTTTTGTAGAAACTGAGTCGGGCTGGGATTGTTTTCACTGATTTTTGTATGGGCCGGGCCAAAATAGCTCTCGTTCGGCCCGGGATGGGCTCGGAAATTAGGCCCTTGCAGACCTCTAGGTGTTAGCGACTAAAATCCTTCCTAGATCACTTGAAAACTAATAAGATACATACAAAACCTGTTGTATTAAGGCTGTTCTCAAGTGCATTGCTCAACAAGCGTGAAACTTTATGACACAATAACGTACACTGGTTGTGGTAGCAATTTGGAATCGAAATGATTTTTCCATTTTTTGATAAATTACCTATTGAATTATGAACGTTTTTGATTAAGGCTTTTTCTCCCTTCGTTGACTTTTTTTTTTGCTTTCGTTGGGAAATTCCATTCAAAACAGCAACTTTCATAGTGTTTTTTGAAAGACCTATTGGGTTTATATATATATATATACACACACACACACACACACACACACACACACACACACACACACAAAAAAAAAAAAAAAAAGGAAAACGTCTTTTGATTACATAGTTTCTGAATAACAACACTTGCCAGTTTTATGCTTTTCGGAAAAAAAAATGAATTAAAACTTATGTCATAAAGTTGCTCCTTTGGATTTTAGAACAGCCTTAAGAGAAGCATATATGATGTATAAAAAAAACTAAATAAATGGAACCATAAACAATAACTAAAATCTTTTTACATGCATCTGTTTCAAGTCTTCATAATCGAATTTCTTTGGTGCAAAACATAAATTGTGGAATAATAAAGTACATGTGTTACTGCTACTATTTTTTCTCCCTCTCATTCTTTTATTTTCTCGGAAGGTTAAAGAATGGGTTCCTTTCTTGAAGCTTTGAGTCAGCTAGCTGAATGCTAAATTTATTTTGGCTCTTTGTGCTTGTGCTTTTCATTAAGTTGGTTTTACACATCATGTATTTACTACAAAAATACTTCATGAAAAAGTATAACAATGAAATTGTGCACAAGTAATAATGATTCAAAGCTGCTTTGAGGCAAAACCTTTCCCAATGGTTGTGCTACTGTTTAATCATAAATAGAAATTAATGCACATGTTTTAACACATACATCTTTTAAAAAGAAAGAAAAGGATGTCTGAAACATTCTTTTATTTTTATTTTCTTTATGCTAGCAAACAAATTATAAATATTTGGTCAGACTGTATCTTTTTTCTTAATTTTGAAAATTTTATTTTCTTAATTTTTTTCAGAAAGTTTTCTTCTTTGAGAATCCTAATAGAGTACATATCAAACTTTGTACAATAAAAATAATACCTTTTGTTTTGATTTTTTTTACTATTCTTTAAGAACAAACACAGACAATACAAAGCAAATGACATCACTGAGCAAAAACTGCATTTAGTATCAGAAGAGGAAAAGTTTGTCGGAAGTAGTCAGTGGAAGAAAATGGAAGATACCAGCAGAAAACAAAACAAAATGCTCACAATTAAAGTATATTAACTATGTAAAAGAGTTAAACTCAAGGTATAATTATATGAAATGTAAATTGGAAAATTTAATTATTATAAAAAATATTATTTTTGGAAAAATAAGTTATTTTTTTTAATAAAAACTTCAGGTACAGTAGACATTTTCAGGTGATGGTTTTTACAACTTTAGAGGTAGAGGGATTTTTTTATTAATTACACCATTTATGTAAAAAAAAACAAAAAAAAAAAACTACAAATTGTTTATTTTTCATATAAAAATACACTATTTTCATGTAAAAATGCATTATTTTAAACTGTGCATCACAGTAAATAAACAATTTTATAATTATTTATACTAGCATCTAGCATGGATATGTTGAAATGCTTTAAAACTATCCTGAAGTGTAGGACTTTAAAGAAATTTTTTTCATATTTTGCATTCACCCATTCTAAGTTGAGAAACTGATTGCAGCATCCTACTGCTAAAAAACTTTTGTTATATTATTCTGTATTGTAATAAGCAAAATGAAGATTTTAATGAATTTTTAATACAGTAATTGTTGTACATTACTTATCTTAATAAAACTGATGTAAATTAAAAGCACTGTCTTTTATTTAAATGAGTTTCATTCTACCATTGGTAAATGATCCCTACTATTTACTACTAGTTTCAAAAGTTTAAATAATTAAAAAATATATTGGTTAAATTGAAATGGATGACATTTAATTGATTCAGTGTACTTTGGATAAAATTTCTTTTCTTCATTCAGCCAATGGTTGAAGCTCGTTAGACAGGTGTTGTGTGTGATATTGGGTAAAAAAATGATTTAATTATCAATTTAGCATATATACTTTAATTAAATTTGTCTTGGTCTAATGGAATTAATTTATATAAGATTATAGGAAGGAGATATTTATTGTATCTTATAAACTTGAAATTTATATGGTAAATTCTTAAAGAATAACAGTTTCTTCCATTTCTTCTGTCCGGTTTTTTCCACCGTGGAAGAAACTTGCCAACCCCAATCAAATGCCACAATTTTAACTGCAGACAAGATATCTCAATAGCTTAAAATGACAAAATGCACTGACTTAAGAGCATACACAGATTGCCTAAACTAGATAATCCCCTAACATTCTATGTATGAAATTGAAAAGGGACATTACAGCAATGAATAATCCCTTAAAAAAAAAGGGGGGGGGGGGGAATTTCCAATTTATAATGGGACCATATTTAAAATGCTTTGACCATTATCTTATCACCTATGAAGCAGCAAACGATCTGGACATTGTAAGAAAATACATGAGGACAACACCATTATCGTACTGTATCACATTATGAAGAATCTTTGGCATTATCTTATGCAGGTTAGAAATTTTAGTTACATTTAGTACAGCATTCAATAAGTTTAAAAAATAAGGATTATTTTTACCAGAATGATTTTGAAGTTAAATAATTTTTGCCGGGTATGATGGCATATGACTAGCATACTCGGATGATCAGCCATGGTGTATTTATACGGGGGGAAAAAATCTTACTTTGAAAGAACATCTGCAAAACTTCACTGATAGTTTTTGTGTTAACATAATTTTATAAACATTTATAACTTAGTTTTTGACACCCCAGCCCCCTCCTCCAAAGAATATTTTATGTCCCCCCCACCCCCACCAAGTCAAAGTGATTTCAGTTAGTTTAGGACAGCGTGATTCAAGTATTTTCAACTCAGGGGTCAGATTAATTACTTTTTCAGAGCAAACCAAAGCAATGAAACTTTCACAATTGGGGTCCATGCCAAATTAATGCACTGCAACAGAATTTTTTATTTGTGCAACATGAATCGAATCCATGAAATTAAGGGTGATTTTGAAGATAAACATTAAATGCTTGTAAATGAGGTTTATTTATTTATTTATTTTTTAATAATTATCATTTAAGCAAAATTAACAGAAATGATTTTTATGAAAAAAGACAAATTCTTTTCCGAATTCATTTCTTGAATCGTAATGTGTTACTAATTTACCTGCAGAATAATACATATTGATCAAAAGTTTTAACAGCATACATTTATTATTTTTATCTCTTTTTTATTTACTATTATTACTATTTTTACAATAAAATATTATTAACCGTTATGAGTATAAGTATAAGCAAGCGAAAGAGTCATCACAGGCCACATCTGGTAAGTGGACTGCCATTTGGATCACACTTGTTTAGGATAGTATTTTAAAACATTTAAAATTAGCAAAAATTTAAGACATTTTGTAAAATAAAATAAACGCACAGACAACAGATTAAAGGCACAAAATAAAAACCCAAAGTAGCTATTTCATGCTTAAAAGCAAACAGGCCCCTTATCAGTACAAATATCGATAAATAGACCAACAGTTGTTTTAAAAGCACAGCACTGTCCAGGGCCACATACTCGGTTAGGACTTCATACAACTCTAAAGTAATAAATGTTTAGAGTGGATTAAATTAATTAAATTCAACTGTAATACAATTTAGGCTGTGGGCCTTGAACTAAAAATGTACTGAAAAAGCAAGTTCCGTTTCAACTCTTTGGGGGCAATTTGAAATTACTACTAATTCATTCTTTGCCATATGATGAACAAAATTTACCAATGTTCTGGAAAAAATCTTTGCACATTATTTTACAATCGTGGTTTTAATGCGTAAGAAAAAAAAAAAAAAAGTCACTATATTTTACATCTGGCATATTTAATATATAAATTAGTAAATTTTTATAATTTCATAATCTATGTTCTTTATCACACTTTTGAGCATGCTGTACTTTTCCATTATAGGGGCTTGGCGGTATTTTAAAAGATTGAGCAATTCAAGTTTTAGAAAGTGAAATTTTAAATCTCACTTTCTAAAGCTTGATAAACGATATAAAAACAAACCTGATGGACTTTTTAGGCTTGTTTATGAATATATTTAAACAAATAAACATTTATTTATGTATATACTATTTTTTGTACACAAATTAATTCTGTTTGTACAGCAGATTCCCTCAAATCTGCAAACGCCTATAATCCGCACATCATCACAGATGTAAACAATTTAAAACTTTCAGTTAAAATATAGAGACAAAATTACAGAATTTTTTGTTTTATATCATTCCACGTGCATTTTAATATGTAATTCATAATATGTTTGAACTCATGGTTTTTCATGAAGAAAGTATAAATTTATTTCTGAAAAAAATATTGCTGATATCACTGGTAATCAAAATCTTTTTACCAAATCTATTTATGTATTAATCAAGCTTTTTCGGTTATTATCAAATCTATTCATGAACTAATTTGTTTGCACATACTTTTAACACTAAACCATTAATTTTTTTAATCTAAATTATTTTTTTAAAGAAGCATCCAATCACACAAAAAGTACAGTACAAATATTTTTCAGTATTATATTAAATTCCTGGATTTATTTGGTTTAATGAAACATCCTTGTTATTGAATGTAAAATATAGTGACTGTTAAAAGTGAAGGTTTTGCATGATTTTAATAACAATAATAATAAACAGAAATTTCACTTTTTTTCTTTTTTCTTTTTTTTTTTGTTGACAAAAATGGGCTTTAAAAAATAAAATCTGAATTGACACCTGAAATTAACATTGCTTTCAAATTGTAGGAATATAAATATACACCACAAAAAAATATAGTACTGTACAAGATCTTTAGAACACAAACTTAAAAACGCAAGGTTTTGCGTTCGTTAGAATTTTGTGTTATATAGATCATTTCACACATCATCAAAACTCAAAACTTACCTTGTAAACATAGAAAAATATGTGAGAAGCATGTCAATATACAGTCGAAGATCTTTATATTATTATATTCCTTGAGACTAGATGTTGTGCATATTTTGAAATTTTGAATAATATAAGATCATTTCACATACATTAAATTTTACTTCTTAAACACGATCCAAATAAGCCTGTACAAAATCATTATACTATTTATTATTTTTTTAAATATTACAATAAAAGCTATTTTTCTTATTAAAAAGCTCTGAATTAAAGCAAGACGAAATGATATATTAAATTTGGCCTAGGGAAATATACTATTTAGAAAATTCACGATCATCAGAATCCGATACTGGCTGCTCATCAGTTTGGTCACAATTGTTGCAATTATAACAAAAACATAGTTCAGTGCAATGTAAATTAGATGCACGACAAGTACACAATGGTTTTTCATAAGATGTTTTCTTGCATTTGCAATGAATTTGTTGCAGAAGAGATCTTGGAACTGGTTCATCTGCCATCCAATCAATTTCTAGAACGTCATCAGCAACTTTCCAACCATGATGAATAGGAGAAGGTGCAGACATGTTAGCAATGAGACTTCTTCAATAAATACCTGCTTGATACTTGGCACGCTGCATATGTTTAAATAAACAGTCTTTATTTAGAGGAAGCACAGTGTCACCTTTACATCCAAGCCGCAACCAATCATGGCAGCATATGTCAATGTTTTTGGTGTTTTTTCTGCCATAGATTTCACATGTAAACATTTCTAAATTCTCCGTAACTTCATTATTCATTATCCATAATTCACCCAGTTCTTTGAATGTTGAGATGTACTTTGCTGTTTCACACATAATTTTAAAAGACTTTACTTTACTTTTCCCTTTAAAACTGCTCACTGAATCGCACCCAGTGTATACATGTAATCCGATTAGAGCCTGGCAAATGTTGTCTCCAAGAGATTTATTTATCTCATTAATATCTATTATTTTTATACCTTTTATCAAGTGGGCAAAATATAGCTATGCTTTTATGTGTGGAGAAAAAGACAGAGATAATAAGAAGACATCTGTATCTGGACTCAAAATAACAATGCTTCTATAGAGGAATGAGGATTGAGCTGCATGCAACAACAATCTTGTGTCAGCTTCTTCGTGATCACTTTCAAGCTCTTTTATTTCAGTAACTTGAAGTTGTTCATCTAAAATTTCCATGGCATGGCATTGACTTCCATGTGTAACAACTAACCTAATATCACCAAGAGAATTGAGGCCTAAGATTTTCCAAACTTGAAAAAAAAAACTCAACTAAAGCTTCTTTATTTGAGCCAGAAGCTAAAAACTTCTTAAATTGCGTCGGCATTTTCTGATTTGAATTTTTTATTTTTATAACTTGAGTTCCCATTGATGCTCTACGATCTCTTTCCATTCCTTTTATGCTTAATGTGGGATAAATATCAGTTATGAAGTCAACACGTTTGCATTTGAATTTTTTGGCCAGATTCAAAATAGAATTTAAAATGCTTTGTGCAAAATCTCCAAATGTCAGATAAATGCCCTTTGCTTGCTGAATGAGTGCCATGCCATCAATTAACAACACCGATTCGGATGGGATATCTTCAACTGATGTAATGCTGCAACAATATTTATTTTCAATGTAATGCAATAATAATGCTTTATTTGTTCTGTTTTTACTTCCATCATGGTTACCAAGACACAAGGGTATAGTGCTAAGACTATATTTCATGAGTTCACTGAGATCCATATTCTTCACTTTTGCAATAACAAGAAGGCGATTTAATAAATCTTTACTGGATTTCAAAGCCAACATTTCATCTTTGACCTTCATCTTGATTGTTTTTCCAACATTAGTGAAAGTTTTAAGTTTTAATTTTTTAAGGGGAGAAAAAAAATCCAATGAACTTACTTGATCACTTAATCTTTCTTTTAAAAAGCTATTAAAGCACTTTTCACCAATATCAAATGCTTGTAATATATCTTTCTGGATATCTATTGGAGTAATACCACCAGTTGAAATATGAATTAAATCATTGTATTGTACCTCAAATGGATTGAACATTGATTCGATAGTTTGAATAATTTTATTTACATCTTCTTCTTTGCCTGCTATTAGTTTGCAATAATGTGAAATTATGGCTCTAGAATGATGTGAAAGAATCCATCTGTTTACAGCTCCTTTATTGCATGTAATTCCTGTCAACCCGCCTTTTGTCTTAGAGTCACGGTTGCAAGTTTGTTCGATTACCTAATCACAAGCAGTTTTGGAAAATCCACATTTTTCTTGTTGTTGACAAGAAAAGTTTCCTTTTAGGAATTCATTCTTTATATCTGGATGTGTTTTATGCAACATTTGCATTTCACACCAATATATAGATAAATACCTTGAGTAATTTACTCTGTCGTAAGCAAAAAACCAAGGAAGCATTGAATAAACAGCAGATAAATGCAACTCAATTTTTTTCCCTAGTTGCTCGAATAAAAATCAACAAAATTTCCATCATCTCCAAAAAACTACTCCAAAAAGCAAAGGTTGGACTATCTAAAGATTTTTCAGCTATAAAAGCAGAATATTTTTCAAGGAAATTTAAGAAATTTTTATCACATATATACAGTATAGGATCCGTTATCCGGAATCCTTGGGACCTGAGGCATTCCGGATAAGGGGTTTTTCCGTAATTCGGAACACTAACACAAATATTTTCTAATGTACATAAATATGAAGTACTGGTTAGCATAAATAATATTAAAAATACTGTATTACACATTTGTTGAATTAATTCAACAAAACACAATTAAGGAAAAGTTTAATTAATTTTTATTTACAAAAAAAAAAAAAAAAAATGTTAAGTAATAATTTTAAATTATAATAAAACTTACAAATGAACAATATCAAAAATAAAATTTAGTTTTGGGGTTCAGATGCAGATGCTTGGGAATTAGTTTTTTGGAAAAATCCTTTTAAAGTTGGCTGCTTGTAACGTTTCTCTTTTACAATCTGGTCTTGAATTTTATATAAGGACATTATTTGTTGTTCATGGAAATAACTTATTTTGTTCCATGCCTTGAAATTAACTGTTGAGTGTAAAATATCATTTGTTCATTAGATATTTTTTCTACCTCCCCATTCTTGTCATCATCATCACTACGATCATCAGATGCATCTTTAGTCATCATTTCACAAATTTCACTGTATGTCATCTGATGACTAAGTGGAGCATTATTATCTATATTGAAACAAACTTGAACTGCATCTTCATCCAATAATTGGGGATGGAGGGAGGGGAATATATTGAAAGTTGACTTTTTATTTATTTTTGTTTTGTTTACGAATTCATCGGATGGAAAGCGGACAGAAAAATATAAGAGGCAAAATTATCAACACTTAAAATGCAGATTTCCGCAAATTCGCGGAGATAAAGAAATGCATAATTACTGTAATATTCCATTAACCCACCCTCCCCTATTTTGTAAACAAATTTGATATTAAAAAAAAAATCCCACGAAAGCCCCCCCCCCCCCCCCCCTCGAAAAAAAAAAAAAAAAAAAAAAAAAAAAATATCGCGCGAAGCGCCGTACCTACTTTCTGTCTTATCCGATTCCGAATCTCTGCTTTTCTACTGTTCGATGGACGCAGCTGAAAACGGTAAAACGAACGTTTCTCTCATTCTCCTAATTGGCCGAATTGTAGGTGCGCCTTTAGATGACGTCAAAGGTCGGAGCTTGCCAACAGTTTTCGATTGCGGAAAACGCATTCAAATTCTAAGTGATGTTTCGAAAATATTTTTTTTCAAAAGGTTAAAATTAAAATTTTTTATAATGGATTTTAGTGTTTGAAGCAGAAAAATACGAAATTTAAAAATATGTAGTTAGTTTTCCCATATTTCTAAAGGTTAAGCCGATGCGAAGTTATAAAAATGATCAAAAAGAGAACTTATGTCCGATGATTGCGTACATTCAATTCTTATCTTTCACGTGAGCGATCGTAGAGAGAGCACGCTTTTTACGTTCTGTTTTTTAATTATCTCGGTTAACAAAAAAAGAAAAATCTGAATATCAGGGCAGGCTTTGGACTATTCTTATAAACATTTTCAGATTTCAACAGGCGGTAGATTTCGATAGCCACTTTTAATCCGTGTAAGCGGCCTCTCCGATTACTTTACGATTTTTTGCCGCGTTTGGAGGTGGGGGGGGGGGGGGGGTGGAAATTAAGGGGATATTACGGTACCTTGAGGTGTATGAGAAAAAGTTTAAAATATTTAAAATATCGATTTATAAAGCATGTTAACTCTTCAATAAAATATGAAAAAAAAATATAAAAAAATAAAACTGCAAATTGTTATGAAATGAAAGTTTTCACTAAGTTTCAGTTTCGGATCTTTTACCGTTCCGGTTTTTAGAGCGTTCCGGATATCGGGACGCCGGATAATAGATCCTATACTGTATGTTTTTGAAGAATCAGATGCAAATGTGTCAAGAAATTCTGCAATGGTGTGTTGAATTGTAGTACGTTCTTAATTTTCTAATTCATTCAAAAAATATTGCAAACATAATCTATGTAGAGCTTCACACATTAATTTATTTGCACAGATGCTATTATAATGATGTCCACTAATTACCCCCTGGATCGATCCTTCAGCTACTACGCCTGATTCAATAAAAATATCACTCAATCCAGCATCAGAAAATATTTTTCCAATTACAGCCAAAAATGCCATTGCTGTATGAAATTCACCTAACTTGATAACTAACCGTTGTTTAAATATTTCATTTTGCCACCTTATTTGTTGCGCTTTTGAATAAATTGCTTGATCCATACCAAGAACAATGCTATTAATCGCCAGGTTGTCAGCAATTTGTATACTACGTTTTAATATAGAATTTACAGTCGACATATTTGTAGGATTAGCATCCAAAACAGGTAAATAACCTATTTTTCTTTTTTGATAATTCTGCTTCTCTACATTTTCAAGCATAGTATTAAACCCGGACCAGCCAGGTAATTGTTGACATTCACTACCAAAAAATTTGCACAAATAAAAAAAATGATCAGTCTTTCGCGAGATATCTTGGAAATTTATATATTTATCATCCATAGTAGAAGGCAGATCATCATAGCAAGGAGGGCAATGTTTCTAATTAAAAACTTCAACAGTAGGAATATTTGTATCCAAAGTTCGTTTTCTTCCTTTTTCCATTGGTGAAGTTGTCATTTCATTTTCATGGAGTGTTTCAATTAAAGTTAAAGGATGACTGCTCCATTGAATGATAATACCGTTTGTATTATGGGTTGTCCCAGATCCACTAAGCGTTTCCTCACCAAAATCGTTGTTGTCCCAGACGAGAGTAGTAAAAGTCTTTTTAGAAAAACCATGAGGTACTAAATTGTTTTTATTTAACTGCTGTATAGCTAAAGCTGTATCATGTTGCTATAGTAGTAAAAGTCTTTTTAGAAAAACCATGAGGTACTAAATTGTTTTTATTTAACTGCTGTATAGCTAAAGCTGTATCATGTTGCAGAACAATACTATGAGATACGTAGTGTCCAAAACCATTTAAAATTCCAATCAAGGAAGCAGATCCTGTTAAATGACGTATTGTCATGCCCAAAGCTAAATGTTTTGGTGTTTGTTGCTTTCCATTTGATAATAAGTACATCAAGTCTTGAGATACTGATAAAATTTTTCTTTTCATATCTTCATTTACAGAAACATAATAATCTTCTGCTACTTCTTCTGAAGCTCCTACACACCATGCTATAAAATTAAACAAGTGTTTAGGAACATAATTTGATGCTGCCTCTGTTGTTAGATCATCATCTTTCGGAGGCCACACAGTTATAAATCCAGGAGTGCCGAGCATTACATTTTTTAACATTCTCGCAGCAAAATACAAATTTCTAATTTCATTCTTTGCTTGGTGGTTCTTGCTCTGCTGCATCTGAATCTTCATTTTCTGTTTCAGTTGAACTGTTCTGTTCCATAACATGACACACATTTCTTGAAACCGAGTCACATAATACAAGTTCGCACTGATTAGAACGTGGATGCTTGACAAAACTAATCTGTGGATAATTTTTTTGAATACGCCGCTTAAGTAAACAATTTCTGTTTCCAGATATATCACTGTTTTCATTTTCAAGCACAATTTGAACAAACATATCTACTAGTTTATTCATCCTCATTATTTTATTTTGCTTGATGATTAAATCTTCTATTACATCAGTGCAGAAAACTTTAAATGATATGGAATATTGTGTGCCAACAGGTTGTGCGCTTTTGTCAATGTTTAAAAATTTAATATAATTTTTGTAACAAGATCTATGATACTGCATTTCGATTGCTCCCAAGTCCTTATCACGAATTTGTATCAGTAAATGCTCATCCTTCTTTGCGATTGCAGCTTCGAGCAATAAATTGTTGTTTGTTTCACATTTAGCCAATTTTTCTTTTTTTCTTTTACCTGTAGGTCTGTCAACAATATATTTTTCTGTTTTGCAAACAACACATACGGCGGGCAACATGCATTTTTTGTTTACACCCTGCGAAAATATAGAATCACTTCGCATAATTCGTTTAAAAATCATGTTTTTGGAAAGTGATGCATCATAAAATTGTTTTGCTTTTGAAGTTGATGCTTTAGAATTTTTTTTTTCAGCAGCAGCAATTCATGTTTTATCCGTAAACTTACTATAACATTTACGATGAAAACCATTGTTTTTATCATCAGGTAATTCTTTTTGTTCATTTGCGGGCAACAATAACAATTCAGAAGCTATTTTACCTTCAGTCGTATCAAAATCTTTCCATTTCAAACAGCACTGTTTAACTTTTACCCAACTGACGGTGGAAAAGTTTAATATTTTTATGTCTGCATCATTGACAAGATGCAAACAACATTTCATAAGATCAGACATTGTATTAATATCGGCATTAGTATCATTCATACGCGGAATCAACTTTGTAAACAAGGCGAATTCTAGGATGTAAACATCCGATGGAGATAACGCTAGATAGCGCGTTTGCGATTCGACGATGTTCATTGGATCATAATTTCAGTCAAAAAAAAAAAAAAAAAAAACAGCGGCTTGCGATTGGAGGATTCAGTTGGATATTCGGCTACTTTTACATACCAACATATAAACAGGACCGCAGAAATTGTAAAAATTAAGAATTTATATAATTGATTATGAAAAAATGTGCACTTTATGATACCAGAACATTATGAATTCTTTATCTATACAATATTATTTAAATTTTAAGATTAACTCAAAATTGCCCCTCGATGATTGAAACGAACTTGCATGATATTCACGTACGGCCCACGGCCTAATTATAAAAGCAGACCATTTTTAAAAGAATAGTTTAAAAATCTACAAAGACACACTAGAAGCAAGACATATACGGTAAACAACTGTTCTTCTCCACTGATAAATGTACTGATGATGGGTTTAAAATAATATGTTGAGCTAATTTTATCTTAAAAATAACACAGAGATATCTGGTCTAATGCTACTGCATTAATGATGTCTTAGTATATGTTTAATTTCACAAAGGTTGCGATTCTCTTTCCCCTCCAAACAAGCTTCTTAAGTAGAAAAATATTCAACAGCAACAAGGTTTTTATACAGCTTTGTTGGATTCATCCCATTGGATTAATGATTTTTCATTAATGCCACACCCACTCCCCTCACAAATTGAGAAGCTGATAGACTGACCCTGGGCCAAGCTCTGAAAACAGTGAAGAATTGATTTCAATTTTTGGAAAGAAATAAGACTAACGAAATTCTTATTTACAACACTCTTAAAAAATTAATACAATACAAGAATATAATTACAATGGTGCCGGTAGTTTTAATAGCGAGGAGAAAAATATTTCCAATGAATTAACAATTAAAAAAAAAGAAAATTATCATTTAATTTATGCAAAATTATCAAAATTTCAATAGAAGTCTTAGCGAAAATGTAATAAATGTATGTATGTATATATATATATATATATATATATATATATATATATATATATATATATATATATTATTTTTTACTGCCAATGCTAGTGACTGCTTGTGGGAGTAAAATGTCAAATTGGAAGCAGTGGCGTAGTCGTAAAAAACAGAGGCTCTATGTTCTAAGCAGAGGGTATACACTCAAGGCAAAGAGGATACTACACCCTAGTGTAGTCCCCTTTCTTGAGAAACGGAGGGTATACAGTGTTCCTTAAAAAAGTCCTGAGGGTATACAGCATATACCCTCCACAACATCCCTGATTGGAAGAATATTCTTTATCACAATATACTGCCCAATTTAGACCTCCAAGAGTCATTTATGGATACAAATGAACATAGTAGAAGATCTTCAGAATGCAATTTTCTATATAACACACAACATCTCGGACATAAACAATGAATTTTGAGGTAAGAACAGCACTTTCATTCTACATTGTAAAAAATTTGCTACTACAGAACTAAATTTGATACATTATTTCATCTTTATCTCTTTACTTTAGAGCTTTTTAAAAATGAAAAAATTCCTATTATTACAATATTTATTTTTTTTAAATGAGTAATATAATAATTTGGATTATGTTTATAAAATAAATTTAACAATGTGTGAAATTATATATTTTGTGCAAATTTTTTTAATATGCACAACTTCTGGTCTCAAGAAATGCAATATAAAGATTCTCTACTGCGTATTAATATGTTTATAACATATGTAGCTATGTTTATAAGTTTAATGATTTGTGAAATGTTATCTATATAATGCAAAAATTCTATAATACCCAACAATTCTAACCTCAAATTGTGCATTATAAAGATCTTCTATTGCATTAAAAATAAAAAAAATACATGGCTTCCTTACAAACTTCTGCTCATTTTTCAAGTCAAATAAAAGTATTTTGAACCAGAAAGTTTATAAAACAAATTTTAATTCATAATATATTTATATCTTAAAAAAGAAAGATTGGAAGCTATGAAAATGTCTAAATTTTTATGTAATACAAAACTTATTACACTTAAAAAAAAAAAAAAACTTTTTTATTAACTTCCTGTTTCATCACACATTCCTTTTATTAACCCTTCACTGCACCGTGTGCCATATCTGGCACATACCTAAAAACATTATGTTATTAATTATGTGCCATGAATTTAGCGGGCATGATCGCTGTCTTTGATCAGGAACAATCCAAAGTATGGAATAATACTTATTTTGTCCATGTTAGATGTGTACACTAGACGAAAAAATTAGAATTTGTTCTTCGGAAATAAAAGAAATTTCGATCTTCAAGCTATTAACGGTAAAATTCTCTTTCATTATTTTTACTGAATATTTAAAAATATTAATATAAAAGATGCAGAGTGTGAGACAGATAAAATTGATTAACTTAAGCCTATTTACATGCAAAATATTGCAATATAATATTTTAAAACCGTAATTTTGTATGTATGGCACACACCATAAAATATCAAATTTTAGCTGAAAATTTAAAATTTAATTTTTTTTACTATTTTTCCCATTATTAGACCGATATATAAATGTCAAATAAATTTTTTCATAAAGGTAGAAAAATTCGTGCAGTAAAGGGTTAACGTGTAACTATAAACTTGTTTAACATTGTTTTGTTTAGAGCTTTGTTTTTTTTGGAATGCATCACCCACTTAAAATGAGAGTTTCGCAGTATTGATGATAAAACTAAAATATTATATTTTTATGAAGTTTTCTATAGTCAAGTACTAAAACATTACAGTTGCCATTAATAACTTATGCATCTATCATTCATTATATGCCTCCCAACATGACTTTGTTTAATGCCGTGACATAAGCTATGAAAAATAATGCTTCAATCTTTAAATTAATTCGTCTCAATAATCTTGTTATGTAAAATAAGATACTCAGTAAATATTAAGAGAATTTTAGGTGCTTGTCTACTTTGCAGTCGCCTTTTTCTGTAAAAATAATCTATCATCAAAGAAGATGACTTATAACCAACCAATAATGTTAATAATGGATATGAAATCAAAATGTACATCTTTCTTTCGCTTTATATAACTGTACTTAATTTTCTATAAGACAAATTGTGAAAATTTAAAGACACATGTGAGGACTGTAAACAAAATCTATCCCAAAACAATGCAAGTTAGTTCAAGTAATACTTAATAAGAATTACATTTACAACTCTGAGGAAAAACATCGTGAACTCAAGTTTGAGATAGTGAGTGACAGAAACTTGGATAATCTACAAGGAGGTTGTCCTGATGACAGAGATGAAGCCTCCATCTTCTATGAAGGAATTTTCTGTGTTGACACAAGTGGAGAAATATAGGTACAATGTTTTCAGTTGAAAATGTGAGCACATACAGAGTGTGCGGGGGGTAGAAAAGGGTGTATATTAGGGTGGTCACAAGAAATCAATTTTCGAATTTCCCCCCCCCCCCCCCCCCAAAAAAAAAGTTGCCAATTGGTTAGAAAATGAGATTGGAAAAGTTTCAGCTCATTTGGATAATATTAACCCGTGCCTCATTGAGGTCAAAGTTCGGAAAAAACGTGATTTTTCGCAAAAAATGCTGTTTTTTTCTTCATAAAATGAATACAATTAAACCTAGAAACATAATGCTGATCTCATTTCATAAAAAATATGT
This sequence comes from Maratus speciosus, assembly GCA_963932465.1. Taxonomy (NCBI): domain Eukaryota; kingdom Metazoa; phylum Arthropoda; class Arachnida; order Araneae; family Salticidae; genus Maratus; species Maratus speciosus. Next base: position 63,757,935 of record OZ010789.1, read on the forward strand.
TTGCTTTGAAAAACCACTCGCTACATTTTTGTAAAAATGCATAAATTTAAACATATGTGCGTTTTACAAGACCAGACTTTATCCTAATCCTAAAAATTGACTTTTTATGAAAATACGAAAAAACAATGTAACATTCCCTTTCATCTGCTTTCAACATTTTGTTTTTCTTTGTTTGTTTGTTTTTTTCATTTTGCATATGATAAAGGGTTTAATTGTGATAAAAATTGAAGTTTAAACTGAAAGATTTAAAAGAAAAAACGGGCAAAGAAAATATAAAAATGGGAACAAATATTTTAAAATGCACTTTATTATTAAAGTTGTGTTACAAGAAAGGAAGCATTATAGATAAAAGAAATTACTATCCCTATACCCCGTTGTCATGTTAAGGGGGTAATGGTTCAGATAAGGTCTGTCTTGAAATGTTTTTCTACATTCAGATACAACTTTTAGCAAAAACGTTTTCGTTCTTCGTCTTTCGTTAAACAGGAATTGAAATCATGGATTAATTTTATTCCCCTTTCAGCTGTCTTACCTTAAAATCATTCAGTATTTTTCTTGATTTCAAATAATGTTTATTTTCACACCATACATCAGGATCAGTATTTAGAAATTGTATATTAATATATAAACTAATAAAAAAAATCAGTTTGATATTAAACAAAAACATTGACTTATTTGTTCAATAAATAATCCACTTAGTTGAAACCTATTGTTGCTCTTACATTCCTATCATCAACATCATTTTCTTTTTCAAATAATACTGATTTTACAGCCATGCTTATTTTCACTTTTTTTTCCCAAAGTATTATCAAAAAATGAAAATGCAACTTGAACAGAGTTCAGATACCAAAGGTGGTTTATCATTTTAGCGAGTGCTTTGTCTGCAAGCTATTTATAACTTTTTCTGTACTCAACAAATAATTTTAATAATTGCAGGTCTTGATTGCAGGGAAGTGGAAGCGTTGAACCATGCTTTTACATAAATATTGATTATAAATAATCAAATGTCTCTAACACCTTCTTTTTCTAAATTTGTTATTGAGAACTGATCCCTGAAAAGATATATTTTGAGAGGATAAATGACCTGTGATACCTATCGTCAATGAATTGAAATTGGATGTCTTTTGGAGGAAGACGTCCTGTAAAAATTAAACAGAGTTAGATAAATTCTTTATAATCACCCATGGGCTATTACTTTTTTAAATGTTCTATAAGAAAACTTGAAATTTCTTCTGAATTAAGTATTTTATATCTAATATTTTACCATTAATAGCATTTTCATACTTAATCTGGTCTAACTTGGGACATCCAATCTGAATCTTATTTTAAATAACTGGCTGAAAACAGCTTTTATGTTAATTTGTAAATTATGGTGGAGACATGGTAAATACAGAAGATTTTACTTTAATAATTGATATAGATCTATGCAAGTTCCTCTGAGGCAACCAATGTTTACTGCAGTGGTATCAAAACACATTGCCTGGTTTTTACCAACTTCCACCCACTCTTCAACTGCTGAAAATACAGTTTTTGCCCGAGTTATTCCGAAACTGTTTTTTAAGGTGAGGAACTCTTATTAAGTGTTCCTCATCTCCACAACTAATTAAAACTGCTATCCACAATCAACTGCTATCTCTTTTGAATAAATAAATTGTAGACATTTTCTTTATTCAAAAAATGAGGAAACAGTTTTCCATCGTAGCTAACAAAAGCTCCCTCTAAATCGGAATTGTGAAATCTGTTTTTGATGAGCTCAGTTCTTTATTTTCGAAATAGTTGTTTGCGAAGTCCTATTACACTTCTACTTAAAATAAAAATTTGTGATTAACTGGTGGGTGTATTGTAAGTCTAGCAGCTTCTCTGGTGTCCAGTTTAACTTGGGAATATTATGAAACAAAATACATAAAACTTGACAATTGATAACTTACTGCCGGTGAATTGATGAGCATGTGGCCTAATAAAAAAATCTTGCATTGCTACTATACCGAAAGAGGGGATGGGGGTCAGAATGTTTTGTCGCTTTAAAAAATAAATAACGATAGCAGGTAATAAAAACAGCCTTGTAATAAAAAGAGAAATTCAGAGGTTCATTTTAAATGCGCTTCAACTACAATACAAATTGGGAATTCTTTCCATGCATGGAACTAGATAACTGATAATTAACTATAACTCGTGAAATATTGTTAAAATTACAAAAAATGTCTAATTCATTTTGCCTTTTAATGCAAATAATAAAAATAATAATATCAAATTTAATAAAAATTATTCATTTCTCATTTTTTACTTATTTTTTAAAAATGCAGAATTTGAGTGTATGGTTCATAAGCTGGCTTGAAAAACACTAAATGTCATTAAATATAAGTTTTGATGAGAGTAAAAGTTCAAGGCAACAACATTTCTATGAAATAAAATAAGAATCAGGTTTCTAAGACAAATAGTTTTCAATTGATGAAAGAAAAACTATGGTTTTTCACCAAAAATCGCAAATCTTCAAGAATTCAACCTCGATGAGGCACGGATTAATATTATTCAATTGAGCTGAAACTTTGCCAATCTCATTTTCTAACTGATTGGCAACTTTTAGACGGGTCCCCCGGAAGAAAATGTAAAAAAAAAAAATTCCCCATGTTGCTTGTGACCACCCTAGTGTATATATAGGCTACTGCTTCAAATAAAATTAAAAGGTAGCTTTTCATGGCTGTTCATTCTGTTGATTGTTTTTTTTTTTACACAAATGTTAAGGGTGATTACCATTTGAAAAACTTAATTTCACAACTCTGCAATTAAATTTCTTTCAAAAATACAACCATTTTCTACTTTTCCATATTGATCTTTACATATTTAAGGTTGTATTAACAGTTTAACATCTTGAAAATAATGAATAAACAGCTGATTTGATCTCAAAATGAAACATATAGCCCATATTTAAACCCTATCCTCCATATTAAAAACTATTTGATTTAATTATGGACCACTTATCATTCGAGAAAGTTTGCAACTTTTTTACTATACTATTTTCTTTTGAGAACAAGAGTTTTAACATTTTAAATGTGCAGCAGAAATTTCTTTCAGTCTGAATGAAGTAAACAAAAAACAGAGAGTAAATTTTAAACAAAACAAAAAATACACAGATATATAGCAGAAATGAACATTTATTTTATAAGAAACTTTCTTATTAAAATCTAAGAGCTCTTACAGTTTTAGGCAATTCAATCACTTTCTTTTCTTCAACAGGTACACTCTGTGAGCTTATGGGTACAACCTGTAAGTATAATAATGCAAAATGTATCTTAAAAGAAAATTAAAACTTATTCTTAAATTATTTTTTTAACAAAAATAAGAAGAGCACAAAATTGTAAAATCTTTTAACAACAGCTTTCACATTAATGAATTTTTCGGTTTAACAAATAGTATTTGGATTGCTAAAGAAAAATCCTACACTTGGTCATTATAAAAACTAAGGGATCGTACCCGGGCTTCCCGGGTTAAATAATATAGGTGAAAACATTTTTTTAAATTGAAAACTAACAATTTTTTTTATATGCAATAAATTTTTTAGATTGCCCACTTACATTAAAAAAGGATTTTTCATAAGGAAAATACGAATTATACAATCAAATAATTTTTTTTAATTTATCAAAAGCGATATTTTCTTATTAGCCGCATGCTAAGAGTTATTTGACCAAGATTTTGCTACTTACGGCATCCTTTTATATTCTGATAATTTCAGAGCTTATACATGTCTGTTAAATTTGTGTTTTATTTATATTATTTCATTTATTTATTCATAGGGAAGTTTTTTTAAATGGATATTAGCCGTAAGAAAATTATGAACTCTTTATTTTGTTTTACGGGCAAACGGATTAATCTTTCGTAATCGAGATCCGCGCGGTATAGATAAATTAAAAAATATTTCATGTTTAAAATTGTTTTTAAAACCATAGACAATCAGTAAACTGAGATGAACTTTGCAAACAAATTCCATTTGGAGAAAAAAAAATCTTATTTGGTGATCTAAAAAATTTAAATTGTACGATTAAAAATATGTTAGATTTCTGTTTTTCAATGTTATTCTTTTATTTATTTATAAAAGAAGTATTAATTTCGTTAATTTGTCTTTCACAAATATGTTAGATTGGTGGGTTTTTTTTAATATTATTCTTTTATTTATATATAAAGGAGGTATTAATTCCGTTATGCAAAAATAGTCAGAAACAAATGCTGAAAAATGTTTGTTGCTTTATGTGCAAAATGTTTATTATTATTATGTATTGAAACAGGTACGTGATAAGATAAACTTATTATTTTAGAAAATATAATACATCAGTCAATCAGTCATACATCAGTTTTTAAACAAATTGATTTGAAAGTAAATTTTTCCCTATGGGACGAAAATTGAAAATGTTCGGTGGTCAGAAGATTAAAAAATATTTCTAGACCGAAATTTGATCGTGAAGTGTTGCCTTTCGTAAAATGACGCCAGCATTACGCACAGATATGTTTTTTCTTTATAATATAGATACTTAATCAGTGAAATATAATAAAGATCAGTTATTAGGATGTGATTATCAATTGAGGCTCTTATGCTTGGTATTCCGGAATGAAAAACAGCAATTTTCAGCTTCTCAAAATTTGCATACGCACTTCTCATATCCATATTCATCATTTTTTTAAAAATGAATTTAGTTTGATCATTTAAAAATCATTTTAACTCAAAACTTGAAGTCACGATTGTAGGCAACATCTTTTATGTGAACAGACGCACTCTTTACTTGATATTCTAATCTCAATTCCAAAGGGAAAAATTTCCCTAATTTATGTTTTTTAGACGCATTTGTGTTAAAATGTTTAGTTTTATCTAAGAAAATAATCGTTTTCTTTTAAATATGATTTCATTTTCACTTAAATAAGCACTTCGCCTAGTGTCTGAAACTTAGTATTAATACATATGCAGAAGTAAAAACAATATAGAAAATTTATGAGGAAAAATGAGTGTTTTCAAAAGCAATATGTCATTTTCCATTATTATGCCCCTAATATAATATTCTGCTCTTAATCGGATTTTGCACCACTAAACCCTGTTTAACAATTTTTATCAACAATTTCGAATTTTTATCAGAAAATAGCATGACTCAAGATAAAAATACCTCATTCTTTCTCTCTTGTCTGTAATAATGAAAGGTATCTAATTTTCACCACGTTGAAGAAATTTCCTAAAATGCTTTTAAAATTAAAACATAAAAGTGGGGATATTAAAAAAAACAGATAGTGCGATCACATCTAAAAATGAAGACCTTTCAGTTTAAAAGAAATGTTAGTAAAATTGGTTCAGCAGAAAGATCAGAGCAGATGACTAAAAAATACACTTGTGTTTTAAATATATCGATTATATAAAATTAGAAAAAATTAAATTAAGCAAATTATGTTATTTTGATAACATTATAGTAGAATGTCCTAAAGAATAGCATTAAAATTTTATTATTCGAGAGAATTTTGGACAAAAACTTCAAGAACATATTATTTTAAACTACGAATTATTTGCTTGCTTGTCTAACTCGGCAAAGCAAATCCATCCAGGTGAGAATCATCAATTTCCCTAATATAAATCGCTATTATTTGCATGTCGCCTCTCTTTTATAAAGACACTCTAAATTTGTGTAAAACATTGTGTTTTATCAGTGTGTGATTTCGATTACATTATTATCAAATGTGAAGCATTTTCGCCTGGAAAGAATTTCGAAGCAACTGGGCTGTGAAAATGACACACTTCTTCAAAACATAATTCAGGTTTAAGAATTAAAATACACACTTTTATATAAAATGACGTCATTTGCATCCGGTAAAGCAATCCACTTTTACAATACAGTCTTAAACTTCGTCTATAGAAAAGTACGCATATGACGTCATTATCACGGAATAACAGACAATACTCTTGACATAGCCGTATTTTAATTTCTACTTTTTTTTTCAGTTTTTATGATAAAATGGCAGCAAAAAGATACAGTATCTCCTATTTTCCGTTTACTTTCAATAGAAATGGGGTACTTTTGTTGCCCTGATAAGAAAAATGATATTAAAACTACAAAAAAATCAATATCTCAAAAATAAATTGAGATACAGCTTTCAAACAAATTGCATTTAAAAGAGCATTTTTTTCCTTATACAACAGTGTAAAAATTTAAAACGTACGATGTTTAGAAGTTTAAAAATTTGCAGTAGAGAAAATTGCAAAAACAAAATTTTATTTCAAATTTCAGAGTGTTGCCATTCGCAAAATGACGTATACATTACGCACAGATATGTTTGTCCTTTATAATATAGAAGAGCATTTTTTTCCTTATACAACGGTGTAAAAATTTAAAACGTGCGATGTTTAGAAATTTAAAAATTTGCAGTAGAGAAAATTACAAAAACAAAATTTTATTTCAAATTTCAGAGTGTTGCCATTCGCAAAATGACGTATGCATTATGCACAGATATGTTTGTCCTTTATAATATAGAAGAGCATTTTTTTCCTTATACAACGGTGTAAAAATTTAAAACGTGCGATGTTTAGAAATTTAAAAATTTGCAGTAGAGAAAATTGCAAAAACAAAATTTTATTTCAAATTTCAGAGTGTTGCCATTCGCAAAATGACGTATGCGTTACGCACAGATATGTTTGTCCTTTATAATATAGATATTAACTTTAATGAATTTATTCATGGCTTAAAAAGAATAATCATTTCAATTAATGTTGAGTTGGCGAGGGGAAAAAAAAAGAAAAATCTTTACTGAAAAATAGAATTTTGATAACAAGGAGAGGAGGTTCATATTCCAGTTTTTCTTTTATTATATTCTATGGCTTTCTTGGAAAAACTGTCACTTTTTGTTATCACTTTAGTTTTGTTTAACAGTGGAAGTTAACAACTGTGCATTTACATCGAAGTACATATGTGTTTCTTACTGTGCATTTTGTAATTTGATGATGTCTAAGAAAATTGTGTTATGACAAAGTAAAAGCTTCTGAGCACATGGGAATGGAATAACAGAAAGCAAATTGGCGATACAGTTTAATTGTAACCAAATTCAAATCTACATTGAAAGACAAAGATTTTCTGTTAAAAGTGTATGAGGAATTCAAATCTTGTGCAGCTAAAAGAAAGATAAAGGAAAAATTTACCGAGCTGAACGAAGCTGAATGAATTTTCTATCAACAAATATGTTAGAAATATTAATTTGTTAATGAGAAATTATTAAAAATTAGAGCAAACTTCAATTAATCATTTCTTTAAAGCTGCATAGACATGAAATAAAATTAAATATTTTTTTCATAGGATGTATTGCATGAAACTTTGAATAAAGGTAATGAGGTAATGAATAAAGCAAACACCATCTTTCAGAAAGACTGATTTTTTACTGTCCAATGGGTAATCTCTTTGAGGAGGTTTCACTGTGTATGTATACACTGCCATTCTCAAAAATACTTTTAATATCAACACCACTTTTTATTGGTACATTTTAAATTGTAATTCAATTTTATTCATCATTATTAATTACTAGAAAAACAGCCCGTCAGAAATGACAGAATATGAGAAATCAAGATATATACAACACATGTGCAAGAACATGAGTTTTTCTTGCTTGTTCCACAGTGATAGATGAAAATAACAAGATTTTAAAAATGAAACTCATTTATAAAAAACTGTAATACAGTAGAAGACCACTAATCCACACAGCTTGGTTCCAAGTATTGTGCGGATTACAGATCATGCCTATATTATAAAATTAGATACATGGCTTCTTTTTGCTAAATAATTTGTATAAATACAGTCGAACTTGGATAATTCGAACATCTTTAATTCGAATTCGTGGATAATTCGAAGTTTTTTGTTGGTCCCTTGAAATTTGTATTCAGTTAATGCTAAAAAATCTTGGTTATTTCGAAGTCCAACTTCTTTAATTCGAAGTTTTTAAAATTTCAAAAATGTCAAAATCTAGTTTTAATGTAGTTTATTAGAAAAAGTGGCTGGGTTGTTTTCAGCTATTGTGGAAACTTCGAAGTCCTACTTCTTTAATTCAAAGTTTTTACCCCTTCAAAAGTGACAAAATCTAGTTTCAATGCAGTTATTTGAAAAGTGGACGGGTTATTTTTAGCTATTGTCTAAAATTCGTTAGGGAAGAGACGAGGGTAGGAGAATATTCTTATCTGTTCTAGGAAACAGAACAGGGATAAAGGGAGGAGGAACGTACGCTCTTTCCCTTGTAAGTGACACATGCTGCTCTCGCCAATGCGATAAATCATAGATGACGCGCGTTTCAATTCCTTCAAAACCAGGACTGTAGTTGCTTGAGTTTTCTTCATTGTGCTTTTAGTTTTCGTGGTGAGAGTTCAGTGCAAGAATGTCGTAAGCCCCATGTCCCGTATAAAACCTTATCTTTCGATGAAAAAATTGCTGAGATTCGTGAGGTAGAAAAGGGTGTAAAGAAGAAATGCATCATCGCAAAAGAGTATGGAATAGCACCTAACACTCTTTCGAACTTTTTTGAAAAATAAAGAAAATTTTTTGAAATCTAACGAAATCGCAAACGAGCTAGAGAACCCGATAATCCAGATGTGAACGAGCGTGTCTTGAAGTGGTTTAAGCAAGCGCGGGACAAAACATTCTTCTCAGTGGAACTCTTATTTGTGCAAAAGCAGAAGAATTTGCTGTCAGCTTAGGACACTACAACCTCAAAGCAAGCTCCGGATGGTTAGACGTATTTAAGGAAATAAATGAAATTTTCTTTAAGTCTGTGCGTGGTGAAAATTCAAGTGTGCACCAAGATGCAGCAAATAAGTGGAAAAAATTTGTTTAAATCATTGAGCATACAGAGGACAGAGACATTTTTAATGTCGACGAAACTGGACTTTTCTTCAATTGTACCCTTGCAAAGACTTTGGATTTTAAAGGTGAAACTGTAGTGGAGGAAAATACAGTAAAAACCAAATAACCCTACTTTGGGGAGCAAACATGGACGACAGTGAGAAGTTAACTTTACTGAAAATTGGAAAATCAAGAAATCCAAGGTGTTTTAATAATGTCTAAACAAAGCCTAACACGATCTAACACGAAAGCATGGATGACGGCGAATCTTTTTGAAGAATGGCTGCTAGATCTCAATCGCACGTACAAAAAAACCCCCAGAAAAATCATCCTGTTTATTCATAACTGAACGGCTCATAAATCAATACCCGCTATGGAAAATGTCACGGTTGAATTTTTTCCGCCAAACATGACCTCAGTGGTGCAACCAATGGATCAAAGCATCATTAAAAATCTGAATCATTTCTACAGATGCCTAGTCGTTCAGCACCTGCTTACTGAATCTTCCCAAAAGCTTCCCATTACCCTCCTCGATGCATCAAGAATGCTTGTTTAAATGCATGGTCGGTCCAAAGTGAGCCAAAAACAATAGAAAATTGTTTCTGGAAAGCAGAATTTATCAGGAACACTGTTCCTAGCGAGCTTTTACATGAAGCAAACTTACCTACCCCAGTTGCATGGAAAGACAGCATACCATTTGATGGTTACGTCGACTTGATAAAAACATTGACATTTGTGGAGGGCTATCTGAAACAGATATTCTATCCGAAGTTCTAAACAATAAGAACATTGCAACAGAAGATGATGAACATATTGAAGATGAGGTAGAAGAACAGAGGCCGATTCCAACTTCAAGTGAGGCAGTCTTTCATCTAGCGGAGTATCGTTGTTATGCAGAAGGACAATCTAACGTGAGTGAAGCTGTATTTCGAGCTGTAGATATCCTTGAAGATTTTGTTAAAAAAAATCAAGTAAGCTCGTTAAAGCAACCTGTAATACCTCAATATTTTAAAAAGCTGTAGTTTTTTTATTTAAAATTAATAAACACATTTTTCTTTCTCAATTTCTGTTGCGATTGATTATTTTACGACATATTTTTTTTTTTTTTTTTGGGGGGGGGGGGGGATAATTCGAAGTTTTGCAGTAGTCCCTTGCACTTCGAATTATCCAAGTTCAACTGTATTGAAAAAAAAAAAAAAAAAAAAAAAAAAAGTGTGTGTATATGAAATGAAACAACGAATAGGTTGCCAGAAAATATGTTGCCAATTTTCCTTCTTCGCCAAAGCCCCTGAAGTGGAAAGTACCCAGAATTTAATTTTTGTATCCGACTATATAAAGTGTGGTACTTTTGCAGTATAGGAGCCTTGGCATACTTTTTAAAAGTTTGTCATAATTTGGGCTTCAGAAGTGAGATTTTTTGCCAAGTGATATAAACAGCTTGAAAACAAAATTAATGAACTTTTACGTTTTTAAACATTTTATTTGTATCTATGTTATTGTTGATGCTTTTATATACAATTGTGGACCTCAGTACTCAATGGCTATAAATAGGCTTAAACTCTGGAAATACTGTTATCGTATTTAGAAATAATAATAATGTTCTATTATATTTAATTAACTCAAAATATGTGTTTTTTTAAACAGAATATGCAATTGAAGCTAGATTAAGTGGATTTTGTATATTTGTCTGATTAAATAATATTTAATGCTGATTAAATAATATTTAATGCTGATTAAATTCCGCAATTTTATTGAAAATACATAGCCACATTGGAGACCATAGCCAGATATATAATGTATTTTTTATTCAAAATAAATAATGATAGTTATTTTTATATAGTTTTATTTTCAAGTTATTCGTTCACATAAATATTACATAATAATGATAAAATATTAAAAGAAAAGATTTCCTTAGGCTAACTTTTGAGTTTACTTTTTTTTTTTTTTTTTTTTTTTATCCCATTTCTATTAATACTAATGCATACATTTTATTCTTATATATTCATTTTAAACTGCATGATGGGAATTCAATGGCTGTTTATTTTTAAGTGTACAAAAATATTGCCTAATACCAGTGACCCGGAGCCGAACAATTTTTGATGCTCCAGCTCCAGCTCCGCTCCTAGAGAAAATATTGTGGCTCCAGCTCCGGCTCCGACTTCGCGCTTTTGAGTTGCAGATTTTAATTTACACGTTTAATTTTTTGCTCACAAATACTTTCTACCTCATTAAAGATCTGACAAAATGCATTTTTCTTCTCATCAAACTTCAAATGCTTGTTCAGAAAATATGACATCTTTTAGCTTTTGCTTTTAAAATAGAAAGTTTGGTGGGATTTTAAACACAAAAATCTTAAATTTCTTCTACACTTTTCAAACAGCCAATATTGTACAACTACACATGTAAACAACAGGCGGCCATATTTATTTTCGAATAGTGTTGTCACTTAGTTCAAGTAGAAAGTAGAAGTAAAGTAGTGTTACCATGTTTTGAGAAGGTTTCCTTCTCTAATAATAATAATAAAAACCTAAAAAATGATATAATTAAAATACTGAATAATGATGTACGTAGAAGATCTTTATAACGCAAACCTAAAAACGCAAGGTTGTGCGTTATATAGAATTTTGCATTATATGGATCACATTTCACACATCATTAAATTTACCTTATAAACACGACCATATAAATCTGAAACATACCAAAATACATTAGAGTATCTTTATACTGCACTTCTTGTCACCAGGAATTATACAAATTATAAATTTTTGCATTATATGATCATTTTATATTGTTTATTTTATAAACATGGTCCAACTATACCTGGACCCAATCATTCATTATATTACTCATTTCCAAAAATATAATATTTATTGTAATAATAGCAATTTTTTTTTCATTAAAAAGTTTTGAATTAAGGAGATAAAGTTGAATTAATGTATCAAATGTAGTTTTCTAGAGAGTAGCATTTTTACGATGTGGGATTTCAGGTGCTTCTTACCTGCAAAATTCATTGTTTACATCTGAGAAGTTGTGCGTTATATGGAGAATTGCATTATATAGAATCGCGCTATAAAGATCTTCTACTGTAATTAAAATATTTTGAGCCTAGAAATTTAAAAGACTGAAAAAAAAAAAAAAAGATTTAAAAGAATATTAAAAACTAAAGGAGCCCTGGAGCTGGGGAAAATTTAGAGCTCCAGCTCCGGGGAAAACACAGCTCCGGGCTCCAGCTCCAGCTCCGGGTCCTTGCCTAATACTGTTAAAATTATTAATTTTCTTCAAAATAAAATTTAACCATCAGTTATGAGTATGGATATTTTTGAGGAACTAGCAGCACAAAGAAATTTACATTCCATGTAAAATCTAGGCCACAGGTCAGTAAATACTACAGTTTATGATATGATGAAGCTTACAGGCCTGCATATTCTCATGGGTGTATCGAAACCACTGAGCTCGACAATAGAATGGAGGGCTAACTCCCTATTCTGATACATTGAATCCAGCGGCCCGCCCATGAATACAATGCCAAAGATTTTCTGATGAAAATTTTTGTTAAAACATAGATTTCCTCCCATAGAGTAGTATGGGGTAGATATTTTCAAATTGGATTTTCTTTTAAAAATTTGACGAAGTTGCTACAGTTTTCACTGATATATATTTTTTATTGAAAAAACTATAGATTTTATTTAAATTAATCGCAATTTTTTAGTTTGATATTAGTTTAAAATGAAATTTTAGGTAAGCTCAACGAAAAAAATCGAAAAACAAATTAAATATTGCTCCTAAAAATGTCAAAAAGATGTAGAAAACAACAAAATTGATAAAAAGTTTGAAAAAATGCTTCTAATATTAAGAAAAGTGCAGGACTCATTACTTGCGTGCATTGAAAGTGTGATGTGGTCACGGCAGAAAGTGGATCGATGAGTTGGCTCTCCGTATTATTGTAGAGCTCAGTGATCGAAACTCCCCCAAGCCAAATTATATTGATCAAAAAACAATCCAACAATTTATTGATACAATGACAAAATAGATTCTTTAAACAAAGGAACTATCTGCATTTTCTTGTGCCACTCTTTTTAGATTTAATAGGAGAAAAGTGTTTAAGCTTACCTCGACCTAAACATATTTCTTTGGACTAGAAAAGGATTCCCTTTCTGGGCAATGTGATTTTCCACATTATGTACCTTCAAAACCAAATCCTCTAGGTATAAAACATTTGTTCTGTCTGTTAGAGATGGATTGGTATTAGATTTCTGTATAATACATATGTTAGCAATGTCAGTATTTCCTCAAATGATAAGCGGGATTTTCGTTTAGTTGGGGTATTGTTAAATTATTGCGTTAAAGTGTGCCCCAATATTTTAACCATATAATTTACACTGATTTTGCACTAGTCTGAAATGTGCAGAATACCTTTTGCAAAATATTTTTTTTCGCAGAACTATTACGTCAAATAGAATTGGTTCTGCTACACAAAAATTGGGAGCTGATAAAGAACATAAAAAAAGGAGAGTAGGATGAGGTACTTAAGAGAAGATGAGATTTCGTTTTAAAGTGGAAATATAACAAATCAGTTACTTTTCTTTCTACATGTGTTGAAAATGAAGTAACTTATACATGCATGAGATGGTCAAAAGAGGATAAGAAAAAAGAAAAAGTAGCCAGCCAGCTGTAGCAGAGATGTACAACATATCTAAGGATGGTACATATCTTTTATCGGTACCTAGCATATTATCACTGTGCCGCAAAAACAAACAAACGACCAACGCGGGTATTTAATTACTTTGTATATATAATGATTTCTAATTGCTGGATACATTACGTAAGAGATAATAAAGCGATGAAGATGAAAATACATCATTAATAGATTATAGGATGTGTGTTGCTACACTTCTGATGCAGTATGAAGGAAGAAATCATATAAACCCCCGTAGGCATAGGCCACGAATATGTTCAAGTTATGAAAGATGAAATTCCAAAGAAGCAAAGAAAAGATAACGTACCTAATAAAGTAAGTCCATCTTGACAATGTATGACATTTACCAAGATTTACAGGCAGCCAAAATGCATCTAAGTGTTGTTTGGAAGAATGTAAATCACAAAGAAGAGTTATGTGTATAAAGTATAAAGTTTATTTACGCATTTTGAAAAACAATTGTTTTAAATTTTTTACACTAAGTAAAAAATCATGTAATAAAATTTAATTTTTGCAGTCATTTCTTTGCAATAGTTCACGACAAAAATTATTTTAAAATGTTGAGATTTACGATTTAATTAATTTAATACATTTAAAGCAATATATATAATATTTAATTATGTTATATTAGAAAAACAAAAACATTTTCGCAATTTAAACAAATATTTACAAAGATTTTCCAAAATTTTGAACTTTTTACGCAATTGAGTCTCAAAGTCCACATATGTGGACCTCCATTTACTAGTATCCTGGTGCATCAATTTTTAAAATTATTTTATTATTACCATTTTTTTAAGCCAAAATAAGTGGGAAAACCTATTCCAACATTTTTCCAAAAAATTTTTTTTTGTTCAGTAGCGAAGAGGTTGAAACTGGCTTCTTTATGCACTAGTAACGAGTATAAATACTGAAAAATTACTTGTGCATAATGTAAGTGAATAAAATGCTAGAAAATATGTTGCCAAATTTCATTTTCTCTATCTCGTAAAAGGCCCCTATACTGTAAGTACCTAAAGCACATTAAAATTGAACAGTTAGGAGCTCAGACAGTACAGCGCCGTCAATAAAACTATTGGCTGCTATGTTATTAATAGCATCAGGATTCAGATGTAGACATACATTTTCGTATATTTAAATTCTCAACCATAGATTTCGAAAAAATTCTTACAAGCACGGAGTTTAAATTAAATTGCAGTGACCTTGAGTATGAAATATTAATGATTTTAAATGGGTATTTCACCAAATTAGCTAGCTATCACCAAGTTGGCTTCATATATAACTTATTTTTGTCACCAAATTTGGCAATATTTCGAAAAGTTGGTCAACATTTGGCGTTACTGTGGTAACACTGCATTAGTAATTTTCAACAATTACTTATTACAATGTACTGTACCTACCATAATTGTGAGGGACACACACAGACTTAGATTTTATATAAATAGATTATTCAATACTTTTACTTCATATATTAGATTATATGTTTATATATACAGTGCATCTCATAAATATACAGATGTTTTTGAAATTACATTTTATTAATTCAGTTAAAAGAAATTAAATTTTATACCTCATATTAAGAACACTGAAATGAATCTCTTATAGGGGTTTTAATTTAAATAAAATAATTTCGTCTCAAATAATAAAAAAAAATAAATTACACTGTCTCATACATATAAAGACAAACTTGAAACTGCTTCATATGCAAATTTTTTTTGAATGCGTGCATACAGAATTAATGCACACACGCAGAAATACACTTTAATTTACCCAAAAGAGCAAAGTTGCTTGACTTGTTTCAACTGCAAAGATTCCGTGGAACATCGAAATTTCTAAAGATGAAATTTGTAAAATATGTAAATTTAAAGATAATGGCTTAACAGTTTGTCAAATATGTAAAAAAACTGGGAGAATCAGAGCTGCACTTTATAAAATTTTATCAAAAACTTACAATTTATAATCGAGAAAACAATCTGGCAGACCGAGAAAAACTAGTGAAAGACTCAATCGCAAGATCATGCGACTTGTTTCGTCGCAAAAAATGTCACTCTGATAACTTTCTCAACGAGTTTATGGAATGATCTCAAAGGATCCAGTACATTGTCGTATAAAAGAAAGAAAAAACATTGTATGCCATCATACGTGCAGATTTTTTTTACTGAAAAAAGAACACAAAGAACGGAGGTTAATCTGGGCTAAAAACCATATGCACTAGAAGGACGAATGGATGCAAAACATTTTTTCAGATGAAAAGGGATTTAACTTGGATGGCTCAGATGGTTGGAATTCCTACTCACATGATTTAAGACGTTAATCTCGAACCCTCTTCAGTAGGCAGAAAGGGAGAGGTTCTGTTATGGTGTGGGGTGCCTTCTCTTTTAATGTAACTATGGATATTGCTTTTCTGGAAGGTAAACAGACATCTAAAGAGTATATCGAACTGCTTGATAGTCAGTTGTTGCCAAATGCTGAAACTCTTGGTGGTCGGAATTATTTGTACCATCAGGATAATGCATCGATTCACACATCAAGACTCACAAAAAAAAAAAAAAAATGGTTTGGTAATTCAAAAGTATGTAAAATGTCTTTATATTTATGAGACAGCAAATTTATTTACATTTATCAATTTTCGAGTTGAAATTACTTATTTAATTTACTGTAAAATGTTTTGTTGGCACATACTTTTCGTTATATGCATAAATATAATTTTGAATACTGAATTATTAAAATATTATTTTGAAAATATGAATGTCTTTATATTTATGAGACACACTGTAATGTTTCTTTAAAGATATTTTTAACATCAGCAAACTTTTTGAATGATATACTTTTAAGTTATCATTTAATTTTAATTATTACTATCAAATATTTTTTATTTGATATTACATTTTATTAATACATTCAACAACATTTTTGAAATATATACTTTAAATTATAATTCTATTTCACCCACTATTACTTAATATTGTTCAATACTTTTTATTTAACCTGTTCATTCCGGCTGGATTACCATTTGTACCCAATATATTTTTTTACCAAAGCACGGCTAGGGTACAACTCATGTACCCTAGCTCTTTTTCCCCTTCCTGAAAACCAGTGTTATCAATCACTTGACATTTATGGAGCGTAGGTCACTGAAACACCCACCCACTTAGGGGAAGATGTGAACTTTTCTCCTTTGGCGATAGGAAGAGGTAACTGTTTACTTGTTGCCGATTTATTGAGTCTTCCTTTTAAGTGTCAGTGTTCGATTTTCTTTCTCTTTCTCATTTCCTTTTTGTTTTGAGTAGCGTTTGACAGCAATTTTTTTTTACTAAGGCTCCCAAATTTAAGGGTCTTTCTCAGAGTGAGATTGAAAAACTCATGAATGATTTCGATTCTGAAAATTATGCTGATAGCGATTCAGACTGCAAAAATGATATATCATTGAATTGTTCTATTGATGAGAGCAGTAATGCAGTTACAATCGAGGATGCCTCTCCAAGAATATTTGAATGGAAAGTTCCCGAAGAGCAAGATTCGATAAGAATTCTAGATTCCACAGCAAAGCATGGAATAAAAATAGATATGGACGGACAAAGTCCGTATGACTATTTTAAACTTTTATTTTCCAACGAAATCTTGGAATTAATCTGCGAAGAAATGAACAGATATGCAGAAAATGTATTAGAACTGCGACCCGACGATTCCGGAAAAAGGAAGCACTCACCTGAGTGGATAAAAACAACTCCTAATGAGATTGAGAAGTTTCTAGGAACGATTTTGTTGATGGGACATATAGATAAAGATAGACTCCAGGATTATTGGTCCACAAATGAACTGATCGAAACGTCAGTCTTTCGAAAAATAATGCCTCGAGACAGATTTTTTTCAATTTTGAAGTTTTTGCATTTTTCAAACAATCATGAAAAACCTTCTAAAGATTCCGTGGAATACGACAGACTTTGGAAGATAAGGAAATTGTTTGAAATATTAAATGAGACATATAAGAAAGTATATGACCCAGTAGAGCACCTTTCCCTGGATGAGGTTATTATAAAATTTAAGGGTCGCGTTGCTTTTAGGCAATATATACCTAAAAAAAGAAAGCAATGGGGAATAAAACTTTACAAAATTACTGACAAAACTGGATATACATATGACATGCGGGTATATTTGGGAAAAGACAAAAAAGAAAATTGTTCAGCATCGTACAATGTAGTAAATACAATGACAGAATGCGTAAAGGGCAAGGGCCATAAATTGTATATGGACAATTTTTTTTCTTCCCCTGATTTGTTTTTTGATCTTTTAAATAAAAAACAGATTAATTCATGTGGAACTGTTCGGTGCAATAGAAAAAATTTTTCCCAAAGATATCTGTCAGGTCAAGATAAGGCGAGAAGAGATTTGCACACGATATGGACAAGGCCTGACTGCGCTGCGCTGGAAGGATAAGAGAGATGTATATATGTTAAGTAGCATGCATCATCCTACAAAACAAGAAAATTGCAGTGATTCTAATGACATGAAAAAACCTCCAATCGTAGCTGATTACAATGAGAACATGGGATATGTAGACCTAAGTGACCGGATGACAACGAGTTACTCTTTCCAAAGAAAGACTGTCAAGTGGACGAAAAAACTATTTTTTCATTATTTGACATGTCAGTGCTAAACGTATACATACTATCGAAACGCACTGAAAGCCAGAGGGAATTTCGATTAACTTTAATCGGAAGCCTCATTAAAAAACCGAAGTTGAAAATCCAAAGGCTATTCCATCAACATCAACTGATGAACATTGGCCACTAAAAGAAAAAAAGAGGAAGAGGTGCGTCGTTTGCTACAAAAATGGCTTACAAAGGCGATCAACAGTCGTTTGTAAAACATGTGATGTTGCTCTATGCATTGATAAAAATTGCTTTTCAGAGTATCATACATCACCAGTTTATAAAAAAATAAAAGTCGTTTAAGAAATGTAATAACATTGCTGCTCTCATCAAACATTTCACAAATCATTCATGAAAAACAACAGCTCTTTTCAGAGCTAAAAAACAGCTCTTTTCAGAGCTCAAAAGCTCCCTCGGGAGCTTTAATTTTTATAAAAAAAGAAACCACATAAAAACAATCATGACATGCACAAAAGAACTCGCACATTTAAACATGTGGCCATAAAATGAAACTCCATATGTTTCACTAACATATAAATATAAATTCTGAAAATATTTTCCATAGAAAAAGTAACAGGATAGAAATTCATAAAAATCAGAGATTTTCTCCATCCATCTTCTTCAATCATTTAGCGTATGGCATTTTTTTGCTCATTTAAGATTATTCTTTCCCGCTGTCGTGACTTATAAATCAGTTTCAAACCCCATATTAAACAATATTGTTTGAAAAATACTTTGCCTTTATTAGAAAAAAGGAAACGCTATTCGATTCCTTAGCATGAGAATAAAAATTTCTGCAAAT
This sequence comes from Maratus speciosus, assembly GCA_963932465.1. Taxonomy (NCBI): domain Eukaryota; kingdom Metazoa; phylum Arthropoda; class Arachnida; order Araneae; family Salticidae; genus Maratus; species Maratus speciosus. Next base: position 63,776,928 of record OZ010789.1, read on the forward strand.
TGAATGCAGTCATGAAAGAAACTCACTTCTTAAATGTAGAAAAAGTTGAGTTAAAATTTCAGAAAAAATAAAGAGATGACCCCCCCCCCCCCTCCTTCCCTTCATCAAACTTATAGCGTTTTTCATTTTCTGCTCCTATATGGCATCCCCTACCTGGCAGCGAGCATTATAAATCCGCTTCAAACGCAATATTCGACAATATTCTTTGAAAGACACTTTGCCTTTATTGGAAGAAAGGAAAAGGTATTCGATTCCTTAGTATCAGAATAAAAATTTCTGCAAATTGAAGGCAGATACGAAAGAAACTCACTTCATAAATGTGTAAAAACTTAAGATAGAGTTTCAGAAAAAATAAAGAGATGAGCAAGCTCTCCCCCCGCCCCCAATTCCCCTTCATCAATCATCTAGCGTTTTTCATTTTCCTGCTCCTATATGACGACCTCTACGCGACGGCGGACATCATAAATCAGCTGTTGTTTGAAAGATACTTTGCCTTTATTAGAAGAAAGGAAACGGTATTCGATGCATTAGTATCAGAATGTAAATTTCTGCAAATTGAACACTGTTACGAAAGGAACGCACTTCGTAAATATGTAAAAAATTAATGAGGCAGAATTTCATAAAGATAAATATATGAGCAACCTCCCACCCCTCCCCTTCATCAAACGTATAGCGTTTTTTATTTTCCTGCCCATATATTACGACTTCTCGCCGTTGAACATCATAATTTGGCTTCAAACGCCATATTCGACAATATTGTTTGAAGGGTACTTTGATTTTATTGGAAAAAAGGAAATGCTATCAGATTTCTTGGTACCAGAATAAAAACTCCTACAAATTGAATGCAATTACGAAAGAAACACGCTTCGTAAATGTGTAAAACTTTTGACAAAATAAAGAGAGGAGCAACCTCCCCCCTCCCCATTCCCCTTCATCAATAGAATAGTATCTTTAATTTTCTTGCGCCTGCATCACTCACTACGAAATTCGCTACGTAAATATTTAAAAATTAACGAGACAGCATTTTAGAAAAAATAGAGAGATGAGTACCCTCCCCCCTCCCCACAGAAGTTTTTCTCGAAATGTTGACTATTCTATCTTATGACGATTTTTGGAAATCAGCTTAAAACGTCGTATTTGACAAAATTGTTTGAAAAATACTCTGCCTTTTTTGAAAAATGGAAAATGTTATTTGATTTCTTGATATCTGAAGAAGAATACTTGCTAATTGAACATATTTACAAATGAAAATATCTTTAATATTGAATGGATTTTGTATTAGACTGACGAGATTCATCTGCAATTTTTCCATCTCTAAAAGTTATACGACCCATTTCCAAATCAAGTGCTAGGACTTAAATATGTTATATTATTATTTCAAGGATTGCTAAATAGTAACAAACTTCATTCATTATAATTATATTTTATATCACATATAAAAAAAAGAAAGAAAAACCTTTTTAAGCTTATTTTACTTTTATGAATAATTTTAATTTTCTTTTTATTCCAATTTTCATTTTTTTCTAAATATCAATATAAACACTTTTATTTATTTATTTTACGTATACAGTTTGACGCATAGTATGCATTAGAAAAGTTTCTCATATAATGAAATTTCACATTTTCCTAATTATCCATATACATACGTATCACTTAAAATATAGCAAGCTATTTTATTTTAAATTTTCGAATCTTACTTTTAAAAAATCTTATACATTGGAGTTTCTGGAAAATTATGCAAAACAAAATACCTGGAAAATAGTATACCTACTAACTGAGAAGAAAATAAGAATTGCAAAGCCAGCGATGAAATTTTATAAAAAGAGGAAACATTTATTAAGAAATAAATTTTTGTCTTAATTAATGACAATTTATAAGATATAAAAAATGAAAAGTAAATGAATTGTTATTTTGGCTTTTCAATCAAGCCAAAAACAGATGAAGCTCCCAAACTGGTTTTTACAACAAGCCTATTCCCTCCCAATTCCCAGAATCTCAAGAACGACTGCGCCTTTCAATACGAATCTAATGAATCTAAGATTCGCGCGAAAATACTCTCTTTGAGAGAGGGGGAGAAAAAATTGGAAAAACTGCCGTATTGTGGGCTAAAATGTATTTTGAATAGTGCTGAAAAGTAAAGGTTAATACGATTTATATTACATATTTATACATATTTTTTTGATTTTCAAAAACATTTTAAATTAAAACGAACTTTTTCTATTTTTTTTTTAAATCTGTATCTGTATAAGTGTTATAAGATAACATGCAAAAGTTGCTTGCAAGTTTTATTTAATCATATTCATTTGTGAAAAACCAGCCTTTGTAAAGCCCTGATTTTGTTTACTGCAAGTGTTAAAAATTATCAAGCGACAAAGCTGTCATTTTTAACAAAATTATTCTACATTAGAGTAAAATAATTCATACACTGATAAATTAAAAATACCAGTATTTTACAATCATATTATATTATTTTAAAAACTAAAAATGTAGTTAAAAATATACATATATATATATATTTCAAAAATCATTTTTATATTAAAATATAAGAGAAAATATCTTACTTTTTGTATGTATTATATCTAATGACTTATTTCATGCTTGATGTACTACTTTGTTGATGACTAACTTCTCCCAGCAGGGGAAATAAGTATCAAAGTAGGAGGTGGTTCTATTTCTGATTGGTTCAGTTATCTTTTTATTGGTATTGTTTTGAGGCCTGATTCCACCATTCACAATAATTTCAACACTTGACACTGATTATAGTTTATGATCTTAAATGTAGTCAGCACTTTATTTTGACATTTATAATATAAATATAATAAATTATTTTGACTTTATGAACTGAATTTCCTAATAACTGTCATATTGGAGAAAATTGATTAAACTTTATGATCTGATCTACATGTAATTCTGGCTTTTTTGTTTGGATGTTAATCTGAATTTATCTTCTGAACATCATTTTTTAGTTTGATTTTAAGAGATGAGCCTAATAACTGTCATAATGAGAAAAGTTGATTAGAATTTATGTTTTTGAATGAATCATTTAATGTTTTTGAAACACTAATCAATATCAAAGATGTTTATGATGGGCAATTTAGTTTTCAGTATTAGATTTAGTACATTAGAGAAAATAAGTTGGGTCCTTTGATATTTTATAAAGGGTTTTATTTTTTTATCCTTTCAATGCAAATTAAAGTTCTTTTTCTTTGTTATTAGTATGCACAAAATTTTTAACAGCTTGATGTATTTTTGTAATATTTCACACACCAATAAAATCAATAAAATATGATTTTTACCAAGTTTAAACTACTAATTACATAATTTTATAAGATACAGTAGTACCTCCTCTATGGGACACCTCTATTTAAGGGACAATTCTGTTGGTCCTGGTCCCTTTGAATAAGGGACCTTAATGCATTTACCTCTTATTAAGGGACACTGTAAAAAAGTTTCCCAAATAGGATAGAGAAATAAATAAAAATATAACAGTTTGTTAGTAATGTTTTGAGATTTTAAAGGCAAGTTTGTGCTTAGTGAAAGATAGTTTTGTGAGAAAGAAAGGGTAAAAGGAAACAAGCGGGTAAGTGTTAAGTGTGATTGCAGATCGTACAGAGGGTTTCGTATAATATCTCTTTTAAAACACTTTATCCTTAAAATTATAAATCAAAATTATCAATTTATAATTATTAAATCCTTACATAAATGGCAGCACTACTACATTCAATTTCAAAATAATTAAAAAAATATTTTTAAATCCAATTAAAATATTCAAGAAAAATTATTTAAATAAAATTAAAAAATCTGAATATTTTTAAATTCAGCAATTTCAAAAATTTAGCACAGGTATAAATAAAATATAAAATTTTTAAAAGCAAAAAATTGTTTCAAACATAATTTTAAAAAGAAAATTATAAAAATTTATTAAAATCCGAAGTACAGTCCTCCCCACTTAATCGGGTCACGGATAATCGAATACCCCGCTTATTCGAATAGAATCCTCTGGAACCGAATTTATTCCTATTGGTTCTATGTTATTTCCCCCGCTTAAACAAATACCTTTTACGAACTGTCCCCGCTTAATCGAATAACAACTGCATGACCGATGTTTGAAAATAGGCACGGAAAGCACGTTTCAGCTGGAATTTCCTTCCACCTTTTGTCATTTTCGGTTCCTTTACGCCGAAAACCAATTTTCAGTTCTTCCTGCTATGATTTCGGCCGGCAGGTGTATAATGGACAGGTCAAATGATCTCCCCACCATCATTCCTTGCAGTTAACCAGGCTTTAATGGCAATACGCCGTCACTTCGAGACTCAACATGGTAGTTGTGCTATTTAGCACTCATTCGAAAAATAACCCGATATTTACTCGTTTAAAATTCCACTTAAACCACTTTAAACGATTTTTTTTAAGGCAGTATAAGTAACGTAAATTAGAAGTAGCAAAGTTTTGACCAAATTCAAACGAGCTGCATTAAGAGCGATGTAAACCACATACATGTATGTACTGACATTAAATTAATACGTGTTTACGTTATACAAGCATTTGTATTTATTTTGGTTTATGTTATTATATTAACGATTTTATTATGCTGTTAATTAAATATAAAATAGACAGTTGTTTTGCCTTTTTATTACGCATTAAATATTACCGTTATGATTCCCCGTGTAATCAAATACCCCGCTTAATCGAATATTATTTCTGGAACCGCCAATATTCGTTTAAACGGGGACGACTGTATCTCTCATTTTTAGGATGCTAGGCATAAATGGGTTAAGATTGAAAATGGATTCATGAATGTGTCTGGAAACCCCAAATTCAAATTTGAGAACAGCATTGCTCAATTAAAAGTAAGGGTGAAAAAAATGTATCTGACTGATCCAAGTACTTATCCACTTCTAGATAATAAGGGAATTTTAAAAGTTGGTGGAAGGCTAATTCATAGCCAACTGGATTATAATGGGAGATTTCCAGTAATTTTGCTAAAGAGTACATATATTAATTAGATTAACTGGAGAAATGTATCATAAAAAGTATGTAAATGTTGGCCTACAAGAATTAATTTTTATTATGAGGTAGAAATTCTAGCTTTTGAATGGTCATAATTATTGTAGAAAAATAGTTGAAAACTATGTAATTTTATTTAAAGTAAAACAAGCCACTCATAAGCAACTTATGGGAAATTTGCCAACAGAAAGAGTTACACAGAATTTCCCATTTGAATGTGTAAGATTTTTCTGGCCATTTTACAATAAATTACCCTAACTAATAGGGTGTCAATGATTTAAATCGATTGATTTAAATCATGATTTAAATAAAAAAATTTCTAAGGTTTAAAATGACATAAAAAAGTATTCTAATCTAAGATGAACATAATTTGAAAAGTTTCTACAGGTATTGTGACTTATGAATACACAAAACAAAGCTTTAAATAATTGTTTCTAAGCGTAATTCCTGAGTATTGTGAAAAATTTTAAGTACAGTAAGTTTGTAAAAAGCATGGTTTTTACCTAACAAACATAAAAAGCATTTAATTTAAAAATGATATTTAAATCTAATATAACTTGCAATGTCATAATTTCCTTTTAATAATCAAGTTATTAATTCTTTTATATACAATAAACACAGCAATAGAGTGTCAATGATTTTAATCAATTGATTTAAATCAGATGATAAAATCACATATTTTCTAATTTTTTAAAATGGTGTGGAAAAGCATTATAATCATTAATGAAAACAATCACTAAATCACTTATAAAAGAATTTAATATTTGTTATTGTTAATTATAACAATATTAAACTGTGTAAAAAGATGTATTATACATTTAAAAAACATCTAACTAAATGTTAAATAACTTCAAAACATTATAATATTTAGTAGCTATTCAAATATTTTATTGCTGTGGGGGAAAAATCTGATTTAAATTTCAAAAACAATTTTTGTAATCTATTTATAAATTATGTGTGAGTTTGCTGTATACATTGCTACAATTTTTGATCAATTTGATATACATACACTTTAGAATCTGTGTAAAATTACTGGCTGCTTTATGAATTTATCAAACTATTATTTATCACATTTTTTCAACCACTTTTTCAAAAATGTAGATTGTGTTCTTAATTAAACAGTTAATTGTTTAATAATTACAAAATTTAATCTGTATCATCAATTTAAAATTAAAGGCAATTTATCAATAACTTTAAAATATAAGCAGTATTTAATATTGGTTTACATAATTATTACAAAATATTAATGCACATAATGTTGTATGTTACTAAAGAAATTTTTTATTTGCAGTTTTTTGTAATTTCTATAATTTCTATAATTACATAATTAAAATTTTATTACTTAAAGCAAAAAAACATAGATTATGTTAGTAATTGGAGGGTTATTCATTTTTGAAATGCTTAATTCTTGGTAGATGTTTAATATTTTAACACAGGGGAAAAAATTATGATTTTTTTACACCCTACTAACTAGAGAAAACATAAAAGGAATAAAGTATAAATGTACATCTTCATTTCATGTGCTGAAATAGTTACACTGAGTATCTTATAACAGAAAACAAAATGAAAAAAACAGTATAAAGATAGGCACTGCAGAAATCTAGAAAGAAGACAAAACGCAAGTTTGTAATTGGTTATTGGGTAGAATAATGGAATTACAGTAGAACCCTGCTAATCCGAACTAATTGAGACTGGTGCCAGTTTGGATTGCAAAATATTTGGATTAGCCAAAATTCTGATAAAAATAGAAAAGAAAAAGATGCGTGCTATAAAAAAGGTAAGTTATAAGTACTCAGTAGTATAGTAAACATCCTGTAATCCAGCACGACTTTCGTAAAAAAAAAAAAAGTGTTCCTGTTTAATCACTCTTAATGTTTATAATAATCCAATGGAACTTGAAAATGAAGAATTGCGTAACAAACCATTACAAACAGTTCAAAATCACTGATCTATAAATAGCTCAATCACCACGTCGACGAGAGGTGGAGAAAAAACATTTCTGTACATAATTTGCAAAATCAAACTGTTGGAAGGAAAAATAAATTTGTATCATCTGAATTAAATACTTTTTGCTTTTTAGAAAAGAATTTTATAGTGGCTGGCAAACAAACAGATATTTGAGATTTTTTTAAGATGGTGTCTACGAGTAGGCCTACAGTGAACGTTTTCATTTTATATACGTGTACAATGTTCTACTTTTACATTACTGACAAGGGAACCACTTTTGGTGTTGCTCGCACCTAGCATCGAGACCTGGTGCATTTTGTAGCCCTATACACAAAAGTTAGAAAACCGATAACATTTCTCTGTTAAAATAATATTTTATGTACTTTTTTATACTTTATTTTTTTTATTATTGGATTTTTATTTGTTCATTTTACGCCAAAAGCGAGTTAAGTCGCCAGATATGGCGCTACAAATTTTTCGCCCGCTTTATACCTGGAGTAGGTGTATGCATTAGAATTAAATCAGATCGCGATTTGTTTAATAATTGATAATGTAAGGAACAAGAAATAGATTTTTTTTCTATGCAGACGATAAATGTAGAAATAGTAAATATATTTCTGTTAAAATTTTTCATGATCATTAAAGCTATTTTTTTAGAGAAATACAATATAAGCAAACGATTTTCCTTTGAAGTCCAATGAAATAAAGTTTCGAATGTTTAAAATGAAATGTTGTTGTTTTAAATGTTGTGTCTTTTGGTAAAAGTAAGCTTTTAAACTGTGAGATAATGATATTTAGTTAAGTAAATTATTAGTATGAATTAAAATTTAGTTAGTTAATATTTTTATGAATTTAATAATATTCTAAAAATGAAAGTAGTAAATATTATTCAATTGACACTAAATTTAGCAATACAAAAGTACGGAACTGCACCAACAGCTATTACAGAAATTAATTTGAAAAAAGTAAAAGTATTTTATCTGCAATCGAAAAGTTAGTCTTCAATTCTGAATCCGAGGATTATCTTACGTTAGATTTAATGGATGATAATATTAACGAAAGTATGGATATTTCTAGCACTGATGTTTCACCAACTGATGACTTAAATGACCAATCGGTTGAATTCAATAAACAGCAAATGGAACAAGTGCTTGCTTTTTATGATTGTTGTAAAAAAAAAATAAGTTTGTACAAACCAAAAAGCGATTCCCGAGAGCGCAACATAATATTAACATAATAAGATTTAGGAAATATTTATCAAATATGGGAATTACAAAACATACATACAGAATGATTAAAACTTCCATGGTGAGGAAATTTAAAAAGGCCAGAGAACACTGTCTACCAGTACATGATATTGACCTCAAAAGGTGGGCAAATGTCGAATCTAGAAAAATTGGATTAGGAAATTTTAAATGCTCCGACAATTTCATTTTGTCTCTGAAGAAAACGTATGGAATTGTTTCTCGAAAAGTTACAAAATTTGTCACGACAATTCAGAATGTAAATATCGAACAGAACGAAAATAAAGCAATTGAATTCGTATTGCAAGTACGAGATAAGTTACCGACATTTAATTCAGGACAAGTTTTGAATGCGGATCAAAGCGGTTTCAAAAACTGCGTTGCAAATGACCGGCTTCTTTCAATACAAGGCAAGAAAAGCACAATTTGTACTATAAAATCTGATTTTAGTAGGACACATTCATACACTATTATGCCAACATTATCTATGAGTGGTGAACTCAAAGGAAAGCTATTTTTATGTTTAAGAGAAAATGGCGATAAATTCGGACGAATTGTAGAAAAAACTTTGTTTAGACCTCAAAATGTGTATGTTATGTGCAGGGCCGGAACTAGCCTTTTTTGCACCTGGGACAAACATGGATTTCTGCGCCCCCCTCCCTCCTCTTCCACAAAGTATATTTACAAAGAGAATTTTGCTACTTTTCTAACAGCTGAATTATCTTAAAATTTACTTTTATGGCTACAGTAGTTATGGTACTTTTACGGTAATCTAACTTTTTACGGCTGCTCTTTCGTCTTCACCTAACACTTCATTTATAATGGCTGTTTCATAATAAATGAAGATATCAGTCCATCAGAAGAAAATGATCCATTCCAAAGGCATAATCCTTCATTTGGCACCCCTTCGTTCTGGTGTCCAGGGCACATGCTCCTGAATCCGAAAAAATGGATAACAATAAAATGCATGAATGGGTTCAGAATTGTGTTTTGCCAATTATTAAACCACCATCCTTAATTTTATTAGATTCGTGGACTGGAAGTACTGATCCAAAAACTTATGCCAACCTTCCAATAAATGTTGAAAGAATGCAAATCCCTAGCAATACAACTTCTCTGGTGCAATCCTTGGACTTGTATTTCTTTTGCCAATACAAACTTTTTGCAAAACGAATCATTAACAGAATCGCAATAGATGAAATGAAAATCGATGTGACACAGCGCAATGAGATTATCAAAATTCATTCTTTGGTATACAATCAATTACTGCCCGTAAAATATTGTCCTATGCTGCAATATGCTTGGTTTATTTGTAATTATGCATACACAGAACCGTTCCTATTTAAGAATGTTGAACAAATTTCTTTTGATCCTGCAATGAATAATGCAATATGCAGCCAAACTGATGAATGTCAAAGTTATGCATTTTTAAAATGTAGTCACTGTGAAATGTTTTTATGTTTTGAACACTTCTATACAAATTATTTTCATAATCTTTAATGATTTTATTCCTGTTATCATTTGTAAATTTACTTTTTGTATACTGTTAATATATTGTGAGAAAATTAATATTTTTATACAATTTAGGAAATTTACTGTGTCTAATGAAGTCGAAAACTCCAAATCCTAGTGAAGTCCAAATCTCTACAACACGAAAAGCAGCTATGACATTCGGCTAGGGTTACCAGAAACTGTACGGTAGGAATAAAGCGCCAACGTTTTCCCCGCCAAAAATGTAAATATAATGTTGTAATTTTTTAAAATCAAATTCGTAGGTTGTTGCAGGAATTTTTAAACTTTTTTCAATATTTTATACTTATTATTGACTAATTTGTATTTTTAACTGCTTTTTCCAAAAAAACTTCTATGTTAATAGCCCGATAAGTGGTCTAGAAAATTGCATTTTCAGAAAGTTATGCTGCTGTAAAATCAAAAAATATGATTTTAACAGAAAAATTTTATCGATTTGCAAACTTCGTAATATAGGGCTTTATAAAGCACCAGGTCTCGATGCTAGGTGCGAGCAACAACAAAAGTGGTTCCCTTGTGAGTAATTTTTTTTATTCTGTTTTTTTAATGTGCTCAAGTATAATTTTCGAAAATAAAATCTGTTCGGATCAGCGGAGTTCTACAGTATTTCAAGGAAAAGATAATAAAGAAAGGGTTGTAACAGGAAAAACAAAAAAGGGAATTTTTGAAAGTTTAAATATTACAAAACTAGGGTCACTTTAAAAATTATGGTAAAAGTATACTCTACCTTTAAGAACATGACTACCCATCAAGAAATATGTTTTCAAACAACATTTAAGTCCACATATTTATATATATATATATATAAAATTAATTACTGGAGAATCAGAATTAAATAAAATTATATTTTACACTTCATTTCACATTTACTTAATTCGCAAAAATGTTTATGGTTTAGATGGCTCTAAAAATATACACATTATTTTAAGCATTCACAATACAAATATTTTTAATGATATGCTATAGGCAGAGAGTATACGGTAGAGTAAAATATTCATAGCTTTATTTGACAAACAGAAGGTATACAGAGCTTCTTGCCATTTTCTAAAAATAACAAAACAATGAAAATCATGCATCCTTCATAAAAAGGATAGAAAGGAAAATAAAGAAATCCTGTTTTGACTGAAATAATTTATTAATTTTTTGTGTATTTAAAAACAACTATTTGGTAAAACTTGTGGTTATAGGAAATAAATAAACTGTTAAACAGTTTTATAAGAAAGTTTAAAAACAATCCATAAGGCAATTTCCTTTCATTTTTTTATTTATTACTAAATATTACAAAGATTTCATATAAAAATAAAATAAAAGCAGCGATGCGTGGTGGGGAATATATATATATATAGAAAACCAACACCTAACATTATAAAGAGGATGATTGATCATGACGAGGCAGTATCAGTATTTATTGGAAATATATAAAATAATGATGGGAGAATCAGAACTAAATAAAATGATATTTTTCAATTTATTTTACATTTACTTGAAATAAATTCACATAAAGTTTATGTTTTATATGGATCTTAAAATGTATACATTATTTTAAGCATTCACAATACAAATATTTTTTGGGGGGAAAAGTTCTTAGACGTATTAAGCTCCAGAGACATAGCTCAATAATTCCACGCCTTATTCTTTCTAAAAATGTGAATATGCTACATCCTTCATTAAAAAAGAAAATAGAAAGGAAAAAAAAAATATCCTATTGACTGAAATAATGTGTGAATTTTATGTGTATTAAAAACAGTCTATGTGGAAAAAGATGCGCTTATAGAAAATGAATGAACTGTTAAACGGTTTTAAATGGAAGTTTAAAAACAATTCATAGGCTAAATATATTTATTACTAAATATTATACAGAATTCATATAAAAATAAAATAAAAGTAATTATGCCTCTTGAAAGGAAATATATATGCAACAGAAAAAGAAAAAGGAAAAAAAAACCAGAACCTTACATTTTGCTGTAAAGAGGATGTTCCTTTAGTTTCCTTTATAGCTGACACCTAATAAAAAAAAAAAACAATTCATAGGCCAAATTTATTTATTACTAAATAGTATACAGATTGCGTATAAAAATAAAATAAGTAATGCCTGTTGAAAGGAAATATATATGCAACAGAAAAAGAAGAAGCAAAAAAGAAACAAAACAAAACCTTACATTTTGCTGTAAAGAGGATGCTCCATTAGTTTCCTTTATAACTGATACCTAATATTATAAAGACAATGATTAGTCAAAAATTTTAGGATCTTCAACTACTTTATTTATTCAAGGAAAAAAAAAAAAAAATCTGCAACTGACTCTTATTTTAGCATTTTGAGATACGGAAGTTTGGCTGTATCTCAAAATTAAATTTGCATTTTGTATAGCAGAACAAATCAACAAAACTACAACAGAATATTCACAATAAAGGACTTTTGAACAAACCAATATACATATGTATATATACAAAATTAACACATTACCTCATTTTCTTTTCTGATAATTTTATTTTTCTTAGATACAGCATTTGCAGGTATTGTTTCTTGGTCCTGAAGAGGGTGAAAAAACATACATTACTAAGTAAGAATGTTATTTACTTCAGTGCAATAATACATCACATGCACAATCAGTAATTTGAAGTTCAATTGAGCAAAATATAACAGGAAATGCATGTGTGTTTCATTTTGAATGAAAATTCATTTTGAAATATTTTGTCCTTAATATTGGTATCATATATATATTTATATATACCTAGGCAGCTAAATGTTTTAGCAATCTTTTAAATGTATATATATATAAGTGATGGGCAATAAGGCGATTTTTTTTTATCAATCTTCTCGATTGTATGGGCATCTCGATTTTTTTTCAATTGAGTCAAATGTTTCTCAATGACTCCAGTTAGCCAACTGCTTTTATACAATAAATAATCTGATCTTATCAAGAATCGTCTGCGGGTGAACAGGAATGAGTCAGCGTTAATAAGGGTTTTGAACACCGAGTTATTGTACTATAACATAGGGTAATATTTTTTTTAATCTAGCCCAGTGGACACCCAGGAACATGGTTTTTGAACATTATTATAGGTCGCATAGATCTCCACTCCCTTTACTGGCTCAAATTGAGCATTTTCCTGCAAGTTTTCCAGTTTTTTCCTCATACTTCAAGTTTTCTTCTTAAGATTCATTCTTGGCCCCCTTTTTTTCCCTCAACAATTTAGCTCTTTCCATAAGGGATACAAGCCTTTTTTACTTCTCAGATATCCCACCTTCTATACCGTAAAGAAATTTTATAACTAAAATAAAACTTCAATGGACACCATTTGTAAGGTATTTTGGATGGTTGTCCATAAATCTGCATTTAATTTTTTGCTAGGAGGTATAGTTTTTGAGATTTAGGGGTGCTTTTGCCCCACCTGTCTACTGAAAAGAAGCTATAAGAAAGCAATAATAGCGAGAAAGTCATATGAGGGTGCCCACAGGTAACAAAAAGTTGAAAATGCGCTAATAGGTAGAAGGTAAGGAGAGTAAGTATAAAAGATTAGAATTTTTGAGTAATTAGGAGCAAAATGGCCAAATAAATAAGAATTAAAAGTGCTACATGGCAGCAGAAAATAGAACTAAAAGCATGGCAAATGTGACAAATACTTTTTATTTACTTTTCTATGTCATTTGAGAGCAGTTTCATAATTTTCTCATTTTTGGAACACCTCTAATGGAATACGTTAAAATAACTACAAAGTGTCTCCTTTTTAAGCATTTTAGGACCTGGGGCTTAACTACTAATGAATTTTTAAAAGAAAAGCAGATTTGGAAAAAAAAAATTTGATGACTTTTGTATGATTTGATATATGTGGGGGTTTAAGAAAGTTTAAAATTTTCCCTTCCCCTGGATAGGCAGTTAAAAGTCTAACAGTTACTTAAAATGCAGTACTATGGACACATTAGGTTAGGTTGGTGCAAAAATAATGCATGATTTTACAATGAAACTTATTTTATAAGCATTTTGTATACATAATTTTAATCTTATTGGCATGTAATATATATCATTTTAAAGCCTATTTTAAGCACTTTCTTAGTAAATAAATTATTTTAATTTTATTTTAGGCCATTAATTGATTTCAGAAGCTGAGTTGTCAAAACAAGATTTTTGTCAAATTTATATTTAAGAGTTTAAACTAGGTTGCAGTGCCGCACAAACTGCATGAAACATTAATGAAGTTTGGGGAGAGGGAAGCATCAATGTAAGAGCAATTCACCGTTAGTTTCAAAAATGTTATCGGGGAGATTTCGACTTTCAAGACAAGGCTGGTTGTGGGCATCCTTCTCTGGTTGACGATGACCAACTGATGACAATAGTTTAAGTTGATCCAACCAAAAGAAACTTGAGAAATTGCGAATGAACTCAATATTGGCCTTTTCAATATTGTTCGCCACTTAGAACAAATTGGCAAGGTGAATAAACTCTATAAGTGGATGCTGCACAAGTTGAACATCAAATCACATCGCACTACTGACCCTGCAAAATTTACACAAGTTGGCCTACGAAACACTACCTAATCCACTGTACTAACCGGGCCTCTAGCCAACCGACTACCACTCTTTTAAACAACCAGACAATTTTTGAGGAGAAAATTTTTCGTCAATCAAAATGATGTCAGAAATGCCTTCTGAGAGTTTCTCGCCTCCAGAAGCCCTGATTTTTATGTCACAGGAATAAATAAGCTTGTTTCTTGTTGGCAAAAATGTATTGATTGTAATGACTCTTACTTTGATTAAATATATTAAGTTTGAAAAAGCTATTGTGTTTTAAATTTGAATTGAAAAGTTATGCATTATTTTTCCACCATCCTGATATAAATGTAGATGTTCCTGTCTAACACGGAATTAGTTGCAGGCCCTAGCGATATCAATTTATCCAAAAATTAAAAATGAGAATTTGCCCTATGCAAACTGAATTCTTAAACCCATTTCAACCATGGATTTATATCCAGCCCACACAGAACTGAATAACATAAACTACTATGTCTCCTGACTCACATCAGTTAAAAAAAAAAAAAAACAGATTGGAAAAGCCAATACACTTCTTTGAGAAATTATAACTTAAACCAGAAACGTGGTAATTCGGAATCTGGAAGCTTCATTTCACAGATTTCCCTTTGCCCGAGAGGCTCTCGCCTCATCTCACACATCTCAAACAACATTGGCCGAAAATGAGAAATTTTCACCACTTTTCTTTTGTTGCAGACGATCAGATCAGGCACGAAAAGAAAAATAAAGTCATTGAGAAACAAATGTCTCAAGAGAAAGATCATCTATTAACCCTTTCGCTACGAAGTCACCCGAAACGGCCGAACAATCAAACTACGGCGAAACCGCCCGAACGCCTGAGAAACAGGTATTCCGTTTCCACCCCCCTCGGAAATATCCAGCTATTGTCCCTGAGTAAGTGCGAGGGGAGTGATTGATTATTGCAGTGAACAGATGGGGAATTTCAGAAGGAAAACACTTTTTACATTTTATTTTCTATTGGTGATACATGATATATTTGCTGAACTTTATGCGTTATTGAAATTTGTATTTTACAATGATATTATTTTTAAAATTTAACTTAGTTATCTGAATTTTATTCAGTTATTTGTATACAGTGCATAAAATGTATCGCAGAGGAAAAAGTCTAACTCAAGAAGAAGCGTTAGCAATAATTTTTACGAGGATACAGACGAATCTAAATCTGATAAATCAGAAGATGAATATGATTCTAATGAAAATAACCAATTACCCTATGACGAATCATGGATGCTGATAATCTATGGGATTATTGTTTACATATTTTTAGCTTGCATTTTAATTATTATTTTTTAAAGGTTTTATTTTTTATTTATTTATTATTATTATTATTATTTTGCATAGGGTACCTGAAGTCGATAACTTTTATTGTGCGTTAGGATGGGGAGTTTGGCGCCGAAATATATGTATGCCCCGGCCGCAGAAAATCTAGTTTCGGTCCTGATAATGAATATTAGATCCATTTATTACAAATTTATAGAAATTGACTATGTCCATTTTCCAGAATAAAAATTTAAAAAAAGATATTCTGCTAACTTTTGATTACAGTATAGGATCTATTATCCGGCGTCCCGATATCCGGAACGCTCTAAAAACCGGAACGGTAAACGATCCAAAACTTTCATTTCATAATTAGTAAAAACTTTCATTTCATAAAAATTTGCAGGGTTTTTTTTTTTTTCATATTTTATTGAAGAGTTAACATGCTTTATAAATCGATATTTTAAACTTTTTCTCATACACCTCAAGGTACCGTAATATCCCCTTAATTTCCCCCCCCCCCCTTCCAAACGCGGCAAAAAATCGTAAAGTAATCGGCCTACGGATTAAAAGTGGCTATCGAAATCTACCGCCTGTTGAAATCCGAAAATGTTTATAAGAATAGTCCAAAGCCTGCCCTGATATTCAGATTTTTCTTTTTTTGTTAACCGAGATAATTAAAAAACAGAACTTAAAAAGCGGAACTTAAAAGCGTGGTCTCTCCCTACGATCCCACTTATGATGCTCCCGTGAAAGATAAGAATTGAATGTACGCAATCATCGGACATAAGTTCTCTTTTTGATCATTTTTATGACTTTGCATCAGCATAACCTTTAAAAATATGGGAAAACTAACTACATATTCTTAAATTTTGTATTTTTCTGCTTCAAACGCTAAAATCCATTATACAAAATTTTAATTTTAACCTTTTGAAAAAAAATATTTTCGAAACATCACTTAGAATTTGAATGCGTTTTCCGCGATCGAAAACTGTTGGCAAGCTCCGATCTTTGACGTCATCTAAAGGCGCACCTACAATTCGGCCAATTAGGAGAATGAGAGAAACGTTCGTTTTACCGTTTTCAGCTGCGTCCATTGAACAGTAGAAAAGCAGAGATTCGGAATCGGATAAGACAGAAGCGCGATACTTTTTTTTTTTCTTTGGAAAGGGAGGGGGGGTGGGGGGCTTTCGTGGGATTTTTTTTAAATATCAAATTTGTTTACAAAATAGGGGAGGGTGGGTTAATGGAATATTACAGTAATTATGCATTTCTTTATCTCCGCGAATTTGCGGAAATCTGCATTTTAAGTGTTGATAATTTTGCCTCTTATATTTTTCTGTCCGCTTTCCATGCGATAAATTTGTAAACAAAACAAAAATAAATAAAAAGTCAACTTTCAATATATTCCCCTCCCTCCCTCCCCAATTATTGGATGAAGATGCAGTTCAGGTTTGTTTCAATATAGATAATAATGATCCACTTAGTCATCAGATGACATACAGTGAAATTTGTGAAATGATGACTAAAGATGCATCGGATGATCGTAGTGATGATGATGACAAGAAGGAGGAGGTAGAAAAAATATCTAATGAACAAATGATATTTTACATTCAACAATTAATTCAAGGCACGGAACAAAATAAGTTATTTCCATGAACAACAAATGATGTCCTTATATAAAACTCAAGACCAGATTGTAAAAGAGAAACGTTACAAGCAGCCAACTTTAAAAGGATTTTTCCAAAAAACTAATTCCCAAGCATCTGCATCTGAACCCCAAAACTAAATTTTATTTTTTATCTTGTTCATTTGTAAGTTTTATTATAATTTAAAATTATTACTTAACTTTTTTTTTTTTTTTTTTTTGTAAACAAAAATTAATTAAACTTTTCCTTAATTGTGTTTTATTGAATTAATTCAACAAATGTGTAATACAGTATTTTTAATATTATTTATGCTAACCAGTATTTCATATTTATGTACATTAGAAAATATTTGTGGTAGTGTTCCGAATTACGGAAAAACCCCTTATCCGGAATGCCTCAGGTCCCAAGGATTCCGGATCCTATACTGTATTAACAACATGAATCCATTTATCACAAATTTGTAAAACTTTAAAATGTTGTCCATTTTTCAGAATTAGAAAAAAAAAAATCCTCTAGATAACTATATTTTCTATATTCTTTTCCTTTTTTTAGTTACTGTATTTTCTATATGTTTGGAAACTTAGAAAATCCATTACATCCATTAGGATCTATATTAATGAACATGGCCGAAACTAGGGGTGTATGTGCCCCGGGCGTGAGAATGAAATCGAAGGGGGGGGGGGGGGGGGCGTGAATTTAAGATGTTGTTTGTTGTTTCATACAAATATATATATATATATGAAATACAAAGAAACTCGCAAGCTAATGTTAAACCTATGGGAGATTTCTTTTCAAATTTTTCGCCTGCACTTAAATATTTTAAAACTATTTTTTTTTCTTTTTTCTTTCTTAGAATAGCTTAGGTTGATCTTTAGAGTTTCTATACTTTGAGATTTTGGAACCTGTATTGAAAGTGAAAATAACTTTACATAAAAAATATCTGCAACCAAAATCGGAGAAGTAATATAGGTTTAACATTCACGGCTGCGGAGTGGGTGGGAAAATGGACGACTCCGACTCCACAGCCCTGTTAACATTAGCGTCCTAGTTTTTAGCGTAACTACTATTAGCCCTCAACGCTCAAGCTAATATTAATCCTATGGGACCATTGTTTACATATTTCTACCTCACATTTTACAACTAAATTATTTTTTTAAGGATTTTTTTTGGTTTGTTTGTTTTTGCATAGGATACATGAAGTCGATAAGTTTTATTGTGCTTCAGGATGCCGGTGGTGTGTGTGTGGGGAGCAAAATACATGTTTTCCCCGGGCACAAAAAAACTAGTTAATCCTGATAATGAATATTAGATCCATTTATTACAAATTTATAAAAATTGACGACGTCCACTTTCTAGAAAAAAAAGAAAGAAAAATAAAGGCAATTTTAATTCTTCTAGATAACTTTGTTTTCTGTATGCTTTTCCTTTTTTTAGATACTGTATTTTCTATATGTTAGGAACTTAGAAAATACATTACATCCATTCGGATCTATAATAATGAATTTTAGATGCATTTATTACAAATTTATAAAAATTGACAATGTCCATTTTCCAGAATAAAAAAAACAGAAAGAAAATTTTAATTCTTCTAGATAACTTTGTTTTCTATATGCTTTTCCTTTTTTTAGTTACTGTATTTTCTATACGTTTGGAAACTCAGAAAATCCATTACAGCCATTAGAATCTATAATAGCGAGCCTTAGATCCATTATTAAAAATTTATAAAAATTGACAATGTCCATTTTCCAGAAAAAAAGGCAAAAGGAATATTTTAATTTTTCTGTAGATAACTTTGTTTTCTGTATGCTTTTCCTTTTTTTAGTTACTGTATTTTTGTGTCTGGAAACATTAAAAAAAATCTATTAACAATATAAGGATTTAATGTTTATTTCACTTTTATTACAAGTTTGCTAGATTAAAAAATATGTACAGTAATATGCATATATTTTCTGTATTGCATAATATTTAAATACATTTTGGGACAAATAGTTATTAAGTTATTATTTATTAATTCAAGTCATAATTATTTATTTTTAAAGCAAAACATTTTTAAAGCTTTGACTTCTAGGAAAAAGTTGAAATTTTGTTAAGAAAAAATAAATTGAATTTTTGAGATATTAGTTTCTAGATACACCTTTTTTAGTTACTATGTTTTCATAAATCGTATGTGTTTAATAATTAATAGAAAATTAATATGAACTTTTAAAATGCTAAAAATAAATATGAACTTTTAAAATGCTAAAAATAAAAAATAAATTGTTTACTATCATTCTTTTAATGGCATCAATCAGTAAATTTTTTTAATCACAATGATGTTATTCCTTGAATAATTTTAAAATTCGATATAAAAAATTTGGTACTTTCTTAGGATTCACAAATATATTACAAAAAGTAGAATTTTTATTTTTGATGTGATTTGTAAAATAATTTTCGAACAGAATATTTATTAGTTATTATCTTTTAGTTCGCATCTGATGTTTCTCTTTTAACGATTTGACTTATGACATAAAAAAAATTATCTGTCAAATACAGTTAGGCAATTTAGAAATACCCGTACAATGTAAATATTGGTATATGTTTTCATAAATTTCTTTGAAAACAGAAGTCGATTTTTTTAAATGTTATTTGTAGAACAGATTTTTTTAGTTCACTGCAAATATTTATCGGGAAAAAATATACAGTAAAACGAAAAGCAAGAAATTGTATTCTCCCTGCGACAAATTTCATTATTGGACAAAGGTTACTCTAATTCCAACACGTAAGAAGCTAATTTCGAGAAATTCTCAGAAAGAACATGCCAGGAATAAATCCTGAAAGATAAAACATGCACAAATAATTCGGGCTTTAGTACAATAAAAACATTCCCTTGAACAGGATTAGCCTTTTGTATGAGTGATCTTAAGAGGGATAGTAGGGGAAAATAAGTTCTACTTTCGAAGAAGGCTGCCTTCTTATTGTGCTTTTGACAGGTCAGAAGCGCAGAAGAAAGGGGGTGAAAAAATCTCACAGCAAAATTTCTGCATTCGGGCATTCGCCGTATTTTGAATGCCAGTGCGTTTTTAGACTTCAGTATTCAAAGGGTTAATTGCCCCAACACTGTTTGATTGAGGTTTGACATGAGATAGAGAGGACAGCACCTATTTTAATGATATTTCGGTAAATAAAGTGATGATTTTTATTATCAAATTTTTTTTTATATTTATTATTATTTTAAAATCAGAGGTTTTAAATAATTTAGCAGGCTTGCCCCAAGGAGTTTTAGTAATAAATATGAAAACTATATGTCCATAATACTAATAATAATTTTAAGTAACTCTTAGGCTTTTAGCTATCCAGGGCAGGGGATAATTTAAAACTTTCTTAAATCCCACATATAGCAAATCATATGAAAGGTCATCAAATTTTCTTTCCAAATCTGCTTTTCTTTTGAAAATCCATTGGTAACCCAAAGATTCAGGACCTAAAATGCTTAAAAGGGTGATACCTGGCAGCGATTTTAATGAATTCCACTAGGGGATCTTCCATTAATGGAAAAGTTATGAAACTGATCTCAAATGATGCAAAAAAAATCAATAAAAAATATTGGTTCCATTTAACATCCTTTATTCTCGAGAATCACTCATCACTAATATAATATACAGTGGAACTAACGAAGTTTTCTACTTAACAAAATTTTCTGCTGAACCTCGAATTTGAACACCATTCACATGCAAATTAATCACCATACTACAAAATATATATTCTACATTACGAAGTTTGTTCCACTTATCACAACTCAGGGGTGATTATGACTCAGAGTGAAAAACCACGAAAATTAATCGATACAAAGTGAAAAACCCTGAAAATTATCGATGCAAAATATACCTATCAATTTAGATAACAACTGATGCTGCAACAGCATGATAATCAAATGACATATTTCTGCTATTGTTTGAAATATACAATTGCAGAAAATCATAATTTGATAAACTTATGTTAATTTCACTGAAAGCTAAATGACTTCATCAAATGGAGAGTGCAATTTATCTTGTTAAATATGCAAAGTTAGAATTCTATACTCAGTAAATGAATTTATTCTAAGTACTCATGAAACAAGTACAAATTATGTGTTAAGAGTGGGATCTCTTAGTGGATTTAATGCAAGTCATACCTAGTTATTTGAAAACAGTAAAAAAATGTCAAAACCAATCCAATTTTACTTCTAAATGACTAAGTATAAGGGAAAAAAAATACATTTTTTTTTTTTTTTTTTCAGCTTTACTCTTACACAAGGCAAATTTCTTTTTCCTGCTTTCTTCTTGGGTATTACACATTACAAATATAGATATGCAATTCTGGACATTTTTGTACTGAGATTGAGATGGATAATACAATACCAGGGGTGATTCTGAGTAAAAAAAAAAATGTATCTGAAATTCACAGCAACTTTTCTGAAAGGTTACAGCAGAGAGGGTGGGGAGATAATCACTCCTGGTTCTAATTATGTGTTTTTTCTGCGATCCTTTCACGAAATTCACGTTTTTCGGCGAAATTTGCGTTTTTTCGCGATTCTTTAAAGAAATTCATGTTTTTTCCCCGTGATCCTTCAAGAAAATTTGCGTTTTTTCTGCGATCCTTTGATGATATTTCAACTTTTCTAGCGATTCTTTGACGAAACTCGTGTTTTTTTCCGCAATCTTTTGACGAAACTTGCATTTTTTTCCCATGATTCTTTGAAGAAATTGTTATTTTTTTCGCGATCCTTTAATGAAATTTGCATTTTTTCCGCGATCCTTTGCGAATTTTGCACTTTTTTTTCGATCCTTTGACGAAATTTGTGCTTATTTCGAGATCATTAGACAAAATTTGTTTTATTTCGAGATCATTAGACGAAATTTGTTTTATTTCGAGATTCTTTGACAAAATTCGCCTTTTTTCCGCGATCGTTTGGTGAAATTTGTGTTTTTTTTTCGCGATTATTTAAAGAAATTCGTTTTTTCCGCGATCCTTTAACGAAGTTTGCGTTTTTCCAGCGATCCTTTGGCGATATTTCTGTTTTTCCTGCATTCATTTGACGAAAATCGCGTTTCCCCCCGCAATCTTTTGACGAAAATCGGATATTCTCGCGATTCCGGGATGAGGAAAATCCTTCACGGTTCTAATTATGTGTTTTTTCTGTGGTCTTTTGACGAAATTCGCATTTTTTCCACGATTCTTTAAAGAAATTCATGTTTTTTTACGTGATCTTTTAACGATATTTGCGTTTTTCCAGCGATCCTTTGACAATACCCATTTTTCCACGTTTCTTTGACGATATATCCATTTTTCCCGTGATGTTATGACAAAAATCTTAGTTTTATCGCGATCCTGTGCGAAATTCGTGCTTTTTCACAATCCTTTGGCGAAATTTGCTTTTTTCCCCGCAATCCTTTGATGAAATTGTCGATTTTTTTCAGCGAACAATTGAAGAATTAAATTTTTTAGGCGACCATTTATCGAATTTCGCGATATTTTTTAATGTCCGAATTTTCCACTAAACGTAATGATCTCATAAACCCGGAAGGATCGACCAAAAAACCCAGAAATCCGGGATACCCCCGGAACACAACCACCCCTGACAACTGAACCACTTAAGACAACTGAATATCCTACTGACGATGACGTATTGCAAAGTGTAATAAAATGTAGTGAAGAAACTACAGTGAGCGATAAAGATGATAATGAAGAAAAAAATGAAAGATCTTCAAAAGAAGAAATAGTAAAAGCCTTCGATACAATAAGGGGATTCTGAATTTTACGAAAATGTTACAGATGAATTTTTCAGATACTTACCAAAGTGCGAAAATTGTTACGAATAGCGCATTTTTTTTTAATAAGAAACCTGTACAAAGTAATATTACAGACTTTTTTAAAGTTAAAGATTTGGTATACTGAGAAAAAAGAGAAAAGGTACAGTATGCTTCCGTTTTTGTTTATCTCTCTTTATTGTATGTTTTTTAGTCATTATTCTAATTAAATTTTTCTCATATGTCCACATTTCATAAAGAAAAATTACTGCCCGCGGGCAGTAACTTTTACTTGAATTAAAATACATTTTTTCAATATTTCCATTTCATGTGTATTTTTCTTTTTATGAATATGTATTTTATTAACCAAATTTCATAAATTTAAGTTGAGTTCTATTTAACAAATTTTCTTAATAATGAAGTGTGTAAGTGCAACGATGAGACGATTGAGTGTAATAATGAGTTTCACCGTACATATAATATACATATATAGACACACACTTTTGTTGGTAATTAGGATATTTATAACTTTTATACATAATGTTCACTCCAGAAACAAAAAGGGCAGGATGCTTGTCACTAAAGAAGGACACTACTGAAGCATGAATAGGATCATAGTTCAGTAGAAAAAGCATTATTAGAAGAGAAAATGTATTATTATTTTTAGTAACAACAACAAAAAATTAGATATGATAAGTAACATTAATTGGTATACTACTTAGTTATCCCGTCGAGCAATTTCGTCAAATTATATAAATTGCCAAACCACTCACCAAATTACACAAATTGACATAATTTTTATTCGAAATAAGAAATAAATTAGTATAACATTAATAAAAATACAAATAAAACATCGAAATAAAAATCACTTGATGTCGTAAACACATGTAACTTGCTTAAAGTCAAGTGAATGTGACATTTACGATCAACTATTATTGGCATTTAATCTTATAGTTTGGCGACAGAATTATGGTCGACGTGATAACTAAGTAGTACCTTTTTATTTTAACCCTTTACCTACTGACGGTACTTATAAGTACCATTAAAATAACTTGTTATAAAATTAATTTAATACATCGATTAGTTGTAATACAATTTAGAATGAGTTATAGATACATTACTTTATCTCATTCCAAAAGCATTATGGGTTACACAAAACAAAAATATTTTTAAACGGATGATTTCTTTTGCCTTTGCATGTTTTCAGATTTCTTGTCGTTGGCTAGAGAAAAGGGGGGGGGGGGGGGGATTTTTCAATTCGGAAATAATTCTGTATTTCTATTGTAAGAACTTTATATTTGTACGTTTACTAATTCTACAAAATACTAAGAAAAATATTTAAAATAAAAGATTTGAGTGGGGTTATAAATAGTGCACAAAATCCCTATAAATTCAAATTTAATGACTTCTAAATCCTTCAATCCTTCTAAAATTTATTAAATGATTATGTAAATCTTCTAATTTAGTTTAAACAATTCACGAAAAATGCCTTTGAAGATAAAATTTTCATGAATTCATAATTCAGTACATAAAGGGTTAAAACAAAGGAAAAATAAATTAGTAATAACATTAATAAAAATACAAATAAAATGTCGAAATAAAAATCACTTGATGATGCAAACACGTGTAACTTGCTTAAAGTCAACTGAATATGACATTTATGATCAACCATTATTAGCATTTAATCTTATAGTTTGGTGATAGATTTTTGGTTGACGGGATAACTAAGTAGTACCCATTAATTTTGAATGATTTTAAGAGTTATAAATTAAAGAAACACAAATTACAGCAAGATTGAATAATCTGTCTTTTTCCGAAAGAAACAAAGAAATTCGATAATTCAAGAACAGAGATCTCTGGGTACAACTAGGTGTGCGTTTCACTATTTTTTAAAAGGACAAGGTGCATTTATTCCAACCAAACAGTGATGTAGACGTAAAAAGAGCCAGACGATATACATTATAGGCAGAAAGTTTACACCAGAGTATATCCTATAGCTATGAAGGGTATATAGAGTTATACAGAAGATATATGGCATATACCCAACTGAACCTTCCACTACATCCCTGCAACCAAACTTTGCTAACTTATTTGTGTCCCTATAAAATCAATGATCTACAAATGAAATTCTCTAAATTGTCATATGATAAGGAAGAAATTACTTGGGTTTTATTTAACAATGTTAGTTTTGTACCTTTATACTGTAAAGCTTTTCAAGCAAAAATAGCTCATTTCCAGAAAACTATGTGACAACACGACTATAAAATGTTATGAGAAAATCTATCATATGGAAAAACTAAAATGTTAAAGATTTTAATCTTGAAGATATAAGAATGGATGAAAGTTACTTCACATTTTGTTTAACCCTTTGCACTCTGCGTTATTTTGAGTAAGGGCTACCAGCAACTCCGCATCATTTTGACTGTGGGTTACCAGCAACTCCGCGTCGTTACATAAATATTTTATTCGGTCGGCACCACTTATTTAAAAGAAGTTTCCTTCAAGTACATAATTTAAAAAATGCTCTGATTAAATAAGGCAAGCGGCGACATTACCTTTCCTTGCAAAATTTGTTTTTGGCACCAGTAATAAAGGAAAATAAAATTTGCCTTATTTAATCAGAGCATTTTTTAAATTGTGTACTTGAAAGAAACTTCTTTTAAATAAGTGGTGCTGACTGAACAAAATATGCAGGTACAAAACGTTTTAACACATTTAAAAATTCATTTTTTAACACTATGCCGTCCAGCGACACCACAGTGGTGTCGTGCGCAAATTAGCTGCCAACGGCCGGCGACACCACAGTGGTGTCGTGAGCACAATTTTCGCTCAGTGGTTGGCGACAGCACTTTAGGATCTCCGGGTCCAAACATATTTCCCAAGGATACGCAGAGCATCAAGGATATCTTAGAATTATATATTAGGAACGATATATTTGAATATATTTGCAATGAAACCAACAAGTATCACAGTCAAAATTGTGATAAAAGGAAACAGAATAAAAAAATGCCAAATTTTTTAATGTTACGGCACTCGAACTGAGAAAATGGTTTGGGCTTGCTATCCTCATGGGTATTGTAAAAAAAGCAAGGATAGATGATTATTGGTCAACGAATCCGTTGATAGACACACCAATATTTCGCAAAACGATGTCCCGCAACCGATTCAGACAAATATTATCATTTTTACATTTTTCTGACAACAACAATAAACCGAATAATGCCGACTGGCTTTTCAAAGTGCAATTCATAATTGATTACCTTACCAAAAAGTTTAAAGAAAATTTTATTAATTCGGATGATGTGTGATTCGATTACGGGATACATTTCTTCATTCAAGATATATTCCGGCGACAAGTCAAGTGATCCGTATTAGGACTGCCGGAGCCAAGAGAATAAATATTTATGAATCGTGCGGACGGCAAAGTGTTAATGGAAAGATATAAAATTGGAAGGCCTGACTATGGAAGCGATTTGGAATCAAACTGTGTTTTCCATTTTTTTATAAATAAATTATCTAATGAGTTATAAGCGATTTTGATCAAGTGACAGAGACATTTTTCACCCTTTTTTGAGTCATTATTCTTTTTTCATGCAGGAATTTGGTTCAAAATACCCACTTTGACAATATTTTCTGAAAGAGCTATTGAATTTGCAAAAAAAACAGGTTGATTACATAGTTTCTGAACAACAACACCTGTTAGATTCATGCATTTCCGAACAAAAATAAACTAAAACTTATGTCATAAAGTTGCCCTTTTGGATTTGAGAACAGCCTTAAGAGATATACTTAATATACTTCAAATTATGTTTAAAAAGTTTTTCTGAGAGAATTTGGTACTACTTACATTACCATTTTAAACATATGCTACCAAGGAGAAAATAAATAGAAAAAATATACAGTAAACTCCCGACTATCCGGCCTATTAGGCAGACAGGTTCCCATCCAGTTGAGTGCTAAAAGCATGGGGAAAAATTTCAAACATAGTAATTGCAAGGTCTTGGAACATTCTTTTGGACCAAAAAGATAGACACAAACCCATGTGGGAAACTGCAATGGGAGATGAGAATGATAAGCTTCTTCCGTTGCTAAAAAATATACAGGGCTCTAACGACGTCAATGCAGAAAACATTACAGAATGGATGGCAAACAACGAAGTTAATGAATTAATTGAAAATGATATCGTAGAAATGTTGACAGAGGGAAAAATAACAGAATAAAAAGATGTAAAGGATTGCAGGAAAAATATCATCCTACATTCGCAAGGGTTTAAGACGACTGAGGTAGCACTGCAGTACATTAGTCTGCAGGAATCGACGCCACCTGATATCATCTACTTGCGAAAATGGAGGAACACTGTGTTGCAGAAGAGGGCTAGTAGGGAGAAGCAGTCCTCTAATTAAGGACATTTTCAAAAACTAAAAGCTGTAAGTTTTGACTTATCTTATGCATAACTTTTCATATTTGTGCAATCATTAATTAATAAACAGTAAAATAAGATTTACTCATTTTTTTACGAATTAGGATTAAGTTTTATGTTAATATTTTGCTTATTTTGAAACTGTATGTACTGCATAGATAAAATTTATCTTAATATGTATAACATGTGTTATAATATCATGGCGGGTGTCATTATCCAGCCTACCCTTCTGCCACATTAGGCCGGGTAGTCGAGAGTTTACTGTAATGGGAGTTTAATAAGAAAACGCATAACAGGTTGAAATTTCTCTTTCAGTAATTCATATATTAATAGATGGATTTTTGCTATATACCCTTTTTCATTCACATTTATATTTCTCTAATAAAGTTGTGAAAAATATTTCAGTTTCTATAATATAGCCAAGTTTTTTTGTTTTTCTTAAAAAAAAAAAAAATTGCAAGATCTCTTGGGCTTGAAAGATTTTTTTTTTTTTTTTAATTTGTCATCTACTATCTATATTATAAAGGACAAACATGTCCATTTTTAATGCTCATGTCATTTTGACATTGGCAGCACCAAATGATTAAATTTCACTTTTATTGCAGTTTTTTAAATTTCTAAACATTGCACAGTTTCAATTTTTAGACAGTTGAATAGGAAAAATGCACTTTCAATTTTAATTAACTTTCCAACTTCTTCTCAGCAGTGAAATTATGCTTGAAATTATTGAATATTAAAGACTTGAATTATCACTTTATTAACTAAGCGTAAAACCAACAGAGTGAAAAATGTCCAAGCCGGGAATCCAACCCGGACCCCTGGAATAGAGTTCAAGTGCTCTACCATTTAAGCCACGAGAACGATGCCCAGCTTGGCATCTCTCACTCACATAAGTCGGCAAGTCTGCTACCGCACCTATTAGATGGAATAGTCTTCATGAGCACACAATCTTGAGGCATAACATGAGGTGCAAATGAACCCAGATCGATGGATATACAATTTTAATTAATTCTTCAATTACTTTTCAACAGTGAAATTACGCTTGAAATTATTGAATATTAAAGACGTGAATTATCACTTTACTAACTAAGCATAAAACCAACAGAGAGAAAAATGTCCAAGCTGGGAATCGAACCCGGATCCCTGGAATAGCGCTCCAGTGCTCTACCATTTAAGCTGGGCATCGTTCTCGTGGCTTAAATGGTGGAGCACTCGAGCGCTATTCCAGGGGTCTGGGTTTGATTCCTGGCTTGGACATTTTTCACTCTGTTGGTTTTACGCTTAGTTAGTAAAGTGACAATTCACATCTTTAATCTATAATAATAAGAAAAGAAGTTAGTGTGTGAGTGTGTCGACGGTGTTCTGAAGAGACCGCTGCACGTAGAGCTATAAAAATTGGGGAAAAGGTATGTCTATACATGAAGTTGTGCACCTCAAAGCCCGATTTTCGATTTTTACATTAGATTTTTTAAAAATTATTTAATTTTTTATGAGATTTTTAGCACTTTTTTAAGTTTTGAGGCAATTTTTCCACATTAGTGAAAATAATATGGTTTCTTTCTTTTAACCCGATATAGAAAATTTTGTTCTCTTTTCAAAAAATTTTATCCAGAATTCGTACAGCGATTTTTGAATTTTTAGCGAATTTTTTACGCGGTTATTGAACAGCATTTAATGCATCTCCATACCTATAAGGGAGTTACCGTAGGGGGGGGGGGGGGAGGCACAGTTCTGTTGCCAAATGCTGCCAAGTTTTTCACCAACTTGGTGATATATCACCAAATTTGGTGACCAAAAGTGATGCCAACTTGGCGATATCTCTAATATTTCACCAAATTCCCATAGGCTGCTATTGTAAACCAATACTGTTACTTGTTTACAAAATAATCAACAAATTCAGCATTTTAATGCAACAAAAATTAATATTAACTTAAGGGATTATATTAATTATATTTAAGGAAATCCAAGTAAATTAAATTATGACTAAAAGTAACATGATACAATGCTCAGCATGCTTTCACAAACATAAATTTGAAGAGAGCCCGCAGGTCAAAGGAATTAGATTTGAAATTTTTATCCAATTATAGTAAATTTTGACTTTCGTGATTTTTGAACTTTTTAAAATTTTTAATTCGATTTTTAAGTTTCTTCGCGATCTGCTGCCATTTTTTAACATTCCATTTTTAACCTATAATAGTAAAGTAATTTCTGCCCTCATTTCAATAAAGTTTATTCGGATTTCGTATAGCAATTTATTCTTCAGGAATTTTGTACGTGATTTTTAGTATATTTTAGCGATTTACTGTTTCCTCATTAGTGAAAGGAAGCAACTTTCAATGTTCGAACACAATGTATATCTTTTATTTTCCTTTTCAAAATTTGTGCAGCAATTTAAAAAAATTTTGCAATATCTTATCGTGATTTTCAGAGCTTTTTTGCAATTCGTGATGCTTTTTGACGTACCTGACAACGCTGGGCAAGTTAGCTAGTATTCAATAATTTCAAGCGTAATTTCACTGATGAGAAGTAGTTGAAGAATAAAATTGTATATCCATCGATCTGGGTTCATTTGCACCTCATGTTATGCCGCAAGATTGTGTGCTCATGAAGACTATTCCATCTAATAGCTGTGGTAGCAGACTTACCAACTTATGTGAGTGAGAGATGCCAAGCTGGGCATCGTTCTCGTGGCTTAAATGGTAGAGCACTTGAACTCTATTCCAGGTGTCCGGGTTGGATTCCCGGCTTGGACATTTTTCACTCTGTTGGTTTTACGCTTAGTTAATAAAGTGATAATTTATGTCTTTAATATGTACTTTCAAATACAATAATTTTAAAAAAATGTATCATAATTTATTTGAAACTATATTGTAGTTTACTCATTTTTTTTTGTTTTTATAAAGAATTTTTCAAGAATGATTTTTTAAAAAAATCTGATAATAAGAAAAGACGAATCTGTTTGCACTTAAATTAATATAAATACTTTTAAGCATTTGTTTCCGGCTTATATTCCATAACGGAATTGAAACTTCATCAATACGTAAATAAATAATAAATTTTAAATAAAACGCAAACTTAAGACATATAATCGAATAACACTTAAACCACTGAAATTATCATAATCAAAAAGGCTGATCTAAATAGTGATCTTTGGCAATTTCTTCGGCTGTTAACTACTGGCATGAGGTTAATAAAAAATATCACTTTTAATAGATTTCAAAACTTTATTTGAATACATAATTGTTGATTTTAGTACAAAAATAAATTTTGGTACTGTTAGTGAGCAATCTAAAACAATATATTAAATGTAAAAAATCAATTAGAGTTTTTATTTAAAAACTTTTTTCCACCTATGTTCCGTAATCCGGGATGCCCGGGTTGGATATGCTAGAATAAATAAAATGCAAATGGGAATTTCGTTCCAGCTGCTTATTATAACTTGAGTTCCACCTAGACAGATTTTGAGGAGACTTGTATTGTTATTGAGATAATTTTTGCAGGGAAGATTTTAGTATATTGTATATCATTCTACATTGCTTAGATATACAATTATTGGGGGAAATTCTATAATAAATTGAACCAGATCACGAAAGATTGCTCATTTTAAAAAGTTCTATTGGACGGATTTCTATGACACTTACATTGTTACTTTGATAATTTTTCAAGAGTGGTTTTAGTATATTACATATTATTCTACATTAGTTATTTACAAATTATGGGAGAAAATTCTATAATCAAGTAAACTCGCTTATGAAAGATTAGCCTTTTTAAAAAGTTCTACAGGACGAATTTTGATGAGACTTTTACTGGACAGGTTTTAATATGCAACATATCATTCTACATTGCTTAGTTATAAAATTATGACTGAAAGATCTATAATTAGATGAACCTGATTATGAAAGCTTAGCCTTTTTAAAAAGTTCTACAGAATGGATTTTCATGGGACTTGCACTGTTAGATAATTTTCAGGTATGGTTTTACTATATTGCATATTGTTCTATCATTCATTACCAAATCCTTTTGTAAATGATAAACTAAAAGATTTGGTCCTTAGCAGTCCAAATTTTGTTTGACATCTTAAAAAATATAATATTACATATATAATATATATTATTACATAATATAATACACGCAATGGCGTTCATATCGTTTTCAACAATCTGGACATTCCAAGTATAAGTCCATATTGCTTTAAAACTCAAGGTCAAATTCACTGATATTTTTCGTCCGATTCTAGGCTCATATGAAAAATTTGACCAGCGTAGTGGGTGAAACATGCTAGTTTGTTTATAAAAATTTTAAAACTGCATAGATCTTAAAATTAAATCAATTTTTTTGTTGTTGTTGTTATAAGAGAGAAACAATTTTATATTTGAATAGTAAATTTTCTGAAGTTACTTATATGTGGCTCTGCAATGTCTGGGATGCGCTATAGAGCATAATTAAATAAAAAAATTGGAGAAGGGATACATAAAAAAAATTTTGATGGGTTCTACGGGATGCACATTTACCTTGATAGAGCACATTCTCAGAGACATATTCTCATTGTGTGTAATGCACTTTTTTAATCATTTGAATAAATCCCAACTTTAAATAAATCCCAATTTGAGTAAACTTTAATTAAAATGCTTTGGTATTTCAGTATATATTTTTATTTCACAAGTCATATTGCAGGTTTTTTCTAATTAATAGCATTTTTATGGCCAAACTTGGATGTTTCTGCTATGCCTGTTTTAACTCTCTTGGCAGAAATTTGTAAACTTTGAAAACAATACAAAAAATACCTAAAACTTTTGATATTTTTTCTTTAACGGGAAACTGTATAATGAATGCTACTAAAATTACATCAAAAATTTAATTAAAAAATGTATTCCAAATTATAAAAGATCAAAAACACATTTTTATAATGTTGAATTTTTAGTCTAGATTCAGAAATCCAAGAAAAAGCTTCAATTGCATTTTGTAAACTTTAGATCTTTTCTATAACATAAACTATAATTTAAAAAAAAAAAATGCACTGTATATATGCAAAATATTTGACAACCAGATTCATAAAAAACAATAATACATGCCCAAATTTAAAAAGAATATACGTACAAATAATTCATAAATGAAAACTGCAATAAAGTATCTGCTGCAAAAATAGTTTTTGCAACAGGTGAAATCTCATATTGCAAAATCATAGATATGATGTATACAGGGCTGCCACAGCCAATAAGCTATTTAAACTTTTAAAAGTTTATTTACTCTTAAACAGGCCTTTAAAATCTATTATATTCTTTCAATGATGTTGTAATACTGTTAATATGGTTCTCCCTTTTGACTTATTGAGTCATGCTGGTGCACTAACTTCATCATTTTAGAAAACTTTTCATCCAGTCAAAACATTTAATGGGTTTTGGAAATTAGAAATAATTTAAGAATGTCAATTCTGGAGAATAAAGGAGATGTGGATACCTTCAATCATAATTAATGCAGTTTGTTAGTCACCACTGTTAAAGAATAACATACTAAGTTCTGTAAAAATGGATTTTTTAAAAAGTCATTCTGATTTTCTTTTTCCCCTCACTCTTAAAATTGCACCTGCTTGTTAACAAACGTCTAATTACTGACAGATCCAGTTTAAGTAAGTCTAACTTAAATAAATACATTTTTTAACAATAGTTTTGCCATATATGTATATTTAATTAAATTTAACAAGTATACGCTTTAGGGGTACCTTCCTTGTAAGAAACAGGATTTTAAAACTTTGATAATTAGCCAAGATATTAACTCATCAAAAAACCCCATTAAAGAAGCGAGAATTTGTGACCTTTTGCAGAACCTTGTAAAATCACAAAACAAATGCATCAACACCTGTATCAATGATTCAGAGCTGAAGAGGGTGCCAGACAGATAGAAGAGTGAGAAGCAAAATAATATTCTATTTGAGAAATTCAAAAAATGGAAAAAATCAACCACTAACATTTTATTTTATCAAAATATAATGGAAAAAATCCAGAGATAACTTATTATTTTATAAAAAAGCTGAATTTTATACAGAAAAAGAAATTTATTCTCAAATAAAACTGCAATCAGAAACTATAAGGTATATCGAAAAATTTCTAAAACTATTTCAGGTAGGGATTGGAAAACTGGCACAAATATGCAAAATGATTTTCTATTTAAGAGATTAAAAAAAAAAAAAAAAAAAATCACCATTAACTTTTTATCAAAAAACTGATTTCTATAAGGGATTGTACATGTATAACATTATCACTTTTGGCACTTGATAATGTAAGTTATCTCTAAGAAGAGGGGGAATTTTGTCTTTTGATATTTGCTATCACTTTTAATCAAACTAAAATTTTCTTTTTTGGTATTTTTATCTTCATATCAATATCAATATAGTCTGTTATTTTTATTTTATTTTTTTAGTCTGTTACCTGTTTTAATGAAAATACAAAGTTATTATTAAAACAATTAAAGGATTATAAAATCACTTCATTCCAAAACATAGAATACACCAACATTCGCCATTCCTATTCTTCTGCCATATATATAATTCATTGTTAGAGAAATCAAATTCGAAATGATACTTGTTATGAAAAATATTGTCTACCTGTTTTGTTTATAAATTCTGCTTACCCCCATGCAATGAGCAAGTGCAAGAGTACAATATTACTATTGAATGCATTATGTAACAAAAAGCTATTATTAAATACTTTTAAGTAGTAAGTATTTCTCAGTGTCATTTGATATAAAGTTATTTCACATATAATAGTGATATTTTATAAACCTTTTCTCTTCACTTAAATCAGTAAAGTATGTGAATGAATGCATAACCATATCTGCGTATCATTGAAAACATATACAAAGAAAAACAAAGAAGAAGAAGAAAAAAAGACACTGATAACGATATCATTTGGGAAACAGGTTCCAAAATTGCTAAAAAGTTGATACATTATATATGTACAGCCCCTAAGAAAAAATAAATGCATTCTACATTTAACACATCACAAATTATTTAAATCAATTAAATGAATTAATTATTTTCTGAACTAAATATCATTATTTAAGTCAGATTTTCTTTATGGAGCCATCGGATGCATATTTTTATCACATATAAGTATTTTAAAGAGGGGGGGGGGAGTGAATTCCGGGGGGCAGGATGCTCAGATACAGAGTAATTCAAAATTTGAAAGCTTGACTATCTTGGCCCCTTCTTGAAAATTTTACTAAAGGAGTAACTTGGTATGGACAGTCTGTTTCTGCCCTCTGTTTGTCTTCCCCCTGACCATTAGGGGCTTGGTTGCCCCCTGAGAGGACACTTTTGAAACTTTTTCTGAGCCCCTCATGTGATATATCATTGGTTAGTCCTTTGACCACTCCTTTCATATTATGTATTCCAGCCTCCCTCTCTCATATGCCACAGGGATTTTTTCTCTTATTGAATCACCACCCCTTCAAATAGTTTATCTTCACACAGATTGAATAACAGAGTTTCATTCAGAGAGAGATTTGTTTAGAATGGAGTGCGCTCACTGGTGGTCGAAAGTGGAACCAAAAGATTTTGGATTTTATTATCAAGGGCTCGGGCAATGCCAAGCAGATCAGCTAGTTAATTATAAAACAGAGTTTTTTCACATCATCTTCAAACAGCATGTCATTTTCCTGATATATATATATATATTTTCAAGTTTTTCTATATGAATGCAATATTTTCTCATTTTTCCACACATATGCTATTTATGATATCACGAGCCAAAGCAGTTGAAGATTAAAATTGTTTTTTTTGTTTCTTTCATGAGCATAACGTTTTAATTCTGCTTAAAATTGAGTTTTAAGCAAGCACAGTCATAGGGAGACAGTCTAATGAATTCATGGCCGTGTCATCTCAAACGTTCATTGACACAATACTTTTTTTAAGGACTGATGGAAATAATTTCAAAAAGTTTTGAGTTTCTCATACTTCAGTCAAAGTTAATATTTTTTTGGAACTGGATCCTGAATTTTTTTATGATATGAAGTGTTATCTACACAAATCACAGAATTATAAGGAATATTTGAAATTAATTTTTCCCTCGGGTACTTTTAAAAATTCCCAAAGTTCATTTGATCATGATAATCATCTAAAGCATTCAAACCTTAAAAACTAAACCTTCATTTGGAATAAATCCAGATTTAAACACAGCCCGTATTAGAATCAGGCACTGCCCATCTCTTTCTTTTACTATAACATTAATATTTTCACTTTGCCAACATTTTGGGGAAAAAAAAAAAACAGAATACAATCAATCCAAGTTTCATCTAAATATATGATTTCATTAGCTCTCCTCACATTTTCTCAATGCCTTAAAATATCGAAATCGTGAAGTGACAATGTCTGCTGTTTTAATAAAAAAATTTCCTTTCATTTATGTATCTCTTCCACCAAAAGCCAGTGTTGTGGAGAAATTTTCTTAAAATCCTTCTAATACAAAAGAATTTCATCTTTTCCTAGAGGGAGAAGCGATGTGTCTGAAGCATAAAATTCAATCCCAATATGACTCAAAATACACAAATTAAAAGTGTCCAACACAACATCCTTTTCAAAAGGACATTTGCAAAATTTTTCTGGTGATGAAAATGTTGTGTCGAATTCAATTTCAGATTGCCCCTTTATTCGCTGTTTTGTTTGAAGAAATACTCCAGTAGCAATAGCTGCATACTTTTGTATTTGTGATAAAGTACACAAAAGTTTCTGAGCATTTTTTATTCTTTTAACACCATTTCAGATTGTATTGTAATTGTAAATAACAATTAGCTTGTTATATAAAGATAATAATGATAAAAAGAGAAACACTGTATGTAACTCTTTTAAAATCTATTTTCATTTTATATTAGATGACATATATTACAATTGTTTTTAAAGAAAGAAAACACCTGCTCATGGTAGAAATTTGTTAAATAGCTTACATAATTGCAATACAGAAGTATACATATCTCCTTCACTCATGGAAATTGACAATGCTCAACCTGAATATCCCCTTTCAGTGGCAGAACTAGAGATGGGAATGCTCGGAAAAAAACCAGAAAAGTTGGGAAAAAACCCGGTTTTTTTCAGTTTTTTTCCGAAGGGCTATTTTTCAATTTTTCCAAATTGGAAATATTGAAATTTCATTTATAAAATAATGTAGTCAAAATTTTATAATTGCTACATTCTGATACTTTTATTTATATTTTTTTCATGTTTAGTGTCCCTCGTGAAAACCTTAACATGGAAAATCTTATCTGTAAGCAGGAATCTCTTTAGAAAGAACTTGAGTCTATTAAAGGATCCTTCATAGTTTTTTCTCCTTAAAACATATGACCTTTAACAAAATTCTTTCACTTATTAAAAAAAAAAAAACCCTATTGTATAATAGCTGCAATAACCAATGAATCTATTATCTAGCTGTTTATATGTACAAAGGACAATAATGTCTAAATAAGAACTTAAATATGTAATTTCTAATTTACAAAATTCCGATTACATTTTTTACATTTAATTCACATTTTTTACAAGTTCATAAGTTTTTATAAAAGTTCACAATTTCGCAAAAACTTGATCGTGTGAAAAAAAGTCTAAGCAAATCCTTGGTAAGATAATTAAATGGAACTTCTCTCATTAAAAATGAAAATTCATGTGCAAAAGTATTTCAATAATTATACCAATAAATGAAAATGGTAAGATGGAAAATTTAGTGTAAAATTTGAAACATGCATTTATTTGTATTCGCATGGCTATAATTTTTCACTATTGTTAAAAAAAATTCTTTTGATGATAACATGTAGTTGAAATTATGTATAATTTTTTTTCTTTTCTTGAAATATAAATTCTTAGAGTTGTCTAAATGTATTTTCAAAAAACATAAATCCATACAAACATTGCAAAGAAAATGTAAGCAAATCTCTGTGAAAAATCTATTTGAAAACAATTTTTAAACATATGGAAAAATCCACCCGTTTTAAAAGTTTTGTTTTTAAAAAAATACCGCTTTCAATATTAAGAATCTAAATCTTACTAAAACATAGTTTGGGTTAAGTCTGGAAAGCTGTACCAAAACTACATATGCAGGAAATGAAAATTATAACTGTAAGTGGAGGGGAGGGGAAATAATATTGTAAAATAATACTAATTTTTAAACAACGGAAGATTTGAAAATGATAACAGTATTTATAATAATACCAGAACTACTATAATTTGTTTATTTTACACTGGCATCCTTTATGAGTACTATGTAGGTGTGATGTACAATACAATTTAAAACTGCTTTAAAACTACAGTGATATTGGTTGAAACGAAAGATTTTTTTGTTTTTGTTTTTTAAATTAGCTCTACTGATATAATTAAACAAGTGCTACTGAAAAATCATTTCAACAGACACATGATATATTATACAAACACTGGTGATAAATTAAGCAAGAAAAGCTACTGTCAGAATTCTAAGACTGAAAGGATAAACTTTTAAAAGCTGGCTTTTTTTTTCTCTCTTTTTTTTTTAATAACGTATTCGCATATAAAGGGAAAATAATTTTTCTTAGTGTGCAAAAATATTGAAAAAGTTTATTATTGTATACTTTTTAGGAAAATATAACTTATTTTTGAGAAACATTTATAGGAAATCAATTTTTCCTATTTTTCCAGAAAAAAACTGGAAAAAAACCGGTTTTTTTCCGCCACTTCAACTTTTCCGGAAA
This sequence comes from Maratus speciosus, assembly GCA_963932465.1. NCBI lineage: Eukaryota > Metazoa > Arthropoda > Arachnida > Araneae > Salticidae > Maratus > Maratus speciosus. Next base: position 63,814,997 of record OZ010789.1, read on the forward strand.
ATTTACATCTCTAGGCAGAACATCCATTTTTGTAGGCTAAATCCTGTCATAAGCAGGCAAACGTACTGTTGCAACTGTTTTGTATTCTTTTTCCTGGGGGCAAATTTCGCATTTAAAGCAGGATCCTGTTACGGACAGGTTTAATTTTCAATGTTTTTATAATACAACAGTAAAACCTGCTAACCTTGAATAACACGGAACCAGAACAAAATTCCATTTTAGGCAGTTTTTTTTTTTTAACCATTTGGAAAAATGGTTATTGTTCTCGTCAGGGTAGGAAATCAAAAGCATATCTGAAAGTTTTTATTGGTTTAATCCGCACTTTATTCGTATTCTGATTGGTCTATACAGTAATATGTATTTCCCTTTACTTTCAACAGAAATGGATACCTTCTGTTGCCACTATGACAAAAAAGTAATAAAAACTACAAAAAAAAAAAATTAATAACTTAGAAACAAATTGAGATACAGCTTTCAAACAAATTGCATTTAAAAGTACATTTTTTTCTCTATTCGACGGTGTAAAAAGTAATATTGTCGGATGTTTAGAAGTTTAAAAATGAAATTTCATTTAAAATTGGCCGTCAGATTTCTTGGAAATCTGACGATGGAAAAGCCTTTTCCCGAACAGCCAATGAAATGCTTGGATAAAACGTAAGTTTCAGGTGGATAATAACTAATGAAAATGAAAGAAAATGAATGACAATTTCTGCCAAAGAGTTAATTTTAATTTGTAAGATTTTCACGTGCAAAAGAAAAATGGAATAAGCCAATTAAAAATAAAAGATAAATAGGACAGGAATGAATGCATATAAATATTTCACACCAAATACGAATCGCAGGGGATTTTTGTCGCTTGGAATTTTTACGTGTAATAACACTATTAATGTTTAATTCATGGCGTACGTAATGTATGATCAATTCCGTGCAATTTTTTATGTCTTAAATTTTAGTCTTTGAAAAAATCATTTTCCAAATGGTCGTTGTAATTTGTTAAATTGCTTTTATTTTTCTTTTTATTTTTTTTTTTTTTGCCATAGCAGGCACACAATTCCTTATAATTGTACTGTACTGTCCAGAATATAAACATTTTCTATTTAAGGCAGGATTCCATTATACGTAAGTTCCATTTTAACAGCTTTTACTGCATATAGTTACTTGATAATGCTTTAATAGGATCTATCGTAGTTGCATTTTAACTGCATGTGGCAGCCCTGTCAATGCTAATTATGAGTCTAAAATTTTCTTGAATGTTGCAGTATAATAGACTATAAAAATTAATGGACACTTAATAAATAAATATGACAAACTTTACACAAGAAAAAAATATATAAAAAAATAGTAGCAATACTTTTGCATTGATAATTTTCACATTGATGCCCACAGTCCTATTGCTATTCTAAAATTTAAAGAAAAACATTTATATTAATTAATAAATTGTCGATTAAAATAAATATTAACATTCAATTAAAACTTATTTTTAAAGATTTATAATAACATTTATTCATTCTCAGAATGAATAAAAACTATTTTAATCATTATTACTATTTTTTGCATTCTGATTAGAAACTATTTTAATCATTCTGGACACACTGATCAAATACTGAGAATGTAAAATCATCATCTGGGATTTATTAAAGAATTATAGTATGATTCCATGAAACAAAAAATTTCATTATTAAGCAATAATTTTTAAAAGTTAATATTGTGTCTTCTGTTAACAAAGAATTAAAAAGAAAATTATACTTCACAGAAAAAATGATTGAAAATGAGAGAACTTGATTTAAAGTTGGTCAACGAAGGGGAAAAAAAAAAAACTTTTTAAAGGAAAACTACCAGTTTAAAAACTTAAATTTTGAACCTAATATGGTCATATTTTCATTTTAGAATAAAACTACAGGAAAGGAAAAATAAAACTAGTCGATGTGGCAATCCAAAACTTTCTTCTATCTCATACATGTTAATATTTCCTGAAAAATAAAGCATATCAGTGCCACCGATTAGGTGATTTAAATCAAATCAGCAACAACTTATGTCAAATTGCAGCTGAATCTGAAGTTTGATGAAAATCCGTGCATTAGTTTTTGAGGTAGAACTACCATGGAAATCGCAAAAAAATCTACATAGCAGCGTCACCTGTTGGTCGATTCGCTCCAAAAAATAGGAACAATTTCTATCAGGGACTAACTGAATCTGAAGTTTGATTAAAATTCATGCATTAGTCCTTGAGATACAGTTACAGCGAAAATCGATATAAATGCAGCGTAGCAGCGCCACATGTTGGGCTATTTATACTAAAAACTAAACTGCACTAATATATATCAGAGACTAACTGAATCTGAAGTTTGGTGAAAATTTGTGCATTAGTTCTTTAGATAGAGCTATTGCGATAATCATGAATAATGTATCATAGAAGAGCCACTTGTTGGACGATTTACACTAAAAAGTAATCAGCACCAAAATATATCAAGTACTAACAGAATCTGACGTTTTATAAAAATCCATGCATTAGTTCTTGAGATATAGCTATTTCAGAAATCGTGAAAAATGCAGCATAACAGCGCCGCCTGTTGGGCGATTTACACCAAAAAGTAATCAGCACCAATTTATATCAGGGACTAACTGAATCTAAAGTTTTATTAAATTCTGTTCATTATTCTTGAGATAGAGCGGCCGCAAAATTTGTGTCACATACAGACAGACATTGTGTAAAAACATATTTTTTGGGTTCTCTGACCCCTAAAATGTGTAAATCCTTCGAAAGCCGGAATTCAAAAATTTTCATGAATCCAATACTTTCTTCTTGTAAAGACAGAAGAAAGTAATAACAGAATATTTTTTAAATGATTAATGAATTATGAAAGCAATCACATCAAGTTTATTAATACAAAAAGGTTAATATAGTCATAGTTAAAAAAAACTATTATTCATTGAAAACTTTTAGCACTAATTTAATAATTTTTTTTTTTTTTTCAAGGGCTAATACATTTATCTTTTCTACATAATAAAATATTGATAATATAGAAAAATTAACATCAAAATCATAAAAATAACTTATATGAATAAAAAGAAGTATTTACTTGTCCATGTAGGTTGTGATCATGAAAATTTATCACATATATATGGATCTGCAAACTTAGATGAAGACAGTCTCATGCACCTGATTGCCAGATTTAAAGTTTTTTGTTATTTTATCTTGATGGGCAAAATTTGTGTTCAATTTTTCAAGTTTGCCGGAAAAATTGATATCAAAAGCAATAATAAAAGCAATCCAAATTCAATCTTTTTATCAGATATAATAGATTTTGTCCTCTGTTCAATTAATTTTACTCAGAATTCGTACAGCAATTTTTAGATTTTTCTTTTTTTAAAGTCACTTAATTTGAATTGTATTGAAGGGACATTCCAGAAACATAAAAAAAAAGAATATTAATATTCTGATTTTTCATTGAAAATAAAGACGATGTAAAATTTTTTGACATCACAAAAGATAAGTTTTTTCCAAGCACAAAGGGTCAAAACTGGTTGTTATTTCAATTAATACATGTTTTTGTAAGAAACTGGGAGGAAAAAAATTTTGTTTTGAAAAGATTCTTTTTATTTTCACTTTTTGAATATCAGATCAACATTCTTCTTTTCAATTCAATAATTTTTTTTTCTATTGAAGTAACATAATCTTACTTTTGTTTTGTACTACACAAGGTTTTCTGTGATTTCCATTATAGTGCAATATGAATTAAATTTTTTTAAAAGTTAAAAATATAAACCTTTAAGGTATTCCTCGGAAACACGGGCTGACACTACTAATAATACACGAACAGAGGTGCTTGTAGTTCTTGATAAAATTCTCTGCAATTTTTGTAGATTTAGAAAATTTTGAGGTCTTTGTGACATGGAACAATGAAATAACATATTAAAAAGAAAAAAATAATCACAAATCACAATTTATTTAATCATAAATAAGAACTGATTATGATTTTTAAAAAGTGTTACATATTTTATTTACTAGTTTATATGTTTTCTATAATTTGCAATTTATTAAAGGCAGCTTTTAATTTCTTTTGTTTTTGAGAAGCAATGTAGAAAATCTGAAGCCGTTTTCCATTAACTTTCTGAGAAACTAGGAAATAAATTTTCACACACACAATTTTTACCCAATCATAGATGCCACAAATTCGAGATTTAAAATACCACTATTTCTAAATAGTAATAATCACCTTACTTAATATAACTGTTTTTATATTAAATTATTAAAGATTACTATTCAAAAATAGTGATATTTAAAATTGAGAATCACTGGCATCTATGCACAATAGTTGTGTTGCAGATGAAACACCAGATGTTTTTCAATTATCTTTGCACAGTTGGTAAAGACACAAAAGTTGTTTTGTAGATAAACATTTATCATTATAATTTTTTAATTATTATCTTAACATAGTTTTGTAAAGGTTTTGACACAGTAGTCTTTTTGTAGATAAGCAACAAGATGTTTTTAAATTATTTTTGCACAAATTGCAAAGGGATTAACACAATAGTTGTTTTATAGAAAAGCAACAAGATTATAATTATTATTTTAAATTCTTATCTTTGCATGGCTTGCAAAAGCCTTCACCACATATTTAAGCACAGAATTTAGAATACAATGTAGCTATTCATCAGTATCATACTAAATATATTATTCTTTGCAATCAGTGCAATGCTACCACTATCATGTGAAACAATTTTTAGTTAGTTTGTCTAATCTGTTGACATAACTAAAATCAAGAAATTTTAAATTAATTGAATACAAGAAAATGATAAAATTATCTCAAAGAAAAGCAAAGCAAAATATATCAAAATAAACACAGTGCAGTATAGTGCAGTTCACATCACGTGACTTTTACCAGAGAACAATGAAAAAAGCTGTACGATACACAAATAGAAAAAGATTGATAAAGGTAGCGATAGCTGTCCTACAACAGCAGCAAAAACCTGTTTGTGACGTCACCTTGCACAGCTCTATAGCAGTCAATACTTTTTGCAGACTAAGACCAATGTCAGACGGACGTCTTTTTTGCTTAGGTATTATCCATTCACAATGTCCTACAACAGCAGCAAAAACCTGTTTGTGACGTCACCTTGCACAGCTCTATAGCAGTCAATACTTTTTGCAGACTAAGACCAATGTCAGACGGGCGTCTTTTTTGCTTAGGTATTATCCATTCACAATGTCCTACAACAGCAGCAAAAACCTGTTTGTGACGTCACCTTGCACAGCTCTATAGCAGTCAATACTTTTTGCAGACTAAGACCAATGTCAGACGGGCGTCTTTTTTGCTTAGGTATTATCCATTCACAATGTCCTACAACAGCAGCAAAAACCTGTTTGTGACGTCACCTTGCACAGCTCTATAGCAGTCAATACTTTTTGCAGACTAAGACCAATGTCAGACGGACGTCTTTTTTGCTTAGGTATTATCCATTCACAATGTCCTACAACAGCAGCAAAAACCTGTTTGTGACGTCACCTTGCACAGCTCTATAGCAGTCAATACTTTTTGCAGACTAAGACCAATGTCAGACGGACGTCTTTTTTGCTTAGGTATTATCCATTCACAATGTCCTACAACAGCAGCAAAAACCTGTTTGTGACGTCACCTTGCACAGCTCTATAGCAGTCAATACTTTTTGCAGACTAAGACCAATGTCAGACGGGCGTCTTTTTTGCTTAGGTATTATCCATTCACAATGTCCTACAACAGCAGCAAAAACCTGTTTGTGACGTCACCTTGCACAGCTCTATAGCAGTCAATACTTTTTGCAGACTAAGACCAATGTCAGACGGACGTCTTTTTTGCTTAGGTATTATCCATTCACAATGTCCTACAACAGCAGCAAAAACCTGTTTGTGACGTCACCTTGCACAGCTCTATAGCAGTCAATACTTTTTGCAGACTAAGACCAATGTCAGACGGGCGTCTTTTTTGCTTAGGTATTATCCATTCACAATGCTATTTGCATTGTGAATGGATAATACCTAAGCAAAAAAGTCACCCGTCTGACACTGGACTGATGATCAGAATAAAATATTACATACTGCATCAAAGCAAGAATGAATATGATGAACATACTGAATCTCAATACTTTTTCAGACTAATGATCAGAAAAAAAGATTATATACTGCATCAAAGCAAGAATGAATACAGTGAAAATAGAGAATCATGTTCTAAGTTATGTGTAATATACCCCTTTGCTTTCGAGAGGGACTCACTTTCTAATTAGAGTATTCAAAATTTATCAAATAAAACTGATTTTATGAATTGACAATTACATAAAAATTTGATATGTGTAAACAATAGAAATAAGACACTCTATTGAATAAAAAAAAAAGAGGCATTTTAATAGGAACTTTTTAAATAGTGATTATAGAACATGCACATGATATTTAAATATAATAATAAAATAAAATGAAGAATTATTGCTGAATTTTATAATATTGTTACCCTTTTGTAAGAATTGCTCACATACGATTCTTTCTGGATAGAACGGAATTCTCTAAACTGAAAAAAATAATAAATGAATTGTAAAATTTATCATATTTTTAGAAAATCAAACAGCAAATAATGATAAATGAGATAAAATAACACTGAGATGTGAAAAATAATTGAAAAACACTTTAAAATAAATTTGCACAAAACAGTTGAGGGAGCATTCAGTGCCAGAAAATGAAAATCATTTTAGATTATGATGACAAATAAAATACGAGTAGAGCGCTGTTCATCCATACAGCTTCTGAGACTTAATAAATAAAATATAAACTCAACGAAACTCTATAGAACAAGAACTACAATTCTCAATGAAAAATCATGAGCTGCAATGACCAACTTTACTTTCTTAGCCACAAATACTGAGGTGCAATTTATATTATATGTTCTGGTCAAGTGATCAGTCTAATGCAGAGTAATTAGTACTTAATTCTAAAGCATGCTCATTACTCATTTTATCGATCCTAGTAGAATGAAAAGTTGAGTAAACCTTGCCCCTGTAATATGTGTAGCCAGTGCAACTGGATGTATATAAAGTAAAAGTAACACTCCCTCTAATTCAGGACCAAGGGTTTTGCGGATTGTCATTTCTTTGTTCAAATTCTAATGTTTAGAATTTATCTATAAATATATTAATCACGCCATAAAAAAATAACACAGAAATGAAAGCAAATGCTGTTTTTATGTTAAAAAAAAAAAAAAAAAAAAAAAAAAACTATACTCAATATTAGAAATAGAGATAAATGATATATCAGGTTGTAATGAAAGTTTCCCGCCACAACTAATACGGCCTATGCAAATAGTTTGCGTTAACGTGTTTGCTCATATTTAGTCAAACAAATTTCTGCATTTGAAAGAAAGAGACTTGTTTTATAGCAGTGTGTTGTAAAATTTGTAAAAAAATATTGTTGTCATTAAGTACAGGGTGTCTGAAATAGAACTATCACGCTACCAGATTAGGACCATCATTTACTTCCAGTTCTGTTTCAAAAAGTCAGTTACATAATGTCACCGAATAAAATGTACAGCTTTAGGTACTAGTGTTGTACCATATGACACTGTGAAGGTTTGGCGGAATGGTGGTTATATATAAAATTACAGTTAATTATATATGTTATAACTAGTATTAATGTAATGGTGATTTGGCGGAAAACTTTCATTTCAACCTAATAATAATACAAAATTAATGAAAACATTTCCACAAAATTTCTACATATTTTAAAATCTATCAAACATTGCAGTTGCTAATTTTTAATTTACGCTCTACAATTTAATCTTGAAGCCTTTTAAGAGTCAGAATTCATTGATCCGTAACAAAAATTAATTTTTCTAAAAATCCAAGATATTTATCCTGAAGAGCTAACCCCTCTTCAAAAGCAATTTTATCTTTTTCAGCACTAGATTCTGTTTCTCCTGAAATGAACACAGAAGATATTATTTCTGCATGAGTGACTTTTTCTGACTCCAAGAATTCATCGTGGGAAGAACTCCAGGTAACTAAATCTTCTTATGATGCAGAACGGAGAAGAGAAGCTGATTCCTTTTTCACAAACTTTAGTAATTCAACTGCATTTTCTCATGCTATACATAATCTAAATCCAGAAAATTCAGAATCATTATTTTGGCTATCAATAAACAGCATAGCTGGCCATAGATTTTTCCTGCCATTAATTCAATGTGGATGCTATAAGATTAATTTAACTGAATATGTACTGAAGGTGATCGGCACAAGGGTCCATGGGTGAGATTGCTTTGACAAGCACATTACATCCTTTTCCACAGAGATAACATTAATAATATCAATAACAATGGAGTAAATGTAGATATGAGTTAACTATGTCCAAACATCTACGGGTGAAAATCACAAAATGTGAGATTTTGAAAACAAAAACTTTGAAAATGTAAATCGTTTCAAAGCTTGATTTTTTTTTTTTTTTTTTTTTTTTTTTTATGTTGGTTGAACAGCTGAACAAAGGAATTTATATGTAAAATTGTTAAAGTCTGAAGAGCTTAAGTTCATTTTTATGTAATTATAATTATGTGTCATTTTCTTGCCATATGTATGCCAGGATAATGACAATTTCATTCTAAAACATTTTTCACATTCTTGTTTTATTTTATTTTTAGATCTAATATTTTAATTTTGTTTAAAGGAACATGTTTTCTCTATTGTACCTCAAATTTAGTGTAATGTTCAGTTTTATTTGTAATTTATAGAAGCCAGGGAAATGACATAATAAAAGTCTACTCAATTTTTACAAAGCCTTTAAACACATTACTTTCAAAGAAATATCTAAAAGATCTTGATGGTAACAATGATTTTACTACTTCTGACTTAAATTATGTCAAGAACAAGAAGAATTATTCTGCAGTGCCATCTTTATACCACATAAAGAACTAAAATGAGCAGGCCAGGACAATGATATTCATTTCCAGTGACAATCATATTTTAATTATGGAAAATTATTTGTAAAATACAGAACTTGTTACCTTCTACATATATGTGTTATATACGGCATAATTATTAATCAGAAATTAAAAAAAACTAAAAAAAGATATTTGTACATGATAGCAGAAAGCCTTTTACTTTGCACACATCACCGTGTGACATGCCGGGAAAATGACAATCTGAAATTCTAAGACTTTTAACTGCTTTATTTTTGTGTTAATAAAACTAAAACTAAACTCTGTGGCTGTACAATCCAAGAAGGATCTGGGCCGACAGTGCCCATCTCTGTTTTCTTGACCCTGGGCCCCGAGGTGCTATGCAGCATGCGTCCCGGCCAGGTGGTCAACCTAACGCGAGACCCTCGGTGTTTAGTTCCCAAGCAAGCTTGGTACTCATTTTATCGACCCCAAAGGGATGAAAGGCTGAGTGAACCTTGCCCAGTCGGGAGTCGAACTCTCGACCTGCGGTACGGCAGACAGGCGTGCTGACCACTACACCACTAGGCTTTTTTTGTGTTAATATGAATATAATTATCTCTTGAAAATACTTCTAAGAATATTTTTTATTAGAATGTAAAAAAGAAAATTGCATTATATAACATTAAATAGAAATTTTATTATGCAGACTGCAATTTCCGTACTTTGCGATACTGTCCCCTACATGTTAACTCTCGTGGTTTCGGCACGAAAATGAAGCAATTTGATTAGAAGGCACACTACTCTGAAGTTTGTTATTTATGGCCATGCAAGTCAACGAATGTGTTCATAATATAGCAGTCTAATAGCTATTAACAAGACACACAAAGCATTTCCTTTTAATGAAAGTGAAAATGTATTAAATTTTTTTTAATAAATTCATCTGATCAGTCAATTTTTATTATGGTCAAAGTGTACACTATCTTACTTTAAAAAGATTTAACTCTTTGTTTACATCTGAAATATTGTGCAGATTAGAGGAAGTGGACTGTATAATATCATATATTATAAACTTAAAATTCACACCCTAACACTGCAAGTTATTGTAGTACACCATAGTTATTGTTACTGGGGTTTTCACACTTTTTTGAAAAGCTTGGTTAATTTAAATTTAAGAAATTGAGATTTGTTGCAAAATGATGTGAACAGCTATGAAAAAAAAACTGATGTACCGTTATGCATGTCTATGTATTAAGGGGACTCTTCACTCACTTGAAAACATCCGCTCTGTAATGTTAAACCTACAAGCAGGTTGTTTTTGAATTTCTTGTTTAAATTTGAATATTTTTAAAAGATTTTTTTTTTCATTTTTTCAAACGATTTTTTTTGCACTGGATAGTTGAAGTCGATCTCTAATATGGCTATTTTTTATTTTTTCGATTTTGGTTACAATTTTTTTTAAATAAAGGTACATTCCCTTTCAAAACCGGTTCTGAAAGTGAAAGTACTTTTATTTTAAAAAATTTGTAACCGAAATCGAAAAAGTAAAAAATAGCCATATTAGAGATCGACTTCAGCTAAACCAGTGCAAAAAAAAATCGTTTGAAAATATTCAAATTTAAATGAGAAATTCAAAAATAATCTGCCTATAGGTTTAACATTAATGAGTGGGTGTTTTCAAGTGAGTGAAGAGTCCTGTTAATTAAAAAAATTGCTTTTGAAAATACATATACTATACTGTATGCATGTAAAAACAGACAAATGTTTTTTTTTTTAATATTAAAAATGTTATGCAAACATTGAAAAAATTACTTGTGTATGCAGAAAATAAGTTTAATAAGCAAATTTTGGAAGCAATTGACAATTTTCACAACTTTTTTTCCTGGGACTCGACGACATTTGCGATATTTTCCCCCCCTCATAACCAATTGACGAAATTTCATGGTTTTTTTTTTTTTTTTTTTTTTGCGACCAATTGAGGAAATTCATGATTTTTTTTTCTATGAATGATTAATCAAATTTTTTTTTTAGTCACTGATTGACGAAATTCACAATTTTTTCTGTGATTGATTGATAAAGTTCAGTGCTTTATTACAGGAACAAATAGCGAAATTTTGCAGGGGTTTTTTCGCAACCATTTGACAAAAATAATGATTTTAGTACAGAATCATTTAGCGAAAATTGCATTTTTATTTCACGATCGTTTGCCGAAAATCATGGTTTTATTTTGCGATCATCTGATGAAAATTGCGGTTTGATATTACAATAGTTTGACCATAATCGCAGTTTGATTTCAACTCGTTTGACAAAAATCACAGGTTCATATAGTGATTGTTTGACAAAAATCGCGGGTTGATTTCACAATCAGTTCACAAAAACCACGACTTTGTTACAGGATCGTTTAACGAAATTCGCGATTTTATTTCAGGAATGTTTGACAAAAGTAGTTGTTTTATTCTGCGATCATTTGACAAAAACTGCAGTTTTATTTCAGGATCGATTGACGAAAATCGCTGTTTTATTCTGCGATCATTTGATGAAAATTGCGGTTTGATATTACGATAGTTTGACAATAATCGCAGTTTGATTTCAACTCATTTGACAAAACTGCAGTTTTATCTCACGACTGTTTGAGGAAAATCGCTGTTTGATATCACTATCATTTGACGAAAATTGCAGTTTTATTTCAGGATTGTTTAACAAAAATCGCAGTTTTTCTGGCGATCATTTGACGAAAATCGCGAATTATTAATAAAAAAGGCATTTGTGCTAAAAAATTCATCAGTCATATTTCCACAGCTATGCTCCAAGATGTTCACTTCAAATTACTGGGTTGGATTCTCTGCTGTGTAATTAATCCAGCATTTGTTTGTTTCTGTGTAATATTCCATAACTAAGTAGCTAAATGAAATTCAAACATCACAAATAAATAAGTAAAACACGAATATAACAGATATGTAATCAAACTATACATTTAAATGTCGAAATAATCAGACCAAAAAAGCTGTTATAAATAGTTAAATACTTAGTGTTTAACCTGGCATGGGGCTAATATGGAAGTACAAAGAATGCTTTTTGATAATATTCCTTTGAGTGTTTCCAATATTTCAGCATATTTCTTTTTATGTTTCATTAAATAATACCTTTGCAATATATGAATATACAGATTTGCATTTAAATACCTAACACATATGTATCTTATACTGGAAAAACGATCAACATAAATTAAGCAGTTTTGCTGCACCAGCTTTTTAATTCGCTAACGACATGACAAAAAAAAGATCAGATAACTGCTTATAAAGTTAAAATCGATTTTCACCTACATTATGCACACTGGGCAGTATTATTGGTCATCTTTAATCCAAATAGCCTAAGTTGGATCAAAATAATACTATATTAACAGGGATCTGTTTAGGAAAATTCTAGGTCCTTTAAAGGACCCTTCACAAAATTTTTTATCTTAAAACAAGACCCTTCACAAAACTTTTCATTCCAAAACAGGACCCTTCACAAACTTTTTGTCTTATGAATTTTACCACTTCAAATTGAACCTTTCACACATTTATTCATTTAAAAGTATAATCTAAGTTGTAAAATAACAGCTGAACTCATGAACATACTACTTATCTTTTTTATATATGAAGGATAGAACTTGAATATAATGATAGTTTCAAATTCACAAAATTATGACTAGAATTTTCACAAATATAAGAAAAACTTCACAATTTCACAAAAACAGGACCCTATGAAAAAAGTCTGGACAGACCCCTGATTAATATACCTTGCTCAGAATTATTCAAACAACAATTATTCCAAAAATGAAAGAAATTACTATAAGGTCATCATTTATTTGCATAAACTTTCAGACCTTTCATATTTTTTATATGGTCAAAGGAGACCGGTCACTTGCGATTTTAGATGTTTTGTTAAATATCTAGAAAAATACATGAGGAATTAACCTGAAACTGCAGGTCTGTAAACAGTATAGTATAGGTCATATATTTTCGCGAAGATTTTTCCTCGAAACCCCATAGGGGGCCGTCAACAAATTGAAAAAGAACGAATATCTTTTGGATAACCCTGTAAAAACTAATGTAGCAAAAGCAATCATACTCGAGATTATTAATAACTGGCTTATTGTAATATACTGTGTTCATTTTTATGAGGATAGCATGTATACTCATAGAAAAACTAAGGTTTTTATAAAAAAAAGTCCCAAATTTCGCAAAGTTTTTTGCTTATAATTTGCAGAGTTCTTAATATAATAAAAAGTTCTTTTCAGAAAATATGACAAGCAATATTGTACACAATACTCTGCAATCAGAATTAAAAAATAATAAAAATTGGATGAAAAATGAGCAGGTTTACTAGAAAGTTTTTCACTGTGCATGCGTGAATGCAATCAAAATATAATATGCATAATGTATTAGCTAAGAATATAGAGCAACTTTTGAGAAAGTCTCAAAATCATAGCTTGAAAATTCTGAAAATTATCGTCGATAGAATAAGCTTGAAATCCGTTGTTCTCAAAAGGAAGCAAAAAGATGAGGGGTTGTGTCCAAATATAGTAGTATGTGCAATATTGTGTACGTTATCTTGGCACTAATCAACATATATTTGATACAACCCCTCATCTTTTTGGGAACAACGAATTTCTAGCTTATTCCATTGACGATAATTTTCAGAATTTTCAAGCTATGATTTTGAGACTTTCACAAAAGTTGCTCTATATACATAGCTAATACATTATGCATATTATATTTTGATTGCATTTGCGCATGCACAGTGAAACATTTTTTAGTAAACCTGCTCATTTTTCATCCAATTTTTATTATATTTTAATTCTGATTGCAGAGTGTTGTGTACAATGTTGTTTATCATTTTTTCTGAAAAGAACTTTTTTTTTATGTTAAGAACGCTGCAAATTATAAGCAAAAAACTTGGCGAAATTTGGGATTGTTTTTATAAAAACCTTAATTTCTCTACAAGTATACATGCTATCCTCATGAAAATGAACACAAGTGACCAGTCACCTTTGGCCATATAGTGCAGGTATGGCGAACCTTATTGCATGCGTGCCGAAGTTGGCACGTAAGAAAACTTCTTTGGCATGCGAAAAAAATTATAGATTATATTCAGTTTATGGAGAACAATCCATTTTATGTTTTTTAACAAAAAGTATAGTTTGTGTAACAAGTATATAATTTACTTTAAAATAATCCGTAAATTTTAAATGAATTAAGGTATTATAAATTTCAATGAAAGCGCTTTTAGCGTCATTTTCTCGCTAAACCATTTCAGCATGTAGTGTTTTTCAAAAATTTTTGCTTCTTTATGGAACTTCAAAGGTTTTTGAAAATTGAATTCTTAGATATACATAGATTGTTTGTATAGTAACATACCTAATTGACAAACTTTTACTTCAGATTAGGTTTTATTTTACTTAGGTTTAGGGTTTTAAGTTATTTTAGGTTTTATTATAGTTAGGTTATAATTTTGAAAATTGAATTTTAACTGTTACTGTAAATAATATGTATCTATTGAACCAGTTTCTACATCTGCAATGATCAGATTCGGTAGTATACAATAAAAGAAAAACTAATTTATAGATTATTGCCACGGAATTCTCCGATATGGTTATATTATTGAGTAAATAGATACAGCATAATAAATAACTTAGGAATAGAATTTAGTGTAAGTGTAAAAATATTCGAGTAAAAATACTATAAAAAATTAATTATTAGATTTTATCTAAGTTAAAATGTTTCTGGCACGTTAGAATGTTGGTACACAATAATTTTGAAATTTTTGGCACGCATACTCAAAAAGGTTCGCCATCCCTGATATAGTGTATTTAATAATGCAACTAACATATTAATTACAATAACACAATATTCTACAAAATACATTTACTTTATTGATTTTTTATTTTTTAAATATGACATTGACAATAAATGTTGTGAATTTGTAATTTAGAATTAGATAATTTAAATGTTACATTTAAACATATACAATATATTTTAATTAAAAGATATGCTACTTACAATTTACTGGCAATTAATAATCTAATATAAATTACATTAAAGTCATATTCTAATTATTAAGGATTAAAGATGCAGTTGGTTTCCTATTATTGAAATACATAATATTAAAAAATATATATACCGAAGAAAGAAGTAAATCAGATGTTTTACTGAGATTTCCTGACTTCTCTTCCAGTTCTTTGATTAATTTCTCTGCTTCACTAAGTTCTTGATGAAAATTTACATGAAAAGTTTTTTGGAAGGCTTGAAGAACCACATAATCCAAACCCTGCATCAAAAAATAATAAGAAGAAGAACACAGTTAAAATTGCATTTATCATACAAGTGGAATTTTAGATATTCTACCTTAAGGCTGCTAGTCAGTAACCCAACTTCTGAATTCTTCTCGGTAATGTCTATGGTTCTATGGGTATTTGAAGCATTTTTATATTCAAAATATGTCCTCCGGAAATTAATATTTTTTAACTTCTTTTTTCTGTGTACTCTTCTTAAAGGATGTCTCTTTTTTTCTTAGTTTTCAAAATATTTCTAAAATCTACGTTTAATTTTCAAATGAAGTGTAAAAATTTTACTCCCAGTTTGCCAGTTTTTAAAACATAAAATATTAAATTAAGCATAGATTTTAGAAATATTTTGAAAACTACAAAGAGACATTCTTTAATAAGACAACACTGAAAGAAGAAGTTAAAAATATTAATTTCCTGAGGAGATATTTTGAATATAAATATGCATAAAACGCCCAATAGACTTAACATTGCCGCTGGGAATTTGGAAGCTGAGTGACTAGCAGCCTTAATCTGAAATTGCCTTTTAAAATAATAATTTTTATATTTCATTATTAATGCTTAGTTGCAAACACTTTATATTCTACATATAAGAACATTAGGAAAAATTTCCGAATGTTGAAAACTATGTTAACCCCTTGACCTCCATGATGTATGCTTCATACGTCCTCTCATTTCAGTAATCAATGACCATTACGTACACACCGTACATCATTCACAACACAATAATGGTTGCATACTTGAACCAGATTGGTCTGTGATATGCAACTCGTATAACAGTGCACTGGTCGAAGGTGAGTTTTATGACACATTTTACACCGCACAGCCTAGTATATAGCCCTTCACCAGCTAATTCAGCCTGGAGGTCAAGGGGTTAATGGCACATTTCTAAAATTCTTTCAATACTGTTCATTAATATTAATAAAAGAAAGATGAGATGTTTGCCCCTGTGTCTGTTCTTCTGTTGGTGACGGCTAAGGAAATCTGCTACACATAGAGGTCTGAAAATTTGAATGAGGACAGACAAAGACAGGTTCAAACACACCTGAGGGTCAGAATTGTAACTTTTTTGAAAATTAATCGAGATATTAATAAAAACCATAATGAACATCTCAAAACAGTACGCTTCCTTCATTATGCTGATTATGGCTGTGCATCTCTGGACTTTCCTCAGTTTTTCACGCAGACAAATGTGAAGAGTTCAGCATTTTCACATCGCAATTGCTGGGTATGCTTAGAGTTAGAAAGAAAAGAAAAAAAAAAACAGTAAAGAGGAAAAAACACAAAAATTTTCACCTTACCTTCCTGGATTCAACAGTATCTTTCATTAAAAAGTATTAATGTTTACTATTTCAAAAAGCATTTTTACTGGATCTCGATTTGTGGCAGTTATCAAGCTACCATTTTTCTGCATTTTGAAACTGCTGCATCCCCTTCCCAGACAAAAAAAACCCCTGCACTTATTTAGAGGTTTCTCAGGAACTTTTGGTCGCAATTGAATGTTTAAATAGCTAAATGACAGAAATTAAATTAGCAATCACCATAATGAGGGTCTCTTAGTTCATTTGGAAAGATTTTCATTTAATAAATATAAAACATACAAATATAGGAAATTGCACTGCACTATGGACACTCAGCGACATATGCTGACATTAAGATTATGTTTTGAAATCAAAAAAGAATGACCTCATTTAATAACAATAATATAAGACTTTTTCAAAATTTTATGATTTTCGGTATGATAGGTGTTATTCAGCTCTATGTAAAAAAAGAAAAAAAAAATCAAGTCTGTAACTTAAATAGTTTACGAGGATGAGGCTGTGACGGGATGGACAGACAGACAGAGAAGCGAGACTATAAGGGTTTTGTGAGATGAACGAAACCCTGAAAAATATAGAAGGATCACATTTTTTAAACAAATCATTGAATTTCAGTACCCACCTTCTTAGATGTCTCCAATCAAAATTCCCAACCCAAAGAGCATAAAACTGACATCTTTGGACAGTATACAATATACATCAAAGGCTAATGAAGATCTATTTATGTAAAAGTGTAACAGAATATGAAGTTTGATAAAATTCCGTGCATTAGTTTTTTAAATATTGCTATCGCGAAAATCTAATCATATAAAATGCAGCACAGCCATGCCACATGTTATATGATTTACATGAAAACCTAATCAGCACCTTCTTATGTCAAGGTCTAACAGAATACGAAGTATGATGAAATTCTGTGCATTAGTTCTTGAGATAGGACTATCGCTAAAATGTGTAAATTCAGAAAAATGCAACATAGCAGAGCCATCGATTGGGTGATTTTCACCAAATCTAATCAGAAACAACTCATGTCAACGTCTAACTGAATCTGAAAATCCGTGCATTAGTTCTTGAGATAGAGTCATTGCAGAAATTTTGAAAAGGGCAGCATAGCAGCGCTACTTATTGTGCAATTTATACACAAACCTGATCAGAAACAATTCATATCAAGGTATAACTGAATCTGAACTTTGATGAAAATTCGTGCATTAGTTCTTGAGATAGAGCTATTGCAGGAATTGTGAAAATGCAGCATAGCAGCAGTATCACCTGCAGGAAGATTTAAACCAAAACCTAATCAGCAACAACTTATGTCAACATCTAACTGAATCTGATATTTAATGAAAATCTGTGCATTAGTTCTTGAGATAGAGCTATTGCAAAAATCGTGAAAGTGCAGCATAGCAGCGCCATTTGTTGAGCAATTTACACTACAACCTAACCAGCAACAATTCATATCCAGGTATAACTGAATCTGAACTTTGATGAAAATCTGTGCATTTTTTCTTGAGAGAGCTATTGTGGAAATCATGAAAAATACAGTATAGCAGTGCCACTTGTATGACGGATTTGCACCAAAAACTAATCAGCAACTACTTATGTCAACATCTAACTGATTCTGAATTTTTATGAATATCTGTGCATTAGTTCTTGAGAGAGAGTGGCCACAAAATTTGTGTCACATACAGGCAGAGAGAGAGAGTGGCCACAAAATTTGTGTCACATACAGGCAGACATTTTCTAAAAATAGTCAAATCATGTTCAGGACCTTCAATTCATCGAAAACTGAAAGTCTTATTTTTTCCACGAATCCAATACTTTCTCCTTAACCCTCCGACTGTCTCAGAAAAGGGCAAAATTGTAATGTTGTTTTCTCTGCATTTTGTTTTAAATGCTAAAAAAAATGATTCTTTGAACATTTTATAAAAAAACTTAATAACGAATATGAATGCAATCCTTGGAAGTATTAATCATTGTTCAATGTATTAAAAATACATTAAATCAATAGAATTATATTACTTTAAATATTGCTTGTATTGCAGTGAAACCTGGAGCTTAGTGAACGTATTAACACGGGCTTGTCAGTGAGGGGGTTAAACAGATAGAAGAAAGTAGAAATTATACAAACCTGAGGTCATGTGCTGCCGAAGGCAGTGGGACCAAGATGAGCTTCCTTTAGAAAAATTTTTGCTTAAAAATATAAAATCAAAACAGATCGCAGCATGCATAACACACCTGGCATACGCTGCAGAAGGCAGTGGGGCACTCAACTCTAGGTTTGTTTGGATGGATTTTCATTTACAAATATACCCATAAAAAGCTGCACATTTATGTGAGGATTCATAAAAGGATTTATAAGTGGTCAAGGAAACAGAAAATTACCCATAAAACAAAAAGTCTACTTTTAGAGGGATATTCATAAAGCAAGGTTTCGCTATATCTAATATAAATAATTCTTTAAAATGTTAGAGTAAAAAATATTTAAAGAATAAAACATTAAAGCTAATTTTAAAAGACATGTTCAAAAATTTAGCACAGCATTCTTAAGTTTCAGATTGGAAATATTTAACTTACTTTTTTACTAACTCGTATTTTCTTATTTAAATGTGAAGGTAAGGCTTCATTTATCTCAGTTAAAATAAGTGATGTTATATCACAAGCCTGAGGTTTATGGATACTACTAGCATTGCAGGGTTCTTGCTTTAATTTTTTTGTGCTTATTTCACAGTCAGAAGTCTCTAATTTGCGTTTTTTTAACTCACATAGTGGTAACTTACTAGTGTTGTCTGATGGACCATCAAAATCTTTGTCCTTCAGTTGATCGAATTCAAACGTATTTGATATTTCTGTATGGGAAGAATCAATTTTTGAATTTGAATGGAATAGTGCTTCCGGTTTATCTGTAACATTTGTAATAGGAATAAGAAAATTATCTGCTAAACCATTTAATTTTATTGATACATCAGCTGTCTTGGAATTTGTATTTTCAGTTTTTTCAGAAGGATGCAGAAGAGATTCATTTAGTACTTTGCATATTTTGGTATTTTCCTCAGAAGAAATATGAATTTTTATTTCAACTGCAATCTTAGGTATATTTGGCTGCTCCTGATAAATCATGTTTTCTGCCATTTTACTTTTAGAAAAACTGTAGTTATTTTTCTCAGAAGGTAAACAATTTTCTGATTTAACAATATCCTGAGATAAATGAAATATTTTTTTCTCAGTAGAAAAACAGTCTTCCATTTTAACACCATCAGGAAAATTAACTAATAAATTCTTTAAACAGTTTTTACTATCACTGGGTTTGACCATATTTTCAGATTTTATAGATAAATTTGCCAAAGAGAAAGTATTGCTTTTTATTTTTGCAGAATCTTCAGATGTTGAATTTGCTTCATCTTCAGAAGTGCTGTTACAATTTTTCTGTTGAGCTAAAATTAAACAGAAAAAAACTTTAATATAACAAATTTTAATACAATTATAAATTAAATAAACATACCATACCCCTAAATGCCTTTACACATTAAAATAATTAGGATAAAGTGAGAGATGTAACAAAGATTTAGCTCCCATGAGCCATGACGAATATTTAACAATAGTTAACTGAATACTTCACCTGAATACCTAAATTCAGTTGAATAAATTCCGGATAAAAGTAATCAATACTTGTTTACTTTATTATCAACTATTTACGATAAACAAAATTTGTTGCCAAACAATGTGATTTATTGACAATAACAGGTAAGCCAATAATTGAGTTTGGAGTCAACTGACATATTTTGGCGAGTGTGACACGGCACAAATTTATCTTCATTGCCTGTGAACCCTTTGTTTGTTTGTATATATGTGCAGCAAACACACTTGAAAAGGGAAAAGCTGTAATTTCTTTTTTTTTTTTTTTTTTAGGGGGGGGGGGGTGATATTTAGATGACCGATTAGTTATTGTTACAATAAAATACCAAAAAAAAACAGAAATAATAATAATAATAATAATTCTAGATGGTATTTAGCTAATTCTTTTTTCAAAAACAGAAATCTGCTGAAATGCAGAAGATTCTTACCCTCTAATTTAATTTTTTTTTTCTAAATTAATGATAAAATCTCTTTTTCAAAAAACTCTCATCTTTTAAAAAAATCTTAATTATAAGCCTCTACCAAATTTAATTGTTTTTGCTTTTGAAAAAGGGCATTTGCAATCTGGATTTTATAATATATTACAGCATAATGCACTTTTCAATATTACATTTTGCAACACAAATGATATTTATTTTTAAAAAAATATTAAAAAGAAAGAGGAATATTCTTAATTATTCCCCAAATTTAAATGGGAGAATATAATGAGAATATTCTTAATCTCAAAAAATATCCTCAATCTGCATTTCTATGTCAAGTAGATTGGTATGATGATGGATGAATATAAAACACGCACTTGCAACTATCCTTAAATTACAATCATACATTTACATGTGGTGGAATGTGGCATTCAGTTACATCATGTGACTCACCACAGAGAAGGATGCTTCATGAACATGTGTTTGGATTCAAGTATGCTTGTGTAAACAAGTTCCTGCATGTATTCTGTCTTCCTCATGTTTAGTTTATTGCACAAACTTAACACAATGTGCACTCTTTCATTTAAAACTTAAAATTATCACTAGTATAAAACTAAAACAAGGTAAGTGGGGTTGCTAAAGTGTTCTGTATATATTTTCTGGGTATGTGTATACAATTTATGTTTTATTTCAGAATGGCAAGAGAGAAAATCTTGACTGCAGATGAACAGATAAGAATATATGTTATGCATGGGCTAAACATCAGGTAATATTGAAACTGGATGTCGAATTGGAAGAAGCGAAAGTGTTGTGTGAAACTACATAAAGAAGGGAACTAGTTATTAACCACCTGCCCTTCAAAAAAATAAAATAAATAAAATAAAAGTATATAAGAAGTAGGAGGGAAAGCTAAAGCTCACAGATTACAACAAGAGTTGTATATGCAACAATGCAAGGAACAAGACGTGTTATGTGCAAAAATCAATTTCCAATACATTCTGGGTGTTTATGAGATGAGTGTGTGGATATAAATTAAAGCCACTTTGTGTCTGAAAATGAAGGCCAGGCTCAAATGCACAAAGATATGAGGTTGGCATGGGCAAGAAAATAGACACTGGAATGACAAACTTTTAAAAGGTCATCTTCTCAGACAAAATAAAGTTTATCTGAATGGCATAGGCAGATTTCATTTCCTACCTACTGACCATTAATCCAACAAGTGGGAAAGTGTGATCACAGATCGAACAAAGGGTTTCGTTTAATATTCCTTTCAAAACACTTTATCTTTTTGCAAAATCTGTTAGTTCCAAATTTCACAACCAGGGGGTCCACTCTATTCTACACAAACCTCTATCCGAACGAAACTCCGTTTTACAACTTATCCGTAGATGTATTAGTCAAGGGGATCGGGCCCATAGCAGCCGAAATAAGTAGGCACCTCCTGGCGGTATAAAGTGGAACCAAAAGATGTAAGGCTATGTGGATAATATGAAACAGTGGTCAAAGGGGTGTCGGCAAAAGTTAGAAAAGTACCCACCGGGTGCAATGGGGGGAGGTTAGAAAAACTGCTTAAAATACACAAGTCAGAGCCCGGAGGGGTATAAGACTTTTTTAAAATTTTATGATTTTTCGTGTGATCGCAAGTATTCTGCTATAAGTATGCAAAATTTCAAGTCTTCAACTTAAATAGCGGCTCAGTTAGAAAAAAAAGCTTAAAATACACAAGTTAGAGCCCAGACGGGTAAATATAAGACTTTTTCAAAATTTTATGATTTGTCATTTGATGTGAGGTGTTCAGCTATAAGTATGCAAAATTTCAAGTCAAACTTAATTAGGGGCTCAGTTAGAACAAAAAGATTAAAATACACAAGTTAGAGAACAGACGGGTAAATATGACTTTTTTCAAAATTTTATGATTTGTCGTTTGATGTGAGGTGTTCAGCTATAAGTATGCAAAATTTCAAGTCTCCAACATATATATTTTCTGAGCACGGGCTCTGTGACAGACAGACAGAGGAGCGAGACGAATGGGGTTTCGTCAGATGAACGAAACCCTAAAAAAGGTACTGCTGAAAATGGCAGCTCAAAATGTCAATCTGGAGACAGGTCTGTCCTGATGGAGAGAATTTAAAGGAGAATTGTTCATTGAGACCGCTATGAAGTCTGAGGATTATGTTTAGCTGCTCATAAGGAACCTCCACTGTCAAGGTGGGAGAAATTATTTCTTTCAGCAAGATTGTGCAGCTGTCTGTACAGATCATGACATGAGGTATATAATAAAGGGTTTCACAACCAAAACATAAATTTTTTGAATTGGTCCTCAAAAAACACGTAGCATTTCATCATCATAGAGAACTTTTGGGAAATTCTAACTAGTCGTGTGTATGTGGGGAGAAGACAGTTTAACAGTAAATACGATCCTAAATTGCCAATCATACCAGCGAGGAGGACCTCAAGTTGTTATACCAATCAATTCTGAGGCTTTTAAATGATGTGCTATGAGCCCAGGGTAGTATTACCAAATACAAAGTAAAAGATCTTTGAAATGACTTATATGATTTGATTTTTATATGCAAGTTTAAATTTAAACATCATGTATTTTTTCATGCATTAAATAAAATTTTTCTTTAAAATTTCATGGTGGTCTTTCATTGTTTTTGCTTCTTAAGCCATGGACATACAGCTTCCCCGAATGTTCATCCTTTCTGAACAGAACACACTTTTACATCATTCTAACTCACAATACTAAGAAGTGTTTATATTCATGCATCACATTATAGGGTGGCCCGCCAGTAATTGATACCCTTCCAGTAGTTGATCAAATTTTTGAAACATTGCACCATTTCAGGCAGAAATGAGTTTTATACGTGGAACTAGACACATTTTTGTTTGAATGTTGGAGCACCTGTTATCACATTGTTGTCAGCTGCCTGCTGTAAAAGAAGTCATTTTATAAAAAAATTTTTATTAGAAAGTGCAAAAATTTTGTTTTTGATTAGTTGGAGACAATTACGGTAAGTTAAAATAATCCACTTCCATCTTGCTTATTTCAAATAATAGTTTTATAAGAATTATTGTTAATCACAGCCCATGGATGATATTTTAAAGATTAATTTTTAGATTCCGATTGATTTCTTTGATTGATCAATTACTGGGAACATGGTAATTAAAAAAACTATTTATTCATAATTTTGTTGCTATTTAATTTCAGCAGATTTCATTTTTGCCCATTATAGGATATTCATTAAGGGCAATCATGTCAGTTTACTTCTAAAACTTAAAAGGAAGGAAATACAACGAAACCCCCGTAACATTGACTTTATTTGATCCACTACTGGCGGGTTCATCCTATACTTGTTTATAATAGGTTGAAATTTTAACAAAGGGGCTGCAGTTTTATCAAATTTTTAAAATAAGGTTTCCTCTTTTTTTTTTTTTTGAGGGAATAGCATTCTCTATATACCATATACAGTCGGACCTCTATTTAACGAACTGCTATTTTGCGAACTTTCCCTTGGAACCAAGAACATTTTGTGAATTTCTTCGTAAAATAACCTCCAAATAGCGAAGAGCATTCTCTATTTAACGAACTTTTTCTTGTGATCAAAATTTTTTTTTTTCTCCCCATTTCTCAAAATATTTCTGGGCATTTCAAACTTATTCTTTCTTTAAACACATTTTATGATGTTCAATGGCCTTGAACTGGTTTTACTAGGCGCCTTCTTTGTCAGCAGTGAGAATTCGGTAAATATGGAGGACGAAGACGATAATCCCTTAGAGTAGGGATGCACAACCTGTGGCCCGCGATGGGTTAACGTGTGGCCCGCGAATTTCGTCAATTTATGACTGGAAAAAATTGCTATTTTTGTCCTTGCAGGAAAAAAACGTGAATTTCGTCAATTTGCTGCGGGAAAAATTGAAAATTTCATCTGTCAGTTAAGAATCGCAAATTTCGTCGACCGGGTGTGGAAAAATAGCGAATTTTGTCGATCAGGTGCAGAAAAATCACAAATTTCGTTGATCAAGCTTGGAAGATGTGCGAATTTTGTCGTTGAGGCGTGGAAAAAATTGCAAATTTTGCCGATCGGTCACGAAAAAATCACGAGTTTTGTCGATTGAGCTCGGACAAATCGCGAATTTTGGTCAGGCTCGGAAAAATCGCGAATTTTGTTGAGCAGGCGCGAAAATCGCAAATTTCGTTGATGAGGCACAAAAAAATGTCAATTTTGTTGATGATGCACTGAAAAATTGCAAATTTTGTTGATGATGCGCAGAAAAATCGTGATTTTCGTCAATTTGCCGCAGGAAAAAAATAGCAAATTTCGTCTATCACTTAAGAATCACGAATTTCATTGATCGAGTGCGGGAAAAATCACATATTTTATAGATTATGAGCGGAAAAATCTCAAATTTCATTGATCGGCTGCGGAAAAATCGCATGTTCCGTCTGTTTATTGCGAATTTTGTCTGTCTGCCGCGGGAAAAATTGCAAATTTTCGTCGCAGTCAATTAAGAATCACGAATTTCGTTGATCGGACGTGGAAAAATCTCAAATTCCGTAGATCAAGTGCAGAAACACGGAAATTTTGTCGATTGGGCGCGAAAAAAAATCTCGAATTTCGTTGCACGGGCACGAAAAAAATTGAATTTTGTCGAAAATCGCGAATTTTCTCGATGATACGCAAAAAATTAAAAATTTCGTTGATCGGCTGTGAAAAAATTGCGAATTTCATCAATTTTCAGCGGGAAAAAATTGTAATTTTTGCCAAAATCAGTTAAGAAATGCAAATTTCGTTGATCGGACGCAGATAAATCGCGAATTTCGTCAATAAGGGGTGGAAAAATCGCAAATTTTGTCGATTGGGCGCAGAAAAATCACAAGTTTTGTCGATCGAGCTCCGAAAAATCGTGAATTTTGTTGGTCGGTTACGAAAAAAATCATGAATTTCTTCGATCGGGCACATTTCGTCACTAGCACTTTAATGCCTACACTGTTAAAATTTTGCAGCATTCTGGCAGGTCATTTGACCATTTTTTCCGAAAACAGTTACACAACCGTAATTTTAACACTATTCTGACCATAATATTGACCATTTTATGGTCAGAATATAGTTAAATTATGGTTATGAAACCGTTTTTCAAAAAACAGTCAAATGACCTGCCAGAATGCTGCAAAAATTTTAACAGTGTATATTTGTTTTTTAGCACTTCTAATAAAACAAAATTTACTCCCCCGAATAAAGTCATGGAATATTATCACTCCTTCTAAATATTCCTTGCTATATCTCTGTTTTATATACAAACATAAACTGTTGATATATCCTTTCCAACTAAATTAGATATGTTGACTGGGTAGAGGAACATAGAGGGTTAACCCCCCCCCCCCCTCCCCCCGAAACCATATTTTGTATCTGATTATAGTCCACAGATTACCTCCCCGAAATAGAATTCTATCTGTGTTACTGATGTGGCCCTCGACAACCCAGAAATTTTTGTAAGTGGCCCTTCTCTTAAAAAGGTTGTGCACCCCTACCTTAGAATAACTTTAAAAAATGTACAGTGGATACAGTGAGAAAAAAAGAAGAAATTAACCATGATGTGCTGATTGATGATTGTATTTCACTTAATTCTGAAATTGAGACGTCGAAAACACTATCCGAATTGGATATTTTCGACAGTGTGAAAAATAAAAACAATACAGCAATGAATTGCGATGAAGATGAATAAGATGATGATGGAAATGATCATTATGCAGGAATTAACAAAACTTCGTATGATGAAATGCTAAAATCATTTGAAACAATCTGACGCGGATTATAGTTAGAAGAAAATACGCATGAATGGGTTTTTGGTGCATTGCAAAGATGCAAGACGTATTATGAGAGAAAGCACTTTTTTAAATAAACAACTCAGGCAAAATTAACAGAATTTTTCAGAAATTAAATTTAAGGACGCATATGTTAATGTATGATTAAAATTATTTGTTATAATAATAATAAATACGATAGTGTCATTAAAATTCGTTAATTTTAATGTAAAATTATTTACTTTAAACAGAAAATACAGTGTATTCCCGGACAATGTTTTGTTTTCCTTGCTGATTTCAAAGATTTAAACACATAGAAAAAATGAATTGATGATGGATATTGGTGGGTAAAATAAATAAAACAAATCAATATAATTTATTTAAAAAAATGTGATTAATTACTTTTAGTAAAAATAGTTAGTGTTTATGAATTTAAAATCTGTTTTATGTAGTTCAAAGTATTTTAAAAGGTGAATCTCTATTTAACGAATTTTCCATATAACAAACTTTTTTCCGGGATTTAGCGACTTTGTTAAATAGAGGTTTGACTGTATATTATCTTGCAATAGTAACATATTAATCACATATGTGCAGTAATATTAATATACATATTAAATATAAAAAATACATCACCTGAATCACAATTTGATATACTATTTTCAAGTCTTCTTTGAGTATTGCCTTCTGACCCTGTAACATTTTCAATTACAGGTAACGTCTCAGATGAATTTTCTTGAAATTCTGAACTTTCTATATTTGCATTCAAATTTGTAGATTCCTGTTCTATAGTTTTTATTGAAGATGTTTTTAAGTTTTGTTTCATGCACTCATCTATTGCACGCTCAATAATTTTTGTCATGGAAATATCTTTAGTATTCTCATTTTTAGGTTTAAGTACATTTTCATCACACAATATTGTTACATTAGCAATAGATAACGGCGAAGGATTCTTTTTTAAATTATTAAGCTCAATAACAGAATTTACCAGAGAGTCTAAATTTTCATTTGTAGGTAATGTTTTCACAGGTAAATGACTATTATTCGTGTGGGAAATATCATTCGAATCATTACATGGCACAGATGAAAATTCATCTTTAAAATTTTTATTTTGATTGTTTCTTTCAAAATTTTCATTTGATTGTTGTATATAAGTACCTTTATTTTCTTCAGAACAATTTTGGGTAGAGTCGGCACTATTTGTTTTGCTGGGAATATCTTGACTATATTTTTCATGCTCTTGTTTTTGGCTATAATCATTTATGTTTATTGCACTTAAGGAAAAAGCAGGTTGAGAGTCATTTGTTTTAAAGTTGCATAAATTTGAAGGTAAAGATGCTTTCACAGGAGTTCCGGTGTTTTCATCAGAAACAAGAATTTCAACAGCACTATCATAAAAGGTATCATTTTGGGTGTTGCTATCTATTATGATGATCGACCTTTTATTTTCATCATATGTACCACAATCCATATCTTTTTCCGATAATACTTCTTGTTTTACTTGTACAGGTTCACCTTCTGAACTATCTTCTTCATTAAATCCATCTAAGAGATTGTCTATTTCATCATCAGATGAAGAAAGTATGATTTTAGCACCAGTTTCCTTTTCATCCTCCTCAGAATCTGAAAGAGTAGTGGCAAACTCTTCAACTAATTTACCAAGTTCATCTTCACTGTCGCTGAGCTCAACTACATCAGTTTTGTTTTCTTCTTCGGCAAATTCTGTCAAGAGCTCATCCATTTCAAAGTCATCCATATCGAGCAAATCTTTTGACTCTGTGTTATCCATTGTTAAGATGCTTTATAATTTCAGAGAATTATAACTTTCTTTTTCTTCATTTAAACATGCCTCACATCTAAAAAATAACAAAATCACAAGAATGATTAAGAAACTAAACACAAGTTTGTATTTTTTTTCCTAGCTGTGTGCAAATCATAAATCACCATAGCACTCATTTTATTTTAAAATGCCCACTTTTCACTCATTTTATTTAAGGTCATTAAAAAGAAGAAAAGGGAAATGTTTTAATAAGAAAGAATATCATATGCCAAAAACATTTTACTTAAGCGTCAAAATATTGTTTCTAATTTACATACACACACAAATAAAAGTTGCCATTAGTGAAATTTGCATTCAGCTAACAGAAAAGAAACCATAAATTACTGAATATTGAAATCATTGCATGCTAAATTACAGGATTGCCATTGCTTAATGCCAAAGAAAATAGCTGCTTTACCTACATTAATAATTAAAAAAAATTAGTAGAATATCTCTATTCTAATAAGAGGCAACTAACACTGCTGCCGTAATTGAATTTATTGTGACAAGGGCTCTTTCTCAGCTTATATTTAAAAAAAAATATTACATATAAAAATATGAAAACTAGAAGTTTTATAGAGAAATATATAGGATAAACAAGCTGAAGTAGACAGCTTTTAAATCTAAGAATTATTTTAAGTGCTATTTAATGTTGAATTCAGTCAAAATAGATCAGTTAAAAAAGTTTTATAACGTTAAAAACTACACATAGTAATTTAACCATCTTTAGCTGACACATACTTGAGGCTCATTCCATGCCAAATCACCCAAAATAAAATATTCAATGTGCCCTTATGTCTTAGATTTTGTTCATATTTTTTTTGTGTATAGATACCTAAGAGATATGGCCACAGTAATTTTTTTAATTTTTTATCTCAAATATTGACTTCAGGAAAAATATCTGAAATTTGCGCATTTCGTGCGATTCTTCCCATCATTGTGCATCAAATTGCATGAAATGCTGTAGCTCTGTTATTTTTTAAACAATATGCATGATTTTGGTATCAAATTAAAGCAAATTTTTTATTCTTTCTAACTGTGCTAAAATATTTACAAAAAGTTATTATAAGAAAAATTAGGAGCCCTCAAAGTGAAATTTTTGGTTTTTAAAAGTGTTCAATAAATTTGCAATAACGGACAAGTACCAACAAACACATACTTTAAATTCTAGCATCAACTCTATCTCAGCATGTGTTTTCAGTTTTGAAAATATTAAAAGGGTGTTTTTTGTGGTTATTAAATTATGCAAGTTTATTGTTCTCCGATATTTAACGGTGATTATGACTATTCAGCTGCTACTAGACGCTTAAAAAAATGTTGAATTTTAGAAACAAGGCAGTGCTGTAGTTGGGTGGGAACACCGTTCCCAGAAATATAGGGTTTGTTACCGAAAAAAAAAAATTATAGGTATATATATTGCGCACGAACATTTTTTTAAAAGCGAAACATTAATTTATGCTAATTTTAAGAAGAGCCGTTTCACTTATATTTATGAGCCGCTTTGACAGAGTTATTTTCTTCTGATGGACTGGTGGCTTCTATTATTATGAAACAGCCATTATAAATGAAGTGTTAGGTGGAGATGAAAGAGCAGTCGTAAAGAGTTAGAAATCTGATTTTCTGGTCAGGATGGGGAAAAAAAATGGCCATAATTTTTTAAATCTAATCAAAGGCATAAGTTCGATTGAAAAAATCTATTTAATACTTTGAGCAGAAAGAAGAGGCTACACATGCAATTTTCATGACACTAATAGAGTCACATAGCTGCCAATTTGTACTAGTGCAATAAAAAGGAATGAATAAAATGAAAATTTATATTTCATCTCCTTAGTGGGTGACGATTTGTGTAAATCTGGTTTATCTGAATTTTTTGCTTATGCAAGGTAAGCTTTGGTACATATTAACTCGGATAATCGGGGCTCTTACTGTAATAATTACAACTGTTAATTGAAAAAAGTTGGCTTTTGGCTAAATGTTTTAAATTGGATTTTGGCTTAGCAAAAATCCGGTAGTGTAGCATCAACATCTACTCCATGAAAAGGTGAGTTCCCACAAATATTTTTTTCCAACTACAACACTGAAACAAGGTGAAACAATTTGATAATTGGGTAGCATATGAATAGACCAATAAACCTATGTCAAGCTAATTAATTGTTTGATTACTTTATAAAATAAAAATTTATTGCACTGTACACTCCAAACAAAATTACTTTGAATGTGAAACACAAAGTTTAGAATAAAGTATCAATGTAACAGATGTTTCAATGGATCAACATGCAAAGGAACATTTAAAATACTAAAGAATTACATTTTAACTGTTAATTCCTGTTGCTTGGGTGCTGATTTATAAAATGTTTTTAACTGATTCCACAATTAATTGTTGAATATTTTTTCCCAGAACATATGTTCTGCCTGACAATGAAGTTAATGAAGGCACAGGTACTTCTTGTAAAACATGTACTTCTTGTGTTCAAAAGGTATCCAACAACTGTCACTTGGTGTTGGCCATATAAATGTTTTGGAAGGTCTGCAAGAGTGCACAAACTGAATTTTTGCATCCCTTGCATTCATAGAACATTGCTGTACTTTCCCTACCCACCATTTTTCTCCATAAATAACTGCATAAAATTTTTCTGGAATGATAATCGATAATTTTCGATGGATGATAATCTCAGGAAGTGGGATTTCAGTAGTTTTAATCGTTTTTAGTCTTAAGTAAATTCTAGCTAAACAGTAGTATAAAGATAGTAGGTAAAATACTGGGCTGTACAAAAGTATTCAAATATGCTTCCATCTATTCATATAAATCGCTGAAAATGAAATTTCAATCTATTATGCATTTTTAACACTTTCCAACATAGTTAAGTATTGAAGAATTTGGTTTGTCTGGCTGTCTGAACTCTAATTTGCCTTAATATAGTTGGATTGCTCTGTAATTGATAATGTTTTTGAGATTTATTATTCCATGTTCGGTATTGAAAATAAAGTATGTAGCGTTCACAGTTTATTTACAGAGATACTCAAAAGTATTCAATTACATTATGTTTATTGGGAAATGTCAAATTATATAAATACGTAGCTCTTATAGTCTTCATTTGGTCCGTTCGTCTGTCTGTCCTCATATAACAGCGCAAAAACTACCCAACCAAATGGTTTGACATTTAATATACAGAATCGTTGCAGAATTTTGTAGAGTCATGTTAAATTTTATGAATGCTAAATCAAAATTTAAAAGGATATTAATAAAAGTTTTAATTTTAATTAATCCTATCCTACATAATTAGTTTAATGATATCTGATGATAGGTAATGATTCTAGGTTGCCATTATGATTACTTCCTATTTAAAATGGAGTCCTACTATTTGTGTATTACTGAATTTAATATAGAATCGTAATAGATTTTGCATTTTTGCATAAGTGTGCAACAGCTATCGCAACAAGATCTGAATATTTATAAAATTATAGTACAAATGCACCTCATTTGACGTACAATTTCCGATCTGTATAAATTGGTGCTCATTGAACAGGTATTAACAGTTAAACTGCAATTATTTAATATTTTAAATGTTCTTTTGCATGTTGATGCAATGATACATCATCTGTTATAGGGATTGACCGAATACTGAATAGTCGATTCGGTATTCGGTGATTCGGCATGTAAACCGAATATTCGGCTTCGGCCGAATACTTTGAAGTATTCGGCCGAATAATTGCAGATAAGTATTTTCTTAGAAGTAGAAGAATTCTCTTTTACTTAGAAGTAGAATAGGCTAAATGGTGAGTTTCAATATTATGTGCATGAGTTCAAAGTTCAGCTGCACTACCAAAAGCAAGTCAAAGGCCATTTTTAATTACAAAAAAACTTTTTTTTTCTTTCCTAAAATAGCCTATATAGGGGTGAAATCAGAACAACTGTCTACGATATAGGAAAAAAAGTAAGGAATATGGGCATCTTTCCATTTTACCATTTAATTTTAATTATTTCTACATTAGTTTTTTCAATTTAAATTTATTTAATGTGTATTCTCTTTAATATACACCTCAAATAAGTATATCAGAGTTCATCTCTGTATATCTAAGGTTTATATTAAAGAAAATACATGCATCAAATAAGTATACTCCTATGCCTATCCTATAGCTTTTATAACCATTAAAATTAAAATCGCTCAAATTTATCTTCATCACCACAGTGATAAATATTAATCAAAATATAAATATGTATCAATAATTTCTCAGAAAATAGTTAAATGTACAAATTGATATGATACCTTTTGTATTTGAGAACATTCCATTTCAATATGTATATAATTAGACAATCAGTAAATCAGCTTAATGACAACATTGTTTCTTTTTATTTGAATGAACTTTTGTTTTTCTGAGAATCCTTATCCTTAATAATAGCCTGTATAGTTTAATACTTTCATTGGGTTAATTTGGATATTGACTAGTGATAAAATAATAAAAAATAAGTGATGGGTTAATGAATTTGTGAGTTGAAAGAAGCCATTAAATTTTTTTGTGTAATTAGATTTAAGAATAAAAATGTAACTGAATTAAATTATTAAGAATTTAATTTTAATTAAAGTTTATTAAAAAAGCTAATATATGCAAAAATGTGTATTAAAAATTTTTAAGTATTCGGTTGCCGAATACCGAATATTCGGTGTACACTTTGACCGAAGCTTCGGTATTCGGTATTCGGCAAAATTGCTGATTCGGTCAATCCCTAATCTGTTACATTGATATTTTATTCTAAACTTCGTATTTCCTATTCAAAGTAATTTTGTTTGGAGTGTACGGTGCAATGAATTAAAAGTTTGTTTTATAAAGTAATCAAACAATTAATAATTTGAGATAGGTTTATTGGTCTATTCATATGTTACCCAAATATCAAATTGTTTCACTTCGTTTCTAAAATTCAACATTTTTTTAAACGTCTAGTAGCAGCTGAATAGTCATAATCACCGTTAAATATTGGAGAACAATAAACTTGCATAATTTAACACCCACAAAAAACACCCTTTTAATATTTTCAAAACTGAAAACACATGCTGAGATAGAGCTAATGTTGGAATTTAAAATATGTGTTTGTTGGTACTTGCCCGTTATTGCAAATTTATTGCAACACTTTTAAAAACCAAAAATTTCACTTTGAGGGCTCCTAATTTTTTTATAATAATTTTTTGGGGAATATTATAGCACAGTTAGAAAGAATAAAATATTAGCTTTAATTTGATACCAAAATCATGTATATTGTTCCAAAAATAACAGAGTTACAGCATTTTATGCAATTTGATGCCAACACAATGATGGGAAGAATCGTACGAAATGTGCAAATTTCAAATATTTTTCCTAAAGTCAATTTTTGAGATAAAAAATTGAAAAAATTACTGTGGTCATATCTCTTAGGTATCTATACACAAAAATAATATGAACAAAATCTGAGACGTAAGGGCACATGGCCCCGGGTGATTTGGCATGGAATGAGCCTTGACTAGATTATGGTGTGCAGTGTCCAATCATTTGTTAAATTAGTCTAATTAATTAAAATTGCTAATATTTATGTGTAAAATCCACAGTAATTATGTATAGTTTTTATTTACTGCACTTTTATTGCTTTATTTTTATTTAGCAATGATTCAACAACCAAATCTTTTGCTACTATTTTTCATTTGTGGTTCATTTATGTGTTTGGACCACCTCTGCTATAACCTTTCTTAAAATTTGCTATGAATTTATATCATTGCAATTAATAGTAAAAATAAAATATTCAAGATTTTAATAAAATAATTCTTAAAATATATTTCAATTTTCTTGTCTTTTTTATACATTGCATTAAGTATGTCTAAAAATCTTCAAATATGTGTTCAACTTTTATTTTGGAAGCAGTAATTTCTTGGTTATATTTTTCTGTTACATGTTAATGCCATTTTTTTTTTTTTTTTTTTTTTTGAGTTGAATGTGATTATATCGAATGGTAAGTGAAAGATATTAATAAATTTCAATGTTGATAGTGAGGAAAAACACAATTTTGTATGGAGCGTACATAACTTTGTTATTGGCCAGTGGTTAAAAAAAACTGGCCAGTAAAAAAATCAGTGTACTGGCCAGTGGCCAGAGGGTAAAAATGTTAATTTTGACCTATATTTAAGGTGAATGAGGCACTTCTCTCTACTTTTTATAGTACTTAACTTTTCAGCTAAATCAAAAGATTTTATGCACTATGACTATTACTGAAATTACACTTTTAGTAATGTCCACAGGTGTCCATACTGGAAATTGACAAATTAAGCATCCTAGTAATAGATGTCTCAAAATTGTTATGAACTATTGAAACAAAAATTGATTTATATGAATATCTACACTTTGTTTGTTCATTTGGTGAAACTTTTGGATGCATTTATCAGAATTTCTAACTTATATCACCATTCTAAAAATTGTCT
This sequence comes from Maratus speciosus, assembly GCA_963932465.1. Lineage (NCBI taxonomy): Eukaryota > Metazoa > Arthropoda > Arachnida > Araneae > Salticidae > Maratus > Maratus speciosus. The sequence goes on from OZ010789.1 coordinate 63,849,646, forward strand.
AAATTTGTTCCCATGTGCCCGGCGAAGGGGTAGTTGTGAACATAGCTGGGGCACATGCCCCAGTAGCAGAAATTTCTCCAAGTGTCTGCGATAGATAATTCAGGGGCAAAAAATAATCTGCAGGTAAAATATTTTTATAAATGAAGCGTTAATTAATCAAACAATCACTTACCTGTAGCGTTTTTAGGCATTTTATAAATTTTTATTAATAATAGTCTTAACTTTTTGTATTAAGTAATAAAGAGCTAAACATAATACGAAGTAAAATAAAAGTTCGATGAAAAAGAATCTGCAAAAGAGAAAAGAAAATCTGCGACGCCCGTCTCCCATCTCGAACTTTCTGCTACCGGGACACATGCTAACACATGCATAAAATATGACAAAAATAATTTTTTTAAATAAAAACTGTGTTAAAAACAAATTAGATGCCCTCTTTCTAGTTGTGTGAATGAATCAATAAATGTTTCAACATAGATACAAGAAATTATTCATAAAACTATACACTAATACCCAGTAGCAGAAAATTCTCCAAGTGTCTGCGACAGATATTTCACAGCAAGAAATAATCTGCAGGTAAAATATTTTTACAACTGAAGCATTAATTAATCAAACAATCACTTACTTGAGGCATTTTTATGCATTTTAAATATTTTTATTAATAATAATCTCAAGTTTTTGTATTAAATAATAAAGAACTAAACCTAATATAAAGCAAAATAAAGGTACGAAGAAAAAGAATCTGCAAAAGAGAAAAGAAAATCTGCGACGCCCGTCTCTCGTCTCGAACTTTCTGCTACCGGGCACTAATAATACCTACTCCTTTTGCGTCAAGCATAGCAAAACTGTGTTACTTTGAAATAAGTTATTGAATTAGTGTTCTTCTGTTATTGTGTTTTTACTTTTTTCTAAATATTATGCAATGTGTATAACAAAATTGCACATCAGGGTTTTAAAAATTGGTAAAATTGTGATATAAAAAATTTGTGATTATCACAGTTCTACTTATTACTTTGTTTGTACAACTAAATTTTACTTTCATAAAATAAAATATCTTAAAAATACTTTAATATGGGCTAAGAAAAAATAAATATATTTAAAATTGGAAATCATTAAATAATAACAAATAAACATATTGGTTTTTACAGAAAGCCACCACTTTCAATTGCTATCTAACTTCCAGTAAATTAAAACTGAAGCAATCATAAAAACGTTGAATTTATAGCTCAATGTTTGAGAAGGGTAGATAAATTTTAAACTAAAAAGAAATGCATTCACAGACTTAAAAAATACATTCATAGACTTAAAAAATACATTCATAATTTAAAATTGGAAAATTGGGCACTTATGAACTGTTCACATCTGCTCTGATATATTCTGTTCACAAGTGCCCCATCTACCAACTTCAGCTTAACATATAAAAAAAAGATATTTTTAATTGAAATAAGGAAACAAAACTTTTTGTAGATTTACTTAATTAATGCCACTATAGAATGCAATGCTGATATTCTACTTTAAAAAATGCCAAGAATGAATTTTTACTTCAATAACTTTAGAAACTTTTTTACTTAACTCCTTTAAAAACAAATTACAACAACCAGAAATCAAAATGGCTCATTGTGGTACCAGTACTGTCATCTATTGGTAATTTTTTGAATTTTTTAATTTCAGATTAGCTGAGTGAAATATGTTGACATGTGCCTCCCTCTCCCCTATATAAAATTCACAGTTTTGTATTACAACTACATAGTTCCCTCCCCAGTTTTTAAAAAGTATAAGGTGCCGCTGATAGGAGGACACTTTTAGATAAATAAGGGCACTTTTTTTTTAAAAGGCATTTCGATTTTTAATGGCACTCTTTTCACTATTAACATTTAAAAATCGGAGCACTCTTTCCAAGACTCAACAATGACTATGTTTCTACTATGCAAGCAAATTTTTTAATGCAAATAAGACAAAATTTTTTGACTGAGAGGGAATAAAGGTGCTATTATTTTTTTAAACTGTAGCACCCTCCTGAAATTGTGTGTTGGGAAACTCTACTACCAAAACAAAGGCAATTTTTGAAAGAAAATAAAGGAGATACATAAATTAATTGTGTAAAACCAGCTCTTTGGGTCATTCCATGTCAAATCATCCAGCAATTTTACGAAATGTCACCCACATCTCAGATTTTGACGAAGCTTGGTACATGAAAACATACATGTATAAGATGCTACCACGTGAAATTTTAATTGAATCTAATTAAAATATTTCAAATTATAAGTATCTGAACATGCGACACTTTTCTTTTTCTATGGACATTTTTAAAGAGTTGATTTTGTCAAATATTTTTTATGAACTTTTTATTAACCAATCCTTTCTCAAAAAAAAAAAAAAAAAATTTAAAGAGGTGTTTTTTGAAAAACTTGAGAAAAAAATTTTTCTTAGATTTTTTTTATATGCATGTACTTTGAAGACACATAAACAAATAATCTAGTATAAAGATGATCTGGAGACTGATAAACTTTATTACTATTCAATCAACTCGTAAATGCCATTATTGATAACATAGTGGACTCCTTACATTCCAAAGATTCATGAGATACATATTTAGACACATTCTTCAATATCCTCTCAAAATAAACATAAGTGCCATATTTTTCTAACTAATCCTAGATTTAAATATTTATTTATTTATTTATTTTTTTTTTTTTTTTTGGCGGGGGGGGCATCTTGACAGTTTTTGTCAAAATAGTTTCAATTATTAATATATGATATTATACGAGGATTGACTTTTAAAACCAACATCAAGTCTTTCAACTTCATAAACAGAAATAAAATTATTATAAATAAATTAAGTAGAATTAGTAGCAATTCAAGGTAAAAATAATGAAATTATTAAAAAAGCAAATGAATAAAGATTTATTTTGATAAATTTTGTGTATAATTTAACATTATGTTACATAAAATTCTAGGTTATATATCCTGTAATAAAATCATAAAAATTATATATTTTTTTCTTTGTTACTAATATATATATATATATACATATATATATACGTAAAAATAAAATATACAAAATTTACTTACATATATGAGAGAGAAGCTTTTCAAGTTTTATACAATTTCAAATATAAGATTTATTTCTGTGCTGGATTTGCCCTTTTTTATAATTGAATGGTTAAAGGTGTTTATGATAAATTTAAATGGAAATAGGAAATAGAAATTCAACATATTATTTCACTAGATATTGCTTTTTATAAATGACCCATTTACGATTGATTGTTTCAGTAGATTCTTTGAAAGAGCATATGGCCATCCTGTTGCAGTAGTCTACATAAAGTATGGTTGAAGGGCACGTTGCAATAATCATTACTTGGCCAGGAAAATGAAGTGGAAGGTCCGTTGGGATACATAAACTTTATATTTGCATGTTTTTCATCATAATCTATGCTCTGAATAATCTCAATATACCAGTGATTATTTATGTTTTTATTACTTTATTTTTATTTCATTTTGAAAACTATAGGTGAAACAAAATTTAAACTATAAATGTATACTTTTCACATTTTTTTAAAGAAGATGCAAAGCTTAGATTGTTTGAATGAATATAGCTTTTTAAATCAGTTTATACTTACTGGTTGTTTTCAGTTAGTATAATGGAAATTTTATTTGAATACATAGCAGAAATTAATTTTCTATAACAGAAATAATATGAATTTTATACTTTAATTTATTTAAATAACATTAAAAAAGTTTTTAGAAACAAAATTATAGTTTAATTATAATATTTGTTCATTATTATTACATGTATTTTTGAAGAATTTTGAACTTTAACAATACTTTAGATATATTCTGTAAAATTAACAAAAAAAATTTTTTCTCAAGGATTTCAAAAAACACCTTTCTATTTTTTTTATTATTATTAAATGGTTTCCTTTTAAACTATATATATATAAAAAAAATCAGCCAAATCAAATGGGTGGCACATGTAAAAAAAAAAAAAAAAAAAAGAATTACATATTTTCATATTTTTCTTAACTCCTTAGATAAAATATTTTTTAAAAACAATATTCGAGTTCTAAAAAGTTTTATAAACCACTTTTTTAATAAAATACATTATTAAGAATCTCTAAAAAAACATATTGTCACTAAAAGAAAAATATTAATTTACAAGCATTATTAAGCAGATTTTTTTTTTTTTTTTCAGTCTGCAACACAAGTAGAAATTTTATAAACAATCTGCCGAACTTAAGAACAAACGCCCTCTTTCCAATCCCTCGCATTATGTTACATGCACTGAACCCCCCACCCCCTCCAGTTTTCTGAATTAGGCTTTATTGAAAAGAGGATAATATTTACTAAGAAATTAAAACAATATACCCCTTTCGAATGTAAAAAAATTCGCTAAAATTGCCAACCAAATAAACTTTATTTAAAAGCAATCAACATTTATTTTTTAACACACAATTTATTTTTAATCTGTTAAATTAATCTCCAGCACCCTTCTCGATGCTGCACTGTTTCTGCTACCGGCCCTGGCAAGAGAAAAAAAAAAAGCATTGTACCTGCCGTTCCAGCATAAGCACTGCACTTACAATATTTTTAAGTTTTAAACTCGTATGTGCTGCGGTGCTTCTTCCAAAAAATACTGTACCATGGTACATGGCAAATAATTTCTAGCAAACTTTTTTTTCTCAGTTGAAAAATACTCTGCAGACCTTCTCAAGAATCTGTGACATGCATCGCACTGATTCTCCGCCCGGGGTCTTGATAATTTTTTTATAAAGAAATTTGTAAAAAGAAAAACATCAAAACTGTCTGCAAAATTTTCTGCGAACGGCGTTCGTCTATATTATCTGACTCTGTACAACACAAGGTTACCTACAACGGAGCTGATAGAATTCGTTAGAGATTTTTCATAGCTTTAGATTGTATGCAGGGTTGGTAAAAACCCGGGTTTTTTTCAAAAGAACCAAAAAAACAGTTTTTTTTTTTTTTTTAAACTAGGTTTTTAAAAATATATTTTCCTATTACATATACATGCATATTTATTGATAAAAATAAACATTGTTGGATATACAGTCAAGGATCCATAATCCGCAATTTTCTATAATTCGCATTGCTTAATGAATGTAAACAATTAAGCAAATTTACAAATTCCTGATCCAAAAATGATTTTTTAAAAGAAATATCTGAAAATTTTAAATATAAAAGTAAATATAATCAATTTTTTAATACAAGAATTTGAAAAATCCATTTTTTGAGATAGCATAATAAATTAATTATTATATTTTATATTTTTCTTTTCATGTTATACTGAATATGGAATTAAAATAGTGTCCAGAAAATTTAATTATTATATTTCATATTTTGCTTTTCATGTTATACTGAATATGGAGCTAAAGTAGTGTCCAGAAATAAGAAAATGCCATATAATCCCACTCCATAATCGGCAATATTCCATAATCTGCACAACCTTTGGTCCCAACTTGTGCGGATTAAAGAACTTTGCCTGTATAAGTAATATAACTTCATTTAAAAATAATTTAAATTTAATAATTACAATCAATTGTGTAGAAAATTGAAATCATTTAAATTTTAAACATTTTTAGTAAAAGCTATGTCGTATGTTCCATGAATAAAATGCTTTACATAGTGAAACACTGATACCTTGAAAATCAAACAATCTTTTGATTACTGTTTTATAAATAAATATATGGTGTAGTTTCATATACAATATACTTTTCCATGGCTATTCAAAATAATTTCTTTGAAATATTTGCAACATCTGATTTTTCTGTTAGAACACTACAATTATTATCTGTTATTGAAAGTAAAGCTTTTTATAAAGAATTGCTGAAAGGAGTTGAATTTAGAAGTAGGGTCTTTATACGTTTCAAGAAGTATTGAGTATTGTCATTTGACACTTCTCCTCAAAAACTGCCATGTAAAAAAAAAAAAATAAAATAAACAGAAATACCTATTTACCAACTTTTTAGACTACCGAAAACATTGATCTTAAAATGGAAAGTAGATTTATAAAAGTTGTCATCCACTAAAACATTTAAACAGCCATCAGACTTAATACACAGGATTTTTTTCTAAGCTATTTTATAATACATATTACATTTACGTCTAAACTAAAAATTAATAATATATATTTTTAGGCATTTTTATAGGACTTTTTTCTGTTATGTCTCACACGAATCGTATCTCGATTTTTACCCATTTTTTTGTCAGATCTAAATAGTGGATTCGATTATGCAATAGACGATTTAAATATCTTATTGCATATTTTAATTAAAAGTAAACAGGTGCTTAGCTAGCACCCAATTTTTCAATGTCCTCTTATTTGACTTCATATCTTGAGTTTCTTTTTTATTCTTAAAGCTGTTCTAAAATCCGAAAGGGCAAGTTTATGACATAAGTTTTGATTTATTTTTGTTCGGAAATGCATGAAACTAGCAGATGCTGTAGTTCAGAAACTATGCAATGAAACTGTGTTTTCTGGTTGTTGTTTTTTTTAGTTGTTGTTGTTGTTGTTTTTGCAAATGCAATAGATCTTTCAGAAAATAGTGTCAAAGTGGGCATCTTGAACTGAATTTCCATGCAAAAGAAAAATAACTACTCAAGGAAGGTTAAAAACATCTTTGTCACGTGATTAAAATTACTTATAACTCAATAGGTAATTTATTTATCAAAAATGGAATACCCAGTTCGATTCCAAATCGCTTTTAGTTGGGCCTACCAATTTTATCTTTCCGTTAAAAAAAGAACTTTTAAATATGTCAAAGCATTTTGCGCTTGTTGAGTAAAGCAGTTGAGAGCACAACAGCCTTAAAAGATAATCTCCCCAATCAAGAAAATTTTCTTTTGCAGCTTGACTGAAATCTTAAAGGTCATTTTATGTTATTAATCGCAAATAATCTGCGTTTTCTCAAAGGAAATATTTTATTCAAAATATTGAATATTTAAAATCTATTTTATCTTTGCTACATTCACATGTTTTAAATTTTATCTTTAGAGCTTCAGATATGTTCATCAACACATGCAATTTGCATTCTACATGCATACAAATATAACCTAAGACTCACTATCTCTCATGATGACTGCTGGGATGAGACTGTTAAAAGTAGAAATTATTTATATCCAATAATTTGAAACACTTAAATTACAAAAATGGGAAAATATTATATTAGATCTTTTCTAAAAAACCAGTTGGTTAACCAATTGATTTAAACCGTGCCAATCCTGCTGGTAAAACAATATAATAAAATCATAATGCAAAACCAACGCAAAACCCCAATCTCAATGTAGGAATGCAAGAAAAACAAAAACTTACTAAACCCAATAGCCATGATACAGCAAAGAAAACTCACAGCCAATCATTCATTAGCGTACAGAACAAAAAGTAACCAATGGAGAGAATTACTTATGATTATGTCATCATTGAGGCATATGTAATTATTAGTAAATCTTAACTAATCAAGCAATCTAAGTAGTAAAAGGGTATTTTTAGCTCAAATCTGCCATTTTGGCTATTTTAAAAAATAAAAGGCTTAAAAAAAAAGAAGAAAAATAACTAACTACTTATTTTTTTTCTTCCCAGCTAATTTTAGAAAAATTAAAGAAAATAAGTTAAAACTGGTGTGAATGAATAAGAACAAAAATCTTCTTAAAACACCAAAAATTTTTTAAATGTGCAAAAAAAATTAAAAAATTTTTGATGGTGTTTTAAGAAGATTTTTGTTCTTTTTTTTTTTTTTTTTTTAGAAAAATTAGTTAGTCTGCTATGTAGATTTAAAGCTTATAAGAAAAGTTTGATTAAAAATGTTTGTCATCTTTACAAATTTATTAATTCATCATTTTTCTAAAGCTTTGCTTGTAGCTTCTGCATAACTTGGATTTTGCATTTTTCAATAACGTGTAAGAAAAAAAAAAAAAAAAAAAAAAATAGGGAAAAAGAGAAAAAAACCACATGAAAAAAAACCATTTGGTTTAAACCATGGTTTAAACGCTTGGTTTACCAAACAACCCTGATTGTATGGCATCAAAAAGAAAGCTTTTTTCTTTACTTGAAAAATTGGAAGTTATCGCGAAAGCCATAAACTACAATTAATATGTTTGTTTAATTTGAATTTCGTATTCAAATTTGTAAACAAATTTACACTAAGTAGATTTTATGGAGCAAAATTGTAAAAAATAGAAAAACAGGCTAAAAAAAGAAAAAAAACGTGAAATCGTCACCATTTAAGGAATTTAAAAGTTGGAAGCCATTGTAACTTTCATAACACTGAAAGAATTCTTTTGAAATACTGAAGACCAAGAGAAAAACTTACACAAGGGTCATTCCATGTCAAATCAACCAATGGTCTGAACCTTGACATCTCAGAAATTTATAATTTTTGGTGCAGTGGTAGAGTCCGTCAAGTTAACAAGAAAAACCAAAATTTCCGATTTTTTGGGCTTTTAATTTTTGAGTTATTAATTTTTAAATAATGAAAAATCGTCGAAATTTGACACCTTTAAACAGCTGTAGACAAAAAACTATTTGACTTAGAGAGCTCTAATTGGTGTCATTCTCTACTGTTTTTAATGATCTTTAAATTGATATACAACATGATTAAATTATTTAAATTTAAAATTTTTTATTAAAAAATTAAAAATTTAAATTTTAAAATTTCAAAAACACCCCTTTTGATTTTTTTGAAAAAAATATATGTTTTAAAGACATCAATTGACTATGTGTATGCCAACTTTCATAATGGGATGGCAATGGGTTCTTATGGAAATTAATATTTTTGTATTATTACATATGAAATTTGCTTGTTTTCCATGTTTAAAGCTTAACTGTAAAGTGTAAACTCATTGGTTAATGTTTGAATGAATACGCCGACTAATCTATTAAGTAGTTTTTGTAATACAAATAAATATGAAAATTTAATCTATTAAATATAATATCAAGTTATAATTTGTAAAATGCTTGTTTATTTAATGACAGTAGAGCAGGCATTCTAATACATGGTTAACTTTTAAACAATAAAAATATGCAAAAACTTACAGGCTCTGTGTCTAATTAACTCTCTAGTCTTTATAATCAATTTCAAATTATCTTAATGGAGATCAGGTACTTGTAACAAACAGTCCACTAAAATTGCTTGACATATTATATGAATGTTGTATTAGCTAGCTTCAATGGAATTTGATATTTGAAGCTTTAGGTGTAGTTATCAAGAGGTAGGACTCTTAACACCTGTTATCCAATTATGCTTAATTCATGAAGCAGCTCTTTGAAACATTCAGTGCACACATGACTTTATAATATTTGCTACACAATTAATATTTTATAAAATGTTATTAAAAATTGAAATTTGTTTGTAATTAAAAACATAAATATGCAAAAAAATTTCATTTCAAGGACTTTTAAGATAGGAATTTTACAAACGAAGTCAACTTCATTACTCAGAATATAAACTTTCCCAGTTGCAGTAACAGCTCAACTTTTTACAAAAAGATCTCCCCTAATACATTTAATATATCATTCAATTGTGTATAAAAAAAAAAATGAAATTGCTGGTCCCTTTGAATGTAGGAAGCTTATTTTATATTCACTTGCAATTGATTATACAGGGTTAATTTTACAGTGAGCTTCTAAGTTAATTTCCTTTTGAATATCTTTATTGTTTAATTTAAAAGTAAACCATGAATTAGTATGCCTACTCAATTGTCATTAAATAAATAAACATTTCTCAAATTGTTATTACCTGATATATTTAATAGATTAAATTTTCATATTTACTTGTAATATAAAAACTACTTCATAGATTAGTAGTAGTATTCAAACTAGAGGTCTGGGCTATTTTTATTCGCGACACTCGGGCCAGGCTAGGCTCGGGCCTTACTTTTTTCTGAAGGATCGGGCCTTACTTTTTTCTGAAGGATCGGGCCTAACTTATTTTTTCTGAACCCAGCCAGGGGGCTGGCTTCATTCTTCCTAGGTCTGCACAAGTCAAAATTTTTAGTTCTTGTCTCGATCCAGCTTGTATGAAAATCATCGTCTCAGCGTGGTCTGGACCGTGCTATCAGTAAAATTTGGCCCGACTTAAACATTTTTGCAAAAAATGCATATATTTTTAAATCGTCATTCTACGATTAAACTTTAAAATTTATTCCTTTTAAAGAATAGTAAATTTCTAGGCAATAAAATTAAAGTACAGCAAAACTTGTTAAAAAGAGCCTGCCTATGACAGAATCCTGTCTTAAAAGGAAAAATGTGAAAGTCCATGCAAAATTAATACAGTAGACTCCCTCAAATCCGCACAGCTTGGGACTAGAGGGTGTGGGGATTTTAGAATTTTGAAGATTTCTGGTCATTGCCTTGTTTACATTTTTTAAACAATAATTTGAATGTAATAATGCAATCAAAATTATAATGAATGCTTGCAATATAGTAAAATATTAAAATAATTAAGTAAAGTAATAAACTAAAATGATCAAAATTAAGATATTTTTAAAAATGATTAAATTATTAAAAGGTCAAGTAGATAATTAACAATGTATAATTAAATATGCATAATAAAGATGAGATACATCCCTTGAATTTTTCAACAAAATTTTCCTTTTAAAGGTACTTTATAATTTCACATAAAAATCATAAAGTAAGGAAGTTTTATTTCCGGTTTAGCTAGTCTTAATAACCAAAAAAGCTTGATTACTGCATAAATATATTTGGTAAAAAGATTGTGATTACCAGTGATATCAGCAATATCTTGGATTTTTTTCAGAAAAAAATTTATACTTCCTTCATGAAAAACCATGAGTTTAGTCATATTATCGAGAATTACATATTAAAATGCATACAGAATGTTATAAAACTAAAAAATTCTGTAATTTTGTCATTACATCTGAACTGAAAGTTTCATCGTTTACATCTGTGATGATGTACGGATTTTAGGCATTTGTAGATTTGAGGGAGTCTACTGTATAATAATACTCGTATGTAAGAAAAGAATATAATACATTCACACTTGTTAAGAAGGGAACCTGTCTATAATGCTTTATTTTTCTTTTCTATGCAATTCCGTCTTAGAAGATTTTACTGTATAGCATTTTTCAGATTTTTAAGTTTCCAATACTTGAAGTATGGATTAACAATATTAATGATAACTGAAACATTTAGAAGCAAATAGAGATTCATAAAAAAAAAGAAAAAAATCGCAGCCTAAGGCCTTTCTTTAAAAATAAAGATTATAAACCAGAATAATAATAAAAGGCTAAAATAAGTATTTTTGATCAGAACTTCTCGTATGAGACAATTTTTAATCACATCGATGTAAAAATCCATGTTTTGTAGAAATTCAGTCTGGTTGGGCAAAAAATTTAACTTTTTTCTCAGCTGGGCTGGCCAAACTTTTAGCTTTTATGCTGGGCCGGGCCATTATTTTTTTTTGTATGGGCCGGGGCTGTGCCCAAACTGTTAACTTTTATACCGTGCCGGTCTCAGGCCAAACTTTTATACTAGGCCGGGCCATTAATTTTTTTTTTCTATGGACCAAGCTCAGGCCAAACTTAATTTTTATACCAGGCCCGGGCCTGTAAATTTCAACCTGTGCAGACCTCTAATTCAAACATTAACCAATGAGTTTACAGTTACGCTTTTGACATGAAAATACAAGTATAGCAAATTTCGTATATGATAATACAAAAATATTAATTTCCGTAGGAACCCATTGTCATCCCATTATGAAAGTTGGCATACACATAGTCAATCGATGTCTTTAAAACATATATTTTTTTCAAAAAAATCAAAAGGGGTGTTTTTGAAATTTTAAAATTTAAATTTTTTAATAAAAAAATTAAATTTTTAATTTTTTAATAAAAAAATTAAATTTTAAATACTTTAATCATGTTGTATATCAAATTAAAGATCGTAAAAAGCAGAAGAGAATGATACCAATTTGAGCTTTCTAAGTCAAATAGTTTTTTGCCTACAGCTGTTTAAATGTGTCAAAGTGCAGTCAAATTTCGGCAATTTTTCATTTTTTGAAAGTCGATAACTCAAAAATTAAAAACCCAAAAAATCGGAAATTTTGGTTTTTCTTGTCCTCTTGACAGGTACAACAAATAAACAAAAAAATATAAAAATCTGAATCCTGAAGGTTCAAAAATAATTTTTTTTTGGTTGATTTGATATGGAATGACCCACAAACTCTCATACCTTGAGAAAGCGATTCGTGATGTAGCTGCTAAAAACAGGACGCAAAGTGAGATAAAATATTTATTTAAAACATAACTTAGAAACCTCATGTCTAAATCATTGTAAGCGAAGAAATGAAACATATCTTACGTAAATTAGTGTTTATTTTATGGTCAGTGTTTTGTTTTCATCTTACCCCGATTTAACGTTTTCCCGCATTTAGCGTTATTTCTTTATAGTCCCTTGAATAACGTTAAATCGGGGTTTCACTGTATTTGTTCTCGTCCAAAAAAAAAAAAAAAAAAAAAATTGCATTTATTTACTGAACTTCGAAAAGACTTAGAAATAAAAGATAAAACTGTAAAATCAAAGCAAACGTCAATGTATTCATTTTTTAAACTCTGCAGTAATTAACTTTTGTTTTAATACACATACATTTTTTTCCTAATGTAAAAAATAAATTTTAGTAACATTAATTGCTATCTTTTTTCAACAATTAAAATCTAGATTTAAATATGACCTCCATTAAGGGACCACTTCTCAGAGTGGCTAATTTTTATTGGAACGGAACGTGGTTGCTTTATGGAGGTTTTACTGTAAATAACGGAACAGATGTGTTATTATCCCGGGGTCCGCCATCTTTGATTTTTTTTTTCTTGGCTTGAATTAAAAATTATTTTTTTATTAATAGTTATAATTATTATATTCCAGTTTTTCAATATTATATTAACCTATCAACAATATTTAACCATTGGCGACATTACTACTTGGCGAAAACGGAAGTTTTCATGCATGAAAAAGATCCAAGATGGCCGACCCCGGGATAATAACACATCTAAGCCTAAATAACATCTTAATACAAACGTAAAATAAATGAAAAATAAAACAGCATTATGCTGCGATAAAACATTAAAAGACCCCCGCCCCCTATAGGTAGTTAAAAAGGACAGTGAACCAATAATAGCTTTATTTTTTATATGTGTAAATTCATAGAGTTCCAAGGATTAAGAGAGTTGAAATGTGCAGCTTTTGCTTGAAACCAAAAATACAACCTTAAAACTGGTTACAATTCAGCTCTAATGCTTGTGCTCGCTTTGGAAATCTCTCCCCGTACAATTTATTCAGCCCTTTTTCCTCGTGTTTGTCTTTTTTGGGCTGAATGATGCAAACCGTTTTAATAGCATAGTGCATATCTCTTGTACTGACTTACAACCCTGTGTGTAAGCTAGAAACATTGCTTTGATGCCAAACTAAAATGTTTTAGTAATGCAATATGAATGACCTTTTTATTACATGCACCTGGATGGCATAAAAATGCGGATTATATTTACACAAAGAAATTAGCTGCCATTTCAGGAGCTCACATAAGACACCTATAGTAATGATAACATAGTAAGATTTTCATAAATGTAGTACCAAATCTTTGAAACACATGGTTGAGACATTTTCTCAGCATAATCCTAACTTTAACTTTATATAAAAAAAAATAGAAAATTGTGTCTAAAATAGATCATATTTAATCAAAGTCGCGTAATTTTGAAAGTGAATATCTTTTTGCCAAGCAACTGGGTATTTGACCCGTTGTGATAACCTTTAGAAGCAAATTTGATCAACAATAACAAGAAGCATATTTCAATGAAAATCAATGTTATTAAATAGCTATAACGTAAACAAACAAAACACACGCGCAAAACATGCTGAACAAATAACATTATCAAATAAAATATTTAGTCATTCTGACCCAAAATTAATTGATGATTACTTACAAAGGGAATCAATTGTGCCATGACTCATGTTAGCTTTTTTCTAAGCACGGTGAAAAAGATACAAAATAAACCATTTTGAGAAAGTTTCAGATTGAATTTACAAGATCATGGCGTGGATCTACAATATATTTTCTGAAATAGACAGACGGTAGGATCATAATTTTTCGAAAATAATTCATTCGAACAAAGGTTAGCCGACAAAAAATATAAACATTAAAAGTTTTCTCAAAGTTGAAGTTATCTTTTTTTCCGTATTCATAATACACAACCAGTCCAATCCTTTTTTCTGATTGGTTAGAATATTAAGTTATTATATTTTGCCAAAAACAGTGGCTGTGCAGAGCATGCGCAGAATGTAGTTAGCCATTGAGTTAATCAAAAATGCTCATAAAGACTGCCATGGCAACGATTGTTTACATATGAAGAAATTTTACCATGCATCTCCTAGAATAATCTAGGGGGCGCTGATTTTACATGAACAACATTCTTTCTTTGGGTTCGAGGATATAAATAACAGCTGTTTCGAAAAACATTGAATAAACGCTCCATTTGAAAGTTAAAACGATAGAAATGTATAGAGCAGTTCACATCACGTGACTTTTACCGGAGAACAATGAAAAAAGCTGTAGGACACACAAACAGAAAAAGCATTGATAAAGGTAGCGATAGCTGTCCTACAGCAGCAGCAAAAACTGTTCGTGACGTCACCTTGCACAGCTCTTATGCATGAAATCTGTATAATTCATTTAATGGACTTTACCCGAGGCTAATGAGAAAGACAGGCTACCGCGGTGGGTCCGATTCTTCTTTTTTTACAGACTGCTGGAGTCACATGATGCTCTTTTCGCACACCTTCATTGGTGCATTCGAGCATCACGTGACTCCAGCAGTCTGTAAAAAAAAGAATCGGACCTACCGCGGTAGCCTGTCTTTCTCGTTAGCCTCGGATTTTACCCATATGACGTCAGCCGCGGGTAAACAGAAGAAAAGCACCAATGGACTTTACCCCCGAATGGCAACAGCCACGTCTCTGCGGGAATTTTCCCTCCGAAAAATACTGTTTATTGGACGAAGGGGAAACAGTGTTAAAATGTTCTTCCCTCCTATTGGTGTTTTTCTTCTGCTTACCCGCTGCTGACGTCACATGGGTAAAGTCCATATGCGTGAAGAACATTTTAACACTGCACCCCCTTCGCCCAATAAACAGTCTATTTCGGAGTGTTATTCCCCGCAGAGGCGTATCTGCTGCCATTCGTGGGTAAAGTCCATATACAGGAAGAACATTTTAAGACTGTTCCCCCTTGTTGTTGTTGTTTTTGACCCTATTGGGCCCGGTGAGCAGCTTTCTATTTCTGTATAACTGTCTTAATCCACTACCATGATAAACAACAAGAGACAGATACGACTGAAACCAAATAAACCGGCACTACGAAGTACCATCCCTGGCGAGATTAACTCCTATACGGCAGCATCAATCCAACTCCGACAATGACTATAAATCTCATTCAATAACTGAGAAAACAGAGCCAACTCTTCACCACCCTTACTCCCCATTGCAGAAAAGATCTCTTCGTACGACATACTCTTCGACATCGATAACTTTCCAAAAATCTTATTCCGGAACCTACAAAATTTTTTACATCTCAATACCAAGTGTTCCTCGGTTTGCTCCTCGCCACCACACAAATCGCACTTAGCATCTCCACTTCCCAGAAACTTCTTATGACGAACCAGAGTAAGAACAGTCTTGGTCAGAAACCGAGCAAAAATTACACCACTCTCCCTCCTCAGGCTCTGATGCGGATGCTCTATGTTTGCGTAATCTCAACCACGACCTGAATGATCAATCCTATATTGATTCCAATCCCATACAGACTCCCTCTGTTTATTATTTCTCACAACCATCATCCAGTCCTCGGGAGAAAACCATGGAATACAAATATTGCTATACGGGCCCTTCCTGGCCAGCTCATCTGCACACTCGCTGATTTCAATTCCTTTATGTCCTGGCACCCAGATAAACTCCATCTGAAACTGATCAATCCTCTTCCTATTAATCTCATCCCTAAGCATGGTAATAACCGCCACAGACTTACGATTGATCTTATCAAGGGCCATCAATACACTTTTAGCATCCGTGAAAAACATATATCTCCCGCCCTCCACCATATAATATTTAATGGCTACCAATAATGCAATCGCTTCCGCAGTAAAGATCGAATTGATGTTTGGAATTTTCAACGCCACCCGATTACCCGTATGTTGGTTGACCATTCCAATCGCAGTCTTGTTCCCCTCTTTTGAAGCATCTGTTGCAATGATGATCGCCTTATCTCTGTGCATCTGATAAAAACAGCCAAACGAATTCCTAATTACCTCCTCTGGGAAATCTTTATTCTGGAAAGGCCAGGCATTAACATAAATTTTACAATTTTCATTCACCTTGGTGCCCCACTTGTAAGTCATCATTTCGTTAACATTCGTATTATATCGACTAAGGATATTCAGTTCCCTGTGGAGTAAATCCTTGGACAGAACATCAGTATAATCTTAATGTTTAATTTCTGAAATTGTCCTATTTATAGCCAGAAAATATCTTCTTAAGTGGCTACTCCAGACCCCGCTTTCTTGTACTAACACTGGGATTAAGCACCACCTTGGCATGCCACTGGCCCATCTAAGGCCCACATTATGCATCACTTGAAGTTGGCAACTTTCAGTTTTAGAGTGCGTGAGAATCCTCGGGTTACCATCTAGAAGAGATCCCATCATACTTTTTGTGATTTTTAAAAGATATTTGGTTTCAGTACCCCCAACTCCTACCAGCAATAACCTTCAGCATGTTCAGTCTTTTACTCGATTTCTCTTTCAGCATGGCAATATGGTTCTTAAGATTCCCTTGACTGTTTAGAAAACCCCCTAAAACTCTTAACTTCTCAGAAAAGTCTACCTCCTGACCTTTAATCTTAAACTTTTCCACATCCTCGTTCCACCTCCCTATCTTCATGATTTGGCACTTATTTGGATTCACTTCAAGATTCCACGCACACAGCCATTGGATAGTCCTTATAAGATTCTCCTGTAAAATATCCCTTAACCACTCCACATTGTCATGAAATCCATAAAGAAAAATATCGTCTGCATAAATCACACATTGAATACATGAGTCAAAGATCTCAAAGATATCAGCTAGGTAAATGGCAAAAAGAAAAGGAGACAGAAGGCTGCCCTGTAATAAGCCCCTCTGATACATGAATGGCATCGAAAACAAGTCCCTCCACTTAACCCGAATCCTCGACTCCTGCATAAGATTCCGGACCAAAATACTCAGATCTGCACTTAGCCCCAAATCTTTTAGTTTTCACAGTAGACCATCTCACCATACATTATCATAAGCACCTTTAATGTCTAAAGCCACTAAAAACCCCTTCTGTTTGGCTTGACGACCTCTTCGAATATCCCTGTAAATCCTGTAAGCAGCAGCCTCGCAGTCTCTGAACGGTATAAAACCATAGTGATTCCTATGAAAAATTTTGTTTTTCATGCTCCAATTGAGCAGGATATCCAATATCATCTTTTCAAATATTTTTTTATTGGTCACAGTCAAAGCAATTGGCCTGTACCCCATTATGTCATCCCTATTCTTCCCAGGCTTTTTAATTGACAGCATAATAACTTCTTTCCAAATCTCGGAGATTTTTTTTTGTCTCGAGGATCCTATTATAAATCTCCAGCACCTGAGATAACTCCTTGGTTTTTAGGTTTTTAAAGAAATTCATTTTGATCCCGTCTATACCGGGTGATGTAGATTTACTTTTCCTGATGGTCCTCTTCATATGGTACATCGTAAGCCTTTTGTCCAACTCATCTTTTCCCGAGAAGTCAATAGGTATGCCATGAAGGATCGGGGAATTTTGGAATATAGTAGCTAACGAATTCGCTTGGGAAACCGCATCTGGTGGACAGTTTGGAAAATTGAAGTCCATATTCGCCTCCTCTTCCTTCAACTTGTTAATCCCACGGATAATTTTGTAAATGTGAGAGCCCCTTCCAGCCTCCCTGGCAACAGAGTCCCACCTAACCGGATAGCCTTCCTATGATAAAACCTCTTAAGTGCCAAAAGCCGACGGGTGACAATCCCCCACCCGGGCGCAAGGTTCCCCCCACTCACAAGAATCCTCTCCGTACACTGGACCATAGCCTGGGCGATATCCTTTGACCACCTGTCAAACCCCTCTGCATAAACATCATCATCCAAACCATCCACAGCCGAACAAACTCGATGCCAATTGAAATGAGCCCAATACATTTTCTTATCGCTACCACCACTAAACCTTTCAAGAATTCTGATTGGGTAGTGGACCGAACCCTACGGATCTGAAAAAACATCCACCCGGAAGCCCGGGCTAAACTATCCGACACAATTGTCAAATCCAATAATGACCCCGTACCTCCACCCTTACATCTCGTAACCTCATCTAAATTCATTAAGATAGCATCCGTATGAATAATCCAGTTCATCAAATTCATCATTTTATGAGCTTTAGGGTTATTTTGCCAATTAAGGAAATTAATGTTTAAGTCCCCAACAATAATGTAATCATGCCCGATCAGATCTTTGATACTCTCCAACCACCTAATATCAGCAAACCCCTTCGGTGCGTAGATGTTGATGATTGCAATCCATCTTTTTTATACCATATTTTGATCCCAAGCGCCTCGTGATCCCGGCCAATCATAGGCAGCTGAAGTCTTTTCGCAGGCAATCGCTTCAACACCGCTAGCAGCAAACCACCTGCCCCCCTCTCGAAAAACTACCAGGCCTATCAGCACGAAATAAATTCCTATTACTGAAGGATAAATTAAAATTGTTACTAAGAAGCGTTTCCTGAAACGCCCAAACAATACAGTTACGGAACATCCCAGTACGAAGCCAGGGTAAATTAGACCTAAGTCCTCTAATATTCCACTGACATAAAAAAGTGTCCATGAACAATAACAGAAAAACACACTAAGAACACAGAACAACTAAGAAACATAAAAATTTTCAAACTTACCCCAAAAAGCAGCGTACAAGTAAGTCCAGAATAAAAACCAATCCACCAGCTGACAATGGACAGAACACTAGCACCAAGTGACCTACCACAAACAAGTCCATGACACTTATCCGTTTTCCGGATCAACCAACATTTTGTCGATCTCTGGAGCTAGACATTCCTGTAACAACAATCTTTCTCCTTCCTGGGCTTCCTTTGTTAATTTTAATTTTTTCTCTCTTAACTGAGTATAGAACTACCACAAGATATCTCTTTTTCCAATTTTGCTTCTTACTGTCGTTTCTTCTTCATTTCCTTCCAAACCATTTTCAACTTCATTTACTGATTTTTGTTGTAAGCTCACCATAGCTTCGCACATATTCACTACAATATCCATTATCTTGTTGAACTTTTCTTCCATAAGTACAGCTAACTTGTGATAATTACTTTCATCGCTCTCTTTTTATATGTTTGTTTTAGCCGCGTAACTTTTAGCTGTTTTCAAGTTGAATTGTCGTCTAGCTTCAGCCAACGTGATGTACTTTTCACTTTTAAACTTTTGAATTTCCACCTTTTGTTTTTTTTTATTTCGCATTCCTCGTCGTCAGCTTCATGATTTTTCTCACAGTTTGCGCATTTGACTTCCACTTCCTTACATATCAATTCAAGATGATTTTTCCCACATCTTTTGCACCTTTTTTCGTTTGTGCATTTATTATTTCAGTGGTTAAAGCTTTGGCAAACTTTTCATCTTCTTGGCCTGTCAACAAATAGACTTATTTTCTGCCTCATATAAAACATTTTGATGTATTCTAGTAAATCATGTCCATATATGGTTATAAGCACCGTTTCCGTGGGAACTGACCGACCTTCGTGTCTCGTTGTAAATCTTCTGCTATTTTAGATAGTTATTTGATTTTCTTCTTCAATCTCTTCTTGGATTTCCTTCAATGTGTCAGTATCAATTCTGAAGATTAAAAATCTTGAGGTTATATTCTCGTTCATTAGAATATGTTTAACTTTAGTTTCAAATATTTTTTCTCTGTTTACAATCTCATTGGCGCATTCATAGCTTTTCGTAGTAATTAGCATCTGGTTGTTCCTGGTATATCTGACCGTATCAATTTCCTTATAATGTTCAAAATTCTGTTTGATTTCCCTTTTTAGCTGGATCAGATTTAGCTTATGGAGCCCGCCCTCTTCACTTTCTGTAATAATAACATAGTCTTTTAAATTCGGTATCATGTTAATTTGCTGCTTAGCCGTCCTACCATCGTTCCAATTATATTTCTTGAATTCTTCAGTGTTGAAACCTATACTTTCTTTTATCTTTACTTCCGTTCCCGACATAGTTCAAAACCGTGCCTGAAGACCAGTCCAAAGTACTCAGACTGTCAACACACACTTAAAGTTATCTACACACAACTACAATTACAAGCCAAATGGGCCCTAGAAGAATTCTCAGTTATATTGATTGCAGCAATGGAGGTCTTGAAGTCATTCTTCGATGCATCTGTCGCAATGATGCTGTAGCTACCACGTTGCTGAAGATCATGCATGTAAAGATTAAAACAGTGGCTGATAGTAGTAGGAGGGAGATGCTTTGTTTGGAATGGGAGTGGGTCAGTAATGATATCACAATAATCATTTATAATACCCGCAGGCCAAAAAGAGGTAATTAACATTGACGGCATCACCAGAGTGGAATCCGTAGACCAAGAAAAAATATCAGGGAAAATGTTCAGGGGAGGCCTGTTGAAATTGGCAGCTGCGGTGCAACGAATATAAAAGGAATCGGTCAAATAGGTACGCCGAAATCTGAGAGGAACTTGATTGGCTTCTTTATACAACTTGAAAAGGGGCGTCCACCTCGGCAGACCAGTAGCAAAACGCAAGGCGGCATTGTACAGAACATCCACTTTCTTCAGAGATGATTGGGCAGCAGTGCCATAGACCGGGCAAGCATAATCGAGCACCCCGCGGATGATGGAATTCACCAGAGGAATCAAATTTGTAGTTTTCACCCCCCAATGAGGGCTGGCAACTGCTCTCAGCAGATTCAAACGTTTGGTACATTTCCTGCGGATATACTCAATGTGCTCGTTAAAGGAGAGGTTGTAAGTGAAAATGACACCCAGAATTTTCACAGAAGAATGCCATGGGATATCTGAGCCATGAAGCGTAAGGTTGAGAGGGGGTGGATACTGTGACGCGAAAAAGCAATAGCAGCGCACTTGTCAGGGCGGAGCTCAAGTTTCCAGTAACAGCACCAAGAATAAATTCTATTTAGAATATCTTGCAGCTTGGAGAAGGCCGTTTCAAAGAGAGCATCCGAAATATAGAGTAGAATATCATCAGCATAGATGACCATTTGGACCCGGAGTCGACAGCATCAAACATGTCCCATAGGAAGATCATAAATAGGAAGATCATAAATAGGATGGGCGACAGGACACTACCCTGAGGGACCCCACGAGAAGACCTCACTGGGCGGGAGAAGACACCCCTCCACTTAATCTTGACCCATCTACAGTCAATCCACTTAGAGATCCAGAGTGCGGTTCTGCCGGCAATACCAACGCTGACCATTTTATGGATGAGGCCAGCACGCCAGATAGAGTCATAGGCAGCATGAATATCAAGTTTGAGAGCAATAATGAATTTTTTGTCTTTCCTGGCTTGGCTGATGTCAGAATGGAACAGTTTAAGGGCTTTTGTGCAATCACAGTTGGGAAGAAACCCAAATTGCCTATCCTGGAAGATCCGATTGGGCATAACCCAGTCCAGAATTCTCTTACGCAGAATCTTTTCCATGATTTTGCATCCCACAGCAGTGAGGGCAATGGGGCGATAGCTGCTTGGGGCTGTCTTCACCTTGCCAGATTTCCAGATTGGCAAAATCACAGCAGATCTCCAGGTATCTGGGACAATCCCGGAAGCAAAACTTTCATTGAGAAGCCGGAGGAAACTCCCTTTGTTCGTAACAGAAAGAGTTTTATACACCTTAGCTGGAATACTGTCTTCCCCTGGGGTAGTATTTCTTAATTGTTGGATCGCGATTTGAAGCTCTTCTAACCTGATTAACTTATTCCACCGATCCTCGGTGGTGCTAAGATCATATGGGATACCCTCGAGCTCATCAGCATTGCCAAACAGATCCGCAAAGGTATTAGCTTGTTCCATCCTATCCATGATGTCCCCATCTTCAACAGTCAGGAGGAGATTGGACTTCGCAGTGCTCCTATTACCAATGACCTTGATGATACGGTACATGGACCCAGAGTCCGCCGACCCACAAATATTATCCCAATAGTTACGAGCCTGGCGCTTCATGTATCTCTTAAGTTTGGCAGTAAACCATGGCAGAAACCATAAGCTTTCCAGAAGTCCCTGGACAAAAAGGTTTTCGCAAGTGTCAGGAACTTACGTTTCTGTCCAAGCAGCCAAGAACAGTGGGAGTCCCACCAAGGAGGATTATCACGATGCTCCACTCTATAACTGAAAGAGTTCCTAGAAATCACAGCCCGAAAGCTATTATGGAGGTCGTCAATAGAATCGATGGTGCGCCCCTCAAGAACTTGGTTGAAGCAGGGCACCACCGCATTCCAATCAATGGAAGTATGAACAGAGGAAGACGAGAAGCAATTAATCGTGTGGATAATGGGCCGGTGGTCCGAATCAAAAGGATCAGGATGGACGAAGGAATCAGAACGCCGAAAAAGATCCGGACTAGAAAAAGAGAGATCAATAAGTGACTGCGAACCGGAATGAGAGACATGGGTGTGTTGAGTGGTGTTCAAGATGCAGACATTGTTATTGATCAGCCACCGAAAAGTATCTTCAGCGCCTGGGGAGTTGCAGGACCGGCCCCAAGCATGGTGCTTTTGATTGAAATCACCAAGAATGAAAAATGGATATTTTAGAGACTTTAAAAGACATTGGAGCCAGGCTTCACTAACCCTACACTGTTAAAAATATCGTGAAAAATTACCTCTGTTTATAAAGGCAATCTATTTTCTGACCAATGAGAACGCTACATAAACGCCTATGAATCGTTCTCATTGGTCAGAAAATAGATAGCCTTTAAAAAGAGAGGTAATTTTTCACGATATTTTTAACAGTGTACCCTCGGGAGCATAAACGTTAACAAAAGTCACCCAGTGACGGTTTAAATAGACATTAACCCCCAGGGCCTCCACATCCTGAGGTGTGGGAAGGTTCAGAAAAATCTGAGCAGACGTAAGATTACGACTGACAGCAGTGATAAGACCACCACCCCTGCCGGGTCTGTCACACCGGTAAACCACTTTACCAGGAAAAGCAAACGAATCCTCCCCGTTAAGAAAGGATTCCTGAGAAACAAAGATGTCGGCCAACGAGAAGGGGTGCAACGCAGCCAACGGGATTTGTTTCTAATCCCCCGGGCATTCCACTGGATCACCGAAAATGAACCAGATGAACGAGCCATAAAGATAAAAATGAAGAGAAAAAAACATATAAAAAAAACCAACCCCAGAGACAGCATAGCAAACAAACGACGCACTGGGGGGGGCGGGGGGGACAACAACGAAGAGAGCAAAAAAAAAAACAGCAAAGGCACAACAGTAAAACATGGGGAAAAACTGAACAAACAAGGAAACCAGAAGAAAAAGCACTAACCTTCATGCATCCTACTGCCGGGAGGCACAGTCTCGATTTCCGGTGCCGGAAGAACAGAAGTACTATCAGGTTACTTGAGGACTGCATACCAGAGGAGTCTAAGGGTGGGGCAGACAGTAAATTCAGAGCACAGACTGAATTGCTAGGGCTATATAGAGTCTGTTTGATAGGCATATTAATGGGCGGAACCAAGTTCGCCAGCTTTTTTTTTTTTACTTTGAGTTATAATCAGCAGGAGATTGCAGATTTTCTTTTGGAGTACTAGTAGACTGAGAGGCTTCGGCATGTACCGACGAAAGGGAGTTTACCACCCCCTCCACTGTCTGCAAGAAAAATTGCGCCTGCTGTCGCATGGCTACAAGGAAGCACTCCTGGGTACGTTGGAAGAAAAGTTCAAGTGTTTGTTCCAGGTCTACTTTGGTGACATACAGAGGATTGACGGCAGGTTCAGGAGGTTTAGCAGCTTCAGCATATTTTTTTGGTTTCTCGTTCTTAGCATATCTTCTACGCGCTTCAGTAATTAACAGGTGGTTGTCAGACTTAAATCTTAAAAAGTCCATCTCCTTGGAGCGGGCCGGACACTGTGGATCTGATGCCATGTGCGCATCCTGGCAGTTGGCACACTTAAAAGTCCATACTGTTACATGTGGCAGCCGCGTGATTTTTACTACATTTCCTGCAAACTATTCCGTTTTTACATTTACCAGTAGCGTGGTTAAATTGTCAACAATTTAAACATTGGCGGGGTTTGTCATAGAAAGGGCGAACCCTCTCACTCATACAGAACATCTTTATCCTGTTAGGAATTATAGTACCATATACAGTAACAAGGACAGTTTCCAACAGAGAAATATTTGAGTTCTCTTTTTTAGTAAAGCGTCTTAGTTCCTTGACTTTAAGCCCATTCTCATCCTGAATTTCTTTCCCCAACTCCACCAGCGGGATGCTTTTGTCAATATTATGAACAACAAATCTCGAAGTGATGGTTTCCTGCTGTATATATGTATTCACCGGAACACCAAGTAGACATGAGATGTCCGCCACTCTTTGGGTCCAAGTACTATCCGAAGTCTCAACAGCGAGCTTACCAATTCTGGTGAAACAAATATTTAGTGGGGCGTTTTGTCCCACCTTATAGTCAATATCTTTTTCCAACAACTGAGGTTTATTGCGAGGAAAGTGGCCGCTTTGCGGCTCAATAAATACACATACATGAGAAACTCCATTATTGAAGGAATAGAAAGCTTGCTGAGACGTACTAATTATGTCTTGAATAAAAGTTTCAGAATCGGATTCGCTAGCATCAGAAACATTAAATACCGACGACATAATTTATGTAAACAATCCAATCTCCGCTGATATCAGCAGGAGAGGGATAACTCAAAACACCAAAATACAACACAAATACTGATAAACACTAAACAATACAACGCACAAAATAAAAATTACCACCAACTAGCCACGACAAGAAGAAATGAAAACAAAATTACGACCTGTGGATGAAAACACAGCACGGGGATGTCACTTCTAATCGCACGGAGCCAGGCACAGCAAGTCACCTACCTCCGCCACGTTCAGCGACCAAAAACCCAAAATGGTGTTATTTCCTTGGAACGACCTTCCTCCACGAGGAAAAAAGGCAAAACCTCAACAATCTCTTTCGGGGGGTTTTTCCCCCGCAGAGGCGTGACTGTTGCCATTCGTGGGTAAAGTCCATTACAGATTAATTTTGTGTTCTCATCGAATTTAATAAAATATAATACATCAGTTTCAACTGACGTAATACCCTCGCAACCAGCTTGACAACCTCGTGAATGCTTTTTGTTTGCCTCCCAGGGACCTCCCGGGTTTCTCCACTTTCATTGGTTGAGCGCTAAAAGATCGGCGATTTTTATTGGTTGGTGGAAAATTGGTGAGCATGTAGTCACGTGGTTGAAACTCGCTGATCTGTCAGTGTTTATCAAAATGAGTGAAATTTCAAATGTTTAAATTGAGGTTTGGTTATAAATTATGTAAATTAAACTTGTTTTACTTAAATATGCTTTTATTTCACGATTTTGATCACAATTTTTAAAAGTTTAGAAAGTTTTTCATTTCTATTCATGTATAATAGACTTTACGCATGTGACGTCAGCCGCGGGTAAACAGAAGAAAAATACCAATAGGCTTGTAGAACATTTTAACAATGCTTCCCCTTCGTCCAATAAACAGTCTGTTTCGGAGGGAAAATTCCCGCAGAGGCGTGGCTGTTGCCATTCGCGGATAAAGTCCATTGAAAGCTTTTAAGTAGCTTCCAAAATAAATAAAATAAACAAAATAAACAAAAAGCTCAGTTCATAATTCCATCGCTTAAATATCACTTATTAACCCAACCATGAATACAATATCCACAAAAACAATTTATTCATTTCTATCATTCTAAACGACAAACAACAACAAAACTGGAAATTTGCCAGATTTAAATAAAAATGCGTGCCGATAATTATAAATTATAAGCCGATAATTATAAAAACAGCAAAAATAAAATAAGTAAAGGGCAGCTGACATCACTGTGGGTCAGCAAGAAACATAGATTAAGATACAAGTTCCATAGAGCGTAATGGTAATGTGATTGCGATCGTAGCGCCTTTAGTGACAATGGGGAAGAAACTCCCCATCCTTGTAGAATTTTTATCATTGAGCTACTGTGATCTTTCTTTTTTTAATGTTTCATGTTTACGTTTTCAATAGAATCTACACCGATACATGAACATAGAATAGATATTCTATTTTATATATCTAATATCTATTCTATGTTCATGCACGGATATATGCTTTTTTTTACATGATAAGTGAACGATATAAATGCAACGAAAAACAGGGTAAAAATTTCGCCTTTATATATGAAGTAAATATGATATAATTGGATTTAAAGCTACATAAAGTAATGGTGTAATATACAAATATACGAAGTATTGCACTCTACAAATCCCAGAAAATTTCATAAATATTCCCATTCGGTAGGAAATTTTTTATAGCTGATGTTTTATTAATTTATGAAGTTTAATGTATTAAACAATCGTTACAATAATCTTTTAAAATTTACGCATTTTCACTTTCTTACAGATAAAATTAAAATATTGTTTTTAATGTAAATAACGTACAATCAATTCAATAATATTTATAATATTAACATATAAGAAATAATAATAAAATTACAGATGAGGGAAAAATTCATTTCGACAAATTTTTAGAATTATATAAATCTAACAGCTAAAAATAAGTAGAGGTACCGACATCACACTCAATAAAATTTTATTCGATATGAATAAATTAACACAATACCTGAATTTGATTTTTTACAATTTAATCTCATAAACTTACATATTTACGTTATTAACAGAATTTTCTAGCGTTTTACTTTTATATTATTACTCTAATTATCATTTTGTAAGTTAAAAGTGACCAATACAAGTACGGCAAAAAAGCAGCTAAATAAATAAAGCAAGCATGAATAGAATATCGTCTGACACCTGCTTCGTTTTAGGAAATAATAGATATTCAAACCATAGAGGGTAAAGATATTTCTTCAACATAGGTAAATTTCGGAGGCATGTTAATTCTTCCCCCTTGTCGGTAGTGACCCTAGTACTGTTGCCATTACAGATTTTGCCGTAAATGTCCCATCTTGGTCCTTAATCTATGGCAAGAAACACCTGTCCGTTCTTTATGACTACTATTGTACACATAAGATCGGGACATTTGATTGGTCTACGTTTAACAGGTCTATGATATGATTGGCCTACGTCGCCAAGACGATTCCTGCAATGATCGCTATGACAAAAATGTAGTGGTAGATTGGTTGACGGAAGTATTTGTTTGTAAACATGCCCTTTACTTATATTAAATGAAACATGGAGTTTCTCTTTCTATTCGTGGCTGCCCCTCCGGGTGGTCCGGGACCGACCACTTTGTTAGGGGAGGAGACCCGAAGACCGGCCAAGTTCCTAGTACACGAATGCGAGGGGGCTGGATGAGGACTAACCACAGCCTCCACGAGACTCATTAGAGTCCGGCAGCCACGGATAACGGATGTTGTGCATGGTTGTTGTGACCGAATTAACGGGGTCCGCTTAGGTGGAACATCTGACGCGACATCCCCAGTACCTCGGTTTCGAGGCAAGATAGGTAGCGACGTCCATAGGCCAATCGCGGTGCCGGCCTCAGTCGGATGGTGATTCTGGGCAGCGGTTAGCCAATGTGGTAGGACCTCATCCACTTTTTGACTGAGATGGAGTTTGAGAGGAGAGAGTGGGTCCTGTAAAGCAAGACCCGGCGAGTGCCATAGACTAAGTCGACGGGACTCGCCGGATTGCCATGCAGGATCTCCCAGAGCTACCGTCGGGAAAGGTTTTAGAACGGCACCTGGCGTGCCCCCTTCGTCAGGTGGCCCATCCCCCGTGTCCTCTGTAGCTAAGGCAGTTGTGAGTCGGCCCATAGGTGGGTGGTGAACGGAGGTGCCCCCGTTTACAAGAGGGCAGTCGCGGAGGGAGGCCAGTGTGGTACTGGCTGCCAGACGTCGAGCCGTTTCAACTGCGAGGATCGGCCGGCAGGTCCGCTCCCAGGATCCGCTCCCGCAGGGAACCGGGACGGAGGCTCACAGGTTAATGCAGTGGCGCTTCGACTCGAAGACAAAGTCTCTGTCCAACCTGCGTATCTGTGCGCAACTAGAAGCTTTCTGTGCCCAGTGGTGAGGACTCAGCAGTGTCTCTATATAACTTTCACTCTAATAACTCCTGAGCCGAGAGTCCCTACGGCTCTTGTGGGGGATTTTCCGTACCCCCAGGGATGGCTAGCGGCACCTTTCCCCATCTGGTAGCGTTCGCCATTGCACGGTTGAGGGCACCTGTGTCCAGGTAACAAGGGCGGCCGTGAGGTAAGGTAGTGGGGACCGGGGGTTTGCCGGTCTTGTGCGGCTTCTCTGTCGAAAGATGGGGTAGAGCGGTGCGGGGCTGGCTGTGCTCCGAGCTCTCCAACCCTATAGCGAGACGGTGTCTATGCTGTTTGGGAGGAGCTTTCGACACCATCTCGGGGTAACTAGTGGCATCTAGTCTTTGTCCCTTGAAAGTATGTACGCAGCTTGGTAAGTCGTACAGTGTTGGATGGGGGCAAGTGCGAAAAACCGAGTGATGCGGTGTCTATGCCGTCTAGAGAGCGTTTTCTCTCCTCTCGGGGTTCAGCTAGAGGCACCTAGTCCGAATCCTCAATGGGCGGTGCATAGCAGGTGCCTTCTGCAGAAGGTTCGTAAGTAGTACGGTTCGAGGACAAGGGCGCAAAAACCCTGAGCGAGGCGGCGACTGTGACGTCAGGAGAGCGTTTCCGTAACTCTCTAGGGGTCCTGCTAGAGGTACCTTCTTTTCCTATCGGTTGCCGACCAATAATGCCTTTGCTAATTACAGCAGTTCATTTTGGAGGGCTTTCGTAAAGCAACTGCCCTCGAGAGTCTTCGGAATCGGCTCGTGGGCCAGACACCTTTATAGGTGTTCGTTTCAGTTGATATATCTATCGATGTACGTTAAACAATAGATATTGTTTAGTTCTTAATTGCATGTATTTCAGTTGTGCTGAAGTGAAGGCTGAATATTCCGGCCATTTCCCCTCTGCGCAGGGATAAATGAAACACATACTCCGTTTTTCCCTCTGCGTAGGGTTATTGCTATTGATTTTTCTCTTTTTCACCAGTTGAGTTTGTGGAACTCAACGAATGAGTGCTGTAGTCCCTAAGCGGACATTTCCTTGTGAATTTCTAATTAAATACTAGTGTGAAAAAAAGATATGTATAGTCTGCTTGGCTAAAAAATCTCCATAAAACATTTGGTCGTATACAACCAAAGGTAAAACGAACTAAGTGCAAAATTAAAAGGATAACGCACATGTAAAATATGTTCGAAACATGAAAACTCGAGCTTATTTTAGAACTGTGCCAAATTAAATAGCGCGAAACAAAAAATGGATAAAAATGTAACAACCGACAAAAGAGTGCTGGAATCGGCAATAACGAGAATGAAAAATAAATTCTTTAAAACTGATTTGAATGCGTGTGAGTTAGAACAACTTCAACTATTAAAAAGGGAAACTAAAAAATTAGACGAGAAATTGAGTTGTTTAAAACGGTTTTTTCAGTATGTGAAGAAACAGACATATTTATAGCGGAGAAAAACAAAGAACAAGATATCGTAGATGATCTGATAGCGAAAATCGATCATGCAATTACACCTAGAAAAATAAATCTGGACAGCTTAAAGAAGGAAGGAAGTCAATGAAATAAAGTTACCAAAACTTTCACTACCATCATTTATAGGCCGGGAGCCGGCAGCACAGACAATCACCTCATCGAGTTCACGGCTGAAATTCTAGGATTGGTTAAATCTTGATTCGCATATTAAAACGCAATTGGTCTGCAAGTCATATCTTGGTGGAAAACACCTGAAAACCCGATTTTAGCGGTTGACTCGTAGGTTTACCATTGTGCTTTCCTGCACCCAAAAGTAATAAAATATGGAGGACTGGGAGCAGGAAAACACAATGGTAAACCTACGAGTCAACCGCTAAAATCGGGTTTTTAGGTGTTTTCCACCAAGATATGACTTGGCAGACCGATTGCGTTTTAATATGCGAATCAAGATTTAACTAGTCCTATAATTTCATCTGTGAACTCGATGAGGTGATTGTCTGTGCTGCCGGCTCCCGGCCTATTAGTGGTCAAACCCACGAGTGGTTGAGTTTCAAGGATTTATTTATTGCAAGTATTCACAACAACGCAAATCTATCGCCAGCTCAGAAGCTGCAATATTTGAAATTATCTTATCAAGGTGATGAGTTAAAAATAATAAAATCCATACTTACTAAAGATTCAAAGTACAGTATAGCGTGGGAATTACTATCTGAAAGATTTTCTAATAGACGGTTGATATATAGCCACATTAGAAAATTATTTTTGTTCGTGCAAGGTGATGCACCCGCAGGAATACTAAATTTGGTGGAATGTGTTCGCTCATTCGAAATTTTGCATCAGAAGGTAAGTGGGTTTTCGGAAACTTTGTTAATTTTTTAATATAGCAAAAACTAGATCACAGTATTAAATTATGGTGGGAACGTCAGCAAAAAAAATGACGGACTTCTAACATTACTTCAACTGATAAATTTTTTGAAAGATTATGCTCGTTCATTACAGTCTGCTAAAGGAAATATCAACTATAAGAAAAACAGTTATCCATATTAACTGCAACGACTGCTTCTGTTAATAATATTAAATGTAAATACTATTCTTCACATAGTCCTAAAATATCTAAATGCAGTGTTTATCTGCATAACGTAAAGATTTTGTGCGAAATGTAATTTGAAGATAATATTACATTATGGAAGGCGAGAAACAAAGCATCAAGATACAAAAACCCAAGTAACGCCTCAATCCTCGAATCAAAATAGTGAGACTGTTAGTGAATCATCTAGTAATGTAAACATGTCAATAAATTCTTGCTTTGAGGAAATAAACTGAAAATCATTTGGCATACTTGCAACTGCGCTGATTAATGTGAAAGACAATTATGGAGGCAATAAATTATTGCGTTGCATTATTGATGTTGGCAATACCAATAATTTTATAAGTGAGCGTGCTATACAATTATTAGGGATAAAAAGAAAACTGATTCCCCAGAAAACCCCTCTTAAATATTCAAGTAAAAGCTTGCATAGACAAGATAATGTATTAGAAATATATTGCAGGATTTCAAATAAGTCCAAAGTTCCGCCGGGATAGATCAAATGAAATAGATCGATCTCCAGTCATCAACTGAGATGACACTATAGAGACAGGGAAATGAATAGAAAGAAGTCAGGGAATCTGTATGATCATTCCGAAGGTGAAATGGCCAACTAGAGGTGAAAGGTTTCCCACGCTCTAGGTAGAAAGCGAAACTCATCCCCGAGAGGCGGATCACAAGCAGCCTATGATAACAGACCTTGGGGATGACTTCATTGCCCTAAGGTTCTAAATGGCTAAGAAAGAACAATTGCCTTAATCAGAGGATCGGAGAAGATGAGCATCCTTGATTAAGGAAAGAAGTTCAGAGTTCAGATCTCACAGTGAGACGTGCAGGTTTGGAGAACCAGGGAGAGAGAATTCAGACATTAATTTATGTGTGCTTTAATACTATATATTGTGGATCGATGGAATAATAAATTATTCATCGTTTTTTCCGTTGTCGTATGCCGCGCGGTTGCCGGTCGATGGCGTTCCCCAACATGTTTTTTTAGTGAGAAATTCCCGGGCTAGGATATCGGCCAGGGGTAGCTCAGTAGTAGAGCAACAGCGCGGTACGCTGTGGACTCCGGTTCGAATCCTGACCCCGGCTAATTTTTCACTCCTGTTGGGTTCTTGTATTAATTATGTTCAGGCCTGTCTTAATATATATGTACTCTTAGAAATTATTCGTATTATTTGTGTTAGTTGAGAATAAGCGAATATGGCAAAGGTTCCTGCATGAAAGTACTGCAGGAAAATGTATGTATCTGCAAAATTTAGCAGAAGTTCTAGGTGTAGAGATTGACGAAAGCGACAAAATCGCGACAATTATCGAGGAAATAGAAAACGCTAATGATTATGATGAGGATCTAGCGTTACACAAGCGGTGTACATAATGAAAGATAGGAAAGATCAAGCCCTACGGGAAAACGAGAGAGAAAGGGAGGAAAAAGAGAAAGAAAAGAGAGAGGGAAAGGGAAGAAAAACAAAGAGAATGCGAGTTTCAATTAGAACAACTGAGGTTAACTCAAAACGCTGGAAGACAGAATTCTACCTCTAGTAACGTATCAGAAAGAGCCCCAAAGATTTCATTAAAAACAATTATGCATAACTTTGACCCAGAACGGTCTGACATAACTCTATTTCTAAACTTATTTGAAAGACAAGCTGAGAGATCTGGGATAGAAACTTGCGATCTCGTGATACACTCATTGGCTTTGTTGCCGATATATATCACTGAACTAATCCAAACTGCCCGTGGAAAGACCTCATCTTTAAGTTAAATAGCTTTAAGGATGACTGGTTAAATGGCTTAGGTATTACAAAAATCGAGTAGCTAAAAGACTTGTTAATCACGGAGCAAATTAAGAGATAAAATTAAGATAAGGGAACACTTTATAGATTCGTGAGCAACTTATAAAAATCCGGGAGCTCTCGTTAAAGACTTAGACGAATATGACACGATTTAAAGGTGTTTAGAAAAATCCTGAAATTCTAAACCCCCAGTAGACAGGAGGTCCGAAAAAACAAAACATACAGAAAAAGCGTGGAACAAAAGGCCGGAATAAAAAACAAATTGGTGCAAAAAGTGTGACAATAAAGAACGCGAAAAAATTTCGAGCGAAAAAAGTAAAACACTGTTTTTTGTGTCAGCGACAAATATTACAAACGGGACTATCCAGAGTATAAAAAGAGAGAAAAACCGCCGAATACTGTGCATCACGTCGGTAGTGATTTAGATTTGGAAGAAGAGTTCAAACCATATTTGAGTCTAGACAGAGTAAACGGAGAAGAGATTACTATTCTTCTCGTTACGGTCTCAAATGCCGATATCCGTCCCTGGAAATTAATAAATCCGAATCAATTAAACGGGGAAGTAAGGTGGGTTAAGCAATTCTTACTAAATGACCTTCGCTGTTTACCCGTAGCTGAAATAAACCTAGAACTACCAGATAAGGGAATCATAAAAACAAAAGCGTTCATAGC
The DNA here is from genome assembly GCA_963932465.1 of Maratus speciosus. NCBI lineage: Eukaryota > Metazoa > Arthropoda > Arachnida > Araneae > Salticidae > Maratus > Maratus speciosus. Next base: position 63,883,054 of record OZ010789.1, read on the forward strand.
AGAAAAACAGACGGTAATGTCTTATTATATTTTAGGAAACGAGACTCATAAATTAATTAAAAATAGCCAAAATGGGAAACCCCTTATATTGAATGCAGTGGTTACCCGCAATAAAAGCAAAACTGAAACTAACACCGAAACTCCTCTTTAAAAAAAGGATGAAGTCGGAACGGTATCTCTAGATGCAGGCCATTTAAAGGGATAAAAATCGCCTCAGAGAGGAGTACGTTAATCAGAAGAGATTATCAGCGCCCGCGAAGAAACGAAACACGCTGTGGAGGGTTGTCGCTCAGATGGGTTCCCGAATACTTTAGAAATAGCAGAAAATGATATTTTTTTTACCCAGTTTGGTAGAAGATACTGGTTTTAATTTAAGCAAATGTGGGGGGGAAATTCTTAAAGGAACAAAAAACAGATCAATCCTTGGAAGAAGTCCGTGAAAAGGCAAATAAAAAAATCACATTTTGAGTACAAAGACACTGTGATTGTGAGAAAAACGACGGGTAATAGGGGACTTAAAAGAGTACAGTTAGTGTTAGTGGTATCGTCAAAATTACGGTCGGGCATTTTAAGTGCATATCACGAAAATAATTCAGCTCATTTAGGGGAAAAGAAAACTAAAGATAAGTTACTTAGGTACATTTATTGGCCAAATATCATCAAAGAGACCGAAGAGTTCGTGAAATCGTGTGACACATGTCAACGGGTAGGTAAGACAGGTGACTAAAAAGGCGCCTTTAACCCGTGTACCTATAATTGCTGAAGGGTTTTCTAAGTTATCAATTGATTTTATTGGCCCTTTGATTGAATCTAAAAAAGGTAATAAATACATGCTGACTGCTCTATGTGTTTTCTCGAGATATCCTGAGGCCGTTCCTATTCCTAACATGCTTTCGGAAACAGTAGTGAAAGCATTAATGATGATTTTCAGTACATTAGGATATGCGTCGGAGGTCCAACTGATTTGGGACGAAGCTTTACCTCATGTTTAACCAAAATTTTCCTTTAAAAATTTAGGGTGAGATTAAGACACTCGAGTTTATGCCATTCCGCCTCTAACAGTGTTGAAAGATTAGACAGAAGAACAATAAGAAGGCTATTGAAGGCCATATGTGTAGAAAACGGGAGAGATTGAGAGACGAATTTGCCCCACGCATTACTAGCTTTGAGAAATGTTGTATGCGACTCAATAGGTTTTAGTTCCGCCAAGTTAGTTTTCGAGAAAAATCTAAGAACGCCGGAAACCTTGTTATATGAAAAGTAGATAGGTGACAGCCAGGAACATGAGCTAGTCGCCGAATATGTATTTGGGTTAATGAATCACTTAAAAAATGCCATGAATTGTCAGTTGAAAACATGATTGATAGCAGGGAAAAAAGAAAATTCTGATACGACAGAAAGAAAATTTAAACTAGGTGACCAAGTTTTGGTCTTAGCGACAAATAAACCGCACAAAATGTTTGTCAGTTGGACAAAAAGAGGAAAAATAATCTCTAAAATTTCTGAGACGAACTAGTATTTAGTAGGTCTCCGGCAGACACGAAAAATCCCAAGTTTATCATGTTAACCTGTTAAACCCTATGTGAAACGCGTTAAAAGATTAATGTTCTAACGCAAGAATTTAATGATTTAGAGGCATTACAGGATTTAGAAATAGCTTTTCCATTAGAGGATTTTAACAGTTATAATTTCAAAGAAATTGCAGAAGAGAGTAAGTGAAAAGACGGTTGCAATCCCGAACAATTGAGAGAGCTAGAAAACTTGCTAGATGAATTTACCGAGATATTTTCTAACAATCCTGGAATGACTGACCTTGCGATGCATGACATAGAATTTACTGAAATTAAACCTGTAAGAATAAGGCCCTATAGAACTTCAATTAGACAGGAAGAAATCTTAAAAAAAGAAATAAAACGAATGCTAGAATTAAATATTATAAAGGAAGGAGAATCAGATTACAATTCTCCTATGACCTTAGTAGAGGCCCCTGGTAAGGAACCGCGACCCTGTATAGATTACAGAAAGTTAAATGCGATTACGAAGGTCAAACATTATTCACTTCCAAATACTATAGAGGAACGCATGGAGAAAGTGACTGCGGCGAAGTATATAAGGGTGTTAGATTTGACAAAAGGATACGTGGCCGCCCCTCCGGGCGGCCAGAAACCGGCCCCTTGAGTGGGGGGAGGAGACTTGGAGAGTGGCTGAGTTCGTAGTACACGAATGCGAGGGGGCCGGATGGGGACGAACCACAGCCTCAACGAGTGGCTCGCAGTCGACAGGCCTCGAGTCCGGTGGCCACGGGTAATGCAAGCTGTGTATGGGTCGCAGGCCTACGATTCGATCCTGAGGGCAACTCCCGGGCACCCGAGTTCTCTGGGCAAGCCGGATAGCGACGGTCCATAGGTCGATCTCAGTGCCGGTCTAAGGGCCGACTGTGTCGCTGAGCAAAGACTAGCTAATATAGTAGGACACCATCCACCAATTGACTGAGAGGGAGCCTGAGAGGAGAGCGGGCCTTGTAGAACAGGGTCTCGGTGACTCACTAGTGACGACGTGGCTCGCGGGATCGCCATGCAGGGTCTCCCGGAGCAACCGAAGGGTGAGTGTTTCGGACAGCTCCTAATGTACTTTTTGCGTCAGGTGACATCCTGCCGTAGCTGGGGCAATTGTGAGCTGACCCTGAGGTGGGTGGGTCTTGGTGATGCCCTCGTCGACCAGGGAGTGGCTCTGGTTGCCTGATATCGTGCCGCATCCCCTGGAAGAGGGTCGGCCGGCAGGTCCGTCATTGAGCTCCATCCTCGCAGGGAACCGGGCCGGAGACTCGACGACTAACGTGGCGACGCTTCGAATCTCAGATGAGCTCTCGGTCCGACTCAGATTCTGCGTGCCTATGCGCTACTGGAGTTTTCCGCGCCCAGTGGTGAGGATCTAGCGGTGCCTCAACCTAATTTTCGAACGCATTAACAGGTAGTGGTCGCCATTGCACGTGGTCAGGAGAATTCGTGCTTGGGTACCCTCGGTGACCGCGAGGTAAGGTGGCGGGGGCCGGTTTCGCGTGGCTTCTCCGCCTTCGGGTGGAGTTGAGTTGTGGGGGACCGGCGGGACTCCGGACCCTCCAATCCCCTAGCGAGGCGGGGTCTATCCCGTCTAGGAGGAACTTTATGTGCCCTCCTGGGTTCGCTAACAGCACCTGAGTATGGTCTCTTACGTCTCCTTGCGTAGAGCTGCGAGGTGTTCCGCAGGTTGTAGTGAAGAGACTGGGCGAAAACCCCTAGCGAGGCGATGCCTTTGTCGCCAGGAGAGGAGTTTCCTTGTCTCTCTGGGGTCTGCTAGATGCACCTATTGTGATCCCCTGAGAGAGACATTATCTTTGGCGTCAGGAGGGATTTCCCCCGTCCCTCTGGGGCTTCCGACTAGGGGCATCTCCCTCCTCTATCGGCTGGCTCGCAAAGATGTCTTTGCCGGAAAATGTTATTTGATCTCGAGAGCCTTCCGTAGCAACGCTGGCTCGGGAATCTTCGGCTTCGGTTCGTGGGCTCGACTCCTTTATAGGTGTTCGATTTCTGCGGACCGTCGGGGTGAACCGAGTCGGGCACCAAGCGAAGGGATAGCTTGGCTCTGATCATGCTGGGTGGTGAGAGCTGTCTTATTCGACCGTTTCATCTCTTTCTTGGGAATAAACAGCATGACACGCGCTGAGCGGAGCACTGTTTTGGCCGGAGTTTGTGAGGGGCGACTTTGGTGGGTTGTCCCTGGCGGCGGCCTCCGGGTGGTCTCTGAGCAGGGACACAAAGGTCTGTGAGGACCCAGGACCGGAGGATGGGAACCCCCCTCTTGACAAAAGGATACTGGCAGATACCGATTCCGCCTCGGGCCCCAAAACTGGCGGCATTTGAAAACAAATTTTTCAGTTACTACCCACTCAGAATGCCGTTCGGGGTTATCAATCCGTCTTTCCAATTCCCTAAATTTATAGCTAAACTGCTAAGAGGCTTAGAAAAATTTTGCCTACCATACTTAGATGATATGGAAATATTCTCAGAAACGTGGGAAAAGCATATCGAACATCTAAGAGCGGTATTGCTCAGAATTAGGAAGACAAAAGTAAAGGTAAAAATAGCGAAGTGCAAATTGGCTCAAAAGACAGTCAAATATCTAGGCCATGTGGTGGGAGAGGGTCAGCGAAAGTCAGCTGAGGCTAAGATCCGAGCGATAAGCGAATTGCCTCCACTTAATAACAAAACCGAAATTAAAAGGTATCTAGTGATGGCAGGGTATTATTGTTCGCGATACATAAAAAAATATGCATCAATCGTAGAGCCGCTCAGGAGAACGCTAAAAGGAAAAAATAAAAATATAATATGGAGCGACGAAATGAGAAAGCATTCGATACTCCAAAAAGTAAGCTTACGAAGGAGCCTGTTTTGTACTCCTCTAACTATAACTCCGAATTTTTGATACAGACTGATGCATCTGAAAAAGCAATAGGAGTAATGCTAGCTCAAAGGCAAGATTGAAAAGAGCATCCCATTATCTATCTCAGTAGAAAATTCACGGATACTGAAAAAAGCTTCAGTACTTCTGAACGGGAATGCGCAGCAATAATCTTTGCCATAAAAAATTAAGGCATTAGATTGACGGACAAGCATTCTCAATAGAGACGGATCATAACTCATTAGTCTTTTTAAAAAACAACGCATGAAATAATCCCAGATTACTCAGGCGGGCATTGACTTTGCAGCCTTATAACTATGCTTAAAACATAGACCAGATAAAGACATACCCCGCGTCCATTATTTGAGTAGGATGGAGTAATTCTGCATTTAAAAGAAAAGACAATTTTGTTTATATAATAAACTCGCATTTAAATTTTAGTGTAATTGTACAATGTGTAGTAGATGTATCTTGTATTATGTTATAAAAATTTTGTAGGGGAAAATATCCAGTTTTAGTGAATGAAAGTTTAAAGTAAATAAAAAAAATTGCGTTTCGAGCCACTCAAATATGTGAGCTAATCTTTGATTTACAGATATTCCGTCCTGCAGCCGAAATATCTATTTAAAGGGGGTGGGTGATGTAACAAATCGAACTGATTCCTCAGAAAAAACCCTTAAATATTTAAATAAAAGCTTGCATAGGCACGATAATGTATTAGAAAGATATCGCAGGATTTCAGCTAAATCCAACGTTCTGCCGGAATAGATCAAAAGAAATAAATCGATCCTTGCTCATCATCTGAGATGAAAGATGGCAGGGAAATGAAATGAATAGAAAGAAGTCAAGGAATCTGTATGATCACTCCGAAGGTGAAATGGCCTACTAGAGGTAAAAGGTTTCCCACGCTCTAAGTAGAAAGCGAAACTCATCCCCTAAAGAGAGGTGAATCACAAGTAGCTTATGATAATAAAGCTTGACGATGATTCCATCTTCCTAAGGTTCTAAATGGCTAAGAAAGAACAATCGTCTTAATCAGAGGTTCGGGAAAGATGTGCATCCTTGATTATGGAGAGAAGTTCAGAGTTCAGATCACATATGTGAGACGTGCAGGTTTGGAGAACCAGGGAGAGAGAATTCCTCGCAAAGTCATCTGAAGAAAACGATCGGAACTTGATCCGAGGTGAAGAGAATCTTCCACCGGAACAGGGAGAGAAGGAGATTAAGCCGGCTCGTTAATCGTGCAGTTCTCTACACTTTAGAGAAATAACGGACTTTGTTCATCGGTATTAAGACTTTATTCAAAGACTGTGAATATGTATTCAATTAATTTGGACTTAAACTTTGACTTTGAAGCTGTCACGATTTGTTGACGATCCCACCCATTCATTTATTTTTAAAGTGTTGCGAATAATGTTAGTATTAGTCAAGAAGTTTTATATTTATTTTCTTCATTGATTAATAAATCACGTTTTTGATATAATTTTGTCATCGTCTCTGAAGACCGCTCTCGCTACCCGCTTCACTATAAGATCAAAGAGTCACAACAGATTAAATGTTTGGGGATGGGATATTCTGAAGAGACTTGTGGCGTTTTAAGGTTGGAATTTTCACCACATTTTGATAAACAAAACACACGATTAAGGTACTTTGTATATTTTGAAAAAGATAACGAATAATCAACCAAATGTATCATATGACAATAATTCATTTAGTTATTTAAAAACACAAGTTTAGCAGACCCTAAGTGGAATGAACCAGGGCCAACTGAATTATTATTCGGAGTGTCCCCATCATTATCTATAATTAGAGGAGAAAAATATTTGGAAAATCAGGACTTTCTTTTGCAGGTTGATTAATAACGAGAGATAGGGATACATTTTCAGAAAATAAACCGAATATTATAGTTAATTTTGCAAATGTTGAAACAGATTATGTGAAAAAGTTCTGAGAATTAGAAAATATCCCCTTGAAGGAAATATACACAAATGAAGAAAAATATTGTGATGAATTTTTCGATACATCCCTTTCACGAGATTCGAATGGAAGATACATTGTGCATTTGCCATTTAAAAAGCAACGTAAAGAATTAATGGAGTCAAAATCACTATCGATGAAAAGATTTCTAAATTATATAAAAAAGATTTAATAGAAAACCCGATTTGTATGAAAATTATTATATATTTATGAATGAATATATTGATATGGGACATATGGAGAAAATACCGAAGGGCGAATTTCAAAAATCCGTAAATGTAGTTTATTTCTTCCACATCATCCAGTCATCAAGGAATTTATGTACAACAACCCGTCTTTGGGAGTGCAAAAACTACAAAGAGTGTTTCGCTTAAAGAAAATTTAATTGTAGGACCTAGGGTTCAACAAGAGCTATTTTTAACCATTTGGAAAAATGGTTATTGTTCTCGTCAGGATGGGAAATCAAAAGCATATCTGAAGGTTTTTATTGGTTTAATCCGCATTTTATTCGTTTTCTGATTGGTCTATACAGTAATCTGTATTTCCCTTTACTTTCAACAGAGATGGATACCTTCTGTTGCCACTATGACAAAAAAGTAATAAAAACTACAAAAAAAAATCAATAACTCAGAAACAAATTGAGATACAGCTTTCAAACAAATTGCATTTAAAAGTATATTTTTTTCTCTATACTAAAAAAAAGTAATATTGTGGGATGTTTAGAAGTTTAAGAATGAAATTTCATTTAAAATGGGTTCCAGATTTCCAAGAAATCTGACGATGGAAAAGCCTTTTCCCGAACAGCCAATGAAATGCTTGGATAATACACAAGTTTCAGGTGGATAATACGTAGGAGTCGCAGTCAATTTTTCTCGCTTGGAATTTTTACGTATAATAACACTATTAATGTTTAATTCATGGCGTACGTAATGTATGATCAACTCCGTGCGATTTTTTATGTCTTAAATTTTAGTCTTCGAAAAAATCATTTTTCAATGGCTTTTTTGTATATATTATTTTATTTTGTTTAGATCCCGCACGAACGCTATAGCTATTAACTCTGATATTGCAAAAACGTTTCGTCAAATTAAGATATTTTCTGAAGATCAAGATCTTCAACGAATTCTCTAGAAGGAAAAATTTTGCGATGATATAAGTGAATATCCTCCCACTACAGTAATATATGGATTAGCGTCTAACCCCTATTTAGCTACTAAGGTTCTGCAGCAATTAGCGTTGGATGAAAAACTAAATTTTCCTTTAGCGTCAAACATTGTATTACGTGATTTCTAAGTCGATGACTTACTTACAGGTACATCATCGTCCAAAGAAGCGATTAAATTAATATTCGAGTTACAAGAATTAATGAAAAGAGACAGATTTGAATTATGTAAGTGGTGTGAAAGTCGCCTATACTCCGTGGTCGAAAGACTTTAGGAAACTCGGAATGGCAACAGCCAGAGTCAGAGAGAGACGAAGTAGTTCTTTGGATGTGTTCGGAAAGACGCTCGTGAGATATGTAATCGGGAAGCGTATTATCTAATAATAGATATATTGTGTGTGTGTGCTGTAATTGTGTTCGTCTAATGTAAATATTAAATGTATTTAATTGGAGTATTTAATCTCTTCAATGTGTTCTTTCTTCACCAATATCGTGGAATACCGAACCGGGGCCATGATAATGTCGCAGACGACTAGGATGGTGATCCCCAGCTTTTAAAAATTATAAGCGGTGTTACTCCAGCAAGAAAAAATGTCATCGCATGATATTGTGGTGAAAGCAAAGAAAGTTGTGCCTAATCTAAGTGAATAATATTGCGTCGATAGTATCTGATTGACAGCAACGAGAGTTCAATGACAGGCCTAGCTATCATAAAGGTATTTTTTTTTTCTTCCTATCGAGAGCATATTTTAAATATATGTTAGTAAAATATAGTTATTTAATGTGTATATGTTTTATATTATGTTTCGAAACAACGGGTTAATATTTATTCAATTAATGGAATAAACATGGTATTTTATCAGTAATTAAGTTTGAAAAGTATACTTAAGAATTATATTTTATGGTATATTTCATAATATGAATGCAGAATTATGTATCATGATTGTTAAATTGATCGAATGTTCAGATAGGATGGTGTTTAAAAATAACCATGTTTAGCATGAAAGTTTAAATTCTGTTATTTAAATAAATATTTTCTAGTTATTGTGTTAAAAAAAAAAAAGAAAAGAAAAGAAAAAGAGACATAAAAATGAGTTAAAATTGTCATTTTAAAAGTTCATAACACGTCTGTCTATGAAGCTATTTATTCTCTAAGAATAAACTTTGCACTAGAATAACTAAATGTGTTACCTAAGTAAATTATCGTTTGCAGAAAAAAAAAAAAAAAGGAAAAACAGATTTATTTCAAATGTTTTTTATTTATTCTTTTATCTTTGTGATTAAGATAAAAAGGTGCTATTTCAAAGCATGTAGAGGAAGTGGGTTTTTTTTGTTTGTTTTGTTACGTATTATTCTGGAATTCTTTGAAATGACTCATTCAGATTAAATATGAAATAAAAGTTGTGTAATCTTTGTTCAGTGAAACTGAGATGTATAAATTTGATTATTACGGATTGGGTTGTTTATTTATTTTTTTAATTGTGGCAGAATATTAAGCATTTGTTTGTTTTGTTTTTGTTGTTGATTATTTTCGATTGACTAATTGAAAGGAAATATAGAGATTTAATTTGAGTTTTAAATCAAAATAAAAGAAAGATTTTCATATCTTGGATGGAATTTAATTTAATTAAAAGGTGTTAATTTAATATTGAGATTTATAAATATTTGGTTCGTTTTGAAATATAATTTAGTAAGAGATTGAAGTGTTAAAAAGAAAATTGTTAATGTATTATGTATTTTTGAAGGATGTATTTAAAAATTAATACGCAAGGCATTGACAAATTCTTATTTTGTGAGAACGCAAATATTTTTTTTTTTTTAACTTGACATATTGGTAAAAGTATATTTTAATTATTGCAACAATTGTTTTCTATATATATTTTTTTTTGTTATTATTGCGCAAATGTGTTTTAATTTAGTCAGTAATACTAATATAAGTATTTAAATAAAATAAATTTCATTCAATTTGAGGGGTTATTTACAAAAGAATGTTCAGGTTTAAATTAAATTTGGTTTAAGGCGTTCTTAGGGAAAGTTCCAATTAGGGTAGAAACACTGTTTGAATATTGCTGATTGCTTCGATTTTTTTTTCTCAAATATGGCGTTTTTAAGCAAAGGTAGTAGAAAAGAAGATTTACAGAAAGTAGCGATTGAACTTGGAGTTCAGGATGTCGAAAATTTAAAAATTATAGATCTAAAAAAAGCTATACTAGAAGTGGAAGATTACGAAGAAGAATTTGTTAAGGGATTTTTGAGTTCTGTAATTGAAGAAAGGAAAAAGAAAGAAGAAATGGAGAGGGAAGAAAGAATACGTCAAGAAGCGAGACGTCAAGAAGAAAGGGAAGAAATAATACGACAAGAAGAGAGGGAGGAGCGAATTGCCAGGGAAGCAAAAGAACATGAATTGGAAATGAAAAAACTGGAACAATTGCAGAAATTTCCGGAACAAAGAAATGAATCGAAAATTGAGATAGCGCCAAAAATTCAATTAGCACAGATTGTCCCGAAGTTTGATGAAAAACGTGATGAGATGGGATTATTTTTGATAAATTTTGAAAGAAGAGCGGAAATGGCACAAGTACCGAAGAAAGACTGGGTAGCTTACCTATTGGCAGTTTTACCGGTGGAAATTGCAAATATGCTAGCTAGAGAACCCCCGGAAGATGCAATTAATTACGATTTTGTAAAAACTCTTATCTTAAAGCGATACAAGTTAAACAGTGAAAAATTAAAACAATGTTTTTACAAACATCACAAAACACATGAAAAATCATGGAGAAATTATACACAAGAGCTTTTGAGTTATTTTACCGAATGGATCACAGAATTAAATATTAACACTTTCCAGCAATTAAAAGACTTAATAGTAACCGAACAATTAAAATTCCGTGTGCCTGTAGAAATAAGAGAACATTTCTTAGAAAATTGGCTCACATTTACCACGCCGTTAGAATTGGCAGAAAAACTTGATGATTACGAGAGCATTACCGACAGTTTTAGAAGAAAAGAATTTCCAAAGAAAAATTTATCTAACTCTCGAAATCAAAGTTGGAATAATTACAATTCGGAATCAAAAAAAGATACGAGAGATGGTAAACCGAAATTTGAACCCAAGACTGAAGCATCTTTCGGAGTGCAACGAGAAAAGAGAGAATTTCGCACAAAATATACCTGTTTCGCATGTGGTAAGGAAGGGCATGTGAAGAAATATTGTTCCAAATTGAATACAGCAAAACAAGATGGAGGAAAAACTTCCAAAAGCGGTCTTGAGAAAAAGGGTCTAAATGCAGTTTGTTTGAATGTGAATATTCCGGTGGAAGAAACAGATGGGAGACTCCTTAAGGTAGATCTAGGAATCGATAACCAGAAGTTTCAGGGAATCATCGATAGTGGTGCGGAGATTACAGTGCTGCGGAAGTCGGTGGTGCCGGAAGAGTATTTACAGTCATGTGGAAAAGTATTCTTGAGACCCGCAATAGGGAGTCCTGTAGAAGCAAAGCTTGTTTCCGTTCCGCTCACTCTTCGGACAGAAGATGAGGTTATTCCGTATGTACGAGTACAGGTTGCGGTAGTGGAAGGATTACACGAAGAAGCTTTGATCACTCCCAAGGTTTTCGCTCTGTTAAAAGAACAGCAGAAGTTGTATTTAGGGGATGAGGTAGATATCACCCCGGTTGAAGAAAATAAAGAAAAATCTGTATTCAATGTGGAGGGAAGGTGTCCAGAAGGAAACCTGGAAACAAATCTAAATAATGAAGATGAAGACAAAGAAGCTTCAGATTTGGAACTGATTCCTACTCCGGTCGAGGCAACTGTTTTGCCCGAAAATGTTGGTAACGAGGACCAAAAGGAAAGTTGTTCCGTTTCACAAGCGCAATTGTTGAAAAAGGAGCAATTGGCTTGTTCTACATTAGAAAAATGCTTTGAAGATGCAAAACGGCAGAAAAATAATTATTGGGTAGAATCCGATTTGTTGTATCATAGAGGCAAAGTTGGAGGACAAAATTATGTTCAACTTGTAGTACCTGCCTGTAGAAGACAGGAAATTTTGAAATTAGCACATGAAACACCAACTGGTGGGCATTTAGCTGCTAAGAAAACAAGAGATAGAATTGCTATGTCGTTTTGGTGGGAAGGAATGCCAAAAGAAGTAAAACAGCTATGCGCAGCTTGCCATGATTGTCAAATGCGCAGAAAAACAAAAGTAACAGACAGAACACCTATTGAAGCGGTCGGAAGACCAGAACTCCCATTTCAAGTAGTAAATGCAGATATTTTAGGACCAATTGAGCCGAAGTCTTCTCGAGGTCATCGGTATGTTCTGGCTATTATGGATCAACATAGTCGTTGGCCTGAAGCAGTCCCTATTAAATCGTTGACAGCAAAAGCAGCTTGCGAAGCGTTTATTGAAGTTTTTGTTAGAACTGGAATTCCTAGAATGATTGCCATGGACAATGGAGGAAATTTTGCTTCAAAACTGACAAAAGAACTTTTGAAACGATTGGGGTGTGTCCCTAAGTTTTCTACTCCAGGTTACCCACAATCAAATGGATTGGTTGAACGATGGGTGGGAACAATGAAATCAATGCTACATCATGCCATAAACTCTCATGGTAGAGGTTGGGACAAACAACTACCATTTCTGTTATGGGCATACCGAGAAGTCCCCAATGCCACTACTGGTGTTGCACCATTCTTGTTGGTGTACGGTCGTCCACCTGTAGGACCATTAGCTATATTGAAATCAAGTTGGGAAGATGAAGTGGTACTTCCCCAAGGAATTGGAGAGTCTGTAGCAGATTATATGCAGAAACTCCGGGAACGTTTAAAAGACGCGGCAGAATATTCAAAGACCGTGGCTGAAACCCAACAGCAGCGATACGTTCATCATCACAATTTAAGGTCGAAAGATACAACATTCTCCGTCGGAGATGAAGTAGTAGTACTAATCCCTGATTCCACTAATAAACTGTGTTCAAAATGGAAGGGACCAGGAGAGATAGTTCAACAAAAATCGGTGCATTCCTATGCAGTCAAACTACCTGACGGAAGTATTCGACATCTACATCAGAACAAATTACGAAAATATATTCAACCGATTAGAGCTATTGGTGTTATTTACGAAGTGGATGAAGAGTTTGGAGAAGTACAACATGCTCCGATAGAACAATACAGTGTCGTTGACGAAGAACTGCAGAAAAATATTAATTCAGGCAATTTATCACCAGAACAACAAAAGGAACTAATAGCACTTATCCAAGAATATAGAGTGGTTTTTGATGGAGAACTGAAGAGAGCCAAAGTTGGTTCACATAGCATAAATTTAAAACCTGGTGTTGTAAGAAAACAACCACATCTTTATAAAGTACCAGAAACTTTGAAAGCTAATGTAGAAAACCAAATACAGGAATTACTAAGGAAAGATCTTATAGAACCTTCTTCTGCGGAAATAGTGTATCCACTGGTGTGCGTAGCTAAAAAGGACGGAACAATCAGACTGTGTGTAGATTATAGAGAGTTAAACGCCGCCACCAAGATCTCCCCTTTTCCTATGCAGAATTCCGACAACCTAAAATTTAAAGCTGGTTCGGCGAAATATTTGACCTCGCTAGATATTTTAAAGGGATATTGGGAAATCCCACTCGAAGAGAGTAGTCGAGAATTGACCAGTTTTGTGTCACCAAAAGGCCAGTACCAATGGAAAGTAATGCCTTTCGGATTGTCTGGAGCTCCGGCTACTTTTCAAAGAACAATGAATCAGACCTTGAGACCGCATAGTGATTATGCAGAAAGTTTTCTTGATGATATTATAATTTTCTCTTCTAACTGGGAAGAACATTTGCAACATATAAGAGAAATTTTGGAAACTTTAAAATCTCTGAATTTTTCAGCTAACTTGACAAAATGCTCCTTTGCAGCATCTGAAGTCAGATATTTAGGACATATCGTGGGTTCAGGCAAACATGGACCTATTCCCGAGAAGCTAGAAGTAATAAAACATCTCAAAGCTCCCAAAACGAAGAAAGGACTGAGATCCATATTAGGTCTATTTAACTATTACAGAGAATATGTCCCGCATTATGCTAACCTTGCAAAGCCTTTGACAGATCTGACCAGAAAAACTGTTCCAAATGATATTCCATGGTCGGAAGATGCTGAAAAGTCGTTCAATAAGTTAAAGGAAAGCTTATGTGAAGTTACAAACTTTTATACCCCAGACATGTCCAAACCGTTCGAAATAAACACCGATGCTTCCATATCGGGTATTGGTGCCTGTTTAATGCAAAGGGACAAAGACGGCATGTTAAAGCCCATAACCTTTGCCAGTCAAAAGCTTACTCCAACTCAATCAAAGTGGAGCACAATTGAAAGAGAAGCATATGCTGTAATTTGGGCGCTTGGGAGATTCGAAATGTGGACTTATGGAACCACCATAATATTGCATACGGATCATAATCCTCTAAAATACTTAACAGAGGGAACTCCTAAGAACGCTCGATTACAGAGATGGTCGTTGGCACTATCTCGCTATCAGGTTTCTATTGCTCATAAACCAGGAAGTTCTAATGTCGTGGCAGATGCTTTATCTCGCATTTATGAGTAGAAAAAAAATCTGTATATATATATTTTGTATTATTTCATTATTATATATTGTATAATGTGTATTTGTAATATGTGTATTTTTAGTATATAGTGTATAAGAATTTATATATCTTAAGTAGTTTAAGTAAATGCTCTCGATGGGACAGGTGAAGGACTTTTTAAATAGAACTTTTTAATTAGGACTTTTGATAGGACTTTTTAAGTAAGACTTGTGTTAAGGCTTTAAAGAGTAGTTTCACAGTGTGGGACATCGTCCAACATGTAGAAACTGGAGGGAAGGTGTGAAAGTCGCCTATACTCCGTGGTCGAAAGACTTTAGGAAACTCGGAATGGCAACAGCCAGAGTCAGAGAGAGACGAAGTAGTTCTTTGGATGTGTTCGGAAAGACGCTCGTGAGATATGTAATCGGGAAGCGTATTATCTAATAATAGATATATTGTGTGTGTGTGCTGTAATTGTGTTCGTCTAATGTAAATATTAAATGTATTTAATTGGAGTATTTAATCTCTTCAATGTGTTCTTTCTTCACCAATATCGTGGAATACCGAACCGGGGCCATGATAGGCATCAAATGACATTAGTGTACTAAAAAACATTCCTGAAAATTAAATTCATAATAAATCCGATTTATCAATTGAAAACGATAATTCAATATAAGTGCTAGGAAGGATTACAATAGGGCTCAAATGGCGATGTCTTCAAAATTAGTGTTACCATAGAAACAACATTAAAAGAAGTTACAGAGAGATCAATATTGTCCGATATAGAAAAAATTTTGATCCGCTTGGTTGGATCTATCCCTTTAATTCTACTTCAGGAACTACGAAGTCTTCATCTGACATGGGACGATCCTATTACACTGCTCATTAAATATAGGCAGATAAAAATTCGACAAGAACTAGCATGTTTAACATCTATTACAGTGCCTCGGTTAGCAATCATTCCCTCAGCTAACAGATTCGGAATTCATTCATTTACTGACGCTTCCTTAATGGCATATGGTGCAGTTGTTTATTTAAGACCCTTATCAGATGATTCGACTGTATTAGAATATTAACAAAAACAAGAGTTTCACATTTAAAAACAATATTTTTGCCTAAACTAGAGCTGAGTGTTGCCCTGCTGTCAGCCCGTTTGGTAAAAACTGATCTAGATTCATTGCGCTTGAACATCCTAAAATTAATTGTTGGACAGATTCTAAAATTCTTCTTTCTTGGTTATCAGTAAGAATAAAGAAGATGGCAAATTTTGTCGCGAATCGTGTTGCGGAAATACAACTTGTTCCGTCGGACAGCTGGGGAGAAGGA
Source organism: Maratus speciosus (assembly GCA_963932465.1). Taxonomy (NCBI): domain Eukaryota; kingdom Metazoa; phylum Arthropoda; class Arachnida; order Araneae; family Salticidae; genus Maratus; species Maratus speciosus. The sequence goes on from OZ010789.1 coordinate 63,898,540, forward strand.
AAGGAGAATCCAGCAGGTTGTGCATCAAGTGGTCTATCATCCTCAGAATTACCATTGCATGATCTGTGGTGGAATGGCCCAAGTTGACTTAAAAGTCCATCTTTCACCTCTCCAGAACCGCAATTAGGGGGTGTGACGAAGCCTTATTAAATGAAAGATTTTTTTTTGTGCTAGAGTTTAGTTAAGTGAGGAAATGCCTATTCTCTCACATATATTGTAACTAAAATACGTAATTACTTGGTGTTTGAGATTTCTTATGAATTCTCGTTTACTTGTTTCAAAAAGAAACTACGGTTTTCTTACAAATACAGAAATTCAGAGTACCTTAAAAGTCATAATCAAGCAAGTTCAAGCGTCATCATTTCCTGACGACAAAAAATGTATGACTTCCGGTAAGTTTTACCTCGTATAGCAAACCGATCTATCTTTCACCAATCCTTGATGAAAAGATAACTCAGGGTGGGAGGTCATCTTCGTCATTCAAATCTCGCACAAGATAAAGTACATCCAATATTGTAAGCAAAAATCATCTAGTGACTGTGATGATTATCAGATTATATCACTTTCATGCTGCCCCTCAACTATTATTATGCGTTATCAGACAGAAATATTGGATTTAAAGTGGAAGAAGTGTTGTAAGAAAATTTGCACAGAATTGTGCAATTCGTGCTCGTGCTTCTGCGTCTAAACAAATCGTGCCCGATTTACTTCCACTAGAGTGCAACTTTCCCGTCCTTTCCTTGTTACAGGCATTGACCATGCTGGACCTATATTATGTAAATTTAAAAAAGGAGAGGTGTAAAATCTTTTAAGCGTTATATTTCATTACTTACAGGGTGCGTCAGGTATTTGAGAACACACGTTATAGGTGAAATATCACCCTGTATATCATAGTTACACATCTTTATCTGTTACATACAAACGCATCAGAACCTAGACTAACTAAGGAAATGAAGAGGCATGCTATCATTGGCACACTGGCTGAAGAACACTTCGATTTTGAGATTGCCACATTCTTGAAATTCGCTCGGTCACTTGTCTTTAATGCAAGGAAAGAACTGAAGGCTGCCAGGTTTCATGTGTTGGGCTGTCATTTATTTTTAGGGTTTCGTTCATCTGACGAAACCCTATTCGTCTCACTCCTTTGTCTGTCTGTCTGTCTGTCCGTCACAGAGCCCGTTCTCAGAAACTATACATGTTAGAGACTTGAAATTTTGGGTACTTATAGCTGAACACCTCACATCAAACAACAAATCATAAAATTTTGAAAAAGTTGGTAATTAACCGAATTACGGGCTAATTAACTTTTAAAATTAACCAATCCACCTTTTTAACGCAGGTTCAAACGGACTTTCTCGAAATCATCCGTGTTTCTCCTAAGGGTTGCCAGTAAAATCAGCCGAATGCACGGTTACCACGGAGGAAATTAAGCCGAAAAATGAAGTGGAGATTTTAAAGCGAAATTGCATATCAGAAAATATTGATCCGAGAAATTTGTAAATGGAATAGACAGACGCAGAAAAAAATCTACTTTCATTTGGTATAAAATTCACATTTCTGCGATGTGTATAAGTTAAAATATCCACTAAAAATCGATCGATAAAAATTTAATTTCTTTAATTGGAAAGACAAGGAAATAAAAAGATTTCAATTCGGCGGGAAAGCAGGTAGACATGACGACTCTGCGGTTTTTCATAATACCATATTTTAATACGAAATTTTAACTTTTTAAATATTAATTTTTTTGATTAAATTTTTTGGCCTCCCGATAACAAATTTCTCGCTGATTTTATTGATACCTCTTTCTAAGTCCTATCTTAATTACAAGCTGAAATATTAATTATTATTTAATTAATCGGTTTAACTCGCAGAAGAATTAATGTCGGTAACTCCCACATGTGTATTTTAAACAATTCTTTCTAAGTGAGCCCCTAATTATGTTGCAGACATGAAATTTTGAGTACTTATAGCTGAACACCTCACATCATACGACAAATCATAAAATTTTCAAAAAGTCGTACATTTAACCCTTTGGGCTCCCACATGTGTATTTTAAACAATTCTTTCTAAGTGAGCCCCTAATTATGTTGGAGGCGTGAAATTTTGCATACTTATAGCTGGACACCTCACATCAAACATTAAGTGAAAAAATTTTGGAATAAGGCGCACATCTAACCCTTTGGGCTCCCACATGTGTATTTTAAACAATTCTTTCTAAGTGAGCCCCTAATTACGTTGGAGGCATGAAATTTTCGGTACTTATAGCTGAACACCTCACATCATACGACAAATCATAAAATTTTGAAAAAGTCGTATATTTAACCCTTTGGGTTCCTGCATGTGTATTTTAAACAATTATTTCTAAGTGAGCTTCTAATTAAGTTGGAAGCGTGAAATTTTGCATTCTTATAGCTGAACACCTCATATCAAACGACAAATCATAAAATTTTGAAAATGTCGTACGTTTAACCCTTTGGACTCCCACATGTGTATTTTAAACAATTCTTTCTAAGTGAGCTCCTATTTAGGTTGGAGGCGTGAAATTTTGCATTCTTATAGCTGAACACCTCATATCAAACGACAAATCATAAAATTTTGAAAATGTCGTACGTTTAACCCTTTGGGCTCCCACATGTGTATTTTAAACAATTCTTTCTAAGTGAGCTCCTATTTAGGTTGGAGGCGTGAAATTTTGCATACTTATAGCTCAACATCCCAGATTGCACGTCAAATAATAAGTTTTGAGAAAGTTTTATGTTTAACCCTTTCAACTTCAGCTCGTGTATTTTAAGCAATTCTTTCTAACTTAGCCCATAATTAAATTGGAGATTTTAAATTTTGCATACTTATAAGCAGAACACCTGAGGCCAAGCGACAAATCATAAAATCTTGAAAAAGTATAACGTTTAACCCTTTGAGCTACCACTTATGTATTTGAAGCAATTCTTTCTAAGAGAGCCCCTAATTAAGTTGGAGACATGAAATTTTGCATACGTATAGCTGAATACCTCAGACCACACGACAAATCATAAAATCTTCAAAAGTCTTATATTATTTACCTCTCCGGGCTTTAACTTGTGTATTTTAAGTAATTTTTCTAACCTCCGCCCTTTTAAACCAGGGGAGAAATTTTCCAACTTTTGCCGACACCCCTTTGACCCTTCTTTCACATTATGCACCATAGCCTTACATATTTTAGTTCTATTTTTTACCACCAGGTGCGCCTACTGATCTCAGGTGCTATGTGCCCAACCCCCTCGACTAATATATCTACGGATAGTATGTAAAACGGGTTTTCGTTCGGATAGATGTTTGTTTAGAATCGAGTGCGCCCCCTGGTTGCGAAATGTGGAACTAACAGATTTTTCAAAAAGATAAAGTGTTTTGAAAGGAATATTAAACGAAACCCTCTGTGCGATCTGTGATCACACTTACCCACTTGTTTTAGATGGGTGTTTATTAATTTGTGAAGAAAACTTGCTAAGCAATTTATATTCACAAAAAATAAAAAACACTTCTCTACGTGTGTATTTTATTTCAAAAATATTTAAAAAGTAATTAAAAAAGATTAAAACTAAATAGCATAGATTAATGTTTCACATGAAAAGAAATGTATTTCTTTATAAATTGCTTTTAATGCAAAAATGATTTAAGGTTTTCACAGCTAGTAAAGCGCAAGCATGGACAACAAACATAGTGGGTGGGGGGGGGGGATAAAAAGAAAACAACCTGCGATTAAGTGGTAAAAAAAGATGTTGACAATACGTTCATAACCTCTGCACAACTTTTCAGGTTCTTATGGTCGAGAGACTGTTTGCCGAGCGGACAAGAAGCTTTCACTGCTAACTTTAGGGAGTGAGCTCGCCCGGTCGAAAAATAGTCAGGACGTTCGGTGGAAGTTCGGCCCGGGATTATTTGCTGTTTGGGAAATTTCGCGGATAATCCTAAATTTCAGGCAAAAAGAGTTCAAGATGAAAATAATAGGAGAAACAAAGATGAGGCTAAAAATCGAGAAAAGAATTTTGGAAAAAGAAAGGATTTGACATGGTTTCAGTGTGAGAAAGTATGGCACTATCGCTATACTTGCCCAGAATTAATAACTAATCATGAAGTGATAGGACGCCTTAATCGTTTGGGAAATATCAACGATTTAGGAGAAGTGTTTAAACCATTCTTAGGTAAAGGAAATGTAAATAATCGTTCTTTATAGATATTCTAAGAAATACTGGTAATGACTTAGATGTGGTCTCAACGCATGATATCGATAAAGCTTAAGGGAGATGTAGTGTGGGGAAGACAGCCCTTAGACAGCGCGCTGAAATGTTTACTATTGGCCTCAATCGAACGTGAACTAGATATTGGAAGCCAAATTACAACAAAGGCAGCTGTTCTAGACGAAGGCTTGGATATGAACTATTATTTGTTAGATAATACGACGAAAATTTTGATACATTTAAGAGCGATAACGCCGTACTTACTCGCCGTCAAGTGCGACAGCAATCCAGTTCTGTTTTCCCCGATTAATCTCAGAGATGCTTTTTCAAAGGAGGCGAACTCCGTGAAACAACCGGTCGCCTGAGATCGCAGAGAAAGTTGGGGAGAAATATGGGGAAGGGAAAAAGAAACGAAGCCTGGCTTTCCTCCAAGGCAGGGCGCTGTTACAGGGAGATCTGGTTTGGAAAAAGCAGTAAGGGAGAAAGAGCGGAGAGCGCAAACAAGAGACAGCTCATCAAATGGAATTAAGAGGGGCATCGTAGAGAAAAAGTGGCATTGTAGGTCGAGTGATAAGTCGAATCGTAGAGAAATGAAAATGCTCAATAGAGAAAATCCTAACCACTGAGAGTCATCTATTAAAAATAAAAGCGAGATTTTGAAATCGGATCCGGAAAGCGTAGGAACACACTCGGTGCGATTGAAATAAGAAACAAAATGCCAAGGCTTTATTTTTGAACAAATGCGGTCGAAGATGAGATATTATTGGAACGTGAAATAGCGACCGAACCAACGGAATTCAGTCCCGCGGATGCAAAAGATAGAGTGAATTATCTGCGAGTTGTATGGGCACGACAAGGTAGAAAGGCAAATTTCTGAAACGAACAATAATATTGACAAATTCGGAAAAGGTACAGATTTAATGACTTTGAAATAGTCTCATCCTAAGAATCTAAAGAGTACATTCACCTGATCGGTTGGTGGTCCTTCTACATGAATACCTGCTGCATTTTAGATCTCTACTGTGATATTAGAGGACTTGTTAGAGAATTGGAATTGACTAAGAACATTAACATCTAAGTTCCCCTTTAAATAAAATCTGTCTTACTACGAATAAAGTTGCTACCATCTCTTTGATAAAGCACCGAGCCTATGACAATCTTATTATACTAACAAATTGACCTGATTTATATTTATTTAATAAAGTCATATGTGCTTAATTTAGTTTAGCTGATTTTTGCGTATAACACGCTATTGAACCAAACATCTAAAATACCGGAAATCTTTACACCAGCATACAGGGATTACAAACTTTAAAACTTTATTTTAATAAAAATTAAATTTAAAAAAATCAAAAAACCCGACTGCGTAAAAAGCGAACTTATTAATTATTTCTCATCAATGTGAAACTATTTTTTATATTACTTACCTATTTTTTTTTTACTTGCATTGATGACTTTTAAGTTGTGTTTAATTGTTTAGTTCCTACCTATAAACACTATTTTGAAGAGTCCTATAGATGTCTATGAAGGTTAGAGTTGCAGTAAAGCTAGAGATCCTGCCTACACAACTTCCAGGTTGTGTAATATTTAAACGGAGCTTCTGACTGTAAAATAGTCAATGAAACATCGTCTTCATTTTGAAAGACCTATCCAACGATATGCCACTCAATATGATGCGTAAAAAAATTTTTCGTCTCTACCGAAATTTTGAATTTATGAAAACAAAACCTAGTCTATAACCATCGGACGGTTAAGAGGAATCGATAGAGACGTCATTCATTAAAATCCATCCAGCCGTTGGGATGCGTCGAGGATATAAAAAAAAATCCACATACGCGTAAAACACATAACCCTTCTTGGCAGTCGGGTAAAAACATAACCTGCAACATTCGTTGCTCGCTAATAAAAATAAACAAATAATCATCTAAATTACTCCCTGAACTTCTCAAATTTACGCTCCCCCTACCCCCTGTTTTGCAGTCCCAGCATACAAAAAAGTTTAAAATGTTTTAAAATCTTTATTTTTATATAAAAAACGCTTCTGCCGTATTCGATGCTCTTTAGGGACAATAGATAATGATTACTATAAGCTATCCATCTTTACACCAAAATTCCGGCACCAAAATTTGCAGATATACTGTAGTTGTTCGCTAATCAATCTAATAAGTAGGTGAAGACGAATAAGTGATTATTTTTTAATAATTAATAAAAAGACAATTGAAGACTGCAGCCTCTAGAATAGAAAGGATTCATAATTTTGCACCTTGAACCTTTTATTGACGAGATAACTCACCGTTACAGCAGGGTAGTGCCGTAAAATGAAACCTTACAAAGAAGGGGAACAGCGCAGAGAAAGAGAGAAAAATAGCAGTGTACATGAGTTTTAATGGGCATAAATTAGCCAATATCGCCAACATTTTCAAGAAAAATGATAAAAGTTGACACAATTTGGCGTGACTTAAGGAATAACCAATAAAATTAATATAATGACATTGAAGGAATTATTTTATCATCCCCAAACCGAAAATCAATATAATATTATTTCCACAAATCATTTCAGCATCTCAGATAATAGCAATTTTGACAACGTAATCAATTTATCTGTTTGATTAATGATTTGGGTTTTCCAAGATAGAATTACATTTAATTAAAGCAAGCAAAAAGTTTGAAGCAGTTATTTATATAATATTTTCATTAAGTAAATAGATTTGTTCCGCAATTATATATTGAAAATATATTTTATGAGTTAAAAGATAATTCCACCATTATTTATTATTTAACGTATGAATTTTGAATTGCGCAAGAAAATGCAATCTGATTTCAAATAATAGATGGTATTTTATAGAGGATAAATGAAATGCATTATTTAGGACAGATGAAATTAATATTATAGCATAATGATCAAGCATTTCACTGGAAGGAGAAATTCTTTACTTACGAAAGACGAAATAAAAATATAGCACTATATAATAATTCATTACGCCTGTAATGTTAAAATTGAAGAAAGGGAAGATATATTAAAAATGAATGTGCAATTTAAAACAGGACTTAAATACTTTTTAGAGAAATTGAGAGCCTAAAAAATGATCTAAATAGTTTAATAATTAATGTTTTTAAGATAATTAAGCAAACTATATGTGATTTGACATCATAACAGATTCAAACTTTTAAAACTCTTTATCTTAAAAAAATAATCTGTACCAACTGTTGCTCATTCATAAAAGTAAACAAACAATAATCTAAATTACCCCTAATCTCTCAAACTTACGTTTCCCCCTCCTTTGCCTTTTAGTATACAGTTCAGACAAAGAAGGTTAAAACATTTTAAAATCATTTTTTTATATAAAAGAAATTTTCTGCCTTTATAATTACTCTCTAGTAACAATAAATAACCAATTTTTTAAATGATTTTTTTAATCCCAAAAATTTCCGCTTCCCCCTTCGCCACACTCTTGCATAACAGGGTTTATAATCTTTCATTTTTTTATCTTTCAAATTCTTTATTTAAAAAATGATACATTAGTTTTTCACGAAAAGAAATAAATATTCATCTAAATTTCCCATAATTTACATTTCAACGGTTCCCTCCCAGCATATAAAAAGTTTTAAATCTTTTAAGTTATTTTTATATAAAACCAAATCAACCGAGCTATTTGTTGGTGTGAAGTGACAATAAATAAAAAATCATATAAATTATCCCCCTTCCACCCTCCAGCACACAAAATTTACACTCTTTTTGAAAAAAGAAAAAGTGCTGTATTAGTTGTTATCTAACAACAGGACATAAATAATCAATCATCTAAAATCATCCCCCATTAACTTTCTGCTCCCCTCTCCGCATATTCCGCCAAAGAACACCGTTTAAAATCTTAAAAACTAATTTTAAATAAACTGTCAAGTGCGAGTATTACTCGCGCTCTGAGGGTTCCGTACAATAAATCAATACAAAAACCCTTAACGGGTTAAAAGTTTGTGACGCAGCACTTTATCTTATGCTCTAAAAATTTTAAATATGGAACTTAAAAATAATGATATCAAATTTTGAGTGACGCTATGCTATTAATTATAATCTCTCTATATATTATTTATTTCATCTTTTTATTTTTTTATAATCGCATGTGCAAAAATTATGTTCAATTTAAAAAAATGTATAAAAGTTTATTCATTGATGCTTTAACATTTACACCTCTAATAAATTCCAAGTATGAGTTTTAAAAGATATGGTATCAAAATTTTAGTGACGCTTTGATGTGGCTTTAAACGATTTGTTTTAAAATTAAATTTAAATTATTTTTGTTTTGGCTAAGATATATTCACACATCTAAATAATAGTTTTAATTTTCCAATATACTTTAAATATGTCACTTTCACTGAATTTATATAATGCATTTAAATGTATTTATTTGAATAAATTGATTTATCTATTGTCCAATGCTACTAAAAATTTAAAATATGATTTACGTAAATAATTTTTTTGCCTCATAGTATCCATTTGAATACATTTTTCTTAGTTTGGATACAATGACGCAAAAAAATTATTTACGCAAATCTTATTTTAAATTTTTAGTAGCATTGGACAATAGATAAATCAATTTATTCAAATAAATACATTTAAATGCATTATATAAATTCAGTGAAAGTGACATATTTAAAGTATATTGGAAAATTAAAACTATTATTTAGATGTGTGAATATATCTTAGCCAAAACAAAAATAATTTAAATTTAATTTTAAAACAAATCGTTTAAAGCCACATCAAAGCGTCACTAAAATTTTGATACCATATCTTTTAAAACTCATACTTGGAATTTATTAGAGGTGTAAATGTTAAAGCATCAATGAATAAACTTTTATACATTTTTTTAAATTGAACATAATTTTTGCACATGCGATTATAAAAAAATAAAAAGATGAAATAAATAATATATAGAGAGATTATAATTAATAGCATAGCGTCACTCAAAATTTGATATCATTATTTTTAAGTTCCATATTTAAAATTTTTAGAGCATAAGATAAAGTGCTGCGTCACAAACTTTTAACCCGTTAAGGGTTTTTGTATTGATATCATTACTTTTTTGAGGTTATTGAAAAAATAAATTAAACAATAAACACACACAAAAAAAATTAAAGACGAATACAAAGAATTCATAGTCAGGATTTCAATTCACCTTCAATCTCTCCCCCCTCCCTCCCCGCAAAAAAGGATGACCATACTTCAATTTTAAAGAGCACCGTGCAATGAGATTTTTATAAAAACTCTTTGGTAAGATATGGAAGTAATGTACAACATGCATGTTTAGAGGGTATTTCTGTTGGTTTGCTTCAGATATATAAAAAGCTATGTTAAATTTTACTATATAAAAAAATTTTTTTGTTAAGAAAAATAGCAAGAAATATTACTCTTTAAACCTTTATATATATATATAACAATCATCGCTCACTTATAAAAGTAATTCCATACATTTATATTAAATCCAAAACTACAAATTTCTGCTTCTCCCTTTTCTCATTCCTAGTGCAAAAAAATTAAACATTCTTTAATTTTATATAAAATAATCTTTCACCATCCCTATTTAAAATTCTTTATTAACAATAATAATAAATCATATAAAATAATTCCCTGAGCACCGAAGATTCCACTTCTGCTTTTGCACCCACCTCTCCAGCTTACCTAAATAATAAAATCTTTCAAAAATCAGTTTGAAAAAAAAAAAAAAAAAAAAAAAAAAAATCTGCAACATTTGTTGCTCACTAACATAAATAAATAGATAAGATCTAACTTCCCTAATGTACAGTCATGGAAAAAAGAAAAGTAAACACCCCTACTAACTCCTCAACAAATTACCGTAGAAGAATGTTACTGGTACCAAACGATTGGAAATAAAGTCTACTTTTAAATGGTGTATATAAAATTTGCTTAAGGGGTTATCTACATATTAAAACGAACCATAACTTTGTTTTTTTTTCAATAGCAGTACACAATTTTTACAGCATAAATGAGTTCTACACAATTTAATTAGCCTAAAAACAAATTTTTATGCAATTCGTACTATAAGTTCCCGAGAAATTAATTATTTTAAAACAAGCTTATTTTAAGGGCTGTATCCAAATTGAAGTTCGGCACTCGATTGTTAACCGAGAGAGCCCCCTTCTTGATCAAGGCACCTTAAGCGTCACTCAAGCAGTCAATGAAGTTTGCTAGATTACAGGACAGCATAAGACATTTCAAAATATCTAGTCACTTCTATCATAGACGGCCCCTTAAACCATAATTTTGCCGTTTTTTAAGCATAATTTGAAAACTATTTGGAAGAAAAATGTGAAATTTTGGATTTCCATAAAGCAGGACTTAATAAATCTAAATCCATCAAAAAAATTTTAGGTTACAATTCATAATTTATATCATAAAATTATAAAAATTGCAAATTCAACGTATTTATGTTTGGGTATGTTAGTATTACTGCTACACAAAAAATTAGCACATTAGGAGCATAATTTCAGGAGATATGAATAAAAATATGAAAATGTAATTTAACATTAGAAGCACTAAATTTTGAATGTTTATAATTCAAAAACTTATTATTCAAATGACTTGAAATTTGGTGCCTAGGCATAGTTTGAACCGAAGATTTGAAATATCTCGTTAAAATTGGGTATTGCCATTGAAAAAAATGAAGTTTGGATTTGTTTTAATATGTAGATGGCCCCCTAAGCTATCCCCTATCCAAATTGAAGTTCGGCACTCGATTGTTAACCGAGAGAGCCCCCTTCTTGATCAAGGCACCTTAAGCGTCACTCAAGCAGTCAATGAAGTTTGCTAGATTACAGGACAGCATAAGACATTTCAAAATATCTAGTCACTTCTATCATAGACGGCCCCTTAAACCATAATTTTGCCGTTTTTTAAGCATAATTTGAAAACTATTTGGAAGAAAAATGTGAAATTTTGGATTTCCATAAAGCAGGACTTAATAAATCTAAATCCATCAAAAAAATTTTAGGTTACAATTCATAATTTATATCATAAAATTATAAAAATTGCAAATTCAACGTATTTATGTTTGGGTATGTTAGTATTACTGCTACACAAAAAATTAGCACATTAGGAGCATAATTTCAGGAGATATGAATAAAAATATGAAAATGTAATTTAACATTAGAAGCACTAAATTTTGAATGTTTATAATTCAAAAACTTATTATTCAAATGACTTGAAATTTGGTGCCTAGGCATAGTTTGAACCGAAGATTTGAAATATCTCGTTAAAATTGGGTATTGCCATTGAAAAAAATGAAGTTTGGATTTGTTTTAATATGTAGATGGCCCCCTAAGCAAATTTTATATACATCATTTAAAAATAGATTTTATTTCCAATCGTTCGGTACCAATAACTTTTGTCTACGATAATAATTTGTTAAGGAGTTAGTAGAGGGTGTTTACTTTTTTTTTTCCACGACTGTACATTTCACCTCTTCTCCCTCCCCCTACTCCCCAACATTAAAAAAATTTAAATCTTTATTTTTATACAGAAAATTCTTCTATATAAATTATCCTCCTATTCCTCAAAATTACCACTTTCCCACTCCAGCCTAGAGATTTCAATCTTTAAAGCTTTTTAGAAAATCGGATCTGCAAAGTCTGTTGCTTAATAATAAAATATATAATCATGTACACTTTTAATTATTTTTCACACAATCAATTGATGTCATGATAATAGTTGTTCTGAGAGAATATTGTGTTGGCTGGGCTGTCGTACAGATAGCTCAATTGGAAGAGTACTGGCAATTAAAGCCAAGTGTTATTAAAATTCACTGTAATTCAAGATGTTTAACCCCTTCGCGACAAGAGCCCTTTGGTTAATTTTTAACCTTTTACTACAGGTTTTTAAAAACAGAAAATTTTCTGTAATTGAATCACAGAAATGCTCCCATTAAAGAAGGTAAACTTTACAATTAAAAATAAGTGGTGAGAATAATGAAGGATTCTGAACACCTTAAGTGGCCAAGTATACCGGTCGCTCATTCCCAAGGGCTTAAAGATGCTTTTTTGCTATTATAACCTTTAGGATTTACAATATAAAAAAATTTTAATCACTTCTGAGGTAAATAAAGACAGTGGAAAAAAATCAAGATGGCAATGTTTTGATTGGCAAATTCTAAGCTGAGTAATTTGTGCTACAGAATGAAAAAAATATAAAGTTGTAATAATGTCCGCTTCTTACAGATACTAAATCTTTAAGGTTTTTGATGTGTGAACTATATATGAATACAGTAGAAGATCTTTATAATGCACACCTTGGTATGAGAAGTTGTGCATATTATAGAATTTTGCATTATATAGATCGTATTTCATACATCATTAAATTTACTTCGTATACATGCTTTAAATTACATTCCTTGGAACCAGAAAATGTGCAAATTATGATATTTTATATAATAGGTATAGATCACACATTATTAAATTACCTTAAAGATATTACCTTGAAATATAACATCCAAATATGCCTGGGCAAAATCATTATAAACAGTGGTAACTCATGACTGACATTTTTGGGAACACTAAATGCATGGCTGGCCAATTTATTCTTTTTCACTATTTTTAATAATGAAATCTTTGCCTTATTTTTAGCAGAATTTTCTTCCATTAAATAAGGCAAAAATTTATAATTAAAAAAAAAAAAAAAACCAACAACAAAAAACTTTTGGAAAGCATGCATTTTAGTGCTGCAAGAAAAACCTGTCATGAGCTGCTCTGATTATAACACTCATTTAGAAAAAATTTTAATATAATAACAATGTTTTCATTACTCCAAAATAATGTGTTAAAGGCGATAATGTATCATGTTTAGTGTTCCAAGAAATAGCAATATTTGTAAAATACATGTGCTTCTTAACTGAAAAATTCATTGTTTATGTCTGAGAAATACATTACATCTTCTGCATTAAAATTTTTTAGTGGTAGGTTTTGTGATTGAACAAGGACTGCTTGCAGAGTGCTTTTAAGGATTTTACAATATAAAATTATGGCTCTTGAACTACTATTAATCAAATACAGTAATAGGGATAAAAAAAAATCATTAAATAGTTTATTTTAAAAAATTACTTGTGTTTTCATCAGATATACTGATTATTACTACAATATGTTATATGTAACATATTTATTAGAAAAGTTACAACTATTTTCATGAAGTTTTGGATTCCCCCCCCCCCCGCCCCATGACATACTGTCAAATTTCGCGAGGTTATTTTTTCTTGTGATGTTCCTCCCCCGACCGAGAATGGAGCGGGTTTTTTAGAATCAACTGATTAATTTTGTTTTTCTTTTATTGCTACTTTTTTTATGTTAGTGTGGTGATCTTTCAAATGCTATTGCACAACGAGGCGATAAACGCGCTAATCTGTAAGTGGCATGGCAACCCTCCAGTGTACAGGTGGAATTGATAAAAAGAGTTTTTGTAGTCGGAATATGCTGAATGTTACAGAATAGTGAATGGTTTAATGAAAGCAGAATAAAAACTTAATATTTAATTTAAGATGCGAGTCAGATTAATATATTTAATTGAAATGGTTACTAAGTAATCACTTTATTAGCTTATACAAAGTCTAATTATCATGACAGCTGCTAATGAAATTTTGTGAAACCAATCTTTTCTAAATAGTAACATGTTCTGAATTGTTCTTATTTACAATAATACTTCATTACCACAAATACCATATAAGGGAGCTGGCTACTTTTATATTTTTTAAAAGTAAATTATTTAAAGCTTTCTTTTAAGCATATTAACTTTAAAATTAAATAAAAACAAGTATCTTACTTTTGCAAAAAAGGTGTTTTATCTTATTTATCTATAAACTTTAATTACTAAATAAGGAAAAGTATCATGATGAAAATTTTTACTTTTAGGAGCTCAAAACAACCAGTCAGGATAAAATGGTTCATTTTGAGCTAATCGTGATAATTTAAGTATATAAAGTAGAATTTACTATCAGTCAAAAATATGTCCAAGACTGAAATCAGTCCTGAGACTGAAGGTCTTGCACCCATGGCTGTAATCAATTAGCCTAAAAGAAATGCTTCAGGTGTTTTTTTTTTTTGTTTGTTTGTTTTTCTTTTGTTACAGGGATAAACGACAATAAGAATTTTCTTCCCCTTTAGGTTAAATTTTATAAAAATAAAATACTACGATGCTTTAATTTTTGAAGCTGAAAAGAGTTATATAAAAAAAAAATAAATAAATCAACGAAAGATGTCATTTTAAGTCAATTTTCGTTTATAATATTAGTAGAAACGATTCGCAAATGAATCATTTTATAAACGGGATTGGAAATCTTAATTTTGATTTCGTCATACCTTTTATTTAAATTGTGCGTTCTTTAAAAATGAAAGATTTTGTTTAATTTTTTTAAAAGAAAACTCAAAATTAAATTAGTAATCTATCTGTATTACACTCACATATCACAAGAAATACCTATGCCACACATGAACGTTATTTTGTAAGGAAAACAGTTATAAGTATTGTTGAAAATAAAAACAATTCAGAACATTATACTAATTAGAAAGGATCGGTTGCAAAGAATGCTGTCTGGATAATTAGAAATTGTACTCACTTTCTCCCCTTGGAAATACCATTTCAAGATCTTTGATATTTCTTATTTCTTCAGTCAACTTCGCGTATCGCGTAGTGATACATGGCGAAGTCTTATGGCGAACGCGATGAATTTTCATTTCGATACGAGAATTTTCGATAAATATCGAATTTCGATACGAGATTTTTTTTTTAAATGTGAAATATATTCTCCTTAAAAAATGTTTACTTACTATGAATAACAATGAAATAAAATACCTATAATTACAAAATACTGCTCCATTTTAAAAAATCAGTCTAAGTATTTTAAAGCACATAATAAACTGTTTTCGTAGTTTAAAAAAAGATTTATTGCCAATATTCAGATTTTTAACTGTGACCTAAACCGTGCAAAACCGATGTGCAACGTTCTGTCTGCTAGCCCATAGAATAACATGTAATCCGCGATCCTAAGAAGTCCATTTTTTCATGCGGATTATATAAAAATTAAGAGTTTTCCTAGATACTAGGTTAGTCTTATCCACTTCGTCAAAAACAGATTCATTTTATATATTAATGTTTTTAAAAAAATCTAGACCGTTTCGGAGAAAAAAAAAAAAGACAAACTTACACCATCGAAATTGCTTTCAAAATGGGTTTACAGATCTGAAAATATACTGCACGTAGAATTGTAAAAAATTCAGAATAGGATTAGACTGCAGATATAAGACTGTTTTAAAAAAATCAGAACAATAGGACCTATATTTGATGAGTTATTAACAGGCGGCTTGTCGCATTTTCTTTGATGTCGAGTTAGCTGTATATATGAGTTCCGCCATCTACTAATTCTACGATACGATACGATACGATTTTAGGCTTAAGGCTGCGTCACTCGGAATACTACCGTCTTCCATGATATGTGAATTATTAACTATATTATTTAAAAAAATCGTTGCTAAAAGAATAATAAGACTTTGTAAATAACTATACAGCATAGGGTTGGGTATAGCTGTATATACTAGAAAAGTGTGAATGGGTATACCAAAAAAGTTCAAAGAGATATGAAGCCTAAAGAATAGAAAATATTGCTTGCTATTCTGTATAACTCTTTTTTTAATCTTATCCTAATCTGTTTATAATTAACTGAATTCGGTACTGAGCTGACAATACAAGTAGTGCATATTTGAACTTCGTTTGGCATTTCATGAAACTAAATTCAGCGTAGTAATAATCTTTTATTTTTACAGTGTATCTAAAAAAAAAATCCCTTGTTCGAAGTTTAAACTTGGCTTTGAGCTAAGAGCGCTTCGAAAGGAGGTCGCAAAGTTGCAACGCCGCCTTGGTCGGTGCCGCGTTTTTCCAGATAGGTTTTTAATTAACTTTTAAAGACACGGGTCGTGAATCTCATAGTATTAATGTGATTAATTCTAATTAAATTAGTTTGTTTTTAACAATTTGATGTTTATTGCTATTATACTACTACTGAGCGTTGCATAACAAAAATGTATCATTAAAAGTTATTATCTACGCTTTAAAAGCCGATGGCACATAGAGTACGCCGTCCCTGTCATTATGTATGTCCAAACCGGCCGTGTCTTCAAAGGTTAATATCTCGGCTAATTATCGACGATTTTTTTTTCAGAAATCATCATTAACAATGCTTTTATACTTCTGCACGAAAGGTACCATCAGCGCTCCTCAAAACTTTTGCTGAATGCCCGCAAATCGCAATTTGTGTGTAACAGAAAAACGCGTTTTTCTCAAAAAATACGTGACCTAGGATAATCGCTATAATTTTCCTGCAAGGTTTAAGTTAACGTCTACTACCTCTAATTTTTTCATAATTTTAGTTTGAGTAGATTCGGAATTAGAGGGGGGGGGGGGGGCATATTTTTGCACTATATTTTCGACGATATCTCTACAACTATAATACCTAAAATTAAAAGAAATGTATTTTTGAGTTCAGCGTTACGAAAGCTTTCACTCGATACCCCACACGATATACAAAGAAAAGATTTTTCTTTTCAAGTAGCTTAATTAGCCCTCTACATTTTCCCTAAATATATTTGTGAACGTTTAATAATATGAAAATATGTGGGTCAATAGTCTTTATTACTTCCCCCAATTTGAACTTTCCACGTTCCATAGTTTACGAGTAAAATGGCTGTGACAGACAGACAGACACAGGAGTGATCTTATAATGGTTCCGTTTTTACTTTTTAAGTACGGAACTCTAAAAATCGAAAAAAGACACAGAAAGAACAAATACACAAGAATAGGAATGATTTTTGCTATCGAATAACCCAGCAGCTGAAGTGACGTCACCTGTTCATGAACCACCGCCCCCTGAATACCAGGCCATAGCGCTTACACAAAAATGGCGGCTGTCTTAGCGGATTTTTTTAATTTTGTGTACGATCTCCTGAACTAGACACCAGTATTTTTCAAACGTTTTCTTTGACTGGTTTAATCTCATAAAACCATAGTTGAAAAAACTTAAAAAAATATCGGTGTTCCAATTCAAGGGACCGTACAAACGCTAAAATAATCCACCTACGATACCCACCATTTTGTGTCAGCGGTCAGGGCTGGTATTCAGGGGGTGATGCATGAACCCTCATGAATCGAGGCTAACAAAAAAGACAGGCTGCCGCACTATCTTGCGCACCAGACCGGTAGTCACGTGGTGCTGCTGCACCTACATTCTAGCACTACGTGACTCAAGCGGTCTGAAAAAAAAAGAGTTAAGGTGCTATCAGATTCACCAACTTTTCGAGCAACGAACTTCTCAGTTGATTTTAACCCCAATTTGTTTTCGTGCAAAGGGAGAAAAAGACTACAATTGTCGTTGCTACAGTAGAAGGAAAACCAATACTACTAGTACCAGCCGTTAATATTTATCGCCTATTCGTATCAATCGCTTATCTCTGATTGGCTGAAATGTTGAAAGTTGGGGGGGGGGGGGGAGTCTCGGCTAGCGCAGACTTTTTTAGAGCTGTGTAGATAAAAAGTTGGGGATAGTGCTGTTTGCTATCACACTGGGTATTGAGACAATATTTCACAAAAAGTTGGAGGAAATCAAGAGTTGGCTCAAAAACTTGGTGAATCTGATAGCAACTTTACGTGTAACGCACCACTTCAATCTGTATTTTTCGTCAGCCTCGCCCGGGAACTACCCATAGAAATACAAAGGTATCCAATTCTAATTCCACTGCTCTATATAAATAATTTATCGGCTACAAACAGATGTAACTGTGAACCGAGAAAAGATAACCAATAAATAACCTTGAATCGGTGTAGGCCTTTTACTAAGAAATGCCTAAATTTTTTCCACATAAGATTCTAATAGGCGTAGAAAAATAACCAAATTGAGAAACAAGCGTTTTCCTAAGTTAAACGGAAAAGTTATCCACTTCATTGAAAAACGATCAATATCACATAATTTTTAAACACGAGTCGTCCGAGCGGTTTCCAAGATATTTTTCAAACACTATGACTTCAACCACAACAAAGCTATCACACTAGTGCACTGCCCTATTTCACTTAAAAATGGAATTCCAGATCACAAAATATACTGCATGTAGAAATGGATAAATTTCAGGATAAACGTAGACGGAAGCAATGAGACTACTGTAAAAAAAAAAAAAAAAATCACGATAAATCCCATATTTTTTACATACTAAATAACGGCTTTTTGAGTCGCCTTTGATCTCAAGCTAGCCGTGTATATAGTATAGTACCGGTTTTGGGGTGAGATTTGCTGAGTCACTCGAGAAACTATCGTTTGTCATGACATTTTAAAGTAACAGAATAAATTGAACTGTTTTGGGAAAAAATGTACTTGAAGAGGGAAAACATAAATACAGTGCCAGCAAAAAAAAAAAAAAAAAAAAAAAATCTCAACAATCATTGCAATTTTTTTAAAAAGCCCTCATTTTAAACCACTACCAGAACTAAAAAAAAAGGAAGAACGCTGAGTCATCCCAAGCTGCAAGGGCCACTCCACGTGTCCAACGCGTGATAGAAACTCTCGCTCGCCTCTTCTATTTCAAGTAGGAAAAAGTAAAATAAAACATCAGAACATTAAGATTGTGGCTTGAGTGTCAAGATTTTTTTTGCCGGCACTGTTATTATATTTAAATAGTGTAAATGTATGCATAAAAAAAAAGAATGCAGCAAAATAAAACATATGATGTAGAAGATAGTTTAATTATGTGTTAAGGGACTACTTCACTTACGCGAAAACACACACTCGCTAATGTTAATCCTACGAGAGAATTTTTTTTAAATATCTCGTTTGCATTTCAATATTTTTTTTTCCTTCACTGGATAGATGAGGTTGATCTCTACAAAGGCCGTTTTAGGTAGATTTCGTAAGAAATACTACCTATTGCAGTCGTTACCATGGTGCGACTTTTGAAAAATTCCTTCATAACTTTTCATTATAGGACCCCAGGAACCCAAAACCACCCCCACCTAAAAAGTTTATATATATATATATATGTATGTATGTATGTACTAAATTTTGTCCGCACGATAAAAGTCGCAATTATGCACGGATCGTCTTCAAACTCGCCAACAACTTTGAGATGGCTAATATCTCGGCGGGGATTGAAAATGGGTAAAATCGGACCAAGGGAATGGAAATGGGGAGAGTTCAAAAATTTGAATACCATCTTAACATGATTCCGATAAAATCAGCTCTTACACAACAATGACAGAAAAAAATAAATATTTTTTGTTATTGCAGTTGCCAACAATTAAAAAAAAAGCAATAAAATTCTCACCACAACAATTGCTTTTCTTTTGCGAGAATTTCACGTGAAAAATTAAATAAAATAAATAGTTTGACGAATTGAAAACAAATTGAATATTACGTCATAAGTTTCCTAGAGCAAGATTTCCGCATGAAAACTCAAAATGAAATAAATAGTTTGACGAATTAAAAAACAACAACAAAATATTGCGTCATATTGGAAATAAAATGGACCTCAGCAGGTGAATATGTAACGTCATGTGAGTTTGAAGAAACGTATTAAAACATGATAAAAACCCGACTATGGAAATATTAACTTATTTATCACTTTGAGATTCTTTGAATTTGCTTTAGCTATTTTTTAAACCTATTCCATATGCATGCGTGCGTGTATTCGTGTATATTAGAATTTTCACAAAATGTTTAGCTCCCTAGAGCTCATTCTTAGTGGAGGAACTGGGTTTATCTCTAATCTTGATTTAAATTTTGTTGGTTAATTTAGTACTTAACTTCGAAATCTACCTCCGCCTGTAGGCCCGAGCCGGCAGGGATTTTTTATTTTTCGATCTTGTTTGCAGGTTTCCTTTATGAGGATACTTTCACTTTCGGAACCGTCAGGAAACAACAAAAAAAAAAGGGAAATTAAGCGTGAAATAAAATTCATGACATTTTTCATATTTACGCATAATTTTGTAAAACTACATTATATTAAATATAAAATAAATATATTAACAAATTTGTTATATTAAAATGTTTTATAATATACGTATACCATCTCTTCAGGCATTATTATCATAGTAGCTATCACAGTATAAACATTTTTCAATTATCTGTTATTACAGTTATATAAAAAAAACCTGACACAATTATTTTTTCATAAAAAAAATCTTTATCTTGTTTGTATACTTTTACATTAAAATCAATTTCTATAAAACATATTTCGTTATTTTTCATAAAAACTCTTAAGACATATTTCGTTATTTTTCTTTAAAAGATATATTCTAACAGGTTTAAAATACGCTATACAACAAGCATATTATGTACAATGCATCGTCTATAATTTCCAGCCCCTTTCCAAAAATCCCTTTCACCCCTCTCCAGACGCTTCCTCAGTTTGAAATGATGTTGTTTTGCAGTTCGCATGAGATCTTATTCTTCCCATCTTCTCTCTTTCGTTTTTCCCCTTCCTCCAACATTATCTGCCAACGGACGTCGATAGTTGAATGTGTAATGTCGTTGCATATATTATCTTTTTCTAAGTTGATTTCTATGGCTTCCCTCATTAATGTGTTATGGAGGTTTTCGTAATTGGCTATTTTTTCTATTTTAATTGACTGTGGTTTCAAGATTTTTTTTTATATTTGCTCTTGAAAGGGCCGTTGCTTGGCTATTGTATTTTAGTTCGCGAATATGTTCTTTATATCATTCGTTAATTTTCCTCTTAGCCATTCCTATGTATGATATTTCTTTATTTTCGATATTCGAAGCATTAATCAGCCAGCAAGGGCCCTTTCAAGAGCAAATATAAAAAGCCCCTTGAAACCACAGTCAGTTAAAATAGAAAAAATAGCCAATTACGAAAACGTCCAAAACACATTAATGAGGGAAGCCAAATCAACTTAGAAAAAGATAATACTACACATCCAACTATCGACATCCGTTGGCGGATAATGTTGGAGAAAGGGGAAAAACGAAAGAGAGAAGATGGAAAAAAAGAGGGAAAACTATAAGATCTCACGCGAACTGCAAAACAACATCATTTCAAACTGAGGAAGCTTCCGGAGAGGGGTGAAAGCGTTTTTTAGAAAGGAGCTGAAAAGTATAGACGATGCATTGCATATAATATCTTGTTATATAGCGTATTTTAAACCTGTTAGAATATATCTTTTAAAGAAAAATAACGAAATATGTCTTTTTTTTTAAATATATAACTGTAATAACAGATAATGGGTTGGGTTGATTGTTGACGGCCAATTATCTACACGAGGGATATGGGCCCTGGGGGGAGTGCCTTCCGTGGAGCTCTTTCTAAGGGAACCTAATCCGTATTAACGCATGGAAATCCACGGTTCGAAGAAAACTCCGAACGATTAGGCCGACGGGCGCGATTGGGTTCGAACCCAGCACCTCCCGTCAACCAGCTTCGAGAGCAGAACCTCTCAGCCACTGGTGGGGCTCCAACAGATAATGGAAATATGTCTATACTGTGATAGCTACTATGATAATAATGCCTGAAGAGGTGGTACAGGATAAGTATAAGTATAATACGGGCATTACAAAAGACAGCGATTCCTGCTGATAAAAATATTAAAAATTTTTTATAATATTTTCAGTGACAAATATATTGCATTTTCATAGTTCAATTCTGAATGAAACCATTACCTGTCCAACTTTTACTATCTTATACTACATTAACATTCTTTCATTCAAATGTGGAGTTAGATTTCCATGTATTCTAATCTGAAGCAAACAATGTAAGAATATTAAATAGTTAACTATCTTTTTTATATGAAGAGAAGAGCAAATCTTTGGTGAAATTCAATAGTAAAAAATTCCTTTCGGTATGTGCCGGGAGGAAGTAGCTTTCATATATCTTGGTTTTAAAATTTTCCAAGTTTTACTCGAACCTAATTTTAAAGCAAATTAGTAAGCTATAGCCAAGTTGGCATCATTTATGGATACTTATTTTTTGTCGCCAAAGTTTTCGATATTTCGCGAAGTGTCGCCAAGCTTGGTGAGAATTCGAAGCTAACGGATACATTTTGTAGCAAGATGGAGGATGAAGCTGGCCAACGACCTCGGTCGAGACATTTGTATGTACTATGCATACAATCAATTTCATCCAAATCAGTTCATAAATGCGAGAGTTACAGCAAGACAAAAATCAGATTGTTTCAAAATGTCACCCATCATAGAAATTCAAACTGCTATATCTCAGCCATTTTTTAAGATAAAGGCTAAACAAAATATGCTCCGGAATCCTTGGATTAAGGTCAAACTCTTAATAAAAAAATATTTTTCAGTTTTTAATTTATTCGCACAGCTTTTATTAATGACCGCCATTTTGAAAAAAGATGGCGGATGAAGCTGACCGACGAACTGGGTCGAGACATTGGTATGTACTATGCATACAATTAATTTCATCCAAATCGGTTAATAAATACGAGAGTTATCGCATGAAAAAAAAATCAGATATATATATATATATGTCACATTTTAACGGAGGGTGGTTTTGGGGTCTGGGGGGGGGGGGGGGGGTGGGTCATGATCGGTGAAAATATACTAAATTTTCCGGAAGTGCTTTCATCCGGACGGCTGCAATAGGTAGCTTTTTACTTTTTGTAATGAAAGCTACCTAAAAAAAATTGATTGTTTTACTAACAAATAGCGGTATCCACATAAGAACACAAGAATTTAGCCAGGATTCGTTTGCAAATATCATGACCGATTGGGGAGATTCGCTACCGGATTGCCTAATTTCAATATTTTTTTTTTTTCTGCGATTGTTCGACGAAATTTGCAATTTTTTCGATAATCAATATTTTTTTTCTGCGATCGTTTTTACAATATTAGCGATTTTTTTCATCGCTTGGTGAAATTCATGATTTTTTCCCACGATCGTTTGACGAAATTCACTTTTTCCTGAGATTGTTTGACGAAATTTGTGATTTTTTCAACGATTGTTAGACGAAATTTACGAATATTTTTTCCGCGATTGTTTGACGAAATTCGCGACTTTATTCCGCGACAGATTGACGATATTAATGGTTTTATTTCCCGAACATTTGGCGAAATACACGTTTTTTTCGGTTCCCGTTTAACAAAATTCGCATCTTTTAGATTAAAAAAAATAAAAAAAAAGCGAAATCCGCCGTTTGACGGAAAAGTGGCAACCCTGAAGTGAAAGTACCCCCATTTGGAAACCCTGCAAACGAAGTTGAAAAGGGTAAAAGCGGCCTTATTACAGATCGACCTCAGCTATCCAATGCAAAAGGATTATTTAAAAATATTGAAATGCAAACGAGATATTTACAAAAATTTCTTCCATGGGACTAACATTAGCGAATTGTTTTCGCATGAGGGAAGTAGTCTCTCTAGAGGCCTCTTCACTCACGCGAAAACAGCCGTTCGGTAATGTTAATCCAATGGGAGAAAATTTTTAAGATATCTCGTTTGCATTTCAATATTTTGAAACGATTTTTTTGTATTGATTAGCCGAGACTGATCTCTGCAAAGGCTGTTTTGCACTTCTTCGATTTTTTTTTTTATTAGGTTACTTTTATTTTCGGAACCGGTTTCGACATTAAAAGTATTCTCATAAAAAAAAAAAAAAAAAAAAAAAAAAAAAACTTGCGAAGAAAATCGGAAAAGTAAAAAACGGCCTTTGTAGAGATCGAACTCAGCAGTCCAAAGCCAAAGAAAAAAAAATATTTTTTTGAAATGCAAACGAAATATTAAAAAAAAAAAAATCTTCCATAGGATTAACATTAGCGAACGAGTGTTTTCGCGTGACTGAAATAAGCAAAATTCTAGCCTTTGGAATTAAGGAAAAAGAGAAAGCAAGAAAACAGGTTTCTTTTCAATCCCTCTTTACTAGCACTTATATTCTGCTTCCGCCAACGGGGAGAGTACATCTGATAAGATAAGAAAGGGAGCTTACCCAGCGAGCAGTCAATCGATGCAGGCGACGGTGAGTCTGGACCACGCCTAGTGGCCTAGTTCAGTTTGTCATTATCTCCGGAGAAAAGCACAGCACGCTTTTTCTTTCTCCTACGTTCCACGTGTTTCAGAGTACAAATCTGGAACATTAAAAGTAGAATAACTTACTCTAACAGGAAAATGAAAATACGCCATGTTTAAGTGAATAGATAAATTAAAGCTAAATTTTACGAATTTTTCTCTAGGCAAATAATATTAATTTGTTTAATGATTGAACTAAAATATGATATGCTTACCAAATTTAGGATTGTAACTTGCTAAGTTACAAAAAGAAACAAATAAATACAAGCATTTCATTTAATATTTCAATCCTAATAAGGAAATTAATTGTTAGTTTTAAAAATAAACATTTACTTTAGGTTTGACAGATGTCCTTCAGTGAGGTTTTCTTTCTGATTATGTTCCGCTGCCTGCAGCCGCTATAGCAGACGAAATGCTTCTCACGGATTTGACGCCGAAAAATGAGTTTTGTGATACATATACTGGAAAGAGCGCCATCTATTGTCTGCATGTGAAGTTAAAAACCAAAACCTCTTTCTAATTTCATGGAGTAACTTTAAGTTTAGCTGTATATTTTTTTATTTTTAACACATTCGAACATATAGTTGAAAAATGTTTGTGAACTCGGTCTGTTTGTCCGAGCTCTAACTCGCATAAATATAATCAGATTTCCATGTGATTGATATATGTTATTGAGATTTACTATGCATAATCCGTATTGAAAATGAAGTGTGCAGCATCCATGGTAGATTTACAAGGACCTCTCAAAACAATCCCGTTATATTGTGATCGATGGGGAAAAATTGTTTGTATTGTATTTTAAACAGTGATTTGTTTCTATATGCACTAAGGTGCACAAGTAGCGGCGGCGACACAAATGACTACGTCATCGAATTACGAGATGAAATCCCAATGTAGGACAAGGTTATTAGGTATAGACGAAAGAATGACTGGTCTGCCTCGACATTTCTTGGCGCGATATGAGCAGCAGCGGGCGCCAACTCGTCATTTTGGCGACATTCACATCATAGAGTTACGAGATAATATTGGTGCCAAATTAAAGGTAGGATAAAGTTCTTTAAGAATAATTTGGTCTGCCTGCGCATATCCTGGTAGAAACCTCGGCAGACTAAAATTTATAACAAAGAAAGACGTCATAATGTACAATTCAAATCCAATAAACGTAATATTTTACATTACATTGCCATATATATTACTTCGCCATCGACTCTCAAGATGAATGAAGAGTTTAGGAAAAGCTTATTAACTGTACGTGAAAGTAGGAACGATTCGCCCTAACTTGGTACAAAGCGAGAACAACGGGCGCCAATTCCACATTTTGGGGGTACTGAATGTTACGTCATCGAGTTACAGCTTGAAATTTTGGCACATTTAAGATATATATCAGTACATTAATAATATTTCAGTCTGCCTCGTGATATCTTGGTACGAGATGAGCAGAGCGGGGGCGCCAATTCTTAATTTTGGCGGTATTATCACGTCATCGAGTTACGGCCTGAAATTTTAACACATTAAAGATACAGATTAGTACGATAAGAATATTTCAGTCGGCCTCGTCATATCTTGGTACAAAGCAAGCAGAGCTGGGCGCCAATTCCCAAGGTACTATCAAATCATCGAGTTACGGATTAAAATTTTGGCACATTAAAGGTACATATCAGTACATTAAGAATATTTCAGTCTCTGTCGTCATATCTTGGTACCAGATGAGCTGAGCGGGGCGCCAATTATTGATTTTAGCACTTTTATTACGTCTTCGAGTTTCGGCCTGAAAATTTAACACATTAAAGATACAGATTAGTATAATAAGAATATTTGAGTCTGCCTCGTTAAATCTTGGTAAGAGATGAGCAGAGCACAGCGCCAAGTCTTAATTTTGGCGTTATTATCACGTCATCGAGTTACGGCTTGACATTTTAATATATTAAAGATACAGATTTGTACGATAAGATTATTTCAGTCTGTCTCGTCATATCTTGGTACAAAGCAAGCAGAAAAGGGGGGGGCGCCAATTCCCCCATTTTGAAGGTCCAATCACATCGGAGTTAAAGATTAAAATTTTGGCATAACTCGATGTTAATGTAATGTAAAACATTATGCTTATTGGGTTTGAATTGTACATTATGAGGTCTTTCTTTGTTATAAATTTTAGTCTGCCGGGGGTTTCTACCAGGTATGCGCAGGCAGACCAAATTATTCTTAAAATACTTTATTCTGCATTTAATTTGGCACTAATATTATCTCGTAACTCGATGACGTGACAGTGTCGCCAAAATGACGAGTTGGCGCCCGCTGCTGGTCATATCGTACTAAGAAATGTCGATGCAGACCAGTGATTCCTTCATCTACGCCTAAAAATCTTGTCCTACATCATGATTTTATCTCGTAACTCGATGACGTAATCATTTGTGTCCCCGATACCTGCTCTAATATGCTTACTGTTGAATATGGTGTGCAAAGCATTTATCGTTCATATATTTCCGTTAAAGGTACATATCCGTTCATATATTTCATATCGTTCATATATCGTTAAGAATATTTCAGTCTGCCTCGTCATATCTTGGTACAAAGCAAGCAGAGCGGGGCGCCAAATCCCCATCTTGATGGTACTATCACGTCATCGAGTTACGGCTTGAAATTTTGGCACATTAAAGGTACATATCAGTACATTAAGAATATTTCAGTCTGCCTCGTCATATCTTGTTACAATATGAACAGAGCGGGGCGCCAATTTTTAATTTTGACGTTATCATTACATCATCAAATTACGGCCTCAAAATTTAACACTTTAAATATACAGATTAGTACAATAAGAATATTTCAATCTGCCTCGTCATATCTTGGTAAGAGACGAGCTGAGCGAGGTACCAATTTGTAATTTTGGCATTATTATCACGTCATCGAGTTACGGCCTGAAATTTTAGCACATTACAGATACAGATCAGTACAATAAGTGTATTTTAGTCTGCCTCGTTATATCTTGGTACGATATCAGCAGAGCGGGGCGCCAATTCTTGATTTTGGCTGTATTATGATGTCATCGTGTCACTGCGCGAAATTTTGGCACATTAAGGATATAGATATTAGTACAATGTGTTACAATTTCAGGCCTTAACTGGATAATGTGATAACACCGCCAAAATTAAGAATTGGCGCCCCGCTCTGCACATATCGTAGCAACACATGACGAGGCACACTGAAATATTCTTAATGTATTGATATACACCTTTAATGAGCCAAAATTTCAAGCCGTAACTCGATGATGTGACAGTACCGTCAAAATGGGGAATTGGCGCTCCGCTCTTCTCACTTTGTACCAAGACATGGCGAGGCAGGCTGAAATATTCTTATTGAACTAATCTGTACAAAATCGCCAAAATCAAGAATTGGCGCCCCGCTCTGCTGATATCGTACCAAGATATGACGAGGCAGGCTAAAATATTCTTAATGTACTGATATGTATCTTTAATGTGCCAAAATTTAAAGCTGGAACTCGATAACATGATAGCACCGTCAAAATTGGGAATTGGCGCTCCGCTCAGCCGCTTTGTACCAAGATATGACGAGGCAGACTGAAATATTTTTATTGTACTAGTCTGTATCTTTAATGTAATAAATTTTCAGTCCGTAACTCAATGACGTAATAAAACCGCCAAAAATTAAGAATTGGCGCCCTCTCAGCTGATCTCATACCAAGATATGACAAGGATGACTGAAATATTCTCAGTTTACTGATAGGTACCTTTAATGTGCCAAAATTTCAAGCCATAACTCGATGACGTGATAGTACCGTCAAATAGGGAATTGGCGCCCCGCTCTGCTCGTCTTGTACCAAGATATGATGAAGAAGACTGTAATATTCTTATTGTACTGTTAATAAGCATTTCCTAAACCATTAATTCATCTTGAAAGTCGATGGTGAAGCAATATATATGTTAATGTAATGTAAAACATTATGCTTATTGGGTTTGAATTGTACATTATGAGGTCTTTCTTTGTTATAAATTTTAGTCTGCCGGGGGTTTCTACCAGATATGCGCAGGGAGACCAAATTATTCTTAAAATACTTTATTCTGCATTTAATTTGGCACTAATATTATCTCGTAACTCGATGACGTGACAGTGTCGCCAAAATGACGAGTTGGCGCCCGCTGCTGCTCATATCGTACTAAGAAATGTCGATGCAGACCAGTGATTCCTTTATCTACGCCTAATAATCTTGTCCTACATCATGATTTTATCTCGTAGCTCGATGACGTAATCATTTGTGTCCCCGATACCTGCTCTAATATGCTTACTGTTGAATATGGTGTGCAAAGCATTTATCGTTCATATACTGGCACACAAAAGTGTTCGGTTACAGTATACTGTCTATGAACGCAGGGGTCGACGCAGGTTTTTATTCTTGGGGCCCATTTTGTGAAAAGTAAAAGTTATTTTTGTGAATTTTAAATATTATATTTTTGTGAAAAATAGCATTTTGTAACCGTCATGATATTATAATGTAACTGATATTACCTGTAACCATAACTGTGTATACATTACCTGACATCCTGTAACCGTTAACTGTGTTCCAAATATATCTTGTTATTGTGTATGTGCGCGTCATCTATTAACTTATTGTTAGTTTGTTATTAATTGGTATTAAGATAACGTTCGTATGAATCGTAGGACTGATAGCCGATCCTGAAAAACTCCAAGCTATTATTCAGCTAAAAGTTCCAGAAAATGTAGCATCGTTGCAACGCTTTCTTGGAATGGTTACTTACTTGGCTGAATTGTTCCGAACTTGTCTGAATTAACTCGACCGTATAGGAGCATTATGTAAAAAAAACGCCGAATGGAATTGGGAGAGTGAACAACAGACAGCATTTGAAAAGCTGAAAGAAATTTTAAAGAATTTACCTGTATTGAAGTACTTTAATGTGAATTTACCTATAACATTGTCAGTAGACGCAAGCAAACATTCTGTAGGAGCTGTAATTATGCAAGAAGGACGCCCTGTAGCTTATGCAGCCAAAGCATTAGACAAGACGCAGCAGAATTATTCTCAAATAGAAAAAGAAGCATTTGGAATCAAATTTGGATGTCTACGATTTCATCAATACGTCTGGGGATGCAGAAAACTACGGATCGACCGTTAGGAGCATTATGTAAAAAAGACGCCGAATGGAATTGGGAGAGTGAACAACAGACAGCATTTGAAAAACTGAAAGAAATTTTAAAGAATTTACCTGTATTGAAGTACTTTAATGTGAATTTACCTATAACATTGTCAGTAGACGCAAGCAAACATTCTGTAAGAGCTGTAATTGTGCAAGAAGGACGCCCTGTAGCTTATGCAGCCAAAGCATTAGACAGACGCAGCAGAATTATTCTCAAATAGAAAAAGAAGCATTTGGAATCAAATTTGGATGTCTACGTTTTCATCAATACGTCTGGGGATGCAGAAAACTAACTGTGGAAACGGATCACAAACCGTTAGTATCAATATCAAGAAGTCATTACATTTAGTTCCTCCTCGTCTGCAAAGAATCATGTTGGACATCATGCCTTATCGTCCTGAAATTATTCATAAAAAAGGAACTGAAATGTTTATAGCTGATACTTTGAGCCGAGATTGTAATCTTAATTCTAATTTAGATATGCCTGAATTACAGATGGAAATTCATTTAGTTGTTCCGATGACTGAATCTAAAGCAACTGAACTGATTCAAGCATTGAAAGATGATAAAGAGTTAAGCCTGCTAATTAATATGATTCAAGATGGTTGGCCAGAAGAATTAACTAAAGTTCCTGATAGTCTAAGAAAATATTGCACTTTTCGAGATGAGTTTGCCGTTTATGATGACATCCTGCTCAGAAGTGATCGAATAGTCATTCCGCGCAAGCTTATGGAACCTACGTTGAAAGCTATTCATCTTGGTCATCAAGGTATTCAACATTCACTCAGTATAGCTAGAGAAAATGTCTGCTGGGTTGGCATGAATAAAGATATTACATTATATGTTAAACAGTGTAAAGTTTGTCAACAACGTCAAAGAGATAATCCGAAGAACCATTAATGTTGAATGAAGTACCAGAGAGACCTTGGCAAATTATTGGCACAGATATTTTTCATTTGGATAAAAAGAATTATTTACTTATTGCAGACAGCTATTCAGGTTATTTTGATTTTTGTGTGCTGAACAACTTATCATCTAGTACAGTTATACAAGCTTTTAAATGTTGGTTTGCAACTCATGGTATTCCTGAAACTTTATGCTCTGATGCAGGTACTCAGCTGATTTCTAAAGATGTGAGACATTTCGCTAAACAGTGGAATATAAATCTTCAAGTATCATGTCCAGAACACAAAAGATCCAATGGTCTAGCTGAACGTTATGTTCAAG
Organism: Maratus speciosus; assembly: GCA_963932465.1. Classification (NCBI taxonomy): domain Eukaryota; kingdom Metazoa; phylum Arthropoda; class Arachnida; order Araneae; family Salticidae; genus Maratus; species Maratus speciosus. Next base: position 63,929,209 of record OZ010789.1, read on the forward strand.
AAACTAAACAGCTTATAGCTAAATGTGCTGCAGATGGTTCTGACTTATATTTAGCATTGTTAAATAACATAAATATACCTAGAGGAGTTTTAGGATCTCCTGCACAACGTCTTATGGGAAGAAGAACTAGAGGAATATTGTCAGTAAGCTCAAAGTTGTTAAAACAATCTATCATAAAAAATGTTTCCTTTAACCTTACAGAAAAGAGGATAAAAGAGAAAGAGTATAGAGATAGTGGCTCAAAGCCGAAAAAGTCAATTTCTATTGGTCAGAAAGTGTGGCTTAGAAAAGGTCATAGAAAGTGGAGTCCTGCTGATGTAATCCCAGATAGCATTTTTAATTTGCAGAAAATTTTCAGCAGTCTTGCTTTGAAAACCTGCAAAGTTGCAGCAAGCTCAACATGACAAGACTGAAAGTTCATAACAAGAATGCAGCAAGATAATGCAAACGACGAAGTCACCACACTTTGAACTTGCAGCTAACTTGTCGTGCAAGTTAAATTCATGCTGTATCAAATTTATTGCAAATTAAAGGCAAATAAGTAATCAAAAATACTGCAAAGCAGTAATCTTTCCACGCCCCACTATAAGCTTAACCCCTTCGGAGGAGTCCTTAGACCTGATCAGGTCTATTGATGCAAACACACCGTCAGAAGGTGCATGCATCGTTTTCATCACCATAAACGAGTTACGGTAATATTTATACTTTTCAACACGAGACTTTTTTGGTATTTGAAAAGTATAGCGTTTAGAAAAAGCGGTGCCAGCCGAATACAATTTCTGCGTATGTGCTGATTGTCTATTCTCTCAAGAGAGGGACTTTTTGATTTCGTCACTTTCGTGAATTAAAGACAGTCTTGCCATCAGTTTCACAACAAACTACTCATGCAAGTGGGAAATGGTATACCTTGCGGAAAATTTGCTGCGAATTTCTAAATTCAAATTTGTCGCTAATCCACTTGAACGCTAATCCAATGGCGCTGCTAATCATGGGATTCAATAAAGATGTGTTGTAATTTTGTCTTTGTCAAATTTCAGCGCATGCGTGTTTATATCTGTTCTCCTTCCAACAAAAGGAATTTTTCTATTACGTCGTTATTTTATGACAGTGTTGTATCAATTTTAGAGCAAAGTTGCGTTGCAAGGGAGCGATTGATTATATTCCGCCTACCTAGTAGTGTCCTTGCGGCAATATTATTACTTCAAATTTGTCGTCACAAGAAAATATCAAGAAAAAATTAATCTTGCTGCAATTGTTCATGCTATCTGGGATTGCTCCAGCTCAAGGACCAAGATCATTTATCATTAAGACGCCAGATGGTGCAACTTATAGAAGAAATACTTGGTTTCTCCGTCCAAATGCTACTCCTGAGAAACCTTCAGTTTCAAGTAGTTCAGATCCTACACTTGAAGAAACTGACAGTCCTGATCCTACACATTGCCAAAGTGAATCACCGCCAAAAATGTCTGATGACTCGGATTTGGTAAGTGCTGATGCTTCTCCAAATCTGTGATCTACTCCTGTTCCTAAGATCAAAACTCCTGTGTGCAAAACTGATACTGGTATAAAAACCCGTTCTGGCAGGACTGTTAAAAAACCTGATAAACTTGACTTGTAAAAGAAAAACTGTTTCTTTTCATAAAAAAAGGGGGATGTCATGATATTATAATGTAACTGATATTACCTGTAACCATAACTGTGTATACATACCTGACATCCTGTAACCGTTAATTGTGTTCCAAATATATCTTGTTATTGTGTATGTGCGCGTCGTCTATTAACTTATTGTTAGTTTGTTATTAATTGGTATTAAGATAACGTTCGTATGAATCGTAAACATTACAGTAACGAAAGTTCAAATCCAGTTACTGAAATTCGGACCAAGAATTTAGTAACAAAAACTTCTTTAAATCCCCTTGCAAAAGTTGTTTTTCGGGACCTGATTTTATTTACAAATTACACATTTTAAAACAGTTTTTATGAAAAAGAATTTTACGAAAGGGCCTATTTTATTAAAAGAAATTTTGTGAAGAGGCCCATTTTATTGAATTTATTTTTATGAAGAGGCCCATTTTATTGAATTTATTTTTGTGAAGAGGCCTATTTTATTCAATAGATTTTTGTGAAAGGGCCCTAAACAGGCCCCAAATTTTGCCTGGATCGACCCCTGGAGCGATAAGTGCTGGAAATGCATTTTCAGTTGTCGTTTTAAATTTAAGAAACTTTTAAAATATTACTTGATGTGCATAGATCATATACAGGGCTGTACAAACGAATTCGTGTACATTTCCGTTTACTGGCGGAAATTACTGAAAGGAATTTTCAACTATGTTTAAGAGTTTCCTATCACAATAAAATTTTAGCATAATGTGTATTATATATACAAATCGATAGATCATATTACATGGATTCACAAAAGAATTTTAATTCCTTTCTGACTATAGATGGTTTGCCGAAATTGAGTTTTCAAATGCATTATGCGTGTTCCAAATTTCAACTTTTATGCCAGCGGTTCCCAACCTTTATTGGTACGCGACTCATCTTTAAGTAAAAAAAAAAAAAATTCGCGACCCACCTAATATGAGGGTGTATCTAATATGAGTATAGAAATTTTAGTATGACTTCTATAAGCTATCGGCTATGCTATCCTATGAAAAAGCAAATTTTCGTATGAAGGATGATGCACTATTAACAAAAACTAGAATTGGTAATCCCAATGTGTGTAAGTTGAATAACAATTAAAACAACAAATATAATGACAATATACGTTTAATTATTATCAAAACACAACTTTACAAATCAATAAGATTTCTGGCAATGGTATTTACCTATGAGGGCATTAAGGCTGTTCTTAACTGCTCTGCTCAACAAGCGCAAAACGTTCTGACACATTTACAAATGCATTTTTTAACGGAAAGATATAAAATTTGAAAGCCTGGCCATGGAAGCGATTTGGAATTGAACTGTTTTTTCCATTTTTTGATCAATCAATTACCCATTGAGTTAATTTCGATCACGTGACAAACCCGTTTTTCGCCCGTTCTTGAGTGATTTTTCTACTTTCGCGTGGAAATTCGGTTCAAAACGTCCACTTTGACATTATTTTCTGAAAGATCTATTGTGTTTGCAAAAAAAATGAAAAAACAGCTCGATGACATAGTTTCTGAATAACAACACCAGCTAGTTTCATGCATTTTCGAACAAAAATAAATTAAAACTTACGTCAGGAAGTTGCCCTTTTGGATTTGAGAACGGCCTTAATATCAGAGTTAAAACTCGTTAATTTTTAACTTAAGTCATTTTCTAGACACAGTTTGTTTCTGTAATTGTTTTTCAAAAATAGCAAAGTCGAAAAAGCACGTTCACACAAATGTGTCCCGTTGAACCATGGAACGGAAGGAAAACAAGCGTATATTTGCACTGGATCTTCCCTGGCTGTTTGCCAACGAATTTTTTCATTCAACGTTAATACACAGTCCATGAGCACTTGCGAGAAAGGGCGGATAGTAAGGGGAAGTTATCGCTTAGCCTTAAGAGGGGGGGAGGGGTAAGCAGTTCGTTAGCGTAAAATCCCGACTGCCCCCGAGCGCTTCAGAACCTATGCGTTGAAACTTTAGTTCGAAGGAGAAATTGAGTAGAAATAGAGGAGAAATTGAGTAGAGAACTAATTAGACCGGGCGGCGGCAACACAAATGGCTACGTCATCGAGTTACGAGATGAAATCGTGATGCAGGACAAGATTATTAGGAGTAGATTAAGGAATGACTAGTCTGCCTCGACATTTTTTGGTACAATATGAGTTGCAGCGGGCGCCAACTCCTCATTTTGGCGTCCTTATCACGTCATCGAGTTAGGGATAAAACTGGTGCCAAATTAAAGGTAAAAAAAAGTATTTTAAGAATATTTTGGTCTGCCTGTGCATATATTGGTAGAAACCCCCGGCAGACTTAAATTTATAACAAAAAATATGTTATAATGTACAATTCAAACCATGTAAACATAATAATTTACGTTACATTGCCATATATATTACTTCACTATCGACTTTCAAGATGAAATAATGGTTTAGGAAAAGCTTATTGACAGTACGTGAGAAAATGACTTATTCGGCATAACCTGGTAAAAAGCGAGACAAACAGGGCGCCACATCCCTATTTTGAGAATACTATCACGTCATCAAGTTACGGTTTGAAATTTTGGCACTTTTAAGACACTGATTAGTATAATAGGAACATTTCAGCATGCCTCGTCATATCTTTGTAGGAGATGAGCAGAGTGGGGCGCCAATCCTTAATTTTGGAGGTATAATCACGTCCTCGAGTTACAGCCTAAATTTTTGGCGCATGAAAGGCCCATATCAGTGCATTCAGAATATTTCAGTCTGCTTCGTCATATCTTGGTACGAGACGAGCAGATCCGGGCGCCAATTCTTAATTTTGGCGGTATCATCGCGTTATTGAGTTACGGCTTGAACATTTGGCACATTAAAGGTACATATCAGTACAATAAGAATAATTCAGTCTGCCTCGTCATATCTTGGTACGAGACGAGCAGAGAGGGGCGCCAATTCTTAATTTTGGCAGTATCACCACGTCATCGAGTTACAGCTTGAATATTTGACACATTAAAGGCGCATATCAGTACAATAAGAATATTTCAGTCTGCCTCGTCATATCTTAGCACGAGACGAGCAGAGTGGGGGCGCAAATTCTTAATTTTGGCGATATAATCATGTCATCAAGTTACGACATGAAATCCCAATGTAGGACAAGATTATTAGGAGTAGATTAAGGAATGACTGGTCTGCTTCAACATTTTTTGGTAAGGATATGAGCAGCAGCGGGCGCCAACTAGTTATTTTGGCGTCACTATCACGTCATCAAGTTATGGGATAAGACTGGTGCCAAATTAAGTATTTTAAGAATATTTTGGTTTGCCTGCGCATATTCTAGTAGAAACGCCCGGCAGACTAATATTTATAACAAAAAAAAAAGCCATAATGTACAATTATAACCCTATAAACATAATAATAAACATTACATTGCCATATATATTACTTCGCCATCGACTTTCAAAATGAAATAATGGTTTAGGAAAAGCTTATTAACAGTACGTGAGAAAATGACTGATTCGGCATAACTTGGTACAAAGCGAGAAGAAGAGGGTGCCAAATCCCTTTTGACAGAGTACTATCACGTCATCGAGTTACGTCTTTAAAGTTTGGCACTTTAAAGACACTTATAAATACAATAAGAATATTTCAGTCAGCCTTGTCATATCTTGGTACGAGACGAGCAGAGCGGGGCGCCAATTCTTAATTTTGCGGTATAACAACATCTTCGAGTAACGGCTTAAAAATATGGCACATTAAAGTACTATCAGTACAATAAGAATATTTCAGTCTGCCTCGTCATATATTTGTGCGAGACGAGCAGATCGGGCGCCAATTCTTGATTTTGGTGGTATAATCACGTCATCGAGTTACGACATGAAATCCAGATGTAGGACAAGATTATTAAGAGTAGATTAAGGAATGACTGTTCTGCCTCGACATTTCTTGGTACAATATGAGCAGCAGCAGGCGCTACATCGACATTTTGGCTTCACTATCATGTCATCGAGTCACGGGATAAAACTGGTGCCAAATTATAGGTAAAATAAAGTATTTTAAGAATATTTTGGTCTGCCTGCGCATATCCTGGTAGAAATACCAGGTAGACTAAAATTTATAACAAAAAAGACATCATAATGTACAATTCAAATCCTAAAAACATAATAAACATTACATTGCCATATATATTACTTCGCCATTGACTTTCAAGATGGAATAATGGTTTAGGAAAAGCTTATTAACAGTACGTGAGAAAATGACTGATTCGGCATAACTTGGTGCAAAGCGAGAAGAGCAGGGCGCCAAATCCCTATTTTGACAGTACTATATCACGTCATCGAATTACGGCTTAAAATTTTGGTACTTTAATGATACCGATTAGGACTATACGAATACTTCAGTCTGACTCGTTATATCTTGGTAAGAGATGAGCAGAGCGGGGCGCCAATTCTCATTTTTAGCGGTATAATCAAGTCATCGAGTTACTGCCTGAAAATTTGGCACATATCAGTACAAAAAAGATATTTTTGTCTGCCTCGTCATATCTTGTTACGTGACGAGTAGAGCGGGGCGCCAATTCCCCAATTTGGCGGTATCATCAAGTCATCGAATTACGGCTTGAAAATTTGGTACACAATTTGGTACATTTGGTATGGCTGAAAAATTCGTATTGTACTAATCGGCATCTTTAAAGTGCTAAAATTTCAAGCCGTAACTCAATGACGTGATACTACTCTCAAAATAGGGATTTGGCGCGGCGCACTGTTCATTTCTCTTTGTACCACGTTATGCCGAATCAGTAATTTTCTCTCGTACTGTTAATGATCTTTTCTTAAACCATCATTTCATCTTGAAAGTCAATAGCAAAGTAATGTATATGGCAATGTAATGTAAATTATTATGTTTATAGGATTTGAATTGTACATTATTAGTCTTTTTTTTTTGTTATAAATTTTGGTCTGCGGGGTTCCTGGGATATGCGCAGGCTGACCAAAATATTCTTAAAATACTTTATTTTACCTTTAATTTGGCCCCAGTTTCATTTCGAAATTCGACGACGTGATAGTGACGCCAAAATGGCGAGTTGGCGCCCACGGCAGTTCATATCGTACCAAGAAATGCCCAGGGAGACCAGTAATTCCTTAATCTACTCCTAATAATCTTGGCCTACATCAGGATTTCTTGTCGTAACTCGATGATGTAATTATACCGCCAAAATTAAGAATTGGCGCCTCGCTCTGCCCGTCTCATATCAATATATGACAAGGCAGACTGAAATATTCTTATTGTGCTGATATGTGTCTTTAATGTGCCACAAATTTAGGCCGTAACTCGATGACGTAATTATACCGCCAAAATTAAGAATTGGCGCCTCGCTCTGCCCGTCTCATATCAATATATGACAAGGCAGACTGAAATATTCTTATTGTGCTGATATGTGTCTTTAATGTGCCACAAATTTAGGCCGTAACTCGATGACGTAATTATACCGCCAAAATTAAGAATTGGCGCCTCGCTCTAGTCATCTCCTACCAAGATATGACGCGGCAGACTGAAATATTCGTATTGTACTAATCGGTATCTTAAAAGTGCCAAAATTTCCAGCCGTAACTCGATGACGTGATAGTACTATCAAAATAGTGACTTGGCGCTCTCTGTTCTTCTCACTTTTTACCAAATTATGCCGAATAAGTCATTTTCTCACGTACTATCAATAAGCTTTTTCTAAATCATTATTTCATCTTGAAAGTCGATGGCAAAGTAATACATATGACAATGTCATGTAAATTATTATGCTTATAGGGTTTGAATTGTACATTATGCAGGGTTCATACAGAGTTGGGAAGAAAAAATCCAAGGAGTACCAAAAAAATCCGAGGAGTCTAAAAAATTTTAAGGATTTGCCAATTTTTTTTTTGTTGCTTTTATGTGCTGCATCGTTATGTGGTATGCACACTCTAATTTTGATTAGTCAAACCCCAAACACTTATTGTGTATATCACATACATGATACATCTTAAAGAAAATTTTAAAAGGTAAAAAAAAAAGAATGCTAAACGCAACATATAAGAAAAAATATAACATATATTTATATATGTTATATAATATAATATATATTTTTCTTTTCTTCTTTAAGAACAGCGGTAATCGATTTTTTCGAAGATGAAACTTTGACGAAATTAGCATTTTTTTTTTCGCGATCATATGATGAAATTCGCGTGTTTTTCGCGATCTTTTGAGAAAATTCGCGTGTTTTTCGCGATCTTTTGAGAAAATTCGCGTGTTTTTCGCGATCTTTTGAGGAAATCCGCGTGCTTTTCGCGATCTTTTGAGGAAATTCGCGTGTTTTTCACGATCGTGGGGGAAATTCGCGTTTTTTTCGCGATCTTCTGAGGGAAATTCGCGTTTTTTTTTTCGCAATCTTCTGAATGAAATTCGTGTTTTTCGCGATCTTCTGAGGGAAATTCGCGCTTTTTCGCGATCTTCTGAGGGAAATTCGCGCTTTTTCGCGATCTTTAATTCGCTTTTCATTACGATCGTTTGACGAAACTGACATTTTTTCCCGATCTTTTGATGGAAATCGAGTTCTTTTCGCGATCCTTTGACGAAATTTGTGTGTTTTTCGCGATCCTTTGACGAAATTTGTGTGGTTTTCGCGATCTTCTGGGAGAAATTCGCGTTTTTTTTCGCAATCTTCTGGGAGAAATTCGCGTTTTTTTTCGCAATCTTCTGGGAGAAATTCGCGTTTTTTTCGTGATCTTTTAATGGAATTCGCGTTTTATTTCGATCGTTTGACGAAACTGACGTTTTTCTCGCGATCTTTTGAAGAATACCGCGTATTTTTCGCGATCTTTTGAGAAAATTCGCGTGTTTTTCGCGATCTTTTGAGTAATTCGCGTGTTTTTAGTGATCTTTTGAGAAAATTCGCGTGTTTTTCGCGATCTTTTGAGAAAATTCGCGATCTTTTGAGTAATTCGCGTGTTTTTAGTGATCTTTTGAGGAAATTCACGTGTTTTTAGCGATCTTTTGAGGAAATTCGCGTGTTTTTCGCGATCTTTTGAGAAAATTCGCGCGTTTTTATCGATTTTCTGGGGGGGGGGGAAATTTGCGATTTTTTCGCGATCTTCTGGGGGGGGGGAATTTGCGGGTTTTTTCGCCATCTTCTGGGGGAAATTCCGTTTTCTTCGCGATCTTTTAATAGAATTCGCGTTTTATTTCGATCGTTTGACGAAACTGACGTTTTTCTCGCGATCTTTTGATGAAAACCTCGTGTTTTTCGCGATCTTTTGAGAAAATTCGCGTGTTTTTCGCGATCTTTTGAGGAAATTCGCGTGTTTTTCGCGATCTTTTGAGGAAATGCGCGCGTTTTTAGCGATTTTCTGGGGGGAAATTTGCGGTTTTTCGCGATTTTCTGGGGGGGGAGGGGAAATTTCGCGGGTTTTTTCGCGATCTTCTGGTAGAAATTCGAGTTTTCTTCGCGATCTTTTAATAGAATTCGCGTTTTATTTCGATCGTTTGACGAAACTGACGTTTTTCTCACTATCTTTTGATGGAAACCGCGTGTTTTTCGCGATCCTTTGACAAAATTCGTGTGTTTTTTGCGATCTTTTGAGAAAAATCGCGTGTTTTTTGCGATCTTTTGACGAAATTCGCGTTTTTTTCGCGATCTTCTGGGGGGGGATTCGCGTTTTTTTCGCGATCTTTTAATGGAATTCGCGTTTTATTTCGTTTGACATAACTGACTTTTTTTCCGCGATTTTTTGTTGAAAACCGAGTGTTTTTCGCGATGCTTTTACGACATTCGCGTGTTTTTCGCGATCCTTTTACGACATTCGCGTGTTTTTCGCGATCTTCTGGCAGAAATTCGCGTGTGTTTCGCGCTATTTTAATAGAATTCGCGTTTTATTTCTATCGTATGGCGAAATTGACGTTTTTTTCGAGATTTTTTGATGGAAACCGCGTGTTTTTTGCGATCCTTTGACGAAATTCGCGTGTTTTTGCGCGATTTTTTGATGAAGACCTCTTTTTTCTCAATCTTTTAACGAAATTCGCGTTTTTTTGTTATTCCTTTGAGTAAAACTTTTGAAGAAATTCGAGCTTTTCCGCGATCTGTTGGAGAAATTTGCGTTTTTTCACGATCGTTTGACAAAATGTACGAATTTTTTTCGCGATCAATTGACGAAATTTGACAGTATTTTTGGGGTCATATTTGCAAAAAGACGCGCTTTTTCCGAGATTCTTGGCCAAATGCCAAACATCGATAAAATTTAAAATACAGATCGGTTAATAGTGTTGAAAAACGGACTTTACGGACCTAATGGGAGCCCTTCTATAAGATTATCCTAACCAATTAATGCTGTGCTTTGGATAAATGACGTGCATAAAGGGTTTACCGTGCGTTTTACAATCACGATTTTTTTTTCTCTCGGCAGCAATATCGCTTGCACCCGAAACCGCAATACAATTTAAGGAGTTTCTAAGGAGTGGTTTGCTTATCTAAGTAGTTCTAAGTACTACTTGGGAAGGTTTTCATTTCTAAGGAGTTTCCAAGGAGTCTAAGGAGTCTGTGCGAACCCTGATTATGACATCTTTTTTTGTTATAAATTTTAGTCTGCCGGGGGTTTCTACCAGGATATGTGCAGGCAGACCAAAATATTCTTAAAATACTTTCTTTTACCTTTAACTTGGCACCAGTTTTATCCTGTAACTCGATGACGTGATATAAGTGCCAAAATCAATAATTGGCGCCCTGCTCTGCTCATCTGGTACCAAGATATGACGACACAGACTGAAATATTCTTAATGTACTGATATGTACCTTTAATGTGCTAAAATTTTAATCCTAACTCGATGATTTGATAGTACCGTGAAAATGGGGAATTGGCACCCAGCTCTGCTTGATTTGTACCAAGATATGACCAGGCAGACTGAAATATTCTTATCGTACTGATCTGTATCTTTAATGTGTTAAAATTTCAGGCCGTAACTCGATGACGTGATAATACCGCCAAAATTAAGAATTGGCGCCCCCGCTCTGCTCATCTCGTACCAAGATATCACGAGGCAGGCTGAAATATTCTTAGTGTACTGATATATATCTTTAATTTGCCAAAATTTCAAGCCGTAACTCGATAACGTAATATTTAGTAACCCCAAAATGTGGAATTGGCGCCCTTTGTTCCAAGTTAGGCCGAATCGGTCTTATTTTCACGTACAGTTAATAAGCTTTTCCTAAACTCTTCATTCATCTTGAGAGTCGATGGCGAAGTAATATATATGGCAATGTAATGTAAAATATTACGTTTATTGGATTTGAATTGTACATTATGACGTCTTTCTTTGTTATCAATTTTAGTCTGCCGAGGTTTCTACCAAGATATGCGCAGGCAGACCAAATTATTCTTAAAGAACTTTATTCTACCTTTAATTTGGCACCAATATTATCTCGTAAATCTATGATGTGATAGTGTCGCCAAAATGACGAGTTGGCGCACGCTGCTGCTCATATCGCACCAAGAAATGTCAAGGCAGACCAGTTATTCCTTTATCTACTCTTAAAAATCTTGTCCTGCATCATGATTTCATCTCGTAACTCGATGACGTAGTTATTTGTGTCGCCGCCGCCCGCTCTAATACCAATAGATGAGCAGAACCTTGCGACAAAATTTTATTTCAGTATCTTAAAAACTTTTAAAGAAATGATGTAGCATACACAATGAAAAAACGCAGTTTTCCAGAAAACGCAAATTAAGATTTTGGTATAGCACACAAAATTATGTATAACGTTTACAACTGTAAAATACACTATAGTTGTAGGTGTTTATATATTTGTGTATTAAAATATTTTGTTTTCCTTTCTGTGGCTCTTTAAACGATCACTTCGGTTTCAGAAATTTCATTTCCGATTTATATTTTGGGCTATAACTTTGCTTCTAATTATCGCTGAACCAAAATTAAGGCATTTTTGGAATTCTAATGCAAATATCAGCGGCATTGTGTACGGATGATACGTAAGGAAAAAAGCGTGCAAAAAGACAATCGTCTGACATTAGCCTAAATGTTTGAGTTTTAATTTAAAATAATAAACAAAAATCGAAAATTTTTCGCAAAAACAGCGTTTTGAGGATAGGCACATTAAAGTTTTATTTAATTTGTGTATACAAGCTGTATACATATAACAACATTACTGTATACAAGCAGGAGAAATGGAATTTATTACGTTCGGGGAAAGAGGATTCAAACGTTTTCGCCAGAGTGCGCTCTCGATGCTTTGGTGTGAAATCTCATAAGGTGACCTTGGGGAGCAGCAGGTTTTCACCACAGACCACACGCTAGAGAAGGAATGTGTGAAGGGAGACAGTTGTTCTCTGGTCTCTGGCTTTGGATAAGAGGGAGTTGAAGTTTGGATACGATGAGGAAAGCATCATAAAAGACTCCCAAGGTCTAAACAGATGACTTTTCCTGACCTCGGAACTTTTCTTGTGACTAGGTGGTCCGTTACATCTTTTATGTTTTTCGTAGGATGTCTAGAGGTCAAAGGTCACCGGTGGACGTCATTAACAGGTTCATCTCTGCCTCTTTCTTTTGTTGATGACTACAGAACGCTTGGAAAAGAAAGGCGAGCTTGAAAGATTTATTACTTTTGGTCGGGTAAAGCAAACAAATGCTCCTTCAGTGGAAAAGAGACAGCGATCAGTGTGTTGCTCGTTGAAAAATTTTAACATTTTTGTACAGCTATCTAGTTAATGGATGTTAATTTAAATTGTTATGTGTTATGTAATTGTTTACTCAGAAAAGAACAATAGGAATTAAATTAGGCTATGACCTACGATTACAAGGAGTCCGAAACTTGTGAAATGAACACGAGCTGTGGGTCACTATACCACAGCATATTTAAAAATTACGCATCGGCTTGGGAAATTAAAATACGCAAAAAAGAAACATACTAAACCACATGTAAGTTCATTTCTCATACGATTCTCTCTTTACGTTTAAAAAAATACAAATATTAACCCTTTGAAAAAAAAATCGTTTTCGAAAGTCACTTTTGGCCAATTTCTTTTTTTCCGCGCATTCGCCGGTAGTATTATTATTAACATCACGCACATTTTGATAAAAAAAACACCTAATTTGTTAAAATTACACCGAAATTTTAATACAATGCAGAAACCTTTTAATCAGTTCCTGAATTTCGCCAAACGATGGTAGAAAAATATCGCGAATTTCGTCAAAGATCTCAGAAACAAATAGCGATTATCTTCAATTGGTTGCTATTTCAATAATCGGTTGCATAAAAAATAGCGAATTATGTCAAATGATCGCGCGAAAAAAAAGCGCAAAATTTGTCAGTCGGTTGCGGAAAAAGTCACGAATTTCAATAAACTATCAAGGCGAAATGTCACGAACTTCGTCAAGAAATCGCGGAAACAAATAGAAAATTTTGCCAATTGGTCATGGAAAAAATTGCGAATTTTGTGAATCAGTCACGAAAAAAAAAAAAAATTCATCGTCCGATCTAAAAAAAAAATTACGCAATTTTTTTCAAGGAACGTGGGAAAAAATCGTAAATTTTGTGAAACGAATTGCACTCAGAAAAGCCGAATTTTTCACGGGTCGAGTTTCTTTCTTTCTTATATTCATAAAAACGTTTGTAATCGTCTTAGTTTTAATTTTAAATTATCTTTGAATTGAATAAAAATACTTAAAAGTAGAGTCCTGCAACCGGTCAAGAACTTGATTTTACTAAGTATCTTTTTTTTTATTAGTTGAATGGAGTTAAGTATCTTTTGTAATATTGCAAGAGCGTTTGCAATATTGTTCAGATGAATTTACTTACCAAATTTATTTTTTTGCATTATTTATGCTGGTTTTTTTTCAGTGTCCTTTTTGTGTGTCTCATGCTTTTTTCCCCCCTCCGTGCTCTTTTTCTTCTCCGTAGTGCCATTTTTTCATACATTAGTTCTTGATATAACTATCGTTAAAGTCGTGTAAATCCTACAAAATGCAGCTTAGAAGCGCAACCTATTGGGCGATTAACACCAAAACCTAATCAGCAACAACTTGTGTCCACGTCTAACTGAATCCTAAGTTAGATAAAAATTCGTGCATTAGCTCTTGAGATAAAGTTATTGCGGAAATCGTGAAAAATGCAGAAAAATGCAGAGTAGCGCCACCTGTTGGGCGCTTTTCACAAAACATACTCAGCAGAAATATTTATCAAGGTACACCTAAATCTGAAGTTTGATGAAAATTCGTGCATTAGTTCTTGAGATAAAGCTATTTCGGCAATCGTGAAAAAGGCAGCATAGCAGCGCCACCTGTGGGGTGATTTACAACAAAATGCAAACAGGACCAAATCATATCAGGGACTAACTGAATCTGAAGCTTGATGAAATTCCGTGCATTAGTTCTTTAGAAATAGGATTTTCGGAAATCGTGAAAAATGCAGCATAAAAGCGCCACCTGTTGGGCGTTTTACACCAAAAAGTAATCAGCACCAATTTATATCACGGACTAACTGAATACAAATTTTTATTAAATTCCATGCATTAGTTCTTGAGATACAGCGCCCACAAAATTTGTGTCACATACACACAGACATTTTGTTAAAACATGTTTTTCGGAATCCCTGATCCCTAAAACGTATAAATTCGTCGAAAACCTGAATTCGAATTTTTTTTACGAATCCAATACTTTCTTCTTGTAAAGACAGAAGAAAGTAATAAGTATGTTAATGAAGATTGTGCTATAAAAGGAGGTTAAAATAAAAGAAAGTTTGTGTGAAATAAGTTTTTAAAAAAGTTCTTACCTGGAGCGTTGTGTGGAGACTACTACTTGCTCGGTGTCCAAGGCTTGAATGACGGTTGTTAAATATTGATCAAAATAATAAGCTGTGTTCTGATTGGTCGAGAGCTAAATGTAGACGGCAGCATGATCGTTTCGCCTGAGGGGATGAAAAGGAGCGCCTCTCTCGGCGGAAGGTGTTTTTTAGATTGTTTTTTAAACAAACTCCTTTGCTGCAGTTTAATCAAAGTGTTTAGAAAATCAGTTAAGTACTTTTTTAGTTTTAAATTATTTTCTTTAATTAAGTAATTTATTGTGTAACAAGTTTTCAATTCATTGTTTTAGTTTTGAAAATTATTTTTTTCTAATCAAAAAAAAAAAAAAAAAAAAAAAAAAAAAAAAAACGCGAATTAGTTTTTTGACAATAATATTTTTGTTTAATTTTCGCCAAAGGGTGAATGTTAGATGAAACACAAGCCGAATACAAAAACGACTTTGTTTTTTAAACTGAACGCTTTTTTAATTAAGATATTTCACTGATTGACGAAGTAAAGTTTTTTATTTAACAAAAAGTGGTGTAAGCTGAATATATATATATATATATATAGTCCTTTTTGGATTTTTTTTTTTTAATTTATTTATTTATTTATTTTTTTTTTTTTTTTTCTGTAAAGAAAGAAAAATCGTTTTTTTAATGAAATTTTTTTTGTTGAAATCAAGAAAATAATTTTCATAAAAGAAAATTTGAAAGGTTGCTTTTTTCTTTTTTAGATGAAAGGAATTTCGTGAAATTTTGGAAGATTAATTTATTTTTTAAGCAAATAATTGCTAAAATTGCTTTAAAAATTTCTTATTTATCAGTTACTAATGAAGGAATACATTTTTTTTTCAAGTTAACAGAAAATTTAGTTGAACGCTAGTTATTTTTAGTAAAGAATTTTAAACTTAACCTCCAGTTTGAAGAAAACAATCTGGAAAGCGCGAGATAGTCAATTCTTTTCAATGAATCAAATTTTTTCTACACTTTTCTATGTATTTTGATTCTATATTAATTTTTTGAAAGTGTTTTTCTTTTTCTTTTCATTATTTTTAATGTAATATCTTTAATTTTAGAGAAGTAAACGTTTATTTATTTCTAAAATAACCTAGTTATTTGAAAGAAAATCTCTGTTCTTAGTTAGAAGAATAAAAAAAAGAATGCACTGATTTACAAAAAGACCAATTTGGAATTTAAGAAAAAAATAATAATAAATAATCACAAAAGTTTTTTGAAAACCATTTTCTGAGAGTTTTTTAAATAACTAATGCATTATTAGTTTATTAGTAGGGTTTCGTCAGATGAACGAAACCCTATTCGTCTCACTCCTTTGTCTGTCTGTCTCTCTGTCCGTCACAGAGCCCGTTCTCAGAAACTATACATGTTGGAGGCTTGAAATTTTGGGTACTTATAGCTGAACACCTCACATCAAACGACGAATCATAAAATTTTTAAAAAGTCGGTAATAAATCGAATTACGGGCTAATTAACTTCTAAAAGTAACCAATCAACCTTTTTAACGCAGGTACAAACGGGCTTTCTCCAAATCATCAGAGTTTCTCCTAAGGGTTGCCAGTAAAATCAGCCGATGCACGGTTACCACGGAGGAAATTAAGCCGAAAAATGAAGTGGACATTTTAAAGCGAAATCGCATATCAGAAAGTATTTGTCCGAGAAATTTGTAAATGGTATAGACAGACGCGGAAAAAAATCACCTTTCATTTGGTATAAAGCTCACATTTCTGCGATATGTATAAGTTAAAATACCCACTAAAAATCGATCGATAAAAATTTAATTTCTTTAATTGGAAAGATAAGGAAAAAAGATTTAACTTCGGCGGCAAAGCAGGTGTCAGACATGACGACGCTGCAGTTTTCTATAGTAGGATATTTTAATACGAAATTTTAATTTTTTAAATATTAAATTTTTTTTTAAAACTTTTTGGCATTCCGATGTGAAATTTCTCGCTGATTTCATTGATACCCATTTCTAAGTCCTATCTTAATTACAAGCTGAAATATTAATTATTATTTAATTAATCGGTTTGTTGCTATCAAATACATCGATTAAAATGGAGACACGTGCTTTTTTAACCACGAAAAAATTTAAATTAGGAAGTCTAACAATTTGCGTGTGGTTTTTGAACAGCTCTTTGAGATAAGTATAACTCATTCATCATCAGAAAGTTTACAACTATTCATACCACTATTTTCGAATAGTAATTCCAGGAAATATCTTAAATTATTGGTTAAGACCGCCACTCGATCTGTTTGAAACTTTAAGATAGTTTATAACACATAAGAAAAAGTGTAAAAAAGAATGGAGTGTGATATTTTGAGGGGGGCGGGGGGGGGGGGGGGAGCTAGATTTATTTTTTAAAATCTTAGCGTTTGTTACCACAACAAATGTTTTAAATTCTTGATTAAGACCGCCACCATCCAGACCCATGTATCTACGGAAAGATTGCGTGAAGGAGTTTCGTTGAGATATGCTTTTGTTAAGAATAGAGTGGGCTCCCTGGTGGTGGAATGTGGAACTAACATAACGCGATTTTGTTAAAATTAGGAAATCTAACAAGTCGATCTGTTTAAAACTTTAAGATAAAGTGTAAAAAAGAATGACGCGTGAAATTCCGGGGAGGGGGCGCTATATTTCTATTTAAAAAGTTAGCGTTTCTGACCGCTTTAGGTGCCTTTTTTGAGGTAGTCCTGAGATATATGCTACTTATTTAATATAAAATTGTCTAAAGTTTAGTTACCACTATTTCCGAATTGTAATTTCAGCAAATATCTTAATTTCTTATTAAGACCGCCACCACCTCGAGTAACACATCTACTGACAGGGGCGGATCCAGGGAATCGTTTTTTGGGGAAGGGGGGGGGGCGATACCGAGTGACATATAATCAACGTAGTCATAAATTCTGCTGCTCAAATCATTCCTTGCAATTAATTATTAAATGAATATGAAATAATAAGTGCGATTCAAAAATATTACAGACTCTTGATTATCCGACGTCCGATTAACCGAAACACTCGGTTATCCAACACTCTTATTATATAATCCCGCCCTCTCCTCAAAATATGGTTTATTGTTACTTATTATAGGCTGAAAAATTAAAACGTTATAACAACATTTATTTATTGAATGTCTTATTATTTTTTTCTTTTTATTCTTGTACTGTGGTAATTATTTATCTTATTTTTTGTTCTTCTAGTTATAGTGAAGTTTTAACAACGTTAATAACACAAGCCTGTGATGATTGTGTTTTTTAATTTTTGATAATTGATTTTGATGTATTTAGCACTGAATCCGAAAGTGACCTTCATTTTTAACCATCACGTCACGATTTTCGCAAATCGTAAATTTCAAAGTTCAAAAGTAAAAAAAATAGCGAAAATCTCTCAAAGCAATTTGTCAAAGCCTTAACAAAAGAAGGTAAATGTTTTAAATACATCTGCGACAAATTTCCCAGCATTATCAACCGCCAAAATAAAAGAGAATACGGAGATGAACCCCATAAAGAAGATAGAATGAAAAGCGCGAAGCAGAGCTTGAGCGGTTCAAAGGAACTTCCAAGCATGGAATAAAATTATAAGGATTTTAAATACACAATATTTTGCATGTTTAACTGTAAAAATGCATAGTATAAGCAAAAAAATGAATAAATTATTATGAAAAAAAGTTACGTCTCTTTTATAGTAGCAGATTTTCCAAATAATTCCACTTTTTAAAAATTTGCGATTTGTGGAAAATTCTTACGTGATGCTATGGTAAAAAATAAAGGTCATTTTTGGATTCAACACTAAAAAATACATAAGAACCAACTATCGAAAGCTGAAAAACATAACCATCACATCCATTTTTTTAATATCAGATTTCTGAAAGACAATAATCTCTGTAAAAGAATCCCCTTCAGAAATCTGAAAGGGCCTTAACATCCTTAAAAGACAAAATGTGTCATCTAAGTGGTGTGTCTCTCTTCACAGGCGCGGATCCAAGGAAAGGGCGAAATCGCCCCGATCGCCCCCCTCCCTTGGATCAAAAAATATAAATCCACCGATTATCGCGAATTTCGACAAATGCCGCCGAAAAAAAATCAATTTCGTCAATCATTCGCAGGTCAGAGGATCGCAAAAAACACGAATTTCGTCAAAGGATCGCCCAAAAAACGCCAATTTCGTCAAAGAAGCGTGGAAAAAAACGTGAATTTCGTCAAAAAATCAGGCATTTCGTCAAAGGATCACGAAAGAACGCAAATTTCGTCAAAGGATCGCAGAAAAAACCGCGAATTTCGTCAAACAATTGCGGGAAAAACGCCAATTTCGCGCAAAAAATGTGATTATTGTGAACAGATCTTGGAAAAAATGTGAATTTCGTCAAAGAATCGCGAAAAAATAGGCGAATTTCATCAAAGGACCGCGGAAAAAACGCACAATTAGCACCAGGACAAAATTCCGCTAGGCGTGCACACACGGGGGGATCGATCGGGACGGTCGCCCCCCCCCCCCTCAAGATATAAATCCAACGCTTTTAACGGCAGTTTTCGCGGAACAGACAGACTAGCAAACACTTTTCGGGTGTCAATGGCAAACCTCTATGATGTTTCAGCAATTAGTGAACGAAAAAGGATTATGTCATGCCAAAGGCATATGGCGCCATAATTTTTTACACTATGGGTTGAGGTTGTGGACGATACCCCACTTCGTGTACCTTCTTTTGAATCTCTACAGCGGAAATTGACAACGTTATGTGGATCCTTTTAAGGAAATTTTTTCGTTCTTTCAAAGAAGCTGCAATTCTAATTTCTGTATATCGATATTTTTGAGGAGTGCTTTATTGTTTGAGAAAAGAATGGGATTCATAGCAATTTACAAAGAAAGAAAGAAACAAGAAAAAGAAAGGTCCTTTGAAAAATTCAAGCATCTTAATGTTCACTGAAGAAAGGCACTAATGTGTAAAAAATGTACTGTTATTGCCACCCACATTGGTAATCAAGGGGTATTTGATGAATGAACAAAAAAGGATTATGTCCTAATACTAGTCAGTTAAAAGCTAAAGTGCGTATGGTGTGTTGATTTCTTAAAAACCAACTTGGTAAAATTGTTCTTCCCTTCTTTGGCCCGATCGACCCCCTTCGCCCCCATTGGATGCACGCCTAGGGAATCTCCTCCCGGTACTAATTGTGCGTTTTTTCTACGGCCCTTTGACGAAATTCGCGTTTTTTCAGCGATTCTTTGGCGACATTCGCGTATTTTTTTCGCGATTCTCTGAAGAATTTCGTATTTTTTCAGAGATCTGGTGACGAATTTAGTGTTTTTTGCGCGATTCTTTCACGAAATTAGTTTTCCGCAATTGTTTGACGAAATTCGCGTTTTTTCTGCGATCCTTTGACGAAATTCGCGTTTTTTTCCTGCGATCTTTTGACGAAATTTGCGTTTTTTTCGTGGTCCTTTGACGAAATTGGCGTTTTTTTCGCGATCCTTTGGCAAAATACGCGTTTCTTTTGCGATCCTTTGACTTGTGAACGATTGACGAAATTGATTTTTTTCGGTGACCATTTGTCGAAATTGGTGGATTTATATCTTTTTTTTTTGGGGGGGGGGAACTGCCCCGTGGATCCGCGCCTATCTACTGATAGGTTGTTTAACGGAGTTTCGTTCAGATACACTTTTGTTAAGAATAGAGTGCGCTCCCTGGTGGGGGAATGTGGAACTAACAGACCGCGATTACATTTAAAGTAAGAATTCCAACAAAGCGATCTGTTTGAAACTTTAAGATAATTTATAACAAATAGTAAAAGATTATAAAAAAGAATGTCGCGTCACATTTCGGTTGGAGGGGGGGGGGGGGGGGAGAAGGGGCGCGAACAAAATTAGGCAGTATTACAGGGCGTTTTGTACTGTTTTGCGTGCGGTTTTTTGATGGCGTGATGAGAAAACTATCACTTATTCTATATAAAAAAATTTATAAGTGTTCATACCACTATTTTCGAATAGTAATTTAAACAAATATCTTAAATTCTTGATTAAGACCGCCACCCCCTCGACTAGCATATCTCCTGATAGGTTGTTTAACGGAGTTACGTTCAGATACAGTTTTGTTAAGAATAGAGTGCGCTCCCTCCTGGTGGAATGTGGAACTAACAGACCGCGATTTCATTTAAAATAGGAAATCTAACAAGGCGATCTGTTTGAAACTTTAAGATAGTTTATAACACATAAGAAAAATTTTATAAAAAATGGCGCGGGAAATATCGGGCAGGTGGGGAGAGTAGGAGGGGCAAAATATTTCTTTTTTTTACCTTTTTGTTTCATACCGTTTCAGGTGCGTTTTTTTTTTCTTTTTTTTGACGGAGTCCTCAGATACATGCTACTTATTAAGTATAAAAATGTCAAAACTTAAATTACCACTATTTCCGAATAGTAATTTCAACAAACATCTTAAATTCTTGCTGAAGACCGCCACCCCCTCGAGTAACATATCTACTGATAGGTTGTTTAAAGGAGTTCCGTTCAGATACGCTCAGGGGCGCCATTTGAGGGGGGGCTGGGGGGGGCAATAGCCCCCCCCAAGGAATTTGATATTTCAGAAAATTTATCAACCATCAAATGCAGGGATTCACCGAATAGTGATTTTGGCCGAATACCGAATGCCGAATATTTGGCTTGCAGGTAAACCGAATACCGAATATTTGGCCTGCCGAATAGTAACTGTTAGGCCGAATACCGAATATTAGGCCAGCCGAATAGTATCTATTCGACTGGCCAAATAGTTTTATATCTCAGTGTTTAACGTTAAAAAGTTAAATTTTAAACAATTTTATATAATATTTAGCACAGATACTTCTATTTTGACAAACAAGACTATTTTTATAAGTAAATTTTGTACTAAAAAATTTTTTTTGAAGTTATTATTTAAGAACAGGATAGTTTAAAAAATTTTTAGATAACAAAATTTAAATTCTATGCCTGCTTCAATTAATTCAAATAAATGAAAAGAATTCTCTTATGTTGGACAAGAAGCAACATATCATTCCTTCTTTTATCAAAAATGAAAGGTGTACAAGCCGTAGCAGAATTTTCATTTATAATTGTATAAAAATGAAGATATTTTAGCGAAATTTGCATCACCTTAATTTGCTTGTATATAATGTGATGATATATCCTTGGAAGAGACTGGATTTTTGGCCAGTGGTACAGTATAAGTATTGTTAGATGCATTCTTAATAAAATAATGTCTAGCTCAGTGCTGTTTAGATATGAATGGTTGCTATTTCCAGCACTTCTCGTCATGTTATCATATTTCACAGAAATTAAAGTAACTCTGTTGACGGTATAGTTACAAAACCTTCATTATTGTTAAAGTAACAAAAGAAAATTAAAGTTTGACTTGGAGATACACTGTATTTTTGACTGAATAAGTAAATTGCGATCAAATTTACTGGACAAAAAATTGCCTGTTTTGATGCCTGTACCCTGCCTTGTACCCCTGAAATTTTCCTCCATTTTGTTTACAAACACCCTGTTTGCGAAAAAGCAAGAAACGGATTATTTACCAGACAATGCTCAGTAACTTGCATTTCTACATTTAATAATTCCCATGAACAAATAACATGTCATTAATGGTTAATTTTTTTAAGTGACGTTTTTAAAACAACAAATAAATAATAAAAAACCATTCTCTTTTATTTAAAGATTCTAATTATTCTGAATATCTTTATTAATTGACAGTTAAAAGTAGAAGTTGTGTAACGTTTTAAAAAATATTTTAAAGAGGTTTTTTAAGTATTTGGTTTGGGCGAATAGTTTGATATTCGGCCAAACCGAATATTCGGTAGGCCGAATAGTTTGATATTCGGCCAAGCTGAATATTCGGCAAACCGAATAGTTTGATATTCGGCCTAACCGAATATTCGGTAGTATGGCCGAATACCGAATATTCCGTGCATCCCTAATCAAATGTCAGACTCAAACAAGCATTAGAATATTGCTCAAACTCTAAAATAACTTATCAGATTTGATTGCAATGAAAACATATGCATTAAATAAATGCTTATACATAGAATTTAATAATTATCAAAAAAATTTCCTAAAACCTTACTATTCGAACTACCTCAAGGTGAGACATATAAATTAATGAGTACTTTGGTTAATTTTAAAAATACATGTGATAATTTATTTTATCAGTTGCTTCTCAGTTGTGTGCAAATTGATCATGGAAAAACTCATCAAAATCATTGCCACAACAATCACAATGATTTTCTTCTAGCCAATTCTCGAATAAGTGCAAAGAAAATAATAACACCAATTAAATCCCACTTATGACGGTCTTGTGATGACTGAAAACGTTCTGGGTTTTTCTAATGTATTTTAATTAATTTTAAATTATATGCATGCACGTGAAAGTAATTCTTGTGCATTTATTTATCTTTTTATATGAATATTAATTATAAATTTTACCTTTTCTGTAGAAAAAGGAAGATATATACATAGTATTCATTAATGTTCAAATATGTAGTTTTTTTAACTGAAAAATATTTAGAAAAACTTCTTTTCTTTGGGAAATCGGAATAACATGAAACCATCTCATAATAGTGAAATCACAATCCGAAACAATTAACGCTTTACCTTTACTTGCAGAAAATCACTAAGGAAAATTTTCTTATACTTATAGATCACAAAATTTGCAAATTTCGTGACCTATTCACGCCGTTCGTTGGCTGATTATCTCATGACTGATTGAATTTCATGATTTTTTTTTCGCGATCATCTGACGAAATTTGCGATTTTTTCCGCGATCGATTCACGGAATTCACGATTTTTTTCTGCAAGCGTTATACGAAATGGATTTTTTTCGCGCGAGCACTTGCCGAAATTCACAATATTTTTCTGCGACCAACTGACGAAATTCATTTGTAATATTTGTTTTCACGATTTTATTGACAAAATTGACGATTCCTTATTACTATCATTTATTGAAATTCGTGATTTTGTTTCTGCCAATAACTAATAATGTTTGTGATTTTTTTGCGCGAGAGTTAGACAAAATTTTGGATCTTATTACGCGATCGTTTGTCGAATTTCTCTTCGATTTTATTGCGCGATTGTTCGATTAAATTTTCGTGTTTTTTTTCGCAATCTTTTGGCGCAATTTGCGATTTTTTGCGCAATCCTTTTACGAAATTCAGGATTTCTGTTTGTGCAATCATTTGACGAAATCTGTATTTCTTTTCGCGATCTCTGATGAAATTAGCGATATTTTCCACGGTTGTTTGAAGAAATTAGCGCTTTTTTAAGCGAACATTTTGGAGACTTTCTTTTTTTCAAAATTTCCAAGATTCTTGATTTTTTTCTGCGACCCATTGACGAATTAATTTTGCGGACTTTGAAAGAAAGAAAAATCGCGGACTTTCACGAAAATTAAAAAAAAA
Source organism: Maratus speciosus (assembly GCA_963932465.1). Classification (NCBI taxonomy): domain Eukaryota; kingdom Metazoa; phylum Arthropoda; class Arachnida; order Araneae; family Salticidae; genus Maratus; species Maratus speciosus. Next base: position 63,953,073 of record OZ010789.1, read on the forward strand.
AAATTGTGGAATAATCACATGCTTGTGAAAGAAGTTATGGAGACAAAATCACGTAGAGCATTTTTTATTGTGCGGGATTTTCTTCATGTGTGAATTGTGCAGTTCTGAAAGTTGTGCAATTTTCCACGTTCCTTGTTCTTCAGAGAAAAAATTTCATTCTTCTTCGTCAGGAAACTCGTGAAATGGCACCCCTGTAAGTAAAATTTTGAAAGGGACTAGAACAAAGCTCCATTTAAACAGGTTTCCGTCTTAGCAAGTATAATAGTATGATGTCTTTTCAACGAAATTTGATTTTTTCCCCTTCTAGAAAGAAATCTGTTATAGACAGGTTTCGTTTTCACAAGTTTTACTCTAATACATCTCTTTTCAGAGCTATACTATAGAGCGGATGGTTTAACAGTCAGTGAGGATACTTGTAAAAATGAAACCTGTCTATAATAGAATCCTGTCTAAAAAGAAAAAAAAATCATGTCTAATATATTAAAAATTTACCTTCTAAGACGGAAACCTGTTTAAAACGAAATATTTCATTGGTTCTGAGTTTCCGTATTCGAAGTTTTTACTGTTATTGTAAGCATAATTTAGTAAACGTTTCTCATACGGAGGGGGTGGGGGTGTTAGACCCCCTGGATCCTACCCTTAGCTATATAGAATCCCTCAAAAAATGTTTGCCCCCCCCCCCCCCAAGAAAGTTCTGAAATGGCGCGCCTGGATACGCTTTTGTTAAGAATAGAGTGTGCTCCCTGGTGATGGAATGTGGAACTAACAGACCGCGATTTCATTTAAAGTAGGAAATCTAACAATGCGATCTGTTTTAAACTTTAAGATACTTTATAACACATGATAAAAAAGTATAAAGAAGAATGGCGTGTCGCATTTCGAGGGGGTGGCGCGAACAAAATTGTTAAATATAGCTGGACGATCTGTTTGAAACTTTAATACAGCTTATAAAACATAACAAAAATTTTAAACATCAGGCCGCGTCAAAAATCATGGTGACCATTACCTCACTTCCCCCCCCCTAAGGGGGCACTTTTCTAAATTTGGCAGATACCCGTCATGTGATATATCGTAGCATTTCGGGGGGGGGGGGGGGGGCGAACAAAATTAGGAAATATAACAAGGCGAATCTGTTTGAAGCTTTACGGTAGTTTAGGAAGGGTTTGCCAAAATTTAGAAGGTGTTCCATGGCGATAAATGTACTGGACGTTTTGAAAGGAATATTAAACGAAACCCTTTGTGCGATCTATGATCACACTTACCCACTTGTTATTAAATTATTTCATTATTCTCCTGCTGGTCGGTGTTCTTCTCTTAGGTTAATGCTCTTGTGTGATTGGATGACGCCTTCTGTTTTCCTGTTGGCTGTTTCTTATTCATGCTTCCCTAATGGTCTTCACCTTGTCCCTTTCCCTTGCCTGTTTTTTGTCAATCTTGCTGCTGTCTTCAAAGTAGTAAGACTTGTTATCAGCGCTTGATGAAAAAAGACTAGTTCTTTCGAAAGGCCTTGCGTATGAAAATCTTTATGGTGTTTTTGAGAAGATTTTTTATCTTATCATTTTACACCAGCTTATTTAATTACTTAATATTTTTAGTGCAGTACGAGGTGTTTAAACTATCTACAATATTGCACAAATGAATTAGGACACATTATTGTCCTTTGTCAGAAGTTTCTGAAAGTGAATTTTATGCGAAGCCGTGTGATCATAGATCGCACAAAGGGTTTCGTTTAATATTCCTTTCAAAACGTCCAGTACATTTATCGCCATGGATATGGAACACCTTCTAAATTTTGGCAAACCCTTCCTAAACTATCGTAAAGCTTCAAACAGATTCGCCTTGTTATATTTCCTAATTTTGTTCGTCCCCCCCCCCCCCCCCCGAAATGTGGCTTCGCATTATCTGGCACGGGTCATCTACACAATGGAATTTTCCCCACCTCCAAACGGTCTGTCGGGACTCAGATGAGAAGGAAATATTTTCTTCTTTTCACTGGCCTGCTATTGATGCATACAGGAATCCATTTTGTTGCCTAAGTGGAAGCATAGCTACAGAATGACTAGATTTATGCACGCGGAAGGAAAGGCGCGAATAAAACACATTGGAATTATTATATACAGTGGAATATTTACGTAGCTTGTGCGTTCTTAAAATGCAGTTATATTTTTCTTTTTTCAATTTTAAGCCTTCGTGAATGTTTTAAAATGTATAATATCAATGATTTTTAACCCCTAAAATAGCGATTTTTAAATTTAAGAATTTCTTACGATACATATTTATGAATAAGATTATTAAGTTTTAACATCTATCATTGTTTTTCAGCTATACATAAATATTTTTCAACATCAAAGTCAATCAACGCAGTATTTAACTGAGATTTTAATTCCTATCAGCAGTATTTGTTTTCTATTTAAAATAAAAGCTACGTTATTTATTTATTTATTTATTTTATATATATATATATATATATATGAATACTTTTCATTTTTTAAGGGGGGGGGGGGGGGGTTATCTTTAAAAAATTTAATGGCATCTAATCCTCCACTCCCCTGCACAGAGTTTAAAATCATGGATTTTTTTTCTTTTTTGACCCTTGGCTTTTTTGTAATGACAATAAGTATCCACGTAAAATTTTCCTTACCCACAAAACTTAAAACATTTAAAATATTTTTCTCTTTTCTTGTTTCTTTCAAACGTTAAGTTGTGCAAAAATAAATAAATGACCTAACCTTTTCCCAAATAAAAAAATAAATTAATAAATAATATAAAAATAATTTAAAAATTTTATAAGTCCCAAAATTTTTAGATTATTATACTGTATTTGTTATTCATTAGAATCGTTGATGTTAATTCTCTCCCATCCCCCCCAGCAAATAGAGAATAATTAATAGCTGGTATTAATACAAAAAAATTCCTTTTTTCAGCTTTTCTAGTCTTAAACCCTGTAAAAAAAAGGGAACACATTTTTTTATTTCATTGTAAGTTTCACACCTTTGTTTTTAAAAAAGCTATCTAAATCTGCAAAAATATGTAACCAATTTTCCTTTATAAATGTGTGAAATTTAAATAGCAAGATTATTTTCCTTTATAATAATAATTTAAAAAAATACTCCGCATTCATAATGCTTATTCTTTAAATATTATTTTTTCCGTCATTACTCAACAAATTTTTTTTTGTTTCGTTTGTTTGCAAATATGTCAGAGACATTGGGATTGTCAAGCATGTAAAATGTAAAATTTAATAAAAATTATTTTAAAACAAGATTTAATCAAAGTATGATATCATGTTTGTAAAGCAGAATCTAATTCGATTAGGGGGTGGTGCTGATTCGAATAAACAATAATGAACTTTGTTTTCACAAGAAAAAAAAAAAAAAAAGAATGATTTTATTATACAGTCAATCGTATATTAATACGATAAACAATATATAACAATAAACTGCGTGCTTATGTACTTTTTTTGTATCGCGACAGACAATTTTTGTATAGGAAATCAGGATTGCAATTCACTTCTTATTTAATCAAAAATATAGAGTATGTTACTAAGCCGAAGTCTTATTTTTATTCCACATTTTAAAGCCTTATAGAAGAACAATTTTTAATCTTTTATCATCAATAACTTGAACTGGAAATAAATCTTCGCTTATCTTAAATGCATAAATTCTGCGGATTTCAATATTCAAAATTATTGAAGGAAAATTTAAAGATTGTACGCATTCTAAATGTCCCGTACTATACGCAACAACTGTCGTGACGTTGATAATAATAATAATGTAGCTCTTGTAAAGATAATTTAAACAAACTTACTTTATTATATATGAACTATAATAACTCGAGAAGTACTAAAAATTGCTTTGGCTTACATCCAGGCAACACTGAGCTAGTTACTCCATACTTTGGACATTGGACTCAAGAAAAAGAAAGTAGCTTGAATATTTTATTCATCTTTTAATTATACCTTTAATAGTTTCAATTCAAGAATAACATTTTCAATAATCAATTTTTCCTATGTTTTCAATATGTTATTCAAGTTATTAAAAAATGACACATTATTTTTTAATTCAAGAAATTCCTTATATTTGTATAATTTTGTTTTTCTATTATAAGGAATTTTTTGAATGAAAAAAATAATATGTCATGTTTTTAATAACTTGAAAGTTGTTTTGTCCCTTGAACTATAAAGGACAAAATATAAGTATAAAATACAGGCATTACAAAAGGCAGTTATTTCTGTCGATAAAAATTATCTAAAAAAATATTCATCAGTTAAATGCAGCATTTAATGTTATTAAATTCAAGAGAGAAAAACAAAGGCCGCGCACTTGAATTTTATGTTTTATTTTTAAATATGCAAATTTTTTATCAGAGTTCTTGGCAAAGTCTTCAGGTAAGCAGTTTGAAGATTGTGAAATCTTTAGTGGATAAAAATAGATTTTTAAATTTAAGAGAAATTTCAAAAGTTTCTAAGATTTTAGATAAAGAGTATAATTCGAGACAAAAAAGATGTAGTTTTGCATCAAAATGGATGCTTTACTAACTCCGCAGTCAAACCTATTGAGACTATCTTCCTTTAATCTCCTCCTAAACCACCCATCTTGAACTTTGGGGAAGAAAACGCAGGAAAAAGTAATTAAAGAGTGCCCTGCGCTGCTCCACGGTTGCCGTGGCCCGTGAGGAATGCTGTAATGGGTACTGAGAGAAAGTAGAGATCTAGAAACTTTAGGGATGAGATTATATGTACGGCGTCCTTGTCAAAGTTGTTCCACCTAGGCTGTCAGGCTATTAGTATTCTATCTTTGAGGACTCGTCTGACATGGGACGGGGGAACTGGAAGTTCAAAATCTATTGTTTGCTTTTCGGTTGCGGCTTTGGCCCGTGCATTCACCCGTGCATTCACCCCGTGCGGCTTTGGCCCGGGCTCATTGCCCTCAACGCCAATGTTTGCCGAGACATGACCAACGGAAGTCTTGTGTACCAATGTTTGAGAGCTGTTGTCAGCACCCACAAACATTGTGGGCGCTTCTCTTCATCCCCTCAGGTTTTAGTATCTACTTATAATAAAATCTGAGTGCAGGAAACGTCAGAACCATGCCGGTGCGAACCACTCTGGTCTGCGAATCGACCGTAGCTAAACGCCATGTTAGGCTTAATGAAAAAAATATCCTAGCATATGACGGCTAAATGATAATTTTTTCTATTTGAAATCATGTCTGTTCAGCATATTTTCACATAAAGCATGTGTATAATATCAATTTATAATGTATTAAGTTCTAAATTAAAATTAAGCTATTATAAACATAGAAATCAGATCTAAACAGGCGATACTGTTGCCATTCTGATTCAAATTCCAGCAAATCTACAAACCAATGTATGACTCTTTGAACGCTTCATTAAAAAAAAAAAAAAAAAAAAAAAAAAAAAAAATACAGGTTAAAGCCGATGCTGGTCTTAAAATATTTGTAATAGTTTATTAAAATCTTTAAATATTTTAACTTTGTTTGAAACCTTCAAAAACTTAAGTTCTAAACAATTAAGTTCTAAATTTAAGGGTCAAATCATCATCATCAACAACAACAAGTTCTGAATTAAAAATAACGGATAACTATCGCCATCTGGTGGATAAAAGATACAACTTTCACTCTAAAAAGGTTAAAAGGTCCGTTCAAGCACATTACATTACATGTATTTTTAATTTATTCAGAATGATTAATCTTTTCCATAATTTCAGATTTCCTGTGACATTTGTTTTCTGTCATATATGACAAAGTAAAAATTATTCGAATTTGAATATCTAAAACTTTCAAATGCATTTACAATAAAGAATTATTTCAATGGCACTTTAGCGTTATTTAAAGGGAAATTAACCCTTTATGTACTAAATTATGAATTCATGAAAATTTCATCTTCTAAAGTATTTTTCGTGAATTTTTGAAACAAAATTAGAAGATTTACATAATCATTTAATAAATTCTAGAAGGATTTTAGAAAGATTGAAGGATTCATTAAATTTGAATTTATAAGGATATTGTGTAATATTTATAACCCCACTCCACTCAAATCTTTTATTTTAAATATTTTTCTTAATATTTTCTAGGAATTAGGAAATCGGAATTAAGAATTAGGAAATCTGCAAATATAATGTTCTTACAATAGAAATATTTCTGAATTGAAAAATCCCTCCTTCCCCCTCCAACGCCAAGAAAGCTGAAAAGATGCAAAGGGCAAAGAAATCATCCTTTAAAAAATATTTTTGTTTTGTGTAACCCATAATGCTTTTGGAACATCATAAAGTAATGCATCTATAACTCATTCTAAATTGCATTACTACTAATCGATGTATTAAATTAATTTTATAACAAGTTATTTTAATGGTACTTATAAGTACTGTCAGTAGATAAAGGGTTAAAGGGACAATTTTTTCTGTACCGAAGGCTGCGAGCAGCGCCTCTGTAGGCCGTGTTAATTTCCACTAAATTAGGAGCTTATGTTTCTTGCTAATTCTTTTGCCGTCAACTTTCTGTTGTAATTGTACTTTTTTTACAATGCATTTCATCAGATTTGAAGACATTGCAAATAAAATGAGTATTTCTTATCGGTACAACATATTATAATTATCTTGCAGATAAAATTATGAATTTTAACATAGTTTGTAGCGAAAAAAAAAAAAAACCGCTAAACAACAAATATTTAATGTAGAGGGAACCTAATCAAGCATTTTCGTCATAGAATGTGTAGCTTTAAATGGCGCGTTTAAGCGCTGGTGACTAAATTGTAGTTTACATAATTTCTTTGCTCTAATCATAAAAAATAAAAGGATAATACGTTTTGATTAACAAAATGCATGAGGCATCTTTTTTTTAAGTCAGAAAAATATTTTTTTAACTATTGTTTTGAAGATTTATCACTTTCCGTCATTTTTGACGGGGATTATATACTAGTATAATATATCGTTCTACCTTGCTTAATTATAGAATTATGGTGGAAAGTTCTATAATCCGATAAATCCAGTTATGAATGATTAACGTTTTAAGAAAGATTCTACTGAATATATTTCAATGGAACTTGCACTGTTAGTTACACAAATTTTCAAGGAAGTTTTAGTATGTAACATAACGTTCTACGTCGCTTAGTTATAGAATTAGGTGGAAAAGTTCTATAATGAGGTGAACCCGATTGTGAAAGATTAGCCTTTTTCAAAAGTTTTACTGAACAGATGTGGATGAGACACTTGCATTGTTAGTTAGATACTTTTTCAGTAAACGTTTTTGTATGTAACATTATTGTACTACGTTTCTTAGTTGTATAATTATAGAGTAAAGTTCAATAATCATGTGAATCCAATTACAAAACTTTACTTAAAAAAATTCGGCTCAACGGATTTGAATGAAACTTCAGGGATAGTTTTAATATATTGCATATCGTCGTATCTTTACCAAATCCTACTATGAACATAGGCGTAACTTGGGCTCTAAAACTGCGGGGGCAAACTTCTCTAAAGACTTTTGTAAAAAATTATACCCCCCCCCCCTTCCTTACCATCACCGCGGGCACATGCAGGCACTGAAATTAAATACTTAAAAAAATTAATATTTAAACAAAACTTTAAATGTTCAATCATATACGAAATATAGGGGGAAATCCTAAATTACACGTTCATGTTTTTAAAGAAATATTTTAAAATATTGAATGCACAAGTAGTATATCTCTTATATCTGATGCAATGTTCAAAAGTTCAAACAAACTTAATAAAAATTTCTCAAAGCCTTGGGCTTTCGAAGATTTTATTAAATGGTGGTGATGGTAATACGGGGGTGGTTAGGATAAATGTTTAAACCCTTCACTGAAGGCGGCAACAAATGATAAAATTGTATTTTTAAAAAATCCCTAGCTGGCGTTTTGATTGGAATGACTCAGAAATTTTGCTGTGATGCATTTTAGGATATATGGAATAATTTTAGCTTAAGTATTTAAAAGTTAATATTGTCTTTAAATTTTGAACTGTGCCTCTTCATAACGTTTCCACTGAAGAAAATCAAGACCGAAAGATTGTTCATGGGTTATAGATTACGAATCATTTTATCACATTTTTAGAATACTGTTAATAATACAATGAAATGAGATATCTAGATAAACAATTAAAACACACAGAACGCAGCTATAAATTCCCTTTCAAAAATTTCTGTCCAGATCATATAATGTATACATATTATTTTGTGCAACCCTGTATATGATCTACAGATCTTTGAACATACCACATAGTCAAACTAAAATTTAAATCAACTGACAAACGCATAAAAACAACTAAAAAGGTTTTTCTATGGAGTTACTATTTATATATGAATATGACAATGTATCAATATATGAATAATGTAATAAAATTTTGTTGAAAAACGTGCAAAACAGTTGAAAGTACATTTTCAGAAAACCTTTCCATAGACGTTAATGCGATTTTTTTCTTTCTTTCTTTTTTTTGTAAACCTGTATTTATACGCTTTATGACATAATATACCGAAATTTATTTAAGCCAGAAAATGCACTATACAATTATAAATGCATTTATAGTAATTGCCACCCATAGGTGGCGTTTCTTTTGCGCTGCCATATAAATTTATTTATATTGTACAAGTATCTTTTAGAATAATAAAACATATATAATTCAGCTGAAAATGCCTAACATAATTGAAAACATACTTTAGGAATTCACGCCCATAAACTTTCTTCCGCGCAGCTCTGTATAAGATCTGTAGAAGTTATACTCACCACGTAATGAACTAAAATTTATTTAAGTTTTAAAATGCCTCCCACAGCTGAAACCGCACTTCCAGCAATTATGGTTCATAATCAGTCCTGTAAATCAGTCATATATGATACTTCATACTCTTTAGAAAGAATACTGTAGCCAACCTTAGTGACACATGTTGATATCTCGTAACATCACTAAAATGCACCGCAAACGACTCCCCTCCCTCGGCCATAGAAATTTTTTGTCTTGTTAACGAACCTATTTTGTCCTATTCCTGTTAACGAACCTATTTTGTCCTATTCCTGTTAACGAACTATAACAGTTACATACTTCATCTTCAATAGGTAATATTTTATAGTAGGTTATTTGCATTAGTAAACCCCAGAAAGCATATATTTATGCAGTGGAAATCCAAATATAGTTACTATAGAGTCAGAGAGCAGAAAAACGGAGAAAAAGACGGTGGGGCAAACAGAAGTGAGAAGTCACAAATACTTTTAAACTTTGTTGGAAAGCATTAACAACTATTTTAAAACCTTATATTATCAAACTTTACCTAATGGTTCTTGAAAAACAACATTATAAATTTTGTTAATAAGATTAGTTAAATTTTTTAATAAAACAGGTTAAATTGATTTCCAAAAAAAGTTGCATTTTAAGCTTTAACTCTATACAGAGACAAGTTAAATTACATAAAAATAATAACAATAATAATAAATTATTTTAGAGGGATGGTGTATGTTGTAATTAATTTTCTTTTTTGATTTAAACGTTCTATGAGTTCTGGATGGCACGAAACATTACCCATTGTCGTTTGCATATAGTATTCTGAAATAAAGTACAAAAAGTTTTTGAACAAAAAAACGTCTTTTTACATAAGCATGATGCATAAAAATTAATTTTTACAAATGTTACATGCAATTTCTGAATGATTAAAAACCAAAATTATATTAATGCCGTTCTCACAAAAATATTTTTTCCGCTCAACAACGCGAAACTTTTTGACACGTTTTTTTCCTTCTGACTCATTTTTATTTTCTTCTATCTTTACAAGAAGAAAGTATTGGATTCCTGAAAATTTTCGAATTCCGGTTTTCGACGGGTTTGCACGTTTTAGGTGTCAGATATCCCGAAAAACCGATGTTTTTACAAAATGTCAGTCTATCTGTCTCTGAGGGTGACACAAATTTTGTGGGCGCTCTATCTCAAGAACTAATGCACGGAATTTAATAAAAATTTACATTCAGTTAGTCCTGATATAAATTGGTGCTGATTGGTTGTTAGTGGAAATCCCCAACAGCTGGCGCTGCTATGCTGCATTTTTTACGATTTCCGCAATGGCTTTATCTCAAGAACTAATGCACGGATTTTTATGAAACTTCAGAATCAGCTAGTCCTTGATATGAGTTGGTGTTTACTACCTTTTCGTATAAATCGCGCGACAGGTGGCGCTGCTACACAGAAATTTTCACGATTTCCGCAATGGCATGCTCTATCTCAAGAATTAATGCGTGAATTTTCATCAAATTTCAGATTCAGTTAGTCTTTGATATGAGTTGGCGCTGACTACATTTTGGTGTAAATCGCCCAACAGGTGTTGCTGATATGCCGCATTTTTCCTGATTCCCGCAATAGTTTTATCTCAAGAAGTAATGCACGGATTAGAGGTCTGCACGGGCTGGAATTTCCAGGCCCGGCCCGGTGTAAAAATTGAAAGTTCCGCCCGAGCCCGGCCCGGCCCGGCCCGTACAAAAATCAGTGAAAACAGCCCCGGCCCGACTCAATTTCTACAAAAAAAATCCGTTTTTTCTCGACATACAATTAAGATTCTTTTAATGAATACTACATACATATTTATAGGAACATTACAGTATATTTTAGATTACTATGTGTTTGGAAAACAGGAAACACACAATAGTAAACATTAACGATTACTTACAGTGTTTTAGTCATCGTCTCAACAGACATTTCAAAATTCAAATAAGGATTCATTAAAAGATTAATGTAGTTCAGAATAAAGGATTAAAAACATAACTTTTGAAGCTGTATAATAAAAAGTAGATTTGAGAAAATATTTCTCTCATTTTTAAGGCTTTTCTCAAGTCCAAAGGAACAACATTTCGACACATTTATGAATTCATCTCTTTTCGGAAACGCGTAAGATTGGCAGGTATTCTTATTCAGAAACTATGTAAAGCCGTTTTTTTCATAGATAAAAGCAATATATCTTTCTGATAATACTGCCACAGTTAGCTTTTTGAATCGAATTTCCGGAAGCGATAGCACAGGAAAGGAGAAAAACATACAGTCACGTGACAATAATCTCTTATCTCTGTAAGTAATTTATCAAATATGGAGAAAGCTATTCCTTTCCAAATGCTTTCAATAGTCAGGCCTGTCAATTTTATGCCTTTATAGTTAAAAATGAGTCAGAAAATGTGTATGAAAGTTCCACATTGTTGAGCAATGAATATGAGAACCACTTTAAGGTATATTTCCAAAGATACTATTAACAGAAGTTCATTATCTCTATTAATACATTTACAAAACATAATGCCTGTCCTACACATCCTGAGATCAATTAAGACCTGTTCCGTCCCGGCACGAATCTGCTGAAAAAAAATTAAACCCGGAGTCAAATATCTAGTAACTTTACGATGTCGATCTCTAACGATGGACATGTTACATATTTGTATTGATGTTGTTAAACTCGCATCGGCTCGTGACACACATTTATACTTCTCGAGAAAATCATATTCATTGAAAATGGCTCGTATTTTATCTGCTTCGCTTGAATTCTTATATCGGGCCGATAGGCCCGATTAATTTTTTTATCGGCCCGTCCCTGCAGGCCCGTTCAATTTTTTTGCCGGCTCGGCCCAGTCCGGCCCTTTTGAAAATTCGCCTTTATTGCGCCGGGCCGGGTACGGGCCAAGCCCCGGGCAAGTGCAGACCTCTAGCACGGATTTCAATTAAATTTTAGATTCAGTTGCCAAGTTGACTTACGTTGTTGCTCATTAGGTTTTAGTATATATCGCCCAACAGGTGGCTCTGCTATGCAATTTCCGCCATAGCTCTACTCAATAACTAATACATGGATTTTCACGAAATTTCAGATTCAGTTAGAAGTTGACATGAGTTGTCGCTGATTAGATTTTGGTGTAAATCACCTAACCCGTGGCGCTGCTATGCTGCATTTTTCAGAAATTATTAACATGTATGAGATAGAAAAAAGTTTTGGTATTGTCACATTCGACTAGTTTTATTTACATAAAGGCTGATACTTGCAGGCGCATAATTATTAAAGTGATTTGCGATCAAACAGTTTTTTTTTTTCATTTTCCAATAAATAAATTAATTATATCTTGAGTTATAACCGATTATTTTCTCAGAATAGCAGTTTTTTCCTTTCCTGCGCGGCCACGTCTCGAAATTCAACTCAAAACGCTTACTTTCACTGCATTTTCTGAAAAATCCTCTCCCTTTACTGATAAATGGTAAAGCACTTAGAATACATATAATTTCTTAATAAGACCACCTGCCTATTTGATGCGTCTGTGAACAATGCGTCCGAAAGAAATCAGTTTGGATTTGAGAACAGCCTTAATAAAAGCAATGTTCCTAAAAGTGTACGTGTATATGTATCGTTTTTACATACTTATCAATTAGTACAACAATATTTACCTTTTACTTAATATTATAAATATATTTTCTGAAAATTGGACAAGCTTTCTTGATATTTCCTCTTTATGGTATTTAGTGACATTGGATAATTAAAATTTTGATAAGCATTCCATGTTTTTTAATACGGATACCCATTTAAAAAAAAAAAAAGTTAACATATTTAAGAAATTTGAAAGGGTTTGGGAAAAAAATAATACGTATGGGAAATTTTAAACATTGCTGAGATTTTAGAACTTCATAAAATAATTTAGTTGATAATTTGATCAGATTTAAATCCCCTTCATACTGGTTTAAGATGAATCCATATAATTTATCAATATAAACATTTAAATCAAACAACTATTTTTCCAAATAAAAATGCAAATAAAAATACTTAGTTTTTTTTTTAATTGTTTTCATTTTCAAACTGTTAAGTGCAATCTTTTATAAAATTTATAGTATTTTGATGGAAAAAATGTCAAGTTTCTTGTGTTCAAATGTCTACTTTTGTCTCGATTTCACTGAAGTTTCATTTTTTTTTCAGTATTCTCTAATTGTACTTGAGTTAAAATCCGAAATACATTTATAAATATGTTTTTACGTTTTGAAATGACATAAAGACAAGCGAATATTGAAAAACTGAATTTGATGACAGATTTTCCTATTCCTTTTAAAACTAACTGCTTTACGCTACTTAATTGCAAATTTTCTGTGCTATAAATAAAAAAGTATTAAATGGGGTTTTGTTTTAAAAAAAGAAAATGTTTTTTATATTTCTGTATTCAATTAATTTCCTCGGTGAAACCCATTGTAGTTCTATGGGCACCTCGAATTAATAATGTGTGACTTGTACCTTGAAATAGAGAACGATGTAGCGGGGTGGATCAGGGAGTTTTGTTCATAATATCACACACAAGTTTAAAAAATAGCAATGATCAGAGTCTAGAGACATAAATCAAGAGACCTATTTCAAACACGTGCATATAAACAGCTTTATAAAGGAAAAGAGAAAATAAGTTTCGCGTTTCTGAGAAAAAAAAAAAAAAGACAGAGCAGGAGAAATATTTTTTATTTCAACATTGATTACTGCATTAACTCGGGAGAACGCGCGCATACCCAGGGTAGGGTATGAATGGTTTTTACTTTGTCACTAATAAATACAAATAACAATCGTCACCTTATTTAGTCGGAAACAATTTTGCGATAAAAGAAGTTGAAGATTACTTTTTAAAAGATAATGGTGATAATTGTAAAAACCGTACACACTCCGGGTCTATCAGGCCCGGTGCGCGTCCTCCCGGGTTAAAATTTTGTGAAGACACATGACGGAAATTACTGATATGAACATAAAGTCGTTAATTCTGGGTAGTTTGAATTATCCAGGATTCATTCTAGTTCGCACCAAAAGTAGCATATTAATGGTTAAATTTTAAAAGAAGAAGAGAAAATTGAAATATAAAACTGACCCTTAACCACAAAACAATACAAAAAACTGGAGGGGCAAAAGTTAAGTTTTACCCTGCTCTTGAAAAACTAGGGGGGCATATGCCCCCCCTCGCCCCCGCCAGATTACGCCCATGACTATGAATGGCTAACTGTGAAATTTCGCAAACCTCTTCTTTTCTCAGCCAGACTGATTAGGCGCCAGTGATCCCAGGTCACGTGGTCTGACTAGAGAATTAATATTAAAAAACATTTTTTCTTTCTTGTTCCTTTTTTAGTTTAGTTTTTATTGTGAATGTGAATCTTGAACGTAGCAGGTAATAAGCTGCGTATAGGCTTTTTATCGTGGTCTTCTATTAGAAGAAATGATGTTTAATTTAAAAAAAGGGGGAATTTATTTCCGAATATGAAATCATGCTGGGCTTCTTTTTAGAAGAAATAGTTGCTGGAGTATTAATTGTTTTAAAAGCATTTCTCTTGTTTTTAGTTCAGTTTGAATGTGAATCTCGAAAGCAGCATGCTGGCTGTGTATTTCTTGATCTTCCGAAAAGGGAGAAATAAATATTCTTGAACATATAAAAGAAATTATCTGGAATTCCTAGTGAGGAATAACAAATATTATTCAAATGTTTTCGTTGTAAATATTGTACATATTAAAAGTGTAAATATAGAATTAACAAAGTTTTTAATCATCTTGTGCTATTTTATACTGAACAACACCTGCGCCATTTTCAGTTGTGAAATATGTTTGTTTACATTAATATTATTTAAAAACAGATCGTGAATTCTTGAACTTAGCTCTCCCAAAAATGATTTAAAACGAATCGTAAATTCTACAACTATGCTCTCCCATACGGAGGGGATCATAAAAATATCTTGAATCGTGAAGTCTATAATTAAGCTCTCCCAACCTTGGATTTAAATTGTGATAACGTGAAATTTCGTGGAATATATGAAGATTATTCTTCATGTTTTGGTGCCTCAACAACCGGGAAAAAAGGTATGAAATACCTTTATTATTCTGCATGACTGTTGATTTCTTGAAAATATACATTTCTCATGATAATTTATTTTGAAAATTGAATTTAATTTTAAGCATGAATAAACTTAAAAGTAAAAGAGCTACTGTTCGTGCAGCAGTTACAAAATTAATCACAAAATGTGATACATTATTATCTGTTGATATTGATAAGACTGATTGCGATTCTTTAATGGAATCGTTAGAGCTCGTAAATGAAAAGGAAGCTCAACTAAAGGAGTTAGATTCCGAAATGGATGAGCTAATTCAGGAAAAAACTGAATATGAAAAAGAACTAAAATCGGTAGAAGAATATTCTGAAAAAATATCAAGTTTGAAATTTAAAATTAAGATGAGGCTTAAAAAATGTAAAATCGAAACTGAACCAAAAGTTTTACTAGAATCAAGTAGCGGTTCAAAAATCGGTAGTAAACCAGTTTCGGCAGTGAAGCTTCCTAAACTTAACATAGAAAAATTTTCTGGTGATGCAAGCCAGTTCTTAGAATTTTTTAATTTATTTACTAGCAGGGTCGGACTGGGTTAGTGTAAAGGGCGCAGACCTTGGATTTTCAGAGGGCGCAAAAATTTTAACGAACTCAAGTCAATTTGACTTGCTTGTGTTGTATCTGGCTTGACAAGGTTTAACACACTTGCATAGCACCAAGTAAAGGATATTGGCTTAAATTAAATCTTTAACTCTAGATACAAGACTTCGCAATATTCTCCGTGCATGTTTAAAATTCCATCAATCCTACACAATATTACGCAATTTTTTAAACCACATCACATAACATCTAAAAGCTCCAGCAAGTTGAATACAGATTAACTTGTAGTAGATTACTGATATCAAGACTAGAGCTTTCTTATTTTCTTCTATCGATAGACACATTGCGACACATTGCAGAAAAAAAAATCATCGCCCCTACCAATTTTCCTCAAAATCACTGTATGAAAAAAACATAGGATTGATTAGGATAACAATTGATTAGGAATAATATTTACTATTAAATACTTTTCGTAAATTTTGCTTTGGAGGCTGTCTACATATTACATACACGAACGTTGATTTTTCAAATGGTAACATCCACTTTTGACACCCTGTTTGAGTTCCTTTCTAGCCAGGAAAGAGATATAGCTTATATGCTTTTCTTAAATCTTAATACTGTTATAAAAGAAAATGCGTTAGGGGTTATCCCTTAACTTCAGAAAATAAATTGAAGATCTTACAAGAAAAAGTACCAAAAACTCTCAATTAGTCCCGAGTAAAATTTTACTAGAATAATAAATTTATTAAAAACTTACCTTACATTAAAAAAAATCCTACAAAATATTTCTTGTAAGTTTCTACGATTTTTTTGTGGCTCCTTTGATAGCGGAATACGGACCCCTTAATTTATGGAAAAGAAAAATTTCTCTATATCTCCAAAACCAATTATTCAAATGAATGTTTTTAACATGAATGTTTTTAACAATTGTGGTTAGTTCATAATATATATTTTTTTAAATGACTTTGTTAATAATTTCTAATTAAGAAAAGTTTTTGAATAGAAAAAAAGTTTGAAATAAGTTTGGATCTATTCACTATATCTCTAATGAATTGTGAGAATTCGACGATATCTCACATTGAAACTCTCAATTTACAAGGCAAAAGCCAGCATAGGGAAGCTAATGTATTTTCACCTAGCCTCCAAATTTCTTCAGAGTCCTAGAAAGTGTCGCTAGAGATGAAACAAATACCTCAATTTCTATCAATCTTCGCAGATGACACTAGGGTGAAAGGAACTCTTTTATCTAGCGAGAGAAATATTCTTTTGATGTTCACGAGGGCCTCGTTCCCGTGGGAAAGTAGAAAGTGAAACCAGAGATGAAAACCGGACGCGAAAGTTCCTGACGGCAGCCTATAGAGAAAGGGCTGGCCTATGAGATCATGGCCCACGGATGGTGAGTGGCTAATGGGAGTGGCTTTGGTCCTAGACGGAAAAACGAAACTGATAAAAGAGGATGCGAGAGCATTCTCGGGAGCTTAATTTTCCCTTCTGTTGAAGTTGAGACTTCAAGGTGTTTCTGGTCGGGCAGAGTGGAAACCTCTCACGGGTCGACGGCATCGGGGCATACTCCGAAGCACAGAAAAGCGAAAGCCAGGTGTGGCTGTTAAAATATCTCCACCACGGAGTTGAAGATCGGAGGTTCCTAAACCTCGGTTAAACACCTACAAAAGTGCGACATTCCTGTCGAGCATCGTGAGCTCTATCTTCGAAAATAGTGGACATTGGATAAGTAAGAGACTGACTACACTGAAAGCGATCTATTATTCGAGGACTGGACTTGATTCTATAAATATATTATTATCAGCTGAACTCGAACCCTCATATGAAAAATGTTGTAAATAAGACTTATATAATCCAGAAAATATTATTTAATTGTTTGTAATGCAATAAAATATTTCTTCGACTTTAAATAAGCCTTGGCCGTTGAAGTTGCCCGCTACCACACCACCTTACGACATCGGCTCCGTTACAACTTGGTGGCAGCTAGAAGATTTTCAGCAAGAATAATTGTTATTAGAGGAAACCCCAGGAGGAAACAGACGGCGAACACCCGGAGTTTCTGACGACAACTCGAGAGGCAGCCGAAAGAATCGAAACTACAGTTCCGAGGAAGACAGAAGGACAGCCCTTCGGGAGCAAAAGACAGTTCACCCAGAACAAAAGGCAGTTCGTCCAGAACGAAAGACAGTTCATCCAGAACAACGGCAATGAGACAGTTCATCTAGATCAACTAGACAGTGCTTCGAGACAGTGCAAGGTGGACCTTGGACGACAAACAGTGGGACGCAACACGCCCGATACGAGCCCTTGAGCTACAGTGGACGACACCCGCGGAGTGCCATAACGGACCGTTCCCCAGACAAGATACTTCAAGCAACAACTGCAACAGGTAAGCTCATTTCATTTTGAGTGGCTCTTAAACTATTATTTATCATACTGATAGGATGTTAAAATGTTGTTTAAATAAAAATATGAGAAACATTTTTTATTTTGAGGTAAATGAAAATACTAAGATTATGACAAATCAATAATGTGTAGTTAATTGAAAACTAACGTTTAATGCAAATTTATATGTTATGTTATCTTTATCAGTATTTGTAATATTTGGAATGCAGAAAGGATTAGATAGGCTAAATTCATAACTACTCAAAAAAAAAAAATTCCTAGTAAAAAATTTTTTTTCTTATATGACGAATATATAATGTAAGAGTAATGTGTAAGAAATATATTTTGATGAGTGATTGTATAAAGAGAATTTTTGATGCATGCTGGATTGCTAAATGACAAACAGAGTAAATTAAACTTTTACCCTAAATAGTATAGATGCATTTTGATAAAGGTTGCAGAGAGTGTTCAGTTCTTGAGAAATACTGGGAATGTAGTTTGCCTATAGTATTTGAAAAATTACTTAGTGTTTTCATATTGTGTGTATAGGGACTCTAAAGCTTTAAAATTTTGAATTTTAGTTTTTGCTTTACGTTTGGCACGAGAATATAGAAATTCTGAAAATCCTTTGAAAAATCATAAAATAATTTTTACGTATTGGTTATGCATTTGAAATGTTTATTTATATTGTGTGATTAGGGGTAAAATATTTATTGTGAGGTGTAAGGTTCATATACTTCTAAATTGTTAAACAAAACGAATAGTTTCCGTTTGTAATATTTCAACACACCGTAGTCATGTCGAAGTTAAATTCACTGGAGTACTGCAGGAAAGCGGATTTACAGAATCTCGCGGAAGTTTTGGGGGTGGAAATAGATGAACAAGACAATATGGCAATGATAATCGAAAAAATTGAAGCAGCAGAAAAATACGACGAGGAACTGACGTTAGTACAGGCAGGGTACATCGTGAAGGATAGGGAAGAACGCATCACGGCAGAAAAAGAGAAAGAGAGGGAAAAAAAGAGAGAGAGAGAGAGGAAAGAGAGAGAGAGGAAAGAGAGAGAGGAAAGAGAGAGAGAAGATAGAGTTAGGGAAGAGAGAGAGAAAGATAAGGAAAGGGCGTTTACTTTAGAACAGCTAAAATTAACGCAGAGTTCAGAAAGGCGAAATTCTACGGTAAGCAGCGGTTCCGAAAGATCCGTTAGATTACCTCTCAAAACTATCATGCATCGTTTCGATCCTGAACGATCCGACATAACATTATTCCTGAATTTGTTCGAGCGACAGGCGAATAGGTCCGGAATAGAGCAAGATGAATACGTCACGCACTTGTTAGCATTATTGCCGGTGGAACTTGCAGAATTAATCTTACGCGAACCAGCTCAAAAAATTGACAATTTCGAACATGTTAAATCGCTTTTATTAGCCCGGTACAGGCTGAGTGCGGAAGCGTACCGTCAAAAATTGAATAAACATACGCGTAATCCAGGAAACCCGTGGAGAGATCTCATATTCGAATTGAATAGTTTTCTTGAAGGATGGATTAACGGTTTGGGGATTACGCAATTTTCCGAATTAAAAGACTTGTTGATCACTGATCAGATCAAACGACGCGCGTCGGTCGATTTGAAAGAGCATTTTATTGATTCGTGGGCGAATTATAAAGATCCCTTGGTGCTCGCTACGGCACTGGACGAATACGAGGCGATAAAAGGAGTGTCAAGAAAATCGTGGAATACGAAACCAAAATTTGAAGGAAATTCGCGGGATAGGAGAATGGAAAAAACGGAAAATGAAGACGAAATGAGAGATTGGCATTCGGAAACCAAAACTAATTGGAGAGAGAAAAACACGGAAAACGAAAGAGAAAGGATCTTCGAACGTAAAAATTGGAATAAGTGTTTTATTTGTTCCAAAATTGGGCATTTAAAAGCCAATTGTCCGGAAAACAAAAGGAACTTAGAACCTATTACTAGCGTTCATCACATTTGCGTAGGTACGAATTTTGAGGAAAGTTTCAAACCTTATCTTAGCCGTGCTCTAATTAACGGAAAGGAATGCACGACTTTAAGGGATTCCGGAACTAGGTATGATGTGACCCCTAGTCAATTAATTAAGCCCAATCAGTTAGACGGTGGTGCTGTAAGAGTTAGGCAACCGTTGACGAACGATACGCTTCGTTTACCGACCGCCCACGTTGTCTTAGAAATTGAAGGAGTGGGGAATATAAAAACGAGGGCCATAGTAGCAGAGAACAAATCAGACTTGTCGTATTATATATTAGGAAACGAAACTCAAACATTAATCGATAAAATTAAGAAGGGGAAGGCAGAGACTTTAGACGCCGGGAGAAACGTAAGTCAGGCGAAACCGAAACCAGAAGAATTGAAGTCCGATCCTAAGCAAGGGGACGAGTCGAAAAAGAGAAATCCCCGGTCAGAAATGATTGACGTGAATACGGGAGGAAATTCTAGCGAGAATGAACGTTGCTCAAGGAAGATGAATGGGAATTTTAAAGTAGACGGAGGGGACCTTTTGTTACCCGATCGAGAGGGGAATTTAAGCGTAGGATTAAGCAAGGTTGGGAGAGAAAGGCTTAAAAGAGAACAAGATGAGGACGAGTCGTTAAGCGAAGCTAGAACAAGGTCAAAAATAAAGAAGACGCATTGCAATTGTGGGGATTTTGAGAAGTCAAATGACTCCCTTATAGGTATAGCTTTAACGGGCGATCAAAGAGATAAGCCGGTAAGAATGGGTCAGACCAGGAACAACAGGAAATCTAGGCGCGATAAAGATACGTTAAAAAGAAATGCAGTGTCAGGAGATGCAGGATTAGGTTCCACCATACATAAGTCGTATGAAAGGGGTACGAGAAGAATGAATCGGGAGAGAATCGATTATAAAAGTTCCGTGACTAATCTTTTTACAAACGTCCCAAGTAGACGCGAAAAGTCTCAAGTCTATAGAGTAAACATACCGAAACCTAATGAAAAAGGCGTGGAGAATATAAACGTTTTGACACGAAAAGCTTCGCGGCCCAAACACTATGCTAAATTCAGAGATAAACTTTCAAGTGACATGTTTTAGCAGTTAAGGATTTAGTAGAGGATTGTGTGAGTCAAACTCAACTCAAATATATGTATATATTAATTTTCTTTTTTGTGTGTAAATGTAATCGTGTAAAATATAAATGTGTTTTGTCTGTTGAAGAGAAATTTCGTAACCAAATGTGTCCAGCATTTGCAAGCTAAGTATAAAATGCAGGAAAAGGTTTTTTTTTAAGAATTGATATAATTAAATATGGGCCACTTGAAATGTATGAGCTAACCATTTCCCTTACAGCATATTACGTCTGGTAGCCGAAATATGATTTGAGGGAGGGGTGTTGTGAGAATTCGACGATATCTCACATTGAAACTCTCAATTTACAAGGCAAAAGCCAGCATAGGGAAGCTAATGTATTTTCACCTAGCCTCCAAATTTCTTCAGAGTCCTAGAAAGTGTCGCTAGAGATGAAACAAATACCTCAATTTCTATCAATCTTCGCAGATGACACTAGGGTGAAAGGAACTCTTTTATCTAGCGAGAGAAATATTCTTTTGATGTTCACGAGGGCCTCGTTCCCGTGGGAAAGTAGAAAGTGAAACCAGAGATGAAAACCGGACGCGAAAGTTCCTGACGGCAGCCTATAGAGAAAGGGCTGGCCCATGAGATCATGGCCCACGGATGGTGAGTGGCTAATGGGAGTGGCTTTGGTCCTAGACGGAAAAACGAAACTGATAAAAGAGGATGCGAGAGCATTCTCGGGAGCTTAATTTTCCCTTCTGTTGAAGTTGAGACTTCAAGGTGTTTCTGGTCGGGCAGAGTGGAAACCTCTCACGGGTCGACGGCATCGGGGCATACTCCGAAGCACAGAAAAGCGAAAGCCAGGTGTGGCTGTTAAAATATCTCCACCACGGAGTTGAAGATCGGAGGTTCCTAAACCTCGGTTAAACACCTACAAAAGTGCGACATTCCTGTCGAGCATCGTGAGCTCTATCTTCGAAAATAGTGGACATTGGATAAGTAAGAGACTGACTACACTGAAAGCGATCTATTATTCGAGGACTGGACTTGATTCTATAAATATATTATTATCAGCTGAACTCGAACCCTCATATGAAAAATGTTGTAAATAAGACTTATATAATCCAGAAAATATTATTTAATTGTTTGTAATGCAATAAAATATTTCTTCGACTTTAAATAAGCCTTGGCCGTTGAAGTTGCCCGCTACCACACCACCTTACGACATCGGCTCCGTTACAGAATTAATAAAAAATCATCAGATAATTTTTACGAAGTTAAAAACTAAGTTTCTGAAATGGATTTATCTTTAACATCCTCAAATTTAAATCCTTCTAACTCTACCATGATTTAATTTAATGCATATAAACTATGCCTTTTTCCGGGCTGCCTCGATCCAAGAAACTCAAATAATGTGTCAAAAATGGGGTATTATTGCTTGAAAAATAAAAGTTGGTAGAATTCTCAATAAGTATACGACTTCGGAAACATAATTTATGCATAACAATAACTAGTAGATATTATTTTCAGTTGATTGGTACCTACATATTTTTTTACGATTATTTTTTGCAGAATTTGTAAGCTGTAAACCATATTTTTTTCCACTATCACCATTGATGCATTGAGGATGCTTAGAAAAGCTAACATTGTTTTTTGCACCTTTGCACCTAGCGCCAAATAGGATTGCTGCGGTGCTGCTAAGGTCTTCAACCTTTTTTTTTTTTTTTTTTTTTTTTTTTTTTTTTCTTAAATATATTTCTTTAATGTAATAGGAATTAGTTATCAAGCCAGTTTAAAATGTCATAAATTCAATTTCTGTTACAATCTGAGAGCCACTATCTACTGTTTTGTTATTATTCATATTATTAACCAAGTAGCATATTTACATGTGGTATCTACAAATATCTCCTTCAACACACAAGAAACGTTCGGTATGCAAACTTCGTCTAAAAAATATTTATAATTAGAACAAAAATATACTTTCCGTTTGGAAATAAAAATTTTGAAAACTAAATCTCAAGCTTCTTTTGTACCACGTATTATAGGGTATTGGAATGCTGAAATATAAAGCTATTTGAATGTGAAAATAATACTTGCTTGTGAAAATAATTGGTATTTTTTATACTTAAAAAATTACTATTATGCGTCCATAAAGAACTGAATTGATATCACATTATGAAAAGGTTTCTACAGAAAAAGTACACCCTAAAACATTGCTTTGCTAGTCTAAAATCCCTAAAACAATTAAGTAAATTTACTATTCCCAGCACACTCTTCCCATGATTGCAAAACTTTTATCATTGTTAAAGATCAAGGGAAATATTTAAGTTTCCGTACTTGAGTGTAAGTGCCCCAGGGATTGTATTCATGCAAGCTGCAGGGTACATAGCCAGTACTTTTTAACCGACTTTAAAAAAGGAAGGAGGTTCTCATTTCGACGCATATGTATTTTTTTAATGTAATTTCACTGATTACTCTTAAACTAGGCGCGAGATTACTATCCGAAAATAACGGCAGATTTTGTGAATGAGAAAACGCTGTCCGCGAGATACTACAGCTTGCAGCGATTGCAATCCAAAAGTATCATCAACTTTGTATTCCCCGAAAAGAAAGATCATCATGTTCTCCAATCAAAAACAAAAGCCATACAAAAAGTTTTTTGCCTTTTGATATGTCTCTCTTTTTTTTTTCTCTCTTTCAAAAAGCACCATTATATGTGCATTTAAGGGTGGCTATAAGGAAAGGGGGCGCAGAGTACTAAAAGCAAAAGGACTGAAAATATGTAAATTCTAAAACATATCATGAAAAAAAGCGATGAAAAAAATTTCGTCCAGGGTGCAATGGCTACTAAAGCTTTCGTTGGGTGCATATTTTCTCTTTCAATCGCATGCAAAGATGTCCATTTTGGTTTCCGATCCTGAAATTGCTACGATATATCTTTAATTTCTTTGTGGTAATAATAAAAAATACATCTCTTGTGCTGTCTATTAATTGATTATCCCTAAACGAATTCTTGAAATTTAGTACACTAATCAGAATGTATGTATACAACAAGTGAAAAAATATTGGAGCGGCTTAGGCACTTAGGGGCGCGACGTTTTCCCTGGGCGAGGGCGCACCGGCCATCGGGCCGATGGGCCGGCGGGCCAGTCCGAGCCTGTTTACTAGTGCGATAGATTCAAACGAATCGTTATCAAAAATTGAAAAATTCCAATATCTCAAATCCTTGTTGTCTGGTCCTGCATATAATATTGTATCTGGTTTTGAACTGACAGATCAAAATTATTCTACTTGTTTAAAATTGTTAGAAGAAAGGTATGGGAAGCGGGAAAATATAATAAACTGTTACATGAACAAAATTCTGAATCTTGAACCAGTGAAATCCACTAACAATGTTATTTCTTTAAGAAAGTTGTATGATAATATCGAAACTTGTATGAGAAATCTTGATACGTTAGGAGTGACATCAGGCTCCTACGGCCATCTATTACTACCAATATTATTAAGATTGTTACCCGAAAATTTGATACTAGATTTCCATCGAAAACGTGACCCCGATAAGGACTGTGAAGTCACCGATTTAATAAATTTTATTAAAACGGAATTAAGATGTCGTGAAGCTACTAATTTAGTAAATAATTCCCAAAGCAAGGCTTATGAAAATTCTAAAACCAAATATGAAAATTCTTCAAGTAAATATCAAAATTTTCCGCAAAAGAAAAATATACCTTCCGCTGCTGCTTTAAATACATCTACAAAACAGTTTTGCATATTTTGCAAGTCTTCTGATCATGTAGGACTAAATTGTTCGAAATTCACTGATGAACAGAAACGATGTAAATTAAAGAAAGAAGGTCGCTGTTACAAATGCTTTTTTAAGTCGCATTTATCAATTAACTGTAGAACAAAAATTCATCCTTGTTCCAAATGTGGTAACACTACCCATAGTCATTTGTTTTGTTTTAAAGAAACAGCAAAAGAAAATCCTGAAAAAGATATGAAAGGTGCAATTGTATCTATGATGTCGGAACAAAAATATAAACAAAATAAAGCAACATTATTGCAGACTTGTACAGTTTCTGTGTCTGCTGGTAAAGAATGCTTGTTGGCTCGCGTTTTATGTGATAGTGGTTCAGAAAAATGTTTTGTGAAGAGATCTCTAGTACAAAAAGTCCTTCCGGCCAGTGCCGGGAGGAAGAGGTAGCTTTCATAATCCTTATTTTAAAAAAGCCAACTTATATCATGCAAACACACGAAGCTCAATTTAGTGGAAACCGAATATAGGAGATTCAATACTAATTTTTATCAATATAATGAATGAGAATTTCGCGAAATTAGTCAGCTTTATCCAAGCTGCTTTTCTTTAAAGTAACTTATATTTGGCTGCGAAATTCGGCAATTTCTTAAAGTGCCTGTCATTTTAAGACAACATGGTGGATGAGGCTAAGCAGTGAACTTGGCCGAGACCTTAGTAATTGCTGTGCACATGCTCACTCACATCGGAATCGGTTAATATGTAGGAGTGCTGTCACATGCAAAAAATCAGATTTTTCCAAATGTCACCCACAATAGAAATTGAAACTGCTATATCTGAGCCATTTTTTAAGGTAAAGACAAACAAAAAATGCTCCTGAATCCTTATATCAAGATCAAATACTTAAGAAAGAAACCTTTTTCAATTTCTAATTTTTTGCACCTCACTTTAAATATATATATATTTTTTAATTTAATGGCCGCCATTTTGAAACAAGATGGCTGATGAATCTGGCCAGCGAACTTGGTCGAGGTGTTGATGTATACTTTCCACATGCCTTCGTACATTGAAATAGGCGAATACGTGTGTTATCGCGTGACAAATACAAGATCGTTTCAAAATGTTAGCCATGCTAGAAATTCAAAGTGCTATAAATCAACCATTTTTTAAGATATCAACAAAAGAAAAAATTTTCAGAAACAAAAACTGCTCCGGAATCTTTGTATCAAGGCCAAACACATAAAAAAAATCTTTTTCATTTTCCAATTTTTTAATACCTCATTTTGAATTTTAAATTTAATTTTTTTTAAATGGCAACCCTTTTGAAACAAGATGGCGAATGAAGCTGGCCAACGAACTCGGTCGAGACATTGGTATGTACTATGTACAGACCAAGTTACATCCAAATATGTTCATAAATACGCCTGTTATCGCATGACAAAAATCAGGTCGTTTTAAATGTCAGCTACAAGAGAAATTCAAAATGCTATTACTCAGCCATTTTTTTTTAGATATAGACGAAAGAAAAACTGTTCCGGAATCTTTGTATTAAGGTCAAACACATACAAAAAAATCTTTTTCATTTTCCAATTTGTTGGTATCTCATTAAAATTTTTTTATTTTTTAATTTTTTTAAATGGCCGCCATTTTGAAACAAGATGGCGGATGAAGCTGGCCAACGAACTCGGTCGAGATATTTGTATGTACTATGTACACACCAAGGTACATCCAAGTCGGTTCATAAATACGCCTGTTATTACGTGAGAAAAATCAGGACGTTTCAAAGTGTCAGCCACGCTAGAAATTCAAAATGCTATAACTCTGCCATTTCTTAAGATATAGACGAAACAAAAACTGCTCCCGAATTTTTTTATCAAGGTCAAACACATAAGAAGAAAATATTTTTTCAATTTTCAATTTTTGGTACCACATTTCAAATTTAAATTTTTCTTAAAAATTTAAATGGCCGCCATTTTTAAACAAGATGGCGGGTGAAGCTGGCCAACGAACCCGGTCGAGACATTGGTATGTACTATGTATAAACGAAGTTACATCCAAATCGGTTCATAAATACGCCTTTTATCGCGTGACAAAATTCAGGACGTTTCAAAATGTCAGCCACGCTAGAAATTCAAAATGCTATAACTCAGCCATTTTTTAAGATATAGATGAAACAAAACTGCTCCGAAATCTTTGTATAAAGGTCAAATACATAAGAAAAAAATATTTTTCCATTTTAAATTTTTTAGTACCACATTTCAAATTTTAAATTTTTAAAAAAAGTTTAAATGGCCGCCATTTTGAAACAAAATGGCGGATGAAGCTGGCCAACGAACTCGGTCGAGAGATTGGTATGTACTATGTACACACCGAATTACATCCAAATCGGTTCATAAATACGCCTTTTATCGCGTGACAAAATTCAGGACGTTTCAAAATGTCAGCCACGCTAGAAATTCAAAATGCTATAACTCAGCCATTTTTTAAGATATAGACGAAACAAAAACTGCTCCGGAATCTTTGTATAAAGGTCAAATTCATAAGAAAAAAATATTTTTCCATTTTTAATTTTTTGGTACCACATTTCAAGTTTAAAATTTTTTTAAAAATTTTAAATGGCCGCCATTTTGAAACAAAACGGCGGATGAAGCTGGCCAACGAACTCGGTCGAGACATTAGTATGTACTATGTACATACCGAATTACATCGAAATCGGTTCATAATTACGGGAGTTACAGTGTGACATAGGTCAGATATATATATATATATATATATATATATATATATATATATATATATATATATATATATATATATATCAATTTTGAACGGAGGGTGGTTTCGGGGTCTGGGGGTCATGATCGATGAAAATATACCAAAATTTTTTGAAATCGCTTTCCTCCGAACGGCTGCAATAGGTAGCTTTTTTGTAAAGAAAGCTACCTAAAATTAAAATTGAAGCCATTGCGAAGAGAAATTTATTAGTTTATCCTTTTGGGCGGAGACGCCCTTATGAATCTTGTTATGAAGTAGTTTCTCTTGAATTATCCAGTGTTGTGCAACCTATTAACTCGATAAATATCGAAGCACTTGTGGTTGATAATATAACTGGAGCTTCTGTGAAAACACTAGAACTAGAACTTCTAGACATAATGAGAACAATAGGCTTTAGGCCTGCTAATACAGGTCTTGAACAGGAAATAAATATTTTGCTAGGGTCTGACTTTTTGTGGAAAATATTAAAGGGAATCGAGGGAAAATTGACAAAAGAATTATGCGTTGCAGAAACTATTTTCGGTCATACGGTGCAAGGGCAAATAGAGTCTAATAAAAAAGAAGTAGCTTTTTGCGTGTTTCAGTTGAAAATATGAATACTCAGCTGAAAGCATTTTGGGATCTTGAATCAATTGGCATTGCTGAAAGCAATGAAAAGAACATTACCGATCATGAGGTAATAAAAGAATTTAAAGAAAATTTAAAATTCGTAAATGGGCGTTATGAAGCAAAATTATTGTGGAAAAATTCTCGTGAATTGCTTAGAAATAATCTTGAAGTAGCAAAAGAGCGGTTTTCTAGTTTAGAAAATAAATTCTTGAAAAACGATTCTTTAATTAAGGAATATAGCTCCATTTTGCTAGAGCAGTTTAATGAGGGTGTAATAGAATTGTGCACCGAGAAAGATTCTAATAATTCCTATTACATGCCAGACAGACCTGTTATCCGTGACGACAAAACTACAACAAAAATGCGCATAGTCTATGATGCTTCTTCCAAATATGATGATTCTCTATCATTAAACGAATGTTTGTATCATGTCCCTAACTTGAATTCTAATGTTTTAAATGATGAAAACATTCCTGTATCGTGTTTCGAACCCCCAAATACTTCCTTGAAAATTTTAGGATTGATCTGGAACAATACAGAAGATAAATTTGGACTAGAATACGACCCTTGTTAGAAAAATTAAATAATGATTCTTCTACTAAATGCAATGTTTTGAAAATTGCAACTATGTTCTTTGATTCAGCCGGATTTATTGCCCCTTTTGTTTCTGGTGAACTAGAAAATGATTGGCAAAATTGGCTTTCAGAAATCCCGTATCTCGCACACTTGAAAATTCCCTGGCAGTATTTTAGAAACCCGATCATGGAAAAGGAGTATCTCCAATTACATATTTTTCCTGATGCTAACCCTAATGTGTATGTTCCTGAATTTCTTTCCTTGCCTGACAATCAGTGGCCTAGTGTTAAAATTGCTGCATCTCTATTACCTGATGTTTCTGAAGAGAAGTATAAAAAAGCAGCCACCATTTCTTGCGTTGTTCAAACAAATAAATCTGAGGAAATTCCCATTTTTATTCTTGAAAAGTATAGCTCCCTAAAGAAATTGTATCGAGTAACTGCTTGGCTATTTAGATTTATTTCTAATATAAAATTAAAGACAGAGAAAAGAGATTTTTCAGAATTATCAGCTGAGAAAATTTTACATGTTGAAAATTTTTGGTTTAAGCTAATGCAGGAAGAAAGTTTCCCTGAAGTTGTAAAATCCATGAAATGTAGCAAGAGTATCACTAAAGAATTGAATCTTCTACAGTTAATTCCTATGTTGTCAGATGAAGGTTTGCTATTCGTACGAGGACTGTTACAAAAGTCTGATTCCTCATTTTATGAAAAACATCCCTTTGTGATTCCTGCAAAACATAATTTGACTGAATTAATCGTGAAAGATGCACATGAAAAAGTTTTTCATTCAGGAGTGCCCAGTACATTAGTATCAACTCGTGAAAAAATTTGGATTTTAAGATCCAGACAATGCATAAAATCAGTCCTAAACAAATGTGCAATCTCCAAGAACTTTAGTGTTCGCCCTGGTCAACTAGTTATAGCAACTCTAAAGCATATCTTGTGTTTACCTGCAACCAAGGAATCCTTAGTGAAACGCTTCCGTTTGCGCGAGACTCTTCTGAATCATTTTTGGAAGCGCTTGAAAAATGAGTATCTTCTCAACTTACAATCTGCTCACTACACGGACCAGAATAAAACTTCTGACTTTGAAATATATGATGTGATTTTTATGCATATGAACATGTATCAAGAACTTTCTGAAAGTTAGGTATTTGTGGACAGAGATTTAAAAAAAAATGAGGTCTTATGAACTGAAAGCAAATAATTCCATCATTAAAAGACCTATTGACTCTTGTGTATAATTTAGAAGTGAAAAAACTCTGAACTTTTTTATTAATAGAACTGAAAAAAAAAAAAAAAACTCAGATATTATTAGAGACTCAAAAACTCTCATTTGACATTTGACTTAAAAAAAAAAAAAAAAAAAAAATGAACTCTTTTTGTTATTGACTTTAAAAAAAAAGATTTTTATTTTTTTTCACTTAAAAAAAAAATGTTTCTTGTTTGATAATATTTCTAATTTTTAGTTTAATTTTTTTTTTTGTGATGAATATTCTAGAAAAGTTGTATAGATTTAAATTGTTCTTTCTATTTTTAGTAGCAGAAACATCTTGGCAAATTTTTTAAATTGTTTATTATTTTATTGAAGTCCAGTATGTAAGTATATATTTTGATTTGTATTGCATTTATGTATAGTGTAACTGATAATTTTTTAGAATAATTTTTATTTCTACTTTAATTGTTTGAATCCCCATTTTGATGAACCCTTGTTCATCGGGGGGGAGTTTGTGAAATTTCGCAAACCTCTTCTTTTCTCAGCCAGACTGATTAGGCGCCAGTGATCCCAGGTCACGTGGTCTGACTAGAGAATTAATATTAAAAAACATTTTTTCTTTCTTGTTCCTTTTTTAGTTTAGTTTTTATTGTGAATGTGAATCTTGAACGTAGCAGGTAATAAGCTGCGTATAGGCTTTTTATCGTGGTCTTCTATTAGAAGAAATGATGTTTAATTTAAAAAAAGGGGGAATTTATTTCCGAATATGAAATCATGCTGGGCTTCTTTTTAGAAGAAATAGTTGCTGAAGTATTAATTGTTTTAAAAGCATTTCTCTTGTTTTTAGTTCAGTTTGAATGTGAATCTCGAAAGCAGCATGCTGGCTGTGTATTTCTTGATCTTCCGAAAAGGGAGAAATAAATATTCTTGAACATATGAAAGAAATTATCTGGAATTCCTAGTGAGGAATAACAAATATTATTCAAATGTTTTCGTTGTAAATATTGTACATATTAAAAGCGTAAATATAGAATTAACAAAGTTTTTAATCATCTTGTGCTATTTTATACTGAACAACACCTGCGCCATTTTCAGTTGTGAAATATGTTTGTTTACATTAATATTATTTAAAAACAGATCGTGAATTCTTGAACTTAGCTCTCCCAAATATGATTTAAAACGAATCGTAAATTCTACAACTATGCTCTCCCATACGGAGGGGATCATAAAAATATCTTGAATCGTGAAGTCTATAATTAAGCTCTCCCAACCTTGGATTTAAATTGTGATAACGTGAAATTTCGTGGAATATATGAAGATTATTCTTCACTAACTAAAAATCTGATCCTTAACAGGCCAAATTTTGTCTGGCACATTAGAAAATATAACAGCGCAGTAGCATTCGTATCGTTTTCAGGAATGTGGAAGGGCATTACAGGTAAAGGTCCATTTTGCTTTAAAACACAAGGTCAAATTCACAGATATATTTCGATATCACTGTTATTCGATTCAAAATTCGTTTAGAGAAACTGACCAGCGCAGCAGGCGAAGCAAGCTATTACTTTAATACAATTATGGAAATGTAGTCTGCAATTATATCTCTAACATTAATTTTATTTTTATGTATAGATATCAGAGACGGGTTAGGTCATCGACCGAGAGCAGTGATGCATAAAAACATCCAGGAAACAGCAAACGCATAACAACAAGCAAGCTCAGCATTTAATGGCGCTGAGTGGGGGAGAAGTTCTTTAACAAGGAAAAAGGGTTGTGTCAGCGTTTGGCGTCATACCATAAAATTAGCCACGCTGCACAATTTCCTTGTTAAAATATAGCTTGCTCAGCAAGTATTTCACTTAAATACTGTCCAAAATGCTTTGTGTGACAGATGACTTCAGATTTTTCCTATCACTAGGATGATTACGGTCGTACAGTGGCTCGACCGCGCCTGTAAAACTTAAACCACCCTTGAAAAAAATACTGTACATTTAATTAAGTTATATTAAATAAATAAAAAGAATACGAGTGTGGTCCTTTGATATGAGGGATCGACCGATTGAATTCCTAGATGACACCAGCCTAGATTCTCCGGTTTTCTTCCTAATCAGACCAGACAATGCCTAACCAGCCGGTTCCAAATGCCTGAATTTCTATCCAACCTCGACTATTGCCTGCAGCTGACGCCGCTACTAGCCATCCGGCACACTACCAGCTGACCGCCCGTCACGGAATCGAACAAACTGTTGTTTCTCTGGCCAAGACTGCAGATCACAGCCCAGATGAACCCCCCCCCCCCTCTTTTTTCCTATCTTAAGAGGTTACTTCAGTCAGGAGAAAAGACCCGTTCGCTAATGCTAATCCTATGGAAGAAATTTATAAAGATATCTCGGTTGCATTTCAATATTTTTAAATGGTTTCTTTTGCATCGGATAGCTGAGATCGATCTGTATGCAGGCCGTTTTTTACTTTTTCGATTTTCATTACAGATATTTTTTATGGGGACACTTTCATTTTCGGAACCGGTTTCTAAAGTGAAAACATCCCCATAAACAAAATCTGTTATGAAGATCGAAAAAATAAAAAACGGCCTGCATACAGATCGATCTCAGCTATCCAATGCAAAAGAAACCATTTAAAAATATTGAAATGCAACCGAGATATCTTTATAAATTTATTCCATAGGATTAGCATTAGCGAACGGGTCTTTTCGCCTGACTGAAGTAGCCTCTTAAGAAGCAAACGCCCGAAGAAAAAATTCCCTTTTCTCTTTTGAAACCAAGATTTCAACAAGACGACGGATAACCTTCTTTTTTTTCCCTTCTAAGAAGAAACCTAATGGCAGAACGTACGAAGATTTGACCTACTTTACAGAAGATTGTTAGTCATTCACAGTATCGCGCAGGAAAAAAGAGAGAAAGAGTTATCGTCATTACGAGATCTTGGGCAAAGAGGGAAAGCGATAGATGTTCATTTTTTTTTTCCTTCCCTGTCAGATAACGAGATCAGCTGCAGCTACAAAGCGAGTGAGTGACGATTTGATTTTTCCCCTCTTTCTATATTCCCCCCCCCTCTTGTTTTGTTTTGCCGTAAAATGTTGCTCGCAGAAATAAACCCTATAAAATTTGCCTTAAACATGGCGCGAGCAGATAAAATAAAGTTGCTACATTTATTAATTTTTAATCAGGATAAAATTCACGAAAAAAGGAAAAATTTAAGATATTTTCCAGGATTTACGTTTAAAATAGACGGTGCAGATTTTGCGGAGAAATTAAGGAAAATGTTGGAGGATTTTTCGCAGATAGATTTAATTAGCATTGCGAATCTGCTTCACATAGAAATAGATGGAACGGAACAAGAGATAGCGCGCAGAATTTTAGTAGCACTTAACGGACACAGAAAGTTTCATAAAATGAAAAAAACGAAGAAAAAAATGTGCATATTGTTTTATAGAACTCCGTTTGCAGTTGTGAAACGTAAAGAGAAATCTTTTTGTTACTACAGTGTGCTTTTTAAATATTACTACACAGTGTTATTTTTTTTTCTCTTCTTCGAGTTCAACTATATATTGTTTGTGCATATATTTTTCCTTCTCATCTTATACAGTGTTTTTCGGATGAAACCAAGACTTTTTTCTACTAATCCGCAATATGGGACAAAGACTCATAGCGTACGAAATATGCAGGAGATTTCGAATTAGGTCACAAGATTAACTATATGTCGTGACTCCATGAACATTTTCAAGTTCAGATTTTACCAAGGACGATTTTTTCCCTCAACCCATGAGTGCTTAATTGTGACGTGACTTCAAGTGCAACTGTGTGGTTTTTTTTTTCACATATTTTTTTGTTGACATTAACAAAAAGAGATAGTATTTTTTTTTTTTTTTTTTTAAATCTCAAACATTAGCAAGAGGCGTCTTCCTTTTTAGATAAACTGTAAAAATACAGACTTTTTTTTCTACAAACTAACCGAACTTTCCATTTTCAGAAAGAATGAGAAAAAGACTATTTTTTTATACTATACCTGTGATCAACATTTTAAGACGTTTCAAGATTTCACTTCGTATATTGTCTACTTCTTTATTATTTGTATACATAAATGTTTCTAGATGTTGCATTATGTTTAATGATGTTTACCAGTGAAAAGTAGGTTTATTATTTTTTTTTCTTCCTCCTTCTTTGGAAGTCATAGGTTTTTTTTTTTTTTTTTAATTAGCATTTTTCTTTTACGGTGCAAAGAAATGTTTTTTTTTTCTTCGCAGAAAGAAGACTGACAGAATTTATTTTTTTAGACGAAAAGAAATTTAAATATCTAGAAGACGTATTTTTTTTTTTTTAATTAACTATTTTTTGAAGACGTATATGAAGATTTTTTTTTCTCTTTCAGATAAGAAGTTTTTTTTTTTTTCTTAAGACGTAATTTGTTTTTGAAATTGTTTTTGAGATAGTTTTTTCCGTTTTTGTAAACACGAATCACCTTAAAGACGTCAGGTGAATATTGTTAAAGACGGTGCTCGAAGACGTATAGCACAACAAAAGACGTAATTTTTTTTTTTTTTTAAGTTATATTTTTTGAAGATAGTACAATGTGACTATAGTAAGATTTAGTAACGACAGTTCATATATTTTTTTAATTTTTTACTTTTCATTTTGATGAGAATTTTTTTTTTTTTAATTAGACAACTCAATTTTTAGAAACGACAGCTACAAGTTACAAGTAGCAGTGACGGATTAGACGGTAAAATTTTAGTTTTCATTTATGTTGTATATTTTAGATACCCTATTAGTGTTTATTTATATATTGTGTATTCGTGTATTTATATAGTGCTAGTATTTTAATGTCTTGCTGTTGTAGCGTTATATATCGCGGCCAGAGGGCTGACCGAAGGCGAATGGCCGAGTGACAGAGACGGGTTATGTCATCGACCGAGAGTGGTGATGCATAAAAACATCCAGAAAACATCAAACGCATGACAACAAGTAAGCTCAGCGTTTAATGGCGCTGGTTGGGCAGAAGTTCCTTAACAAAGTAAAAGAGTTGTGTCAGCGTTTGGCGTCATACCAGAAAATTAGCCACGCTGCACAATTCATTTGTTAAAATGTAGCTTTCTCAGCATGTATAAATACTGTCCAAATAAATACCGTCCACTTAAATACTGTCCAAAATGCTTTGTGTGGACAGACGACTTCAGATTCTCCTGTCTGTAGGATAATTACGTTCGTGCAGTGACTCGACCACGTCTGTAAAACTCAAACGACCCTTGTAAATACGGTATATTTAATCAAATTATATTAAATAACTAAAAAAAATACGAGTGTGATCCTTTGATATAGATATTAAAAAATTCTTATTCCTATGGATCACAAAACTTGCAAACTTCGTGACATGTTGGTCATGTTTGTGTACTTATTATCTCGTGACCGATGGAATTTCATGATTTTTTTCGCGACCATTTGACGCAGTTCGCGATATTTTTCTGAGATCTTTTCACGGAATTCACAATTTTTTCCATGACCATTTGTCAAAATTCACGCTATTTTTTTGCGACCGATTGACGAAATTCGCTATTTGTTTCCGAGATATTTTGACGAAATTCGCGATTCTTTTCTACGATCGTTTGTTGAAATTCGTCCCCCCCCCCCCCGCAGCCAACTGATGAAATTTGAAATTGAATTGTGCGATCAACGCGAAGAAATTCTCGTTTCTTTTGCGCAATTCTTTGACTAAATTCGTGATTTTTTTCCAAAAATTTTTAACGAAATTATCGTTTTTTTTTTTCCCGATAGCTATTCAAAATTCGCGTTTTTTTTTCCTGGACTGATGGACAAATTTGATTTATTTTCTGCTATCGAATATTGAAATCTGCGATATTTTTTTTTTCTGCAACCGATTGGCAATAATGGCTATTTGTTTCAATGATCTTTGAAATGTTTTTTTCAAGGTCTTTTGGGAAATTTTATTTTTATCGCGACTAATTGGACAAATTAACTATTTTTTTCAAGTCCAATTGACAGAATTCGCGATTTTTTCCACGGTCGATTGGCGAATTGATTTTGCGCAGCTCGGGAAAAACAGAAAAAAATACTGCGTT
Organism: Maratus speciosus; assembly: GCA_963932465.1. Lineage (NCBI taxonomy): Eukaryota > Metazoa > Arthropoda > Arachnida > Araneae > Salticidae > Maratus > Maratus speciosus. Next base: position 63,988,964 of record OZ010789.1, read on the forward strand.
CTTCCACGAAAATTAAAAAAAATATTCCAGAAGAATCCCATGCTTGTGGAAGAAGTTAAGGCTCTTTTCAAATCCAAAGGGTCAACTTTCTGACATAAGTTTTAATTCATTTTTGTTCGCAAACGCCTGAAACTGGAAGGTGTTGTTATTCAGGAACTATGCCATTGAATTGTTTTTCCGTTTTCTTGTAAACGCAATAGATCTTTCAGAAAACACTGTCAAAGTTGGCATTTTGAACCGAACTTCCGAACGAAAGAAGAAAATCCAGTCAGTAGGGGATAAAAATGCCCTGTCACGTGATCCAAATCGATTATAACTCAGTAGGTAATTTATTGATAAAAAAAAATGGAAAACACAGTTCAATTCCAAATCGATTCTATGGCCAGGCTTTTCAATTTTATATCTTTCCGTTAAAAAAATGAATTTGTAAATGTGTCAAAACGTTTTGCACTTGTTGAGCAGATGAGTTGAGAACAGACGTAAGAGGACAAAATTCTGCGCGCTATTTCAACCCCTTCCCCTCAAAGAAAACTTTGCCTACCTCCCTCCAAGAAGCTCTTGAAATGGACACTGCAGTAAAACCTATAAAGAAGAAGTCAAAATGTCACGAGAAAAGCTCCATTTTAGACAGGTCTCCGTTTTAGCAAGTATAATTACATGGTGTTTTTTCATAAAACTTGATTTTTTTGCGAAATTTTTGTTGAATTCTTTTTTTGACAGGTTTCGTTTTTAGAAGTTTTACAGTAAATGTAATATACCTATGATTTTGAGAGATGTACTATAGAAAGGATGTTTTAACAGCCTTATAGGATACTTTTAAAAATGGAAACCGTCTGTAACGAAACCTAGTCTTATACGGAAAACTTTCTTAGTCAGTATCTTGAAATTATACCTACTAAGATGAAAACCTGCGAAAAACGGAATTTTTTTATCGGTTCTCGTTTGGGGGGAGAGGGTAAGCCCCCCTCCCCCGAACCTCACTCTTAGTTATGCTATTGCCCTCAAAGAAATCTTTGCCCCCTTCTCTCCACAAGAAAGTTCTGAAATGGCGCCTTTGTCAGTGGCATAGCTAAGGGGGGGGGGGGGGGGGCAAGGAAGGCGGGCGCCGAGGTCAAGGGGCGCCAAATTGAGAAAGGTTTAAACCGAAATTACCTCGCATATTTTGACAATAAATAAAAATTGTTGATCTAAAAAAAATTGTGTGTCTATGTGTGAATGTTTTCTTTAGTAAAATATTTTGTTATATCCAAATAATGAATAAAGGAAAAGCTTCTGTAAATGTTTCTAGGGATGGCTCAACACACTTGGTACCTCAGATAATTATGTACCTGAATTGAGGCTCAAAGTGATTAAATAGGGAGCGCCAAATCGAGAAGGGCTTTGAACCGAAATTATTTCACATATTTTGAAAATAAATAAGAATTTTTGAACTTTTCTTTTGTGTATGTGTGAAAATTGTGAAGAAATTCAGTGAAATGGGGGAATGGAGTGATCCATTAATTGTCAATCGCTGATGGAGGTTTGTAACTGTCTAACCTCCAGTTTATAAATCATTGTTCTGTTTAATACTAGCTGACCGCCCGTTGATATTTCCAAACAAACCGTGAACGATTAAAACCTCTATTCATATTAAAAAAATATATATAATAATAATAATGAATCGCTTAATATGAGCCTCTGGCATGGATCCCCACTGTCTTCGGCAGCGTAGACAGGACTGCTATGCACACATCTCTAACCACTGAATACCTACATTCAAATTTTTCTCATTCAAAATGAATCTCCTGCACGGGTGTCCATATAGCAGGCGCGCAGCGCACGAGCCTGAAGATCTGAAGAGAATCCTTAGATGAGTTGAATGAAACATTCCGCAAAGTCGGGCCCATAAAACCTCAGATAAAAATGCCCCCTGACGGTGGAAGGTAAAACTAAAAACTGTAAGACCATCGAAAACAAAGTTGAATGAGCAAAACACAGTTGAAATTGAGTTCATAGAACCCGAAATAAGAATGCGCCCCCTGCTCTAGAAGGTGTAGCTAAAAACTGCCAGAAAGACGTAAGCTAAGTTGAGTGAATCAATTCCCGTTGAAATTAGGCACATAGAATCCGAGAAATGAATGCGTCGTTAATGTTCTATAATGGCGGTAAAAGACGATTATATTTCCGAAAAGATATTTTTAAATGCAAATAAAGGGGAGAAACCCTCTTAGACCAAATCTCAACTCATATCATAGGCCTCTTGCCACAGAAATAATTAATAATCTTCGATTAAATTGATGAAATGCTTTTAAATTATGTCTTTAGTATTGGCAATGTTTAATAATTAAGTCGATTGTCTACATGTCATAATCTCTGCTCCGTCGATTTTCGGAAATTAAATGGAGGGGTCGACCGGAAAAAAGATCTCTTTTTAGTTCGATTTTTAATGAATGTTCGTCTCTGTATGGTTCTTTCTCCGAACTTTTGTACTGCCGCCATCAATTTTTTGAAAACAATTAGAAAAATTACCGACCCAACATTTTATACACAGGTGTAAAATATTTTTCTACGTGGGCTCTGAAAGTTTCAAATCGATATCTTAATTAGTTTTCTTAATTTCTTCTGATTACTGAAAATTCTTAATTTCTTTTATTTCGTCTGTGGAATCAGGTTCAGATGTGAGCGCGATTTTGCCATTTTGTGAAACAAAATCGCATTTTTGATTAGCTTTTAAGTAATATTCTCGGCTAATTATAAAAAAATTAGAAATCTGTGTCTCATGTGCTTCACGACCTGCCTTGGACTAACCTCACACAAATTTTCAGGCTTGCACGTACGGTAGATATTTCTAGCCATCTCCGCCACATACACACCACACAGATTGGTTTTCACGCTGATTTTTTTGTTCTTGGCATTCCAAATGAATATTTTTGTGTAATGGGGGTTTCTGCGAACCAATGCAAAATGGATTTACCTGGAAGAACAAGTAAAGATATTATTTCTTCTTTATTGGAAATTCCACTTTTCCGTCGAATTGGCATTGAAAAAAACCAAATTTCTTAAATCGTATAAAAAGAAAAGCAGGACTTCAGTCTTCCTAGTACGACCAGTACAAATGGTTGTTTTCGTCGTTTTAAAAGTTAAATATATTTCATATATACTTAAATTCAATGCATATGCATTAGAGACAGCTATATCTATCTACGTAAGGAATAACTAGGAGATGAATGGGGAAAAAAGAATTTGACTTGGGAACCTCTTTGTAAACCGAACTCGTTTATTTCGTCGTTGCATCTTACAATCATCTTCGTGAGTTCGATCGGATGTTCTTCGAGTCATTTAGTTCAATTTCGGGATCTACATGATGGTAGGTTGTGCTGGCTCCTCAAAGGCAAAATTTAATCCATTTCGTGCGCGTTCTTGCTAATATGTTAAGGATTGTAATATTTTCCAGCTAGGTGCGAGGATATCAGTTTGGAGGAACATTTAGTTTAATTGGTTAATTAGCTCTTAATTGACCTGTGGTCAAGACTCGCACAATTCTCGGCATTTGTGACGTACAAGACTTTAACCACAAATGCAAGAGAATTGTCCAAACGTCAGCATTTTCTACCTTAAGTTACTCTCTGATTTTAATTTTAATGGTGAACGTAATAAATGTTATACTGGGAAACAAAGTTATAAGGGGTAAAACGTATTATAGAATATAAGATTTAAAGTTAGGAAAAAGAACTTGGAGATTTTAATGTAAATTTTTTAAATTTAATTTTAATTTTTAATTTTAAAAGGATTTTAATTATTATCCCTTTCATCTATATATATAGTATATATCTCCCTCTATGGATATCTGATCATTGTCTTGCGATTGCGCTCATTTATAAACCGATTTGGATGCGATTGAGCATATGTTTATAAGATCTCGACCAAATTCGTTGGACATCTTGATCTGTCATCTTGTTTCAAAATTACGACCAAGGATTTCAAACTAAAAAAATATATGTATACAAAAAATTATAAATGTAAATTTATTTCTTGCATAATCGTTAGGTCTTGATAGATTCAAGAACATTTTTTGGTTTCCCCTCTATCTTACAAAAATGAATGAGTACAGCAATTTGAAATTCTAGGGCGGCTGCCGTTTTGAAACAGGATATTTTTTCCCCCCTAATCGGGTGTAATTTAAGAGTTTTAGCAAACGTGATTTTTTGGAAATTTATTTTCATTGTTGTTACTCCCATACTCTTAAAACAACAGTCATATCCGTGAACGTTCGCTAAGTTTTTGAAATTCCGATTCAAATTCAGTATTGACGAAAACTACAAACCTTCTGTAATCGGGTTCCACACATTTTAGTTTCGTGTGTTTGAGTAAAATTAGCTGAATCCTTAAAAACAAGGAAGAGTGAAGCTGCCTTTGTACAAGCCAAAAAGACTTTTGTTCCGTCTTGAGGAAAAATAATGGGGTTATATTTTTTCTTTAAGGGAGGGGGGGGGGAAATTTCTTCCCGCCCCGGTGCGCCAAAAAACGTAGCTACGCCACTGGCCTTTGTGTAAAGGTCCATGCCTTTATAATATAGATATTAATTGTTTAATTATTAATTCATTTTGCAGCATCTTGACAGCATTGTATATATATATATATACGAGTATACATTTCTAATAAATACAAAGGAATGTTTCATTTCTTTTCTTAAATTTTTGTCAAGATCCTCTTTATAATATGTTAAGCGATTTTCAAAATTTGGAATTCGACCTTCCTGAAAATTTCTTGAAGCTTTTTGGCTTAGTGAAAAAGCTTTCATTTTAAACTTTTCAAAATTATGTATAAGCGTGTTTAATAATGTATAATGCACATCTCTTTGGCTCTCGGCATATTTTAACAGTAATTCTAAATAGTTGCAAAGAGTAAGGATATCAAGCGTTCGTTTTTGAAGGGAAGAACTTACTTTGCCGAACCTCTGTAAAATATCATGCCAAGGTATACACACGAATAGATATTTAAATTTTGATTGTATACAATAATTGCAAAAAACAGAAAAAACGTTAGTTTTATAGAGAAATGTATAATAAACATGATGAAACAGACAGTTTTAAAATCGAAAAATTCTTTTAAGCTCTATTAATGTTGAAATCGATCAAGATAGTTCAGTTATATAAGTTTTATGGGATCATAAACTATGCATAACAATTTAACTATCTTTTGCAGGCTAGACGTGTTAAAATTGTGATGCGCAGTCATAATCCTTTTTCTTTTAATTTGTCTATTTTTTTGAGTTATTTATTATTTTTATTTTTAATTTAAATGCAAAATTTCATTATCTGAATGGAGATTTATTTCATATTTCGAAAAAACCGTTTTTTACCCTTGTTGCCAGATTTTAAAAAGCCCAAATAATAATATTTTCAAACATTTTTCAATTAAAATATATATACTTACACGCGAATATTAAAAAAAAAAGACAGGAAACTTTCAAATTATTGAATTATTATGCGTGGAAAGCATTTAATATATTTAATTTAAGCAGTATCATATTTAATAAGCACAAGTAATATTTCCAAACACTTTTCAGTTGAAAAATATAGTTACATGGGAATATTAAAAGACAAAGAAAACTTTTAAAATATTACTCCCGGAAAGCATTAAATGGGAAAATTACGTCATATTTAAAACTATTTTCCTATAGCATCTAAAGGAAAACATTTCTTCTGGCCGTTATAAAAGGTCAGAAGGCGGCGACATTTTCTTTTTCTTAACAATTGTATACAAGCTGATTTTCAAATGTGTGATAGATCTTACTTAATCAATCACGAAAACAGCAGTCAGTTGTCGCGACAATGGTGGATGCGGCCTTGGGAAACGAAAAACCCCCAGTCAAAGGAAATGAATGGCAGACCGATTACAGAAGATCGTCACTGGTCGTGCTAGTATCATAATCGAGTAATAAAAAAAAAATAAATAAAACAGAGCAAATTAGCGTGTTTTTAGAGCCTGCGAGGTTTGGACGTTGGTTGCTGAGGGTAGAGGGTAGGTCGTAGCGGGCAAAAACCGCTAATTTTGTTAAAAAATGTAACTGAGAGATAAACTTTTATCACGAAAAGAGAATTTTTCCTGATTTAAAAAAAATGCACCACTTCAAACGTTTTAGAAAATTTTGTCTAGTTCAATCCATATCGTGGCAGTGGAACTACGAGTCGTGCATATGTAAGCTAAAAGTTCACAGTTTGGTTGACACGAGTCAATTTTTGTACAAAATAATCAGATTTTATTAAATATTTTCTTCTTCTTCTTAACTAATATTCCGTTATCAGGTAACCTTTTTTATAACAGAGCAAATTAGCGTGTTTGTAGAGCCTTCGGGGTCTGAACGGGGATTGACAAGCGTAACTCGTAGGGGCCACAGTACCCTAATTTTGATAGAAAATATAACTCTGAGGTAAACTTTTATTACGAAAAACAATTTTTCAAGATAAACAAAAATCAACATTTTAAATTTTTTTTTGAAAATTTACTTTTATAGTTCAGTCTATATATCTTGCAATGGATTAAAAGTTCTAAATATGTATGGTAAAAGTTTTCAGCTTGGCTGAAATAAGTCAATTTTTGTACAAAATATGGGAGATTTTATTAATTGTTAAATATTTCATTGTTCTTCATAACTAATATTGCGTTATCAGGTAACCTTTTTAATAACACAGCAAATTAGCCCGTTGTTAGACCCTTCGTGGTCTGGACAGGGATTGGCAAGCGTAACTCGTTACTCGTAGGGGGCCAGAGTACTCTAGTTTTGATAGAAAATATAGCTCTGAGATAAACTTTTATTACAAAAAACAATTTTTCCGATTAAAAAAAATCCACTCTTCATATTTTTTTGGAAAATTTACTTTTATGGTTCAGTCTGTATCTTGGCAATGGACTAAAAGTTCTAAATATGTATGCTAAAATTTTCAGTTTGGCTGAAATAAGTCTATTTTGCGTAATATGATTAAATTTCAAAAACATAAATTAATGTGAGTATATTAAATAATTTAACCTATATTTATTGATTTTTAATAAATCCTACAAAAGAAAAAACATGCACGAATATGAAAAAAAAAAAAAAAAAAGACCATTTTCAACATTTAATATCTTAAAATGTATAAGATTTTAAAACACAATTTTTATTGGGATGAAATACATAAGTATGTTCTTTCATTTCATGTATTTAAAAAATTGCAAGAGGCAGAAATAGTATTTATAGGGGGCTCCAATACTCCAAACTGTCAGATATTTGACGAGCAGAAACTTGATATAACAGCTTACGCGCACGATTACAAAATAAATTTTGCAGCTAGAATGAAATTTTTTGTGCCCAATTATACTTTAGATTTTAATTATTACCCTGAACCTAAATAAATTTGCATTTAAAGCATTTTTATATTTTTAATACAAAGTTGTATTTAGCTAATACAAAATTTTGAAATTTTCAACAGTATACCCTAAAAATATATATTTTTTTTGAAGAATAAAAAGGAAATTTTAGGTTCAGTTTATACAGACTAACATGAAACATATGTTTTGAAAATTTCATGGAAAAATGTTCTGAAGTTTTCGAGATACCTTGCGCGTTATGCTCAAAAACGTCATTTGGTGAAAAATGACTTCAAAGTTAAACGCCGCTTCAGCTATTGAGCGGGTATTATTCTAAAAGCCATAACTTCTGTTCTAATGGGAATTTCAAGGAAACAATTATGTCAAAATGTTCAGAAAAGATAGGAGTTGAACATCTAAAAACATTGAAATTTCGAAAATTTTGAAGCTTTTAACAGTCCCGAGACCCCTTAAACGTTTTCTTTCTTTTCCTTTATTTTTAGGCCACTTAAAAACATGCATTAAAAACAATGGTTTTATACGGGTGAAACTTAGCCATACTCAAGGATAAACACTTTTCTAAATTAGATAAATAATTTTCTTTACAAAAATGAAATAAAAACATTTATAAAGTTCAAGGGAAAATGAAGCAATCGCACTTCCCTAAAATCTTCTTAAAAATATTAAAATAAAAGTTTATGAAAAAACACTTTGATTTTCTGCCTCTCTCTGTATGGACTTCATTCACGAGCGGATATGAATACGATTCCAGTGACCAATGGTTCTTATACACTGTTCACACTAAAAACTTAAGATATCTTAGACGGCCAGTTTTGAAGTGGTACCCTGCCGGAATTGGATGCCTGTTCACATCGAAAAACTTACCTTAAGATATCTCAGTAGCGTCCCCGTGTCTGTGATATGAACAAAAGTAAAGTATGCGCATGTGCTTAAAATAACAACGGCCGCAACAGCCAATCAGTAAAAGCGAAGCTTCATAGCCAACGACAGTGAGTGGTCGTTCCTGTATCTAGCCGAAGTAAGTCGAAACTCACTAGAAGGTTTGTTTAGGTCATTAGAAGGTCTGTTTGTGGACGCACGTTTGGCAAGATAATCTCAGCTCAATAGCGGGTACCAGTTACTGAATCTCCTTGGAAGACGTGGAAGTTCCAACGGCTGCCAAGCGTGATACCGCCCCAAACGTTAACTCCGGCACCTACAAAACTGTCCCTTTCGATGCTGTTGGATGGGTGATTGCGTATTCCCTGCTATCTCCAAATGCGTATATATCCAGAATTGCTCGTCAGACTAATTCGGCTCTCATCCATAAAGAGTACTCGACCCCATCCCTGTTATGTCCAGTTCTTGTGTTCCTGGCGCCGCAGAAACCACCGTCTCCGACGAGCAGTCGTTAATGGTACACACCGCACTGTTCGATGTGCGTATAGACCACCTTTGTACAGCTTCTTGACCACACTAAAACGTGATATCTGACGTCCTATAGCCGGTTCCATGTGCCTTTCAATTTCTCCAGCTGTCTGTTGCCTGTTTCTTTTCGCCTTAGGACAATATGGCGCAGCGGCCTTCTTCTGTTGTTGCTGAACGTGGACGACCACCGCTGAACACTCGGATAGCTTGTTCTATCGTTTGAAATGCTCTACAGGTTCGTAAAACGATGCTGTGAGCGATCCTAAACTCTTCTGTCACACTTCGACCTTCTTCGAACCTCCCAATGATGCGATATATGGTAAAGTCATCCAGATGGCATCTCCTGGATTGGCTGTTGGCCATATCACACAGTAGTAGCAAAAAACCGTCGTTGAAATCACTGTACACCATGCAATAGATTTCACTGAATTGCTGAGTGTCCACCGCATCTGTGGTTTATACTCTTGCGACTTTCACCTCTTACGTTATATGTCATATATGCGCATGCCCAACAGCATCGGTCCAAGGTGTATCTCTTGATTGGCCTTTCAGTCCGTTCTGTTGCCTTGTTGGTCTTTTATGCAAATTTATCTGCTTCGTCCTTAATTTTTGCTCAGCAATGTATATGTCGTAGGCTAATTGAAAAATCCGGCTCTTTGCAAACAGTCTAGGCTCTTTGTAAAGAGCCGGGCTAATTGGAGAATCCATCTCCCTTTTTCCAATTAGCCTGATATTTTTCAGGCTTATTGCAAAGAGCCTAGAAAGCGTTAGGCTAATTGAAAAATGACCACTTATTATCCGATCAGGGTGATATTTTTAGCTCACAGGCTATCAAAGCCTGGGAGCTTATGTGCCCGCCGATTCTGTATGTACGTGTGTACGTACGTACGTATATACGTAACGCGATAACTCTTGATAGAAAAATCCGATTTGCTTCAATTTTTTTTCTAGGTTCATTCTGATAAGGTGCTTCCCTGATTAGTTTTTGGGGTTCATTGGTTAAGGATAAAGAGGGAAAAGGGGGGCTACCCCCCCTTAATTTATATAAATGGGTTTTTCATGCAGAAATATTCGATTTGCTCCAAATTTGGTATACAGGTTTATTATGTTAAGGAGCTTCCCTGATTAGATTTGGAGGTTCATAATTTAAGTATAAAGGGAGGAAAGGGGGGCTAGACCCCCCCCCTTAATTTAGATAAATGAGTTTTTCATGCAGAGTTATTCGATCTGCTCGAAATTTCGTATACCGGTTTATTATGTTAAGGAGCTTTCCTGATTAGATTTGGAGGTTCATTAGTTAAGTATAAAGGGAGAAAAGGGGGGCAAGACACCCCCCCTTAATTTAGCTAATGGGTTTTTCATGCAGAGTTATTCGATTTGCTCCAAATTTCGTATACCGGTTTATTATGTTAAGGAGCTGCCTTGATTAGATTTGGAGATTTATTGGTTAAGTATAAAGGAGGGACAGGGGCTAGTGTCTCCTTAATTTAGATAAATGGGTTTTTCATACAGAATTATTCGATTTGCTTCAAATTTGATATACCAGTTTATTACGATACGGCTTCCTTCATTTGATTTGGAGGTTCATTGGTTAAGTATAAAAGGGGGGCAATTGCACCTCCCCTTAATTTAGATAAATGGGTTTTCATGCAGAATTATCTAATTTAGTTTAATTTTTTTTTCTAGGTTCATTCTAATAAGGAGCTTTTCTGATTAGATTTGAAAGTTCATTGTTTCAGCATAAAGTGAGAAATGGGGGAGCTAATACTCCCCTTAATTTAGTGAAATGGTTTTTTAATGCAGAATTATCTGATTTGCTTCAAATTTGGTATACCAGTATATTATGTTAAGTAGCTTCCCTGATTAGATTTGGAGGTTCTTTGGTTAAGTAGAAAGGCGGGCAACAGGGACTAAACCCTTCATTTATTTTTCGAGGGGCATTATTCTTTGAAATAAGAGTATAATATACAATTAGTTTGAATAGCCTGAGAGCTCAATGCCATCAGTTTAATTCGGCAATTTTCTTTTTATTAGTTTTATTAACGCATAACCTTACCCAAACCCAAAAAATAAATTACAACAGACCGTACCCCGATCCGAGCAAGACAAAATAATTTCAGTCTACATGCAACCCGATCCGAACCAGAGAGTTCCATTTGAAAAAACCCGAAATCCCGAACCAAATCTGATAACCAACAAAAATATTCCAAAGATCCATAACCGGATCCGAACAAGACAAATTAGTTTCCGTGGACACGCAACGCTACCAGAACCTAAAAATTGCATTCGAAGTCAACCTGAAACCCGTCCCGATCCAAATCTTAACCGACAAAAAAGAATTATAACCCGATGCAAGCCAGACAAAATAATCTCCGTCCACCGGCAACCCGATCCGAACCTGAAAGTTCTAAGTGAGCTCAATCCGAAACCTGGTTGTGGTCGGTTTTCGGGTTGACTTCTAATGGAACCTTCAAGTTCGGATCCGGTTAAAAAAAAAATTAAACTAAATTAGATAATTCTGCATGAAAACCCATTTATCTAAATTAAAGGGAGGGGCAATCACCCCCCCCCTTTCCCCCCTTTTATACTTAACCAATGAACCTCCAAATCAAATGAAGGAAGCCATATCGTAATAAACTGGTATATCAAATTTGAAGCAAATCGAATAATTCTGTATGAAAAACCCATTTATCTAAATTAAGGGGACACTAGCCCCTGTCCCTCCTTTATACTTAACCAATAAATCTCCAAATCTAATCAAGGCAGCTCCTTAACATAATAAACCGGTATACGAAATTTGGAGCAAATCGAATAACTCTGCATGAAAAACCCATTTATCTAAATTAAGGAGGGGGGCCTAGCCCCCCCTTTCCTCCCTTTATACTTAACTAATGAACCTCCAAATCTAATCAGCGAAGCTCCTTAACATAATAAACCGGTACACGAAATTTGGAGCAGATCGAATAACTCTGCATGAAAAACCCATTTATTTAAATTAAGGGGGGGGGGTCTAACCCCCTTTCTTCCCTTTATACTTAACTAATGAACCTCCAAATCTAATCAGGGAAGCTCCTTAACATAATAAACCGGTATACGAAATTTGGAGCAGATCGAATAACTCTGCATGAAAAACCGATTTATCTAAATTAAGGGGAGTAGTCCCCCTTTCCCCCCTTTATACTTAAATAATGAGCTTCCAAATCTAATCAGGGAAGCTCCTTAACACAATAAACTGGTATACCAAATTTGGAGCAAATCGAATATTTCTGCATGAAAAACCCATTTATATAAATTAAGGGGGGACTATTCGCCCTTTTCCTCCTTTATCCTTAACCACTAAAACCCCCAAAACTAATGAGGGAAGCACCTCATCAGAATGAACCTAGAAAAATTTTTTTGAAGCAAATTGGATATTTCTATCAAGAGTTATCGCGTTACGTACATACGTACGTACGTACGAACACACGTAGATACAGAATCAGCGGGAACATAAGCTCTCAGGCTTTGATAGCCTGTGAGCTAAAAATATCACCCTGATCGGATAATAAGTGGTCATTTTTCAATTAGCCTAACGCTTTCTAGGCTCTTTGCAATAAGCCTGAAAAATATCAGGCTAACTGGAAAAAGGGAGATGGATTCTCCAATTAGCCCGGCTCTTTGCAAAGAGCCTAGGCTGTTTGCAAAGAGCCGGATTTCTCAATTAGCCTACGACATATATAACTCAAGATTACAGTTTTTACTTTCCATACACATATACAATGTAAGGAAGGAATTAGGAAAGCATTGAAATCACACTAAAAAATGAAAATAATGGTATATTTTTGCATTTTCAAATACTCTTGAATCCATTCTCACAAGTTTTACAATGGTTCAATATGTATGTGTGTATGTATGCTTGTATGTTAGAATTTCCCCACGTTTTCAGATTCCCAGAGCACGATTTGGTGATTTTTTGATGATGTCGGCAGGTATGTTATAAATCTGTCGCAAGAATTGTATTAATTTTCGAAGAAATTGGCCTATGGATCTGGTATCTAAACTAGTTTTCAACCATTCTGTGACGATAACTGACCAATATTTTCTCTTATATCTCAATTAAATTATTTTTATTGCTCACGTTCATCTTATAACACAACATTTCACTAGACAGACAGTAGCAGGAGCGAAAATTCTAGAGTTACGAGGGGGTGGGGGGATTAGACTTTTGTCCATTAAGCATAAAATCTCAAATCTTCCGGGGGGGGGGTGTTCAATCCGTACCAGCCCCTGAATTCAACACTGTCTTTCGGTGTTTACAGGATGTTAGCGATAACATCTGAAGAAGTAATGAAGAGAATTTCATCAAACTTAATATTCTGTTAGCCATTGACATAAGTTGTTTCTGAGTTTTTCGTGTTAGACATGTAACAGGTTGCGCTGCTATACTGCTTTTTTCATTATATTCGTGATAGCCATATCTCAAAACTAATGCACGGAATTTAATCAAACTTTATATTTTGTTACACTTTCATATAAATAGATCCTTATTAGGCTTGGGTGTATACTGTCCAACAGGTGTCACTTTTATGCTCTTTGAATTGGGATTTTTCGTTGCGGACATGTAAGAGGGTGTGGGCCGAAACTCAATGATTTGTTAGGAAAATGCAATGCTTATATATATATTTTAAATGCACATACTTCAACGAACCTATACTTTTGAATCCTCATGATGGGCATAGGTCATTTAAATTTGACACTGTGATAGCGAATTTTGAAGTTTTAACATTTATGAGACAGAAGAAAGTTTTGGGATTGGACATCCAACTACTTTACAGGAGCCGTTAATTCCCAAATTGACTCAGCCGAACTCAGCAATCTGATTGTTCGTTAATATTAATATTGTGAAGAATCCAATGGAATTCACAAAAAAAGTCCCATATATTTTCAAAAGAGAACTCTAGATAGGAAAAGCAATGTATAAGCATAACAGCTCAAAATATTTCTAAGTCTCACGGTTCTCCAGGAAATGATAAAAAGAATCAATCCATCTAAACCAATCTAAAAAGTTGACGGAAAAGGAGAACGGCATGAAAAAAAGAGGAGTTATGGAATCCCTTTTAAGTAGCAAGTTTGCCGATATTTTCCCAGGACAATTTAAAAATGAAACTAGATGCGAAATTTTCTCACGCTAGCAGCGAGGGCTCTCTTGGCCTATGGGATTGAAGCTTGTTAGTGATGTCATTCAACCTAGACTCTGACTGGGCCATAGATAGCCTTTGTTTTAAAAAGGTGAATTTGAACGAACAGAGAAAAGAGGGAGATGCGTTTTTGAATCCCAAGGAGAGAGCTGCTCTCTGAGTTGGGAGTTGAGTTTTCGGATAGATCCGAAGGGATAGAAGAATCTGCCGTTTCGGGCAGGGTAAGATTTCTCCAGTGGAAACCGTGAGATATTGAGTAGTTGACAACGGACTGATATACACCAGAAAACAGAGGCAGCTGTTTCTTACGAGACTATCGTGACAGGATTTTGGATTTGTATCGAGAAAGAATCTAATAGAATTTGAATGCTAATCTTATACACTGAACATTAAGCCTTTAATGAACATTGTCGTCAGCTGAAAGTACCCAAAAATATAATGTAGTTGTAAATACAAGTAATTAATCAAGAAATATTAATTTATCTTATGCATTTAAATAAATTGTTTGATTTAATTATTACTTGGGCCTCCGCTTGACTGAAGTTCCACGCTACCACTTCCACCTGTTAATCGAAGGTTTTACAATATTTTGGATTACTTTACTGTGATTTTGATCAAATTTAACAAAATAAATCAATTTAAGTCATTATAATTGCATTCTATTTTACATTACACTACTTCATAAGAAAATAAATATAATTTTCTACTATATAAATATCAGTTTTAGCCAATCAGATTGCTAAGCTCGGCTGAGCCAATTTGGGAATTAACGGCTCCTCTACTTTACCTTCAATTTTTGAAGGAAAATGAAAATGATACGACTTTTAGAAACATCGATTAAAAAAATTATGGTATCGATTAAAATTTAAAATGATTAAAAAAATCGAAATCGCCCATCACTAATAAAGCTGTTTTTCCTATTTTGATCTCGGTTGGTTGGTTGGTTGTTTTTGACGGCCGATTATCTACGCTTGGGATATAGGCCCTAGGCGGAGTGCCTTTCGTGGGGGTCTTTCTAAGAGAACGTAACCCGTATTTACGCATGGAAATCCAAGGTTTCGAAGAAAACCACGTAAACTCCGAAACGGTTAGGCCGACGGGCGCTATTGGGTTTGAACCCAGCACCTCCCGCCTACCAGCTTCGAGAGCAGAACCAGCCACTGGTGGGGCCGTTTTGATCTCAGACGAAAGAAGTTAAAAATAATAGCTTAGCAACAGCGCGTTACATCGGATTTGCGAAACTTTAGAATTATAAAAGGGGAAAAATGATGGATTTTGATATATTTGAAACATGACTCCTTTCTCGTCATTTCCAAATTATTGTTATCATTTGTGTTTGTGGCTAAGCTGGAATTCTTGAGAAGCGATGATCCGTCCGTTCCGTTTCTGTAGGCCCCTAGGCAGGGTATCGATTAAGTTCGATGCCTCAGGGGGCATATTGTGACCCTCTCGGAGCGTAATGCCGGTTGCTTGTTTGAGCTCGTTTTTGGGAACGAGCTCTATAATATTAAACTTGTATGTTGGGATACAAGTCTTGATATGTACACTGCATGCCTGGCCGCGGGCCGTGCATCAGGCTCCGAGCCTTGCATTAAAGATGCTAAGATACAGAGAAGCGAACCGCCCTGTTCGTTTGTCCTATGCCTACTAATGGTATAAATTTGTATATGGTATAAGGCAAGTTTTTTAGTTTTCGTTTCACTCAAGGTTATATATTTTTAAACTTTCTTGCTCAAAATAATAGATGACGGTTAGTACTATAAAAAAAAAAATGTATATCATTTGGAATTCACTTAATTTCTAGTGCATTTATCTTACGTACAGAAGATTCCGGTTATTTTGGACACCATTAATTGGGGCGCAGCCATTTAATTGGGACAAAATGTCAAGAACAAAATCGAAAAGTATCATTAATTTTACTTCTTATTAATGATAAATTTAAACTGATTTGATATATATTATAATTAAGAAGTTACGGGTTTTTTTTGGTTTTCACAGACAAAACCCCTCCCTATTTCGACCCCCGTGGTCCGATTTTGCCCATAACGAACTTGACCTAGATTTTCTGCCTCTTGATTTTATGTGCCAGTTTGGAAGAGATTTTTGCAGAATTATGGAAATTATCGTGTCCATATAAGAGTGATATATATATATATAGATAGATAGATAGATAAAGTTTACTGATGTATCGGAGTCGGAATAGAAGAACCTATTGTATTTGCAAATTGTTGGATCTCACAGGAATAGTGCTGCCATCTACTGCTGAATAGAAACACTATATAAAAAAATTACAGACTTGCTGTGAAAATCTGAAATGATCATTAATAAAATGATTTTAAGCATCAATAATAATGTCTTCGTATTTAAAGAATTACAAAAAATTTAATAAAATTTTTTTAAAAAGAAATATGTTTCGTAAAGAATTTTTAAAAATGTACTTTACAAATTATTTAACCTGAAAACGAATGGTGCTGCCAACTATTGCTAGAAATGTTACATATATGTTTCATCATACATGTACAGTAGTAAATTGCTAGTATTTTATCATTGTAGCTTTATGTGGTACAATTATTATAATATTATATTGTAGTAAAAATTGATACTATACTATTTTAGTTTTAGGTAAATCAAGAATTTGTAAAAAATATCTAATAATTTACATTTACACAAAACTGAAAAGGTGACAATGCATACATAAAATTATAACTTCTCTCGTCTCATTTAAGAAATTTCTATTTAAAGCTATTACCTTCATATATGCCTGGATCATAGAGAAGAACGATGTTTTTTATTTTTCGTTTCACACAAGGCATACATTTTTAAACTTTTTATGCTCATTTTGATAGATAAAAGTTAGGACTACTAAAAAAATATATATATAACATTAGAATTCACTAAAATTTAGTAGAATTTAGATAAATACCCTTTTAAACTACCGAATATCAATACCTTTACCTTATGTACTGCAGATTCCAGTTATCTAAAACATATTTCGTTGTGGTAGCCACTTAATTGGGACAAAATTTCATTAACAAACTGTAAAAATACCACTCAATTCATCTTTCAATTTCTTGATTGCATTGGCGCACCCACGGGGGGAGCTAAGGGGGCTGAAGCCCCTCTCAGACAACAAGCCTAGACTAGATATTTTAAATTTTTAAAAATTATGAAAGAATATTATTATTTTTTTTTCAATACGTCCTTAAAAAAATCAGAATTTTTCAAAAAATATTGATTTTGTCACACATTTTTTTCTCTTTCATAAATTTATTATGAAATTCAAAATATTAGCATGCTTAAAATTTACTAATTAAAAATTTAAGACCCCGTGAAACCTCTTGCTCTCTTTAACATTAATAATATTTTGATAGTTAAATAATAAAACTTTAAAACATTTGATTGCAAACACATTTTAAAATTATCCAAATGCAGAAACACACCAAAAAATCGCAAAAACTAAGATATATTTTAGTACAGAATTTCATTATTTAACATCTCAAAAGAATTCAGAATTATCCCCACCAAAACTTTCCAGAGCTTTCTCTGGCTGGTTACGACTCCACTCAAGTCAGCAGAATAAATGTTAGTCAGGATCCGATCCGACAAAATATGCTAGCCCCCTCCAAAGTGTAATCCTGGATGCGCCACTGCTTGATTGCCGCTTTTTGGAGAGAGAAATCAGGTAGAACTGATGTATACCAAATAAGAGGAATCTACTATATTTGCAAATTGCCCAGATCTTGAAAAAATAGTGCTGCCATCTACTGTTGAATAAGAACACTATTTAGAGAAACTTCATTCTTGGTCAGAATTTTGAAATTAGCAAAATTTAAACGATTTTAAGTTCCAAAATAATAAAATTAGATGTTTTAAGTACTCAAAAACGTTCTTATTATTGATATTTTTAAGGAAAATATTACGTACATTACATTTTGTAAAGAGTTTCTGAAGATACATTTTAACAAATAATTTAACTCGCAAACGAATGGTGCTGCCATCTATTGCTAAAAATGCACGCATATGTTTTATCATACATACACAGTATAAATTGTTAGTATTTTATTAGTTTAGTTTTACATTGTACAATTATTATAATATTATATAGTAGTAAAAAATGATATTATAGTATTTTAGTTTTGAGTAAATCAATAATATGTAAAAAAAAGTAACAATTTACATTTACACAAAATTTGAAAGGTAACTTCAATGCATATATAAGTATAAACTAATTAGCTCTTTTATCTCATTTAACAATTGCTAATTCAAAACTATTCCCTTTGGATCAAAAGTTACAAAATGGAAACTACTGTAAAACCAGGTAAAATTAAAAACCAAATGTAAGCATTAAATATCACAAAAACGTTTAATTTCAGAAATGTACTACAGTCGGACCTCGTTATCCCGGCACCCAGATTTCACGTCACTCCGCTTATCACGTCGGTTTTTCAAAGTCCCGAATTTCTGTATATGATTTTAATGTAAATAAACTCCGGATTTCAAGTCGTTGAATAATTTTCAACTCCGAATATCCCGACGGTTTAGGAAAATTGTCCATTTTCCATAATCCATCTTATAAGCACAGAAATTAAGCGGTAAGAAATGTCTTAGCCAAACTTTTCACAAAAGAGACTAAAATACTCATTGAGATAAATGAGAAATTTTACTTCAATCTCTTATCTGAATAAATAAAGCCACACACTATGAATGACCCAGATAGACGTATCAGTCTACTCGCGGTCTTTTTGTTCTGGTCAGGTGGCGCTTTCTTGTGGTTACATGGCGTTTTTCCGTCGACTAAAACCGGAGCATTGCATTGCACTGAAACGATCAGAAATTATCTTAACATCCACTTCTGAATTGTAGGAAGCACATCTAGGGATACGTAAACTTTAATTCATCAATATTTCATGTAACAATAAAAAAACAAGTCACCATAAATCTGATTTTTATTCTTTTCAATTTTGTTTTTGTGTTTATTATGTTTAATCATAATGTTTTATTGTTTAAAACTGCAAAAACAGTTATGAATTTAAAATTGTCTTAAATTAACTTAAAATACAGCTTTTTATAAACATTTTTTTCCAACTCCGGTTACCGCGACACTCCGCTTATGACGACACTTTTTTCTGGTCATTAGAGTGTCGGGATAACGAGGTTCGGCTGTATAATGAATAACAAAAAAGATCGTTTTCTCACACAAAAGACATAAAAATACATGTAGTAAATAAGTAGAAATTAGTGCATTTCTTGCATCATTTTGATGGTTCAAAGTATGAAAAAGACCCCTCTCTTATTAGTATTTTCAATTAAATTATTCATTTCTTTATTTGTTTTCATAAATGGCTAAACATATATATATATATACTAGCGAAACCCGCGGCGTTGCTCACGTAATAGTTGAAAGATGCCAAGTGGTATTTGTGTGCCTATTTTTATTAGAAGGAATTACAATTTCTGGAATAATTCAAATATTACTAATTAAGCCACAGTTTGACAAAAAACTTCATTACACTGCATTAGGCGAAAATGGGATTAAATTAATAAGAACTAAAACTAATTCTAAATACATGATATTTAGAATGTATTTTGAAGCTTTTACGCTCATTTCAGTTTTCCTTTGAAGTTTTGAATGTTTTAGAAACCGTTCGTAGCACGCATTCCAAGATTCTAGTTTAACGGTCTCCCACACCCTTGGTGGTAGTGACACCATCATAAAATGCAGCTTACGCTGGGAAGAGAGACAGTCACCATCAATTTGCCAGCATTTATTTTGAAATCGGTTTGAAATTTCCCGAGATTCCATAGAAAGAGTAATTTAGAAAGTTTTTAAAAAGCTTTACGCTCATTTTATCACTTTAAATTTCGAATAATTTAGAAACTGTTCTTAGAGAGCATTTATGTCTTATAAGTATCTATCATGCCAAATTTTAAGTTTCTACCTTTAAAAATTCAATAGAAATTGTAATTTAGAACATTTTTAGAACCCTTTTTGTTTATTTCATTCATAAAAAATAAAAATTTCAACTGTTCTTAGAGAGCATTTACATCTTATAAGAAACTACCATGCCAAATTTCAAGATATCGATCTTTAACAATTCCATAAATATCGAAATTTAGAAAATTTTTACAACGCTTTTCGCTCGTTTACCTTTTTAAATTTGTAATTTTTCAGAACCAGTTCTTGAAGATCATTTACATCTTCAAAGTAACTACTATGCCAAATTTCAAGTTTCTAGCCCCTTATATTTTTCGCTCCTACACCGCCTCCTCCCCCTTGGTAGTGGCACCAGCATAAAAAATAGCCTATGTTGGAGCAGGGACTGTCACCATGAATTTGCAACCATTACTTTTGATATCTGTTTGGTATTTCCTAAGATTGCATAGAAATCGTAAATTAGAATGCTTTTAGAACGATAGTACTGAGAAAATAAGAGTTCTGGGACAGCCGGGTGCAGCACTGCGGCACAGTGCCGCACCCGGGGACTCCTCAGCACGCAGGTGTACCCGCCGGTGCCGAAGCCTCGTACCTCACCGCACTACCACCTCCCACCAATAGAAACCGGTTCGAACGCACCCTAGCGGGAAAAATAGCGTTTTTTAGAGTTTGTTTTCTACTATAACATTAGAAGTGAACGTTACATCGACTAGATTATCATACTATAAGATGAAGATTAAATTGATATTTGAAATTTGAACAATGATTACCTTAATGAATATTATTAATTAAGAAAAACAATGAAAAATATCGATTTTTAAGGAAAAAAGTTGATTTCTTTAGATTTTTTACTTTCTTCTATCTTCAATAGAAGAAAGTATTGTAATCGAAATTTTTTTTCGACTTCCAGTTTTCGACGGATTTACACGTTTTAGGGGTCAGAGATCCCCAAAAACATGTTTATAGAAAATGTCTGTCTGTCGCCATTGTACCATCAAAAAGTGTATGAAGTTATGCACAGAATTGAACCAAATTTTTATTTTAAGTTTTTAGCTATGGCAAGCAGGTCCTCCCTGAATTTTTAAAAAAATTCGCCGGTAGGGGGCGCTGTAATAGCGATTTTTGTGCGATTTTGAATATTGTACCATTGAAAAGTGTATGAAGTTATGCATAGAATTTAACCAAAAATTTTTTTTAAGTTCTTGGCTATGGCAAGGAGGTCCTCACTTAATTCATAAAAAAATAGCCGGTAGGGGGCGCTGTAATAGCGATTTTTCTTCGATTTTTGTGCCATTTTAAATATTGTACCATCGAAAAGTGTATGATGTTATGCATAGAATTGAACCAAATTTTTTGTGTTTGTTTTTGGTCATGGCACGAAGGTCATCCCTGAATTTGGAAAAATTCTGCCGCTAGGAGGCGCTATAATTGCGATGTCTGTACCATTTTCATTATTGTAACATCGAAAAGTGTATGAAGTTATACATATAATTGAACCAAATTTTTGTGTATGTTTTTTGGCTTTGGCCTACAGGTCCTCCTTGAATTTGGAAATATTGCGCAGTAAAGGGGCTCTGTGATAGCGCTTTTTGTATGCTTTTCTTGATTTTTCGTTGTTCTATTGTGCATCGGTGGCTCGTGCAGCGGCGGGAACTCGCTTTCTGCTAAGCTGGCTATTCGCAAACACCTGATAACGACAGAATAAGGAAAAATTAATAATTTTAACAAATATCATGATATAGATTAACTCATTTTTAGTCCGTTTAATTGACTGGAGGAGAAATTTCAGATGAAAACCAAAGTTGGTATAGTATTGAACTAATAATATTGAAGTATTAACATGTGTAGCTAGGTTTTGAAATATTAAGCTGTATAAGATAGAAGAAAGTTTTGGGATTGGCACATCCAACTAGCTCAACTATAAGATCAGAGTATCAACTTAAAAGAGGAAAGTTAAACATACGTTTCAGTTTTTGAACGGCCATCATCTTGATGGGTGTTATTAATTAAGCAAAAGAATGGAAAATATCAATTTTTAAATTAAAAAGTGAGATTTACGCTATAAGATGTGGTAAAATGGAGAAGAGTATTATAATATTGACTGATGAATATTAAATTTATATTTGAATGATTAGCACCTTTATGAGTATTAATAATTAAGCAAAAAAATGAAAAATATCAATTTTTAAAGAACAAAGTTAATTTCTTTAAATTTTTTTTCATCTATAAGATAAG
The DNA here is from genome assembly GCA_963932465.1 of Maratus speciosus. Lineage (NCBI taxonomy): Eukaryota > Metazoa > Arthropoda > Arachnida > Araneae > Salticidae > Maratus > Maratus speciosus. The sequence goes on from OZ010789.1 coordinate 64,011,065, forward strand.
GATATTCACTTAAATGAGGAAAGTTAAACATACATTTGAATTTTGAATGAAAAACACCTTAATGAATATTATTAATTAAGCAAAACAATGGAAAATATCAATTTTTAAGGAAAAAAGACTGATTTCTTTTGATTTTTTCAACTATAAGATCAGAATATCAACTTAAAAGAAGAATGTTAAACAAACATTTTAATTTTTGAACAGTCATCACCTAATGAGTATTATTAATTAAGCAAAACAATGAAAAATATCGATTTTTAAGGAAAAAATATATTTTATTTAGTTTTTTTTCACCTATAAGACGAGGATTTCAGCTTAAAAGAGAAATGTAAACATATATTTTAGTTTTTGAACAACCATTACCTTATTGAATTTTAATAATCGGACAAATAGCAAAGGAAAATATTGATTTTTTAATGAAAAAAGACAAATTTAAACGAATTTGATTAACTTTTACACTAGTTTGAGACTTTATCATACTTTTAGATGTGTAGAATTTTAACCCTTGAACGAGATACACTTCAAGAAATACTCCTTACTAAACAATATAAATTAATTTTTAATCTAATCAATAACTGAAAATGTCACATTTTAAAAATATTTTCATGAATGTACATATAAAAATACTAGTTCACAAACTAATTTTCTTAATTTTATCACATTCGAAAAGACTTTTCCACTTTCGAACTTAATTTTTTATACGTAAAGCATTACTTAATCAAATTCTATGCTTTCTGATTCAACGAAACTCTGTGATTTTTTTTTTTAGTTTTTAAACCAATTCTTACATTTTTTAAAAAATATTATTATTTAATTTCTCAACCTCCATTATAAAACGTTTGAAGAAAAACGCACCACTTCGTTTAACATTTGATGGGAAATATTCGAAAGATGACCCCTTCGTCATTTCCCAATCTTTCACCTCAGGCAGAGATGCGAATAAAAGAATGTTCTATCAGGTTTATCGAGGCATTTTCCTGTCTCATGAATGCAGATTTTGAACTGTTCAGTAAATATATGATTAGAGTAATATTTCCATGAATGTACATATAACTAGTTGGATGTGCCAATCCCAAAACTTTCTTCTATCTTATACATCTTAATATTTCAAAATCTAGTTACACATGTTAATACTTCAATATTATTAGTTCAATACTATACCAACTCATATTTTCATCTTAAATTTCTGCTCAAGTCAATTAAACGGACTAAAAACGAGTTAATCTATATCATGATATTTTTTAAAATTATTAATTTTTCCTTATTCTGTCGTTATCAGCTGTTTGCGAATAGCCGGCATAGCAGGAAGCGAGTTCCCGCCGCTGCATGAGCCGCCGATGCACAATAGAACTACGAAAAATCAAGAAAAGTATACAAAAATCGCTAGCACGGAGCCCCTTTACCGCGCAATATTTCGAAATTCAAGGAGAACCTGTGGGCCAAAGCCAAAAACAAGCACAAACATTTTGGTTCAATTGTATGCATAATTTTATACGCTGTTCGATGGTACAATAATGAAAATGGCACAGAGATCGGAATTATAGCGCCCCCTTCTTTCGGAATTTTTTCAAGTTCAGGGAGGACTTGTTTGCCATAGCCAGAAACATGCACAAAAAATTTGGTTCAATTATATGGATAACTTCATACACTTTTCGATGGTACAATAATGAAAATGGTACAGACATCGCAATTATAGTGCCCCCTTCAGGCAGAATTTTTCCAAATTCAGGGAGGATCTTCGTGACATGACCAAAAATAAACACATAAAATTTGGTTCAATTCTATGCATAACTTCATACACTTTTCGGCGGTACAATATTCAAAATGGCACAAAAATTGTACAAAAATCGCTATTACAGCGCCCTCTACGAGCGATTTTTTTACAAATTAAGGGAGGACCTCCTTGCCATAGCCAAGAACTTAAAATTTTTTTTGGTTCAATTCTATGCACAACTTCATACACTTTTCGATGGTGCAATATTCGAAATCGCACAAAAATCGCTATTACAGCGCCCCTAACGGCGAATTTTTTGCAAATTCATGGAGGACCTGCTTGCCATATCCAAAAACTTAAAATAAAAATTTGGTTTAATTCTATGCATAACTTCATACACTTTTGGACGGTACAATATTCAAATTCGCACAAAAATCGCGATTACAGCGCCCCCTACCGGCGATTTTTTTCCAAATTCAGGGAGGACCTGCTTGCCGTAGCCAAAAACTTAAAATAAAAATTTGGTTTAATTCTATGCATAACTTCATACACTTTTGGACGGTACAATATTCAAAATCGCACAAAAATCGCTATTACAGCGCCCCCTACCGGCGAATTTTTTCCAAATTCAGGGAGGACCTGCTTGTCATATCCAAAAACTTAAACTAAAAATTTGGTTCAATTCTATGCATAACTCCATACACTTTTGGATGGTACAATATTCAAAATCGCACAAAAATTGTTATATCAGCGCCCCCTACCGGCGAATTTTTTTCAAATTCCGGGAGGACCTGCTTGCCATAGCCAAAAACTTATAATAAAATTTTGGTTTAATTCTATACATAACTTCATACACTTTTTGATGGTACAATGGCGACAGACAGACGGACAGACGGACAGACGGACAGACGGACGGACGGACAGACGGACAGACGGACAGACGGACACACAGACAGACAGACATTTTCTATAAACATGTTTTTTGGATTCTCTGACCCCTAAAACATGCAAATCCGTCGAAAACCGGAAGTCGAAAAAAATTTCGATTACAATACTTTCTTCTATTGAAGATAGAAGAAAGTAAAAATACAAGTTTACAAACTAATATCCTTATTTTTATTACATTAAACTGGATTTTTCTACATTCAAGCTTAATTTTTTTTTTCTACGCAATGCATTAATCAAATTCAGTACTTTCTAATTTAGAGAAATTCAGTGATTTTTCACTTTTAAAACCAATCTTATGTGTTAAGGGTGTTCTCAAATCCAAAAGGGCAACTTTCTGACATAAGTTTCAATTTATTACTTTCTTCTATCTTCAATAGAAGAAAGTATTGTAATCGAAATTTTTTTCGACTTCCGGTTTTCGACGGATTTACTCGTTTTAGGGGTCAGAGATCCCCCAAAACATGTTTATAGAAAATGTCTGTCTGTCCGTGTGTCCGTCCGTCCGTCTGTCCCCATTGTACCATCAAAAAGTGCATGAAGTTATGCATAGAATTGAACCAAATTTTTATTTTAAGTTTTTGGCTATGGCAAGCAGGTCCTCCCTGAATTTAGAAAAAATTCGCTGATAGGGGGCGCTGTAATAGCGATTTTTGTGCGATTTTGAATATTGTGCCATCGAGAAGTGTATGAAGTTATTCATAGAATTGAACCAAATTTTTTTTAAGTATTCGGCTATAGCAAGCAGATCCTCCATGAATTTGGAAAAAATTCGCCGGTAGGGGGCACTGTAATAGCGATTTTTGTGCCATTTTGAATATTGTACCATCGAGAAGTGTATGAAGTTATTCATAGAATTGAACCAAATTTTTTTTAAGTATTCGGCTATAGCAAGCAGGTCCTCATTGAATTTGGAAAAAATTCGCCGGTAGGGGGCGCTGTAATAGCGATTTTTGGGCGATTTTGAATATTGTACCATCGAAAAGTGTATGAAGTTATGCATAGAATTTAACCAAAATTTTTTTTAAGTTCTTGGCTATGGCAAGCAGGTCCTTCCTTAATTTGAAAAAAAAACGCCGGTAGGGGGCACTGCAATAGCGATTTTTGTGCCATTTTCATTATTGTACCATCGAAAACTGTATAAAATTATGCATAGAATTGAACCAAATTTTTTGTGTATGTGTAAGGCTATGGTCGGTAGGTCCTTCCTGAACTTGAAAAATTTCTGCCAGAAGGGGGCGCTATAATTGCGATGTCTGCGCCATTTTCATTATTGTACCATCAATAAGTGTATGAAGTTATGCATAGAATTGAACCAAATTTTTTGCGAATGTTTCTTGCTATGGCAAGCAAGTCCTCCCTGAATTTGAAAAAAATCTGCCGGTAGGGGGCATTCTAATAGCGATGTTTGTGCCATTTTCTTTATTGTACTATCCAAAAGTGCATAAAATTATGCATACAATTGAACCAAATTTTTTGTGCATAATTTTGGATATGGCCAACAGGTCCTACTTGAATTTGGAAATATTGCGCGGTAAAGGGGCTGTGTGATAGTGATTTTTGTACACTTTTCTTGATTTTTCGTAGTTCTATTGTCCGTCGGCGGCTCGTGCAGCTGCTGGAACTCGCTTCCTGCTAAGTCGGCTATTCGCAAACAGCTGATAACAACAGAATAAGGAAAAACTATTGATTTTAACAAATATCATGATATAGATTAACTCGTTTTTAGTCCATTTAATTGACTGAAGCAGAAATTTAAGAAGAAAAGGAAAGTTGGCAAAGTATTGAACTAATAATATTGAAGTATTAACATGTGTAACTACTTTTTGAAATATTAAGGTGTATAAGATAGAAGAAAGTTTTGGGATTGGCACATCCAACTAGTTTTTGTTCGAAAATACATGAAACTAGCGGATGTTATTGTTCAGAAATTATGTAATTGAGCTGTTTTTTCCATTTTTTTTTTTTTTTTTTTTTTTTTGCAAACGCAATAGATCTTGCTGAAAATAGTGTCAAAGTGGGCGTTTTGAACCAAATTTCCGCGCGAAGGAAGAAAAAGCACTCAAGAACGGGCGAAAAACGGGTTTGTCACGCGATCAAATTCGCTTATAATTCAATAGGTAATTGATTGATCAAAAAATGGAAAAAACAGTTCAATTCCAAATCGCTTCCATCGCCAGGCTTTAAAATTTTATACCTTTCCGTTAAAAAATGAATTTGTAAATGTGTCAAAACGTTTTGCGGTTGTTGAGCCGAGCAGTTAAGAGCAGCCTTAAACAAGAAAGTCTCCTATAATTTTATAGCTTTGGGTGAAACGAGACAAATTTTTCATACGGTTTGCTGTTTTCGTTATATGAAGACGTCAGCTTATATTCTGTAGTTTAACTGAAATGAGTAATTGCCAGAAATTTCTTTATCAAAGGAGTATTCAAGTCAATCTTACTTAAATGATATGAAATCAGCTATACGCAGTCAAGAAGCACATGTTTCGAACATTGAAATAATAGCCTCGTCACCAGGACAACTAAAGTCGCTTTTTTCTTGCAGTCAATGCGAGAAATCCTGTTCCAAAAAGAATGCATTAACCAAACATCAAATATCCCATTTGGAGAAAAAACCCTTTGAAGGTGAAATTTGCTCAGAAACATTCATTCAAAGAAATGATTGTAAACAACAGTGTCATTCCAAGATAACCACTACATATAAATGTGATCAATGTGGAACAGAATATTCACGAAAGTTTCTGTTAAGCATTCACAAGAGATCTCATAAGAAGCTTTATGATTGTGATGAATGTTCAAACTCGTTTTTAACAAAGTCTGCTTTAACGAAACATAAAAAAGTTCATTACAAGGATTATAAATGTAAACACTGCAACACCATATTTATCTCGAAACTAAGTTTTTCCGTCTTAAAAAAGTTCATCCCAAGAAATATAAATGTGAGCACTGTAACATTATATTTTATCTCGAGAGCGAGTTTATTCATCAACTGATCAAAATGCATTAGTGAAAAAATGCAAACTTTGTTAAATGAAACGATATGTTAATGAGCGAATGTTAATGATAACTTGATTTGAATATCTGTACATTTAAAAAAATTACATTTCTTTCTATAACTATTGAAAATGATGAATAAATATTGCTTAAGTGAAAAAGCTTTTATCGTTTATTTTTGCTATATCAACTTGTGATTTTTCTTGATTATCTCATCAAGTCAAAACGACAGATATCAATTTTTGAGTTAATTTTCCAAGAACTGTAACTGAAATTACGTCAACTCCTTACAGAAAATGCAGTTTTCACACAATTTCTTGAAAATTTAACAACGGATTGACCTTTAACGCAATACTATCTACATCAAAATCGATTATTTTCCTATATATTTTAACATTACATAATTTTAACAACTGTTTTTACTTATTTATCAGAAAATTATTAAATCGCAGAACGGTTTGTGCTTCAAATTTTCACCCCTCTTGCTTATCATTCTAATAATTATCAGATGTATTCCCCAGAAATATTACTATCATATGAAAGAGTAAAGAAAATTAATATATATTTAATACTTAATAACGTCATAGACGGAATTACTACTGAAGGAAAATATTAATAATCAATAAAATATACTGTTGAACCAGTGGCGCAGCCAGAATTCGGCTCTAGGGAGGGGGGGGGGGGGGTTGAGTTGTTGATAATGGTGGTCGGCGGTTATTTGAATCACTGGCTAATCGAACCAGTCTATTTAATGAAGGAAATCATAACGCTTTTTTCTCGGATATTAGAATCAGCAGTTACGCTACTTATGATTCATTTAAACAGCGTTCACAATATTAGAGTTACAAAACTTAAGATGCACTTTGAGAATAACACAAAACTATCTTACAAGGAGAGGGTTAACCTTGTTAATCACAGATTTTGATTATTTTAATATATGTTGTAGGGTAGAGACCCCTTAGTGTCAGGTTCAACGGATTTTATCCAACGCTCCTTAGTTCTTGAGAAACCGGGGGGGGGGGGGGTCTAATAATAGTACACAGCTTAAATACTTACATTGCAACCGCAATGATAGGGTGGTCGTAGCTCAGTTGGTACGGTGTTCGCTGGCTGATCTGCGGGTTCGGTACCCGAACGCGCTACATTTGTTTTTCTCATTTTTTGTTTTATAAATATACTTGTAATTATAATTTAATAATTTCAATTAAAAATTTTAATATCATACATTAATTATAATGTTAACAAACATAAATTTATCATTTTTTATTTTTGAACTATTATTTCTCATTCTTTAAAGAGGTTTAAAAAGAAATTGGATCTACTTTTGAAGGATAAAAATTCCAAAATCGTGACAAACCTGTTGTGGAGCCATCTAGTTATGATAAAATAAAAGAATACTTAAATAAAATAAAAATAAAAGCAGAAAGAAGATAAAGGTGAAAGCAAAATAATTGAAAGCGCAAGCATACGTATTACAAATTTAAAAATCTTTAATATGCAAAAAATCGGTTGTAATTTAATTCTGATGCTAATTTTTAATATAATTATGCTTGTTACTTTAAAAACAGAATAATAGTATTATCGCATTGACTTCCTTTGTTAAAGCAATGCGTAAATGATGTTTCTTTAAAATCACGAATTGACACAATTGCTCAATATCATTGCATCGATAAAGAATATATGAAATACATTTTAAAAGTGATTTTTTAAAAAATAACAGTTTTATGATGTTTTATACAACTATTTAGTTAAAAGTAAAAAAGTAAATAGGTTAAAATTATAATTGATATGTAATATTATAAATTTTAATTGACAATGAGATTACTAATTATACTTACAAGTATATTTAAAAAACAAAAAATGAGAAAAACAAATGTAGCGCATTCAGGTATCGAACCAGGGTCCGCGGATCAGCGATGACAGCGATGACCACCTCGGGAACTCAGCTTTCGCTTTAGAGTGTTAGTGCAATCCCGAGGGGTAGACCACATCCACTCCTCCCGACTCTCAACCTGAGAGGGACCTGAGTCTGAGAGGGAGCGTCGGGTCCCTGATCAAGCTGCTGAGATTTATTTCGGTTACTGTGAGATTTACAATTACAATCACAATTGGTTACCCAATTTTTCTGGGCGAACCGAAGATTTCACATCGAGATATATGACTGTATGTAGTGATTACATGAGGATCATTTCACCTAATGTGATTGCATAATTGTTTAAAATTTTCTTGGATATATTTACGTCACAGTACATTTAACACACAATATTTAACATGACAATTAGAAACACATTACAACACAATATCAAACACCTACTATTTACATGACTGTGTGTAGTGATTACATGAGGATCATTTGAATGTGATTGCATAATTATTTACATTTTTCATGGATTTACAGGGATTTCACAGTACATTAAACACACTATATTGAACATCACAATTAGAAACACATTACAACACACCTACTATTTACAATTTGCGCATACAAGAGTTTGGAGAGATGCACAAGATAAAAATTCAAAAGTGATAGAAGTTTCTGGCACCCGCTAATAACCAGTTTCTCCCTCCATGCTACACCCTAGTGATGGAGTCGGACTAGAATGGCTCTGGATTTGAAAAGATGTACTCGTTTGTTTCTATAAACCTCATGCATTGTATGATCTTGTTGAGTAGTTGTGGTTTCTCTTTTACATCCCGCCACCAACTTGCTAAATTCATACGTGTGTGTTTTTTGAGATGATAATGCGATGTTAATGTACAGTATAATACATAGTGTAACGATGTTGACGGCAAGCCACAAATGCATAGTGGGGAGTCTCTTTTGTTAATTTTGTATAAGTGTTCCTGAAAGGGGCCGTGATTTGTTAAAAATATGTGTAAGTATCTGTTGTTTACGAAATACTTGTGGTCAACCAATGGCAAGAATTCCTTCGTATATCGGCCTGTGTCTGAATCCGTCCAGCGTTTTTGCCAAATTTTTAACAGATTCTGCTTTGTCTGTGATTTTAGTGAAGAAGCTGGATATGGTAAAAATGTATGTATTAGTGTTTCATCCGTTACTGCCGATTTTGCCAGTTGGTCAGCTGCCTCATTGCCCTCAACACCTGAATGTCCTTTTGTCCAATTGAAGTATATGTCTTTTACTGTTGTTTGTAATTGTTGAAGAATTTTTAGTATTAAATAGTTTGTATTGTCAAAATTGTTTAATGCTTTTAAACTTGATAGGCTATCCGTTATGATTAAGTATTGAGAATGTTTGTCCGACTCTATCCACTCTAATGCTGAACAGATCGCGAAGAGTTCTGACTGGAAGACGGAGTTATCCTGGGACAGTTTCGCTCTCCAAGTATAGATTTGCTCGTTTTTTTCGTACACACAAAATGCCGAGGCTGTGTCTTCGGACATTTTGGAACCGTCCGTGTATATTGTAATTTTGCCTACACAGTCGTTTATTTCACAAATTTGTATTTCACTTGTTAGTGGTGATGTTTTGTATTTTGAGCATTTTGTATAGTATAGTGGAGCAAAAGCCTTTTCTGTTGACTTGCCGAGACGAATCGTCCCCGAATACTCCGCCTCCGCCTCCAACTGCAAATCCAGTGGGGGAGACCTGTGAGGACCTGCAGGGCGTTTGTTGACGTATTGCGATATGCTCTCGTTATCAGCAACAAAGCTTTCCTTTGTGCCGAGAGCAAATGAAGACGACCGTGATATTGCGCCATACTCGGAAATCAGACAGCACACGCGTAGGCCAGTTTCCTTTGTAAGATCGCCGAGTACTAAATCTTAAAAAATTCCGGAGGGAGTCGACCTGAGATTGATGAAAATTTATAAAGATTTTGAGTAATTTTTCCAATTTCTACTCTCTTTTGTGCCACATGTGGGAGAAATGATAATTGTTTATCTAATATTACCCCCAGGTATTTTAGTGTTGTTTCTGATTTTATTGATTTACCTTGAAGTTTAAATGTGGGGCCCCGCTTAAGGTGTTTGGGTTTGCCAAAATTTAATGATGAGGATTTTTCATGTGAAATTTGTATTTTGTTGGTTTCTGCCCAATTCTGAATAAATTTTAAAGCTTTCTGACCTTTTTGTTCAAGTTGCTGTCTCGACTGTGCCCAGATCAGTAATATCACGTCATCCGCGTATGCCACCAGTTCACAGTCCTGTACATCAAAGGTCCCCAACAGAGTCTCCAACAGAGCCAACCAAAGAAAAGGTCCCAGACACGATCCCTGCGGGCAACCCTTACTAAAGAAGTACAACAAAAATGGTGCCATCCAGTCCACCTGAGCTCGCCTACCCGAAAGGAAGGAAACGACAAGATTAATGAGTTGTTTAGAAATACCTAGTCTTTGCAATGTTATGATCACCTGGTCCCAAGGGAGGTTGTCAAATGCTCCTCTGAAATCCAGTGACACCAGTGATGTGTATTGTTTATTTTGTTTGTGTTGTTCTACTAATGAAATCACTTGCTCCAAAGCCGTTTCAGTAGGGCCCCACCAGTGGCCGAGAGGTTCTGCTCTCGAAGCTGGTAGACGGGAAGTGCTGGGTTCGATCCCAATCGCGCCCGTCGGCCTAATCGTTCGGAGTTTTCGTGGTTTTCTTCGAACCTTGGTTCTCCAAGCGTTAATACGGGTTAGGTTCCCTTAGAAAGACCTCCACGGAAGGCACTCCCCCCTTAGGGCCTATATCCCACGTGCAGATAATTTGCCGACATAAATACAACCAACCAACCAACCAACCGTTTCCGTAGATTTATTTTGCGTGTAGCCGTGTTGCTTACCCGATAGGAAATTCGCTTTGTCTAATGCGTGATGTATTCGTCTTAGAATTAATTTCTCTAAGATTTTTCCGAATATTGGTAATAGAGTGATGGGGCGATATGAAGAGCTCTCATTCAAGGATTTTCCCTCCTTTCTAAAATACACGAGCTCTCCCAATTTCCCGTCATCAGGAAAATAGTTTAACTTTAAAAGACTGTTGTACATATCCAACAGAATGTTAGGAATTTTTGAAAAGATGCACCTGACCATCCTGTGATCAATTTGATCAGGTCCTGGCGCCTTGTTAATATTGAATGAGAAAATAACATTTCGCAACTCTCTTTTCGTGAATTTTGCCTGGTCGTGCGAGTTTAGTCGCTGTGGTAGTTGCTTTGGAGTTTCATCGCCAAAAATGTCTCTCGTTAGTTTTAAAAGGGTTGATGACCTGGAAGTGGGTGACAAAGAATCAAATTGGTAATTGATATGTGAGTCCTGGAATCGCTGGAAGGCCAACTTTTTCGTTAAACCAAAAGGATCCGTCTCTCTGCGACACAGGTTTGTCCAAGCTTTTTCCTTCTCCGATAAAATCTGTTTTTGATAAATTGCCCTTTCCCTTTTGTATTGCTGGTTTATATTTGACTCGTAGTTTGAATTTTTTGCTCTTTTTAAAAGAGCTGCTACTTTATTTCTTTGGGCCCTCAATTGTGGAGACCACCAGGAAATTTTAAATTTCTTGAAGGGGGTTTTCTTTTTAAAGGATTTATTGGCTTGTAATAATATTTCTTGTTTAAAAGTTTCGTATTCTTCGTTAAACTGGTCTATAGTTTCTATGTCATTAAAGTTAATCTGTGAGCATTTTCGAGTTAGTTGTTCGGAAAATTGTGTCAAAGGGATTCCCTTTGTTTTGAATCTTCTTCTTGGTAGTTTGGGTATTGTGAAATTTAGCTCTGTTTCTATTGGGTAGTGGTCTCCAAAAAGGGAAGGAATTACTTCCCAGTGTTTTATGTGTGAAAACATAGCCTGCGTGCAGATGGACAGATCCGGCCTCCCCAGGTTCTTCCCCGACTCATACGTTGGTGGACTGGATGAAGAGTTTAGAATAACTCGTTGATACGCTATGACTCTATCGATAAGAACTTTCCCCCTGGTGTCTTCACTCCTATAGCCCCAAAGCTGACTGTGAGCGTTGAAATCACCGAGAACCAACTGCAATGGGCTCTGATTTTTAGAACCCAGTCAGTTCTCAATATCCTCATCAAAGTCAGCACTCGGGCGGCTATACAGGCTGCCAATGCTTAAGGTTAATGGCTTAAGGTCTAAATTTATAAAAACTGAGTTATAGTGTTTAGAAGAGAGATTATGTTTTAAGTTTTGGTCTAAGATTAAAATATGGGCTTTTTTAGAGCTTGAACTATAGCATGGTGTTGTTCGAGGAAGTGATAGAGGTCTATTTTCATAAAGGTATGCATCTTGAAGACAAACCAGGGAATAGTCCGAGTCTGAGAGGAATTTCATAAAAGCAGCGGTTTGTAATCTGTTGTTCTGTAAATTTTGTTGAATTAATTTGAATTTTTACCTCTATAAGACAATGACGCTAGCGCTGCTTGTTTCTTTCGCTGATACACACTGCAGGATGGATCGTAAGATGGATGTTTTTCATATAGTCCAGCTTTCCTATGGTCCCCCTTGTAGTAGTCTAGCACTTTTTTGCAGTTAACACACTCTTCTTTTTCTGAGGCACAATCCTTGATGTTGTGGCCTTTGCCACATTTAGCGCAGGCCCCTGCATTCTGACACACTCTTGCTGTATGCCCTATTTCCTGACAGTGATAACACCTTTGAATGAAGACATAGCGTCTTACCGTGCACCGGTTAAATCCTATGCACAATTTTCCTGCCATTAGTTGCAGTGCATCTCTCTCCAGTAGCTGCAACACCAGGTGCGAGGTTTCCTCGCCCTCTCTTCCTTTCAATACTCTTATCAGCTTATATTGCACCTTCCTCCTCAGAGCTCTTTCCAAGGCCGGATAGAGTACTTGTTTTTCATATAGCTCTTGTTGCTCTTCTAAGTTGCTCAGTGAACTGTCTGCTTCTCTTTCGACGTTTTTCTGTGTGACTACTGGGGCTTCTGGGGCTCCAAAGACTATCACTCGGGCTGTTTTCGGGTTTGGTTCTTTAATATCCAGTTTTTCCGCCATATCTTCTGTAGTGCAGATTTTATCTTTCACCTGTTCTAGGTCAAACTTGTTTTTACATGTTATTATTATTTTATTTTGTTTAGTTGTTTGGCAGTCTACTGGTGGTAATTCAGCCATATTCATAGAATTGAGAACTTTCTTTATTATTGGCATTTTTGTTTCCTTGTTTTTTGGTGTTAATATTAGTGTCGGTCTTTCTTGTGGGAGCGGTGGAAAATTTGTCATTTCTGCATATGTTGGTCGGTCATTTTCTATTGCTGTTTCTCCCTCTCTATGATTTGAGACCTTTCGGTTTTCTGCCTGAAGAGTGGTAACATGTTCGACGAGTCTTTTTTCCATTTGTTCATGGTTCTGTTGTATGATTTTGTTCATATCATTGATCAATTGATCTTCTCTTTCGATTTTATCTTGTTTTGTCTGTTTGATTAACTCTTCTTGGAATTTAATTCTTTCGCTGAGTTTCGTTATTAAGTGATCTTTTTCTTCTGTCTGTTGTTTGAGCTGCTTAAAGTTTTTGATTACTGATGACATGGTATTATTTATCTTTACTTCTTTGTTTGACGCTAACTGCGTTTGTAGTTGGTGCATGAGTTCTAGTACCTGGTCTGCAATTTTCGACAACGTGTCTCGTTCTTGGTGTTCTTCCTTCTCTGCCTTGTCGTGTTGTCTTACGCTTTCTTTCTCTATTTCCACCGCTTTCTCTTCCAAAAACTTTCGGTATTTTTGTGCATTTTCATTACTTCCTTTGTCGCGTTTCTTTTGATGTCTAACCATCTGATCTATTAAAACCAGTATCGTCATTCGTGATGCTGTTTCGGCGTCAAATGGCAGCAGTTCATCTCCCGGCTGGTAATTTTTGTTTGCTCGCTGTGGTAGCTGTGTTTCTTTGTCGTTAGACTTCACCCCGTCTTCATCTGACTCTGTTATGACAGAGGAATCATTCCTTTGCGACTGCAACTCTTTTTCATTTCGCGGATCGTCCTGTTTCATTGTGAATATATATTTTTATAATATCAGTAGATTAAAATACTTCTGATTTTCTCTATCAGCTTATGTCTTCTATTGTGGCTTTTTCGGTCCTGATTATACTGTTTGCACAGCGTTTTCACTTAGTATAATTAATTCACTTTTTCAATTATGGCCCAGGCATCACCAGGACCCAACCATGCTTTTTGAAGGAAAGGGGAAATAGAAGAGTTTAAAGTAAAAATCAGTGACCTAGATCACCGTAAATGACTAAGATAAAAAATTAATGATCGGTCAGCGGGGGGTATTTAGTAATCTTAAGGGAGGGGAAAAAATATGTATAGAGGCTTTGGAAGATAAGTTACATAAACTAGGGGACATAATTTTGAAGAAAACTGACCAAAAAAAAAAAAAAATAAATAGAAAAAATAAAAATAAAATAAATAAATAAATAAATAAAAATAAATAAATAAATAAATAAAAATAAATAAATAAATAAATAAAAAGTGTTTCAATGCTCATATACCTCATTGCTCTCGATGTGCCATTTACAAACATTTTTCTCTAGGTTACTTTCAAGTTCTTTTCATTTAATCTTTATTTACATTTATGTACACATTGTTGACAAGTTTTTTCAAGTTTCCTGTTTCTCTCCACCAAACCTTACCAATGATATGTGGTATGTCCTGTGAATGTTTTTCACTTTTGATAATTACGCATTTTGCCATAGGTAGTTGCACAAAATGTCTAATATTAACTGTAGACCAGTCCTGCAGTTTTGAGGTTTTTCGCTGAAGTAAAACCAGACAGGGAATATTAACAACTAAATGAACTTTTTAAGGCTTGCCTGTGATTGAAAGAAGTTCATGCTGAACTTGGTATGATAAAAAAGTAATGGTGGGGGAAGTTGGGGGAGTAAATAATGTCAGGGATCATGAGTGTTCAACGAGAATTTTAATTTGATATGTCACCTGCCATGTTTCAGAGCTTATTTAAAAGAAGTTGAAAAGTTAACCCTTTTAGAGTCCCCTTACAATACCAAAATGGCATGTAGCTTATGCTATTGTGAATTTAATCTATGAAGTTTAAAATACTGGCTTCCTGTACGACTCTCTATAAGATTTTGAGAAATGACTGAAAATGCACCTTAAAGAGCCTACTACTGCCTAAATTGTGAGTAGAAATAGGGGATGAGATCATAGATGAAGAGCTTATGTCATGACCTTTCTGTGGACACCAAACTTGGGGGTTTTCAAGCACCTTCCAAAAAACGCCTAAAAACGCCCCCTGGAGGGTAAAAAAGAACTAAAAAAAGGAAACGAAAGTCAGGGTTGTGGAGCTTAGGTCAAGACCTAACTAGAGATATGTCACATGACCACCACCCCCCCCTGTAACAAAAATTTTAACCCCCCCCTCCCCCTGGTTCCCCCCAGGTGACAGCTAGGAAAAAATGGAGATAAGCAATCGATGCCCCGTCCCAAAAAACATCTGACCTACGTACATGTGGCCCCCTCCGAGCTATATTTCGCTTAAAAAAGACGAATTTTGAAAATTACTCTTTGTAGGAGGCAAACACCATACCAACTGAGCTACGACCAACCTATCTTTGTAAAGTAAGTATTTAAGTTGTGTACTATTATTAGACCCCCCCCCCCCGGTTTCTCAAGAACTAAGGAACGTTGGATAAAATCCGTTGAATCTGACACTAAGGGGTCTGTACCCTACAACATATATTAAAATAATCAAAATCTGTGATTAACAAGGTTGGCCCTCTCCTTGTTAGATTTATATAAATGTTTAAAAATATCATAGGCAAATTTTAAAAAGAGCACAGCACAACAAATATTTTTTTTATCGAAAATCAGGGTTGCAATCCAATTTTTCAGTCAAAAATACACAGGGCTTCACTCCAAGACAATCTGCGAGAATTGGTGGAATTTATAATTATCCATGTCCAAACAGTGCCGAATTAGGTATTCTATATTTTGGAATGTAGTTACCATTGAACACGGTATACGTTGACTGAATTACTGTGCACTGCCAGCACTTTAAGTGACATCGAATTTCGCATAAAGGGAAAGCAATGGTCATTGAAAATTTCTTTAAAATATCTTCATTCTCGTTACAGTTCTCAAAAAATATCTGGGTTCGACTTGAAACCTTATCTATGCTATCTATCTATATTATAAAGGACAAACATATCTGTGCGTAACGCATACGTCATTTTGTGAATGGCAACACTTTGAAATTTAAAATAAAATTTTGATTTTGCAATTTTCTCTACTGCAAATTTTTAAACTTCTAAACATCGCACATTTTAAATTTTTACACCGCCGTATAAGGAAAAAAATGCTCTTTTAAATGCAATTTGTTTGAAAGCTGTATCTCAATTTAATTTTAAGATATTAATTTTTTTGTAGTTTTTATTACTTTTTTTGTAATCGTGGCAGCTCCATTTCTGTTGAAAGTAAAGGGGGAAAAATGAAAATAGTAGATTGCTGCATCTTTTTGTTGCCATTTTCTCATAAAAACCGAAAAAAAATTGAAATTAAAATGCGTGCTATGTCAAGAATATCGTCTGTTATAAAACCCAGTGAGTTTTGGCTTTATTTCGTTTTTATTTATCAATTAAATGATTTTGCCGTGCCGGCTCCATTGCGAAATATTAATAAGCAATTTACACATAAAAAAAGTTCAGAATTTCACTCCCACTAATTTTCTACAACGAAATTATAGCTTCATCAATAAATGAATAAAAGAATATTGTATTAAAAAAGCACGAATTTAACATATATGTAATCGAGCAATTTAAATTTTTAGATCCGAATTGGGAAAAATATGTGCTTTTAAATGTAATTTGTATAAAATAGAGTTGCTAGGCAACTGTTAAAGTAAAAGAGAAAAAATAATCTATATATTGAAAACACAAGATAGCTTTTTTAGCCATCTTCCCTGAACTTTCTAATGTACCAATTTTGCTAATAATTCTTTTTTTAAATGAAAGCTGTTCATTTGTAGATATCCTCGCACTAGCTATTTTTCTAAATATTTCCACTTTTATATTTTTAATTTAATTTGAAAAGTTTTTTTTTTTTTAATTTCATCAAAATGGTAGCAATCGTATTATTTCCACTGTTGCAGAAAAAAAAGAAATATTGGGGTTTATTTACCCTTATTGATACCATTTACTCATTACAATTAAAAATAACTTTATTTTAAGTCTGAACAGAAAATGACGTCACTATTTAAAAAACATTTTCGCTCATAAAGCTAATGTTACAATATATTTTCATTCGGCAGATACCGAATTTGAGACACTTGGCGTAATGCTTCAGTAAGTGCCATATTTAAAAGAAAACAAAACTTTTCTTTGATAAAACTATATATTTTACCACGAATACATCTAAAAGACATCAGTTTCTGGAATTTGTACTTCGCGGTACTGAAATTAAAACGCCAAGTCAAAATAATACATTTTCACATGCAAAGTTTTAGCTGACAAACGGAACTTCACCTTTGAAAATCTATCTGTATAAAGGAAAAATATGTCCGTGCGTAAGGCTGACGTCATTTTGAGAATAGCAACGCTTGACGATTAAATGTCGGTTTTGCAATCTTTGCTACAGCAATTTTTAGAATTTCTAAACATCGTGCATCTTCAATTTTTACACCCGTTATATAGGTAAATAATATCTACTTTCAAATGCAATTTGCTTGAAAACTTTATCTTAATTGATTTATTTATTATGTCTTTTTAAATAATTTTCAAGCATAATGTTTTTTAATCTATATCTATTGCGTACAGGCTCATTTACGAAATAAGCCATTTGCACTTAAAATAATATAAATAATTCAGTATTTGTCCCTGACTAATTTTTTATAGCGAAATTAAAACTTCATCAATCTATTATATTAAAAAGTGACTGTCCGTTTGTATTTCACAGCTGTTCCTCCTAGAATATGGAATGTTGGGTGATCAAATTAACGCCAGTTATCCGCATGGGTACGAGGATGTTAAAAGTGGTCGTAGAATTTAAAAATTTGATTAGTTTTCGAGATATAAATTTTTACGTTATTTTTAATGACATTTCTGTAATGATGGAAACTAAAATTGCTCCATTTTTCTGGATAAAAGAGAGCAAACGGAAATTTACAAAGATTATTATATATCATTGTTTGAAATCATTTTTAAATTGAAATAAACGTTTATTTGAATAAATAGTGAAAAAAATTATTGTAGTTTTCAAGAAAATTTCACGAAATACAAACTCACACATATTCAAGCTTCAGGAATCAGTTTATTTTAGAAACACACTCTCGACTGGAACATTGAGATAAATTCTGTTGCGTCAAAAACAAACAAACAAACAACAACAACAAAAAAAAATCGTACGCTATTTTCATTTAATTTAAAGTCGAAAAGTAGATTTTCAGCTATTGCCTTAAGATGGCTAATAAAACATTTCAGAAGCGGACATTAAAAATGAAATGTTATAGCGAGAAAAATAATAATTCTCTAAATATTTATTTTAATTCATAAATATAAAATGTTTCTGAATAAATTCGTCCAAACAAATTCATTTTTATATAAGTTGACCCAAATGACATCATTTCTGCCAACTCCGAAATTCGAAGCAAAATCTTGGAAGAACGAAAAGCTCTAGGCAAATAAAGTTATAGAACATGTGCATTTTTATTGGGAAAGCTTTTGAATTAAATTGTAAATATAACTTATTATTTGAAATATTGTATTTAATAAAATTAATATTGTAATGGCTTTCTAAATTTACAATAAAGTTACGATTTCATTTTTCGAAAAAAGATCGATTGTCTCATGCAATTCGAAAGCAACACAACGGTTGCTATGCAACTAGTTATTATAAAGAAGCAACGTTTGTTTGTTAGTTTGTGCATTTTAAAGGAGTAATCTCTGGAACTACCAAATCAATTTCAAAAGTAATGGTTACAAATTGATGGTGACAGTTCCTGTTTCAAAATAGGCTGTATTTTATGTCGGTGACACTACCTACCCCCCCGAGCGGGTGCAAGAACCAAGGGAGTCCAAAGTGTACCAGGGAAAAAAAAAAGTTCTAAAAATGCGATTTTTGTGTTACTGAAGGGCCTAGAAACTTGAAATTTGGTATGGTAGCTGCTTTAAAATATAAATGTTCACCAAAAACAGTTTCTAAAATATTCGAAATCTAAAAGAGTGAAAATGCACGAAAAGCGTTCTAATTACGACTTCTATGTAATATCAGGAAATACCAAACCTGTTTCAAAAGTAATGGTTGAAAATTTAGGGTGACAGTTACAGCTCGAATATAGGCTATATTTTATGTCAGTGTTACTACCACCAGGAGGTTGCAAGAGCAGAAAACATCCTAAAATTGCGATTTCCGTGATATTGAAGAGGCTAGAAACTATAAATTTGGCATGGTAATTACTTATACGATGTAAATGTTCTCCTACAACAGTTTCTAAAAAATTCCAAATTTAAAAGGGTGGCATGAGTAAAAGCGGTCTAAAAATGTTTTAAATTACAGTTTCTATGATATTTCAGGAAATGCCTAACCGATTTCAAAAGTAATGGCAGTAAATTTATGCTGATGCTGATAGCCCCAACATAGCTATATTTTATGACGTTGCCATACTACTACCAGGGGGTTGAAGAAGCAAAAAACGTTCTACAATTACGATTTTTGTAATACTGAAAGGCCTGGAACTTTAAATTTGGCATGGTAGTTAAAAGCTGTAAATGCTCTAGAACAGTTTCTAAAAAAAAAAAAAAAAAAAAAAAAAAAAATAGAAATGTAAAAGGGGCAAAAATAAGCGCAAACAGTTCTAAAAACTTTTTAAATAACGATTTCTATGGAATTGTTAAGAAACTTGAAATTTGGCGTGGTAGGTACTAATAAGATGTAAATGATCTTTAAGACCAGCTTCTAAAAAAATTGCAAACTTAAAGGGGCGGAATGAGCTAAACGCGTTCTAAAAATGTTGTAAATTACGATTTCTATGGAATCTTAGGAAATACCAAACCGATTTCAAAAGTAATAAATGCAAATTGATGATAACAGTCCCAGCTCGAATAAAGGTTATATTGTATGTCGGCGCCACTGCCATCAGGGGATTGCAGGAGCAAAAAATGTTCTAAAATTGCGATTTTTGTGATACTGAAGGGGCTAGAAACTATAAATTTGTCATGGTAGTTATTTTTAAGATGTAAACGCTCTCTAAGAAAAGTTGAAAAAAAAATCGAAATTTAAAAAGGTGAAAGGAGCGGAAAGGGTTCTAAAAATGTTCTAAATTACGATTTCTACGGAATTGTTAAAGATAGACACTTGAAATTTGGCGTGGCAGATACTTATAAGATTTAAATGATCTCTAAGAACAGTTACAAAAAATTTCGAAATTTAAAAGGGTAAAATGAGCGAAAAGCGTTCTAAAACTTTCTAAATTACAACTTCTATAGAGTCTCAGGAAATACCAAAACGATTTCAAATGTAATGGTGTCAAATATATAGAAACATGCCCCTGCTCCAGTATAGGCTATATTTTATGTGGGGGCCACTACCAAAAGGCGGTGGGGGGGGGGTGCTGGTGGAGCGAAAAACTGTCTAAAATTGTTATTTTTGTGTTATAGAAGGGGCTAGAAACTTGAAAATTGGCATGTTAGTTAATTATAAGATGTAAATGCTCTCTAAGAATAGTTTTTAAGAAAACCTAACTTTTAAAGAGTAAAATGAGCGAAAAGCATTCTAAAAACTTTCTAAATTACAATTTCTATAGAATCTCAAGAAATGTCAAACCGATTTCAAAAGTAATGTTGGCAAATTGATGGAGATAGTCCATGTTCCAACATAAGCTATATTTCATGTTGGTGCATCTAGGACCAGGGGGGGGGGGGCAGGCGCGGATCAAAATATAAATCCGCCGCTTATCGCGAATTCAATAAATGGTCGCAGAAAATAAAATCAATTTAATCAATCGTTCGCAGAAAAAATCACCAAATTTGTCAAATAATCGCGAATTTCGTCAAAGGATCGCGCAGAAAACGCCAATTTCGTCAAAGAATCGCGGAAAAAACGCGAATTTCGTCAAACGACCGCGAAAAAAAACCCGCAAATTTTGTCAAAGGATCGCAGAAAAAAGCGAATTTTGTCAAAGAATCGCAGAAAAAACGCAAATTTCGTCAAAAAATCGCAAAATAAAACGCAAATTTCGCCAAAGGATCGCGGAAAAAACGCAAATTTCGCGAAAGAATCCCGGAAAAGACGCTAATTTCGTCAAGCGATACCGAAAAAAATGCAAATTTCGTCAAGAGATCGCGGAAAAAATGCGAATTTCGTCAAAGCATCGCGAAAAAAATTCTCGAATTTCGCCAAAGAATCGTTGAAAAAACACGAATTTTGTCAAAGGGCCTCGAAAAAAACGCATATTTAGCGCCAGGAGAAGATTCCCCGAGGCGCGGAACCAGAGGGGGGGGGGTGATCGGGGTGTTTGCCCCCCTCCCCTCAAGATATAAATCCAACGCTTTTAACGGCAGTTTTCGCGGAACAGGCAGACAAGAGACAAGCAAACGAAAACCAAACACTTTTCGGGGGTCAGTGATAAACCTCTCTGGCGTTTCGGCAATTAATGAACAAAAAATGATTATGTCCTGTCAAAAGGCATATGGTACCATAATTTTTGATACTATGGACTGAGGTGGAGGACGATGCCGCTTCGTGTACCTTTTGTTGAATTTCTACAACAGAAAATTGACACCGTTATGCGGATCCTTTTAAAGAGTGGAAACTTTTTCCTCTTTTCAAAGAAGTTGCACTTCTAATTTCTGTGTAATACTTTTGCAGAGAGCTCTTTTGTTTGAGAAAAGAATGGGATTCGTTGCAATTTCCAAAGAAAGAAAGAAACAAGAAAGAGAAAGGACCTTTTAAAACTTCAAGCATCTTACTGTTTTCTGAAGAAAAGCCACTAAGGGGCTGTGCATGTATAACGTTATCATTTTAGGGGGGAGAGGGGGGGTGTCTGGCACATGATACCGTAAGATATCGCTAGGAGAGAGGGGATTTGTCTTATGATAACGTTATCATTTTTCACCCAACTAAAATTTTCTTTTTTTATTTGTAACTTGGAGTTTAAAGGAAAATTGTATGCTCTCTTTTTTTAGTCTGTTAACTATTTTTATGAGAATACAAAGTTATTATTAAAATCTTTGAATGATTATAAAATTATTTAATTCCAAAATATGTAATACCCCAATGTTTGGCATTCCTATTCTTCTGTCACACGTGTATGCATATATAATCCGATGTTCGAGAAACCATATGCGAAGTACGTTTGAAATGATACTTTGTGTTTACTAGTAAATAAAAGAGAAAGAATTTTGTTTGTCTGTTTTGTTGATAAGAAGTTCTGTTTACCACCCCTCCAACCCCCCCCCCCCCTTTCCGTGCGGGGTCAAGTGCAAGAAGACATTATTACTGTTGAACGCATTATGTAAAAAAAAAAGCTATTATTAAATTCTTTTAAATTAATAATTGTTTCTTTTAAGTGTTATTTAAATTGATATAAAGCTATATCATATATAAAATGATATTTAATTGATTTCTCTTCATTCCGAATCACTAAAGTATGCGAAAAATAAAGGTAACCATATTTGTATATCACTCTAAAAATGAAAAGACTTTTTAGACATTGATAACGATATCATTGCCGGGAGGGCGGTAGGGGTTCGAGAGATGATAACGTATGATATCGTAAGGGGGGGGGGGAGCGGGTTCAAAATTACCAAAAAGTTGATAAC
This sequence comes from Maratus speciosus, assembly GCA_963932465.1. Taxonomy (NCBI): domain Eukaryota; kingdom Metazoa; phylum Arthropoda; class Arachnida; order Araneae; family Salticidae; genus Maratus; species Maratus speciosus. The sequence continues at coordinate 64,033,456 of OZ010789.1, forward strand.
CTTATACAAATACGGCCCCTAAAGTTTAAAAAAAATGTACTGCTATATACTGCTACCCACATTGGTGAATTTCAAGGGATATTTGATGAGTGAACAAAAAAGGATTATGTCTTAGTTAAAAGCTAAAATTCATATGGTGTGTTAATTTCTTTAAAGCCAACTTGGTAAATCAGTTCTTCCTTTATTTATTTACTTAATGAAAGGCCTTCTAGGTGATTTGAATAGAAAATGCCGCTCTACTGTCACCCACCGTTCATTGTCATTTTTTGCTGTCTTTCTACCTCTTGTAGAGAAGCTATGGAAACAGACCTGGGACTCGGTAACAAATGTTAATCTTGATGAACTAATAATGAGTAAGATTATGAAGAAGTATACGCACCGCTTAGATGACACATTTTGACTTTTCAAGGATGTTAAGCCCTCTTGAGATTTTTATTCAGTCCCTTTTTTGAATCAACCGATAAGATAAATAATTACCAGAGTAAAAGAGTAAACATGAAAAGAATAAAAATAAGACATTTAATAAATAAATTCTATGGTAACATTTTTAATTTTTCGACACAATAAGTAACAATAAGCCATATTTTGAGGAGAGGAGGCTTATATAATAAGAGGGTTGGTTAAACGAATGTGTTGGTTAATTGAACGTCGGATAATCGAGAGTCTATAGTAACTTTAAATAGAATTAATAATTTTACATTCATATAATAAGTAACTGCAAGGAATGATTTAACCAATAGAAACTATATGACTGTGTTGATTATATAACATTCGATATCCACCCCTTCCCCCAAAAACAGTCTCTAAATCCGCCCCTGGGGGTTGGGGGCAGACCGTTAGACTGGAAGCTTGGAATATACCATAATGGTTACGTTTAAGATGTAAATGAATGGTTTCTAAAAATTCAAAACTTCAAATGAAAATTGAAATGAGCATAAAAGCATCAAAATACATTCTAAATTATATCATTAAATTAGAACCAGTTTTAGTTCTTCTTATTAAATGAAGTCTCATTTTCGTCTAATGCAGTGTAATAATGAAGTTTAGTCAAACTGTAGCTTAGTTAGTAATTTTTGAATTATCCGTAGCAGTGTAATTTCGGCTAATAAAAATAAGTGCACAAATTATCCCTAGTCATGTTTCAGTTATTACTCGAGCAAAGCCACGGGTTTTGCTAGTATACCCTACATTTTCATTGGATAAATGGATTGCGACCCGGTTTCCGACACAAATGTTGCTAATCTCTACCGCCTCCTAAACATTGTTTTACCTTTTTTTAAACATCCTCTATATGTCACATTTTTTTCAAAGAAAAAATGTATGTATGCTTTCTAAATGTTATTTCTTTTTTTTTTTTACGATTTTACGAAATATTTAGATATATTTAATTTTCTGTTAAATATACCTATGGCAGAATGCAAGATACATGGTACATACCTGTAATCGCAAAAAAAAAAAAAAAAAAAAAAAAAAAAAAAAAAAATAAAGGAGAAAAAATTCAATAACGTTTTCGAAAAAAGAGGGAGGTTTGATATTTCTTTCACTTTCACGAAAGGATCTACTTCTATATGCTTTCAGTTAAATGAAAGGGATTGCTGCTAAATACCTATAAGAAATGCTCCCCTCCTCTCCCAATAATATTTTGTAGTTTTTACACCTTATCTAATTTAAACAGTGACTGTAGTTTTTGTATATGTGAAAAAAAGAATACGTCATAAGTTTGATGATAAGCAGGTAGCATCATTTAAGATTAATAAGAGTAAATCAAGGTATAACTAATTTATTGTTTATTAATTTAAGTTGATGCATAATTAGCATAAGTTTGTGTGTAAGATATAGATAGTAATTTTTATTTATTCTAAGAAAATGCTTCACATTTAATATCTGTCTTTTGAAAATCTTGTCCACAGTTATGTATCTATAATTCGATGCAATTGCAACCAGTGCTTCTTTCCTACGACGGGGAACGGGTGGCAGTCCTCCACGAGAGCAAGACCTCATGGGGAAATTTTCAAGTTGTATTACCAACTAATAAACTACAATCTTTCAATTTATGTACCCCGCCCTGGAACAAATGGTACAAAAGGAACATGGATTGCAATAATCTGTTCAATTACAATCAGAAACAGCTTTTTATGTTAATATCTTTATAGTATTATTTTTTATTCTCACTTTTTCAAAGGTTTTTAAGCACATAACTTAGTCTGAGAGATAACTGAGAGTAAAAACGCAAAACGGGGCGTTTGAAACTCAGAGAAATCTAGAAACCGTGTGCTTTACGTTTTTCTCTGGAATTTAAGGGTCCGTTATAATTTAGAACATGGACCAAAGACAGAAATGCAATTAAAAAGCTGTCCAGTGTATAAATACTTAAACTCAGAGCGTCTATGCAGCAGCAAATGATCACTTTTTTAGCCTGTAAGATGTCTCGAAAATGTAGCCGCTGCCCTTTTTAAAAACAAATGACCAGTTTTAACTAAACTAATGCATGTAATGTGCGTTTCCACAGTTTTAAATACAATATTTGCCGTTATTTGAATCACTTTGTTGAGTTGAATTTTGATGGAAATTGTCTCAGCTCATCAGTGTTTCATGCCAAACATCTCCTCGCGTGTAACATGACAATTTACCTGTGGCATTATGCAACATAATTATCTATTTGTGGCACTCTATTTGTTTGTGAGATATTCTAAAGGATGTCGCCACTTCCCGAGCAACATTTCGTAAGATTACGAAGCACTGGACATTTAAATACCGTTTTGTAAATGCTGCAACAGATGGCAGCACTACAGATGTTTTCGGACAATCTTGACTTTTAATTAAGACTGAAATGTGTTCGTAATAGAAGAGAAAGCGACTTGATGAATAAGCAATTTTACCTTTGTTCTGGACTATTGACTTTGCTGTAACTTTCTAGGGCCCCAGTTTTTTCTTCACTTGAATGGCTGACGGTTGTCAAGGTAGGGCGCACAAATTTCGTGTGCGCAACCTTTTGTTTAAAAGGAGAGTTACTTCTCCTACGTGGATTCCATATCCTACATTATCTTTTACTAATTTTATTCTATTTACAGTGTAACCAGCTTATAATCCAGATGTTTGTGAATATTAAAGTTTTCTTTCCTTTTCAACCCCGACTTCTCGCTCAAGTTACATCCCTCATTTGATTACAACTTATGTTCAAATAAAGTTAAATAAATATTTTAGGTGAATCACGTAAGAAGAAAAGAATTCTACGTTGGCTTACCAGAGAGGTAAGAATATTATTTTATATTCCATTATTGTTATTTAACAATTTAATACGATAACTTAATATTTAAAAATGGGTTCTCAGCTCACGCTATCTCGAACTTACCCCTTCTAACATATTTTATGAAATTTTATCCAACAAAGCCGCGGATTCCGAATAAGCCGAAAAATTTTAATATTAAAATTTTTCACGCTTTTGATTCATAAAAGCGGCTGATTTTCGGACCTAGTGATTCATATAAACGGCAATTAAACTAATTATTTTAGCTCTGGGAGGGGTTTTAACCCCCCCCCCCGCCCCTTCGTTGCGCCAGTGGTTGAACGAAAAATTATACAAACGTCTGAAAAATTAAAATGCTTTTTACAAAAGTTAAAAAATTAATAGATGAATGACAAGCTACAGAAATAATTTAAAAGTTATCTGAAATTATTTACAAATTTATTAAAACCGTACCTTTTTTCGGACAGCAAACCATAATTTCTTAAAAATTTAACATCGAATTTGTAAGATTGTAACCCTTGGACAACCAACTCGAGAAATGTTCGGAATTCGACAAAAAATATGTTTTTGTCTTATCAATAATTAGAAATTTCACATTTAAAAAAGTATTATAATGAATGTATATATAAAAATAAGAGTTTATTAACTAATTTCCTTAATTTTGTGTAACATTCAACTGAATTTTTCCAGGTTCGAACTTAATTTTTCATACACAAAGCATTATTTAATCAAATTTTCTACTTTCTGATTCAGTGAAATTCAGTGATTTTTCAGTTTAAAACCAATACTATAATATTTGTTTACTCCAAATTCGATTCTTTCTCTTTATATTTTAACATTACACAATTGAGGCAGATACTGACTTCGGATGGTAATAGAGTTGAAGTCGATTCATTCTATTCGATTTTCACTTTGTATGAATTGCTTCTACATGCCATTTCTTACTGCTGCAATCATTTGACATATTAAAATTACTCTATGCTATTCAGCCCATATTATCAATCAAATCATCATATGTTTCACTTTGCACCTCATATATTTCTGAATTATCATGCATCAAGATGTTTAAAATATTAATACTATGTTTATACCGGATGTTCTAAAAAGGACTTATTAATTTTAAAACTCTATAACTTGCAAACGGTGACAGATATTTAAAAAATTCTTGCAGGAGGGTTATGCATGATGTCAGGAGTTTTTTTACAGTAATTCTCTAATTTAGTTCGAATTACAAACTGCTGGTATGGTGCTGGAAGCAGTAGGTGCTAAATTCAAGCTGTATTGTTTGCCCTTTCTCTTCTTAAATGCCAAAAAAAGGAGATTAAAGTACATTGCGTGGGTCCCGAAGTACCAAAAATTGAGCCTGGATTTAGTGCATATTGCTCGCAGTGCCATCTATTGCTTGTAATTCGAACTAAATTCGAGAATCACAGTGAAAAAACTCCTGACATTATACATAATGCTCATGCAAGAATTTTTTAAATATCTGCCACCGTTTGCAAATTATTGAATTTTAAAATTAGTCAGTCCTTTTTAGGACACCCGGTAGTTTTAGATTATACATAATATACATGAATAATCTTTAATTTTAACTAAACAATCATTCAAATAATTATCAGATATGTATTTCTCAGAAATATTGTTGTCATATGAATAAGGAAAGAAAATTAAATACATATTAAATACTAAATAACCTCATACACGAAAAGTATCACAGAACGAAATTGCTAATAATCAATTAAAATAAATAACTATCACATAAAATTCCATCTATTACATATAAAACTTCAACAAATGAATGAATGAATATGCAAGTTAGCAAAATAAATTTACAAAAAAGTTAAAAATATTTACAACATAAAAATCTTACAAAAGCAAAAAAAAAAAAAAAAAAAAAGTAAAAAAAAAAGTTTTTACAAGATAAAAAAAAATTACAAGTTATTGAAAAAGTTAAAATTATCTAAAAAAGTTTTAAAAAATTGCAAGTTTATAACTCCTAAATTAAATGTCATTACCACTATCTCTTCTCAGAATATAATAATCTATGGTTTACTATAACAGAATTTCATATTTATTATACTACTGATATGTACGCATGCGTGAGTTGTCACGTGATCAAAACGTTTGAGAATAATATAAATTTTCGAAAAGCAGTACAGCATTTCTCATTTCCACTGTTAGACTTGTGAGGGAAGGTGACTTTAAGTGCACAACTCTGATGAATTTCCAGATTGTAATTCAAGTGAGGAATCGATTGCTTCGTCAGGGAATAAAATAAGTTTTAGTATATCATTACAATCATGGAAGACGGTAGTATTCCGAGTAACTCAGCCTTAAGCCTAAAATCGTATCGTATCGTACCGTAGAATTCATAGATGGCGGAACTCATATGTACAGCTAACTCGACATCAAAGAAAATGCGAAAAGCCGCCTGTTAATAACTCAGCAAATATAGGTCCTATTGTTCTGATTTTTTTAAAACAGTCTTATATCTGCAGTCTAATCCTATTCTGAATTTTTTACAATTCTACGTGCAGTATATTTTCAGATCTGTAAACCCATTTTGAAAGCAATTTCGATGATGTAAGTTTGTCTTTTTTTTTTCTCCGAAACGGTCTAGATTTTTTTAAAAACATTAATATATAAAATGAATCTGTTTTTAAGGAAGTGGATAATACTAACCTAGTATCTAGGAAAACTCTTAATTTTTATATAATCCGCATGAAAAATTGGACTTCTTAGGATCGCGGATTACATGTTATTCTATGGGCTAGCAGACAGAACGTTGCACATCGGTTTTGCGCGGTTTAGGTCACAGTTAAAAATCTGAATATTGGCAATAAATATTTCTTTAAACTACAAAAACAGTTTATTATGTGCTTTAAAATACTTAGACTGATTTTTTTAAATGGAGCAGTATTTTCTAATTATATGCATTTTATTTCATTGTTATTCATAGTAAGTAAACATTTTTTAAGGAGAAAATATTTCCCATTTTTAAAAAAATTCTCGTATCGAAATTCGATATTTATCGAAAATTCTCGTATCGAAATGAAAATTCATCGCGTTCGCCATAAGACTTCGCCATGTATCACTACGCGATACGCGAAGTTGACTGAAGAAATAAGAAATATCAAAGATCTTGAAATGATATTCCAAGGGGAGAAAGTGAGTACAATTTCTAATTATCCAGACAGCATTCTTTGCAACCGATCCTTTCTAATTAGTATAATGTTCTGAATTGTTTTTATTTTCAACAATACTTATAACTGTTTTCCTTACAAAATAACGTTCATGTGTCGCATAGGTATTTCTTGTGATATGTGAGTATAGATTACTAATTTAATTTTGTGTTTTGAGTTTTCTTTTAAAGAAATTAAACAAAATCTTTCATTTTTAAAGAACGCACAGTTTAAATAAAAGGTATGACGAAATCAAAATTAAGATTTCCAATCCCGTTTGTAAAATGATTCATTTGCGAATCGTTTCTAATAACATTATAAACGAAAATTGACTTAAAATAACATCTTTTTCGAAATATGGGTATCTTTCGTTTATTTTTTTCTTATATAACTCTTTTCAGCTTCAAAAATTAAAGCATCGTAGTATTTTATTTTTATAAAATTAAACCTAAAGGGAAAAAAAAATTCTTATTGCCGTTTATCTCTGTAATAAAAGAAAAACAGAAGAAAAAAAAACCTGAAGCATTTCTTCTAGGCTAATTGATTACAGGCATGGGTGCAAGACCTTCAGTCTCAGGACTGATTTCAGTCTTGGATATATTTTTTACTTATAGTAAATTCTACTTTATATACTTAAATTATCACGATTAGCTCAAAATGAACCATTTTATCCTGACTGGTTGTTTTGAGCTCCTAAAAGTAAAATTTTTCATCATCATATTTTTCCTTATTTAGTAATTAAAGTTTATAGATAAATAAGATAAAACAGCTTTTTTGCAAAAGTTAGATACTTGTTTTTATTTAATTTTAAAGTTAATATGCTTAAAAGAAAGCTTTAAATAATTTACTTTTAAAAAATATAAAAGTAGCCAGCTCCCTTATATGGTATTTGTGGTAATGAAGTATTATTGTAAATAAGAACAATTCAGAACATGTTACTATTTAGAAAAAATTGGTTTCACAAAATTTCATTAGCAGCTGCATTGTAGCTGTCATGATAATTAGACTTTGTATAAACTACTAAAGTGATTACCCAGTAACCATTTCAATTAATATATTAATCTGACTCGCATCTTAAATTAAATATTAAGTTTTTATTCTGCTTTCATTAAACCATTCACTATTCTTTAACATTTCGCATATTCCGACTACAAAAAAGGGCATTCCACATCAAATCAGGCAGTAAAATATCAATATGTAACCCACCATCACAGATTTTAATGAAACTGTGTGTGTTTGTTCTTACTATTAAGATATGATCACCAGTAATTTTTTTTTGCTCCTTGGTGAAATAGTTTCTGAGAAAAAAATTATCAAAATTTTGAAAAACTGCCATCAGTTGGCATTCTTGACTGCTCGATTTTCAAATGTAGCATGTCATATATATAATCATATTTCAATATCTACTCTACAAATCATCTTCAAATAATTTATGCATAATATTTAGGGTACGCAGTTTATGAAAAAAATATATTGTTACGCTTATAACATTTTAAGTGTGTCTAAAAAAAATTTTTAATTTTGAAGTCGTGAATTTTTTATGAAAAATAGTGCATTAACAAAAAAAGCATTATCAACAAAAGGCGGTATTTTTATTAAATTTATTTTTTGTGGGAGATATACTTAAAGATGTCCTTTACCTGATTCTGAAATAAAAATAGTGGGATTTTGGGTGTTTTTAGCAGTATTTTCTAATAAAAAATATTTTGAGGTGCATTTCAAATCAAATCAAGCAGAGTCATTCCATGTCAGTCCACCTAAACCATTTAATCACTGTCACAAATTTCAAGGAAACTGGGTTTGTTTATAGCTCATTTTAAGACGTAATCACCTATAATTTTCTTGATCCTAAGTAAAATATTTTTTAAGATAAAAAAATATCAAAATTTTGAAAAATTGTTTTAAATTTTTTTAATGACAGTTCTATATTCAGACTGCATTTAAAAAAAATAGTCATTTCAATATAAAATCACTAAATAGGTTTCAAATAATATATATGTGACAAATAATGTAGGCAGATTATTATTTCTTGTTTTTTGTCATGTTTAAACACTAAGAGTGTCTTTTATCTTGTGAATTTTTAAAATCAAGAATTTTGTCAAAAATAATGTGTTAATGAAAAATTTATTATTAACGGACGGCAGGGTGTTATTGCTTTTTTTATTGTACGTAAAAATATATTTTAAATGTTTATAAAATAAAAATCGTGAAAATATGAGAAAAAATTATCAAAGTTTTGGAAAATTGCCACGAGTTGCCATTAATGATTGTTCAATTTTCAAAGGCCTCCTTTTATATATAAAATCATATTTCAATAACTAATAAATAAATCTTCAAATAATTTAAGCAAGGTAAATAAAGTATGTAGATTATGAAAAAAATATTGCTGTAATGTTAAAAAATATTTAAATGTGTCTAAAATATTGTATAATCTTTGAAATCAAAAATATTTTAGAAACAATAATGAAATTTTTATAAAAGCTTTATCAATCGGAGGCGGAGTGTCTATGACTAATTTTTTAATTTTAAGTTGTACATAATACTACATTATAACTGGATCTGAAATAAAAATAGTGGGATTTTGGCTGGTTTTAGTAGTATTTAAATCATATTTAAAATTATCAATATTTTCAGATGTAAAATCTATCCAATGTATCATCCCTGGAAATATTTTTATTTATACATTTATTTTATTTTTCAAATTATCTTTTATGTTCGTTTCTTAAGGAAAAAAATAAACAATAATGTTTTATAGTAAAACTTCCAGGGCGAAGAGCAATTATCCCTTTCCAAAAATGAGAAAAATCACTAGCTCCTCACCGCCCAATAGAAATTTTCAAATAGACACTCCTAATCTTTAAACTCATATTTGGCTGCTAATATTGAAAAAAAAAATTACCAAATTTCACTGTTCTGAAGAAAATTTTGACATATTGTGCTTTAAATATATGCAAAAATGCATAATCCATTATATTTATATCATTCAAATAGCTATATCTAAAAAATTATTTAAAACTTAATGAGTTGCACTTTTGTAACTTTATTCAGTTTCTAATGATATTTAATTTGATTTATTTCATCACAATATTGCTCAAAGATGGATTTTCAACATATATATGTGTGTATATATATCCCTGTTCTCAAGCAAATTATTTAAAAATTATTCATTTATGTTTAATAAAGTATATATATTCTTTATACACTTATAGAAAATACATATGGTAAATTTTATGATATGTCAATAATATCTAAAAGTAAAGAACTTATCTAATAGTATGTAACTAAACATTTAACATCTGGTGTAATGACAACAAAATTTTATAATTGTTTTACTTAATTTGAATGAATGAAAAAAGCGTACATGTTTATATTTTATTGAAGTACAGGTGAAAATGTCACAAAGACATTCCTATCTCAACAACAACTGAGTATGTCACATTCACACTACAGCTGATTTTTTTCTTTTTGATCTTTCGGTTTTGATTTCAGATGGTAATGAATTAATTAGTTTTGTTAGAAGTGTCATTGCAGTCAGCATATTAGGTTATTATTTTTATAATTTATTTTGATTGACTCGATGAACAACAGCATTTAAAGCGACTATTTCATGAATTTTCAATTAAAAGCTGATTTATAAATTCATTATGTTGTTTAGTTATTATTATCGTCTTAAGATAATAAGTTGGTATTAAGATTTTTAAATGTAGTTTATTTATTATTTAAACAGTTGAAAGTATTTTTCAAGAAAAGTGGGCTGTTGATTTTAAGTCGGCTGTTGAGCAGTGTAGTGTTAATAAAGGAACTGGTACCACTTAATTTAATTTTTATTGCTGTAAATAATATTTGTTATTTTATTATTGTATGTATTATATTTAAGAAAGAGTAGCAATACACGGTATCGTAGTCGTTATAGTACATCCTAGCATGAAAAGCTTCAATATTTATCATTAAACATTCACATTTTATGAAAATTTTGTTAAAATTGCTCATATTTTCACTATTTTTATTTTATAACTATTGAAAAGATATTTTTACGTACAATTAAAAAAAGTAATAACAGCCTACCTTCAGTTAAATTATAAATTTTTTATTAACACATTTTTTTTTCACAAAATTCTTGATTTTAAAAATTCACAAGATTAAACACACTCTTAGTGCTTAAACATGACAAACAACAATAAATAATAATCTGCCTACATTATTTGTCACATATACATTATTTGAAACTTATTTAGTGATTTTATATTGAAATGACTTTTTTTATGTAGTCTTTGAATATACATCTGTCATTAAAAACGTTTTAAAAAAAAATTCAAAATTTAGATTTTTTTTATCTTAAAAAATATTTTACTTGGGATCAAGGAAATTAAAGGTGATTACGCCTTAAAATGAGCTATAAACATACCCTGTTTCATTGAAATTTGTGACAGTGAATTAAATGTTTTAGGCGAACTGACATGGAATGACTTTGCTTGATTTGATTTGAAATAAGCCTCAAAATATTTTTAAATAGGAAATACTACTAAAAACACCCAAAATCCCACTACTTTTATTTCAGAATCAGGTAAAGGACACCTTTAAGTATATCCCCCACAAAAAATTAATTTAATAAAAATACCGCCTTTTGTTGATAATGCTTTTTTAGTTAATGCATTATTTTTCATAAAAAATTTCATGACTTCAAAGTTTAAACATTTTTTTAGGCACACTTAAAATGTTATAAACGTAACAATATACTTTTTTTCATAAACTACGTACCCTATATCATATGCATAAATTATTTGAAGATGATTTGTTGAGTAGAAATGTATTGAAATATGATCATTTTTATGCCATGCTACATTTGAAAAACGAGCAGTCAAGAATGCCAACTGACGGCAGTTTTTCAAAATTTTGACAATTTTTTTCTCAGAAACTATTTGACCAAGGAGTAAAACAAAATACTGGTGATCATATCTCAATAATAGGAACAAACACACACAGTTTCATCAAAATCTGAGATGGTGGGTTACATGCCTGCCTGAACTGACATGGAATGACCCAATACTCTTTTTATCAATTCCACCTGTACACTGGAGGGTTGCCGTGCCACTTACAGAGTAGCGCGTTTATCGCCTCGTTGTGCAATAGCATTTGAAAGATCACTACACTAACATAAAAAAGTAGCAATAAAAGAAAATCAAAATTAATCAGTTGATTGTAAAAAATCCGCTCCATTCTCGGTCGGGGTAAGAACATCACAAGGAAAAAAACCCTCGCGAAATTTGACAGCATGTCAGGGAGGGGGGGGGGGAATCCAAAACTTTATCAAAATAGTTGTAACTTTTCTTATAAATATGTTACATATAACATATGGTAGTAATAATCGGTATATCTGATGAAAATACAATTAATTTTTTAAAATGAAATATTTAATGATTTTTTTATCCCTATTACTGTATTGGATTAATAGTAGTTTAAGAGCCATAATTTTATATTCTAAAATCATTAAAAGCACTCTGCAAGCAGTTCTTGTTCAATCACAAAAGCCTGCCACTAAAAAATTTTAATGCAGGAGATGTAATGTATTTCTCAGATATAAACAATGAATTTTGCAGTTAAGAAGCACATGTATTTTACAAATATTGCTATTTCTTGGAACACTAAATATGATAAATTATCGCCTTTAACACATTACTTTCGAGTAATGAAAACATTGTTATTATATTAAAATTTTTTGTAAATGGGTGTTATAATCAGTAGCAGCTCATGACAGGTTTTTCTTGCAGCACTAAAAGGCATGCTTTCCAAAGTTTTTTTTTTTTTTAAACATTGCCGTCTTTATTTTTTTCCACCGTCTTTATTTACCTCAGAAGTGGTTAAGATTTTTTTATATTGTAAATCCTAGAGGTTATAATAGCAAAAAAGCATCTTTAAGCCCTTGGGGATGAGCGACCGGTATACTTGGCCTCTTAAGGTGTTCAGAATCCTTCATTATTCTCACCACTTATTTTTAATTGTAAAGTTTACCTTCTTTAATCGGAGCATTTCTGTGATTCAATTACAGAAAATCTTCTTTTTTAAAAAACCTGTAGTAATAGGTTAAAAATTAACCAAAGGGTTCTTGTCGCGAAGGGGTTAAACATCTTGAATTACAGTGAACTTTAATAACCCTTGGCTTTAATTGCCAGTACTCTTCCAATTGAGCTATCTGTACGACATTCCAGCCAACACAATATTCGCTCAGAACAACTATTATCATGACATCAATTGATTGTGTGAAAAATAATTAAAAGTGTATATGGTTATATATTTTATTATTAAGCAACAGACTTTGCAGATCCGTTTTTCTAAAAAGCTTTAAAGATTGAAATCTCTAGGCTGGAGTGGGAAAGTGGTAATTTTGAGGAATAGGAGGATAATTTATATAGAAGAATTTTCTGTATAAAAATAAAGATTTAATTTTTTTTAATGCTGGTGAGTAGGAGGAGGGAGAAGAGGTGAAATGTACAGTCGTGGAAAAAAAAAAGTAAACACCCTCTACTAATTCCTTAACAAATTACTATCGTAGACGAAAGTTATTGGTACCGAACGATTGGAAATAAAGTCTATTTTTAAATTATGTATATAAAAGTTGCTTAGGGGACCATCTACATATTAAAACAAATCTAAACTTCATTTTTTTCAATGGCAATACCCAATTTTAACGAGATATTTCAAATCTTCGGTTCAAACTATGCCTAGGCACCAAATCTCAAGTCATTTGAATGATAAGTTTTTTTTTTTTATTATAAACATTCAAAATTTAGTGCTTCTAATGTTAAATTACATTTTCTTATTTTTATTTATGTCTCCTGAAATTATGCTCCTAATGTGCTAATTTTTTGTGTAGCAGTAATACTAATATACCCAAACATAAATACGATGAATTTGCAATTTTTATAATTTTATGATATGAATTAGGAAATTAATATTCGAAAAAATTATGAATTGTAACCTACAATTTTTTTTGATGGATTTAGATTTATTAAGTCCTGCTTTATGGAAATGCAAAATTTCACATTTTTCTTCCAAATAGTTTTCAAATTATGCTTAAAAAACGGCAAAATGATGGTTTAAGGGTCCGTCTATGATAGAAGTGACTAGATATTTTCAAATGTCTTACGCTGTCCTGTAATCTAGCAGACTTCATTGACTGCTTGAGTGACGCTTAAGGTGCCTTGATCAAGAAGGGGGCTCTCTCGGTTAACAATCGAGTACCGAACTTCAATTTGTATACAGCCCTTAAAATAAGCTTGTTTTAAAATAATTAATTTCTCGGAAACTTATAGTACGAATTGCATAAAAATTTGTTTTTAGGCTAATTAAATGTTGTAGAGAAGCCCGGTGGTGTAGTGGTCAGCACGCCTGTCTGCCGCACCGCAGATCGAGAGTTCGACTCCCGACTGGGCAAGGTTCACTCAGCCTTTCATCCCTTCGGGGTCGATAAAATGAGTACCAAGCTTGCTTGGGAACTAAACACCGAGGGTCTCGAGCTGGTAGACGAGAAGTGCTGGGTTCGATCCCAATCGCGCCCGTCGGCCTAATCGTTCGGAGTTTTCGTGGTTTTCTTCGAGCCGTGGATCTTCCATGCGTTAATACGGATTAGGTTCCCTTAGAAAGACCCCCACGGAGGGCACTCCCCCCGGGCCTATATCCCTCGTGTAGATAATTGGCCGTCAAAAATCAACCCAACCCAACCCGAGGGTCTCGCGTTAGGTTGACCACCTGGCCGGGACGCATGCTGCATAGCACCTCGGGGACCGGGTCAAGAAAACAGAGATGGGCACTGTCGGCCCAGATCCTTCTTGGATTGTATAGCCACAGAGTTTAGTTTAGTTTAAATGTTGTAGAATTCATTTATGCTGTAAGAATTGTGTACTGCTATTGAAAAAAAAAACAAAGTTATGGTTCGTTTTAATATGTAGATGACCCCTTAAGCAAATTTTATATACATCATTTAAAAGTAGACTTTATTTCCAATCGTTCGATACCAGTAACTTTCTTCTACGGTAATTTTTTGAGGAGTTAGTAGGGAGTATTTGCTTTTATTTTCTCCATGACTGTACATTAGGGAGTTAGTGCTTATTTATTTATTTATGTTAGTGAGCAACAAATCTTGCAGATTTTTTTTTTTCAAACTAATTTTTGAAAAATTTTACTATTTAGGTAAGCTGGAGAGGTGGGTGCAAAAGCAGAAGTGGAATCTTCGGAGCTCAGGGGATTATTTTATATGATTTATTATTATTGTTAATAAAGAATTTTAAATAGGGATGGTTAAAGATTATTTTATATAAAATTAAAGAATGTTTAATTTTTTTGCACTAGGAATGAGAAAAGGGAGAAGCAGAAATTTGTAGTTTTGGATTTAATATAAATGTATGAAATTACTTTTATAAGTGAGCGATGATTGTTATATATATTATATATATATAAAGGTTTAAAGAGTAATATTTCTTGCTATTTTTCTTAACAAAGTAAATTTTTTATATAGTAAAATTTAACATAGCTTTTTATATCTCTGAAACAAACCAACAGAAATACCCTCTAAACATGCATGTTGTACATTACTTCCATATCTTACCAAAGAGTTCTTATAAAAATCTCATTGTATGGTGCTCTTTAAAATTGAAGTATGGTCATCCTTTTTTGCGGGGAGGGAGGGGGGAGAGATTGAAGGTGAATGGAAATCCTGACTGTGAATTCTTTGTATTGGTCTTTAATTTTTTTTTGTGTGTTTATTGTTTTATTTATTTTTTCAATGACCTCAAAAAAGTAATGATATCAATACAAAAACCCTTAACGGGTTAAAAGTTTGTGACGCAGCACTTTATCTTATGCTCTAAGAATATTAAATATGGAACTTAAAAATAATGATATCAAATTTTAAGTGACGCTATGCTATTAATTATAATCTCTCTATATATTATTTATTTCATTTTTTTATTTTTTTATAATCGCATGTGCAAAAATTATGTTCAATTTAAAAAAATGTATAAAAGTTTATTTATTGATGCTTTAACATTTACATCTTTCATAAATTCCAAGTATGAGTTTTAAAAGATATGATATCAAAATTTTAGTGACGCTTTGATGTGGCTTTAAACGATTTGTTTTAAAATTAAATTTAAATTATTTTTGTTTTGGCTAAGATATATTCACACATCTAAATAATAGTTTTAATTTTCCAATATACTTTAAATATGTCACTTTCACTGAATTTATATAATGCATTTAAATGTTATTATTTGAATAAATTGATTTATCCTTTGTCCAATGCTATTAAAAATTTAAAATAAGATTTACGTAAATAATTTTTTTTGCGTCATTGTATCCAAACTAAGTGAAATGTATTCGAATGGATACTATGAGGCAAAAAAAATTATTTACGTAAATCTTATTTTAAATTTTTAATAGCATTGGACAAAGGATAAATCAATTTATTCAAATAAATACATTTAAATGCATTATATAAATTCAGTGAAAGTGACATATTTAAAGTATATTGGAAAATTAAAACTATTATTTAGATGTGTGAATATATCTTAGCCAAAACAAAAATAATTTAAATTTAATTTTAAAACAAATCGTTTAAAGACACATCAAAGCGTCACTAAAATTTTGATATCATATCTTTTAAAACTCATACTTGGAATTTATGAAAGGTGTAAATGTTAAAGCATCAATGAATAAACTTTTATACATTTTTTTTTTTAAATTAAACATAATTTTTGCACATGCGATTATAAAAAAATAAAAAGATGAAATAAATAATATATAGAGAGATTATAATTAATAGCATAGCGTCACTCAAAATTTGATATCATTATTTTTAAGTTCCATATTTAAAATTCTTAGAGCATAAGATAAAGTGCTGCGTCACAAACTTTTAACCCGTTAAGGGTTTTTGTATTGATATACTATATGTTTAATAAAAATAAATACAAAAATAAATGATTATTTATATATTAAAGCTTCTCTAAGTATATAAATATATTTCTTTTATTGTGCAGAGTGCAGATGTTGCAGCAAGATGAATCAAAACAGCAGCAAACCTTTTTATCAGAAAAGAATTATCTGACTGATTCGTCTTTAGCACATGTAGAGTTAAAGAATAATAAATACTAGAAAGTTTAATGTCAAAATGTCAAAAATGACGGAATATGAGTTAAAGATATATACAACACATGTGAAGAATATTAGTTTTTTTCGCTTGTTTCGCAGTGATATATGAAAATAAGAGATTTTAAAAACGAAACCCATTTATGAAAAACTGTAATACAGTAGAAGACCACTAATCCGCACAGCTTAGATGCAAGTTCTGTGCAGATTTGAGGCTTTTTGCGAATTACAGATCATGTATATGTTATAAAATTAGATATATAGCTTCTTTATGCTAAATAAATTCTATAACTATTGAAAAAAAAATGCGTGTGTATACGAAATGAAACAGCGAATAGGTTGCCAGAAAATATATTGCCAATTTTCCTTCTTCACCAAGGTCCCTAAAGTGGAAAAGTACCGATAATCTAACTTTTGTATCCGACTATATAAAACGCGGTACTTTTCCAGTATAGGGACCTTGGCGTACCTTTTTAAAATTTGTCATAATTTGGCCTTCAGAAGAGAGATATTTTGTCAAATGATATATACATATATGAAAACAAAAGGAATGAACTTTTAAGTTTATTTATATAACCTATAAACATTGTATTTATATCTATATTATTGTTATTTTTTATATACAATTAATTTCAGTTTGTAAACAAAAATTGCTAAATGGCTTATTTATATTAAATAAATTGTATAATTGAAAAATTACTTCTGTATTTGAAACAGTGAATAAGTTGCTAGAAAATATGTTGCCAAATTTCATTTTCTCTATCTCGCCAAGGCTCCTATACTAAAAAAGTACCTAAAGCACATTAAAATCGGGCTATTAGGAGCTCAAACAGTACAGCGCCGTCTATTGGCTATTATGTTATTAGTAGCATCGGGATGAAGATTATTACACGTTAAATTCTCACCCATAGATTTTGAGAAAAAAAAAAAAAACATTAAAAGCGCGGAGTTTAAATTAAATTGCAGACACCTCGATTATGAAATATTAATGGTTTTAAATGGGAATTTCGCCAAATTAGCTAGCTATATGAAGCCAAGTTGGCTTCATATATGACAACTTATTTTTGTCACCAAATTTTGCGATATTTCGTCAAATTTGGCGATATTTCGCCACGTTTGTCAACATTTGGCGCTACTGTGGTAACCCTGCATTAGTAATCTATATATATATTACCCTATCGTATGTGGCACAGAAATTGCAATTATTTGTTAACTTTTTAATGGCAACGCCCAAATGAAATGCATCTCATTGGTTATTGAACAGCATTTAATGCATCTTTATACCTATAAGGGGGTTACCATAGGGCGGACCTTGTTCTGCCGCCAAATGCAGCCAAGTTTGTCACCAACTTGGCGATATGTCGCCAAATTTAGTGACCAAAATTAGTAGCCAAAAGTGACGCCAAAGTGGCGATATCTCTAATATTTCGCCAAATTCCCATAGACTTCCATTGTAAACCAATAGGGTTTACTTGCTTACAAAAAATCAACAAACTGAGATATTTTAATGCAGCAATATTAGCTTAAGGAATTATATTAATTATGTTTAAGGGAGAAAAGTAAATTAAATTATGAATAAAACTAACATGATACAATGCTTAGCATTTTTTCCCAAACATAAATTTTAAAGGAGACCAAACTGGTCGCCAAGGGCGGCTAGTTTTCAACAATTATACATTACAATGAGGCAATCCTACCAGAATTGTGAAGGACACACAGAGACTTGGATTTTATATAAATAGATGTGAGTACTTATTGTGCAATACTAGAATTCATGTATGAAATGTAATTAGCGTAAATTAAAAATCCTATATTTTATCGTCTATACTTTAACAAGTGTTTTTTTATCTATATCATCGAAGAGATTTCTAATTGTTTACATTTCTTTCTTTCACAGATGTGCTTTATTTGCTACAAACACTTTTTAAGTAAATGGAATTCAAAAGAACATACCATACACATGAAAAATTCTATGCTTGCGAGGATTGCCAAAAGCTGTTTTCAAGAAAACATGAATCAAAATGCATACGACGTCATATAGTATATCACCAGTTGTATGCAAACTTTGTGAAGATATTAAAAAAATAATAACCAGATGTTTGAAGAATTTAACAATCAAGGAAGAGATTTAGACTATTTACCCAATCAATTGCACAAGAGTTACCATAATATCGCAAAATTAATGTTTGGAAGGTATACACATTGCTGTAAAGAAATTTTTGTTACCGTGATTCTTCTAACTAATATGAATATAGATATTATTCACAATGCATTCTTTAAATGTTTATAATAAATATTCTTTTATCTACACATATCGGCATACTTTTTTTTCTAAAACCTATTTTGTTATCGGAACATATCGTCTAACATTTTAAGCGAAACAATGCTTTCACAACTTAAAAAAAAATTCATAAAAACAGACAAAAATTAACTGATGAATGAAAGTTCACAAAATAATTTCAAAGTTTTCTAGAAATATTTACAAAAGTATTTACAACATAAAAAAGATTTATAAAGAAAAAAACATTAAAACATAATTTTTTTTTACTAGAATAAAAAAATTTACAACATAAATTTTTTTACTAAAGGAAAAAAAAAAAACAATTTTTTTTTACAAAAGTTAAAAAAAAAAAATATTACAACAAAAATGTTTTTTACATAAGTAAAAAAAAAAAATACAACAAATTTTTTTTTACAAAAGTAAAAATAAATTACAACATAAAAATAAAAATATAAAAAAAATACCAAAAATTTACAAAAAAAGTTTTTAAAAAAGTTTAAAAAATTGGAAAAAAAGTCTTAAAAACTAACAAAAAAGTTATGAAAAAAGTTTAATTTTTTTTTTATTTTAAATATAGTGTATAATGGTTCCAACCATTATACTAATTTGAAAAATTAATTAAAATTCTTTTAATTCTATTTGAATTCATAGTTTTATTCCCTGTTTTAACTAAAAGCACATGTGTTTAATACAAATTTCATATACCCCTCCCCCCCCCCCCAGAAAGTAGACACATACCTAAATCTTGACCATGCCGAAGCGTAAATGAAATATGCCAGTAAAGTATCCCCCCCCCTTTCCCCACTGCACGTCATTAATCAGGACCAAAACTAGCCTTTTTTACACCTGGGGCAAACATGGATTTTGGCGCCCCCCTTCCCCCCATCTTCCGCAAAGTATATTTTCAAAGATAATTTTACTAATTTTCTAATAGCCGATTTATTTTAAGATTTAAAATATGTAACCATAAAATATGTCAATACTGAAATACGTAATCTACAATGGCGGATCTAAGGGGTAGGTCACGGGAGTCATGACCCTCCTCTGAACACCAACAAAAATATTCTAAAGATCATTTTAAAAATGAAATATACAGTAGAGTCCCGATTATCCGAGTCCCGCTTAATCGAGTTTTCGCTTTAACTGAGTTATTTTCTTCTGATGGCTCCCATTATTATGAAACAGCCATTATAAATGAAGTGTTAGGTGAAGATGAAAGAGTAGCCGTAAAAAGTTAGAACTCTGATTTTCTGGTCAGAATGGGGAAAAAAAAAAATGGAAGCCGCATTAGTCCATCACAAGAAAATGATCCATTCCAAAGGTGTAATCCTTCATTTGGCGCCCCTTTGTTCTGGCGCCCGGGCTCATGCCCCCTCTGCCCCCCCCCTAGTTTCGCCCTGTCATTAATAAACAGTTTTAACTTTTTGAAATATTAACCATTTGGAAAAATTGTTATTGTCCTCTGTAGGGGTAAGAAATCAATAAAATATTAAATTTAAAAAATCAAAAAACCCGACTGCGTAAAAAGCGAACTACAGTGAAACCTCCCTGTGCGACCACCTCCATTAAGCGACCATTTTCTCATGGAACGAAATTTATTCCCATAGGCTCAATACTAATTTTACCTCCATTCAGAGACCATCCCAGTTGAATTCCCTCCATGAGCGACCTATTTCTTTGAAGAAAATGAAACAAATTCCGTTTTTTCCTGGTCGCTTGAAAAAGGCTTTATTAGAAAAATAATTCCGGAGAGCGTATTATTCATAAAATTTCTGAATTCAGCTTAGAAATTTCTTTCATTCAAGTAACTTTTAAGTGTTTAAACAACTCTGTGCCCTTTTAGGCAATGAATTTAACTCTGATGACAAATTAAGAATGGCGGTCAATAAACTCCCCTATCATATTCTGTCAGGAAACTCTCAAAGAAATAGATAAATTAATGAAATCGTCATTATTTGTTCCCGTCACAAAAAAAAAAAAAAAAAAAAAAAAAAAAAAAGTAACCTGATTTATTTACTGAATTTCGAAATAAAAGTTTTAAAAGATAATACCGTAAAATCAAAGCAAACGTCAATGTATTCGTTTTTTAAACTCTGCAGTAATTAACTTATGTAATTAACTTTTGTTCTGATATTTAAATTTTCATATTTTTTCCTAATGTGAAAAATAAATTTTAGTAACATTAATTGCTACCTTTTTGAGCAATTAAAATCTAGATTTAGACATGACCTCCATTAAGAGACCATCTCTCGGAGCGACCCATTTTTATTGGAACGGAACGTGGTCGCTTTAGGGAGGTTTTACTGTAATTAATTATTTCTCATCAACGTTAAACTACTTTTTTCTATATTACATACCTATTTTTTTTTATTTACTTGTATTGATGACTTTTAAGTTGCGTTTAATTGTTAGTTCCTGTCTATAAACACTGTTTTGATGAGGCCTATAGATGGTTAAAGTTGCAGTAAAGCTAGAGATTCTACCTACACAACTTCCAGGTTGTGTAATATCGAAACGGAGCTTCTGACTGTAAAATAGGCAATGAAACATCGTCTTCATTTTGAAAGACCTATCCAATGATATGTCACTCAATAGGGTGCGTAAATTTTTTTTTTTCGTCTCTATCACCATTTTGTATTTCACGGCCGCCATTTTTCATTTATAAAAACAAAACCTTAGCCTATAACCATCGGACGGTGAAGATGAATCGATAGAGACCTCATTCATTAAAATCCACCCAGCCGTTGGGATGTTTCGAGGGTATAAAAAATCCACATACCCAGATACGCGTGAAACACATAACCCTTCTTTTCAGTCGGGTAAAAAAATATCTGAAGCGTTTTATTGGTTAAATCCGCATTTTATTCGTTTTATGATTGGTCTATACAGAAATCTGTATTTTCCCTTTACTTTCAACAGAGATGGATACTTCTGTTGCCACTATGACAAAAAAGTAATAAAAACTACAAAAAAAAAAATAATAATACCCCAGAAACAAATTGAGATACAGCTTTCAAACAAATTGCATTTAAAAGTACATTTTTTTCTCTATACGACGGTGTAAAAACTAATAGTGTGGGATGTTTAGAAGTTTAAGAATGAAATTTCATTTAAAATTGGTCCAGGAATATTAATGTTTAATCCATGGCGTACGTAATGAATGAGCAGCTCCACAGAAGTTTAAAAATTTACAGTACTGTAAAATGTAATCCAGGGCTTACGTAATGTATGATCAACTCCGTGCGATTTTTTATGTCTTAAATTTTAGTCTTTGAAAAAATCATTTTCCAAATGGTCGTTGTAATTTGTTAAACTGCATTTTTATTCCTTTTCTGGTAGTGAAATAAATATTATAAGAGTTATTTTTTTCTCCATATTTCTCTAAACAACAGTTGTTGTTTCCGGCTTAGAAGGATTTATTCAAAACTTGCAGAAAATTCACTTTTGTAACTGTCAGCAAAAGCTTAAGAAATATGCCAACAGCTTAAAAAGCTTTCAAGCGAAAAAGGATAGATACCGTTTCTCATAAACACTGAAAGAAGCTGAAGAAGCTGTATTTTCCAAGAAACGAAGAAGTATATGTCAAAACCAAATATATGTACGTTTCTATCTTTGCCTTAGAGGGACAAAATCAGTACGAAATTTCTAGTTCTGCTGGAAAAACTAAATTTAAAAATTTGTACAAGTTTAAGCAGAAATTTTGATAGTATATAAAGTCTGAAAAGCAAGTAAATTTATTGAAAATCAATAAATATATATAACATAGTATATAGACTTATAAAGACAAACAATGAATTTAAACATAGAGAACTGAATTTGCATGGTTTAACTTTAAAATTGAATAAAATTTTCGAAACTAAAATTTTATTTAAGGAAATCCAAATTACCGCCGTATTGTATTCAATGTTTACTTGGAAAATCAGTAGCAGTTCAATTATCGTTTAAATATAACCTAATACAGTCGGACCTCGTTTTCCCGACACTCGGTTTTCACGTCAGTTTTTCAAAGTCCCGATTTTCTGTATATGATTTTAGTATAAATAAACTCCGGATTTTACATCGTTGAATAATTTTCAACTCCGGATATCCCGACGGTTTAGGAAAATTGTCAATTTTTCATAATACGTTTTATAAGCACAGCAATTAGCGGTAAGAAATGTCTTAGCCAAACTTTTCACAAAAGTGTCTAAATTACCCATTGCGATAAATGAGAAATTATACTTCAATTCTTTATTTAAATAAATAAATCCACACACTATGAATGAACCACTTAAGCTCCAGATAGACGTATCAGTCTACTCACGTTCATTTTGTTCTGGTCAGGCTTTGTTGTGGCTACACGGCGTTTTTCATCCGGCTAAAACCAGAGCATTGCATTGCATTGAAACGATCAGAAACTATCTAACATCCATTTCTGAGACAGCGAATACTGATTACAATTCATTGCATAATAATGCAAAAATAATTGTTATAAGCACATCTAGGGATAAGCAAACCTTAATTAATCAATATTTCATGTAACAATAAAAAAAAACCAGTCATCATAAAACTGATTTTTATTCTTTTCAATTTTGTTTTTGTGTTTATTTTGTTTAATAATAATGTTTTATTGCTGAACAGTTATGAATTTAAAATTGTCTTAAATTAACTAAAAATACAGCTTTTTATAAACCTATTTTTCTCCAACTCCGGTTACCGCGACACTCCGCTTATGACGACACTTTTTTCTGGACATTAAAGTGTCGGAATAACGAGGTTCGACTGTATATTGTCTGTGTAAAAATGTAAAAAACATTCCAAAGTATAATTTGTTTTTAATAAAAAAAAATAAATTCTAAAATACGTACTGTAGTAGAACGTAAGTATTAAACTCATTATAACTATCAAGTTATAACTATGAGCCGTTCAATGAGTTTTTCATCTTCAATAAAATACACTGCTGGCCATTAAAATTGCAACACCATGAAAGATTGAAAATACAAAAAAGATATTTATTGTACGTAAACAGTATGGCGTGAAAACAAAATGATTAAATTTGTAAACAGTTTGGGGGTTTACAAGGGTGCGAAATTGGTAGAAACAGCTGCTCCCCCTGGCAGCTAAAACGACCTATATCCGGTTAGGCATGGAGGACAAAAACAGGCTACTCATTCCATGCTGCTTCAAGTCTTTGCCACACTTCATCAACCGTATTAGCTGGAGAAGGATGGAGGGCTAGTCTCTAAGCAACTCATGACCAGATGTTTTCAATGGGTGACAGATCTGGAAACCGTGCAGGCTAGGGCAGCGATCGAATACCCTATGTATCGAGGAAGGTCAGAACACGACGTGGAACATGTGGTCATGCGTTATCTTGCTGGAAGAGGGCGTTTGGCAGACCTCGAGGACAAGGCAGAAGCACTGGAGGTAAGATGTCAAAAATGTACCGCTCTGCGTTCAAATTACCGTCGATCCGAACTAGAGATGTGCATGTCGTGTACCCAAAGCATGTGCAATGTGCATGTCGTGGCTTCCCAAACTATCACACCAGGTGCAGGGCCCCTATGCCGATATCGAATGCAAACAGGCGTTTTCCTCGAAGCCTCCAGACAAGTATACGGCCAACAGAATGCAGCACGTACAACCGGGACTCGTCTGAAAAGGCGACATTGTGCCAGTCATGCATCCATCTTTGTCGTTTGGAGCACCAGAGTCGCCGGCTCTCTCTATGCTGAATTGTCAAGGGAAGCCGCATTACTGGTCGCCCTTCTGACAGTCCACACTGCTGCAAACGCCGTCGCATCGTACGAGCGGATACTGGGCGCGCTTCAAACATGCCCATTTACTGACTAATGGGTCATGATGTGGTTGTACGGTTTTGCAGGGCCGACCTCACAATATCTTTGTCCTCTCCGGCGTTAGTCATGGGAGGGCGTCGAGATCCTGCATGCCGTTCAGTATGACCCTCAGCAATCCATTGGTTCCATATCTGCATGACAGTGGTTGGATTTCGACGAATGCAATGGGCGATATCATGGAAAGATAATCCATACTCTCGATAGGCAACGATACTGCCTCTATCGAATAGCGACACTTGGTGGTAAGCATTTCTTCTTATTATTCGAGGTATAACACGATATTCTGAGCAAAGACCGACCTTACAAAGCGCGTTCCGAATGAGAAATCCACTACACAACTTTTCTTTCATGCAGTGCTTCAGATGTCGTTTCTCCCGTCTGCCTCGTCTAAATGCGCTGAAATACTAATTATTTGCATATTCCAACCTCTTCTCCCTTTCATGTGATTTTGACGTTCGTCAGTTCATTTCTTCTTGGTGTTGCAATTTTAATGGCTAGCAGTGTATATTTGTAGGAATTTCGGTGCTTCATTTTGTATGGGCATTAGCGAGCCTACTCGATGATAAATTTGAACGTGGACTTTAAAAACTGGGCTGAAATTTTGTTCGTTGTATATTGATGTAGCCCAGAATGAAGTAATTTAAAAGCAAGAATTGTATCGACGTATATTTTGTAAAAAATGTTTTGATTCTGGTGCCGTTTCGATCATATAAGTGAATAGTTCTGGTGGTGGTACTTGTAATACTGGTAATCTGACTTTACCACTCATATAGCACATACCTACAGTTTCGCGCTTAATTTTTTTTTTGCGCCGTAGCACTTGCATGTCTTGTTCATTTTTCCGATAACGATATTTGGATTTTAATTGTATTTTTTCATGGAATCATAATAGAACGACTGAAGTTATAAATTGTAGTTTCTACGTACTGCACAGTGGCGTACCCAGGATTTTATTTCGGGGGGGGCTGACTTAAATTTTCATAATGTTCTAAATCTTACGAAACACGTTGCATTGTGTTATAAACAGAAATCATTTTTGTCAATAAGGCCGTAGCCAGAGGGGGGGGGGGGGGGTGCAAGGGTGACTTTGTTCCGAATTTTCCGAAAATTTGAAAAATTCGGTCATCAGTCCGAAAATTTGGACTTAAAAATTTATCGCGATTTTTGACAAATGGTCGCCGAAAAAAATAAATTTCGTCAATCGTTCGCAAAAAAAATCTCCAATTTCTTTAAAGGATCAAGGAAAAAACCGGAATTATGTCATACGGCCGCAGATAAAATGCGAAGTTTGTCAAAGGATCGCGAAAAAAAAGTCAAATTTCTTCAAATGATAGCGGAGAAAACGTGAATTTCGTCAAATTATTCTAGAGAAAACGCTAATTTCGTCAAAATTAGCACAGATAAAACCCGAATTTCGTTAGAAGGCCGCAGAAAAAACGTGAATTTCATCAAAAGGTCGCGAAAAAAACCCGAATTTCGAAAAAAAGATCGCTAAAAACACTCATTCCGTCAAAGGGCTGCGAAAAAGAAGCTAATTTCGTAAAGGATCGCAAAAACGCGAATTTCGTCAAAGGGACACGGGAAAACGTGAATTTCGTCAAAAGGCCACAGAAAAATGCAAATTTCATCAAAAAGACGAGAAAAAGCGCGAACTTCGACAAAAAGCCGCGAAAAAACGCAAATTTCGAGGAAGGTGGTTGCGCAAAAACACGAATTTTGTCAAATGACCACAGAAAAAACGCGAATTTTGTCAAAGGACCACAGAAAACTGCAAATTTCGACAAAGCATCGCTAAAAAAACACGCATTCCGTCAAAGGGAAGCTGAAAAAACACGAATTTCGTCAAAGGGACAGAGAAAAACGTGAATTTCGTCAGAAGGCCGCAGAAAAACGCAAATTTCATCAAAAAAGACGAAAAAAAACGCAAATTTCGTCAAAGAGCCGCGGAAAAAACTCAAATTTCGACGAAGGATTGCATTAAAAAACACGAATTCGGCAAATGACCACAGAAAAAAAACGCGAATTTCGACAAAGGATCGCTAAAAAAAACGCATTTCGTCAAATGGAAGCTGAAACAACGCGAATTTCGTTAAAGGATCGCAAAAAAAAAGAAAAAGCAGGGTCACAAAGAAGGGCCACAGAAAAACGTGAATTTCGTCAAAAGGCTGCGGAAAAAAGCAAATTTCGACAAAGGATCTGGAAAAAACGCGAATTTCTTCAAAAGGCCGCAGAAAAAAAGCGAATTTCATCAAAAGGCCGCGGAAAAACGTGAATTTCGACGAAGGATTGCGTAAAAAAACGTGAATTTCGGCAAATGACCTCAGAAAAAACGCAAATTTCCTCAAAGGGCTGCAGAAAAAACGCAAATTTTGGCAAAGGATTGCTAAAAAAAGTATGTATTCCGTCAAAGGGAAGCGGAAAAACGCGAATTTCGTTAAAGGATCGCAAAAAAAAGCATGGTCACAAAGAAGGGCCACAGAGAAACGTGACTTTCGGCAAAAGACTGCGGAAAGAAGCGAATTTCGTCAAACAGCAGCGAAAAAACAAAAAAACACGACCATTTCCATAAAAAAAACGCGAATTTCGTCAAAGAGCCGCGAAATTCATCAAAAAGACGAGGAAAAAGCGAATTTCGTCAAAAAAGCCGTGAAAAAAACGCAAATTTCGACGAAGGGTTTCGCAAAAAACGCGAATTTCGGCAAAAGTTCACGAAAAAAACTCTAATTTCATCAAAAACTCGCGGAAAAAACGCAAATTTTGACAAAGGATCACGAAAAAAAAAAACGAATTTCGTCAAAGGATCGCGGAAAAAGGCTAATTTTGTCAAAAGTTCGGGGAAAATGCAAATTTCGTCAAAGCGCCGTGATAAAAACCTGTATTTCATCAAAGGATCGCGTTAAAAACACATACAAATATCTGTGTTTATTATTATATGTATAGTTTTTAAACTGAAATAACCCGAAATCTGGTTAACCCGAACCCACTCAGCCTGAAATTGACCTGAATATAAACAGAGTTAACCCAAACTACAACAAAAATAATTAGCAGCAGGAAGGGATTACCTCTCCTTTCCCCCTCTGCTGTAACCTTTCAGAAAATTTGCTGAGAATTTCAGATTTTTTTTTTTTTTTAACTAAGACTCAAATCTGGGGGGAAGGGGGGAGGGCACGGGTCCGATCCTGAGACCGTCCCACGTCGAAATCTGTTGAAAAGTGTTACTGGTTTTTTTTTTATATACTTTCATTTAAAAGAAAGTCATTATAACTTAAAATCTATAAAATTGTTCTTCCAATCCCCGAAACTAAATTCTGGCTACGGTTCTTGTTTAACAATAAATTAATATTGTAACAAACACAAAATATTTTTTGTATACACAAAATATTTTCATACACATATATAAAATAAAGACTTTGTTTATTATTTGTGCATTGCACAAGTAATACGAAGGACTTTAAACCGTTCCAGATGAAAAATACTGGCTGCAAAGTTAAGACAGAATAGGAAGATAAGTGGGGGGAGGGGACATTACCGAACTCCAAAGATGTCTTTGCAGTCAAACAAGAAGTCACTGTGTATCATCTTACAGATACGAGGAAGTAATCGAGTGTTAAAAACAAAAGTTAATGAATATCATTCACAGTCAGCTCTTCCGCACATATATAGTGTGCCTGACTTCCGACTTAGCCAAAATTCTGAAGGGATTAGCTAAGGTGTCATTATGCACTAATAAGGGACTAACAAGAATGACAAGTGCGATGCATGACGAATATATATATAATTGAATTGATCTAAAAAGTAAGAAGTAAACTTTTTTTACCATTTAATCTGACCGTTTTGGCAGGTAAAAGAGGTTTAGTCCCTTCAACCCTCCGCACCCCCATATTTCGGTGTGGCATGGAGATGCGACTGAAAAATGAAAGTTAATAAGCTACTTTTTCAGTCAACTCTTCGCACCGGATTTCCGATTTAGACGAAATCGACTTGAGATTAGCTGTGGTGTTACTGTGCATTAACATACCCCCGCATTGACAATCTTGGCGCCGCCGACTATGGGAAAAATTAAAAAAATCCTTAAATTAAACTACTTTTAGATTTGTCGAATTTATTTGTAGGTCTCTTGAACTGAGTATATGTTTTCATTTATCGAGTAAAACAGTGATTTCAGTCATTTGAAAATGGATTTTGTGGTCTCAAGTAAATTTGGTCGCAGGACTGAGGAGGATATTGGATTAACAGGGAAAACAAATTCGTGGCATGCCAGAAAATAAAACAAATTTATCTGAAAAAGAAGGAATATCAGCCCTTTTTTCATTTCACTGCGATCTCTTCAGAGGTGGAATGGAGCTGTAACGTCATAACCCCCGTCCCCATCGAATCCTTTGGTGTATGCTGGGGCATCACTGTGCACTAATATATGGGACTAACCAGAATAGCTGCGTCACAGAAAAAAAATTAAAAATTAATCTCAAAAGAAAGAAAAAAAACTGGAATTTTTTTTTCCATTTCATATTTGATTATTTCGGAAGAGTAAGTAACCCCATCAGCCCCTTCCCCTCATTGGGTATACTGTGGTGTAACTGTGCGTTGATATGAGACTAGCCAGAACGTGTAGTTCGTTGTATTGCAGAAAACAAGTGCATTACAAATTCATCTCGAACAAAAAGAAAAATATCAGCCCTTTTTTCATTTCATTTTCGACTATTTTGGGAAGGGGCTGTAACCCATCACCCCCTTTCTACTTCTTTCGGTATAATGCGGTGTCACTGTGCACTAATATGGAACTAAAGAGAAGAGAGTGGCTAGTCTGTTGAATGATAGGAGAAAAAAAAATACAAATTTATCTCAAACAGAAAGAAAAAAAGCAATATTTTTTATTTCATTTTCGACTATTTCGGGAGGAGGGGGCTGTAATTCCATCAGCCCCCTCCCCATCTTTGGGTATGCTGTGATGTCAATGTGGACTAATATGGTGTTAACGAGAATGGCTATTTCGCTGTATGGCAGAAGAAAAATTACAAATTTATCTCAAACAAGAAGAAAAAAAAACAGCCTTTTTTTCATTTCATTTTCAACTATTTAGGAAGGGGACACCCATTAGCCCCTTTCACCTCTTTGGGTATAATGTGGTATCACTGTGCACTAGTATGGAACTAAAGAGAAGAGAGAGGCTAGTCTGTTGAATGATAGAGGAAAAATACAAATTTATCTCCAAAAAAAAGGAAAATATCAGAACTTTTTCATTTCATGTTCGAATTTTTGGGAGAGGGCTGTAACTCCATTAACCCCCTTCTATCTTTTCGGGTATAATGTGATGTCACTGTACACTAATATGAAACTACAGCGAAGGGAGTGGCTAGTCTGTTAAATGATAGGGAGAAAATGCAAATTTATCTCAAATAGACAGAAAAAAATCAGCTCTACTTTTTCATTTCATTTCCGACTATTTCCAGAGGAGGAGGTTGTAATTCCATCAGCCCCCTCCCCATCTTAGGGTATGCTGTGATGTCAATGTGGACTAATATGGTGTTAACGAGAATGGCTATTTTACTGTATGACAGAAGAAAAAATTACAGATTTATCTTTAAAAAGTAAAGAAAAAACACTTTTTTATTTAATTTTTCGCGATTTCTGGTTGAGGGGGGGGGGGTCTGTAACCTCATCAACCCCCTTTCTCTTCTTTGGTGTCAATATAGACTAATATGGAACTAAAGCGAAGGAAGCGCATAGTCTGTTGAACGATAGGGGGAAAATGCAAATTTATCTTAAACAAACAGAAAAAATTCAGCACTATTTTTTCATTTCCTTTTCGACCATTTCGAGAGGAGGGGGCTGAAATTCCATCAGTCTCCTAACTAATATAACCTGGACTAATATGGTGTTAACGAAAATGGCTATTTTGCTGTATGGCAGAAGAAAAAATTACAGATTTATCTTTAAAAAGTATGAAAAAAGCACTTTTTCATTTAATTTTTTGACTATTTCGGGAAGAGTAGGGGGGGGGGGAGTATAACCCCGTCACCCCCCCCCCCTTTCTCTTCTTTGTTGTCAATGTGGACTAATATGGGACTAATGAGAATGGCTTGTCCGCTGTATAATGGAAAAAAATTAAAAAAATTTCCATAAAAGAAAGACGAAAAATCAGCACCTTTCTATATCACTTTCGAAAATTTCGGGGGGGGCTGTAGCCCCATCAGCCCCCCCCTTGGGTACGCCACTGGTACTGCAGCTCGTTGATTTTCACCTAGAGTGGCCATTCTTTCTCTATTTTGTTTATTTCGCATTTGACGTTGATTAGCTGATTCAAGGTTTCTAATTGAACTTACTCTGATTCGCGTCTCTTCATGAATGTTTGCTCTTTATTCTTCACTTTGGCATTCTCTTATTTGTTGCACTCCTTCTTGAATTTTCGTAAGTCGTCTTCTCTTTCTTCTTCTGCTTCGTTTCTACGCGCTGCTTTTATTCTTTTCGAATTCACATAAGATTATGTAAACACTCTCTTACGCTCTGGCATTTTATCTGTAACAAATAATTAATTAATAAATAAAAGTAAATTCATTAGCAGTATATAATAAACGTAAAAAAAAGTTTTATACTCACTTGGATAAAATTTTTAAGAAAACAATTGAATACAAAGAAAAGAAAAAAAAAATATTTTTTTCGAAAAAACTTGAATTGATCATTTGAATATTCACTTCAAACTTTCCGAGAAAATCTAGATCATTCTAGAACATTTTGAATCTTTCTGAAAAAATCTGGATCATTCTAAAAATTTTTGAAACTTTCTAGAAAATTAAGAATGTATCTCTGTCTCTCACTGACACATGAAACGCCATTCAAAACATTTTAGACTCTATTCATAAACACAATACGTGAGAAAAGAGAGATATATCTCATTTCACATTTTTCCCACTCACACCCACCCATTTCCGCCCACCGCGATCAAATTCTCTTACTAACAGCAGGAGACAGAGGGCTATCTACCACTACAACCGCGAGTGGGTGGGAGTGGGTGCTCATGGGGAAAAGTGTGTCTTTACGTACACACACTTGCCTTTTATATATACAGGGTAGTTCAAAAAGTCTGTCCAAACGGCACGTGTGGGTGTGTCAGGTGATAAGGAACAAGAATTACATAGGACCTGGAGATCGGAAACGCGATCGTGACGTGCAATTGCACCGTGACCGTATCGCAAAAAAGATAACAAATGGTGTAAAAAGATCTTTATTTTACAAAAAACTTAATCGAAGTACAAAATGCAAATGAAAAATATTACAACTCATAGCAAGTGCTCAAAATATGCCCCATTAGCCGTAATGCATGCTTCACATCGGTACCGCATAAAATCGCGAACACGTTCCAATCGAACGCCGCGATAGCCGGACCTAAATCCCTAGATTTCTATCTCTAGGAAAATCTTAAGGGGTCTCAAGACTCTTAAAGCTTTAAAATTTTCGAAATTTTATTTTTTTAGATGTTAAACTCTTATCTTTTCTGAACATTTTGATATAATTGTTTCCTTGAAATTCCTGTTAGAACTGAAGTTATGGCTTTTACATTTATACACGTTCAATAGCTGTAGCGTCGTTTCGGAAACTTTGAAGCCATTTTTCTCCAAATGACGTTTTTGGGCATAACGCGCACGATATCTTAAAAACTTATGAATATTTTTTCATGAAATTTTCAAAACACATGTTTCATGTTAGTCTGTATAAACTGAACCTAAAATTTCCTTTTTATTGTTCAAAAAAATATTTTTTTAGGTGATTATACTGTTGAAATTTTCTTAATTTTGGATTAGCTAAATACAACTTTATATTAAAAATATAAAAAAGCTTTAAATACAAATTTATTTATGTTCAGGGTAATTATTATAATCTGGAGTATAAGTAGGTACCAAAATTTTCATTCTAGTTGCAACACTTATTTTGTAATCGTGCGCGTAAGCTGTTATGCCGATTTTTTGCTCGAAAAATGTCTAACAGTTTGGAGCCCCCTGTAAATGTTAATTCTGCATCTTATAATTTTTTAAATACATGAAATGAAAGAACATACTTATATATTTTATTCCAATTAATATTGTGTCTTAAAATTAAATACATTTTAAGATATTGAGTGTTGAAAATGGTCTTTTTTTTCATTTTTTCTAATTTTAAGAGTCCTGAGACCCCTTAAGTCTATGGTGTACGAGACACCCGTTCCATCGACCATGGGACTCATGACACAGATTGCTGAAGAGGCGGCACGTGTTCGGAAAACTCCTGGCCAATTGGAAAGAGTTCGCGATTCCATGCGACGCCGATGTGAAGCATACATCACGGCTAATGGGGCACATTTTGAGCACTTGTTATGAGATGTAACATTTTTCATTTTTATTTTGTACTTCGATTAATTTGTTTGCAAAATAAAGGTCTTTTTACACCGTTTGTTTTCTTTTCTTTGCTTCACGGTTACGATGCAATTTCACCAACACGATTGCGTTTCCGAGCCCCAGTTCCTATGTAATTCTTGCTCTTCATGACCTGACACACTCACACGTGGTGTTTTGACATGACCTTTTGAACCACCCTGTATATATATATATATATATATATATTGATTTGCATCTGTTTTAGAAATAAATGAATTGTGAATCAGTGTATTCACGTTGTTTATTGTTTAAGATTAAAAAAAAGATTTTTAAAAAGGTTTTTAAGTATTCAGTTTGGCCGACTATCTCGGTATTCGGCGTACCGAGTATTTTAATGTTCTACCAAACCGAATATTCGGTAGCATAATGGAATATATACCGAATATTTGGTGCCTATTTGACACCTTGGCAAACCGAAGCAGAGAGAAAATGGAATGGAATAAGGGAGAGTCATTTTCCCTGGTTTCTGATTTTGGTAGTAATGTTTGATCGATATTCATGTAAATTATGAGGGAATACTTTTTTGACTGAGTAAAGGATATTTTTCACATTACCCAAAATTCTTAACCATATTAAATGTTTTCGCCATATTAAAAAGCAACAAAAAGAGATTTTCTTAATTAAATAAATATATGTTTAAATAAAACCAATTTAGTTAGATTTATTTAATAATGTACATGAAAAAGGTTTTATTTTCACACGTAAAATATTTATTTTAAGGAAGAATTAATATATCGGATGTAAAACACCGATATTTTTGGGCCCGATGCATCGATATTCTATCGATCTGCTATCCCTATTCATAACGTCCTTCGGAATTTCGATTTGTTATTATTATAAAACAATATCATTAAACAAGAAAGAAAAAATCATGCATCAAACATGGATTATGAAACACTTTCCAACACATTCAGAAAAATGTAATGAAACTGTACCGTTTAACAAGTAGAAGTATGATGTCTAATTCAACCGTATGGAAACTCAATTTCAGCAATTCCCACCTACAATCGGAAAATTATCCGTATTCTTTGAGCAGCCCTGTATATGATATATATATATATTTGTATCTATTAACTACATGCATGCAAAAATTTAGTTCAGTTAGGAAATATACATACCTCAGTTGAAAATTCCCCTTGAGCAATTTCAGCTAATGAGGAGAATGATACGTAAAATCTTTTCTGCAGTCCTCTATACGAAGTATAGAACTTATATTACAACGAATGACATGCAAAAAGTTAGTTACATTTAAAAGCGCATATCGAAATTGAAAACGCACTTCCAGCGATTATTGTTCCAAGACAGTAGAGTAACAGATTTCTGTTGTGTGTCCTTCTAAATGAACGGCAAATGCCCTATTTTATAGTAATCATCCTGTAGTGAATTTCAGTGATTTATATCAATATTAGTGCATTTGAAATAGCGCAAAGTCATTAAAATACTCTGAAAATGTTTTTTCCCCATTGACCATAATGTAACGTAATTCTTTTGAGTGACCTTGTAAATGAACTATTAACGCTACATACTTCATACACAATACCGAACATGCCGTGATAAGCATCATTAACACACATCAATTGCATGAAAATCCAACATACGAGTATATTCACGCAAGTTAGAGCGCGGACAGACAGACGGACAGACAAACCGAATGCATAAACACTTTTCAACTTTGTTGGAAAGTGTTAAAAGTACCGCAAAAAATGTTAACAGTGGTTTTTAACAGTTTCAAACAAAGTTGAAAAGTGTTTATGCATTCGGTTTGTCTGTCCGTCTGTCCACGCTGTAATTCCCATAAATATACTCGGATTTTCATGCAATTGATAAAGTTATTTAGGGTCACCAAGGCATGTTTGGTATTGTACATGAAGTATGTGGGATTAATAGCTCATATACAGGGCTACACAAAAGAATTCCGTTACATTATAGTCATTGGGGAAAAAATCGTTTGCAATGTATTTTAATGACATTACGCTATTTAAAATGTATTGAAAGTGATATAAATCACGGAATTTTACTACAAGATGATTACTATAGAATAGGGCGATACAATATATACAGGGCTGATCAAAAAATTCGGATAATTTCCCGGTTGTAGATGGGAACAGCTGAAGTTGGGTTTTGAAATGTGTTATGCGTCTCCATATGGTTGAATTAGACATAATATTTTAGCTTATTAAACGGTGCAGTTTTGTATCATTATTCTGAATGAGATGGAAAGTGTTTCATAATCTATGCTTGACGAATGATTTTTTTCTTTCTTGTTAAAAGATCATACTGTACATAATTTTTTTTTCCTTTACATGTGGGAAAAAGAGTCCTTAAAACAAAAGATTTATTGACTCCAAACAAAAATGTTTGTAATATGCGTATCTACTAGCACTCCAAGTTTAACAGTAATTTTTCACTCTCCGAATATATATTGCTTTTCCGGTATCTTTTTTTATTTTTCGAAAACCGAGTGCTAAATTTTGCCAATAAAATGTTTTAAGCCGTCAGCATATTTTTCGAAATTTCGCTGACTGTGTCAGTTAAGTATTATATTTACAGGGACTTTTGTGTAGGATTTAGAAGACAGAAGCGAAATTTGTTATCTAGAAAAAATTAGTATTAGATGATATTTCGTCGTTTATATATCATTCTTATTTCTATTGATGAAAGCATGGAAAGAAATTAAAACTTGTAAGCCTTAGCTGAAACATATGAGAACATAATTATTTGAAGTATTATTATTTTTTGTTGAAAAAAAATGTGGCAACTTAATTATTAGATAAAATACTTGAAAACTGTGTTTAATGAGATTAAGTATACTGTAAAATATACAGGGTGTCTACACTCAACGGTGTCCAATGGCTAATTCCTAAACCGTTAGTACATATAGTTCCAATTGCAAAAATGTTTTAAATGAGGTAAAGAAATATTTTAAAAGCGATTTGAGTTAATAAAAACATTTCTTAAAAAATTGTGAAATTTCTATGCGGTCTCACGGTTCTATAAGTTATATTTAATAAAATTTCCCGGTTACACTGACAAAAAAGGCAAAAAAAAGGCCCGTTATTCTACAGTTAAAATTGACCGAGTAATAGCTAAAGTTGGAGCATATGTTTTGCTGCAAATTAGGCGTCATTCACAAATTTAGTAGAAATATAATTTTGTTAGATTTATTAAAAAAATGGTCGAGAGTAAAATTAACATTGCATTATAAATTTGAAATCTTTAATCATTCTGACATATTTATGCAAAATATGCAATTTGTAATAAACATATAAGAAGAAAAAAAAACGGATTTTTTAAAAAATAAAATGATGAAAATTAACAGCTTCAATTCTTTACAAAATGATACATATTTTAAAATGTTATTAGATTACACTAGCATGCAAAAGTTGTGTTATGTCATTTTTTTAGCTTTTGATAATTGATTCTTACGTATTCTGTACCGCTGAATCCGAAATTCACCTTCATTTTTTACCATCACGTAAAGATTTTTCGCAAATTGTAAATTTTTAGTTAAAAAAAGAAAAAATATCGAAAATTTGATACTATAAAATGTGATTGTTGTATTTTTAACTTTTGATAATTGATTTTTTGTATTTTTTATCGCTGAATCCGAAAGTGACTTTCATATTTAACCATCACGTCATGATTTTTCGCAAATTGTAAATTTCAAAGTTAAAAAGTTCAAAGTTTAAATTGAACCTCCTCCCCCACCTCATCGGACCCCTCAGGTGTTTAGCTGTAAGAAT
Source organism: Maratus speciosus (assembly GCA_963932465.1). Classification (NCBI taxonomy): domain Eukaryota; kingdom Metazoa; phylum Arthropoda; class Arachnida; order Araneae; family Salticidae; genus Maratus; species Maratus speciosus. The sequence goes on from OZ010789.1 coordinate 64,070,294, forward strand.
CCCAGTATAAGCCAAAAAATTGAATAAAATAAAATAAAATAAAAAAACTTTTACATTTGTTTTATAGTATCAAATTTTCCCTATACTTTAACTTTGACATTTACGATTTGCAAAAAAATTCTAAAGTGATGGTTAATTGAAGGTCATTTTTAGATTCAGTGTTAAAAAGTACATAAAAATCAATTATATATATATATATAAAAAAAAAAAAAAAAAAAAAAAAAAAAACAGCCATCTTCTCTATTTTATAGTATCCGATTTTTGATATTTTTTAACTTTGACAATTTATGATTTGCAAAAATTCCTGACATGTTGGTTAAAAATTAAGGTAATTTTCGGATTCAGTGCTAAAAAATACATAAAAGTTAAAAAAACACAGCCATCGCACTCTTGTGTTATCTAATCTAAAACTTTTTCTTAAACTTCTTGGCGGTAATCTATCCGAAATTTTTTGTGTTATCCTGTGAAATAAGTATAAATCGTAACTACCTAAATCAAAATAATATTAGATTGTCATCGGATTTACTTCAGTATGTAAAATTTAATCTCGGTCGGATATTTGAAAGTGAGTTTAAGTTCGTGTACAAATTTTGAACTGGAAAAACATACATACGATCGAGTTAAATAAAAAGTTATAAAAATAACGTAATTTTTGTTAAAAGAAATCTTGAAAAGAAATAGTCTCAAATCCTTACAAAGTAAAACATATGTTAAAATACAATTATTTTAACCAATCTGAAACTTAATCAATAAAAGTTAACTCATTTGTAATGCTTGTACGATTTCTTTCAAAACGCTTTCATTCAAAACGCAGATACACATGAAATAATTTCTTAGAATACTTTAAGCAATTGGTATATAACTACTCAAAGCATGGCCGAACTCATTTGGGTTCAGATGCAGAAAAGTGGTATAAGTTATCAATTTTTAAAGTTTCACAACTCGGTCAATTTTAGTGCTAAATGAACGGGAATTTTTTTTGTCTTACTTGTCCGCGTAATAGGAACATTTTACTAAATACAACTTATAGGACCGGAGGACCGTATAAAAATTTAAATTTCGTAATCTTTAAAAAACATTTTTACTGACCCAAATCTCTTCTAAAAAATTTCTTTATCTCATGGAAAACATTTTTGTAATTGGAACTATATGTCTATGACTAACGGTTTAGAAATTACCCACTGGACACCGTTCAGAGTAGACACCCTGTATATATATTAAACAAGAACGAAAAATCATGCGTCCAACATAAATTATGTAACACTTTCCAACATATTCAGAATACAGTAACATAATTTCATAGTTTATTAAGGTGAAACACAATGTCTAAATAAACAATTAAAGGTCTGCACGGGCTGAAATTTCCGGGCCCGGGCCCGTCTCGACTCGTAGAAAAAAAGTTCCGCCCGGCCCGATACAAAAATTAAAAGTTCGGCCCGAGCCCGGTCCGAGGGAATTTTTACAAAACATTGCTTTTTACGTCGATTTGGTTAAAAATTTATCTCGTACGAGGAGTTCTGACAAGAAACATTTATCTTAACATTTTTTTCATGTTTATAATCTTTATTTTTATAGAAGTGACGCATGCTGCAATATTTATTTTTTAAATAAATCTCTACTTCTTGTATGTAAATGTTTCAGTTGTCATTAATATTGGTAATCCATATTCCATGTATGCTAAAAATCTGAAAAATGCTATTCAGTAAAATCTTCTAAGATAGAATTGCAAGGAAACAAAAATGCGTTATAGAAAAAAATGCGTTATCTCCCCGAAAAGAGTGGAGACTAGGCCCGGCCCGAGTGCCGTGAATGAAAATCGCCCCGAGCCGGCCCGTGAAGAGCTCTATAAACAGTTTGAAAACTCATAACACATTTGAAAACCTAATTTCTGCTATTACCATCAATGGTAATATTCTTTTCTTTATCTTTTTTGTGGAGTCCTGTATATGATCTATAGATTTGTATGCATACTACATAGCATGCTAAAAGTCACTTCAGTTAAACGAATACAACAGTTGAAATTTTCCATTCAGCAATTTCCGTGAATAAACGGAAATGTATTTGAGAGCTTTTGTGTAGCCCTGTATATGATTTATAGAACTTACGCACACCAAGTAATATTTTTAAAAATATATCTCAGTTTAAAAACGCATACCACATCTGAAAATGCACTTCCAGCAATTATTGCTCATAGGCTTCAATAGTTCGATTTCTTCTGCAGCCAAATTCTTTTGTGTGTCCCTGTAAATGAACAATAAATTCTATGCACACCCGATTTTACAGTTAACTCCGTGCAATACACCTAGTGGTAAATATAAATTTTAGCATGTTCAAAATAATGTAATACTCGTATCATTAAAACATACCGCAAACGATTTTTCTACAAGGATCGTAATGCAACAGCATTCTTTTGAGTGTCTCTGTAAATATATCGTAAACGCTACTCGCTTTAGCTTCAATACCGAACAAACCATAGCGATAACCAATAACATCTAGAGATTTCATGGCGATAGGACCATATTTACGCGAGTTAGAGCACGGACAGACAGACAAATGGCAGACAGACGGATAGACAAACAGACAGACGCACAGACAAATCAAATTCATAAACGCTTTTGAACTTTGTTGAAAAGTGTTAAAAACACTTTTAAGCAATTCTTTAAGCTCATTCTCAGTAATGATTACGAATTCTTTTGTGTAGACTTGTATATGGCCTTTAGATTTTATAAACACCTCGTAGTGTTCAAAAATGTAATTAATTTTAAAATGCGTACCATAAATGAAAACGTTATATCAATTTCATTGTGTTTATAACCGAGTAACATCATTAAAATATGCCGCAAACGATTTTTTTTCATAGACCATAATATACAGTACAGTCATTCAGGGTAATTTTGAACCATGGGGTGTAACTTTGCACCACCTCCTAATTTTCAATATTTTTCACTCCAAAAGACTAAATAAGCTCCAGAACTGTGCTCTGTTGGCAAAGTTCTAAACTGGGATTTCTACTCTTTATTTTAGAAAATAAATTAGCAACATTATACGCAATTAAATGCATCATCTAACTATTTTTGTGAAGTACTGTTTTCAAGGCAATTTCGAATGCTGTTTTGAAGTTGTTGTAATCCAATTAAATTTTCATAGTAGTAACAATATACTCATTTATCAGACATATTATTGTCTAAATGTTGTAAATGTGATAATATTTTGTGATTATTTATTTATTAATAGTTAATAAAATGTAAAATAAGAAGGCACTAACATTTTACCACATTTTCAGGGTAACTTTGAGGCTCAAAGTTATACTGATGTTTATAATTTACTAATTATAGGTGCTACTGTCAAAAATTTCCCATATTTGCAAGTATATTTTATATAAATGCCGAAAATTAACATTAGATATAACATATAAATATTTTCACAAATATGTGTAAAATACATAAAATATCATTTAAAGGCGTTTTTAGGGGCGGAGCTACTCAAATTTGACATTTCATACATTCGATATTTTTTATTCTTGTTTGAATAATACTAGTACTAGTATGTATTACTGTAACTATGGATATATTATTGAGATAAAACATTGAAAATTGTTTTCTACTGCATTTTTATGTTTTATATGAACAATAAACATGTTTTTTTTTTATTTCTAAATGTTCATGGTTCTCTTCTTCCACTTTTCTTATACCTGATATTTGTTGTAATAACATAAATTATACAAATCTTGTGATGTTGGGAAATGTAAATTCGGAGTCTTTACGTATCTGAAAAATTTTTTTGTGGTTCAAAGTTGTCCTAATTATAATACTTTTTTTAATAATGAATTATTTTAGATAATATTTATCAAATGGCGCAGAGTTACCCTAAATGGCTGGGTAACTTTGAACCAGGATAAAAATTCATTTTTTATAGCTGTTATCATTATTATTCCTTAATTTTCGATACAATAATTTCAGTCATACAATAATTTAGGATCATTTCTTCTATTTTATGGCCCTAGTTGCAACAATATTCTTAAAATAAGAATGTGGCATGTGAAAATAGAGAAAATGCGGATCAAAGTTACCGTGAATGACTGTAATACTTTCAAGTTTCCCCGTACGCGTATAGTGTTAAACATAGCACTTTCGATATTAACCATCTTCTACTGCACCTCAATAATGTGTATAAATTTCATTATGTTTAAGATTGTGTAACACCGTTAAAATACATCGCAAATCATTTTTTCCCAATAGACCTTATTGTATCGCAATCTGTTATCTACGAAAATTTGGTATTAGATATTATCATACCACGCAACAATTTTCCCTGCTGAACAAATATCCTTAAAATAAAAGGTTTATTGACTTCAAACAAAAATGTTTGTAATATGCGTATTTCCAAACACCCCAAGTTTAATAATGATTTGTCATTCTCCATATTGCTTCTCCGGTATCTTTTTTTATTTTTCGAAAACAGTTTAAAATTTTGCCAATAAAAAGGTTTTAAATCGTCAGCATATAGTATTTTGAAATTTTGCTGACTGTGGCAGTATATTACACTTACCGGGAGCTTTGAGTAAGGTTTCGAAGGGAGAATCGAAATCTGTTATCTAGAGAAAATTTGGTATTAGATATTATCATATCACGTAACATGTTTTCCTTCTGAAAAAAATATCCTTAAAATAAAAGGTTTATTGACTTCAAACAAAAATGTTTGTAATATGCGTATTTCCAAACATCCCAAGTTTAAAAATAATTTGTCATTCTCCATATTGATTCTTCAGTATATTTCTTATTTTTCGAAAACCGATTTTAAAATTTTGCCAATAAAATGCTTTAAGTCGTCAGGATGTTTTTCGAAATTTTGCTGACCGTGGCAGTTAAATATTACATTTACAATAATTTGTGTTTGAGTAAGATTCTCAAGCGAGAATCGAAATCTGTTAACTAGAAAAATTTGGTATTAGATATTATCATATCACGTAACATTTTTTTCCTTCTGAAAAAGTATCCTTAAAATAAAAGGTTTATTGACTTCAAACAAAATTGTTTGCAACATGCGCATTTCCAAACATCCCAAGTTTAACAACAATTTGCCATTCTGCATATTGCTTCTCCGGTACCTTTTTAGTTTTCGAAAACAGTTTAAAATTTTACCAATAAATTGTTTTAAGTCGTCAGCATACATTTTCAAATTTTGCCGACTGTCGCAGTATTACGCACTTACAGGGAGTTTTGAGTAAAATTTCGCTGCGAGAATCGAAATCTGTCATCTAGGAAAATTTGGTATTAGATAGTATCATATCACGTAACATTTTTTCTTTCTGTATAAACATCTTTAAAATAAAAGGTTTATTGACTTCAAACATAAATGTTTATAACTTGCGTACATCCAAACATCCCAAGTTTAACAATAATTTGTCATTCTCCATATTGCTTCTTCAGTATATTTTTTATTTTTCGAAAACAGTTTAAATTTTTACCAATAAAATGTTTTAAGTCGTCAGCATATATTTTGAAATTTTGCTGACTGTGACAGTATTACACTTACAGGGAGCTTTAAGTAAGGTTTCGAAGCGAGAATCGAAATTTGTTATCTAAGAAAATTTGGTATTAGATATTATCATATCACGTAACATTTTTTCCTTCTGAAAAAATATCCTTAAAATAAAAGATTTATTGACTTCAAACAAAAATGTTTGTAACATGTATTTCCAAACATCCCAAGTTTAACAATAATTTGTCATTCTCCATATGGATTCTTCAGTATATTTCTATTTTTCGAATACCGAGTTTAAAATTTTGCATTAAAATGCTTTAAGTCGTCAGGATGCTTTTCGAAATTTTGCTGACTGTGACAGTTAAGTATTACATTTACAATAATTTGTCAGAATAATTTGTCACGTGAAAGTGACATCGGACCGAAAAGGGTTAAATCCAGCACAGCTTTTAGAAATAAGCATAGATTTAGAAAGAATTTTAACTGAAAGAGAAAGCGACATCCTACCAAAAGAGAACGCAGAAAAAAGAAGTTAAATATATTGAGGAGACATATTTTATAAATGCAAATGCATTCCACGTCCATAGGCTTGACACTAGCGAGGGGAATTTGAGATCTTACGAACCACCACCCTTAATGTAAAAATCTCAATTCTGTTGTTCGTTTTTCTTAACTTTTCATTGTCACACCAAGCACATAACGCGCACTTGCAAATCTTGAATCTTAATTTTTATTCACATTCCTAACAAGGCGTAAAACGCCAACGGAGCCACCAAGATGTCACACTTAGCTTAGCACCATTCACTCTTATATGCTGGTAAGGATGCAATCGCAGCGCAAGATGGGATAACTTCATGAAGCACAACCAGAGCTCGAAATGGAAAAATCCTCGAACAGGAACGCTATTTCAAAATTATTGTTGACTTAAAACTTTTTTTGAAAGTACAGACAAATTGATATCTAACCACACAAAAACAATTTAAAAAAGGCACGCAAGATTCTAAATAATTAAAAAAAGTTACACAGAGCACAATAAACTATGTACCGGGTAATCAAGAAGTTCCGGGAGTTTTGAAATGTTAATAATTAGTAAACTATATGCAATAAAAAGATGCGGTTTTCACAGAAATGCTTAGAAGCATGTGGGATTTGTTTTTTTTAATGAAAAAAATGTTTTATTAGTTTCATTTTTTGCCAACAGGTGGCGCTGAAATTGATAATATAGTTTTGCTGTGATATAATACAGCTCACTAAAAAGAAGGAATCAGCGTCCAAGGTTTACAACTTTTCAGTATAACGCCCATCACTTAGAAGTATCGTCGTGAGACGACTTAAAACAGCTTAAACAGCACTGAAGAGCAGTTCAGGGGGTATCTCTGAAGCTGACGGTGTATAGCATCTTTCAACTGGGCAACGACATAGACATATCCCTCTACACATGTGACTTCAAATAGCACCATCACCAAAAGTCACAAGGGGTAAGATCTGTATACCTTGGAGGCCATTCGTGCCGAAAAGAGCGGCTCAGGACATGGGCATCTCCAAATGTAGTCCCCAAGATTGGATAGGAGAAGCGATGTGGGGTGTCGCTCCATTCTGCATGAATGTCACGGAATGGAGCGCTTTTCTCTCTTGCAGGTGAGAGTTGATCTTTATTCGGAAAAGCGTTTGAACATAAACGATCCTTAAAGCGAAATCTTCGCAATATCTTAGGAAAGATGCTGCGCAATGAACTCATCTGCTTATATAACGCATGGTATAGATACTTTCGATGTTCTACAGCAGCGCCAACTGCTGCTAAAAATTTAAACTATTTATTTAAAAAAAAAATTCATTATAAACAAAAAATCCCACACGTTTCTGAGCATATAGGTGAAAACAGCACTTTTCTATTGTACATAGTTTTCTAGTTATTAACATTTCAAAACTCCCGGAACTTCTGGATCACCCGGTATATATATAAAATAATACGTTTTAATAATTGCACGAGTCGGAACGATTTTTACGATAATTTCACGAGCCCGAATGATATTTACGATAATTCCACGAGCCGGAACGATATTTACGATAATTCCACGAACCGTAACGACATTTACGATAATTCCACGAACCGAAACGCTATTTACGATAATTCCACGAGCCGGAACGCTATTTACGATAATTCCACGAACCGGAATAATGTTGGTCATAATTTTAAGAACCGGAATATCGTTCCTGTTTGCTCCGGTACATTTCGAGGCCTGAGCACAACATGAGTCGAAATTAATCTAGCATCGATTACTATGTATATAATAGTTGAAGCATTGAATAATAATTGGATATAATAATTGAAGCTGGCAGAGCGTTGGTGTGCTGAGCTAAAACAATATGTTCGAACACTGGCTTGCATACGCTTTCACTCTGTTGGTCTTATGCCTTATTACCTATGTGAATAAAAATTTCACGTAAAGAAGAAACCTCGGTAATATGAAGACCGATGATCCAAAATTCCGGTTAATCCGAACCAATTTTATTTTCAAAAATTATACTTGAACAGTTTAAAAAAAACAGAATAAAAGAAATAATATAAAAGTAGAGCATTGTACACGAATGTAAAATAGAAATGTGCACTGCAGGCCTACTCGTAGAAATCATCTTAAAAAAGCCTCGAATATGTGTTTGTTTGCCAGCCACTATAAAATTATTTTCTGAAATGCAAAAAGTATTTAATTCAGATGATAAAAAATTATTTTTCTTTCAATAGTTTAATTTTGCAAACTATCTACAGAAATGTTTTTTGCTTCACTCCTCGTCGACGTGGTGATTGAGCTATTTATACATTCGCGATTTTGAACCGTTTGTAATGGATTGTTAATGTAATTCCACATTCAGAAGTTTCAAGAAGTGCCAAACCTTAGGATGCCGGATTAGAAGATGTTTACTATACTACTGCGTACTTATAACTTACATTTTTTATAGCAAGCATATTTTTCTATTCTATTCTATATTTATTACAATTTCGGGTAATCCGCATTTTTTGTAATCCGAACTGGCACCGGTCCCAATTAGTTCGGATTAGCGGGGTTCTAATTTGATTAAATTCAGATTTACTATTTCTCGGGCGCATTTCATCGTTTCAGTTATTGCACATCTTGATAAATTTTCTAGTATCAAAAGTGCGCGCTATACACAGAATATGCAGTAATTTTGAATAAGATTATAGATTTTGAATGACTTTGTAATAATGTTATAGCTTTATTTTGTGAAAAATAGCACGAAATTATTCATAAATTATTCATATAATAAATGTTCACATATTCTTTCGATGCCCCTCCGCACTCTGTACTATTTATTAACTAAAAAGTGAATTATATGATTTTAAAATTTAAAGTGTATATGTGATGATGTATATTAATTTATTTACCATGTAAGAGGCCTGCACTAGAACCATAGATATTTATTATTTATCTATTTGCTTTTCTAATGCTAAAATCTATAAATTTTATAAAGTTTGTAGTAACTGGTTTGGATAGTTCAAATATTTTTTAGGTTAAATATGTTCAAAACAGTCTGATTAAATTTAGATATACCCTTAACTAGTTTTGCGTGTAAAAGCTCCTTCTGTGACGTATCGCAGAGCGAACAAAAATAAGACTAACTTAATAAATAATTAAAAGTGTTGCAAAAAATTTAAAAACAACCTTAATAACCGGAAAAACTATAGGAATTTTTAATAAAGATTAAAAAAAAAATTAAATAAAGGAGAAAAGGAAGGAAATTCTCAAAATTTCATTAATGATTTTTCATAAAATTATTCTGGTTTTGATCCATTTGAAACTTTTATTAATTTAAAATAAAAATTATATTTCTTATTATATATATTTTTTAATTTGCATGTAATTTTTTTTTATTTTTAGTCTACAACATAACTTTCCAAAACAACCAGACAGCGGACGGGTGAGTACGAAATTTGGAATTGCTCCACGTTGGGAACCACTGCTTTAAATGAACATACGCAATTAAGAGTAAATGCCCGCATTCTGTGCGTTCTGCTTAAATTAGATTTTCAACGTTTTTTTATACGGAAAAAGAAAGAAAGAAAAGTTCGAAAGAGGCTTTTATTCGGTTTTCACATTTCCGACTAACAATTGCCTTTTCAATATATATTTCAGAAAAGGCATATGATATTTTTGGTCTGGAAACCCTTCAATTACCGACAATGTTTTTTGGAACCCGTCGTCCGTAACAGAAATGTTATTTCCGAAAAATTTGAATAAGGTTTTTTTGAAAAGTAAAGCTCGAAAGAATGTAACATAAAATATATATTTACGTTTCTTTTTCTCCAAACTTATTTCAGCTTAAGGAGAAGAAGAAATATTTTTGAAATTTCAAACAATGCTAATATTGACAATTCAGATGTTCAAATTTCTTTTTAAAATTGGAATGTAAATCCGGCTGATGAAATTAAATGACAGTTTTCTGAATATGTATATCAAGGGTCCGTCCAGACATTTTTCACCGGGTCCTGTTTTTGTGATATTGTGACCATCTTTTTATATTTGTAGAACATCTTGTCATAATTTTGTGAATTTGAAATAATTGTTATATTCAGGTTCTTCTTCATAAATTTTTTAGAAGATGTATGCATTTAAAATACAGTAAAACTTCCATAACGGACACTCCCGAATAGCGAACACCTCTGTTTAACGGACAGTTTTCCAATCCCCACTCCCAAAACCCAACTTTTTGTATGTTTAACCTGTGAATAACGGACATTCCGAATAGCGGGCAGTAATTTTGGCAACAAAGGATGAAAAATTATTTTTTTAAAAAAAGTAAAAAGGCTCTAAATTTATCAGGGCAATGTGTCACAAATTTTGTGATCACAGATAAATTTAGGTGGTGGGCTGGGGAAAATCCGCCTCCCACGTCTAGTGTTGAATTCAGGAAGTGCCCCAGGAGGGATATCTCCCTCCCCCCCACCCAAGCACTGAAAGCGAGAATTAAAGGCGTCAAGAATGCGACGAGAGCAGGGAAAAAAACTATTTCGCAATGTCGATTACTGTTTGATACTTGTTTGTGATTAATATTTCGAGAACGGCCTCAAAAAGAAAACGATTAACTTTAAAAGAAAATTTTGAAATTGCAAGCGTATCTGAGTAAGAGAAATTGAGTTTACGGACACTTGCTGAATATTTTAAAATAGGTAAAACACAGGTGGTAGAGATTTTACGAAATAAAGAAGAAATAAGAAATTTGTGGATTACTAACTCTAACGAGAACCCCAAAAATGTGAGATTGAGGGATACTAATCCCATTGAAATTGATTCTATAATTTTGAATTGGTTTACTTCAGTTCGTTAAAAAAACATTCTGATCAGTGGGCCTTTGATTTAGGAAAAGGCTTTAGAAGTCGCAAGCACTTGAATTACACGATTTTAAGGCTTCGGGTGGGTGGCTGGAAAAGTTCGGATCTCAGTGCAACATCGCTTTCAAAACAATATGTGGCGAAGCAAAATCTGTAGATTTTAAAGAAATAGGGGATTGGCCAATTTGTGAAGGTTATGAGGAGAGAAACCTTTTCAATGCCTATGAAACCGGACACTTTTTCAGAAATTTTCCGAATAAGACTGTGTTTTAAAAAGTATGACTGTATAGGCGGAAAAATGTCAAAAGGACGACTCACTATTTTATTATGTTGCAATGTGTTAATACGAATTTGAAATCCCTTTTATTATTGGAAAATATCTGAAACCCAGGTGTTTCCCAAAGAACATTCAATTTAATAAATTTGGTATTGTGTGGAGAGCGAATAAGAAAGCGTGGATGACCAGTCCTTTAATGATCGAATGGTTAACTTCCTTTGATAATAGGATGAAAAAAACAATAAAGACAAGCTCTCTTGTTTTCGGACAATGCAAGTTCTCATGCAAAACATTTGAAATTCGACAATGTTAAAATTATGTGTTTTCCCCCAACTTCAGTATGCCAGCCACTTGATCAAGGCGTAATACACAATTTTAAAGCCTGGTAATAGAAAGCTTTTATTACGCCATATTCTTTCGAAGTTAGATTCTATGAATACACTAAAATTAGTTAACGCTCTCGATGCTGTAATTTGGATTTCCTCAGCTGTAAAAAAAGATAAAACCAGAAAGCGTACGACAATGTTTCGAAAAGAAGGCTTTATATTAAAAGAAAATGAAACGCACATTTCCGACTCAAATGAACAATTAAGCGACGTAAGTGAATTAATGGAATGTATCAGGAGTGTAGAAACTGCCAAAATTTTCATTAATATTGATGACGAGTTACCTACTGAAGAAGAATCAGTTGATGTATGTGATTGCATTCCTTCAGAATTTTCGACAAAATCTGACTCTATTAGTGATGATGAAACAAACAATGAAACTGGAGAAGCTTTCCTGCAATATCGAGAATTTTCAAGAAACGGCAAAATACAGTGAGCAGTTACACAAATTTTTTGTAAAAAAAAGATTATCCAGAAGGATTAAAACTACTGACAGAGTTAAACTTCACACTGAAAACAAATTACATGTAATCGCAAGCAAAAATAAACTTTTGCAACAGATTGTTTTCGTAAGAATGTAATAAACAGTAGATAAAGGTATGAACAATTTTATTTCAGTTTTATTGCTTAATTTTTTTTTAATTTCTAATTAATCATATAATAGAGGTTTAAGGACACATAAAAGTCAATTAATGAAACATTCAGCATTTCTTAGCAATTTTTGAATCTGAGGTTTTCTCAATAGCGAACACCTCCAAATAGCGGACAGTTTCCGCGTTTCCGAGGTGTCCGTTATTTAGAGGGTTTTACTGTACATATATTTTCTTTATATATGTAAAAGTGACAGATCATATTTTACTTTTAAATGATTAAATTTATAAAAGGTTCAGTTTGGAGATTGAAAAGATTTGTGAAAGGTCTATTTACAAGACAAAGAATTTTAGTCCAGGCAATAGAGACCATATAAGGGCTCTACCTAGCAAAATTCATGGTAGTTCTGAAAAAAGGCTTACTATATGTTTTTTGGGTCGCTAAATCCGAATTTTTAACTTCCCACCAAAATTTCCCCCGGCAACTCCCCTAAATTTTGGTAAAATGACCCCCCAAAAAGGTTTTTATTAAAAAAATCATTTTTTTTATTGTTTTAGGAAAAAAATATCTAAAAATTCAGAAAGTAGACAAAATTTGCAACAAATGAGACATATGACATTATGACCTAGGATGAATGGGAGAGGGGGGGGGGGGGATCTGCCTCAGAACATGCGCCGTGGTGCTGCGTAGACTTAAGTTGCACAATTCCGCTTAACCACTCACGTCGCACAGTGTGGTATTTAGCCCCAAAACCTGGCCAAAAATGATTATTTTAAAAATAGGTTTCCTACACTGCTTTATTATTCCTCATTATGTTAAGTAGTTTCTGCATCTGATTGCGAAACGCTCAATGCGCTTGCGCGGCCCAGCGAGTCACGTGATCAGTCGGAAGTTGCCGTTCGCCTACAGTGGTCGTGTGATTTTCCGATGCGCTCAGATTTTAGTGTTTTGAAATCTCTTGTAGTTTTGCGTCTTAACAAGTTAGTGATTATTGTTGTGATGGACTATTCTAAACCAGTATGTACTTTATAAACACTATATTTGCGTAATAAATATCCAGCTGTTTTTTGTCGTTAAAGCCGATAACTTAGATGTAATTAACAGTGTCATAAATATAATTATCTGTAATATTTAGAAAGGATTTTGTTATATTTCTAAACATATCTAAGCTATGAAAACTATTGTGTAACATGCAGTACTTAGTATACAAGATAGTTATAAAAAAATCAGCCGCCCGAAACCGCCCCCCTATTTTTAACGAATTTTTTTGTTAGGTTCTACAATTTCTGATATAAATTACTGCTATTTACTTTTTTATTTATTTTGTTAACAGGACCTTTTGGATTGATGTCTATGACACGAAATGAGTTGTATGCCATCATGAAACACCCAAATGAGTCAACGTTTGATGGAAAACTTAAATTTATGGAGGAAGATTTATTAAGAAGTTATTCTGAAGGTGATCCAAGGATAGCTGAGATGAAACAAAAGCTCTCTGTTATTAAAAACCAATTCAAGCAAAAATGGTTAGCTGCTCATAAAACAAGGTCAAGATTCGAAGAAAACAATGTCGAATGGTTAAACGGCACTATATTGCTACCAATTGCAGGTACGTGAAACACAACAGATGCGATCCCTTTACTTTATTATTATTGTGTGCTTCGTTTTCTGCTTATATTTCGTTTTCTGTGCAGTGAAATGAAACTTGTTTTTATTATTAGAAATATATTTTGTAATTGTTATTGTTTCAGGAGTCAATCCCGGTCGTCCTCAAAAATCTTTTGTAGAATCAAGTGAAAGACGTAAACGCCGTTAAACCAAAGATCTTCGATCAAAAGACGTGGAAGTATTGACCTACGCTACCCAAATGAAATTGCGGTAATCAGGCAAAGTAGATGCTTCCAATATCTTGAAAGATCTTACAAAAAGTCACCGAAGAGCAAAAAAATATGTAAAGGCCATGAAAAAAAGTAGTGAAGAACAAGAACAACCTCGCCAGTTATCACCTTTACATGCTTTGTCCATGTATACAGAAGCAGTACTTACTAAAGCCCAATATGAGAGAATACGAGAAACGAATAAAAACTTTTTTCCGTGCTATTCTGTTCTTCAAAGGGTAAAAAAAGAATGCTGTCCAGAAATTCACAGGGTGAAAGAGACGTGTGCCGAAGTAAAAGTGCAAAAGTTGATGGATCATACTGCAACGCGACTGGTTTTACATCTAAGAGAAGTTGTAGAACCTTTGAGTGATGACAAAAAACGTTCTTTAATTTTAATAAGTAAGTGGGGCTGTGACGGGTCACAGCAGATGCAATATAAAATGAAGTTTGAAAATGAAGCCGATTCCGAATCCAATATTTTTCAAAGTTCTGTGGTTCCTCTTCAGTTACTTTACGGGCCCGAAAAGAAAATTCTATGGCAAAACCCAACACCATCATCACCTCGCAACTGTCGACCTATAAGAATTCGATTCATCAAGGAGACAAATGACGTTACAAAAGAAGAAATAAAATATATCAAATCACAAATCACAGCACTTACCAGCACAGAAATTGACGATGTGTCCATAAGACATAGAATGTTATTCACCATGGTGGATGGAAAAGTATGCAATGCCGCAACACACACCAAATCTACGATGAGGTGCTACATATGCGATGCTACTTCATCTGAGTTTAATGACTTATCAAAGAAGAGGGAGTGTAAGAAAGAAAATTTAAGTTTTGGGCTTTCCTTGCTACATGCTCGTATACGATTTTTCGAGAGTATATTACACGTAGCACGTACGTAAGAAAAGGAAACGCCCGCCTTTCTTCTGAGGAGAAACAAGCGGTAGAAAATAAAAAAAGAGAAATTCAGGATAATTTCAAACAACAACTCGGGCTCTTAGTGGATATTCCCAAAGCAAATTTTGGGAATACGAACGATGGAAATACCAGCAGAAGTTTTATTGAAGAATATGAAATATCGGCAGCAATAACCGGAGTCGATAAGATTTTGATATATCGACTAAAAGTGATATTAGATGCATTGTGTTGCGGATATAAAATTAATACAGATGAATTTGAAAAATATTGCCAAAACACTGCTGAAATGTATGTGACGCTATATGGTTTTTATCCCATGTCACCTACAATGCACAAGGTACTTTGTCATGGAGCAGATGTCATAAAAGAAGCTAATCTGCCAATAGGTAAACTAAGTGAAGAGGCTGCAGAAGCTCGCAATAAACATATTAGGTCGTTCAGATTAAACTACACACGAAAGTTTTCGCGCGTGGCCTGCAATATGGATGTCCTGAATAGGCTTCTTTTAACTTCTGACCCCCTAATAACGGGCATGAGATGCAACACAAACAAGAAAAGAAAGCCCTTATCTTCTGAAGTTTTAAATTTGTTATCAGAAAGTGATATCACAAATGTTAATATTCTTGATGAGAGTAATAGTGATGAAATTGATGAATAAATGTTTTGATTTATAAATAAGACTTGTTTTACCATTTTTACTCCATAATTCAAATAAAAACGCAGATCTGTAACTGTTAGAGGAAAAGAATAATTTTGGCCAGGTTTTGAGGCTAAATACCACACTGTCCGCTCTTCCAGCAATTATTGGTCATAGACTTCAATAGTTAAATTTATTCTTCAGCCAAATTCTTTTGTGTGTCCCTGTAAATGAATGATATATTCTATGCACATTATATTCTACAATAAATGCCTTAGTACACATTAGTGATTTATATAAATTTCAGTACGTTTAAAATAATGTGATATCATCAAAATACAGAGCAAACGATTTTTTCCCCCATAGACCATAATGTAAGGGAAATATTTTGGTTGTCTCTGTAAATAAATCGTAAATGCTATAGACTTCATTTACAATACCAAACATGCCATAGTGATACCCAATAACATCTAACAATTTCAAGGCAGTCGGACTATATTTACATAGAAAAATATTTTTGGCCAGGATTTCGGGTCAAATACTCCACTGTGCGTCGTTTACATTCGACATCCCGTCTCCCCTCCAAACTTTCCTTATAAGGTTTACTTTAAGTTTTTTGGGTAGCTGAATCCGAATTTTTAACTCCCCCCCCAAAAAAAATTACCCCCTCGCAATCCCCCCAAAATAGTTGTTTTTAAACTAAATTTTTTATTGTTTTAGGGGAAAAGTATGTAAAAATTCCGAAAGTAGACAAAATTTGCAACAAATAGGATATATGACATTATGACGTAGGATGAACGGGGACGTGGGGGGGGAGGGGGCTGCCTCTGAACATGCACTGCGGCGCTACGTGCACTGAGTTATGCAAGTCCAGACAATAGGGGATTTTACCTAGCAAAATTAATGCTAGTTCTGGATTTCGACTCACTTTATGTTTTTTGGGTCGTTGAATCTGAATTTGTAACTTCCCACCAAAATTTCCCCCAGCAACCCCTTAAAAAAGTGATTTTTTGAAAAAAATTGCGCAGACATTTGAACAGCGCGCGGGGAATGTTCCGAGGCAGCCCCCCCCCCCCCCCGTTTATCCTACGTGAAAACGTCATATATCCTATTTGTTGTAAATTTTGTCTACTTTCTGAATTTTTACATACTTTTTACCTAAAACAATAAAAAATTTAATTTAAAAACAACTATTTTTGGGGGGGTTGCGGGGGACAGAATTTTGGGGGAAGTTAAAAATTCGGATTCAGCGACCCAAAAAACTTAAAGTAAACCTTATAGGGAAAGTTCGGAGGGGAGACGGCAGGGCGAATATAAAAGATGTGAGTGGTTAAGTGGAATTGCGCAATTTGAAGGTTAAAAGTTTTGTGAAGGGTCCTGTTTTGAGATGAAAAATTTTGTGAAGGGTCCTGTTTTGAGATGAAAAATTTTGTGAAGGGTCCTTTAAAGGGTACAATTTCTTTCCAAACAGATCCCTGTATATATATATATATATATATATATATATATATATATATATATGTAATAAATAATTTTTCGCCCTTTCATTTTAGTTAAACTATTCCAAATTCTCATAATATCTACCTTTTTAAACTATCTTTAATAATACCTTAAATATCTTTTATCTTTTTATCCCATGCCTCTAATCCAGCGTATTCTTTTATTTGTTATTCTAAAAACCTTAGTCTGTTCATAACTATACTTCTTTATAAAACCCACTAAATTACTTTATTTCTTTCATTTTATTCTGAGACAAATTCTTTTTTCTTTCGAATGTTTATGAAATATCATTTGTTCTTATTCGTTCCATATTCCATGATGCCTTGCAAGTTTACCGCCCTCATCCTGATTACGTTATAATGCTACCGCCGATAAGTATTGAGTTCGGTCATCTACGTCACGCGCACCCCGCCCCCGCCCTTTAGCTAATCCAATCGCTGTCGCCGTCTCCCCTCTCCTTCCCCTTCCACTTAGCTGGATTGGCCTTGCTTTGACCGTCTACATACTTACGCGTTTGTTTTTGCTACTATTTATACCGTTTCATTCTCTTGAAGAGGATATTGTGTACATAAAGCAGTTTGATTTGATCTTACGCTTCCTTTGCTATTTCTGGAAAACTCTTACGATTTCATCGCATCCTGCCTTACCGCTGACCATGACGGACAATTGCAATTTCATTATTATGGTTGGTGGTTATACGACTGATTTTCTACTGCCTAGTTTCGAAATGCAATAATCACCAATTATAGAGTGTCATCATTAAGCTTCAGACATAATGTTACGACTAGCACGACATGCATTGAGAGATGTAACGCACACATACACACATATATATATATATATATACTATATAGATATTATATATGTAGTGAAATATGCTAAGACGAAATCGCAATCGATAGAAAAAAAAAAAAAACGTTTCAAAAAAGATTTTGTTTTAATAGGTAGGCTAATTTTATACAGGCCTCGTGATAATAATCTTACATATACCTAAAATCAGTGTTAAATGGCTTTAGATTTTTAGGGGGAAATCTTTCCAAACGAACCTAATGTTGGAAGCCCTACTGCCTTCGGCAACATACAACACGTACAACGTTTGTATGATTTTATATTTTTAAACGAAACTCTATCCAAACGATCCTAAAAATTTATAAACTTCTAGGTGCGGTAGATTTCTTTAGCCATCGCTCACAGACAGACAAATGGACAGACACATACGAACATCTTTCTCTTATTAATATAGAAAATGTATGAAACCTGAACTTGTGTATACGTTGAAATCGAAAAGTTCGCGAAATGCATTTACTACAATCCTCAGATCAAATAAACTTGTTTCAAACCAGAGCTTCTACTTAGTAAGTAGATCAAATATTGCTAATACAGTAAAAACTTTCTAAGACGAAATCTCAAAGAGAAATAATGAAAAAATTCGATTTAGGCTAATTTCCTTCTTAGTATATACAATGTCTTAATATAATTGCATTTCATTCATTTCGAATAGACCATGAAATTCTTTTTAGACACGATTTCGTTTTATACAGATTCCATTTCCACGTGCTTTTACTGCATATAATAAGCTTGAAAAGGTTCATTGTAATGCATTATCTTTAAAAGTATCTTTTAAATGTTCGGTGAGAAAAACATTGGTAAGACTGCACAGAGACATTATTTGAATATATGCGTCTTAATATTTCAAAAACTTTACTTCCTGTCATAAATGTTTTTGTTATTTATCTGTACAATTAAAACTAGCAGAATGTGGCAATCCTAAATACTTCTTCTATTTCATACATATTAATACTGCAAAATTCGCTAGCACAGTGCCAGAATTAAATGACAATCTATGCTCATCATAAAGATTCTAAAGATATGAAATTCCGTGCACTAGTTCTTGAGATATGCTAAACGCTAAAGTCGTGTAAATCCTGAAAAATGCAGCATAGCAACTCTACCTGTTAGGTGATTTACAGCAAAACCTAATCAGCATCAACTTATGTCAACGTCTAACTGAATCTGAAGTTTCATGAAAATCAGTGAATTAGTTTTTGAGACAGAGCTATTGCGGAAATCTCAAAAATTTCTGCATAGCAGTGCCACCTGTTGGGCGATTTACACCAAAAATAATCTACAACTAATTATATCAAGGACTAACTGAATCTGAAGTTTGATGAAAATCTGTGCGTTAGTTCTTCAGATATAGCTATTGGAGAAATTGTGAAAAATGCAGCACAGCAGCGTCACCTGTTGTGAGATTTACACTAAAAAGTAATCAGCCCAAATTTATATCAGGGACTAACTGAATCTAAAGTTTTATTAAATTCCGTTCATTAGTTCTTGAGATAGAGTGCCCACAAAATTTGTGTCACATACAGATGGACGGACAGACAGATAGACCAGTCAGAGACTCACAGACAGACATTTTGTAAAAACATACTTTTTCGGGATCCCTGACCCCTAAAACGTGTAAATCTGTCGAAAACCGGAATTCGAAAATGTTCACGAATCCAATACTTTATTTTTGTAAAGATAGGGAAAAAAAAAAAAAAAAGCTTTGGCAATAAATGAGAATGTATATTTAAATCGATTTTGAAATAATCAATTAAGATACATTTATTTTTTTCTAAATAAATCACACGAACACGCATTAGTTTTGGAACAATCAATTAAGATACATTTAATTTTTTTCTCCTAAATAAGTCACACAGACATGCACTGCACACGCACCCCTTCCCTCTATAAACAACAAAAAGCAGGGAACAACAAATCTATTAACATATTGCTTCATCATTAACTTCAAGTTGCTGTTTTTGTTTTTAGAAAATAAACAGCTTTTTCAACACATTAATGGTTTTTTGAAACAAAACTTTCTAAAGTTTTTTGCCGATAATGGTATGGTGAGATTACTTTGTAAAGACAACAATTATGGGTTTTAATAGGTTTCTCGGTTAAGCAGATGTTTTTTTTACAGCAAATCGTGTTTTAGCATAAAAAAAAAAAATTATGAAACTATTTACAGATTAAAAGACATTTTGCTTACAAGAATGTTTTGAAAAGGGATTATAGAAATATTCCTTTTTCTGCTAACTTTTTAATTAAAAATCGTTCAGTTTTATCACGCTTTTATAATCGATTGGTTGATTAAAACAGCGGTTGTCAACATTTCGGATATTTATATTTTTAAGTCCCGAGGTTCACTAATATAAAGATTTTTAAAAAAATACATTAACATATTTATGATCCGAGAATTTTTATTTATATGAATTGCACCTATTAAATGTAACGAAATTATAAATGCTTATTTAATTATTAAAAAAATCACAAAGGCTTATTTAACCGCAACAATAAATTGTGTTTAACCCCTTGCCGGTGACGACCGAGCTCAGTTCGGTCAATGCAAATGCGCCAATTTTGGAATGCCCAATCTGAGTTCGGTCGAGAGAAAAATCGGTGCTTCAATTCCGTGAAGCCCGAACTCAGTACGTCCAATGCACATAGGCGTAACCAGCCTTTTGAACGGGAGGGGGGGGGGGGTGCTCAGACTTTTTAACCTGAACATATTGGATACAAACAATATCTTATATAATAAAACCTGCTAAAACGGAATCCTATAAAACCGCTTGAATTTCCGTTTTAGACAGGTTTTTTATCTTAGAAGGTATAATTGTATGGTATTTCTATTAAAAAGTGCTCAAACGAAATTTTTGTTTGCGTGAGGGGGGAGGGGGATGAGAAGGGTTTCAAAACATCAAAACTAAATCGAATAGTAAAAAAAAAAGATATGTAAATCTCCTTGCAGCAGTGACCTAAGACAGTGATTAATTGTGGTCACAAGTGTAAAACCTTTTTGCACCATAACTTCTTATAAAGATTAATAAAGGCATCATGCTGGAAACTTCTATAGGCACAGGGGGCACTGTAAGAGATCTAAAGTTATCTCAGTCAAAGTCTTGTAGATGAAATTTTGCCGGATGATAAATCTCAGATAATACATGCGGTACACCAGTACATACGTACGAAAGTTTTTCAGAATGCGACTCCATGACTTCTCAGGGGTCACCTAAGAAATTTTGGAAGAAAGTCTATATAAATAATTATTATAATATTATAAATAATTATAATATTCATTAATAATTCATGTTTTTACCTCAGAATGTATCGAATATGTTAGGTAAAACAGGTCATGATAATATACACTAAATTTTATCAAGATGATAAAAATTATACAAAGGATACTAGGAAAGTTTTTCAATACGGATTTATTTATGAAACTTTTACAAAGTGATTTCCGTTACAAGCAATACAGTTTTCCGTCCTCCGAAACCAGTCATTAAACTAGCTCTGCCAAGTTGCACTAGGGAGTAAGGCACACTCATTGTCCCAAGCCCTCAAAACTGCCTCATCACTGGAAAACCGAATCCCTTTCAACTTCATTTTCACATGCGGGACCAGTGCGAAGACGCAGGAGGCTAGATCTGGACTGTAGGGAGGGTTTTCAAGAAGTTTCAGTCCTATAGTGGCCAAATATCCAGCGCAGGCTTTGGCCCGGTGAGCTGGAGTTTTGTCATGATGGAGTAAACAGGTGATCATTCTTGACTTTGGTCACAGGTTCTTCAAAGATGCTATGATTTTAGGTAGGCACTGTTCATTGTACCACATAGCAGTAACTGTCTTCTGTGTGTTCAAAACGATACACTCAACAATTCCACTCGATTTGAAAAATACAGCTATCATTTTCTTCTTGACAGATCGGGATTTTCTGACAGCTACCGGTGTGTCCTCATCATCAAAGACCCAAACTTTGTTTTGAGACTTAGTCAGCACATCTTAATAGTATAGCCAGGTTTTGTCATCTGTCACGATGCTGTTCACATACCGACATTGTCTCTTGCCAAAGATTTTTAGCATCTCCCAGCACCAAGTCACACGTCGTGTCATTTGCTCCTCAGTCAGAGTGGCATTCAGGGACAACACAGGTTCTTCATGTGCAAGTAATCATGCAGAATTGAATGAATTGCATCTGCATTTAGGCCTAAGGTATCCTCTATATGCTTGTAAGTTATTCGTCTGTCTTCGTCAAGAATTTTCCTCACAGCAGTAATGTTTTCCTCCGTAATTGACGTTTTGGGCCTTCCCCCTATTTCAGCGTCCTCCAGGGAGAAATTTCCCCTTTGGAATTTTCTGTACCATCTGTGTATCATACAATGTGGACAATCATCACCAAGTGCAAGAGCCATTTCTTCTAAGCATTGGTCTATGTTTAAATCACGCGCAAAATAATACCACAAAACTGCCATTATCTCACTTCGTGACCAGGACGCCACTGGAAGAACTTCACACTATCACAGCTAATGAATAACTGAGCCTACAGACTTGTGGTTACGCGCAGGTGCATAAGTATGTACATATATCAACACGCAGCCACCTGAGACTTTTTGTTTCATCATATTACAAAACTTTCCTAGTACCCTTTGCACTATCATGAAGCGACTGTAATAATAAAGATAGGTATTTGTCTGTCTACGTGTGTTGTGTATGCGCGCGTGCTGAACTCTTAAAAGATTATGTAGCTCGCACAGCCGAAAGATTTGACAGGAAAGTACCCGTATGCCTGAAGTCAAACATATCGAAGACAATTTCTGGAATTTTTCAATTATTTTTTTATGGAGAAGTTTTTCGCATTGTGCGGCATTTTTTTCAAATTAGTAAAAAAGAATAAGATTTCAATATTTTAACCAGTTAACTTTGCCTTCTTTTGAATAAAGTTTTTTCAAGATTCTTACAGCGATTTTTCAATTTTTAACAATTTTTTAATGTTATTTTAGAAGGTTTTTTTTGGCATTTCGATGTGATTTTTTTTTTACATTTCTAAAAGGAATCCGGTTTAAATCTTTTAACCCAATCATTTAATTTTGTTCTCTGCGGTTTCTTAATCTTTTTGGAATTTTTAATACGATTTTTAGCGTGGTTTTTCGTGCTCTGAGGCGATTTTTTCGCTTTTTTGAAACAGAAAAAACTCTCCGGCAGTTTTTTCAATTACCGTGATTGACCCCTGTGAAAAAATCAGTTTTGACGCAAAATAAAATAAATTTCGTCAAAGGCTTGCGAAAAAAGAAAGCTAATTTCGCCAAAAGATCGTGGAAAAAAAATGCGAATTTCATCGAAGGATCGTCCTATAGAAATGTCAATTTCGTCAAGATATTGCGATAAAAAAACACGAATTTTGTCAAGAGTTAGTGATGAAAAGTTCGGATTTCGACAAAAAATCACGTGGAAAGACGTGAATTTCGTCAAACTATTTTGGCAAAAATTGTAAATATCATAAAATGATCGCAGAATAAAATCGCGAATTTCGTTAAAATTTACTGCACTGGGTTAAAAGATTGAAACCGGGTTCCTTTTCCTAGTTTCAAAAGAACGCCGCGAAACGAGAAGCAACTCTAAAAATCGCATAAAATTTTTCAGAGGAAAAAAATTACTATATTGATTTGAAAGACTGCAACCATATTCATTTGCGAATGTCAAAAAATGGCCGCGAAACACGAAATTCAACCAACCAACCAAACTCCAGATTAATTTGAATTTTCTGTGCTATTATTTTTCATTTTCAAAGGAGGCAGGGTCTGTGCACTCCTCCCCCCATTTGCCCCCAGCTAATCGCATTTTGGAGTTATCGTTTCACATCTGCATTCCCTTTAAAATTTTTTTGCTTCTTTCTAGACTTTAGACAACGAAAGCAAAGGTGCAAGTAGTTTCTATCCTCGTCAAGAACTTGCGATAATTTCTCATGAAATTGCAGAAACATGCAATAGAAAGACCGGCGTTAAAAAAAACCTCCCACAAACAAATGACGTCAAAGTGGAATTATAAAGTCACCTTTTTGGCGTACTATGACTAACACAGATTCTTGTAAATATTCTAGCTTTAAAAAAGATAAACAAAATAATTTTCTTAAGAAAAGAAAAGAACTCGGATCTCTTCTTTTATCACATTTCAAAACTTAGGTTGTTAGTTTTCTGAACTAAACTAATTTGCTAAACTAATTGAACTCTGCTTTCACTTCTTTTTTCTTTTGTAGACTAGGGGGATCGGCCCCCTACGAGCTACGCTCGCTAACCCCCGTTCAGACACCGCAGTTTCTAAAAGCAGGCTAATTTGATCGGCTTTAAAAAGATTTTGAAAGATTGAATTATAATTTAAAAAACAGTGGCGATCTCCCTATAAACGGGTTTCTATTCATTTCTCTCTGATTGGTGAATTTTAAGGAAAAATCAGCTGCTGTTAAAAGATACAATGGCTGTTTTCCTCTTTGATTAAATAAAATCAATTAAACATTTCAAAATAAGCTCATATAAAATGAATTAAGTAAACAGAGTCTTTGTCTCCCGGTATTTTTTAACAAAGCGAAAAGAAAGTTCTTTTAAATAAGAAATTTTAAGCGGGCTCTCATGTCAAGCACACAAGTCGTATGTTTGTTGTTCAATAAATAAATAAAAGACGGGTCTCTGTAGCTGAATGGTTAAAGCACCACTCTGGTAATCGCTTGCGAGCGTAAGAGATTGTGGGTTCGATTCCCGCTGGTTCCATTGCACACACTCTTTGTGTGGAACTCCCAGGGTGTATTTCTCTTGTGTTGTAATATTTCCTTGTGCTATGTTGTCTCCGACTTATAAGCGGGCTCTCATGTCAAGCACACAAGTCGTGTGTTTGTTGTTCAATAAATAAATAAATAAAAGACATTTTTAATGTCACGTAATTTTCACCAAACTTTTCTTTCTCTTTTTAATATTCACGTGAAAATACTTTTGTTAGAAATGAAATATTATTTGCTCTGTCCCAACAAAAATAGTTGAAAAGATCATCTCGAAATATGAAATAAATGTCTCGCGCAATTTTAAAATTTAAACTGTTTTGTAATATTATTTTTTGTTCATTTTACGTAATAAGTGTAGTGTGACGTAAATGTGACGTAATTCTCCTATTCAAGACTTCTAACGCATGTTAATGAATTTATTATTTTACAATATCCTTTCTCTGTTAAAATTCATCTGTAAATATAGTTTTTATGAAGTAATTTTCAATAAGTTCCTGCTTTTTAAACGTAATTATTTAATTCTAATTTGAAAGTTTTTTTCTGGTTATGATAGTCACATGTAAATAAATTTTTAATTTGAAGCAAACATTATTGTTTGCGCTGTTTATACAGTTGGCAAGAGGTTAAATTAGTACAATTTTCTAAAATAAGTAAAAAATATCTCTCGAAATGCTGAAAATTTGAATTTAAAATAGAAATAAAAGCTCAAAAAATGAGTCAAATTTAAAAAATAAATGCATCCTGTACACCGAGAAATTATAACGTATAAAATGATCCAAAAATGATTAAATTCCGATGTATAGTATTTGCTCCTATAAAACTTTTTTAATGGAACGACTTTGTCCAACTTTAGCATTAAATATCTCTTAAAATAATTCTTCGATTTGAAAACTGTCTGCATCAGCGTGTTTATCAAACATTTCTCTATAATACCACCGATTTTCATATTTTTGTATGCAACAGTTTTTTAAATATTAACGAAGAAAGACCATGCTTAAGCATTCAAATTGGATGCCGATCTACCGGGAATATCTACGCAGATTTTCATTGGTCCATTTCCAAACCAAAACTTTTTTTTATATATATAGAAGGATTTCGATTTTTTTTAAATAATTGCGCTTGAGTCTGCTCAAGCGGGGGTGGGGGGGGGGGGTGCCCCCCCCCATGGTTACGCATATGAATGCATAATATGTAATTTACCATTTTCTCAATAGATAGAGATACTTTCCCGTGAAAAGTTGGGCAGTTTCGCATCATTTGCCGGATTTTTGTAATTTTGAAGTTTGTAAAGGATTTGTGATTTGTGAAATTTAAAGGAATTTCAGGGACATGGAATTCATGACAGTTGGTATAAATAATAATATTGTTGTATTAGTTTATTATATTTCTCTTGAAAATTATGTCATTTGATTTATTTTGCTATAATTTGAGCAAAAATTACTCTAATCCCATACATTTCCCATATATGCGAAAATATTGAATATAGCATAGTTATGTCGTTTAAAATTTTGTTTAAAAAAAAAATAATCTATTTCTAACACTTTGATGATAATAACGAACAAAACAACAACAACAAAAAAAAAAAAAATAAAATAAAATAAAAAAATAAATAAATAAAGAGAAAAAAAAATTCCATTTTTGGAACGTTTTTCTCAAATATAATCCACAGGCAAGGGATTAATTAAAATAATTAAAGTTAATATAATTATTTAAAATAATTAAAGTGTTTTTAAGAATCCCACATTTTTACTCTCTTCTTTCTAAAGAAGAAAGTATTGTAATCGAAATTTTTTTGACTTCTGGTTTTCGGCGGATTTACATGTTTAAGGGGTCAGAGATCCCGAAAAACATGTTTATACAAAATGTCGATCGGTCCGTTCCTATGTTTACGTGTTCGCTTTGTATTATAGAAAAGTGTATGAAGTTGTGCATAGAATTGAACTAAATTTTTCGTGTATGTTTTTGGCTATGACCAGCAAGTCATCCTTGAATTTGGAAATATTCTCCAGGACTGGGCTCTTTAATAGCAATTGTTGTGCCATTTTCATTACTGTATCATCGAAAAGTGTATGAAGTTATCCATAGAATTGATCCAATTTTTTTGTGTATGCTTTTGGCTATGACCAGCAGGTCTTCCTTGAATTTGGAAATATTCCGCCTGTCTGGGGCGCTCTAATAGCGATTTTTGTGCCATTTGCATTATTGTACCATCGAAAAGTCTATGAAGTTATGCATAGAACTGAACCAAATTTCACGTGTATGTTTTTGACTATGACCAGCAGGTCCTCCTTGAATTTGGAAATATTCCACCTGACTGGGGTGCTCTAATAGCGATTTTTGTGCCATTTTCATTCTTGTACTATCGAAAAGTGTATGAAGTTATGCATAGAACTGAACCAAATTTCACGTGCATGCTTTTGGTTATGACCAGCAGGTTCCATGTGAATTCGGAAATATTCCACCTGACTGGGGCGTTCTAATAGCGATTTTTGTGCCATTTTCATTATTGTACCATCGAAAAGTGTATGAAATTATGTATAGAATTAAACCAAATTTTTTATGTAAGTTTTTGGATATGACCAGCAGGTCCTCCCAGAATTGAATTTGGAAATATTCCACAGTACTGGGGCGCTCTAATAGCGATTTTTTGTGTACTTTCCATCATTGTACCATCGAAAAGTGTATGAAGTTATGCATAGAATTGAACCAAATTTCTTGTGCATGATTTTGGCTATGGCCAGCAGATCACACGTGAATTCGGTAACAATCACCGGAAAGGGACGCTGTAATAGTGATTTTTCATTAGTTCTCGGTATTCATGTACCTCGGGTATTCATGCAGCGACGGTCAATTCACATCGCCAACCCGGCGATTCTCAAGCAGGTGATGTACAACGGAATAATGAAAAACATTGATTTGTTTAAATAGTAAGATTGAGATTAACTCGTTTTTATTTCGATTAGTAAAATGAAGCAGAAACTTAAGAGGATAATCAAAGTTGGTGTAGTCTTGAAGTAATAACACTGCAGTATTAACATGTGTAATAACTTTTCGAAATATTAACATGTATAAGTAACAAGAAAGTTTGTGATCGGATCTAAAAACGGATCAGAAAATGTGTCAGAGAGTTTCGCGTTTTTTGAGCACGGAACTTGAGAACCGCTTTAACGAGTTCAATTATAATTTCTAGTCCACACCAGTCTAATTTAGAAATTGTATTAAATTATTCAATTTATAACACACACAATAGAGAAAATCTGCAACAAATTTTATGAACTGTAAAACAACACAAGACCCCTTTAAAACCCTTTATGTCCCAAATTATGAACTCATGAAAATCTCATTAATCTAAAGCATTTTTCCTGAATTTTTGAAACGACATTAGAATATTTACACAATCATTCAATAAATTTTAGAAGGATTTTGCCGATTTAAAATCTGCAACAAATTTTATGAAATGTAAAACAACACAAGACCCTTTAAAACCCTTTAAAAACAACACAAGACCCTTTTAAAACCCTTTATGTCCCAAATTACGAATTCATGAAAATTTCATCTTCTAAAGCATTTTTGGTGAATTTTTTAAATGACATTAGAAAATTTACACAATCATTCAATAAATTTTAGAAGGATTTTTCCAATTTAAAATCTGCAACAAACTTTATGAACTGTAAACCAACAGAAGATTCTTTTAAAACTCTTTATGCCCCAAATTATGAATTCATGAAAATTTCATCTTCTAAAGCATTTTTCGTGAATATTTGAAACCACATTAGAAGATTTACACAATCATTCAATACATTTTAGAAGGATTTTGACAATTAAAGTTAATTAATTAAACATAAATTTTAAAAAGGCAAAATATCTTTATTTATTTACATTCGACATGTTTCATTGCATCAGGCGGCAACATTCTCAAGAAAATAAAATGATAAAAATAGTAAAATGATAGTATTTTTATTTGAATTTTTGCGAAAATCCTTCTAAAATTTATTAAATGATTATGTAAATCTTCTAGTGTAGTTAGAACAATTTACGAAAAATGATTTAGAAGTTAAAACAATTTACGAAAAATGATTTAGAAGATAAAATTATCACGAATTCATAATTCAGTTAATAAAGGGTTAAAGTACCATCGGGCCATAAAGGGTTAAGAGCTCGTTTGTGAATGCAAAATTTTAAATCCTTGTAAAATCCAACTTTTATCTGTGAAGAAAAGCAATAACTTTTAACTACAAAAAAATAAAATTTTGAATATTCTCTCGAGCAATCGCGGGAAAGACATTTGAATGTTTATTTCTCACGTGCAAATAAAGTACGAAAGCCATTTTGTGGATGTAATGGTTGGTTTTTGAAATAGAAGGACTATTTTTATCTCCTTCTTCCAAATGGACTGTGTTTCCCACAAAAGGAAATGAATTGGAAACATCCGAAATGTTCCATAAAAGGAAATAAATATATTTTGAATATCCGCAGGTCATTTTATGAGATATAAACAGCAGAAAATACTTGAAGTAAAAGAGCAGAAAATTTGCATTTCAGGTTACGGCTATTAAGGTATTTCGCGAAGTAATGAATATTCGGCCAATATTGGTTATTCTTACTTCTTAATATTGGAAGCATATAAATAATAATAAAAAAACAATCTTAACTTATTTCCAATAATACTAGGGGGCTCTGCCCCCTACGAGCTACGCTCGTCAACCCCCGTTCGGTCACCGCATACTCTAAAAGCACGCTAATTTGATCGGCTTTAAAAAGATTTCGAAAGATTGAATTATAATTTAAAAAACAGTGGCGATCTCCCTATAAACGGATTTCTATTCATTTCTCTTTGATTGGGAAATTTTAAGGCCAAACCAGCTGCAGTACTACTTGATTATCCCGTCGACCAATTTCGCCAAATTATATAAATCGCCAAACCACTCGAAAAATTATACAAATTGACATATTTTTTATTTTAAATAACAAAAGAACAAATAAATTAGCATAACATTAATACAAATACAAATAAAACGTCGAAATAAAAATAACTTGATGACGTAGACACGTGTAACTTGCTTAAAGTCAAGTTAATGTGACATTATCAACCATTATTGGCATTTAATCTTATAGTTTGGTGATAGATATTTGGTCGACGGGATAACTAAGTAGTATCAAAGATACAATCGCTGTTTTAGTCTTTGATTAAGTAAAATCAATGAAACATGTGAAAATAAGCTAATATAAAAGGAATTAAGTAAACAGAGTCTTTGTCTCCCGGTATTTTTTAACAAAGCGAAAAGAAAATTCTTTTAAATAAGACATTTTAAATTAATCGTTTCTAATCTGACGTAATTTTGACCAAATATTCTTTCTCTTTTTAATATCCACGTGAAAATACTTTTGTTAGAAATGAAATATTATTTGCGCTGTCCCAACAAAAATAGTTGAAAAGATCCTCTCAAAATATCAAATAAATGTCTAGCGCAATTTCTAAATTTAAACTGTTTTGCAATATTGTTTTGTGTTCATTTTATATAATAACTGTAATGTGACGTAAATGTGACGTAATTTCTCCTATTTAAGACTTATAACGCATGTTAATGAATCTATTATTTTACAATATCCGTTCTCTTTTAAAATTCACGTGTAAATATAGATTTTATGGCGTAATTTTTAATAAGTTCCTGCTTTTTATACATAATTATTTAATTCTTATTCCAAATGTTTTTTTCTGTTTATAATAGTCACGTGTAAATAAATTTTTAATTTGAAGCAAACATTATTGTTTGCGCTGTTTATACAGTTGGCAACAGTTTAAATTAATACCATTTTCTAAAATATGTAAAAAATATCTCTCGAAATGCTGAAAATTTGAATTTAAAATAGAAATAAAACCTTAAAAAATGAGTCAAATTAAAAAAAGAAATGCAGTCTGTACACCGGGAACTTCAAACGTATAAAATGATCTACAGATGATTAAATTCCCATGTATAGTTTTTGCTGCTATAAAACTTTTTTAGTGGAACGATTTTGTCCAACTTTAGCATTAAATATCTCTTAAAATAATTCTTCGATTTGAAAACTGTCTGCATCAGCGTGTTTATCAAACATTTCTGTATAATACTACCGATTTTCATATTTTTGAATGCAATATTTTTCTTAATATTAACGAAGAAAGGCCTCCGGTCACAAAAAATTCAAAACCGGCGGCGGTGACAGCGGTAGTTCCCCCCCCCTTTTTTTTTTAGAATAGAGAGATTTTAATTAAAATATTGAAAATATGTCTCATATACAATGAAAATAAAACTTATTAAAAAAAAATTACTAAGGGGTTCTGCCTCCTACGAGTTGCGCTCGCCAACCCCGTTCAGACACCCAAGATTCTAAAAGCACGCTAATTTGATCGTCTCTAAAAAGATTGAATTATAATTTAAGAAAACAGTGGCGATCTCTCTCTTAACGGGTTGTTTTCGTCTTTAATTAAATCAGATCAGTGAAACATGTGAAAGTAAGTTAATATAAAATGAATTAAGTAAACAGAGTCTTTGTTTCCCGGTATTTCTTAACAATGGTATAAGAAAGTTTTTTAAATTAGACATTTTAAATGTATCGTTTTAAATCTAAAGTAATTTTCACCAAAGTTTTCTTCCTCTTTTTAATATTCACGTGAAAATACATTTCTTGTTAGAAAGGAAATATTATTTGCGCTGTCTTAGAATTCTCAACACAACAGCAATGCGACTCTTGTAGGCACTTCAATAACATCTGCATTGGTTCAAAATATCTCGATTTGTTGATTTTCTGTAAGCAAATAAACCCTACAGGTTTACAATGGAAGTCTGTGAGAATTTGGCAAAATATTAAAGATATCGCCAAGTTGGCGGCAAATTTGTACGGCATTTGACGACAGAACAGAGTCCCCCCTATGGTAACCCACCTTATGGGTATGCAGATGCATTAAATGCTGTTCAATAACCAATGAGATGCGTTTAATATATTTTTTATGACGTAATTTTCAGTATTTTCCTGCTTTTAATATGTAATCATTTAATTCTTATTTGAAAGTTTTTTTTGCTGTTTTAATAGTGACGTGTAAATAAATTTTTAATTTGAAAAAAATATTATTCTTTGCGCTGTTTTTAAATTTGGCAACAATATAAAATAATACCCTTTTCTAAAAGTTCTAAAAAATCTCTCTCGAAATGCTGAAAATTTGAATTTAAAATAGAAATAAAACCACAAAAAAATGAGTCGAATTAAAAAAAAATGCAGTCTGCACACCAGGAACTTCTAATGTATAAAATGATCTAAAAATGATTAAATTCCTATGTATAGATTTTTGCTCCTATAAAACTTTTTAAATGGAACGATTTTGACCAACTTTAATATTAAATATCTCTTAAAATAATTCTTCGATTTGAAAACTGTCTACATCAGCGTGTTTTTCAAACATTTCTCTATAATACCACCGATTTTCATATTTTTATGTGCAATATTTTTCTTAATATTAACGAAGAAAGACTTCCGGTCATAAAAAATTCAAAACCGGCGGCGGTGACAGCGTTAGTTACTTTTTTTTTTTTTTTTTAGAATAGAGAGATTATTAAGTTACTGCTGGAAAATAAAATTCCTCTGTTTCTCTTGTTTCTTGATTGCCTTTTATGAAGCCTCGATATAATTGCAATATAAATTATTTTGGCTTTTCTGTACCTTTTTATAACACTGATATTTACATTTTCACATTGGTATTATAATATACTCGTATTCCTTTCTTTTCATAAATACTTTCAGATTTTTAACCTCTCAGGTTGGGGGATTAAATACTTAATCCTTTTTCTTCTTTTTCAATAGTTTCCTCTCATGTGCGATTATAGAATTACTCAGTTTTATACTCTTTTCTTTTATCTATATTTACTGTTAAAAAAAAGTTAGCAAACGGTTTTAAAGAAATTATACAAATAATATATTAAATTAAAAAAATCAAAAAACCCGACTGCGTAAAAAGCGAACTAATTAATTATTTCTCATCAATATGAAACTATTTTTTATATTACTTACCTTTTTTTTTTATTTACTTGTATTGGTGACTTTTAAGTTGTGTTTAATTATTAGTTCCTATCTACAAACACTCTTTTGATGAGGCCGATAGATGTCTATTATGAAGGTTAGAGTTACAGTAAAGGTAGCGATCCAAAGTACAAAACTTCCAGGTTGTGTAATATTTAAACGGAGCTTCTGACAACAAAATGGTCAATGTAACATCGTCTTCATTTTGAAAGACCTATCCAATGATACGCCACTCAATAGGGTGCGTAAAATTTTTTTTTCGTCTCTACCGCTATTTTTTATTTTACGGCCGCCATTTTGAATTTATAAAAACAAAACCTATCCTATAACCATCGAAAGATTAAGACGAATCGATAGAGACCTCATTCATAAAAATCCACCCAGCCGTTGGGATGTTTCGAGGGTATAAAGAAATCCACATACACAGATACGCGTGAAACACATAACCCTTCTTTTCAGTTGGGTAATAAGTCTACTGATAATTATCGTAAAACAAAGCAACCATAGTCAAAAGTGCCGCTGACAGCAGAAGGAGAAAACTTCATATGCAAATCAATGCTCATGACGTCAGATAGAAACAGGACACCGACACCTGTATGGTACCGACCTGAGCGCTGACATGAAAATGGCGGCTGCTGAAGGCGGATCTTTTTAACGTATTTACGGTTCCTTTAATTTATATACCAGTATTTTATAAAAGATTTCTTTGATTTGTCTGATATCGGGAAAATAAAGTGGAAAAAGCTTTTAAAAATTATTGGTGCCAAACTTCAAGGGACCATACACAGGCTGAAAGAAATATGCCTTCGGCAGGCGCCATTTTTGTGTCAGCACCCAAGCCTAGTATTCAGGGGGCGGTGAACAGGATATAAGTACAGAAATTGCGATTTCACAGAAGTTTCTTTTTTTCGCTGTCTTGTTTGTAAAACGCAATTTTCCAAAGTTTTTTCGAGAAAAGAACAGGTGGTGTACGCCATACACCTTCTGAATTTTTAAAAGGAATTCAGTATAACCTCTGTTTCTCAAATAAAACCATAGCGTATACTTTCTGCCTATAGAGTAACCTTCCGCTGCTTTTAAGATTACAACGCTGAAAATGAAGGTCTGAAAATGTCACAACAGTATGAATTACCGGAATCCCTAGTCCAGTAAATTATCGCGAGGCTGGAACCCGGACATATGAGAAACACTTTAATGGAATTTCTCGGAGTGGATAGGATGCCATTTCAAGGTTGTGGTATTAATTCCAACAAGCAACGAATATTGGACGCCGGCCAGTGCAAGGTCGCTCACGTGCTACCACAGCAACTGATGACCGGTGTCTGATGTTAAAAGCTCGTTGAAACAAAGCGCACAACTCTACTCAGCTGCAAGAACAATTTATTTTGGCAACAGGACGAAAGGGTCAAACACAACAGTCAGAAATTTTTTTATCCAAGTAGCCTGGCCTCTATGCACATTGGCAACAATGTGTATTCTTTTGACCTCAAGATGTCAAGACACCGTGTGGCTCGAAGAAGTTTGGCTGCTGTGGAGTCAAGTACTGGTACTCTTCCTTGAGAGTCCCGATTCAGTCTGGAATGTGACATCCGACGTATTCTGGTATGGAGAAAAAGCGGCACTCGAAATAATCCGCAGTTCGTACAGGAAAGATCACAGTACAGATGGATTGAATGCATGGGGCGGGATCAGCATAAGTAGGCATACGGAATACCAACTTGCATATTATCCGGAATGGCACTTTGAAGGCTCATAAGTATGCAGATGAGATACTCAGATCGCATGTCGTAGCTTACACTATAAACATTAGCGATTCCTTTCTTTTAATACATGACCTAATTTAGCATGGTTAAATTAATGCATGACTATACAAGTTGACTTGCGGGAAACATGCTTGAAATGTAAACAATACAGCGCATGGAGTGACTATGGTGACTAGCATGCTCTCCTACTGTAAATCCGACCGAGCATGTCTAGGGCACACTCAGACGACGCATTGCAGTAGGACTATTGCCTCCGTGTGCTTTCTGACGCTTATAGATTGCATTTCTTGAAAAGTGGAACAGAATTTGCCAAAGCCTTATCGGTAACCTCGTCGCAAATCTTTCATAGTCTTCAAACAACACTTTTTTTTGTTATTTACAGGTATCCAAAGTGGTGTCTTGGAGCATCATTTCAAATAATTAAAATTCCAATACATCATGTTTTGGTATCTTGTTTTCTGCATAACATTTTAATATGCATGTACTTCCCATTTTAAGGCCATGCATGGCTGTCTCAACTGTTTTGGTCCTTAATTTTCCGGGCAGTGTATTTGTATATTAATACTGGTGTTTTCACTTTATCAGATATTTCGACAAGATGGTTATCCTTTACAGTTTACCTTAAAATGCCGAAATATTTTGTTTCAAAATAAATAATAAACGACAATTATTAATCTTTTAATTGCATTGCAATTCTTGCATTTACAGATAAGAGAAACTTTGAAAAAAAAAAGCGCCTCTTAAAATATTTATAAACCTATTGTTTTACTTTTTTAATTAAGTTTAAGGAGCAATTTTAGAGCATTACTTTACTTCCAAACTTCAAAAATTATAATTTCCCAGAATATTTAAATATTCTATCTGAAAGCATTTTTTTTTATTAATCGACATAAAGCTGACATTTTTCTTTTTTTATGCCATCGTTCCTTTAGGAAAAGTAGTTAAAGGAACGAGATAACATTTTGCTACGAAAGAAGCTATCTTTAAATAATGGTTTTCTTGAGGCAGAGTCTCCTAAATTTTGCCCGAAGTCCTTTATAACACATTTCTAAAATCAATAAAGTTTAATGTAGGCAATATCAGGGCTTAATTTCTAGCAAAAAAAGTACCGGAGCCCTGATATTTTGCGGTACTGGTATTAACAGCTGTACCGCCCCCCCCCCCCCGTCATTGCAATCTGGATATACTTATATTTTTATTTCGTACATTATTTTCAAAATTTAAAGCATTTTTTTTTCTTTAGGAAAATAAAGATTTTAAATCTATGAGCATATCTATCAGCTGTCAACAATTCCACTTTTTAGTTATCACTCCTTCCGAATAGTAATCTTTGCCAAATTTTAATGTTAATTAATTGCAGAATTCTGCGATTAAATATGGTAAGGATTATGATACAGGAAAAAGTGTTAGAGATAGTTCACAGCTACGTATTTTTATGAAAATAAAATGAATGAAATTTACAGAAATTAATATTTATATGCTGAAGAATTGAACAATGTTTTTCAATTTCAAAATTTCGAATGTAAGACAGATTGAGCTTGAGTCAGTCCAAGCCCAAAAACTGATATAAAAATTGAGTCCGTTTTATATTCACCTCCTCTAAATTACGTCACATATAAGTGTTTTGATAAAAAAGAATACAAATGTTTGGAGATGGGAAGGAAAGGAAAAGGTAATTTAGGCTTCGTTTTTTCGGAAGCGCTATTGCACTGGGCTCCGGAGCCCTGTATTTATGAGCTCCGGTGATTTCCAACTAAAATTTAAAATTTTAGTAAAAACAGAGAAGTACCGGAGCTGGGCTCCGGTGGGCTCCGGCGCAAATTAAGCCCTGGCGCTATATAAATAAATTTTAATGGTTCAAACACTCACAAAATAAAGTAAAAGGCTACTGAGGGATTTTATATAAAAAAAAAGAGAATTTTCGAATTTTCTATTAGCTACTTTTTTAGCTTCATATTACTTAGCTTGTTGTTGTTGTATTAAGACATGCAAATTATCAACAACTTCGAGACGAGCGTCTTTTGCAGAATTTTTAATATTATCACAGACTTTTTTAAATATCTTTTTTTCCCTAGTTTTAAGAGCAAAAATGCTCTAAGTGATTAAGGCAAATTTTACACTAAAAAAATTATCGGTAAGAATATTCATGGATTTTGAGCATCTTTTGTATTATGCATGCGCGACACTCGTTGCGAAGGGGATAAATTCTAGTTTTGAAGTGTTATTCTGATGATTTATGATGTTTGTTCCGTGATTCTTGTATTTCTTTCTTTGTATTTGACTGATTTACGCGAAGTAGAGGAGGAATGAGACTTATTTTCAGCTAAAATAGCTGGTCTTATGACGGAAACTTCACACTTTTGTTTGACGTTGTAGGAATCACCCATCAATGGAATTTTTCATAATGTAGCCCATATTATATTGTTTCTCTTACCCATTGTTTATTTTTTTTTCTCTTCAGACAATTAGTTTGTTACATGCAGGCAGTGCCGTAGCCAGGATTTCGTTTCGGGAGATGTCCAAAATTTTTCCTTCAGGTTATATATAGCAAAACTTGTCAAGAGGAAATCGCAAATATTGGTGAAAAATTCCGTTTTACATAGGTTTTCGTGTTTGCAGGTGTAATTGTATAGTACTCTTTTCGATAGTACCGTGGATCATTTCCATTTAAAACAAAATTCCGTTTTAGGCAGATTCCAGTTTTACAAGTTTTGTGTATTTATATAAATATACTTATTTATATTATATGAATAGTAAAACCTGTCAAAATAGTAATTATGTCTAACCAAATCCTGCCTTAAACGGAAGCGTTACATGGTCTTAATATGATTGCCATACAATTAAATTTGCTAAAAACCTCTCTGAATGGGGATTTTCACCGCTCTTTAGAGAAACACACTAAAACCTCTGAAAGCGGAATATTTCTATAACGGAATTCTGTCTCAAACGGAAGAATTTCAGGCTCCCGACGAAACGAGCAATAGATCTTATTGCGGTAGTGTATCTTAAAAGTATAATTAATTGTACACTTCTTTAAACGGAAGCTTGTCTAAAATGGAACTTTTTTCCAGTCCCTTCTGATCATAGGAATGACTGTGTATGTATAATAGAAGTATTTTGAGTAACTTTAAGAATTTAGGTATGTCCTTATTATTTAATTTCTTAATTAAAAAAAAAAGCATGGATAAAAAAAGAGTAAGGCCAATCTCTGTAACTGCAGCTAATAATACATTGGAGTTACATTAGTATTTATCAGTGAAAAATATTTTACAAACATTATGATGTAAAAAACTGAGCGCATATGAAGAGTATTA
This sequence comes from Maratus speciosus, assembly GCA_963932465.1. Taxonomy (NCBI): domain Eukaryota; kingdom Metazoa; phylum Arthropoda; class Arachnida; order Araneae; family Salticidae; genus Maratus; species Maratus speciosus. The sequence goes on from OZ010789.1 coordinate 64,108,043, forward strand.
ATTTATTTAGCAATTATTAGTAATTTATTTAAATCAAGTTTCATATTACATATCATTTTCCTACAATAAAGTTAGAATCAAGTGGTTAAGTTTAAAACAGCAATTTCCATGTTTAATTTCTTGCCATTGAATTAAGAACTTGCGCTGTAAAATAAACATTGGATAAGGATTTCACATAAGTGTCAGTGAGTCGTTAGTTGAGAGTTTTTGAGATAAGGTTTTAATCTTTAAGAAAAAGATTTTGTAATTTCAGCTACACAAACTAGTAATGTAAGAAGCACACGCATCAAATATAGTTCATGCCAGGGCTACCCCAGTTTGGCCTCCACTTTTAATTCGAAATTTCAAATATACGCCAGAAATTTTGAAAGAGGAATCTTTACTTTTTGTAATCACAAAATTTCTGTCATAAAGCAAAAAATACTATTTTTATTTTCTGGTGCGAATTTGGATTTTCTTAATAAAAATTGGAGGCCAAAATGGCAACCATGGTTCATGCTGGAAAAAATAGTTTTGTTACAATTGTCTAAAACAGCCATAATTCTTTTTGGTTTCTATGTTTCGCCATTTTTGATACCATATTCGATCTAATAGTTGCTTCCGATATCTGGTCGTCTTTGGAAGCTAAATTTTTGTAACAAATTTATTTGTGATGGATTAGCACGCTTTTGGAAGTATCAGAATGTGTAAAAAATAATGGTGGTTTCTGTTATTGTACTTCACAACCAATTTATTTTAGATTTTCGGAACAGTTTTAGAGCATTCTCCAAGTTCAGCAGTAAGCTCCGGACGTTGGTACGTGGATTAGCTTCAATTCGATTTTTTATTGTTAAAGACAAAGTGTTACCCAAGACTTTCTCCATACACAAAATTGTTATTGCCACCATGAAATTTCTTGAAGTAATGTTAAACTGGGCGTTCACAATTAGTAACTGGAGTCAAAGGAAATGTTGAATATAGACATTTTTTCGTGTGGGATTTTTGCAGCTCTGGAAGGGACACTTCGGAGTTCCGTGGATGGGGTAGCACTACTAGATCATTAAGAGCCATTATTTTGAAAATCAGACAAAGTGCGATAGTTGTATTTTTCGTTTTGCTTGATTTTTTTTTATTTTGAAGTAGATCATATTTAATGAATAATGTGCAATTTTGAAGCTCTGAAAAAATTTCCTGTATCCTGTAGAAAATGTCAAAGTTCAAGACCATGAATCCTATTTTTCATGAAAATTTGAATGCCAATATGTTTGGATTGCTTTATCTCTGGAAAGCAACAACATCCCAAAATACTTTTGGCATAAACTGTTAGTATAACACAGCATGCTTAGTAAAAGTCACTTGGTTCCATGGGGCATTGTTAATTTTCATTGTTATGTTGGCACAAAAATGCAATCAAAATGACGTTTTTGCCCGTTTTCTGCACTTATTATCTTAGTTAAGCAATAGTACCCCAAAATTTTTCTTATAGAATATGAAAGTTTACTATTAGGACAAGCTAAGTAATATAGAACTTTACCGGGATATCGATGCTGTTAGCAGATATAATCTGTTAAATATTCAAAAGTTTCAAAATCTGCAACATTTGAATTAGCCTATCTCAAAACAGTACCACAGTTGAATAAAACAGAATATATCAGGTAGTAGTTGAACATATGTACAAAAACATGGAAACGAAAAATAAGTGGGGTCTCATGCTATTTTCAGGAGAAAAAATAAATAAAAAAGTTACAAGAAGGCAGTGCAAAGGTCAGGCTATAGGTCAGGCATATTGAATGTTAGTAAAAGACGCCAATGGAGGCCGGTATGATATGGCTTACCTTGGAAACACTGGCAACACGCCAGCATTGGCGCGCTAATATTTTAGAACATTGATTGTATGGCAACAGTCGTTCGTTTTTTTTTTTCGATTATTATAGAACGTTTTTTTTCGTTGCAAGCTGTGGTATTCGTCCACATAGAAATTCCGACTATATGGTTAGCCTAATGAAACTTGTTATAATATTTAATTACTTGTAAATATGTATATATAAAGTTTAATATAGTAGAAATAGTTCCTTTAATTTTAGTTTTAAATTTAGTGTACAGTCTGCTTGGAATATCGCACATCAACAGAGTGAAAAATGTGCCTCGTAGCTTAAATGGTAGAGCACTTGGAGCGCTATTCCAAGGGTTTCGGGTTCGATTTTAGGTTTGGAATTTTTTCCCTTTAAGACCTGACCTACACAATTGTTTCGGTGACCTAAAGAAAAAGAAAAAAAAAAACATTTTCCTCTTTTTGTGCGATTTAGAGTCGAGTCTGCACCCACAGAAATGCGTGGATCCTCCCATGGCATAACCTGACATAGGGTATTTTTAGGGTTCCATACTTAAAAAGTAAAAACGGAACCATTATAAGATCACTTCTGTGTCTGTCTGTCACAGCCATTTTACTTATAAACTATGGAACGTGGAAAGTTCAAATTGGGGGAAGTAATAAAGACTCTTGACCCACATATTTACAGATTATTGAGTATTCACAAATATACTTAGAAAAAATGTAGAGGGGCTAATTAAGTTACTTGAAAAAAAGAATCTTTTGTTTATATATCGTGTGGGATGTCGTGCGAAAACTTTCGTAACGCTGAACTCAAAAATACATTTCTTTTAATTTTAGGTATTATATTTTCAGAGATATCGTTGAAAATGTTGTGCAAAAATATGTCGCCTCCCCTCTATTTCCGAATCCACTGAAACCAAAATTATGAAAAAAAAATAGACGTAGAAGACGTTAATTTAAACCTTGCAGGAAAACTATAGCGATTACCCTAGGTCACATAGTCTTTGACAAAATAGCATTTTCCCATTACACACAAATTTCGATTTGCGGGCATTCAGCAAAGGTGTGGAGGTGCGCTGGAGTTACCTATCGTAGCAGAAGTATAAAATCATTGTTGATAATGATTTTCGAAAAAAAATCGTCAGTAATTAGCCGAGATATTAACACTAAAAGACATGGACGGTTTGGACATACATAATGACAGGGGTGGCGTAACCTATGCACCATCGGCTTTTAAAGCCTAGATAGCAACTTTTAATGATATATTTCTGTAATGCAATGTCCAGTAGCAGTATAAAAGCAATAAACGTCAAATTGTTAAAATCAGACTAATTTAATCAGAATTAATCACAGAAATACTATGGGATTCGTGACTAGTTTGCATTGAGTGGATCTCTCAATACGCTCCCGTGTCTTTAAAGGTTAATTAAAAACCTATCTGGAAAAACGCGGCACGGACTAAGGCGGCGTTGCAACTTTATGATCTCCTTTCGAAGCGCGCTTAGCACAATGCCAAGTTTAAACTTTGAAGAAGGGCTTTGTTTTAGGTACACTGTAAAAATAAAAGATTATTACTATGCTGAATTTAGTTTTATGAAATGCCAAATGAAGTTTAAATATGCGCTACTTTTATTGTCAGCACCAAATTACGTTCATCATAAACAGATTAGGATAAAATTAAAAAAAGAATTACACAGAATAGCAACGTATTTGATATTATTTAGGCTTCATATCTGTTCAGAGCTGCCAAGTCTCCGGCTTTTTGGATACCAGTATTTTAATACAGAAGATGTTATTTTATTTAATTGGAACATTTGGCCGATTTAAAAGAACAACATTTTCTCTTAGATAATAGTGGTGTGCAAAAAGCCGAAGACTTGGTAACTCTGTCTCTTTGAACTTTCATGGTATATCCAAGTATATTTTTCTAGTATAGACAGCTATCCCAACCCTACGTTGTATAGTTTTGTACAAAGTCTTATTATTCTTTTAGCAACGATTTGTTTAATAGTACAGTTACTAATTCATATATTTATTGCGAGTATATATAGTTCGAGTAATACTCGCACTTGTCCGTTTATTTAAAATATTTTTTCTATTAAATATAATCAGGGATGTAGTGGAGGGTATGCGACGGTATACGCCTTATACCTTCTGAATTTTTAAAGTGAACACCGTATACCCTCTGGTTGTCAAATAAAGCTACAGAGTATTTTCTTTAAGGGCCTAGAGCATATAACCTTTGCTTAGACCGTAGAAACCGTCTGTTTTTTAGGACTACACCACTCAATATAACCCTATTAATAAGAGTAAACTACCAAAACTTTTCATTTCCAGCAAAAATCTTCAGGACTTAAAGGAATATGTAGAAGAAAGAATTTATTTTATAATCTTTATTTCAAATAAAAGCGAAATTATTAATTTTCAAAAAAAGTGATGAGTAAGGTGTCAAATAGCTTAAATTTGAAGATTTAATAATTTATATTTTGCTCTTTTTCATGGTGTTAATGATTAATACCGCTCTTTCTTAATAATAGAAGATGATCCTTTTACTGTCAGAGGGTGGGATGATGGAGGTACATGGGATGACTCAATTTATTGAGCAATTTGATCCGTAAAATATAGCTCATCGTAATCCTTTTACTCATGCAGCCATAAAAAAAATCACGTCATTCAAACCACTGAATCAATCTTTTACTTTTGATATTCGATATCTATAAATTTGATAAATTCAGAAAAATATTTTAGAATACATTTCCTTGGGGAAAATTATGCTCCGCATTTACGGTTTTTCACACTATGTTTGATTAAAATATGGTAAATGTTTCTACAATTATTCGAGGCTATTTTTTTTTGTTGTTAGGTTTAATGCTGGTTATGCATATAAGTCATCTCTTTTCACTTATAGCGAAAAAGACAGTTTCTTTTTAAATTCCTTTAAAATTTTATTTCAATGAAAAGATAAATCATTCATTTTCTACAAATTAATCAGTAAGATGTCAAAAATTTTTTAATTATATTTTCACTATTTTTTGATACAATTCTTTCATAATAGCAGAAGGTTGCAATAAATAAAGACCCAAATTTTTAAAAACAAAGAAAAAAATCGTGCATTTACTAATATACTACTTTTTTATCTAGAAGATTATTTGGCAGTTTTTGACTTTCCGTTTGATTAAAATATGATAAATGTTTCCACAATTACCATAGCATTTTTCTTGTTAGGTTTAATGCTGTTGAAACGCAAATTATCTCTTTTAATTTATATCGAAAATGACAGTTTCTTTTAAATCCTTTAGAATTTCAATTTAATGAAAAGATAATTCATTCATTTTCTACAAATTAATCAGTAAGATGTCAAAAATTTGAAAATAATAGATTTACCATTTTTTATATCATTCTTTCCTAATATCAAAAGTTTATATATATTTAAAAAAAACTACATATTGGAAAATAAAGAAAAACAATTTCACATTGATAATATACCATATTTTTATCTGGAAGATTATTCGACAGTGTTTGACTTTTCCGTTTGATTAAAATATGATCAATATTTGCGCAAGTACTATAACTATTTTTCTTGTTTCGATGACTGTGAAACATTAGTTATAATTTTCGACTGTAGAAAACAGAAAAAAATTCCTTTTAAAATTTTATTTCAAAGAAAAAATAACTGTCAATTTTCTGAAACGTTATTCAGTACGACGTCAAACAGCTTAAATTTATAAATTAAACAGCTCTTTTGTTTGTTTCTTTTCACTGTTATTAACTATTATACAACTCTTTCTTCATTATACAAAGTCACAATTCAAAAAATTGCATTTTTGAAAAAACACATTAAAATAATTAATAATACACTTTATTTTTATCTGGAAAATTAAAATACAAATCATCCCCAATCTTTTTATCTTACGCATGCATAATAATTCCATGAATTAAAGGACTTTATACGCATATTTGGAATTCGACATCTATCAATTTGATAAATTTGGGAAAAAATGATAAGAATATATTTTTCCGAGGAGGAATTCTCTCCGTTTAAAGTTTTTCAATTTCTGTTCGATTAAAATATCATAAATGTTTCTACAATTACCATAACAATTTTTCTTGTTAGGTTTAATGCTGTTTGACCATAAATTATCTCTTTTTATTTATAACGAAAATGACAGTTTCTTTTATAATCCCTTTAAAATTTTATTAATTCATTATCTAAAAAATTAATCAGTAAGAAGTTCAAAATTTTAAAATCATAGATTTACCATTTTTTATACCATTCTTTCTTAATAACGAAAGATTACAATAAAAAAAAATGCGTTTTGGAAAACAAAGGAGAACAATTCTACAATTAATAATGTACCATATTTTTATATGTAAGATTATTCGGCAGTTTTTGACTTTCCGTTTGATTAAAATATGATAAATACTTCCACAACTACCATAGCTAATTTTCTTGTTTTGATGACAGTGAAACACCAGTTATAATTTTCGACTTATGTAGAAAACAGAAGATAATTCCTTTTTAAATTTCTTTTAAAATTTTATTTCAAAGAAAAAAAATCTATTAATTTTCAGAAACCTTATTCAGTAGGGTGTCAAGTAGCTTAAATTTATAGATTAAACAGTTTTTTACTGGTATTAACCAGGACTGCGGAGTCGGTGGGAAAAATGGACGTCTGCGACTCCGGGAATTTTAACAGATCCGACTCCGACTCTTTCGCCCAAAAATGGGTCTGACTCCGACTCCGACTCCGCAGCCCTGGTATTAACTAAACTATTATACAACTCTTTCTTCATTATACAAAGTCACAATTCAAAAAATTGCATTTTTGAAAAAACACTTCAAAATAATAGATAATGTACCTTATTTTTACCTGGAAGATTAAAATACAGGGTGTCCGGTGTCAACGGTGTCCAATGGCTAATTCCTAAACCGTAAGTCATAGACATATAGTTCCAAATACAAAAATGTTTAAAATCAGGTAAAGAAATATTTTAAAAGCGACCTGAGCCAATAAAAACATTTCTTAAAAAGTTACGAAATTTAAATTTTTATACGGTCCACCGGTCCTATAAGTTATATTTAGTAAAATTTTCCTTTTACACTGGCAAGTAATACACAAAAAATCCCGTTACTCTACGATTAAAATTGACCGAGTAATGACTGTTTAAAGTTGGGGTATATTTTTTGCTTCAAATTGGGGGTCATTCACAAATTTAGTCGAGATATAATTTCTTCAGATATATTAAAAAAATGGTTGAGAGTAAAAGTAACATTGCAATATAAGCTTGAAATCTTTAATCATTCTGACATATTAATGCAAAATATACAATTTGTAATAAACATTTAAGAAGAAAGAAAAAACAGAATTTTTGTTAAATAAAATGATGCTAAATTAACAGTCTCAACTCTTTACAAAATGATACATATTTAAAAGTATTATTAGATTACACTAGCCTGCAAAAGTTGGGTTATGTCATGTTTTTTAGCTTTTGATAATTGATTCTTATGTATTCTGTACCGCTGAATCTGAAATTGACCTTCATTTTTAACCATCACATCAGGATTTTTCGCAAATTTCAAAGATAAAAAGTTCAAAGTTAAAACTGAATCTCCTCCCTCATCTCATCGGACCACTCAGCTATTTAGCTGCAAGAATTCGGATAAGCAAAAATATCGAATAAATTATTGAATAAAATAAAATAAAATAAAATAAAATAAAAAAAGTTTTACATAAGTTTTATAGTATGAGATTTTCGTTATATTTTAACTTATACATTTACGATTTGCAGAAAATTTTAACGTGATGGTTAAAAATGAAAGTCATGTTCAGATTCAGTGCAAAAAAGTACGTAAAATCAATTATCAAAAGTTAAAAAACATAACCATCTCCTCTACTTTATAGTATCCGATTTTTGTTATTCTTTAAATTTGACAATTTACGATTTGGGAAATATCCTGACATGATTGTTAAAAATTAATGTAATTTTCGGATTCAGTGCTAAAAAATACATAAAAGTCTAAAAAACCAACGACCGCAGTCTTGTATTATCTAATCTAAAACTTTTTCTTAAACTTCTTGGCGGTAATCTATCCGAAATTTTTTGTGCTATCCTGTAAAATAAGTATAAATGGTAACCACCAAAAATCATAATAATATTAGATTGTTATTGGATTTGCGCCAGTATGTAAAATGTAATCTCGATCGGATATTTAAAAGTGAGTTAAAGTTCGAGTACAAATTATGAACTGGAAAAACATACATACGATCGTTGAAGTAACATAAAAACTTATAAAAATAACATAATTTTTGTTAAATGAAATCATAAGAGAAACAGTCGGAAATCCTGACAAAATAAAACATACGTTATTTTAGCCAATCTGAAGCTTAATAAATGTTAACTTAATCGTAATATTTGTACGATTTTTTTCAAAGCGCAGATACACATAAAATAAGATCTTCGAATACTTTAAGCACTTTGTATGTGACCTCTCAAAGCCAAGACGAACTCATTTGGTTTCAGAGCAGAAAAGTGGCATAAGTCATGCATTTTCAAAGTTTCATAACTCGCTCAATTTTAGTGTTACATGAATAAGACTTTTTTGTCTTACTTGTCAGTGTAATAGGAAAATTTTACTAAATATAACTTATAGGACCGGGGACCGTATACAAATTTAAATTTCGTAATTTTTTAAGAAATGTTTTTATTGACCCAAATTGCTTTTAAAATATTTCTTTACCTGATTAAAAACATTTTTGTAATTGGAAATATATATCTATGGCTAACGGTTTAGGAATTAGCCGTTTGACACCGTTGAGAACGGACACCCTGTGTAAATCATCCCCAATCTTTTTATTTTACGCATGTATAATGATTTATAAGTCATTCTAACAGCATGAATTAAATACCTTTATACACATACATCTATCAATTTGATAAATTCGGGAAAAAATGCTAAGAATATATTTTTCTGGGGAAGAATTGTCTCCGTATAAAATTTTTGACTTTCTGTTCGATTAAAATATCATAAATGTTTCCACAATTATCATAACAAATTTTCTTGTTAGGTTTAATGTTGCTTGAACATAACTTATCTCTTTTTATTTATAACGAAAATATTCAAATCTCAAAATGTTCTTTTAAAATCTCTTTAAAATTTTATTAATTCATTTTCTAAAAAAATAATCAGTAATATGTCAAAAATTTTAAAATCATAAATTTACCATTTTATCTATCACTAGGGGGCTCTGCCCCTACGAGCTACGCTTGTCAACCCCCGTCCAGTCACCACAGACTTTAAATGCACGCTAATTTGATCGGCTTTAAAAAGATTTTGAAAGATTGAATTATAATTTAAAAAACCGTGGCGATCTCTCTATAAACGAATTTCTATTCATTTCTCTTTGATTGGGAAATTTTAAGGCCAAACCAGCTGCGGTACTACTTGATTATCCCGTCAACTAATTTCGCCAAATTATATAAATCGTCAAACCACTCGCCAAATTATACAAATTGACATAATTTTTATTTTAAATAACGAAAGAACAAATAAATTAGTACAACATTAATAAAAATACAAATAAAACGTCGAAATAAAAATAACTTGATGAGGTAGACACGTGTAACTTGCTTAAAGTCAAGTTAATGTGACATTTACGATCAACCATTATTGGCATTTAATCTTATAGTTTGGCGAATGATAGGTTTTTGGTCGACGGGATAACTAAGTAATACCCAAGATACAATCGCTGTTTTCGTCTTTGATTAAGTAAAATAAGTTAAACATTTCAAAATAAGCTAATATAAAAGGAATTAAGTAAACAGAGTCTTTGTCTCCTGGTATTTTTTAACAAAGCGAAAAGAAAGTTCTTTTAAATGAGACATTTTAAATTAATCGTTTTTAATCTGACGTAATTTTGACCAAGCTATTCTTTCTCTTTTAAATATTCACGTGAAAATACTTTTGTTAGAAATGAAATAATATTTGCGCTTTCCAAACAAAAATAGTTGAAAAGATCCTCTCAAAATATCAAATAAATGTCTAGCGCAATTTCTAAATTTAAACTGTTTTGCAATATTATTTTGTGTTCATTTTATGTAATAACTGTAATGTGACGTAAATGTGATGTAATTTCTCCTATTTAAGACTTCTAAAGCATGTTAAGGAATTTATTATTTTACAATATCCTTTCTCTTTTAAAATTCACGTGTATAGTTTTTATGACGTAATTTTTAATAAGTTCCTGCTTTTTGTACATAATTATTTAATTCTAATTCCAAATGATTTTTTGTGTTTATAATAGTCACGTGTAAATAATTTTTTAATTTGAAGCAAACATTATTGTTTGCGCTGTTTATACATTTGGCAACAGTTTAAATTAATACCATCTCTCTATTCTAAAAAAAAGTAACTACCGCTGTCACCGCCGCCGCCGCCGCCGCCGGTTTTGAATTTCTTGTGACTGGAGGTCTGTCTTCGTTAATATTAAGAAAAATAATGCATACAAAAATATGAAAATCGGTGGTTTTATACAGAAATGTTTGATAAACACGCTGAAGCAGACAGTTTTTAATTCGAAGAATTATTTTAAGAGATATTTAATGCTAAAGTTGGACAAAATCGTTCCACTAAAAAAGTTTTATAGCAGCAAAAACTATACATGGCAGTGTAATCCTTTTTAGATCATTTTATGCGTTAGAATTTGCCGGAGTGCAGATTGTATTAATTTTTTTATTTTCACTCATTTTTTGAGGTTTTATTTCTATTTTAAATTCAAATTTTCAGCATTTCTAGAGATATTTTTTACAGATTTTAGAAAGTGATATTAATTTAAACTGTTGCCAACTGTATAAACAGTGGAAGCAATAATGTTTGCTTCAAAAAAATTATTTATACGTGTAAATAAATTAAAAATTTATTTACACGTGAATATTATAAACAGAAAAAAAAAACATTTGGAATTAGAATTAAATAATTGTGTACAAAAAGCAGGAACTTTAAAATTACATCATAAAAACTATAATTACACGTGAATTTTAAGAGAGAAAGGAATTTGTAAAATAATAAATTTATTAACATGCGTTAGAAGTCTTAAATAGGAGAAATTACGTCATATTTACGTCACATTACAGTTATTACATAAAATGAACACAAAATAATATTGCAAAACGGTTTAAATTTAAAAATTGCGCTAAACATTTATTTGATATTTTGAGAGGATACTTTTCAACTATTTTTGTTAGGAAAGCGCAAATAATATTTCATTTCTAACAAAAGTATATTAAAAAGAGAAAGAATAGTTTGGTCAAAATTACGTCAGATTAAAAACGATTAATTTAAAATGTCTCATTTTCTTTTCGCTTTGTTAAAAAATACCAGGAGACAAAGACTCTGTTTACTTAATTCCTTTTGTATTAGTTAATTTTGAAATGTTGTTACACGTGTCTACGTCATCAAGTTATTTTTATTTCGACGTTTTATTTGTATTTTTATTAATGTTGTACTTATTTATTTGTTCTTTCGTTATTTAAAATAAAAATTATGTCAATTTCTATAATTTGGCGAGTGGTTTGGCCATTTATATAATTTGGCGGAATTGGTCGACGGGATAATCAAGTAGTACCGCAGCGGATTTTGCGTTAAAATTGCCCAATCAAAGAAAAAAGAATAGAAATTCGTTTATAGGGAGATCGCCACTGTTTTTTAAATTATAATTCAATTTTTCGAAATCTTTTTTAAAGCCGATCAAATTAGCGTGCATTTAGAGTCTGCGGTGTCTGGACGGGGGTTGGCGAGCGTAGCTCGTAGGGGGCCGAGCCCCCTAGTTTTCTAAAATAATGTAAAAAATATCCTTAGAAATGCTGAAAATTTGAATTTAAAATAGAAATAAAACCTTAAAAAATGAGTCAAATTAAAAAAAGAAATACAGTCTGCACACCGACAACTTCAAACGTATAAAATGATCAAAAAATGATTAAATTCCCATGAATAGTTTTTGCTCTTATAAAACTTTTTTAGTGGAACGATTTTGTCCAACTTTAGCATTAAATATCTCTTTAAATAATTCTTCGATTTGAAAACTGTCTGCATCAGCGTATTTATCAAACATTTCTGTATAATACCACCAATTTTCATATTTTTGTATGCATTATTTTTCTTAATATTAACGAAGAAAGACCCCCGGTTACAAAAAATTCAAAACCGCCGGCGGTGACAGCGGTAGTTACTTTTTTTTAGAATACAGAGATTCTTTCTTAATAACGAAAGATTATAATTAAAAAAGCTGCGTTTTGGAAAATAATTCTACAATTAACAGTCTACCATATTTTTATATGTAAGATTATTCGGCAGTTTTTGACTTTCCGTTTGCTTAAAATATGATCAATACTTCCGCAACTACCATAGCCATTTATCTTGTTTTGATGACAGTGAGACATCAATTATAATTTTCGACTGTTGAAAACAGAAGAAAATTCCTTTTTAAATTTCTTTTAAAATTTTATTTCAAAGAAAAAAATAACTATCAATTTTCTGAAACCTTATTCAGTAGGACGTCAAATAATTTATTGATTAAACCGTTCTTTTGTTTGTTTCTTCTTACTGTTATCAACTAGTAAACAACCCTTTCTTCATTATACAAAGTCACAATTCAAAAAATTGCATTTTTTGAAAAAACACATTAAAATAATTAATAATGTACCTTATTTTTGTCTGGAAGATTAAAATGCAAATCACCCCCAATTTTTTTATTTTACGCATGCATAATAATTCCATGAATTAAATAAATGACTTTATACGCATATTTGGAATTCGACATCTATCAATTTGATAAATTTGGGAAAAAATGCTAAGAATATATTTTTCTGAGGAAGAATTCTCTCCGTATAAAAGTTTTTGACTTTCTCTTCGATTAAAATATCATAAATGTTTCTACAATTACCATAAACATTTTCATTGTTAGTATTAAGGATAGTTGGAAATAAGTTATATTTTTTGACTTTTATAGACTTGGGTTGGGTTGGGTTGATTATTGACGGCCGATTATCTACTCGAGGGATATAGGCCCTAGGGGGAGTGCCCTTCGTGGGGGTCTTTCTAAGGAAACCTAACCCGTATTTACGCATGGAAAATCCAAGGCTTCGAAGAAAACCACGAAAACTCCGAAACGGTTAGGCCGACGAGCGCGATTGGGTTCGAACCCAGCACCTCCCGTCTACCAGCTTCGAGAGCAGAACCTCTCAGCCACTGGTGGGGCTTTATAGACTTGGAAAGAGACAATTAAAAAACAAACAAACACCTTTTTAACACTCCTTCAACATAGCAGAAAGGTGTTTGACTTCGTTTTGTCCGAGCGTAAATATAATCGGATTGCCTTGAAATATGTGTATGTTATTAATGTTTACTATAGCATGATCGCTATTAAAAATGAAGTATGTAGCATGTATAGTTCATTTACAGAGACAGTCAAAAGTATTCCGTAACATTAAGGCCAATGGATGAATATCGTTTCAAGTGCATTTTGAAAATGTTACACAATTTCAAACATACTGAAATCGATATAAATTTAGGATGTGCACTAAAACATGCTTTTTTTATAGCATATGGAGTGCAAAGCATTTATTATTCATTTACAGTGTCAGACAAAAGAATTCTGTTACATAATGGTCTTCGGAGAAAAATCGTTTGCAGTATATATATTTTAATGTTGTTACACTATTTCAGACAACGAAATTTAAATGCATTACTGAGTTGCTCTATAAGTTTCTTACCGAAAAGTATCATATATAGAGCTACACTCGTAAGTTTACTGGCTATGGAAGTGAATGGCTTAGGAGGGTAGCTTTTAATTGTGCTATGCATTTTTCTGAAGAATTATATTTGTACACAAATAGAAGTTTGTAGAATATAAATAAATTCATATACAGGGCTCCGCAAACGTAAAGGATACATTACTGTTTATGGTTCGTAATTGCAGGAAGTGAGATTTAAGTTGTGTTATACGTTTTTTAAATGAATTAAATGTTATCTTAATATGTGGTGTGTACAAAAGTCTTTAGATAATATGTAGGGCTGTACAAAAGAATTTGAATGCGTTTCTATCTATTGGCAAAAATTGCTAAAAGTTAATTTTCTAAATAAACTAAATTTTAGCATGCTGTGTAGTGTATGTGGAAATCTATAAATTCGTAGACAGGGCTGCACAAAATAATTAGATTACTTTTTTAATCATGGAAAGTAATTGCTGAAACTGGATTTTTAAATGTGTTATATGTTTTCTAAACTGTTTACTCACATATTTTCTTGCACCTTATTTAACGGTAAAGCTTCGTTACAATTTTATTGAGGTGTTGGGAAGTGTTTCACAATGTATGCTCGAAACATGATTTTTTGTTCTTGTTAAAATTTATTTCGATCGAAACATAGACCATTCATTTTCTGATAATACATTCAATAGGGTCTCAAATGTATTAATGTTTATTTTTTAGCCTTTTACTTACCCATCATACGTATTAATAGTCCAGGCTAGAGTCCTGCGCGGGTCGGGTAAAACCCGACCCGAACCCGCAAATTCCATTTTAGGTCAACCCGCAACCCGAACCGAACCCGCAAAAATAATTTCAGGCAACCCGCAACCCGACCCGAACCCGAAGTATATCAATCCGCACCCGACCCGAACCTGCAACCCGACCCGAACCCGCAATGTAAGGAAAACAAATCATGTTTTAATACCGTTATGAAAAATTATCTACCTATCTCTAATAGAGGTCTGGACCGGTCCGGCCCTCGGGCCGCGGCGGGTTGGCAAAATTTCAAACTGGCCAGGCCGCTTTATTAGGACAGTTTTTTCAACGGGCCGGGCTGATAAACAAAATAAACGGTCCGGGCCGGCAAAAAAATGAACGGCCCAGTCAGGCCGGGCCGATAGCTACAATTAAGCCGGTCTACCGGCCCGATATACATATTTAGACGAAGCCGATAAAATTATAAATGGGCCTTGCCGGGCAGGTCTGTGAAGTTGGCCCCCTGACTTTATGGAATTTAAAAACTGAAAACACCCTTCGTTTGAGCGTCGTTTGAGCGCGTTTGAGCGACAAAAATTTTCGCTTGAGCGACAAACTGAAAAAAGTTATAAACAAATTAAAATTCAGGAACATCATTTTGTGAAGTTGGCCCCCCGACTTTATGGGATTTGAAAACTGAAAGCACCATTCGTTTGAGCGTCGTTTGAGCGCGTTTGAGCGACAAAAATTTTCGTTTGAGCGACAAACTGAAAAAAGTTATAAGCAAAAGAAAAATCGGAGGGGTCCACATTTTGTGAAGTTGGCCCCCGACCTTTTCGGATTTAAAATCTGAATACAGCATACGTTTGAGCGTCGTTTGAGCGCGTTTGACCGAAAAAAATTTTCGTTTGAGCGACAAACTGAAAAAAGTTATAAGCAAAAGAAAAATCAGAGGGGCCTGCATTTTGTGAAGTTGGCCCCCCGACCTTCTCGGATTTAAAAACCGAATACAGCATACGTTTGAGCGTCGTTTGAGCGACAAAAATTTTCGTTTGAGCGACAAATTGAAATAAGTTATAAGCAAAAGAAAAATCGGAAGGGTCCACATTTTGTGAAGTTGGCCCCCCGACCTTTTCGGATTTAAAATCTGAATACAGCATACGTTTGAGCGTCGTTTGAGCGCGTTTGAGCGACAAACATTTTCGTTTGAGCGACAAACTGAGAAAAGTTATAAGCAAAAAAAAAATCGGAGGGGTCCACATTTTGTGAAGTTGGCCCCCCGACCTTTTCGGATTTAAAATCTGAATACAGCATACGTTTGAGCGTCGTTTGAGCGCGTTTGAGCGACAAAAATTTTCGTTTGAGCGACAAACTGTAAAAAGTTATAAGCAAAAGAAAAATCGGAGGGGTCCACATTTTGTGAAGTTGGCCCCCCGACCTTTTCGGATTTAAAATCTGAATACAGCATACGTTTGAGCGTCGTTTGAGCGCGTTTGAGCGACAAAAATTTTCGTTTGAGCGACAAACTGAAAAAAGTTATAAGCTAAAGAAAAATCAGAGGGGCCTGCATTTTGTGAAGTTGGCCCCCCGACCTTTTCGGATTTAAAATCTGAACACAGCATACGTTTGAGCGTCGTTTGAGCGCGTTTGAGCGACAAAAATTTTCGTTTGAACGACAAACTGAAAAAAGTTATAAGCAAAAGAAAAATCAGAGGGCCTGCATTTTGTGAAGTTGGCCCACCGACCTTTTCGGATTTAAAAACCGAATACAGCATACGTTTGAGCGTCGTTTGAGCGCGTTTGAGCGAAAAAATTTTTGTTTAAGCGACAAACTGAAATAAGTTATAAGCAAAAGAAAAATCGGAGGGGCCTGCATTTTATGAAGTAGGTCCCCTGACCTGTTCGGATTTAAAAACTGAAGACAGCATACGTTTGAGCGTCGTTTGAGCGCGTTTGAGCGACAAAAATTTTCGTTTGAGCGACAAACTGAAAAAAGTTATAAGCAAAAGAAAAATCAGAGGAGCCTGCATTTTTTGAAGTAGGCCCCCCGACCTTTTCGGATTTAAAAAACCGAATACAGCATACGTTTAAGCGTCGTTTGAGCGCGTTTGAGTGACAAAAATTTTCGTTTGAGTGACAAATTGAAATAAGTTATAAGCAAAAGAATAGTCGGAGGAGTCTACATTTTGTGAAGTTGGCCCCCTGAACTTTTCGGATTTAAAAACTGAAGACAGCATACGTTTGAGCGTCGTCTGAGCGCGTTTGAGCGACAACAGTTTCGTTTGAGCAACAAACTGAAAAAAATTATAAGCCAAAATTTTTGCGGAAGAGCTTTCATTTGTGAAGTTTTACTTCCGACCTTTTCTGATTTAAAAACTGAATAAAGCATACGTTTGAGATTCGTTTAAGCGACAAAAATTTTCGTTTGAGCGACAAATTGAAAAAAGTTATAATCCAAAATATATACGGAAGGGCCCTCATTTTGTGAAATTGGCCCTTCCACCTTTCCGGATTAAAAACTGAATACAGCATATGTTTGAGCGTCGTTTGAGTAGTGGCAGTATAGAGTGAAAATTTTGGGTGCATCAAACGATTTCAGATAACTTTAAATGAATAGCAATACAAAAACTCTTTGTTTCTGCTGACTATTTTAAAATACTTTCTGGAATTATTAAAATTTAAAAAAAAATCAAAGACAAACATAGTATTTGCTTATTTAATTATTTTTCTTGCCTATTTTTACAAAACAAGTCGCAGAAAAATTCAGTTTAATAATAAATGATCTTTATAACATTATAAAAATTGTATATTAAAAAAATAATAACGGATTTTTCTTTTCATTTTTTTAACAGATGAGAAAATGAAGGAAAGTTGGCGATGTCAAATCTTATTTATACATATGCAGATTTGTATTTACTTATTTGTGAGATCATTTTTACCAGTGATCACTAGGCATGCAAATTCCTAAAGACTCGGTGTTTAAGGAGGGCCAATGTAAAGCTTTAAAAAAATGTATATTTTTTTTTACTCAAAAAAATTCTACGTTGCTTTCCGTTTCCAACACATCAGAGGGACGAATTTCCCTGGGCGTAATCTCGAATCTTTTTCTGTTATTCAGAGTCATTTTTACAAAACGGGTTAATTGTCAAAACTAAAATATTGCGTTATAAAATAACACGTAGATCTGTATTTTATAAAACGTTGAATTCACGGTCAGTATTAGTGTAATTTTACGAATCTCATTGCAAAATTTAAGTTATTCCGTGCATTTGCTGACTAAAATATGTAATAAAACGATATTTTTCTCAAAATAGCAGAAAGTAGAGATTAAAATTACTCATGTTGAAAAATGAAGAATATAAACTTTCTATCATTTATTAAATTCGACTGAATTTTGTTGGATTTCAAACTTTTTTTTCATAAAGAGATGGAAGTTACCGTTCCTGAAGGGAGGGTGGAAGTACTTCTGGATGAGACACCTGGATGAGGAGTGTTATATTGCTCTCCAAATCACAAAATAAGACATTCGGATCGAAAGATATAAGGAAACAACTGGATGATTAGCCTTTTTTTACCACATGTTAACTGGAGATGCCATCAGACTGATTAGTCAATGAATTTTTCTATTAAATACACTGTAAAAAAATGTGCAATTCTACAGATGTAATGTTACAGAAATCTGTATGCTTACTAAAATTTTATCTGCACACTGCACAGAAAAAGATGTAAATCTGCAAAACTAATTTTTGTAAAGCTACAGAAATCTGTATGCTTACTAAAATTTTATCTGCACACTGTACAGAAAAAGATGTAAATCTACAAAACTAATTTTTATAAAGCTACAGAAATCTGTAGCTTTACAAAAGAATCTACTAAAATTACAATAATCTTACTAAAACTTTATCTGTATCCCGGGTTCCAGTTACATAAAAAGTTCTAGTCATCCCAGTTTCCTAAGAAATTCTTAGTAACCTTACAGACTTTTTGATTTACGGTGCAAAAGTGTATCTGTTACATGAATTTTTGTTGTTGCCGTTGCATAAAAAGTTCTAGGAATCCCGGTTTCCTAGAAAGATTTTACTAACTTTACAGATTTCTTTTCACAGTGTACGTTTTTTTTTTTTTAATTTGGATAAAAATCACAGAAAACAGCTTCAAGCATATTAATTTTGAAAAAGTTTTCAAAATATTTTAAAAACTTACAAAATTATAAATTTGGGGGAAAAAAGAAAATAAAAGAATCAAACCAATATAGATATTTTAAGGCATCAAAAAAGGCTTTGCGTAGGGGAAGGTGCGGCAAAATCGGTTATTATAAATGTTTGTTTTTGCAAGTGCAATCAAATGGAAAAACTCTGAATACCGTTTTTAATATTAAATAAACCTTTGGCTATAATAAAACATATTCTTTTCGATAAAAAATATAATTTAATATATGTAAAAATAGCTTTTTTCAAACCTATACAAAAATTCGGTTATACACCACTGGTTGGGTAAAACCGGGTATCCATTTAAAATTCCCGGAAAACTCATTTTGGCCCAAAAATTCTTGTTTAATATAGTAAAAAAATAACTTTTTTATTTTTTATTTTAACAAAACGAAATTCCACAAGTGTGCTTCCGTGTGTCAAAAATAAATACGTAACAAATTTTCTACATTGTATATGCCTACATATGTTACACTGGTAATCTTATTTTAACTGAATAAAACCATAAATTAATTTGTTTTCACATTCTTCTTCATCCTACATGCTTCGTGTGCCCATCTTTGGCATTTCAAACATTGTATCCAACCTTCTTTAAAAGGTCAGTTAGCCCCTTGACTTTGAGGAAATTAAAAATGGAAAACAGCATAGGTTTGAGCGTCGTTTGAGCGACAAAAAGTTTCGTTTGAGCGACAATCTGGAAAAAGTTAGAAATAAAGTAAAATATGGGGCCAACAAAGCGTGAAGTTGGCCCCTCGACTTTATGAGATGAAAAAAATTGAAAAACACACAGGTTTGAGCGTCGTTTGAGCAATAAAGATTTCCACTTTAGCGATAAACCAAAAAAAGTTATAATCAAAAACAACCTCCGGAGGGCTATTTACACGTGAAGTTGGCCTCTCGACTTTAAGGAAATGAGAAACGAAAAACAGCATAGGTTTGAGCGTCGTTTGAGCAAATTTGAGCGACAAAAAATTTTGAATGAGCGACAATGCTTTCAGAGTTATAGAGCTTTATTTATTTCCATACGACGCAAATGAGAGTTTGCAGCCAGCAGAAAAAACTAACTATATTAAATATATATATATATATATATATATATATATATATATATATATATATACCATAGATTTGAGCATTCGAAGTAATTGTTTACGCAATAAAGATTTCTCTTTCAGCAGCAATATTTTCACAGCTAAAAAAAAATATTTTAGGACAGGGATACAGTTAAAAAGCATTATTTTAGGACACAATTTGTGCACAGCCCCATAAATTAATTATTTTGAAATCCTAAAGAAACCATACGTTTGATAGTCCAAAGCTCTTGTTTCATCGATAAAAATTTCTGCCTTCTTTAAGATGAGAATTATTATTACGCATTATTATTATTATTAAAAATATATTTTTCTAGTTCTCTTCAGACATATTAATATTTTTTAAATAATCTCTTTAATTTGACAACAGATTTAAATAAAAATAATGATTGGTTTATGCTCATGTAATTAAAAAAAACAGAAGATTAAAAAGTGAACATAAACAGTAAATCATATTTCTAGCGTAGATTATAGACTCTTTCTAACACATTCGGAATACTGCTACAACACTTTTAAACGCGTACCAAAAATTCTGCTATAGCAATTTATTTCAATACGCAGAAATGTACTCAAGACTGTATAGAGTTCTAGAACTTATGCTTACCAAGTAATAGGAAAAAAGTAATTACATTTAACAACTCATATCTCAGCAGAGAACATACTTGCAGCTACTATTGCTCATATCTCTTCTTTAACGGAGTTCTTTTGTGTGCACCTGTAAATGAACGTTAAGTGCAATGCACTGCACACTATATTGTATAATAAACTGCATATTCTCTTTTAAGGGCCCCTCGTGATGTATATTATTTTAAATACGTTTGAAGTTTTGTAACATTATTAAAATACACTAAGAATTGACGTTTTCCCATACACCGTAATGTAATGAATTTTTTTGAGTATCTGTGTAGCTGAAATGGAATTTTAAACACACACTCCATTTTCGGAACATGCCACCATAAACCTCAGTAACATGCATTCACTGTATGATAAGGGTAATACCAGTATATTTACGCAAGTTAGAGCTCAAATCGACAGACTGATGGCAGATAGACAAACAGTATTCATAAATTGTATTAAGTTTTGTTAGAAAGTGTTAAAAATGAAAAAAAAAATCTCAATGAAAAAGAACTGTAAGTGATTTAACCTTAATTTGTACTACCATTGCTTTTCTGGATTTTAAAATATTGACTTATTAATGCAGACTGAGAAAACACATTTTATGATTGAAATTTTAGAAGTCATAAGACGGATACAAGTGTTTCTTGTATACTCAAATGATACTAAATGATGAAATAGGCAATAAAACCATTAATATGTCAACGCAAATCCCCGCAAAGTTCAGTCAATCTATAAAAACCTATTCTACTCCTCCCCCCCCTCCCCTCACCTCTTAAATTTAAGAACATAATATCAATGGAAAAGGAGTTAAACTTTTGTTTTCATAGTCGGGATTTAGAACTAAAGTTGACACCCTGCTAAATTTCATACATCCCCTTTTAACTTCCCCCTTTCGGTTTCTACCAAAGATGAGTAAAATATACTATAGTTTGACATAGAAAGTAATGAACTAAGTGGGTAGCGGTTCCTGCATGAGCCATAAATTTAGTCACGCAGCTCTTATTTCAGGAAACACCGGACATTTTTTAAAATCATGCCGAAAACGATAGCTGATACTCGCTTTTGCAGGTGTTTGTAACAGGGTTTAGAGATAAGACACTTACTCTATAGTCCTGCATGTTGAGTATAATAGTACACTGTAAAAAAAAATCTGTAAAGTTACTAAAGTTTTTCTAGGAAACTGGGATTCCTAGAACTTTTCATGTAACGGCAACAACAAAAATTCCTGTAACAGCATCTGTTACAGGAATTTTCCTTGTTGCCGTTACATGAAAATTTCTTGGAATCCCAGTTTCCTAGAAAAACTTTAGTAACTTTACAGATTTTTTTTTACAGTGTATGAAGAAAAAACGATATTATTGTTTTCCCATCATTTTTTTTCCCAATCTCATTAGATTTCATACACGTTTTCTTTAAATATGACATTATTTTCATGAGCCGCAGCATTTAGTTCTTTTGAGATTAATATCCAGACATTAGTGCCAGTGGATTAAAAAATTATTGGAAACTACAATCATTTTGCACAATCGTATTAGAATGTCAAAGTTTGTAATTTCTGAATACTTTGTGTATTATTTAATCTGTTTATTAATAAATTTCAATTTCCAGTTCATCATTAAATTATAATAAACTCATTAGTGTACAAAAAACATACACAATTGGCGATCAAATATTTTATTAACAATATTATAGCAAATAAGATCAAACTGAATTTCTAACATAGCTTTTTAATGTAAAAATGCAAAAGACCTTTTTTCTTTTTTCTCTTTCGTTTTACTAAACATAATACGAATACAATGGTGCATTTTAAATTTCTATATAAAGAAATTATTTATGTTAATTTTTTTTTCCAGGTCTTCTTTAAATTGGAGCTCTCGGACGACTTATTTCAAATCAGACAGAAATAGTAACACAATTTCACTAAATCTTAAACTGCAATTGAGAGAGATTAAAAAAAAAAAAAATAATAATAATATTTACAGTAGTTTTACATAAAATTTGAAGTAATAGTAAAAAAATTTCAACAATATAAAAAATGATTTTTAAATACATATGTTTTATATATTATTCCGAAATGTATTTCTAAAAGAAAAAGAGTGATTTTAAATAAACTTTTAAAACATGATTCAAAATCATTATCATTTGAATTTAACAAATTAAAACTGTATGGTCATAATTATATCAGAATTTTTAATACTTTATAGTATTCCGTTTAAATTTATTAAGAAAGAAGTAAGAACGAATAAAATTAAGTGGTTAAATGTTATGAATATATTGAAAACTATACGTAGCTGATACAATTAATTAATTTAAAAATATAAATTAATCATCATATATACTAAAATATATATTATTTAAATATTATTGTTAATCAAACAACAAAAATTATACATTTTATATTAAAAATACAAATAAATGTAAAACTTTTTTAATAAAAAAGAATAAAAAAATTTATAAAATATTCAACTAATTCAAAATGTCTTTTAAAATAAGTATTTCAAAAGTATTGATTTTTTTATAAATATACACAGATATTTATAAAATTTTATAAATAAAAACAAGTATAAACTTCATTAAACTGTCTAGTACACAAATATGTATTACACGGTCCAATCTTAATATTGATGTTATTAAGAAGAAATTTTTATTTAGTTGTAGGAAATAACACTCGAATTACAAAACCAATTAAAAAAAAAAATTCGTAGCATATATACATATATAAATACTAGGGTGTCAACGATTTTAATCAAATGATTTAAATCAGCGATTAAATCGTGATTTTAATCAACTAATAATAATAAAAAAAAATCATTGATTAAAATCATAAATTTCCGCAATGTTTAAAATTACATAAAAATGTACTAAAATCTAAGATGAACGTAATTTGGAAAGTTTCTGTAAGTATGTATTTTGCCGTATGAAAAAACAAAAGAAAGCCTTAAATAATTTCTAAGCTTAAACTTTTCCTTAGACTTTTAAAAAATTAAGTACAGAAAGTTTGTAAAAAGAAAGTTTTTTTTCTGGCATAAAAAGTATTTCATTTAAAAATTATATTCAACTTGTACATAAAGAAATTGGTTAGGGATTGAAAAGACAGCAAAACTTTTTTTCTTTTTCCGCTCAAACAGAAATCTTTATCGCTCAGAATAGGATTCAGGGCCGAAACTGGCCTTTTTGGCGCTCGGGGCGAGCATGGATTTTGGAGCCCTCCCCCTTCCGTTCTCCACCACAAAGTAAATTTACGAAAAGAGTTTTTCTAAGTATCTAATAGAAAACTTATTTTTAAATTTAAAATATATAAAACTGAACTACGTAATCAGTTTTGTTAAACATTGATTCATTAAAACCTTGAAAACGGAATCAAAAGAAACGAATTGCATTTTAATCTTTTTAAACATTTTTTTTTTGGTATAGGCTAAATGAGGTTGATATATGGGGGGGGGGGGAAGGGTTCTACTAAGAATTTTACTTTATGCATTCCCCCTCCCGTTTGTTTCTATTGCCCCGAGCAGTCATCGCCCATGGCAAGACGGAAAAAAAGAAAGGAAGGAAGCTCAACGCTGCTCAGCGGAAACAACCATCTTTCTTGGAATTTTTTTTATCTAATAGAAAAGTCACACTGAGGGGTCCTTCACATTTGGTAGTTATCCACAGTGGACAGTGTCTCACAATAGAGACTGACCTTGAAAAAAAGTAGTGATTCTCCTACACGGAAGTGATTTAAAAGATAGAAGGCAAAGGCATAGACATGCACATGATACTTTTGGATTGGGACACTGAGAAAAAAAATATACCGCCTTCAACTAGAATGAATAGGTAATCATTTTCTGTATTCCTAAACTAGAATATAGATTTCCGAATTTCCGAACTATGCGAATAGGGTAAACAACTAAGCTGAATAGACGAAATTATCTAGAATTTCTAGGCTCTTGTTTTCTAGGTGACGAAACTATAATGAATCGTTTCAATAGCGAGAAATTATCGCTTAATTTCTGGAATGGTTTCATAAACAAGAATTATAATTACTAAAACTAACCTATTGTATTCGCATCTATTTGCAGGGATTTTTAAATAAGTTTGACGATGAGAATATAGGAAAACGCTCTTGAATTCCAGTAGGAGACTTTAGAACTCACTAGTAAAGGGAACTAGAAATTATAAGGATGACATGGAACTATTTTTTCTAGATCAACAATTTAGATTCTAGATGCCAGAACTATATTTTTTTCTCAGTGGAGGATGAAAAAAGCCTAAGAGAACAGTTCTTTTTTCTTATTCATTTGAAATTTCGTATTGTAGATGAATATTTTTATCTATTTGTAAAGTTTAATGCATTTTGTTCAGTTTTCCTTTTAAATTTTTTATACAAATTTCGTATATATATATATCACAAAATGTAGACACCTCAGATTTTTCTTTTGCTTATAACTTTTTTCAGTTTGTCGCTCAAACGAAAATTTTTGCCGCTCAAACGACGCTCAAACGTATGCTGTCTTCAGTTTTTAAATCCGAACAGGTCAGGGGGCCTACTTCACAAAATGCAGGCCCCTCCGATTTTTCTTTTGCTTATAACTTTTTTCAGTTTGTCGCTCAAACGAAAATTTTTGTCGTTCAAACGCGCTCAAACGTATGCTGTATTCAGTTTTTAAATCCGAAAAGGTCGGGGGGCCAACTTCACAAAATGTGGACCCTTCCGATTTTTCTTTTGCTTATAACTTATTTCAATTTGTCGCTCCAACGAAAATTTTTGTCGCTCAAACGCGCTCAAACGACGCTCAAACGTATGCTGTCTTCAGTTTTTAAATCCGAACAGGTCAGGGGGCCTACTTCACAAAATGCAGGCCCCTCCGATTTTTCTTTTGCTTATAACTTTTTTCAGTTTGTCGCTCAAACGAAAATTTTTGTCATTCAAACGCGCTCAAACGTATGCTGTATTCAGTTTTTAAATCCGAAAAGGTCGGGGGGCCAACTTCACAAAATGTGGACCCTTCCGATTATTCTTTTGCTTATAACTTATTTCAATTTGTCGCTCCAACGAAAATTTTTGTCGCTCAAACGCGCTCAAACGACGCTCAAACGTATGCTGTATTCGGTTTTTAAATCCGAAAAGGTCGGGGGGCCAACTTCACAAAATGCAGGTCCCTCTGATTTTTCTTTTGCTTATAACTTTTTTCAGTTTGTCGCTCAAACGAAAATTTTTGCCGCTCAAACGCGCTCAAACGACGCTCAAACGTAATGCTGTATTCAGATTTTAAATCCGAAAATGTCGGGGGGCCAACTTCACAAAATGTGGACCCCTCCGATTTTTCTTTTGCTTATAACTTTTTTCAGTTTGTCGCTCAAACGAAAATTTTTATCGCTCAAACGCGCTCAAACGACGCTCAAACGTATGCTGTATTCAGATTTTAAATCCGAACATGTCAGGGGGCCTACTTCACAAAATGCAGGCCCCTCCGATTTTTCTTTTGCTTATAACTTATTTCAGTTTGTCGCTCAAACGAAAATTTTTATCGCTCAAACGCGCTCAAACGACGCTCAAACGTATGCTGTATTCAGATTTTAAATCCGAACATGTCAGGGGGCCTACTTCACAAAATGCAGGCCCCTCCGATTTTTCTTTTGCTTATAACTTATTTCAGTTTGTCGCTCAAACGAAAATTTTTATCGCTCAAACGCGCTCAAACGACGCTCAAACGTATGCTGTATTCAGATTTTAAATCCGAAAAGGTCGGGGGGCCAACTTCACAAAATGCAGGCCGCTCTGATTTTTCTTTTGCATATAACTTTTTTCAGTTTGTCGCTCAAACAAAAATTTTTGTCGCTCAAACGCGCTCAAACGTATGCTGTATTCGGTTTTTAAATCCGAAAGGTCGGGGGGCCAACTTCACAAAATGCAGGCCCCTCTTATTTTTCTTTAGCTTATAACTTTTTTCAGTTTGTCGCTCAAACGAAAATTTTTGTCGCTCAAACGCGCTCAAACGCGCTCAAACGACGCTCAAACGTATGCTGTATTCAGATTTTAAATCCGAAAAGGTCGGGGGGCCAACTTCACAAAATGTGGACCCCTCCGATTTTTCTTTTGCTTATAACTTTTTTCAGTTTGTCGCTCAAACGAAAATTTTTGTCGCTCAAACGCGCTCAAACGACGCTCAAATGTATGCTGTATTCGGTTTTTAAATCCGAAAAGGTCGGGGGGCCAACTTCACAAAATGCAGGCCCCTCTGATTTTTCTTTTACTTATAACTTTTTTCAGTTTGTCGCTCAAACGAAAATTTTTGTCTCTCAAACGACGCTCAAACGTATGCTGTATTCGGTTTTTAAATCCGAAAAGGTCGGGGGGCCAACTTCAAAAAATGCAGGCCCCTCTGATTTTTCTTTTGCTTATAACTTTTTTCAGTTTGTCGGTCAAACGAAAATTTTTGTCGCTCAAACGCGCTCAAACGACACTCAAACGTATACTGTATTCAGATTTTAAATCCGAAAAGGTCGGGGGGCCAACTTCACAAAATGTGGACCCCTCCAATTTTTCTTTTGCTTATAACTTTTCTCAGTTTGTCGCTCAAACGAAAATGTTTGTCGCTCAAACGCGCTCAAACGACGCTCTAACGTATGCTGTATTCAGATTTTAAATCCGAAAAGGTCGGGGGGCCAACTTCACAAAATGTGGACCCTTCCGATTTTTCTTTTGCTTATAACTTATTTCAATTTGTCGCTCAAACGAAAATTTTTGTCGCTGAAACGAAAATTTTTGTCGCTCAAACGAAAATTTTTGTCGCTCAAACGACGCTCAAACGTATGCTGTATTCGGTTTTTAAATCCGAAAAGGTCGGGGTGCCAACTTCACAAATTGCAGGCCCCTCTGATTTTTCTTTTGCTTATAACTTTTTTCAGTTTGTCGCTCAAACGCGCTCAAACGACGCTCAAACGAATGGTGCTTTCCGTTTTCAAATCCCATAAAGTCGGGGGGCCAACTTCACAAAACGATGTTCCTGAATTTTAATTTGTTTATAACTTTTTTCAGTTTGTCGCTCAAACGAAAATTTTTGTTGCTCAAACGCGCTCAAACGACGCTCAAACGAAGGGTGTTTTCAGTTTTTAAATTCCATAAAGTCAGGGGGCCAACTTCACAGACCTCGGCCCGTGCAGACCTCTAATTCTCTAATATCATTTTTATGTTTTACAGAGCAGAATGAACAAACCTATATTCTTTAATATTCAACTATAGTAAAAACTTTGACCCGACCCGATGCAGGACTCTAAATGGTGTAAAACAAAAAATCTAATCTTTAAATATGCTTTAAAGTAGTTGTGGTTTCAAAAGTTCCATTGATAACGATACACCTTGTTTTACACAAGTGGCCATCTGCCTTTAGTTTATCAGCAGTTATTTTGAAAAATTTCCCGTCTAACAAACTGCATCGCGTATCACCGCAATTAAATTATTCACTTGATAGACAGGAAGGACCATTTAGCGTTTTGCTGTGTATTGTATTTTTAAAATACGATAAAAATATAATGCCGTTTGTTATTTCGAAGACTGGTGAAAGGATGACTAATTACAAAACAGACAAGCACACATTTTGCTTTTGTGAAACTTTGATCTGCGGTTTATGTAGGCTTTTAACGGGAAAAAATATTTTCCACATTCTTTTAATTAAGCGGGTCAACCCGAACCCGACCCGCAAGAGTAACAAAGCCAACCCGACATGAACCAAAAAAAATTAAAGTCAACCCTACCCGACCAGATCCGCAACGGGAAAATATAGCTCCAACCCGACCCGACCCGAACCGCGGGTCGGGTCGGGTTCGGGTAAAAGCGGGTAACCCGACCCGATGCAGGACTCTAGTCCAGGCAATAGAGACCGTATAGGGGCTCTACCTAGCAAAATTAATGGTAGTTCTGGAAAAAGGCTTACTATACGTTTTTTAGGTCGCTGAATCCCAATTTTTAACTTCCCACCAAAATTTCTCCCGGCAACCCCCCCCAAATTTTGGTAAAATGCCCCCCAAAAAAGGTTTTTATTAAAAAAATCAAAGTATCTAGAAATTCAGAAAGTAGACAAAATTTGCAACAAATTAGATATATGACATTATGACTTAGGATGAAGGGGAAGGGGCGATCTGCCTCGGAACATGTGCGCGGTGCTACGTGAACTAAGTTGCGCAATTCCACTTAACCACTCACACGTTTACATTCGCCCACCCATCTCCTCTCCGAACTTTCTCTATAAGGTTTACTTTAAGTTTTTGGGGTCGCTGAATCCGAATTTTTAACTCCCCCCAAAATTTTCCACCCCGAACCCCCCCCCCCTCGCCCCCCCCCCAAATAGTTGTTTATAACTTAAATTTCTTATTTTTTTAGGGGAAAAGCATTACGAAATTCATAAACTAGACAAAATTTGCAACAAATAGGATATATGACATTATGACGTAGGATGAACGGGGAGGGGGAGGGGGAGGGCTACCTCTGAACATGCACTGCGGCGCTACGTGCACTAAGTTATGAAGTCCAGGCAATAGGGGATTTTACCTGGAAAAATTAATACTAGTTCTGGATTTCGACTCACTTTATGTTTTTTGGGTCGCTGAATCCGAATTTGTAACTTCCCACCAAAATTTCACCCGGCAACCCCCCCCCCCCCCAAAAAAAAAACAAAAAAACAATTGATTTTTTGAAAAAATTTGGTTTTTGAGAAAAGCGCGCGTCCAATCGGGCTTGTAATCGTTTTAAAAATCGAAATTTTTTTTTGACGGATTTACAAGTTTCAGACACTGGAGATTCCGAAAAATATATTTTTAGAAAAAAAAATTTGCCGTCCGTCTGTCTGTGTGTGTGTGTGTGTCTGTAAACGCTCTATCTCCCGAACACATTGAGATAGAGACTTGAAATTTGGTATGTACTTAGTATGTAATAATGGAAAGAAGCTATTAAATATCAGTAACCTCGATTATCCGGCACTATTTTTTTCGGACTCTCGAAATATTTGTTCTGATAAAAGGTACATAAAATTTTTCGAAATTGTTTATTTTAAGGAGGGAATATAAAAGAAAATAAAAGAAACATAAATTTTGCATAAAGAATGAAGTCGATCGGATAATTAGTTGCCAGATATTTGTAATCCTATTTTTCACACTCTTCGATTTTTCATAACCCTGTATTTCATTCAAATTTCAATTCAAAGATGTATTTTAATTCGAAATAAGGCGCTTAATCCGACGCAGTAAACTGTTAGTTAACATGATTATCATTTTTGGTGTTATAAGGATGTTTCTTTTACGCAATTCGGTACTACTCGGTTATCCCGTCGAAAACTGTCGTTAAATGCCGCCAAGTTTATCGTTAACTTGGCGATATATTGCCAAATTTGGCGATAAAAATTTTTCGCTAAAAGTGACGCCAACTTAGCTCTATCTTCGGTCTTTCGCCAAATTCCCATAGACTCCCATTGTAATACAATCAGGGCCCTGTTTTGTTAAAAATATTTAAATATATGTTTGAATTTTATTTTGGAATTGCAATGCATTTTATTAATAGTTTACACACATGTTTTATTTTCATATTTTATATTATGCATATCCATGATGGGTAAGTATTACGGTGGCCCCCCAATGACTAGTTACTTTCTTCTATCTTCAATAGAAGAAAGTATTGTAATCGAAATTTTTTTCGACTTCCGGTTTTCGACGGATTTACATTTTTAGGGGTCAGAGATCCCAAAAAAACATGTTTATAGAAAATGTCTGTCTGTCCGTGTGTCCGTGTGTCTGTCGCCATTGTACCATCAAAAAGTGTATGAAGTTATGCATAGAATTGAACCAAATTTTTATGTTAAGTTTTTGGCTATGGCAAGCAGATCCTCCCTGAATTTGGAAAAAATTCGCCGGTAGGGGGCGCTGTAATAGCGATTTTTGTGCGATTTTGAATATTGTACCATCCAAAAGTATATGAAGTTATACATAGAATTCAACAAAATTTTTATGTTAAGTTTTTGGATATGGCAGGTAGGTCCTTCCTGAATTTGGAAAAAATTCGCCGATAGGGGGTGCTGTAACAGCGATTTTTGTGCGATTTTGAATATTGTACCATCCAAAAGTATATGAAGTTATGCATAGAATTGAACCAAATTTTTATTTTAAGTTTTTGGATGTGGCAGGTAGGTCCTCCCTGAATTTGGAAAAAAATTGCCGGTAGGGGGCGCTGTAATACCGATTTTTGTGCGATTTTGAATATTTTACCATCCAAAAGTATATGAAGTTATGCATAGAATTGAAAAAAATTTTTATTTTAAGTTTTTGGATATGGCAGGTAGGTCCTCCC
Source organism: Maratus speciosus (assembly GCA_963932465.1). Taxonomy (NCBI): domain Eukaryota; kingdom Metazoa; phylum Arthropoda; class Arachnida; order Araneae; family Salticidae; genus Maratus; species Maratus speciosus. The sequence goes on from OZ010789.1 coordinate 64,138,592, forward strand.
TGAATTTGGAAAACATTCGTCGGTAGGGGGCGCTGTAATAGCGATTTTGAATATTGTACCATCCAAAAGTGTATGAAGTTATGCATAGAATTGAACCAAATTTTTATTTTAAGTTTATGGATATGACAAGCAGCACCTCCCTGAATTTGGAAAAAAATTGCCACTAGGGGGCACTGTAATAGTGATTTTGCATATTGTACCATCGAAAAGTGTATGAAGTTATGCATAGAACTGAACCAAATTTTTATTTTAAGTTCTTGGCTATGGCAAGCAGGTCCTTCCTTAATTTGGAAAAAATTTGCGGGTAGGGGGCGCTGTAATAGCGATTTTTGTGCCATTTTGAATATTATACCATCGAAAAGTGTATGAAGTTATGCAGAGAATTGAGCCAAATTTTTTGTGTTTCTTTTTGTTCATGGCATGAAGGTCCTCCCAGAATTTGGAAAAATTCCGCTGAAAGGGTGCGCTATAATTACGATGTCTGTACCATTTTCTTTATTGTACAATCGAAAATTGTATAAAATTATTCATACAATTGAACCAAATTTTTTGTGCATGTTTTTGGCTTTGGCCCCCTTGAATTTGGAAATATCGCGCGGTAATGGGGCTCTGTGATGGCGATTTTTGTATACTTTTCTTTATTTTTCGTAGTTCTATTGTCCATCGGCGGCTCGTGCAAAGGCGGGAACTCACTTCCTGCTAAGCCGGCTATTCAAAAACATCTGATAACAACAGAATAAGGGAAAACTATTAATTTTAACAAATATCAAGATATAGATTAACTCGTTTTTAGTTCATTTAATTGACTGAAGCAGAAATTTAAGATGAAAATCAAAGTTGGTATAGTAATGAACTAATAATATTGAAGTATTAACATGTGTAACTAGTTTTTGAAATATTAAGATGTATAAGGGAGAAGAAAGTTTTGGGATTGGCACATCCAACTAGTTTTTTAATAGCATTAATAATACGGCATGATGCAACTCTTTCTTAATTGTAGATGATAATTCATAAAACTGTAAATTTTTATGCCACAGTATTCACGCAGTTTGTCGGAATATTGATACAGAAAATATAAATCACCAGAATCTTTTTATATCGTGCATTTGTAAAAATTGAAACGTCATTCAGAATAACGTGAATTAAATGTTTAACACATAGTTTTGGCATGCAGCATCTTTCAATACAATAAATTCCGAAGAAATGCATAAAAATATATTTTTTTGAGGAAGAAATTTTGATTTTGTTTAGATTTTGATAAATATATACACTATTGTCATTTCCATTTTCTTCTATATAAATAAGAAGAAAGTTGGAATCGTGAAAATTTTCGATTTACACGTTTTGAGATGTCTTGAATAAGATTTTACTATTTTTGAAAAATGTCTGTCTGTCTGTGTGTGACACAAATTTAGTGACTGCTTTCTCTCAAGAAGTAATGCACGGATTTTCATCAAACTAGAGATTCAGTTAGACCTTGACGTAAATTGGGCATGATTAGATTTGGACATATACCGCTCAACAGGCGGAGTTGCTATGCTGTGTTTTTCACGATTTCCATGATAGCTATATCTCAGAAATTATGGGACGGAATTTCATCAAACTTTACACTCAGTTAGACCTTGATTTAAGTAAGTACTGTTTAAATTTCGGTGCATATAGCCCAACAGATACTGTGCTGTGTCTTTCATAATTCTTTCATAATCTCCACTACAGCTATATTTTGGCTTCTACGGGATGGAATTTCCCCAAAACTCGTACTATATTTGACCTTGACATAAACTAGTACTGATTAGAATAAGGTGCATATAACCCAACAGGTGGCACTGCTGTACTGTGTTTTTCAGGATTTTCGTGATAACTATATGTAAGACATTTATTAAAACATTTGTTTTGGTTTTGTTCACTCCACAGAGGGCGCTGCTATGCTTTCCACCACAGCTATATCTGAGCGTCTATGGGAGGGAATTTCACCAAATTTAATACATTCTTCTACAAAAATATGTGATTCAATTTTCACTTTGTTCATTGAACAGAGGGTACTGCTATTCTCTATTTTTGCGATAAACACTATAGTGCATCGCACTAACTAAAAAATGAATTACTTTATAACACTGAAGGATAAGCGATACTGAGTGCTATCCTGAAACAAAAAGAGCGTAAGCAGGGGCCGGTGGAGGGGAGAGTCCCTGGAAATATAAAGACGTGCTGCAAAGTGCGTTCGGACCCAGCATACCACACAGGGACAGATCTTAACTTCGAATATGCTTCGGACCTGACAGCTAAAGTATTGATATATATTTTTTTAAATGCCCGCTGACAACACTAAAAAGCATTATTATACGACAAATATTAATTATGTATACAAATAAAAATTTGAAATTTATTATACATGATACTTTCCTGTTGTCCGCATGTCACGTTAAAAGCAGAAGATTCGGAAAACATTTCGATATTTACAGCAGTCTTTTTGATTCTGATTATTTGAATGTTCAAACCTGCAGTTAGATTACATTTGTATGTTGAATTTGTATTTTATTTATATTATATTACTTATTTATTTGTTTATTGATAAAGTGTTAATTTCGTTATGGAATAGCCGGAAACAAATGCTGAACTATTTATCTTGTTTTTAAGTGCAAACATCTTCCGCAATCGAGCTGCCATCGATAGATAGATTTAAAACAAAATCATGCTATGCTTGAAAATTATTTGAAAAGAGATAAAAAAAAAAAAATGCAATTTAACAAATTACATCGACCATTTGGAAAATGATTTTTTCAAAGACTAAAATTTAAGACATAAAAAATAGCACGGAGTTGATCATACATTACGTACGCCATGAATTAAACATTAATAGTGTTAGTACACGTAAAAATTGCAAGCGACAGAAATCGCCTGCGACTCGAACGTATTATCCACCTGAAACTTACGTATTATCCAAACATTTCATTGGGTGATCGGGAAAAGGCTTTTCCATCGTCAGATTTCCAAGAAATCTGACGGCCCATTTTAAATGAAATTTATTTCTTAAACTTCTAAACATCCCACACTATTACTTGTTATATCGTCGTATAGAGAAAAAAATGTACTTTTAAATGCAATTTGTTTGAAAGCTGTATCTCAATTTGTTTCCGAGTTATTAATTTTTTTGTAGTTTTTATTACTTTTTGTCATAGTGGCAACGGAAGTATCCATCTCTGTTGAAAGTAAAGGGAAATACAGATTACTGTATAGACCCATCAGAAAACGAATAAAATGATGATTAAACGAATAAAAACCTTCAGATATGCTTTTGATTTCCTACCCTGACGAGGACAATAACCATTTTTCCAAATGGTTAAAAAACGCGTAAATTGAGATGAAGTTTCTAAACAAATTGCATTTGAAAGTATACCTCTTCTCCTCCGTATTCGACGGTATAAAAATTGAAATTGTGCGATGTTTAGAAGTTGATAAATTTCCAAAAAAGCAATTTTTTTTTTGTGTTTAGATCGCTACCACCGTCCATATGCAGTCAACGCTACCCACGGACATGTTCTTGCTTTATTATATAGATTTGACAAGTTATTTTAGTTTTTGTGCAACTTCTGAAAGTTTTTTGAGTCTTACCTACGGTGACTGAAACGCTCGGAAAAATAAATTTCCTTAAAGAGGCTCAGGGCTCAAAAAATCGATTTTTTTTTTTTAGTATCTATTTTGATTATTCAATTAATTCTGAGCACAGTGCAAAAAACCGCATAAAAATATTTGCATTTTTAACGGAGTTTATAAGCATTTATATAACAATCGCTTTCAAAGCCGCACCCATTTAATTTCAGCTTTAAGGGTGTATTCCGATCCAAACTGCTTATTTTCTTATTCATTTTTGCTCTCAAACGCATCAAACGGGGAAATTCTCTTATTTAGAAACTACATAACGTGCCGTGCTTCTCGATTTTTTGATAAATGCAAAAAATTTTGTAAAAAAATGCTGCCACAGTTGGCTTTTTAAACAGAATTTTCCGAAACGGGAGATCTGGGAATGAAAAAAAAAATGGTCATACTGAAAAAATAACTGTTTAAAAATCAAATTCTAATTAATTGAGCGAAAAATGAAATCACACGGCCTCTTATACATATCTTCAAAAATCACCTCAGCAAGTTTCATGTTTTTACTTTTAAAAATGAGTCTGAAAATGTCTCAGAAAATTTCGAGGTTGTTGAGGGTGGAAAAATATTTTTTTCGAATACACCCTTAAGTCGCTTTTTCTCAAAACTTGATTTTTACGATCATCTGTAAGATTAAAAAAAAAAAAAAAAAACTATTTGATGTAATGGCTTAAATTTTTTTTTGCATGCATTAGCATCATTATCTATAGAATGAATTAATATATTTTAGATAGTTTAATATTTTGTGTATATTTAATGAAAAAAAATTATATGTTTTAGGGCTTGTTAAGTTTTCAACTTTGAGAGTTTTTTTTTTTAAATAAGGTTTTCTTTGAGTGATAGTTATACCCTTAATTCATTCTAGAGTAAAGTTTCTTGATCATTTTAAAGCAAAAATTAGGTTCTTATGTCAATTCAACCTAAGATATCTTACGGATGGTGATATGACAACTAAATTGTTTTTAAAAAATTGTGTTATATAAATTTTGCTATATTTTTTATTTTATTACATTGAAATACTTCATTTTATAAGACTAGAAACATACCTTAAAAATATCAGAAAGTTTAAATTAGTTACATTGAATACTTCTGTTTTTATACGGACTCGAAGCTAGAGCTCTGTTTACATGTTTTTCGGTATCGATCAAGCCCTGAGCCCCCTTAAAGAGGGAGAAAATTGCTGCCCCCCCCGCTATACTTCTCTAAATGGCGCCCCAGTGTACGAATGATTCTATCTTTAAGAAAATTCCTTTATACGAAATTAACTAATATCTTAATAAGATAGGTTTCTATTTGAATGAAGTATTGTTCTTTTCCGAAGAACGAGAGCTTTAAGCTAATTCGCCTTCAGTCGTCCGGAAAATAAGATCCAGAAATAGGAGCAGATCAAATACGGACTAAATAATTAACTCAAAGCAGAAAATTCGACAAAGTGAATATACTGAATTGCAATGTAAATATAGACTGAATAACACGTATTCTTTAATTAAACGCAAACCTGAAATAAACTTTGTATTGTCTTAATATATTTTTACTTTCTTCATAAGAAAGTATTGGATAGTTAACCTTTGCTGCAGCAATAAGTTTATACATAGGTATCATGCTGGTCGGAATTAATTATTGTTGAACGAACAGTAGTACATAATATGTAATATTATGAAGGAAAAAAACAAAATTTATTCATCCTTTTTTAAACTTTAGACCTATGTAACACAATAATCTGTTTTATTTTATGTATAAATTACATTTTATAGTTCTCTTATCTTCCTTTCAAACAGTGGTGTAGTCGTAAAAAAAACAGAGGATGTATGTTCTAAGCAGAGGGTATACGCTCACGGCAGAGGGTATACGCTCAAGGCAGAGGGTATACGCTCAAGGCATAGGGTATACTCTAGGGCAGGGACGGCGAACCTATGGCTATATGGCTATATGGCACGCGAAAGAATAATTTTGGCATGACGCGGCGTTGATGTCTCTAAATCAGCATACAATGATTTTACACAAAATACACGAACTTAGATGAGCTGATTCGATTCTAAATTCAATTAATTGGAAATGGAAGAACTTTAATCTTTTTCAATATGGTTCAAAAATTTACCAAACAAAGAAAATATTTGAAAACTAACAAAAAGGAAAGATTATTATATGTTATTAAAAACAGTGTTGAATCCAGACCGTTACCTCCGGGGGGGAAATTTTGATCCCTAGGGGGGACACTAGTATTCCAACATGAAATTTTCTCTGATTTCATTAATGTACTAAACCCTGCTAATGTTTAAGTATAACTTCTATGTTTAAGTATAACTTCTTAATATTAATAAAAACAAATCTTCCGTAACAATCATGTCCACTAAAGAAATAGAGATTTCACTCTTTTTTTAAATACTTTAATTTTATAAAATATTAATAGCAATTTAAATAAATAATACCATATAATGTGTATAACATTCAGTTACTGTAAAGTACTAAATAGTAATTATAATATTCTATATGTAAAACCATCAAATCTACCTACCATCAAAACTAGTCCTTATTTCTTATAAAGAACTGTGATCAATCGCATAAGTTCAGTATTAAATTTGTAATTGCTCACCTTTAAACTAAGCGAATGCGTCTTGGTTTCGAAGATGCATAATGTGTGATAACTGCATCGATGAATTCATCAATTGGCTCCTCATCACCTTCGATAGATACTTTAATACACGATTGTAAAGTATCCTGCCCCATGCGATTTCTAAGTTTTGTCATAATTCTATTCATTGTGCTAAATGACCTTTCTACACTCGCTGTTGAAATTGGTACACACAATACACACTCGGCAAGTTTTTTCAAAACTTCGTATCCAATATCAGCTTTTAAAATTAAAGAAGCGACATCTGAACTGGTATCATCTAAATTACTGTGTGCAACGTACTTAAAAGAACGGAGATCTGCCACTGCTGCATCCTCTTCCTGAATTCCAAAAAGATGGCACAGCTCCTTACACTGATTTTGATTTATTTTTACAAATTCTCCAAAGCTTCGAAAAAATGCACATAGTTGTATTAAGCGCTGTGCTTTATCATTAAATCTTTCTTTAATTTGATGAATCATTTTTTCTATAAAAGTTTTTGCACTTTTTAAGCAATTTTTTTTTCGTGTCATTAAAATTTATGCTCTTAATTTCTGATGCATCACTCTCGAGACCTTTAATTTTAATGTGCAATTCGTTATTATCATTGTCACTATCACAATAGTTGGCAATTTCTTTCAAGTGATCAACTGCCCCAGAAGCAAGTTGAGGAAGAAATGAAATGGTAAGAGTTTTCTTTTGAAGAATTTTGCTTAAATTCGATACAGCATTAAGTGTTTCATCCATAACGACTAAACTGATTATAAAACTAATATTAATCATTTACAAGAGAATAACATCAGCTAAACTTGCTAAATCAGCACCATCCTTGTGTATGTGTTCGCATGCAATCATAATCGATTTAAAGGATAAAAATACATGAACAGTACGGTAATTGCTAAGCCAGCGTATATCCGTTGCCTCAGGTATGATTTGAACGGGTTCTTTTAAAGCTTTCTGTATTTCGTGCAAAATTTTTCCTCTCTTAGGAGAACTATGAAAAAGTTTATAAATATCTTTAACTGTGTGAAAAAATCGTTTAATCATTATAGTCTTGTTTCTTGAATTAGTGACAGCTAATGATAGAATATGGGATCTGCAGTGAATGTAAGGCACTTCGCATTGTTTAGCTTCTGAAATACGAGCACGAACACCAGTTATACTACCACTGAAGTTCGCTGCACCATCAAAAGAACATGAAACTAATTTGTCATATGACATATTTCGTTTTTTTAAAGCATCATCTATAGCTAAAAATATTGATTCAGTATCAGTTCTTTCTAAGTAGATTATGCACAAAAATCTTTCTCTTACTTCGCAAACTGGATCATGGACGACGTGCCGCACCATTAGTGATAATTCACTTTGATTGTTTATGTTTGTCGATTCATCTCCCATTATAGAATCATGGAAGACGGTAGTATTCCGAGTGACGCAGCCTTAAGCCTAAAATCGTATTGTATCGTATCGTAGAATTCGTAGATGGCGGAACTCATATATACAGCTAACTCGACATCAAAGAAAATGCGAAAAGCCGCCTGTTAATAACTCATCAAATATAGGTCCTATTGTTCTGATTTTTTTAAAACAGTCTTATATCTGCAGTCTAATCCTATTCTGAATTTTTTACAATTCTACGTGCAGTATATTTTCAGATCTGTAAACCCATTTTGAAAGCAATTTCGATGGTGTAAGTTTGTCTTTTTTTTTTCTCCGAAACGGTCTAGATTTTTTTAAAAACATTAATATATAAAATGAATCTGTTTTTGATGAAGTGGATAACACTAACCTAGTATCTAGGAAAACTCTTAATTTTTATATAATCCGCATGAAAAATTGGACTTCTTAGGATCGCGGATTACATGTTATTCTATGGGCTAGCAGACAGAACGTTGCACATCGGTTTTGCGCGATTAAGGTCACAGTTAAAAATCTGAATATTGGCAATAAATCTTTTTTTAAACTACAAAAACAGTTTATTATGTGCTTTAAAATACTTAGACTGATTTTTTTAAATGGAACAGTATTTTGTAATTATATGTATTTTATTTCCTTGTTATTCATAGTAAGTAAACATTTTTTAAGGAGAAAATATTTCACATTTAAAAAAAAATTCTCGTATCGAAATTCGATATTTATCGCAAATTCTCGTATCGAAATGAAAATTCATCGCGTTCGCCATAAGACTTCGCCATGTATCACTACGCGATACGCGAAGTTGACGGAAGAAATAAGAAATATCAAAGATCTTGAAATGGTATTCCAAGGGGAGAAAGTGAGTACAATTTCTAATTATCCAGACAGCATTCTTTGCAATCGATCCTTTCTAATTAGTATAATGTTCTGAATTGTTTTTATTTTCAACAATACTCATAACTGTTGTCCTTACAAAATAACGTTCATGTGTGGCATAGGTATTTCTTGTGATATGTGAGTGCAATACAGATAGATTACTAATTTAATTTTGTGTTTTGAGTCTTCTTTTAAAGAAATTAAACAAAATCTTTCATTTTTAAAGAACGCACAATTTAAATAAAAGGTATGAAAAATCAAAATTAAGATTTCCAATCCCGTTTATAAAATGATTCATTTGCGAATCGTTTCTAATAACATTATAAACGAAAATTGACTTAAAATGACATCTTTTTCGAAATATGGGTATCTTTCGTTTATTTTTTTTTTTATATATATATAACTCTTTTCAGCTTCAAAAATTAAAGCATCGTAGTATTTTATGTTTATAAAATTAAACCTAAAGGGGAAAAAAAATTCTTATTTCCGTTTATCTCTGTAACTAAAGAAAAAAAAAAAAAACCCTGCAGCATTTCTTTTAGGCTGATTACAGCCATGGGTGCAAGACCTTCAGTCTCAGGACTGATTTCAGTCTTGGACATATTTTTGACTGATAGTAAATTCTACTCTATATACTTAAATTATCACGATTAGCTCAAAATGAACCATTTTATCTTGACTGGTTGTTTTGAGCTCCTAAAAGTAAAAATTTTCATCATGATACTTTTCCTTATTTAGTAATTAAAGTTTATAGATAAATAAGATAAAACAGCTTTTTTGCAAAAGTAAGATACTTGTTTTTATTTAATTTTAAAGTTAATGTGCTTAAAAGAAAGCTTTAAATAATTTACTTTTAAAAAATATAAAAGTAGCCAGCTCCCTTATATGGTATTTGTGGTAATGAAGTATTATTGTAAATAAGAACAATTCAGAACATGTTACTATTTAGAAAAGATTGGTTTCACAAAATTTCATTAGCAGCTGCATTGTAGCTGTCATGATGATTAGACTTTGTATAAACTAATAAAGTGATTACCCAGTAACCATATCAATTAATATATTAATCTGCCTCGCATCTTAAATTAAATATTAAGTTTTTATTCTTCTTTCATTAAACCATCCACTATTCTTTAACATTCCGCATATTCCGATTACAAAAACTCTTTTTATCAATTCCACCTGTACACTGGAGGGTTGCCGTATCACTTACAGAGTAGCACGTTTATCGCCTCGTTGTGCAATAGCATTTGAAAAATCACCACACTAACATAAAAAAGTAGCAATAAAAGAAAAACAAAATTAATCAGTTGATTGTAAAAAACCCGCTCCATTCTCGGTCGGGGAAGGAACATCACAAGAAAAAAAACCCTCGCGAAATTTGACAGTATGTCAGGGACGGGGCGGGGGGGGGGGGGGGGCGGGAGATCCAAAACTTCATCAAAATAGTTGTAACTTTTCTAATAAATATGTTACATATAACATAGGTAGTAATAATCGGTATATCTGATCAAAATACCAATAATTTTTTTAAATGAACTATTTAATGATTTTTTTATCCCTATTACTGTATTGGATTAATAACAGTTTAAGAGCCATAATTTTATATTCTAAAATCATTAAAAGCACTCTGCAAGCAGTTCTTGTTCAATCACAAAAGTCTGCCACTTAAACATTTTAATGCAGAAAATGTAATGTATTTCTCATATGTAAACAATGAATTTTGCAGTTAAGAAGCTTGGGTATTTCACAAATATTGCTATTTCTTGGAACACTAAATTTGATGCATTATCGTCTTTAACACATTATTTTGGAGTAATGAAAATAATGTTATTATATTAAATTTTTTTGTAAATGGGTGTTATAATCAGTAGTAACTCATGACAGGTTTTTCTTGCAGCACTAAAATGCATGCCTTCCAAAAGTTTTTTTTTACTAAATTTTTGCCTTATTTAATGGAAGAAAGTTTTGCCAAAAATAAGGCAAAGATTTCATTATTATTAAAAATAGTGAAAAAGGAATAAATTTGCCAACGATGCATTTAGTGTCCCCAAAACTGTCAGTAACGAGCCACCACTGTTTATAATTACAGTCGAACCTCGTTATCCCGACACTCTAATGTCCAGAAAAAAGTGTCGTCATAAGCGGTGTGTCGCGATAACCGGAGTTAGAGAAAAATAGGTTTATAAAAAGCTGTATTTTTAATTAATTTAAGACAATTTTAAATTCATAACTGTTCTTGCAGTTTTAAGCAATACAACATTACTGTTAAACAAAATAAACACAAAAAAGAAAATTGAAAAGGATAAAAATCAGATTTATGATGACTGATTTTTTTATTGTTACATAAAATATCGATGAATTAAGGTTTGCTTTAGCTAGATCCTACAATTCTTTTTTCGATATTATGCAATGAATTGTAATCAATATTCGTTGTTTCAGAAATGTATGTTAGATAACTACTGAACGTTTCAATGCAATGCAATGCTTCCGTTTTAGTCGGATGAAAAACGCCGTGTGGCCACAAGAAAATCCGTCGGGATATCCGGAGTTGAAAATTATTCAACGACGTAAAATCCGGAGTTTATTTGCATTAAAATCATATACAGAAAATCCGGACTTTGAAAAACTGACGTGATAAACGGAGTGACGTGAAAACCAGGTGTCGGGAAAACGAGGTCCGACTGTATTTTGCCCAGGCATATCTGGATCATGCTTTAAGGTAATTTAATAGTGTGTGATCTGTACCAATTATGTAAAATTTTATAATTTGCACAATTTCTGGTTCCAAGGAATGTAATTCAAAGCATGTATACGAGGTAAATTTAATGATGTATGAAATATGATCTAAATAATGCAAAATTCAATAATACACACAACTTCTCATCCCAAGGTGTGCTTTATAAAGATCTTCTACTATATTCATCTGTATTTCAAGTTCACTCATCAAAAACCTTAAAGATTTAGTATCTGTGACTGCTCTGAAGAGGGCATTATTACAACTTTATAATTCTTTCATTTTGTAGCTCAAATTGCTCAGCTTAGAATTTACCAATCCAAACATTGCCATCTTGATTTTTTTCCACTGTCTTTATTTACCTCAGAAGTGATTAAGATTTTTTTATATTGTAAATCCTAAAGGTTATAATAGCAAAAAAGCATCTTTAAGCCCTTGGGGATGAGCGACCGGTATACTTGGCCACTTAAGGTGTTCAGAATCCTTCATTATTCTCACTACTTATTTTTAATTGTAAAGTTTACCTTATTTAATCGGAGCAATTCTGTGATTCAATTACAGAAAATTTTCTGCTTTTAAAAACCTGTAGTAAAAGGTTAAAAATTAACCAAAGGGCTCTTGTCGCGAAGGGGTTAAATATTTTGAATTACAGTGAACTTTAATAACCCTTGGCTTTAATTGCCAGTACTCCTCCAATTGAGCTATCTGTACGACAGCCCAGCCAACACATTATTCGCTCAGAACAACTATTATCATGACATCAATTGATTGTGTGAAAAATAATTTAAAGTGTACATGGTTATACGTATATTTTTTATTATTAAGCAACAGACTTTGCAGATCCGTTTTTCTCAAAAGCTTTAAAGATTGAAATCTCTAGGCTGGAGTGGGAAAGTGGTAATTTTGAGGAATAGGAGGATAATTTATATAGAAGAATTTTCTGCATAAAAATAAAGATTTAAATTATTTTAATGCTGGGGAGTAGGGGGAGGGAGAAAAGGTGAAATGTACAGTCGCGGAAAAGAAAAAAGTAAACACCCTCTACTAACTCCTTAACAAATTATTATCGTAGACGAAAGTTATTGGTACCGAACGATTGGAAATAAAGTCTATTTTTAAATGATGTATATAAAATTTGCTTAGGGGGCCATCTACATATTAAAACAAATCCAAACTTCATTTTTTTCAATGGCAATACCCAATTTTAACGAGATATTTCAAATCTTCGGTTCAAACTATGCCTAGGCACCAAATTTCAAGTCATTTGAATAATAAGTTTTTGAATTATAAACATTCAAAATATAGTGCTTCTAATGTTGAATTACATTTTCATATTTTTATTCATATCTCCTGAAATTATGCTCCTAATGTGCTAATTTTTTGTGTAGCAGTAATACTAATATACTTAAACATAAATACGTTGAATTTGCAATTTTTATAATTTTATGATATGAATTATGAAATTAATATTCGAAAAAATTATGAATTGCAACCTACAATTTTTTTGGTGGATTTAGATTTATTAAGTCCTGCTTTATGGAAATTCAAAATTTCACATTTTTTTTCCAAATAGTTTTCAAATTGTGCTTAAAAAACGGCAAAATGATGGTTTAAGGGGCCGTCTATGATAGAAGTGACTAGATATTTTGAAATGTCTTACGCTGTCCTGCAATCTAGCAGACTTCATTGACTGCTTGAGTGACGCTTAAGGTGCCTTGATGAAGGGGGCTCCCTCGGTTAACAATCGAATACCGAACTTCAATTTGGATACAGCCCTTAAAATAAGCTTGTTTTAAAATAACTATTTTCTCGGAAACTTATAGTACGAATTGCATAAAAATTTGTTTTTAGGCTAATTAAATGGTGTAGAATTCATTTATGCTGTAAGAATTGTGTACTGCTATTGAAAAAAACAAAGTTATGGTTCGTTTTAATATGTAGATGACCCCTTAAGCAAATTTTATATACATCATTTAAAAGTAGACTTTATTTCCAATCGTTCGGTACCAGTAACTTTCTTCTACGGTAATTTGTTGATAGTAGGAGAGCTGTTGAACATTTTTGAGTAGGTATTTGAGGCACCCTGAAAATTTGTGCAACACTTCTTTTGTAATGCCTGAATACAAAATCGAATGTCTGGCTGAAGGATCGTGGCCCAAAAACTGTGCCCAGACACGTGTCTGGCACAGTTTTTGTGCCGACTAAAGTGTCTGTCATTTTCAAAATATTTTTTTCTAAGCATAAATATTATTTTGCCTCAATCTCAGCGTGCCTCAAATACCTTTTTTGGGTAGTCAAAAAATGGCACTTGACACGTGTCTGGCACAGTTTTTGGGCCACGATCCTTCAGCCAGACATTCGATTTTGTATTCAGCCATTACAAAAGAAGTGTTGCACAAATTTTCAGGGTGCCTCAAATACCTTCCCTAAAATGTTTAACAGCTCTTGGACTATGAGGAGTTAGTAGGGGGTGCTTACTTTTTTTTTTCCATGACTGTACATTAGGGAAGTTAGTGCTTATTTATTTATTTATGTTAGTGAGCAACAAATGTTGCAGATTTTTTTTTTCAAACTAATTTTTGAAAGATTTTATTATTTAGGTAAGCTGGAGAGGTGGGTCCAAAAGCAGAAGTGGAATCTTCGGAGCTCAGGGGATTATTTTATATGATTTATTATTATTGTTAATAAAGAATTTTAAATAGGGATGGTGAAAGATTATTTTATATAAAATTAAAGAATGTTTAATTTTTTTGCACTAGGAATGAGAAAAGGGAGAAGCAGAAATTTGTAGTTTTGGATTTAATATAAATGTATGTAATTACTTTTACAAGTGAGCGATGATTGTTATATATATATATATATATATATATATAAAGGTTTAAAGAGTAATATTTCTTGCTATTTTTCTTAACAAAGTAAATTTTTTATATAGTAAAATGTAACATAGCTTTTTATATCTCTGAAACAAACCAACAGAAATACCCTCTAAACATGCATGTTGTACATTACTTCCATATCTTACCAAAGCGTTCTTATAAAAATCTCATTGCACGGTGCTCTTTAAAATTGAAGCATGGTCATCCTTTTTTGCGGGGAGGGAGGAGGGAGAGATTGAAGGTGAATGGAAATCCTTACTATGAATTCTTTGTATTGGTCTTTAATTTTTTTTGTGTGTGTTTATTGTTTTATTTATTTTTTTAATAACCTCAAAAAAGTAATGATATCAATACAAAAACCCTTAACGGGTTAAAAGTTTGTGACGCAGCACTTTATCTTATGCTCTAAGAATTTTAAATATGGAACTTAAAAATAATGATATCAAATTTTGAGTGACGCTATGCTATTAATTATAATCTCTCTATATATTATTTATTTCATCTTTTAATTTTTTATAATCGCATGTGCAAAAATTATGTTCAATTTAAAAAAAACGTATAAAAGTTTATTCATTGATGCTTTAACATTTACACCTCTCATAAATTCAAAGTATGAGTTTTAAAAGATATGATATCAAAATTTTAGTGACGCTTTGATGTGGCTTTGAACGATGTGTTTTAAAATTAAATTTAAATTATTTTTGTTTTGGCTAAGATATATTCACACATCTAAATAATAGTTTTAATTTTCCAATATACTTTAAATATGTCACTTTCACTGAATTTATATGATGCATTTAAATGCATTTATTTGAATAAATTGATTTATCCTTTGTCCAATGCTATTAAAAATTTAAAATAAGATTTACGTAAATAATTTTTTTGCGTCATTGTATCCAAACTAAGTGAAATGTATTCAAATGGATACTATGAGGCAAAAAAATTATTTACGTAAATCTTATTTTAAATTTTTAATAGCATTGGACAAAGGATAAATCAATTTATTCAAATAAATGCATTTAAATGCATCATATAAATTCAGTGAAAGTGACATATTTAAAGTATATTGGAAAATTAAAACTATTATTTAGATGTGTGAATATATCTTAGCCAAAACAAAAATAATTTAAATTTAATTTTAAAACACATCGTTCAAAGCCACATCAAAGCGTCACTAAAATTTTGATATCATATCTTTTAAAACTCATACTTTGAATTTATGAGAGGTGTAAATGTTAAAGCATCAATGAATAAACTTTTATACGTTTTTTTAAATTGAACATAATTTTTGCACATGCGATTATAAAAAATTAAAAGATGAAATAAATAATATATAGAGAGATTATAATTAATAGCATAGCGTCACTCAAAATTTGATATCATTATTTTTAAGTTCCATATTTAAAATTCTTAGAGCATAAGATAAAGTGCTGCGTCACAAACTTTTAACCCGTTAAGGGTTTTTGTATTGATAATATTTACCATTTAGTATTTTGTCATCTGCTTTGTCTAAGATTGTGCCTATTGAGCTTAATATTTCAGAAGCAGTTGACTTACTTATGTAAGTCGATCTTTCACTTTGAGACTTAACCCAGTCGAGTTTCATTTTCTCTCATTAAAATTCTTTGAACTAAGGATTCATATTTTGTAGTGTGGGGTATCTCCTCTTTAGCTAAAAAATACTCACTTCTAATTAAAGAAGATAAAACTTGTCTATTTTTATCCCTTTCGTCTTCGCTGTATTGGATTATTTGTGTGTGTATAGGAGCATTTAAATTCTGTAATCTTTCATTTTCCATAAAAACAGATTTACAATGTTTGTCTGATTTTGAGTGTTTTTCAAGTTTTCCTGTACTGCCAGTTGCTTTCCTAAAATTTGTGAAGGGCACTGATATGAATACTCCACATGTTTTTTGAAATACCTCTACATCATTTTTTAAATGCTTTTCACACAGCTTGCAAAATGCACCACCACGAGTTCGATCAAAATACAGCCATTCATATTTAGTTTCCCACTGTTTTTGATATTTGAACTTGCGTCCAACATTTTTATCTTCCGGTTGAGGTTGTCCACTAACAGTACTACACGAAGGTATCGCGGGTGGAACTATCACATTACAGGTTTCACTTTCATTCAAAATTAGTTGAGAATTATTATTTTGATTTTCAACAGATGACTGTACTAAAGGTTCTTCACTACGTCTTCTTTTTTTAATTTGGATAAAAGAAAATAAATTTCGACTGTTTTGACATAATTCAATATCAAAAATAATTCCTATCCAATATTCAATTTAAGCTGTGATTTTTATCTGTAACAATCAAGACAGAAAAGCGCAATAGATTAACCAGACACAGTGTCGTCTAGAACTATGTACTACGCTGTACTAGCGTCACCTAATTGCTTATTGGTAGTCTTTGAAAATGAAATTTCCCTAGCATTCTACAATAAAATAAGAAAAATAAAATATTTTATGTTAGCAAACAAGTAAATACCGGATGTAATTTATAAAGTTTGCATAGAAATATTTAGACATTTTCAGTAACTAAATCTTTTTTAAACTATCAAGTATGAAATCATTTCTGTGCCTTTAATTCAGTTGTCCATACCCACTCGAACTCCATTATAATAATGTTTTTGACAGCATAATCAATTTATCATTCAATAAATGAATTTGGTTTTTCCAAGAGAAAATTACATTTAGATAAAGCAGTTATTTATGTAATACGGGATAAACAAATGGATTATTACTGAAAGGATTAACTTTCAAGATATTTTATGAGTGAACGGAATAATAACAATATATCATATTTTAATTAAGAAACGCACAAATTTAGAATTTCACAATAAGGAAGTAATAATATTTATTTTATGGGCTAGTACTTTGTAACAGAAAAAGTTTTATTTGTGATACATGAAATTAATATTATAACCTCAAAAATATAATGAATAATATTTCACTGGATAGGAAACGCTTATTTAGATAAATTATTATCGTGATATGATACATTCAATGAATTATTATGCTTATTGTTAAGATTGAATAATGGATATTAAGCGAAAAAATATATTTTATGGTATAATTTAAATACATTTTAGAGAAATTGAGAGTCTAATTAAAAATATCTAAATAATTTAATAATTGATACAATTAGAGTAAGTAAGCCAAAAATATGTGATTTGACATCACACCTGTCAATAATGGAATCTTCTCCTAACCAGAAAACTTTTACGGTCCTAATGAAAACAATTGTTGTATTAAAAGCCGCAAATATAAAATTGAAAGAGGTGGAAGAAAAATTCCGTTACAGACACATTTCCGTCTTAGAAAGTATCACGCAGTGCACTGCTTTTGCTGGAACCGTATTTTTATTTCGTTTAAGAGAGGATTCCGCATTCCGCTGTAGACAGGTTCTGTTTCCCAGACTTTACCGCATTTAATTTTTTCGAAAATGTTAATGAAATAAATTTATACCAGTTATTTTATAATTTTACAAAAAAAAAAAAAAAAAAAAAAAAAAAAAAAAGAAGGAAATATTTAACAACAACTTCTTACAGTTTAATCTCATATATGGCACCAAAATTAAAATTTAAGTTTTACTACCGGTATGCTTTAAATAAATATTATGCAAGTATTAGCGGTACGCTAATTAATAATTATGTAATTTGTTTCTTCTTCTTCTTTTTTTTAAAAATCTTGTAACTGCTATTGTACACAAAAATATGACACGCACCTATTGTGCAAAAAGTTAGCTGAAAGGTTAAATATTAATAAACAGAATAAACATTAATTTCGTAATTTTTTTTTAACGTTCGATTTTTCGAATAGCTTGTAAGACTTACTTATACAAAGCTGTTATATGTCGTAGAAACTGAACCTTTCTATAACGGAATAATACCTTAGAAGGAACATTTCCTTGTAATTGACGACAAAAATGCTATGCAAGTATATCTAGTTTAAGACAGCATTTTTTAACGGTACCTTGCGATTCCATCTTAACAGGTTTTTCGGGAGGATTCGAAGGAAAATATCACCACTAGAAAAAATAAGGAGAAAGTCAAAAATTTCCTCCGGGGGGGGACATTTTTTAATCCCGGGGGGGACATTCCCCCCCGGGCCACCCCCTGAAATCAACACTGATTAAAAATACCGATGGTAAATTATGGCGACTTGGAAATTGATTTCAGAACTGTTTAAGTAAAGTGCCTTTCCCCCCAATTTAATAATTTTTCTTACTATTTATACCTGTGAGTCATTATTTTCGCGAATGAATAATATAAAAAATCAAATAGAGAGCAGTTGCCAGATAAATATATTTTAGTTTGCATTCTGTTAGAATTAACTGAGCATGAACATGATATTAAATTGTTTTTCATCCAAGATACAACACATTTAATCACATTACTTTTTAAATTAATTTCCAAAATACGAGTATAATTGTTTTTATAATGATTACAGTGTTATACTTACATGTATGTTACCCATTTTAGAAAAAAATCTTAATAAGTAATTTTCAAGCCATTTTGATTTATTATTTTTCAATCCACTAATGTTTCTTAGTTGGCACGTCAAGGTCATGTAGAATATATTTTGAAAAAAATTGGCACGCGACTATAAAAAGGTTTGCCAACCCTGCCCTAGTGTATATATACTATAGCTTTCTTGAGAAACAGAGGTTATACAGTGTTCCTTAAAAAAATCCAGAGGGTATACGACGTATACTCCCCACTACATTCCTGCTTTCAAAGCAATCTCCAATATGCAACCATTATTTTTTTCTGTTTGAACATATAGAACAACCTTTACTCCTTACATCTTATCTTTTTTAAACTACAGTAGAACCTCGTTTATCCGAAATTCTCGGTTAACCGAAATCCATTTTTAAAGCGGTTTTTTTTTTTTTCTATCACATTCCTTGTGTGCAAAATCCATTTTGAAAGCTTTTTCTTTTTTTTAACTATCATATTCCTTGTGTGCAAGCGGTCCTTTCCAAACTACGGATACATACAAAATATTTTCGATCCCCTTTCATAGAGTTCCTTTGTATTTTACTTGAGCTCTCGTTAGCTGCGGAGTGGAACGAAGAAAACGAACAAATGAGCGATTCTGAAGCTTTTGAAAAAAATTTCGCATGGCTGGAGCAGCAGAAAGTCTGTGATACTGGTGAATTAATAATTTTAAAAAACTCCGTGATAGAGCTTCAAAGCAAAGTCAATCGAAACCGCGACAAACAAAGCATTTTTTTCAAACCCTTGTGATACACGTAAAAGGTAATTAATTTCAAAATTAAAATTCAGGTAATATAGTCTTGTTTCTATTTTGCTATTGCTTTATTTTTATTAAGCACTTGTTACCATAATAAGAAATAGCGAATATATTTCTCCTTAATCTTAAAATGGAAGCACCCTCGATTATCCGAAAATTTCGATTTTCCGAAAGAGGGTCGGTCCCAATTACTTCGGATAATCGAGGTTCTACTGTACTTTGAATTTCACGGTATACTCCTTTCGGCAACTTTCTTTTCGCCATTTTCGAGTATTATTTAAAAAATATTTTAAGAAGCGAAAATGCCTAGTGACACTTAAACACTATTTGTAAAATATTATTTCAAATTCTACGCATCTCCGAAGCTTGTCGACTAAATATAAGATGAGCATTATTCTTTGCTGTGGCGGCTGAGAGCAGACACAAGATTGGAATGGTAAAAAAATGCTGTGGGGGCTGAGAGCAGACATAAGACCTCAATAGGTTAAAATTATTCACTTCTAGTTATTGATAGATCAGGGGTGACTCTGAGAAGAATTTTTTTTTCTGAAACTCACGTAAAATTTTCTGAAAGGTTACAGCAGAGGGAGGGGGGTGGGGGGTGGGGGTATAACCTCCCGACAAGAAATATGTGTTTTTTTCCGCATCCCTTTGACTTGCATTTTTCTGCGATCATTTGACGAAATTTGCGTTTTTTCGCGCTCTTTCGACGAGATTTGCGGTTTTTTTCGCGATTTTATGACGAGATTTGCGGGTTTTTTTCGCGATCTTATGACGAGATCTGCGTTGTTTCGTGATCTTTTGACGAGATTTACGTATTTCGAGATCTTTTGACAAGATTTGCGTTTTTTTTCGCGACCTTTTGACGAGATTACGTTTTCCCGCGACCTTTTGACGAGATTTGCGTTTTTTGCGACCTTTTGACATTTGCGTTTTTCGCGATCTTTTGACAAAATTTGCGCTTCTTTTTCGGGATTCTTTGTTTTTTCCGTGATACTTTGACGAAATTCGCGCTTTTCCTTTTGACAAAATTTGCGCTTCTTTTTCGGGATTCTTTGTTTTTTGCGTGATACTTTGACGAAATTCGCGCTTTTCCTTTTGACGAAATTTGCATTTTCCCCGCGATCCTTTGACGAAATTCACGATTTTTTCTGCAAGCAATTGACGAAATTATTGTTTTTGGCAACCATTTGTCAAAAATTCGCGATATTTTTATGTCCGAATTTTCGGACTGATAACAGATTTTTTTTAATTTTCGGAAGAGAATGCATTAAAATTTCGGAACAGAATCTCCCCTATGATAGATTTATTATACGTTTTGGGATTTCTGATTAAGATTTGACAGGACAGATGTCTCTCTTTCTGTGTGTCAAACAATTTTTCTTTGTGCTATAACTCATAAACTAACGCATGGAATTCATGAAACTTTATAGTATTTAGTTGAAGCGAATAATTGGAACTTATTAAATTTCTAGTTCTTATCGCTCAAAAGGTGGCGTGGCGCTGTTACGCTGTGTACTTCACAAATTTTCCTGATTTCTACGGAATGCAATTGCACAGAACTCAATATGTAAGGTGCTTAAGGCTCCTGTCCCTGCCGGCGAAGGCACACACGAGCTAATGCTAAACCTATGGGGAGGCATTTATCTAATATCTCGTTTGCATTTTGAGATTTTTAAATATTTTTTTTTTTTTGCATTGGATAGCCGAGGTCTGTCAAATATCTGCGACCCAAATAGAAAAAGTAAAAAAGGTGCGATGTAGAGACGGACCTCGGCTATCCAATGCAAATTTTTTTTTCTAATGTCGAAATGCAAACGAGATATTAGAAAAATCTCTCCCCATAGGATTAGCATTAGCTCGTGAATGCCTTCACCGACAGGGACCCTTAATATGAAAAACTGTGCAATTTAATTTTGGTTTTGATCACTTAACCGGGCGCAGCGGTATGCTATGTTTTTTTGTAATGAACAGCATAGCTGTGTATCTTAGTTTCTATAAGACAGAAATGCACGCAATATTATACTATTTGAGGTTGAAAATATATATGCTGGACGAATTTTACCTTTGACTATACAACAAAAAGCGCTAAATGTACTATATTTTTGTTTTAATTTCCCGGATTACTTTAACGAAAGAAGTATTTTCAAAAGGAAATAATTTTTAAAAAGAATTATAGTAATGACTTATTTAAATCTGTAAAAAAAATATTTTTATAGCTTCATATTTTAATAATATATATTTAACAACTATAAAATAAAAAATAAGTAGATTTGCCAATTCTGCAATACATTTATATTTATTTATTTGACAATAAATATTATACACTCGAAAGTAATCTGTGTCTACGTCCACGGAATATACTGAATTTTTTTTCTTCTCAGCGGGGGCGGGGCTCATTTATATTAAGATTTCTAAATTAATGATTCACCTTTCTTTATTTATCTATCCTTTCATGCCGTAACTTTTGTCAAAATAGGCCAAATGTCGTAAATATTTAACATTTTGTTGAGATCAAGGTCCAATTTTTAACAACAACAACAACAACAAAAAAAAAAAAAAAAAAAAAAAAAAAAAAAATGCAATTTAACAAATTACAACGATCATTTGAAAAAGGATTTTTTCAAAGACTAAAATTTAAGACATAAAAAATCGCACGGAGTTCATCATACATTACGTACGCCATGGATTACATTTTTCGGTACTGTAAATTTTTAAACTTCTGCGGAGCTGGTCATACATTACGTACGCCATGGATTAAACATTAATATTCCTGGACCAATTTTAAATGAAATTTCATTCTTAAACTTCTAAACATCTCACAATATTACTTTTTACACCGTCGTATAGAGAAAAAAATTTACTTTTAAATGCAATTTGTTTGAAAGCTCTATCTCAATTTGTTTCTGAGTTATTAATTTTTTTTGTAGTTTTATTACTTTTTTGTCATAGTGGCAACAGAAGTATCCATCTCTGTTGAAAGTAAAAGGAAACTACAGATTACTGTATAGACCAATCAGAAAACGAATAAAATGCGGATTCAACCAATAAAACGCTTCAGATATGTTTTTGATTTCCGACCTTGACCGAGGACAATAACCATTTTTCCAAATGGTTAAAAACGTACAGGAGCTCTTAATTTTCTGCAGTAATAACAACCGTAGTGAATTTCCCCACCAACATACAGCATTTACAAAATTTAAAGCAATATAGTCTTCAGCAAAAGAAATTTTTTTAATACATTTTAATTATATCTATAAGCGTTTATATATAACTAGTACAATAACCTTCGTCAAAAATGGCGGAATGCTAATGACAAATCTTCAAAACAATATTTAAAAAAAATATTTTTCTGACCTTTTTTAAAAAAAAAAAAAAAAAAAAAAAAAAAGATGCCTCATGTATTTTGTTAATCAAAAAGTATTATCCTTTGATTTTTGATGATTAGAACAAAGAAATTATGTAAACTACAGTTTAGACACCAGCGCTTAAACGTGCCATTTCCAGCTACACATTCTATGACGAAAATGCTTGTTTAGGTTCCCTCTACATTAAATATTTGCTGTTTAGCCTATTACAGAATAATTCAAAATTAGTTTCTGAGTAGTAAACTTGTAAGTCACAAAATTAACATATTGTAAAGAATAATATATAAAGATAACCGTCTACTCAGTAATATGAATATGTAAAATATTTTATATAAAGTTTTACAGAATTAAGCGTAATTCCTCCTTATTTTACGTATTCATATTACTGAGTAGAAGGTTATTTTTATATATTATTCTTTGTCCTATATTAATTTTGTGACGTACAAATTATTTTACTACTCAGAAACTAATTTTGAATTATTCTGTAATACGCTAAACAGCAAATTTTTAATAATTTTAATCTGCATTGCTTCTGAAAGTAAATTGCATTAATTACTTTTTTTTTCCTGCTATAAACTTATTATGTTAAAATTCATAATTTTATCTGCAAGATAATTAAAATGTGTTGTACCACTGTATTATACATTCTTTATGTTTCAATTTCAATGAGAATTGATAAGAAATATTAATTTTATTTGCAATGCCTTCAAATCTGATAAAAATGCACTTAAAAAAAAGTACGATTTCAACAGAAAGTTTCTTTGTTTATATTAATCGCTGACAGATGGTGCCAGAGAATTAGCAAGAAACTTCATCCTGATTTATATGCCGGAATTTTATGTAAAGCTTAGGCCGAGGGCGGTAGTGTACCAGCCTACAACTCGTACTTCCGGGTGTTGTATAGATAGTTAGCCGTTATTTTTAATTTAGAATTTAATTGGATAGCTTTTGAAGGTTTTAAACAAAATTAAAATAAAGATTTTAATATACTTTTACAAATATTTTAAGAGTAGAATCGACGCTAACCTGTATTATTTTTTATGTAACGTTCAAACAGTCATTCATTTGTTTCAAGATTCGGAAACTGTGAATGGCAACAGTGTTCTTTTGTTTATATTTGGTAATCTGATGTTTATAATAGCTCATTTTTAATTTGGAACTTAATACATTATTATTGGATATGCTATACATGTTTTATATGAAAATATGTTGAACAAACATTATTTCAAGTAGAAGAAATTATCATTTAGCTGCCACATGTTAGCATATATTTTCCATAAAGCCTAACATGGCGTTTAGCTACGTTCGATTCGCAGACCAGAATGGTTCGCACCGGAATGATTACCTACGCTTTTCCCCACTCGGATTTTATTATAAGTAGATAAGATCTAATAAACAAACAGGGCCAAAAACATTAAAATCAGGAATTAGAAATTTTCTGAAAGTCCTACTCGCCAAGGATTTCTTTGAACTAGCAAAACACAACTTGTTGCAATGAGCAGTATTTATAAGCTCCTGTAGGTTCCGACTAATATTTAAATATTCTCCAAATATAAAGAAGTACTAGAGCTGCACACCTGTGAGCTTCGGAGCAAATTAAGCACAGAGTGCAACTAAAAAATTCACCAGTAAGAAAATTTTACAAACATGAATAAAAAGCAGCGATTAAGCATAACACGACCATCAGATACAGTTGCGGTTAGTTCTGGGATCGCTCGTCTCCGTTCAGAAACTTTCGAGACAGAAAATCATTGAATCTAGACTTGTGAGCGCGATGCTCCCACATGTGCAACACATCACATTACATATGTAAGCGCATTGATAGGAAAGAACGCAAAGGATTGGAAGTTGGAGGAATAGGATAAGATAATTTAGGCTTCGGTTTCTTGGAAGCACTGTTTCGTTGGCTTCCGGAGCGCAGTATTTATGAGCTCCGTTGAATTCCGACCAATATTTCAAAATTCACTAAAAACAAAGAAGTACCAGAGTTAAACTCCAACGGAGTACAGCACCCCCCCCCCCCCCCGTAATGATCAATTTTCGATTTACCGCATCCATTTCATATTAAATGAAATTTCCAGAGTTTCAATCTTTAAAGTTTTTTCTCCAACATATCAGTTATGATTAAAATGCTAAAACTTCAACATATGTTTTCCAATTAACTCGATCTTTTTACTGGACAGTCCTTATTATATATCAATATAATCATTTCATAAAATTATGGATAGAATTTCCCGTAATATAAGTTTACTATTTATGACTATTTGCTTAATATTTAAAAAATAATAACAAGAATGTTAAGCAAAAAGTGATTTTTACCACGTCATGATATTTTATTTATTTTTTAAACTAATTAATTACAGTAAAACCTCTGAATAGCGGATACATCGGGAGCGCGGAAGTAGTCCGGTATTCAGAGATATAAAAATACAGATACAGTAAGGCTATTGTCAGACGGACGTCTTTTTGCACACTTTTTTACTTACGTATTATCCCTACACAATGTCGCTAGCATTGCGTAGGGATAATACGTAAGTAAAAAAGTGTGCAAAAAGACGTTCGTCTGACATTAGCCTAAAGTTACTGAATAGCGGACACCTCGGAAACAAGGTATATGTGTGCTCGCGTTTGAAAAAGCGTCCGCTATTCGAGAGTGTCCGCCATGGAGGTTTTACTGTACATGCGTGTTCAGGTTTGAAAGTGTTCGCTGTACCTGTATATGCATGTTTGGGTTTATAAAAATGTCCGCTAAATAGAGGTTTTACTGTATTCGGAAATCTGGTCCTTACAGTAATAGAGTACACGTGGAAGAAAATTACGAAAAAAAAAAAAAGAATGTTGCAAGAAATTCAAGAGACGTGTGGTTTTAAAATCTTCTTAACTATTTTTAAATTATAGTAAAACCTCCATAACGGACGCGATATTTTTCCTTAATCGTTTATCGGAATTCAAGATTTTTTTTCGTAATCTTTTGACAAAATTTGGGATTTTTCCCCGCGACTGACGAATATTGTTTTTTTTTTTTTTTTTTTTCGCGACTGATTGAAGAAAATCGATATTTGTTTCCAACATCTTTGACGAAATTTACGATATTTTTTGACGATCATTTGAAGAAATTCGCAATATTTTCTCACGATTGCTTTTTTTCCACGACCGATTCGCGAATTATTTCTTTCGAAATTTCGAAAAGAAAAACAAATGGTGGACTTCCACGAAAATTAAAAGAATATTCACGTAAGAATCACATACCTGTGAAAAAATTTAAGGGTGAGGGGAGGGAAATACCGCACAGCCATTTTTTATTATGGAGAATTTTCCTATTTTGTGCGCGATCCCGCAAGTTATTTTAAACCCTGCCCTTCAAAGAAAATTTGTTCCAAGGAAAGGAATTCGCGATGTAAACATTCGCAGAAACGCGATTCACTCAGGGTTAATATCCATTAAAAGTGTTTTATGCCGAGAAATTTGTTTTCCATCAGATTTCTACCCCCCCCCCCCCTCTTTTTGCTTTATGCCAGAATTTTTCGACTGATGATCGATTCATTGAAATTTTTGGAACTGAATGCCTTAAATTTTAGGAAATTTCTAATCAGAATCACCCTTGATTTATACATACACACAGCATAGTATGCAAAAATTTAGTTAAACTTAAAAATGCATACCACAACTGAAAATGCACTTATGGTAATTATTGCTAATATACAGTACTGTACCCGAAATCTTCTGTGTGCCCACGTAAAAGAACTACAGGGTGACACATAAATACTGTGACATGATAAAAATGCCAATTTACTTTAATGTTTTTCCCATTTTTGAGATATCCTTGTGCTTTTTTGTTGTGTAATTGCTATTTCAACTGATATTAATTCACTGTTTTGAAGTAAAACTTATTGTGCAAAGAACACCGGCCAGCCATCGTCCCGCAACATAAGAGGGGAATGCCAATTTCTGTGATCGCAAATTGCATCGGGAACAAGTCCATCACATCCTCAAACATTTTAAAGAGACCGGAGGGATCAAAGACCGTCAACAAAGTGGAATACCGCGAACAAGGACCTCAGTGCCCTTAACATGGTCAAGAAGAAGATCCAGCGAAATCCACAAAGAAACGTCTGAAAATTGGCCAAGGAGCACAACGTCGACCACAAATCCATGCGAAGACATGTCAAAGAATATCTGCAACTCATCCCGTACAAACTGGCGAAAGGACACTATCTCACGGACCAAATGAAGGCATAAAGGCTCGAAAAGTACAAGAAGATGAAGTCCCTGTGCCGCGACGATGCCTTGAATCGGATTTTCTTCACCGATGAAAAGAGTTCTATGATCCAACCTTTCCGGAATTCGCAGATGCAACGCGAGTTGCTACTCAAAGGGGCTTCGCACATCGTGAAGGTGGAAAAGGTTCTTTTCCTGAAGTCTGTGATGGTGTGGGCGGGGATTTCCGGATCGGAAAAAACAAAACTAGTCTTCATCCCAAAAGGCATCAAGATCAACGCAGAGACGTATCAGGAACTAACTTCAGAAAGCACCGTGATCCCCTGGGCCGAAAAGAAAGCGAAGAACATCGACTGGCGGTTTCAGCAGGACTGGCCGACAGAGTTGGGCAGTATCGAACATACATGTATTTGAAATACATTTTGAAAATACATTTGTAATTTGTATTTTAAGCCAATGATGCAAAAGTATTTTAGTAATGTATTTTGGAATGCTTTTTCAAAGTATTTTGTATTTTCAAAATACATTTCTCCAGATTTCAAACTGTCGTGTTTAAACCACAGATCAGAGATTTGCAACAGGGAAACAGATGCCTGTCGTTTTGAATAGCCTTCTAATTCGTTTCTGGAAGTTTATATGAACACATTATGATTAACATTTGGTGCGATGTACGGTAAGCATATTGATGAGTCGGATGTTTACTTCTGAAGAAGTCTTTTTGCTGAGTAATTACAAAAATAGTTTTTATAATTCATAACATTCTATGGGAATTACAAAAAAGTTGTGTGATAGACAGGAAGGGTTACTCATAGTTTTGCTACCTATTTAAAATACATTTGAAATATAATGCAGTTATTTACCACAAAAACTTGTGAAAAGATGGATAACACTGCTAAATGCTCCCAATAAAAATGTACCCAGAGTATTAATTGTGGATAATACACAGTATAATATACATTTAAATAATGTTTGTGAATGATAATAAAAAAAATTAAAGGAACATACTAGTTGTATAAAACATGATGTTCGATAATAAATTAAACTTTTGAAGGATAAAACAAATTTCAAACCCCATTTAAAGGTAAGATTTTAGTCTTATACGATTATATTTATTTTAACTTTATTTTTTTTTTTTAGTTTCTTGATATTAATTCAATCGAGGTTCTGGTATGACTTACCATACCTTTCATATTCGTTTAACTGGGATTGAACTTTAATATAAAAATAATTCAATTTATTCGTATAGTATGCAAATGTTCATTAACTGTATTTACCATTGAGTATATTAAATACTGGATTTTTACATGCGCACCTGGCATTATTAAAAGTAAGCGTTCATAGTTTATACCGTAACTTGGTAATTCAAAACATTTTGACATTTTATCTTTTATTTCACATATGGGAATTGTTCGGACCTTGTGCGCATGCCGAATGAGCTCCGCGGCTTTGCGGTCATGTGACCCAGTTCAGTTGTTCTTTAGCTGCCATTGCGGCACGTTGTGTATTCGAGCGGGTCTTATCCCCAAGTATAGAGTATGTTGTTCTTGAGCTGCCATTGCGGCACGTTGTGTATTCGAGCGGGTCTTATCCCCAAGTATAGAGTATGTTGTGCTTTTAGCTGCCATTGTGGCACATTATGTTCTAGCGGGTCTTATCCCCCATTATTCTGTTTCTTATAGCGGGAGTATTCCCCAAAATTATGTTTTACGAACGTCACTTGTTCTAACAGCGGGTTATTACCCCAAAGTCACTTCATCTTTCTATATGTTCTTCAGTGTTCGTGTTTGTAACATTTGTGTGCTGTGTGTTATAAAAAGTGTGAAAAAGAAACCTATTCGTCTTCATTCCTAAAGTTACACACAGTATTCATATACATTTTTGTGGTCCGTCGATTTCGCAGCGAAATAGCTGCTATGGAAAAATTAAATAGAACAAAAGGTGCTCTAAAAGGTGCTATAACGAAATTAGAAAATTTCGTAAAAGATAATACAGACGAAATTAATTACTCGAGTACCGAGCTCGAAATAAAGATTCGAAAATTACCTGAGCTTCAAGCAAAAGTATCGGAAATACTGGATAAATATTATGATATCCCTGAGATTAAGGACTTACCAGAAATCGAAAACGAGTTAGATGAACTCGAAGATCGCCTCGAGAAACTTGAGGTAAGTCTCAACGTATTTCTTAAAAATCTTAAAGTTTCTGAAATAAATGTGCATGCTGATAGTATTGAATCTATAAGTTTGAATAATATTAAAGTTAAGTTACCTGAAATCCCACTACCAACATTCAATGGTAAATATGAAGAGTGGTCAATCTTTAAAGTACAATTTACAAATTTAATTATCAATAATGCTCAGTTAAATGACGCTCAGAAGCTGTTTTATTTGCGAGCACAGCTAAAAAATGAAGCAAAACAACTAGAGAGCCCAGACGATTCCTTTGAGTCATTGTTTACAGCACTTACTGAAAGATTCGAAAATCAACGTTTGCTCATTGACACTCATTTATCAGTCATAATTAATTATGAAAAAATACATTACGAGTCTTCTAAAGAATTGAGATCCTTTATTGATTGTGTAAATAAAAATTTGAGGGCCTTAAAAGTATTACAATATGAACAAAACAATCTGTCTGATGCTATCCTTATCAATATTATATTGCAAAAGGTAGATAAGGAATCTCGAAAATTATTTGAATATTCGATTAAAAAATCAGAATACCCGCAATTTAATGAATTAATGTCATTTTTGGAAAACCGCAGTTCTACGTTAGAAAGCGTAAATAGATACTCTGCTTCAAAACCCTTAAACAAAAACATTCCTCTTTCGAACAAACAAAAAAATTTCATGCTAAATTCGAATGATAAATCGAATGGAAAAACTTGTATTCTGTGTAAATTGGCTTTTCATAATTTGAACAAATGTTCTCAGTTTCGAAAAATGAATGTTTCTGAACGATACGATTTTGTGAAGAAAAATAAGCTGTGTATTAATTGTTTGAATAATTCTCATTTCGTAAATTCTTGCATTTCAAAATATAATTGTAATACCTGTGGATTACGACACAGCTCATCGCTTCATCGAGAAAAAGAAAATAAATCCAAAAATGAATTGGCTTCCCCCCAAATTTCCTCCCCTCTTGCAGGTGCGGTAAATAGAGAAACGGAAAACATTTCGATAAATAATGAATCTTTAAAGACCTTGAATAATATAAGTAAAGAAAGAAAATCAATTTTATTGAGTACATGCTTTGTTTTTATAGAAGATAATTTCGGAAATAAACGAAGGTTTAGAGTAATTTTGGATAATGCTAGCAATGTCAATATTTTAACTAAGGATTGCGCTGACATGCTGAAATTTAAAAAAAGGATAATTAATGTACCCGTTACAGGATTAAACGGTTATACTTATAATGTAAAAAATAAAATTTCGAGTGTAATTACAAACGAAGATGGCTCTTTCAGGGAGAATATAGATTTCTTAATAGTTCCCAAAATCACGGATGTAATTCCATCAAGGCAATTAAATGTATCGGACATTAATTTACCGAATATTGTGGAATTGGCAGACCCCACATTTTTCAAACCGGGAAAAATTCACGCATTGGTTGGCGCTGAATTATTTTATAGAATTTTAAAGCATAATTCAGTTAAGATAAATGATAAACTTTTTCTGCAAGACACTGTTTTTGGATGGATCCCAACTGGGGCGCTAAAGGAGAACACGCAAACAAACAATATTACTATGTGCAATTTCGTTAGAGATTTCGATGAAATAAATGATAATTTAAAACAATTTTGGGAGCTTGAGTCTATAGGCATTAAACATGATGATCCGAAAATATCGGAAACTGATCAAGCACAACAAATATTCGATAAAACTGTCAAATCTGTAGGCGATCGTTATGAAGTTCAGTTACCGTGGAAAAAAGACTGGAAGGATTTAAATGATAATTTTAATGTTGCGAAACAGCGTTTGGAAGGTCTAAAAAGAAAATTTTATCGAAACCCAGAGCTTTTTCGACAATATTCTGAAATAATCACGGAATATTTAAAGCAAGGAATTATAGAGCAGGTGCAAGAAAATGAACCTGTTTTAGACAGGGCAGTTTATTATTTGCCCCATCATGCGGTCTGTAAAGAAGATAAACTTACTACAAAGGTCCGAATCGTCTTCGATGCCAGCTCTCACGATAACAATGATTTGTCCCTTAATGATTGTTTATGGCCCGGCACCAACTTAAATCCACTTCTATTTGATATTTTAATCCACTTCAGATTATACGAAATTGCCTTTTCTTCTGATATCGAGAAGGCGTTCCTTCAAATATCACTAGCTGAAAAAGATCGGGATTCTGTCCGTTTTCTGTGGTATGATGATGGTTTAAAATCTTTCAAGGTCTTCAGATTCAAACGTGTTATTTTTGGAGTCAATGCCTCTCCATTCCTCCTATCTGCTACTATAAAGGAGCACATCAAGCGGTTTACGAACCTACACCCAAGAACTGTTCACCTACTCGATAAATATATTTATGTGGACGATTTTATATCTGGTGAAGATACGCTGCAAGAAGCTCTTGATGTTTCCCTGAATGCTAACAAAATAATGTCTGAAGCAGGAATGATTCTTCGAAAATGGATAACCAATGATGAAGCGTTACTGAAGTGCTGGCAAAAGGAAGGTTTAAATATTCAAATAGAACATGCTGCAATAAGCCTAGGAAGCAATCTAAGCAAGGTATTAGGAATGTCCTGGAAAACAGAAGAAGATTGTCTGACATTCGAAGTCAAAAGTTTAATAGAATTCTTGTCATCGCAAAAAAGCTCAAAACGTCTACTATTGCAAGCAGTTGGTAAAATCTTCGATCCGTTAGGCATGCTGACGACATTCACCATTAGAATAAAATGCCTGTTCCAAGAACTATGGCTAAAGAAGACAGCATGGGATGAACAGTTACCAACTAATGTGCACGAAAAATGGTTAAAGTGGCTCGAAGAACTTCCAAATTTAGCAGAATTAAAAATTCCGAGGAAAATTCTTGGTAGCTTGAATCAAGTAATAGCTGTAGACATACATGCCTTTTCTGATGCTAGTAAAATAGCGTATGGATCTGCAATTTATCTGAGAATAAAAAGAGAGAGTGGTGTGGAAGTCAATCTCGTGACTTCAAAGAGTCGTGTTGCACCGATAAAGGAGATAACTCTGCCTCGGCTAGAACTTCTCGGAGCCTTACTAAGTGCAAGACTGACCAATAAAGTAAAACCTATCCTAGATCAAAAAATCACATGGAAAGTGTACTATTGGACGGATTCCAAAATAACCTTATTCTGGATCAAAGGATCATCAAAGCGATGGAAGCAGTTTGTGGCAAACCGTGCCATAGAGATTAATGCACTTTCAGATTCGAACTCTTGGTATCACTGCTCTAGCAAGGACAATCCTGCCGATCTCTTGACCAGAGGTGCGAGTGTTAATTCTCTTGTAGAGAATCCAATGTGGTTTAGGGGACCAAAATTCCTAGCAGCTGATGACTTAGTGACTGAGCAAGAAACTATTTCTGTGCCAGAAACAGATTACATTCCAGAGACTAAATCAAAATATAAAAATAACTGTAATGATTTCAATTCTAATATTTCTCTTTCTCTTTTCAGGAATCCTGAAGAAGTAAATTTTTTTCTCAACATAAGTGGTAAATACTATAGTATTCTTCGCATACTGGCATATGTTTATAGGTTTTTTCACAATTGCAAATGTAAGTTAGCAGACCGGCGCAGAGGCAGCCTCACAACCCCAGAAATAAAAAATTCAGAAGCTTCTCTAATTAGATTAGTACAAAATGCAGAATTTCAGGAAGAGATTAAGGGTTTAAAACGGGAATCAAGGGTTCCCCCTTCCAGTAAAATTAAATGTTTATCCCCCTTTTTGGATCAAGATAATATCTTAAGAGTTGGCGGTAGGTTGGAAAATTCAGATTTAAACTTTGATAAGAAGCATCAAATCATTTTGCCGAAAGGCCATAAGCTCACAAAACTCATATTTGAGCATTTTCACAGGAAGTATTTTCATATTGGTCCTCAAACTTTAATCCATTACGTACGTATGCGGTTTTGGCCCGTAAGTGGAAAAAATTTAGCGCGAAGAGTAGTGCATGATTGCGTTGTCTGTTTTAGGAACAACCCAGTTACTGCTAAACAAATCATGGGTGACCTCCCATCGGAAAGAGTAACTCCAAATTTTACGTTTAACCATACAGGAGCCGATTTTTGCGGCCCTTTTGAGATTAAATATAAAAATCAAAGAAAGGGGATTTTTCATAAGGTTTATGTCGCGATTTTCGTTTGCTTAGTAACAAAGGCTATTCATTTAGAAATAGTAACGGATCTAACATCTGATGCGGTTATCGCCGCACTTAAACGCTTTGTTTCAAGGCGAGGAAAATGCGCTTCTATTATGACAGACAATGCTACGAATTTTAGGGGTGCTAAATCAGAATTGCAAAAACTTCATGAGTTAGTTTGTAGACCGGATGAAAAATTAGCTAATTACCTTACTTCAGAAGCTATTGAATGGAAGTTCATTCCTCCTAGATCGCCCAACTTCGGTGGTTTATGGGAGGCTGGTGTAAAATCTTTCAAGTATTATCTTAAACGAACATTAAAAGGTGCTAGATTGACTATGGAAGAATTCCAAACAGTCACCACCCAAATGGAAGGGGTACTAAATTCGCGTCCCTTAATTCCGCTATCGACCGATATAAATGATTTTAATGCATTGACACCAGGCCATTTCCTAATTGGTCGGCCTATCGATGCCATTCCAGAACCTCAGTTGATTGATATCACAGAATCGAGATTATCTAGGTGGCAGAGAATCACTAAATTCGTCCAATTAATTTGGAGAAATTGGCAATTAAATTACTTGAGTCATCTCCAAAATCGTTCAAAATGGCAGGTAAAAGGGGAAAACATCAAACCAGGGGCGATGGTAGTCATAAAGGAGGACAATTTACCTCCCTGTAAGTGGATGCTAGGACGAATCTTAGAGGTTATACCAGGAAAGGATGGTAATGTTAGGGTTGCAAAGGTTAAAACAGCCTCAAATATCTTTCTTAGATCCATATCTAGATTGTGTGTCTTGCCCATTAATGAAACCTAATGTACATACCTTTTCTCATTGTCTACTTATTTTAAAGTGCACCTAAGATTTACATGTTATTTTACATTCAACTTTTCTTAAGAATACATCGAACTATTTTTAGAAAATAGCTTAAATTTTGTAACAAAGAATTTAATTTTATTGTATTGTATAGTCCTTGTTATTGCAACTTATTATTATTGTATTTGTATTGTAATATTATTTTATGGTATTGGTATTTTACTTAGTTCTTGTATTTATAGTGTATTTTTAATATTTTGAATGTGCTACGCACATTGCAACGCGGGGCGGCATGTTCGGACCTTGTGCGCATGCCGAATGAGCTCCGCGGTCATGTGACCCAGTTCAGTTGTTCTTTAGCTGCCATTGCGGCACGTTGTGTATTCGAGCGGGTCTTATCCCCAAGTATAGAGTATGTTGTTCTTGAGCTGCCATTGCGGCACGTTGTGTATTCGAGCGGGTCTTATCCCCAAGTATAGAGTATGTTGTGCTTTTAGCTGCCATTGTGGCACATTATGTTCTAGCGGGTCTTATCCCCCATTATTGTTTCTTATAGCGGGAGTATTCCCCAAAATTATGTTTTACGAACGTCACTTGTTCTAACAGCGGGTTATTACCCCAAAGTCACTTCATCTTTCTATATGTTCTTCAGTGTTCGTGTTTGTAACATTTGTGTGCTGTGTGTTATAAAAAATGTGAAAAAGAAACCTATTCGTCTTCATTCCTAAAGTTACACACAGTATTCACATACAGGAATCTAATCCTGACATAGAACATACTGCCTGGTATACAGAATATAGATAAAAATAATTCTTCATTAAAAACTTTAGTAGATTTTTTTAGGCTTAACTTTTTTTTGAGATTTCCCACTAGCAACACAAAAAGTAATTTTATAGGAAAAATATAAAAATTGCGTATTAAAATAAAGTTTTGAAATTTATTAAAAACGATACTTTCGTATTGGCGTAAAGCAAATGCTGAACTATTTTACATTGTTTTAAGGGCAATCTTCCGCAATCTGACTACACGCGATAGAGATGGATTTAAAAAAAAATCATGCTGTATTTTTTTAACCGTAACAAATGTGTAAATTAAAATAGTTTTCAAACAAATTGCATTTGAAAGTACATTTTTTCTCTGTTTAATGGTAAAAAAAATTTAAATTGTACATGATTGATAGATTTGATAAAAAGAGAAATTTACTATTTAGATCGTTGCCATCGTTAATATGACATCAGTGTTACTCACAGACATATTTTATAATATAAAGCAGCTATCTAACTAGGATTAAAGATGCCTGATATAGTATGTGGTGTACAGCACATAGATTAAAATAATTTTTAATTGAAAACTGAAAGATTTTTTACATTTAGTATTATATTTTCTCAAATTGTCAACCAACTACACCAAAAATATTTTTTGATACTTTCTTGTTAGCCACATGTCAACGGGTAATCGCGAAAGAGTTCATCATTTATAGCAAACTTTTTTATTTTGATTATTTCAGTACTTAAGTGCGTAGTTCAGCATGTCGGTTAATTTCGCGTTTTATTTATTTGTTTGTGACATTTTAATTTTGTTTGGCAATTTAGCTAGGGGTAGCACACGGAAACAAACAAATGCTGAATTACTTCATTGTTTTAAGTGCAAATGGGTTAATCTTCAGTAAATGCATCACACAATTATTTTTGAGGTTGGTTTAAAATAATTCAAATTTCATATTTTAATCCAGAAAAGCCCGGCAAATTGAGGTACAGTTTCTAAAGAAATCGCATTTGAAAGTACTTTTTTTTCTGTTCGACAGTGTAAAAATAGAAATAGAGCAATATTTAGAATTACAAAAAAACCCTCCCCCCACCCTTTTTTTTTTAGGTCATTGTCACTATTGATATGGCGTTAAGAGTTATTCAGGGACACCTGTTTTGCTTTATAATATAGACTCTTTATAAAATAATTAACATAGTGAAGATATAAATTAGATGAGAGGGTTTTTCAGGCCTAAATTGAATTTCGATTCTTTTTAGAGTTTCAATCGAAAACAAAACCTTTTCAGAAGGAAATTTTAACCTAATTATATAGTATTGTTTAATTCAATTAATCATAATCCCCCTACCATCTTACAAAGATATATCATTACGTATATGTGGGTATGTGCATGTGTTTTTAGGTGCGTTCATAATTATATAAATACGTAGCACCTATAGTCGTCGTTCAGTCCGTCCGTCTGTCCGCATGTAACAGAGCAAAAACTACCCAACCGATTGGTCTGAAATTTCAAATATATGATTGTTGCAAAATTTTGTCGAGCCATTTCAAATTTTATGAAAATCGGATGTATAGTTAAATTACAGGGACAGTCAAAAGTTTTTCTTTACATTACGGCCAATGGGAAAAATTATTGCAAGTGGATTTTAATGATATTAGAGCCTTCCGAATGATCTGAAATTTTAAAGATATAATTGTTGCAAAATTTTGTCAAGCCATTTGAAATTTTATGAAAATCGGATGTATAGTTAAATTACAGGGACAGTCAAAAGTTTTTCTTTACATTACGGCCAATGGGAAAAATTATTGCAAGTGGATTTTAATGATATTAGAGCCTTCCGAATGGTCTGAAATTTTAAAGATATAATTGTTGCAAAATTTTGTTGAGCTATTTCAAATTTTAGGAAAATCGGATGTATAGTTTAATTACAGGGACAGTCAAAAGTGTTCCGTTACATTACGGGGAATGGGAAAAAAATATTGGAAGTGCATTTTAATGATGTATCAGACTATGCACTTCATGAAGTGCAAAAAATTATACATTCAGTATAATATGGGGTGCAAAAAATGATTATAACACTAGTTATAGTACGAACGCACCTCATTTGCCACGTTTGACAAGCAATTTCCAACTTGTTATAAATAAAATGGTTTTAATAAATCTATTTTAATATAAATAGTTCTTTAACTAATAATCACATTGATTCATTATCAACTCATGTAGTTATTTATGTATTAAATGTTTGAAAATTGAGATTAATGTTCATTGTACAGTAATGCATCATTTCAACTTGTTTAATGTTTGGTTTTTAAGTTAGTTGGAAAAAAATATCAAGAAACTATTTTTAAAGAAATTAATGTATCCATCCTTTAAAAAAAAATAACTATGCATTTCTAATTTAAAATTATTATTTCTGCAAGAATTTACAAACATGGTATTTATACATTTAAATAAGTTTTATAATACGAAAAATGAAGATATTCAATATATTGTGAATGTTTAAGTAATTTTAATATAGTTACTTATTCATGACCAGTGATGAATTCAGGGGCCTCTCCTGGAGCATGAAAATACCCCCCCCCCTCCCCCTTAAGCTGGAAAGTTACCTCATAAAGAAAGTACTTTGCATCAATAAATTTTTGAAATTTCAAAATGTATTTTGAAAATACATGTATTTTGTATTTGGAATTTTTTAATTTTGAAAAGTATTTTGTAATTTGTATTTTAAACTCTAAAATCAATGTATTTTGTATCGAAAATGATTTTTCGATGTATTTTGCCCAACTCTGCTGGCCGATTACCCATGGAGCTAAGAAAATGCTGGAGAGGTGCGAGGCCAATCTCTCGTGATTTTGGACGAAGGGAGTTTGGCCCTCAAACAATCCCGACTTGAACACTAAGGACTTCACTGTTTGAGGGATCCTGGAGCAAAAAGTCTGTGCAATAATGAAAAAAAGTCCCTGGATTCCTAGAAACACGCTCTGGAAAAAGCCTGGACTGAAATCACGCCGGAAACAGTCGCAGCAATCTTGAAGAATTTACAGAAGCGTCTAGAAGCCTGCATCACCGCTGGAGGGAACCATTTCGAATTACTTTGATTGTTTCTTACACAGAATTTTCTCCTCTTTCGAATGGTGAATAAAACGAATTGTTTTGTTTGTTCAGTATAGTTCTTTATTTGAGTCACAGTACTTATCTGTCACCCTGTATAAATTCAATGCATTTTATATTCTACAGCACATAACTTGCAAACACTAGTAACATACCAATTTTACTATATTTGAAATAGTGTAACATAAAATATGCTGCAGTCTATATACCATTATGTAACAAATTCTTTTGTGTGGTCCTATACATGAATAATAAACTCTTTGCTCCCCATATTCCACAGAATGAATATTTTAGTGCACATCAATTTCATTATGTTTAAAATTGTGTAATATCATTAAAACACACTTAATTTCTTCTCATAAACTGTAATGTAATGGAATTTTTAGGTAGATATCATAAGAAATACTACCTATTGCAGTCGTTACCATGGTGTGACTTTTGAAAAATTCCTTCATAACTTTTTCATTGTATGACACCAGGAACCTAAAACCACCCCCACTAAAAAGTGTATATATGTAAACTTCCTGTTTATATTAATCTTTTACCAAATTTAAAAATTATAATGTTTGAATCTTATTTAATACTTCATTAATAATTACGTAATTTAATATTTGTTGATCCAAATTTAAAATGTATAATGCTTGTATCCTGTTTTAATACTCAATTTATAATTTATATTTAAAATAGATAATAATTCGTAATATTCTATAATGGTTATATATATATATTACAGAATATTAAAAAACATCAAATATAATTTATAAATATTTCAAATATAATTTATAAATTGAGTATCAGGAGATGATACAAACATCCTACATTTTAAATTTGGAACAACAATTATTAAATTAACTAATCACTAATGAATTTTTTTAGACTTCATCCAAACACTAATAAATGAAGTATTAAATAAGGTACAAACATTATAACATTTAAATTTGGCAAAATGTGTTTGCAAATTACTCTGCTGCAAATGTGCAAGTCACTATGAATGTCTGCTGTAAAGTTGTATTATAATTTCACTTTGAATTGTAAAATTCTTTCTGAAACACAAATTCTTATTATAGGTATGTTATATATTTTAAATATATAATATTTGTTAGTTAAATGTTTTGCAACGTTAGCAAACTTCTTAACCCCTTAACTGCAGACGAAATCTTGCGCGATCTCCAGTGCCTTACTTAAATCGCATATTTCTGAAATTACAGTAGGTGTATATTAGTTTACTGAAATAATAGTAAGAAAATGCAAATGTTATACTGCTTCAGGGG
The DNA here is from genome assembly GCA_963932465.1 of Maratus speciosus. Taxonomy (NCBI): domain Eukaryota; kingdom Metazoa; phylum Arthropoda; class Arachnida; order Araneae; family Salticidae; genus Maratus; species Maratus speciosus. The sequence continues at coordinate 64,177,911 of OZ010789.1, forward strand.
TGATTGCGAGTTCATGAAAATATATAATACCTGAAATTTTATCATGAAAAAGATTTCGCATGGAGAGAGAACATGCAATTTATTCCCGAGAGGTCCAAATCATTTCATTAGGAAAAATATTACCTTTAATTATGTTTAGAAATCATATAAAATTGATATTTTAGTCTTATTTTATTAATTTAACTATCAGAAAAACTAGAATTCTGGTATGGAAAATGAAATAAATACCTGAATTCAGGTATATTACCAGAACACAATCACCACTGCTGTTATATATAATGGCTCAGGTAGTGAAAATTGCCTCGCTATAATAATTGGAATTTGCCATCCCTATAATGCATGCATTTTCTAAAGACATATATATATGTCCGGGGCAGTTAAGGGGTTAATATATACTTATGTATGTACTAAATTTTGTCTGCACAATAAAAGTTGCAATTATGCATGGATCGTCTTCAAACTCACCAAAAACATTGAGATGGCTAATATCTCGGCAGGGATTGCAAATGGGCAAAATTGGGCCACGGAGGTGGAAATGTAGAGGGTTAAAAATTTTCAAACCGTCATAAAATAGACATTTTGAAAAATTTCAAACCAAAACCATGTTTCATTTGTTAAACTGTATTTATCTCTAATTTTGATTTAGTTTTTGTAGGTGAAATTAGTATTTAACTTCGAAATCTACCTGGTGCCTGTAAGCCAAAGTCGGGAGGGATTTTTTTGTTTGTCCCTGTTAACAAACTATGCATGTTACTCACTTTATTTTCAATACTGAACATTCAAACCTTAAAAACACGTAAAAATTACATTGTAATCCAAGCACATTTACGAGAGTTAGAGCACGAAGAGGCAGCCAGACAAACCAAAGTCAAACAGTTTTCGACTATGATGGAAAGTGTTAAAAAAGGCTGCTGTATATAGTGAAATCTTCAGTTATTAACCTCTGGTATGTGATTAATATGAAAGGATCATTTTGAAGAATTTTCAAAATTTCATTTGAATATATAGTTGATATTTTTCATATAAAAATGCTTTTTGATGTTAGTGAACAATCTAAAAACTATATATTATATGTAAAACATCAACTAGAGTTTCCAATTAAAAATGTTTTTAACTTACATTCTGTACACCAGGCACTATGTTCTGTAACCCAAGAAGCTCAGATTGGATCCTCTGATACAGGGGTTCCCAAACTTTTAGACAAGCGTACCACTATATAGAAGTTCACACTTCTGCGTACCACCAGGTGACAAACTCAAAGCTAATACAGAAAAACTAATATAAAGCGTATCATTTTTGGGTGACGAATATAGATGTATTTAAATAGAGAACATAAATATTTCATAGCTTTATTAAACATGGGGGGAGAATACACATTTGAAGACGTCTTTTTCATCAAATTTTTGTTATATGAATACTGTGTTTATATCACTAGTCAAATACACGTAAGAAAATTTAATAAATTTGATCTGGTGAACTTTCAAATCAAGAAAGAGGGGGATTGAGCTGTTTTTTGATTTCACATACTGTATTTTTTATTTCATTTCACGTACCATTACTGGTACACATACCATAGTTTGAGAACCTCTGCTCTAATATGTAATAAAGAAGTAAAGATAAACTATTCACAGTTCTCAGAGGATTATTTTACAACTTAATACACAATATAGTTATTATCATAATTCTCTTAAAACAGTGACTGAATGTAAGTTTTGTTTGCATGTATACTATACATATTTCAAGAAAATGGGAAAACAACACCAGATATTTCTAAAATACAACGTATTTATTTAAAACATTAAAGTTGTAATATGAATTCTATAGTGAGAATTATCAAAATATAATTTCATATATATTTAAATTTTCCACAATATGGGAAGTTGATGAGAGAAATTATTGTCCTTGTTGCACTATTTTTCTAAAATAAGTCATGGTTGTCCATTTATTACTAGTGAGATTTTCAAGGTCTTCAAATTCTTCATCATTTTAAAAAAAAAATAAATGAAGGTGATGATAAAAAATGTTGCATTTGATTATATGAATTTGTAAACACACTTAAATGTCATTACATCCATTATATTAAAAATTATTCATTTTCATGCAATTCACTTATTGGATAAAATAAATTTTCTAATTACATAAAGCTAGCTTCATCTGACAATTGAACATATCTTATAAGAATTTGGAGTTTTCAAAGTAAAACAAACAGACAAAATAATAATAAAATCAAATCATAATTACTGAGATGAAACTATTAATTAAATCACTTGATTTATGATTACTTTAGAATTGATCTTTTTTATTTTAAAAAAATTTGTAGCAGTTCTTGGAAGAAATTTGTTCTTACGACTTAATTTGATAAAAAACAGGGATGGCTAACTAAGCACAGCAGATGACCTTACAAAAACAAGTATGCCTAATAACTGAGCACATAAGATGAACAGCTATTTGAAAAAAGAACCAAGTCATGATTGTCCATTTACGACAGGTGATGAAAGAAACAAAATAACGTTATTTAAAAAAAGAACCAAGCCATGATTGTCCATTTACTACTGGTGAAGAAAAAAAACAAAATAAAATAAAAAATTCTTTCAGCTCATAGTTATTTTCATTCTTCCTCTTCAAAGCCATCTAAAAGCTCATCAATTTCATCATCAGATGAAAGTACAACTTTAGCACCAGATTTTGTTTGTTCATCTTCACAATCTGCTTCAGCAGTTGCAAATTCTTCAATCAAAGAATCAAGTTCCTCTTCATTCTCATCTATTTTAACAATTTTCTTCTTTTTTTCTTCTTCAACAAACTCTGTTAAGAGTTCATTCATTTCAGAATCATCAATATCAAGTATACCTTTAGACTTTTCTGTTCCTTTTTTTGTTGCCTTCAGATTTCTTTTACTTTTTCTTTCCGGTTCTTTTCTTTTTTCATTTTTGCTCTTTTTGGTTTTTGATTTAACCATTGTAGTTTGTTAAATGTTTCAAGATGTCAAAGGAATAACATGTACTTGGTTTTAGCTTCTCATTAAGTCTTAAATCTAAAAATAAAGAAATAAACATAATAAATGACAGATTTTCAGCAATTAAAAATTCAAAGACAAATCAACTGAAATATTAAAAAGTTTATAACTGAATTTTTGAATATTTAGAACTGAAATATTTTTACAAGAAGAAAGTACTGGATTCAGAAAAAATCTTGATTTCAGATTTTCGAGGGATTTATATGTTTTAAGAGGTTCTGAACACAATTTGACTATTTTTAAAAGTTGTCTCTTTGAGTCTGTCTGTTTGTATGTGACACAAATTTTGTGGGCTCAAAAACTAATGCATAGAATTTAATCCAACTTCAGATTAAGTTAAACCTTGATATAAATTGCTGTTGATCAGGTTTTGGTGCAAATTGCACAACAGGTGGCATTTCTATGTTGCATTTTCCATGATTTCCACAATAGAAATACATTTTAAGAACTAATTCACAGAATTTTATCAAACTTTGTATTTTGTTCTTTGGCATAAACAGACTCTGATTAGGTTTGAGTGTAAATCGCCTAACATGTGATGCTTCTATGCTGCGTTTATCCGAATTTCTGCAACAACTATACATTAAGAACTAATGCAAGGAATTTCACCAAATTGCATAACCTGTTAGACCTTGACATAAATAGAGCCTTATTACGTTTGGATGCATAACACCCAACAGCTGTCACTGCTATGCTCTATTTTTCACGATAGCTATATCTCAAGAACGATCAGACTGTCACTTAATTTTGGTTGTAGATGATTTGATTTGCATAGAAAGTTTTGTGTGGGATAGAATACTAGTTTTTATCTAAAAATAAATCATGATTTTTTTTTTTTTTTTAACAAATTTTATGACTTTTTTCTGAACACAATGATAAAATGATATGAAGCATTTTAATCATACACTAATGCTATATAATTATAAAATGTGTTAAGACATTCCAATTTCTCTAAATTCATATTTATGACACACAATCCATGCACAAAAAGAAAATTTCAATTCTTTAAATATATTAATCTTTCAAAATGAATTTAATATCATAATTTCTTGAATGCTACCCAATTTTTCATCACAATGCTGTTTTAATAAACAAAAATAATAATGTATTTCCAACAAAATAAGTCAAAGTCTTATATTAATTTTTGCTTCGAAAGATACATTTGGGATTTCTTTTTTTTATGCACAACAATTTATTAACAACCTAATTTATTCATATAATACTACACTCATGTTCAAAATTAAGCGAATTTTCAGATTTGGTTGATTATCTCCAAAAGTACTGGACAGATTTCAATAAAATTACATATTTACATGCAACAAAAATAAGCATTCAACAGTTATAATGTGCATGCATAATCATGTTTAAGAATCATAAACATCAGGAGGTATAAAACAGAGCTTACAATTTTGAACCAAAAAATGGGTTAATAAGGGTATGGTCCTCTCTTACAGTTGTACATCTCTCACAAGGTGGACTCATACCGGAAATCAGGCAGTTTAAAAGTCACTGTGGCAGTTAGTCTCACTCTCCCAACAATGCTGTTTACATGCCCTGGGAGGTAGAAAGAGAGTTCCAATTTTCCACTCCAGAGCGTCCCAGACATGCTCCATAGGGTTTAGGTTAGCTGATCTGGCTGGTCAAGTGAATATTCCCACTTTCCAGAAATTCGTCGGGCAGATGAGCTCTATCTGGACACACGTTGTAGTCCATTAAAATAAAATCAAGCCAACTGCATCTCTGAAAAGGCAAACATAGGGTGCCAAGATATCATGCCTACACCTTACACCAGTTATTGAGCCATTGCCAAACACAGGGAGGGGTGTCCGCTTATCCAACATCATACCTACCCAGACCATCAAACCTCCGCTGCCATAGTGTTCTTTTTCTTGGAAGTTGGAAGGCAGGTAGCAGATACCTGGTTTTCTCTAGATGAAAGTACATCGAGAATTTGTATTTAGACTGAACAGAAGTTTAGACATCAGTGAATTCGATGGTGCCCCATTGATCCCTGGTCCAAAGTCGATAATCTCTGCACCATACTAAACGGGATCACCTGTGTGCAGAAATGAGTGGGCCGCAAGAAGCAGGTTTTATTGAAAACAGCCTTCTGTCATGTAGCCTTCTGCAAGAAGTAACTCTTGAAACATAACTGCCTGTGGCCACATAAATGCCACAAGATTTGAGAGAAGCTGTAGCACTCTTGTTACACCTCACTGTAATGGACAAATTACGATCTTTGTTTGCCATTGTGGCTCTTGCAGGACCTTGCCTAGGCTTTCTCTCTACAGATCTAGTGTCCTTAAACTGTTTCCATAAGTTGGGCAAGACACATTGAAGTTCCGAGGAATCTGTACTTGAGACTGCCCTGTTTCCAGTCTTCCCGCGATTTGCCACATTATTCTATCATCCAAATGTTGGTGGTTACTCATTTTTACTGTTTTCTTTTGAATTTCATCGAATGTTGCAAAAAAATACCAAGATATTCAGCAAGGTATGTGAGTGGATAACATGCGAAAATTGCCACACTCGCTTGTAAAACCTGCTCCTCTAACCACACCGCTCATACACAACATGTGTACGCTCACATATTTGACACTAAAGAATTGCATTTTTGTTTCGAAATCTTAGTTTTACCTTTCATTGACTATTCTTCATGAAATTCGACAAAATATGTAAACTCTTAATTTTGAACATGAGTGTGCATAGTACTTGTTGAAGCTAGACAGTAAACCCTAAACCCATGGCAGAAACGGAGCGACATTGTTGAAGAAAGGGAACGGTACCTTGCAGAAAACTTTTACCATCAACCGGCTGATAGAAATATTATTTTTAAGATTTTTATTCTCATTTTAAAGTAAAAAATATTAAAGTTAGTAAAGTTTCATTAGAAGTTTCTAGAAGACTAATTTTTTATGCAACTAAATATCTCCTTATTTAGTTATGTAACTATGTTTTGAAAACATAATAACATATATTTTTGAAAAAAGTAATGGGACAATTTACTTATAAATTACAGTAAATTCTGTCTAAGGCGGACTCTGTGCAAACCGGAAATCTGTCTACCGCGGAAAATTTTTCAAGTCCCGGTGAACCCATAGAAAATAACATTAATTCTTGTTGCATAAGCCGGAATCTGTCTAACGCGGAAACGGAAATGTTTTTATGGTCCCACCGAAACCAAAATTTTACATAAGGCGGAAAGCGGAATATTTTAAAAATGAAAAGCATTTCGTTTATGAAACTTTAAAACTGATATATATGCGTCATTACTCAATCTCGAAAATTTTAATTAAATTCCGCAATGTTTAAAAAAAGTTAATTTAAAGAACTAGAAACTATTTAAAATTTAAGGAATTCTTGCATTTAAAAAATGAAATAATCCTTTTTTCCTATATAAATTTGCATGTAAAAATTATCATTACTAGAAGGATGCCCATTTATGAAAATATGTATTTTCTAAAGTACAAATGCATTACACTTTAAGGTTGTACTCAAATTCAAAGTGATAGCATTACTTTCTCATTCCCGAAGTTATTATTATTTGTGTGTGTCTGGATGTGTTTGAGTGTAAGCTTCATATTTGCATTACAGCAGTACTAAGAAATTGAATAGCATTTCTCATTTATCTGTAAAGATTTTCAGAATATCAGTTTTCAATGGACATTCGAGTCATGACAATCAATGAAAGATCGTTATCTGCGAGCAGTTTATTACAACTCAAGATCCAACCTTTTTATAGAAAACATAAAACGCTATTCGATTGACGAATGCTTCATTCTAATAAATCACGTGGTCAGAAAACTTGATCATTGCATGGGTTATTTGTTCTTCGTCGTTTTACCTTGTCTAAGGATATTAATAAGTGCATCGTAAAAATGGGTTCAAAATCTAAACTGAATACTCCACCGCTGCAGGATAAAGTCGCAGTTACCAAATTAAAAGAAAAATAATTATTCTGCAGAAGATCTTTGTATTAAGTTTAATTATGGTAAAACTCAAATTTATGATGCAATAAAAAGAAAGAGTTGAAACATCCAATAGAAAAAGGAAACTTGTAAAAAATAAAGTCATTGATTACATTTACCTATGAATGCTTATCGATTGCTAGAGTGAAAATTTTGCTCACATCTGGACTATATTGCGAAAAAAAATGTAAAATGGATTTTAAAGATTCCAGTGAATGGTTAACGAGTTTCTATAATCTACACAACATTGCCATGAAGCATGCTTGCTGACATCCGAAATATGTCCCACAGCATGAAATTCGGAAATGGAAGGAAAATTTCCTCTGCTGATTGAAAAATATCAAGAAATTGATACATATAATTGCGATGAGATTCGACTATTTTATCGTGTGTGCTAAATAAGCCACTTGTAAAAAGAGGGAGCTAATACCGCTGAGATAAAACTTCCAACCAGCGTTGACTGTTTCGTTATCTATAGGAAAGCAAATGAGGATAACCATGCTTCTGAAAACGCTGAAGACACCGTGGAATTCAAAGATATCAGGACGGCTTGAGAAGAATTAGGTGCCTAGAAATTATTTTTTTTGTTCAGAGAAATGAATAAAATAATACTGATAATAACAGACTTACACGTTAGTGCAGAATGCCTTGTAAACCGAAAAAAAAATACACCGATAAAAGATTACTTTTTGATTTTTTTAACTACTACGCGAAATATAAAGTATGTAATTGTATTGGTTAAATTAAATTATTTTCATTAAATTTCAGAACTGGAGAAATTTCTTATTGGTAATATTTATTTTTGTGTTCAAATAATGCTTTCGAAATTATTAAAAACAATAAATTTAATAGCAGTCTAATTTCATCAAAACTTTCATTTTAAAGAACAGTACTAAAAGTTAGGAATGTAAAAAAATATACGATTTGCGTATTTTTAGGAGGACGGAGTGGGATGGAGGAAGCTCTTTTGCATAAGCCGGAATATTGTCTACCACGGAAAATTTTCTCAGTCCCGACCGATTCCGCCTTAGACAGAGTTTACTGTATTGTAAATATGTTGAATAATTCCTCTAATACTGATTCATTAATTTTGGGTTTTGGGCTATTTTTACACGCAGTTTTAAACAAATGCGACCTTACGTTTAAAAACATCTAATGTATCATAAACCAGGTATTATTTCTCCAGTGTCGTCATTCTAATTGTATTATGCACAAATTTGACATTCATTTTTCCATTTTTGCTGTTAAAAAAATCTCACGTTGCAGAAATTTTGCTGATAATGAAGCTTGTCGCCGAAAGCTTAAAAAAATTCTGACACCAGGACGGTAAACAACTTAAAGGTTCCACAGAAAAAAAGGTTCATAACATCATTAAAATGTCAAAAATGTTCACAGAATTATTATTAGCAATACTTGAAAGAAATAGAAATCTCTTTTTTTATCACTGGACAGGGAACTGACTCATCCATTTTGCATTTTAAATATATAGACAAGAATCTACGTCTGTGTACACAAATTCATATTTAATCAGGGCTGGGTGTTTGCCAGCAGAAAGTAATTATAACCAGTTTTAACTGGTAGAAACTTGCAAAAACTGACATAAAAAATTTCGTGGCATAATCTGAGACATTTTTAGTAGTATTAAATTCCTTAAGTACATTTTATTCAGGATAGATAACAAATAAAATATTGTGGATGGTTTTAATTAAAAGATAAATAAATCTGTATTAGAAAAAATGGGTAATGTAACAGATAAAATTTTTGTTATATTATGATTGTAAATATTATATCCTTTGAAGCAAACTCAACTCCTTTCCCAGAAACATATTTCTCCAAGAAAGCCCTAGAAAATGTCTTGCCTTCTGTGTGGTGGTCATCTGTAATAACGAATACTGGTGAAAATAAGGATTTTTCAAATTTTGTACCCTCAATAATGACATTGCCAGCAAGTAATGCTGGTCTTGAAAGAATATTATCAAACTTTTCTTTCCTCCAGAACAAATTGGGTCATTCCATGTCAAATCAACCAATGGTCTGAACCTTGACATCTCAGAAATTTATAATTTTTGGTGCAGTGGTAGAGTCAGTCAAGTTAACAAGAAAAACCAAAATTTCCGATTTTTTGCACTTTTAATTTTTGAGTTATTGATTTTTGAAAAATGAAAAATTGTTGAAATTTGACTCCACTTTGACAACTTTAAACAGCTGTAGACAAAAAACTATTTGACGTAGAGAGCTCAAATTGGTGTCATTCCCTTCTGTTTTTAATTATCTTTAAATTGATATACAATATGATTAAAATATTTAAAATTTAAATTTTTTATTAAAAAATTAATTTAAATTTTAAAATTTCAAAAACACCCCTTTTGATTTTTTTGAAAAAAATATATGTTTTAAAGACGACAATTGACTATGTGTATGCCAACTTTCATAATGGGATGACAATGGGTTCCTATGGAAATTAATATTTTTGTATTATCACATATGAAATTTGCTTGTTTTCCATGTTTAAAGTGTACCTGTAAAGTGTAAACTCATTGGTTAATGTTTGAATGAATACGATGACTAATCTATTAAGTAGTTTTTGTAATACAAATAAATATGAAAATTTAATCTATTAAATATAATATCAAGTTATAATTTGTAAAATGCTTGTTTATTAAATGACAGTAGAGCAGGCATTCTAATACATGGTTAACTTTTAAATTAAACAATATATACAAAAAAAAAACAAACAAACAAACAAACAAAAAAAAAAAACACCTTACAGTCTCAAAGTCTAATTAACTCTCTAGTCTTTATAATAAATTTCAAATTTTCTTAATGGAGATCAGGTACTTGTAACAAACAGTCCACTAAAATTGCTTGACATATTTTATAAATGTTATATTAGCTAGCTTCAATGGAATTTGATATTTGAAGCAAGTTAATTTTCTTTTGAATGTCTTTATTGTTTAATTTAAAAGTAAACCATGTATTAGTATGCCTACTCTATTGTCATTAAATAAACAAACATTTCTCAAATTGTTATTACCTGATATATTTAATAGATTAAATTTTCATATTTCCTTGTAATACAAAAACTACTTCATAGATTAGCAGTGGTATTCAAACTAGAGGTCTGGGCTATTTTTATTCACGACACTCGGGCCGGGCTAGGCTCGGGCCTTACTTTTTTCTGAAGGATCGGGCTTTAAGGATCGGGACTTATTTTTTCCAAACCCAGCCAGGGGGCTGCCTTCATTCTTCCTAGGTTTGCACAGGTCAAAATTTTCAGTTCTTGTCTTGACACAGCCTATATGAAAATCATTGTCTCAGGGTGGTCTGGACCGTGCTAACAGTAAAATTTGGCCAGACTAAAAATATTTTTCAAAAAATGCATATATTTTTAAATTATCATTCTACGATTAAACTTTAAAATGTATTCATTTTAAAGAATAGAAAATTTCTAGGCAATAAAATTAAAATACAGTAGTAAAACCTGTTAAAAAGAACCTGCCTATGACAGAATCCTGTCTTAAAAGGAAAAATATGAAAATCCATGCAAAATTAATGCAGTAGACTCCCTCAAATGCGCACAGCTTGGGACCAGAGGGTGTGCGGATTTTAGAATTTTGAAGATTTCTGGTCATTGCTTTGTTTACATTTTTTAAACAATAATTTGAATGTAATAATGCAATCAAAATTATAAATAATGCTTGCAATATAGTAAAATATTAAAATAATTAAGTAAAGTAATAAACTAAAATGATAAAAAGTAAGATATTTTTAAAAATGATTAAATTATTAAAAGGTCAAGTAGATAATTAATAATGTATAATTAAATATGCATAATAAAGATGAGATACATCCCTTAAATTTATCAAGAAAACTTTCCTTTTAAAGGTACTTTATTAATTCACAGCAAAATCATAAAGTAAGGAAGTTTTATTTCCGGTTTAGCCAGTCTTAATAACCAAAAAAGCTTGATTACTGCATAAATATATTTGGTAAAAAGATTGTGATTACCAGTGATATCAGCAATATCTTGGATTTTTTTCAGAAATAAATCTATACTTCCTTCATGAAAAACCACGAGTTTAGTCATATTATCAAGAATTACATATTAAAATGCATACAGAATGTTATAAAACTAAAAAATTCTGTAATTTTGTCCTTACATCTGAACTGAAAGTTTCATTGATTACATCTGTGATGATGTACGGATTTTAGGGTTGCGGATTTGAGGGAGTCTACTGTATAATAATACTCGTATGTGAGAAAAGAATATAATACATTCGCACCTGCTAAGAAGGGAATTTGTCTATAATGCTTTTTTTTTTTTCTTTGCTATGCGATTCTGTCTTAGAAGATTTTACTGTATAGCATTTTTCAGATTTTTAAGTCTCCAATACTTGGAGTATGGATTAACAATATTAATGATAATTGAAACATTTAGATACAAATAGAGATTCATAAAAAAAGAAAAAAATCGCAGCCTAGGGCCGTTCTTTAAAAATAAAGATTATAAACCGAAAAATAATAAAAGGCTAAAATAAGTATTTTTGATCAGAACTTCTCGTACGAGACAATTTTTAATCACATCGATGTAAAAATTCAGTCGGGTTGAGCAAAAATTTTAACTTTTTTCTCAGCTGGGCTGGCCAAACTTTTAGCTTTTATGCTGGCCCGGGCTGTGCTGAAACTTAACTTTTATACCGTGTCGGGCTCAGGCCAAACTTTTATACTAGGCTGGGCCATTAATATTTTTATTTTATTTTTTTTTTTTTGGGGGGGGGGGGGGGGGGGACAAGGCTCACACCAAACTTAACTTTTATACCAGGCCCGGGCCTATAAATTTCGACCTGTGCAGACCTCTAATTCAAACATTAACCAATGAGTTTACAGTTACGCTTTTGACATGAAAATACAAATATTGCAAATTTCACATATGATAATACAAAAATATTAATTTCCATAGGAACCCATTGTCATCCCATTATGAAAGTTGGCATACACATAGTCAATTGATGTCTTTAAAACATATATTTTTTTCAAAAAAATTAAAAGGGGTGTTTTTGAAATTTTAAAATTTTAATTTTTTAATAAAAAATTTAAATTTTAAATACTTTAATCATGTTGTATATCAAATTAAAGATCGTAAAAATCAGAAGAGAATGATACCAATTTGAGCTTTTTAAGTCAAATAGATTTTTGTCTACAGCCGTTTAAAGGTGTCAAAGTTTAGTCAAATTTCAGCAATTTTTCATTTTTTGAAAGTCGATAACTCAAAAATCCGAAATTTTGGTTTTTCTTGTCCTCTTGACAGGTACAACAAATAAACAAAAACATATAAAAATCTGAATCCTGAAGGTTCAAAAATAATTTTTTTTGGTTGATTTGGTATGGAATGACCCAATTAAGAAACAGCCTGGGTTCAGAAAGATTAGCAAAATTAGTCCTATGCTATGAAATGCTCTGTGGAAAAAGTAATAATAGTAAATTTGAGTGGTAATTTTGTTCTTCTAATATTGTAAAATAATTGTAAAAGATATTTCATTGAAATTTATTTCTCGCTGTTATTTTTTTGTGCTTCAGTTATTTACTTATACAGGGTGTCCACTCTCAACAGTGTCCAATGGCTAATTCCTAAACTGTTAATCATAGGCATATAGGTCCAATTACAAAAATGTTTTAAATGAGGTAAAGAAGTATTTTAAAAGCGATTTGGGTCAATAAAAATAATTCTTAAAAAATTATGAAATTTAAATTTTTATATGGTCCTATAAGTTATATTTAGTAAAATTTTCCTATTACACTGACAAGTAAAACAAAAAAATTCCCCTTCATATAACACTAAAGTTGACCGAGTTATGAAACTTTAAAAATGTATGACTTGTACCACTTTTTTACATATGAACACTGATGAGTTCAGCGATGCTTTGAGGGGTCATATACCAAGTGCTTAAAGTATTTGAAGAACTTATTTCATGTGTATCTGCGATTAAAAAAAAAAATCATACAAGCATTGAGTTAACTTTCATTCAGTTTCAGATTGACAAAAATCATTGTATTTTAACATACATTTTATTTTGTAAGGATTTGAGACTGTTTCTTTCATGATTTCTTTTAACAAAAATTAAGTTATTTCTTTAAGTTTTTATTTAACTTCAACGATCGTATATATGTTTTTCCAGCTCAAAATTTGAACTCGAACTTTAACTCACTTTCAAATATCCGATCGAGATTAAATTATACATACTGACGTTAATCCGATGAAAATCTAATATTATGATTTTCGCTGGTTACCATTTACACTTATTTTACAGGATAACACAAAAAATTTCAGATTAACCTTCAGTTACTGCCAAGAAGTTTAAGAACAAGTTTTAGATTAAATAACATAAGACTACGATGGTTGTGTTTTTTAACTTTTGTGTATTTTTTAGCACTGAATCCGAAAATTATCTTAATTTTTAACCACCATGTCAGGATTTTTCAAATCGGATACTATAAAATAGAGGAGATGACAGTATTTTTTAACTTTTGATAATTGATTTTTACGCACTTTTTAGCACTGAATCTGAAAATGACCTTCATTTTTAACCTCCACATCAGAATTTTTTTGCAAATCATAAATGTCAAAGTTAAAATAAAGCGAAAATCTGATACTATAAAACAGATATAAAACATTTTAAATTTAATTTGATTTCATTTAATTCAATAAATTATTCAATTTTTTTGGCTTATACTGGGATTCTTACAGCTAAACAGCTGAGGGGTTCGATGAGGTGGGGGAGGAGGTTCAATTTTAACTTTGAAATTTAAAATTTGCGAAAAATCCTGACGTGATGACTGAAGGTCATTTATACTGATTCAGCGGTTAAAAATACATAAAAATTTATCAAAAGTTAAAAACACAACAATGACATCTATTTTATAGTATCAAATTTTTGCTATTTTTTCTTTTTTTAACTCAAATATTTACAAATTGGAAAAAAATCTTTACGTAATGGTAAAAAATGAAGATCAATTTCGGATTCAGCGGTACAGAATACATAAGAATGAATTATCAAAAGCTAAAACTGTTAATTTTTATCATTTTATTTAACAAAAATTCTGTTGTTTTTTTTTCTTCTTATATGCCCAGTAGCAGAAAATTCTCAAAGGGTCTGCAACAGATACTTCAGGGGCAGAAAATAATCTGCAGGTAAAATATTTTTAAATTGAAGCGTTAATCAAACGATCACTTACCTTAGACGTTACTATGCATTTTATTAATTTTACTAATAATAATCTTAAGTTTTTGTATTAAGTAATAAAGAGCCAAACATAATGTAAAGCAAAATAAAGGTTCAATAGAAAAATAATCTGCAAACGAGAAAAGAAAATCTGCGACACCTGTCTTTCATCACAAACTTTCTGCTACCGGGCTTATATGTTTATTACAAATTGTATACCTTGAATTAATATGTCAGAATGATTAAAGATTTCAAATTTATATTGCAATGTTAATATGTTCTCAACCATTTTTTTTTATGTCTGACGAAATTATATTTCAACTAAATTTGTGAATGAATGATGTGAATTTGAAATGATTTGTGAATTTTTAATTTGCAGCAAAAAATATGTCCCAACTTTAAACAGCTATTACTCGGTCAATTTTATCATAGAATAACAGGACTTTTTTTGTCTTACTTGCCAGTGTAATAGGAATATTTTACTAAATATAACTTATAGGACCGAGGGACCATACAAAAATTTAAATTTAGTAAATAAAAAGAAATGTTTTTATTTACCCAAATCACTTTTAAAATATTTCTTTACCTCATTTAAAACATTTTTGTATTTGGAACTATATGTCTATCACTAACAGTTTAGGAATTAGCCATTGGACACCGTTCAACGGTGTCCAATGGCTAATTCCTAAACCGTTGAGAGTGGACACCCTGTATATTTTCACAAGAACTATTTCGATTTGTATATAGAGATAATCTTTAAGTTATTGCAATGTATTATTTATTTAAAAATACTTTGAAAAGTGATTTGTTAAAATATCATAGATTTTTTTCTTCTTCTTAAACTTTTAAATAGAAATTCAACTGTAAACAATAATATTAATAGTTAAACTTGTACTGCATCACATTACTATTATGAAAATTCCTGTTTTTCAAGTGAAAGAAAATTAGTATTATATATCAAAGTATATTTATATGATAATTTTGAAACTTTCTGCTACTTTGAATAACATTCATAATCATTAGTTTTAATTTTTAACCTGTTTACATATCAAATACATGTGTGAATTATGAATCATTGCAGATTAAAGTTCTTATTAGTATTATTTCTTAGTTTCTGCCATGCCGGTTTTAACCGGTTACAACTGCTGGTTTTAACCACCACGGCAGAAACTTTCCAACCATGATCCAAATACAGTCATGTCATCTCTTTTCTGGAACTCATCACAAAGCTCCAAATCAAGACCTGATATTTTGTGATTTCACTTTTTGGAAATGAACCTACAATTAGACTTAATCCAATTGCACCTCTTGTATCTAGCAGTAAAATAAAAACTTTTCTTTAATCAAGTTTGTCAGCACTGTTCCTATAACTCAACTGTTAATGATTTTAGCACATGAAATCTTAACTCACATTAAGAGCTCGAAAAAGTCAGATATAAACTCAGAATAATCTTGTTTTTTGCAACTCTAATCATAATTACAGTGAAACAGCACCGAAAACTGGTGATAAGTAATAATTAAAATAAAACTTTGTAAAAAATCACCATAAAATAAAAACAAAACATAGGACACGTTTTGAGCTAAAAATATTAACAGCTCGTCATAAGCTAAAGTCAACACGTGTCCGTAAGGGGAATTGTCCCCTTAGAAATAATGCAAAATTATGAAGAAATCCAAACTGTTTCCTTTAAGAACAACACTTAATATATAATGTATGATAAAATTAAAATTTTTGATATTTGTAAAAAAATTAGTATTCTGTGTGAGGAAATAACTGCTAATAAAAATGCTTCCAGATATATTGACTGAAAATTGTTTTTGAAAAATTAACAAAATCTTACACCACCAATTTATGTTGCTGGACTGACAAGTGCTCAAAATGGCTTCTTCTCTGTGAAGGATGCTAGACTGCTACTGCTCTTTAGTGGTAGATATTTGAGATTAGCAATGTGTGAGGGAATGATGGTGTAACATGGGGAAACATATAATTGATTGAGTAGACTATATAATAATAGTAAAAAATAATATTTTTATTATTTTTTGTAATGTACCAAATAAGAAGTTATTAAGTATACCAATTTACCAATTAGTTAAGTATACCAATTAAGGTGCTTTTTAATTCTTTTTATTTCTGGATGGAAAGAAATAGGCAAAATATGGTAGTACAGGTGGGGAAAAGGTGAGGGAATGATGTTTGCATGATATATATTGCATTTTTAAATACTAAATTTATTTATTGTTAAATTTTACTTTCTGTCCCTAATAAACTATGTTTAGATCTTCTAATAAAAATAAATAAAAATGTAATGAAATTAAGAGCATTTATTGGAAATACTTTTTGCACTATTGTAGAGAATAACCCATGAGTGCTATGCTTACACAAATGCACACAAACATTGAACAGGACCCAAATAGTCATTTAACACAGTGACAAACCATTTTCAGCCTTTTCTATTACATATGTGATTGCAATTATTATTTTATTATTAAATTTATTATTAGGCCCCTAATTGTCCTCAGGACTAAATATTCACCGAGAAATATGAAATCAAACATGTTCTTTACATCACAGAAGTTCAAGAACAATTCACCAATAATTTTGGTAGATATTCGACAGTGTACAATCGAAAGCATCCAGCCCCTGTTCCTTAACTTTTGGAGGCCAGTGTATTATAACATGAAAGAAATAATTAACATGTTACACAGGGCTCCCACTCAACTTTTGTAGTAAAAAAGAGATCATTTTTTTCAAAAAAGGGGACCAAGAGGGTAGAGGGACCACATATTTTGTAAAAAAAGGGATCAAAATAAACTATTTTAGCAAATCGTAAAATAAAATAAACACAGAAATCATCCTCTCCTTCAATTGTCAGTGTCACTTATTAATAAATGTTCAAAGTATAATTTGTTATAAAGAAAACTCTTGTTCCAATTCAAATTTTGAAATTCATTATCTATTGTTATTGGTAGAGGTTACAAACCTTCTAATATTGATACTGCTTTATTTGAACCACATACAGCATCCTCGTTCCTCAAGTTCACCGTCAGTCTTCTTCTCTTTCCAGTACTAGTATTATTTTAAATACTAAATATAATAAAAATAGATGTTTATGCGTACAATGTTTTTTGAAGAGACCAATGCATGCAGAGTTAAAAACAGTTTGGCATGAAGGTACCTGTATGCCTGAAGACGCACATCCAAACCAGTTTTTGAAGTTTTAAAATTAGATTTTCTAGTTTTTTATGCGAATTTTCCACATTAGCTAAAGGAATCTGGTTGCAATGTTTTAGCCCAATATATTAAATTTTGTCCTCTTTTAAATAAAATTTATTCTACATTCCTACAGCTTTTTATGTGATTTTTAGAATTATTTTGCGTTTTGAAGTGATTTTTTGAGATATAAAGGAATCCCATTTAAATCTTTCAGTTTAATATCGCTAATTACTTTCTGTGCCAATTTTATTAGATTTTAAGTGTTTATCATTGTTTCATGCTGATCTTTTGACCTTCATACAAGGAAACCAATTTCCATCTTTTAGCCCAATGCCGTAAATTTTGTTCTTTATGATTTTTTGCATTTCAAAGTGATTTCGATACTTGTTTTCTGAAATGAAAAGAATTCTCCATTAAACAGATCATGTCAAATTAGCGTTTTTTATGCGACCCATTGATGAAATGCGCGTTTTTTCCATGATCTTTTGACTAAAATTCCCTTTTTCTGCAATCCTTTGACTAAAGTCCTGATTTTTCTGCGATCTTTTGACTAAAGTCCTGCTTTTACCGCGATCTTCTGACAATATACACGTTTCTTACGCGATCCCTTGATGAAATTTATGTTTTCCACGACCCTTTGACTAAATTCGCATTTTTTACAAGACCCTTTGACTAAATTCACGTTTTTTACATGACCCTTTGATGAAATTCACGTTTTTTTACGTTACCCTTCGACTAAAATTTTTGACGAAATTAGTGTTTTTTTCCCGAAATCCTCTGTGCTGTGGAAATTCACGTTTTCTCTGTGATCCTCTGTCGAAATTTGCATTCCTTCAAGCGATCCATCACAAATTTTGTGTTTTTCAAGAGATCCTTTGATGAAATTCACAGGTTTTTTTTTTCGTTGTAAATTTTGTTGCGTATCCGTAATTAATTACAGACAAATCGTAATACTTGGCACCTCTGTATATTGTTATCACAATCACATTGAAAGTTATAACAATGTCTAAGAGAGAAAGCGTGTTAGTTAACACTACAGAATTTAAACTGAGTCTCTCTATTCTAAAAAAAGTAACTTGCGCTGTCACCGCCGCCGGTTTTGAATTTTTTGTGACCGGAGGTCTTTCTCTGTTAATATTAAGAAAAATATTGCATACAAAAATATGAAAATCGGTGGTATTATCGAGAAATGTTTCATAAACACGCTGTTGCAGACAGTTTTCAAATTGAAGAACTATTTTAAGCGATTATTTAATGCTAAAGTTGGACAAAATCGTTCCATTAAAAAAGTTTTATAGGGGCAAAAACTATACATGGGAATTAATTCATTTTTATATTATTTTATACGTTAGAATTTTTCGGTGTGCAGACTGCATTAATTTTTTTAATTTGACTCATTTTTTGAGGTTTTATTTCTATTATAAATTCAAATTTTCAGCATTTTGAGAGATATTTTTTACTTATTTTAGAAAATGGTATTAATTTAAACTGTTGCCAACTGCATAAATAGCGCAAACAATAATGTTTGCTTCAAATTAAAAATTTATTTATACATGACTATTATAAACAGAAATAAAACTTTCAAATTAGAATTAAATAATTACGTACAAAAAGTAGAAACTTATTGAAAATTACTTCATAAAAGCTATATTTACACGTGAATTTTAAAAGAGAAAGGATATTGTAAAATAATAAATTCATTAACATGTGCTAGAAGTCTTAAATAGGAGAAATTACGTCACATTTCACTTATTATGTAAAATTAACAAAAAATAATATTGCAAAACAGTTTAAATTTAAAAATTGCGCGAGACATTTATTTGATATGATCTTTTCCTCTTTTTTTGTTAGGACAGCGCAAATAATATTTCATTTCTAACAAAAGTATTTTCACGTCAATATTAAAAAGATAAAGAAAAGTTTGGTGAAAATTACGTCAGTTTAAAAATGATACATTTAAAATGTCTTATTTAAAAGAACTTTCTTTTCACTTTGTTAAATACTGGGAGACAAAGACTCTGTTTACTTAATTCATTTTATATCAGCTTATTTTGAAATATTTAACTGATTTTATTTAATCAAAGACGAAAACAGCCATTGTATCTTTTAACAGATTTTTCCTTAAAATTCCCCAATCAAAGAGAAATGAATAGAAACCCGTTTATACGGAGATCACAACTGTTTTTTAAATTATAATTCAGTCTTCCAAAAAATTTTTAAAGCCGATCAAATTAGCGTGCTTTTAGAGACTGCAGTGTCTGAACGGTGGTTGGTGAGCGTAGCTCGTAGGGGGCCGAACCCCCCAGTGTTATTAAAATAAACAGAAGATGATTTAAAAACAGCAATTATTATCGAATTATTTCTATTCATAAAAAATTCTATGTTTTAGATATAAAATTCAATGGAAAAAAAGTATTCATATTTTTTAACTTGTAATTACTTTTATTTTATTACAATTATTTAAATAGAGCAACTAAATAAATAGCGAGGTGGTATTAGTAGTACTTTGGAATGTTGAAAACAATGAACAATCCTGGTATTATTCGGTGTATAATCTGCGGATTATACGGTGGTGCAGATTATCTGCAGAATTTTTTTCTAAGTGCTAAAAATTGCAGCTGTGGATTATATGCCGGAAAATACGGTAACTGAACAGCCTTTTTTTTTTTTTTGTTAATTAAAGCTGTTTTCATAAACAATTAAGAATTTTTTTTTACATAATTTTTAACTAATGAGTATTTAGTTAATTTACATTTTAGGTAAATTAGTTTAGAACAACAATCGACAATCCTTTGAACCCCACAGGCCACTAAATTCATGAATTTAAATCCTGCAGCCTGCTGAAATGAATTTTTTAAAACATAAATACACTTGTGCAATAATGATCAGAGAACTTCCATTTTGTTAATATGAAAAGCAGTTGTCAATGCACTCAATTTTATGAACACTCAAAACGAAATTTATAAAACTCTGATTTATCTTTGCTTTATAAAGCAAAGATAAAGCAGGATTAACATTTATAAAAACTTAATTTTGAAACCATATTTGTTTTAATAAACTTGAGTTACTGGAGAAAAAAGAAAAAAAAAACTGCCAGAGCATTGAGAAAGATTGGATTTCTAAAGTGGCCTCATAATTTTGATCCTGGGCCAGACAACAGTACCCTTATCTGGTTAAGTACCTTGAAGACTGACATTTCATGCCCCGAAGACTTTCAATCTATGATGGATATAGCATGTGCCAGATGCCTTTAGCTTTCACAGTGATTAGTGGTTTTCAACAAGCCTCAAACCCACAATCCTTTAATCATGAGTACAATGTTCAGCCGGCTATAGCAGCATACACGTTTGACTACAATGGACAATAAGTGATGCATTTAGATTATATTAAGGGGATTCTTCACTCACTTGAAAACACCCGCTTTGTAATGTTAAACCAATGGGGAGGTTATTTTCAAATTTCTCGTTTAAATTTGAATATTTTTAAAAGATTTTTTTTGCATGGGATAGCTGAGCTTAATCTTTAATATGACTCTTTTTTACCCTTTCAATTTTGGTTGCAGATTTTTTTTAAAAAGTTCTTTCAGCTTCCAAACCGGTTTCGAAACAAAGTATCTTTAAAAAAAAAATCTGCAACCAAAATTGAAAAAGTAAAAAACTCAGCTATTCTATGCAAAAAAAAAAATCATTTAAAAATATTCAAATTTAAATGAGAAATTCGAAAACAACCTCTCCATTGGTTTAACATTACGGAACAGATATTTTCAAGTGCGTGAAGAATCCCCTTAATTGCTATATCTGATCATTGTGCCATTTTTTAATATAAAATAAAAGTCTGCACTGTTATACACTGAAAAATGTCAAACCGATTTTTCCTTATTTTACAGCTAATTAAAAAAAAAGAGAAAAACTTTAAAATGATTTTAAATTAATAGCATTAAATAGAATTTTTAAACATTCAAATATGAATTAGAATAATATTAAAAAATATTAATTTCATTCTAACTATAACATATATTTAGAAAATTGAAACTAATATTTACCCTTATGTTACAATTTTTTTTTCTTCTAAATATAGATAGCTTTCCTAGCTTTTCAGTCCAAAAACTCCTTTGCAATCTACAATCAAAACACAAAATTATTATTCATTTAAAGAAATTCAGTTAATAATAATATTGCATCGAAACATTGTAGAAAATCTCTTAACATAGAAAAGTATTAATTCAGATAAATAATTATTTACTGTTTGAAACTGAAAAAAAAAAAAAAAAAAAAAAAAAAACTTGTGATACAAATGGAGATTTAAATGTAATTTGATTGTTTTAAGTTTTTTTACTCATACAAATGAAATAATTGTATGTTTTTGTGCATACCATATGTTTTTTTCCTTCAAAATTTGTTAAAAAAAAAAATCAGGGTTTGTATCAAGCGGGTTGATGCAGGGTTTTCTTGAGATCTATTTTGAGAAAAGTAAAAGTTACTTTTGTGAAAAATAACATATGGTAATGAAAAATCTAGTAAGTCAAATTTGAATCAAGCATTTATTAATAACTCCTCCAATTCTTCTTGCTAAGTTTTCTGTTCTAGTGAACTTGGTTTGTTTTCAAGATAACATAATAATGAGAAGTATGTTTTCATGGAATGAAATTTAGTGAAGATGCCTATTTTATTGAGAAAAAATTTGTGAAGGGACCTGTTTTATCAGACTTCCAGGTTTAAAAAAGGGCAGGGTGCTGCTTGTGGGAAAAGGGCCCTTTTTTAATTCCAAAGGGCACATTTTGAATACTTAAGGGCACTTTTTTTATTTTTAAAAGCTTTCTTTTGATTTTTAAAACTGCTTTTAATATTTAATAGTCAGGGAACATTTTTACAGACAGTAATCAGCCAATTTTTACCATGCAAGTTAATTTTTTAATACTCAAAGGAGTAGGCACTTTTTTTTCTCCTGGCGGCAAGAAGGGTGCTAATTTTTTGGATGAGGGGCAACAAGGGTGCTATTTTGTAAACCTAAGGGCAGGCAGGGTGCAGCACCCTCCTGAAATTGTCTGGGGGAAACTGGTTTTATTAAATGGATTTTTGTGAAGGGGCACTAAATAAGTCCCCAATTTTGCCGGACCACCTCTTAGAATCTGGCATCACACATGAGTATTTGGGATTTGAATAGGTTCTGTACATAGCAGAGTTACTCCCAGACAGTTTCAGAAGGGTGTTGCAACTGCCTTCCAGTTAAGGAAATTGCACTTTAATCAAAAATATTCTGTTATTGCTGTTTGATTTTTGTATTGAAAAATTTACTTGCATAAAAGAACTGATTCGTTGTCATGACTTGGAAATAATGTCCTGGCTTATTAATATTAAAAGTAATTTTAGAAATCAAAAGAGTGCTCTTTTTTAACCAGGAGCACCCTGTCTTTTTTAAATATAAGGGAAACTCAGATATCATGATTGATCACTGCATAAAATTGTTAGCAATTTTATATTTAAATTTACAAAACCATAAAGTACATTGCATTATACCAGGGTTTGCCCAAGTGGGCCCGCCCGAAAAAACACACCCGGGGTTTTTCGGGCGGGCCCACTTGAAAAAACTCATGAAAAAACCCATTGTGGGTTTTTTCAAATTTTCTCATGTTTTCACAACTAACATTATTTAATCTGCGGGTTTTTTCGGGCATGCATACTTGAAAAAACCCATTGTGGGTTTTTTCAAATTTTCTCATGTTTTCACAACTGTAACATTATTTAATATAAGGCATGAGAATGGGTGAAAACTGGAAAATTGGATTAGCAGTCAGTGGCTGTTAGACAGGGTTTGCCCAAGTGACCACTTGAAAAAAAAACATTGTGGGTTTTTTCAAATTTTCTCATGTTTTCACAACTGTAACATTATTTAATCTGAGGGTTTTTTCGAGCAGGACCACTTGAAAAAACCCATTGTGGGTTTTTTCAAATTTTCTCATATTTTCACAACTGTAACATTATTTAATCTAAGGAATGAGTATGGGTAAAAACTGGAAAATTGGGTTAATAGTCAGTGGCTGTTAGACAGGGTTTGCCCAAGTGGGCCCAGCCCGAAAAACACGCCCAAATTTTTACGGGCATTGAAAAAACTCATTGTGGGTTTTTTCAAATTTTCTTGTGCTTTCACAACTGTATCATTATTTAATCTAAGGTTTGAGAATGCAAAGATAAAGGCCAATTTAAATATATTTCAAAAGAACCAGATTTAAAGGAATTTCTAAGCAGAGATAAAATGACCAAAAAAGAAAAAAGAAGGAAAATTTTCATGCCTGTAATCTAAAATGTATTCAAATGCTTTAAATCTTAATGCATGCAAAAAGATTGCACTTGAACCCCATCCTGATTGTTTGCATTGTTATAGCTTTTAAGATTAATCATCCCATTTATTATCCTGCTTCAATGTTCAATGAAAGTGTTATATAGGAGTTTTCCACACAAAAATGGTTCAGATTACGGCAAAAAAGAGTAAAACAGATAAGTTTCCTCCTGGATTTTGTGAGTTTTTTCTTTACATTTAGTACCAGCTACCTGTGCTTCAATCGAACAATACTTTTCCACATTTGGTCTGGTTTGGAGCAAGTTACGTAATCATTTTGGAGTTGATAAAGCAGCAAAGCTAGTAATAAGTGTATCGCCATTTGTGATATAAATTTACAAATGTTACTGACTTCTATGACAATCTAATTTAACATTTAATACTGTTGCAATATATATGTAGCTAATTTTGCTAAAATTTTCAAATATATTATTGCGAATCCCATTTCTTTCAAAAGAAAAAAAAAAAGTCTTCAACTGATTTCTGATTTGAAGTGAATGAAAGAAACTATATAAATTTAACATGTTTAACTTAAGGTAAGAATTATATAAAGAAATCCATTTGTGGTTCACTTAATATATGCTTAGTTCAGCAAACTAGTCCCATGAGATACAGATGTACCTTTTAAATTAATTTGATTTTTTTTTCTTTTTATATACTTTTTGTTAATTTATACTTAATTAATGCAAATTATGCCCAAGTTTCACTGATAAATGAAGAATTCAGGTATTATGTATATGAAAATTAGAAGCTTAAAGTGCTCTCCAAAAAAACTCAATAAAGCCCGAAAAAACCTGGGTTTTATCAGAAAAACCCGAAAAAACCCGGGTTTTAGACTAGTGGGCCCAGTGGGCTGGGTTTTTTCGAAAAAACCCGGGTTTTTTCTAACCCTGCATTATACTGTGCAATTTTAGTTATATACAGACTTGTATAAAAACAAAAACTTTCCGCACACATAAATATTAGGTCAAAAATTTCCGCAAATTAATTTAATGTTCAATAAAATTACGTGTTATATTATTTTAACGATATGAACTAAAAATCATAGTTTAAAATAATTGTTATTTCCTTCTATACATAAAAAAAAGTTTTGATTTGGAAATGGGCCAATGAGAATCTGCGTAGATATTCCTGGTAGATCGGCATTCAATTTGAATGCCTAAGCATGGCCTTTCTTTGTTAATATAAAAAAAAACTGTGGCCTTCTAAAAATATGAAAATCGGTGATATTATAGAGAAATGTTTGATAAACACGCCGATGCAGGCAATTTTCAAATCTAAGAATTATTTTAAGAGATATTTAATGCTAAAGTTGGACAAAATCGTTCCATTAAAAAAGTTTTATTGGATCAAAAACTATACATGAGAATTTAATCATTTTTAGATCCTTTTATACGTTATAAGTTTCTGGTGTGCAGATTGCATTTTTTTTTTTTTTTTATTTGACCCATTTTTTGAGGTTTTATTTCTATTTTAAATTCAAATTTTCAGCATTTCGAAAAATATTTTTGCAAATTTTAGAAAATGTTATTAATTTAAACTGTTGCCAACTGTATAAACAGCTCAAACAATAAAGTTTACTTCAAATTAAAAATTTATTTACACGTGGCTATTATAAACAGAAAAAAAAACTTTAAAATTAGAATTAAATGATTACATGTTAAAAACAAGAAATTACGTCATAAGAATCATATTTACACTTGAATTTTAAAAGAGAAACAAAATGTTGAAATAAAAAAAATCATTATTATGCATTAAAACTTGTAAATGGAGGAAATTATGTCATATTTAAAATGGCCGAAAATATAGCAAAACAATTTAAATTAGAAAATATATTTGCGCGAGACATTTGATATTTTGAGCTAATCTTTTCAACTATTATCGTGAATTCGAAGGCAGTGCAAATAATATTTCCTTCTAACAACAAAAGTATTTTCAAGTGAATATTAATAAGAGAAATAAAACTTTGGTATAAATTACGTCAGATTTAAAACGATACATTTAAAATGAATTATTTAAAAGAACTATCTTATAGCGCTGTTAAAAAATACTGGTAGGCAATGACACTGGTTACTTAATTCATTTTACATTAGCTTATTTTCAAATGTTTAACCAATTTTTTTAATTAAACCCGTTTACAGAGAGATCGCAACTGTTTTTTTTTTTTTTTTTTTTTTTTTTAATTTTAATTCAATATTTTTAAAGCCGGTCAAATTAGCGTGCTTTTTGGATTTTGGTGTGCCTGAACGGGGGTTGGCGAGCGTAGCTCGTTAAAAAATAATTAATACTAATTAAAGAATAGTTATTTTAATTAAAAAATAATAAAGCAAAAATCAATGATAGGAAGGTAAATTCTTTTCAATTATTTTGTCAATGCATTTAAAAACAACCCAATCCTTAATATTGTGATCTCTTTGCACAAAATGCCAGTCACTCTTATAACACTACGAAATTCGATTTAACAGCCGTTGCCAGGCTAAATTGTCACTGCAGCCACCGACGGAAAACCGATCGGCGACCAGTTTTAGTCTGCGGAAAACAGAAGTAAAAGGGTCTGTGATGTCACAACAATGTTTTTAGTCTTTAAACTTTGAATTGTGGACAAACAATATATAAATCATATATAGAATTGGGGAATATTTTAAATTTTAGGTATTAAAAAAAGTTACAAAAACAAAACATACGTTTTTCTTTTCGTAACTTTTTTCCGCAAAGTCCCGAATCTTTCGAAAAATTTTCCGCGCACGGCGTTCACGTGTGCGTCTATATTATACAACTCTGGTTATATATACAGTCAACTCTATGAAATCCACCGATGCATAATCCACCAACATCTATTATCCACACAACACGTTGAAATGCAATATCCACAAAACCCTCGGTCCCTATGTATGCGGATTTCACAGAGTTGACTGCATATTATTTCTGTTGCCAACATACCTTTTTCTCAATTAATATGTAGTGTACAACGATGAATGAGGTATCACTGGATAGGATTTTTTGCCTGCAGACATTCCACACTGATTGACAGCAAACCAAAACTGAAACAACCATTGCGTTGTGTCAATGTTTAAAATAATGAATAATCAGTAAAATTTGTATTGTACATAATTTAATTTTTCCTTAAACTAACTTAGTTATTAAATATATTAAACCAATATTGCATAAGTTTTTCTTTTGCATTGTAATTTTTGTGCAGGTGTTCCTAATTTATAGTCAAACTTTAAAAATATAATGTAAACAAAGGGATGATCTATAATCTGCTTAAATGTATATAATGCACAAAACCTTCGTTCTGTAAGTGTGCGGATTTCACAGAGTTGACTGTACTAATAAGAGAAAAATTGTGTGTGTGTCCCTGTTTCTCGGTGACGGCTAGTGAAATCTACAGCATGTAGCAGTCGGAAATTTTGTATCAGTTGTGTTGTTTTTTATGACAGCCAATTATCTACACAAGGGATAAATTTTGTATGAGAATAGTGCTGTGCTGATGTACTTGAGATTCAGATTTTTCATTTTTTGATAATTAGCCGAGATATATTAATAAAAAATCAAAATGAAAGTCCATAAAAAAAGTATTTTTAGAGTGAAGACATGTAGGCATATCTCTCAGCAGAGAAGAAAGAAAAGGCGGAGCAGTTTTTTTTCCCTTCCCACTTTTATTAACATGCCATTTTTCACCGCCATTGATTAAACCATTTACAATATGGACAAATTCTTAAATTTCCCAATTTTTACTTTCAAATGCTACAAATGTCAGGGAAAAAAAAAATAAATAAAATAAAATAAAAAATAGGAATTATAAATTTTTGATTTCTCTCTCCCTTTTTCTGAAGTTCATATCAGGTCCAATTTGAAAGATATGGAAAAATGAAAAATACGTACTTAATTTGGATATACTTTCTTCTCTACAACGCTGCAATTTGTTTTTAAAAAATACAAATATTAACAAGAAAATTTGTGACTAAAAGTCACATCATGCCTCTTGGAGACCCTCTTTTTTTAAAGATAAAAGTAACTAATTACCAATCTTTTTACACTTAAATTACATCATCCCATATAAAAATTGCAAAACATTCGGACAATTAGAAAAAAAATCTGTAAAATTTTCACTCAGAATGAGAATATGTATGTTTTTACAACTAAATATTCATATTTTTAGAACAAAAATTATATGTAGCTTCCGAAGCATTACATTATTAAGAACTCATAAAAATTTCAAAGTGTTTTAACGATAAGCACTATTTTTAACATTAAACAACCTGACGTGGGAGGGGGGAGAAGAAAACACAACCCTTTAACAACTAACTATCGATATTTTTCCATGAATTTTTTACACAAGTGTTAAAACCATAATACAGTACCCTCCCTCAAATCCGCGAACGCCTAAAATCCGCGCATTTTTTTCAGATGTAAACAATGAAATCTACAGTTAAGTTGCAGGAACAAAATTCAAGATGGCGCTGAAATCAGCGACTACCTCAATTTTGTTTTACTAAATTTTTTGTTAATCATTCTTTTTTGGCTATTACAGCTGATTTATTACTAAATAAATTTACATTACTTTTGATTTTGATATAAATTAGCATATTTATATAAAAAATTCCAGGGTTCGAAATGGTAAAATCTACGAACCGGAACACTATTTTAAAATTATTGTTTGCAGAATTTTTTTTTAAATTATAGACAAATTTATTTCTAAACATACAAAGCAGTATAAGAAAAGCATTCAAGACTCTAAATAACAATCTAAAAAGTTACTAAAGTTAAAAGTGCTAAGAACGAATAATGACGCATCGATCTTACAATCGCTCTACCACTAGATGGCAGCATAGGACTTTTGGAATCGAATTTATCGGTAATAATTTAATATTTTTCTAAATTTTTATTTTACTTAATTATTTTAATAATTACTTACTTTTAAACTAATAAATTATTTTAATATTTTACTTATTTTAATGTTTCACTTTATTGTAAGCATTCATTATAATTTCCCTTGCTTAATTACCAATCAAATTAA
Source organism: Maratus speciosus (assembly GCA_963932465.1). NCBI lineage: Eukaryota > Metazoa > Arthropoda > Arachnida > Araneae > Salticidae > Maratus > Maratus speciosus. The sequence continues at coordinate 64,206,685 of OZ010789.1, forward strand.
TGTTTCAAAAAGGTAAACAAATCAATGACCAGAAATCCGCAAAATTCTAAAATCCGCACAACCTCTGGTCCCAAGCGGATTTGAGGAAGTCTACTGTATTTCTAACTCATAATAATTTCAAAGAGTTTGGATAATAAGAAAGATTTTTTTTAAAACTATTAAATAACCTTATGTGAAAAAAGGTCTTCTTACAAGTGCCTTTACAACTAAATATCAATATTTTTTCATTCAAATTTTTATACCGGCTTAGAAACCATTACCTGCGAATACAGAAAAACATCTATATAATCAGACTTGTATAAAACCAAAAACTTTCTGCGCACATAAATATTGGGTCAAAAACTTTCTGCAAATTAATTTAATGTTTAATAAAATAACGTGTTATATTATTTTAACAATATGAATAAAAAACAGTAGTTTTAAAATAATTACCATTTAAATTAAAAATTAATTAATATTAATTAAAGAATAATTATTTTGGTTAAAAAAAATAAAGCTAAAAATCCATGATAAAAAGGGGTGAATTCTTATCAATTACTTTGTCAATGAATTTAGAAACAACCCAATCCTTAATATTGCGACCTCTTCGCACAAAATGCCAGTCACCCTGTTCACAGAAATAATATGACTGCTGCTGAAACAACTGAATCACATTTTGTAGGGAGAAGTCCATTCATTGGTACAATCATTAAAGAGACCGGTGAGTTTTTACTGCCACCCTTTGACGAAATTCACTCTTTTACCGCGGCCCTTTGATGAAATTCTCGTTTTTTTCACAATCATTTGACGGAATTCCTGTTTTTTCCGTGATTGTTTGACGAAATTCCTGTTTTTTTGCAATCCTTTGACGAAATTAGCGTTTTTCTGTGATCCTTTAATGAAAGCACTTATTTTCCTTTGACGAAATTCGCATTTTTTCTGCGGTCTTTTGACGAATTTCGTATTTTTTGGCGACGCACTTTTTCCATGGCGCTTTGGCAAAATTCTTATTTTTCCCTGATCTTTTGACAAAATTTGGGCTTTTTCCGCTATGCTTTTAAGAAATTTATTTTTTTTCCTGCACTTCTTTGATAAAATTTGCATTTTTTTCGGTGATTTTTTGATGGAATTAGCTTTTTTTTGCGATCCTTTGACGAAAATCGTGTTTCCTCTTCAATCTGTTTACAAAATTCGCATTTTTTCACAATCCTTTGATGCAATTCGTGCTTTTTCTGCAGCCCTTTGACGAAATTCATGTTTCTTTCGCGATCGTTTGACAAAATTAGTTTTTTCCGTGATTCTTTTCGAAATTTGCATTTTTTCCGCGATCCTTTGACAAAATTCGGGCTTTCTCCGCTATGCTTTTACGAAATTCGTTTTTTCCTGCACCCCTTTACGAAATTTGCATTGTTTCTGCGATTCTTTGAAGAAATTCTCTCTCTTTTTTTTTTTTACGATCCTTTGAAGAAATTCGCGTTTTTTCTATAGCCCTCTGACGAAATTGATGATTTTTTTTCTGACAATGATTGATGAAATTGGTTTTTTTCGGCGACCATTAGTTGAAATTCACAATATTTTTCAGTGATATTTATTTATGTCTGAATTTTAGGACTGATAGCCGATTATTTTTAATTTTCAGAGCCGAATGCCTTAAATTTTCAGAAAATTTGGAACAGAATCGCCTCTGGCAAACAATAAATATATCGTACATAAAACTGGAGAATATTTTTAATTTTTTGTATTTAAAAAAAAAAAAAAAGTTACAAGAACAAAAATTAAATTTTTTTTCTATAAAATTTTCCGCAAAATTCTGAATTTTGCGGAAAATTTTCCACGCACGGCGTGCATACATGCATCTATATTATACAGCTCTGTATACAATACACACTTAAAGAATACATACATTTTAAAAATATATAAATATTGCAGGGCCCCCAATATGAGGTTCATTTAAAAGTATAAATTCTAATAAAATCGGGTTAAAGATAGAGCCATACAAATTTGATGTTCATTTAAGATTGCTATGACGGGCCTGGGCAAGATTGGGCAGGTCAGCTAGTAATTATTACATTTTAATACACCAAAATCTATTTGTCAAAAGGCAGTCTCCCCCTGGGATTGCACTTATACTCTAAAGCGAAAGCTGGGTTCCCGGGGCGGTCATCCCTGTCAAAAGGCAGATTTCAAGCAGGTGGACATACATGGTTTTTAAATATTTATAAACATACATTTATTAAACCATGTTTTTGCACCATCTTAAAAAATTAGGTGCAAGATAAAACAACAGTTTATCCCTATTTTGGATACTTTAACATGTAAATGGAAATACATAAACATATTTAATAAACCAAAGAGGCCCTATATTATTTTTAATTGTAAAAAAGGTGCAAGGTTAAAACTTTAAAAACAGTAAAATAGTTTTATTTGACTGTTGACATGTTTCAACTCATTTTTAAAACAAATAAATAATGATATTCTGAAATTGCACAAACTATGATGCAATGATGTCATCATTTAGTTTTTTATATAACGCACGTTACTTTTTAAAAATTTTACTTGGATGTTTATTTCTATTTTCGAAACCATTGAGTAACTTGAGCCACAGTTTTGATAAGTTGAACGATACTGTATCTTACAAAAACTTAAAATTACATTATTAAAGCATTGACCAGGAATTACCCTACAAATATGACCTTAGTTGGACTTGCTTATATAAAAGTTTTTAATGCAGAGAAAAATTTCATAATCAGTTTTAAAAACTGTGATATGTCATAGTTGAAATAAAATAATTAAAACTGTAAGAACGACACAGATCTTTGTAAAATGCGTAAAAATGAAGGTAAATGTTGTTTTTCAAAAATTTGAGTAGCAGTTTTTAATACTATATTTTATATCAATATTAAATTTCAAGTAAATGAGTAATTAGGCATACATTGCAAAGCAAAGGTTTCAAAGTATCTTTTAAATTTTTTACAGTTTAAAAAATTGTTATTTTGATAACGAAAATGACCAAGAATTACCCCAGAGATTCAGTGACCAGGAATTACCCCAGCTGATCCTAATTGTATTTCAAATAAAAACCTACATTACAAAAAACTTATTTATTAAGTATAACTTTTCACCAATAGAAACATTATTTACCTAAGTTTGGTGTGATCCAGAATGTCTTAGCTTAGAAGAAAAAGCAAAATTTGTTATTAGCAATAAGGGCCCTAGATGGGCCTTAAATTTTGCCTGGATCGACCCCTGAAAAATAAGTTTAGATATCTTTTCTCAGTCAAAATATATTTCTGAAAAGGACGGTTAAAACCACCTCTGACAAAAAACAATACAAACCTGCTTTAAACCAAATCAAAACTTTGATTTAAGCACATCAACATTAACATAAATATAGGGTATATCCCGAATTAATATATTAATCAAACAACACTAACTGCAACACTTTCTAAGTATTCACATTTTAAATTGAAAATAACAGCCAGAAAGCTACAAGGAAAATTAATTTAACTGATCAAAAGATTGATTTAAAACCTCGAGATGTCATGATGTGTCACCAAAACAACTTTAATCATTTAACATGTAAATAAGAATCATATTTAAGGAAATAAAGAAGAAATACTTGGAAATCACAAAAAGAATTACTTAAACAATAAGATTTTCAAAAGTTATTTTTCATGAACTATCATAAATGAAAATATTTTTGACGTAATCAAATGATAAGAAACATAAACAAAATTTTCAAAACGGTACCGCTAAATTAAAAACACACCCTGACCGCCAATTGATCGGATTGGCTGGCTACAAAGTAGATAAAGTTTGCCTAGGCACTTTGCGTTTTAAAACTGTACATGCGCAGTTCGGTCCTCAGAGTAAAGATAAGAAGAAGTCTATGGTTCGGTCCCTTTGGTCCTTTATCATCGGAAATCAAACGCCAAGAAGGTGTTTGAAATAAGGAAAGCGCACGTGACGTTGAACCAACAACCCAGATGCTAGTTTGTTTGGGTGGCAGAAACCTGCGGCCGTATTCTCCCCTTATTCCGGAGCGGAACGGAATCGGAATTCAGTTCACCCGGAATATGGCGATTATTCCGGAGCGAATGGAAAGAGCGATTCTCCCCTAGCCAGATTCCGGATTCGGAATAATCGATATTTATTCCGTGGCTTTTGAAAGGAAGTGACATCACAAATTCCTTTGAAGTGTGAAGAACCAATCAGAATGAAAATATACGTCACGTTTTTTTTGTTTGTTTTTTTTTCGCTTAGCTGATGGCTTTGGCTAGCGAGGAGCTTTTAATCAGAATAATAATTTTCGAATAAATTTGCGTAACTGAGTGAAAACCTAAAGAAAAATAACATACTTTTCAGTGCGGTATGAAATATTTCTAAAAAAGATTGAGGGTGTTGGGGGATCGCTCGCTGAAAAATAAAATATTACTATTGTTTTTGTTTTTCTATTTTTAACTTTCAGTAGTTTTTTTTTTTTTTTTTTTTTCCTGGTGTAGTTATTCTTACGTTAAAGATGAAATATTTAAATCGGATAAATTAAGTATCAATGATTAATCATACACTGATTTATTTGTTATAATTTTTATTAATTTTGTATTTTGATTGACAAATAATTCATGATATTGGATATACAAAATTTCAACTTAAATTTGAAATCTATTTTACTATTAGCATACTTTTGTAGAATATTAGTGTATGTCATCTTGATACACATTTCTCATAGAAATAACATACATATGCGGATAATGTAGGATTAAATATATGATTAAGTATACACATTGTAGGATTAAATATATGTTCTGTGTAATATTAAAAAATTTTGTATTCTAGATTACATATATCCTTCATTTTTTGTATTTGTAGTTTTTCAAATTCCATAACACATTTTATTCTTGCTAATGCAATTGTAATCATCTGTAATACAATGGTGCAGTTAAGTTCTTCGCTTGATGGCAGTTACGAATCATAAAAGGAATAATTTCTTTTTTTTTTTATGTTTATAAAATAGGTTTAGTAAGTACAGGAATGTGTAAAAACTAATGTAATGGAAAGCCCAAGTAGTCAAAATAAATTTCATTGAGCAGTTTTAAGGTTTCATAATAGGAGACCAATTTTAATCATCAGAATAAAAAGCGAGAAACTGTGGTAACAGATATACACAGGCCTTGCTGCTAATGTTTCTCATCCTCTTTCATGAATTTTGTAAAAAAAGAACTCCTATTTTGCAATCTAGAAACAGTTGCATTCTAAAATATTTTTATCTCTTCAGACTTATTATTTTGATTTTTACACATCATGCATTGTTATTCACTTTAATGCAAGTTCCATCATATCAGGTTTTAGGTACTCCAGGAAGGGCTGCCTATACAATATAGATAGCACCATACATAATTTTGCTTAGAATTATTATTTAGATACACATATATATTATTTTTTTGTTCAATGTAAGTTCGTGTGTGTGTGTGTATATACATTTGATACGTATATATTGTGCGTGTGTGTCTGTGTCATAGCTTTCTTCAGGTATGGCAATTTTTTGCAAAGCCAAAAATTTGCAAACAATATCTATCGACTTTGTAATATACCAAATGTTTACATTAAAGATCCTGTCTTGGCAAAATATGTCAACCTGTGCTCTAATTGGGAACAAAGCATCTCATTGGCAATTGTTAGATACACTTAAATTACACTTTTTTAAATATATTTATTTACTGTTTGGTTGAAAAATAGCTATATTAAATGAGAATTTTTTTTTTTTTTTTTATCATCCAAGTTTTTTTTTTCCTTCTTTATAATAAAAACAAAAACTGAATACAATTACAACTGATAAAACTTTAATAAAAACTTATATTTATCCTATAAAAGTTTATTAGTAAAAAGTTGTTCCTTTATGGATACTCAGATATAGATATTGTCCATGTAAATAAAGAATAGTATGGTAGTACTCTTGACTTAAATATAAAAGAACCTGAGCCTTATTTAATATAATAATTCAGTACTTCTTAGTTATTCCGTCGACCAATTTCGCCAAATTATATAAATCGCCAAATTATACACATTGACATAATTTTTATTTTAAATAACAAAAGAGCAAATAAATTAGTAAAACATTTAAAACGTCAAATTAATGGTTTTATTGGCCATTATTGGCATTTAATCCTACAATTAATTAATGGCAAACCATTATTGGCATTTAATCTTACAATTTGGAAACAGTAATTTGGTTGACGGGATAACTAAAAAGTACCAATAATTCTCATTACTGAAAAAAAAAGACATTAATAGTCAAAACTCAATCATTGCTCCCCCCCCCTCCTTTTTTTTTTTTTTTCATTGCAGCAGAATAGAGAAAAAAATATTTTAAGGATTAAATTAGATATTAAGATTAGATAATTAGTTCTGATTAATTCAAGGACAACAATGATTTGATTGTAAAAAACTATGATAATCAATATTTTACATGTAACTCATGTTACTTTTCACATTAGAATTTATTGAAGTGACTATTAAGCTTTATTATAATTTAAAGTTTTTATCATTTCGGGTTGAAAAAGAAAACTATTTTAAGATTAAAATATAATTTTATAAATGCTGAATTTTTATCTTTTTTTTTTTTTTTTTTTTTTTTTTATCGTCATTAAAATTGCTTGCTATTAATTTAAAATTCTTCATGTTTTTAAAGCAATAAAACTACTTTATTTTTTTTTTTACTTTTCTTTCTTTTTTTTTTGGAGGGGGGGGGGAAGCTTATTTACAATACTGCCTTATTAACTAATAAATTCATTGAAGATGGAAAATAAAGATGATTTCTAAAATTTCATCGCAAGTAATATTTTTGTAAAAAATAAAAATATTTCATTAAAAAAATCTGAACAACTTTATATGAGAGCATACATTATATGAACATTATGTGCACTGTTACTCTATGACCATTAGAGCAAATTTTCAGCAATACTTACAATTATTTTATTACAAAATATAAATAGGATAAAATAGATAGTATAACAAGTTAAATACCATCGTGTTCTACTCACATAAAATGTATCTAATTTGTAACAAAAAACACTTTACTTGTCTATATAATATATCAAAATTTTGTAACAAATTAGATATATTTTATGTGAATGATACATAATGGTATTTAACTTTTTATGTAATGTTTTATCCTAATAATAAAATAATTGGAAATATTTCTGAAAATTTACTCTAATGGTCACAAGAGTAATGAATGGATGTACCCGCATACTTTGCTTTTTGTATCATCAGCTTTTCTTTTTATAAACTCTTACCTTATAGCTGTATGATGGTATACATTCCTCAGATTTTTCTGTAACGTACAGCGTAGCAAACCACTGTATCTTAGTAATTTTTCAGAGAAACTCGAAGATGTTAGTTAAAATATCTGTCAGATACTCATCACAAAATAATTTCATTTTTTTTACATGTACATACAACAGGTTTATTAAGTACATGGACATGTAAAAACTAACATAATGAAAAGCCCAACTAGTCAAGACAGCATTTTGTATTCAATGTATGCACTGGAAATTTATTATAATATTGTATAGTAGTATCTACGTGAACATTAATTTTCTTTCATTTAACTTTCATTTGATAAATCTAGATATTGATGTATTTTAATAAACATTTTGGTTATATATATATATATATATATATATATATATATATCATCAAATTATCAGCACATTAAAAAAATGAGCTTTTTATAGCAGTCTTGGAAGCACTGACTTTACAACTTAGTTATTCAGTCATTCAAATTAGTTATGATTTTAATTTGTTTAATGATTAATAAAATCATATATATTATTATCTAAGTCATTTAAAAGCACCGGTGCAGCGAGAGGAAAGGATGATTTAGAAATTACTCCCCCCCCTCCCCCAAAGCTCTAATGACTGGTAAAACAAATAAAAATACTTTTGTATTATGATTATTATGTGACATGTAAAAAACAATGCAAAGAAAAGCACAGCATGTATTATTAATTTAACACATAGCTATTTATAGATTTCAAAATAAAACTTCCTTTCTTCAGAGCTAAAGTGAATAAATAGCAATAGCAGAAATATGCATTCTTTGTGTACATTTTACACGAATATTCCCCCCCCCCTCTTTCTTACAAAAAAATAAATTCTACTGAAAAAGGGAATAATCCTTTTATCATGTCTTGAAATGTTGCATGCTATATTAATTATGTCTGTTATTTCTTTTCTTTAAATTAGTTTCTATACATCGTATCTATAATAAAAAAAAACTCTTTTTTATATATATGTATTCCTAATTAGAAGAACAAATATTTAGAGTTGATAATACAAGTCATGTTAAACAATTTTTAAATAGGAAATTAGGGTTACAATATATTTTTAATCAAGAACTCAGGGTGTTTCTCTTAACCCTCTCGGCACCAATTTTTTTTTCCAATTTTGGGAAAAATTACTTTTACTGTAACAAAATTAAAAGTAGCTATCGAAATAACAGAAGTTACAGTTTACTGAAATTTAACGAATGTAGTTATGTTGCACGTTTTTCATATAAAAATAGTCTAAGGAAGAATTTTTTAAGACGTTTGGAAAATGTCGTATTACAACCAGATTAAAGAAACATAAAAAATTTAGTAGTATTTTTTATTTCTTATCACAAATTACTAATTCGAAAAAGGAGTCCCTAATTTAAATTTAAAGAGTGAAACATATGTTTGAAATTAAAAGAAACACCAACGGTTTACTAATAATTAATAAAACTTTTATTAATATTATTATTATTAAATGCTGAAGCATAAGTAAAGTCATAATAGTACATGTATCAACATATGCTATCGCTATTAGGTGCTGGAATTAACAAAAATATTTTTTTTCTTTCAAATATTGCAATTCGAAGTAGGAGCCTCATATGAGGATCAGGGTGACGAGAAGGTTAAAGTCAAATTTGGATTTTTGTTCATAGTTTTAAAAATATAGTTCAGCAAAATATTCAATAATTAACAGATTGCTTTCTGCAAATGGAATGACATCATGGAATGTGCATTACAATTTAATCTGCGATATCAGAAGTATTGTCAGTCGCATTCTAAATTACGGAAGCCCTAGTTCAATTGTTGTTTGTAATTTGTGTACAAACGATGGTCATTTCCAATGTTACTGCTATGTGTTTTTGTTCCACATTTTTTTTAATCTTATGGTGAAGAATGGGCTTGCTTTTTTTTTTTTTTTTATATAAATTCTTGGGATAACTATGTGGTATATTAATTATGGCTTTTAATACTTTTCTTTACATTAATTTTTATCGTCTCAAATAGTCAACATAAAAATTACATTTTTGAACAATTAAACAATTTTTTTTTTAATAAATTGATGAAAAACCTTTCCTGGAGAAAAATCCTAGGCTATGTAATTGTTATGACGATGCATATTTTTTAACCCCTTCAGGGCGAGCGTCTTTTACAGAATTTTTAATCTTTAATCACCGGTTTTTTAAACCAGAAATTTTTGCCTAATTGAATGGGCAAAATGCTCGTATTAAATAAGACAAAATTTACAATAAAAATTTACTGATGAGAATAATCCCCGATTCTGAGCACCTTACGCAGCACGAATACCGGTCGCTTGTCCCCAAGGGGTTAAATACGTAATCATACTATATTTTTACTTGTAGTCATCTATGAGTACATAGATATTGGTAAATATAAATACAGTAGAACCCTGATGATCTGAAATTCGGGTTAATACGAACCGATTTTATATTCGAAAATTACTGGATTTGAAATATACCGGATTATGAAATTTCTATATTTATACTCTGAATTACAGAATGAATATCATGTAGAAGTTAGAATTAAACAAAAAAAGGCATTAAAGCATGTTTTTCATTCTTTAAATAGCTTGAAAAGAATTTTAAAAAATACCGAATAATGTAAAAGTACAATATATGTAAGCGAATATAAAATAAAAACGTGCACTGTAGGTCTACAAAAAAAGCCGTCGTAAAAGAAATCTTGAATATCAGTTTGTTTGCTAGTCATTATAAAATTCTTTTCTAAAATGCAAAAAGTATTTAATTCAGATGATAAAAATATATTTTTCCTTTCAACAGTTTTGTTTCGCAAATTATTTACAGAAATGTTTTTTCTTCCTTCTTACTCGACATGGTGACTCAGGTATTTATAGAATCGCGATTTTGAACCATTTGTAATGAGTTGTTACATAATTCCTCATTCTGAAGTTTCATTGGATTATTATAGACATCAGGAGTGATTAAACAAATAATACTATTCTTTTCCAAAAGTCATGCCGTACCTTAGGATTCCGGATTACAGGATGTTTACTGTACTACTACTTATAACTTTTTTAGCACGCATTTTTATTTTGCTTCTATTTTCATCGAAATTTTGGGTAATCCGAATTTTTTGTAATACGAACAGCCACTGGTCCCAATTAGTTTGGAATAGCGAGGTTCTACTGTATTTAATTAATATCAATACTTAACTTGAAAAAAAAATCTGATTTTCAATCTTGATTTAAGGTACCGAATGTCTATCAAGAGTTATAGGTTTCCAAAACAATTAAACCTTTAATTTGATGACATTAAGAAGCATAATTTAATTTTGGTACTTTTCGGTTAGCCGGGCACCCGTGTTATATATACATATGTATGTATATCTACATATACATACATATGTATATATACACATATATATATATATATGTATACATATAGCTTCTATATATGTATAAATATATATGTATATATAGGTATACATACATATGTATATATAACACTGGCGCCCGGCTAACCAAAAATACCATAATTTTTTATAATTAATGAAATTATAATTAGTAATTATAAAACAATAAAAACTGCAAATGTCAATTAATTAGTTAATAGCAGAAATGGCAGTAACTGCTCTTCTTGCACTTGTACTTTGTAAAATAATTGACATCGCATAAATCTAAAATTATACACATACATGTATATGTTAACGAAAAAAATTATGAAAATTATACCCAGGGTGGGTCCGTAAATATATTTTTGAATATATCAAAAATATCTGATATTTTTTACGTATATCTAATGTTTTCAAAATAGTCGACTTATTGTTGATAAATATTTTTAAAAGTAATATAAATTAGAAACTGAAAAATATTGCACTTAATATGAAAACTTTATAAATCGATATTCTAAAGGTGATTTCCCTTTTTTTCCTCGCTTACCACAAAATTGAAGTATTTTTCAAGGGACATTATTCTTTGAAAAAAATAAGAGTATAATATGCAATTAGTGTGAATAGCCTGTGAGCTCAGTGCCATCAATTTAACCGAGCACATTTCTTTTTATTTTTTATAAGGGTAGTTTCATTTTCAGAACTGGTTCCACAAGTGAATTTATCCTTATATATAAAAAAAGTAAATAAAAAAACTACAAATGTATAATAAAAGTTGAGAAATCTGTAAACTATCCTCTCATAAGAATAACATTAGCTTGAGTGTTTCTGTCCGTGACTAGCGTAGGCTCTTAAGAGGCTACTTCAGTTATGAGAAAAAATGAGAACATTAATGTTAATCCTATGGGGGCATTATTTTCAAATTACTCCCTTTGATTTTAATATTTTTGAATAATTGTTTTGCATAGGATTGCTGAGGACGATCTCTAACTGCGCTAGTTTTTACTTTTTCAATTTTGGTTACAGTTTTCTTTTTCTTTTTTTTTTTGGTATTAGGATAGTTTCAATTTCAGAATCGGTTCCAAAAGTGAAAGTGGCCTAATTAAAAATACCTGTAAAATAAATCAAAAAATGGTCTTTGTTGTGTAGATCTACCTCAGCTATACATTGCAATAATAAAAAAAAAATCATTTAAAAATATTCAAATGCAAATATCTTAAAAAGATTCTCCCATTGGATTAACATTAGCAAATGGGTGATTTCACGTGATTGAAGTAACCTTTCTAAGAGCCCACACTAGTCACAGGAAAAAGGAAAATGTTAAATCTATGGGGGCATTATTTTCAAAAATAGCTGAGGACGATTTATAACCAGGCTAGTTTTTATTTTTTCGAGTTTGGTTTCAGATTTAAAAACGATTACTTTCACTTTTGGAACCGGTTCTGAAATTGAAACTATCCTAATAAAATAAATAATAATAAAAAAAAAACTATAACCAAAATCAAAAAAGTAAAAACTAGCCTGTTATAGATCGTCCTCAACTACCCTATGCCCAAAAATATTAAAATTCAAATGAGAAATTTGAAAATAAAGACCCCATATAAACATTAGTGTTTTCCTTTCTTCCCGTGATAGTGTGAGCTCTTAAGAGGCTACTTCAGCCACACGAAATCACCTGTTTGCTAATGTTAATCCAATGGGAGAAATTTCAGATATCTCGTTTGCATTTGAAAGCTGAGGTAGATCTATACAACATAGACCATTTTTCGATTTTGTTTACAAGTATTTTTAATTAAGCCACTTTCACTTTCAGAACCGCTTTCAGAAATGAAAGCCTCTTCATAAGAAAAACCTGCAATCAATATAGCAAAAGTAAAAAACAGCCTTTGTGGGGATTTACCTCAGCTATCCAAAAATAAATAAATAATAATAATTTTAAAATGTTCAAATGCAAACGAGATATCTTAAAAAAATTCTCCCATTGGATTAACATTAGTGAACGGGTGTTTTCATGGGACTGAAATAGCCTCTTGCTATGCTTATGTTTTACATATAAAAATTAAATGCAACTGATGTTAAAGTAAGTAAGTACATAAATTAATTAATTATTCATATTTTAAATTTGCAAAAGAATTTTTAAAAAGTGGAAAGGGGAGGGGGAGCAATAGTTGAGTGATGCATACTCATATATATCTGTAAAATACAGTTAAATATTAAAATTTATTATTTAAATTCAATGCAAAAAATACCAATTTAAAAAAACAAGAAACACTTACCAAATATTTAATCTTTGTAACTGTAAACAAAGAAGATAAATTTTAAATTATATACAATAGCACGATTAAAATTCCAATAATAAATGCTTTTTTTAGTCATATTTCTTACTTGAACAGGAGTTTGGTGACGATCCTTAAACATCCTTGGCTTAAAAACAACTTGCAAACAGCCAAAAGTCATAAATCAATGTTGTCCATTAGCATCAAAACTCCACACTTTCCAAATTTCAATCTAGCTGGATACACACTCAAAAGCAGAGAACAAATAACACCTCTTAATGCTTTTAAAAGTGGTACCAGCTGGACACTATAAGTCGTAATTCTTGTCATTTAGATCCTATAGACTCTTGCACATACTTCACAGTGGGCAAAAAATTGAAGATTCAATTTACAGGTTACATTTCAACTGAAAAAGAAAATAAGAAATATTACAACTGCAATACAAGTGTTTCATCATCTAAGAAATATTTTTCTGTTTCTTAAAAAATACAAGATTCCATTAAACATTAAATATTGTAAAATCATAAAAAGAATAACTGAACTACTAATGACAAGTTTAAAGAAAAAAAAAATCCTCAAAACAATATAACACCACCAGATCCTATACTTGGCTGGCCCTGTATAAAAAAAACTTGCAAAATAAGAGCAGGTGGCATTCTTTCATCACAGAATACAGAAAATTATTATTTAATGAGTATACAGCAAGTTAAGCATAAGTTACTAACAAGAAGCTATAGACAAAACCAAATCAAAAATAGAGAAACATATAGTGCTGTCCTCTAAAAAAAACCCACAGGAAAATGTATCTAAAAAAAAACCCACCATAGAACTTCATCAAAAAAATCACTGAAGTAAAATTTTCTTTTTGTCCTGTTTCTATATGCCATTTACAATAATAAAATTATTTAAAATTACTTTAAAAGTGTTTTAGTTTTTTTAAAAAATGAGCTAATACAGAATTCTAGCAAAAAAAAAAAAAGCTTCATTTTCACAGTTTTTCTTGTTATAATACGACATGTTACATCATTGTAACATGCTAAACTACATATTAAACATTAATTAACACATATTACGCACACGTTAACACATATTAAACTATTAATATGTGAATAAAATGCACCATTTTCAGCTGATTATATTATGTTTGCCTCAGTTTGTGACCTTTTGAAAACAGAGGTAAAAAAACCCCACTTTTATATATGTATATATATATATATATATATATATATATAAAAAATGGTGGAGCATATATTTTTTCTTTAAAATATTAATTAAAGGGAAAAAACACAATAAATTATGCAAATTTTGCATTTCTAAGAATTTGTACAAGCTATGTCATACCTCCCCCCGCCTCTTTGTTTTTGCAAAAATAAAACCCATCCACTTTTTTTATGTGCACAAAGCTATCCTTTTACTTTTATATCATACATTGTTTTAATGTTTACAAGCTTATTTAATTTTAATCATTATTTTGCTTTTTTATGCAAATTTTATTAGGCGATTCTCAAGTTCACTGTTCAACAAGGACGAAACTTTCTGACACATTTACTCATTTTTAAACATAAAGGTACAAAATTGACAGGGCTGACTAAGCGATTTGGAATCGAAATGAGTTTTACGTTTTTGGTAAATTATCGAGTTACAAGCGATTTTGGCTCCCATGACGACTAGTTTTTCACCTCTCTTTGGGTGGTTTTTCTCCTTTTGTCAGGAAATTTGGTTCAAAACGGCAACTTATAATTATTTTCTGAAAGATCTTTTATGTTTTCCAAAAAATGGAACATTTCTGTAGTTTCTGAATAACACAGTGCCAATTTCTACTTTCTGAACAAAGATTAATTAAAACTTGCGTAATTAAGTTGCCCCTTTGGATTTGATTGCAAAAAAACTGAAAAAAAAACCCCTTTTTTTTGCAGAATTGTGTTTTAAAAATAATTAATAATGAAAAAATACTTTGCTGTCGAATATTTTGGTTTCTAGAAGTGTTTTTACATGTGGGTTTTTTTTAGGTAACATGGGTTATTTTTAGGAAAAAGTGGGTTTTTTTCAAATTCTTCTTTAATTGACTGCCATTTTGTAATATATTGACAAAATCAAAAATACTATACATTAAAATCTTAGAACTAGCTGTGAAAATGTAGCTACTTCAAATTGTTTTGTATTTTTTATTAAATTTTATATAGAGAAAAATTTAAAAAGTGGGTTTTTTTAGAGGACAGCACAATACCATGTGGAAGTAAGAAAAGATTTTAGTAATCCAATAACAAATTGCATAAATAATTCTTGCCTGAATTTTACAAGAAATTAATGTAGATATAACAATTAGTGATTTTATAAATAATAAAAATCCTCTGTCTGCAATCATCAACATGAACATTTAAAAGTATAAAACAACCAACAGACCAATTATATCGATGCAATTCGAGAACTCAGAAAATTTGTTTTGAGAAAAGGCAGAATCTCAAATTTTAGTTATCACACTTTTTCACACAAATAGTCATGTATTAATAAAAGAATGATATAGGACAATGTATACTAGCAAAATCTTTGTGGCTATTACTGATAATGCAAAAAGGCCTTATAGCAAGGCTGTATAGCTTTTTTTAGTTTAAAACTTACAAAGCTTCTACATCATGAGGGCATTTTAATTCACTAATCAAATTCTCAACCCTCTTTGATACTATTAATTTTAGATTTTAAACAAATACTTTAGATAGTGCAATACAACTGCTATTGTAGCCCATAGGCTTTAAATTCATTTGTAAAATATCACATGAAAGTTTGAATGCAAAACTGTCGGACACAAGGCTTATTAAGCACTGAAATGTAAAAACATGAGGCTACTTTGTAATTTATTGGAGTACATTTGAATAATAATAAAAAACAACACACAATATTACACGAGTATGTATGTATACATACTTGAAGCACAGGTTTTTTAAGTTATACGTAGCTACAAAGGTCATTCAGAAATATTACGTTCAGTTAAAAAAACTAAAAATCTTCAAATTATATAAGAAAGATGGATATGTTAAACAAATAGGTACTACAAAATATTAACAAGTCATTTAAACAATTCTGGTGACATCAATATTTAAATTGAATGAAATATATAATTTACTTCATCAACAAATCTGTAAACAAAAAAGTATACGGTGTGGAAAGGAGACAGAATCTAAAATATAATTTCTTTTTACCATATTACAAAATAAAGCAAACTTTTACCTAGAAAATAAAATTTATTACATACCAATTTGCTGAAAAATATTCCCATTTTGACCGCAAAACAGGTATGAATAAAAAAATTATTCATATCTAATGTGATTTATTACTTAAAACGTAAGATATAGTTTATGAAAATACATAAAGAATAACTGTTTACATCCGCCATTACATGATTCCGGCCTTCCGAACGATATTCCACCTGCCTCTGAGCAGCCGGAAAAAAGTAAGAGATATTCCGGTTATTCGAAATGCCTGAATTCCGAATTTTGAGGGGAGAATCGCTCATCTTCGGAATAACGACCGGAATCACTGAATTCAGTACGATATTCCGATTCCGCATGAGGGGAGAATACGGCCGCTGGTGTACTTGTTTTTTTTTTTTTTTTCCTCCCTGAGCATTTTCGAATATTTTTTTTAATTAGAGTTTTGAATATTTTTAACAGTTTGCTATGGCGGAACAGGCGCGGAAGGGGGGGGGGGGGGGGGAGAGGAGAAATTTTTTAGGGGAATCGAATATTTTAGATAATTCATTATTTATTTATTGTTACTAGATAGAAAAGAATGCGACACTTTTTCTTTTAAATAAAAGTTTTCTTTTTTTTTTTTTTTTTTTTTTTTTTTTACTTTGTAAGCTCAAGGGAAGTGAAATTTCAGGGGAAGGGGTTATTATATATCACAGATTATTTATTTATTCTCACTACAGAGCAATACATAAGACAGAACATATATATGTATATATATTTTATATAGAAATAACTTAAAGATTTTGAACACATTTGTATGCTAGGGGGTGGGACAAAGCAAAAAAAAAAAAAAAAAAAAAAAAAAAAAAGCAATTTCACAAATTACAACGACCATTTGGAAAATGATTTTTTTCAAAGACTAAAATTTAAGACATAAAAAATCGCACGGAGTTGATTATACATTACGTACGCCATTGATTACATTTTTCCATAGACTTCTAATATATCTGGACGCAGAAATGGCAACCTTTTCTTGAAGCACATATCATGCTTCCCACCATCACGTGATGGTGGAGAGAATGCGCGCCAAACCGGTTTTTCCCGCATCCCACCAAGACCTATTTCCGGCCGTATTCTCCCCTTATTCCGGGGCGGAACGGAATCGGAATTCAGTTCACCCGGAATATGGCGATTATTCCGGATCGAATGGAAAGAGCGATTCTCCCCTAGCGAGATTCCGGATTCGGAATAATCGATATTTATTCCGTGGCTTTTGAAAGGAAGTGACATCACAAATTCCTTTGAAGTGTGAAGAACCAATCAGAATGAAAATATACGTCACGTTTTTTTTGTTTGTTTATTTTTTTCGCTTAGCTGATGACTTTGGCTAGCGAAGAGCTTTTAATCAGAATAATAATTTTCGAATAAATTTGCGTAACTGAGTGAATACCTAAAGAAAAATAACATACTTTTCAGTGCTGTATGAAACATTTCTAAAAAAGATTGAGGGTGTTGGGGGATCGCTCGCTGAAAAAAAAATATTACTGATTGTTTTTGTTTTTCTATTTTTAACTTTCAGTAGTTTTTTTTTTTTCCTGGTGTAGTTATTCTTACGTTAAAGATGAAATATTTAAATCGGATGAATTAAGTATCAATGGTTAATCATACACTGATTTATTTGTTATAATTTTTATTAATTTTGTATTTTGATTGACAAATAATTCATGATATTGGATATACAAAATTTCAACTTAAATTTGAAATCTATTTTACTATTAGCATACTTTTGTAGAATATTAGTGTATGTCATCTTGATGCACATTTCTCATAGAAATAACATACAGATGCGGATAATGTAGGATTAAATATATGATTAAGTATACACATTGTAGGATTAAATATTTCTGTGTAATATTAAAAAAAATTGTATTCTAGATTACATATATCCTTCATTTTTTGTATTCGTAGTTTTTCAAATTCCATAACACATTTTATTCTTGCTAATGCAATTGTAATCATCTGTAATACAATGGTGCAGTTAAGTTCTTCGCTTGATGGCAGTTACGAATCATAAAAGGAATAATTTCTTCTTTTTTTATGTTTATAAAATAGGCTTAGTAAGTACAGGAATATGTAAAAACTAATGTAATGGAAAGCCCAAGTAGTCAAAATAAATTTCATTGAGCAGTTTTTAAGGTTTCATAATAGGAGACCAATTTTAATCATCAGAATAAAAAGCGAGAAACTGTGGTAACAGATATACACAGGCCTTGCTGCTAATGTTTCTCATCCTCTTTCATGAATTTTGTAAAAAAAGAACTCCTATTTTGCAATCTAGAAACAGTTGCATTCTAAAATATTTTTATCTCTTCAGACTTTTATTATTTTGATTTTTACACATCATGCATTGTTATTCACTTTAATGCAATATGTTTTGTTCCATCATATCAGGTTTTAGGTACTCCAGGAAGGGCTGCCTATACAATATAGATAGCACCATACATAATTTTGCTTAGAATTATTATTTAGATACATTGAACAAAAAAATAATATATATGTGTAAGTTCGTGTGTGTGTGTATATACATTTGGTACGTATATATTGTGCGTGTGTGTCTGTGTCATAGCTTTCCTCAGGTATGGCAATTTTTTGCAAAGCCAAAAATTTGCAAATAATATCTATCGACTTTGTAATATACCAAATCTTTACATTAAAGATCCTGTCTTGGCAAAATATGTCAACCTGTGCTCTAATTGGGAACAAAGCATCTCATTGGCAATTGTTAGATACACTTAAATTGCACTTTTTAAAATATATTTATTTACTGTTTGGTTGAAAATTAGCTATATTAAATGATTTTTTTTTTTTTTTTTTTTTTTTTTAAATTTATCATCCAAGTTTTTTTTTCTTTCTTTATAATAAAAACAAAAACTGAATACAATTACAACTGATAAAACTTTAATAAAAACTTATATTTATCTTATAAAAGTTTATTAGTAAAAAGTTGTTCCTTTATGGATACTCAGATATAGATATTGTCCATGTAAATAAAGAATAGTATGGTAGTACTCTTGACTTAAATATAAAAGAACCTGAGCCTTATTTAATATAATAATTCAGCACTTCTTAGTTATTCCGTCGACCAATTTCGCCAAATTATATAAATCGCCAAACCACTCGCCAAATTATACACATTGACATAATTTTTATTTTAAATAACAAAAGAGCAAATAAATTAGTAAAACATTTAAAATGTCAAATTAATGGTTTTATTGGCCATTATTGGCATTTAATCTTACAATTAATTAATGGCAAACCATTATTGGCATTTAATCTTACAATTTGGAAACAGTAATTTGGTTGACGGGATAACTAAAAAGTACCAATAATTCTCATTACTGAAAAAAAAAGACATTAATAGTCAAAAATCAATCATTGCTTCTCCCTTTTTTTTTTTTTTTTTTTTCATTGCAGCAGAATAGAGAAAAAAATATTTTAAGGATTAAATTAGATATTAAGATTAGATAATTAGTTCTGATTAATTCAAGGACAACGGTGATTTGATTGTAAAAAATTATGATAATCAATACTTTACATGTAACTCATGTTACTTTTCACATTAGAATTTATTGAAGTGACTATTAAGCTTTATTATAATTTAAAGTTTTTATCATTTCGAGTTGAAAAAGAAGACTATTTTAAGATTAAAATATAATTTTATAAATGCTGAATTTTTATCTTTTTTTCTTTTTTCATCGTCATTATAATTGCTTGCTATTCATTTAAAATTCTTCATGTTTTTAAAGCAATAAAACTACTTTATTTTTTTTTACTTTTCTTTCTTTTTTTTGGAGGGGGAGGGGCGGCTTATTTATAATACTGCCTTATTAACTAATAAATTCATTGAAGATGGAAAATAAAGATGATTTCTAAAATTTCATCGTAGGATATTTTTGTAAAAAATAAAAATATTTCATTAAAAAAAATCTGAACAACTTTATATGAGAGCATACATTATATCAACATTATGTGCACTGTTACTCTATGACCATTAGAGCAAATTTTCAGAAATACTTACAATTATTGTATTACAAAATATAAATAGTATAAAATAGATAGTATAACAAGTTAAATACCATCGTGTTCTACACACATAAAATGTATCTAATTTGTAACAAAAAACACTTTACTTGTCTATATAATATATCAAAATTTTGTAACAAATTAGATATATTTTATGTGAATGATACATAATGGCATTTAACTTTTTATGTAATGTTTTATCCTAATAATAAAATAATTGGAAATATTTCTGAAAATTTACTCTAATGGTCACAAGAGTAATGAATGGATGTACCCGCATACTTTGCTTTTTGTATCATCAGCTTTTCTTTTTGTAAACTCTTACCTTATAGCTGTATGGTGGTATACATTCCTCAGATTTTTCTGTAACGTACAGCGTAGCAAACCACTGTATCTTAGTAATTTTTCAGAGAAACTCGAAGATGTTAGTTAAAATATCTGTCAGATACTCATCACAAAATAATTTCATTTTTTTACATGTACATACAACAGGTTTAGTAAGTACATGGACATGTAAAAACTAACATAATGAAAAGCCCAACTAGTCAAGACAGCATTTTGTATTCAATGTATGCACTGGAAATTTATTATAGTATTGTATAGTAGTATCTACGTGAACATTAATTTTCTTTCATTTAACTTTCATTTGATAAATCTAGATATTGATGTATTTTAATAAACATTTTGGTTATATATATATCATCAAATTATTAGTACATAAAAAAATGAGCTTTTTATAGCAGTCTTGGAAGCACTGACTTTACAACTTAGTTATTCAGTCATTCAAATTATGATTTTAATTTGTTTAACGATTAATAAAATCATATATATTATTATCTAAGTCATTTAAAAGCACCGGTGCAGCCAAAGGAAAGAATGATTTAGAAATTACTTCCCCCCCTCAAAGCTCTAATGACTGGTAAAACAAATAAAAATACTTTTGTATTATGATTATTATGTGACATGTAAAAACAATGCAAAGGAAAGCACAGCATGTATTATTAATTTAACACATAGCTATTTATAGATTTCAAAATAAAACTTCCTTTCTTCAGAGCTAAAGTGAATAAATAGCAATAGCAGAAATATGCATTCTTTGTGTACATGTTACACGAATATTCCCCCCCTCCCCCCTCGTTCTTACAAAAAAATAAATAAAATAAATTCTACTGAAAAAGGGAATAATCCTTTTATCGTGTCTTGAAATGTTGCATGCTATATTAATTATGTCTGTTATTTCTTTTCTTTAAATTAGTTTCTATACATCGTATCTATAATAAAAAAAAAACTCTTTTTTATATATATGTATTCCTAATTAGAACAAATATTTAGAGTTGATAATACAAGTCATGTTAAACAATTTTTAAATAGGAAATTAGGGTTACAATATATTTTTAATCAAGAACTCAGGGTGTTTTTCTCTTAACCCTCTCGGCACCAATTTTTTTTTTCCAATTTTGGGAAAAATTACTTTTACTGTAACAAAATTAAAAGTAGCTATCGAAATCACAGAAGTTACAGTTTACTGAAATTTAACGAATGTAGTTATGTTGCACGTTTTTCATATAAAAATAGTCTAAGGAAGAATTTTTTAAGACGTTTGGAAAATGTCGTATTACAACCAGATTAAAGAAACATAAAAAATTTAGTAGTATTTTTTATTTCTTATCACAAATTACTAATTCAAAAAAGGAGATTTAAATTTAAAGAGTGGTTAAACATATGTTTGAAATTAAAAGAAACGCCAACGGTTTACTAATAATTAATAAAACTTTTATTAATATTATTATTATTATTAAATGCTGAAACATAAGTAAAGTCATAATAGTAAATGTATCAACATACGCTATCGCTATTAGGTGTTGGAATTAACAAAAATATTTTTTTTCTTTCAAATATTGCAATTCGAAGTAGGAGCCTCATATGAGGATCAGGGTGACGAGAAGGTAAAAGTCAAATTTGGATTTTTGTTCATAGTTTTAAAAATATAGTTCAGCAAAATATTCAACAATTAACAGATTGCTTTCTGCAAATGGAATGACATCATGGAATGTGCATTACAATTTAATCTGCGATATCAGAAGTATTGTCAGTCGCATTCTAAATTACGGAAGCCCTAGTTCAATTGTTGTTTGTAATTTGTGTACAAACGATGATCATTTCCAATATTACTGCTGATATGTGTTTTTGTTCCACTTTTTTTTAATCTTATGGTGAAGAATGGGCTTGCTTTTTTTTTTTTTTTTTTTTTTTTTTTTTTTTTTTTTTATAAATTCTTGGAATAACTATGTGGTATATTAATTATGGCTTTTAATACTTTTCTTTACATTAATTTTTATCGTCTCAAATAGTCAACAGAAAAATTATATTTTTGAACAATTAAACAATTTTTTTTAAAAAAATAAATTGATGAAAAACCTTTCCTGGAGAAAAATCCTAATTGAATACCGGTCGCTTGTCCTCAAGGGGTTAAATACGTAATCATACTATATTTTTACTTGTAGTCATCTATGAGTACATAGATATTGGTAAATATAAATACAGTAGAACCCTGCTGATCCGAAATTCCGGTTAATACGAACCGATTTTATATTCGAAAATTACTGGATTTGAAGTATACCGGATTATGAAATTTCTATATTTATACTCTGAATTACAGAATGAATATCATGTAGAAGTTAGAATTAAACAAAAAAAGGCAGTAAAGCATGTTTTTCATTCTTTAAATAGCTTGAAAAGAATTTTAAAAAATACCGAATAATGTAAAAGTACAATATATGTAAGCGAATATAAAATAAAAACGTGCACTGTAGGTCTACTCGTAGAAGCAGTCGTAAAAGAAATCTTGAATATCAGTTTGTTTGCTAGTCATTATAAAATTCTTTTCTAAAATGCAAAAAGTATTTAATTTAGATGATAAAAATATATTTTTCCTTTCAACAGTTTTGTTTCGCAAATTATTTACAGAAATGGTTTTTCTTCCTTCTTACTCAACATGGTGACTCAGGTATTTATAGAATCGCGATTTTGAACCATTTGTAATGAGTTGTTACATAATTCCTCATTCTGAAGTTCCATTGGATTATTATAGACATCAGTAGTGATTAAACAAATAATACTATTCTTTTCCGAAAGTCATGCCGTACCTTAGGATTCCGTATTACAGGATGTTTACTGTACTACTACTTATAACTTTTTTAGCACGCATTTTTATTTTGCTTCTATTTTTATCGAAATCTTGGGTAATCCGAATTTTTTGTAATACGAACAGCCACTGGTCCCAATTAGTTTGGATTAGAGAGGTTCTACTGTATTTAATATCAATACTTAACTTATATGAATGTTTATGAGAAAAATAACTCAACTATTTCAGTATAACAAAATATACTCCAAAGTAAAGTGTAAAATAGAAGAAAAAAAAATCTGATTTTCAATCTTGATTTAAGGTACTGAATGTCTATCAAGAGTTATAGGTTTCCAAAACAATTAAACCTTTAATTTGATGACAATAAGAAGCATAATTTAATTTTGGTACTTTTCGGTTAGCCGGGCGCCAGTGTTATATATACATATGTATGTATATCTACATATACATACATATGTATATATACACACATATATATATATATATAATGTGTGTATACATATAGCTTCTATATATGTATAAATATACATATATATGTATATATAGGTATACATACATATGTATATATAACACTGGCGCCCGGCTAACCGAAAAGTACCACAATTTTTTATAAATAATGAAATTATAATTAGTAATTATAAAACAATAAAAACTGCAAATGTCAATTCATTAGTTAATAGCAGAAATGGCAGTATCTGCTCTTCTTGCACTTGTACTTTGTAAAATAATTGACATCGCATAAATCTAAAATTATACACATACATGTATACGTTAACGAAAAAAATTATGAAAATTATACCCAGGGTGGGTCTGTAAATATATTTTTGAATATATAAAAAATATCCGATATTTTTTATGTATATCTAATGTTTTCAAAATAGTCGACTTATTGTTGATAAATATTTTTAAAAGTAATATAAATTAGAAACTGAAAAATATTGCACTTAATATGAAAACTTTATAAATCTATATTCTAAAGGTGATTTCCCTTTTTTTCCTCACTTACAGCAAAATTGAAGTATTTTTCAAGGGACATTATTCTTTGAAAAAATAAGAGTGTAATATACAATTAGTGTGAATAGCCTGTGAGCTCAGTGCCATCAATTTAACCAAGCACATTTCTTTTTATTTTTTATAAGGGTAGTTTCATTTTCAGAACTGGTTCCACAAGTGAATTTATCCTTATATATAAAAAAAGTAAATCAAAAAACTACAAATGTATAATAAAAGTTGAGAAATCTGTAAACTATCCTCTCATAAGAATAACATTAGCTTGAGTGTTTCTGTCCGTGACTAGCGTAGGCTCTTAAGAGGCTACTTCAGTTATGAGAAAAAATGAGAACATTAATGTTAATCCTATGGGGGCATTATTTTCAAATTACTCCCTTTGATTTTAATATTTTTGAATAATTGTTTTGCATAGGATTGCTGAGGACGATCTCTAAATGCGCTAGTTTTTACTTTTTCAATTTTGGTTACAGTTTTCTTTTTCTTTTTTTTGGTATTAGGATAGTTTCAATTTCAGAAGCGGTTCCAAAAGTGAAAGTGGCCTAATTAAAAATACCTGTAAAATAAATCAAAAAATGGTCTTTGTTGTGTAGATCTACCTCAGCTATCCATTGCAATAATAAAAAAAAATCATTTAAAAATATGCAAATGAGATATCTTAAAAAAATTCTCCCATTGGATTAACATTAGCAAATGGATGATTTCATGTGATTGAAGTAACCTTTTTAAGAGCCCACACTAGTCACAGGAAAATGTTAATGTTAAATCTATGGGGGCATTATTTTCAAAAATAGCTGAGGACGATCTATAACCAGGCTAGTTTTTATTTTTTCGAGTTTGGTTTCAGATTTAAAAACAATTACTTTCACTTTTGGAACCAGTTCTGAAATTGAAACTATCCTAATAAAATAAAAAAAAACTATAACCAAAATCAAAAAAGTAAAAACTAGCCTGTTATAGATCGTCCTCAACTACCCTATGCCCAAAAATATTAAAATTCAAATGAGAAATTTGAAAATAAAGACTCCATATAAACATTAGTGTTTTCCTTTCTTCCTGTGATAGTGTGAGCTCTTAAGAGGCTATTTCAGCCACGCGAAAACACCTGTTTGCTAATGTTAATCCAATGGGAGAAATTTCAGATATCTCGTTTGCATTTGAATATTTTTGGCATTGGATAGCTGAGGTAGATCTATACAACATAGACCATTTTTCGATTTTGTTTACAAGTATTTTTAATTAAGCCACTTTCACTTTCAGAAATGAAATCCTCTTCATAAGAAAAACCTGCAATCAATATAGCAAAAGTAAAAAACAGCCTTTGTGGAGATTTACCTCAGCTATCCAAAAATAAATGAATAATAATAATTTTAAAATGTTCAAATGGAAACGAGATATCTTAAAAAAATTCTCCCATTGGATTAACATTAGTGAACGGGTGTTTTCATGGGACTGAAATAGCCTCTTGCTATGCTTATGTTTTACATATAAAAATTAAATGCAACTGATGTTAAAGTAAGCAAGTACATAAATTAATTAATTATTCATATTTTAAATTTGCAGAAGAATTTTTAAAAAGGTGGAAAGGGGAGGGGGAGCAATAGTTGAGTGATACATACTCATATATATCTGTAAAATACAGTTAAATATTAAAATTTATTATTTAAATTCAATGCAAAAAATACCAATTTAAAAAAACAAGAAACACTTACCAAATATTTAATCTTTGTAACTGTAAACAAAGAAGATAAATTTTGAATTATATACAATAGCACGATTAAAATTCCAATAATAAATGCTTTTTTTAGTCTTATTTCTTACTTGAACAGGAGTTTGGTGACAATCCTTAAACATCCTTGGCTTAAAAACAACTTGCAAAAAGTCAAGAGTCATAAATCAATGTTGTCCATTGGCATCAAAACTCCGCACTTTCCAAGTTTCAATCTAGCTGGATACACACTCAAAAGCAGAGAACAAATAACACCTCTTAATGCTTTTAAAAGTGGTACCAGCTGGACACTGTAAGTCGTAATTCTTGTCATTTGGATCCTATAGACTCTTGCACATACTTCACAGTGGACAAAAAATTGAAGATTCAATTTACAGGTTACATTTCAACTGAAAAAGAAAATAAGAAATATTACAACTACAATACAAGTGTTTCATCATCTAAGAAATATTTTTCTGTTTCTTAAAAAATATGATTCCATTAAACATTAAATATTGTAAAATCATAAAAAGAATAACTGAACTACTAATGACAAGTTTAAAGAAAAAAAAAAAAGCCTCAAAACAATATAACACCACCAGATCCTATACTTGGCTGGCCCTGTATAAAAAAAACTTGCAAAATAAGAGCAGGTGGCATTCTTTCATCACAGAATACAGAAAATTATTATTTAATGAGTATACAGCAAGTTAAGCATAAGTTACTAACAAGAAACTATAGACAAAACAAAATCAAAAATAGAGAAACATACCATGTGGAAGTAAGAAAAGATTTTAGTAATCCAATAACAAATTGCATAAATAATTCTTGCCTGAATTTTACAAGAAATTAATGTAGATATAACAATTAGCGATTTTATAAAATAATAAAAATCCTCTGTCTGCAATCACCAACACGCAACATGAACATTTAAAAGTATAAAACAACCAACAGACCAATTATATTGATGCAATTCGAGAACTCAGAAAATTTGTTTTGAGAAAAGGCAGAATCTCAAATTTTAGTTATCACACTTTTTCACACAAATAGTCATGTATTAATAAAAGAATGATATAGGACCATGTATACTAGCAAAATCTTTGCGGCTATTACTGATAATGCAAAAAGGCCTTATAGCAAGGCTGTATAGCTTTTTTTAGTTTAAAACTTACAAAGCTTCTACATCATGAGGGCATTTTAATTCACTAATCAAATTTTCAACCCTCTTTGATACTATTAATTTCAGATTTTAAACAAATACTTTAGACAGTGCAATGCAACTGCTATTGTAGCCCATAGACTTTAAATTCATTTGTAAAATATCACATGAAAGTTTGAATTCAAAACTGTCGGACACAAGGCTTATTAAGCACTGAAATGTAAAAACATGAGGCTACTTTGTAATTTATTGGAGTACATTTGAATAATAATAATAAAAAACAACACACAATATTACACGAGTATGTATGTATACATACTTGAAGCACAGGTTTTTAAGTTATACTTAGCTACAAAGGTCATTCAGAAATATTAAGTTCAGTTAAAAAAAAAAAAAAAAAAAACCTTAAAATCTTCAAATTATATAAGAAAGATGGATATGTTAAACAAATACTACAAAATATTAACAAGTCATTTAAACAATTCTGGTGACACATCAATATTTAAATTGAATGAAATATATAATTTACTTCATCAACAAATCTGTAAACAAAAAAGTATACGGGGTGGAAAGGAGACAGAATCTAAAATATAATTTCTTTTTACCATATTACAAAATAAAGCAAACTTTTACCTAGAAAATAAAATTTATTACATACCAATTTGCTGAAAAATATTCCCATTTTGACCGCAAATCAGGTATGAATAAAAAAATTATTCATATCTAATGTGATTTATTACTTAAAACGTAAGATATAGTTTATGAAAATACATAAAGAATAACTGTTTACATCCGCCATTACATGATTCCGGCCTTCCGAACGATATTCCACCTGCCTCTGAGCAGCCGGAAAAAAGTAAGAGATATTCCGGTTATTCGAAATGCCTGAATTCCGAATTTTGAGGGGAGAATCGCTCATCTTCGGAATAACAACCGGAATCACTGAATTCAGTACGATATTCCGATTCCGCATGAGGGGAGAATACGGCCGTTCGTCTGGGTCGCGGAAATATCGGATGCACCTAAATTGACAAACTGGAAGTAGCTTGTCATGTGATCGTCGCCGCGCCGTCGAAGTTAGATTTGGCGAAGTATAAAAATATTAGCATACCTAAAACAATTTATTGAATTTTTGGTCGTATTTTAATAATGAAAATTCTATCACTTATTTATTTTATAGGGCTACAATAAACAATTTTCAAAATTTATCATGAGAAGATGGTCTAATCCCCTCCAACAACAACAACAAAATAACATTTTTGTTTAAACCTTCAAATAGTCAGACACTAGAAATTTTGAACACAGGTAGAACCTGAATAGGGATTGTGCTTAAATATTCCAGTTTCGGAAATTTCAACTTATGGTCCCAAACGGCCCCCCCCCCCCCCACACACACACAAACAAAAACAAAACATTTTTGATAATGTACCTTCAAATTTTCACAGATACTTGAATTTTATAGGGGTGTACATTCTGAATACAATCATACTTAAGTACTCCTTTATTGAATAATTAAAGATAATCTAGAGTCCCCCCCACCCGGACAAATTATACATAGAATGACACAAAATGTATAACGCTTCCGGGGTTGAACTCATCCGTTTCCTGATAATCCAAACGCGGCCACGTTAGGCTTAAGCATTCCAATGCCGTATTTGCCGACTGCCTTATTTAATCTGTCTATCTATTTGTTATGTAACATATTCTTCTTCAATTTTTCTCAAACCTTCAAAAAGTATACAATTATAACGCTTTAAGATCTAATTTAAAAATAACCAGATACCAACAACACGGTTCCGATGTATACAAGCGATTACCGTTGCCATTCATAAGCACAAATTACAAATCCAAAAACAAATGAATGACTCTTTCAGCTATTCATTAAATGCTCTTAAAATATTTTGCAAAAGCATATTAATATTTTGAAATACGTTTTTCACTTTTGTTTACATTTATTTACAGTTTGAATTCAGTATACACGGTTAAAAATATCGCGAAAAATTACCTCTGTTTTTCAAGGCTATCTATTTTCTGACCAATGAGAACACTTTATGGTGTTCAGTGAATATAGCTATATTCGGCGATTCATTCCCGTGAATTATTTTGTTCCGGATTAACGTTTCCTTTCTAAAAACAAACGTATTTCAAATTATTTAAAAGCTTTATTATGGTTTTACAAATATTTTAAGAGCAAAATCGGATGTCGACCGTATTTTTTAATGATTCGTTCAAAGAGTCATTCAATTGCTTCTGGATTTGGAATTTGTGTTGTACATGTGGCATCACGACACACGAGTGATTGTTGATTTGATTTTCAATCTTAAAACGTTGAGTAAAACGTGCTTTCTTTTCCACTATTCGCAAAAGTTGCATTTTTAGACAGATTATTCAAAATAAATTAATATTTAAGAGATTACATTCAATTATCTAATATTCTGCTGCGATAACTTTAGTTTAAATTAGATTGGTAGCTTTATCTATCCTATATGAAAGTAAACAAACAATTGATTCATTCGTCTTGAACTTTTAAAATATTAAAACAAACGTTTATATGCTCTGTTGCGCCGTCTGTCGGTAGTTAAAAAAAATTTTCTTTTAAAAATGTTTTTTGAATTCTGAAGACATTGGGGGGAAAAATGAATATTTCTTATAAAATGAAATTAGAATATCAGAAATATGTAATGCCGTGTATTACATATATATATATATGTATATAGTATATCAATGCATTATTATAATAAATAAAATTTTGTATTTTGTAGGGAAAATAAATTTGTAATTTAATAACAGAATTTGGGAAAATAAATTGTTAATGTAATTAATAGTTGCAATTTACTTATGTGATAAGATGATTTTTAATTATCAAAATTTATTACAGGTTTCTTTTATGCATGTTTAAAAAAAATCAGGATTTTCTCTGTTCAACTTTTTAAAATTTAAGTTATATAATTATTATTTTGGCAATAATTAAAAACAGACTTTCTGTTGGAATTGTCTTTTATTTTACCACATACCATCAGATAAAATAGTTAATTGACAATATGTTTTAAAATAACATTATTAGTACTAATTTGAATGTTTTTGTGAAATATATCTTCAAATTTTGTGAGTGAAGTTCATTTGCATACTTTATATCAGTATTTTACCAATTCAATTAATAAATTTCTTGCCAATTAAATTTCAATGAAAAATGGGCTGTTTTTACTTTACCCCACCTGACCCTATTAATCAGACAAGACAAAATTTATTACTTCACAATTCTTTTTATAATGCAATGCTATATAATTTTTTTGAAAATGCAAACACGTCATTCTGACGGGCTATATTCTAGTATGTATATATATATATGCATCTTTCAGCATTCAAATAGTCATAGGCGCTAGACATTTTGAATGCACATATAACCCGAATAGTGAGGATGCTTAAATACTCCAACTGAAATTTTTAAGGATGGAGTCCAAAGAGTGCCCCCCCCCCCCCCCATTCTTTGACATAAAAATAACACTTTAATTTTTGAGCCTTCAAATTGTCATAGCATGTACACTATTAAGGATTTACATGCATATAAAATTTCAAATGTCACATGGAAGAGTTCTGACCGAAAATAGCTTTATAGCTTTATAATAGTTTATAGATTTTCTTTTTATGTGTTTATAATCTTCATTTTTAAAGAAGCGTCAAAGGCTGTGATATTTATTTTTTTAATGAATCTCTATTTGTATGTAAATGTTTCACTTACCATTTAATATCGTTAATACATAATCCATGTATTGGGGTCATCCCACGTAAAATGAGCAAAAATTTAAAAAAAGTTGTGGCCACATAGTAACCGATTTTAATAAAATTTGATACACAGGTTCAATTCATATTAAAATAGAGCACTTCAAAATATATTCACAAAAATAAATTATTTTAGCAATTTTGGACATTTAAAAACTTGTGATAAAGAATGACATGTGTGCAATCGTCCAAAGTTGAAAGTTTGAAGTTCCGTATCTTGAGAACTATTTAACAGAAAAGAATTTTTTAATAATATTGTAACCTCTCGAAAATTATCATCCTATTTATTGAGTAATAATAATCTGGTAACACCACGATTAATCTTTAATTGGTTGTAAAAATTGAAAATTTGTGAATTTTGAGAAAATTAGAAAAGTTATAAAAATCAAAGGAATTAAAAAAAATCTGTGAATTTGATGCCTGATTTAGACATATGAAGATCAAATTTCCCAAGTTTGAAAGTTGCCACTTATTTCCTTCATCTTCAAAAAAACTTAGAAACTTAAAAAAAATTACAAAATCATGATTTTTCCTCTTCTGTATGAGCAAAAAATAAATAAAGGACAGGTCCGACATGTAACAATATTGCACAGACATAAAGATTAATAAGTCCATGATATGCTTAAAAAATTCAAGATTGCCTTTTGATTCCTAACATAATAAAAATGGGTTCAAAATAGTAAAGTTTGCTACATTCCATTCGCTATTTCTCTTTGAATTCGCGCATGTTTCTTAAAATATTGCACGATTTCACGGGAAAACAAATTTAGTGTTGTCATCTAGTTTTTTTTATTTAGATCTAGGATTAATTAGGATAGGGATAGGTAAATTTTTGTCTAAATGAATCATTTTTTTTACTTTAATTAAAAAATATTCTTGAGGTAAAAATAGACTGAAAGCAAGAATACAAGTTTCCATATTTAAAATATACACATTTATCCATAATTTCAAATATTTTAAAAAGCTTCCCTTCACTATTAAAGGAGTGATAGAAATATTGCATTTTGCCCTCAACATTTTTTACTCTTTATTTTTTTTTCTCTTTAAGAAATAAAAAGGCAAGGATGAAAGTTTCGATATTTAAAATATATACTTTTAGCTATAACTTCAAGTTGTTTTCAACTTGTCAGAGGTGTCCTTCATGTTTAAAAGAACAATAGAAATATTGAATTTTACCCTAAAAAATTTTCATTTTTTTTTCTTCAAATTACGGAATAAAAATACAATTACTAACTTACGCCAATCTGCTACTTATTATTCATTCCTAATTACAAATAATTTTTAATATAGTATTTCCATTCCTAAGGCTAATAATCCAAATTGAAGTTTTTAGCATGTTGACAAAATCTCGATTTTGTATCCACTTTTAATGTAAATTTTAATACTTAAATAAACAATCCTGAAATCTATTTTTTTACATTTACTCATAAATGGATATGATCGACTTATATAATGATTTTCATTAAAATCTGTGACATGTCTGCCACAGCTGATTTGCTCATTTTGTATGGAATGACCCATTGGAGACTTTCAAAAATGAAAGACAGTAAAATCTTCTAAGACGGAATCACGCAGGAAAGAAAAAAAATGTGTTATCGACAAGTTTCCATCTTAGGAGGTGCACATGTAGTCTATTCTTTTCTCAAGTATTGTTATATTCATTTTGCTTGGATCAACACATTTTCCATTTCAGACAGGATTCCGTAATAGGCAGGTTCTTTTTAACTTGTTTTACTGTATTATTATTATTATTATTATTATTATTATTTTTTTTTTTTTTGCCTTTAAATCTACTATCCATTAAAAAAAGATTTTTAAAGTTTAATTGCAAATGGTAATATGTTTTAATTGTAATGGCGATTTAAAAATATATGATTTTTTTGGACTAAGCCAAATTTTACTGATTTTTGCACGGATTAGGTCAGCCAGAGGGATTGATTTTAATACGGGTTGAGTGGAGATCGGGACTGAAAATTTTTCCCTGAGCAGACCTAGGAAGAAGGAAGCCAGTCCGGGTTCGGTATGAAAAATACATTAGGCCCAGTCAAGTCTTCAGAAATGAGTAACGTCTGGGCCTGGCACGACCCCAGAATACAGATTTTTTTAACCGCTCGCAGTGATGATATAAAACCTGAAGTTGTGTGTATTAAAATTGTGAAAACACTTTTTATCGTCATCAAGGGCCTGGTCTCGCTAAGGGGGGGAGAGCCTCCCCTTCAAACGTTTGTGAATGCTGTTACACTTGGTAAATTTGTTTAAATCTTTAATAAAAACCATAATACACTTTCTATTTCTGATAGACTTGGCAAAAGTTACAAATCGAATTGGGAATATTATTAAACTTTTTACAAATAAGAAATATATTACATTTTTTAATTGTGGTAACTTGGCAAAATTATAAAACTAGTTGGCAAATACTGACATTTGACTTGGCAATTTAAGGCCCTCTCCCCCTCGAAGAAAAAGTCTTAGCGATGGCCCTGATCGGCATGTTAGAAAACACCTTGTTTTAAATGAACTGATAAGCAAAATAGCAAGTTATTCAAGTTACTTTTAAAGAACACTTAAAACTTATACAGCTAGTGAAACTATGTAAAATTAAATAACTTCAACAACATGTAAATAGTATGTATTATATACAGTGGGTTGCCAAATTATTAGGGACAGTCATATTTTTTGCTAGTTTTCGACTTTGGGTGCACTTGACTGCCGCTCTAAGTGGTTTAAGTGTTGCAGGAATGTATTTTACCGTTTTCAACATCTCTATAATTCAACTTTTAAGTACTTTTGGTATGTTAAAAGGTTTGTTTGCTTTCTATAAATGTTTTAATAACTGGAGAGACGCTGAGTCTTTTGCACACGCAATAGTGGAAGACGCTTTTCTTTAATTTAAACAAAGTTCTTTGGCTTTTTTTGGAAAAGTTAAGAATTATATGTGAGTATTATCTTTCTTTTATTGATTAAATATTTGTTTTTTGCGAAACTATGTACGATTTTAATTTATTTTTTATTTTTATTGATTTCAGTATGGGTCGAGGGGTTGATTTGCCCCCTAGGAAAAAATCTGAGGTAAAAACCCTTCTTCTTCATACGAGTCAGTCTCAAAGGAAAATAGCAGAACTTGCTGGAGTTTCCAAGTCAGTAGTCAACAGGATAAAAATAAATCGGGACAAAAACCAGCCACTTTCACCAAAACGAAAAGGTAAAAGTGGAAGAAAACACATTACAACTCCATGTACCAATAGGAAAATCCGGGATATCTGTTTAGGAAACAGAAAGAAAAGTGTGGGACTCCTTACTCAGATCGTTCAAGAATCTGGAATACCAGTTTCTAAGAGAATTTTTCAGCGGAGATTAGCGGAGGAAGGGTTGACAGGTCATCGTCCAGCCATGAAATCCCGGTTGACAGAAGCGATGAAGAAGAAGCGCCTTGCCTGGGCTCGTGAACACCACCAGAAGACACCTGATGACTGGAGTGAGGTCAGTTGTTAAGATAATTATTATTTATGTCATTTAAAATCATTTATTTCTAAATTATTAACATATTAATTTTTTTTCAGGTGTGTTTCTCAGGTGAATCAACCTTTGAGATTTTGTCCGATAAAAGCAGCTTTGTCAGGCGGCACTCAGTTGAAAAATACTGCCCTCACTGCATCGTGGAAAGTGTTAAACACACTGATAAAATAATGGTGAGGTCTGTCAGAAGCACTAAAGGGGTTGGACGCCTCTACATTGTCCAGGAAACCATGAGACAAGACCAGTACAGGCAAGTTCTGGAAACTCGGCTGCTGCCGCAAATTGAAGAATGCTTACCAGGTGGTGAATAGTTCATGTTTATGCATGCCTTGTCATAAAGCTAGAAGTGTTACAAAGTTTTTGGCAGACCACAATATCCCAGTTTTACCTTGGCCTGGCAATTTTCCTGACATGAACCGCATAGAAAAGTGATGGGAGATCACACGCCGGAAATCGCCAAAGACCTGATTACAACCAAGGTACAACTCATCGAAAAATTAATAAATGTATGGCATCACAACCCTAAAATAAAAGAAAGTGCCATAAATTACATAAAAAGCATTAGAGACGCATCGAAGCACTCCTCGAAGCCAAAGGAAATGTCAACAAATATTAATATTCTTTACTTAACATTGGTAAATTGACTGTATTATATTTTTGTTGGGGTTTTTTCATATACTAATATTGCGTAAATACTTCAACTATAACAAGAAAGCTTTTTTAAACTTAAAAACAATGTTTATTTTCAAATTATATCCTAATATTGTACAAAAAACCTATACTTCACGACTGTCCCTAATAATTTGGCAACCCACTGTAAACTTATGGAAAAAATAAGCCGTTTCATGATTTAAATTTATTAAGTACTGCACATTAACAGTAATTTAAATAGCAATTTCAAAATGCATTAAAATTGCTTGCATTAGGCAAGGAAAAATGTTGCTCAGCAAATCGTGTTGCACGCTCATCTTTTCATGCCAAATATTCGAAAATATTTTATTCTTTTACTGGAGTTCCACCGCTAAATTTGACTGATACTTTATTAAATACAAAAGTAGTATCATCTGTATTTTTCTTTTTTTTTCAAAATAGTTTGAGTATGTACTACTGTAAGGAGACTTTCGTTGTGAATTGTACAACATTTTTTACTTAATCATTTTTAACAATTTCTATTTTTTACATTTTGATAAATTTACAAAAAAGAAGAAATTTTGATACAACTTTAGAAGGTAGGAGTATGATGTCAGACAGTACCTGCAAACAACTACTAGGCTTCCTTAAAATAATGTTTATTAATATTTTAATGCTTAACACACACAAAAAAAATTACTGAACATTTACATTTCATGTTAACAAGATTCAAATGCAGATGCATTATGTTTTTTTTTTTTTTTTTTTTTTTTTTTTTTTTCTACAACATTCAATATTTGATTTACCAACACTGATAAAATTTTGTTTTTGATTTGCTAAAAAGTTATCAAATTTCAATTTTGTTTCAAACGACTAAGCGCATTTTCTATTAATTTTTAAATATAATAATAAAACATGCTTTACATCAGTTTTGCAGTTGCTTCAATTATTATAATCTTGGAGATAACTTCAATCATTTTCAGTAAAAACAAAATATTCGTGCTTTTAAAAAAAGTAATATACAACATACATTAGTATAAGATGCAGTTATGTTAAAAAATTAGAAATTGCAACGAAAAATTTTAATTTCATGCCTAAGATATTTATAATAGGTATCAATTGACTCTTTTAATACATAAGAAATTTATTAATTTATATATTGTATTCTTTTAAAAGTTACATTTTAACGGATTTAAAACAATGCAATCATCCTATTTAGAATTAGAAAAGCAAGATAACCAAAATCTAGCTTAAGTTTGTTTTTGTGCAGTTGAAAAAGTAATAAATTATTAACTTTATTATTTTATGTAAATAACAGAGAACTGCAACAACGTGTTCTATTGCATTCAATGGTAAACCTTGCTTCAGATCAGTAATCGGCAGGTCATTTCCGGTTTGTCAATTTAAGTGCATCCGATATTCCCGCGACCTTTCGTCTGCGTTCGTTTTGGAGCGTTTCTTTTATCACGAGAATGAAAACAGAAAATTGCCAAGAAAGGGATCATCGCCAAAAAACGACACCCTTTTGGCGATGGAGTGCATCAGGGTTCGACGGAGAGAACAAAGGGATTAGCTCTCTATTCAATTCCTCCTCTAAGCATTTTTCTGTACTGTAAATTTTTAAACTTCTGCGGAGCTGGGTCATACATACGTACGCCATGGATTAAACATCAATATTCCTGGACCAATTTTAAATGAAATTTAATTGTTAAACTTCTAAACATCCCACAATATTACTTTTTACACCGTCGTATAGAGAAAAAAATGTACTTTTAAATGCAATTTGTCTGAGAGCTGTATCTCAATTTGTTTCTGAGTTATTAATTTTTTTTGTAGTTTTTATTACTTTTTTGTCATAGTGGCAACAGAAGTATCCATCTCTGTTGAAAGTAAAGGGAAACTACAGATTACTGTATAGACCAATCAGAAAACGAATAAAATGAGGATTCAACCAATAAAACGCTTCAGATATGTTTTTGATTTCCTACCTTGACCGAGGACAATAACCATTTTCCCAAGTGGATAAAAATAAATGCAATTTAACAAATTACAACGACCATTTGGAAAATGATTTTTTCAAAGACTAAAATTTAAGACATAAAAAATCGCACGGAGTTGATCATACATTACGTACGCCATGAATTACATTTTTTGGTACTGTAAATTTTTAAACTTCTGCGGAGCTGGTCATACATTACGTACGCCATGGATTAAACATTAATATTCCTGGACCAATTTTAAATGAAATTTCATTCTTAAACTTCTAAACATCTCACAATATTACTTTTTACACCGTCGTATAGAGAAAAAAATTTACTTTTAAATGCAATTTGTTTGAAAGCTCTATCTCAATTTGTTTCTGAGTTATTAATTTTTTTTTTGTAGTTTTTATTACATTTTTGTCATAGTGGCAACAGAAGTATCCATCTCTGTTGAAAGTAAAGGGAAAATACAGATAAGGCTAATCAAGGCTAGTAAAGGTTAGTCAGAAAACGAATAAAATCCGGATTCAATCAATAAAACGCTTCAGATATGTTTTTGATTTCCTACCTCGAACCGAGGACAATAACCATTTCTCCAAA
The DNA here is from genome assembly GCA_963932465.1 of Maratus speciosus. Classification (NCBI taxonomy): domain Eukaryota; kingdom Metazoa; phylum Arthropoda; class Arachnida; order Araneae; family Salticidae; genus Maratus; species Maratus speciosus. The sequence continues at coordinate 64,244,421 of OZ010789.1, forward strand.
TGGTTAAAAAAAAAAAAAAAAAAAAAAAAAAAGATAATTATTAGAGGTTAGGGATAATTTAGACGATAATTTATTTCTTGAGCAAGGAATTTGACAGTTTTTTTAAAAAATAAAGATTTTTAAATATTTGAAACTGTTTTTGCTGGAGAAGGGGGGGGGGGGTTAAAGGAGGAAGAAAAAATTTTGGGGCTGGGGATAATTTATATGATTGATTATTTATGGTCATTAGAGAGTAATAAATATGGAAAAAGAATTTTTTGTGTAAAAATTCAGATTTAAAAATATTTTAAGCTTCTTTGTATACTAGGGGGCGGGGGGGGGGGGGTCGAAAGGGGAGAATCGAAAATTTGATAGGTTAGAGAAGTAATTTACATGATTACTTATTTACTTTTAATAGTGAACAGCAAATGATGCAGATTAATATTTTAAATAACAATTTTTAAAGAGCTGGAGAGGGGCAAAGAGGAAAGCGGGAAGTACCGAGGCAGGGGAAAATTTATGATTGATTATTTATTGTCACTAGAGCGCAACAAATAGGACATAAGATTAAAAAAAATTAAAAATAAAGATTTTAAAACATTTTAAACTTCTTGCTATGCTGGGAGGGAGAGGTAAGGTGGTAGAGATTGCGGGCAATTTTGATGATTATTTACTGTCACTAGTGAAAAACAAATGTAGTAGAATTTTTTAATGGAGAGTTTTAAAGATATGAAACTCGGTATGGTGTGTGTGTGGGGGTGGAGAAGACGAAGCGTAAATTTTGATGGGAGAGATGTAATTTATATGATTCGTTATTGATATGTTTTATCACTAGAAAGCATAAAATAGGACATAATTTTTACCGTATACAAATAAAAAAAATTAAAGGTTTAAATTTTTTTGTATGCTGGTGTACAGGGGGTGTGGGGGAGAAGCGCCATTTAAAAACTTAACTAAATTGTAGTTTCCAATTTAAATATAAGGAATATCCTGAAAAAATTTAAAAATCACGTCGCTTGGGTTACGCAAAATTGAATTTACGAAATTGAACCTAAAACTCCCCATGCTTATAGAATTAGCGCGCACAGAATTTTTTCGGATTTGGGGACCGAAAAGTTTCATTAGCAAGTGAAAGGAAGTAATCTATGACCAAAGCCCAGGCTTCGTATATTTGCAGGAATATTTTCCACCCTATTCAGCCAAAACCGTTCTTAGGGTATGCAACAAGTGCAGCCATACAGAAGTACACGAGAAAAAATAGTTAATGAAAATCATTTAGGAATTTAGCAATTCACATTATTTCTCAAAATATTTTAAATTCTACAATGAAGGAATATAACAGATGCAGACATACGCGAGTTACCCCCTTTTCTGTACAGTAATGCCTGATAAGAATTGATAAGGATTTAAATTTATAATGCAATGCAAGCATTAACCAAACAAGTTAATTTCGTTTATTTTTCATAAATTACTGTTTTGACCTTAGCGAAGTCAGCTGCCCTTTGTTTATAATCATATGTATTAGACGAAAGATTTTTAAGCGGTAAAATTAACCTTATCATTTGATGTCTAAAAATGAAGTATATCATTCAAAAAAGTTTTGTCTCGAGTTTTATATCATTCCGAGAAATTTGTGCTGATAATTCGGAACGAAAATTGTCCCGAAATGTATTTTTGATTTCATGATGAATTTTAAAGTATCACTTTATTTCTGACTTAAAGTAAACTGAAATGAAACTAAACTTTTAGATCTTCATTGTAATGCTGAATTTACATTTATGAAATAGGATTAGAACATAAAATCGCACCAGATATTCACTTTATATGCCTTTTTATATGAAATACAATTTTGCTTCTTTCCAACATTAAAATTTGAGGCGTAGTAAAACAGTTAACTTTTGAATATGAAAACGGCACTAAATTTTATTACTCAGAATAAAATTTCGGTGAATCCCTTTCCCTTGCTTCTCTGGAGTCATCAAGTAAAAGAACTCGGGGATTGGTTTATTTATGCTAAAGAAATAAAACGTAAGAAATAATTTTGTAGATACGCCTGTTCCAATTTTAAAACACCTACGAGTATTTATTTGTTTCTTTCTGTTTTTCTTTAAAAGAAAATGAATGCTTCAAATGTAAAATGTTTGCATTTGAAATCGCCTATAGTTTCACTATTCAATAAAACTACAGAAAATACGTGTAATAAATAAGCTAAGGAGAATAATTTGAAATTATAGCGAATATTGTGCTGTTTGAATTGTTTTTCAATTACGCGAAACTTATTGTACTATTTAGCGCATTTAAAAATCGGAAAATCAGTAATTTAGCACATACTTTATCAGAATGAACGCACAGTAAAGTAAATTAAATCGGGATAATTTTTTCATTTAGTAGAAAGTCATAGAGGGAAATATTTGTTGAACGTAGGTGGAAAAAAATCTGTATGATAGCTATATCTTTAGTTCTATGTAATTAAGGGCATACTTCACTCTCTCAAAGACACTTCCATGCTAATGTTAATCCCACGAGAGCGCGTTTTTAAATATTCTCTTTGCAATTCGATATTTTTAAATATTTTTTTATGGCATTGGATAGTTGAAGTTGATCTCTACAAAAATTCTTTTTTATTTTATCGATTTTGGTTGCAAATTTTTGTTATAAGGATGTTTTCACTTTCGGAACTCGTTTCGAAATTAAAAATGTCCTCACAGAAAAAAAAAAAACAAAAAAAAAAACCGCGACCAAAATAAAAAAAAAAAAGTAAAAAAGGGCCTTATAGACCTCAGATATCCAATTAAAACAAAATTATTTAAAAATATTAAAATCAAAACGAGATATTTTAAAAGAACATTGCCATACGATTAACGTTAGCGCGCGAGTCAAGTATCCCCTTAAGGGGAGAACAGCGGTTCCCAGCCTTTATTGGTACGCGAACCACCTTTAAGTAAAAAAAAAAAAAAAAAATCGTGACCCACCTAATATAAGGGTGTACCTTTTATCAGTAAGGAAATTTTGTATGACTTTTATAAACTATCGGCTATCCTATCCTACGAAAAAAGCAAATTTTCGTACGGATTGGTAATCCCAATATGTGTAAGTTGAATAATAATTAAAACAACAAATATAATTAAAAATACTTTTATTATCAAAACACAACTTTACAGTCAGTGAGATTTCTGGTACTGGTGTTTACCGATGAGGTCATCTGCATCAGAGTTAAAGTCATAAAAGTTGAATCATTTTCTATACACAATCTGTTTCTGTACTGTTTTTTCAAAAACAACAAGATAGAAAAAGCACGTTCACACAAGTATGTCGAGTTGAACCCCATCGAGGACCTCAAAATTGATTTAGATATTTCAGGATATTCTGCTCCTATGTGTATCCAGAAGGAAATTAAGGATTTTTCCAGGGTTGCCATAACGGCTGCGCGACTATTGACATATCTCACAACGGAGTCATAATATAATACCGACTGACTGCTTAAGAAAACACTGTCTTCTCTCGAAATTTTAGTTTAAGCTAATGGTTTTCATGATTATTGCGGTTGTAAAATATTGCATTTGTTATATATTTTTAAACAGATGAAATAAAAGATATATTTTCTGGCAAACCTCGATTGTTCTGCGACCCACAGGTTGGGAACTGCTGATGCACAAAGTCGAAAAAAGGGCGTTTCTTTTGGAATAGGAATAAGATTTTAGCTTCGGATGTTTTGCATGTCATTTGTTATCATTTGAATAACATTAAAAAAAAATAATAAAAAATTGATGATGTGACTCGAGTTGCGTGGGCGAATGCACTAGCATGCGCGCAGTGCACTTCCAATGGAGGATATTCCAAATATGGGTTCGAGGCTGAAAGAAGTCACGTGATACCGGTAATTTACCCAAGGAACTTCTAACTGATAAGAAGGGAAGATACTACTGCTTTGCTCATGAACTGTTTCATTGGCTAGCGGATATTTACATTACACGTCTACGGAGCCTTCCCTTCTTTACGCTAGAAGTTTTTACCTTGACTACGTGATCAAAACGTAGATGGAATATCCTCCATTGGGCAAGATCCAATAGATCGCCAGAGTAGTTTACAATCAATTTTCGTTAAAGATTATGAAAGTAGATAATATTGCCTTGAGCTTCAATCACTTTAAGTTCAAAAAGTTGAAAATCAACAAAGTGGTAGCGGTTTGAAAATAAAAAAGGTTTATTTCTGACCCTCGTTTTTTTTACACTTTCGTGTGCTTCTAAAAATATTTATTTTCTATAAGGATGGCTGAAAGTGGTCGAAGTTCCAAAAAATTATACCCTCTTTAATTTAAAAAAATAGCCAAATCGGTTTAATATGCATAAAATGAGTTTATATTGCTCCAAAAGAGTGTAAGGATACAGATGCGTTGCACTAAAGCACTAAATAACTACGGAAGGACTTCGAATTCAGAAAAACCGTTGTACAAGGATAATCTACAGGATAAAGGGAACAGAAAAATCTTAAAAAAGAAAAATAGATTTTTTTCAACCGGTAAAAAGCAAATTCCTCTTTAATTCAAGAAGGAAAAAGAAAAGTGCCATTTTAATTTGTAGTACCCTTTATAATTGTATATTTTGTCTTTAAGGCTGCTAGTCACTTAACTTCCGAATTTCCCTCGCTAATGCTAAATCTATGGGCGTATAATGCATTCGTATATTTAAAATATATCCTCGGAAAATTAATATTTTTCACTCCTTTTTTCTCAGTATCCTTTTTAAAAGATGTTTTATTTTTTTCTTAGTTCTCAAAATATTTCTAAAATACATGCTTAATTTAATATTTTATGTGTTAAAATCTAACGAACTGTGAGTAAGATTTTAACACCTCACATGAAATTCCGTACACATTTTAGAAACATTTTGAACACTAAGGAAAAAAGAGACATCCTTTAAAAAGAGAACACAGGAAAACAAGTTAAAAATATCGGTTTCCTGAGGAGATATTTTAAATATATGAATGCATCACATGCACATAGACTTAGCATTATCGAGGGTATGACGTGAATAATTATAGAAAATGTCACTTTAGAAATCTTAATAATAGCAAGTGCGTTGTGAACAGCCGAAGAACCCTTAAAAAGTCCTTTTTGCTCAATAATTTTATGGCAGTAAAAATATAAGAAATAATAATTGAAGTTTGTTTTATTTAATGAACTGGAAGGCAAGGAACTTGACAATAAATGAAGACACATATTGATATGAAATCCAGCTTTATTTGTATCCATGCGGAGTGGTGGAAAAAGGAAGGCAATATCACTAGGTCACTTTACACTACACAAAACATTCTAGAGAGAATTTTCCTTTTAGGCTAATGTCAGACGAACGTCTTTTTGCATGCTTTTTTACTTACGTATTATCCCTACACGATGCTACATCATTGTGAATGGATAATACGTAAGCAAAAAAGCGTTCAAAAAGAGTTCCGTATGACATTAGCTTTTGGCCAATGTCAGACGGACGTCTTTTTGTACGCTTTTTTTGCTTACGTATTATCCCTTCACAATGCTAGCGGCATTGTGTAGGGATAATACGTAAGTAAAAAAGCGTGCAAAAAGACGTCCGTCTGACATTAGACTTAAAATTCAATGGCATTTAAAATATTGTAGAAGTCATAGCAGGTCAAATATTCTTAAAGAAAATCTTGATGATAAAAAATCCAATTCCAGATGAGCAAAATTAAATAATCCTGGCGATTTAGAATTTACAAGAATGGACTGAAATCACGTATCACGTAAGAAAAGATTCGGAGTTTTAAAATATAACATCTTTTCAGAACAGATACTGAGGTCCGAATTCTGAAGCAACTATCGTAAAGATATTAACGATTCAGCATCTTAAAATTCTTAAAGAATTTTTAAAGAAAATCTGCTCAAAAACCGAATGCAGCAATATAAATACTACGGCAAAGGGGTAACAGAAGTGAGGTAAAAAAAAGAAAACTTTAAATCCATTAGCTACTAAATTAAATATGACGACAATTAAGAGAGACGAATTAGCGCAACCAAACCGAAACAACAACTTCATTAGCTTAGGGGAAAATACCTCTTTATTACGCAGCCACGCCTGCACGATGCGAGCGAAGTGCTAAAAGTAGAAACATCGGAATCAGCTAAAGGGAAACGGGCCGCCGCACAGTGGGACGTTTTGACGATCTAGGTGGACAAAATTATTTCGTTATAGTTTAATTAGTTTTTGTTGTTTGTGAGAATGCATCACTAATATTATACTTAAACAGTGATAAATATTTGGTTATTTAATAACAATGTCTTAAAATAAAAATACAGGGTGTTCGCTAAACTCTGTTCCCACATCTTAACTTTGCGGTCATAATTAATCGACACCTGTGATTTTTTCGACAAAACTCGTACGAATCTCGAAAATTCAGACATTCAGCTACCAGTAAACGCGGTTTTGTCAAATTCCGAGATAATTGGCGAAATGAATTTTGTCCACCTAGATCAGGGTTGGCGAACCTTTTTGGTGACTCGTGCCAAATTTGAGTAAAAATATTTTACAAGACCGTGACATGTCAACTAAAAAACAAAGTTAGTATGTGGAAAAATAATGGTTTTAAATTACCTAAAATATTCTATTAAGATTTAAAAAAGATGAGAAATATACATGTAGGTACTACACTATAATAATTATGGCAACAAAATGTATTTTAGAAAAAAATTAATTAGTGCGATGTAATTTGATTTTTGTTGTTGCATCTTAATATCAGGTTAATTTTAATAAAACCTAAATCTTATCTAACAAGTACTTTCAGTTTGAGATTTTATATTATTCATTTGTGAAAACAGTAGGTGACTCGAAAGCATAGATAGGCAGAAAATCTGTTAAAATAGCAAACTCCAGTTTCTTTGAATAGCTCTGAAATAAATTCAAAATTGCCATAACTTTACCATCAGAATTTAATAATCTCTAATAAACAATTCTTATAGCTAGTTTTCAAATATCGTCTTTGTTTGAAAAAAAAATTTGAGACCATAATTAATTAGATTGGAATATTATATGCAGCAATTAAATTCATTTGATTGAATTTAGAAAAGATTGATCAATCGCGATTTTGTGTCATCCCACTTTATTTAGATTTAGAGTCACATCAATGCCATGCCAAAATCATTTTTTCGCGTGCCAAAAGTGGCACGCGTGCCATAGGATCGCCGTCCCTGACCTAGATCAAGAAAACGTCCGACAGTGCGCCGGCTCATACGCATTGCGCAAAAGGTAGGAGGCGCTGGAAGAGGAATGCAGGAACAGTGAGGGGGGGGGGGGAGATGTGCTTAACTGGAAAGCAACATCGCAAGTGCGCAAAAACAAGAATGCACCACACAAGAAAAGAAATGTGATAGTAATATCACAGAGTGGAATTCGGAAGTTGAGAACCTGAGCAGCTTTAAGGAGATATAATTTTTTTGCAAGTTAAGGCTAGTTATCAGCCAGACTGCAAACCCCACTCTCCAATGTTAACCCTTTGAGCTTGGAATGTATCCGTAATTTCCAAATTTCTTCTCGGAAAATTAAAATTTTTCATCTTTTTTTTTATTTGTATGGTCTTCTTGAAGGATCTTTCTTTCTTTTTTATTTGACAAAATATCTTACAGCTCGTATGCTTCACTTAGATTTTGATATTTAAAATATAAAATGAAGTATATAGTTTAAAAACATTTTGTCAAATGAAAAAAAGTAAACATCCTCCAAGAAAAGCATAAAGAAAAAAAAAATCCCGAAAATTTTAATTTTCAGAGGAGAAATTTGAAAAATACGGATGTCCATAGATTTAACGTTAGAGAAGTGAATTTGCTCTCTGATTGACGAGGAACTTTAAGTTCTTAAGTTAAGTTGTTAAGGTGTACGTGGTTTATTTTCCCATAACAGGTAATCTACATATTAAGCAGGAACCTAACTTAAAAATTTCAATGTGCAACGCTATAATTTAATTACATATTTAATTTTCCCATGTCAGCAACGTGAAAGTACAATTTTTTTAATCAAATTTGAATGAACCGCATTTTTCTAAACAAAGCTGTTTTAAAAGGTTGCCCTCTTCGTGCCTCCCCTTGATTCATACATACCTTTGAACTTATTCCATACATCATTTGAAGTCACAAAATGCTTAATATGACACAAGTGCACTAGGATTTACGGCAAGAGGTAATATAAGGTCGAGATTTTCGATTAGCCCGCAGACACTTCTTTTCTACCGCAATTTCTTTAGCTGGTTTCATTTCTTTACCGATTTCTTAAAACAATCGTTTTTAATTAATACTTTTACTGGTTCCAGCTATCAACATTGTCTTTATTGAGCTTTTCAATAGTTGTTAAAGGTTACACAATTTTACAGTCTCTCATAGTCAGAAATAAGAAAGATTAATAAAGAGTATTAACAGCACGAAATATAATTCTTAATTTCGATTTGGACTTAAGAGTTAAAAGTACGGAATTTCTAATGCAATTTCCCCCCCCCCCCCCCTTATAGCGCAGTAAATGCGTTTCTCTGGCCTATAACTAAATGTTACAAAGGCTAATCAAAGGTGCTTATATTTATCCTTTTAATAGCATTAACACGAAGAAAAATATTGAGAAAACTGGAATGCCACTTAACGCTGACATGTTTCTAACTCAAAAACATACTCACGTTCAAAGAGCTGTCTGCGAGGCTAACGAAAGAGACAGGCTACCACGGTGCATTACATGTATCCCTTTTTTCAGACGGCCTGAATCACGTGATGCTCAAATCCACCAATGCAGATGCACGATAAGAGCATCACGTGATTTTAGGCGTCTAAGACGAAAGATAGCGCGACTGCCTATCTTTTTTGTTAGCCTTGTCTGTCTTGTAATGACGTCACTATTTACATGAGTATGCGTAAAATATGTGGGAAAGTAGAAAATGAATTTCAGCAATTTTGAAATAGTATTTTTTAGTTTTTTGCATTTATGGAATAAACGGCCAAAATAAATCTAAATTAATCTCTTGCTTGTATCACCCGAATCCATTTCGAACAACTCAAACGTGCCCTATTTGGAATGACCAAACTGACTTCGTACAGGAAAAAAATCAGTGGTTCTATCGTTCATCTTTTGCAAATGTGTAATGTAATTTATTTTACTATTTTTACCATAAATGGCGATGTTTGCGTAAAAAATAAATATAGTTCATTATTTTTCTCATATATGTGAAAATATTAAATAGATTAATAAGTTCGTTTTTTCACAAGATAATCTATCTCTAATATTTATTTTTTTGTTCTAATTATCCAAATGAAAGAGGAAAACATTTTTTATTTTGTAAGCATTTTTCTTATATATATTCTACAGGTAATGGTTTAAACAAACCATACGTACAGTCGTGGAAAAAAAAAAGTAAACACCCCCTACTAACTCCTCAACAAATTATCGTAGACGAAAGTTACTGATACCGGACGATTGTAAATAAAGTCTACTTTTAAATGACGTATATCAAATTTGCTTAGGGGGGCATCTACATATTAAAACGAATCCAAACTTCATTTTTTTCAATGGCAATACCCAATTTTAATGAGATATTTCAAATCTTTGGTTCAAACTATGCCTAGACACCAAATTTCAAGTCATTTGAATGATAAGTTTTTGAATTATAAATATTCAAAATTTAGTGCTTCTAATGTTAAATTACATTTTCATATTTTTACTTATAACTCCTGAAATTATGCTCCTAATGAGCTAATTTTTTGTGTAGCAATAATACTAAAATACCCAAACATAAATACGTTGAATTTGCAATTTTTATAATTTTATGAGATGAATTATGAAATTAATATTAGAAAAAATTATAAATTGCAACCTACAATTTTTTTATGGATTCAGATTTATTAAGTCCTGTTTTATGGAAATCCCAAATTTCACATTTTTCTTCCAAGTAGTTTTCAAATTATGCTTAAAAAACGACAAAATGATGGTTTAAGGGGCCGTCTATGATAGAGTTGTTGAGTTGAGTTAATTTTTGACGGCCGATTATCTTCACGAGGGATATAGGCCCGGGTGGGAAGTGCCCTCCGTGGGGGTCTTTCTAAGGGAACCTAATCCGTATTTACGCATGGAAAATCCAGGGCTCGAAGAAAACCACGAAAACTCCGAACGATTAAAAATTTTGGTAAAATGCCCCCCAAAAAGGTTTTTATTAAAAAAGTCTAATTTTTTTATTGTTTTAGGGAAAAAGTATCTGGAAATTCAGAAAGTAGACAAAATTTGCAACAAATTAGATACATGGCATTATGACTTAAGATGAAGGGGAAGGGGGGATCTGCCACGGAACATGCGCGCGGTGCTGCATGAACTAAGTTGCGCAATTCCACTTAACCACTCACGCGTTTACATTCGCCCTCCCATCTCCCCTCCGAACTTTCTCTATAAGGTTTACTTTAAGTTTTTTGGGTCGCTGAGTCCGAATTTTTAACTTCCCCCAAAATCCCCCCCCCCGAACTCCCCCCCCCCAAAATAGTTGTTTTTAACTTAAATTTCTTATTGTTTTAGGGGAAAAGCATTACGAAATTCAGAAACTAGACAAAATTTGCAACAAATAGGATACATGACATTATGACGTAGGATGAACGGGGAGGGGGAGGGCTACCTCTGAACATGCACTGTGGCGCTACGTGCACTAAGTTATGAAGTCCAGGCAATAGGGGATTTTCCTGGAAAAATTAATACTAGTTCTGGATTTCGACTCACTTTATGTTTTTTGGGTCGCTGAATCCGAATTTGTAACTTCCCACGAAAATTTCACCGGGCAAACCCCCAAAAATTGATTTTTTGAAAAAATTTGGTTTTTGAGAAAAGCGCGCGGGGAATGTTCCGAGGCAGACCCTCTCTCCCCGTTTATTCTACGTCATAATGTCATATATCCTAGTTGTTGCAAATTTTGTCTAGTTTCTGAATTTCGTAATGCTTTTCCCCTATACCAATAAGAAATTTAAGTTGATAACAACTAATTTTTTTTTTTTTTGGGGGGGGGGGGATTTTGGAGGTAAGTTAAAAATTGGGATTCAGCGATCCAAAAAACTTAAAGTAAACCTTATAAGGAAAGTTCAGAGGAGAGATGGGAGGGCGAATGTAAACGTGTGAGTGGTTAAGTGGAATTGCGCAACTTAGTCCATGCAGCACCGCGCGCATGTTCCGAGGCAGATCCTCCCTTCCCCTTCATCCTAAGCCATAATGTCATATATCTAATTTATAGGAAATTTTGTCTACTTTCTGAATTTCTAGATACTTTTCCCCTAAAACAATAAAAAAAATTGACTTTTTTAATAAAACCTTTTTTGGGGGGCTCTTTACTAAAATTTTTGGGGGGTTGCCGGGGAAAATTTTGGTGGGAAGTTACAAATTCGGATTCAGCGACCCAAAAAACATAAAGTAAGCCGATTTCCAGAACTACCATTAATTTTGCTAGGTAAAATTACCTATTGCCTGGACTAAAGGCAGAGTTGGAAAAATTTGTAATTCCAATTATCTGCAATGTAATTACAGTTTAATTATATGTAATTAATTATAGTTAAAATTACATGCCGTAAAAAATTCTTGCAGCACTGTAACCGGAACCGCACCCTACCGCATTATTTGACAAAATTTCTATGTTTGAATGTGTATAACTATAATCAATTACATGCAATTAACTTGTAATTACACCGCGGATAATTGAGATTACAAATTTGCCCAACTCTGCCGGGAAGCGGCGGCACAAATCATCACCTCGTAGAGTTGATGGTTTGTCGCTGAAATTCCAGGATTAGACAAAACTCGATTAGCATATTAAAATGTAACTGGTTTGCCAAGTCATCTCTTGGTGGAAATCACATGCAGACGCAATTTTAATGGTTGTTAGATAGGTTTATCACTGTGTTTTGCTAAGTCCAAAGGTATGAAAACATGGAGGACTTGGAGCAGGAAAACACAAAGGTAAACCTATCAATCAACCTCTAAAATCGGGTTTGCAGGTGTTTTCCACCAAAATATGACTTCGCAGACCAGTTGCATTTTAATATTCTAATCGAGTTTAAACTAATTCCGAGCCGTCAACTCAATGAGGCGATGGTTTGTGCAGCTGCCTCCCGGCCTGAAAGGATTGTTTACATTTTTTTTCGATCTAAGTTGACAAACGATAGTAAGGCAAACAGATGGCATTTCAAATTTCACAAAAAGAGGACTATCCTCATTCTCCCCTTAACCTTTCATACGCCACTTAATCTTATCTTTTAGCAACTTTTCTTTTACACCCTGTATATGTAATCGAATTTATTAACGCCCCTTTTCCCTCTCTTACCGGGTGTACCAAAAATGACCGAGGATTTAAAAATTTAATAACTTGCAAACGGCGACAGATATTGAAAATAATTCTTACAGGAGTGTTATGTAAGATGTTAGGAGTTTGTATGGTGCGATTCTGAGTTTTAGTTATAAATAGCATCGATAGATGGCGCTGCAAGAATAACAGCTAAATCTAGGCTCGATTTTTCTGCCTCTCTCTTCTTCCATTCGAAAAAAGGAGATTAAAATGTATTGAATAGATCCCAAAGTACCAAAAATCGGGTCTGGACTGAGCACCTATTACTCTCAGCGCCATCTATTATTTGAAATTCGGCCTAAAATGAATAATGACAGTAAAAAATCTCCTGACATCGTACATAACCCTCCTGGAAGAATTTTTTTAATGTCTGTCACTGTTTGCAAGTTATTGAATTTTAAATTCATCGGTCATTTTTGGACACCCGGTAAGTCGGTCAAAAATATTGATTGAGTATTTTCAATTGTCTATTGTAAGTTATGGTTTTCTCTTGCGACGAGAATGTAACTTCTTTTCGCTTAACTGTAACATAGGATGATGTATGATTTTCAAACATATGTTCTTTTCTAAAGAAAAATAAAATGCAGTTTTTATCAAAAAACTCATAACGTAATTCAGCTTACTGAAAGAATGTATGAAGAAAATATTATAAATCATCAGAATCGCTTTTACCTCAAAATTTCGTGTGAGTTGAATAGCCATTGAAAAAACGTGTATGGAATAATGTTATTTCTTTTATTTATTTTTGGAGTTATACATTAACCAGACTAATAAATGTTACGAAAATGTATCAAATGTATTTCTTTAGATTTTTTGACCATCTGTACGATGTAAAATATTTGATACACATCAATTTTTTAGTTGTTATAATTTTTTTTGTTATCTTTTATGTTTGTATCGATTACTATTTTTTCTTTTCTGAATCATGAAGTGCTATTTCTTACAAATAATTTTTCCGCATTTGATATTTCAGCAATTAAAAGTTATAGTTAATTCCTAAAAATAACCATCTAGGGTGAAACCCCCAGTAACTGGCACTTTAAGGATTCTCTCTTGTTCAAATCACTACTACAAAGTTTTAAATCTATTGTATTCTTATAACAAAATGACTGTCTTCCCTGATTTTTATAATATATAGATGGGGCTGTTGCCATTTTTGGCAAAATATCCTGATATATTTATACTTAATTCATAAAAATAACCATACAGTGTGAAGCCCACAGTAACTGGCACATTAAGGATTCATTCTTGTTCAAATCACTATTACAAAGTTTTAAATCTTTTGCATTCTTATAACAAAATGACTGTCTTCCCTGATTTTTATAACACATAGATGGCGCTGTTGCTACTTTTGTCAAAATATCCTGAGATATTTTGCCAAACATGAAGGGAAGGGAATTAAAGTAATTACGATTGCGCGGGTTTGTAGACTTTCGGTGTGTGTTCGGAATGTATCTCACCTAAAGAAGTTTTAATGTGTTATAACCAGATTTATGTATCCTCCATTTTTATTACGCGCTTTAGCGAAATTTTGTATAATCTGTGTGTCGTCCTTATTAAAAATGTGACTGTTTAATCTGTGTAAAGTGTTTAACATGACCAACATCGACACATTCTTATCTTTATTTTTGAACGTATAATAGAGATACATTAAAAAAAGACAAAATTCTCAAAAATTATACATTGTATTATTGAAAATGAATTTTTATCATAAGTGTGGTCATTAACTCCAGTAACTGACACCAACCTCATTTTGAAAAATCAATAACTGACACAAAGTGAACCAATGTCTGACACTTTACTTGCAAAGAAAAAAAGTCCCGTCCTTAATTTTTGCACACCAGTGTAAATATTATTTTCGATTCCTTAAACTTTGGTTTATTGAGTTATTCAGTAAATGCAACATAAGTGTTTGCATATGCACTTCACTTAATATTTTCTAATTTTCCTGTTAATGTATGTAGGGATGAATGGAAAGTTGCACATCTTATTTTTTTAAAATTGTAATAATCATTATGTCTTACAATTGTTTATGCGTGCATAGAACATAGCACAATTCCTGTCAATGTATGTATTGATGACGTATTTTATTGGTTTTAGAGGTTATATTAGCAAATTGAATTTATATACTCGGTGAATTCCGCAATCAGTGTATAATCCTATAAATCAATTACTTGTTAATTGTTTAAATATCGTTTGGTTTCTTTTAAGTACATGAGTTAGTATTCAGCATTGTTTTAACTACATTTCATTCGTAAAAGTGTTTATTTTCTTGTAATAATGCATTATATATTAGTAACTTTTGTATTAGTTACTTTATCTTTATTTTTACTTTAGTATGTTTTATCGCATTGTTAGTGTATGTTGATGCATGCAATGGTTTTGTGTCTTCCCCCCAGGATTGCACTTGCAGTCCCAGCAAAAAAAAATCTTGACACTCAAATCACAATCTCAATGTTCTTTTTTTTCTTTTTTTTTCCTGCTTTAAATAGAAGAGGCGGGAGAAAGTTTCTATCGCGCGTTGGTCACGTGGAGTGGTGACTCTTGCAGCTTGAGATGACTCAGCGTTCAATTTTTTTTTCGTTCTGGTAGTGGTTTGAAAAGACGGCTTTTTTTAAAGTTTTCAATGACTGTCAAGATCTTTTTTGCTGGCACTGTATAGTTTAAAGCGAAATATGGGTTACCAGGACGTTCATCCTTGTCATCCCTGTACATGCATCGAGGAATTGAGTAATCCCATTTTTCCCATTGTTGGTCAAATCTTGTACTTTGTAATTCGCTACTATTGATTATTGTTTTCGCTTGCGACGCGAATGTAGCTTTTTACCGGTTAAGGTTCTTTCAAACTCGAAAAAAACCCTTCAAAACATCAATTTTTTTCTTTTTAGTATAATAATAATAATAATAATAATAATAATAATGATTACAGTTTTCCTATTGAAACAAACAGAATTAAAAATCGAGTGTGATAATTTTAAGCGAGTTAAGTGCATTTTTGCGCTGCCGCACTTAACAGCTGTTTCAATCGCCTTATTTCATTTAATACACACTGTGCACAGCTACCAACTTTTATGCTTTCCTTTTACCACTAAAATTTAATTGTAAATTTTACCTTATTTAATTGCCGAAATCTGTGATTAAATAAGGAACAAATTTATATTAAATTTTAGATCTTTGAAAGAAGCATGAAAGTTAGCAGCTATGTCTTACACTGTAAACAATAAATTCTGTATTTTACAACAAAAGATGCTGGCACACCGGTCGCCAACACAGTTGCTGCAAAATTTCCAAGCTGCTGTCTTTAACAGTTCTGTAAAATTTCTCAAGTCTGGGGAAAGTTAGAGTTGCTATTGGCTGCGTGGTGCACGTGGCAGAAATAGTTCGATTTTTACTTCACTTGTTGCTTGAATTCGATTTCACAGCATCGGTGCTTGAAAAATTACAGCTTAAAGTGCAGGGAAAATCACAGCCTTTTTTTTACAGTGTTGACAGCTGTGCGCTGATTTATTTCTTCTGCGAAGGTTTATTTGCGCAGACTCAATTGCTTTTTTTTAAAATCTATTATGTCACGCCATATAATATTATTAAAAATATACAAAAAGCTGATAAAACTTTTATTTTGGCAGTGCATTCGGGTACTACACTTATAAAGGCGAGTTATTTTTCTACTTTTCCAGTGACAAAGCATTTAGGGGAGAGTGGTAATGAATGGGCCATGGGTATGTATGGGCCATTAACAAAATATGAAAAAGTACCTGCATAAAATTATTTTAGATGCCACCAATAGATGAAGCTATTTGTTCTACCAAACTCATCAAATTTTCCAATGTTTGGGAGAAGCCATTGTCCCACTAGAATAGGATGGTCAAGAATCTGATTGAAAAGTGAATTTTTTCCCTTTTCAGTAAAATAAATAAGCTAAAAAGTATGTATTATTTCATTGCAGATATGTGTATTAGTAAGTCTTTGCATATCTGTAAACTAATTTTAGGATATATTTAGATGTTATTTGAATTTAATCTATAAAAAAAACCATGAATATATTCCAGAAGTATAGGTGGGGCTGAATGGGCCACTATATCATGGTCATGAATGAGCTACCTTTGCCCTGATCATGAAAATATGGTTTTTCTTTCTTTTTTTCTGATTTTCTCTTTAATATGAAACATAATTGACTGTAATGGATTTAGATTAAATTACTGTCTAGTTAGAATAGATTTATAGTCATGCCTAAAAAATAATTTGCACATTTTCACCCTCAGAAATATCAGTTATTTATTAGAAACATAAGTTAAATTGTATAAATGATTAAGGTGAACTGTCTAGTTGTTGACCACACCTACCAGTATTTTTCCATTTGATATAAAACTAGAATAATTGCTTATATTCTGAATCTTATGGGTAGAATAAATAATACCAGAAATTTACACTAAATAGTCAATTAATAGGCAGATCCAACCCTGTTACAAGCATGTCGTTTAATATTAATTTTGAAAAATATAAATTTCTTTAAATCATAATGTGTATTATGTATTATTTTTATGTATATTTATGTTCTTTCTTTCTTATAACCTCATTTTTTGTCATTTTCCTGCTACAATTATGCGATTTAATAATATCACTTTTGGTGTTCAAAAATTTACACTAAATAGTCAATTAATAGGCAGATCCAACCCTGTTACTACCATGTCGTTTAATATTAATTTTGAAAAATATAAATTTCTTTAAACTAGGACTTCCCTCAGAGGGATTAGTCTGAGCGATATTACTGAGAACATAGATTTAATAATAACATGTGGAAGCAAAGAAAATGAGATGTTATCTTTAATTGTCCATATACTGCGAAAAATTGAAATGATGAAAATAAACGAATTGTAGAATTACAAAATCTTATATATAAATTCGTATACACTGTTTAAAAAAATGGGAAATCAAACCATTCAAGACAGCCATGCATGGATATAAAATTGAAAGTACGCAATATATTAAAAGTAAAATAGAAAATGAGACACTAATTTACTTATATCGGAATTTTAACTGTATAAAATGATGTCAAGAGCATAATCAGACGCTCCGCACCAATTTGAGTAACTTTAAAAGACAAATATATGATGTTTAAAAAGAATGGACTATACTTTATATGGTGTGTGCTCCCCCTGGAATAGTTAATAATTACAATATCTGTTTTCCACTGATGCAATGAGGTTGTCGATAACATTTAAGGAATTCTCTTCTCAAAATCTAATATAGTATCAAAGTACCGAATACATCAAAAGTGGCATGCAATGCTTCGTTAGATTGTGTTTTAGATATGCTCGATCGGATTTAAATGATGAGTGTATGCTGGCCACTACATACGCTGTATTGTTTTGTTTTCAAACATATTCTGCACAAGTTGAGCTGTATTTAGCATGTATTAAATAAAAGAAATCGGCAATGATTACAACATAAAGTATGACACAAGATCTGAATATATCGTCTGCATAACTTTTGAGCTGTCAAAGTGTCATTTGAAGTAATTTACAAATCCATACATATTTATTCAGCAAATCATGCAAGCTAACATACGCCAATATGAACCCGATTACAAAATTTCACCAGAATAAGTTAATATATAAAAAATATACTAATGATAATTGAGAATATGACCTTATGATAAAAGGTCTAGAAAAATGAATCAGATAAAAAATTCATATCACATTTAAAACTGCACTTCCCTCTGTTAGTGGCCTTGGCGAGAGAGAGAAAAGCCTAGAGAAGGAACACTTTAACAAGTACTTTCGGGCAACCTACTCACTGTTTCATACAGGTCTTTATTCAATATTTACACAATTTATTTAATGCTAGGTGGGTATCTATCAGTTTTGTTGCATTTAAATCGCATGTTTTGCAGCATTATGAAATATTTAAAGTTGCTGTACCTAATAATTCCAAATTAATGGTAATTGAGATCGCTTTCCGTTAATTTCATCATTTTAAATTTTTTAGAAGCCATTCATAGAGACAATTGTATATTTTAAAACTAACCCGAAGCAAAATTTCAAGATTTTGGGCTCAGCAGTAACACAGAAATAGAAACATTTTTGAAAGTTTTTTGTTTCTGCACTGTTTTATATAGCGACATTTTTAGAAATTGTTCTATTGCGAGAATTTACGTCATGATAAATGCAGCCATGTCAATTTTCATGTTTATATTCCTAACAGTTCCATGTTCTTCGTTACTTAGATCATCTTTAGAACTTTTTCCGCTTTGTTTAGTCTTTCGATTTTTTAAAATTCGTTCTACAACGAGCGTTTACATCTTTTTAATTACTACCATGCCAAAGTTCTAGTTTCTAACCCCAACAGTATCCCAAAAATTTCAGTATTCCAAATAAATCATAGTTTAGAATCTTTCTAGAAATTTTTACGTTTATCCGTCAAATTGAATCTTTTAGAGAGCGTTCATTACGAGTATTTACATCTTAAAAGTAACTACCGCACCAAATTTAAAGTTTCTAACCCAATCAATATCGCAGAAATCAGAATTTTAGAACTTTTTTGCTCCTACAGCGTTGTAGGTTCTTGCACTGACATAAAATAGTCTTTTTTTCGGAGCAGAGATGGCCACCAACATTTTTTTAAGTTGGCTACGTAGTTACAGAGATAACACCTCACAAACGTACAAGCATTAATAATATTATATACTTTATAATATTATAACGGTTTATAATATTAGCATTAGATGTACAGATACAAAAGCCATTTATCTGTTACAAATTAAAGTGCCGGCGTTGCCCAGAATTTGAAGGATGTTTGTTCTGAAAAATCAATTTCAAAATTTAAAATACAACACAAAACAAACATTAAAAAAAACAGTCGAAATGTTGTTGAATGAATCATATGAAAACGCTATATAAAAATGTATAAATGTATATAACAGACGCAAAAGAATACAGCTATAAATGAACTTATTTCAACTTATAATTGGAGCAATAATGTTAAAATACGCCAATATTTCCCTAATCGGGTTTTTATCATGCTTCAATACATTTTTCACACTCATATGACGTTATACTATATCCACAATGCCCTTTATATTTCCAATATGACGTAATATTTTCCTCTTTCACGTGCAAACCTTGAAATAGAAAAATTATGGAGTTATATTCACTTTCATTTAAATTCGTCAAACCATTTATTTCATTTTCATATTTCAAGTGAATATCTTGCAATAGAAAAGTTATGACGTAATATTCACCTTTTTTTTTTTAATTCGGTAAACTGTTTATTTCATATTCGAGGCTGGAGTAGCACAGTTGAAGTTTTTTCCAACAGAGCGAAAAATGTCCAGACCAGGGATCGAACCTGGATACTTGGCGTGCGGTGTCAATGCCTTACCTGTTAGGCTATCCGGACCGATACCTGACTGACATAATTCACTCTTATTAGTTGGACTCTGGTTAGTTATGTCAGCCAGGTATCGGTCCGGATAGCCTAACAGGTAAGGCATTGGCACGGCACGCCAAGTATCCAGGTTCGATCCCTGGTCTGGACATTTTTCGCTCTGTTGGAAAAAACTTCAACTGTGCTACTCCAGCCTCGAATATGATTTAATCCAGTTGGAAAAATATTCGTTCCCTTCATTATGTTTATTTCATTTTCATTTTTTACGTGGAAATCTTGCAGTAGAAAATTAATTGTTGTAGTAATAATTTTATTGTGTTTTTTAATTGTTGGCAACTGCTATAACGAAAAATGTTTAAATTTGATAAGAAATTGCTGTTAAATTGGTGGTTTTTTATTAATTAAAAATTAACTATAAGTTATTTCGATTCCGGATTACTTTAGTTGTCTCGGCCATGTTTTAATACACATGTACGTATCTCTTCACAATTTTGGCTTCCAAATTGCGGATTTTTTGTAGAATTACAAACAGACAGATAGACAAGTTTTCATTTTTATATATCTCTCTATTCTATAAAAAGTAACTAACGCTGTCACCGCTGTCGCCGCCGCCGGTTTTGAATTTTTTGTGACCGGAGGACTTTCTTCGTTAATATTAAGAAAACTATTGCATACAAATATATGAAAATTGGTGGTATTATAGCGAAATGTTTGATCAACACACTAATGCATACAGTTTTCAAATCGAAGAATTATTTTAAGAGATATTTAATGCTAAAGTTGGACAAAATCGTTCCATTAAAAAAAATTTATAAGAGCAAAAGCTATACATGGGAATTTAATCATTTTTAGATCATTTTATTCAATAGAAGATACCGGTCTGCAGATTTCATTATTTTTTTTTAATTTGACTCATTTTTTGAGGTTTTATTTCTATTTTAAATTCAAATATTCAGCATTGTGACAGATATTTTTTACATATTTTTGAAAATGGTATTAATTTAAACTGTTGCCAACTGTATAAACAGCGCAAACAATAATGTTTGCTTCAATTTAAAAAAAATATTTACACGTTACTATTATAAACAGAAAAAAACCTTCAAATTAGAATTAAATAAATAGGTATAAAAAGCAGGCACTTATTGGAAATTACGCCATAAAAACTATATTTACATGTGAATTTTAAAAGAGAAAGGATATTGTAAAATAAATAAATTAACATGCGTTAGAATTCTAAAATAGAACAAATTACGTCACATTACACTTATTATGCAAAATGAACAAAAAATAGTATTGCAAAACAGTTTAAATTTAAAAATTGCGCGAGACAAAATATTAGAGGTTAAATATTAGATTTTTTTCAAAATTTTATTATTTGTCGTTTGATGTGAGGTGTTCAGCTATAAGTATGCAAATTTTTATGTTTCCAACATAATTAGGGGCTGAGTTAGAAAAATTGCTTTAAATACACAAGTTAGAGACCAGAGGGTTAAATAATAGACTTTTTCAAAATTTTATAATTTGTCGTTTGATGTGAGGTGTTCAGCTATAAGTATGCAAAATGTCATGTCTCCAACTTAATTAGGGGCTGAGTTAGAAAAATTGCTTAAAATACACAAGTTAGAGCCCAGAGGGTTAAATAATAGACTTTTTCAAAATTTTATTATTTGTCGTTTGATGTGAGGTGTTCAGCTATAAGTATGCAAAATGTCATGCCTCCAACTTATTTAGGGGCTGAGTTAGAAAAATTGCTTTAAATACACAAGTTAGAGACCGGAGTGTTAAATATGACTTTTTCAAAATTTTATGATTTATCGTGTTATCTCAAGTGTTCAGCTATAAGTATGCAAACTTTCATGTCTCCAACTTAATTAGGGGCTGAGTTAGAAAAATTGCTTAAAATACACAAGTTAGAGCCCAGAGGGTTAACTATTAGACTTTTGCAAAAATGTATTATTTGTCGTTTGATGTAAGGTGTTCATCTATATGTATGCAAAATTTCATGTCTCCAACTTAATTAGGGGCTGAGTTAGAAAAATTGCTTAAAATACACAAGTTAGAGCCCAGAGGGTTAAATATTAGACCTTTTTCAAAATTTTATTATTTGTCGTTTGATGTGAGGTGTTCAGCTATAAGTATGCAAAATTTCATGTCTCCAACTTAATTAGGGGCTGAGTTAGAAAAATTGCTTAAAATACAGAAGTTAGAGACTGGAGAGTTAAATATGACTTTTTCAAAATTTTATGATTTATCGTGTTATCGCAAGTGTTCAGCTATAAGTATGCAAACTTTCAAGTCTCCAACTTAATTAGGGGATGAGTTAGAAAAATTGCTTAAAACACATAAGTTAGAGCCCATAGGGTTAAATAACAGACATTTTTCAAATTTTTTTTTTCTCGTTTGATGTGAGGATTTCAGCTATAAGTATGCGAAATTTCATGTCTCCAACTTAATTAGGGGCTGAGTTAGAAAAATTGTTTAAAATACATAAGTTAGAGTCCAGAGGGTTAAATATTAGACTTTTTAAAAATTTTATTATTTGTCGCTTGATGTGAGGTGTTCAGCTATAAGTATGCAAAATGTCATGTCTCCAACTTAATTAGTGGCTGAGTTAGAAAAATTGCTTAAAATACAGAAGTTAGAGACCGGAGGGTTAAATATGACTTTTTCAAAATTTTATGATTTATCGTGTTATCGCAAGTTTTCAGCTATAAGTATGCAAACTTTCATGTCTCCAACTTAATTAGGGGCTGAGTTAGAAAAATTGCTTTAAATACACATGTTAGAACCCAAAGGGTTAAATATTAAGCCTTTTTCAAAATTTTATTATTTGTCGTTTGATTTGAGATGTTCAGCTTTAAGTATGCAAAATTTCATGTCTCCAACTTAATTAAATTAGGGGCTGAGTTAGAAAAATTGCTTAAAATACACAAGTTAGAGCCCAGAGGGTTAAATATTAGACTTTTTCAAAATTTTATTATTTGCCGTTTGATGTGTGGTGTTCAGCTATAAGTATGCAAAATTTCAAGTCTCCGACATATATAGTTTTTGAGAACGGGCTCTGTGACAGACGGACAAACAGACAGGCAAAGGAGTGAGACATGTAGGGTTTCGTTATATGAACGAAACTCTAAAAACATGCTGCGGATGACTGTAACAACATCTTAAAATTACATTACCATCAGCGATCTACCAATCCCGAATTTAGTTTATATTCGTTTCATATATTCTTATTCTTTTGTGCGGACCTGTATAATAATTATCAATATTATATACAGTAAAACCTCTGAATAGCGGACACCCCTAGAATGCAGAATTTGTCCTCTATTTAGAGGTGACCGCTACTAAGAGTAAAACATGTACAGTTATTTAAGAGTTGGTAATCGAAAAAATGTCCGCTAAATAGAGGTATCCGCTAATCGGGTATGTCCGCTATGGAGGTTTTACCAGTAAAACTTCTCAATAGCGAACACCTCGGGAGGGCAGAATTTGTCCTCTATTTGGAGGTGTCCGCCACTGAGAGTAAAAAATGTACAGTTATTTAAGGGTTGGTAATCGAAAAAATGCCCGCTAAATAGAGGTGTCCACTAATCGGGTGTGTCCGTTATGGAGGTTTTACTGCATAATAATACCATCCTTTACAAGAAAATTGCATGCTGTATGATAGACAGACAGACATCCAGAGAAAGATAACCTCCCGGATCAATAAACACTCATGTCTTTTGTTTTAATCATCCACAATTGTATGTCATACAACATGCCAGATTTTATACAACAGGCTAAAAACGGTCACCGTGGTACGGAATACTGTATTATTATTTGTTTGCCCACCAAAACTGGTTGCCACGGGTTGTTGCAAGGTTTGTGATCACGTGGTTGAAACTGATCTATGCAATATTACTGCGTGCGTATTTTTTTTTATTTGCTCCATGTGTTTAAACCAGTAGTCTACGAAAACATCAACCGGTGAAAGTGACGCACACCAAATTTCTGTGACGTATGCAGATAAATTGTGCTTTTTTAAGAGTTTTTTCTATATAATTTTTAAACGGTTTGGAACTTATTTTTCATAGTAGGTGCATTCAGTAGGCGACCCTCATAGGTACCTTCTGGTGCAATCAGAAACGAAATCCGACAAATATTTTTTGAGTTATGCTTGACGAAAGGTTTTTATTAGGCTTTTTTTTTAGTAGGACATGGCGTTAATATCCATCGTAGTAGTAAAGTGTCCGGACAGTAATATTTCGCTGAGTATTAGCCTTCGCTTCGCTCAGACAATCATAATGTGTATTATCTATTATTTTTATGTATATTTTATGTTCTTTCTTTCTTATAACCTCATTTTTTGTCATTTTCCTGCTACAATTATGTGATTTAATAATATCACTTTTGGTGTTCAAAAATTTACACTAAATAGTCAATCTATAGGCAGATCCAACCCTGTTACAACCATGTCGTTTAATATTAATTTTGAAAAATATAAATTTCTTTAAATCATAATGTGTATTATCTATTATTTTTATGTATATTTTATGTTCTTTCTTTCTTATAACCTCATTTTTTGTCATTTTCCTGCTACAATTATGTGATTTAATAATATCACTTTTGGTGTTAAAAACTTTACACTAAATAGTCAATTAATAGGCAGATCCAACCCTGTTACAACCATGTCGTTTAATATTAATTTTGAAAAATATAAATTTCTTTAAATCATAATGTGTATTATATATTATTTTTATGTATATTTTATGTTCTTTCTTTCTTATAACCTCATTTTTTTGTCATTTTCCTGCTACAATTATGTGATTTAATAATATCACTTTTGGTGTTCAAAAATTTACACTAAATAGTCAATTAATAGGCAGATCCAAACCTGTTACAACCATGTCGTTTAATATTAATTTTGTCTAGTACCATTCATTTTGTCATATTTCGCTAATAAAAGATTAATTCCACATTTTTTCAATGAATTCATTTAGTGGCCCATTCATTACCTTCAATGGCTCATTCACCCCCATGGGTGGGGATGAATGGGCCAAATTTCTATATTTATATTTTCTATTATCATTCATTATAGACATTTTCTAATCCAATTTTTGTGACCTTTTTTATATAACCAAATAAGTAAAGTAACTGAAGAGCCAATTCTAAGCCAAAAAAATTATTAGAAAAAATTACAAAAATTAAAAACCAAAAATTGGCCCATTCATTACCACTCTCCCCTATGTAGGAAATATTCTGTAATATTTGCAGATTTTACCCTTTAAAAAATAGCTATCAGGTAAATATAAGCGTTTGTTATGTCATTAGAAATAACTTTAGATATTGAATAATAATACAAAACTAGGTTAATGAAAGTTTAAATTTAACAATTTTCTCTTTCTAAAACATCTTCTAATTTTAGCCTATTTTTTTAAAAACTCCATTTTATTATAATTTATAAAATACATATAATTTTAGATTACTAGAAAGAAAATTAGCGTGTTTGCATATATTAAAATATGTATTTTAGTAATATTGGTGAATATATGTTGTATGAAAAAATTCTTGATATTTCAAGTATTAGAGAAAGATTTATTAATGGTCATGTGTAAACTGTCATGTGTATTTATCATAAATGCATAATTAACATAAAACCTTTAGTCAGAGTTAAAAATTTTTAAAGAAAAATTTGAGCGGTTTTAAGCGTTTATTACCCATTTGTTCGTTAAAATCTGTTTTTTTTTTTTTTTTTTTTTTTACAGATTGAAGATTTACATCGTTTTCACGATTTTAAAATATTCCATGCGCATTTTTTTTTAAAAATTTTATTGAAATTTCTCATAGATGCTCCTTTTATGCATAATCATAAGTTACTAAAAAATAATGTCACATACAGGTAATTAAATGAAATAAATTAAAAGATATAAAAATTCCGTAAATGTTTTAATTAAAATCTATATAACTTTAATTAAATTCATTTTTAAAAGCTTTCTTTATGAAATAAGCAAAAAACTTCTAAAAACTTTTAGTAACTTTCATTTTTAACTTTCTTCTATCTTCAATAGAAGAAAGTATTGTAATCGAAATTTTTTTCGACTTCCGGTTTTCGACGGATTTACACGTTTTAGGGGTCAGAGATCCCAAAAAACATGTTTATAGAAAATGTCTGTCTGTCTGTGTGTCCGTCTGTCCGTCTGTCCGTCCGTCCGTCTGTCCGTCTGTCTGTCGCCATTGTACCATCAAAAAGTGTATGAAGCTATGCATAGAATTGAACCAAATTTTTATTTTAAGTTTTTGGCTATGGCAATCAGATCCTCCCTGAATTTGGAAAAAATTCGCCGGTAGGGGGCGCTATAATATCAATTTTTGTGCGATTTTGAATATTGTACCATCCAAAAGTGTATGAAGTTATGCATCGAATTGAACCAAATTTTTATATTAAGTTTTCGGATATGGCAAGTAGGTCCTTCCAGCATTTGGAGAAAATTCGCCGGTAGGGGGCGCTGTAACAGCGATTTTTGTGCGATTTTGAATATTGTACCACCCAAAAGTGCATGAAGTTATGCATAGAATTGAACCAAATTTTTATTTTAAGTTTTCGGATATGGCAAGCAGATCCTCCCTGAATTTAGAAAAAAATCGCCGGTAGGGGGCGCTGTAATAGTGATTTTTGTGCGATTTTGAATATTGTACCATTCAAAAGTGTATGAAGTTATGCATAGAATTGAACCAAATTTTTACTTTAAGTTCTTGGCTATGGCAAGCAGGTC
Source organism: Maratus speciosus (assembly GCA_963932465.1). Taxonomy (NCBI): domain Eukaryota; kingdom Metazoa; phylum Arthropoda; class Arachnida; order Araneae; family Salticidae; genus Maratus; species Maratus speciosus. Next base: position 64,270,889 of record OZ010789.1, read on the forward strand.
CTTCCTTAATTTGGAAAAAAATCGCCGGTAGTGGGCGCTGTAATAGCGATTTTTGTGTCATTTTTGAATATTGTACCATGGAAAAGTGTATGAAGTTATGCATAGAATTGAGCCAAATTTTTTGTGTTTGTTCTTGGTCATGGCACGAAGGTCCTCCCTGAATTTGGAAAAATTCCGCCTGAAGGGGGCGCTATAATTGCGATGTCTGTACCATTTTCATTATTATACCATCGAAAAGTGTATGGAGTTATGTATATAATTGAATCAAATTTTTTGTGTATGTTTCTGGCTATGGCAAGCAAGTCATCCCTGAACTTAAAAAAATTCCGCCAGAAGTGGGCGCTATAATTGCGATCTCTGTGCATTTTCATTATTGTACAATCGAAAAGTGTGTGAAGTTATGCATACAATTGAATCTAATTTTTTTTTGCATGTTTTTGGCTTTGGACAACAGGTTCTCCTTGAATTTGGAAATATTGCACAGTAAAGGGGTTCTGTGATAGCAATTTTTGTATACTTTTCTTGATTTTTTGTAGTTCTGTTGTCCATCGGCGGCTCGTGCAAAGGCGGGAACTCGCTTCCTGCTAAGCAGGCTATTCGCAAACATCTGATAACAACAGAATAAGCAAAAAACTATTAATTTTAGCAAATATCATGATATAGATTAACTCGTTTTTAGTTCGTTTAATTGACTGAAGCAGAAATTTAGGATGAAAATCAAAGTTGGTATAGTATTGAACTAATAATATTAAAATATTATCATGTGTAACTAGTTTTTGAAATATTAAGATGTATAAGATAGAAGAAAGTTTTGGGATTGGCACATCCAACTAGTTTTTTAGGTATAAAATGACGATTGTGGAAGAATTATATGAACCTATATGTAAAAATGGAATGCGCACGGAGCATTTTTAAGAATGCTAATTATTCGGGATTTAAAAAATTTTAATTTTGTTTTTTGTTTCTCAAGAACCATTAAAAATATTTTAAGCAAAATTTGCTTACTGATATTTAATAAGACTATAAACATTTGCTTTTAATAATAATAAAAAAATCATTGGTAATTAAAATGTTAATTTAGATGGTCCTAATAAACTTAACTGTAACACATGATGATGCAGGATTTTCAAACATATGTTCTTTTTTCAAAAGGAAAATAAAACGAAATTTCCTTTCAAAACCTCATGATGTAATTAAGTTTGTTGAAAGAATTTATAAAGCAAATATAAATCATCCCGATCGCTTTTACCTCGAAATTTCGTGAGAGTTGAATAGCTATTGAAGAAACGTGTATGGAATAATCCTGTTATTTATTTATTTTTGGCGTTGTACATTAATCAGACTGATTAATTTGAGAAAAAATGTATCAAAAGAATTTCTTAGAGATATATTTCTTAATATTTTATGACCATCTGTATAGTGTAAAATATCATGTGTTTTGGCTATCGTTATTTTTCTTTCCTTATATCATTGTGTAGATTATTATTTTTTTTCATGAATCAGTAGGGGCTGTTTCTTGTAGGTCCTTTTTTAACATATGATGCTTCAGGGAATTAAAAATGATAGTTGACTCATAAAAAAAATCATGTCTAATTTTTATAAATGTTTTGAATTTAAAATAATTATTTATACTTCTTTAAAATGCTAAAAGGTGTGAAATAGGAATTTTGCAAACAATAAATATTTTTTATTAGATTTTTTAAACGTTTCGGCTCCACCGAAGTCATTATCAAAACAAAGAAGAATATTGTAAAATTGCACTTGAAACGCCATCATTCAATTTTTCATGCGTTCTTTCAGATTACGCGCGCTATTTTTCAATTCCTACTATTAGTTCACACTCTCCCTATATTTATTTATTTATTTATATATATATATCTTGATCAATTTTTCAATCGTTAATAAAATACTTATTATTCATCCTATCAAGTTGAAATAAATTTTTTAAAACTTGTACTGGATGACAATTGATGTTAATGCAGTTTTTTCAAATATTAATTCATTCATTAAATTTTAATTAATTAATTTTAGTTTTACATGGGAGACAAAATGGCGGCCATTGGTTGTTGAATCATTTAATGCATCTTCATATCTATAAGGGGGTTACCATAGCGGGGACCCTGTTCTGTCACCAAATACTGCCAAGTTTCTCGCCAACGTGGCGATATATCGCCAATTTGGCGGCCAAAATGAGTCACCAAAAGTGACGCCAACTTGGCGATATGTCTAATATTTCGCCAAATTCCCATAGACTTCCATTGTAAACCTACTTGCTTATAGAAAATCAATACATTGAGATATTTTAATGCAACAGAAACTAATATTAGCTTAAGGGATTATATTAAATTTTTCTTTGATGGCCTAAGTAGGAATTGACTTTAAAAACAAAATTTTTATATTACTTGTTTGTTTTTACTTGGATGTTTATTTTCATATTGGTGATCATAGAGTAGAGTTCGGGTTGTACCCGATTCCGAACCCGAAAATTCCATTTGAAGTCAACCTGCAACCCAACCTGAACACGATAAAATAATTTTCGGCTACCCGCAACGTGACTCAACTCCGATATATTTCAATCCGAACACGAAATACTTCAACGCGCAACCCGACCCGAATCTGAAATGAAGGGAAAGTAAATCATGTTTTAATTAAATCATAAAAAGTAATCTACAATTATACCATAAATTTTGCATAAAATTTTGTCAAAAGTATAAACTACTTTTGACGAAATTTTATACATAACGAACATATATACATACGAAATTTTATTCAAATAATTTTTAATTACATGTGAGTGTGAATTATTTAATTATAGGTAATGTAAGGAGATGAAACAAAGGATTATTTATATTATACAAACAGAAATAAGATGCGAAGTAAACAATTTCAATAATCACAATAGTAATTATCGACGCAAAAAGATATATGCTTAGAACATTGCAGTCTGGTCTTAAAACGTGAACGTACGCACACAAGTCATGATATTTCAAATAGAAGAGTTCATGATTTAAGGGGTTAGTATTCAAATACAGCAAACTCTCTGTAAGGCGGAGTCTGTGTAAGACGGAAATCTGTCTAACTCGGAAAGATTTTCAAGTCCCTTTGAATCCATAGACATAGAAATAAAATTTGTCTAAGGCGGAATATTGTCTACTACGGCACATTTTCTCGGTCCCGATCGATTCGCCCTAGACAGAGTTTACTGTATAGTAAATTCTCTGAATAGAGGACACCTCGGGGTCGTGAACAGAGTCTCCTGCATCAAGTCGCGTTGCCAATAATTTTCTTTTTCGAGTCGGGATTATTCTAATTTTCCGTGTGTGTGTGTTGAGGTCACCATAGAATAAGTTTTGCGGCTCAGATTTAGATGTTTTGGAAGTCGCAGGTTATTGGGATTTTCACAAACGATTTGAGCAGAACTATGTCCAGATGAAAATAAATACTTATTTGAGTATGAATAAGCATATATTCAGTTTACTGCTTGAGAAATAAAATGTATATAAGAAATGTAATCATAGATTAATATTTTTACAAGCTATTCTACAAATATTATCTAGTTCATTATTCAAAGTATTTTCAGTACATAATCAAAAGGCCCGTTTTATGAAAAATTTGTATGCTGAAATTTTATATGTAAATGGAGTACAAGCATTATTTGGTATGTTAAATTGGTTAACCATGCTTTTTCTGAAAACAGATCTGTCGATTGATTGACTTTTTCTTGTTATCCTGGAATGGAAGACTTTTATTATGTTCATTTATTATGTTTATTATATTAATTGAATTTAGATGGTTTATAAATATTTTAAGTTATTCAAGACTATACTGCGAAATTATAAAAATATCAATATATTTTAGCCAAGTGTGGGAAGTCAAATGTAATGAAAACTATATATTGAAGGACTATTACGTCTTGAGACTAAAACCACACAATGAATTAAAAACTTTTACTTAAAGACGCATACCACGCATAAGACCACAGGGTGGTCGAAATTTGTTGGTTTTTAAACTTTTAAAAATTTTATTTAATGTTTTAAAAGTGCTTTTATGTAGTATACGTCTTTAGGTAAAATTTTTTAATTTATTGTGTAATGAAAACTTTAGTTTCCAATGGGCGAAGAGTACATTCAGGGGGGGGGGGGTCCATGATTCTGCTTATAATATTTATAATTAAATGTGAAATAGTTATTATCAACGATGCGATTAAATCCTCTTTTTATTGTTAATTTCATACCATTGCCAAAATCTTCCATCTGTTCAGTATCATCACAAATCCAGGTTTGCCAGTTTGGCCTCCATTTTTATTCAGAAAATTCGAATTCACACCAGAAATTAATAATAGCATTTTTTTGTTTATAAAATGACGCATAAGTAGAAATTTTTCATTCGAAATTTCCACCAGAAATTAATAATAGCATTTTTTTTTGTTTATTAAATGACACATAAGTAGAAATTCTTCATTCGAAATTTCTGGTGTGAATTTGAAAATTTGAAATAAAAATGGGGGACAGATTGGTAACACTGCACACATGTTATTATATACTTCATGCGCTGTCAATTGACGGAAACAATGAAACAATATCAAGAATAGCCATGATATAATTATCTGGTAATTACAATATTTGATTTTTTGAATGAAACCTTCCGTTGATTTAATAGTTTTTAGAATCTGGTAAAGTATGTTTTAAGAAGGGAACATAAGCCTTTTCTAAAAAATAAGACGGTTCTGAGCACTTGAAAACTATAGGACGTAATGCCATGTTATTTTTATGGTCTTTTAGTCTTCCAATTATACTAGGAATAACAACCAGTTTATTTATCTTTAAAATTTTCTTCATAAGTAGGGACCGTGTTCGATTTTTGATGATGTCATTGACTTTATAGCTCATTAAATTTATTAGATCTTTTTTAACTTTTTCACAATTCATATGTTTAATGCAATTTTCCATTTTATTTATATAATCATTAATCATCTCTACTAAGGATAATCAATTTGTTGGATTTGTCAGTCTGTACTATAATTATATTCGAGTCCTGTTTTAAACTTTTCATAATCTTAAGTTCTTTATAAGCAGATTTTGTTGATTTGTAAAAAAAAAATTCTTACTTCATGAAATATTACATTCCTTATATCTTTTCCATTGTAGTTTGAATTATACTTTTTATTTCTGGAATAACATTATTTAAAGCCTGGTTGAATAACTGGAAACATATATTACATTGATGTTTTAGAACCAAGACCTAAATATATGGTTATTCCACACAATTTGCCTATCAGTGGCGGAAAATAAGAGATTTAACAGACTTTGAATACAAACTAAATGAATTTATATGGCAACCACTCTCTGTTTGATTTTTTATATTCTAAATTTGTGAAAATGACAGATATAAATAGTAGAAAAAATTATTAAAATAAAAAAAGGCAGTTTATTTAAATAATTCTAAAATAAATTTTCAAGTTGTCATAATTTACCATCGGTAATAATCTTTTCTTTTTTATAGTTTTCAAACATATCCTTTGATAAATTTTAGAAACCATATTGAATAAGATTAAAATTGTTCAATTTGCAATCGAATTTAGAATCTAATCAGATTATCTAAGTTCGTGTATTTTGTGTAAAATCGCCTCATTTAGGAGACATAATCAACGCCGCGCCGTGCCAAAATTATTCTTTGGCGTGCCGAAAGTGGCACGCGTGCCATAGGTTCGCCGACCCTGACCTATACTATACTGTCTACACACCTGCAGTTTCACACACACCACAGCACACCTGCATGAGAAATGAAGACCGCTATGAAGACATGAAGGTGCACAGGTGTCCTTTCTTATTGTTGAGGTGAAGATGATACAGTAAGGTAAATAGGATGCTAGTATTGAGCACACAGAGTGGAAATACAGGTATCCTTTTTTATTGTTGAGGGGAATATGATGCAATGAGGTAAATACACTGTATGGTCAACGGTGACCGGTCACTTCCGAATTTAGACGTTTTGTTAAATAGCTAGAAAAATACATGAGGAATTAAACTGAAACTGCAGGTGTGTAGACAGTATAGTATAGGTCAGGGTCGGCGAACCTATGGCACGCGTGCCACTTTCGGCACGCCAAAGAATAATTTTGGCACGGCGCGGCGTTGATTATGTCTCCTAAATGAGGCGATTTTACACAAAATACACGAACTTAGATAATCTGATTAGATTCTAAATTCGATTGCAAATTGAACAATTTTAATCTTATTCAATATGGTTTCTAAAATTTATCAAAGGATATGTTTGAAAACTATAAAAAAGAAAAGATTATTACCGATGGTAAATTATGACAACTTGAAAATTTATTTTAGAATTATTTAAATAAACTGCCTTTTTTTATTTTAATAATTTTTTCTACTATTTATATCTGTCATTTTCACAAATTTAGAATATAAAAAATCAAACAGAGAGTGGTTGCCATATAAATTCATTTAGTTTGCATTCTGTTGAAATTAGCTGAACATGAATATGATATTAATTATTTTCATCCAAGATACAAAAATTATGTTTTTAATTAATTTCTAAAATATGATTGTTTCTATAATTATTGCAGTGTAATACTTACATGTATGTTACTCATTTTAGAAAATATCCTAATAAGTAATTTTCAAGTAGTTTTGATTTATTACATTTCAATACACTAAATTAGTTTTTATTAGTTTTTTATTTGGCACGTCAAGGTCAAGTAAAATATTTTTCGAAAAAAAATTGGCACGCGACTATAAAAAGGTTCGCCAACCCTGGTATAGGTCATATATTTCCGCGAAGATTTTTTTTTCCCGAAAACCCATAGAGGACCGTCAACAAATTGAAAAAAGAACGAATATCTTTTGGATAACACTGTAAAAACTAATGTAGCAAAAGCGTTCAAACTACAGATTATTAATAAGTGGCTTATTGTAATATATTGTGTTCATTTTTATGAGGATAGCATGTATACTCGTAGAGAAATTAAGGTTTTTATAAAAACAGTCCCAAATTTCGCTAAGTTTTTTGCTTATAATTTGCAGAGTTCTTAATATATAAAAAAAGTTCTTTTCAGAAAATATGACAAACAACATTGTACACAATACTCTGCAATCAGAATTAAAAAATAATAAAAATTAGATGAAAATTGAGCAGGTTTATTAAAAAATATTTCACTGCGCATGCGCGGATGCAATCAAAATATAATGTACATAATGTATTAGCTAAGTATATACAGCAACTTTTGTGAATGTCTCAAAATCATAGCTTGAAAATTCTGAAAATTATCATCGATAGAATGAGCTCGAAATCCGTTGTTCCCAAAAGGAAGCAAAAAGATGAGGGGCTGTATCCAAATATACATGCAATATTGTGTACGCTATCTTGGCACTAATCAACATGCATCTGATACATCGCCTCATCTTTTTTTTTTTTTTTTTTTTTTTGAGAACAACGGATTTCGAGCTTATTCTATCGTCGATAATTTTCAGAATTTTCAAGCTATGATTTTGAGACTTTCACAAAAGTTGTTCTATATACTTAGCTAATACATTATGTATATTATATTTTGATTGAATTCGCGCATGTGCAGCGAAACATTTTTTACTAAACCTGATCATTTTTTCTCCAATTATTATTATTTTGTAATTCTGATTGCAGAGTATTGAGTACAATATTGTTTGTCATATTTTCTGAAAAGAACTTTTTTTTTATATTAAGTACGCTGCAAATTATAAGCAAATAACTTAGCGAAATTTGGGACTGTTTTTATAAAAACCTTAATTTCTCTACGAGTATACCTGCTGTCCTCATAAAAATGAACACAGTATATTACAATAAGCCACTTATTAATAATCTCGAGTTTGAACGCTTTTGCTACATTAGTTTTTACAGTGTTATCCAAACGATATTCGTTCTTTTTCAATTTGTTGACGGTCCCTTATGGGGTTTCGGGAAAAAAATCTTCGCGGAAATATATGAGCTATACTATACTGTTTACACATCTGCAGTTTCAGGTTGATTCCTCATGTGTTTTTCTAGATATTTAACAAAACGTCTAAAATCGCAAGTGACCGGTCACCTTTGGCCATATAGTGTATGATGCATAGTAATGTGCACAGAGAGTGGATACAGATGGATATAGGGTGAAATACCCAGTTTCTGACACCTAACCTGTAACTGACAATTCAGCAAAATATAACTCAAATAAGCATTTTCTTGTACAATTCAACAAAACAAAGTAATGCCATCTAGGGGTAACCTAATTATCTTAACTGTTAAAACTTATTTTTAAATTATTGTTTTTACAATATAGTAATAGTGTCAGTTACTGGAATTATTGACCATTATTTATAAAAAATAAATAAATTTTTAGCAACAAAAAGTACTATCATTTTTCAAAATTTTGTCAACAATAATATTTTAAATGTATCTCTGCCATAAGACGAGGTGTAATATGTCCGATACCTCTGACTGTCATTTCTTGTACACATGGTTCGTACGGATACTGTTATTTCTCCAGGAAAACTACCAGTATCTTTTTATAGAAAAAGAAATATAGGTTAAACGCGCAAAATTACGCCTTTCTTTAAGAAGAGATTTCCTACAAGATAATACTGGTGCCGAAAAATTTTCTGGTCTGCAAAATTTAAGGAGCTGTACGAAAAATGGTACAGCAGTATCTTTAGCTTTTAAAGAATGGTGGCTAAGCTAAAAAGCTTCAAGTGAAAAGTAAATAAGTGGGCAGAAATAGAATGTGAACAATCGAGGTTCCAGGTACTGACACATGTTGTGTGCAGCAACAGAAGAGCTACAGTGCAACAATTTGTAATGAAATACAACCAAGGGTCGTGGAAAGCATATCCGTATGCTCAATTATAGATGGATCTTAAAAGGTATCTAAAAGATATCTGCTGTCATATAAGCCAGAGGAGATACGATATTAGTAGTGCGTAGCAGGCTGTTGATAATATTTTGGCCACTCTAGTTATATCGTAGAATTGAAAAACCCATTTTGTACTTACCCATTTTAATACTATTATTTATTTATTTTAGACATTATACATTTATGAGACTAATGAATTTGGGAAAGAGCATCAAATGTATTTCTTTGAAATACATGGGTAACTCAATAATTATTCTCTCTAGTGTATATAAAATATTTGTACTGCCATGGTTGTTGTGGAATATTGAAGCCTAGTATCTTAGATGCCTATATGCTCAATTTCAGAACCATAGCTCCTATATTCACATAGTTTTGGAGGGAGGAGTGAAAGGGGGGAGTGGGGGAGGGAGGTGAAAGAATGATTTTTAGCTTATGGGGCTAGATTTGTGACAGTGGATGATATGTAACTACTGTCGTTGGACTCGGGATCATAGTGATGTAGCCACATTTCACCCACTGTCACAAATATAGCCTTATAACCTCCAAACCAACATTTCACCCTCATCCCCCATCTTAATAACTCCCTCAAAAATAGGTCTTTAAAACTTCACCCCTCCCTCCGAAACTATGTTAATATTGCAGCTACGGTTCTGAAATTGAGTATATAGACATTAAAGACATCAGTCTTTGATACTCCGCATCAAACATCGCAATACAAATATTTTAATTCTGGATAACCCTAGGGACAATAATTATTGAACCATCCACGTATACACTAGTGTGCAAAGCTTAAGCAACAGTCACAAAAGGCTAATTTCTGAACACGTAAGTACTCAAAAAAAATTCTACAAACATCAATTATAGAAAATAAGTACTACCTTAACAGCACAGCCTGTCCATGTGAACTCACCTGGACGTCACAAATGGTCACAAGCGTCACAGTCACTACAACGAACTGAAATGTGATATCTTTTATTCATCTCATTCTTACTCTCAATTGGTCACTCTACTGTGAAGTCACTATGACTGCTGTTTTATGAAAAGTCAACAAGTGACTTTACAATGAAGCCACCTAGTGACTCTCATGTGACCGTCATTTTGAGACTCCATTGTAAAGCAATCATGACAGCTGTTTTGTGACGAGCTCCCAAGTGACAGAAAATGAAATTATCTGGTGACTTCACAGAAGAATTTCGCTAATCTGAAAGTCACCACGTGACTTCACTGTGACATTATATGGAAACTCATTATAATGCAATGCTCACGATTACTTCAAAATTGAGTCTTCAAATGTTAATCACATGAGAATCACAAGGTGACTTCATTGTAATTTTATCTGGCGACTCATCACAAAACAACAGTCACAGTGACTTCTAAGTAGAGTCATCGTATGGCGATTATTTGAGGGTAATAATGAGACGGACGATGGCTCCCACATTTCGTTTCATCGTAGTGACTGCAACACTTGTGACCATGTGTGACGTGAAGGAAATGTCACACCGACTAGCTGTGCTGTAGGGATAGTACATATTTGAATTATATTATTTTCTTTTGAGTATTCGCGCTCTCGAAAATTAGCATTTTACGATGGTTTCTTAAGTTTTGCACACCATTGTATATTTCTTTACGTTTTTTGACCGTTTGTATAATATGAATTGCAGTTTTACAACCGAGTGAAAAAATGTTCAGTTCAGGATGCGATCCAGGGGACCTTTTGGCTTAAGTTGCCAATACTCTGCCAACTGAGCTATCTTGGACGTATCTGGTGACAAATTATCTCAGCTAATCTTATTGATAATGACATCTGGTCTGTTATTTTAAACAGCTCAACAAAATAAATCGCAGGTAATGGAACTCCAGTAAACAATGGATACGGAGTTCCATTACCTGCGATTTATTCTGTTTAGCTGTTTAAAATAACAGACCAGATGCCGTTATCAATAAGGTTATCTGGCTGATATCATTTGTTTACAAATTAGAATAATTGTGTTAAAATTAATCAAGGCATCTGTATAATTTGAAATATGATATGCAGCTATGTTTTGTTATTATCATTTTTCTTTTTCTTTTATGACTGTGCAGGTTATTTTTTCTAGTCTAATAAAAAACATTATATTAAAGTTGAAATAAAATATACCCTTGTAAGGTGAAATAAAATAAAAAGAAAACAGCAATCTAGAAATCTAATGATTAGACTAATGTCAGACGGGCGTCTTTTTTGCTGCTTTTTTGCTTAAGTATTATCCATTCAAAATCCATTCAGCATTGTGAATGGATAATACTTAAGCAAAAAAGCAGCAAAAAAGACGCCCGTCTGACATTGGTCTTATTCTCAAATACCTAAACATTTATTTCTCTCCCATTCACTGTTCCAGGCATAATATTTTTCTAAAGCACAAATTATCCTATCCCAAATGAATTGCCTTCTGTGGAATTTACTGCAAATTAATGGGATTTATTTTGATTGGAATGAACAATCTGCATTGTTTTTTCTCAATGAAAGAAAGTGCCTGAGATTAAAATAATACGTCTTTATTCGTTCCGAAAAGAAGATTTAGAAATAGAGGGATTTTACGTAATTGGAGAAATAGGTGACGTTCGAGTCTGCAATAAGGTAAATATGATGCATAGTACCGTGCGCAGAGAGTGAATATATAGCGCGTTCTTTCTTATTATTCAGGTGAATATGATGCAGTATGGTGAAAAGGATGCACAGAGAATTGATATGTATGGTGTTCTTTCTTATTGCTGAGATGAATAGGATGCAGTAAGATGAATAGGATGCTAGTATTGTGCACAGAGAGTGGATATGTAGGGTGCTCTTTCTTATTGTTCAGGTGAATATGATGCAGTATGGTGAATAGGATGCACAGAGAGTTGATATATAAAGAGTCCTTTCTTATTGTTGAGATGAATATGATGTAGTAAGATGAACAGGATACTTGTATTGTTCACAGAGCGTGGATATATAGGGTGTTCTTTCTTATTGTTCAGCTGAATGTGATGCAGTATGAGGAATAAGATGCCCAGGGAGTTGATATATAGGGTGTCCTTTCTTATTGTTGAGATGAATATGATGCAGTAAGATGAATAGGATGCTAGTATTGTGCGCAGAGAGTGGATATATAGGATGTTCTTTCTTATTGTTCAGGTGAATATGATGCAGTATGGTGAATAGGATGCACAGAGATTTGATATATAGATGTCCTTTCTTATTGTTGAGATGAATATGATGCAGTAAGACGAATAGGATGCTAGTATTGTGCACAGAGAGTAGAAATACAGAGTGTCCTTTTTTATTGTTGGGGTGAATATGATGCAGTAAGATGAGTAGGACTCGTAGTACTGTGCACAGATAATGTATATATGAGTGTCGTTTTTTATGGTTGATGTGAACATAATGCATTCATAGTACTATGGATAGAGACTGAAAATACAGGGTGTCCTTTCTTGTTGTTAAGGTGAATATTATGCAGTATGGTGAATAGGATTCCAGTATTGTGCATAGAGAGAGGATATATAAGCTTTACTTTTTTATTGTGGAGGTGAATATGAGGCAGTAAGGTGAATAGGATATACACTATACAATACTGAGCCCAGAGAGTCCGTATACATAGTATGTCTTTTTTTTTATTGTTAAGATGAATATGACATAATAAGGTGGATAGGATACTTGTATAAAACGCGTAGAGTGGAAATACAGGTGTCTTTTCTTATTGTTGAGGTCAATATGATACAATGAGGTAAATATGAGCATAGTAATATGCACAGAGAGTGAATATAGAGTGAAATCCCTAGTTATTGGGACCTAATCAGCAACTGGCAATCCAGAAAAATTCTAACTCAAATAAGCATTTTCTTGTAAGATTTTGCAAAGTAATGCGATCTAAGTGTAACTTATTTCTCTTAACTGTTATAACTTATGTTTCAGTTATTATTTTCAAAATAGTGATGGTGCCAGTTACTGGAGTTACTGACCATTATTTATGAAAAAAAATTAGTAGTAAAAAGTAATATAATTTTTCAAAATTTTGTCAGCAATAATTTTTTTTTATTTTTCTCTACTATACTTTCAAAAATAAAGATAAAAATAAATTGATTTCAAACTTTGTAACAGTGATTTGAACAAAAAAGAATCCTTAAGCTTTCACTTACTGGGAGTTTCATCCTATAGGGTGTCTTTTCTTATTGTTGAAGAGAATATGATGCGGTAAGGTGAATAGGATGCTAGCATTATGAATAGAGAGTGGAGATACAGGTAGTGCTTTTTTATTGTTAAGGGGGTTACGACGCAGTAAGGTGAATAGGATGCATAGTAATGATCACAGAGAGTGTATTTATAGAATGTACTTTCTTATTCTTGAGGTGAATATGATGCAGAAAGCTGAATAGGATGCTAGTATTGAGCACTGAGAGTGGAAATACAGGCTGTTCTTTTTTATTGTTGAGATGAATAATGATGCAGTAAGGTGAATAGGATTCAAAGTACTGTGTACATAGAGTGTATATATGGATGTCCTTTCTTATTGTTGAGGTGGGCATTGTACTGTGCTCAGAGCGTGATATACAGGGTTTCTTTTCTCATTGTTGAGGTGAATATGATGTAGTAAGAAGAATATGATACTTATTACTTTGTACAGAGAATAGATATAGAAGATGCCCTTTTCTGTTCCTTTTTAATACTAGAAAACGCGGAAAATTAATAAAATTCAATAAAATTCTCCATTATTAAGGGAGTGGATATATGGATGTCCTTTCTTATTGTTGAGGTGGGCATTGTGCTGTTCTCAGAGCATGATATATAGGATTTCTTTTCTCATTGTTGAGGTGAATATGATGTAGTAAGAAGAATATGATTCTTATTACTTTGTACAGAGAATAGATATACAAGATTTTTTTTTGTTGTTCCTTTTTAATACTAGAAAACGCAGAAAATTAATAAAATTCTGCATTATTAAGAGAGTGGATATATGGATGTCCTTTCTTATTGTTGAGGTGGACATTGCACTGTGCTCAGAGCGTGATATACAGGGTTTCTTTTTTCATTGTTGAGGTGAATATGATGGAGTAAAAAGGATTATTACTTTGCTTATTAAGTGCTTATTACTTTGTATAGAGAATACATATACAGGATGTCTTTTTTTGTTGTTCCTTTTTAATACTAGAAATTGCGGAAAATTAATAAAATTCAATAAAATTCTTCATTATTAATCATTACTTCCATTTCTTTAAAAAAGCGGTGTTTTATCCATTTCATAAAATTGAGAATTTCTGCATGTATACACGTGTTATTAATTTAATGTCAGTATTAAGATATGTGGAAACATGTAAGATGATGTAAATTTGTAAGTAAGATTATATGTATGATATGAGGAACTCAGCACGACGGAAATTTTAAAATTCAAGAATGCTTATTAGTCTAGATTACTTTGGTACTTAAATAAGACATCTGCAAATAAGGCAGATATTTTATTACTATTATTATTTAAATAAATATTAATTATTTAAAAAAATTAATTCTTTGTTTTATTAAAGAAAAATTAAATCAAACTCAAGTTAAATTTACTTTTATAATTTCATATAGAATAAAACAAAGCTCCAATTTCATCTCCAAATCTAAATATTTTTCTCAAATAATAAAACATTTCTCACTCTTCAGTTCACTGTTTCAGGCATAATATTTTCTAAAGCATAGATTATTCTATTCCCAAACGCATTCCTTTCTGCGGGATTTACTTCTAGCTAACGGGATTAAATTTTGATTTGAATGAATAATGCGTATTGTTCTTACCCAATGAAAGAGAGCGCCCAGAATAAGATAATGCGTCTTTATTCGCGCAGAAAATTGGATCCAGAAATAGAAGGATTTCGTGTAAAATAGGATTAATTAGTTGATGTTCGGGAGTGTAGTCAGGTGCATATGTTATTGCAAAATCCCGAAACACGGTAGCCTAGAAATTAGCAAAGTGAGTTGGTAAAAACCCGAAATATACTTTTAACCCCTTAATTCTCGCTCCCATCAATATCTCGGGCTGAGATGTCGTTCGTTATTTCTCGTGCCCGTCATATTTCCGGGCTGGAGATTTAATTGGTGGAAAAAACTTCTGAAACCAGAAAAATTTAACTGCCATCTCCGTGTGAAGTCTTTGAATATTTCCCCCTGTGTTTGGTTTTTGACGCTGATTGTGATGTTGGACTTTGTGTTGCAAGTTTCGAAATATATCACATTAAAAGAAAAATATTAATAATCTAAATTTAATTTATATATAATATTTCAAATATTATTTGTAAGAATGTGTATGATGATGATAAATAAAGATCAAGATGTGAAAAATAAAGGTCTTATTCGCATTAATTTGTATGGTGTAAAAGAAACATGAAGACACCAAATTTTCGTATGATGGCTTTTCTACAAATGTGAATTGTTTTCTATAAAATAATTTTTTTCGCCTTAAAAAAACTAATTGCATATTTTATTTAGAAACCTTATAATTATTAGATTTTTGTAATAAAAAAATAGGTACTTTTTTGATGATTTTCCCAAATATTAAGCGATATTTAAATGGTTAAACGCATACATTTCGAGCTTTTAGTAACTCACTTCAGTAAATTCTAGGAAATATCGACCCTTTTTATCAACCCATGAAAGACAATATGGAAATATTTCATTTCACACCAAGTTTTGAGAAGAGAAATTTTTGTCTTATTTTATTGCAGAGTTTCTGTCATCGAAGTAAGCGAATATTTCTCTTCGCAATTACTGGTGTGAAAACAACAAACATATAAGCTGATATGCTGTTACGCCGAGGCAACGCTGGGCTTTAACACCTTCGACGACGAGCGTCTTTTATGGAATTTTAAATCTTTTATCAGAGGTCTATCAAAACTTTGCCAGACTGAATCAGGGAAACGCCCTGATTAAGACTGTTCCCAAATTCAAAAGGGCAATTTTATGACATAAGTTTTCATTTATTTTTGTTCGGAAATGCATGAAACTAACAGGTATTGTTGTTCAGAAAGTATGTAATCGAACTGTTTTTCACGTTTTTTGCAAACGCAAGAGATTTTTCAGAAAATAATGTCAAAGTGGACGTTTTGAATCAAATTTCCATGCGAAAGAAGAATAACCACTCAAAAAGGGTGAAAAACGTCTTTGTCACGAGATCAAAATCGCTTATACTCAATAGGTAATTTATTTATCAAAAAATGGATAAACACAGTTCGATTCCAAATCCCTTCTATAAGACTTCCAATTTTATATCTTTGCGTTAAAAAATGAATTTTTAAATGTGTGAAAACGTTTTGTGCTTGTTGAGCAGAGCAGTTAAGAACAGTTTTAAATAAGGCAAAATTTATAATAAAAAATAACTGAAGTGAATAATCAAGGATTCTGAGCCTCTTATGCGTCACGTATACGTGACGCTCTTACCGAAGGGGTTAATGGTTTAAAACAACGAAATAAATTTGAGACTGCCCACTTGTCTGAGCACTCATCTATCCTTGTGACTAGTGTTAGCTGTTGTCTTGATGGGCTCGAGACATTCCGATTTTCAGGGCTTCCAAGACCCGTCTCGCGGAATCTCTGCGCGGAACGCAAAAAGTCCCGATTTTTCATGTGCAACAACAGTTCATTTATATTTCTTCAACATTGTAAAAAAAACATGTAATTCTACAGATATAAAGTTACAGAAACCTGTATATTTACTAAAATTTTATCTGTATACTCTACAAAAAAATGTAAATCTACAAAACTAGTTTTTGTAAAGTTACAGAAATCTGTAGCTTTACAAAAGAATGCACTCAAATGACAGTAATCTTACAAAAATTTTATCTGTAACCCGGGTTGCAGTTACATAAAATGTTCTAGGCAACCCAGTTTCCTAAAAAATTCTTAGTAACCTTACAGATTTTTTGATTTACAGTGGAAAAGTATATCTGTTACATGAATTTTTGTTGTTGCCGTTACATAAAAAGTTCTAGGCATCCCAGTTTCCGAGAAAATTTTTAGTAACTTTACACTTTTTTTTACAGTCTAATACCTTGCTATTAGTTAATATCATCAAGTTGCATCAAGTGTAACTCAATTCAGTAAAACTGTGGAAACAGAAACTGCCTTTACCGGAATTTTTTTTTATTATTCCGTAGAAAGGAATACCGTAAACTCTATCTGCTAAGACGAACTAATTTTACGGCCCCTAGGTATTCTATTTTTACAGGTTTTAATGTACTTTGATTAGTAAAACCTGTGTAAAAAGAACCTGTTTTCAAAGAATCCTGTTTTAAACGTAAAACTTTCATAGTTCCTATGAAAGGAATATCAGACAATTATAACTGCTCAATTGGAAACCTCTCAAAAGGAATTATGTTTTGGTTCTTAGCGATTCCGCTTTATAAGATTATTGTGTTTATTTAGCATAGTAAAACCTGATAAGGCGGAAAATTAACTGACAGGCAAAAAATTTCGTTTTAGATAGGTTTTAGTCAACAGGTATAATCAGGTTGCAGCCTAACTTCGGGTTTCAACTTAACAACACTGTAAAAATTTCTGCATCAACAAAAGGTGCTGGCACACTGGTTGTCAACACAGCTGCTGTGAAATTTACAAGCTGCTGTCTTTAGAAGAGCTGTAAAAATTTTCACGTCTGAGTAAAGTCGCGTTGCTATTGGCTGCGCGGTGCACATGACAGAAAGAATTCGATTTGTACTTCACTTTTTGCTTGAATTCGATTTCACAGCATAAGTGCTTGAAAAATTACAAAAGAAAAAGCAAGAAAAATCATAACTTTTTTTACAGTCTTCACGAAAGGAAACTGTTCTCAAAAGGTTGAGAAACAGAATCAGCATTACTGATTTGCATGTTAAATTATTTGTCTTTTTTGGATAAATATTAATAAATTATTAAACTGTTTAAGCATCCTTTTCAGCCGCATACATTTCTCATTTTATACTTGTGATTTAATTTACTTTTTCTGTTTTCTCCTTGAAAAATGCTACTATGATTATCCATTATTGATCAATTAAATATGTTATCAAACTACACACACTGTAAAAAAAATCACTGTATCTTTACAGCAAAAAATGCTGGCAATATGGGTGCCAGCAAATTTTGCTGTCAATTTACAGCAATTTTGTTTTCCACGAGTAAACAGCAAACTTGTAAATTTACAGCACTTTTACATTTAATTTTACAGTAATTTTGTTTTTTAGATTTTACAAAAAATTGTATCTTTTCAGCATATTTTGCTGTTAATTTTACAGCACTTTTAACAAGATAACAGTAATTTTTTAGCCTTTATTATTATTTATTTTATATCGAAATAAAATAAAAAATTGCTAAAAAGGTGCATTTAATGTAAGAAATATAAAAAGATGTTAATAAGATGTTGTTACATAATAAAACAGTTTTTAAAACTTAAAAATCTCCAAGATTTCGTGCCGAGCGCTTTCGATCACTATCGCTATTCGATCAGTAGGTGATCGAAAGCGCTAGGCATGAAATATTGGAAGTTTATAAAAACTATTTTATTATGTAATAACATCTTATTAATATCTTTTTATATTTATGACATTAAATGCACCTTTTTAGCAAGTTTTAATTTTATTTCGATATAGTTTTCAAGGTGAATGCGACATTATAACGGTATATGTTTTTGTTTTCATATATATACATTTTGTATTTATTTTATTTTATTTATTATTATTATTATTATTTGTAGATATACGTTTGCATCTTCCTCCCCCCCCGCCCTGCAATGTTTGTTTACTTTGAGTTTTTTTTTTTTTTTTTTTTTTTGTATACTATGATACATCTTTTAAAAACTAAGAGCTCTATAAGTGTTATCTTTATGTCTACTTATATCATTGTTTTAATAACATTATTATATAATAAATTCTGTTATACATGTGTAAGATACAAATTTAGCACCATAAAGCAAAATTATAAATAAAATAGGAAAATACACCGAAAAAAGCAATAAATCGTAAATTTTAAACTATTGTAATTCATTGTAAAGAATTTTCCTTATGTGAATTTCAAATGTACTGCGTAATATAACATACATTGACAACATTCAAAATATCTAATTTCAGCATCTAGTGCTAATTACTTCTTATTGTTCGATAATTATCAAAAGCAAAATGCGATCTGCTGCTTTTGAATGCTGCGACAATAGTAAGCAAACTCTTGGAATATTTTATGGATCAATAAAGAAGTGTATCCAGCTTACACACAATAAATGATTTAAAAATTACATATAAAAAATGTAAAGAAATGCGCGTAAAAAACTAGCATCTATGAAATGTGAATAACTCCGACGGTAAATCGGACCATAAGTTGTAAAATTGTTTTTGAAATTTTAATAAACTATAATAATACATTAAATAAATAAAAACATTTAAATTAGTACAAAAAAGCGCACTTAAATCTTTTAGACAATTAAAAAATATTGTATAATTTAGATTAGTAAGGTATGTTAAAATACAAATAACGGAAAAAATGAAATTGCGAAAAATATATAATAGCAAAGCAAAACATATCTCAAAAATATTGATTTTTTTTTTTTAATCTGGTACTTTGACATATAAGTAAATAATAACTAAGTCCTATGATGGAAAAAAGAAAAGAAAAATAATAATTTTTTCAAATGTAAATTGGAAATATTCTCTTTTGTTATAATTTAAGACAAAATATTTAACCCTTATACAAATGATTCAAAGCTACTGTCAGTCAACGTTTATATATATGTACGCAAATACAAAATTTGTATCTTACATTATATAAGAGAACTGCCTATTTGATACAGTTATTAAATCAATGATACGAATAAACATAAAAATAAAACTTACTCTGATTTTTTTAAAATATGTAATCCAGAATTGTATATAAGTATCCAAAATCGCCATTTTGAATTCATAATAGGCACATATTCACACCGACGCTAACATTCGTACGACACTACTTTGCTTTGGCTTGACAGTGTGCCTGTAGGGCAGGTATCTCATCTGGAATGCAGTCCAGGCGGTTTTGCCATTGTTGAAATAACAGCAGTTTACTGTAAATCGATACGGAAGTTAATAAAACGCTGTATTTTAGCGATTCACAGCCAAATCAGCTGTAATTTTTACCGTTTTTTTTTACTGTGCAGTATTAATTTCGTACTATTTTTTGTATTTTTTACTCTCTTTTATGTAGTGTGAACCAAAAATCTTGCCCTGATTATAATAATTCATTACAAATTAACCGTTTGAGTAATAATGTAATACGTTGTATTATTGGATAGGTCAGTTTTAGTTGTTTTTTTGTGCAATAGATAGCTCGATTGCTTCTTCAAGAGTGACTCAGGAAAGGAGAATTTTGTGAGGCCTCTGCGCTCTCCATATATTAATCCTCTGGATTTTTTCTTTTGGGCCTATATCAAGGACAGAGTCTTTGCCACACCAATTGCTGACGTCGAAGAACTGAATACTGGGATACAAGCTGCTGCGTGTACTGTAACAGAAGACATGTTAAAAAACACTTGGCGGGAACTAGAATACCGTTTAGATTAAATTTCCGAGCTACCAAAGCTACCAAGGGGGCACACGTTGAAATTTACTGAGGTACGTGGTCTTATAAAATTTTTTATAACAGTACTTACAATGTATCGAAACAAACATATGTCTAATTATAATAGTTTGAGCACAAGAAATATTTATAATTACGGCGGCAAGACTTTTGGTTCACCTTGTATATATAGCTAGCTGCTGCGTTGCAAACCGTTGAGTTGCATTTGTATTTTATAAGATGAAAGTTTAAGAAATATTTCGATGCTATTTACTTAGAAATACAGATAAAGGAAAAGCAAATTTGTAATTGCTTTGCAAATCGATCTTTTTTTGTTTCATTTTATATACACAATTAAAGAAATTCAGAACATTTTTTTTAAACATAAGATAAAGGTTTTGGAGATATCCGATGCAAATGACTTAGAATTACAGATATAGGGAAAGTAAATTTGTAAATCGTTTTGGAATTTACCCTTCTTTTGCTTTATTTTTTCCATACAATTAAAGAAACTCAGAACATATTTTTAAAACATAAGCTGAATGTTTTGGAAATATCCGATACAAGTTACTTAGAATTACAGATAATGGAAAAGTAAATTTGCAATTCTTATGAAAATCATTCTTCTTTTGTTTCATTTTTTCCACACAATTAAAGAAATTCAGAACATATTTTTTAAACATACGATGCAGGGTTTTGGAGATATCCGATGCAAGTTACTTAGAATTAATTACAGATAAATGAAAAGTAAATTTGTAATTGTTATAAAAATCAATCTTCTTTTGTTTCATTTTTTCCACACAATTAAAGAAATTCAGAACGTATTTTTTAAACATAAGATGCAGGGTTTTGGAAATATCCGATGCAAGTTACTTAGAATTAATTACAGATAAATGAAAAGTAAATTTGCAATTGTTTTACAAATCATTCTTCTTTTGTTTAATTTTTTCCACACAATTAAAGAAATTCAGAACATATTTTTTAAACATAAGATGAAAGTTTGGCAATATCCGATGGAAATTACTTAGAATTAGAGATAAATGAAAAGTAAATTTGTAAACCGTTTTGCAAATTACTTTTGTTTTATTTTTTTCTGCGTAATTAAAGAAATCCAGATTTTTTTTTTTTTTTTTTTAAACAAGAGATGAATATTTTGGAAATATCCGGGGAAAATTTAAACTACGGATAAGGAAGAGTAAATTTGTAAATAACTCCTATCTTGTTCTATTTTTTCAAATAAACAAACAAAAAAAAAAAAAAAAAGAGAGAGAATATGTTTAAAGCAGTGGTGGGATTCAAATACTTTAAAAACCGGTTGCTCGAATGATTTCTGATGTATAAACATGAAAGAAAAGTGAAGTTTCACCCATAGATTATGAAGCACTTTCCAATATTATAAAAACTTTGATCTTTTGGTATAGTGAAACAAAATTCCCGAAATATATTTCCCTATAAAAGGACGTAATTTTTTTTAATAAATATTTGGCAATCTTGAAATCCTGATCAAATTTCATATCGGAAAATGCATCAAAGCAATATAATACAATAAAGATAATACAAAAATAGCAGAAATATAAGCTTAAGAATTAACATATGTCCACGATCGAAAGTTGCAATCAGTTAGATATTTAAAAAACGAATTATAGGAAGATCTCAGATATTGTTGAAGTCTCTAATCTCGTGAGAATAGAAACTCAGCCAATGTCAAGAATCCTTGCCTTGGTGATAGATACTTTCTTCAAAGTTAATATCGATAAATCAGATCTTCTGAGTGGTAGGTGCTTGATTTTTGGATTTTTTTAATGGGTATTTTATGTTGGGTTTTGTCACTAAAATAGCAAATTTCACCAAGATATGCGTAAATCCCTCTTCAATAATTAGTCCCAAGTGACTCTAAAATTATATTTGTAGTAACAATAATGCGCACGCGAAAAATATATATCTGTAAATTTTGCATCCATAATGAAATTTAACTCAGCTTAAAAACTCGCAACACCTTTTAAAAATCTTTCGTATAATAACTGCCATGGAAAACAATTGCTGATGAAATGCATCAGCACGCTATATACTTTCGAATTGAAACCAGAAAAAATAAATTTGAATTATTTTGAGTAAATTTAATGAATTGTGATTAAAACTTTAAACTTTATGAATGAATTAAAATTGTACTGAAAATAGCTTTATGATGTTGAAAAGTTCGGAACAGATGTTATATATTCCCACGGCCGCCATCGTGGATTTTTTTTTTGGCGTGAAAACCCTTTTCCGCCAAGTAAATGTCGCCAAGCAGATTTATGCGCATGTTAGGCTTAACGGGGTTGCCAGAACACGTCACTGTCGGGGTTGCCTTATCGATAAACGCCAACAAAAAATCTCCGATAAATCCAAGATGGCGGCCGCGGGAATATATAACATCTCAACGAAAAGTTCAAGAAGGTAGTATGTTATTTTATATAGTTAATACTTAAATACAACAATAAAGAACATAAAAAATCTATATACTATAGAAAAGAGTTTTAAAATATTAAATAACTTGTGTTATGAGATATTTATATATAGCGTCCTCAATTTCATTTTTTTTTTTTTTTTTTTTTTTTTTTTGTCTTTACTCGAACATTATCCGACGTCTACTTCTTTTTTGACATACATTCACTACAAAAGCAAGAGACCATTCTTTTAGATGTTTTTAGGCCAATTAGACTAATCGTCATTATGTTTCATATATTAAAAATAGTTTATCGACTTCTCTTCTCTGACTATATTATGACCATACATAATCTTTGAAAATCTTTTTTCCATTTCTGCTGAACTTGCAGCAATTGTCCTGACAATATTTTTAGCCTTTTGAATTCTTTACAAAACTACATAGTTTTAGAAAATTATTTAAAATATAGTAAAAAAAATATCGATAATCACTAATATTAATTATGAGTATCGTTAAATATAAATAATAGCTCTTCAGCTGCTTTCCATGGAAGTATTACTTCTTCAATATTCCAGTAATCTGACGGAGAAAAACTTCAGTTTATTCCTATATTCAGTTTGACGGCAACTTGTTTTTAAATGTTGAAATTCAATTGCCAATCATATTTTTAATTCGTTACGTTGTTTTAAAAAAATATGTTCAATAGCTAACTAAATCATTTACGGTCGTCTACAAATTTGATATTTTTTCAAGAAGTAGTAAAATCCTCATCGTCTTTCTTTTGTATGTGTGTTTTTTCTTCCGAAGCATTTCAGTTTTCATCCTTTATAATGATTATACTTCTTGTTCGCAGTACTTTTGACAGACGAGCAATTTCATTAAAAATATATAGTCATCAAGGTAATATCAGAAATAAAATACGTAGGGCGTCCCTTCTTATCACTGACCAAGAGCTAATTCCTAAATCGTTAAATTCAGAACATTTCTAATTTAAAAAATACTTCAAATGTTGTTCTTCATTACCTTAGAAACCGTTTTTACTTATTTAAATTTTTATGCGGTTCTTTGGGTCCTATAACATATTTAGAAAAATTTATCCATGTTATAGTAACTGAGACAAATTTTTACATGACCGAAACTTCTCGATTTATGATATTTAGAATTGAAGGAATTTTTGCCATTTCTTGGTACAAAAAATGGACCAGAGAATGCTGGAAATTCGTAAAATACAAACTATCATGTCTTGGAAAGTTTAGACCATACGATGTTTTCTCATTTGTCAGAGCATGGAAAATATTTTTGTAAATATAAATTATAGGACTCAGCGATCTTATAAAAATTTAGAATTTGCTACATTTACGAAAATAACTAATTTGATTTAAATGACTTCTAAGATATTAAGAAAAATATTTCAAAAGTAAATGCAATTGGAAGTATACCACTAAATCATGCGGTATCAAAACATGTTCAAGAGCTAACTAAAACATTTATGGCCGTTATTAGTTATAACAGGGAACATTCCGTGCCAAAGCAAAACACCTTTCATTCGAATATTAGTAGTTATTGTAATGTTGAATTAGTATGTCATATAATTAGGGTTATCCTAGCCTGCAGATTTCGAGCACAAAATTCTTCAAATTTTCAAAATTTAATTTTTTTTTCTTTTTTGAGTTGAGTTTGCTATTTACAGGACTGATGAAGAAAAAGTATAGTATTTTTCCAAATGGAACATCATTTTATTAAATGAAATAAATCAGTACATGTCACAGTGTTATATTTAGAAAATGGTGCTGTGCAGATAAACATTTAAAATAAGTAAATTAATGTAAATGCGATTTTCGCATTTGAAGTATCATTTTAACAACCTGTTCGCCGAACTCAACCCAAATTAACAACCGGTTCTACCGAACCGGCTGAATCCCACCACTGGTTTAAAGCATAAGATGAAGTTTTAAGAAATATTCGAAGCAAATTAATTAGAACTACAGGTAAAGGTAAAGTAAATTTGTAATAAAAAATATTTATTTATTTATTTATTCTACAAATCATTAATTTATTCTTGTATTTTTTCATGTAATTCAAAGAGTTTTGATCACATAATTATAAACATAACATGAAAAATTTTAAAATATTTCAATCCAAGTTAACTTTAAATTAATTTTAAAGAAATTAAAATGTAATTCGATAAACTGATAGGAGTATTAATCAATAAAAGTAAACTAATGTGAAATAATAGATGTGTTTAATGCTGTAAAGGTTTTCTTATAAAAATGCATATAAAATCAATTTTTTAGCACTTCCCAACATAGTTGAAAAGTGTTTATGATTTCGTTTTATCTCTCTGTCTCTCTGTCATCTGCCATCTGTCCGCGCTCTAACTCTCGTAAGTATTCCCCGATTACCATTTAATTGGTATACATTATTGAGGTTTACAATGGCAGGAACGAAATTGAAAGTGAAATGCATAGCATTTATAGATGGTTTACAGGGACACTCAAAAGAATCCCGCCACATTATGGATACCTACCTACCTACAACTGAAGAAAAAAATACATGACAAAAATTGCAGTAGATTATAATGCAGTAGATAAAGGGTTAATCTAACTTTTATTTAGCTATGTAGTGTACATGAGGACGTGAGTTTCAAAACTCGCGAGTACATCATATCCAGATTATCCAGAAAATCAAATTTTGGGAAATCGCGAAAAACCTCGAACTACGTCCATTGGTTTTCATTTTAAACCAAGATTTTACAATCCCAGAAATACACGATAAAACTAGTTTTTTTTTTTTTGCAGATTGTAGTGTTTCTTTCGATACAGGTTCCCCAATAGAATAGATTGATAGAGGAGGGGTAATTTTGACCGCTTTTTACATTTTCAACATTTTTATTATTTTTTTGCTTATTTCTATTTGGAAAAGTGGTGTTTTTAGTACATAGGAAGTAACTTCGATCCTTTAAGAGCACCTTTTAAAAGTTATAATTCTCATACCTGTTTTTTTTAAAGTTAAAAGGATGGTTATAATTACCCCACCAAAAACTCACAATCACATAAGTTTGGGGTAATTAAGACCACTAGTGGGGAAATTATGACCACTATATCTTCTCTTTATATTTGCCAATACACATTTGTTTGGGGTAATTGTGACCAATTTGAACCCCAAAGTGACAAATCCGTTTATCAAAAATTTTATAGACTTAGTTCCAAATTGCTATTCGGATCTCAAAAAGGCTTCAGACTAGTAATAAAGAATATATAAAATGAAATATACATTATGAGGTTAATATCTAAGCTTGAAACAAAATTTTACCATACACAGTTTTCTCCAATAGGACGGCGGTCATAATTACCCCCTGGTCATAATTACCCCACCTGACCCTATGCTTGACGAATGAGTTTTCTTTCTAATTTATAAATAAGATCGGGTTATGCAATATGAAAGGTGATTTATAATCTCTCGTACAAATTTAAGGGGTGGTAGAGAATCTCAATAATTTTTGCGTAGGAAACCAGATTTATAATCTACTAGCTGTTTAACCCGTTTTACGCACGGGAGTTCACTTTCAATAACTATTCGATTTAGAAAAATATTTTTCTACAACTGTGCATTTTTAAAAAATGAAATTTAATTTAACATGTTGCCACGGCAGCAGACGATAAAACGATATCTTTGGAATAAGGGAATAAATAGAATAACATTTTTTGTTGATATTTATTGTAAATTGTTTTTCTTTACTTTTTAAAAAGGTAATAACTAAACCCAATTAAATAATCTCTAATTATTTGCATGTGAACTAAAAGTATTATCGTAATACCCGCTACAGCTTCTAGTACTGCAGCGTGGCGTGCGTAATATGTATATCTCACATTGCAGTAAACATTTAGAACTGGTTAGAACACGCGCGATTACGGGTTGAACATTAAAAAAGGCAAAAATTCATCAAAAACATAAAATAAAGAAAATCTATTTAAAATTTTAGAATTTTTCGCCCTAATCGTTCATGGGGCCCCTACCAACAACCTGTGTGCCAAATTTCGTAGCCCTGCGCCCTGTGTTTTTCGAGTTTTTGTGCTTACGTAGATATGAGCACGGATTTTAATAGGATAGATTTCTTTCTTTCTTTCAATCTAAACCTAAATATTGTTCAGAAAAAAAAAATAAAATAGTTGAAAGTAATTTTAAATAAACTTATCTTGCTTTGTAGGAAATGCAAGGATCTCATCAAAAGGGGTGGAAGTATACAGTATTTCGGTCAATAAAAATATACAGTGAAGAAAATGACAAATGTTTTATAATCTAGGAAATTGTGTAACCGCCAACCAAAATATACAATAATATCATCCGAGTTACCCTCGATTCCGAAAAGCATTCTTTATCTTCAGAAACCTCAGAAAGTAACATGTTTTCGAGATTTAAAGATCCATTTATAAGAAAAAAGTTTTTTTTGGTGTCACTGATTTTTGGAAAAGATTTCCAGTAGTTTTTATAGTGCATTCATCCCTTTTCTATACAATAATATCTTCCGAGTTTCCCCTCGATTCCGAAAAGCATTCTTTATCTCCAGAAACCCCAGAAAGTAACATGTTTTCGAGCTTTAAAGATCCATTTATAAGAAAAAAGTTTCTTTTTGTAGCACTGATTTTCGGAAACGACTTCCAGTAGTTTTTATAGTGCATTCATCACTTTTCTACACAATAATATCTTCCGAGTTACCCTGGATTCCGAAAAGCATTCTTTATCTTTAGAAACGTCAGAAAGTAACATATCTTCGAGATTTAAAGTTCCATTTATAAGAAAAAAGTTTCTTTTGGTGTCACTGATTTTCGGAAAAGATTTTCAGTAGTTTTTATAGTGCATTCATCACTTTTCTCAACCTGGAATGCAAGTTTTTCGGATTCTATCCATTCTCAAGTAAATAATTTCATTTTCAACAAACATGTTTTACGGACAAACATGATACATTGACAGAACAAACATTAAAATTATAATTAATATTGTTTAGATACTCTTGCATGCGTAAGTTCAGTTACGCAATTGCAAATGTTTAAATCAGAATTGATAGCATCCTAAAAACCCTTTTTCCGTTTGAATAAACTGATTAATATGTGATAAAAACAGTTTGGAATATTTTTCGAAAATCAGTGACAGCAAAATAAACTTTGTTTTTATAAATACACCTTTAAATCTTGAAAATATATTGGTTCCTGAGATTTCTAAAGATAGACAACGCTTTATGAAATCCGGTGTAACTTTGAACGGATTATTGTATATTTTCGTAAATGGTTATATAATATTTTCGTAGATGGAGACACATTTGTATTTATAGGTGCGTTCGTAATTATATAAATACGTAGCACCTATAGTCGTCGTTTGGTCCATCTGTCTGTCTGTCCGTGTGTCCGCATATAACAGCGCAATAACTACCTAACCGAACGGTTCGAAATTTAACCCTTAAATGCCTGATTTTTCAAAAATCATTGTAATAAGGGTTTTCGGCTTTCATTTTTTAAATAAATCATGGAAAAAATACTTAAAAAAAAATCATATTTTGTTTTAAGAATGGTCTACGGCTAAAAAACAGTTTGTTACTAATATGCAATACTGGTCTTTAATTGAAAAAATAATTTTCCTTGATAAAATTCTATAACGTTAAACACACAAGAATTTTAGGAACTATAATAAGAAATAAATTTTACTTGCTCACTGCAGAGCAGAATAAGGTATTTCACAAGCTCCCAAACAAAACAAAAAGAACATATAGCAACAATTGAAAAAATAAATCTATCTTTATTCTTAAACAGAACAAGTGTCGCCATCTATATGTTGAAAATCTATTTAATAATATTTTCAGAATGTTTTTATTGGCAACATTAGGCATTATAGCTTCAATATTATACTAATAGTATTTTAGAAGCCTAAATTGGGTATGTTGCCGAAAAGCAACACCCGGCATTTAAGGGTTAATTTATATAATCTTTGCAGAATTTTGTCGAGTCATTTCAAATTTTATGAAAATCGAATCAAAACTTACAAAGATAATAATGAAAGTTTTCTTCATTCTATTAAATCCTATCATACGCAATTAGTAATTCAATGATATCCCTTGATAGGTAATGATTCTAAGTTGCTACGGTGGTTGCGTCATATTTAAGATGGAGTCACATTATTTCCGTATTACTGAATTTAATATATAGAATCGTAATAAATCTTTTACTGATGTATTTTTGCATAAGAGTACAACAGCTATTGCACCAAGATCTGAAAATTTATAAAACTAGTTACAGTACGAACGCACCTTTTTTGCCACGTTTGATGTACAATTTTCGACTTGTTTCATACTGCATGTACTGTAATTTACATGCGGTAACAGGGAGTGTCTAGTTCAGCGCTTTTTGGATGCGGATGGTGCAACTTATACCACATTGGTGATAACGTTACATTTTACACAAAGAAAAGTATGTTTGTTTCAAATTTTGTTACATTATCTTCATTATTGTTAAAGTTTTAAACAGAAATCCAAGTTCAGATCGAAATATAGGAACAGTATTTATGTAATACATAATATATAATATGTAATGTATAGAAACAGCATTTTTGTCTGAATAAAAGTACTTTTACTATAATTTCGCATATAAAAATTGTTTTTCGTATATTGCTATACCACGTTTGTACGCGGAATTTTAAATCACTTTGTAATTGTTCTTTTTAACAGAATGTTACGTGTAATAGATTACAGAAATCGATTCGAAGGTTTTATTAAACTGTAGCTGATGAACTGTGAAAATAAAATGAAATACTTGATTCTACTATGTATAAAATATTTACAAATACTTCTGAGTACTTATTTTTCATGAACAATATATTAAATGAAACTGAATAATAAAAAATGAATAAATGCTTCTAGCCTGGGATTAACTCAAGAAATGATATTTCAATCTCTTGAGGTTTGAACTTAAAAGCATATGCACATGACAGGTTGTTAAAGCCACAGAGATATGTGCATTAAGCAAGAATGGGCTTTTTTCAAGTTTATTCTTTTGTACTTAGGTTGTTGAATGTTTGACTTTTTTTCCTTCTAGCTTTTTTTTTGTATGTAAGAGTTATTGCGTTTTTTTTAAAATCATTTTCTTTTCTTCTATGCTTTTTTAAATAATTCAAAAAATTTTGAACGTATCTTGTAAGAATAGGTATAAAAGTAAGAATAGTTTTTATAAAAAATACGCTTTCATAAGCATTAAATGTTTATCTTAGAAGTCACGTTTTATTTTATGACTGAAATTCATGTGATTCCAAAAGATACAATACCTTGTTTTGGCTTTTTCCCCGGTTATGGAAAATGTAACACTTTGATTAACACTTGGCAGAAAATGCGAAGTAGTATCCGAAAGACCTATATTCCAGTTTCAAAAAACTGATAAGTACACTATTAAATCAACTCAAAAATGTTTCTGAAATTCAGTGTCAGAAAAAAAACAACAAAAAAAAACCAACTTTCTTTTTACAAATGTTTCTTTAAACCTCTAAAATATTTTAGTTTTTGAGGTTACTAAAGGTAAAAAATTAATGAGGTTTTTACGATGCATGTACAGTAGAACTTCTTTTATCAGAAACTCTTTTAAACGAAACTCTCGGTTAATCGAAATCCATTTTGAAAGCTTTTTTTTTTTTACTATTATATTTCTTGTGTGCAAAATCCCTTTTGAAAGCTTTTTTTTTTTTTAATTTTTTTTTTAACTATCATATTCCTTGTGTGCAAGCGGTCCTTTCTGAACTACGAGTACATATAAATATTTTCTATCCCCTTTCTTAGAGGTCCTTTGAATTTAACTTGAGCTTCCGTAAGCTGCGGAGTGGAATGAAGAAAACGGACAAATTAGCAATTCTGAAGCTTTTGAATGCTTTGCAAAAGGTTTGGCATGGCTGGAGCAACAGGAAGACTGTAATACTGGTGAACTAATAATATTAAAAAACTCCGTGATAGAGCTTCAAAGCTAAGGTAATCCAAAGTGCGGCAAACAAAACATTTTTTCAAACCTTTGTGATATATGTAAAAGGTACTTAATTTCAAAATTAAAATTCCGGTAATTTATTCTTGTTTCTATTTTGCTATTGCTTTATTTTTATTAAGCACTTGTTACCATAATAAGAAACATTGCATATATTTCTCCTTAATCTTAAAATTGAAGCATCCTCGATTATCCGAAAATTTCAATTTTCCGAAAGATAGTCGGTACCAATTACTTCAGATAATCGAGGTTCTACTGTACTATCAATTGCTTTCGAATATAGGGTGTGCATAGTTCGGCGCTTTTTAGATGTGGATGGTGCAATGTCTACCATTTCTAGAGATAATTTTACAGAAAGATAAGTCCGTCTGCTTGAAATTTCCTTACAATACTTTCGTTATTGTTGAATTTATGAACAAAATTCCGAGTTCATATTGAAGTAAGACACCCTGTGTTTTTGACTGAATAAAACTACCTTGACTATAATTTCTCATACAAAAATTCCTTTTTGTAGTATGCTATACAACGTTTGTACGTGGAATTTTAAATCACTTTGTAACTAGAAATATATTACAATTCATCAGACATACAAGTAAAAATTACATAAATACATATACAATTAAAAACGCAAACGTTTTGAGCTAGCCCCTCATTAGTGCAATAACATTCAAATGACCAGAAAGCTATATATCATGTTTGCTGTTAATAATTACTAACAGTTAAAATAAAAGTAAATTATAAAGAACCATATCAAAGTAATGCTGTGTATTCAGGTGGAACTGCACAGGATTCATTAATCGGCGAAACTTTCGCAAATATGAACGTTATCAGATCCAGTTTCATTAATGTTAAAAGTAGAGTTTTTCTTGAAAGTGTATTTACTTGTAAGAAAATTTCGCCGATTAATGAATCCTGTGCAGTTCCACCTGAATACACACGCATTACTTTGATATGGTTCTTCATAATTTATTTGATTTTAACTGTTAGTAATTATTAACTGTAAACATGATATATAGTTTTTTGGTCATTTGAATGTTATTGCACTGATGAGGGGCTAAAATTTAACGTTTGCGTTTTTAATTATATATGTATTTATGTAATTTTTACTTGTATGTCTGATGAATTGTAATATATTTCTAATTTTTAAACTTTGTATATCAGACGTTAAATAATGTTTAATTATTTTAACACTTTGTAACTGTTCTTTTTAGTAGAATGTTATGTGTCATACATTACAGAAATCTATTCGGAGGCTTTACTAAACTGTGAAAAATAAGATTAAATACTTGATTCTACTACGTATAAAATATTTACAAATATTTCTGAGTGCTTATTTTTTATGAACATTACTTTAAATAAAACTGAATGATAAAAAAAGGATAAAATTCTTTTAGCCGTGGGATTAACTGAAGAAATGACATTTCAATCTCCTGAGGTTTGAACGTAAAAGCATGTGCATGTGACATGTTGTTAAAGCCACAGAGAAATGTGCATTAAGCAAGAATGGACTTTTTAAAAGTTTTTTCTTTTCTACTTAGGTTGTTGAATGTTTGACTTTTACCCCTTCTATCTTTTTTTGCATGTAAAAGTTCTTGTCTATTTCTTTTTGGTAAATCATTCTTCTTTTCTTCTATTCTCTTCACATAATTCAAAAATTTTGGAACATATCTTTTAAAACTACGTGTAAAAGTAAAAATAGTTTTCATAAAAAACATTCCTTCATAAAGCAATAAATGTTTAGAAAGCACAAACTAGTGAATTTCTTAAAAAATATATAATGTTTGCTCAGTTTCCTTTTTAGATATAGCAACAGGACAAAAACATTACTTAAACTATCTATTCAGGTTTTCTAATATTCATATTAAACTATTAATTAATTAAAGCTTTATTCTAAATATTAAACTCTTTATTTTTGATTTATAGTTTGTTATATTTTTTAGCCTATAAAATATTTCATTGTTGCAGTTTCACAGTCAGTTGGAATATTTTAGCGATATTAGTTTCATGTACAATTAATTCCATTGTTTTTGGAATTCGCGTAAAGTTGTAACTCTAAAGGATATTCAGCAATTTATCACCTGCGCCCGGCTGACGAAAAAATGTCTTGAAATTAACTTATTAATTTATAATTAAGGTACAAAAATACTAAAATGTTGTATGTAACCGAAAATATACCCTGTGTATCTTATCTTTTTTTTTTTTTTTTTTTTTTTTTTTTTTTTTTTTATAATTCTAGCATTTATGAAATGAATGAAAAATCATTCGCAAAATTGTATCTTTACATACAAAACCTAAGTTGAGTTAAACCTTTATGCACTGAATTATGAATTCTTGAAAATTATATCTTCTAAAGCATTTTTAGGGAATTTTTTAAACTACTTTAGAAGATTAACATAATCATTTAATAAATTTTAGAAGGATTTTATAAGGATTGAAGGATTTAGAAGAATTAATTAAATTTGAGTTTATAGGGATTTTACGCAATATTTATAATCCCACTCAAATCTTTTATTTTAAATATTTTTGTTAGTATTTTGTAGAATTAGGAAATGTTCAAATATAATGTTCTTACAATAGAAATATAGAAATATTTCCAAATTGAAAAATCCCCCCCGCCCTCCCCCAACGTCAAGAAACTGAAAAGATGCAAAGGCAAAAGAAATCATCCTTTTAAAAATATTTCTATTTAGTGCAACCTATAATGATTTTGGAACAAGATAAAGTGATGCATCTATAACTCATTCTAAACTGTATTACAACTAATCGATGTATTAAATGAATTTTACAACAAGTTACTTTTATGGTACTTATAAGTACCGTCAGTAGATAAAGGGTTAAACAAGAAAGAAAATCATGCACCCCTGCATAGATTATGAAGCACTTTCCAACACTTTCAGAATTTCTTTAACGAAATTTTGCTGTTAAAAAAGTTAAAATAATTTAATTAAATTTAAAAAAATCAAAAAACCCGACTGCGTAAAAAGCGAACTAATTATTTCTCATCAATGTGAAACTATTTTTTTATATTACTTACCTATTTTTTTATTTACTTGTATTGATGACTTTTAAATTGCGTTTAATTGTTAGTTCCTATTTATAAACACTGTTCTGATGAGGTTAGAGTTGAAGTAAATCTAGAAATCCTACCTACACAACTTCAAGGTTGTGTAATATTTAAATGGAGCTTCTGACTGTAAAATAGTCAATGAAACATCGTCTTCATTTTGAAAGACCTATCCAATGATATGCCACTCAATATGGTGCGTAATTTTTTTCCGTCTCTACCGCCATTTTGTATTTTACGGCCGCCATTTTGAATTTATAAAAACAAAACCTAGCCTATAACCATCGGAAGGTTAAGACGAATCGATAGATACCTCATTGATTAAAATCCATCCCCCCGTTGGGATGTTTCGAGGGTATAAAGAAATGCACATACCCAGATACGCGTGAAACACATAACCCTTCTTGGCAGTGGGGTAAAAAGTAAATAAACATCTTAATAAAAGCCATAACACATTTGTAAACCAGATTTCAACAATTACCATCCATAGTTGGAAATTTAGTCCAATTCTTTTGTGTAGCCCTGTATTTACTACAGATTTGTATATATTCTACATAGCATGCTAAAACATAGTTTAGTAGGAATATGCATAATAGGTTGGAATTTCACCTTTCAACAATACATGAAAACGTACTTGCATTCTTTTGTACACTCCTGTATATTACCAACACATTTTTATATCCGCCACATATTAGGCTAAATTTAAGAGGACAGTGGACGCTAAAAATTTATTTTTTAAATTTTTAGCACAGAGATATGAAATTTTGTGAAGATATAAATTTCAACATAAGAATATGGGGCATTCTCACAATCTTTTGACTTTCGGGAATAAAAATATGTCGAAATTAAACTTGCTAAAATAACATTTTAATCTGATAGACGAATGCCTCAATGATTCAAAATAAAGAATAAATGGTCAGCAGCGAATTTTTTTTATTTTTTAAACTGAGGTTTAAATTATACTCGCGAGTTTAATTTTCCTTACAATTTTACCGCTATAACTTTTTATTTTCTTCTAAATTTTTACTTATAATGAATTTGCATAGTACCCACAGGACATTCAAATAAGAAATAATAAAAATGTAGTACTTTTAATACGGAATTTTTCTATAGCATTGTCTTAAAGGGGTGTTAAAGAAGGGAGGGTAAGGTAAAAAAAGGGACGGTATAGAAAAAAAGGGACGAAATGGGTAAAAAAGCGACGGTAAGGATGGAATGGTAAGGAAAATTACCACTTATTTTTAGGAAAATCATGTTAAGACTAAGAGCCACAATGTTTATTGATTTTTAGAAACAGTTGTTAACATTGGATTAAATTAATTTTTTTTTTTATAATTTACCTCGAAAAGTGCAGGAATAAACCTTGGGGACGGTAAGACTACCAATAAAGCCACGATCTTGATATTTAAAGGCTGATTTAAAATAAAAATATGTGCAGGTTAATTTTTTTGCTACATATTTATATAAAGCAATTGTCCCGCAGTTTCGGAAAAAAATTACATCGAATTACTTTTATTGAAACAATTTTATACAGACAGCTCCAAACTTAAAAATCAGCATCAGGGACACGGGACAGTATAGGAGTTTTCCAGGTATTTGGACCCCCAACATCGTTCAAAACTTATTTATCTCGTTAATATTGTTATGCAATCATGCAATGGGATGTTCCCCAGTATATGAAAAAAAAAACCCACAAAAGAATGTATTAAAATAAAAATTATTATTCAGCGACATAAAAGTCAAAAGATTGTGAGAATGCCCCATATAGAACACCTTAAAAGAAATTTCCAATCTTATTATAATTTTAAGAAAAAAAATTAAACCGAAATTCCTCGATTTAGCATTTTAATCACTTACAACTGTATTATGAACAAATCTGTGCAGCGAGTTTTTAATCTCTTGAATAGTTAATTTTTTAGATTTTTTTTTCTGAATTCGATATCGATTTTCATAAAAGTTTTGTCTTTTAATAAGTTAAAAATCAAATTTGACTATCTTAATGAGGTTGAATTTTAAATGCACGCACAATTTCTTTGTAAGCAATATCAGGATTCTTCCTTAGAAATTTCATGAATTTTGATCAAAAATTATGGCGCATGGAGCATTTCAAAAATCTAAAAATGTTGAAAAATCAGATTTGAGAGAAACAAATTAAAAATATATTAAAAGGTCGAAACATTGTTTGTGTACAGAATTTAAACGCTTGTAACTTTGCGAAAAATACTCGCATTTGCATGCTGTTTTTTACAAATGGTTCAGAAGAAACTGGAGATTAATAATATGAACAAAAATAATTTTCGATTTTTGGATCGATTTCTAATCAAATAACGGTCCCCTTAATTAAGGCTCAATCACGGTTAAAACTACTGAAATCGCACTTCCAGACATTATCATTCCTATGAACCCATGTATCCAGTTCTTTGGGTGGCCCTGTATATGATTTTATTTATAATATACAAACACTTTTTAGTATACTAAATGCAGTTCAGCATGAAAGACCATAATTCAATCAAAAGCTGTGTTTAAGCCATTCATGCTGATAATGTGCAATGCTTACAAATTCTGTTCTAGCCTTGTATATGATCTATAGGATTTATAAACACCACACAGTAAGCAGAAATTTAGTTAAATACGCATATCAAAAAATGAAATCGCACGTCCAGTAATTATCGCTAATAGAAAGTATTTCAGGTACAGTACTGTACCTGAATCTTTTATATGTCCCTGTAAATGAACGATAAATGTTATGCACATCATGTTATATAGTAAGTATCTTGTAGAAAGCCTACCTCAGTAGAGTAATATCAATTTCATTGTAATAGAACTAAAATATGCTGCAAACAGGTTTTTTCCGCATACTGTTATGTAATGGAATTCTTTTGTTTCGCCCTGTAAGCTATTAATAAATGCTTTGTACGCCACATTCCATAGAATGCATGTTTTAGCTCACTTCATAAATACGTATCAATTTAACTATATGTGAAACAGTCTAACATCAATCAATTTGAAACGTTTTTTTTTCCATTGACCGTAATGTAAAGGAATACTTTTGACCATCTCTGTAAATGAACTGTAAATACTACAAACTTCATTTTCAATAGTTATCGTGCTATAGTAAACGTCAATAATATACAAAAAATCCAGGGGTATCCGATATTTATAAGAGTTAGAGCTCGGTCAGATGGACAGACAAACCGAAGTCATAAATATTTACTAATGTAGTTAAAAAGTTAATCAAAAAATGTAAAAGATAAGTTAAAAAAAATATATTTCAATGCAAATTAATTGAAATATCTGATAAATGTAGATTACATTTGAAATTCGATAAAATAACAGGAACGTTAATGAACAATAGGCAACTGAAATGGAATAATTTGTCTATCTGTTTTTTTTAAAAATGTGAATAACAGAAACATTTTATTCTGTTATAAATCTCTGTCTCCAGATTTCTCACTTGGTCTGTTTTTCGAATATTACTTTTTAAAAAGAAAAATGTACTCTTTGGATTTTTCTCCCTGCCAGGAAGATATTTTTTGTTAAAAATAGCACAAAACTCTATCACGAGAAATTTCCTTCAGAAATACTGGTATTAAGAAAAAAAAAAAAAAAAAAAAAAAAAAAAAAAAAAAAAAAAAAAAAAACCGGACCAGTTGGAGTCCTGTTTTTTATGTGATCTACCTATACATTTCAAATAATTCAGTCATTTATTTCATTCAACTTCAAGCATTCATAACGATACACCGTAAAAAAAAGAGAAACCTTTCTTAATCTACGACAACATAATATAACCACGAACGAAAATATGCTAAAATAACCTTCTCGGAGTTAGCCACCATTTCTAAAAGCATTTTTTATCTTTTTAAAACTCAGAAATCAATATTATATATTTTTTGAGATTTAAAGAAGCATTTATAAAAACGAAGTTTTTCTTGCTGCCACTGATTTCGGAAACAGTTTAGAGTATAGATTTTAGAGTGCATTAACAAGTTTTCTCAAACCTGAATATAGATATTTAGGATGCTATAGATTCTCATCACATTAATTCCGTTAATTTATCAGTTTTGTCTGTAAAACATGTTTGTTGAACATGAAAGTGTTTACTTGAGAATGGATAGAATAACATTTTTCAGCTGTGTAACTGAATTTATGCATGCGAGAGTAAAAAAGTAATATTTATTTTAATGTTAATATTAATGCTGTTAATTTATCAGGTTTGTCTGTAAAACATGTTTGTTGAACATAAAAGTGTTTACCTGAGAATGGATAGAATAACATTTTTCAGCTGTGTAACTGAATTTATGCATGCGAGAGTAACAAAGTAATATTTATTTTAATGCTAATATTAATGCTGTTAATTTATCAAGTTTGTTTGTAAAACACGTTTGTTGAACATGAAAGTGTTTACTTGAGAATGGATAGAATAACATTTTTCAACTGTGTAACTGAATTTATGCATGCGAGAGTAACAAAGTAATGTTTATTTTAATGTTAATATTAATGCTGTTAATTTATCAGGTTTGTCTGCAAAACATGTTTATTGAACATGAAAGTGTTTACTTG
The DNA here is from genome assembly GCA_963932465.1 of Maratus speciosus. Taxonomy (NCBI): domain Eukaryota; kingdom Metazoa; phylum Arthropoda; class Arachnida; order Araneae; family Salticidae; genus Maratus; species Maratus speciosus. The sequence continues at coordinate 64,309,370 of OZ010789.1, forward strand.
AGAATGGATAGAATAACATTTTTCAACTGTGTAACTGAATTTATGTATGCGAGAGTAACAAAGTAATATTTATTTTAATGTTAATATTAATGCTGTTAATTTATCAGGTTTGTCTGTAAAACATGTTTGTTGAACATGAAAGTGTTTACTTGAGAATGGATAGAATAACATTTTTCAGCTGTGTAACTGAATTTATGCATGTGACAGTAACAAAGTAATATTTATTTTAATGTTAATATTAATGCTGTTAATTTATCAGGTTTGTCTGTAAAACATGTTTGTTGAACATGAAAGTGTTTACTTGAGAATGGATAGAATAACTTTTTCAGCTGTGTAACTGAATTTATGCATGCGAGAGTAAAAAAGTAAAATTTATTTTAATGTTAATATTAATGCTGTTAATTTATCAGGTTTGTCTGTAAAACATGTTTGTTGAACGTGAAAGTGTTTACTTGAGAATGGATAGAATAACTTTTTCAACTGTGTAACTGAATTTATGCATTCGAGAGTAAAATAGTAATATTTATTTTAATGTTAATATTAATGCTGTTAATTTATCAGGTTTGTCTGTAAAACATGTTTGTTGCACATGAAAGTGTTTACTTGAGAATGGATAGAATAACATTTTTCAGCTGTGTAACTGGATTTATGGATGCGAGAGTTACAAAGTAATATTTATTTTAATGTTAATATTAATGCTTTTGATTTATCAGGTTTGTCTGTAAAACATGTTTGTTGAACATGAAAGTGTTTACTTGAGAATGGATAGAATAACATTTTTCAGCTGTGTAATTGAATTTATGCATGCGAGAGTAACAAAGTAATATTTATTTTAATGTTAATATTAATGCTGTTAATTGTTAATTTATCAGGTTTGTCTGTAAAACCTGTTTTTAAACAAGAATATGTTTATTTGAGAATGGATAGAATCTTCATTTGAGAAACCTATATTTCATAATCTATGCTTGACGCATGATTTATCTTTCTTGTTTAAAAATGTCATAACTTATTCAATTAAGTTTATTCTTTTACGTATAAAATATCTTGTTACCAATATTTGTTAGAACTTATTTCTTTCAAATATTATATGAAATAAAACTGAATACAAAAAATAAAATTGTTTTATATTAATCTTTTACCTGTAGAATTAAGTCAAGAAATAACATTTCAATCTCTTGAGGATCCTGCTTAAAATCATATGCATGTAAAACGTTGTTAAATCAATAGATAAATATTCAACATTGGGCTTTTAAATTCACACAGTGTTTTTCTTACTTAGGTTGTTGAATGTTTTACTTATTTCCTTTTTACATTTAAAGAGTTTTTTTTTTCTTATTTGTAAGTCATTTTCTTTCTTCTATTTTTTTTTTCAAAAAAAAAATGCAAAAAGTTCGGCGCATATGTTTGACCCATAAAATAAAGGTTTTTCTTTTAAATATTTCAACGCAACTTAATTAAAACTACAGGTAAAGGAAACGTAAATATTTAATTCCATATCATAATAAGAACGTTAATGAATAAAAGTAAAATAAAGTTGAATCAACAGCTTTTCCTTTTTACATACACATACACACACAAAAATTCCTGTATGTTTTTTGTAAATCATTTTGCTTTTCCGCTGTTTTTTCACAAAGATCAGAAAGTTCGGAACATATTTTTGAACAAAAGGTATTTTTTTAAAAATATTGCGATGCCAATTAATTAAAACCAAAGGTAAAGAAAACGTAAATTTGCAATTCTATACAATAACAGGAACGTTAATGAAGAAAAGTACAATCATTAGCCTTATATATTTAAACGCTGTCAGATATTTCTTATAAAATAGGAATGAAGGATATAATTTTAATTAATAAGATCTGTTTGTGTAATGCATCTGTTCTTTTGAGCAATAGTTGTGCTTTGTATAATAAATATCTATGCAGTGGTTTTAAAAATTCGGATATTTAGACAAGTAAAAATTAAATTTAAAAAATCAAAAAACCCGACTGCGTAAAAAGCGTATTAATTAATTCTCATCAATGTGAAACTATTCTTTATATTACTTACCTATTTTTTTATTGACTTGTATATTGATGACTTTTAAGTTGTGTTTAATTGTTAGTTCCTATCTATAAACACTGTTTTGATGAGAACTATAGATGTTTATGAAGGTTAAGGTAGCAGTAAAGCTAGAGATCCTACCTACACAAGTTCCAGGTTGTGTAATATTTAAACGGAGCTTCTGACTATAGAATAGTCAATGAAACATCGTTTTCATTTTGAAAGACCTATCCAATGATATGCCATTCAATAGGGTGCGTAAAATGTTTTTTCTTCTCTACCGCCATTTTGTATTTTACGTCCGCCATTTTAAATTTATCAAAACAAAACCCAGCCTATAACCATCGGACGGTTAAGAAGAATCGATAGAGACCTCATTCATTAAAATCCATCCAGCCGTTGGGATGTTTCGAGGGTATAATAAATCCACATACCCAGATACGCGAGAAACGCATAACCCTTTTTGGTAGTCGGGTAAAAAGAAAATGAAATGCTAGCAGTAGTGCCAACTTTTCAAAAATATTAGGTGGCCTCAAAATAATTTGATTAAAATAACGCATATGGTCTTTTCCCCCCCCTTAGTGTGTATGTGTGTGGAGAGAGAAATAGGGGAGCAGCGAATGACTAAAGATGATAATTCGTAATTAAATTATTTTTTTCCTACGCAAAAGCAAATACAGTGAAACCTCCTACAACGGTCACAACGAAAAACGGTAACCTGGGAATACCGGTCATGTTTTAGTGTTACCGAATCTCTTCCATAGAAATAACATTACACTGAACCTCCGAACAACGAATTCCGAACAATGACCACCCCACAGCATTTTTATTTTTCACGTTAGGGGCTGTGCATATATAACGTTATCATTTTAGGGGGGAGGGGGAGTCTGGCAAATGATATCGTTAGATATCTCTAGGGGGGAGGGGGGTTCGTCTTTTGTTATCGCTATCATTTTTTATCCAACCAAATTCTCTTTTTATTTATAACTTAGCCTTTACATCAAAATAGAATGTTATCTTTTTTTAGTCTGCTATCTATTTTTATGAAAGTACAAGTTATTATTAAAATCATTAAATGATTATAAAATTATTTAATTCCAAATTTCCTGTTTCTTCTGTCATATGTGTATGCATATATAATTCGCTGTTTGAGAAACCATATGCGAAGTATGTTTCAAATGATACCTGTGTTTACTAATAAATAAAAGAGAAAGAATGTTGTCCACCTGTTTTGGTGATAAAAAGCCCTGTCTCCCCCCCCCCCCCCTCCGTGCAGAGTCAAGTGCAAGAAAACATTATTACTGTTGAATGTATTATGTTACAAAATGCTATTATAAAATACTTTTAAATAGTAACTATTTCTTTTAAGTGTTATTTGATAAAAAGTTTTTTCATATATAAAGTGATATTTTATTGAGTTCTCTTCATATGAATCAATGAAGTATGCGAAAAATAAATGTAACCAAATTTGTATATCCAAGCAAAATAATATCCAAGCAATTATATTCTATATATTATATATATTATAGCAAATTATAATCCAAGCAAAAGAAAAAAATTTCAAAAATGAAAAGAATTTTTAGACATTGATAACGATATTATTATGGGGGGGGGGGGGGGGTCGAGGGATGATAACGTATGATATCGTAAGGGGGGGAGGGGGTTCAAAAGTGCCAAAAAAGTGATAACGTTACATATGCACAGCCCCTTATATTTGAAATACAACTGAGATTGCGAAGAATGTGGAGGTGGACTTTCTTATTTGACGTCCTTACAGTTTTTTTATTAATCTATAGCGGTTGTTTAGCAAAACCCTGTTCATAAATAAGTGTGGCAAGAGGCTTGGATGTATCCATGGTGAGATTGGTGGTGGGGGTGATGAAATTTAACCCTTAAATGCCGGGTGTTGCTTTTCGCAACATACCCAATTTAGGCTTCTAAAATACTCTTAGAATAATATTGAAGCTATAAGTCCTAATGTTGCCAATAAAATATATTCTGAAAATATTATTAAATCGATTTTCAACATGTAGATGGCAACACTTGTGCTGTTTAAGAATAAAGATAGATTTATTTTTTCAATTGTTGCTACTTGTTCTTTTTGTTTTGTTTGGAAGCTTGTGAAATACCTTATTCTGCTCTGCAGTGAGCAAGTAAAATTTATTTCTTATTATAGTTCCTAAAATTCTTGTGTGTTTAACATTATAGAATTTTATCAAGGGAAATTATTTTTTCAATTAAAGACCAGTATTGCCGATTAGTAACAAACTGTTTTTTAGCCGTAAACCATACTTAAAACAAAATATGATTTTTTTAAAGTATTTTTTCCATGATTTATTTAAAAAATGAAAGCCGGAAAGCATTTTTAGAATGATTTTTGAAAATTCGGGCACTTAAGGGTTAAGGTTAAGCAAGCAGTAGTCATTTGTGCTCTTTGTAAACCGTGTGATGATACTTTTCGTCTATGCATAGCATGTGTTTTTCACTAAAAGAATGAGTTCAAAGTAAAAATTTGTAACTCTAAGTAAGTTTAAAGTTATCCAGGACAGCAAAAAAGGTGTAAGTGCACGAAAATTAGTTGAAATGTAGAATTGTGGAATGACTCAAATAGATGGCATTCTGAAAAAAAGTTACTTTTATTTAGAAAAGAAGTTTCAAGGTATAAATTTGGAATCTAAAACTAAGCGTCGAAGAACTAGTTATGATGAAATTGATAAGTTGCTTTTCGAATGGCTTTCGAACTGTCAAGAAAAAAATCTTATAATTTCTGGACCAATGCTGCAGGAGAGTGCTCCAGAAATTGCAGAGAAACTGAGAAATAAAAAATTTTGAGCTCACCCAAAATGATAACGAATTCTACAACAAATCTGTGGAAATGATTATGCATTTGGAGAAAGAGATATGCTTTAAAAAAACAAATCAGCTGCGAATAACTGATTTCTTTAGTGTAAAATAATAGCATGTATAATAGTATGTATTTTTTAACTGTAAAATTAAAATAATTTTGGTGAGTTATTTTGATTTTAATGTAATGCAATTTTGAGCTTTTAAAATGTGGAACCTCTGAATAACACCAATCTCCGAAGTACGGTCACTTTATCGTGCTCCCAGTGGTGGCCGCTATTCAGAGGTTTTACTGTATTCAAATTATTATAGTTTAATTATAATTTTATAAATAATTTTATTAAATTATATTTTTATAAGTTCTTCCTCATAAATACATTAATATTTATTTTTAAAAACATTGAAATTGCTAAATTTCATCGAAAGTGCAAAAAACTAAATATTAAGAAAACTATACATTTTAGTCACCTAAGTGTTTTACCAAATCAAGGCATCAAAACAGATGGCAAAATGTGCAGGAAATTTGTTTTCGTGAGAAATTTAACTATACATCAGCTGAAGGGGTTTACAGTGTGCTCCTGAAAATCTAATTGATGTCCTTACTATTTTTCAAACAAAATTATTTTGAGAACGTTAATAAAACCAAATTTCATTTCAGCTATTAAATAATTAAAAAAGTAATATAATTTTTTTAAAAAGTCAATTCCTTCTTAGGTCAATAAGAGAAATTTTTTCTCCCATTCTTCTTACCTCTTGAGTGGCGCTTAAAATGCCTTGATCAAGAAGAGGGCTCTCTCGAGCTTAAAATACCTTGATCAAGAAAAGAGCTCTCTCAATTATTGAAAATTAATTAATTTAATTTAATTAATGAATTAATATTTGAAAAAATTAGATTAACATCAAGTGTTCATCCACTACAAGTTTAAAAAAATTTATTTGAACTTGGTTTGATGAATAATAAGTATTTTATTAACGATTGAAAATTTGAACAAGATATATATAGCGAGAGTGTGAGCTAATAGTAGGAATTATAAAAAATAATTACGAATTAAATCAATTGAAATTGGGTGGGCCGAGAGATAAAATTTTTGGGTGGGCTCACGCTTCATGGGCTCATATAAGTTCGCGCCACTGAATGCTAGATTAAACAATTAATAGTGCTTTCACTGCGAATTGTAAATAAATTTCGTTTTGGTATAGTCTTGTTAGAATATATAATTAAAAAAATATTTGATTAAAAATAGTAACACTTTTCTTATGTTACATTTCATACCCAACGAAGACAATAAGTATTTGCAAAGCAAATGTTGGCAGATCGGTAAAAATTCTTAACACACATTTTTTATTCCAAATTTAACTTTTTCTCCTGTTTTCAAATCTAACTCAGCCGTTTGTAAATCAAATTTCTTTAATATATATATATATATATATATATATATATATATATATATGTTATTTTTCAAGCTTTTGTTAAAGAAATCAATTCAAAAGTTTTACAGCAACAATTCATAGTTACTTTAGGGAATCTTGAAAAATGAGGATAAATCAAGCAGACTTCTTAAGTTGATAAACTGCATGACAGAAATTTGACATTTTGCTCACAATTTTTATTTTCCAGTCTAGTTTCGCAATAGAGAGATATTTGGGAACCAGGTCTTTGGCGGGTAAAGTAGGCAAATGGTTAAAAAATCAGTACATAAATGTACATTTTAAAAATTATAAAAAAGTTTAATAGTTTTTGTTTCTTCACTTAAAGTTTTTTTTTTTGTTAAAGGATTACTTCAAAATATAAAAAAAATTAGTCTGTAAGAAAAAGACAAACTTTCTTAATCTGGGAAAATGTAATAGAGCCACGAACTAAAATATGCATACCTTCCGAATTAGTCCACCATTCCAAAAAGCGTTCTTTATTTTTGAAAACTTTAAAAGCCAATTGATTCTTAAAATTTACAGAAACATTAATAGAAACAAAGTTTCTTTTCTGCCTTTTCGGAACCGTTTCCGAGTAGTTTTTAATTGTGTATTAATCAATTTTCTCAACGCGGAATATAGATTTTTCAGATGCTATCTATTCTCATTCAACCATTTTCATATTCAACAAACATGTTTCGCAGACGAACAAGATAAATTAATAACATTGACATTTACATTAAAACTAATATTATTTTGTTACTCTTGCATGTATAAATTCAATTACGCAGCTGAAAATGTTTAATTGATAATTGATTTTGGGAAAACTGATTGATACTCTATAGCAGGGTTGGCGAACCTATGGCACGCGGGAAGATATTTTTGTCACGCCGTTGATTGAAGTTCTAAATCAAAATTCTGTCAAATTCCCAAAATTCTGCACAAGGCTTAATTTCTACCAAAAAAAGTACCGGAGCCCTAAAATTCTGCTGTACTAAAACCGCTGTACACACACATATATATATATCATATATTATTTTCAAAATTTAAAGCATCATTTTTTCTTTAGTAAAATAAAAATTTTACCTATATGTACTTGCATATACTTAACTATCCTCTTTTCAATTTATCACTCCTTCCGAATAGAAATCGTTGCCATATTTTAATGTTAATTAATCGCAAAATTCTGCAATTAAATAATGTAAGAATCATGATTAGGAAATAAAAGAAAAAATTCGATGCTTTTATAGAAAAAGGCGAAACACTGCTCAATTGCTTTCAATCAAAATAACAAACAATATATAGCAATTATATCTACTTACAAATGAAAGTGACATCGTAAATGTACAGAGCAGAGCATTGGCATGGGCAACGTTCATGATGAAAAATAAATAGAAAAATCACTAACTTTTTTTCATACTCGTACACAATAGAAGGCTAAAAATCTCAAACAAATAAAACCTCAAACTGATACTCCTTGAATAAAAACAAAATAAAATATTCTTTTCGAGTTAGATATCTAAATAAAAAAAAAGATCCAATTAAAAAAATATGCTACTGTCACAAAAGAAAATCGAACTGAAGGGTAATTTGGGCATCGGTTTTCGGAAGCGCTATTGCACTGGGCTCCGGAGCCCTGTATTTATTAGCTCCGGTGAATTCTGACCAATATTTAAATATTTACTGAAAACAGAGAAGTACCGGAGCTGAGCTCCGGTGGGCTCCGGCGCAAATTAAGCCCTGATTCTGCACCTTTTTATTCTTTTTTTATTACCGTATTTTATGGGAGAAACGCCGCGGCGTTTACGAGTTTAAAAGTTAATTTTTTTCCAAGTGCGGCGTTTACGATTTTTTAAAATACCAACTGAGTTTCCTTAATTTAAAAATTCATAAAAATATTTAAAATCGGATTTAAATATTTTAAATAAAACTTCAGACATCTTAAGATATTATAAACGAGGCATCCTACAGTGCTCAGAAAACTTTGATTAAAGTTAGGTCAATGTGACGCTGTCAACAAAAGTAGCGTTCCGATGGATGCGGCGTTTACAACGGGTGCTGAGATTACGATATTTTTAAGCTTATTCAGGCCAATTTGAGGAGTGCGGCGTTTCTTCCATAAAATATGGTAATACAAGGAACTTAATTGAAAATAGCTATTGTTCTCTATAATAGGTACTTGTGTACTTGTTATATCATTGAACTTTCCCGCTTAGAAATATTTGACCCTTCCCCTTCCATTTCCTCGATTTCGTTATGACTGCACCTATGATTTGCATAGAAATCTAGCAAATCAAATTATTCTTTGCTGTAATATTTCTGCATATAACGCGTTTTGACCAGCACATGGGGCTTTATATAACTTTTGCTAGAATTTGTTAATTGATCTTTAATTTTTTTAGATGATAAAAGTATAAAACTAATAAAACATGACTTTTTTCATAAGTTATGCAAAAATAATAATTTGATTGCTAAAACATTTGTAAAGTGAAATGAAAACTATAATTATATTTTTTCTATAACTGTTTCTATGATTAATTTTTTCATGTGAAAAATGTTTTCTATATTAAATATCCTTTAATTTAATGCGTATGTTGGTATTACCTGCAGGTATGCTAGCTACATTTATAATAATCTAATAATAATAAATAATTTTGATACCATTATTTATTATTATAAGAATTAAACTAATTTATAATTCACAAATTCGCTATTTTTTGCGAGAATGGGACGTAGGGTGGCGTTGTTGGCACGCCATGTTCAGTTGGATATTTTTTTTAAATATTGGCACGCGGGTGTAGAAATGTTCGCCGACCCTGCTCTATCGAAATTACTCGAAAACGTTTCCGAGTCACAGCAAAAGAAACTTTATTTTTACAAATGCTTCTTTAAATCACGAAAATAGATTGTTTTCTCTGGTTTTTAAAGATAAAGAACCCGTTTCAGAATCGTGGAAGTGGTTATTGTATAGTTGCGTACGTGGTTATATTACATTTACTTAGATGAATAAACATTTCTCTTTTATTACAGTGTATTAAATTTACAATAAAATAATAATATTGAATTTTAATAATTGTTTTTATTCCATTTCGATCAAAAAGAGTGTTTTTTTCGGTTTGTGTGCCTGTCCGTCTGTCCATGCTCTAACTCACGTAAAAATTGTCCCATTGCCATGAAATTCATACATGTTATTGGGTGCTTAGGAATGTTCGGTACTGAAAATAAAGCGTGTAGCATTTATGATTCTTTTACATCGACACTCAAAAGATATCCATTACATTACGGTCTATGGGGAAAATCATTTGCGGTGTATTTTAATGATATTTCACTATTTTAACCCATATTGGACCACACCGATTAAATATTTTTGAAAAATTTTAAAACTTCGATTATATCATTAATATGGTGTAATTAAGTAGATACTAGCAAAATTTTGAAAAAAAGTTTTTAATTTTTTAAGTAACTAGCTGTCCTATAAACAGGACATATTAGTAGGACACATAGTAAGGGCATATGAAATGCATACATAAACTAATTTTATGAGCAAATATTTTATTTTACTTTAAAAATACGTTTATGTTGTACAAAAATACTCTATGATTTCTCCAATAAAAAGATAATAATAACGATAAAATTCTAGATTACAAGATCACAATTTTAAAAGGATTTTTTAAATAGATTTTTTTCAATTAAATTTTAATTGGTTACTTGTTTTTTTTGTTTATATGTTATACTTTTATGTATTTTAAAGACGTCATAATGAAATGCATCCAGAAAATTCTTACCAATTTTATTTTTAAAAATGTTTTATTAGTTCTCCTATTTATAGGGCAGCGGTCCAATATGGGTTAAACGTACTAAAATTGACATATTTCACTGAGCTCTGCTACACGGCATTTACTGTAGAACAGGATGTGCATAGAATTTTTCGTTTATTTAAATGAACACACAAAAGAATTTGGCTACAGAAGAAATTGAACAATATTTGAACTTTTGAAACCTATGAAGCTGAAAGTGCGTTTTCAGTTGTAGTACAAGTTTTTCAATTAAGCTATTTTTAAAAATATATTACTTGGTGTGTATAAATTCTATGGGTCATATACAGGGCTGCACCAAAAATTCTCGGGTTCGTTTCCGTTTATTCACGGAAATTGTTGAATGAAAATTTTCAACTGCGCTATTCTTTAAACAGAACTAAATTTTAGCATACTATGAAGTATACAAACATATCTATACATCATATACAGGGCTGCACAAAAAGAGATATTTTTCTGACTGTTGATAATAATAGCAGAAATTGGGTTTTCAAACGTGTTATGCGTTTTCAAATTCTTCATTTAGATATCATCTTTCATCTTAATAAAATGCGAAGTTTTGTTACAGCATTCTGAATGTGTTGAAAAGTGTTACGTAATCTATGCTTGACGCATGATTTTTCGCTCTTGTTTACTATTTGAATCTTTTTTTTTTTTTTTTTTTTTTTTTTTTTTTAACCATTTGAAAAAATGGTTATTGTCCTCTGTCAGGGTAGGAAATCAAAACCATATCTGAAGAGTTTTATTGGTTGAATCCGCATTTTATTCGTTTTCTGATTGGTCTATACATTAATCTGTATTTCCCTTTACTTTCAACAGAGATGGATACTTTTGTTGCCACTATGACAAAAAAGTAATAAAAACTACAAAAAAAAAATAATAACTCAGAAACAAATTGAGATACAGCTTTCAAACAAATTGCATTTAAAAGTACATTTTTTTTTCTATACGACGGTGTAAAAAGTGATATTGTGGGATGTTTAGAAGTTTAAGAATGAAATTTCATTTAAAATTGGTCGTCAGAATTATACGATGGAAAAGCCTTTTCCCGAACAGCCAATGAAATGCTTGGATAATACGTAAGTTTCAGGGAATCTGACGAGTCGTAGGCGATTTTTGTCGCTTGCAATTTTTACGTGTAATAACACTATTAATGTTTAATTCATGGCGTACATAATGTATGATCAACTCCGTGTGATTTTTTATATCTTAAATTTTAGTCTTTGAAAAAATCATTTTCCAAATGGTTGTTGTAATTTGTTAAATTGCATTTTTTTTTTTTTTTTTTTTTTTTTTTTTTTTTACTTCAAACAGTTCCTAGAAGAAAATAAGGAATTTTTACAACTCTAATATAGTAATTACCCCATAATGACAACCACTAGCTGTATCCCACATATGAATCTAAGCGAGTAGTAAAAAAAGGCCTAATTAAACACTAATTAAAGTACTAATTATGTATAATAGAAAGTAAAAAATAGGCAAGAATTCTATTCATACAAATATTAACCCTTTGGGACTCAACAACTAAGTTTTGAGTAATACTTACTTAGATGTTACAATACATCATTTTAAGCACGCAAAAAAATTAAAAAAAATTATAACATATATAAAAAAATACTGACTAAAAGGCACTTTTTAGATGCGTTCGTAACTATATAAATACGTAGCACCTATAGTCGTCGTCTGGTCTGTTCGTCTGTCTGATTTTCCGCACATAACAGCGCCAAAACTACCCAATCGAATAGTTTGAAATTTAATATAGATATCGTTGCGGCATTTTGTCGAGTCGCTTCAAATTTTATGAAAATCGAATCAAAATTTAAAAAGATATTAGTAAAAGGTTTATTCATTCAATTAAATCCTATGATACGTAATTAATTCAATGATATCCCATGATAGGTAATGATTCTGGGTTACCATGGTGATAACGTCCTATTTAAGATGGAGTCCTATTATTTCCTTATTATTGAATTTAACATATAGAATTGTAGTAAATTTTGTATCCATGCATTTTTGCGTAAGAGTGCAACAGCTATTGCACCAAGATCTGAATATTTATAAAACTAGTTATACAACAAACGCACCTTATTTGCCACGTTTGGCGTACGATTTCCGACTTGTTTTGCATCTGAAATGAACAGAAAAAATTACATAATTCTTATAAATACTGCCAATTTTTGAATACAAAATTGTAAAGTATAAGAACGAAACTTTGTAAAAATCTATTTTTGGATTTCTTCACTCCTTAATTTAATTTGATAAAATTTACGAGGTTTATTTTGGCTGTAAATAAGTTAAATTTCTGAAATGATAAATAAAAATTTGGCATCAAAAATCACCTCAGTATCGCCATCTGTTTAGAATTCAATGAGCAATTTATATTAACTGCTGTATTAGCAAATAGCAACTATAAGTAAAATCCTCTTTAAAGCCAACTGCATAAATAACATTGGCTTTTGGGTATATGTTGTAGATAAGCAACGCATTGATACAAAAGGTTAAAATGTTTAAATAAATATTGCAGATACCACTTGGATTTTGATATTGAAGCACATTTTATAAGCAAACGCAATGACATCGTACAGTAATTCTGTTTTGGGGACGATAGGGTTTATTTTGTAAATAAACGAACAAAATGAAATTTACACTGATTATGAAAATGGAAATTCGAGGCTGACTTCTATTCCTAAACAAATCCAGTATCAGGCTTGCCTGAGAGCAGAGAAAAGAGACTAGTTTTAGAACATGGCTAACCATTACAACATATAATCGAGTGATGCAAAGTTTTGAATAGGATGAAGGCATTTATTTAAAGGTTGAATCACGATGTAAGAACACTTTTCACGCTAATGACCGACGTCCTCTGTTGCCATTTACAGCTTTTCATCCAAAATAGAACATGAAAATGCAAATTGAATGTTTTAGGCTTTCGATGAACTATGGATAGAATTTTGAAAGATGCTGGTATTTTAACCCTCTAAGTGTTTGGGGCGCATTATTCCGTTCACTAAGCTCCAGGTTTCACAGCAATACAAGCAATATTTAAGATAATTTAATTCTATAGATTTAATGAATTTTAAATACATTGAAGAATGATTAATACTCTCAAGGATTACATTCATATTTGTAATTGAGTTTTTTTTTATAATGTTGAAAGAATCCTATTTTCTTAGCATTTAAAACAAAATGCAAAGAAAACAACATTACAATTTTACCCTTTTCCAGGACGCTCGGAGGGTTAAATAGCTCCTTCTGAAAACCCTGAACAGTAAAATTTATTGAGAATCATGGAATTCAATAATTTAAGCACACATAAACTTCCCAAACATCAACCATATTAAAATTTTGCGAGTTTTTTAAAGAGGAATCAATCAGTATTATGGAAATAAGTATTATACTCATTATTGTAAATTTATTATCAGTTAATTTTTTTTTTAAAGAAGATTGAGTCAGTACTATAGCCATTGTTGTAAGTTTTTGATCAACTAATTCTTTTTAAAGATTTATTTTAGATTTTTAAATCATTATTTTGGAAATCAGTTTTATACTCACTGTTGTAAATTTATGATCAGAGAGGTAGTTAGAAGGCAAATTCATGAAATATTCGATTTTTTGATTCTTTAATATTGTGAATCCTTTATTATCTTTAATCCCTTTCAAATGATATATTACTTTTGTTTTTACGACAACGAGGAGTTAATTTTCTCAAGTAATTGAGCAATGCGTATACAGTAATCAAGTAAAGTTTGCAAACTTTAAACTCAATTTTTTGAAAATGTTGTTTTCTGAACTTTGATGTACCTTTTTATAGAACCTACTACCTATTATTGTCTGTAATCTTGCCTGAATATTTTACACATATTCCTGATCAGTCTGAAGTGAGCTTTTGTTACTAGCATATCTACAAAATTTTTATAAAAAAGTTTTTTGTTGGAAAAATGCAAGGTTTTAGTTATTTAAAAATGGTTTTTATTGCAGATTAAAAAAAAAAGTAACTAAAGAATATATGTTTATAACTTTAGCTTAACTTTATTAGGAATTATTTATGTTATGTATATAAAAAAATTCAAGTTAATGTACTGCGTAGTTTTTGAGAAAAGGTGCATTAAGATGGTAGATATATAGAGACTTTTCAACTCCCCTTAAAACCCTTGAGGGGCGGTGGGATATATTATATCCCATCTAATTTTAATCATTATTTGCACCAGAAAAAGTTAATTAAATTTTACCTTTTTAACTTTGGTAGATAAAAGTTAGAAAATTGCTTTTCCTTATTTTGAAACAATTTTTTTCGATATTTCGGGTGTGAATTCAACATTACAGAAACACAATTGCTTGCCCTGAAAGGGTTAAAGCGAATTCAATCAGTATTATGAAAATCAGCAATATACTTATTGCTGTAAATTTATGATCAGTTAATTATTTTTAAAGAGGATTCAATCATTATTACTGAAGTCAGCAATATATACATTGTTGTAAATTTATGATCAGTTAACTGTTTTTAAAGGGGATTCAATCAGTATTATGGAAATGGGTATTACTCATTGTTGTAAATTTATGATCGGTTAATTCTTTTAAAAAGAGGATTCAATCTATTCGATCTATTAACTCTTTTTAAAGAGGATTCAGTCAGTATTATGGAAATCAGCATTATGCTCATTGTTGTAAATTTATGATCAGTTAACTCTTTTTAAAGAGGATTCAAGCATTATTATGGAAAACAGTATTATACTCATTGTACATTTTTGATCAGCTAACTCTTTTTAAAGAGTATTCAATCTGTATTATACTAATTGTTGTAAATATATGACCAGTTAAATATGTTTAAATAGGATTCAATCAGTATTATACTCATTGTTGTAAATTTATGGAGTAATAATGTATTATTTACCTTTAGAGTCTTTTTTTCGTCGGTGTAAAAAGAAAATTACAAGAGTGTATTTCGCGAAATGGTGAAAATATTAAAAGAATGGACGATTATATATTTTATAAATTCTAATAGTATAAAATAAATGTTTCCCAACAGTGTTATGCGTTTGCCAGTTTTTCTGCTCCCGACTATAAATTTTAGAAATCTATTTTAGGTTCTTCCAAGAGGCTCAAATGTATATATTACAAAATAAAACTGCATATTTGGGAGTTAGTATTTTCTAAATTATCTGAACACTAAAAAAAAAAAAAAAAAAAAGAATCATTTGAAGATAATTTAACCTCTATTGTATCAAACCAAACTGGGGAAAAGGATTTTACAACGTAAAACAATTTTATTATAAAACAGTGTTTTAATCCCTATTGCACCAGTTACAGTTGTTTCTACATTTAATTGAAAACTAAAAAACGTTCATTTGATGATGATTTAACCTTCTCTGATTTTGCCAAATCGAATTAAAACTTAAAAAGATATTAATAAAAGTTTTATTAATTCTATTAAATTCTATCACACACAATTAATTCAATTAATTGCCATGATAGGTAATGATTTTAGATTACCATGGTGATGACGTCTTATTTAAGATGGAGTCATATTATTTCCATACTACTGAATTTAAAATATAGAATTGTAATAAATTTTTTATTCGTGCATTTTTGCCCAAAAGTGCAACAGCTATTGCACCAAGATCTGAATATTTATAAAACTAGTTATAGTACGAACACACCTCATTTGCCACGTTTGACGTACAATTTCTGACTTGTTTGGGTATAGGGCGGTTCTCAAAAAGTGGGCACTGGACACACGTCATAACTTTAAGCATTTCAAAAATAACTTTGATTATCATTGACTTTAATTTTTTTTTTTACACTGAGTTTTTAATTCTATTCAGAGATAGAAAATGACATAATTTATTGTAAAAGCTTTGTATAAATATCTTAAAATTTTATTATTTAATGCTAAAGAGGCAAATTTTGGACATTCATAACGTTAACTGCTCCAGTGTACCACCAAGAAAAAGAGTTTAACTTGCTTCCAGGTGGTCCTAATGGTAAATAATGAATGCATAAAGGAAACGGATGATATTTTGATAATTTCATCAAGAGATGGCAGGCTGATTTATTGCTTTTTTGAAGATAGAAGGACTTTTCTATGAAGAATTTTTCTGTATTTTGTTATGTTCAAAAGTAACGATCGCCACAAAGCTATCATTTCCTCGAAAAAATACATCAAGTAAGTACTTTAAACTCTTTTATCTAACTTTAAAGTCATTAAAAAAATTTAAAGTATTTGTATGTGTTTTTGTAAGTTTTTTTGCAATAAATGCACTTTTCTCAAATAAGAAAGTGGAATGTCCGAATCGCGTAACGATCGAAACGTCAATTTTATTTTCGGTAAATTTATTTTTAAAGATGATTTGGTGTCCTGAAAGGTATAAAAAGATATTTATTATAATGTTTTGTCGTAAACAATTACCGTCTTTTGTATAAATAAAGTGTATTTAGTACGTGTAATAATATAACTTGACTTGAAGCAAGCTCAACTAATGTGTGTAACGATCGACACAAAATGATCGCTACGAAATTTCAGAGATGCTTATTTAAAAGTATGATTTAAAATTAATAGTAAAACTTCATTTTTTATTTCAAAAGTAATTCTTCAGTGATTTTACGTGTTTTTATGTATTTTGCAAAGTTTTCTTTGTAGCAAACGTACCCCAAACGATTATTTAATAACAATATCCAAATCGTGGAACGATCTAAACATTAATAATTTTAATTTTCTAAATACATAAATAAATATATTATAACAGAGTCCATTGTTCTAACATACATCTTAAAAAATAAAATAATTTTTTTTTCTTAAATTATTGTACTTGAGTTCATTAAAAAAAAAAAAAAAAAATTCAAGGTTTAAGAATCTCCTCTCCTTAAAATTCCATTCTTCCTCTTTGCTTCTCCACCAAAATGCAAGGCAAATAAAAAGTTTAAGCCACTACGTTCTGTAACTTTGGTAAAAAAAACCAAACAAACAGAAATTGACAGTACTCAAAGTATAGAAGACAGCCAGCGAAAATTGTTAAAGGTACTCAAAAGATTCACTCCGTACAAACGACAAAACAAATTTGGTACTATTCAAATAAAAAGTAAATCTGATTTTTGCAATGTCTGTAAAAAAGAATCAAGAATGCATTACCAGTGAAGCTGATGAAAAAAATATTGTTTCTACAATTGACTCCTCCAGTTGAAAATAGATTGACATTGGTGACTGGTGCTTTGTATTAATTCATGATGAAAACTTATGGCCAGGTATTATTGAAAAGATCAGCACTGATAATGGTGAACAAAATATTTTCTAAAAATATTTTGACTCCTCAGGCAGACATTGATTTTAACAGGTTTCATTATCTATCTAAAAAGACAGCACAAATTTAAAATATGAAGATATTTTGTTGAAATCACCATATCCACCTCACCCGATGACAGCAAGAGGAGACTTTTCTTTTGATAAAGAAATTATAGATATGTGCGTTAAAAAAATGGCAGTATAACTTTTGTTTTGAGAAAATAAAAAGAATAGTAATAAAAAGAATAATATGTTGGATACTTCTAATATTGTGTAAAGGTATGTTTTTTGCATAATGTGCAATTCCTATAAAATTAAGATATTACTTCTAAAAAGTAGTAAATATTTTAATATCAAAGTTTAACATTTGATTTTATTATTATTATTACTGGATAACAAAAAGTTAATTATATGTATATGTAATCATAAAAATTTTCACCTCTTTTTCTTGGTAAAACTATTCCAAATTCTAAAAATTTTTCCTTTTTTACCTATCTTAATATCTTTTGTCTTTTATTTCAATCATTTAAAGTTGCGTATTCTTTTATTATTCTAAAAACCTTAATTCATTCGCCTAATCTTATAAAACCCATTAAATTACTTTTTCATTTTATTCTAAAACTAAATTCTCTTTCTTTCGAATGTTTTAATATCATTTATTCTTTGGTGTTCTATACCCACAATTCCATGCGTCGGCCAGCACTATTTGCACTTTAATTCTGACGCCGTATAAAAGAGTTCATTATCGACGTCATCCTTTCCCATCGAATCGTAATCTGTCTTATGTCCCATCCTTCCCCACCTCTTTTCTAGCATAGGTCTTTTACCTTTCTCTAACCGTCCGCGCGCTGTTTTTCGGAGCACAAATATCGTTACATTGGCGAAAGAGAGGAAGATTTTACGTTTTTCTGGTTGTCTAATTAACCTGCGTCGCTTGGAGAAAACGTTCTAATGTGTAGATCCTTATAAAATCCATTAAATTACTTTTTCATTTTATTCTAAAACTAAATTCTCTTTCTTTCGAATGTTAGGTAGCTTTCTTTACAAAAAAGCTACCTATTGCAGCCGTTCGGAGGAAAGCGATTTCAAAAAATTTTGGTATATTTTCATCGATCATGACCCCCAGACCCCGAAACCACCCTCAGTTCAAAATTGATATATATATATATATATATCTGACCTATGTCACACTGTAACTCCCGTAATTATGAACCGATTTCGATGTAATTCGGTGTGTACATAGTACATACCAATGTCTCGACCGAGTTCGTTGGCCAGCTTCATCCGCCGTTTTGTTTCAAAATGGCGGCCATTTAAAACTTTTAAAAAAATTTAAAACTTGAAATGTGGCACCAAAAAATTAAAAATGGAAAAATATTTTTTTCTTATGTATTTGACCTTTATACAAAGATTCCGGAGCAGTTTTTGTTTCGTCTATATCTTAAAAAATGGCTGAGTTATAGCATTTTGAATTTCTAGCGTGGCTGACATTTTGAAACGTCCTGAATTTTGTCACGCGATAAAAGGCGTATTTATAAACCGATTTGGATGTAACTTCGTTTATACATAGTACATACCAATGTCTCGACCGGGTTCGTTGGCCAGCTTCACCCGCCATCTTGTTTAAAAATGGCGACCATTTAAATTTTTAAGAAAAATTTAAATTTGAAATGTGTTACCAAAAATTGAAAATTGAAAAAATATTTTCTTTTTATGTTTTTGACCTTGATAAAAAGATTCGGGAGCAGTTTTTGTTTCGTCTATATCTTAAGAAATGGCTGAGTTATAGCATTTTGAATTTCTAGCGTGGCTGACATTTTGAAACGTCCTGATTTTTCTCACGTAATAACAGGCGTATTTATGAACGGACTTGGATGTACCTTGGTGTGTACATAGTACATACAAATATCTCGACCGAGTTCGTTGGCCAGCTTCATCCACCATCTTGTTTCAAAATGGCGGCCATTTAAAAAAATAAAAAAATAAAAAAAATTAAATAAGATACCAAAAAATTGGAAAATGAAAAAGATTTTTTTTTGTATGTGTTTGACCTTAATACAAAGATTCCGGAACAGTTTTTCTTTCGTCTATATCTAAAAAAAAAAATGGCTGAGTAATAGCATTTTGAATTTCTCTTGTGGCTGACATTTTAAAACGACCTGATTTTTGTCACGCGATAACAGGCGTATTTATGAACCTATTTGGATGTAACTTGGTCTGTACATAGTACATACCAATGTCTCGACCGAGTTCGTTGGCCAGCTTCATTCGCCATCTTGTTTCAAAAGGGTTGCCATTTAAAAAAATTAAATTTAAAATTCAAAATGAGGTATTAAAAAATTGGAAAATGAAAAAGATTTTTTTTATGTGTTTGGCCTTGATGCAAAGATTCCGGAGCAGTTTTTGTTTCTGAAAATTTATTCTTTTGTTGATATCTTAAAAAATGGTTGATTTATAGCACTTTGAATTTCTAGCATGGCTAACATTTTGAAACGATCTTGTATTTGTCACGCGATAACACACGTATTCGCCTATTTCGATGTAAGAAGGCATGTGGATAGTATACATCAACACCTCGACCAAGTTCGCTGGCCAAATTCATTAGCCATCTTGTTTCAAAATGGCGGCCATTAAATTAAAAAATATATATATATTTAAAGTGAGGTGCAAAAAAATTAGAAATTGAAAAAGGTTTCTTTCTTAAATATTTGATCTTGATATAAGGATTCAGGAGCCTTTTTTGTTTGTCTTTACCTTAAAAAATGGCTCAGATATAGCAGTTTCAATTTCTATTCTGGGTGACATTTTGAAAAATCTGATTTTTTGCATGCGACAGCACTCCTATATATTAACCGATTCCGATGTGAGTGAGCATGTGCACAGTTATTACTAAGGTCTCGACCAAGTTCACTGCTTAGCCTCATCCACCATGTTTTCTTAAAATGACAGGCACTTTAAAAAATTGCCGAATTTGACAGCCAAATATAAGTTACTTTAAAGAAAAGCAGCTTGGATAAAGCTGACTAATTTCGCGAAATTCTCATTCATTATATTGATAAAAATTAGCATTGAATCTCCTATATTCGGTTTCCACTAAATTGAGCTTCGTGTGTTTGCATGATATAAGTTGGCTTTTTTAAAATAAGGATTATGAAAGCTACCTCTTCCTCCCGGCACTGGCCGGAAGGACTTTTTTAATATCATAATTAATTACAATTTAATATCTTGTAACATCTAAAGTTTTATGAAGTGATGATCAATTTTTGAGAGTTGATGGAATAACTACTGTAAGTGTTTTACTATGTTTTTTGTCAATAAAACCAGTTTCAAGCGACGATGACCCACTATATTCATTACGTAAGGGAAATTATCTCAATGTGTCTCGATCCTGTCTTTACTCGCCACCCTGACTGCAATCCGATATTTTCAATATAACGGATGGATGGTTTTGATTGCTCTACTACATTTTATGTCGAGGTGTACTGGTGTCGCCTAAATATCTGAAAGTCGGTAGCAAAATGCTACATAAGCCGCACAGGATGTCATCACTTGCTTTACTAAAGTAATGATTAGTAGAGAAACTCATCGAAACTTCAGAATGTCAGAAATGATCTGACTATGCAGTGTAAATTAATGTCATCGACTAGCAACAAGTATGATTTTCAAGAGTGATAGTTTACATGAACGAATGTCAGTAAAACTCTGACAATGGAACGTCACTAAGTTTTCAACGACTCAATACAATAATTAAAAATCCCTGATAGCTCCAAGTGACGGACATAGGTCTCTTCATTAAATTGAATGCATGATTTTTCTTTTTAAATAAAATTCTAGCTCTCCGTCCAGCGTCATGTTGGAAAAAAATACCTTTCTGTGGGTGAGAATTAATATACTATTTATTATAGTATTTTAGTAGATTTCCATTTATTTACAATATTGTTATTGTTATTATTGTTGTTAGAAAATGAATTATACTTTAGTTGTTGTTATTATTTATTGAGAAAAAAAATATTTACATTGTTTATTTAATTTAAAGTTATATACTTTTTAATTATGTTTATACTATTGCATTTTTATATAAATGAGTTATCCCTCCTATATACAATTAAGATCTAGAATTGTTAAAAAATCGAGGAACACCATGAGTGAAATAAATATTGTTCCCTTTGACCCAGAGTCCGGTATGAAAATACAACCTTGGTTAATGCATTTTGAGAAATCTTGCATTACCGAGAAAAAAGATGAAAATTGGAAATTAAATAATATTTCTAAATATTTGAAAGGAGAAGCATTGAAGGTTTATATAAATGATTGTCTGGAGTGCACTAGTTTTGAAAAAAATTCTGAGCTTCTCACTGAAAAATTTATTAGTGTTTATATTCCAAGATTTTCTGAATTTGCAGCTTTAAAGTTAAATGAATTAAATGAATTAGAGCAATATTTTCATAAAAAGGTAAATATGAAGCTAAATTAACAAATTATAGTTTTGTTTGATAGAACTTCTGGTTGCAGTTAATGTTAATTCCCGGTTTCTTATAATTTACATAATTCAGTAAGAAAAGATGGAATTAGCGAAACTGGTGCTAGAATTTTGTCAGATAAATTATAATTTAAATTTAATTAAATTTTGTAAATTAAAGTAAAAGATAGCATATAATTAACATTTTTGAAAAATTTTATGAATTATAAAAGAATTAGTCTAACTTTAAAAAATTATAACTATGATGTTTAAGTGTCTATGTTTTTATTGAATAGAATTTCTGGTTAAGGTTAGTTTATCCCCAATTTCTTATAATTTAAATAAATTCAGTGAGTAAAGATGGGATTGAGTGAACCTTTTACTGGGATTTTAACTGTAAAAAAAAAAAAAAAAAAAAAAAAAAAAAAAAAAAAAAAAAAAGATTAAATATAGTAAAGTGACCTTGTTTGCACCATGTTTTGATAAAATTTCTAATGCTAAGATCTATTGCACCTACTCAAGTTTAATAACTTTTCTTGATGATTGATGATATCTGATGATAAATATGCAAAAATGTTCTTGTCTTAAAAACAAGCTTGGGTTTCTTGAATGTTTTTGTTGAGGAATTGTTGTGTTGTGTTTAAAGTTTACTACTCCACAAAGTTTAACCTGAAAAGATAATTATTTATCATTTTATTTTGTTCTTGAAAAATATTTTATTGTTTTTAAATTTAAGTTTTGCACTAGAAAGTATATAATTATAAATTATTCTTAAGGGCCACTAAAAACTTGTCCCATATCGAATCCTTAATAAATTATTTGATGTTAACTTTGAGATAGATAGGAAAATTCAAAACCGAAATACGGAGATTGTCCATGTAGCTAAATTACGAAAATATTATTCTCCAGATCAATTAAAGTTATCCCATGAAAAACCCCAGCAAACTAATGTTAAATCCATAGCCGTGTCTTAAATTTATAATAATAAGTAATTTAACTAAACTAAATAAATACATTTATAAGTTAGTAAGCAATTATTTTCTATATAACAATGTGTTCTTGAATCGCGACAGGAATATTACTGCTGAGATTTTTTACTTGAGTTAACTATTTATGCTGGCGTAAATTGGTCGATTTAGGTTGAGAATTTCTTGTATCGAAATTAATTTAATTAATAACTTAAACTAAATTAACTAAATAAATAAAATTAACTGGATTAGAATTAAATTAAATTGAATTTGAATCTAGGATTAAAGTTAATTACTATAATTCAATAATCTGGATCTTTTATCAACCTTTCTTAAGTATGCTATAAAGTTTCATTTTCATTCAGCAACTATAGTTTCTTGTCTGATTGAAAATAAGGTCATTGCATAATCATGCTGAATTGATAGTTATTTCACAACATTTCTTATTTATTTTTGTTATTTTATGTTATGCCTAATATTTGAGTATATTGTCATACCTCATTCGCTGTATAGAAATTTATTTGATACTTTTGAATACTATTGACTGTGTTGTTGAATGTAGTTGTTATTATTATTTATTATACTATGCATTATTGATATTGAGAGAAAAACATCATAATGAATATTGATTACTATAATAAGTGAGATGATAATACTTAGCATGGGAGACTTACTTGAGAGATTATTTATGCTATGAGTTGTGATAACCCGATTAGTATGAATTTCAATTACTCATTGTATGTTAGTCCTAGAAAAATAGATATTATAAGATATAATATGCTTATTATTAGATAATTGGAAGATAATTACCGTGTAACTAATTAATGGGCAGAACATGAGATTAAAAAAAAAAAAATCTTATGCAGTTTCAGATTTTAAGAGTTTTTGTCAGTTTCTGAGAATATCAGATTTAAATGATTTTAATTGTTATGAGTTAGCGAGTTTATTAATTATGAGTAATTAATTTATGAGTTAGAAATTTTAGATTACTAAAATTTTTTCAACTTAGAGGTTTTCCAAAGAAGTTTCTGAAAAACCTATGATGACTGTAAAAGGTAAATACCATGTGGTAAATAGTAAATAATAACAAATAGTAAAAGGGTACCCGCAAAGAGATGGACCATCAATACCATCGATGTATGTGTGTCAATACACTTCAAAGATACTGTAAATAGGTTTATTTAAAAATTTTGTTATTATTATTGCTATTATGAATTTTATTATTATTATTTATTTATTGTAATATATTAATTTCATTTATTGAAATAAAAATGAACTTAGATTTGAAAAACTGAGTTGCTAATGTAAGGATAAGTAGATTCAATTGAACATTATATTTACGAATCTAATTTTGAAGACATTTTTCAGAATTCCATTAGCACATTTATATTATAAAATGCTACGTTCAAGTCTTTACAACTGAATTCATGAATGCCTTGCACATGAATATGAGCCATGAATGGCCGTACATTTATTACGTAAATAACAAAACTATGTTAAATAATTATTCTCAATATTTATAGTAACTTTTTATTTTACATCTTTGTGATTTGTAAACAAGATTAATATCTTGTTATTGTATTTAATTAACAATTCCAGTAGTTCGCGTTCTAAATTTTAAATTAATATAGCATTAAGATTAAAAAAAAAAAGTTAAATCTTCAGGGTTTACTTCAAGTGGCGAAATTGTAATTCAAGCCTATGTAACATTTCCTTTCTATGAACTTGTGGGTGTTAGGACCTACCAGTTCATCCAGTCTTTTTGAGTGGGGGGATACGTAATAATAAAAATTTTCGCCTCTTTTTCTTAGTAAAACTATTCCAAATTCTTAATATTTTTCCTTTTTTACCTATCTTTAATAATATCTTAATATCTTTTGTCTTTTATTTCATACATTTAAAGTTGCGTATTCTTTTATTATTCTAAAAACCTTAATCCATTTGCCTACTCTTATAAAACCCATTAAATTACTTTTTCATTTCATTCTAAAACTAAATTCTCTTTCTTTCGAATGTTTTAATATCATTTATTCTTTGGTGTTCTATATCCACGATTCCATGCGTCCGCCAGCACTACTTGCACTTTAATTCTGACGCCGTATAAAAGAGTTCATTATCGACGTTATCCTTTCCCATCGAATCGTAATCTGTTTTATGTCCCATCCTTCCCCACCTCTCTTCTAGCATTGGTCTTTTACCTTTCTGTAACGTTCCGCGCGCTGTTTTTCGGAGTACAAATATCGTTACATCGGCGAAGGAGAGGAAGATTTTACGTTTTTCTGGTTGTCTAATTAACCTGCGTCGCTTGGAGAAAGTGTTCTAATGTGTAGATTCTATGCTTGTAACATCTAAAGTTTTGTGAAGTGATGATCAATTTTTGAGAGTTGATGGAATAACTACTGAAAGTTTTTATTATGTTTTTTGTCAATAAAACCAGTTTCAAGTGACGATGACTCTCTATATTCATTAAGTAAGGGAAATTATCTCAATGTGTCTCGATCCTGTCTTTACTCGCCACCCTGACTGCAATCCGATATTTTCAATATAACGGATGGATGGTTTTGATTGCTCTACTACATTTTATGTTGAGGTGTACTGGTGTCGCCTAAATATCTGAAAGTCGGTAGCAAAATGCTACATATATATAATAATTGTACATACAATTATAGAACAAATTTATTACATTCTTAGTTTTAAGAATTCTTTAAATACCAAGCACAACTTATTCATGGAAATGTCAAAACTGTGTAACCTACAACTCAGCAATGTCCAAAATCTGTAACCTACATGCCAGAAATGTCCAAAATTTGTAACCTACAGATCTACTAATTAAATGCTTTAATAATTAATTTTCCAGAATAGTGGTTGTCTTTTAATATTTGTGCATAATTTTGTAGACTTATATACTATACTATTAAAAAAATTGGCCTTAAATTCGAAAATTTTAAAAATTACATATAGTTAACGTTTAATGATCCCACCTTTTGAGAATCTCTTTATATTTGACAAAAAGAGAAAAACGTATTATCTCTAAATATAATTAAATAAGTTAAAATAATTGTTTTGGTCTGTTTTCATTGAAATGAAATTTATAGAAACGTTTCAAATTTGGCTACTGATCAAATAAGCGTATGTGATACAATAAGATCAAGAACTTCTTAAAAACACATAAAGTAGAAGCACGTGTTCTTTTCACGCCTGATGAAGAAAGATTAATTTTTTTCGGAAGACCTTGCACATTTCAGTAATTTTATGGTGTTTTTAAGAAATTCTTCTTGATCTTATGTTTAAAATTTGGTTTATAAATAGAAATAAAAATAAAAACTTTCTAGTAATTATTAAAATATAATTATTTTTCTAGAATAGAAATATTTTTATTGAACTTGATTATTTTAAGCGTAAATCTTTATGAAACATAAACCAATAATATCTCCTAAAACATAAAAATTCTCCTCTTTATATCACAAGCCTGTATCTTAGTTTATATTGAATTGAAATGCATAACTTTTATTGAAGTTATTAATTAAAATACATATATTTAAATTTAAAAATAATATAAGCTGGTTGGATACAGTAAGATCCAAAAGAACTTCTTAAAAACAACATAAAAACATAGAAATGCGCCAAGCCTTTCAAAGGAACTGAACCTTTCTTCATCAGGCGCAAAGAACCCGTGCTTCTACTTCGAAAGCAGGAGCAAGACTGAAAGGGAAGAAAAGAGAAAGAAAGCAGGAGCAAGACTGAAAGGAAAGAAAAGTGAATTCCTTTCTTCCATTTCTTCCTTTCTTCTCTTTCAGTCTTGTTCCTGCTTTCAAATTGTTCTTTGTGCTTGATGAAGAAAGACTTAGTTATTTTGAAAGGCCTAGCGCATTTATATATTTTATGATGTTTTTAAGAAGTTCTTTTGAATCTTATACATATATATTTCCAATACTAGGTTAACTTTAGAAAATTTGTATAATACTACATGTATCTAATAACGTTTTATCACTCGAAGCATTTTAATATGTTTTTAAGCATTCTTTTCTTGGAAATCATTATAGAATGATGAGCTTATTTTAAAAATCTGTTTCTATGCTTCAGTATTAGATTTTTTTCCTTTTAAGATAATTTTATATATTTGTAAGGAATTTTAGCTTTTATAATGATGAAAATATCAAACTAATTGTGTGATCTAATTAGTTCTAATTATTATAAATCTGCCTAGTATGTATCTATATCAATTGTTTTTCTTCTAAGACAATTTTGCTTATAATTATTTCGCTTGAATAGAAAAATATTTTCATTGAAGCTCAATATTTCAAACTTAAATTTCAGCATTTATAATGATCAACTTAATTTTTGCTTATTAAGAATCTAGAATGGTTTTACATCAATTGTTTTCTTTTCTAAGAAAAATTTTGTTATAATTATTTCCCTTGAATAGTAATCTACTTTCATTTAAACTCAATATTTGGAGCTTAAAATTTAGCATTTATAATGACGAACTTAATTTTTATCAATCTAATTATATGTTTCTATATCAAGTGATTTTCTTCTTAAGAGAATTTTGATTATAATTATTTTGCTTGAATAGAAAAATATTTCCATTGAAACTCAATATTTCAAGCTTAAATTTCAGCATTTATAATGATGAACTTAATTTTTGCCTATTAAGAATCTAGAATGTTTTTACACCAATTGTTTTCTTTTCTAAGAAACATTTTGTTATAATTATTTCCCTTTAATAGTAATCTACTTTCATTTAAACTCAATATTTGGAGCTTAAAATTTAGCATTTATAATGACGAACTTAATTTTTATCAATCTAATTATATGTTTCTATATCAAGTGATTTTCTTCTTAAGAGAATTTTGATTATAATTATTTTGCTTGAATAGAAAAATATTTCCATTGAAACTCAATATTTCAAGCTTAAATTTCAGCATTTATAATGATGAACTTAATTTTTGCCTATTAAGAATCTAGAATGTTTTTACACCAATTGTTTTCTTTTCTAAGAAACATTTTGTTATAATTATTTCCCTTTAATAGTAATCTACTTTCATTTAAACTCAATATTTGGAGCTTAAAATTTAGCATTTATAATAACGAACTTAATTTTTATCAATCTAATTATATGTTTCTATATCAAGTGATTTTCTTCTTAAGAGAATTTTGATTATAATTATTTTGCTTGAATAGAAAAATATTTCCATTGAAACTCAATATTTCAAGCTTAAAATTTAGCATTTATAACGATGAACTTAATTTTTATGAATCTAATTAGAATGTTTCTATATCAATTGTTTTTCCTATTTAAGAGAATTTTGGTTATAATTATTTCAATTGAATAGAAAAATATTTCCATTGAAACTCAATATTTCAAGCTTAAAATTTAGCATTTATAACGATGAACTTAATTTTTATGAATCTAATTAGAATGTTTCTATATCAATTGTTTTTCCCCTTTAAGAGAATTTTGATTATAATTATTTCAATTGAATAGAAAAATATTTCCATTGAAACTCAATATTTCAAGCTTAAAATTTAGCATTTATAACGATGAACTTAATTTTTATGAATCTAATTAGAATGTTTCTATATCAATTGTTTATCCCATTTAAGAGAATTTTGGTTATAATTATTTCAATTGAACAGAAAAATATTTCCATTGAAACTCAATATTTCGAGCTTAAATTTTTGAAGCGTAAAAATCAATATGCTTCCAACTATACTGCTTGCAGCGAAATTACCTGCCATCTTCTCGAGATGAAATTTTCATTTTGAATGAACAATTCGTATTGTTCTTTATTAATGAAGAGTGTGCATGAGATTAAGCTAGTGCTCTCTTCATTCGTCTAGAAAATAAGTTCTATTTAGAAATAGGGTGATTTCAGAACATATACGAACTGAGAATTTGCTGACATTTCAGAGCGCAGTGAGATGAATAAGATGTTTAATACTGCGTATACAGAGTTGTATATGTAGATATTAACTACATCTTAAGATAGTTAAATAATGTTTAGTACTGCGTATGCAGAATTGTGTACGTAGATATTAACTACATCTTAAAACAATTAAATAACATTTAGTACTTCGTACATAGAGTTGTGTATGTAGATATAAACTACAGTTAAATAATGTTTAGTATATGTAGATATTAACTACATCTTAAGATAATTAAATAATGTTTAGATCTGCGTATACGGAATTGTATACGTAGTTATTAACTACATTTTAAAACAGTTCAATAATATTTAGTACTAGTACATAGAGTTGTATATATAGATATAAATTACATTTTAAGATAGTTAAGGCTGTTCTTAATTGCTCCGCTGAACAAGCGAAAAACGTTCTGACACATTTACAAATTCATTTTTTAACGAAAAGATATAAAATTGGAAAGCCTAGCCAAGGAAGCGATTTGGAATTCAACTGTTTTTCCATATTTTGATCAATCAATTACCCATTGAGTTATAAGCGATATCGATCACGTGACAAACCCGTTTTTCGGCCGCTCTTGAGTGATTTTTATACTTTCGCGCGGAAATTCGGTTTAAAAGGTTCACTTCGACATTATTTTCTGAAAGATCTATTGCGATTGCAAGAAAATGGAAAAAACAACTCGATGACATAGTTTCTGAACAACAACACCAGCTAGTTTCATACATTTTCGAACAAAAATAAATTATAACTTATGTCAGGAAGTTGCCCTTTTGGATTTGAGAACAGCCTTAAATAATGTTTAGTACTACGTATACAAAGTTGTATATATAGATATAAACTACATTTTAAGATAGTTAAATAATGTTTAGTACTGCGTATACAAAGTTGTATATATAGATATTAGCTACATTTTAAGATAGTTAAATAATTTTTAGTATTGAGTACACAGAGTTGAATATGTAGATAAAAATTACATTTTAAGATAGTTAAATGATGTTTAGTACTACGAATGCAAAGTTGTATATATAGATATAAACTACATTTTAAGATAGTTAAATAATGTTTAGTACTGCGTATACAAAGTTTTATATATAGATATTAGCTAAATTTTAAGATAGTTAAATAATTTTTAGTATTGAGTACACAGAGTTGAATATGTACATATTAACTACATCTTAAGATAAATAATATTTATCACTGCGTATACATATAGTTTTATATGCAGATATTAACTACATTTTAAAGCAGTTAAATATTGTTTAGTACTGCGTGTACAGAGTTGTATATGTAGACTTCTTCTTAAGATAGTTAAATAATGTTTAGTACAGCTTATACACCTTTGTAGTATAGATATAAACTACATTTTAAGAGAGTTAAATAATGTTTATCCTCTAATCTCTTAAGGAATTATTACTTTCTGAGCACATAGTATCAGGAAAGTATTGTAATCATCGTGCATGTGTGTGTGAGAGAGATAAACGGAGACTGAACATGGTACACTCTCAAAAATAATTTACTTATAAATGAGAACTTCCATGTACTCGTATTTTTTTAAGTACAATTGTTTCAAAAAGAAGTACATTGTTAAAAATAATCTACTTAAAAATGAGCATTTCTATGTACTCATATTTTTTAAGTACATTTGCTTCAAAAAGGAGCATTAATCTACTTAAAAATGAAAATGTCTTTGTACTCGATTTTTTTAAGTACAATTAATTCAGAAACGAGTACATGATATTTTGAAGTTGTGTATACTTATACTTGATTTATAAATGTATGCAGAAATGAATACATATATTTTGTATTTTAAAGTCTTAATATTCATGTTTAAATCCTATGTGCTCAAAAATATGCGTTTTCTGATAAACCCTTTTCTTATACCGAATTGACAGTAGAGATTTCCAAGCTTTTATTTAAAGATATGTCTATCTTTGTTATAATTTTTAATTTATAATACTCACTTTTCAAATTTATTTACAATTTCATTAGAAATGTTAAAGAAGAAAATTTAGTTTAAAAATTGTTTTATTAGAAATTAGAATATTTATAAAGGGAAAATTCATCTCTGCTGTTAGCGATCTTCCGTCGCTGATTCATATAAGGTCTCATTTGGAAGCAGCTGGTAAATGTTCTTATAGCACAGTCAGTGCAATACTGATCTCCCACTTAGAGGGCTCGGGTTCAAATCACGGAGCGGCTCCTACACAAAATTTCAATAATTAAAATAGTAAATTCGTTGTTCTTTACTCCAAAGATTGTAGTTCTTCGCAATTCAAAATTACCGTAATTAAAAATGGTGATTTGTCGGTTCTCTGTAATTTCGCTTTTTTTTCTTATAGTGTATGTGTGTTTCTATACATACTTATTTTCGAGTCCATGTATTTATTCAAACAAATGAGTACATGCGTTTTTCAAATTTAAGAGTTAAGTACTCGGAGCTATTTTAAGATCGGGAAGTGCTCAATAATTAGTACAATTTACTTATTTTTAAGAATAGTGTTTTAACAGTGTAGCTTACAAAAGGATGGTTCTGATTCAGTCCTCTTTTGCGAATATGTTATAGATCACTGGCGCAAGAACTGTATTCATTTTCGTACAAATCGATCGACGAAATACGTATTTAAACCTTTTTAAAATCCTTCTGAAAAGGTTTTGAAACCGATTCTATAGGGAAAATGACCAAGAGTAATGATGCAGTCAAGTATTAGTGGCTCACCGGGTTTCTCAAGCTTCTTAATCTAACAAAATATAATACAACCACGACAAAAAATATACAATAACTTCTTCCATGATTCCGAAAAGCGTTCTTTATATTCAGAAACCTCATAAACCAACGTATTTTCGAGATTTAAAAGATCATTTGTGAAACAAAGTTCCTTTTGCTGCCATTGATTTTCGGAAATGTTTCCGAGTAGTTTTTATAGAGTATCAATCGGTTTTCTCTAACCGTAATATAAGTATATAGGATGCTATCAATTTTCAACTAAACATTTTTAGCTGCGTAATTGGATTTATACATGCAAGAGTAACAAACTAACATTAATTTTAATGTTAATGTAAATACTATTAACCATTTATCTACTGAGGGTACTTATAAGTTCCATTAAAATAACTTGTTATAAAATTCATTTAATACATTGATTATCGATTAGTAGTAATACAGGTTAGAATAAGTCATAGATGCATTGTTTTATCTTGTTCTAAAAGCATTATTGGTTAAACAAAACAAAAATTGTTTTAAAAGGATGATTTCTTTTGCCTTTGCATCTTTTCAGCTTTCTTGGCGTTGGGAGGGGGGAGGGGTGTTAAATTCAGAAACATTTCTATATTTCTATTGTAAGAACATTATATTTGAACATTTCCTAATTCTACACAAAATACTAAGAAAAATATATAAAATAAAAGATTTAAGTGGGGTTATAAATATTACACAAAATCCCTAGAAATCCAAATTTAATGAATCCTTCTAAATCCTTCCATCCTTATAAAATCCTTCTAAAATTTACTAAATGATTATGTAAATCTTCTAATGTGATTTCAAAAATTCCCGAAAAATTCTTTAGAAGATAAAATTTTCATGAATTCATAATTCAGCACGTAAACGGTTAATTTTCGAAACGGTGCCCAGTGTTCGAATCCAGCTGATTCCATTTGAATCTACAGCACTCAATAAATGTTCAGAAAGTCGAGTGTAGTTACTGTAATCTCAGATTTTTTTTTTCATTTGGAGTATTTGTGTAATATTACAACGTTTCTATTTTAAATGTATATTACCAAAAACAATTTTATGTGTTTTAGATGCATTTTCTAACTGACATTTGTTTTAACATCTGTAATAATGTACAGTCGTGGGATAAAAAAGTAAACACCCCCTTCTAACTCCTCAACACATTATCGTAGACGAAAGTTACTGGTACCGAACGATTAGAAATAAAGTCTACTTTTAAATGACGTATATAAAATTTGCTTAGGGGCCATCTACATATTAAAACGAATCCGAACTTCATTTTTTTCAATAGCAAAACCCAATTTTAACGAGATATTTCAACTATTTGGCCCAAACTATGCCTAGACATCAAATTTCAACTCATTTGAATGATAAGTTTTTGAATTATAAACATTCAAAATTTAGTGCTTCTAATGTTAAATTACATTTTCATATTTTTATTTATAATTTCTGAAATTATGATCCTAATGTTTTAATTTTTTGTGTGGCAATAATACTAATATACCCAAACTTAAATACGTTGAATTTGCAATTTTTATAATTTTCTGATAGGAATTATGAATTATGAAATTAATATTAAAAAAATTTATGAATTGCAACCAATAATTTTTTTGATGGATTCAGATTTATTAAGTCCTCCTTTATGGAAATCCAAAATTTCACGTTTTTCTTCCAAGTAGTTTTCAAATTACGCTTAAAAAACGGCAAAATGATGGTTTAAGGGGCCGTCTATGATAGAAGTGACTAAATATTTCCAAATTTCTTATGCTATCCTGTAATCTAACAGGCTTAATTGACTGCTTAAGGTGCCTTGATTAAGAAGGGAGCTCTCTCGGTTAACAATCGAGTACCGAACTTCAGTTTGGATACAGCCCTTAAAATACGCTCGTTTTAAAATAATTAATTTCTCGGAAACGTATGGTACGAATTGCATAAAAATTTGTTTTAGACTAATTGAAGGGTGTAGAGTTCATTTATGCTGTCAGAATTGTGTACTGCTATTGAATAAAACAAAGTTATGGTTCATTTTAATGTGTAGATGGCCCCCTAAGCAAATTTTATATACATGATTTAAAAGTAGACTTTACTTCCAATCGTTCGGTACCAGTAATTTTCTTCTACGATAATTTGTTGAGGAGTTAGTAGGGGGTGTTTACCTTTTTTTTTCCACGACTGTACTTTCTTTGAGTAATATTTGCGAACGTGCGTTTTCAATTTCGGTAGCGTAACTCCGGGAGAGTCGCCGCATCCGGGATAGATGCCGCACCCCTTATATTTCTTGTAATTATCGATAGATTGTCGTCAAATACGCAGTATAGTTGCGCAATGAGATTATTTTAACCAGTGTATAGCGTGAATCCCATTTCGATGTTTACTGGTAGATGCACAATCCTTGTTTTAACGTAAGTGCTTGATTTCATTGTCCAAACTTTTAAACAAGTTATGCTTAAATACTTTTCATACGCTAATTACTAAATGGATGCATGATTTCGTAGTCAAAACTAAGGGTAGCGTTTGTATTGAGTACTGTGTGTATGATTACGCCATTTTCCTTAGCGATGGCAGGCATCTGTGATGTGCGACGTCTGTACCATGCAAAGTGGGATACATGCCGTACTGCAATTCCGGTATGCATGCCGCAGTTTCTTTCGTACGGTATGATTAAGTGTTGTTAAATTTTCCTTTCCTTTTTGAACAGACTAGCCCAGATAAGCATGTTATCAAGTTTACTAAAACCAAAGGATAAAAACGGAAAATATAAAAAGTAAGAAGGGCAAGAAAGTTTCAAGTCAAGATGATAATAATAAAAAAATGGATTACGCGTAACGCATAAGTTCTTCGCAATTCATGTTTAGAAAACTACTCCAAAAGAGAGGAAGTGTAATTGGCTTCGTTGCATCATGTGTCAAATGTAGTTACATAAAGACTGTACTTTTTCGACATTTTTGAGTAGATTCTGGTAAAAAAACAGGTTTATTAACCCATTCGAGACCATGGGTGCATATAGGCACCTTCAAAAAGAGCATACAGGCTTTGTTTCTGGCACCAGTAAAAAAGAAAAGTAATATTTGGGTTTTTTAATTAGAGCATTTTTATGATTATTTAAGTAAAGGTAGCTTCTTTTTAAAAAGTGGTGCCAGCCGAATAAAATTTGTGTAAAAGCCGCCGGTCCCGAAAGGGTTAACAAATAAATTATGTAAACACAACTATACTTTTATTCTTTTCCCTCTCTAATACATTGATGCTACTTTGTTGCTGAAATAACAATTAAAATTTAATGTAAAAACATAAGTCGATAATTTTAATAGTGAAAGTAGGCAAACAATTATTAATTTGAATCCACTGATACGTTTCATTGTACTCATTTAGTTTCATTTTGTTAGCACATCGTTAATTATAGTCCAGATATTAATATTTTTTGAAATATTTTTATTTATAATTTCATTCTGTTCTTATTAAAAGCGCGGCACAACTACCGAACAAGTGCGGCGTCTCAGCCTGAATGTACGGGTAACGCGTCGCAGTGTAATGTTTTAGAAAAAAAATGTTAAAAAATATTAATTATTTGTTTTGAATTTTTTTGTTGCAGTTCACATGTGGTATATTTAACACTAAACAGTACAGTATGATTTTTTTTAATTTTATGTCCACCATGGGACGTTATACACAAATTAAAAAAAAAAAATTGCGGCATAAATCCCGGAATTACCCTATACTAATTTTTTGCATGTCACTCGTTGTGTATAAATTCTATACCTCATATACAGGGCTGCACAAAAGAATTGACGACCTGTTGAAGGGAAATTTTCAACTGTGGTATGTATTTCCTAACTGAACTAAATTTTTGCGTGTGCAGTAAAACCTCCATAAAGCGACCACGTTCCGTTCCAATAAAAATGGGTCGCTCCAAGAGGTGGTCTCTTAATGGAGGTCATGTTTAAATCTAGATTTTAAATATTGAAAAAGTAACAATTAATGTTACTAAAATTTATTTTTCACACTAGGAAAAAATATGAAAATTTAAGTATAAAAAAAGAGTTAATTATATTAGTTAATTACTGCAGAATTTAAAAAATGAATACATTGACATTTGCTTTGATTTTACGTTTTTTTCTTTTATATCTTTTATTTCGAAGTTCAGTAAATAAATGCAATTTTTTTTGAACGGAACAAATAATGACGATTTCATTAATTTACCTATACCGTTGAAAGTTTCCTGACAGAATAGGGCAGGGGAGTTTATTGACCGACATTCTTAATTGGTCATCAGAGTTAAATTCGTTGGCCTAAAAAGGCCCAAAGTTGCTTAAACACTTAAAAGTTACCGAAAAAAAAAATCTAAACTTAGTTTAGAAGTTCGATGAATAATGCGGTCTCCGGAATTATTTTTCTAATAAAACTTTCTTCAAGATACCAGGAAAAAGCGGAATTTGTTTCATCTTCTTCAAAGAAATGGGTCGCTCATGGAGGGAGTTCAACTAGGATGGTCTCTGAATGGAGGGAATATTAGTATTGAGCCTATGGGATTAAATTTCGTTCCACAACAAAATGGTCGTTCAGGGAGGTGGTCGCTTAATGGAGGTGGTCGCACAGGGAGGTTTCACTGTATGCAGTTTATATGATGCTCAAAGAATTCGGATAATTTTCCCACTGTGGATGAGAATTGCTGAAAATGGGTGTTATGCATTTCCAATTGTGTTTCAATTAGACATCCTATTTCAACATATTGAATGGTGAAGTTTTATTACATTATTCTGAATGTGTTGGAAAGTGTTCATAAGCTATGCTTGACGTATGATTTTTTTCTTTCTTGTTGGGGTAACTCTAGGCTAGATGGCCATAGTTTTTAAAGATTGAAATAAAAATTCTTAGAATGCAAATACAAGAAATATTGATGCGCATTTAAATTTCTTACACATATGCTCATCATATTTTGGGCAAAAAAGAGTTAAATATTAAGAACAAAAAGTGGGAAACAAAATAGAAATTACAATGGCAGATGGCCATCTTTATTCAAGCTCAGGAGAGATGGCCATCCAATACAAGAAAGAAAAAGTGAAGTTAAAAAGCAAAAGATAACTCCTTTCATATAGTTAATCATGAAAAACATACAGTTGTTTGTAAAGATGCAATAATATCACTAAAAATGAGAATAAAATTCGAATAAACAAAATTCGAAGTATAATTTCAATCCTCCCCTTTTCGTAAAATTTTACCACATTTTTTGAAAAAGGTCTTGATAGTTTGTATACGTTTCATGGAACAACTTCCGGTACCTTATGCATACGCATTGTATCCAGTCATCCTTTTCGGTTGTTGTATCATATTCTTCTCCACAACAGACACAGTGTTCCTCATCCAATTCTATTCCCTCAGAATCTGCAGAATCTGATAATTTCAAATGTATTTCACCTTCTTCGCTGGTGGAAACGTCGCGTTTTTGTTTTTCTCTCGCGTTTGTTTTAGACTTTTTCTTGGTTTTAAGTTAATTTATCAACTTTATCTGTTTCTGGGATGAAAGTTTCCAACGTTTTTCAATAATTTTTGAAAAAGACCCAAATCGTTAGGCCCTATTATATTATTATTATTAAAGTGTTTATAATAGTTAAAATTTAAACACTTATATCAATTAATATAATTATAAACATAAACTTTATATAATTTTTTTAAATATAATTCTATTTAGCTAAAATTTTCACTTCGTATAATTTTGAAATATTGATTAACGGTGGTCATCTCTCCTCTATTTGATGGGGCCATCTATCCTAAAATTTAAGGACAGACGGCTACCCAATTTAAAGCATCACTTTTCCATTGTATGTCTTTGTTTTAGGTTTAAAAGCAAAGATTGGATTATATACGAGCCTTAAAAGACAGTATAGTTAAAATAAAAGGAGCGTACGTACAGCAAAACAGTCAGATACATAAATCAACAAAAATATTCAGCCACTTAATAAAATAAACATTAAAATTACACTTATTTTTTATAATAAAAAACACAGCTGCACGTCTCATTGAATGAACCCATTGAACTATTTCTTACGAAGAACGTTTTTGCTACAATATATGATAAAGTTTTGGAAATATTTAGACTGGCCAATGGCCATCTATCCTAGAGTTACCCTACAAATATTTCAGATCTTTACCGCATAAAACAGTCTTATGTGTTGCAAAGGTTCTTTTAAATGTGAAATCACCTTTAGCTGATGAATTTCTTGTCATCCGATTCCATTCCATTTAGTTTATTAGTATTTTTTCAGTGATGTGTTTTACAA
The DNA here is from genome assembly GCA_963932465.1 of Maratus speciosus. Lineage (NCBI taxonomy): Eukaryota > Metazoa > Arthropoda > Arachnida > Araneae > Salticidae > Maratus > Maratus speciosus. Next base: position 64,347,113 of record OZ010789.1, read on the forward strand.
TCTTTTATTCAATTCCTACTATTAGTTCACACTCTCCCTATATTTATTTATTTATTTATTTATATATCTTGTTCAAGTTTTCAATCGTTAATAAAATACTTACTATTCATCCTATCAAGTTGAAATAAATTTTTTAAACTTGTACTGGATGACAACTGATGTTAATACAGTTTTCTCAAATATTAATTCATTCATTAAATTTTAATTAATTAATTTTAGTTTTACATGGGAGACAAAATGGCGGCCATTGGTTATTGAAGCATTTAATGCATCTTCATATCTATAAGGGTGGTTACCTTAGGGGGGCCCTGTTCTGTCGCCAAATACAGCCAAGTTTGTCGCCAACTTGCCGATATATCGCCAAATTTGGCGATCAAAATGAGTCGCCAAAAGTGACGCCAACTTGGCGATATCTCTAATATTTCGCCAAATTCCCATAGAGTTCCATTGTAAACCTACTTGCTTATAGAAAATCAACAAATTGAGATATTTTAATGCAACAAAAACTAATATTAGCTTAAGGGATTATATTAAATTTTTCTTTGATGACCTAAGTAGGAATTGACTTTAAAAACAAAATTTTTATATTACTTGTTTAATTTAACTTACTTTTTGTATGCAAAGATAGGATTTTGTTATAGATATTCCACTCACTCTCTGATATCCATGTATTATAAAAGAGTATATATAGAGGTGCGTTTAAAAAGACAATACAGCATTTTAATATTTTTAAACTTAATTATAAATTAATAAATTAATTTTAGGACAATTTCCGTTTGCCAACTGCAGGTGATGGATCGCTAAATATTCTTCAGGGTTACAAATATTTAGGAGTTGAACAGTGAAACTATGAGAAAACAATGAAATTAATTATGCGTCAAACCACTCTATAGCTCTAATAGGGAGGCTCTAATAAACTGGCTGCGAAACTTCTACAAAGAAATATTTTAAACATTAAAACGTAGAAAATGTAAATAAAAAAGTAGTATAATAAATTTTATAAAAATGTTTTATTTAATTTTTTTCATAGTTTAATATAAATTAAATTAAAAGTATGCGCTGAGAAAATAATTTGGAAATACCGAATAGATAGTTTAAATAAGGATTTTCCTTACTGTTGCCCTAGGTTAAAAAAGAAACAGAGCAAATATTATATATATATTTAAATAAATTTATTAGTTAAAATTTATTATTGAAGTTTTGTAAGAAAAGACACTTTAAATATTTTTAGCTCAACCTTTAATGCCCATGATAGCGTATATAATGCATTCTCACATAATTTTGGCTTTTAAATCCCTGATTAATAATTTTTATTTTAGTACATATTCTTGTTTTTTTTTTATTTATCTCTTATGTTGGAAAACATACCATTGCATGACTGTATGACAATATTAACGAGATAAATATGTTTTGGACGATGTTGGGGGTCCAAATATACCACGAAATTCCTTACCGCCCCGTGTCCCTGATGCTGATTTTTAAGTTTGCAGCTGTCTGCATAAAATTGTTCCAATAAAAGTAATTCGATGTAATTTTTTTTTCCAAAACTGGGACTATTGTTTTATATAAACATGTAGCAAAAAATTAATCTGCACACATTTTTACGGTTGTTATTATTTTTTTTAACTCTGCCCCTGGATTATAGATTCCTTACCGTCCCTCTTGCTAAACTGATACAGAAAATCACAGCTAGAGAGGTATGGCTGAAATTCTTTGACAGGAAATTTACTGCAGATTTTAAATCAGCATTTAAATATCAATTTCAAGCATCGTGGCTTTATTTGCAGTCTTACCGTCCCCAAGGTTTATTCCTGCACCTTACGAGGTAAATTATTATTATTTTTTTAATTTAATCCAAAGTAAATAAATGTTGCTAAAAATCAATGAACATTGTGGGTGTAACTTAGTTAACATAATTTGCCTAAAAATAGGTGGTAATTCCCCATTTTCCCCCTTACTGCCCCTTTTCCCTCCCTTACCGTCCCTTCCTTAACATCCCTTTAAGACAATGTTATACCAAAATTTTGTACTAAAAATACTAAATTGTTATTATTTCTTATTTGAATGTTCTGTGAGTACTATGCAAATTCATTATAAGTAAAAATTTAGAAGAAAATAAAAGTCAGAGAAGTAAAATGGTAAGGAAAATTAAACTCGCAAATTTAACTTAAATCTCAGTTTTAAAAAAAATGTCGTTGCTGACCATTTTAAAATTTTGAATCATTATGATTCATAGGGCTATAAGTTTAAAATTTTATTTTATTAAGTTTAATTTCATCAGCTTTTTATTCCTGAAAGTTAAGATTTTGTGAGAATGCCTCATATGCTACCAAGAGTCTCATCAATGTTGCCAATTTACCGGACATTTTTATTCAGGTATTAAGAATCCGTGCCAGAAATTTCGAATAGTAATTTTTGCTTTATGTGATTTAAATAAAACGAAAATTACTGTTCAGAATTTCTGGATCCATTCTTAATTTCTGAATTTCTTGCATACATGCTACCATGGATTTTAAGGGGACAATTTACCCCAAAATTGGTCAAAATGTCGATTTTCTTTTTTTAATATTATATGAAAGCTTGTTTAATTTTGGATATTTTGACACCTCAATTTTACACATACGGCAACTATATCGCGATATATTGTAAATTTTGTTAATACACTCAGCGCAATTACCCATACAACTTAAAACTTTAAATGGCTTTTTCTCCATTTTCATATTTTCGTCACTTTCCTGTTTTAAAAATGCTAAGGCTTTTTTTGTAATTGAGATAGAGGTTTAAACTTTTTTGTTTATGTTGTTTATTATATATGTGATAAATCTGCGTATGGAATTAGCCGTCAGGTTTTTTGTTATTTTTTTAAAAATAAAGCTATGTGAAGATGTGTCAGATTTCATCGTTTTTCACTATACAGAATGCAATATGTTATCGATCGCCGACCTTTAATTTCTCAACCGTTGGTCGTAGACATATAGTTCCAGTTACAAAAACGTTTCAAATGAGGTAAATATGTTGTGACATTATTTAAAGTAAAAAATCAATTTTATAAAAATTATGAAAACTAACTTTTTATACGGTCCCTATAGTTATATTTAGTAAAAGTTTACGCACATCATAACAGATATAACACAAAAAGTTTGACATCGGTTCTACAAAAATTGACACAGCTATTAAATTTCAAAGTTTGAGATTTTTCCACATGATTTTGTCTTTCATTGGGGGATCAGTTAAAAGATGTATTAATGTAATTCGAGATCAAAATCAGGGTGCAATGTCCTTTTTACGGCGAAACCACCTTTAGCCGGTATCGCCTAATTGGGGAATCACCAAATAGGGTTATTTCATCTAAAAATTTCAGCTAACCTTTATGGGTCGAACAATATTCAAACGTATCGATGATGCCGGCTAAAGGTGGTTTCGCCGTAAAAAGGACATTGCACCCTGATTTTGATCTCGAATTATATTAATTCATCTTTTAACTGATATCCCTCAATGAAAGACAAAATCATGTGGGAAAATCTCAAACTTTGAAATTTAATAACTGTGTCAATTTTTGTAGTAAATATGTCAAACTTTTTGTGTTATATCTGTTATGTGTAAACTTTTACTAAATATAACTATAGGGACTGAGGGACCGTATAAAAAGTTAGTTTTCGTAATTTTTATAAAATTGATTTTTTACTTTATATAATGTCACAACATGAATATTTACCTCATTTCAAATGTTTTTGTAATTGGAACTATATGTCTACGACCAACGGTTGAGAAATTAAAGGTCGGCGATAGATAACATATTGTACCCTGTATATATCAGCAAAAAAATTATATTAAATGTAATATTAGATGTATCTGAAAATCCATTAGCAGTCTTGTGTAATACACATTTGGGAATCTTAAAAAAATAATAATGGGCAAAAATACCAATAGATTAATTTAAACACAATTATTCTAATTAGATACACAATTAGAATACACAATCAGAATAATTGTGTTAAAATTAATCTAGTGTAATTACGCATCCAGCAATTTCTGGAGCTCCATTACCTGCGATTTATGCTGCGTTTGAGCTGAACCAGATTTCAGATCAGATGCTATAATCAATAAGGTTAGCAGGTTGAAAAAGTTCCACCAGTTTCGTCTGAGATATCTCAGATGGTAGAGCATCGGCGACTTCAGCGAAGAGGTCTCTGGTTCAAATCCTGGTCCGGACATTTTTCGCCCAGTTGGAAATTTACATCTGATAAAAATATCAATATTTTTAAAAAATGCATTTTTTTCTAAACTTTTGAAAAATTTTAGTTAAATATGCAGTTAATTTTTTCTCTTTAAAATTCACTGTTTTTTGAAAACTGAAATGCAGTGAGTTCACCATTTGAAGCAGATTTTAAAAAATAAACAAAATTGATGAAAAGGTAAATTGTCTTCTTAAAGAGTTAATATGCTACAGAATTAAATAATAAAAAATATATTTCAGTCACTCTAGATTTCCAGTTTTAAACATCTGCATAGGACAAGAATGTAAATTTACCGAGAAATATACATTAAGCAAAGTTTTATTTGATAATAGATTAAAGTCTTTTTACAAGACTTTTTCATTTTAGCTTGTTGAAAATTCCGTACTTTCTTTTATCCTATTTCAAAAATAATTTTTTTTTGTAAAGCTGCTTTCTTTTGTTTTACTTTTTCACATAAGAATGTCTCGAGCATATCTTTATCGCGGAAGTCGAAAGATGCATAGAGAGAGGCAAAAGAACTCTATGCAAATCAGTGCCGAATTACAGGCAAAGGAAAAGAGATTTTTTTTGTTTTTAAGAGAATGCGGATCAATTAAAATACATTAAAGTGGATTAATTATTCTGGCAAATTTATTTTTAATCTTGATTGAAAAAAATCTTCAAAATAAATTAATATTTACTTGAATTGATAAAATGAAATCGTTTTTCACTATATATACCAGCAAAAAAATTATATTAAGTATAATATTAGATGTATCTAAAAATCCATACTGTTATAACTAGAGTAGAGTTATAAATACGCAGGTTTTAAGGTCATTTGGTGTGGCGTTAAGTATAAATCACATCGATGAAACAGTTCATTTGAAAATAACAGTTCATTTATTAAATTCAGCTTGAATTTTAAAACTTAAATAATAAAGATATATACATACACCTCCAGCTTTTGCTGAGAACTTTGTTATATTGACATATTATAACTGTAGCAAGGAGTAAGTTTAAGCTCCGGTTCTATCGTCCTTCCACTACATCACCTCACACCGCTACACACTCCATGGAGCTGTTTCACACACGATATACTTACTCAGTACATCAAACTGGAATAAAAATATGCATACAGTTACAGTTAAAAGAGAGTGCCTTTACGACCGAAATGGAAAATGAAAAACTGGTTCGGAACGAAATAACTTCCGAACAAACCACACGATAAAGTGATGGGGGACAAGACTTTGTCCAGATTTCCAACACATACGCAGTCTTGTGTAACACACATTTGAGAATCTTAAAAAAGAAAATAATGGGCAAAAATATCCACATTTAAAAAAAAATAGTAGGGGTTTTTAAAAACGCAATTTTTTCTACACATTTGAAAAATTTTAATTAAATATGCAGTTAAATTTTTTTTCTTCAAAATTCACTGTTTTTTGAACATTGAAATGCAGTGAGAATGCATATTTGAAAAAATAAAAAAAATTGTTTAAAAGGTTAACTGTCCTTTTAAAGAATTAAACCTGCACTGCACCACGTGCCACATTTGGCACATACCTAAAAACACTGTAATTATTATTATGTGCCATGGATTTGGCCAATATGATCTCTATTCCTAGTAGTAGATATCATACTACTAGGAAAGTCAAGAAAAGTCCAAACAATGGAATAACACTTATTTTGTCCATGGCAGATGGCTGCATTTAACAAAAAATTAGAATTTGTTCTTTGGAAACAAAGAAAAAAAATTCGATCAAGCTATTAAGGTAAAATTTACTTTCATTGTTTTTACTGAATACTTAAAAATATTAATATAAAAAAAAGTTGCAGAGTGTTAAGGAGATAAAATTAATTAATATAAGCTCATTTAGTTGTAAAATATAGCAATACAATATTTTAAACCCCTAATTGTGTACATAGGGTACACGCCATAAAATATCAAATTTTAGCTGAAAAATTGAAAATTAAATTTTTTTACTGTTTTTCCCATTATTAGACCGATACATAGATTTCAAATAATTTTTTTCATAGAAAAAGAAAAAATCGTGCAGTGAAGGGTTAATATGCTATTATACAGAATTAAATAATAAAAAATATATATTTCAGTCACTCGAGATTTCCAGTTTCAAACATCTGCATAGGACAAGAATGTAAATTTATCGAGAAATATACATTAAGCAAAGTTTTATTTGATAATAGATTAAAGTCTTTTTACAAGACTTTTTCATTTTAGCTTGTTGAAAATTCCGTTCTTTCTTTTATTCTATTTCAAAGAGAGAATTTTTTTTGTAAATCTGCCTTTTTTTGTTTAACTTTTTCACATAGTTTCGAGCGCGTCTTTATGACAGAAAACGAAAGAAATGACTCTATGCAAATCAATGCCGAATCACAGGCAAAAGAAAGGCGTTTATGTTTTATTTTTAAGTCAATGCGAACCAATTAAAATACCTTAAAGTGGGTTAATTATTCTGGCAAATTTATTTTTAATCTTTATAAAAAAAAATCTTGATGAATTTTTTTGCTAAATAGGCTTTTTTTACCGCTAGCTACTGGTTTGTAATTCGACTTTTTATTTGTTATTTTACTAATCTTTTACTAATTTATTTCTTCTTTCGTTATTTAAAAAAAATCATGCCAATTTGTATAATTTTGCGAGTAGTTTGGTGATTTATATAATTTGTTGAAATTGGTCGACGGCATAATCAAGTAGTACCCACAATTCAGTAATAGATCATTACTATGTATTAAAAATATTTAAATATACGTTTAAATTTTATTTTGGAATTGCAATGCATTTTATAAATAGTTTACACATGCTTTATTTTCATATTTTATATTATGTTTATCTATGATGAGTAAGTATTACGGTAGCCCCCAACGATTAGTTGTTAATTAATATTTTAAGAAATTCAATTGTAAGAAAATTTAAGAAATTCAGTTGCACTATTTAAACGTCATTTTCAGCTTTAGATATCTATGTTGTTCATTAATATTTTAGAGCATTCGAAATTTTACTTTGAAAACAAGAAAATTTACTGAAACGTTAAAAAATCTCAAATTAATATTTAAAATATTATTAATATTAGAAAAAATTAGAGGATTTAAATAAATAGTAACGGAAGAGGAATAGAATGGAGTCGCATCCCGTTTTATATTTTAAGGGGACGGTTTACCCTCAAATTGGTCAAAAAATCGATTTTTCTTTTTTAATATTAAATAAACGTCTGTTGTGAATATTTTGACACCTCATTTTTACCAATACGGTAACGATATTGCGAGATATAAATAAATATCTATAAAGATCTATATCTATAAATAAATATCCATAAGATATCTATATCTATAAAGAAAACCAAGACGATGGCTTTCAGAGGAAAAGAGCCCATAAGAACTAAAATTGTCTTGGATAATAAGATAATAGAACAAGTCTCAGACTTCAAGTACTTGGGATGTGATACTACATATAACAAAAATAAAGACTTGGAAAGTAAATTGCATAAATTCCAACATATTTGCGGATCATTGATCAAAATTCTAAAAAATAAAACACGTATAGAAACTAAATTAAAATTTTATAATGTAATGACTCCGCCAGTACTTCTGTATGGTTCGGAGACATGGACTATTAATACCAAAGAACGATCCAGAATACAGGCTTCAGAAATGAAGTTTTTAAGATCTGCAAAGGGATGCACAAGAATGGACAGGCTCACTAATGATTCCATACGCTCAGACTTAAAAATATACAACATCAACCACAAAATAGTAGATTATCAGAATAAATGGAAGAATCACGAAGAGCTTGAGTAATGACCGATTGCCTAAAAAGCTTCTGAATTACAGACCCAGTGGTTACCGTGACCGAGGTAGACCAACGCTCCGATGGATTAATCAATGCAGCCGGAACAGGCTGATTTAGCCTAACTTATGCTGAAGATGATGATGAGGATAAATTAAACTATATGAAGATGTGTTAGATTTATCGTTTTACACTATGTATATCAGTAAAAAGATTATATTAAACGTAATATTAGATTTATCTAAAAATCTATGCGCAGTCTTGTGTAATACACATTTAACAATCTTAAAAAAATGAACAAAAATATCAATTTTTTAAAAAAGTAGCAGGGATTTAAAAAAATTCAAATTTTTATAAACTTTTTAAAATTTTTAATTAAATATGCAGTTAATTTTTTTTTCGACAAAATGTGCTTTTAGTTGAACATTGAACAGCACTGACAAGGCAGGTCTCCACACATACTCAGAATATTTTGAAAAAAATGTATGTAATAAATATGTATGTAATAAAGGATCGGTCAAATTTAGTGGCGGAATAGTAGAAAGACTGTAAAAAAATTAAATACTTTCGAGTATTTGGCGTGAAAAGACGAAAGCGTCACGCGATTTGGCGAGAAGCACTTTTCCTCGCCAAAAGCAAACTATTTTAATGCGTCTGAAAATTGATTGTTAATTGATTTTGAGAATGCAAGTAAATAACATTTAATGAATTTAAACTTAAAAAATGAGAGAGTTTAATGCATATATATTTTGTATTGCATATTTATGTTGCTTGTTGCTGCAGTTATTTAAGTTTATCACTGTAAAATTAATTTCATATATAAAAAATATTTTCTTATTGGAAAATATATTTTCATATATTTAAGCGTATTGCTAAATAAAGGCCAGACGAAGAATGCTGCAGTTTTCCATTTGAATATCGGAGAAGTTTTTGTTTCCATAGCAATAAAATTGAATCGACAGTGTTCAGTTGGACTTAATTTTGGGATTGAAACAATTTTAAATAATTAAAATTTTGTTTTAATTCATAAAATTTCATAGTTGTTTCATTCTAAATGTATATATGACAAAACGAAAGTTAAAACAAACTAAAATTGACAAAACTAAAGTTATTTAAATTAAATTTATTTAAACAAGTTCAATATGAAACATTTTTACCTTAAAGAGTATTTGACATAAAAAAGTATTTTTCTGAAATTTTATTCCATCGCCAACTGGTGATAAATCGCCAAATAACGAAATTTTCATTATTTTTTCACGGACACTCAATCGAGTTTCCGCCGAGATTTTTTTTATAAACATATCTATCCTCATGAGAAGAACATTCTATAATTTTTTCATACTTTTCGGAGTATGCCCGTATGCAGACCTCCCTTGTGAGTTCACCATTTGAACTATATATTTTTAAAATAAACAAAATTGTTGAAAAGTTAAAGTGTCCGCTTAATATACTAAATTATTTATGCGCAAATTCCGTTGTGTTATTGATCAATAGCAGAAACGCGATATATTTTTAACATATACATAATTTAAAAGATAAACGTGGAGTCCGTGAAAAAAAAATGTTATTAAAAAAACTAAAAATCAATGACCCCCCCCCCCCCTCCCGAATTATAAACAAACTTAAAAAAAGGCGCGCAATTTTGTGCAATTAATGTAATCCATCATTATTGCACAAGGAATTACCAATTTTCCCCATCGCGTCAAAGGTTTTTATTTATTTATTTATTTATTTATTTTTACAAAAGAACATGCAATCACTGCCAACTGGTAAACGCTTTTTCTTTCGTATTTTTTCTTATTCTAAAATGCAATTCCCGTTGAACTTAATCACCCAGATGTTTCGGCAACTTCAAAAACGCAATTACTATGAGAAAAGAACTCAATTAGTGGTCTCGAAACACTTTAACGAATTATCTTGTGAACATTATGTTACTTCCTTGTTTTAAATAACTGATATTGCGCTACATACAAGCAAATTTATGAAACATATGTATTAACTTTCACCAGACCCTTTTTAATGATTATATATTTTTTATCACGGGGTGTGTGTGCTTCTTTGCTGCATCTGTTTTTTCACAGTTCTTAAAATGTAGCTATTCCGATAAGACGGAGTTTATTAGTACTCCAACATAAGTGTGTAAAATATAGCTTCTTAAAAAAGACAAAATGAATATCTTCCTTTCATCTCTGACACATCTACTAATCTAAATTCTTTTTTAGAGAATAGTGCTTCTCAAATAAAATTATATCTTAGCACTAAACTAATGGATAGATCAGTGTACGACCGATTATGACGGATACCTGGGACATTCTACGCAGAAGGTAACGATTTACAAGCCGACACGAAATTGATGAATAAAAGGTAAGCGATTCTTTACTTACATCTCTATTGTAAATAAGCAGCATCAAGCCACTTTCTCACTTTATTTTTTCTGTTTTATTTAAACGTGAGAGAGCGCACCTTCCTACCGAGTGTTTTCACTTAACACGCCATAAATCCCAATAATTCCATAGAGAACGCAGCTAACTTGTCACGCTACCTATGTATAAATCTATCTTTAAGGGGCCCTTCTACATTAAGAGGAAAAAAAAACACTTTTTATGATTTTTTTTGTAAGAAAACTGCATGATGGATCTTTTTGAAATTTTAACAGTTTATTGTACATAAGGTATACACAAGAATTTTTTTATTAGATTTTCTTGCTTCTACTCTAAGTTATACAAATATGTTCAACCACAGTTTTTGACACGGTGGGCAAGATTAAAAAACTACTCAGTGGATCATCTTGATTTTTTTAAAATTAAAGCTTGTTTAATTGCCTTCGATATGAATAAAAGCTTTTACTAAAATTATTTAAAAAAAAAGTTATTAACAAATAAGAACGAAATTTTTTAACAAAAAAAGTTTTTTTTTAATCAGCCATTACATAACTGTTTTTAAATAAATTTATGGGTTCCTTTAATTTTACTAGAAGCTATACTAACGAAGTTTACGAAAAAAATTTATTTTTGTGTTTCAGATAATTCTACAAGGCGCTATCATGCCCAACGTCCAGACGAAATTTTCCAAAGCAGTTGAACATATTTGTTTATAACTTAGAGTAGAAGCAACAAAATCTAATAAAAAAAAATCTTGTGAATACCTTAAGATATGTGCAATAAACTGTTAAAATTTCAAAAAGATCCATCATGAAGTTTTCTTACAAAAAAATCATAAAAAGGGCTTTTTTTTGGTCTCCTAATGTAGAAGGTCCCCTTAATATAATTAAAGAATTAATATTGTAAAATGGAGTTATTAATTTTTTCATGACAATTAAATATTATTACAAAATATATCGTTACTAGATCTAAACTAGAGCTGTTCCGGCCTACATTATGATTTAAACCACGGTAAGTGTTCTATACTTACCGTGGTTTCAGTGGGTAATGGGGAATACAGTAAGTGCTCTAATTACGGTGATTGAAACTAAGCACTGGATGCTCAACCTTGATCTTTGAAGGATTTAACGGCGACTTGGACCACCGAAGAGGTATTCTACCTCTTAACTAACTGTACTGAACTTACCGTGAAGAGTAAAAGGTAATCAACTTTACCTTACCCATATTATTTAATAAAGAATTAAGAAAGAGAGACCGGACTTATGCAATTTCTAATTTAGATACTTATCATTAGTTATCTAATAACATTCCATTCGTAAAAAAAACTTGATATTTATTTTATGTTCCACAAAAAATGAAAATCTGTCTTTTCGCTCACAGATTTAAAATCATTTTCTCTTAAAAAAGTAAAAACGAAAATCAATCTTAAATTCACGTTTCAGCAGACTTTATCTCCTATTCTTTTTATCTGAAATATTAATGCAAAAATAGACGGTATGTGTCGCTGTTTTCTTTATGTAGTCAGTTCCACTGAAATAAGAGATTTTAAATATTGGTAAAAATAGAGTATGTTGTAAGAGCTTTTTTGGGGAATAGGAACTTACTTTTCCAGGACGAAAGCGTATTTACATTTTGATAAGATTTGAATGATTGAATAATAGAAAAAGAAAATAATTCGTTTTTATATATCAGATATTTTTAGTCTTATTTTTCTACGTAAATAGGAATTTCAAAAAGCATATTGACAAATGCTATTATAAATCATAACATCTTTAAAAGCTATGCAAGAAAATAAAACATATACATCAAACATATTTAGTTTAAGGGATTTGACATAAAGGGATCTGAATAATTTTTTTCTGACGTCATAAGTATACTTCGTAATTATGTATCACTAGTTTATGTTCGGAATGTTTTGTAAAATAATGTCCCAGTTGTTCTTAATTATACACTGTAAAAAAAATGCTTCTTAATAATAAAAAAAAAAAATAAATAAAAAATACAAGTGGTTAAGTGTGATTACAGATCGCACAAAGGGTTTCGTTTAATATCCCTTTCAAAAAACTTTATCCTTTTGCGAAATCTGTTTGTTCCACATTTCGCAACCAGGGGGCACACTCTATACTACACAAACCTCTATCCGAACGAAACTCCGTTTTACAACCTATCCGTAGATATATTAGTCGAGGGGATCGGACCCATAGCACCCGAGATAGGTAGGCACCTCCTGGCGGTAAAAAGTGGAACTGAAATATGTAAGGCTATGTGCATAATATGAAAGCGTGGTCAAAGGGGTGTCGGCAAAAGTTAGAAAAGTACCCACCGGGTCCAATGGGGGGAGGTAAGAAATATTGCTTTAAAAGACACAAGTTAGAGTCAAGATGGGTAAATATTATAAGACATTTTGAAAATTTTATGATTTTTCATTTGATCGCAAGTATTTTGCTATAAGAATACAAAATTTCAAGTCTTCAACTTTAATAGAGGCTCAGTTAGAAAAAAAAAGCTTAAAATACACAAGTTAGAGCCCAGAGGGTTAAATATAAGACTTTTTGAAAATTTTATGATTTCCCTTTTGATGTGAGGTGTTCAGCTATAAGTATGCAAAATTTCAAGTCTTAAACTTAATTAGGGGCTCAGTTAGAATAAAAAACTTTAAATACACAAGTTAGAGCCCAGAGGATTAAATATAAGACTTTTTCAAAATTTTATGATTTGTCGTTTGATGTGAGGTGTTCAGATATTATTATGCAAAATTTTAAGTCTTCAACTTAATTAGGGGCTCAGTTAGAACAAAAAGCTTAAAATACACAAGTTGGAGCCCAGAGGGTTAAATATAAGACTTTTCAAAATTTTATGATCTGTCTTTTGATATGACGTGTTCAGCTATAAGTATGCAAAATTTCAAGTCTCCAACATATATAGTTTCTGAGAACGAGCTCTGTGACGGACAGACAGAGGGACAGACAGACAGAGGAGCGAGACGAATAGGGTTTCGTCAGATGAACGAAACCCTAATAACTACGAATGAAAATATACAACATCCTCTACCGAGTTACCCATGATTCCTCAAAATATTCTTTATCATTAGAAACTTTTGAAAAGAATATATTTTCGAGATTAAAGAATCATTTATGAAAACAAAGTTTCTTTTGCTACCATTGATTTTCGGATACGTTTCCGAGTAATTTTTATAGTTTATTATTCAGTTTTCTCAAACCGGAATATTGGTTTTTAGGATGCTACCAATTGTCATTTAAACATTTTCAGCTGCGTAACTCAATCGATACATGCCAGAGAAACAAATTATTAATTTTTATGTCCTTGTTATTGTCATGTATACTTTATCATGTTTGTATGTAAAACACGTTTGTTAAACAAGTATTATTGTGTGAGTGTTTACTTGAGAATCGAAGGCATCCGAGAACCATATATTTCGGGTTGAGAAAACGGATTAATCTAATATATAAAAAAGAAAACTTGTCTGTCTGTCTGTAATGCTATACGAAGCCACAGTTTAGAAGTCAGAATTCTGAAATATTACCTACATGTGTATTAAAACATGGCCGAGGCAACTAAAGTAATCCGGAATCGGAATAACTTATAGTTAAGTTTTCATTAATAAAAAACCGCCAATTTAACAGTATTTTCCAATCAAATTGAAACATTTTTCATTATAGCTGTTGTCAACAATTAAAAGTCCACAATAAAATTCTTCGCACAACAATTACTTTTCTACTGCAAGATTTCCACGTGAAAAATGAAATAAATAGTTTGACGAATTAAAAACAAAAGTGAATGTTACATCATAATTTTTCTGTTTTATAATTTCCATGTATAAAATTATAAATATTTAATTAATTTGACGAATAAAAAAAATGGAATGTTACGCCATATTTTAAATATAAAGGACGTGGTGAATATATAACGTCATATAAGTGTTAAAAATGTATTGAAGCATGATAAAAACTCGATTATGGAAATATTGGCGTATTTTAGCATTATTGCTCCAATGATGAATGGAAATAAGTGTTATAGCTGTATTATTTTGCGGCTGTTACATAAATTTATACATTTTTATATCGGGTTTTCATTTGATTCATCTGTACAACACTTCGACTGTTTTTTTTTGTTTTTTTTCTGTTGTATGTAAAATTTTGAAATTGGTTTTTCAAAATAAACATTCTTAAAATTCCGGGCAACGCTCGGTACTTTAGTTAGTACACTATAAAAACGACTCGGAAACGTTTTCGAAAATCAGTGCTAGCAAAAGAAATATTGTTTTTGTTACTGTTTCTTTAAATCTCGTAAGCATATTTGTTTACGAGGTTTATAAAGACAAAGAACGCTTTTCGGAAGAGGTCATTGTATATCTTTGTTTATGGTTGTGTTATAATTACCGAAGGTTAACTTCTGTCTTTTATTACTTTATTTTTACAATAAGAAAATATTATTCGTAAAAATTTTCGAATTTCAGTTTTCGACGGATTTACATGTTTTAGGGCTTAGAGATCCGAAAAACATGTTTTTATAAAATATCTGTCTGTGAGTCTGTCTGTATGTGACACAAATTTTCTGGTGCTCTATCTCAAGAACTAATTCACGGATTTTCATCAAACTTCAGATTCAGTTAGTAATTAATCTAATTTAGTGCTGATTACTTTTTGGTGTAAATCACCCAACAGGTGGTGCTGCTAGGCTGCATTTTTCACGATTTCCGCAATAGCTCTATCTCAAGAACTAATGCGCGGATTTGCATAAAACTTCAGATTCACTTAGTCCCTGATGTAAATTGGTACTGATTATTTTTTGGTGTAAATAGCCAAATACGTGGCGCTGCTATGATGCATTATTAACGATTTTCGCAATTGCCATATCTTAATAACTAATACACAGATTTTTATCAAACTTCAGATTCAGTTATACCTTGATATATTTTAGTGCTGATTAAGTTTTGGCGCAAATCGCCTAATAGGTGGCGCTACTGGACTGAATTTTTCAGGAAATTTAATCAAACTTCATATTATGTTAAACTTTCATATAAATAGACCCTTTAAAATCTTGATGATAGACATAGGTTTTCATTTAATTTTGGCACTGTGATGGCGAATTTTGAAGTATTAACATGCATTAGACAAAAGAATGTTTTGGGAACGCATATCCGACTAGTTTTTTATAGTGTAGGATTACAAATAATTTTATAATGCTTTTTTAAAAATAAAATTTTTGGGTACTCCAGGAAACTAATTACAAGAGAAATCTTTGGATTTGTGCTGGTTTGCTTTTAGATATGCTAGTTTAAAACGTAGAAAGTACTAAATATTTGAAGTCTATTATAATGGCTTTATACTACTTAAAATTTAATTAAACTGATGCATATTGAGATTCACTATGAATAAACACATGTCATACGAAATGTATTCTTTATTTCTTTTACAGGAACATAAAATAATTTGGTCACATTAAAGTCTATAATTGGATTTTTCCCTTAAAATAACATATTAGTTTTTTTGTTGTTACAAATTACCTTTTTTGTATAAAAACAAATATTTTCTCAAAATAAATAAACAGGCAAAACTTAAGGATGGCATTTTATGAGATTTTATCTCCTACCATTTTTATAATATTAATGCAAAAATAGATAATATTGAGGGGACTGGGAAGTAATGTCGTTTTTATTTTTAATTAGTGATGTATTCTCCCTCATTATCAACAACATTTCGCCATCTAGTTTCTAAATTTTCAATGCCGGATCGATAAAAATCAGTTGGTTGTTGAGAAAAATATCGGGAGATGGCATATTAGATGTCTTCCGAATTAATTTTTTTTTCATGTCGAAAGTATTGTAGCGATTGGAATAAATGCAAATCCGATGGCGCAATGTGGGGCGAGTATGGTGGGTTATGCAGTACCTCCCAACCCAATTCGTTATTTTTTTCTAGGGTTCGCTTTGCGTAATCCAGCCTAGCATTATCGTGTTTCAGAATAACGCCTTTTCTGTTCACAATCGCTCGCCACTTTTTAATTATCCAATGATTTGATCCAGTTGTTCACAGTATAGGTCTGTATTCACAGTTAGTTCAAGTTTCAGCACTTCAAAATGAACGATTCCGCGAATACACTACCAAACACTCAAAAGCGCCTTTTTTGGTATGTAAGCTTGGCTTAGTGGCAATTCATTCGGACAGAACGACTGTCTTTTGCGTTTTGGATTATTATAGAGGGCCCAGTTTTCATCTCCAGTGATCAAGCGATCAAAAACATTCGTGTGTTGTGCCCTTTAATCAAAAAGTTGCATGTGGTGGATCAGTTAGCTTCGTTTTCTTCGGAAAATTTATGCGGTATCCAAACACCTGCTCTGCTTAACTTACCAACCTGCTGCAAATGCTCTTGGATGGTCGACCAAGGTTGGTAAGAGTGTTTCAGAGTTCTTCGATTATCAGATACGGATTTACTTCCACTTCCTCCCTTAATACGTCATTGCCTAAAGTTGTTAGTCTTCATGATTGTTATGAGACGATCAGAATTACCGGATCTGAACTTAGAAAACCACCTTTGGCATTTACGAACGTCTAATACACTTGGATAAACATCACAAATGTTTTCGATAGCAGCTGTTGCGTTACTACTCTTGTGAAACTCAAAAAGCATACAATGCCAAATATGTACCTGTTCTGGTATTTGGCTCGCCATTTCACCTAAACCTGCCAAGAAAAAAGAATTAATTACTTTAATTATTTACATTACATTTTAAATCAATTATTTACAAATAAAAATATTACTTTAACCTTATGTCGTCTTTGGAACGACTTTGAAGTACACAATGAGCTGATAAAACTAAAGAATTCCCAGAGCCGAGCGGCTCCATGCGGCCTTTCAAAGGAGATCGCATAGCGATGCTCCTTCCCAAAAGGTACCAAGTGACGCCAATCATGACGACAACAACCCGTCAGATGAAGCAGCTGAGCAAGGGAGACACAAGGTCCCCCACAATAAAGAACTTCGTAAAGTATTTGCTGAGGTATTATACCCTTATGTGGAATGTTGTGACGAGTGTTGTGACGAGTCCGAGATTCAAGGAAACATCTGCACCAGGATAGGTATGTCGCAACAAATACGATGCAGCCAAGCAAGCCGATGCCACCAGGAGTCACACCGCTAACCATCGGACACCGTCAAATCGATAAGTACTCCGTGCTCTCTTACTTCTTCACCACGCATCACTAGCGTTGTACCTCGAGAGGGCGCGACCAACCTCTCAGAAACCAAAGTGCCATGCTCGAGAGGTACCTCGATTAGTGACCTGCACAACGAACAGGGCGGAATCCTCGCTCCTACAAGCTGAAGGCTTCATACATGCCAGACTGACACTAGACATTACGCTTCGAGAGGACATGAAAAAAAGCCCTTCAGGTACCGAGCGAATGCTCAAGATACCCTGCCTAGAGGCCTACAAGAGAGGAATGGGCGGTTAAATCGTTCTTCCAGGCCACAAGCGCAAATCAAATCCATAAAAGATCGCAGCTCAAGATCTCAGCTAGATACAAAGGTAGTCACACAAGACCCAATGGTGCACAATTCAAGAAAAGAGAGAAAAACTGCTAGTCCAACCAGCGGCGCAGTAATCTCCGCCTACGCATAGTCACACTGGATTGACTTGCTCCCCTGAGACATGGTTCCTATAGTCTAATTCCCACAGCAACACAACACAGACATAAAACGGAGAAGAATGCGGAAGAGGGTTTGTTACCAGGTGACACACAGCTCCTGCCAGTTGACGAGGCTTCATAGCAAAGCTGCTTTTCCCAGCCCAGTCGACACCAGTCGTCTTCACCTCACCGTTACTCAAGGAAACACTCTAGACAAGGCGCACTCCGGAAGAGCGTGGTAGGCGCTATACAATACACACCTTCTGCATGTCGACAGGTCCATGAATCAAGTTCCCACACTGTCTACAGTGAAAATGGAAAATATTTAGTTCCAGAAACATTGACTGATGGCGCTGCACAACTGAACTTATACTGAAAAGACATAAAAACACATTTTAAAGTCAATTTATTTGAACGCATCAAAAGGCATCAAGGGAGGTCCAACCATTACAACAACAATCCCCATCAGACAAAACAGATGAACAAGGGAGACACAAGGCCCACCACAACAAAGAACTCCGAACTAAGCCCCTGCTGAGGCATGATAATTTCCCACCCGCAGAATATTATGACGAATGCATAATTGAGGGAGACGACTGAAACAGGGTGGCTGTGTCGAAACAAATACGACTCTTCCAAATTTGCTAAAGCTAACAGGAATTCAGAATTGAGCAACAGAGACAGTTTGAAGAACTAACGCTGTGCTCCGCACACCATTTGTCACACGCCTCGAGAAAACGTGATCAAACCCTTGGGTACTAAAAGTACCAAGGGACGAGAGGCATCCTGCTTAAACGCCTGCACAAACGAACAGAGAGGAACGAATCACTGCTCCAAGTTCAAGGCTACATGCGTCCTAGTTGTCACTAGCATTATTCTAGAGAGCCCGTGACAAATCCTTCGGGCACCAAGAGTACAAGTACATAAGGTACCCCGCTTAGAGGCCTACATGAGAGGAACTTGCGGTTCAATCGCTCCTCAAGTCCAGAAGCATGAATCAAGACAGTAAGACATAACAGCTCAGCTCAAGACCACAACAAGACACAAATAAAGCTGTCGAACGCCCCAACGGCTACACGTCGCAAAGACGGCATTCGTGAGGTTTTGTACAGAAGCCGAAATCAATCAATACTAAAATGAGCCACCAAGGACCGGCCAACCGGAGACCAATGCACACTGTAACTGAATTTAAATTAGCCAAAGCCTAATCGGGAACAACAGAAACCGTCAAGACGTCATCTGTATACTGGACATTGCAAAACAAGGGGAGAAAACTGCTAATCCAACCGCTGGTGCAGTAAACTCTGGCTAACATAGACACGCTGGATTAGTTTATACTCTAGAGACATGGGTATATAAATCCGACTCCCAAAGCAAGAAAGCACCAGACACAAAATAGCGAAGAATCAGGAAGACGGGTTTGGTACCGCATGACACGCTTCTCCTGTTAGTTGGCGAGTTTTTGTGGCTAAGGAACCTCTTCCAGCCACAGTTGGCACCGGCCATTCGCATCTCACTGTTGCTGAAGGAAACACCCCAGATAACGTAAGCCACGAAAGAGAGTAGTTATTCCATTCAACACACACCTTCTGCAAATCAGCAAGCTCACGAACTAAGCTACCCACACTATCTACAGCCGACACCGGCCGGATTTGCCTTCCAGTGACTGAAGGAGTAATCCTATCTAACATAACATGAAACATTTGGTAAAAACCCCAAACACATACAACACATTTTATATTTAAATTTCACATTTTTTTTCTATTTCTATTTCTATTTCCAATTTAAATTTTATTTTTTCGCGCACAAACACTTAGGATATCAAATGCAAAAAACCTCAAAAGGGGACCACCTCTCACGGTTCCAGAAAAAGGTTGGCAATGTCTCAGTTATGTTATAGACCGGGAACCGGCAACATAGACAATCATCTCACCGAGTTCACGGATAAAATTCTAGGATTAGTTAAATCTTGATTCGCGTATTAAAACGCTATCTGTCTGCCAAGTCATATCTTGGTGGAAAACACCGGAAAATCCGATTTTAGGGGCTGACTCGTAGGTTTACCATTGTGCTTTCCTGCACAAAAAGGTATGAAAACATGGAGGGCTGGGAGCAGGAAAATACAATGGTAAACCTACAAGTCAAACGCTAAAATCGGGTTTTCGGGTGTTTTCCACCAAGATATGACTCGGCAGACCGACTGCGTTTTAATATGGGAATCGAGATTTAACTAGTCTTAGAATTTTATCCGTGAACTCGATGAGGTGATTGTCTGTGCTGCCGGCTCCTGGTCTATTAGGTATGGAGAAATCACGTTTTTAAACTTTTCCATAGGTTAACACGGGATTTCACTATCGTTACAGTACGGGTTTTCGTTACAGTGAAGTGGCCTCGAGACTGCTCTCGTACTTGTCGTGGGCTCGATTCTCGCTGGTTCCAATGTAAGCTTCCCCAATTGTAATAATCTTCCGGCTTAATGTGCTGTGTATTCCGTAATGTGGATAATCTATAACAAATATTGTATAAAATTTCGGCTTCCAGTTTTCGACGGATTTACACGTTTTAAAAGTTTCTGAACAAAATATGACTGTTTTTAGAAAATGTTACTATGTGACAAAAAGTTTTTGAGCGCTGTATCTTACGAACTAATGTACGGAATTTTATAAAACTTTTGATTCAGTTAAATTGATGCTAATTAGATTTTGGTGTAAATCGCGCCACAGGTGGCGTTGCTATGCTGCATTTAATGATTTCCACAATAGCTATATCTCAAGAACTAATTCACGGAAATTCACCAAACTTTATATTCTAAAATATGTGAGATTAAAATTCTGATAAAATTTACTTAAAAGGTGCTAAAATATACATGGAGAGGTCTTTATAGCATAAAAAACGACAAAAGAAGTTAAAATCCCCAAGTTCTTTCAACTTCACTATAACAGCCGTCATTAGGGGAAAAAGATCAGAGGAGATTATATTTTAGCACCTTTTAAGTAAATTTTATCAGAATTTTAATCTCACATATTTTATTTGTAATCAAAGTGAACATGACGTTCAATAATTATAGTTTTAGCTATATTTTGTAACTTTATCTTCTGTTATATTTCGACATAAGTTGGTGCTGATTAGGTTTTCGCGTAAATCATATAAAAAGTAGCGGTGCTGCGTGTTGTGGTTACTTAGAACCACTACCATATTTTTATTTAATTTCATTTAGAAAATATTTTTATTAATCTTGTATTCATTTAATTTTAATATCCGCATTTCAAAATTATTTTAATTCCTTTTTTTTTCAACTCTCCCCTGTAAGTTTTTCTTTCTGGCTTAGCATTTCATTCATTTTAAAATCATAAACGTCGTTTTGAAATCTTTACTTCCGGTAAAAGAATGATCTGGAAAATTCCATATCTTTCTATTTGTGAAGTCATATCCTTTGGTAGCTCCACCCCTTAACCAATAATATTTAAATCTGTTTAATTCGTAATTTCAAAATTCTTAACTCTTTACTATTATTTGGCATCTCATCTCAGTGAAATCTATCAAGTTTCCCTTTTTTTTAAAGCGGTTTTTTATATACTTTAGAATTGCATTTTATGCCAACGCAAGGCGTTTGTATGTTCGTCCCGCCAAGGTTGGCGTGTTTTAAGGATTATAGCAACCCCCCTTTACTCTGTTCGGAGAGCTCGCGCGCATTCAGCACTAGCGGTTGAGTTGAAACTTCAATGCAGAATGGCTGCCCCTTTTGCCGTTCTCCGAAGAAATTATGTCCGCGCGCACCTGCGTAAGTGTTCTGTCAACGAACGCAGTGAATGGATGGATACCTCTTCCCCTTCTACAAAAAAAAAAATAGTAAACGGATCTCATATCTACAGTAAGAAATATTAAAAGAGCAAGAATATTTCTTTAACATTGTGTAATCGGCTGCATAAGTTCGTATTCAAATTATGCTGTCATTTCGAGTCGTAGAATTGTGATGCTAAAAATTCATCTAAAAGCCTGTGCCTCCATACTCCCCAAAGGAAAAGTTATTTTAATTTCCTTAGTGAGAATGTAGTTTTGTGTGTGTCCATCATAAAAAAAAAGGAAAATCTAAAAGAATAAGAGATGTATTTTACGATAATTGCGTTATGTTCTACAAAAATAATTGTTTCATAAATAAAAGATTTTCAAGGAAGATTTTTCATTTGTTTATTTTTTCTTTCTGCAAATGTCCCCATCATTCTTCTGTTCTTTCGGGTCAATGCAGGTAATGTTTTTACCTTTGATTTTTTATTCTTAAATTTACAAATGTATGATAAGTAAATTCAGATTTTCTTTAATTAATGACTGTTATGTCAATGTGGTGTTTTGTGGCCGCAACAAAATGTTAAATGTACACTATACGATTGAGCCAAAAAAAATTATTCCTGGATTATATTTGGAATCTCAATATACAAAATAACTGTACAATGATATTCTTTCACCTCCTATCTCCGAAACACAACATCTATCTTTCCTGGTACCGTGAACCATTGGAAACCTTTATGACATGACAGTTATTAAGTTATATTTTGATATGAAAATGTGTTTTAGTGTATTATTTATAAATATTTGATATTTAGAAAAGGTGGCTTCCTTAAATTTTTTATACAATCTTTCTAAAAAAAAGAGAAAGAATTCTTGTAATATTTGCAGTTTATTATTAGGGGAAAATGATTGTTTATGATATTATTTACAAAAAAAGATGAGTTAAAAAAAAATCTAACTTGTAAGTAAATGATTGATTTTGATGCCATTTTGTTTTGATGATATTTCGAGAACAGTTATTACATTATTCTGTTCAATTGACATTTTAAAAGGTGACTTCATATGAGATTAATTTTTTTTTTTTACTTCACCACATTATTTAAAAATTTATTCGGATTTGTTTTGAAATTTGTTCAACATTGTTTTGAAATTTGTTCAACATTGTTTTGAAATTTATCACCATGCCTCCAAAAGCAAACTTAAACCTTTGTATTCAACCATTCGATGGAAATCCTCAGACAGTCGAATTTTTCTTCGACCAGTTATCAGATTTGAAGGAATTATATAATTACTCTGAAAAAGAACTTTTTGCTCTTTTCAAGTCAAAATTACAGGGTACTGCATTACATTTCTTTCTCGAAACACAATTTCAATTCAAAAATTCTAACCTTCAAACCATTCGCAAAGAATTTATTAACTATTTTCTGCCAAGTAAAAAATCTGACACTTGAAAGTCTCTTCAAAATTTAAAATTGGATTCTAATGAGTCAGTTAAAAATTTTTCATATCGTCTGGCTAAACAGCTTCGACTTGCTTATCCTAAGTTAGATCCAGCTGCTCTAGATTCTTTGAAATTTACTCATTTTATTCAAGCTTTACCTAAGCAAATTAAAAGGAAAATTCTAGAAGAAAACATTTCCACATTTGAGTTAGCTCTTGAACGAGCACAATTTTTACAAGATATCTATGATTCACCACCTACTCAAAAATCTAATCAACATTATGACCAAGTTTATTCGCTGAATAATGAAAATAATGGTGAAAATTCAAAATTTCCTGATAGTTTTGTTGAACAAGCTCCTATCAGACATAAAAAGGACAGAGTCTATAGAAATTCACAAATAGCATTCTCGCCATCTGAATCTCATAATGGACATTCTCCTAGACATAGAACTGTTGTTAAAAAAAAGCGTGTAACTTACTCTCCCTCACCAGTTAGACATAACGTGGCTTCTAGAAATAAAACAAACTTTATTCAGCATAAGCCAGATCAAAAACGATCTTTCTTTCGGCCAAAGTTTGACAAGTTTTCTCACAAGAAAAACTCTTCAGAGTATTTTCGCAAACAAAATGTTATCCAATGTGCCTTTTGTGGTCGTTTTAATCATCTTATGGAGTCATGTTACAAGTTTAGAAATCTACTTGACTCTTCTAGGTAAAATGCCAATCACACTCAAGACTCCCATTTTTCTTCGAATTCTTCTCAAAGAAAGAAAAACTTTACTTCTTTTTCTAAAAATAAAAATGATGATAAAAATTATCATTTAAACAAGTAAGGGAGATTGGTCCAACTGACCACCATCCCTCCCAATCATACTCGTTAGGGTCAGTACACTCCTGTGACAATTCAAGCGAATGTCACATTGACAAAAATTCTTCTTCAACTACTTCCTTTTCAAGCGCTGTTACACAGACATCACCAATGGTGCAAAAAATGAACAGACCCTGCTGTTCTGAAAATTCTTTGTCATCAAAGTATTCTTCTCAAATTGAGGATTGTGTACAACAACGACATGTAATTTGCAGCTCTTTTGATAACACTTATTCACTTCCATGTATAATTATGAATGTTCAACATAATGAGATATCAACTCTCATTGATACAGGCTCCACTTTAAGTTTGCTGGATCATGAATGCTTTAATAGCATTAAATCCAAAATCCATTATAAATATTTATCTAGAAATGTTTCTGTATCAACTATAAACTCTAAAGTTTTCTTTAAAGGATGTATCGAGATTGCATTCAAAATAGACAAATTCTTTTTTCATCATGTCTTTTACCTTACTGATATAAAGAATGTTAATTTTGAAGCCATACTTGGTTTTGAGTTTATAAACAAACATTCTATAACCATCTCTCCAACTTTTAAATCTATTTTAATTAAAGATAAACATATACCTTTTAACGTTCAAAAAGAGTCTCCTAGCAGTTTTTATTTGAATTCTCAGTATAATAATAATAACAATATAACAGTGCCACATTCTTTTGACACCAATAAAGTGCCTATTTATGAAAATTCTATGTCAGTTAACACAAATAATGGTACTTATTTTGATAATATGAATGGAAATTTTGGTGATAATTATTTGCATTTGGTAAATAATTATGAAAATTATCCTTGCAATTACAGTTTTCCAAATAATGGTTTGTTTATAAATAGTGTTGGTAATACTGCTATGAATTATGATAATTCTTTTATGAATGCTAATCTCAATATCAGAAATTTAGGAGGTCATGCTCAAGTTTTTACTCAGTTTCCTAATTATTTTCCCACTCATACAAACTTTGATTATCCTAATGTTATAAATAATATTTCTAATACCAATACCAAAATTACCTCTGATGACAAAAATGTCATATCTGAAGATGACAATGACATTAGTTATGTTGGTAAAAAGTACACCAATTTGAAAAATGGTAATGAAAAATTATTGAGTTCTAACATGGTACAAACTGTAAATAGAGAGTTGATTCCCCCCAATTCTTCTGTTTATTTACATGTCAAATATTTGAATTCCCCATCTGAATATTTTATTTTTAAGCCTGCTTTCAAAAGTAAAGCTCTTATTTTGCATGAATCATTGCATTCTAAATCTTCAATTCAAAAAGATTTATTCTTAGTTGTATGTCAGAATATATCCAAAGTGGATGTTCATTTAAACAAACATACAATTCTTGGTGAGTGCATTAATGTAGATGAGAATGATATTGAAAAATATTCCTTTGATTTAGATTCAGAAATTGAATATTGTAATTTAATTTTACCATCTGAGGAAATTAAAAGAAAACGAATACAAGAACTGTCACCAGATGATTTTGACTTAAAGCACTTGTCCCCACATGAAAGTGACTGTTTACTAAAATTATTGTGCAATAAAGCTCAAGCATTTTCTAAATCCTTAGACACTTTGGGTCATACAGACCTAGTGAATCCTCAATTTTCAATGATGAATTCTCATCCTGATAAAACCCTACCTTTTCCTGTGCCACAGGCACTAGAGCAAGAAGCTCTTGACCAGATTAATCAAATGCTAAATGCTGGCATTATAGAAAGATCAAATTCTTCTTGGGCTTGCCCCATGCTGTTAGTTAAAAAGAAAAGAACTGACATGTCAAAACCTCAAAAATATCGTTTGGCTTTAGATCTACGATTATTAAATTCTATTATTATTCCTTCTTCATATCCTCTATCTCGCATTCAAAACCTATTAGTACAATTGTCAAAATTTAAATACTACAGTACACTGGACTTACCCTCTGCGTACTGGCAGTTGCGGTTCCTAAAGAGATGCAAGATAAGCTCAGTTTTACCACTCCATGGGGAATGTTTACCTACCTTCGTCTTGTTTTCAGCTTGAAGACGGCTGCAAGTACTTTTCAACAGTTAATTGATTCAGTTATTCAATTATCCGAAATTGACTCTTGTTACGCATACCAAGACGACATAGTTGTTGGCGCTAATTCGTTTGAAGAAATGGTTGCAAAACTCACAAAACTCTTGGATACTCTAATTGCCAACAACATTACACTTTCACCTGAAAAATGTTCTTTTATGCAAACTAGCATTAACTTTTTAGGCTTCCTCCTCACTGATCATAAAATTCTTCTAATTACAAGCAATATTTTGAAAATTACTTCTTTTCCAAAGCCAAAAACTAAAAGGCAGACAAAGAGTTTTATTGGCTTATGTTCATTTTACAGGTCAATCATACCTCATTTTGCTAAATTAATTACTCCTCTTATTGAAATCACCAAACCTAAAAATAAATTCTGTTGGAAATCTGAACAAGAAAATGCATTTAATAAATTGCAAGAATTTTTTTTCCATAAACCCATGCTCAATCTTCCAAATTGGAATGAGACCTTCTATGTTAATACAGATGCCTCAAAGACAGCAATTTTAGCTGTTCTTATGCAAAAAATTCAAGATGAACTTCGCCCCATTTCTTATTATTCCAAAACTTTATCTCAATCTGAAAAACAGTACCCAGCCATTAAACTGGAACTTTATGCCATTTATAAAGGTATAACGGCTTTTAAATATTACATTTTCGGCAGACCTTTCATTCTTTTGTCTGATGCTAAACCTCTCAATAATTACAAAAAATCAACATCTCCTGCTGACATCACTACACGTTGGATGTTAGAACTATCCGAATACTCTTACACATTTCAGCATGTTCCAGGCAAAGATAATGTGTTAGCAGATTTTCTAAGTAGGACACCTCATATTCCTACTGAAGATCTCCATACTAACCCTGATCTCATTTTTGAACAAGAAGTACTGCCTATTGTTGATAATCAAAATGACTTACATAATGAAATTTCTCAGTATCCATGTGGATTGATTGGTAAAAAACATCATAACTGCCATCTTCAAAGTGACCCTCCATCTATAAATAATGTTAGTAATGAAGACCCATTGTTAGAAATTTTTGATCAAACCATCCTTTCTGAACAACAAAAAGATCCTCAAATTAAGAAAATGTATGAAGATATTAAATCTAATAAAAAATCTAAAAGTTTAAATGGCTATTACATTAATCCAAGTAATGAGTTGCTTTGTTATAATGGACACTTCTCTTCAGAAGACATTGAATTACATAGAGCTGTTTTACCATCTTCACTCAGAGCTAAAGCTTTAAGAATTGCTCATATTACTCATACTGGTATTCATAAAACCATTGTTAATTTAAAGAAAAGATTCACTTGGAAAACTCTAATTTCTGATACAATTAATTATGTCAACTCTTGTGAAATTTGTTTAGTAAATAAAAATCATAAAAAAACACTGCTCCATATCTTCCAGCACCTATTCCCACAGCTCCCAATCAAAAAGTTTCGATGGATTTACTTGGTCCTTTGAGAAATCACCAGTTTGTCATGACTGTAATCGACCATTTTTCTCGTCATCTTGAATTATATGCCTTGAATAGCATTCATGCTGAGTCGGTGACTAAAGCTCTGTTGAATTACATTTCCACTCATGGAAAACCCGAGTTAACTCTTACAGATCATGGTTCCCAGTTCACTAGTGATTTATTTTCTTATTTCAACAAAAAACTTGGCATAAAGCTAGAGCACAGTACAGTAGCGCATCCACAGGCTAATGGATTGAGTGAGAGATGTAACACTCAAATAAAGTCATCTGTCAATACAATGGCTTCCCAAGGATTTGATGTTCCAACTGCTTTAAAAATTCACCAGTCCATATACAACGCTACACCTCATCCAGCTACAAAATTTACTCCAAATCTTCTTCATTTTGGAAGGGAGGTGAATGATATTTATGCCAATTATAAAACCCATTTTTCCTGGAAAATCCTTAACACTGCATATGAAATCCACAAATTAATGGATGTAATTGAAAAAGTATACTACCAAGCTTACAAAAATAATGAGTCTTCTAGACAAAAAGTGTATCAAAAATCAAGGGAAAAATTAAAATTTGCTAATATCAAAGTTGATGATATTGTTTATGTGAAATTTCCCAGTGTATTTAATAAAAAAGTACAAGGACCTTATATGGTAAAGAAAATAATTTCACCTGTACTTATTCAAATTCAAGATTGCAATAATAATCAAGCATCACCTGTGTTAATTCACACTAACAGAATCTTGAAACTCCAGAAAAGAAATGAAGCATTGCTTCATCCTTCTGATTCATCTAGAAGTGCAACACATGATCAAACGACTGTTGATAGTGCATCTTCTTCTCCTGTGAAACGACATATGCCTACTCATACTACTAATTGTGATTCTCCTCAAATTCAGACCACTTCGAAGTGCCAACAAACAACTTCGCATTCACATAGTTCTGTACATTCTCAAGCATCTGGTAGTAAAACTTCCACTACAGTTCTAAATAAATCTACTCAAAGTAAAAAAAATTATGATCTTCGTCCTCGCAGTCATAAACAATATAAAATATAAATTAATCTTCAATTTTATTTAGGATGCCTTTACCATTGTAAAAAAATCTCATCTATACTAGCTAGATTGGATTGTCAAATACGAAGACTGACTGTTTATTTTATTTTTTACTTCTACCAAAGCTGCAGGCAGCATTCGTGTATTTTTTTATATTTATTTTTTTTAAGTCGCCTTCGTCTTGACACTGTGGAATTGTTTTCCTGCAAAAGTATGTAAATCTTGTTTTTGTTTACTATGTTGCTCACTGAAATATTTTCTTCAAAGCCTTATTCATCTTTTAGAATTTATATGTATTGTAAAAAAAAAAAAAAAAAAAAAAAAATGTGCTAATAGCTCAGAATTTTTAATTTCAGTATTTGATTTAAATATTAAGACAGATTCTTAAAAAAAATCAAATCAAAGTTTTTATAATTCATTATTTTAGTTGCAAATGAAGTGTCATTGATTGCTTTATTTTGATATGGTATTTATCTTAAAAAGTAAATTGTTATTGATATAAAATATGAGTACATATATCATCCTTTTCCCTATTGTGACTTTTAGAGTAACTCAAAATGTTACTTTGTTCTTAATTATAATTCATGCATGTTCTAACAACTAACCTCTTTCTAACATCTAAAATAATAATCATGATGAAAGTTATGCATGCTAATGCTTCTACTGTTATTATAGGTGTATGTAAAGTGGTTGAAAATACATTAAACTTTTTTAAGTGTTTGAAAATTAACAAATTGAAAAAATATTTGTGTACATGAAAATTTTGTACTTTGGATCCAAAGGTACTCTCCAAAGGTACTTTCCAAAGATACTATCCAAAGATACTCTCCAAAGATTATTTTAGGTCTTTACAAAAAATACTCATGTATTTTATATGAAAAATGTAGTAACATGTTTATACTTACAAAGATTGTTCTAAGTGTTTACAAACAAAAAATACTTATGTATTTTACATAAAAAAATAATCACATATTTATTCTTACAGATGTTTGAATTAAACAGAATTCGATAAGCATTTCAGAATATGTAGTATAAATATTTTGTGTGATAATTTTTTGTAAGACAAATGTTATTAAAGTTATGTGGTACTACATTTATGAGAGCTTAAAAATCCTCTCTTTGCATTTATTTTCTTTGAAAGTATTATTATTGTGGTTGTAGAATAACACGATATTAGTTATTCATCTAAGAAAAATTGATTTCTTAAAAAGTGCTATATTTATATATAAATATTTTTAATGAGAGTGTAAACATTCTCTCTTGACTATATACTTACATTTTGAATTTTTGTTATGGAAAATTCTCGGATGAGTAATTTATTGAAGAATTGATTAAAAAAAAATTGAAATGTAGTTCATCGACTGTGACTTGAAATAGAATTGTGATTTAAAGGTACTACTTTAAATTATTGCTTAATTATATGCTTATTAAATTAATTAAATTATTTTCTTTTTCTTTAAAAATAGAAAGGTTTTATTACTAATGTTGTATTATACTGAATGATGCAAAGTCATCATTAATATGCATGTCAGTTTGTATCATATAATATTATTTGTTTATGTGTACATTATTACAATTTTTACCCACTCTTTTAATATACACTGATCTTACTTTACAGTGTTGTATTTGCTATTTCACATATCAGTGAATGAACTTTTAGCAACTTTATTTTAAAAGACTTTGTGTACCTTTGTCAGAAGAATGTAACCCAATATTATTTTTATTTTGTTTCTCATTATTTGAAGTTATATGCATGTTGTATATGTATATAGTTTAGAAAATATTGGCTCAATGTCAAAATTATTAAATTTCTCCATCTTACCAATATTTTCTTTTGGGGAGGCCGGAGTAATATGTTGTGGTTACTTAGAACCACTGCCATATTTTTATTTAATTTCATTTAGAAAATATTTTTATTAATCTTGTATTCATTTAATTTTAATATCCGCATTCCAAAATTATTTTAATTCCTTTTTTTTTCAACTCTCCCCTGTAAGTTTTTCTTTCTGGCATAGCATTTCATTCATTTTAAAATCATAAACGTCGTTTTGAAATCTTTACTTCCGGTAAAAGAATGATCTGGAAAATTCCATATCTTTCTATTTGTGAAGTCATATCCTTTGGTAGCTCCACCCCTTAACCAATAATATTTAAATCTGTTTAATTCGTAATTTCAAAATTCTTAACTCTTTACTATTATTTGGCATCTCATCTCAGTGAAATCTATCAAGTTTCCCTTTTTTTTAAAGCAGTTTTTTATATACTTTAGAATTGCATTTTATGCCAACGCAAGGCGTTTGTATGTTCGTCCCGCCAAGGTTGGCGTGTTTTAAGGATTATAGCAACCCCCCTTTACTCTGTTCGGAGAGCTCGCGCGCATTCAGCACTAGCAGTTGAGTTGAAACTTCAATGCAGAATGGCTGCCCCTTTTGCCGTTCTGCGAAGAAATTATGTCCGCGCGCACCTGCGCAACTGTTCTGTCAACGAACGCAGTGAATGGATGGATACTTCTTCCCCTTCTACAAAAAAAAAATAGTAAACGGATCTCATATCTACAGTAAGAAATATTAAAAGAGCAAGAATATTTCTTTAACATTGTGTAATCGGCTGCATAAGTTCGTATTCAAATTATGCTGTCATTTCGAGTCGTAGAATTGTGATGCTAAAAATTCATCTAAAAGCCTGTGCCTCCATACCCCCCAAAGGAAAAGTTATTTTAATTTCCTTAGTGAGAATGTAGTTTTGTGTGTGTCCATCATAAAAAAAAGGAAAATCTAAAAGAATAAGAGATGTATTTTATGATAATTGCGTTATGTTCTACAAAAATAATTGCTTTATAAATAAAAGATTTTCAAGGAAGATTTTTCATTTGTTTATTTTTTCTTTCTGCAAATGTCCCCATCATTCTTCTGTTCTTTCGGGTCAATGCAGGTAATGTTTTTACCTTTGATTTTTTATTCTTAAATTTACAAATGTATGATAAGTAAATTCAGATTTTCTTTAATTAATGACTGTTATGTCAATATGGTCTTTTGTGGCCGCAACAAAATGTTAAATGTACACTATACGATAGAGCCAAAAAAAAAATGATTCCTGGATTATATTTGGAATCTCAATATACAAAATAACTGTACAATGATATTCGTCCACCTCCTATCTCCGAAACACAACACTGCGCTACATTTTTCGCGATTTTCGCGATAGCTATAGCTCAAAAACTAATGCACGGAATTCAATCAAACTTCATATTCGGTTACACTCTCACATACATAAATTCTTACTATGCTTAGGTGTATACTGCTAACAGGTGTCCCTTTTATGCTCTTTGATTTGGGAATTTTGACTGCAGGCAAGTAAGAGCGTAACTGCTGAAATTCAATGATTTGAAAAATACGATGCTTATATATCCTTTTTAAATGCACACAGATCAACGAACCTATACATTTAAAATTCTCATGATTTCTGCATAGATTGTCAATTAATTCTGGCACTGTGATAGCTAATTTTGAAGTATTTACATGTATGAGATAGAAGAAAGTTTTGGGATTGGCACATACGACTATTTTTTTTTTTTAATTTTAATAAAACTGTATTTTATTTTCGTTTATTTTTTTAAATAGTATATTAAAAACAATATTCTTCAAGTTTAGGTAAATTACTTCTGAAATTGTTTTTTTTTCGCTACAAAGAGTTAACCTTATGTCTATATATACACGTTTTTCATCTATTTACTCCAAGCAATATCTGCACATCTGATTTAACAAAGTAACGTGACTTGGGATGATTCCAAATATATTTCACTTTGGGAGACGTTTCGAATGTTTTTCCATTCATTTTCATTACGAGGAAAAACGGTCCATTTGAAAGATGATAAAATACAAAACTACTCCCATTTCGGAATTGAGACACATACATGACTTTTTGTGTTTTGTTTCTGCCTGAGAAATTGGACTCTAATTTACTTTTCGGTGATTGAAAGGAAGTAAAGAAATATGAACGAACAAACTTTTCTTCAATTGTTAATCAAGAGTTATTGACGTTTCCGGCACGAATTTGCAATGCCACTAAAATAAATTTTCGTTATCAGAATCAGACACCAAAGTAAAAACAAGAACGAAAAATCATACGTACAGCATAGATTATGAAACACTTTCCAACACTTTCAGAATACTACATATAACAAATCTTCAGAGTTTACTAAGGTGAAAGATGACGTCTAAATGAACAAGGTTAAACTAGGTGAGGAGGCCTACCCAAGGCCTAAAACTCTACTAGCTCCACCCAGCGACGCACATTAGACATCTCCCATCTTATATTCAGGCAAAGTTTTACAAAGTCTGTTGTACAGATTATTTTCGGTTATTTTCTTCATAGGAGAATAAGTCCATAGTCTGTGGAAAGGGTAATGAAAAATTTACATATTAATGAAACTATCAGAATATTTAATCAATTGGCAGAAAGACATTTTGAAATGTATATTGATTATGCTCAATTAGTCTAACACAATCTGTAATTTTCTGAAGTAGGTTAGGTTTCTTCAAGAATAAGGAAAATCATGATGATAATGATGTTGATTGTGCTCAAGAAAGTCTAAAGCTAAGCTGAAAGTGTGAGGTTAGGATATAATGCAGTGAATTGCCTATTTGGCCACAGGTGCATTTCGGAGAGAAAACCTCATTAAAACTGTAGAGGTATGACGGGAATGGTCCGTGATTTGTCGCGAATACATAGGTATTTCTGTGGTGTAGTAATAGCTCATTAGATACTTTTGGGAGAAGGCTGTATTTATAGCGCTCCGTTTGGGCATAATCTTATTCTTCTTGCCAGTATTGAAGTAGAAATAGATTTAGTTGTTTTTTAAGATATGAAGCTGGATATGGAAATAACCTAACATCTATAGCTGGTGATGTGCAGGAAAGCTCTGCCTCGTTAGCTAGTTTGTCGTCTAAATGAACAATTTGGAAAACACATAACGCATTTGGAAACGCAATTTCTGCTATTATCATGAGTAATCGTTAAAATAGACAATTTTTGTTTTTGCAGCCGTGTATAGGAACTACAGATATGTATACATACTATATAGTATGCTAAAATTTAGTTCAGTTAAACGCATAGCACGGTTGGAAATTTCCACTCAACAATTTTAGATAATAAACGGATGTTGTTGAGAACTTTTGTGCGAACCTGATATTGACCTGCGGGCAATTTTTACACACCAAGTAATAATAATAATAAAATTAAAAAAACAAAAAAAAAAAAAAAAAAAAAAAAAAAAACACAGCACAACTGAAAACGCACTTCCAGCAATTATTGTTCGTAGGATGCAATAGTTCAATTATTCCTCATTTTTTTTCTATAGCCATCATATAGAGCCTCATTTCTTTTGTGTGTCCCTGTAAATAAACGGTAGTTTCTATGCACATCATATTCTATAGTAAGAATCTTCTAGTACACCTCAGTGATTTATATAAATTGAAATATGTTTAAAATACTGTCATATCATTAAAGTACACCGCAAACGATTTTTCCCCATAGACTGTATGTAATGGAATTCTTTTTAGTGGCCCTGTAAATTAACCGAAAGTGCTACACACATCATTTTCGATACCGAACATGCCATAGTAAACCCCCAATAATATGCATCCATTTCATGGCAATCGGACTATATTTACGCGAGTTAGAGCACGGACAGCAGACTGACAGACAAACAGACAGACGGACAGATAAACTGAATTCATAAACACTTTTCAACTATGTTCGAAAGTGTTAATTAGAATAACATGCATTTAAAAAAAGTCAAATGTTATTTAACGCGACAGTGGACATAAAAAATCAAATCCTTCATTTTTCAGTGAATTCATTTGAAAATTGGTATACTTGCAGGCTTAAATAGTTATATTAAAAATTTGGAGTTAAAATAATAAACAGTTTTAATTATTCAAGTTTAAAATTTTTAAAATAACGATAATTGTCATATTTTAAAATGTTTCATGCGCATTTCTTTTGCATAAAATATGACAATATTATGAAATACATTTTACATACTACAATGAAAGTTAGCATGTATTGTAAAAGTTCTGCGAATATATAAGTAGAAAAAAACATTTTTATAAATATGTTTTGTTTTTTTTTCTAAAAAAGTAGCTACACATTTTCATTTGAGCATAAATTTCAGCACTAAAATGCTCCTGAAATGCAACTTTTTGTGCTAACATGTATTTATTGTTGCACAGAGGAGAATTTACAGTATAAGTTTAAGAAAAAAAATCGGATAATTAGGAATGAGCATGGAACGTTTCAAAAGTTAAAAATGCGTGAAATTTTCAATTTTGAGGAAACAGCATAAATAAATACAGTTTTTACAAATATAAAAGCTTATATCTCAGCGAAGACGCGTCAGAATAAAACAAATATTTTTTCATCAGATAAATTTGAGTGTGTAGTTTCATAATTCTTAAAAAAAAAAAAAAAAAAAAACGATTTTTTTGTTGAATTATTTCATGATTTTGAAAGTCTGCTGTCTCCTTAATCTAGGGCCCCACCAGTGGCTGAGAGGTTCTGCTCTCGAAGCTGGTAGACGGGAGGTGCTGGGTTCGATCCCAATCGCGCCCGTCGGCCTAATCGTTCGGAGTTTTCGTGGTTTTCTTCGAACCGTGGATTTCCAAGCGTTAATACGGGTTAGGTTCCATTAGAAAGACTCCCACGAAGGGCACTCCCCCCTGGGCCTATATCCCTCGTGCAGATAATTGGCCGTCATAAATACAACCAACCAACCAACCTTAATCTAGGAAAACACAATGTAACTACAAACGAAGGTATACCATATCCTTCTCCGAGATATTCACGATTCCGAAAACGTTCTTAATCATTAGAAATTTCAGAAATCAGTATGTTTTCAATATTTAACACAAATTTATACATTTTAAAAAAAGATAATTTTATGCAAGTCGTTCATAGATGTGTATAGTGTTAAAAAATACAAAGACTTTTTTATCTGGGAAAATACAATGTAACGACAAACGAAAATATACGTTACCCTCCTCCGAATTATTCACAATTCCGAAAAGCTTTCTTAATGATTAGAAATTTCAGAGACCAATATATTTTCGATATTTAAGGAAAATTTATGCATAAAAAAAGATAATTTTATAGAAGTGGTTCATAGATGTGTATAGTGTTAAAAAATACAAAGGTTTTCTAAGAAAATACAATGAACTACAAACGAAAATATACTATACCCTCCTCCGAGTTATTCACGATTCCGAAAACGTTCTTAATGATTAGAAATTTCAGAAATCAATATGTTTTCGATAGTTAACGAAAATTTATACATTTAAAAAAAGATAATTTTATGAAAGTCTTTCATATATGTGTATAGTGTTAAAAAATACAAAGCTTTTTTATCTAGGAAAATACAATGTAACTACAAACGAAATTATACCATACCCTCCTCCAAATTATTCACGATTCCGAAAAGCGTTTTTAATGAATAGAAATTTCTGAGATCAATATATTTTCGATATTTAAGGAAAAATTATACATTAAAAAAAAATTTAATTTTTTAGAAGTGGTTCATAGATGTGTATAGTGTTAAAAAATACAAAGGTTTTCTATGTAGAAAAATACAACGTAACTAGAAACGAAAATATACCACACCCTTTTCCGAGTTATTGACGATTATGAAAAGCGTTCTTAATGATTAGAAATTTCAGAAATCAATATATTTTCGATATTTAAGGAAAATTTACACAATTTTGAAAAAGATATTTTTTAAAGAAGTGGTTCATAGATGTGTATAGTATTAAAAAATACAAAAGTTTTGCATCTAGGAAAGTACAATGTAACTACAATCGAAAATATACCGTACCCTCCTCCGAGTTATTCACGATTTCGAAAAGAGTTCATTATGATTAGAAATTTCAGAAATCAATATGTTTTCGATATTTAACGGAAATTTATACATTTTTAAAAAAGATAATTTTATACAAGTGGTTCATAGATGTGTATAGTGTTAAAAATACAAATGTTTTTTTTCTATGTAGGAAAGCACAATGTAACTACAAACGAAATTATACTATACCTGCAAACGAGTTATTCACGATTCCGAAAAGAGTTCATTATGATTAGAAATTTCAGAAATCAATATGTTTTCGATATTTAACGGAAATTTATACATTTTTAAAAAAGATAATTTTATACAAGTGGTTCATAGATGTGTATAGTGTTAAAAATACAAATGTTTTTTTTCTATGTAGGAAAGCACAATGTAACTACAAACGAAATTATACTATACCTGCAAACGAGTTATTCACGATTCCGAAAACGTTCTTAATGATTAGAAATTTCAGAAATCAATATATTTTCAATATTTAAGGAAATTTTATACATTTTTTTAAATGATAATTTTATACAAGTGGTTCATAGATGTGTATAGTGTTAAAAAATACAAAGGTTTTTTATCTAGGAAAATACAATGCAACTACAATCGAAAATATACCATATCCGCACCCGAGTTATTCACGATTCCGAAAAACGTTCTTTATGATTAGAAATTTCAGAAATCAATATATTTTCGATATTTAAGGAAATTTTATACATTTTTTAAAATGATAATTTTATAGAAGTTGTTCATAGATGTGTATAGTGTTAAAAAATACAAATGATTTTTTTAAATCTAGGAAAGCACAATGCAACTACAAACGAAAATATACCATGCCCTCCTCTGAGTTTGTCGCCCCACCAGTGGCCGAGAGGTTCTGCTCTCGAACCTGGTAGACGGGAGGTGCTGGGTTCGATCCCAATCGCGCCCCTCGGCCTAATTGTTCGGAGTTTTCGTGGTTTTCTTTGAACCTTGGTTTTCCAAGCGTAAATACGGGTTACGTTCCCTTAGAAGGACCCCCACGGAGGGCACTCCCCCCCCCCCCCCTTAGGGCCTACATCTCTCGTGCTGATAATTGGCCGTCATAAACACAACCAACCAACCAACCCCCGAGTTTGTCATGATTCCGAAAAGCGTTCTTTATGATTAGAAATTTCAGAAATTAATGTATTTTCGATATCTAAGGAAAATATATACATTAAAGAAAACATAATTTTATAGAAGTGGTTCATAGATGTGCATAGTGCTAGAAAATACAAAGGTTTTTTATCTAGGAAAATTGAATGTAAGTACAAGCGAAAATATACCATACCCTTCTCCATCCACGATTCCAAAAAGATCGTTCTTTTTCTTTAGGAATCTGAAAAATCAACATAATTTCGATATATAAAGAAAATTTATACATTTTTAGAAAAGATAATTTTATGGAAGTGCGGTTCACAGATGTGTACACTGTTGCAAAAATACAAACTTTTCTTAAGGCTGTTCTCAAATCCAAAAGGGCAACTTCCTGACATAAGTTTTAATTTATTTTTGTTCGAAAATGTATGAAACTAGCTGGTGTTGTTATTTTTTCCATTTTTTTGCAATCTCAATAGATCTTTCAGAAAATAATGTCGAAGTGAACCTTTTAAACCGAATTTCCGCACGAAAGTATAAAAATCACTCAAGAGCGGCCGAAAAACGGGTTTGTCACGTGATCGATATCGCTTATAACTCAATGGGTAATTGATTGATCAAAAAAAAAAAAAAGGAAAAACAGTTGAATTCCAAAACGCTTCCTTGGCTAGGCTTTCCAATTTTATATCTTTCCGTTAAAAAATGAATTTGTAAATGTGTCAGAACGTTTTGCGCTTGTTCAGCGGAGCAATTAAGAACAGCCTTAATCTATTGTAATATAATATAACCACAAACAAAAATATACCATAACTTCCTCCGTGTTATCCGCGGTTCCGAAAGGCTTTTTTTGTTTTTAGGAATCTGAACAATCAATATAATTTCAATATTTAAAGAAAATTTATGCATTTTTAGAAAAGATAATTTTATAGAACTGGTTCACAGATGTGCACACTACTACAAAAATACAAATGTTTCTTAATCTAGGAAAATACAATATAAACACAAACGAAAATATATCATACTCTCTTCAAAGTTATCCACGAATCTGTAAAACTTTCTTTATTTTTAGAAACTTTTAGAATTTAAAAACGCATGTATGCAAACAAAGTTTCTTTTCTCCCATTGATTTCCGAAAACGTTTCCGAGTAGTTTTATACTGCATTAATCAGTTTTTTCAAAACGGTATATCGGTTTTTAGGATGTTATCCATTCTAAATTATGGTTTAAACGAAACCTAAATATTTTTGGCTGCGTAATTGATTTAATACATGAAAGAGTAACAAATTAATATTAAATTTAATGTTAATGCTGTTAATTTATCACGTTTTTCGTAAAACATAGTTGTTGAAAAGGCTTATTTGAGAATTGAAAGCATCTAGAAAATTACGTTTCGGGTTGAGAAAACTGATTAATGCCCTATATAAACTACTCGGAAAGGTTTCCGAACATCAATAGCAGCAAAATATACTTTGAGTTTATAAATGCTTCTTTAAATCTCGAAAATATATTGTTTTCTGAGCTTTCTAACGATCCAGAATTCTTTTTAGAACCGTGAGTAACTCGGAAGAGGTTATTTTATATTTTTCATCGTGGTTATATTATATTTTCATAGATTAAGAGTATTTTTTTTTCAGTGAAGAATTTTTATTTTTGTATTACTAATTAATTAAATTATAGATATAGACTAAAGTTCTCAGTAATTCTGTCTGTGACACTTATCTAAGGTCATCAGCAGTGAAAATTTTGTCCTTGTTCGGCATTGTATGGACACTAATATGCTTCCAGTTTTTCTCGTATAAAGTTTACCTTCAAAGAAAAGCACAAAAGTAGCTTCATTACCGTTGAAATTATCAAGAAAAATCCGGACTCGTTTTGAAGTGAGGCACTCCCTATTTTTGAGTATATAAAGGGGATTGCGAGACTGGTTTCTGGTATAAAATTATCTGTTGTATTGTATTCTACACTGAAAAACAAATCCTCAAATTGACAGAAAAAAACTGTCAATTTTGGAGCCAGAGGAAAACCGTTTAATTTACAGATAATATCTGTAATTTCTCATTAGGACAGTTATTTTCTGTAAAAAAATATACATTTTTTTCTCTAAAAATTACGAAATTCAGTTTTTTACAGAAAAAACGGTTTTCCTTTAAAACAGTTTTTTTTTCTGTAAAAAATACAAATTTTGTTCTTTAAAAAACTGCAGATTTTTTTTACAGTGTACCATCCGTCAAATTTTGCTCAAGAGTTTTAAACCTGAAAAGTACTCGTAGAATCAACCAGTAGAATCCGTAGCATTTCCCTTCTCAAAGCATAGAAAGTCCTGCAACTTAGGGAATTAATAAGGCAACAATACTTGCGAAATTCTATGGAAAATAGCTGATATAGAAGTACCTTTTTTCGGGAACTACTCCGGCGATTTCATCATTTTTTTTTTTTTATAATTTTGGCTAAACTATAAATTGATTATTCGGCATGAAATAAAAATAAAAAATACAGTATTAAGCTATCTAAAAACCTATCATTTTAAAAAATGTACGGTACTAAAAAGAGTTGATTTATCATGAAAAGAAAACAATTCAAAATATATCCCATCATAATACAAAAACATATTGAAGTAGTATTTCGCAAATGTTGTTCTCTTAAGGTATCTTCATGCGTTGAGAGTGTTTTTTTTAAATGTTAAATAATATTGAATAAATACACATATTTTTAGCTCAATTGCAATACAGAATGCTGAAAAACATAAAATCCTAGCAATATCTTCATAACATTTAAAAAAAAAAAAAAAAAAAAAAAAAAAAAATGGTGTTTTTGGCCTTTTGTTTTTAGCGAAACTTCATGCTTACACACAGAAAGCGTACATTCAATCCAACTAAATATGTTTCGATTTCCTTTGTACTACATACAATAATTATACTTCCCTGTCACTGAAACAGAAGTTTCACAATATCTTGAAAATTAACGGAAATATTTTAAAATATGACAAAAATACATATTTTTTATAAAATGGTACCATTTTTTATATTCGCGTACCTACAAAATTACATTATCACAGAAAGTTTAGATTCTAGTTCAGAACATAGTGAGTAATATGGAAAGCATTCTGACAAAATTTCACTGAAATATGTTGCGCAATGGAGTTTATCAAACATGGAAATAACAGAAAAATTGATTTTCCAGAATTCGCATTTAAAGATTTCTTATCTATAAATCTGGAAGTGTCAATTAAGGTTTATTAGTGTTTTTATGTAAAAATGTAAGAAAATCATGCCTAGAAACATGCTTTACATTTATCCTGGTCTATCTACGTTCAGTTCCGGTATTTGATACATTACTTCCCCTTTATTAAATTGGCCATAACTATTCTTCTAGTAATCGTAGCATTAAAATTAAAACATATTTGAAATTATAAATGATTGTACTTTTAAATAAATAATAACAGTTTAAAAAATGTTACCGAAATGGTCATTTTAATGTAGGTAGATACCTTAAGCATTACGTGGTTATTTACGCACTATGCGGAGTTTGAAAATCCCATTTTTTCTTTTGGTGTCTGTATTCTCCTTCAATGGGACAGATACGTTCTTAGCATAGCATAAGGGTTACTTCAAGTAAAACTTTAACTAATTAAAATACATATAAAAGCACAAATAATTGTACAAAAACTACTTTCAGGTGCATACATATAATATAATGATATATAAAATATAAATTAAAAATACCTTAAAATACATTAGAAAAACCCAAAACATTTTCAACCATTACAAGGCAGTCATCAGTAGGATTTAAATGTTGTTATTACTTTCTTTGCGCTTATTCGAGAATTGTCCAGAAGAAAATATTGTAATTTAAATGTTGTACGTCAGATGAGATGCCATATAAAGTTCTTCAAATTTTCAATAATACGAGCTTTCATCTATTACGCAGCAAATCTCTTCATAATCCACGGATATCCTATGATAGTGCATCGTTACAAGCTGTATAATTGCTAATAAAGATTTTTCTAATGTATTTTAAGATAATTTTAATTTCTATTTTAAATATCTTTATATTATATGTATGCACCTGAAAGTAATTTTTTTTACAATTATTTGTGCTTTTACATGTATTTTAATTATTTAACTCAAGGTGAATATAGCACTAGAATTTTAACTTTCATTTATTAAAACTTTAACTGTTCATAGCAAGTCATTTTGCTTAACACTTCTCTGCATATTGATGCAGCACCCACATGATGCACTTAAAAGTTGATGCATTTTAAGAGACTATTTTCTTATGGTAATCTCATTAAGCCTTTTGGTGTCTGTATTCTTCTTCAATGGCACGTGTGCGTTCTTAGGATAGCATAGGGGTGACTTCAAGTAAAACTTTTACTTTTCAGAGCGTTTCTGCTTAAAACATCTCTGTACATTGAAATAGCACTTACATGATGCTCTTAAAAGTTGATATATTTTAAGAGATTATTTTATTGTGACAATGTCATTAAGCCTTTTGGTGTCTGTATTCTCTTTCAATGGGGCATATGCGTCCTTAGGATAGCATGAGGGTGACTTGAAGTGAAACTTTTACTTTTCATAGCGTTTTTGCTTAACTCGGCTCTGCATATTGAAATAGCACTTGCATGATGCACTTAAAAGTTGATACATTTTAAGAGATTATTTTCTTGTGATAATCTCATTAACCCATGAATTATGAATTCATGAAAAGTTTATCTTCTAAAGCATTTTTAGCAAATTTTTTAAACTACATTAGAAGATTTACATAATCATTTAATAAATTTTAGAAGAGTTTTACAAGGATTGAAGGATTATGAAAAGTAAAAGTTTTACTTGAAGTCACCCTTGTGCTATCCTAAGAACGCACACTTCCCATTGAA
Organism: Maratus speciosus; assembly: GCA_963932465.1. Taxonomy (NCBI): domain Eukaryota; kingdom Metazoa; phylum Arthropoda; class Arachnida; order Araneae; family Salticidae; genus Maratus; species Maratus speciosus. The sequence goes on from OZ010789.1 coordinate 64,389,757, forward strand.
GGAGAATACAGACACGAAAAGGCTTAATGAAATTTTCACAAGAAAATAATCTCAAAAAATTTATCAACTTTTAAGTGCATCATGCAAGTGCTATTTTCACCATTATATTTTAACATTGTACTGATGATTATATACTTTCATGATGTCATTTTTCTGTAGATTAAGAAATATTTGTCTTTTCTTACAGTGTTAAAATTTTGGTATTACTACATTTCATTTTGACATATTGTATTGATGATTGCATACTTTCAAAATATTATATTTCTGCAGATTAAGAATTATTTGCCTTTTCTTAAAGTGTAGAAATTTGGCATTATTACATTTTATTTTGACATTATGTTGATGTTTGTACACTTTCGGGATATCATATTTCTGTGGATTAAGAAATATTTGTCTTTGCTTACATTGTAGAAATTTGGTATTACTACATTTTATTTTGACAAGAAACATACATTTTTAAAATTTCATCAATTGCTGAAAACAGGTAGTACCTATATTAAAAGTATTTATTAACATATATAAAAATTCAGTTTGTATATATAAGATATAAAAAGTTCGATTGGAATACATTAAATTACATAATCCAATATTACAATTTCTATATAATTAATGAATTCGAATAGAAACTACAGCAGTGTTCGAATAATTGAAATTAATGTGAACTCGAAAATCCCAAAAGCAAAGATGTATTTATTTAATGAAATTTCTTGCAAACTTTACACGTGTTTTCGAAGAAAATTATCCTAAGAAACTATCAGTCTTGCTTAGAAAAGAAATAAGAATGAGCCTTATATTAGAAAAAACACGTTATTCGCAAAGTAATACGTCGCAACTGAAGAAAACAGAACTGCTTACATAAGCAAATTACATATCGAAAAGCCATTTACCTTCCTGAAAACAACCCATTCATTTGAATCTAAATGACGAAGTAATCTTTTAATGGTTAGATTTTCACATTTATTTTAAGGAAAGTACTTAAAGTAGTTTACTTTAAATTGATTAGTAAATTTTCTTTTTTACACGGCTTAAAAAGTTTTAGTTTTCTGTTGATTATGGAAGGGTAATAAAATTTATAAACCATTCGCTGTGATATTGTAAAGGAAATTTTTTTGAACGTTTCTAAATGAGTTTAAAAAATAAACTGTTCCTTCTAGCGAATTTTAGAAAGTCTTATAACACTTTAGAATTACGTAAATCAATGTAATTACTGAAGGATATTTAAGGTGTAGCAAAGGTTGTGTTTTATGAATTGGTTAAAAATGCGTAAAAAGTGCCTTTTCCTGTAATGACAGTAAAATTATATTTAGAGGACAAATACTACTGTTAACATAAACTATATGGCCATTAATGACCGGAAACTTTCAATTTTAGACATTTTGTCGAATATTTAGAAATATACTGGTCCGATTCTTCTGAAATTTCAGGATTAAAAAAAAACAAAACAAATTTGCTTCATATTTATCAACATCGATTTGATAAGGAGCACAATTAGGGGGGCCAACAAAAATCAAAGAAAAATATAGTACTTGGGTTCACCCTGTAAAATAAAATCCACGAAATGATGTATTGCTACACATTATAAATAGAAAGACAATGTGAAATATGTGTATTCATTTGTGTAAAAATAGCACGTATATTAATAGAGATATAGCGATTAAAAATAAATAAAAAATTCTTGCATGTTTTTTGCTTATAACATGCAGGGTTTTTAACCAAATTTAATGCAGTTTTTAGAAAAAATGACAACATATAGTAGAAACAATATAGTGCAATTTTAATATAAATATATTAACTATTTTAAGAAATATGAGCAGTTGTGTAATTTTTTTTTAATCTGCACATGTGTGAACGATAACAGGGTCTTTTTGCAGAATTTAATAGTCAACTCTATGGAGCAACTTATTAAAAATAACCAGTCAAATATCGTACAAATTCGGAAAGATATCGGCGTTAAAGTGAGCTAATATTTAGTTGTTCTCTAAAAGAAGCTAAATGATAAGGATTTTCCACAAATTGCCATTTTTTATTAACTGACTTTTAGAAAAATTTAGCATTTAGTGACTATTAATGAGCAGATTTAGAAAAAATGTCTCGATTTTGATACTTTTTTTTTATCATGGTATAGGCTCGTTCTGGTGATTATCCAAGAAGAACTAAAGCATCAATAAAAAATAAAAATGAAAAATTTCTTTGAATTAAAATTGACAATTTGTGGACAATCCCTTATTATTCAGCAAGTTTTAAAGAGCATTTACGAATCAGCTTACTCTAACTCCGATATCTTTCTGAATTTTTACGATATTTGACTGAATTTTTTAAAAATAAGTTGCACCATAGCGTTGTCTATTAAATTATGTAAAAATATCCTTGCTATGTTTCATGTATGCGATTATAATATTTTTTTCATACAACTGCTCATATTACATAAAATATTTAATATATTTATATTCCAATTGCACTATTATTGTTCCAACTACATTTTGTCAATTTATCTGAAACTGGCGTTATATTTTGTTGAAAACCCTGCATGTCACAAGCAACTTTTGAAGCAACTTTTTAGAAACTTTTAGAATTTAAAGAAACATTTATGAAAATAAAGTTTCTTTACTTCCAATTGATTTTCGGAAACGTTTCCTAGTAGTTTTATAGCGCATTAATCAGCTTTCTCAAAACGGTATATCGGTTTTTAGGATGCTGTCCATTGTCAATTATGGTTTGAACGAAACTCTAACATTTTTGGTTGCGCTATAGATTTTACACATGAAAGAGTAACAAATTAATATTAATTTTAATGTTAATGCTGTTAATTTATCACGCTTTTCAGTAATACAGGTTTCTTGAAAATGCTTATTTGAGAACTGATAGCATTCGAAAATCTTACGTTTCCGGTTGAGAGAACTGATTAACGCCCTATATAAACTTTCGGAAAGGTTTCCGAAAATCAGTAGCAGCAAAAGCCACTTTGAGTTTATAAATTGTTCTTTAAATTTCGATAATATATTGTTTTCTGCGATTTCTAAAGATCCAGAATTCTTTTTAGAACCGTGAGTAACTCGGAAGAGGTTATTTTATATTTTTCATCGTGGTTATATTATATTTTCATAGATTAAGAGCATTTTTTATTCAGTGAAGAATTTTTATTTTTGTATTACTAATTAATTAAATTATAGATATAGACTAAAGTTCTCAGTAATTCTGTCTGTGACACTTATCTAAGGTCATCAGCAGTGAAAATTTTGTCCTTGTTCGGCATTGTATGGACACTAATATGCTTCCAGTTTTTCTCGTATAAAGTTTACCTTCAAAGAAAAGCACAAAAGTAGCTTCATTACCGTTGAAATTATCAAGAAAAATCCGGACTCGTTTTGAAGTGAGGCACTCCATATTTTTGAGTATATAAAGGGGATTGCGAGACTGGTTTCTGGTATAAAATTATCTGTTGTATTGTACTCTACACTGAAAAACAAATCCTCAAATTGACAGAAAAAAACTGTCAATTTTGGAGCCAGAGGAAAACCGTTTAATTTACAGATAATATCTGTAATTTCTCATTAGGACAGTTATTTTCTGTAAAAAATATACATTTTTTTCTCTAAAAATTACGAAATTCAGTTTTTTACAGAAAAAACGGTTTTCCTTTAAAACAGTTTTTTTTTCTGTAAAAAATACAAATTTTGTTCTTTAAAAAACTGCAGATTTTTTTTACAGTGTACCATCCGTCAAATTTTGCTCAAGAGTTTTAAACCTGAAAAGTACTCGTAGAATCAACCAGTAGAATCCGTAGCATTTCCCTTCTCAAAGCATAGAAAGTCCTTCAACTTAGGGAATTAATAAGGCAACAATACTTGCGAAATTCTATGGAAAATAGCTATATAGAAGTACCTTTTTTCGGGAACTACTCCGGCGATTTCATCATTTTTTTTTTTTTTTTATAATTTTGGCTAAACTATAAATTGATTATTCGACATGAAATAAAAATAAAAAATACAGTATTAAGCTATCTAAAAACCTATCATTTTAAAAAATGTACGGTACTAAAAAGAGTTGATTTATCATGAAAAGAAAACAATTCAAAATATATCCCATCATAATACAAAAACATATTGAAGTAGTATTTCGCAAATGTTGTTCTCTTAAGGTATCTTCATGCGTTGAGAGTGTTATTTTTAAATGTTAAATAATATTGAATAAATACACATATTTTTAGCTCAATTGCAATACAGAATGCTGAAAAACATAAAATCCTAGCAATATCTTCATAACATTTAAAAAAAAAAAAAAAAAAAAAAAATAATGGTGTTTTTGGCCTTTTGTTTTTAGCGAAACTTCATGCTTACACACAGAAAGCGTACATTCAATTCAACTAAATATGTTTCGATTTCCTTTGTACTACATACAATAATTATACTTCCCTGTCACTGAAACAGAAGTTTTACAATATCTTGAAAATTAACGGAAATATTTTAAAATATGACAAAAATACATATTTTTTATAAAACGGTACCATTTTTTATATTCGCGTACCTACAAAATTACATTATCACAGAAAGTTTAGATTCTAGTTCAGAACATAGTGAGTAATATGGAAAGCATTCTGACAAAATTTCACTGAAATATGTTACGCAATGGAGTTTATCAAACATGGAAATAACAGAAAAATTGATTTTCCAGAATTCGCATTTAAAGATTTCTTATCTATAAATCTGGAAGTGTCAATTAAGGTTTATTAGTGTTTTTATGTAAAAATGTAAGAAAATCATGCCTAGAAACATGCTTTACATTTATCCTGGTCTATCTACGTTCAGTTCCGGTATTTGATACATTACTTCCCCTTTATTAAATTGGCCATAACTATTCTTCTAGTAATCGTAGCATTAAAATTAAAACATATTTGAAATTATAAATGATTGTACTTTTAAATAAATAATAACAGTTTAAAAAATGTTACCGAAATGGTCATTTTAATGTAGGTAGATACCTTAAGCATTACGTGGTTATTTACGCACTATGCGGAGTTTGAAAATCCCATTTTTTCTTTTGGTGTCTGTATTCTCCTTCAATGGGACAGATACACGTTCTTAGCATAGCATAAGGGTTACTTCAAGTAAAACTTTAACTAATTAAAATACATATAAAAGCACAAATAATTGTACAAAAATTACTTTCAGGTGCATACATATAATATAATGATATATAAAATATAAATTAAAAATAACCTTAAAATACATTAGAAAAACCCAAAACATTTTCAACCATTACAAGGCAGTCATCAGTAGGATTTAAATGTTGTTATTATTTTCTTTGCGCTTATTCGAGAATTGTCCAGAAGAAAATATTGTAATTTAAATGTTGTACGTCAGATGAGATGCCATATAAAGTTATTCAAATTTTCAATAATACGAGCTTTCATCTATTACGCAGCAAATCTCTTCATAATCCACGGATATCCTATGATAGTGCATCGTTACAAGCTGTATAATTGCTAATAAAGATTTTTCTAATGTATTTTAAGATAATTTTAATTTCTATTTTAAATATCTTTATATTATATGTATGCACCTGAAAGTAATTTTTTTTACAATTATTTGTGCTTTTACATGTATTTTAATTATTTAACTCAAGGTGAATATAGCACTAGAATTTTAACTTTCATTTATTAAAACTTTAACTGTTCATAGCAAGTCATTTTGCTTAACACTTCTCTGCATATTGATGCAGCACCCACATGATGCACTTAAAAGTTGATGCATTTTAAGAGACTATTTTCTTATGGTAATCTCATTAAGCCTTTTGGTGTCTGTATTCTTCTTCAATGGCACGTGTGCGTTCTTAGGATAGCATAGGGGTGACTTCAAGTAAAACTTTTACTTTTCATAGCGTTTCTGCTTAAAACATCTCTGTACATTGAAATAGCACTTACATGATGCTCTTAAAAGTTGATATATTTTAAGAGATTATTTTATTGTGACAATGTCATTAAGCCTTTTGGTGTCTGTATTCTCTTTCAATGGGGCATATGCGTCCTTAGGATAGCATGAGGGTGACTTGAAGTGAAACTTTTACTTTTCATAGCGTTTTTGCTTAACTCGGCTCTGCATATTGAAATAGCACTTGCATGATGCACTTAAAAGTTGATACATTTTAAGAGATTATTTTCTTGTGATAATCTCATTAACCCATGAATTATGAATTCATGAAAAGTTTATCTTCTAAAGCATTTTTAGCAAATTTTTTAGACTACATTAGAAGATTTACATAATCATTTAATAAATTTTAGAAGAGTTTTACAAGGATTGAAGGATTATGAAAAGTAAAAGTTTTACTTGAAGTCACCCTTGTGCTATCCTAAGAACGCACACTTCCCATTGAAGGGGAATACAGACACGAAAAGGCTTAATGAAATTTTCACAAGAAAATAATATCTTAAAATTTATCATCTTTTAAGTGCATCATGCAAGTGCTATTTTCACCATTATATTTTAACATTGTACTGATGATTATATACTTTCATGATGTCATTTTTCTGTAGATTAAGAAATATTTGTCTTTTCTTACAGTGTTAAAATTTTGGTATTACTACATTTCATTTTGACATATTGTATTGATGATTGCATACTTTCAAAATATTATATTTCTGCAGATTAAGAATTATTTGCCTTTTCTTAAAGTGTAGAAATTTGGCATTATTACATTTTATTTTGACATTATGTTGATGTTTGTACACTTTCGGGATATCATATTTCTGTGGATTAAGAAATATTTGTCTTTGCTTACATTGTAGAAATTTGGTATTACTACATTTTATTTTGACAAGAAACATACATTTTTAAAATTTCATCAATTGCTGAAAACAGGTAGTACCTATATTAAAAGTATTTATTAACATATATAAAAATTCAGTTTGTATATATAAGATATAAAAAGTTCGATTGGAATACATTAAATTACATAATCCAATATTACAATTTCTATATAATTAATGAATTCGAATAGAAACTACAGCAGTGTTCGAATAATTGAAATTAATGTGAACTCGAAAATCCCAAAAGCAAAGATGTATTTATTTAATGAAATTTCTTGCAAACTTTACACGTGTTTTCGAAGAAAATTATCCTAAGAAACTATCAGTCTTGCTTAGAAAAGAAATAAGAATGAGCCTTATATTAGAAAAAACACGTTATTCGCAAAGTAATACGTCGCAACTGAAGAAAACAGAACTGCTTACATAAGCAAATTACATATCGAAAAGCCATTTACCTTCCTGAAAACAACCCATTCATTTGAATCTAAATGACGAAGTAATCTTTTAATGGTTAGATTTTCACATTTATTTTAAGGAAAGTACTTAAAGTAGTTTACTTTAAATTGATTAGTAAATTTTCTTTTTTACACGGCTTAAAAAGTTTTAGTTTTCTGTTGATTATGGAAGGGTAATAAAATTTATAAACCATTCGCTGTGATATTGTAAAGGAAAATTTTTTGAACGTTTCTAAATGAGTTTAAAAAATAAACTGTTCCTTCTAGCGAATTTTAGAAAGTCTTATAACACTTTAGAATTACGTAAATCAATGTAATTACTGAAGGATATTTAAGGTGTAGCAAAGGTTGTGTTTTATGAATTGGTTAAAAATGCGTAAAAAGTGTCTTTTCCTGTAATGACAGTAAAATTATATTTAGAGGACAAATACTACTGTTAACATAAACTATATGGCCATTAATGACCGGAAACTTTCAATTTTAGACATTTTGTCGAATATTTAGAAATATACTGGTCCGATTCTTCTGAAATTTCAGGATTAAAAAAAAACAAAACAAATTTGCTTCATATTTATCAACATCGATTTGATAAGGAGCACAATTAGGGGGGCCAACAAAAATCGAAGAAAAATATAGTACTTGGGTTCACCCTGTAAAATAAAATCCACGAAATGATGTATTGCTACACATTATAAATAGAAAGACAATGTGAAATATGTGTATTCATTTGTGTAAAAATAGCACGTATATTAATAGAGATATAGCGATTAAAAATAAATAAAAAATTCTTGCATGTTTTTTGCTTATAACATGCAGGGTTTTTAACCAAATTTAATGCAGTTTTTAGAAAAAATGACAACATATAGTAGAAACAATATAGTGCAATTTTAATATAAATATATTAACTATTTTAAGAAATATGAGCAGTTGTGTAATTTTTTTTTAATCTGCACATGTGTGAACGATAACAGGGTCTTTTTGCAGAATTTAATAGTCAACTCTATGGAGCAACTTATTAAAAATAACCAGTCAAATATCGTACAAATTCGGAAAGATATCGGCGTTAAAGTGAGCTAATATTTAGTTGTTCTCTAAAAGAAGCTAAATGATAAGGATTTTCCACAAATTGCCATTTTTTATTAACTGACTTTTAGAAAAATTTAGCATTTAGTGACTATTAATGAGCAGATTTAGAAAAAATGTCTCGATTTTGATACTTTTTTTTTATCATGGTATAGGCTCGTTCTGGTGATTATCCAAGAAGAACTAAAGCATCAATAAAAAATAAAAATGAAAAATTTCTTTGAATTAAAATTGACAATTTGTGGACAATCCCTTATTATTCAGCAAGTTTTAAAGAGCATTTACGAATCAGCTTACTCTAACTCCGATATCTTTCTGAATTTTTACGATATTTGACTGAATTTTTTAAAAATAAGTTGCACCATAGCGTTGTCTATTAAATTATGTAAAAATATCCTTGCTATGTTTCATGTATGCGATTATAATATTTTTTTCATACAACTGCTCATATTACATAAAATATTTAATATATTTATATTCCAATTGCACTATTATTGTTCCAACTACATTTTGTCAATTTATCTGAAACTGGCGTTATATTTTGTTGAAAACCCTGCATGTCACAAGCAACTTTTGAAGCAACTTTTTAGAAACTTTTAGAATTTAAAGAAACATTTATGAAAATAAAGTTTCTTTACTTCCAATTGATTTTCGGAAACGTTTCCTAGTAGTTTTATAGCGCATTAATCAGCTTTCTCAAAACGGTATATCGGTTTTTAGGATGCTGTCCATTGTCAATTATGGTTTGAACGAAACTCTAACATTTTTGGTTGCGCTATAGATTTTACACATGAAAGAGTAACAAATTAATATTAATTTTAATGTTAATGCTGTTAATTTATCACGCTTTTCAGTAATACAGGTTTCTTGAAAATGCTTATTTGAGAACTGATAGCATTCGAAAATCTTACGTTTCCGGTTGAGAGAACTGATTAACGCCCTATATAAACTTTCGGAAAGGTTTCCGAAAATCAGTAGCAGCAAAAGCCACTTTGAGTTTATAAATTGTTCTTTAAATTTCGATAATATATTGTTTTCTGCGATTTCTAAAGATCCAGAATTCTTTTTAGAACCGTGAGTAACTCGGAAGAGGTTATTTTATATTTTTCATCGTGGTTATATTATATTTTCATAGATTAAGAGCATTTTTTTTTCAGTGAAGAATTTTTATTTTTGTATTACTAATTAATTAAATTATAGATATAGACTAAAGTTCTCAGTAATTCTGTCTGTGACACTTATCTAAGGTCATCAGCAGTGAAAATTTTGTCCTTGTTCGGCATTGTATGGACACTAATATGCTTCCAGTTTTTCTCGTATAAAGTTTACCTTCAAAGAAAAGCACAAAAGTAGCTTCATTACCGTTGAAATTATCAAGAAAAATCCGGACTCGTTTTGAAGTGAGGCACTCCATATTTTTGAGTATATAAAGGGGATTGCGAGACTGGTTTCTGGTATAAAATTATCTGTTGTATTGTACTCTACACTGAAAAACAAATCCTCAAATTGACAGAAAAAAACTGTCAATTTTGGAGCCAGAGGAAAACCGTTTAATTTACAGATAATATCTGTAATTTCTCATTAGGACAGTTATTTTCTGTAAAAAATATACATTTTTTTCTCTAAAAATTAGGAAATTCAGTTTTTTACAGAAAAAACGGTTTTCCTTTAAAACAGTTTTTTTTTTCTGTAAAAAATACAAATTTTGTTCTTTAAAAAACTGCAGATTTTTTTTACAGTGTACCATCCGTCAAATTTTGCTCAAGAGTTTTAAACCTGAAAAGTACTCGTAGAATCAACCAGTAGAATCCGTAGCATTTCCCTTCTCAAAGCATAGAAAGTCCTGCAACTTAGGGAATTAATAAGGCAACAATACTTGCGAAATTCTATGGAAAATAGCTATATAGAAGTACCTTTTTTCGGGAACTACTCCGGCGATTTCATCATTTTTTTTTTTTTTTATAATTTTGGCTAAACTATAAATTGATTATTCGACATGAAATAAAAATAAAAAATACAGTATTAAGCTATCTAAAAACCTATCATTTTAAAAAATGTACGGTACTAAAAAGAGTTGATTTATCATGAAAAGAAAACAATTCAAAATATATCCCATCATAATACAAAAACATATTGAAGTAGTATTTCGCAAATGTTGTTCTCTTAAGGTATCTTCATGCGTTGAGAGTGTTATTTTTAAATGTTAAATAATATTGAATAAATACACATATTTTTAGCTCAATTGCAATACAGAATGCTGAAAAACATAAAATCCTAGCAATATATTCATAACATTTAAAAAAAAAAAAAAAAAAAAAAAAAATGGTGTTTTTGGCCTTTTGTTTTTAGCGAAACTTCATGCTTACACACAGAAAGCGTACATTCAATTCAACTAAATATGTTTCGATTTCCTTTGTACTACATACAATAATTATACTTCCCTGTCACTGAAACAGAAGTTTTACAATATCTTGAAAATTAACGGAAATATTTTAAAATATGACAAAAATACATATTTTTTATAAAACGGTACCATTTTTTATATTCGCGTACCTACAAAATTACATTATCACAGAAAGTTTAGATTCTAGTTCAGAACATAGTGAGTAATATGGAAAGCATTCTGACAAAATTTCACTGAAATATGTTACGCAATGGAGTTTATCAAACATGGAAATAACAGAAAAATTGATTTTCCAGAATTCGCATTTAAAGATTTCTTATCTATAAATCTGGAAGTGTCAATTAAGGTTTATTAGTGTTTTTATGTAAAAATGTAAGAAAATCATGCCTAGAAACATGCTTTACATTTATCCTGGTCTATCTACGTTCAGTTCCGGTATTTGATACATTACTTCCCCTTTATTAAATTGGCCATAACTATTCTTCTAGTAATCGTAGCATTAAAATTAAAACATATTTGAAATTATAAATGATTGTACTTTTAAATAAATAATAACAGTTTAAAAAATGTTACCGAAATGGTCATTTTAATGTAGGTAGATACCTTAAGCATTACGTGGTTATTTACGCACTATGCGGAGTTTGAAAATCCCATTTTTTCTTTTGGTGTCTGTATTCTCCTTCAATGGGACAGATACGTTCTTAGCATAGCATAAGGGTTACTTCAAGTAAAACTTTAACTAATTAAAATACATATAAAAGCACAAATAATTGTACAAAAATTACTTTCAGGTGCATACATATAATATAATGATATATAAAATATAAATTAAAAATAACCTTAAAATACATTAGAAAAACCCAAAACATTTTCAACCATTACAAGGCAGTCATCAGTAGGATTTAAATGTTGTTATTATTTTCTTTGCGCTTATTCGAGAATTGTCCAGAAGAAAATATTGTAATTTAAATGTTGTACGTCAGATGAGATGCCATATAAAGTTATTCAAATTTTCAATAATACGAGCTTTCATCTATTACGCAGCAAATCTCTTCATAATCCACGGATATCCTATGATAGTGCATCGTTACAAGCTGTATAATTGCTAATAAAGATTTTTCTAATGTATTTTAAGATAATTTTAATTTCTATTTTAAATATCTTTATATTATATGTATGCACCTGAAAGTAATTTTTTTTACAATTATTTGTGCTTTTACATGTATTTTAATTATTTAACTCAAGGTGAATATAGCACTAGAATTTTAACTTTCATTTATTAAAACTTTAACTGTTCATAGCAAGTCATTTTGCTTAACACTTCTCTGCATATTGATGCAGCACCCACATGATGCACTTAAAAGTTGATGCATTTTAAGAGACTATTTTCTTATGGTAATCTCATTAAGCCTTTTGGTGTCTGTATTCTTCTTCAATGGCACGTGTGCGTTCTTAGGATAGCATAGGGGTGACTTCAAGTAAAATTTTTACTTTTCATAGCGTTTCTGCTTAAAACATCTCTGTACATTGAAATAGCACTTACATGATGCTCTTAAAAGTTGATATATTTTAAGAGATTATTTTATTGTGACAATGTCATTAAGCCTTTTGGTGTCTGTATTCTCTTTCAATGGGGCATATGCGTCCTTAGGATAGCATGAGGGTGACTTGAAGTGAAACTTTTACTTTTCATAGCGTTTTTGCTTAACTCGGCTCTGCATATTGAAATAGCACTTGCATGATGCACTTAAAAGTTGATACATTTTAAGAGATTATTTTCTTGTGATAATCTCATTAACCCATGAATTATGAATTCATGAAAAGTTTATCTTCTAAAGCATTTTTAGCAAATTTTTTAAACTACATTAGAAGATTTACATAATCATTTAATAAATTTTAGAAGAGTTTTACAAGGATTGAAGGATTATGAAAAGTAAAAGTTTTACTTGAAGTCACCCTTGTGCTATCCTAAGAACGCACACTTCCCATTGTAGGAGAATACAGACACGAAAAGGCTTAATGAAATTTTCACAAGAAAATAATATCTTAAAATTTATCAACTTTTAAGTGCATCATGCAAGTGCTATTTTCACCATTATATTTTAACATTGTACTGATGATTATATACTTTCATGATGTCATTTTTCTGTAGATTAAGAAATATTTGTCTTTTCTTACAGTGTTAAAATTTTGGTATTACTACATTTCATTTTGACATATTGTATTGATGATTGCATACTTTCAAAATATTATATTTCTGCAGATTAAGAATTATTTGCCTTTTCTTAAAGTGTAGAAATTTGGCATTATTACATTTTATTTTGACATTATGTTGATGTTTGTACACTTTCGGGATATCATATTTCTGTGGATTAAGAAATATTTGTCTTTGCTTACATTGTAGAAATTTGGTATTACTACATTTTATTTTGACAAGAAACATACATTTTTAAAATTTCATCAATTGCTGAAAACAGGTAGTACCTATATAAAAAGTATTTATTAACATATATAGAAATTCAGTTTGTATATATAAGATATAAAAAGTTCGATTGGAATACATTAAATTACATAATCCAATATTACAATTTCTATATAATTAATGAATTTGAATAGAAACTACAGCAGTGTTCGAATAATTGAAATTAATGTGAACTCGAAAATCCCAAAAGCAAAGATGTATTTATTTAATGAAATTTCTTGCAAACTTTACACGTGTTTTCGAAGAAAATTATCCTAAGAAACTATCAGTCTTGCTTAGAAAAGAAATAAGAATGAGCCTTATATTAGAAAAAACACGTTATTCGCAAAGTAATACGTCGCAACTGAAGAAAACAGAACTGCTTACATAAGCAAATTACATATCGAAAAGCCATTTACCTTCCTGAAAACAACCCATTCATTTGAATCTAAATGACGAAGTAATCTTTTAATGGTTAGATTTTCACATTTATTTTAAGGAAAGTACTTAAAGTAGTTTACTTTAAATTGATTAGTAAATTTTCTTTTTTACACGGCTTAAAAAGTTTTAGTTTTCTGTTGATTATGGAAGGGTAATAAAATTTATAAACCATTCGCTGTGATATTGTAAAGGAAATTTTTTTGAACGTTTCTAAATGAGTTTAAAAAATAAACTGTTCCTTCTAGCGAATTTTGGAAAGTCTTATAACACTGTAGAATTACGTAAATCAATGTAATTACTGAAGGATATTTAAGGTGTAGCAAAGGTTGTGTTTTATGAATTGGTTAAAAATGCGTAAAAAGTGTCTTTTCCTGTAATGACAGTAAAATTATATTTAGAGGACAAATACTACTGTTAACATAAACTATATGGCCATTAATGACCGGAAACTTTCAATTTTAGACATTTTGTCGAATATTTAGAAATATACTGGTCCGATTCTTCTGAAATTTCAGGATTAAAAAAAACAAAACAAATTTGACTTCATATTTATCAACATCGATTTGATAAGGAGCACAATTAGGGGGGCCAACAAAAATCAAAGAAAAAAATAGTACTTGGGTTCACCCTGTAAAATAAAATCCACGAAATGATGTATTGCTACACATTATAAATAGAAAGACAATGTGAAATATGTGTATTCATTTGTGTAAAAATAGCACGTATATTAATAGAGATATAGCGATTAAAAATAAATAAAAAATTCTTGCATGTTTTTTGCTTATAACATGCAGGGTTTTTAACCAAATTTAATGCAGTTTTTAGAAAAAATGACAACATATAGTAGAAACAATATAGTGCAATTTTAATATAAATATATTAACTATTTTAAGAAATATGAGCAGTTGTGTAATTTTTTTTAAATCTGCACATGTGTGAACGATAACAAGGATCTTTTTGCAGAATTTAATAGTCAACTCTATGGAGCAAGTTATTAAAAATAACCAGTCAAATATCGTACAAATTCGGAAAGATATCGGCGTTAGAGTGAGCTAATATTTAGTTGTTCTCTAAAAGAAGCTAAATGATAAGGATTTTCCACAAATTGCCATTTTTTATTAACTGACTTTTAGAAAAATTTAGCATTTAGTGACTATTAATGAGCAGATTTAGAAAAAATGTCTCGATTTTGATACTTTTTTTTTTTTCATGGTATAGGCTCGTTCTGGTGATTATCCAAGAAGAACTAAAGCATCAATAAAAAATAAAAATGAAAAATTTCTTTGAATTAAAATTGACAATTTGTGGACAATCCCTTATTATTCAGCAAGTTTTAAAGAGCATTTACGAATCAGCTTACTCTAACTCCGATATCTTTCTGAATTTTTACGATATTTGACTGAATTTTTTAAAAATAAGTTGCACCATAGCGTTGTCTATTAAATTATGTAAAAATATCCTTGCTATGTTTCATGTATGCGATTATAATATTTTTTTCATACAACTGCTCATATTACATAAAATATTTAATATATTTATATTCCAATTGCACTATTATTGTTCCAACTACATTTTGTCAATTTATCTGAAACTGGCGTTATATTTTGTTGAAAACCCTGCATGTCACAAGCAACTTTTGAAGCAACTTTTTAGAAACTTTTAGAATTTAAAGAAACATTTATGAAAATAAAGTTTCTTTACTTCCAATTGATTTTCGGAAACGTTTCCTAGTAGTTTTATAGCGCATTAATCAGCTTTCTCAAAACGGTATATCGGTTTTTAGGATGCTGTCCATTGTCAATTATGGTTTGAACGAAACTCTAACATTTTTGGTTGCGCTATAGATTTTACACATGAAAGAGTAACAAATTAATATTAATTTTAATGTTAATGCTGTTAATTTATCACGCTTTTCAGTAATACAGGTTTCTTGAAAATGCTTATTTGAGAACTGATAGCATTCGAAAATCTTACGTTTCCGGTTGAGAGAACTGATTAACGCCCTATATAAACTTTCGGAAAGGTTTCCGAAAATCAGTAGCAGCAAAAGCCACTTTGAGTTTATAAATTGTTCTTTAAATTTCGATAATATATTGTTTTCTGCGATTTCTAAAGATCCAGAATTCTTTTTAGAACCGTGAGTAACTCGGAAGAGGTTATTGTATATTTTCCTTCGTGGTTATATTATATTTTCATAGATTAAGAAACATTTGTATTTTTTTTCAGTGAAGAATTTTTTATTTTTGTGTTACTAATAATTTAAATTATAGATAGAGACTAAAGTTCTCAGTAATTTGGTCTGTGACACTTATCTAAGGTCATCAACAGTCAAAATTTTGTCCTTGTTCGGCATTGTATGGACACTAATATGCTTCCACTTTTTTTGTATAAAGTTTTCAATCAAAGAAAAGCACAAAAATAACTTCATTATCATTGAAAATTACAAGAAAAATCTGGACTCGTTTTAAAGTGAGGCACTCCATATTTTTGAATATATAAATGGGTTGCGAGACTGGTTTCTTGTGTAAAATTATCTATTGTATTGTACTCTACACTGAAATACAAATCCTCAAATTGACAGAAAAAAAAAACTGTCAATTTTGGAGCCAGAGGAAAACCGTTTAATTTACAGAAAATATCTGTAATTTTTCATTAGAACGGTTATTTTCTGTAAAAAAATATACATTTTTTCTGTAAAAATTACGAAATTCAATTTTTTACAGAAAAAAGATGTTTTCCTTTAAAACAGTTTTTTTCTGTAAAAAATACAAATTTTGTTCTGTAAAAAACTGCAGATTTTTTTTACAGTGTACCATCCCTCAAATTTTGCTCACGAGTTTTAAACCTGAAAATACTCGTAGAATCAACCAGTAGAATCCGTAGCATTTCCCTTCTCAAAGCATAGAATGTCCTGCAACTTAGGGAATTAATAAGGCAACAATACTTGCGAAATTCTATGGAAAATAGCTATATAGAAGTACCTTTTTTCGGGAACTACTCCGGCGATTTCATCATTTTTTTTTTTTTTTATAATTTTGGCTAAACTATAAATTGATTATTCGACATGAAATAAAAATAAAAAATACAGTATTAAGCTATCTAAAAACCTATCATTTTAAAAAATGTACGGTACTAAAAAGAGTTGATTTATCATGAAAAGAAAACAATTCAAAATATATCCCATCATAATACAAAAACATATTGAAGTAGTATTTCGCAAATGTTGTTCTCTTAAGGTATCTTCATGCGTTGAGAGTGTTATTTTTAAATGTTAAATAATATTGAATAAATACACATATTTTTAGCTCAATTGCAATACAGAATGCTGAAAAACATAAAATCCTAGCAATATATTCATAACATTTAAAAAAAAAAAAAAAAAAAAAAAAAAAAATGGTGTTTTTGGCCTTTTGTTTTTAGCGAAACTTCATGCTTACACACAGAAAGCGTACATTCAATTCAACTAAATATGTTTCGATTTCCTTTGTACTACATACAATAATTATACTTCCCTGTCACTGAAACAGAAGTTTTACAATATCTTGAAAATTAACGGAAATATTTTAAAATATGACAAAAATACATATTTTTTATAAAACGGTACCATTTTTTATAGTCGCGTACCTACAAAATTACATTATCACAGAAAGTTTAGATTCTAGTTCAGAACATAGTGAGTAATATGGAAAGCATTCTGACAAAATTTCACTGAAATATGTTACGCAATGGAGTTTATCAAACATGGAAATAACAGAAAAATTGATTTTCCAGAATTCGCATTTAAAGATTTCTTATCTATAAATCTGGAAGTGTCAATTAAGGTTTATTAGTGTTTTTATGTAAAAATGTAAGAAAATCATGCCTAGAAACATGCTTTACATTTATCCTGGTCTATCTACGTTCAGTTCCGGTATTTGATACATTACTTCCCCTTTATTAAATTGGCCATAACTATTCTTCTAGTAATCGTAGCATTAAAATTAAAACATATTTGAAATTATAAATGATTGTACTTTTAAATAAATAATAACAGTTTAAAAAATGTTACCGAAATGGTCATTTTAATGTAGGTAGATACCTTAAGCATTACGTGGTTATTTACGCACTATGCGGAGTTTGAAAATCCCATTTTTTCTTTTGGTGTCTGTATTCTCCTTCAATGGGACAGATACGTTCTTAGCATAGCATAAGGGTTACTTCAAGTAAAACTTTAACTAATTAAAATACATATAAAAGCACAAATAATTGTACAAAAATTACTTTCAGGTGCATACATATAATATAATGATATATAAAATATAAATTAAAAATAACCTTAAAATACATTAGAAAAACCCAAAACATTTTCAACCATTACAAGGCAGTCATCAGTAGGATTTAAATGTTGTTATTATTTTCTTTGCGCTTATTCGAGAATTGTCCAGAAGAAAATATTGTAATTTAAATGTTGTACGTCAGATGAGATGCCATATAAAGTTATTCAAATTTTCAATAATACGAGCTTTCATCTATTACGCAGCAAATCTCTTCATAATCCACGGATATCCTATGATAGTGCATCGTTACAAGCTGTATAATTGCTAATAAAGATTTTTCTAATGTATTTTAAGATAATTTTAATTTCTATTTTAAATATCTTTATATTATATGTATGCACCTGAAAGTAATTTTTTTTACAATTATTTGTGCTTTTACATGTATTTTAATTATTTAACTCAAGGTGAATATAGCACTAGAATTTTAACTTTCATTTATTAAAACTTTAACTGTTCATAGCAAGTCATTTTGCTTAACACTTCTCTGCATATTGATGCAGCACCCACATGATGCACTTAAAAGTTGATGCATTTTAAGAGACTATTTTCTTATGGTAATCTCATTAAGCCTTTTGGTGTCTGTATTCTTCTTCAATGGCACGTGTGCGTTCTTAGGATAGCATAGGGGTGACTTCAAGTAAAACTTTTACTTTTCATAGCGTTTCTGCTTAAAACATCTATGTACATTGAAATAGCACTTACATGATGCTCTTAAAAGTTGATATATTTTAAGAGATTATTTTATTGTGACAATGTCATTAAGCCTTTTGGTGTCTGTATTCTCTTTCAATGGGGCATATGCGTCCTTAGGATAGCATGAGGGTGACTTGAAGTGAAACTTTTACTTTTCATAGCGTTTTTGCTTAACTCGGCTCTGCATATTGAAATAGCACTTGCATGATGCACTTAAAAGTTGATACATTTTAAGAGATTATTTTCTTGTGATAATCTCATTAACCCATGAATTATGAATTCATGAAAAGTTTATCTTCTAAAGCATTTTTAGCAAATTTTTTAAACTACATTAGAAGATTTACATAATCATTTAATAAATTTTAGAAGAGTTTTACAAGGATTGAAGGATTATGAAAAGTAAAAGTTTTACTTGAAGTCACCCTTGTGCTATCCTAAGAACGCACACTTCCCATTGAAGGAGAATACAGACACGAAAAGGCTTAATGAAATTTTCACAAGAAAATAATCTCTTAAAATTTATCAACTTTTAAGTGCATCATGCAAGTGCTATTTTCACCATTATATTTTAACATTGTACTGATGATTATATACTTTCATGATGTCATTTTTCTGTAGATTAAGAAATATTTGTCTTTTCTTACAGTGTTAAAATTTTGGTATTACTACATTTCATTTTGACATATTGTATTGATGATTGCATACTTTCAAAATATTATATTTCTGCAGATTAAGAATTATTTGCCTTTTCTTAAAGTGTAGAAATTTGGCATTATTACATTTTATTTTGACATTATGTTGATGTTTGTACACTTTCGGGATATCATATTTCTGTGGATTAAGAAATATTTGTCTTTGTTACATTGTAGAAATTTGGTATTACTACATTTTATTTTGACAAGAAACATACATTTTTAAAATTTCATCAATTGCTGAAAACAGGTAGTACCTATATTAAAAGTATTTATTAACATATATAAAAATTCAGTTTGTATATATAAGATATAAAAAGTTCGATTGGAATACATTAAATTACATAATCCAATATTACAATTTCTATATAATTAATGAATTTGAATAGAAACTACAGCAGTGTTCGAATAATTGAAATTAATGTGAACTCGAAAATCCCAAAAGCAAAGATGTATTTATTTAATGAAATTTCTTGCAAACTTTACACGTGTTTTCGAAGAAAATTATCCTAAGAAACTATCAGTCTTGCTTAGAAAAGAAATAAGAATGAGCCTTATATTAGAAAAAACACGTTATTCGCAAAGTAATACGTCGCAACTGAAGAAAACAGAACTGCTTACATAAGCAAATTACATATCGAAAAGCCATTTACCTTCCTGAAAACAACCCATTCATTTGAATCTAAATGACGAAGTAATCTTTTAATGGTTAGATTTTCACATTTATTTTAAGGAAAGTACTTAAAGTAGTTTACTTTAAATTGATTAGTAAATTTTCTTTTTTACACGGCTTAAAAAGTTTTAGTTTTCTGTTGATTATGGAAGGGTAATAAAATTTATAAACCATTCGCTGTGATATTGTAAAGGAAAATTTTTTGAACGTTTCTAAATGAGTTTAAAAAATAAACTGTTCCTTCTAGCGAATTTTAGAAAGTCTTATAACACTTTAGAATTACGTAAATCAATGTAATTACTGAAGGATATTTAAGGTGTAGCAAAGGTTGTGTTTTATGAATTGGTTAAAAATGCGTAAAAAGTGTCTTTTCCTGTAATGACAGTAAAATTATATTTAGAGGACAAATACTACTGTTAACATAAACTATATGGCCATTAATGACCGGAAACTTTCAATTTTAGACATTTTGTCGAATATTTAGAAATATACTGGTCCGATTCTTCTGAAATTTCAGGATTAAAAAAAAAAACAAAACAAATTTGCTTCATATTTATCAACATCGATTTGATAAGGAGCACAATTAGGGGGGCCAACAAAAATCAAAGAAAAATATAGTACTTGGGTTCACCCTGTAAAATAAAATCCACGAAATGATGTATTGCTACACATTATAAATAGAAAGACAATGTGAAATATGTGTATTCATTTGAGTAAAAATAGCACGTATATTAATAGAGATATAGCGATTAAAAATAAATAAAAAATTCTTGCATGTTTTTTGCTTATAACATGCAGGGTTTTTAACCAAATTTAATGCAGTTTTTAGAAAAAATGACAACATATAGTAGAAACAATATAGTGCAATTTTAATATAAATATATTAACTATTTTAAGAAATATGAGCAGTTGTGTAATTTTTTTTAAATCTGCACATGTGTGAACGATAACAGGGTCTTTTTGCAGAATTTAATAGTCAACTCTATGGAGCAACTTATTAAAAATAACCAGTCAAATATCGTACAAATTCGGAAAGATATCGGCGTTAAAGTGAGCTAATATTTAGTTGTTCTCTAAAAGAAGCTAAATGATAAGGATTTTCCACAAATTGCCATTTTTTATTAACTGACTTTTAGAAAAATTTAGCATTTAGTGACTATTAATGAGCAGATTTAGAAAAAATGTCTCGATTTTGATACTTTTTTTTTATCATGGTATAGGCTCGTTCTGGTGATTATCCAAGAAGAACTAAAGCATCAATAAAAAATAAAAATGAAAAATTTCTTTGAATTAAAATTGACAATTTGTGGACAATCCCTTATTATTCAGCAAGTTTTAAAGAGCATTTACGAATCAGCTTACTCTAACTCCGATATCTTTCTGAATTTTTACGATATTTGACTGAATTTTTTAAAAATAAGTTGCACCATAGCGTTGTCTATTAAATTATGTAAAAATATCCTTGCTATGTTTCATGTATGCGATTATAATATTTTTTTCATACAACTGCTCATATTACATAAAATATTTAATATATTTATATTCCAATTGCACTATTATTGTTCCAACTACATTTTGTCAATTTATCTGAAACTGGCGTTATATTTTGTTGAAAACCCTGCATGTCACAAACAACTTTTGAAGCAACTTTTTAGAAACTTTTAGAATTTAAAGAAACATTTATGAAAATAAAGTTTCTTTACTTCCAATTGATTTTCGGAAACGTTTCCTAGTAGTTTTATAGCGCATTAATCAGCTTTCTCAAAACGGTATATCGGTTTTTAGGATGCTGTCCATTGTCAATTATGGTTTGAACGAAACTCTAACATTTTTGGTTGCGCTATAGATTTTACACATGAAAGAGTAACAAATTAATATTAATTTTAATGTTAATGCTGTTAATTTATCACGCTTTTCAGTAATACAGGTTTCTTGAAAATGCTTATTTGAGAACTGATAGCATTCGAAAATCTTACGTTTCCGGTTGAGAGAACTGATTAACGCCCTATATAAACTTTCGGAAAGGTTTCCGAAAATCAGTAGCAGCAAAAGCCACTTTGAGTTTATAAATTGTTCTTTAAATTTCGATAATATATTGTTTTCTGCGATTTCTAAAGATCCAGAATTCTTTTTAGAACCGTGAGTAACTCGGAAGAGGTTATTTTATATTTTTCATCGTGGTTATATTATATTTTCATAGATTAAGAGCATTTTTTTTTCAGTGAAGAATTTTTATTTTTGTATTACTAATTAATTAAATTATAGATATAGACTAAAGTTCTCAGTAATTCTGTCTGTGACACTTATCTAAGGTCATCAGCAGTGAAAATTTTGTCCTTGTTCGGCATTGTATGGACACTAATATGCTTCCAGTTTTTCTCGTATAAAGTTTACCTTCAAAGAAAAGCACAAAAGTAGCTTCATTACCGTTGAAATTATCAAGAAAAATCCGGACTCGTTTTGAAGTGAGGCACTCCATATTTTTGAGTATATAAAGGGGATTGCGAGACTGGTTTCTGGTATAAAATTATCTGTTGTATTGTACTCTACACTGAAAAACAAATCCTCAAATTGACAGAAAAAAACTGTCAATTTTGGAGCCAGAGGAAAACCGTTTAATTTACAGATAATATCTGTAATTTCTCATTAGGACAGTTATTTTCTGTAAAAAATATACATTTTTTTCTCTAAAAATTACGAAATTCAGTTTTTTACAGAAAAAACGGTTTTCCTTTAAAACAGTTTTTTTTTCTGTAAAAAATACAAATTTTGTTCTTTAAAAAACTGCAGATTTTTTTTACAGTGTACCATCCGTCAAATTTTGCTCAAGAGTTTTAAACCTGAAAAGTACTCGTAGAATCAACCAGTAGAATCCGTAGCATTTCCCTTCTCAAAGCATAGAAAGTCCTTCAACTTAGGGAATTAATAAGGCAACAATACTTGCGAAATTCTATGGAAAATAGCTATATAGAAGTACCTTTTTTCGGGAACTACTCCGGCGATTTCATCATTTTTTTTTTTTTTTTATAATTTTGGCTAAACTATAAATTGATTATTCGACATGAAATAAAAATAAAAAATATAGTATTAAGCTATCTAAAAACCTATCATTTTAAAAAATGTACGGTACTAAAAAGAGTTGATTTATCATGAAAAGAAAACAATTCAAAATATATCCCATCATAATACAAAAACATATTGAAGTAGTATTTCGCAAATGTTGTTCTCTTAAGGTATCTTCATGCGTTGAGAGTGTTATTTTTAAATGTTAAATAATATTGAATAAATACACATATTTTTAGCTCAATTGCAATACAGAATGCTGAAAAACATAAAATCCTAGCAATATCTTCATAACATTTAAAAAAAAAAAAAAAAAAAAAAAATAATGGTGTTTTTGGCCTTTTGTTTTTAGCGAAACTTCATGCTTACACACAGAAAGCGTACATTCAATTCAACTAAATATGTTTCGATTTCCTTTGTACTACATACAATAATTATACTTCCCTGTCACTGAAACAGAAGTTTTACAATATCTTGAAAATTAACGGAAATATTTTAAAATATGACAAAAATACATATTTTTTATAAAACGGTACCATTTTTTATATTCGCGTACCTACAAAATTACATTATCACAGAAAGTTTAGATTCTAGTTCAGAACATAGTGAGTAATATGGAAAGCATTCTGACAAAATTTCACTGAAATATGTTACGCAATGGAGTTTATCAAACATGGAAATAACAGAAAAATTGATTTTCCAGAATTCGCATTTAAAGATTTCTTATCTATAAATCTGGAAGTGTCAATTAAGGTTTATTAGTGTTTTTATGTAAAAATGTAAGAAAATCATGCCTAGAAACATGCTTTACATTTATCCTGGTCTATCTACGTTCAGTTCCGGTATTTGATACATTACTTCCCCTTTATTAAATTGGCCATAACTATTCTTCTAGTAATCGTAGCATTAAAATTAAAACATATTTGAAATTATAAATGATTGTACTTTTAAATAAATAATAACAGTTTAAAAAATGTTACCGAAATGGTCATTTTAATGTAGGTAGATACCTTAAGCATTACGTGGTTATTTACGCACTATGCGGAGTTTGAAAATCCCATTTTTTCTTTTGGTGTCTGTATTCTCCTTCAATGGGACAGATACACGTTCTTAGCATAGCATAAGGGTTACTTCAAGTAAAACTTTAACTAATTAAAATACATATAAAAGCACAAATAATTGTACAAAAATTACTTTCAGGTGCATACATATAATATAATGATATATAAAATATAAATTAAAAATAACCTTAAAATACATTAGAAAAACCCAAAACATTTTCAACCATTACAAGGCAGTCATCAGTAGGATTTAAATGTTGTTATTATTTTCTTTGCGCTTATTCGAGAATTGTCCAGAAGAAAATATTGTAATTTAAATGTTGTACGTCAGATGAGATGCCATATAAAGTTATTCAAATTTTCAATAATACGAGCTTTCATCTATTACGCAGCAAATCTCTTCATAATCCACGGATATCCTATGATAGTGCATCGTTACAAGCTGTATAATTGCTAATAAAGATTTTTCTAATGTATTTTAAGATAATTTTAATTTCTATTTTAAATATCTTTATATTATATGTATGCACCTGAAAGTAATTTTTTTTACAATTATTTGTGCTTTTACATGTATTTTAATTATTTAACTCAAGGTGAATATAGCACTAGAATTTTAACTTTCATTTATTAAAACTTTAACTGTTCATAGCAAGTCATTTTGCTTAACACTTCTCTGCATATTGATGCAGCACCCACATGATGCACTTAAAAGTTGATGCATTTTAAGAGACTATTTTCTTATGGTAATCTCATTAAGCCTTTTGGTGTCTGTATTCTTCTTCAATGGCACGTGTGCGTTCTTAGGATAGCATAGGGGTGACTTCAAGTAAAACTTTTACTTTTCATAGCGTTTCTGCTTAAAACATCTCTGTACATTGAAATAGCACTTACATGATGCTCTTAAAAGTTGATATATTTTAAGAGATTATTTTATTGTGACAATGTCATTAAGCCTTTTGGTGTCTGTATTCTCTTTCAATGGGGCATATGCGTCCTTAGGATAGCATGAGGGTGACTTGAAGTGAAACTTTTACTTTTCATAGCGTTTTTGCTTAACTCGGCTCTGCATATTGAAATAGCACTTGCATGATGCACTTAAAAGTTGATACATTTTAAGAGATTATTTTCTTGTGATAATCTCATTAACCCATGAATTATGAATTCATGAAAAGTTTATCTTCTAAAGCATTTTTAGCAAATTTTTTAGACTACATTAGAAGATTTACATAATCATTTAATAAATTTTAGAAGAGTTTTACAAGGATTGAAGGATTATGAAAAGTAAAAGTTTTACTTGAAGTCACCCTTGTGCTATCCTAAGAACGCACACTTCCCATTGAAGGGGAATACAGACACGAAAAGGCTTAATGAAATTTTCACAAGAAAATAATATCTTAAAATTTATCATCTTTTAAGTGCATCATGCAAGTGCTATTTTCACCATTATATTTTAACATTGTACTGATGATTATATACTTTCATGATGTCATTTTTCTGTAGATTAAGAAATATTTGTCTTTTCTTACAGTGTTAAAATTTTGGTATTACTACATTTCATTTTGACATATTGTATTGATGATTGCATACTTTCAAAATATTATATTTCTGCAGATTAAGAATTATTTGCCTTTTCTTAAAGTGTAGAAATTTGGCATTATTACATTTTATTTTGACATTATGTTGATGTTTGTACACTTTCGGGATATCATATTTCTGTGGATTAAGAAATATTTGTCTTTGCTTACATTGTAGAAATTTGGTATTACTACATTTTATTTTGACAAGAAACATACATTTTTAAAATTTCATCAATTGCTGAAAACAGGTAGTACCTATATAAAAAGTATTTATTAACATATATAGAAATTCAGTTTGTATATATAAGATATAAAAAGTTCGATTGGAATACATTAAATTACATAATCCAATATTACAATTTCTATATAATTAATGAATTTGAATAGAAACTACAGCAGTGTTCGAATAATTGAAATTAATGTGAACTCGAAAATCCCAAAAGCAAAGATGTATTTATTTAATGAAATTTCTTGCAAACTTTACACGTGTTTTCGAAGAAAATTATATTAAGAAACTATCAGTCTTGCTTAGAAAAGAAATAAGAATGAGCCTTATATTAGAAAAAACACGTTATTCGCAAAGTAATACGTCGCAACTGAAGAAAACAGAACTGCTTACATAAGCAAATTACATATCGAAAAGCCATTTACCTTCCTGAAAACAACCCATTCATTTGAATCTAAATGACGAAGTAATCTTTTAATGGTTAGATTTTCACATTTATTTTAAGGAAAGTACTTAAAGTAGTTTACTTTAAATTGATTAGTAAATTTTCTTTTTTACACGGCTTAAAAAGTTTTAGTTTTCTGTTGATTATGGAAGGGTAATAAAATTTATAAACCATTCGCTGTGATATTGTAAAGGAAAATTTTTTGAACGTTTCTAAATGAGTTTAAAAAATAAACTGTTCCTTCTAGCGAATTTTAGAAAGTCTTATAACACTTTAGAATTACGTAAATCAATGTAATTACTGAAGGATATTTAAGGTGTAGCAAAGGTTGTGTTTTATGAATTGGTTAAAAATGCGTAAAAAGTGTCTTTTCCTGTAATGACAGTAAAATTATATTTAGAGGACAAATACTACTGTTAACATAAACTATATGGCCATTAATGACCGGAAACTTTCAATTTTAGACATTTTGTCGAATATTTAGAAATATACTGGTCCGATTCTTCTGAAATTTCAGGATTAAAAAAAAACAAAACAAATTTGCTTCATATTTATCAACATCGATTTGATAAGGAGCACAATTAGGGGGGCCAACAAAAATCGAAGAAAAATATAGTACTTGGGTTCACCCTGTAAAATAAAATCCACGAAATGATGTATTGCTACACATTATAAATAGAAAGACAATGTGAAATATGTGTATTCATTTGTGTAAAAATAGCACGTATATTAATAGAGATATAGCGATTAAAAATAAATAAAAAATTCTTGCATGTTTTTTGCTTATAACATGCAGGGTTTTTAACCAAATTTAATGCAGTTTTTAGAAAAAATGACAACATATAGTAGAAACAATATAGTGCAATTTTAATATAAATATATTAACTATTTTAAGAAATATGAGCAGTTGTGTAATTTTTTTTTAATCTGCACATGTGTGAACGATAACAGGGTCTTTTTGCAGAATTTAATAGTCAACTCTATGGAGCAACTTATTAAAAATAACCAGTCAAATATCGTACAAATTCGGAAAGATATCGGCGTTAAAGTGAGCTAATATTTAGTTGTTCTCTAAAAGAAGCTAAATGATAAGGATTTTCCACAAATTGCCATTTTTTATTAACTGACTTTTAGAAAAATTTAGCATTTAGTGACTATTAATGAGCAGATTTAGAAAAAATGTCTCGATTTTGATACTTTTTTTTTATCATGGTATAGGCTCGTTCTGGTGATTATCCAAGAAGAACTAAAGCATCAATAAAAAATAAAAATGAAAAATTTCTTTGAATTAAAATTGACAATTTGTGGACAATCCCTTATTATTCAGCAAGTTTTAAAGAGCATTTACGAATCAGCTTACTCTAACTCCGATATCTTTCTGAATTTTTACGATATTTGACTGAATTTTTTAAAAATAAGTTGCACCATAGCGTTGTCTATTAAATTATGTAAAAATATCCTTGCTATGTTTCATGTATGCGATTATAATATTTTTTTCATACAACTGCTCATATTACATAAAATATTTAATATATTTATATTCCAATTGCACTATTATTGTTCCAACTACATTTTGTCAATTTATCTGAAACTGGCGTTATATTTTGTTGAAAACCCTGCATGTCACAAGCAACTTTTGAAGCAACTTTTTAGAAACTTTTAGAATTTAAAGAAACATTTATGAAAATAAA
The DNA here is from genome assembly GCA_963932465.1 of Maratus speciosus. Taxonomy (NCBI): domain Eukaryota; kingdom Metazoa; phylum Arthropoda; class Arachnida; order Araneae; family Salticidae; genus Maratus; species Maratus speciosus. Next base: position 64,417,840 of record OZ010789.1, read on the forward strand.
GTTTCTTTACTTCCAATTGATTTTCGGAAACGTTTCCTAGTAGTTTTATAGCGCATTAATCAGCTTTCTCAAAACGGTATATCGGTTTTTAGGATGCTGTCCATTGTCAATTATGGTTTGAACGAAACTCTAACATTTTTGGTTGCGCTATAGATTTTACACATGAAAGAGTAACAAATTAATATTAATTTTAATGTTAATGCTGTTAATTTATCACGCTTTTCAGTAATACAGGTTTCTTGAAAATGCTTATTTGAGAACTGATAGCATTCGAAAATCTTACGTTTCCGGTTGAGAGAACTGATTAACGCCCTATATAAACTTTCGGAAAGGTTTCCGAAAATCAGTAGCAGCAAAAGCCACTTTGAGTTTATAAATTGTTCTTTAAATTTCGATAATATATTGTTTTCTGCGATTTCTAAAGATCCAGAATTCTTTTTAGAACCGTGAGTAACTCGGAAGAGGTTATTTTATATTTTTCATCGTGGTTATATTATATTTTCATAGATTAAGAGCATTTTTTTTTCAGTGAAGAATTTTTATTTTTGTATTACTAATTAATTAAATTATAGATATAGACTAAAGTTCTCAGTAATTCTGTCTGTGACACTTATCTAAGGTCATCAGCAGTGAAAATTTTGTCCTTGTTCGGCATTGTATGGACACTAATATGCTTCCAGTTTTTCTCGTATAAAGTTTACCTTCAAAGAAAAGCACAAAAGTAGCTTCATTACCGTTGAAATTATCAAGAAAAATCCGGACTCGTTTTGAAGTGAGGCACTCCATATTTTTGAGTATATAAAGGGGATTGCGAGACTGGTTTCTGGTATAAAATTATCTGTTGTATTGTACTCTACACTGAAAAACAAATCCTCAAATTGACAGAAAAAAACTGTCAATTTTGGAGCCAGAGGAAAACCGTTTAATTTACAGATAATATCTGTAATTTCTCATTAGGACAGTTATTTTCTGTAAAAAATATACATTTTTTTCTCTAAAAATTAGGAAATTCAGTTTTTTACAGAAAAAACGGTTTTCCTTTAAAACAGTTTTTTTTTTCTGTAAAAAATACAAATTTTGTTCTTTAAAAAACTGCAGATTTTTTTTACAGTGTACCATCCGTCAAATTTTGCTCAAGAGTTTTAAACCTGAAAAGTACTCGTAGAATCAACCAGTAGAATCCGTAGCATTTCCCTTCTCAAAGCATAGAAAGTCCTGCAACTTAGGGAATTAATAAGGCAACAATACTTGCGAAATTCTATGGAAAATAGCTATATAGAAGTACCTTTTTTCGGGAACTACTCCGGCGATTTCATCATTTTTTTTTTTTTTTATAATTTTGGCTAAACTATAAATTGATTATTCGACATGAAATAAAAATAAAAAATACAGTATTAAGCTATCTAAAAACCTATCATTTTAAAAAATGTACGGTACTAAAAAGAGTTGATTTATCATGAAAAGAAAACAATTCAAAATATATCCCATCATAATACAAAAACATATTGAAGTAGTATTTCGCAAATGTTGTTCTCTTAAGGTATCTTCATGCGTTGAGAGTGTTATTTTTAAATGTTAAATAATATTGAATAAATACACATATTTTTAGCTCAATTGCAATACAGAATGCTGAAAAACATAAAATCCTAGCAATATATTCATAACATTTAAAAAAAAAAAAAAAAAAAAAAAAAATGGTGTTTTTGGCCTTTTGTTTTTAGCGAAACTTCATGCTTACACACAGAAAGCGTACATTCAATTCAACTAAATATGTTTCGATTTCCTTTGTACTACATACAATAATTATACTTCCCTGTCACTGAAACAGAAGTTTTACAATATCTTGAAAATTAACGGAAATATTTTAAAATATGACAAAAATACATATTTTTTATAAAACGGTACCATTTTTTATATTCGCGTACCTACAAAATTACATTATCACAGAAAGTTTAGATTCTAGTTCAGAACATAGTGAGTAATATGGAAAGCATTCTGACAAAATTTCACTGAAATATGTTACGCAATGGAGTTTATCAAACATGGAAATAACAGAAAAATTGATTTTCCAGAATTCGCATTTAAAGATTTCTTATCTATAAATCTGGAAGTGTCAATTAAGGTTTATTAGTGTTTTTATGTAAAAATGTAAGAAAATCATGCCTAGAAACATGCTTTACATTTATCCTGGTCTATCTACGTTCAGTTCCGGTATTTGATACATTACTTCCCCTTTATTAAATTGGCCATAACTATTCTTCTAGTAATCGTAGCATTAAAATTAAAACATATTTGAAATTATAAATGATTGTACTTTTAAATAAATAATAACAGTTTAAAAAATGTTACCGAAATGGTCATTTTAATGTAGGTAGATACCTTAAGCATTACGTGGTTATTTACGCACTATGCGGAGTTTGAAAATCCCATTTTTTCTTTTGGTGTCTGTATTCTCCTTCAATGGGACAGATACGTTCTTAGCATAGCATAAGGGTTACTTCAAGTAAAACTTTAACTAATTAAAATACATATAAAAGCACAAATAATTGTACAAAAATTACTTTCAGGTGCATACATATAATATAATGATATATAAAATATAAATTAAAAATAACCTTAAAATACATTAGAAAAACCCAAAACATTTTCAACCATTACAAGGCAGTCATCAGTAGGATTTAAATGTTGTTATTATTTTCTTTGCGCTTATTCGAGAATTGTCCAGAAGAAAATATTGTAATTTAAATGTTGTACGTCAGATGAGATGCCATATAAAGTTATTCAAATTTTCAATAATACGAGCTTTCATCTATTACGCAGCAAATCTCTTCATAATCCACGGATATCCTATGATAGTGCATCGTTACAAGCTGTATAATTGCTAATAAAGATTTTTCTAATGTATTTTAAGATAATTTTAATTTCTATTTTAAATATCTTTATATTATATGTATGCACCTGAAAGTAATTTTTTTTACAATTATTTGTGCTTTTACATGTATTTTAATTATTTAACTCAAGGTGAATATAGCACTAGAATTTTAACTTTCATTTATTAAAACTTTAACTGTTCATAGCAAGTCATTTTGCTTAACACTTCTCTGCATATTGATGCAGCACCCACATGATGCACTTAAAAGTTGATGCATTTTAAGAGACTATTTTCTTATGGTAATCTCATTAAGCCTTTTGGTGTCTGTATTCTTCTTCAATGGCACGTGTGCGTTCTTAGGATAGCATAGGGGTGACTTCAAGTAAAATTTTTACTTTTCATAGCGTTTCTGCTTAAAACATCTCTGTACATTGAAATAGCACTTACATGATGCTCTTAAAAGTTGATATATTTTAAGAGATTATTTTATTGTGACAATGTCATTAAGCCTTTTGGTGTCTGTATTCTCTTTCAATGGGGCATATGCGTCCTTAGGATAGCATGAGGGTGACTTGAAGTGAAACTTTTACTTTTCATAGCGTTTTTGCTTAACTCGGCTCTGCATATTGAAATAGCACTTGCATGATGCACTTAAAAGTTGATACATTTTAAGAGATTATTTTCTTGTGATAATCTCATTAACCCATGAATTATGAATTCATGAAAAGTTTATCTTCTAAAGCATTTTTAGCAAATTTTTTAAACTACATTAGAAGATTTACATAATCATTTAATAAATTTTAGAAGAGTTTTACAAGGATTGAAGGATTATGAAAAGTAAAAGTTTTACTTGAAGTCACCCTTGTGCTATCCTAAGAACGCACACTTCCCATTGTAGGAGAATACAGACACGAAAAGGCTTAATGAAATTTTCACAAGAAAATAATATCTTAAAATTTATCAACTTTTAAGTGCATCATGCAAGTGCTATTTTCACCATTATATTTTAACATTGTACTGATGATTATATACTTTCATGATGTCATTTTTCTGTAGATTAAGAAATATTTGTCTTTTCTTACAGTGTTAAAATTTTGGTATTACTACATTTCATTTTGACATATTGTATTGATGATTGCATACTTTCAAAATATTATATTTCTGCAGATTAAGAATTATTTGCCTTTTCTTAAAGTGTAGAAATTTGGCATTATTACATTTTATTTTGACATTATGTTGATGTTTGTACACTTTCGGGATATCATATTTCTGTGGATTAAGAAATATTTGTCTTTGCTTACATTGTAGAAATTTGGTATTACTACATTTTATTTTGACAAGAAACATACATTTTTAAAATTTCATCAATTGCTGAAAACAGGTAGTACCTATATAAAAAGTATTTATTAACATATATAGAAATTCAGTTTGTATATATAAGATATAAAAAGTTCGATTGGAATACATTAAATTACATAATCCAATATTACAATTTCTATATAATTAATGAATTTGAATAGAAACTACAGCAGTGTTCGAATAATTGAAATTAATGTGAACTCGAAAATCCCAAAAGCAAAGATGTATTTATTTAATGAAATTTCTTGCAAACTTTACACGTGTTTTCGAAGAAAATTATCCTAAGAAACTATCAGTCTTGCTTAGAAAAGAAATAAGAATGAGCCTTATATTAGAAAAAACACGTTATTCGCAAAGTAATACGTCGCAACTGAAGAAAACAGAACTGCTTACATAAGCAAATTACATATCGAAAAGCCATTTACCTTCCTGAAAACAACCCATTCATTTGAATCTAAATGACGAAGTAATCTTTTAATGGTTAGATTTTCACATTTATTTTAAGGAAAGTACTTAAAGTAGTTTACTTTAAATTGATTAGTAAATTTTCTTTTTTACACGGCTTAAAAAGTTTTAGTTTTCTGTTGATTATGGAAGGGTAATAAAATTTATAAACCATTCGCTGTGATATTGTAAAGGAAATTTTTTTGAACGTTTCTAAATGAGTTTAAAAAATAAACTGTTCCTTCTAGCGAATTTTGGAAAGTCTTATAACACTGTAGAATTACGTAAATCAATGTAATTACTGAAGGATATTTAAGGTGTAGCAAAGGTTGTGTTTTATGAATTGGTTAAAAATGCGTAAAAAGTGTCTTTTCCTGTAATGACAGTAAAATTATATTTAGAGGACAAATACTACTGTTAACATAAACTATATGGCCATTAATGACCGGAAACTTTCAATTTTAGACATTTTGTCGAATATTTAGAAATATACTGGTCCGATTCTTCTGAAATTTCAGGATTAAAAAAAACAAAACAAATTTGACTTCATATTTATCAACATCGATTTGATAAGGAGCACAATTAGGGGGGCCAACAAAAATCAAAGAAAAAAATAGTACTTGGGTTCACCCTGTAAAATAAAATCCACGAAATGATGTATTGCTACACATTATAAATAGAAAGACAATGTGAAATATGTGTATTCATTTGTGTAAAAATAGCACGTATATTAATAGAGATATAGCGATTAAAAATAAATAAAAAATTCTTGCATGTTTTTTGCTTATAACATGCAGGGTTTTTAACCAAATTTAATGCAGTTTTTAGAAAAAATGACAACATATAGTAGAAACAATATAGTGCAATTTTAATATAAATATATTAACTATTTTAAGAAATATGAGCAGTTGTGTAATTTTTTTTAAATCTGCACATGTGTGAACGATAACAAGGATCTTTTTGCAGAATTTAATAGTCAACTCTATGGAGCAAGTTATTAAAAATAACCAGTCAAATATCGTACAAATTCGGAAAGATATCGGCGTTAGAGTGAGCTAATATTTAGTTGTTCTCTAAAAGAAGCTAAATGATAAGGATTTTCCACAAATTGCCATTTTTTATTAACTGACTTTTAGAAAAATTTAGCATTTAGTGACTATTAATGAGCAGATTTAGAAAAAATGTCTCGATTTTGATACTTTTTTTTTTTTCATGGTATAGGCTCGTTCTGGTGATTATCCAAGAAGAACTAAAGCATCAATAAAAAATAAAAATGAAAAATTTCTTTGAATTAAAATTGACAATTTGTGGACAATCCCTTATTATTCAGCAAGTTTTAAAGAGCATTTACGAATCAGCTTACTCTAACTCCGATATCTTTCTGAATTTTTACGATATTTGACTGAATTTTTTAAAAATAAGTTGCACCATAGCGTTGTCTATTAAATTATGTAAAAATATCCTTGCTATGTTTCATGTATGCGATTATAATATTTTTTTCATACAACTGCTCATATTACATAAAATATTTAATATATTTATATTCCAATTGCACTATTATTGTTCCAACTACATTTTGTCAATTTATCTGAAACTGGCGTTATATTTTGTTGAAAACCCTGCATGTCACAAGCAACTTTTGAAGCAACTTTTTAGAAACTTTTAGAATTTAAAGAAACATTTATGAAAATAAAGTTTCTTTACTTCCAATTGATTTTCGGAAACGTTTCCTAGTAGTTTTATAGCGCATTAATCAGCTTTCTCAAAACGGTATATCGGTTTTTAGGATGCTGTCCATTGTCAATTATGGTTTGAACGAAACTCTAACATTTTTGGTTGCGCTATAGATTTTACACATGAAAGAGTAACAAATTAATATTAATTTTAATGTTAATGCTGTTAATTTATCACGCTTTTCAGTAATACAGGTTTCTTGAAAATGCTTATTTGAGAACTGATAGCATTCGAAAATCTTACGTTTCCGGTTGAGAGAACTGATTAACGCCCTATATAAACTTTCGGAAAGGTTTCCGAAAATCAGTAGCAGCAAAAGCCACTTTGAGTTTATAAATTGTTCTTTAAATTTCGATAATATATTGTTTTCTGCGATTTCTAAAGATCCAGAATTCTTTTTAGAACCGTGAGTAACTCGGAAGAGGTTATTGTATATTTTCCTTCGTGGTTATATTATATTTTCATAGATTAAGAAACATTTGTATTTTTTTTCAGTGAAGAATTTTTTATTTTTGTGTTACTAATAATTTAAATTATAGATAGAGACTAAAGTTCTCAGTAATTTGGTCTGTGACACTTATCTAAGGTCATCAACAGTCAAAATTTTGTCCTTGTTCGGCATTGTATGGACACTAATATGCTTCCACTTTTTTTGTATAAAGTTTTCAATCAAAGAAAAGCACAAAAATAACTTCATTATCATTGAAAATTACAAGAAAAATCTGGACTCGTTTTAAAGTGAGGCACTCCATATTTTTGAATATATAAATGGGTTGCGAGACTGGTTTCTTGTGTAAAATTATCTATTGTATTGTACTCTACACTGAAATACAAATCCTCAAATTGACAGAAAAAAAAAACTGTCAATTTTGGAGCCAGAGGAAAACCGTTTAATTTACAGAAAATATCTGTAATTTTTCATTAGAACGGTTATTTTCTGTAAAAAAATATACATTTTTTCTGTAAAAATTACGAAATTCAATTTTTTACAGAAAAAAGATGTTTTCCTTTAAAACAGTTTTTTTCTGTAAAAAATACAAATTTTGTTCTGTAAAAAACTGCAGATTTTTTTTACAGTGTACCATCCCTCAAATTTTGCTCACGAGTTTTAAACCTGAAAATACTCGTAGAATCAACCAGTAGAATCCGTAGCATTTCCCTTCTCAAAGCATAGAATGTCCTGCAACTTAGGGAATTAATAAGGCAACAATACTTGCGAAATTTTATAGAAAATAGCTGACATAGAAGTACCTTTTTTCGGGAACTACTCCGGCGATTTCATCATTTTTTTTTTTTTTTTTTTTTTTTTTTTTTTTTTAAATTTTCGCTAAACTATAAATTGATTGTTCGACATGAAAAAAAAAAAAAAAAATTACAGTATTAAGCTATCTAAAAACCTATCTTTTTTGAAAATATACGGTACTAAAAAGAGTTGATTTTTCATGAAAAGAAAACAATTCAAAATATATCCCATCATAATACAAAAACATATTGAAGTAGTATTTCGCAAATGTTGTTCTCTTAAGGTATCTGCATGCGTTGGAGTGTTTTTTTTAAATGTTAAATAATATTGAATAAATACACATATTTTTAGTTCAATTGCAATACAGAATGCTGAAAAACATAAAATCCCAGCAATATCTTCATAACAACAAAAAAAAAAAATTGGGGTTTTTGGCCTTTGTTTTTAGCGAAATTTCATGCTTACGCCAGACAGCGTAAACTGAATCCAACTAAATATGTTTCGTTTTCCTTTGTACTGCATACAATTATTATACTTCCCTGTCACTGAAATAGGAGTTTTACAATATCTCGAAAATTAACAGAAATATTTTAAAATATGACAAAAATACACATTTTTTATAAAAAGGTACCATATATCTATATTCGCGTACCTACAAAATTACATTATCACAGAAAGTTTAGATTCTAGTTCAGAACATAGTGAGTAATATGGAAAGCATTCTGACAAAATTTCACTGAAATATGTTACGCAATGGAGTTTATCAAACATGGAAATAACAGAAAAATTGATTTTCCAGAAATCGCATTTAAAGATTTCTTATCTATAAATCTGGAAGTGTCAATTAAGATTTATTAGTGTTTTTATGTAAAAATATAAGAAAATCATGCCTAGAAACATGCTTTACATTTATCCTGGTCTTCCTACGTTCAGTTCCGGTATTTGACACATTACTTCCCCTTTATTAAATTGGCCATAACTATTCTTCTAGTAATCGTAGCATTAAATTAAAACATATTTGAAATTATAAAAGATTGTAATTTTAAATAAATAATAACAGTTTTTAAAAAATTGTTACCGAAATGGTCATTTTAATGTAGGTAGATACCTTAAGCATTACGTGGTTATTTACGCACTAGGCGAAGTTTGAAAATCCCATTTTTTCTTTTGGTGTATGTATTCTCCTTCAATGGGACAGATACGTTCTTAGGATAGCATAAGGGTTACTTCAAGTAAAACTTTAACTAATTAAAATACATATAAAAGCACAAATAATTGTACAAAAATTACTTTCAGGTGCTTACATATAATATAAAGATATATAAAATATAAATTAAAAATACCTTAAAATACATTAGAAAAACCCAGAACATTTTCAACCATTACAAGGCAGTCATCAGTAGGATTTAAATGTCGTTATTATTTTCTTTGCGCTTATTCGAGAATTGTCCAGAAGAAAACATTGTAATTTAAAGGTTGTACGTCAGATGAGGTGCCAGATAAAGTCATTCAAATTTTCAATAAAACGAGCTTTCATCTATTACGCAGCAAATCTCTCCATAATCCACGGATATCGTATGATAGTGCATCGTTACTAGATGTATAATTGCTAATAAAAATTTTTCTGATGTATTTTAAGATATTTTTAATTTGTATTTTAAATATCTCTATATTATATTTATGTACCTGAAAGTAATTTTTGTACAATTATTTGTGATTTTACATGCATTTTAATTATTTAACTCAAGGTGAATATAGCACTAGAAATTTAAATTTCATTTATTAAAACTTTAACTGTTCATAGCAAGGGTTTTTGCTTATCTCTTCTCTGCATATTGAAATAGCACTTACATGATGCACTTAAAAGTTGATGCATTTTAAGAGACTATTTTCTTATGGTAATCTCATTAAGCCTTTTGGTGTCTGTATTCTCCTTCAATGGGACGTGTGCGTTCTTAGGATAGCTTAAGGGTGACTTCAAGTAAAACTTTTTCTTTTGATAGCGTTTTTGCTTAACACATCTCTGCCTATTGAAATAGCACTTACATGATGCACTTAAAAGTTGATACATTTTAAGAGATTATTTTCTTGTGACAATCTTATTAAGCCTTTGTGCCTGTATTCGCTTTCAATGTGGCATATGAACCCTTAGGATAGCATGAGGTTGACTTCAAGTGAAACTTTTACTTTTCATAGCGCTTTTGCTTAACTCGGCTCTGCATATTGAAATAGCACTTGCATGATGCACTTAAAAGTTGATATATTTTAAGAGATTATTTTCTTGTGATAATATCATTAAGCCTTTTGGTGTCTGTATTCTCCTTCAATGGGACGTGTGCGTTCTTAGGATAGAATAAGGGTGACTTCAAGTAAAACTTTTACTTTTCATAGCGTTTTTGCTTAACACATCTCTGCATATTGAAATAGCACTTACATGATACACTTAAAAGTTGATACATTTTAACAGATTATTTTATTGTGACAATCTCATTAAGCCTTTGTGCCTATATTCGCTTTCAATGGGGCATATGAGTCCTTAGAATGGCATGAGGTTGATTTCAAGTGAAACTTTTACTTTTCTAGTGCTGTATTCTCCTTCAATGGGACGTGTGCGTTCTTAGGATTGCATAAGGGTGACTTCAAGTAAAACTTTAACTTTTCATAGCGTTTTTGCTTAACACATCTCTGCATATTGAAATAGCACTTACATGATGCACTTAAAAGTTGATACATTTTAACAGATTATTTTATTGTGACAATCTCATTAAACCTTTGTGCCTGTATTCGCTTTGAACGGGGCATATGTGCCCTTAGTATAGCGTGAGGTTGACTTCAAGTGAAACTTTTACTTTTCATAGCGCTTTTGCTTAACTCGGCTCTGCATATTGAAATAGCACTTCCATGATGCACTTAAAAGTTGATACATTTTAAGAGATTATTTTCTTGTGATAATTTCATTAAGCCTTTTGGTGTCTGTATTACCCTTCAATGGGACATGTGCGTTTTTAGGATAGCATAAGGGTGGCCTCAAGTGAAACTTTTACTTTCCATTGCGTTTTTGCTTAATTCGGCTCTGCATATTGAAATAGCACTTGCATGATGCGCTTAAAAGTTGATACGTTTTAAGAGATTATTTTCTCGTGGTAATCTCATTAAGTTTTTTGGTGTCTGTATTCTCCTTCAATGGTACGTGTGCGTTCTTAGGATAGCATAAGGGAGACTTCAAGTAAAACTTTTACTTTTCATAGCGTTTCTGCTTAACACATCTCTGCATATTGATATAGCACTTACATGATGCACTTAAAAGTTGATATATTTTAAAAGATTATTTTATTGCGACAATCTCATTAAGCCTTTTGGTATCTGTATTCTCCTTGAATGGGACATATGCGTCCTTAGTATAGCATAAGGATGTCAAGGATGACTTTAAGTGAAACTTTTACTTTTCATAGCGTTTCTGCTTAAATCGGCTCTGCATATTGAAATAGCACTTACATGATGCACCTAAAAGTTGATACATTTTAAAAGATTATTTTATTGTGACGATCTCATTAAGCCTTTTGTTGTCTGTATTCTCCTTGAATGAGACACATGCGTCGTTAGTATAAGGATGAATTCAAATGAAACTTTTACTTTTCATAGCGTTTCTGCTTAAATCGGCTCTGCATATTGAAATAACACGTGCACGATGTACTTAAAAGTTGATACATTTTAAGAGATTTTTTTCTTGTGATAATTTCATTAACCCATGAATTATGAACTCATGAAAATTTTATCTTCTAAAGCATTTTTAGCAAATTGTTTAAACTACATTAGAAGATTTACATAATCATTTAATAAATTTTAGAAGGATTTTACAAGGATTGAAGGATTTAGAAGGATTCTTTAAATTTGAATCTATAGGGATTTTGTACAATATTTATAACCCCACTCAAATCTTTTATTTTAAATAGTTTTTTTAGTATTTTGTAGAATTAGGAAATGTACAAGTATAAAGTTTTTATAATAGAAATATAGAAATATTTCTCAATTGAAAAATTTTCTTTCCCCCTCCCCTAACGCCAAGAAAGCTGAAATGATGCAAAGGAAAACGAAATCATCCTTTTAAAAATATTTTTGTTTTATGTAACCAATAGTGCTTTTGGAAGAAGATAAAGTAATGTATCTATAACTCATTCTAAACTATGTTTTGACTAATCGATGTATTAAATGAATTTTATAACAAGTTATTTTAATGGTACTTATAAGTATCGTCAGTAGATAAAGGATTAAGCCTTTTGGTGTCGATATTCTCCTTTAATGGGACATATGCATCCTTAGGACAGCATGAGGGTGACTTCAAGTGAAACTTTTACAGTTCATAGGAAGTGTTTTGTCTTAAGTCATCTCTGCATATTGCAGTTATCACTTGCATGATGCACTTTAAAATGATGCATTTAGGATTGTTTTCTTACGATAACTTTATTAAGTCTAAGATATAAAATCTACTCTGTAAAAAAAGGCAGATGTTCCTTAATCTAGGAAAATATAATGTAACCACGAACGAACATAGACAATAAACTCTTCCGAACGAAACTATACTCCCGAAAAGTGCTCTTTATAATTAGAAGACCTAGAAACTAATATATTTTCAAGATTAAAAAAGGTTTTATAAAAACAAAATTTTTTTTGCTGCCACTGATTTTCGGAAATGTTTTTGTGCAGTTTTTTATGCTGTGTTAATCACCTTTTTTTCAACCTGGAATACAGGTATTTTGGATACTATCAATTTTCAAAGAAACATTTTCGTATTCAACATAGATATTTTACAAACAAACAGCATTAGCATTATCATTGACGTTAACGTTAAAATTAATAGTATTTTGTTGTCAATGAATGCTTAAATTTAGTTACGCAGCTGGAAGTATTTACTTGAGAATTGACAGTATCCTAAACAAGAAAGAAAAAATCATGCATAGATTAGAAAAAACTGTCCATCACATTCAGAAGAATGTAAAAAAATTGAACAGTTAAAAAAAATTAAAATAATATCTTAATTCAACCATATGGAAACGCATAAGACATTTCAAAACCCAATTTCAGATGTTCCCATCTACAATCGCTAAATTATCCGATTTTTTTCAGCGGCCCTGTATAGGATATATAGATTTGTATCTACTAACTGCATGCATACCAAAATTTTGTTCACTTAAGAAGTACACATACTTCAGTTGAAAATTCCCCTTCAGAAATTTCCTCTAATAAGGGGAATGGTACGCGAATACTTTTGTGCTTCCCTGTATATGAGGTATAGAATTTATATATTGTGAGTAACATGCAAAAAATTAATTAGATTTAAAAGCGCATACAGAATTTTAAATCGTACACTTCAGAAATTTTTACTCAAAGACAGTATTGTAACGGATTTCTTTTAGATTGTAACGGATTTCTTTTAGTATTGTAACGGATTTCTTTTGCGTGTCCCTGTAAATGAATAACAAATGCTATGAATCCTCTGTTCTAACGTGATCGTAGTGAAATTCAGTGATTTATATCAGTCTCAATATATTTGAAATAGCGTATTGTTATTAAAATACTTTACAAACGATTTTTCCCCATATACCATAATGCAATGGAATACTTTTGAATGACCCTGTAAATGAACTATTAATTCTACATGCTTCATATACAATACCAAATATGACTTGGTGACCGTAAATAATCTTTATCAATTGCATGAAAATCTGAGTATATTTAAGGGAGTTAGAGCTTGGACAGACGGATAGACAAACCGAATGCGTAAACAGTTTTCTACTTTGTTGGAAAGTGTTAAAAACCGATATTGTGGTTTGAGAAAACATTTATACACTATAAAAATTTCTCGGAAAAGTTTCCAAAAATCAGTGGCAGTGAAAAAAAGTCTTAGGCTTGATAAATGCTTCTTTAAATCTGAAAATGCATATGTTTCTGAGGTTTGTAAAGACAAAGAACACTTTTCGAAATGGTGGGTAACTCGAAAGCGTTATTGTATGCTTTCATAATATTATATTTATGTAGATTAAGAAATATTTGTCTTTTCTTGCAGTGTTGAAACTTTGGTATTACTACATTCGATTTTGACATTGTATTGATGATTGTATACTTTCCTTATATTATATTTCTGTACATTAAGAAATATTTATCTCTTCTTACAGTGTAGAAATTTTGGTATTACTACATTTGATTTTGACATTATATTCATGATTGTATACTTTCATGATATTAGATTTCTGTAGATTAAGAAATATTTGTCTTCTCTTACAGTGTAGACATTTTGGTATTACTACATTATATTTTAACATTGTACTGATGATTATATACTTTCATGATATCACATTTCTGTAGATTAAGAAATATTTGTCTTTTCTTACAGTGCAGAAATTTGGTATTACTATATTTGATTTTGACATTTCATTGATGTTTGTATACGTTCGTGATATTATATTTCTGTAGATTAAGAAATTTTTTTCTTTTCTTATATTGCAGAAATTTGGTATTACTGCATTTTATTTTGACAACAAACATAGATTTTTATAATTTCATTTATTGCTGAAAACAGTTAGTACCTATATAAAAAGTATTTATTAACATATATATAAATTCAGTTTATATATATTAGATCTAAAAAGTTAGATTGGAATACATTAAATTACACAATCCAATATTAAAATTTCTATATTATTAGTGAATTTGAATAGAAACTACAACAGTGCTTGAATAATTGAAATTAATGAGAACTCGAAAATCCTAAAAGCAAAGATGTATTTGTTTAAGGAAATTTCTTGCAATCTTTACACGTGTTTTCGAAGAAAATTATCCTAAGAAACTATCAATCTTGCTTAGAAAAGAAGTAAGAATGAACCTTATATTAGAAAAAAACACGTTATTCACAAAGTAATTCGCCGCAACTGAAGAAAAAAGAACTGCTTACATAAGCATGTGTGTATCGAAAAGCCATTTACCTTCCTTAAAACAACCCATTCATTTGAATCTAAATGACGAAGTAATCTGTTAATGGTTAGATTTTCACATTTCAAGTTCATTTATTTTAAGGAAAGTACTTAAAATGGTTTACTTTAAATTGATTAGTAAATTTTCTTTTTTACATGACTTAAAAAGTTTTAGTTTTCTGTTGATTATGGAAGGGTAATAAAATTTATAAACCATTCGTTGTGATATTGTAAACGCAAATGTTTTGAACGTTTCTAAACGAGTTTAAGAAAAAAAAACTGTTCCTTCTTGCGAATTTTGGAAAGTTTTATAACACTGTAGAATTAGGTAAATCAATTAAATTACTGAAGGATATTTAAGGTGTAGTAAAGGTTGTGTTTTATGAATTGGTTAAAAATACGTAAAAAGTGTCTTTTCATGTAATGACAGTAAAATTATATTTAGAAGACAAATACTACTGTTAACATACACTATATGGCCATTAATGGCAGGAAACTTTGAATTTTAGACGTTTTGTCGAATATTTAGAAATATACTTGTCAGATTCTTCTGAAATTTCAGGATTAAAAAAAAACAAATTTGACTTCATATTTATCAGCATCGATTTGATAAGGAGGAGAATTAGGGGGCCAACAAAAAATCAAATAAAAAAGTAGTACTTGGGATCACCCTGTAAAATAAAATGCACGAAATGATGTATTGCTACAGAATATAACTAGGAAGACAATGTGCAATATGTGTATTTATTTGTGTAAGAATAGCACATATATTAATAGAGATATAGCATTTAAAAATAAATAAAAAATTCTTGCATGTTTTTTGCTTATAACATGCAGGGTTTTAAACCAAATTTAATGCCGGTTTTAGAAAAATTGACAACATATAGTAGAAACAATATAGTTCAATTGGAATATAAATATATTAAATTTTTTAGGAAATATGAGCAGTTGTATAAAATTTTTTTTATCTGCGCACGCGCGAACTATAACAAGGATCTTTTTGCAGAATTTAATAGTCAACTCTATGGAGCAACTTATTAAAAATAACCAGTCAAATATCGTAAAAATTCAGAAAGATATCGGCGTTAGAGTGAGTTAATATTTAGTTGTTCTCTAAAAGAAGCTGAATGAAAAGGATTTTCCACAAATTGTCGTTTTTTATTAACTGACTTTTAGAAAAAAGTTAGCACTAAGTGACTCTGAACGAGTTGATTTGGAAAAAATGTCTCGATTTTGATATTTCTTTTTATCATGGTATAGGCTCGTTCTGGTGATTATCCAAGAAAAACTGAAGCATCAATAAAAAATGAAAGTTTAAAAAAATGTAACATTAAAATTGACAATTTGTGGACAAGTTAGTCAGCTAGTTTTAAAGAGCAACTACGAATCAGCTTACTCTAACTCCGATATCTTTCTGAATTTTTACGATATTTGACTGGATTTTTTTAAATAAGTTGCATCATAGCAGGGTGATCCCAAGTATTATTTTTTCTTTGATTTTCTGTTGTCCCCATAATTTTCCTCCTTATCAAATCGACGTTGATAAATATGAGGTCATACCTGTCCATTTTTATCCTAAAATTGCAGAAAAATCTGACACGAATATTTTTAAGTATTAGACAAAATGCTTAAAATTGAAAGTGTCCCGTCATTAATGACCATATAGTGTATAACAAAGCCTGCTTCATCATACATAAAGTTTTTATTCCTAACAAGATTATTGTTTTTAAACAAGCCAGAAAGAACAAAAATATAAGCCTCTTTATTTATCTAAATTACAAGCTTCTTTATTTAGGCTATTCAATTACAAAAATCAACAAAATATGAAAGCATCTTATGCTGTTTAAAACTGAGTTTTTCTGATCTCAGCAAAAAAAGCTTTAATTTACTGAAAAAAAACATGTCTGTTTGCTTGAATTAAATAGAATATTACTATTTAATTTTGTTCTGTTAAAAGGAAAAATGAAGATAATCTAAGGTACTTGTTCCCAATATGGACAGTGCTCTCAATATGGACATCCCTAATATCTTTAAAAGTAACAATTTTGATCAAGAGATGGCGCTACATATCCGTGAAAAAAGCAGTTGAAGAGATAATTAAGCCTAGAAAGTGTAAAAAAGCGCGTTGTTCGCCATTTGGAAGGAAACTTCTTGTTTCGTGGTGTGCTGATCGTAATTACAGGTAAGTTTAAATTCTTATTAGATATACTAAAATTGCTTTAAATATTGAAAAGTGGGGTGTTTTAGAAAGCTAATAAAACACATTTCCGATTGCTATTGAATATATGGCTTAAAAATATTTTCTTTGTTTATTTCTTACAAGATTTAGTAAAACTGTGCCCGATTCCCAGTATGAACACCTAATGTCCACATTGGTAATACAGCAAGTGAATCTTCAGATTCACAAATTTGTAAAATAGCTGTTTAATGTCATGTGAACAATCCTTCAAGAAACCTCCTCCAAGAAAAATATCCTCCAAAAAACCCTTGCAGAAAAATCAAAAGAAGTCTCCCCTCAGTAGGATATTTGTTGGCGAAATCGCAGTTACCAGCGGTATGACTTCCTCAACAAAGGAGAGCTGGTACTGCTTCTTATGCAGTATTGATGCTGTTGTATACATACGGCAGATATGTCCATGAGGACTGTGTGGGACTTACCGCCCATGATGAAGAAGTTTTTATTTGTCCATCCTTTGAGGACTGAGTAATAACAGTTGTAAATTCTGCAGACAGATGCAACAAAGCTAAGCAAAACCAACAATATTATTTCATAATATTTTGTAGTAACTGAGATGCTTTGCATGGGTCTTCGAAGAGCCACAACCGAAAATGACCCTCCCTTCTAAAGTGCTGAAGATATTTACTGTGCCTTCCCCCTCCCTCGCAATACTTTAAGATATATTTCTTTTATCCCCTCTCCTCTAAAATCCCTTGGAAGAGTGGCTCTTCCATACACCCTGTGTAGTACGTCATTAAGGAGCCACTTGTACCTAATATGGACATGCATGTCCATAATAGGGACAGGTGGTTCCTTATGTGGACACTTGTAAACAATTTTTGTTTTTATAATTAAAATTAAACCAGAATAATTACAAGGTCGCTCATTTTAATAAGGATAGTCAACAGTCCAGGGATAGTGGTCATATATTTTTAGAGTCCTATGACGTGTACACGTGGGTAAAAAAATCAATTTTCCTTAGGGTGTCCATATTGGGTACAGGTACCTTATATCGCTTATCTACACAAAGAATTCGTAAGGATTACTGGGTATAAGCGCAAACTGCTTAAAGGTGGTTTTTAAATGAGTTATGCATTTTTTTACGCTGAACTGCATTTAGTTTACTAAGAAATGTTTGTAGAATATAGATAAAAGGATGCACAGGGTCACGCAAAGAATTGGATATATGGCTGTCTATAAATGATAATTTCCGGAAGTGTGATTTCAGTAGTTTTAAGAGTGTTTTAGTTTGAATTAAATTTTAGCTAAACAGTGGCGTGTAATAAAGGTTCTAGGTAAACTACAGGGTTGTACAAAAGTATTCAAGTATGTTTCCATCTATTAGTATAAATTGCTGAAAGAGAAATTTCAATCTATATATGCGTTTTTTTGCTAAACTAAATTTCCCCCATTATATAGTATATATATCAACCTACAGATCAAATACAGCGCAAAAAAAGAATTGGAATACATATTTGGTTATGGGCGGTAACTGCTGAAATCAGTTTTTCAAATGTTTTATTCGTTTTCTAAAATGTTTATTTAGTTATCTTATTTACCTTATTTCGCTAAATAACGAAGTTTTGTTAAAACATTCAGGAAGTGTTTCATAATCTATGCTTAACGCACGAATTTTTTTCTTGTTTCTTTCTTCGATATGTATAAGAAGAAAATATTGGAATCGCGAAAGCATTCCGTTTTTTGGCGGATTTACGCCTTTCGGGATGTCCAGAACACGATTTTACTATTTTTGAAAATTGTTTGCATGTATCTTACATAAACACACATCTATACGTTACATGTTTGTAGCTGCTTTATTTCATGAACGATGCACGATATTTCACAAAACGTAATTCATTGGCATGAATTTGTGCTGCTTACGTTTGAATGTATATCGTCCAACAGATGACCAATCGACCAGATCGACCAATATGCTGCGCTTTGAAATCAACTTGAGCAGTCTTATATTTAAAGAAGAGCAGTATTATTAGCTGGATAAATTTTAATTACATTAAATACTAAAATGCAAAATTTACGACCTAAACATGACACTTATTTATTATAGTGAATGAATGAAAGAATTTAAAATTTAGGGTATATTCTTTATAATATTTTATTTATATAAGGTTGAAAAGGGCGATATTACTTGGCTTTAAATATATAAAATGTACGAGAATAAATACAGTGTGATTCATAATGTATGGGCCAGAAAGAATAGCGCAGTGTGACTGCCGTAATGGATTTATTCTGCCGAAACAAATTTATTCTGCAACTACAATTATACAAGTTTTATTTGGCAACAGGGAAAAATCATCGAATGACGAACTCGCCACTAGAGGCGCTGTTAAACAAAATGTCGTCCATGCAGGAGAAAGCGTACTGCGTTTTCGAATATGCCAAAACCTCCTCGGTAACTGTTGTGCAAAGACATTTTCGCACGAAATTTCGTGAACAACCACCGCATTGGCATAACATAAGCAGGTGGGTGAAGCAGTTCCAGGATACCGGCTACTTATGCAAGAACAAAAGCCCAGGACGAAAAGAAACAAAACCCGAAGTGGTTGAAAGAATTAGTGAACGCCCTGTGATTTTTTTCTCCGGAGTTTCGTTAAAGACAAGGTGTTTGTGCCTCCACTTCCTCAGGACTTAGAGGAACTGAACGCAGCGGATAACTGTAGTGTTGAACTCCATCACATGGGAAATACTATCACGAGTGTGGCAGGAGCTTGATTACCGTGTAGACATTTGTCGTGTCCCCGAAGGAGCACATATTGAACACCTGTAGAAACTTGAATAAATGTAGCTTTGGGGTAAATTTGAATTTTCTAAATATATTAATTACAACGTTCACAATCAAGTTTTCTTTTTATCCCATTCATTATGAATCACCCTGTATTTTATACATTAAATCATGGATTTCATGGTTAGTTGAGACTTCAACTACTGTATTTACATATGAATAATGTGCTCAAAGACATTTTAGATATGAAAATGTAGATTGTATATCTTATATAGCTCTATCTATGTATTCTATAGCTCTATTTAATGATTATATAGGAAAGAAAAAAATTTTATGCTAACAGACTGTCATTCAAAACAGATGAGCTCCTATTTTACCTATTGTTAGATCAAGGTCCTCTTCATTGAGCTGCGTCGACAGGATCTCTTTTATAAATGTTCTTGTGCCCAAAGAAAAAAGCGATATGTTTTCCGATTTCTAAAAAACATATTTTAAAACTAAATAATTGCAAAATTAGCCCAAACCATCCATCATAAATGAGAATAAGATCTTTCATAAATGATTTATGAGCTAGAGCTTTTAAATAAAAATTTAGTAAATAGAATTATAAAATCTCAAGTGTTGGTCAGACAACTTTTAGAAAAGCAAATGGTATATTAATATTTATCTTATTATTATTGTTTTATGGCTTTTCAAATTTGAAAAATGTGTTGCTATTATAGTTTTTATTTAAATTATTATTTCTCTCTTTTTTAAATAAATAATTTTCTAGTACTTCGTTTGAGATTATTTTCCATGTGAAAATTAGTTTTAGCTGTAGAATGATTTTAACTTTACAAATTTACTCTGTGCAATTCACATATATTATAAGCTTGACTAAAAAGTTTTTATAGCACACTGTAAAAAATGAAAAATGCTTCTTAGCACTACGAAGTTATAATATAGACATCCACGAAAATGCATAATAATTCCGTGTTACCCGAAAAGCGTTTTGAAGGTGGTTCTCAAATTCACTGCTTAACAACGCGAAACTTTCTGACATATTTTCTGACTCAAATTTAAATTCTGACTTTAAATTTAACGGCATAAAATTAAAGCGATTTAGAAACAAATGGTATTTTTCATTTTTTGATAAAATACATATCGTATTATAAGCAATTCTTTTCACGCGATGACAAGTTTTACCCTTTCTCGCGCGATCGTGTCGGGAATTCGGTTCAAAATGCCCACTTTGAAAGTATTTTCTCAAAGATCTTCTGCCTGTACTGCCAAAAATGGAAAACGTCATTCGATTACACAATTTCTCAATAAAAAACACTTGCCAATTTTATGCGTTTCCGAACAAAAATGAATTCAGAAATGTATCAGAAATTAGCTCTTTTGGGTTTGAGAACACCCTTAATTTTTAAAAGCCTAAGAACTAATATATTTTCGATATTTCAAGAAGCATTTATCAAAAAGAATTTTCTTTTACTGCCACTGATTTTCAGAAACGTTTACGAGTAAATTTTATAGCGTAATAATCCGTTTTTTCAAAGCAGAATAACGGTTTTTAGGGTACTTGAGTTCTCTATTTAATACCGGTGAGCCAAAAGTTCGTTAAAACTTTAAAAACTCATAAAAGGAAGAAATTATGATAAAGTAGTGCGGTTTGCAAGAAAGGGCTCACAAGGCAGTCGGATTTTTTTTAGCAGCAAAAAGAATTTAATTAAAAAATCACATGTAGAGGGCGCTGATGACCCGAAACACAATGAACAGGGCAACAATACGCTCAATTCATTTGTTCTTCCAATAATAAATGTTCAACATGACCTCCAGAACATTCTACGACACAACCTGGTTGTGTTGTTGTACCTGTTCATTGTGTTTCGGGTCGTCAGCGCCCTCTAAATGTGATTTTTTAACTAATTTTTTTTTGCTGCTAAAAAAAAAAAAAAAAAAAAAAATCCGACTATTTTGTGAGCCCTTTCTTGCAAACCGCACTTCTTTCTCATAATTTCTTCCTTTTTTATAAGTTTTTAAAATTTTAACAGTTTTGGCTTATCCGGTATTTTAAGATGTGTAATTGAATTTATTCATGCAAGAGTAAAAAAAAATGATATGAATGTTAATGTTAATGTTAATGTTAATGTTAATGTTAATGCTGTTAAGTTCCCAGGTTTGTCTACGGAACTTACTTGAGAACAGATTGCACCCAAAAAATATATAATTCCGGGTTGAGAAAACTGACAAGTACATTTTGAAACTCATTCGGAAATGTTTCTGAAAATCAGTGGCTGCAAAAGAAACTTCTTTTCTATAATGTTCTTTAAATAAAAAAAAAATATATCGCTTTTCGCGATACTTAAAGATGAAAACACCTTTCGAGATCGTGGGTAACTCGAAAGATGCGATTTTATATTTTTGTTCTTGGTTATATAAAATTATCCTAGATTAGGAGATATTTGTCTCTTGTTATACAGTGTACTTCAAGAATATATTTTACTTGTTCATTATTTAAAATCACAAAATTTAATAGAGTCAAAACACTGTTGGCAAAATTTAAGTTTACAATTATATTTAATTGATAAATAAATAAACAATTAAATTTTAAAAATCAAAAAACCCGACTGCGTAAAAAGCGAACTAATCTGGGAGCACGGCAGTGCGTCCGCCAAGTTCGCACAAGCCGTAAGCTACCTTTTCCTGAACCATTTTGGCATGCTTTTCACCCCCTCATAACGTCGCTTTAGGGAGAGATATAGAATTTTTTTCTTTTATACACATGTTCGTATGATCAAACTGAACTAAGGTTCCACGATTTCATGTTTCTGTATTTAGTAGTTTTCGAAATATTAAATTCCGAAAAAGCGCTTTTTTGTCACTGACTCACTTCGCATCATCAAATAACTAAGGTACTTCTAAAAGTCGTAGAATCATGAAATTTCACAAGTAAGTCGGGTTTGTAGCACAATTAACCAGAAAAATCTGAAAACACAGAATTTCCGCCTCTAAACTCTTAAAACAGGGGGTGTTGATTTGGCCGTAAACAGTTCCTTCACATTCAATTGCGCCAATGTTGGTCGCCAATACTCGATTACAGAGTTTTGAAGGGGTCACGTAATTTCAAGCAGAATAAAACTTTATATATATGCTTTTCCAAAGATGTTTGTTAAATAGAAAAAAATGAATATACCTAAAAATTTTAATCAGTATAGGTTATGATATATTCACGATATTAAAACAATAAAACATTTAACAAAATATAACCTCAATTCGGTATGTTTCCGATATAGTAGCCTTGGCGAAATAGAGAAAATAGCATTGACGAGAAAAGAAATTTGATAATAACGTATTTTCTGGCAACCTATCTACTGTGTCATATACACAAGCAATTTTTTCCACATGTATACAATTTATTTAATGTAAGCAACCCGTTTATTTATTTTTATATACCAACATAAATAATTTGTATATAAAAAACAATATTTTATACGTGTATAAATAAAATGTTTATATGTATATAAATAGTACATATATAAATAACATAAAAGTTCATCAGGTTGGTTTTCATAGTTGTTTATATCATTTGGCAACATATCTCAGTTTCTGAAGTCCGAATTGCGCCAAGATTTTTAAAAAACGCCAAGGTCCTTATAGTGGAAAAATATCCTAATTCTCATATGAAAGTTTAAAAATCTGTTTTTAATTAAATGAAATGTGTAACTAATAAAGCTGTCTTTAACGATGTGCGACAGATGCGGTGTCCGAAGTCCGCTGCTAATGTTATTATATTGTATTATTAGCCTACTTACTGTTAATTTATTGTTCATTTTAAATCTGTAAAAGAAAGATTATAGTTGTAGATCAGATATGTTGGTTGCCAAAACTCGATTTCAAGCTGAATGAAATTTTATATGCTTTTACAAAAATCTTAATAAAGCAAATATTTCAGTTTATCTGTCCATATTTCTATCTTTTACTTCCTTAAAACAAATTTTATTAAAGACCGAGAGGCGTCTGCACAGATCATCACCTCATCGAATTGACGGCTGAAATTTTAGGACTAGTTAAAAATCGATTAGCGTATTAAAATGTAACTGGTCTGCCAAGTTCTATCTTTGTGGAAACCACCTACAGACCCGATTTTACCGGTTAATTGGTGGATTTTCCATTGTGTTTTCCTGCACCCATTCCTCCATGTTTCCATACTTTTGGATGCAGGAAAATACAATAGTAAACCTATCAGTCACCCACTAAAATTAGGTCTTCAGGTTGTTTCTACCAATATATGACTTAACAGACCAGTTGCATTTTAATGTACTAATCTAGTTTTAACTAATCCTAAAATTTCAGCTGTAAACACTGATGAGGTGATGGTGTGTGCAGACGCCTCCCGGTCTGTTATAAATGTCGGAATTCTAATCTCAATAGCACTCTGGTCAATCTGGCAAATATCCCTACTATTTATGGAACACTATTCCTTTAAGTGCGTTTTAGTAATGTTAAAGAACTTTATACATATGCATCATACATATTATACATATGCATATAATACGTAATACATTTGCATCATACATATTATAGGTATGTGTATAATAAATCATACATATGCATCATTATGACGTCAGAACAAACAAAACATTTTTTGTCGCCAAATTTGAGAATTGACATGATATATTACCAAATTTGGTGACACTTCGCTAAATGTCGCCAAGCTTGGCGAGTATTTGACGTTTGTGGCTATTTTTCAATGAGTTAATTATTAATGCGAGCCATCTATTTATATTTTTCCGCATATCATCTGAATAGTTAAATAATATAACGTACGAATATTTCCAAAGTGCCAGTAGTTTCGTCACTGCACAAAACCTCTGCTATTCTTAATATATTGTACTGTTATTATACTTACTGTGACTATGTTGTTAAGCTTTACTCTGCTGAAACTTCTGTATTATATAAATAGAATTTACGGAAACTATTAAAACACCGAAACTGACAATTCTCCTTATGATTATTATAATTTTATAATATGTAACCTGTTAATCGATATGTACCGTTAGAAGGAATCTTCTATAATCCGGTTCCTCGCATTTTAGTTTTCAGGTTTCGAATAAAATTAGCTAAAAACTTAAAACCATGGCAAATTGGCTAGTTCTTCAACACGATTTGATGAGAAGAATGATAGATTTTCAAATGGATCATAGCAGTGAGCCCGTAGACCTTCTATTCTTCCGTAATCGAGTCTATTGAAAAGGTTAGCATGAAACAAAAATATATTAGCATCAATATGGTTGCAGGTATTATCAATATTATTATTAAATGCAGATATTATCAAAGGATTTAATAAGAATAATTTCACTTGTACCTAATCGTATCAGTTAAAATACAGTAATAAAATACAATTAGAAAAGATTACTTAATAAGATTAAAAATTTCCGCATTAGAGAACGAATCGTAACTGATAAGGAAACATGCATAAGTGAGTTATGAGATATTTGTCATGAAAGAATGAAATACATAATAACATAAAATATATGTTGTGCTTCCATGATCGTAAAGAGTTCTTGATTTCTCTATCAAAAGCTTCCGACTTTTCGAAAGAATGGGCAAGTAAATTAAATTATGAATAACAGTAACATGATGCACCGTTTAATATGCAATTAATAGAGTATATACTGCTTGCTAGAGGCGGCTAGTACTTTAATATAAAAAGAAATAAAGTATGAATTTATAAAGCTCAATAAAATAAATTTAGGTATTTTTATGCTAGCCGGGCGCGAAATGGCAAATCGCCAAATACTATCCCTAACTCTATTGCTCATATTGCATTTATTTCATTTAAAAATATAAACTTTTCAGTCATCTCATTTAAAATAGATGCATTTCCCTCATTTTATTTAATACAATATTTAACATAGAAATAAATAAATAAATAACAAATAATAACATAAACCAAAATATTTTATTTGAAAATCAAAGCATTGTTTCTAATTTACACATGTGAAAAATGAAAACTTCTTTTGGCGAAAAAACTAAATGCTAATTAGGAGATTTGCTCCCGGCTAACATAAAAGTACTGAAATTTAAGTTTTTTTATATTAATATAGCTTAGAAAAAACTAGAAAAAACATACAAAAAGTAGTGATATCCCAACAAAAAGTTTTCGGTAAAAAAAAAAGCGCCAAGTTCTCCTTGATGTGTCGGCCAGAAAAAGTAGTGATATCTGAAGTTCGCACAAGGGCACAAGTTAAAAGCCAAACATCCCAAATCTTTCATTGAAAATGGCTTCCTGCGACTTGGCCGTTAATGCCTTCGAGAGGGTTTTTCAAATTTTAAAGTATGTACAAATGAGCTACATGACAACTACATTTTTTGATTATTTTAGGCATTTTGTGGCACAAAGTACAGAAATAAAATACACATTTAAAAAAAAGTATTTAAACCACTTCAGTCTATTTAAATGCTTAGAAGTTAAATATAACAAAATACTTGTATTCAGAAGGTAATATCCCTAATTGCTAAAACATAATTAGTATCAGCTTTTAACAGTTTATAAATCGAATACCTCTTAATGTATGCAAACAAACTATAATAAATGTTCAAACGAAAAAAATCTCTTTCGTCAATGCACAAGATTTCAATATTATACAATAAAATATAATGTAACATATTGTGAGATTTGAAGTAAGTAAATTTTGTTTTATTTCTTAGGTTTTACGTTAATGACTTTAGCTTTAGACCGTACGAAATGGCAATTAAACCACATGTGGACTAAATGATCTGTAATCAAAACTATTGTTTGTTGAAATTGATGGTATTTATCAGAAATCTGTTACTTATAATGTCTTTATGTGAATTTGCCTCTTTGCATTCTAATATTACTTTCAATATTTAAATAATTCATAAATGTGTAATTTCTCAATCATTAATTTTGGAATGCTGTAGAAGGCATTAACGGCCAAGTCGCAGGAAGCCATTTTCAATGAAAGATTTGGGATGTTTGGCTTTAAACTTGTGCCCTTGTGCAAACTTCAGATATCACTACTTTTTCTGGCCGACACATCAAGGAGAACTTGGCGCTTTTTTTTTTACCGAAAACTTTTTGTTGGGATTAATTATTTCTCATCAATGTGAAACTATTTTTTTTTTCACTTCATACTATTAGTTCAAACTCTCGCTGTATATATCTTGTTTAAATTTTCAATCGTTAATAAAATACTTATTATTCATCCAATCAAGCTAATTTTTTTTTTAACTTGTAGTGGATGACCCTTGATGTTAATCCAGTTTTTTTTCAAATATTAATTCATTAATTAAATTAAATTAATTAATTTGCAATAATCGAGGGAGACCTCTTCTTGATCAAGGCATTTTAAGCGCCACTCAAGAGGAAAGAAGAATGGGAGAAAAGAAATTATCTTATTGACCTAAGTAGGAATTGACTTAAAATATTTTTTTATATTACTTGTTTATATTACTTAACTATTTTTTTATTTACTTGTATTGATGACTTTTAAGTTGTGTTTAATTGTTAGTTCCTATCTATACACACTGTTTTTATGAGGTCTATAGATATCTATGATGGTTAGAGTTGCAGTAAAGCTAGAGATCCTACATGCACAACTTCCAATTAGTATAATATTTTAATGGAGCTTCTGACTGTAAAATAGTCAATGAAACATCGTCTTCATTTTGAAAGACCTATCCAATGATATGCCACTCAATAGGGTGCGTAATTTTTTTTTGTCTCTACCGCCATTTTGTATTTTACGGCCGCCATTTTGAATTTATAAAAACAAAACCTAGTCTGTAACCATCGGGCAGTTAAGATGAATCGATAGAGACCTCATTCATTAAAATCCATCCAGCCATTGGAATGTTTCGAGGGTATAAAGAAATCCACATACACAGATACGCGTGAAACACATAACCCTTTTTTTCAGTCAGGTAAAAAAGTGTTTCAAAGTATGGTTTTGCGAAAAATTTCGATTTTTTTTATTATTTTAGATTAAAGTTCAAACCTTTAGTATTCTAAAAATGCCTGACATTTGGTTCGGCGATAATTAGAAGCAAAGTTATAGCCCAACATATAAACCTGAAATGAACTTTCAGAAACCAGATGTGACCGTTTAAAGAGCCACAGAAAGATAAACAATACATTTTAATACACAAATATATAATATATAATATATACACAAATACATAACACCTACAAATATGATGGATTTTAAAGTTGTAAATTTTATACATAATTTTGTGTAAGAACAAAAAAACTTCTTAAAGCACCATCAAAAATTTTTAAATGTGCTAAAAGTTTTTATGGTGTTTTAAGAAGTGTTTTTGTTCTTATTCATTCACACTAGTTTTAACATATTTTCTTTTATAATTTTGTGTGCTATATCAAAATCTTAATTTGCGTTTTCCAGAAAACTGCGTTTTTCATTATGCACATTTACGAGAAACATAATTTCTTAAAAAGTTTTTACGATATTGAAATAAAATTTTGTAACAAGGTTCTGCTTATCTGTTGGTATGTTATGAAGCAAAATATAGTTTTTAACTTTGTATATATTAATTTAAGAGCTATTTTTATTGAAAAATACACATTTATTTTATGTTTTGTGTACAAACTTTGGTTTTAAGAGGTATTGCAAATCTATTGCTTCATAGCACAGGTAAGTTGTTTGATAATATAGTGTTGAAAAAAACAGTGAAATATATTGAATAGATTTCGTTACAGAAGGTTAAACGAATTTTCTTTACTAAAATTTGATTAAGTATTTCCTAAATTTGAAAAGTTAAGTTAAATTCTATAAAAAAATCATATGACTTCATAATTTTATTCCTTGTTTTAACTAAAAACACATGTGTTTGATAAAAATTTTATATTTTATTTTAAAAAAAAGTGCCCCGAAGACAGGCACATAACTTAAGCAGTGTATTTGTGTATTTTAATTTGTCGGAACACCAAGAGGCAAATGAATTTTTTATTATATTTCTGAAAACTTTTAATTGTTTGCCTAACCTAGTTATACGCATTTATCTTATCTGAGAAAAAAAAAACTAAACTTTAAAACTAATTAAAACTTAATTATATTTTACTGTAAAATATGACGAAATTCGGCATCCAACATTTAATTAAAATTTAGATTAAATAAAAAAAATGTAAACACACCTAAATATTTTCGCCAAACTTTGGTAATTACAAATAAAAATATCTTTTAATTAAAATTCCGCTCTCTCATAAATCTTATTTAATCTCATTAATTCGCTACATATAAAGTAAATATCATAGGGAAACTGTTATACAGGTATGATAATAATCCAGTTTCTGTTTAACGCATGTTTTAACTTTTTATTTAAATTTAAAATAGGGGATTAGTGAGAGAATATATTTTTATGTGGGCAGAATAATGATGATAATAATCCCAATGTCAGTTTTGAGAATTTTAAATTCTCGCCTTGAGTAAAAATTGGACTTCAAATTTTTTGTTCGTTATTTATGTTACTTCAATACGAAATTCCTGAAAAAAGTATTCTATATGCTGTAAAAAGAGAGAAATGTTCCTTAATTGGGTTTTATAAAAAATAGTCTGTTACTACTCTCCTTATTTCTTACATTTCTAACAGCTTAATATAAGGGGAGAAGTCCCTTTAGACGCCTCAAAATCGGTCAAATCGGTTTCTTAAAAAAAAAAAAAAAAATCCATTAGGGGGCCACAGGACCTTAGCGTTTGTTGAAACGATAAAAAAAAAAAAAAAATCGCGTTTTTCAAAGCACCAAAACACAAATAATATGCAATTAAGATTTTTCCCTCTCTATTTCTAAAGTATATATTGTTAACTATATTATCTAGAAAAATAAATGTTGTATATGCAAAATTAATATTTAAGTTTTAAATTTAAAAATTCATCTCACTAATGCGTAACTTAAAATAATTAAGTGCTTTTGTTTCCTATATTGCAAAAGTATAAATTGTTAACTATATTATGTAGAAAAATAAATGTTGTATATGCAAAATTAATATTTAAATTTTAAATTTAAAAATTCATCTCACTAATGCGTGACTAAAAATTAATTAAGCGCTACGCGCATGATAAAACTCTAAATCAAACATATAAAAACACACTTTTTGAACAAAACACAATTATAACACACCTACTTTTAAATTAAAACCAAAATGTACACAAAAAGTGTTGTTTAAAATTTAATTTTAGCACAAAATAAAAGAAAGTAAAAAGTAAAAAAAAAAAAAAATAAATAAATAAAATGTGTTGATTTTTAGAGCTTTAGCGTATACACTATAAAAAAAACCGCTTATATGGTTAATTTTTTAAAACCGTAACATATACAGTTTGAAAGTAACAGTGCGCACAACTTCAAATTTGAGAAAACGCGCTTTAAAGTTACAATATCTACGGACCTACTCACCGTGAATTAACTCAAGAAACAATACAGATTTTTCAATTGGGTTTTTTGCATATTGTTGAAAAAAAAATTCAAGATAAAAAAAAGCAATTTAAGAAATTACAACGACCATTTGGAAAATGATTTTTTCAAAGACTAAAATTTAAGAAACAGGATCGTATGAAAATATATTAATTGCATGACATCTCTCTGTTAGGGTTATTTTACAGTCCTAAAATCGTTTGCATAATTTATGAACGGAGCCTGTATAATCTAAAAAAAAAAAGCAATTTAACAATTTACAACGACCATTTGGAAAATGATTTTTTCGAAGACTAAAATTTAAGACATAAAAAATCGCACGGAGTTGATCATACATTACGTACGCCATGGATTAAACATTAACATTCCTGGACCCATCATGAACAAATTTTAAAAGAAATTTCAGTTTTACAATTCTCGGTCCTGTAAATTTTTAAACTTCAACGGAGCTGGTCATACATTACGTACGCCAATACGTAATATTCCTGGACCCATTTTAAATGAAATTTCATTCTTAAACTTCTAAACATACCACAATATTACTTTTTACACCGTAGTATAGAGAAAAAAATGTACTTTTAAATGCAATTTGTTTGAAAGCTGTATCTCAATTTGTTTCTGAGTTATTAATTTTTTTTGTAGTTTTTATTACTTTTTTGTCAGAGTGGCAACAGAAGTATCCATCTCTGTTGAAAGTAAAGGGAAAATACAGATTACTGTATAGACCAATCAGAAAACGAATAAAATGCGGGATTCAACTAATAAAACGCTTCAGATATGCTTTTGATTTTCTACCCTGACCGAGGACAATAACCATTTTTCCAAATGGTTAAAAAAAAAAAAAAATCGAATATCAGTTTTTTTGCCAGTCACTATAAAATTCTTTTATAAAATGCAAAAAGTATTTAATTCTGATGATAAAAAAATATTTTTCTTTCAACAGTTTGATTTCGCAAATAATCTACAGAAATGTTTTTTTCTTCTCCCCTCGCCGACGTGGTGATTGAGCTATGTATAGATTCGCGATTTTGAACCGTTTGTAATGGGTTGTTACGTAATTCCTCATTCTGAAGTTCCATTGGATTATTATAAACATCAGGAGTGAAACAAAGAGTACTATTTTTTTCCGAAAGTCGTGCCGGATTATCCAGCATGTCGGACCTTAGGATGCCAGATTAGATGATGTTTATTGCATTAACGAGTACTTATAACTTACATTCTTTTAGCAGGCGCCTTTTTCTTTTCTATTTTTACCGGGATTTCGTGTAGTCCGAATTTTTTGTAATCCGAACAGGACCGGTCCCAATTAATTCGGATTAGCGGCGTTGTACTGCATTTTGTTGCATTTACATGTGTAAATTTTATTATACAGCGGGAAATGGTTATTTGAGAATTGATAGCAATCAAAAGTCCGATATTCCGTGTAGAGAAAATAACTTGTAAACGTTTCTGAAAATTACGAGCAACAAAAGAAACTTTTGCTTCAAAAATAGTTCTTTAAATCTTGGAAATCTATTGTTTTCAAAGGCTTCTAAAGGAACTGTCTTTTAGGCCTTGCGGGTAATTCGGAAGAGGTTATATTATGATTTCCTTGTCTTATTTTTTCTTACAGTGTACTATGAATACAATTAAAAAAATCAGTTTATTGAAAATTAAAAATAATCATAGAAATCCTGTGATTAAATAAACTAAAGATTACTAATCGTGAATAGTGGTAACATTAAAGCATGAAATATGAGAGCTATTCTTAATAGGTTTTCTGATGGAATATTTTTGATGATTTAAATTGATTAAGAGAGAGATTTCACTCCTTTCTTTATACTGGATCTTAATTACAGCACTTATTCCTAGATTGAAATACTTCTTACTTTATCTTGAGTTGGTAATACATTGTTGTTAAAACGTTTCCAGTATTTGAATAAAAAACTTTCAGTGAAAATAATATATTGTTGTTAAAAGGTTACCAGTATTTCAATTAAAAGCTTTCAGTGAGAATAATGTATTGTTGTTAAAAGGTTACCAGTATTTCAATTAAAAACTTCCAGTGAGAATAATGTATTGTTGTTAAAAGGTTACCAGTATTTCAATTAAAAGCTTTCAGTGAGAATAATATATTGTTGCTAAAAGGGTTCCAGTATTTCAATTAAAAACTTTCAATGATAATAATATATCGTTGTTGAAAGGGTTCCAGTATTTAAAATTAAAAACTTTCAGTGAGAAAAAGTTCATTCCAGCTGCTTATTAATGGGAAAATATTTAAATTTTAACGAATTTATTAATATTGACAGTTTAAAATATCGGTAGTGAATTGCAGTGCAGTGTCTCATTACCGTCATTCGATACTTCAGATATATTTTTTAAATTAATACTCTGTTAGACCCTGAGGAACCCACAAGTGGAAAGTGAAGATGATAACAAATAAAATATATTAAAATCTTCTAAATTATAATAACCAAAACTTCTTGCAGACTTTTGAACGAAATTTCCCTTTTACACAAGTTTCCTTCGTAGAAGGTACACTTTCCTTTATAATTGCATTTAATTCTTCTTGCCAGGATAATGAGGTTTTTCTGTTTAATGCGGTATTCCATTATAGACAAGTTTAATTCAAACTGGTTTTACTGTGATACATGGTTTGTATCAGCAAACATAGACTGTACCCTATTTAAGCGATAAATCATTTCCTATTAAGTACAAATTAGATGCCAGAGTAAATAGATTTCGCTCTCATCTTTACATTAGATCTTAATTACGGTACCTATTTCTAGATTGAAAAACTTCTTAATTTATCTTCAGTTCGTAATATATTGTTGTTAAGGGGGTCCGGCACACAAAAATCTTCAAATTTTGCAAAAACATTTTATTTCATAAAACATTTCTCTGTTTTTTCTTGCTTAAAATGACATTTAAATCATGTTTCTATCTGAATTAGAACAAAAATGGTTGTGTTTGAGAGCAAAAATGAATTTAAAAATGAATCAGAAAATAAGCAGTTTGGATCAGAATACACCCTTAAAATAATATCTCAACTTTTTTTATATAATTTTGTATAGTAAAGTTTATTTTGAAATGTATAAAGAAACTGTTTCTTAATATAGGATAAGGTGTTTTTAGTATCTTATACCAAAAACTTTTCTTCAAACCTTAAATAACCCATAAATACTTGCCATAAATATTACCCTTTGCTCCATAAATACTTGCATGTTTGAAACCAAACATACGGACAAGTGGCGTCATCTATGACCGAGGTTTAAAAAAATATTAATTTAATTCGTAACTTTAATCATGACAAGCATTTTAGTTTAAACCTGTACGACAATTACTTAATTTTATATTGAATTTTAAAAGGTGTCAGGGACTTTGGGGGACACCCTTTACATTAAAATCTCCTAAATTATAATAACAAAAAATTTTTGAAGACTTTTGAACGAAATTTCCCTTTCCTTTTACACAGGTTTCCGACTTAATACACTTTTCTTTATAATTAACTGCATTGAATTCTTTTTGCCAGGATCATGAGGTTTTTCTGTTTAATGCGGTATTCCATTATTGACAAGTTTCATTCGAACAGGTTTCACTGTAATACGTTGTTTGTATCAGCAACCATACACAGTACCATATTTAAGCGATAAATCATTTCCTAAGCATGAAGTAGATGCCAGAGTAAATTTCATGCGGCAAGTAAATCAAGAGATCAGAAGATGGTCAAAATATGCCCGATATTTTCTCATATTGTTCAGAAAATTTGAAGAACTTTATATATGGACAATGATTTGCCTGCTAACGAAACCAAATGCTGGTCAACTGACTGATTAGGAAAATGTGGAATGCGGTGCGCGAGACTTAGTTTTACTTAAAAGTGGTCTAATGAAAAAAAAAAAAAAAAAAAAAAAAAAAAAAAACACTTTCATCTGTGCAAAGTTCCACACGAAACCGGAATTCATCAGTTTTTGTCGAATTCGATCACGCAAGAATGGTTGGAATTTTCTATCAGCAGGCTGTAAGTTTTTTAGCTTGGTAGCATTGATGCCACTACATTTAATCTTCAGATATATGGTCATTTTCAAATTCATGCACTGTAAAAAAAATACGACCAGTTTTCCTGTAGGAATCGGAAAAATAGTTGCCCTTATCGTACCGGAAAAACTGTCGACCCAGCTCGAAATAAAATCCGTAAAATCGGAATAAAATCCGTAAAATACCGTTTTATTGACTATTTCCCTTTTTTTTACGAATTTTATTCCGAGCTGGGTCGGAAAAGTTTCCGGTACGATAAGGGCAACTATTTTTCCGATTCCTGCAGGAAAACTGGTCGGATATTTTTTACAGTGTGGTTTTTGGGCACAATTTCATTTGAAAACTGAATAAAGCATGTGTTGTGCTTTGATTAGAATTGTGTGCTGGATGCTGTAAATGTAAAAATAATGGCTATATAGGGGACAGCAGGGCGGAATGGGTTACTTAAGGTTTGAAGAAAGGTTTTTGGTATAAGATACTAAAAAAAACCTTATCCTATATTAAGGGGACAGTGGAGTTTAAAATCCTTAAAAATAATTTTTTTTTATTTTTGTAAATTTCACCTTAAATATTATTCAAGGGTACATTATATGCATTATGGCATGCATTTATCACAAACATTAAAAAAAAAAATTATTTTTGAGAAAAAAATGGAATTTTACGCGTCGTCTTAGAAATCTTCGAAATGCCCCCTGCGTCTTCCATATCAATGAAAATCCCCAATATTTTTTTTTTTATAAAAGTTTGGTTTATATATAAAAATAAAATAGAGCATCGAATTTTACATATTTGAATTTAAAGGTTAAAAAAATTTTTTTTGAAAAATTTTGAAATTTTTTTGAAAATTTTTTGAAATTTTTATTTATTTTTTAACTTTTAAATTCAAAAATATAAAATTCGATGCTCTATTTTATTTGTATATATAAACCAAACTTTTATAAAAAATATTGGGGATTTTCATTGATATGGAAGACGCAGGGGGCATTTCGAAGATTTCTGAGACGCCACGTAAAATTCCATTTTTTTCTCAAAAATTAATTTTTTTTTGTGATAAATGGATGCCATAATGCATGCTATAATGTACCCTTGATTAATATTTAAGGTGAAATTTACAAAAATAAAGAAAAAATATTTTAAAGCATTTTAAACTCCACTGTCCCCTTAAGAAACAGTTTCTTTATACATTTCAAAATAAACTTTACTATACAAAGTTATAAAAAAAAGTTGAGATATTATTAAAAAATAAAAATAAAAGTAACTCAATCAAACACCATTCTGCCTCATGTAAGGGGCAGAATGGGGTACAATGGTTATTGGAATATTATAGATTATTTTTTGTATTTAAAGTGTTAAAACACCAACTTGACTCTACCCTTTCATTGCAATTACTCTTGAATGCTGTTTTGGTACAACAGTTACGTCACTTTCGTCGGTGTTGTAAATTCTTGCTGCAGTTAGTTTGTTTTCGTCGGTAACTGTAATCAATAAATCAAAAAACTGGGAAACTGCAACTTTATTGAATCCCATTGCAATTATATATTTATATATTATTATACATATATAACATATATTTGTTATACAAACAGGGCAAAACACCGCCCCATCCCGTTCTGTCCCGCGCGTTAAAATTTTAAAAAAGTCACGTGACTACCGCTAACCATTATTTATTTCGATCATTTCATCATGGAAAAATATGTTTAAAAACATGATTAATTCAATGGAATTAAAGCTAATTGGGAACAAAATACGGTAAGAAGGTTTACTTCGAAAAATTCCAAATATTACAGTAAGACACATAATTTATAGCTAAAAGTTGCCAAAGTGAGTTAATTAATTCCAGTAAACAGACAGACGCTACTCATCAACGTCCTGCATGCAACTAAGGCTCGTGAACATTTGTCGTGCTACTCTAGCCCCACTGTCGGAAAATAAAGGGCGTATCCCCCTCTACCCCGGTACACCATTTCGCTACAGTCTCTCCTACTAACATATTGAAATCTTACGATATTTTGGGTTGCACAGGTTTTAATACATAATCTCGCAATCTTTCTTGTATGACACTGTCTTGCCTATAAATTGATAATCACTTTATCAGCTTCATTTATAGATTTAAAAATTCCAAAGAAATTTGCACAAAGAATCTACCTGGTGAGGCCATCTCATAAACTGACATATTACTGTGGAAGCGCCGGAAACGTAATCGAAGTAGAATTTCTCCTTTAATCTCTGAAACTTTATATACGAGAGAGAAACAATTTCAAATTTGCTTAAAATCTCACCACTAAATAAAGCCACCTTAATCAGACACACTTAAAAAAAAATACGATATTTATAGGGGAAAACTTCACTTTTAAAACATTTAAAAAGAGAAAAAAATGACTCACATCTTGCAAAGTTATCTACATAAATTACAATGGTAATGAGAAAATACATCTAAATTTTGCATTAGAGAAAAATGTCGAAAATAAAACGAAAATAGAAAAGTAAGTTGTTAGAAAAACAGAAATATATTCAGATAACTTTAATAAAAACTCGAGTTAATGATATAAAAGGGGGACTTTGTACTTAAGTAAGAATGTCGTTTTAAAGCACTTTTATTTTCTTTGGCGAATTTATTTATTCGTTGTTTACAGATGTTTTATTGTTGAAGTCACAAGATATTTAAATGCAATTTTTCAACTGAACTTTGTGTATAGGTTAAGGACTAAGGTAAAATAAAGTTTATTGTACAAAAGTTTCAAGAAGAAATCGTACAGTAGAAAGAAAGACTTCAGTACTAAGAAATCGTACAGTAAAATTAGTCTGCGTGAACGGAATTGGCGAAATTGAATAATATTTATGTTTCAAAAATTATTTTATAAAAATTATTAATCCAATAGATTATAAAACCATGTGTTACAAATAAATACATTTAAATTTTTTCCCGAATCTATAGTAAAATACATTATTATAGTTGTTTATTTTAGCAGTATACATTTTCTTATGAATAATTGTAAAATAATGATTACCCGTCCTGTGTCTATAATTATTTATAAAATAATGCAAATGTAAATGTGTGATTATGAAAGAAAATAATATTGAATTTAAACAGTTTTATACACAGTTTTGCATTACATTTTTCTCAATAATAACGTTAATTTTTATTTATTAATGTTAATTTACAATATTAATAAAACGTTTTGTTACTCTATTAGACAAGAACTTTTGTTATAGAATATTTTTAGGCATAGGAATAAAAATTTGTGCAAATAATAAATAACAAAAATAACCCCAAACGTTTAGAATTACATACATAGAGAGAGAACATAATTTACTCAAAAACGTTACTTAACTTATATACGAGAACAACTTTGATGTATTCCTTCATAATATTTTCAAAAACCAAATTTGAGTTACCCGTTATGTACTGATGAAATCAGAATCACACACAGGAGGGTCAAAGGGGCCCATGTTAAAAAACTGCTCAGATCCATTTTGTAAACAAAGCTATTTTTTAAAGACATCTTTAGTCTTGCTTTAAGTATGAACAGTTCCTAAAGGATTATAATATTATAATTTTCCGTAGATTTACGTTAACTAACACAGGTCTGTAAACAAAAAACAGTATAGAATTTATTATCTGTTTCTTATAAATTTTTACTCACTGAAATCGGGGAAAATATTTTAAAAAATCTATCAAGTCAGGTTTTCTTGCTAAACTTATGTTTTTACTTTAATTAAGCGTAACATTTATCTTTTTAACTTGAAATCGGTATTCTATTCTTGAGTAAAAAACCATATAAACCAATAATAATTGAATATATTAATTTCATATTTCTTAGAGTGACACACAAGGGAAATATAAATAGAAAATGAGAGGAATTTGAGGAACGAGCAAAAACCGTTCACACTCACTTAATCTTCTACTACGATTATCACAATATCTACAGAAGTGCAAAATGTAAGCAAGGGGGGAAATATAATATTGAACATGTAGTATAATTTGGAACATAGTTACTTGTAATAAAATATTAATTTTTTTTTCATTGCAGTTGTGATTTTCTAATGTAAATTCCCCATGTTTTGCAACAATACTGTACGTGATGAAGGGAAATAGAGGTCATTTTTTTGATTTATCATACTAAAAAACATAAAATTAACCAAAAATATCCCATGCAGCTGAAAGAATAATTTTTTGTATACATGTGTACATGGATTATGATACTTTAAAATAAAAATTTCTATTATTATTTATTAAGTACTATAAATTACAAAAGCATTAAAAATGGCAAAAAGCACAGACGTATGGTTCTTCAGTGCAACGTGAAAATAAATGCTGCATGTCTTAACATGATGTAAGAGTAAATATATATATTTTTTAATGTGTTTGATCATTTTTATGTTCAACTATACACTAAAATTTGCATATTTATAAAGTAAGACCCAAAGACCTTCAGAAATAATATTAGTTGCTTTAAATACAACAAAATGATTGTAATTTTTACAGATCTCAGACATTTTGTTTATTGCGATGTGAATTATGATAAAAATGTTTAATCAAAGTACTCGAAACTATTAATATAATACTTATCTGTATTATTAAAAAGTACATTAAATATTTACCTACCTATTTAAAAAATTAAATCGCATTGTAATATATATTTTCATGGATACGCCTTTGACGCATTTACTTTTATCTAATAAAGCGACCTGAGGCGATTCGAAATACATCGTTCCTGAATGGACATTTCGAATGTTTCCCATACATTTTCTTTTATGAAAAAACACGGTCCATTTGAAAGATAAAAGTAAAAACTGACTTACATTTCGGAATTGCGATCGATACTTCCGCAAAATGATTTCTGTGCTTTATTTCTATGAGAAGTTCGAATTTCTTTCATGTTACCTGAAATAGCAGCTAAGAAATAGTTTTATATAAACAATTTCTTTGGAAGAGAATGATTCCAATTTCGAAAAGGAGACTTACCATCGTTTTACTGTTATTAAGTGTGCTAGAAAGTTTTGAAATGGCAAAATATATATTTATTATTATTATTATTACTACTTAATCATTGAAACATTAAGAATGGAGGTAAATTCCTAAAATTACTGTCGTAGCTGTAAACATTGAACTGCACAGGCTCTTGTGACGTTATCTGCGAATGTAAAAATCAGTTATGTGGGAAGGCTGTTTTTCAGCGGTTTTGTTAGGGCAACTCATAAACAAATTAACGGATTTACGTTAATTAAATTAAATTCTATACAATTTAAATTAAATTCTCCACAAATTATACCTGAAAAACATGTTTTTCCAGTTATAAAAAAAAATATGGTCAATTCTTATGCATTTTGAATTTTTTATTTTAAATTATTTAAATTTTACAATTTTATTTGCTGCAGGTACAACGTAATAAGCAGTATGAAGAAAAAATAATGGCTCAAAAAAAGAAAAAAATCGACTCTGTCTTTATAATTAAAAAAAAAAAATAACTTCCTTACACAGAAATACTTTTAAAATAGTAGTCTTCAAAAAGTCTTTGCCAAAATTCTTAGATAATTCGCCTGTTTTGCCGTCAAACGAAATCGCAAAATGTATGCAAGCGGTTTAGATGATTCAAAAATTAAAATTTGAGACACATTAGCAACTTTGTATATGAGCCCCTTAGTAATTTTCGGAAAAATCGTTGAAAAATCGTCGATTTGTTTTAGTCACATACACTTTCCAAATCCCACAAATTATTAAAATTATGCATTACAATCTTAAAATAAAGTTTGCCAATTCAGTGCTCCCATTTAGTGAGCGCTTAAGCATTTAAATAATGAAAGCGACAAAATCAAAGAAGGTAAATCATTATCAGGTAAAGGTAATAAATCAAATATCTAAATCATCATAAATGTATGTTAAATGTGCAAATCATTAAAAAGCACCCTCTGGTGGTGAAAATTTGAACGTTTGTTTTCGCTTAAATAAATTCCCATCCCTTTATCTATAAAGAGTGTTTCTAAACTAATAAATTGTAGTTCATTTATTCATTCAAAACTACAGGGCACCTTATTCCAAGTTAAACTCTGAGTTTTGGTACGAAATTTTGGGTGACTCGATACAAGTTATTGTATATTTTTGTTCGTGGACATATTATATCTTCGTAGAAACCTTAAGAAACGTATTTTTTTGCAGTGCATGACATGTTTATTATTATTATTATTATTATATGCCAGTTAAATATAAAGTAACAATGATGGAAATAGGTAGGATGTACATTGAGGTAAGATATGCAGTTTTACATGTAATTTACATAATAAACTTGTGACAAGATAATTTTAAATGGAAAGGAAAAATCTGCAATGTGGCAATAGCCATGTCTTTCTGACATCTTTAATAGCAAAAGATGGTGCATAGTACGACATCAAAGTTTTATTACTGAATTATTTATGCTTGTTGGTTTATATTTACTTCAATGCAGAATGTCTCTAAACTATTGTATCGCAATCCACTTATTTATTCAAAAATACAGGATACCTCATTCAAAGTCAAACTCTGAGTTTGGTTTATAACTTTAATAATAATGAAGATATTGTGGATATATTTAAAAAAAAACAGTGTGTTATAGCTGAGTGGTATTTTAAATGTAAATAAAGGCGCTTTTTTAATATTAATAACACATACATTTATTGAAAGCTGAAACGCAGCATCGAACATGTCAGAGAGAATAGAAAAAACATAATTAGAAACCATAGCAACTAAACAACACATATCGTTGCCATCAACTATTAACAAATATTGCGTTGTCAACATGTATGTATTACAGATACAATAATTATTCGACGCTTAAAATGGAACGTACACACATCTATAATGTTTTTTAATGCACAACAAAGTCTTGAAAGTATGATGGAGGTTTACGCTGAGGAGCGGATCTTTGTATCTGAACAATAGGTCCAATTGGTGTTGGTGTCTCTGCACATTTGCGTCGGGTTGTTGGAAACTGTTTCGAGGTAGTGCTATCAGTAGAGGTTTAGAAAATTCATTTTCATTAATTGGATCCTTATAATCATTGGGTTTAGACTTTGTAGAGAATGTGACAATCTTATTTGGAATCTTGGTTCTTCTCAGTTGATCAATATGGCGCTTGCGTAGGTGTCCCTCATCTAATTGTACTTGATAATGCAATTTACCAAACTTTTTGGCAT
This sequence comes from Maratus speciosus, assembly GCA_963932465.1. NCBI lineage: Eukaryota > Metazoa > Arthropoda > Arachnida > Araneae > Salticidae > Maratus > Maratus speciosus. The sequence goes on from OZ010789.1 coordinate 64,459,037, forward strand.
AGCATCTCACTTGCACTTGATCCCCCACGTTTAAATTTCTGCATTTAATTGAGTATTAATTATTTTGAATATGTTTCATTGGACGTAAGGCATCAAGTGTAATTCGTATATTTCGTTTTAAATACAGTTCCGCTGGGGTTGGGTTACTGGACAGTGGGGTATCTTGCTCTGTAACAGAATAGTATTTGTCTTACCTTTGCATGAATTCATAACGGTTCAAAAGTCATTGCTTTTAGACGATTTTTGAGTGTTTGCACCTTTCTTTCAGATAATGCGTTTGTGGCTGGATGACCTGTAGCAGTTAGTTATTGAAAAATTTCATTTTTAGCACAATATAACTGGAATTCGTCACTTACAAAACTTTTTGCGTTATCTGAGATTATGATCTTTGGAACACCATGAAATACAAAAAAGTCATTTAATAGGTCAATTGTAGAAGTAGGATCATTGCGGCATATCTTTACTTCAGCCGATCTTGATTTTGCGTCTGCTACGATAAGAAAAAAAAATGTTCTTGAAAAGGTCCTGCGTAATCGATGTGTATACATTTCCCTTAGCTTCGTCTCAGGGATGAAATGGTTCCTTTGAAGGATTTGATTTTTTTCAGGGCAAGACCCACATGTTTGTGAAATACGCTCAATATCTTTATCAATACCTTTCCAATAAATGCATCTGCGTGCCAGCTGTTTAATTTTAGTGATGCCATTATAAGTCCGGTAAAATCCATCTAAGATGTGTTTCTGGTCTTTGGTATTATCACCCGCTGTCCTTTGAATAAAATTCCATCTCCAAGATTATGTTCATACGATAGTTCTGGGTTAAGTTGAATGTCCTGTTAAATTTTCAACAATTGTTCATCAAAATTTGTTTCTTTTGTAATCATATCTGCATTTAATAGGGCAGTTGAAATTTGATTAATTGAACTCATACACATTTGATTGATTTCGTTATTTATAGTCATGTCGTTCGATGTTTTGTTCTGGGTAACTGGAGCTCTCGAAAGACAATCATTATCTATATTTTCACTGCCTTTCTTGAATTCTACTTCATAATCAAAAGCTGATAAGAAAGTAGCATAACGTAGTAAACGGCCTAACGTCATTTGTGGTATCTTTGCATTTGGGGGTAGTATTCTTGTCAAGGGTCAATTGCCCGTTCGTAATTTAAAATGTCTTCCTAAGAAATAGTTAATGAAGTGGTTTACTGAGAAAACGATCAACATATTATATAGAGTTTTAGCTAGGTACTGTAGATTTTGATCAAGTATGCGACTGAATTCGCTGGGGGCTGTTTTAATTCCAAATAACAGTCGATTCATGCGGGAAGTTTTGCGGTGGGTAGATAAAGTTTGGATGATACTGATCTCTTCATTTACCTATACACGAAGATAGGCTTTGTAAAAGTCTAGGCGGCGAAAATATTTCCAATTCCTGAGATTATTAAGGATGCCATCAATTTGCCGAATAGGATATTTTGCATTTATAAAAAGTTCATTTACCCGAATTTTGTAATCAACTCAGAGTCGAACGTTACCGTCTGCTTTCGGTATTACAATTATCGGAGATCTCCAATCAGTCGTAGCATCTTTTGGAATAATTCACTGTGCTTCTAGTGAATACAATTCTTTATTAACCTTGTGTCGGAGGACATATGGTACACCTCTTTCTTTATAAAAAGGGGTGTACTTTTTAGATGAAGTTGCAGTAACGCTTTGAGACCTGTAATGGAGCTCACTTTTTCCTCAAAGATTTCGGTATATTTTGAAATAATCTTATCAAGGCTATTTATAGCTTGCACTGCTAAATTAATTGAATTATTCTTTTTAAAATCAATTACTGGAAGGTTAATACCAAGATGTCGAATCCAGATACGTCCCAGTAATGCGTCATATTCGTATTAGGAACAACATATAAAACTTCTCGTGAGGTTCTGTCTTTGTACTTTACATTTACTTCAACTTTTCCGATTGGCAAAAATACATTACCAGCGTGCAATCGAAAAGCGATTTTTGATTTTTGAAGGTTAGCTTTAATGTTCAGTTTATCGAATTGATTTCGTAAATGAATGTAAATACCGCACCCGAGTCTATTTCAAAGGTTTCATTTTGGCACTCAATATTCACAACAAAATATTTATTAACATCTGTCTATCCTTCTTTTTGGTGTTGAAAAATATTCACAACCTTCTTTACGTTAAAATCAGAAAAACGTTCTTCATCGGTCAATTGATTCTTAAGGTTGTGAGTTGAGAAGTTAGATCCGGAATACATACTTTTTGTACATGGACCAATTTTATACAAGCCTTAAATTTTAGTTGATTATGATCGTATGTGCAATTTTTAGCAATGTGGTTGTCTCTGCCATAGCGGAGGCAGAGATTTTTTATTCCCAGTTTTTCATAGTCAATTGGAGATTTTGAACGAAGATTAACTTTTGACCGGATCTAAGAATTAGAGCGCGTTTTATTCTATTTTTTAATCGAATCACATCTGGAAGATCGAGACTTTGAGATCCTGTTGATATCTCCAGTTGCATGAGATTTCTTTTAAAGTTCTCGGATATCTATTTTTGACGCTTCCAATGCAATCGCCTTTTTTGAAATTTCATCAAACGTAATGATGTCTGACTGCAAAATAGCTTCTCTAATTGTGTTTTTGCGAGAAAACCTCCAACAAATTGTGAACGCAGAAATATATCGGCTATTGAAACCTTACACAATAGTCACACAGCGAGATAAATTGGCAATCTATTATACCACGGCGAAGAATAGCAATATAATCGGCAATTGTTTGTTTTTCAGCTTGGTAAATCGAAATAAATTGATGTTGTGAGACAAGGAAATTTTTCTCAGGGCAAAGGTGTCTTTCAAAAGCTGTTATTATTTCATCGTAAGTTAATTCAGGTGGAGTTTTGAGGATTCACAAGCGACTATCATATTGTAATTAGAAGCACCGATATCATTTAGAAGTAAATGAGCACTCAATTCTTTATTTGAAATTATTATCTTCATATCAAGAAAGTTTTCGAACCGCTGTCGATAATATTTAAACAATTCCTTTTTAGAATCAAAAGTTTCAAATGTTTAAAGCAAAACCGGATTTATTCCTTGCGTTTCTGAACTCTCAACTTGTGACACATTTGACCCTGGAACGGGAAAAGTCTTTCCAAAAATTGTTGCTGCTGCGTTTGAAAAGCAGACATAAATTCTTTAAATTGTTCAGGATTCATTATGAGAATAAGATTTGAAATCAATATTGAAAAAATTACCCACTATGTCCCACTATGGAAAAAATAATTCAAAATCAGTGAATCGAAACTAAAGCATCCCTGTAAGGCAATTTAAATCAAAAATATATGTTAATTTTGTCATAAATATGACTTACATATCCCATTCTCGTCGCCAAATTGTTATACCTAAGTGGTATTTAAAATGTCAATAAAGATGCTTTCTTAATATTAATAACACACACATTTATTGAAATCTGAAACGCAGCATAGAACATGTCAGAGACAATAGAAAAAACATAATTAGAAACTATATAGCAACTAAACAACACATATCGTTGCTATCAATTATTAACAAATATCGCGTTGTCAACACGTATGTGTTACAGATACAATACAGTGTAATTCCGGAACTTCCCATAATGTCATCAGGTTGGACAGAAAACTGCCCAATGCTTCAAAACGAATTTTTACAACATTTATTGTAAAATTATGCATATTATTTTTACAGATTTATTTTATATTTAATTATTGTAATTTAAAAGTGTAATTATTGTGTATGCAGATCTTAGTTCTGATTTTCCAAGGTTTTAGGTGACGAAGGTAAGGTATAGAGAAGATACAATTAACTTGGTTCCAACAATATTAGGATTTACGATGGAACCCAGAAGTCTGGACTTTTATAATGGCTTGATAGTTTATTCAATGCTAGTTTATTACTTTATTTATTGGGGCTGTATTTCTGGACCTCACAGGATGGAGGGGACTCTCGGACCGGGGCGAGTTCTCACTGGTAGTAGGAGGCGGAGTCCCCGAAGTCCGAAAGCCCTAATGCTCCAACGGAGAAAAGCAGTAAAAGCCTATTTGAATATCACTCAGCATTGGCCGGGGCAGTTTTAGTTATTCAGGGCCCAGCCTTCCATTATTCTAAGATGTAATAAGTTTTTATGTATGAGAAATGAAGTAGTCTCGAAGTAGCAGTCAAGGATTCATCACTAAGCATTCACTCTCAGTAGTTGAGAGTTCAACTTCGTGCAGAGAGTTATTTCTCTTGCAGTCAGTACCAATGTAGTATCAAAAAGTAGGAGCAGAACGCAGCGGTGGCAGCAGAGATGTCTAGCATCAGTAATCACAGTGTTGGTTAAGAGTCCAGTTTTTGAACTGACTTGGTACAAAGTCAGGGATAACAAAGGACGACTCGTTTGAGAGTCATGACATCCATTACGACTCGATACTGAGTCAAAGTTAATCTTCGAAATATTTTTAGAGTGTGTGACGACGTTCTATGATGTCAAAAATAATTTTTGAACATTAGAGCTCTTGGAACCAATGGAATCTACTAATATGGGAAGTGCTCCCGTTCATCACCTTGTCTGGTTTTAAAGGTACTTTTATTTTTATTGTTCCTTATTAATTTAAATGTAAATAGTACGAAGAGTACTTTCGGGTGGTACATGCCCAGTTACGGTAATTAGCATAAAATGGTCAAACTTAAATAATAAATGAATTAGGTAATTTTGTAAGCATTAAAATAATTTTAATAATTACTGTTGTCTGAGAGAGTAGATTGGGGAACGTTTTATTTCTTAAAGTGTAAATATGTGTTTTGTAAATAAATTTAATTGTTATGTTAATTAATATTTCGGAAATTTTTCCAGAAATTTTTCATTTGAAATATGTTATGTTAATTTCTGAGTTCATCATGAGTCAATTTTATAAATTAATTATGCCATTTTATTTCAGGAATTAATAGCGGCGTTTGCATTCTAATGCAATTTCTTTACTATGTCTATAAGTTAGTCCGCGATCTAAAAAAAATCACCGTTCATTAATTAAGATAATAAGGGTATTATTTATTATCAACGGGATATCCAGGAAATTTAGCGATCACGCAATTAGTTAATTTAATTTAATTTTTTACTTTACCTTACAACTATGAGATATAGGTATTTAAGGGTTTTATTTTAGGATTTGTAAAAGACCAGGTAAATGAATATTGGGTCTCCCTTCTCAAGCGGGATTGTTGGGTTGGGCGTAAAAGGCTTAAAGCTAGTTCCTCAAAAGGGCCCAGATCCTCCCAATACATCAGATTTCATACGAAGCAAAGTATATTCATGAAAATCTCGCTAAGATGGCTTCATTATTGATAAAATTGTGAACGAAAATTTGGGATCAACCAATGCCTTGTACTTTTGATGGAATAAGTGGATTGCGAAATACGACCCTGGTCTCCTATACACACATTATTTGTTTTGACTCGTATTTTCTTCACTGAAAGTTTGTTCCTTTAGTTTAGTAATGGTTTGTATAACCTCATGGGACATCAAATGGAAAAGGCCATGCGATATAAATGAAGATGAATATTAACAGAAAATTCATTGATGTATTCATTCCCTCATTCCCTACGTCACCCTCATTATAAATTTTTAATTACACAGAATATCAAATTTTAAATTTAATATCATCACCCATAAAACATTATATAATAGGATACACCTAAAAATATATATATATATATATATTTAAAATGATTAAGGTATAGTGTTTTGGCAAATCACACACGCAAGGAAAAAAAATCCTTTTGATAATCATAAAAAAATGAAACATACACTGGTGAACAAAATTTTAGGACCAAGAAGAAATGTACACGTAAATGAGAATCTACGTGAGATTGGTGGTCAAGAAGCAAACAATAGTATTGACAGAATGTTACACAGGATTTAATATAAAAATTTTGTTGAAAGGATGTATACAGGGTATTTACCAGAGGTTCTTTTTCTGAAACTTGAATATTGTCCGAAAACATGACTGTACAAAGAAAGCAAAATACTCACAATTAACATCATCACCCATAAAACATTATATAATAGGATACACCTAAAAAAAGATATATATATATATATATATATATTTAAAATGATTAAGGTATAGTGTTTTGGCAAATCACACACGCAAGGAAAAAAAAATCCTTTTGATAATCATAAAAAAATGAAACATACACTGGTGAACAAAATTTTAGGACCAAGAAGAAATGTACACGTAAATGAGAATCTACGTGAGATTGGTGGTCAAGAAGCAAACAATAGTATTGACAGAATGTTACACAGGATTTAATATAAAAATTTTGTTGAAAGGATGTATACAGGGTATTTACCAGAGGTTCTTTTTCTGAAACGTGAATATTGTCCGAAAACATGACTGTACAAAGAAAGCAAAATACTCACAATTAACAATCGTCAGTGCCACATCAATAAGAGATGTGGCTACCGTGTAATGCGAGATAACTTTCAACACGGCGTGGAATACTCAGAACTACATGATTCAGTAGCTGTTGAGGAAAGTTGCTTCATTCCTCCTTCACTGCACGGATGAGGGTTTCCTTGTTTGTGGGAGGAAATTTTCGAGCAGCAATACGCCTCTTCAAGGCATCCCATACATTTTCAATGGGATTCAGGTCAGGGGAACGTGCTAGCCAGTCTATGCGATGGATACCTTCGGCTTTCAGACAATCTTGTATAGACTGTGTGCGATGACAAGGTGCGTTATCGTCAATAAAACGAAACTTTTCGCCGGCAGCACCTCGAAAATGTCGAACATGTGGAAGCAGGACGTCTTCAATGTACCGTATACAGATCATGGACCCTTGGTCAAGCACGGAGAGATCCGTGCGGTCATTGAACATGATGCCTACTCACACCATGATACGTGAAGTCTCATATCGATCTCTTTCTACAATATTTTCGCGACAGTAAGCACTATCAACTTCACGCCATATCAGTTTACGTCTACAATCAGGCGATAGACTGAATCTACTCTCATCTGAGAAGAGCACGGTAGACCAGTCGTCATCAGTCCAATTGCGATGCATTAGACACCATTGTAAACGGGCGCTACGTTGGCCTCTCCAGAGTATGACACACACAACAGGTCTTCGGGCTTGTAGTCCACCCTTTTTCAAACGTCGTGCAACAGTTTTCCGCGATATCTTAGTTCCTGTGGCAGCACAAAGTTGATTTGCTAAAGGACCAGCTGTGCTGCGTCGGTTCCTTTTTGCCGAAATAACACTATAACGAACTTCTTGTGACGTCGTGCTGCTAGGACGACCTCCTTACGTGCGTCTAGTACATATTCCACTCTTTTGTAATGCTGGAAATAGCCTAGAAACAATACTGTGGGCGATGTTAAATTCACGAGCAACATCTCTCATTTTGCGTCCTTCTTCAAAATTCCCGATTATTGTACCACGAGTAATATCATCTAAATGATGCCTCAAACACATGTTCAAAATGTCAATGTTCAAGCTTTGCTCCACCTCCTTCAATTTTTACATCTCATGACAACTCACAGAACCCACTGATTGCCTAAAATCTCTTGTATCTGCTGTCACGTGATAGACAAAAGAAAAGTACAAAAATCGCATAAGTTTCACAAAACAGAGTACATCCCGCATTCATGCAAATTTACACGTGCTGCTGCGGATTTATTTCTAACTGTAATCGTTGAAAATAACAGTGGTCCTTAAGTTTTGTCCACCAGTGTATGTAATTTATTTTAACATGTGATTGAAAATCATTAAAAGATATGTACTTAGTAATAAATTAAAAGTTTAACTTCTATGAATAGATTTTTATAATTATAACCGAATATCTTTTTGTTATAACAAACCTATAACAATACCAAAATATTAAAAATAGAATGCAAAAAGAAAATGCAAGTAATAAGAAAAAACTCTTAATTTTTATAATTTATTGCAAATTATTTGCATTTATTGCAAAAAACATTATCTATGCAAGGTGGCCATAATTAAACTGACAGTACTCAGAGTGTTCTGTAGCGCGATCTAATTGAGAGAATGACGCCAAATTTTGTAAGAAGATTAAACAAGAAAGGGGAACGAAGAATTCCGCGAAAAAAATAGTTCCAAAAGTCACCGCTAAGGGAAAATGTAGCGCTATGTAACTGAAAAGAGAACTTTAAAAAATGCAGAATCAATACTAAAATAACATTACCTTTTATTTAGCACATTTAACGATTTAATTCAAGCTCAATATGGCATTAAAACCATCTTTTCTGTTACACAGCGACACATATTCCCCTACCGGTTACTTTTGGAGATAACTTTTTTTTTTTGCACAATCCTTCGTCCCCCGTCTTGTTTAATCTTCTTACAAAATTTCATGTCATTCTCTTAATTAGATCGCGCTACAGAACCCTCTGAGTGCCGTAAGTTTAATTATGGCCACCTTGTACATACAGAATTTGCAATAACTGAAATCGTAATTAGCAAAAAATTTAAAACTCGTTGCTTTCTATAATTTAAATGTTGTTATTTTAACAATTTAGACATGAAGTAAAAGTGCACTTTTTAGTAGGAAGAAACAAGAAAGAATTTTATGACTTCATGTATTCGAAAATTAATTTTGAAAAGTGGCATTTTATTATCGTAATGAGCTCAACACCTGGAGTATATGCCTCTAATCTTTACAAATGTAAAACAAAACAAACAAACAAAAAAACGTTTAATGGGTATTGAGTATAATTAATGTACTAAACGTACTAGTAAAAAGCTTGTAAACTTTCGGAAACGAAGTTTGTGCTAATTACGCACAATTTTAATGGTCATTTTTATAGTGGCTAATTATTTTTGATGCAATTCACTTTGTTTAATGAATCATACTAATATTGAGAGAACATCATTAAAAAACAATTATTTAAATCAAGCACATTAGACAACTGGGAAAAAAACTCTTTCCTCTTACTAACAACTTTTAAACTCTAGAGCAAAGAGTAGAAATAATTCAGATTTTATTAAAAATTATAAGTAATATTTTCAAAACTTTAGCAAAGAATATTTGTTTAATAATTCCAAAATTTCAGCCTCATTGTAAATTTCGCTTCAGTTTTTTTTAAACGGTTCTCCCCGTTCAATAAAGCGAAACTCTTTGAAGTATTTTCTGACTCATTTTTAAACACAAAAGCAATGACTCTTGCAGGCATGATTACTGAAGTGATTTATAATCGAACGGTTTTGCATTTTTCAAAAAATTAATCACATCTTGAGTTATTAGCGTCCGAAAATTCACTTCAAAACGCCAATTCGACAGAATTCAATGAAAGAACTTCTGCCTTTACCGAAGAATGGAAAGAACAGTTCAATTACAAAATTTCTGAACAAGAGCACCTGCCGATTTCATGCTTTTGCGAACAAAAATGAATTAAAAATTTGTATCAGAAAGTAGCCGATTTGGATTTAAAGAGATCCTTAAAAAAGAGAAATATATCTTTCACATCAAGCATTATATCCACTTCTCCTCTCTTCCTTACATTGGCAAAGAGGAACACTGCACCTTTCTCGTCTGGTGTACAACCTGGTAAAAAGGACATCTCAAATGATACGACGAACAGTGGAGTATTTGACCCAATAACCTGGCCAAAAATGCAAAAGTTAAAATTTCGTCAACTATTGTAAAAATCATATTTTTTAATATCTAACTAATTGGTGCATAGATCTATGTCTATTTCAGGAACCTGAGTTATATCCGGTGGCTCCTGGCCTCAGCTGAAGAGGAAGTTTCTTTCTGAGAAGACGTGGTTTTTCGTTGTTTTTCGACATTGTTGTTATGTTTAAATATAATTTTTTTTAGGCTCAATGAATTGTTGAATTGAAACTAAACAGATCTTACGTGTTTAACAAAGGTCAGAGCTTAGTGTTAAACTATGTGTTAATTTAAATAGTTTCGTTTTTAAAGTAATAAAAAAAACATTAAATGAGTAAAAGGGTTATTTTTAAAGCGTTTTTTGCTCTAATTTATACATATCGAAAGCTTTTTAAATATGTGCCGCGCTTTGCCCCGCCATGTTTGAATTATAATAGTATTAGTTATAGTCTTGAGGGTCAATTTCTGCAAAAAAATCTTCCGCATATTGTTGCCATTTTTTTATAAATTTTTTTTTCGGGATGACTATTTAAATGCTCTGTTTCGCAGCCACCGAATTGAAGAGATAAGAACTATATATTTACTGTCGTACTGCAGGTTTTTAGCTCACAGGATATTTCCAGAGAGCTTTTGCACCTACATGTTCTGTCTGTATGTATGTACGTACATACATATGTACGTATGTACGTACGTACATATGCACGCAACTCGATATCTTCTGATAGAGATATTCGATCGCCTTCAAATTGTATATACTTATTTATTGAAAAAGGGTTCCCTAATTAGTTCTTGGGGCTCATGTGTGTAACATAAGCAGTGAAAGGAGGTAATTAACGCTTTCGAGGGCGGTGTCCTTAAAAATGGACATCTAATTTTAATTCAAAAACTGACAGACGGCACCAAGAAAATTTAATTAAAATTTTCCTTTTATAATGTACGTGAAAATAAGCAACTTCATATTTTCTAATAACTCCGTTTATCCACTAAAAAGAACAAGCCATACAGTTGCGAGACCCTACAACTTCTTCTTCCAGCAAGGTCTGATGGTAGTCCCGATAAAAGCCAAGAAGAAAGTTATGAAGAAGATGAAGAAGAGTTCTAAAGAATCATTTTGTAACTGGTAATATTAAATAAATTCAAAAACTAGCAATCGATACTATATAGACTCCACTTTACTGAACCTACTATTAAATAGAACACTATTAAACATAAATTAAATGTAATAATAATTATTAAATGTAATTTAAATGTAATAAGCATTATTAAATGTAAATAATAAATTTTATATATAGTAAAATTAAATACATTTAATTAAACATTAATAGAGAATAAGACAAACCGATCAACAATTACTTTCCTCTTAAAAACAGTAAATAGTTAAGGTTACAAGTCGCTCAACTTCCGAACTCCCTTCGGTAATGTTAAGTCAATGGACATGTGATTTATGCGTATTTTTAAAATATCTATTTAGTAAATTAATATTGTAACTTTTTTTTTCTTCGTGCTCTTCTTAAATTATGACTCTTTTTTTTCTTAATTGTCAAAATATTTATAAAATGTATATTCATTATTATGTGAAGTGTTAAAATCTTACTTACACTTAGTCAGCTTTTAAGATATAAAATATTAAACTAAGTTATGGATTTGCATGTATACTTCATAGTATTCTAAAAGTTAGTTCAGTGAAACGCATAGCACAGTTAAAAATGTCCATTCAGCCATTTCCGTGAATGAATGGAAATGTACTTGAGAACTTTTGTGCAGCGCTGTATATGACCTGTAGCCACACCAAGTAATATTAAAAAAAAATTGTTCCATTTTAAAACGCCTATCACAACTACAAACGCACTTCCAGCAGTTATTGATCATAGACTTAAATAGTTAAATTTATTCTTCAGCCAAATTCTTTTGTGTGTTCCTGTAAATGAACGATATATTCTATGCACACCACATTCCACAATAAGTGCCTTAGTACACCTTAGTGATGTATACAAATTTCAGTACGTTTAAAAGTATGATATCGTTAAAATACCGAGCAAACGATTTTCCCCCATAGACCATAATGTAAGGGAATTTTTTTGGATGTCTCTGTAAATGAACCGTAAAGACGATAGACTTCATTTACAATACCAAACATGCCATAGTGATACCCAATAACATTGAAGAATTTCAAGCCAACCGGACTATATTTACATCGAAAAATATTTTTGACCGGGATTTCGGGTCAAATACTCCACTGTGCGACGGACTGGAATGATTGTTCGTCTTCACTAGATTTGTAACGAAACATCTGGCTGATATTCCATATTACGCGACAAATCAACTTGAAAAACATTACCTCTTCACTCTTCTACAAATTAGCAGAGAAGAAAATGACTAACACAACTATAGCTATAACTGTTTAGGGATCTGTTTAGGCAGAAATTGGATCCTTTAAAGGACCCTTCGCAAAATTGTTCATGTCAAAACAGGACCCTTCACAAAATTATTTATCTCAAAACAGGACCCTTCATAAAATTATTCATCTCAAAACAGGATCCTTCACAAAACTTTTCACCTAAAAACAGAACTCTTCACAAAATTCTATGTTTTAAAAATAGGCCTTTCTTAAAATTTTTCCATCTCTAAACTGAACATTTCACAATCTTAATCGTTTAAAAGCAAAATCTGACCTATCACTTTTACATATATGAAGAAAATGTATGTATTTTACATGCATATATCTTCTTTAAAATTTATAAACCAGAATCTGAATATAATGATAATTTCAAATTCACAAAATTATGAATAGATTTTTCACAAATGTAAAAAGATGTTCACAATTTCACAAAAAAAGGACCCTGGAAGTAAAGTCTGGACAGATCTCTGCTGTTACACTTTATACTGAACTTGGTTAACATCACTGATATTAAGACTTTATAATTAATAAGAATTTTGGAAAATCCACCTAAAAAAAAACTGCAAAAAATGAGAATAATATTTTATTTCACCGCGTCGCTCCAACAAAAGGTATCCAAACAGAACAGAGCACAGTGCCTCATGGGAGTACTAGGAAGTCGTACGGACAATTTACGCGTGGCTGAAATACTGTATGATCCGATTGTGATAGCGTCCGATAGTGATGTATTCCTTATTGTCTGACCATTCCATAATACACGAATTTCCTCTATATGCAGGAAATATGCATTTTTATATGGACGAAAACGAACAAAAATTTATTTATATTTGCTTCTGCATGCGATTGTAGTGTTTTTAAGTAAATTGCTTCATTCGAATAATTATTTTTTCGTATTAGACTAAAAATCATAGTTAGTACCAATTTTAAATGAAAGAAAATCTCCCCTTATTTCCTCAATTTACGTTAACAAATTAAATGAAATGTGATTCAAGATCCCATTATTTAAGGGGTGTCAGGATTCTTAAAATTGGAAAAAATAAAAAGAAAAGACCATTTTCAACGTTTAATATCTTGAAATGTATTTCATTTTAAAACAGAATTTTTATTCGGATAAAAGATATAAGTATGTTTTTTCATTTCATGTATTTAAAAAATTACAAGATGCAGAATTAGTACTTACAGGGGGCTCCAAACTGTCAGACATTTGACGAGCACAATATTGGCATAACAGATTACGCGCAAGATTACAAAATAAATTTTGCAACTAAAATAAAACTTTTGGTGCCTACTTATACTTCAGATTATAATAATTATCCCGAACCTAAATAAATGTGTATTTAATGCATTTTTATATTTTTAATACAAAGCTGTATTTAGCTAATGCAAAATTCTGAAAATTTCAAAAGTATAATCACCCCCCCAAAATTTTTTTAACAATAAAAAGGAAATTTTAGGTTCAGTTTACACAGACTAAAAGGAAACATACGTTTAAAAAATATTCAGAAGTTTTTGAGATATTGTGCGCGTTTTACCCAAAGACGTCATTTGAAGAAAAATGACTTCAAAGTTTCGGAAACGCTGCTTGAGTGGGTATAATTCTAAAAGCCATAACTTCTGTTCCATTGGGAATTTCAAGGAAACAATTATATCAAATTATGCAGAAAAAATACCAGTTTAACAGCTAAAAAAATTAAAATTTTGAAAATTTCAAAGCCTAAAGAGTTCTGAGACCGCTTAATGAACAGTGACAATATTTAATTATCAACTTACTAGTTTCAAATTTCATAAACTATTTTAACATCATTATTACAGGCTCAAATAAATATAAGTAAATACAGAGGGATTTAACATTCTACACCGAATTTACACCGAATTTTACAAATATGTAAAGAAATTGCCAACTTCATTATGTATTTTTAATTAAAAAATGTATCCATTTGTATTTTGAAATTTTAACCTTATCCAGTAGTGTGTAAAAAGAAAAAATATGGTTTTTTTTAATAACTATGAGGTTTTAATCAACTTTTTCATTAATAAAAAAAATCAAACACCTTGGTAGTCATAATAAAATACTAATAACATTTTTAACAAACCGTTAAAAATATTGAAAGACATATACTTATGTTAATCAATTTTTCTAATTATAATCTCACATTTTTATTGCAACTGAAAGAGAGCGAACAGTAGTCATAAGAATGGCAAAATATAATGAGATAAACAAAAAATACAATTAATATGTAAACCGTAAAATGTGAATAAAAAGGCTACTACTTTTATAGTTTAATGTATTCTAGCATTAACGTAAAATTTAATATATAAAAAAAAGAAAAGGAAATACATGAAAGTTTAAATAAAGAAAAGTTTTAAAGTAGCTTTACTTTTGTAGTTAAAACATTAAAAATTTAACAACTCACAAAAATGCTTCATGGGCTCTGTAACAGTAAAAAACTCTTTATAGCTTCAAGTGTTCAAATTAGTTTTGAAGAGTGGAACTTTATTATAGTAATGAGTTTATACGAATATACGTGACTCTAATGCTTTCAAAACGCAGAAAAAAATAATTGTGGGCATTATGTAATTAATGTACCGAAGACATTTGTAAAAATCTTGTTAACTTGGAGGGAATGGAGCTAATGTTAATAACGTACGCTTTGAATTGTCATTTTTATAACCCTTGAATGTTTTTGTTAAAATGTATTTTTTAAAATAAGATTTATTGATATTGAGATTACATATTACAATTTAAATTACAAGCATATTTAACAAGGAAGAAAGAATTCTTTCATCATCAAAATCTGTTTACAAGAGTAAGTTTTGAAGAGTTAAAATCCGATTTAAGTGAAAAAAGTGACTGAATTTTATGTTATCTGCTTGGTAATGAACATTCGTCTTTTTTACATATATGTTGGCTTCTATGAACAGATTAGCAAAAATACGATGGGAATAAAAAATTTAAGCCACACATTCCAAATAAGAATACTGTAAAAAATATCATAAAACGTAAAACGGCAAGCATTTATCTAATTTACATACTCTTGAAAGAGGTACTATTTGTTTCCAAATGTAGTTGAATATATTTTTCTTTAATGTCAAATAGAGACACACTCTTTTCTGGTCAACGTTTTCTATTTTGAATAGTTTTCATAGTATTTGTTTTGAAATTGAGTAACTAAATTTTATGTTATCAACTTGGTATTGCACATTCTTGCTCATAAGTTGATTTTTGTGATAAGGTACGCCATAATACTCGGCCAACCAGAAAAATTGAAATGTACAATCCCAATAGGAATCCTGGAAAAAATATCATAAAAAGTAAAAAAACGCTAAACAGTTAGCTAATTTCCGTACTCTTGAAAGGGGTACTGTTAGTTTCCAAATGTATTCAATATATTTTTCTTTAATGCCAAATAGGGACAGAGACTCTGTTCTCGAGAACTGTTTTTATTCTGAATGCTTTTCAGAGTATTCGTTTTGAGACTGAGTAACTAAATTTTATGTTATCTGCTTGGTATCGCGCATTCTTGTTTTCTTACGTATAAGTTAGCTTTGGTGATAAGATGCACAATAATGCACAGTAAAACATGAAAGTCGAGCGACACAATCCCAACAGGATTTACATAAAAATATCATAAAATGTATCAAAACGTCAAACATTGGGCTAATTAACATAATTTATTTTGCTCTTGAGAAAACTACTATTTGTTTTTAAATGCAGCTCATCATACTTTATTTTAATACCAAATAGTGACACAGATATTTTTCTGGTCACATTTTTCTTTTATTAATACATTTTATAGTACTTGTTTTGAGATAGAGTAACTGAATTTTGAGTTATACACCTGGTATTGCGTATACTTTATACGTATGAGATGGCTAGGGGACCCGGGGTAAAATAGGTATATTTTATATATTTTTTTAATTATTATTTAACCAGACAAATTTTTGAAAAATTTAAAGTATGAATGAAATGCTCACATATCTGGCAATATTTACACTTGGTAAAAACAAACTTGCAATATATATATACTGTGCTTGGCAGCCATTTTGTTTTTCAGAAGATAGAACAAAGTGTTCTTAGTGGATGATAAACTTCTTTCCAAAAAAAATATACAGGAAGAATTTAAAAAATAAACTGTTTGGATTTTAAAGAATAAGGATTTTTCTAATAGAAAACTCAAAAAATGAGTAAATTTATTTTCTCAAAAAAATTTTATACAATTTTTGTCACATGGGGTAAAATGGGTATAGGCCATCTTTTTTGTGCGAGTTGAGGTCAAGATATGAATGTATGAATATTTATAAAAATTGAAAGACCTTTGAGAGCAAATTTTTTTTATCCTATGTTTAAAACTGAAATTGTGCTTTGTTATATGAAATTAGGCTATAAATTAGTCGCGAACATCAGTTATCCGCACTACACGTTGGAATGTAAACATTAAAAATTGCTGTTAACAGACAATTTCTCAAAAATCACGTTAAATCAAAGTATCATATTTTTGGCCATAAATTAAATTAAAACACGTGTGCTAACTATACTAAATTATTAAATTGGGTGGATTAAAAGAGGACAAACAGTAAAAAGAGTCAAAGCAATCCATGGAAGTTAAACCAGAGTGACTGCAGTGAATCCAATGATTGGTGACTGAGTCCTTGTGAAATTCAGTGTAAAGAAGTCTGTTCAGGAATTCACAGGTCTTATTATTGATATCCCTCATGAAGATGAATACACTGTGAAGTTTAAAACAAAGTCATTTGCCAAATTATTTTATGTCTTCCCTGAGAAAGACGACATTGCTGATGTGCAGGCATCCTGAATTGTCAAGAAGTCTATCTCAACCAAGCTGCACTATACATTTAGTACATAAATTTTAATTCAGTTATAGCTAGTTAACTTTATAAATTGCTTTTGATTAAAAATATTTTTCAGTTAACTTAATTTCTCATTTTTTTCCTACAGATACTCACGCTGATATCTATCTGATTTTGAACTGCATTAAATTAAAAAGAACTTTTAAAATGAAACACTGTTAGAAACATGATTCAGAGCATGGACGTAAATTGATGTAGTGAAAATCAGGAGCACTTTGGGGTGGGAGGAGTGTAGGATAGGATTTTTCGGTACTTGCATCTTATTTCTACTAGTTTCATAACAGTGTTTTTATTTGTCACGAAAAAAATGTAAACAAACTGAAAGTGGTGTGTTTTTGCCCTCCCTCCTCGCTCCAGTTTATATATTATATGACTCAGAGGATGAAGGTACAAAACTTTTAAATGGTTTACACATTAATTATAATGTAATTAAACTTTAACCAGCATATACCCATTTTACCCCGAACCACGGGGTAAAATGGGTATACATCAGGGTAAAATAGGTATAGTCTTTTACACAAAAATTAAAACAAAAAGGAAACAAAATTACGTTTAATTTAGACCTAAGATACATAATGTAAAAAATATTGAACAAAAACATGATTATATTTCATAATGTTTCTGCTATGAAACATTAAAATTAAAAAAGCTGTTTTTTATACCCATTTTACCCCGGGTGACACTACTATGTATTCATAAATTGGCTTCTATACAATAATTGATTTGTTAGTATAAAAAATTAACAAAACAATTAAACCAATTTTTAGAGATTGACTTTATTTTGATTTATATATTACACGCCAGTTAGCGTATTTTAACGAGAGTGGTGTAGTACAACAGGGTATGTTTGGTGAGAACCGTATATTGCTATCTAAATTCACTCTAAGCCCCTTTGTTCGCAACCTCAATACGACCTAAAACTCAAACTGAAACGTCGTGTTATTGTCAGCATCGCTTAGATTTGATGAGCAGTAGACGATCGTATATTAAAATTTTTAAGTGGCTCTGTCAAAGAAGTTGCACAATATGAAGGCTATTTTAAAATATTGCTATAATAGGCTATGCCATGGTCAATATTGCTTCCACCGTTACGGTGGTATTATGACAAATATTGCTTGACTGGTTTATATCATGGACAATATTGCTTGAACTGGTAATATAATCATCGCCAATATTGCGTGTACATCATGGTACAATCATGGTCAATATTGCTTGCATGGGAGATATCAGGATCAGTATTGTTTTAACTGGTCATATAAATGGCAATATTTCTTTTGTTAGCTATATAAGGACAAATATTGGAATTATTAGTATGTTTACAATAGTGTCCTAAGCTTGAAAATATTGCACCAATACTGGCAAGAAATAGTACGACATTTTTGTTTACCAATATTTGCAATGGGATGCCAATATTTCCTCAATAATGGCGCCTTATTGCCAATGTTTTCAATGTGAAGCCAATATTTAACCACTGTTCGCATTTCATTAGAAGTACTTCTCATGAATGCAATAATGCCTCCAATATATTCAATATTTGTTTCATACAGTCGGTATGAAAAGAAGAATGACATATATATTTTAAATACCAATCTGTCACAGAAAAAAATTGATGTAATAAAAAAGGTTTACTTTAGAAACTTATCGAAATTTCCTGACGACTGAATAATTTTTATGGTGCTTAGAGGCTAAGAGAATAAAGTAGACAAGGGGAGAAGTATGCTATTCTTTGGTCCTTATGAAAATGATTCGAAGCACCATCTAAGCGAACCCTTTTCAACAAAAAACCGATTGAAATCGGAATATTTATTCAATAGTTATGCCTGAACATACACTTAAAAATGTATGCAGACGAATTGTATAACTGTCTTTGTTTGAAGTCAGTCAATAAAAACAATTGTAATTCCAGAAATTAGAATTTAATTGTATGGAATTGAGGAAATATTAGGGACTTTCTGTTGGCTTTTTAGAATACTTTTAATTTTTAAGTCCTTTCATAAATGCTATAAAAAAACACAGATGTTTCATAATCTAGTAAAATATAATGTAATCACGAAAGAAAATATATAATAAACTCTTCCGAGTTATTGATCATTCCGAAAGCGCTGTCTATCTTTTGGAACCCCAGAAACTAATATATTTTCGACATTTAAAGAGGCATTTATAAAAACAAAGTTTCTTTTGCTGCCACTGCTTTTATGCCATTGATGAGTATTTTTTATAGCGCATTAATCAGTTTTCTCAACCTGGAACGTAGGTTTTTAGATATTATCAGTTCCCAAGTAAACATGTTCAGGTTCAACAAACAGGATAAATTAGCAGTATTAACATTAACGTTAAAATTAATATTAATATTATTTTGCTACTCTAGCATGTACAAGTTCCGCTACGTAGCTGAGTTTACTTGTTATTTGATAGCATCTTAAAAACCGATTTTACGGTTTGTGAAAACTAATTTATATACTATAAAAGCTACTCGTAAACGTTTCTGAGGATCAGTGGTGCCGAAAGAAACCTTGTCTTTATAAATGACACTTTAAATCTCGAAAATATATTACTTTCTGTGATTTCTAACACTCAAGAACGCTTTCAAGAATCATAGATAACTCGGGAGAGGTTATTGTACATTTTCGTTTGTGTTTATCCTCCTGAGACCTGACCTCCATTAAAATGGATGTTTTGGTTTTTCCTCCTGTTGCGTCAAACTTCATTTTAGCAAGCTAAAACCAAACTGGCATTGTAATGCATGAATCGAAAATCATCTTTCAGCTCTTGGATTTTGTCAATGGCGACTACTTTTTTTACAAAATGGTGAAATGGGCGAGTTAAGTTGGAATTCGACGCTCTGCTGGTTATTTTTTATATTATTTTAATTTGTTTCAAATATTACTTTTGCGATTTTAATAGCAGTTAGATCTATGATTTTACGATATAAATAATGAATAAAGTGAAATATGAAGTAGTTATAGATTTAGCTTGTTTTTATTGACATCCATTTAAATGGATGTTGGGACTTAAATCATCTATTGTATCGTTTGGCTTGAACAATTAGAAACTAAACATTTTGCTTGCTTTAACAGCAATTATTTTTACAAATCGTAAAGTTTCAATACTTAAAAGTAATAAATGAATATGGTTGATATACCGGGTGTCCCAAAAAGGACTGACTGATTTTAAAATTCAATAACTTGCAAACGGTGACAGATATTAAAAAAATTCTTGCAGGAGGGTTATGCATAAGGTCAAAAGTTTTATTACAGTGATTTTCAATTTTAGTTCAATTTACAAACAATAGATGGCGCTGTAAGCAATAGTCGCTAAATACAGGCTCGATTTCTAGTCCTTTCTCTTGTTCCATGCTGAAAAAGGAGATGGAAATGTATTATCCGGGCCACAAAGAACCAAAAATCGAGCCTGAATTCAGCGTCTATTGATCGCAGCGCCATCTATTGTTTGTCATTCAAACTAAAATTGAAAATCACTGTAAAAAAACTTTTGACCTTATGCATAACCCTCCTGCAAGAATTTTTTAAATATCTGTCACCGTTTGCAAGTTATTGAATTTTAAAATCAGTCAGTCCTTTTTGGGACACCCGGTATATTCTATATAATTAATTAGAATTATTTAATATTCTATAGGATTCACAGCATTAGAAGCATTGGAATTAATGGCGAATGACGATTTGTTCGAAATTGAACTCGATGATTCCAGTGATGAGGATTTTGGAATATTGAATGAACCTAATATAGAAGTGAGTGATTCTGATGAAACAGATGTTGAAGAAAGCAACATAAATGTATAGTGGCAGTAAGAGGTGAAAAAGAAAGCAAATGAAACAATATATACATGGAAGAGATCTTTGAAGTAAGTTATTAAAATTATTTTTATTCAATGTGTTAAATAACTTGTGCATGATTTTAAGATAAAATTTATAAAAACAATAAAATAAGTCTAATCATTATAAATTGTTATAATAAATATTGTTTAATGTGGAGCGGATTTAGCATTATAAAACAAAAAATATATTAAACTAATTAATTGTTTATTTTCTTTCAAATGTTCGTCAGATATTCCAGATGCACCTGAAGGTATTCAAACAGTTTGAACAAGATGTGCAGCAACATTTAGATTACAGTCGGACCTCTATTTAACGAAGTCGCTAAATCCCGAAAAAAAGTTCGTTATATGGAAAATTCGTTAAATAAAGAGTCACCCTTTAAAATACTTTAAACTACGTAAAACACATTTTAAGTCCATAAACACTAAATATAATTGAAAAAAAGTAATTAGTCACACTTTTTTTTATAAATTATATTTACTTGTTGTACTTATTTTACCAATCAGAAAGAAATCTGCAAGAGAAATAAAGAATGAAACAAAACATTGTCTGGAAATACATTGTATTTTCAGTTAAAAAAATAATTTTACATTAAAATCACGATTTTTTATTATGGTTGATAAGCTGTTTGGAGGAACACCACATTTTAATATTAATGATATAAATATATAAAAATAAATAAAAGAATACATTTAAATCTGTATTCTTTTTCTTCATGCCTTTATCCACCTCATCAAGAATAATTTTTTTTCTTTGATGTTCAAGCACTTTCGCTTTGACATTTTCGAGCTACAAGAACCGAAATTACCAACACAATTGATCTTGATCAACAATCTAGAAAACGGGAAACTATAGTTTAAGGACATGGGGCAGCTCCATTGAGGGTTAAAAAGAGATATTGAAAGTTTGCTCTTCTTGGATGGAAAGCAAAGAATCACGGCGATTTTACTGCTCTCGGTGAGTTAGGTGCCTGGTAAGACCTGTTCATGGTCATTGATCATCATAAAATGTGTTAAAAGAAAGAATAAGTTTGAAATGTCCAGTAATATTTTAAGAAACTAGGGGGCTCGGTCCCCTACGAGCTACGCTGGCCAACCCCCGTTCAGACATCGCAGACTCTAAATGCACGCTAATTTGGTCGACTTTAAAAAGATTGAATTATAATTTAAAAAACAGTGACGATCTCCCTATAAACGGATTTCTATCCATTTCTCTTTGATTGGGGAATTTTAACACCAAATCCGCTGCGGTACTAGATTATCCCGTCGATCAATTTCGCTAAATTATATAAATCGCCAAAACACTCGCCAAATTATACAAATTGACGTATTTTTTATTTTAAATAACGAAAGAACAAATAAATTAGTACAACGTTAATAAAAATACAAATAAAAGGTCGAAATAAAAATAACTTGATGACGTAGACGCGTGTAACAACATTTCAAAATAAGCTAATATAAAAGGAATTAAGTAAACCGTCTTTGTCTCCTGGTATTTTTTATCAAAGCGAAAAGAACATTTTAAATTAATCGTTTTTAATCTGACTTAATTTTGACCAAGCTATTCTTTCTCATTTAAATATTCACGTGAAAATACTTTTGTTAGAAATGAAATATTATTTGCGCTTTCCTAACAAAAATAGTTGAAAAGATCCTCGCAAAATATCAAATAAATGTCTAGCGCAATTTCTAAATTTAAACGGTTTTGCAATATTTTGTGTTCATTTTATGTAATAACTGTAATGTGACGTAATTTCTCCTATTTAAGACTTCTAACGCATGTTAATGAATTTATTATTTTACAATATCCTTTCTCTGTTAAAATTCACGTGTAAATATAGTTCTTCTGACGTAATTTTCAATAAGTTCCTGCTTTTTATACGCAATTATTTAATTCTAATTTGAAAGTATCTTTTCTGTTTAAAATAGTCACGTGTAAATAAATTTTTAATTTGAAGTAAACATTGTTTGCGTCGTTTATACAGTTGGCAACAGGTTAAATTAGTACAATTTTCTAAAATAAGTAAAAAATATCTCTCGAAATGCTGAAAATTTGAATTTAAAATAGAAATAAAACCTCAAAAAATGAGTCAAATAAAAAAAATAAATGAATTCTGCACACCGGGAAATTATAACGTATAAAATGATCTAAAAATTATTAAATTCCGATGTATAGTTTTTGCTCCTATAAAACTTTTTTCGTGAGACGATTTTGTCGAACTTTAGCATTAAATATCTCTTAAAATAATTCTTCGATTTGAAAACTGTCTATATCAGCGTGTTTATCAAACATTTCTGTATAATACTACCGATTTTCATATTTTTGTATGCATTATTTTTCTTAATATTAACGAAGAAAGACCTCCGGTCGCAAAAAATTCAAAACCGGCGGCGGCGGCGGCGGCGGCGGCGGCGGCGGCGGCGGCGGTGACAGCGGTAGTTACTTTTTTTTAGAATAGAGAGATAGGGGGGGGGGGAATTTTAGATCACAAGCAAAAGTTCGTTAAATAGAGAATACAATTCGCTATCTGGAGGTTATTTTACGAAGAAATTTGCAAAATGTTCTTGGTTCCAAGTAAAAGTTCGCAAAATAGAGAAATTCGCAAAATAGAGGTTCGTTAAATAGAGGTCCGACTGTATATACCTGATGGATATTTTTAAAATTATATAGAAGATGATTTATACAAAAAAATTGCTGGTCGTGCTAATAGAATGTAATGAAAAATGGAAAATCTCCTGATATGTATCACTGCGGACAGAAATTGTTTTAAAGATTTTCATGAAGCTAAAAGTTAAATTTGATTCATTTATTTAATAATGAAAATGCAGAAAATAATTTTAACTATTAAAGTACTATATTAATATTTGAATTAATGTTCTTTATAATAAATTATATTTTCCCCCATACTTTTGGCAATTTTTTAATTATTTTAAAGTTAACTATGACTTCAACATCCATTTAAATGGATGTGATGTGCAGCAAAACTGAAAATATGAAATTTAATATTTTCTTTAAAAACCTCATTTTTGATGCCTATTTGTTCAAAAAATTAATATTAGAAGAAATATATGTATTTTATTTTGCTCAGGTCTCAAGAGGTTATATTATAGTTTCATTGATTAAGAAACATTTGTATTGTTTTACAGTGTAGAAGGCAGATTTCATGCCGTGAAATATCTACTAAATAGAGGTTTTTTGTAATTTTAGGTAGCTTTCTTTACAAAAAAGCTACCTATTGCAGCCGTTCGGAGGAAAGCGATTTCAAAAAATTTTGGTATATTTTCATCGATCATGACCCCCAGACCCCGAAACCACCCTCCGTTCAAAATTGATATATATATATATATATATATATATATATATATATATATCTGACCTATGTCACACTGTAACTCCCGTAATTATGAACCGATTTCGATGTAATTCGGTGTGTACATAGTACATACCAATGTCTCGACCGAGTTCGTTGGCCAGCTTCATCCGCCGTTTTTTTTCAAAATGGCGGCCATTTAAAATTTTTAAAAAAATTTAAAACTTGAAATGTGGTACCAAAAAATTAAAAATGGAAAAATATTTTTTTCTTATGTATTTGACCTTTATACAAAAAATTCCGGAGCAGTTTTTGTTTTGTCTATATCTTAAAAAATGGCTGAGTTATAGCATTTTGAATTTCTAGCGTGGCTGACATTTTGAAATGTCCTGAAATTTGTCACGCCATAAAAGGCGTATTTATGAGCCGATTTGGATGTAATTCGGTCTGTACATAGTACATACCAATCTCTCGACCGAGTTCGTTGGCCAGATTCATCCGCCATTTTGTTTCAAAATGGCGGCCATTTAAATTTTTTTTAAAAATTTAAAATTTGAAATGTGGTACCAAAAAATTGAAAATGGAAAAATATTTTTTTCTTATGTATTTGACCTTTATACAAAGATTTCGGAGCAGTTTTTGTTTCGTCTATATCTTAAAAAATGGCTGAGTTATAGCATTTTGAATTTCTAGCGTGGCTGACATTTTGAAACGTCCTGAATTTTGTCACGCGATAAAAGGCGTATTTATGAACCGATTTGGATGTAACTTCGTTTATACATAGTACATACCAATGTCTGGACCGGGTTCGTTGGCCAGCTTCACCCGCCATCTTGTTTAAAAATGGAGGCCATTTAAATTTTTAAGAAAAATGTAAATTTGAAATGTGGCACCAAAAATTGAAAATTGAAAAAATATTTTCTTCTTATGTGTTTGACCTTGATACAAAGATTCGGGAGCAGTTTTTGTTTCGTCTATATCTTAAGAAATGGCTGAGTTATAGCATTTTGAATTTCTAGCGTGGCTGACATTTTGAAACGTCCTAATTTTTCTCACGTAATAACAGGCGTATTTATGAACCGACTTGGATGTACCTTGGTGTGTACATAGTACATACAAATATCTCGACCGAGTTCGTTGGCCAGCTTCATCCGCCATCTTGTTTCAAAATGGCGGCCATTTAAAAAAATAAAATAAATAAATAAATAAATGAGATACCAAAAAATTGGAAAATGAAAAAGATTTTTTTTGTATGTGTTTGACCTTAATACAAAGATTCCAGAACAGTTTTTCTTTCGTCTATATCTAAAAAAAAATGGCTGAGTAATAGCATTTTGAATTTCTCTTGTGGCTGACATTTTAAAACGACCTGATTTATGTCACGCGATAAAAGGCGTATTTATGAACCTATTTGGATGTAACTTGCTCTGTACATAGTACATACCAATGTCTCGACCGAGTTCGTTGGCCAGCTTCATTCGCCATCTTGTTTCAAAAGGGTTGCCATTTTAAAAAAATTAAATTTAAAACTCAAAATAAGGTATTAAAAAATTGGAAAATGAAAAAGATTTTTTTTATGTGTTTGGCCTTGATACAAAGATTCCGGAGCAGTTTTTGTTTCTGAAAATTTGTTCTATTGTTGATATCTTAAAAAATGGTTGATTTATAGCACTTTGAATTTCTAGCATGGCTAACATTTTGAAACGATCTTGTATTTGTCACGCGATAACACACGTATTCGCCTATTTCGATGTAAGAAGGCATGTGGATAGTATACATCAACACCTCGACCAAGTTCGCTGGCCAGATTCATCAGCCATCTTGTTTCAAAATGGCGGCCATTAAATTAAAATATATATATATTTAAAGTGAGTGCAAAAAAATTAGAAATTGAAAAAGGTTTCTTTCTTAAGTATTTGATCTTGATATAAGGATTCAGGAGCATTTTTTATTTGTCTTTACCTTAAAAAATGGCTCAGATATAGCAGTTTCAATTTCTATTGTGGGTGACATTTTAAAAAATCTGATTTTTTGCATGCGACAGCACTCCTATATATTAACCGATTCCGATGTGAGTGAGCATGTGCACAGCAATTACTAAGGTCTCGACCAAGTTCACTGCTTAGCCTCATCCACCATGTTGTCTTAAAATGACAGGCACTTTAAGAAATTGCCGAATTTGGCAGCCAAATATAAGTTACTTTAAAGAAAAGCAGCTTGGATAAATCTAACTAATTTCGCGAAATTCGCATTCATTATATTGATAAAAATTAATATTGAATCTCCTATATTCGGTTTCCACTAAATTGAGCTTCGTGTGTTTGCATGATATAAGTTGGCTTTTTTTAAATAAGGATTCTGAAAGCTACCTCTTTCTCCCGGCACTGGCCGGAAGGACTTTTTTTTTATTTTACTCCCTTCAAATGTATTTTTTTTCACAAAATATTATTTTCAGTGTAGCAGAAGGACGCTTATTTCAAATTTTATTTGCCTGAAATGACCAAAATAAAAGGATCCAGTATTTAACAATGACAGTAAAATTTTACCTAAATTTATATTTTTATCTTTATTGCAAAATTTTTTTAGTAAAGTTAAATTTATTTAACTATAAAATGAAAACGCTTTCAAAATATGTACTTTTGTTTATGTCGGCACAAAAAGAAAATGGTAAATAACAAATTATCGTTCTTAAAATGCTTAAATGCTTGCACAAGCTGGGCAATTCGCCATACTTATTATAGAAAAAAATTAAAAATTATTGGTAAAGTTAATTAAAGCTTACAGAATTCGGCTGAAAATCCAGAATGCTTGTTGTCTTTTTATTTAATTAAAATTGAGATTATGAGAATTAAAAAATGTACTAAACAGCCATAAATCAACTGGACCCGTATTTTGTCTTTACGATGAAAAATATCATTTCATTAAAATTCTACAGTCTAATAAATCATTTTTAATTTCATTAACGAAGCAAATAAGGAAAAAAAAAGCTGCTGAACATTTTTCTTGTCAATTATTGAAGTTCAATATATGCATATATGTATATACTGGTATTATAATTAGTAATTTTCTATTGTTTCGTTTTTCCTAGTCCATTTTCTTGCCGATAATATCCAATTCCCTTTTGGCAAATTTAATAAAAAAAATAGATTTGTTTTGTTTTGGGAAATCGCTTAATTATTACATTTTTAATTTTTATTCCTTACCAAACGACCTATTTATAATTTATTTGTTGCCAAAACTACTAAAATAATTATTAAAATAGCTTCAGTAATTTTCGAGAAAAATAAAAAATAAATTTCAACTGTTTTCTATAGGATTTTGCAAGCGTTGATGCCATTTTAAATGAATATAATTTTTAATAAGTTTTATATCGCAATTTAAAGTAATTTTAATTTAATAAAAACTAAATATATATTTTAAAACCCATTAGCGCGAAACTTTGAGTAATATTAGATATCGCAACAAGCGTTATCATTTCCATAGCATATATTTTCGTTTCTAAAGTATCACATCAGTTTAATCATTGCTACATCAAATACTAAAAAGAATGCAGTTTGAAATCAAGTTTGTTTGAAAATTTTAACTTGATTTAGAGATAAAAGAGCTGGACATTTACACCATGAAAAGTTCAATATTAACGTGAAAATAAAAATCACAACTTTACTAAATGTGTATATAAAATGTTCTGAAGTTAAAAACTAAACAAACATTGAAATAAAATTATAACAATCAGCGTTTCAGTCAGCATCTATGACCATCTTCAGGAAAGAGTTATTACACTGCTTTTAAAGTTT
This sequence comes from Maratus speciosus, assembly GCA_963932465.1. Classification (NCBI taxonomy): domain Eukaryota; kingdom Metazoa; phylum Arthropoda; class Arachnida; order Araneae; family Salticidae; genus Maratus; species Maratus speciosus. The sequence goes on from OZ010789.1 coordinate 64,486,905, forward strand.
AAAGAATGAAGCGAAACTGTCTTGAATTCGAAAAGTTCCTTAGGTTCCCAATCGATTATCGCTTTAACCAATAATAAGAAAGAGGATATGCAGTGGCTCCATCTATCGGACACAAACAGAAAAAAGTTAAAGCGAATTTAATATTTATTAGTTAACCGTGGCAAAGACTTGACTACTCAACGCATTTTTCGGAAATTCATAACCATTGCGCAATTTCAGTTTTTACAGTTTCGACTACTAGACTCGAAAAAATACACTTTCATATGGAATTTGTCTGAAATCTCTACATCATATTACTGATTTTTTAATGGTTTAAAAATAATTTTCAAGCATGATTTTTTAATGGTTTAAAAATAATTTTCAAGCATGATTTTTTAAATAAATAATCTCTATCCCCTGCAGCCCGATTATGAAAGATTAAACTGTTTTCAATTTAAAAGGTATAATTAGATTACCATTTCGTACCACCTAATAATATAAATAAATCACAAATTTAACATATATATTACAAACTGCGTGCTTAGACACCGAAATAACCATACTCAAAAAAGGCTGTTGTAATTAGTGAGACTTTTGGCGATTTCTTTGGCTTTTAACACCATGATAAGAAGTTCATATGAAAGCATCACTTTTAATAAATTTCAAAACTTTATTTCAATAATTAGTATTTCTCATAAAAAAAAGCTTTTTGGTGTTATTATTGAACAAGTAAAAAGATATATTAAACGCAAAATATTTATTAGAGTTTTCATCAAGAAGGATTTTTCACGAATGTTCCATACACCGTGCAGTACGTTCTCTAACCTGAGAAGTCCAAGTTTAATACTCTCGTTATTAATTTCCGTAAAAATATTGAATGATGCATTGTCAAGAGTTGGTATATAAATAAATGTCTCACTCGAAATATAAAAATATAGGACAAGAAACTTATTAAAAACTAATCAATATAAATAAGGAAAAACTTCTTTAACTATTAAAATATGACCACAATTTTTTATAAAGCATTATGTGTTTATTCGTTTGCATTTAATTAAAAAAAAACCATTTACATGGAATTATGGTGAGGTATGTGAGGAGATGGTAAACAAAAGAGAAGCAGATGCAACATGGACGCAACCAGACATTCAAACTAAACAGGCAGGAACAGCAATGGCAGAATTGGATGCAGAAAAATAGAGTGTAAGCACAAATAATAGACACAGGTAGCGATGGCAGAATTGCATGCAGAAAAAATGTAGTGGAAGCGCAAGTGATAGACACAAAGTATCGAAGGCAGAACAACTAGCAGAGAAGATGTAGGTTGAAGCACAACTGACAGACACGAACAGCGTTGACAGAGAAGCTGGAAGAGAAGATTTATTGGAAGCACAACAAGCAACAATAATACAATTTGCATTTAAAATATTTACATAGAAGAAGTGTTACTCACTTTCATCAGAAAGCCGTTCATAATTATATTTTTTTCTTTTTAAAAGCTTTATGCCATTTCTTTACAAACCAGCTTTTTATTGATCCTCCAAATTTCATTTTATCTTTCGGAAACTCTTTTCTAAATTAGCATGTACTTTTTGAGAAACTATTCTCTTTAGATTCGGCAACGAGGGGCAAAGCTTTCTTATATTTATTCGTCATTTCCTTTTTCCTAAAATGCTAATAACTATAAATGGAGCGTTTTAATTAATACCTGCCGTAAACGACCCATCCTTCTAAAAAAGGATTTGTAACAACATAGTGAAATCGCATTTAAAGAACGTTTCAGTTTTCATAAAATGTTGTGACATATTTTTCAAAATAACCTGTTGTTCGCCATTATCTTTATCCTTTTCTTGAAGTAGTGCACAATCTATATGGGGATCGTTCAGTCCTTCAAGAAATAGATTTGTAACTACACATTACTTCATTAAACTTAGGTATTTTTTCCATTACATCGCTCTGATTTTTTGAGCTTGCAAGGAAAGGATGGTATTCGATTTCCTGAACAGATGGACTTTTGTTTTCTTCAACCCTTCTTGTTGCATCCAAGAAACAACAAAATTATGTGCTGCTTTATATCTTCGTCAGACATGGTAACAATTTGAAAAGAAGCTTTCCAGAACGTACTTTTTAAAAAAGTGTCCAGCAAATCTGGTTTGACATTGGCCATCCAAGACTGAGTGTCAATAATTCTACCAATTCTTCGGGCGGGCCAGTCTTTCGTCAGTATGTTAAACGCCATGAGGGCATACAGCCACATATCACATCGGACAACCTTCCAAATTTGTATAGCGAAATTTTTCATACTATTCAGGAGAGGTGAATTTCAAAGGGGAGATTAATCTTTGCAATGGGACTCCAGTCAAATTTAATCCAGAAAAGTCACATAACATCGCTTGGTCATCAGCAGATATTAAAATGTTATCTTGCTTTTAATTTATATGGGAGAAGCTAGATGTATGCAAGTATTTTAAACCATCTTGACAGTGAGAAAGCATTCTTTTTACACTTATTGATTCATTTTTATCAATCATAAAACTTTTGCTGTAAAGCATTTTAATACATAAGGCATTTTCGGCATGACGAATAACTTTACATTCAAACGTGATGATATCAATCATTTCCAATAATGGAAGAATATTTTTTTGGCTCAAAATAGGCCAAATGCGTTCTTCGATATGCCACATTTTTTTATTATGACGATCTTAATGGCTACTATTTCTCCTTTTGCTGAAAGTGCACTCAACACTTCCCCGAAACCACCTTCACCTACATGTTCCACATGACTATATCTTTTTCCATGTAGAAAATCAACAACAGCCTTTGAAAATAATGTATATCTAGTAGATATTTTTATTAAAAAAGCAAAAAATATCACTATCAAAAGCAAAATTCTTTAATAAATTCACAAAATATATGGAATCTTTAAACCATATGACAGCTTTAAGAACATCACAAGCGACAAAATCAATTGTGTTACAATTGTCTGAACTTATTTATTACCATAATAAAACACACATACTACAATATATATTAAAACACACATACACGCATAAATAACGCCTGCATTCAACAGTTAAAGGTATATATAAATACTATACAGACATACATACAATAAATACAATAAACCCAACTGCAATTTTCGTCCATTAACAATTTTCGTCCATTGAAGTGATCTCCAATGGCTGGAGAGTAAGGGACTACAAGAGATCTATTATGTTGAGGTCGATGCGCCCATAAATGCAGATGCCAGCATAGACCATCACTCCCCAACCGCCAAATCTGATACTTTCTTGCACGAACACAGGATTGTTCCTAGTGACACGTTCCCTCTAGATGAAAAAACGCCTATTATCAGGATGAACATACAAACGGGACTCGTCATGGAAAAAAATATTGCGTCATTCATTTCTCTTCGATTTCACATGCTCTGTTGCCCACTCCCTTCAGGCGTCACATTATCTTACTGCTAACTTAATACAGAACATTGGTCTACGACTATACTGACCTACAGTGTGGAGCCGGTTTCGGACAGTTTGAGTTGAATCTGAGGTGCCAGTAGCCGAGCGAAGGTGTTATTGAAGAAGAATAGTATTCATAATTTGGTTTTTACGAGCCGTTACTGTTAAACATCGATCTTCATTGGACATTGTTGCACATCTACGACCTTTCCCTTGTCTTCGGCGTGCATTTCCAGCCGCTAAAATACGGTTTCAGATCCTGGAAATCACACTTTGTGAAACTCTAGTGCCTTCTGCTACTTCGACTGGTGTTTGGCAACCCTCTAACAGACCAACAACTCTCCAATCTTCTGATTAGGTTAAATGACTTTGTTGAGGCATCGTATTCATCGAAAAAAGTTATTACTGAATATGAATCATTGTTTTCAGCTTTGTGTTTCAGTAAAATGAAACCGAAATTTCATTCGCTGCTGCTAAAATGTCGTTTTTGACGTCAAAATCAAAATTTGCATACTACGAAGTTTGAAAATGAGAAAAATTTGCATTTGTGACTAACTTCTTCTATTTTCTCCAATAAAATGTCGCTTATACCGTTAATTTATATAAGACTTACAATATCCTTTCCTTTAATAGTTTTGAGCAGTGTATTTTATTGATATAATTTTCTCATTCTAAAAGAAAGTAAATATAGTTTTAATTTGAATTGATGGTGTTTAAAAATATGAAAGCTGTTCAAAGCTTTCTTCGTTTTTGACTTCCTGCGATATGCTTTGCATTGGCTATTGGGTCAGCTTATTGGTCACTGGGTGAAATGTAGAGTTAAAAATGTGGTAAAATTTTGAAAATTTCAAAGAAAAGCTGAAAACCTGAATTAAATTTAATACTATGAAAAAATTATTTGTGCTGGAGAATTCTCCTGCAGTAAGTATTCTATCATAAATACTACAGCGAAGTTCAAAAGAATTTAGTTATTGAGCTTACTTCTATGATTCATTTACGAGATATAAAACAATAAATTGCTGTTTACTTATCACTGATGTTTATTTTTTTTCTTCCTCAAGAAAAAATTATTTTTTATAATTTATTGAAAACTAATTGGAATTAATGCAAAGAAAAAGAAATCTGAAATATCTGGAAGCGTATTTAGCAAAAAATTAAAAACCCCTTGCTTTCTATAATTAAAATAATTAAAAGGTTCAAATTTTAACAACTTATATATCAAGTAAAAGTGCACTTTTTAATATTAAATAGAATTTTCTAGCTTCAAGTATTCGAAAAATAATTTTGGAAAGAGAAATTTTATTATCGCAATGAGCTCACTACTTGGAATATATTCCATTAATTATTTTCATAATTTAAAACCCAAAAATGTGTAATGGGCATTGTATAATTAATTTACTAGTAAAAAACTTCTAAAACTATCCTGACTGTTAAAAAGCCACCTTTTTACTCTTTTTAATTCCTTTTCATCAATCATAAAACTTTTGCTGTTAAGCATTTTGTCCAATACATAAGACATTTTCGGAATGACGAATAACTTTACATTCAAATATGATATGTCAATCATTTCCAATAATGGAAGACTATTTTTGTGGCACAAGATAGGCCAAATGAGTTCTTCGATATGCAACAATTTTTTTTATCATCAACTATGTTGATGACTACTGTTTCTTCTTTTGCTGAAAGGGCACTCAATACTTCCCCGAAACCACCTTCGCCTAGATGTTCACACATGGCTATATCATTTTTCATGCAGAAAATCCACAACAGTATTTGAAAATAATCTATCTCCAGAAGATATTTTTATTCGTAAAAGCAAAAAATATCACTATCAAAATAAATTTTCTTAAATTAATTCGTAAAATGTTTGGAATGTTTAAACCATATGATAGCTTTGAGAAGACCATAAGCGACGAAATCAATTGTATAACAATTGTCTGAACTTATTTCTTACCAGTTCGCCTTTGCATCCATTGCTGCATGCAGCCACATTGTTAGAAATGAATTTTCCCATTTCAAACAATGTCTTTGAATGCGTTGTTTCTTTAATTATTGCAATAAGTTTCATTGCTGTAATGTATTTATAGTACATAGCGTTGTTGAAAAAAAAATCAAAGATTGTTGCCATTATTGAAATTATTTTTGTTTCGGTCATTGTAAAAGTATAGCGAAACACTAACCAATTTTCTTAACCCCAGATCCTAAGTCAGAGTGGATTTTTCGCGTACTGTAGTTAGTATGACCTAGCACGAATTTAATTTCATTGTTAATTTATTATTTTTTTGGGGGGTATGTGTGTATGACAAGTCTTTTAATACATTAAGTTTTTAAATAAACTAACGAACTGCATAAGATATTTCAAACATGAGCCTTTTTTTTTTCGTTGCTTTCTATTGAATTTTTTTAACTCATGGCTGTTCATCAGTCTGTAGATAACTATTTATAAAATATTTCTATTTTTTATATTTTATTTTTAATTTTAAATGTTTTTATTGATTTTTTTTTCAAAATTGTGGAAATCCATTGGCTCAAAATAAAAAGAGAAATAAGGAAAGATATTCAGAAGCGTTTCATTTTATTTTTTTACTTGCACACCAAATTTTGTTAAAAATATTTTAACACGTGTTCTTTGTTTTTACACTAAAAATTGGAGTTGCGGTAATCTGTCCCACTCCTTCAGAAGAGCTCTTTCTAGTTTTTGGAGAGTTTGTGGGGGGTAGTAGTCGGTCAGCAACTCGTCTTCCTAGAATGTCACAGAGCCAATCTATTGGTTTCATGTGCAGAGAATACGCTGGCCATTCTATTCGTATGATTCCTCCCTAGAAAAGGAAATCTTCCACCAAATAAGCACTATGTGACCTACGATTGTCGTCTATTAACATGAAGTAATCTTCAATGGCTGCAGCGTAAAGAGCTACAATAGGTCTGAAGATCTCATCTCTGTATCACTGACCGATCAGAGCTCCATTTCCAAGGATGTTGAGATCGATACGCCCATCAATGTAGATGCCAGCATAGACCATCACTCCCCAACCGCCAAATCTGAAACTTCCTAGCACCTTGTAAACTTTCAAAAAAGAAGTTAGTGCTAATTACGCACAATTTTAATGGTAAGTTTTATGGTGGCTAATTATTTTTGTTGAAATTATCTTTGTTTAATGAATCATAGTAACATTGAGAGAACATCATTAAAAAGTTATTATTTAAGTCAAGCACATTAGACAACTGGGAAAAACACTCTTTCGTCTTACAAATAGCTTTTAAACTCAGGGATAAAGAGTAGAAAAAAATCAGATTTCATTATTATTATAAGTAATGTTTTCGGAACTTTAGAAATCTTCAGTTTAATAATTTTAAAATTTCAACCACGTAGTAAATTCGTTTCAGTATTTTTGAAAAGTTGTTCTCAATTAAAAAAAAAAAAATAACTTTTTTCCAATGAGCAATGCGAAACTTTTTGAAGTATTTTCTGACCCATTTTTAAGCACAAAATCATGACACTTTCAGGCATGATCATTGTAGGGATTTGTAATAGAATGGTTTTTATTCTTCGTAAATTAATCACCTCTTGAGTTATACCGATTATTGTCGCTCGACACAAGTTTCTTTCCTTTCCCGCTACGTCGTGTTCGAAATTTCAGTTCAAAACGTCAAACTGATAGAATTTTCTGAAAGAGTTTCTGTCTTTATCTAAGAATGAAAGCAACAGTTCAATTAAAATGTTTCTGAATAAAAAAAACCTGCCGATTTCATGTGTTTAAATGAATTTAAAAATGTGTCAAAAAGTAGTCGATTTGGATTTGGAAACATCCTTAAAAAGGAGAAGTGTGTATTTTCAGCTTGCCCATCTCATTCCATTGTAAAATATTTTATAAATATCATGCATGATGTACGAATATATGTAGAATATATGTATTTTTATATGAAAAATATCAGCTACGAATTTATTTACATTTATTTCTGCGTGCGATCATAGTGTTTTTAAGTAATTTTTTTCATATTAATATTTGGAAATTTTTCCAGAGAGAAATATTCGCCTTGCATACAATATTTCAAATGAAAATCAAATTTCAAATTAATTGCTTAAAAGGCGCAAAGGCCAACCTAGTGAAAAAGATTCCATGCCGGGACTGGAACCCCGGCCATCAATATAGCGCACTGACGTTCTACCGACTAAACCACATGGAACGATACCCAGCCTGGAACTTCTCACTATTACAGGTTGGCAAGGCTACAAACGCAGCACATGATGGAATACTTTCCGTGAGACACAGACTTGGGGCAAACACAGACTCTTAATTAAATCCAGCATCGATTGAATCCATATTAATATTTGGAAAATTTTCCAGAGAGAAATATTCGTCTTGCATACAATATTTCAAATGAAAATCAAATTTCAAATTACTTGTTTAAAAGGCGCAAAGGCCAACCTAATGAAAAAGATTCCATGCCGGGACTCGAACCCGGGCTATCAGTATAGCGCACTGACGTTCTACCGTCTAAACCACATGGAACGATACCCAGCCTGGAACTTCTCACTATTACAGGTTGGCAAGGCTACAAACGCAGCACAAGATGGAATATTTTCCGTGAGCGACAGACCTGGGGCAAGCACAGACTCTTAATTAAATCCAGCATTGATTGAATCCATATTAATATTTGGAAAATTTTTCAGCGAGAAATATCTTTGCGCCTTTATACGATATAAAGACACATACTAACATTGAGATGAATTCAGCTGATATTTATGATATGTAAAAAATCCGGCTGGGATACATTAAATTGCACAATCGAATTTTAACGATTGCCGTATGATTTATGAATTTGAACAGGAACTACAATAATGCTCGAAGAGTTAAAATTAATGAGAACTCGAAAGTCCTAAAAGCAAAGATATATTTATTCAATGAAATTTTTTGCAAACTTTACACGTGTATCCGAAGAAAATTGTCTTAAGAAGTTATTAATCTTGCTTAGAAAAGAAACAAGAATAAACCTTATATTCGAAAAAATACGTTCCTTACCTATTTAATCGTAATTCACCGCAACTGAAAAAAAGAGAAGTGCTTACATAAGCTTGTGTGTATCGAAAAGCCATTTACCTTCCTGAAAACAAGCCATTCATTTGGATCTAAATGACGAAGTAATCTGTTAATGGTTAGATCTTCCCATTTCGATCTCATTTATTTTAAGGAAAGTACTTAAAGTGGTTTACTTGAAATTGATTAGTAAGTTTTTTTTTACATTACTTTTACACTATTAACTCAGTTTTAATTTTCTGCTGATTATGGAAGGGAAATAAAATTTATAAATCATTCGATATGATTCTGTAAACTAAAAAAATATCGAACGTTTCTAAATGCTTTTTAGAAAATAAATTGTTTTTCAGTGAATTTTTGAAAGTTTAATACTGTAGAATTAAGTAAATCAATTAAATTTTGAAGGTTACTTAATGGGAGGTAAAGGGTAGTAAACGGTATTTTAAGAAACACCCTTTAAAACTACGTAAAAAGTGTCTATTCATATAATGACAGTAAAATTATATATAGAGATACTAGTTTTAACATATAACGAAGAATGCTTGATCAAACATAGAGCTGTTTTTCTAGAAAGAATATTGTTTTAAACAAGCAAGAATGAATAGAAATACAAGCATCTTTATTTGATCTAAATTATAAACGTCTTTATTTAGCTATTAAATTTCAAAAATTAAGAGTGTATGAAAGCATTTTATGCACTTAAATCTGATTTTGCTTAATCTCAGCAAAATTAGCTCTAAATTACTAGAAAAAAAGTCTGTTTGCCTGACTTAAATAGAATATTACTATTTAATTTTGTTCCATCAAAATTGAAAATGATGATATTCTGTATTTCTTTCTAAAATATTGTAAAATAAATAAATAAACGAAAAAATAATATGTGTAGATTTAATAACCTGTATGTTTCTGAAAAAGAGATTTATTTGTAAAATTAAGTAAGTTGGGTCATACTACTTTTCACGTCTTAGATAAAGTACAGTGGCACATGTAATTCTATAGATTTCTAATAAGACATATATCTGCAACTAAATAATAAAATTTATATGTCTGCATTAGAGTCCTGCACGGGTCGATTTGTACTTGACCGAACAGGAAATTTCTACTTAAAATCAACCCGAAACCTGAGCCATGCCCTACAAAAGAAATTTTCTGAACCTGACATACTTCAATCCGAAAGCGATCCAAATCCGAAATATTCAAACTCGAACTTAATGTAAATGAAAAGTAATCCATATTTTAATACAACCATGGAAAAGTATTTTACAATTACATCTCCAAAATCAATTAATTTTTTTTGTTTAAAAATGAACAGATATACACTCTTATTTCAAATGAAAATCAAATTTCAAAGTAATTGCTTACGAGGCGCAAAGGCCAACATAGCGAAAAAAATTCCATGCCGGGACATGAACACGGGCCGTCAGTATAGCGCACTGACATGTTCTACCGACTAAACCACATGGAACGATACCCAGCCTACATGGCTATTTTGCTATGTTGGCCTTTGCGCCTCTTAAGGAATTACTTTGAAATTTGATTTTCATTTGAAATATTGTATGCAAGGCGAATGTTTCTCTGTGGAATAATTTCCATGTATTAAGATATACACTCATTAATATTGAAAAATTAATGTTGTGTAATGTGAATTAATGAATGTTTTCTTAATTTGAAAATACTCAGAACTTTCTTTTGAAAATTGGGTTAAACGGAACCCGTCCCAAAAGAGTCAAAATCGACTGAAACCGCGACCAATGACATACGAGTCTACAAGGCGTTTGAAACGTCACCCGGAGTGGATGATCGTTACACGGTGATTAGTACAAAGAACGAAACGAAAAAAAATGCGCTATTCCGTGTTCTGGTAAAATCGAGTTACCCTTATCCGGTGCAGTGTTCAAATTCCAAGCAAATAAATAATCCTCGTGTATCCTTGGATGATTGGATATGATTGGTCGAAACTGGTTAACCTCGAAAGCAGGGAACTTAAAGGTCGTTCGCAAATACCGACAGAAGGGCAGAATTGCGAATTGTTGAATCTCGTAATGAATTACGACTACGTCTAGTTCCGAGTCGGTTTGTTCCGTTAAGGGCAGAATCAGGACACAGGATGACTCTAGTCTGTATGTGAGATTTATCGTTTTAACAAAACATCCAACAAAACAACATCCAACATCGACAAAACCCCATGAAAGTGACCAACCCCAAACTAGAAGAAACGCCACCCAAGAATAGGGAATTCCAGGCAATAGGGAATTTTACCTAACAAAATTAATGGTAGTTCTGGAAATCGGCTTACTTTATGTTTTTTGGGTCGCTGAATCCGAATTTGTAACTTCCTACCAAAATTTCCCCCGGCAACTCCCCAAATTTTGGTAAAAAGCCCCCCAAAAAAGGTTTTTATTAAAAAAAATCAATTTTTCTATTGTTTTAGGGGAAAAGTATCTAGAAATTTGGAAAGTAGACAAAATTTTCAACAAATTAGATATATGACATTATGACTTAGGATGAAGGGGAAGGGGGGATCTGCCTCGGAACATGAGCGTGGTGCTGTGTGGACTAAGTTGCGCAATTCCACTTAACCACTCACACGCTTACATTCGACTTCCCATCTCCCCTCCGAACTTTCCTTATAAGGTTTACTTTAAGTTTTTTGGGTCACTGAATCCGAATTTTTAACTTATAACCAAATTTCCCCCCCGAAAACCCCCCAAAATAGTTGTTATTAACTTAAAATTCTTATTGTTTTAGGGGAAAAGAATTGCGAAATTCAGAAACTAGACATAATTTGCAACAAATAGGATACATGACATTATGAGGTAGGATAAACGAAGAGAGAGGGGACTGCCTCGGAACATTCCCCGCGCGCTTTTCTCAAAAACCAAATTTTTTCAAAAATCAAATTTTTGGGGGGTTGCCGGGTGAAATTTTGGTGGGAAGTTACAAATTCGGATTCAGCGACCCAAAAAACATAAAGTGAGTCGAAATCCAGAACTAGTATTAATTTTTCCAGGTAAAATTCGCTATTGCCTGGACTTCATAACTTAGTGCACGTAGCGCGGCAGTGCATGATCAGAGGCAGCCCTCCCCCTCCCCGTTCATCCTACGTCATAATGTCATATGTCCTATTTGTTGCAAATTTTGTCTAGTTTCTGAATTTTGTAATGCTTTTCCCCTAAAAAAATAAGGAATTTAAGTAAAAAACAACTATTTGGGGGGAGGGGTTCGGGGGCGAAAATTTTGGGGGGAAGTTAAAAATTCGGATTCAGCGCCCCAAAAAACTTAAAGTAAACTTTATAGAGAAAGTTCGGAGGGGAGGTGGAAGGGCGAATGTAAAAGTGTGAGTGGTTAAGTAGAATTGCGCAATTTAGTTCATGCAGTACCTCACGCATGTTCCGAGGCAGATCCCCACTTCCCATTCATCCTAAGTCATAATGTCATATATCTAATTTGTTGCAAATTTTGTGTACTTTCTGAATTTATTGATACTTTTCCCCTAAAACAATAAAAAAATTGATTTTTTTAATAAAAACCTTTTTTGGGGGCATTTTACCAAAATTTCGGGGGAGGGGGGGGGTGTTGCCGGGGGAAATTTTGGTGGGAAGTTTAAAATTCGAATTCAGCGACCCAAAAAACATATAGTAAGCCTTTTTCCAGAACTACCATGAATTTTGCTAGTTAGAGCCCCTATACGGTCTCTATTGCCTGGACTAAGAGCGAAGTGCCACTGACAAGGAGAGGTTCCGAGGTTGGTCTCACCGAATGCGATGAAGATTTGTGTTTCGATAGAGTATAGTTAGTATATAAATATATGACAACCATAAAGCGCAACCCCCAGGGGCTTTTGAGAAAATAAGTCTCAAAGTTTAAGCTACAGTTTATAATCGGATACATTTCCATTTTTGGCAAACGCTCCGTGGCGTGTTTGGCAGCGTGCTGGATTTGAGTTTTTTCCTACCCGGGATCAAAGCCGGCTCGGATTTTTTTTGGAACGAAAATTTTTATCAAGAATTTTCGAACCGCAATTGAAAAAATATGTATAATAATTGAAATTTACTAAAAATATGAATTAAATGTATGTTTTGAAGCATATAAGTGCTTTTTTAACTACGAAATTTTGCATGTTTAAATATATAATGGGAAAAAAACGCATATTTATATGTTTATAGAACATTTTTTTTTTGTTGTTGTTTAAAATTATTTACAGTTATTTCAATGAATATCTACAATTTTTAACAGAGAAATAAATTAAAATAAGTGAAGAAATATTTTTTTCATTTTGTTTCCTCATTTAAATACTTCAAATATTTCATGGTTTAAAAAATATGCATTTATATTTTTAATATGATTTTTTAAAGTGTCGGATTCTTGATTTTTATTTAGAATAAGTGTCTACGTAGTAATTTCTTTGGAAAATAGTTTTTTTTCTTGTTTAATATTTTTATATAATGCAGTTTAATTATATAAATACAATTTTAAGTGCGAATCTTTGCATGTTTATGTGAAGTTATGTGAAGTGTTAATGAAAAGTAAAGATAAAATATATAAATAATAATAATAACAAACTAAAAAAAAGTCAACTGGAACTTTTATAGACCATAAAATTAAGCTAATTTTAAAATTTATTTACTGTTTATTCACATAAATACGTAACTTTTCACAGTGAAATTTATGTAACGTTTTTACCAACTCGCTTTTTAACTTTTGAATTTTTTAAATTTTGGATTCTTATGATTATAGTTAGAATAACTGTCTTTGTGCTTAAAAATAAATTCTAAAAAGATATTGAACTGCTGAAAATAGTTATTACTTGGTTAATAATTACAAAACCAAAAATCCGAAATAAAAAAAGTCATATTAAGAATTTAAAAAGAGTATTAAAACAATCATGAAATATTCGAAGTACTTTCATATAGAAACAATATTAAAGTAATATAATTATTCACGCAGTTATATCACGTGTTTTAATTTATTACTCTGTGAAAAATAGTAGATTATTCATTGAAATAACTTTAAATAATTTTAAATAACAACAAAAAATTTCTGGTCTATAGACATATAAATATGCTTTTTTTAATTATATATTTAAACATGCAAAATTTCGTAGTTCTAAAAGCACTTATATGCTATAAAACATACATTTAATTAATGTTTTTGGTATATTTCAATTATTATACATATTTTTTCAATTGCGGTTCGAAAATTATTGATAAAAATTTTCTTTCCGAAAAACAAGTCCGAGCCGGGTTTGATCCCGGGTAGAAAAAACCTCAAACCCAGCATGCTGCCGACCACGCCACGAAGTGCTTGCCAAAGAACGAAATTTATCCGAATTTAAACTGTAGCTTAAACTTTGAGCTTTATTTTCTCAAGACCCCCTGGGGATTGCGCTTTATGGCGGTCATATATTTATATACAAACAATACTCTATCGAAACACAAATGTTCATCGCATTCGGTGAGACCAACCTCGGACCCTCTCCTTGTGAGTAAGCAGTTAGAAAAGGAGCAAAGGAAGAAAGAAAACTAAACTAGAGAACAGGAATTCTGCTTTTTCAGAATTTAGTGTCGCCCCACTCTCAGAAATAAAACTCTCCCTTTTGACGATTCAGAAATCCTCGAGCTGTATTTCGTCGTTTTTGACGATCATTTACCATTAACATCACGTGACTTTTAACGAAACGTAAACCCTCAAATATTTGACGAAAGTTTTGCCTCAATCACGGTCAGACTCAATGCATTTTAAGTAAACATTTCCTCAAATCCTCCTCAAATCCTACAATTTTATCAAACAGATATTTGCTTGTTTATGTTAGTCCTGTAATAATTTATTTTAAAACAGCACTTAGTGCTTTTCAGAAAATACTGAAATATAGGTAGTTATTGTTTCTTCATGAGTTATTTTTTTAGCTGTTAGAATTTTTAGGAATGCTTATTAATATTATTATTATTATTTTATTTATATGTTGTCGTTCGTTATATTTTAATTCGAAAAGAATAAATTTCCTGTGTTTTTCAAAACCATTCAATAAGAAAATTAGGTCAATAAAATTTCAAACTTCTAGGATATCTTTTTTTTTTCAAGAAGTATACTATGTTTTCAATCAAATTAAAAATAAACATAATTGATCCCTCTCCTCTTTATAAACAGTAAAATGTTAAAATCTTATCCTCCTACTCAAAGTGATAAAATCTCACGCAATATGCACTTCACAATTCATTATTTGTGAGCAACAAATTAACCAGACCATATTCTAATCATCCATTGATCAAAGAAAATTTCAGTTGTAAATTATTTAATCAAGCCATATTATAATTATTCATTGATACGAGAAAACCATAAAAATAAATTAGCTTTCCTTAAAACTTTCAGAAAATATAGCAGCCCGATAAAATTGCAATCTACGTTATAAAAATAAAACACGAAGTAGAATTCATTATATCAGTCTAAAAGCAGACACTTTCAAGTCCCCAGCAGCCAGGTTGGAAGAACAGCGACCTCCCATACGAAAGGTCGTGAGTTCGAATCACGCCGGGGAAAGAGAGAGGTGATTTATTTCTTTCCGCGTGTCAAATACTGGAGCTTACAAACTGATTGAGAGATGGCACCACCAGCCCTCTTTTGACGAAATTTATATCGTCAAGAAGTGAAGAAACTAATTTCATCAATTTGACGAAATGTTCGCTCGGAGCATTTTCCAGGAAACTATTTCGTCAAAAACAAAGAAAATTTCGTGAAATCTGAGTATTCATTTCTGAGAGTGCCCCGGCATTTCCATTACTTCATTTTCTTCTGATGGACTGATGGCTTCTATTATTATGAAACAGCCACTATAAATGAAGTATTATGTGAAGATGAAAGAGCAGCCGTAAAAAGTTAGAACTCTGATTTTCTGGTCAGAATGGGGGGAAAAATGGCCATATTTTTTTACGGCTGTTCTTTCATATTCACCTAACACTTCATTTATAATGGCTGTTTCATAATAATAGAAGCTACCAGTCCATCAGAAGAAAATAAATCGGTTAAGCGGGAATCTACTGCAGTACAAAACATATTTCAATTTTAAGACTTAAAGCACACGTTTTATTTTATGTAAAATGACGTCATTCGCATCCGCTTAAGAATTCCACATTTACGATCTACTCTTAAGCATCTACAGTAAAGCATGCATACCACATCACTACAGCGAAATACTGCACAAATGCAGCAAAAAGATTCCGTCATTCAAGAAAATCGAAAAAAAAAAACCCGGCTATCTAATGATTCATAGATACTTACAATTAAATATAGTATATAATAGCTCCATTGTTTTAACAGAAATCACTCGTTTATATTTTTTTCAAAATAGCACGTATTTTAATTACATTTTCTTTCGGTTGTTACGAGAAAATGGCAACAAAAATATATAATTACTATTTTAAAACTATTTTTCCTTTACCTTTTACAGAAATGGCGTACTTTCGTTGCCAATATTAAGCAAATGGCTCCAAAAACTACAAAAAAAAAAAAAAAAAAAAAATAATAATAATATTTCAAAAATAAATGGAGATACAGTTTTCAAACGAAATGCATTTAAAAGTACTTTTTTTTCCAATACGACGGTATAAAAATTGAAAATGCGCGATGCCTAGAAGTTTAAAAAATTGTTATAGAGTATTTAATCGTAATGCTTTGTTTTACGGCTATCTTCTGTAAGGTAACGTTATTTTCTGGACACAAAATAAGCTGGGAGAAAGAAATAGCCTACCGTACCGGAGGTTAAAAAAAAATCAAAATCAAGTAAATTATAAATTAGAAAATAATTAATTGTGATTAAATAATAGTTTAGTAAATTATTAGCAATTAATTAGTTTTAATGTGGACAGCTTCTGTTAGTCTCCCCGTAAATGTTGCATCTTTTCTAACAAGGGCTGACTTCAACCCAATATTACTGTCCCATTGGTTTCAATGATCTTGTTAAGTTTAACTTGTTAGACAAAATTTTTGTTAAACTTAAACTCATTAAGTTTTTGTTAAATTCCAGGTTGTTAATCACAATTAATAAAATTGAATAACCTCACTAGGCCTGCTCTCATAAGCACCCTCTTTCACCCATCCTTAGTTAATGTATTAGCCTATCTTCGTAAAACCCTTACTTTAGTTCAGTTTTATATAATAGTAAGTTAACAACTATACATAGATTAACGAAATAGCACTTATCATAATTTCATTTTTAGTTAACCAATAAACTATCAATTTAATTTAGTTCACTTTTATAAACATAATATACACCATCAGGGATCTTAGCTATTTTCAGAGGTAGTGTCTTTAGCTTAAATAGTTCATAACTAGTAAAAGTAATATAAAAATATTGTTAATTAATGTTTTGTCTTTTTTCTTTCTTTTTTTTTTGACTGCCGCCTCTCTTTATATATTCGCTGCTTGCACGAGCTGCCGAATTCGCTTCAATGGGAAAACACACGGAGCCAGTGTTTACCCGGTGGGGTACAGTAGAAGGGTGGAGTCTCATCCCCCTTTCTATGTTAAGTTTGCTTAGTATTTTGGCTCAAAATTAACTCACTGTGCAACTTGTCTATCTGCGGCGCCCTGTTCTTTGCTTTCTCTCTCCCCCACTCAAAGTACTATTTTCATTTGACAAATATACATCAGCAATTAGGCTTTAAAACGCCAGGTAATCCCAATCCGATCGGGCAGCGGTGTACCAAGAGCATCGAACCCGTAGCTAAAGGTCGCAGGACCGAGGCTAACTGCCGGCTAAAATTCCGCCATGTACGCTAATGGCGACTGCTGCATGTAAAATCCGTCGTAGGTGCAAAGCCCTCCATGAATTATACCTCTAGAGGTGCATTGCGTGGTGAATGTCTCGTCATCTCTTCAAGGTTCTAAATTACGAGATCAACTTGAGTATCAACGGACAGGTGCCAAACAAGAAGATATAAACGTTAAGTGACCCGCAAAACAAAGTACACAACTGAGCAGGAGGCACTACAGATAGGATGACGATTTAGGCGATGACGTCAGGTTTATTGCCGCAACGCGGCAATTAGGCGATCACCCACTCCGGTATCAGGTATCAAACCCGTTCAGCTGGGGCAACACGGCAGGTAGGGGCCTGGTCATCGGTTAGAAAAAAAAGATGTTTATATTTCAGGCATTCTTATCTTTAAATTATATTTTAATCGTAGAGAGATGCAAGTTTTCTTTAATGCGTGAACAGTGCAGATTTAAAGATGCATAATATAGTTTCGAGCATTATAGTCTTTCCATATCGGAAGGGCATATTTTTGACTTATGAAGAATAATGCAGCAATAGCTAGTGAATGCTGTTCACGACACTATGAAAATCGGGCATTTAATTTTGTAACAATGTCTGATTTCAATGAAAGTTTAAAATGGATGTAAATACTGTATGCAGCATTTACGACCGTATAAACATGGCGCTCATTTGTTATACTGAAAGAATTAAAGAATTTTAAATTTAGAGTGTATTCATTATTTTTATATTTATATACGAATGGAAAGAGTAATATTACTTGACTTTCAATATATGTATAAAATGTAAAATATACGAGAATAAACATTTCATAAATTGAATTATGGATCCTACTTCAACTAACGACCCTATTTACATATGAATAATGTTCTGAAAAACATTTTAGATGTGAAGGTATATACAGGGTGAGCTAAAAGTTCGTTCCAACTTTAAAAACTCATAAAAAAGGAAGAAATTAGGATAAAAGAGTGCGGTTTGCAAGAAAGGGCTCACAAGGTAGTCCGATTGTTTTAGCAGTAAAAAAAAAATAATTTAAAAATCACATGTAGAGGGCGCTGACAACCCGAAACACAATGAACAGGACGCTCCATTCATTTGTTCTTCCAATAACAAATGTTCCACATGAACTCCAGAACATTCTACGACACAACTAGGCTGTGTCCTAGTACCTGTTCATTGTATTTCGAGTCGTCAGCACCCTCTACATGTGATTTTTTAACTACATTCTTTTTCTGCTAAAAAAATCCTACTACCTTCTGAGCCCTTTCTTGCAAACTGCACTCCTTTATCATAATTTCTTCCTTTTTTATGAATTTTTAAAGTTTTAACGAACTTTTGGCTCATCCCGTATGTATTTAACTATTATATAGAAAACGAAACAACTTTTATGCTAATAGACTGTCATTCAAAACAGACGAGCTCCTATTTTATCCATTGTTAGCTCAATGTCCTCTTCTTGAGGCTCTATCTTGAGCTGCGTCGACAGGATCTCATTTATAATGTTCCTTTGTCCGAAGAAAAAAACGGCATGTTTTCCGATTTCTAAAAAGCATATTTTGAAACTAAATAGTTGCAAAATCAGCCCAAACCATAATCATAAACTTGAATAGGAAGATCTTTCACAAATGATTTATGCACTAGAGTTTTCAAGTCAAAATTTAATAAATAGATTAATAAATTGACTTAATAAAATAGTCCAATCTTGAACGCTATATTCACCTTTGTTTATTATATAAAAAACATGGTTTTAGGCCAATGGGTTTCGGCTTAAGGTTAGCCGAAAGCGCTTGGAGTAGCTTTTTATCATTTTAACATCTAGTGTTTTTAATTTTTGAAAACATTTGTATCTATTTTAGCACACATATGTAGTAATGTGTTTAAATGAAGCATTTTAAATGTTTCCATGTTTTTTATTTAATAAATAGAATTATAAAATCTAAAGTGCTGGTCAGACATCCTTTAGAGAAACAAATGGTATTTCGATATTTGTCATACTATTGTTTTATGACTATTAAAATTTGAAAAATGTATTGTTATTGATGTTTTTATTTAAATTATTACTTCTCATTTTTTAAATAGATAATTTTCTGGTATTTCATTTGAGCATATTTTCCTTGTTATTTTTAGCTGTACAAAGATTTTTTAACTTTACTAACTGATTTAGTGCAATTCACAAAATATTATATGCTTGACTAAACAGTTTTTATAAGACACTGTAAAAATGATAAATGTTACTTAATCTACAAAATTATAATGTGGCCACCCACGAAAACACCTCCAATAACCTCTTGCAAGTTACCCAAGACTCCGAAAAGCATCCTTAATCCTTAAAATCCTTTAGAAGCCAATATATTTTCGAGATTTAAGGAAGGATTTATAGAAACGAAAATTCTTTTGTTGCCACTGATTTTCGAAAACATTTCCGAGTAGATTTTATAGCGTATTCAGAAGTTTTCGCAAACCGGAATGATTTCTAGGATGCATCGATTCTCATTTAAATATGTTAAGCTGAATACGTTTTGCATGAATTTATTCATGCAAAAGTAAGAAAGAAATATGAGTTTTAATGTTAATATTTATGCTGTTAATTTATCATCTTTGTCTATAAAATTTACTTGAGAATAAATTGCACTCGAAAAACATACATTTCGAGTTGAGAAAACGGATAAATGTACTATAAGAACTACTCGGAAAAATTTCCGAATCCACTGGCTGCAAAAGAAACGTCGTTTTAATAATTTTCTATAAATATAAATATATATATATTTTTCCGGCGTATTTAAAGATGAAAAAAACTTTTTGAGACCGTGGGTAACTGGAAAGATGTTATTCTATATATTTGTTCGTGGTTATATAAATTTTTCCTTAGATTAGGAGATATTTGTCTCTTTGGTACTTTTCGGTTAGCCGGGAGCCAGTGTTATATACACATCGTATACATATATTGTATATATACATACATACATATGTATATAAATGCATATGTAACGGCTGTCCCAAAAATGACTGATGGATTTTAAAATTCAATAACTTCCAAACGGTGACAGACATTAAAAAAACTCTTGCAGGAGGGTTATGTATAATGTCAGAAGTTTTTATACTGAGATTCTTGATTTTAGTTCGAATTTTTAACAATAGATGGCGCTGAGAGCAATAGGTTCTAAGTCCAGACCCGATTTTTGGTACTTCAGGTTCCATTCAATGCATTTTAATCTCCTTTTTTCGCATGGAAGAAGAGAGGCCGAAAAATCGAGCCTGGATTTAGCGTTTATTGCTTGCAGCGCCATATTCGATGCCATTTGTAACTAAAACTGAGAATCGCAGTATAAAAACTCCTGACATCTTACAGAATACTCCTGCAAGGATATTTTTAATATCTGTCACCGTTTGCAAGTTACGGAATTTAAAAATCCATCAGTCATTTTTGGGACACCCGGTATATGTATATATATATATACATATGTATGAATATATGTGCATACGCACACTGGCGCCCTGCTAACCGAAAAGTACCGTCTATTTTTATGGTATAGGGGAGACTAGGGAGGGTTGACCCACTTTTTACAAAATGATTTTTTATTTTTTAAATATTGAACGTAGAATAAAGTTTTATATATCATTTTATTCGTTATACAATCAGTTATCAAAATAAAGTTGCTACATAAGTGTAATATATAAGAAATTTGAAAAATGAATGATTTTATTCATGACAAAATAATGGGCCAAGGCTCCCCACATACGGGAGGGTTGACCCACTATATGGGAGGCTTGACCCACTTTGTATTATATTGAAATATTTGAGAAGAGAATAAAATCAGTTAAAAAAAAAAAACAGAATAACTTTATGCTACATGCTTTAATTATTAAAAAAAATATTTTTGAAAACATGACGCTTAAAAAAACCTGTTTTGACGCAATCGCAAGTCATAGGAGAAAACATTTGTTTTAAACATGATTTTGTCTGAGCATATATAATTGTACAGCAGGGAAAATGAAATTTTAACATTTAAAACAATATTCCGGTAGAGACAGGTTCCGTTTTCATAAGGTTTCATGTATGAATATGTCTGGATTTAGGAAACACTGTCCCGCCTTTTATTGTCTCCTTGTCTTACTTTTTGTGACACTCGACCTAACAACATAGTTGTCACATAGTTTGGCTTCATCTTTATTCACCCTGGTGAAATTTGTCTACATGCCTTCCTGAAATTTTTCGATCAATACTATTTTCTTTTGCAGCCGCATTGGGCACTTAACTTATTATTAACATCGTTTAGGCCTTTCGGGAGTAAAGTACTTTCAGTACTAAAATGTTGAAATAAATGACTGGCACCGGAATTTACGAACAAATTTATTTGGAAATAAGAAAAAGGCTATATTTCACATACATATTAAATGAAAATCATTTTAATAAAATTCTGGTGTCATTCTGGCGTTTGGGAATTAAAATTAAGTGGTTTCATAAACATGCCACTGTCCCTGAAATGGTTAAGACTGCTGTTTTCATACTTTCTATTCCTTTCCACTGTTTCTATCTACCTATTTTAAGTAATATTTAGATGGAGAAAAGTTCCTATCAACTTTCCCATTTATATTTCATTAAGTATTTTCTTGCAGTGGATACTAGAGCAATTTTTTACATCTTTCTTTAAGCAGTTTCAAACACTTTCTTTTCCATCACTCCATTTTACAGTAGCTTTACAGGATAAATATATATTCTTTTTTATATATAACCCTTTTCATTATGCACAGTGTATAATAAACAGATTGCCAAAACCACTTAATTAAGGGAGCCTTGAGCATCTGGTCAACCCACCCTCACATTGACTGGGTCAAACCTCCCCACATACCACTTTTCTAAATAATAGCATATTGTTATGTTAAGCCTAACTTACGGTACAATCTTTATGCCTGGAATGAAAGCTCGTTATTTCTGCATTACTTTAAACCTACTTACTTAAATTTGTATGATATATTTTATCTGAAAAGAGCTTACAAATTATTTCTAAAAAACGCACTTTTTAGGTTGAAAACGCTCCCCATTTGATTTTTCCACATCTATTTCGATTAGCTGTATGAAACAAAGACTGTTGTTTGAGCATTCCAATAGCTTTGGTTGATACCTATTGGTAAAACTCTGAAATTATTTTAAATATGAAAACTGATGGGTGGGTCAAGCCTCCCGTATGGTCAACCCACCCTAGTCTCCCCTACTTCAAGAACATATTTTACTTGTTCATTATTTTAAATCACAAAATATAAGCTTCCAATCATATTTAATTGATAAACAAAAATAAATAAATAAATAAATAAATAAATAAATAAGTAGTGTATTTTCATTTGTCGAAACACCAACCGTCAAAATAATTTTTTGTTATATTTCTGAAAACACTTAATTGTTTGCGTAACATGGCTTTACGCGTTTGTCTTATTTGAGAAAAAATAAGCATTAAAACTAATTAAAACTTAAGTATATTTTACTTTAAAATATGACGAAATACGACGTCAAACATTTAATTAAAATTTAGATTAAATGATTAAAAAAAAATGTAAACACACCTAAATACTTTCGCTAAATTTTAGTACTTACAAATAAAAATATCTTTTAATTAAAATTCCACTCTCTCATAAATCTTGTTTAATCTCATTAATTCGTTGAATATAAAGAAAAAAACAAAGGGAAACTATTATACAGGTATGATAATAATCCTATGTGTGTTCAGTGGATGTTTGAACTTTTTTATTTAAATTTAAGATAGTGGATTAGAGAGAGAATTAATTTTTATTTGGGAAGAATAGCGATGCGAAGAAACGCAGTGTCATTTTTGAAATTTTTAAATTCTTGCCCGTAGTAAATAATCGACTTGTAAAAAAAAAGTTGTAAAAAAAAAGTTGTAAAAAAGACAAATGTATCTACTCTAGCTCCTATCATTTTTAAGATTACAAAAATATAATAGAACCACTTCCGAAAAGCGTTCTTTTATCTCCGAAACCTCTGAAAACAGTATACATACAGGTTGCGCATGAAGTCTCTTTCCAAATACAGGTGTTTATTAAATAACATCCTGAACAAATACAAACTTGAGAATTATTTTATTTTAAGATGCAATTATTAATTTTTTTTTGCAGCAATCAATGAACCTCTATATCCGCGCCATTAGTTGCGCGCAGCACATCAAGGCGGTACTCGATTTCCAGCCATGTCCTCTGCAATAAAGTGTTATCAATGGTGCCGATGGCGTCTATGTCCCTTGCTTTAAGTCAGTGATATCACGCACATTTATTCAGTATACACGATCTTTAACATACCCCCACAGAAATAAATCCAGGGGCGTAATATCAGGTGAATGGGGTGCTCAGGTAATTTGGACATCTCGTTCAAATCCACCGACCTGGAAATGTTTCATCAAGGAAATTACGAAAATTGCGACCCAATGTGGCGGTGCTGCTAAAAGACGTTTGGTTGAAGATTATCTAACTGTGGTGCCCCATATTCAGTTAAAAGGTCTAGGTACAAACCCGCAGTTATCGATTTCTCTACGAATTTTGATATCTTGGCCTTGGTTTTTCAAAATGTTATCTAAAATACACATACGAATGGTTAATAAAAAATTTAATAGTAACTTGAGCATCTATAATAAATTTCATTTTCATATCTCATCAAAATTTTTTTTATGAATTTTTTAAATTGAAAAGAGACTTTGTGGAGACCCTGTATTTCAGATATTATGAAAAGGTTTCTGAAACAAAAGTTTTTTTTGCTGCTTGTAATTTTCGGAAACGATATAGAGAAGTTTTTACAGAGTACGAATAATATTCAGTTTTTATTTAAATTTAAAATAATGGATTAGAGAGAACTAATTTTAATATGGGTAGAATAACGATGGTAATACACGCAAAATCATTTTAAAGAAATTTAAATTCTTGCCTTCAGTAGATATTGTATTTAAGAAGAAAAAAACTGTAAAAAGAGACAAATGTTTTTTAATCTTATTACTCTTACACTCCGATTGTCTTGAGGGCTTTCCTGCGTTTTCATAAAGATGCTTATATTAAGAAAAAGCTTAATTGAAATTTTCTGTCCCTGCTTGTTTCTAAAATAAACTTCATGTTATTCATATTTGACATACACTTTAAAATACAATTCACTTTTAAAATGTATTTTTTTAACAATACATTTATGTTGTTTTTGTGAAACGGAAAAATACGGGCAAACCGCCCAGAATGCTAAAGTATATGAAAATATAATATAACTCTTTGAAAAAGCGCTCTTTTACGTTCTAAAACCATAAAAACCAACAGTTTTCTGATATTTATAGAAGCATTTCTGAAAAATTACTTTCTTTTGTCTCCCGTAATTTTCGGAAACGTTTCCGAGTAGCTTTTACAGGGGTTTAACCAATTTTCAAAACTACAAGTATTGTTTTTTTCGAGTACTAAAATTTTCATGTTTATTAAACATGATAAATTAACACTATTAACATGAAAATTAACATTAGTTTATTACAATTCCATGTGTGAATTCTGGTATACAGCGGTAAATGGTTACTTGCGAATTAATTCTATTAGAAAAACTGATATTCATGGTAGAGAAACTCATCAATACACCATAAAAACTACTCTGAGACGTTTCCGAAAATAGCAGGCAAAAAAAGAAACATTTGTTTCAGAAATAGTTCTTTCAATCTCGGACATCTATTGATTTCAGAATCTTCTAAAGGGACGCTTTTAAGTATTGCAGACTCGGAAGAGGTTATATTATGATTTCATTGTCTTATATTTAAAGTACTTTTTTATATCAGTTTATTGAAAACTTAATATAATCATAGAATCCCTGTGATTAAATAAAGTGAAGATTTCTAATCGTAAATTGTGGTAACATAAAGCATAAAAGTTGATATCTGTGTTAATATTAAACTAAATAATGCTATAAAAAGTGAGAAAATTTATATATTTAGATTGACGAACGTTTCATCGCACAAACGGTGACATTTTCAAAATCATTTGATAAGAATCAAATCATTTGATCAAGATCAGAATGATTTTGAATGTGTCGCTGTTTGTGAGATGAAACGTTCGTCAGTATAAATAAAGATATTTTGTCATTTTTCATAGCATTATTTAGCTTAATATGTTTATAAGGGATTATTATACTGTGTTAATATGTTTTCTGGTCGAATATTTCGGGTAATTTAAATTAATTAGGAGGGATATTTTACTCATTTTAATATTGGATCTTAATAACTGCTCTAACTAGTAGATTAAAACATTTCTTACTTTGTCTTCAGTTGGTAATTTATAGTTGGTAAAAGGCGTTGCAATATTTCAAAAATTTTCAGTGAGACAAAGTTAGTTAAAGCTGAATATTATTGAAAAATATTAAAATTTTAAAGAAAATTTCAATATTGATGCTAGTTTAAAATTTTAAGGATGTCGCATTATGAGCATTCGATACGTCATATATATTTTTAACACTTTCGAACAAAGTTGAAAAGTGTTTATGCATTCAGTTTGTCTGTCCGTCTGACCGTCTGTCCACGCCCTAACTCCCGTAAATAAACTCGGATTTTCATGCAACTGATAAAGGTTATTTAGGGTCACAAAGCATATTTGGTATTGCATAGGAAGTATGCAGGATTAATAGTTCATTTACAGGGACACTCACAAGTATTCCATTACATTATTGCATATGAGGAAAAATCGTTTGCAGAATATTTTAATGACATTACGCAATTTCAGACGTATTGAAACTGGTATAAATCATTGAATTTTACTACGATCACGTTAGAACAGGGAATTCATAGCATTTTTTATTCATTTACAGATACACAAAAAGGAAATCGCTTATAGTACGTGTCTACTGTCTTTGTATATTAATTGCTCAAGTGTACGGTTTAAAATTCGATATGCGCTTTTAAATTCCATTAATTTTTGGCATGTTACTCGTTATATATAAATTCGATACCTCATATACAGGGCTCCACAGGAAATTGCTGAAGGGTAATTTTCAACCGAAGTATATGCATTTTATAAGTGAACTAAATTTTGGCATATACAGGGCTGCTGAAAAAAAAATCCGGTTGTAGATGGGAACTGCTGAAATTAGGTTTTCAAATGTGTTATGCGTTTCCATATGGTTGAATTAGACGTGATATTTTAATTTTTTAAACGGTGCTGTTTTGTTACATTATTCTGATTGTGTTGGAAAGTGTTTCATAATCTATGCTTAACGCATGATTTTTTCTTTCTTGTTTTAATTTGTGTTCTGTTAGATCTCCAGGAACCCACAAGAGAAAAGCGAACAGTAATACAAAATAAAATAATATAAAACCTCCTAAATTCTAATAACCAAAAATGTTTTGTTATTTTTTTCCAACAAAACTTCTATTTTAGAAAAATTTTCGTCTTAGAAGGTACACTTTCCTTTTATAATTGCATTGCATTCTTTTCTCAATCATGAAGTTATTATCTTTGTTCGATATTCCATTATAGACAGGTTTCCTTCAAACAGGTTTTACAGCAATATATTGTTTGTATCAGTAAACACACATAGTACCGTATTGCAGCAATAAATCATTTCGTGAGAAAAAGTACAGTCTAAAAAAAGACAAATGTCCCTCAATCTTGGAAAATATAATATAAATATGAACGAAAATATACAATAATCTCTTCAAATTTACCATATCTTTATTTTTAGAAACCTCGTAAACCAATATCTTTTTAGCATTTATAACCAACTTTTTGTGCCTGTAGTCACAAATATTCGGTTATTAATTTCAAAAATTTCCGTGTAATTTTTGTAGTATATATTAAAAAGCTTTAAACTACAATATAGATTTTCGGATGTTATCGATTCACATGTAAATATTTTCATGTTCAACAAACGTGTTTTATGGGCAATCATGATAAATTAACATTATTACCAATACCATTAAAATTAATAATATTTTGTTGCTCTTACACGTATAAATTCAACTGTACAGCTGAATACTTACGATGTACTTACGATGAACTTAATGTACAGCTGAAGATGGTTAATTATGAATGGATAACTTCTTTAAAACCTATATTCTGGTTTTGGTAAACTGATTAATACACTGTAATTACTATTCGAAAACTTTTCCGAAAATCAGTCACAGCAAAAGAAACGTTGTTTTATAAATTCTTTTTTAAATCTTGAAAATATATTGGTTTATGAGATTTCTAAAGAAAAAGGAACACATTTTGCTATCGTCAATAATTCGGGTGAGGTTATTGTACATTTTCATTCGCGGTTACATTACATTTTTGTAGATTAAGATACATTTGTATTTTTTTACAGTGTAGATTCGAGAGTATATTTCATGAGGAAAGTGATCACGCCAGAAGATTGTTCGAAATTTTTCATATTGTCCAGAAAATTTGAAGAGCTTGAAATATGGGAAATGATTTGACTGCTAACGAAACCAGATGCGGGCCAACTAACTGATTAGGAAAATGTGGAATGTGGTGCGTGTGACTTAATTTTACTTTAAAGTAGTCCTATGAAAAAATAAATTTCACATATACAAGTTTCCATAAGAAAACTGAATTCATCAGTTTTTATCGAATTTGATTTTGCAATAATGATTGGAATTCTCTATCATCACGCTGTGAATTTTTCAGCCTGGTAACATTGATGGTCACTGCATTTAATCTTCAAATCTATGATAATTTTCACATCAATTGTTTTTTGGGCACAGTTTCATATGAAAACTGAATAATGTATGTGCTTTGATTAGACATTATATGCTGGATGCTGTAAATGAAAAAAAAATAGCTATATACGAATTTATTGAAATCTTACGATAGGTTTCGATTGGTTTATATTATAAATCATTCATCATAACATCAAGTTCTTAATTGTAATTACGTGTCTTGCCTATGAACTGATAATCACTTTATCAGCTTCATTCATATAATTAAAGATTGTAAAGATTTTTACTCAATAGAATTTATCTGGCAAGGCATTCTCTTAAACAGACAAATTACTCTGGAAGCACCCATATGTGTAATCGAAGTAGATTTTCTACTTGAATCTCTGAAACTTTATATGGTGTTGACAAACAATTTCAAAATTTCATAAAATCTCACCACTAAATAAAAATAACCCACCTTAATCAGACACACTTAAAAAATTATGATATTTATAGGATAAAAAAACTGCAGTGATAAGAAATAATAATAATAAAAAAACAATGACTCACATGGGAAGTTTTCTACATACAGTTACAAGAGTAAAGAAAAAGGACATCTAAATTGTGCATTGAAGATACTAAAATAAGTTACGAGAGAACAGAAATATATTCAGATATCTTAAATAAAAACTTTTGTATAAACATACAAAAGGAGAAACTTTGCGCTTAAGTAAGAATGTCGTTTTAATGCACTTTTATTTCCTTTGGCGAATTTATTTAGTCCTTGTTTACAGATGTTTTATAGCTAAAGCCAAAAGATATTTAAATGAAATTTTTCAACTCAACTCCGTGTATAGTGTGAGGACAAAAGTAAAAGAAATTTCATTCTGGGTCATTCCATGCAAAATGAGCAAATCAGCTGTGGCACACATGTCACAGATTTTAATCAAAATCAGTCTATAAGTAGATCATATCCATTTATGAGTAAATGTAAAATAATAGATTTCTGGATTGTTAATTTAAGTATTAAAATTTATATTAAAAGTGAATGTAAAATCGAGGTATTGTTTATGTGCTTAAAATTTCAATTTCGATTATTAGCCTTACGAATGGAAAGAATATATTAAAAATTATTTATAATTAGGAGTGAATGATAATTAACAGACTGGCATAAGTTAGTAATTGTATTTTTATTTCGTATCGTGAAAAAAATTATTTTTGAAAAATTTTGAGGGAAAAAAGCAATATTTCTATTAATCCTTTACACACGAAGGACAGCCTTGACAAGCTGCAAATTGCTACACCTTATAGCTAAAAGTATATATTTGAAATATCGAAAGTTTCATTCATGCCTTTTTTATTCCTTAATGAGAAAAAAAAATAAATAGTAAAAAATGTTGAGGGTAAAATGCAATATGTCAATCACTTTTTTTAAGTCAAGGAAAGCTTTATTAAACTTTTAAAATATTTGATATTACAAATAAATGTATATACTTTAAATACAGAAACTTTTATTCTTGCTTTCAGTTTATTTTTGCCTCAAGAGAATTTTAAATTAGAGTAGAAAGAACTGGCTAAGCTAAACGAAAAACTATATATCAATTCTAAATTCAAATAAAACAACTAGATGGCAGCACTAAATATGTTTTCCCATGAAATCGTGCAATATTTTAAGATACGCGGGCGAATTCAAAGAGGTATAGCGAATGGAATCTAGAAAACATTACTATTTTGAACCCCTTTTTCTTATGTTAGGAATCAAAAGGCAATCTTGAATTTTTTTTTAACGTATTATGGAGTTATTAATCTTTATGTCTGTGCAATATTGTTACTGTCGGGCCTGTCCCTTTTTTATTTTTGACTTATACAGAAGAGGAAAAATCATGATTTTGTAATTTTTTTTAAAGTTTCTAACTTTTTTTGAAGATGAAGGAAATAAATGGCCACTTTAAAACTTGGGGAATTCGATCTACATATGACATACTACATCAGGCATAAATTTCACAGAGGTTTTTTAATTCCTTTGATTTTTATAACGATTCTAATTTTCTCAAAATTCACAAATTTTCAATTTTTGCAACCAATTTATAAATAATCATGGTGTTACTAGATTATTATTACTCAGTAAATAAGAAAATAATTTTTCAGAGTTTACAAAATTACAAAAAAAAAAAATTCCTTTCTGTTAAACAGCTTTCAAGATACAGAATTTCAAACTTGCAACTTTGGACGATTGCGCACATGCCATTCTATATCACAAGTTTTTTAAATGTCCAAAACTGCTAAAAAAATTTATTTTTTGTCAAGATATTTTGCAGAGCATTACTTTGAATATGAATTGAACCTGTGCATCGAATTTTATTAAAATTGGTTAGTATGTGGCCACGACTTTTTTTAAATTTTTGCTCATTTTACGTGGAATGACCCTTCTGCAAAAGTTTTAAAAGAAGCATTCTAAAAAATCGTAATAGTCTGCATGCAGTGGAATTAGCGAAATTGAATAATATTTATGTTTCAAAAAATTATTTTATAAAACTATTAATCCGGTAGATTATAAAACTATAATTTATATATAAATATATTTAAATATTTTTCAGAATCCGTAATAAAATGCATTATTATAATTGTTTCTCTTAACCACATGCATTTTCTTATGAATAACTGTAAAATAAAGATTATTTGTCGTTTGACTATAATTATTTATAAACGAGCATGAATATAAATGTGTGATTATAAAAGAAAATAATAACGAATTTAAACAATTTTATGCCCAGTTTTCCATTACGCTTTTTTCACTAATAAGGTTAATTTTTTTATATAAATATTAATTTAAAATATCAATAAAAGGTTTTTGTTACTATATTAGACAAAAAACTTTTTATGCTTTTGCCATAAAATATTTTTAGTCATAGGAGCAAAAATTTGTGCAAATAATAAATAACATAAATAACTCCAAACCCTTATAATTATATAAATAGAGACAGAAGATAAATTACTCAAACACTAAATTTGAAATGTATCCGAGAACAACTTTTATGTATTCATTAATAATTTTTTCAAAAACTGAATTTGAGTTACCTGTTATTTACCGATAAAAACGGAATCACATACATGAGGCTCGAATGTGTCCTGGTTAAAAAAACTGCTCAGATGCATTTTGAAAACAAAGAGATTTTTTTAAAAACAGCTTCTGGCTTTATTTGAGTATGAAGAACACTTAAAGGATTATATTACTTTTAAACAAAGTAAAAAAAAAAAAAAGAACATTTATTTCCTATAATGTTTAATCTCGAGAAGGGACAGATATTAAGCTATTTTATTCAATTAGTTCTACATTTAATGATAATTTTTTGTAACAAATAAATTAAGTCAATCGAAGATTTGATAATAAAAATAAAATTCATACAATATGATGCTTAAAACACCCTAAAAAATTAGATTCCGTTCAAATGAAATAGAAATAAATCTTAGACTTTTTTTAAAGTTTTGTATTTTGCATGCATCTTATCATTTTATGCACAATCGTCATAAATGAATGAATGAACTAATTGAATGAAGTATCTTAAGATCTGTCGCTTCTCGGGCTTAAGCAATGTAGGAAAAAAATTTTTTTTTTTAATTTGTTATCCAAATTTTTTGTTTAATTTGTGAAATTTTTTAATTACTACTGCATTCAGACGAACTCATTTAATGGAATTTCAAAATTAATGGAGGGTATCATCATCAGGCTTTGAGATATGTGGTATTGCATCACAATGTCTGATGCAGTTTACAAATGTATAATTCAAAATATTTCACCATTGCAATAATGCAGATTGCTGAAGTTCTAATCTGAACGCAAAAAAATCTATAATGAAAGATAAAAAATTAATTTCACTTAAATTTAGATACCATATTTCCCACTCAAGAACGCTAAGAATGCAAAAATAAATTGTGTTGAATCCTTACTGCTAATATTTAACAATATTATAGCTGTAATATAGTAAAAAATTAAAAAAAAAAACAGTTTTACTTAAATTTTGTTACCTTATTCCCTCCCAAGGTGTGATGTAAACACAAGAGAAAATTATTACCTAAATTTAAGTTGGGATATAAATCGTTCCCATCTTGGTAAAGAAAACATTTTAAAATGTAATCCTCACTAAGTTCACTACCTCTGTAAAAATAGCTATCCTTTTGAAACTTTTCACTGAAACATAAATAATGACCAAAGCAAAATCTAATTCTTAAAATGTCCTTTTTATTTCCTCCATGACGCCATATTCATCTTTTTAATTCCTAAAAAAAAAAAAAAAAAAAAAAAAAAAACTATTTCAATTTAATTTTTCACGTGGAAATTTTTCGACAAAAAGGAGATAAATTATTATTACGGCTTTTGAATTATTTGCAACAATGAAGAAAAGCGTTAAAATTTAAAGGAAAAATGTCCGTTAATTCTCAATGAAAAAAGCGAAATTTGGAATTATTAATAAAAATATTTGAATAAAGTAAATAAAAATTAGCCCATGTACGGTATGGATTATAATTCACCTATATGGAAGGGCATTTTATCATCCGTTTTGACCCTGACGTCAGACAAACATTTTTACACTTTAAATTTATAATATCATTAGAATTAAAAAAAAGAATAAAAAAATTGTGTCATCAGGGAGAAAAAGGGAGAAGAAAAAAATTGAAAAGTTTTGAGCTCCATAGGCTTTTCTATGTTTAATTAACACTGAGAAGTGACATTGGAAATAAATAAGTATTGCACTGCCGCGCAATACTTAAATAATTTCTATAGTTTTACATTCAATAATTACTCGTGTATGTATTTTTCTGATTATATTCTAAAATAAAATTTCTATCATTATTTAACAAGTACTATAAAATACAAAAACATAAAAAACGGTAAAAAACACAGTCATATAGTTCGAAAATGTAACTTGAAAACAAATGCTGTATGTCTTAACATTTGTCCAGACTATTTGATTTTGCTATGTGAATTATAAAAATGTTTCATCAAAGTACTCGAAACTATTAATATAATACTTTTCTGTGTTACTAATAACGTATATTAAATTACCTACCTATTAAACGAAATTAAATTACATTATTATACAGGGTGTCCGGTCTCAACGGTGTCCAATGGCTAATTCCTAAA
Source organism: Maratus speciosus (assembly GCA_963932465.1). Taxonomy (NCBI): domain Eukaryota; kingdom Metazoa; phylum Arthropoda; class Arachnida; order Araneae; family Salticidae; genus Maratus; species Maratus speciosus. Next base: position 64,519,946 of record OZ010789.1, read on the forward strand.
TAGTTAGTCATAGACATATAGTTCCAATAAGAAAAATGCTTTAAATCAGGTAAAGAAATATTTTAAAAGTGATTTGGGTCAATAAAAACATTTCTTAAAAAATTACGAAATTTAAATTTTTATACGGTCCCCCGGTCCTATAAGTTATATTTGGTAAAATATTACACTGACAAGTAAGACAAAAAATGTCCCATTCATATAACACTAAAATTGTGCGAGTTATGAAACTTTAAAAATGCATGACTTATGCCACTTTTCTGCTCTGAAAACAAATGAGATTGGCTTGGCTTTGAGGGGTCACATTCCAAGCGCTTAAAGTATTCGAAGATCTCATTTCATGTGTATCTGCGCTTTGAAAAAAATCGTACAAGTATTACGATTAAGTTAACATTTATTAAATTTCAGATTGGCTGAAATAACATATGTTTTATTTTGTCAGGGATTGAGACTGTTTCTTTTACGATTTCTTTTAATAAAATTATGTTATTTTTATAAGTTTTTATGTTACTTCAACGATCTTATGTATGTTTTTTCAGATCAAAATTTGTATTCGAACTTTAACCCACTTTCAAATATCCGATCGAGATTACATTTTACATACTGGCGCAAATCCGATAACAATCTAATATTATTATGATTATCGGTGGTTACCATTTATACTTTATTTTAGAGGATAACACAAAAAATTTCGGATAGATTACCGCCAAGAAGTTTATGAAAAAGTTTTAGATTAGATAATACAAGACGGAGGTTATTGGGTTTTTTAACTTTTATGTATTTTTTAGCACTGAATCCGAAAATTGTCTTAATTTTTAACCATCATGTCAGGATATTTCGCAAATCATAAATTGTCGTATTTAAAGAATAACAAAAATCGGATACTATAAAGTAGAGGAGATGGTTGTATTTTTTAACTTTTGATAATTGATTTTTTACGTACTTTTTAGCACTAAATCTGAAAATTACTTTCATTTTTAACCATCACGTTAGAATTTTTTTGCAAATGTGTAAGTTAAAATATAGCGAAAATCTCATACTATAAAACATATGTAAAACTTATTTTATTTTATTCAATAATTTTTTCGATATTTTTGCTTATCTTGGGATTCTTACAGCTGGGTGGTGTGATGAGAGGGAGGAGGAGATTAAATTTTAACTTTGAACTTTTTAACTTTAAAATTCACAATTTCCGAGAAATCCTGATGCGATGGCTAAAAATGAAAGTCAATTCCGGATTCAGCGCTACAGAATACATAAGAATCAATTATCAAAAGCTAAAAAACATGACATAATCCAACTTTTGCAGACTTGTGCAATCTAATAATATTTTAAAATGCGTATCATTTTGTAAAGAATTGAGGCTGTTAATTTATAATCATTTTAACAAAAATTCTGTTTTTTCTTTCTTCTTAAATATTTATTACAAATTGTATATTTTGCATTAATATGCCAGAATGATTAAAGATTTCAAATTTATATTGCAATGTTAATTTTACTCCCAAACATTTTTTATATCTGACGAAATTATATTTCGACTAAATTTGTGAATGACCCCCAATTTGCAGCAAAAAATATGCTCCAACTTTAAACAGCTATTACTCGGTGAATTTTAATCGTAGAACAACGGAACTTTTGTTGTATTACTTGTCAGTGTAAAAGGAAAATTTCACTAAATGTAACTTATAGGACCGGGGGACCGTATAAAAATTTAAATTTCGTAATTTTTTAAGAAACGTTTTTATTGACCCAAATCGCTTTTAAAATATTTCTTTACCTGATTTAAAACATTTTTGTATTTGGAACTATATGTCTATGACTAACGGTTTAGGAATTAGCCATTGGACACCGTTGAGACCGGACACCCTGTATATACTATTTTCATGAATTCGCCTTCGACGCATTTACTTGAAGTAATTTTATCTAATAAATTGACCTGAGGCCATTCGAAATACATATCTCCTGGATAGACATTTCGAATGTTTTCCATTCATTTTCTTTTATGAGAAAACACGGTCCATTTGAAAGATAAAAGTAAAAACTGACTTACATTTCGGAATTGCGATCGATACGTCCGCAAAATGATTTCTGTGTTTTATTTCTATGGGAAGTTCGAATTTCTTTCATGTTACCTGAAATAGCAGCTAAGAAATAGTTTCATATAAACATTTTCTTTTGAAGAAAAGGATTCCAACATCGTAAAGGAAAGTTTCCATCGTTTTACTATTATTAAGGGTGCTAGAAAGGTTTGAAATGACAAAAATAAATTTATTATTATTATTATTATTATTATTATTATTATTATTATTATTATTATTATTATTATTATTATTATTTAATAATTTAACCATTAAGAATGGCGGAAAATTCCTAAAATTACTGCCGTAGCTGTAAACATTGAGTCGCACAGGCTGTTGCGGCGTTGCCTCCGAATGCAAAACTTTAAACTCATTCTACTGGAAAAAATTGTTTTTCAGCGGTTTTGTCATGATAACTTATGAACAAGTTAATGCAGTTACGTCTTTCTTTTCTTTTCTTTTTTTTTTAAATAAATTAAAATTTTTATAAACTGTAGGGGAGACCGGGGCTAGTAGTGACATTTTCGACATATTTGATATTAGCCGTAAGATTTGAACTGAAGCGAAACATTTAGTATATCATGTCATTAGAGTAAATCTTGCATAACATATTTGTAAAACTATTATTAACATTATTAAAGTTTTTCATAACACAAAATTAATTCTGCGTAACCTCGAAATTTGTCACTACTAACCATCCGCTACGGGGCAAGTTGCGACATGCTTGGGGCACATTGTTACACATAAATGACACATACAAGTACTAGTATTAAAAAATGCTCTGACGAGCACCAAAAAAGGCTAATATGTTTTTAAGTATGAAAAAGGGTTTGACAAGTGCTTCTAATTGAGCATGAAAAAGGACAAGGGGTACCTTCTTGGCTGCAGCTCACTGTCAATGCCAACTTTGAAAAAATCATATTTGCGCTTATTCCATACAAAAAAAAAAAAAAAAATTCGCAGTACTTCAGTAAAATTTTCCGTCGTGCTTTACATGTTAACTGCACTGTTCCACTATTGTACTGCACATGCGTCTGCAATGCAACTTTGTACAGTGCACTGTGTACCATTATTTCTCTACAAATTATACTACACTGTACATTCCTATTATGCATTTGAACCTCAGTGCACACTCACATTGTGCTTTTGTACTTCCGTATTAAAGGTGTATGCGTCTAATGTTCGCTTATAATTTACATATGCACTGTTGTACTGCATAGTACATCTCACAGCCATATCCACTTGGATATAATTTCAACAATCAATGAATGCATTATATTGTAATGCATGCACATGTGGAATTGTTCCTATGCAGAGTGCTGCATCAGTCTACACTGCACTACAAATCAGTTTTCTGTACATTTCTACACTGCGGGAGTGCTTGGTGGCACTGCATGAGTGTGATACGCTGCAGGAACTAAGATTTTTGGTACTATGTCGCCTTACATTCATATTTAATCAGGCTGCGTCTTTGCTGTCTGTGTCTTTACACTACACATTTTTATCGTAACTGTGGCTGATAATTTTTTATATGGAATAAGCGCAAATATGATTTTTTCAAAGTTGGCATTGACAGTGAGCTGCAGCCAAGAAGGTACCCCTTGTCCTTTTTCATGCTCAATTAGAAGCACTTGTCAAACCCTTTTTCATACTTAAAAACATATTAGCCTTTTTTGGTGCTCGTCAGAGCATTTTTTAATACTAGTCTTTTAAATTTTTTGATAATTATATATTGAATATAAATAAACCTGAGTTCTTTTAAATATTCACAATACTTTTATCTTATTTCGCACAATAACGCACTAGTTAACCAAGTAATGCACACTGTTTTAAGAGGTTCAAAGTTTTTAAATCAAATTCAAGTTATTTTTATTCATAATTTAATTTACTTGGGCTCCCTTAAATATAATTAATATAATTCCTTAAACTGATATTAGTTTTTGGTGCATTAAAATATCTCAATTTGTTGATTCTCTCTAAACAAGTAAACCCTATTGGTTTACAATGGGAGTCTATAGGTAATTGGTGATATATCGCCAAGTTGGCGATAATCTTGGCGTTATTTGGCGACAGAACAGGGGCCAGCCTATGGTAACCCCACTTATAGGTATGGAGATGCATTAAATGCTGTTCTATAAACAATTGAATACGTTTCATTGGAGCGTTGCCATTAAACAATTAACAAATAATCGTGATTTCTGTGACACATACGATAGCGTAATACATATATAGATTAGCGTGGAAATCGAAGATTTAGGCCACATCGTATTGCTTAGCTAGACCGGTTATACTAACGTCGTTCTCATGTTTTGCTACAATTTCTTTTATTGAACAGTAATTCGCTTAAGCTTCTTACTACTGCTATCACTAAGCACTTTTTCATTCTTAGAAGTCATAATGAGAGCTAATATTAGCGCAAACCTGAGTAAAAATAAAACAAAAAGTTATTTTTTTTACAGTAATAAAGGTACAGAAAGCACTCTGGTATGCACACCTTACTCCAAACTTGACTAATAACAACAGTTATGTGAAGGTTGCCAACTGAACTATTCGGCAGTCTTGGTCGTGAACCGAGATATTGCACGCCAACCGAGTCAAATTTTGATCATCGAAGTTGGACATAAACCGAACTGGTCGTAAACAGAGGTGGTCGATAACCGAGGTTCCACTTATATTTTGACCTATAAGTTTGCAAATATGGCATCATTTATATATTCAGTGGCGATGATCATTAAGCATCTTGGCGATTTTGGCGATGAAACTCACCGATTTCAAAGTAACGTTCAGAAGTGTACTTGAACCGCCACAGATGTCATATGAGCATCACGTTGACGTGATTTTTTTCTGACGCCAATGTCATATACGCACCGCACCGGGGTACTTAACTGGCGCCATAGTTTTGTTATTTTGCTTGATATGGTAACCCGAATGTTGTTGTTTATTTATTAATAAAATGTTTATTTACTTTTATTTTATTTTTTAAAATTATATAAATTGTTTTGTTCTATTGTTATTAATTAAACTTTTATAAATTTATTGTTAATCCCTTTTTAAAAATATATATGTAACTGGTATTCGAAAACGAGTTTTTCGCCAAATTGGCGTCAGAAAAAATATCGCGCGAACGTGGTGCGTATACCAAGTATGGCATCTGTACCATACTTGGTACAACTTGATTATCCTGTCGACCAAAAAATTATCGCCAAACTATAAGATTAAATGACAATAACGGATCATTGTAAATGTTACATTCACTTGACAAACACGATACACGTTTTTGTTACGTCATCAAGTGATTTTTAATTCAAGTTTTGGCACAGATGTCATATACGCATATTGGCGCGATTTTTTTGACGCCGCCAATGTCATATACGCACCGGGTACTTAACTGGCGCCAAAGTGTCATTATTTTACTTGATATGGTAACCCGGATATAGATGATATATTAACGATGTTTTTGTCAAATTGGCGTCAGAAAAAATCGCGTCAATATGGAGCGTATATGACCAGTTTTTATTAGTATTTTTTATTAATGTTTTACTTATTTATTTATTCTTCCGTTACATAAAATAAAAATTACGTCAGTTTGTATCATTTGGCGAATAATTTGGCGAAATTGGTCGACGGGATAATCAAGTAGTACCGTATATTTTTTCTGTACTTTTCGAGAATATCTCAAGCAAAATTACCTAGAGTTAAACGAAACCCTAATTATTTAAGGCACAGATGTCGTATACACAACGGGTTTGGCGCGGGGTTTTTTTCTGACGCCAATTTCACGAAAACCGCGTTTTCGAATAGCAGTTACAGATATATTTTTAAATTACTTTCTATTATTTTAAAAAGGAAATAACAATAAATAAAGAAAAGTTTAATTAATAACTATAGAACAAAACAATTTATATAATTTTAAAAAATAAAATAAAAGTAAATAAAAAAAATAATTGATAAATAAACAACAATAGCTCAGTTTCCGTATCAGGCAAAATAACGCTATTATCGCGCCAGTTATGCGCACTGGTGCGTATACGACATCTCTTCCTTATTTAAAATAGATGGGATGGTTTTTTTTAAGGTATGCTTAGTATGTGAAGTATTTATGATAATTAAAAAAAACTTACATTTACCTCCTGAACAGAAGCTTTGGATTTACCCTGGCTTTTTTTTTCCTATTAATTCATTTGTGCTCCATTATGTCTATTACTGCAGTTCAAAATATTAATCAAGAAAGTTTATATATGCGTTATCTACTTAGGTTGACGTCAGTTTCAAAAGTACAAAAATCTGTCAGTTGAATTTCAATTTTTATTGACTAATAAAAACAAAAGTACACGTGTTATCCTTTTTTTTTAAATTATTTTACTGCTTTTTAGGGAGTGGCATCACGAAAGAAATTATTGAATTAGAAAATTAGAAAATGAAAAGGAGAGATTTTTATAATTTCATAGAGACATTATAAAAGACAAATTTGATTTTCTCAGCGACCGTCAAACATACAAAAATGAAAAAAAAACCTATTCTAAGTTTTAACAAGAGGATCAAAATAAAAGAAAAACGAAGTTAATCCACTCACTGGAACGTGAGCTACACTTTGTTGAATTTTGTGGCTTCATTTTTTCGTTTAAGATTAAATAAAAAACTACTGAAAGCTACAGTAATTTTTTAAATGCTATCAGTTTATTCGTCTCGTCGAGTTCTATCTTTCAAAAGAAAAATCATTGTCGTATGTCAACTGGTTCGCCAGAAATTTAAGAAAGTCGTTTGCATTTTCTATTTCTTAATCATATTATAGCTTAACGCTGCCGCGTTTGCTATGATATTGCAACATATACAAATTATGTAAGAAAGGCGATTAAATGGGATATGTTAAATCAAGAATGAGAAATTTATTCATTTATAACGTTCTTAACACAATAAACACTTTCATGATCCAATAATATTGTAAATCAAATGAAAATAAAATAGTTAAAGAGTTAACACTTGTAAACTCTTAGTCCTTTACAAAGATACTTTTAGAGAAACTTAGCAATAAAAAGAAAAAAAAAACTGTCTTAATCATGAAAGAAATAAAAAGTAAGCCAACACTAATCTTTGGCCATATTGATATTTAACTCGGTAGCCTACTACAACGTGTAGGCCTATATCCTATATTTTTAATCACTCATTGTCATCGCTTGTTTCAGCGTCTGATTTGCAGTTAATACAAATAAAATACGTTCATTTTTGGTACATTTGACATGCGCCCATCTTTTACATGTCATGCATTGCACCCAGTCTTCTCCGGGTCTAGGAATTTTGTATTGCTCCAAGCAAACTAGACGTAAGCAATTTTCGTCATCTTCAGAGCTGTCCAATACTTGCTTCATCATTTTTTTCAATAACCTAGGTATAATTTTGTTTTATGCACTGCTTGGCCTTTCCATAAAGTTTCTGTTTTGCTTTTTCTTCTTTAATTTGTTTTCTGTGTTCTTTTGCTTTTTGTTCTGCTCGAATTTTCTCTTTTACAGGTGTGCTTGTTAGAATGGCAGATTTCAAACATTTACGAATAGATCGCTTGCCTTTTCGAGGTTCTGCTTTAGGGAGTGGTCTTATTTCTGTAATACTTACCACTGATACATTGCTATTATCAATTGTCATAGAATCATCTAATTCACTGAGATTTCTTACTTCTGAAGAAGGTCCTGCAATCTCACCATCATTGATTAAAGTTATTGCTGAAGTGCTTGGTTTATTAACAGTTTCATATGTACTAATTTTTTTTTCATTGTCATTTTGGTCTTTAACGCTCTCATCTCTGATGAATAACGGTCGATCAGTTACTGAGGAACATGGGAAGTTAAAATTATGAGGAAAAATTATGCTGGGGTAAGTAGTGACACTGTCACAACGTGCCCCTTGGACTTCGTCACAAGCCCCGCGTTACACCATTTTGAACTTTATTCATTAGTTTCCGAAATGTTGGCATGATTGACAAATGAAATACATAGAATAACAGCTTAAAATATAAGCATTTAAATAATGTTAGGGAAGTTTACATACCTCAGTATCGCTAGTGGCAATGACGATTCTAACGTAGCAAAATTTACTTTTACGATAGAAAACATGATAAATATTTTTATCTCGAAAACAACGCAACGCTGTATTTCAAAACAAACGCAGCACACTGAGACATTTAACCTCTTCACCCACATGACGTGACAGGTGCTGCAACCTACTGGCTCAGTCAGGAAGCTCGATGGCACAACTTGCCCCTGGCACAACTAACCCCGGTCTCCCCTACCTGAAAAAGTAGTTTTTTCGAAGTTAGATAAAAAAATATGATCAATGTTTACACATTCTGAATTTTGTATTATAATTTGCTTAATTTTTACTATTTTCTTTTTGCTGCATTTATAACATAATAAACAGTAGGAAGAAAAATAACGATAAAGAAAAATTCCTTCTCTGTCTTTTTAAATAAAAAGAAAGTCTTTCTTGCACAGAAATACTTTTAACCCTTCATTGCAAGATTTTTTTTTGTTTTTATGAAAAAAATTATTTTAAATCTATATACCGGTCTAATAATGGTTAAAATAGTAAAAAAAAATTAAATTTCAAATTTTCAGCTAAAATTTGATGTTTTATGGTGAGTGCCACATGCACACAATTAGGTTTTTAAAATATTGTATTGTAACTAAATGAGCATAAAATTAATTATGTTTGCTTGACACTCTGCAAATTTTTTATATTTATATTTTTAAGTTTTCAATAAAAATAATGAAGTAAATTTTACCTTAATAGCTTTATCAATTTTTTTTATTTTATTTCCGAAGAACAAATTATAATTTTTTGTCAAATGAAGCCATCTGACAAGGACAAAATAAGTGTTATTCCATCCTTTGGACTATTCTTGATCAGGGACAGAGATCATATTAGGCAAACTCATGCACATAAGGATAATTATACTGTTTTTAAATATGTGCCAGATATGGCGCGTTGCGCAGTGAAGGGTTAAAATAGCAGTGTTCAAAAAGTGTTCGATAACATTTGTTTTTCAAACTAATAAAAACATGAAGAAAGGAGTATTTTATTTTAAAGTCAAGAATTATTTTATTATTTTTTACACTAGCATATGACCCCGTCAAAAATGAAGTGTTATTTTAAGTTTATAACATTAAGTCAGACTCAATTAAACAGGTGATTGATATGCATGGTTATTCAGATAGTGGCAAGTCATCAAAAGCATTAAAAAAATTGTGTTTGCAAAAGTCAACCTTCAAAAGAAGAAAATATGAACCACCTCATGCACACACACAAAAAAAAGCTTTTTCCAACAATCCTATGGCGAAATTCTCGTTTTTTCCGCACATCTTTGATGAAATTCGTGTTTTTTTCGCAGCCTTTTGACGAAATGAGTGTTTTTATCGAGATTTGTTGAAAAATTCGCCTTTTTTCTTCGCCCTTTTGACGAATTACACCTCTCGCATTTCTTTGTAAAAACATGGATTTATAAGTAACGAAGATTTAAAAACGAAGTTTTTCCGCCATCTTGAAAAATTTGTTACGAATGCAGGTAAAATCTCGCGCACAGCTGCCAAAACATTTATTAAATATAAAATAAAAGTAAAAGGATAAATATAAATAAATACCAATAAATGAGACGACCATTCAGAAAAAAGGAGAGTTTCGTACAAAAAAAATATATAAAAAAAATGTAAAATATATACACCAAAAAACAAACAATCAGTTAAAATTTACAAACAAAAAAAAATCAATAATTTAATGTTTATGGTGAAATTCTCGTTTTTTCCACACATCTTTGATGAAATTAATGTTTTTTCACAACCTTTTGACGAAATGACTGTTTTTTCCACAATCCTTTCACGAAATGAGTGTTTTTATCGGGGTTTGTTGCAAAATTCGCATTTTTTTCTATGCCCTTTTGACGAATTACACCTCTCGCGTTTCTTTGACAAAATTCAGGGAAGAGTGCTACTTGGCAAAAAAAATTGTGCCAAAAATCTTTTCAAGATGGCGGAAAAACATCATTTTTAAATCTTTATGTTATTTATAAACCAGTGATTTTGCCCAAAAAATAGAAAACATGGATTTATAAGTAACATAAAGATTTAAAAACGAAGTTTTTCCGCCATCTTGAAAAATTTGTTACGAATGCAGGTAAAATCTCGCTCACAACTGCCAAAAAATTCATTAAATATAAAATAATAGTAAAGTTTCATAGAATTTTTTTTTTTAAATATTTACACAAAAAACAAACAATCAGTTAAAATTAAAAAAAATAATAATAATTTAATTTTTAGAAAAAGGGATCCTAGTCAGGGTCTGAAACATCGTCAAGGTATGGTACTTCTCTTCTAACGGAATTAACTTTAAATTTTGATTGACGTTTGGTAATACACCCTCGATATTTTCAGACTTGAATTTTTTCGGCAGCCGCTGGCTGAATCCCCCGTCTCTAAAATGTTAAACCATGTAAAAATCGATAAATTGGCCAATAAAGGGTGCCTTTTAAACAGCTAATGCAAAAATACTAATAAAAAACAAAAAGAAATAAACAACAGAGCAAGCGAGACTTACCTTACAATCAAAATAAATTGACAGAAGCACAGGTGCATCCGAATGTATGCGACAAATTAGTTATGTAACAGAAAGTTTAGCTGACTAATGGTTCATGTGATACTGATGAACCAATAAGCTTCAAGATCTCCCGATTTCAAAATTTACATTTTTTTTCAGGATCTAATGTTGAAACGTACACTTTTGCAACCTTTCGATGAAATTCTCGTTTTCTCTGTGATCCTTTAATGAAAATCATATTTTTTTCGTGATTATTTGACGAAATTCACGTTTTTCACAATGCTTTGATGAAATAATGCGTTTTTTCTGCAATCATCTGATGAAATTCATGTTTTTTCCACGTTTATTTGGCGAAATTCACATATTCCATGATCCTTAAACGAAATATGCGTTCTAAAGGACCCTTTGGGAAAAATTGTGTTTTTTTTATGCGATCCTTTGACGAAATTCACATTCGTTTGACGAAACCACCATTTTTCTACGATCTTTTGATGATTGTCGCAATCCTCAGGCAACGCAGACAGACAATAGTTGCAAGTTCCTGGCTATGTTTTTTTTTCATGCTGTTTGTTTCTATACATGGACTAAATGCACAGTAGGTCATGGGAAAGAGAAGGTCGAATGCGAAAGGAATAGAAATAAACTCAATTTGGCGCTGTTCGTGCTCGCATTTTTGTTGCATTCCCCCCCCCCCCTCCCGTCCTAAAAATGTCAACAAATTTTAATACAGATTTGCATCAATCCCAGGGATGGTAAATTGTGCCAAAAAAGTGGAATTCCATGTTTTCGCTGAAAAGTGGCATGTCTGTAAATGCTTTTAACAATAATTTGACTGTAAATATATGCATAGTTGAAATAAAAGTTTGAAATAAAACAAAAAAGCTGTTTCATTTTTCAAATAGCAAAAAATAATTCACAGAAATATATTAAATTCAGCTTAAAATAGGCATAGGTGAAATCAGAAACTTAAAAATAAAACAAAAAACATGTGGCATTTCTTTAAAAAATCAGATGTTTATTTTTTAATTTTAGATGAAACTTTAAAATTTGATTCATATATTTGGCCAAAACTAAAACATCATTATGTGCATCATTCAAAGTAATACACATACATAAAGCTATGTTTTTTAACGGTACAAGAATTTAGTAAAATAAAAAAAAATGTAATTTTCATTTTAAAATCTTTATTATAATGAAACATTCCTGTGAGTGATAAATCAATTTAAAAATCTGAATGAACATGAACTTAAAATATGCATAGTTTAGATAAAAAATAAACAAAAAATTGTGTGTTTAATTCTGCTCGGTGTAAACTCAGATGAGTTTATCAGGCGAACTGAGAAATCCGTTGATTGCCGCGATCGCCAACGTTCAATTATTTTCCTGATCAATTGGCGCCTTCTTTCCGAAAGCGATTCATTCGGAAATTCCATAATAAAAATTAAAAAAATTGTTTTAAAACATTCACAAATAACTGCAGATAGATAAAAGCGAATAGCGGTGAAATATCAGTACGTTTTTGCTAAAGAAACAAAGTTTCACTGTTGCCACTACAGAAGAGTGAAATATATGAATCATTGATATGAATCAATATTCATATGAATGATTCATATGAATAATGATGAATAATCATTAAATTGAATGAAGATAATCATTAAAACTATTAATATTTGTTGAAAACAATTCTTTGTAAAATACTTATTCAATAAATTACGTAATATTTCATATGTATGTCGTAAACTGACTGCTTGTAAATGTAAACAGTCGTAAATAAAATTACTGCTTATAAATGTAAACAATAATGAAAAACACATTTCAAAATACTTAAAGCCTTTAATATGCTTTAAAAAATATATTTAAAGCAGAATCAGATATTAGCCGTATTTTTTTTTAATGTATCGCCAAAGAGTCATTAATTTGTTTCATGATTTGGAACTTGTGTTTCTGAAAGGAAACTGTTCATTTGTTTATATCGCTAATATATGGTGGTAGCTACTTATTTTTAATATAGAATTTAAAACATTATAATTGTTTAGTTTTTGAAGGTTTTAGAGAAAATGAAGAAGAAAAGATGTGATGCAATGTAGATTAAATAAAGCAAGTATTCGATTTATAATACGGCATCAGAATGCTTAAGCCTAACATGGCCGCGATATGTTTTTTTTTTCCTTTCCGAGGATCGGCGCGTCCCGGAATCGTCACCAGAAAATCACTGCTGAATTATATAAATAGATGTTGTGAGACATATTAGCAACTTTCTATATTAGTCCCTTAGTAATTTTCAAAAACTCGTCCAAAAATCGTCGATTTTTTTTTAAAAATAGGAACATCTTCCAAATACTTAAAATTAAGAATTGCGATCTTAAAATAAAATTTGTCAATTCATTGCTGTCATTTATTCAGCGTTTAAGCGTTTAAAATAATCCGGGAAGCGACGAAATCAAAGGAGAAACTATATTAGCTATCATTTATCTCTAAAAACTGTTTTTCAGCGGTTTTGTCATAACACATAAACAAGTTAACCTATTTACGCGTTTCTTTTTCTTTTCTTTTCTTTTAAAAAAAAATAAATTAAATTAAATTCTCCATTAACTATACCTGAAAAACAACTTTTTTCCAAATTATAACAAAAAATATGATCAATTTTTATATATTTTGAATGTTTTGTTACAATTTGCTTAATTTTTACATTTTTTTTTTGCTGCAGTAAAATTAATATAATAAATTAAAATAGTATCACTTTTTGTGTGCAGCCCTTTATTCTTCCACTTAGTCCGACTCTTTTGCGGAAGCAAGGTTCGTACGTCCCCAGCCACGTCCCGAGTGAAAGACACTCTAGCGAAAGCCACGTTGGGAAAAAAAAATTCAAAAATTGAAACCGGACAAATTTAAAAGTCAAATTGCCGAAATTAAAGACACCGAAAATCGGGGAGGGTGGGCTCGGTGGGTAACTTAATAAGCAGTATGAAGAAAAATAACGTTTCAAAAAATTCCTACTCTGTGTTTAAAAAAAAAATACTTTCTTGCACAGAAATACTTTTACAATAGTAGTGTTCAAAAAGTCTTTGCCAAAATTTTTTGAAAATTTTCCTATATCGCCGTCAGCGGATTCGCAAAATGTATGCAAGCAATTTAGATGATTCAAAAACAGAAATTTCATGTAACATTTGTTTTTCAATCTAATAAAAAAAAATGAAGAAAGGAATATTTTATTTTAAAGTCAAGAATTATTTTAAAATTTTTCATATGTTTTGAGCCATATTAGTAACTTTCTATATTAGACCCTTAGTAATTTTTGAAAAACTCGTCCAAAAATCGTCGATTTTTTTTTATTTACGCACACCTTCCAAATCCTTAAAATTGAGCATTGTGATCTTAAAATAAAATTTGTCAATTCAGTGCTGCCATTTATTGAGCACTTAAGCGTTTAAAATAACGCTGGAAGCGACGAAATCAACGAAGAAACTATATTAGCTATCATTTACCTGGAAAAACTGTTTTCCAGCGGTTTTGTCATAATTTATAAACATGCTAACGTATTTACGAGTTTCTTTTCTTTTTTTTTAAACAAATTAAATTAAATTCTCCACAAACTATACTTGAAAAATAACTTTTTACAAGTTATAACAAAAAATACGATCAATTTTTATGCATTTTGAATTTTGTGTTACAATTTGTTTAATTTTTACATTTTTTATGCTGCAGTTACAACGTAATAAGCAGCATGAAGAAAAATAACGATTAAAAACAATTACTACTCTGTCTTTTTAAATAAAAATAAGACTTTCTTGCACAGAAATCCTTTAAAAAAAGGTATTAATAATGTTTGCCAAAATTTCTGGACAATTTACTTTTCGTATCCCCGTCAGCGAAATCGCAATATAATTGTTTCATAGGTGATCGCAGTATGTTCTGTGAAATGCTAAGAACATGTCGTGAAATGCTGTCTTTAAGATGAGGTAAAGGTAATAAATAAAATTTCTAAACTATCGTAAATGTACGCTAAATGTGTAATTCATTAAAAATCACCCTCTGGTGGTGAAAATTTGAACTTTTTTTCGCTTAAAGAAATTCCCATCCCTATACTATGTAATTCATAAAATTTCACAACTTCATGAACAATAGTTTCGCCTGTAGACAACATTAAAGTAGATTTATTTAACTATGGACACCCTGTGTATTGCTTTCTGACGTTCGTAAAAATAAAAAACACGCTTTTGGTAATCGTGGAGAACTCTATAGATGTTATTGTATATTTTTGTTCGTGGTTTTGCTGTATCTTCGTAGATTAGGGAGCGTGTTTTTTTTACAGTGTATAACATTTTTATCATCATTATTATATGCCTGCTAAACATACACAAATTAACACTGAGGGACATAAGAGCAGAATGCATATTGAAGGGAGCTCAGTGGTTTTACAAGTAAGTTGCGTAATCTGCACATGACAAGATAATTTTAAATGGAAGGGAAAAATGAGCAATGTGGCCGTACTGTTCGTTTTCGAAAGCCACGCATAGCACTCTGGGATGATTCTACAGACTAAAGAGGTGTTACGCTGAGCTGGGTATTTTCCGAAGTTGTTCATCTGTTGGTTGTCATTATGATTGGCACTCAGCCAAACGCAGCTAAACAAACACAATTCACCCGTATTTTTACAAAATCAAAGAAGACCTGACGCATGCGCAAAAGCACCGAGGGTTTTGCTATCCGAATACAAACAGATCCATGTTTTTGCCGACGTCTTTAAACTCAAAAGATAGTGAATAGTATGACGTCTGTTGGTTGGTTGATTTTTGACGGCCGATTATTTACTCTAGGGATATAGGCCCGAGGGGGGAAGTGCCCTTCGTGGGGGTCTTTCTAAGGGAACCTAACCCGTATTTACGCATGGAAATCCATGGCTCGAAGAAAACCAGAAAAACTACGAACGATTACGCCGACGGGCGCGATTGGGTTCGAACCCAGCACCTCCCGTCTACCAGTTTCGAGAGCAGAACCTCTCAGCCACTGGTGGGGCAGTATGACGTCGGAGTTTTATTACGGAATTATTTATGCTTGTTGGTTGATTTCTACTTCTACATAGAGTGCTTCTAAATTGTTGTATCGCAATCCACTTATTTGTTCAAAAATGCAGGGTACCTTATTCCAAGCCAGACTCTGAGTTTGGTTTATAAATTTAATAATAATGAACATATTGAGGATATATTTTCAACAGACTTACTTTGCTTTTTGTGAAGTACGTTGGCATCATGTGAGGTGCCCGAAGTGACTTAGAACTAAACAACATTGAACTTGACCCTCAGTGGTTAGGAATGTAGCTGACAGTACATACGGTTTTAGGTGCTAAAAACCAGTGTAATTTCGAAACTTCCCATAATGTCATCAGATTTCATACGAAGCAAAGTTTATTCATGAAAATCTTGCTAAGATGGCATCATTATTGATAAAATTATGAAAGAAAATTTGGCGTTAGCTATTATACCTTCAATAAATTTATTTAGTTTTGTAATTTTGATGGGACTATTTTTCCCAGGTGTCTCGCCTAAATCGGGTCTCCAAATGCTTTGGACACCAGTATTTTCAAATAATTTTCTTTGCCTTATCTAATGGCAGAATTATCTGCAGTTAAATATGGCTGTAAGAAATTAGTGGTGTCCAGTTGGATCCCCCAGTTACGCGAGACACTTGGCAACACTGATTGCACAGCTGCGATCCTGGTCTCCTATACAGATATTATTTGTTTTGAACCGTATTTCCTTCACTGAAAGTTTGTGCCATTAGTTTAAACAAGTTGGAAATTGCTCGTCAAACGTGGCAAATGAGGTGCGTTCGTACTATAACTAGTTTTATAATTATTTTTTGCACCCCATATTGTACTGAATGTATATTTTTTTGCGCTTCATAAGTGCATAGTCTGTAACATCATTAAAATGCACTTACAATAATTTTTTCCCCATTCCCCGTAATGTAACGGAAAACTTTTGACTGTCCCTGTAATTAAACTATACATTCGATTTTCATAAAATTTGAAATGGCTCGACAAAATTTTGCAGCAATTATATATTTAAAATTTCAGAAAATTCGGAAGTCTGTAAAATCATTAAAATGCATTTGCAATAATTTTTTCCCATTGGCCATAATGTAACGGAAAACTTTTGGGTGTCCCTGTCATTAAACTATACATCCGATTTTCATAAAATTTAAAATGGCTCAACAAAATTTTGCAGCAATTATACATTAAAAATTTCAGACCATTCGGAAGGCTGTAAAATCATTAAAATGCATTTGCTATATTTTTTTCCCATTGACCGTAATGTAACGGAAAACTTTTGGGTGTCCCTGTAATTAAACTATACATCCGATTTTCATAAAATTGGAAATGGCTCGACAAAATTTTGCAGCATTTATATATTAAAAATTTCAGACCATTCGGAAGTTTGTAACATCATTAAAATTCACTTGCAATAATTTTTCCCATTGGCCGTAATGTAAAGAAAAACTTTTGACTGTCCCTGTAATTAAACTATACATCCGATTTTCATTAAATTGGAAATGGCTCGACAAAATTTTGCAGCAATTATATATTAAAAATTTCAGATCATTCGGTCGGGTAGTTTTTGCTCTGTTATATGCGGACGGACAGACAGACGGACGGACAGACGGACAGACAGACGGACTGAACGACGACTATAAGTGCTACGTATTTATATAATTACGAACGCACCTAAAAAGCTTTGTATAACCTCAGGTGACGTCACATGAGAAAGGCACGAGGCTAACGAGAAAGACAGGCTACCGCGGTGGGTCCGATTCTTCTTTTTTTACAGACCGCTGGAGTCACGTGATGCTCGAATGCACCAATGAAGGTGTATGTAAAGAACATCACATGACTCCAGCGGTCTGTAAAAAAAGAAGAATCGGAACAACCGCGGTAGCCTGTCTTTCTCGTTAGCCTCGATAAAGGCAGAGGCTAACGAAAAAGACAGGCTACCGTGGTGCATCCCAAGTGTCTTTTTTTTACAGACCGCTAGAGTGACGTGATGCTCTTTACATACACCTGCAAAAGTGCATTCGAGCATCACGTGACTCCAGCAGTCTGTAAAAATAGATATTTAGGATGCACCGCGGTAGCCTGTCTTTTTCGTAAGCCTCGAGAATAAGGCCATGCGATATAATGAAGATGAATATTAACAGAAAATTCAATGACACATTCTAGTCATCCTTATTTTCAGATTTTAATTACATAGAATATGAAATTCATTTTCAATTTAAAATGATCACCCACAAAAAATAGTTTCATTTTGATAGCTATATAAAAATAAAGCATATGTAATTTATTGTAATGTGTGATTAAAAAATTACTAAAAAGTATTTACTTAGTAATACATTAATTTTTCAACTTCTATTAATCAATTTTTACAATTATAAACGGACATCTTTTTATTGTAACAAACCTACAGCAATACACACAAAAATTAACAAGTTGAAAAAGTCAAGCCAAACGTGGCAAATGAGGTCCTTTTGTACTATAACTAGTTTTATAAAAATTTTCGCACCGCATATTGTACTGAATGTATATTTTAGTGCATTTCGTAAGTGCATATCCATTTTATTCTGTTCTTAAGGCTGTAAAGGCATTAAAATGCACTTGAAATATTTATTCCTACTGTCCGTAATGTAACGGAAAACTTTTGACCGTCCCTGTA
Organism: Maratus speciosus; assembly: GCA_963932465.1. Lineage (NCBI taxonomy): Eukaryota > Metazoa > Arthropoda > Arachnida > Araneae > Salticidae > Maratus > Maratus speciosus. The sequence continues at coordinate 64,538,304 of OZ010789.1, forward strand.
ATTAAACTAGGCATCCGATTTTCCTAAAATTTGAAATTACTAAACAATTATGTATTTAAAATTTCAGACCATTCGGTTGGATAATTTGTGCTCGGTTATATGCTGACGGCTAGACAGACAGACAGACGAACCGAACGACGAATACAGGTGCTACGTATTTATGTAATTACGAACACACCTAAAAATAGAATGAAAGGAAAAACAAGTAATAAGAAAAAAACTGTCATTTTTATAATTTATTGCAAATTATTTGAAATTATTGCAAAGAAAGAAAATACAGAATTTGCAACATCTGCAAGCGTAATAACATAGTAATAACATAATAGTACGTTGCTTTTAATAATTAAAATGTTCAAATTTTAACAACTTATGTATGAAGTAAAAGTGCACTTTTTAATAGTAAAAAAAGAATTTTATGGCATCATGTATTCAAAAATTAATTTTGAAAAGTGGAATTTTATTATCGTAATGAGCTCACCACCTGGAGTTCATGCTTATAATCTTTTCAAAAAAAAAAAAAGTGGGCATTGTATAGTTAATGCACTAAACGTACTTGTAAAAAGCTTGTAAACTTTCAGAAACGAAGTTAATGCTAATTATGCAGAATTTTAATGGCCATTTTTATAGTGGCTAATTAATTTTGCTGAAATTCACTTTGTTTAATGAATAATAGAAATATTGAGAGAACATCATTAAAAAACAATTATTTAAGTCAAGCACATTAAACAACTGGGAAAACAACTCTTTCCTCTTACGAATAACTTTTAAACTCTGGTACGAAGAGTAGAAAGTATTCAGATTTCTAAATTTATAATTGTAAGTAATGTTTTCAAAACTTTAGCAAAGAGTATTTGTTTAATAATTCCAAAATTTCAATTTCGTTGTAAATTTAGCTTTAGTTTTTATCAAAGCAGCTTTCAAAAAATATATTTCCCCGCTCATCAACGTGAAACTTTCTGAAGAATTTTCTGAATCATTTTTAAATACAAAAGCTTGAAACTTGCAGGTATGATTAGTGCAGTGGTTTATAATCGAACGATTTAAAAAATTTTTCCTTAAATTATTCACATTTCGAGTTATTAGCGATTAGTGTCTCACGACACCAGTTTTTTCACTTGCTCGCGCATCCACGTCTGACAATTCAGTTCAAAATGCAAACTTTGACAGAGTTTTCTGAAACATCCTCTGCTCTTACCGGAAAAACAAAACAACAACAAAAAAAGAAAAACAGTTCGATTGAACAGTTTCGGAGCACCTGCCAATTTTTCCTGTTTGTGAAAAAAAAAAAATTAAAAAATATGTCAGAAAGTAGCGAAACTGGATTTGAAAACTTCCTTAAAAAAATCCCTGCAGGCTCGGCCTACAGGCGGAGGTAGACTTCGAAGTTAAGCACTAATTTCACCAACAAAAACTAAATCAAGATTAGAGATAAACCCAGTTTAAAAATTTTATCTGGCCGCTTTTGATGAGTTTTTAATTTCATTTTTCTGTAAGAGCTACTTTTATCAGAATCATGTTAATACGATAATTTTTTCTTCACGCCCTATTTTTGTTTAAATTGTTTTTACTGTAAGAGCTGTTCCTATCGAAAACTTGTCAATATAAAAGATGTAGATAATATTAAGAAGATTTATAATAAATTTAAGCGGATTTATATTTTCTGAATCTTTGAAGTTATGAATTTTTTGCTTCTTTAACCGCCTCTCCCCCCCCTTTTTTCCCGTTTTTAATGTTTTTTTTTCGGCAACAGTTGGTCTCATAAAAATTTGTCAATTTAAAAGTTGTAGATAGTATTAAGAAGATTTACAATGAGTTTAAGTGAATTTGAAATCTTGAGAATTGATAGAGTTAAGAATTTTTCCGCCCTAAAACTCTATTTTTTCCCCCTTGAGCACATTTTTAATTTTATCATGAATCTGTGATACGTAAATTTTTCGCCCTTTTCCTAGACGTAATAATAACTTTAAACTGATTTTACATGTATTATAACTAAGAAGTTATGAGGCTTTTTTCGGTTTTCACAAAACACTTCCCCATTTCCACCTCCTTGGTCCGATTTTGCCCATTAACGAACTTGACTGAGATTTTTTGCCCCTTAATTTTATGTGTCAGTTTGGAAGAGAATTGTGGAGAATTATAGAAGTTATCATGTCCATAAAAATGTGATATATATATATATATATATGTATATATATACACATAGATTGATAGATAGATATATAAAGTTATGAACTGGAGGTGGTTTTGTATTCTAGGGATCATGATCAGCGTAGATCTGCAAAAAGTTTTGCGAAATTGCAACATAGGGTAGTATGTAATGGGTAGTATTTCTTATGAAATCTACCTAAAAAGAGAAGTATGTATTCTAAGCTTGCCAATCTTATTGCATTGTAAAAACTTTTTAAAATGTAACGCATGATGTGTATGTAGACAGCTTGCATGTGTATATGGTAAGTAGCAAGCACAAATTTATTTACATTAGTTTCGACATGCCATTGTAGTATTTTTAAGTAACTTTTCCCATTATAATTATCGTTTTTTAAATTAGACTAAAAATCATAGTAACAATTTTGTATATAAAAAAAATCTTCGATCTTTTCCTAAATTTATGTTTACACATTAAACAAGATGTGACTCAGTATTGTATTGTTTAACCCCTTGTCTGTGGAATATATTTGAGAAAATAGTGCCAAAAATGGATTTTTTTTTCTCTTTAATTTTGTTCTGAACTGCAAAATTACAAAAATCCGACAAATGGCGCGAAACTGCCGAATTTTTCGAGGGAAAGTGTCGCCATCTATTGGGAAAAGGGTAAATAACATATTATGCATTGGACGAACTGAGTTCGGGCTTCACAGAATTGAAACACCAATTTTTCCTTTGCCCGAACTCAGATTGGACATACATAAACTGGCGCATTTTCACTGCCCGAACCGAGTTCGGGCGTCACAGGCAAGAGGTTAGTGATAATATTTTTGATAATATTAGATTAATAGCAAGAGGTAATAGTGATAATATTTAATTCTCAGTTAAGTAGTTTGTAATTTCATAATCTATTTTAAAATCATTATTATATGCTCACTAAACGTAACTAAATATTGAAGGATTTAACACCAAAATGTGCACCGAATTTTAAAAAGTATGTCAATAAATTGGCAACTTCATTTTATAGTTTTAATTTAGAAATTTCTTCTTAAATATTAAGTGGAAAAGTAGTAACCGAAAAGAAACATTTTATAGATTTTTTAATGGCTATGAGGGTTTAATGAACTTTTTATTAACAAAAGAAAATCAACCATCTTGGTAGTCATAATAAAATACATGTAATTTTTTTAGAGCCTTTAAAAATATGGAAAGAGATATACTTCTATTAGTCAATTTTTCCAGTTACAATCTCTCATTTTCAATGTAACTGAAAGAGAGCTAACAGTGCTCACAAAAATGGAAAAATATAATGAGATAAATAAAAAGATACAATTAATATATAAATCTCTAAATGTGAAAAAAGGCAGCTATTTTTGTAGTTTAATGTAACATTGTTTAATGTAACATGTTTCATTAACTTAAAATTTAGCTCGAAAAAGAACACCTGAAAGTTTAATTAACAAAAGTTTTAAAATAGCTTTGCTTTTTTTAATTAAAACATTAAAAATTTAGCAACTCACAAAAATGCTTCACGAACCCTGTACTAGTGAAAAAAGTCTTTATGGCTTCAAGTATTCAAAATTAGCTTTGAAGAGTTGAATTTTATTGTAGTAATGAGTTTAACTCTTCGAGTACGTGATTCTAATGCTTCCCAAAGAAAGAAAAAATAATTGTGGACGTTATTTAATTAATGTACCAAAGGCATTTGTAAAAAAAAACTTGTGAACTTGGGGAAACTGGAGCTAATGCTAATAACGTACATTTTGAATAGTCATTTTTATAGCGTGTTTGGTTGTTTTTGTTAAAATGCATTTTTTAAATAAAATCCAATTTAAACGAAAAAATTGACGGAATTTTATGTTATCTGTTTGATAATGCGTATTCTTGTTTTTTACGTATAAGTTGTTTCTTATGATGAGATTAGCAAAAATACGCTGCGAAAAAAAAATTTGAACTGCACATTCCCAATAAAAACTGTGTAAAAAATATCCTAAAACGTAAAAACGCCAAACACTTAGTTAATTTACATACTCTTGGAAGGGGTACTGTTTGTTTCTAAATGTTGTTCAACATATTTTATTTAATGCTAAACGTTGAAACAGATTCTTTTCTGGTCAACTTTTTATATTCTGAATTCTCTTCATAGTATTCATTTTGAGACTAAGTACCTAACTTTTATGTTATCTGCTTGGTATTGTGCATTCTTATTTTCTTATGTATAAATTGGCTTTTGTGATAAGATACACAATTATACGTGGCCAACCATAAAAATTGAGCTGCACAATTATGAATTTTGTAAAAAATATCCTAAAACGTAAAAAAGTCAAAATATTTGGCTAATTAACATAATGTTTTTGCTGTTGAAAGGTCTACTATTTGTTTCAGGGTTGAAAAAAAAAAAACCGTCTAAAATTTATAAAAACCACGCCGGTGGCTTTTATTGGTTTTTTTGGCCAAATTGGCTATTATACAGTGAAGCATTTTAATTATAAACGACACATTTTTATGTGTTTTTTAATTAGTTTTAAAGACATTTAATTGAGGTAGAAATCAACGTAACCCAATTTTTCAATAATGAAGACATTAATATTGGAATAAAAAGTCATACCAATTGCTTTTTCTTGTTTACACTGACGTTAACACCCTTTTTTGTATTTTTACTGCTTTATATAATTAAAAAGGACAATAGTTGCTTAGTTGTATAATTTATTAACTAATTGTAAGAGATATTAATAGTACAAGTCTTATTTTATTTCTCATAAATATTTATTTAAAATCAAACATAAAGTCATTTAATAAACACATCATTTCTCTCTATTAAAACCGTATTCTGAATAACATATGCGTTAATTTATGTAAGAGTATGCACTATTTTAAATGGAAACTAGCTTTTCAAAATTTTAATTCAACAAGTTTTATTTGGAGAATTTTTAAAAAAATTGTTCCCCTTATTTCATGCATTTACACATACTAAAATTTACTCAAATATTTATGCTTTCTAATTTCTCTTTCAACATTGTTCAGCCTGCTGTTTTAATCTGTCCGTATGGACATATCTGGAATAAGTTACATAACACCTTAGTAAAACTTTTTACATATATCATTTTTATAAGTTATCAGAATATCGATTGCTTATTACTGGGTGTTCCCAAGTATTACGTGTATATAAGATAATTTCAGTTATTAAATGCATATAAGCTATTTAGTTTTAATCAATTTTTAAAGTAAATATCAGTATATGTAATAAGGTTTCTATTTTCAAAAAATGTGGTATAAAAAATGTTTAACTTAGCAATTTATTTATATTTTCTAGTGATTGTATAATTTCTACAATATTTAGAGTCTAAAGGAAAAAAATTAGACAGCCGGAGAAGCATGCTGTTCTTTTCTTTGATCCCGATGAAATTTATACGATACATCATATATAAGAGAGTCCTTTAAAACAAAAATATAACTATTAAAATCAGAACATTCATTTAAAAACACATACAAATTCTGTAACAGCTTTTGTTTGAAGACAGTTAATACAAAGAATTTTTAATTGCAGAAATTACAATTTAATTGTGTAGAATTAGGGAAACATTAAGTATTTTCTGTTCATTTTTGGATAACTCTTAATTTTTATGTCCATCCAATATACACCGTAAAAAAAAGAGAATTTTTTAATCCAGAAAAGTATAACATAATTACAAACGAAAATATACAATGGGCTCTTCCAAACTACTACCGATTTCTGAAAGAGTTTTTTATCTGTTGAAATCACAGAAACCAATATATTTTCGCGATTTAAAAAAACGTTTATAAAAAAACATGTTTTTTTGTGCTGTCACTGGCTTACGGAAATGTTTTCGAGCAGGTTTTATGGTGTATCAATTAGTTTTCTCAAACTGGATTGTAGGTTTTTCAGATGCTATGCATTCTCAAGGAAACATTTCATGTTCAACAACCGTGCTTTACTGATAAACCTGTTAAAAAAGCGTTTATAAAAAATCATGTTTTTTTTGTGCTGTCACTGACTTACGGAAACGTTTCCGAGTAGGTTTTATGGTGTATCAATTAGTTTTCTCAACCAGGATTGTAGGTTTTCAGATGCTATCCATTTTCAAGAAAACATTTCATGTTCAACAAACATGCTTTACTGATAAACCTGTTAAAAAAGCGTTTATAAAAAATCATGTTTTTTTTGTGCTGCCACTGACTTACGGAAACGTTTCCGAGTAGGTTTTATGGTGTATCAATTAGTTTTCTCAACCAGGATTGTAGGTTTTCAGATGCTATCCATTTTCAAGAAAACATTTCATGTTCAACAAACATGCTTTACTGATAAACCTGTTAAAAAAGCGTTTATAAAAAATCATGTTTTTTTTGTGCTGTCACTGACTTACGGAAACGTTTCCGAGTAGGTTTTATGGTGTATCAATTAGTTTTCTCAACCTTGATTGTAGGTTTTTCAGATGCTATCCATTTTCAAGAAAACATTTCATGTTCAACAAACATGCTTTACTGATAAACCTGTTAAAAAAGCGTTTATAAAAAATCATGTTTTTTTTGTGCTGTCACTGACTTACGGAAACGTTTCCGAGTAGGTTTTATGGTGTATCAATTAGTTTTCTCAACCTTGATTGTAGGTTTTTCAGATGCTATCCATTCTCAAGAAAACATTTCATGTTCAACAAACATGCTTTACTGATAAACCTGTTAAAAAAGCGTTTATAAAAAAACATGTTTTTTTGTGCTGTCACTGACTTACGGAAACGTTTTCGAGTAGGTTTTATGGTGTATCAATTAGTTTTCTCCACCTGGATTGTAGGTTTTTCAGATGCTATCCATTCTCAAGAAAACATTTCATGTTCAACAAACATGCTTTACTGATAAACCTGTTAAAAAAGCGTTTATAAAAAACATGTTCTTTGTGCTGTCACTGACTTACGGAAACGTTTTCGAGTAGGTTTTATGGTGTATCAATTAGTTTTCTCAACCTGGATTGTAGGTTTTTCAGATGCTATCCATTCTCAAGAAAACATTTCATGTTCAACAAACATGCTTTACCGATAAACCTGTTAAAAAAGCGTTTATAAAAAAACATGTTTTTTTGTGCTGCCACTGACTTACGGAAACGTTTTCGAGTAGGTTTTATGGTGTATCAATTAGTTTTCTCAACCTGGATTGTAGGTTTTTCAGATGCTATTCATTCTCAAGAAAACATTTCATGTTTAACAAACATGATTTACTGATAATCCTGTTAAAAAAGCATTTATAAAAAATCATGTTTTTTTTGTGCTGTCACTGACTTACGGAAACGTTTTCGAGTAGGTTTTATGGTGTATCAATTAGTTTTCTCAACCTGGATTGTAGGTTTTACAGATGCTATCCATTCTCAAGAAAACATTTCATGTTCAACAAGCATGCTTTTCTGATAAACCTGTTAAATTACCTGTTAAAAAAGCGTTTATAAAAAAACGCTGTCACTGTGAAGGTTTTTCAGATGCTTTTTTGTGCTGTCACTGACTTACGGAAACGTTTTCGAGTAGGTTTTATGGTGTATCAATTAGTTTTCTCAACCTGGATTGTAGGGTCACATCCTTTACTGATAAACCTGTTAAATTACCTGTTAAAAAAGCGTTTATAAAAAACATGTTTTTTGTGCTGTCACTGACTTACGGAAATGTTTCCGAGTAGGTTTTATGGTGTATCAATTAGTTTTCTCAACCTGGATTGTAGTTTTTTCAGATGCTATCCATTCTCAAGAAAACATTTCATGTTCAACAAACATGCTTTACTGATAAACCTGTTAAATTAACAACATTGACATTCAATTATGCAGCTGAAAGTGTTTATTTTAGAATTAATAGCATCCAAAAAACCGATATTCTGGTTTGTTAAAACTGATTTATACACTATAAAAACTAATTGAAAACGTTTCCGATGGTCAAAGGCAGCGAAAGAAACCTTGTGTTAATAAATGATTCTTTAAATCTCGGATATGATTTCTGTGGTTTTTAGTACTATAATATACCACATGGGGTTTTATTATACCATACATTAAGAAACTTTTGTATTTTTTACAATGTAGTAGACCGATTCGGTGTCGTGAAATACGCTCTATTTAGAGGTTATCTGTAGTTTTTGTAATTCATTTTACTCAAAAATATTTTTTCTATGAAATATTATTTTCAGCGTTGTCGAAGGACACTTATTTAAAATTTTATTTGTCTGGAATGACCAAAATAAAGGGATTTAGCATTTAACAATGACAGTAAAATTTTACTTAAATCTCTGTTTTCACCTTTATTGCATTTTTTTAGTACGGCTAAATGTATTTAACTATAAAATGAAGACGCTTTCAAATAAATGCATTTTTATTTATGTCCGCACAAAAGGAAAATGCGAAATATTTAATTATCATTCTCTATAAGTTTAAATGCTTGCATAAGCTAGACAATTCAACATGCTTATTATATTAGAAAACAAAAAGTCAAAACAATTGGAAAATTTAATCAAAGCTAACGGAAATCGGCTGAAAATCAGAATGGTAGTTAACTCTTTATTTTATTAAAATTTGCGTTATGAGAATAAAAAATTGAATTAAACAACCATAAATCAACTAGGTCCGTTATTTTGTCTTTACGCTTTAAAAATATCATTTAATTAAAATTCTACAGTGTAATAAATCTTTTTTAATCTCATTAACGAAGCGAATAAAGAAAACAGAAAAAAAAACTACACAGCCTTTTTTTGTGAGTTACTGAAGTTCAAAAAATGTATATATATATATAATTGGTATTATATTTTATTTCGATTGTTTTGTTTTTTCTAGTCAATTTTCTAGCCGATAAAATCAATTCCTTTTTGGCAATGTTAATAATAATAATAATAATAAAAATAGAATTTTTACTTTGTGAAATCGCGTGATTATTACATTTAAATTTATATTTCTTGTCAAACGACCAACTTATAATCTAATTGCTGCCAAAACTATTAGTAAAATTATTTAAACCGCTTCAGTAAACTTCGAAAAAAATGTAAATCTATATTGAATGTTTTCTATAGGATTTCGCAAGTGTTGTTGACATCTTAAATGAATGTAATTTTTAAGAATGTTATATATCTTGATTTAAAGTAATTTTAATTAAAAACTAAATATATATTTCAAAACATAAATCTGCATGTCAATACCGCGAAATTTACAAGTTATATTAGATATCGCAACATACGTTATAATTTGCATAATAAATATCTTCGTTTCTCAGTCTCCCATCATTTTAACCACCACTCCATCAATTAGTCTAAAAATATACTTTGAAATTAAGTTTGTTTGAAAATTTTAACTTAATTTACAGTTTTTCATGATTTTCTAAATAATTTTCGATTAAATATACTTTTAAAAATCTTATAACATGTAATAACATTTATGACATGTTATACATGTAATTATAACATGTATAACAACAATAAAAATGCAAGGTTTCCAAGTGGGTATTCAGCGTGAGATTTCTGCACATTTTGATACAGATAATCAAGACGAATATTTTGATATCCAGCCTGGACGGTCTCAGAATATAACGTCATAGTTTAAATGTGTTCCAAAGTTATTGCAATTAAATTACTAAAAATAATGAAAGATTTTCGATGAAAAGTTAAATTTACAACCATGATAAATATAAGAGATGTTCATAATGATTTCCGTTCGATTAAATGACATGCTGAGGTCTTAATTGAAAGCTCTGAATAATTTTCTTTAATATATCTGCTCCAATTACTATTACTTCACGCTCAATTGCTATTTTCAAATCGCCCAATGTTGAAGACTGTGCGTGATAGACCTTATTTTTCAAATGTCTTCATAAAAGAAGCCGAACATTTTTAGTAAGATAATTTAATATAAATATATATAACGAACTACGCGTTTAGAAACCGAAATAAAACTAGACTAAAAAAGGCTGCTGTAATTAGTGAGACCTTTGGCGATTTCTTCGTTTTTTAACGCCATTACAAGAAGCTCATGTAAAAGCATCACTTTTAATAAATTTCAAAACTTTATTTGAATAATTAGTATTTTTCATATAAAAATGCTTATCATGTTATTATTGAGCAAGTAAAGGAATATATTAAGTACAAAAGATCTATTAGATTTTTCATGAAGAAGGATTTTTAACCAATGTTCTGTACATAAGGTAGTACGTTCCGTTACTTGAGAAGCCCATGTTTGTTCTTCTCGTTCTTAATTTTTACAAATATTGAATTATGCATTGTCAAGAACTGGTATATAAATAAATGTTTCACTCGAAAAATAGAAATACAGGACAAAAAACTCATTAAAAACCAATGAATATAAATAAGTGAAAATTTCTTTAAAAATTAAAAGATGACTACAATTTTTAATAAAGCATTGTGTGTTTATTTGTTTGCATTTAAAACAATAAAAACTTTTATGGGAATTAATGTGCGGTGTATGAGAAGATGATGAACAGAAGAGAAGCAGATGCAACATGGACGGAACCAGACATTCAAGTCGAACAGGCAGGAACAGCGATGAGAGAATTGCAGCAGAAAAGATGCAGTGGAAGCACAAATCATAGACACAAGTAGTATGGCAGAACAACTAGCAGAGAATATTCAGGTAGAAGCATAACTAACAGGCACGAACAGCGTTGACAGAGATGCTGGCAGAGAAGATTCATTGAAAACACAACAAACAACAATAGTATGATATACATTTAAAATATTTACATAGAAAAGTTACTCACTTTCATAAGAAAGCCGTTCATAATTATTCTTTTTCTTTTTAAAAGCTGTATGTTATTTCCTTACAAACCAGCTTTTTATTGATCTCCAAATTTCTTTTTATCTTTCTGAAACTCTTTTTTAAAATCGCATGTATCAATAGTCTTTTTGTGAAACTATTCTCTTTTGATTCGCCAACGAGGGGCAAAGCATTCTTATATTTATTCGACATTTCCTTTTCCTAAAATTCTGATGACTATAACTTTTCATAATATTATTTTGCTTATTATTTCTTTTTTCACCCTCTAGATCTGGAGCGTTTTCATACCTGTGGTAACGATCCATCCTTCCAAATAGTATTTGTAACAGCATTGTTAAATCGCATTTAAAGAACTCTCCAGTTTTTTTCAGAATGTTGTAGCATGCTTATCAAAATAACCTGTTGTTCACTGTTTTCTTTATCCTTTTCTTGAATTAGTGCATTTTAACAATTTATATCAGAATCTGTCAGCCCTTCGAGAAATGGATTTGTAACTACATATTTTACTACTTTAAACTTAGGTATTTCTTCCATTATATTGGTCTGATTTTTTGAGGTTGCAAGAAAAAATAGTACACGATTTCGTAGGCTGATGGTCGTTGTTCTTGTTCCACTGCATGAAAGACACAACAAAATTACGTGCTGACATTATATTTTCGTCAGGCATGGAAAGACCCTTTCATGATGTTCAAGAACCAGGGGCGCGCCAGAAGTATCCGGCGCCTGTGTGCAGAACTTCACTTAGCGCCCCATATACCCAAATCCCTCCTCCCTACACGCCCCCCCCCCAAAAAAAATAAAATAAAATTTCAATAACTATAAATACATACCTGCCAAGCCAACCTTCCGGGGTTTTCTCCAGGTCAAATAAACAAATTTTGAACCTGAAATTTTGTTTAATGAAATGTGCCTTGTTTCTATGGGGTTATTTTTTTTTTTTATTTAATAAATTAAATTTCTTGTTCAAAATATTTTTGTTTGACTTTAAAAATAAGGAATGTTGACAGCTATGTAAATAACGGACATCCCTAAAAAATGGGTGCTTCAGCTGCTTGCTACCTCCCACCACAATGGCATACCTCCTAAGAAATTAGCTTTTACCATCTCTCCCCGAATTTTTAAGCGTTCGTCTTTATTTATATTTGTACTTAAAGCAGTTCAAACAAACTTTAATTAAGAAATATAAATGTGTTCAAATAATTAATGGTAGCACCTTGACACAAGGAAAGGGGTGCTCGTAATACGGTAAATATACATAAAGGTGGAAAAATATTTTCTCTAATTACGGAGCGAATTATAATTTTTTTATTGTAAGATGCGATTTAAACAATTACCACACGTAAATCATAATTAGGGGTGCATTTTTAAATGTTTCCCCCGTCCTAGAACGATTGGTTTTATATTAGCAAATATAGAACCGCTATGCTGCTTATATAATAATTGTCAAAACGTATCTTTATCTTGTCACATGCTTAACCCTTCCTTCTTTTTCGGATTTTTTTTATCTTTTTGATTTCAATTATATATTTTTTTTGTTGTTGTTGCTGAAAATTAATACAGTGAAACTTCTTTTAAAGGCCACCCCTATTCAAAGGCCACCTCTATTAAGGGCCAATATTTTTAGGAACGAAAAATTTTCCCATAGACATAATGCTAAATTTACTTCTATTAGGGGCCGCACCTACCCCTCATAAAGGCCATTTTTTTCTTATGTGCCTTAAATCTTAAACAGGTGTATTGAATTTCTGAACCAAAAGGTAAGAGTTCAGCAGAGAACTGCACTTGCAACAAAGAAGGCAGGGGGAGATGGGGAGGATTTAGAAACACAATGAAGGACGACAAACATGTGTTCCTCACACTTTGTTAGACCTTTCAACCTGTAGGGGTTGGGTTGGAGGGAAAACTTGACCCTTTGTTGTGGGTCCACAAAGGATAACAGGTTATCTAGAAAAACTGATTCCACATATACTAAAACTGTGAATGCATATTGAAGCACAATTTTTGCACTTGTGTGTAAAAACGCTAGCATAAATAAATGAACTAATATCTCATTCTAAGGCATTAATAAATTATGCAAATTTAAGTAATTTGTCCCATAAAGTAAAAAAATCATGAGAAACCAAAATTGTCTGTGAAAAAATTATGAAAAGTAAACAAAATTCAATGGAAAATGTTTTCAATCATATATATAGAGTTTGAAAATGTTAATAAACAGTTTTTTCACCTACATAGGTTGTGATTTCCTTATTTTAGTTGTTGTTTTTTTTTGTCACCCCTATTCAAGGGCCACCCCTCATAAGGGCGAATTTTCGATGGAACGGTATGTAGCCCTTACAGGGAGGTTTCACTGTATTATGTTCTATCCCGAATACGCAAACGCAAAATAATTTTGTCATTAAGCAAGTAAGCAGCATTATCCTAGGTCAGGATCGGCGAACCTTTTTACGTGCGCGTGCCAAAAATTCACCAACAATATCTATCAATGGTGTAACGTGCCACATTTTGACATAAAATAATTTTGCAAAGTACGATGTTTATACAAAACACTAGTTAAAAAATCAGATGCTATTTCTCTGCATATTTGAATAAACCATTAAATTAAAATTTTAATTCGTAAATATGATTCATTTATGTAATAATTTTCACTATGATAAGGAAATAAAAATACGAAATTTTATTTTAGAAATTTTTGACCTTATTATTTATGCATCTAGTTATGATTATCCAAGTTGCATTAAGCATTGTATCAATAAATTATTGATGAGATTTTTACTGTTGTATGTTCGATGGAGAATGCTTTATACCTGATTCATATTTTGATAGTTTTATAAATTGGATCCATTTGCCATCTTACTGAAGGGACTGTCTAAAAAAATTAATTTGAAAAATACAGCATTATAAAAATCATACAGAAGGGCAAAATACATGTCGCAAACGCTGCATAACATCGCAAGAAAAGAAAATTCTTTTCATGCAAAAATAATTGCCTTATTTGTGATAGTCTGTCCGTATGAAACAAAATTTTATTCATTATAATAGAAATTAAATTTCATCTGTATAATAATTATAAAATTTATTTTTTCGCGTGCCAGAGAAATTGTCTTATGTGCCAACTCTAGCACGCGTGTCATAGGTTCGCCAACCCTGTCCTAGGTCATATAGTTTTTCAGAAAATCGCACTTTTCCGTTATACATAAACTTTACTTTGCGGGCGCTCAGTGAGGAAATTAGGGGGAGTTCGAGGTACTCATCGTCACGAAATCATCCAAGGATTGCTGATAATAATTTTCAAAAAGGATATTGGATAATTAGCAGATATTAATTAATAACCTTTCTAGATAAAGGCATCACAGATCAAGGCGGCGATGCAACTTTGCAACATCCTTTCAAGGCGCATTTGTCACAATGTCAACTTTAAACTTTGTACAAGGTCTTTGTTTTAGGTAAGGCGAATCATAACGATAAATAGTCACCCTTTTTCATTCCAATTGAATTCAATTATTGATAAATATTTAATAGAACAATGGCAAGTTTTTTACAAAGTCAACGCTTAAATTTATTGTACGGAACTTTTTGTACGCGAGTGAAACTCGCACTTGACCGATTATTCTTTGTTCAAAGCAAATCTAATAAATACAATTGAAATTTCCATGAAACGTAATTCAGTTTGAAGTTGTTCTAAAAAATATTTTTACCTCCTGAACAACATGAAACTTTCTTACATATTCATGGGCTCGTTTTTATGCGTAAAAGCATAAAATGATAGGCGTGACTATTAAATTGGTTTGGAATCGAATGGCGCTTTTAATTTTTTTTTAAGCATTGCATTTTAAATTATATCCTGTTTTACTTATTTATTGTTTCAGTTATATGTAGCCGATTAATTTGTGCTTTTTTCGGTAATTTACATGGGAACCGTGCATAACCTGGGGCTTATGTTGCTTTATCATTGTGCAATACAATTACATTCAAAATTGCATTTATTCATGTATAGGGGGGGGGAAACCTTTCCTCCTTCAAAATTACGTGTTATATTCTATTTCAAATCATTTTAATGCTATTTTGATCAAAATGAAGGGAAAACAGAAATCATGTTTTTCTATTTCAAATTAATTACATTCATATTTATGTCGGCGACGTGTTGATACGGCGCCACTCAAGAGACTGAACGATGAATTTGCTTTCAGTTCGATTTTCTTTTGTGACAGTAGAGTAATTTTTTATTGGCTTTTTTTCTAATATTTAGATATGATATCTAACCCGAAAAGAATATTTTCTGTTTTTAGCCAACGAGCATCAGTTTGAGGTTTTTTGTCTTCTATTGCGTACGAGTATAAAATACACGTTAGTGGTTTTTCTATTTATTTTGTATCGTGAACATTGCCCATGCTAAGGTTCTGCTCTGCAGATTTACGAAGTCAATTTCATTTGTACGTAGATATAATTGCCATGCATAGTTATTCTGATAGAAAGCAATCAAGCAGTGTTTCCCCTTTTTTGTATAAGAGCACCGAATTTTTAATCTAATCTGATTTTCAGGGACTCACCACAAAAGATTGCTACTGCTAATCAGAAGGAATCGATTATAGTTTAAGATATGCACCTTTTATAGGAAATTGAAAAACATTAGTCCATTTTTCAGCAAATAAATATTAATTTCGGTAAATTTCATTTTATTTTTTTCTTAAAAATGCGTATCTGCAAACTGTCCTTTTTTGTGTTAACACTATTTCCGAATCATAATCCTTACCATATTTAATCGAAGAATTCTGCAATTAATTAACATTAAAATTAGGCAAAGATTACTATTTAAAAGGAGTGATAACTAGAAAGTGGAATAGTTGACAGCTAAGTACACTGGCCTCCAAAAGTTAAGGTACACGGACTAAATGCGTTCGATTGCACACATTTTGTCGAATATCTACAAAACTTTTTGGCGAATTGTTCTTGAACTTCTGGGATGAAAAGAACATGTTTGATTTCATATTTCTAGGTGAAGATTTAGTCGGGGGTACAATTAGGGGGCTAATAATAAATTTAATAATAAAATAATATTTGCGATCACCTATGTAACAGGAAAGACTGGAAACGGTTTGTCACTGTGGTAAATGATTATTTGAGTCCTGTTCAACATTTGTATGCATTTGTGTAAGCATAGCTCTCATATTCGTGAAGATGTTAACGTTTTTGTGAAAAACGCAAACTTTTTTTTTTTATAGCATACAGAGTTTTCAACCAAAATTAACACAACTTTCCAAAAACCTGACAAAGAACAGTAGAAATAGTATACTGCAATTAAAACATGAATATATTGAATATTTGATGGGATATGGACATTTTTATGAGATAATTTTTAACTGCGCATGCGCGGCAGATTTCAAAATTTTTATTTCAGAATTTGGTAGTCAGCTATTTAGGGCAACTTATATAAAAAGTCTAGTCAAATATCGCGAAAATTCACAAAGATGGGGTCGATATAGTAAGTTGCTTCCTAAAAATAGCTTTATTATAAGGGATTTTACACAACTTTTCAATCAGCTCACTACATCTTCCTAAGTTTTCACAACATTTGACTGGACTTTTTATAGAAGTTACCCCAAAATACTGAGTACCAAATTATGAAATAAAAATTTTGAAATCTTCCGCGCGTGCGCAGTTAAAAATTATCTCATAAAAATGCCCATATCTTATCAAATATTCGATATATTCATGTTTTAATTGCAGTATACTGTTTCTACTGTTCTTTGTCAGGTTTTTGGAAAGTTGTGTTAAATTTGGTTGAAAACTCTGTATGCTATTAAAAAAAAAGTTTGAGTTTTTCACAAAAACGTTAACATCTTCACGAATATGAGTGCTATGCTTACACAAATGCATACAAACGTTGAACAGGACCCAAATAGTCACTTACCACAGTGACAAACCATTTCCATCCTTTCCTGTTACATAGGTGATCGCAAATATTATTTTATTATTAAATTCATTATTAGCCCCTAATTGTACCCCCGACTAAATCTTCACCGAGAAATATGAAATGAAACATGTTCTTTTCATCCCAGAAGTTCAAGAACAATTCGCCAATAAGTTTTGTAGATATTCGACAAAACGTGTGCAATCGAATGGATTTAGTCTGTGTACCTTAACTTTTGGAGGTCAGTGTATATGCTGATAGATATTATTTAATTTTTACTTTCTTCTGTCTTTACAAGAGGAAAGTATTGGATTCATGAAAATTTTCGAATTCCGGTTTTCGACGGATTTACACGTTTTAGGGGTCAGAGAACCCGAAAAACATGTTTTTACAAAATGTCTGTCTGTGAGTCTGTCTGTGTGTGACACAAATTTTGTGGGCGCTCTAACTCAAGAACTAAAGCACGGAATTTAATAAAAATTTATATTCAGGTAGTCCCTGATCAGAGTTGGGCAAAATACATCGAAAAGTCATTTTCGATACAAAATACAAAATACATTCGTTTTAGAACCTAAAATACAAAATACAAAATACTTTTCGAATTTTAAAATATCCAAATACAAAATACATGTATTTTCAAAATACATTGAAAATACAAAATACATTTAAAATTTTAAAAGTTTGGGCATAAGGTTACAGGTCTGCACCGGCCGTGCCTGGCAGGCCAATTTTCATTCAGAACACTCTGATCGTGCCGGACCTGGATTTCACTCTTTCCGGGTCAGGCACGGGTTTTATGTTTTTCTGAAGGCTTGGGCCGGTCAGGACATCGACATCATTCTTTCCGGTCCGGGCCTGACTTCTTTTTTTACGGGCTGAATCGAGGCTTAGTCCCTTGGGGATGAGCATCTTATACAGAATTTTTAATCTTTTATCATCGGTTTTTCATAACAGAAAATTTGGCCTAATTGGATCAAGAAAACGTCCTGATAAAATATGGCAAAATTTACAATAAAAAAGAACTGGTGGGGATAATCAAGATTCTGAACATCATTCTTCATAGAGGTCTGCACTGTCCAAAATTTTCAAGCTCGGTCCCGACCCAACACGTATGAAAATGTTTGGCCCGTCCCTGCCCGGTCTGGCCTATGCAAAAATCAGTAAAATCTGGCACGGCCCAACAATTTTTGCACAAAATGTATATTTTTAAAAATCGCCATTATTCTACAATTAAATTGCTAAATTTATTATTTTTAAAGAATACTACATATAGTATCTCTAGGCAATGAAGTTAAAGCACAGAAAAAGAAACTGTGAAAAAGAACCTGCCTAAGACGAATCATGTGTAAAACTGAAAAATGTGTTGATCCATGCAAAATGAATATAATAACACGCGCGAAAAGAATACATTTACAACAAACTATGTACCTGCTAAGAACGAAAGCTGTCTATAACGGATATTCTCCTTTCCTGTCGATTCCGTCTTGGAAGATTTTATGCTATAGCATTTTTCATATATTTAAGTCTCCACACCATGGAATGTGGATTAGAATGTGGATTAGATTTTAAATGATAACTAAGATTTTTCCATACAAATACAGAAACATTTAAAAGATAAATATCGCAGTCCAGCATGTTTTCTTAATAAAAGTATAAACATGAAAAAAAGCTGAAATAAGTATTTTTTGTCAGAATTCCTCATACGAGACGATTTTTAACCATATTGGCGTAAAAATCAATATTTTGTTGAAATTCAGTTGGACCGGGTTAATCAAGGTTTTGTACGAGCTGGGATCGGGCCGAACTTTTAGCTTTTATACCAGGCTGTGCCAATATTTATTTTATTATTATTTTTTTTTGTACAGGACGGGACGGGCTAAAAAGATTTTCCTACGTGTTGGGCTCGGGCCGTGTATGTTTGCGTAGTAACAGTTAGACAAAATAATAGTTTTTTTCATTTTAAACAATATAGTGAAGTTTATTTTTAAAATAGGTTAACAAACCAGCGATGTAGTGGAGGATATACGGAGATATACGCCGTATACCACCTGGATTATTTTTAAGAAGTCTGTACACTCTCTGTTTAATCAAAAAAGTTACAGCGCCTACCTCTGTTTTCACAGCCTAAGAGAGACTGCTCAGATGAGGATATTAAGAACATAGATCCCCCCCCCCCCCTCCAGACAACTCTTATTAAGGATTTTAAAAGTGCAATTTTTTCAGCTGGAACTGAATCCGCAGGAAACCGTGACTTTTTTCTTACGATTTCAGCACTGTTTCAAACCCATCCGCAAGTGTCAACTAGAACAGACCAGAACTCGAATTAGGGTCAAACCAACTCGAACCCGACCCACAATGAAAGAATGAGCTTCCACCTGACCCAAACGGCATCTCTGGTTGATGTGCGTTCGGGTAAAATCTGGTTACTTACTTGGTGCAGAACAGTAATTCACGTTCATTTTACTTAATTCCCTTAGCTATTTAATATCGCTCATTTTGACGTGCAGTACACGATGGATGATATATTAAAATTTCGTGATGATAGCTTCATTTTTACGAAAGTTAATGCTTATAAAACCAAAAAAAGGTTTATAGTATTGTCCTGTTGAAATCGAAACGTTGTCACCTTCAAACTAAACCCTTTCTTTAAAAAAAAAAAAAAAGTAGAAGAAGAGTGAGCGAGATTGAAAATCGTAGCATCAATTCAAGAGTTATGCATGGATATACACGAATTGCATAACCCCCTTTGTTGGAAGTCTGTATATATATATATATATATATATAGATATAGATAATTCATTAATGCCTCGATCACTGCAACTCAAATATGAGTGCTTCACATGAATAAAAAATAAGAAATAATTTAAAGAGAAATATAAAATAAACAACATGCTAAATGTTTTTGTTTAAGACCTAGGAATATCATATTATGCGGAAATGACACCAAATAATGTTTTTTCTTATTTTTTTCTTTTAGTAGCGAGCTTTAGTAATGATCTTTTAGAGTTTAATAAATTTAAAGTGCCTGTAATCAATGCATCGCTCTTCGTCGTGGTCTGTCTTAAAGTTTCATCAATCTTGAATAAGTGATTTTATTAAAATGACTTTAAATTTTCATAACGTATTGAATATCTCATTCCTTTATATTGTAAAACTGTATTTAAACATATACATACTGTATTTGTAATAATAAATATATTAATAAATATAACTATATTTATGTAATAAAATTCATTCTCCATTTAATAAATATCACGAGTGGGGTAAATTATACCTGAACATTAATACAATGAATACAAAGGAGCTATAAAAAATAATGTTTCAATCAATGCATAACCGTTATAAAACCAAAAATCTTACCTTTAAATGAGTTTTAAAGTTAGTTGTGGCTTGGAAAGTTCCACTTATAAAAGTAGACCTTGTTTTACACATGCATAATGCGTTAACTTTTTAACAACATTATCAACAGAAATTATTTTTTAAAAAATTCCCGCCTAATACAGCGCAACTGTATTATCCCAAATAATTAATTCACTTGATACATTACCAGCGGGGGCTGAGTCATTCTTTCATGAGTCTCCTAAATAACTAACTGCAGTATATTTCTATGGTATTTAAAAAATAGAATACACAGCAAAACTCTAAAAGATTCTTCCTGTTTATCACACATTAGTTTTTCATTCTCATAGCAACGTTAGAACTATAAAAACTAGAACGTTTTGTAATCATTCAGCAAAAATACTTCAGCAGAGCAGATGCATTCATTATAATCCTAAGACGAAACAAAACAGTCAGGCACGTATTTTGCTTTTGTGAATCTTAGATTTTGCGGTTTTAAAAAAGCAGCTTGAAATCGACAGAAATGTATTTTGAGCATTTTTAAAATACAAAATACTTGGAAAAATCATTTCAAAATACATTACCAAAATACTTTCCTTTCGTCCGTTTAAAATACAAAATACAAATGTATTTTGAAAATGTATTTCAAATACATGTATTTTCGATACTGCCCAACTCTGTCCCTGATGAAAATTGGTGCTGATTAGTTTTTGGTGTAAATCGCTCAACAGGTGGCGCTGCTATGCTGCATTTTTTTCCGATTTCCGCAATAGCTGTATCTCAAGAACTAATGCACGGATTTTCATAAAACTTCAGGTTCCGTTAGTCCTTGACATAAATGGATGCTGTTTACGCTTTGGTGTAAATCGCCCAACAGGTGGCGCTGCTAGGCTGCATTTTGCAGGATTTACACGATTTCTGCAATAACTCTATCCTCGGCTCTATCTCAAGAACGAATGGACACATTTTCATCAAACTTCAGATTCAGTTACTCTTTGATACGAAATGATGCTGACTACGTGTTGGTGTAAATCGCTCGACAGGTGGCGCTGCTATGCTGCATTTTTCATGATTTGCGCAATAGCTCTATCTCAAGGACTAATGCACGAATTTTCCTCAAACTTCATATTCAGTTAGATGTTGACATAAGTTGATGATAATTAGGTTCGGGTGTAAATAACCCAATAGGTGGCGCTGCATTGCTGCATTTTGCTGGATTTACACGATTTCAGCGACACCTGGAGAACTAATGCACGGAATTTCATCTTTTTAGAATTCTCATGTTGAGCACAGATTGCCATTTAATTTGGCACTGTGATAGCGAATTTTGAAGCATTGACACGTATGAGATAGAAGAAAGTTTTGTGATGGCCACAACATACTAGTTTTATTTTGCTAAATAAAAAAAAAATGCTTTAAATTTTGCAAATAATGTACGATATATAAATATGCAGATTGGAGTGACAGGGGGGGGGAGGGGAAACGGCACCGCAAAATACTAGGGCTCCGGTACTTTTTTGTTAGAAATTAAGCCCTGATCGTCAGTATGTCTATCGCTACCAATACTACAATAAGATACAAGTGTTACATATTTTCAATCATTTGAATAATGGAGTCCATCCATATTTGCCACCAGCTGCAATGCGCATCCTGTTTTCGGAAAGGTTGGAAAAGCCTGATCTAGAGCAGGGATGCCAAACACGGCATTCGCGGTTTCCTTTCCGAATTTGTAAAGTTTCTAGCTTCTTTTTTTTTAATGTATTTCAGTCGCTTGAAGGCGCCGTTAAAACTTATGTGGCGCCCTTCGGCCGTTAACATTCAACTTATCTTTCGACACCTTGGCGCCTTTCGGCTTGAGACCCCCCCCCCCCCCCCATCCCTCCTAAAGCTACGCCGCTGAAAAACATCTGCAAATTTTATATATTTTTAAAATAAAAATAAATTCATAAATGCATCAGAAATAAACCACTTTCGAGTTTAATAAATTTAAATTAAATAAAAAATTTCAAATATTTCAGCTTCGCCTAAAATATTTGGCGCCTTTAGTATTCTGGCGCCTGTGTGCGGTGCACACTTTGCACACTGGGTCGGCGCGCCCCTGTCAAGAACGTACTTTTTAAAAGAGTTTCCGGCAAAAATGGTTCGACATCGGCCTGTCAAGACTGAGCGTCAGTAACTCTACCAATTATTCGGGTGGGCTAGACTTTCGTCAGAATGCGATGTGTCATAAGTCTATACAGCCACATATCGCACTGACAAATTTGCATAGCGAAATTCATCACAATATTCAGGTGGGTGGAACTTCAAAGGGGCGTTTAAACTTTGCATTGGGATTCCAGTCAAATTTAATCCAGAAAAGTCACATAACATCGCTTGGTCACTAGCAGATATTAAAACGTTATCTTACTTCAAATCTATATGAGCGAAGCCAGATGTATGCATTTTAAACCATCCTGACAGTCAGAAAGTCATCATTTTACTATTATTAATTCTTTTTTATCAATCATAAAACTTTTGCTAAGGCATTTTCGGCATGACGAATAACTTTATAATGGAAGAATATTTTTGTGACACAATACAGACCAAATGAGTTCTTTAATATGCCACATTTTTTTTATTATCAACGATCTTAATGGCTACAGTTTCTTCTTTTGCTGAAAGGTCACTTAACACTTCCCCGAAACCATCTTCACCTAGATGTTCCACATGACAATATCCTTTTTCATGCAGAAAATCAACAACAGTCTTTGGAAATAATGTATCTCCAGTAGATAGTTTTATTCAAAAAAGCAAATAATATCACTATCAAAAGCAAAATTTTTTAATGAATTCGCAAAATATATGGAATCTTTAAACCACATGACAGCTTTAAAAAGACCATAAGTGACCAAATCAGTTGTGTAACAATTGTCTGCAGCCACATTGTTGGTTTTGCATGCAGCTACATTGTTGGAAATGAATTTTTCCATTTCAAACAATGTCTTTGAATGCATTGTTTCTTAAATTATTGCAATAAGTTTCATTGCTGTAATGAATTTATAATGCATAGCATTGTTGGAAAAAAGCCAAAGACTGTTGACATTGTTGAAATTGTTTTTGTTTCGGTCTTTGTAAAAGTGCAGCGAAACACTAATTTATGTGCTCAATCCCAGATCCTAAGAGAGAGTTGATTTGGCGTACTGTAGTTAGAATGTCTTAGCACAAATTGAACTTCATTGTTAATTTATTATGTTTTTTTAGGAGGGCGGGTGTGCGTGACAAGTCTTTCAATAAAACTAAACAAAGTCTTTAAATAAATTAACCAACTACATTACCAATGACTCAATATATTTCAAATATAAGGCCTTTTTTTGTTTCATTCTAATGATTTTTTTTTTAAACTGAGGGCTGGTCATCAGTCTGTGGATATACTAATTTGTAAAATGTTTCCATTTTTATATTTTGTTTTTAATTGTAAATGTTTTTAATGACTTTTCCTTTCGAAATTGTGCAAATCCGTTGTCTCAGAATAAAAAGAGAAATAAGGAAAAATATTCAGACACGTGGCATTTATATTTTTTTACTTGAAAGCCAAAATTTGGTAAAATTATTTTAACACTTATTCTTTGTTTTTACACTGAAAATTTGAGCTGCGGTATTTGTTCCACTCCTCCAGAAGAGCTCTTTCTAGTTTTTGGAGAGTTTGTGGCCAGCAACTCGTCTGCCTAGAGTTTCCCTAACGAAGTCTATTGGTTTCATGTACGGAGAGCATGCTGGCCATTCCATTCGTATGATTTCTACATCAAAAAGGAAATATTCTGCCAAGTGAGCACGATGTGGCTTACAATTGTCGTCCATTAACATGAAGTGATCTCCAATGGCTGCAGCGTAAGAGACTACAATAGATTTGAGTATCTCATCTCTATACCGCTGACCGATCAGAGATCCATTTCCAATGATCTGGAGGTCGGTGGGCCCATCAATGCGGATGCTAGCATAGACCATCACTCCCAAATTGCCAAATCTGAAATTTCCTTGCACGAACGCAGTATTGTTCCTAGTGACACGTTCTCTCCAGATGAAAAAACGCCTACTATCAGAATCAACAGAAAAACGTCAGAGAGAACAATATTGCGCCATTCATTTCTCCATTTACGTTTAGTCGGTTTTGGACAGCTTGAGCTGAAAATGTGGTGCCAGTAGCCGAGCGAAGGTATTTTTGAAGAAAAATGGTATTCATATTTCGGTTTCTTAGAGCCGTTAGCGTTAAATATCGATCTTTATTTGGCGTTGTTGCACATCTAAGACCTTTCCATGGCTTTCGCCCTGCATTTCCAGTCGCTGGATCGTCGTTCCAGATCCTGGAAATCAGACTTTGTGAAATTCTAGTGGCTTCTGCTAATTCGACTTGTGTTTGGCACCCCTCTAAACGACCAACAATTCTCCAAGCTTCTGATTCGGTTAAATGACTTCGTTAAGGCGTCATACTCGTTGAAAGAAAGCTCTTATCTTTCTTATCTTTCTTCTGTTGAAAGAAAGCTCTATCATTGTTTTCCGCTTTGTGTTTCTGTAAAATGAAAGCCAAATTCCATTCGCTGCCACTAAAGCGTCATTTTTAACGTCAAAATCAAAATTTGATTATTCCAAAGTTTGAAAATGAGAAAAATTTGTATTTGTGACCATCTTCTTCAATTTTCTGTAGAAAAATGCCACTTATACGTTTAATTTATATAAGACTTACAATATCCTTTAATAGTTTTAAGGGGGTCCGGGACACAAAAATCTTAAAATTTTCTTAAATTTTTTTTTACTGCATTAAAAGTTTCTCTGTTTTATTTCTGCTTAAAATGAAGTTTAAATCATGTTTCTATCTAAATTGGAACAGGAAATATTTATTTTTTCGTTTTGGTTTGTTTTCAAAATATAGCTTTTAAGCAATTGTCATGAAAACGACTTTTTGCGAAAATGCGTTTTTCTTCATGACGGGCTTTTTCACCATTTCTCATATTTAAATTGTTATAAGTAAAAACCGTTAAAGGTAAATGCTTCAAACTTGGAACATGTCTTTTTCAATTATTTTACTTCAATTTTGATTCAGCAAATTTGAAAAAAAAATTACTTTTGAAAATATGATTTTAAACAAAAGTTACGTCATTTTTTTCCAAATTTTTAATTTAAGTATTATTAATTTTTATTTAAATTAATATTTTTTAAAATGCAGAATTTAAATTAAAACTCATATATTTCTGTTTATTTAAATACAAAAAAATTGAAATTCTAGAAATAATATTTCGAGTTATAACGATTTTAAACTACCCCACTTTTTAAACAAAATTTACATTTTAAATTTATAAAAAAGTATGAGAAGTTTTATCATGTGAATTTATTTACAAATGATATGGTTAACCATAACAAAAAAGTTCGAAATTTTAGCTGAATAAATAAAATTTTTTTGAAAATGTGTCCCGGACCCCCACAAGTAGTGTATTTTATTGATATAATTTTCTCATTGTAATAAAAAGTAAATATAGTTTTAATTTGAATAGATGGTGTTTAAGAACATGAAAGTTGTTCAAAGCTTTCCTCGTTTTTGACTTTCTTGCGATGTACTCTGTATTGGCTGTTGGGTCAACTTATTGGTCACTGGGTGAAATCTATGATTAAAAATTGTGGTACATTTTTGAAAAATTCAAAGAAAAGGTGAAAACCCGAATTAAATTTAATACTATGACAAAATTGATTGTGCTGCAGAATACTCCCGCAGTAAGTATTCTGTCACAACTAAGTTGAAAAGAAGCAAGTTCGTAACGCTTACTTCTATTATTCTTTTAAGTGATATAAAACAGTAAACTGCTGTTTACATATCACTGACGTTTATTTTTTTTTACTTTCATAAGAGAAAACTAATTTGTATAATTTATTGCAAATTATTTGCAATTAATGCAAAGAAAAAAATACAGAACTTGCAGTAGAAGAAAGCGTAATTAGCAAATAAATTAAAACACGTTACTTTCTATAATTGAAATGTTCAAGTTTTAACAACTTATATATCAAATAAAAAAATCAACTTTTTAATATTAAAAAATAATTTTATGGCTTCATGTATTCGAAAATTAATTTTGAAAAGTGGAATTTTATTATCGTAATGAGCTCACCACCAGGAGTATATACCTCTAATCTTTTCAAAAAAAAAAAAAAAAAAAAAAAAAAACTAAAACGTGTAATGGTCATTGTATAATTAATGCACTAAACGTACTTGTGAAAAACTTGTAAACTTTCAGAAACGAAGTTAGTGCTAATTATGCACAAGTTTAATGGTCATTTTTATGGTAATTAATTGTTTTTCTGAAATTCACTTTGTTTAATGAAGCATACTAATATTGGGAGAACATCATTAAAAAGCAATTATTTAAGTCAAACTCACTAGACAACCGGAAGAACAACTCTTTCATCTTACGAATAACATTTAAACTCTGCTACAAAGAGCAGAAAGAATTCAGATTTTTAAAATTAAAATTATAATTATAAGTAATGTTTTCAAAACTTTAGCGTTTCAAACTTTAATGTTTTCAAAGAGTATTTGTTTAATAATTCCAAAATTTCAGTCTCTTTGTAAATTTAGCTTCAGTTTTTTTAAAGCGGTTCTCAAAACCAAATATATACATATATATTTCCCCCGCTCATCAACGTGAAATTTTCTGAAGTATTTTCTGACTTATTTTTAAACACAAAAGTTTGACTCTTGCAGGCATGATTACTGAAATGATTTATAATCGAACGTTTTTTTCCTTTTCGATAAATTAAACACATCTTGAGTTATTAGCGATTATTGTTTCACGACACCAGTTTTTTTTTCCTTTGCCGCGTTCTCGTGTCCGGAAAATTCAGTTCAAAACGCAAATTGACAAGGTTTTCTGAACAAGCTTCTGCCTATACAGAAGAATGTAATCAATGGTTCAATTAAAAATTTTCAGAATAACAGCACCTGACAATTTCATGCGTTTGCGAACAAAAATGAATTAAAAAATGTATCAGAAATTGACTGAATTGTATTTGAATACATCCTTAAAAAGGAGAAATATGACTTTTTAGCTTTCCCATGTTATTGGATCTTAAAATATTTTATAAATATCATGCATGATGTAGAGAAAGTTCTGATATTATGGAATACCATTTAAATTTTTATTTTTAAGTCATTAATTAAAAAAATTGAGATACATTAAAAGTTAGTAAAGCAAAATTTTGGCCATTTCTTAATAAATTTTTAACGATTTAAAGTGAAAAAAAATGGATATCAATGTTTGACTTTAAGAAAAAAGTTGTACTTTCGAGTAATGGCAACCAATCGGGTAATATGCAAAAGGGTTATAAGATACAAATCACCAAAAAGCAACGTTTAATCATGCAATAAATACATTAGGTAATGTGAATAAAAACAGACGTATACGTTTCGTGAGTTCCAGGACTCACGTCATCAGTGTATAAAATCTATGCATAAAAACAATATCCCCCCCCCCCTTACTACATGCATGGCGAAAACCCAAATGTCAGTAAGCACAGCACCGGAACACCATAAAGTTCCAGCAACCAATGAAATCAAAGCGGAAGCGAAGCATCTTGACACAACAAATCCATCCAGAAAGTTGAGATGTAAGGTACACTAGACAAATCATTAACCAAGGAGTTTTTGCATGGATGGATATGAACAGCTTCAAAAAAGTCTAAATCTAGAGGTGTAATGCATTTCTTCATAATAGTAGCTGAGTCAAAATAAATTAAAATTATGTTCCTCCTCCCAGCAATGAGAAGCAGTAGAGGATTTTTGCAATTCTTCTTTCTTTACATAGTTTATGTGTTCCTTAACTCTGTAACGGAGTTTTAGTTTAGTTTGTCCAATATAAGACAACTAACTTTTAAACTCTAGCACAAAGAGTAAAAAATATTCAGATTTCTAAAATTATAATTATAATTACAAATAATGGCACAAATTTATTTAAAATTGCTTCTGCATGCCATTGAGATGAATGCCATGAAATGTTTTTAAGTAAATTTTTTCATTTTAATTATTGTTTTTTCGTATTAAACTAAAAATCTTAGTAATTACCAATTTTAAAAGACAGAAAATCTTCGCTTATTTCCTAAATTTACTTTTTTAAATTAAATGAAATGCAACTAAAGATCATATGGTTTAATGAACAGTGACAATATTTACTTCTCAGTTTACTAGTTTGTAATTTGCTGACCTACAGTGGCTGACAAAAAAACTGTATCGCCTAGAGAAATACACTTTTTGGATTTTTGATGCACTACTTCGTTTTCCTAAAATTAATTTAGTTGCTTCAAAGCAACACATGGCATGACTGCACATCCCAGTCGCTTCATACAGCAATTACAAAACAATGCGCCAACCAGTTTTCATAAATAGTGTCAAATTGATAGAATGGTCAATTGCTGTGATTTTTTATGCTGTAAAAGCATGGTTCCCCACCTCGGAAAAAAGTACTGCAGTTGCTTTAAGAGAAGAAGGGTGTTCGACAGTGTGATCACCAAAATAAAGGATGACATCATTTTATACTTGCTAGAAAGATTAAGTGGAGTTTGAAACTGGGGATGTCGAGAGAATAGCCTGAGCAGGCCGAAAGAGGGTAACTACAACGTCTAAAATCTGTATGTGAGCTGATGTGTCTCTGTTATCGTCATGCAAGCACTCTAGATTTAAAAATTGAATTTTGAAACGCCTTGTGATGTTACTACAAGTGCACGAACTGTACAACGGTGGCTTACGCAATGGGGGTCTGTATTCTTATCGCACACCGAAAAGCCTTTACTTACAAAAATAATTTTCAGAAGCTACTTTTGCTTGGGTACAAAAACAAGTTTCATGGACAAGCGCTCAGTACGACTCAGTAATTGTTTTGGATGAATCTAAACGAAGTCTTCATGGATCGGACTGCAAGTGGTATGTTAGTAGACGAAAAAGTGAAACATATCATTAAGACTGCATTTCGCAGACTGTGAAATTACTAGTCAGCCAAATGATCTGAAAAAGCACATTCAACAAAGGGATGGGACGATTAAAATTATTACTTAACAACAGTTTCTACCGACATGTTGGAAGTGTGTTTAAGGTCATAATTATTCGAAATACTTTTAAAGGGTAGAAAATGCCTTTTTTAAAAAGACTTAGCCCCTTGTCATACGATGAAATTGGAAGTAGAATCTAATTTATGAATTTGTTCATTGATAAATGAATTTGTTGCGCCATTTTCAAGTTTTCATCTCCATGACTTAGCATATATTAATAAAGTAATTTTACAACAATTGCCTACTTTTGGGCCAGGTCTGTCTAAAACAATCTGGTATTAAAGCTTTGGACTGGCCTGAGAATGTTCTTGATCTTAATTCCATTCAAAATATTTAGCTTATAATGAGTGCTAAAATTCCTAAAACAAAAAGCAGGGTAGAAGGATTAATGTAGGGAAGCATTATTAGGATTTGTTGCCACAGGGTTCGTACGGTCCTTGAATTTCCAGATTAAGAAATTCTTCGGCACCAGTATTTTCTTATAAAAATCTTTACTTAAATAAGGCTAAATTTTGCACGTTCAAACGAGACTTATTTTTCTATAAACAAATTCTGATATATGGCCTTGAAAATAACTGTACCCGTAAGAACCCTGCACCATGAAATTTGGCACCATTACATTCAGAAATTGATTTCTATCATGGCGGACCGCTGCAAGGCTGTCATCGACGCAGTCAGAGAATTTATAAATTATTAAAGTGGTCCTTTTGCATATAATCACATCAACAGGCATGTAACATGATTTCAGGTATGTAAAATTTATTCATAGGTTCTGCATTTGTGGTTAAATACTTCGTTCCATGTTTTGATAAAATAGAGGATTTTTCAATTTTAGAACTTATCCAACACAATTAGGTGTTTGAGTAAACTAATTTTTATGACAAATTTATATTACAGGTTTCGATTAATGTTACAACATCATCTTTACATGAAACGTAAACATAATACACATTATTTGCACACTTTTCCATTTTTTCACAGATGATGCAGTTTTTTAGTCCACACTGTATTTTAACATAATTATAAAATAATCACTAAACAAAAGTAAATACAGAGAAATTTAAGATGAAAAAGTAAACCTAATTTTACAAATATGTCAAAAATTTACCAACTTCATTATGTATTTTTAATCTAAAAAAGTATATCCATTTTTAATTTAAAATTTTCTCTTTAAATATTAAGATCCAAAGATGATATCCAAAAATATTATAGGTTTTTTTAATGACTACGAGTGTTTAATTAACTTTTTATTAATAAAAGAAAATCAACCACCTTGGTAGTCATAATAAAATACATATATATTTTTTAGAGCCGTTAAAAATATTGATATACTTCTATTAAAGGAATTTTCTACTTATAATCTCACATTTTTATTCAAAATGAAAGAGAACTAACAGTACTCACAAAAATGGAAAAAAATATAATTTGATAAATAAAAAAATACAATTAATATATAAATCGTAAAATGTGAAAAAAGGCTGTTTTTTTTTAAATAGTTTAATGTATTCTAGCATTAACATAAAATTTTCTCTGAAAAAGAGCACGAAGCGCCTCCAAGTTTAATTAGCAAAAGTTTTAAAATAGCTTTGCCTTTTTTAATTAAAAGTTTAAAAATTTATCAACTCACAAAAATGCTTCATAAACTCTGTATAACAGTGAAAAAGGACATTATGGCTTCAAGTGTTCAAAATTAGTTTGGAAGAGTGGAGTTTTATTACAGTAATGAGTTTATCTCTTCGAGTATGTGACTCTAATGCTTTCAAAACGTAGAAAAAAATAATTGTGGGCATTTATGTAATTAATGTACCAATGGTATTTGTAAAAATCTTGTTAACTTGGGGAAATGGACTAATGTTAATAATATATATTTTGAAAAGTTATTTTTGTAATGCTTAATTGTTTCTTTTAAAATGCACTTTTAAAAATAAGGTTTATTGATATTGAGATTAAATATTACAATTTAAATTACAAGCATATTTAACAAGGATGAAAGAATTCTTTCATCATAAAAATATATTTACAAGAGAAAGTTTTGAACAGATAAAATCCAATTTAAGCGAAAAAGTGACTGAATTTTATGTTATCTGCTCGGTAATGTTCATTCTTCTTTTTTAAGCATAAGTTGGCTTCTATGATGAGGTTAGCAAAACTACGCTGCGAACAAAAAATTTAAGCTGTACATTTCCAATAAAAACTCTGTAAAAAACATCATAAAACGTAAAACTACCGAAACATTTAGTTAATTTACATACGTTTGAAAGGGGTGTTGTTTGTTTCCAAATGTAGGTCAACATATTATTCTTTGCTGCCAAATATTGACACAGACTCTTTTCTGATCAACTTTTTCTATTTTGAATAATTTTCATAGTATTTATTTTGAAACAGAGTAACTAAATTTTATGTTACCTACTTGGTATTGCGCATTCTTGCTTTCTTACGTACAAGCCGGCTTTTGTGATAAAATACACAATAATGCGTGAGCAAGTAGAATAATTGAGATGCACAATCCCAATAGAAACTCTGTAAAAAATATTCTAAAACGTAAAAAACGCCAAACACTTAGCCAATTTACATACTCTTGAAGGAGTGCTGTTTGTTCCACATATAGTTCAACATATTTTTCTTTAATGCTTAATAGTAACACAGACTCTCTTCTGGTCAACATTTTCTATTCTGAATATTTTTCATAATATTCTTTTTGAGACTGAATAACTAAATTTTATGTTATCTGCTTGGTATTGCACGTTCTTCACTCTTGCTTTCTTACGTATATGTTGGCTTTTTTGATAAGGTATACAACCAACCATAAAAAGCTAGCTGCACAATCCCAATAGGAACTCTGTAAAAATATCATGAAACGTTATAAACATCAAAACATTTGGCTAATTAACATTATTAATTTTACTTTTGAAACGACTAATGTTTGTTTTCAAATGCAGTTCATCGAACTTTTTGTCACTGTCAAATAGTGACATAGACTCCTTTCTGGTGACCTCTTTTTATTATTAACCCGTTCGTAACGACCTTCACGTATACGTGACTTCAATTTTCTAAAAATATTTAATTATTCCTACCAGTAATTTTCATTCTAAATTTTGCATTGCTCAGTTAGAAAATTTTCGTGATGAAGTCAGAAGAAAAATTCTACTTTGAAAAACCGGTGATAAAAGATTATAATTTCTGTAAAGAACGCTCTTCGAGAAGGGTTTAATATTTTTCAGAGTATTTGTTTTGAGTGAGTAACTGAATTTTGAATTATAAACCTGGCATTGCGCATACTTGCTTTCATATGTATAAGGTATCTTCTATCCATTAGAAGGATTCTCTTGTTAGCATAAACATAAAACAAAAATTAAACCGACTTTTAGAGATTGACTTCATTTTTATTTGCATATTGCCCGCCAGTTGTCGTATTTTAATGAGAATGATCCGGTACAACATAGCGTTTTGGTGAGAACCGTATATTGTTATCTAAATTCACTCTAAGCCAGTCACATTGTTCGTAACCTCAATACCGCATTAAAATCAAACTCAAACTGAAGCTCAAACACATTGCCAGCATCGTGTACATTTGATTGTCAGTAGGCATTCCAACATTAAAATTTTCAACCTGGCTCTGTCAAAAAATAAAGCACTATATGATGGATATTTTAAAATATTTCTGTACTAATTGGCTATGTAATGGTCAGTATGGCTTCCACTGAAAATACCATGATCAATATTGATTGTATGAGCTATATCGGGATCAATATTGTTTGAATTGGTTACAGAAATGGATATATAGATTTTTTGTACTGGCCTTATAAAGAAAAATATTGGAAATATTGGGATGTTTACAATATTGCACCAATTATGAAAATATTGCACAAATACTGGCACTATATATTTCGATATTTTATTGCCAATATTTGTAAATGGATGCTAATATCTCTTCAATAATTGTGCTTCTTATAACAAGTGCTCTCAATATGAAGCCGACATTTAACCACTATTCATATTTCATTGGAAGTATTTATCATGAATGCAGTCTATATATGCCATATTGGTTTCATACAGTCGGCATAGCAAAAAGAATGCCACTTACATTTTAAGCATCAAGATGTCTGTCTCAGAAAACATGTGGTACGAAGAATGTTTACCTTAACAAAGTATCAATATTTCCAGGCAAGTGAATGATTTTTACGATATTTAGAGTCTAAAAGAAAAAAAAAATAGACAGCCAGTGAAGTATGCTATTCTTTGGTCCGGATGAAATTTATACCGCACACCATCTAAGAGAGCCCTTCTCAACAAAAATATAACTATCGAAACCGGAATATTCATTTAAAAGTTATTCCTGACATATACAGACATAAACATATAGGGACTAAATAGATAAAACATATACAGACGAATTCTGCAGCTGCCTTTGTTTGGAGTCAGAGAATACAAAAAATTTGTAATACCAGAATTTACAATTTAGTTATGTAGAATTAAGGAAACATTAAGGATTTTCTGTTCATTTTTGGAACACTCCTAATTTTTATGTCCGTCCGTATACGCTGTAGAAAAAGACAGCTATTTTACAATCTAGTAAAATATAATATAACCAAGTACGAAAATATACAATGCCTCTTCCAAGTTACTAACGATTTTGAAAAGCTTTCTTTATCTTTTGAAACCCCAGGGAAACTAATATATTTTCGAGATAAAAAAAAGCATTTATAAAAACAATATTACCTTTGCTGTCACTAACTTTCGGAAACGTTTTCGATTAGGTTTTATGGTGTATCAATCAGTTTTCTCAACCTGGATTCTAGGTTTTTTGGATTCTATTCATTCTCACATCAACATTTTCATATTCAACAAACATGCTTTACAGAAAAACATGTTAAATTAATAACATTAACATTAACGTTAACATTAACAATAACATTAAAATTAATGTTATATTGTTACTCTTCCGTGCTAAAATTCAGTTACACAGCTGAGTGTTTATTTTATAATTCATAGCAACTTAAAAATCGATATTCTGGTTTGTTAACAGTGATTTATACACTGTAAACGTACTCGGAAACGTTTCCGAAGATCATAGGCAGCGAAAGAAAACTTGTTATTATAAATGATTCTTTAAATCTCGAAAATGATTTCTGAGGTTTTTAATACTAATGAATGCTTTTCGGAACTATAAGTAACTTGAGAGAGATTCTTGTACATTTTCGTTTGTGATTATATTATACCACATATAATATACCACATGTTGTTATATTAGACCATACATTAAGAAACATTTGTATTTTTTACAGTGTAATAGACAGATTTGGCGTCGTGAAATATCCGCTATTTAGAGGTTTTCTGTAATTTTTGTAATTTATGTTACTCAAAAATATTTTTTCCATGAAATATATTTTTCAGTGTAGTCGATAGGCAGTTATTTAAAATTTTATTCCTCTAAAATGACAAAAAAAAGGGGCTTTATTATTTAATAATGATAGTAAAACTTTTCTTAAATCTGTAGTTTTACCTATATTGCATTTTTTTTTTTTTTTTTTTTTTTTTTTACTCAGGTTAAATGCATTTAACTATAAAATGACGACCTTTTCAAAATATGCATTTTTGTTTATGCCGACACAAAAGAAAAATGTTAATTATTTAATTATCATTCTTAAAGCGCTTAAATGCTTGCATAAGCTAGAAATTTCCCAATCATTATTATATAAAAAAAAAAAAATCAAAACAATTGGAAAAGTTAATTAAAGCTTACAGAAATCGGTTGAAAATCCGAATGGTTTTTATCTTTTTATTTAATTAAAATTTGCATTTTGAGAATTAAAAATTGTATTAAACAACCATAAATCAACTCGGCACGTATTTTGTCTTTACGCTGTAAAAAACTAATTTAATTAAAATTCTACAGTCTAATAAATAATTTTTAATCTCATTAACGAAACGAATAAAGAAAACATAAAAAAAAACCTCTGCATACAACGTTTTTCTTGTGAATTACTGAAGTTCAATATATATATTTTCCATATATATATATATATTGAAAATTCACAATTTTTGTTGGTAAATTGTAATTTTTTTTAATGGTTATGTATTAGAATTCAAATTATTATGCTGCATATGCGCATATAATTATGAATGTAAGACCTGTCTGATATTTTTACATTTAGATATCTTTTCATTTTGAATGTCAACAATTCATTTTGAACTTTTTTTTTATTAATTACGGTATGTTATATATATTTTTAAATATATAACTTTGGTAGCTAAATGTTTTTAGCAATCTTTTAAATTTATATATATATGTATTATATTAAGCTATATTTCGATTGTTTTGTTTTTTCGAGTCAATTCAACAAAATCAATTCCTTTTTAGCAATGTTAATAAAAAAAAGAATTAGAACTTTTGCTTTGCGAAATCGCGTAATTTTATATTTTTATTTCTTGCCAAACGACCAATTTATAATTTAATTGCTGCAAGAACTATTGAAATAATTATTGAAACCGCTTCAGTTGTTTTCTAGAAAAATGCAAATCACATCTTTTAACCATTACGCCATCGAATACTATAAAAATGTACTTTGAAATCAACTTTGTTTGATACTTAATGCCGTGATTTTAGATGATTTTGTAAATAATTTTCAACTAAATATGCTTTTTAAAATTTTATAGCATGTAACACAAGAATAAAAAATGCAATGTTTCCAAGTGGGTATTCAGCGTGAGATTTCTGAAGATTTTGACAGAGATAATCGAGACGAATATTTTGATATTCAATCTGGAGGGTCTCTGAATATAGTGTCATAGTTAATTATGAATCAAAGTTAGTGCAATTCAATTACTAAAAATAAGAAAGATTTTATTAAATTTACATTTTATTAAATTTATAAGAATGATCAATATAAGAGATTTTCATAATGAATTTTGTTCGAAATAAATGACATGGTGAAGTCTGAATTCATAGCTCTGAATTTCTTTAACTTCAATATATCTAGTTCAATTGCTATTACTTCACGCTCTACTGCTATTTCCCAGTCGTCCAATGTTGAAGAGTATGAGTGATATTTGACCTTATACTTTAAATGTCTCCATAAAAGAAGTCGCACAAATTTAAATCCGGAGAGTAAGATGACCAATCTGTACCATGTCCTGTTTTCTTTTTGGAATCTTATAAATTTCTTTTCGAAATCAAATCTGTTATTAAAATGTTTTACTAACAAATCAAAATTTTGCTATGTTCGATGAGGTCTAGCAACATCCCGCGTAATCTAGGTGATCTTGTTTATGTTGTATAAATAAGAAGTCGTACAGGCCTCGATCTGGAGAGTAATCTGGCCAACCAATTCCATGTCCTGTTTTCCTTTCGCAATGTAACCAAATTAGTCTATTATGAAAATATTCTGTTAACAAATTGAAAATTTATTGTGTTTGGTGAGGTCTAAGATCATCTTGAGGAATTCAGTAATCGTCTACCTTGTCCATGTTATGTAAATATGGAATAACCGCATTATTTTTAATCCTATCCTCATACATTTGAAGTTTGACGTTTTCTTTATATAAAAATAAGCCCAATGATGCGTCCGACGGATACTGCACACCAAATTTTATGCTTACATGAATGCAGCGATCGAATATCCGCAAAACGGGGATTTCCATTTCTGTAGAACCACAACTTCTGTTTGTTAAGATATTCTGGAAAATGAACATGAACATGCACACCTCATCAATGAATCTAATTCATTTAAAACTGCTTTTAACATAGTACACTCAAATTTTGTCAAAACACATTGTTTGAATAAAAATTGCAGTTAATTAAAAATGAATGGAAAAAATGTCAGAAAATAACCTCAAAGACTGCACTGTGAAAGCCTCGCACAGACCACTGGTATAATATAATATAATATAATATAATATAATATAATATAATACAAGGTGTTCCTAAAAGAATGGTCCAGTTATAAATTTTAGTAGTATCAACTGTAAGCATTATAGAGTGTTGGTTCAAGGTCACAAATAAAAAGTAAGTTGAACAGTTTTAGATAAGCGCATGCGCGAGTACAGCTTTGTTATTGACTCGCTTCCAGTACCACATGCTCAAAATGGTGACTCCTGAGCGTAAAGCGTTTTGTGTTCTACAATTTGCTAAGACTAAATTTGTAATTTCAGTTCAACGTGCGTTTCGTTTAAACTTTAATTGTGATCACACATGTGGCAAAACCACACAGAATTAAAGAGGCTATTGCTTCCATTACTTCGGACTTGTTAACTGAAGCGTAGGAAGAATTGGACTTTAGGTTGGTTGTGTGGCGTATAACTAAAGGTGCACATATTGAACATCTGTAAGAAAAAACAGGTTAGTTTACCTTTAATTCGATGTATGATTTGTTCTAAATAGTCTAAACTAAACTGTTATAATATATCGCTGAAACTGGGATATTCTTTTGTAAATCCCCTGTATAATATAATATAATATAATATAATACAATATTAGTATAAGATAATGCATTGCATTATACTCTTCCAACATCGAAAGAAATTTCTACATTTCATATATTGACATATTCACTTTTGAAGAACAGTAGAGCAATAGACAGTGCATTCTGTTCGTGACACTTCGAAAATTGGGCATTTAATCTTGTGACTCTGATTGATTTAAGTGACAGTGTAAAATTTTGTGCTTTTTGCACTCATCGGAATGAATTCACCAGAAATGCTATTTTGGGAATAATTCCTTCATAGACATAGCGAAAATCGACTTCAGTCTTACACAGAGCTATTCGTTATTTTAGTCTTAAATGCATACGCTTGAAGTTGAATAACTGTCAATAAAACCGATACCAACCCCTCTTTTTAGGTGCGTTCGTAATTATATAAATACGTAGCACCTATAGTCGTCGTTCAGTCCGTCTGTCCGTCCGCACATAACAGAGCAAAAACTACCCAACCGAATGGTCTGAAATTTTAAATATATGATTTTTGTAAAATTTT
This sequence comes from Maratus speciosus, assembly GCA_963932465.1. NCBI lineage: Eukaryota > Metazoa > Arthropoda > Arachnida > Araneae > Salticidae > Maratus > Maratus speciosus. Next base: position 64,576,496 of record OZ010789.1, read on the forward strand.
GTCGAGCCATTTCAAATTTTATGAAAATCGGATGTATAGTTTAATTACAGGGACATTCAAAAGTGTTTCTTTACATTGCGGCCTATGGGAAAAAATTATTGCAAGCGCATTTTAGTGATGTTACAGTCTTCCGAATGGTCTGAAATTTTAAATATATAATTGTTGCAAAATTCTGTCGAGCCATTTCAGATTTTATGAAAATTGGATGTATAGTTTAATTACAGGGACAGTCAAAATTTCCCCGTTACATTACGGGCAATGGGAAAAAAATTACTGCAAGTGCATTTTAATGATGTTACAGACTATGCACTTATGAAGTGCAAAAAAATATACATTCAGTACAATATGGGGTAAGTATGAAAGTAAGTAAGTACCCACCCTGGGAACCCGCTTTTGGCTTATGGTTATGTTTGAACACCGAGCCCAGGGCAGAGAAAAGTACTATTACCTGTAAAACCCTCTAGTATTTAAGACACTTATTAGAATACAATACAATTAAAAAAAATAATAAAAAAAACAAGATTAAATTAAATTAAATGAGTTTTTTTTTGCAGTCAGCTGCTGGCCCCTCTAGAAATATGAGGTAAAAATTACTAATAATATTTAAAGATAAAATAATCTAAATTTAAACATAAAATTACAATAATATATAACTTAAAGGCCAAAACAATAGCTGTAGTAATGAATTTATATGTCCAGCACTCCTGCTCACTGCCCATAACTCGGAGGAGGATCGCTGAACTGATATATTGATCTATAAGATCCCCGTTCATACTAAACCTTCTGAACGATATGAGATTAATTACTGTGAGCTATATATAAGTACAATAACATATAGGGAGGGTTTATCGGTTACCCACAACGTACTAGAGTAAGATTAAAGTTTTTAAGAGCTGAATTTAAAGTTTTTAAGAGTTTATCTGAAGCTGCTATATATCACGAAACGTTCAACTGGTTATCACAGCGACATACAAGTTTACAAAAGCAGGACACCATTTTTGAAGATATTAGCCTTTGATACTCATATTAAAATTTTTCGCTGATGAGTTAATGAAAGTATTTTGTAAGAGATATTACTGTAGATATTTTCAAGATGAATGAATATATATATATATATATATATATATATATATATATATATATATATTTATGTAGATACTTTATCTGTACCTCCTGTCCACCAATTGAGACTGAAATATAGGACACAAACTAGAGTCTGCTGTATGCTTCCTATAGTTTTCTTGATAATAGCAATTAGTACAGCGATGCTGTGATGGATCGGTGATATAAGGACAGTTGAGAGTTTGATGACCCATGGCACATTTGGCACATATGGAGTTCCTTCTACAGTTAGTCTTTGTATGCTCGTAAAGTTGACAGTTCTCACATCTAAGTATGGGTCGATATATTCTTATACTGCAATTATTGAGGCCAATTGAGATACTTTTCTGAGCCAGAAGTTTTTTAGCTGCATTTACTTCTAAATTCAGTACCACATGATAACTTGTGGATTTTTCTCTTTGTATTATTTTTAATATTGTTAAATTCTTGTCTGTTGAACGATCCTTTAAGTAGTTAATTATGTCATCAGTAGGTATCATCGATGGTATTCCTGTAATTATTATCCTTGAGTGTTTTTGCAGGTTGTAAGTTAGTTCTACTGTTTCTGAAATGTCTGGGATTTTTTCAATTCTTTTCAATAACTTCTCTGTGTTGTTATCTGTATCTGATTGAATTATCAGTGTATTGATTTGTCTTGTTTGTTTACAGAATATTGGTAGATCATTTTCTTTAATCAATTCGGTATTTAACAGTTCTTTCAATTTATTTGTTGATATTTCCTTTGAGATATTTTTTATAATTATTGCCGAGTTTGAATACTTTCCTTGAGAGTTAAATTGTTTTTGTTCTTCATTATCTTAAGATCTTTCACAATTCTTTGTATTTTTGTCCATAAGATTTTCTATTATTAGTTTTTCAATTTTGTGAATCCTTCTTGATAATTGTGGTATGTCTGTATCTATCTATATTATTTTCTTTATCTCTAAGCTTGTTCATGCACTCTTCTATTATTTTGTCTTGTGATTTTAATTGTTCTTCTCTTGTAGCTATTTCCTGCTCCAATTTGGCTATTATTTCTTTGGTTGATTCTGTTGTTTGTTATTGTTGCTTATCCATTTTTGTACCAGTCAAGATTGTCTGAGTATACTTTTGTTGTGTTTTTGTTTGTATTTGTGTTGCCTTTTCTTTTGTTTCCGATGCTGAATGCTGTTGTTTGATTAAGTTCTTTAATTTTTTTATTTTTTCTCTCATTCCTCTTCTTTGTGTTTGAAAATGGTATTTTCTTTTTCTTTTCTATCAGTTTTCCTTCTAGTCTTTGTTCCATCTTGGAGCTTTCTTCCAACTGAGCTGTAATTTTATCAATTTCCTCTTCCAATTCGCTTATTTTTCTTCTGTCTCTTTGTATCGTTGTTGTATTTTTATGATATCTTATTATTCTAGATTCATCATTTTTTTGCTCTTGTAAATATTGCATTAAGATATTTCTGTTCTTCAAGATGTTTCTGTGCTTCCTCTGTAGTTCCTCTCACCCTTTTCCTTTCTATCCTTTCATATTCCGAAATCAATTGGCTTATCGGTAGGCTTTGCAGTGGGTCCTGTTTTTCAATAGGTCTTTCTGGAAGTCTTGGATATTGGTCCGTATATGACTTTTGTATGTTTATGCTTTCCGGAGAGTCCACTATTGAGTTCAACAAGGAATTCATTGTTGAGTTCGGTGTTGTATTGTAGTTTAATTGTTTTGGTGTTTGGTCTAATCTGACCAAACTAACTTTTGGGTTGTTTGTTAGAATTTCTTTCTGTAATCTTTGGTTAGGATTTCTATTATTTTTTTGTGAATGTTTATTGGAATTCATTATTTGCAGTGTTTGTTTCAGAGGCAATGGTGTAAATTGAGTTGCTTCGGTCACTATACCTTTCTTCCTTGCCTCTATTGTTCTTTTCTCCTCCTCTTTAGCTGTGTTTAGTTCTTTTTCCAAGATATTTTTCATCATATCATTTGAATCATCGAGACCAATCAGTTTTTCGCATGCTATCATGGTAATTGCTCTGGATGGTGATAAATATTGAAATGAGTGTATGCATGATGTGTCCGAAATTGCTGAAGATCTCGTACTCGTTTCCAATGAATCTGATTTATTTCCTGACTCATTTATTGGACTTCCAGATCATTTCATGTTCCAATCTAGGTAGAGCTTAGTCGGATTTACCCTTGGGTTTTGTTGATTATAGATTATTCTACTTTTATATGGTGTCGCCATTTAGAAGATGATTTAATAATTATGTTTGGATGTACAGACAATTAATGATTAGTTTTTGTATATCTACTTTTTCAACGGATATTTCTATTATCAAATCAGAGAGTTAACTTATTTTCTTAGATAGAAATGTTTAAGCTACTAATATAAGTTCCTTCAAGAATTTGCTAGATGTGAAATTTTTTAAATGAGATAGGAAGGATAGGGAATCACTAGACCCCCACCATACATCTTTGAAAGAAAGGTATATAGAAAGAAGAAAGCAAAAACCAATAGTCAAAACTATTGAAAATGACTAAAAAAAAAATTTTTTTTTTTTATTGGAAGAGTAGGGTATTTTTAAATAATTATTAAGAAAAAAAAAAATAAAAAGTAAATCATAGATAAAATTTAATGCCAAAATAAATAAAAATGGAATGTTGCTAAATTTCCTGTGCAAAATGAAATGAAATTTAAAGAGATATTGAGTACCCTTCTAAATACCTCGAACACTGATTATACTATGCTCATGTTATTCAATATAATACAAGACATATACAGTTTGTTTAAACAGCTATAAACAGTACAATAAATATTTACATAACACCCGCAAATAAACACTCCAGTACTCTTATAAATCAGTTTAAGAAATAATGTCATTATTCTCACTCCAAATAAAATTCCTTTGCCGCCACTGATTTTTAGAAGCGTTCCTAAATTGTTTTCATAATGTATTAATCAGTTTTATCAACCCGGAATAAAGGATTTTCTGTTGCTATCATCGTTCGATGCTTTTCAAATCAATACTTTCATGTTGAACTAGCAGAGCAACATGATAATTTAACAGCATAAATTTAAGGGGTCTGAAGACTCTTAAAGCTTCAAAATTTTCAAAATTTTAATTTCTTTTAGCTGTTAAGTTCCGTATCTTTTCAGAAAATTTCGATATAACTGTTTCCTGGAAATTCCCGTTAGAACAGAAGTTACGGCGTTTAGAATTATACACGCTCAATAGCTGAGGCGGCGTTTCCGAAACTTTGAAGTCATTTTTTTCCAAATGATGTTTTTGCGCACAATGCGCAGGTCATCTCAAAAAGTTCTAAATATTTTTTCATGAAATTTTCAAAATATATATTTCATGTTAATCTATATAAATTGAAACTAAAATTTCCTTTTTATTGTTGAATTAAATGTACTTTTTAGGTCATTATACAGTTGAAATTTTCAAAATCTTGCATTAGCTAAATACAACTTTGTATTAAAATATAAAAATTCTTTAAATACAAATTTATTTAGGTTCAGTGTAATTACTATAGTCTGAAGTATAATTAGGCATAAAAAATAATTTCATACTAGTTGCAAAATTTATTTTGTAATCCTGCGCGTAAGCAGTTACTATACCAATTTTCTGATCGACAAATGTCTGACAGTTTGGTGCGCCCTATAAATACTAATTCTGCATCTTGCAATTTTTTAAATACACGAAATAAAAGAACATACTTATATCTTTCATCCCAATGAAAATTGTGCTTTTAAATCATTTACATTTTAAGATATTAAATGTTAAAAATAGTCTTTTGTTTTTCATTTTTTCCCATTGTAAGAGTCCTGAGACCCCTTAATGTTATTTTGTTACCTTTGCATGTATAAATTGAATTACGCAGCTGAAACTGTTTAATTGAGAAATAATAGCATTCTAAAATCCGATATTCCGTTTTGAGAAATCTGATTAGTAGGTATACATTGTAAAAAAATGTAATTTTTACAGAGAAAACTATATTTTTTATAGAAGAAACTGTTAAAAAAAAAAAAAAAACAGTTTTCAGGGGGAAAATGTGGATTTGTTATTTTTACAGAAAAAATCTATATATTTTTAATAGAAAAAAACTGTTTTAATGCTTAAATTACAGTTATTTCTATAAGGGCGATTCTCTAAAGGTGGGCACTGAACACACGTGATAACTTTAAGCCTTTCAAACATAACTTTAATTATCATTGGCTTTATTTATTTATTTATTTATTTTTTTACACTAAGTTTTTAATTCTATTCAGAGACAGAAAATGACATAATGTATTGTAAAAGCTTTGTATAAATATCTTAAAATTTTATTATTTTATGCTAAAGAGGCCAATTTCGGACATTCATAACGTTAACTGCTCCAATGTACCACCAAGAAAAAGAGTTTTAACTTTTTTCCCAGGTGGTTCTAATGGTAAACAACGAATGCATAAAGGAAAAGGATGATTTTTTGATAATTTCTTTAAAAGATGGCAGGCTGATTTATTGCTTTTTTGAAGATAGAAGGACTTTTCTATAAAGAATTTTTCTGTATTTTGTTATGTCCGAAAGTAACGTATGCGACAAAGCATTTGATTTTATTATTATTATTACTGGATAACAAAAAGTTAATTTTACATATACGTATACACATACAATTATAGGACACATTTACTATATTCTTAGTCTTAAGAATTTCTTAAATACTAAGCGCAATGTCCAAAATCTGTAACGTACGTGCGAAAAAATGTCCAAAATTTGCAACGTACACAACTGCTAATTAAATGCTTTAGTAATTAATTTTCCAGAATTGTTGCTGTCTTTTAATGTTTGTGTATAATTTTGTAGACATACTATTAAAAATATTTATATATTATATTTATAGACAAAATACTATACTATTAAAAAAATTGGCCTTAAATTTGAAAATTTTTAAAATTACATATAGTTAACGTTTAATGATCCCACCTTTTGAGAATCTCCCATAAATTAAATGATTATCCACTGGCACCTAAATTGACAGTTTCTTTCCGTCAATTCGTCAGATACTTTTTTTTCAGTATGTAAAAACTACTCGGCAACATTTCGAAAAATTTGTGGTAGGAAAAAAAAAATGTTTATAAATGCTTCTTTAAGTCTCGAAAGTATATTGGTTTCTGTGGTTTTTATCGATATTATAAGACATTATTTATTTTATTACGATTTTTAATTATTAATTATATTTTTGTATTAATTTTCATCACTGAATCGCTGAAAAGAAATAAACGTCCATACTAATTCCGACAAAATAATAATAGAAAACTGATATCGGTCCCTATTGACAGAGAAGTTATACTTTTATGTGAGAAAACCGATGTAGGTACCAGTTGACAGAGAACAAGTTATACTTTTATGTGACATTTAAAAAGTTTCTCAAAGTGCTATCTCCATATTATAATGAACACAAACTTCATTTTGGTTTAACAACAACTACAAAATTTAATATAATAAATTAAATTCTACACCCTTAAGTTAGCCTAAATACAAAATTTTACAGCATTTGTATAATTACTTTTCAAGTTATTACATATTTTATGAAGAGCTGATTTCAGAGATTCTTTCCAAATTGAAATTCGGTACTTACATGCAGTATAGGGGCATTTATTCCATCGCTTACAGTATACTTTAAGGCAGTAACATGATGTTTTTAAAGAATAGCTAAGAAAAATACCCAGGGGAAGATACATATTGATTTTTATGTAGATATTCATAAAAAAAATCACTGTGTTAAGATTATTATTCTATGGAATATAAATGTAAAGAAATAAAAATACTATGCTTCCGAAAACTTTGGTTGTAAATCATTTGCAATTTGATATCTGGGTGAAAATTTAAACGTAGATTAAAATTATTCTGTCACAAATGGTCGCTACTATGAAAATTTTAAATTTGAGTTCAAATTTTAATATGTAAATGACTCAGCTTAATTGATGTAAATAACTGAATAGTAGACATTATTTCCAATCGAATGATAGGCATTATTTTATACGATAATTTGCGGCAGAACAATTGGGCAGGACGTGGGAGAGGGGATATACTTTTTTACCCATGAATGTACTTTGTAAGTGGCAAGTGGTTTTCAAGTTTATTTTGATCTCAATTTGATCAAGTTTATTTGATAAAAAATAATAACTTTTCTTTATAATATTTTAATAGTTAATATTTTTTAAAACCATTAACATTTTATTAGTAATAGTTTTGTAATCATAAAAAATAGCAGAAACTTTGTTACTTTAAAAAGTGACTTTTTTCGGTTAAGCATGCAAAAGATGTATAAAATAAACACCTTTCATTGTACATCAAAATCAATTTTTGATTTTTTCATTTTTAAAAATTCGGTACACTTTAAAACCTTCGAGTATAAAATTATATCTAGTTGACAAAAGAAAGAAAGAAACAACAACAACAGTAACAAAAAAGTTGTGTATTTATTTGATTGAATATAAAAAGGACAAGACAAGAAATCTTTTAATTCATTAAATTCAATCAATTTGAAAAATTTTAAAATTTACAAAACACCGCTCTTTTGTCTTATTAGAGATGTTAGGTATTAAAAGTAATTAAAAATTTAAGTGAAATTTACTGAAAAATATGTGTAAATGCAGCAGCGAAGCTTCATACATTTAATTAAAGTTTGGATTATTAAGGATTAAAAAACTCCTAAATACCCTCTCTCAAGTTTAATAAATATTCTGCAAAAATCTTATTTAATTGAAATTCTGAATTATAATAAATCATGTTTAATCTCATCAATTTGTTTTGAATAAAGAAAAAAAAAAACAAACAATTATACATGTAGGAAAACAATCTAATAACCTGTTTAAAGAATGATTAATTTGAATTTAAAAGAATGGATTAGAGATAACATCCACTTTTATGTTTGCAAAATAATGTTGATGAACATCTAATGTTATTGTAGAGAAATTGAAATATCTTGCATTAAAATAATGTCTAAGTGACGGTAGATAAATAATAAAAAAATCGATTTCGGATTTATATATTTCTATTTTTATTTTGAATTGCTTTAAATAAAAACTTCTTTGAAGCGTGCGTTTTATGAGCATTAAGTAATATCAGAATTGTGCTGAATTTCCAAAAAAGAAACGTATTATACACGTATGAAAACAATCTAATTACCTGTTCAAAGAATGATTAATTTGAATCTAAAAGATTTGATTAGAGATAACATCCACTTTTATGTTTGCAAAACAATACTGATGATCATCTAATGTTATTGTAGAGAATTTGAAATATCTTGCATGAAAATAATGTCTAAGTGACGGTAAATAAATAATAAAAAAATCGATTACGGTTTTTATACAGTCGAACCCGGTTAAGACGCGTTTCAAGGGGGTGGACAAAAGTCGCGTAATAAGCAGGATCGCGTATTAAACGTGATTTGTATGATGCTACAGTAACTGGGCTTATTTACACATTTAATCATCTAAATGAACTTTAGAGCTTTCATTTATATGTTTATGTTCGAAAATTGTGTTTTTTACGTATATTTACATTAGAATTAATTATATTTTACTGTAACTTATTGTTTCTTCTTTATACGACCGACTGGAATAATAACGGAAAATAAATATGTATTCCAATTTTTAAAATCATATCTAGTGCTTTTAATAAAGAGTACCATTATAATTTTTCATTGTTTTTAATATAAGAAAAAAACTATCCTTATTAATCTTTGTATAAAGACTATTGCTAGCATAACAAAATGCAAAGATAACATAAAAGAATTATCCAACCGCAGTCGTATTTGTTTAATCTTTACGAGTTTCATTTTTTGTTGCTTATAATATGCATTATAAAACATAGTAGTGATATAATGTAAACTTAAAAACTCAGTAAAAACAGGGACGACAATCTCTGATCGTAATAATTATTATGACGTATCTGAGTAACCTGAATTTATCTATATCTCTCTGATACAATAAAAACAGACACGAAGCGAGACCCAAAGAATGTTAGGTGACGGTATCCAAGAAGAATTGTAGTGTTGTCTATTTAGCGGGGCTTTGTTTAATTCAAATATCTACCACTATTTCCGATTAGTAATTTTCATCTTAAGTAATCTGCTATAAATAAACCAATAATACTATTTGGAAACAGTGTCTTTTATATTAAAAAAATCGTCTAAACTGGCAGCACTCGAGAAGAGAGAAGCAATTCGCATTTTGCTTAATGAATTCGCGTCTTAAACGTGATTTTTTCCCCCCTCAAAAGGCTAAAAATTTATCGCGTATTAAACGGGATGGCGTAATAACCGTTCACATATTAAACGTGATATTTTTGCATTAGCCTTATGAGCGATGCTCAAGGGATTGGAAAAAATCCGCATATTAAGCGGGATCGCGTATTAACCGTGTGCGTCTTAACCGGGTTCGAGTGTATTTCTATTTTCATTTTGAATTGGTTTCTTTTGAAGCATGCATTTTATGATCATTAAGAAATATTAGAATTATGCTGAATTTCCAAAAGATTTCTTCTTTATGAGGGGAGTTACGACTCTTAAGGGTGACAAAGGACCTTCAAAGTCATTTTCTTTTAAATTGCATTTTAAATAGTATTCAAGGGCATACTGCATGAATTATGGCATATATTTATCACACAAGAAATTAAAAAAAGAATTTTGTGAGAAAAGTTTAAGCGTTATGAACAAGTTTTCAAAATGTCCCATTCGTATTCCATATCAATTAAAATATCTGATATTTTTTTATGGCAGTTTGCTTATATATACAAATAAAACTGTGCGTCGAATTTTATATATTTGAATATAAAGGTAGGAAAAAATATTTTCTGCATTTTTGCATCTTATTTCTGAACTTAACTACCTTTAACTTTTCCAGTTATATTTAGTTAAAAAAAAAAAAAAAAACTATGAACAGTTACTCATCACTTATTTCCAATGATATATCCAAATGATTTACCTCACATGATTTAACCCTAATAATTTGTTCGAGAGTGATGTTCGATGTATTTTAAGAATATCTTGTGACAACTATTTAGAGATGGCACTGTCATTTCAACCATGTGTGGGCTGCTTCCACGACGTACATTTATATAACAGCATGGAACTATGAATTGCCTTGTTTTTTGCATATCGGAGAAACACCTACTGTTTTTATTCATTGCCTTATTCAGCCACGACACGACTGCAACCATATTATTATGCTTCGAATTGACGACTGCTATACACCATTCATTCTATGCACGGACGGATCGGCACGATTCTCTCAATTTACGTAAATCACCGATCTGGGTATCGCCATCTTCTCACGGTGCTTCATTTTACTACAGACTACAATATCGCCTCCTCTACTTTCATCGATGTTTATCGTATAATTGAATTTTACGTTATATATATATATATATATATATGTATGTATATTTAAATGCTTATATTTTCGTTCTGAAATGCATTATAAAAAATCTTTTTTGTGACATGAATTTTTACAGATATTCAAATTTCGAATTATAAATATAATTTTTAATACTGCATGAAACGATCCATAGAAAATATTTTTCTGATTTGATAAAATAAGTGATAAAAATCTATAGTATATACGAATGGGGATGAAATGCATAAAAATTGAACAAATATTAAATTGGATTTCATGCGTTCCATCTCCACATACATCTTTTACATGTTTATATTTCAAAACATAATGCAAGTTTCAACAAACAATGCAGGCAAAAGAGTGTGGTTGAAAGTGTGCTCTAAGCAAACAATTTCGTTATCAGCATTCCTTTTGTCTTTCCTTTTTAAGATAGGATTTTTATATGCGTAAAAAATGGAAATCTTTTTTTTTTTTTTTTTTTTTTTTTTTTTTTTTTTTTTTCTCGAGTGAGTAAGACTTTATTGAAGCGAGCGACTAGAGATATTTTCTTCTCCAAATGCAATCAAATTTTGCATTATTTTTTATTCTATATATTTAGAAGATTATATTTCGCTGTGAAATGCTATATGGGTCATTCCATGCAAAATGAGCAAATCAGCTGTGGCACACATGTCACAGATTTTTATTAAAATCAGTCTATAAGTAGATCATATCTATTTATGAGTAAATCTAAAATAATAGATTTCTGGATTGTTAATTTAAGTGTTAAAATTTACATTAAAAGTGAATGTAAAATCGAGGTATTGTCTACGTGCTTAAAATTTCAATTTCGATTATTAGCCTTAGGAATGGAAAGAATATATTAAAAATTATTTATAATTAGGAATAAATAATAATTAACAGACTGGCGTAAGTTAGTAATTGTATTTTTATTTCGTATCGAGAAAAAAAATATTTTTGAAAATTTTTAAGGGAAAAAAGCAATATTTCTATTAATCCTTTACACACGAAGGACAGCCTTGACAAGCTGCAAATTGCTACACCTTATAGCTAAAAGTATATATTTGAAATATCAAAAGTTTCATTCTTGTCTTTTTTATTCCTTAATGAGAAAAAAAAATAAATAGTAAAAAACGTTGAGAGTAAAATGCAATATTTTTATCACTTTTTTTTTTAAGTCAAGGAAAGCTTTATTAAACTTTTAAATTATTTGATATTACAGATAAATGTGTATACTTTAAATACAGAAACTTTTATTCTTGCTTTCAGTTTATTTTTGCCTCAAGAGAATTTTAAATTAGAGTAGAAAGAACAGTTTGAGCTAAACGAAAAAATATATATCAATTCTAAATTCAAATAAAAAAACTAGATGGCAGCACTAAATTTGTTTTCTCATGAAATCGTGCAATATTTTAAGATAGGCGGGCGAATTCAAATAGATATAGCGAATGGAATGTAGAAAACATTACTATTTTGAACACATTTTTCTTATGTTAGGAATCAAAAGGCAATCTTGAATTTTTTTTAACGTATCATGGACTTATTAATCTTTATGTATGTGCAATATTGTTAATGTCGGGCCTGTCCTTTTGTTTATTTTTTGCTTATACAGAAGAGGAAAAATCATGATTTTGTAATTTTTTTTAAAGTTTCTAAGTTTTTTTGAAGATGAAGGAAATAAATGGCCACTTTAAAACTTGAGGAATTCGATCTACATATGACATACTACATCAGGCATTAATTTTACAGAGGTTTTTTAATTCCTTTGATTTTTGTAACGTTTCTAATTTTCTCAAAATTCACAAATTTTCAATTTTTGCAACCATTTTATAAATAATCATGGTGTTACTAGATTATTATTACTCAGTAAATAAGAAGATAATTTTTCAGAGTTTACGAAATTATAAAATTTTTTTTTTTCTGTTAAACAGTTTTCAAGATATAGAACTTCAAACGTGCAACTTCGGACGATTGCCATTCTATATCACAAGTTTTTTAAATGTCCAAAACTGCTAAAAAATTTTATTTTTTTGTCACGATATTTTGCAGAGCATGACTTGAATATGAATTGAACCTGTGCATCGAATTTTTTTAAAATTGGTTAGTATGTGGCCACGACTTTTTTTTAATTTTTGCCCATTTTACGTGGAATGACCCATATATATAAATATTTTTAGTGATATGCATTTTTTTATTCATTTAAATTTAAAATTCTAAATACAATTTCAAATATAGCATGAAAAGTTCTTAAGGAAATATTTTTCAAATTAGATATAATAAGTGATAAAAATCTATAGCATATACGGATGTGGATGAAATGCATAAAATGCATAAAATGGACAAATATTAAAATGGATTTCATGCGCTCCATCTCCACATACATTTTTTATATTTTTATCTTTCAAAACATAATGCAGGTTTCAGAAAACAATGCAGTCAAAAGAGTGTGGTTGAAAGTATGCTGTAAGAAAACAGTTCGTTATCAGCATTGTTTTTGTCCTTTCTTTCAAAACAGGATTTTTGTATCCCCAAGAAATAAAAATCTTTCTTTCAGAGTGAGCAAGACTTTACTGAAACGAAAAATAGAGATGTTCACTTTTTCAAGTTCAGTCAACTTTTGAATGATTTGCATTTTATTCTAGATATGTATATTTAAATGTTTGTATTTTCGTTCTGAAATGCATTATACAGAAATTTTTGTGGTATGTATTTTTCCAGATATTTCAGTCTAAAATTCTAAATGTAATTTTTAATACTTCATGAAACGATCTAAAGAAAATATTTTTCTGATTTCATAAAATGATAAAAATCTATAGCATGTACGAATGTGGATGGAATGCATAAAATTGAGCAAATATTAAAATGGATTTCATGCACTCTATCTCTACATACAACTTTTATATGTTTATCTTTCAAAACATAATGTAAGTTTCGGCAAACAATGCAGGGAAAAGAGTGTCGTTGGAAGTATGCTGTAAGCAAACAATTTCGCTATCAGCATTCCTTTTGTCCTTCCTTTTTAAGACCGGATTTTTGTATCCCCAAGAAATGAAAATCATTTTTTTCTGAGTGGGCAAGACTTTATTCAAACGAACGACTAGAGATATTTTCTTTTCCAAATGCAGTCAAATTTTATATTATTTTTTATTCTATATATTTAGAAGATTATATTTTCGTTATGAATTGCTATAAATATAAATAATTTTAGTGATATCCATTTTTTTTATTAATTTTCATTTAAAATTCTAAATACAATTTCAAATATAGCATGAAAATTTCTTAAGGAAATATTTTTCAAATTCGATAAAATAAGAGACGAATGTGGATGAAATACATAAAGTGGATAAATATTAAAATGGATTTCATGCACTCCATCTCCACATACATCTTTTATATGTTTATCTTTCAAAACATAATGCAGGTTTCAGCAAAAAATGCAGGTAAAAGTGTGTGGTTGAAAGTGTACTGTAAGCAAACAGTTTCGTTATCAGCATCCTTTTTGTCTTTTCTTTAAAGACAGGATTTTTATATCCCCCAGAAATGAAAATCTTTCTTTTAGAGTGAGCAAGACTTTATTGAAACGAACAAAAGAGATGTTTTCTTTTTTAAATTCAGTTAACTTTTACATTATTTGTATTTGTATTTTATTCTATATATGTCTATTTAAATGCTTATATGTTCTTTCTGAAATTCATTATACAAAAATCATTTTTGTGGTATGTAATTTTCGAGATATCAGTTAAAAATTTTAAATGCATGAAACTATCTAAAGAAAATATATTCCTGATTTCATAAAATGATAAAAATCTATAGCATGTACGAATGTGGATCTCCACATATATCTTTTACATGTTTATCATTCAAAACATAATGCAAGTTTCAGTAAACAATACACGTAAAAGAGTGTGGTTGAAAGTATGCTGTAAGCAAACAGTTTCGGTATGAACATTCTTTTTGTCTTTTATTTCAAGACAGCATTTTTGAATTCTCAGAAAATGAAAATCTTTCTTTCAGGCAAACAATAGATATGTTTTCTTTTTCAAATTCAGTCAACTTTTGTATTATTCGTTTTTTATTCTATATATTTATATTTACATGCTTATATTTTTGTTCTGAAATGCATTATATAAAAATCTTTTTTGTGGTAAGTATTTTTTCAGACATTTCAGTATAAATTTCGAAATATAATTTTTAATACTGCACGAAACGATCTAAAGAAAATATTTTTCTGATTTGATAAAATATGTAATAAAAATCTATAGCATAAACGAATGTGGATGAAATGCATTAAAATTGAGCCAATATTAAAATTGTTTTCATGCACTTCATCTCCACATACATCTTTTACATGTTTATCTTTCAAAACATAATGCACGTATCAGCAAACAATGCAAGCAAAAGAGTGTGGTTGAAAGTGTGCTGTAAGCAGACAATTTCGCTATCAGCATTCCTTTTGACTTTCCTTTTTAAGATCGGATTTTTGTATCCCTAAGAAATGAAAATCTTGTTATTTCCGAGCGAATAAGACTTTACTGAAACGAACGACTAGAGACATTTTCTTTCCCAATGCCGTCAAAAATGTACATTATTTTTTATTCTATATATTTAGAAGATTATATTTCCGTTCTGAAATGATATAAATCTAAATATTTTTAGTGATATACAGTTTTTTATTCATTTCCATTTAAAATTCTAAATATAATTTTTAATCCTGCATGAAACGATCTAAAGAAGATATTTTTTTGATTTGATAAAATAAGTGATAAAAATCTAAAGCATATACGAATGTGGATGAAAAACATAAAATTGAGAAAATATTAAAATGGATTTCATGCACTTCATCTCCACATACATCTTTTATATGTTTATCTTTCAAAACATAATGCAAGTTTCAGCTAACAATGCAGGTAAAAGAGCGTGGTTGAAAGTATCGTAGCAAACAGTTTCGTTATCAACATTCTTTTTGTCTTTTATTTCAAGACAGCAGCTTTGAATTCTCAGGAAATGAAAATTTTTCTTTCAGACGAACAACACAGATGTTTTCTTTTTCAAATTCAGTCAACTTTTGCATTATTTGTTTTTATTCTATATGTTTATATTTACATGCTTATATTTTCGTTCTGAAATGCATTATATAAAAATGTTTTTTGTGGTATGTATTTTTCCAGACATTTCAGCTTAAATTTCGAAATATAGTTTTTAATACTGCATAAAAAGTTCTAAAGAAAATATTTTTTCAGATTTGATGAAATAAGTGATAAAAATCTATAGCATATACGAATGTCGATGAAATGCATAAAATGGACAAGTATTAAGGTTGACTTCATGCACGCTATCTCCATATAGTCTTTCATATATTCCTATTTCAAAACATAATGAAAGCTTTTACAAACACTTCACACAAAAGAGTGATGTTGGAAATATACTATAAAGAAACTTTCACTATCAGCATGCTGTTTCGATGCGTTCGTAATTATATAAATACGTAGTACCTATAGTCGTCGTTCCGTCCGTCCGTCTGTCTGTCCGTCGGTCGCATATAACAGAGCAAAAACTACCCAACTGAATGGTCTGATATTTTAAATATGTAATTGTTGCAAAATTTTATCGACAGATTTCAAATTTTATGAAAATCGGATGTATAGTCTAATTACAAGGGCAGTCAAATTTTTTTCGTTACATTACGGCCAATGGGAAACAATTATTTCAAGAGCATTTTAATGATGCTACAGCCTTTTGAACTGAATGAAATCGATATGCACTTATGAAGTGCACCAAAATATATATTCACTACAATATGCAGTGCAAAAAATATTTATAAAACTAGTTATAGTACGAATACCTTTGCTACGTTTGATGTGAAATTTCCAACTTGTCTTTTATTTCAAGACAGTATTTTTGAATTTCCAATAAAATGAAAAGGTTTCTTTCAGATTGATCAAGACGTCACTGTAACAAACGACTAGAGAGATTTTCTTTTTTGAATTTAGTTAAAATTTTTCTTATTAGTTTTACATTATAATTATTTTTATGCTTATATTTTTATTCTGAAATGCATTATGTAAAAATCTCTTTGTGATATGAATTTTTCTATTCATTTCAACTAAAAATGCTAAAGATAATTTTTAATATAGGATGAGAATCTCAAAAAATAGTTTTGAGATTCGACAAAATAAGTTAAAAAATATATATGGCATACACGAATGTAGGCGAAATGCATAAAATTGAACAAATATTAAAATTGAATTCATGCACTCTACCTCCACATATATATTTTATATATTTATATTTCAAAACATAATGCAAGTTACGGCAAACAATGCACATAAAAGAGGTTGGTTGAAAGTGTACTGTAAGCAAACAGTTTCTTTATTAGAACTGTTTTAGTTTTTGTATTTCACAACAGCATTTTTGAATCCCTTAGGAAACGAAAAATGTTTCTTTCAGAGAGAGCAAGACGCCCCTGAAACGAACGAATTTTCCTTTTCCAAATTCTGTTAAATTTTTTATTATTTATTTTTATATTGCTATGTTTCTCAAAAAAGCGTGCATGAAATATCACGCATGGAAAGAGCTTGCATATCCCAAATGTCTTTGGTAAAGTTTAATAATAGATATTTGTATCTTTTCTTTTACGTTATTCTGATAAATTAAAGAAAAAAGTTAAAAACAATACAGGATTAAAGGCATAGTTAAACAAATGTAGCAAACAAATATGCACGGTTAAAAATTTGCAGAAAACTGCCCAGTCATTCGACAGTTTTTATAGAAAACAGGTACTTAACCATAATTGAGCTCTATTCTGACCATCGTATGGGCAATAATATGGTCAGAGTAGAGTTAAATCACGATTATGTACCCGTTTTCTATAAAAACGCTTGAATGACTGGAAGTTTGATGCAAATGTTTAACTGTGTGACACTTAATTATTGAAGAAAATATAGAATCAACTTCGTTATTTTTTTGTCCTTTTTTAATCAATATTGGAGATTAGACTTTGAATATTAATAATAATGGTTTGGAATAGCGTTTTTACTGACAGTCTTTCGTTGATATCTACATTCATGTTAATCTACATTGTTGCCAGCGCCGCTCATGGTTCAAATGCTGTAAATTGTCCTATCTATAAATATATATACATTTGTAAAAAAAAAAAATGTACTTCTATGTGATAGTGGTCTCCACGATTAAGATTACGTCAAGGTCGCATTTCCGTTTTTTCCAAAGTCGTTACCAAGCTAATTAATACGCCAATATATACGCAAAAAACCATACACGGGGGACGTTATAATTAGGTCATATATACTTTATTTGCATAGCATAGTTACACTATATGTACGTGGTGTATATCATATTTATGTCTTGTATGTCATATATGAGTCATACACATCTTATAACTTGGTGATACATCTTGGCTGCATGGAGATTCATACTTACGGGGCCGTTACAACAAGAGAACATAGAAACAGGGGGAAAAAAACTATGAGCAATACGATGACTATTTCTAAAACATAAAGCGGTGCACCGCTCTTTAATAACAACTAGCTTATATATTTTTCCAATTTTCATGAAAGTTAGAAACAAACAGACAGGCAAACATGCCATTTTTAATCCTAAAGTACTTTCAAACCCAAAATTCTAAACCATCAAAACGAGTTCTTGCAAAATAAATAAATAAATAAATAAATAAATAATAAATAAATAAATAACTAAATGAAAAAACATTGCATTAGAAGCCCACTAATTCGTCATATGGATAATTCCACATATATTATCTACATGATTTGTACTCTTCAGAAAACCCCCCCTCACTAATTCGACATATTTTCGCAGAAATTTACTTAAGTGAACCAAAATTTTAACTGTTCTTTTAAAACTAATCTTTGGAAATTGCTTCTTTTGAATCAATAATTTCTTATTAAAATTCATTATTTATTTAGATCTTTCATATTAGACTGTTTTACTCAAATACCCCGGATTGTTTTCAAGGAACATTTTCGCATCTTATTCTCTTATTAGTTATCATAACTCCTTCCTCTAGAAATAATTGAAAATAAATTTATTAAATGGAATCCTTAAGCGTTTTAATACTTGTAATATTAAAAACATATTTAATAGTAGATTCTTACTTATTATAAATATTTTTTATTTGAAAATAATAGTACATAAACGATCCTTAAAATAAATTTTCAAGTATGTAATTAAGTAGAATCTCGCGAACTCGACATCCGCTTAAATTGTCATGCTTTTGGTTACCTGTGTAGTGTTGAGATACTGATGTTCCAGAGATCTGCATCGGATCGGGTAACACGATTTTACCGTCACCGTCCCTCGATTCGGGTCCTGTCGAGTCGAGTTTAAATGTTTCTCGTGAAACCGACCCGAACGATTTTTGATTCTTTTTTCCGAACCGACCCGAATTTTGATTCTTTCAGGTGGAGTTCTGAATGACCCGGTTTGCCCGTAGCGCTGAAGGTTTTTCAATTGAAAAAAGACTGCGTATTTGAATATTAATGAGGGTATGTAAGATCATTTTTATACTAAAATGTTAAATTTGATATTATTGATATAATTGTTGGCTGCTTATCCGTAATTATATTAAAATATGGGCTTCGAGTTTGAATATTTCGGGTTCAGGTTAATTTCGGGTTAAAGTGTGTCGGGTTCGAGTCAGGCTCCGGGTTGACGAATTTTTTTTCTGTCGGTTTCAATCAGGTTTCGGGTTGCCACTAGACAGAATATTCGGGTTTGGATAGGGTACCAACGAACTAGCGCAAGGACTCTAGTTCCACTGCATCGAAAGATTCCGCCAAAAATCCTTTTTTGTTGGTTAAAAATAATGAAAACGTCAGAAAAATGTAGCAAGAGTATGTTTGAAAGTATGGCTTAAAGGAAACAGTTTTTGTTCTCAGTCGTCATCGGCATTCCTTTTGCATTGTATTTCAAGACAAAATTTGTAAATTTCCAAGAAAATGGAAAAAGTTTCCTTCAGAGAGAGTAAAACGTCGACTGTTATCCTTGCTGAATCAGAAGCCGCATTGTCATTTCACCTCTTGAAAAATTTCTGAAAGACACTTAGTGGTGTGCCAGTTATTTGTCTTCTGTCCCACTAGTTTTACGGCTTTGACTAGCCCTGTGTTTTTTAAGAAAAGGTATGCATTATAGTTTTAATTGCTCGTTGTCTCTTCACCATTGTTGGTTCGGGTTCATCTTCATAGATCCTTACTTTACTTTCGTGATGTGTTGGAATGTCAAAAAAGGTATGTACAGCTCATCACAAATTATAATTTTAGAAATAATTTAGTTATTATCATCATAAAGCAATTTTAGGGTTTCTTTATTGATTTTGAAATGGTCCGCTATTTAGTGTTCTGTTAAATTATGGGGGACTCAATGAGAAACTAATTTTTTCGTATGCAGCTCTTCATGAATATTTTTTTGTATAGCTGCCAATGCAATGTTAAGCTCCTTGTGTATCATTTGGTAGGTACAGCGATTATCATCGATTACCATTTTTCGTAAGTCCGGCACATTTTCCAGGACTACAGCTGACAAAGGACATCCTGTGTGTTCTTCATTTAGGAAAGGTTTTCGAGCTCTTTTAAATTCTGTAAATCATCTGAATACAGTAGCGCGAGATGAGTTTTCATTTATAATGGGTAAAGCCAGGAGAGACTGCGCGGTTCGGAGAGATTGGGCACAAAGAGATTCGAGGGGAAGAAGTAGAGTGCGCGCGCAGCGGCTCCAGGTAGTTGTACAACAGCAGTAGTGGAGTGTCTACTTAAATGTGCACGTTGACTGCTTCGAGCGTCTAGGATAAAGCATTGCTATTTTGTTTTATTTTGCCAAGGTACGTGCTTGAATTTTCCTATTTATTCGTCAGAATTTCTATAGAATGTCAATAGGACAAAATATTTTAAACTTAAATGATTTCTCATAAGTTACTAACCTGGACTGACTGTGTGAACATCAACAGTTCATTTTTGAAGTTACCATGTTTAAATAAAAGGCCGCGCAATCTCTCCTACCAAAATTGGAGAGTTTACGCATCTGCTACTTAGGAGAGATGGCACATTGTTTCCACTAGTTTCCTTGTTAGGAGAGATTACGCAGCTTATTAGTAACTTTGCATAAATTGCATGTAACATGTAAAACATATGAATGAATCAATCGTGAAATAATTTTTGAAAAATACATAATTATAGAAACTAAATTTGTCAATAAATTAATTTGCTGAAAAATACTTTCGCAGCTAAAATAAATTCTTAATAAATTAATAATACAGTTTTATTAAATTAATTTCATATAAACAGTTTTGTTAATAAATTAATAATATATATATATATATTTGTTAATTTATGAACAATTAATTTGATAATAAATCAATTTTCTTAACTAAAGATAGTTTTTCTAATATTTTTTTTTTGCTAATTCGTTAGCAGGAGAGGTTTGATTTCCTCGTTTATGTGAAGGCATCCTGAATTAAGTGTCTGGAAAGCTCAAGGTATTAGCAAAGCTAGAGCAGAAGGATTCAAAAAAAAAAAAAAAAAAAAAAAAGAAAATAAGGAAAGAAAGAGAGGGTAATGAGAATTAATGCACTGAATGCCTGGAACTGCGTCAGATGACGACTTCGACCTGTGACTGGATTCATTGTATAACTTGAAGCAGGTGGTTGCAGGAAAGCTTAACGATTTGCAACAATAAGTGCATCGATTGTGGACGACAACAACTTCGAAAAGCAAAAAGAAAACATTGAAACTGTGTAAATTGAATTAGTCTAATTTTAAGTTAAACGTGTTATCAAGTAACTTAATCTTATTTTGCCACGTTATCCGGGTCTGCTTTTTCTGATTCTTTATTTTTTTCTTTAATTAAAACTCTTCAAATATTTCTTTCCTTTTCTGATTCTTTAATCATTAGGCTGAAATATTCACTCCTAATACAAAAATATTTGATCACAAAAACTTTACAGCAGTTTATTTAAGTGTAATTATTATTGTTAACAATTTAATTGTAGTTATTATTAATAACCATCTTTTCTACCCACGTGCCCAATCACACCAACCCTGTAAGGACAGATTGCAAAAATAGCTTTCTAGGTTTTATTACAGCTGTTTTATTAAATTACAGCATAACAGCAAAATATCGATGGAAGTGCATAACAAACAAATAAAGTCAAAATTATTCATAGATAATATTGGATCAATATATAATATTCGTTTTCTTCATTATGACCTAATTACATGGTATACTGGAGTTTCCGCGTTAAAACACACTTTCATCATGTAAATGCTATAGTTATAGCTCGGATGAAACTAGCGCTGAAATTCGCAGCTATGTCCAACAAATAAGAGTGAATTATATCAGCCAGGTATCGTCCGGATAGCTTAGCAGGTAAAGTATTGGCACGGCACGCCCAGTATCTAGGTTCGATTCCAGATCTGGACATTTTTCGCTCTGTTGGAATAAACTTAAGCTGTGCTACTCCAGCCTTGAATAAATTCATAGATAGTTTAGCAAAAAATTAATATTTAGATTTTTTATTATAATTCTGTTGAAGTGTGCACAGACTCTCCTAGCTTTACCTTATACTAATTGTATACGTTGAAAACATTCTTTTTGATTTAGCCCTACTTTAAAATCGCAGAAAATCATAGCTCGATAATGCTCTCTGTCAACTTCATTTTCTCTTCTTTCAAAATTTATTCTGCGATTGCTAAATTGTAATTGCCGTCACAAATTCACGTGTGCGGACATAAAAGATTTCAAATTTAAATATTTTTTTTTTCTGTCCAATAATTTTTTTAGGTGTATATCGTCTGCTTCTATCTAAAATTTCAATATCACAGTCTTATATTTTATGATTTAATATTTAAAGACAAAACAATAATTATGTTTTAATTATCTCTTAATTTATCTCTTAATTTAAGAAATTACAGAAAAGATGTTTACCTCTTGATCAGCTTTTTAAAAATCACAATCACTCTTATCCAGTAGTTTTGACTGCCTTTCATTCAAACATTGTTTACTGGAACTTTTAGTATTGTTTTCCATTATCAGTTTTTATTTAATGCAGGATATCCTGTCTTATCCCAAAAGAATGCGGATAGAAAGTAAGCCGCAAAAATGCCCTTTTGAGCGCTAGTAAAAGTTTTATTGGAGAAATAATCCATAATGTATATGTTATGCATAGTGATATAAAAAGGTTCAGTAACTTCAAATGAGTTCATATTTCATAATTTTTTAAATAGAAAAAAATAACAAAATAAACTTTATAATACTGAAACTACACTAATGCTAGTGCTGGGATATCATGATTTACAAAATTCATGTTCTGTCTTAGAGCTAAGTACTTTAATCATTACCGTCTAGAGGGAAGCTCGAATTGAGTCAAAACTGTTATATTAATTTTCACCTGAATGTAGGGTTTAACTCTGTTCTCCTCAATGTACAAACGAACTGTATAACGTCTTATTTTAAAAGTCGGCTAAAATAAATTAAAAAATTTGAAAACTATATAAAGTATTAATGGATTTAAAATTCTCAATATATTAAATTTTGTATCATTCATTTTTTTTTTTTTTTTTTTTTTTTTTTGTATCTCTAAAAATCTCGCATGTTACTATAAAAAGAAGTAGTATAAAAAAATAAAATAAAAGTAAAGTGTAGTCGTATTTTAAAGAATATGTTTCAAATATCTTTGTCTTTTGTTAGGAATTATGATAAATTAATGGTAAAAGCAAGAAAACAATATGGTATAAAGAAGCATAGTTAAAAGGCTGTAGCAATACAATATGAACTAGTAATTATTTATGATTATTTTTTATTTATGTTTGTTCAGTATTTAAACTGAGCTTATAATTATAATTATCTATTTTCTGAAGTATTTACAAAAACTATTTATTCCATGCAATGTGTATTTATCAGCTAAAACGACTTTTTTTCTCACTGTTCTATATTTTAACAATGTAAAAGGTGTAGCAATTGTTTTAAATTAATGGAATATATTCAGTTAAATAATAATAAAAAAAAAATACTTTCTGCATTAAGCTGTAAAAGGAAAAAGTTTAAGTAAAAACATTGCTTTAATGTGCATTGCTTAGAGAATTTACCGTCTGTGTAAAGAAATCGTCTCAACTGAGGATGCAAGAGATTTAAATACAATTTTTAACGGAGCGCTATGCATAAAGGATTAACATAAATACAAAGGATTAAAGTAAAATAAGGTTTTC
Source organism: Maratus speciosus (assembly GCA_963932465.1). NCBI lineage: Eukaryota > Metazoa > Arthropoda > Arachnida > Araneae > Salticidae > Maratus > Maratus speciosus. Next base: position 64,600,188 of record OZ010789.1, read on the forward strand.
TACTTACAAAACGATTTCAAAGAATAATAATAATAATAAAAAAAACGTTTAAAATATTTTATTTGCAACAGAATTAGCTAAATCGAACAATTTGTACTCTGTAAACGTTACATATATAAAGCAACTTAATCCAAAAGCTTATAAAATTGTGTTTATAAGAAATAAATTTCATTTACATTTACGATTTGTTTTTGGGCTTTGTATTAAAATGTTTATTTATTTTAAATGCATATATTAATATAATTAAATGTAAAATAGGGATTTTTCTTCTTTGGTTATACAGTAAAACCTCCATCACGGACACTCCCGAATAGCGGACACCTCTATTTAACGGACAATTTTTCCAATCCCCACTCCAAAAAGCTAAATTTTTGTATGTTTAACCTCTGAATAACGGACATTCCGAATAGCGGACAGTAATTTTGGCGATAAAGGATGAAAAATTATTTTTTAACGAGAAAAAAAAATGGAAAAAAGCAAAAAGCCTCTAAATTTATCAGGGTAATGTGTTACAAATTTTGTGATCACAGATAAATGTAGGGGGTTGGTTGAGGAAAATCACCCTATGTCCAGTGTTGAATTTAGGGGGTGGAACAGGAGGCACATACCCCCCCCGGAAGATTTGAGATTTTATGCTTTTAACGGTCAAAAAGTGCAATTTCTCACCCCGGAATTCTATAATATCCCCCCCCCCCCGGAGCCACAGAAATCCCTCCCGGAGAAAAATGTCTGAATGCAACACTGCCCACGTCCGAGAAAGAAAACGTTTGTCCTTGAAAGATTTAGTATTTTTTGCTGATTAATGTCTAGAAGTCAAATTTCTTGATCCGCAGAATTCCATAATACATACATAATTTTTTCTTTCGTTTTAAATGCGAGTAAGACAACTTTGTTTACAATTCGCATAAAACTTCAGGGTATATGTTACGCTGACTAGTATTTTTGTTTCATGACATCTGTGCTCAAACAATTTTTCGGATAATCTTGCACAGTGTCAAGAAACAAAGAAAAAACAAATAATTCCTTTTAGTAGGGCTCGTTCGTAAAGTTTAAAAAAGTGATTAACTGGAGTACATCTTTGCATAACATAGGTAAAACACAGCTGGGAGAGAAATTGCGAAATAAAGAAGAAATAAGAAATTTGTGTATTACTAACTCTAACGAGAACACCAAAAATGTGAATTTGAGGAAGGCGAATTCTATTGAAATTGATTCTATAATTCTGGATTTTGTCTACTTCAGTTCGTTCAAAAGACATTCCTATCAGCGGGCCTTTGATTCAGGAAAAGGCTATAGAAGTCGCTAAAGAACTCGGATTACACGATTTTAAGGCTTCCAGTGGGTGGCTGGAAAAGTTCCGGTCTCGGCACAAGATCTCTTTCAAAACAATATGTGGAGAAACAAAATCTGTAGATCTTAAAGAAGTAAAGGATTGACATGAACGATTGCAATCAATTTGCGAAAATGATGAGGAGAGAAACATTTTTAATGCCTATGAAACTAGACTCTTTTTCAGAATTTTTCTGAATAAGACTGTTTTAAAAAGGATGACTGTATCGGCGGAAAAATGTCAAAAGAGCGACTCGCTATTTTATTATGTTGCAATGTGTTAGGAGGAACTGAAATCCCTCTTATTATTGGAAAATCTCTGAAACCCAGGTGTTTCCCAAAGAACATTCAATTTAATAAATTTGGAATTGTGTGAAGAGCGAATAGCAAAGCGTGGATGACCAGCCCTTTAGTGATTGAGTGGTTAACTTCATTTAATAATAGGATAAAACTAGTCAGATGTACCAATCCCAAAACTTTCTCCTATCCCATACATGTTAATGCTTCAAAATTCGCTTTCATACTGCCAAAATTAAATGGCAATCTATACCCCTCATGAGGATTGTACGGATATGAAATTCCGTGTATTAGTTCTTGAGATATGACTATCGATGAAACCGTGTAAATCCAGCAAAATGCAGCCTAACAGCGCCACCTATTGGTTGATTTATACCAAAATCTAATCAGCAACAACTTATGTCAACGTCTGACTGGATCTCATGTTTTGAGAAAATCCGTTCATTAGTTTTTGAGATAGAGCTATTGCGAAAATCATGAAAATTCCAGCATAGCAGCGCCACGTTTTGGGTGATTAATACCAAAATCTAAAAGCAACAACTTGTGTCAACGTCTAACTAAATCTAAAGTTTGGTGAAAATTTGCCGATTAGTTCTTGAGGTAGAGCTATTGCGGGAATTTTGAAAAAGGCAGCAGAGCAGCACCACCTGTTGGGCGATTTACACCAACACGTAATCAGCACCAATTCATATCAAGGACTAACTAAATCTGAAGTTTGAGGAAAATCCGTGCATTAGTTCTTGAGATAGAGCTATTGCAGAAACCGTGTAAATCCTGCAAAATTCAGTGTAGCAGTGCCCCCTGTTGGGCAGTTTACACCAAAACGTAATCAGCATCAATTCACATCGAGGGCTAACAAAATATGAAGTTTGAGGAAAATCCGTGCATTAGTTCTATTGCAGAAATCGCGAAAAACGCAGCATAGCAGCGCCACCTGTCGGGCGACTTTCACCAAAAACTAATCAGCACCAATTTATATCAGGGACTAGCTGAATATAAATTTTTATAAAATTCCGTGCATTAGTTCTTGAGATAGAGCGCCCACAAAATTTGTGTCACATACAGACAGACAGACAGACTCACAGATTCACAGACAGACATTTCGTAAAAACATGTTTTTCGGGATCTCTGGCCCCTAAAACGTGTAAATCCGCCGAAAACCGGAAGTTGAAAATTTTCACGAATCCAATACTTTCTTCTTGTAAAGATAGAAGAAAGTAAAAACGCCAAAGAAAAGTTCTCTTGCTTTTGGCCAATGCAAGTTCTCATCCAAAACATTTGAAATTCGACAATGTTAAAATTGTGTTTTTTTTCCCCCAAACACAACTTCAGTATGCCAGCCACTTGATCAAGGCGTAATACACAATTTTAAAGCCTGGTACAGAAAGCTTTTATTACGCCGTATTCTTTCAAAGTTACATTCTATGAATACACTTGAACACTGTCTAAAATTAGTTAATGCTCTCGATGCTATAATTTGGATTTCCTCAGCTGTAAAATACATAACCCCGGAAAGCGTACAGCAATGTTTCAGAAAAGTAGGATTTATATTAAAAGAAAATGAAACACACATTTCACACACAAATGAAGAATTAAGCTAAGTAAGTGAATTAATAAAATGTATCAGGAGTGAAAAAACTGCCGAAAATTTCATTAATATTGATGATCAGTTACCTACTGAAGAAGAATCCGTTGATGTATGCGATTATATTCTTTCAGAATTTTCGAAAAAAGCTGACTGTATTAGTGATGATGAAAGAGATACTGAAACTGGAGATACTTTTTCCTACAATATCGAGAATTTCGAAGAAGTGGCAAAATACAGTGAGCAGTTACACAAATTTTTTGTAAAAAAAAAAAAAAAAAAAAAAAAGGATTCAGAACGATTAAAACTAACGACAAAGATAAAACTTCACATTGAAAAAAAAATTACATGTAATCGCAAACAAAAGCAAACTTTTGTAACAGATTTTTTTCGTAAGAATGTAATAAACAGTGGATAAAGATATGCAAAATTTTATTTCAGTTTTATTGCTTAAAAGAATAATTTTGATTTCTGATTAATCGTATAATAGAGGTTTTAGGACATATAAAAATTAATTAATGAAACGTTAAGCATTTCTTAGCAATTTTTGAATCTCGGAGGATTTCTCAATAGCGGACACCTCCGAATAGCGGACAGTTTCCACGCTCCCGAGGTGTCCGTGATTTAGAGGTTTTACTGTAATTGATTTGTTTCGTTTGGTTATTTGTATGTAATCTTCTCACTTAATTATATTTCAAACATTCATGTAAAGTTTCGAAACATTTCATACATAACTTTTTCTTACGATATTAGGTGCCCAAATACCTTTAAAAGGCAGTACAAACAGTGCATTTATAATGTCCCCAGGCGGGAAATAATGTAACAAAATTTAAATAAAATTGATTTATTATTTTTTTTATAATAATCTTTAGAATAAGCTTCTGCCATGGTCAAATTTATATTTTGATAAAAAGTTTCATATGGTATGATTTTTTTCTCCGCTGGTAGCATCCTTGTTGGGAAATATCGTAAGTAAACTTTGAAATGAATTTTTATTTGCGTTTTTTCATATGGCGATCGTACTCCAAGTTAAAATTAGGAGAACAGATTGAACACATTTTTCTTTTACAGATCTTACATTATAGAAAGATTGGACCTTTCCGTACCGGCAAATTTGGCAAATCCGCCGTATATGTTCCAATCTCATCAGACATCACTATTACACTCTGAAGAATATTTGGATTTTTAATGATACAACAATTAAATATCGCATCAAGACGAGCAAAACTTTTAATAGATAGAATGTTTTTGCTTTGAGGTACTTTTAAATTTTTAGGAAAAGTTTACTTACTTTGTAACATTCTTTAAATTGTTCGAGTTCGGTTATAGTGTATGCAGACAACTTTAAACAGTTTCATTATTATAACAACAGTCGAATTGAGTTAAGAAAGAAAAAAGCAATTTCGTTTCTATTGCTATTTTTTTTTTACATTTAAGATCTGATTTTGATTTAAATTTTTGTTTTGTAAATGAGCAAAAAGTATAAGGATTTCGAGTTTCGAATTTGGCAGCTGGTGTTAATTGTCATCCGCTGTTGGCGATGAATTTAACTTTTTAAAAATTTTGGAAGAATCGTTTGAAGAACGTAATACACAATAAGTCTGTAGAAAACAAAACTATTTGAAATACCCAAATATTTATGAATTATAAATACTTAAAATATTTATTTTTTAATATTGTTTTCTTAAACAAAAGTGCTCAGTTTAAGGGCACAGAAGACAAAAAAATTTCGAATTTTCAATTTTCCGTATAAAAAGTAACGAAAACTCTGATAATTCCCAAAATATATAAATTTATAGTTTACTAATATATAAAGCTCGAAAGCAGAGAGACTTTAAATTCATAAGTAAATATTACTAAGCATATATGTTCCAGCCTTTTTTTCAGTTTTTCTCGGAACTTATTTACGTATTTTTTTATTACATATTTAGATACACTTAATATTATGAAATGTATTAAAGCTAGAGAATTGAAACTTTTTATTTCGTGCAACCAATTAGTTTCTTTAAAACAATCGAAAATTATGAACGTTGGTATAATAACATAGAAGGTATGCAAGAATATATTTTAAAAATCTATACTTTTCTGACTATTTCAGTAATAGTTTTTAAAATTTCTTATTGTTTATTTTTAATTAAAAGAGTTCCCAATAACACATTTAATTTATATATTTATTTAAAAAAGTGCACTTAACTAATATATTGTCATGAACAATTAGATAGGGTAAAGAAAAAAAAACAAGTAGGAAGCAGGAAATCTGCTTTTTTCAGAATTTAGTGTCGCCCTCGATGTGGAAAAAAAAATAGTATTCTTATTACGAAGTGGAACCCGCCGAATTTCGAGGAAAGAAAATGTTTAAGAAGGAACTGTTTCATTAATTTTGAATAGACCTACAAAATTAGTTACAATAAAAAATGCATTTTGTATTAGATAGTCTAACTCTCAAACAAATAATATTTTAATCTAAAGGTCACAGCTGGGTCATTCCATGTCAGTTCAGGCAGGCATGTAACCCACCATCACAGATTTTGATGAAACTGCGTGTGTTTGTTCCTTTTATTAAGATATGATTCCCAGTATTTGTTTTTACTTCTTGGTCAAATAGTTTCTGAGAAAAAAATTGTCAAAATTTTGAAAAACTGCCATCAGTTGGCATTCTTGACTGCTCGATTTTCAAATGTAGCATGACATAAATATGATCATATTTCAATATCTATTCCACAAATCATCTTCAAATAATTTATGCATAATATATAGGGTACGTATTTTATGAAAAAAAATACTGTTACGCTTATATAACATTTTAAGTGTGTCTAAAAAAATGTTTAACCTTTGAAGTCGTGATTTTTTTATGAAAAATAATGCATTAACTAAAATAGCATTATTAACAAAAGGCGGTATTTTTATTAAATTTATTTTTTGTGGGGGATATACTTAAAGGTGTCCTTTACCTGATTCTGAAATAAAAGTAGTGGGATTTTGGGTGTGTTTAGTAGTATTTCATATTTAAAAATATTTTGAGGCGTATTTCAAATCAAATCAAGCAGAGTCATTCCATGTCAGTTCGCCTAAGACATTTAATTCACTGTCACAAATTTCAATGAAACTGGGTATGTTTATAGCTCATTTTAAGACAGGATCAAGGAAATTAAAGGTGATTACAAGTAAAATATTTTTTAAGATTAAAAAAAAAATATCTAAATTTTGAAATTTTTTAAAAATGTTTTTAATGACAGATCTATATTCAAAGACTGCATAAAAAAAAAGTCATTTCAATATAAAATCACTAAATAAGTTTCAAATAATGTATATGTGACAAATAATGTAGGCATATTATTATTTATTGTTGTTTGTCATGTTTAAATGCTAAGAGTGTGTTTAATCTTGTGAATTCTTAAAATCAAGAATTTTGTGAAAAATAATGTGTTAATCAAAAATTTATTATTAACCGAAGGCAGGCTGTTATTACTTTTTTTAATTGTACGTAAAAATATCTTTCAAATAGTTGTAAAATAAAAATAGTGAAAATAAGAGCAATTTTAACAAAATTTTCATAAAATGTGAATGTTTAATGATAAATATTGAAGCTTTTCATGCTAAGATGTACTAAAATGACTACGGTATCGTGTATTTCTACTCTTGCTTAAATATAATACATACAATAATAAAATAACAAATATTATTTACAGCAATAAAAATTAAATTAAATAGTACCAGTTCCTTTACCAACACTACATTGCTCAACAGCCGACTTAAAATCAACAGCCCGCACTCTTATTGAAAAATACTTTCAACTGTTCAAATAATAAATAAACTGCATTTAAAAATTTTAATATCAACTTATTATCTTAAGACGATAATAATAACTAAACAACATGATGAATTTATAAATCAGCTTTTAATTGAAAAGTCATGAAATGGTCCCTTTTATATATTGTTGTTCATCGAGTCAATCAAAACAAATTATATAAAAAAAAATAGTGAGCCTAATATGCTGACTGCAATGACACTTCTAACAAAACTAATTAATTCATTACCATCTGAGATCAAACCCGAAAGATCAAAAAGAAAAAAAATCATCTGTAGTGTGAATGTGACATACTCAGTGGTTGTTGAGGTAGGAATGTCTTTGTGACATTTTCACCTGTACTTCAATAAAATATAAACATGTAAGCTTTTTTCATTCATCCAAATTAAGTAAAACAATTATAAAATTTTGTTGTCATTACACCAGATGTTAAATTTTTCGTTACATACTATTAGATAAGTTCTTTACTTTTAGACATTATTGACATAATATCATAAAATTTACTATATGTATTTTCTATAAGTGTATAAACAATATATATATGCTTTATTAAACATAAATGAATAAATTTTTAAATAATTTGTTTGAGAACAGGGATATATATACACACATATATATGTTGAAAATCCATCTTTCAGCAATACTGTGATGAAATAAATCAAATTACCGTAATTTCCGGTATATAGCCCGCTGATCAAACAATCGTGTTTCGACCCAGAAATTTTTAATATAAAATGTAACTTTTTAGATCACAGTAAGTATTCGTCTTCAAATACTGAATAAAATTTCTGGGTCCAAACTGAATTGTTTGATCTGCGGGCTATACACCCGAAATTACGGTACATATCATTAGAAACGGAATAAAGTTACAAAAGTGCAACTCATTAAGTTTTAAATATTTTTTTAGATATAGTTATTTGAAAGATATAAATATAATGGATTATGCATTTTTTGCATATATTTAAAGCACAATACGTCAAAATTTTCTTCAAAAGAGTGAAATTTGGTATTTTTTTTTTCAATATTAGCAGCTCAATGCTAAATGTTCAATATTAACAGCCAAATATGAGTTTAAAGATTAGGATTGTCATTTTGAAAATTTCTATTGGGCGGTGAGGAGCTAGTGATTTTTCTCTTTTTTGGAAAGGGATAATTGCTCTTCGCCCTAGAAGTTTTACTAAAAAACAATATTGTTTATTTTTTTCCTTAAGAAACGAACATAAAAGATAATTTGAAAAATAAAATAAATGTATAAATAAAAATATTTCCAGGGATGATACATTGGATAGGTTTTACATTTGAAAATATTGATAATTTTAAATATGATTTAAATACTACTAAAACCAACCAAAATCCCACTATTTTTATTTCAGATCCAGTTATAATGTAGTATTATGTACAATTTAAAATTAAAAAATAAGTCATAGAAACTCCGCCTCTGATTGATAAAGATTTTTTAATAATTTCATTATTTTTTGTAAAATATTTTTGATTTCAAAGATTATACATTTTTTTAGACACATTTAAATATTTTTTAACATTACAGCAATATTTTTTTCATAATCTACATACTTTATTTACCTTGCTTAAATTATTCGAAGAAGATTTCTTTATTAGTTATTGAAATATGATTTTATATATAAAATGAGGCCTTTGAAAATTGAACAATCATTAATGGCAACTCGTGGCATTTTTCCAAAATTTTGATAATTTTTTCTCATATGTTCACTATTTTTATTTTATAACCATTTAAAAGATATTTTTACGTACAATTAAAAAAAAGCAATAACACCCTGCTTTCGGTTAATAATAAATTTTTGATTAACACATTATTTTTGACAAAATTCTTGATTTTAGAAATTCATAAGATAAAAGACACTCTTAGTGTTTAAACATGATAAAAAACAAGAAATAATAATCAGCCTACATTATTTGTCACATATACATTATTTGAAACCTATTTAGTGATTTTATGTTGAAATGACTTTTTTTTTGTTTTAATGCAGTCTTTAAATATCGAACTGTCATTAAAAAAATTTAAAACAATTTTTCAAAATTTTGATATTTTTTATCTTAAAAAATATTTTACTTAGGATCAAGAAAATTAAAGGTGATTACGTCTTAAAATAAGCTATAAACAAACCCAATTTCATTGAAATTTGTGACAGTGATTAAATGGCTTAGGGGAACTGACATGGAATGACTCTGCTTGATTTGGTATGAAATGCACCTCAAAATATTTTTAAATAGGAAATACTACCAAAAACACCCAAAATCCCACTATTTTTATTTCAGAATCAGGTAAAGGACACCTTTAAGTATATCTCCCATAAAAAATAAATTTAATAAAAATACCGCCTTTTGTTGATAATGCTTTTTTTGTTAATGCATTATTTTTCATAAAAAATTCACGACTTCAAAGTTTAAATATTTTTTTAGACACACTTAAAATGTTATAAGCGTAACAATATATTTTTTTCATAAGCTGCGTACCCTAAATATTGTGCATAAATTATTTGAAGATGATTTGTAGAGTAGATATTGAAATATGATTATATATATGACATGCTACATTTGAAAACCGAGCTATCAAGAATGCCAACTGACGGCAATTTTTCAAAATTTTGACAATTTTTTTCTCAGAAACTATTTCACCAAGGAGCAAAAAAAATTACTGGTGATCATATCTTAATAGTAAGAACAAACACACGCAGTTTCATTAAAATCTGTGATGGTGGGTTACATATTGATATTTTACTGCCTGATTTGACGTGGAATGCCCCAGCTCTTCTATAAAGACACTCTAAATTTTTGTAAAACTTTGCGTTTTATCAGTGTATCATTTGAATTGCGTTTTTTTTTAAGTGAAGCATGTGAAGAATTTCAAAGCCGCTGGAGTGAAAATAATGCACTTCTACAAAACTCACTTCAATTTTAAGACTTAAAATACACACTTTTATTTTTTATACAATGACTTCATTTGCATCCGCTGAAGAATTCTAGATTCACGATCCAGTCTCAAACAACATCTATAGAAAAGTATGCATATGACGGGATTATAGCGGAATAATACATAAACGTAGCAAAAAGCAATACCGCAAACTTGATAAAAAGAAAAAAAAAATCGGTTATCTAATGATTCACATGCCTTTATTTGTTTGTAGCGTTAATATTGACACTTAAAATTAAATATAGTTTATAATAGCTCCATGTTTTATCTGAAATCAGTCATTTATATTTTTTTCAAAATAGCACGTATTTTAATTACAATTTGTTTTCAGTTGTTATTAGAAAATGACAATAAAAAGGATATAGTAATCTACTATTTTTCCATTACTTTTTACAGAAATGGAGTACTTCAGTTGCCACCATTACAGAAATGTCACCAAAAACTACAAATAATTGATAACTCAAAAATAAATTAAGATGCAGTTTCAAACAAACGTTCTTTTCGAGCGTACAAGTCTTAAAAGTATCCAAAGCATTAAATTTCATGTATTTAGCATCGACGAAATAAAAAAAAAATCCGAATTTTAGTTTTTTTCATTCTTGAACCTCCTATTTGTTACGGCGAAATGGCATCATTATTATCCTAAGGAAATATTTTAAATCGGTTCAGTAGTTCCAAAGTAAAATCGTTTTGTAGGAAGTTTTCTGCTCATCTCATCCTTTTAAATTTCGAAATTTTAGAAACTCTTCTGTACGAGAATTAACGTCTTAAAAGTAATGTCACTTTTAAAGTTTCTAGTCTTATCAATTCCAAATAAATTCCAATTTAGAATGTTTTTAGAGTGTTTTCCGCTCATTTCAACTTTTTAAATTTCGATTTTTTTAGAAAATATTGTTAGCAAGCATTTATATCTTAAAACTAATCACCATGAAAATTTCAATTTTCTAACCTCAACAGTATCACAAAAATCCCAATTTTATAATGCATTTTGCTTCTTCAGCTATTGGGGACTAAGGGTATCAACGTAGCCTTTGTTGGAGCAGAGAATGTGACTATCTTACCACCATTACTTTTGAAATCGTTAGGTACTTCCAGAGGTTACCCCTACAAACAAACATTCCTTCTCCATAATATTAGCATAGATAAATGATCACTGAGAAATATTAGTGGGGTTTTTTAGGTGCATTCGTAATTATATAAATACGGAGAAGCTAGAGTCATCGTCTGGTCTGTCCGTCTGTCTGTCCGCTTGTTCGCATATAACAGCGCAAGAAATATCCAACCGAATGCTTTGAAACTTAATATATATAATCGCTGCAGAATTTTGTCGAGTCATTTCAAATTTTATGAAAATTAAATCAAAACTTAAAAAGATATTAATAAAAGTTTTCTTCATTCTAATAAATCCTATCATACGTAATTAATTCAATGATATCCCACGATATGCAATGATTCTAGGTTGCCATGGTGATTACGTCCCGTTGAAGATGGAGTCAGTCCTATTATTTCCGTATAACTGAATTTAATATGTAGAATCGTAATAAATTTTGTATTCATGCATTTTTTAATAAGAGTGCAACGGCTATTGCACTAAGATCTGAATAAATATAACCTGATAAAGCTAGTTTTAATACGAACGCACCTCATTTGCCACGTTTGACGTACAATTTCCAAGTTGTTTTAATCATGATAATTCCGAAAGATTGTAATGTCTTATAGACATCCTTCAAGATTATTTCAAGATTTTAATATTATTTCAAAAAATAATCTTGACAGATCTTTCAAAATTATTTTTTGAAAGATCTGTCAAAAAATAAGATGTTATTTTTTGAAAAAAAAATAAGAAGGATTTTTTTGGATTTTTTTACATAATGAGGAGTTTCATTAAAAAAAAAAAAAAGGAAATAATTCCATAGAAAATCCGACGTAAGCTAAAGATAACACACGATTCCATGTTCTCTCACAGTAATAAAAGAAATATTTAAAAAGAATGCAAGGATCTTTGTATGTTATGGCCGTCGTTCAGTTCTACTAAAACATAAGTTTGTAAATATTAAGGATTTTTTTTAAAAAGAAAAACATTGCTTGAATTGCGAATTTGCTTTTCCATAGTGAAATTGTATTTGCATTTTGATGCGATTTGGGTGGTTGAATAATAGAAAACGGAACATAGGCGTGCTTAAACGTCAAATATTTCTAGTTTCATTTGTGTATGCAAATAAGAAGCGAACGTTGCTTACTGACAAAGTTATTGTAAATCATGCAAATGTGTTGTAAAATTCATGCTGGGTATCACTTTGGAATAATCTGGTTTTGTTTTGAAAATTTTGTGTTCGTTACAGGAATATTTCTACATTCTAAAGGTATTTCAAACAAATATAAACAGCATTTTAAAAATCTAATATATAAAAATGAAAATTTTTCTGTCTGTAATGCTATACAAATCCACAGTTTGGAAGCCAGAATTGTGAAATGTTATGTACATGTGTATTAAAACACGGCCGAGGCAACTAAAACAATCCGGAATAGAAATAATTTATAGTTTACTTTTAATTAATAAAACCCTACCAATTTAAAAGCAATTTCCTATCAAATTTAAACATTTTTCGTTATAGCAGCTGCCAACAATTGAAAATTCACAATAAAATCCCTTTTTTTAATTAAGAAAGAGAAACAACGTATAAAGGCACAAATAAAATAAGATTAAAAAGCATACAGCTGTTTCAAAACCTCTAAGGTTTCTTCATCAGTGCTTAAAATAAAAAGTAAAACTAAAACATCGTGTGAAAAAAAAAGGGTGGGGCAGAGAGTCAGAAAGGCGTACCTTTCAGCTCTATTGCCAACGGTGAAATGCCTTTTTTTAATGTTCAATCCGTAATCGCGCGAGTTCTTTAACCAATGTGAGATATACATATTACGTAAGCCACGCTGCTAAAAATACTAAAAATCTGTAACGGGTATTACGATAATTCTTTTACCTCACATGCAAATAATTAGAGATATACATATTACGTACGCCACGCTGCAATACTAAAAAGTTATATCGAACATTACGATAATTCATCTCACATGCAAATAATTAGAGATAATTTAATTGCGCTTAATTATTACAATTTAAAAAAAAAATAAAGGCAAACATTTTATCACCAACATCAACAAAAAATTTTATTCTATTTATTCCCTTCTTCCAAAGATACCGTTTTATAGTCTGCTGATATTGTAATACGATAAATTAAATTTCATTAAAAAATGCGCCGTAGTAGAAAAATATTTTACTAAATCGAATAGTTATTTTTAATTTTGGTTTTATAATTAAATTCACGAACTCCAGGGCATACAACGGGTTAAATTGCTAGTGATACTATGTAGTTTCTGGTTTTGTTGTCTATTTTTCCTTAAAAATATTTTATTTATTTTTGTGTTCATAGTATGAAAAATAATGTAATGTAACTGATTATGTTCAAGAACACACTTTCGATAAAAAAAACGAGAACGAAAAATCGCTCTTCCAGCATACATTGTGAAAAATTTTCTAACACATTCAGAACAGTGTAACAAAACTTTACAGAATATTAAGTTGAAAGATAGTGTCTAAAAACAATAAACAATTTGGAGGGCGCATAACGCAGTTGAAAATCCAATATCTGTTATTACCACCATTAGTCAGACAAATATTCGTTTTTTTTTTTTTTTTTTTTTTTTTTTTGTGCAACCCTCTATATGATCTATAGATTTGTATGTATACAGCAACACATCGAATTACGTCAGCAATTCGTTCCAAGACTACCGACTTAAATCGAGGTACATTTAAATAAGCAAAAAAGGATAAATAATCAAAATTCTCCAAAATTTAATGGACATATTCTATTTTTTGTAGGGATTATGTTACATACAATATAACATTAGCAAAAAAAAAAAAAAAAAAAAAAAAAAAAAAAAAAGCGTTTGCAATACAAGAATTTACAATAAATCAATAAGTTGTTAACTTATAATTTACTGTTCTTCTACCTGCTCCGTTCGAGTCTTTGAGGATGCGAAAAATATACTAAAATAAAGTTTGAATCAACAAATTTTTCTTTTTTACTTTTAGAAGCTCTTTGTAACAGCAGAGGGAGTTTTCTATGCTTTTTCTAGTGACTTTTTTTTTTTATTTCTTTGTCACTATGATTTTGACTGACGCGGGAAATTTCCCTTTCATACAACCAAAAGTCTTCAAATAAGTTCAAAGTGCGTCTTAATTAAGGAATTTTTTTTCCAAGACAGACGACGTAAATGCGAAGTGACGTAAGTCGGGTTTATTACTGTGATTTTGGATGACGCGTGAAATTTCCCTTTCATAGAACCAAAAGTCTTCAAATAAGTTCTAAGTGCGTCTTAATTAAGGAATTTTTTTTTCCAAGACAGACGACGTAAATGCGAAGTGACGTAAGTCGGGTTTATTACTGTGATTTTGACTCACGCGGGAAATTTCCCTTTCATAGAACCAAAAGTCTTCAAATAATTTCAAAGTGCGTCTTAATTAAGGAAATTTTTTTCCAAGACAGACGACGTAAATGCGAAGTGACGTAAGTCGCGTTTGTCACTATGATTTTGACTCACGCGGGAAATTTCCCTTTCATAGAACCAAAAGTCTTCAAATAAGTTCAAAGTGCGTCTTAATTAAGGAAATTTTTTTCCAAGACAGACGACGTAAATGCGAAGTGACGTAAGTCGTGTTTATTACTGTGATTTTGACTGACGCGTGAAATTTCCCTTTCATAGAACCAAAAGTCTTCAAATAAGTTCAAAGTGCGTCTTAATTAAGGAATTTTTTTTCCAAGACAGACGACGTAAATGCGAAGTGACGTAAGTCGTGTTTATTACTGTGATTTTGACTGACGCGTGAAATTTCCCTTTCATAGAACCAAAAGTCTTCAAATAAGTTCAAAGTGCGTCTTAATTAAGGAAATTTTTTTCCAAGACAGACGACGTAAATGCGAAGTGACGTAAGTCGTGTTTGTCACTATGATTTTGACTCACGCGGGAAATTTCCCTTTCATAGAACCAAAAGTCCTCAAATAAGTTCAAAGTGCGTCTTAATTAAGGAAATTTTTTTCCAAGACAGACGACGTAAATGCGAAGTGACGTAAGTCGTGTTTGTCACTATGATTTTGACTGACGCGTGAAATTTCCTTTTCATAGAACCAAAAATCTTCAAATAAGTTCAAAGTGCGTCTTAATTAAGGAAAATTTTTTCCAAGACAGACGACGTAAATGCGAAGTGACGTAAGTCGGGTTTATTACTGTGATTTTGACTGACGCGTGAAATTTCCCTTTCATAGAACCAAAAGTCTTCAAATAAGTTCTAAGTGCGTCTTAATTAAGGAAATTTTTTTCGCACGACAGACGACGTAAATACGAAATGACGTAAATCGTGTATGTCACTATGATTTTGACTCACGCGGGACATTTCCCTTTCATAGAACCAAAAGTCTTCAAATAAGTTCAAAGTGCATCTTAATTAAGGACATTTTTTTCCAAGACAGACGACGTAAATGCGGGGTGACGTAAGTCGAGGGGATATAAGTCGGGGTACTAATGTACTGCATAGTATGCTAAAAATTAGTTCAGATAAACGAATAGCACAGTTGAAATTTCCATTCAACAATTTCCATGAATAAAGGGAAATATACTGGAGAACTTTTATACAGATCTGTATATTATCAACAGAATTTACACACATCCAAGTACTATTAAATGCGTACAGCAACTGAAAACGCACTTTCAGCAATTATTATCCATCGGCTTCGATAGATCAATTATTGTTCAATTTCTTCTCTAGCCAAATTCTTTTGTGTGTCCCTGTAAATGAACGATGAATTCTATGCACACCCTATTTTTTACAGTAAGTACCATGTAGTACACCTCACTGATATATATAACTTTCAGTATGTTTAAAATAGTGTAATATTATTAAAAATCTTCGTAGACAATTCTTCTCCATGGACCGTAATGTAACGGAATTCTTTTGAGTGTTTGTAAATGAAGCGTAAATGCTACACACTTCAACTTTCAATATCGAACATGCCATAGTGATACCCAATAACATCAATAAATTTCATTGGAATAGGACTATATTTACGCGCGTTAGAACACGGACAGAGACAGACAAACAGACGAGAGAGAAATCAAATTCACCATCACTTTTCAAATGTGTTGGAAAGTGTTAAAAAAACAAACAAAAACAAACAACAACAACAACAAAAAAACTACCTTAAATTTCTTTTTATGATTTTCATTTAAAATATTAAATGAAAATTGTAAATTGTACAAAACAATTATAATTTTCATGTTTTTTGAAAAATTCAGTGATTTCAAGTTAATTTTGATGAAATTGGAAAAAAAAAATGTTTAACCCTATAATAAATTTAAGTGAAATAGTTTCAGCATTATTATTTCAGTTATTATATTATGTAAGTTTCTTTTAAACGCCGAGTACAAATGATAACATTATACAAAGGGAGGTAAAATCACAAGGAAATGTTTAAATAAAAAAGAAAATGCAGGATTTGCTAATCCAATATGTTTCAAATTTAGACTTTTGTCAACTGAAACCATTCACATTAAGAAATATATTACATTTACATCAAGTCTTTTAACTCATTTCTTTGATAATAATGTCTAAAATATTCCAAGTTTCATCACATTATCTTTGCTTGAGATATTATGATAGCGATACATATTTCTTGCAAGAAAAAACAAATGTAAAATAATTGTATTTGAAGCTTGCCAAATCATAACAGATAACATTTTTTCAAAAGGTTTGATCTTTATTTTTAATTAATATAGAATAAAAAAGAAGTGGTTTTCGTAACGATAAACTTTTGATATAGAAAGTTTGAATATCGATCATAAAAAAAGAGAAAAGGAGGAAAGAAAAAGAAGAAAAATAATTGGAGTTATACGTAAATCGCCTTTTTGAACAAACATATGAGCAGTACGGCCAGATAAGACTTTTTACGAATAATTTTGTTAGTTAGATTTTGACATGTATCGTTATAAAAATTACATTAATGTTTGATTTGATTTGATATATGGCACTTTAGTCACGTTGCATAACAAAGTTGCGTTTTTAATACATTGAAATTCTGACCAGTGTTTAAAGATGTAGTCTTGAAAGTAATAATAGTGACTTAGCATAAAATAATAGAAGATGTGAATATATTATTAATTGTAATTATTAATATATTAATTATAGCAATTTTTAATATATTAATATTAGTAAACTATTGTGAGTCCTTTATTTAATTGAAAGTTAAAAGTGAAATATTAATTTTCCGATTCTTTTACCTATTCGGGGTAGTAAATTATGTAAATAAAAAAATCTCTAAAAGAAACAATTATTTTAGATGTTTAATTTTATTATGTTACGTATATATATATATATATATATATATATATATATATATACCGGGTGATTATAATTAAAGTTACGATTTCAAAATCGATAATTTAAAAACTACTGGTTAGAATGACTTGATATTTTAGCAGAACAATCGTAAGGCAATGGAAGTTTATTTGGCGAAGGAAAAAAAAAGTTCCAATATGTGCCGATAGATAGCTCTGTCAGGGTTAACATTTTCTGGAGATATGCAAATTACTAATACGTCACATGCGCACCGCAGGCATAGATGCCATAACCTGTATTTCTGCTGCATCAAATGACACAATAAGATAAACGCGCTAGCCTCTATTTTTACACCAATGGATTCCAACTGTGACGTCACGTGAATACTGTCCATTAGGAAGTTTCGAATATTAAAATCTATAAAAAAGGGTCCAATAACCACAAATAGTCTGCGAAAAATGATTTCTAAATTCGAAGAGACCGGTTCATTTGACGTTAATAGGGGTAGAGGAATATTAAACCAGTTTCGGTTGCGGCAGTGGAAGATGTGTACAGCATTACAAGAACAGATTAACAGTGAGGCTGTAATCAGCAGTGCACGAGGAATTGACCGAAAGTTGGATATGCCGAACAGCACGGTGCTTAAAGTCCTACGGAACATCTTGCGCTGTTATCCGTACTCGATAACGCATGTGCAGGAGGTGCTACCTGATGACCTAGAAGCACGTTAACCTTTTGCACTACAATTTCTTGCCCGGATGGAACAAGGAAAACGGATGGTCATGGAACATTCTGTGCGAAGCCCACTTTCATTTGCAAGGTTCTATAAATGTACAAAATTCCAGGATATTGACGACCAAGAATCCGCCCCAGCTACAGACATTACCTCTTTAGTCTGAAAAGGTCACTGTGTGGTGCGGAATAACAGCAGCGTTTATTGTCGGTCTGTTTTTCTTCAAGGCGATCACACCTACGGGTCCCGTTATCTGCATCGTTACAGGCAAGCGGTGTGAAGAACTTTTGCGTAACCATCTCCTTCCGGAGCTTCAGCAGCGTCAGTGTATGGATCAAACAATATTCATGCAAGATGGCGCTCCTCCGCACATTGCTACTCCTGTGAAGCAGCTACTGAGTACTAATTTCGGAGATGATAGGATCATAAGCCGCTATTTTCCAACAACGTGTCTTCCATGTGTCCCCGACCTTAAACCCATGTGATTTCTGGTTTTGAGGGTACCTGAAGAATGTTGTTTACAACGGACGGATTCAGAATCTAGCCGACTTGAAGGCAAGCATCACGCACCACACCCATTGCATCAGTACAGATACCCTTCGAGCTGTTGTTGAGCATGCCGTTTTGCGCTTCCAATTAGTAGCGGAACAAGGCGGGGGGGGGGGGGGGCATATCGAACAACTTATGCCTTTATTATCAGTAAGGTGTTTGTTCCGTGAAACTTTTTTTTTCATTTTTTGTCATTATCGCCGTTGTCATTGTAAACACGTATTCTTGTCTTTTCACTAATAAATTTTTAGTAAATCCCTCAACTCTATTTTTTCATTTTGGTTAACAACATTCCTGTGTTTAAGGAATATATTTTGGCCTTTCCCCTGACATTACCCTGACAGTGCCATCTACTGGCACATATTGGAACTATTTTTTTCCTTTCCCAAACAAAATTCCATTGCCTCACAATTGTTCTGCTAAAATATCAAGTCATTCTGACCAGTAATTTTAAATTTATCGATTTTTGAAATAGTAACTTTAATTATAATCATCCGGTATATTACGAAATTTAAAATTCTTTAAAGTATTCTGAAAATATTTCCCATCTAATATAATTTTCCAATATCCTAGTTTATTTAAATCTCACGTGTCTTTAAAAATATTCAATAATTCATCTAAATGCGTACGATACCATTTATTTGTTCTTTTCAAAAACCTATTAAAGACAATAATTCATATTTAATTTTTTTCTTTCGGATACCATCCGCCTAACTTCAAGGTCTTCCGATTTCTATTTCATTTTTAACCGCCGATGTAATTTTCATTTCCCTACTAGATTATTTGTTCCGCGTATCTCGATTTATTTTGCCATTTTTTTAATTCTAAGAGCTACTTCCGCGCTCTATCAAAAATATCTTATCAGCCTGTTTTTCTTCTGCATGAGGAAACTGTAGTTCCCTATTTTTGGACTTTCTCATTCGCGGAGAGAATATGCCGCATTGCGGTAGTGCAAACTTACTCAGTCAGTATTTAACACACTATATGAGCCACGGAGTAAGATTATTTTGTGTTTTCAGTTGTTGAAAATCTATGCGCGTCGCCAGGAAGTGATGTTTCCTTTAATAATACGGAACAGATCATTTACCATCATCTAAGAATGTATATTATGAGTGATTATTAACGAAAAATTGTGAATAGGAGGAACGCCATAATTAATCTTACTGCAATGTGATGGATTAATAGTTTGTAGCGAATGATCGGCCTATGTGAAATGTGCAATTGACATAACAAACGCGTTTCCATTATGGATAACTGTGTCTGAATCATTTTACTGGGGAAACAACTACAAACTTCAATCATGTGCTAAATTTAATAATGGCTCCTGAAAATTTTGGTAATAATATGCTAGTAAAAGATTTTCAATAGCAAAAACTTGTATTGTATGGAATGCTCACTGATTTATAAATCGATGTATGTATGTTGCACTGATAAATACCTACTAAATACTTGGTATAGAATGGTTCAATGATCTTGAGCGGAAGCTTTGTTATAAATAATTAGGTTGTTATTTATAACTGGGGAGCATAAAATTACATCAACAAATGATTATACAAAGCTTTTATCATATTGCAGTTGCAGTTTCAAGCTGAATTGTTCTTAAGCTAGGTTGATTAAAAGTTATGGAAAAAGTTCTGAGTGGGTAATATAGAAAATGAAGAGCAAAAAATGAGTTATTTTTGATTCAGCTATAAACATCAACTTAAGCATCCTTGCATATTAAGGCATGGCAGTGTCAAATGTATCATAAAAATTTAGCCTTTTTAAAAATTATTGCGTGCAAAATTTGCGGGCATATAAGAGTGTCACTTATTTCATTTTTTTACTTAATGCGGTTAATTAATTACGTCTTTATTGTTTTAGGAGTACTTTTTGAGACACTGTGTATCTTTATTTGTTTATGTTTTTTTTTCTTCAATGTTCTTTACTTCTTCTTTCTTTTATATTTTCACGTAGAATCTCGAACTCATCTCTTATAGAAATTTGTAATATTCGAAATATTGTTATAATTTATCGTAATTACTATGGATCTCATTGATGGATAACTATTAATGAGCAAAACGCATAAAGAAAAAAAAAACATTAAAAATAACGTAATTGTCATTGCACCAGTATTGATGTAACCAATTCCATGCCATAGAAACAAATAAATAAATCCATAAAAAAAATCTCTTGAACCTTTTATCATTACTTTGAAACATTGTGAATATTTTTAATTTGTCATATCCGAAAACTTAAGTTCATAATAAGAATTAAAATAAAATCGACTTAGAACATTTCTGCCCAAGCACTAATTTAATGTTTAAAAAACATTAAATATATCTTTTTTAAAATATACTAAATTAAACAGTGACATCATCATCTTAATGCAAAAAGCTTTAAAGCAACTAACACATTTTCTAAAAGTCCCAATCATGTTTCCACTCCAGCTTTCATAACTTTTGCATTAAATAATGTTCTTTAAAACATTATTTCGTGAAGGAGAAAAGGAAAATTAATGTAAAACAAGTTATTAAACAAGAGAAGTTACGTTTTTATTTTGAAAATTATTATTTAGGAAAAATAATGCATTCGAATATAGCCTTAACGAAATTCTTACATCGATATGGATTGTAATTTATTGTGTTTACGCAATAATTTAATAAAGTTTTAGTCTGTAATGTCTTTATAGCTTTTTTTTTTGTAAATGTAACAAAATCTAAAACAGTTTAGGATATTGTATCAAATTTAATTTATGCACAGGAAACATTGGTCAAATCTTTATATTGAATTTTCTCTTATTTCCTGATCTTGAAATGTGATTATCATTACCTTTAAAATATCGGAAATTTATAGAAAAAGTAAAAGAATATTTTAGAATAACTACTTGTTTACATAATAATAAAACATCATTGTTTCTACAGAAAAGCGTAAAATATAATTGAATTTTCGGAAAATATTTGTAAAAGTTATTGTTTTTTAAAAACTTTCTGGTTTAAAAAAAAAAAAAAAAGGTAGATTTGATTATAGTTTTTGCATTTACAAATAATGCTTGCAGTACCAGTGTTAATCGGATTTCGAATAAAATTCTTTCGTGATATGCCAAATTATGAAGATATAAAAATACATACAAAAATACTAATTTCTTAAAAAAGTATTTTTTAAATTTAAATATCAAAATAATCTTTTAATGAAACTACCAATGTAGTTTTAAAATCACATTTCAACTGTTGTGTAGCAAATCTCTACATCTTTATAATACCTTTTTTAAGTTCTTCTTTCGATATGATTAAGTTTTAAAATTCAAACTGACGAATAGTTTTATTGCTTCATTTAATGTTTTGTAACATAAAATAGCTGAACATGTCATAGTATTGACTCAAGCAGTCACTGGTAAGTGTCCCGAGTATCAGTCTCTGAAGCAGGAGGGCATGCAGTTAAGTAGTGTCTCACGGCAGACATCACGTGACCGTATTGCGTCACGTGACCGTATTTTTTTATTCCTGCATTCCAATCACAGATTTGCCTTCGATATAAGAGATACTTTCTTCAATTCACAGAAATTTTCTGTTAGCAATGCTGCCAGGATTTTTCCGTTATCTGACGAATATCAGTTTTTTAACACTTTCCAACAAAGTTGAAAAGAGTTTATGCATTCGGTTTGTCTGGCCGTCTGGCCGTCTGTCCGCATGGCCGTATGTCCACGCTCTAACTCCCGTAAATATACTCGGATTTTCATGCAATTGATAATCCATATTTATGGTCTCCTAACCATGTTTGGTATTGCATATGAAGTATGTGGGATTAATATTTCATTTACAAGGCTACCCAAAAGAATTCCATTAAATTATGGTACATGGTGAAAAATCGTTTGCAGAGTATTTAAATGGCATTACGCTGTTTCAAATGTATTTAAACTAATATAAATCACTAAATTCCACTACGATCACGTTAGAACACGGCTTTCATAGCATTTTTTATTCATTTACAGGGACACACAAAAGACATCGGTTATAGAACTGTCTTTGAGTGATAACTGCTGGAGTGTGCAGTTTCAAATTCGGTATGCGCTTTTAAATTTAGATAATCTTTTGCACGTTACTCGTTATATGTCATTTCTATACCTCATATACAGGGCTGCACAAAAGTATTGAGGTACCATTCTCGTTATTAGAGGAACTTGCTGAAGGGGAATTTTCTATTGAAGTATATGTATTTCTTAAGTGAACAAAATTTTGGCATGCATGTAGTTAATAGATACAAATACAGAGCTGCTGAAACAATTCAGATAATTTTCCGATTGTAGATGAGAATATCTGAAATTGGGTTTTGAAATGTGTCATGTGTTTCCATATGGCTGAATTAGACTTAATATTATAATTTTTTAAACGATGCAGTTTTGTTACATTATTCTGAATGTGTTGGAAAGTGTTTCATAATCTATGCTGAACGAATGATTTTTTCTTTCTTTTTTTCAGTTACAGGAGGTAAAATTTCAGCCAATTGAAGAAAGTTCGGAAAGGTAAAAAGTTGCTGAAGTTAGATTCGAACCAGCTATCTTAGCGTTACAAGACCAACATGCTAACCACAGGGATACAGTTGTACCGGAGCAAAATTCTTTGAAGTAAGTATGTTTGCTTCAGATGCGTATGACTTGATCAACTTCTTTAAAAAGCTTTTAATTTTGAAGTTCATTTGGGAAAGGTTTCGTCTTTAATGAGATTGTGACTTTGGTTTTAATACTTTAGTATTAATATAGGATAAAAATTTGAATTATAAATATTTTCAAGTAGATTGCTAGATGTAAAATATGAATATTATATTTTTATTCGATAAGACTTCTTTATTTTTTGAGTAATATCTATTTTGTTCCATTTAATATTTTAATTAAAACATCTTTTAACTGTGTTCGTTTAAAATATATTTTAAATGGGAATATTTGTTTATAAACAACTTTTAAAATTCAACTTTTATTAAATTTATTCAACTTTAAAAACTAGTGTGAGTACTTTTGAATGAATGAGAAAAGTAATTGTTATTTATTTTTAAATTCGAAAACTTAAAAGAAAATTAAATTAGAAATCTTAATTTATAGAATTTTTGGTTTTTCATCTTAAAAATAAATTCGGATTTAATATTAATCGAACCAATACGCATGCGTGCTATGAATGAACAGAATTTCTACCTCTTTTTCAGACTTTCGGGAAAAATTCAGAGATAAAACATGTATGCTAGGAGTTCGGAAGTTATTTGTTAAAAAATGAAGAATAATTTAGTGTATATTTAGGAGTATTTCTGACAGTGTATTTATTTTAAAGCTTTGTTGCTGAACGGCTAAGTACATGGTGGTTCAATGGTTAGAGCGATGCATTTGTGTGTAGATTTCATGAGTTTAAATCCCACTTCTTTTTTTAAAATTACAAACATTTTTTTTTCTAGATATTTATTTAAAAATATTTTATCAGTTAAAATGTTCTATTTAAGTTTTGTTTTAGCTTTTTTATTTATAAATGGTTTGTCGGTGAAATATTCAATTTTAGTTTTATATAAAACTATATGAAAATCACTTGAATACATCAAATTAAATTAATATTTACTTAAAGTAGGGATGCACAACCTTTTTAAGAGAAGGGCCACTTACAAAAATGTTTGGGTCGCCTTGGGCCACATCAGTAACGCAGAGAGAATTCTATATCGGGGAGATAGGGGGGGGGGGGTAATAACACTTTATTCTTAATGAATAATGATTTTTTGTATGTAAAAAAATATACAAATATAAATAAATAATTGTATGCAGGACGTCTTCACATATGCATAGATAGCCATATAACACTTTATGAAGACTAACTGTTCCTTCTTGATAAATGGAAACTTGAAGGAAAAGAAAATTACACAAAACTTCTAAAAAATTGAATGTTATTGAAAAGAATAAATTTTTTATTGAAAAATAACTTCATTTAAAAAAGGGGAATTTATTTTTGAAATAACACAGCATGATGGACTAATTATGCAATTTTTTTCTATTAACAAAATTGATTTTGTTTCTTTTTGCCAGCCAAGCGCCGGTGTTTGACAAAATTCGCGATTTTTTTTTATCAACGACCGATTGACTGATTTTGTGGTAATTTTCCATTGCCTATTGGCAAAATTTGCAAGCTTTTCAAACGACCAATTTGACCAAGTTCGCGGTTTTTTTCAGCGAAAATTTCAAAATTAGCGATGGTTTCTGCACGCGACCGGATCAACGAAATTTGCGATTTTTTCCGATCTTACTTTTGCTGCTTAACGAATGTCTCACCGCCCTTTTGTCTTCTTGCACTTCCTCCCTTCAGGTATACATCAATATAAATCCAAGATGGCCTGTTTAGGACTACCAATGCTTGCAATAAGCGCCAACGCAAAGGCCTTCCCTTTATTAGCAGGTGTTGGCGCCTATTGCAAGCATTGGTAGTCCTAAAGAGGCCATCTTGGACATATATATTGATATATACCTGAAGGGAGGAAGTGCAAGAAGACAAAAAGGCGGTGAGACATTCGTTAAGCAGCAAAAGTAAGAGATTGTCCTTCTCAACCGCAGAGAATAACAATTAATAATATTTTTTAATTTAAAGCTTTAGTTTACACCACTACCTGCCTCCTTCCCTGCAAGATGTATAATAAGACTGTATGTGTAGACCCTCCACACGGGGGGGTCCCATCCCGTTGACGCTTGTGCCCGAGGGGCCCCGACCCCCCGGTAATCCCCAGTGTAAGACCCTCCCCATGAGGGGGGGTCTCTCACCGTCCACGCTTATGTCCGGACAGACAGCATGTAGGGAAAAGGGAAGGCAAGGTTGTATTCTAGCAAAATATTTCATTAATATGCAAGTCACGTATTACATAACGTCAGAATGCACAGCAGCGCCACCTACATATATATACATATGCAATAAGAATCTCCAATTCATTATGCTTTTACATATCCCAGGATACAGATACTGTGGTCCAGGCACAAACGTACAGAAATCAGACATCGCTGGAGGTCCCATAAATGACTTAGATAATCTGTGCAGAACTCACGATCTAGACTTAGAAAAAAGCGAGCTATCTCAGAAATAGGCAGATCAAAAATTCATAGACAAAGCTCCTCAGACTGGACTACTTGGAAATGCATTAAGTGCAATTCTTTCTGGTAAATCATTAATATCACAAGTACAACCCGGAATAAAAAAGTACCTACCCGGACATAAAGAAAACAGTTTCACATTTCAACATCCAGATTTAAACAAGAAAGCTCTATCAGACAGTCCAAATCCATTTAAACGATCGAAAACTTCAACTAAGATTTCTAATTCCATACAGAAAATTGCATAAACCAGATAATGCAGCATTATTTCGTACAAGAGTAATCGGAAAATTACCTGTAAAAACCTCTGCAAAAGACTCTGGATTTGTTTCTCAAGAACATCAACCTAAAAAAAAGAAAACTACCATACACACAACTATTTAACAAAAAATTAAAAAGTATACCCCCAGAACAAAACGAAGAAGTAATGCCTAACGATCAAGACGAAACAGCTAACATCTCCCATCCTCATTCATCAGGTGGAGCTCCCGAACCACAAGGAACAAATGTACACAAGGATGTCACAAAACAAATGGTAATGAAATACAGCAGAACTTTACGCCACTATGTATTATTACCAGCTGATATGGACAACAAATCAAAACAAGATTGGCCAGACATCCCATATCAACATATATGTTCATCTATGAAACCATCAGATTGGCAAGGTTTAAATACATTTGCAAGAAGATGGACCCCTATCAAATGTAGATTTGTTTTACATCATATTATACCAATAGAATTAACAACATCATCCACTGGTGGAGCCATTGTACCAAAAGTCTTATTACAAACACAACCATACATGGAAACCTTTATAGATGAAGACATGATAATACCTATTCAAGCAATATATCATACTGAAAAACTCCCAAACTCAAACATGTCCAACAACACAGATGTGACATCAAATTCAACATTAACACAAATAACATGGTAAACAAGCCAAACGCAAGGCAAAATAGAAAACGATGGATACACAGCATTCTCCAAAGCGTAAAACAACTTTGATCTTATGGATTCATCGAATTGGAATACGATATTACCAAGCGAAACATTCTCATACACTTGGGAAGCACATGAAATAAAATGGAGACATGGATTGAAACCCGGAACAGACATAACATCCATAAACACACCAGCATCTTACTTAGAAAGATGGGACGGAGGAGAAAGAAAAACAGGCAGTTATGCAAATTACAATTACACTACAGGAGTTAGAGAAAATTATGAAAAACCAATACCTTCATGTCTAATCAGACCGATGCAAATGTATGGTGCAAACGATCAAATAAGCAATGTTGGATTCATGGTATTAATTACATGCACATCCGAAGTACTTGTAGACATAAATGATGTTAGATTCTTCCCCCTTTTCAAGGCAACTCCAAAAGATGAAAATTATGATCTTCTAGACATATACCATTCAACTCATGCAACAAAAAAAGAAGCATGGAAACAATGACCAGGATCAAATTGCCATATGTTTTTATCTGGACCAAGTCATCATGGTATATACATCAAGTATACATCAAGTATAATATAACTGCATTAATATTATTCATGCACTTTATTATGTATTCGAATTATTTCGCGATTTTTTTTTCTGCAATCGGCCTACGAAATTTGTAATTTTTTTCCATAAGCGAATGACAAACTTTTTTGTCATGAATAATTGGCGAATTTTGCGATATTTTCCGTGTCTCATTGACAGTAGTTGCAATTTTTCTTAACGACCAATTGACGAAATTTGTGATTTCCTCCCTGATATACATTGATGTTATTCGTCATTTTCCGGCAATAAATTGACGAAAGTCGCGATTTCTTTCCGCACACGATCGACAAAATTTGCGATTTCCTCCTGCGACCAATGGATTTCTATTTCACGATATTTTTTGTGACCGACACACAAAATTTATAATTTTCTTCTATGAGCGAATCACGAAATTTGTGAATTTTTGATAAAATTCACGATCGATTGAAGAATCTCGCGATACTTTTGCGATCAATTGACAAAAATTGTAATTTTTTCCATCAATTGTCGAAACTCGTGATTATTTTACCGCGACACACTGACAAAATTCGCGATTTTGTCTCGCGATAATTTGACGAAACTCGCGATTTTTCTGTAGCCAATCAATGAAATTTGAGATTTTTCTGCGCCTGATCGACAAAATTCGCAGTTTTTTCCGCTCTCGATCAACAAAATTAGTGACTCTTAACTGACTGACGAAATTTAATATTTTCTCGCGGAAAATTGGCGAAATTCGAGATTTTTTATCAACTACCGATTGACAAATTTTGTGGTAACATTCCATTGCTGATTGGCAAATTTTGCAATCTTTTCAAACACCCAAGTTGAGATACCTTCGATAAATTGTCGAAATTTGCTGTTTTTTTCAGCGAAAATTTTCGCGATTTTCTCCCACACGACCGGATTAACGAAATTTGCTATTTCGCTCCCTCCAGATCGAATTATTTTGCGACATTTTTGTTCTGCAATTGGCATACGATATTTGCAAATTTTCTTCCATAAGCGATTGACAAATTTTGCTTTTTTTTCATGAGTAATTGGCGAATTTTGCGATATTATCCGTGACTGATTGACATTATTAGCAATTTTTTCCAACAACCAATTAACGAAATCTGTGATTTTTCCCTGATGTACATTTGTATAATTTATGCTTTTCTTCCCCAATAAATTGACGAAAGTCACGATTTCTTTTCCACACACAATTGACGAAATTTACGATTTTTTCCTGCGACCGATAGATTTCCATTTCACAATATTTTTGTGACCGAACATACAATATTTGTAATTCTCTTCCATGAGTTATTCACGAAATTTGTGAACTTTTGACAAAATTCACTAGCGATTGTAGAATCTCGCGGTACTTTTGCGTTCAATTGACAAAAATTGCAGTTTTTGTTCCATCAATTGTCAAAACTCGCGATTTTTCGATAGCCAATCTACGAAATTTGAGATTTTCCTGCGCCTGATTGACGAAATTCGTAATTTTTCCGCTCCGGATCAACGAAATGCGAGATTCTTACCAGGCTACCGAAATTTAATATTTTTCCGCGGAAAATTTTGTAAATTTTTCCCGCTGCAAATTGACAAAATCGCAATTTTTCTCGCGATAAACTGACGAAACAAGCGATTTTTCCGCATCCGATCATTAAAATTTGAGATTTTTCCGCACATTATCGTCAAAATTCACGATTTTTCCGAACTCGATCAACGAAATTTGCGATTGACGAAATTTATTTATTAAATAATTTTTTCCCGCGGCAAATTGACGAAATTCGAGGGCCACAAGTTAATTCACCGCGGGCCACAGGTTGTGCATCCCTAACTTAAAGTGATAAAATACTTTTGACAAGGCAAAAAATTATCTTTATTTATTCATATTAGACATATGTTTCGTTGCTTCGACGGCAACATTCTGAATAATAAATATGATAGAAATATTTTCGCAAAAATTATTTCAATTTAAAACAGGTAAACAAAAATCACGTGAACTCAAGCATACTGAAATTAACTGCAATATTAAAAATGGATAATTGTGGACGTGAATTATTTAATACTATTGCTTCATTTTCCTGTAGATCGTCTCTTTCCAAGTTTTAGGAAGTTCCATGGAGGCTGAATCATTACATATATTCGCATTGCGAATTAAAATAATTTTTGCGAAAATATTTGTATCATATTTATTATCGAGAATGTTGCCGTCGTAGCAATGAAACATATGTCTAATATGAATAAATAAAGGTAATTTTTTGCTCTGTTAAAAGTATTTTATCACTTTAAGTAAATATTAATTTAGTTCAGTTTTATATTCAACTTTTGTATTCGAAAATATTTTATCAGTGGCTTTATATTTTTCACGACGAATGGAATATTTTTGATACAAGTAAATTTTGATGTTAATAAAAATTAAAGATTTGTTTTTAAAATAAAATACTTACTTAAATATCCTATTTCAATTTTTTTTCTACTTTAGATTTTAAAATGTTATGCATGGTTTATTTTAATAAATTTAAATAATTTAATTTAAAGTTTAAAATAACATTAATAACAATTAGAGTTATTTTATTAATAAAAAAAATATCTGTTTAAATATCATAATATGTGCTTAAAAGTTTATATTAAAGCGCCTTTTAACTTTTAAAGTTTCATGCCAAAGCAATAGTATTATTCTTCCAAGCAAAGTATTTTTAAAGATGTAATAAGGCAGGTAGCTATAAGTATGGTCATGTGATGTCTGCATGGCTGACACAGGCGACTATTTTTCTGTTCTATTCGCATCACTATTTAAGGGAAAAAAAAAACAGATTTTGTAGTATATTTCTCTTGCAAAGGTTCTCGAACAGTATGTTAATAATTTTTGTTTTGAGAAAGAGGTGTGAGTTAGAATTAAAAAAATAGTCGCCTGTGGCAGTCGCCTGCTGCGAGAGACTAGTCTGTGAAGTGGCTTTTCGAAGCCGTAAAAATCATGGCGCTCAGATTTTCCGATAATATTATGAAAATTAATACAACTTACGAAAATATAAGATAAGCTATTACGAGTTATCTGCGTTTCCGAAAAGCATTCTTTTATTTTACGAAATCTGTGAAACCAAAAGGTTTCCAAAATTTAAAGAAGGATTTCCGAAAGAAAAGTTTCTTTTGCTGCCCGTTTCTTTCGGAAATGTTTCCAAGTAGTTTTAACCCTTAAATTCCTGATTTTTCAAAAGTCATTTTAATAATGTTTTTCGGCTTTCATTTTTTAATTAAATCATCGGAAAAATACTTTAAAAAATCATATTTTGTTTTAAGTATTGTTTACGGCGAAAAAAACTGTTTGTTACTAATCGGCAATGCTGGTCTGAATTGAAAAAATAATCTTAACTGATAAAATTCTACAATATTAAACACACAAGCATTTTCAGAACTATCATAAGAAATAAATTTTACTTGCTCACGGCAGGACAAAATAAGGTATTTCGCAAGCTTCTTAACAATACAAAAAGAACATGTAGTAACATTTGAAAAAATAAATCTATCTTTATTCTTAAACATCACAAGTGTTGCTATCTACATGCTGAAAATCTATTTAATAATATTTTCAGAATGTATTTTATTGGCAACATTAGGAATTGCATCTTAAATATTATTCTAATAGTATTTTAGAAGCCTAAATTGGGTATGTTGCCGAAAGGCAACACCCGGTATTTAAGGGTTAAAAGAGCATTTTAACACTCGTAATTTTTGTTAACTATGTAATTAATGTTTTAAACACATTTTGATGTGTTTTATCTAATCTTAATAAAAATTAATTATCATTATATACATCAATTTCGATTAATCATTGTTCTGATTATTTTTCTGATTTTTTAAAAATTATTTTGTTGATTCAAGGAAGTTTTCTTAATCTCTATATTATTTTGCTCCAGTCGTAGAAGTTTAATCAGTATAATTTAATTTAATAACACTGTGGTTTTCAATGACAATGGCTATGTTTGAAGACATATTCATATTCGATGACAGTGGCAATGACAACGTTTTTTTTTTCTAGTAATCTGGTATATTATTTAAAAGTTCAAAAAATGTCGAGCTCAGACCCGAGAAGTTCAAAGATGAAATCTTGTTTTCTTTCAAATATTCTTTCTTCTTTTGGAAGATATTGTTGAAACTGCAATCATTTAAATTATTGTTGTGTATAGAAGTCATATGACTTTGAAATGAGTATCATTTGTTTATGTTGAAAAGTAATAACAATTTTGCCTTATGATGGTGAGTTGTTAATTTGACGCTACTGTTTAATAAAATTTATTTTAATCTCTCTCGCATCCTGAATATGATTTATTTTAAAATAAGTACCATTATTTTCAAGTTTAAATGTCCGTCAACAGATGGCAATGCGCTGCCACAAACTGTAAGAATATCCAAAATTTCAAAATACAAAATTTTCTTTAATAGATGAATATCATAAAAAGTAAAGAAAATTGAAACTTTTGAAGAAATGTTATTGAATATTCTTCCAGTATGAGATAGCACAGTGACAGTTATTGAAAAAAAAAAAAGAACTTTTTTTAAATAGCTTTATGTAAAATTTATGAAGTACCTGATAAACATGCCATTTACTTCATCTTTTTATTTTTTACAGTTAATGAATTATAGAAATCCAAGTTAGGGAATCCTACATGAAATTACTTGCTTCTAGTTTAGAAAATTTTCAAAGCCATTCATTAAAAAAATACACCAATGTTCACAAAAACCTTTAATCAATAACAAAAAAGGCCATTTATTCTTCTCAAAACTAACCATTCAATTTAATCTAATGATGAAGCAATTTGTTAATGGATTTGTGTCTAAATTTCTAGCTTCTTTTATTTTAATAAAAGATGTGGAAGTGTTTTCTTTCTTAATTGGTCATTGAAAACTTGCTTTTACAATGATCTCTATTTAAACTGCAGGAAAATTTTTTTCTTATTATAATTCTATTAATCTTTAAAATGGAAAAATTTTAAAATAGAAAATTTTTTTCAAATGAAAATCAAATTTCAAAGTAATTGCTTAAAAGGCGCAAAGGCCAACATAGTGAAAAAGATTCCAAGCCAGGACTCGAACCCGGGCCATCAGTATAGCGCACGGACATTCTACCGTCTAAACCACTTGGAACAATACCCAGCAAGGAAAATTTTTCACTATCATATGTTGGCAAGGCTGCAAACGCAGCACAAGATGGAATATTTATCGTGAGCCACCGACCTGGGGCATAATTAAATCCAGTATCGATAGAAACTATATTAACACATGGAAATTATTCAGAGAGAAACATTCGCCTTGAATACAATATTTCAAATGAAAATCAAATTTCAAAGTAATTGCTTAAAAGGCGGAAAGGTCCTTTGCTTTATTTTTATTAACCATTTAGGGGACCGTTATTAATGTAAAGTCCTTTTCAAGGTGATAATGAAACATATTGTTTTAAGCCTCAAATACAATTTTTCTTAGTTTATAATTACTAATACTTATAATCTTATTAGTCTCTGTACAGAAAAAACTACATTTTTTTAGCAGTTCATAAAAATACTAAATATAGTCTATAATTTACAACTTAAAATCTTATTTTATATAAATTTAGACAAAACATATAATTATGCATATTATATTATTGCAAATATTATGCATATTCTTATATTTAGAACGTTTACATTTTATCCAATAAATACAAAAAAATTTTAGCGTAATTTTTTTTAGTAATTTTTCTGTTCATTTTGCAACACTTTTAAGGGATTTTACCAACAGATTTGAGACAACAAAAATCCAGGAACATACGGGTTAAACTTTTTCATGATCAAGAAGCATGTTTTACAGGCAAACAAGATTAATTATCAACATTGAAATTAACATTACAATTATTATTATTTTGTTACTGTTGCATGTACAAATTCAATTACGCAGCTAAAAATGTTAACTGAGAATGGACAGCATCCGAAAAACTTATATTAGAAATTGAGAAAACTGATTAAAACACTATAAAAACTAGTCGGAAGCGTTTCTAAAAATTAAAGGCAGCAAAAGAATCTTTGTTTTTACAAATGATTCTTTCAATCTAGAAAATATATTGCTTTCTGAGATTTCGAACGATAAAGAACGCTTTTAAGAATTATGTGTAACTCGGAAGAGGTTACTGTATATTATTGTTCGTAGTTATATTTTAATAGATTAAGAAAAATTTATGTTTTTAGGTGCGTTCGTAAATATATAAATACAGCGAAATATGTTTAACACGAAAACGCTTAACATGAAAATCGGTTAATACGAAATGTTATAGCGGTCCGGGCAGTATACGATGCAATTTAATACATTTTTGTTGCTTTAACACGAATCAAAAAATCGTATAACACGAAAAAGAATTCGCTAGTTAGTTTAAGTTAAAATTGGTGAATTTTGTGTTAAAACCACTGAATCTTGGGTGAAAATCAGAGAATTTCGTGTTTTTTGTAAATAAGCTTATGTTTTATGAGCACAATGGCTGAGAAATCGGTACGAAAACAAACTGCTATTTCGCTTCAAATGAAGATGAAGCTGCTTAATGCAGTTAATGAAAAAGAAGGACGAAAACAGAAATCTGCAAAGAGTTTTGCATTGACAATTCTACATTATCAACAATAATAAAAAACAGGGATCCCATTACGTTAATGTTTAAGAGAAGTATGTTTAAGTCTGAGAGAAAACGTATGAGAACTGCTAAGCACGAAGATTTAGATACAGCTTAGCTTATTTGGTTCAAACAAGATAGATCTCAGAATGTTGAAAAATACACTTCAAAAAAAGATATCTGATTTCCCCCGCCCAAAACAATATTTTGTTCACTTGCTTTTTATACTAATGGATGCAACTTACTAGTAATTTAACAGGAAATCAAAATAAAATTTGATGACGTCGAAAATATTCATAAGGTTTTTTTTTTTTTTTTTTTTTTTTAAGAATCTTTTAACGCGAAATTCTTTTAACACGAAAATTTTTTTTGGTCCCTTCAGTTGCGTGTTAAACATATTTCACTGTACATACCACCTATAGTCGTCGCTCGGTCCGTCTGTCTGTCCGTCCGCACATAACAAAGCAAAAACTACCGAACCGGATGGTCTGAAATTTTAAATATATAATTGTTTCAAAATTTTGTCGAGTGACTTCAAATTTTATGA
Organism: Maratus speciosus; assembly: GCA_963932465.1. Classification (NCBI taxonomy): domain Eukaryota; kingdom Metazoa; phylum Arthropoda; class Arachnida; order Araneae; family Salticidae; genus Maratus; species Maratus speciosus. The sequence goes on from OZ010789.1 coordinate 64,634,607, forward strand.
AAATCGTATGTATAGTTTAATTACAGGGACAGTCAAAAGTTATTCGTTACATGACGGCCAATGGGAAAAAAAATATTTCAAGTGCATTTTAATAATGTTACAACCTTTCGAACAGAATGAAATTGATAAGCACTTATGAAGTGCACTAAAATATACAATCAGTCCAATAGTGGTGCAAAAAATATTTATAAAACTAGTTATAGTACAAACGGGCCTCCTTTTTCAACATTGACGTGAAATTTCCAACTTGTTTTACAATTAATTTCGCATAGATTTATTGAATTCGGACACTGCATTTCGCAAATAATAGAATACAAAGAAAGAACCGTATGAAATGAGAGCAAAAAATATGCCTATTTACTAGAAGAGGTTAAATGCAACAATTAATTAAGTTTATAAATATCTTTACACTTATGTTCATTGTTCATGAAAACAATTTAGTTACTTTTATGAATGTATCTATAAATATCAGAAAATTCTTTGAATCCATTCTTTTTTTACTGTCCTCTTTTTTTTTAAATAAATAAATGAACTTAGCAAAATAACAATTATCTGAAGACAAAGAATAAATAATTTTTCGCAAAAATCTTTAATGAATCAAAAAAAGCCATTTAATCTTATCAGAACAAAACACTCCATTGATTCTAATGATCAAGCAATCTGTTAATGGATTAGTTGTCTCTGTTTTAAGAAAAGACTTGTAAGTGTTTTCTTCCTTAATTGAGTCGTAAACTTTTATTCTAATTTCTTTTTGGAACTACAGTAAAGATGCATAGAAATCTATCTATTAACATCTATAAAGCTTTTTCAATTTTAAGAATGCACCTGCATTTAAAGAATTTAATTGTTTTTTCTTGGGATTTATGGCCGTATGCTAGCTCTACTGATTCTACTTTATTTACGGTTTGTGAAGACATTTATCAATTTAAATAAACTAAAGTGAAATTGTTAGTTATATTCTTTCAAAAATTTCAAAGATATGCTTAAGAAATTAGCATTTTGCTATCAGAATACTACTTTATTTCAAACAATTATCTCTTAAAAGTAGAGATCGACAGAAAATTCGTTTTAGTTTTCGGCCCAAAATCAGAGTTCCGCCGAAAATTTGTTTTCTGCGAAAATGTTGCCGGACTAAAATTCGACCTAAACTATCTGTATTCCAATAATCTCGATACTTCTTTCGGAAACTTTCGACATTACTCATTGGATTGAGTTGTATCGACTCAATTGAGACACTATTTATTGCTATAAATTTCACTGGTAATCAGTCATGAAAGACTCAAGACGCGAGTGCAGATTATAAAGCAAGTAAAGGATATACAGTGAAACAAAAAAAAGTTGGACAGGAACAAGATTCGAGTTTGCTACTTAACACTGTTTTAACCAGTTGTGATATCGTAATCTAACAATATTAAAGAAAAAGATAATTTCTTGAAAGACTGAAATAGTTTTATTTAATCTTAATAAAATGCTATATTAAATTTAAAAATAATTTAAAAATAAATTGTGCTTTTTCCACTGCCAAAATAAAACTTGGACACTTATTTAACTTTTACTTTGGATTGCCATTATGCAAATTTTTAAGAGGGTGTTGATTTTTGGCACGAGTCCAAGTCAAAGCTATGAGACTGAAGCGTGCTAAAATTTCCTTTTGCTTCATTAAAAATTTCCAAAAATGGAAAAAAAGCAAACTCCTGTTGATATGAAAAACTTAATTGTTAAACTATAGAAAGAGCAAAAAAGTATACCATATATTGTAGAAAGTGTGAAAAAGCCACTTTCAACTTATGCATTACATAATAAATACGTACAAAAAGTACAGATTTTTGCAAAGACCTAGTGGAAGTGGTAGGCCCAAAAAGATTTCCTCGTTTCAAACAGGAAGACGGATAGTGAGATTTGCGAAAGATAATCCTAAAATTTCTGCAGTAAAGATAGCCAGAGAGTTGAAGGAGGCGTCTATAGTGAATGTGCATTCACAGACTATATGAATTCTTTTACATTCCAAAGGCTATAGAGCATACACACCACGAAAAAATCCATCTTTGTCTCTCAGAAATGTAAAAAAAAAAGTCTTGAATATGCTAAGCAATATGTTGGAAAGCCACACGAATTCTGGAAGTCTGTTATTTTTACAAATGAGTCGAAATTTAATTTGTTTGGATCTGATGGTCGGCGTTTTGTATGGCGATGAGCAGGAACAGCGCTAAAATCAGCAAATATAAAAGCGACTGTAAAACATGGTGACGGATACATTATGGTATGAGGTTCAATGGGAGCTAGTGGCGTTGGAAATCTAGTGTTCATTGAAGGTACAATGGACAAAATGATGTATTTGAATATTCTAAAAGAAAACTTACCAGAAACAGCTTCAAAATTAAATTTAAATGGAAAGTATTCTTTTGTACAAGACAAAGATCCTAAGCATAGCGCTCGGATTGTACAGGAATGGTTATTATACAAAGCGAAAAAAGTGCTACCCTATCCTCCCCAAAGTCTAAATTCTATAGAACATTTGAACAATTACTAGAAAAGGAGATTAAGAATAAAAATGAACTAACAACTGCTACCCTTGGCAAAATGAACCATTAGATTTAACAAAAAAACTGGCCCTTTCAATGAATAAGAGGCTACAAGCTGTAATAGCAGCAAAAGGACATAACACGAAATTTTAGATGGTTTTGTTTTAAATTTAAAAGTGTTTTTTTTGGAACATTGTGTGAGTGTCCAAGTTTTTATTTGGTGCTGAATGTTATATCATCAGCACGTTTTACTAATTTATAATTTATATGTAAGTTTTATTAAAGTAAAATAAAACTGTGTAAATCATCTTAAAAATTGTTATTATTTTAAATAAACTTTTACTTTTAAAGAACATCATTGAGCAAAATAATTAAACAATGAAATCAATAGAAGCTGTTGTCCAACTTTTTTCTTGGTTCACTCTATATATAAACTTTGAAGACACTTTTCTCATGCTCATTAAATCTGCACACTTAACAGGAAGAGAAAATTTTTAGTTTGAAATAGCAGAAGGGTTTCGAATACTTTCCGAGAAAGTTCTAGTATAACAGATGATCATTTACAAAAGTCATTATAAAAGATAAATCGAGGTATGAATACATAAAGCGCACGTTTTAATTAGATGGAAATCGTATAAATAAAAAAACATTCCGTGTCATTGATGAATTAATTACATTTAATTTTGTATGAAAATAAAAAGTGTTAGTCAGAGGCATAGAGTGCCAACTTGGTCCACACATATAATTAATTAATTATTATATATATTTAATAAACACGTATGACTTACTAATAATTATGTATATTTATGTATTTAATAATAACTGAAAAAGATTAAGACATTTTCCTTTTCAATCGAAAATAGAATGATTACCGAAATTCGGTTTCGGTTTCGATCTATCCTTACTTATCAGTGGTGCTGGAACTTCCTTCTACAAAGTATATTAACACAAAGAAAATACACTGTAAAATAAATGTTTCTTAATTTACTTAAATAAAACCACAGAAGAAGATGTACCATAACCTATTCCGAGTTACTCTTGATTCCGAAAAAATATGCTTTATCTTTAGAAACCTCAGAAATCATTATATTTACGTGATTTAAGAAGAATTTATAAAAACAAAGTTTCCTTTGCTGCCACTAATTTTCGGAAGCATTTCCGAGTTACTTTTACAGTGCATTATCCAGTTTTCTCAAATCGGAATATTGTTTTTTTAATTTGACTTAGGATGCTATTGATTCTCAAATAAAAATTTTCCGCATACATAATTGACTTTATACATGCAATAATATCAAAATATAATTAATTTATTTGAATGATAACGTTAATACTAATGATGTTAATCCATCATGTTTGTGTGTAAAGCACAATCAGTGTTATCAAACTGAAATACCGGTTTTTAGGATGCTGTTCTTAATTAAACATTTTCAGCTGCGTAATTCAATTTATATATGGAAGACTAAGAAAACAATACAGTGAAACCCCAATCTATCGTTCCTGCATTCATCGTTTCCTCGCATTGATCGTTTTATTTCTATGGTCCCTGCACAAATTATATTTAAACAATGTTAACGAAACCCGCATACATCGTTCTTCAAAAAGTCGTTTTCCCGCATTCATCGTTGTAAAATTTTTCTCCTCACCGAAATGAAATGGAAGATGGTCCCCGCACAAATTATATTTAAACAATGTTAACGAAACCCGCATACATTGTTCTTCAAAAAGTCGTTTTCCCGCATTCATCGTTGTAAAATTTTTCTCCTCACTAAAATGAAATTGAAGATCAAGCAGATCCATATGATATACAAACTGTAATTACTCCGGTTATCTTAAAATGACTCATTTGTGTTGCTTTAGGGGGGAAATACAGGGATTAGCGCTGATACTGTGACATGTGTGCACGTGTAAATAAATGATTGCGGATCAGGTGCTCTAGTTTGGAGAATGGGTTATTCTATTCTGTGTAAAGGGGAGGATGGATGCATCCACTTCGGGCAGCTCCAGCTGCCACATAATTTCAATTCCTGGATAATATGTTGCGTGCAGTGTACACTGTAAATTAATATGTCTGAAATTCAGACACTTAAGTGTCTGAAACGGAGTGTTCAATTTTCAGACACTTTTTGCGTCTGAATTTCAGACACTTCAAACGTCTGAATCACACCCAATTTTTGTAAGCATCATACGTAGCCATGTTTGACCACGTTGAATCCTAAAAAAAATTTGGCTGTGGTTCTGCCCCCTCCACCCCCATACAGCCTGATTTTTTTCGGTGCTCCCAATTTTGGTATGCAATTATTCGTTAAGATGATAATTTAAATCTTTTACGACTTCAGTTCTTACTTAAGGAGTAGAACAAAATTAAAAACAAAAAATATTTATATAATATTAGATTTTTTAAAAATCTTATTTTACTTTAAAAGGCCAAAATATTGATCATAATCAGTACAATTTCGAAACAGATTTAAAATATAGGCTTTACAAATATTGCACATCAAATTTGGGGGCACTAAAATCGTAGGGGGGCGGGGCACTGCCCAGTATGCCCATGCTTTAATCAAGAAGTTCTTTTGAAAAAAATGCAACCCTGCATTATGGCTATCTAAATTGAGATGTCCGGTATTCGGGAGTATCCGTTGTGGATGTTAATAGACATTCCCGAATAGCGGACACATTTATTTAGCGAATACTTTTTTAATCCGCAAGGCATAGATATTTGTATATTTTTTACCTCACAAAAGCAGACATCTCCGATTATCGGACAAATTCCGCGGTCCCGCAGTGTCCCTATTAAGGTACACGGATAAATATATGCATATATATTTTATAATCTTGCTCCACTCTAAAAGTTCAAAATATTTAATATACTCGGCGGTTGAATGTCGAAAAACATTTAAAATATCAGATGTACGAAAATTGCAAGTAAATACCCCCCCCCCCCAAAAAAAAAAAAATGAAAATTCTTATAATTTTAAAATTAGATTTTTTAAAAATTATGTTGCCACATAGGCAATTTTACATGTATATCAGATGATAATCACAACAGCTATTTAACTATGAATAAAAAAATAAATATTCTGTTTTAATAACATTGAGAAAAAAATTACTTCTGTATTTTATTAAATATATATTGGGTTTTTAATCTTGTCCTACTCTAAAACTTCAAAACTTTCATTATAATCAGTGCAAGATTTAAGATATCAGCTTTACGAAAATTTCATACAAATCCCGATCCCCTTCAAAAAAAAAAAAAAAAAAAAAATTAAAATCCTTATCATTTAAAAATTAGATTTTTAAAAAATTTATATTGCCACATGGGCAAGTTCTTATGTAGATCAGAGGGTAATCACAAAAGCTATTCAACTATCAATAAAAATAAGTAAATAAATATTCTATATTAATAACATGAAGAAAAAATAACTTATAGTCTCCAAACTTCTTTTGTCTTAAATATATATCTTAACTTCTGTCATTTTTGTATTTTTCGTATAAGTTTATGTTTCATCTTCTACATACTTCCTTTTATTTCCTGTTAAACAAGCTTTTGAATGACTTAATATTTACAATATTAAATGTAATTATTATGACAAATTAAATTTTACATTATTCTCATAACCATGTAATTAAAGATTACAATTCTAGGATAGAAAATCCCTTTCATTAGAAATCTTTAAAACAAAATAAATATAAAAGCACGAAAAGAAACAAACGCTTATCAGTAGATGTTAATTTGAAAATGACTTACGGAATGGAAGAAACTTTCTACTCATGCAGAAAAATCGAAATAAACAAATGATTTCGTTTTTCCTGGCTCATCGTTGTGACGTCTGTTTGCAGGTCAAAATATTTACACGTTAAAATGTTTAATCGCTTATAAATATGTAAAAAATACTAGAGATGTAGTATATTCTTTTTCAATTATACATATATATATATAAATTTATAAAAACTGATTGATTTTTATTCCAAAAACAAAATTCTATAAATATATTTTTTGATTTCAGTTGAATAATTTTCTGTTAAAAAGAAATACAATCCCGAAAATCCCGGGATTTTCGGGATTAAAAATAGAGCGGGATCCCGGAATCTCAGGATAGGGGATTGTAATCCCTAGAACCCCGGGATTGTAATCCCTAGGTAGGAAGTAAGAAAGCATTAGGAAATCTTTCAAAGCTTTTTTTTTCTTTATATCATTGTGGTCGTTTAGTGTGAGATAAGAATTAGAATTGAAACAGATAAGAATTGAAACTAAGAACTCCCATGGAAAACAAGAGAATGAATTTAACTTAAAATGTGATATTATTACTTTAAAGTAGGGAAAAAATATGAGAATTTAAAATATATAATTTGTAATAAAAGGCAACGTCATAAGTTTAAAAATATATACTTCTAGAATTAGCGGGCTTTTTGCAAACAGATTCAAAACTAATACCATTTTATGCAAGATTTTGATCAGTGCTATTTAGAAAATCATAAACAAACACTAATTTTAGTACTAAAAAGAAAAATTGTGACACTTACTTTAATCCTGTTGCAAGAAGTAAAATAATTTCCTCGATTTGAAATTTTAAAAACTATTACAGTGAGGAACAAAGACTTGCATCTTTGTAGATGGAAATCCCTTAATACATCCGGCTAAGCATACTTAAAGAATGAAATGCTTCATCCTCAAAATATACCCCGCCAGACAAAAGTTCTTTTTTACCAGCTTTGACAAAGACGAAGTCCAATAACACTAAATCTCGATACAAATTAACACTAAGTCCGTTCCACACACACACCTTGCCACACACTTTGTAGAGTTCCCGGATGTAATCTTCAAGTGTTGTCTCTATCCCGAATTATATTGACGACAGCTTATAAGAGACATTGGGTGTCAAACACGCAAGTCAGGTGTATATATTCAATACATAAATAAACTAAGTGAATATGACTTAAAATCACAGAGCTTCAAATTTCGCAAAAAACGAAATACGCGTACATAAAACAAACTTTCAGTTACAACGTACGTTCCAACGAAAGACATCTAAAACGCATGCGCAACTGAGAGTGCCCCTGGTGGATACATTCCAGAAGATACATTCTCCCTCCCAGTATAGTGAAATTTAATCAATTATGTTTTCTTTATGTCTGATAATTAAAAATAAATGATATTTCTTTTCTTATAAATGGCTATAGAATAATTTTACGTTAAGGGAAAATGTTACTAAGAATTTTACTTCAGAGAAACCCACCTTCCTTTGAACACTTCATAGAAGACAATTTTAATTCTTTTCTTCTTTTGATATTCATATATTTCAAATTTATCTCAAAACGGTGTGTGTGTGTGTAGGGGGGGGGGGGGGGAGAGTCCATTGAGAAAAAAAAAGTTCTCTATTTTCAAAAATGTCGTTTGAAACTTATTTTTGAACGATTAATTTTTATATTTATTTTTATGTTTGTATCTTTAAAAATTTTTTGAACGAGGAGTTCTGTCTAAATATTCTTAGTTTGCCTATTTCATGTTTATGTTCTGCATTTTAGAAAAGCACATTACGCTGTTGACCCTAGACACAACTGTTCCAAAATCTTGTCCCTCCCTAAATTTCTTTCTACCGGTACATCTCTTAGTATTTAGGTGGAAGGTGTGGCTTTTCCTTGGACATACGTGCGTACGTCCATGATTGCTAGTAATTTTTGAAAATAAATATATTTTATGAAAAGCAATTACTGATTTATTTATTGCGCCAAAAATAACTTAGTCCCAAAACTTTAGTAAGCTAACTATTTCAATTTTCCAGATGCCCCATAATCTAAACAAATTACTTTTTCACTAGATTAATTTTAACACAATTATTCTAATTGGTAAATAAATCATATTAGATGTAAATTTCCAACTGGGCGAAAAAAAATATCCGGACCAGGATTCGAACCAGGGAGCCAAATTCCACCAGATTCGTCCGGGATACTTCAGATGGCAGAGTACTGGCGGCTTCAGCCAGGAGATCCCTGGTTCGAATCCTGGTCCGGACATTTTTTTCACCCAGTTGGAAATTTACATCTAAAATTACTTATATATATATATATATATATATATATATATATAATAGCCTCTGCTTATTAACCAGGAGAAGACCCTTTAATTGCCTTCGAGGAGGACTTAAAGGAATCGACTGGGAGCGGAGACTTAATGTCCAATCCGCACCTTCAACCGGTGCAGCCTGTTAGTACCCTTGCCTAGTGCATGGGGAACGAACGCGGATGGGCTTCCTCCAACCCGCTTGGCCAGCGTGGAGGAATTTGGCCACCTACCCCCCTTATTTTACCACGAATTCACAAAATAAATCACGGCCCTTAATTCCCGGCGGTCTGAATGTTCCTGGTTACGGCAGCGATCAGAAAGACATGAAGACAGAGGGTGCTAAGAATAACCGGGCTCGGCTAGGCTGCCATAAGTTGATGACCTTGGCTACGTATAATGGACGATCCCTATCTTCGGAAAATCGTTTACAGGAACTTGAAGAAGAATTAGAAAGAATCAACTGGGACATCCTAGGATTATGTGAAGTAAGAAGAAAAAGAGAAGAGAAGATAGATCTTGCCAGCGGACATGTATTATACTACAGAGGCACAGAAGATGGAAGAACAAGCGGTGTAGGATTTCTGATTCATAAAAGGTGGAAGAATCACATCGTAGAATATGATAGTGCATCAGATAGAGTTGCAAGGTTAGTAATACAGGTGTCCAGAAGATACAAGCTGCAAATTACGCAAGTTTATGCACCAACAGTAAGCTATACTGATGAAGAAGTTGAGGATTTCTATGAAGAAGTAGCTTCAATGCATCAAAAGGGAAAATGCTACATAAATTTAATAATGGGAGACTGGAATGCTAGAATTGGGGAAAAAGAGAAAGGTGAGTTATCAGTAGGAAATCATGGATATGGGGTGCGAAATGAAAGAGGAAACAGATTGATTGAGTTTGCAGAATGTGAACAGTTATATATCATGAATTCATTTTTCAAGAAAAAGCCACAAAGAAAATGGACATGGCGTTGTGCAAATGGCTCAACAAGTGAAATCGACTACATCTTAACAAACAAAAAACATCTTATTCAGGATTGCAGCGTTCTCAATAACTTCAATACAAGAAGTGATCACAGGTTGGTTAGGTGCAAACTGCTGTTAAATACTAAAGTGGAAAGAATGAAGCTTTTGCAACACTCAAAGAAATCAATCGATATAATAAATCTCCAGAAACATAAAGAAGAATTTCATTTGGAACTTAAAAACCGTTTCCAAGTACTTCAATCAACTTTAGAAGAAGAGCAAGATGTTACAGTAGTGAACAAGAAACTAACCAATACTCTACAAGATATTGCAAAGAAGATAGCCGGCGATGCACAAGTAAAGCAGACAAAGAAAATAACAGAACAAACAAGAAGATTGATGAAGAAACGCAGAGAATTTAAAATGAAGAAAAACGATCCTAAATCAAGAGTTGAATATGCTGAATTATGTAAAACGGTAAGAAAATGTGTTACAGAAGATATCAGAAAATTTAACTCTGATCTTGTCAAGAAAATTCTAGAAGATAACAAAAGTTTAAAATCAGCTAGGCGAAAACTTTGTGTTGGAAGAAAAGGTATTTTTGCACTAAAGAGGGCAGATGGAACAATCACCAAAATCAATAAAGAAATAGTACACATTGTCGAAAAATTCTATAACGATTTATATAAATGTGAAGATCAGAGGGAAATGAACTTATGTGATCCACGAGAAAACTTAACAGAAACCGATGCCATAATCCCAGTGATGACAGACGAAGTTTTACAAGCCATTAAATTTATGAAAAAAGGTAAATGCCCCAGAGAAGATGGAATTACAATCGACCTTATCAAAGAAGCCGGAGAAGAAGTTGCAAAAATGCTATCCTTACTGTTTTCCAAATGTCTCCAGAAGTCAGATGTACCAGAAGATTGGAATAATGCTGTGATGGTGCTACTTTACAACAAAGGAGAGAAGGAAAACATTAAAAACTACCGTCCAATCAGCTTACTGTCAGTGATTTATAAAATTTTCACCAAAGTTTTAACGACAAGACTTGAATCAGCTCTGGACTCAGCTCAACCTAGAGAACAAGCAGGATTCCGAAGTGGATTCAGCACAATGGATCATATCCAAACGGTAAGGGAACTCATAGAAAAACATAAGGAATATAATTTACCTCTTTGCCTTGCCTTTATTGATTATGAAAAAGCATTTGATTCGGTCTACACATCAGCAGTAGTAGAATCTCTGGAGGACAGTGGTATAGACAAACTTTACATCAATATTATAAAGAAGATTTACAAGAAAGCAACAGCAACCATCCGCTTAGACAAAGGAAAAGCAAAGATCAAGCTTGGAAGAGGGGTAAGACAAGGAGACACCATTTCGCCTAAGCTTTTTACTGCTGTCTTAGAAAATATTTTCAAGAAGCTGGATTGGGAAAAGAAAGGGATTAGAATAAATGGGGAATATTTAAGTCATCTCCGATTCGCTGACGACATTTTAATTTTCAGTAACAGTCCTGAAGAATTGGAAAATATGCTAAAAGATTTGGCAGAAGCTAGCATTAATGTGGGATTAAAAATAAACTTGGAAAAGACTAAGGTGATGTTCAATTCATTTGCATCAAAAAAGAAAATCGTCTACAACAACACTGAAATTAAAGAAGTGCAAAGTTATGTGTACCTTGGGCAAGAAATATCATCGGATAATAGTATCATGAATGAAATCAATAGAAGAATAAGAAATGGATGGAGTGCTTTTGGGAAGAACAATATTATTCTGAAGAGTAGCATGCCCCTTTGTTTGAAAAGAAAGGTATTTAACCAATGTGTTTTGCCTGTCCTAACTTATGGAGCAGAAACATGGTCGCTAACAAAACGGATGGTACAAAGATTACAAACAACACAGAGAAGTATGGAAAGATGTATGCTAGGTATAACTAGAAGAGACAGAAAAAGAATAACCTGGATAAGAAGTCAGACGAAAGTTTTTGACATCATTGAAAGAATTAAACGGCTAAAATGGAAATGGGCTGGGCACATTGCAAGAAGACAAGACAATAGATGGAGCACAAACACCCTACAGTGGTATCCCAGAGATGTAAAACGGCCAAGAAGACGACCTCAAGTAAGATGGAGTGATGAAATCAGAAAAGTAGCCGGTGTAAATTGGATGACTAAAGCACTAGACAGGAAACATTGGAATAATCTGGGGGAGACCTACATCCAGCAGTGGATTGAAAACGGTTGATGATGATGATGATATATATATATATATATATATATATATATCCAAAAACCAAACCAAAAATTCGAAACTACGGAACTGATCCAACAATAAATAAACTAAACCAAATGACAACTACAAAATAACTAAAAACAACTAACTTTAAAAACAACATACTTTAAAAACAACATACTTTAAAAACGGCAAACTTTAAAAACATTCAAACTAAAACCAGAAGAAATTGAATACATGGAGACAGGCCGGCATGCACATGCGACATGCAACTTCGGGGTTAAAACCAGTTTTTATGTGCACAACGCTCCCCAAACAACCTGTCAAGACCAAAAAGAAAAAAACTAACAAATCGAATGAGCTGCCTAGACCCATCGAAAACCAACAACTGAACATGAAACCCCAAACAATCGTGCACGCAAACCCTGAACAGTCAAAGCCACGGTTACTCCTCTCTTCGCATCCACATTACCTCTAAATCTCTGCGATAAGTCTTACACTTTACGAAATTTCGTAGCAGACTCTTCAAAAATCTCTCAGGATAGCCATGGTGCAATGCCAGAATATACCAATTGTAAAGTTCTTCAATTTTTTCCCCAGTATTTGATGTCAATCTATCTATACGGTTTAACCCGTCAATAAAAATATTTCTATATATTGAGATATGCACATTTGATCCAAAATTTAAGATTTTTATAGTTTCAAAGTTAAAGCTTTTTCGTTTATCATATATATCTGTTTTTATCTCGATATTAATGTCTAAATAGTTGACCATGTTTTTACTTTTTGACTCCAATTTCAAATTTAAACCTCTAGGATAGCAATCAAATTTTTCTTTTTTCACATCATTGCATCTGACTATTAAAACGTCTTCAATGTAACGAAAGCACTTCATATCCTCATTTATATCAATTTGTTCCTCATACATATATAAGTAGATATCGGCTAAATTCGAACTACAACATCCCCCCATTGGAATACTTCTAACTTGTTTGTAAACAATTTTCCCGTCATATAAGTAGTTCTCACTCACTACAAAGTTAAACAAATTAGTAAACCATTCCTGTCCGATATTTGTGGAATTATATTTACTAAAAAACTCCATAATTTTTATTTTAAGATTGTCCAAATCTATACTATTATACAAATCTTCAAAATCATACGCTGTTAAACTTGAAATGTTTTTCATTAGATTTAAATGTTTAATTAACTCAAAGCTGTTTTTTATTATACAAGCCGGTTTATCTTTCAATACTTCATCAAAAATCTCTTTTAATAATTTCAACAATTTTTTATTACAATTTTCCAAATATGAACCGAAACCACATGTAATAGCTCTAAAAGCAACCGGATCTTTATGAAACTTTGGAACCATTACCAAATATGGAAAGCTAGTACTATTTTGCTTTATTTTAATTTTTTTTATAATATGCTTTTACTCTATTACTAATAACTTGTTTATTTGATTTGACAATTTCATAGTTCATTTCATTACCATAAGCCTCCCTGAGTAATTTACCATATAATGTTTTAGAAATAATTGCGTAATTTTTGTTAGCTTTATCTATATACGTAATTATAAATTTATTCTGCAATTCTGTTATAGATTCTTTCAAATCCTTATAATACTTTACCGAAACCCCCTCAGAGTTACTCTCAAAATTTCTACTGAAATCTTTTAAAATATGATACTTCCATTCCTCGAAAACGCTAGCTGGCAAATTGTATTTATAAACTAATTTTTGAATAAAAATATCTAAGTTCATATTCAAGCGTTTTTTTGCCATATTTCTTGTTAATACTCTCTTCTTTCTTTGGTATTATATATATATATATATATATATATAATACCAAATTTAATGGAGAAAAATATTTTAAACATCTGTTATCCATTCGAAAACAATTTTCTGGTGCTTCTGGCATACATATTGCAATACAGTTATACATACAGTCATCACACATATGATACAATTGTATCGCATTTAGCCACTTAAGTGTCTAAATTTCTAAATGTCTTAATTTCAGACATATCACCATTTTTCAGACATTTTTATCAGATCACTTATGCCAGGATCATAGTAAGACACTTATGTGTTTTAAATTTAGACACCTGTGATGTCTGAAATTTCAAATTTAGACACTTAAGTGTCTGAATAACTTTTTCAGTCACATATGTGTTTTAATTTAAGACGCCTCGATTTGCAGTGTACGTGTTTGATTTCAAGAGTGCGATCTTTCAATTTAATGCGTTCTGAGAATTTTAAGAATGGCAAAACAAATCCGAACTTTAGAGGAAAAGCTTCTCATATAGATAACGTAGAAAAGAATCCTTTTAAGAAAAAAATGAACATCGCTAAACATTTAGGTATATTGCCTTCAACCCTGAACTCGATAATTTCGAAAAAGAAAGAAATTAGAGAGCAGGCTGATTAGAATGAAACTTCTGCAAAAAAAGAGAAAAACTAACAAAATGTCTACTTACAGTGATTTGGAAAGACTTCATTCTCTTCGCTTAGTACGAGTAGTTTCGTGCGTCAAATATTCCTGTGGATGGGAATATGCTTCGAGAGAAGTCACTTGAAATAGCTGCATCATATGGCATGAACACTTTTTTTGATTCAAATGGGTGGATTTCACGTTTTAAAATTCGCCATGGATTGGTGAATTTTACTCCTGGTGAATCCAGGAAATTATGCGATGAAAGTGCCGCAGTAGTAAATACTGATACCATAGAAGTGTGGTTCGAAAAACTTCCGAAGTTACTAGAAGGGTAGAAGGATTGTGACATGTATGATACAGATGAAACAGGCCTGTTTTATGTACGCTTGCGAGAGAGAATGCTAGTGTTCAAAGGACATTCTTGTCATGGGGGTAAACATTCCAAAGAAAGACTTACAGTGCTACTATGCACAAATAAGGATGGTTCTGATAAACGAGTGCCTCTCGTTATTGGTAAATCTGCTAGACCTCGATGCTTCAAGGAATGTAAAGAAACTGCCAGTAGTCTACCATTGGAATGCCAAAGCATGGATGAAAAACGATATATTTACAAAATTTCTTTATGATTTTGATAGATCAATCAGCGCTCAAAAATAGAAAATCATTCTATTTATTGACAATTGTTCAGTTCATTCACCAGATACGTCGTCTTTGAAATATATGAGCCGTTCAGTGCACAAATCGATTAACTTTATAAAATGAAAATGCTCAGTATAAACAGTTAAAGTTATTGTAACTATAAAAATCTATGTATCTATGTAACGTATCTAATGTATCTATAAATGTATCTATGTAACATTTTTTTCTCTGGATATTTTGATTGAACTCATTAATTTTCTTTTAATCAAGGGTAACTTTTTATCACTGTATAAATATATAGAAAATTTTCAATGTTCCTTTGTTTAAAAAAACGCCACTTAAAATGGAGTTAGTCGCATTGTCTTCTGAACGCTTCATATAAAAGTCAGTTTTTTTCCAGCTAATTACTGCGAACTACATCTGTCGTATAACCTCTTGATGCCGGGATAATAAACTGTTTTAAAAAAATTACAGGAGAAGGCTTGTGAAAACATCTTTATGTTTCATGGAACAAGCAAAAGAACCCAATTCAAAAATAGAACTTCTGCAGGCTATTCATTTTGTTCTTCCAGCATGGCATGGATTAACCTCTTCAGCCATTCAGAATTGTTTCGTGAAATGCGGTTTTGTGCGAAAAGTTGATGAAGAATGCTCAACAGAAGAGGAAAAAATAATGATGGTGACAATAATGCAGACGAAGAGTGGTTACGTGTAGCAGAGTATATATCGTGTGTGAAATTTAGCGATTATATTTCCATTGATCAAGATGTTTCTACACGTGGTGTCCTAAGCATAGAAAAAAGTGTGATGATGCAAAAAATGAAAAAAAATGGCGAAGAAGCAGATGATAATGTTCATGCCTATGAAGGTGAGCCTACACCAGTGACAAGTCGACTGTACGAACTTTTATAGATGCACATGAAATTACTGAAAATGACCAGAAAAATGTTGTGCATCTTAAAAATTTGTTTTTTAATTTTAAAAATAAACGAAAAACCTAAGATAAAAATACTGATTTAAAAAAATAAATATCAATTTTACACAACTTCGACTTATTTATTTTATAATTTGGAAAGTAACAAATTAGTATTATTAGTATACTGCACATATTGCATGTATTAGTAATGAATAAACATTATTTTTTTCGTGTTTTGACGTTAACCCGCATTCTTCGTTTTCCCGCATTCATCGTTTTTATTCACGCACCCCTTGAAAAACAATGGATCGAGGTTCTACTGTATTAATGTTAATGTTAATATTGATACTGTTAATTTACCCTGTTTGTCTATAAATTATGTTTGTTTAACATAAAAATGTTTACATGAAAATGGATAGCATAGGAAAACCGATATTCTGGTTTGAGAAAACTGATTAACACTCTTAAAAAACTACTCGTTTCCGAAAATCAGTAGCAACAAAAGAAATTTTAATACTTGGAAAATTTTCCAGAGAGCAACATTCGCCTTGCGTACAATATTTTAAATGAAAATCAAATTTCAAATTAATTGCTTAAAAGGCGCAAAGTCCAACCTAGTGAAAAAAATGGACCTAGTGTCGATCGATCCTAGCTTCAATCGATGCTGGATTTAATTAAGTTTCGTGTTAAAATAGTTAAAGGTTAAGATATCTTACATAATTCATCTAATTAAGCTTCTAAATATCGTTACATGCGGTGTTGTATTCGCAAAAATATGGTAGGATATATACATAGGCTATAGGTAGAGAATATGTGAGAGAGATTATACAGTATAGCTTTACATGAGAAACAGAGGCTTTATGCTATAGGCAGAGGGTATACGCTAGAGAGTATACGCTATAGCTTTACTTAAGAAATAGAGGCTATACGGTATAGGCAAAGGGGGTCACTATAGATTCACTTGGGAAAGAGAGGCTATACACTGTTAAAAATATCCGTTCAATCTTAAACAAAGTCAGCAAAAGTACCAAAGGATGGTTCAATCTCTATTTCAAAAATTTTGTTTCTGGTGAATCCTGGAGTATGGTTCAACCTTTTACCATTCTATGGCAAAACGTTGCAGGCAATCACAGATCGTCCGCCATTGAATCTTCTGTGTACGTGTAGGATAAAAGCGATAATAAGGCATTTTTTATATTGTTTCATTTAATCTTAACTATATATAACGATTTATTTATATATTGTAGCTATAATTTGTGAATAAAGTATACTTCTTTAATAATACATAACTGTATTTCATTTGTGTGTAATGTTGATAAAATGTAATTTTAGAATGTGTCTGTTTGTATTAGGCCTAGTTGAATAATATGTGGATATATGGTTTGATTTTTATTTCTTATATTTTGCGTAGCATACATTAATCTTAATATGTATATTACGAATCAAGCCCTCATATTGTGAATTAATGTTTGCTAAGTAGCCGATTTTGAAGTTATGAGTTGGATCCATCAAGAATTTAAATACTGTTTACATTTTAACGTGCATTTGAAATTTATTATATTAGCATGTTGCTTGATCAAACGTATGTTAGCTAGTTAATATTGAAATTAGATAAAAGTGTTACTCGCTCATCTCTAGCGTAAACTAAAAAAATACTAACAAAACATACTAATGAAAATGATTTTAAACTTTTATCAAAGTCAATACAATAGTTCTTAGCGTTCAAGTATTACGTAAGCATTGAAAGAGGGGTTCAAGGTTTTCTTATTTTTGCTCAAAATGCACTCTAAATCGAAATGTCTTAAATTCAGACACTTAAGTGTCTGAAACGGAGTGTTCAATTTTCAGACATTTTAAAATGTCTGAATTTTTTCAGACACTTTTTGCGTCTGAATTTTAGACACTTCAAACGTCTGAATCGCAGCCATTTTTTTAAAGCATTATACGTAGCCATGTTTGACCACGTTGATCCTGGAAAAATATATGGCCATTATTCTGCCCTACTCTCCCCCCCCCCCCACACAGCCTGATTTTAGGGGCTCCAAAATATGGTATGCAATTTTCATAAAGCTGATAATTGAAATCTTTTTCGACTTTGTACTGATTATAATCAATATTTTGAATTTATAGAGTAGAATAAGATTAAAAATTAAAATATTTGTCACAATACAGTGAAACCTCTCAATAGTAGGCACCTTAGAACCGTGGAATTTGTTCGCCATTCGGAAGTGTCTGTTTTTCTGAGGTAAAAAAAATATAAAATATGTGCATGTTGTTAATAAAAAATGTGCTTCTTAAATAGTTGTGTCCTCTATGCAGGAGTGTCCGTTATGGAGATTTTACAACAAAACTTTCATAGGACAATTTTCTTCAGCGAACACTGACCTTTTTCAAGATAAATACATTTTTTTTACCTCATAAAAGCGAACACAATCGAATAGCAGGCAAATTCAACGTTCCAAAACGCGTTCAATTCGCGAGGTGGCCGCGATTGAGAGTTTTTACTGTATTTATTTTTTTATTTAGTTTTTAATCTAATTCTACTTTTAAAGTTCAAAATGCTGATTATAATCAATACAATGTTGAAACACATTTAAAATATGAGCTTTAAAAAAAAATCCATATCGAATTTGGAGCACGTAAAATCGTAGGTGGGGGGGGGAGGCTGCCCATGCTTTAATCAGGCCCTCCTTCTGGAAAAAGTCCAACCCTGTATTATGATTCGATAAATGTACGCGTCAGTTTTAAGTGCAAAATCTAGCTATATGCAAATAAATATTTGATAAAAATCTACCTCTTTACTTTGTATTCATTTTTAATTTCAAATTACTTTTTAACTAAAAGTAATCAAAAAATCAATATTATATAATTATTTCAACTGAAATATATCTGTATATTTTTACCGCATTCTTACAATTACGTTAACGGTACATGATTATATGAATTTAAGAATCTAAAAATAATCATTAAAATTTAACATAGTGACTAGAGATAACGCGAGATCCTTTTTTCTAAATCTTTGTTGACATCAACAAATTTTTTTCTTCTTCAACGTCTACATTAGTGACGTCAATTTCCGTTCAAACAAAAGCTGTGGTTTTGACTTTTGAATCATAAAAAGATTATATGTTGAGACTATTTTCAGTATGGCAAATGGGATATTTCTAAAATACTCGGAAACACTAAAATTATAGCAAAGGGAAATCTTTTAATTAGAATGACCGGATTTAATGAGTTTTATCAGTCAAAACATTTTAAAATAAATAAATGAACACAAGTAATTCGCTGTATTAAATATATGGGGGAATCAATGAATGGAAGGATGTTCGAACTATATTCTTTTTTAAATTTATGATGTACACACTATGAGGCAGAAGAAAACTTCATTAGACAAGAAAAGCATAAATAATAAATAAAAGCAGCTATTAACAGGAATGTTTACTATAAATGCTTTTGAATTCCAGTACATAACACATAATAAATCTATCAGAAATGTAAAAATCGATGTAAACATTACAAATGCTGCCGCATTAAATGCTTATAAAAATATTGTATACGTAAATAAATAATTAAAAAGGGTACTTCAGAGTAATAATTACACCAAAAAAATACTATTAAGGTAGTCTTGATGGTAATTAAGAAGTATGAGCCAATCAACAGGCGATGTCACTGCGATTTTTAAAGTAATGGCTACATAAGAAAAGGCTTAGGAAGGTGTAAAATTAATAAATTCAGTAACCGCTAATATACACCATGCAGAGACACCAAAATTTATTTTAAAGATAACATTGGATAGAAAATAATACAGAAATATGATTGCAGGTGATTTGAAGAGTAGAAATTTAAATATTAGCAAAATAAAATTTTAACATGGAAATACCATAGGCAAAATGCTTTGAACATATTTTGGCATAACTCAGGAACTAATAAAGCTATAGACTCGTGTGAGGTCTTCATTTAAAGAGAAAACAATCACAGAGAGTTTTAAATACATAGTTAAGACCCCACTTACCTGGGAAAAGGTCTGATTATTCCAAAAGCACATACGCCCAGAGGACGTCCGGATTGGAGGCTACGTTAGTATCCGTTAGTTAGGACTTGGATATTTAAAAAATAAAATCCCCTTGCTCTTGCACATCCGACTAGCTCTGTTAAAAGAATGGAAAATTTCCATCCTGAAAACATAGCCCGCCAGATAACAGTTCTCTTTACAAATTTGACGAGATGAAGAACACTGTATTAGTTTTATAGATAAATTTTAATACGGAGTACCACTATGTCGATAGAAATTAAATCCCGGAACTTCACATTCCGCAAAAAACAATCAAGTCAAAATAAATTATTAGTTAAAATGTACGCGTACATAAAAACAAACATTCAGTTTGAATTACAAACGAACATCGAGTTCGAAAGGAAGACGCATGCGCAACTGAGAGTGCCCCCTGGTGAATGCGGAGCGGAGTTACAAAGTGTCTTAAAATTAGACACTTGCAGATTTTTTAGACACTTTTATCAGTTCGTGTACACTATGATCATAGTAAGACACTTAGGTGTTTTAAATTAAGACATCTATTGTGACTGAATTTTCAGATTCAGACACTTAAGTGTCTGAAATTCTTTTTCAGTCACATATGTATCTTAATTTAAGACGCCTTTATTTGCAGTGTGAGTGTGGGGATCTGAGCAATGATTACATCGCACAGAAAGGTTATAACAGCATTGAAAAAATTATGTAGCCTTTTAAAATTGTTAAGAGTAGGGGGGGGTCAGATAAATGCTTACATAATAATTGATTTATTGCATTAGAAATATCACAAATTTATTTCTCAACCCAAGTTTGAGTACTGAATTTCTAGTAACTTGTTAAATAATAATTTCGGTTTACGAAATAAATTTGTTCGTTCAAACACGCTGGATTTTAAAGCTTATCAAATAAATATTCGTTATTCTTAGTCTTGAAAATGTTTCAAGAATGATAGCAATAAAAATTCACAAACATATATCGCTAAACAGAATAATATTTCAATTTGATAAGTATTTTTAAAATTGTGTACAAAAACATTGTTACTTGAGAGTTAAACGGCAACCAACCACATAAGTTTGAAACAGTACAATTTAAATATAAACAATGTTCATACATTTTGGTGGAAAAAATGTAAAGCATTTATTTTGAAATTCAAACCAGATATATATATTTTTTAAATTCGTAATTGTGAAGTTTTAAGTTGTGTGAAAATGATATCATTTGAAATTAGATTTGTGTCTGCAGAAAATTTAACTTTTTTATAAAATGATATGAATGTTATTATAAATTTTTCAAAAAAGTATGTAATTTATTTTATTTTAGTTTTGAAACAAATGCTTCAGATTGTCTCCATAAAAATGTATGAGCATTGTCATAAATTGAATTTATGGTTCAACCTATTTCCAAAGTACGGGTAAACCAAAATTCAGTTTATTGTTAATCTTATTTCCAACGAAGGTTCAACTTATTACCAAACTCTGGTACAACCTATAACCATACTATGGTTCAAACAAAGCACCAAAGGATGGAGAAAGATTGTACCATCTTATGGTTGCAGCTACACTTGTACCATCTTTTGGTAAAACGCTGAACCGAATTTTTTAACAGTGTAAGCTATAGGCAGAGTGCATACGCTAGAGAGTAAACGCTATAGCTTTACTTGAGAAAGAGAGGGTATCTGGAGCTTCTTAAAAATGCAGAGGATACATGGCTATACCACCGTATATCCTCTCTTATATCCTTGTTTACATCTACGTCCACGCAAACATTTTAATTACTTTTATGAAACTGTATGTCTAGTTTAAAAATTTCTAGTAGAATACTATTTTTTTTCAAAAATAAGTAAATAAATAAATAAATAAAAGTGACTCATTATGAGGGAAATAAAAAGAAGAAAATTTTACTCTCAATATATACTCAATATATATAATTACTCTCAATTATCTCAATAGTCCTCTAATGAATCTAAAAAAGGCTATTTGTCTTCATAAGAAAAAAAGAACTCAATTAAATCTAATAATGAAGCAATGTCCTGTTAATGGATTAGTTGTCCATATTTGTAGCCTCTTTTATTATAAAGTAAGAACAACAACTTCTAATTTATTTCCAAATACTTGCTTTTCTTCTAATTTCTTTTTGAAGCTGTAAGTAAACTGCATATAATTTTATCAATAGCATTTATAATGAGAAATTTATTTCAATTTCTGAATGGCCTTGCATTCATGGGATTAAACTGTTATCACTAGAGATTGATGAAATTATTTTTCACCTACAGATTCTACATTATTTTCTATTTTGGAAAACACTACTTATTAAGTGAATTATACATTTGGGTAAAACATTTATTATTAAAAGAAATAATTATTTTCTTGTAAAAATTCCACAGGTGTGTTTAATAAAACATTGTTTATCAAAATCTATGGAAGTCCACAACTTTATTTTTTGAAATATCAATTCAGACTTCGCCAACCAACTTAAAATTTGCCTATTTAGCAGTTGATATTTATTTAATAAAAGGTATTTCGCTTAGAACAGTGCAATTTTGACATGGATGCAATACTGATATATAGAATATCATGCAGAGTAGCCAAATGAATCTGTATTGAGCTCATAGCCAGAAGATTTAAGTTTGGTATTTAAAAATTGAGACTCTGCCATGTACGTGCACGTTAAATCCATGGTATCGAAAGTGCTGTCTCTGGGTTGTTTGTAAGTGGGACAGGGATGCAGTGCCGGGAGATCTTCCAAGATGACGGTCAAAATTGATTGGAAACTTGGCTCTTGGCTAGTGGCTTACCATGGATATAAACCTGAAGGTTAATAACCAGATTCTGGGCAGATAAATAGTTAGGTATACTGACCGTAAAAGAAAAGGAATCAACTAAAAAAATAGCAATAACGTTGAAATGAATTTTTTTCTCTCCAAAATTCTACTATAAAATACAATGGACACCATAGATTTTACGAAATGTTGTACTTCATGATCGAACTTTCATGGCTAACATGACAGGGTGCAATTTAAGAAGTTCAATATCAGACGTTAGTTGTCACTTGATATGTAGTAGCTTATTACATGTTCAAAGATTTGCCGCTAGTCAACAGAATTTGTGAGTATTTTGTTTGTATAAAATCTGGATTTTAGATCTCTGAAGAAAACAGTTAGAGAGTCTGAGATCAAACAAGGGGCGGTTCATCTTTACACAGGCAATATCTGCTATTCCAAATAACATGATGATATTCACTCATTCCGGTGTAAATATTCTGGATGTGAACAAAAGAAATTCAGCTTTAGGTTGCTTTTCACTATAGAGTAGTCTAGCAGAGGTTCCTAAATTGTGCTCCGAGGAGTCCGCTTGTTCGGTCTCCGCTTGAAATTTCAAGCGGCTCCGCCGCGCTTTAGAAAAATAACGAAAATCTGAACGAAACCAACATATTTCAAGTAGGGAATTTTTCAAAAATATGGACAGATTCCTTTACTATAAAAATATCTATAAATTTTATCTGTCTATTGGGTTGGCAACTAAGTGATTGCGGATTTTGTCAATACATGTTAGCACATTCTTTTTGTTTTGTCAACGTTTTCAAACCACTTAACTTATTTTGTTTTCTTATTGTTTAGACTTCCGCCTTTAATTTAGCAAAAAAAAAGTGTATCGATTAGTTGTTTAGTGTTATTTTTATCCCAGTTTAAAAATGAAAGAACAAGACGGGCATTTCAGACATATTTTATTGTAATTTTCGAAAAGACAAGAACGCATCGCACACAAGAAGCTATCTGCCGTATATGGAAATAAAGCCTTGAAAGAAAGGCAGTGTCAAAATTCGTTTGGCAAATTTCGGTTCTGGTGATTTTTCACTGAAAAATGCGCACAGATTTGGCCGCCCAGTTGAAGTTGATGAGACCCATATCAAGGTCATTTCCGATTCATATCGTCATAGCGCAACACGTGAGATTGCAGAGAAACTCAATGTGTCGCATACATGCATTGAAAATAAATTAAAACAGCTTGGTCACCGAACGACACCAAAAGCTGAGATTCACCAAAAAAAAAAAAAAAAAAAAAAAAAAAAAAAAAAAAATTATGCTGTCAGTTTGGTGGGATTATGGAGGAATTCTGCACTTTGAACTTTTACCAAGAAACCAAAGGATTAATTCAAACGTGTACGTTGAAAGAAATGCAGTTGAAGAAAACTGGCCAGCATTGGTAAATCGTATGGGTGTTGTTTTCCAGCATGATAATGCAAAACTCACACATCTTTGGTCACTCACCAAAAATTATTGGAATTAGGTTAGGATATGTATTAAATCCACCATATAGCCCTGACCTTGCGTCTTCAGATTACCATTTATTTCGTTCCATGCAGAACTCCTTAAGTGGGAAAACTTTTAATGATGTAAAATCACATTTAATTCAGTTTTTTGCTGCCAAAAATCAAAAGTTTTATGAACATGGAATTATGACATTGCCTGAAAGATGGCAAAATGTCATTGACAAAAACGGACAATACCTAATTGCATAAAATCATATTATTAAGCTAAAATTTTGATTTTTCCTTCTTATTTAAATTTCGCAGTGACTTAGTTGCCAACCCAATATATATAAACAACCTGAACTCCTTTAATAAGTTAATTTTAATTTTCTGTAAAAACTTTCTGGTGCAAACATTAATTTCTACCAGTACTCTAATTTTACGTTTTCCGCCACAAAATACTTTAAATAAAGAAACAAAATGTAGATTTAGGGTAAGAAAGCGAGAAATTCCATTCTGAGC
This sequence comes from Maratus speciosus, assembly GCA_963932465.1. Lineage (NCBI taxonomy): Eukaryota > Metazoa > Arthropoda > Arachnida > Araneae > Salticidae > Maratus > Maratus speciosus. The sequence goes on from OZ010789.1 coordinate 64,659,190, forward strand.
GAAAATTTGGTAATTTGATTTTCTCAACTCCTCTCGGTGTGATTTTACATGAAGTTACAACCAATAACTACACATTTCTGGCTCAACTGCGTCATCATTTCAAAGAAAACAATTCTGATTTGAAAAATAAACCTCCTGATTTGTTCAATATGAAGGGTAACATAATGTGTGCTTCAAAATAACCTATCACACCACTTTTTAAAACAAATAATGAACGTTCTGGACATAGGCGCTGACTTCACAGGGGCGAAATAGACAGTAAGGTATACTTCAAACACAAATTTATATTTTTTCTCCTATTTAATAACTGTGATTAGTTAAAAAACAATAACACCTTGAAATTAGTAGCGAAAGGTTGCCTGGTTTGCCCCCGTTAAGTCAATGTCTATGTCCGGGAAGTTTTCTACCTGATAATTTAACGAGTATTCTGAGCTGGTGAAGCTCACAAAATTGCAGAGACTCTTAATAAACCTTGTAAAATTGATATTGTCAAGAATTTGCTTTATGGGAAAGTTGTTAATCAATATTTTCTTGTCAAATAATATCTTTTCTTTTCAAAAATGAACGGTATGACTAGTGACGTAAAGGAAACTCTTAACAGCCACTTCATATGCACTATATTGGCACTACAAATGAATGAATCTACTGTCGTCACTCGATTAGCAGTTTCATAATTAGTTTTCCGTTACTTATACTAATATCCCTTCAGATTAAGAGAGTTTAAAGTAATTATGATTTTGAAACAAGCGACGCAGAACTGTACTTGACTGGACTATGCATTACGTAAGTGTTTCGGAACGTGGCTCAAAATTAAGTGGCTTAACCACGCTAGTCTGAAAGAGGGTTCACAAAGTTATCAGGGTCATGTTATTTGAAAATCTTTTCAAACCAACACACTAAGGGACGAAATTTTTTGGATGAATGCATGAGAAAATACATTCGCATGTCTCTCATTCGGATGTCTTCGTATCATCAGTGGATGCACATGCATGCACTGATGATTGGATGACAATGATTACACTGTAAAAAAAAAAAATCCGTAAAAATACGGTATATTTTCCATTAAATTTTACGGAATACTTTCCTCTTCATTTGAAAACGGTACAATTTCCGTAATTGGATAATATTTCCGTTCTCGGATCAAAATGAAGAAGGTTTTCCGTAAATTTTACAAAAATATTTCATCATTCTTTCAAAACAGTACAATTTCCGTAATTGACGTCTGTGTTGTATAGGGTGGCGCTGTGTTTAGTTGGAATGCGGAATAATGAATTGTTGTAGTCTGAACATATGTTTACGTTTAAGACTTGGTTAGTCACTATTTCTCTTTTCTTTTCTTTTCTTTTTTCCCCTTTTTTTCTTTATTTAAAGTAAATATGAATTAATATCTTTTCATATATCAGTTAAAATTTGATATAATTTATTTTATCTTTCAAATTTAATTCCACGTAGAATGCCGTATAAGTTCCAATTTAATTTATTCAGTTGTTTTTTTAATTTGTATCAAATAAAAAATTAAACATATCAAGTAACTTATTAAATATTAAATAACTGTTTCATCTGTTATTCGTTTAATATATTAATTATAAAATGATACGATAAATATTATTTCTAATTGAAAAAAAAAACGAATAATTTCTAAAATTATGATAGAAATTTTATTGTTTAAATGCATGCAATTTTGAAAAGGAGTCATAATTGTTCCTATTTTATATGCACGTAATACTTTTTTTTTTGGGGGGGGGGGGCATTAAATACTCGTATTCTTACAATAATAATTCTTTTTAAATTGTAATACTAATTAAGTTAAAAATAAAAGAGCAGTCTCATTCAATTAGAAATAAATTAATATATCTTATTTGTCTGATAAAGGTAATGTTTATGTATCAAGATATTTTAATTACAAATAGGAAGCGCTAAGTTAACACCACCACCTTTTTGAATATCACAATTTCAAAAATATCAATATTTAGCTATTAATTATATCTAATTTTATGTCTTTAGCGTTGACTTACGCCCCCCCCCCTCCTCCCCAATTTCAAATTTCAAAAATGCCAATATTTGGCTGTCAATTAGCTGAAATTTTATTTTTTAAACTAACACTGTAGTATATTTCTTTCTTTCTTTCTTTTTAAATAAAATGTTTTAAAATTGTTTTAAAATTTTTTTTACAATATTTAAAAAAAATAATCTGATATTTAAATGAGTTTTATTAATTCTTTTTAAGTATCAGATAGTTGAGAAGGAAATGTTACAGTTTATTTTTCATAATGATTTTAAAATAATACTTATTATTATTTAATAAAAAAAATTGAAAAACTCTATTTTTAATTTTAATATTTTTTAATCTATTCACTTTAACGGATTCGCACATAAAACTTAAAACATATCTGAAACATAATAACGAAATTATAGATGTATATACAAATAAATAAATAAATAAAAATAATAGTACAATAAAATTTTTAAAATCTTGCAAAAAAGAAGCAATTATTACTTATAATACATTCTTTAATGCACGTAATATTTTAAAGACTAATTTTTTTCTTTTTATAAAACATGAAATTAAAAAGCTAAATTTTCAAAATTATGGAAATAATCAGAATTGTACACTCAATTGAAAAATATCTCCAACGAAAATACGTTCCTTGCTTAACACCGTGCCTTTACTTCATAAAAAGCATCTGAAATAAGTAACGACATTTGGAAACGTAACTTGAGTCCACATGGCATGGTGGTTAAGTGCGCTAATCTGGTACACTCTGGTTCTCCAGTTCGATTCCACCCTAGGTAAGTGTTGTTTCATTACTGTTATTTGAATAAATTAGAGGTACGCCACCTTGATAGACGTGTCCGTTGAAATTCATAAAGGTGTAAGTTTCTCGAAAAGTTGTATTATATATATATATTTTTTTTTTTGCCTTTGAAACAAAAAATTTTAAATACGGATATACGAAAAAAAAAAAAAACCGGAAACATTTTGTGAAAAAACGGAAGATTTTCTGGAATTTACGGAAAAAAAATTTCCGTTAAAAAACGGAAATAGTACTGGAGTCTGGATTGCCAGTACTATTTCCGTTTTTTAACGGAATTTTTTTTTACAGTGTAGCTATAATGCTGCAGTCATTGTAAAAATTAAGGAAATGGAAAAACATTGTAGCAGAATCTATTGCGCCTTTTATAGGTACATGCTATTCCGCAGAAAATATCTTCTGAACTATGAAAACGTTGAATGGTGCTATTAAAATAAAAAATACATAAAATCACGAACTCATAAAAGGTGCTCTTCCTCCTGCATACTGAAATAAGATGATTATGTCGAGGAAATGTATTTACACGTTAGTTAAAACTGCATGAAATGGTGATATTAGAAGAACAATGACTCACAATTTGCAAAACTTTTAAATATTAATGACTGGTAAATGCAAATTGCGTATTTGGCCGATATGTTTAGTAAAATAAAATAAATGAATCTATCACTGCAACGAAAAACAGTCACAATTTTCAATGCATTTACCAAACGAATCCTGTTTTAAAATGAAACTTGTATTGTTTGGATTGTGAGGGAGAGGATGATATCTATTACCTCCCTCTTGCGCAAAAAAATTGCAAACAACACCCAGCTTCAAAAGAAAATACAGAGAAATAATCAGGGTATTCCTAAAGCTTTGGTAGACTAGTTTAAACAATATTTGCCAACAGCTCGATGGAACTCTTTGGACGACTTTAAATATTTATTGATATGTGTTCAGCGTTAACAGAAAACCAACTAGTTTAAACTCAGTGAAGTACGAGGCCCTAGTTGGTAAGACATCTCATTGTTAATTAATACTGAATATACCAACAACTGGTAATTTAGCCTGTAGCAAATGAAAATATTTTGATTAGAACCAGAAATTTCTTCATAAAAGAAACATAATAAAAATCACATAGATTACGGTTAAATTTAAAACTTAAATAGTTTAAAATAAAAATTATGGTGTGGAATATTTTAAAAACTTGAGTAAAGTCCCCAGTATGTTTAATGTTAAAGATCATATTTCACGATCAAAGCCTATGAGATTTTCGATAACATTTTCAGAAAAAAGTTTCACCTTGTCTGAGAAAGCAAAATTAGTTTTGCTTCCTTTCTAAAACGATTTATGCGCCACCAAAACATCAGAATTAGACATTCGCTTGCAATTATCAGCAACAGGACCAGAATTTAGACACTTATACAAAACCATACGATCACATATTTTACATTAAAGTTTTTATGAGTTATTGTTCGCCTCATTGACAATGTAAAATTTATTGTGAAGGGAATCCTATTTCAAGATTTTGGAAGATTTCTATGTATGTAAAGTTTTGGCAGCATTATCTGTATTAATGATAATTGAAAATAAATTGTATATTACGGTAAAAGTTTCCAAATATAATTTTATTTTTGGAATAATACATAATTGTTAGATTACTAACCGTTGCCTCTTCCTGTACTCGGTAGCAATGCACCAAAAATTACATTGTTACATATTATACGATAGGCGTAAGGGTCTCCGCCATAGAAATACATTTTTAAAAGTGCTCCACGAGTCAAAAAGTTTGGGAAATACTGTATCTATGGTTTACACTCATTGTTCCAGGTTTGAAAAAGCATCGAGATTGCATCTTTTTGATTAAATTTTTTAAATATTTTACTATCTTTGTACACTGTAAAACAAAGTATGATAGTTTAACAGAAAAAAAAAAACTGTCAACAAGGACGAATGTAAAAAACATTTTTTTTGGATATATTCTGTACTTATTATGAACTTACGGAAAAATATGTTAAAATGACAGAGATTTTGAAATAAATACAGATTATTTCCCTAAAAGACATTTTTTTATTGACGTCGAGCGTGAAGTTTTTTTGGTAAAATCAACACTTTTTTTATAGTGTAATACCATAATAATATACCATAATATAAAAAAAATACCGTGCGAGGCTTTCGCACGCAGTGTTTGAGATTATTTGCTGATATGTTTTTAATTAATTGCAGCTCTTAATCAAATGTGTCATAATAAGTGTTTTAATGAAAAGTTGTATTGTGTCAAAAACCTTTCGAATGATACCTTATTTTCGTTGTGCATAGAAAAGGGATCTTGAGATGAGAAATAATATAAAGTGTGTCTATAAATTAGTTGGTCAATTTCACAAGTTAAGAACTTCCGAAATATTAAATGAAAACTATTTAAAAGTCAGATTAGCAGTAATATTGTCGTAGTTTATTCATAGATGGTGTTAGTTGTCATAACTGACTCTATCGCTTAGCGATCGGTAATCATTCTTGTTCGACATTGCGATGGAGACATACAACAGTGCTGAAATGGCGAAATGCTGTCTTTGGTTTCATGAAACTCATTCTTCTGTGCAAATACGACGAGATAATGGTAAAAATGGTAAACTTGAACAATTATTCTATCTTACAACAATATGTACTTTAAATTTTTTTTCCTGTCAATTCCACTCAACAAATTATTATTTTTTTTTTTGCCCAACTAATTTGTAGACTCTCTGTATATGATTGCTAAAAATATTTAAGATTCTAGTAAAATGATACACTTATGTCTATAAAATAAAGTTATTTATAAAAACATGTCATTTACCGTACCTCGTGTTCCAAAATGCATAGCAAACTTATTTAGCTTTATTATGATCAATTTGTTTCTCTACACTTCTCTGACCAGAGATACTTTAAATCAACCAACCGGTATTTCAACGGCTAATTAAAAAAATATAGAAAACCCAACATCCTTCTGTTAATCGCCTTTCCTAATAATATTCTCACATTTTTATCTTAATTCAGCGACAACAATATTCATAAAATTAAAAAAAAATACAATAAGTAAAATAGAAAATACAATTAATACAAATAGCAGGAAATACGAAAAAAATGCAAATTTCATACTTTAATGTGCTCCAGCATTAGCTAAATAGTTATTGTAGAAAAAGAACCTATAATATCTAAAAGTGTCATTAGCAAAATTTTCAAAGCACTAAGTTTTTTATAATTAAAATTGTTAAAATTTAACAACTTATAAAGTTGTGCCATAAACTCTTTAAGGGTAAAAAAAGAGTTTTATAGTTTCATGTGTTCGAAAACTAATTTTGGAGAGTGTAATTTCATTATATTAACGAGCTCAACACCTGGAGTATGTGCTTCAAACATTTTTAAAGTATAAAAAATATCTAACGAACATGATGCAATTAATGTAATAAATACACTTAAAAAAACTTGTTAACTTTCTGAGTTGAAGTTAGCTCTTATTATTCATATTTTAATGATGATTTTTATTGGTGCATAGTTTTTTCCCCCTGAAAATTGATTTAATTTAATGAAGCGGATTAATATTGTGAAGACGTCATTAAAAAGCAATTGTATAAATCAAATATGTGTTACAAAGAGGAAAATTATGTTTTTATCTCGAATAAATTTGAAAATATTTTTATTTTATATGAAACCTTAAGAAGAGAAAAATACTATTTTTTGTATCACTTTAATTTGACTTAAATTTTTTTTTTCACATCGTTACCCAAAATTGGTCACTGTAAGCAATAGCAGTAAATGGGAAATTAATAATTAACCGTATTTTTTATAAAAGAGGAAAATGTTCCTTTTATTTTGTCAATTGCTTTGTAAGTATTACGAGTGAAAAAAAAACATATATTGTTTAAAAAATGCTACAGTAATTTTTTGGTGCGTTCGTAATTATATAAATACATAGTCGTCGTCTTTCTGTCCGTCTGTCTATCCGCATATAACAGTGCAAAAACTGCCCAACCGAATGGTTTGAAATTTAATATATGTAATATTGCAGAATTTTGCCGAGTCATTTCAAATTTTATGAAAATCAAATGAAAACTTAAAAAGATAATTATAAACGTTGTATTTATTCTGTTAAATCCCATCATATTTAATTATTTCAATGATATCACATGTAAGGTAATGATTCTAGGTTTCCGTGGTGATTATTTTATTAAATCCTATCATACGTAATTGATTCAATGATATCCAATGATAGTTAATGATTCTAGGTTGCCATGGTGATTACGTCCTATTTAAGATGGAGTCATATTATTTTCCGTGTTACTGAATTTAATATATATAATTGTAATAAATTTTGTATTCATGCATTTTTACATAAGAGTGTAACAGCTATTGCACTAAGATCTGATCGTTTATAAAACTAGTTATAGCACGAACGCACCTCATTTTCCACGGTTGATGTGCAGTTTCCGACTTGTTAAATTATAACAAGTCGTAAGTCGTTATATATTGTTAAAGTGATCTCAAAATTTTATTAATTTTGTAGTTTGAGCTTCTTTTTGAGTGAAAAAAAATTAGTTTACCGGGCTTATTGTAAATTATTTCGAAAATATAATATACTTAATATTTAAAAACAATTTTATTTATGGAAAATGATATACTTTAAATCTATTAGTTCTTTAGTTCGATTAATTGGAGTTACAGTATAGATTTTCATTATTAATATCCCACGCTGTAAAAAGCCAACAATATTTCATAATTTAGCTCTTAACTTTCTTAAAGTTTACGAAAATACCAGTATAATCTCTTCGGTTACCAACGATTCCCGAATGTGTTCCTTTATATTTAAAAACCTCTGAGACTAATTGATATCCTGAGATTTAAAGAAGCAGTTCTGAAAAAAAAAAGTTTCATTTGCTGCCCGTAATTTTCCGAAACGTTTCAGAGTAGTTTCTAAAGTGTATTAATCAGTTTTCGTAATCACAAATATCAATTTTTCGAATGCTGAGGAATTTCAAAGAGCAGATGATAAAATATATATACTTCGAATCAGAAATTAATCACATAATTCAATAAAATATGCAGAACGATTTTTATACATTCAAAGTAAACCAAAACCTGGATAATTAAAAAATCGGAAAATTGAATATGGATAGGTTTTATTATGACCGAGAAAAACCTTGGTTTAGATCAGATATAGCGCTGATCACTCGCTTCCAGAATTTAATTATATCTACATTAAGACAAAATGAAAAATAGTAAAGTAAAAAAGGGTTGCAGTAGTTCTTGGCGATGACTCATTTTCGCCAAGTCAAACAGAAAAAAGGGGTTTTCACAGATGCTATCAATTCTCAAGTAAACATCTTTATATTCAACAAACATGAGAAACTAACAGCATTAACGTTAACACTAAACCTAATTTTATGACCATTAACATTAAAATTACCATTATTTTATTACTTTTTCGTGTATAAATTCACATATACAGCTGAAAATGTTTATTTCAGAATTGATAAATGCCTATAAACCTATTTTGTTATTTTATTACTTTTTCGTGTATAAATTCACATATACAGCTGAAAATGTTTATTTCAGAATTGATAAATGCCTATAAGCCTATAAGCTATAACCTATAGAACCTATAAGCCTATGTTTCTGGTAGAGAAAAGGAATTAATACATTATAAAAATAAACGGTCAAGTACGATTATTACCTGCGCTAAGATGGTTTCGTACAATAAATATATGAATTATTAACTGTATTATTAAAAAAATCGTTGCTAAAAGAATAATAAGACTTTGTAAATATTATACAACGTAGGGTTGGGTATATCTGTATATACTATAAAAGTATGAATGGGTATACCATAAAAGTACACAGAGATATGAAGCCTAAATAATATCAAATATTGCTATTCTGTATAACTCTTTTTTTTTAATTTTATCCTTCTTTGATGAACTTAATTCGGTACTGACAATAAAAACAGTGCATATTTAAACTTCATTTAGCATTTCATACAACTAAGTTCAGCGTAGCAATAAACTTTTCTGTTTACAATGGAGATAAAACAAAACCCTTGTTCAAGTTTTAAACTTGGCTTTGTGCTAAGCGCTCTTCGAAAGGAGGTCGTAAAGTTGCAACGCCGCCTTGGTCCTTGTCGCGTTTTTCCAGATAAGTTTTTAGTTAACTGTTAAAGACACGAGAGGCGTATTAAGAGAACCACTCAGTGCAAATTAGTCGTGAATCCCATAGTACGTATGTGATTAATTCTAATTAAATTAGTCTGTTTTTAACAATTTGATGTTTATTGCTTTTATACTGCTACTGGGCATTACATTACACAAATATATAATTTAAAGTTTTTATTTAGGTTTTAAAAGAGGATGGTACATAGAGTACGCTGCCCCTGTCATTATGTATGTCCAAACTATCCGTGTCTTTAAGGGTTAACATCTTGGCTAATTACCGACGATTTTCTTCGAAAATCATTATCAACAATGCTTTTATACTTCTGCTACGATAGGTGTCTCCAGGGCTCCTCAACACCTTTGATGAATGCTTACAAATCGAAATTTGCGTGTAACGAAAAAATCCGTTTATCTCAAAAACTATGTGACTTAGGGTAATCGCTATATTTTTCCTGCATGGTTTAAATTAACATCTACTACCTCTAATTTTTTTCAGAATTTTAGTTTCAGTAGATTCGGAAATAGAGGGGGGTGATGGGACATATTTTTGCACTACATTTTCAATGACATCTCTGAAAATACAATACCTATAATTAAATCAAATGTATTTTTGAGTACAACGTTACGAAAGCTTTCACGCGATACCCCACACGATATACAAAGAAATGATTTTTTTTCAAGTAACTTAATTAGTCCCTCTACATTTTCCCTAAATATATCTGTGAAGTGAATATTTAATAATCTGTAAATATGTTGGTCAATAGTATTTATTACTTTCCCCAATTTGAACTTTCCGCTTCAAATAGTTTACAAGTGAAATGACTGTGACAGACAGACACAGGGGTGATCTTATAATGGTTCCGTTTTTACTTTTTAAGTACGGTACCCTAAAAATCAGAAATGTTTTCAAAAATTACTAGAAGAAATTGAAACTTTTGTTTTGAAATTATTCTAAAAATAAAGGAACGCTCTTTGGAATCGAAAGTAACTCGGGAGAGTTTATATTATATCTTCATAAACCGTAAGAAAGATAAGAACTATATTAAGAAACATGTCTTTTCTCTTTCTTTTTTTTTTTACAATGAACTTAATAGTTATTCATTGGTTGGTCCATAAGATGAAAAATTACAGATGAACTAATTACATCACTAATTTGTGAATTTAATAAAATGTACTTTTCTTTTTTTTCTACCGCATCTTTGTTTTTATGCCCATTTACCATATCAACGGCTTTTGTTATTTTATAAAGCACAAAATAAATTAAAAACAAGTAAGAAAAATCATGCGTATAGCATAGATTATGAAACACTTTCCAACACTTCCTGAAAGCTTTAACGAAACTTCGTTACTTAGGGAAATAAGGTAAAATAAGATAATTAAGTAAACATTTAAAATTCTGATTTCAGTAGTTACCGCCCATAGCCAAATATGTATTCGAATTATTTTGAACATCCCTGTATTCGATCTGTATGTTGATATTTATATATTATATAATGGGAAAATTTAGTTTAGCAAGAAAATGCATAACAGGTTGAAATTCATCTTCCTGCAATTTATACTAATAGATGGAAACATACTTGAATACTTTTTTACAGTCCTGTAGTTTACCTAGTACCTTTATAACATGCCACTATTTAGCTGAAATGTAATTCAAACTAAAACACGCTTAAAACTACTGAAATTACATTTCCAGAAATTATCACCCATAGACGGCCATGTATCCAACTCTTTGCGTGTTCCTGTATTTCATTTTATCTATATTCTACAAATATTTCTTAGACACTAAATTCAGTTCAGCGTAAAAATGCATAACTCTTTTAAAACCCACCTTTAAGCAATTTATGCTCATACTCAGTAACCTTTATGAATTCATTTCTGTAGCTCTGTATATGAACTATAGCATTTATACGCAATTTATAGTATGCATAAAGATAGTGAACAAGTAGGTAAGTGTGTTCACAAATCGCACAGAGGGTTTCGTTTAATATTCCTTTCAAAACACTTTATCATTTTGAAAATTCTGTTACTTCCACATTTCGCAACCAGGCGCTCACTCTATTCTAAACAAACCTCTATCCGAACGAAACTCCGTTTTAAAGACTATCCGTAGATATATTAGTCGAGGGGATTAGGCCGATAGCACACAAAATAAGAAGGCGCTCTGGCGGTAAAATGTGGAACTAAAATATGTAAGGCTATGGTGCATAATATAAAAGGATGGTCAAAGGTGTGTCGACAAAAGTTAGAAAAGTGCTCCCCGGGTGAAAATGGCGGAGGTTAGAAAAATTGCTTAAAATACACAAGTTAGACCTCGGAGGAGTAAATAATAAGACTTTTTGAAAATTTTATGATTTGCCGTGTGGTCTGAGGTATTCAGCTATGCGTATGCAAAAATTCATGTATCCAACTTAACTAGGGGCTCTTTTAGAAAGCTTGAATTGCTTAAATTGCTTAAAATACATATGTGGTAGCTCAAAGGTTTAAACGCAAGACTTTTTCAAAATTGTATGATTTGTCGCCTGGCCTCAGGTGTTCTGCTATAAGTATGCAAAATTTCAAATCTCCAATTTAATAAGGGGATCAGTTAGAAAAAATTGCTTAAAATACGCATGTGGGAGCCCAAAGGGTTAAATGTACGATTTTTTCAAAATTTTATGATTTGTCGTATGATATGTGGTGTTCAGCTATAAGTATACAAAATTTCACGACTCCAACCTAAATAGGGGCTCACTTAGAAATAATTGTTTAAAATACACATGTGGGAGCTCAAACACTGTAAAAAAAATCTGTGAAGTTACTAAAGTTTTTCTAGGAAACTGGGATTCCTAGAACTTTTCATGTAACGGCAACAACAAAATTTCATGTAACAGACACACTTTTGCGCCGAAAATAAAAAAATCTGTAAGGTTACTAAGAATTTTTTTGGAAACTGGGATTCCGAGAACTTTTCATGTAACTGCAGCCAGGGTTACAAATAAAAGTTTAGTAAGATTACTGAAATTTTAGCAGATTCATTTGTAAAGTTACAGATTTTTGTAGCTTTACAAAAACTAGTTTGTAGATTTGCAGCTTTTTTCGTACAGTTACAGGTGAAAGTTTAGTAAGCATGTAACATTACATCTGTAGAACTACAGATTTTTTTTTACAGTGAAGGGTTAAATGTACGGCTTTTTCCAAATTTTATGGTTTGTCATTTGATGCGAGCTGTTCAGCTATAAGTATGAAAGATTTCACGCCTCAAACCTAATTAGGGACTCGCTTAGAAAGAATTGTTTAAAATACACATGTGGGAGCCCAAAGATTTAAATGTTCGACTTTTTCAAACTTTTATGGTTTTTAGTTTGATGTGAGGTGTTCAGCTATAAGTAAGCAAAATTTCACGCCTCCAACCTAATTAGGACTCACTTAGAAAGAATTGTTTAAAATAGACATGTGGGAGCCCAAAGGGTTAAATGTACGACTTTTTCAAAATTTTATGATTTGTCGCGTGATGTGTGGTGTTCTGCTATAAGTATGCAAAATTTTAAGTCTCCAACATGTATAGTTTTTGAGAACGGGCTTTGTGACATACGGGCAGACGGACAGACAGACAGATAGAGGAGCGAGACGAATAGGGTTTTGTCAGATGAACGAAACCCTAAAAAAGTGCATAACATAATTAAAAATGCGTTTAGAGCAATCATTACTAATATACAGTAATTCGGATACAATATAGTATCTTTTCAAATGCACCGCAAACAATTTCCCCTATACGATTATGAACGGAATTCTTTTGTGTGGCCCTGTAAATGAAGAATAACTATTCTTTGCACCGCATATTCAACAGAATACGTATTTTAGTGGACTTCATAAATGAATATCAATTTTACTACGTTTGAAAGAGTGTAACACCATTAAAAATAATTTGAAACGATTTTTTTGCCATTGGCCGTAATGTAACGGAAAACTTTTGACTGTCCCTGTAAATGAACTAAACATCCTACAAATTTCATTTGCAATAGGGAATGTGCTATGGTAGAGGACACTAACATCCAAAAATTTCAGAACGATCCGAGCATATTTACGAGAGTTAGAGCGCGGACAGGCGGCCAGACAAACCGAAGTCATAAACACTTTTCAACTTTGTTGGAAAGTGTTAATAAAATTTGTATTTATGTCCAAGGTGTCTATAAAAGTTCCGACATATTTTAATGTTTAATGATTCACAAAATAATGAAGATATAAACAAACCTATAGTATTTAGGCATAGAATAACTCATATATTTTATAGTTTCCATAGACATTTTCTTTTTTGCTGCTTGAATATATTTTCTTTTATAGTTTGAAAATTTCCATAGACATTTTCTTTTTTGCTGTTTGAATATCTTTTCTTTTGTAAATTATCGCACGCGTGTGTTATGAACTGTATGTTTCTCTCTTTTGTTTTAAAGGCAACGGTTGGAATGTAATGTTACATTTATTTCTGATGTGTTTGTTCGACGTTTCATTCGAGGTGACGTTTTATTCGATCAGGCACTGACGAGAATGACAAAACCAACAGAGAAAGCACAGACTTTATGGTTGTTCGGAAAAATATAAGTTAAAACTGGTGTGAAACTGTAAGAACTAAAAGATCTTCTTAAAATACCATCAAAATTTTTTAAACGCGCTAAGCCTTTCAAGACAACCAAGTCTTTCTTCGTCAGGCGCAAAGAAGACCTGCTTCTACTATGAAAGGCCTAGCGCACTTTTCATCGAAACGGAATGAATAACGCAAATACAGAGACATTACAGAAGAGCATACGAGAAGAATACTCTATCGTGAAGCAGTGTATTCCAGTGGAAAAAGATGTTTAAAGATACGGAATTGTTTCGAATAAGGAGAGCCGCTGCCGCAATAGCCGCTGTGGATGTCGACATGCTTGCCCGGTTTAGGCCCGAGCTGGCAACAAAATTCCTATTTCCAGTCTCCGACTATGAATGGCCCCACCAGTGGCCGAGAGGTTCTGCTCTCGAAGCTGGTAGACGGGAAGTGCTGGACTCGATTCCAATCGCGCCCGTTGGCCTAATCGTTCGTGGTTTTCTTCGAACCTTAGTTTTCAAACGTAAATACGGGTTAGGATCCCTTAGAAAGACCCCACGAAGGGTACCCCCCCCTTAGGGCCTATATCCCTAGTGTTGATAATTAGCCGTCATAAATACAACCAACCAATCAACCGACTATGAATGATTTGAAAAGTCAAACCCCAAAACACTCCATCTTTGTTGAAATTTGTCTCTGAAACTATCGAACAAGGAACCCAGAATCTACGTCCTTGCGGTAGCGCTGTTGGGGATAACAGACGGTCTGATTGTTCAATTGGAACTTCTGCAGGTTCAAAATTGTCATTAATCATTTTGAACCTTTTTCAAGAAATGAAATGCGTGTACAGGGCATTTTTTTAAAGATTTTAAATTCAGTATTGGGATCACTGTCGCTGCAGTAATGAAATTTATTGTGACCGGGGCTCTTTGTTGACTTATATTAAGAAAAATATTGCAGATAAAATTATGAAAACTGGAAATTTTATAGTGAAATGTATGATAAGCATGCTGAAGAAAACAGATTTTAAATCGAAGAAATGCTCTTTAACGTTGAAAAAGGTAAAACAGTTCGGTTAAAAAGTTTTATAGAATTAAGAACTTTAGCATTTTAACAAAATTTCAGACACATTTTTTGATTTTTCGCATTTTTTAAGTTTATATTTTCAATTTTATTTTTAAAATTGCACTATTTCAATTTATTTTACTTCATATTTAAAAAAAGCAATTTAGTTACCAATATTTTCATATTTTTTAAAAAGCATGACCGTACCTGGCGTGAAATCGACTACCGTCTTGATATTATCTGTGGGACGAAGGGCGTACATGTGGAAATTTATTGACAAGGGCCATAAAACTTTTAAAATCTATTTAACCACTAATGTTATTATTTTAAATCTGTCTTCAATATTGTAGGAATTATTAAACATCAAAATGTGTCAGACCTGTTATAGACACCCTGTATATTTATGTATTGCTGATCGCGCGTAACATAATGTATCGGTATCATTTACTAGATACCGTTTAACTGAAATTGCTAAATTTTTACACAATTTTATTCCTTATGATATCGATGTATCTAATATTTACTTACCCTTCTTTGTATCATTTCCCAATTTTATCTCGTTTAAATTACTAAGAAAAGAAAATGTGAAATCGAATTTCAACAAAACATGAAATATGAAAAAAAAACCCATTCGAACTATTTGTAGATTTTATTTTTTACTGCACACAACAATTTCGATTAAATAGCAGATGATGTATTAATTTTCTATATAGGATCATTTTAAATCTTTTACACAAAAATAAAAAAACGAACCTGAGATGTACTTTACTATGCATTTAATTACATTAAAAAAATTGTATCGAAGCAATGAAAGCTTTTTGAAATTAATATTTATTAGAAATTATGTTACATATAATTATGATAATTCTTAGAGAATAAATAAAAGAAAAATTAAAATTTTCTCTGTTCATGTGAAATCAAAATATCAATCTTTTTTAATATGTCAGCGTTTTAAAATAAATCCTAAACAATTGTTTATAATAAAATTAACTTTTCTAAAATTTCATGCATTGTTATATCCTGATCTTCTTTAATGGGTTCTTTTAACGAGTCTACATCATACTTAGTTGTCACCGTCTCTTGGCGTCTAGAGACGGTACAGCGAGGCAAGTTTTGAAACAAGATTTTCCAAAACAATTCTGTGTGCAAGTACATTCTGGTACTACATTAACACGATAAAAAGCATGTACGGTTCTGTGTGATTCTACACTTATATAGCAACTTTTAAATTTATTCTCAGTTACATATTTAAAATTATATATTTTAACATATAATACATAAGTAAAATTATAGTGCATTACTCAGTTTTCTAAATTCGGAACATAGGTTATTGTTTGGATGCTATCGATAATCAAGTAAACATTTTAATGTTCAACAAACATGTTTCACAGACAAACATGATAAATTAATAGCATTAGGATGAAAATATATAATATTTTGCTTGTCTTACATGTATAAGTTTAATTTCGCAGCTGAAAATTCAGATTTGATAACATCTTAAAACCCTATATTCCAGTTTGAGAAAACTTATTAATAACCTATAAAAACTACACAGAAACGTTTCGAAAACAGGGGCAAGAAAAAAAACTGTTTTTATAAATGCTTCTTTATATCTCGAAAATATATTGGCTTGTGTGGTTTCTAAAGATAAATTATCCTTTTAGAAATCATGGGTGGAAATACGAAAATAGAGAATAGAAGAGCTTATTCTATATTTTCGTTCGTAGTTATATTATATTTTCGTAGATCATGAAACAATTGTCAATTTTACCTGAATGAAAAGAAGGGTTATGTGTTTCACGCGTATCTGTGTATGTGGATTTCTTTATACTCTCGAAACATCCCAACGGCTGGATGGATTTTAATGAATGAGGTCTCTATCAATTCGTCTTAACAGCCCGATGGTTATAGGCTAGGTTTTGTTTTTATAAATTCAAAATGGCGGCCGTAAAATACAAAATGGCGGTAGAGACGAAACAAAAATTACGAACCCTATTGAGTGGTATATCATTGGATAGCTCTTTCAAAATGAAGACGATGTTTCATTGACTATTTTACAGTCAGAAGGTCCGTTAAAATATTATACAACTTGGAAGTTGTGTATGTAGGATCTCTAGTTTTACTGCAACTCTAACCATCATAGACATCTAAAGACCTCATCAAAACAGTGTTTGTAAATAGGAGCTAACAATTAAACACAACTTAAAAGTCATCAATACAAGTAAATAAATAAAAAAAATATGTAAGTAATATAAACAAGTAATATTAAAAAAAAATTAAGTCAATTCCTAAGTCAGAATTTTTTTTTCAAAAATTAAGAGAAATTTTTTTCTCCCATTCCTCTTCCTCTTGAGTGGTGCTTAAAATGCCTTGATCAAGAAGAGGGCTCTCTCGATTATTGAAAATTAATTAATTTAATTTAATTAATGAATTAATATTTGGAAAAAAAATGGATTAACATCAAGTGTCATCCACTACAAGTTTTAAAAAAATTATTTGAGCTTGATTGCATGAATAATAAGCATTTTATTAACGATTGAAAATTTGAACAAGATATATATAGTGAGAGTGTGAGCTAATATTAGGAATTGAAGAAAAAAATAGTTTCACATTGATGAGAAATAATTAGTTAGTTCGCTTTTTACGCAGTCGGGTTTTTTGATTTTTTAAATTTAATTGTTTATTTAGAGTGTACTCACCTCCTTTAATTTTGATATCGACAAGGAAAACTGAATTAATGAATTTGATAAATGAAGTTAATTTTCTTTCGTTTTTCTATTTTCTGCAACCGAATATCTATCGGAACAGTATTAATAAATACCCATTTATTAAAATTAATCCAAGATATTGAATATTTCTATATTGTATTTTATATTCCATGAAATATGTTTTTCTATACGTTATTGGCCAAATTTCATAACTCGCTCAACACAGCTTGATATTTATCATCTGTAGTTATTTGAAAGTTTTAAAACTTTCTTTTGCTTTCCAAAAGTACTTTTATAACTATAAAAAAATTTAATACCAATTTATCGCAATGTTAACATTAACGAGATTTTATTTTCAATTACAGAAATCGAAATGTCTTGATGATACATTTTCATTTTGTACAACTGCATTATTGATATGAACTATACAATTTACAAATATTTTTTTAATATTTTAATATTTTGGAAAATTTTAAAAACTATCATGTGAACGATATATTTTTAAAGTGAAATTTCATTTTATTTATAATCAAATTGATATATAAGCTGAATTGTAAAATAAATTGACTGTACAATCGGCTAAGAAGAAAGAGTATATTCTAACATGTTAATAACCAAAGTGTATAAAAAATAAACGGAAAAAGCCATTCGATTGGAAATCACATTTTCTTTAAATTTATAATTAAAAAGAAAGCTTAAGGGGTCATCTTTTGCTAAAATGGTACCAAACGATAAAATTTCCAATACGAACACCCAATTTCGACAGCAATTCTTCCCCCAGTAAAATTTACCTTTTGATGTCAAACGGGAAGTAATTCGTCCAAGTAGTTTAGGAATCGGGTAGGTTTAGAATTTGGAACTTATTATTTTAAATTTATTTTAATCTTATCAAAACAGATTGCATTTGCGGATTGATTTTTAAAGAATAATTCAAAACCTACTTCGCGGAATGGGTTATAGTTCTGGATCCGCCTGTTTGAGACCTCAGAAAATCGATTTGTTTTAAATTTTTTTATGATTGATGCATTGCATACTTTTTTTTCGAAAATCCATTTAAAATATGTATGTTTTCGAAATTAATTAAAAAATGAATTTTAATCCATTTCGTTTTAATAGATACACTCTAAAAGATAAATGCATAAAATTACACATCAAAACAGGTATACTGACAATATAAAAACGATTTGTCTATGTGCGTAATGTGGCATGTAAATTGCCAAATACACGCCTGGTGTGTCAGTTTCAAAATACACATTGCTCTGCATATTTTGAAGATAATACATTAAGCTGTTGAAGTGGGTAAAAATTTATCAGATAACTCTGAATTACACAGTATAACGTGCAAATTATAAATGATTACACATATATCTGTGTAATATATATAAAAAAAAAAAAAACCGATGGATTTTGTATACAGAGCTCATAACCTTGTAGTTCGGGAAGTAAATTTTGAACTAAACGAACGCAAAACAAATTTGTTTGAAGTACAAACTCATGTGCTTAGTGGGTTTTTTGTCTTGCCAGCAGGTTTTTTTTTGTAACATTAATTTACAAGAAACAGGATCGTATGAAAATATATTAACTGCATGACATCTCTATGTTAGGGTTATTTTACAGTCCTAAAGTCGTGCACACAATTTATGAACGGAGCCTGTACAATCTAAAAAAAAAAAAAAAAAAAAAGCAATTTAACAAATTACATCGACCATTTGGAAAATGATTTTTTCGAAGACTAAAATTTAAGACATAAAAAATCGCACGGAGTTGATTAGGTTGAGCGAAGCGAATCCTCTACTAGTCTACTCAAATTACATTTTCTCGTACACTTTACAAAAAAACTATTCAGTATTTTGACTTGAAATTAAACATAAAAATAAATTATGACCTGTAGATTTGCACAATATTATTTCTTGTTACAAAATAACCTTCAACTTGTATTATTTTATTTTATTTATTTTACATGTCTTTCCATTACGGACGCTTTTTTGCAAATAAAAAATGAAACGCGTATATTTTCAGAAGAAAAAATAAATCATGGAGTTAGTCGTAGATAGAATCATGATTAATTAAATAGTTTCACGATTTCATTTATGAAATTTTTAAAATAACTTTTTTTTTATGGAAATTATAGCATATTTTTAATGAATTAAAATTTGTGAAAATTCAATTATTTACATTAAATTGTAAAAGTATTTTTCAGTGTTAGGAATTCCAATATAAATTTATTCTCATTATTTGAAACCATTTACGCAGACGATACTTAGGCATTTTAAAAGAATTATATCAAGATCCCTTATCATATATCAGACTTGAAAATCGCTAAGTTTTTTTGCCCGCTGTACACGCGGTCAGAAACCAAATGGTTGTCCTATTTTTAGCGCCATCTAACATGAAAAATAGAAATATTTTTTAATTTGTTTTTCATATCTGTTTTCCCATTTTCTTTGCGGTATGCTAAATATTTGTAGTTTACAAATGATAGTTGTTACACTAGATTATTTTAACACAATTATTGTAATTGGTAAACAAATCATATTAGATGTAAATTTCCAACTGGGCGAAAAATGTCCGGACCAGGATTCGAACCCGGGATCTCCTGCTCAGATGGCAGAGCACTGGCGGCTTCAGCCAGGAGATCCCGGGTTCGAATCCTGGTCCGGACATTTTTCGCCCAGTTGGAAATTTACATCTAATATGATTTGTTTACCAATTACAATAATTGTGTTAAAATAATCTAGTGTAATTTCGCATCCAGCGATTTCTGGAGTTCCATTACCTGAGATTTATTCTGTTGAGCTAAACCAGGTTTCAGACCAGATGCTGTAATCTTCAAGGTTAGCTGGGTGAAAAAGTTCGACCAGAATCGTCCGGGATAGCTCAGATGGCAGAGCACTGGCGGCTTCAGCCAGGAGATCCCGGGTTCGAATCCTGGTCCGGACATTTTTCGCCCAGTTGGAAATTTACATCTAATATGATTTGTTTACCAATTACAATAATTGTGTTAAAATAATCTAGTGTAATTTCGCATCCAGCGATTTCTGGAGTTCCATTACCTGAGATTTATTCTGTTGAGCTGAACCAGGTTTCAGACCAGATGCTGTAATCTTCAAGGTTAGCTGGGGGAAAAAGTTCGACCAGAATCGTCCGGGATAGCTCAGATGGCAGAGCACTGGCGGCTTCAGCCAGGAGATCCCGGGTTCGAATCCTGGTCCGGACATTTTTCGCCCATTTGGAAATTTACATCTAATACGATTTGTTTACCAATTACAATAATTGTGTTAAAATAATCTAGTGTAATTTCGCATCCAGCGATTTCTGGAGTTCCATTACCTGAGATTTATTCTGTTGAGCTGAACCAGGTTTCAGACCAGATTCTGTAATCTTCAAGGTTAGCTGGGTGAAAAAGTTCGACCAGAATCGTCCGGGATAGCTCAGATGGCAGAGCACTGGCGGCTTCAGCCAGGAGATCCCGGGTTCGAATCCTGGTCCGGACGTTTTTCGCCCAGTTGGAAATTTACATCTAATATGATAATTGTTAATTTAAAAATTTTCAAAGGTTCTGGACATTTTTTTTAATAACGTGGACTTATTTTACTGTTAAACAAAAAAAGTTTATTGCTGAATTCCGTTATGTAAATAACAATAATCAAGAAAGAAAAATATTTTTCCACAAATTCGTCAGTGATATTACATTAGCTTTTGAAATAAATGGATAGCATCTAGATCCCGAAAAAGTTAAATATTTGAATATATTTTCTCTTTTATACTTTCAAATATGTGATTTACTTTATTGCTGGTGTTTTGCTTTTTTTTCACAGTTAATTTCATGTTACAGTATTAATTTAATATCGTTCCTTCAATTTTTTAAATGCACACTTTATTTATTTATTTGTTTATGATTTGTTTTATTTTTGAAGGAATGGGGGATCATTTCAACTTGACATACTTTAGGCGCAAGCTTGACTTTTTTTTCATGTAAAGTTTGTATGTATAAATCCATGAAACGTTTCATAATCGAGTCCACAGCAAATTGGCATATCTTGGTGCGCATGGTTTGGCGCATAATTAATATATTTTTTTGTAACTGACATGTGGTGGGTTACTGTGTATATGAGATGTTATGTACGTCTGTATATGATATATAAAAGTTCAATGCACTTTATAATGTACTAAAATTTATCTAACTTCGAATCCAGAAATTACTAGCCTTAATAATAATAATAACAGTAAAACTTAATAACATATATAAATTTTGCGGTAATCAAAGTATTTTAGGAAAGTTAGAACACGGATGATGGAAAAACAAACAGACTGAGGCCATAAACACTTTAAAAAATTGGAAACATAAAAAAGTTTAGTAATCACTTAAATTTATACATGTCCCTCAGCTTTTCTCCCAAAAGATAAAGTATTGTCATGCTGCGATTTTGGTGTTTGTAAATCTTCGTTTGGGATTCTTCTTTAAGAGGCTACTTCAGTCAAGTGAAAAGACCCGTCCGCTAATACTAATCCTATGGAAGAAATTTATAACGATATCTCGATTGCATTTTAATATTTTTAAATAATTTTTTTTGCATTGGATAGCTGAGATCGATCTGTACAAAGACCGTTTTTTACTTTTTCGATTTCGATTGCAGATATTTTTTATGAGGATGCTTTCAGTTTCGAAACCGGTTCCGAAAATGAAAGTGTCCTCATAAAAAATATCAGTAAACAAAATCGAAAAAGTAAAAAATGGCCTTTGTACAGATCAATCTCAGCTATCCAATGCAGAAAAAAATCATTTAAAAATATTAAAATGCAACCGAGATATCGTTATAAATTTCTTCCATTGGATTAGCATTAGCGAATAGGTCTTTTCATTTGACTGAAGTAGTCTCTTAATCCCTGCAGCCAACTGGCTTATTACAGTGAGTGTAGTTTGGCGTAAAACTAATTTTGCGCCAAATCGTATTATTTAAACCGTATAAAAAAAAGATACCACACTCTTCCAGCATCGCGCTTTTTGCAGCTAACTTTGGCTGTAGAACAGATTTCATAAAATTTGCTAATACTACATTATATAATAAAAAATCGGTACTTTTCAATCCTTGGCGAGAGAAGGAAATTTGGCAACGTAATTTATGGAAACCTATTCACTGTTTCATAAATAGAAGCAACATTTTTCTATATTTATACAATTTGTTTAATATAAAAGAGCAATTTATCTATTTTTATATACAAACATAAGTAAATTGTATATAAAAAATTAATAATATCTACAAATTAAATTGATACATGTAAATTCTTATAAAACAAGCTAACAGTTCATAAATGTTTGTTTTCATAACTATTTGTATCATTTGGCAACAAATCTCTCTTTCTAAATTGTGCCAAGATCTGCTTTTTCAGAATTTAGTGTTGCCCCCGATGAAAAAAAAAATATGTATATATAAATAGTACAAAACATATTTCAATTTTAGACTTAAAGCACACACTTTTATATTATGTAAAATGACGTCATTCACATCCGCTTAAGAATTCCACATTTACGGTCCACTCTTAAACATCTACAGTAAAGCATGCATAGGGTGCCACTATCGCAAAATAATACACAAATGCAGCAAAAACATGCCGTCATTAAAAAAACTCGACAAAAAAAAACGGCTATATAATGATTCATAGGCCTTCATTTGTTTGTAACTTTAATATAGACTATTTCAGTCGTGATGTCAGTCATAACGTTTAGGTTGGAAACTGACACCAAACAAACAGTTGCTCTGTTGTATTTTCTATTTTGTTTCAGTGTTGCAGCGCTATACATTATATCTATATCTCATATCTAAGTGTTTTAATACTTGATATGTACTGGTAACATTTTCCACGATTTATATTTAAAAAGAATTGACGCATACAACCATTTATTTGGATTCAGTTTCCAACCGAAACGTCATGACTGACGTCACACTGAAAGCGTCTATAGATACTTAAAATTAAATATAGTTATAATAGCTCCATGTTTTATCAGAAATTTTTCGTTTATATTTTTTCAAAATAGCACGTATTTTAATTACATTTTCTTTCGGTTGTAATGAGAAAATGGCAACAAAAAGATATAATTGCTATTTTTCAACTATTTTCCCTTTACTTTCTACATAAATGGAGTACCTGAGTTGCCAAAATTAGACAAATAGTGCTGATAACTACAAAAAAAATTAATATTTGGAAAATAAATGGAGATACAGATTTTCAAAAAAATTGCATTTAAAAGTACTTTTTTTTTTCAATACGACGGTATAAAAATCGAAAATGTGCGATGTTTAGAAATTAAAAAAAATGATATAGTGTATTTAATCGTACTGCTTTGTTTGTATCGTATTGCTTTGGCTTATGTAAGGTAACGTTATTTTTTGAAGACGACATAAAATAAGCTGGGAGAAAGAAATAGCATACCGTACCGGGGTCTCTATTTTCAAAAGTTTTCACATTTTTGAAAGCCAGAAAATAACTGTGCGAAATAATTTATTTTTTTGCGTATTTATTTTAGTGGAATTCGAAAAAATATTTTTTTACAATTAATGTCAATAACACAGTATTTTTCACTATACATTTGTTTGCGGAGTATTATCAGTAGTATGCGCCAGGTGGCGTAACTTTTTGGACAAAGTCAGTTAATAAGTTGACAATTATCGGGCACATTTTCACCCATAGGCTTTCTCCGGATTGTCAAGTCCGATATATGATAAGAGAGTCTTAAATTATATTATGATTTTTTTTTTTGTAAAGTGGCAACAAAAGAATTGTAAACAAATAAAATTAATTGCTAAATTCTATATATCATGAATAAAAAATTCAGAGTAAATTCTTAGTTATTTGTCTGAATTTACATTAAAAAATTTAAATGCGCCAAAACATAAAATTTTTGCTTAATAGATGCAAAAATAATATAAAAAATATTGTTACTTTCAAATATTTATCTTATTAAATAATGCTTCGCGAATCCAAACAAAGCATGGCTTTTGCTAGTCATACATTACGTACGCCATGAATTAAACATTAACATTCCTGGACCCATCATGAACAAATTTTAAAAGAAATTTCAGTTTTACAATTTTCGGTACTGTAAATTTTTAAACTTCTACGGAGCTGGTGATACATTACGTACGCAATGGATTAAACATTAATATTCCTGGACCAATTTTAAATGAAATTTCATTCTGAAACTCCTAAACACCCCACAATATTACTTTTAACACCGTCGTATAGAGAAAAAAATGCACTTTTAAATGCAATTTGCTTGAAAGCTGTATCTTAATTTGTTTCTGAGTTATTCATTTTTTTTGTAGTTTTTATTACTTTTTTGTCATAGTGGCAACAGAAGTATCCATCTCTGTTGTCTAAAGGGAAAATACAGATTACTGTATAGGCCAATCAGAAAACGAATAAAATGCGGATTCAACTAATAAAAAGCTTCAGAGATGTTTTTGATTTCCTACTCTGACAGAGGGCAATAACCATTTTTCCAAATGGTTAATAAATATATTGTGAAATAAAATTTCCTTAAAATACAGAAATTGTATCGCCAGTACTATTTCTGTATTTTGTCGGAGTTTTTTTTTCTGTCAATTTCAGTCTCAAGTGTATTTAAAGATACATCTACATCAAGAGGAGAACTTCGCTCTTTAAGCAATTGGTTACAGAAACGGGATACGAACTGAGGAATTGCAATTCTCTAAAGTACCACCTTGACCATTCAGCTACTGTTACCCAAGCCAAGTTTCCAAGAATCAATATTTATTGCGTTCACATAAGTACACATATTTCTGTGTACTATTATGTTATTACACATATTTCTGCGTAATATTTCTACACATATTTCGGTGTAATATGCAAAATATACAGATATTTGCGTAATATGCAAAATTTGTAAATTCACATTAACACATTAATTTGGTTAAATCTGAACAATTATCTACGTTTACACACTTATTTCAGTTTTTGAAGGAATAACAAATTACACACTTCCATTAAGCCGATGAACACACACAAATACACGCAAACGTTTACGATAAGAGTATAACATTTATGATAAAAGTGTAAGCATGAAAATTATGTAAAAATATCTATGTATGAATTTCTAGAAGCTTCAAAAATGCGATCCAAAATTACAGCTCATTCCGGCAAGTAGGTCTTGAGTTATTTTTTAAAAGCTACTGATTTTTTAAGGAACATAACTTGAAAGAAGACATAATTTCCAGTCGAATGGCTATTTCCGTTTTTTAGCCAATTTGGTTATTAATATATATGAGGTGTTCCCTTTTTGGTCCGACTATATATATGAAATAATAATAATAATAATAATAATAATAACAATAATAATAATAATAATAAAATCCATTATGCGATTACAGAATATATTTCCTGGACAAAACACTTCAGAGTTTAATTTAATAATATGCCATATGATTCTTACCAGATGAAACTATTAATAATGAACATAATCTCAATTTATTTAAACCTATGTCTGAAATGCAGCGTTTTACTTCTTTAATTATAAATTATATCTCAGGAAACTATTCAGAAAATGTAGCCATGAATTATTTAGATGCAATTATAAGGAATTTCTAGTTTCTATAGATTTCTAAATTTCCGAAATCGTTAGCATTCTTGATATCCCAATTCTGAAGTCAATTATATAGTAACTTAAATATAATCTAAGCTCTTTTGTTTAAATTGTGAGTATTAAAACCAATTATTGGTTTATGAAATGCAATATCACATCTTATTAAAATAATCAAGGTTCAAATAAACTGGATATTTTATTAACGAAAAACAAAAGGAATTTGGTCTAGTATCATAACGACGAAATTTTATTATTTTTAATAAAGCATTTAAATACTTAAAACATTTAATTATTATTTATTTAGTTGTACTAGATATCCAAAAAAATTTAAATGGAATATGTTTTATTGAACGAATTAATTATGAAACTAACTTTTATTATTCTTTTGTTATGAAATAGGCTTCTGGTAGAATGTTCATTAATTATTATTATTTTCCTTTTTTAGAAAAAAAAAATGTTAATCGGTTGTTATAAATGAACTTTAATTATAAATTAACTTCTTCTGAACAGATTTCAAAGATACTTGTAATGTTATGTAATTTAGAAAGTAGGGTTTTAGTGTGCTGAACTATGTTTAGCTTACTAAAACGTTACTCTTTCTTAGTTACGTAACTTTAAATGGTGTTTGATTGTACAATTATGGTGATATTTGTGAAGCAAGACTCAGGAAAATAAAGCAACTGATTTTTTTTTCACAATTTTAAAAAGAAAAATAAATGTGTTTTGTACATATTTTAACGTACTTACAAAGGTACATGTAATGTTAGTTATATAATTTAGAGAGTAATGGTTTAGTACGCTGCAGAGATGATAAGCTTGCCTTATTCCCTAAATTATCGAACTGTAAATGATGTTTATTATTCAGTTATGGGATTTGTTATCAATTATGGATGTTTGTGAAGCAAGTCTTAGGCAAATAATACAATTGACATTGTTTTGAAAAATTTCAAAAGGGAAAAAAACATAAATATTTTTGTACTTTTTTCTGTACCTATACACACAAAAAAAAACTAAATTATTT
Source organism: Maratus speciosus (assembly GCA_963932465.1). Lineage (NCBI taxonomy): Eukaryota > Metazoa > Arthropoda > Arachnida > Araneae > Salticidae > Maratus > Maratus speciosus. The sequence goes on from OZ010789.1 coordinate 64,686,121, forward strand.
CACTTTTTTTTTCTTTTTAAAAGCAGTAACGTATTTACGTATGTGCAACCGTTACTTACCATATTTGCAAATTTTTATTTTTGTGAATACCAATGAAAACCAGACATATGCCATCACTGTTTCCACGTTTTAACATCTCCGGCTCTTTAAGTGGTAAATAAGAAAAACATCTGTATGTAAATTCTTCTTCTACCTGTTTCTTTTATGAACTTAGCAATGACTCAATCTATATTATAAAGGACAAACATATCTGTGCGTAACGCATACGTCATTTTGCGAATGGCAACACTTTGAAATTTGAAATAAAATTTTGGTTTTGCATTTTCTTTACTGCAAATTTTTAAACTTCTATGCATCACACATTTTAACTTTTTACACCGTCGTATAAGGAAAAAAATTCTCTTTTAAATACTATTTGTTTGAAAGCTGTATCTCAATTTGTTTTTGAGATATTAATTTTTTTGTAGTTTTTAATAGAAATTTTGTATTAGTGGCAACTGAAGTACTCCATTTATACTGAAAGTAAAGGGAAAATATTCATGGTTTATTATTTTTATTCATTATATCCTTATTGATTGCCATTTTCACATTACAAATAAAAGTAACTTTTTTATAATTTTTGAACAGAAAATGATGTCAGACATTAAATAAAACACGCATTCTTCTTCATAAATCAGCTACATTTTAATATTTTTACATTATGCTGATAAATAAGTTTGAGGCGCTCGGCAAAATGATTCATTGAGCAAAAGTGATATATTTAAAACAAAACGATCATTTTTTTTGATAAAACTAAATATTTGACCAATACTACAAATGGCGAATACTATGACAACTAAAGTCAAATTTCTGAATTTTTTTTTTCGCGGTTACTAAGATTAGAACTTAAGGTTTGTGCGAATGTTCACATGAAAAGTTGTATCGGACAAACGTGACTTTAACTTTGGAAATGCATTCATTAATAATCTATTCTTTTGCGCGTTAAAATACTTTCAAATTGTGAATTTGAGTGGTGCGTATGTAAATTACGAGAATGTGAAAATAACGTACAGTTTAGATTTTATGGGGGAAAATTTTATGATGTGACAAAGCGAAATCCTTTTTACTGATTTTTCATCCCGTAAAAACAAACATAAGAGCTCCATCGATAACTTCATCATAATTACTCATCTTGATTACGTAATCTAATACAGTTTAATTTTTCAATAATTTAAGCAGTTGAAGTTTGTAGAAATAATATTTTGGTAATTTTGGATTTAAAATATTATTTGTTTTAAGAGTTAGACAACCAATGTAAGATGATTTTTTTGTTGTAATTATTTTTGTAGGTTTATTATAATTTCGATCTGACAGTTCCTTTCAAACATTTTAGTACGTCGAATTTCGACGGGTTGCAACTCGTATTTATAATGGCGTTAGAGTATTTTAATTACTTTACAGCTAGATGGCAGGTACAAAGATTTAAAATATACTTAGAACATTTTTCATTGTTTTTAAGTGAATCATCATTTATGTAGGTTTCCTCAAAAAGATTTCTGAAATTTTTAATGTAATTCTTCATTAAATGTTATAATTATGATCTCAGGTGATAAAGGTGGTATGTAACAAAAAAAAAAATTGTTAATCATATGACTGAAAATAATCAACGGCCATCTACCATCTCTTAAATTACTATTTCAGAAAACCCTTTTTACTCACAGAGATTTTAATTGATAAAGGATGCATTTGACAATAAATGTCAATAGATATTTGGAGCTTTACAGACCTTTTTCACAAAATGATAATCGTGTCACTTAGGGGCTGTACATATATAACGTTATCAACTTTTTGGTAATTTTGGACCCCTTCCTCCCGTACGATATCATCTCTCGAACTCCCCCTCCCCCGCCGCAATGATATTGCTATCAATGCCTAAATTATTTTTTCTTTTGTTTGTTGTGATATCTAAATATGGTTACATTTATTTTTGGAATACTTTATTGATTCAAGATAAGTCAATAAAACATCACTTTATATATGAAATGACTTTATGTCAAATAACACTTAAAAGAAATAGTTACTATTTAAAAGTATTTAATAATATCTTTTTGTAACATAATGCATTCAACAGTAACTTCTTCTTGCACTTGCACCCGCACGGGGTGGGTGCATGCCGAACTTCTCATCAAGAAAACAGGTGGACAACATTCTTTCTCTTTTATTTCCTAGTAAAAACAAGTATCTTTTCAAACATACTTCGCATGCATATCGTTTCTTGAACAGCGTATTATATATACAGTAGAACCTCTTTTATTCGAAACTCTCGGTTAACCAAAATACATTTGTAAAGTTTTTTTTTTATTTTTATTTTATTTTTTTATTTATTTATTTTTTTTTTACTATTACATTTCTTGTGTGCAAAATCCATTTTGAAAGCTTTTTTTTTAAACTATCATATTCCTTGTGTGCAAGCGATCCTTTCCGAACTAGGAGTACATATAAATATTTTCGATTCCCTTTCTCAGAGATCCTTTGAATTTAACTTGAGCTCCTCCCGTAAGCTACCGAGTGGAACGAAGAAAACGAATAAATTGGCAATTCTGAAGCTTTTGCAAAAGGTTTGGCATGGTTGAAGCAGCAGGAAGACTGTGATACTGGTGAACGTGAACTAATAATATTAGAAAACTCAGCAGGAAGATTCTGGTGAACTAATAATATTAAAAAACTCCGTGATAGAGCTTCAAAGCAAAGGCAATTGAAACTGCGACAAAAAACAACAACAACATTTTTTCAAACACTTGTGATATATGAAAAATGTACTTAATTTCAAAATTAAAATTGAGGTAATTTATTCTTGTTTCTATTTTGCTATTGCTTTATTTTTATTAAGCACATGTTACCATGGGTGCAAGAAGCCCATCCAAGCCAAGACTGAAAACTTTTCTGTGTATTAAGAATGACGAATGAAAATAGGCTAGAAGATTTCCCTGTCTTGCATTGTGGCTAAAAATTCATCTCTTATAATAAAAGAAAGTGATTAAAAGTTTTTTTTTAGTAAAATTTCTATTATTTAAGTACATAAAGTAGAATTTACTATCAGTTAAAAATCTCACCAAGACTGAAATCAGTCCTGAGACTGAAGATCTTGCACCCATGCTTGTTACCATAATAAGAAATATTGCATACATTTCTTCTTAATCTTAAAATTGAAGCATTATCGATTATCCGAAAATTTCGATTTTTCGAAAGAGGGTCGGCCCCCATTATTTCGGATAATCGAGGTTCTACTGTACTTATGCATATGACAGAAATATAGGAATGCCACACATTGGGGTATGCCATATTTTGGAAAATAATAGTTTTATAATCATTTAATGATTTTAATATTTTCTTTATATCTTCATAAAAAGAGATAACAGACTAAAACAAGAAAGAAAAAATCATGCGTTCAGCATAGATTATGAAACACTTTCCAACACATTCAGAATAATGTAATAAAACTGCTCCATTTAAAAAAATTAAAAATTACGTCTAATTCAACCATATGGGAACGCATAACACATTTCAAAACTCAATATCAGCTGTTCCGATCTATAATCGGAAAATTAATCGAATTTTTTAGCAGCCCTGTATAGGATATATAGATTTATATTTATTAACTACATGCATGCCAAAATTTATTTCACTTAAGACATACATTTACTTCAGTTGAAAATTTCCCTTCAGCAATTGCCTCTAATAAGGAGAATGGTACGTGAATACTTTTGTGCAGCCCTGTATATCAGCTATATAATTTATATATGACGAGTAACATACAAAAAATTAATTAAATTTAAAAGTGCATACCGAATTTTAAACAGTATATTCCAGCAATTATTACTCAAAGACAGTACTGTAACCGATTTCTTTTGTGTGTCCCTGTAAATGAGTAAAAAAAGCCATGAATGCCTTGTTCTAACGTGATCGTGGTGAAATTCAGTGATTTATATCAGTTTGATTACATTTGAAATAGCGTAATGTCATTAAAATTCTCTGCAAACGATTTTCCCCCATATACCATAATGTGAATGGAATACTTTTGAGTGCCCCTGTAATTGAACTATTAAGCCTACATACTTCATATACAATTACAAACATGCTTTGTCGACCCTAAATAATCTTCATAAATATCATGAAAATCCGAGTATATTTACGGGAGTTAGAGCGTGTACAGAGAGCCAGACGGACAGACAAACCGAATGCATGAACACATTTCAACTTATCAACATTTTCAACTAAAATTCAGGCATAAATGGACTAATAAATTACTGAGAGCTTCCAAGAATTCTTTCTGAGACACCTTGTAGGTTGATAATAAATAAATTAATTAAAAAAAATAAAATCTGGTATTTTACTACAACGTTTTTTTTTAAAGAAATGTTATTGTGCATAACTATTTGATTAAATAAGCGTAAACTATAAAATTCAAATATTTTAAATTATTTTAGTCACACTTATTTTATTGAGAAATGCACAAAATAGAGGAAAAATTATTAATCTCTACGAAACCACAAACGATTTAATAAATACTTCGAGAATTCTGTAAATCCTTTTCTCCATATAAATTGTAATTATTTTACTAAAACTTCTGTAGCAAATTAAGAGTTTAATACTTTGAGGCAAAATTATTGGAAAAATTATAATTCTTATTCGTTAAGCTTTCTCTTACTTTCAAACGAGGATATTTTGTATGGAAAGTAAGATATATATAAGTTATTTTGAGACATAATAATTAAGAATTTAAAGTGATAAACGAAGATAAATTTTATAAAATATTTATAGAATGATATATCTTGGAATTGTTTCTTATTTGTCATTATGACTAATATTATTGTGCATAACTACTTGATTAAATAATCGTAAACTATAAAATTCAAATATTTTAAATTATTTTAGTTATATTTATTTTATCGAGAAATGAACAAAATAGAGGAAAAATTATTAATCTCTACGAAACCACAAACAACTTAATAAATACTTCGAGAATTCTGTAAATCCTTTTCTCCATATAAATTGTAATTATTTTACTAAAACTTCTGTAGCAAATTAACAGTTTAATACTTTGAGGCAAAATTATTTGAAAAATTATAATTCTTATTCGTTTGGCTTTCTCTTACTTTCAAACGAGCATATTTTGTACGGAAAGTAAGATATATATAAGTTATTTTGAGACATAATAATTCAGAATTTAAATGATAAACGAAGATCAATTTTATAAAATATTTATAGAATGATATATCTTGGAATTGTTTCTTATTTGTATTTATGTCTAATATTATTGTGCATAACTACTTGATTAAATAATCGTCAACTATAAAACTCAAATAATTTAAATTATTTTAGTTATATTTATTTTATCCAGAAATGAACAAAATAGAGGTAAAATTATTAATCTCTACGAAACCAAAAACAACTTAATAAATACTTCGAGAAATCTGTAAATCCTTTTCTGCATATAAATTGGAATTATTTTATTAAAACTTCTATAGCAAATGAAGAGTTTAATACTTTCAGGCAAAATTATTGGAAAATTCATAATTCTTATTTCCTAAGCTTACTCTTACTTTCGAACAACCATATTTTGTATGGAAAGTAAGATATTTAAGTTCTTTTGAGACATAATAATTCAGAATTTAAAGTGATAAACGAAGATAAATTTTATATAAAATATTTATAGAATTATATATCTTGCAATCTTTTCTTATTTGTCTTTATGTCTAGTATTATTGTGCATAACTACTTGATTAAATAATCGTAAGCTATAAAATTCAAATAATTTAAATTATTTTAGTCATGTTTATTTTATCCAGAAATGAACAAAATAGAGGTAAAATTATTAATCTCTACGAAACCAGAAACAACTTAATAAATACTTCGAGAATTCTGTAAATCCTTTTCTCCATATAAATTGGAATTATTTTATTAAAACTTCTATAGCAAATGAAGAGTTTAATACTTTCAGGCAAAATTATTGGAAAATTTGTAATTCTTATTTCCTAAGCTTACTCTTACTTTCAAACGACCATATTTTGTATGAAAAGTAAGATATTTAAGTTCTTTTGAGACATAATAATTCAGAATTTAAAGTGATAAACGAAGATAAATTTTATAAAATATTTATAGAATGATATATCTTGCAATTGTTTCTTATTTGTCTTTATGTCTAGTATTATTGTGCATAACTACTTGATTAAATAATCGTAAACTATAAAATTCCAATATTTTAAATTATTTTAGTTATATTTATGTTATGGAGAAATTCTCAAAATAGAGGTAAAATTATTAATCTCTACGAAACCACAAAGAACTTAATAAATACTTCGAGAATTCTGTAAATCCTTTTCTTCATATAAATTGCAATTACTTTACTATAAAACTTCTCTAGTAAATGAAGAGTTTAATACTTCCAGGCAAAATTATTGGGAAAATTATAATTCTTATTCCCTAAGCTTTCCCTTAATTTAAAACGAATATATTTTGTATGGAAAGTAAGATATTTAAGTTATTTTGAGACATAATAATTCAGAATTTAACCCTTTTTGTACTGAATTACGAATTCATGCAAATTTCTAAAATTTTCTAAAGCATTTTTCGCGAATTGTTTAAACTACATTAGAAGATTTGCATAATCATTTAATAAATTTTAGAAGGATTTTAGAAGGATTTCGAAGGATTAATTAATTTGAATTAATAGGGATTTTGTGCAATATGTATAACACCGCTCAAATCTTTTAGTTTAAATATTTTTCTTAGTATTTTGTAGAATTAGGAACTGTACAAATATAGTGTTCTTACAATAGAAATATATCCTTATAGCAATTTATAGAAATATTTCCGAATTGAAAAATCCCCCCTCCCACCCCCGAACGCCAAGAAAGCTGAAGACAAAAGAAATAATCCTTTAAAAAATATTTTTGTTTTGTATAACCAATAATGCTTTTGGAGCAAGATAAAGTAGTGTATCTATAAGGGGCTGTGCATATATAACGTTATCAACTTTTTGGTAATTTTGGATCCCCTCCCCCCCTTCCGATATCATACGTTATCATCCTGCGACACCCCCCCATCCCCCCCCCCCCGAAAGAATATCGTTATCAATGTCTGATTTTTTTTATTTGGTTTTTGGAATTTATTTCTTTTGTTTGGAATGATATACAAAAATTGCTACACTTACTTTTCGGATACTTTACTGATTCAAATGAAGAGAAGTCAATAAAATATCACTTTATATATGAAATAACTTTATATAAAATAACACTTAAAAGAAATAGTTACTATTTAGAAGTATTTTATAATAGTTATTTGTTACATAATGCATTAGACAGTAGTAACGTCTTCCACTTGCCCTGCACGGAGGAAAGGGGGGGGGGAACAGATAGAAATTCTTATCAACAAAACAGGTGGACAACATTCTTTCTGTTTCTCTTTTATTTATTAGCAAACACAAGTTTCATTTCAAATATACTTCGCATATGATTTCTCGAACAGCGATTATATATGCATACACACATGAAGAAGAATAGGAATGTCAAACGTTGAGTTATTCTATATTTTGGAATTAAATAATTTTATAAAAATTTAGTGATTTTAATAATAACTTTGTATTTTCATAAAAAATAGATGATAGACTAAAAAGAGATTACATACTATTTTGATGTAAAGATCATGTTACAGATAAAAAGTGAAAATTTTGGTTGTACCAAAAATGATATCGATATCAAAAGACAAACCCCCCATCCCCCCAGAGATATCTCACGATATCATATACCAGACCCTCCCTCCCCCCTAAAATTATAACGATATATATGCATAGCCCCTAACTCTTTCTAAACTGTCTTACAACTAATCGATGTATTAAATGAATTTTATAACAAGTTATTTTAATGCTACTTATAAGTATCGTCAGTAGATAATGGGTTAAAGTGATAAACGAATATAAATTTTATAAAATATTTATAGAATAATATATCTTGCAATTGTTTCTTAGACCATATGACCCATAAAGCTGCGTTAAACAAAATTTGTATACTAATTTTATTTGCTAAAGATGTAAATTAAAACTTTAAAAACAATAAAATACGTTTATTGGACTGCTTACATGTTTCGACTCTACCAGAATCATTTTCAAAACAAATAAATAAAAATATTCTAAAATTGCACGGTCTATGAAGCGCGATTGTTCAATTTTTCACGTATCTTTTCATATCATGCACATTATTATTTTTTAAATTTTACTTGGATGTTTATATTTATTTTGGTAAACATTCCGTAACTCGAGCCGTAATTTTGGTTAATTAAATGATGCTGCATCGCTACATAGTGAATTTTTGCGTGTTACAATATTTATGTTTTCTCTTATAATGGATGGATAGAGATTGTAACACCGTGAGAAATACTTGACAAATTCGTATCGAACTGCAAAAAAAAAAAAAAAAAAAAAAAAAAAAAAAAAAAAAAAAAAAAAAAAACTTGTTTAACCTCTTAAATTTCAGCGAAGGTTTGATTGTAGGGCAATTAAGTTACCAACAGCAAATAATAATAATAAAAAAAAAATCGATCACCCTGTATAATTAAATGCTCAAAATGATCTTTACCTGTATCTAGTGACTATTTAAAACTTGTGCAACATTTGCATTCCTTTGCCTAATAATCGCACGTATATTCTTGTAGATGTATGGTTTCTTTAGAATCGTAAAAATAAAATCTACATGGTTTTTTTAAGCAACAATAGGTTCGTCCGGAAATAATTTCGTTTAAAAATGTAAAATCATTCAGCACTGAATTTCAAATATATTTAAGCTTATTATCACGGCAACGGCCGTGACACTATCCTAGCAACACCGTCAGCTAGCAATAAATATTTAATGAAAGATGAGTATTTGTATGAAACAATTTTAAATTCTTCAAAATGTTCATTGTTTAATATAGTAGTCACCTGCATAGGGCAAGTTATCTGAAAAGGACAATCGAATGTCGTGAAAATTCAGAAAGATATCTGTAATATAGTGAGCAGAATTTCAGCTGCCTTCAAAATGTAGCCGAGCGATAAGGGATTTTCCATTAACTGTCATTTCTTGTCAGCTGACTTTTAAAAAAGGTGTAACTGTATTTAACGAATGTCAACGCATAGCTTTGATACAGATGATTCTATTTTCATATTTTTTTAGGTTTTCGTTCATATAACGATACCCTATTTGTCTCACTCCTCTGTCTGTCTGTCACAGAGTCCGTTCTCAGAAACTACATATGTTGGAGAGTTGAAATTTTGGATACTTATAGCTGAACACCTCACATCAAACAACAATTCATATATTTTGGAAAAGACTTATATTTACCCTATAACGGCTTTCCCGTTATATATTCATTTATCCTCCTCTCCCCTCAAAAATCAACTTTTAACCTTACTGGTTCATTATAAATTGTCGTTGTTCTTCCCGCCCCCCCCCCTTCAAATAAAATATTTAGTTTAAATTTGACATTTTATACTTAATTTCATATGGCTTTAGTCTTTCTCTCCCCCCCCCCTCATACTACTGTAGGTTTCGCTTTTACTTTTTAAAGTTAGTTTCAAATACAGGCATCATTTATCTCAGTCCTCTTTCACTTTCACACGGATAGAAATATATCTTAACCGCAGGAATATTCCGTTGAGATAAAATAAAAGAATAAAATACAAGTGAATGTCTTTCCCATCGCTGCCGACAATATGTAATGCATATTTTCTAAGCCTCCTGGCTTGCATTAATCAATTCTCACCCTTCTGTTTGTCGGATAAAAGTCATATGCCCCTTGCTGACTGATTCAGCTGTCGTTAAATCTATAATGTGCATGTAATATTACGTGTTTGCTATTTCTTTAAGCCACTCTCCCTTACCGCAAGAATTTTATTTCTTGTAAACCTAAACAGCACGCCACGGCATAGTTTTTAACTCAATGTAAAACTTCTTGATTGTTTTGTCCACCCAATTTGTTGCTTCCGCCCCCCCCCCCGGGTGCTTCTGAATCCACCCCTCGAAAGAAAGGAGGATGACCGGAAGCCCGGCAGAGTTCGTCGTATACGAATGCGAGAGGGGCCGGATACGGACGAATCTCCGCCTCCTAGTGAGTCCGTTGGGACCGGCGGAAGCGGGTAACGAGTCTTGCGAGTCATCAGGGATTATTTATAGCGTAATCCTGGTGACATCCATGAACCGAGTTCTTCGGGGAATGGACAGCATGACTCATAGGTCGATAACAGGGAGTTCGTCGCGTTCGACCTGGCCAAAGACTAGCTAAGGAGATAGGACCGTATCCACCAAGTTGTCTGGGAGGAGTTGTTGAAGTCGAACGGGGCCTGAAGAGCAAGATATGGTGCCCTCCAGTGTCCGCGCGATCCGCAGGAAGGCCATGCAGGAACTCCTGTGATTATGCGCGGGGAGGGGTTCGAAGAATTCATTGCGTTCGCCCCCGCCATATCCGCTGCAGCTGGGTCAGTTGTGTGCCGCCCTCGGGAACGTGGGGTGCTCCCTCCTACGGGAACGAGGAACCAGGCCGGAGGCTCGCTGGTGAAACAGCGGCGTTCGACAGATACTTCCGATCCCGGGCCGATCCACCCCACCGTGTCTATGCGGTACCGGAACTTTCTGCGGCCGGTGATGTGGGGTTGCACAAACTAATTTTCCCTCTACTAATTCTCGAGCTGGGAGTTTCTATGACTCTGTTAGAGAGGTCTCCGCGGCTCTCAGGGACAAGCTAGCGGTCCTCTCGGCCCCAGGGCTCTCTGGTGATCTCGGTCCCTATCGGTGGTTGGCGGGCAGAATAAGGCCACCGTGCGCGGTTAATTCCCCTGTGGCTGTAAAGTTTAGATCAGCCCGACCGTTGCCGGTACACCCCGAGAGATCTATGAGGGCAATGGAGGTCGTCATTGTCTGATTGATTGGGTCCGGGGGGCTCGTTGCGGGTTCGTCCCCTATTTCTGTTCTCGGTCGGTTGGTTGGTGGCGGCCTTTGGCCGTTTCTTCCGGTAGCGGAAACCCATAGCACATCGGGTTTTCGTGAGGTATGCAAAGTTTGGGTCCCCCCATTGACTCATTATGTGTGCTCGGCATGCAGGTCCGCCGGGGTCCCGAACAGTAGCCCCCTAGCGAAGCGGGGTCTATCCCGTCAGGAAGAACTTTTCCACGACTCTTCCGGGGTCGCAAGTGGTGTCTTCCCCTTTTCCTGTCTCCGTTCGGACGCCGTTTCTTTCATACACTCAGGTACTGAACGTTCACCACAAATCAAACCCTCGTTCGGGGGTCTCGGCACATGGCCTTGGGATCCGGCGCTCCAATGAGTGTCCGGTTGTCTTGGGGTCGTCGGGGCTCTCGTTCGGGGAAGCCAAGCGAAGGGACCACTCGAGTCTCCTCCGTCTTGGGCTGGGTTCGTCGCGACCGACTGGACCTCAGTTTAAACTTTGCGATGGCCTGTATAGGCTGCAAGCAGTATATAATAGTTTTACCCAATTAGTTTTCGCCAAATTTTCTTACAAGTGGTTATCTAATGTTCGCCAATCTGTAAGTATGTGTAACAAAATCTTACTCACTTTTGCTCCTGACCTCGAGCCATGTGAACCGCAATTAAGGCCCGCTCTGGGCTTCTGCCTTTGAGCATTTATCGAAAACTCTCCCCGTCCCTCTGTACTTTTCACGGCCCTCCTTTAAAAGTTTTTTTACAATAAATGTAAGTCTCAAAGTATTGTGTTGGAGTTTCTTTTTATTCATTTATGAATCTGGGTATACGAAAACACTATTAAATAAAATTGGCGCCGTTGCCCAGTTCTCCAACAATAATAAAAAAAAAACACGGGGAGAAGTTGTTCCTTCTTTTCCGCTTATCAGCGACGCGAAGGACCTACGACAGATTTTTTTCCCCACTGCACTTGAGATTCCTGCTCCTACTCAGCGCTCATGCTCCAGCGTCAACTTGATGGGACTTTACAGTGCCTGCTCTCGTCGCTCTAATGGACTTACACAATGTGTTATTCTTGATGACTCTGCCCTCGCCTAACGACATGTCCGCGCTGTGTCGTATTGGTCATCGAAGATGCTGTATCCAGAAATTGCGACTTTTAACTGCACCCCCACTTTCTCATCCTGCCTGCACTGAATTTACGCTTTACTAGACTTTAGTGTTTTCGCCGACCCCTCAACATTTCCAAATCGCAGACTTTGACTCTACTCTGCTGCTAGATGACAGTGTGCCTCCCTCTTATCTTCGAGTCTGTCTATTTCTTGCGTCTGTGATTCCTCCCGCAAAAAGAAAAAGTGACAAATACCTTCTGTTCCGATTCAGCATGTTCCACCTGTTTGTGAAATAATGCCTAGGTGTGGAATATGTTTGTGGTTGCGTATCGGCCTCCCCAGGAACCCAGCGGTGTCGTCAAAAAAAGTTAAAATGTTATGTGCAAATAAAAAAAAAGGTCCATATCATCCGTGTGTCTGTGATAAAAAAAAAAAAATCATGTATTTCTACAGTGCTTCGTGTAGTGTCGACTGGTGTTATGAATAATAAGTTCTGAGCAAGTTAATAGTAAAAAAAATTTCGAATTAGTTTGGTGCCTCAGGTGATATCTTCAGTTTTCAAAATAAAATTTTCTTCAAAGTCCGTCAATGTCAAGGATGTGCCATGATTAAGATGTAGAATATTTTCTTCATTTGTGGTGTCTTCAAAAAAAAATTATTACCTAAGTGATCTGCTAATAGATGACATTTGTCAAAAAAAAAAATTCAGAACCAGAAAGTTAAAAAAAAAGGCAAACAACAACAAAAAAAAACAATATCAACTCAAGTGGTTAAATTAAATTAAAAAAAAAAAAGAAACCACTCATTATTCAAAAAAAGAAAGTGCTAAACCACATGTCACATTATGTGTGATCTTTCATTCAAAATCTTTTTAAAGCATTCCGAGTATGAAAACAGGACGGTAATTATATTTTTATCGTTTATTTTTTTTCCGTTTCAAATCATCACTAAATTCATTTTTATAAATAAGGCGTTGTTTGTTTCATTTCTCTCAGTTTTCATGCTCAAAATTAATACTCTCTACAAAAAGTGACATACTTGATCGAATTCATTGAAAATACTTATGTCACTATACTTTTCTACAAAAAAAACGCACACACACACGTTGCATTTAAGTATGAACAGGGAATGCTTTTATATTAGATTAGTTACTGTAAATTGTTTTAGTTTTTTTATTTTCTTTCTTTTCAATTTCAGTAAATTACCAGTTTCTTTTCATGTTATTTTTGTTCCCTGTTCATACTTGTACTTTCATAACAATTGCAGTGTCATAAATTTATTTTGTGTTGTTAGCTTGAACGGAGAAATTACTTCTAAGCTAATTTTAAAATATAATTATTAGTGATAGCATTCTTATTTAATTTTTTTCTCCTTCCAGGCTGTTTTTTTGGTTCTAAAAAAAATATATATAATAATAATCATAAGTGCATATGCTAGTTGAACTGATATTTTTATAGTACTTTTAGTAATATTTCATTTATTATATTGTTGTGTTTAAATTATGACATACTTCTTAGATATGTTTTTTTTTTACCATGAATTTACATATATATGCTATGTTTTATTTTGTATAAATGATTTTTATGCATTTAAAATCGAGAATTTAACCCTTTAACCCCACTGGCATACTTTGTAAGTACACTTATTCTGCCGATAGGCAACAAAAAAATTCTCTGCTCCAAGTTTTGCAGTATTTGATGTTTTTATATAAATATGTGCGTATTGCGCTCCCAACGTTTGCACATTTGCACTTGTGTGTAATATTTGCACACTTACTCTCAGAATGTGTTGCTCGACTCTGACCTTGTTTCTTTTTTCTTTCTTTTTTTTTTGTATTCTAAACCAGAATTACAATTTAGTTAACAGTTTTTTTAATTTATTGAATTTTGGACACTTTAATCCAACTGGAAGTAGACAGAAATTTGACTTACAGAAATCTTGTGGTTGATACACTCATTTTTTTTTGCACTCCCCCCCCCCATTCATTTTTTCCTTTTGTGTATTATTTATGCAACTTATTGTGTTTATTTTATGTACATGCATTTCATTTCTGCTAATTTAGTCTTTGCATGCTCACACCTTCTTAAAATACTGGTATTATTTATTTTGCATTATTGGGGGCTCTCCCTCTAAAAAAAAAGGGTTTGGGGGACAACAGAAATTTTATTAGTTTACTTTTTACAATATGAAATCCCAAGACGACAGCAAGATTTTTAACAGAATTTGATATTGTTAATAGAAAAAATCTTGTGAATGAAACCTTTTGCATTACCCCCCCCCCCCCTCATTTTTTTGTACATACTTTAAACATTCAATTTATTCTGTTTTATTTTATGTGCATACATTTCAGTTCTGATAGTTTTTGTCTTGCATAGTTGCCCCTTTTTGGAATACTCTTATTATTCAGTTTGCATTTGTTTTGCTCTCTTTAAAAAAAAAAATTCCCCCTCGTCTTTAAATTTACCTGGTCAAAAAAAGTAAACAACAGAAAGTAAATGAATACGAGATAAAAAAAAAGGATTTTGAGATAACAGACACTTCAACAGCTTATTTTTACAATATGGCAGCAAAAGATGAAAATTCTGTTAGTGATTTAAATCACCCCATTTCTGTATCTCCATGGGTAGATTATTTCGAAGAAATATTAGTAAGATATTCGGATTCCATTACTAAGGAGGCCACAGCAATTCAAAATTCATTTAAGACCGAAAATGCTGCATCCTTGTCTGAAAATATTATGGATTTCCTTCTGATCATTAAATTGAATTTTCAGGTGCTTAAACAAAACTTTAATATTCTGAAAGATGATTATTCCAAATTACAACAGGAAAAAGATAATTTATTTCTTATAAATCAGAAAGTTCTAGAGAGATTACATGAAATCACAGCCCAGCAGAAAAGTAAGGCGAAGCGTACTAAAAGTAATAAGACTATGGGTGATCAGGTGGTAGATGTTAACAACAAACTCCCTCCATCTGCCCTAGATAAATCTACACAAACTGTCCCCTTTTATATGTGTAAACAGGAAAAGTTACCACAACTGGAGAATGATAAAAAAGACACATATCTTAGCCCCGACCTGCACACTCACGGTAAGCACAATGAAAAATTTACAGATATTGGCGATTTCTCTCTAAAGTCCTTATCCCCTACTAAACTTAATGTACCTAAGCCTATTCGTGTCATTATTTGTAACCTCCCTGAAAATTTAAATATTCCTGATATCTTGTTTGGTATTTCAGATTTAATCCATATACCTGAACCTTATTCTCACTTTGTTAAAAAGTACAAGCTCCTACATATTAAGTCCTTTAATTGGATCTTGGAGATTGCACCACAAGATGCTAGGCAATTATTAATGCATAGAGAAATTATGATACAATCAAAACCGTACCCTGAAAAACCATATATAAATGTTAGACGTTGTTTCAAATGTCAAGAATACAATGACCATCTTGCAATTTCGTGTTATAATGACATCAGATTGTCTGTGTGTGCCTTGCCACACAATGACCCTCAGTGTAGAAATCCTCCAAAATGCATTAATTGCATTAGAAATAATGAAAGCAACAACACCAACTTTGACATTTTCCACACTGCCATTGCACCTTACTGTCCATCATTAAAAAAATCCATCAAGCAAATGCGAGAAAAGGTATACAACTGCAATACATTCCCATAAACATCTCATGCAGCTTCCCTTTTCGTAAAAAAAACAATGTAACATACATTTTACATTTTTCGTTTTTATTTAACACACATTACTGTGAAGGAGTTACTATCAACAGCATTCATTTTAAAGTTTTACATTTTCTTATACATTTACATACATATGTCAGTTTTCGACTGTATTATTCATACTGATTTGAAGTTTGATGTTAGCTTAATTTTTTTCAAGATTTTTTTATTATAAACACAAGTGTACAATGAGTTGCTTTTTCATTTGATTGTTTAGCCGGCAAATAGTTAAATGAATCTCAAAATGGAACATTAGTGAAAATTTTTCTGATGCGGGTCATCAGACATTGTTATTTTCACATTTGAGGAAGGTTTTGCTGAAAGAGTACACATTCATTCAACTTTAAACATTCATCATTACACTAGTTACATTTTTAGGTTTATTTTTTAGAAATTTGGATATAATTTCACTTGTTAATCTTAGTTAGGTTTATTCGGTTACATTTTCACGTGTCAGGTTAAATTTGTCCAGGTTAAATTTGTCCTTTTTCACTTTTCTTTACTGCAATACACAGTTGTTTGTTTGTTTTCTTTTGTTATAACTTTACACTAGACATTTTTCGTTGTGATATAATGCTCTTGGTTCCATGAGTACATAATGGGTTTTTGTTCATAGTTTACACAACTGAGTTCATAGTTTATTTAGTTAATAGTTTACACAACTGAGTTCATAGTTCATTTAGTTCATAGAAAAACTTTACACGAGTTCATAGCATTGCCAATTCTTTGCGTACTTCAGGGACCAATTGCACTATCATTTTTCTTTCATGACAATACTTAGTTCATAGAATTTTTTTCCTTACACATATTAGTTCATAGCTTGTTTTCTTTCTTGTGATTTGTTTTGCATATTAGTTCATACCAATTTTTGTTTTGGTAGACACTTTAGTTCATTGTAATAATATTTTTTTATTAGACACATGAGTTCATAGCAAGTTTCATTTTTTACACACATTTTAGTTCATCGTATTACTTTTACACTTTAAGTCAGTGAAATACTTGCTCACTTTAGTTCATTGCAATGATTTACACTTTGTTCATTGAGGTACTTAGATTGCTGTGTTCACAAACATACATCTAAGTCGTTGAAATTTACTCTTTTTTTCACTGACATACACTGTTTAGTTCATTGTGAGATACTTTTTCTTTACTTCTTTCATTGAAATACACATTTTTTCTTTGGTTCATAGAGATACACTTACAATTTAGTTCATTGTTATTACAATTTAGTTCATTGATATTTTGTTTGGTAAAAAAAAAACATACATTATACACAATTGAAAACATTTTGTTTCTAGGTTTCAACTTTACACATTAGGATATTTCCTTTTATTTCTCATTATACCAGGAACTACTTTTGACTTCACATAATATTCACAAGATAAACATTTATTAAAATGTTAATTTTTAACAGATTCTTAATTTTTCCTTTATTATTATTGTTCTTTTATTGACATTACTTGTCACCATCACTTTGTTTCACAACAAAGAATGCCCAGTTTACAGGATGCTACTCATTCACATGCATTTTCTTTAAATTTCAAACTTATGATTTTTTTTATTGTTTTCATCACATTTATTTTGGTTTTCTACATGTACATAATTACAGGTATTCTTTTAAATTTGGAGAGTAAATAAAATTTCTGGATAAGCTTCACTTAGACAATAAACACGTCTAAGATATTATGTCGTTTCTTTTAATAACATAACTTCACAATAACAGTTTAAATTTTTTTTTCTTTGGTAGTATTAGTAACCTAATGCAGTTACACTGAATAGTTAAAACATTATCTAATGTGATACAATACACATACAGTTCATATCCTGCTCGATACATTGTAAGGAATACAAATCTAGAGTTTAGTTTAAAAACAATTGCAGTTGTAGTATTACCCGATCATGTCACCAGTCTCTCCACACGCTCGGATTGATCTTTTACCTTTGATATGTGAGATATTTATCTCAGTTTTTTATTTTTAATTTATCCCCTCTGAAGTTTTGTTCCCGTTCAAAATTTTTGTCCTAAGGGTCCAAACTTCATTGTGTAGAGAGACAAAACCCTTGAATTGTTGTTTCAATTCAATAAACATAACTTTTTTATATATGATACATCGACGCATGCTCTTTTGAAGATCAGTGTGATCTTTGGGGAGCAGGGACCTACAGGTGGTTATCAAAATAATGGAAACACCCTAGATTTTGAAGGAATTCTTTATTAATATGGCGTAGGGCCGCCTTTGGCATGTAATACAGCTTGGATTCGCCTGGGAATCGAATCATACAAATTCTGAATAGTGTTTAGAGGAATATTGTACCATTCTTCATGGAGATATTGTGAAAGTTCCGTGAGAGATGCCGGTGGAGGATATCGATTTCGGATTGAAAGCTCTAAAATAGACCACAACGGTTCGATTATGTTGAGGTCTGGGGACTGTGCGGGCCAAGGTAGATGTTCCACCTCATCATCATGTTCATCAAACCATGATTGGACAACTCTGGCTGCATGAATAGGGGCATTATCATCCTGGAAAATTCCATCTCCTGCAGGAAACAAAATTTGCATCATGGGATGGACCTGGTCAGCTAAAACTTCTCTATACTTCTCCCCAGTGATCCTTCCTTTCAGGGTTACGATTGGACCAGCAGAAAACCATGACCGATCCACCTCCATGCTTGACAGTTGGACGGACGCAATCAGGATCATACGCTTGTGCAGGTGTTCTCCAGACATGTACCCGTCCTGTTGTGGGGAACAATGTGAAATATGATTTGTCTGACCATATAACAGTCTTCCACTTATCAATCGACCAGGTTTTGTGGTTGTGGTACCACTCTACAGGACGTTTGGCATTAGCATCTGTGACAAGTGGCTTGGGAATTGCTGTTCTGCCGTAAATGTTCTCTTTATGAAGGTATCTACGAACTATAATTGTTGACACTGGAGAATCCAAACGCTGATTGAGCTCTGCGGTCACTTTGGCTGCAGTTGTTTTCTTTTTAGACATTACAATCCGCTTCAATACCCGCCGGTCTCTTTCACTGAGCTTCTCCTTCCGTCCACTATTTTGCTTTGCTGAGCTTGTCTTTCCGCGCTGTGTGTATGCTGTCATGACTTTAGACACCGTACCTCTAGAAACGCCTATAAGCTGGGATGTTTCGGTCACCGTTGCTCCAGCTAGTCGGGCTCCTACAATTTGGCCTCTTTGAAAATCTGTGAGGTCTGACATTTTACGTTTCTGACGAAAAAAATCAAAACGTAGACAGCTCTTCTAGAGCTCTCTCATACTACCTAATACATGTACTTTTTATATTAAAAAAATCTGGTAGCTAAGACTATATTTTAATGCTTACGAAGGGAATTCTTAAATGTCCCTTTCATTCACAAGTGTTTCCATTATTTTGATAACCACCTGTATATATCTCTTGATGTATGGGTCTCATAACTCCCACCTCCCCTAGGGCTGATGTCTTAAACAGACGCCATCATACTTGTTACTTAACAAGAATAAGGGCTACACCCATTCATAAGCATGCTATATGCATCCCGTTCTTTTGTAGTCCTGTGCGGTGTGCACGAAAACCAATTTTCTACCTATTTTTTTTTTGGATTACTTCATTCAACTTTTATTTACAGACATACATATGTCTTTTATTTTCTATTTCATTTTAAAGTAGTATCTGTGTCTTTTGTTGCTTGCATTTATATTATATTATTTTTATTTTGAAAAGATAGTATAACAAGATACTAAAAAAATTACTTCTCTTATTTTGGTCATGAAAAATGCTGGTACCAGCCTCTTAATCAAATACTAAAAAGCTATTTAAAAAGGATCCTGTTACATACAAAAAATATTATTTGCTCTTTCTTGGTGACTGTTTAGAACTAATGAATACCAAGAAAAGAATTAAAAAAAAGGCGCCATTTATCATGACCTGAAAAGTTTTGCTTCATGCAAACATTTAAAGAATTGCAAGCACACAGTTAATTTATATATATATATATATATATGGAGACTTATCTTTGTATTATGTTATATCTGTTTTAAATACTTATATGTATGGAGTAGACAAAGTAATCTTCAAATTAAAAAAAAACTGTTCTACAAGTTTCACAGTTTTTTTTTCTGGTGGTAATGGGTGATATATATATAACGGCTTTCCCGTTATATATTCATTTATCCTCCTCTGCCCTCAAAAATCAACTTTTAACCTTACTGGTTGATTATAAATTGTCGTTGTTCTCCCCCCTCACACTACTGTAGGTTTCGCTTTTACTTTTTAAAGTTAGTTTCAAATACAGGCATCATTTATCTCAGTCCTCTTTCACTTTCACACGGATAGAAATATATCTTAACCGTAGGAATATTCCGTTGAGATAAAATAAAAGAATAAAATACAAGTGAATGTCTTTCCCATCGCTGCCGACAATATGTAATGCATATTTTCTAAGCCTCCTGGCTTGCATTAATAATCAATTCTCATCCTTCTGTTTGTCGGATAAAAGCCATATGCCCCTTGCTGACTAATTCAGCTGTCGTTAAATCTGTAATGTGCATGTAATATCACGTGTTTGCTATTTCTTTAATCCACTCTCCCTTACCGCAAGAATTTTATTTCTTGTAAACCTAAAGAGCCCGCCAGGGCATAGTTGTTAACTCAATGTAAAACTTATTGATTGTTTTGTCTACCCAATTTGTTTTCGCCAAATATCTTACATGTGGTTATCTAATGTTCGCCAATCTGTAAGTATGTGTAACAAAATCTTACTCATTTTTGCTCCTGACCTCGAGCCATGTGAACCGCAATTAAGGCCCGCTCTGGGCTTCTGCCTTTGAGCATTTATGGAAAACTCTCCTCGTCCCTCTGTACTTTTCACTGCCCTCCTTTAAAAGTTCTTTACAATAAATATAAGTCTCAAAGTATTGTATTGGAGTTTCTTTTTATTCATTTATGAATCTGGGTATACGAAAACACTATTACATACCCGTCTGGGCTCTAACTTGCGTATTTTAAGCTTTTTTTCTAACTGAGCCCCTAATTAAGTTAAAGACTTGAAATTTTGAATACTTATAGCTGAACACTTGCGATCACACGAAAAATCATAAAAATTTCAAAAAATCTTATATTTACACCTCCGGTCTCTAACTTGTGTATTTTAAGCAATTTTTCTAACTTCCAATCTTTTCACACGGGGGGGGGGGGACACTTTTCTAACTTTTGACGACACCCCTTTGACCACTCTTTCATATTATGCACTATAGTATTACATATTTAAGTTCCACATTTTACCGCCAGGAGACGTCTAACTATCTCAGGTGCTATGGGCGAGATTCCCCGACTAATATATCTACGGATAGGGTGTAAAACGAAGTTTCGTTCCGATAGAGTGCGCTCCCTGGTTGCGAAATGTAGAACGAATAGATTTTGCAAAAGGATAAAACGTTTTGAAAGCAATATTAAACGAAACCCTCTGTGCGATCTGTGATCACACTTACCCACTTGTTTTATTGGATGATTTCGTTCCGATGATTTTTGAAGAAAATCTAAGTACCCACTAGTCAGATGTGCTAATCCTAAAACATTCTGCTATCTCATTCATGTTAATACTTCAAAATTCATATCACAATGTGTCAAAATTAAATGAAAATCTATTCTCATCATGAGGATTCTAAAGGTATATAGGTTCGTTGAATTGTGTGTATTTAAAAAGGAGATATAAGCATCTCTTTTTTTAAGCAAATAATCGAATTTCGGCACCCACCTTCTTAGATGTTTGCAACTAAAATTCTCCACCCAAAGAGTACAAAAGCGACACTTTTTGCGGAGTATACACCCAAGCCTAATGAGGATCTATTTATATGAAAGTGAATATGAAGTTTGATTAAATTCCGTACATTAGCTTTCGAGATTTAGCTATCGCAAAAATTGTGAAAAATGCAGAATAGCAGCATCATCAGTCGAACGATTTTCCCCAGAACCTAATCAGCAACAATTTATATCAACGTCTAACTGAATCTGAAGTTTGATGAAAATCCTTGCAATAGTTCTTGAGATAGAGCCATTGCGGAAGTCGTGAAAAAAGCAGCATAGCAGCGCCACCTATTAGCCCTTTTACACCAAAAACGAATGAGCTCCATTTTAGTATAGATCTAACACAATCTAAAGTTTTATTAAAATCCGTGCAATAGTTCTTGAGATAGAGCGCCCACAAGATATTTGTAACAGACAGTCAGATAGACAGTCAGACTCACATACAGACAGATTTTTTCTGAAAACAGGTCAAATCGTGTTCAGGACCTTCTACAACGAATATATATGTCGCAAACCGGAAGTAGAATTTTTTTGAGAATCCAATCTTTCTTCTTTTAAAGATAGAAGAAAGTAATAAATAAAAATGGAAAAACATGAAAAATGACAATGTGTGAACCTTATCATCCAGCTGTTTTGAGAATGAAACTAAAATTCAGCTCACTGTAGCGCCAATATCTTTAAGAATTTTCACAATATTTGGCATGCTTTGATATATGAGTTACCCTACATATTTGACTGCCAAATTATAAAACAAAAATTTTTATCTTTAGCTCATGCAAAATTAAAAATCCTTTCATAAAAATGTTCATAATTCATTAAATATTTAATTTAATATATTTATATTTTTCTTATTGTATGGTATTTCTACTGTAGTTTCTAAAGTTTTCTGAAAACACAGTTAAACTTCGTTGGAAACCTTGCATGCTATAAACGAAAAACATGAGCAGATTTCTTAGTTTTTTTAAAGAGAAACCTTTGCATCCCTATGAATATAAATGCTATTCTTACACTAACGAATACATATGTTTCATAGGATCCATATTGTCATGTGCTACAGATAAAGATCGTTTTAAGAATTTTATTTTACAGTGTAATTGATATTTTATATATTTTATTTATTATTGGTCTTTTAATTGCTTTAATTGCTTCGCTGAAATATATGTGTTCAATAATGTTCTCAGTATTTATGAAGTTCCAGAAGAATTTATTATGTAATTCTATAGATATTTATAAAGATTTCTAAATATGAAAGTGTCCGGTGACTTTTGGTCATACAGTGTAGCTATCACAGAGCGTGAAAAATATATCACAGAAGCGTCACCCGTTGTACAAGATGCACCAAAATATAGTTATCACAAACTTAAAAAAATGTTTAACTGAATATGAAATAAGATGAAATTCATTAGATTCTATATATTCTATAGATGCCGAGATATAGCAATCCTGAAAATCGTGAAAAATACCGTATAACAGAGTAGAATCATTTTGGAATGTACCTTTTCAAATGTAGGCTCTTTAAAACGTGATGGGTTTTAGGTAGATTTCTTATGAAATACTACCTATTGGCGTCATTCCTATGTTGGAATTTCTGAAAAAATTTTGCAGATCTACACCGATCATGACAACTAGAGCCCAAAACCACCCTCAGTAAAAAACTTTATATCGATCTATCTATCTATCTATGTATGTATACAGGGTGATTCAGCTCGTCGGTGACAAACTTTAAGGATCGATAGAGCACACCTAGACGAACATTTTTGAATAGGGAATGTAGGGTCCCTGACGCGATGGTAAGGCGCTAGGCGCTTTCGAAAATTTGGGTGCCGAAATTCGAAACGTCATAAAAACTAGGGAAATGGTTAGATTTTCTTGCTTGTTGCGTCGAAATGATTCTGTTTGTTTAGACTTTCTTCAGTACCAATTTGATAAGCGTATCTCTTAAAACATGGATAGGGGGCGCTGCAGACTTTGGAGAGCTAGACAACAACTTTAAGCCCGTTATTTTGATAATTTAACACATGCTCGCCAAAGTTTATACTCTAACTTAAAGTTTGAACCCAAAAGTAGAGCCCTGCAAAAAGCGTAAGAGCCGGAATAAAATGTCAAAGTACAGGGTGGTCGAAACTCGAAGGCTCCTAGGAGATAAACAAACAGATTTCTTGACTTATGGCATGCATTTTCATGATTCTGTTTGCTGGGGCTCTCTGAAACTCAGTTGAACGGTACAAAAAGAAACATCGATAGGGGGCGCTTTGGGCAAAAAACATAATTCGTTGACATTTCGGACGCTAACTGGAAACGGGGCGCTACGATCAGTTAGAAACAAAACAAGAGAGTAATTTACTTATCATAAGAAGCTATTAATACTGCAGTTTGTTTGTTTTTTTTAACAAACATAGCTGGTTTCAATCATGCACAATGCGCGCAATAAAATTTACATAAGGTGCTTTTTGCTGATTTATGCAAAAGATATCGTACCATATCGATATGCAAAAGATACGTAATGCGTAGACGACAACGCGAGATGACGTAGTTGTATGCGCAGACACGTCTTTTGAACGTGCGGTACCTACTTAAGCTTCGGGTTACTTGTCTGCAGATCGGTAGTAGGATGGAACGGTACACAAACTCTGAATTGGCTGACATGCATTTGGCGTATGGCGCTGCTGGTTGTAATGGACGAGCCGCTCAGCGGTTGTACGCCGAGCGTTACCCCAACAGGCAAATCCCCTGCCATGCCTTCTTCGCTCGAGTACACCAGAGGTTGTCCGCAACGGGATCTTTCGACGGAGGCAGGCCTGAACGGGAGCGATCAGTGAGCACCCCCGACAACGAAGAGGCTGTGCTTAACCTGGTTGAGGACAACCCAGGTCTTAGCACGAGAGATATCGCCAGACATGTTGGCATTTCGCAAGCAACTGCGTGGCGCATCTTACGTTCCCGGAATCTGCACCCCTACCACATCCAGCGGGTGCAGTTGCTCAGAGAGCAGGATTTTGGCCCTCGAGTGGAATTCTCAAGATGGTACTTGGCGATGAGATCCAGGGATCCCCGTTTTGTAAACAGCATTTTGTTTACGGACGAGTCCACCTTCAGCCGGGAGGGAATGTGGAACGCCCACAACAGTCATGTGTGGTGTGATGAAAATCCACATGAAACCAGAAGCCGAGCAGCCCAGGAGCGTTTCTCAGTAAATGTGTGGGCCGGCATTCTGGGGGATTGCCTCATTGGCCCTTATTTGTTACCTGAACGGCTGACAGGTGGAAATTACCTGATTTTCCTGGATCAAGTGCTGCCGCAGCTTCTGGATGAGGCGCACGTACCCGAAGGTTAGCGTCGCCAGATGTGGTTCCAGCACGATGGAGCTCCGGCCCATTACACGAACGACGTGCGTCTCCATCTAAACGCAAGGTATGGCCAGCGGTGGATCGGGCGTGGGGGTCCAGTTCACTGGCCTGCCCGATCACCAGACCTCACCTGCTTGGATTTCTTCCTTTGGGGTTACCTGAAGGCCGAGGTATACCATACACCTGTCAGCAGTGCTGAAGAACTTGTGGCGCGCATTGTGGCAGCTGCAGGGCAGATCAGAGATACTCCTGGCATTGTTGGAAACACACACTCCTCAATGCGACGGAGGTGCGAAGCCTGCATCATGGCCCAAGGTCGAAATTTCGAGCATCTTCTGTAGTGTTATTTTTTGTAAATAAATTTCCAGTATCATTGATGTTTTTGGTCTAAATTTATTCAGAAGTGTTGAGCAGAGGTAGAAAATGTGTTTTCATTATTACTAACTGATCGTAGCGCCCCGTTTCCAGTTAGCGTCCGAAATGTCAACGAATTATGTTTTTTGCCCAAAGCGCCCCCTATCGATGTTTCTTTTTGTACCGTTCAACTGAGTTTCAGAGAGCCCCAGCAAACAGAATCATGAAAATGCATGCCATAAGTCAAGAAATCTGTTTGTTTATCTCTTAGGAGCCTTCGAGTTTCGACCACCCTGTACTTTGACATTTTATTCCGGCTCTTACGCTTTTTGCAGGGCTCTACTTTTGGGTTCAAACTTTAAGTTAGAGTATAAACTTTGGCGAGCATGTGTTAAATTATCAAAATAACGGGCTTAAAGTTGTTGTCTAGCTCTCCAAAGTCTGCAGCGCCCCCTATCCATGTTTTAAGAGATACGCTTATCAAATTGGTACTGAAGAAAGTCTAAACAAACAGAATCATTTCGACGCAACAAGCAAGAAAATCTAACCATTTCCCTAGTTTTTATGACGTTTCGAATTTCGGCACCCAAATTTTCGAAAGCGCCTAGCGCCTTACCATCGCGTCAGGGACCCTACATTCCCTATTCAAAAATGTTCGTCTAGGTGTGCTCTATCGATCCTTAAAGTTTGTCACCGACGAGCTGAATCACCCTGTATATCTATTTATATCACTTTCTTCTGGACACGATAACTTCCACAATTCTGAACCAATCTGTTCCAAACTGATACATAAAATCAAGGGGCATAAAATCTCGGTTGAGTTCGTTAATGGGCAAAATCGGACCAAGGGGATGGAAATAGGGAGGGGTTTTGTGAAAACCGAAAAACCCCTATAACTTCTTAAATTTTGTACATACCGAATCAGTTTAAAGTTTTTATTACTTCTAAAAATAGGGCCAAAAATTTATGTATCACAGATTTTTGATAAAGTTAAAAATGGGCTCAAGGGTCGCAAAAAATAGGGTTTTTAGGAGAAAAAAATTCATAACTTCGTCAATTCTCAAGATGTCAAATCCAATTAATTTTATCATAAATTTCCTTAACATTATCTACAACTTTTATATTCACAAGTTTTTGATAGGACCAATTCGTACTGCAAAAAAAATTAAAAACGAAAACAAAAAGGGCGCTTGAAGAAGAAAAAAATCCATAACTCCGTCAATTCAAAAGATATAAAATCCCCATGAATTTATCATATATCTTCTTAATATTGTCTACAACATCTATATAGACAAGTTTTGGATAGGACCAATTCTTACAGCAAAAACAAATTAAAAATACATAGCGGTTGAAGAAAAAAATCATCTTAGTAAGGGTGTATTCAAATCCAAACTGCTTATTTTCTGACTCATTTTACAATTCCTTTTTACTCTCAAAGGCTTCCAATTGGTACCTTTTCTTACTCAGAAACTATATAATGTACCGTATTGGTCAATGTTTTGATAGAGGCAGAATATATTTTAAAACATGCTGTCAAAGTGGGCCTTTTGAACCGAATTTCCCGAAGCGGATTGTGTTGGAAAAGGAAGTATTCAAATCCAAACTGCTTATTTTCTGACTCATTTTTAAATTCATTTTTGCTCTCAAACGCATCCAATTTGTAGATTCGCTTATTCAGAAACTATATAATGTACCGTAATGATCGATTTTTTGACAGAGGCAGAATATATTTCAAAAAATGATGTCAAAGTGGGCATTTTGAACGGAATTTAACGAAGCGATTGTGTTAGAAACGAAAAATATTGTCTTACTGAGAAAACAATTTTTATGTATCAAGTTTTAATTAATTAAACGGAAATTAAAAACACAGGTCGCTTATAAATCTCTTCAAAAATCACGTTAACAAGTTTCATGTTTTTCCTATTAAAAATGAATCTGGAGTTATGCCAGAAAATTTCGAGTTGTTGAGCATGGAAAAGTATTTTTTTGAATACAGCCCTAACATGATTCTGATAAAACCAGTTATTATATAAAAATGAAATAAAAACTCGTCAAAAGCGGCCAGATAAAATTGTTAAAGTGGGTTTATGTCTAATCATGATTTGGTTTTTGTTTGTGAAATTAGTATACTTAACTTCGAAATCTACCTCCGCCTGTAGGCCGGGCCGGCAGGGATTTTTTTTTATTTTGAGAGTTCTGTATCACAGCCGCATGCCAAGCAGAACAACCAGCTTCTCTTCATTTGAGGGATTTGCTGGTGACAGCGACCTTTATAAACATTGCTTGTTTTCATCTGCCTCAAACTTATATCTGATTTTAGCGATTGTAAGTCACTTATTTTTAGGAGGATTTGTTTTTAAACTCTCTCCTACACTGTCTCTGCACTTAAGCTATGTTTTCGAACTTCCGCTAATACTTTAGAATAGATGACATTTTAGGATTCTTCGCTCAAAGCTTAGTCAGGTTTTAACATTATTTCAAGCTAGTTAAATCAGAGAGAAGTTGGAAATTGCACGTCAAACGTGGCAAATGAGGTGCGTTCGTACTATTAGTTTTTATAAATATTTTTTGCACCGCACATTGTACTGAGTGTATATTTTAGTGCACTTAATAAGTGAATATCAATTTCATTCTGTTCGAAAGGCTGTAACATTAATAAAATGCACTTGAAATAGTTACTTCCCAGTGGCTGTAATGTCACGGTAAACTTTTGACTGTCCCTGAAATTAAACTATACATCCAATTTTCATAAAATTTGAAATGACTCGACAAAAGTTTGCAACGATTATATATTTAAAATTGCAACCATTCGGTTAGGTAGTTTCTGTTCTGTTATATGCAGACGGACTGACCGAAGGACTGACAAACAGACGGACGGACAGACAGACGGACCGACGGACTGACAGACATACGGACGGCCAGACAGACGGACCGAACGACGACTATCGTGCTACGTATTTATGTAATTACGAACGCACCTAAAAAGAACATACACATTATTAGCAAATAAACTGTGTTAACATTTTTAACACCCTGTATTTGAAGCAGTAATCTGAAAATTCATAACAAAGAGAGTGCCAGTAAATAATTTTAACTGGATAATGGACTAGATAAGTGGCTACGTATAAAGGATTTGTCTAATTATTTTGGTTTAGACATGTACTTTATAAATACAATTTATTACTGATATATTAATAAAAACCTATGCATAAATTAAAAATTTATAACACATTATTGAAATCGCAACAATCTTTGACAGAATTTTCTATTTAACAGATTACATAGATATAACGATATTTAACGATTTCCATAACACACATCAATCTATTCAACCAAAAATCACAAAATATTAATGTTAAACCCAGTCCGTTTAAGTACTTTGTAAAGACTTTGGTAATGACGATGAAAAGACCATTAATTTTCTTCGTTAAATCGGATGCAACAAAATTTAAAATATCACACAAGAGAGTTATGAATGCTTAATTAAACTTTCCGGTCAGTATCTTAAACCATTTATTCAGGACACGAAAGTGTGTAGCTTGATCAATATTTCATACAATGAAACACAAAAGATCGCGATAGAATTAATCATTATAATTTAAAATCCCTCCCGAGAGATTCATGAAATTTGTATTCGGCGATAAATCTGTGCTAATGTTTAATTTATGGTGCTTGAAAAGTCTCTTAAAGTACTTTATGTCTTCTATAACAGTTGCAAAGTACCTTTTATAATATCGAATCAAAGAGAACAGAGAACGAGAATTAAAGTTATTTCAGTTTTTGAGATGTAATGCTTTAGATATGTGTAGTTATAATATACTGGCGGGAAAAATAAATGAAACAACTAAAAAAAGGTAACTTAAAAATACATTAAAAAAAAATGCAATTTAACAAATTACAACGACCATTTTGAAAATGATTTTTTCAAAGACTAAAATTTAAGACATAAAAAATCGCACGGAGTTGATCATACATTCCGTATGCCATGAATTAAACATTAATAGTGTTATTACACGTAAAAATTGCAAGAGACAAAAATCGCCTGCGATTCCTCAGATTTCCTGAAAGATACGTATTATCCACCTGAAACTTACGTATTATCCAAGCATTTCATTGGCTGTTCGGGAAAAGGCTTTTCCATCGTCCGATTTTCAAGAAATCTGACTACCCATTTTAAATGAAATTTCATTTTTAAACTTCTAAACATCCCACAATATTATTTTTTACACCGTCGTATAGAGAATAAAATGTACTTTTAAATGCAATTTGTTTGAAAGCTGTATCTTAATTTGTTTCTGAGTTATTAATTTTTTTTGTAGTTTTTATTACTTTTTTGTCATAGTGGCAACACTCTGTTGTCCATCTCTGTTGAAAGTAAAGGGAAATACATATTACTGTATAGACCCATCAGAAAACGAATAAAATGCGGATTAAACCAATAAAAAGCTTCAGATATGCTTTTGATTTCCTACCCTGACGAGGACAATAACCATTTTTCCAAATGGTTAATAAGACATTTAACAAAACTACAAAAACAACACATTAACCCATTTATGCCTAGTCTCCCATTTTTGGGACGCTTCAAATTTTTATAAATTTTTATAATTTTCTTCTTTTTTATAACATGAAAATTGCATGAAATAGTTGTCTATAGATGTCTTCTCTGTTACCGAAGGAATGACAGCATAAGATGGATATTTATTTGCTTAAATGAAGGCTTTTTTCCGAGTTTATAGATTTTTCATTTTGGAAGATGGCGAAATGTAAAAAGTAAATTTATTTCTGTTTTTTCTACCAAGGCTCCAAATAAAATAGTCATAATCTGAGCTTATAAACTTTTTTGAAATAAGTATTTTTCACCTGACTGCCAAGAAGGGTTATGTGTTTCATGCGTATCTGTGTAAGTAGATTTCTTTATACCACCGAAACATCCCAACGGCTGGATGGATTTTAATGAATGAGGTCTCTATCGATTCGTCTTAACCGTCCAATGGTTATAGGCTAGGGTTTGTTTTTAAAAATTCAAAGTGGTGACCTTAAAATAAAAAATGGTGGTAGAGACGAAAAAATGTTTTTACGCACCATATTGAGTGGCATATCATTGGATAGGTCTTTCAAAATGAAGATGATGTTTCATTGACTATTTTACAGTCAGAAGCTCCATTTAAATATTACAGAACCTGGAAGTTGTGTAGGTAGGATCTCTAGCTTTACTGCAACTCTAACCATCATAGACATCTATAGGCCTCATCAAAACAGTGTTTATAGATAGGAACTAACAATTAAACACAACTTAAAAGTCATCAAAACAAGTAAATAAAATAAAATATGTAAGTAATATAAAAAATAGTTTCACATTGATGAGAAATAATTAATTAGTTCGCATTTTACGCAGTGGGGTTTTTTGATTTTTTAAATTTAATTTAAATTGTGAAATTATATGTTCAAGCCTATTTTTATGCCTTTTTGTAACGTACAAAATATAGGGCACTAAGTCCGAATGGGTGCATATTTTTATTAGACATTTAAGGGACAGTTATTTATGTAAAGTCCTTTTCAAGATAATTATGAAAAATTGTTTTTAATACGTTAAGCGCCCCGTCAGTCACCGGTGACTGAGACTGAACTTACCGTTTAAAACGCGTCATTCTCCGATGACTGAAGGACTAAAATATGATATAAAACTAAAAATATATGTATTGGTTTAAGTAATTACTGAAAATGTATGTAAAATTTACTTGTCTTTTATTTATTACACGATTATACTTCCTTAAAAATTACTTAAAACATTGTAAATTTTTTCAGCTTCAGTGTCAGTCACCGTGACCATCAACATGCTAAGCCTCAAATACGACTATTCTTAGTTTATTATTATTAATACTTATAATGTTATTAGTCTCTATAAAGAAATAAATATATTTTATTAGTAGATCATATAAATACTAATTACAGTATATAATTTAAAAGCTTAATTTATATGAATTTAGAGAAAACATATAATTATGCATAATATACTATTACAAATATTATGCATATTACCATATTTATTACGATGACATTTTATCAAATAAATACAAAAATTTTTAGCGTAATTTTTTATTTTTCCAGTTCATTATGCAACATTTTAAAGTGATTTTACCAAATAATTTGAGAAAACAAAAACATCAGGCACAAATGGGTTAATACTACATAATAAAATAATTGCGGTAGACGTTCCAAGCTCTGTATAAGCTGTTCACCAGTACAAATTTCAATTGTAAACCAAAACTATTGTTTGTACATGTTCACGTTCAAATATACAGTGTGTCCACGTATAACCTGACCTACCTTTATTTTCGCAACCGTTGGTCCTAGATGCATACTTACAAATACAAAAATTCTTTAAATAAGGTAAAGAATTATTTTTAAAGCGATATGGGTCAAGAAAAAAATTTATTAAAAAATTACGAAATTTAAATTTTTATACGGTCCCCCGGTCCTATAAGTGATATTTAGTAAAACTTTACTGTGACACTAACAAGTAAGACAAAAACAGTCCCATTCATCTAACATTAAAATTGACCGAGTTATAAAACTTTGAAATGCACGACTTAAACCACTTTTATGCATCTCAAAACAGATGTTTTCCGCCATGCTTTCAGGGACCGTATTTAAAGTACTTAAACTTATTTCAAGGTATCTGCGCTTTGAAAGAAATCGTCCAAATATTACGATTAAGTTTTATTAGTTAAGTTTCAGATTAGTTAAAGTAATTGTATTTTAACATATGTTTTATTTTGTAAGGATTTGAAGCTATGATTTCTTTTAACTAAAATTGTGCTATTTTCATAAGGTTTTATTTAACTTGCAGTGATTGTCTTTCCAGTTTAAAATTTGTACTAGAACTTTAACTTACTTTCAAATGTCCGATCGAAGTTAAATTTTACATACTGACTTAAATCCGATGACAATGCAATATTATTATGATTTTCGACTCTTACCATCTTATACATACTTATATTAGAGGATAATAATAAAAAAAAAAATTGGATAGATTACCGTCAAGAAGTTTAAGAAACAGTTTTAGATTAGATATAAACTTACGATGGTTATGTTTTTTTAAATTTATAATTACATTTTATGTATTTTTTAACGCTGGATAAAAAAATTACCACCACTTTTAACCATCATGTCAGGATCTTTCGCAAATCGTAAATTTCAAGGTTAAAAAATAGCGAAAAATCTTATACTATAAAATAGATATAAGACTTTTTTATTCGGTTTAATTTTATTTAATTCAATAATTTATTAGATTTTTTGTCTTATACTGGGTTTCTTACAGTTAAACAACTCGGGGGTCGGATGAGGTTGGGAGGGGAGGAGGGATTAATTTTAACTTTTAGCTTTTTAACTTTGAAATATGTGATTTGAGAAAATTCCTGATGTGATGGTTTAAAATGAAGGTCATTTTCGGATTCAGTGCTAAAAATGACATAAGAATCAATTTTCAAAAGCTAAAAAACATGCTACTACCCAAAAATTTTGAAGACAGTGTAATCTAACAGCATTTTAAAATATGTATCATTTTGTAAATAATAGAGGGTGTTGTTTTTTATCCTTTTATTTAGCAAAAAGTCTTTTATTTTTATCCTCTTATGATGTTCAGAACAAATTGTGCATTTTGCAGTAATATGTCAGAATGATTAAATATTTCAAATTTATAGTGCAATACTAATTTTACTCTCAACCATTTCTTTAATATATCTGACGAAATTATATTTATACTAAATTTGTGAATGACCCCCAATTTGCAGCAAAAAATATGCTCCAACTTTAAACAGCTATTACTCTGTCAATTTTAATCGTAGAATAACGGGACTTTTTTTTTGCCTTACTTGCCAGTGTAACAGGGAAATTTTACTAAATATAACTTATAGGACCGGGGGACCGTATAAAAATTTAGTTTCTGTAATTCTTCACTAAATTGTTTTTTCGCTTCAAACTTTTTTTTTATTTTAACCCTGCACCTAATTTTGACCATTTTTGTAATTGGAAGTATGCATCTAGGACCAACCGTTGCGAAAATAAAGGTCGGTCAGGTTATACGTGGATACACTGTATACCATTTATTATAGTATATCACCATGGAGTATACGTCACAGTAGGACCACACATTCTAGCGGAATTGTACATGGCTCATTTAGGGGAGATTGTTGTAATTTTATAAACCAAACTTCTAGAAAAAATCTACTTTTAAAATTATTACAGTTAGATTAATTCACTGTTTTATTCATTTCAAAATCTCGAATGTGGTCGATATCTATTGAATCATTAACAAATTTAGATTGTAAATTGCCTGATTTGTGAGCGAGTTTTAGGTCTTCTAAGCGGATGTTGCATGATGATTCAATTTCACCAATATACTCAGAGTCATAGTCTTTATAAGTACTGTAAAATATATAGTTATTATGTGTGGAAGGGGAGATTTTAGGCTTGAATTTTCCTAAAATATTCTTCATAACTCATCAGGCATTTGTACTGATGATGATCTTGAAAGGAGCTTAAAAAATTTACATAGATTTTATTATGTGATATTAATGTGTTGTTTTCAGTTTTATTAAATGTATTTTTTGTTTTAAAATTCTGATTAAGATGTAATATGTTTAGCTATTGGAAATACAAAAAGTTACTTTATTTTAATCGTATTAAGTCAAGTCCAATATTAGGTAGAAGGTTAGTAATTCAAGGTCAACGTTATCAGGTAGTTCAATGACATTCACTTCCACTATACAAATGTATGCAATTTCGTTAAAACTTTCGTATGTGGAAGTTTGAACAGGTCGTTGAGAGGGTATTTGACGGATTGCGAGAAGTGTCATTTATCCCTTTAAGACCGGACTGCTTTTTGAGTTTTTTTTTTAAAAGAATGATATAACTGAAATTTGTAACTGATAATTCACTATCTGTTGACAAAATTCACATAATATAGTTTATGTTAACCAGCAAAATCACTCGATTCCATCATTTATGGAATAGATAACCCAGGAAGGTAGAATTTTAGTAAATGCCTAACTCGCACGATCGTGCGAGTCCGGTCTTAAAGGGCTATTTGGAAGAATAGAAGGAGGAGACAAAGCTTATAAATCTGTAAAGCTTCCAATTTGATCAGGGGTGTCCACACATCTTAGATGTGATTCTTTGCACCTCTAAAATGTTGTAAAATGTAACACAAATGTTTCTCTATCTCACATTATATCACTTTATACTTCCTATATTCGTATTTAATTTTTTTGAAGAAATAAGACATTAAGCATTTAAAAGATATGTGAGACAAAACAAAATAAAGATCTTGTGGAAGTTTCATGTTCTTAGGGGTATCCATACATTTTATATTTGATTCTTTGCACTTCTAAAATGTTGTAAAATGTAACACAAATGTTTCCCTACCCCACTTTATATCACTTCATATTTCCTATATTCGTATTTAATTTATTTTTTGCCGAAATAAGACGTTATGCATTTTAAAGATATGTGAGACAAAACAAAATAAATATCTTGTGGAAGTTCGATGTTCTTAGCTGTAAAATAATTCAAATGACTTCAATTTTTATACTTGTTTCTTTTAATTTTTCGCTCCAATGCATGTAGGCTATTTTAAGAGACATGTGTGAGCATATGTGCAGAAGTATGTATAGAAGATGTGTAGCAGTATTTGTAGAACATGTGTAGAATATGCGTAAATAATTGTAGAAATATGCATAGGGATATGTGTAGAGACATTATTATAATGTGCGGGGGAAAATGTGTAGGATACA
Organism: Maratus speciosus; assembly: GCA_963932465.1. Classification (NCBI taxonomy): domain Eukaryota; kingdom Metazoa; phylum Arthropoda; class Arachnida; order Araneae; family Salticidae; genus Maratus; species Maratus speciosus. The sequence continues at coordinate 64,721,223 of OZ010789.1, forward strand.
CGGGATATCCATAAATGATTGTCGGGGTTTCATTACATCATAACTTATGATTTAAGTACATGACAAAAAATATTGTTGCATATTCATAAGGTACAAATCAAAAAGTTTTTTCTAATAACGCAAACAAAGTTATGTATATGTGTGAAGTTGCAACTCAAAACGTTATTAATCAAATAACGATTATAATAAAATAATAATTAACGATATGAATTTATGAAATGAATCAAAATGTTCTTAATGAGTTATGAACACGAAGTTTTCCCTTTCAATTTAGCTATTTACAGACATTAACACAAGTTTTTTTTCACAAATATGTAGATGCAAAATGATTAGTAAAATGAGTAGCATCTAGTAAAATATTTTTTGCGTTAATGTCTGTAAATATGTACATTGAAAGTAAAAACAATGTGATTAAACATTGGCATTATTGTGATTTATTTAAAAATTATGAAAAGAAAAGTTAGATAGATATTATATAATTCATTAATAACTTTTTATAAATTTGAAATAAAATATATTAATTATTACTTGATTATAATCTTTATTTGACTAAAAACGTTTTGAGTTGTGCTTTCTTTACGAATACATAATAATATTTTTCGTCATGTTCACAAATCAGAAGTTATGAGGTAAAGAAACTAAGACAGTCATTTATGGAAACTCAGAATAATGAAAATATATAGATTGTCATAAATGCTGAAAATTTAGTTATAATGATGAAGAGACCGTTAATTAATGATGAAAATTTAGTTATAATGATGAAAAGGCCTTTAAATTTCCACGTTAAATCGCACAAAACAAATTTTAAAATATTATATAAGATAGTAATGGTTGCTTATTAATCTTCCCTGGCATTATCTTAAACCATTTATTCAGGACACAAAAGTATGTACTTTGATTAATATTTCGTGCAGTGGAAAACCGAATTAATTACAGTCATTCAGGGTAACTTTGATCCGCATTTTCTCTATTTTCATATGCCACACTCTTATTTTAAGAATATTGTTGCAACTAAGGGCATAAAAGAGAAGAAATGATCCTAAATTATTGTATGACTATCAAAAATTAAGGAATAATAATGATAAAAGCAATAAAAAATGAATTTTTAACCTAGTTCAAAGTTACCCAGCCATTTAGAGTAACTTTGCGCCATATGATAAATATTATCTAAAATAATTCATTATAAAAAAATTATTATAGTTAGGACAACTTTGAACCCTAAAAAATGTTTTCAGATATGTAAAGGCTCCGAATTTACATTTCCCAACATCACAAGATTTGTATATTTTATCATATTACAACAAATATTATGCATAAGAAAAGTGGAAGGAGAGAACCATGAATATTTAGAAATTAAAAAAAAAACTGTTTATTGTTCAGATAAAACATAAAAATACAGTGAAAAACAATTTTCAATGCTTTAACAAATAATATATCCATAGTTACAGTAATATATACTAGTACTAGTATTATTCAAACAAGAATAATAAATGTCGAATGTATGAAATGTCAAATTTGAGTAGCCCCGCCCCGAATAACGCCTTTAACCCCTTGGGGACGAGCGACACGTATACGTGCCACATGAAGCGCTCAGAATCCTTGTTTTTCCTCACCAGTAAAATTTTACTGTAAAATTTGCCTTATTTAATCAGCGCATTATCCCGATTCAAGAAGACACAAATTACTGTTTTTAAAAAACGGTGACAAAAGACTAAAAATTTCGTAAAAGGCTCCCGTCCCGAAGGGGTTAAATGAATTTTGTGTTTTTTAGACATATTTGTGAAAATATTTGCATGTTATATCTAATGCACACTTTCGGCATTTATATAAAATATACGTGCAAATATGGGAAATTTTTGACAGTAGCACCTATAATCAGTAAGTTTTAAACATCAGTATAACTTTGAGCCGGCTCAAAGTTACCCTGAAATTGTGGTAAAATGTTAGTGCTTTCTCATTTTACATTTTATTAACTATTAATAAATAAATAATCACAAAATATTAACACATTTACATTATTTAGATAATAATATGTCTGATAAATGAGTATATTGTTACTTACTATGAAAATTTAATTGGATTATAACAACATCAAAACAGCATTCAAAATTAACATGAAAACAGTACTTCACAAAAATAGTTAGATGATGCAATTAATTGCGCATAATGGTGCTAATTTATTTTCTAAAATAAAGAGTAAAAATCCCAGTTTAGAACCTTACCAGTTAAAAATATTGAAAATTAGGAGGTGGTGCAAAGTTACACCCCATGGTTCAAAGTTACCCTGAATGACTGTATTAGGTTTAAAGCACAATTCAACAGATTCACGAAGTTAGTGTTCAGTTGTACACCAGTGATAATGCTTAATTCACGAGACTTGCATGCAATTGAAAAGTACGTCCTATATTTCGTAACAACTGTAAAATACCATTCATGTAGAGTAATCGAGAATAAAGAAGACATTTAAAGGGACGCAAGTTTTCGAAATCTACTACCATTATGATATATGTAGGGATAACATGTAGATTATCTGTAGGGATGTGTAGCATATGTGTTAAGGGTTATGTTTAGGAGTATGTGTTGAAGTATGTGTAGAATAAGTGCGGGGAAAACGTGTAGATTATCCTACGTGTAGATATTTTGGAATATAAGGGCTTCAGTATTAAGTATGAAAAAAATTATCACGTTACCTCGGTTGTAACTTCAAATAGCGTACACGATGGTCATGAATCCTTAATTAACCCTTTAAAACCAGACCCGCACGATCATGCGGGTTAGGCAATAACTAAAATTCTATATTCCTGGGTTATCTATTTCATAAATGCCGGAATCGAGCGATTCTGCTGGTTAACAGAAACTATATTATATGAATTTTATCAACAGATAGCGAATTATCAGTTACAAATTTCAGTTATATCATTAAAAAAAAAAAAAAAAAAAAAAAAAAAATACTCAAAAAGCTGCCGGGTTTTATTATATTATATGAATTTTATCAACAGATAGTGAATTATCAGTTACAAATTTCAGTTTTATCATTGTTTAAAAACAAAACAAAACAAAAAAGCTTCCCGGTTTTAAAGGATTAAACATTTCGGTCATTATCTTAAATCATTTATTCTGGACACAAAAGTGTGTAGTTTGATCAATATTCTATGCTGTTGAAATCATCTAACAACGGGATAGAATTATTGTTATTTAAAATTCTTTCCGAAAGATAAAAATTCACAAAATTTGTATTTATTGCAAGTCTGTACCGATCTTAATTTATGAGAATTACAAACATTTTAAAAAGTATTTCCTACCTTCACATAACGCTCCACCAGTGGCCGAGAGGTTCTGCTCTCGAAGCTGGTAGACGGGAGGGGCTGGGTTCGATCCAAATCGCGCCCGTCGGCCTAATCGTTCGGAGTTTTCGTGGTTTTCTTCGAACCTTGGTTCTCCAAGCGTTAATACGGGTTAGGTTCCCTTAGAAAGACCTCCACGGAAGGCACTACCCCCCAGGGCCTATATCCCACGTGCTGATAATTGGCCGACATAAATGCAACCAACCTTCACATAACAATTGTAAATCAGATTCATAATACATAATTGTGGGAAATAAAGAAGAAGGTTAAATTTTTAAAATGAAGCTTTGTATTTTTTGTTCTTAAAACAATATATACATGGTGGTTCTAAAATATCTTTGGTAATAAAACGTACGAAAACAAACATATATCAGACAAGAATACAGGGTCACAATTAATTTATTTATTGAAAAATACAGGGCGTCTCGATCCAATAGATCTTTTCTATTAATTCATAACTTTTATATACGAGTCCTTGATTTTGAAAGTGCGGCAAGTTCATTTTATATTATTGCTAAATGTTTAGTGGTTTGCATTTGAATGGGTTTAAAAATATTCGCAAGTAGTTATAGACTTATTTTATATTTTTTATAGTCTTATTTTATATCAATTTCGTATGCAATAATGGTTATCCGTGTTAGTTGGAAAAACATTGTTATGGTTAAAACGTTGATTTTATATGAATGAAATAAAATAGAAAAAGGGGAACATTTTATTCGGATAAGACATAATAAAAAAGTGAATATTTTATTTTATTTATTTATTTATTATATCATTTCGATATTTCATCCCTTTGTTATAAAAGTTAGAATAAAACTAAAATTAAACTTAATTGTATAGGAGAATGAAGAAAAATAAGTAAAAATATTCAAGTAGTAAGTTGTATGTTTATAGTTATGTTTTTTAATTTAGAAAGTGAATATTTTAAAAGTATTCATGAGGAAATTCTGATTGCGCTTGTTAATAGTATGCAAAATAAAAAATAATTCTATTCACAGTACATACTTTTCAACTTCCATTTAATCTTCCGTAAAATGAGGATTAATTTAACCCAGGTTAAACACGTTTCGAACCGGAAATATTTTTAATCAATAAACTAAATAAGATATACGAAGAAACATGAAATTACTATAAATAATGATTCATCAGATAAATTTTCTGGTTTAAAACGGGGTTAACCCGTGTTAAATCAATCTATATTTTACGGAAAATCAGTTTCAAGTTGCCAAGTATGACAATATACTTGCCTCACTTTCATAATCATCGCATCTGAAATATCGTGGTTCCCAAAAAAATTCTAGTAACAAATTTATACTGATATGAAAATATATTTATTAAGAATTGATCTAAAACATACATTTTATGTTAATTTTTAATAAGATTTAGCTTTAATGAATTTTACCACTTTTCAACATTAACCGCTTATTTAATGAACATATTTTAACGACTTGCCTTGCTTTGCAAAAAGTGCGGTCTAAAACAAATAAATCCTTATCTTCGGATTCCAATAATTTTTATATGAGATCATAAACAAAGCGAGTCCTTACGAACAAAATATATATTGTCGATTTGTGTAATTTCTTTCTCTCTTTTTAAAGTCGCTAAAAAAGGGGGCCTATCTGACATTTATTTAAGATTTTTTTTATAATCTTTATAAGTGTAATTGTTCTTATTATAAAAAAATTAAAAAACAACTTGCACATTTTGTCATATCCGAAACGGATAAAGAAATAAGTAACATATTAATTCATTTACTTTTAATGTCTTTTTCAAACGACTTAGAAAAATTTGATAAAAATTCGATTACAATCGAAATGAAGAAAGTTTCAGAACTTTGATTATCTAAACTTTTACAATGGAAGATAAGATGACATAAAATTTATGGTCTCTTGAGAATAAAGTTTTCTTGGTTCATTTTGTTTTTATAATATCTAGAAGAGCGTTCAAATGATTTTTTGTTATCGCAAATTATTTGGTCGTCACTTGTTTGGATCAATAGTGTCTTATATTGGAAAATACAATTTTACGTTTTAAAAGTAAGAGTGATTTCTGTTTTTTCTAATATAACTCCCTAAAGTTTCGAAACTTTTTGATAAGAAAGAGTTTTTAGAACATTTTTCTAGAAATTTTCTGATGATGCTATAAAGATTTATTATAGTAGATTTACTTTTAAAATGTAACAACAGAATTAGAACATAGATTCATTCATCTCTATAAATATTTAATAATCATTTTAGACTTTTAAAAATTAAAAATAATTCACTTTTGTAGTATGCTGTAAAACTAATAAAATGCACTCAATTGTTCATCCAGAGGTATAGATCAAATCGAGGTAGTTCTGAGATACATTTCTAAACTTTTCATAATCACTTTCGATCTGTTGTCTCTAATTCCAAATAGAAGATACCGTAAATTATGTTTTTTTTTCTTTACCTGTTTATGGATAAAAATATATTGTATATCAAAAAATAAACGCTAAAAACCCGAAAACATAACCCATATTACCCCCACGGAATGAAGCTAATATGAAATGATTAAAAACTTTAAAACAAACATTTCTTCCAGAAAATCATTTCCTTAAATAAAAAAACTTACTTCTCCACATAATCTCCCCTTACATTTAAGCATTTGCAAAATGCGCGGGAAAGCAACGTGCTACTCGTGAAAGACCTCGGCGAGTTGCACATCGCTTTTCCACACATTTTACGTTCTTTGCTTTGCTGAACTGTATCAGAAAATCTTGACTCCAGGAAAATTTGTTATTGCACAGTAGGGTGGTCCTTAAAAAATTAAATTTAAAATTTTCTATGGGGCACCCTCCTATTTTGTTCTATGTATAAAATAAAGACCTCCACAAAAATTTCAAAATTTTAAAACATTTTTTAGGGGTCGCTACCAAGGTTTGAATTTTTTTAAATTAAAAATTGACATATTTATTATTCTAATAATATATTATTAATACAAATCCATAGTCATTGCCAAATGGAATCATGGTATGATATTAGGCTGTAAAGACTGTCTTTTGTTTCAAGTTTCAATATATTTACACAACCTATTATCCGAACACAGTCAGGAGTATTTCATGTCTACACTCTATTTCACCTGAACTTGGCCCCATTGTGAAAGGTAGAAAATCTAACATTCCGCCTTGAAAAATAGTTCTCCGTTATTTTTTAATCTTAAATATCTAAAATGCGTAGGAATTTATAAGATAATGTTTATAAATTATAGATTTTGATTTTTTTATATTCGTAAAATATCATACTAAATAGCCATATTTGTATCAAAGAGTATCGTATCGAAGAGTATCCTATCATTCGTATTAGAGCACCAAAACTTAAAAAAAAGTTTTCGGAAAGCTTTCCTTTGACTGTTCACTGGGATTGCAAAATTTTAGAAGACATTTCAGGATCTGAAACTGTAGACAGATTAACCATTATTGTTTCACGTAAAGGTACTGACCATTTAAATAGCTGTTCCACAATTTCAATCAGGAACAAGTGAGGCAATAGCTCCTGCTGTTAACGAAACATTAGAGTTGTGGAGATTATAAGCAAGTAAAATGTATGACTTTTGATATAACCTTTGTTGATACCTGTTTATCAGGAGCAGCTTGAGCTGTTCTGGATTAGAATATGAACAAAGAAATGGTTTGGCTTGCAATCATCACATCCTTTAAATTATACTTGAGGAAGTTGTTATTAAGTCTCTCGGAGTTTCAAGCGGACCGGACATACCATTCTTCCAACGATTTAAAATTTCGTGGATGTCTATCGATTATGGCATATTTCAGACACTCATAACTGACAATTTAATCAATGAAAAAAATAACACATAATGCGTCCGAAATTACAGAATTTGCTCAAAATCATCTTAGAGATTTTCAACCAATGGACAATTACAAGGAACCGATAGACCTTGCCATCATTTTCTTAGGAGCAGTACCCGAAAGAGGTGCTTACATTAGAGCTCCAGGTGGGGATTGCATTGGGCTCCATGAATGGTGAAGGTGATGTACTTGCTCAAGATTTATTTATTTAGAGATCAGTTTAAACTCTCTAAGTAGAAAAAATCTGGAGTTCGTCAAGTTTTCTCGTTTGTTGTGAAAATCTACATTCACACTGGTATCAGTCCCAGTGATTTATTGCTCCCGAAGAACTTGAAAAAAGACGAAAATGTAAATGAAATAATTTCTTTGTGCGCTTTGAAGAAATTCCTAGGACATTTCTGTACTTCACAGAACTAGTTGCTTTTGCATTTTTCGATGACAATGTCTTTTTTGAAAATAAAAGAAAAATGGTGCATGCTTTGAAAAATGAAGAAAATTATGAACCTTTGAAACGTACACGGACTGATCCTGATGTCATTCTCCAAAATAGCTTGCAAGATTTTCTAACAAACAGCACTCTGGGTTTATTTTTTTAAATTATGGATTTACCTTTAGACTTTTTTGAAACAGATGCAACTAATAGGAATAAAAATGAATCCTACAAGACATGTAAGGCACTAGCGACTTCAGTCAAACTTGTTAATGATGTAGCCGAAAGTTATATAGCACTCATGGAGGAATACAATCAACTTCATTCAAAAGATAAAGAACAAAAACAGTATTTCAAGGATATGATGATGTTAATCCAAATCATTTCTTTGTTCATATTCTGCTCCAGAAGAACACAAGCTTTTCTTGATAATCCGGTATTAACAAAGGCTATATCAAAAATCATAAATTTTACTTGCTCGGTACTCCCCACGACTCCAATATTACGTTACCAGCAGAAGCTATTGCCTCTTGAACTATCCTGATTGAAGTTTTGGAACAACAAGCAACTGGTCAATACCTTTACCTGAAACAATAATGGGTAATCTGTCTACAGTTTCAGATCCTGAAATGTCTTCTAAAGTTTTGCAATCCCAGTGAACAGTCAAAGAACGCTTGCCGAAAACTCTTTTTTTAAGTTTTGGCCTCTGCTTGCTCGTCTTCAGATACGAATATGTCCATTAAGTACGACATTTTACGAATATCAAAAAGTCAAATTCTATAATTTATAAACATTATCTTATAAATTTTTATGCATTTTAGCTATTTAAGATTAAACAATAACGGAGAACTATTTTTCAATGCGGAATGTTAGATTCTCTACCTTTCACAATGGGGCCAAGTTCAGGCGAAATCGAGCGTAGACATGAAATACTCCTGACTGTGTTCGGACAATAGGTTGTGTAAATATATTGAAACTTGAAACAAAAGACAGTCTTTACAGCCTAATATCATACCATGATTCCATTTGGCAATGACTATGGATTTGTATTAATAATATATTATTAGATTACAAAATATGTCAATTTTTAATTTAAAAAAAAAATTCAAACCTTGGTAGCGACCCCTAAAAAATGTTTTAAAATTTTGAAATTTTTGTGGAGGTCTTATTTTATACATAGAACAAAATAGGAGGGTGCCCCATAGAAATTTTAAAAGTTAATTTTTTAAGGACCACCCTATATGCACAGTTGTGTTAAATGAGTGATTGGTGAAGTTCTTTGGATATCATTTTGCAATCTACTAGAAATTTTGAAAAAAGTAAAATAATGCTTCAATTAAATGTGTTGTAAATAATATAAATAATTTGGTCATTGCAGCATTAGTATTGTGATATGTTTGTGATAAATTGTAACTAAATTGATTATTTTAAACTTTATGATTACTACACAATGTGTCATTCTGCAATGTGACTTTCTGTAGTGTGATTTTGAGGTTAAAACTGATTTAGAAGAGTGTTGTAAATAATGTAAATAGCTTAGTAGTTATTGTAATTGTAGTAAATCGTATCATATTGTGTCATATCTTAAAAATTGTACTGAAACATGCATATAACCTGGTAACTACTGTAATTGCATCATATCTTAAGTGTTATTAATTTTAGTAATTATTATCTAAAAATACTTAGTTTATATTCAAACCAATATACTAACTAACGTTCCCTGGGTTGCGGTGCCGCAAGGGTGGAAGAAACATCCCATTCTGGGCTAGGGGCTTGACCCAACCATCAGCCACAAGCAGGTTCCCAGGGTGGGCGATTAGATTAGATTAGTAGTTTGGGGTGTGATGATGAACTAAAGATTGCAGAGAGCAAATGGCTTAATATGGGACTGACGGCAGGCGAGTATAATAAGCTGCTGAACAGATATGACAAATGCCTAAATGTACGGGTGATTATCTTAAGTAAGCTTCACTTATATAGGGAAATAATTTTTACGATCAAATGTTTGTTTTTAAAATTTTCACAGCCAAACGGTCGTTACGTTGTGGATCACCCTCGTAAGTGGTTATAAGTACAAAGAAAATTAGCAAAGACTTTCTCCTTTTCGCATATTAGCCTTATACACATACACTGTCTTACATGAGCCCTTTACACTATGTCACATTAACCACTTACACTGTCTCATATTACACTGTCTCAAATTTTGAGTGTATTCGTAAATTAAATGATGTAGGGTAGACCGGGGCTAGTTGGCCATAGGGGCATGTTGGCGCAGTCGCGATATTTTTTAAACTTTGCATTAGATGACATTCTCAGTCCAGCCAAGTATGCGTTGCTTCGCTTACCTCTTTCAACATCAGCACCATATAAGTCGGAGCGTCCGTTAAAGAATTATTGAGAATTAACTAAATTTTGCAAAAGTGAGTACATTCCCTCTCTTATAAATAATCGTTTTTCATTTGTTTGTAGATTACATTTTAGATTTTGATAGATAATAATTCTGAAAAATAATTGTTCGCAGTTATTGCAGGGCATGTTTTCTTATTGAAATACTTTCAGAATAATTTAAACCTTTGATAACCATCATTTAAATGACTTGAAATTTGGTGTCTAGGCATAGTTTGAACCGAAGATTTGAAATATCTCGTTAAAATTGGGTATTGCCATTGAAAGAAATGAAGTTAGGATTCGTTTTAATATGTAGATGACCCCCTAAGAAAATTTTATATACATCATTTAAAAGTAGACTTTATTTCCAATCGTTCGGTACCAGTATCTTTCTTCTATGATGATTTGTTGAGGAGTTAGTAGGGGGTGTTTACTTTTTTTTTTGCACGATTGTACGTTTCTGAGCTCACTATAATGTTTTGTTAGTATAAAGGAAATTGTTCAAAGGAATAATTCGAGATAAATTACAATTGCTTCAGTAATATTTCATTGGTCTCTCTGATGACTAGTAGATTTCTCAGTTCCAGATACTTTGTTATTGATCTGTATACAATTACTTTTAACACCTTTGCGACGAGAATTCCGTATAGAATTTTGAATCTTTTCCAACCACTATTTCCAAAACTCAAATCTTTGTGTAATGAATCGCAGAAATTTTGGTTATATAAGCAAAAATTCCTGTTCCAAAATTCTTGTAGTAAAAATTAAGGACAGTCAACACACTGTAGGTCATGTCACTCACCCACAAGAAAAGTAACACATACCTACAAAAGTAAATATCACAGGGGAGACAAAAGAAAATTCGATTGTTTTTACTGTAACATGAAATTATAGTACATAGCTCTGCATGCACCAGTAAAAACGTGGTTTAGAAGATTTAGTAATTTTACTTCCTAACTCAATTTGTCCCCATTCTGTGGTCACGAATTTACGTTCAACGTAATAATGAGATTTTCCGGATAACAACACTTTTGAAACTTTCCTTTATTTACAGACAGACATATTAGTGGAATAAAACGCAAAATGAATTTTTGCGAGTTATGTCACTTTTCTTGCAGGTGAGCGATCTATACGCGACGCCCTTCGCTAAGAAGTTTCTTCTGCCGGAAGATAATTTTATATTACCTCTGTAATAGTTTAACATTCTTTCACAGTACGTGTGTAATGTGCCATCATCTGGAGTTGCTGGAATGAAATCGCTGAAATTCTGATTAAATAAGCAAAAATTCCTGTTTAAAATTCTAGTAGTAAAAATTAAGGCTCGTTAACACACTATAGGGCATGTAGCTAACCCGTAAAAAAAGTGACAGATATCTAAAAAAGTAAATTTCACGAGACTGTTTTACTGTAACATGAAATTATAGTACTGAGCTCTGCATGCAGCAGTAAAAACGTGAGTTATAGGGTTTAATAATTTTACTTCCCCACACAATCCCCCCCCCCTTCTATCGTCACGAATGTACGTATAGAGTAAAAATGGAATTTTCCGGATAACTACACTTTTGAAACTTTTCTTTACTTAATGACAGATATATTAGTGGAATAAAACGCAAAATGAATTTTTGCGAGTTGTGTCACTTTTTGCGGGGGAGCGATATATACGCGACACCCTTCGCTAAGGCGTTTCTGTTGCCGGAAGATAATTTTATATTACCTCTGTAATATTTTAACATTTTTTTCACATTACGTGAGAAATGTGCTGCCATTTGGAGTTGCCGTCTCGCAGTTGCTGTTTTGTCGATTTATGTGAGCTTCACTTTGGATTTAGCTATAAATAATTGTGTATTTAGATCTCGTATGGAGCCTTCCGTTAAAATTAGAAAGCAAACCTAATCATTTAACCCTTATTAAAAAAGAAAGGAACTTACCGGAGAGAAATTTACTCATGTAATATGTTTTACTATTCATAGAAAATTTGCCATGTATGATGCTATGAGAGTTGTAAAATATTCTTCGTAACATGACTAACACAATTCTTAATAAAAGAGTGCAATATTTTTCCAAAATGTAATTTCAATACTGCTTTATTTGATACACGTTGAATATTACTAAATTAGCACTGCAAAATATATATCTAAATGTTGTATTAAATAGATAAAAAAGAAAATATCAAATCATAAAGGGTTTAATTTACCGAAAATATTTTGATAATTAAATGATTTTTATACGTGGGAAATGTTATGTATAAAGATTATCCCAAATTAAATGATAATTTCTCATACATGTAAAGTTTGAAACTTTATTTCTAAATAGTTTTGCAGCCAACCTTGCATAAAACGTAGTCATATCGGAATTACGATTAATTATTTGTAATTTAAAGCTTCATGTTCGTCATGTATGTAATTTATCATATTGTAAATTATGCTCGTACTATTCTGATATGGGGATTATAAAGACAGTTATGTAATGACTTCAATGTAACTGAAATTCCTTCCCCAAGAACAATGGGCGTTAAAGTCAATTTAAGATTCATGAAAGCAATATGTAGGTTTCATTACAGTAATCATCTCTCCTGACTTACTGAATATTATGTTCAAATCAAATGGAGTAGAATTGATCGTTTGGACTAAAGGATGTTTCCTGTAATAAGAGTGTCTTTGGACTTATTTTTTGAAGTGCGTTTTCAACGATGTTAGGTGTTGTTTAGTTACGTTAAATTTGAGTATCTTATTTGTTAAAATCTTTATATAATATGCAGATCCAAGAAAAATAATTCAATTAAAATAATATTATTGCATATATGGGGCATTCTCACACTCTTTTGACTTTTGGGAAAAAAAATTCTGACAAAATTAAACTTACTGAAATAACATTATAATCTGATAGACGAATGCCTTAATGATTCAAAATAAAGAAAAAATGATTAGCAGTGAAAAAAATTTCTATATAACTGAGGTTTAAGTTAAACTTGTGAGTTTAATTTTTCTTACCATTTTACACCCATAACTTTTTATTTTCTTCTAAATTTTTACTTATAACGAATTTGCATAGTACCCACAGGACATTCAAATAAGAAATAATAACAATGTAGTACTTTTAACACAGAATGCTTGTATAACATTGTCTTAAAGGGGTGTAAAGAAGGGATGGTAAGTAAAATATGAGGAGGGTATTGGAAAAAAAGGACGAAATGGTAAAAAAAGGAACTGTAAGGGTGGAACGTAAGGAAAATTACTAGCTATTTTTAGGAAAATCATGTTAAGACTAAGTGATAGCCACAATGTTCATTGATTTTTAGAAACAGTTGTTAACATTGGATTAAATTAATTTTTTTTTAATTTACCTCGAAAAGTGCAGGAATAAAACTTGGGGACGGCGAGACTACCAATAAAGCCACGATGTTTGAAATTGATATTGAAATGCTGATTTAAATTCTACAGTAAATTTCCTGCCAAAGAATTTTAGACATTATTTCTCTAGCATACTTCTGCATGAGAAAAAACTTGAAAAAAATTCTGTGGCTGCATCTGAAATGATTTTCTGTATAATTTTAGAATAGGGATGGTAAGGAATCTAAAACCCAGGGACAGAGTTTAAAAAATAATAACAACCCTAAAAATGTGTGCAGGTTAATTTTTAGCTACATATGTATATAAAACAATAGTTCCAGTTTCAGAAAAAAATTGCATCGAATTATTTTTATTGAAACAATTTTATCCAAACAGCTCCAAACTTAAAAATCAGCATCAGGGACACGGGACGGTATAGGAGTTTTCCAGGTGTTTGGACTCCCAACATCGTCCAAAACTTATTTATCTCGTTAATATTGTCGTGCAATCATGCAATGAGATGTTTCCCAGTACATAAAATAAAAAAAACACAAAAAAGTAAAAATAAAAATTAGTGTATAAGTTAAAATAAAAATTATTATTCAGGGACATGAAAGTCAAAAGTTGTAAGAATGCCCCATATATATGCGTCAGAGATGTTCTACACTTTTAAACTCAAAGAAATTTAGTATTGCCATAAAATATACCAATATTTCCCCCATACATATTTACTGATCCTATAAATATATTTCCAAGGGAATTCGTGAAAAATAATACGAATTTATTCGCCGGAACAAAAATTGATATTGGTGACAGAATTATGCGTCAGACCTTTGTTTAAAAAAAAAAATGCTTATCAGACCTATGCGACTTATAGAACCGAATTAAGGGGAAAATTAACGATAATTCGTGATGGTGTAAAATTATATCTTCACTGTAAAAAAAATATGTAACGTTACTCCATAAAAAATTCATGGCAGTCTTGCTGCCTCCATTTTATTGAGTAATTTAACAGATATAACTGGTGTTACGTTACACTAATGTGTAATATTACACCAATTACATCAGTTTTAATTACACAATTATATAAGTTAAATTACTCCATAAAGTTGGAGGCAGCATGTTGTAACCAATTTTTTGAAGTAAAATTACATAATTGTTTTACAGTATTCTCTAAAGCCAGGGTGTAAATAGCTTGACCGTCACTGAGTAAGAGAAATATCGTATCTTTGCCTGTGATTTTAGAGACTTTAGCCATTTCTTGCATTCGTCGAAAGTTTCAAAGTTATTAAAAATTTTATTTTAAAAAGAGTAACGAACACTGTCACCGCAGTAAATGAATTTTCTGTGTCCGGAAGTCTTTCTCGGCTAATATTTAGAATCTAAGATTATTAATTAAAAATCTAATGAAGAATCTTTATTAATTAAGAATCTAATATTAAAACTATTGCGCATAAAAATATGAGAACTGGCAGTTTTGTAGATTAGTGATAGATAAATACGCTGAAACAGACAGATTTTAAATCGAAGAATCATTTTAAGAACCATTTAACCCATTTATGCCTAGCGTCCCATTTTTGGGACTCTTCGAATTTTTATAAATTTGTATAATTTTCTTCTTCTTTATAACATGAAAATTAGATGAAATGATTATCTATAAATGTCTTTATCTGTTATCGAAAGATGGTAGAATAAGATCGATATTTATTTGCTTAAAATGAAGGCTTTTTTCGGAGTTTATAGATTTCTCATTTTCAAGATGATGAAATGAAAAAGTAAGTTTATTTTTGTTTTTTCTACCAACAATTTAAATAAATAAGTTATAATCGTAGTTTGTAAACTTCTTTGAAATACGTATTTTTTAAATTGTGAAATTACGCGTTGAATCCCAGTTTGTATGCATTTTTGTAACGTACAAAATATAGGGTGCCAGGCACGGATGGGTACATATTTTATTAGTAATTTAAGGGGCAGTTATTTATGTAAAGTCTTTTTCAAGATGATTATGAAACAAATTTTTTTTAAGCCTCAAATAAAATTATTCTTAGTTTATTATTACTAATACTTAATATGATATTAGTCTCTGTAAAGAAATATCTATATATTTTTAGTAGTTCATAAAAATACAAATTATATAATATATATACAATTTATAAGTTTATTTTATATAAATATAGATAAAACATATAATTATGTATTTATATTATTACAAATATTATGCATATTCCCATATTTAGTACGTTTACATTTTATCAAATAAATACAAAAAAATTTTAGCATAATTTTTTTTAGTATTTTTCCAGTTCATTTTGCAACATTTAAAGTGATTTTGCCAACAAATTTGAGAAAATAGAAATTCGGGCACAAATAGGTTAAGATTGAAGTTGGCCAGAATAATTCCATTAAAAAAGTTTTATAGGAACAAAAGCTGTCTATAGCGGGTACCATCTTTTTCAGGATAATAGTTGACAAGCGTGCGGAGTGCGCTGTGACATTATTATTTTATTATTTGGCTCATTTTTAAAAAAAATTTATTCAAAATTTCATCATTTCCATAGAGATTTATTTGATTTTCCGAAAAGGTTATTTTTTATATCGTTGGTCTTTTTAACTATTATAAAATGTATTTTCAAGTGAATAATAAAAAGACAAACAAAAGTTTGGAAAAAAATTATATCTTATTTCAAACAATATATCTAAAATTTCTTACTTAAAACAATTTTTTATAGCGTCGTTATAAAATTCTGGAAGGCAGAAATATTATTTACTTAGCCATATTATACAAGCTGATTTTTAAATCATTAATTGATATTTGATTAATAATGAAAACAAATGCTAGTTTTCTCCATAGCAGTTGATCTGACTTTAAAAGTCCCCCTTTCAGAGGGATATGAAACCG
Source organism: Maratus speciosus (assembly GCA_963932465.1). Taxonomy (NCBI): domain Eukaryota; kingdom Metazoa; phylum Arthropoda; class Arachnida; order Araneae; family Salticidae; genus Maratus; species Maratus speciosus. The sequence continues at coordinate 64,737,442 of OZ010789.1, forward strand.
ATTACAGGTGATCGCCACTGTTCGTTTAATTATAATTCAATATTCCGCAATCTTTTTAAAAAGAGATCAAATTAGCATATTTTTATAATCTGTGGTGAGTGAACGGTGGTTGGCGAGCATAGCTCGTAGGGGGCAAAGCCGCTTAGTAGTATATAAAGTTAGTCTGTAGTTGTCACTAGTTAATCATGTGCAAGTTCAAAACTGGGCCTTTCATCTCTCTTTTTTCTGCTTCTTGTATTGTAATGTTTCGGAATGTCTTCTAACATGAATTTTGAGATGAGTAATGTTGTTGTCGAACATTTGGCAAATAAAGTGCATTCTGGGAACTACACTGTAAAAAAAATCTGTAAAGTTACTAAAGTTTTTCCAGGAAACTGGGATTCCTAGAACTTTTTATGTAACGGCAACAAGAAAAATTCATGTAACAGACACAGTTTTTTGCCGAAAATAAAAAAATCTGTAAGGTTACTAAGAATGTTTTAGGAAACTGGGATGCCAAGAACTTTTCATGTAGCTACAACCAGGGTTACAGATAAAATTTTAGCCAGATTACTGTAACTTTAGCAGATTTATTTGTAATGTTACAAATTTCTGTAGCTTTACAAAATCTAGTTTTGTAGATTTGCAGCTTTTTTTGTATAGTTACAGATGAAAGTTTAGTAAGCATGTAACTTTACATCTGTAGAACTTCAGACTTTTTTTTACAGTGTACGATTAAAATATTTTATATGTCACCATTCAGCGCACCAAACTATGAAAATGTCAAAAAATTTCGGTTGTGATGTTAGAAAGTTTTACATAATGTATGGTATTTGATGTTTCTTTGTTGTTAATCTTCACTTGGTAAGTACTGATAAAGACAAAATTTAAATGCGGCCAACTTCGTTTCTTTAATTTACAATAAAAGACAGATATACTTGAATAACTTATTTTATTCGCACAATTCTCTTAAACTTGATATAGAACTGACTTTTCTTTCAAGAAATATTAGTGGCAATTTTTTAGTAGTTTTGTTTTTACTAGTATTTTAAAGATAGGCTGTAGTTGCAAATATTGTAAATAAAATATGAATTTTCTTTATTATTTTGAAAATCTATATAGTCTGTCTTCCAATTTTATAAATCAATATTCCGAGAACTACTCCGAATAAATTGAATCTGAAATCTGATACGTATATATATATATATATATAAATCTTTAATATTTTTTTCTTTTTTCTCTGTATAAGTCACATTAAAATGAAAAGAAAAATAACAATATTCAAACTATTTCTTTTAAGTTGATTTTCGTCTGAAATTGCATATACGAGGAATAAAAATTTATTAATTTTGAGAAAACCTCAAAACTCTTGATAAATTTTCTCAAAATTATAAAAGTATTTTGCCAAGTAAATTTGAATTATTCAGACAACATTTTTTCAAGAAACGGAAAAATGTAATACATTACTGCAAAATTCTTGTGAAACATTTAATCCTTATTCAATGAACATTCTTTGACATTCATGAAACTATATTGCGACAAAAGTAAATGATTGGTTTGACATAACAATGGCAACGAAATACGATTTCTATAACAATTCATTAACAGTTTCAACGAGAAACATTGTTACATATTTTCTGACTCATTTTTATACTTAAAAGCATGATACTCTCGGGCATGAAGTGATTTGCAATCAGACAGTTGCCTTTATTTTACGATAAATTTAGAACCCATCTTGAGGTATACAGGATTTGTCCATTAAGTAAAGAGACTGATTCCATAAAATTCATTTATTTGAATACAATTTTACACACACTTAATATTCTTCAAAATAGCCTCCTCCTGCATTAATAAATTGTTGCCAACAACTCTGCCACCCATTTATGCTCGCCTGGAAGTCTTCAACTGGAATACTGTTGAGAACGCGCATTACGTTTTTCTGCAAGTTCTCCAGATTGTCAAAACGGTGTCCTGCTAAGCTGGATTTTAACCGAGGTAATAGAAAAAAACACGGCAGTGACAGATTGTGGCTGCACGGTTGTTGGTGCAGCGTTGTAATGCTGGTTTTTGCCGGGAACTTTGAAGGATGCGCTGGAACCAGCTTGTCACAAATTTTCCGCATTTGAAGTTCTTCCATGACAATTTGATGCAAAATCGATGCAAAATCGATACATGAATGATCGAATTTGATGCAAAATCGTAAGTCTCAATGTCTCCGCAATCATTCTTACACTCATCCGCCTATCAGAGACCAAACGCGTTTACATTTTAGCCACACTGTCTGAAGATCGAGGACTTGATAGACTCCCAGCGCGTTGTTCGTCATCGATGTCTTGTCTTCCGTCTTTGAAGACTTTGTGCCACCTAAACACTTGAGACTTGGACAAACAATCCTTCCCCTAGGCTTCTTGTAGCATGTGAAGCCTCTTAGTACTAGGTTTGTATAGTTTTACACAAAACTTTATGGCGTATTTCTATTCGACAGTCCACGTCATTCTGAAAACCTAACGTCTCATTCAAACACGTGTCTGCTTCAGGAGCGATCTGTGCTCTTCAAAGGCTCAAGGCCAACTGGCTTCTGCAACAATCTGTAGCTGATAGTTCCTACCGCATGTATCTATCGCAAACTCCGTTTCTTTGGCCTTCTGCTTGGCGCAAAAAAATTCAGTCTTATTACTTAATGGGCAGACAATGTAAGTAATTGTTCTCCCCAAACGGCATTTTTTTATTTTCCATCGTAGTCGTTTCAGCCAAGAACGTCAACATTGACACCATTTTCTGAAAAATCTGCTGCCATTACCGAAAAAAGGGAAAACAATTCGATTACATGTTTTCTTAATAAGAGAATTTGCCAATTTGATATGTTTTCGAAAAATAATGAATTGAAAAATTGTGTTAGTAAGGAGCCAGATTTGGATTTGAGAACAAACACATCCTGTGTCAAACTATGAGATAATCGTCTTAATACGAACTCTGAAAATTTTGCAATTCACGCCCTGAGGACATTTCATAAAATGGATTTAATGGCCATTGGTGATATTTGGTGGCGTTAAAACTCAAACCTTCAAACCTTCATTTAAGAAAGTAGCTTTGACTTGCAGTTTTATAACACACCAAATTTTAATAGAAATACAAACACAAATTTAAATAACTATATAAATAACACATTTAATTAATTCACTATATATTTAAATACAAAAACGTCGATTACAATTACAAGAATACCAATGGTGAATAAAATTTTCTATAGTAATTTCATTTGTTTTTTTAGTATTTTTTATTTTACGCCTATTACCTAAATCATTTTTGAGATAAAATACTCTTATCTAATTAGCGTTAACAAAATTTAATTAGATAAATTTTTTATTTAAAAAATATTCCACTTTTATACAGAAAGACGTTTTATTATAAATTTTCCACAGATTGATTTTCCGAAGTTTATGTTTTACTCTTGGTGACGTAACAGTTTGCTTTTAGCGCATCAAAACACCGATTTTAAAATTATTTTTATATGCTTAAAATGCTTTCTTACACAGGTTTCCCTTTAATTTCTAAGTTTTAAATACTTTTACCTCTGTATATGGCACTGCGCCCAGGATAACTTGAAAATAATTTAAAGATAAATTTTGTAACTTATAAATGTAACTGTAAAGTGATGTTAGAAAATAAAAATATTATGACCGAAAATATTTTATAAATAGTAGAAATATTTAATTAAATGAAATTTTTTTTGAAATTTTAACATCAGACAATTATTTATGCAAAGTATTTTATATTGATAAGTATTTCTTGATAATTATTGATAATTATTTTATGTTCAGTCTTTAGAAATTTGTAACTTTTACGAATTCTGACAAAACAACACATTTAATGCAACATTGGCTGTAAAGACATTCCACGTGCAGAATCAAAATTAGAAATGAAACATGAAATAACAGCTTTTAAAACATGTGTGCTAAAAGAAAACAGATAAGAAACCTTCTATTTTATGTGTGATACTTAAAACCACAAAAGCATAGAAACGTAAAATTCCTGTCAAAATCTTCAGAACTGAAATGACATCTATTTAATGCAAAAATTATAAATTCAATTTTTCGGTGCGATAAAAAAACTGTTTCTTTAATCTATTGTTGTAAAAATTTTTAAAGAAAAGTTTAACGATGTTTAGATAATGAATCTAGTTATCTTCGGAAATGCACTTGGTTCAAACTTTAGCCAAAACTTTATTAAATTAAAACATAATGATGACCGTTTTGAAAAGAATAAATTTTCTAGCGATATAAAGGATTTTCACGTAAATTATAATTTTACGTAAATTTTTATGAAATATTAGCATCATTGCACTTGGAGTGAAAGGACCATCAAAATATGTTAAAAATATTTTCTTAATTTTCAATATTAATGATGCATTATACAGGGTGATTCAGCTCGTCGGTGACAAACTTTAAGGATCGATAGAGCACACCTAGACGAACATTTTTGAATAGGGAATGTAGGGTCCCTGACGCGATGGTAAGGCGCTAGGCGCTTTCGAAAATTTGGGTGCCGAAATTCGAAACGTCATAAAAACTAGGGAAATGGTTAGATTTTCTTGCTTGTTGCGTCGAAATGATTCTGTTTGTTTAGACTTTCTTCAGTACCAATTTGATAAGCGTATCTCTTAAAACATGGATAGGGGGCGCTGCAGACTTTGGAGAGCTAGACAACAACTTTAAGCCCGTTATTTTGATAATTTAACACATGCTCGCCAAAGTTTATACTCTAACTTAAAGTTTGAACCCAAAAGTAGAGCCCTGCAAAAAGCGTAAGAGCCGGAATAAAATGTCAAAGTACAGGGTGGTCGAAACTCGAAGGCTCCTAGGAGATAAACAAACAGATTTCTTGACTTATGGCATGCATTTTCATGATTCTGTTTGCTGGGGCTCTCTGAAACTCAGTTGAACGGTACAAAAAGAAACATCGATAGGGGGCGCTTTGGGCAAAAAACATAATTCGTTGACATTTCGGACGCTAACTGGAAACGGGGCGCTACGATCAGTTAGAAACAAAACAAGAGAGTAATTTACTTATCATAAGAAGCTATTAAAACAGCAGTTTGTTTGTTTTTTTTAACAAACATAGCTGGTTTCAATCATGCACAATGCGCGCAATAAAATTTACATAAGGTGCTTTTTGCTGATTTATGCAAAAGATATCGTACCATATCGATATGCAAAAGATACGTAATGCGTAGACGACAACGCGAGATGACGTAGTTGTATGCGCAGACACGTCTTTTGAACGTGCGGTACCTACTTAAGCTTCGGGTTACTTGTCTGCAGATCGGTAGTAGGATGGAACGGTACACAAACTCTGAATTGGCTGACATGCATTTGGCGTATGGCGCTGCTGGTTGTAATGGACGAGCCGCTCAGCGGTTGTACGCCGAGCGTTACCCCAACAGGCAAATCCCCTGCCATGCCTTCTTCGCTCGAGTACACCAGAGGTTGTCCACAACGGGATCTTTCGACGGAGGCAGGCCTGAACGGGAGCGATCAGTGAGCACCCCCGACAACGAAGAGGCTGTGCTTAACCTGGTTGAGGACAACCCAGGTCTTAGCACGAGAGATATCGCCAGACATGTTGGCATTTCGCAAGCAACTGCGTGGCGCATCTTACGTTCCCGGAATCTGCACCCCTACCACATCCAGCGGGTGCAGTTGCTCAGAGAGCAGGATTTTGGCCCTCGAGTGGAATTCTCAAGATGGTACTTGGCGATGAGATCCAGGGATCCCCGTTTTGTAAACAGCATTTTGTTTACGGACGAGTCCACCTTCAGCCGGGAGGGAATGTGGAACGCCCACAACAGTCATGTGTGGTGTGATGAAAATCCACATGAAACCAGAAGCCGAGCAGCCCAGGAGCGTTTCTCAGTAAATGTGTGGGCCGGCATTCTGGGGGATTGCCTCATTGGCCCTTATTTGTTACCTGAACGGCTGACAGGTGGAAATTACCTGATTTTCCTGGATCAAGTGCTGCCGCAGCTTCTGGATGAGGCGCACGTACCCGAAGGTTCGCGTGGCCAGATGTGGTTCCAGCACGATGGAGCTCCGGCCCATTACACGAACGACGTGCGTCTCCATCTAAACGCAAGGTATGGCCAGCGGTGGATCGGGCGTGGGGGTCCAGTTCACTGGCCTGCCCGATCACCAGACCTCACCTGCTTGGATTTCTTCCTTTGGGGTTACCTGAAGGCCGAGGTATACCATACACCTGTCAGCAGTGCTGAAGAACTTGTGGCGCGCATTGTGGCAGCTGCAGGGCAGATCAGAGATACTCCTGGCATTGTTGGAAACACACACTCCTCAATGCGACGGAGGTGCGAAGCCTGCATCATGGCCCAAGGTCGAAATTTCGAGCATCTTCTGTAGTGTTATTTTTTGTAAATAAATTTCCAGTATCATTGATGTTTTTGGTCTAAATTTATTCAGAAGTGTTGAGCAGAGGTAGAAAATGTGTTTTCATTATTACTAACTGATCGTAGCGCCCCGTTTCCAGTTAGCGTCCGAAATGTCAACGAATTATGTTTTTTGCCCAAAGCGCCCCCTATCGATGTTTCTTTTTGTACCGTTCAACTGAGTTTCAGAGAGCCCCAGCAAACAGAATCATGAAAATGCATGCCATAAGTCAAGAAATCTGTTTGTTTATCTCTTAGGAGCCTTCGAGTTTCGACCACCCTGTACTTTGACATTTTATTCCGGCTCTTACGCTTTTTGCAGGGCTCTACTTTTGGGTTCAAACTTTAAGTTAGAGTATAAACTTTGGCGAGCATGTGTTAAATTATCAAAATAACGGGCTTAAAGTTGTTGTCTAGCTCTCCAAAGTCTGCAGCGCCCCCTATCCATGTTTTAAGAGATACGCTTATCAAATTGGTACTGAAGAAAGTCTAAACAAACAGAATCATTTCGACGCAACAAGCAAGAAAATCTAACCATTTCCCTAGTTTTTATGACGTTTCGAATTTCGGCACCCAAATTTTCGAAAGCGCCTAGCGCCTTACCATCGCGTCAGGGACCCTACATTCCCTATTCAAAAATGTTCGTCTAGGTGTGCTCTATCGATCCTTAAAGTTTGTCACCGACGAGCTGAATCACCCTGTATAAGGTAAGAGAGAAATAGCTTTCCCTACAAGAATTATCTCTGGGAGGAGAACATTCAGTAAAATCTGGAAGGTATGCGATAGTAAAGGTGTATAGCGACAACTCATTTACAAAATCTTATTTCTAAGGAAACTATTTTCTCTGGTTTTTAGTATTTTAAATATATTTGACACCCTTTTTAATACCTTCCAAGATATTGAAAACGTTTTATGAATTCGGTTTGTCTGTCTGTTCGTCCGTTCTCTAACTCACTTAAATACAGTTGGTGATAATTGATATATGTTATTAGGGTCTAGTAAGCATGTTCGGTATTGAATAAAACTATGTAGCATTTATAGTTAATTTAAGGTGGCAATCAAAATGATGCCGTTACATTACTGTGTATGGAGGAATTTTAATAAGTGTATTTTAATGATGTTACAAACGCATCGAAATTGATGTACATCAATGACGTGCACTACAGAATGCTCAGTATAGCATAGGGTGTGAGTAGCATTTATCGTTCATTTACACGGATATGCAAAAGAATTCGTTTACAGAACTTCGAGGAGCAATAATTGGTGGAAGAGAGCTTTCAATTGGGGTAAGCGTTTTTAACTTTAATTTTTTGTATATTACTTGGTGTGTGTAAATTCTGAAGACCATATACAGTGCTGCACCAAAGAATCTAGCACATTTCTTCTTATTGATGAAATTTCTACAGGATAATTTTTAATTATTATTGATGGAAATTGCTAAAAGATAATTTCCCTTTATTATTGATGGAAATTGTTAAAGGATAATTTTCTTTTATTATTGATGGAAATTGCTAAAGGATAATTTTCAACTGTGTTGTGCATTACTTAACTAAAATAAATTTTCGTATACTATGTAGTATTATACAAATCTGTAGGTCTTATACAGGGTTGAAAAAAAAATCTGATATTTTTTATGGTAAAAGCTGTAATTGGGTTTTTAAATGCGTTATATGTTTTTTTAATTGTTTACTCAGACATAATCTTTCACCTTATTAAACGGCGAAGTTCTGTTACTGTATATTAAATGTGTTGGAAAGTGTTTCATAATCTTTGCTTGACGCATGATGTTTCTTTCTTGTTTTTAATCAAAGCAAGTGTAAACATAATACTGAAATATATAAATATTACAATTATATACAAATTGTTCAAAAATTAAATACATTGAATATATGTATTAAATATATTAAATATGAAGTAAAATTCTAAGATATATAAAAATATATTACGATAATTGTTTATTGTAGTAATTATTTTAGTAATTAAATCCCCTACAGAATTTTTTTGAAAATTAAAATTGATTTTTTCAAAAACCATTATAATTTCTTGCATAATAAACTGGAATTAGTGTAGTAGGTATTTTAGCATATTATTAAATCATATACAAAACTTTTCTTGTAAAATAAAAGTGATTTGTTAGCAATATTTTCTCACAAAATAAAATGGAAATAGTTTTATATTTTCAGTAGTTCAATAGCGCAAAGCTACGATGGAACAAAAATAATTAATATGACAAAAGTAAAATTTATTAAACGAGTAGTGAAATAAATAAATAAATGCAATCGAAATTTAATAAGCGGGAAATTTAGCAAAATTTTATTAAGTCTAATATAGTTTTATAAGTCTTTTTATGAGATCAATGGAGCAAAACTAAGATAGAAAAAAATAATTAATATGATACAATCAAAATTTAACTAAAGAAGAAAGACATAACTAAATCATCGCATTAAAATTAACGTAATTATGAATAAACTAGCTGGTTTCGCCCCTAATTTCACCAGGGATTCTAATTTATACAAACCTCGAACAATACAAATGTCAAATTTAGATAAAAATTTTTGAAATAACGAACCTCGAACCGAACGAACATCCGGCTCGGGTCCCCGCTGCCTAAGGCACTGTATGCCAGCCGTGCTGCGCACGCGCCTTAAAATCTTGCATTGGCATCTCGAATTCATATGAAAATCCTCCAAAAAACGAACTGACGTTCCAGGACCCCACTGCCTACGACGCTGTATACCGAGCGTGTTCCGCACGGGCCGAAAATACTTGTATTCACCACCACTTGTACTTTCCACCACCAAGGGGTGCAATATGTTTTTAATTGGACAGTTCGGCTTCAACTGGACAAACACGGAACTTCATTTATAGTGATATTATCTACTAAAGTGACTTTCTTAAGTTCCTGCAGAACAAATAGTGAGAGCCGAGTTAAGTAGAACTTAATAAGTTTTGGGAAAGGATTTTCCTGTATCAGTATTTCATAAGATTTTTTTGATTTTTCGAAAGTTTTTTTTTTTATATCGTTGCCAAATAGTAATACAGCGCAAATAATATTTTCTTTCAATTAAAAAAAATATTCACATGTGACTATTGAAAACAGAAAGAAAACGTTAAAATAATAATTAACTGATCACGTTTTAAAAACAGTAAATGGGGAAAATTACGTCATAAAAAATGCACTTAGACATGAATATTTAAAAAAAAAGAAAGAAAACTAACTTCAAAATAATAATTAATTTATTACTCATTAAAAGCAATAAATGTGGAAAATTATATATATTTAACATGCCCAAATACTATTGACAATCAGTTTCAATTAAAAAAATATTTACACGAGACATGTATTTAATATTTAGAGAGGGTGTTTTTAGTGGTGAATCGCTATAATCAATAACTACTAAAATCACATAATATTTCAAACGTAACATTTAAAATGTCGTTTTAAAAACATTTTTTCCTATAATGTCGTTATTAAATGCCGGTATGCACCGATATAGTTTACTTAGTCATTTTATACAAAGTGATTTTAAAATATTTAATTGATCTTATTTAAACAATCATGAAAACTGTCGTTAACTGTCTCGACAGCAGTTGATTCGGAAAATGAAGGAAACCCGATTACAGGAGATCACCACTTGTCCTTTATTTAAATTTCAATCTTCCATAATCGCTTCAAAGCAGATCAAATGAGTGTGTTTTTAGAGTCTGTGGTGCCTGAACGAGGGTTGGTAGTAGGGGGCGGAATCCCCTTGTGTTATAAATACATCGTGAAGATAATCTATGTATAAACATTTAGATGATACATACACACTTAAATTTCATTATTCTTGAGTGAGATTTTAACTTCAATTAGCAAATATATATGCATTTTTCTTTTTTAAATTACGTAATATTACCGTAGAAGCGAATTTACTTTACGAGATTTTTGCATGCTCCTAAAAAATGTATGCAAAATATCAAAGGAAACATTTACAATTTTAAAGAAATAAAGAAATTTTATAATTCGAAAATATCTAAGACGTATGATAACAAATTTTTAAAAAAATCACTTTAATTTCACTTTCACTTTTCGAAGTTGCGTACTTTTCTTTTTAAAAAGGCTTTACATATACAGGGTGGTTATAATTAAACTTCCCCTATAAACTCCATCCTACAGCGCAAACGGGTGAACGAAAGGCAACGAAATTTGGTATACATACTATACACGAGATGCGCTCACGGAATTTCGAAAAAAAAAAAATAGTTCCAAAATGTCCATCAGAGGGCGCCTTTTCCGGCAAAAACTTTAAATTTAACACAATAAACGACCAAAACGGAATACAGAAACAATATTAATAATCCAGAACAAAAAATATAAGTAATAAAATGTAAAACCGGTTGTTTTGGCCGTATATTGCGTTAAATTTAATGTTCTTTCAGAAAAGACGCCCTCTGGTGGGCATTTTGGAACTAAATATTTTTTTCGAAATTCCGTGAGCGCATCTCGTGTATAGTCTATATACCAAATTTCATTGCATTCCGTTCACCCGCTTGCGCTCTAGGATGCTGTTTATAGGGGAAGTTTAATTATAACCACCCTGTATATTTGGTAATTGAAACTGAAATATTAGTGAAATGTTTAGTTTTGCATAATTTAGAGAATAAACAATTATTATTGAAAGTTTCTTATTGAATAGATTAATGTAAACAAACAGAATTATTTTGAAGTACTTCAGAAGGAATCATACATCAAATGCAAAACATAATTTGCTGGCCTGTCAAAGCAAATCCTAAGTTTGTTTTACTGGATAAAATATTAATTTCAGGAAAAGCATTCCGCTTTTACATGAATGGATTAATAAAAGGAAAAATAAGTCATATTTAGTTGAAATAGAAAAAAAAAAAACTTTTTTAGATGTTTTGAAAATAAACAGAAATTTATAAAATTTGATTATATTGTGATTAAGGATAAGGATGAAATAAGAATTTTTCTGCTGAGATTTTTTGAAATACTTATATTCACACATTTCTTAAAAGTTAAAAGTAGCTTTTTAAAAATTATTTAACAGTAATAAATTCGTATATTGTCATAGATTAAAAATTTGTATTTGTAGCTATGCAAAAATAGAAATTTTAATGATTTCTTTAGGATTCTGCATTATAGATAATTTTCTTTATTAAAGTATATATGATGAATTGATTTACATACATTAGACAGACTTGACTACAATTAAATTAAAAATATATAAAAACATTTAATTAAAAACTAAAAATATATACAAAAGACGTTTCGCTGTGCAAACGCATAGCCTCATCAGTTCACATATCAACTGCAGCAGAATATCGAAACATGTCCTGGACTCAGTCAAAATCATAGTTAAAGTTAATCATTTAGAAACAAAAAATATTCCATCGGGATCGCACCGGATTCGTTGAGTGTATAAGGGTATAATTTTGTAAACCAGCTCTCCATGAACAATCTATAATGATAAGTGTTGCAACTTCTCTTCAAAATTAAAGAATTTTCGAAGGATGAGGTGTGGTCCGTTTCAAATGCATGTTGTAACAATTTAGAGTTCAATCTTCCATTTTTAAAGGCGCCGATATGTTCTTTAAGTCTGATATCAAACGATCTGCTAGTTTCACCTATATAAACGTTATCACAGTTACTGCATAAAATCATGTAAACCACACCGGTCGATTTTTTTACGTCATAATTATATTTATGGCTATTTAAAAAGGAACTTAATTTATTTACTGGTTTAAAAGAAACTCTAATGTCAAAAGATTTAAATACAGATGAAACTTTTTCTGACACAGTATTATAATATGGTAAAGAAACAAAAAAAATGAGTTTTAAACCGCCGGAAAGGAGGGGAGTTGAATTCATGAACTCCAAAGTTTTCTTGAAAATTTTCCTGATTAGATTTTTTAGATAACCGTTATTTTTCAGATCTTCGTATATTTTATTTCTCTCAATTTCAAGGATTTCATCGCTACTGCAGTACTTTACGGCTCTAAATGCTAAAGTTTTGAAAATGGAGATTTTGTGGCTAATAGGACAATTTGAATTAAAATGCGTATACTGACCCGTTGAAGTTGGTTTTCTATAAACTGAAGTTGAAATTAACTGAAAATTAATGTCATTTTTCCTTTGAATAAGGATATTCAAAAATGGTAACTTTCCATTAACCTCACGCTCGAGAGTAAATTTTAAAGGATCTGCCATTAAGTTGGCTGTCAAGAGAATGTCATCCAGGTCGCTATCTCTGGCTACTATGTAAATATCATCCAAATATTTTCTCCAAAATCTCAAACGGGGGCCAAGTTCATTAATAATATCCAATTCAATCGTCTGTAGCACTATTTCGGCAACCACCACCGAAAGGGAGGAGCCCATAGCTGTTCCGGACAACTGTTTATAAAAACAATCGTTGAACACTAAACAATTTGAAGTCAAACAAAATCTTAATAAGTCAGTAATCTCATCGGCATTTAAATCAGTATCAAGAGGAGACTTCGGCCAAATTTTATGTATTGTATTACAAATTAAATCAGTAGGTATTGGAGTAAACAGGGGTACGACATCCAACGACGCCATAACGTAACCGTTTCGAAATTCAAAATCTTTTAAGTTTTCCATAAACCGGAAAGTTGAATTCAAGCTGTAGTTAGAATGGATAGTAAGAGGTTTCAATAACTTAGCCAAATAACTTGAAAGACAATAAAGTGGGGATCTTGAAAAATCAATAATTGGGCGTAACGGAGTATTCGGTTTATGTAGTTTAGGCAAGCCGTAAAATCTCGGAACTAAACCGGTATAACATTTTAATTTTGAAGCAATTTTAGTAGGAATTTTCTTAAGCTTTTCATATTTAGAAATGTTTAAGTTCATATTACGTTGAATAGATTGTGTATTGTCCTTTTTTAAAACAGCATACGTATTCGGATCGTCCAAAAGTTCTTGAGCTTTTGAGTTGTACAGTTTCCTGTCCATAATTACAGTAGTTCTATCTTTGTCTGCTTTAGTAATCACTATAGAATTATCTGACTTTAAATTTTTTTAAATACTTATATATTGCTTTGTGGTATGAGGAACAGAATAGGTGGAAATCGTAAATAGGTAGAATTCAAGATTCATTTAGAAATCTCTGTACGCACTTTATGCTTAATGGAGGAGTCCATTCTTGCAACTGCATCTTCCGCGGAAGCCAACAATTCAGGGATATCCAAGAAGGCGGGACCCAAAGAGAAATTCAAACCTTTACACAATAAATCAGTCTCTTGACTAGACAGAGTACTTGATGACAAACTAACTAGCCATTTATATGCGTTAAAACTATTAACTGTAGGCTTAAAAACTTGCCTTGTAAATAGAACATTAAATTTAGTATAACATTTCTTATCCAGAGATTGTTTCAGTGTCATATTCCCAAACTTAAAAAAAGACAAAACCTTTAACCCTTAAATGCCGGCTGTTGCTTTTCGGCAACATACCCAATTTAGGCTTCTAAAATACTATTAGAATAATATTGAAGCTATAATGCCTAATGTTGCGAATAAAATACATTCTGAAAATATTATTAAATCGATTTTTAACATGTAGATGGCAACACTTGTGCTTTTTAAGAATAAAGATAGATTTATTTTTCCAATTGTTGCTACTTGTTTTTTTTGTTTCGTTTGGAAGCTTGCGAAATATCCTATTTTGTTTTGCAGTGAACAAGTAAAATTTATTTCTTATTATAGTTCCTAAAATCCTTGTATGTTTAATATTATAGAATTTTATCAAGGTAAATTATTTTTTCAATTGAAGACCAGTATTGCCGATTAGTAACAAACTGTTTTTTAGCCGTAAACCATACTTAAAACAAAATATGATTTTTTTAAGTATTTTTCCCATGATTTATTTAAAAAAATGAAAGCCAAAAAACATTATTACAATGATTTTTGAAATATCAGGCGTTTAAGTGTTAAGCAATCATTATTCTCAATCATATTAAACAGGTTCTGAAGATGAAAATGCAGAAAACGACGAAAGGAACGCAAAATTCCATAATTCATAGCAATAGCGGCAGATATGAATTTAAAACTTGAGCACCAAGCAATTTCATTACCCTTGACGGATTTAACAAGTGGTTTCACCTTAAAAGAATTCGGAACAATTCTAGATTTTTTACATTTAAATAGAAAAGTAATCTTGGCTGAAGCACGAATAATCTTTGACGAGAACCCATAACATGATCTAAGTCCACTGAGAGCAGATTTACCGTATTTATTCTTAAGATACACATACATTTTAACGTCTCAATTTAAAATCTTTAAATTAACTTACAAACATTAGACATGCATTTGAAACGGACCACACCCCAGCCTTCGAAAATTCTTTAATTTTGAAGAGAAATTGCAACACTTATCAATATAGATTGTTCATGGAGAGCTGGTTTACAAAATTATACCCTTATACACTCAACGAATATCCGGTGCAATCCCGATGGAATATTTTTTGTTTTTAAATGATTAACTTTAACTTTGATTTTGACTGAGTCCAGGACATGTTTCGATATTCTGCTGTAGTTGATATGTGTACTGATGAGGCTGTGCGTTTGCACAGCGAAACGTCTTTTGTATATATTTTTAGTTTTTAATTAAATGTTTTTATATATTTTTATATTTTTAAATTTAATTATAGTCAAGTCTGCCTAATGTATGTAAATTAATTTAAAGATTTTAATTCAGACGTTAAAATGTATGTGTATCTTATATATGATGAGTAAAAAATAATTTTGAATTAGCAGGTGAGTTACAACACTAAACAATACAATATATAATATTTCATATGACTTCAAGCATTTATTTAATAATAACAATTTAAATGATCTACACAAATTTATGTGCAGATTAATTACTTACGAAATACATTATACGTTGAATTAGTTGTACATTATTTATGGAATACTATCCAAAGGAAATAAATATTAATTTCATAAAATCTTAAATAATTTTTATTTTGCAATAATCCTATTTTTGAAAACACTTCTATTCTTAAACAAACCCAAGATTGTCCACAAATCTTAGCAGAAAGCAGTTAACTTATATCTTTATATTATTCGAGCGAACTTTTGTTAACGATGATATTTCAATATAAAGGTATGTATAAGATGTAATTTAATACTTTTACCAGCTATTTCAACACTTTGCTAGTGATAGTATTAAAGTTGGGTTATTTTTTAGAGCAAGAATGATTAATAAAAAAAAATTAAATAAAAAGAGATTTTTATCATCAATTAGAAAAATAGCATAAATAATATTATACAGTATAAACCCTGAAACAAACTTGAGGAAAACTTTTCTTTATGACTTTAAATAGAAACCCTCTTTACTTTCTTATATCATGATACCATACGAGGCCAGTTTGATATGTCCGTGACTTTAAAAAAGGTGGCGGTTTGATCGCACTCTTATTATTATATTTTCAATTTATTATTATCTGTGGCAACATTCGTGCGATTTGCAGACGATATTTTAAATACATTGTGTTCTATAGGATTCAAAAGCAAACGATTGGCGTATTTGTTTTGATTATGGAGAAAAAAGAATTTCGTGTTTTGATAAAACACTATTTTTTTTCGCGGAAAGAAAATTACCGAAACTGAAGAAAAGTAGAAAAATTATTATGGGGACTCTGCTCCATCACATGGTATGATTCACAAGTGGTTTACGGAATTTCGTTGTGGCCGTACGAGCACAACACATGCAGAACATTATGGACGCCCAATTGAGATCACGACTGAAGACATGGTGATCAAAATCCATGATATCATGTTAAAAGACCGCTATGTGAAAGTGCGTGAGATAGCTAAGGTGGTAAAAATTTCAAATGAACGTGTATTCAATATCTTGAATGAACATTTGGGCATGAAAAAGTTATAAGCTAGATGGATGCCGCGATTGCTGACAGTGGATCAAAAGCGGACTCGTGTAACCATTTAAAAGCAATGTTTGGACGAGTTCGAGCGCAATTCAAGCAAATTTTTGCCCGTTATGTTACAGATGATGAAACATGGATACATTACTACACACCAGAAATGAAAGAATAGTCTAAACAATGCACTTCTTCTAATGAACGTGCTCCAAAAAAGGCAAAAACAGTTCCGTCGGCCGGAAAGCTTATGGCCACAGTTTTCTGTGACTCAAAGGGCGTAATCCTCATTGATTATCTAGAAAAAGGAGAAACGGTCACCGGATAGTATTATGCTGATTTATTAGTTTGTTTTAATGCAAATTTGAAAGAAAAGCGGCCCCATTTGTCCAAGAAAATTGTTCTTTTTCATCACGGCAATGCACTAGCGAACTCGTCTGCAGCCACTAAATTGGTTGAATTACCATACGAGTTGTTCCCCCATCCACCCAACTCTCCTGACTTGACCCCCAGTGACTGTTTTCTTTTTCCAAATTTTAAAAAATGGCTTGGTGGAAGAGATTTTCTTCAAATTCTGAGATCATTAATGCCACAAATACCTAATTTGAGGAGTTTGAGAAGTTTTTGGAAGAATTAAAAAAAGTTAGAACGTCGTTGGAAAAAATGTATCATTATGAAAGAAAGTTATGTCGAAAAATAAAATTCACTATGGTATGTATATCGGTTTTTTCATTTCAAAGTCACGGACTTATCAAACTGCCCTCGTATATATATTTTGCAGCACACGCTTTTTCCTCCCTTGCCTGCGGTTTCAATGTAGATGCGTCCGTTGCTTTATGCCGTATCTTCTGTACTTACTCAGTAATGTAGTCTTCTTACATACATGTCAGGTCGTTCTTTCGACTGCATGTAATGTTTAATTTTCGTATTTACATTTTTAACCAAGAAAGCAATTAAAATATACTACACATGTTTAAAAGGAAATCGGGCTAATTCATTCACAAAAAGAATATGCTTTCACTCAATACTCAACAGAATAATATATTTAACCAATAATTTTTCTCATTACATATAGCTGGGTTGAGCCGCGTGTCGAACATCTAATGGAATAATGGAATCTGTGGATTAAGAGAGCTAAATGAAAACCGATGGATCCAATGATGAAACAGGTAAGCAATTATTCTTACCTATATTTACTTATTTTTTTCAAGACTTTTCTTCTTTTTAGTGCATTAAAAATATTTTCTACATTTTTAAAAATTTTAATGAAAGAATGTTAATTTTTTTTTCATTAATATTTATTTATATATGATATCATACTATAGATGCATGTTCCTTTTTTTCATGCTTAAATTATTTACTCATAAATAAAAGTTGTTGATATAGAGCTATAAAATGTTAATGTTAAATCCATCAAGTTTAAGCTTTTGGTCAGGTCTAAACGTAATTAACGAGACTTATACTATAGACTTATAATTTAATAACGAGAAAATGAACGTTATAATCCCACATTACATCGTATGCAACAAATTTTAAAATATATTGCGAGTCTCGGTTGCTTGATTAAACATCCTGTTTGGAATTTAGAATAATTTATTCCGGACACGAAAGTATGTGTGACCAATATTTTATGCAGTGGAATTCTTGGTGCGATAAAATCACTCTAATTTAAAATGCTTCTTGAGTGATTCAAAGAATTTATTTTTCCCAATAAATCAATGCAAATAACTTAACGTATGAGACAAATAAAAGTTTTGAAAATTACTTTCAACTTTCTACAACAGTTGAAAAATTCTATTTATAATTTCGCAGACAGACTGGCAGACAAACCGAATTCATAAACACTTTTCAACTTTATTGGATATATAATATGTTTCAACTTTGTTGGAAAGTGTTAATAAAAAATAGTAAAATTAATACTTAAGTTAGCAATGTCTCTATGGCTTTACTAAAATTTATTCATTATTTACCACTGCAAAAATAAGGTATTTGAAGTTTCTTGAGAAAATTTTGGATTATTTAAGAGAACTTTATTTTCCATTAAAATTATAATGAAACATGAACTAGTTTGATTATTTTTGAATGCATAATACTTTAACTGAAATAAATAAAATCATTAGACGAAACACAATTTTCACCTTGATTCAAACATAAAATATATAATATGAACTTTAAAGAGTTCACTGTCTTACTAAAAGGCGACTAAAATAATGAAAAAGATGTTACAAGTTAAAAATATACATTTCATGTAAAACTTCTTAGTACTTTCAAACTTTCTAAGTTCATTATCACAGAATATTTTAATAGCTAAATGTTGTTTATTTATACATTTTCAAAACAAAGTTACGTATTTGTATAAATAAACAACATTTAGTTTTTAAAATATTCTCTGATGATGAGCTTGGAAAGTTTGAAAGTACTAAGGAGTTTTGATTAAAATTTATATTTTTAACTTGTAACACCTTTTTAATTATTTTAGTCGCCTTTTAAGTAAGACAGTGAACTTTTTAAAGTTCACATTATATATTTTATACTATAACTGAAATTAATATTTTTGATTATTAAATGTATCATAATTTTTTGTAGATGCATTTTTCGAGCCCATAGAAATTCTAATAAACTAAACTAAAATACCTAACATATTTAAACTCACAAAATAAATCTAGTTAGATTAAAATTGTTTTCAGTAATAAATTTCCTAACGTAATGGCATACTATCAGTGCGAAAGATTATGATTTTAAATACAACTTTTTTTTTTTTTTTTTTTTTTTTTTTTTTACTCATAAATAAAAATTTATTGATACAAAGCTATAAAATGTTAATGTTAAAACCACCAAGTCTAAGCTTTTGTCCAGGGCTTTCTTAATAACGAGAAAATGAACATTATAATTCCACATTAAATCGAATGCAACAGATTTTAAAATATATCGTGAGTCACGAATACTTGATAAAACGTCCTGGTTGGAATCTAGAATAATTTATTCTGGACACGAAAGTATGTGGTTTGATCAATATTTTATGCAATGGAATTCTTGGAACTACGCGATAAAATTAATCACTCTAATTTAAAATACTTCTTGGGAGATTCAAAGAATTTGTATTTTCTAATAAATCAATGCACATTCTGAACGTATTAGACACATAAACGTTTTGCAAATTGCTTTCACTTTTGTATAAAAGTTGAAACATTCTATTTATAATTTCGTGTGAAAGTTAAAATTAAATGTATTGAAATTGGTGTTACTTTTCCAGTTTAGAAGCAGTAGTATTTTTTTCTTTATATTTGGCATAATTGAAGAGCTGAGTGGAAGAACATGTTATGCTACATTTTCTTAAAAATTATTTTATCTTTTGTACGAAGGCGTTATCAGGTATTCTATCACATGGTAAAGCTAAAATACCAAAATTCTATTCAGCCTTGAATATTTAAGACATTATTCATTAATATTTAACATTTTATTAATTAATAATGCAAGTAATATTAATATTTTTTAATATTTAAAAATTAAATATGAATAAGTTTTTTTGATAGAGTTCAACCTGTTAATATTTTAATAACATGGTATCAAACAGAAAATAAATCATTAAAATTAACAACAAAAACTTTCACATCAAATTTCTTCAAATGTAATTTTTGTTACTATACATGTTCTTCCACTTAGCTATGAGGCTTAAGAAAGTGAGATCAGTTGCCAAATGATATAAACAGTTATGAAAACAAAACATGAAATTTTAGCTTGTTTTATAAAAATTTATGTATACATTATTATAGTTTTTTATGTACAATTTACTTAAGTTTGTATTTAAAAATAGATAAATCGCTATTCTTTATATTAAAAGGTTGTATAAATATAGAAAAATATTGCTTCTTTAAAGGAAACAGTGAATTGTTTTCAGAAAATATGTTGCCAAATTTCCTTCTCTTGCCAAGAGCCTTTTCTCTATTTCGCCAAGGCCCCTATACTGGAAAAGTATAAAATGGTATCACTTTGACGCTTGTACAATCATTGTAGTTCATATTGCAAGTAGAAAATGTATGGGTCGGTCGTTCCACACAAAATGAGCAAAAATAAAAAAAAAAGTCGTGGATGCATAATAGCCGATTTTAATAAAATTTGATACGCAAATTCAATTCATATTCAAATGGAGAATTGCAAAATATTTCGACAAAAAAAAAAAAAAAAAAAAAAAAGTAGTTCTAGACATTTAAAAAACTTGTGACATGTGTACAATCGTTCAAAGTTGCAAGTTTGAAGTTCCGTATCTTGAAAACTATTTAACATAAATTAAATTGTTTTGTAATCTCTGGAAAATTTTCTTCATATTTATTTAGTAATAATAATTTGGTAACGTCATGATTAATCTTAAATTTGTTGCAAAAATTGAAAATTTGTCAATTTTGAGAAAATTAAAAACGTTATAAAAACTAAAGGAATTCAAAAACATCTGTGAAATTGATGACTGATGTAATGCTACATATTAAGATCTAATTTCTAAAGTTTTTAAGTTGCCACGTATTACCTTCACCTTTAAAAAAAAATTAGAAACTAAAAAAAAATGACAAAATCGTAATTTTTCCTCTTATTGATAGGCAAAAAAAATAATGAAGGAAAGGTCAGATATTACAGTTATTGCACAGACATAAAAAATCAATAAATCCATGGTATGATTAAAAAAAAAAATCAAGATTGCTTTTTGATTCCTAACGTCACAAAATTGGGTTTAAAAAAGTAATATTTGTTGCATTCCAAAGGCTTTCATCTTGGAATCCGCGCGCGTTTTTTACAATATTGCACGATTTCAAATGGGGAAAATGTAGTGCTGTCATCTATGGATTTAGAGGATAAATATATAATTTTTTGTTCAACGTAATAATTTTTTTTTTTACTGTAGTTTAAAATAAATATATTAATATCCAAAAATAAACTGAAAGCAAGAATAAAAGTTTCTATATTTAAAATATACACTTTTATCTATAATATCAAATAATTTAAACACCTTAAAAGAGGTTTCCTTTACGTACAAACAGTCATTAGAAATATTGCATTTTACCCTCAACATTATTTACTATTTATTTTTTTTCTCATTAAGGAATAAAAAGGCAAGAATGACATTTTCGATATTTAAAATATATGCTTATAGATATAACGTCAAAGAACTGTAAACTTGTCAGAGCTGTCCTTCGTGTATAAACGGCAATAGCAATATTGCATATTTCCCTCAAAAATTTTCAAAAATATATTTTTCTCTCATTAAGGAATAAAAATACTATTACTAACTTACGCTAATCTGTTACTTATTATTCATTCTTAATTATAATTAACTTTTAATGTAATCTTTTTATTCCTAACGGTAATAATCAAAATTGATATTTCAAGCATGCAGACAATACCTCGATTTTGCATCAATTTTTACTTTAAATTTAAATACTTAAATAAACAATCTTGAAATCTATTATTTTACATTTACTCATAAATTGATATGATCTACTTATATACTGATTTTTATTAAAATCTGTGACATCTCAGCCACAGCTTATTTGCTCATTTTGTATGTAATGATGATGTATGTGTATATCATGCATGTCGGAAATTCAACACTGCAGGTTGCAAAATATATTGTTTAATGGTTCATAAAAATCAATAAAAATTGACTTTTATTATTTCGAAAAAGAGATAAACACGTATAATGTTTATATTTTTAAATCATGCTTTTCTTCTTTCAAACATCGCGCATTTTTTTTCTAATTTTAAGGGGTCTCAGGACTCTTAAAGCTCTAAAATTTTCGAAAAATTAATTTTTTTAGATGTTAAACTTCTATGTTTTCTGAACATTTTGATATAATTGTTATCTTGAAATTTCCATTAGAACAGAAGTTATGGCATTTAGAATTATACTCGCTCAATAGTTGAAGTGGTGTTTCCAAATCTTTGAAGTCATTTTTCTCCAAATGACATTTTTGGGCATAACGCGCACGATATCTCAAACACTTCTGAATATTTTTTCATGAAATTTTTAAAACATATGTTTCATGTTAGTCTGTAGAAACTGAACCTAAAATTTCCTTTTTATTGTAAAAAGAAAATATTTTTTTAGGTGTTTATATTGTTGAAATTTTCTAAATTTTGCATTAACTAAATACAACTTTGTATTAAAAATATAAAAATGCTTTAAATGCAAATTTATTTAGGTTCAGTGTAATTACTATAATCTGAGGTATAAGAAGGCACCAAAATTTTCATTCTAGTTGCTAAATTTATTTTGTAATCGTGCGCATAAGCTGTTATGCCAATTTTCTGCTCGTCAAATGTCTGACAGTTTGGAGCCCCCTGTAAATGATAATTCTGCATCTTGCAATTTTTTAAATATTTGAAATGAAAGAACATACTTGTATCTTTCATTCCCATTTAAAATTGTGTCTTAATATCAAATACATTTTAAGATATTAAATGTTGAAAATGATCCGTTTTTTTCATTTTTTCCAATTTTAAGAGTCCTGAGACCCCTAAAATTGAAATATATAATATAAAAAAGTAGATTTTGCAGCTTAATAATTGTTTTGCTTTGAAGTTTGACTTAGAAATATCTGTTCAAAAATATTAATTAACATATCAAATCATTACTTATAACAAAAATATTATAATAACAGTAATAATATGTTAGATCAATAAATATTTATAAATTTAATAAGAAAATTTTAATAGATTCGACCTGTTTGCAGCCATTAGCAAAGTTATTTGCAAATAAATGAAAAAGAAAATAATTGCAGATGAAAACAAACAAACAAACTATTAAACTATCTGAAAACATGTAAAATCTCCGTACATAGTTTAACGGGTAAATCTCTTCATATATAGATTTGTTATTTCGTATTTTAGAGCTACTATTAGAAGAGTATAAGGATAATGAGTCTATTCCATTTTCCTAAAAAAAAAAAAAAAAACTTGCAAAATTTTATGTTAAACTCGTACATTTTGATGTAGCATATAAATGAAAGTTGAAATTTTTTACGATCCATTTAGTATTCAAGCATGGTTGTAAAACGTTGACTTAATTCAGCTTCAGATGATGTTCACAGCTTCATAAAAGACAACAATAACAACTCAGTTCTCAAAACTTTGCAATGTTGTTTTTTTAATTATAATGTGTATTTATTATAATAATAGATAATCCGCTCGGGATTGTTCGGGCCCCTGATATCCTGATTCCACCCCTTCAAAAGATCCTGATTCCACCCCTTCAAAAGATCCTGATTCCACCCCTTCAAAAGATCCTGATTCCATCCCTTCAAAAGATCCTGATTCCACGCCTTCAAAAGATTCTGATTCCACCCCTTCAAAAGATTCTGATTCCACCCCTTCAAGTTTTAGATCGAGATCAAAAAGAAGATCTTCTGTAGCTTCTGATACCTGCCCGGATGGTGATGATTGCAATCGCAGAAGTATGAGACAAATGAAGCGATGTTGTGGATCAAGTTTTTGATCGAGATCAAACAGAAGATCTTCTGTAGATTCTGATACGTGCTCATAGAAGTAGGAGAAAAATGAAGCGATTTTGTGAATCAAGTTTTAGTTTGAGATCAAACAGAAGATCTTCTGTAGATTCTGATACGTGCTCGGATGGTAATAACCTTAAATATAACCCGAATCAGTGTTGAAAGATTTTATATTTTTAAAAGACAATCGTTCCGAATGGGTCTAGAGTTAGGGGCACAACTGAAATTGGCAGCATACACTCTGGAATTTGTACGATTTTATATTTTTTAACGAAATTCTATTCAAACAAACCTAGAAACCTTGTGCATTACACTCATTGCAGTCTGTTTTCGACTTTAATAATTATTAAAGGAAAATATTTCAAAAAGAACCTAAGGGTTCCCGTTATAGTAATTTCAATTTAATTTCTGATATTTAGATATATTAAAATTCAATTCTGACAAATATTTTAGTGTAAAAATTAAAAAAAATAAATCATGCGCCTCCGCTCTCCACTCTTTTAAAACGCGAAATGATATCTATCAGAATTGACAACCTGTTTGAAAGCACAATTATCTAAAAACGCGAAAATACCTGACTAGGCAATGGGGGAAAAAACAGATGAATCAGTGAACCAATTCCAGAAAATTGTTTGACTATGTTGGATCCGGCGAACGTCTTTTAAAAATGCAGAAAACAAAATTGAACGCTTTTATTTCATTTGCGTGAAGATCAATGGAAAGCTCAGAAAAACGCACGCACAGTCGGAGACAACATGGAAAATCGCTATTTTGTGATGTTCATTACAGTTTGAAATAATACCTCGACTAATTATAAAATAAACGGTCAAGTGCGAGCATTACTCGCGTACAGAGGGTTCCGTAGAATAAATATATGAATTTGTAATTGAATTAAGAAAAAAAAAAAACGTTGCTAAAAGAATACTAAGACTTTGTAAAAAACTATTCAACGTAGGGTTGGGTATAACTGTATATATTACAAAATTGTAAATGGGTATACCATGAAAGTTCAAAGAGATATGGAACCTAAATAATATCAAATATAGCTATTCGTATAACTCTTCTTTTAATATTATCCTAATCTGTTTATGATGAACTTAATTCGGTACTGACAATAAAAGCAGTCCATAGTTAAACTACATTTGGCATTTCATGAAACTAAATTCAGCGTAGTAATAACCTTTATTTCTACAGTGTAGCTAAACGAAACCTTTGTTCAAACTTTAAATTTGGCACTGTGCTAAGCGCGCTTCGAATTGAGGTCTCAAAGTTGCAACGCCGCCTTGGTCAGTGCCGCGTTTTTCCAGATAGGTGTTTAATCAACTTTTAAAGTCACTCGAGGCGTATTGAGAGATACAATCAATGCAAACTATCGCGAATCCCACAGTATTTATGCGATTCATTCTAATTAAATCTTTCGAGGGCGATGCCCTTAAAAAACGGACACCTAATTTTAATTCCAAAACAGACAAACGGCACCAAGAATATTTCATTAAAATTTTCCTTTTATCATGTACGTGAAAATAAGCAAGTTCGCATTTTCTAATAAATTCATTTATAAATTCTGGTGTCAGTTCATTATTTCATAAGTTTATAAATAGAATTACTCCGTGTCGGAAATGATTAAGTGGTCGCAGGACTCTTAAAGCTTCAAAATTTAAGGAATTGTAATTTTTTAGATGTTAAACTCCTATTTTTTATGAATATTTTGATATAATTGTTTCCTTGAAATTCCCATTAGAACAGAAGTTTTGGCTTTTAGAATTACACCCGCTCAATAGCTGAATCGGCGTTTCCGAAACTTTAAAGTCATTATTTTCCAAATGGCGTTTTTTGGGCATAACGCGCAGGATACCTCAAAAACTTCTGAATATTTTTCATGAAATTTTCAAAGCATATATTTCATGTTAGTCTGTATAAACTGAACCTAAAATTTCCTTTTTATTGTTCAAAAAAATATTTTTTTAGGTGATTTTACTGTTGAAATTTTCGAAATCTGGTATTAGCTAAATGCAACATTGGATTAAAAATATAAAAATGCTTTAAATACAAATTTATTTAAGTTCAGGGACATTATTACAATCTGAAGTATAAGTAAGCACCAAAATTTTCATTATAGTTACAATATTTATTTTGTAATCCTGCGCGTAAAGTGTTATACCAATTTTTTGTTCGACAAATGTCTAACAGTTTCGAGCCCCCTATTAATACTAATTCTGTGTGTTGCAATTTTTTATCCCAATTAAAATTGTGTTTTAAAATCATATACATTTTAAGACATTAAATGTTGTAAATGGTCTTTTTTTCATTTTTTCCACTTTTTAGAGTCCCGAGACCCTTTAAATTAGTATGTTTTTAACGTTTTGACGTTTATTGCTTTTATACTGTTACTGTACATTTCATTACACATATATATCATTAAAAGTTGTTAACTAGGCATAGAGTACGCCGCCTCTGTCCTTGTGTATGTCCAAACTGACCGTACCTTTAAGGGTTAATATCTCGGCTAATTACCGATGATTGTTTTCGAAAATCATTATCAACAATGCTTTTATTCTTCTGCAACGATAGGTATATTCAGCGATGCTCAACAATTTTTCTGAATGCCCGTAAATCGAAATTTGTGTATAACAGAACAATGCTAATTACTAAAAAACTATGTGACCTAGGGTAATCGCTATAATTTTCCGGCCGGGTTTATATTAACGTCTACTACCTCTAATTTTTTCATAATTTTAGTTTCAATAGATTCAGAGTTAGATGGGGGGAACATATTTTTGCGCTACATTTTCAACAATATCTTTGAAAATATAATACCTAAAATGAAAAGGAATGTATTTTTGAGTTCAGCGTTACAAAAGCTTTCACAGGACACATGATATGGAAAGAAAATATTTTTTTTCAAGTAGCATAATTAGCCCCTCTCCTTTTTTACTAAATATATTTATGAATGTTTATTAATCTGAAAATATGTGGGTCAATGGTCTTTATTACTTCCCCGAATTTGAAATTTCCTCGTTCCATAGTTTACGAGTAAAATGGCTGTGACAGACAGACAGACAGACAGACACAGGAGTGATCTTATAATGGTTCCGTTTTTACTTTTTAAGTACGGAACCCTAAAAATGAATATAAAGTCTGAGATACATTCGAAACTGTCTTCGTCTATCCTCATTAATATATTCAGAAGCTCTACGTGCGCTAGATTTCCCTAGCCATCAGCAACAAACACACAAATATCGTACTTTTATTTATTTAGATACGTATTTTTAATAGTATGTTTATTTTGATCAGGATATATTTTAAAAAACATTTACCATTGGCCTTCATAAAATATCTTGGAGCTATTATTTTTATTCTATATTCATAGTTGGAGTAGCATAGTTAAGATTTACTCCAATTAAGCGAAAAAGGTCCGACTAGGACGCGAACCTGGATACCTTGCGTGCCGTGCCAATGATCTACAATTTAAGCTATCCGGATGGTATCGGTCTGACATAATTCACCCTTATTTGTTGGACATGGCTGCGAGCTGAAGCACTAGTTTCATTCATCAGAGCTATAACTACAGCATTTACACGATGAAAGTGTTTTGATAACACGGAAACTCTTGTATACCATGTAATTTGACCCCACCAGTGGCTGAGAGGTTCTGCTATCAAAGCTGGTAGACCGGAGGTGCTGGGTTCGAACACAATCGCGCCCGTCGGCCTAACCGTTTCGGAGTTTTCGTGGCTTTCTTCGAAACCTTGGATTTCCATGCTAAATACGGGTTAGGTTCCCTTAGAAAGACACCCCCCCCCACAAAGGGCACTCCCCCTAGGGCCCATATCCCCCGTGTTGATAATCGACCGTCAAAAATCAACCCAACCATGTAATTAGGTCATAATATCTTCGAACTTTTTTGTAGATCAAAATTCATTAGCCAGTTGTAAAGAAACAATTATAAAACGTTTTGTCTTCCAGGAAAACTTATACAATTTCCTTCTTAGGAGAAAAAGGTATTGTGTGATATTTCATTTATATTTTATGCGATAATCGTACCATTTTTCAAAAAGTTTGAATAAACTCTGATAAAGTTTGATTGCAACGAATACTAAAAGCTAGATGATATGAGAAAAGTCCTTCCGGCCAGTGCCGGGAGGAAGAGGTAGCTTTCATATTCCTTATTTTAAAAAAGCCAACTTATATTATTCAAACACATGAAGCTCAATTTAGTGGAAACCGAATATAGGAGATTCAATACTAATTTTTATCAATACTAAATCATTATGAATGAGAATTTCGCGAAATTAGTCAGCTTTATCCAAGCTGCTTTTATTTAAAGTAACTTATATTTGGCTGCCAAATTCGGCGATTTCTTAAAGTGCCTGCCATTTTAAGACTCATGGTGGATGAGGCTAACCAGTGAACTTGATCGAGACCTTAGTAATTGCTGTGCACATGCTCACTCACATAGGAATCGATTGATATATACGAGTGCTGTCGCAGGCAAAAAATCAGATTTTTCAAAATGTCACCCATATTAGATATTGAAATTGCTATATCTGTGCCATTTTTTAAGATAAAGACAAACAAAAAATGCTCCTGAATACTTATATCAAGGTCAAATACTTAAGAAAGAAACCTTTTTCAATTTCTAATTTTTTTGCACCTCACTTTAAATATATATTTTTTAAATTTAATGGCCACCATTTTGAAACAAGATGGCTGATGAAGCTGGCCAGCGAACTTGGTCGAGATATTGATGTATACTATCCACATGCCTTCTTACTTCGAAATAGGTGAATACGTGTGTTATCGCGTGACAAATATAAGATCGTTTGAAAATGTTAGCCATGCTAGAAATTCAAAGTGCTATAATTCAACCATTTTTTAAGATATAAACAGAAGAACAAATTTTCAGAAACAAAAACTGCTCCGGAATCTTTGTATCACGGCCAAACACATAAAAAAAATCTTTTTCATTTTCCAATTTTTTAATACCTCATTTTAAATTTAATTTTTTTTTTTTTTTTTTTTTTTTTTTTTTTTTTTTTTTTATTGCAACCCTTTTGAAATAAGATGGCGAATGAAGCTGACCAACGAACTCGGTCGAGACATTGTTATGTACTATGTACAGACCAAGTTATATATCCAAATCGGTTCATAAATACGCCTGTTATCGCGTGACAAAAATCAGGTCGTTTTAAAATGTCAGCCACAATAGAAATTCAAAACGCTATAACTCAACCATTTTTTTAGATATAGACGAAACAAAAACTGTTCCGGAATCTTTGTATTAAGATCAAACACATACGGAAAAAAACTTTTTCATTTTCTAATTTTTTGGTATCTCATTTTAAATTTAAATTTTTTTAAATTTTTTAAATGGCCGCCATTTTGAAACAAGATAGCGGATGAAGCTGGACAACGAACTCGGTCAAGATATTTGTATGTACTATGTACACACCAAGGTACATTCAAATCGGTTCATAAATACGCCCGTTATCGAGTGACAAAAATCAGGACGTTTCAAAATGCCAGCCACGCTAGAAATTCAAAATGCTATAACTCAGCCATTTTTATAAGATATAGACGAAACAAAAACTGCTCCGGAATCTTTGTATAAAGGTCAAATACATAAGAAAAAATATTTTTCCGTTTTCAATTTTTTGGTACCACATTTCAAATTGTAATTTTTTTTTAAAAATTTTAAATGGCCGCCATTTTGAAACAAAATGGTGGATGAAGCTGGCCAACGAACTCGGTCAAGACATTAGTATGTACTATGTACACACCGAATTACATCCAAATCGGTTCATAAATACGAGAGTTACAGTGTGACAAATGTCATACATATATATATCCATATATATATAGACAATAGATGGAGCACAAACACCCTACAGTGGTATCCCAGAGATGTAAAACGGCCAAGAAGACGACCTCAAGTAAGATGGAGTGATGAAATCAGAAAAGTAGCCGGTGTAAATTGGATGACTAAAGCACTAGACAGGAAACATTGGTAAAATCTGGGGGAGACCTACATCCAGCAGTGGATTGAAAACGGTTGATGATGATGATGATGATGATATATATATCTGTATATATATATGTAAATTTTGAACGGAGTGTGGTTTCGGGATCTGGTGGTCATAATCGATGAAAATTTACCAAAAGTTTTTGAAATCGCTTTTCTCCGAACGTCTGCAATAGGTAGCTTATTGTAATGAAAGCTACTTAAAATTTCGCACAAAAGATAAAATTCGCAAAATCTACTGTCTTTGGAGAATATATTTTAAGCGAATCATTTGATCTTCATAATTATGGGAGAACTTTATGTCTTATTTCTTTTTCTCGAGAATTATTCCTTGCTGCTTACTTGTATCAATAATGTCTGATTTAAAAAAAAAAAAAAAAAAAAAAAAAAAAAAAATGTTTTCAGCTGAAAAATGTAAAGAACGAAATTTTTGTAATACCAAATTAAAATCAAGTGAAATTTATTATGAACTATTAACGTCTATCCAAGTTTCCCAAAGGTCTGTGTTTTGCATACCAGTATCGAAATTCATTACCCAGTTGTAAAGGAAATACCATCTACTAACGATTTATGATCGACTAATTATAAACTTAGTCATAAAAAATATAATAATCATATGATGTTTTGCCTGTTTGGAAAACTTATATAATTTCTTTCTTATGAAAAAAAGGTCTATGACGATATATCATTTACATTTTATGCGATAATCGTAAGTTTTGTTTTAAAGTTGTAATAAAATCTGATAAATTTTGATTGCAACATATACTATATGCTAGATGATATGAATTTTCAAACAAAAGATACCATGCATAAAACGTACATTATTTTATGAATATACAGGGTGTCCGAAATTTCCTGGACACATTTTAAAATTCCATATAAAATCAAGTAATTGTGCGGTTTGTGCTAAAATGCTTCTTAGGATGAAAAGCTTTCTTCAAGCGAATGAAAATAATTAGTTCCAAATTTCGATGATATAATTTTTCCACTTGTCCGTATGTTTGCTTTCAAACATGCGTTTTTTTTTTTTTTTTTTTTTTTTTTTTTTTTTTTCAGATTACTTTTGACGCTGTGACACGGGAATGACGACTTGCTAGGAATTTTCCTTTCTGTGCTGGGAATAGTCAGATCTCCCAATTCTGGGAATTGTCATTTCTATCTCACAGCGTCAAAATTAATCTGAAAATCAGAAAAAATGCGTGTTTGGAACAAAACATACGGAAAAGTGGCGCTATCTATGATCTAGATTTGGAACTAATTATTTTCGTTCCCTAGAAGAAAACTTTTCATGCTGAGAAGCATTTTAGTACAAACCGCATTCCTGTAAGGAAATTTGATTTTACCTTGAATTTTAAAATGTTTCCAGGAATTTTTGGACATCCTGTATTTCGAGAGAATCATTTGACCTTCATATATGAAGGCCATGGTTATAATTATGGGGAATTTTATGTATTGCTTGTTTTCGTCGGGAATACTCCTTGTTGTTTAGTTGTATTAATAATGGTTGATATCAAAAAGAAAAAAAAAACTTTCCAATTGAAAAATGCGAAGAATGGCATTTTTTAAATACCAAAATGGAATCAAATGATATTCATTATAAATTATTTTAGCGTATTCAGGTCTTCTAATGGTCCATGTTTTTAATACCAATATCCTCAAAGAAATTTTTCATTGTTGATTTTTTCAACATTTGCAAAAGAAACAATCTTCGTGGGTTCTTACAAAATTTGAAAGAGAAATCTTAGAGTGGACTATTCTTTGAAAAAGTTGTATTCGAAAATGGATCGAATTAGTGCCTTGTATATTTAATGTGCAGTTGTCGAGAAATAAAAAAGGAACCCAAAATGATTTTAATCAACAGCAATTGATTTCTAATAACTTCTTAAATGTGTATAATTCCTAATCTTTTCCACCAAATGACTCTCCGTTTGGTATGTTAAGATGAAATGTACAAATAATTCAAATATGATGTAAAAATTAGGTAATTGTCTACGAAAGTTCAGAGTTTACCACAATTTCATTCTGGAGATCTTTACAAGCTAATGTTTTCAATATAAATTGAAAGAAGACATAATTTCAAATCGAATGGTTGTTTTCGTTTTTCCTTTTGGGGGGACGGGTGGGGGGTGAACTTGTTTATTAAAATGATGAGGTATTATCTCTCTCTTTTTCATTTGTCTTTTGCCATCTGTAATTTGCAAAATACAATTTACCAAGTAAGTTAAACTGGTTAAACAGCCCAGTTAAACTGATGGGATTGAGCTCACAGGCTATTCACTATAATTTTATGTTATACTCTTATTTAAAAAAAATAATATTAAATTAAAGAGGGGATTACCCGACCCCATTTACCCCTTTTATACTTAACCAATGAACCTCCAAATCTAATCAAGGAACTGCGTATCAGAATAAACTTGTATACCAAATTTGAAGCAAATCAGATAGTTCTGAATGAAAATCCAATTTAGCTAAATTAAGGGAGATTAGCTCCCCCATTTTCGCCCTTTTATTCTTAACTAAAGAACCCCCAAAACTAATCAGGGAAGCGCCTTATCAGAATGAACGTATTTACAAAATTTGAAGCAAATCGGATATTTCTGTCAAGAGCTATCGCGTTACGTACGTACGTCAATACAGAGCCTAAGGGCACATTAGCTCTCAGGCTTTGATAGCCTGTGAGCTAAAAATTAGGTAATGATCTAGGAAAGTTCAGAGTTAGTCACTATTTCTGTATGGCGATCTTTCCAAGCTTATATTTTCAATATAAATTAAAAGGAGACATAATTCCCAGCCGAATGAGTGTTTTCGTTTTTTCTTTGAGGTAGGGGGTGTGGGTACGCGGGCAATTTGTTCGTTAGAATGTATGAGGTATTCTCTCTCTCTTTTTTATTTTTCTTTTGCCGACTGTATGTTATGTATATCTTGAAAATGTATTCAAAACTTGCTAAAATGTAAATAATTTCGTACTCATATTGTAATGCAAAAGAAGAAGTCGAAAATGAATATAAATAATTTATTAACGGTTTTACGAACCACGCAGTTTTTTCTTCTTATAAGAAATATAAAAGCAATAATTTACAAATAGAACATACAACTTACACGGTTTTCATACAATCTGTTTACATTAATAGATAACCGAGCCGAATTTTTTTACATTACGCATTCAAAATTTCTGAAAATTCACTTTCATTTTTTTTCACACTTATTTTAGTTCTTTCAGTATTTTTTCTTCCTTTATAATATATGTTAGGCTAAGTTATTAAAATTTTAAAATAGATATTAAAAATCTTATATTTCACTTTTTGAGGGAAAAAAGACTATATCTGGCTAAAAATATAAAATTTAATTAAAAGTTACCATATTCATAAAAAATAACACCAAATTAAATTTTTTTTTGACTATGTTTAAACTACATATAACTTTTCTAAAACTTACAAATTACGTTTTTAAATTTCACAGATTTAGTCTTAGCTTTATTGTTATCAAGCAAATTTAATTATAAAATTTATTATATTCAAAATAAAGTACGCATAAGATTAAAATTCATAAAGTTTTAAGGTTTATAAAATGAAAAAAAAATCATTAAAAGAAAAGATATGTAATACCAAAATTATTCAATACACGTAGCATCTTTTCGAGAAATTTAAATTGAATCTCGTTTCTCTCATTGTTAACAAAGTATTCTCGAGAAAAATTAAAATCATATTTTTTTTTAGAATTAGATATATTAAATTATAAAAATTACCTTCTTTGGAATGTAGCTGTTTGAAATTAAAATTAATATTTGTGCTTCAGAAAACTGATATTTTCAGCAAGGCGTACTTAAAAAAAAATATTTTCTCAAAGGTAAACTTTAATTTAATTGGAAAGAAGTAAAAAGATTATTTTGAAAGAGAAAATTTTATTTAATATAATACTGATGTCAATTTCAAAATATATGACAACAACAATGTCTCAATTGACATTGCAAGTAAGTTTTGAAATTGTAATTTTTTGCCATAAATATCAAAGACGTATTTACTTGTGATGTATAGTTTTAATTCAAATATAATCTGGATTTAAAAGTTATTTTTAAATCTTACATTAAATTTTATGCAAAAGGCTCGTTAAAAATAAAATTTCATAAATAATTCCCGCTCTAATAAAAAAAAATTATATATTGCATTAAGAAATTGAAATACACATGAAAAAAATTCCTAGATTATTCCGTATCTGTAGCTTCTTTTCAAGTAATTGTCTGAGCGAAGCGAAGGCTAATACTCAGCGAAATATTACTGTCCGGACACTTTACTACTACGATGGATATTAATGCCATGTCCTACTAAAAAAAAAGCCTAATAAAAACCTTTCGTCAAGCATAACTCAAAAAAATATTTGCCGGATTTCGTTTCTGATTGCACCAGAAGGTACCTATGTGGGTCGCCTACTGAATGCACCTACTATGAAAAATAAGTTCCAAACCGTTTAAAAATTATGTAGAAAAAACTCTTAAAAAAGCACAATTTATCTGCATACGTCACAGAAATTTGGTGTGCGTCACTTTCACCGGTTGATGTTTTCGTAGACAACTGATTTGAACACATGGAGCAAATAAAAAATAATACGCACGCAGTAATATTGAATAGATCAGTTTCAACCACGTGATCACAAACCTTGCAACAACCCGTATCAACCAGTTTTGGTGGGCAAACAAATAATGATACAGCATTCCGTACCACGGTGACCGTTTTTAGCCTGTTGTATAAAATCTGGCATGTTGTATGACATACAATTGTGGATGATTAAAACAAAAGACATGAGTGTTTATTGATCCGGTAGGTTATCTTTCTCTGGATGTCTGTCTGTCTATCATACAGCATGCTATTTTCTTGTAAAGGATGATATTATTATGCAGTAAAACCTCCATAACGAACACACCCGATTAGTGGACACCTCTATTTAGAGGGCATTTTTTCGATTACCAACCCTTAAATAACTGTACATTTTTTACTCTCAGTAGCGGACACCTCCAAATAGAGGACAAATTCTGCCCTCACGAGGTGTTCGCTATTCAGAAGTTTTACTGGTAAAACCTCCATAGCGGACACACCCGATTAGCGGATACCTCTATTTAGCGGACATTTTTTCGATTACCAACTCTTAAATAACTGTACATGTTTTACTCTCAGTAGCGGTCACCTCTAAATAGAAGACAAATTCTGCATTCTCGGGTGTCCGCTATTCAGAGGTTTTACTGTATATAATATTGATAATTATTTTACAGGGCCGCTCAAAAGAATAAGAATATATGAAACGAATATAAACTAAATTCGGGATTGGTAGATCGTTGATGATAATGTAATTTTAGGATGTTGTTACAGTCATCCGCAGCATGTTTTTAGAGTTTCGTTCATCTAACGAAACCTTACCTGTCTCACTCCTTTGTCCGTTTGTTTGTCCGTCTGTCACAGAGTTCGTTCTCAGAAACTATATATGTCGGAGACTTGAAAATTTGCATACTTATAGCTGGACACCACACATCAGACGGCAAATAATTAAATTTTGAAAAAGTCTAATATTTAACACTCTGGGCTCTAACTTGTGTATTTTAAGCAATTTTTCTAA
This sequence comes from Maratus speciosus, assembly GCA_963932465.1. Classification (NCBI taxonomy): domain Eukaryota; kingdom Metazoa; phylum Arthropoda; class Arachnida; order Araneae; family Salticidae; genus Maratus; species Maratus speciosus. The sequence continues at coordinate 64,772,880 of OZ010789.1, forward strand.
CTCAGCCCGTAATTTAATTAAGTTGGAGGCATGAAATTTTGCATACTTATAGCTGAACATCTCACATCAAACGGCAAATAATAAAATTTTGAAAAAGGCTTAATATTTAACCCTTTGGGCTCTAACTTGTGTATTTAAAGCAATTTTTCTAACTCAGCCCCTAATTAAGTTGGAGACGTGACATTTTGCATACTTATATCTGAACACCTCACATCAAACGACAAATAATAAAATTTTTAAAAAGTCTAATATTTAACCCTCTGGGCTCTAACTTATGTATTTTAAACAATTTTTCTAACTCAGCCCCTAATTAAGTTGGAGACATGAAATTCCGCATACTTATAGCTGAAATCCTCACATCAAACGACAAATAATAAAATTTTGAAAAATGTCTGATATTTAAACCTCTGGACTCTAACTTATGTGTTTTAAGCAATTTTTCTAACTCATCCCCTGACTAAGTTGGAGACTTGAAAGTCTGCATACTTATAGCTGAACACTTGCGATAACACAATAAATTATAAAATTTTGAAAAAGTCATATTTAACCCGCCAGTCTCTAACTTCTGTATTTTAAGCAATTTTTCTAACTCAGCCCCTAATTAAGTTGGAGACATGAAATTTTGCATACTTATAGCTGAACACCTCACATCAAACGACAAATAATAAAATTTTGAAAAAGGTCTAATATTTAACCCTCTGGGCTCTAACTTGTGTATTTTAAGCAATTTTTCTAACTCAGCCCCTAATTAAGTTGGAGACATGACATTTTGCATACTTATAGCTGAACACCTCACATCAAACGACAAATAATAAAATTTTGAAAAATGTCTAATATTTAACCCTCTGCGCTCTAACTTGTGTATTTTAAGCAATTTTTCTAACTCAGCCCCTAATTAAGTTGGAGACATGACATTTTGCATACTTATAGCTGAACACCTCACATCAAACGACAAATAATAAAATTTTGAAAAAGTCTAATATTTTACCCTCTGGGCTCTAACTTGTGTATTTAAAGCAATTGTTCTAACTCAGCCCCTAATTATGTTGGAAACATAAAAATTTGCATACTTATATCTGAACACCTCACATCAAACGACAAATAATAAAATTAAAAAAAAAAAATATTTAACCTCTAATATTTTGTCTCGCGCAATTTTTAAATTTAAACTGTTTTGCAATACTATTTTTTGTTCATTTTGCATAATAAGTGTAATGTGACGTAATTTGTTCTATTTCAGATTTCTAACGCATGTTAATGACTTTATTTTACAATATCCTTTCTCTTTTAAAATTCACATGTAAATATAGTTTTATGGCGTAATTTCCAATAAATGCCTGCTTTTTATACCTAATTATTTAATTCTAATTTGAAGGTTATTTTCTGTTTATAATAGTAACGTGTAAATAATTTTTTTATTTGAAGCAAACGTTATTGTTTGCGCTGTTTATACATTTGGCAACAGTTTAAATTAATACCATTTTCTAAATTATGTAAAAAATATCTGTCAAAATTCTGAATATTTGAATTTAAAATAGAAATAAAACCTCAAAAAATGAGTCAAATTAAAAAAAAATAATAATAATGAAATCTGCAGACCGGGATCTTTTATTGAATAAAATGATCTAAAAATGATTACATTCCCATGTATAGCTTTTGCTCTTATAATTTTTTTTTAATGGAACGATTTTGTCCAACTTTAGCATTAAATATCTCTTAAAATAATTCTTCGATTTGAAAACTGTATGCATTAGTGTGTTGATCAAACATTTCGCTATAATACCACCGATTTTCATATATTTGTATGCAATAGTTTTCTTAATATTAACGAAGAAAGACCTCCGGTCACAAAAAATTCAAAACCGGCGGCGGCGGCGGCGTCGGTGACAGCGTTAGTTACTTTTTATAGAACAGAGAGATATATAAAAATGAAAATTTGTCTATCTGTCTGTTTGTAATTCTATAAAAAATCCACAATTTGGAAGCCAAAATTGTGAAGAGATACGTACATGTGTATTAAAACATTACCGAGACAACTAAAGTAATCCGGAATCGAAATAACTTATAGTTAATTTTTAATTAATAAAAAACCACCAATTTAACAGCAATTTCTTATCAAATTTAAACATTTTTCGTTATAGCAGTTGCCAACAATTAAAAAACACAATAAAATTATTACTACAACAATTAATTTTCTACTGCAAGATTTCCACGTGAAAAATGAAAATGAAATAAATAGTTTGCCGAATTTAAAAGAAAGGTGAATATTACGTCATAACTTTTCTATTGCAAGATATTCACGTGAAATATGAAAATGAAATAAATGGTTTGACGAATTTAAATGAAAGTGAATATAACTTCATAACTTTTCTATTTCAAGGTTTCCACGTGAAAGAGGAAAATATTACGCCATATTGGAAATATAAAGGGCATGGTGGATATAGTATAACGTCATATGAGTGTGAAAAAAGTATTGAAGCATGATAAAAACCCGATTAGGGAAATATTGGCGTATTTAAACATTATTGCTCCAATTATAAATTGAAATAAGTTCATTTATAGCTGTATTCTTTTGCGTCTGTTATATACATTTATACATTTTTATATAGCGTTTTCATATGATTCATTCAACAACATTTCGACTGCTTTTTTTAATGTTTGTTTTGTGTTGTATGTTAAATTTTGAAATTGATTTTTCAGAACAAACATCCTTCAAATCCTGGGCAACGCCGGTACTTTAGTTTGTAACAGATAAATGGCTTTTGTATCTGTACATCTAATGCTAATATTATAAAACGTTATAATATTATAAAGTATATAATATTATTAATGCTTGTACGTTTGTGAGGTGTTATCTCTGAAACTACATAGCCAACTTAAAAAAAATGTTGGTGGCCATCTCTGCTCCGAAAAAAAGACTATTTTATGTCAGTGCAAGAACCTACATCGCTGCAGGAGCAAAAAAGTTCTAAAATTGTGATTTCTGCGATATTGATTGGGTTAGAAACTTTAAATTTGGTGCGGTAGTTACTTTTAAGATGTAAATACTCGTAATTAACGCTCTCTAAAAGGTTCAATTTGACTTATAAACGTAAAAATTTCTAGAACTATGATTTATTTGGAATACTGAAATTTTTGGGATACTGTTGGGGTTAGAAACTAGAACTTTGGCATGGTAGTAATTAATAAGATGTAAATGCTCGTTGTAGAACGAATTCTAAAAAATAGAAAGACTAAACAAAGCGGAAAAAGATCTAAAGGTGATCTAAGTAACGAAGAACATGGAACTGTTAGGAATATAAACATGAAAATTGACATGGCTGTATTTATCATGACGTAAATTCTCGCAATAGAACAATTTCTAAAAATGTCGCTATATAAAACAGTGCAGAAACAAAAAACTTTCAAAAATTTTCTATTTGTCTGTTACTGCTGAGCCCAAAATCTTGAAATTTTGCTTCGGGTTAGTTTTAAAATATACAATTGTCTCTACGAATGGTTTCTAAAAAATTTAAAATTTAAAAAGATGAAATTAACGGAAAGCGATCTCAATTACCATTAATTTGGAATTATTAGGTACAGCAACTTTAAATATTTCATAATGCTGCATTTCCTCCGCAAAACATGCGATTTAAATGCAACAAAACTGATAGATACCCACCTAGCATTAAATAAATTGTGTAAATATTGAATAAAGACCTGTATGAAACAGTGAGTAGGTTGCCCGAAAGTACTTGTTAAAGTGTTCCTTCTCTAGGCTTTTCTCTCTCTCGCCAAGGCCACTAACAGAGGGAAGTGCCGTTTTAAATGTGATATGAATTTTTTATCCGATTCATTTTTCTAGACATTTTATCATAAGGTCATATTCTCAATTATCATTAGTAGATTTTTTATATATTAACTTATTCTGGTGAAATTTTGTAATCGGGTTCATATTGGCGTATGTTAGCTGGCATGATTTGCTGAATATATATGTATGGATTTGTAAATTACTTCAAATGACACTTTGACAGCTCAAAAGTTATGCAGACGATATATTCAGATCTTGTGTCATACTTTATGTTGTAATCATTGCCGATTTCTTTTATTTAATACATGCTAAATATAGCTCAACTTGTGCAGAATATGTTTAAAAACAAAACAATACAGCGTATGTAGTGGCCAGCATACACTCATCATTTAAATCCGATCGAGCATATCTAAAACACACTCTAACGACGCATTGCATGCCACTTTTGATGTATTCGCTACTTTGATACTATATTAGATTTTGAGAAGAGAATTCCTTAAATGTTATCGACAACCTCATTGCATCCGTGGAAAACAGATATTGTACAATATTAACTATTCCGGGGGAGCACACACCATATAAAGTATAGTCCATTCTTTTTAAACATCATATATTTGCCATTTAAAGTTACTCAAATTGGTGCGGAGCATCTGATTATGCTCTTGACATCATTTTATACAGTTAAAATTCCGATATAAGTAAATTAGTGTTTCATTTTCTATTTTACTTTTAATATATTGCGTACTTTCAATTTTATATCCATGCATGGCTGTCTTGAATGGTTTGATTTCCCATTTTTTTAAACAGTGTATACGAATTTATATATAAGATTTTGTAATTCTACAATTCGTTTATTTTCATCATTTCAATTTTTCGCAGTATATGGACAATTAAAGATAACATCTCAATTTCTTTGCTTCCACATGTTATTATTAAATCTATGTTCTCAGTAATATCGCTCAGACTAATCCCTCTGAGGGAAGTCCTAGTTTAAAATACCTCTACTCTCTCTAACAAAATTACACCTCCCCAACACACACACACATATATACAGGGTGCGTCTAAAAGTTTGGTTAATGGATGGATATCTTATAAACAACGCGAGTTAAAAATGCGTCCCCGCTCATGCGCATGCAGAGACCAATGGAGAGACGGCACGTAGCAAGAAGCCCAAGAAACCAAGGCAGAATAGTTTGCTATGAGCAGTTGAACGCTGTATGTTTGAAAACTCGCCTCATATTTAAATGGAGCAAAAAGTTTAAAGAGAAAACATATAGATACAAACAAAAAGATAAACATAAAGTTTTGCTACAAATTGGGAAAAACCGCCACAGAAATGCATGAAATGTTAGTGCAGGTGTCGAACAGCCGCAGTGAGCAAAAGACTCGTCTGCGACTGGTTTAAACGTATTTGGAAGGAAAGGAAACCGTGGATGACGAACCCCATTCAGGTCGACCCTCAACAAGTGTGATGACAGATAACATCGAGCGGGTACGACAGAAGCTGTTAAACAAATAAATCGCACGTTCACCAACTGTCTTTACGATGGATATCGGAGGAATTGGGAATCAGCAAGGACGTATATCCGACGACTTGTGACATCTGTGCTTCGGTCATCCCAAAAGAGTCCTTCGCTGATTCATTCCAGCAACTTTATCAACGATGTCATAAGTATATTGTGGCCAACGCATGTTACTTTGAGGGTGATTAAAGGTATTTCATCGCCATGTTTATTTTGTTTGTTTTATTCTTCTATTCACCGAACTTTTTAGACGCACCTTGTATATGCCGGGTGTCCTAAAATGGACTGAGTGTTTTTAAAATTCAATAACTTGCAAATGGTGACAGCTATTATGAAAAATTCCGCAGGAGGTTATGTAAATTTCCAGGAGTTTTTTTACTGAGATTCTCGGTTTTAGTTCCAAATAGCAGTTATAGACGACGCTGCAAGCAACAGGTGCTCAATTATGTTCAAAACTGAAATATGCAACCGTTTATGGAAAGGAAGGTGGTTAAGTATATGGAAGGGGTGCCATTCGGCCGACTGAGCTCAGAATAAGAGTTCTAAGAACAAGATTGCATTGGTGAATGAGACCCACTCTATATACAGTGTGTCCACGTATAACCTAACCGACCTTTATTTTCGCAACCGTTGGTCCTAGATCCATACTTCCAATTACAAAAGTGGTCAAAATTAGGTGCAGAGTTGAGATAAAAAAAAAGTTTGAGGCGAAAAAACAATTTAGCGAAGAATTACAGAATTAAAATCCTATAAGTTACATTTAATAAAATTTTCCTGTTACACTGACAAGTAAGGTAAAAAAAGTCCCGTTATTCTACGATTAAAATTGACGGAGTAATAGCTGTTTAAAGTTGGAGCATATTTTTTGCTACAAATTAGGGGTCATTCACAAATTTAGTAGAAATATAATTATCGTCAGATATATTAAAGAAATGGTTGAGAGTAAAATTAGCATTGCAATATAACTTTGAAATCTTTAATCATTCTGACATATTACTGTAAAATATACAATTTGTAATATATAAGAGGATAAAAATAACAGAAATTTTGTTAAACAAAAGAAGGAAAAACAACAGCCTCAATTCTTTACAAAATATACATATTTTTAAATGCCGTTACATTACACTGTCTTTCAAATTTTGGGTTATGCCATGTTTTTTAGCTTTTGAAAATTGATTCTTATGTATTTTTTAGCGTTAAATCCGAAAATGACCTTCATTTTAAACCATCACGTCAGGATTTTTTTCAAATCGCAAATTTCAAAGTTAAAAGCTCAGAGTTAAAATTGATCCCTTCTCCCCTCCCAACCTCACTGCACCCCTGAGCTCTTTAGCTGTAAGAAAGCCAGTATAAGCCAAAAATTAAATAAATTATTGAATTAAATAAAATTAAACTGAATAAAAAAGGTCTTACATCTATTTTATAGTATCAGATTTTTCGCTATTTTTTAACCTTGAAATTTGCGATTTCCGAAATATCCTGACATGATGGTTAAAAGCGAAGGTAATTTTTTTATTTAGCATTAAAAAATACATAAAACGCAATTATAAAAGTTAAAAAACACAACCATCGCAGTTTTATGTTGACTAATCAAAAACTCTTTCTTAAACTTGTTGACGGTAATCTATCCGAATTTTTTTGTGTTATCCTCTAATATAAGTATATATAAGATGGTAAGCGTCGAAAATCATTAATGTTACATTGCCGTCGGATTTAAGTTCGTATGTAAAATTTAACTTCGATCGGGCATTTGAAAGTGAGTTACAAATTTTAAACTGGAAAGATGATCGTTGCAAGTTAAATAAAACCTTATGAAAATAACATAATTTTTTAAAAAAGAAATCTTAGCCTCAAATCCTTACAAAATAAAAAAGTCCTTCCGGCCAGTGCCGGGAGGAAGAGGTAGCTTTCATATTCCTTATTTTTAAAAAGCAAGCTTATATTATTCAAACACACGAAGCTCAATTTAGTGGAAACCGATTATAGGAGATTCAATCCTAATCTTTATCAATACTAAATCATTATGAATGAGAATTTCGCGAAATTAGTCAGTTTTATCAAAGCTGCTTTTATTTAAAGTAACTTATATTTGGTTACCAAATTCGGCGATATCTTGAAGTTCCTCCCATTTTAAGACAATATGGTGGATGAGGCTAACGAATGAACTTGGTCGAGACCTTAGTAATTCCTGTGCACATGCTCGCTCACATCGGAATCGGTTGATATATACAAGTTCTGTCGCAGGCAAAAAATCAGATTTTTCAAAATGCCACCCACATTAGGAATGCAAACTGCTATATCTGAACCATTTTCTAAGATAAAGACAAAACATAAAATGCTTCGGAATCCTTATATCATGGTCAAATACTTAAGAAAGAAATCTTTTCTAATTTCTAATTTTTTTGCACCTCACTTTAAATATTATTTTTTTATTTAATTTAATGGCCTCTATTTTGAAACAAGATGGCTGATGAAGCTGGCCAGCGAACTTGGTCGAGACATTACGATATACTATCCACATGCCTTCTTACATCGAAATAGGTTAATAAATACGCGTGTTATCACGTGACAAATATGAGATCGTTCCAAAATTTCAGCCATGCTAGAAATTCAAAGTGCTATAATTCAACCATTTTTTAAGATATATACGAAACAAAAACTGCTCCGGAATCTTTGTATCAAGGTCAAACACATAAAAATCTTTTTCTTTTTTCAATTTTTGATAACTCATTTTAAATTTAAAATTTAATTTTTTTTAAATGGCAGCCCTTTTGAAACAAGATGGCGAATGAAGCTGACCAACGAACTCGGTCGAGACATTGGTATGTACTATGTACACACCAAGTTACATCCAAATCAGTTCATAAATACGCCTGTTATCGCGTGACAAAAATCAGGCAGTTTCAAAATGTCAGCCACAATAGAAATTCAAAATACTATAACTCAGCGATTTTTTTAGATATAGAAGAAAAAAAAACTGTTCCGGAATCTTGGTATCAAGGTCAAACACATAAGAAAAAAATATTTTTCAATTTTCAATTTTTTGGTACCACATTTCAAATTTAAATTAAAAAAAAAATTTAAATGGCCGCCATTTTGAAACAAGATGGCGGCTGAAGCTGGCCAACGAACTCGGTCGAGACATTAGTACGTATTATGTATACACCAAGGTACATCCAAATCGATTCATAAATACGCCTGTTATCGTGGGACAAATATCAGGTCGTTTCAAAATGTCAGCCAAGCTAGAAATTCAAAGTGCTATAGCTCAGCCATTTTTTAAGATATAGACGAAACAAAAAATGCTCCGGAGTCTTTGTATCAAGGTCAAACACATAGAAAGAAATTATTTTTCAATTTTGAATTTTTTGGTACCACATTTCAAATTTTAAATTTTTTTAAAAATTTTAAATGGCCGCCATTTTGAAACAATATGGCGGATGAAGCTGGCGAACAAACTCAGTCTAGACATTTGTTTGTACTATGTACACACCGAGTTTCATCCAAATCGGTTCATAAATACGAGAGTTACAGTGTGACAAAGATCAGATATATATATATTTATATATATATATATCATGAAGGTTGATATATATATATATATATCAACTTTTGAACGGAGAGTGGTTTCGGGATCTGGGGGCCATGATCGATGAAAATTTACCAAAATTTTTTGAAATCGCTTTCCTCCGAACGGCTGCAATAGGTAGCTTTTTGTAATGAAAGCTACCTAACATATGTTGAAATACAATTATTTTAACTAATCAGAAACTTAAGTTAACTCAATCGTAATAGTTGTACGATTTCTTTCAAAGCGCAGATACCTTGAAATAAGTTTAAGTACTTTATATACGACCCCTGAAAGCTTGGCTGAAATCATCTGTTTTGATATGCAAAAAAGTGGTGTAAATCATGAATTTCAAAGTTTCATAACTCTGTCAATTTTAATGTTAGATTAATGGGACTTTTTTTTGTATTACTTGTTAGTGTCACAGTACATTTTTATTAAATATCACTTATAGGACCGGGGGACCGTATAAAAATTTAAATTTCGTATTTTTTTAATAAATGTTTTTATTGACCCAAATCGCTTTAAATATAGTTCTTTACCTTATTTAAACCATTTTTGTAATTGGAAGTATGCATCTAGGGCCAACGGTTTCGAAAATAAAGGTCGGTCCGTTTATACGTGGACACACTGTATGTAACCTCCTTCCTTCGTATCAATACTGGTTAGTTTTGGTTTCGGCCTCGGCTGGGTGTCTATTGCTTGCAGCGTCATCTATCGCTGCTTTTTGAACTAAAACTGGAAATCGTTGTAGAAAAAAAAAACTCCTGGCAGCTTACATAACACACCTGCAAGAATTTTTTTAATTGCTGTCACCATTTAGAAGTTATTGAAATTTAAAATCAGTAGGTTAATTTTTTTAAATATTTCTAAAATATATGCTTAATTTAATATTTTATATGCTAAGAGCTGATGAGTTGGGAGTAAGATTTCATCACTTCACACAAGTATATATTTTAGAAATATTTTGACAACAAAGAAAATAAGAGATGTCCTTTAAGAAAAGTACACTGAAAAAAGAATTTAAAAATATTAATTTCTCGATGAGATATATTAACTATACGAATAGATTCCACGCCTATAGGTTTAACATTAGCGAGGGGAATTAGAGAGTTGGCCGAGCAACTGTCTTCAAGGCCTGATGGTAAATCGCAGCTTGACGACATTAAAAGAATATGTGGAAATGCTCAATTTTCTGCATAGCTTGAATATGCTTTCCTAATAACATATATATGCAGGGCTTAATTTGCGGCGGAGCCCACTGGAGCCCAGCTCCGGTACTTCTCTGTTTTGAGTAGATATTTAAATATTGGTCGTAGTTCACCGGAGCTCATAAATACATGGCTCCGGAGCCTAGTGCAATAGCGCTTCCGAAAAACCGAAGCCTAAATTAACCTTTCTTTCCCATCCCCAAGCTTTTGCGTTCTTTTTTTGTCGCACACTTAGGAGATGGATATGAAACGGGCTCAACTTTTATGTTGGTTTTTGGACTTGGACTGGCTCAAGCTCAACCTTTCTTACATTCAAAATTTTATTTATTCATTATGTAGAATTTTTTTTCCTCCTTCAAAGTACGCATTATATTCTATTTTAAATCAATTTAATGCTATTTTGATAAGAATGAAGGGAAAACAGAAATCGCGTTTTTCTATTCCAGTGATATTTGTAAATTTATGTAAATTTCGTTCATTTTTCAAAAAAAAAAAATAATAATAAAATAAAATAAATAAATAAAATAAAAAATGTATAGCTGCGAACTATCCATTTTTTTGTGTTAACATTACTTTCGAATCATAATCCTTACCATATTTAATCACAGAATTCTACAATTAATTAACATTAAAATTAGGCAAAGATCACTATTCGGAAGGAGTGATAACTTAAAAGTGGAATAGTTGACAGCATGACAGCTAAGAACATGCTGCTAGATATGCTTAAAATTTTTATTTTGCTAAAAAAAAAAAAAAAAAAAAAACTTTAAATTTTGCAAATAATGTACGAAATATAAATATGCATATGCAGATTGGAGTGACAGGGAGGGGAAGGAGGGACGGCACATTTGTTAGTACCGGCAGTACCGCAGAATATTAGGGCTCCGATACTTTGTTTCGTTAGAAATTAAGCCCTGTATATATGTACTTATATGAAATAGTTTTCAATGCATACAATATATATAACAACAGCTTTTGCAATAAATGAAAGTGATAGTGACTAATGAGAAGCACATAGTTGCATTCTTGTTGAAAGTATCACTTATAAAAAAACAATTTCTCGATATTTTCGAAAATACTCTTGTGAAAACAGAACGCATAACAAATCGGCACAGTACGGGAAAATGAAATATTTCCCCAAAGCTAAAATATTTACATTTATTATTAGAAGAATAGCAGTAGGTCCGATCTATACTCTTGTGTTTGCACGTACTTTAATTTGAAATATAAATATTCATTTCTTCAAAGCGTGTTGCTTTTAATGTTACTTTTCTGGTATTTTTAAGATGTTTATATGATTGGAACATTTTCAGAAAAATTATTTTTCAAAAAATGAAATGTCAGAAGTATTGTAACAATAATGACACGTCTTACATTTTACTTGTATTAACTGCATGAAGTAATTTCTGATCTTTTTCTTTCCGAATGAAGTAATATATCATTCATCTAATATCAAAGTAATGGACATTGCTTCTCAGACCAAGTTCTTAATAATAAATTACATCCGCTTTGCAACTGACATCAACACAAACAACATTTGGGAAATGAAGATGCGCTGATTTGACAAGTGTTTACAGCCTGGAAGATTTGGACTGTTAGATATCATTATCGATCAAAGTCTTCTACTTTATTAATGTCTTTATTCACATACAATACAGAATAAGGGAAGATCATTCAAAATTCTGGATTAGTATGTTTGATAAAGGGAATTGTAATTATAGAAATGTCATATTTTGTTTATTTTCACAATTTTCATAATTTTGAAATAATATTTATAAAAAAAGAAAATGTGGTTTCGTAGGGATATTCGATTCATTACACTGTAAAACTGAAATCCGTTTACATACGGTTGATTTTATGTGAGATTGTCTTTTAACGGAAACCTTCTACTTTGTGTTGGAATCGTAGATTTTCCCAGAATAAATGGAGAATTTTCTTTTTTATTCTTACTCAGTCAATGTTAAAAACGGAAATATTCCTTTTTCAAGATCTTTGAAAGCAGGAGCAAGAGTGAGAAGAAAAAGGTATGGAAAATGGACAAATTGAAGGAAAAAGATATTTTCATACATGTACAAATTATAAACACATAAAAATTATATGTATTTATTCGTTTAACATATTTTTATTTTTACTTTATTTATTCATTGATACATTTTATATGTTCGTATTTTTTTTTTACTGTATCTTTATTCAGTTCGTTTTATAACTATACTTCTATTCTATTCTTTTGATTGGGTGATTTGGGGCTTTTCTGTGATTAGCTGATACGAGCTAATCACTGCTCGTACGTACCTTCTGTTCTCTGCTGGCTGTTCTTTCAACTTGTCTTAATATCAAACTTTAACAAGAAAGAAAAATCATGCGTACAGCACATATTATGAAACACTTTTCAACACATTCAGAATACTATACCAAATCTTCATTGTTTACTAAGGTGGAAGATGGTGCCTAAATGAACAATTTGGAAAACGCATAAACATAACGCATTTCGAAACCAGATTTCTGTATTACTATGAATAGTCGAGAAAATATACGATTTTTTTGTGCAGCCCTGTATATGATCTATGGATATGTATGTACGTTACACAGTATGCACACAGTACGTTACGCAGTGTTAAAAAAGAAGAAGAAAGTCTAACGATAAAGCAGAGTAAAATTATTGTTAAACTTAAACATGAAAATTTCATTTGTAAGATCGAAATTTCCTTTTAGGCATCTTCATTCCTGAATGTATCAAACTACGCAAAAGAAACAACGTGATTCATGTAATATTAAAGTGCATGATCATTAAAATCGAAGGTTTTTAAAAGCTTCAGGCAGACTTAAAAAACAACTACTTCAATTAAACGAATAGAATTGTTGAAAATTTCCATTCAGGATTTCACTCCGATAAACGGATTTTGTTCAGAAATTTTGTGCGGTCCTGTATATGATTTATAGTATTCATAAGCACCAAGTAATATTTAAATAAAGTTAAATATCAAAACGCATTCCACAACTGGAAACGCATTTCCAATAATTATTATTCGTAGGTTTCAATAGTTCAATTATTGTTAACTTTATTCAGTAGCCAAATTGTTTTGTATGTCCCTGAAAATGAACGATAAATTCTACGCACGCCATATTCTATAATAAGAATCTTGTAGTACACCTCAATGATATATATCAATTTTGATACGTTTAAAATAGTGTAATATCATTAAAATACACCATAAACCGCAATGTAACGGAATTATTTTGAGCGTCCATGTAGATGAACCGTAAATGCTACACACTTCATTTTCAATACCGAGCATGCCCTAGTAAACCCTAATAACGTCTATCAATTTCATGGCAACCGCACTATATTTACGCCAGTTGGAATACGGGTAGACAGACAGACAGATGGACAGACAAACCGAATTCATAAACATTTTCCAACTATGTTGGAAAGTGTTAAAAAAGAAGAAAAAAGTCTAACGATAAAGCAAAGTAAAATGATTGTTAAACTGAAACATGAAATTTTCCTTTGTAAAATCGAAATTTCATTTTAGGCATCTTCATTCCTGAATGTATCAAACTACGCAATAGAAACAACTTAACGTGTTTCATGTAAAATTAAAATGCATGATCGTTAAAATCGAAGGTTTTTAAAAGCTTCAGGCAGACTTAAAAAACAACTAGCTTAAAGAGCAACGATCCATTAGGTGAATCACCCTTGAAATCTCAAAAGGTTAATTGACACATTCTCTTTCATTTCGAGATACACAGATACTTTCTATGATAATGAAAGAAATATTTACAAATTCTTGCTAGTCCAATGATATGGATAATTCGAAGAAAAATTTATTTGATTTAAAAAATATATATATATGAAATGAGTTTTGGAAAGAAGTGAAAAAAGTCGTAGTGAAACTAAAAGTATGTTTTAGCATACATATTACAATGTTAATTTAAGAAGAAAACGAATGCATAAAGAAGCATTGTTGGCACTCCGAAATTGTTTGATAAACAGATTGATACATAAATTTAATAATTCTGTGGGAACGACGAATTTGTTAGATTTGCTTTATGAAGTGATGCATAACAGTCCATAACCGTGTCAATAACCAGTCCATAACTGTGCATAACCTGCACAGTGAAGTAACATAACACAAAGTATCAGGCAGATTTGACGTCTGTTGGCGTTTCCTGCTCTGTATAACGAAGAGTCTCCTCTAGTGCATTTGCAACTCCAAAATGTGATACATGAACACTATGGCCGCATCAATTTTTCCAGTATCAGACTATACTTGACCTAAATGGATCTATTTTTAAGCTTTCCCTCTGCGCCAACATTTTACCAACCGATTTTGATCTCATTGTGAAGTAATCTCGAAGTTAAGGCACCTGTGTAATATATCTGCCTTAGTCTCGGTTTAGATACATGTTTTGCCATCCTTCTGCACTTTTCCAGTAATCCTGTTCTTCTGCATTCTTCTGTGGTTCATTCTCAATAGGACGGGGAGATACAACAATGCTAGGAGATAAGATGATTAGATTTTGACTTGAAGGAAAGATTGTTATATAGCATGATGTCTGGCAGTTTACTTTTAAAGCAATTAAAGACAAAAAACGCCGCATGACCACAAAACAGTGTCGCCTGATCAAAACAAAGAGAACGCGAGTAGTATGATACGTCTATCTGAAGCTTAAGTTAGAAATCGAATGCCAGGACTTTTCTCTCAACATAACTGTTCTGAACAGTTTGTTTCCGATCAACTGGGCTGTTGATAATCTTATTAAGACTGTTTGACGGTCCCTGCAATAAAAATATAAAGCACCATTCATTTTTTTCGAGTTGATTGGTTGTGTTTTAAAACGTTTTCTTTAAATTAAGTGAATTGTATTATTTTTTAGCTTTTATTTATTTACATTCATTCTGTATGGTTTATTTTATCCAATTTAATATAACTATTATTTTTTAGCTTTTATTTATTTACATTCATTCTGTATTTTTTATTTTATCCAATTTAATATAACTATGCAGAGAAAGATATGTATATATGGAATTTATGTGTGCATCTTTTTGAGGAAAAATAATTAATTAAATGAAAAAATATTTGAACTCCCGGCACAAAAATTCGCAATGTTTGTTTTTAGCGCCAATGTCATAAGGTTCAAGAAAATGTAAAACAGTTCATTGTATCATAAGTCGGTAGGATTTGCTTGTAGAAGATTAAAATTTCAGAGGTTTTACTTGTAAGAAGCGCGGTGAAAATATGTACTCTCATTAAACGCAGCCTTCACTGAAATTCCCCGATTGCAAAATCTCATGTTAAATTTTGGGAAAAATTAAAAGCTCTCTTTCTGTTTCATATGAACATTAATAGGATGCGAACTGTCTCTAATGTCTTCGAATATGAGTTCTCTCTTTCTTATTAGAATTTGTAAAAAAGATAAATATTTCTTAATCTACGAAAATATAATATAACTGCAGATCAAAATATATAGTAACCTCTTCTGAGTAACCCATCATTCCCAAAAGTGTTCTTTATCTTTAGAAGTCTGAGAAACGAGTATATTTTCGAGATACAAAGAAATATTTATGATGTAAAGTATGTAATTCAGTTTCCTGAAACCAAAATATGTACTCTTAAGATGCTCTTAATGCTCATGTTATCATTGCCTGCCGCGTAATTGAATTTATATATGCAGGAGTAAAAATTTAATATTAATTTTAATGTTAATATTAACGCTGTTAATTTATCATGTTTGTCTGTAAAACATGCTTGTTGAACATGAAAATGTTTATTTAAGAATTTATAGAAACCGGAATACCTACATTCCGCGTTAAGAAAACTAATTAATATGCTATAAAATTATTCGGAAACGTTTCTGAAAATCAGTGCTATAAAAATAAAGTCTTTTAAACTGTTAATTTAACACAATCAAACTGATTGGTTAAGTTATTATACGAAATGAATATTTCCAACAGAGCGAAAAAAATGCCCAGGCCGGGAATCGATCCAAGATCCTTGGCTTACAGGGCCAATGCTTTACTGTTTAAGCTAACTGGGCCGGCAACCGGCGAGCACATTTCGCTCAGATAACCTTATTGGTAGTAAGATCTGGCCTGTCATGTAGACAGCTCAACAGAATAAACCTCAGGAAAAGGAACTCGATATAAATGATGGGTACATAGATAAACTGTTAATTTAACACAATCAAGCTGATTGGTAATGCTATCATACGAAATAAATTGTTCCAACTGGGCGAAAAAATGCCTAGGCCGGGAATCGAACCCCCCAGATCCTTTGCTTACGGGGCCAATGCTTTACTTTACTGTTTATGGTAACTGGGCGACAACCGGTGAGCATATTTCGCTCAGATAACTTTATTGGTAATGCTGTGTATTGGTAAAACAGTCTTTTAACATTCTTCTCTAAATTTTGAAAATGCATTTGATGAGGTTTCCGAAGAAAAGGGATGCTTTTCAGAATCGTGGGGAGCTCAGCGGTGTTATTACATATTTTCGTTCGTGGTTATTAAGTATTTCTTTAGATTAAGAATTTTTTTTATTGCAGCTTATGAATACCGGAATTTAAGATAATCCAAATTATTCCTAATTCGAACAGCTTATGGTCCCAGTTAGTTCGAATTAGGAGGTTTTTACTGTATATTTTCATTTAACGTTTTGAGTAAAATAAAATATGAAATAAATAAATAAATAGAGCTTTTCCAAAATGAGCTGATTCAATCAGTAGTAAAATATCAAACTTTATAAAACAACAGAGTTTTCAAAATTTATGACACACATAAAACTTTCACTAAGGAAATGAAAAATTTAATATAAGATCAAAAACATTAATCTAAAACTAAAGAACAACCTCTCTTTCTGACATTTTGGTTAGCTATAAAAATATCTTAAATCTGAAATATTAGACGGCAAGGTTAGAAAATGAACTTGATATTATTTTAAATTTCAAAGAATTTTGAAGATAAAGCAGTTATTAAAAGTTATCTATATTATTATCTATATTGTTACAATGTACCAGGAGCGTCATAAATTCGTTAAAAATTTAAAAGTGCATTTAAAAAGGAACAAATGATGCTTAAAAAATGCGTTTTTTACGAATGGGAATAGAGGGGAGATTGTATTTTTTTAAGCTATCTGCCTTTAAAATGGCCGTTTTGTCGAAAAATTTTGAGACTCTTTTCATTGCTTTATTTAAGAGAGAAATTTTTTATGATTCGAAATCTGTTTTAATTTTATTCCTATGATTAGTAATGAGGAATTATGGAAATTTAATTAATAAACAGGAAGTAAAGTATCAAATACCGGAAACGGGCGTAGGAAGACCAAGAGAAAGCTAAACAATGTTTCTATGCACCATTTTCTTACTTTTATTATAACAATTGAACGACAGTTATGACAATTGAATTACGTATAACAATTAAACTAAAAATGTGTTTAAGGTATATATGTATGTATGTGTGTTTTAATATATATTGTAGTATGTGTGTTTTATTATATAAAAATATGCTTATTTATTCAACATTGTATTTATTTTTTAATGAAGTGCTCCAAACGTAGGCAGTTGCCATAATATCGAAAAAAGTTGTGGCTCAAAAAACTACCGATAGATGGCACATTCATAATAGTAAAAGACATGTTTTGAAACATCTGACAAGCGACAAGCTTCCTTTAGTATACCAGCCATGAAGATAAAATATATCAGGAGAACAATGATAACTTTTCAACTTTTTCCCCTAATGGAGTATAGCGGCTGTTTCCTGCGGCTGGCAAATGTGGCGCCATTTATATTTTGGGTCGAAGCCTAAATTCTAATATGTTAATGTTTGATACAGAATACAGATTTATTAATATTATTTTTTTAATAACGATAATTCGAAAATGTTACTATGAGACGTTGTATTTTAATGTTCTTTTTTTATATTTATTTTGTAACGCTTTAAATATTTTGAAAATATTACTACCCCACAGCAAATATAAGTACATTGATTTTATTAACTCTTAAATATAATTAAATAAAAATCTTCATCGAAATTTAAGAAATGATTTCCCTCACTAGGAATGAACTAACTCATTGCATTGATAGGACAGTTTACAGAAAATCCTGTCGTTCAAACAGTACGGTTCCTTATAATAGCCACTCTCCATTTCATTATAAAGCTTTATCTTACCGTTTTTATATTAGACGTGCATTTTAAAATTGCTCTGATACCCACCCGCAAAAAGAACTGGATAAAATTAAGTCAATTGCTAATGGTTTTTCCACTAAATTTATTGAAAAATTGATTTATAAGTTTAAGCACACAGAACCGGTTAAAATAGAGTGTATTAGTATAAAAGAAGTTAAATTTATGGCAGTTGATTACATTCCTCGTTTATATGAAAAATTAAAATACATGCTAAGGAAATATAGTATAACGTTAATAGCTAGAGATAACACCAAATTAATTAATCTTGTGCAAAAAAGAGTTCATCCTATTAGTATGGAAAATAAGTCAGGAGTTTATATCATCCCATACAGAAGTAAAGAAACAAATAAAATATTAAATTACATTGGTTTGACCACAAGAAAATTCCAAACAACAGTTAAAGAGCATATGCAGGATATTAATAAAAATAGACCGGCTACCGCCCTTTCAAGGCTGTTTCAAACTAAATATATTGACATCCTTTTCAATAGAGCGAGAGTCATTATGCAGGCTTCCGATTTTAATAGTCTTAGCTATTTTAGAGTCTTTGGAAATTTTAACGCAAGCAGAAAATTGTTGTAATGACGTATTATCATACCGAATTCCGCGTATATGGTTTAATTTACTTCATATTACTGGAGAGTTCGGTCTCTCGGAGGATTGAGCTTTCTCTACCTTCCCTCTCTTCAGTTTAATGGATACGACCACCTGCGGCTTCCTAAAGAGAGTTTCCGGTCAATGTGTAGCAGTGAACATCGAGCGTCGAGTGTTTTTATATGTCAATTCTCTTCTCCTTGACAAAGGCTTAAGGTTAGCCGAAAGCGCTTGGAGTAGCTTTTTATCACTTTAACATCTAGTGTTTTTAATTTTTAAAAGCATTTGTGCATATTTTGTCACACCTATGTAGTAATGTGTTTAAATGAAGCATTTTAAATGTTTTCATGTGTTTATATAATGATTTCTGTTCGATGCATTTCAAAGATTCCATAACTATGTATCGTAACTTCTATCCTCATAAAAATTAAAAATCTCAGATTAACTGTTTTAGAAGTTATTTCCAAATTTTATTTCATTTTATATACATTTATATGTAAATATAACATTTTTTGTCTCGTGTATGATTTTTATATTGCTAAAAGAAAAAAAAATATTTTCCATATAGTGTTGAATACAGACAGTTTTCTCCGTTTCGCGCCCAGGCCGTCGCTTGATTTCTTCACAGCTTTCCAGATATAGGATGAATTTCAAGAGTATTTAAAAAAAGCTCAGAAATTACTTTTCAAGTATAAGAAGTATATTTCAATTAAGAAGTATAAACAATTTAACGCAATTTAAAATAAGAACTCTTCAAATTGTTTCAATCATTTATTCAGTTATTAACTAATTGTCACATTTATTTTTTATACCCATTTAAAATGCCATGCCTTAGACTAGGTAGATACCGCTTTTTGTTTTGAGAAATGATGAAGATTAAAATAATTAAATATATGTTGTTTATTATATTACAGAAGAAAATTATTTTCTGACTAGTAAAATAATTTGTAAGTGACAAAATTAATATATACCCATTTAAAATGCCATGCCTTAGACTAGATAGATACCGCTTTTTGTTTTGAGAAATGATGAAGATTAAAATAATTAAATATATGTTGTTTATTATATTACAGAAGAAAATTATTTTCTGACTAGTAAAATAATTTTTAAGTGACAAAATTAATATTGGGTACAGAATAATATAAAATAAAAATACATAAAAATAATTTTCTACTCGGTAATATGAGTCTGTAAAAATATTTTTTTTTACAATTTTTATAGAATTAAACGTGAGTTTTCCTATAATATATACAAGGGTGTCCAGCGAATAAGACCCTGATTTCAAAATTAAATATATCAAGAACAAAGATCAATAGAATTATGCGGTAAACGGTTTATTTATTAGCTAAGCTGTACAAATGTTATACAGAAGTTTCAAAATTTAGTTACAAAAACCGTTAACAGATGGCGCTGAAATCGCAATACCTATCAATTGTTCATGGAAGTCTAGAGCACCAGCGTCTCATTCCTAGATGGCGCCCTATCGAAGAACGAAAATTGCGAAAAACCACTTTTTCGTTGGGGTGATGGGCAGCAGTGGAGACATCTGGTCACAGAATTGTTGCATCAGCTTTAATTTTAGAGAATTTCAATTAATAGAATTTTCAATAAAAAGTTTAGAAATCATTATATAAGAACTTATTAAATATTTTATTTGGGTAATGTGCAGAAGCGGAGCCATGTCTTGACAGAATTGAGATTAGTTTCAAATTTTGTTATAAGCTATTTCGGTCTGGATACCAGTATCTCTGTGGTATGTATTTTCTCTCCTAATTGGTAGATCGTGGAATCGAATCCAAACAGAGGCGGATTTGAAAAAATTGGAAATCTTTACTTTTTAATATTTATTTAATTGTGAAAAAAAGCTTGAATAAAAAAAATCCAAAGTTTCTAGTTTTAAAATTTAATTAAGCTAAAATAAACCTTTTTTTAAAAAAAAAATCATTGAGCATCTATAATAATGATTCATAAATCATTTTTTAATTAGTAGAAAATAGAATGAAAAAAATTCAAAGTTTCTATTTTTAAAAACTTAATTAAATTAAAAAAATCATTTTAATTTTAAAATCTCATTTTCATTTTTTTTTATCATTGAGCACAGAAGTATGATGCAGCTCTTAGCGATATGATCCGAAGTTTTGGAAAGGAGTGCAGCCTCCGAAATACTTTCGCTTCGACGTTGATGATATGACTTATCTTCAATTCCTTTTAAAAATGAAATAATTCAATGCATAATTTCTGTCCCTAAAACTTTGTTTACAAAGAAAAGAAATATATGTGTTGTGCTAAAACCAAAATATTATGCCGTGATTTAAAAATATAAATGAAAAGTACAAAATTGCTTTTTTATTTATAATAATTCAGATATAAACAATAGTACCAAAATATTATGCCGCGATTTAAAAATATAAAAAATAAATAAAAAGTACAAAATTATTTTTCTAAATATATGCATTTTGATTTAAATAATTATATGGAATTAAAAATTGAATTTAATAAAATATTTTAATAAGTTCTTATATAATGATTTCTATTTATATATAACTTTTTATTGAAAATTCTATTTATTGAAATTCTCTAAAATTAAAGCTTATGCAATAATTCTGTCTCCACTTCTGCACATCATCCCAACGAAAAGGTGGATTTTCCCAATTTTCGTTCTTCGATAGGGAGCCATCTAGGAATGAGACGCTAGTGCTATGGATTTCGAAGCCCAATTTATAGGCATTGCGATTACAGCGCCATATGTTAACGGTTTTTACAACTAAATTTTGAAACTTTTGTATAACATTTTTACAGCTTAGCTTATAAACAAACCGTTTACCGCATAATTCTATTGATCTTTGTTTTTGAGATATTTAATTTTGAAATCAGGGTCTTATTCGCTGGACATTCTGTACGTTACCGTGTAAGACCGAAATATGGAGAATGTCGACTTTCACCAAGAATATCAACATTCACATAGTCGCTTGGTATATGTCCGAAATATTTGCTAAATATCCTTATTTCTCACTTACACCGGCAAATGTCGACATTCACCATGCACTAATGGTGAATGATGAACATGTCGGAGATTTGCATTTTCTTCTCCGTATTTCAGGCGCAATAAAACGACACAATTGGGACGTAATTTTTTCATTTCTCTTCGTGCAAAGAGTGAACAATCACGGTGAGCAGTGTTGAATTCAAGGGGTGGCCAGGGAGGGACATCCCCACCCCTAACGGAGCACTGAAATGTCCCCCCCCCTCCGGAAGATTTGAGATTTTATGCTTTTAATGGTCCAAAAGTGCAATTTCCCCCGGAACTGTATAATATTCCCTTCCCCTCCCGGAGCCACAGAAATCCCTACCGGAGAAAAAAATGTCTTAATTCAAGACTGGCGGTGAAGAGAGGGGATTCCTCACATTATAGAAAAGTTTTCACTGCGGAACTAACCCCAGATAATTTAAATGCCGTGGTAGATTTAAAGCGCAGTCCGGGATTGGTTTTTTTGGACATGTAGCTTTAGATTCTAGCCTGAGAAGAAGGGATGCTCGTTATTATTTGCCTTTTTAATATTGATAACAGCTGCACTTGGATAAATATTAAACATTACTATTGAAGTTTTAAGTTTAGCAAATAAAGAACTTCGCATTTATACCATAGTGGACTTTTCTTCTATAAATTATACTTTATTATTAAAACATATTACGATATATGTCAAAATAGAAGAAAGCTTAAGTAACAGCACATGTAAATAAACTGTAACTTAAAACAAACAATACATTCTAAATGAGGAAAGAAAATAATATCAATAAAATCTTACTTAATTATGTGATTGAAAACTTAGTTATTGGAACAACTTAAACTTTTATGACACTTTGAATTGCACAAGAGTCCTTTGCTTTTACAACTGCATTTATTTGTATAACACTTCCTTTTTCAGTGGCAGCGTGTATAGCCTTGCCCCCCACTTCTCAAATGAACTACTGCTGCTTCTCTCAGCGACATTTCTTGAGAAATCTCATTTATTGAAAGTAAATTTCCTTTATAAATTATGGACTGATTACGGGTATAAAGCTGGTTAAGGGTATCATTATTATTTTCTAGTTTATAAAATTCCGAGACTTTTATTCCAACAACAACTGCCAACATATTTCGGCCATCGTTACCACCACGGTCAGCATGAGGGACTTGTATTCCTACGGCAGCACCAATTTGAGCAGAAGTACATTTTTTTTAGGTTCATAACATTTCCGTTGCTTGATTGAACATCGCTGAACATTTCCGTTTCTCCGTTCCGAAGATTGTTTCTCGCGGTCACTCTTTTTATAGAAATAAACTCGTGTTGTTTAGTCACAGCTCTATATGAAGACGTGGTAAGTTGCAGGCCCTCCTCAATTTTTCCTTTGGAATATGGTTTTCGGATTGGTCACTGCTCAAATTTTCTTCGAAAGTATTAACAGTTTCTTTAAACTGTTCTTCGGTTCCAAAAATATTAGAAATTTCTTCGAATTGTTCTTCGGTTTTAATATTTGCAATTTGTTTGCTAGGCAAAAAATACAATGCTATGCCTCTTTTTGGTTTAACGCCAAACGTGGCTTCATAAGGATTTCAGCGTATTCCTTCGCGGTAAGCAGTGTTCTTGGAAAATTGAATAAAGGACAAACAACCTGACCATTTATTTGCATCGTCATTCATCCATGTAGTTAACATATTCTGTATATCCCGATTGGCCCTTTCAACTGAGCCTTGTGCTTGATTATGACGGGGTTTTCTATGAACTATCTTAACATTTTTTCACATAGCGCATAGTTCGGATATGACTTGATTACTGAATTCCCTAGCATTATATTATTGCAATATAGCTGGCGCCCCAAATCTTAAAAATATTGGACGAACATGATACTCTATGAACATGAACTTCTTCAGCTGTCTTAGTTTTCAAACGTCGTAGCAAGACAAACTTAGTTAAAGGAACTCATTACACGATTATGAACTTAAATTTGCCACCCCTGTATAACTGCAGGTCTATCAGATCAACTTGATATCTTGAGTGTAGCATAGAATTGATTATTAGTTTCACAAAAATAATTTTCTTA
This sequence comes from Maratus speciosus, assembly GCA_963932465.1. Lineage (NCBI taxonomy): Eukaryota > Metazoa > Arthropoda > Arachnida > Araneae > Salticidae > Maratus > Maratus speciosus. The sequence continues at coordinate 64,796,832 of OZ010789.1, forward strand.
GGTGCACTGTCTTTCAGTTGACATTACTTTCATAAATTAAAGTGCAACATTATAACTTCATATGTAATATTTTTGTATTTAACTTGAAAATCTTTAAACATACGTTTTCTTCCTCCGTGGCCTATTTTTGTGTGAGTTTCAAATGGTATACTGAACAATTGATCATTGGCATAAAAAAATGTGTATTCGTTTCTCCTGGTATTAATGGTACAATTAGCTTTTCTTCATCATTAATTTTTAAAATGTCCAAAATGTTTTAATCGTCTGTGATCCAAAGGTATCACACACTCAGTTTGAGCAGAAATCACTTCAGAAAGTATTTTAGAGTACTTTTCATGAAAAAAAAAAACAAAAAAAAAAACAAACAAACAAAAAAAAAAAACAAACAAAAAAAAAACAAACAAACAAAAAAAAAAACAATTGTCTTCTCGTTTACTCGCAATTAATGCATTTAACTTTTCAAAAGAAAAAAAAACGCGATTCACTGCAGTATACATTCAATATAAATTGGAGTATCCAATAAAAAAGTAAAATTTAAGAAAACGTTCTGCGCACCATCAAACCCTGCATAAGACTGACAACGTTTACTGACTCGCAGCACAACGAAGGATTTGGCGAAAAACTGTCGCCTCTTAGTTGCTGTTTTCGACTTCCATTAGAGCATATCTGTGCTTGTGGACATACACCGGTGATGGTCCGAATGTAAAGTCGAAGAAAAAAAAAGTAAACACCCCCTACTAACTCCTCAACAAATTAACGTAGACAAAAGTTACTGGTACCGAACGATTGGAAATAAAGTCTACTTTTAAATGACGTATATAAAATTTGCTTAGGGGGCCATCTACATATTAAAACGAATCCAAACTTCATTTTTAAAAAAATGGCAACACCCAATTTTAACAAAATATTTCAAATCTTTGGTTCAAATTATGCCTAGACGCCAAATTTCAAGTCATTTGAATGATAAGTTTTTGAATTATAAACATTCAAAATTTAGTGCTTCTAATGTTAAATTGCATTTTCATATTTTTATTTATAACTTCTGAAATCATGATCCTAATGTTCTAATTTTTTGTGTCGCAATAATATACCCAAACATAAATACGTTGAATTTGCAATTTTTATAATTTTCTGATATGAATTATGAATTATGAAATTAATATTAAAAATATTATGAATTGCAGACTACAATTTTTTTGATGGATTCAGATTTAATAAGCCCTGCTTTATGGAAATCCAAAATTTCCCATTTTTCGTCTAAGTATTTTTTAAATAATGCTTAAAAAACAGCAAAATGATGGTTTAAAGGGCCGTCTATGATAGAAGTGACTAAATATTTTGAAATTTCTTATGCTATCCTGTAATCTATTTGGCTTAATTGATTGCTTAAGGGGCCTTGATCAAGAAGGGAGCTCTCTCGGTTAACAATCGAGTACCGAACTTCAATTTGGATACAGCCCTTAAAATACGCTCGTTTTAAAATAATTAATTTCTCGAAAACTTATGGTACGAATTGCATAAAAAATTGTTTTTAGACTAATTGAAGGGTGTAGAGTTCATTTATGCTGACAGAATTGTGTACTGCTATTGAAAAAAACAAATTTATGGTTCGTTTTAATATGTAGATAGCCCCCTAAGCAAATTTTATATACATCATTTAAAAGTAGACTTTATTTCCAATCGTTTGGTACCAGTAACGTTCTTCTACAATAGTTTATTGATGAGTTAGTTGGTGGTGTTTACATTTTTTCCCCCACGACTGTGCAAGAATATAATCAAATTTTTGGTCTTTCACCGAGATATTTGGTATGTGTTCACATTCACCGGTGAAAGTCGACATTCTCCAATTTAGGTCTTTCAGGGTAACATATATAACAAATGCAATGCAACTTTCATCTCATCCTCTTCAATGGTGTAATATTTAAAATTTCAGTTGTAATTCTAATATTTTCAAAATTGTTTTTTAAGTTCAAATTTTTGTGTTTTAAATATGATTTTTAAAATTATATAATCTCTTTGTACTAGTCATAAAAAATCAAAGGATAACGCTTTTTTGAAACAATATTAAAAAATCATAAAATGATGCATCTTTTTTTTTTTCTTTTAGTGATAAAAATAGTTTTTTAATGCACAAATTTTATGATCAAATCCTATCCGAAATTGTAGATATTTTGAAAGAAACATGTATTTTGCTATGAACTTAAATTTAGAAAAAAAAAAAACATCACCCTTATTTTTGTCAACCAGCAGTTTTTCTTATTTTCATCACATTTATTAATCATGTAATTATAGTAGAGAAAATAATAAAATAGTCAATGACGGTTGATGCTGTCATCTATAATCAAAAATTGAATCTACGTCCAAATGATCTCATGACCTGCAGGCTGGGAATGTCAGAGCCACGAACCGAGTTCTATTTTCGGGGTCCAGTTGTGTGTTGAAAAGCCTATCTTCCTTGTTCTCCTGTATTCTATCTTGATGGTCCCAGCACATGAAACAGGCCCTTTTATCGTCTTTAGTCCTTTTGCCATGTAGAATTTTCGTAATGCGCTGAAAGCTGATTCCCCGTTCTTGTAAAAGTGCTTACCTAACAACAATTAATGTGGTAACAATAGCATAGATTCAGCCAGGTGGGGAGGCCTACGAATTGGTTTGAGCTCAACTAGCCCCATCCAACAATGTTTATTAATAAAATTTACAGAACAATTATAGAGTAATAAAATAATGGTAGGTAATAAAAAGTAATTGAGATAATGAAATAAGTGTAGGTAACAATAGTAAATGAGACGAGCTGAGTGCTTTACCGACGTATAACACATAATTTTTCTTTATCAATAACACTAATTCTATAACTGTTTTAAAGTAAAAGTTTGTTCGATTAGTTCCATAGATCATGATCATTATCATATGATAGGTCCTGTGGAGGTATTTGGAAAAATCCTTGATTGTTTTCAATTAGTGTTATGCAGTTTATAATTTTTTGTAATAGTGCTGGTTGTTTTCTGATTATTTTGAACCATGAAGAGAGACTCATCGTTCTGGAGATTCTGAGGTGGTATATGGATGTTAGTGTGCATTCCGTTATGTAGTGCAGCGAGGTTCCTCGTTTTCCACACGTGCAGTAGCCCGTGTTAGCTTTTCCGAACTTTACCAGATAATCTGGAAAAGGCCCGTGATTTATTGGAAACAAGAAGAGGTTTCTGTGTGATAGTAATGTCTCCTCTGAGACAATAGGTAGAAGTGAATATGTAAACCTTCCTCTATGATCAGAATCCCAAATTCTCTGGCATTCCTGTTGTATTTGTAATTTTAGTTGTCGTTTGAGATGAGATGGTGGGAAACGTAGAAATACTTCTGGTAAGTTAGGATTTATGATCGCTTCTTTTGCCTTTTGATCCGCTGCCTCGTTTCCTGCTATTACATGGTGTCCCTTTTATCCATTTTATTATTATCTTTTTATTTGTATTCTGTAGTAATTGAATTATGTTCTGGACCAGTGCTATTTTTGTTGTGCTGTCTTCAATGGTTTGTATGCTCGAGAGGCTATCTGAGTATATTATTGCACTTCCGTACTTGCTTTTTTCCATCCAATCCACTGCTCGAAGTATCTCTAGCATTTCCGCCTGGAATACGGTGTTTTCTATCCTTAATTTTATTACAAAAGTATGGCACAAGATTGAATTTTCGTATGCACAGTACGCTAACCCCGTCCCTTCTTCCATTTTGGAGCCGTCTGTGTAGATTTGTATTTCCATTTGGAGGTTTTCATTTGCCTTGTGTAGGTAATTTTTATAAGGACATACTGATGAATTTGGGGATTTGCCTTGATAGAATTCTGGTATAAAGTACTCTACTGGTGTCCCCAATCTTACTGGTGTCCCCAGTACTTTTCCCGATGTAGCAATCTGAACTACTCTGAGATGCAATGGAGGGATTCCTGTTAGGCACAAAGTGCAAGGGTGACCGTTTTTCTATATCCGCCCGACACAAGAAGAGGGCACTGGGCCTGTATTGAGGACAGTATGCGAAGCCCATGAGATTTCTGTTGTACCAAACCGCTCAACCTACATTTTTTTTGATGGATTTAGATTTATTATCGAAATCCGAAATTTAGCATTTTTCTTCCAAGTAGTTTTCAAATTATGCTTAAAAATCGGCAAAATGGTGTTTTAAGGGGCCGTCTATCATAGAAGTGTCTAAATATTTTGAAATTTCTTATTCTATCCTGTAATCTAGCAGTCTTCAATAACTGCTTGAGTAGTGCCTTGGTCAAGAAGGGGGCTCTCTCGGTCAACAATCGAGCATCGAACTTCAATTTCGTTAGAGCCCCTAAAATACGCTCGTTTTAAAATAATTAATTTCTCGGAAACTTATCGTGCGAATTGCATAAAACCTTGTCTTTAGGCTAATTGATGGCTGTAGAGTTCATTTATGCTGTCTGAAATGTATACTGCGATTGAAAAAAAAAACTAAGTTATGGTTCGTTTTAATATGTAGATGACCTCCGAAGCAAATTTTATATACATCATTTAAAAGTAGACTTTATTACCAATCGTTCGGTACCAGTAATTTTCTTCTACGATAATTTTTTGTAGAGTTAGTAAGGGGTGTTTACTTTTTTTTTCCACGACTGTACGTATAGTGGAAAAAACAACAGAAAAATATTATGCATTACATGAAAAGCAATATTTTTGAGAAGGACATAATATGCACGCTATATGCATCAAATGTTTTAAACAATATAGTCCGTAATGAGATGTTTTGGAAAGCGAACTTTATGATCAGATTTGGTGGTGGGCTGTACGACAGGAGTTGTTGGAAAATTTATGGGCTCATTTTGTTTTTGAAGTTTGGAAGGTGAAATAGAATCTACTAATTGATATGCAGGTTTAATGCGGTCAATAGATACAGTACAGCGTTACCCATTTAATTCCAAGTCAAACGTTTTCTTAGACCTGTCAATCACTCGATAGGGTCCTGTATAACGGGGTGATAAGGAAGGATTGACTTTATCTGGTCTAAGAAATACATGTGAACAGGTTTGTAATGAGGGATTGACATAGATTTTGGGATTGCCGTGCATTGTAGTGTCAATAGGATTCAATGTTCTAATTTTTTTAATTAACTCAGTCATGTAAGAGTAAGTGGTTGATTTATAGTTTCATTGTTAAGGAGATCAGAGCGTAGTCTGATATGTGCCATAAACAAGTTGAGCACAGGTCGCTTGGATATCATTTTTAAGAGCAGTGCGTAAACCAAATAAGAAAATGGGGAGGATTTCAGTCCATCGAGTTTGATTGTAAGTTTTAAGCGAGCTCTTAAGATGCCGATGAAAGTGCTCAATAAAACCGTTATACTGTGGATGGTATGCTGTAGTTCTGATGCGTCTGCAGTCTAATCTATTAGTTAGCTCTTTGAAAAGGGTAGACTCAAAATTTCTACCCTAATCAGTAGTGATAGTAACAGCGGATCTAAATCTGGAGATCCAACTATGTATCAATGCACGAGCAGTTGTTTATGCAGTCAGGTGTAGGTATAACTTCGAGCCATCTCGTGAACCTATCAATGATGGTCAACCAGTACTGATTGCCATCGGAGGATGGTAAAGGTCCGATAGAATCAAAGTGAACATGGGCAAAAGGAGCATCAGGTTGGGTATGTTGAAAGATTTTAGCTTTTTGACATTTCGTACAGCTGCGAACCATAGATTTTATGTCCTTAAGCATGCCTGACCATACAAATAAATCGTTTGGAAATTAAATCTATTGAAGCTGAGATACCTGGGTGAGAGAAATAATGTAACTTTGAAAAAACTGATTGTCGCATACTTTTAGGAACTTTAGGTCGAGGACGTTTTTGGGACATATCGCAATATAAATGTACATTTTCGAGTGGAAAATAGTGTTTTTCTAATTTTAATGAACTGGTGCCAAGTTCTAGAAGTTGTTTTAGCTCTTCATCATTGGCCTGAGCTCTGGCAAACTCTTTAAAATCTAGCACATTAGGAGAAATTGAATCTATCTCAATTCGAGATAATGCATCTGCCACGATGTTGTCAGAGCTTTTAGTATATCGAATATCAGTAGAAAACTGCCATATGTAGTCTAAATGTCTCAATTAACGTGGGCTTCATTTATTAGGGTTTTCTTGAAATGCGAATGTAAGGGGTTTTTGGTCTGTATAAGTAATGAAATTTCGACCTTCTAGCACGTGTCTAACTTTTTTTATAGAACAATAAATAGCAAATAATTCACGATCATAAGTAGACCAATTTTTCTGGGACTTATTTAATTTACAGGAACAAAATGCTATTGGTTCCCAGTGGTTTTCGGAGAATTGCATTAAAGGTCCACCAATTGCGACATTGCTAGCGTCGACCCATAAACGTAACTGGGCGTCAGGAATTGGATGTCGTAATAATGTAGTTCGAGCTATAGCTTCTTTTGAAGCAGTGAAGGAAACAATGGCTTCGTCGTTCCATTGTAATTGCTCAGTTTTGTTAGCATTGGAACGGGGATTATTGTCTTATTTTTGTGTCCTTCTAAGAATTTAACGAATGGAGCTAAAATATTGACAGCTTTGGTAATGCAAAGTCGATAAAAATTGAAAAGACCTAAGTAACGTCTTAGTTGAGTTAAGGTAGAGGTCTGGGAAAAATCTAGGATGTGTTTTACACGACCAGGTAATGGTTCAACTTCTGATGCTGAAAGCTTGAATCCTAAAACGTCAATAGTGGATTGACCAAATTTACATTTATGAACATTAATACACAGACCATACTCTTCAAGTCTAGAAAACAACAACTAAATATGTTCAAAGTGTTCGATTTCATTTTCTGATGCAATTAGCAAATCATCAAGAAATGCGTAAACAAATCCTAAGTCACGAATTACGTCATCAATAAATCCTTGATAAGTTGACGACGCATTACAAAGGCCAAATTGCATGAGAGTGCTTTCAAAAAGTCGAAATGGAGTGCAAATCGCAATTTTATACACATCATCAGAATTGATGGGAATGTGATAGACTTTTACAAGATCAATGTGACTGAAGATTTGATTACCATGCAACTCAGCAGTGAAATCTGCAATACAAGGGATAGGATATTTCTCCTTAACAGTTTGTGCATTTAGAGCACGATAATCACCAACAGGTATCCAATCGAAAGATCCTTTTCTCGGCACTAGGTGCAAAAACGAAGAGTAATTACTTTCAGAAGGTCTCATGTGACCACTCTGTAGCATGTGCTGAAATTCAGCTTTGCAATATTTAATGGATCTGGAGCAATCCATCTAGGCTTAGCAGCGACTGGAGGCCCCTTAGTGTTTATATAATGCACAGTATTGTGCTTAACCGGTTGTTTAGGATCTGGCAATTTTGTGATTTCAGGAAATTTAATTAATAATTTACCATATATATTATTCACAAAATTGGGTTTCATAGAAAAGATATTACAAACACTTAATATAGCAGGAGCTTTTAAGTTAGTGATGGAATCAATAAAACGACGATTCCGTAAATCAAGTTTTAAATTGAAACTATGCAAAACACCAGCTCCTAAAATAGTCATGAAACATCACAAATATAAAATGAATAAGTAAACTTTTGGTGTAGGCCTAAGTTGATGATAATACATTTACGGCAATACACATCAATTTTGGTGCCATTAGCAGCACGAAAGGTTTGGAGAACAAACTTAGTTTTATCATTTTTATTCGCGGCTACAAGGGAAGCATCCGATCCTGAGTCAACTAGAAAACACATACCTGAATTTCTGTCTCTAACAAAAAGGCGAAGAGAAGGTACTGGGGAGAAGTCTGTCGCTGCTACTCTTCCCGCTTCTGGTTTTCCGAATATGAACAAGGTAGAACACTTTTTTGCTTTTTCCCGAAATTTTTTATGATACCAACACAATTTAGGGTTAGAATCCCTGTGGCAGGACCGAGAGCGATTACGCTGCTGATTGTCACCTATAGATACACTTCTTGAACGTCGAAGCTGAACGACTTCTTGCCGGAATACTTGAATTTCTTTTATGAGCTTATATGTCAATGGCGAAGTCTGAGATTCAGTTGTAGGTTTTCGAACCGAAACAGAACTGATGTTGGATGGTGTAAAATCTAGTATTCTATCAGCAATCTCCGCTGCTTTATCAGGGGTATTTTGTTTCTATGGAAGCTAGGATTGTTTCTACAGTGGTTGGCATTTGTTGAGTAAAAAACTCTAAAAGAAGATCGTCGCTGATACTGTGGCTTTCTGCCCGTCTTTTCATTAAGCGAAGTAATTCAGTAGGTTTTCTATCGCCCAGGCTTTCTTCAGCTAGTAGTTTCTGGACTTCTACAGTACGGCTTTCCCCGCATCGCTGTATAACTTTGGATTTCAAAATCTGATAAGGATCAGGGGGATCAGGACTCATTATTATGTATCGAACAATAGTAGCAGTAGCAGGTGGTAGATGCGTTACAACATAATAATATTTCGTTTTTGATTCAGTAATAGCTTTAGGAGTAGCTAATTCAAACGTACTTTCCAGCATATGAAACCACAAGGTTGGGTCCACAGGTATATAGGGTGGAATAACTACGGCAGACGCTTCAGAAGTTGCCATTTTGCTAGTGTAAATAAAACGTTCTATGAAATAGTTGAACAGTTCAAAGTCCGCTGATCACTATTTTAGGGAATATTAAAAAAATCATGAAATATCTCGATGACTCGAATGATCAGAAGGTATTTGTAGAAAAATAAATTTTATTAAACTGAAACAACACATAGTCAAATATTTCGCGTACGTCACTGCTAGAATAATCTGCGGCTCTGGAGATCTGGAATTTTTACTATGTCACGTGACTCAAAAGCGCTCCGAAGAAACGCGGGGTGGGGGGGCGGGAATGCGCCACCACGTTATTGGCTGAAATGAAAACTTATCCTCGATGAGAGAGAAATAGCAGACCACTACATACTTTTATGTTCGTTTTTAAAATTATATAAACTGTTTTATTATATAGTTATTAATTATTATTTTATTTATTGTTATTTCATTTTAAAAATAATAGAAAATAATTTTAAAACACATATGTAACTGATATTCGAAAACGAGGTTTTCGCCAAATTGTCGTAAAAAAAATCACGCCAAACACGGTGCGTATATAGTATATGTGCCAAATATTAAATAAGGCAACAAACCATGGCGTTTAATTTCAACTTCAAAGCAATGTTTTAATTTACCACTCGAAAAATAAAAAAAAATGCTGACTAGCAAGTTAAAAAAAGCTATTGGCGAGATTTGCACCCGGCTAACATAAAAGTACCAAGAATTCTTTCGATCATGGCAACTTTTATGTAGAACAACTTTTATGGTAACTTTTATGTAATTTTTTTTAATTTTTTTAATCAAAATGGAAACTTTTCATAAGAAAGGCGAAGGGGTCAGCCCGAAATTATTTATGGCGGTCACATGACTTGGACTATTATAATATAGATTAAATGATGGCGATAGAATAATATTTGGCGACTTATCACCTGTGCATGCCTAACATTAATGTACCAAAATCGCACCTGGAATGTAAAAAGCGAAGTGGTCCGCCCGGAACTATAGATAATAGTTATATGACTTAGGCTATTATTATAGATATTGTTTTCAATTGTAAAAACAAAGCAAAGAATAATATTTCCTTATGATTAAAAATTTATTTACACGTGACTATTAAAAGCGGAAAAAAACATTAAAATTACTATTAAATGAATACGTGTTAAAAGCAGGAAAATATTGAAAATTATATCCTGAAAATTTTATTTACACGTGAATATTAAAGAAACTTTAATAAATACATTAATATGCGTTTAAAGCAGTTAATTCCAGTAATTACATCACGTTTAAAATGGCCAAATAATAATATTACCAAACACTTTAAATATATCTATGCGTGACATTAATTTCATATTTCGATATGATCATTTTAATTAAAGTTTCCAAGACACCGCGAATAATAATACAGTCGAGTCTCTTTATAACGAAACTCCATACATCGAATTTTTCTATATAACGAATTTTTAGTAGGAACGTTCCCCTTTTCCCATGATTTCATTAAAAAGTCTCCATATACCAAAATATCTATCTCCGTATAACGAATTTTTTCTTAAAATGTTCTTTATTTATTCAGTTTTAACAAAGCTTCCAAATTACATGGAATCAATTTTTCATCACTGATTCCTGATTTATCGTTCAGTGCTGAGTCTTTTTATCTTACTTTTCTACCTTGAGTCTCCTTGTTCTTTATGTCCAACGAACTCATCTCCCCCCCCCCCACTCCCACACACCTCAATATATCCTTCTTAAAACAGTGTCAGTTGGATTGTTATATAACAGCGGGATCAGAGAGGTAATTCAAGTTTACGGTGAATGAGATCGAAGATCATTGAGAAGTTTAAATTAGAAAAATAAACTCTCTTTTAATCAAACACAAGTCGATATTCGTAATATTCATTGCCAGAAAGCTCCCGATATCCAGTGGCATGACACGTGACCTGATGCGCACCACAAAAAAGGGGGAAGGAAAGAAGGCGCAAGCACGCTATTGGTCGAATGGAAAATTCTCCCTCGACAGCTGCAGTTGCGATAGCAAATCACTGTCACCATTTAGAACATGTTTTCATCTATCCAAACTAAAGCTCTCAACCTTTACAGTTAGAGTAGATGTTTATTGTTTCTGGCTTTCTTTAGTGTGAAAGATTCACTAAACTTAATCTGTCTGAGTGCGGTTTTTTTCTGCTTCTGCAAAAAATGTCTCCCAGGAACTGCATAACTCTCTGCGATAAAGTGAAGATTTTGAAAGAAATCGATAAGGGATTGAAAAAAAAATATTTGGCAAAAAAAATTTGGGATTCCGGCAATCACTCTGTCAACAATCATAAAAAAAAATAGAGTGTCAATCACCGAGCAGAATTCGGATCTTGGTTCGGCGCGAAAAAAAAAGAGGACGTGACAATACGAGGACTTAGAAGAAGCAATGTTTAAGTGGATTAAAGGGATAAGGGACCGGAATCTACCACTTTCGAGGCCAATGACTTTAGGAAATGCTCTGGACTATGCTTCATCTCTTGGGCACTCTGGCTTCCATGCCAACATTGTTTGGCTAGAAATTTTCAAGAAGAGACATGGGTTATTCCAGAAAACTATCTGCAGTGAAAGTGCGGATGCTCCGGTGACAGCATGTCAGAACTGGGTCTTAAAGTAGCAGAAATCCTAAAAGAATTCACTCCTGAGAACATTTTCAATGCTGACGAAACATGTCTCTTTTACAAGTGTCTCTCAAACAAGACTCTGGCGTTTAAAGAGGATATACGTTTTGGTGGCAAACAAAGAATTACTATTATGTTGTGTGCTAACATGACAGGGAAAGAAAAATTAAAGATGGTAGACAATGGGAAAAGTAAATCTTCCCGGTGTTTTAAAGGCGTGAAGTCCTTAGAAGTGGGCTATGATTTTAATAAAAAATCCTGGAGGATCACTGAAATTTTTGACAAATGCTTAAAAGCACTTGACAATCAAATGCGAAAACCATGCCGAAAAATTGCTTTGCTTATTGATAGTCCAGTTCACTTACAAAACTGTGGAGAAAACTGCAAAATGTTAAACTTATTTTTTTACCACCGAATTGCACATCAAAACTGCAGCCCATGGACTTGGGACTAATAAAAAATTTAAAGGTGCATTATAAGAAAAGAATTCTTAAAGAACTGATCATAGCTACTGAAAAAAAATGATTCCACCCAAGACATCATCAGTCTTAGAAAGTGAATTGCGGAACTTTATAAAGCTTGGAGATTTGATGTAACTGAAAAAAATAATTTACAATTACTTCAAAAAGCCCAGCTTTTCTAAACTTTATAATAATGAGGATTTTGAGGACGAAGAAGATGTGGCTTTAGCAGACTTAAAAAGAGAAATGGAAGTTAATTAAGGAACGCGGAAATGTCGAAGAAAATGTTACTCTGTTTGATTTTTTGGAAGTGGATGACAATCTCATTATTGTGCAGTATCCCACTGATACTGATATTTTAAGCAGCGTTACGAACAGTGATGGTGAGAGTGACAATGAGCCTGAAAATAAAAACGTACAGCAAGAGAAAAAATCATCACGCATTGAAATGATGAGTTCTTTTGATCTTAAGGAGAGGACTTCAAATGGAGGAAAATGTTCCCGATGCAATTTTGCATTCCTTGCTAAAGTGTGAACATTTTTTAAATCAAAACAGCGAAAAATTACAGATTTCTTCGTCTAAAATGAATGCAAGTTTTCATTATGTGATTTTTATTAGGCTTTCAAATACATGTCTGTTCTCTTTTTTGAAACTGTTTAAATAATTAAGAAATACAATATTAGGCTAATATTCATAATTAAACATTTCAAATTCTTAATTATATACACCACAAAAATATTTTTTGTTCAAAATTTACACATTAAATAGGAATTTTTATTCATTCTCTATATAACAAATTTCTGTATATAACGAATTTTTTACTGGAACAAAGGATTTCGTTATATAGAGTCTCGATTATAGTTCCTGTCTAAAAACAAAAGTATTTTCATTTGAATGCTAAAAAAAAGAAAACTTTAGTGAAATTCAGGTCAGATTTAAAACGATACACTTAAAATGTGTGTATTGCATTACGTTAATCCTTTTATAACGCTGTTAAAAAATACCGGGAGGTAAAGACTCTGTTTAGTTAACTAAATTTTATTTTAGCTTCTTTTCAAATGTTTAACTGATCTTTAATCAAACATGAAAACAACCATTGGATGTCTTAACAGCAACTGATTCGGCCTTAAATTTTCACAATAAATGGGAATTGAATGGAAACCCGCTTACAGGGAAGTCGACACAGGTTTTTTTTTATTATAATTCAATCTCCTCAAATCTTTTTAAACCCGATGAAATTAGCGTGTTTTTAGATTGTGTGGCGTCTGAATGGGGGTTGGCGAGCGTAGCTTGCAGGGGGCAGAGCCTCCTAGTTCTAATAAACTTTCTATACCATAGTTCCTACTTTTAATAGACATTAGATAATAAAGTACAAAGAAATCTTGTTACGCAGTACAATTGTCTAATACAAAAAAAAAAAAAAAAAAAAATAAGAATACGCATTTTGATAATTAAGGAATTGAAAATAACTATTAAGTTCAATTCAATTTTAGAAGAAGTTAATTTAACTGTTATAATTTAAAATTAAAGAAATAGAAACATTTAAAAATTATTGAGTGTTAGTTTCGTAAAGCAAACGTAGTAGTATATTATATTCATATTATATTATAATGCTAAAGGAATAAAATTTTTACCCTTCAATGACTAAGTTTTAAATCTTGTGTCGGTAAAGTTCTTAAAAACCATAATGAAAATTGCAGATAAATTACATTTGAAAACTTTTGCTCAGAACTTTTGAAATCACGAACAAAATTAATGGTGCATAAAGCTTTTTTTCTGGAGATATTTCACGCTAATTTTACATGGAAAGATTAATGATTAAATTATTTATACATTAAAGTGCGGATAAATCATCGATATTTCTTTTCGTTACTGATGTTAATGAATCGTTAAGAAATAACAAAAGAAAATGAAATAGCTTGCCTTTATATTCTTACTTATTTAAAATAAAATTATTTATTTAACATTTTATTTAACTTAATTTATCTGCTTAGATTAAAATAGCCGTTTTCGTAAATTATTATTATTATTATTATTATTATTATTATTATTATTATTATTATTATTTTGAAAGAGCAATGTTTTATGATTTCAAATCTGATTGAATTTTATTCCTACAATTGCTAGAAGAGAAGTTATGACCATTTAACAACCGTGACGGAATGAGTCAAATACCGGAAGTGGGAATAGGTAGGTCAGGAGAAATGTAAATATTGTTTCTATGCATCATTTCCGTACATTTTTTACATAAAAATACTAATAAACCGTAATTGGCACTTTTAGTCTAATATTGTATCTGAAATTTAGTCTGAAGTATATAAAAGAAATCTTTAAATACGATCTTGGGAAAAATCAATTTTTCTGTTATCACCATGTACGATAAACTTCGTTACAGAAAATGTTTTAAACAAACTTCGCTGAAATTTTCTCAGAATACATTTCACTTTACTCGCTATTTTCTGAAGTAGAATCTAAGCTGTAAGTGACGATGAAATTATTTTATAGGTACTCGAATATTAAAAAAAATGATAATTTTAATAAAAAATGTGTATTTTCTAACATGTTTTGACATATTTCACTTAATTTTGAAGATATTGTAAAACTTCTAATTTATTGCACAGCGAAGTGTAACAGTAGTATGTAGTAGAAAGGAAATTGAAAAATATTTAGTTTAATTCAGTGTACGCGGCCTGGCGTAAGCATGAAATTTTCTTTAAAATATCGCAAAAAAGCAAGTTTTAAAAAGCTTACGAAGATACTGCTAGGATTTTATGTTTTATCACCATTCTTTATTATTATTGAACTAAAAACTAGTTGGATGTGCCGATCCCAAAATTTTCTTCTATCTCATATATTTTAATATTTCAAAATGTTGTTACAGATGTCAATATTTCATTTTTATTAGTTCAATACTATATCAACTTTGACTTTCATCTTAAATTTCTACTTCAGTCAATAAATCGGAGTAAAAACGAGTTAATCTCGATCATGATATTTATTAAAATCATGAATTGTCGCGAGTAGTCGGCTTTTCAGGATGGAAGTTCCCGTCGATTCACGGAGCCACTGGAATACAATAGACCTCCATAGCATGCAGGATCACAATGAAGTCATTGTTGTCACGTCAGTCAACAGTAAGTCACTGTTGTCACGTCACATCTGTGACAAAAAGGCCACCACTCAGTGATGTCACATTGTGACTGAGATGTGATTAAGTTTAAGTGACTGCACGAATAAACACTAACCAAGATACTTTGCAAATGACCCTGACATTACATACCGAAGATCGTAATGCGCATGTGTCCGGTTGTCGGTCTGTTCTCATTTTCGAAAGGAGGGGTGAGTCACCTCACTTTTCGGCCTCATTTTGTATTTATTATCTGTGATGCAAGCTTTAATTTAAAAAAAATGTGGGGTTTATTATTACCATTAAATTTATTTGTAGACATTTTAAAAATTTAATCAATGTTTTATCTAATAAACTCTAATTATGGATAATATTATTATTATAATTTACATAAAAGAAACTTTACAATCCATTTTAACTAGAATTGTTTTAAAACTGATAAAAATAAAAGGTGAAATACAATAAAAAATTCTTCAAATAGGAAATTTTAATTAGAGACAATCTCGTAAAATTATGGCGCATTTAAGTTCCGAATCTGTTCTATGCAAAAACAAATAAACCGAAAACCATCTGCTTTGAAACTTAAAAATCGTCTGCAGACGACTCGACCGCAGAATAACTAAAAATAACAGTGAAGCTTTTTAGAATGAATACGGGAAATTCAGTGGTTGTCATAAACTTATTGACACGGATTTAAAAACTTAAACAAGAAGGTCCTCAGGATCCAAGTTATTACATCTAACAAAATATAAGTCTTAGAAAATTACCGTAGCTGTGACTTGTTGAAAATTATTCAAGTCTTTGCTATCGTACTTATTATCGGACTTAATTGGTTCTCCAAAAAGCAGAGTAGAACGAATAACGTCAATGAAAAATAGGTATGTAAAAATATTATTTTCCCTGTTTGCTTTTTTTAAATTACAACGATTTTATTTAGCTTCTCATAACATGTTATAGGGCATAAATATTTCATTACATTTATTTTTTTATTTTGTTGAAATATCTAAAATATTATTTTCCCTGTTTGCTTTTTTAAATTATAACGATTTTTGTTAGCTTCTCATAAACATATTATGGAACATAAATATTTCATTACATTTATTTTTTATTTTGTTGAAATATCTAATTTCCTTATCAGCAGTTTTGATCAGATTATTAAAATTAGTGATTTAAATTGCATTTTAATCTGGTTTGTTTTCTTATTTAAATAGTTGGTTAAAACCACATGGTGTCATAAATATGGAAGTATATGTACAAGTATTATAATCAACCATTAATATAATTATTAAACATTTAAAGATAATTAAATTATTTAATAAAGAAGCCTTTTCATACAATAAAATTATTGATAAACTTATTTTTTTAATTTTGTATTAAGTGATGTTCTTAAGCAATTTGCATTGCATGTTTTTGTTAAAAAAATTTGCATCTGCTCAGAAGAGGAATTTATTAAAAATAAGACACAACGGAGACGTACTATTAAAATAAATCGTGGATATGTAATGTTAAGGAAAGAAAGAATGTTAATGATTATTTTATGTATTATTCAACCTGAGAAATGTTTTAAAATCTATAAAGAAATAGACATAGCGGGTGAAAGCTTTTCAGTTGTTAAACATTCTTATTGAAATGTTTTCAAAGTGAACTAGAAGTCTGTTGGCAAATGAAAATATAGAAGTTACGCAATCAGTAAGAGTTTAAATATGATTTTACTTAAAAAATGACGCAAATACTTGAACGGTATGAATCTAAAACGTAATAGCCATGTTTTATTATTTACTTTTTATTCTGCATACTTTTATCATTTTATTTCCTGAATGGTTTTATAGAGATAAATTTCTAAATATCGATTTATGCACTCTTTGTAAACAGCGTGATTAAAATGGATTCCTTATTTATAATTACCATATAATCCTGTAAAAAAATATTAGTAATAATAATGAACCTAAGTGTGGCTCCATTTTGTGTTTATGGTCTCAATGTTTATACTTTATTTACATTAAAAAGTAGCTAACCATTTGATACTGTGTTCATTATTTTGTTTTATTGTGTCATATAAAAATAAATATGATTTCTAAAAATTTCGTAGTGGATTCTAATATCTTTGTACTATTTCTGATAATATCAGAGTTATAGTGGTCATGATAGTTCATAGGCAAAACATTAAAAACTTCCCCATTAGACGCAAAATAAAGTAGCGCGGTACTGTGTTTTACAAACAGTAAAGAATTATTGCTTAAAAAAATCATAGATACTAAGAGTTATTATTTTTATAATATATAATTTCATAAATAAAAATGTAATTTTGGCAATCAATTATTAATGTTACTTTAATAATCAAAACGTTGTTTTAAATATGTATTTTACTGCAAGAAAACCCTGATGTAAATTAATTTAACCCTTTGTATCACCTTTCTATACATACCCAAAAGCTATACTTACTTTTACAGTGAGCATAAACATACAATTTTATTTATTGCTGCTATCTTCCAACATAACGATTGTTGCCTAAATTGTTCTTAGACTTCTCAACATAGTGATACCGGCGATACTCAGTTAATTTTTTATACCAAAGTTCTATTTATCATTTGATTAGTTTCAGATCGTTATTGCTAAAATGTACTTCAGAAATTTTGTAAAATTAAAAAGGCAGGAGATAACCAAGAATAAATATTTACAAAGCTCAGTTTGTATATTTCAGAATTTTGTATTTATAAATTGACAATATTGATCCGAAGTATGTAATTTTCTACTTATTGTAAATATAAAAAAATATCAATAAATTATTATTTTATGTTTTAAATCTTTTTTTTTACATACCTAAAAAATTACAAAAGCAGCAGCGCTTGTTGCCTCTTTTTAGGGTTTCGTTCCTCTGACGAAACCCTATTCGTCTTACTCCGCTGTCTGTCTGTCTATCTGTCCGTCACAGAACCCATTCTCAGAAACTATATATGTTGGAGACTTGAAATTTTGGATTCTTATTTGAAAACTCTTATATTTACCACTCTGGGCTCTAACTTGTATATTTTAAGCTTTTTTCCTAACTCAGCCCCTAATTAAATTGAAGACTTCAAATTTTGGATACTTATAGCTGAACACCTCACATCAAACGACAAATCATAAAAATTTGAAAAAATCTTATATTTACCCCTCCGGGCACTAACTTGTGTATTTTAAGCTGTTTTTTTTTTGCCTAACTCAGCCACTAATTAACTTGGGTATGTGAAATTTTACATACTTATAGTAGCACAATTGCAATCACACGAAAAATCATAAAATTTCAAAAAGTCTTATATTATTTACCCCTCCGGGCTCTAAATTCTGTATTTTTAGCAATTTTTCAAACCTCCACCCTTTTATTCCGGGGTGCACTTTGCTATCTTTTGCCGACACTCCTTTGACAACTCTTTCATATTATGCATCATAGCCGTACATATTTTAGTTCTATGGTGCTATCCCAATCCCCTGGACTAATCTACGGATAGTTTGTAAAACGGAGTTTCGTTCGGATGGAGGCTTGGTTAGAATAGCGTGTGTCCCCTGGTTGCGAAATGTGAACTGACAGATGTTGCAAAAGGTAAAGTGTTTTGAAAGGAATATTAACTGAAACCCTCTGTGCGATCTGTGATCACATTTACCCACTTGTTTCAGAAAGCGCATGACAAATCATTGTATATTTTTGAATGGAAATAGTTTGAACTTGGTATCGGTCCGGATAGCCTAACAGGTAAGGCATTGGCACGGCACGCCAAGTATCCAGGTTCGATCCCTGGTCTGGACATTTTTCGCTCTGTTGGAACAAACTTCAACTGTGCTACTCCATCCTAAAATAAGTTTGAACTTGTTTAGGTATTTTTGTGATATAGTGGTTTCTGATTATGAATTACCATATTATAAAGCATATATGACTTTATGATAACATATGATACAAACAACATTTTGTGAGATAAAATGTCCAGTTGTAGTCATTTATATTTATGACATGTGCATAAGATGTACATGATATATATATATGTTACGGTGAAAGACCGAAATCTGGAGAATGTCGACTTTCACCGGTGAATGTCAATATTTACATAGTCGCTGGGTGTATGTCCGAAATATTTGCTAAATATCATTATTTCTGACTTATATCGGCATATGTCGACATTCACCATGCACTAATGGTGAATGTTGAATATGTCGGAAGTTTGCACTTACTTTTCAGTGTTTCAGGGCCGATCGATTAAAACGTAACGTTTTTGAAAACATAAAAACGTTTTAATCGCTTGTAATCCAAAGGTTTGCTGCACTTAGTTTTAGCAGCAATGACTTCAGAAACTATTTTAGATTATTGTTCTTGAAAAAAAAAATAAGAGCGATTGTTTTCTCGCTCGATAATTTTTTCGTAAAAAAAAGAGATATCGTCTCCTGTATAATCCATTCAATATAAATTAGGATATTGAATAAATAAATACAATTTAAGAAAACGTTGCACGCATATCAAACCTTGCATAAAACTGACAAAGCAGACTGACTCGTAGTAGAACAAAGAATTTGGTGACAGCCTGTAGCCTCTCTCTTGAACCCACCTTCCCTTTTCAACCTCCACCATAGCATATCTGTGCTTGTCGACATTCACCAGTGATGACCTGAATATACAAGAATATACTCAAATATTCGGTCTTTCATCGAAGTTTTTGTTATGTGTTGACATTAACCGGTGAAAGTCGACATTCTCCAATTTCGGTCTTTCACGGTAACATATAAGGTTAGTTGGGGTAACTGGAACCACGAGGTAACTGGGCCATAGGGTATTTTCTAAAAAAAACTGTTGGTGTTTTTTAAGTTTTAGCTTTTGTGAACAATGCCCCTTAATCTCTACTTCCTAAAACAACGTGTATCAACTCAATCATAACTCTCTCTTTGCTGTGATAGGTTGTCAAAAATGTACGCTTCATTTTTAAAAACAACGTCTATATGGTTGAACTTCCTCGGCTGGTTATTAAAATACTGTAAGTACTTTTATTAACAAATCATTTTTTTTAAAGATTAGACATATAACTACATTAATATTATCAGGTATCTATACATATTTACATCATGTTTCAAATGTAAGTCCGGTGTCCCAGTTACCCATAAATTTTTCAAGAATGGAGTATCTGGGACATGTATCCGGGGTAACTGGACCATGCTGGATCCAGTTACTACGGGGAGTAAATTTCACCATTGTTTTTTGCTCACAATAAAGAAAATGATAGAATACCTTATTAAAATTATGTAATGAAATTAAAAAAAAGCATATTGAGTGGTATTAAACCAAATTTCTTGGCCCCTTGAGAGGCGGTGATGCCGTTATGGCATCACTTAATTTTAATTCCTAATTGCCACATTGGCACCTGAATTTTATATTGAAAATTTCACCTTTATTAAGTACGCGAAAATATACTTTTACTTGTTTTCAGATAGATTCTCTTGTAAATATTGGTGTCATTAAATTATTTCAACATTTTCCGAATGCAAGTACCTCGCCCCTGAAAGCGAGATAGCCAGACCTTGAAATTGTACTATACACAGAGGTCGCATTCTATAGGGAAACTTTTATCGTTCCTACCACTATTTTGAAAATAATATCTTCTTCGCACATTTCTGTAAGGGTTCTGGTAGGAACAATAAAAATTTCCCTATATAATGCGACCCCTGGATAAAGTACTTAATTACTTACGTAGCCGTTTGTTCATAAATTTACCTTGCTATTTTTTCCCTTAAAACACCCATGTGACTTTTATACTTATTATCTATACTAAAGTACATAAGTACTTCCTTAAGTTTTATGTTTTTGGTATAAATAAATCTAATATTTTCACTTTTAGTGTTTTTTTAGATACATTGACAGCAAAGGTTTCCCTTACAACGCTGTTTATTGACTTACAATTTACATGATCTGTCTAGTTTAAATTTTTTTAAGTTGTTTACACTTTTTTAAACAGGACCTGATATCCGATATGAACCTGCATTTTTCTATTGCAATTGTTAAAGGAAAAACTTCTGTATTTACCATGTCGCCATCAGAATTTAGAAATTATCCTAAAAGCTGTTTTTGATTGCAAACTGGGCACAATCAGTGCCCCTCAGCCAGATATTTTAAAAAATTCTGATTGGGTGGCCTAAATTAAATCAGACTAAATAGAAAAATGCTATTGCAGATTAAATACAAGATATAAATAGTTAATTCAGAAGAAATTTCAAGTTTTACTACAGAAACTAAAAAAAATTAATAACCCAGGGGATGATTATAAAGAATTTATTCAACTTTGTTTAATTTTTATAGGATGTCGTCCTCCAAAAGACACTTTTTCAGAGCACCAGGGGATTTTAACCATATCAGATGGATGGCACAGGGGATGGATGGCCATTTATTCTCTCAAAATATATAGTTTCAGGGATCATATCTCAATAACAAATTTAGAAAAAGAAGGTATTAGAGACCTTTGTTTATTTATAATCAATATTTATGTAAAAGCGTGCTTCAATACTCCCACTCCACTTTGACCCCCCAATCTAAGACTTTGAATTCATAAAATCACTTGTTGACTACAGAAAAGTTTATGAATAGGTTGCAGACAAAGCACTCGCTAAGATGATAAACCGCGTTTGGTATCTTAACTTGCATCAAGTTGCATTTTCAATTTTAAGATGAAATATTGGAGAAAAAAAAGTCATTTGAAGAAGAAAATGATGATGATGGCAGGAATGGCAGGAATCGATCGGGACCAAGAAAATTTTCCGCAGTAGTTAAATATTCCGTCTTAGACACATTTTACTCTATGTCTATGGATTCACAGGGACTAATCTTTCCGAGTAAGACGGTTTTCTGTCTTACAGATAGTCCGCCTCACAGAGGGTTTTCTGTATATCCTTTTCTTGCGGACAAAATAAAAAAATGGCGGTGGTTCCCATTATGGCCAGGGTTGGCCACTTTTCTGTTATATTTGTGTTTTTACTAATTTTGCTGCCTTTTTTATTATTAGCCATAATTTTGTTTCACTTCTGTTCTTCAATTAATGAATTTCTTAGTAAAAATAAACATATTTTTTAATTTTTTTTTGTTTTAACTAGGGGCTCTGCCCCCTACGAGCTACGCTCGCCAACCCCCGTTCAGGCACACCAAAATCCAAAAAGCACGCTAATTGCACGCATTTGATCGGCTTTAAAAATATTGAATTAAAAAAAAAACAAAAAAAAAACAGTAGCGATCTCTCTGTAAATGGGTTTCCATTCGTTTTCTTTGGATTGGGGATTTTTAAGACCAAATCTGTTGCTGTTAAGAGATACAATGGCTGTTTTCGTATTTAATTAAACACATTAGTTATTTGAAAATAAGCTAATGTAAAATGAATTAAGTAAACAGTGTCATTGTCTCCCGGTATTTTTTAGCAGCGCTATAAGATAGTTCTTTTAAATAATTCATTTTAAATGTATCGTTTCAAATCTGACGTAATTTACACCAAACTTTTATTTCTCTTATTAATATTCACGTAAAAATACTTTTGTTGTTAAAAAGAAATATTATTTGCGCTGTCTTCGAATTCACGATAATAGTTGAAAAGATTATCTCAAAATATCTCGCGCAAATATATTTTTCAATTTAAATTGCTTTACCATATTTTTTGGGCATTTTAAATATGACGTAAAATTCAAGTGTAAATATGGTTCTAATGACGTAATTTTCCTGCTTTTAACATGTAATCATTTAATTCTAATTTTAAAGTTTTTTTTTCTGTTTGTAATAGTCACGTGTAAATAAATTTTTAATTTGAAGAAATATTTGATATGATAATTTGTTTCGCTGTTTATACAATTGGCAACAGTTTAAATTAATGACATTTTCTAAAATTTGTAAAAAACATCTCTCGAAATGCTGAAAATTTGAATTAAAAATAGAAATAAAACCTCAAAAAATGCGTCAAATAAGAAAAATAAATGCAATCTGCGCATTGGGAACTTATAACGTATAAAATGATCTAAAAATGATTAAATTCTCATGCATAGTTTTTGCTCAAATAAAACTTTTTTAATGGAACGACTTTGTCCAACTTTAGCATTAAATATCTCTTAAAATAATTCTTCGATTTGAAAACTGTCTGCATCAGCGTGTTTATCAAACATTTTTCTATAATACCACCGATTTTCATATTTTTGTATGCAACAGTTTTCTTAATATTAACGATGAAAGGCCATGCTTAAGCATTCAAATTGGATGCGGTTCAACCCGGAATATCTACGCAGATGTTCATTGGTCCATTTCCAAATCAAAACTTTTTTTTATATATAGAAGGATTAAAAAAAATTTTGTGATTTTCCTGGCTTTCAAAAATAGCAATTATTATATACATAATATGTATATATAAATATACTATATATAATAATTATAATAACATAACATATAATAATTTGCAATTTTTTTACAATTTTCTAATTTTATTTTGCAAATTTCTAAAAATTTACAAAATGGGCCATATTGAGAACGGTGTGTTCCCAATATGGCCCATATGATACTTTTTACATTTCAGATTATATAATTTTTAATAGTATAATTACAAGTATAAAGTCTTTTCTTTTATTTACCACACTAGGGGGCTCGGCCCCCTACGAGCTACGCTCGCCAACCCCCGTTCAGACACTGCAGTCTCTAAAAGCACGCTAATTCGATCGGCTTTAAAAAGATTTTGGAAGATTGAATTATAATTAAAAAAACAAAAGCGATCTCCCTATAAACGGGTTTCTATTCATTTCTCTTTGATTGGGGAATTTTACGGAAAAATCAGCTGCTGTTAAAAGATACAATGGCATTTCAAAATCATCTAATATAAAATGAATTAAGTAAACAGAGTCTTTGTCTCCCGGTATTTTTTAACAAAGCGAAAAGAAAGTCCTTTTAAATAAGACATTTTAAATATATCGTTTTTAATCTGACGTAATTTTCACCAAACTTTTCTTTCCCTTTTTAATATTCACGTGAAAATGCTTTTATTAGAAATGAAATATTATTTGCGCAGTCCAAAAAAAAAAAAAAAGTTGAAAAATTCATCTCAAAATATCAAGTAAATGTCTCGCGCTATTTTTAAATTTATACTGTTTTGCAATATTATTTTGTGTTCATCTTATGTAATAACTGTAATGTGACGTAAATGTGATATAATTTCTCCTATTTAAGACTTCTAACGCATATTAATAAATTTATTATTTTACAATATCCTTTCTCTGTTAAAATTCATGTGTAATTATAGATGAAGTAATTTTCAATAAGTTCCTGCTTTTTATAAGTAATTATTTAATTCCAATTTGAAAGTTTTTTTCTGTTTATAATAGTCACGTGTAAATAAATTTTTAATTTGAAACAAACATTATTGTTTCCGTTGTTTATAAAGTTGGAAACAGGTTAAATTAGTACAATTTTCTGAAATAAGAAAAAAATATCTCTCGAAATGCTGAAAATTTGAATTTAAAATAGAAATGAAACCTCGAAAAATGAGTCAAATTAAAAAAATAAATTAATTCTGCACACCGGGAAATTATAACGTGTAAAATGATCTAAAAATTATTAAATTCCGATGTATTGTTTTTGCTCCTATAAAACTTTTTTAGTGGAACGATTTGGTCCAACTTTAGCATTAAATATCTTTTTAAATAATCCTTCGATTTGAAAACTGTCTGCATCAGCGTGTTTATCAAACATTTTTGTATAATACTACCGATTTTCATATTTTTGTATGCATTATTTTTCTTAATTTTAACGAAGAAAGACCTCCGGTCACAAAAAATTCAAAACCGGCGGCGGCGGCGGCGGTGACAGCGGTAGTTACTTTTTTTTAGAATAGAGAGATTAATCCCTCTAAGCAACAGCATAAGTAGTTTCCGAAAAAAATAAATAATATTAACATGGTGAAAAAAGCAATGAAACCTTAGGGTGGCCATTATGGGGCCAGGTACCTTATATGCATCTGTTTATTGTTTAAAATTAATAACTTATAAATTTATTTTATTACTTTAAAAACAACATTTAAAAATAAGAAGAATTTATTAAACTTTTTTTAAGTTATTTAGAAAGAACTGTTAAGTTTTTAAGATAAAAAGTTTAAAATTTTCGTTATTTTTGATATTTAAAGATGTTATGTTATTAACAAGTTACTTCCTATATCAATGTTGATTGTCTTAAATACGTGATTAATACACTAAACATTAATCTAAAACTTATTGAATATTTTTCACCAAACAAATTGATCAAAATCCTGTCCTCATCAAGAACATAACAGCGTTTCAATCAATTTTTACTTAGGAAAGATGTTCATATAAAGTTATTTGTCATTTTTCAGTAATGAAGGTATACCGTCGCTTTAATTATGCTGAAAATTCATCGTCATAATTGCACTCAAGGTATCTAAAATTTTAAGAATAACTTTAGAGTTTTAATGAGACAGATTTATATCAAATGAGATGGTTATCTTTAAAATTAAAACACTTGCATCTTTTAAGTATTATAGATTAATTAAAATATACATTAAATAAATATATCGCGTTAACTATGGTGAAGATTCTTATAAATCTTGACGATATCTCTAAAAAGCTATTTTTTAAAGACTCGCGAAATCTCTATTATAAAGCAAACACATGCCCGTTAATAACGCTGACGTCATATTGACGATGGCAACAGTCTGAAAATAAATATCTGTAAACGATAACAATAATAATAATCTACTTTTTGTAAATTTTTTGATTTCTAATGCTACACAATTTTAATTTTTCAAATAAAAATGTTCTTTCAAAGGTAAATTTTTTAATCGTATCTCACTAATTTACTGATTCTTTTATGGCCTTTAAGGGGGTCCGGGACACATTTTAAAATAATTTTTATTTAATGAGTTAAAATTTTGAAATTTTTTGTGATAGTTAACCATATTATTTGTAAACAAAATCACATGATAAAACTTCCCAGAATTTTTTTTAAATTTTAAATTTAAAATTTATGAAAAAAGTGGGGTAATTTAAAATCCTTATAACTCGAAATATGGTTTGTAGAATTTAATTTTTTTCATTGAAATAAATAGAACTATATAAGTTTTAATTTTGATTCAGCATTTTTAAAAATATTAATTTAAATAAAAATTAAAAATATTTAAAATAAAAATTTAAGAAAAAATTATGTAGCTTTTAAAAAGATCATATTTTCAAAAGTAAATATTTTTTTTCAAATTTGCTGAATTAAAATTAAAGTAAAGCAATTGAAAAATACATGTTCCGAGTTTTAACTTTTTATCTTTAACGGTTCTTGACTTATAACAATTTAAATACAAGAAATGTTGAAAAAACCCATCATGAAGAAAAACGCATTTTCAAAAGAAGTCGTTTTCTTTACAACCACGGCTTTAAAGCTAGATTTTGAAAACAAACCAGAACGAAAATATTAATATTTCCTGTTCTAATAAAGATAGAAACTTGATTTAAACGTCATTTTAATCAGAAAAAAGGCACGGATATTTTTAATGTAATAAAATATTTTAAGAAAATTTGAAGGTTTTTGTGTCCCGGACCCTCTTAAAACAATTTAGATGCATGATTTTCTTTTATGTGTGTCTATTGGGTGCAATCGAAATGCTAAAGATTAAACCGTTTGCTCTAAAAATGATATAAATAGTACCGCAATTATTACGAGCTAATATTCCACAAGGAAATTAAAACTTCATCAATAAATAATAAAATAATAGAAATATTTCACAAATTCAAGAGAGATGTAAGCGAACTGCGTGCTTAAAGCACTGAAATTATTAAAATCCAAAAGGCTATTATGTTTAGCGAAAGCTTTGGCAGTTTCTTCAGCTTTTAAGCCCTCCCGTGAGGTTTATCGAAAATGTCGCTATTAATAAATTTCAAAACTTTATTTGAGTAATTATTTTCTTAAAAAAAAATTAGTGCTGCTAGCGGACAACTAAAAAAATATGTTAAATGTAAACAAGTCTAAAACTGTACGTCAAACGTGGCAAATGAGATGCGTTAGTACTATAACTAGTTTTATAAATATTCAGATCTTGGTGCAATAGCTGTTGCACTGTTATGCAAAAATGCATGAATAGAAAATTTATTACGGTTATATATATTAAATTTAGTAATACGGAAATAATACATGACTCCATTTTGAAAAGGAAGTAAATACCATGATAACCTAGAATCATTACCTATCATGAGATATTATTGAAATTATTACGTATGATAGGATTTAATAGGATGAAAAAAACTTTTATTATTATCTTTTAAAGTTTCTATTCTATTTTCATAAAATTTGAAATGACTCGACAAAATTCTGCGACGATTATATATATTAAATTTCAGTTGGGTGGTGTTTGCGCTGTTATATGCGGACAGACGGACAAGTATACAGACGGAGGGGGCCTAGACGATGACTATAGGTGCTACTTATTTATATAATTACGAACGCACCTATAAATCACTTAGCGTTTTCAATTAAAAATGGCTTCTACCTATGTTGTGCATGCCGAATCTGGAACGTTCTGGAACTCAGGAAGACCCTGTGTGATACCCTACTATAATTTAAAATAAACGTAAATAGAGGTTGTGATTTCTTGGTATTAAAAAAATCCTAAAGTAGTTTTTTTGTCTTAATATAAATATCTGAAATTTAATTCGTGAGTTTTAATTCACATTAAAGCTACACAGTACCCTAAAAATGACAAAAATATCGAATATTTTTTTATTGAATTTTTCAGTGGTCCATACTGTTGGGAATCATGACACCAAATTTTAGATGTGAAATCCAAATAGTTTAAAATATATTTGAACTCTTCTGAGTGTTCTTAGAGTGTTCTGACAAGGGAACCACTTTTGGTGTTGCTCGCACCTAGCATTGAGATCTGATGCATTTTAAAGCCCTATATTATGAAGTTTGAGAATCGATAAAATTTTTCTGTTAAAATAATATTTTTTGATTATACAGCAGCATAACTTTCTGAAAATGCAATTTTCGAGACCACTTATCGGACTATTAACATTGAATTTTTTTAAAGAAAAGCATTTAAAAATAAAAATTAGTTAATAATAAGTATAAAATATTGAAAAAAGTTTGAAAATTCCTTCAAAAACCCACGAATTTGATTTTGAAAAATTGCAACTTTATATTCATATTTTTGGCGGGGAAACAGTTGGCGTTTATTTTCAAAAGTAAAGTTTTCCGGCAACCCTAGCCAAATGTCATAGCTGAATTTGTAATAGCTAGAAATTGCAACGTCCGACCTATTTCGCCACAGTAATTTTTCTAAATAGTGTAAAAATATTAATTTACTTTATGATTACTTTTACTGAAGGACATTTTAACAGAAACATTTCATTTTAAACATTCGAAGCTTTATTTCATTCGATTTCAAAAGAAAATAGTTTGCTTATTTTGTATTTCACTAAAAAATAGTTTTCAATGATCTTCGAAGCTTTTATAGAATTATATTTATAGCTTATATATTTATCGTCTGCATAGAAAAAAAAATAAAAACCTAATATTTTTTCTTATGCTATCAATTATAAAAAAAAAAAAAAATCGCAATCTGATATAATTCTAGTAATATGTTCTGTACATTTTCTCTTTGGATAAAGCGGGCGGAAAAATTTTAGCGCCATATTTGGCGACTTAACTCACTTTTGGCGTGAAATAAACAAATAAATATGTAATTAAAAAAATTAAAAGTATAAAAAAGTATATAAAATATTATTTTAACAGAGAAATTTTTTCGATTCTCTAACTTTTATGTATAGGGCTACAAAACGCACCGGGTTTCGATGCTAGGTGCGAGCAACACCGAAAGTGGTTGCCTTGTGAGTGTTCCTTTACAAACTTTAAATGCATTTTTCTCAGACTTTTATTTTTGTTGATGTTAGTGTTTGCTATTCCCTAAGGCTTTTTTTCTGTTGCAGATAGAGTCTTGAAATTTTTTGTAGACGTATATATATATGTACTACAATAATTAGTATGGATTTAGGTCTGAGGGTTATAGTTTTTTTTTTCCAAATTTTTCGACTTTTTTTCAGGTTTCGCGTTATAATATATATATATATATATATATATATTTAAATAAAAGTTACATCTTTAATTCCATACTAACTTTTGTTCGCAATAATCCAATGAATATAAGTCACTTAAAGGAACTAAAAAATATTAAAAATTAAAAATGTTATAAAATTTTTAAAAAATTTCAAATTTTTCAAAAAAATTTTTATTAAAAAAAATGGTGATTTCTAAAATGTTTTTTTTAAAATCAGAATCAGTTTAATTTTATAATCTCAAGCAAAATCATTAATTATTTTTTATGTAACTGTCTCCAAAAATTTCTTTTGAAAAAGGGTACTGTGTAGCCTTAATAACAAGGCGAACCAACAGAGTAGGAAAATTATCCAGGCCAGGGTTTGAACCTATGTCATTGGTTCTACGCCTTCTTAGCAATTTGAATTAAAATTCACGAATTAAATTTCAGATTTACTATTTCTCGAGCTTAATTCATCTTTTAAAAATTGTAATATATAAATATAAATATTTTTTCCAGAAAATAAGAGCCATTTTACTGGCTTTTACGACATTACGACATTGACGGAAATTTTTATTTTGGAGTCCGGGACACAATTTAAAGTAATTTTTATTTATTGAGTTAAAATTTTGAATTTTTTGTGATGGTTAACCATGTTATTTGTAAACAAAAATCACATTATAAAACTTCTCAACTTCTCTCTATAAAAAATTTTAATTTAAAATTCATTAAAAAGTGTGATCATTTAAAATCGTTGTAACTCGAAATACTATTTGTAGAATTTCATTTTTTTTTATTTAAATAAACATAAATATGTAAGTTTTAATTTAGATTCAGCATTTTTAAAATTATTGATTTTTTAAAAAATTAAAAATATTTAAGGTAAAAATTTTTAATAAAATGGTGTAACTTTTCTTTTAAAAATCATATTTTCAAAAGTAAATATTTTTTTCTAATTTGCTAGATCAAAATTAAAGTAAAACAATTAAAAAAAGACATGACCTGTTAAATCTATTGTCCATGTTTATTTATTTTATTATCCTCTCATCTTTATT
Organism: Maratus speciosus; assembly: GCA_963932465.1. Taxonomy (NCBI): domain Eukaryota; kingdom Metazoa; phylum Arthropoda; class Arachnida; order Araneae; family Salticidae; genus Maratus; species Maratus speciosus. Next base: position 64,826,780 of record OZ010789.1, read on the forward strand.
CTCGTGATACCTTTTATATATGATGTAACGTGAATCAGAAATCATATTGTTTATTGTTGTTTTTGAATATTTTATGGAAGAAGGTAAAAAGCTTTACCGGTAAATAAATTATTTGTTTTAAGAGGTTAATTGACTTCTTTATGTACATTTTAAGTTTCTAAATTCATAATTAGCGTCCGCATTATATTCTGAAAGCTGGGTTGTTAAAATAACATCCTTTTGAACCCTTTAATTAACATTGTGACGTCCGACGCGACAGGATATTTTACAAGATTTATTTGAAGCAAAATGTTTCAAGCCGTTAAAAATTTTAAAAAGGTCGACTTAAAGTTCGTGGTAGAAGAGCTTGGGGAAACAATCCCGCAAGATTATACGATTGGGACACTAAAGGAAATTATTTTGAATAGTAATGAATATAAACAGGATTCCGCTTTTGTACAAGAAATTTTATCCAACGCTGTTGCTGAGAGAAAGGAAAAAGAAAACGAGGCTAAGAAGTTAGAAAAGGAGAAGTTGGATCAAGAAGTAGAGTTTAAAAAGTTGGAATTAAATCATCAATTAGAATTAGCAAAAATCCAGTCACAGGGACAAATGCAAGGCGAGTACATTTCCAATGATTACGAAACTAATAATTCAAAAAAGAAATTTACGTTGCCCAAGTTGGAATTTCGCCAATTTGATGGTGATTTAAAGGAATCGTTGCCATTTTGGAGTCAGTTTGAACAGATTCACAATGATCAAGATATTGCGCTAGAAAATAAATTCCAGTATTTGATCCAAGCAACTGTCACTGGATCTAGAGCGCGAGAAGTTGTTGATAGTTTTCTGCCAACTGGCGCTAACTATGCCAAAGCTATAGAGAGTCTTAAAGCTCGTTTCGGTAGGGAAGATCTTTTAGTTGAAGTGTATGTGCGAGAATTATTAAAATTAATTATATCTGTGCAATCAAAAGGAAAATTTTCTATTGCATCATTGTATGATAAACTTGAGTTGTATTTACGAGCTCTTGAGACGTTAGGTGTCACAACGGATAAATGTGCTTCAATATTATATCCAATGGTAGAATCTTGTTTTACTGCTGAATTTTTGAAAGCGTGGAATCGAACACATACGAATTCTGTTAGTTCTGATGCAAAAGAGTGCCTAGATAATTTAATGGCGTTTCTCAAATTTGAAGTTGAAGGAGATGAAAGAATTAATTTGGCAGTGGCAGGTTTTGGTTTGGCGAGGAAAGATGACGCGAGCTTTAGAAAAAACAAAATTTATAACGATGTTAATAAACATTTACCAACTGCTGCTACTTTATTAACAACTTCTTCAAGACCAGATTTAAGAAAAAATTGCGTTTTTTGCAAAGGAAGACATCTGAGTTCAGAATGCTTTTCGGCACGGAAGATGAGTTTTAATGAAAAGCAGAATATATTGAAGGACAAAAGATGTTGTTTTTCATGTTTGGCAACAGGTCATGCAACGAAGCAATGTAGAGCTATCTTGAAGTTTTTCTTTTGTGATAAAAGACATGCGTCTGTGATGTGTCAAACGCTCGATAAGAATAAGCTGAATAAAAAGAAAGAGGAAGATGCAGAAAAGTCGTCTGGAAAAGAAGTAAATATGGCCAATTTCAATAGAAATCCTAAAGTGTTTCTTCAGACGCTCAACGCAAAAATATTTTCCAAAAACAAAAAGAAAGATGTTAGACTAATTTTGGACTCAGGTTCTCAGAGATCGTATATTTTAAAACATTTAGCCGAAGAAATGAAGTATTTACCTCTTCGAGAAGAAAAAGTTTCTCATTCCCTTTTTGGCGGAGTCATAACAAAGGATTATAATCATCGTTACTACAAGGTAAGATTAAGCGATTTGAAAGAAAATTTTAAATGTAATTTTGAAGTTTTGGATCAAAACATTATACGTGAAAATGTTATGCCTGTAGGAAAAGGATCCTGGTTTAAAGAATTATCGAAAAAAAGGAATCAGTTTGACGGATGTTGGTGAATCTCCAGAATCTATTCAAATATTGATTGGAGCTGATGTAATGGGAAAAATACTGACAGGTCTTAGAGAAATACTCTCGTCGGGATTAATAGCACTGGAAACATTTTTACGTTGGACCTTAATGGGAAAAGTGCCTCATGATAATGCGTCTAAAGAAAATTTAGCTTTGTCAGTTACGTCTATGTTTGTAAAGGAAGCAGAGATTGCTGATTTATGGAAATTGGATTTGCTTGGAATAAATGATCCGATTGAATAACAATCTAAAATGGAGATTGATCGTCAGGTTAAAGAGCATTTTTTACAGACAGTAAAAATGAATGAAGATAATCGTTATGAAGTTTCTTTGCCATGGTCAGAAGATACACCACCTTTACCTGATAATTTGAGTTTAGCCAAGAAACGATTGAGTAACGTTACAAACAAGTTGCTTTCCGGTAACATTTATCAAAGGTATGAAAAAGTGCTTTTAGGGTGGCTTGATGATCAAATTATAGAGGAAATTCCACAGCCTGAAATGAACCTTTATGGAAATTATTTACCTCATCGACCAGTAATAAAAGAGAGCAGTACAACTCCCATTCGTCCAGTGTTTGACGCATCAGCCAGAATGTAGAACAATCCATCTTTGAATCAATGTTTGCATTGTGGGCCAAATCTTATTGAATTAATTCCTGACATTCTCTTACGATTTAGAAAAAATAAATTTGGTGTTGTAGCCGATATCAAGAAAGCATTTTTACAAATAGCTATTCGTAAAGAAGATCGGGACTATTTGCGTTTCTTGTGGTGGAGTAATCCAGAAGAAAGAAATATTAGAATGTTTCGACATACTAGAGTGGTGTTTGGAGTCAAAAGCTCTCCTTTTCTTCTCGGTTCCGTCATAGAATATCACATTAAAAACGATGAAGAATACGACCCCAATCTTAAACAGCAATTGCTGAGAAGCTTTTATGTTGACAATGTCGTTGCTAATGTTCACACACAGGAAGAATTGGAAAGGTTTATAACTGATTCTAAATCTCTTATGGCTAAAGGTGGATTTGAGTTGAGAGGATGGGAACAGACAGAAGAAAGAAACAATGTCGAAAATAGCGAAGAAACTGCTGTACTGGGATTACAATGGAAAAGACTTCTAGATGTTTTAAAAGTTAACGTAAGCTGGACGAAAGATATAAATATAGAAAAAATAACAAAAAGAATCATGCTATCAGTTGCACATAAAGTTTTTGATCCAATTGGTTTTACTGCTCCAGTTATGATATGTCCCAAGATGATGTTACAGAAAACATGGAAAGAAGGAATCACGTGGGATGAAGAAGTTACTAGTGATATAAAAAATGAATTTATTGAATGGTTTCATAAATTAAATTGTTTACAAGAAATTCAGATTCCTAGATATATTCAGTTCACCCCAGATAATTTAAAAGGCTGTACTCTTCACACATTTTGTGATGCAAGTCAGTATGCGTATGCTGCTGTTATATTTTTGAGGATAGCAACTAAAGATCGTGTAGAGTTATTCCTTCTTGCAGCGAAATTCCGCATAGGTCCTTTAAAATGTGGAACTATACCTAGAATGGAACTTTTAGCTGCTTTGATTGGTGCTAGATTGGCTAAATCAGTAACTGACGCTATGGGCTGGGAAGATATGGAAAGATATTTTTGGAGCGATTCCACAACAGTGCTTGTATGGATATCCAGGAAAGAAAACTGGTCTGTTTTTGTTAGAAACAGAGTTCAAGAAATAAAAATTTTGACTGATCCTGTTTTATGGAAACATATACCTGGTGAACTGAATCCAGCAGATCTGCCATCTAGAGGATGTAAAGTAAGACAGCTGGTATCTCTCAAATGGTGGGAGGGTCCATCTTGGCTTAAAGATTCTAAAGAATATTATAAATATATGGATTTCAAGTGCCAAGACATAAACGAAGAAGAAATTGAAAAAGAAAAATTGAAGTCTACAAAATTACTGGTAAATGTGGATGAAAGTCCAGAGAAAAGCTGGTACTACCAGTATTTTTCCAGTTATGAGAAAATAGTGCGTCTTGTTGGTTGGATACTTCGTTTCAGATATAATTCTTCTAATCCAAAGGAACAGATCAAAGGAGAATTGACGAATCTTGAATTTAAGAGAGCAGAAGCGAAGATAATTTGGATGATACAAAAGGAATGTTTTTCCCATGAAAGTGAGGGGGGATTGAAAACTCTGGAGACGTTTAAGGATGAACAAGACATAATACGTGTAAAGACTAAGATTACGTATAGACAAGACAATATGGATTTCCTCGCACCTATGGTTGTTCCTTCAAATCATGAAGTTGTCAAACGATTAATTTTACATTACCACCTCAAAAATTGTCATGCAGGTCCTCAGATTCTTCTGAATTTGCTTAGAGAAAAATACTGGATTTTGAATGGAAGAAGAACTGTGAGCTCTGTTCTATGAAAATGTACCATTTGTAAAAGATTTAATTCGAAGAATTTAGAATCTTCTCCAGTTTCTCTGCCAGAAAATCGAGTGAAAGATGCAGCTGTATTTCAGAGTATCGGCATTGATCTGCATTGAACCCTTTGTTTCTTAAAAATAAACAGAAGAGTTGGGTTATCTTATTTACATGTGCCATCTACAGAGCTGTGCATTTGGAGCTTGTGACTTCAGCTTCTACAGAGTCATTTTTAATGGCGTTGCGAAGATTTGTATCTCGCAGAGGAAGATGTTCTGTTATATATTGCGACAACGGTTCCAATTTTGTTGGTGCATCCAATTTTTTAAAAAGATTGAACTGGAATCGCATACAGAAGTATGGAGCAATAAATTCTTTCAAATGGAAATTCAACCCTCCGACTGCTGCTTGGTGGGGCGGATGGTGGGAGAGGCTCATCAGATTGATGAAAGATCTATTAAAAAGAGTCTTAGGAAAAGCCTGTTTGAACTATGAAGAGATGATAACTGTATTAGCTGACTGCGAAAGTATTATAAATTCGCGACCACTAACTTACATGTCTGAGAAAGAGTCCATCAAACCCATATCACCGGACATGTTTCTGAAAGATATTCATGAATGTGGTTTACCAGACGTTGGTGCGGTTGAGGAAGGTTCTCTCACTAGAAGACTTAAATATAGGCAAGAACTGCAAAAAGAGCTCAGAAATCGATTTATATTAGAATATTTGGGTCTCCTTATCCAACGACCAAATGGGAGAAGATTGCAACGTTCAGTTGCTGTAGGAGATATAGTCTTGGTGGGAGAGAGATAACAAGAAAAGAATCAATTGGCCCTTAGGACGGGTTACAGAGCTCATTCGGGGCAAAGACGGAAAGGTTCGTCTTTTGAAGTTACAAACGTCTCATTCGCAGATGATTCGGCCTATTCAAAGAATTTACCCTCTGGAAGTGTCATCAGTGGTTTTTACTGAAAACAATTTTCCTAAACCAACTTTGAGGTTGAGCCTGCAAAAGACGAATCACAAATTAAAAAGACGAGATCTGGTAGAATGATAAGGGTTCCAGAAAGACTCGATTTATGATGTTTATGTAAATGTTGTATTTATTTAATGTGAAGTTTTGATTATAATATATAATCAAAAGGTGGGAGGATGTTAAATCTATTGTCCATGTTTATTTATTTTATTATCCTCTCATCTTTATTCTCGTGATACCTTTTATATATGATGTAACGTGAATCAGAAATCATATTGTTTATTGTTGTTTTTGAATATTTTATGGAAGAAGGTAAAAAGCTTTACCGGTAAATAAATTATTTGTTTTAAGAGGTTAATTGACTTCTTTATGTACATTTTAAGTTTATAAATTCATAATTGGCGTCCGCATTATATTCTGAAAGCTGGGTTGTTAAAATAACATCCTTTTGAACGCTTTAATTAACATGACCCAAGTTTGAACACTTTATCTTTAACGGTTCTTGACTTATAGAGATTTAATTACGAGAAATGATGAAAAAAAGCCATCATGAAGAAAAAACATTTTCACAAGAAATAGTTTTCATGACAACCATTGCTTGAAAGCTAGATTTTGAAACCAAACCAAAAGGAAAAATTTAATATTTCCTGTTCTAATTAAGATAGAAATGTGATTTAAACGTTATTTTAAGCAGAAAAACACAGGGAAATTTTTAATGCAATAAAAGTTTTTTTTTTTTTTTTAAATTGGAGATTTTTGTGTCCCGGATACCCTTAATATAATACACTTTTTAATTAACTACAATTAAATTGTGCGTTGCCATTAACACTATTATGACCATTGACGTCACTCTGTCGCCAGCCAAAAAACGTATTTCGGATAATCAATTTAATTTAATAAAATGCAACTTCTTTTTGTTTAGTATTTATTTGAATTCATTTATTAGATAAAATTCATGGATGAAAATATTTATTTCGCTTCATGAAATTGTCCCCTGCAGTCATTTTAGTATTAATTGTTCAAACTCTTGATTGCTAAAATGATGCACCTGCATGAGAATATAAAATTACAAAATTACATGGTAGATACCGGGTACGTCATAAATTCCTTAAAAAATCAAAAATTCATTAAAAAAGAGCAAATGATGCTGAAAAATTGCGGTTTGCTTGAAGAGGATTACAGTGACGTCGGATGATATTTTTAATAAAAAAAATTGTGGTTCAAAAAATAACCAATAGATGGCACAAACATGCATAATACGAATTCCATTAACACTATTACGACTATTGACGTCAGTTTGTCGCCGGTCAAAAAACGTATTTCGAATAATCAATTTGATTTAATAAAATGCAACTTCTTTTTGTTAGGTATTTATTTGAATTCATTTATTAGATAAAATTCATTTATGAAAAATATTTATTTCGCTTCTTGAAATTGTCCCCTGCAGTCATTCTTGTCTTAATTGTCCAAACTCTTGATTGCTAAAGTGATGCACCTGCATGAAAATATAAAATTACAAAATTAAATGATAGATACTACCGGATTCGCCATAAATTCGTTAAAACAAAAATTCATTAATAAGGCACAAATTATGCTAAAAATTTGTAGTTTGCTCTAATGGGATTACAGTGACGTCATATGATCTTTTTGATAACAAAAAAATTGTGGTTCAAAAAGTAACCGATAGATGGCACAAATACGCATAATACGAAGCCGATTTATACAAATTTGGCTGTCTATACACTTTCATGGACATAGATTCTCCAATCGATTTCAGCAGCATGCTATCGTTATAGAGAATCAGCAAACGGGGAATTTCGAAACTTTTGCACGGCAAGAGGTCTCAAGACAAGAAAAGGATACATGTTGGGATACGGAAGCTTGTCAGATGCTTTCAATAAACGGATCTCTTACTATTCTCGTAAGCTTAATTTGTATGCATCTGATTCGCATTATTCCTGTCAATACCATCTATTGGTAATTTTTTGAATTATAACTTTTTTGGTTATTAAGAAAAACTTCGATCTTCCTGTAATCCCATTTGTGCAAACCGCAATTTTTTAGCATCGTTTGTCCTTTCTGAACTAAATTTTAAAATTTTAACGAATTTATGGGGCACCAAGTATTTCGATGTTGTAATTTCATTTCTTTAACTGAAGGGGAACAGAAAGGAAATGTTGAATTTAGGGGGTGGTACGGTGGGGGGGATGGTCCCCCGGAGCAATGAGATGTCCCCCCGGAAGGTTTGAGATTTTGTGTTTTCAATGGTCAAAAAGTGCAACCCCCCCCCCCCCCCGGAACTCCATAATGTTTCCCCTCTCGAAGTCACAGAAATCCCTCCTGGAGATAGGTGACTGAATTCAACACTGAGGAAATTTTGATATGACAAAAAAGTTATTTTTTTTTACTATTTTTTATAATGTTTCAAGCAAGAATATCGTACAGTTAATCCGACAAGGTAATTTCTAAAATTATGGTTGTACAAGTCCTAAACTTTGAGTCGCGGATGTAATTCTAAAATGATAGATTTTATTTTAGTAAAATTTACAAATCCAACTGCATACTATATCCGCTACCCTATTCCAGTACTGAGTACAGTCATTTTTTACAGCATGAAACAGCATATCGACACGAATGGCTGCTATTTCCTGCCCGTATGGCATCTTTCATTGCTGATTAGGATTCAATATTCCTTCCATAGGCTTGTGAATATAGGTGCCCCTCAACCAGAAATCACATTTTTTGCTTTAGTGTTATTCTAATTTTGAGTTGTGTAATCTAAATGGCGTTAACTACAGAAGGGCCTCCTGTTGTTGATATTTTGCGCTATATTTCATGCCATAAAAAATCTCTTATGAAGGTAATTTTACTAATCTGAGAAATGGTTTCGTCTCTCAGTATCGCAGAACTTTTTTCATAATCACATTTGGCTTTTACTCCAAATCTCTGTGGCACCCGGTATATTTAAATATGTATATATATACATATATATACTAGTCTGTAAACCAAAACTTAAAAGGCATTTCTTCATTTTACAAATTATTAAAATTTTTGTGGTTCACCAGTTATCACTTAACTATTTCATTTATTACACGGAATGTATTGTATTTTATTTTCATTATATGTGCGATTTTTATGTCACCTTTATTCGTGATTTCTGTTATATTATAAGATGTTTAAACTTAGAAAATTTTTGTTTTTCTGTACTTTGTTTTCTGTTTTTAACATAATTTCCTTTTGTGCTTCAGTATGTAATTTTAAACAAAATTACAATTAAAAAACTTATAAGCACAATGTTAAAAATCGTAAGAGTGAGAAATAAAATGACTTTTCATGGCATTTCTGCATTGAAAGAAAAAAAAAATGCTGTATTTAACTTATTCTAGTACATAATATCAGCTACCGAATATTGTAGGAAACTTTTCAGCGAAAAAAAAAAATTAATAATACTAACGTCAAATAAAACATTTTCGATAATTTTTCGTCTATGTCTCTTACTTTATTGAATTTCGATTACGTTTTCCTTAAATTTCATTTCCTTCTAAGCAGGAAAAATAACAAAATACTTGAAAAACTAATAAGGCAAAATGGATACAACGATATCTTACAGAACAAATTTCGTTTTATCTAAGCTTATTTCCTAACTTAAAAATAATGAAACACAAACAGAAACATACTAACCATATTATCGCTAGATTAAGGGATACAAAGAAAAACTATTTCAGAAACTATTTACCATAACTTGCTTAAATAAGATAAATGATTTATTAAGATAACCGAGAAAGGTATGCAACTAATGTATTTCTATTCATAGAATAATATCAGATATAATCAGTCATTATCATTAAAATAAAATACATACATGTGCCATAATTGATTAGAAGCATTCCTCGCTTAGTGTGATTTCAGTTTGTGCGATTTAAATTTTTTCCCATTAAATGTATGTTTCGATTAGTGTAGTAAGTTCGAGGGATTAATTAACTGGACTAATCAAACGAAACCTACAGAATTCAGACATAAAATTTTAATAAGCAAAGCGACGAGTTTCATAAATTGAATAACAGTGAAATTTTCAAGATTTTAAATGATAACTAAAACATTTTTGCATAAAATTCGTAACAGAAAACATAAAAGTATCATGTGATCTTCAGATAACGGGAATATAGAAGAAATTCGTAACATTATGTACCTTAAACTTAACACATTAAATAAACAACCAACGCTTATTTCAAGTGCATAGTTCAAATTTTATGCGAAAATGATCCATTTACGTTTACACACCCTGAGAATGTCACTTTTGTTGAATATAAGAATCTACTCGCTTTGTTTATTATAAGATGTTTTAAGCCTTTTTGTCATATATGTTTCTCAAATCACTTTTAGCATTCATAGGTTTTTAAATCATTTCCATTCAGTTTAAAATTAAATTTGCACTAACAGAAAATTATAACTTAAAAAAATTAATTTCCTAAAGAATATGTTTCTCACGTAACTGATAGCCTTTATTGCTTGATGTCTATTTTTTACCTGTATTATTTGAAAGACAGGAACGTATAATCATCCTTCAAGCATAGTTTGTGAAACACTTTCTAACACATTCAAAATGTTATAATTCAACTTCACAGTTTAATAAAATGAAAAGTGACGTGTAAATAAATAATTTATAAAACGCATAAAACGCTTGAAAACACAATTTTAGATATTAAAATTAATATTTGGAAAATATTTGAATTTTTTGTGCAGCCCTGTATATAATATATAAATTTATCATATAATGAAAAGTATGCCAAAATTTAGTTTAGTCAGGAAACGCATTGCACGGTTCGAATTTCCCTTTCATCAATTTCCATCAATAAATGGGAATGTACTTCAGATCTTTTGTGTTGTCCTGTATACTATCTATAGAATTTATACCCACCAAATAATAAAGAAAAAATCTGTTTAAATTAAAAAAGCTTTCCGCAACAGAAAACGTAATTCCAGCAATTATCGGGTTGTAACCGAGTTATTTTGTGATCCTGTATATGAATGATGAATGCTATCCACACCATATTCCGCAGTAAGCAACTTGCAGTGCACTTCAGAGATATACATTAAATTCAATATATTTGAAATAGTCTAACATGGAAAAAAAAAAAAAAAAAACGAAACCGATTTTCTACATTGTCATGTAACGAATTTTTTTATGTCCCTGTAAATGAAAAATGAATGCTATCAATACCATACTCTATATTAGATGTAAATTTTCAACTGGGCGAAAAATGTCCGGACCAGGATTCGAACCCGGGACCTCCTGGCTGAAGCCGCCAGTGCTCTGCCATCTGAGCTATCCCGGACGATTCTGGTCGAACTTTTTCACCCAGCTAACCTTGATGATTACAGCATCTGGTCTGAAACCTGGAACAGCTCAACAGAATAAATCTCAGGTAATGGAACTCCAAAAATCGCTGGATACGAAATTACACTAGATTAATATTAACACAATTATTCTAATTGGTAAACAAATCATATTAGATGTAAATTTCCAACTGGGCGAAAAATGTCCGGACCAGGATTCGAACCTGGAACCTCCTGGCTGAAGCCGCAAGTTCGAACCCGGGATAGCTCAGATGGCAGAGCACTGGCGGTTTCAGCCAGGAGGCCCCGGATTCGAATCCTGGTCCGGACATTTTTCGCCCAGTTGGAAAATTTACATCTAATATGATTTGTTTACCAATTAGAATAATTGTGTTAATATTAATCTAGTGTAATGTCGTATCCAGCGATTTCTGGAGTTCCATTATCTGAGATTTATTCTGTTGAGCTGAACCAGGTTTCAGACCAGATGCTATAATCATCAAGGTTAGCTGGGTGAAAAAGTTCGACCAGAATCGTCCGGGATAGCTCAGATGGCAGAGACTGGCGGCTTCAGCCAGGAGGTCCCGGGTTCGAATCCTGGTCCGGACATTTTTCGCCCAGTTGGAAATTTACATCTAATATGATTTGTTTACCAATTTGAATAATTGTGTTAATATTAATCTAGCATACTTTATAGTTAGCATTTTATGATGCACATCAGAGATATATGTAAATTTCAATGTGTTTGAAATTGTGAAACATCACTAAAAAGCATCGCAAACGGCTTTTCTTCATAGTGTAATGGACTTTTTTTCAGTTTCCTTGTAAATGAACCGTAAATGCTACACATTTCATTTCAATACCGAGGATACCATAGTAAATCTCAACAACCTATGTTCATTCTATGGCAGTCCGACTATATTTATGCGAGTTAGACCACGGACAGACAGACAGAAAAGCCTAATTCATAAATGCTTTTCATCTATGTTGGAAAGTGTTAAAAAATAAGAGCAATATAGATTATTTCAAAATAAATCAAAAATTGTCTGGTTCAAAATTAAAAACATTTCCACAAATTGTGAATATTTTGGTCTGCCATCATCATTAACATGAATAGTTTTGTTAAATTCGACATCAAAAATAAGATTTGGTTGGTTGGTTTTGTGACGGCCGATTATCTACACTAGGGATATAGGCCCGAGGGGGAGTGCCCTTCGTGGGGGTCTTTCTAAGGGAACCTAACCCGTATTAACGCATGGAAATCCATGGCTCGAAGAAAACCACGAAAACTCCGAACGATTAGGCCGACGGGCGCGATTGGGATCGAACCCAGCACTTCCCGTCTACCAGTTTCGAGAGCAGAACCTCTCAGCCACTGGTGGGGCCCCAAAAAAAAAAAAATAAGAAATAAGAATTTTTTTTTTTAGATTTAGTACGTTACAATCTTAGTATAATTACGTGACTAATTAAACAGCTAGGCTATTAGTTCTCTAAAATATATATTAACAAACGGTAAAAATAATAGTAGATATCGTGACATGCGCTATCAATTTCGTTTTGATTATTTTAAATAAAAGGAATTAAATAAATTAAGGTACAATCAATCGCCCAAAAGCATATATGTATTTTTTTAATTTGAGAACGGGTTAAAATACAATTTACACTTTTTTTTACATAAAGTATAATTCTTAAGCTAAAATATACTATATTTATAGCTACTATACATTAAACCATATTTAAAACAATCTATAGAAAAATAGAAATGTGTTTCACTAAGTTCTTTTTATTGGCATTATACGAGGAAAATATTTAATTTCATCAGTATTTTAAAATATTGAATTTTACGTATCTTACGTTTGAATTATTATTGAATTTTACGTTTTTAGGAAAAGAAAATTTCTTTTTCAATATTTAATTATTGTGCATGGATTTTTAAAAATAAATCTTATTTTATCTTCTTTGATCTAATTTTTAACTTCTTTGATCTCATTTATACTTTATTCTTAAGGTAAGAAACTAAACTTAGAAAAGAAGAAGTTTGAAATATTTCTTTCACAAACTTATCCAGATGTTACGCTCTCCGATACAGAAAAGGATAAATTTAGAAACTCAGTAGTTATGGAGTTTTCTGGAATAAACGCCGAGTGAAAAAAAAATGTTTTATCAGTTTTGAAAGAAAAACAATATTTTTTAATATAAACACAATATTTAAGATAATACAAGAACAAATTGGCGTACTTAGAAATAATAATGTTTTTACAAATAATTAAACATATTACGTCTTAATTATAATTCTAAAATTAATACGACGTTTAATAAATGTAAAACTAAAAACTACACTTTCAATTAATTTTTCAACTACATTTCAGCAGTGAAATTACGCTTGAAATTATTGAATATTAATTATCACATTGCTACAAAGCGTAAACCAACTTAGTGAAAAATGTCCAAGCCGGGAATCGAACCCGGGTCCCTGGAATAGATCTCCAGCGCTCTACCACTAAACCACAAGGACGATGTCCAGCTTGGCATTTCTCACTTATATAAGTCGGTAAGGCTGCTTGCAGTAGCAGCCTTACCGACTTATATAAGTGAGAAATGCCAAGCTAGCAGCCTTACCGACTTATATAAGTGAGAAATGCCAAGCTGGACATCGTCCTTGTGGTTTAGTGGTAGAGCACTGGAGATCTATTCCAGGGACCCGGGTTCGATTCCCGGCTTGGACATTTTTCACTAAGTTGGTTTACGCTTTGTAGCAATGTGATAATTCACATCATTAATATTCAATAAAAACTACGCACTGATATAACGCAAAATCAATTAATATTGTAGACGTTTCTAGCTGTTTATGAGTCTCTTATCACTGCAAATTTCAACCGAGAACGAATCTATTGTTTATACATGCTCAGAAGAGAATATCCATTGCAAAGGTACCGATATTCAAATAGAATTGTTACAACCAAGTATTTAACAACCAAGTATTGAATATGTCTATTTATTTCAATTATTAATATTAAATATTTAACTTTTCACTTTTAACGCTTTGGAGGTCTGTTGGATATATATGTCCTGCTTCCTTTGAATTACCAAATGCCACAATGGCACCAGAATTTTTAAACAGAACTTTGCATTTATAATGTACGTAAAGAAAAATTGCTTACTTATTTTCAAACAAAACAATTTTGTACGTAAAATCTGGTGTCACTCAACCATTTCAACATTTTACCAACAGAAGAACTTTGCCCCAAAAAGAGTTAAATAATCAAAATCACTTTATCTGCTGTGGACGTAATATAAAGAGTATTTAAAACACCGAGAATGCGCGAATTATATCAAACGTGAAACATTAAAGTTTAATTTGAACATGGTCATTGAAAAGAGAGGCAACAGCTGAAACTAGAGTTAAATTATTCTTAAATAATACCTTCGGGATATCATATTGAGGTATCTCAAGAAAATGTACGGAAATCAGCTTATGGGAAACTACTTCACTCGAGTTATTAGCCATGAGAAGGAATAAGAGTTTTATTGAATTTATAAGTAATCTAGAATGAGTAGATATAAATTGAATATGATATTTCTAGCAACAGAAAATTAATTTAGAAGGAGAAACAATCTTATAATTCAACCTCTACGAGGAGAAACTGCATGCATGATTTTGATCATTTATTCCTGTTATTCATAAAAGATATATTTCGAATATGAATAAGCATTTGACTTTGTAAGTTCTTTTACAACAATCGCAAGATTCTTCATTAATGTTATATTAATTCTCAATTGCACTTTTAAAATTTGGTATAAAAAATGTGTTAATTTTTCAGTCTTTTTCGTTTTATAACAGCTCAATTTTGGGGGGCAAATGTTATATTCAATTGCTTACATTTTTGACTATGCTAATATACAACTTCTATTTTTTTACTGCATCCCCTATAACTCACTACACTACAATATAATCTGAATAGCCAAATTATTAGAAAACCTCTCCACTGCACTATTTTTACGATCAACAACTCAACTTTTTTTTTAAAAAAGCGGACGTACAAATGTTTCTTAAAAGGTGAAAAAAAATGTTATTTTAACATCTCAGATTTGAAGAAAAGTGGATACCAATTATTAACTTAAAGCATATGCAAGCTGTTATTTTACTGCTTAAGCATTAAAAAAAAAACAATAATTTATTCAACGGCAAGTATTTCAAACTTTCCTGCAAAAAATATTCAGTTGTTCTTTTATGTAGCATGTTATAAAATACGTCATGAGAATTAAAGAGATAAAGAAAACATAAAAACATTTACCATATATGTATTACCGTCATTTGTTTAGATTACTTATACCGGCACATAATTTTAATTATAAGTAAAAAGTGTAAAATATGAAATTTTATTCGTTTAAAAACAAATACATCAGTACATTTGATAAAATTTTATTCTTTAGTTTTCATTTTTTATAATACCTTTTAAAAGTTGAGCTTTATTCCATAAGCAATAAATCATTTTTAACATACTGGATCGATTTATCATAAACAGATTAACTTCCAAATATTATCTGAAATACATCCCTTTACCTGCGAAATGTTAGAGCTTGATATAGCTTTAAATTTCATGTCTATTCTAATCCTCACATCGAAAATTTATTCTAGAATATATTTTATATTCTTGTATATCTTCTACACTTTCATGAATATCACTTGGATTTTTATGAGAGAATAAATGTTTGGAAGATGTATTATTAGAGAAGAGTATTGTGAAATTTTAATATTTTTTCGTGTAAACCATTGAAATAAAAAAAAATGGCTGTTTGGAAAATGTATAACTCGAGAAGAATATCGTACAATTTTAATATATTTTAAATTTAAAACATTGAAATAAATAATTAAAGATTAGGAAGTTTATTAATGGAGAATAGAAGAATATCCTGAATTTTTAATGTAAAGCATTGAAGTGGAAAATAAATATTTGGAAGGCAAATTACACGAAAAAAATTTCGGGAAAGTTTGATATATTTTCCATGCAAAATATTTAAATGAAAAATTGAATGTTTGGCAGATGTATTACTCGAGAAGAGTATCATGTAATTTTAATACATTTTTAATTAAAAACCTTTCAATGAATAAATAAATGTTAGGAAGATTATTACTGGAGACCAGTATCATGAAACTTTAATATACAGGGTGTCCATAATTAAACAACCCTACTTTAAAGCTGTCTACAGACAAAACTATTGTTCATAAAGTTGTGAAATTTTGTGAAAGACATAATAAAGTGTCGGGGATTTGTTTGAGCAAAGAAAACAAACAAAAACAATTAAACGACCGCGGCGATCTCCTTGTAATCGAGTTTCCATTCATTTGACTGTTGTATTTTGTGACCGAATTAGCTGCTATTGAGACATCTACTGGCTCTTTTCTTGATTAACCTTTAACTGATGTGACTAAAATTTGTCACACAACTGATGTGATCCGGTCTCTCAGACCCCTCGAATAAAATGAATAAAAAAAATAACTCAAATGATTGAATTTACTTAAATTTTGTCCTAACAATATCGTTGTACTTCTCTTAGGAGCATGTGAATTAAATTGCATGAAAAAAGTATTTAATTCATATTATTTAACTTTAGTACAGAAAAGTAAAAATCTGTAAAAGTGTTTACAGCTGGGAGTCGCGGGGTCTGAGAGACCGCGTGACATCAGTTAAAGGTTAAGCAAAGAAAACAAACAAAAACAATAGTTCAAAATTTCATCACCAGAGGGCAATTTTTAATAAATTACACATTTAGCATTACGATAGTTTAGAAATTTATTTATTAACTTAACCTGATTGTAAAGACACCATTTCACGACACGTTCCTAGCATTTCCCAGAACACACTGTGGTCAATTGTGGCATTCTAGCTTACAATTCCAGATGGTATCTGAAAATGATGACCATCATGCGGAACGTGTTTCGTTATAACAAAATTTGTTAAACTATCGTAAATGTATGCTAAAAGTTTAATTCGTTAAAAAAATGGCAACCTAATTTTTTTTTTCGCTCAAACAAATTCCCATCCCTTTCTTATCACTTTCACAAAGTTTCACAAATTTATGAACAATACTTTTGTCTGTAGACAACTTTAAAGTAGGGTCGTTTAATTATGGACAACCTGTATGTTAATGTAAACCATTAAAATGAAAAATAAATGCGTGGAAGCTATATTACTGGAGAAGAAGTGATATGAAATTTTAATGGTTTTTTTAATGTAAAACATTGACATGAAAAATATATCTTTGGAAGATGTATTACGCAAGAAAAGTATCGTGAAACTTTAATATATTTTTAATGGAAAACACTGAAATGCAAAAGCGAATGTATGTCGGATGTATTTCTCGAAAAGTGTATCATGCATTTTTAATATAATTTTAATGTAAAATATTTGTAATAAATTTAAGTGGATTAGAAAATTATATAAAATATTTCAAGTATTTGTATTATCCTCCGTACCTTTAATTAAAGTATCTAAGTCGGCTGTTTTAATGTGTGATTTCGATTTGCGCAGTTTGTTTAATTTTGTTTTTGATGCCATCGATAACCGTTGTCGCCCTTTTAAACTTTTCAGGTGCAATAAGCCAACACAGAAAGATAAAAATCTTTATTAATAAGAGCTTAAGTTTTTCTCCAAAAATGGTCATGGTAGCTGCTGATACCACAGGAGAATTTCGATTTTTGTATAAATGTATTGATAAATTTCAAGCCCAATATTAAAAATGTCTGTTGTCGAAATTTCCTGTCATTATGACACATACAATGATAAACACAGCTGTATGACTAAGGAAAGTTTAATTTTGTAGAATACCGATAATTTAGAAATCTTTATTATATTCTAAAAATAGGAAAAGTTTTTGATATTTTTTAGCAATATAAAAAATATATTTATTGTACCCATAATATTAAAATGGAAGATATGAATTTCACCTTAAAAAAAATCTCATTTTGGTCTTTCAAAATGAAAACTGTCGCATAGTTACTGAAGAAAGATTTTGAAAGCGTAAAATTTGCATCAAAATAGTTAGAGATGCATAAATACTTACTCGGGGAATTTAATTAAAATCTCGCTTTTCTCACATTCCAGAAAATTAACTTAAGCAATTTACCAACCAAACCTTCCACTTACAGTTAGACTTATTAAGCATTTAAAAAATATCTTTTTTGACAAGCTGGCTGTGTCCTTTAATAGTTATTTAGAATTAAAAATTCTAATTTTAATCCTTTAATTTTTATTATTTTGTTTATTAAACGTTGGATTTTAAAATACAATCTAGATTTACTTTTTACGCAAATAAATCTCACAGGCATAAAAGTGAAATTGTAGATCAAAATAATGGACGTTTTGTAGATAATGTGATTACAAAAGTATCACTGTAATTTTTAAAAATCTGTCCAGTATACCTTGGCAATTAAAATTTATTGTTGAAAAACACTGAATATATATGAGACAATATTTTGTTTCACTTTTAGAGATAAATAAATTATTATTTGCTTTTTATAAATTGTTTTTAATGCTTTTCAAAATAGCATTAATATTTTTTCTCGATAATTTTAAAAATGATTTTTTATGAAATAAGTAAATTGTACTTACGGTTAAATTTCAAAATAAACAAGTCGGAAATTGCAAGTCAAACGTGCTAAATGAGGTGTGTTCGTACTATAACAAGTTTTATAAATATTCAGATCTTAGTGCAATAGCTGTTACGCTCATGCATAAATACATGAATACCAAAATTTATTACGATTATCTATATTAAATTCAGTAATACAGCAATGACATGACTCCATCTTAAATAGGACGTAATCGATATGGCTCCCTAGAATCATTACCTATCATGGGATATCATTGAATTAATTACATGTGATAGGATTTAATAGAATGAAGAAAACATATTATTAATATATTTTTAAGTTTTGATTCGAGTTTTATAAAATTTGAAATGACTCGACAAAATCCTGCAATGATTACATATATTAAATTTCAAACCATTCGGCTGGGTACTTTTTGTGCTGTTATATGCTGACAGATGGACGGATCAGACGACTATAGGTGCTACGTATTTATGTAATTACGAAAGCAGCCAAAATTACAGCTCGTTCACAAAAATAATACTTTTTATAATTAAGAATGTGGCATAATTACCAATGAAAAGTTAAAAAAAATAAAAATAGTGTTATTTAAACAAGAAATTACTAGACATATATACTGGGTGTTCCAGAAATGACTGATGGATTAAAAATTCCATAACTTGCAAACGGGGGCAGATATTAAAAAAGTTCTTGCAGGAGTGTTACATAAGATGTCAGGAGTTTTTAAGCTGCGATTCTGAGATTTAGTTACAAATAGCATCAATAGATGGCGCTACAAGCAATAACAGTCAAATTCAGGCTCGATTTTTCGGCCTCTCTCTTCTTCCAGGCGACAAAACGAGATTACTAAAATACTATATTGAATGGATCCCGAAGTACCAAAAATCGGGTCTGGGCGCCTATTGCTCTTAGCACCATCTATTGTTTGAAATTCCAACTAAAATTAAGAATCACAGTACAAAAACCCCTGACATAACCCTCCTGCAAGAATTTTTTTTAATATCTGCCACCGTTTGCAAGTTATTGAATTTTAAAATCAGTCAGTCCTTTTTAGGACACCCGGTATAAATACTGATCAAATAATTAAATAAAAACCTCGATTATCTTACGTAGCACAAGAATACCTTGAAGAAAAAATTCATCCATATGTTACATTATGTTTCATCGTATTATACATTTAACACTAAAGCTACCGCGAGGGGTCAAATGACCCTTTTCGAATTTCTCAGACTAAAACATTACGAAATTTCTTTATATTTCACGACTTTTATTAAAATATATGACCATATTATTCCTTAAAATGCCTCATCTCCGAACTACTTTTTTTGCGTAGAAAAAAATATTTTAGGCTTAACTACCGCGAGGGGTCAAATGACGCTTTTTGAATTTCTTTTTGGAATTTCTCAGACTAAAACATTACGAATTTTTTTTTATATTTCACGACTTTTATTAAAATATATGACCATATTATTCCTTAAAATTCCTCATCTCCGAACTACTTTTTTGCGTAGAAAAAAATATTTTAGGTTTAACTACCGCGAGGGGTCAAATGACGCTTTTTGAATTTCTTTTTGGAATTTCTCAGACTAAAACATTACGATGTTTTTTTTATATTTCACGACTTTTATTAAAATATATGACCATATTATTCCTTAAAATGCCTCATCTCCGAACTACTTTTTTTGCATAGAAAAAAATATTTTAGGCTTAACTACCGCGAGGGGTCAAATGACGCTTTTTGAATTTCTTTTTGGAATTTCTCAGACTAAAGCATTACGATTTTTTTTTTTTATTTCACGACTTTTATTAAAATATATGACCATATTATTCCTTAAAATGCCTCATCTCCGAACTACTTTTTTTGCGTAGAAAAAAATATTTTAGGTTTAACTACCGCGAGGGGTCAAATGACGCTTTTTGAATTTCTTTTTGGAATTTCTCAGACTAAAACATTACGATTTTTTTTTATATTTCACGACTTTTATTAAAATATATGACCATATTATTCCTTAAAATGCCTCATCTCCGAACTACTTTTTTGCGTAGAAAAAAATATTTTAGGCTTAACTACCGCGAGGGGTCAAATGACGCTTTTTGAATTTCTTTTTGGAATTTCTCAGACTAAAACATTACGATTTTTTTTTTATATTTCACGACTTTTATTAAAATATATGAACATATTATTCCTTAAAATGCCTCATCTCCGAACTACTTTTTTTGCGTAGAAAAAAATATTTTAGGCTTAACTACCGCGAGGGGTCAAATGACGCTTTTTGAGATTCTTTTTGGAATTTCTCAGACTAAAACATTACGAATTTTTTTTATATTTCACGACTTTTATTAAAATATACGACCATATTATTCCTTAAAATGCCTCATCTCCGAACTACTTTTTTTGCGTAGAAAAAAAATATTTTAGGCTTAACTACAGCGAGGGGTCAAATGACGCTTTTTGAATTTCTTTTTGGAATTTCTCAGACTAAAACATTACGAATTTTTTTTTTATATTTCACGACTTTTATTAAAATATATGACCATATTATTCCTTAAAATGTCTCATCTCCGAACTACTTTTTTTGCGTAGAAAAAAATATTTTAGGCTTAACTACCGCGAGGGGTCAAATGACGCTTTTTGAATTTCTTTTTGGAATTTCTCAGACTAAAACATTACGAATTTTTTTTTATATTTCACGACTTTTATTAAAATATATGACCATATTATTCCTTAAAATGCCTCATCTCCGAACTACTTTTTTGCGTAGAAAATATATTTTAGGCTTAACTACCGCGAGGGGTCAAATGACGCTTTTTGAATTTCTTTTTGGAATTTCTCAGACTAAAACATTACGAATTTTTTTTTATATTTCACGACTTTTATTAAAATATATGACCATATTATTAATTAAAATGCCTCATCTCCGAACTACTTTTTTGCGCAGAAAAAAATATTTTAGGCTTAACTACCGCGAGGGGTCTAATGACCCTTTTTGAATTTCTTTTTGGAATTTCTCAGACTAAAACATTACGATTTTTTTTTTTAATTTCACGACTTTTATTAAAATATATGACCATATTATTCCTTAAAATGCCTCATCTTCGAACTACTTTTTTTGCATAGAAAAAAATATTTTAGGCTTAACTACCGCAAGGGGTGATTTGACCCCTGAATAAATTTATGTTAAATCATAAAGGTATAACTCTTTTATTTTGTAAGAACATTAGTAACTTTCGTAATTTTTCAATTATATAATTTATTCTACTCTGTTACATCATATTTGTTAACCCTTTCAGGGTAAAGCATTTTCAATGCTAAAGTGTTGAAATAAATAATTGCCACCGGAATTGACCAACAAATCTATTTGTAAATTTGAAAAAGGCTATATTTCACATACATATTAAATGGAAAATATTTTATCAAAATTCTGGTGTCATTATGGCGTTTGGGAATTAAAATTAAGTAGTTTCATAAAAATACCACCGCTCCTGAAAGGACAAATGTGGGATGGTGCAATTAGAAATTGACTTTATTCCGGGTGGGATTCTAGTTTGAACAATTCAGGTTATATAGAGAACGAAATAATCTTAAAAATATGTGGTGAACATAAACCAAATTTGCGCCAATATTTGTTTATTAAATTTTCGAATTTCTTGAAATAATTAATTGCTGTCTTAATTTTTTTGCGTAATATAATATATATATATTTACTTCAATAAATAAACAATGTGTAATAACTATAAAAATGTTTTATTCATACACCAAAGCGTATCAACTGGTATATTTTTCGCAAAACATCGTAAAATAGATAGCTTTTTACATAGGGGTCATTTGAGGACATCTAGTAATAATAAAAAATGAGATGACTGACTAACTGCTATGAATAACTGTGTTTGAATCTAGTGGAACAACTTCTGAAACACAAAGTTATGTTTAATACTATATCTCAGATGTGTTGTATAAAACTTCCCTACTGTTTCGCTAGATACAGACACACTTTTTCATAGCAGTAGGTCAGACATCTCGTTTTCGATTATTACTAGATGTTCTAATGTTGCCCTGAGGAAACGATATCTCTTTTGGTAATTATTTGGAATGAAAATGAAACTTTGTACTCTTATACCATCGATTATACGGAAAGGTAAAAATCAGCTTTAACGGCTGGAATGGAAGATTCGATTCAAAGTTCTTCAGCTACGCCAAAATAAGATTTTTTAAAAACATTCTCTAAATTAATTAGCTCAGATTTCAATTTCTCAATTAGCTTTAAGTTTTTATTCTCAATTGCGTCAGTAACTTGAGCACTAAATCTCTTTATCTCTTTGACAGTGAAAAGAAATTTTGATTCAGAAGCAGTTTCTGCTTTAGTTTTCGCCGTAATATATTGATTAAATAAGATTTTCACTAGTTATCTCCAGATTACGACGGGCCAACAAATTAATATGTAAAGTTTTATAAATGATATAATATATAATTTATCTTTATTGATTAAAATTATTCAGAAATGAAAACAGTACCTTTGATTTCTCGGTGCAGAATCCAGCCGTGCGATAGATGAATTACTAAATCACTTAATTAAAATTCAAGAACCTTTTACTACTTGCATTGTTGAGTCGAGATTAAAAAATTACTTACAGAATAAAGGATTTACTTAAATGAATACGATTAACTTGATTTTTCATATTTTTTAATCTACAGAATAAAAGTGACTTTTAGCATTACGAATCAAAAAAACATTCTAAACTTCGAACACAGGTCCGCAGAACAGCAGAAAAATAAAACAAATAAATTATCTAATAAAAGAAAAAAAAACAATATTAATATACATAATACTTAAAAATGACAATATTAATATACATAATATTTAAAAATGACAATAAGAATTTTAAAATTAAAAAAAGAGTTTAAAAAAGGATATATTTTACAATGAATTAAATCTAATTTTATCAGCAGTAAATATTTTAAATCAGAAATGCAGTCTTTTCAGGTTTTTGGTGCTTCCATCTACAATGAGTTTTGAATACTAAAGTCTCGGATATAAGGAAAAATCATACACACTTTTTTTTTCATCGGTGGCGACACTAAATTCTGAAAAGCAGAATTCCTCTTTTCTAGTACTTATTTTTCTTTTTTGAAAGGATAGTAGAGATGCCTCCAAAAATTAATGTAGAAAAATTTTCAAAAATTATACGCTGTATTGTTAAAAATTATTTTTTTTATAAATATAGTCAATAACTCTAGTAACTGACACCAAGCCCATTTTGAAAAACCAATAACTGAAACAAAGGGAACCAGCGTGTGACACATTACTTGCAGAGCTGAAAAACAATAAAGTTATTTTATATTTCAAGGAATTTATGCTCTAAAAATACTACTTTAATCTTTATTGTAAAATCAAAATACTTAAACGTTAGTTATGTATCGGGTGTTTCAAAAAATCGATGCGAAAGTAAAACGCGATAATATATATATATATATATATATATTACGAAACAATTTAATGGGTTAAGTTGAACAATCACGTCGTGTTTTTTATTTCATATTACTGGATTAGTACCACATATTAATCAGCCGCTGGTGATGTTGTATAGCAATCATACCACTTAGCACAAGCATCGCTAGTGGAGGTATCAACTCTGTGAAAATTTAGCAGCTGTAGAGCGATGATAATATTGTAGAGTCCAATTAAACTCTTATTTATTCACGATGAAGACAAGGCAGATAAGGCTGCGTGAGTGTTGAAAAAAAGGCGGGGTTTTCCCAATTAAAAACATGGAAACGTAGTTATAGGAAACTGTTTATTCCATCAGAACATACCAACATTAAACAATTCCCGCAGGATGAGAAGTCAGAGCATTCCACTCGAGCATGGAACTAGTTACTCATGCGAAATAGATGTTAATTCACGAAATGAATATTCTACATGGCTTAGGACACCAGGTAATAGGTTATGTAAACGATCAAACAGCACAAAAAATCTAGTTCTGAGCTCATGCTCAACTATTTATTAGGATGCGCGGAGGAAATCGGATTGAAATGGAAACTTCAGGCTAACCCAACAAAAATCACGAACGAGACTCCAAGTGAAACTGCGATCCGTCACTCAGCCAATGGAGAGCGATCAAGAAACGTCACAGGAAAGAATCCCGACGCCGCTAATGGAAGGATTTCGATGTGAAAAGGTTGTCGCCTAGCGGGCGGGAAAATGAGATGAAATAGAATAAAAATGTAAAAATGGCTTTGATAAACATTCGAAAAATAAGTAACTGCGTTCAGAACTTTACAGTTTGGTAGACTATAAAAATTAATGAAGGGATTAAAAGTTTAGATTACGTTTTGGAATAAAACTATTATTAAGATAAGCGTTTTAAATTTATAGGAATTTAACTAGAAATAAATAATAGAGCGTATTAAAAAAAAAAAGGAAATAATGAATATGCCGGTAATTTAGAATAATTTAAATGAATAGTAAAAGTAAAATGTTTTTATATAACATATATATTTATGGGTCGGAGAGACATACGGTTTTCAGATAAATATTCAGCGTGGTTCGGAATTTTGCATGATACCAAATAATAAAATTAAAAAAAAATTAGAAAAATGTTCAAAATCTCGACAATAAAAGGCGTTAACGCAGATAATTCCATAGAATAGTTCCATATTGCTCACACAACGCAAAATGTGGATACAAAAACATTAGAGAATACTGCATAGACACTTTTTTGTGTCCAAATCTTGCACTGTACGAGCAATACAGAGTTATTCCATGGAGTTACCTGGAATAACGCTTTTTATTGTCAAGAATTTTGACAGTATTTATTTATTATTTTCTTGTCTTTTCTTTTATTTTTTGATGTCATTAAAACTTCCGTACCACGTTGAATATTTATCTGCAAACCGCATGTTTCTCCAACCCATAGATCTTTTGTTATCGTGTTTTACTTTTGCACCGAACTTTTTAAACACCCGGTACGATATCATAATAGAAATGTATGTGTCACATTTTTCAAGTCTTAAAATTTAACTTATTAGTAATTCATATATCCAATAACTGACATTTATGAGCAACCATTAGAAATACATTAAAAAAAGCACTACTATAATTTTAGAAATAAGATGGATGCCTCAAAATGGTACTTTTTGCTTTCTCAAAAGTTTTTTCCTCATTGAGTATGTTCTTAGCCTACTAGTGGTGAATAAATTGACTCCAAAATACAAAATAGTCTTTGGAGACCACCGTAATACTTACCCATCATGGAAATACCCATCATGGACGCACCATAATATAAAATATGAAAATAAAACATGTGTAAACTATTTAAAAACGGCATATCCTGGGCCCTAAGGTTACAGAAATTTTATAGCCTTTGTCGCAGTATTACATTCTAATAACATACCAAATTTCAAGCCTCTATCTCAATTTGTTCGGTAGATAGAGTGTTTAAAATCGTGACTTGATGACGTCATAAACTTTAAATCAAAAAATAAAGGCTTTATGCGTATCTTTTTTACAGATCGCTGGAGTCACGTGATGCTCGAATGCACCAATGTCGGTGTACGAAAAGAGCATGACGTCACTCTAGCGATATATATAAAAAAGATATGAGGAATGCACCGCGGTAGCCTGTCTTTTTCGTTAGTCTCGTTTTAAATGTTCTATTACTGAATTGCATAATAGAAACATCCTTATAATTCCAACAATGATAATTGTCGTGAATTTGATTAATGTTCATTAGTATTCACAGACAGAGGACAAATTAAAAATGTTGTTGATTTTTGCCTAAAGAGATTTTCGTTTTTCCTTCTGTTAAAGAAATTATTTTCACGCGCTGATTTTTATGACTGTAAAATATGGTCGGGTAGATGTATTTTATCGAGCTGCTATTGTATCGATATTTTGGTGTCCGAACAACGGACGCGTGAAGTAATTAATTAGTTTTGATTCAAACCGGAACTTTTTAAAACACGAATTATGGATGCGCTAAAAATAAAGAGAACGCCTCTTACAGCGCACTTACGAAGACTTATAATGCATTAAATGATGCTTGAAATAATTCAAGCCCTGATATTAATTTGATAGAGCAAGCTTTAAATCAACTAGAAGACAAAAGTATTAGACTGAGTGCGGTGGATGAAGAAATATTAAATTTTATGTTAAGTAACAATGTTGTTGAAAAAGATTACTCAAAAGAATTTGAAGCTTGTGAAGAGTATACGGAAAAATTGATTGCAATAAAGCGAAAAGTGAAGCAAATTTTTACTAAGCCTATCGAAGAACAGCGTTCACAGAATTTTATAGATGGTGAAAGAACGACGTCCCGACCACTTCGCGTACCTGAAATAAACCTACAGCCGTTTGATGGCGATGCAAGATTATGGTTGGAACTTTTGGAACACTTTTAGAAAAATTCAGGAGAATAACGTTTCAGATGACCATTCAAAGTTCGTTTATCTTCTACAGGCGATAACGCCCAAATCTAAAGCCTCACAAATCGTGAATAGTTACCCGGTTTCCGTGGACAATTATCAGAAAGTAATTCAACATCTTAAAGAACGATTTGGAAGAGAAGTCACACTAATCCAAATATACGTGAGAGACTTATTACAACTGGCGTTGACCAATAATAGAGCATCATAAAAAGAATTTAATTTATAATCTTTATACGATAACCTAGACACAAAAATTAGGTCCTTGAAATCTCTAGGCGTTACAAAAGACAAGTACACTAGCATTCTTTTTCAACTTGTGGAATCCTGCTTGCCTCATGACGTGTTGCGTATATGGGAAAGACAGCTTGAGAAGACTGCTCAAGGTAAGAGCGAATTAAATTCTATTCTTGACTTTTTGAAAAACGAAGTAATTTCAGAATAACGTGTTCTTTTATCGCGTTCTAGTTTTGGCTTTGATAACACTAAAAAATTTAATAAATTTAACAATGAATGCAATTCTGTGCCAACTGCTAAAGATTTGCTTATAAGTAATAAGTCTAAAGATAAAAATTTAGTTAAAAAGTGTGAGGACATATAATAAGTACAGAACTTGTGTGAAAATATAAATTATTTGAAAACAACGTTTAAACACACAATAAAAACAAGCAGATTTGACCATACGTATACGTTTCGTGAGTACTAGGACTCACATCCTCAGTGTAAAAACTATAAAAACTTTAAAAACAATATCCCCCCAACTACATGTACGGTGAAAAAAACCCAAATGTCAAAACATGATACCAAAAGACCATCAAGTTCTAACAGCCAATGAAATTAATGCGGAAGTGAAGTGTCGTGACACAACAAATCCATCCAGAAAGCTGAGATGTATGGTGTACTAGATAAATCATTAACCAAGGAGTCTTTAAATTTATGGATATGAATAGCCTCAAAAAAGTCTAAATCCAGAGGAGTAATGCATTTCTTTATAATGGTAGCTGAGTCAAAATTAAAATTATGTCCCTCCCCCCAGCAATGAGAGGCGATAGAGGATTTCTGTAATTCTTTTTTCTTTACATAGTTTCTGTGTTCATTGATTCTGTAACGGAGTTTACGTTTAGTTTGTCCAATGTAGGACAAACCACATTGGCATTGAATGTTGTAAATGCCCCAATAATTATGTGGAGGAATTTGGTCCTTAAGTTGCGAAAAAGATAATTTATTAACCGGCTTAAAAACCACATTAAAATCATAATGTCTTAAGATATTAGCCATCTTAAAGCTAATACTATTATAAAATGGTAAAATGATAAGGTTGGAAATGGAAACCGCAGTAACAGGAGAATCAAGATTATTAACATGTTTATTAAGACTATGAGAAATTAAATTATTGATATAAGATAAACTAAAACCTCGATCAATAGCCACAGATCTAATGTAATTTAATTCTGTAATAAGTGAATTATTATCTGAACAAATTAAGCGAGCTCTATTAATCAAATAATGAAAAGCCGAAGCTTTTTGGGAAGGGGGGTGACATGAATTGAAATGGGGGGGGGAGTGTGACAGAAAAAGGTTTACGGTAAACGCAAGTGTCAAAGGTATTAGGTTGACGTGTAACCAACACATCCAGAAATGGCAATCTATTATCAATTTCAACTTCATAAGTGAATTGAATGACTGAATCTATTGAGTTTAAAATCGTTAATATATTGTCAAAAGAAAATTTAGAAAGGTCCAAGAGTGCAAAAGAATCGTCTACATATCTACAATAAAATGGGAAGTTGATAAGGTTAAACATTTTAACCTCAAAGTAATGCATATATAAATCTGCTAAAAAAGGGCTAAGGGGATTACCCATTGCTAAACCATCCGTCATAGAATAATATTGATTAGAAATTTGAAATGAATTTTGTTTTAACCCTCCGTCTACCAGACGGGTCCATTGGACCCGACAGGTACATACAAAATATTCATTCAAACCAGAAATTTCTTTAAAATAAACTAAGTATATAAACCAGACAAAAATAAGGTAAATAAATAAGTTAAATAGTTTTAAATAAAAATTCTGGTGTAGAACGTTTTATTAAAACTTGAATAAAATTCCCGGTAGATCTAGGGTTAAACAAGTACTGAATAACTCAATAATGTGGTTGATTTCATAATCTGTGTAATGAAATTCTTTTAATCTAGTAGTGAGACTTTGTAGTGCACCTTGAACTGGAACATGGGTGAACAGAGAAGTAACATCAAATGAAACCATGCGTAAAGAGGGGGAGGGGATGAAGTTTTTAATCCGATTAACAAAAGACCTAGAATTCTTAATGGTGTAAATATTAGAACTTGAAAGGAATGAAAAGCGTTTAACGAAATATTTAGCAAGAGGGTATGAAGCAGAACCGATATTGGATACGATAGGTCGGAGGGGAACACCAATTTTATGCACTTTAGGCAGAGCGTAAAAGCGACTGCAGTTAGCAATGGACGGAATTAATGACATTTTAATACTGTCATCAATACAGGGAGAGGTTTTTATAAGTTTTCTGGTACTTGTTAAATCTCTGTCAGAAGGATCCCGATTTAATTTAATGTATGGGCCGGATTGTAAAAGATTTTGCACTTTATCCAAATAAGCTGTTTTATCCTGCACCACTATTTGACCTCCCTTATCAGCTTTAGAGATAACAATGTCATCATTAGATTTTACAGAGGATAAAGCTTCTTTAAGATCCTTTGTTATGTTTGGTTTGAAATTATTAGAATTGTGATCAACTGTGTTTTTAATGAGAACCCTAATGGAATCCTTTTGAGAATTGAGAACTAGATAGTTTGCTAAATTTGAAACTTCTTTCAACTGGAGCAATAAGATTAGGTAAATCTGGACGTTTGCTAACAGAAAAATTATAATTATGTTTGAGAGCTTTCTCCTGTGTAGGTGACAGTTGTGAAGTTGAAAGGTTTACAATAGCATTATTATTCACCTCTGGAAGCCAAGGAGGGGGTGTAGCAGTGAGAGGGAGTAAATTTGAAAGTTTTTTTACTAACGAAAGTTTATGAAAAGCAGAGAGCTTGACAGACCGGTACCATGATAACCGATCAAGTGTGTCAAAATTTGACAATGAGTTTCCAAGAGAAAAATGTAAATGACATATGTATATTATAATATAATGACATATATAAGGACATATGTATATTTTGTGACAAGTGTCACTTACCAGAAAAATGTTTGAAAGCTAATTTGCTTTCTTTTGATGAAGAACGTAGTTTAATTTTGAAAAAGGGGGCTTGTTTCCTTTGCTTGAAGAAGAATCACATTTCGCGCAACTGTAAATCTAAAATTAAATGTACAAATTGTGGAAAAAAACATGAATCTATATTATGTCAACATGCTTTTAACGAAGAAGGAAATGCGACGTTTGAAAGTCGCAAAAATGAGTCAGGGAGTAGTGACACTGTTTTGACTACTCAAGGTATGGATCTAACTGTGTTAGTCCAAACTTTGAATGTACGTGTAAAGCACGATGGGTAAAGAGAAAATCGTGCGTGAAGTTATTGACACTGGATCAGAAACGCTCACATTTATCAAAAGATGTAATTAAATATTTGAATTATAAAAGTGTCGGTGAAATTAAATTAATTCACAAATTATTTGGTGGAGTTGAAACAAATAAAACGAAGCATAGTAAATATAGAATTCACTTGAGTAGTATGTATAATAGTTATAAATGTGATATGCATGTTTTAGGTGTTCCTGTTATTTGTTCTGAAATTTAAAAAAGTGCCAAATTGGCTTTGGTTATCAGAATTGAATAAATGTGGTATTAAGATTTCTGATGTAGAAAATAGTGTATGTAAAACCGAAAATGAAATGAAATCATTAATTGTTTCTGATGTGGCGGGAAAATTACTCACCGGAAATATTCAAAATTTAAAAAGTGGTCCGGTTGCTGTAAAACCCATTTGGGATGGACTCTAATGGGAAAAATTCCATGTCTTAAATCATAAACAAATGATTCCCTTATGGTTATTTCATCACTTGGAACGATAGTTCCGTTCCTAATTTGTGGAAACTGAATATTATCTCTATAAATGATCCAGTAGAATCTAAAACTATATCTGAGATTCATGAATAAACTATGCAGCATTTTAAGAATAACATAAGAAGAGATTCAGAAGGGAGGTACAAAGTCGCATTACCTTGCGTAACAGATAATCCTTGCTTATCTAGTAACAGAGAATTGGCCGAAAAACGACTTGCTACAACAAAGAAAAAGTTATTAAATTTAAATAAAACTGAAGTTTATAGCGAAGTATTTGATTCATGGATAAATGCAGGAATAATTGAAAGGGTGGTTGATAATAAACAAACTAAAGTATATTATTTGCCACACAGGCCTGTATTTAAAAATCAAGTGAAACTACTAAAGATAGCCCATTTTTGACGCTTCGGCTCATGTTAAAGGCTCTCTAAATGATTGCCTGGATAAGGGATTAAATATGATTGAAATGATTCCTTCAATTTTACGCCGTTTTCAGAAATTTCCTATTGGTGCAGTATCTGATATAGAGAAGGCATTTCTACAAATTGGTACTAAAGAAAAGGATAGAGACTATCTACGATTTCTATGGGAAAATGATATAATTTATAGGCATAAACGTGTAGTTTTTGGAATCAATTGCAGCCTGTTTTTACTAGCGGCTACATTGAAAGATCACTTAGAAAGTGCGCCTGATAACTTTTCTTCTACAGTAGAGACTTTGAATGAATCTATGTATGTGGACAATTGTGTTTACAGTTTCAACACAGTTGAAGAATTAATACTTCAACACAGTTGAAGCATATATTTGAGTCCCAAATGTTACTGTCCTCTACAAAATTTAATCTGAGGGGATGGTTGTCATATTAGCCCATTCCAATTATTTCTGAAAATTCAACAGTAAATATGACACCAGTACTAGGTTTAAACTGGGATCTGGAAAACGATACCCTATCTTGTAAAATCGGCCCTATTGAGGAAGAACAAATTGTTCCTACAAAACGAGCTCTACTTTCATTGGCTCAGAAGGTTTTTGATCCTCTTGGATTTACCTCACCTGTGACTTTGCTCCCTAAACTTATTCTACAAGAATTCTGGAAGTTAAAAATTAAGTGGGAGGAGTTAATGCCAGCAAATTAACTAAACAATTTTTAAAGTGGGAGCAGGGAATGAAACTGATTTCTGACATCAAATAACAGCGCTGGATGAATTTTGATAATTATGAAAGTAATGATGTAGGTCTTCACATATTTTGTGACGGCAGTAAACATGCATGTGCTACTTGCATATTTATGAGAGTAAAGACGAAAGATAAAATTCTGGTGACTTTTCTACAGTCACGCGCAAGAGTAGCAACCTTTAAGAACCTAACTGTACCACGTTTAGAGCTTTTAGCATTGCGTCTGGGCTAGGTTGGGAAGTCGTGTCATATCTGATTTACGAATTCCAAATTTGAAGATATTTTATTGGACTGACTCAACCACCACTTTAATCTGGATAAAACGAGACGAAAGATGGGAAACTTTCGTTTGGAATCTTGTAGAAGAAATCAGATCCTTAACTCAAAAGGACCAATGGCGAGACATTTCAGGAAAATTTAACCCGGGAGATCTCCCTTCTAGAGGTTGTTCCGTAGAACAATTCTTACAGCTAAGA
Organism: Maratus speciosus; assembly: GCA_963932465.1. Classification (NCBI taxonomy): domain Eukaryota; kingdom Metazoa; phylum Arthropoda; class Arachnida; order Araneae; family Salticidae; genus Maratus; species Maratus speciosus. Next base: position 64,859,266 of record OZ010789.1, read on the forward strand.
TTGTGGGAGGAACCAGCCTGGTTGGCTGAAGCAGAATTTACTTCGCCTCAAAGTGTGGAAGCTCCAGATGAAGAAGTTATTAATGCTGAAAAACAGAAGAGTGTCATTTCAGCAATGAACATGACATAAAATCTGATGATTGGTATTATCGATGGTTTTCATCATACAAGCAAATTATAAGATTGATCACTTGGATCCTAAGATTCATAAACAATTCAAGAAAACCGAATTCAAAAGAAGTGTCTGAACTTACATGTTTTGAATTAGAACAAGTTGAATGAAGATTGGTGATTTTGATATAGATAGACAGATTCGATGAGAAGATTCATAGCTTAAGACCAATTATAAATGAAGATGGAATCATAAAAGTGAAAACGCAAGTTATTTATAGAGAAGATACTATCAATTTTAAGTACACAGTTCTTTTGCCTTCTGTCCATCCTGCAGTGCACCGACTGATCTCCTGGAAACACCAAGAGCTTTTACATGCTGGAGTGGCTCTTTTGATGACATCGTTACGAGAAGACTACTGGATCCTGAAAACCAGGAAAACTATTTAAGCAGTAGTTCAGAAATGTGTACGATGCTGAAGATTTAGTGCTCAGAAGACAGAGTCATTTCATATTGCATTACCAGCAGTAGAGTTCAAGACGCAGCAGTGTTCCAAATAACTGGAATTGACTTAGCCGGCCCGTTATATTTAAAGAATGAGAAAAACGCGTGGATTGTGCTGTACACTTGTGCGGTGTATAGGGCCATACACTTAGAATTAGTGACGTCATTGTCTACTGATGCCTTTCTCCAGTCTTTTGGGCGTTTTATAGATCGAAGAGGAAGACCAACCACAGTGTATTCTGTTAACGGCAGAAATTTCGTCGGTGCAGACAAACACTTTTCGGAAATATATCGGGAGCGAATCTCTGCCGTAGCAACAGCACAAAAAATTCACTGGAAATTCAAACCGCCTACCACTGCCTGGTGGGGTGGTTGGTGGGAGCGATTGATACAAATGGTGAAACGCATCTTGAGAAAAGTCTTACGTAGAGCTTCATTATCCTATGAAAAACTGATGACAATTCTTTGTGATTGTGAACAAGTTGTGAATTCTAGAACATTACCGTATTTTGCAGAAGATATGGACGATTTAGCACCATCAACACCATCAATGTTCCTACAGGAAATAAGATCTTCAGATATGGTACACTGTAAAAAAAAATAATGCCAGTTTTCCGGTAGGAATCGGAAAAATAGTTGTCCTTATCGTACCGGAATAATTTCCAACCCAGCTCGGAATAAAATCCGTAAAATACCGTTTTACTGACTATTTCCTTATTTTCACGGATTTTATTCCGAGCTGGGTCGGAAATTATTCCGGTACGATAAGGGCAACAATTTTTCCGATTCCTACCGGAAAACTGGCAGTATTTTTTTTACAGTGTGTATTTTGATGCAATTGACGCACAAGAATTAAATAAAAGAGTTAAGTATAGGTAACATCTTCGAGAACACCTTCTAAAACGATTCCGTATTGAGTACTTAGGGCAATTACGCCAACAAAGCTCTCCACAAACGAAAATGAAGCAATTGACTATTGGTGATGTTGTACTAGTACAATGTAAAAAAAAAAATAATGCCCGTTTTCAAGTAGGAATTGGAAAAATTGTTGCCCTTATCGTACCGGAATAATTTCCAACCCAGCTCGGAATAAAATCCGTAAAATACCGTTTTACTGACGGTAAAGGTATTATTTCCCTGTTTTTACGGATTTTATTCCGAGCTGGTTCGAAATTATTCCGGTACGATAAGGGCAACTATTTTTCCGATTCCTACAGGAAAACTGGCAGTATTTTTTTTACAGTGTAGGAAATGAAAAAAAAAACCGCTCATATTAGAATTTAGCCTGTGTGCAAGAACTTATTTCTGGAAAAGATGGTCACCCAAGAGTTGCAAGAATAAGAACTGAAAGCGGTGAACTTTTGAGACCTGTGCAAAAACTGTTTAATTTAGAGATCCCACAAGAACTATCTAATGATCCAGTGGTGCGAACAAGAAGTAGCAGAACAGTGACTGTTCCAATTCGTAGTAAACTTTAATTATACTTGAACTGTAAAGAGATTTTTCCTTATTTGTATTATTTAGTGTAGACCTTATTCTTATATTTAGTAAGCTTCATGTGTTTCATAATGTTAATTTAAATCTGTAATAATATGTTTAATTTTATTTGAATTTTGCTGAAGAAAATATTTATTTACCTGTTTTGAAAAAAGTAATGTAAGAATTCTATGTTTTGGCTGCGTAATGTAAGTATTGGTCACAGCTTACTTAATTTTGAATTTGTTATACTCATTGTTGAGTTTATCTGTCGAAAACTCAAGGTGGGAGGTTGTCGCGAATTTGATTAATGTTCGTTAGTATTCACAGACAGAGGGCGGCACAATGCAGATATGTACATGATTAAATGAAAAGAAAATATGTCCCCCCACCCGCCTCCTCTCTCTGTGGCAGTCTATAAATTATGAGCGTGCATTGAAGTTGTGTCGGAATACTTGTCGGCACAAAAGCGGAATTAAAAATGTTGTTGATTTTCACCTAAAATGATTTTCGTTTTCCTTCTGAGTAAAGAAATTATTTTCACGCGCTGATTTTTATGACGGTAAAATATGATCGGGTAGATGTATTATATCGAGTTGCTATTGTAAGCGAAAATAATCATATTAACTAACAGTTTACTGCGTCGTATTAAGCGTCTCATTTCCAATTAAAACATATCTTTAAATTGAAATTGGAATGAAATACAGGGGCATGAAAAATAGAAGAGTGTGGAAAATAGGATTACAGATATCTCTGCAAGTAATTATCCGAGCGACTTCATTCTTTATGCAAAATTGATGTTTTTTTATTGTCTTTTAAATTAACTCCTTATAATAAAAAAATTCGAAAATTTTATATACCTTTTATCAGAGCGAATATTTCGATTGTCCGAAAAAAATAGTTCCGGATAATCGAGGTTAATGAAATTGAGTAGGCTTCTTCTCATTTTTACAGACTAAGTATTCACCAAATTTTAAGTCTTTATCTGGGTTTGTTCGAGAGATAGAGCATTTACAGACACACGGACGGCAATTGTTTTTTCTAAAAATATTTTTTTCGGAATCTTCAGTATCTGAAACGTATGAATCCGTCAAAAAAAGAATTTCCGATTTTTCAATAATTTCCGACTTACTACGTATGATGGATATATAATAAGTGTGTACATTACGACTGGACGGCATACTTTGCAAAATATTACAAGAAATTTCTTATTCCGGTTAGATTTTTGTTGAAGTGTCAGTTACTGGTTAGGTATCAGTAACTGGGTGCTTGACCCTATATTTTTATTTCCTTTTTGTATTTGGAGAAGTTATAAAATCCTTACGAGAGCTTTAATAGCTTTATACTATCGTTTACAATTTTATTTCAAAATTTAAATTCTTACTACTTTGTTTATAGATTTTTTTAATTTATGAATTTAAATAGATTAAAAAATTAAAATTTTTTAAAGAAATATTTATTTCATTTAAAATATTGAATATATGTAAATAAAGTACATAAAGTTGGCTGTTTTAATGTGTGATTTCGATTTGTGCGATTCGTTTAATTTTGTTTGATGTCGTCGATAATTGTTGTCGCCCTTTTAACCTTTTCTGGTGCAAAAAGCTCACACTGAAAGATAAAAATCTTTATTAACAAGAGCTTAAGTTAAATTTTTCTCCAATAATGGACATGGAAACCGCTGGCACCACAGAATTCTAACTGTACGATAATTTAACAAGGAATTTTTGTATTATTGTTTTAATGAATCTCGAGCCCAATATTTAAAGTATCTGTCAAAATTTCATGTCATTATGACCAATATTTTAAAAATTCTTCTTTTATTCTAACAAGAAAGAAAAAATCATCCGTCAAGCATATATTATGAAACACTTTCCAGCACATTCAGAATAATATAACAAAATTGCACCGTTTAAAAAATTAAAATATTACGTCTAATTCAACAATATGGAAACGCATAACGCATTTCAAAACCCAATTTCAGCTGTTACTATCTATAATCAGATAGTCATCCGAATTCTTTTTCAGCGGCCCTGTATATGATATATAGATTTGTATCAACTAACTGCATGCAAACCAAAATTTAGTTCACTTAAGAAATACATATACTTCAGTTGAAATTCCCCTTCACCAATTTGCTCTAATAAGGAGAATGGTACGTGAATACTTTTGTGCAGTCCTGTATAGGAGATATAGAATTTATATATAGTGAGTAACATGCAAAAAAGCGCATACATAATTTTAAACTGTTCACTCAAGCAACTATTACTCAAAGACAGTATTGTAACGGACTTCTTTTAGTATTGTAACTGATTTCTTTTGTGTGTCCCTGTAAATGAATTAAAAATGCTATGAATGACCTGTTGTAACGTGACCGTAGTGAAATTCAGTGATTTATATCAGTTTCAATACATTTGAAATAGCGTAATGTCATTAAAATAATCGGCAAACGATTTTTCCCCATATGCCATAATGGAATACTTTTGAGTGCCCCTGTAAATAAACTGTTAATCCTACATACTTAATACACATACATAATACTTACATAAAGCTGGCTGTTTTCATGTGGGATTTCGATTTGTGTGATTCTTTTAATTTTATTTGATGTCGTCGATAATTGTTGTCGCCCCTTTAACCTTTTCAGGTGCCAAAAGCTCACACTGAAAGATAAAAAGCTTATTAACGAGAGCTTAAGTTAAGTCTTTTTGCAATAATGGACATGGAAACTGCTGACACCACAGTATTCTGCCTGTACGGGAATTTAAAAGAGGCTTTTGTATTATTGTTTTAATAAATCTCAAGCCCAATATTTAAAGTATCTGTCAAAATTTCATGTTGTTATGACCTATATTTTAGAAATCCTTCTTTTATTCTAAAAATATGAACAGTTCTTAATATTTTTCCATAATATAAAAAAAAAATATTTATTGTAGTACCCATAATATTAAACTGAAAGATATGAATTTCACTTTTTTAAAACCACATTTTGACCTTTCAAAATGAAAACTGTCGCATACTTAAGAATGAAATATTTTTAAAGCTTTAAAATTGCAGCAGAATAGTTAGACACGCATAAATACCTGTTCTTGAAATTTAATTAAAACCTGGCTTTTCTCACATTCCACAAAATTAACTTAAGAAATCCAACCGTATCTTCTCTTTATAGTTAGACTTATTAAGCATTTAAAAAATATCTTTTTTGACACGCTGTCTCCACTGGTAGTTATTTAGAATTAAAGTGAATGCTTGTATCTTTCATTTTTATTATTTTGTTTAATAAACGTTGGATTTTAAAATACAATCTATATTTAATTTTTACACAAATTAATAACAACAGCATATACGTACGACGTAGAATAAAATAATGGACGTTTTGTAGATAAAGTGGATAAAGAAAGTATCATTATAATCTTTAAAAATCAGTCCAATATTCTGTGAAACCTAAAACTTTTTTTGTTGAAAAACACTGAATGTATGTAAGAGTTAAATATATTATCATTTGCTTTTGATAAACTGTTTTTGATGCTTTTGAAAGTAACCTTAAATGTTTTATTTTTTTATATAATTTTAAAATTTATCTATATTTTTTTGGTCAAATAAGTAAATTCTGCTAAGTCTTAATTTTCAAAATTGAAATTACGGCAGGTACACAAATCTATCGATCCCCTTTTTTACCACTTTCCCACATAATTAAAAAGTGTTTATGTCTGGTGGTCTGGCCGAGTTCTAAGTCACGTAAATATACTTGGATCTCCCGAGAGATTTTAGTTAAAGATTATCTAGAGTTGGAAAAGCAAGAAGAGTATTAATTCGAAAAGAAGGGGCAAACAGTGGCTTTTTAAGGATATAAATGATAAATTTCTCACGAGTTTAATCTTTATATTTCGACTGTTAAATTTTTTTTTTATTTAAAATGTTGGCGGCCTTTGTTGACATCCTGATAATGATATTGAATTACAAAAGTAAACAATTGCTCAAAAGTTGATGTCAGATAAATAAATTACAGACAGTTTGTCGTAAAACACCATAAAAATTTAAGTAGAAATGAAGTTCGTTTTGGAACGAATTTTAAGACATTTCATTTTTCAGGATTCAATTTGTTGGAAGGGATACACACAAATTTTTCTCACATTCCATATGCAAGGCTCCCATCGGTTCATTTTTCTATTACCATTATTCCCGAAGAAAGAAATTTTGCTAAGTTTTTAAAAAACTCCCAACAAAAATTACCTTCGCATGCGTTTTTACAAAACTTGAAAGAAGAAAACTAAAGGGAAGATATTTCTTTGAAAAATGTAGTATTCAACAAGTCGAAAATACTACGTGAAACGCGGAAAATGAGGTGCGTTCGTACTAAAACTAGTTTTATAAATATTCAGATCTAGGTGCAATAGCTGTTGCACTCTTATTCAAAAATGCATGAAAACTAAATTTATGACGATTATATATATTAAATTCAGTAATACGGAAATAACACAACTCATCTTCAAAAAGACTTAATCACCATGGCAACCTAGAATCACCTATCACGGTATATCATTGAATTAATTACGTATGATAAGATATAATAGAATGAAGAAAACTTTTATTACTATCTTTTCAGATTTTGATTCGATTTTCATAAATTTGAAATAACTTGACAGAATTCTGCAACAATTATATATATTAAATTTCAAAGCATTCGGTTGGGTAGTTTCTGCGCTGTTAAATGCAGACCGACAGACAGACCAGACGACGACTATAGGTGCTACGTATTTATATAATCACGAACGCACCTAAAATACCGACCGAGTGAAGGAGCCTATATAACAGATTACAACATCACCAGTCGATTGATAGTAAAAGGTGTATATTAAAAACACAAAGTGTTTGTCTAGATGAATGAAATGACGTGAGAGACTTTAACCCTTTATCTACTAACGGCACTTATAAGTACAATTAAAATAACTTGTTATAAAATTCATTAAATACATCGATTAGTAGCAATATTTTAAGGGGTCACAGTAGCTTTGTATATTCAAACTAGTCGAATGTGTCAATCCCAAAACTTTCTTCATGTTAATATTTCACAACGTTGTTGCACATGTTAATACTTCAGTGTTATTACTTCAGTACTACACCAAATTAGATTTTCTTCTTAAGTTTCTGCTTCATTTTACTAATCAGAGTAAAAACAAGTTAATCTTTATCATAATACTTAATAAAATCAATATTTTTTCTTTATTCTGTTGTACACTTCAGCTGCTTGCGAATCGCATGCTATGCAGGACGCGAAGTTCTCGTCGCTGCAAGAGCCGTCGATATACAACAGAACTACGAAAAATTTTGAAAATTAAACACACAGATCGCTGTTACAGCCACCCCTTACAGTGGAATATTCCAAAATATAACTAGGACCTGTTGGCAATAGCTAAAAACTCATATATGAAATTTGGTTCAATTCTATGCAAAACTTCATACACTTCGATGATACAATAATGAAGATGGCACAAAAATCTCTATTACAGCGTCCCCTTCCGGCAGAATATTTTCAAATTCAAGGAGGACCAGCTTGTCATAGCTAAAAACATATACAAAAACTCAGTTAAGTTCTATGTATAACTTCATATACTTTTCGATGATGCAGTGGACATACATACATACGGACACACGGACAGAAAGACAGACATTTTGTATAAACATGTTTTTCGGGATTTCTGATTTCTATAACGTGTAAGTTCGTCGAAAAAAATCTTGATTACAATGTTTTCTTTTCAGAAAGAAGAAAATAAAAATCAACGTAAAAATTCAGTGTTTAAGAACATTTCAAAACAGTATGGTTGATCGGCGGGAGCATTTCAAATGCTCCGATATAAATAATGGTATAAATAAAACAAACTTAATCTTTAAACATGATTTTCTCAGTTTCTAATTTTTACGCTTACATGCCATATAAAAAAAAAGTAATGACTGTAGAGTTATACTATTTTGCATGAATCTTTTACATATGGGTCTTAATTCTCCGAACCGCAGTTAACTCTTTATCTACTGGCTGTACTTATAAGTACCATTAAAATAACTTGTTATAAAATTCATTTAATTCATCGATTAGTAGTAATACAGTTTAGAATGAGTTATAGATGCATTACTTTATCTTGTTCCAAAAGCATTATTGGTTACACAAAACAAAAATACTTTTAAAAGGATGATTTCTTTTTCCTTTGCACCTTTTAGCTTTCTTGGCGTTTGGTGGAGGGGGGGGGGGGATTTTTCAATTTGGAAATATTTCTATATTTCTATTGTAAGAACATTATATTTGTACTTTTCCTAATTCTACAAAATACTAAGAAATATATTTAAACTAAAAGATTTGAGTGGCGTTATAAATATTGCATAAAATCCCTATAAATTCACATTTAATTAATACTTCTAAAATCTTTCTAAAATTTATTAAATGATTATGGAAATCTTCTAATGTAGTTCGTAAAATTCACGAAAAATAATTTTGAAGATAAAATTTTCATTAATTCATAATTCGGTAGATAAAGTGTTAATGTATTACAGTATTTAAAGAGTTAATTTTACATATTCTTGCAGTTAGAGATAAAAATGACTTTAATTGATATATTTTATCGAAATCCTATATTTTTAATAAAAAAAATATATTATTATAAACTCGGAGACATCATTTTTCTTTTTTAAAATTTCTTTGAGACTTTCTGCATTTTTAAAAAACTTTTATAGCGAATTATTTTAAATTTTAAATGATTTATTAAATAAACTTCAGATTGTTATATTGAGTATGATTTATGTCTCAGACATTAATTGCTTCCAAATAATCAGACGATTATTATTATTTTTTTTCAATTTCCCTAAAAACTTAAAGCTTTCGCCTGAAGTTTTGTATTTATTTTCATTAAACAGGCGATGTAAAGTTTTAAATGTGCCTTATGAAATCAGAAGTTTTTTCTTTAAAAGAAAATCTTAGAAATTTCTGTTTGACAGCCAGGAAATTAACTTTGAAACTTTTTCTATTAAAATACATCTAAACAATATATTTCTATTTCTTTACTATTAAAACAAAAAAAAAGGGATTGCGGAAAAGTTAGGCATTACGAGTTTTAAAATGATTAAGAGGCAGACAGTTAGCAAATAATAAATAAATATAAAGTCCTCAATTAATTATTTTCAGATTGAGAAAGTTTTTGTTTTTAAAACTCTTAAAATTTTTTAAGTTTTCATCCTTATTTAATATGTTTGTTAACAATTGCAAAAACAATTTCCTCATTATTTCACTATTCAATAATCATTTAAATATTTATTGAAAAAAACAAAATAATTTTAAGAAAAAAATTTCATAAGCTAAATATACCTCTCAAATTGACAAAAAAAAAAAAAAAAACTGCCAGACTTGGCGCCTTGGGAATTTGGAAAACCTTTTAAATTACAGAAAATATCAATATATTTTCATTAAAACAATTTTTTTCATACTAATTAAGGACTTTACGTTGTAGTATCTAATACTAAACAAAATAGGTGTTGCTATCCAACGTACATTTTATTTACAAATTAAAAGATGATGTAAACATATAAATAAAATAAATTTCAACGTTTCGGTTTAATCTTTAAAACCTTCATCAGGAGAAAATTTTTCTAAAATACAAATCGGCAGAAACACTTTACATGCTACATCTTAAAAATCAAATTCAAATTAGGAAAATGTTCAACGGCGATTTCTTAACCCTCCGAGCGTCTTGCAAAACGGTAAAATTGTAATGTTGTTTTCTTTGCATGTGGTTTTAAATGCTAAGAAAATATGATTCTTTCAACATTATATATATATATATATATATATATAAAACTCAATTACAAATATGAATGTAACCCCTGAGAGTATTAATCATTCTTCAATATATTTCAAATTCATTAAATCTATAGAATTATATTACCTTAAATATTGCTTGTATTGCTGTGGAACCTGGAGCTTAGTGAACGGAATATTACGCCCCAAACACTTAGAGGGTCAAATCTTTAAAAACAACTCAGTAGCGCCATATATTATTCAAAGTAAAAACGAAGAATGAAGGGCCGAAAAAACCACGGAAATTTCATAGCTCTTTCAAATTAGAAAGCCAGATTTCAGGAATGAATCTATTTTTCTCTAAAAAATATAGATTGTTTCTCTAAAATTTACAAACTCCACATTTTTTATAGCAAAACCCATTTTTTAAACAGTTTTTAACTAATATGTTTGTAGAAAACATAAATACCTACTCGGAAGCTTACTTTAAAATTTATAGGCGTGCATAGGACTAAAATCTGGCTAGAATTCTTTTGAGTAATTTCTCGTCTCCATACCTTCTCCAGTGTACAAATCTCTCATATATTTAATAAAGAAATAATAAAATTGCTACATTTGCAATAATAATAAGATTTACGACAAATAAAACTGGATTTCTGATTCTAGATCCTGAACGAAATCGTGCACACACAGGCATACATACACACACACAAATACACACGCTTCTATGTAAATGTGTGCGCTCTGTTAAAAATTTCTGTTAAAACACGGGGAAAATATTAAGACTCTCTGTAAATTTACACTAGTTCTCCATTAAATGCATTTGATTCAGTTTTTCGGTAAACATTTTACAGACATTGCCGTTTTCTTATAACAAATTACCTGCAGTTATTTCCATGTCTTTATTTAAAGATATTTTCATCTTTGTCATAAGCTTCAATTCGAAATGCACACTTTTAAAATTCTTTCACAATTCGATAAGAAATATCAATTTAGGAAATATTAATTCTATAAGAAATAGTAATTCTATAAGAAATATTGGTTTAAAATTGGTTTTATTAAAAAAAAAATAATAATATTTAGAAAGAGAAAATTCATCTCTGCGGAGCGATTTTTATCAACAATCACTTTATAATTGTTTCCTTCACAATGCGCATGTAGCTTGTTAATATTATACAAAATTCTTTATATTGAAATAAACTTTCTCTAAAGTAAGCTTCCTACAAGGAAGCTTACTTTAAAATTTATAGGCGCACATAGGACTAAAATCTAGATCATAGGATCTATCTAGAATTCTTTGTGTAATTTCTCGTCTCCATTTCTTCTCCAGTGTACAAATCTCTAATATATTTAATAAAGAAATAATAAAATTGCTACAAATGCAACAATAATAAGGTTTACGACAAATAAAACTGGATTTCTGATTCTACATCCTTAATGAAATCATGCACACATAAGCATACATACACACACACAAATACACACGCTTCTATGTAAATGTGTGCGCTCTGTTAAAAATTTCTGTAAAAACACGGGGAAAATATTAAGACCCTCTGTAAATTTACACTAGTTCTCTATTAAATGCATTTGATTGAGTTTCTCGGTAAACATTTTACAAACATTGCCGTTTTCTTATAACAAATTACCTGTAGTTATTTCCATGTCTTTATTTAAAGATATTTTTATGTTTGTCATAACACTGTAAAAAAAATTCCGCAACGTTCCTGGGAAAAAATGGGCAGCTGAGTTGCCCATTATTTCCAAGAAACATTTCTTGAAAATGACTGGTACTTTACTGTATATGTTAAAAACTTTCTACAGAAATGCCAGTAAGTTTCCTGCGAAATACCAGGAATATTTCTGTTGACAGCAAAACATTACTGACATATTCAAGGCTGGAGTAGCACAAGAACGAAAAATGTCCAGAGCAGGGATCGAACCTGGATACTTGGCGTGCCGTGCCAATGCCTTACCTGTTAGGCTATCCGGACCGATACCGGGCTGATATAATTCACTCTGGATGTTCGTTCCCTTCATTATGACATTACTGACATTTCACAACATGCGGGATCCGCAGACGATTTTTACATTTCCAGTTGACAATTTTCGCTTTATTATCATTATTTGTTAGAATGAAAAAATATTTTGAAATTGACATCAAAATTATTATTTATAATTTACACGAAAAAATAAATTTTCAGTTAAAATTCAATAAAGTAAATATATATGTGATATATTGTTTCTGAACTTTGCTTAAAATATAAAAATATATAAATGTAAATAATAATTAGAAAAAAAATCTAGACATAAAATATTTTGGATTTTCGTCAGTGATTATGTTAGTTTACAAGTTAGATAAAATACATATAAATTTTCATGAAAAAAAAACCTAAACGTAATTGTATATTTTTTCCGAAAAAAAAAAAAAAATTCAAATTTGCAGCAATTCAAAGTGTCAAATACATGTCAAATTTAAATCAAATTGTAATAAAGTGTTAAAATATAAAATTAATTAAAAAAGAAAAAAAAAGTCAAGAGGTAGCATCGAACCCGGGCCGTACGGGTGGCGTGCAAGGTTTCTGCGTCCACACCACGAAAGACACGTTGAGAGCTACAAACTAATGGGTATTTGAAACGTATGCTAAAACTCGGCATCTAATTTCTGAAAATCTAAGGCCCATTTGAAGAAATCCTTTCACAAGAATAATTAGAGATAAGAACTCTAAAACATACTTTAAATTAATCAAAATAGGTGAGAATCATATTTGATTGTCCCCTGGTTAATGCAGATCCAAATAATAGGTATATATTTTTTTTTTACACAGTCTGCTCGTTAAAGATTTCACAGACAAGTACGAGAGATAATCTCTTAGTGATGTCACAGAGATATTGTATTTTCATCTGAATTATCTTGACAATAGAGACGTAAAGGATTATGTCGTCTATTGCTTTATTTGCATTCCATATTGATTTTTTTACATTCATTTAAGGAATTCGTTTTCGACACTCGCGCGCGAGCAACGGATTATAGGAAAAAAAAAAAAAATGGCGGCCGCAGCGTTTTGCTGTTTCCAACTTTTGTTCAGGAACGTTTCAGATAAGAAAACCAGAATTTCACAGGAAAGAGCTAAATTATTCTGAAAACCTGATAAAAGGCGAAACGTTCCTGGATTTTACATGGAAAGTTACCATTTTTTTTTACAGTGAAGCTTCAATTCGAAATGCACACTTTTAAAATTCTTTCACAATTTTATAAGAAATATCAATTTAGGAAGTATTAATTTAGGAAATATTAATTCTATAAGAAATGGTAATTCTATAAGAAATAGTAATTCTATAAGAAATATTGGTTTAAAATTTGTTTTATTCAAAAAAAAAAAAAAAAAAAGATATTTAGAAAGAGAAAATTCATCTCTGCGGAGCGATTTTTATCAACAATCGCTTTATAATTGTTTCTTTCACAATGCGCATGAAGCTTGGTAATATTAAAAGGAAAATAAAAGTATTTGCTAGCTGAATCCTAAAAAACATCTTTTGCATACACTTGTAACAGATCCATGACACAGTCAGTAAGATGTTCGTCTAAAGATGTTTCTCCTGTGTGTGTAAGTGTATGGATAATCCGAAAGAAATATAGACATGAACTTGATGTTTTTTAAAATGTATTACGAAAGTCTACTTAAGCTACTAAAACTGCGTTTGTTTTCATGGGTGAAAATTAAGGAGTAATCATGCAAAACTGAAAATTACTCAGCTGGACATAAAAGAGTAAAACGATTTCTAAAGCTGTAAATTATACTGTAGAATAAATTCCAGTCAGGATGAGCAAAGATATCACGTGACATTTTATTTCATAATGTACGCTTAATTTCCCAAACAGTAAACTTTGTTACGAGTCAGAAATTTCCAAAGCCGAAAAATGGTACAAAATTCTTTATATTGAAATAAACATTCTTTTGGTACTAACATGGACGAAGAATTTTTCTTAATAATGCATGTTTGAAGAATAGTATTGTTATTGGTTAGTAATCTTTTTTGTCGCGTTAAAAATGCCCCAGTTCATCATCAGTGTTAGCATCTTCTTTCGACATTATAATGAAATATTTTTAATTAAAATATTGCGTGAGACTCTCTAAATTATAATATTGTATGAGTATAACTGTAGAAATCATAAATTGAATGATGTTTGACGAAATAAATTATAAAAATTGTGTTCTCATTAGCGTTAATGTAGCTACTGCTGTTAATTACTAGAAAATGGCTTTTGATTTATGATAAAAGAACTCTCATCACAGAAACCAATCCGCGATTTTTTTTGTTTTGTTTTTGTAGCTAAAGATTAGCTAGTTTTTTTATCGTTAAAAATTGATTGTTACCGAAAATCTTATCAAATATTCTCTGGATTCCGCAGGTTAAAAATGCAAAAGGAAAACATAATTCAAACGATTGTCTGACAAAATAATATATGCTTGTTTTAATGTTAATGTAGCTATTGCAGTTACCCACTGGAAAAGTGACGTTTGATTTGTGGTAAAAAATTCCTTGTTATATAAAGCAATCCACGATTGTTTGATTTTCTCGATTTGTAGCAACAATGTAGATATTTTGTCGATTCTTTATAAAAAAGGATTGTTATTAAAAGTGTTGTCAAATGCACTGTAGTTATGAAAGATTGTTGAGTTGAAAAATACATTCATTCAGTTTCCGTTGGATGGTGATTTATTTAGAATACAAACTAATCCTACTAGCAATAATTTAAAATTTTGGATAAAATTGATGTTTATTTAATGGAAGACATACATTTTTGAAATCCCATCACAACATTTTTTTCATTCAAAAAGAAAGGAACCCTTATCAAGGAAAAACAGACAGGCACTCCTATTATGAAAAGGAACGAAGAACTATTAATAAGAAATTTTCCATATACTGCTTTTAAATTCTGCTACAATAGCAAATTTTACCTATGCTTTAGTGAAGGACAAAATATGTTATTTGAAACAAAATTTAAAAATAGTATTTGATTTCTTATTTGTAAATCAGATTTTTCCATAAGACAGTCTTTTCTTTTTCCTAACTGGAAATAAACAATTCGTATTATTTAGGTCAAATTTTCATTAATTTGAAAAAAAATCAGCTATACATATATGTATGTAAATAAATACTGTGTTTTCAAATCCATGTTGCATTTGTTATGAGGATCTGTTTCATAGACTTACAGGTATATAGTGGTTTAAACATCATTTTTAATTTGAATAAATTCTTTTATTATTTATACATTCACAATTTTTTTGGTAATTTGTAATGGTTTATAGTGGTTATATATCTACAGGATATCCGAAAATTCGTGGACGCATTTTGAAATTCAATGTAAAATCCAGTAAATGTCGTACTGGAGTGCGGTTTGGACTAAAATGCTTCTCAGGATGAAAAGTTTTCTTTTAGTGAACGAAAATAATTAGTTCATACTTGTAAACATACAAACAAGTGACGCCATCTATGATCAAAATGTGGAACTAATTATTTTCATTCGCTTGAAGAAAACATTTCATCATGAGAAGCATTTTAGTCCAAATCGTACTCCTGTGCGACAATTACTCGAATTTATATTGAATTTAAAAACATGTCCAGGAATTTTCGGACACCCTGCATATATTTATATATGAAGCCCAGTGGCGTAGTGGTCATAGCATCTGACTGCTGCGCTACAGGTCGAGAGCTCTACTCCCGATTGGGCAAGGTTCATTCAGCATTTCATCCCTTCCGGGATGACAAAATGAGTACAAAGCTTGATCTGGAACTAAACACCGAGGGTCTCGCTTTAGGCTGACCACCTGGCTAGATGTACGTTGCATACCACCTCGAGATTCAAGGTCAAGAAAACAAGGATGGGCACTGTCGGCCCAGATCCTTCAGGGATTGCATAGCCACAGATTTTAGTTTAGTTTAGTTACACACACACACATATATATATATATATTTGTGTGTGTGTGTGAAACGTAAAAAGGTGTTTCTTTTCTACTTTGAACCAAATTTTGGTGCTGCAGAAGCTGCAGTCATAAGACGTTCAAATATCATTACAACATTTGGAGCTATGATTCAACTGGAGCTCTAAATGTTGGAACAAGATATCACCATCTTCATGGTTGCAGCCCCTGCAGCCCTGAAATTTGGATCTAAACAGACCAAAGCATTTAACTGAACTCATAAAAGTAATTTAATGTTTTCTACATAAGAATAGCTCAGTTCTTTTGATATGTATATTAATTTCAATACATGTGAAATAGTGTAGCATTGTTAAAATGCATTGCAAACGATTTTTTCTCGTGCATCATAATGCAACGGACGCTCAGAAGCGTATCCTTGAAAAAAACCCTACACATTTTATTTTCAATACCGAATATGCATTAGATATCCTTAATAACATATGCAAGTTTCATGGTAATTCGTATAACTAAATAAAAATCTCTGTGGCTATACGATCCATGAAAAATATGGGCATACAGTGTCCATTCCTTTTTTCTTGACCCAAAGTACACAGCATATACAGCACATGCTCCAGTCAAGTGGTCACACTAGTGCGGGACCCTGGATTTTTAGTTACCAATCAACTCATTTTTTCGACTATGAAGAAGTGAAATGCTGTGTGAGCATTCGCGAGTGACATGCAGCACGGCAGTCAGGTGCTCTGACCACTACGCCACTGGACTTCCAATTCGTATTTATTTTAGCAAAAAACGCGCGAGAAGACGGCCGGGCTAACTCAATTCATAAACACTTTGCACCTATCTTGAATAAACTGCCTTATCAAAGCGCAATTACATCAAATTGTTTGGTATAAAATGAGGAGTTTTTCGTGACAAATGGAAATTTTAGCACGAAGAGTCCTGTAAGTACGTTTACATTTCAAAAACTCGTAAAAATTCAACAAATTACCGTGACGCAATACAGATTACGCCATAAGAGTCGACAAATTGTACTGCCGTAGCAGGAATTAGTTTAAATAAAATTTGTATTACTATTTTTTATATATGAATATTTGGCAAGCATTATAATGCTAATTGAACTCCGGGCCAATAATTTGTTAGTTTTGTGTGAATTTGTAAAATGGTAATGAATTTTTAATACGCTCGGTACATCATTTATAAACAGATAAATTATCACCTTTCATTTCCTAATGCATAAACAAGTTACCAATTTGACAGATCTCCTTTTTCTCAAATTGTAATTTCCAATTGTTTGAAAGTTTGTACAACGCAGTACGAGAAAACTTCCGAAATTAATTAAGGAAAAGTACGGTTAAATTATTTTCTCTTTCAAACTTCACTTTCCTTTGTGATGTATAGTATTCTGACATAATTACTAAACAAAATAAAATGTCGTTTCTCATTTCCCGAACTTTCAGTAACAACAATTATGTAAAATGTATTCCTCTTTTAAGTAAATTCAGTGTAAATGAACTAGAGAAGAAATTTGATGCGGTTTGACAGGCGTTATTTTAATAACATTCTGTCTTTAACACGCATCAGTTGAATTAAATAAACTTTCTGAAATTTTTCGAAGCTGGGAAAATACCGTGTGTGGTATAAATTCGATTAAAGTTTAAAAATTCATTAAAAAAGAAATAAAATAACATAAAAAAATATTGCGGTTTGCAGGAATTGCGTTAGAGAAAGATCGGATTTGTTTTAATACAAAAACAATTGTTGTTCAAATAATTACCGATAGAATATGAAGCAGAATATGAAGCAGAATTGTGCAAATCAGGCTGTCATTAAATTAGCTAGATGCAAGTAGATTCTTCATTCAATGTTCGCAGTATGCTATTGTGAATAACACACACAGTACCCCGACCTTTGAAGTTAAACACTTGAAAGGATGGCCGGATTTAGAGCTGTCATCTTTTCAACTCTTTCAATATATAAAAGGTTGGGAAGTTGAAGAAAGCATGGATTATGAAGATCACAGATTGGCAACAACGAGTCTTTCCCTACAAATACCAGATTTACCAAAACGTAGATATAGAACAAAAGGAATATCACTAACAAAATTTAATAATGCAATTAAAAAAACATAGAAGAAAGAAACTTAAATTTCAAAGGAATAAGTACACCGGAAGAGTTTAAAGAAATATGCATTGTTCATATCATTGATAAAAGAAAATTGTGCAAATCACTTCAAGAAAAGGAAAAGTTCGTTCAAACCACCAATCTCGTGGTGGAATGAAAATTTGAGAAAACAAAGGAACTATGTTAGAACTCTGAGAAAAGTTACGAAAACTCCAGAAGCAATACCAGAAAATTACATAAAATCCAAAGCTGAAAGAGCGAAATACAGAAAATCGGTTCAAGAAGCATAATCTGAAGCTTGGAAAAGTTTTTGTCGAAACACAAAAGAGCCTTACGAAAAGGATTGCTTTTAAAGACTTCTATAGGCAGGAGACTTATGCACTTTCAAACTCAACCCATCAAATTCAAACAAGACAAACATTTTTTCAAGATATAACAAATGAAATATTTGGACCATCACAGGAAACCCAACCATATATATTCAAACCAAACTCCACAGTACAAAAAATTATATTACAGGAAATAAAAGAAGCAATCTATGCCTTCAGCAAAAACAAATAGTCCGCGAGCCAGCAACAGATTTTGATGACCAAGTTCCTCTTGGCCGATAATTTGTAAAATGCTTCAGAGAGTTGTATCATGAAGCTCTGTGAACTTCAGCTGCGGTTCCGTGGGTGGGTTGAGCAGCGGTAGCCTCCTACGCATGTAAAAAAAAAAAAAAAAAATAGTCATTTCCTCCCGGTTGAAAATTTGTCAAATTATAGCTAACTAAATATCTTGGAGAAAAAAAAATCAGCTGATTATAAAATGGTGGTTAATACGTCAGGTGGTCACACGAACATGAAAAAATATACAGGGTGCAAAGGAAAGTCCCTTTAACCTGAAAATACTTGCGAACGGAGAGAGCTACAGCTATGGAAGTGAGGTAACGGTATAGTAAAGTGTTTATGCCCGATTTAATGCAAACGACGGCAGCGCCCCTAGCGGTCAAATTTGGAAGTGGCCATTGCAAATCGAAAACGAAAAGAGATAGAACAAAAATTCCAGTTAGAAAGTTGTAGAGCATCAATTAATTAGTACGAAACGACATTTGGTTTACATGGATGAGATAAATCTTAGCCTGTATATTCAAAAATATCCGAAATCGATGCACTCTATTTTGTGTAAACGTTTGAATGGAATAGCCAAAAGTATGAAGAAATGCGCACAATTTATGGTATAAATACGTGCTTATCTCAATACATTTTGATAACATCACACACACACAAAAAAATAAACAAACTGTCTCACAGTGATAAAAAGTTAATATTCAGTATGTTCGAAAAGTTCGCCATTGCTCACGATACATGTTTGTATTCGTGAGAGTAATTCTACATGCTACATTTCTCAGCATGGAACGTCTATTGCTAGCTTCTTCAATACGACGACATAGATTTAACCCTTTCAAGGGCGTCTAGCCACCTAATTTCAGTTCCAAAACTGACAAATGGCAGCAAGAACATTTTAATAAAATTTTGCTTTTGTAATGAAAGTGAATATTAGCGGGTTTTTATTTTGTAAGAAATTGGTTTGAATATTCTCTGTGTCTGTAAAAATATTTCATCAGTTTACGAACAGAATTCTTCTGCCACTGAAAGTTTTAATCTGAATTTTTAAATGCATTGGAAATTAAATTTTTACAGACATTACAGCACAGTACAACGTCACAATCTGAAATTGTGCACTGCTACATTTACGGAATGTGAATATGCAAAGTAGAATCGCGTTCATCAATTTCGGACCTTTTTGGGTATACAGGTGACGATTTATCTTATCCGTGTGAACCAAATGTCGTTTCGTACTAATTAATTGGTGCTCTAAAACTTTCTAAATGAAAATATATCTCTATCTAATTTCGTTTACGATTTTCAATAGCTATCTTCCAAATTTCGCCACTAGGGGGCGCGGTTGTCGTTTGCATTAGGTAGGGCGTAGTGGCTTTACTATACCGTTACCTCACTTCCATAGCTGTAGCTCTATCCATTCACAAGTATTATCAGGTTAAAGGGACTTTCCTTTGCACCCTGGGTATTTTTTTCATGTTCGCGTTACCAGCTGACGTATTAACCACCACTTTATAATCATCTGACTTTTTGTTTCTTCAAGATATTGTGATAGCTATAATTTGACAAATTTTCAACCGGGAGGAAATTACTATTTTTTTTCTCCTTGCGTGCCTGTGAGGCTACCGCTGCTCAACCCACCCACGGAACCGCAGCTGATGTTCACGTAGCTTCATGATACAACTCTCTGAAGCATTTTACAAATTATCGGCCGAGAGGAAATAACTGACGAAATTTGCAACTGGCTCGGGGACTAAAAGCTCCTGGTCCAGATGAAATAGACCACGTAATACTCAGCAATCTATTCAAGACGCAGCCAGAATTAATACAAGAATTGTACAACTCATTATTAATTCTGAATTATTTTCCTGAAGATTGGAAAGTCGTTGAAGCTATTTTCTTTCCAAAACCAGGCAAACCAGCAAATGAAGCGGCATCTTATAGACCGATAACCCTACTTTCAGTATTTGGAAAGGTCTACGAAAAAATACTTCTAAAAAGAATAAATTACTATCTGCATACAACAAATAATACCTTTACTTCCTAGCTTGGCTTCCAGGAAAATTGATCAACGGAAACAGCAATAAGAGAACTTTTCTCACAAATAAATTTACTTAAGCAAGAAGATGTATATATTTCCCTCTTGTCAATAGACTTTAAGAATGCATTCGATAATTTGCCGTAGGATATTACAATACAACAATTACAAGAATTACAAATAGAAGAAGTATATGTCAACGCCATAAGTTCCTATTTATCGAAGAGAGGCATTTATCCGAATTGTCTACTAGGAATCATGCATTGGCTCTCTAAGGGTTGTCCGCAGGGTTCCTGTTTAGGACCTTTCCTGTGGAGAGTGTTTATACAGAAGTTAATAAATATACTAAGAAGAAGAGGATTTCGAGTGATAGTGTTTGCAGAAGATATATTGTTGGTGGCGTATGGAAGAACAAGAAAAATACTAGAAGAGATGGCCAAGGAGGCTTTGCAAATAGTGAGTGACTGGGCAGACTTAAACCAAATGAACATCTCATATGGAAAATGCAAGGCATTAAATCTCAGAAAACCTAAATATCTAAAAAGAGCTTCAACCTTTAAAATAAATAATTACAGATTGAAATCTGAAAATACGCTCCCATACCTTGATTTAATTCTAGATAAAACAGTCATTTTTGCCTCACCTAAGAAATAAAAGAACAGAGCTGAATTCAATAATCCGGAATCTACTAAAATTTACATAAAAAAAGGAGGAATAAATGAAAATATCTTAAAATCTGGTATAAAACAATCTTAGAAAAAAGATAACGTATGCAATTCATAATTTTTTCGAATATTAATTTCATAATTCATAATTCAGATCGTAAAATTATAAAAATTGCAAATTCAACGTATTTATGTTTGGGTATTTTAGTATTATTGCTACATAAAAGATTAGCACATTAGGAGTATAATTTCAGGAGATATTAATGAAAATATAAAAATGTAATTTAATATTAGAAGCCCTAAAATTTAAATGTTTATACAGTCGGACCTCTATTTAACGAACCTCTATTTTGCGAATTTCTCTATTTTGCAAACTTTTCCTTGGAACCAAGAACATTTTGCGAATTTCTTCGTAAAATAACCTCCAAATAGCGAAGTACATTCTCTATTTAACGAACTTTTTCTAGTGATCTACATTTTTTCCTCCCCATTTCTCAAAATATTTCTGGACATTTCAAACTTATTCTCTCTCTAAACGCATTTTATGATGTTCAATGACCTTGAACTGGTTTTACCAGGCACCTTCTTTGTCAGCAGTGAGAATTCGGTAAGTACGGAGGACGAAGACGATAATCCCTTAGAGTAACTTAAAAAAATGTAGATACATATGAGAAAAAAAGAAGAAATTAAACATGATGTGCTGATTAATGATTGTATTTCACTTGATTCTGAAATTGAGACCTGGGATATTTTCGACAATGTGAAAAATAAAAACAATAGAGCAATGAATTGCGATGAAGACGAATATGATGATGATGGAAATGATCATGATGCAGGAATTAACAAAACTTCGTATGATGAAATGCTAAAATCATTTGAAACAATCCGAGGCGGACTATAGTTAGAAGAAAATATGCATGAAGGGGTTTTTGATGCATTGCAAAGATGCGAGACGTATTATGAGAGAAAGCACTTTTAAAAAGATAAAAACTCAGACAAAATTAACAGAGTTTTTCAGAAACTAAATTTAAGGACGCTTATGTTAATGTATGTTTAAACTTATTTGTTATATTAATAATAAATACGATAAGGTCATTAAAATTCGTTAATTTTAATGTAAAACTATTTACTTTAAACAGAAAATACAGTGTGTTCCCGGACAATGTTTTATTTTCCTTGCAGATTTCAAAGATTTAAGCACATACATAGAAAAAATGAATTGATGATGGATATTGGTGGGTAAAATAAATAAACAAATCGATATAATTTATAAAAAAAAGTGATTAACTAATTTTAGTAAAAATATTTAGTTTTTATGAATTTAAAATATGTTTTATGTAGTTTAAAGTATTTTAAAAGATGAATCTCTATTTAACGAATTTTCCATATAACGAACTTTTTTCCGGGATTTAGCGACTTCGTTAAATAGAGGTTCGACTGTAATTCAAAAATTTTGCATTCAAATGACTTAAATTTTGGTGTTTAGGCATAATTTGAACCGAAGATTTGAAATATCTTGTTAAAATTGGGCATTGCCATTGAAAAAAAGAAAGTTACGGTTCGTTTTAATATGTAGATGCCCCCCTAAGCAAATTTTATATACATCATTTAAAAGTAAACTTTATTTCCAATCGTTCGGTACCAGTAACTTTCTTCTAAGATTATTTCTTAAGGAGTTATTAGGGGGGGGGGGGGGTTACTTTTTTTTCCACGGCTGTACTTCAGTTTTACTCAAGACCTTTCTTATGTATCTGCATTAATTGCTACTTTTTTGTAATCCTGACGTTCGTCAGAATTAAAGCGCCATTAAATGCTGGCGGCGCATGGAATTGTGGGTATAGAACACTAAAGAACAGATGATATTAAAAAACTTTCGAAAGAAAAAGAATTTAGTTTTAGAAGAAAATGAAAAGTAATTTAATGAGTTTTATAAGATTAGACGAATGGATTAAGGTTTTTAGAATAACAAAAGAATATGCAACTTTAAATGCATGAAATAAAAGACAAAAGATATTAAGATATTATTACAGATAGGTAAAAAAGGAAAAAAATATTAAGAATTTGGAATAGTTTTACTAAGAAAATGGGCGAAAATTTTTATTATTACATATATATAGGGTAGATAAGAAAAAAATGTTGAAATATGCAATTTTGCTTTTCACCCAGCTTTAAAACACACTGAAGTGTCATTGAATTAAGGTTAGACGACGTTATGGAAATATTGTGCGCTTTCTCTTAATTCCTATTCATGTGCGGATTTTGCCGTATAATACTGGATGTATAAAGTATGTGTGAACAACAATTAAATGTTACATGATGGGTAAAACTTGTTTTGTAAACAACGTCGATCAAAAAAAAAAAAAAAGTGCTGGCCATACATGTCCTCCAATTTGAAAAAGATTTCGAGAATTGCCGTTTCTTCATTCCACAGTGTCAAGAGTAGAGCTAGAGTACATAGGCAGCGGGAAAGTAAAATTTATATTTGGGTACATTGCTAAGGATAGGAAAGCTTCTACAAACTTAATCTTCTAAAATTCATCCTTATTATACGCAGTTAGCGGTACAAAATTTTAGCTCGAATTAAAATCCGATTGAATGAGAGGTCTACACACACAGTATAAAGACAGACCGTGCAAAGATCGTTTCACCTAATGGACGTCTAAAAAAGAGGGCACGAGAATACCACTTTCCAATACTCGGTACTATGCCAGAGAATATCGAGACTGGTCCATTGACGCTAAAAGTGGGTACAATGGAGTGATAAGTTTTAATTCCGAATGCGTCGCGTTGATGCTAGGCTAAGAATATGGCCCCCAGACTTATGAAACTCTAAGGAATGTTTGATTGGAAGTGATCATGACCACTCATTTATGCCCGGAGGTGCTTTGTTTTGTCGTTGTTTGGGATCTTTTGTACTTGTAGGAAGTATTCTTACCTTAGATCAGGAGTCGGCAAGTAATTTTAAGTGGGGATCCGAATACTTTTGAAAAATTTTATCGAGGTCCAGTGAAAAAAACACATAAGTAATGCAAGTACTTACACATAATAAAATAAAAAAAGGCAAGTATTCGTTTAAAAATTAATGCTAAAGATTACACCAACCAATGTCTTGAGGCAAATTTTTATAGTTTAGATCACATGGTGCGCATCTAATGCGAACATTGTCTTGAAGGTGGGCGTCCGATAATCTCGAACGATATTTGTCCTTCAAAAAATTCATTTTGGAGAAAATTGTTTCAGATATATATGTGGAGCCAAATATAGTAGCCAGGTTAATAGCTAGTTTTTTGCAATTTTTATACTGTTCATAGACGCAGCTGGCCAGCACCATCTCCGCGCATGCGCACCAGCACAGCCGTTCAGTTCACTTCTTCCCACCGTCGCGCTTTAACATCATAGCAACTATGCATGACTATTAAAAAATCAAATTAATTGTTCGCTATTACTTGTAAAATATAAGAAATATTTATTGTCTATCTCTCAAACGACGTATATATTATATGTAAATATTAATAGATTATTTATTCAAACTGAACATTTTTGGCGGTCCAGGCTTCGACCTCCCGCGTTCCGGATATGGACCGCAGCCCGTCTGTTGCCCATCGTGGCCTTAGATAGAAACCTGAACGACCACATACGCTTTTTATGCTTTTTTGCCACCCAGTTAAAAATGTATAGTCGTCTGCCGTAGCTTCCACTGGCAATCACTTGGTTCAGCGACGATTAACTTAAGTAGTATCTTTTCTAAAACGATAATCCAGATGTCCTAATTTAAATTCCCTGCGTCACTCAGTATTGCCAGTCTGGTACTTTTTAAAAAATGAGATTGCTTGATTGCCGCCACATTTTTGAAGAAGTAATATTTGTGTTATGAAGTTGATCAAATCAGTCGGAAGTAACTTTATATTGCTTAGAAAGAGAATTTTCATTACGCAATATATCTTTAGTATCATTTAGAAATGCCTGCTTTAACTGGAAAAAATTAAAAAAAATAAAAGTCGTTCGAATTAGAGAGAAATGTAGGAGATACAAAATGGGTTATGTAAATTTTCAGAGCACGTGATTTCAAAAATGATTTCATACATTTTTTTACCTATTCTAAAAGAAAAGCTCGAATGTGTGTCTTTTGCTGTCTCATGTGTCAAAACTGTCGTGTCACGATTTACGACACTAGCGTAACAAACAGTACGCGACTGAACTTCTATGCTTCTGTTTCTTATAAATATATAAAACAGCATCTCGTCTATCATGATTAACATATCAAAGCAGTTATGTTTTTCCAATGTAAATTGCGAACACTGCAAAATTCTTGACTACTGCTGCTTAACTAAGTCCATTTAGTATCCCATCTTGATGAATCAAAAGACTAAACAAAACGCTCTACAAACTAACAAATCGAATCAAGAAACTCAATCCTGCAGTAAAAACAACCGTAATGCACCCCCCCCCCCGGTCTCATCTACCCGTATATTTATATTTCATGCAGTAAATTTAAACCAATTTCGTCTCCAGCAAAAGAAATTTTTACTATATTTTGACTAACTACATCTATATGCATTTATTATGCATGCATGCCAACCATGCAATTTGATTGAAAAATGTAGTGAACATTCAAAACTGTCATCATCATAGGAGTATTCTGAAAAGTGCGCAACTACGTCTTCCTAAACAATAATCTTTTTCTGATTTATAGGAATTTTCAGTAGATGTTAGAAATGACGTATCTGCAAATCTCTTCCGTAAGCTTGTTAAACCCATATGCCTCATCAGGTGGAATTCGTTATCAAGGCCATAGGAGGAGCCATTAGCACCGCGGCTGCTATGTTTGGCACCTCATGCGAAAAATTTTGTTTCTTTTACCGATAATGTTTGTATTAGTAGTGGTAAATAAAGCGCCTATCTGTTTTTGCGCTGGTATTCATGCACCACTCGCATCATCTTACTGTGTCTCTGGCCGCCTTTAATTAGTAATCAGTTATCTTTAATTGAGTGGGGATTCAGTGTATTTTTTCCATTTATTTAAACGAAATTTTTACATGAAAATAATGGACCTTTTATTTGTTGTATGTATTAACATATGATTATGTTTATTACAGTAAGGAGCTATATATATATATATATATATATATATAATATTTTCGTACAAAAATAAAAACTTAAACATTTTGCTTTTAATATTTAAACACAAAACTTTATCAAACTTAATGGCTAATATTAATTTTATATTTGTAAAGATACGTTTATATTTATAATTGATCGGGAAATTTTAGGAAATTAATAATTCGAAACATAGTCTATTTTTTAAGCAAATACGATATTAGGCTAATCAAAGCGCAGAAAAAGAGGCTACTTTGAGAACAGGGTTACCCCTTAGGATATGTAATCGAATGATGAAGAGTTTTGAATAGGACTAATGCATTTAGTTAAGGCAAGATCATGACGAAAGAACACTTTTCACAGGAATGCTCGTCGACATCTGGCGGTATTTACAGCTTTTCATCTGAAATGCAGGCTGATAAGTATTGCAAAGGTTGACAATACTAACATAATGCTCAAGTAATTGGATGCAATTTTGGTAGAACTTCAAAAGCTATTGATTCTTTTCAATAGGAGCCCCAAAATAGCAAATAATAAAATTTCTCCACAATCACGCAGCATTTTTAATGGCACCCAAACTTTCCAGACTTCTGTCCTACTAAAGCTTAGTAAGTCATTAGTAAAGCAAACTCTTTCTCAAGGGTATTGAACCAATATTATGAAGTGAAAGCTCATTGCTAAAGATTTATGGGACAATATGTCCAGTAATCTTTTGGTCTTTTTTTAATGATTTGAAAAGAAGACTGCTAGAGTCTATTTTCCGTAATAGTAAACATTTAAAAAATTAAGCGATCACATGTTTTTGTAAACTAAAGCTTCTTGAATAAAAGAATGTAAACTTTGTTACATCTGTTTTCAAAACAACTATGTGATTTTTCATGTTTGCCAATTTCTTTATTTCCAGTTACTTATACATGTACATTTTCACATTTTTAACCCTTTGAAGAGCAGTGCGATGTATTTTATTCCACTTAATTTTAATCAAGATTTGTACTAGGAATTTTTAATAAAATTTTATTTTTATACTTTTGGGAAATAAGAGAGAAGAATTCTATTTTCTTTTCTTCAAATCAAATGTAAAAAAAAAAATTCTGGTGTGATATCAATAGTAGAGAAACAAAATAACTTGGCCTTGAAACTGTTAAGAGACCATAAGTTGGATTTGTGGATTTGTTTTCTACTTTTACAATCGGAATAGCAATAAAGTGTCTGATTTTGAAGTATCTATTTTAGGTATGTAGTATTGCGTTAAAAAAACATACGTGCATAAAGTACATAAGTGTATATGTGGTACATATAGAAAAAAATCAATTTCATACATTATACATGGTTCAGTTGTTGTGTTTTAAACATTTCATCAAAATGTAAATATAAATTGCATTTTATATTTTTGCTTCAGTTAATATATAGGTAACATTATATATATATATATATGTTAAACAAACATTACTTTTCATTACATCCTGCTGAACTTATATGCAACATTTACAAATGGGTAGAATCTCGAACAATTAACTGAAATATTATCTTGCTAAATACTTTATAAAAAAAAGTATAAATATCTTTTGATCTTCAAACATATATTTTGTAGTGCAGAATTTCTATAGATTGTAATAAAATTACTAATATGTAGCTCTCAAAACTCTTCCATTATTTTGCAAAACAATCTTGGACAATTAAATTATTGGTTAGGATATTGTGTTAATAAGATGAGTTATAGAAATTTCAAAACCAATCAAAACTTGTTTTAAGATAATTTTAACTCTACCTGATAAACTTTCTCTAACTCAGATTGCATCAAATGTAACAGCAAACTCTGCTTCAAAGTGGATTATTAGTCAATTTAGAAGCATAGTTAGATAGAATTTCAATCACTTTAAATTGACAATAACTCATTCAAAATCTGCATTTCATCGTCCTTCAACTACTAGGTGTGTTACCGAACTGCATGATAATGAATGGAATTGACTGACACGTATCATTACGAATGAGCTGTACTGATTTCTATACATAAATTAGTAATGTAAGGTAAATACATTTTCCATTGAAATTCAATGCATTTTCTAGTTGTTATGTACACTATATGGCCATTAATGACCGGTAACTTTCATTTTTAGACATTTTGTTGAATATTTAAAAATATACTCGTCAGATTCTTCTGGAATTTTAGGATTAAAATGAACAGGTTGCACTTCATATTTATCAACGTCGATATGATGAGGAGGTCAATTAGGAGGCCGACAAAAAATTAAAGAAAAAATATAATACTTGGGATCACCCTGTAAAATAAAATGCATGAAATGATCTATCACTACAGAATATACATAGACAGACATTGTACAATATGTGTATTCATTTGTGCAAGAATAGCATGTATATTAATAGAGATATAGCGATTTTATTTAAATAAAAAAAATTCTTGCATGTTTTTTGCTTATAACATACAGGAATTTTAACTAAATTTAACTCCAGTTTCACAAAAATTGACAAAATGTAGTAGAAACAATACAGTGCAATTGGAATATAAATATATTAAATATTTAAGGAAATATGAGCAGTTGTATAAAATAATTTTTATCTGCGCATGCGCGAATGATAACAAGGAGCTTTTTGCATAATTTAATAGTCAACTCTATAGAGCAACTTATTAAAAAAATCAGTCGAATTTCGTAAAAATTCAGGGAGATATTGGCGTTAGAGTGAGCTGTTTTTTAGTTTCTCGCTAAAACTCGCTGCATGATAAGGGATTGTCCACAAATTGTTATTTTTAATTTATCTGATAGCGTTCGTAGGAAGTTTTTTGAAAATGCTATTTAATTATAGTTTACGGTTATGTTTAGGAAGATTTTGACTGTGAATTACGATGAAAAGGAAAATATAGTCCATACATTGATTACATTTAAATAAATTGAGGAATGTATGGTAAAAATTTTGTTAAATTTAGCCCAATATGCAAAACACGCTACAGTAAATTCTATCTCATATATATGTATTTTCTATATATGCGTAATTTGTATGACAGTGGTGAAGATAATAAACTAAAATCTAAGATATATTATACATTTTTCATGAATTATGAGAATAACTTGAAATTTGAATTTATAATGATATTTCAATTAGCTTTTTGAGAAATTACGTTTTGCGTATGGAATTTTCACAGAAAAGTGCATTTTCCATAAAATACCTTTACTGAACTGAAATATTTACTTAACTATTTTAAACTTTATTTAACATTTACTTAACAGTTATGGGAATTGGAAGTTTACTGTACTTATCGATCAAGGTCTTTTTCTTAAAGTGCCGGTAGAATTTACTTTAGAGTGTTTTGCGTACTGGGCTAAATTTCACAAAAATTTACTATAAACTCCCTAATTTACCTAAATGTAATCAATGATTGCACTATATTTTCCTTTTCATCGTAGGTTAGAGTCAAAATCTTAAACTGTAAACCATAATGAAATAGCGTTTTCAAAAAACTTGCTCCGAACGCTGTCAGATAACTTAAAAATAACAATTTGTGGACAATCCCTTATCATTCAGCGAGTGTTAGTGAGAAACTAAAAAACAGCTTACTCTAACGCCGATATCTCCCTGAATTTTTACGATATTTGGCTGATTTTATTTTATAAGTTGCTCTATCGAGTTGACCATTGAATTATGTTAAAAGCTCTTTGTTATCGTTCGCGCATGTGCAGCTAAAAATAATTTTATACAACTGCCCACATTTCCTTAAATATTTAATATATTTATATTCCAATTGCACTATATTGTTTTTACTACATTTTGTTAAGTTTTCTGAAACTGGCGTTAAATTTGGTTAAAAACTCTGTATGCTTTAAGCAAAAAACATGCAAGAATTTTTTTAATTAAAAAAAAACTTTATCTCAATTAATATACACGCTATTCTTCGACAAATGAATACATATATTGCACAATGTCTGCCTATGTATAGTCTGTAGCGATGGATCATTTCGTGCATTTTACTTTACAGGGTGATCTCAAGTATTATTTTTTTCTTTAATTTTTTGTTGGCCCCCCAATTGTCCCCGTTATCAAGTTGACATTGATAAATATGAAGTCAAACCTGTTCTTTTTAATCCTAAAATTCCAGAAGAATCTGATAAATATATTTTTAGATATTCGCAAAAATGTCTAAAATTGAAAGTTGCCGGACATTAATAGCCATATAGTGTTCGAGTGATAGAGAACTAAGTTTGATAAAACAACGAAAGTGGCCGTTTTAAATAATAAACATGACAGTTTCTTTTAAAAATTTGATTTTGTGCAATTTTTTTTATTACATTTATTCGATATTACATAATACGTTCCTTCATTGCAATTGTGAACAATTTATCTACTGCCGGTACTTATAAGTACCATTAAAATAACTTGTTATAAAATTCATTTAATACATCGACTAGTTGTAATGCAGTTTAGCATGAGTTATAGATACATTACTTTATTTTGTTCCAAAAGAATTATTGGTTACACAAAACAAAGATATTTTTAAAAGGAGGATTTCTTCTGCCTTTGCCTCTTTTCAGCTTTCTCGGCGTTGGAAGGGGGGGGGGGGGGTGAAGGGATTTTTCCATTCGGAAATAATTCTATATTTCTATTGTAAGAATATTATATCTGTACGGTCGTGGCAAAAAAAAAAAAAAAAAAAAAAAAAAAAAAAAAAAAAAAAAAATGAACACCCCCTATTAACTCCTCAACAAATTATCGTAGAAGAAAGTTACTGGTACCGAACGATTGGAAATAAAGTCTACTTTCAAATTATGTATATAAACTTTGCTTGCCATCTACATATTAAAACAAACCCAAACTTCATTTTTTTCAATGGCAATACCCAATTTTAACACGATATTTCAAATCTTCGGTTCAAACTATTCCTAGACACAAAATTTCAAGTCATTTGAATGATAGTTTTTTGAATTATGAACATTTAAAATTTAGTGATTCTAATGTTAAATTACATTTTCATATTTTTGTTAATATCTACTGAAGTTATACTCCTTATGTGCTAATTTTTGTGTAGCAATACTACTAAAATACCCAAACATAAATATGTTGAATTTGCTATTTTTATAATTTTATGGTATGAATTATGAATTATGAAATTAATATTCGAAAATATTAGGAATTGCAAACTACAATCTTTCGATGGATTTAGATTGATCAAGTCCTGCTATATGGAAATCCAAAATTTCACATTTTTCTTCCAAGTAGTTTTCAAATTATGCTTAAAAAATGGCAAAATGATGGTTTAAGGGGCCGTGTATAATAGAAGTGACTAGATATTTTGAAATTTCTTATACTCTCCTGTAACCTAGAAGTCTTCAATGACTGCTTGACTGGCGCTGAAGATACCTTTATCAAGAAGGGGGCTTTCTCGGTCAACAGTCGGGTAACCGAACTTCAATTTGGATACAGTCCCTAAAATACGCTCGTTTAAAAATAATTAATTTCTCAGAAACGTATGGTACGAATTGCATAAAAATTTGTTTTTAAGCTTACTGAAGGGTTTAGAATTCATTTATGCTTTCAGAATTGTGTACTGCTATTGAAAAAAAATCAAACCTATGATTCGTTTTAATATGTAGATTGCCCCCTAAGCAAATTTTATATACGTCATTTAAAAGTAGACTTTATTACCAAACGTGAGGTACTAAAAACTTTCTTCTACGATAATTTTTTGCAGACTCAGTAAAAGGTGTTTACCTTTTTTCCCCATGACTCTACATTTCCTAATTCTACGAAATACAATGAAAAACATATACAATGAAACATTTGAGTGGGGTTATGAATATTGCACAAAATCGCTATAAATTCAAATTTTATTAATCCTTCTAAGGGGCTTTTCAACTAATACGTAAGCATGTTTTTGGGAATTTGTGACCCGCCCCCCTCCCCTTGTCAGCAAAAATAAGCAAATCGCAGCTTAGGACTTATTTCAAATTAAAAAAAAACTCTACTAGACTTAAAAAAATATTTAAAAAATGCTTGTTTTATTTCTTACAATTCTATTTAAGAAAATTTCTTAGATCACAATTTTACAAGAACTTAGCCATTTGTAAAATTTAAATTTGAACATGCCCATACCTATTCTTGACCACTGCTGCTCAAGCCATTTTTCCGTGTCTGTTATGATATTGGTTTCCAGTTTTACTTGATTGTCTTCTTCGTTATATACATATTGTATTACATTCCACTATGACAAAAAAGTAATAAAAGCTACAAAAAAAAAAAATTAATAGCTCAGAAACAAATTGAGATACAGCTTTCAAACAAATTGCATTTAAAAATTCATTTTTTTTCTCTGTACGACGGTGTAAAAAGTAATATTGTGGGATGCTTAGAAGTTTATGAATGAAATTTCATTTAAAATTGGTCGTCAGATTTCAACGAAATCTGACGATAGAAAAGCCTTTTCCCGAACAGCCACTGAAATGCTTGGATAATAGTTTTAGGTGGATAATACGTACGAGTCGCAGGCGATTTTTGTCGCTTGCAATTTTTACGTGTAATAACACTATTAATGTTTAATTCTTGGCGTACGTAATGTATGATCAACTCCGTGCGATTTTTATGTCTTAAATTTTAGTCTTTGAAAAAATCCTTTTCCAAATGGTCGTTGTAACTTGTTAAATTGCTTTTTTGTGCTTTTATATGTATTTTAATTATTTAACTCAAGGTGAATATAGGAGTAGAATTTTAACTTTCATTTATTTAATTTAGATTTAATATTTATCTTCATATTTATATTTATTTTGAAGTTGGCAGTTGAAACCTTCATTAATAAACAATTTAATTTCGTAAATGGAACTAATTTAAGTACTTTCATTTTTCATCAGTCCATAATTGAACATATAACTATTTCCGTACTTCCAAAAGTTTGTTTACAGCTTTTGAAAACTTATTCCGAGCACTCAATCGTGTTAGTTAAAATTTCATATGACTCAGTGGATCGTAACGCATTTCAGGATGCAAACTGGTTCAGTTTAAGTACTTATCCAAGTCAAAGTCATTTAGAATTTATTCAAATTCGGAATTGGTGTAAGCTTTTAAATGTTTAACATAGTGAAGCGTTTTTAATTAATAGAAAGTCTAAGTGTTTAAATCTTATTAATTCCAATTTGAGAAATAATTTACTTCCATTTGAGAAATGTCATTTTGACTATATGAAACCTTGAAGTTAGAAAAAGAAAATTAAATAAAGTATGGACCGAAATAAGAAAGAAGTTGTTTAAAATAATTTAATATTTTCTAGAAATATTACAATCTTTTTAATGCAGAAAATATTTTATGTACAGTCGTGGAAAAAAAGGTAAACACCCCTTACTAACTCTGCAAAAAATTATCGTAGAAGAAAGTTACTGGGTACCACACGATTGGTAATAAGGTCTACATTTAAATGATGTACATAAAATTTGCGTAAGGGGCCATCTACATATTAAAACGAAACATATTTTTTTTTTCAATAGCAGCATACATTTCTGACAGCATAAATGAACTTTACACCCTTTAATTAGCCTTTTTTTCTTTCTTTTTTTTTTGAAATTGTACAATAAGATTCCGAGAAAGTAATTCTTTTAAAAGGAGTGTACTTTAGGTGCTGTATCCAAATTCAAGTTCTGCACTTGATTGTTGACCGAGAGAGATCTTGATCAAGGCATCTTAAGCGCTACTCAAGCAGTCATTGAGGACTGCTAGATTACAGGATAGCATAAGAAATTTCAAAATATCTAGTCACTTCAATCATAGACGGCCTCTTAAACCATCATTTTGCCGTATTTTAAGCAGAATTAGAAAACTACTTTGAATAAAAATGTGAAGTTTTGGATTTCCACAAAGCAGGACTTAATAAATCTAAATCCATGAAAATAATTGTAGATTGCAATTCATAATTTTTTAGAATAATAAATTCGCAATTCATAATTCATATAATAAAATTATAAAAAATGCAAATTCACCGAATTATGTTTCGGTATTTTATTATTATTGCTACACAAAAAAATATCACACTAGAATTATAATTTCATGAGATATTAATAAAAATATGAAAATGGAATTATAATTAACACTAGAAGCACTAAATTTTGAATGTTTCTAATTAAAAAGCGTATTATTCAACTGACTTGCAATTTGGTGTCCAGGCTTTGTTTGAACCGACGATTTGAAATACTTGTTAAAATTGGGTATTGCCACAGAAAAAAAGAAGTTTGGGTTCGTTTTAATATGTAGATGGTTTCCTAGCAAGTTTTATGAACATCATTTGAAAGTAGGCTTTATTTCCAATCGTTCGGTACCAGTAACTTTCTTCTACGATAATTTGTGAGGAGTTAGTAGCTGGTGTTTACAGTCAATCTGGGTAACTTTGATCCGCATTTTCTCTGTTTTCATGTACCACACTCTTATTTGAAGAATATTGTCGCAACTAGGGGCATAAAGGTGAAGAAATGATCCTAAATTATTGTTTGACTATCAAAAATTAAGGAATAATAAGGATAAAAGCAATAAAAAATGGATTTTTAGCCTGGTTCAAAGCTACTCAGCCATTTAGGGTAACTTTGCACCATATGATAAATTTTTCTATAAAATAATTCATTATAAAAAAAGTATTGTAGTCAGGACAACTTTAAACCCCCAAAAATGTTTTCAGATATGTAAAGACTCCAAATTTACATTTCCCAACATCACAAGATTTGTATAATTTATGATATAACAACAAATATCAGGCATAAGAAAAGTGGAAGAAGAGAACCATGAACATTTAGAAATAAAAAAAAACTGTTTATTGTTCATATAAAACATAAAAATGCAGTGAAAAACAATTTTCAATGTTTTAACTCTATAATATATCCATAGTTACAGTCATACATACAAGTACTAGTATTATTCAAACAAGAATAAGAAACGTCGAACATATGAAATGTCAAATTTGAGTAGCTCCGCCCCTAATCACGCCTCTAAATGAATTTTATGTATTTTACACATATTTGTGAAAATATTTACATGTTATATCTAATGCACACTTTCGGCATTTATATAAAATATACGTGCAAATATGGGAAATTTTTGACAGTAGCACCTATAATCAGTAAATTATAAGCATCAGTGTAACTTTGAGCCGGCTCAAAGTTACCCTGAAAATGCGGTAAAATGCTAGTGCCTTCTTATTTTAAATTTTATTAACTATTAATAAATAAATAATCACAAAATATTAACACATTTACAGCATTTAGATAATAATATGTCTGATAAATGAGTATATTGTTACTTACTATGAAAATTTAATTGGATTACAACAACTTCAAAACAGCATTCAAAATTACCTTGAAAACAGTACTTCACAAATATTGTTAGAGGATGCATTTAATTGTGTATAATGTTGCTAATTTATTTTCTAAAATAAAGAGTAGAAATCCCAGTTTAGAACCTTGCCAACAGGGCTCCGTTCTGGAGTTTATTTAGTCTTTTAGAGTCAAAAATATTGAAAAATAGGAGGTGGTGCAAAGTTACACCCCGTGGTTCAAAGTTACCCTGATTGACTGTACTTTTTTTTCGCGACTGTACAAGATGTCTTCCATTTTCTAGAAATAGGAACAATAACACGCAGCAAGATTAACAGTAATTATCATAGAACATTGGTCCCAATCCATTTATTCAACTAAAAATACAAGGTGCCTGAGAAAAAGCCTTAGGCTGATTTTTGTTCGGTATATACCCGAATTTCAGAATATGGGTGAAAACCATTTTATTAATTGTTAACTATAATAGATTTTTTATATTTAATATATTTTTTAGAATGCACACTAACAATATCAAAAACCATACATACATGGAAAATAGGAATTATGCGTTTAAATAAAGTTTTGAAATTTATTAAAAAAGATAGTTTTGTATTGGTCTTGCGTTCAGAGTTAGCCGAAGATATCGCTAAAGATCACTAATGACAATCAGACTTTTTGATTATGATCATTTAAGTGGTTTAAGTGAATAGTTTAATTACAGAAATTAAATTTCTGTTTTACGTATGATATTTTATTTATTTATTGATTGATTGGTGAATGTTTTAATTTAGTTGTAGAATATGAGCTGGAAACAAATTATGAGCTTTTATATAAATTTAAATGCAAACGGGTTTATGTTGAGTAATCGTCTGCACGGGATAGAGATCGATTTTTTAAAAAATCATGCCTGATAATTATTTTAAAAACAATAAAAAATTAGAAAATAGTGATGCATCTTTTAAGCAAATTGCGATACAGTTTTAAAACAAATGTCATTTAAAAGTACACCCCCCCCCTTCTCGACGGTGTAAAAACAAAATTTATGCGATGTTTAGAAGTTAAAAAAACGTGCGGTAAATTTAAATTTAATCATTTGGTGTTGCCACCTTCAAAGTGACATCAGTGTAACGCACAGACATGTTTGTTCTTTATAATATAGATAGATAGATAAATAGTCGAACTCGGTTAGTACGAGAAAGAAGAGAATTATAAAAGTCCTCGTATTAAACCGCTACTCGTAATAACCGTAAAGATAATAAAAATATCACACACACCTAATTAACTAGTTATTTCTATTAATTCTTCTAATTATCTCAATGCTAACTTAGTATCACGAAGTAAACATGAAATACTGAGTCTTACATTTGTGAGTGCATTTACTATAGACGGGTCTTTTCTTTGGACAAAATCGCAGTACTTAAGTCAAAGCTTATGAAGAAATAATAATTAGAAAAGACAAGGACGATGCGACGCGACGTACAATAATGCATCTGATCATTTCCTTGGTTGTACCGGACAAGCAGAGTTTCAAGGTTTAGCCACTGCACAGTGATACGTTTTGCTGATCTATGTGGACAAAATTCTTTTTTCCAGTTATCTCGGATTTGACAAAACCGCGTATACTAGTAGCTGAATGTCTGAATTTTCAAGATTCGTACTAATTTTGTCGAAAAAATCCGAGGTATCGATTAATTTATGACCGTGAAGAAGACATGTGCGCAGTTGGTTTGAAGGAGTTTCAAAAGTTTCACTAGCTTCCTCTAAGTTTGAAAGCACGTCGAGACTATTCTGTTTTATTTGAATGCACGAGTTTGCTGAACATATTTTACAGGTTTGTGAAGGTCAGATTTAACACATTTTGGTTTGAAAATAAGCGATATTAAACCCGTTTAACCGCTCTTTTCAAAGGTTGTGATTATGGATGATCCTTGATGATGTTTACAAATTTCATCTTGACTTTTAACATATTATTCAGCAGTATTCAGCAATAAGCATTTAAAAAAAAATCAAATTTCCATTCCTAAAGTATTGGAAACTTAAAATTACTCCTGAAAATGTTTGCTAATCATTAATTTTTTATTAATAAACAAGCATCATATTAACTTTCAGTGCATGTATATACGTTTACTTCCAATGTTGCAAGTGAAATTTAAACCACTTTTAATTATCTAATTGAGCCGAAACAATGAATACATGTGTAATTTTAATGACAATACAACATTATTATAATTTAAAGAACGAGGAAGTTTGTTTAGAATACTGTTCCTAAGGGATTCACAAAAATTTAGATTAAAACATGCAAGTTAATTTTAAATCAATTTCAATAATGTGAGTGAGTTGAAATTTTTCTCAGAATATGTAGTTCTGATGACAATGCAATATTATTATAATTTATGCAACGTAGCAGTTACGCTTTTTTATAGGGTTACATAAAAGACTAGTTGAAATCTTGCAAGACAATTTTAAACCACTTTCAATTATCTGATTGAGCTGAAAGTTTGCTTACATGTATTTTTTGACAATTCTTTTAAATTATAATTTGACGAACGTATAAATTATGCATTTTTTGTAGGGTCACACAAAAGATCGCGGAAAGATTGTTGCTAAAAAGCAGAAATTTTAACAAAAATTTCAAATTAATTAAATTTCAAAAATTTATTAATTAAATTTCAACAAAATTACTATAGGTTATTGAGGTACACAATAGCATTTTTAAAATTGAAAACAAAGTGCGCAGCAGTTGTATTTCTTTTACAGGGACACATAAAAAATTCGGATACATTATTATCTAAATTCAGAAATTTTATTTCAAATTGAATAAAATTTATATAGGGTGACTGAGCCAGTAGTTGATCAAATAAGGTCGGTGCTACGGGGTTTTTATTATATTTCATTCCTTTTAAATTTTAGAAGTAAACTAACTTGATTTCTACAACCCTTAATGAATGTCCTATAATGAACGATAATTAAAGTCTGCTGAAATTAAATAACAACAGAATTATAAATAAATAGTTTTTTTAATTGCCATTTCCAAAGTAGTTGATCAGGCAAATCCAGTTTTTGATCGATTTCTTTCCAGTAGTTTCTAACTGGTCATTTTGATCTTTTTTTTAATGTAAGTAGAAAAAATTAAACAATTTGAAAATAGTAAACATTTTAATGAGACGATTAAATGTAAAAAATACAATAACTTATACACAATATTGAAATTAATTCAGGGGCAGAGAAAAGATTTCTTCTTCTACTGATTTTTGTGGGTTCTATGTGGAAATAACTTGAACCCAC
Source organism: Maratus speciosus (assembly GCA_963932465.1). NCBI lineage: Eukaryota > Metazoa > Arthropoda > Arachnida > Araneae > Salticidae > Maratus > Maratus speciosus. The sequence goes on from OZ010789.1 coordinate 64,898,183, forward strand.
ATATAAAAATGGTCAACTTCCATAGGCGCCCACATGCCGACGTGGAAGTCCCCGTCGCTCCTTCTTTTTTCCATTTCCAGTATTTTCCAAAATGACAACGCGCTCATCAATATACTTTTGTGCCCGTCTGCCAAGTATGAGCAGTTTTCTCATCTGAGGATTCCACTCACACACTCTCACTGGACGAAACTTTGGCACTGGACTCAAACCTGTGTGAGCCGCTCAGTCGTTTTTTCCGCCTAGTCGGAATTTTAGATAGTCCTATATCTTGTCTTTGATATAGAAGTTGTTGCTTCCTCTCTTCCCTTTTTTGAATCATTTCTTTCTTTCTGGTTTCTTTCTCTTCTTTTCGTTTTCCTTTTCTTCGAAAGACTTTATCCACTGTTTTGACGTTGTAGCATAAGGCAACCGTCTCTTTTCTGTGTTTTTCTTCTTTGGAGAGTCGTGAGGCCATAGAATATTGTCTGCAAAAGCTGAACTGACAATTTTTACTTTAGCTAGACCTAAGTTTTTTGGGCGCTCAGGAGTTGCATAATTTGGAAGTGGTCCGTCTGCCTTGAAGGACCTGGTGTTGCATGATCATAATCAAACGTTGGGAATCATCGAATTGTGGATCAATATAAGCAGTTGTTATTAGGAGATCATCAACTGGCGATTCGGGTTCGCTCTCTGGTGTGGCAGTGTTCATTTGAGTTTGTTCAAGATATTTGCTCCACATTTGCCTCCAGAAATGGAACAATTCAAGAGCCTCAACTTCACCCTCCCACGTGTTCCATTCCACGCTTCTGAACTTCTGAGCTCTGCCTTTTTTGATTAGGGATTCAATGTACAAAAGCATCTGGACTTTGAAGTTTTCCGCTATTCCTACTCTAGACCAATTTTCACGTGGGTTTGTAGGCGGAAAATCTCATTTCTTACTGATGATGCACCTTTCGTAGTCTGCTGCATTTGGATTAAACAGAAACAGACTGCTTTTTCGGAAGCCGTTTTTAATGACTTTCGGAGTTGCTGCTTTTCGAAATACGCTTGCAATCAAAGGTCCAAATACTGTTTTTGTGACCACTTTGTTTGCAGATTTAGTTTTCCAATCGTAAACGGTTTCCCGCCAGCACACTTCAAGAGGTCTGAAAATAGCAACGTTAGCTGGTTCGAGTATGTGTGTTGCATTCGGGTAAAGAGCGAAATGAAGGATTTGATTCTCTGGGCATAACGTTGCCACTTCAAGAGTTAAGTGGCTCTTGTGGCCATCCACCAAAAGTAATATGGGTAGTTTGATATTTTGCTTTCTCAAACAAGGCAAAAATACATTTACGAGATATTCAAAGTAAGTGCTCCCACACATACAAACTTTCTTTGATCTACATATTTCCCAGTCGTCTGGCACATTCTGTGCAATTTCATGTGATATTTTCTACAATTGGTAAACGATCATCCCAGGAACGATCACTCTTGCTGCATTGAAAGTAGCCATCACGGTTATAGATTCTTTTTCAGTACCTGTTTTTACTTCATATAAAATGTTGAATGAAATGGGTCCTAAAACTTTCCCCGTTTTTGGACAAGTTTGAAAACCGCTTTCTTCACCATTAAAAATTCTCCTGGAATCAAGACAAATGTCAAGGCACCCTTCAGTTTCAAGATATTTGTGAAGTTTTTGGAACCACTCGCGGATGCTGGGCTCTGACACTTCGGATCTTGCAGTGTTGATAGCATCTGCATACCTCTCAGCTATCGAACTGTTTCTTCGCTAGAATCTTTTAAACCATGTTTTCCCCGGAGTTGAGTTTGCAAAAGGGTTTGGTCTTTTATCGGCTTCAATGATATTTTTTACGGTTTCAAATAAAGTCCTCCTCTTAATCGGGAACTCTTTTTTGGCATAAGCATTTCTCCAGTCAACGAGGAGCTGTTCCTCTTCTTTTCTTTAAAACTGATGAATGTCACAACCGTCTTACCTCTGACGTTTACCCTTTAAACTATATATATATATATATATATATATATATATATATAAAAAAAACATTTAAGGAAACATAGGTGGAAAATTTCGAAAAGGGCTATTGATTCGAAATTATTGAAACACACTTTTCTCTTACGTCTTCAACGGCAGCTCGCAGATCATCTTCTCAGTACTGGAAGAATTTCTTTTTCAGCGGCATAATGAATTCTGAAAATAAGCAATAATGCCTTGATAAGCAAATAAATTAAATAAACGGTCAAGTGCGAGTATTACACGCGCACAGAGGATTCCGTACAATAATATATGAATTAGTAAGTTTATTATTAAAAATACCGTTGCTAAAAGAATACTAAGACTTTGTAAAAACTATACAACGTAGGGTTGGGTATAGCTGTATAGTATACAGGGTTCAAAGGAAAGTCAACTTTAACCAGAAAATACTTGCGAACGGAGAGAGCTACAGATATACAAGTGAGGTAACGGTACAGTAAAGCGACTACGCCCTACCTATTGCAAACGACAGCAGCACCCCTAGTGGCGAAATTTGGAAGATAGCCCTTGCAATTCGAAAACAAAAAGATCTAGAGCAAACTTTCCAATTAGAAAGTTTTAGAGCATCAATTAATTTGTACGAAACGACATTTGGTTCACACGGATAGGATAAATCGTCGCCTGCATACCCAAAAATGTCCGAAATCGATGAGCGACGATTCTACTTTGCCTATTCACATTCCGGAAATGCAGCAGTGCACAATTGTACATTTTGACGCTGTACTGTGATGTAATGTCTGTAAAGATTCAATTTCCAATACATTTAAAATTTTAGAATAACCCTTTCAGGGCCAGAAGAATTCTGTTCGTAAACTGGTCAAATAATTAACTGACACCAGAATATTCAAACGAATTTCTCAGAAAATAAAAACCCGCTAATTTGCACTTTTATTACGAAAGCAAAATTTTATTAAAATATTCTTGGTGCCATTTGTCAGTTTTGGAATTAAAATTTGGTGGCTAGACCGTCTAGCTACCGCCCTTGAAAGGGTTAACTCTATGTCGTCGTATTGAAGAGGCTTGCAATAGACGTTCCATGCTGAGAAATGTGCATGCAGAATTACTCTCACGAATACAAACGTGAATCGTGAGCAATGGCGAACTTTTCAGACATACTGAATATTAACTTTTTATCACTGTGAGACAGTTTGCCTTTTTTTTGTGTGTATGATGTTATCAAAAGATATTGAGATAAGTACGTATTTATAGCATAAATTGTGCGTATTTCTTCATACTTCTGACAATTCCTTTCAAACGTACACACAAAATGGAGTGCATCGATTTCGAACATTTTTTGGTAAACAGCCGAAGATTTATCTTATCTATGTAAACCAAATGTCGTATTCTATTAATTAATTGATGCTCTAAAACTTTCTAACTGGAAATTTTGCTGTATCTTTTTTCGTTTTCGATTTTCAGTGGCTATCTTCCAAATTTCGCTACTAGGGGGCGCTGCTGTCTTTTTCATTAAATTGGGCTTAGTCGCTTCACTATACCGCTAACCTCACTTGCATAGCTGTAGCTCTCTCCATTCACATGTATTTTCAGGTTAAAGGGACTTTCCATTGCACCGTGTATACTAGAAAAGTATAAATGGATATACCATGAAAGTTCAAAGATATATGGCACCTAAATAATAGCAAATATAACTATTCTGTATATTTGTTATTCCATATAGGTTTTTAGTTAACCTTTAAAGACACAGTAGGTGTATTGAGAGAGCCACTCAATGGAAGCTAGTCGCGAATCCCATAGTATTTACGTGATTAATTCTCATTAAATTAGTCTGTTTTTAACAATTTGACGTTTATTGCTTTTATACTGCTACTGGGCATTGCTTTACATAAATATATCCTTAAAATTTGTTATCTAGGCTTTAAAAGCCGATGGAGCATAGAGTACGCCGTCCCTGTCATTATGTATGTCCAAACCGTCCGTGTCTTTAAGGGTTAATATATCGGCTAATTACCGACGATTTTTTCCGAAATTCATGATCAACAATGCTTTTACACTTCTGCTACGATAGGTATCTCCAGCTCTGCTCAACGCTTTTGCTGAAGCCCGTAAATCGAAATTTGAGTGTAACGGAAAAGTGCGATTTTCTCAAAAACTATGTGACCTAGGGTAATCGCTATAATTTTCCTGCAAGGTTTAAATTAATGTCTACTACAGCTAATTTTTTCATAATTTTAGTTTCAATAGATTCGGAGTTAGATGGGGGAACGTATTTTTGCACTACATTTTACACCATAACTTTGAAGATATAATACCTAAAATTAAATGAAATATATTTTTGATTTCAGCGTTACGAAAGTTTTCACACGATACCCCACACGATATACAAAGAAGTATTTTTTTTCAAGTAACTTAATTAGCTTTTCTACATTTTTCCTAAATATATTTATGATTATTTATTAATCTGTAAATATGTGAGTCAATAGTCATTATTACTTCCCCTCCAATTTGAACTTTCCACGTTGCATTGTTTACGAGTAAAAGGGCTGTGACAGACAGACAGACAGACAGACACAGGAGTGATCTTATAATGGTTCCGTTTTTACTTTTTAAGTACGGAACCCTAAAAATGATCAACTAATGGCTACGCATGTTGTTATCTAGTAGTTGATATACTGATCAATAACCAGAGTCCCCGAAACCACTAATTGATCACAGCTGATCAATTTCAGGAATTTTGCTTATTTAATAAGACCAGAAGTTGATCAGTCAAATTTCAACCCCTAAAAAGAATTCAATCGAAAATTTAAAAATTAGTATTTAAAATATCATCCTTGCGCTGTGATAAGCAACAATTCTTATGAAAATATTAGTTGAAATAAGCAAGGTGGAAGGGAATTATTTTAACTTACCGTTAATGTCTCCAACTAATAAAAAACTAAATTTTTACAGTTAAAAAAAAAATTGATAATATGGCTTCTCTTACAGAAGACATCTGAAAACTATGTGACAACAGGTGCACTAACATTCAAACAAAAATATTATATCCAGTGCCACTTGTAAAATTCATTTCCACCGGAAATGGCGCAATATTTCAAAAATTTAATCAACTACTGGAGGGGTATCAACTACTGGCGCAGACACCTTAGGTTATTTATTCACACAGCAGCCTTTTTCAACCAAAAATAATTTAGGTAGCATTTATATGTTTTATAGGGTAACACAAAACATTAACGTTTTTTTAAGGGTTTCACAACTCTTAAAGCTTCCAGATTTTCGAAATTTAATTTTTTTAGGTGTTAAACTCCTATTTTTCTGAATATTTTGATATAATTGTTTACTTAAAATTCCCATTAGAACAGAAGGTGTGGCTTTTAAGAAGGTGTGGCCCTCTCAATAGCTGAAGCGGCGTTTCCGAAACTTCGAAGTCATTTTTCTCCAAATGACTTTTTGGGCATAACGCGCAGGATACCTCAAATACTCCTGAATGTGTTTTTGTGAAATTTTCAAAACATATGTTTCATGTCAGTCTGTAAAATCTGAACCTAAAATTTCCTTTTTATTGTTCAAAAAAATATTTTTTTAGGTAATTATATTGTTGAAATTTTCAAAAATTTTTATTAGGTAAATACAACTCTGGATTTAAAATATTAAAACATTTTAAACACAAATTTATTTAGACAGTGTAATTGGTACAATCTGAAGTATAAGTAGAGGCCAAAATTTTCCTAACTGCAAAATTCTAATTGCAAAATTTATTTTTTAATCCTGCGCATAAGCTGTTATACCAATTTTCTGCTCGCCAGATGTCTGATACTTTGGATCCCCCTGTAAATTTTAATTCTGCATCTTATAATTTTTTAAATACATGAAATGAAAGAACATACTTATATCTTTCATTTCAATAGAAACTATGTTATTTTAAGATATTAAATGTTGAAAATGGTCTTTATTTTTCCTTTTCTCCAATTTCCTGAGACCCCTTAATATGATTTTATTTTTAAAATTTTATTTTTCAGGATGACTACAAATTTCTAGAGCAAATCTGAGTAGACAAAATTAAATAAGAAATGAATGTTAACTTACATGTGTGAGTTAAATTGTTTTTTACTTAATAGTAAAATAAGTAGCTTTAACGCATTCTTTGTAATTCATTATATTTTATTTTGAAGCATTATTGTTAAATAAACCAATTATTTCTCACTATTTGAGCATTATATAAGGGATACATTCGTTAAATCAGCAAAATCTGACTAAACTTCAAATAAATAATTTTGTCCACTTAGATCATCAAAACGTCCAACTGTGCGCTGGTAGCAATACTTGCGACGCGACTTCTGTGTTTATTAACCGCAAAGGAACACACTCATGCCAGTCTGTGCGTTTGCAAGTGATAGTTATTTATTTTTTTCCAGTTTTCTAGTGCACAAAATTAACTTTAGAGCTACTTAGCTTGTGTGAAAGCAAGCACAACAACTTTTTTAGTGTTTTGTTAAATGTATAGGTTACTACGGTTTATACAGTAGACAATAATGTGTATATTAGATGTAAATTTCCAACTGGGCGAAAAATGTCCGGACCAGGATTCGAACCACGGATCTCCTGGCTGAAGCCGCCAGTGCTCTACCGTCTGAGCTATCACGGACGGATCTGGTGGAACTTTTTCACTCAGCTAACCTTAATGATTATGGCACCTGGTGTGAAACCTGATTCAGCTCAACAGAATAAATTACAGGATTCTGTTGAACTGAACAAGGTTTCAGACCAGATGCCATAATCATTAAAGTTTGCTGGGTGAAAAAGTTCCACCAGATTCGTCCGGGATAGATCAGATGGTAGAACACTGGTGGCTTCAGCCAGGAGATCCCTGGTTCGAATCCTGGTCCGGACATTTTTCGCCCAGTTGGAAATTTACATCTAATATGATTTATTTAGTAATTAGAATAATTGTGTTAAAATTAATCTAGAATAATGTGTATACCTGGCAATACGCATGTGATAGGTAGTCAATATGTCGGAGTGTAGCATTCGGGCTGTATCGGAGAAACGGTTGGAGGGTTTGTATCACATAAACATTTGCAGGTTTAAAAAGTTAAATGTTTATGGTTTTCTCTGTTTTATTCTAGGATAGAGAGAATACGTCATGAAGGGGATGAAAATCACGTGAAAGAAGCTATATAAAAAATCCGACTTTCTGAAACGAAAATCAAGGAAGCTTGTGAAATATGTTGAGTGATTTTGAAACTTCTTTTCTGTCCCTTCGTTCTTTCATTCTTTCAAAGACCTCGGGGCATACCTTTACATTTTCTTGGGAAGAAGCGGGGAGGGGGGGGGGATCCTTTTTGGTTGAAATTCTCTCTGCTAAAATGCTGAAGTGCAAATTACTCGTTTTAACAGTGTCCTCGCTTTAACCGTACTCGCATTAAATGAATTCGACTGTACATTTGAAGAATTAATTTCAAATTATTTAATTTGTTTTCCTTGAAATACTAAAAGTAGTCACCATCCATGTTAAAATTATATAAACCAGGGTAGGTGCTGTCATTCTATTCACCGTAATACATTCACATCACATAAGGTGCCACTGACCGAATGACTCTGTAATGTCTACATTTCACGTAATGTCAACGTATTTCACACATAACAAAGTAAGTCTTATTGAAGATATTGTTACATTATCTTAACACTTTTCACTCCGTTGTCGCCGCTGCAGCGACATCATCTTTCTTTGCAAAACTTGTTTTTGGCACCAGTAATAAAGGGAAATAAAATTTCCCTTATTTAATCAGCGCATTTTTGAAATTGTGTACTTGAAGGAAACTTCTATACCGACCGAATAAAATTTGTGTAAGAGACGCCGGAGTCCAAAGGGTTAATTTTTAGAAAATCCGAGTTCAGGTAAGTAAGATGAAACTAAATAATATGATTGGGAATTAGGTGCTTTTATTGTTGGTCAAATATTACAAATATAGCAAATATTGGCGTTCTTTCTGTCTGCTATCAGCCCTCCATTTTTGTTCTAAGAATTTACAAACGACTCATGCATAATCCAACTAACTGATTTATTGAAATATGCATAATTCAACATGCTGCTCTTAAATTAGCTGATTTAGAAAAATCATATCGCATATATTAGCCTTTCTATAATCTCCCAATAATACACTGGTGTCCAAAATTAAGGACCAATCACAAAATGCTAATTTTCAAGTACGCGAATACACAAAAGGAAATAATATAATTCAAATAATTACTATCTCTACAGCACAGCTAGTCCATATAACCTCTTATTCATGTCACACATGGTCACAAGTGTCACAGTCACTACGGTGAAGCAAAAAAAATAGGAAATTCCATACATCTCATTATGAGTCTCAAATGATCACTATATGTGACTCCACTGAGACGTCACTGTGACTGCTGCTTTGTGACGAGTCACTATGTGACTTTACAATGCAGTTACATTGTGACTCTCATGTGACTGTCATCTGCAGACTCAATTTCAAAGTCATCTTGAAAGCTGCATTGTGATAAGTTACCAAATAATGTCACATTAAAGTCACATGATGACCTTCAGGTGACAATGGGTCTACTGTGAAGTCACAATTGTTCTCGTTTGTGAAAAGTCACCATGTGACTATAATGTGATATTATTTGGTGACTTATCATAATGCAACGTTCATGATGACTTTGAAATTGAGCTTAAAATGACAGTCACAATGTAACTACATTGTAAAGTCAGATGGTGACTCGCCACAAAGAAGCAGTCACATTGACGTCTCTATGGAGTCTCATATAGTGCTAGTTTGAGACTCATAATGAGACGTGTGTATTTCCTATTTTTTGTTTCACCGTAGTGACTGTGACACCTGTGACCATGTTTGACATGAATGAGATGCTATATGGACTAGCTGTGCTGTAGGGATAGTAATTATTCGAATTATATTATTTCCTTTTGAGTATTTGCTTACTTAAAAATTAGAATTTTGTGACTGGTCCTTAATTTTGAACACCAGTTTACTTTAAATTAAACAAGTATATTTAAATACTGAATGGTCTGTCTTCCAGAAATCTAGCGAAAAAACATGAAATTTTTCAAAAAAATGAACTTTAGATCTCGGTGTGTTTCATAAAAGTTGCTTTTAGGAACTGATCTATGTTTTTCAACATACTATGAAAAACATACAACAACAAAAAATCTTACAACCGAGATGTTTGTTTTGAAGAAAAAATCATAAAACAAACCAAATTTTATTGCAGACAAATTTTATAAAATATTTCGGTGATATTAAAAAAAGGATTTCTTTCTTTCATTCTTTCTTTTTGTTGGTTTTCTACTTTTTGGTATTGTTTATTTTTGTTAAATGGTTCCTCTACAGTCACAAAAATACACGCTTTAATTTACTAAGTGTATCAGCACATCAAGTCATATGCAAACAGGACATACAATACTCAGTATTTTTATTTATTATTCTAATATATATAAATGTATTTCATAGCTGTTGAGAAATTTCTAAATCTTTATTGTCTCGATATATTTTGAGGAATAAGTGTTCTTAAAATAAGGCCTATCGAACTTCATGCAGTTTGTTTCCAATTCATTCGACCAGAATAATCTGAAAAAGTTCATGCGTTCTGCACAATTATTGTTCCTGTGAGTTTTGGAAATTAAACACATCCTTTTATTCTATTCATCCATTCTGTAAAGCATTTCATATCCCCAAAGATACTAAAGTTTGTTATAAAATAATTTAACTTTCCATTTTCTTAATTGATTTCAATGAGTTTTTTTACTACTTTGTGCAAACATTCAAACAACTAGAAATTACATTTTAACTCTCCGTCGTCGGTTGCAACTCTGGGACTCCCGATTTCGTCCCTGACAGGTGCCTGTTAGAAAATTGTCATTAGAAATTGACTGACGCAACTTTAACGCTTTTAAAGTAATCAGTGGCATTCATTAAGATGTACAATGAGAGTGTATTTCAAATTTGAATGAAAAAATGTTGTTTATTGCATTAAAAGTAAGTAATACCAAAAAGACTGAAATTTCAAACCTAGCACCAAATGCCTTGCAGTGATCTTCCCAAAAACAGGAAAAAAAATATTACAACTATGAACAAAACTGAAAATACAGGTAGAATACAGTCAGCCTTAGTCGGATTCACTGTCAAAATACTGAACAGTGGAAGTGCGGTGACCATTGAAGTGTAGCTTTGGCAGATCATAACTGCATGGACAGGTAGGTCGCATTATGAGATTTATAGCATTTCTAGTTCGACATCCTTCTCTAGCCTGTTTCCGCAGTACAGGTGATGAGTCTACATCATTTGGATAGGGGGGGGGGGAATTTCTTCCGGTCATCGATGGGATGATATCTTTTCAAGTGGACTTGCAGGCTGCTTGGAATTCTAGTTATCTCCAAACTTCTTCGAGGTAGGTTTCCAATTGAAGAGCTGAGTGGAAGAGCATGTTATGCTACATTTTCTTAAAAATTATTTTATCTTTTGGACAAAGGCGTTATCAGGTATTCTATCACACGGCAAAGCTAAAATACCAAAGTTTTATTTAGCCTTGAAGATTTAAGACATTATTCATTAATATTTAATATTTTAATATTTAATAATGCAAATAATATTAATATTGTTTAATATTTAAAAAATAAATATGAATAAGTTTTTTTGATAGAGTTTAGTACCACACCTGTTAATATTTTAAATGCATGGTATCAAACAGAAAATAAATCATTAAAATTGACAACAAAAACTTTCACATCAAATTTCCTCAAATGTAACTTTGGTTACTTAACATATTCTTCCACTTAGATCTTCAATTATCAGTTCATGGTCCAACCTTTTCAGGTACACTCTTCTGCGCAGTGGTTCGAATCGGTCTCCAAGGCAAATTATTTGAGTGTTGATGCCACCCACATTGAGCCTTGGTGAAAAAAATGACCATTGGCGAATGCTTGATGTTTCGGCTTTCGTTGTATGTAGCGCAAATTTGATATGCATGCCGTATCAACCTCACTTTTGGTTGTGTTATAGAAATTAATCACTTCTGGGTACGTTGTCATGAAGAGAGGGTACAAGAATGGCATTTATCTTTTCGCAGGGGATGTAGGAAACCAGAATATTCCCATTATTGAACACGACAATGAATTCAAACCTACATATTTCCACAAAATATTCACAACTTTTATAATTTTCATTCATGAAAGGGGCGAAATAAACAATTGTGATGATAAATAATACAAAATAAGAACCTTCAAAAAACCGACGAATTCGGTAGCAATTGGACTGAGGGCCACTGGGGTTAGATCCATATTCCGAGCGAATGGCGATGAAACTGGTTAGGTGTGTTACAAACACCGCTGAGAAAGATGCGAGTATCTGGAAGGGCGAAGCCCTGCGCACTCTACTGGCGGAGAGGAGAAAGGGAATAATAATGCTGTGCCTGTCAGGCCTATTGCGAGTGATGGAGGGTTAAGAAAAAACAAAGTTTTTGTGTCGTGACGGGCAGATTCTTAAAAAGCATAATTATGTACCAGGGCATACGAAGTTAAATTAGTAATTATGCGCGAAATAATATACGAAGAGAAAATTTGCAATTAGGCAAATTGAAGGATGTATAATTTTTCACAAAACATTTCTATCAAAATAAAGTAAATCTATTGAAAATATTGTTACAATATCTTAATTTAAAATGTTAGAAAATAAGAGTTCGCGTTGTAGGCTGATACTCTGTGTTTTTAACTAAACACGATGATTGCGGATTAGGTGCTATTATTTTTGTCCAAATTTTACAAATGAATGCAGCAAATATTTCTATTATTTGTGTCTACTATCTCTCCTCCATTTCCACTTTAAGAGTTTGCACACGTATAAAACTTTCTTTTAGAAAAGTTCTGTACTTAGAATCTGCACCTTTTAATATACTATTAAATATACAACTAAAGAAATATCATACAATTGAAATACTTCTCTTAAAAAAAAATCATAAAACAAACTAAACTGTAGGCACATTTTATATAAATTTTTGGTCATATATAAAACATATATATATATATATATATATATATATATATATATTATTATTATTATTATTATTATTATTATTATTATTATTATTATTATTATTATTATTATTATTAATGTTTTTTTTGTATTTTTCATTTAGTTCTTTTTAAAACTTATTGAACTGTAAAAATATTAAAAATATTCTTCTTAATTTTCTCAAAGTTTCACATACAAACAGGACATATAACATTCAATATTTATAATTCATTCCAATATATTTCAATGTATTTCATAGCTATCAGGAAATTTCTAGAATGTTATTGACTGGATATATTTTCATGAATAACTGTTCTGAAAATAATGTCTGTCAAACATCACGGAGTTTGTTTCCAATTCATTCGACCAGAATAAACTGAAAACATGAATGTGTTCTGCTCAATTATTGTTCCTAGGAGTTTGGGAAATGAGAAACGTCGTTTAATTTTAGTCCTTCATTCTCTAAAGCATTTCGCATTACGAAAGAAACTACAATTTTATAGAAAATAATTTAACTGTCCATTTTCTTAATTGAATTCAATCCTTTATCTGACTCATTTGTGGAAACTTTCATATAAATAGAAATTACAATTTAATAAAAAAATAAGTTTTGGTGTCATGAGTCGCGAATTCCTCAAAAGCGTATTTATGCATCCTCGAAAAAAAAATAATCTTTTTAATTTACCAAGTGTATCATCATCAAATCGTATACAAATGTACATACCACACTCAGTATTTCTATTTATCATTCCAATATATTTCATTATATTTCATAGCTCTCGCGAAATTTCTGAAAGCTTATTCTGTCGAAATACTTTGAAAAATAACTGTTCTTAAAATAATGCCTGTAAATAAAGTTCTTTTTATTTTTTTTTGTCATTGTAGTTTTCATTTAGTTTTTTTTATAAACTTTTCTTCTACAGCCGCTAAAAAAATACTCTCTTTAATTTACTGAGGTTATCATATACAAACACAAAATATAACACTCAGTATTTCTATTTATCATTGAAATATATTTCCTTATATTTTGTAGCTCTCTTGAAATTTCTAAAATCTTATTGTCTCGATATATTTTGAGGAATAACTCTTCTTAAAATAATGCCTGTCAAACTTCACGGAGTTTGTTTCCAGTTCATTCGACCAGAATAAACTGAAAACATGAATGTGTTCTGCTCAATTATTGTTCCTAGGAGTTTGGGAAATGAGAAACGTCGTTTAATTCTATTCCTTCATTCTCTAAAGCATTTCCTATTACGAAAGAAATGCAGTTTGATAAAAAAAAATTAACTTTCCATTTTCTTAATTGAATTTCTGACTGCTTTGTGCAAACTTTCAAACAAATAGACACTGCAATTTAATAAAAATAAAGTTTAGGCGTCATGACACACAGATTTCTCAAAAGTGTAATTATACATCCGTAAGAAATACTCTTTTTAATTTATTTAAGTGCATCATCATCAAATCATATATTAACAACAGATGCAACACTCTGTATTTCTATTTATCATTCCAATATACAGTAAAACCTCCTTAAAGTGACCATGTCCCGTTCCGATAAAAATCGGTCACTCCGAGAGGGGGCCTCTTAATGGAGTGCATGTATAAATATCGATTTTAATTGTTGAAAAAGATAACAATTAATATCACTAAAATTTATTTTTCACATTAAGAAAAAAAAATCAAAATTTAAGAATCAAAACAAAATGTAATTACATAAGTTAATTACTGCAGAGTTTAAACAAGAAAGAAAAAAATCATGCGCCAAGCATAGATTATGAAACAATTTCCAACACATTCAGAATAATGTAACAACACTGAACCATTTAAAAAATTAAAATATTACGTCTAATTCAACCCTATCGAAACGCATAACACATTTCAAAACCCAATATCAGCTGTTCCCATTTACAATCGGAAAATTATCCAAATTTTGTAGTAGCCCTGTATAGGATACATAGATTTGTATCTATTAACTACATGCATGCTAAAATTTAGTTCACTTAAGAGCTATATGTACTTTAGTTGAAAATTTCCTTGAAGCAATTTCCTCTAATAAGAATAATGGTACGTGAATACTTTTGTGCAGCTCTGTATATGAGGTATAGAACTTATATATGACGAGTAACATACAAAATATTAATTAAATTTAAAAGTGCATACCGAATTTTAAACCGCACACTCCAGCAATTATTACTCAAAGACAGTACTGTAACTGATTTCTTTTGTATGTCCATGTAAATGAATAAAAAATGCCATAAATGCTCTGTTCTAACATGCTCATAATGAAATTCAGTGATTTATATAAGTTTCAATACATTTGAACTATCGTAATATCATAAAAATACTCTGCAAGGGATTTTTCCCCGGAATACTTTTGAGTGTCCCTCTAATTGAACTATTAATCATACATACTTCCTACACAATACCAAACATGCTTAGGTGACCCTAAATAACCTTTATAAATTTCATGAAAATCCGAGTATATTTACGAGAATTAGAGCGTGGCCAGACAAACCGAATACATAAACACTTTTCAACTTTGTTGGAAAGTGTTAAAAATAAATACATTGACGTTTGCTCTGATTTTACTGTTTTACCTTTTATAACTTTTATTTCCAAGTCCTTTCGAAGTTCAGTAAATGAATGCAATTCTTTTTGGACGGGAACAATAATGATGATTTCATTAATTTATCTATTTCTTTGAGAGTTTCTTGACAGAATTGGGCAGAGGAGTTTGTTGACCGTTATTCTTAATTTGTCGTCAAGTTAAATACATTGCTTAAAAAGGTACAAAGAGGTTTAAGCACTTAAAAGTCACCGGAATAAAAAAATTCTAAACTTAGTTTAGAAGTTTGATGAATAATGCGCTCTCCGGAATTATTTTTCTAATAAAAACCTTCTTCAAGCGACCAGGTAAAAACAGAATTTGTTTCATTTTCATCAAAGAAATGGGTTGCTCATGGAGGGAATTCGACTGGGATGGTCTCTGAATGGAGGTAAGTGGAGGAAAAATGGTCGTTCAGGGAGGTTGTCGCTTAATGGAGGTGGTCGCACACGGAGATTTCACTGTATTTCATTATATTTTAAGCTCTCGTTCAAATTTCCGGAACCTTATTGTTTCGATATATTTTGAAGAATAACTTTTTAAAATAATGTCTGTAAAAAATGTTATGTTTATTTTTTTGGCGTTCCACTTTCCATTTGTTTTTTTTAAAGCTTTTCTTCTACAGCCGTAAAAAAAAAATACTTTCTTTAATTTGTTAAGAATAACATCATCAAGTCATACACTAACAGGTCTTACAGCATTCAGGGCAAATTTATCATTCCAACATGTTTCATTATATTGTATAGCTCTCGTGAAATTTCGAAAATCTTATTATCTCGATACATTTTGAAGAATAACTGTTCTTAAAATAATGTCTGTAAATAATGTTCTTCTTAATTTTTTTAGTGCTGTACTTTTCATTTAGTTCTTTATAAACTTTTCTTCTACATCCGTAAAAAATACTCTCTTTAATTTACTAAGAATATCATATACAAACAGGACTCATAAGTACTCAGTATATCTACTTATCATTCTATTTCAATGTATTTCATAGCTCTCGTGAAATTTCTGAATTTTATTATCTCGACATATTTTTAACTGTTCTTAAAATAAGTTGTGTTAATCTTCACGAAGTTCGTTTCCAGTTCATTCGATCAGAACTAACTGAGAACATAAATGCATTCTGCCCAATGATTGTTTCTAGGAGTTTGGCAAATAAGAAACGCCATTTTATTCTATTCATTCATTCACTAAATCACGGGTCGGCAAGTAATTTTAAGTGGGGTCAGAATATTTTTGAAAATTTTTATCGTGAGCCAGAGAAAAACACATAAGTAATATAAGTACTTATTGCTTTAAAATTTTTCTTTTTAAATACACATACGTATAATAGAAATTGAAATGTCAGGTTTTCGTTCTGAAAAATTACTACGTACACAGGTATACGTTCTGAAAATATTTACATACACGTAATAAAATAGAAAAGTCGGGTATTCGTTGAAAAATTAATGCGAAAAATTACCTTGCGGTCTCGAGCCAGTTTTTTATAATTTGGTTCACATGGTGAACAGCTAATGCAAATATAGTGTCTTCAAGGTGGCCATCCGTTAATCTTGAACGATACTTGTTCTTAAAAAAATTCATTTTGGAGAAAGTTGTTTCATATGTATATGTGGAGCCAAATATAGCCAGGTTAATAGCTAGTTGTGCAATTTGCATACTTTTCTGAGACATGTTTACCCCCAAATTCTTCAGGGGATGCAGTCTTATACATTTGCAAGGAAATATCGCTTTACAAGTCAATTATCCCCATTTGAAGTAAACAGTTTTCAAGACTGAACAACTTCGCAGTCACATTAATCCATTCTGCAGCTGGAGCGACTTCATAAGGCGATTTAAAGAATTGAGACAATTTACCGATCTCAGCAAAATCTTGAAATCTTGTTTCAAATTCCTTCACAAGATCTGTCATAAAACTTTGGAATGCTACAGTGTGTATTTCGCAATTCTTTTTATATTAAAGAATTGTTGGGAAAGGAATAAATTCTCCATTTGCAATATCTTTTTCAAAGATATCCAACTTGTGGCAAAAAGCAGACACACTTAGTATCAGATCAATCAAATTAATTAATTATCAAATTAATTTCCCATTTCTTTGTAACTCGGTATTGAGTGCATTTAAAAATTTCAAAATGTCTTTCAGGAAAGCCACAGCTACCATACTGCCCTCGTTTGATAGGAACTCCAAGTGATCCTTGCCCTGTGTGTCTAAGTTGACTAAGAAGGATGTTACTTGTTCTTTTATTTGTTAGAAGCGTTCAATAACTTACACCCTGTACTTAGCCAACGAACCTTATTATGTTGCAGTCAGTCAAAATACGCTGAATCACATTCAGATAGAAACTCCTTGAATTGTCGGTGCTGAAGAACAGAACGAGAGCTCATAAAATTGACCAACTTGTCCACAGAGTAGCATTAAGTTTTCCACAAAGGGCTGACTGGTGAATTATGCATTGATAAGATAGTAGACCAGCATTTTTATCCCTGGATCTCTTCACTAATCATTTTTCGTTGCCCATCATTTCTGGTGTTTGTCAGTTGAAAGGAACATCATTTTACCATAACTGATGTTTGATTTTCCCATGAAATCGTCAACAGTCTTAAATAAATCTTCTCCGTGGAGTCTCGTCTTTATGCGACAATACTTCTAGCAATTGTTCCCTGAATACTTTACTCTCAATGTCAAAAAATCTCACGAAAATAGATATTTGTTCATCATCAAGAATGCCTCATTAAGTTCTATGGCGCAGCAAGGCGCCTTCTGCAGAAGTGCAAATAAACTCCTTTTGTTATGAGCAGCCAAAATTTCGGTTCTTCTTGTATTGTGTCTTGCCGACAAAGGAATACCTTGAATTGCGGCTACAATGTTTTTTTTTCTCTTCAAAAAGTGTCGTAGCCACTTCCAACATACATTCTTTTACTACCTCAGAGTCTGAAAATGACTTCTGGTGTCTATTAAGGGTCCAGCATACACACAACGCTGCTTCTTCTGATTTTTCTTGTTCGCGCATACAGCGAATTAATAAAACCGTGCTTTTTTTGTAAGAAGTAAGATATGCCTGGAGTTTGACTTGATGAGCTGCACTGCCAAGAGGAAAGTTATTGTGGAACTGCTGAGGAGTTGTTTCGTAGTGTCGTTTTAAAATGAAACTTTTAACAATAGCGAAAGTTTGTTTTATATGAAGCAAACTGAAACAGATTCAGGCCTATCAGACAGCGTAAAACAATATTGTTTTGCCCACTCGGCCTATTTTTTAATGTCAACTTTACGCTTTTCAGGAAACATATTGGTTCACAAGACGTTATTTTAGCACACGACAATAACCACGCAAATGAACGAAATCTCCGTAAGAGCACAAGATCGCATACTATGACTGATAAGACGAAATCCACTCCCTCCCAGACCAATCCTCGCGTATACTTGCATACCTCCAAATACTTGGAAAATCAGGAGTACTAGATAAGTCACTGACTAAAGAGTGAGAATTTTTAATGATATGGTAAGCTTCCCAAAAATAAAGATCAAGGTTAGAAGAACATTTTTAGATAATGATGGCTGACGGAAATCGAACCTACGTTGAGAAGACCAAGAATGTTGAGCAATAGAAGAACGTTTCCTGATTTTTTGGTAGTTTGATAGTCCTAATTTTTAGAGTTTTGACAGCTCCTGATTTTTAACATAACCTTCATGCTCTTTTAAACGAAATCTAAGAGAACGTTTAGTCTGACCAATATAAGAAAGGCCACACCGGCAAGATATTAGGTAAATACCCCTGTTATCTAGGCGATCAACGGGGTGTTTGAGATTTGAAAAAGTAATTATATTAACAGGAGAAAAAATACTATTAAAATCGAACCTTCTTAAGATTTTAGCAACTTGCTGACTGATTTTAAGAAAAATGGTAACACAACTGAAGTATTAGAGTTGGAATTAAAATACGAAATCCACTCCCTCCCAGACCAGTCCTCGCGCATACTTGCATACCTCCAAATACTTGGAAAATCAGGAGTACTAGATAAGTCATTGACTAAAGAGTGAGAATTTTTATTGATATGGTAAGCTTACCAAAAATAAAGATCAAGGTTAGAAGAACATTCTTAGATAATGATGGCTGAGGGAAATCGAACCTATGTTGAGAAGACCAAGAATGTTGAGCAATAGAAGAACGTTTAAGCTCCTGATTTTTAACATAACCTTCATGCTCTTTTAAACGAAATCTAAGAGCAAATTTAGTCTGACCAATATAAGAAAGGCCACACTGGCAATATATTTGGTAAATACCCCAGTTATCTAGGCGATCAACGGGGTGTTTGAGATTTGAAAAAAGTAATTATATTAACAGGAGAAAAAATAATATTATAATCGAACCTTCTTAAGATTTTAGCAACTTGCTGACTGATTTTAGGAAAAATGGTAACACAACTGAAGTATTAGAGTTGGAATTAGAATGCTTTTCAGAATGGACGGATTTCGTCAATTTCTTATAAATAGAATCAATAATATTAGAGGAATAACCGTGATCAACAGCAATAGCTTTGAGGTAATTAAGTTCAGAACTAAGTAACTGAGGAGTGGAACAAATATTGGTAGGCCGAAAAACAAAAGTATTGAAAGCAGCGAATTTCTGGTTAGGGGCATGAGAAGAATACCTGTGAGGTGGGAGACTGACAGCAAAAGGCTTACGAAAGACGAGAGTCTGAAAGCCATTTTCACAGCGAATAACAAGGACATCCAGGAAAGAACGACAGTTATTGGTCTCAATTTCAGAGGTAAATTGAATGCAGGGATCATTGGAATTCATAATAGAGAGAGTATGATTAATATCCGAATTTATTTCAACAAGGACATAAACATCATCAACATAACGAACATGATGTTTATGCCTGAACATATGTCTTCGAATCTTCGATTTTAATATTATTTTTTCTCCTGTTAATAAAATCACTTTTTCAAATGTCAAACACCCCGTTAATCGCCTTGATAACTGAGGTATTTACCAAATATCTTGCCAGTGTGGCATTTCTTATATTGGTCAGACTAAACGTGCTCTTAGATTTCGTTTAAAAGAGCAAGAAGGTTATGTTAAAAATCAGGAGCTTAAACGTTCTTCTATAGCTCAACATTCTTGGTCTTCTCAACATAGGTTCGATTTTTCTTCAGCCATCATTATCCAAAAATGTTCTTCTAACCTTGATCTTGATTTTTGGGAAGCTTACCACATCATTAAAAATTCTCACTCTTTAGTCAATGACTTATCTGGTACTCCTGATTTTCCATGTATTTGGAAAACATTAATTTAAATTCTTCCTTTTTTGGTTTCTTTTTCTCTCATTCTCCGGTAGATGTCGCTACTTGTCCACCCAGTCGTTTCCACTGCTTCTTTCTCATTGGTTGTTTTTGGCGCCTCGCTACCCGCATGGGGTATATAAGACAGCGCGTCCCTATCTATCATTTCGCTCAACCTTGCTTTTTCTAGCACGCTGTTCCTTTTTTCCCTATCTTGCACTGAAGAAGAATCTCGATTGTAGATTCAAAACAGCTGTTTGCTGATTTTCATGTATTATTTGTGCATTTTAAACGTTGTTTTTTCTGCTTTTTAGTAAAGTTTTGCTGTCATGGATGACACGCAGATTCCTTAAAAGCATAATTATGCATACATAAAACATACTCTTTTTGATTTACTAAGAGAATCATCATCAAATCATATACTAACAGGACACTCAGTTTTTCTAATTATCATTTCAATATATTTCATTATATTTCGTGTCTCTGGCAAAATATCTGAAATATTGTTATCTTGCCATATTTTGCCTTTTTAAAATAATGTCTGTCAAACTTCACGAATTTGTTTCCAGTTCATTCTACCAGAATAAACTGAAAACATGAATGCGTTCAGCACAATTATTGCGTCTAGGAGTTTGGGAAATGAGAAACTTCGTTTTATTTTATTCATTATTTCTCGAAAGAATTTCAGATGACCAAAGAAACTGAATTTTGATAGAAAATAACTTGACTGTCCATTTTCTTAATTGAATTCAATCCTTTTTCTGACTCATTTGTGGAAACTTTCATATAAATAGAAATTACAATTTAATAAAAAAATAAGTTTTGGTGTCATGAGTCACGAATTCCTCAAAAGCGTATTTATGTATCCTCGAAAAAAAATAATCTTTTTAATTTACTAAGTGCATCATCATCAAATCTTATACAAATGTACATACCACACTCAGTATTTCTATTTATCATTCCAATATATTTCATTGTATTTCATAGCTCTCGTGAAATTTCTGAAACCTTATTCTCTCGAAATATTTTGAAGAATAACTGTTCTTAAAATAATGCCTGTAAATAATGTTCTTTTTATTTTTTTTGGCGTTGTAGTTTTCATTTAGTTTTCTTATAAACTTTTCTTCTACAGCCGCTAAAAAATACTCTCTTTAATTTACTGAGGGTATCATATAGAAACACAAAATATAACACTCAGTATTTCTATTTACCATTGAAATATATTTCCTTATATTTCGTAGCTATCTTGAAATTTCTAAAATCTTATCGTCTCGATATATTTTGAGGAATAACTCTTCTTAAAATAATGTCTATCAACCTTCACGGAGTTTGTTTCCAGTTCATTCGACCAAAATAAACTGAAAACATGAAAGCGTTCTGAACAATTATTGTTCCCATGAGTTTGGGAAATGAGAAACGTCGTTTTATTCTAATCATTCTTCCTCTAATCCATTTCATATCATCAAAGAAACTGACGTTTGATGGAAAATTTAACTGTCCATTTTCTTGAATTAAATGAATTTTATAACTTTCAAACAACTAAAATTACAATTTAAGAAAAAGAAAGTTTTAGTGTCATGACAGGCAGATTCCGCAAAAGCGTAATTATGCAATAGGGCATATGGAGTTAAGTTTATAATTAGGCATGCAATATACGAAGAGAAAATTTGTAATTAGGCAAATTAAAGGGTGTGTAATCCTTTGTTAATAGGTCAAAATCGACGGTTCGCGATTGAAAAATAATTCTGATTTTTAATACAGAGGTAAATCACTAAGAAAACTTTTGAACTATTATGCAAAAACCAAAGTTATTGCCATTCGAATGGCACCGGTTTTCCATTTACTTATTGAGATAGACTACATATGGTGTTTTGTCACTTCTGTAAACGTATATTCTAACGTTTTTAAAATTGATGATAATTTTTAATACTGATTATGTCTGCCATTTTTACTGCCAAGTACGGACGTATTACTATTTTTTAAGTTTAGCGAAAACAGAAACATGCATACATGCACATTGTAATTATATGTAAACTATCTGTATTGGTAAATTTATTTTGACGTACTTTCTAAGACATTAGGTTGAGTAAAAAGTACTGGGAAGTTTTTAATCTAATAGTTACCAGAATTTGTATCGTATATATGAGTGCTAGTGGTATATCTATAATAGGAGTTCAGGAATTCTATTATGGCCTCTTTCGATCAATGCAACACTTTTTAGAGGGCCGTTGATTTGAACACTTTAATGAAGTTGAAGAAGCATGTCAAGAGTTTTTTCATTCGAAGGAGCCGCCGTGGTACTTCCAGCAAACCCGGAATCTGGCAGGGGTGACTTGCCAAGGTGATCTTGCCAAGGGGTGACCGTTACATTGGAATACATGGGGTAGTTTAAATTTAGATGAAAAGCCTAATAGGCGATAATTAGCCAAGCGTAAGTCTGTGAGAAGGAAAGAAAGAATCCGAAAACTGTCAATAGCATTAGAATGAGTGCGGTAAACTGAAAGGCGACTTAAGTTTAAAAGTACAGTCGCGGAAAAAAAAAGTAAACACCCCCTACTAACTTCTCAACAAATTATCGTAGAAGAAAGTTACTGGTACCGAACGATTGGAAATAAAGTCTACTTTTAAGTGATGCATTTAAAATTTGTTTAAGGGGCCATCTACATATTAAACGAACCATAACTTTGTCTTTTTCAATAGCAGTACACAATTCTGACAGCATAAATGAACTCTACACTCTTCAATTAGCCTATAAACAAATTTTTATACAATTCGTGCCATAAGTTTCCGAGAAATTAATTATTTTAAAACGAGCGTATTTTAAGGGCTGTATGCAAATTGAAGTTCCGAACTCGAATGTTACCCCAGAGAGCCGCCTTCTTGATCAAGGCACGTTTAAGCGTCAATGAAACCTGTTTGATTAGAGGATAGCAGAATAAATTTAAAAATTTACTCACTTCTATCATAGATGGCCCCTTAAACCAACATTTTGCCGTTTTTTAAGCATAATTTGAAAAGTACTTGGAAGAAAAATGTGAAATTTTGGATTTCCATAAAGCAGGACTTAATAAATCTAAATCCATCAAAAAAATTGTATGTTGCAATTCATAATTTTTTCAAATATAAATTTCATAATTCATATCATAAAATTATAAAAATTTCAAATTCAACGTATTTATGTTTGGGTATATTAGTATTATTGCTACACAAAAAATTAGCTCATTAGGAGCATAATTTCAGGAGATATAAATAAAAATATGAAAATGTAATTTAACATTAGAAGTACTAAATTTTGAATGTCTATAATTCAAAAACTTATCATTCGAATGAGTTGAAATTTGGTTTCTAGGCATATTTTGAACCGAAGATTTGAAATATCTTGTTAAATTTGGGTACTGCCATTGAAAAAAAAATGAAGTTTGGATTCGTTTTAATATGTATATGGCCCCCTAAGTAAATTTTATACACACCCTATAAAAGTAGACTTTATTTCCAATCCCCCGGTACCAGTAACTTTCGTCTACGATAATTTGTTGAGGAGTTAGTAGGGGGTGTTTACTTTTTTTTTTCCACGATTGTACATCTGGATATTATTATACAGGGTGTCCGGTCTCAACGGTGTCCAATGGCCAATTTCTAAACCGTTAGACATAGACATATAGTTCCAATTACAAAAATGTTTTAAATCAGGTAAAGAAACATTTTAAAAGTGATTTGGGTTAATAAAAACATTTCTTAAAAAATTACGAAATTTAAATTTTTATACGGTGCCCCGGTCCTGTAAGTTACATTTAGTAAATTTTCCTTATTACACTGACAAGTAAGACAAAAAAAGTCCCATTCATATAAAGCTAAAATTGAGCGAGTTATGAAACTTTAAAAATACATGACTTATGCCACTTTTCTGCTCTGAAAACAAATGAGTTCGGCTTGGCTTTGAGGGGTCACATAAGAAGTGCTTAAAGTATTTGAAGATCTAATTTCATGCGTATCTGCGCTTTGGAAAAAATCGTACAAGTATTACGATTAAGTTAACATTTATTAAGTTTCAGATTGGCTAAAATAACATATGTTTTATTTTGTCAGGATTCGAGACTGTTTCTTTTATGATTCATCATTTGAATCAATCTTTTAACACAAATTATGTTATTTTTATAAGTTTTTATGTTACTGCAACGATTGTATGTATATTTTTCCAGTTCAAAATTTGTACTCGTACAAAATTTGTTCAAAACTTTAACTCACTTTCAAATATCCGATTGAGATTCCATTTTACATACTGGCGCAAATCCGATAACAATCTAATATTATTATGATTTTCGGTGGTTACCATTTATACTTATTTTATAGGATAACACAAAAAATTTCGGATAGATTATCGCCAAGAAGTTTAAGAAAAAGCTTTAAATTAGATAATACAAGATTGCGATTGTTGGGTTTTTTGACTTTTATGTATTTTTTAGCACTGAATCCAAAAATTACCTTAATTTTTAACCATCATGTCAGGATATTTCGCAAATCATAATTTGTCAAATATAAAGAACAACAAAAATCGGATACTATAAAGTATAGGAGATGGTTGTGTTTTTTAACTTTTGATAATTGATTTTTACGTACTTTTTAGCACTGAATCAGAAAATGACCTTCATTTTTAACCATCACGTTAGAATTTTTTTGCAAATCGTAAATGTGTAAGTTAAAATATAGCGAAAATCTCATAGTATAAAACATATGTAAAGCATGTTTGTTATTTTATTTCATTTCATTTCATTTTATTTTATTTTATTCAATATTTATTCGATACTTTTGCTTATCCTGTGATTATTACAGGTAAACAGCTGAGTGGTCCGATGAGATGGGGGAGGAGATTCAATTTTAACTTCGAACTTTTTAACTTTGAAATTTGCAATTTGCGAAAAATCCTGATGTGATGGTTAAAAATGAAGGTCAATTTTGGATTCAGCGGTACAGAATTCATAAGAATCAATTATTAAAAGCTAAAATACATCACATAACCCAGCTTTTGCAGGCTAGTGTAATCTAATATTTTAAAATACGTATCATTTTGTAAAGAATTGAGGCTGTTAATTTAGCATCGTTTTATTTATCAAAAATTCTGTTTTTTCTTTCTTCTTAAATGTTTATTATAAATTGTATATTTTGCATTAATATGTCAGAATGATTAAAGATTTTAAATTTATATTGCAATGTTATTTTTACTCTCAACCATTTTTTAATATATCCGACGAAATTTTATTTCCACTAAATTTGTGAATGACCCCCGATTTGCAGCAAAAGATATGCTCCAACTTTAAACAGCTATTACTCGGTCAATTTTAATCGTAGAATAACGGGACTTTTTTTGTATTACTTGTCAGAGTAAAAGGAAAATTTTATTAAATATAACATATAGGACCGGGGGACCGTATAAAAATTTAAATTTCGTAATTTTTTAAGAAATATTTTTATTGACCCAGATCGCTTTTAAAATATTTCTTTACTTGATTTAAAACATTTTTGTAATTGGAACTATATGTCTAAGACTAACGGTTTAAGAATTAGCCATTGGACACCGTTGAGATCGGACACCCTGTATAACCGCTGGTTTAACCAAAGTTTTCACTATCTCTTAGTAAAGGATCGAATTAAAAATCTGACAGAGAGAAATTTTATAGGCAGATGCAACGTTAAAAGAATGACTCTTTCGAATTGAAATGGCTGTGAATAATATTCTTTTTTTTTATTTTATTTACATAGATAAAAGAGCAGAGAGAGAGTTTTCTGGGAACGTTAAAGTAATGTGAAAAGGAAAGTAGATTAATTTAAAACTTAGATATACAAAAAGAAATAGAAAGGGGATTTTTATATTGATAGTTAATATTAAATTTTAACTATCAAGGGATCATATTAGTTACATTTAAAGAATAATATATGTGATATCAAACGATATCACAGATGCTTTAGCTTCGGAGAAGAAAGGTTAGACTTCTTATAGAGCATATATCTATAAGATTAAATACTTCACTTGCTCATAATGCATATATAATTATTCAGAAGATGAAATAAGCATGTATTATTTCGCATTCGTGTTCTTGAAAGTATTCCGTAAGCAAGAAAAACGCGATCAAATGAACGAAATATTAGAGGTCGAAATTAGCTTCAGACTTGCATGCTTGTAAAAGTTCATTTTCTCGCTAAAGGTCTTAGCTACAGGGTTTGGCGTTAAGCACGCTGGGACGTCGAGTGATTGTGAATTTGCAACCCGGACCCCTGGTTGCTGGAATTTGCCTGGAATAGTGATCCAGTTCTCTAGCCACGAGGACGATGCCCCTTTCAAAATATAAAATTCACCAATTTAAAAAAAAATCACCAATGCTGGATTCATTTTCGTCTCATGTTACACCGCAAGATTGTGTGCTCATGAAGACTTCTCCATCTTGTAGCTGCGGTAGCAGTCTTACCGACTTATGTGAGTGAGAGATGCCAAGCTGAGCATCGTCCTCCTGGCCTAACGGTAGAGCACTGGAGCGCTATTGCAGGGGTCCGGGTTCGATTCCCGGCTTGGACATTTTTCCCTCTGTTGGTTTACGCTTATTTAACAAAGTGATAATTCACGTCTTTAATATTCAATAGATTCATTTGAAAGTTGAAAGACTTTTAAATTGCAATCATAAATAGTTATATTCAAAATTTGGTTTTAAAATAATTAAATGCTTTTAAATTATTCACTTTAAAACTTTAAAATAATGAATAATTGTTATATTTTAAAATGTACCATGCGAATTTCTTTTGCATAAAATATGTCAATATTTATTTATAAGATACATATTATATATTACAATGGAAGTTGGCTTGAATTGTAAAAGTTCGCTGAATGTATAAGCAGAAAAACTATTTTATAATTATGCTTTGTTTTTTCTAAAAAAAAAATAGCTATATATTTTGATACGCATGTAAATTTCAACACTAAAATAAACGTGAAATGCAGATTTTTATTCTACATTTATTTTAGTATTGTATAGAGAATATGCAGTATAAATTTCAGAAGAATCTGATAATTAGGAAAGCACACGGAATGTTTCAAAAGTTAGAAATGTGCGAAATTTTCAGTTTTGAGAAATCAGCATTTTAAGTAAAAAAAAAAAAAAAAAAAAAAAAAAAAAAAAAAAAAAAAAAAAAAAAACTGCATAAATATATGCAGTATTTGCAAATGTAAAAACTTTCATTACTGCGAAGACGCGACAGAATTGAAAAAATATTTTTGCATCAGAAAAATTTGAGCATCTATTTTCGTACTCCAAATTAATAAAATCGACTATCGAATTTCGTGATTTTGAAAATCCGCTATCCCCTTATGGCGTTGATTTACATACTTGAGGATTGAGGAATGCAAAAAAAAAAAAAATGTAAAAAATAAAATAAATTGAAAGTTTTGACACTAACTAGTATTGCTTAGTAGCTTAAGGAGTAAAAATATAACGTGAGTAATGTTAACTCTTTGGGATTGATTAATATTGCATTTTATCGTCAGCCATCTAAAACTTATTTTTTTTAAATATATTTATTAAGAAAAAACGTGTTATATGAACGAAAACTTGTATTATCTGCAATGCATCTGGTTTTTGGCAGTTATTTTTATCGGCTTCTACTCCTTTATGAAACACAATAGTTGTCTTACAGACAATGATCGAATATTTGTTCTGACATGTCGTAAACATACTCTTATACAAACATAAACTAATAAGACTATAACTTGAGTAATTTTAACGCTTTGGGATTGATTAACATTGCATTTTATCATCAGTTGTTCGAAACAGATTTTTCTAAAAATATAGGCTTTAAAAAATGTGTAATACGGAAACTTGAAAGAAAACTTGAGTTATCTTCAATCCATCTGTTTTTTGAAACCTATAATTTTTATCGCCTTTTACTGCTTTATGAAACATAATAGTTGTCTCACAAAGAATGATGGAATATTTGTCCTGATATGTCGCAAACATACTCTTATACAAAAATAAACTAGTAAAAAACGAGTAAATCTATAAATTTAGTAATTTTAACTCTTTGGGGTTGATTAGCATCGTATTTTATCGCCAGCCGTTTGAAATATACTTTTCTAAAAATATAGTTATTAGAAAAAATGTGATACGAATCAACGAAAACTTGAGTTATCTTCAATCCATCTTTTTTTTTTTTTTTTTTTTTTTTTAAACCTGTAAGTTTTATTGGTTTCTAGTTCTTTATGAACATCGCAACCATATTCTTGTACAAAAAAGCAAAGAATAAAGTAAGTAAAAGAAAACGACACAAATCCTTACACAATTCCTCAAATACAAAGTCTCCTTAATCTGCAAAAACATGCAATCTCTTACGAAAAGATTTGAGATAATCGGATTATTTGTGGGAAAAAAAAAAAACCCGACAACATGCAACTGATTTTTTTTTTATTGCGATTCATTTGAAAGAGGGAGTAATTATTAATTTTATTTTTGATAATAAGACTAATTAAGGTATAATGCACGGTACAATGAATAGCAATAACATTTTAAGAGCATTTGTTTGTAAACTTTTCTGAAGTTATTCCATTGTAATAAATTTATTTTAGAGTGTAAGCGAATAAAATTGACGTATTCAGAAGATCACGAAGAATAATCATTTTCCTTCTGCAGAAATTGTGAATAACATATTTTACGATTGACGATTAAGAGCAAAGAGAAATAACAACATTTAAATAAACACAGACAATGGCCTTGCGGATTTGACCGAAAACACTGTCGGAATTTAATTTGATTTTTAATGTATTTTTAATGTGTTTTAATGTATTTTAAATAATTTTATTTCATATATACGCACCTAAAAGCAATTTTAGTTCTTTTTTATTTTTGCTTTATACGAATTTTAACCATGTTTTACTATCATTAATTTGGAATTGGATTACAGATGCCACTATTATTCATATAGCTACCACTAGTTTCGAGTATGAATTTTAGCATTATTTAATCGGAGAATTGTGCGATTTATTTAAGTGAATATTAAAATTTGGATAGTTGTATGTAAAATCTCTAATATTTAGCACTTATTCACCTAATGCCCATCCTTAATCTTGTAAACGACTGGATGATACAAATTTAAATATGCTTGTCACAATTTTAAAATACTCGAAAACATTGTCACACATTCCTATGTTAAGTTTTTTTTTATAATATTGTAATACATGGTAACTGCATTTTATTTGGAATGAGTCTTATAAAACTTTATTTTCCATGACAATTAGGAATATATGATGAAAAAATAAACGGCACGAGAATTTTTGCTATGTGATTTTACACGATTACTTAAAGGTTAAGAAGCAGACATAAATTATTTATGTCTATTTTGTCACGAACATAACGAAAATATGATTACTTCCTTTTGTCAAACCATTTGTAAGACACTAAATTTCATTGACTGCAAGAACAACGTAAGTATGTTTTTAAAAAGACTTTTATAACTTTAATTCTTAGCAAATAAGTAACTGATAATCAGCATACATACACTACATGGCCAAAGGTCACCGACACTTTAGATTTCCGATATTTTGTGAAATATCTAGAGAAATACGCTACAAATTATTCTGGAGTTTCAGGAAAATAAACAATATGTTTGACATTATATTTCTCAGCGAAGGTGAAATTTTGAAGGAAATAAGGGAACCATAAAAAAGTTTAATAAAAAAATAATATTCGCGATCACCTTGTAAAATAAAACTTTCAAAATGACCTGTAGCTGTAGCATGACTATGTGGTTCATGTACAATTTCTTCGTTCAATTGTGTATTTTTTAAACGTATATTCACAGTGATACAAAAGTTTCTTTAACAAATTCAAGAAATTTCCTCATTTTTTTTACTTATACCATGAAGGGTTTTCAACCAAATTTAATACCACTTTCAGTAAACTTGACAAAGCACAGTAGAAATAAAGTAAGACAATAAGAAAATAAAATCATAACGATTTAAGGAAATATGGGCTAATATAATTAAGGAAATATAATTAAGTATGAAATGATTTTAAGCTGCCCATGCGCAAACGATGACAAAATTTGTTTTGCGTAATGTAATGGTCAAATTTATAGGGCAATTCATATAAAAATGCCATTCGAATATCGTGAAAATTAAGAAATATATCGAAGAGAAAGTGAGCTGAATTTTTGGTGCTTTCTAAAACTAGATGGGTGATAAGGAATTTTTAAAATGTGCCATTTTTATTACCCAATTTTCAACAAAGGAATTAGTATTTGGGTATGTCAACCAGTAGCTTTGGAATGGTTGTTTTGATATTAAAAATATGACAATTTCTATTAAATCCCTTAATATCCAGATAGTTTTAGAAAGCAACTGAAATTCAGTTTACTATATTGCTGTTATCTTTCAGAAATTTTCCGATATTCGACGGGCTTTTTTATAAGCGTTGCCTTATATAGTTGACTACTGAATTATGCAAAACATTTTTTGTTATCGTTAACAGATGAGCATTTTAAATTATTTCACACAATTTTTCATATTTCATTTTATATTTAATATAGTTATCATATAACTGTAGTATGATGTTTCTATTGTTCTTTTCAAGTTTCTAAAAATTGTGTTAAATTTGGTTGAAAACCCGGCATGTTATAAATGAAAACGGAAATTTCTTGAATTTTTTAAACAAACTTTTATATCTCAATGAATGTAGTTTTATTCTTAAACAAATGAACACAATTATAGCACAAGATTCATATAACCATGTGCTACAGTACAAATCATTTCTAATATTTTATTTTGCAAGGTGGTAGAAAATATGTTTTGAATTAAAATTGTTATTGGTTCCCTAATTTCTAGGAAATACCCCTAATAGCCTTTAAAGTGTATTTAAATATTTAATAAATAGAGGGAGCATCTACAACTTCTTAGAATGTTTAGAATTTGCATGAAATACAGTGTTAATCGATTCTTGAAAATTCTTATATCTTGGGCTTAAATGGTTACTGAAATCACCTTTGCAATTGAGGTAATCGGCTTATTTGTGGCAGAAAAACATCAAATAGTGGATTTTATTTTTCATTTTCTTTTGACATAGGACTAAAGATTTAGTTATCTAAGAGCTAATTAATGTGTAATACTTCATGAATGATAAGAAGAAAGAATAATTTAGGAAAAAATATGTGCGACTTAAAGTGACTGTTTCTTAATAAAAAAAATTCTCAGCAATCATGAAAAAACTGTGTGTTATTTGTTCTCATTGCCTATTTTTTAATTTATGTATTGAGCTGTAGTTAGGGTATTTTATCAAGAGCGGTTTAGCACAAGTGAGTATTGTTTGTAACAACCACATTCAATTTAGGCTACATTGATGCCATTCCAGTGGCTTTATAAATAAAGAAGATGTGGTACAAGGGCTATGCCCATATAAGAAGTTTTTCTCCAAACTGAACTTATACAAACTGAACAATACAGAACTTAGGAATAGTCGCTTGGACAAGTTCTATTAAACGAGTTAGAGAAGTCACAAACATTATCTTGGCGATGGCTGTAGAATCGCAAAATTTAGACCAAAATCCTTTCGACCCATCAACTATTTGTGCGCGTACGTTGCCACTGTCATATATAAATATGCCTTCTAGTTGCTCATCGCTCAAGATTTTGTCCAAAATCATTTTCATCAATCCAGTTTAATTTCTCTCATGAAACATCACCCAAATTTACAATCTCAATCTGTTGTTCATTACTCAGGTTTGAAACATTGACAAATCTACCTTATATATATAAAATTCTAATGAAACGCATTTATGAATTTATGAAACGGATGTATGAAACGACTGAAATGAAACGAATTTATGAAACGACATTAAACAACTGAATATGTTTAGGCGATTTTTCCTAAAATATGGAATACTTTGCAATGTAATTAACACCAAAAATTCGTAATGATCAGCAGATCTCAAAACTGGTATTAGAAATTTTAAATTCGAATTAGTTTTCGAAATATTAATATTTTTCTAATTTTAAATACTTTTTTCTAATGATGGCAACTCAAATTTTATTCATAACAAATATTTTTTTTTCATATTTCAGAAAAGGTTATTATTTTAAACTAATTTGGCGACTAGTTTGGCCTCCTTTAAATCTATGCTAAGAACATTGCTTGCTTCTTCTTTTTTTTTTTTTTCTTTTTTTTTTTTTTTTTGTTATCATTTTATTTAATACAAAACTTTCATTTAAAACTAATGGTTTTCACTTCTTTCTTTTTTTAAACGAAACGAAAAGAAAAATATTAGGCACAGATGTCATGTACGCACCTGGGCACCTAATTGGCGCCAAAATGGCGTTATTTTGCGTGACATGGTAACCCGGGTATTGTTGCTTATTTATTAATAAATGTTTATTTGAATTTATTTTCCTTTTATTTACAAAAAATGTTATAAATTGTTTTGTTCTATAGTTATTAATTAAACTTTTTTTATTTATTGTTATTTCATTTTAAAAATTAACAGAAAATAATTTAAAAATACATATGTATCTGGTATACGAAAACGAGGTTTTCGCCAAACAAATATTAAATAATGCAACCAATCATGACATTTAATTTCAACTTCAAAGCAATGCTTTAATGGTACTACTTAGTTAACTAATCGACCAATTTCGCCAAATTATATATTTCGCCAAAACTCTCCAAATTATGCAAATTGACATAATTCTTATTTTAAATAACGAAAGAACAAATAAATTAGTATAACATTAATAAAAATACAAATAAAACGTCGAAATAAAAATCCCTTGATGGCGTAAACTCGTGTAACTTCCTTAAAGTCGAGTGAATGTGACATTTACGATTAACCATTATAGGCATTTAATCTTATAATTTGGCGATAAATTTTTGGTCGACCGGATAACAAAGTAGTACCGTTTAAATTTACCACTCGAAAAAAAAATGATAACTGGCGAATTTAAAAAAAAAAGCTATTGGCAAGATTTGCACCCGGCTAACATAAAAGTACCAAGAATTTTTTGCGATTATAACAACTTTTATGTAGTTTTATTAAAAAAAAAAATAATTCTGATTCTTTAATCAAAATGGAAACCTTTCATAATAAAAGCGAAGGGCCGTAATTGTTTATGGCAGTGCAGTTACATGACATGGACTATTATAATATAGGTGAAATGGTGGCGATAGAATAATATTTGGAGACTGATCACCTGCGGATGGCTAACATTAAAGTACCAAAATGGCCACATGGAATATGAAAAATGAAGGAATCCATACGGAACTGTTGATGATAGTCGCATGACTTAGGCTTTTATTATAGAGATTGTTTTCAATTCTAGAAACAGCGCAAAGAATAATATTTCCTTATGATTAAAAAATTATTTACACGTGACTACTAAAAACAGAAAAAAACCCTTTAAAATTAATATTAAATGAGTGGGTGTTAAAAGCAGGAAAATATTGAAAATTACGTCTTGAAAATTGTATTTACACGTGAATATAAAAAGAGAAAGGAAACTTTAAAATAATAAATATATTAATATGCGTATAACTTTTTCATGTGCAAGGTAATTCTATTCGTAAAATGTTGAAATCAGTGAATTGCACCAGATTTTACAAACAAATTTATTTCGAAGTATTAAAATGCTTTTGTTGACTTACTTAATAGAAGGAAAATTTTCATTCCAATATTCTGGTGTCAATGTGGCATTTAAGAATTAAAATTAAGTAGTCCAAAAATGAACCACCGTCCTTGAAGATGTTAAAGCAATAAATTGCAGTAATTGTAGTAAATTGTATTGTGTCAATTGTTTTATAATGCTTTTAAAGGAAACCCGGGAGGCAAAGACTCTGTTAATTCAGTTTATTTTAACTGCTTTTCAAATGTTTAACTGATCTTCTTTAATCAAACACGAAAACAACCATTGGATTTCTTAACAGCAACAGTTTCGGTCTTAAATTTTCGCAAACAAAGGGAATTGAAAGTGAACCCGTTTACATGGAGATCGCTACAGGTTTTTCATTATAATTCAATCTTCTCTAATCTTTTAAAACCCGATCAGATTAGCGTGCTTTTAGATTCTATGTTGTCTGAACGGGGGTTGACGAGCGTAGCTTGCAGGGTGCAGAGCCCCCTAGTATATCATAAAATATTTAGCGTGTCACTGTAAAACAAAAACTATACACGGTACAATGAATTCTTTTAACTCAAAACCTTTTCTGGTGTACTAAAATTGTAGTATAAAAATATTATTCAAATCCGTTCATTAGGTATTTAAATTATTGAGGACAACCGTGCATACATACACACATACACAGGCTCATAACAACCAAAAACAGAAGCTTTTTTTTAATTCGCTTAAAAAAAGTTTAAGATAATTATTTTGAATGGATTTTGTATCACGATAAATTTTTGATGAACTATATTTCCGTATGTTACACAAGTGAATTTTCCTAGGCTGAATAATAACAATAATACGCTTCGTGTAGTAAAGAAGATCTTGAAAAAACAATATTTTCTGATGTTTGGGATTTATCAACATTTCTCTAAATTGATTTGGAAATACAGTGAAACTTTTCTGTGCAACCACCTCCATTAAGCGAACACCTCCCTGAACGACGATTTTTTCATAGAACGACATTTATTTCCATAGGATCAATACTAATTTCACCTATATTCAGAGACCTCTCTCCATGAGCGACCCATTTCTTTGAAGTAAATGAAAAAAAATCCGTATTTTCCTGGTCGCTTGAAGAAGTTTTTATTCGAGTAATAATTCCATTATTCATCAAACTTCTAAACTAAGTTTAGTATTTTATTTATTCCGGTAACTTTTAAGTATTTAAACCCCTTTGTTCCTTTTTAGGCAATGAATTTAATTCTCATGACAAAGTAAGGATGACGGTCAGTAATCTCCCCTGCCCTATTCTCTCAGGAAACTCTCAAAGAAATAGATAAATTAACGAAATCATCATAATTTGTTCCCGTCGAATTTGAAAATAAAAATAAAAATAAAAAACATTTATTTACTGAACTTCGAAAGGAGATGGAAATAAAATTTACAGAAGATAAAACCGTAATATTAAAGCAAACATCAATGTATTGATTTTTTAAACTCTGTACTAATTAACTTATGTAATTAACTTTTGCTTTTATACTTAAATTTTCATATTTTTCCTAATGTGAAAAATAAATTTTAGTTACATTAATTGTTACCTTTTTCTACAATAAAATCTAGATTTAAACATGACCTCCATGAAGAGACGACCTCTCGGAGCGACCAATTTTTATTGGAATGAAACGTGGTCGCTTTAGGGAGGTTTTACTGTACTCAAAATATATTGATTAAAAATGAGTGTATCACAAGCCAATGAAAATTGTCTAAATATTCAATCCCTATTATTTTTTCATAAGCGTTACTCGTCAGTCATTATTCGTATTCCTTATAATTTTTAAATCATTATATCATTTGTGTGTAAAAGTGATTAGAAGATTTGTTTCGATATGGTGCAATTATATTACTTTTTTTCCCACAAAAAGAAACGAACACAGATTAAAAGAAAAAGAAAGACACGTTTTTTACGCAAATCCTTGCACAATTCAACAACTGTCTTCTTAATCTGCAAAAAAATGCAATCTCTTGACAAAAGAATTGAGGTAATCGGCTTAATTGTGACGAATAAACAACATACAGCCGATTTTCTTATTCAGTTTCTCCTGAAACTGGAGAAAAGATTTACTTATCTAAGAACTAATTGATGCACAGCTTAATCAAAAATAGTTAGAAGAATTTTAAAAGCATTATTTTGAGACCATTTCTAACGTTATTGCATTATGCTAAATTTATTTAAAAATTTTTATTTATGGGCTAATTTATTTTACTATGTTTTAGAAAAAGAAAAAATTTTTTTTTTATTGCTTTGCTTAGTGAGAATTAGTATAAAAGTTTCACGTGCTTTTCTTATTACTGAATTTCATTCTTTTTCTGATATATGTAAGCCTTTTTTTACTCTCTTATTACATTCTTTTACCTTTATAAGAAGAAAGTATTGGATTCAGAGTTGAGAAAATTTGCAATTGCAATTATCTTCAATGTAATTACTATTTAATTGCATGTAATTAATTATAGTTAAAATTACATGCCGTAAAATACTGTAGTCGGAACTGACCCGATCCCATTATTTGACGAAATATCTGCGTTTAAATGTTTATAACTATAATCAATTACGTGCAATTAACTTGTAATTTCACTGCGAATAATTGAGATTACATATTTGCCCAACTCTGAT
Source organism: Maratus speciosus (assembly GCA_963932465.1). Lineage (NCBI taxonomy): Eukaryota > Metazoa > Arthropoda > Arachnida > Araneae > Salticidae > Maratus > Maratus speciosus. The sequence continues at coordinate 64,934,382 of OZ010789.1, forward strand.
TGAATTGGTAAAAAACTTCGACTTCCGGTTTTCGATGGATTTATAAGTTTTAGAAGAACCTGAACATAATTTGATGTTTTTTAGAAAATGTCTGTCTGTGAGTCTGTCTACCACTCTGTCGTCTGTGAATTAGTCTGTGAATGTGTCTGTATGTGACAAAAATGTTGTGGGCGCTCTATTTCAAGAACTAATGCACGAAATTTCACAAAACTTTACATTCAGTTAGTCCCTCATGTAAATTGGTGCTTATTAGTTTTTGGTGTATATCGCCCGACAGGTGGTGCTGCTATGCTGTATTATTCACGATAATTGCAATAACTCTATCTCAAGAACGAATGCACGAGTATCCATCAAATTTGAGATTCAGTTAGTATCTGACATAAATTAGTAATGTTTAGTTTTTGGTGTAAATCGCCCAAAAGATGGCGCTTCTATTCAAAAATATTTACAATTTCCGCAATAGGTCTACCCCAAAAACAAATGCCCAGATTTTCACTAAACTTCAGATTCAGTTAGTCCCTGATATAAATTGGTACTCATTCCCTTTTCATGTAAATCGCTCAACAGGTGGCGCTTCTATTCTACATTTTTACGATTTCCGCAATAGCTGTATCTCAAGAACTAATGCACGAATCTTCATCGAACTTCAGTTTTAATTAGTACCTGACATAGATTGGTATTGATTAGTTACTGGTGTAAATCGAATAACAGGTGGCGCTACTATTCAAATTTTTTTACGATTTCCTTAATAGCTCTATCTCAAAAACTAATGCACGGATATTCATTAAACTTCAGATTGACTTAGAAGTTGACATAATTTATTGCTGATTAGATTTTGGTGTAAATCACCTCACCGGTGCTAATGCACCGGTGGCGCTGCTAATGCAATTATTTTATATATGATTTTGAACAAATATTACAAAAAAATTCTTTTAATTTGTTTTTTAAAAAATCAGTCATTTAGTGTTATCAAAGAAAAACTTCTTGTAACTCAAAAATAATCATATAGAAGCCATTATATTCTGATAAACTCTCATTTATATTCCTAAATAATGTGATTCTCATCATTTTGAAAACAGGAATTACTGATTTTCTTCAAAAGATTTAGAAGTAAAAGGGAAAAAATGCATTATTTTAATCCATTTTAATAGGAAATATATGTCATCGAAATATCAAAATTAATTATCTGGCTGTCAAATGCAATTTATAAGACTTTCTCCAAAAGAAAAGAAACTGTCTATTTTTAAAAACATGCTTAGAATTTTTATATCAGAGCGTTGAAAAATAAATAAATAAAATTGAAATTTTAAAACTTTTTAAACAAACTGGGAAAAACTTTGATTCTTTAAAATCAATTAAATTAAATCTTCTCCGACATGAATTATACGTGAGTCAAAATTTATTATTTCGTAAATAATTCATGAGTGAAAGAAAATATTAAAGATAGTTTAAAGAAAACAATGGAAATTTTTCAAATTTTCCAAAATTCGTATTTGAAAAACATGGAGTAATAGATAAGACACGCCACTTTAAAGAATAATAATATATAATAATAATCTATATACATATTACGCTCACGTACGTGACACAGAAATCGCGATTATTTGTTAATTGTTTTATGGCAACGCCCGAATGATACGCATCTCATTGGTTATTGAACAGCATTTAATGCATCCCCATACTCATAAGGGGGATTACCTTAGGGTGACCATGTTATGTCGCCAAGTTTAACACCAACTTGGCGATTTATCGCTAAATTTGGTTACCAAAATTAGTCGCCAAAAGTGACGCCAACTTGGCGATTACTCTAATATTTTCCCAAATTCCCATAGGCTTGCATTGTAAACCAATAGGGTTTACTTGCTTACAGAAAATCAACAAATTGAGATATTTAATGCAACAAAAACTAATATTAACTTAACGGATTTTATTAATTTATTTAAGGGAGTCCAAGTAAATTAAATTATGAATAAAAGTAACATCAAACAATGCTTAGCATGCTTCCCCCAAAAATAAATTTTAAGGGAGACAAAACTGGTCGCCAAGGTCGGCTAGTATCATAAAAAGTAAAATTATACGTAATTTGATGAGTTAGAACTACAGGTGTTATTTCATGAATACATAAATACTCAAATTCAGGCAAATTAACATACATTTAATTGTTAATTATTTATCTGGCTATGTCAATGTGGTATTATTGGAGAATTACGTTTTAACTATTTTACATTAAAAACATTTAAGTTTTTAATTACTCTAGTAATTAAAAACTGCGAATTTCAGTGTTTTATAGAATTATCCATCCAATACATTAAAATATCATACATGCATTAAAGTTGGCTTTATAGAAAACATAGAACAAACGATTCTGCTGATTATGCGATACTAACTTTACAGAGAAATTATTGCGAATGTTATATAATAGGATTGAAAGAAAAGTTTTTATAATGATATGTAAAACAAAAAAATATATATGAATGCTAATATATTTTAACATCTATGTTTTGGATAAAACTAAAAGTATAGCGTTTTGAGCATTACACATTTAAATTTATCATTGAAATTATTGGTTTACAAAAAATTGCATGCTAGAGGAAAAAGTTGAAGGAATTTCATGAGGGACAATATCATGTCGTAGATTTTCCATATCCGCTAATGCGGAGTGATTCACTTTTTCAATTTTTCTCTAATGCTCACATCTTAATGGTATGTGTTTCCAGCCCCAACTGCATACGATGCGGAACAGCACCGTTTCCCATCAGAACTACTGAAGTTAAGGGGACTCTTCACTCTCTTGAAAACACCCGTTCGCTAATGAAAAACCTATAGGCAGGTTCTTTTTGAATTTCTCGTTTAATTTTGAATATTTTTAAACTTTTTTTTCTGCATAGGATAGCTGAACTCGACCTTTAATCGGCCCGTTTTGTACCCTTTCGATTTTGGTTGCAGATTTTTTTAATAAAGGTACTTTCACTTTCAAAACCGGTTCCGAAAGGGAAAGTACCTTTATTAAAAAAAAAATTGCAACCGAAATCGAAAATTTAAAGAACAGCCATATTAGAGATCGACCTCAGCTATAATATGCAAAAGAAATCGTTTAAAAGTATTTAAATTTAAACGAGAAATTCGAAAAGAACCTGCCCGTTGGTTTAACATTACGGAGCGAGTGATTTCAAGTGAGTGAAGAGTTCCCTTAAGGCTCATAATCAGTCAGATGTCTCAGTTTTCTTTTCGTCATTGGACCGAAGTACCGCGGCCAAAAAAGAAGGAGAAGAAGAAGAGGGAAAGATAACACTACATACATTTTAATCTCCAAATTGCTACCAAAAGATAAAAAAAAAATAGTCGTTCGACTAGAAATCATGTCTTCTTTTAATTTATATTTTAAAAAATGGTTCAGTCGTCTTCATACTGAAATTGTACTAAACTCTGAAAGTTACGAACGTCTCATTTTGACATCACATTTCACTTGTTCGGAAACATTTACTCCAGGATACCAAACGGGAAGTCATTCGGTTAAGTAGTTTAGCTTCACAATAGAACGAAGAGCTAACCCTCTATTCTCTTACATTGGATAGAGCGGTCCGTCCATGATTACAATTGACCATTTCAAGAAAGACGGTAAAAATGTCCTGCACGTGACACATACATAAATACCTATATGTATTAACTTATAAAGTCGTTAAAATATAAACTATACATTAAAAATAACAAAAAAAAACCTATATTTTCATATTAGCATGGTTGTTTTAATATCAGGATACAATAGCATTGTTAAAACAATAAAAATGTCCTGCACGTGACACATACATAAATACCTATATGTATTAACTTATAAGTCGTTAAAATATAAACTATACATTAAAAATAACAAAAAAACCTATATTTTCATATTAGCATAGTTGTTTTAATTTCAGGATACAATAGCATTGTTAAAACAATAAAAATGTCCTGCACGTGACACATACATAAATACCTATATGTATTAACTTATAAGTCGTTAAAATATAAACTATACATTATAAAATAACAAAAAAAATCTATATTTTCATATTAGCATAGCTGTTTTAATTTCAGGATAAAATAGCATTGTTAAAACAGCAGTAATACGAAAAGGTATCACACGTACATACAATTTCAAACTTTAGTGGTGTCATCGTTTTCGATAGTCTCACAAATTTCATCATGATGGTCCATCCATGCATCTGCTTCTTCATCATCTCTGCTTTCTGCTACTTAAGCAGATGATGCCAATATATTTTTGTAAAAAAAAAAATAACCGCTTTCCGGCATCCCAATTTGGTCCGAAATGTTTTGTCAGTAAGTTTTGGACATCCGGAAGTATTAGAGGCTTCACCAGGGTACCCGGAGCCACGTTCTCAAGCTTGCTGTTCATAATACTCTTGACAACAGACTTTCTGACTTCTACCTCAGATTTCTAAAAGACCCTCCCCTTGCACAAACACCTTATTTTTATATTTTGTTACGAAATTATTTTTCGTAGGAGCAAATTTGAAATGCCACTGTGCAGGTGGTTTGGGGAAGAAATTGCTGGTCTTCTTCCAATCATGGTCGGTGTAATCTCTTCCGGCTTGAAAATTGTTCCATGTTCAGATAAAATTTCTTCATACTTACAAGGAAGGTCTCCATACGGGCATACTCAGAAAAATCTGAAAAAATTACAGAATGTTCTTCTCATATAGATATATATGTTTATAAAATTTTTTTTGGCGGAACCCCGATACAGCGTCCGTAAAAAAATAACGAAATTTTCGTTTATTTGTCGATTTATAACCGGTTGGCGATGAAAAAAAAAATACAGTTTTATGTAGGAAAAAACTTTTTATGATGAATTTGTTTATACAAGTTTCATTTAAATAACTTTAGTTTTGTCATTTTTATTTTTTTTAACTATTGTTTGTGATATATATTTACATGTATTTATAATAAAATTTAAATATCATATTTTACGATTTAAAACAAAATTTAAATTGATTTAAATTATTTCAAGCTGAAAAATAGATAGAACACTGTCGATTTGATTTTGCTGCTATGGAAACGACTTCGTCTTCGATATGGAAATGTTAAATCAAATGTCAGATGACTATAACTTAAAATAGATATCTGCAACTTGCAAAGCTTAGAAAATATTTTTACAGTGATGAAATTAAATAACTACAGCAACAAGCAACATATATATGTAATATAAAAAATATATAATAACCTCTTTAATTGATTAATTTTGAATTCATTAAAAACCGTGCATTCTAAAAAACAATTAATAAATTTTCAGATGCATTAAAATAGCTGCTTTTGGCGAGGAAAACCTGCTCACCAAATCGCGTGTCAGTTTCGTATTTTCGCGCCAAATATTCGAAAGTATTTTATTTTTTTACAGACTTTCTACTAAAATTCCGCCGTTAAATTTGACTGATCCCTTATTACATACATGAGTAGTTTCACTAGCATTTTTTTCAACATATTCTGAGTATGACCAGTAAGGAGACCTTCCTTGTTAGAGAGCTGAACGAGGGACTCGATTTTCTTCAATCTCCTTTCAATTTGAACTAAAACATTGTCTGTAAGGGTAAAAGAATACTGAATCAACGTAAGCAAGTAATTAGATTAATAACATATTATGGCATCACGATGATTAATTAATCAAAATATGCTAACTATAATGCTATTATGTTATCAATTAATTATGTATTATATTATCACCAGGGTGGATTACACATAAGACCAACTTAGGGCATGGCCTACGGGCGTACGTTGGGTAGGGTTCGGAAAATTAAGAACTTTAATGTATTTAAATTTAGTGAAATAAGGTCAATTTAAAATTTTAACGGAAAGTATTAAATAAAAAATGAAATTGTAACAATTACATTTAAAAAAAATTTTCTACTTTTCGATATACCAACAAAAAATTCCCTCAGACTTTATGTGTAACAAAAGCCCGTTCATTCCCAATCTACCATCTTCAAAATAATAAAATTTAATTAATTAAATAGACTAAAAAAATCTTAAATTTATCAGAGAAAATTAACTTACAGTTTTATGAAGGGGGGGGGGGAGGGCGCGGAAAAGTATTTTGGCCTAGGGCATCAAAAAATGATAAACTGCCCCTGGTTATCAAAAGGTACGGTGTACATTACCTTTGAATTTTGGCTTTTCTCCTTTTCCACATCATAGGTACAATTTGCCGCTTTCTTGGTTGATTAGTAGACATTTCTTCCACAAACTTTTCCATAGTCGGAGAAAACACGTTGCTAAATTATTAGAAAATTTGTTTGCACTAAGGGAGGACAGTCACAGGCGAGAGAAAACACGATAAAGTCTAACCAACAAGCGAGAGGTTATTGTGGGGTCGAGCAGAAGCGTTATCTAGTGGATATCGTGATGGCCGGTTTTGAAACTCACCGGCTGAAGGATTTGGACGGTTTTGCACCACATCGTGATTTTCAAACGCATGTAACGCAGAGATTGACCGGCTTTGGTATGGTTTATCCTTTCCACATGGTAGAGACCTTTACTTAGAACTGAAAAAACTGAAAAAACACATTTTCCATTTTTGAGGAGTTGGCCGGTTTTTCAACTAGACGACACTGTTGCTAAAGTATTGGAAATACAAATTAGTTCATCCCATTTTTGCGTTAAAATATGCATTTATTTCAAAACAAAATGAAAGAACAGATTAATCAAAGTATAGTCTATCGCTTTCTACTACTTTTTGCCACCTCTCAGGCAATTTTCGAATTCCGTCTAGAAAAAATAACCCGTCTTTTAAGGCGATCCAAGTTTGGAACTAATTTTAGATTTTTGCGAAAGAAGTGGACAAGTGACGTGCTAAATCGTACTGCATCCGTCGGAACAACCAGTAATCAGAAGGAGCAATGTCCGGAGAATACGGCGGGTGCGGTAAAATATCCCGCTTGAGTATTTCCAAATACTTTTTTTACGAATTTTGCGAAAAATCGCATTTCAAGGTCTCTCAGTTTTAGTTCATCAGGCACCTAATTTGTTGATTTTGAGTCATTTCCATGGATATCAATCGTAAGGAAACAGCTTGTTGACTCATTCCCAATGATTCCCCAAGGTATTCATGTGCTTGACTCGGATCTTTAGCCAGTAATGCCTCTAAATCTTTCTCTTAGAATTTTTTGGCTGTCCAGAGTGAGAATAGTCTTCAACGCTGAAATAATCATTTTTGAAAAGTCGAAACAATTCCCTACATGATTCCCCTACATAAACTTCCACAAACATTCGATGGGCTTCAGCTGCACTTATCTTCCAATTAAAGATGTTGTGTTTGTGTTTCAATTTATTACGTCAAGACGGCAGCACCAAAGTTTTTCCACCCACAATTCATTAGGAATAAATATTAGAGAAATGTTCTTCTTCTCTAGTTTTGTGTCATGTGACGTATTGTAAGTGATGGGTATGTTTGTGAAATGATTATTAAATGTTTATATGTCTACGAGCTACCTCATCATTCAGAATTGTGTTAATTATTTTTAATTAGTTATTAAATATATAATAAAGCAGGAAGCTAAGCCCCCCCCCCCAGAAAATGCTGCTTAGTTAACACACAATTTGACATATTCAACAAGTAAAAAACAAGATTTTTTTATGAAACTCAAAGCGATATAAACTGAACATTATTTACAGATGGCTAACTTCTCTGAAACCGCCGAAATCAGCTGTCACTATAAACAGCCGGTGCCATCATTTGAAAACGGACCGAACTAATTTCTATTCCCAATATAAATTACACTGTAAAAAAGATTTCCCTTACTTTACACGAAAAAGGGTTGCAACTAAGTTGCCACCCCAAGTGGTGTAATGAAATTCCACTTGTAAATTGGTGTAATGAGCCACCAGCTATCAAATGGTGTAAACAAACACCACTTTTAGTGGCAACTTAGTTGCCACCATTTTTGGTGTGAAGTCACGCTAATGCTTATCTGGTGTAAAGACACACTACTGCTTATTTGGTTTGCACTTTAACAGTAAAATAAAAAACAATTTAAAGATTACATTTTAAATCTAATGCAACCATAATTTACAATAAATAGTTTCACGCAAAGTGGCTGCTAGACATTGTTTTAACTGCGATAATTTATTATCTCAATTAAACATTTATTTTAAACAGTTTAGTTTTGGTAAACAACGAAATTTCTTCACATTGGCAAATTTGCGAGTGACAATAATAGTCAAAGAAAGTAAAATCAGTGTTGAATTCAGGCACTTTTCTCCGGGAGGGACTCTTATGGCCACGTGGTGAGGGGGCATTATGGAGTTCCGAGGGAACACTTTTTGACAATTAAAAACACAAAGTTACACATCTTTCTGGGGGGGGGGGGGGAGGGCGGATTTCGTTGCTCCTGGGGGAATTAACCCCCTATGTTCCACCCCAGAATTCAAAACTGAATAAAACGAAACAACAAACTTCGCCTGGGCGGGCAAACGCCAAACATTTCTCCCAGCAGATCTTTCGTATAATTGAGGATGTCATGTGATCGGTATCTGTGCTTGGAGCTTCGAATTCGATTCGAATCGAATCATTCATGAACTTATACGTCATAATTAAAGATGGTGAACTTTGCATAGCGTGTGGTACACAACCATGCGAATGCCGCTACAGTTAATAAACTGCAATGAATAAATAGTATTGCAACTATATTTATTAATACTGACATTAGTTATGTTTCATAAAATGGTTAATGTGATTAATTAACGATTCAAATAACCCAAAATTATTGTACTTTTTTTAGCTATTGGAAGGGTTTTAACCCTCTCCCCCTACCCTCCTTTTACTTATCCATTTTGACAGAGCTTTAGATTTAACTTTTAAACATAAAAAAAGAGAGAGACAGAAAATGAACCTGAATGTATCAAACTTATATTTGTTCAAATTTTAAACCATTCCCATTGTAATGTATTCAAGCGACAATGTTCTTGTTTAGGATAAAGTAAAACAAAATTTTCAGCACTCACAGAAAATAAATCCTGGCTACGCTACTGGTTATTAATGAAAGCAATCATGTTATTATTTCCAAATACAGGAAAATACAGTTAATTAGTATTAATTATCCTTACAGCATAATTGCTGAATAAGAAAAAACTATACATTTAAGATGGTAAATAATTTTCTTGCTTTCAAATTTAAAACAATTTTAGTATTTTACATATTATTAAAATACGGGTCTTAATAAGTGTTAATTACAAAAAATCAGATGAACCTTAATAATAGAAAAAATACAAATATAAATTGAAAGAATGTATTACTAAAACATGAACTTATAACACCATGTTTATTTGTAATACTCCTTTAAGATAGTTCAAGCTCGTGGGATTTAAAGCATGTACAACATTATAAAATCAAAACTAAATATTTCGAAGCTCTGTACGAAAGTGACATTTTTACATGTTTACTTTATAAGTAATTTTGATTTTTATAATGTTGAAATATCTAATCTACTAAATCCTATTTTACAAGTATTATGTATCAATTAAAAAAATATATGTACATAAAACAAATATATGTATGTATCACAAAAGCAGGACTTTAAAAATAATTTCATGTGCAAGGAAAACAGATTTGTTTACTTAGATATTCTGATGTATGTAATCAAACAAACAATAATTACGATCAAATGAAAATCTATATTGTTAAAATTTGTACATATAATACAATAGATAGGCGTACTACATACTTTAAAGCTGCTTTAGCTCAATTAATTAAAAACTGATAAGCACGATGAAACCAAGGGTAACAATACACAATTAAAAATATATTTTAGTGTTCGTAACCAAATAGCCAATAAATAAATGGATATTTACTATTTCATGAGCTTTCTTTTATGAAACTTATACGGGTTATTCAATTTATTCCAATGATACAGAGTAGCAGTTGTTTTTCCTTTCACAAAGAACACAAATCATTCGTTCGTTACATCTGCACTTACGCTAGGTGACGTGTGCGTGACTTTCTTTTTTTTTATACTCAGCGCCGGTGTTGGCTGGTTTTCGAGTAAATAGTCCAAGCAAATTAGAATAAACATAGTTTCAACTCGGGAAAAACTGCAACGGAAGCTCTGTTATCTGTTTTTTAATCAGTAATCCTTATTAACAAACCTATCAAAACTCACACAAGATTCAGAGCCCAGGAACCCCGGATTTCAAAATGGCGGACTGTGTCATATGTCGTTTAAAAACTTTACACCCGAAACGGTGTTCGGTTTCCACAATTTCCTTAAAAGATTAAAATTAAACCATTTTGAGTGTATCATAACACTTTATTCGGTGCTCGCACCTAAACGAGAGTATATTTAAACCTTATTTGGCATTTCATAAACCAAAATTAAGCGTAATATTACTCCTTTCTTTTTACAGTGCATAAATTTAAAATAACAAAATTCCTAAACTTTCACCTTCGCACAGTTGTTTCAATTTGAGGATGTAATAGGATAGTTAAAAAAGCAGTAATATGTAGAAAAGCTGTTCCACACGTGACATGGAATGGCCTAATGCCATAGAATTTCGAAAGAAAAATTATGACAAAACAGCGATTGCATCCCAATGGAGTAGTATGGAATAGTTATTTTGAAATTCGATGGTCATTTGTAAAATATGGCGAAGATGCTATTCATGTTCCCAAATATTATTCTTTATCTTAAAAACAACAGATTTTATTTAGTTTCATCACAAATATTTAATCTTATCAAATGTAGAATTTAAAATCTCATATAAGCTTAACAAACAACACGAAAATTTTGATAAGTATAGCTCATGTAAGAAAAAGTTAGAACTAAAAGTAAGTAAAAGTATGCGTAAAAGTTTAACACTAAGAAGGCTTTGAATTTTACTCAAGTTTTATATAAAATATTTGTCGCCAGAATTTTGATTCAAAACTTTTAACATATTTATCTAATATTTTCCTTCTTATTTGTCTTTTAAACTTATTTTATAAAGAAGATTCTGGTTTGAACCGATATATGTTAATTTGGTAGGTGTCAAATGACACTCACGGTCCTTTTCGTGTTGAAAAAAGGCCTCTAATATTTAAAAGAGTCCACGCTTCATTACTTGCGCCTATTGAAAGAGTGATGCGGTCACGGCAGAAAGTGGACCGGTGAGTAAGCTCTTCATTTTATTATTAACCTCAGCGGCAGCATCGGTTGTTGTCAGTATTTTAGCGGATATTGCTGCTGACCTCATGTGGATGCAATAAAACTTGCACGGATAAACAGTTTTTATAGAGAGGCGTCTAGCTGTTAGGGGGATAAATGGGACTGAAATGTGAAATTGGAAGGTACCTAATATCTGGTAGCCATTCGGGAGAACCTTGAAACCCAATCAAACTTTCACTCCGATGGTACCGAAACAAATGGAAGCATCAGCATACTCCCAGCACTTTCAAGATCAGGCCTATTTTTTCGGACGAAAATGGGAATAGGAGGGTATTGTTTGTAAAAATAACACATAAAAAATCACTTTTAAAAGTCAAGGGCAAATGAGTTAAGCTTTAGTGAAAAGAAACTATTATAAATTTATTAATTTTTATAAGTATGCAAAATACACAATGAAACCTCAAAATATTGCTCTTTTCCCCAAAATCTCCTTTTTTTGCCTCTATGAATTTTGTTCAGAAGTGAGAGAGAAAATAAGCAATACTTAAAATTACTTACGTTTTAAATGTTTTATTTCTTAAGTTTGTAATGAGTGCTCATAAAATGTTTTATCAACATGATTTTTTCAGATTTCAGAACTTTTATAGTATGAACTTTATTAGTAGGGTCCGTCCAGAAAGGAAAAGTGCCCACTGTTATAGTAAAGCAATAAAATGTGGTTTTGAACAAAAGGATGGGAGAATTAATCAAAGGGTTCAACAATGAAAAGTATATAAGGAGATTAGATCGAACTTCTTCCGTTTTCAGGATATTGCAGGAAGTCCAGCACGTTCCCTGTAAAGACATAAACGATGAAAAGCACCGCGTAACCACAAGAAAGCTCCAGCTGACCAGAACAAAAACTCCGCCAGTAGAATAATACGTCTATCTGTATCTTAAAATATAAGATGATAAATTTATGGCCGCCGGCGGAAAGCATTTTTCCTGAATCATTTTATGTCTGTTATTTTTTGGAAGGCTCATTTTCTTCTTTTCTTTTGTTAAGTTAATAATTTATTTGGATCAATAACGACTGGAATTGGTCAAAATAATTTAAGAATTAGAAGAATGAAACAACATTCTAACTGTAGACGTTTCTGTTTTAAAATAGAGAGTACGTGCGAAATTTTGTAGAACTTAAAAATTTTAGTTGAAATGTCTTTTGAATGTGCGTTTTATTGTGTATAATGATCTTTATGCAAGAAACCCAGAAAGTTTTGTTTATTTTCACATTCATATTACTTATAGTTAAAATGCGATTATGAAATATATAAAATTGTACATTTTTCACGATTTCTCTTTATATCATTTTATTTATTTGATTTGATCATGATTGATCATTTTATAGATCTGCAAAAAAATATGAACATTTTGTAACAGATATTATGAAAAATTAAGCATGAAAATCAATAGGGATCGAATATACACAAACTGCAATAACATATAGGAATATACGTGTTGCAAAGCATTTTCTCCGAATTATAAGATTCGAAAAGAGAATGGCAAAGAGATGACATTATCTACTGAATGCTTTTAAACCTCTTTACAGTTTGAGCTATACTTGTAACACATTCTAGGAAGTATACAAAGTGCTCAAATTTTACACGTTTTACTGTATTGTTGCTCATGGAGAAATTATTATTATTTTTTTTAGTTTTCTGAAAAACATGATCAAACAGATAGAACTTCGTGGTTACAAGACAACGGATGGTAAACAACACAAATGTATATAATTGAAAGTTTAAACACATGTTTTTCTTTGCAAATCACATAAAGTCCTACCATTTAGGGAGAGTGTTTGGAAATAAACATAAGTTTGTTATTTTCGAACCGCCGGGATTGCAGATATGTGAGTTCTAAAGGGTGCTTCAGCACAGCTGTTACAATGTTCCAGGTGAGATATAATACCCCTAGACGATGGGAAATCACATAGAAGTTTGTGTTCGGAAACGCTTTTCTGGCGCTGTAGTAACGACACAAAACATAAGAAAGGAAAGACTCGCACAGGGTAAGAAAACATGTTTATTATTCGTAGTGCTGCAAAATTGCTGGGACATTTCTCATGATGGACACTGCTGAAGAACTTGTTGCACGCATCATGAGAGCTGCTGGAAATGTCCGGGACGCGCCCGGTATTTTTGAGAACATTTAGATCGTCTGTGCGTCGGAGATGTGGGCCTGTATCATGGACTGATGTCGTAATTTCGAAAATCTTCTTTGACGACGACAGTTGCCTCTCTTTTTGTTGTTATTTCCTAGTTTTTAATAGTACTAAGAATAGTAAACATGTTTTCTTATCCTGTTCGTATCCTTCCTTTCTTGTGTTTTGTTTCATCACTACCGCGCCAGGAAAGCGTTTCCGCCCATTCACTGCTATGTGATTTCCCATCAGCTAGCTGTATTCTATCTCTCCTGAAACTTAGTAACCGCTGAGCTAAAACACCTTGTATAAAGTTTGTTTTTCTTTGAAGTCTGTTGCAGGGCTTGTTGAGCTCAAGCCATTAGGTAGGCCTCCCTGCCTGGTCAGAACTTGAACTTGAACTTGTTGTTTCTAATACTCTTTAACCGATCAACACAGCAGAACCAATCCCGATTTCACCGGTTAGAGTGGGTACATATTCCATTTAACAGACACAACAGGGGAGAAATGATGACTTTATCAAAAGTTCCCACCATTTTGGATACGTACTGGAAGAGAAAATATACTGGTTAGGTACTTTTGTCTCGCTTACCAACCTCTAAGCAAAGAAAGATACTCACCACTGATTTTATGCACAAGTATGTGACAGCCTCACAGAGCCAAAGGCATTAAAATGTGATTTTACCAATTACTAACCACATTCAGTGATGTTTCATGTCGGTGTTCGGATAAGAAAAGGTGCTTTACAGTATGGTTTGCAGTTCGGAGTGTACATTTTTCTTCATTTGAACCCATGTGCCCAGACATGCGCCTAACGGTGAAAAGTGGTTAGTAGTCTAAGGGCATAGATTTTTCTGAAACATTAGCGAACAATATCCCATATAGCACATTTGCTTCCCCAGGACATCCCCAGGAGGATTGACGATAAAAACCCATCATCCCCCAGGCATCTCCCAGGATGGTGAAAAATGTCATCAGGAGCTCCTCAGGAACAGAAAATGTCCGCCTTACAGCACTCTAAAGAGCTCCCCAGGACCTCCCTCTGGTTCCTCCCCAGGAGATTCTCGGGAGGATTTTAGGAAGAGATATTGGAGAAATTTGGGAAACTTCAAGGTCACTTAATGTGCTTAAAAAACTTCAAAGTTATGATTATTCGACGTAATATAAAAGTAATTAATTAATTATTAGAATTAAATTAACAAAATATTTTTCAAGAATTTAAATTAATAAAACGAATTTAAATGTCACGGACACATTTATTAACCACGCACACGGAATGCGTAGACTGCGTTTCGCGGAAACAATTTCCTTACTTTTTTCCGCCTCCGGTGTTTGATCCTGGATACCCACGAATACTAGACGCGCGCTCTACCGATCACGCTACAGGGCCGTTGAATAAGCATCGTTTATAAGGCATTCATGCATTTCTTTCTTCGTTTATGAGTGTCGGTAAATAGAAAACATACATAATTTTTATCCCTCGTATACAAGGAATTATGTATATTTTAATGCAAATAAAACTGCATAGTCTTTGATATATATTAGATACAATTTTAAATTTATAACTAAAACCTTTTTTTTTTTACTGCATTTCCTGTTTTTTCTCAAAAATTTCCGTTACAATGCATTAATTTTTCGTGGGTTGGGTTGGGTTGGGTTGATTGTTGACGGCCAATTATCTACACGAGGGATATGGGCCCTAGGGGTAGTGCCTTCCGTGGAGGTCTTTCTAAGGGAACCTAATCCGTATTAACGCATGGAAATCCACGGTTCGAAGAAAACCACGAAAACTCCGAACGATTAGGCCGACGGGCGCGATTGGGTTCGAACCCAGCACCTCCCGTCTAAATTTTTCGTGGGAAGCGATCTCAATTATGAAAAAATTATTGATTTTTTTCACGCCTGATAGAAAATGCTATTAAGTGAATTTATTAAAAAATACAGAATTTTTTATTAGTTTCTTTTTTAAGACGGGGCAACGGGAAAAATATTAACGTTATTCAAACTATCTTTTTTAGAATTCCATGTTAATTTCTAAAAGGATGTATCTTAATATAATCTGAAAAAATTAACAGACAAAAACATTACAAACTTCTTTTTTTATTTATAATTCATTTTCTACTTTTTAGTCTTTGAAGTGTTTCACTGTTTCAGTTTTCAGCTATTTGGCCTATATTGTCGAGTCTTTATTTGCGCATTAGTAAATCCATTGTTTTTTCCAATCGCCGAATTGTCATTGTAAACACATCTTTGTACAAATTTGTATAATTCTGGCATATTAGGAAGTGGATAAAAATTAATTACAAAATCCCATCTTTACATACAAAAAAAAAAAAAAACAAAAAAACAAAAAAACACTCTTTTATAAGCATAAGCATTCAATGTTGCTCTCGGAAATCACGTCTAATCTTTTGACAGCAATTCATGTTTTTTCACAAAAATTTCCATTGTAATAATTTAATTTGGCATGGGCATTGAACTCTATTATAAAAACATACCCTCCCTTTTCAGGTGCGTTCGTAATTATATAAATACGTAGCACCTATAGTCGTCGTTCAGTCCGTCTGTCCGTCCGCATATAACAGAACAAAAACTACTCAACCGAATGGTCTGAAATTTTAAATATATGATTGTTGCAAAATTTTGTCGAGCCATTTCAAATTTTATGAAAATCGGATGTATAGTTTAATTACAGAGACATTCAGAAGTTTTTCTTTACATTGCGGCCTATGGGAAAAATTATTGCAAGTGCATTTTAATGATGCTACAGACTATGCGCTTATGAAGAGCAAAAAAATATACATTAAGTACAATATGGGGTTCAAAAGAATATTTATAAAATTAGTTATAGTACGAACGCACCTCATTTGCCACGTTTGACGAGCAATTTCTTACTTGTTTTTTCCTTTAACGCTTGCACACTTTTGAATCTATTTTTTATAATTATAGCTTATCAGGAACTGGATTAAAAACGGATAACAAAATTCCATCTTTACATACCAAAAACAGGTTGAGTTAGATAAAAATGTGTAAAATTAAAAACTGTTAATAAAATTCAGGTCTGTAATAAAACAATTTTATTTTCTTATTGTAATAAATAAAACTGATTCAATGTTAAATCTTCGTTTATAGATCTTAAAAGTTACGTCAAAAGATTCAACGCATAAAAAATTCATTATGTACTATTTTTCATTTAATTAACCATGTGAAATATTTTTGGGGGATTTCTTGAAATATAATATAATTTTGCTTAAAAAAAGCTAATATGTGAGAAGATTTAAAATGTCTAAAAGTACAGATACTTTGATTTAAAATATCATTTCTTTTTATGATTGTCATCGAATTATTGTGTAAAGATTTCATGCTCAAAAATCTTCTTAAAGCAATATATATATATATATATATATATATATATATATATATATATATATATATATATATTCATTGAAAGTAGCCTTAGTCAATTCTTTAAATATTTCTGATTTCTAATATATCGACAGATATTTTTCCAGAGCAAAAAATTAAACTGTTTACTGCATTCTCGGAATAACGCTTCCCCCCCCTTTCAATGATTGCACGCATTCCGGCAAGCTACACGCATATTCTTCACCTGCCAAAAGTGATTGGGGGCGGCGGGCCTGTATTATTCAGGATCTACTCACTGATAAATATTACATCTATTGTTACCTGTGGCTCCATTGACAAACGAGTAAAAGTTCTCACCTTACCTGGCTAGGCATATTTTCAAACTAAAAGAAGAGTAGAAAATCTTCATGAAAAATAATTTATTATAAAATACTTAAAATAAAATGTTCGCTAAATAGAAAATAGGTTCCTAGATGGAAGTTTTAATTAAATAGTCAGTCAAAATACGTCTGAAATTTAGAATTCTGCAGAAATTTAGAAAATATTGTTATTGGGTCATTCCACGTAAAATGAGCAAAAATTTTAAAAAAGTCGTGGCCACATAGTAACAGATTTTAATAAAATTTGATATACAGGTTCAATTCATATTCAAATAGAGCTCTGCAAAATATCTTCACAAAAAATAAATTATTTTAGCAGTTTTGGACATTTAAAAAACTTGGGATAAAGAATGGCATGTGTGCAATCGTCCAAAGTTGCAGGTTTGAAGTTTTGTATCTTGAAAACTATTTAACTGAAATGATTTTTTTTTTAATAATGTAACCTCTGAAAAATTATCTTCTTATTTATTGAGCAATAATAATCTGGTAACACCATGATTATTCTTTAATTGGTTGTATAAATTGAAAATTTGCAAATTTTGAGAAAATTAAAAACGTAATAAAAATTAAAGGAATTTAAAAACATCAATGCTAAAAAATAATGCCTAATGTAGTTTTACATATTAAGATCGAATTACTAAAGTTTTTAAGTTGCCATGTATTTCCTTCACCTTTAAAAAATTTTAGAAACTTTTAAAAAAATGACAAAATCGTAATTTTTCCTCTTATTGACAGGTAAAAAAAAATAATGAAGGAAATGTCCCACATTACAGTTATTGCACAGACATAAAGATCAATAAGTCCATAATCTGCTAAAAAAATTTCAAGCATGCCTTTTTGATTCCTAACGTCACAAAATTGGGTTAAAAAAGGCAATATTAACTACATTCCATGAGTTTTTTTTTTAATTCGCGCGCGTTTCTTAAAATATTGCACGATTTCAAGGGGAAAAACTTTAGTGTTGCCATCTATTTTCTGTATGTGGGTTTAGAAATTAATATATAATTTTCTGTTCAATTGAGCTTTTTTTGCTACTTTAATTAAAAATCTTCTTGCGAAAAAAATAAACTGAAAGCAAGTATAAAAGTTTTTATATTTAAAATATACACTGTTATCTATAAAATCAAAAGTATTAAAAGTTTAAAAAAACTTTCTTTCACGTCGAAACAAGTGATAGAAATATTGCATTTTAACCTCAACATTTTTTACTATTTATTTTTTTTCTCATTAAGGAATAAAAAAGGCAAGAATGAAAGTTTAAATATTTAATACATATACTTTTAACTATAACATCAAGCAATTTTGATATTGTCAGAGGTGTCCTTCATCTCAATAGAAACGTTGCATTTTTCCCTCAAATTTTTTCAAAAATAATTTTTTTCTCATTAAGGAATAAAAATACAATTACTAACTTACGTCAATCTGTTACTTATCATTCATTCCTAATTATAAATAATTTTTAATATAGTCTTTGCATTCTTAAGGCTAATAACCAAAATTGAACTTCAAGCATGTAGCCAAAACCACGATTTTGCATCCACTTTTAATATAAATTTTAATACTTAAATAAACAATCCTAAAATCTATTATTTTACATTTACTCATAAATAGATATGATCCACTTACAAAATGATTTTCGTTAAAATCTGTGACATGTCTGCCACAGGTGATTTGCTCATTTTGTATGGAATGACCCTATTTAGAACATATAGATAAATATTTATCTATATTTTCTGAATTCATATGATATATGTATCTGTGAAATTCGCAAAATGGTGACTTCACTTTTATTATTAAGAATATAAGTAATTATATTATGTAAAGAAATATGAAAAAGGTAGCAGAAAAATAATTAATAAATCAAACTTATGCGCAAAAAAAAAAATAAAATAAAATAAAACAGAATTTAGTAAAATAGCTAACTATAATAAACACTTTATAATAGTATACACATTCTATTTAGCGAATATTTTCTCTTCAAATGAGGTGAACGGTGTTTCCCAGGGTCGAGTTAATAAATTTAAATAAACCTGGAATTTGTATGAATTTGTATCTTTTACCCGAATAATTTATACCTTTAAACGAAAGTCTTCCCAAACAAAACACGTATCGGGGACCCCACATAATTTATATTTAAAAAAACAAAACAAAAACAAATGCGCCATTTTAACGTAAAATGTACGTTCTTTAAATTGTGTTATAAGCTTTTCGATATTTTGACAAAATAGCTAATTCAGAGCTTTAAAGTGTGAGGAATTTTTCTTGTGGTAGATTTTTCTAGCCATCGCACACACACAAAACACCGACAAACTCTCTCCTTTTATTAGTATAGATATTTTAACCTTTAACCCTTTCGGGCGATGAGCAAGTCTGTTTGTAAAATGATGAAATGATGGACTGACATCAGAATTTACAAACGAATTTATTAGAAATTAAAAACTTGCTTCTTTTCCCGTACTTTATAAAATGAAAATTTTAATTAAATATTCTTGATACCGTTTGTTAGATTTGGAATTAAAATTAGGTGTTCGTTTTTGTAAACACCGCTCGGGTTAAAAGGGTTAAGGGTTAAATAGCAAAAAAATTATATGGTACAGATCAGTTCCCTATTTAGAAATTTATTACCTAGTTAATTTAAATAAATTAAAATAGTTTCTTGATTAATAAAAAAGTAATATTATTAAAAAAGAAATATATATGATATTTTTTAAGAGTTAATAAATTAATAATAAAGGAATAAAATTCGGATTTAAAGATATGTAATAATAATCATTATTTAAAATAATGGATTAAGTTAATTGAAATATTTAATTAAAGCAATTAAAATATTTAATTAAACTTTAAAATATTAAAAGTTATTTCAATGAATATAAATAATTAAAAGTTTTTACTAGTTATCTGATGTACTAAGCAAAATAAATCGATAATTAGTAATGTAAAACTTCAATAAAAATCAAGACTTCAATCAAAATCGAATCCGATGAAATCCAATTCACATTTTTGAAAAAAAAAAAAAACTGATTATTGTATTCCAGAATCACTCATGAGATGGCGCCAGCACTGTGACTTCCTAAATACTACCCCTGGAATGACTTCCGAGGTACTTCCCCAGGAATGACTTCCCAGGTACTTCCCCGGGAATGACTTTCCAAGGAATGGCTTCCCAGGTACCTCCGCAGGACTGACGTTCTCGGACGTTGCTCCGTAGGACGTCACGGAGAGCTCAATCCTGAGGAAATATTAAAAGTCTATTCCTCAGGATGTCCCCATTTTGTCATTTTAGTGTCAGGAGGAATTTGGGATGACTTGGAGCTCCTGGGGAAGTTTTCTGGAGCTTTCGTGCTATATGGGATATTATGCTTATATTTAATGTTTTAAATCTACTATCATATGAAGCATTGAGCATACGAAAGGCGAACTCAACAAATTCTGCCTTCACTTATTTTTTTTTAATTTTGCAGTAGGGTGAAATCAGTAAAAAACGCTTAAAGTCTGCCTTCTAACGTCTAATAACTAATAATAACTATAGTTATTTTTTATATACCATATTTTATATATAAAATAATAATATCGAACGAAAAAAGGAATGGAAAAAAATTCCAATGTTGCGTTCGTTCTTGAAAACCGCAACGCCTCATATATTGTATTTTGTATGACAACAACCCTTTTTATGCAAACATACAAATATCGATGAGTCAGGTATGATACGAAAGGTACTTTAAGGGGTCTCAGGACTCTAAAAATTGAAAAAAAAATGAAAAAAAAGGACCATTTTCAACAATTAATATCTTAAAATGTATGTGATTTAAAAACACAAGTTTTATTGGGATAAAAGACAGAAATATGTTCTTTCATTTTATGTATTTAAAAAATTGCAAGCTGCAGAATTATTATTTATAGGGCGCTCCAAACTGTCAGACATTTGTCGATCAGAAAATTGGTATAGTAACTGCTTACGCGCAGGATTACAAAGTAAATTTTCCAACTACAATGAAAAGTTTCGTGCCTAATTATAATTCAGACTCTAGTAATCACCGTGAACCTAAATAAATTTGTATTTAGAGGGTTTTTTTTATATTTTTAGTACAAAGTTGTAATTAGGTAATACAAAATTTTGAAAATCTCAACACTATAATCACATAAAAATATTTTTTTGAGCAATAAAAATAAAATTTTAGGTTCAGTTTATGCAAACGAACATGAAATAGAAGTTTGAAAAATTTCATGAACAAATATTCAGAAGTTTTTGAGGTATCGTATGCCCAAAAACGTCATTTGGAGAAAAATAACTTCAAAGTTTCGGAAACGCCGCTTCAGCTATTGAACGGGTAGAATTTTGACAGCCATAACTTCTGTTCTAATGGGAATTTAAAGGAAACAATTAATTATATAAATATGTTCAGAAAACATAGGAGTTTAACATCTAAAAAATTAATATTTCGAAAATTATGAAGCTTTAAGAGTCCCGAGGCCCCTTAAGAGGTTTTTGATACAGTACTCTCACATCTCGTTCAAACACTTAGTTTGATTAATTTGAATTATGATATTGCAAGTAATTAAAAACTAATGAAAAACTTATCAGAAAGTAATCCCATATATTTCAGTGTGAAATCCCCGCGCTTGTGTGCTGACTCTTTAAACCCACTCACGTATAAACAATATTTGATTAAAGAATTTGGCAACTTTAAAGTCATTCAGAAAGCCATAATAAAAGTTAATTATCTAATATCTGTCAAAAAAAGATGTAAAAGTAAAATAACGATTCAGTTAAAGTATATTTGTGAGTTACTGATAATTAAAATTAAATAAATAATAAGAAAAAAAAGAAAGGATATTCGATGTTCAAATAGTTGCTTTTACAGAATAAATATTGATTTTAGTTTATTAACTTTAAGTATTTTTGAGTTTAAAATTAAACAGTTTTTTTAATTTTAATTTTTTGAAGAAAATTAAGTAAGTAAAGTTTTGAGCAAAAATACAAGCAATAAAACCTTTATTCCTATTTTGGGAAAAGAAATATTTGATGTTCTTTAGAAACTTTTATTTTGTGCTGAAAAATTAAATAGATTTAATCTGTTTAAACATTTCTTTGGAATCTTTTTAGTTTAGCAAATATTGTACGACTTTAATTAGCGTAAGGGAGTATTGAAAAATTGAAATGTAATAAAAATATATAAAAAAATGGACAATGTTAAAGCTGCATATTCAACACATGAAAAATTTAATAAAAAACACTTTTTTAATATCATTAAATTAAAATCTAAAAATTAAGTTTTGTTCTGTGTGTGCAACCGCGATGTCTAGCTAAATCTACCGTGTATACAAGGCTGAAAATTTATATAAGTGTACTCCAAGGCATGTCCGAGTGTGCCTGATGATCAGAAATTTCAAATTCTAATCACTAGCTGGGTTATTAATTAAAAACATCAAATAAAAGAATGGAAAGTTATTCATAATTCAACTGAAGCATAGATTTTAATCAGACCGCAAAGAAAAGTCTTTGTCAAACTACTACTTGCAAGTGGGGGAAATAGACTGGGTTTTTTCAAAGATACCCGTATCTTAAAAATTATCAGACCTACGAACGTGAAATTGCGGGCACACACAGAAAGATGTTTCTGTTTCAGAATTACTAATTTGTTTTTGAAATATTACATCAAGAAGTTGAAATATCTATTAAAAATCAATTTTAATAAATTAAATTTAATCTCCTTTCATTGGAAAACCACAGACAACCAGAGTGACATCTGCTATGATTGATATAAACACTATGCGTATTTTTTAACGCTCAATCTAAATATGGAATCTTCTTTAAAATACGCCAATCATAAATTTAAATATTAATTGAAAATCTCAGTTAATAACGAAATATATTTTCGAATTTTATCTGGCACGTGTTTCATAAACAATAGGAGCTCTGGCAGCTGTCTGTGGCAAAGATATCGTAAGTTTTATACTTTGAGGATTTTGTAGGGTAGAAAATCTTTTACAAATGTTTGATTCATAGATTTGAAATTTATGCATCTATGTGTATTTTTGTGGCGGTGAATCCAAATATGTAATTTACATGAAAATTCATCAATTACAACATTAATTATAAAAAAAGCTGTCTTTTTCAATGAAAAATAAATGGTTTCCTATGGTACTTATTTAAAGCTTGGCGTTTCTTCGCTAATTATCATTATTGTAACTACTTTTGATTAAATAACGCATTTAGTCCACATGGCACATTTTATTATGATAGAGACTAGTGGGCTTCGGCATTATCGGGCTGTAGTTGCTATACGAGTGTTTGTAACTCACAAATATCATTATTTTAACTATTTCTCACCGGGATGGGGAGGGAGGGGTATTTTTTTTTATGAAATATGGCAATTGCCCACATGACAGATATTAATATGATTGGGAATAGCGGGCGAAGCCCGCTATCGGGACTCATGTGGCCAGTTTCCATAACTCAGCAACTATCGTTTGTATTTCAACGCAGCTGATTCCAGACATTATAATCAACTTAATATTCCCTCTCTATAGCATTAAAGTATATTTTTAATTACTACATACGTTTTATTAATCGTAATTTTATAAAAAATAACAATAGTTTATTCTAAAACACTCTTTTATAATCATTCAATATTTATCTTGAAAATCACGCCTAATTTAATGTCAGCAATTCATGTTTTTTCACAAAAAAATCTTTTAGAATATATGAATTCGGCGTGGGCAAAAATCTTATAGAAAATTCACTGGTTATTTTATGCTTAGTAAAATGCGCATGCAAGTGAATTTATTATTTTTTTTCTCTGATTCTTTTTTAAGACACAGCAACAGGAAAAAACAATGAAACTTTATTTAAACTACTTTTTCAGGATTTCTAAGCTGATTTCTCAACGTGTAATCGTAAATTAATATCAGATTATTAATTGATGAAATCGTATTTTTAAAACATACACTCTTTATATTTTACTTTTCAGCCTTTAAAATGTTTCATTGCTGCAGTTTAATGGCCATTTGACATATTTTGATGGATGTGTATTGGCGCATCATTAAATCCTTTGTGGTTGTCCTCTCGTACAATTGTAGGAATTATAGAGGCGATTGATCACTTGTGGCGCGCTAACAGAAAAATGTCTTAAAATTAAAGCATTAATTTAAAATTAAGTTCTAAAAATATTAAAATGTTGTACCAACTCGAAAACACACCTGTGAACGTGATTTTTCGAATTCTAGCCAACCAGAAAGTGCGTGAAAAGTAGATTACAAAATTTGATACTTATATGCAAAAACCAGGTTCGGCTAAATAAAATAGTGTAATAAATAAATTAAATTTAAAAAATCAAAAAACCCGACTGCGTAAAAAGCGAACTAATGAATTATTTCTCATCAATGTGAAAGTATTTTTTATATTACTTACCTATTTTTTTATTTATTTGTATTGATGACATTTAAGTTGTGTTTAATTATTAGTTCCTATCTATAAACACAGTTTTGATGAGGTTAGAGTTTCAGTAAAGCTAGAGATCCTACCTACACAACTTCCAGGTTGTGTAGTATTTAAACGAAACTTCTGACTGTAAAATAGTCAAGAAAACATCGTCTTCATTTTGAAAAACCTATCCAATGATATGCCACTCAATAGGGTGCGTAAAATTTTTTCTCTTCTCTACCACCATTTTGTATTTTACGGCCGCCATTTTGAATTTATAAAAACAAAACCTATCCTATAACCATCGGAAGGTTAAGACGAATCGACAGATACCTCATTCATTAAAATCCATCCCACCGTTGGGATGTTTCGAGGGTATAAAGAAATCCACATACCCAGATATGCGTGAAACACATAATCTTTCTTGGCAATCGGGTAAAAAGCTATTTTGGTTTAAGGGAGTAGAATACCTTTAAAACTTTAAAATGTTCGACAATTTTTTATAAATATTGATTCCATAATCATTTCTAAACAATATGCAAAAAAAAAATCCCCATTATTTTACTAATTATGGCAGTTTAATTAGACTACATATTAAGACTACATATGGTAATTACACTTTGCGTCGCGTTTATTCAAAACAATGAATTTTGATACTGCGTGCAGTGTTACTAAAAAACTATGCATGGCAATCAAAAGAAATTTTGCACCACATACTCATTTTTTCTAAAGCATTACCTTCTAAAGCATTTTTCTATAATTATTTAAACTACAGTAGAAGATTTACATAATTATTTGATAAATTTTAGAAGGATTTTAGAAGGATTGAAGGATTTAGAAGGATTAATTAAATTTGAATTCATAGGGATTTTGTGCAATATTTATAACCCCAGCTAAATCTTTTATTTTAAATATTTTTCTTAGTATTTTGTAGAATTAGGAAATGTACAAATATAATGTTCTTACAATAGAAATATTTCCGAATTGAAAAATCTCCCCCCCCCCAAATGCCAAAAAAGCTGAAAAAATGCAAAGGGGCCGTGCAAATATTACGTAAGTACCTAGGGGGGAAGGGAGTTAGCGATTTGCTTATTTTTGCTGACAAGGAGGAGGAGGATGTTTGAATGATGCTTACGTAAGACATTTTCAAAAGCTCTTAACTTGTAAAAAACGATCGCATCAAACTGAAAAAAAGAAATAGCAAAAATATATTAAACTTGAAGTTCTGATAGCAGCTATTTTGACCGCACAAGGAAAACATAAATGATCTGTTTTATCTAGAGGTGGCTGTTCATGTTTGATGCATGAGGGCTTGTTAGCTCTGAGAACTTACTACTATTTCCAATTGGGAGAAAAGAATGGAATAGAATTGAATGGTACGATGCGATATGTTGTGTTGAGACAATACGAGTTTTCCGGAAAAGATTTCAAAACGTAAGTGGAATTCCATCTTCTTTGTTTTCACACGCCCTCTGTCAAGCGGTTGAACCCCATAACCATATTGACCGACTGCTCTACTGTCTGGTGTGTAATGAGTTTTGAAAACCCCTCAGTATTGTAGTGTAGTGATGTTTAAAATAAATGAAATCGGAAATGTGTCTTCATTTCGAGAAATCTTGTATAAAAAAACTTTTTGGAAAATTTCAAAAATTATGGTTCCCATCTCGATGAGAACGATCGCATTCTTGACGAAGAAATGGGGCAAAATAACTTTGCATATCCAGGTAAAACTCTCGCAGAAATCTGGAACTCATTAAACATTGACTGTTACTCTGTTACTACCACACAGGTTGATTCAGGCGATCCAGACTCTCTTGGTTACGACTTGAATTGGTATTCGAAGCACGTACAAGAAAGTCAATACTTACTGCAAATTATAAAATGCGAAGAAAAGAATTGTTGCTCTCTTGAACGTAGTGGATTATTTCGTATATTAAAAGGATGACTCATTCCTCTTCCAATTAAAATGATACAATCGTCAAATGACATCATTACAAGTGAGGAGGGGGAATTTATAGATAGTCTCCGTCTGGCCTTAAATCTGAATATAATAACAAAGGGAATTTTAGAGATGCCGTATGACTATTTTCGCCCTTCCATAAAGTCGCAATTATCCGCAAGAATTTGTGGAAGTTGTGTACCGATCTCAGAAGTCAGCAAACAGATACAAAAAAATTTAACACAGTGAAAAACAGCGAGGCCTGCCTTATACGACCATTGAGAATTGCTGCTCGTCGAGCAAATGAACTTATGTGCGTCGTAAAATCGTGGAAGATACGGAAGATGTTGAGTGGATCAATGAAGATGAAGTTGATCAAGATTGCATCCGAAAAGAAAGCGATGAAGATAATGAAGTAAAACTGGAAACGAATACCATAGCAGGCATGGGAAAATGGCTTGGGAATCCGTGGTCAGCATCGGAATAGATATGGTCATGTTCAGATTTAAATTTTACAAATGGCTAAATTCTTCTAAAATTGTGACCTAAGAAATTTTCTTAAATAGAATTTAAGGAAATAAAACAAGCATTTTTTTATTATTTTTTTTAAGTCGGGTAGAGATTTTTAAAAATTTGAATTAAGTTGTAATTTTTTAAAATTAAATTAATACTAAATAAAGACACAATATTGCTTAATGGTACACAAAAGAAGAACTTTAATAAGTTAAAAGCTAATTTCTGCGTTTCGAGCTGTTTCTACAGCCGTCTTCAGGAAAATATGATGGTAAAAAGTCTCAAAGTTCAGAGACGAAAGCTTCCCGAGCAAGAGAAAATTAGTCGAAACTTGACCAATGATTTGAATACAAAAATGTAGTGTTGCCATCTAGTGAAAACAAATAATTATTAATGAGCTGAGATCAGATGAATCAAAAAGGTCGATTTAAGAAACCACGAGTGCCGCTATCTGCACACGAGGGACAAAACCACGTTGTTCAACTGAGTTTTCATTCATGTTTTGGCAATATAATACAAGTTTAAGCTGAAATATTGTAATTAGATGTAGAATTATGATTTTTTGATATTATGCCAGATTTTTGGGATGTTGTAGGATAAATTATCGTTACAAGGTTTATCTTCAACGTGCAATGATTTCAACTGATTCTCTAATTTTACTTTCAAAGGGGTTATTGCACGGAATTATAATTTTTGCTTCAGCAAAGTTAATATGGCAGACTTCATTAGTTAAGTAGAACCTAGAAAGAGCTGTATTTTGTTTACGTTGTTTAATGACTTTGCGATGCCCCATAAATCTTACTGATAACTTGCGTTTTTGTCATGCCGATGTAGAACTTTTTCAACATTATCAGATTAAAGTGATAGGGATTTCATATATACCAGACTTTTGATCCACTGGAATCCTATCGATTTTATTACTGACGATATCAATGAGGTAAGGAGGTGGAATAGCGACCAACTTTATATTATATTTCTGCATGATCTTTTTTATCTTTTCGAATATAGTGGAAATGTGGTGAAATTTTCTGTAGACCATAAGTGTATTATTATCCTGCCGTTGACCTGAAGGAGGGGGATCCTTGCACTTCTGAATTATCTTATCTATATATTTTGCTGGAAAACCATGATCAAATACTATTTTCTGTCTAAACTCGATTTCTGCATGTAATTGGTCATCTGAGCAAATCATAAATGCTATTTTAATGAATAACTGAAATGCAGAGATTTTATATTGAAAGGGTACGTTTTCTGAAAAAGGGATATGAGTGTTTTCTTTAATAGGTTTTCTATAAACTGAAAAGTTTAATTCAGAGTTGCATCTATTAATTTGAACAATCTATAAATGGAAGTGAAGCAGTTTTTTCGATTTAAATGGGGAATTTTACACAGTTACTTAATTTATTAATATCTTGAAGAAAATTAGTTAAATCAGATAAACTGTAGTTCCGTAAGATAAAAACATCATCAAGATATCTTAACCAACATTCGGTTCTCAAATTAAACGTATCAAAGATCTTATGTTCTAGAGGCCTTAATACAAACTCTGAAAATAAACCGGAAACTAGTTTCTGGTTTCCGGTTCTTCATTGATATCGTCAGTAATAAAATCGATAGGATCCCAATGGATCAAAAGTCTGGTATATATGAAATCCCTATCACTTTATCTGATAATGTTGAAAAGTCTACACCGGCATGACAAAACGCATGTTATCAGTAAGAATTATGGAGCATCGCAAAGACATTAAACAACGTAAACAAAATACAGCTCTTTCTAGGTTCTACTTAGCTAATGAAGCCTGCCATATTAACTTTGCTGAAGCAAAAATTATAGTTCCGTGCAATAAACCCTTTGGAAGTAAAATTAGAGAATCAGTTGAAATCATTGCACGTGAAGATAAACCTTGTAACGATAATTTATCCTATAATATCCCCAAAATCTGGCATAATATCATAAAGCCATGATTCTACATCTAATTACAATATTTCAGCTTAAACTTGTATTATATTGCCAAAACATGAATGAAAACTCAGTTAAACGTTGTTTTGTCCCTCGTGTGTAGATAGCAGCACTCGTGGTTTCTTAAATCGACCTTTTTGATTCATCTGATTTCAGTTCATTAATAATTATTTATTTTCACTAGATGGCAAAACTACATTTTTGTATTCAAATCATTGGTCAAGTTTCGACTAATTTTCTCTTGCACAGGAAGCTTTCGTCTCTGAACTTTGAGCCTTTTTACCGTCATATTTTCCTGAAGACGGCTGTAGAAACAGCTCGAAACGTAGAAATTAACTTTTAACTTATTAAAGTTCCTCTTTTGTGTACCATTAAGCAATATTGTGTCTTTATTTATTATATTTTATGGTGCAATTGCAAAGTATGTGTTATTAAATTATTATTGTTAAAAAAATGGGGGGGGGGGGTTGAGATTTGCTTATTTTTGCTGACAAGGGGGCAAGGGGTGTCAAAAATTGCCAATGACATGCTTACGTAATATTTGAACAGCCCCAAAGGCAAAAGTAATCATCCTTTTAAAAATATTTTTGTTTTCTGTAACCAATATTGCTTTTGGAACAAGATAAAGTAATGTATCTATAATTCATTCTAAACTGTATAACTAATCGGTGTATTAAACGAATTTTATAACAGGTTATTTTAATAACACTTTTAAATTTCATTAGTAGATAAAGGTTTAAATAGTCTAAATAGTCCAAATCTGTTATAATGAACCATTCAAACTGGGTCTTTCTTTTATGGAAATCCTGTATATTGGTTTCTATACACGCAAATAACGCTATTCTAAATCATGAACAACTCGGAAGAGGCTATTCTATAATTTCGCTCCCGTTTCTACTATATTTTCATAGATTAAGAAAGATTTGTCTTTCTTTACAATGTAGAATCTTTAAAATCAATAGATGACAGATGGAATAAATTACACGTTAAAACTTTTACACATATTATCTAAAAAAGTTTATATTGTTAATGATGCATACAACTTTTTACAAACTATTCAACGCTACTTCTTTCCAGTAAATTAATGACTAAGTAATTTACTTATGAAAGCTCAAGCAAATAATTAATTAACAATTAAGTTATTACAGAAGATAACAAGTTATTTTAGATGAATATTTGTAAGAAGAAAAAGAGCTGAAAATGTTTTTTTTCCTGAAAAACGTAATTTGTAGCTCATTTGTTTTGAAACATATTAATTTTTTCTTGCAGTTTATGTATTTCTTTTACAATTGATTGATTATTACATCGTATTGAAAATAATCAATTATTCCATTTTTACTTTCTTCTATCTTCAACAGAAGAAAGGGTTGTAATAGAAATTTCTTTAACTTCCGGTTTTCGACGGATTTACACGTTTTAGGGGCCAGAGATCCCAAAACATGTTTATAAAAAAAAAGTCTGTCTGTCCGTGTGTCTGTTTGTAGTCATTGTACCACCAAAAAATGCATGAAGTTATGCATAGAATTGAACAAAAATTTTTGTGTATATTTTTGGCTATGGTCAGCAGGTCCTTCTTCAGTTTCGAAATATTTCGCCGGAAGGGGACGCTGCAAAAGCGATTTTTGCGCCATTTTCATTGTTGTACCATCGAACAGTGTATGAAGTTATGCATAGATTTGAATAAAGTTTTTTGGGTATGTTTTGGGCTTTGTCCAGCAGGTCCTCCTTTAATTTGGAAATATTCCACCAGAAGGGGGCGTATAATAGCGGGTTTCGTGCCATTTTCATTTTTCTACCATCAAAAAGTACATGAAGTTATGCATAGAATGGAACCAATTTTTTGTGTACTTTTTTGGCTATGGTCAACATGTCTTTCATGAATTTTAAAATATTCCACCAGAAGGGGGCGCTGTAATAACGATTTTTGTTTAATTTTCTCGAGTTGTACTGTACATCGGTGGCTCGGGAAGCAACGGGAACTTTGCATATGGTAAGCCGACTAATCGTAAACAGCTGATGTAAAGAAGAATTAGGAAAAATTATTGATTTTATTAAATAGCATGATCAAGATTAACTTGATTTTGTTCCGATTGATTGACTGAAGAAGAAATTTAAGATGAAAGTCAACGTTGATATAGTATTGCACTAATAATAATGAAGTACTAAAATTTGTAACTACTTTTTGAAATATTAAAATGTATGAGATAGAAGAAAGCTTTGGGTTTGGTACATCCAACTAGTTATTTTTGTAACAAATGAAAATATAAAAAGAAGACATAAAATGTGATGTTGTATACAGAAAAAAAAAATCTTTTCTATGCATTTGTTTGAAAAATTATTCATTCTTCACAATTTTTATGAATATCTTTTATGGATATGTTTTATAATTTATCTTTAAATTGTTGTTAAAGATAATAATTTATTTAATTATGATTGTTGTAAATAAAAATAAAAATAAAACGTTAAATATAATTTATTATAGACAAAATCTTATATTGGCGCTTATTACATGTTTCGTTATAAATTTTTCTGCCGTACTTTGCTTTGTAGCACAATTTTGGATATAATGTACCATGAAATTCTTAAAATAAGTTTGTGGGTACATGATATTTCTCTTAAAATATGCCAATAAAGAAGCATAGAAGCAATATAAATCTCTCTTTAAAGTAAAATGAAAGTTAGCAGTATTTAGTATTTGCTTTTTCATCTGTATTTTAAATATTAGATAAAATATAGATATAAAATATATGTTATTAAGTAGCTTTATATATTTTATCACGCATTAATTGTTATATTTCTGTATTATTTCTGAAATTATATAAGTAGATCGATATTATGAATATGTGAAGTCCATCGTTAAAATCGCTGTTATTAAGGAATACCCTTTTTTTCCTAAGAGAACATGAAAATTTTTTGACAAAGATTACAGATTATATAATATTATCCCGACTGCAAATTAATAGGAATATCAATTTAAAAATTTCATTAATGTTTTGTGTATTAGCAAAACAGCTTTGTATCAATGAGGATAATTTTTTATCTTACACGAAAAAATAAAATGTTTGGCAAAACTTACATTGTATACTGTAAAAATAGAATAAAAAGGTTCTAAATCTACAAAAACATAAAATAACCACAAACAAAAATGTACAATGTCCTTAGCTAAGTTACCCACTATTACGAAAACCGCACTTTATCTTCAGAAATTACAGAGATTTATATGTTTCAGAAATGTATTAAAGTAATTATAAAAACAATATTTCTTTTGCTGCAACTGATTTCCGGAAGCGTTTCCCAGCATTTTTGGTATTAAAAAGTTTTCTAAACGAGAAATATTGGATTTTTGGGTGCTATCCATTGTCAAATAAAAATTTCATGCTCAGAAAGCGTGTTTTACCGAGAAGCATAATAAATTAACAACATTGATATTAAAATTAAAATTTATATCATATATTTACTCTTGCACGTATGAATTCAAATACGCAGCTGAAAATGTTTCATTGATAATAAATAGTTTCCTAAAATCCGATATTATGGTCTTAAAGTGCTGATTAAGGGCATCCGGGACACATTTTAAAATATTTTTTATTTATTGTGTTAAAATTCTGAATTTTTTTGTGATGGTTAACCTTATCATTTGTAAACAAAATCACATGATAAAACTTCTCAGAATTTTTAAAAAAAATTTTTATTTAAAATTTATTCAAAAGTGGGGTAATTTAAAATCATTATAACTCGAAATATTATTTACAGAATATCATTTTTTTTTTCATTTAAATAAACAGAAATATATAAAGTTTAATTCTGATTCAGCATTTTTAAAAATATTAATTTATAAAAAAATTAAAAATATTTAACAAAAAAATTTCAGAAAAAGTGGTGTAACTTAAAAAAAAAAATCATATTTTCAAAAGTAAATATTATTTTCAAATATGCTGATTCAAAATTAAAGTAAAATAATTGAAAAAGATATGATCTAAGTTTGAACCCTGTATCTTTAACGGTTCTCGAGTTATAAAGATTTAAATATGAGAAATGGTGAAAAAAACCTATCATGAAGAAAAACGTATTTTTACAAAAAGTCGTTTCCATGACAGCCATTGCTTGAAAGCAAGATTTTGAAAACAAACCAAAACGAAAAAAATTATATTTTTTATTCTAATTCAGATAGAAACATGATTTAAATGTAATTTTAAGCAGGAAAAAACAGAGAATTTTTTTTATGAAATGAAATGTTTTTGCAAAATTTGAAGATTTTTGTGTCCCGGACCCCCTTAATGTACAATGAAAACTATTCGGAAACATTTAAGAAAAAATCAATGACAGCAAAATTGATTTAACTTTTCTAAATGATTCGTTATATCTCGAAAATATATTGGTTTCTGAGTTTTCTAAAGGTAATAAACGCTTTTCGGAATTACAGGTAACGAAAAAAGTTATTGTATATTTTTGTTCATGGCTATTTATAACAAGGTTAATCCCCCAAGATAACAAGATTCCTCATCGGCTTAGTTACTCCAGTCACTATATTTCAGCTATTGGACATGTGACGGAGCTATTGACGTTCTTGTAATGTTAATCGCTATAAAAAAGCGAAGTAGACGAAGTTAAAGGGATATTTTTCTTCTAATAAAATTTATATTCACCAAAAAAGGTAAGTTTGGCTTTTGTTGTATGTTCTTATAAGGGATAATAGCAGATGAAATATAATGTATTTATTTGAGATTTTCTATGAAATATTAAGTGAAAGTTCTTGAAACAGGTATCGAATAATGTGCTAGTTTATAGGTTGCAGCCATATTTCTTCCTACTTCCAGAGCTACTGGCTGAAGCATGTATTGCGATCAATTGAGGCCTCTAACTCTGAGGTCCGGAATAGATGGGCAAAACCATTGGTTAACCTTTTCACCGCCGCAAACTGATATATCTGTTGTCGGTTTCACTGTAATAGAAGGAATATTTAAATTAATATAATTTTACAGATATAATCTAGTTAAAAAAAATTAAGTTATGATTACTACTCTCAAGGCTTATATCCTCCTGAGACCCAAGCAAAATATAATGCATATATTTTTTTTAATATGAGTTTTTTCAACAAATAGGCATAAAAAATGATATTTTTAAAGAAATTAATAAATTTCGATTTTTCAATTTTGTTTTATAGCAGATCCATCTACATGGATGTTCAGGCCATAACTCGCTTTAAAATAATTTTTAAAATGCTAAAAGCATGGGAAAGAATAGAATTTATTATAAAGAACATAAGGCAAGTATTAACATCTGCTATCAAAATTGCAAAAAAAAAAAAAAAAAAAAAAAAAAAAAGTTTAACAAATTAAAATAACATAAAAACGAAACTTGCCAGCAGAACGTAGAATTCCAACTTGACTCATTTATTACGCCATTTTGTAAACAAACTAGTTACCGTTGCCAAAATCCAAAAGTTGGATATTGATTTTTAATTCATACATTACTATGACAAACTAGTTTTAGATTAAAATGAAACAATGAAATTTAACGCAAAATGCTACAATGAAATTTAACGCAATAGAAGGAGAAAGCAAAACATCCATTTAAATGGAAGCCAGGTATCAGGAGGATAAGCCTATATGTAATAAAAAAATTATAACATAATCGAAAAAACATCTTTTTTTAGCATTATAGAAAAATTACAGAGAAAACAACGTTACAATTTTCGCCTTTTGCTCGGCGGTCAGGTGAAGTTTTTTTATAACTATCATATTTTATCTGGTATTTATTTACAGTAATATTTTTAATGAAGTTCTACATAAAATTTGGAGTAAATTAAGTTAAATGTGCATTACAAAAATCATTACTATAAAAAAGTAGGGGGCTGAAACGGGCAAATATTACCCTATTCGTATATTAAGAGACATTTGTATTCTTTTACAGTGTACATAATATGTTCCTAATTTCTAATTAATACGAAATCCGATTTATAAATTACATTTCCTTCTGAAATAAGTAACAGTTAATTATCGACAAAATAATTATATACCATTCATATCAAAATGAAATTATTAAAAATTTTTAGTAGAATATTATATCAATTTTCCATGTAAGTTAAGTTTGAGTAAATGAAATAATTTTATTAATTGAGATTTCTAAAGCCTCTAATGATTATTAGTAATTGGATATAATTGATAGTAATGCTTTGTGCTATTACAGAGTAAAAATACTTTTAATCAAATTATATTAACTCTGTTTACTGACATTTGCTATTTTAAAACCGTCTTTTCTGAAAAACGGCATATATCGAATTGCAATTTAAAAACATCTATTTGCAAATAAAAAAATCGAACTTAATTAATGTCAATGGAAAAACAATCTTTTTGATTTCAAATTTAAAAACAATCTTAATATTTGCTTAATTTTGTTTTACCCCAGGACGTTTCAATTTATTTTAAAGCATGTAATTTATTTATTTTTCAAAAATAAATTTTCAACTGAATATGAAATAAACTACACAATATGAACTTTAAACGTTTTCTGTTTATTTAAGTGATGACATAATAATACTACATGTAAAAATACTAAACAGATGTTTCAAATTTAATTAAACATTTTATTTAAATTTACTATTTGCAAAAGCCGAAACCATCTTACCAACCGCAATAGAAAACGTTTAAAGTTCATATTGCCTTAGTTGGGATCGAATAAAGGTGGAATGTTGCATTTCGTCTAATGATTTTATTTGAATATGAAACATTTTTAAGGTTGAAAAATATAACTACCAAACCTTTCGATTTTTGAGTATTAATAATTGCGAATAGAAATTTTCACATAATATAATGACAGATAATCGCGATTAAATAAGAACCATTTTTATTTGAAATAGTGGAAATTAAAAATTAGAAGGTTTAGCAATTTCCTTCCAAAATCTAGCCCATACGTTACGTTTACGATAGCCATCTTTTATTCGTTTTTAGTCTTTAGATTTTTTTGTTTTATTTATGCCCTTTTTTTGAACATTTCTTGAGATTTTTAACAAATTTATTAAATAAGAAATAATAGTAAAGAGTTTTCTGTTCATTAAAATTTACGGTATTTTAGGGTGTTCATTTTTTGGTAAAAGGTGGAATTCATGGTAATGACAGAAATGTTAAATAATATTTTATGAATTGAGTTATATATTGAGATTATTAATGATTTTTTTCAAACTGAGTTTTAGAAAGTTCTACTTTTACAAAAATTTCAAGGAAATCGTGATAATGAAGGTTATAGAAATCATATACTTGTAAAATAACATATTTTTGTTTCATTTAGACTTTCCGGGTATTTAATATTTTTTAATACAAGAAAATGATGCAGCAACAGAAAAGAAGGGACACATAATTCTTCCGGAAATTTAACTAAAACAAAACAATCGATAATTATTTTATCCCCATAAATAAATCATAGAAATATGTGTATGATGTTTTTTTTTTCAATTTAACAAATATAAGAAGCTCTAGAAAAATCAACATATATTTCCAACTGATCATTATTTTTCTTGCTATGTTTAATGCACCAATTTGCATACAAAATAGTTTTTGAGACATATTTGAAGCATAAAATATATTTTCTTTTATTTATAGCAAGTATTTAGAACAGAAATCACATATTAATGCAAATATGCTGTCATCGAGAGAAGTGAAATCATTTTTCTTTTATCGTTATCTAGACATTATCTTCGCCTTGTTGTATTAACAGTATCCTATTTCAAATGAAATTAATGGCCTGAAGGATAACAGAGACATTTATCTGCGCACGGCTCTAATAAATCTCTCTCAGGATCTGCTTGACTGCTTATATCTCAAAAACTGTTGAAAGGATTTTAATAAAACTTGGAGGAAACAATTTATATAGTATAATAAAGAATGAAAAACCATGTATGAGGACATAGATTTTGAAACACTTTCTGATAGTATCGGAATATTATAAAGAAAGTTCAATTTTGTTGTTACAATAAAATGAGATATATAAATAAACATAAAAACCCACAACTCAATAAAAATTCACTTTCAGAAACTTCTGACAAAGGACAATAATGTATCCTAATTCATTCGTGTAATATTGTAGATAGTTTAAACACCTCGTAATGCACTAAAAATATTAAGTAATTAAATAAGCTGGTATAAAATGATAAGATAAAATATCTTCTCAAAAACACCATAAAGATTTTCATACGAAGGCCTTTCGAAAGAACTAGTCTTTTTTCATGAAGCGCTGATAACAAGTCTTAGTACTTTGAAGACAGCAGCAAGATTGACAGAGAACAGGCAAGGGAAAGGGACAAGGTGAAGAAATAGCCAATAGGGAAGCATGAATAGGAAACAGCCAATAAGAAAACAGAAGGCATCAGCCAATTACACAAGAGCATTAACCTAAGAGAAGAACACCGACCAGCAGGAGAATAATGAAACAATTTAATAAAAACAAACACAAAATACAAATATATAAAATAATACATAATTAAATCAAATAAAAAATAGCAATTAGCAATTACAGATGGGTGACAAAATAATACGAATACCCATGCAAAAGGCATGGTTCATTTCAAAGAAGCAGAATGCGCATGTCACTTTGCACTCAATTCTGCCACTTAGTGGTTATGAAAGGTAAGGTATCAGTCATAGGTGTTGCATGTGCTTACCATACGCTATGGAAAACTCAATAATGACTGGCTTATCAGAGTTAAAAAAAGAAATGATTTTGGAATGAGGTGCGCTGGTTGCTCCGGGCCGGAAACAGCCAATTAATTGGGGCGTGCAAGGAGAACTGTGTCAGCCGTTATGAAAGCTTACAGGAAATGCGGTAAAGTGTCGTCTGCGAAGTACAACAGTGGACGTAAAAGAAAGTTTTCTGAGAGGGATAAAAGAGAGTTGACCCGACTAGCGGTCAAAAGCGCAGGCAGTCTTTATCCCAGACAACGTCAAAGATAAATAATCACTCCAGAATCCCATTTCAGCAGTACTGTGCAGGGATGAACAGGGATAACCGCCCCGGGAATCCAGCTTTCGCTTTAGAGTATAAGTGCAATAAAAAAATGATAGGGAAAAAATTAGAATAATATATAAGAAAAAATATATAAATCTGAAAAATATAAAAATTATATGGTAGGTGTGAACAAGTTTACAAGTTTACAGTGATACAAGCTGCAGACAGCATAGTCGAATAAGATTTTTCATTAATAATAACTTCACAATTAAGATAAATGGTTAAATATTCAAGAAAGTCCAGTTCCGAAGGGCTATTGCTATTAAAGATAATTTTTGCATTTTGAAATTAAAATTATGGCAAGAATCCCAAGAATGCTTGGCAATAGAAGATTTAGAAATTTCCTGATTATTAACATAACAAGTTGTTCTTTTAAGCGGATTTCAAGATTTCTTTTATATTGACCAATATAAGAAAGATGACAACATTTACAAGGAACAATATAGATTCCCCATTTATGAAAATGAGGAACCAGAGACTTAATGGAAGGTAATTGGAATTTATTGACAGGCTTAAAAATAACGTTAAAGTTAAAATGTTTTAAAACTTTAGCTAATTTGAAACATAAAGCGGAATAAAAAGGTAAAACAATCAAATTATCAGGTTTGTTTTTCTCAAATTTAGAAAGAGTAGAATTGCTAAAGGTTCTATTAAATTTCTTCATAACTTTGTTGATAACAGAATTGACCTTCTTTGACAGCAACACATTTTAAGTAATTAAGTTCATCCTTAAGGGATACAGCATCTGAAATAAATTTGAGGGCACTATTTACATAACAGTAAAAGACACCGATTTTCTGGTTAACAGGACGATTTGATAGAGCATGAGGTGGGTTAGAAACAGTAAAAGGTTTTCTATAAACACAAGTTTTGAAAAAAGAATCACATCTAGTAACTAAAACATCAAGGAAAGGTAGTTTGTTTATTACTATTAACTCAAAAGTAAACTGGATATGTGGGTCGATTGAATTGACAGTATGAAGAATGATGGAAATATCAAATGCATTATTAACTAAAACAAAAGTATCGTCAACATAGCGTATCCAACATTTAAAATTTATCAGATTCAATAATTCTTTCTTAAAATAATGCATATAAATGCTACAGAGAATTGGGGAAAGAGGATTACCCATACAGATCGCTTGAAAAATTTATTATCAAATTCAAAAGTAGTATCATTAATGCAGATTTTAGTTAAGTTAATAAAATCCTTGTCTTCAGCATCGGAATAATGAAATTACCGTAATCTATATTCCAAACATAAAAGAGCACCTTCAATTAGAAAATCAGTAAATAAAGATTTGACATCAAGAGAAAGTATAGAACAATTGGATGGATTAACAATTTTTAATTTAGTTACAAAATCATAAGAATTTTGAATCACATGCGTATTACTATAGCATGAAGGAGAAAAAATGGAAGTTAAAACTTGGCTAGAGGATAAGCAGCTGTACGAATGTTAGAGACAATGGTCCTTAAGGGATTATTGTTCTTATTAAGTTGACGCAAAGCTTAAAAACGAGTACAGATGGCTGAAGTTGGAATAACACAGTGCTTTGTATAATCACTTAAAACAACAGAATTCTTAACAGCCTTTTTGACATTAGAAAGATGTGAATTAGTAGGCCCTTTTGACTTCAGTGTAAGGACCTTCACGTAAAAGAGCATACACTTTATCAGAATAATATATTTTATCCATTAGTACAATTGACTGTCTTTATCTGCTTTAGTTATAATAAGATTATCATTAGACTTAGGGCAAAACGTTGAGAGCTTCAAAGATTAGATTTATATCTTAAATTATTTGAAGAAATAGTATCAGCAAGGATGTAACGAAGAATTTCTTTTTGAGATGGAGCGAATTTATTTACTATGTTTAAAGGAAGACTCAATGGGAGCAATCAGTTTGATGAGAGAAGGTTTGGAAGATTAAGAAAAAATTAAAACAAGATTTAAAATGCCTTTTTCGCTCAATAGTTAGGGCATGAGAAGAAAGATTAACAATGCAGTTCTCACTTGTGAGATGCTTATTTGACATTTGAAATATTTTAGGTTTATTACATAATGAAGAAAACCTTTTATAAAGTTTATTTTGATGAACAGCTTTAAAAGTGTACAAATAAAACCAACATTTATTTTCAAATTTTCAAACCTTGACAGTTTCTCTGAAATTACTTTTTCTGTTCCCCATTCGTTTTGCAGTATATTGAAACAGTAGTAAATAAATAATTAAATTAATTACTTAAAGAATTAAAAGCAAGTACATGTAAAGATATGAATGAAAACAGCTTTTAAAAAATTTGTGTCCCAAAACAAAATAATTATTTTAATGTACAACATTTTTATGATATATGTTAATAAGGTACACGACCGTGTTATAAAATTATTTTTTCATAGCTTTAAAACAGAAGTATCTGAAATATTAAATTATGTTAGATTTCACTTAAAGGTGAACTGACATCTGGATAACATCTGAACCGTTTATTTGGAGTTAATTCATATTAAATAGATTTTCAAAAGAATAAATTCACACTTATTTCATACCAGATCGAATCGTTATTTATTTTTCATTGCTTAACTTATCAAGAAAAGAAATTTAAATACAAGAACATCTATTTCAAACGAGTTTAATCTTTAAGCTACCAATAACATGCATGTTTACAACTGAAGGAGAAAAGAAACACGAATGAGAAAGCAACGATTATAGAACTTAAATTCTGCCGTCCCAGTGGTTCATAAATAACAACGACGTATTTAGTTTTATATAAACTCTCTCCGATTTACATGTCTCTTCGCCGATTTATGAATGGTAATAGATATTCCGCACGGTTTACACATTTGGGATTGTATTTTTTAAGCCTGTGACGCATATTTATGTTATGTTATGTACCAGAGATATGCGTGTATTTTATCTTAGTTGGTGGAATATGATCAGTATACTTTTAGAATGTTATACAGTTTCAGCAAACCATCTGGTTTTTATACAGAGCCTCACGAAGGAATACTATGAACACTAATGCATACAAAAAAATGTGAAACTTTAATTGTATTCCATTAATGTCGGAAATTGTTTCATGAACTATGCTTGATCTTTCTTTTCTTTTTATTTCACCACAATACCAGCTAATAATGGTTGCAGACAATGAAATTTCTCTTTGTTTTTTAAGTCGATGCATTTTGTTCATTTACATTTGGTCCACAAAATAGAATGTAATGTAATGTACTTTAAGTGTACTTTTGTACTTTAAGCGAAATGTATGAATGCCTTAAATATGGAAATGTTTGAAAACTGTTTCCCTGCTCAAAACTTGCTAAAATATTGCAGAAACCAAAGCAAAATAGCGATTATTTGGCTCAGAAACTGCTATCGCTTTGGTTGCAAAACAACCATACAAATTTTAATTCCAAAAACTCTCTGGACTGCGGGATAGTCACTAATTTGTGAAGGAAAACAGCTTACTACCATTTGCTTATTCATGGTAGTCTTTTTAGTTTTATGATGCATATCCATTTCTATTCTTTTCCCAAATGCAAAATATTATTGGGTTAATACTGGGTATGATAGCTAAATAAGGGTGGTCTTGGCTGAATAATGAAACATTGTCCCGTTTTTAAGTTCTTAGCATTACACCAATATTTTGATAATATTGCCAAAATACATTGACTTTACATTTGAAAAATTTACAATGAATGTAGCTTTGGCGTAATACTGTGCCAATATTATGTTGCTACTGTGGTTTGTAATTTCCGAACATTGGTTCCTTCTTGAATTTTACCCACTATTGCAGAATGAAATTAATATTTCAAAAATAAATACGTCAAATAATTGCATAGATATAGCTTTATATTTTTTTCATTGTATCATTGATAACGGTCAGTGGGTTTCCTATATCCCACTTGCATCAGAAAGAAGCCTCTTATTCATACTGTTACCGATATCGTTTCTATACCTTTAGGTTCGTGTTTTCAGGTGGAAAAAGTAATAGTCAGAGTTTTATAGCCCTATGCAATTTTTGAATAAATATTTTAAATAATATTTCTTAAAGAGAAGTTCAATATAAAAAATATTATTTACAAAATTCTGCTGAGAAGAGTATGGACAATGCCATATAAGTAATCAGATTTGCAGTAAAACTTTATGAAAAAAATAAAATTTAATTCATAACGCGTTAAACAACTGAAGCGCTCGTTCATACTACAAGAAAGCGTAAAGATAAATGTGTTGAAAATCAATCTTCAACTTACAATTCTTCTTTCAATAAAAATATGTATTTTTAATCTTCTTAGATATTTTCTATTTTATTTCCTCTTAAGATTCCTTTATATATTATTTCCTTTCCTAACACCACGATACTGTTACACTTTGCAAAATTTGACTTATAAACGTTTCAAGTGGAAAATTTAAAAGACTGTGTAAAAAGCTTGAAAAGTAATATTTCGCCACAAAACGATGAAATGCCTTGAATAATTTAAAAGACTGCGTAAAAAGCTTGAAAAGTAATATTTCGTCACAAAACGATGAAATGCCTTGAATAATTTGTAAGTATGTGTGCAAATACATAGGGAACTTTCAAGTGAAATAATTTCATACATTATTACGCAAAAATATCCTGAGTATAGGCAGATAATACAACAGTTTAAGTACCAGAAAGTTTTATCTAGCTACAAACTACTTTATGCAGCATTCAGCATTACCCTCATCTGCAATTAGTTAAAAAGTTGTTATCATTTCCATACATTCTACTGGGCCGCGTATCATCTTAATCGTCAAAAATATCCGGAGTTTTATTTGTTTCTGAAAACAAAAACCTCTCTTTTTAAGTGTTGAACACATTTGCAATATTATTTATGTCTGAAACATACCCATGCTTTTTAAATGCTATGCTATCAAAAAGTATGAATTAATTTAAGTAAGAAAGTATTAAAGTATTTCTTTTAAAAGCTTTACATTTAAAGAGCATCCTAAAAGTTACGTATTTTTAAAGATTTTATTATAATAGATATCATTTTAATGATAAATTAAAATAAAAAGCGGTATATAATTTATAATTAAGAAAAATAACATTAATAAATATAGCTATCCCGAAGCTACTAGTTAAAATAAGGTTAGAATTTTGTTATTAGTTTTTTGCATCAGCGTGAAAATTTCCGGTCACAAAGCATAGTCAAAAATAATTAAAAGCACACTTTGTGAGATACCCCTTAGCACAGATATACATGGAATATATTAGTAGTTTTACATTTTACCAGTGCACCCATGCGAGGTTATTGTGATATAATTTTCATCAATTTATAATTATCTGCAGTTGTTTAATCAACTTGTTAAAACGAAATATGAGTGCACTATGTTAAGAGCCTGTTTCAAAACCTTTTGTACTATATTACTGCATTCATCGTTGCGCGTTTTGTATGAGCACAGAAAAAGGGAGGTTGTCATCATAAATAATATGCATGATTATACTTAACCTAAAAGTATAACGAAAATTCATTATGAAATATCAGGTGTGGGCAAAAAATTATTTTCAATGATACCTCATTCATCTTTGTACACTACATATTAGTACAATTCAGTATGCGACTTCAGATAAGGGCAGAAATCCTATAAAATGATATCGAAAGTGTTGTTGACAACCGAAATAATATATAATGATGATATTAATTAAGATAATCTTTTCTCGGATTAAACTACTGGAATTTTCCTTTTATAGCTTCATGGAAATCAAAACAGTTAAATTTAGCGATATGAATAGGAATTAACTATGTGTTATCTGCTACAGACATTTTGCTAATCTTCTTGAAAGCAATTTCGTAGGTAGTTTTCTAGACATAATTTTTGATAGACAAGAATAAGAAAACACAAACTTGAAATGGTAAAAATAAAAAAAAAACTTTTCGAAAAGAAATTTTAGATACCTTCATCAAAATTTACTACAATTCCAAATATATAATATTTATCAATTCATATATCTTAGCTATATTAATATTATAGAGAAGTAAAGTTTGTTTGTTTTTATGAGGTAATCTCTGGAACTTCCGAACCGATATCAAAAGTAATGATACCAAAATGATGGCTTTAGTCCCTTTTCCAGCATAGGCTATATCTTTTGTCGATGCCACTAACACAAAGGGGTGCAGGATCAAAAAACGTTCTAAAAATGCGATTTTTGTCTTACTGAAGGGCCTAGAAACATGAAATTTGGTATGGGAGTTACTTATAAAATATAAATGATCTCTAAGAATATTTCCTAAAAAAAAAATCGAAATTAAAAAGGGGTGAAAAGCATTCTAAAAAAACTTTCTAAATGGCCATTTCTACGCAATCTCAGGAAGTACCGAACCGATTTCAAGAATAATGGTGTGAAAACGATGGTGACAGCCCTTGCTCTAACCTAAGTTATATTTTATGTCGGTGCCACTACCTCAGAGGGGGTGCAGGAGCAAAAAACGTTCTAAAAAGGCGATTTTTGAGTTACTGAAGGGCCTAGAAATATGAAATTTGGCATGGTAGTTACTTATTAAATTTAAATGATATCTAAGAACATTTCTTAAAAAATTCAAAATTTGAAACGGGTGATAATGTGCGAAAAGCGTTCTAAAAACCATTCTAAATGGCGATTTCTAAGCAATCTCAGAAACTATCAAACCGATTTCAAAAGTAATGGTTGGAAATTATTGGTGACAGCCCTTGCTCTGAGATATAGTGTCTATTGTATGTCGGTGACGCTACCAACTGGGAGTTTCAGGAGCAAAAAACGTTCTAAATTGTGATTTTGTGTCACTGCAGGGGCTAGCAACTTGAAATATGGCATGGTAATTACTTATTAGATGTAAACGCTCTCTAAGAACAGTTTATAAAAAATTCGAAATTTGAAAGGGTTGAAAATGTGCGAAAAGCATTCTAAAAACGTTCTAAATTGCGATTTCTGCGCAATCTCAGGAAATATCAAACCGATTTGAAAAGTAATGGTTGCAAATTGATGATGACAGTCCCTGCTCCGACATAGACTATATTTTATATTGTTGTCACTACCACCTGCGGGTTTCAGGAGCAAAAAAATGTTCCAAGTTGCGTATTTTGTGATAC
The DNA here is from genome assembly GCA_963932465.1 of Maratus speciosus. NCBI lineage: Eukaryota > Metazoa > Arthropoda > Arachnida > Araneae > Salticidae > Maratus > Maratus speciosus. The sequence continues at coordinate 64,979,355 of OZ010789.1, forward strand.
TGAAAGGTCTAACATTTTGAAATTTGGCATGGTAATGACTTAAAAGATGCAAATGATTTCTAAGAATCATCGAAAGAAAATTTCAAATTTAAAATGATGAAGCGAGCGAAGAGGGGTCTAAAAACATTCTAAATTACGATTTTTATGCAGTCTTATGAAATACCAAACCGATTTCAAAAATAATGGTTGCAAATTGGTGTTGATAGAACCTGCTCAAACATAAGCTCTATTTTATGTCGGTGCCACTACCACCAGAGGGTTGCAGGAGCAAAAGACGTACTAAGTTGCGATTTCTGAGAGACTAGAAATTTTAAATGTGGCGTGGTAGTTACTTATAAAATATAAATGCCCTCTAAGAACAGTCGAAAATAAATTCGAAATTTAAAAGCGGCGAAGCGAAAGAAAGGAGCGAAACGCTTTCTAAAAAAGCCCTATTTTACGATTTCTGTTCAATATCAGGAAACAATAAACATATTACATAAGTAATGGTTGTGAATCAATAGTGACAGTCTCTGATCCTACACAGGCTACATTGTATGCCGGTGCTACCACCTGAGGTTGGCAGGAACAAGAAACGTTCTAAAAAAGCCATTAAAAACTTTCTAAATTACGTTTCCAGTGGAATATTAGGAAATACCAAATCGACTGCAAAATGAATGTTGGCCAATTAATGGTGACAGTCTCTGTTTCAACATAGGCATTTTATGTTAGCGCCACTACCATCAGAGTGCTGGTAGACCATTAGACAAGAATGGAATTTGACATGATGGTTAATTTTAAGATGTAAATGAACTAAGATGTATTAAGAACGGCTTCTAAAAAATTCAAAATTTCAAATGAATACTGAAATGATTGCAGGAAATGAGCATAAACGCTACAAAATACTTTCTAAATTATCACTTCTTTAGAATTAGTTTTAGTTTTTATTAATTTAAGTTCCATTTTTGCCTAATGCAGTGTAATATTGAAGTTTAGTCAAACTGTGGCTTAATCAGTAATTTTTGAATTATTCCTCAAAGTATAATTTCTTCTAATAAAAATAAGACATACAAATATCACTTAGCATATTTCAACTATTATGCGAGCAAAGCCGCGGGGTTTGCTAGTATGTTATATTTTCTTGTAAATCTCAAACCTTTGTTAAAAAAAATGTTTTGTAACATTAAGAAAGTAATCTTAAGTTGTTTGTGAAGGAAGTTTAGAAATGGAATCTTTATTTGGAAATTAAATAATGAAACTATTTTGTTGGAAAATGTTAATTATTTCCAAATACATTAATGCCGCAATGACATAAGTACTGTTATTAGTTATTACCGTACTGGTACATTCCAATGAGGAATTTGCACACATGGGGGATTTGATCATTTTTATATTTTTCTGATAATTCCACATCCACAGTTTTCAAAAATGTTCTCAAAAACGCAAAAAATATCAATAATATTAAATAATTAATCCTAAAAGTAAGCTAAAATCACGTCTCTCCAAATCGGGGCGTGGCTTACTATGACGTCACAGTTCACGACATGCAATGTTTACATTTTGTCAGCAAGCAGAATGGAAAGAAAAGTGATATAGTCTTTGGAAATAAAGGTTCAAAATTTTTAAACTACTGATTTTACAAATTTGGTTCTTTCGCATCTGGATGTTATTTTGTACGTTGATTTATAAAATGTTAATTTGAAAAAAATTGAACGGTAAGTTTATGAAAAAATCGATTTTTAAACACATTAAAAATCTTTTCACATAGAGAGAGTTGACGGGATATTGTTAAAATTAGGAAAAATACAGAACCGATCGCTTTTAAAATTTGATGTTGTTTTTAACGCATAATAAGGATTTTATAAATTTAGGGTGAGTTGATTTTTGGTGGTGGTGGGGAGGGGGGGGGGGAACGCAAAAAAAGAGAAAACTGAGTTTTCTCTTTTGTTCTTCAGATCAACTGTTTATTGCGTTTTAAATGCGATTTTTCACTTAACACTCAAATAAATATTATTTTTTAACATTAGATATTTGAAAGAGTGGGAAATGCAGGGGGATTGGAGGGTCGTCAGGGGAGGTACTATTTTCTAAATTTTGAGTACACGCCTCATGTGACATATCATTAGAAAGATGTATGAAAACTTATTCATATTATGCACATCCGGTGCCCCTCGCCCCCACTTCACACCTGGGGGCACTTTTGTAAATTTTTAGGTTTTTTTTTTACAGGAATTTGCAGTACTATACGGTGCCGCAGGCAGGGGGGATCTGGTTCTCGTTTTTTTTTCTGTTGATTTTTTTTTTTTAAGATTATGCAGTGCAGTCGAAGCACGCCTGCTACACGGTGTCGAAGGCAGCGGGGACCCGAATTATTTTTGTGTTGGAAAGTAAAAAGTTAATATTAAAAATGTTTTGTGGGTAGTTTCAATATTTTTACGTTTTTTAATCTCTATTAAGACATGACAAAATATTTTTTCGAAATAAATCCTTTATTTTTTAAACCTAGTCCCTAGTTTAATAAAAATGTACACTTACACAATAAAATTTTTATTTACTTCCTGAATTAAAAACTAACATATTTGTGTGTGTCATTTCTTAGACGTTTCTACGTTTTACCTATTTAATCATCAATAACACAGGATTATTGCTTATGCATCTTTACAGATACAATACACGTATGAAATATACTATATAGTGTTTTGTTCTGTTTTTAAATACGAATGAGCACATTATAAATATGAATGCTTTTTTTTCTCTTGAGTAACTGTTTATTCAATCAATTAATGTTCTAAAATAAAAATATTTAAACAAAATCAAATATGAACTTACTGAAAAATGATCTTCAGAAGATCAAACAGAGGATGTATTAGATAAATTAGGATTGCTCTTGTCATCTCTCTACATAGCTTTATTCCATGATTTTCTAGAGGCACATTGAAAAACAACTTTTCACTAGAAGTTACTGGTTGTATTAGTGCAGAGTGGCACAATGCAGTACAGTAAAACCACCTTAAAGCGACCACGTTACGTTCCAATAAAAATTTATCGTTTAGAGAGGTGGTCTCTTAATGGAGGTCATGTTTAAATCTAGATTTTAATTGTTGAAAAAAGGTACGAAATAATGTTACTAAAATTTACTTTTCACATTAGGAAAAAATATAAAAAATTAAGTATCAAAATAAAAGTTAATTACATAAGTTAATTACTGTAGAGTTTAAAAAATGAATATATTGACGTATGCTTTGATTTTACGGTTTTATCTTTCATAACTTTTATTTCCAAGTCCTATCGGAATTCAGTAAATAAATGCAATTTTTTTTTGGACGGGAACAAATAATAACAATTTTATTAATTTGCATATTTCTTTGAGAGTTTCCTAAAAGAATAGGGCAGGGATGTTTATTGATCTTCATTCTTAATTCGTCATCAGAGTTAAATTCATTGTCTAAAAAGACATAAAGGGGTTTAAACACTTAAAAGTTACCGGAATAATAAAAAAAAAATCTAAACTTAGTGTAGAAGTTTGATGAATAATGTGCCCTCCGGAATTATTTTTCTAATAAAACTTTCTTCAAGTGACCAGGAAAAAACGGAATTTCTTTCCTTTTCTTCAAAGAAATGGGCCGCTCGTGGAGGGGGTTCAACTGGGATGGTCTCTGAATGGAGGTAAAATTAGTATTGAGCCTATGGGAATAAATTTCGTTCAATGAAAAAATGATCGTTCAGGGAGGTGGTCGCTTAATGGAGGTGGTCTCACAGGGAGGTTTCACTGTATTTATAATATGACTTTGTGTTCTCAGTCATAATAATTTTAGAAACAGCAATATTTAAAACGGACAAGTTGAAAAGCGACGCACGTAAACAATATATGTCGTTTGTTGTCGTGAACTGTGACGTCAGATGTATTACGGAGCGGTTCGGGATACGGTAAATAGTGCGATATTAAAACAATCATAAATCAATAATAAAAGCTCAAAAACAAAATGCAGGCTACCCTTCTTATTTTTTCATGTACTATTATTTTGTGATAAAGTTAGAAAACGTACAAATTCTCCATTTTATATATAGTATAGCATCTTTAAAATCGATAGATGACAGAATAGAATATTAGGACGTATGAAAAGAATTGTCATTTTTTGAATGCTTAGTTCCCAAAGCCTGTAGCTCACTTTCCCACCACTATTGTTGAAAATAAAATGCCACGAAGAAGGTTATATGTTGCTCTGCATTTTATAAGCACACAGATTTCTCCCGTTTATGTTTAGGAGCCATAATGTGTTATAAGAATAATGAGATCTTAAGTCAATGTTTCAAACTAGGCTTTAAAGGTAGTGAAGCTTTTTGCAAAATTTGGGAAACAAAAAGTGAGGAAAATATTAATGTTCTGACAGCTCAAATCTTACTCGAATGTTTTAGTGCATGAGACCTCAGCTTTGAAATACAACATAAAATAGGCTGGCCAGGAGTTGTGAATTTACAAAATTAAAGTAGGGCATAATCCAACCGTTAGCGATGGAAAAGCTATCGCAGTAACTAGACACTCCAAGCATACCACGTGTCGAGCTTTGCATAAGCTTAAAATAACTTATAGGAAGTGGAGAGAGGGCAAAAAATGAAAATACTTCCATACACCCTAATAAATTAGATGTTAAAACTTTTACACAGATTATTTTTAAAAGTGTACATTGTTAATGATGCTTGCGACTTTTTACTAAGTATTCAACGCTAACTTTTTCCTGTAAATTAACGACTAAGTAATTTACTTACGAAAGTTCATGCAAATAATTAATTAACAATTAAGTTGCTAAAGGAGATAACAAGTTATTCTTGTTGAACATTTGTGAGAAAAAAAAGACCTGAAAATTGGTTTCTTTTCGAAAAAACTAATTTGTAGCTCATTTGCTTTGAAACTTATAATTTTTTCTTTCTGTTAATGTATTTTCTTTACAATTAATTGACTATTATATTGTACTGAATATAATAAATTATTAAATTTTTATTGCTGTAACAAAGAAAAATGTAACAAGCAGACATAAAATATGATTTTGTCTTTTCTTCTATGCTTTTGTTTTGAAAATCACTCATTCTTCATAATTTTTATGAATATCCTTAGTGATATGTTTAATAACTAATTTATCGTTAAATTGTTCTCAGGGATAATAATTTATTTAAGTTTAATTGTTGTAAAATGAAAAATGAAAAACAAAAAACATTAAATTTAATTTATTATTGAGAAAATCTTTATTTAGCCTTTATTTCTTTCGTCATACATTTTTCTTTAGGACTTTGATTTTGCAGCCTAAAAATTTTGGATAGGATGTAATTATCAAATTCTTGGACTATGTTTCAGCATACATGATATTTCTCTTAAAATATGCCAATACAGAATTATGGAAGAAAAATAAATCTCACATATGGAAGGATAGAAGTATTTACTATTTGCTTTTTCATGGATATGTTTGAATATCAGATAAAATATAGATATCAAATTATATGTTATTATATAGTGTCATAAATGTTTCTCGTAAATATTGTCATATTTTTCTGTTACATGTAAAATGATATTAGTAGATCAATATTATAAATATGTTAAGTCCATTGTTAAAATCGCTGTTTTAGGTAGCTTTCATTACAAAAAGCTACCTATTGCACTCGTTCGGAGGAAAGCGATTTAAAAAAATTTTGGTATATTTTCATCGATCATGACCCCCAGACCCCGAAACCACCCTCCGTTCAAAATTGACATATATATATATATATATATATATCTGACCTTTGTCACACTGTAACTCTCGTATTCATGAACCGATTTGGATGTAATTCGGTGTGTACATAGTATATACCAATGTCTCGACCGAGTTCGTTGACCAGCTTCATCCGCCATTTTGTTTCAAAATGGCGGCCATTTAAATTTTTTTTTTTAATTTAAAATTTGAAATGTGGTACCAAAAAATTGAAAGTGGAAAAATATTTTTTTCTTATGTATTTGACCTTTATACAAAGATTCCGAAGCAGTTTTTGTTTCGTCTATATCTTAAAAAATGGCTGAGATATAGCATTTTGAATTTCTAGCGTGGCTGACATTTTGAAACGTCCTGAGTTTTGTCACGCGATAAAAGGCGTATTTATTTATGAACCGATTTGGATGTAACTTCGTTTATACATAGTACATATAAATGTCTCGACCGATTTCGTTGGCCAGCTTCGTCCGCCATTTTGTTTAAAAATGGTGGCCATTTAAATTTTTAAGAAAAATTTAAATTTGAAATGTGGTACCAAAAAATTGAAAATTGAAAAAATATCTTTTTCTTATGTGTTTGACCTTGATAAAAAGATTCGGGAGCAGTTTTTGTTTCGTCTATATCTTAAAAAATGGCTGAGTTATAGCATTTTGAATTTCTAGCGTGGCTGACATTTTGAAACGTCCTGATTTTTGTCACGTGATAACGGGCGTATTTATGAACCGATTTGGATGTACCTTGGTATGTACATAGTACATACAAATATTTCGACCGAGATCGTTTTCCAGATTCATCCGCCATCTTGTTTCAAAATGGCGGCCATTTAAAAAATTTAAAAAAAATTAAAATTTTAAATGAGATACCAAAAAATTGGAAAATGAAAAAGATTTTTTTCGTATGTGTTTGACCTTAATACAAAGATTCCGGAACAGTTTTTCTTTCGTCTATATCTAAAAAAATGGCTGAGTTATAGCATTTTGAATTTCTATTGTGGCTGACATTTTAAAACGACCTGATTTTTGTAACGCGATAACAGACGTATTTATAAACCGATTTAGATGCAACTTGGTCTGTACATAGTACATACCAATGTCTCGACCGAGTTCGTTGGCCAGCTTCATTCGCCATCTAGTTTCAAAAGGGTTGCCATTTAAAAAAATAATAAATTTAAAATTTAAAATGAGGTATTAAAAAATTGGAAAATGAAAAATTTTTTTTTATGTGTTTGGCATTGATACGAAGATTCCGGAGCAGTTTTTGTTTCTGAAAATTTGTTCTTTTGTTTATATCTTTAAAAAATGGTTGAATTATAGCACTTTGAATTTCTAGCATGGCTAACATTTTGAAACGATCTTGTATTTGTCAAGCGATAACACACGTATTCGCCTATTTCGATGTAAGAAGGCATGTGGATAGTATACATCAATATCTCGACCAAGTTCGCTGGCCAGCTTCATCAGCCATCTTGTTTCAAAATGGCGGCCATTAAATAAAAAAAAAAATTATATTTAAAGTGAGGTGCAAAGAAATTAGAAATTGAAAAAGGTTTCTTTCTTAAGTATTTGACCTTGATATAAGGATTCAGGAGCATTTTTTGTTTGTCTTTATCTTAGAAAATGGCTCAGATATAGCAATTTCAATATCTAATGTGGGTGACATTTTGAAAAATCTGATTTTTTGCCTGCGACAGCACTCGTATATATCAATCGATTCCGATGTGAGTGAGCATGTGCACAGCAATTACTAAGGTCTCGACCAAGTTCACTGGTTAGCCTCATCCACCATGTTGTCTTAAAATTGCAGGCACTTTCAGAAATCGCCAAATTTGGCAGCCAAATGTAAGTTACTTTAAATAAAAGCAACTTGGATAAAGCTGACTAATTTCGCGAAATTCTCATTCATAATGATTTATTATTGATAAAATTTAGTATTGAATCTCCTATATTCGGTTTCCACTAAATTGAGCTTCGTGTGTTTGAATAATATAAGTTGGCTTTTTTAAAATAAGGAATATGAAAGGTACCTCTTCCTCCCGGCACTGGCCGGAAGGACTTTTTAAGGAACATTTTCCTTTTTTTTCGGCCTAAGTTAACATGCAATATTTTTTACAAAAATATATGTTATATAATATTATCCTGACTACTAATCAATGAGAAATTCGATTAAAATTTTTATTAATGTTTTGCGTACTACCGAAAGAGCTCTGTATCAATGAAAATTATTTTTTACGGTACTTGTCTATTATTCCGTAGACCACTTTTCATAATAAAAACCGATCTTCAAACTGTATGACTTAACGCCAAAAATGAATTAATGTGGGGTTACATCAATTGGCGTCAGATGCGTTCAAACGTCTTTGCTATGTCACCTAGAGATTTTTAATTCGATGTTTTATCGATATTTTCAACGATTAGTAGTGGGCGATAATTAATAGTATTACTTTTTGCTATTACAAAAAAAAATAAAAAAAATTGATTGGATTAAATTCTTTTTTTACTTTACGCACTTACTATTTTAAAATAGAACAAACGTCATATCTTGAATTTCATTTAAAAAGCATCTAGTTACCAATAAACAAATCGAATTTGATTAACGTATATAGATATATTTTTTTCGTTTTTAATTTAAAAACAATCTGAATTTCTACTTAATTTTTTTTACCTCGGGACGTTTCAATTTATTTTAAAGCATGTAATTTATTTCTTTTTCAACAAAAATAAATTCTTAACTGAATATGAATTATTTTTAAGAATGAAAACCATAACAACCAAACCTTTCGACTTTTCAGTATTAATATTTTTGAGTAGAAATATTCGCATTATGTAATGACAGATAATGGCTATTAAATAAGCAATATTATTATTTGGAAGTAATTAAAAATTAGTGGCTTTGGTAAGTTTGTGAAAGAGATATTATTAACATTTTTGGTGTTCGATATATATTAAAGGGATAAAAGGGTTCGATAGATATTCCATACGATAATATTATATTTCCTTTCAAAATCTAGCCGATATGTTTCACTTACGATACCTTTTTTATACTGATTTGTTAGTCTTTCAGAAAGTTTTATTTATACATCTTTTATAAATATTTCTTGAGATTTATAACAATTTTATTAAATAAGAAATAACAGAAAAGAGTTTTCTATTCTTAATAATTTATGGTACTTTGGAAATTTCCCTTTTTGGTAAAAAGTGAAATTCATGCTAATGACAGAAGTGTAAAATAATACTTCATGTATAATATAGAGCGAGATTGTTATTGATTTTTTTTAAACGGTGCTTTAGAAAGTTCAGTTTTTAAAACAATTACGCAGATTTCGTGCTATTGAAGATTTCGGAATTCATATACTTGTAAAATAGTGTATTTTTTCTGGATTTAAACTTTTCAGGTATTTAATATTTTTTTAAATAGAAGAAAATGGTGCAGCAACAGAAAAAAAGAGACCCATAATTCTTCCGTAAATTTAACTAAAAGATATCAATGGATAATTATTTTATCCCCATTAAATAAATCATAGAAAGATATATATCATTTTTTTTAGTTTTAAAAACATAAGAAGCTCTTTAACAATCAACATATATTTCCAATTATTCATTATTTATTTTGCTCTGTTTAATGCACCAATTTGCATACAAAATAGTTGTTGAGGCATATTTGAAACGTAAAATATATTTTCCTTTATTGATAGCTAGTATTTAGAATAGAAATCACATATTAATGCAAATATGCTGTCATCGATAGAAGTGAAATCATATTTATTTCATTCTTATCTAGACATTATCTTCGCCATGTTGTATTAACAGTATCCTACTTTAAATGAAAATAATGGCCTGGAGGATAACAGAGACACTTATCTACGCACGGCGATAATAAAACTCTCACAGGATCTCCTTGATCGTTTATATCTCAAAAACTGTTGAAAGGATTTTAATAAAACTTGGAGAAAACAGTCTATATATAATAAAGAACGAAAAACCATGCAGCACGGCATAGATTTTGAAACACATTCCAATAGTATCGGGATACTGCAAAGAACTTTCAAATTTGTTCATACAATGAAATGAAATATCTAAATAAATGTTAAAAAACACCCAACAACGCAATAAAATTCACTTTCAGAAATTTATGACCAGGGTGGGCAGTCTGCTATTTCTTTCGCACAACCTTTACACACCTCGTAATACACTATTAAGTAATTTAATTTTAAATCATATCACAGCTAATTACGTATATCCAGCAGTTATAGTCAATGGATTGTATTTATAGTTCCAATCTGTTGTGTGCTTATTTCCGAAGTAGTTGTCAGTGAACGATAAACACTACAGAATCGAGGTAACTTTGTCTGAGTCTCTACAAGTAATTTCTGTAACCAAAAATGTCATAATAATGAACCAGAAATAAGATAGTAGTTCCTAAATGTAACAAACTACCATAATTTAATCTATAATTTATGTCACAATCTGAATTTTTAAATATCACCGAGTTTTAAAATTATATTTATTACTTTAAATGCTTATTAACTGTAGAGATAACAAATAGTTTTTTACCCGTCAGATAAATTTATGTTTTGAGTATTCATTTACTTCGGGCTCTATACTCAGAAGGAAGAAATATTTTCTATAGTCGACGTGTCAATCCATTTTAAGTGGTCCAGCAGTGGTTGCTCGACCATTTTTTAAAAATCTGAAATTTTTTCTACAACAACCCTAACACGAATAAAGTTCAAAATGACTATTATTTTAATTTTATTAATTTTTGTTTGTGCATGGCGGCCATCTTTGTTTCATCGTCTGCAGCAATTATCTCACAAGAAGGGTTTACGGAATTGTAAATTATTCATCGTCTATTTATCCAATTCAAGAGCGGATTAAAGAAATTTATACAGAATGCATTGGGCTAAAAATCTGGCAATGGAGTAGTTTCCGAAACTAACTGCTTATTGGTAAAATTAAAGCATAAAATTTCAGTTTTTTTTCCAAAATTTGTCCGTTTACAAGAGGAAATTTTTCTAGCAAGGAAAACTGTCAACATGACATAATTTTTTCTACAAATAGGCCGAAAGTACTTGCACTCACACGCCGAGTTCCAGATCTGAGACGTGCTTGCTCTTCGCTAAAAAAAATCCCAAATATTTCAAAAATGACAAAAATCGAACTTTTCAGGCTTTGATATCTCTGGTGGGGCACGAGATAAATTGAATGAAATTTTTTTTTATAAGAGTATTGTATGGTAGTGTTATGCACAAGAAATTTCAGGGTGGAGATTTGACTACAAGCTGAGATATGGCAAAAGCAACATGTCAAAACAATACTGCCAAACTATTGTTTTGTTGTAGTCACAGGTAAGTATTTATCACAGAGTATCATTTAAATTTATTTTTTACATTATTTTTAAATAATAGTAACAGTAAATAAAGCCTTTTGCAATTAATTAAAAAATAATTATGCCTAAGGCCATACATTTTGTATGGTTTCAGTAATTTTTGTTGTAATTTTAGTAACTAAAAGAAACTTCACATATATTTTACATATATATATATACACAAGACCTGAGACAAAAACAGAATAGGGAAAGAGAAAAGCTGTTAATGTTGGCATACTTGTTGTGACATGATCAAACGTGTCAAAACACATTCCTGCTTCTTGGTATAAAAGCCACAATTTTAATGCTGCTTGCCAGTCCCTGAAACTTGTTCCTACCATAAGTATGTTCCTGTAAATGAAACATTATGCGATGTTACCATGCATCAGCTTCAAGTAATTTTCAGGAAGTAAAGATATCCAAAGCCTTTTCAAAATTTATACTGCAGAAAAACCACATTTTTGCATAAGAATTAAGCTAGGAATTATTAATGAATTGAGATTTGCACATAGTGATTTGAAAGTATATTTCTATGAGCCAGCAGGGCCAAGATCTTCAATCAAGTTATCAAGAGATGACAAGACTTTGTTCCTACAAATAAAATTTTGAGAAAGATCAAAATTGTGTTTTTTGAACCAACAAGCAAGAATGTGTTTTGACACGTTTGATCATGTCTCAACAATTATGACAACATTAACAGATTTTCTTTTTCCCTATGTTTTTTTGTCTCAGGTCTTGTATAAAAATATTTTTTTTTCTTTATGTAAAAGTGCTGAGGTTTCTTTTTTACTAAAATTACTTACAACAAAAATTACCGAAACCATACAAAATGTATGGCCTCAGGAATAATTATTTTTTTAATTAATTGCTAAGCTTTGCAAAGGGCTTTATTTTCTGTTACTATTATTTAAAGATAATCAAAAACATAAATTTAAATGACACTCTAAGATAAATACTTAGCTGTGACTACAATAAAACAATAGTTTGGCAGTATTGTTTTGACATGTTGTCCTTGCCGTATCTCAGCTTGTAGTCAAATCTCCATCTTGAAATTTCTTGTGCATAACACTACCATACAATACTCTTATTAAAAAAAATTCAGATTTTTATCTCGTGCCCCACCAGAGATATCAAAGCCTGAAAAGTACGATTTTTGTCATTTTTGAAAAATTTGGGATTTTTTTTAGCGAAGAGAAAGCAAGTCTCTGATCTGGAACTCGGCGCGTGAGTGCAAGTACTTTCGGCCTATTTGTAAAAAAAATTATGTCATGTTGACAGTTTTCCTTGCTAGAAAAATTTCCTCTTGTAAACGGACAAATTTTGGAAAAAAAAAACTGAAACTTTATGCTTAAATTTTACCAATAAGCAGTTAGTTTCGGAAACTACTCTATTACCAAATTTTTAGCCCAATGTATTCTGTACAAATTTGCTTTAATCCGCAGTTGAATTGGATAAATAAACGATGGATTATTTACAATTCCGTAAACCCTTCTTTTGAGAAAATTGCTGCAGACGATGAAACAAAGATGGCCGCCATGCACAAACAAAAATTAATAAAATTAAAATAATAGTCATTTTGAACTTCCATCATGTTAGGGTTGTTGCACAAAAAATTTCAGATTTTTTTAAAAATGGTCAAGCAACGAATAAATGATTTTCTGGACCACTTGAAACGGATTGACCCGAACGCAACATAAAGTTTAAAAGACAATTCGGAAATTGTACATCAAACGTCTGAAATGAGGTGCGTTCGTACTATAACGAAGTTATATTCCTTACGAATCCTTACGAATTCGATTGTGTTGCCCTGTATATGATCTCCAGCATTTATACACACAACGTAATATGCAAAAATTAAGCAAAACGTAAAAACACATATTACAACTAAAAATCACTTCCAGCAATCATCGCTAATATACAGTATTTCGGATACAGTGTAGTATCCAAAATCTATTGTGAGTCTCTGTAAATATTATGCACTTTATATTATACAAGAAGTAACTTGTAGTAAACATCAGCAACTTATATCAATTTCATTTTATGATAAATAGTTTAACATAATTAAAATACGCACCAAACAAATGTTTCCCTGTATACCCTTATGTAACGGAATACTTTTGTGCGAACCTGTAAATGAATAATAAATGTTCTTTGTACCACATATTCTACAAAGTGTATATTTTAGTGCACTTTATAAATGCATATCAATTTCATTATGTTCGAAAGGTTGTAACATCAGTAAAATGCACCTGAAACTAATTTTTCCCATTGGCCGTAATGTAACGGAATGCTTTTGACTGTCCATGTAATTGAACTATACATCCGATTTTCATAAGATTTGAAATGACTCGACAAAATTATGCGTCAGTTAAATATTTTAAATTTCAAACCATTCGGTTGGGTAGTGTTTGCGCTGTTATATGCGGACGGACGGACAGACAGATGGACGAGATGACGACTATAGATGCTACGTATTTATAAAATTACGAACGCAAATAAAAATGGCTGATTTGGGTTTATAAATATGAGACAATTTACAGTCATTTTCTTAAAACGACGAAATTTTCAGCGAATTTTCCTGTATCGTGAATCCTGGTATTTAAAGAGGAAACAAACAACAAAAAAAAAAAACAAAAAAAAAAACAAAACAAAAAAAAAAAAACAGGAAAACAGTTGAAACTCTTTTCTTGTTTTTAAGACATCACGTAAAATATTTAATTTATTTTTTTTAATTTGTGAAGATGGGATTTTGCATAAATTCATAGCAAGATCTTTGGTCTTCTGCCGACTCGTACGTGAATAAAAAAATGGAAAGCAGTTACAAATAGTTACATTCTTAAAAATGAAAATTTACTGTCGAATTCTAAACTTGAACATGGACTCTAATTCATGGACCTTGAAAAGCATGACATGGAACAAGAATATAGAAATTTGATCGTTTAGTATGCTTTTGTGAGGTACTTTACATTAAATTATTTTTTTCTGTAAAATTATTGCTCAGACTATGTTTTAATAAAAACAAAAACAAAAACGAAAGGTTGGCAGGTATGTATATATATTATTTTATCTTCTTCGATGAGGAATTATAAAAAATACAGAACGACACAGTCAAATGACCAAAATTAGTCTAATTTTTACGCTCAATTTACTTTATACGTTCTTGAAACATTTAAAAAATACAATTAAAGATAAAATTTGCAATAGAACATTCCGTTAGTATGTCGGAAGTTTCTTTAGTCGTGCAGAAAATCTGTAGTAATGTACGGATAGTGTATTTAAGGTATATTAACCAGTTATTTACAATTTCGATTTACGAATTTAGATATAAATGTTAGTAGTTTGCTGTTTGAAATAAAATGGCTTTTATTTTCGTATTAATACGTTGATATACTTTGTGCCTAAAGTTGTTGAGAATAAATTCTGAAAATATCTTTAATTCAGGTTTTAGTAAGTATTTTTGATTTCAGTTCTCAAGATGGTAGTACTCTAGATGGTAGAACAGAGTTCTGAGTTCACCCCTTGATCTCCATTCGCAAGTTTTTAAATTCTTATTTTAATCCTTTTTATCAAATGAATTTATTTTGTTAGGGTAATATTTAAATGTTGGTAACAATTATATATATATATATATATATATATATCATATATTATCTCTTCTTGCGATACATATGAATGTAAACAAGCAACACCATGAACACATGGGCATTTAAAAAAATAATAAATCATGTTAAATCCTTTTAACAATGGTTTGGCGTAGCATGTCCGTAAAGGGCCTTTGCGCTATAAAACCCCATACAACCAAACAACCAAACTTTTAATAACGGAGCAGAAATGAAGCAGGAATACCTTCATTATTAATAATGAATCAGAAATATCTTCATTATTTATTCGAAAAAACTTTATTTAAAACTTTATTCAAATTTTATTCAAAGACTTAAAATAAATGCAAAAAATATGTCAAGTAAAATATAAACAAAAATGAACTAAGACTTTTAGAAAATAATGCTGCTTTTTCTTTTACACAATACTCACCACTTTTGTCAAAAATTATAAGTCATGCTTATTATTTACATAGACAATCTATATTGTTTTAAATAAAAATTGCATCTAATATTTCTATAGTATATTTAATCTAGAATAGCTTTGTCATGCAACTTTCATAAAATCTTATTTTTCCTTTTAATTTCACAAATAAAACACTATTTTTCAACAATATCTCATTTACATAAAAATCTCTTGTAATTAAGATAAAATCTAAAAGGCATCGTTCATCATGAAAATTCTTCCTGTTTTTACTGAGCTTTTAACATTGTTCTACAAAACAAATATTGAATTATTAACAAAAGTAATACTTCTTTCACCTATAAAAATGTAGAACTCTTAAAAATCTAGAATCGTTGGATATCAGTGGAAAAGAAAAGAAAAACTGAAATAAAGCTTGATAAGTTTAATTCAACTTCATTTTTATTTAGATTATAAATCATATTTTATAACAGTAACTATTAGAGCACAGCATATAAATGTTTTACATACGCTAACAAAAACCTAAAAAATGTTTGTCAGTCTAGGAAAATATAATATAACCACAATTGGAAATATATAATAACCACTTCCGAGTTACCCACAATTCCGCAATGCATTAATTATCATTAGAAGCCACAGAAATTTATATATTTTCAAGATTTAAAGAACCATTTAGAAAACAAACTTTAGTTTTCTGCAACTGATATTCAAAAATGTTTCCGAGTTGTTTTTGGAGTATATTAATGAGTTTTCCCAACCCGGAATATAATTTTTTTGGATTTTATAACCAAGGGATTTTTAAGTCCAAAACCTCTTTAAACTGTGTGCTTGATTTGTGATGGAAAAGAGTTTACCATCACTGTTGTGACGATTTGGACGCCATAACACACAGGGTCACGCGACAGTAAAATGATTAGTACAATAGAAACAGTTATCCCGATCTGCGTTGTGAAAAGATCTAATGGGATGATGTTATTTAATAAATTAGGAGAGAAGAAAATTTTGGAATAAAATTAATTTTGGCAATAACTCAAGGACGACTTATTTAACGTTGAAATGGAAATATCGAACTTGTAGGTTCCATAGAGAAACGTCCAATTCTAATAATTCCAAAATATTAGATACCATAAATTATGAATATTATCTAAAAGGGAACAAGGAAGGAATTCAAAGGAAAGACATATAAGTATACATACATAAACAAACCTTATTTTCATTTATATAAAATTCATAACTCAAATATGATTTTTTATATCATAATAATCTTTTCAAATTATCTACTATTTTATCAGAATATAACATAGTTCCATTCTCATTAGAACAGCAAAACTTTCATCAAAATTATACTTTGTTACTTATTTTTTTTTATTAATTTATGTTATCTTATGCTTGCCCCTTTAGTTCACAGCACGATCCGATGATGGGGCTTTTGCCAAAATTTTAATCAAAATTTTATTTATGAAAAATAGTATTCCCGTTATCATTAAAATCTTTATCATAAACAATCATAATATTCAATGACATAAGATTATGTACTTTAGTGGAAATTTAGAAAATTAGTTGCTTAATATTAAATGTACACATCATAAGAAAACATGTAAACAATAGCCACGAATATATTGAAATAAATATAAGGAATTTCTCACCCAAATAGACTTCGATCTTTTCTGTAATCATCCAAATCATACAGTTCACTCATAGTTCATGGAATCCTAAACACAAGTAAGTTCATCGGGGCATAAAGTTCCTTTTTTTATATATATATAGTTCATGGGGATCTTTCACAAACCAATTTCACTTTCTTTCGGCACTCTGTGACGCATGAAAATTAGAGCTCCATCTCCACAATGTACACTTTCATAGGCGAAATCTGCTGATATATCATATCTTCGTTGCATTCGCATCTCATCACTAACCACTGAGCTTACATAATGTATGCTTTCATAGGCGAAATCTGCTGATATATCATATCTTCGTTGCATTCGCATCTCATCCCTAACCACTGAGCTTACATCTCCAAATCAGGTGAATACTTCTGTAAAATTCTGCATCAGTTAATTTCCCTGACAAAGACTTGTCTGCTCTCAGCGATCTTTGTCAATAGATCATGACAAGGACAGGTCTACTCTCAGCATTAATTTTCATCATCATTTCCTTTTTTTCTGCATCAATTATTTTTTTGTGACAAAGATTTGTCTGCTTTCAGCATTCATTTCAATCGCTAAATTTTGTATTGTCCTTAAAATTTGCTGCGAAAGAACTTGGTGTAAAATTTTGAAGTATCTGAGTCGTCTTAGAGGAAGTCACATCTTAACAAAAATTATAGAACCTCTTGAGGACGAGACACAAGACTTAATCATGTTTTCTCATTCCATCTTCCAAGATCCAATTTTTTTTGGGGAGGGCTAAATTAACCCAGAGCTGTCGTTCTGATTGGAGGCTACTCCTGGTCCCTTATTGGTACTCTAGACATCCCTATCTATGGGCGTGCCAATTTATTTTTCACTGCATAGCATTAACTTAATTTTTGCCCCTTGCGTCAGGTTTTTCATGGGAATCACCACCCACATTGAGTGTTGTAAAACCATCTTAATTGATAGAAAATTTATGGTTTCAACATCGTAAATTTTCTATTCTTTCGCTATACATTTACTGTCCATGTCTGGCGTCAGCAATGTTCTCTTTATCTGTAATTTCCTATTTTCTGTCTGGTCTTATTTGGGGAGTTTTATTTTATTACACTGTTTTTTGCACATATAAATATTTACAATTCGAAATGTTTTATTTTCAATATTAATACAAAATAAATTCACAATTCATATTCCTTATTTTTTTTTAAACATACCAATACCAAACAACATATATATTTTTATTTTTTTCTACGCATTATATAATTATTCATTTTAATATACTTTAATTTTGGAGTATTTTTTATGTTATTTTAATTTATTGTATAAATTAATTACTAAAGAATTATTTTCCGAGAATTCAATTATTTTTAAATGTTATTGGATCGTGCGAAAATTATTTAATTAGTTAAATTAATAACAAGCCTTGTTGTGTAGATTTCTACACTACAATCACTTGCTTATATATGGCTGTCATTTTAGCTTTGTGTTGCATATCAACGTTTATTCTTTTCGAAATTATAAATATTATTGGGATAATATTGGTTATAATAGATAAATAATGATGGTCTTGGCTAAATATTGAAACATTGTGCCATTTTAATTAATTTCTTAACATTGGAGCGATATTCTCCCAATATTGGTAAAATTTATTGACTTCACATTTGTAAGATTTCCAATGAAGGTAGCATTGGCGTAATACTGAGTCAATATTGCATTGATATTGGGGTTGTTACTTTCCGTACATTGGTTCATTCTCGAATTCACTCACTATTACGGAAGGATATGAATACATGGCAAATGAATAAGTCAAATAAAAGCATAAATGTATTTTATATGTTCTTATTGTATAATTAATAATGGTCAGTGGGTTTTCTATATCCCAGTTGAATCATAATGAAGCTTCTAATCCATACTGTTACTGATACCTTTTTTATACGTTTTGTCTCTTGATTTCAGCAGACACAAAAGTCACAGTTTTATAGTTTTGTGTAATTTTTTAAATCTAACAAAAACATAGCTGTGAAAAAAGGGAGCGAAGTTCTGTAAAGACAATGGCAATAAAAGAAGTGATATTTAAGTGGGTGCCAAGTTCAAATAAAATTCACTCAAACTTACCTACTGAAGTATTATAGCATTTTTTAAATATTTAGAAATAAAAATTATTGATAGCATATTAATAATAAATCTAGAACTTTTCAAGTTTTTACCTACGAGTCATTTATTTTTAATAATGACATTATTATATCTTATTGTATCATTAATAATGGTCAGTGGGTTTTCTATATCCCAGTTGAATCAGAACGAAGCTTCTAATTCATACTGTTACTGATACCTTTTTTATGCGTTTAGTCTCTTGATTTCAGCAGACAGAAAAGTCACAGATTTATAGTTTTGTGTAATTTTTAAATAATGTATAAAATAATGTTTTTTTTTTTTTTTTTTTTTTTTTTTTTTTTTTTTTTTTAAGAAAACTTTCATGAAGGAAACATAATTTGCTAAATTCTGCTAAAAAGATTATGGAAAATGTCATATAGATAATTAGATTTTTAGTAAAAATTTATGAAAAAATAAAATTTTAAATTTATAACGCGTTAACAAACTCCAGCGTCCGTAAATGTTCTGCTAAAAAGCTTATGGATTAAATGCGTCAGAAACCAATTTTCAACTTGCACTCTGTTTTTCGAAGAAAAATGTGTATTTTTAAACATGTTAAAAATTTTATTACTTTATTTCATAATAAGAACACTACTATTACAGTTTGTAAAATATGACTTTTAAATGTTTTAAAAGGAAAATTTAGAAGTGGAAAAAGCATGAAAAGCAATATTTCGTCAAAGGAAAAACTATGTATTGTTTTAAATGATTTGCAAGTATATATACAAATACACAGACAACTTTCAAGTGAAATATATGCATACGTTATTATGAAAAAATATCTTGAGTATAGGGAGATAAAACAACAGTTTAAGAAGCAGAACATTTTAGCTAACTGCAGACTATATTATGTAGCATTAAGCCTACCGTTATCTGCAATTAGTTAAAAAATTCTCATGCTTAAAACGTTGTTTTATTTTCATACTTCGACGATTATCATCTTAGTAGTCAAAAGAGTACCCCGAGGTTTATTTGTTTCTGAAAACAGAAACCTCTATTTTTAAGTGTTTTACAGTAAAAAAAAAATAAACACATATGCAAAATTATTTATGTACGAAACAAACCCCCGTTTTTTAAATGCTATGTTGTCAAAAGTATGAATTACGGGGTCACAGGGGTCAACTTAAAACTGTAAAAAAAGAAAAAAAAAAGACCATTTTCAACATTTAACATCTTAAAATTTATATGATTTTAAAACACAATTTTTATTGAGATGAGAGACTTAAGTATGTTCTTTCATTTAATGTTCTTAAAAATTGCAGAATGCAGAATTATCATTTATAGAAGGCTCTAAACTGTCAGAAATTTGACGAGAACAAAATTGGAAGCTTACGCGCAAGATTACAAAGTAAATATTGCAACTAGAATAAAAATTTTGGTGCCTATTTATACTTCAGATTATAATAATTACCCTGAACTTAAATAAATTTGTATTCAAAGCACTTTTATATTTTTAATACAAAGTTGTATTTAACTAATACAAAATTTTTATAATCTCAACAGTATAATGGCCTAAAAAATATTTTTTTGAACAATAAAAAGAAAATTTTAGATTCAATTTATACACACGAACATGAAACATATATTTTGAAAATTTGATGAAAAAATATTCAGAAGGTTTTGAGATATCTTGCGCGCTATGTCCAAAAATGTCATGTAGAGACTTTAAAATTTCAGAAACGACGCGACGCTTCAGCTATTAAGCGGGTATAACTCTAAGAGCCATAACTAAAGTTCTAATGGGAATTTCAAGTAAACAATTATTATCAAAATGTTCACAAAAAATAGGAGTTTAATATATAAAAAAAATTAAAATTTCGAAATTTTGAAGCTTTAAGAGTCTTAAGACCTCGTAATTTTCAAAGTATTTATTTATAAAAATTTTATACTTAACGAGCATCTTAAAAGTGGCGTAATTTTTAAAGATACAATTATGATAACAGATTAATAGATATTATGATAGCAGATATCATTTAAATGCCAATTTAAAAACAAATGTAATTTATCATTTATAATCAAGAAAAAAATTAAAAAACTTAACTGATGTTAGTGGTCTCACAGGCCGCTGTTTTTTTTTTTCAATTTTCATAGTTTAACTTGTAATTTTCAGTTTAACTACAAACACTACTGAAATTTGCTTCATATGGAACTCCAGTACTAATACCAGAGCCTTTTGAATAGGTGAATTTTAATTATAATAGTTCTGTGCGAAGTTTAGTGAAGAAACAGCATCCAAAGAGTTAATCGCGCCTTTTATTCATCTTTCGATCGAGCAATCTCCGAGACTCTCTTCACAGTACTTATGTGACAATTTCTGTCACAGTAGTCAAAAATTAATAAATATCGCTATCCTGAAACTGAAAGTTATAATAATGTTAAAATAGTGTTATTAGGTTTTTTGCGCCAGGGCGAAAGTTTCCAGTCACAAATTATAGCAAAAAATAATTAAAAACACATTTTGTAAATCATCTCTTACCACAGGCATACACAGAAATATATTATTACATTTATGTTGAATTATATTTGTCGAGATTTTCCTTTTCCTTTGATGAAACTATTGGAATTTTTCTTTAATGGTTTAATGAAAATTAACAAAATTAAATTTAGTGATATCAATTGCAATTAAATATGTGTTAATTGCTACAGACATTTTGCTTACCTACTTGACAGCAATTTCATAGGTACGTCCTTAATTTAACATAATTATTCCCACTGATATATAAACCATATAAGTTTCCAACTGAGTGAAAAAGTGTTCAAGCCAGGATTCGAACAAGGGACCTTTTTACTTAATTTGCTAAAACTCATGCAACTGAGCTATTATCGACCAATCTGGGGGACACAATTCACACATCTGACCTTAATTATAATGACAGAGCATTGGCCAATTAAGACAAAAAGCCCTGGTTCGAATCCTGACCTGGACACTTTTTGAATCAGCGGGAAAATGACAACTCATGTAATATCATAGGTTTGCAGGGAATTTTATACAGACAAGATTAAGAAAACACAAACTTGAAGAGGTACAAAATAAAATAACCTTTTGAAAGTAAATTTTAGAAATCTCTATCAGAATTTACTCCAATTCCAATTATATTATCTTTGTCAATTCACATATCTTATATGTTATATTTCCTTGTAAATCTGAAACTTTGCTTAAATAAGTATTTTTTAATATAAAAAAATAATCTTAAGTTGTTTCGAAAGTAACTTTAGAAATGAAATCTTTATTTGGAAAACAAATAATTAAAAACTTTTGGGTTGAAAATGTTAATTATTTAAGACATGTTAAAGAATGTCCAAATACATTAATGCCTAGTGACATAAATGATGTTATTATTATCATAATACGGTACTGTAACTTGCAATTATATCTGTTTTCAGTACCATATTCTTCTAATTCGATATTTGAATGATTCTTGTGACTTCTTTGTGTTGTAGGCACTTAAAAAAACATTCCTCAGTATATACATACGTTGTAAATTACTTAAAAAAACACACAGTTCCCTGTATGGCCTTTCTGGGTATGTAGTGCAATAAATTTTGACAAATTTTATGTATTGGCAAATGAACGCCACGTGTAGACTCCAGAGCGGCTTTTTAGAAATATTATAATATAAAAGTGATGATATTTAACGACTGAAAACTTCGAAAACAATATAGAACGACTTTTATCGTTAATTTTTCTAAATATAAACAGAAAATGCAATATTTAATATTTATTTTTGCATACATTAATGTTCAGTTCTAACAAAGTTTTCTAGCAATTTCGTTTATAATTACTTAAACTTATAACGTAACCAGTTTCTGAATATCCTGCATTTATTTATAACGATTCATTTTCGTTTTTGACGGTACGAAATTTTGGCACATATTTTTGGCTTCTATTCTTGGCCAAAAAATGCCAGAACAATGTAAATTATTTTTTTATTCCGTCGTTGACACTTTTCCAAAATATTCTGGTATCCACTCAGATGAACTGGATAAAAGACTAAGGATAAAAGAATTTGCACTTACGGCTGCGATGTTAGTATTCCTAAATTGTAATAAAATGTGATACTTCGTATTATAAATAGCTTTTGATAATAAAAAATACCTTAAATATATCTTATTAGATTCAGATGAAGTATTTATATAGATATATATATATCTTATCATCATCATCAACAACCGTTTTTAATTCATTGCTGGATGTAGGTCTCCACCAGATTTTTCCAGTGTTTCCTATCTAGTGCTTTAGTCCTCCAATTAACAAATACTACTTTTCTGATTTCGTCACTCCATCTTACTTGAGGTCGTCTTCTTGGGCACTTAACATCTCTGGGATAGCATTGTAGGTTGTTTATGCTCCATCGATTGTCTTGTATTCTTGAAATGTGCCCAGTTCATTTCCATTTTAACCGTTTAATTCTTTCAATGATGTCAAAAACTTTCGTTTGACTTCTTATGGAGGTTATTCTCTCCCTGTCTCTTCTAGTTATGCATAGCATACATCTTTCCATACTACTCTGTGTGGTTTATAATCTTTGTACAATCCGTTTTGTTAGCGTTCATGTGTCTGCTGCATGAGTTACTGCAGGGAAAACACATTGGTTAAATACATATTATTTCAAACAAAGATGCATGTTATTGTTCAGAATAATATTGTTCTTCCCAAAAGCACGCCATCCATTTCTTATTAATCTATTGATTTCATTCACGATATTGTTATCCGATGATATTTCATGTTTAAGGAACACATAACTTGCACTTCTTTAATCTCAGTATTGTTGTAGGCGATTTTCTTTTTTGAAGCAAATGAATTCAACATCACCTTAGACTTTCCCAAATTTATTTTTAATCTTACATTAATGTTAGCTTCTGCCAAATCTTTTAGCATATTTTCCGATTGTTCAGGACTGTTACTGAAAATTAAAATGTCGTCAGCGAATCGGAGATGACTTAAATATTCCCCATTTATTCTAATCCCTTTGTTTTCCCTATCCGGTTTCCTGAAAATATTTTCTAAGACAGCCGTAAAAAGCTTAGGCGAAATGGTGTCTTCTTGTCTTACCCCTCTTCCAAGCTTTATCTTTGCTTTTTTGTCCGCGAGCCAGCAACAGATTTTGATGACCAAGTTCCTCTCGGCCGATAATTTGTAAAATACTTCAGAGAGACGCATCATGAAGTTCCGTGAACGTCAGCTGCGGTTCCGTGGGTGGGTTGAGCAGCGGTAGCCTCCCAAAAATGTAAAAAAAGAAAAAAAAATTAGTCATTTCCTCCCGGTTAAAAATTTGTCAAATTATAGCTAACCCAATATCTTGAAGAAAAAAAAGTCAGCTGATTATAGAGTGGTGGGTTATTCGTCAGCTGGTCACACGAACATGAAAAAAATATACAGTGTGCAAAGGAAAGTCCCTTTAACCATAAAATACTTCACTCTATTTCGTGTAAACGTTTGAATAGAATAGCCAGAAGTATGAAGAAATACGCACAATTTATGGTATAAATATGTGCTTAACTCAATACATTTTGATAACATCACATAATAAACAAAAAAGACAAACATTCTCATAGTGATAAAAAGTTAATATTCAATATGTTCGAAAAGTTCGCCATTGCTCACGATACACATTTGTATTCTTGAGAGTAATTCTACATGCCACATTTCTCAGCATGGAACGTCTATTGCTAGTCTCTTCAATACAACGACATAGATTTAACCCTTTCAAGGGTCGTGGCTAGACGGTCTAACCACCTAATTTTAATTCCAAAACTGACAAATGGCAGCAAGAATAAAATTTTGCTTTTGTAATAAAATTTTGCTTTTCTAGTGAAAATTAGCGGGTTTTTATTTTCTAAGAAATTCGTTTAAATATTCTGGTGTCAGTAAATTACTTCACCAGTTTACGAACAGAATTCTTCTGCCCCTGAAAGGGTTAATCTAAAATTTTAAATACATTGGAAATTAATTTTTTACAGACATTACAGCACAGTACAATGTCACAATCTGAAATTGTGCACTGCTACATTTACGGAATGTGAATATACAAAGTAGAATCGTCGCTCATCGATTTCGGACATTTTTGGGTATACAGGCGACGATTTATCTTATCCGTGTGAACCAAATGTCGTTTAGTACTAATTAATGCATGCTTTAAAACTTTCTAACTGGAAGTTTTGCTCTATTTCTTTTCGTTTACGGTTTTCAGTAGCTATCTTCCAAATTTAGCCACTAGGGGGTGCTTCCGTTGTTTGCATTAAATAGGGCGTAATCATTTTACTATACCGTTACCTCACTTCCATAGCTGTAGCTCTCTCCGTTCGCAAGTATTTTATGGTTAAAGGGACTTTCCTTTGCACACTGTATATTTTTTTCACGTTTGTGTGACCAGCTGACGAATAACCCACCACTCTATAATCAGCTGACTTTTATTTTTCTTCAAGATATTGGGTTAGCTATAATTTGACAAATTTTCAACTGGGAGGAAATGACTAAATTTCTTTTCTATTTTCACATGTTTGGGAGGTTACCGCTGCTCAACCCACCCACGGAACCGCAGCTGACGTTCACGGAGCTTCATGATACAACTCTCTGAAGCATTTTACAAATTATCGGCCGAGAGGAAATAACTGACGAAATTTGAACCTGGCTCGGGGACTATTTCTTTGTCCAAGCGGCTGTTTGATGTTACTTTCTTTTAAATCTTCTTTATAATATTGATGTAAGGTTTGTCTATACCTCCAGAGATTCTACTACTGCTGATGTGTAGACCGAATCAAATGCTTTTTCATAATCAATAAAGGCAAGGCAAAGGTTGGTTGTATTTATTTCGGCCAATTATCTGCACGTGGGATATAGGCCCTAAGGGGGGAGTGCCTTCCGTGGAGGTCTTTCTAAGGGAACCTAACCCGTATTAACGCTTGGAGAACCAAGGTTCGAAGAAAACCACGAAAACTCCGAACGATTAGGCCGACGGGCGCGATTGGGATCGAACCCAGCACCTCCCGTCTACCAGCTTCGAGAGCAGAACCTCTCGGCCACTGGTGGGGCCCTCAAGGCAAAGAGTAAAATTATATTCCTTATGTTTTTCAATGTCGTCAGCAAATCGGAGATGACGTAAATATTCACCATCTATTCTAATCCCCTTGTTGTCCAAATCCACTTCTTGAAAATATTTTCTAAGACAGCAATAAAATGTTTAAGCAAAATGTTGTCTCCTTGTCTTACCCCTCTTCAAAGATTGATCTTCGCTTTTCATTTGAAGCAATTTTGAAATAATTATTTTCTTGGTGTCACAAAATTACGTTCTACGCTGAATATTTATGTGCAAATCGCATGTCTCTCCGACCCATAGATCTTTTTATTTTCTTCTATCTTTACAAGAAGAAAGTACTGGATTCATGAAAATTTTCGACTTTCGGTTTTCCACGGATTTACATGTTTTAGGGGTCAGAGATTCCGAAAAACATGTTTTTACAAAATATCTGTCTGTAAGTCTGTCTGTATGTGACACAAATTTTGTGGGCGCTCTATATCAAGAACTAATGCACGGAATTTAATAAAAAGTTATGTTATGGTAGTCCCTAGTATAAATTGGTGCTGATTAGTTTTTGGTGTAAATCGCCCGACATGTGGCGCTGCTATGCTGCATTTTTGGCGATTTCTCTAATAGCTCTATCTCAAGAACTAATGCACAGATTTTTATCAAACTTCAGATTTAGTTATTCCTTGGTATGAATTGGTGTTGGTAACGTTTTATTGTAAATCGCTCAATAGATGGCGCTGCTATGCTGCATTTTGCAGGATTCACACGATTTTTGCAATAGCTCTATCTCAAGAACTAATGCACGGATTTTCATCAAACTTCAGATTTAGTTAGTCTTTGACATGGATTGGCGTTTTGTACATTCTGGTGTGAATCGCTCAACAAGTGGCGCTGCTATGCTGGCTTTTTGCGATTTCCGCAATCTATCTGAAGATCTATCTCAAGAACTAATGCTTTGGTTTTCAACAAACTTCAGATTCAGATATACCTGGATAGGAATTAGTGCTGTTTATGTTTTGCTGTAAATCGCTCAACGGGTGGCGCTGCTATGCTGCATTTTTGCGATTTCCGCAATAGCTCTATCTCAAGAACTAATGCTTGGATTTTCAACAACTTCAAATTCAGGTATACCTTGATATGAATTAGTTCTCTTTATGTTTTGGTGCAAATCGCTCAACAGGTGGTGCTGCTATGCTACATTTTTCAGAATTTCAGCTATAGCTCTATCTCAATAACTAATGCACGAATTTTCATAAAAACTTCAAATTCAGATATACTTTGATATGAATTGGTGCTAAATTTACGTAATTTCTTGTACTATTTAAATGATTTAACTGACGTGATTTATATAGAAGAAAGTTTTGTGATGGCCACAACATACTAGATTTTTTTTTTATTGTGCTTTAGTTTCGCACCGAACTTTTGAAACACCCGATATATTGTCAATGTTCTGTAAGTAATGTGTACGTTTTTACTTTCTTCTATCTTTACAAGAAGAAAGTATTGGATTCGTGAAAATTTTCGAATTCCGGTTTTCGACGGATTTACACGTTTTAGGGGTCAGAGATTCCGAAAAACCGTTCTGTTTTTACAAAATGTCTGTCTGTTCGTCTGTATGTGACAGAAATTTTGTGGGCGCTCTATATCAAGAACTAATGCACGAAATTTAATGAAAATTTATATTCAGTTTGTCCCTGATATAAATTGGTGGTGATTAGTTTTTGGTGTAAATCGCTCAAGAGGTGGCTCTGCTATGCAGAATTTTTCACGATTTTTGCAATAGCTCAATCTCCAGAACTAATGCACGGATTTTCATCAAACTTCAGATTCCGTTAGTCCTTGACATGAATTCAAGTTTTGTACATTTTGGTGTAAATCGCTCAACAGGTGGCGCTGTTATGCAACATTTTTCACGATTTCCGCAATAGCTCAATCTCCAGAACTATTGCTCGGATTTTCATCAAACTTTAGATTCAGGTATAACCTTTATATGATTTAGTGCTACTTATGTTTTCGTGCAAATCGCTTAACAGGTGGCACTGCTATGCTGCATTTTTCAGAATTTTCACTATAGCTGTATCTCAAGAACTAATGCACGAATTTTCATCAAACCTCAGAATAAGTTAGTCCTTGACATGAACTGACATTTTGTGCATTTTGGTGTAAATCGCTCAAAAGGTGGCGCTGCTATGCTGTATTTTTTAGAATTACCACTATTGGCGTATCTCAAGAACTAATGCACGAATTTTCATCAAACATCCGAATTAGTTAGTCCTAGACATAAATTGTCATTTTATAAATTTTGGTATAAATGCTCAACAGGTGGTGCTGCTATTCTGTTTTTTTGCGATTTCCGCAATACCTCTATCTCAAGAACTAATGCTTGGATTTTCAACAAACTTCAGATTCAGGTATACATGGATATCAATTAGTGCTGTTTATGTTTTGGTGTTAATCGCTCAACAGGTGGCGCTGCTGTGCTACATTTTTCAAAATTTCCGATATAGCTCTATCTCAAGAATTAATGCACAAATTTTCATCAAACTTCGAATTTAGATATACTTTGATATGAATTGGTGCTAAATTGATGTAATTTCTTGTACTATTTAAAGGATTTAAGTGACGTGATTTATACAGAAGAAAGTTTTGTGATGTCCACAACATACTAGTTTAATATTGTTTATTCTTCTAAAAAATGTTTTAATTTCTTTATGTTCTTTTTCAAATAAGAAGAAAATATCATCGTTATTTGAAGGAAAAAACTCATTATCGAACTGTAATATTATTTCGTTGCATCATTTGAAAAATAAATGGTTGCAAAATAAATTGTTATTAATCGACATAATGCAATCTGATAAAATAACACTCTTTCACATTTGATGAATTTATTGCGCACAAAATGTTAAATATTTGAACAAATAATTCATCAACTGAGTTTAAAATTTTATTAAGATGAAAACACTTTCACTAAAAGAGCTTCTTCATTGCAATGATTTACATGTAAATTCTTAAATACTTATCAAGAAATTAAAAGATAATTGTTTTCCCAAATTAAAAATCTATGAACTTCGATAATTCCATTAATCGTCGTCCATTTATTTTATCTTCAAAGAAAATATTCCAATAGATTAATTTTATTAATCATTCTGCAATAACATTATTAGCTCTAATCTTCTTCTTAGCTGAATACAAGATAAATTGTGTCACTTATGTTTGATGCAAATACGATAAGCTTATTAAATAAGTGGATAATAAATAAATAAACAGGCATGAATTAATTATGTTATGAAAATCTTAAAAATTATTTTAAAATGTTCAATGTTTGTTGAATCAATATGTAAGTTTGTGGAAAAAGCTTTTAATACTCGTAAAACATGGTAACTGCAACTTAGAATTTACATATTTTTCTGTATACCTCAATGAATTTAAAAAGAAAATTGTTTAACTTATTTTTAATGCAAATATGATAAGCTTATTAAATCTTATTATTGAATCAGCGGGTGATAAATAAATCCAATAAATAACCCGATTTAATTATGTTATGGAAACACCAAAAACTATTTTAAAATCCCCCTTGTTTGCATAACCATTGTGAAAGTTTCGATAATAAACCTCACAATTTACATATTTTTACATCGAACTAATCTAATTTAATTAGATGTTTAGATGATAGCCTGCAGAATATACTTTGGCAAATTAAAGACAAATTGCTATATAATAACTGTCAAAAATGTCTTCAAAAATCGAGAAAAATTTACTCAGATTAAAGTGTTTTGTCGGCTTTAAAGTTTTAATTGGAGAAGAAAGCACGTATATCTATCGATTTTATGTAATTTCGCTATTGTGAAACTGAACTTTTAGGAATACTTCTAATAATTACTTCAGCAGAAGAAACCAACAACTAAAAATTCGATTTTTTGCAATTTCGCTATTGTGTAACTGAACTTTTAGGAATGCGTATTATAATCACTTCAGGAGAAGAAAATAAGGATGAAAAATTCGATTTTATGTTATTTCGCTATTGTGTAGCTGCAATTTTAGGAATACATCTAATAATCACTTGCAGCAGAAGAAACCAAGAACGAAAAAATTCGATTTTTTGAAATTTCGCCATTGTGTAAGTGAACTTTTAGGAATGCGTATTATAATCACTTCAGGAGAAGAAAATGAGGATGAAAAATTCGATTTTATGTTATTTCGCTATTGTGTAGCTGCAATTTTAGGAATACATCTAATAATCACTTCAGCAGAAGGGACCAAGAACGAAAAATTCGATTTTTTGCAAATTCGCTTTTGTGTAACTGAAGTTTTAGGAATAGATCTTATAACCGCTTCAGCAGACGAAAACAAGAAAGAACGAAACCAACACATTCAGAATACTGTAACAAATCTTCACAGTTTAGTAAGGTGAATGGTGATATTCAAGTATACAATTTGGAAAACGCGTAACACATTGGAGTACAATTTCAGCAATTGCCATAAAAGATTTAAAAAAAATCCAAATTTTTTGTGGTAATCCTTGTATATGATCTACAGATTTATGTATACAGACATCCCCCAACTTACATAAGCAGTGCACTCCGTAAACTTTTAGGTAACTTGAATTTTACGTAAGTCGAATTTGTAAATCATTTAAGTAAAATTTCGTAAGAAACTAAAATATACATACAGGCATCCCCCAAATTACGTAAGTAATGCGTTCCGTAAAGTTTTACGTAAGTCGAATTTGTTGCTCAGGTCAAATTGTTGCTCAGGTAAAATTTTGTAAAAAACTACAATATTTATTATATAATATGTATTATTTACACCGTATTATTTTATAAATAAAGCATCGTGCAACAGTATTTACTCGTATATAAACTATAAAATTATGAAAAAATATAAAAACAACCTTAAAGAACAATTATCAAATATCTTGTGGAATACGGGATTTATAAATCTAACATTGATGAATTGATTTATAACAATTTTGAAACTACATCAAACGACTATAAAAATAAGAAATTATTAAAGAGGACTAATTTAACCTATTCTCCATGAATTTCTGATGCAAGACAAAGGAATAGCACTCACAAAATAAAATAATCCTTGATAAGCACAAACTGTATTTATTATGAATTAGATGACTACTATGAATGACTAACAATAAATATTAAGTTGCTTCGTTACAGATTTGATTGTATTTACCAATAAAAACGTAACTCTATTTAACGTATAAACTATACTGTGGTTCCGGTTTATATCTATAAATTTTATTTATAAAATAAATATCAAAAGTATGCAACTTCGTATCAAACGCTGTAGTATGTTCACAAATGTAATTTTCGAGATTTATTATTCGAGATAAGTCGCTTAACATTAATGCAGGGCTGCCACAGGCGACTATTTTTATATTTTATTTGCACCCCTATTTTTAAAATACAAATTTTGTAGTATATTTCTCTTACACACATCTTAGCAAAGTGTATGTGAAAGATTTTTGTTGATTGCACTATCATACGATATCCATGGAGTATGGAGAAATTTGCTGCATAATAGATGGAAGCTCGTTTTGTTGAAAATTTGAATAACTTTATCTGGCATCTCATCTGACGTACAACCTTTAAATTACAATGATTTCTTCTAGATCTAGACAATTCTCGAATAAACAACAAAGAAAATAATAACAACATTTAAACACGAATTTTAATTATTGAAATTGAAGTTTAATTCGTGAATCTTTATAATTCGTTTACAGGGAAAAAATTCCTTACATTATGATCTATGGGATAAAATTATCTGCAATTTATTTTAATGATCTTAGGCTATTTCAAACATATTTAAAATTGAGAAATGTCAGGGGATTCCTGTATAGTACGCTAAAATTTAGTCCAGTTAGAAAACAAAAAACGCAGTTGAAAATTCCCCTTCAGAAATTTCCGCCAATAATGAGAAATGTACTCAAAATCTTTAAGACAGTCTTATTTATCCTCTTCACAATTGAATATAAAATAATTAAAAAAAAACTGTTGAAATAGGTTTTCTTACCTATTTTGCCTTCTAAAATGATAACAATAAATTTTTTTTTTAAATTCATGTACCAGGACACCAGTAAATGGAGTTCTACATTACCTTGGACCTTGGGACTCAACTGCATAAAAAGTTCAAAATTTTGGAAAATCACTGTTTCTTTCTAAAATTGCAAAAATAAATGTTTTTTTAAATATAACACAAAAAACGCTTTTTATTTCTTTAAAAGCATTAAATTAATTAAATCATAAATCTCAAAATTTTCGAATAATTTTTGTCTTTAATTACATTTATGAAATGAATTTAATAATTAAAATTTATTACTTTATTTTTTAATTCAGGGTTGCCACGCTTCAGGGATTTTTCCCGGTGAATTATTAGTAGTATTTGCTTATAGTAAAATAAATCTTGGTTAAAAGAACGAATTTTCCCCTTATTTAAGGACAGCTTTTCTATTAGAAAATACTGCTACTGAAGAATTTCCTGAAGCAACCCTGTAATTAGTGTGAAAAATTTCAAAACATTTCTATTTCCTGTTGAGCTAAAGGATCTAAAAAATAATTTTATTTATTTATGGATTACTCAGAGAAAAATTATTTAGATAAACAATAATGGCGAATAATAAATTACACTGTTAATTAAATGTGTAATAATCATTGTATTTGTAGTACCAAAATTTGGCTTAGATGGATGCGATAAATACATCATCGATTTAAAAAATATTTAGAGTATTATTACCCCGAAAAATATTTTAAGACTGCTCTCAAATACAAAAGAGCTATTGTTTCATCCATTTCTGAATTTATTTTTGTCCGAAAACGCATGAAATTGGTCGCTGTTTTTCTTATTCAGAAACTGTATAATCGAAACAAGTTTTTCATTTTGTTGCTAAAGACAGACTACCTTCAGAAAATATTGTCAAAGTCGGCATTTTGAAACGAATTCCCGATGCAGAAAAAGGAAAAAATCTGAAGAAAGGAGAAGAACATGTCGTTAAATGACTCGAATCACTTATAACTCGATAAGTTATCATATATCAAAACATGCAAAACAATTTTCTATGCCAAATCACTTTAATAGTCAGGACTGCCAATTTTATGCCCTTACATTTAAAAATGAGTAGGAAAATGTGCCAGTTGTTGAGCAGGGAATTTGAAAACTATCTTAATTAATTATTTAGGTATGATAAAC
Source organism: Maratus speciosus (assembly GCA_963932465.1). NCBI lineage: Eukaryota > Metazoa > Arthropoda > Arachnida > Araneae > Salticidae > Maratus > Maratus speciosus. The sequence goes on from OZ010789.1 coordinate 65,012,475, forward strand.
ATATTTGTTACTGGCGGTACAAGTTGCATCAATTTAATCTGAATTAAAACATACATTATTCAATTGGCTAAAATCATAACTGGTAGCTAAATTTTATTTGAAGAAAACTCTTCAATATGCACTTAAAAATAAACAACATGAATTCCCACCATGTAGTTTAAAATGAATATATGTAAAAAAAATACATATGTATTATTAATAGAATTGGAATTAAAAACAAATAAATTCAAAAGTTGGCCTAAGTAAAGAAATCGTTTAATATTAAGTATGTAATGTTTACGGGAAAGAATAATTTAAAAATATAACTAGGTAAAAATAATTATCGTTCTTTTTTTGAGTAAAAAATACATTATATATTTAGCTATGCTCTCCAATGAGCCCATACATTTTCTATAAAATTGCATAATTTAATCAGAATTAAATAATATTTAACCAAATAAATATACAAAATGCACCTAATCTACTTTAAATTGAATATTTATTTTGAAAAAAAAAAACCACACACATTTTTAGTAAATTAAACAGAGGGATACTTTGTAATTATTTCTAAACTCTATAATAATAAAATATATGTTTAAGCCTTTAAGCCTATTTATAGTCTTTGAGTACACACACACGTGGACCTCCACAAAATGATACTTCTAAAATCAAAAACTTCACCAAATAAACAAAAGATAGCTTCAAGTGAGTACTTATGACGTTTTTAACAATACAATATATTATGATATCGCACTTAAAATTTCAATATAGACAAATATTACTTGCTTTTACGCAATCGCCGAGTTTACGACATTTTATAAAATCTCACCTGAAACCGCCGGTTTTGCCTGAAATTAAGTCAAGTTCTAATATCTGATAGATTCATTTTGAAGCATAAACTTTCAAAAATGTGAATGGATAATCAAAACTTAGATATTTTGCATGGTTTTGTTACAAAGGGCTAAGCCTAATGTCCACACATGTGGACCGCATTAGCGACGAGGGTATGATCTATAGAATTTAAACATACCAAGTAACATGCAAAAAGTTATCTACATTTAAGAACCCATATCACAACTGTAAGCACACAAGGAGCAGTTATTATTCATATCAAGTGCAGTAACGGAATTCTTTTGTGTGTATCAAAGATGAATGTTATACGCACTATGTTCTACATTAAGCATCTTGTCGTTCACCTCAATGAAAAATATTAATTTCAGTGTGTTTGGAACCGTGTAATATATTCCGAAAAACGATTTTTTTCCCAAAGTCCTTACTGTAACGCAGTTATTTTCAGAGTCCTTGTAAACAAAATATAAATGCTATAAACTTCATTTTCAGTACCGAACATGGCACAGAAAACCGCAGTAATATACAGGGTGCCCGTAATTAAACGACCCTACATTAAAGTTGTCTACAGACAAAACTGTTGTTCATAAAGTTGTGAAATTTTATAAAAGACAAAATAAATGGATGGGAATTTGTTTCATCTAAAAAAAAATATACATAAAAATAGTTTAAAGTTTCACCACCAGAGGACGATTTTTAATAAATTACACATTTAGCATTACGATAGTTTAATAATTTTATTTATTAACCTAACCTTATTCTAAAAACAGCATTTCACGACATGTTCCTAGAATTTCCCTGCAGTCAACTGTGGAACATGCTATCTTAGAATACCAAATTGTATCTGAAAATGATAAAAGTAATGCAGAACACGCTTGGTTATAACAAAATTTGTTAAACTATCGTAAATGTATAAATGGGTAATTCGTTAAAAAACGGCCTCCTAATTTTTCTTTCGCTGAAACAAATTTCTGTACTTTTATTATGTCTATCAAAAAATTTCACAACAATCTGAACAATATTAGATGCAAATTTCCAACTGGGCGAAAAATGTCCGGACCAGGGTTCGAACCCGGGACCTCCTGGCTGAAGTCGCCAGTGCTCTGCCATCTGAGCTATTCCAGACGATTCTGGTCGAACTTTTTCACCCAGCTAACCTTGATGATTACAGCATCTGGTCTGAAACCTGGTTCAGCTCAACAGAATAAATCTCAGGTAATGGAACCCCAGAAATCGCTGGAAACGAAATTACACTAGATTAATTTTAACACAATTATACTAATTGGTAAACAAATAATATTAGATGTAAATTTCCAACTGGGCGAAAAATGTCCGGACCAGGATTCGAACCCGGGACCTCCTGGCTGAAGCCAGGAGGTTCCGGGTCTAGTGTATTAATCTAGTGTAATTTCGTATCCAGCGATTTCTGGAGTTCCATTACCTGAGATTTATTCTGTTGAGCTGAACCAGGTTTCAGACCAGATGCTGTAATGATCAAGGTTAGCTGGGTGGAAAAGTTCAACCAGAATCGTCCGGGATAGCTCAGATGGCAGAGCACTGGCGACTTCAGCCAGGAGGTCCCGGGTTCGAATCCTGGTCCGGACATTTTTCGCCCAGTTGGAAATTCACATCTAATATGATTTGTTTACCAATTAGTATAATTGTGTTAAAATTAATCTAGTGTAATCTGAACAATAGTTTCGTCTGTGAAACAACTTTAAATTTAATTAAATTTTATTGGTCGATTAATTTTGCACATCCTGTAAATAAAATGTCTAAACTATCGTAATGCTAAATGTGTAATTTATTAAAAACTAGTGTAAATGTCCGTCCTACGACGGTGGGTAAAAATTGTGTTTTTCACTTAAAATTTGAAAAACTGATAAAAAATAATTTACAATATGGAAGTGTTTAGATGAGCAAACTTCGGCTAGTTTATGTTCTAATAAACACACAATTAGCATTTACAATATTTCTGGGTAAACCAGGTTTTCCGGCTAATATACTATAATAAAATTAAGATTTCTTAATAAAACAAAAATTTAATAAATATTCAATAAAAGTGCGTAATTAAAACAGTCTGCTGCAACTATTGAAATAATATTATTTTTTTAAATAACACTTTGAAATTGTATCTTATCGTTTACCCCCCCCCCCCCCCTCTTCCAAATTTTTTTATATGCATATTGATTAATAAATAAGTATCTCGGGTTGAATCCCAACCGTCTAATCCCCTAAGCTTCTGTCCTCCTGATGCAAAGCTATAAATCAAAAATTATTAATTTAACTTTTCGTATAAATATTAATTTTTTACTTTTAAAATATGGGATATGTTTTTTTTTCTTTTCTTTTTTTTTTTAGTTTAAATTTACATACACCTGTATATAGAAAAGGAAAATATGTGTAATTTAAAAATAAGTTACGAAATGCCAGGATATTATTTCGGGGAGTGGGGGGGGGGGAGTCGAATCCCCTAAGCTGCTGTCCTCCTGATGCAAAGCTATAAATCAAAAATTATTAATTTTACTTTTCGTATAAATATTAATTTTTTACTTTTAAAATATGGAATATGGTTTCTTCTTTTTAATTTAAATTTACATACACCTATATATAGGAAAGGAAAATATAAGTAATGTGTAATTTAAAAATAAGTTACAAAATAATAAGTCTAAAATATTTAAATTGCTTACTTTTTTAAAAGAAAGTCATTTTTATCAATTTTTTGCATGGAAAAAAAGGATATTTTTAAAAATACCATACCATTGTTTTTCGTGAATCACTTTATATGAGAAATAAATTAAAATTCCTTACATGTCGCAAAGAAAATTTAATATGATTGCAACTTAATACTTGAAATAATCTCAAGTGACACTTGGCGATCTATTTTGGTGGTGAAATGCGATATGCCTTCTGATTTGTTAGGAAGAAGTGTCTACCACTGCTCAATTATCAGGACTTGTAACCTTGAGAAGTAATCGCGGGATTCTTGTTTCTTGCCAACCTATGGGAGAATGGAACCTTTCAGCCTTGAGTCTCTTCCTCGGAGACTGGTAAGATTGATGGATTCGCCCCGGATGCGTTGCACCGCCTTTTATTATATAGAGATCGCCCTCTGGTGGCGAATTTTGAACTAGTTTTATTTATATTTTTAGCTCAAACAAATTCCTATACCTTTATTATGTCTTTTACAAAATTTCACTACTTTATGAAAAATGGTTTTGTCTGTAGACAACTTTAAAGTAGGTTCGTTTAATTATGGACAACCTGTATATCAACTATATGGCAATAGCAGTACATTTACGCAAATTAGAAGACAGACATTCGGCAAACAGGCAAAAAGATTTCATAAATATTTTTCAGCTAGGCTGGAAAGTGTAAAGACAAGGGCGCGATACCTATATAATATGATTATGCTTCAGTACACCCGAGAAGCCCATAGTATAAATGTGGCGCTTTCTAACTACTAAAAAAATGCATGTTAATGCTCTAATTTTCATACTTCAAATTACTCGGACAAAATATTTCCCAAATATACATGGGCATTTATTAACCCATTCATTGTTGGTCAGGACCGGAGACTATTTTTATAATCAATAGTACTATAATTTATAAAATATTTAAAAGAGAAAATATCGTAGTATAAGTGTAAGACAGATTATTTTTCAAAACGTGATACGAATAGAGTGACAAATTGTCTACTGGGACATATATGTCCCGGCCCATTGTCAGAATATTTAAACGTTTTCTGCTAACCCATTTATGGTTAGCGTGTCGAATTTGGGAGCTTGTGAGTTTTCAGAAATAAATAATTATTATTTTTATACCGATTTCTTTTCGCATTTTGTGCGATTTACATAACTTGTAAAGAGAATATTCAAATTAGTATAGTGTATTAATTATTGTATGTAGTTCTCTTATTATGCAAGTATGCAATATAATGTAATCTCCTTTATATATAAGGTATTGTATATACAGAATTTATAATTAAACAAAAACACTGAGAAGGGAAAAAAACGTTACAATTGTTTCAGAATACACAACACTGTTAATGAGTATGTAAGTATGCTTATATTTATTAGTAAGATCATTTTTGAAGTACATATGGCTTGTATTATGTAGTATAAATTCTATGTATAGCTTGTATGACAGAATATTCAAATTAGTATAGTGTAATATTTATTGTATGTAGTTCTCTTATTATGCAAGTATGCAATATAATGTAATCTCCTTTATTTGTAAGGTATTGTATATAAAGAATTTATAATTAAACAAAAACACTGAGAAGGGAAAAAACCGTTACAATTGTTTCAGAATACACAACACTGTTAATGAGTATGTAAGTATGCTTATATTTATTAGTAAGATTATTTTTGAAGTACGTATGGCTTGTATTATGTAGTATAAATTCTATATATAGCTTGTATGGCAGAATATTCACATTAGTATAGTGTAATAATTATTGTATGTAGTTCTCTTATTACTCAAGTAGGCAATATAATGTAATCTTCTTTATATATAAGGTATTATATATAGAGAAGTTATAATTAAACAAAAAAACTGAGAAGGGAAAAACCGGAACAATTGTTTCAAAATTCACAACACGGTTAATGAGTATGTAATTATGCCTATATTTATTATTAAGATTATTTTTGAAGTACGTATGGCTTGTTATGTTTAAGCATGTCATGTACTCCATTTATGGCATAAGTGTAAGTGGTAACAGGTTCTCACTTTAGAGTAGATATAAGAAAAAGAAGCATCGAATGCAGCACCAATCTATATCTTTTAGAAATAAATTAATTTTAATTATAACCAATACTTTGCTTATCGAGTTGGAATTATTTTAGTTTCAGTAGATATTTCAAATAGAAAATAAATTGTTGTTTATATCTAAAAAGAACGCATATTTAAAACAGAAACGAAAAATCATCCGTACAGACTAGATTATGAAACACTTTCCAACACATTCAGAATACTATAACAACACCTCACAGTTTACTAGGGTGAAAGATGACGGTCTAAATGAACAGTTTGGAAAACGCATAACGCATTTGAAAACACGATTTCTGCTGTTACCATAAATAGTTTTTAAAATATACAATTTTTTGCAGCTCTGTATCTGATACACAAATATGTATACGCACTACATAGTATGCTAAAAGCACTGAGAGCTCCATATATTAACAGCAGATCGGTCTTCTTATTTCACGACATGATTTCAACGATCAGAGCGGAAGGATAAGTTGACTATAATTTTAGTTTGCATTCATGGCAAAAAATGCTGCTGATCGCATTACATTATATGATTAAAGAACCATTTATTAATTTGATAAGTACAGTAAAACCTCTTTTATCCGAAACTCTTTTAACCGAAACTCTCGGTTAACCGAAATCCAATTTTATAGTTGTTTTTTTTTTTTTTTTTTTTTTTTTTTTTTTTTTTTTTTTTAACTATCACCTTTTTTGTGTGCAAAATCCATTTTGAAGGCTTTTTTTTTTTTTAAACTATCATATTTCTTTATTATTTTCCTTGTGTGGAAGTGTTCCTTTCCGAACCGCGAGTGCATATAAATACTTTTGATCCCCTTTCTTAGAATTTCTTAGAATTTAAATTGAGTTCCCGTAAGTTGCGGAATAGAACGAACAAATTGGCAATTCTGAAGCTTTTTAATGTTTTGCAAACTGTTTGGCATGGCTGGAGCAGCAGAAAGACTGATGTGATACTGGTAAACTGATAATATTAAAAAACTTTGTGATAGAGCTTCAAAGCAAAGGCAATCGAAACTGCGTCAAACAAAACATTGTTTCAGACCCTTGTGAAATATGTAAAAGATACTTAATTTCAAAATTAAAATTCAGTTAATTTATTCCTGTTTCTATTTTGCTATTGTTTCATTTTTATTAAGCACTTGTTACCATAATAAGAAATAGCGCATACGTATTTCTCCTAAATCTTAAAATTGAAGCATTCTCGATTATCCGAAAATTTCGATTTTCCGAAAGAGGGTCGGCCCCAATTACTTCGGATAATCGAGGCTCTACTGTATATATTAATTAGAGAAGCATGAATAATATAATAGTAAATGGGAACACTAATATCTAACATTTACAAAGCAGACTATTTTTTACCTTTGCCTTGCATGCTTCATTTGCCTTGCAAGCTTCTGACCGCCGACTCAGAACTCCTGTTATATATGGAGCTCAGTGGTTAAGAGTTAGTTCAATTAGACGCATAACACAGTTGAATACTTTCACTTAGCAATTTCCGCCAATAAACGCATGTTGTTGAGAACTTTTGCGCGACACTGTTTATGATCTATAGAATTTATACACACCAAGTAATATTTAAAAATAGGCAAATTTAAAAACGCATACCACAACTGAAAGGGTATTTCCAGTCTTTATTGTTCGTAGGCTTCAATAATTCAATTATTGCCCATTTTCTTTTATAGCCAAATTCTTTTATGTGTCTCTGTAAATAAAAGAGAAATTCTATTTACACCATATTCTACAGTAAGGACATTGTAGTACATCTCAGTGATGTATGTCAATTTCGATATGTTTTAAATACTTTAAAATCATTAAAATACACGACAATCGATTTTTCCCCATAGACCATAATATATTGGAATTCTTTTGAGTGGGCCTGAAATAAACCGAAAATGTTACACGCTTCATTTTCAATGCTGAACATGCTATAGTAAATCCCAATAACATATATCCATTTCATGGGAATCGCACTAATATTTGTGCTAGTTAGAGCATTGACAGACGGACAGATAAACCGAATTCATAAACATTTTTCAACTATGTTGGAAAGTGTTAATACAAAAATAAAGTAATGTTATTCAGACAGTTAATAAAAAGAAATAAGATGTAAGTAACATTAAACAATAACGTATTTAACTTTCTATATCAGGGTTTGCAAATCGGCACGAATACTATATGCCCAACTATAGAATTACACAATGATTATAAACTTTTAAATTCAAACCCTAATCATAATTATTTGCTTTTTAATTGGATAAATGGCTAACTGAATAATCCATTATTATTATTTTTTAGACACAGCAGAGCAAGATTACAACCTACAGATTACAAACTTTACAGATAATTTACCCTCACTTAAAAAAATAATTGTTGACAAGTTACACAAATATTTAGGAACAAGAATAACAACAACAACAACAACAAAAAAAGCAAGAAAAATATACCTTCCAGCTCCTCGTGAAATTTAAAATTTTCAAATTATTTATGATATTTTCCTTGTAAACATTTGTCTTTTATGCGGTAGTCAAAAGGAAATATATCATTTTTGAAATAAATTGAATTTTTAAATTTTCCATGTTATGTGCATTTTCTTAGTTATTCCAACAGAATAAATATCTAGCATCAAAAATGCCTTAAAGTTTCACCGACACTGTTCGGGAGAAATATGTTTACGAAATATCTACCATTACAGGGAAAATATCATGTTGTTTAAAAAATTGAATAGGAAATGTATTTGCCTCCAAACATTAATATTTAAATAGCGTTCTATCAGAAGAGCAATTTAAACATTAACTATGGTGAAAATATCTACATATTTATGATGAATTACAAAAAAAAAAAAAAAAAAAAACTGAATATAATTAAAAATGTATACGGTAAAATCCTTCAGTCAGTTATTTTCAAACTATATATATATTAAAAAAAAAAAAAAAAAAAAAAAAACTGTACTTTAGATAGAACGCATATGATGTTTTAAAAGGAACAAAACTTTTGAATTTACACATTTGATAGTTGAAAAAAAAATAACAAATACAGTAAAACCTCCCTAAAGCGACCACGTTCTGTTCCAGTAAATATTGATCACTCCGACAGGTGGTCTCTTAATGGAGGTCATGTTTAAATCTAGATTTTAATTGTTGAAAAAAGGTAACAATAAATGTTAATAAAATTTATTTTTCACTTTAGAAAAAAATATGAAAATTTAAGTATCAAAACAAAAGCTAATTTTACGTAAGTTAATTACTGCAGAGTTTAAAAAATGAATACACAGATGTAGCTTTGATTTTACGGTTTTATCTTTTATAATTTTTATTTCGAAGTTCAGTAAATAAATGCAATTTTTTTTGGACGGGAACAAATAATTACGATTTCATTAATTTATTTATTTATTTAAGAGTTTCCTGACAGAATAGGGCAGGTGGGTGTTATTGACCGTCATTCTTAATTTGTCATCAGAGTTAAATTCATTGCCCAAAAAGGCACAAAGGGCTTTAAACTCTTAAAAGTTACCGGAATAAAAAAATTCAATAAGTTTAGAATTTTAATGAATAATGCGCTCTCTGGTATTATTTTTCTAATAAAACCTTCTTCAAGCGACCAGGAAAAAACGGAATTTGTTTCATTTTCTTCAAAGAAATGGGTCGATCATGGAGGGAGTTCAACTGGGATGGTCTCTGAATGGAGGTAAAATTAATATTGAGCGTATGGGAATAAATTTCGTTCCATGAAAAAATGGTCATTCAGGGAGGTGGTCGGACATGGAGGTTTCACTGTAGTTTAAGCGTTGATGGGCAAGTACGAAGGCATCTTATTTTAAATTTATTTGAATTTGAGAAACAGCTTAAACATTTTTAACTCTCATTAAAACAGTTACAAGTGTTAATGGCCCTGTTCTATCAGACTAACTAGTCAATCCATTTCAAGTGGTCCAGAAAATCATCTATTCGTTGCTTGACCATTTTTAAAAAATCCGAAATTTTTTGTACAACAACCCTAACATATCGGAAGTTCAAAATGACTATTATTTTAATTTTATTAATTTTTGTTTGTGCATGTCGGCCATCTTTATTTCATCGTCTAGAGCAATTTTCTCACAAGAAGGGTTTACAGAATTGTAAATAATTCATCGTTTATTTCTGCAATTCAAGTGCGGATTAAAGCAATTTGTACAGAATACATTGGGCTAAAAATTTGGTAATAGAGTAGCTTCCGAAGCTAACTGCTTGTTGGTGAAATTTAAGAATAAAATTTCAGTTTTTTTTCGAAAATTTGCCCGTTTACAAGAGGAAATTTTTCTAGCAAGGAGAACTGTCAACATGACTTTTTTTTTTTTACAAATAGGCCGAAAGTACTTGTACTCACACGCGAAATTTCAGATCTGAGACTTGCTTTCTATTCGCTAAAAAAATCCCAAAATTTTCAAAAATGTCAAAAATCGCACTTTGAGGGTTTGATATCTCTGGTGCAGTACGAGATAAAATTCTGAAGTTCTGGTTTCTAAAATTATTGTATGGAAGTGTTATGCACAAGAAATTTTAGGATGGAGATTTGACTACAAGCTGAGATATGGCATGTGCAACATGTTAAAACAATACTGCCAAACTATTGTTCTGTTGTAGTCACAGGTAAGTATTTATCTCAGAGTGTCATTTAAATTTTTTTTGATTATCTTTAAATAACAGTAACAGAAAAGAAACACCTTTGCAAATCTTAGCGATTAATTTAAAAAATAATTATGCCTAAGGCCTACATTTTGTATGGTTTCAGTAATTTTTGTCGTAAGCAATGTTAATAACTAAAAGAAACCTCTGCACTTTTACATAAAGAAAAAAAATATTTTTATACAGACCTGAGACAAAAACAGAATAGGGAAAAACAAAAGCTATTAATGTTGTCATACTTGTTGAGACAGGATCAAACGTGTCAAAACACATTCTTGCTTGTTGTTTTAAAAACCACAATTTTGATCTTTCTCAAAATTTTATTTTTAGGAACCAAGTCTTCTCATCTCTTGATAACTTGATTGAAGATCTTGGCCCTGCTGGCTCATAGAAATAAACTTTGAAATCACTATGTGCAAGTCTCACTTCATTAATAATTCCTAGCTGACTTCTTATGCAAAAATGTCATTTTTCTGCACTATAAATTTTGAAAAGGTTTTGGATATCTTTATTTTTTAAAAATTACTTGAGGCTGATGCATGGTAAAATCGTATAATGTTTCATTTACAGGAAAATACTTATGGTAGGAACAAGTCTCAGGGACTGGCAAGCAGCAAAAAAATTTTGGTTTTTAAACCAACAAGCAGGGATGTGTTTTGACACGTTTGATCATGTCTCAACAAGAAAGCCTATATTAACAGCTTTTCTCTTTCCCTATTCTGTTTTTGTCTCTGGTCTTGTATAAAAATATTTATTTTCGTTATGTAAAAGGGATCAGTTTTCTTTTATTTACTAAAATTACTACAAAAAATACTGAAACCATGCAAAATGTTGGCCTTAGGCATAATTATTTTTTTAATTAATCGCTACGATTTGCAAAAGGCTTTATTTTCTGTTACTATTATTTAAAGATAATAAAAAAAAATAAATTTAAATGACATTCTGAGGTAAATACTTACCTGTGACTACAACAAAACAATAGTTTGGCAGTATTGTTTTGACATGTTGCCCTTGCCATATCTCAGCTTGTAGTCAAATCTCGATCCTGAAATTTCTTGTGCATAACACTACCATACAATACTCTCAGAAACCAGAACTTCAGATTTTTATCTCGTGCCCCACCAGAGATATCAAAGCCTCAAAAGTGCGATTTTTGACATTTTTGAAAAATTTGGGATTTTTTTTAGCGAAGAGAAAGCAAGTCTCAGATCTGAAACTTTGCGTGTGAGTACAAGTACTTTCGGCCTATTTGTAAAAAAATTATGTTAAGTTGCCAGTTTTCCTTGCTAGAAAAATTTCTTCTTGTAAACGGACAATTTTTGGAAAAAAATGAATTTTTATTCTTAAATTTCACCAATATGTAGTTAGTTTTGGAAACTACTCTATTACCAAATTTTTAGCCGAATGTATTCTGTACAAATTGCTTTAATCCGCACTTGAATTGGAGGAATAAACGCTGAATTATTTACATTTCCGTAAACACTTCTTGTGAGAAAATTGCTGCAGACGATGAAACAAAGATGGCCGCCGTGCAGAAAGAAAAATTAATAAAATTAAAATAATAGTCATTTTGTAATTCCATCATGTTAGGGTTGCTGTACAAAAAATTTCAGATTTTTTAAAAATTGTCGAGCAATCAGTGCTGGACCACTTGAAATGGATGACCCAACTACAAAAATAAAATATGTGTACAAAATGAAAATAGATACTAGCATAATTTTATTTTTTCTTTCATTGATTTTTTGTTTCTAAATATGCATTAATATGACGAAAGTCAAGATTTAGAATTACTTGTAAAATTACGAGGAATACATTAATCAAAATTAATAAATACAATATTCATATTAGGACCTATAACAGTTGTAATCCTACTTAACTCGTTGACCTTATTTGCTTTTATTGCAACCCTTGAGTTTGTTTGAGCGGCTCCGCAAGTCGGGAACATAATTAAAATATAATATATATATATAAAAATACTAAAAGGCTCTGCTCTATATGCCTTTCATGCGCCAACTCTCGGACATTTTTAGTCTCTATGTGACTGTATGGCTCTTTCTGTATTTACCATTCTCTTTTCTGTTTTGTATATGTCTACTCTCTGTTGGCTGTGTTTGCCTTCTGATTATCTGTTGTCTGTCTGTTTTAATGCTCTATCTGCTATCTGTCTGTTTCCTGTATGCCTGCTAACTCACTGCTGTCTGTCTGCAATTTATTCTATATCTGTTTGACTAATTCTATGTCTGTTGTTCTAACTGCTTTATCTCTGTCTGCTGTGTGTCTGTCTGTCTAGACTCTGCTTCTGAATCTGACGTCTGTCTAAACTTTTTCGGTTGTTTGATCTCCCTGTATCTGGTATCTGTCACACTTCATCGGCTGTTTGAATGCTGTCTGTCTGTCTACTGTCTGTTTATCTGTTCTCTGTTTCTCATCTGTATTCTATCTGCTACATGCTTGCAGTCTGTCTACACTCTGTGGGCTGTCTGAATGTGTCTGTAGATCTGAATGCTGTCTATCTGCTGTGTACGCTATGCCTGTGTGCTGTCTGAATGCTGTCTGTCGATCTGAATGCTGTCTATCTGTTGTGTACCGTATGTTGTATGCCTGTTTTTTGCTTGCTATCTGCTGTATTCCTGTATTTTGCATATCTGTATGAGTTCTGTCGAGCTGCTGTATATCTGTTTGCTGCTTGTCTACACTCTATCGGCTGTCTGCGTATTGCCTGCCTACTATCTGCTGTATGTCTTGTGTCTTTATATTTGGTATCTACTGTCTGTCTTGCCTATGCTGTGTGTCTGCATGCTGTCTGACTGCTAACAACTGTATGTTTGTTTTCTGTCTACTGTCTGCTGTCTGTTTACAATTAATCGGCTGTTTGTATGTTGTCTATATGTCTGTTTGATTCGGTTAGCTGTCTGCCTGTCCGGGCTTTCTTCAGTCTGAAATTCTGCTGTATATCTCTCTGCTGTCTGCTCTCTTGTCTGTTTGTCTGTACTTTCTGTTTTCTATCTATACTCTGTCGGCTATCTGTAAGTCTGCTCTCCATCTGCCAGCTCTCCCTATTGTCCGTATGTTTTCTCACTATCTGCTGGCTATTTACAGTCTACCTCTGTTGGCTGTCTGTATGCTGTCTTTCTGTCTGCTATCTGCTGAATGACTTTTGCTATTTGATGTGTGTTTGTCTGCTGTCTGTCTGTCTGCTATCTACTGTATGTCTGTATTCTGTCTGTCTATATGACAGCTGTTTGCCTGCCGCCTCTCAGTGGTGTCTGTCGAACTGCTTGTCTGCATACTCTCTGTGTACACTCTGTCGGCTGTCTGTATGATGTGTGTCTACTATATGCTGTATGTATGTCTGCTGTTTGCCTGTCTATTTACTATCTTCTGCCTGATTACACGCTATTGGCTGTTTGCATGCTGTCTGTCTGCTATCTGCTGTATGTCTGTCTTCTATCTACTGTCTGCTCGCTGTCTACACTCTATCGGCTGTCTGCATGCTGTCAGTGTACTATCTGCCGTGTGTCTGTCTGCTATCTGCTGTATGTTCGTCTCATATCTATAGTCTGCAGTCTGTACACAGTTCGTTGTCTGTCTGTATGTTGGTTGTCTGTATCTTCTATCTATCTGCTATATGTCTGTCTTCCTTCTCTCTTTGCTCTTTTTCTGCGCTCTGCTTGCTGTATGTCAGTATACTATCTGCAGTCTGCCTACATCCTGATGGCTCTCTGTATGTTGTATGACTGTCTGCTATCTACTGGCTGTTTGTGTCTGCTGTCTGTCTGCTATCTGCTGCGTATCTGTCTGACAGTAACAACATACTAACCGCCCATACTCTTATATGGGCTTCTTAGAAATGACAAATTCAGGGTACTTTTACACCTAATGTATATTTTACAAATTATTTAAATTTTAATGTTTTAAATATATATACTTACACTATATATACAAGGTAATCCAACCCGGGCTTCACGGGTTGCAGAATATAGGTGAAAACCATTTTTTTAAATAGGAAGCTATTACAGTTTTTATATTTGATAAGGATATAAACCCGGGCTTCCCGGGTATTAGAATGTAGGTGAAAACCATTTTTTTTTAAAAACAGGTAACTCTAATAGATTTTTTACATTTAATACATACATATGTATATATATATATATACATATATATATATGGGAAAGCTAATTCCTTTCCAGTAGGTCATGGGCACATAGATTTCCGACAGCTATATTCCTCTCAGATGCTCTTTCTAAAACGCATACGACGTAGAGTTGTAAAGTATATTTTAAGCCTCGTATCTAACGGAAGGTATAAATTATTTGTAAATGTCTGTGTTTAACGTATAATATATATAATTAATTCATTCAAGTGTTAGTTAATTTATTTCTGAATTACATGCCCTGATTCTACATATATATATATATAAATATATATATATATATATATATATATATATATATATGTCCACTAACAATACCAAAAATCATATTTATTTAAAAAATAGCAATATTTCGTTAAAAAAGTAGTCTTAAACCTTTTTGGTAGCATTTCTTCCGCGACAAACATTCAGTCCTACTCATAATATTAACTTTATTATAGTACTCATTTTATATTAATATTTTAATTCGTTTTTGTAAGTGTGTTGCTACTTGCCTAACGCTGCAAACATATATTTGTGGCCCGCGTGATGAAAAGGTTCAATATGGCTAGATTAGATGATGCACAAAATTAAACAGCCAGTGATCTGGCGCGCCATCATAGGGCTAGACCCTGGGCAACATCACACACTTCACTACAATTTGAAATGCATGGCAACTCGATTACTGATGATGGCCCCGAGTTGAGATAACATCAATAATCAGGATGTCCCTTATTTTGAATTATAGCGGGATATGCGATGTTGCTATGACCACAATTCAAACACTGGTTTTCTTGCAAGCCACGTATCTGCAGTGCACGTCGCTAAATTTGAAGAGAACAGCTTAATCGGACGCCATTGTATGCAAAGGTTTCACTATTGAGGGGTAGTCGTTCTATTTTCAGGCAAGATGACATTTTAATTTAGATGTGCTTAAATTCATAGAACTTTGAGTTATGATATGCTTTCTGAAAGCTTATTTCATTCTCTTTAACCGCATTTACTTTAATTCTAATAAATTTATCAGTTTAATACTTTTACGTCGTGCAATTGGCGACCATATGCATGTTCCGAAGGTGGCCCAGCAGTGAACAAATGTGGAAATCAATGTAGGAAGGGTAATTTTTTTAATTTCTGCTTAAATATTTGAAAATAACTTATTACTTTTTATTACTACTTATTATCAGACTGCTCCAACAATTTCCACAATATTGAGAACACTAGAGATCCCTCAAAAGAAATCAGTATCTCAAAATTGGTTCAAAGTCTTTTCGTGTCAGAAGATAAGAAGATGAAGAAGAAAAACTCAAAACATATAAAACAAAGAATCATCAGATTACAACATAATAAGAAAGTCAAAAACCAACCTACTACACTGCCAAAAGAGACTCTCAAACAAACTGAATCTACCATTCCTGGCACAAGTGGTTGCCAGCCAAAAGTAAGTTGGTTTTGCCATTTATGCAACAAATACAAAACAATGGAATGCGATTGCGTAATCAGTTCTTGCAATATGTGCATGAAGACTGTACAGGGACTTAATAAGACAAAATCGAAAATTTCATCTGCACTTTCTGTACGGAATCCAATTACAAAGATATATTTTGAAAAAAAAATGTTTATTGTAATTTTTTCCTTGTAATTAAAGACTTTTATTTGGACACTGTAATAATTTTCTTGAAGTAAAAATAGAGTGCCGAGTATTTTTTCACATTTTAAAAGGAATTTTAATATATGGGTCACCTTTGGAACACTATGCGCCAAAGATTGCCCACAAGCTACAATTTTGAAATTGCATTATAAAAATAATTAAATTTTATTTTACAAAGAAAAGTATACTTGATATGCATTAGATATAAGTGCAAAATTTTACAAAAAAAAAAAAATTCACCCACATACACCAAACCAGAAAATTTAAAAAATCCTCAAAGCTTAACTATGGCCAACTTTGGTTCACCCACTATTCAAAAATAATCTTTGCTAAAATTGGTTGCAAAAAACTAGTGCTGTCTTCCTACTAGTGCTATTGTATTAGCTGCATGACAAGAGTTCATAACCGAGAAATTTTTTTCTACTTATAAGATACTTCTTTACTTTTATAGTTTCAATAGTTTAAGCGCGTAGTTCGATTAAATGTCTGATAAATTTGTGTTTTATTTATATTGTTTTACTGTTTCTTTTTAAAATTTATTGATGAAATTTTGATTTCGTTGTGAAATATTAGCCTGAAACAAATGCTGAACTGTTTATATTGTTTTAAGTTCAAACGAATTAATCGTTCGCAATCGGTCAACGCGCGATTGAGATGGATAAAAAAAAAATGATCTAAACACATTTTAAAAGCCATAAAAATCAGTAAATTAAAATGAAATTTTCAAGCAAGTGGCATTTCAAAGAAATTTTTTCTCTCTCTTCGACAGCGTAAAAGTTAAATGTGCGATGTTTAGAAGTAAAAAAAAAAAAAAAATAGCAGTAAAAGAAAAATTATGAGTGTTGCCTCCGTTAATATGACGTCAGTATGAGTGTTACTCACAGACATGTTTTTATTTTAATAATTAAATATGTCAGCTTTATTTTATAGTAAAATGTTTTGGAATATTATTTATTAATATTTGAACGGCAGTGCATGAAGTTTTAAAGGTGTAGGTTTAATCATTTTTTTAAATCCTTTCATGAATATTAGCAGTAAACTGTAAAAATCATTTAAGTAATTCAATCTTATTGACGGGGATTTTTAAGATTACTTCTCACACTAAATGGATTTCCTCCTGCTAGAATTATCGAGATAAGAAATTGGTAAAGCAAGCTTCATACTAACAATTTCAATTAAATGCAAGCTTTTATTTTTGAATAATTTTCCTTTGAGTCACATAATTTCACATAAAGAGAGTTTCACTTTTGAGAAGTTTCTCAAAATGACATACCGCAGGCCATACAAAGTTATGTAACTCTAATTAAATTCAAGTTTCCACTGTTGTACTTCTTTTCAGTTATGATGTTCTAATTAAAACTCTAATTTTTCATGCTTGACGAAATAAAAATGTTTTAAAGGCTTTATATAATACGTAGAGACTCGAAAATATATCTTACTAGTTAAATATGTGAAATGAAAGCCACCATTTTTTAAATACAAAGACATAATAAAACATATCAAATGTAAAGCTGCTGAAATCTTTGGCAAATTTTCAAAAATAATTTTTACAATTTACTTACAAAATTACAAAAACAAATATAATTTTCCAGATATAAAATGTTTGAAATCTTATATAAATAAATATTGCTTGTTTAAAATGTTTTCCTTAGGCAAAAAATATTTTAAAATTGTAATACAAAAATAAATCTTAAAAAGCTCAATGCATTTATATTGAAAAATATTGATTTAAGACAATGGAATAATTTCAAATCTAAAAGGCAAAAAGGTTAAGAAAATATTAATAATCATTTCTCGCTCATTCAACATTTTAAATATTAGTTTTAGTGGCATTATTTTATCAAATAGCTTCTGCCATTTTATACAACATTTATTAAACCAGCTTCTAAATTTATCATATATTTATTTAAGTTTCGTAATAATTTAAGATATTGCTGTAAAAAAAAAAACAAACATATTAGACTCAAAAATATGTTTTTCGAAATTTGTAATGAACATAAGTGTTTCCAAAATTGTTATAAAAATGTAATAACCTTTTAAAAACTTTTAAATAAAGTTCGACGAACATATAAATCATTTACTACATTACTGAAAAATAATTGACTTTGTGTTTCATTTAAAAATTGTTAATGGAAAGATTCATAATAAAATAAAGTACAGCATATTCTTTTATTATAAAAGGGGATGCCTGCAAAATATAACTTAGTATTTTAAAAGAAAAATAAAATTAGAATTATGATACCGTGGAAAGAAGATTGAACTATTTTTAACACTTTCTAACGTAGTTGAAAAGTATTTATGGATTCGGTTTGTCTGTTTGTCATCTTTTGTGCTCTAACTCGCGTATATGTACTAGGATTTGTATACAACTCATACAGATTATTGAGAATTACCATAGCATGTTCGGTCTTAAAAATGAATTATGTAGCATTTAAAGTTCATTTACAGGAACATTCAAAAGAATCTCTTAATATAACATTTCATAGGAAAAATCATTTGCGCCGTGTTTTAATGATGTTGCACTTTTTCAAACAGATTGAAATTGATATACAGTGGGTGATCGGTTAACGAACTTAATCCGTTCCAAAACAGTATTTGCTAACTGAATTCTTCGTTAACCGATCATAAAAAGGAAGTATGTAGCATTTATAGTTCATTTTCAGGAACGTTCAAAAGAATCCCGTAACATTACAGTTTATGGGAAAAGTCATTTGCGCTGTGTGGGATTTGTATGGAATATTTGTATGGTGATTTAAGTAATTCGTTTTTAAAAGCTAAATAACTTATAAAAAATAATATAAAATATCCCTTCATAATAGGTTAATATACCTCCTTATTTAATATGGACAAATTTTATTTTGATGGCTTTGTCCGTTTCGCGACGTATTTAAAAATAAATAAATAAATAAATATATGACATGCCTTTGGTAAAACTTTCAGGATTGCATTCACTGAGTATAGCATGAAATCATATCAATTTGTCACTTTCACTTTTCAAAAACTCCTTAGTTCTCTGATCGTGTTTATTGCACGTCCTAATTCAGTTCAAGTGGGGCACAAAGCCTGTTAATAATTTGTGAACTAAATTTCAATTAAAATAATTAATTTACAATTAAAACTATTTCTTTATATAGGGTAACAAAATATAGAAATTTATGTTTCTATGTATAAATTTATGTTTCTATTATGTATTTGTTCACTTTAATTTGGGGGACCTAAAATCTAGGGTCCGGTCCAAAATCCAAGTACCTGCGAATTGATATGTAAGAACACACATTTAGAAACTGTTAAATTGCTCTCTAAATCGACAATAGATGCAATTAAATACATCTAGGCAAATCTGAAGCACAGAAACTTCTTGGCCTTATTTTGTGGTGTGTTCGTTAACCGAACTTGTGTTCGATATCCGAACATAAAAATCTCTCGCGAAAGCGTTCGTTAACCGATCTGTTCCTAAACCGAACAGTTCGTTAACCGATCATTCACTATATATATAACGGGGGAGTACTACAAGATGCTAATTAAAAAACTGGTTGTGCATAGCATTCACCGATCATTTACAGGAACACACAAAATAATTAGTTTATGGTATTGTCTGTCCATATTATAAAGAACAAAAGTGCGCTGATGACATTTTGAGGATAGCAACGGTTGACGATAAAATTTCGCTTTCTCTGTTTTTATAACTGCATTTTTTAGCCCCCGGTATTCTATTTCTTTCTCACAGTAAATAAAGTGTCATCTCCAAAACATAAGGTTCCGTTGTATAAGACAGCCATAAAAAAAACAGATATATCATTGTACCATTAAATACTTTACTACAATTTTTTAAACTTCTAAGCATCGCACCTTTCCAATTTTTATACCGTCGTATTGGGAAAAAGTACTTTTAAATGCAAATTGTTCTAGAATTACATGTCCATTTATTTTTGAGATAATAATTATTTTGTAGTGTTTAGCGTCATTTGTTTATATTTGGCAAACTGAGTACTCCATCTCTGTAGAAAATGAAAGAAAAATAGTTGGAAAATAGCAATTATATCTTTTTGTTGCCATTTTCCCATAAAAACTGAAAAAATGTACTTAAAATACGTGCTATTTTGAAAAAGTATAAATGAATTATTTCTAATAAAATATGGAACCATTATAAACTAAATTTAATTTTAAGTATCTATATCAATATATTACAAAGAAATGAATGCATATGAAGCATTAGATAGCCGATTTTTTTGTCGAGTTTGTTGAATGACGATAGCTCTTTGTTTGGATTTGTGTGTTATTCAGCGATAGTGACGTCCTATGCGTAATTTACTGTAGACGTTGTTTAAGTTTGGATCGCAAATGAGGAATTCTTCAGTGGATGTGGATGACGTCATTTTATATAAAATAAAAGCGTGTGTTTTAAGTCTTAAAACTGAAATACGTTTTGTACTATCTATATATAAACATATTTTTTTTTCATCGGAGGCGACACTAAATTCTGAAAAAGCAGAATTCCTGTTTTCTAATTTTTCAATTTCTAAATATCGCATATTTTAATTTTTTACACCGTTGTATCGATAAAATGTCTCTTTCAAATATAGTTTACAATGTAATAATATGTATGGATAAATTTAGTAATCTATATACCAATTTATTGATGATTTATGGCTTTTTAAATAATTTTCAAGAATGTATTTTTTTAAAAATCTATTTCTATCGCATGCGGTCTTCGGAAGACCAATAACCCATTTACACTTAAAACAATATAAAGAGTTCAGCATTTGTCTTCGCTAATTTCCCATAACGAAATTTTAAAATAAATAAATGAATAAAATTGTATTAAACAACAACAACAACAAAAAATAACATATATGTAATCGAATTATTTGAATCTTTACACAGTCAAATAGGAGAGAAAATTGTACTTTCAAATACAATTTATTTGAAAACTGAATCTCATTTTTGTGATTAGGAGTTTTAAACACTTTTTAAATGAGTGGTAAAGTCATTAAAAAGCTACAAGAATATAATATAAAAAACGAGAGAAAATTAACCCCTTTCCTTGAAATGAATGAATAAGGAAATAAAAATAAGGATTACAGAATAAAAAAAATAAACGAGAAAAAAAGTTAATCAAGTGCTGTGGTAAAATAATTCTCCTTTCTCCTTTGAATTTTATTCCTGGCTTTGGCTCTTTTTTAAACTTTGAAGCTTTTTGATAACGCTAGCATGAAACCTTTAATAAAGTGCTAAGAAATAAAAACTAACGAATAGAACATTATTTTAAACATTCATCTTCACGAATCAGCTTATTCTAAATTAGAAAAAAAAATCGTCTGTTGACAAAATAATAGATCGTATAAATAATAGATCGTATAAATAATAGATCGTAGTCTATTATTATTATTATTATTATTATTATTATTATTATTATTATTATTATTATTGTTGTTGTTGTTGTTGTTGTTATTATTACTATTCCAACAAGGAGGCTAAACTAAAACAAGTTCAAGCTCCTTGCATATAACTGAAGAATTATTGCATTATGTTTAAACTAAATAAATGTAAAGAAGAAACGCCGATTTTCAGAAATTAAAAGTAAAATCTGAAAAGAACTCAGTGTTTTTACAAATTAATTTTGAAACTGTGAATTTTTATTAAATAAACATTTAACCTACGTTATAATATGTTAAATCAAATTAATATTATATTTTTACAAAACGTATAATAAATATAATTTTACATTTCCAACAACAACAACAACAAAATCTCACTCAATTAAAATGCAACATGCCGCGTTGCTGTGTCAACTAGTGAATAATAAGTGCTTGAAGTGTGTTATCAGTCGAGGTACGAGTTTTTAAATACAACTAATTTTTTGCATATTACTTATTAGGTGCGTTCGTAATTATATAAATACGTAGCACCTATAGTCGTCGTTCAGTCCGTCAGTATATAATAGCGCAAAAACTACCCAACCGAATCGTTTGAAATTTAAAATATATAATTGTAGCATAATTTTGTCGAGTCATTTCAAATTTTATGAAAATCGGATGTATAGTTTAATTACAGGGACAGTCAAAAGTTTTCCGTTACATCAAGGCCAACGGGAAAAAATTATTTCAAGTGCATTTCAATGATACTACAGCCTTAGAGATTTGCACTTATGAATTGCACTAAAATATAAAATTAGTATAACATGCGGTGCAAAAAATATTTATAAAACTAGTTATAGTACGAACGCACCTCATTTTCCATGTTTGACGTGCGATTTCCAACTTGTATTTAATTTCTATCGATCATATGCAGGACTGCAGATAAAATCGCTTGTTATTGACGAAAATAGTTGAAGGGGTATTTTCAACTGTGCTATGCATTTCCAGACTGAACTAAATTTTATCATATTACAGTGCAAAAGAGTATATTTTCTCATCCATTGATTGTATATGACGGATATATACGGGGCTTCATAAAAGAATTTGAATACTTTTTCTACTATAGATGGTGATTGTTGAAATTGTTTTTTTAAATGTGTTATACGTTTTCTAAAATTATTTTCTTAGATATCACATTTTACCTTATTAAACAGTGACGTTTTATACAGTATTATGGAAAGTTAAAAAGTGTTTCAAAATATATGCTTGATGTATGATTTTTTCATTCTTGTTTATTTGTATTTTCGTGTATAACATTTGAATTATATTAACCTGCATATCTGTGCCTTTTGTTAACAAACTGGCGACCGGCGATTTTTATGGAATCCGAGTTTTAAAACAGTAGATGCAATATAAAATTACACAAATGATTCACAACCCAAAAGATGATTAAAAGGCGTTAAAAAATCAAGTACTTTAGAGTATGTATCTAGCCTTCATCACGATTCATGATTTAAACTGGTGTTATGGAAGTCATAATTGTACATGCACCCAAGTTAAACCAAGTTCCCGACTTTGATAATGCGGAAGTTATGTAATCTAATTGCTCCGCATATATTAGTCGTGCCTTCCTTCAGGGTTGGTTTACTGTTGTGGCTAAGTCTCCAATTACCGAAGCTACCCAGTGTGATATAAAATCATATATTGGTAATTTAATATACTCAAATTTAATTTAGTCCCTAAATTACATTCCTCTATTTCAATTAAGTGATCATAAATCTTAAAATCTGTTCATTTACTGTCTAATATAATTTTATTTTTATTTCATAAAAAGTCTCCGAATTCAAATAAAAGTAAATATATCTTTTAACAATTGATGGTTATTGATAATGCACATGTAATCATAATAATATTTATTTCCGGTCAAAAATAAATTTTTATTTTAACTTAAGTACTTTCCTTTGTAATTTAACCACGCCTTACATTTTCGCTAATCTTTGTATAATTTCTAATACATAAATTAAACATATGTCAGTTAGATATAAACAAAATAATAATATGTTGACTTATTACAGATGAAATTAACGTCTGACTCAAGTTTAACTAAATAATTTGATGGATTTATTGCTCATTTCTTTTCATCTTTATAATGGTGCGTACGGATACCGTTATTTCTCCAGGAAAACTACCTGTATATTTTTATAGAAAAAGAAATCTAAGTTAAACGCGCAAAATTTCGCCTCCATTAGAAAGAGATATTCTATATGATAATACTGGCGCCGAAAAATGTTTTGGTCTGCAAAATTCAAGGCGTACGAACCATGTTTATGAATCATCTATTAGGCTATTAGGGGCTGTACTTATATAACGTTACCAACTTTTTGGCAATTTTGCACTCCCTACCCACCTTACGATATCATACGTTATCCTCTCTCGACGGCCCCCCCGCCCCCCAGCAAAGATATCGTTATCAATGTCTAAAAATTATTTTTATCTTTGGAGTGTTATACAAAAATAGTTAGATTTATTTTTTCGCATACTTTATTGATTTACAATGAAGAGAAGTCAATAAAATATCATTTTATATCAAATTAAATAACACTTAAAAGGAATAATTACTATTTAAAATAATTTAATAAATGCTTTTTTTTTTACATAATGCGTTCAACACTAATAATGTCTTCTTGCACTTGACCCCACACGGGGGGGGGGGGGTCTTTAATTATTTCTCTTTTATTTATTTGTAAATACGAAGTATCATTTCAAACGTACTTCGCATATGGTTTCTCAAGCAGCGGATTATATATGCATACACATATGACAGAAGAATAGGAATGCCAAACGTTGGGGTATTACATATTTTGGAATTAAATAATTTTAAAATCATTCAAAGATTGTCATAATAACTTTGTATTCCCATAAAAATAGATAACAGACTAAAAAAAAAGTAACATGCAATTTTGATGTAAAGACCAAGTTACAAATGAAAAAAAAAATTTTTGGTTGCGTGAAAAATGATATCGATATCAAAAGACAAATCCTCCCCTCCCCCTATCAATATCTTACGATATCATGTGCCAGACCCTCCGTCCTCCCCTAAAATGATAATGTTATATATACACAGCCCTTATGTATCAATCTATTTTAATTCATCATCTATCGCCAAATATGCACCTCTATATTTTTAATTTTATATGTAGCAAGGCTAACGGCAATATGGTTTGAGGAATTTTGTGCCTGGACACGTTATATTTGGTATTGACTTCGCAACCAGCTTTAGAAGTGTAAGGTCATAAAATCTTGCTCATGAAAGGAGTTCACCTCTCGATGTCCCATTCTCTTCGTATACATTAAAAGGACTTTCCATGGATTGTGAACTTCTCAAATTATTTGCTTTATTTTCTTAAGGAATTGAACTCGTGTGGATTATTGGTGTGTAATGTCTTTTGATGATATTTTCCGATCACAGCTCATAGTTTAATCAAGATAAAAAAAAATACGCCGTAGTAGTGAAACATATACTTTAATTGTGTTTTAATTATTTTTAGTAATTTTATCAGTGAATACCTGAATAAATATATAATAAAATATATGACATATATTTTTTGTATAATTAATGGTTTTCTAGACGTAATTCTGTATATATTTTTGAATATCTTCTGTTATTAAGGTACTGTAAAATCCGGCTTATAACGCGCACCCTTTCCTTTACAAAAAAAAATTAAATGTACGTATACATGCGATGCTCTCATCTTTTGAAGTCCAAAGAATTTCAAGGATTTTCCCTGGTTTTCGAACAATGATACACTGAAGTGACAAGCAATAGCGGGAACAATATTTTTCTTTTCAAACACAAGCACTTTTTACTTATGATATGGAAAAAAATGTATGGATGAAACTCCAGTAAATGTTTGATGCGATAGGAAATAACAGAATTGACACGAAAAGTACAAAAACTGGTGACATAAAAACAACAGGTCACGAAAAATCTCACTTCACTGTTGTGCTTTCTTTCTTACGGGATGGTACAAAATTAAAATCCATATTTATTTTTAAAAGAAAGACGATGTCGAAATATAATTTCACAAATGATTGTAATTTTTCAAGGTGTTTAGAGTGACAGTAATGGTGCAGGTGAAAAAGAATTGGATTATGTGCCTGACGACATAAGAGAAGACGAATATGACTAACTTTTCATGTTACCCGGTAATGAAAATTTTTATGCTCATAAGGCAATGTCGTTTCTTTTAAATAAACAATATTTATGGTATATGTAGAAATGTATGTGCTCATCTTTTCCTTATTTTTAAATACTTATTTTTGAATCATTTTTATATTCGGCATATAACGCGCACCCGTAAATTTCGATCTTGTTTTTGGTTTTAAATGTCCGCGTTTTACGCCGGATTTTACGGTACAGTCGTGGAAAAAAAGGTAAACAACCCCTACTAACTCTTCAACAAATTAGCGTAGACGGAAGTTACTGGTACCGAACGATTGGAAATAAAGTCTGCTTTTAAATGATGCATATAAAATTTGTTTAGGGGCCATCTACATATTAAAATGAACCCAATCCTCATTTTTTTCAATGGCAATACCCAATTTTAACGAGATATTCCAAATCTTCGGTTCAAACCAGGGCTGCGGAGTCGGTAGGAAAAAGGACCGACTCCGACTCCGACTCCTGGATTTTTGAAACAATCGACTCCGACTCCGACTCCGACTCCGACTTACACATAGAGTTTCTCAAAAAATTTGAAATGCGCTTTAATTTTTTACCTGTTGGAGATATATGGTTAATGCAAATAAAATAGTAATTAAGATTAAGGATCGACCGAAACCGAAACAGAAACCGAATTTCGGTAATATTTCTATTTTGGCAGATCTACACCTATCATGACCCCTAGAACCCAAAACCACCCTCAGTAAAAAACTTTATATCAATCTATCTATCTATATAACCGTAATATAATTACAAATCATCATCTATTTCCAATTACGATAATTAAATCAATAAATTAATAAATTTAGCATCTAATTATAACTGTAACATTATACAAAATACAGATAGAACCCTATAAAAGTAATACAAATTAAGCAAAATCCACTAATTGGCTAGCACATTGCATACGATTAATCCATATAAACATATGAAAAACCACCAAATTTTGAAAAAATAATCTATTAAAGACATATGAAACAAAAACCAGCAGTATAATGTTGAACCATTAAAAGACGTATTGTAAACAAATAATAGATAAAATGGAAGGATGTAGCCGGAAGCTTATATAGCATATCACTTTATCAAGGGTACATGAAATACCAATATAAGCAAAAGCATAGTCGATTTCTGTAACAGAATCCAGCATTAAGCTAAAAATTAGATTTCATATATATCCGATCGACCACACACTAAAAAAGCATAAATTTACCAATATATATATATATATATATATATATATATATATAACTTTCTTCTGGACACGATAACTTCCACAATTCTGCAAAAATCTCTTCCAAACTGATACATAAAATCAAGAGGCATAAAATCTCGGTCAAGTTCGTTAATGGGCAAAATTGGACCAAGGGGCTTGAAATAGGGAGTAGTTTTGTGAAAACCGAAAAAAACCCATAACTTCTTAATTATTGTACATATCAAATCAGTTTAAAGTTTTTATTATGTCTAAAAATAGGGCCAAAAATTTATGTATCACAGATTTTTGATAAAATTAAAAATGGGCTCAAGGGGCGCAAAAAATAGGGTTTTTGGGAGAAAAAAATTCTAACTTCGTCAATTCTCAAGATATCAAATCCAATTAATTATATTATACATCTCCTTAATATTATCTACATTTTTTATATTCACGAGTTTTTGATAGAACCAATTCGTACCGCAAAAAAAAAAAAAAAAAAAAAAAAAAAAAAAAAAAAAAAAAAAAAAAAAATTAAAAACGAAAACAAAAAAGGGGGGGTTGAAGAAGAAAAATTTCCATAACTCCGTCAATTCACAAGATATAAAATCCCCATGAATTTATCTTATATCTTCTTAATATTGTCTTCAACATTTATATAGACAAGTTTTTGATAGGACCAATTCTTACAGCAAAAACAAATTAAAAATACATAGCGGTTGAAGAAACAAATCACCTTATTAAGGGTGTATTCAAATCCAAACTGCTTATTTTCTTACTCCTTTTTAAATTCATTTTTGCTCTCAAACACATCCAATTGGTAGATTCTCTTATTCAAAAACTATATAATGTGCCGTAGTGATCGATTTTTTGATAGAGGCAGAATATATTTCAAAAAATGATGTCAAAGTGGACATTTTGAACAGAATTTCCCGAAGCGATTGTGTTAGAAACGAAAAATATTGCCCTACTCAGAAAATAATTGTTTATTAATCAAGTTTTAATTAACTGAACACATGTCGCTTATAAATCTTTTCAAAAATCATTCATATTTTTTCTATTAAAAATGAATCTGAAAATGTGGCAGAAAATTTCGAGTTGTTGAGCTGGGAAAAGTATGTTTTTTAATACCGCCTTAACCTGATTCTGATAAAACCAGCTATTATATAAAAATGAAATAAAAACTCGTCAAAAGCGGCCAGATAAAACTGTTAAAGTGGATTTATATCTAATCATGATTTAGTTTTTGTTAGTGAAATTAGTATACTTAACTTCGAAATCTACCTCTGGCTGTAGGACGGGCCGGCAGGGATTTTTTCTACAATGGTTAGAATTACGGTCCTCCATCGGATAGGATAACCAAATTTAGCCGGAACCAGATAGACTTTAAATGCTTCGGGTCAGGTTTTGACACTTTTAATATGACGTGATTTTTCAAAAGAAAATACGTACTGAATATTTTTCAAATGAAAATATGTACTGAATATTTTTCAAATGAAAATATGTACTGAATATTTTTTAAATGAAAATATGTACTGAGTATTTTTCAAATGAAAAATCTATATATTTGAATATTAATGAGTGTATTTAAGTTCGTTTTAATACAAAAAAGATAAAATTGTAGGCTTTTTTCATAATTGTGTATTCTATAAAATATGAACTAATTTTCTTTCGTCTCGAATTAGGGTCGGATTGACGATTTTTTTTCCATTTTCGGATTTGGTTGACGAATTCCTTTTTTTCGGGTTTTGGGTTGACTTTCAGCGGAAATTTCAGATTCGGGTCGGGTGAATCCCGACTCTTAGAAAGACACTAGTTAGGGCTTAGAAATAGAAGAACGTCTAATTTTTTTGGTAAGAAATATTTAAGAAGAAAACTGCAGTTTTTTGATTTAATGAGAAAAATTCTGTATGAGTTCAGTTGTCCGATATTGTAGTGATAAGCGGCATTAATCAATTTCATATTTTTCACACATTTTCTTTTATCTGAAATACTGAAAAATAAGGCAGTATAAGTTGGCAGTTTTTCGTTGTGGGCCAGTCGTATAATTATTATTGCGGGTTCGGGTCGGGTTGACCCGATTTTTCAAAAGGAAGTCCACAATATTGTTTAACTTATAAGTCGAATAAGTAAATATATATTCGTTTTCCTACATAGGAGATAAAAGTGCTGTTAGAGATGACTATTTTTCATAATTCCAATAAAATTTTGATTTTATTTCATTTCGGATCGGGTTCAGGGTTCATGTTTCTTTCCGGTTTGCTTCGGATTGACTTAAAATATAAATTTCAGGACCCGACCCGAACACGGATGGACAGAGGTTAAATTGAAACATCTATTTTTGTCTGAGATAGATTGCTTCATTTGGTTGGGTAGTCGGACCGACACGGTGTTCGGGTTGAGTTGGACTTAATTTATAAAAACAAAACAAAAAAACTTTCAAAACTCACTTTAATTTAATTATTGTGCAATAGTGTCGTCTATGAGCTGAAGAAGTAAGTAAATGAATCACTTTAATGACTGCGGAAAAATATCACACCCGCCCTTATGTTTACTCATTAACGTCAATAAACTGAAAAATAACTAAATATTTATTAATGTATAGAGTTAAAAAATAAAATAATAATTCAGTTCATAAATTTAAAACTAAGCATAATTGGTTTTAATTTTTATTTCCCTTCAAAATTTGCAACAAAAGGTTTGGAGTCGGAGTCGGAGTCGGCATATTTTTAGCGACTCCGACTCCGACTCTTTTCACAAAAAAATCACACCGACTCCGACTCCGACTCCGCAGCCCTGGTTCAAACTATGCCTAGATACCAAATTTCAAGTCATTTGAATGATAAATCTTTGAATTATAAACTTTCAAAATGTAGTGCTTCTAATGTTAAATTACATTTTCATATTTTTATTTATATCTCCTGAAATTATACTCCTAATGGGCTAATTTATTGTGTAGCAATAATACTAACGTGCCCAAACATAAATACGTTGAATTTGCAATTTTTATAATTTTATGATGTGAATTATGAATTATGAAATAAACATTCGAAAAAATTATGAAATGCAACCTACAATTTTTTTGATAGATTTAGATTATTAAGTCCTGCTTAATGGAAATCCAAAATTTCACATTTTTCTTCCAAATAATTTTCAAATTATGCTTAAAAAACGGCAAAATTATGGTTTAAGGGATGATAGAAGTTTCTATCATAGAAGTCGCTAGATATTTTGAAATTTCTTCTGCGTTCTTGTTATCTAACAGGTTTCATTGACTGCTTAAGGTGCTTAAGGTGCCTTGATCAAGAAGGGGATCTCTCGGTTAATAATCGAGTACCAAACTTCAATTTGGATACAGCCCTTAAAATACGCTCGTTTTAAAATAATTAATTTCTCGGAAACGTATGGTACGAATTGCATAAAAAATTTGTTTTTTGGCTAATTGAAGGGTGTAGAGTAGGGCTGGGCGATATATCGATAAAACCGATAAAATCGATATAAAATGTAAATCGTGATATCCATATTAAAAAACCCTACAAAACAGTATATCATGAATATCGTAATCGTGAGGCACACCGCGATTATCATGGTTCTCCATTAAACCGCAACATTAAGCAGCGCTTCTTCGGCTTAGAGTTCACTAGATTCCGCTAGTCTAAACGTGGTATTAAATACCGAATCGTCTGTTCCGATTATTATGATACTAACGGAGTGACTTCTCTCAAGTCTAAACCGTGGTATTAAAAATACCGATTCCTCGGTTTCAGTATTCTTGATATTAGCGGTGCGACTCCTGCAGCCTAAATCGTGATATTAAATACCGACTCCTCGGGTTCGGTGTTCATGATACTGATGGTATGCGATTTCGTTTCGGTGGGTGATAAATATCATACATGCAGTTTTCGATGCGACCGCTGACAGCAGATGATATATATATGTTTTTTACGGTATTGACGGTGTAAGCTGAATCTCTGAGCGTATGCGTTGTATGCTACAGACACCATGGATTTTATTTCATTATGGTATTTAAATTTCAGCGGTGTTGATGAATATTTGCTCTTTGTTATTGAACAATGTGTGAATCAGGGTGATAAAGTAATGAAATATAACATTTTATTTGCAACAGTGAATTTAATTAGAGAAATGAAATAATAATTATATAGTCGGGTCCCCTGGGCCACTTTTCTAACTTTGGCCGAGACCCCTCATGTGGCATATCGTTGGAAAAGCCTGTGACCACTTACTCATGTTATGCACCTCCGGTGACTCTCCCCCACTTCCACATCTGGGGGGGGGCACTTTTCTAAATTTTGCCGACATCCGTCATGTGACATATCGTTGTAAAGGCCTTTGGCCGTTTATTCATGTTATGCACCTGCGGTGTCCATCTCCCCACTCCCCCCCCCACGGGAGGGCCTATTTCTAAATTTTGCCGTCATCCCTCATGTGACGTATCGTTGCAAAGTCCTGTGACCTCTTAATCATTTTATGCACTTCCGGTGCCTAGCTCACCACTTTGCAACCCCTGGGGGGACACTTTCCTAAATTTTTCCGACACCCGTCATATGACATATCGCTGGAAAAGCCTGTGACCGCTTAGTCATTTTATGCACTTTCCGGTGCTCCTCCCACCGCTTTGCCCCCCAGGGAGACACTTTCCTAAATTTTGCCGACACCCGTCATGTGACATATCGTTGGAACAGCCTGTGACCACTTATTCATGTTATGCACTTTCCGGTGCTCCTCCCACCGCTTTGACCCCAGGGGGACACTTTCCTAAATTTTGCCGACACCCGTCATGTGACATATCGTTGGAACAGCCTGTGACCACTTGTTCATGTTATGCACCTTCGGTGTCCCTCTCCCCCCTATACCCCCCCCCCTGCGGGAGGGCCTTCTTCTAAATTTTTCCGTTACCCCTGATGTGACATATCGTAGCAAATGCCTGTGCCTGCTTAATCATTTTATGCTCCACCGGCGCTGCACCCATTACTTTACCTCCCTGGGGGGAACTTTCCTATATTTTGCCGACACCCGTCATGTGACATATCGTTGGAAAGGTCTGTTACTGCTTAATCATTTTATGCACTTCCGGTGTTCTGCCCAACACTTTGTACACCCCCAGGGGCACTTTCCTAAATCGATATATCGGAATATCATGATATAAAGATGTCGATTTATCATGATATTTAATGCTAGACATCGCCCACCCCTAGTGTAGAGTTCATTTATGCCGTCAGAATTGGGTATTGTCATTGAAAAAAAATGATGTTATGCTTCGTTTTAATATGTAGATGCCCCCTAAGCAAATTTTATATACATCATTTAAAAGTAGACTTCATTTCCAATAGTTCGGTACCAGTAACTTTCTTCTACGATAATTTGTTGAGGAGTTAGTAGGGGGGTTTTTACTTTTTTTCCCCCACGACTGTACATAAACATATCTTTGTGTCACAAAGTTGAATCTTATTTTTTTCTCTTTTCTAAACCTTAATCGAGTTTGTTTCTTAAATATACGTGCATATAATACCAGTTTCTTGCCGACCTCCCATTTTGCAATATCATAGCTACTAAAAATATCGTTTACCATTTAGGAAAAAACTATAGCAGGTACCTCTAAGTTTTGGATTTTTTGGAGAATTTGTAAAATCAATACATAAACATACCATACG
Organism: Maratus speciosus; assembly: GCA_963932465.1. Classification (NCBI taxonomy): domain Eukaryota; kingdom Metazoa; phylum Arthropoda; class Arachnida; order Araneae; family Salticidae; genus Maratus; species Maratus speciosus. The sequence continues at coordinate 65,044,957 of OZ010789.1, forward strand.
TCTTAAAAATAATGGTAAAAAGAATATCCCATTACATATATTATAAATAAAATATAACCTCTATAGTAAATTGTGAAATTAAAATTTCAGATAGGCTTGATTCTAAATAAGTTATACATTGTAGTTTTTATATGATATTTTAATTCTCAAGTTAGAATGCTTATCACTAATATTGGCATTGATATTTGATTTTTCATACATTTCCCCAGAAATGTTAGTCTTTCTAAAAGTCAATTCTTATCTTTTTTAAAATTTAATGTCTTCAAAATTAAATTTTCAACGCTCAAAAAACAATAAAAACAACAAAAATAAACTAACAGGATTTTTCTTATTGAAACGCAAACGTTGATTTTATAGTTAAACATTTACTGTCAATTTCACTTCTACAAAAAGGCTTTTCTTAGCTATTCATATTTAATATCATCGAAGAAAGCTAGTAAAATCAAATATTTGCACAGCAAAAATCAATATTTTGTTCACATACTTCCAACTCTTTTACTTGCCTAATATTTTTATTTTGTTATCTGCAATTTTTAAAAATTACGTGACATGCATTCTTTAAATTTAAAATGCTAATTTTGCAATATTTCAGTATCGAATTATTATTTATTTTTTCATTTATTTCATAAATATATTTATAAAATTTTCCATTTTTGAATTGTAATTAACTGAAAAGTTTTGAGATAATAATTAATTTAAATATTTTTTCTAGTTTGTCGTAAAATCAGTGTTATAAACATTTACTGCACATTTCGATTTTGGAACATACTGAAGTTTAAACAGCAGTGCTGAAGTATCAGCCAAATTCTGGGTATGTTGTTTATTATTGTTGTAAATTGTATGCTTTACTAAAGAAAACACTGTTTGTAATGACGTTTTATCCTACAACATACCCAGAATTTGGTTCAGTTTGCTTAAAGAATGATAAAACGAGTAATTTTCCACTTCCCTATATCCATGTTTTATTTCCCAATGTTTCCGGATCTATAAATTAACTTCCACTTTCACCCCTTCTACACCATCACCCCTTCACACCATCTACGTGGATTTGGAAAATTAGGCGTTAATAACTGTTGTATTTCTTATATTCCTCTGAAGAAGACTATGTTTTTATAGTTGAAGGTACTAAGGTATTAAAATAATTTAAAATTTTTTAAATACTGTGTCATCTTTTAAGTAATTTTGCACATAGTGTAAGTTTAAGTTCACTTAGATTGGTGTTATGACATGAGACTCAGTAACAGTCAAATAAAAAAACAAAAAAAAACTCCTATGATGGAGGAATTTTGGCCCACCCTGTCCAAGCACTTTAATGACTATAAAAACACCTTTTAGTATTTTAATATATTATTTTGCTTTTTAGGAACTTTTGTACGGTTTAACCTTTTGTTTACGAGCCAGGATTGGAGTATGTTTTATATTTAAACTTTAATAGTGTATGACAGAGATTTATTTTTCAAATAGTCGTACGAATATGATATGACCCCTTAATCAACGGGTTCCTGTAATACAGTACAGCCCCAATTATCCACGGAATTGGGTGGCAAAGGCACCGCGGACAGCAAAAATCGCGGATAACCCGAAAAAAGATAGAAAATGAGGTGCAAATACGAAAAAAAATACTTCAACATAAAAACTATGCTTTATTGTAAAAAACAAAACAAAACATAATGAGATTTTAAAAATACATACATATGTACAGTACAGCAGAAACGCTTTGTTCTACGTTTAAATTGCTAAAAATAAAGAGCGGTAAACATTTCGATTTTAAAAACTATTTCAAGTTTTTGTGCAATCGTTAACACAACCTTCTTTCGTTTTTCAGACATTATGTATTACGTAATTTCGGGAACCAAGGAAACAATAAACTTGAGTACTGATAAAGAAACATAAAACGGATCTGAACACTAAGCACTCTTACCGACAACTAAGTCCACTGGCAGGCCATCAGAAAATGTAGAGGGTGACCTCTGTGCATGACCTTCACAGAGTGGACTCGCCCTCTCGGGTCGTCAAACTCAGTGATTAGAGAATTTACGTACTACTACATAATTTTCGACCTTTCAATTGTATGATCTAATTTATTTTTCTTGCTGTTGGCTTGGATTAAAAATTAAAATTTAAAAAAGATATATATTCGCGTCGTATAATCGGGGCTTCACTGTATTCTAAAAAATATAATAATGAAGGGTTAGTGTAAGTTTTTGTTGTATTTCTTATATTGCTCTGACGAAGACTATGTTTTAACTTAGACTATGTTGTAACTAAGATGCATGTACGTAAATATACATATAAGTATTAAAATAACATACTATGTATAAATAATTAAAAATAGAGGAAAATATTCATAAAATACAAATTTAATTTAAAAACAGAAGTTATTTGTTATCCTTAGCCACTATGGTACTTAAATAAAATCTGGAAGTAATACAGAATCTCCTTTTTTTTAATATTTTTACACTTTTTGCAAAAAAAAAAAAAATAAAAAAAATATTATTGTGACACGTTCACTCAATTTTTGCAATATTCTAAATATTAAATAGTACTTTTTAAATTTTGAAATACATTGAAAATTTTTTTTATGTTCGCCATTATGTTTTCTATTATTTAAATGCTTATAAAGTATTATTTACACGGGAAAAATCTGAAAGCTTTGTAGAACATTCTTAAAATTAAGTTGATTAATAATTCTCGTAATTCTGTGTACTTGCATGCTTGAAATATAGGGAAAATCTTATATCTTCTTTTATAATATAAACTATACAAAACGAAAGCGGTTGTTGTTTAATTATGTAATTCTTTACAGCGTTGAAATTATATTTTAGCATATAATAGCTTAATTAAGTTTGCTATACTCAACACCTTAATTAAGAATTTAACAACCTAATTATGTTCATGAAATAATATAAAGAGTCATACTTTATGAAATTTAAGAAAATATTTTTTTATCTTATATCGTTAAAAATTTATTAATAATTATTATTTTTAAGAAAAATTGCAACATTTTTAAACACATAATTTTTATTTCAGAATGAAATTGAATAATTTAAAATGGCATTTTAAAATTTATCCGTTATATAAATCCCAAAAATATAACATATTTAATTATTATATACGAATTTCGGTTATTTGATGTCTTACCGCACAGATAAGTCTCAGATGAAAAAAAAAACAATATAAATTAATTACAAATCTGTTTACTACAATATTAGCAAAATGCATAGGTTATACAGCGTGTCCCAAAAAAGATTGCAACGCGCTTTAATTTGTTTCAAGTTGGCGATACGTACGCATAATATATTGCAAACATTTTCAAAATACGGTAGCAAAGATTCTCTTGAAAAAATATTCTTGCCATTAATTGTCAAGAAGTTGCCCTTTGTGATTTTTTATACGGTACTCACTGCGCGGATGTGTTACATGATCCTCACAGGGTGGACATGCCTTTCTGTTCCTGCCTGTAAGGATTAGGACAGTCTTTAAGGACTGTCCAAAGAAGTGACCTTCAAAACCGCTGCCATCGAAATACTAAAAGCCAGAGGACACGAGTGTAACGTCATCACTAATCGACCGACTACTCATTAGTGTTGGAAATCACGCTGGAAATTTTTGAATAGTTATTTTATTTTATTTTATTTGTGGAATAATTATCATCTTATAAATCGATAATAACTATTTAAACTTATTGGTGAGAATTCGGAATCCCTATAAGAAAATTCAGCTAGATACGGAATGCCACAGTGTTGCCGTATCTGGCTAATTTTTTATTGGGGATTCCAAAGTCTCACCAGTAAGTTTAAATATTATTGTTTTATAAGATGACAGATATTCCACAAATAAAATAAGAGAAAATTGCTTTTAAAATTTTTCCGGTGTGAATTCCAACACTAGTGAGAAGTTGGCCGATTAGTGATGACGTCAAACTCGTGTCTTCTGGCCTTGAATATTTCGATGGCAGCGTCAGAACACGTTCCTAAAGGAACGGACACCTTACCTTAGGATATAATAGTCCAAAACTTTAAAGTTATGAAAAAAAAATGTCTCTATTGAAGCGAAAATTCGATTCTTCTATGACCAAGAAACATGTATATATAACACTTTATGCAAAATGTGCACAGTTTTTTTATTAAAACTATTTCAATACACATGTTTACATTTTATTCTGTAAAATTGTTTAAGTAGTATCTGTATTTTGTAATGTTGCCTTAAATTATTTAGAAGAAAAAAAAGGGGGTATAAAATTATAGCGTGGTCCATTTGTTCGTCCTTTTTTGAACTGTGAATATTTCACAGGTTATTTGTGTCAGCTGTCAGGTCTTATGCATGTATGAACTGTCGAATGTATTATGTAATTGCAATTATGGACTCGTTGACGATACAACAACGGTGCAACGGCATACACTGCTCGCCAAACCATCAACGTATTGAACGAGAAATTTCCAGATAGCATAATTTCAAGAAATGCTGATGGGAATTAGCCGCCAAGATCGTGCGATTTAACTCCAATGGATTATTTTCTTTGGAGGGGTTCTGAAATGTGAAGTGTACACCAATGCCTCCCGCACAATCCAAGACCTCAAACGTAGGGTAAAGTGCCCATATTTCGTCCCCTCTCCTAATTTCGTCCCCCTTAACTTCTCCGCTTCTGCGAAAGTGGTGCCACTTATGACGCAAGGCACAGGGGACGGAAGGTAAAAGGGATCAGATTTGAAAGTTTCGTTTGCCAAGATGCTTACATAAATTAAAGATGGCGAATATCCTATTTTTAGAAGTCCTGGGTTCTTATTACGTCGTTTCTAGAACGTTATTTACTGCACTGTAAGTATTTATTTCTTATTAATTGCATGTATTTTACGTTCGTAAGATGCTGACAGTAGCATACAGTGAGTTTTAGGATGCTGAGTTCATCTTACGGGAACTGAAGCTCCGCCATATTGGGAAGTAGCGTGCTACCAATTTCGTCTTTCCTGCAGTTCTTATTTTCGTCCCGGGGACGAAATTAGGAATGCTTTTTCGACATTTTTTTCAATTTTTTCCTCAGGTTTGGATGGCTAATATTTCGATATGTTATTCTTCCACTGATAATTAGTACATTTCTTTGTGCCTTACTTTAATGTAAATTAAATTACTTACTTTAGAAATAAATTTTGATTTAGTTATAAGTTAAGCCAAGGCGTATTGAATTTTTTGGGGGGACGAAATTGGGACCATTTTTTTCCTTTGCATTTTTTAGATACTTTTGAAAAAACAATTTTTCGCATTGTTAATTTTTTTTTGTACGCATTGCCTATGTTTCTGTGTGCGTGAGTAGTTAGTCTATCTAAAATCCAAATTTGGTAGATTTTCACTGAAAATTACAACTTCCAAGGGCCTAAAAGTGACTGGGGGACGATAATAGGACACCTTATCCTAATATTCGGGCTGAAATTTTGACCATGGATCCGCTCATTCTGGGAAAAGTCATCGAAATTTTTGATGTAAGAACGATGGCATGTAAGCAGAGCCGCGATGACTATATGTGCGATATTGTATTTCATACATAATGGCATAGACTCACCTTCCATGTTCAATAAAGAATTTTGATTTTCACTCATAAAAAATGCGTTTTCTTTCATAATAAAAAAAGAACCAACATATTTACCACTCTTTACAATAAGTCGTTATTACGTACAAATAATTTAAACAAATTAATGTTAAGTGCTTGTATTGTTCGAGCTACTTATGATAAAACATTTTTGAAGTTATTTCGTACAAATATTTATTTTTAAAAATATGGTTGTTTATTATCTTTAAAAATGAAATTAAGTACTCTACGTTTGATTAAGTATGATGGAAATTGTTATACGGAAATAATGGTAATACAAAATAAGCTTCTACAAGCCCTGCGTTACGGTATGAGATTGTTCATAACTGCAAAGGGTTAATCGTTTTAGCTGGAATTATTTACAGAAAGTCACCAAAAAACAAAAATTGTAATTACAATATTTTCTGAAGGTTTTTGAATATATCTCATTAATTGTGTATACAAACTATTTAAAATGAGATGAAATACCTTCGTAGCAATAAAATACTTTTGCTTTTTTCAAATCTATAATCTTGAAGGATTTTAAAATTATATTGTTGTGATGAACACATATTATTATATAAGAAAACACAGCTTTTATGGGATGAGACAAGTTGGACATCTTAACAAAGAACAATGACTAAGCTGTGTAAGATATGAAGCAACAGCATAATGTATCTTATGCTTATAAATACTTACGAAATTGCTTTTTAAAGAACGTAAATTCTAGAGAAATAATGTGGTGTACATTTTGTATATATTGATCTAAAACAAGATTCATAAATTAATGATCAGTAAAAATATGAGTTTCTACATCTCGTGGGAAAGCGATTCTTTTAAAATAAAAATATAAAATGATGCATTTAAATACTTTCGAGATTGCTTTTTAAAGAACGTAAATTTCAGAGAAAATATGTGGCGCGCGCATTTTGCACACATTCATCTAAAAGAACTTTCCTGAATTAATCAATAATCAGTAAAAATATGAGTTTATACATCTTGTAGGAATGCGATTGCTTTAAAATAAAAATATAAAATGATGCATTTAAATACATTAGAAATTGCTTTTTAAATTCCAGAGAAATAATGTGGCGTACATTTTGTACATATTGATCTAAAAAAACATTCATAAATTAATAATCAGTAAAACTATGAGTTTCTACATTTTTTGTGGAATGTGATTGCTTTAAAATAAAAATATGAAGCAATACGTGGGTGGTTCAATAATTTTTGTCCCTAATGTATATACAATATTTGTACTACGATGGTTGATGTGGATTATCAAAGCCTAAACTCTTAAATGCCTGTATGCTCGATTTCGGAATCGTAGCTGCTATATTAACATAGTTTTAGAGGGAGGGGTAAAGTTTTAAAGATTTTTTTTGGCGGGAGTTTTTAAGTATAGGGGTGAGGGTGAAATGCTGGTTCTGAGCTTATGAGGCTACATTTGGACAGTCGATGAGATGTGGCTACATCACTATGGTCCCGAGTCCGAACGACAGTAGTTACGTCTCATCCACTGTCACAAATCTAGCCCCATAAGCTAAAAATCACCCTTTCCCCCCACTCCCCCCTTTCACTGCTCCCTTAAAAACTATGTGAATATAGGAGCTACGGTTCTGAATTTGAGCATATATGCATCTAAGACATTAGGCTTCGATATTCCACAACAACCCACCGCAGTACAAATATTCTATATACACTTGGAACAATAATTATTGAACCACCCTCGTAAATTTAAAGAATGTGTTATAAGCACATTTATTGGTTACAAGGAAATTAGAACATGTATATGTATGTATGGTGCTCTAGTCTATGCTAATATCTATATTTTTTCCGCATTTTTAAAGCATATTTTCATTTAGATTTAGAATCTTGGGTACATAGAATTCACTCATTTTATGTGTATATATGCATATTTCTTTATATAGATTACAAATTAGCAGAGGTATTTACACACACACACACATACATATATATAAAATATTATTTATCCAAAAAGCTGGAAAGAGATTCAAATTAATTATTCATTGCCTTAATTACTGAATAGAAAAATATAAACCAGGCGCTTTCATAAATGGGTAATTCCATTAACGTTAGAGTAAGTAAAGGAAAGAAAAAACTATTAAACGCGAGATTTCTTACAAAGTTTCTCGCATAAATCATTAACAAAGGGTTCTCCCAATTGCAATATTTATTACCTAATTCAGAAAAATACTTTTTAAGCAGTACAGACATTAGAGTTTGATTTTAATGAATAAAAGTCTTACTCTAGGAAATAAATTTTAAATAATAACATGCTTTCAATGAATATAAAAAAGTCTATTAAATACCATTCTGTTTTTTAATGTGATATGCATTAGTAGAGTAAAGCGCAGAAAAAGTATTAAATGTGAGATTTAGCGCGTTAGGTGTTACATGCGGCCAAATATATTCGGGTGTAGGGGTTAAATTTTTTCTTTTAAAATATTATTCCTTGCTAATAATATTATTGTAAAAATACTAAATAAGTCAATTTTTTCCTTTTTTAATATAACAATATAGTACACAGACTGTAAAAAAAAGACAGATGTTTCTTAACATATAAACAGAAATAAAATGTGCAGTAACCTCTTCTGAGTTATACACATTACAAAAAATGTTCTTCTTCGTTCGAATTCTCAGAATCCAATATATTTTCGATATTTAAGAGTCATTTATGAAAACCAAGTTTCTTTTGATGCCTCTGATTTTTGGGATCGTTTTTGAGTAGTTTTTATCATTTAGTAATCAGTTTTCTTAATTCTAAGATATAAAAAGTAATATGCATACACACACACACACATATATATATATATAATGAGTGAATTCAATTTACCCAACATCCTAAACCTAAATGAAAATATGCTTTAAAAAATGTAAAAAAAATTCCATATTTGGCACAGAGTAGAGCACTATACAAATATATAAATGTTCCAATTTCCTTGCAACCAATAAATATGTTTATAACACATTCTTTAAATGTATTACTTTAAATTTTTAATTTAAAGCAATCGCATTCGCACAAGATGTAGAAACTCATATTTTTCTTTATTATTAATTAATGAATGTTGTTTTAGATCAATATGTACTAAAATATAGGTTTTTTAGATGCTGCCGATTCTTAAGTAAAAAGCTTCATGCACTACAAAGATGTTTTACAGATAAACGTAATAAATTAACAGCATTAACATCATTATTTAAGGGGGTCCGGGACACAAAAATCTTCAAATTTTGCAAAAACATTTTATTTCATAAAAAAATTCTCTGTTTTTTCCTTCTTAAAATGACATTTAAATCGTGTTTCTATCTGAATTTGAACAAAAAATATTAATTTTTACGTTTTGGTTTGTTTTCAAAATCTTGCTTTCAAGCAATGACTGTCATGGAAACGACTTCTTGTAAAAATGCTTTTTCTTTTCATGATAGCTTTTTTTCACCATTTCTAATATTTAAATTCTTATAACTGGAGAACCGTTAAAGATACAGGGTTCAAACTTGGGTCATATCTTTTAAAATTATTTTACTTTAATTTTAAAGTAAAATAATATTCAGCATATTTGAAAAAAATATTTACTTTTGAATATATGCTTTTTTAAAAATAAGTTACACCACTTAAAAAAATTTTTTTTTAATATTTTTAATTTTTTTATAAATTAATATTTTAAAAAATGCTGAATCAAAATTAAAACTTATATATTTCTGTTTATTTAAATGAAAAAAAAATTGAAATTCTATAAATAATATTTCTAGTTATAACGATTTTAAATTACCCAACTTTTTTAAAAATTTTTAAATTTAAATTAAAAATATCTAAGAAGTTTTATCATGTGATTTTGCTTACAAATGATAAGGTTAACCATTACAAAAAATTCAGAATTTTAACTCAATAAATAAAAATTATTTTAAAATGTTTCCCGGACCCCCTTAAATTAATATTATTCTGTTATTCTTGTATGTATAAATTCAATTATGCAGCTGAAAATGTTTAGTTGAGAATTAATAGCATTCTAAAAGCAGACACAAAAAAGCTACAAAATTCGTTAAAGCTCTTTTCGACAATCTCCAATCCATGTTGCTTTCAAAATGGGAAAAAACTTCCATACCATTATCAAAGCAATGGGTTTGTCTGCATGAATCAGAAAGGCTTTCTTAAGTGGCTTAGGAGTTTACCCTCAATTCCAAAAATTAAGGGTAAGTCAACGGACGCTTTTGATGTTGCACGTTTTGTCGGTTGCCTACTAAATTCTTGAACTTCTAGGATGTAACGAACATGTTTGACTAAGATGTTAACGTTACGTTTTTTGTTTGTTGCATGCAGAATTTTCAACTAAATTTAACACAACTAATCAAAAAAGTGACAAAGAACTGTTGAAGCAATATACTACAATTAAAATATTAATATATTGAATATTTGATGAGATATTGCCATTTGCAGGGAATTATTTTGAATTGCGCATAAGTGGAATATTCCAAAATATTTATTTCCAAATTTTGTAATCAAAATTTTTGGGTAACTCCTATAAAAATTCCAGTCAAATATTGTGAGAACTCATAAAGATACAATGAGCTGATTAAATTGTGAAAACAAAACCTTATAATAAGATACTTTTAGAAAAAACTCACTATATCGCCATTGTCTTTCTGAATTCTATCGAAATTTGACAGGACTTTTTATATAAGTTACCATAAGCAGCTGAATACCGAATTATGAAATAGAAATTATGGCATCTTCTACGCATGCGCAGTCAAAAATTATTTCTTACCATATCTCATTAAATATTTAATATGTTTATGTTTTAATTTCAGTCAACTGTTTCTACTGTTCTTTGTCAGGTTTTCGGAAAGTTGTGTTAAATTTAGGTGAAAACTCTGTATGCCTATAAACAGAAATGTTTAGAATTTTTCACAGAAACCTTAACATCTTCACGAATATGAGTGCAATGCGAACACAAATGCACACAAACGTTGAACAGGACTCACATAGTCATTTATTACAGTGACAGACCATTTGGATCAGTTTCCGTTACATGGTTTACCGCAAATATTATTTTATAATTAAATTAATTAATAGCCCCTTAATTGTCCCCCTGATTAAATCTGTACTGCGAAATGCGAAGCCAAACCACGTTTTTTACATCTTAGACGTTCAAGAACAATTCCGCAAGCATTTCGGTAAGTATTCAACAAAACGTGAAAAACGGAAAGCATCCGTTCAATTAACATTAATTTTTGGACATGAGTGTAGATAAACAAATGTATAAATCGAAAAGAAAAATAGCTTTTCTCATATAATGATGCTATACTTTTTGTTACAAGATATTTATGTAATATAAAAGTAGAATTTTGACTTGCTACTTGAACACCTGTTTTGCAGCTCACACGTAAAGGCAATATTTAAGAAAAATACTGAAGCGAATTTTGGACGCCGAATAATAGAAAATACTATTCCAGACTTTCTCTAGAATGAATTCTCTTCAGCTATGAACGTGAGACTGGCAATTGACGCGATTAGAGTCTTCTGACCACAAGTCTGCGATGGTTGTGTAGTTTAACTTTTGATAATTGATTTTTATGCATTTTTTAGCGCTGAATCCGAAAATGACTTTCATTTTTAAACATCAAGTCTGGAAATTTTGCAAATCAATGGTAAAAAGTCGAAAAATAGAGAACATCTGATGCTAAAAGATACAAGAAATGGTTGTGTTTCTACACTTTAGATAACATGACATTTGATGTGACATTTACCATCAACCATTATTGGAATTAAACTTATAGTTTGGAGACAGATTTTTGGTCGATGGCATAACCAAGTATCACCGTTTTAATTTACCACTCGAAAAATAAAAAAATGCTAAGTGGCGAGTTAAAAAAAAAAGCTATTGGCGAGATTTTCACCCGGCTAACATAAAAGTACCAGGAATTCTTTGTGATCATGGCAACTTTTATGTAGTTTTATTCGAAAAAATAATTTTGATTCCTTAATCAAAATGGAAACCTTTCTTATTAAATGCGAAGGAATCAGCCCGTTGTTTATGGCAGTTACATGACTTGGACTATTATAATATAAACGAAATAAGGGGGATAGAATAATGTTCGGCGACTTATCACACCTGTGGCTGGCTAACATTAAAGTACCAAAATGGCCGCCTGGAATATAAAAAGCGAAGGGATCCGCCTGGAGCTGTTGATGATAGTCACATGACTTAGGCTATTATTATAGAGATTATTTTCAATTTTAAAAACAGCGCAAAGAATATTTCCTAACGATTAAAAATTTATTTTCACGTGACTATTAAAAACAGAAAAAAAAACTTTAAAATTACTATTAATTATGAGTATGTGTTAAAGGCAGGAAAATATTGAAAATTATGTCCTGAAAATTGTATTTACACGTGAATATTAAAAGGGAAAGGAAACTTTAAAATAATAAATACATTAATATGCGTTTAACCCTTTCACGGACAAGGCACTTCTATTCGTAAAATCTTGAAATAAGTGAATGACACCAGAATTTACAAACAAATTTCGAAATACAAATATGCTTTTGTTCATTTACTTGATCAGGGACTTGATCACCCAACCGGAGCGCACACCAAATTTCGCATAGCCATATGCTCCGGAGGAGAATCCCCTCCCCCACCAAACGAAAAAATTACAAGACAAGTTAACAGACGAACTTCACAAACGAAGTTTCGGCTTGACGACATTCTATATATAACAGATAAAAAGTTCTTGATTCTAGTAAAGTCTACAAGTTCGTAAAAAGTAATAACGAAATAAAAAAGTCAGTTACTTTAACTGTGAACTAACACATACATGGCAAAACAACAAATGTGCACCACCGGAGACAGAAAAAGTCATCCCTTGGAAACATCTACCACCGTATGTAAGGGCTACAAACTATAAATGTATATTTTAAGAAACAAAATCCTAGTCTATTGAATCCAAACTGTTAATCCTGTTGACTAACCAAAATAAATAGTAAAATCCTCTACCAGCACTAATAATCTGTAGAACATCAATCCGGAAAACTTGAAGAAACTTGATGAGGATTAAAAACACAAGTCCATAAGAGAGAAATGTCCTTGAATGAGAAATGTCCATAAAAAAGAAATGTCCCGTAAAAACAAATGTTTATTAAAAAAGTCTCTAAAATTGGTTGTCCATTAAAAGAGAAATGTCCAGTTTTAACATTGTTCATGACAGGATTCAATAGTTTTGTTAAACACAGTAGTTTAGAGATTACTAAACTTAAGCACCCAAGCTTGAGCACTAATTTGAAAAAAAAAAAAAAAAAAAAAAAAAAAAAAAAAAACCATAGCCACAAATCAAGCTGTAACCAGAGGAGCAACACTTTAAAAATATATAAAAAATAAATGAGCTGTAAATCAAAAAGAATACTTTATGAATGAAAATGCCTTGTTTAAGCTATTGTAAATCTTTTTAAGTTTACCATAATTGGATCTCGAATTGAGGATGTTGCAAATGTTCCATTCCACCGATCTGTTTCGATGGAAATAAAAATGAGTATCTGAGACCTGGCAACTATCAAAAAGATAATTACGTACATCACCCCTTCTATGACAAAGACATCTGTCTGTATCCCTACGTCCTATCTTATATAAATAGGTTGGGAATGCACCGTGAGAAGAATAAAAGTATGCACAGATCTGTGAATAGCAAAGATAATCTGTATTTACATGTCTTAATAAACTGAAGGCGTCCCTACCCTTGTTACTATTATCCCAATGATGCTGCCAGTCAGAAATAATCTTCCTTGTCAAAGCCGAATTGAGGTTACTTATAGGTATAGGTATGCCTTCTTCTTTATCAAAAATTCCATCCATAATCACAGATTTTGCCAGTTAGTCTGCTCTTTCATTCCCCTGTATACCAACATGGGCCTTCACCCAGCCTATATGGATAACTTTTTTAATTAATAAACGTAAGTTAGTAAAAATTTTCAACAACAAGGAATCTGTAGGAAATAATCTCTGAAGAGCGCTGTAAGATGATAAGCTATCAGTGTATAGATGGAAAACTTTAAAAGCTGTAGATCTGCACCAGTCAATTGCTTCTGAAATTGCCACCAATTCGGCTTGATAAACTGAATTAAATGACCGAAGTTTAACTCTGAAATCAAATATAAAAGCTTCATGATAATAAACTGTAAAGGCAGCCGCAACACCCTCATTCATCTTTGACCCATCAGTGAAAATTACTGGATGGTTATAGATAGGAACCGAGTCAATCACTGGTCTTACAAAGTTGATATGATGTGAATAACAAAAATATGGATAATCATATGACTTAATTTTGTTCATCAACTTACTAGAATTCACCAAGATATCATTAATTTCCATGGAAGAATTACCATGTATAACATTATATTTTAGTGAAGAAGCCGAGAGTTCCAGATGCAAAGGAGGCGTGCCTGCTAACACACAAAGTGCATCCGTTGATGTTGTACGATAAGATCTTATTATTGAAAGTAAACACATTCGTTGGCAAGATGATAACCTTTGTAGACCATGACACTTCAAATCATTATACCAGACTTCGTGGCCATAACTAATTTGTTTCTTAAGAACGTTCAAGTACCAAATCTTGGTAAATTCAATAGAAAGACCTTGATCCCTTATCCGAGTCTTTCTTACATTACATGTAAATCCTGTAATTTTTGTTCTGACCATGTCCAAATGTTCTAACCAGTTAAATGTGCTGTCTAACATAAAACCGAGATACATAATGTTATCTTTTACAGGAATACTTCTATTCATTAGTTTAAAAATCGGTCTTCTTTTCTTTAGTGTCTTTGTACCAAAAAGCATGGCCACAGTTTTATCTGGATTAATTGAAAGATTCAAACGAGCACAGGCAGTAACAAAATTTGCCACATGGTTATTCATCTTGTACTCCAGTGACGCTCTTGTATTTGCACCATCTGTAACAATTGAATCGTCTGCGTATGAAATCATATCCATTAAATTATATCTACTCTGCTTCAATATTTCATCTGCTACAATTGACCAGATCAATGGCCCTAAACAAGAGCCCTGCGGGCAGCCAAAGAAAATCCTGAACCATCGAACACACCGGAGAAATCGAAACCCAATCTGCCTTGAAGAAATATAATTTTTAAAAATGCTCTTCAAGTAAACAAAGATTGGTAACTTATTAATAATCTCCGAGGCGATCGACCAGTCCAGGACATCAAAGGCCCCCGAGATATCAAAGGAAACGGAAGCACAATATTTGTATGTTGCCAACTTTTCCCTTATCAAATTCCTTAAAGAAGCCATTGCTGTCAATGTACTCTTTGCTTCGCGAAACCCATGTTGGTTATCATCAAGATAGTTTGTATTTTCCAGCATCGAAATTATTCTAGTTTTCAACAGTCTTTCATAAACCTTTCCCAACACAGGTAGCAATGTTATAGGCCTATAGGAGCGCGGTAAAGCAGGAGGTCTGTTTCTCTTCCTGAAGAATACTATCAGACCCCTTTTCCAACATGTTGGAAAATGAGCGACCCTTAGGCAGGTATTAAATATGCTGAGCATCAAAAATCTAAAATTTTTGCAGAGATTTTTCACAACTAAGGCATCTATATTGTCCTCACCTGGAGCCTTATTATTTCTTTGCTTTTTTAAAGCAAAATTTAATTCACGGGTTGTAAACAACACCAAATCTGGGTGATCTGTATAATCAACATCATTTATAAAATTATGAATGGAAGGCGGTATATCATTAATCTTAAAGTGCTCTTGCATCAATGTAGCTGCAACCTCATCATAACTATCAAAAACTGAAGAATTCTCAAGAGTTGTAAAAGCCAAATCGGCATATTTACTAGATTTTCCAGAGACATATTTATATAGGTTTCCGTAAGCATCCTCCGTTCTTCTACAGAAATTTGTCCAACCAACCTTCTTCGCACGTCGCAGATTCCTCTTGTATTGCCGACGAGCCAAGACATATGTATCCCTGTATTCTTCCATATCCAGATTTTTTCGATGTCTTTTGTAAAGTGCATTCACTCTATTTCTCTCAACCTTCAACTGTTTTGTATACCAACTCGTTCTTGGCTTATGAGATAATTTACCTAATTTAAAGCTTCTTAGCATGATATGTTGAATATAATCATTAAAACTAATTAACCAATCTTCCAAAGCAGCAATATTATGAACTCTTTCTAGTGTATCATGCAATAGATCACTCTTCTGTCTAAAAAGTCTATGGAACTTTGCAAAAGATTTATTTTTAGTTTTATATCTCATTATGTGACTATAAAGAACTTCCGATTTATGGTCAAAGGAAATATACCTATGATCGGAGAATGAGAAAATTCTATCAATAACTTGCCAGTTATCCAATAGCGGAACAATATCAGAACCAGCCAGCGTTAGGTCCGGACGACCCTTTCTCTCGCCCTGAACGTATGAATGGGGTGCATCTGGGTCGTTTAATATTTTCAGATTACCAATCATAATATAGTCATAAAATGTCTCTGTTCGATCATTTTCTCTAGTGTACCCCAGATAATTCAAGGGAACATTAAAATCACCGCCAATTAACAGTCGTGAACAGTTCGTATAATAATTAATCCAGGGAGACATGTCTCTATCAATATTACCAGATGGAGCACTGTATACTGATCCAATTATCATAGGACCTTGTAGCAATGTTATCGAAATAAAAATACTATTTTCAGATCTAAAACTTACAACACATGACATGGCTTTGTTAGTACACAAGATTGCAGCAGAGTTAGAAAAAGAAGAGAAACACAACCAATCTGGCGAGATTCCAGAAACTGCTCCCTCATACACATAAGGATCTTGACAGAGAAAAAAGATTACATCATTGCTCTCCGCATAGCGAGCCAAAGCATCGTTAGCATCGAAACAATGATGTAAATTTATCTGAATGAACCGCACAGAATCAGTCGAGGTAGAACTTAAAGGGACCAGTGTTATAAACGTCTGGAAAATAAGGTCTCTCTGTATTTCTTAAAACAGGGACAGTCGGGACTGTCGACACGATGTTCTGAGTCCACTGTCTCATCATCA
This sequence comes from Maratus speciosus, assembly GCA_963932465.1. Lineage (NCBI taxonomy): Eukaryota > Metazoa > Arthropoda > Arachnida > Araneae > Salticidae > Maratus > Maratus speciosus. The sequence continues at coordinate 65,061,610 of OZ010789.1, forward strand.
TCTTTTTCCTTTAGACAATTAGCACAGGCCTCTATTACAGATTTACAGTCTATCTGACCATGTTCCCCCGCACATTTCGTACATTTTAAGCCACCTGAACAACGTGACGCCATATGACCATACTCCTGACTTTTATAACATCTCATAATCTGAATATACTCCACTACTCTAAATCTATCGAAATCAATGCATAATCTGCGTCGTTCTATCAAGCTGGCAAAACTCTCATCATCTACGCCCACTACCCAATTTACCTTACCAGCCCTTGTTGGAATCTTTCTCACCACCTCAAATTCCTTATCATCATCCAAACCCGAATCCTGCAAGACACTCCTTATAGAATCCAAAACAGAATCCTCCGAAGTATCCCGCTCCAAACTAAGTAAAAGAACCCTCTGTCTACGTCGTCTTGGTGTAACAATTTTGACCCTTTTTCCCCATGGCTCCAATGTCCTTTTGATCTTATCCGTGTCTTGTCTTGACGTCACTTTAAGAACAAGTTGACCAGCTTTGGTCAAAACTACATCTGTCAGTTTGGGAAAATCCTGTGTCTCCTTTGAAACCTTCCTCAGATCCTCTCTCATATCCTGGACCGTACCTTCTGTAGGCGTCACCACAACAGAAAAGCCAGTTTCTTTCTTTGGGGGACTTCTTCTTCACACCCAAACGTTCTGAGATGGAGTCCGATGTTCCCGATCGTCTTTTCAGCAGGGCATCATATGCCATACTGTCCGTCACCATGGTCTTCAATTTTACCTCGCTTGCCACATATTCCCTATGAGCCTTTACTAATCGCAGGTTAACATAGTCCATGCATTTCTTTACAACATTTAAAATCTCTCTCGTCACCTTACCACCCCCACTTTTAGCCTGCTGTGCTTCAAGAGCTTCATACATGTGTGAATTGACTTGTTGAATGGCAGACGGAAATTCGGCATCATACAACTCCTAGAAAAAATCCTTCAACTTACTCATTATTTACCACAGAACACAAAAAATCAGAAAGAGAAACAAAACAAATAGGTGTTGCTATCCAACGTACAATTTATTCACAAGTTTTTAACATAAAACTGTTTTATTAGTTAAGGAGTTTTATGTTAAAAACTTGTGAATAAATTGTACGTTGGATAGCAACACCTATTTGTTTTGTATCGATATTACAACGTAAAGTCCTTTATTATTATCAGAAAGAGAAACACCAAAAATACAAAAAACAACAATCACCGGCAATGCTCAACTAGCTGGTTACAGACAGAATTAACTTTCAGCACATGTAAGAGAGCTCACCTGGAGACAAAAAATAAAAGCCAAAACTGGACAAAAGCTAAGCCCCTATAAACAAATATGACCCAGGCAACTCGCCGCTTAAAAGGAATCACAAAATAAACGAATCTCCGGAAAACGAGATCAGAAACTAAATTTTAGATATACACTTGACATGTGATCAGTCCTCCCTTGACATGTGATCCAGAAAAATGCCAAATGTCAGAGTAACAATATCCAAAAAAGAAATACCGACCACTCCACTAGAAAAAAAACACCAATGACGTAATAAACTAACAGAAATTTCAAAACTTCAGCACTCCATCATAATAAAACTCCATAGAAACAAAAAACCAGAAAAAACAATTCAACTCCAAAACGAGTCTGCCACTTTAACGACAAACGCCATTGACTTTTGGCACTCTGCCAGGTTAGTTACCTCGTAGTTTATGGCAACTTAGAAAAGATAGGGTTGATAGCTAGTGTGATTTATCTTTCTTTTGGCAGAAAAATATTTTATGTTTATGTAGAATATATAGACTAAGTTCGTTTTGTTGCAAATTTGCAAATAAAATGCTTTATTCAAATCCGAATAAACTAAACCGAGATTTTTTTTTTTTTTTTTATGTCATTCACTCCCTGTTTTGTTTTGTTTTTAATCTTTTACGGCTAGGCTAATATATAAATTTAAAGCTGATGAAACCAGTATTTCATCACAAGGATACCTATTTACTGTGCTTAAATTGTGAATTATTAGTAGTAGTATTTTGTTGTCATGTATAATATACTTACAGTTCTTAGAATTATTCATATGTCCATGCTCATATTAGGATGCGACGCAATTTAATAGTAATAAAACTCTTATCAGATTATATTAAGTTTATTAAAAGTTGGTGTGTTATGAAACTGTCTGTATAAAAATAGTACTGTTTAACATATGAAGACTTGTTATTCATTAGCCGTCGTTTAAAAAAAATAAAAGAAATATTGTTAGTTAATTATACCCCCTTCCCTCCCCCCTTATTTTTTTAATAATATCACAATGAGAAAAAGTATTTTCAGTGTTGTTATAGGGTCAGGTGGGGGAAAGTGGTCATAAAAACAGGCTTTTCTAACTTTCAGTGGATATACACATCAGAATTTCTGTAATGTTTTCTAAAATTTTGGGTGTTATTTTACATTACATTACTCTAGAGTACATCCATATCCATTTCAGAAATATTTTTGGGGAATAACACCTTTTTATAACATATTTTTCCAGGCATGTTTTTATGACCACTTTACCCCAGGGGGTGGGGTAAAGTGAGTAGTGCATGGGGTAAAGTGGTCACATTAAAAAAGTGTAATAAAAAAAATAAACTAATGAATAAAAAGTGGCATTTTATTATTTACAAACATTTTAAACAACCTTTATAATAAGTTATCTGTCATTTTATTTTATTAAAGTGTAAATTTGTAATGTTAAAATTGTTTGTTGTTAAAATTTGGTTCTTCAAAGATTTTGATCACATCTGATTCTGGAAAAGTATAATGATTGCCAAATTTGGATTTTTTTAACATACTTTAAGAAAAATAAATCCCAATTTTAACCAGGTTTTTTCCCAATAAATTGCTTTATTGATTTCTTCGTTTCATATCTTAGCAACACTCAGGGTCCTATAGATATGCTTTGAGATGTCATCTTTAGCGATTATAAATGGATTCAAAAGAGAATGTTGACTAGGGATATTTTTTTGTTGTTGTTTTTTTCCTCTTCAAAATTTATGCAACTTTTAAGTATCTCACTCCTCTTGTTATTTTTGCAGATGTAATGCAAGTGTTTTTTCTGTCAATACTATCCCGATCTTGGACTGGACACATTTCCTTTTCCTTTAAAACTATGTCTAACAATTCTATTCACATCCAATGCCAATGTAGCTTATTTTAAATTTTTTTACATATTTTGCAATATGCTTTCTTGATACTGTTTAGTTAAAATTCCTTTCCAGGCTTTTTTTAATGGGGGAAAATACATCTAGATCTAATGGTTGTAGACTATGGTTAGTATGAGGTAGCAGGCAGAGTATTATAATGTGATTGTCGATAGCTTTTTTTTTCACAGTGTCATAATTCATTTATGTCCATCAGAATCATAAATAAAAGGGCAGGCCTTTGTTAGCTTTCGATGTACTATCTACTTAATAAAATGATCCATCCAAGCTTCAAGTACAGAATCCTGCATCTATCCAGATTCCATGATTCATACAATGCTCCTGCACGACCACCCTTTATACGTAATTCATATGTACTTACTCATAAACTGCAAATGGAAGAATGTGTAATAACCACTAGCTGATATACCAAAAGGAACACTAAACATTATCTTTCCTTTGGTTTCTGAATTTTATATAATGCATTGCATTGCGTAAATTTTTTTAAGCTGGACTATTTTGGCTATCCATATCCATTCCAGGCTCATCAACGTTAAAAATTCTTTCAGGACTTTCGTGTGGACCATTTTCTTATATAATACAAGTATAGGTATTAGAAAAAGTAGTTAATGTGTTGGTTGTTAAATTAGTTGGTGTAACCTTTGTAAGCAATTCGGGTTTACACTTAGTTAATTCATTCACCTGTTAAACCTATTAAAAATTAAACCTAACCTTTTTTAACCCCCATATTATAAACTATTATTAAATAATAATTATTTGCAGTTAGTTTTTTATATTTATTAGTGTTTAATAAACCGACATTGTATATAATGAATAATTTAACTCAGATCAAATATCTATGAGTTAAGCCTAACCCTATGACCACTTTACCCCATGTAACTAAAACTATTATAAAATAAAATCTGTGATAAATATAACTTAGCTGTAAATGGAAATATGTTCTTGAGACATCTGTAAAGCTTTCTGAACTGCCAATTTAACAAAATTTGGAATAAACAAAATGCAGCAGAAAAGTTAATTGAAGAGTTAAAAGAACAAGGTGTAACAAAGACAGACAAAATGTGTGCTCAGTGCCTCAAACATGTTACTAAAAATGTTTTTTTGAGTGAGAAACTTTGATCAATACTTAATAAATCTAAAATTAAAAGAAAATTATTCAAATTTCTATATTAGTCAGGATTTTAGCCCTTTTTATGAATTATGACCACTTTACCCCACCTGACCCTAATGCTATATCTTGAAACACTTTAACTCTTCAACTCAGTTAATAAATTAATTCAGAAAGTTATTATATAAAGTTTCTCAACAAAACTTATAAAAATATAATTCAGAGAAAAAGAGGGTAATTTGGCAAGAAAATCAAAGTTTTCAATATTAATGTTTAGCTCTTTTAATGTAAAATAATTTATTGCATATTTGGCAACAAACAGAGGTTTCAAAGTGTAAAATTTTTATGAACAATGGGGGGGGGGGACATAAAAAGTTGGTAGGAACATTATCTGCTGCCATGAGTAGGCAGTATTTGAGGCACTCAATTTTCTCCCTTTTTTTATGCATTTAGACATTGATAATTAAGTTGTGGCGACGCCATCTTGCGCGGTCAGTAAAACGAGTTTCTCGCAGGAAGCGATCGAGCTAGCCTTTTGCTCGGCACGTAAGATCTCGCTTTCTGACCGTGAGTTCTCCGGTTCGATCCCTATCGGCGCTCATCTCCTGCATTGGTGACCTTGGACAAACGAACACGCACCTTCACAAACATCATCATCTCCTTTCGAGACCAACAGATGGCAGCCCTGCAAAACACCCCCAGCAGCAAAGCCTGTGAAACGCTCACAGCACGCAACCAGCAATCAAAGCCTGTGAAACTATCACAGCACACAAGCAAAGCCTGTGAAACTATCACAGCACACGAGCAAAGCCTGTGAAACGCTCACAGCACGCAAAGCCTATGACAACTCTCATAGCACAAAGCCTGTCACGCCGCGCATCTTCGGGGGCACACACATGCGCACGACAGCATCACCTGGCAACCGCCAACGCAACACGAGTGCACATCGCTCGTACAGCATCAACGAGATGCTCTTCTCACTGGGGGTGGAGTACTGTGGCGACGCCATCTTGCGCGGTCAGTAAAACGAGTTTCTCGCAGGAAGCGATCGAGCTAGCCTTTTGCTCGGCACGTAAGATCTCGCTTACTGACCGTGGGTTCTCCGGTTCAATCCCTATCGGCGCCCATCTCCTGCAAAGTATAGTCATCCTTAAAAGAAAAATATCTTACCATAGTAAGTGCCATTTAAATGCAAGTGAAAAAGAAAAGTACATTAGTTGAATAGTACTGATTTTATTCTCAATTAAATAAGTTGGGGAGGGGGGGGTGGATTTAAATGAATATAAAAAAGAAATTCGATACAACTGAGAAATGTATAGCTGCTATGATTTTTAGCTACCAGTAATTGTGAAAGCCTTCATATTATTTAAATTTAATTGCAGATATCTACAATTAAATAAGGAAAAAATTTCCATACAAAATTAGTGGTGATCAAACATCATAGTAATTTGTCTCTATGCAAATGTGACATTTTTTTAAAGTACAGTAGACTCCCTTAAATCTGCAACCCTAAAATCTGCACATTATCACAGATATAAACAATGAAACTTTCAATTCAGATGTAGTGGCAAAATTACAAAATTTGTTAGTTTTATATCATTCAATTTGTATTTTAATATATAATTCTCGTTAATATGACTAAAACATGTAGTTTTCAAGAAAGAAGTATAAATTTATTTTTGAAAAAAATGACGGTATTGCTGATATCACTGGTAATCACAATCTTTTTACCAAATATATTTGTGTATTTAATCAATCTTTTTTAGTTATTAAGACTGGTTTTAAACTGAAATAAAACTTCCTTACTTTATGATTTTAGGTGAATTTATAGGTGTTGTTATGAGGTTATATAGGTGTTTTCATTGAAAAATTCACAGAAAATGTACCACATTTTTATTATGCATATTTAGTTATACATTATTAATTATTTACTTGATGTTTACCTTTAATAATTTAATCATTTTTTAAAATGTCTTACTTTTTATCATTTTAGTTTATTAATTTACTTAATTATTTTAATGTTTTACTCTATGGCAAGCATATTTATAATTTTGATTGCATTATTATATTCAAACTACTGTTTTAAAAAAGTAAACAAAACAATGACCAGAAATCTGCAAAATTGTAAAATCTGCATTGGTCCCAAGCTGTGCGGATTTGAGGCAATCTTCTGTAATATCATTAGTACTATTAAAGGTACTTGTATATTATCCCAAAACCACTTTCAATTAAAGAAAACTGTCCTCAAACAATGATTTAATTTTCATAATACTAGATGTCAAATATGATGTTGAATGCAATATTAGCACATGATGTATGTATTGCAATTTTATTTATTTTTTGGAAATGTCAATTTAGTTTTCTAATGAAGGTTACAATTTATTTGCTTTTTTGCTTGTTTTCTCTCACATTTTTGAAGAAAAAAATTATGATCCAAATTTTAATAATTTTCGGTCCTCATAATTTCAAGACTTTAACTAGACCAAGGACGGCGAACCTATGGTATGCGTGCCACTTTTGGCACGGCATTGCTGTGACTCTAAATGAAAACAAAGTGGGATCACACAAAATCCCGATTGATCTTTTCTAATTTCGATCAAATGTTTTTAACTGTGCCATATAATCTTCCAATCTAATTAATTATAGTCTCAATTTTTTATTCGAACAAAGACGATATTTGAAAACTATTCTATAAGAATTAGCTATTAGAGATTAGTAATTTCTGATGGTAAAGTTATGGCAACTTTGAATTTATTTCAGAGCTATTCAAAGAAACTGAAGTTTGCTAGTGTAACAGTTTTTCTGCCTATCTATGCTTTGCTTTCGAATCACTCACTGTTTTCACAAATGAATAATATCAAACTAAAAAAAAAGCACATGTCAGATAAATCTGGTTCAGTTTGCATTAAAATTAACCTGATATTAAGATGTGACAACAGAAATCAAATTACATCGCATTATTTCTTTTTTCTGAAATATATTTATTGCCATAATTATTATAGTGTAATATCTACAAGTATGTTCATCTTTTTTAAATCTTAATAGAAAATTTTAGACCATTATTTTTCTACCTACTAAAGTTTTTTTGTGTTTTTTGTTGGACCGTCATGGTCATGTAAAATATTTTTTGTTCAAATTTGGCGCGTGTCAACAGAAAGGTTCGCCACCCTTGAACTAGACTGTAGCTACTAAATATTTTGGTACTTTTTGGTTAGCCGAGCATCAGTGTTATATATATATATATATATAGGGCAGATGTGCCAGTAATGGACACCCTTAAGGAATTTCTTTAAAAATTTATTTTTTTATTAATAGTTATAATTATTATATTCCAGTTTTTTCAATATTATATTAATCTATCAACAATATTTAACCATTCTTATAACCTCATTTCCCCATATGAATAGAAATTTAATTTTAAATAACAGAAATATATCAAAACACCCAAAAGCCCAGTAGTGGACACCCTCTGGCCCAGTAATGGACACCCCATAAAAAGTAATAAATATAATTGTCTTTATGACTGTATTTAGAACCAGAGTTTAATGAATACATACTAAGGAAACAAAATAGTTATTTTTAAATAAATTTAACAATTAGGATACCAGTAATTAATAAAATATTTGTGATAATCATTTACTGTTTGCATCAATTATTGTAATTATCAGAAGATCGATGTTTTAATTATTTTAGATGGATAGTTTAAAATACTAAATATCAGACAATTACAGCTATCAAATTATTGAAACAGTGGGGGATTTTAAAGGTAATTAAAAAAAAAAGTTTTTGAATATTAGTGTTTAGTTTTGTCTCACTATTTTTAACAATTAATCTTCCAGAGACTACTTGATATATCATTTATAATAATTAATATTATAAATATGAAAGAAATGATATTGTGAGTTGAATATTTTAAATACTAAATAAAATAATTTCAAAATAAAACTGTAGAATTGATGTTTGAGGTCACTGATCTGCAGATTCAGTAGTTTCATGAATATTACTTATAACTTTCATTAATATTACAATTTTTTTTCTTTTGTCAGAGATGAATAGGGAAGCATTTAAGACAGAAAATAGATTTTTAATAACTTCTATAACTTAATTGTTTTTATTTAAACAGGGAGGAATGAGCCCCTCTTTGACTGTGCTCTTAAACAATATTTTCTGTTTCCTGGCTGGTTTGTTTGCCAGATTATAAAATATGCAAGGTACATCTACATAAAAAAATAATAAATAAATAAAATAAAATATTGAAATTTTATTAATCCACATAAAATAACTTGAAAGCAGCTATTTATAAAAGTTTTAGTGCTATTACATTTTGGTAAGTATAATTTAAAAATTAAATTTGATTATTTAGGTTTGCAGTTAAGTCAAAATATTTTATGCACTATAAACATTACTGAAATTGCATTTTTAGCAATGTTTACATGGGGTGTCCATTACTGGAAAATGACTCATTAACCATCCCAGTAATGGACACCCCCTCTTAAAACCTTAAAAATAAATGAAATTTTGTAAATGGCCATTAGTATATAAAATTATAAGTTTTCCATTGCTACTGAAACAAAAATATTCAAATTTTGCAAAAAAATAAATAATATATAACTTAATTAAACGAAGTCAGCTCTTAGCCTCTTTATTAAGATTTTCATAGAAAAACAGCGAAACTTTGAAACATTATTTTCTGCTTCCTGATTAGTTTGATTAAAAGTGTCAACAATAACACAGTTTTATAAAACATGCAAGGAGGAATTATTAAAAAAATAATTAAAGCTAAATATTTATTAGTTTTTTTTTTAATGAACTAAAAACTTCAAGGGGTGTCCATTACTGGCACATCTACCCTATATATACATACATATATGTATATACAGTAGAGTCTCAAAAATCTGCACAGCTTGAGACCAGAGTCTGTGTGGATTTTAGAGTTTTGCAGATTCTAGTTTAAATGATTTATTTTTTCAACTTACCTGCATCCATTTACAAAAAGAGCATAATAATTCAAATTAAACTTGGATCTCTTTTATTTATCTGTACATTATTATTTTAATACTCCAAATTATGTTTATTACTTTTAAATATTTCTTGTACAGTCCTTTGTTTGAGAACTTTCATTTTATCTTGATAAAGTTTCTTTTGAATTTTGTAAACAGCCATTATTTCCTATTGATTTATATGACTCTGCTGCTCCAAGAACTTACGAGAAATTTCACCAAAAACCAAAGCTTTTCCAAACTTTTTTTTCTCGCAATCACTGTCAGACTCAATTTCACTGTCTTCGGCTGGGTTCATTATCATTATTGGAGACAATTTTTATACCTACAACATAATTTACCAAAATTTCATCTTTATTGTTCACCCATTCAACAATTTCTTCTTCTTTGAAAAGCTCTTGTAAATCTGTTTTGAAATTTTTTGAATAATTCAGATGCTTTAGCTTGAGGTAAGGTTAACTGAAAATTTGAAAAATCTGTATCTTCATCCTGATTTTCAATAAAGAGTCAGACCGTATTTTATGCCATGCATCAATTAAATAAATACAGTCTTTTATGCTAAATATTTTTTGGAACTTATCTGTTGTTTTAAATGACAAATCGGCATTAATATGCTGCTATAAAAAATTCATTTGTACTGACATTTTATACTCTATGGATATATACCCTGATCCATAAAAGCTTTTAATTTTTTAAATGTCCTGTGTCTTTACTATTTTCCCATAAATGTACGTTAAAAACAACTTTATTTTTGTTCACTGACATTTAGAATAAAGATTATAAAGAATCTTCTTAACTCCTATTTTCACTGTTTACATTTCGAAATGCATGCAGATTTTAGAGACTCTACTGTATATACATATATATGTATATATATACAATATATGTATCAAGGCTAAAAAAATTTGAAAAACTTTACATACCCAGTCAAGCATGTCGTAGAAAAAAAATAGATGGCCGAATTAAAAAATTTACCCAACTTTATGCATTTCTAAATTCTGTGGCTGTAATCTGTAATGTTAAAGCTTGTAAATACAGTAGACTCCCTCAAATCTGCATAGCATGGGACCAAAGGTTGTGCGGATTTCTGGTCATTGCTTTGTTTACATCTTTTAAACAGTAATTGAATGTAATAATGCAATCAAAATTATAATTCATGCTTACAGTATAGTAAAATTTTAAAATTATTGAAAGTAAAGGTCAAGTAAATAATTAATAATGTATAATTAAATATGCATAATAAAGATGAGATACATTTTTCTTGAATTATTCAATGAAACTTGTCTCATAGAGGTACCCTACTAATTCACATCAAAATCGTAAAATAAAAGTTTTATTTCAGGTTTAGCCAGACGTAATAAACAAAAAAGCTTGATTAATACATAAATATATTTTGTAAAAAAATTGTATATACCAATGATATCAGCATTATCTTGATTTTTTCGGAAGTAAATTTATACTTCCTTCTTAAAAAACATGAATTCAGTCATATTAACGAAAATTACATATTAAAATATATACGGAATGATATAAAAATAAAAAAGTCTGTAATTTTGTCCCTATATCTGAACTGAAAGTTTCATTATTTACATCTTCAATGATGAGCGGATTATATGGGTTTGTTGATTTTATAATTGTGGATTTGAGGGAATTTACTGTATAACATAATCTATAAAACAGTAAAGGATACACCAAGTATTTTTTATTCAAGGTAATATGGAACTCTTATAATTCAAAGATTTTTAAATAAATTATTCTCATTTAATAAATGAGTCGAAATATTTTTTGTGAAAGGGTAAGTATTAATATTTTTTTAACAGGTTATGAGATTACACGATCAGAAAGTTTAAAATGACCATTAATAGTGTTTTCTTTTTCCATACTTTTAATGACGAAGCTTATGGAGCTTCGAAAGACTCAAAAACATTTGCGTCTTTTGACTGTCCGTTTTTCCATGCTTTAAAAACTGCAGAATGGCCTTTATATGCTATTTTGTGAAGTTCACTATGGTTTTTAATTAATATCTCAGTTAATGAATAAAAAAAGGAAATATCTGAGCTTTAAGTACATTAGGACCTGCCGTGGACTATCCTCATCCAAATTTTCTGTCCTGTATGTGCGATAGATTTCGATAGTCATTGCAGAAACATATATGGAAAAGCATTTTTCTTAAATTAGTACAGATTACATGCTAAAGCTTTTAATTAAAAAAATTAAATACAAAATCATTAATTAAAAAATATATATGGGATGGTAACTTTTCCTTAATAATACTAATAGGCTGGATGGCGACAACAAAAATGATTAAGTTGTCGAGTTTAAATCGTAATGTAGGACAAGATTATTTGTGGTAGATGAAGAACGACTGGTCTGCCTTGGCATTTCTTTTTTTGTTATAATGTGAGCAACAGCAGGTGCCAAATCGTCAGTGTGGTGTCACTATTACACTGAGTTAAAAGATGAAATTGGTGCCAAATAAAAGTTAAATACAGTATTTTGAAAATATTTTTGTAGGACTAAAATTTATGACAAAATATGATGTCATATATTACTATTGACATCCAATAAGCATAATATTTTACATTTCATTGCCCTGTATATTACTACTGTATCTACTTTCAAGATGAACTAATGGTGTTGGAAATGTTTATTAACATTATTGAAAAATTAACTTATCTGACATGGCACGAGATGAGTAGAACCAATTTTCCAATTTGATACTATTATTACATTATCGAGTTATGGTCTAAAATTTTAACACATTGAAAATAGCGATAAGTACAAGACAAATATTTCAGTCTGCCTCGTGCTATCTTGGTACTATATGAGCAGAGAGAGGTGCCAATTCTACATTTTTACGGTACTATCACATAGGCGTAACCAGGGGGGGTGCCCTGGGTGCCCGGGCACCCCCCCGCTTGCGCAGACTCAAGCACAATTATTTTTAAAAAATCGAAATCTACAAAAAAAAAAAAAAAAAAAAAAAAAGTGATAGCAGAGTTCAATTAGTTTAGCAAATTAGTTTAGTTCAGAAAACTAACAGCTTAAGTTTTGAAATGTGATACAAAATGAAACCCAGGTTCTTTTTTTTCTTTCTTTCTTTCTTTTTTTTTTTTAAGAAAATTATGTTGTTTTTCGTTTTTTTAAACTAGAACATTTACAAGAATCTGTATTAGTCTAGTAAGTCAAAAAGGTGGCTTTATAATTCCACTTTGATGTCTTTTGTTTCTTGGAAAATTTTTTTAACGCCGTTCCTTCTATTGCATGTTTTGCATGAGAAATTAACGCAAGTTCTTGACGAACTAGAAACTGTTTGTCTCTTTGCTTTCGTAGTTTAAAGTCTAGAGAGAGGCAAAAAAATTTGAAAGGGAATGCAGATGTGAAACGATAATTCTAAAATGCGATTAGCCGGGGGAAAAGGAGGGGGGGGGGTACACTGAACCTGCCTCCTTTAAAAATGAAAAATAATAGCACAGAAAATTCAAATTAATCTGGAGGTTGGTTGATTGGTTGAATTTCGTGTTTCACAGCCAATTTTCGACATTCATAAAAGGAATATGGTTGCAGTCTTTCAAGTCAATATAGTAATTTTTTTCCTATGAAAATTTTTATACGATTTTTAGAGTTTCTTCTCGTTTCGCAGCGTTCTTTCGAAAGTAGGAAAAGGAACCCGGTTTCAATCTTTTAGCCCAGTGCAGTAAATTTTAACCAAATTCGCGATTTTATTCTGCGATCATTTCATGATACAGTGAAACTTCTTTTAAAGGCCACCTCTATTAAGGGCCAATATTTTTAGGAACGAAAAATTTTCCCATAGACATAATGTTAAATTTACTCCTATTAGGGGCCGCACCTACCCTTCATAAAGGCCATTTTTTTTCACATGTACCTTAAATCCTAAACAGGTGTATTGAATTCCTGGACCAAAAGAAAAGAGTTCACCAAACAACTGCACTTGTAACAAAGAAGGCAGGGAAAGATGGGGAGAATTTAGTAACACGATGAAGAACCACCAACTTTTCAACAAGTCAGACAAACAGGTTTTCCTCACACTTTGTTTGACCTTTCAACCCGTAGGGTTGGGTTGGAGGGGAAATTTGACCTTTTGTTGTGGGCACACAAAGGATAACAGGTTATCTAGAAAAACTGATTCCATATTTACTAAAACTGTGAATACATATTGAAGCACAATTTTTACACTGGAAATTTTATGCTCAGGCTTACGTAAAATTTAAAATTACGGCATCTAAATGAAACCAAAGAGTACATTTGGATTTGAATGACAAAATCAAAGTCATTAATTGTCATGATCAATGAACATCTTCAAGAAAATTGGCTTCACAGTTTAATTACAGCAAGAACCAAATGAACAATATTGTTAAAAACAAAGAGAACTTACTGAAAGAATATGCAGATTTTAAAAATCACGGGATAAAAATAAAGAGAAATGAAAAATTTGGTCACCCCTATTCAAGGGCCACCCTTCATAAGGGCCAATTTTGAACGGAACTGCAGGTGGTACTTACAGAGAGGTTTCACTGTATTTACAATTTTTTCCCAAAATCGTTTGACGAAATTCACGCCTTTCTACGCGATATTTTGGCGAAATTCGCACTTTTCACCACTAACCTTTGACAAAATTCGTGTTTTTTAGCACGATCCTTTGACGAAATTCGCATTTTTTACCGCGATATTTTGACGAAATTGGCATTTTTTTAGCACGATACTTCGATGAAATTAGCTCTTTCTTTTCGCAATCTTTTGACAAAATTCGTGCTTTCTTTCTACGATCCTTTGACGAAATTCTCATTTTTACCGCGATCCTTTGCCGAAATTTATTTTCTGTTGCGACTGATTGACGAAAGTGATTTTTTTACACGGAGATCATTTGTCGAAATTCGTGATAGTATTGCTCGGCCGATCGGAAAAATTCGCGATATCTTTCCGTATCAATTAACAAAATTCTTTACTCGTTTCCGCGACATTTTGACGAAATTTACAACATCTTTTCGTCAATCGTTTATCGAAATTCGTAATTTTTTTGTGCAATCTTTTGACGAAACTGGCGATTACTTTCTGCACTCTTTTATCGAAATTTCTGATATTTTTCCACGATCGTTTGAAGAAATTCTCAAATTTTTCGGGGACCGATTCACGAATTGATTTTAAGAAATTCCTTAAAAGAAATAAAAATCACGGACTTCAAAAAAAAAATTTTAATACTCACTGAAGAATCACAGGTCTATGAAGAATTTGGAGGAGGAAAATACTGCGCAGAATTTTTTAATTATGCGGGACTTTCCTTTTTTGTGCACAAATCGCGCGATCCGGCACGTTATTTCAAAGCCTGTACCTCAAAGAAAACTTCATTACTAGAGGAAATTCGTTGGTTGGTTTTTTAAATGAACATAGAATTAAACAAATCTAGGATTTGGGGGGGGGGGGGACTGCCTTCGGCAACGTACTCCCGAGCAAGCTAACTATTTGGGTAAAAGATTTAAACCGGATTCCTTTTAAGAATGTCGAAAAAAAAATCACCGTGAAATGCGAAAAAAACCCCTCTAAAAATAACATTGAAAAAGTGTTAAAAATGGAAAAATCGCTGTAAGAATCTCGAAAACACTTTATTGAAAAGAAGACAAAGTTTACTGGATAAAATGTTGAAATCGGATTCTTTTTTACTAATTTGAAAAAATTGCCGCAAAATGCGAAAAAATTAGCATAAAAATTTAAATGAAAAATTCCAGAAATTGTCTTCGATATGCGTGAGTTCAGGCATACAAATCCTGTCAAATCTTACGGCTGTGCGGGCTGCATTGTTTTTTTTAGAGTTCAGCGCGCGCGTGTACGTACACACACACAGAGACAGGTACAGTCGTGGAAAAAAAAGTAAACACCCCCTACTAACTCCTCAACAAATTATCGTAGACGAAAGTTACTGGTACCGGACGATTGGAAATAAAGTCTACTTTTAAATGGTGTGTTTAAAATTTGCTTAGGGGGCCATATACATATTAAAACGAATCCAAACTTCATTTTTTTTTTCAATGGCAGTACCCAAATTTAACAAGATATTTCAAATCTTCGGTTCAAAATATGCCTAGAAACCAAATTTCAAGTCATTCGAATGATAAGTTTTTGAATTATAGACATTCAAAATTTAGTACTCCTAATGTTAAATTACATTTTCATATTTTTATTTATATCTCCTGAAATTATGCTCCTAATGAACTAATTTTTTGTGTAGCAATAATACTAATATACCCAAACATAAATACGTTGAATTTGCATTTTTTATAATTTTATGATATGAATTATGAAATTAATATTCGAAAAAATTATGAATTGCAACATACAATTTTTTTTGATGGATTTAGATTTATTAAGTCCTGCTTTATGGAAATCCAAAATTTCACATTTTTCTTCCAACTAGTTTTAAAATTATGCTTAAAAAACGAAAAAACGATGGTTTAAGGGGCCGTCTATGATAGAAGTGAGTGAATTTTTGAAATTTATTCTGCTATCCTGTAATCAAACAGGTTTCATTGACGCTTAAACGTGCCTTGATCAAGAAGGCGGCTCCCTCGGTTAACAATCGAGTTCGGAACTTCAATTTGGATACAGCCCATAAAACACGCTCGTTTTAAAATAATTAATTTCTCGGAAACTTATGGCACGAATTGCATAAAAATTTGTTTATAGGCTAATTGAAAGGTGTAGAGTTCATTTATGCTGTCAGAATTGTGTACTGCTATTGAAAAAAACAAAGTTATGGTTCGTTTTAATATGTAGATGGCCCCTTAAACAAATTTTATATACATCATTTAAAAGTAGACTTTATTTCCAATCGTTCGGTACCAGTAACTTTCTTCTACGATAATTTGTTGAGAAGTTAGTAGGGGGTGTTTACTTTTTTTTTTTTTCCACGACTGTACCTTATCTTTATTATTATAGTCGCATCATGATAGCATAATTTTTATCATCTTGATAAAATTTATTGTATATTATCAAGACCTGTTTTAGCTAATATATTCGACACATTCTGAGGTAAAAATATGAATTACCGTAATTTCCGGCCTATAATCCGCGGATCAAACAATTATGTTCAGACCCAGACATATCTTTTTTTTTTACCATTAGATCTAATTTTAATTTTTTTGAACTCCTTCTCATCCCTCCTCACGCAAACAAAAATCGCGTTTGAGCCCTTAAAAGAAATACCATACAATTATACCTTCTAAGATGAAAACCTGTCTAAAACGGAAATTCGAAGCGTTTCATGGAGTTCCGTTTTAGAAGGTTTTACTATATAAGATATTGTTTGTATCCAACATGTTCAGGTTAAAAAGTCTGGGCACCCCCCCGTTCAAAAGGCTGGTTACGCCTATGTATCATATCATTGAGTTATGGCATGAAATTTTAACACATAGAAGAAATTGATTAGTTCAATACAAATTTTCAGTCTGCCTCGTGATATCTTCATGCAAGATGAGTAAAGCAGGGTGCCAATTTTAAATTTAGGCAGTACTGTCGATATCATTAATGTGTTAAAATTTCAGGCCATAACTCAATGATCTCATAGCACCACCTAAATAAAAAATTGGTGCTCTGCTGTGCTCATTTCGTATCAAAATATGAGACACACTGAAATATTTGTATTGTACTTACAGTTATCTTTAAATTATCTGCCTACGTTTGGAGTAAAATGTACAGTAATTAATAAATACACGTATTTTGTAGTTCAATTGTAATACAAAATGATGAAAAAACAAACACCTACCAATATCTTCACAACCTTTTAAAAAATTGTGGGGGGGGGGGGGGGGTGTGTGCTATTTTTTTTAGCAAAATTTCATGTTTATCCCAGACAGCAAACGTTCAATTCAATTGAAATAATTTCAATTTCCTTTCTATTACACTTACCTGTGCACTGAACTATACTAGCTGTGGGGAAAAAAGGCCGTTCAAGGCCAAACATGCAAAATGCAAACATGCAAAATGCAACATGCAAAATTTCATTTCCCCTTTGTTGTCATGGCATTAGAGGACGCCAGTCCCTTGTCCTTTTTTTTCACCTCACTTCTGCAAAACAAATTTACCCCTGCAAGAGTGTGAGTTACTGCAGTATTTGAAGACTCTTTTTGTCGTAACACCAATCTTGATTTTCTTAAAGCGAATCAATTGTTCCGCTGATTTTATAACACTTGTTTGTAAAGCTATTTGTAGCTAGAAATATGGATAGATTTTTAGATGACAGATTAATGGTGTTATTATTTTTTTTATTTAATTAATAATTTGTAATTGTAACTTTATTATTAATTTAAATTAATTATAAATTCAAATAATTTGCGATTTTCTATGACATGCAATGTTATCTGCATTTGTATATGCATGAAGTTTTCTATTATTTTAATTTAAGTGAAAAAAATGAACACACAAACATACGCATATATATATGTGTGTGTTATTTTCTTATAAATTACATTATACACTATTACTATCTTGTAATCATCTTTCTGCCTCAGTAATGACCCAAAAATCGATATAAAATAGCAAATTCAGAGCATTTTCTGAAAAATACTTTGCACTTAAAAAGAGAACGAAAATCAATTGAAATCTGAATAAGAATAGCTTCATGTATTAGGCTTTTATGGGTGAAACTGTTTTCATGAGTTTGGCGAGTAATATATTTAGATTTGAATCCGAGAATTTTACATCTGCATGACCAGCATCCTTAAAATAACAACAAAAATTCAACGAACAAAAAAAGACGGGGGGGGGGGGGTGAAAACATGGTTCAATCAAATCACGCCACTTCAAATGGAAGGATGCAAAATTATTCTTTATAATCTATAGTAGTAAATTATAGTCTAAAATAATTCCTGCTCTTAGAGGGGAGTCAATGCGTGCTATGAACTATCTGGGTTTTTTTCTCTTTTGATTTTCTGAAAAATACAAGCAAATTAAAATAGCTCTTCCATTCATTAAAATCTATTTCATGAATGAAGCGAGTAATACGTTCAGATTTGAATCCGGGAATTTGAGCTCTCATTGACCAACACCCTTAAACAACAATCACAAATAAAAGATTTTGCAGGGGGGGGGGTAAACGTGGCTTAATTAAATTATTCTGCTTCGTTTGCCTTGAAATCTTCTGGAGGGGGGGGGGGGGAGGGCATTTATGTATACTTTCAATTATGTGTTTTAATGTGATACTTTTTTTTTTTTGCCTTCGGGAAGGCTAAGTCCTTAAAAGGACTTTTTTCTAGCCGTTAAAGGGCTTTAAAAAAAAAATAATAATAATTCTTCAATTAGAAAACAGTCGATTGGAAGTATAATCACTCAACATTCAAATTCACTAGAGCTACTTTCGCTGTCATCCTGCAGATTTATTAAATTGTTGGGTGACTTCATTTTCATTTGTCAGGCCCAATTTGGCAAAATCTTCTTCCTGCAACTCTTCGGAATGCTTGACACAATTTTTCCAGTTTTCCACGGTAACATGAGAAAGAGCCTCCTCGAACTGTCGCCTTACATCCTTTATTTTAAATATATTCTTTTTTTTTTTTTTTTTTGAAACTTTTCCTTTCACCTGAGCCATATAATTCATTAACTCAATTGGATTGTACTGGCAGTGATAAGGTGGAAGCCGCACTACCTCATGTCCCATTTCATATGCAAAAACATCAGATTCATACATTTTGTATTTTTCTTTGTGCATTTTAACAATACTTAACAATTCAGGAACAATAGTGTTTGAATCATGTATAATACCTTTCCTTTCCAACCAAGCTATAATATCTGATTTTCGCTTTTTTGTGGATGGAATTTTTTCTAAATGATTAGAATGATAGCTGGCATTGTCTATTACTATGACACTGGGTTCTTGAAGTCCTCTCAGTAAATTTACAAACCATTCTCTAAATACGTTGCTATTCATTTCGTGATGGTAATCTTTTGTAGAGCTTGACTCGCTTGACTGGAAAATTAAATCAGTTCCTTCGATAAAGCCATGCTGAGCTGATCCGGAATGACAGATGATCATCCTGGACCCTTTTCCTGTCGGTACTTTAAGACCACCAGAATTTTTTGAATCTTGCCGTACATGACTCTTTGAGTGATTTTGATTCACCCAAGGCCAAGTTTCACCTAAATATATAACTGGACGCAGTGGAGGCTCTTTTCTGATATTGTACATTTTTCTAAGAAATTTAATGCGTGCAGCTACGATGTCATTTCTCTCCATCAAAATTTTTCTGCTGTCATTGCCCTTTTTATATTTGTAGACCATATCTGTTAATATGGTCCACACAGACTAGAGAAGTCTATTTTTTGTTCCAAAACTTTTTTTAAATTTTCGCAAGTTGATTTATTTCTGCTATCACAATATTATTTAACAGTGCGACATACGACTTTTTTGTTAAAATCATCTAATACTGTTACATGTTTTACGCGCGAAACTTTTTTTTTAGGCGATGAAAATGACAGATTTTCTAAGCTGGAGTCTGCAATAGTATTATTAGCTTCAGCACAGATCCTTCTAACTGTACGAAGAGATACGCCACATGCTTTAGAAGTAGCTTCTTGTGTCTGCATAAATATATCTTTGATTTTTGCATCAGGATTGGAAGCAACGAGCTCTTTAAAATAGTTGTACGCATTATAAATAACCATCTTCGATTGTTTTCTAATATCAGGACTGGCTGCCATAATTAAAAGAAAACAAAAGGTAGAGAAAATGGAAGAAAGCAATGTAATCAAACAAAGGATGGGGTAATACTGCTCAACAGGATCTCTCAAACGGTGTGGGGAAAAAGATGAGCAGTCAATCGGTCATGTGGCTGTAACCATAGTTACTAACCTTAGATAAGTATAGTAACCTTAGATAAGGACTGAGGAGTGTCCAACGAAAGGGGGGGGGGGGTTGTCCTTGAAAAGTCAATTTTTTATTCGTCGACTATAGGTATTTTATAATATCTTTAAAATTAACTGAAATATGTCAAAAAATACTTTTTTTATTCAAAATTATCAATTTTTTTTTTTATTTGAGTACCTATAAAATAGTTACATTATTGCATAGAGCTTGGATTCTAGTTCAGAACACAGTGAGTAACATGTAAAGCATTTTGAGAAAATTTCACTGAGGTATGTTTAAAACATTTTCACGTGCTGTTAATAAACTTTTCCTGCAGCATTAGTTCATATTGAAAGTAGATACCTTAATAATATATAATGTAAAATATTATGTTCTTTGGATGTCAGTAGTAATATATGACATTATGTTTTGTCATGAATTTTAGCCTACTGGGCGTTTCTACCAAGATATGACCAGGCAGACCAAAAAAAAAATTTAATACTATATTTAACCTTTAATTTGACACCAATTTCATCTCGTAACACGATGATATAATCATTTTTGACGCCGCCATCCACTGTATAATGAAGAAAAATAAAGTTCTGTAACTTTTCGCCTTGAAATAAAAATAATTTACATTGAACTGAATTATAAGAACGTTCATCATATCTGAGAAACATCTTATTCTTGTAGTGTTTCGAACCCATATTCCCCGAGAACCAGAATATACCTCTTTCTAGTGCCTTAGACCAGTTGGCCATTTGAAATTCGCGTAATGTCCCTCTGAAATGGAACCAGTTCAAAACTGGTTTCCTTCTCCGTTCAACGTCAAAAAAGCACCGTAAAAGTACTTTAAAGAAGGTTTAAGTTAAAAAAAAAAAAACTGTTTTTAAAGCATATCAGAGGTGTTTCCCAGAGTTCCATAATAAAGAGGCATGCTGTGCACGGAAAATGTTTTGCAAAATTCAGAACTTGGTGCGAAAAAAATTTAGGAAAGAAGAACATAATTTTTGTTTTTCAATCTTTTATTTAAATACAGTAAACTCCCGACTATCCGGCCTAATGTGGCAGAAGGGTAGGCCGTATAACAAAAATCCGGATAGGCCGGAGTTCTATAAAAATTTATTCACTTCCTGCCCTTTCTTCCATTATATTAAAAACGCATGTTACACATTTTTCGATAAATTTTATATATACAGTGCATACAATTTCAAAATAAGTAAAACATTAACGTAAAACGTGAGCCTAATTTGTAAAAAAAATAGTAAATCTTATTTTACTGTTTATTAATAAATGATTTCACAAATATGAAAATTTATGAATAAGATAAAAGTGAAAACTTAGTTTTTGAAAAAATTCTTGCTAGATGACTGCTTCTCCCTTTTAACCCTATCCACGACCCTCTTCGTTTATCACCCATTTTGTTAATCTTCAATAAATAAACACGATGCACACCAAAAGACTATACGAAAATAACCAGGATAAGCGGAAAATAACATCCGCACTTCTGAAAATAACACCCATTGCACAACTGACGAAACAGGTTATGAAGCCTTACTCCCCCCCCCCCCCCGCTCCCTTCAGGTCTGTCTCTGCTATTGCATTTGCAATCCCTTCTTGCTCTTTCCTGTCGTGAGTTAGCACTTTCCTACGGACTGGAACTTGCCTGTCTCGGCCGCTTGCAACATTTCTCCTTTTTTTACTAGGCCGGATAGTTGGGAGTTTACTGTACCAAAAAATTAAAAATATTCCCCAGTTTTATGTACGATTTAGTTACTGTTCGCGCACAGTTTTAAAATCGGGGCTGTTTTTGTTCCGATTTTTCCGAAAATAATTTAAGGCATTCGGTTCCAAAAATTTAAAAAATTCGTCAGTCCGAAAGTTCGGATACGAAAAGGAAATTTTGACAAATGGTAGCCATAAAAAAATTCATTTCGTCAAGCGTTCGCAGAAAAATCTCAAATTTCGTCAAAGGATCACGAAAAAAACGCAAATTTCGTCAAATGATCGCGGAAAAAACGCAAATTTCGTTAAATGATCTCGTAAAAGACGCGAATTTCAACAATGGATCGCGGAAAAAACGCGAATTTCATCAAAGGGATGCGAAAAAACGAAAATTTCGACAAAAGACCGCAAAAAACGCGAATTTCGTCAAAGAACCGCGATAAAAATGCGACATTTCGTCAAATGATCTCGTGAAAAAATGCGAAATTTGTCAAGGGATCGCGAAAAAAAGCAAATTTCGTCAAAGGACAGCAAGAAAAACTCGAATTACGTCAAATGATTGAGGAAAATGCAAATTTCGTTAAAGGGTCTCGTAAGAGACGCGAATGTCAACAATGGATCGCGGAATAAACGCGAATTTCATCAAAGCATTGCGGAATAAACGCGGATTTCGTTAAAGGGTCGCAAAAAGTGCGAATTTCTTCAAATGATCGCGGGAAAAAACGCGAATTTCGTCAAAGCATTGTGGAATAAACGCGGATTTCGTCAAAGGGTCGCGTAAAAAGCACGAGTTTCGTCAAAGGGTCCGCTTAAAACGCGATTTTCATCAAAGGGTAGCGGAAAAAACACAGTGTGGTCTCTAGGAAACAGCACACATACAAACATCTATAATTATTATAGATATAGTTTTTAATCCGAAATAATATACTACTGAACTAACTTTTGAAAAATCAGGTTAATCCGAACCCAATTTGCAGGAAAATACACTCTGCCTGAAATCCACCCGACCAGAAACAGTTAACTGGACCAGCAGCAAAAAACTTCCATTACAGGGATAGCCGATTTCCACACTATAGCGCCTAGAATTTATAGTTTGGAAATCGGCTATACCTTTAACACTTGAAAAAGCGCTAAAATATTGTATCCCTTAAATGTGCAACGATGCTATTGAAATATAAAAATCGCAGCGACATCTGCTGGATATGTGCTACAACTGTAAGATTTTGCTAGTCAATGTAATAGAGGTCTGCACGGGCCGACATTTCCTGTTCCGGGCCCGACCCAAAGGAAAGAAAATTTGGCCCGGCCCGGCCCGTACAAAAAAAATATTGGCCCGGTAAAAAAGTTGAAAGTTCGGCCCGGCCCGAAAAAAAGTTAAAATCTCGGCCCAAGTGAATTTCTACAAAACATTGATTTTTATGTCGATTTGGTTAAAAGTTTTTCTCGTACGAGGAGATCAAGCCAAAAATATTTATCTTAATTTTTCTTTTCATGCTCATAATCTTCAGTGCCGCAGGGTGCGATATTTATTTTTTTAATGAATCTATTTCTTGTATGTAAATGTTTCAGTTATCATTAATATTGTTAATCCATATTCCATGTATTGAAGTGTTAAATATCTGAAAAATGCTATACAGTAAAATCTAAGACTGAATTGCATTGAAAAATAAAAAAATGCGTTATAGATAAGTTTCCTTCTTAGCAAGTGTAAATGTATTATATATTATTTTCTTACGTAGTATGTTAATTTTGTTTGTTATTAATTTTTATAATTTTCTTACGTAGTATTAAGTATTATATTAATTTTACATGGATCAACACGTTTTTCAGTTTAAAACAAGATTCCGTCATAGGCAGGTTCTTTCCTTACATGTTTCACTATATTTTAATTTAACTATATTTTAATAAGTGTAGAAATCTACTACTCTTTAAAAAGAATGAATTTGAATGTTTAATTGTAGAATAATGGCGATTTAAAAATGTATGCATTTTTTGACAAAAAATTTGTGCCAAACCTAATTGTACTGACCTTTGAATGGACCAGGCCATTTCGAGACAATGATTTTCATACTGAGTGGGTGAAAACTAGGAATGAAAATTTTTAGCAATGAAGATTAGGAATGAAACCAGTACCAGGGTATGTGCAGAAAAAATAAGTTAGGCCCGGCCCAGCCCGAACCTTCAGGAAAAAAGTAAGGCCCGAACCAGGCCCGGCCCGAGACTTCAGAAAAAAGTAAGGCCCGGCCCGAGTGCCATGAATGAAAATAGGCCCGGGGGCCGGGCTCGGACTTTGGGCCACGGGCCGGCCCGTGCAAATCTCTACAATGTAATACGAAAATCCCGCAGGTGTCGCTGCGATCGACACTTGGGCTTTTCGCAGTATCGTCGCACATTTAAGGGATAAAATTTTTTAGCATTGTTTGGATAGCATATTTCCATATTAGATATTCTAAGCGCTATAATTAGGGCTCCTATAACACTTTATAGGAGTATTATAGGAGCCTTAGCTATAATGATAACAAGGTAGTTTGTCAGCAATATCTTAATCACGTGACTGCTAAGAAGGGAGGGAGTATCATGGTCTGGCCTCATTCATTGACTGTGGTCAAGCAAATGGATCTTATTCACGTGACCTGAGGTCGAGGCTAAAATTCGTTTGCTGGCGGTATTTAGCAGAGCAATCTATGCAGTGTGAGTTATTAATGCTTGTTTGTTAAAAATACCGCAAAACAATTCTTTGTTGTAGCAGCATATACTTAATATTTTGTAATATAAATTCAAAATGTTGTTCTGTATTCTAGAAAATTCCTTAAAAATAGAAAATTCTAGAAAATTCCTAAAAAATGTAAGCACTCAACCTGGGTCAAGGCTAAAGTCGTCTGCTAGCGGTGTTTGCGCCTGCGCATACTGGCATTCTAGTGGTGCAGTGGCTAGAATAACAGATTAACATACCGCCAGCTTTGGCGAGGCTAACGAAAAAGACAGGCTACCGCGGTGGGTCCGATTCTTCTTTTTTTACAGACTGCTGGAGTCACGTGATGCTCGAATGCACCAATGAAGGTGTGCGAAAAGAGCATCACGTGACTCCAGCGGTCTGTAAAAAAAGAAGAATCGGACCCACCGCGGTAGCCTGTCTTTCTCGTTAGCCTCGCAGCTCTGGCGTCTGACGTCATCTGAATAAGGCGCGAGGCTAACGAGAAAGACAGTCTACCGCGGTGGGTCCGATTCTTTTTTTTTACAGACCGCTGGAGTCACGTGATGCTCGAATGCACCAATGAAGGTGTGCTAAAAGAGCATCACGTGACTCCAGCGGTCTGTAAAAAAAGAAGAATCGGAGCCACCGCGGTAGCCTGTCTTTCTCGTTAGCCTCGAATAAGGCGCGTCACACACCAGAGAGAAGCGACAATAATCGTGAGACATGAGGCAAATTCTGCTGTTCAAACCGGTTTTTTCTTTGTTAACAGGGTGAAATTGTCGCATGCCTCAAGCTTTTCTGCCGCATGTCTCCCTGGTGTGTGGCGCGCCAAAGGCCCATTGGTTGCTATGGTGAAATCAGCTAATTGCAATGACAAGATAGATCATCTAGGGAAATGCACTAAAAGTAAATTATCGACTTTGACAAGAATAGTTTTGTTGAAAAAATGACGATAGATCTACCTTTCAGAGTTGAAATTTCGCTAAAATGACCAGAATCTTCTAAATTTTGAAGTTCTGTAAACTTTACATTTGAGTCCCATTGTAAACTCTTGTCACCTTTTAAGTAACGTCCGATTGGTTTAAGAAAAGACTGCCCAAATTATTAGTCTCGATTAAGAATGCAATATGCTGATGATAAGATGTCTAAACGCAACGTACTGTATACCACGGAGTGGATCCTCTTTACACGGCCGGCGATCGGCACAAAACGCCACTTTGTACCAATCATCGTGCAAAGATGATCTACTCCGCGTGATGTTTTAAACGTCATGAACTGACCTTGTATGTCGTTGGTCACGGTCTAAGAAGCAGGGGTATAGCGCCTAGAATACATAATGTAGAAATCAGCCATCCCTGTAATACTTAAAAAAGCGCTAAAACATTGTATCCCTTAAATGTACAATAATACTGCTGCAATATGCAGATCGCAGCGACATCTGCAGGATATTTTCTACAACTGCCAGACATTGCTAGTCTATACAATGTAATACTAGTAATATGAAAATTCGGCAGATGTCGCTGCGATCGACACTTGGAATTTTAGCAGTATCGTAGCACATTTAAGGGATACACATTTTTAGCACTGTTTGGATAGCATATTTCTACACTAGGTATTCTAGGCGCTGTAGCAGGGGAGCCGTTTGGGCAAGGCTAGGGGGATAAAATTTGATTGATCAAGACGATTTTGGACAAAAACTTGGCGAATTTACTATTAGTCACAAAAACCTACGTTATCAAGCACAAGAAAAAAAACTATTTTATGGGAGAGTAGAAGTTGGGGAATATAATGATCCATATCTACCGGAAGTGAAGTGGTGTATAAGCTAAAAATTAATACCACCAATGGTTGACTCGTAGGTTTATCATTGTGTTTGTCCTATAACTATCGTCCATGTTTTCATACCTTTGTTTGTAGAACAAACATGTTAAATTTGAGCGATACCTCGCCAATTTTGGTTGTCCTTGGCGACCTTCCCTTTCCTGGCGTAGGTTGTGGGCGCTTTCGCCAGTACACCGATGTAATTCATGTTGATATGGCGTGCGTTTGTTACCGTCCACTTTTTAAGCACTTTTTCTTTAATTAAAAGGCATAATCCAGATGGTTATTGAGTAACCAATTCTTTATTTAACATTACTATCAAAATCTCAATGATAAACCTACGAGTCAACCACTGGTGGTATTAATTTTTGGCTTATGCACCACTTCACTTCCAGCAGACAGGGATCATTATTAGATTTCCCTACTTCTACTCTTCCATAAAATAAAGGTTTTTTCTTGTGCTTGATAACATAGGTTTTTGTTAAGGCTTCTATAATCCGGGCTGACTCACGCCGTCATTTAATTGCCGGTAGAAGAAGAACGATTGGCTACGCCTCGTGGGCAACAATCGCTCATTGGTCTAAGTGGGAAACAAAATGCTTGACGATTTAGCCTGTTTTATAAGAGCCCTAGTTTTTGTGTTGTCAGCTCTTGGGCGATATCACTTACTTGAAAAGCTTGTCGTCATTCCCAAGTTAATGTTTGTTTGTCTAACTCGTTCAGATGAGTATCAGGACGTTCTGTACACCTGGGTTGCCATATTTTGGACAAAAACGTTTATCTAGGTTCTGTGCTTATGTCAGCATCTTTAGACATTTATGGAATAGCTGATTGCCACACTATATATATGTATGTATATTCCCTGGCTGACTTTTGTCTACGAATGGTGATGTTAATCAGTTTTTGGAATCGAGAGCGAGACGACATGATCCATTCGGATTGAAGCAGAATGTGCCATATATGGTGAGTACTTCTTCTACCAATTAAAAATTTGCCATTGTACCATATGTCGACATTACCGTCGGATCCGAAGCTAACGAGAAACAGACTTCCACGACCAACGACATACAAGGCTAGTTAATGACCAGGGGTGTAGTGGAGGGTATACGCCGTATACCTTCTGGGTTTTTTTATGAAGCTCCGTATACCCTCTGTTTCTCATATAAAGCTACAGCGTATATCCTAGGCATGAAGTTGATGACTTTAGCGTATATACTCTGTTTTTTTTACGACTACATCACGGTTCATGACGTAAAATGATGGGCACGCCGCTTTGTACCAACCATCGTGTAAAGATAATCTATTCTCTGTGTGACGTTTTAAAAAATCATAAACTGGCTCTGTATGTCGTTAGAGAAGGCTTTACGCCTCTCTTTTTTTTAGACTATTTGAATCACGTGATGCTCGAATTCAGGAGCATAATTAGAGCACCACGTGGCTCTAGCGGTCTAACCAGCGCAAAACTAGATACCGTCCTTGCTCATTCATTATCATGACGCCAGAAGCTGTGGCTGGTCGCGATCAACGAAATACACAGTCAATTTATACGTTTAAAACGTAACATGGAGTGGATCGATTACACGGCGGTTGGAACAAAGCGGCGCTCCCGTCGTTGATAGGGATCAACCACCATTTGTAGCCCCATATTACAGCGTCTAGAATATATAGTGTAGAAATCGACTATCCCAGTGATACTTTTAAATGTCAAACGATGCTGAAATCCAATGAGTCGATCACAGGGACATCTGAAAGACATTTTCTAAAACCCCAAGACGATTTGGTCTAGACCTGTTTTAATACGATGGTAGCTTTGAAATTTGAAAATATATCTCAGATGTCGCTGCGATCGGCTTCCTGGATTTCAGCATCATTGCACATTTAAGGGATACAACTTTTTAGCGCTGTTTGGATAGCAATTTCCACACTATAGAGCAGTTCACTTCACGTGACTTCTACCGTAGAACAATGAAAAAGCTGTAGGACACACAAATGGAAAAAAGCATTGCTAAAGGTAGCGATAGTTGTCCTACAGCAGCAGCAAAAACCTGTTCGCGACGTCACTTTGCACATCTCCGAGGCTAACGAGAAAGACAGGCTACCGCGGTGGGTCCGATTCTTCTTTTTTTACAGACCGCTGGAGTCACGTGATGCTCTTTTCGCACACCTTCATTGGTGCATTCGAGCATCACGTGACTCCAGCAGTCTGTAAAAAAAGAAGAATCGGACCCACCGCGGTAGCCTGTCTTTTTCGTTAGCCTCGGCACATGAGAAAGACAGGCTACCGCGGTGGGTCCGATTCTTTTTTTTTTACAGACCGCTGGAGTCACGTGATGCTCGAATGCACCAATGAAGGTGTGCGAAAAGAGCATCACGTGACTCCAGCGGTCTGTAAAAAAAGAAGAATCGGAGCCACCGCGGTAGCCTGTTTTTCTCGTTAGCCTCGGCACATCTCTATATATTCTACACGCTGTACCCATACAGCACAATAACGTCCTGAGCACATACGATAAGCGTCATATATAGGATATAGCCTCGTCCGTTGGACATAATGCAATATCCCATCGTTATCCTGAGAACATCCGGTGGGAAACAAAAAGAGACACCTAATCACGCCCTGATGGACGCCATTTTCAGCCATTAATAGGATGACAGAAGGACGTGATAAAATGAATAGAATTGTGCATCCTCTGCTCGTCCAGCATGCGGTATTCATAGGGTCAGTAGCGGACGCTTTAAATAAAACTGTTTAAAAAAATTAGCAGAAGGGGAGGGTAATGGGCTTTACCCATGTGACGTCAAAGTAGGTATAGAAAAGAAAAACATCAATAAGCGTGCAGAATTTTTTAATGTTGCTTCTCCTTCGTCCAATAAACAGTCATTTTCGGAGGCTATATACCTACAAAGGCGTAGCTACAGCGTCTAGAATACATAGTGTGGAAACATGCTATCCAAACAACGCTAAAAATTTGCATCCTTTAAATGTGTGACGATACCGCTAAAATCCCAAGTGTCGATTGCAGCTACATCTGCGGGATTTTCATATCCTGTCATATAATCGTTGCGATCTTTATATTTCAGCAGCATCGTTGCACATTTAAGGGATACAATATTTTAGCACTTTTTTAAGTATTACAGGGATAGCCAATTTCCACACTATATATTCTAGGCGCTGTATCGTGGCTTTTGCCATTCCTGGGTAAAGTCCATTGTACACTTAAAAATCTGCAGCATTGTCACTCTCTCGCTTTTATAGGAAAATGTTATTTGACTATATTATGGAACATTCTCATTGGTCAGAATAGAGACATTCTATAAATGTGGTGGAGTGACTATGCAGCAAATGCTACATATTTTTAACAGTGTACCACGCTGGTTTTCCTAATAAACCGGGAGGCGGCAGTATGGACAATCACCTCATCAAGTTCACGGACTTAAAACTGGATTCGCATATTAAAGCGCACTCGGTTTGCCGAGCCCTATCTTGGTGGGAAACCCGATTTTGGCAGTTGACCATTGTGCTTTCCAGCACGAAAACATGGAGCAGTAAAACACAATGGTAACCTACGAGTCAACCGATAAAATCAGGTTTTCAACCAAGATAGGACTCGGCAAACCGAGTGCGCTTTAATATGCGAATCCAGCTTTAAGTCCGTGAACTCGATGAGGTGATTGTTTGTCCTGCCACCTGCCGGTCTATAAGTGAGGCCTCGGATTTCTATTAATCTTATTAGACTGGGAGGTGGCTGCACAAATCATCACCTAATCGAGTGGATAGCTGAAATTCAAGTAGACAGAACTCAATTCGCATATTAAAATGCAACGGGTCTGCCAAGTCCTATCTCGATGAAAAACACTTGCAAATCGGATTCTAGTGGCAGATTGGTAGGTTCAACATTGTGTATTCTTGCAATCAAAAGTATCGAAACATGGAGGATTGGGAGCCCGGAAAACACAACGGTAAACCTACCAGCCCACTACTAAAATCGGATTTGCAGGTGTTTTCCTACCAAGAAATTGACAGCAGTCTAGTTGCATTTTAATATGCGAATCAAATTCTGTCTAATACTGAAATTTCCGCCTTCAACTCGATGAGGTGATGGTCTGTGCAGTCGTCTCTCGGTCTAGACCTTAAACTGTGCAGCGGCTTACACTGAAACATTTCTATTAAAAAATAATGCTAGTCTGGGCAATTGCTGTCAGGTACCACTATTTTTTAAAGAAATATTGCAGTGTACACCAATGTGCAAGATAAAATTTTAAAAAATCCGAAGATCATTTAGAAAAGACAGGTGGGGGCAATTGCACCCCCCATTATTCAGATTTTTTAAATCTTATATATTTCTTTATTAAAAAAATATTTTGTTAGATTTCTTTCGATATGATTATGTTTCCTGTTGTTTTTCGCAAATATAGGAATTATCCCATATGAATATATTATAATAAAATTATTTATTTGAAAATAAGTCTGAAAAATGAATGTACGAAAAATACTAGTTCATTTCAAGCGAAAAATCATATATACAGGGTGTTTCTACGATCATGAGACAAACTTGGAGAGGTGGTGTAGCTGGTTGAATCAAACATGTTTTATGTAGGAACGTGTGGTCAGAAATGAAAAGTTTTGGCGAAAAACAAGAAATGCAGAGGAAATGTAAACGAACGTTTTATTGACATAGCAATTAAAGTAAGTGCTCAAATGTGCCACTGGCAGCGTCTAGCAAGTGAGTGGCGTACTGTTTCACAGATTCCAAGTGTTTCACGAACATTTGCAGCAACGATCGAAAGTCTTGAAATGAGAATGAGATCCTCATCAGAGTCAACTGGTATCGTCAAAGGGTACTTGCTAGATGTATGTATCTATGTTGGTGGTGCCACATTTGAGCACTTACTGCAATTATTATGTCAATAAAACACTTGTTTCAATTACATCCACATTTATTGTTTTTCGACAAAACTTTTAATTTCCGACCTTCCATTGCTTCTTTATGTGTATTTTACGTTCCCTTAAAGTTTGTCCCATGATCGTAGAAACATCCTGTTGTCAACATCCCTTTCTTCAACTAATAAGTAGGGTACGATGAATTATCATTATCATCACTGGATAGGATTCTTTGCCCATATCTGATATAGCATACTGAATTTTCTTAATATCGCACATTATTTCTGATTTCATCATCAGACATCTACTTTCTAATGAAAATCTTATTTCGAAAAATATTAGAAAATGAATCGCCATCTAATTCAGTTTTCTCATAAGTTAGCATTGGATTTAATGATCATGCTGGAACCATGGAGTGGCCTCTTAAGGCTATACTCAAATTCCCTGCTCAACAACACAAAACTGACATATTTTCAGATTCATTTTTAAACATAACAGCATGAAACTGGTGAACATTTAAGGGATTTGGAATCAAATAGCATTTTCCATTTTTTGATAAGTTACAACAAGCAATTGTTATACGATAGGTTTTTCTGCTTTCCCGCATTGGTGCAATGTTTGATCACAGTAGTAACTCAACTTATGTCAGCAATTCATTTCAAGACTAGCGACGTAAGTCGAGGTACATCTAGATAAG
This sequence comes from Maratus speciosus, assembly GCA_963932465.1. Classification (NCBI taxonomy): domain Eukaryota; kingdom Metazoa; phylum Arthropoda; class Arachnida; order Araneae; family Salticidae; genus Maratus; species Maratus speciosus. The sequence continues at coordinate 65,093,584 of OZ010789.1, forward strand.
CAAAAAAGGGATAAGTAATAAAAATTCTCCAAAATCTAATAAACATATTCTATCATATTTGGAGATTATTGTTACATACATTTACAAGGGCGTAGGAACTGGGAGAGCTGTCGCTCCCCCTGGAATATTTCAGACGGGCTCAGTTCCCCCGGGAGAAATTCTCGCGCCAAATCTGTTTATTTTTTAATTCAGCAATGTATCGTAAAGTATATTTTTTCTAGGAAATTCACACAATAAACAACAAAGAGAAGAGAGAAAGGGGGTTTACAACCCTCCTGATTTCCAGAAAAAAGGGGGTCTTATATAGGTCTACTACAAATTACCTGCTCCGATAACATATTTATAAAGAGGAGGCCTTTAAAATTGATTTGGAAGAGATTTGTAAAGAATTTGTAAGCAAAACAACAGAAAGCACTTTAATTTTTGGTAAATGGAAGTGGGAGAAGCCTTAAATTTGAATATTGTATTCGGGATCACACATAAATTAAGTTTCTATGTATCAAGTATAGCTATTAAAAAATATTTTAACTGGATTAACGAGTTGGTGATCTTTTGATATGCTTCTATTTTATACTTCTGTTTGTGAAACGTGCAGCACTATGAAGGAACCCCCCAAAATGAACGAAATGATCTGCGCCACTAGCTCTCTGCAATATGCCCCGGCTCCCCCTGTTTGTACAAAGTCCCTACGCCACTGTACATTTAACAATAGCAAAAAACGCTTTTGCAATACAAAAATTTGGAATAAATCAATGAATTGTTAACTTGCAATTTATTGTTCCTCTAGCTGCCTTGTTAGAGTCAGAGTATACGAAAAAATTTTTTGTAAAGAAGTTTGAACTGACAAGTTTTTCTTTTTTACTTTTAGAAGCTCTTTTTAACAGTAGAGTGAATTTTCTAAGCTTTTTTTATTTGTTTCTCGCTATCACTTGACTGTCATGGGTAAGTTTCCCTTCATAGAACCAAAAGTCTTCAAAATACTTCATTAAGGAATTTTTTTGTCCAGGCCAGATGACATAAATACGGGGTGACGTAAGTTGTAGCACTACTGTATATATAGTTTCTTAATAAGAAAGCCTTCCAATTTTGTCCTTGTCAAATAAAAGTAAATGAAAAAATGTGTAAGAAAATAGTTCCTTTGGATTTGCTTGCTAAAAAATCTTGCTATCCTTAATTTTGGTGAGCAATGGCAAATCTAGCATCTTTTTCTCTTTTTTTTTGCAAAAGGTATTTAGGCATCCCCAGAATATTCTGGTATATTTGTATAAAGATCAAATAAAGAATTGTGAAAAGGCTTTTTACTACATCCATTTCCCTTTAAATACTTTTTCTTAATTTGTTTTTTACATTTTCAAATTTTAACATAAGTATTGTATGTTGCAAATTAAAATATTTACTTTCATACAGCCATTTAAAAATGCGTCAAAAAATATTGTTAAATATTCAAATAAAAAAAAATAGTTTAAAAAGCACAGAATTATCTTAATTTTGCAGTTCCATTACTAAAGACATGATTTTTTTTTTTATATAAATTTGAAAAGCTTAATGCATCTCAATTCATTTAACAAAATGTCCCAATACTAATGCTATATTAAATTGTTATTTTGTAATAAAAATTTGTTAAATCAAATAGCTGATGCTTCATAACATTACATTTTTGCAAAACAAATAGAAATTATCTAGCAGAAATGTATTAATTCATTTTAATTTAGTTCACAATATTGCAGGCAAAGAAGAAAAAAAACTTGGAGAAAAGAGGTGTCATTATTATTATTTTTTTTTTAATATAAATATCCTCTTCGGACCTGGAGTATCCTATAGGATACACATCTTTACCATTTTTTCCCTGCATATAAATAATGATAAAAAAATGAGAATGGTGTGAATGGAATCTTAAAAGATATCCAAACTAAAGCAAAATAGCAATTTGTTTCTTATAGTGCTGTTTTCGACCATAAAATGGGATTTAAAAATGACTTGCAGCAAAAATGAGCGAAGTATACAAAAATGAAAAGTAAATCATTTTTTATATGTTAAAATACCAGATGTAAAGTCCATTAAAAATAAAAATTTATTAAATGCATAATTACTTCATATTTTTCATTATTTTTTCCATGCAAAACAAAAGAAAATATCCTAATAAATTGTCAAAAAATGTACTTATTGAGTCCAGCGTGTCTTATATGATATATCAAATTTTATGTACAAAAAATTAATTTTTTTTTTTTGCTTTTCATTCTTTCTTAGTTATCGCTTTGAGAATATAAATTCATAACTGAAATAAAAAAATATATGAAAATAAACCCTGGGGTCTGAAGAGGATATACACAAGATAATGAAATGAACAAGTCTTATCAATAGATTGTATAAATCCTTTCATTCAAAATTTTAATTATTAAAATAAATGATATTCCCCTCTCCCAGGAATATTTTATAGATTTAGGATGAATTTAATATCCAAATGACAGTGTACACAAACAGCTTATCAGCTTTCAGTACAGAATTTACCCCCACCCTTTCCCTTTTAGAATATACAAAGTAAAACTATATTAAAGAGTAAATCGGGATACTTATTTTTAAAACAAACTTAAAAAGTAAATCGGGAGATTTATTTTTAAAACAAACACTACATTAACTCAAAAGAAAATGAAAAATGTTTCTAATAAGTTTCCTTGTATGAGCTCTATATGTCTAATAAATTTCTCACATTGAAAATTTATATTTTATAATAAATGATGCTTCTGAAATTTTATTTAACGATATTTTTACCAGCACATAGTTAATATTTTGTTGTAAAGTGTCTAATTTTCACACATTAGAAAATATTTTCAGACTCATTCATTCTAAATCTAAAATTCCTTAAAACATGAATTTCTTTTCCAAGCTACAAAAAGCAAATACAGAATTTCTAATTTTTATTTGGCTTTTGAAAATATATTTCAGTATTTTAAATGTTACAAATTGTGCTGTATTATTTTATGATACAGTTATAATTTCACATGTTATATTATGTCTCTGCTGAAAAATTCTTTACAAGCCAAGCATCTGAAAGTAGAAAAAAAAAAGATATTGCATTAATAAATTCTGTCTATTTCAATGCATAGCTGGCAGATTTCTTGTTTATTTATTTTCAAATCAAGTGAACATATTTCAACCAGAAATTTTATTTAATGAATGAAAAGATAACTACTTACATAGAAAGAATGAATGAAAAAACTTTCTAGGTCAAAGTATGTATATTTGAAGGAACAATTTTGAAGTATGTATGTTTTGGAAAATGGAAGGTTGACAGATATGATAATGTGAGCATAAAATTCTTTAGTTTAATCAAGCAGAAAATGTTTTCTATCAGCAGAACTTGTTGAAATCATTGTGAGATGAATAATAATTTGGGTAGACAAAATCATGAAGATAAACAAACATTGTGTTAAACAAAATAAAAAGCGTAATAATTCACTTCAAGGTGAAAAGTTTTTGTATAGAAAACAAACAAAAGCTGCCACCTATTGAGCCAAAATTTACAGGGTGTCTCATTTCAAGCACAGCCTAAATTTTCACTTTAGCAAAAACAAAGATATTGAAATGATACTTTCACAGGTTTACTTTTGGTGTTTTTAAAATTAAATAAGGATTAAAATTAGCAGAGATTAAAAAAGTGCACGGTGGGAACTTAGGCTTTACATCCTTAGACCTATTGAATTAAAAAGTTATAAAACCTGTAAATTAAATATTAAATTCAAACAACTATAAAGATAAATGTATGGTGGTGAAATAAATACAAGTATGTATAAAAACATGACTAACGTTTATTAAATCGAAAACATAAAAATGTAAAATAATAAATAAAATTTAATATATCAAAAACAATACTTTAAACTTCCATTAGCTATAATAAATTCCCATTGATTGACACAATTACTTGTATAATATAAAGCTTCCTAAAATCTATTTCACAAAGATAAACAATAAATTAAATGAATCAACCTCATGGCATTGGAAAATGACTGATGAAATATTATCATTAAGTGGCACAATACTCAAGTGTTCCACATGTCACATTTAAATTCTGCATTGTTATAAGAAAATGTAAACTTTGGGGGGAGAAATGTTTCTGAAATGTGCAGTATCGGAGACGACTTAAAGAAGTAATCCATTAATGTCAAAAAGTATATTCTCAGTTAGAACATCATAAACTGTAGATGTAGAAATAAACATTGGTTTTTACTCAACAACAGCTGCCAACAAGATGACTCGCAATCCATATTGTTTCTTACGAAACAAATTAAACAACAGAGTCCAGAGTTCTAAATTAAATTACCAGCAACTGTAATAAAAAATACTCATTGTCCACATTAAACGTAAAGAAAAATAACTAGATTTTTAATAAAACGAAGAACTGAAACAGAACTTTAAGTAACATCAGTCGTCAATACACTATACAATCTCCAAAACACCAATTTTTTAGTAAGACAATTGCATGAAAGAAACATCAGGTAAAGAAAGTGCAAAACAAATTATCTGCCGAACATCTCATAAGATTATTGGTGGCTCCATCAGGGCTGCACCTTTCTGCATCATGGAAAGATGTGTGGCGACCTATCAGTAGTCTTGTAAGGTAAATGACAATAACTTTGTCTTCCAGGCAGAGTTATTTGCTATCCTGACTGCTGTAAACAGAGTCATTCAAGATCTTAACTTCCATGAGTGACAGTCTATCTTACCTAGAGGATAAACATGCACCTAGGACAAACAATTCTTAAAACACTTATCCGAACTCAGTCCTATGTAACCACATTTAGCATTTACCTGGAAAGTATAAAAAAATATAGTTTTCACATGAAAAAATGTGCATTTTTTAATAGAACAATTGTAAACAATAATTAAAAGAAATAAATAAGTGCCTCCTCTTTTTATATCCGGGCTTGGACCGGCGTTGGCAGAGTAACACTCAAACATTCATTCACACACATACTTGCCAACTTTTTAAAAGAAAAAAGTAAAATATTGGGAAGAATATTTCATTTTTTAAGTACTTACAAATTGTTAAATGATACACAGGTGACCATTATAAAGATATTTCATATGAAAACTTGTGTAACACTCTTTAAGAAAAAAATTAAAAGACATAGCTTTTTACATTTAAATTTTGCTTTTTAAAGAAGAAATTAACAACAAATAGTGAAAATTAAATGATTTCTTGTAATGTCATTTGACAATGAAACATGAACTCATTTTTTAGTGATAAAACATTCAGCACTTAATATTATTAAAAGTAACTAGCTGGCTTTGTCTGCTAGCAGGCCCCTCCTTTCAAACAAATCTTTAATTTATACGTAAATCTCAAACCAAGTCACCACTACCTATGACATCATTATAGCAAGCGTGTTGCACACACACTGCAAATAAATGTTTTTATCAAGGTCTCTGAACTCATATCAAATCTCACATTGAACGAACCTCAAACTGGGTTCCCAAATTATTATTATTAGCCAAAAATTATGCCCAATAGCGACTGTAACTGAAACCCATTTGTTGTTAAATGAATTGCAGTCTTGGTAAAAGATTAAATCAGGGAGCGTACACATTTCTTTAAATAAAAATCAAGGACTTAAGTACTTTCAAGGACCAAAACCAAAAAAATTTAAGGACCTACATGTTAAATATACTAATAAATTATACTATACATTTTTGAATAAAAAGTTTAATTATAGTAAATACAAGTTTTAAACATTCAAATGGACAGAAACCAGGCGGGGGGGGGGGGGGGGAGATTCAGCATGTGGCAGTAGCAATTTAGAAAATTTTTAAATAACAAATACAGCAGAAGAAAAAACTAGTCAGATGTGTCAAACCCAAAACTTTCTTTTATCTCATACATCTTAATACTTCAAAATTCCCTATCACAGTGCCAAAATTAAATGACAATCTTTGCTCATCATGAGGATTCTAAATATATGAAATTCTGTGCATTAGTTTTTGAGATATGACTATTGCTAAAATAGCAGTATCGTGTAAATCCTGCAAAATGCAGCGGTCAGCTGTTGGGGATTTACATCAAAACCTAATCAGCAACAATTTATGTCAACGTCTAACTGAATCTGAAGTTTGATGAAAATCTGTGCATTAGTTTTTAAGAAGAGCTATTGCTAATTTTTAAATCATGAAAAATGCAGCACAGCAGCGCCACCTGTTGGGCGATTTACACCAAAAAATAATCAGCATCAACTTGTGTTAACGTCTAACTGAATCTGAAGTTAGATGAAAATTCGTGCATTAACTCTTGAGATAGTTAATAGAACTATTGCGGAAATTATAAAAAATACAGCATAGCAGCGCCACCTGTAGGGTGATTTACACCAAGACGTAATCAGCACCAATTCATATGAAGGACTATCTGAATCTGAAGTTTGAGGAAGATCCGTGCTTTAGCTCTTGAGATAGAGCTATTGTGAAAATCAAAAACTACTCAGCCCCAATTTATATCAAGGGCTAACTGAATATAAATCTTTTTTAAATTCTGTCCATTAGTTTGATACAGAACTCCCAGAAAATCTTTGTCACCTTCAGACATTTCATAAAAACATGTTTTTCAGGATCTCATACCCCCTAAAACGTGTAAAACTGTTGAAAACCAGAAGTCAAAAATTTTTATAAATCCAATACTTTCTTCTTGTAAAGACTGAAGTAAGAAAAAAGGAAATCTAAAGATTCTAAACTTAGCATTTAGGAGGGGGGGGGGGGAAAGCAGGGATTGGGAGGAAATCCAAAAATTAGGAAGGGATAATTAAGATGATTAATTATATCGCCACTTCAAAATGTAGGGGAGAAGCAAAGTATTTTTTTTTTGGGGGGGGGGCGGTTGATTAGATGATTAATTATCGTTACTATAGAGTTACAACTAGGGCAGAAAAAAAAATATTAAATAGTTTCAATGGTTTTTAACTTTGTATACTTTTTACAGGGAAAGGAGAAAGGGAAAGCAGAAAAAAATTACGGAAGAGGAAGGATTTAGATGAACGATTATTTATTGTTGGAATAAAGAGACAAAACAGAACATTTAAAAAAAAAAATTAAAAATTTGTAAGCTGGGGATGTCAAATGAACGAAGCAGAATTTTTTTCTTTTTTTTTGGGGGGGGGGGGGTAAAAAAAGGTTGCTAAGATGATTGCTTAGTTATTCACCATTACTTAAGATCTACTATTGGAACAGAAAAAGAAAGACTAGAAGTTTTAAAGACTAGATTTTATGTGGCAGGAAAGAATTAGAAGGGAGGGGAGATGGGAGGCAATTTCGATGTGTGAAACTTAAAAAAATAATTGTTGTTACAGTTAAAAAAAAAAAAAAAAAAAAAAAATAGAGGAAATTAAATTTAAAAGGTTTCAAGACTTAAACTTGAGAGCAAATTAGGAGATGGGCAAATTTTATAGGTGGGAAGGATAGGAAGTGCATTAGATGATTATTTATCATTACTAAAGATTTATAATTAAATCAGAAAAAAAAAAATTAAATTAAACAGTTTTAATGACTAAATTTTGTGTGCAAGGAAAATGGGAATATGGGCGGCGATTTTGGATTCAGGAAAGTCTTCAAAGGGTTAACTATTGTTATAATAAAATAACAAATATAGAAGGGGGAAAAAATAAACGAACACTTTAAATTTTTTTTAATTTTGTGAGTTGGGGGGGGGAGGGGGTCAAAGGGGAGAAGCGAAATTGTTTTATTGGGGGTGGGGGAGTTTAACAGATGACTAATAATTTACCTTACTAAAAATTTACAAATAGTGCAAAAATTTTTTTAATTAAACAGTTTAAAAGACTTTAAATTTTTATGTTTGGGAAGGGGGGAAGAGGAAATGTCAATTTTAGTGGGGGAAGTAGTAAAACTCTATGATCGATTACTTATTGTTACAATAAAGTAACAGATACAACAGAAAAGGTTTAAAAAAAGCAATAATTTTTAAGGTTTTCAACTTTATGAGCTTAATTTTTTTAGGGAGGGAGGGAGTTTATTAGATGACTTATTATTTATTTACCTAACTAAAAAATTACAAATGTGTAAAAAGCAAAAAAAAATTAAGCAGTTTTAAGACTTCTGTGTGCTCTTTAAGCGGGGGGAAGGGGAAAGGTAAAATGCCAATTTCGGGTGGGAAAAGAAGGGAGGAGAAATCTTCATGATCGATTATTTATTGTGACAATAAAATGACAAATGGAGCAAAATTTTTTAAATTATAGTTTAAAGATTATTATAGTTATTATATATAGAGATTATATTAGTTTTAAAGAGTTTTTAAATTTTGAATACTGGAAAAGGGGGGGGGGAGAAAAATGGAGAGGGTGAAATTCAGATGAAATGAATGTGATAAAATGAACTGTTAATGAAATTTAGGTTTGACTATTTATTCACTTTAAAGTAACAAATAGAGTAGAAAAAGTTTACAAAAATTAAGTTTTAAAGATTTTAAACCTTGGTATTGTAGAGGGGGTAGCAAAAGGAGAAAATGTTATTTCGGAAGAAAGGGGAGATTAAGATTTACTTTTAAATCAGAAATTCAAAGAAATACAGAGTAAAGAGTAAAATTAAGCACTTTTTGTAGATTTTGCATGAAAATAAGTGCTTTTAAGGACTAAAAATTCCTTTTGAAATATATAAGCACTTTTAAGGACTTTCAAGGACCATACAAACCCTGTAAATTGTTTTTCGTTTCTTTGTTAATGAGACTGTAATTAGCTTATATATCTGGTAATTAGGGCAGAATTCTCTCGAAGCTGAAATCCCTGGGTATCCAGATTTTTTCCCATGTTTTGATTCTTTTCCCATCTATATACTCCACCGGAGAAGAAAGTAGTTCCCATCACAAACAGTCAGCCAGCCAGACATTTACGAACATTAATAGTATTGATTCGAAAATAATTTATAATTTAAGTGGGAGATGGTATTTGGGGAAAATTTTGCAAAAAAGTGTAGAGATAGTCAAAAAACAAATTTCACAGTTAAAATGCAAAAATGGCAAGTATGCACAGAAAATAGCTATCATTTACACTCAGGCATAGATAATATAGAATACATCAGCAATAAGGAAAATGAAAGAAATAAAAATAACTGATGACAAAGTATAACCATGTTTAAACAATATTTAGTAAGAGTTCAAACATTATACATTAGAATTGTAATATTAGGTTTTCAAAAATAAATTTTCTAAAAATTATGGGGTCAAAAGGATCATTTAAATTAAGATTTTGTATTTTTTGGTAAGCGTAATAGCATATAAAAACACCACAATTCATATTATCTTTTTGTAAAATATGTGGAGGATAATATAGGGTAGATGCTCCAGTTGTGGCCACCTTTAGAGAAAATTTGAAATTGAAATTTTACAGTTATTGACCGATTGAAGCATATTAAATCATAATAACATCATTATTTAGCAAATTTAATTGTCTTTCTGTGAATTATAATAACTTTCACCAAAATATTTTAGATTGTGAGTAATAACTCATTAAATAATTTATTTCAATTTGTACCAGTTGTGGCCACCTCTACACCAGTTTTGGCCACCTCTATGCACCAGTTGTGGCCACTCCAATATCATGTAGTTTAACAAACATATTAATTGATAATAAGTAAAAATAAAGCATTTTTATGCAACATCTATCTTACCACACATATTTCTTGCTGTATTAAAAGAATTTTGCAAGTTTTTTTTTTATGAATTGATAAAAACATCAAGTAAAATATACTTATGTTGACTTCAACTGAAAATTTCAATTAAAAAAACAAAAAATATATTTAATTTGATTCATAAAAGGGACAACAGTGCCTGTAGGACATCAAGATTAACTATTTAAATTAGTTTTATAATTATCCAATGGATTGATTAAAACACTTGAACCGTCACCAAAGAGTTTTATTTCTGATGCTCCAAAACTTTGCTAGCTTGTAGTGCTGGCATTATACATTTTGAATGGCCTTAATTTTACTTCTTATCCTTGAACAGTGTTCCCTCTAGTCCATTTTTTAAGAGCACAGAATTCTGTGTTTTTTAAACTTAGTAAAATGAATGCTGTTCTTTTTAAATAATGGGAAATAATTCTTGCTTGTATTTAGATATCTCTAGTTAAGATTTTCACAATATTTAGTATTTCTAAATCAGTTTGCCCGAAATCTGGCAAAAATTATGGAACTTCTTCACTTCTTTAGGGAAAATACAAGAAATCATGCTGTAATTTTATTAAACTTTTTAATTTATGTAAAATCTTTCAAAATTTGTTTTAATTTATTTATCGTGTAGGACATATCGCCCCTCCCCTTTGGTTTTATGAATACTAAACACAATATACTATATTTTCTTTAGTTACTAGCACAGTGTCCTTTCTAAAGTGAATTATCTATTGGACAGAGAAAACAAAATCTCTTTGATAGAACTGCTATTAGCCTTGCTTTTTATTATTATTATTGAAGTCATTACTATATAAAACAAAACTAAATAGATTTTTTTTTATCCAGATGTTCTTAAAATTATTTAATGGCTAAAATTCTCACTATAATGAATCATGTGGCCAAAAATGAAACATATGCTGTGCCCTTTTAACCACTTCCAACTTCCATGGCCATAACTGGTACATATAGCAAATTTAAAGCACCAGTTGTGGCCACCCCCCATTAAACTGTTAAAATAATTAATTTAAATGTGAAATTGCAATAGAGAGGAAGCTTACCTCATAAAACCTAACAGCAACTTGTTTCAGGACAAACAGAACCCAATAAGTGCCTAATATTGAAAGATTTGGAAAACTTGTCAGCTAAGCAAAAATCTTAATACATGTGATCACACACTACAGATTCGCAAATTTATTTTTTTGTAAGTCACATTTTATCAAAAAATAAACAAATGAGATTGTAAATGATAAAAGGGTGTTTGCTTAAGGTGTGAGAATGCATATTATTTGTCTGCATCAATTCACAGCTTAAATATTGGACAAACTGATCCAATGTGGCCACAACTGGAGCATCTACCCTATTGGCCATTTATGAACTGAACTAAAATTGTTTAAGACATCATGCCAACTATCAATAACATAATTATAAGAAGAATCCCTACAATTCAAATGTAATGGGTCATAAAATTCAAATGTATGTTCTTTCAAATTAGCTACAATCAACACCCAATGTGATTTAAGATACTAAATGGAATAAATAAATATTCTTTCGACCTGATACTATTCAAGTAATTAGCATTCAGAACTTTAGAATGGAAAATTGAAAGTGTAATAAATGGACTAATAACCATATAATTATCACAACCATGTAATATTTTAAACAAAAATGCTTCTATTACAGCATCATATAGCCAAAAAACTTGTTTAAAAAATTGGAAATTTTAAAGTGTACAGGAACAAAAAACGTTCTGAAATTGCGATTTCTGTAGCATAGCTGTTATAGAAGCTTGTAATTTTTCATGGTGGTTACTTTTACGATATAATATGCTTGCTAAGAACAATTTCTAAGAAAATCAAAACTTTTAATACAGAAATTTTTGAATTATCGGTAGCAATATAATATTTCCTCTAATAAAAATAGGTACACAGATACTACTTAGCATATTTCAACAATTACGCGAATAGTAAGAGAAAATCTATATAACATTTTATTTGGAAATAATCCCTGTGACATAAGAACAAAAAAAATAAGGAAAACAATAAATAAATTAAAAGGTAACAAAAATCAGTTCTTACCTGAAACTATAAAGAATATCAATTCGAAAAACTGATTAATTAAACAAAATAATAGATTTTCAAAATGCTAAATTGCTATCAATAAACGTGAATGGGTATAGCACACGAGCGATAAGCAATTCAGCATATTATTACAAATGCATTACGCCAACGACGTGCCACTTTGGTTATTCGCTAGCCAAAACGAAAATATCGCCAAGTTAGTGACCTACGTCATCAATGACGTAGGTCACTAACCTGTGGGAGGCGTGGCCTGCGTTTGTCTCCATTCTGTAAAACTCCTCCAAAACACGGCAAAAAAACAACTCAACACAACTCAAAATACAATATGGCGACAAAAACAAATGGACGCCGAAACGCAAACCAAAAAATAAAAATGACTAAAAGTACGGAAATAAATGGAGAATTGAAGCAAGATTGGCATGAAAAGAAAGCTATTAAAGGTATTTATACATGGGAATCAAACATTAAATACAATAAATATTAATTATTAAGATATAAGTTAGAAAGAAAAAACTTTGCCACTTTGCACACGCGCATGGCACGGAAAAATAAACTAATTGCTCTAAGAGCTTAAATAATAAATTTAAAACAGAAATAAAAACTTAAATACAATTGTTAAACATTAGAGAAGCCATGCGTATGTAAATAAGTTTCGAAAAAAGAATAATTACCACTATTATGGACTTTGAAATCAGAGCTAAGAAAAACACGTCATTCAATGTTGATGGCGGCAGGGGTTCTCGTTCACTTACTTAATAAAAGGGAAATTTTCATCCCAATATTCTGATGCTAATGTGGCATTTAAGTATTAAAATTAAGTGGTCCAAAAATGAACCACCGCCCTTGAAGGGGTTAAAGCAGCAAATTTTAGTAATTGTATTATGTCAATCGTTTTATAACGCTGTTCAAAAATATCGAGAGACAAAGACTCTGTTTACTTAATTCATTTTATTTTAGCTTCTTTTCAAACTCGTTTAACCGATCTTCTTTAACCAAACATGAAAACAACCATTGTATGTCTTAACAGCAACTGATTCTACCTTAATTTTTTGCAATCAAAGGGAACTGAATGGTAACCCGTTTACAGAGAGATCGCTACAGGTTTTTTCAGTATAATTCAATCTTCTGTAATCTTTTTAAAACCGATCAGATTAGCCTGCTTTTAAATTCTACAGTATCTGAACGGGGGTTGGCGAGCGTAGCTTGCAGGGGGCAGAGACCCCTGGTAAAACTATAATAATCCGCGTTTCGGTCATCACCTTAAACCATAAACAGGAGAGCGTTGTTACATTTCTGTGAAAGTTTTAAATAACAAAGTCAAGCAGTCTTGAATTTGAAAAGTTCTTTAGGTTTATATGTTATAATTTAATTTTTGTGTAGCTAAATTCTCAATTCTTCATTACATGTTCATGACGATGATATGGGACACACTTTGCTTATTTTGATTTCGCAGTTTATAAGACTCGCTAATGAACTTTTGAAACTTACTATTTTTTTATTTTTACGTTAATATTGAATAAGTTCATATTATTGTAATTTGTATAACATTTTATATTAGCATATGAAATTATGTGTAATAATTTATTTTTCTATCTGTATTAATACAGCACATCCAATATTTTTAACAAACTGAAGAGGTTTATAAGCATTGAGATAGTATTATTTTCTGCGGTTTTCAATGAAGTATTCCTATTCCAAAACGAACAAATTTAAAATAGACTTTTCTATTTCGAGTAACCATATTTGGGATTTGTCATTACATTTTCCTAACGATGACATGGGACGTACTTTATTTATTTTGATTTCGTAGTTTATAAGATTTTCTAATGGGTTTCGTTGAGTGCTAGGAAATTGTTAAAAAGTCACGTTCTGTTATCTACTTCTAATCATATTTTCCCCGAAGTATTTTTGCTACTCATGATATTATAATATGTATCATGGCATCATAAACACTAAACACTATAGGCCATTTTGTAAAAATGTTTATTTTTTATTTTATAAAGTAATAACTCTATTCCATTTCATTTATTAATATTTGTCTAAATGGAAACATTTATGTAACTGAAATTCCTAAAACAAAATTTAATTTATCTTTAAATTACGTTACGTATTACTAATATTTGAACGTTTCATTTAAATATCGGAGATCCGTACAATGTAAATATTTATGAGCAATATTGTTATTTCTTAATCACAATTTCTTAATTAATCTTATTCACAATAAACCTTTGATTAGCGTAATAATAATTTTATGAACGATTTTTGATTATATTTATATTTTCACTTGTCTTCAATGCAAAATCGAGAGTATCAGAAACATTATAGATATAAACAATTAAATTTAAAAAATCAAAAAACTTGACTGCGTAAAAAGCGAACTAATTAATTATTTCTCATCAATCTGAAACTATTTTTTTCAGTTCCTACTATTAGCTCACACTCTTGCTATATAATATCTTGTTCAAAATTTCAATCGTTAATAAAATATTTATAATTCATCGAATCAAGTCAAATAATTTTTTTAAAACTTGTAGTGTATGACACTTGATGTTAATCCATTTTTTTTCAAATATTAATTCATTAATTAAATTAAATTAATTAATTTTCAATAATCGAGAGAGCCCTCTTCTTGATCAAGGTATTTTAAGACTGAGAGAGACCTCTTCTTGATCAAGGCATTTTAAGCGCCTCTCAAGAGGAAAGAAGAATGGGAGAAAAAATTTCTCTTATTGACATTAGTAGGAATTGACTTAAAATATTTTTTATATTACTTGTTTATATTACTTACCTATTTTTTTTATTTATTTGTATTGATGACTTTTAAGTTGTGTTTAAATGTTTGTTCCTATCTATAAACACTGTTTTGATAAAGTCTATAGATGTCTATGATGGTTAGAGTTGCAGCAAAGCTAGAGATCCTACATACACAACTTCCAGGTTGTATAATATTTTAACGGAGCTTCTGACTGTAAAATAGTCAATGAAACATCGTCTTCATTTTGAAAGACTTATCCAATGATATACCACTCAATAGGGTGTGTAAATTTTTTTGTCTCTACCGCCATTTTGTATTTTATGGCCGCCATTTTGAATTTATAAAAACAAATCCTAGCCTATAACCATCGGGCCGTTAAGACGAATTGATAGAGACGTCATTCATTAAAAGCCATCCAGTCTTTGGGATGTTTCGAGGGCATAAAATATTCACATACACAGATACGCGTGAAACACATAACCCTTCTTTTCAGTCGGGCAATAAAGCAACCATAACGTAAATCTACAATTACTTAGACTAAACCATTTTCCTCAGTATTGTCTAACTTGTTGTGTATATTATATGAAACATTTAGACTTTGAGTTATAAACCAAGTAATACAGATTTAGGTGTGTTGTTTATGACGATCAATTACCTACATGAGGAATATGGGCCCGAAGGGGGGGGGGGGTGCCCTCTGTGTGGTTTTTTCTAAGCGAACGTAACCCGTATTCAAGCATGGAAATCCAAGTTTCGAAGAAAACCACGGAAAACTCCGAACGATTAGGGCGCAGCTAAGCTTGGCTCTACACATGATCTCAGAACTTTTTACGGTCAAAGAGTCAGGAGACTTGGCTTTTTTTTACATGAGATGTTTTTGATGGGATTGCTTTTTCAGAAGGCAATAAAATGTCATTCAAACACTATTATATTTTTTACTTCATACAAACAAATTTCATAATTAACTGACATTTTAAAGAAAAGTCTGAATTTGTTTGAGATCCTTTCACATTTAAAGAATCTTTTGTCTGTAAGAAAATTGTATTCCTTTTTACCCGACTGAAAAGAAGGGCTATGTGTTTCACGCGTATCTGTGTATGTGGACGTCTTGGAAACAAAAACACACATTAAAACGTTACAACGATTCACACTCTGAAATGGGAAGACGTAGCTCGCTAAGAAGTCGCACGCTGTTCTGTTGCCCACCCTGGTATGAATATTGGAGCTTACTGACGAAAAAGGTCTAGAGGTAAGCTGCAGTTTAAAATAAATACTTTAGAAAACATTACGAGAGCTATAACTAAAAAAAATGGGAAATAGACTGGAAGCAGACAAAGTTATAAAATGGACTCTGCAGAGTAGAATTAACTTTGGAGGACTTGACAGGACTTTGGATTGAACAGCTGATAAATTGAAACAAAAACTAATATAGTTACTAGAAAATTTGAATGAATGGATTTCAAACAGTAGCACACATGCCAATTCGCTTTTCTAGGAAAAGCGGAACATCGAAGCAATCAGGAGCCATAAAGTCTATGAAGTTAAAGATAGTGTAATTGAAATCAACGCTACTGGAAAAGCTTTCTTTGGCTTTCTCCTTACAAAAAGAAGTGAAATCCCATCAAAAACATCTCATGTAAAAAAAAAGCCAAGTCTCCTGACTCTTTGACCGTAAAAAAGTTCTGAGATCATGTGTAGAGCCAAGCTTAGCTCTCTTATTAACTCTGATATTTTAATTCACAAATTACTTCTAGTCTCTACACCTTTAGTAAATGATTATTTTGTGACTTGGCAATGACGCAGCACGAGAATATAAAAGCTGTTGTTTACATTTTAATATTAACGTTTATTTATAAAGTTTTGCATAAAATAGTTTCTATAAGAGAACTGAACATATATGTATTTGTAGCATGGAAATAATTTTACATTAGATTGTAAGAGTGGATGCGAAAACTCTCTACTGTTCAAACTTGATGTCCGGAGTTTTGGGTGATTTTCTTCCTATGTAACGTGAATACGAGCCAGACCCCTCTTTTACAAAGACCCCCAATCGGTGCATCCCTCCTTCAGGCTTCTCTAATCCCTCGTGTTCATATTTAGCCTTAATCAAATAATCTAATCCCGATTCAAAACATAAGTGTTTACGTAATAACTTTCCTGTGCTGCGTAATTGCCAAGTCACAGAATAATCATTTACTAAAGGTGTAGAGACTAGGAGTAATTTGTGAATTAAAATAACAGAGTTAATAAGTGAGCTAAGCTTGGCTCTACACATGATCTCAGAACTTTTTACGGTCAAAGAGTCAGGAGACTTGGCTTTTTTTTTACATGAGATGTTTTTGATGGGATTGCTTTTTCAGAAGGCAATAAAATGTCATTCAAACACTATTATATTTTTTACTTCATACAAACAAATTTCATAATTAACTGACATTTTAAAGAAAAGTCGGAATTTGTTTGAGATCCTTTCACATTTAAAGAATCTTTTGTCTGTAAGAAAATTGTATTCCTTTTTACCCGACTGAAAAGAAGGGCTATGTGTTTCACGCGTATCTGTGTATGTGGACGTCTTTATACCCTCGAAACATCCCAACGCTGGATGGATTTTAATAAATGAGGTCTCTATCAATTCGTCCTAACGGCTCGATGGTTATAAGTTAGGTTTTCTTTTTATAAATTCAAAATAGTGGCCGTAAAATACAAAATGGCGGTAGAGACGAAAAACAAATTACACACCCTATTGAATGGCATATCATTGGATAGGTCTTTCAAAATGAAGACGATGTTTCATTGACTATTTTATAGTCAGCAGCTCCGTTAAAATATTATACAACCTGGAAGTTGTGTATGTAGGATCTCTAGCTTTACTGCAATTCTAACCATCATAGACATCTATATACCTCATCAAAATAGTGTTTATAGATAGGAACTAACAATTAAACATAACTTAAAAGTCATCAATACAAGTAAATAAAAAAAAATAGGTAAGTAATATAAACAAGTAATATAAAAAATATTTTAAATCAATTGCTACTTAGGTCAAAAAGAGAATTTTTTTTCTCCCATTCTTCTTTCCTCTTGAGTGGCGCTTAAAATGCCTTGATCAAGAAGAGGGCTCTCTCGATTATTGAAAAGTAATTAATTTAATTTAATTAATGAATTATTATTTGAAAAAAAACTGGATTAACATCAAGTGTCATACACTGCAAGTTAAAAAAAATTATTTGATCTTGATTGGATGAATAATAAATATTTTATTAACGATTGAAAATTTGAACAAGATATATATAGCGAGAGTGTGAGTTAATAGTAGGAATTGAAAAAAAGTAGTTTCACATTGATGAGAAATAATTAGTTCGTTTTTTAAGCAGTCGGGTTTTTTGATTTTTTAAATTTGTTTATTATTGAAAATATATTTATTTTAGAGTTTGTTTAGTTCATAAAGAAAATTAATAATTTCTTTTTGGTCCAAAACCGCTTTCTTATAAAAAAAATAAAATAAAAATTTGTTAATTGGAAATAGAAAGTATACAAAAATCATCTGGATATAATATATCTCAATTGTATGAAATCTTAACAATTCTGTTCAAAATTATTTCGATAATTTAAAAATATAATTTACATAGATAAACCTTTAAAAAATTATATATATGCATTTGCTGATTTTAATTTATATTAAATTAATCATTGGTAGGTAAGGGTACACGTTACTTACAAACATACAAATTGCGTTAATTGACCTTGAAATTTTGAAATTTAATAAAAAAAACCAAGTAATTGACACGTATAAGGTGGACAAAAATGGACACAGTTCAAAAATTTGCCCATCAGTGGCGCTAGACACAGAAAACTGAGAAAAATCGTTAAAACGCTTAAAAAGAAAATACAAGCAATCACGGACCATGTATTTTGCACAATCTAATACAACATAATACAATTTAAAAGTGCCCTTTCTTTATAGCTCGAACCACATCCAAATGGTACTCATTCTTATACGACACGTTAAAATATGGTAGTTGCACAGATGTGTAAACAAAAATGAGAGCAACACCCTTATACATTCTAACCGCCAAATTATTGCAGGAAAAATAGAATATAGCTATTTAGTTGGAAATTATGTCTTTCAATTTTTGTACTAAAATAATGATTTTTAATTGCCTATCTAGAGTTTTTAATGAATTTTTTAGATTTGAATGCATAGCATTATACATTGTGTCCACATATAAACTGATCGACATATAAATTCGGAACCATTGGTCCTAGATGCATACTTCCAATTACAAAAATGGTCAAAATAAGGTGCAGGATTAAGATAAAAAATGTTTGAAACGAAAAAACAATTTAGTGAAGAATTACAGAATCTAAATTTTTATACGGTCCCCCGGTCCTATAAGTTATATTTAGTAAAATTTCCCTGTTACGCTGGCAAGTAAGGCAAAAAAAGTCCCGTTATTCTACGATTAAAATTGACCGAGTAATAGCTGTTTAAAGTTGGAGTATATTTTTTGCTGCATATTAGGGGTCATTCACAAATTTAGTAGAAATATAATTTCGTCAGATATATTAAAGAAATGGTTGAGAGTAAAATTAGCATTGCAATATAAATTTGAAATCTTTAATCATTCTGACATATTATTGCAAAATGTACAATTTGTACTGAACATTATAAGAGGATAAAAATAACAGATTTTTTGTTAAATAAAAGGATGAAAAACAACAGCCTCAATTCTTTACAAAATGATACATATTTTAAAATGCTGTTAGATTACACTGTCTTTCAAATTTTGGGTTGTGGCATGTGTTTTAGCTTTTGAAAACTGATACTTATTAAATAATTTTTTTAGCACTGAATCCGAAAATGACCTTCATTTTAAACTATCACGCCAGGAATTTTCTCAAATCGCAAATTTCAAAGTTAAAAAGCTAAGAGTTAAAATTGATCCCCCCTCCCCTCCCAACTTCATCGGACCACTTTAGCTGTAAGAAACCTAGTATAAGCCAAAAAATTGAATAAATTATTGAATTAAATAAAATTAAACTGAATAAAAAAGTCTTACATCTATTTTATAGTATCAGATTTTTCGCTATTTTTAAACCTTGAAATTTACGATTTGCGAAAAGCCCTGACATGATGGTTAATACGAAGGTAAGTTTTTTATTCAGCGTTAAAAAATACATAAAACGTAATTAAAAAAGTTAAAAAACACAACCATCGCAGGTTTATGTTATCTAATCTAAAACTAATTCTTAAACTTGTTGACGGTAATCTATCCGAATTTTTTTTGTTTTACCCTCTAATATAAGTATGTATAAGATGGTAAGCGTCGAAAATCATAATATTATTACATTGTCATCTGATTTAACTCAGTATGCAAAATTTAACTTCGATCGGACATTTGAACATGAATTAAATTTTGAGAACTAATTTTAAACTGGAAAGACTATCGTTGCAAGTTAAATAAAACCTTATGAAAATAACATGATTTTTGTTAAAAGAAATCATAGCCTCAAATCCTTACAAAATAAAACATATGTTAAAATACAATTAATTTAACTAATCTGAAATTTAAGTTAACTCAATCATAATAGTTGTACGATTTCTTTTAAAGCGTAGATACCTTGAAATAAGTTTAAGTACTTCATATACGACCCCTGAAAGCATGGCTGAAATCATCTATTTTGATATGGAAAAAAGTGGTATAAGTCATGAATTTCAAAGTTTCATAACTCGGTCAATTTTAATGTTAGCAGAATGGGACTTTTTTTGTCTTACTTGTTAGTGTCACAGTAAATTTTTAATAAATATCTCTTATAGGGGACCAGGGGATATTATACCAGGGGACCGTATAAAAATTTAAATTTCGTATTTTTTTAATAAATGTTTTTCTTGACCCAAATCGCTTTAAAAATAATTATTTACCTTATTTAAACCATTTTTGTAATTGGAAGTATGCCTCTAGGACCAACGGTTGCGAAAATAAAGGTCGGTCAGGTTATACGTGGACATACTGCATATAGGAAGATTTTTTAATTATTTTGTTTAATGTACTTAAAAAGCTTCCAATCATCAGAAGCATTTCCGTTTAAACTGAATTCTTTGGCGCCAATTAGTTTATTAGACTCTTCTACCTATACAAGAAGAAAATATTGGATTCGTGAAAAATTTCGTCTCCCTGATTTTTACGGATTTAAACGTTTTAGAAGGACCTGAACACGAGCTGAGTGTTCTTAGAAAATATCTGTCCGTGAATCTGAGTGTCTGTGTGCATGTCACACAATTATTGTGGGCATTTTAACGCAAGAACTACATCGTAGAATAGAGTAAAATTTCATATGATGTCCTATCTTTATTTCCACTTTCACAGAATAGTTTTTTTGCAAAAAATAGTTTGTCCCCAAGAGCGGATAATCCGATGAAATGAATATTTCGGATATTCTCTGCGTCAATTTGGGGATCAAAATACTCTTTTTGGCTCTAAAATTTGGCTCTAAAATACTCTTTTCTTTTTCGACGACTGTACAAATGTTTTAAATTGTATGCAGGAATTTCTGAATAATGTATGTATATAAGAATAATGTAAGTAAGTAAATAAACAGTGTTTGTAAGTATAGATGCAATGGATTACTAAGTAGGAAACATTCAAGATAGAGAAAACTAAAGTGTGCTATAAAGTACGAAAGTGTGTGTGTGGTGGGGGTATTTTAATTACTAAATGTATTTATTAATCTTACATACCCTGGTGGAAATATATTATCTTTCAGTAAGACATTTTTAGTTGTTTTTTACTTTTTTCTATTCAAGTAGAAAGTTTTGGATTCGTGAAAATTTTCGTCTTCCTTTTCCATCTATTTACGCGTTTTAGAAGATCCCGTGACTGTTTTGCAAGAATGCTTGCCCGCGTGTACGTGTTTCTGTTTGTCTGTATGTGAGCTCTCTAACTCTCAAACTGTTGCGTAGAATAAGATGCAATTTCATATGAATGTTTATCCTTATGTGAACTGGTGCTGATTAGTTTTTGGTTAAAATCACTCAGAGGAATGACGCAAATCGATGATTTGTTCGAATTATGTGATGGTTATATCTACAGCTTCTGTGCGCAGAATTCATAGACAACAAATTCAAATTCAAAGTTCTATTGGTAGGAATAGATTATGACTCAATTTTCGTTGGGGTAATTTAAGAGGGAGTAAAAAATTCAATAGTAATTTCCGAAATATATTATGCTTGTATCACCAGTTTAGATGCATAAAATTAATCGAAATTTCACGCTTAGCATCTTGAATACTGGAAAACAGCGTGTAAAAAACCTATTTGCTAAACCAATTAATTTCTAGGGTTATTTAAATTATTTAATTTATTTGATTTATATAGAAGAAAGCGTACTACTATTTTATAGCTTTTCAAAATGTGTCACGGACTTTTGACTCGCCTTGTGCTTTACATATGGTAAAATATTCAATAACATTTTAAAACACCCAAAAAATGTTTCTGTCTTAATTATCAAAATTGTAAAGGAAAAACAAAATTCAAAATTACAACAACAGAATAAAATTATCTCATTTATTTGTTAGCTTCATAAAAATATTTTTCTATACTAATAGTAACTATCATTAACGAAAAAGGAATGAAAAAAAATACGAATTCATCTATTTAATTTAACAGACATATTATTTGTTTTAGTATACAGCTATTTTAAATTAAATTTCATTTATATTTTATAAAATATATATCGTATTTTACTATTTCCTATTTTAAAAAATCTACATTTCTCGTCTTTTAGAATCATTATATCTTGAACTCAATAAAATACAATTCTAGAAATAAATTTCGATAAAAATTATCTATAAACGGGGGTTTTGCATTTCATAAGAACTCATTTTCAATACATTAAACTTTCCTTTTTTTTCCTATAAATTTAACGCGGATATTTTAATGGATATTTTATATTATAAATGATTTTTTAAAATGCATGTTAGACGTTATATATCATCATTTGCGCGCTTTATTTAGATAGATTGCTTTTCAGATATTTCAACATTTCATAGTAAAATCCTTTTTTTTTTGCATAAATTACTTGAGCCATATTTACTGAAGCTTTCTATGCAGAATTATGTGTCGAAATATCAAGAAACACGTATTATTATTTCAAATTTAATTTATTCTTATTTTTTTTGTAATGCACGTCTAACCGAAAATTACTGTTATTGTAAATTATAAAATTTTATGAGTAGTCTTAACATTTGTATATTTTACTGAGTTGGAAAAAACAAGACGTGAAATGAAGCAACAATACTTTACTATAAAGAGTGTTATGTCATAACTATTTCCTAAAAGATTTGTTTCACAGTCGCAAGTACAAAAATGTTTCAAACGTATTTCCCACCATATTAAAACCCATTTACGTCGAAATAGTACTTTTTGAAAAAGTTACGGAACTGAAGTTGTTATATAGTTCCAGACAACAAGTTTTCAACAGCAGCGTGGCATTTAAGGGGGCACGGTTTTTATGTAAGGCAGGATTCTACCTTATATTATCACCTGTGTGAAAAGGTTACTTATGCAACATTTTATAGCCAAGAGCATATCATATTCATACTCATTTTTCCGTTTTATGACCACCTCGGTCAGTAGGAAACCCAAGTGATTTTTGACTTTGGTGTTATCTAAAAATCTCTGCCTATCACTATAACGTTAGAAATTTGGGGGATCAAAGATACCATCTTCCGACATATTCGCATCATTTCGACTATTGTAGAGAGCGCGATATTGCGCTTTAACCTGGTTACAAAAAACGACGTAGGACACATTAAACATGTACTGCCATGGGTGTTATTTCTAAAATATCTATTATTATGTGAATACTTGCAACAAACCTTGATTTTATGTATGGTGAGTTTAGGACTAATTATTATTATTATTATTATTATTATTATCATCATCGCAAGATATATATTTCCATGACCTCTTCCATAATATTTCCAAGATTGGTAACTTTTGGACCAGTAGTTTTCATTGTATAGAGGTTTCAAAGTTAAACGTTTATTATGATCACACATTAAATTTTGTAAGATTGAAACTTCTCGAGTTTTAATACATTTAATTTTATGAATTTATAGTGTTTTCCTGTTTAGAAACGCCTCTTTATGTTTTTAGTGAGCACCCTAGGAAAGCCCTTTGGATTAAGACACCAGTGTGCATAACAGACTTGGCATGCGTGATGCGCCTATGCTGTGTCTAACATACACTGTTAAAAATTTGCGTAAAATCCCAGAAAAAACCGAGATTATCTGTAAATTAACATAGTTCTCGGTTAAATGCATTCGATTGAGTTTCTCATTCATCATTTTACAGACATTTCCCTTTTCTTATATTAATTTCCCTGTTGGGATTTCTATGTCTTTATTTAATGGTATATTTATCTTTATTATAACCTTTATAATATCTTCTTTTAAAATTCTTTTACAATTTTATTAGAAATATTAAAGGTAAAAATTTGGTTTAAAAATTGTTTAATTAAAAATTGGAATATTTTAGAACGAGAAAATTCCTCTCTATGGAGATAGCCAGGTTTTTTATGGACTATCACTTTGCAGTTGTTTCATTCATTATGTGCATAAAGTTTGGTAATCATAAAAGGCATTCTTTGCAAGCACCAGAAACAGCTTCCATTGCACAATCAGTAAGGCATTCGTTTCCAAACCGGGAGACTCTTGATCAAAAATGGCCCGGTTAGAAATAAATCTTATAAAAGTTAAATATTACAGCACTACAAATTTGCTGGAAAATTTCTAATTCTTTGAATTTCA
Source organism: Maratus speciosus (assembly GCA_963932465.1). NCBI lineage: Eukaryota > Metazoa > Arthropoda > Arachnida > Araneae > Salticidae > Maratus > Maratus speciosus. Next base: position 65,117,881 of record OZ010789.1, read on the forward strand.
AAAATTCACTAATTTAGAAAAATAAATTAAATTATTATTAATAGAGTCAAAACACCACACTAAAACTAGTATCGTGAAGGAATTTTCACCTTGTTATTAATATGAATATTACAACATATATTTTCTTCACAGGAGTTAAAACGTCTCAAGATTAATTGACAGGGAATTGTTTGTGGCGTACATAATGAAATTAATATATGTCGCTGAGGTTTACTATAACTTATTTCATGTGCAATAATAAGTGCATAGCATTTACAGGGACACACAAAATATTTCAGATACTATATTGTATCCGAAGTACTGTATATTAGCGATGATTGCTGCAAATGCATTTTAAATTATGATATGCTTTCATATAATCCTGAGATCGTTTGGACACGCACACGTTCATTTTCAAAGGTGAAGGATGGCTTACTGGATTAGAAAACATACGTAAAAGCAAAACAAAACAAAATACTACGTATGGGAAGTTCAGTCCACTGCTCTAAAGAGGGTTGAAAAGATCAAGTAATACTTTCAGGAGCTCTTGAAATACCCAGGATATTGAGCCAAATTGGGAGGTCTTTCTGTAACAAGATGTCCTTTCTTATAATATTCCTCCGACTTAGTTCAGTATCCTTGATACAGTCACTAAAAGATAATGTCGAATGAACTGTTCCGTCTTAAAAACCTTCCATTTTTAAAATTGAAAATGGAAAGGTTTTTAAGACTGTGAATGTATTTTTTTGTTTATTTGCATATAATATTAAAGATTTTTTTTAGTTGAAAGCTTTGAAACATATGGGAAAGCTTTTCGGATATTATATGCAAATAATGATATAAAAAAAAATACATTCACAGTCTTAAAAACCTTTCAATTTCAATAAATATTTTCAATTTTAAAAATGGAAGGTTTTTAAAGCTGGTCAGTTCATTCGACAATATCTCCGAGGGACTGTATTTCAAGAGCTCCTGAAAATATGACTTGATATTTTCATCCTCTTTAGAGCAATGGACGAACTTCGCATGTGTTGTATTATGTTTTGTTTTTACGCATCTTTTCTAATCCAGTCAGTCATTTCAGTCAATCTTTCCCCTTTGAAAATGAACGCGTGTGCGTTCGAATGATTTTAGGGTTAAATTAACTAGTATTTTTATATATTTTAACACCTTTTAAGAAAATATGTGTATGTTTTAATGTTTATATAAATTATTATCATTAAAAATAAATGAATTCTCTGTAATTTAACAGAATATCCGTTTTTCTAATATCTGTAATTTTACATAAGACTTTAGATAATGAATTACCAGTAGATGCTCTGTAATTTCACAGGAACTTTTTTAACAGTGTACATGTAGAATTTCTATTATATTTTTTGAAGGACGTTTGCTATGTTAAAATATATGCTAATACTTTACTATCATTTAATATTTATTAATTTAACGAAAGCTTTTATTATATACAAATCCTAGATTACACGGTTTCATAGTTATACACACCTAAACAATCTGTAAACTTTAGTGAATTAAATTCCAATCATTCACGTGAAATTTTCACTAACATCTCTTAGTGCCTGAGGTTAGTTTTCAAATGCAACGAGATGAAATACAGTGATATTGACAAACACATATGTTCAATTAAATTCCGTACGAAAGCGAAAGGACTGAAATTAGTTTCATATATCAGTCGAAAACTGATATTAATGAAGTTTTTAGCTCAACGCTTAGAAATGAACCTAAATATTTATTTGCTTGAAATGGATGTATTAGAATCAGATATGTTTTAGTTACATAAACGAATATTTCTTTTTCTATGTGAAGATTTTTCCCTTTTGCACGTAATTAATTTTTACATTAGACACATTATGTATCATAATAACAAATACTTATATTTTTTATATTTTATTCATATTAATCTAAGTATGGTGAGAGAGATAAACAGATTGTGGGAAAAGGAATCAATGTCGTAAACACTTTTCAACTATGTTGGAAATTGATATAATTTGAGAATTATGAAATTATCTTTTTGAGATACATGAAAATATTTCAATTTTTTGTTAAAAGAACAATTCTTAATTGAGATACCCATTGAGATACCAATATAATATAATATAATTTCTAGTGATTTTTAATTTATTTTTAATTTAAATGATATTTTACATTGTAATCAGAGATCATCTTTATCACAATATATCTTAACTATCATTGGTAAATATTAACAACAGAAAGGTAACAGAAGTTCATTCTGATATTCCTACATATGCCTATCTTTTCAGGTTTAGAAGGTTTTTAATTTTTAGGTTTAGATAAATAGGTATATATGAAAAAACATAATCGAAATTCAATAAAATGAGAGTCGAGGTAAAAAACTGGACAAAAATATTTCGTGATATCATTTGAGAATTGTGGGTGTGCTGTCTATCACGTAAAATTTTATGTTATAATACATGACCCACAAAATGCCCTACGCAATCCTCAGATTTTTTAAAGTAGGATTTATCTATGCCTTAGCAAATTTGAGTTTCTTTATTTTCTAGTAGTCAATAGATGCTTAATTAGGAGAGAGTTAAAAGAAATTATTCATCACTTATTAAGTAGAAATTACATGGTGTCAGGAGGTTCATTTATTGGAAAAAGCTTATAGATGGTGCTTGGTATTAGAGATATATACGCTCCACACGTAAACTTTAATCTTTAACACTTTCCAACAAAATTCAAAAGTGTATATGAATTCGGTTTGTCTGTCCGCCTGTCTGTCTGTCCACGCACTAACTGACTGGGACAGACTAACTGCAAACAGACTGGGATTTTTATGCAATTGATATATGTAAATAATGTTTACAATGGCATGTTCGTTATTGAATATGAAGTGTGTAGCATTAATATTTCATTTACAGGGGCACTCAAAATAATTCCATTACATTAGGGTCAATGAGGAAAAATCGCTTGCAGTGTATTTGAATGGCATAAAGCTATTTCAAATGTGTTGAAATTGATATAAATCACTGAATTTCACTACAAGATGATTACTATAGAATATATTCATCGTTCATTTACACGAACAGTCAAAAGATATCGGTTACAGTACTGCCTTTGAGAAATAATTGCTGCACATGCGTTTTCATTTTCGGTATAGCGCTGGCTAGTAAGCGTACTATGGAGGTGCTGGAGTCGAATCCAGTCCAGTAGCACCCTATACTATAACACCGGTTGCAGGACCAGTGTTATGATGCATAATACATCAGTTGAGCAGCCTCTCCCGACGGTGTTTCCGAACTCTAATTTGAGCATCGTGATGCTGCAGGTAGAGACGTGATTCACTGAAAAGACAATTTTATGGCATTCGGATGTCCATCTCTGCCGTTCAGTGCTCTATTGTAAACGCAAATGCCTGTTGTTTAATGTCAAAGGTATGCGAATCAATGGACGCCTAGCAGACATTCCAGTGTACTGCAAACGACGTCGAACTGTTCGTGGGGACACTGATTGTTGTGTTAGTGACTGCATTCATTGTGTTATGGTTGAGGATGTGATTGTGCGTTCCATCAGTGCCGTGGGCACAATCAGCCTGTTTTGCCGAGGAGTGGTGTGACGAGGCGGTTGGAATCGCCCCATTCGGTCTGTCGTTCCCTCCTGCATCCGCCGATTCCATATTCCAATGACTGTTGCTTGGCTACGTCCGATGCGATGACCAATTTCTCGGAAGGATATTCCGCAATCTCTGTATACAACGATGTTACCGCGGTCAAAATCAGAAACGAGCTCGAATGGTGCTCGTGTTTTTCTACGAGGTACACTGAATCTCTACACAGAAAAAATCGCACAAGAAAACACTACACGTTCTTCAAAACTTCAATCTTTCTTCCCTTTATATACAGATTGTAAGGGGCGCTGCAGTCGCCCGCGATGTGCACAAGACCTGAAATCGTAATCATTTGCACATCCTAACGAGGTGTATGCATGGTGTACATTTCACGCAGATTGGTTGATCCCTTCATGGTGTTGCATTTTGGATGGCCAGCAGTGTATTTAAATATATTATTAAAATCGTGTGCATAATTAATGATGCGTGAAACTTATTAAGGACTATCCATTCTTCTTCTTAAGCGTAAATTTAGAACTAAGTAATCCATTTATGAAAAACTCCTGAAATAGTTAATTAAACATTAAGTTGTTATTGTTGATAATAATTTACTTCAGTTAAATATTTTTAGTGTAAGAAAATATGGCAAGGAAAACATGTAATTTTAGTTTTTATGCAAAAAATCTATTTTATAAATTATTTTTTTTTAACTTTTTCATTCTCATAATTTCACTTATATATATATATATATATATATATATTTATATACATTTTATACGTAACTAACCATTAAGTCATTGTGAAAAAAAATCAATTATCCAATTATTTTAGTTTAATTGTTGAAATGAGGAACATGCGATTTTGACATACTGTTCGACATTCTTATTTTTCATATTTTAAAAGATATATAGAAATTTATTTCTGATATAGAAAACATGTTAAGCCTTTATAAATTTTGGATTATGTTAATTTGGCCTTTCTTTTTTGCTTTAGCGGGACTCTTTCATATGATACTTTAAAAAAGTAACACTAAAATTAGGCATAGGTTAAACTTCTCTCAAAATTCATCAATAAAGAATCCGAGAATCAAAACACACCTTTCAATGTGCGCATGTTATTGATAGCTAGAAGATTTTTTTTAATAGTTTTTTTCTCCCATTTTCGTATACACATTTAAATTTTCCACTAAACACAGATATGGAATAATTCGCAATTAATCCCTTTTATATCTGTTATACAATAGATTTCACGTAAAAATTGTTATGTTAGAAAAAATATCACAATATAAGAGAAGAGTGGTATTAAGCTTACTATTCCTAATGACGTAATCTAATTGCTACCGATATTATTGCATATTAGTAGATTTCTCTGGTGCTCATACTTTTGTTTTATATACTACTTAAAATAGCTTTGTAATCAAATTAATAGATTACTTTTTCATTTGCGCAAATAATTAAAAATTTCGCGCAATATTAGAGGGTACATTCAATAAAGCTAATTTCTAATTAATATAAAATACGACTACACAAATTGCATTAATATATGTCTAAAATGAATAGTAACTAATGCGAATAAACATTATTTGTTACTTTTCATTTTAGCATTGCTATTATGGAAATTTATTAATCGTATTTTATGCCATGTAAAAAATTTCCTTTCATTTAATGGCATTTCTCATAATTTTATTAGTCGCGCTTGCCGAAGCTTCCATTAGTTGGTAGTAACTGGTATTAAGTGATAGTAATAAGTATTGTTTTTATAAAAGTATTTCTAACGCAATTATATTCACTCTGTTTATATATTTGTAGTATTTACTTCTAAAAAATTACGTCCTATCACTGTTCCTAAAGTATTTATTTCGGAATAAATGAAATTTGATTAACGTAAACGGAACGTAATCGAATTTCCTTAATGTCAATTTTTTCTTCAAATGAAAGTTTAAGATACTCTGAAAAGAAATTAAAACTTTCATACCTTTATTTTAAAGTATGTAATTTTTTAATTTTCAAAACAAAAATAACCAACATATATTTTTTAAGTCAATTTTTTTTAATATATACTATTTTAAAATTTTCTTTTTATATTATAAAGCAAAAACACGCCCGTGAGTAACCCTGACGTCATATCGACGATGACAACGACTTGACAAAATAAATATTGCGTTTAGAGCAATTTTTTTAAACATCTAAACATGACTCCATTTTCAGTTTTTACATCGTCGAATTGAGAAAAAAAAAGCTCTTTCAAATGCAATCATTTGAAAAACTGTATCTTATTTTTTTAATGTTAAATAAAAAAATAATAAATAAGAAGGAAAGTAAAGGAGTTTTATTAAAGTTTAGGATAATACTATTATTGAATACAAAAAGATTTACTAATTCGTTCTACTTTCAACAGCATTCAGCGTACTGTCATCTGAGCAATAGAAATCTGAGTCATTAAGTTTAATAGATATTGAATTAAATTTAAAAATAAAAAAACTAGACTGCGTGTTTAATTGTTAGTTCCAATCTATAAACACTGTTTTGATGAGGCCTATAGATGTTTATGAAGGTTAGAGTTGCAGTAAAGCTAGAGATCCTACCTACACAACTTCCAGATTGTGTGATATTTAAACGGAGCTTCTGACTGTAAAATAGTCAATGAAACATCGTCTTCCTTTTGAAAGACCTATCCAATGCTATGCCACTCAATATGGTGCGTGAAATTCTTTTCGCCATTTTGTATTTTACGGCCACCATTTTGAATTTATAAAAACAAAAAATAGCTTATAACCATCGGACGGTTACGACGAATCGATAGAGACATAATTCATTAAAGTCCATCCAGCTGTTGGGATGTTTCGAGGGGATAAAGAAATCCACATACCCAGATAGACGTGAAACACATAACCCTTCTTGGTAGTCGGGTAAAAAAGAAGAAAAGAAAGAAATTTTTAGATTTTTGTATATTTAAATAAATGAGCAATAAATATTCCAGGTAAAAGAAATAAGAAATAAGAAGGAAAATGTAAGATTTTTCAATTAAACTCGATTTGTTTATAGTTTAAAAAAATATTTTAAAATCTGCGTTAAACCCGGTTACGGAAGATTAACATGTTTGCACTTAAGGCAATATAAGTAATTCACGATTTGTTTGATTCCATATATTACTCCGTAAAAAAATTGCCACAAGAAATCAAAACTTAATAATTAAAAAAATAATTAAATAAATAAAACATGAATTTAACCGCTATTTAATCAAATTACACACATCATTAAACACAGAAATAATCAGAATCATAAATGTTGCTATAAATTTTTCTAAATGTGTCTCAATTTACTGTTGGAACGCGGCTAATTTGAGAGTACCAAAAAATGTTTTTTTAGTGTCGTTAGTTGGCAATCTAAGAAAATATACTAAATGTAAAAGAAACTGTTAAATTTTCAATAAAAAACGTTTTTCGGCAACATTCTATACACTGAGTACTATATTTGGCATCCTTTACCCTGGTAACTTGAGTTGGGTTACCAGGTATATATATATCCAAGGAAAGTCTTTACTGATTCCAGAACAACTAGCGATTCTCTACTTAACAATGTGGATTTATTAAACGAATCATCTTTTATAATAAGTTTTCACATTTTTGAGAAATTTTTTTCTTTAAATAACTGAAGAATGAATTTTTTTATGTTAAAAAATAATAAATAAGAAGGAAAGTAAAGGAGTTTTATTAAAGTTTAGGATAATACTATTATTGAATACCAAAATATTTACTAATTCGTTCTAGTTTTAACGGCATTCAGTCTACTGTCAACAGAGCAAAAAAAAAAAAAAAAAAAAAAAAAAAAAAAAAAAAAAAAAGGAAGAAAAGAAATTTTTAGATCTTTGTATATTTAAATAACTGAGCAATAAATAAGCCAGGTTAAGTAAAAAATAAGAAATAAGAAGGAAAATGTAAGAATTTTCAATAAAATTTAGGATTACTCTGTTATTGTACACCAAAAGATTTACTAAGTATTACGGATTAGTTTCCAGCTTACCGTCATCTAAGCAAAAAATAAGTATTAATAAATAAGATGGAAAATAAAACGGTTATTAAAATTTAAGATTATAACTAAACAACGTTTCGAACTATTTCAGTAGTATTCAGAGTACCGTCATCTGAGCAAATAATAATAAAAAAAGAACAATTAAATAAGAAGGAAACTAAAAGAGTTTTTAATAAATTTACGATTATAATTGAAGAGCTGAGTGGATGCAGATGTTATGCTACATTTTCTAAAATTTTTTTTCATCTTTTGGATGAAAGCATTATGAGGTATTCTATCACATGGTGAAGCTAAAATACTAAGATTCCATTTAGTCTTGAAGATTTGAGACATTATTCATAAATATTTAATATTTTAATATTTAATAACGTCAATAATATTAATAACTTTTAATATTTGAAAATTAAATATGAATAAGTTTTTCTGAGAGAGTTTAGTATCATACCTGTTAATATTTTAAAGACATGGTATCAAATAGTAAATAAATAATTAAAATTTACAGCAAAAACTTTCACTTCTTCTTCAAATGTAATTTTTGTTACTTAACATGTTCACCCACTTAGCTCTTCAATTAAACAACGTTTTGAAGACCAAAAGATTTACTAATTATTGCATACTAGTTTCAGGAGCATTCGGTGTATTGTCAGAGCCAAAAAAATCAGTAAATAAGAAGGGGAATAAAAGAGCTTTAATAACATTTTTTAAAGGTTTATTGACCAATGGAATTGTATGAAATTTCTGGGGTCAGGCAACAGGAATACGCATAAGGAAAGGAAATTGTAAATACTACAAATCAAGTAAGAAATCAAGTAAAAGAAGAATTTTGTGTAAGCGTTCCAATATTCTAACAATGGACGAGAGTCAAGATACAATTAGCAACATCTTATATCTTTTAATCAATATGAAATTCTTCTAGAAAATACAGTTCAAGTATTAGAAGTAGGACAATTTTAAAAGAAGGGAAATCAAAGGAAAAAAAAAAGGCGACGTTTGACTTCAATTCTGATTTAACTTTTATGCAAAATATTTAAATACCTAAAATGCTAAATATCTCAACTTTATATAATTATGCTGCAAATTTCGTTAAAATATCTTCATTATTGTTTATGATCAAAAATACGAGTTCAGATTCAAGTAAGATACACAGTATTTTTTCCAAATAAATGAATTGCAAAACCAAGTTCCTCTAAAAGCACTGTTATTTATAGTGTGTTTTATCAGCCATCAAAGTTCCCATGTGGAGTTCCAGGATATTTTGTGTGTTGCAGAGTCAGTTGTATAGAATACACATATTTTAAAAAGCTGATACTAAAGCATAAAAGTTTACACTAACATTTTAAAAATAGGATTTAATAATCATAAAGCATCAAGAGAAAGCATACATATTATAAATGGAACAAATAAGAAAATTATTAATTTTCTTTGAAAGTAACCGATAAACTTCAATTTAGTATTCCGTTTGTATGCTACAGAGTTGTACATTAGCTGACATCGTATGACATCACACTTTTTTTAACAGGAATCTATGATGTCTACAATTCATATAACTGTCATAGTTACTGTCAAGGAGTAATGCGAATAAGGGAGTTTCAGGTAAAATTTCCGAAAACTGCCCGACATTTCAAATAAAATATCAAAGTTTTAATGTCGTTATTTATAAGACAAATTTAACGACAATTAAGACAATAGGACAAATTTTTCATGAATATCATCTTGAAAGTTATTACTGTATTTGCAAGAAAATGTATCATTTCATTTTATCTATAGTAGAAGAAAAAATTAAATAAGAATAACTTATTTCAAAGTAACAAATTATCAATCGGCGAATATTCGGCCATCATTAAATGAGTCATATAAAAGTATATACAGTTCAATTTATTTCTCATACTGAAACACACGATGAATTCTAGAATGATTTACATATATGGTCTGTTAATCTTTACTTCTCTTGTTATATCCAATACACAATTTCCTTACTAAATAACCCTTCAAACATATTTGAAACATGAAGATGTATATTCTCTTTTATTTATTACTGTCATTTAGCATAAAAAGCACATATTAATGCAAATGCCCTCCATAGAAGTTAAATCATTTTTCCTCGATTGTTAGCTAAACATTTACTTCTCCTTATTGTGTCAACAACATTGTATTTTATATAAATTCATGGCTCGAAGATAAGAGACCCATTTATTTATACTAATAAGTTTTCCGTGATCTATACTTGACCGTTTATATCTAACATCAGAAACTAATAAATGGATTTTAAATAAACTTGGAAAAAATCTTTTTTTGTATATAATGAGGCTAATTTTGATATCTTACGATGGGGATTTTAGTAGATGAGTGATATTCAAAGTTTATAATTTTTTCCTACTTAATTAAACATTTGAAATTCTTTCTCATATATAGAGAAGAGGTATAAAAAAGATATTAAGACAGTATAAAGATAGGAATATAAAGAAAAATTCCCTGTATATTTTTAATTTAGAAAACAGAGTTTCTTTACGATTGGTGCTATATTGTTCTAGTAAATGCAAAATGTCCCGTTTCACAACCGTAATTTGCACATACATTCTTATTAATCAGAAGCAATGCATTTTATAGCAGTAGTGCTATATAAACAGGAGATCCAACCAGGCCTACTCTGAGTACAAAACATACTGCTGAATATTCAAAACATAAATGATAATCATTTTTAACAAAATTTTTCAATTTTGCAAAATTGCAAGATTTGATTCACAGTTAAATTGATCCAGTTCCAAATGGTGAAAAGCAGGAGTTTACATAATCTCATTCAGCACTGAACGTCAAAAAAGTTTATTCTATATCGGCATGACATCTCAAAAATTTAAAGAAAGGCTAAAAGAGCATTTATCTGATATCAAGTTTAACAAACCAAGTTTAGTTTTATCCAGATTGAATGAAAAAGAAAATATGAAGATAGACTTCGGAAAAGCTAAAATTATCATTCCTAGATCTAATCATTACTGTTCAATAATCCGTGAATCCATTGAGATTTTGATTAGAAATGATGCTGTCTGTAACGATGTCCTTTCGTACAATATCCCCGTTATTTGGTTTAACATTCTAGGTATTTCGAGAGATCCTAAAAATATGACTTAATTTTTTCACCTCCCTCTTCTTTCTGGAGCAGTGGGCTGAACCTCGCTTGCTCATGCGTACTTTTTCATCTACATGTATTTTTCTTGTATTCCAGTCAGTGACTTTTCCCCTTGAAAATGAACGCGTGTGCGTTCGAAAGATCTCGGGATATAAGGTTAGTTGGGGTAACTGGGCCATCATTTTACAATGTGACTCTGGAGCTTCTGACAATTCAGCTTCAAAAAGCTAATGATCATTTCAATTAAAGTCTGAACTTCTGTAAATGTGTTCAGTTAGGTTCCCTCTATCAGACAGAAATGCTCAAAATTACATTTTAATATATAAAAATATAATAATATGCATATTTCATCTTTCTTTCCTTATGGGTCCAGTTTCCCCCCAAAAATGGGGTAACTGGATCAGGGGGGTCTACGTTCCACACGCGTTCATATATTTTCATATCGTATATAGGGTCCTGTTTAAAAAAAGTATAACCAACTTAAAAATATTTAAACCAGGCAGATCATGTAAATTATATGTCAATAAACAGCGTTGTAAGGGAAACCTTTGCTGTCAATATGTCTAAAAAAAGCACTAAAAGTGAAAATATTAGATTTATTTATACCAAAAACATAAAACGTAAGTAAGTACTTATGTACTTTAGTATAGATAATAAGTATAAATGTCACATGGGTATTTTAAGGAAAAAAATAGCAAGGTAAATCTATGAACAAACGGCTACGTAAGTACTTTATCTTTATCCAGGAGTCGCATTGTATAGGGAAAATTTTATTGTTCCTACCAGAACCCTTAAAAAAGGGGGCGATGAATATATTATTTTCAAAATAGTGGTAGGAACGATAAAAATCTCCCTATAGAATGCGACCCCTGGTTATAGTACAATTTCAAGGTCTGGCTATCTCACTTTCAGGGGCAAAGTACTTGCATTCGTAAAATGTTCAAATAATTTATTAACACCAATATTTACAAGAGAATCTATCTGAAAACAAGTAAATGTATATTTTCGCGTACTTAATAAAGGTGAAATTTTCATTATAAAATTCAGGTGGCAATGTGGCAATTAGGAATTAAAATTAAGTGATGCCATAGCGGCATCACCGCCTCTCAAGGGGTTCAAGAAATTTGGTTTGATACCACTCAATATGCTTTTTTTAAATTTCATTACGTAATTTAAATAAGGTATTCTATCATTTTCTTTATTGTGAGCAAAAAACAATGGAGAAATTTACTTCCCGTAGTAAGAGAAACACACACACACACAAAAAAAAATATTTATAACTATTGGGGTAACTGGATCCAGCATGGTGCAGTTACCCGGATACATGTCCCAGTTACCCCATTCTTGAAAAATTTATGGGGTAACTGGGACACCGGGCTTACATTTGAAACATGCAGTAAATATGTATAGATACCTAATAATATTAATGTAGTTATATGTCTAATCTTTAAAAAAAAAGATTGTTTAATAAAAGTACTTACAGTATTTTAATAAAAAGTCAAGGAAGTTCAACCATATTGACGTTGTTTTTTAAAAAAGAAACGTAAATTTTTGAGAACCTATCACAGCAAAGTGAGAGTTATGATTGAATTGATACAGGTTGTTTTAGGAAGTAGAGATTAAGAGGCATTGTTCACAAAAGCTAAAACATAAAAAACACCAACAGTTTTTTATAAAATAGCCTATGGCTCAGTTACCTCGTGGGTCCAGTTACACTAACTAACCTTAATAACATCTTTATAAATTTTAGCACCTTTTAAGTAATTTTATGCTTGTTTTTAACTTTTTCATATCAATTTTAAATACTAAAAAAAAACCCATTAATTTGCGTTTTAACAAATTTATTTTTCATGAAAATTAACTTTTTATGTTGGTTAAAGTTTAAAATGACATAAAAGAATGTAAAAAAAAAATTAAATTAAATTTTGAAATGTCTTTAAGAGTTTATAAATCTGGGAGCATTAATGATTAGATTGATTTTATTGATGATTGATTGATTTTAATGATTTGATTGATCCATAGATTGATTTTTTTGTGTCAAATAATGTGGTCATTGGATTTGAACTTGACAATGTCGTCTGCATTTCATCACTTCTAAGTACTTTATTTCATAATTATCGTCTACTAATTCAGTAATAATATCATGAAACTTTAAATACTCATAATTTACTCGCCGTAACCACATATCAACCTTCCAGTTTCTGCTACTGAATAAAACAAATCATTGTCTTCATTATCAATAATATCAGTTGCAACTTCTTACATTTCATGAACAGGAGTAAAAATACCATACAACACAGACTTTTATGCTCAACTGTATAAGAATTCTTCTACTCTCTGTTTCTAGCCCAGTTTCTATGTAGACTTATTCTTATAAAATTAAAACTTACAAATACATAACTACCAACATTTTAGTCTTAAATTGATGTATCACACTTATATTTCCGCTTAAAATAATTTATCAGCAAAATTTTTCTATTGCCGTGGGTGTCTCCATATGCTTTCCAAGGGAATTGCTATTGTTTTCATATTTTTTTATTTGCTTGCCAAAACTCATCGTGCATTCTCTCGATATTGTCTACCAGGTAAATTCCTTGGTCGTAACTTGTTAAAAATATGATTACATAAAATTTGTTGAACTTACTATAGAAAACAGTGACAAAGCATTTTATAACGTCGTCTATCACTTAAATTTGCAATAAAAGTAACTAAATGTATTGTTTAACATTTCCAAATTCATAAATTTATATTCAGTGTTATCTAATAATTACTCTGGGTAATTGTTTTTGTCTTTTATCATTTTATGTCTTTTAAATTAAACTAATTAAATTGCAAATAATTTATGGTTAAATGAACTCCCATATTCTGTGAAAATAGCATTCTATAAGTTTGTTGAATTAGTTAAGCTGAAAACATTAAATATTTTAATACAGCCATTGATCAACTAAGTTTAAATTAAGACGAAAGCATTTTCTTTAGCCATGCATCATTATTGGAATGATTTATATGTTAACATTAACTGTTTATGAAAGTTTAAGGAGCCACTGTATATACTTAAATTAAGGATCTATAAAATACTGCGAAAGTTTAATTAATTGTTGTGCTTTTAATTTATTTTTAAGAGGAAAGATGTTGAAGTAGATAAATGTTATTAATCATTATATTATTAGCTAATCTTCTACATTTACCAATGTATCACTTATATTTGATGCAAATATGATAAGCTTATTAAAACGTTCCATTAAATTGGTGATTAATAAATTAATAGAATAATCGTCTATGACTTCATTATGCTTTAGAAGCATAAAAATGTAATGTTATAAAATATTTGAAAAATGTTTGTTAACTTATTGAGTGTATTGGAATTAAATATCTCAGTAAATGATAGTAATGACAAATTACAATTTCCATATATATATATTTTATTATTTGAATTTTAAGTATGTGTTTATTTTATGACAGGTCATGTATTTCGGTCAAAAAAAAAGGATATTGTTTGTTGACAGAACAATATGTTACAGAAAGGAATGCAATGTCCGAGAAAGTTATTTTTTCAAGTTTTTATTGATTTTAGGCATAGACAAACATCTATCTGTCTATCAATACATATGAGGACGTGAGTTTCAAAGTTTGCCTTATCCAGAAAATCAAATTTTAGGAAATCGGGAAAACACCCTGACGGCGTCCATTGGGTTTCATTGAAAACGAAGACTTTACAATGCGAGAATTGCGCCATAACACTAGTTTTTTTTTATCAGATTGAATTATTTTTCGGTGTATATTCACAAATATAATAGATTTATAGCGAAAACTCATATACCTACATATATACATATGTACACATATATTATGCATGCCTTTCATATCTTATACAATTTATTAAACACATGAGATACTCTACGACATTTATATCATATATATTTAAGTTATCTTCCAAGAAGAAAATGCATTAATCTATTCCAAAACATGCACTTTCCATCTGAAATTTAAGCATTTCAAATTATTTGAGATTTTGAAATTTCCCTTGTAAAGAGTAGTAATATAATAAAATTAATTTTATAACATAAATTTTTAAATCGGTTATATTATGTATACTTTTCTTTATTAATTAAATACTGCCAATATCTTGCATGAAAAATATCTTAAGGATCCACGAAACTTTTCCTGAGTAACACATTTATCAAATAATTATATTTTCAAGTAAATGAAATGCTATTCATTAGATAGAGTAGTTAATGCATGTGCCTCCAAGCTTTAATGTTTAAAACGGATTTTGAGTAGGAAATGCATTTTAAATATTAATTTAAAAATTACTCAAGTTAAAATTTTCTACATTTGAAAAATGTTGAAGCTAAACGTTTGTGCTCATTATTAGTCGCAGAACAAAATAAATATGTTTTAAAATGCATGAAATAAAAAGACATGTTCAAGATATAGAAAGTAGAATTGCATTTTGGTATATAGCGTGTTTGTAAAAATATGTGTTCAATACTATATCAAAATTTCAATTTACATATTTCTATAGTACAAAAATCAATAAGCAGATTATGAAATGTAAAATGTTTACAAAATATATTAAATCAATTTAATTTAAAAATTATTCAACATTCAGCTACAGCCAAGCCCTCCCTAACATTAGTCAGTACAGCTTAAAAAAGGAAAAGAATTTCTAGCAACTGAAAACATTATTTCTAATTTTAGTTACCTTATCGTCTGTGATTCAAATATGTTTATCTATATGTATTATTGTACATATTTTTAATTTAAGTCTGTCCTCTTCTGATAAATACGAGGGCTGTTCAATAAATAATGATAATTATTTTTTATTAGTATAATTTATTGCACACAAATTTACATTGATGTTCCATTGTTATTTTAATGTATAATGAATGCGTAGTAATTGCTTTGTTCATTTATTTATTTTGTTCATCTTCGTGTGTTGCATCCTTGAAAGTTCAGGTACCTTCAGTATCGCTTTCGGAAATGATGGAGGCAGCACACGATGAGCAAGTATGCTCTTACATGATGAAAATTTTGCTTTCTCCTGATGACATCGTCAGTCAAAGCGCATTATTACATTAGGGTATTGATCTCATGTTCATATAACATAACCTTCAATATCGAACAACCTCCACGCGAACGTCCTATTGTTCGGGTATGAGGAGTTTCGGAATTCAAGGCGCACAAACAAATCTCATGTTCACTTTTCTGTTACCAACGTGTGGGTGGTACCTCATTATAACCGCAATATTTTAAACAGTTATCATATCTAAAGATCTTTTCTGACAATAATAGAGACGGTATTATGTTGACTTCTGTAAGCTCAGTAAAAGGAACTCCGTGTCCATTTTCCTTTTAAGATGATTATCTTTATGTTTCTTAAACATATCAAACCGTCATGTAACTGTGCTATAGAGAAGAACGTACTCTCGATAAGTTTCCTATGACATGGGACCATATCACGAAATACAAAAACTGCTGACCGCAAAATAAAATTTCAATAAAGTTTTATATAATCCAATTTTCTTTTTTACATTCTAATAAACAATATTCTTAGAAGTATTTTCAAGAGATATTATATTCATAATAACACAAAAATAAAGCAGTAAACAGACTTAAAATTTCAGATTGTCATTTTCCTGGCATGTCACACTTTTGATGTGTGCAAAGTAAAATGCTTTCTGCCATACTGTACAAATACCTTTTTCTAGTTTTTTAATTTTTAATTATCAGTTATACCTTATATAACTCATATACGAGGAAGGTAACAAGTTATGTATATTACAAATAATTTTCCATAATTAAAATATGATTGTATTGAAAATGAATGCCATTTTCCAGGCCTGCTCATTTTGGTTCTCTATTAGGTATAAAGATGGCGTGCAGAGTAATTCTTCTTGTTCTCGACATAGTTCAAGTCAGAAGTAATAAAATCATTGCTACCACTAAGATCTTTTAGATATTTCTTTGAAAATAGTGTGTTTAAAGGATTTGTAAAAATTGAGTAGACTTTTATTATGTCATTTTCCTGGCTTCAATAAATTGCAAATAAAACTGAACACTACATTGAATTTGAGGTACTATAGAGGAAACATGTCCTTTAAACGAAACGAAAATGGTAGATCTAAAAAAAAAAAAAAAACAAGAATGTGAAAAATGTTTTAGAATGAAATTGTCATTATCCTGGCATACGTACGCCAAGAAAATGACATACAATTATAATTACATAAAAATGATCTTAATCTCTTCAAACTTTAACAATTTTACATGGAAATTCTTCATTCAGCTGTTCAACTAACATTTTTTTTTTTAAAAAATCAGAAACTTTGAAACAATTTAAATTTTCAAAAATTTTTGTTTTCAAAATTTCACATTTTGTGATATTCATCCACATACTCATTGACTGATGATTTATTCAGGCGAAAGCAAAATTTCCTGAAGGCCAGGTCATCTTTAGCATTGCGCATTGCCTCTATGGTTCCCGTAGGCGAAACTGAAAGTACCTGAACTTTCACGGCTGCTACTGACGTACTACTGGAAATAAATGAACAAAACAATTACCACGTATTCATTACACTTTAAACTAATAATGGAACATAAAAGTAAATTTGAGTACAAGAAAGTATGCCCATAAAAAATGTGATCACTTTTTATTGAACAGCCCTCTTTTACAATACAGTTTTCAGATGGTTTTATAAGGTGTTTATTCAATTTATTTGCATATTATCTTTAACAATTATTCAAATTCACTGACCGGAATTGCTGATAAATAATAATTTATTTTGACTTTCGAATTCTATATAGTGTTTTTTACTGATCTTCTAAAATTTAAATTCCTTCCTGAAAATTTTTTAACTTCTGAAAATTTTAGTTGGATACAAAATAAAGTATTCTAAAATGAATCACTTTTATTACAAGCCTGAATGTTGATATATTCAGCATTATAATATAATCAATTATAATCAATATTTAACATTTTGTAATTCTGTATATTTTATATATATATATACATAGATGTTTTATGAAGAAGACAAAAAATGAATAAAAATAATTTAAATTCGCGGATATACGAGTTGCCAAATGTCACCACGGACTGATAAAATGGTCCTGTGTTGTAAGAAAAATATCAATTTTGTATTCAAATAAAGTTTTGAAACTTGTTAAAAGCGATACTGTCGTATGAATTGATAGCCGAGGAATTCGCTAAATATTTAGTCAATTAGAGCAGTCCTTTTTAATTCTGATCATTTCAGCGGTTTAAGAGAGTAGTTCTATTACATGTCTGTTAAATTTCTGTTTTATTTATACTATTTTATTTACTTATTGATGAAGTTTTATCTTCGTTATAGAAAATAAGCTTGAAACAAATGGTGAAACATTTATATTACGTACAAACGGATTTATCATTCATAATCGTCAGCAAGCGATAGAGATAGATTAAAAAAATTAAATTGAAAATTACTTTCAAAAACCCAAAAAAGGAGTAAATTGTGATATAATTTTCAAACAAATTGCAATACAGATTTGAAATAATATGCATTTGTAAGTAAATTTATTTCTCAATTCAACGATATTGAAAATGTGCGATCTTTAGAAGTTTAAAAAATGGCAATAAAAGCAAAATTTAATCATCTGCTGTTGCCAATATCAAAATGACGTCATCTTTATGGACAGACACATTTGACCTTTATAATATAGATAGATATATAAACACTAATTAACAAATTCTTGTAATTTATTTTGCTGTTTAAATCACTTAATTTATTTGATTTATGTAGAAAAAAGCTTTGAGATGGCCATAACATACTAGTTTTGTTATAATAAAGAATAACGTATTATTGTATCGTCCTCTAAACAACATTTAATACGTGCTTTCGTAATTGTACAAATACGTAGCACCTATAATCGTCATCTTGTCTGTTCGTCTGTCTACATATAACAGCGCATAAACTACTCACCAAATGGTTTGGAATCCAATGTATAGAATCGTTACAGCGAGTCATTTAAAATTTCATGAAAATCGAATCAAAAGTTAAAAAAAATATTAATAAAAGTCTTCATTCTATTAAATCCTATCATACGAAATTAATTCAATGATAATCTATGATAGTTAACGATTCTAGATTGCCATGGTGATTACGTCCTATTTAAGATGGAGTCCTGTTATTTCCGTATTAATGAATTTAATATATATGATTTATATATAGGGGTCTGCGTGGCCGAGTGGTCAAAGCACCACGCTGTTAATCGCTTGCGAGCGTAGGAGATTGTGAGCTCGAATCCCGCTGGTTCCATTGCACACACTCTTCGTGTGGAACTCCTAGGATGTATTTCTCTTATGTTATAATATTTCCTTGTGCTATCTTGTCTCTGACTTATAAGCGGGCTTTCATGTCAAGCACACAAATCATATGTTTCTTCTTCAATAAATAAATTAATAAATAAATATATGAATGCAAAAAACTTTGTGTTCATGCATTTTTACATAAGAGTGCAACATGTATTGCACCAAGGTCTGAATATTTATAAAACATGTTATAGTAAGAACACATTTCATTTGCTACGTTTGACGTACAATTTTAGTCTTCTTATTTTAGATATGAAACAGTAATTTAACGAAAAACGTTAAGAATAGCTTTGTATGACTTTGTGTACTGTACCATTTCAATGTTTCTGGAATACATTTTAGAAATGAAAAATATACATTTTTCAGAAAGTTCTTTAAATTAAGTTGGTCATTTATCTACACAATTCTAGGTATTTCCTTTTACGGAATATTTAACACAGTCCTTGTGACTTCCTGTGCAGTATAAATGATTCAAGATAGAAATGTGGTTGTTTAATTAAGTACTTCTTTACAATGCTGATATTCATCTAAAGCATATAATAGTTTAATTAAGTTTGCGTAGCTCAACAGTTTAATTAAGAACTTAGCGGCCTAATGAGTCTCACAAAATAATGTAAATTGTTATATTTTCTGAAATCAAAGAGAATGAGCTTTCATCTAATTCTGTTAAGAAACCTAAGTAACTTTTTTATTTTGTAGGCAGAATTTCATATTTACAATTTACGTATTTCATTAATTGGAGAGATAAAGAATTAATGTAACCTAAAACGACATTTATTCAAAATTAAAATAGTTAAAATACTTGCAATATTAAAATTTTGTGTGTCATCTATTTTTGCATAAGAGTGCAACATCTATTGCACCAAGATCTGAATATTTATAAAATGAGTTATAGGATGAACACACCACATTTGCTGCGTTTGAGGTACAATTTCCGACTTATTTATTTTAGATATTAAACAGCAATTTAATTAATCTCATTAAGAGTATCTTTGTATGACATTTGTCTACTGTATCATTTAAATGTTTCCGAAGTACACTTTAGAAATGAAAAGTATACATTTTTCAGAAAGTTCTTTAAATTAAGTTGGTTATTTATCTACGCAATTAGAGGCATTTTCTTTAATGGAATATTTAACACATGCCTTATGACTTCCTGTGTTATATAAATGATTCAAGATACAAATGTGGTTGTTTAATTAAGTACTGCTTTACAATGCTGGTGTTTATCTAAAGCATATAATAGCTTAATTATGTTTACGGAACTCAACAGTTTATTAAGAACTTAGAAGCCTAATTAGGCTCACAAAATAATGTAAATTGTTATATTTTATGAAATCTAGGAAAACAAGCCTTCATCTTAATCTGTTGACAAACTTAAGTAACTTTTTTTTATTTTGTAGACTGAATTTTAGATTTACAATTTACATATTTCATTAATTAGAGAGGTAAAGTTTTAATACAACCTTAAACGATAGTTATTAAAAATGAAAAAAATAAAAATACTTCTAATATTAAAATTTTACGTTCTAAGTTTTATATATTTTATAAATTTGCTAATAAACAATTCCCGAGTGAAAAAAGTCCTTCTGATATACACCATGAAGTAAAAGTAGATTTGATATTCCTTATTTTTAAAAAATCATGATTTTTTACTCAAACACACGAAACTAATATGAGATGAACCCAATTCAGTTGGATTCTTATAGAATATTCAATTCCAGTTTTCGTCAATATTGAATTTGAATGCAAATTTCGCCAAATTAGTCAGCTGTATCCAAGTAGGCTTAATTTAGAGCGCTTTATATTGGGCCTTAAAAATTTGGAGGTATTTTGAAATGCCACTCATTTTAAAAATACACGGCGGATGAAGGTGATCAACGAACCTCATCGAGACCTTGGTGAGTTCTGTATAAATGCTCAGCCAACTTATATATAAGTGCTGTTGCGTGGCGAAAATCAAATTGCTTCAAAATATCAGACACCTTAGAATTTCAAACTGCTATGTCTTACAGAGGGGAGGTTCTGAGGTCGGCTACACAGAATGCAGCGAACGCTTCTGTATCCATAAAGTATAGTTAGTATATAAATATATGAAAGTCACAGATCGCTAATACCCTCCCAGATAGTAATTTTAGTTTGCAGAAAATTTGCAGCAGTCTTGCATTGCAAACCGGGAAAAGTTCAACAGCAAGTTCAGCATGACAAAACTGGAAGTTCATAACAAGTCTGCAGCAAGATAACGCAAACGCCGAAGTCATCACACTTTGAACTTGCAGCTAACTTGTCGTGCAAGTTAAATTCTTGCTGTATCAAAGTTATTGCATATTAACGGCAAACAAGTAAAAAATTTAGTTATGTCATGATTAAAGTACTGCAAATTCTTTACAAGCTAGTAAAAAATGTTGCTTTGTCTTATAAAAAATACTGCAAACTTATTGGAAAGTAGTAATCTTGTCATGCTACACTATCTGTTTACAACTGTTGCAATATATGTTCAACCCCTTCAGGTTTATTGATGCATACGCACTTATGTATACTCACCGTCAAAAGGTACATGCATAGATTTTATCACCATTAACAAATAAAGGTAATATTTGTACTTTTAAATTAGTCTTTTTTGGTATTCGATAAGTATAGCGTTTAAAAAAAGCGGTGCAAACTAAATAAAATTTGTGTAAGGAATGCAGTTCCGAAAGGGTTAAATATCATAGACTCGAATGGGGTTGAAGGCAAAAATAAATAAATAAATCAATATCAATTAAAGATATTTTAGAAAAATCCAATAATATTGAGAAAAAATTATTAAAAACTAAAATTTTCAATATGAATTTAAAATGGCCGAAGACGTAAACATAACTTAGTAAATTAATATAACTTTTTAATTTGTAAGAATTTTTATAATAAATAAGATGAAGATTATAGATAAAATGTTACTTTACAGAAAAAAAAAATTACATTTGAAGAGTTAAAATAATAAATATCTTTTCCTGGGTTCCTTAACTTAACCAATTAATGAAAGTAACGATGATGTGTGTGTCTTACCTTTGAGTAGAACACAATTTCTGCTATTTCTGCGTTTGTGCTGATTGTCTATTCTCTCAAAAGAGGGATTTTTGGCTAAGATTTATTTTTGGTGTTTATATAATAATGTAATAACCCCCAAAATGAAGAAATACAGTTTTCGTAATCTAAATATTAATTATTTTTAGTAGATTTTTCTTCTTTTTTACGCTTGAAAAACTAGGTGTTCATATTATTTTCAAGCGCAGTGCATATATACAGTGGCGGCTAAAATTGTAGATATTTTTTTTTTTTTTTAATTTTCATGTTTTATAATTTTGAGTGCTAGAAGAATATAACAAATTTCACTTAGGATAACTGCACACTGTAAAAAAAAAATAATGCCAGTTTTCCGATAGGGATCGTAAAAATAGCTGCCCTTATCGTACCAGAATAATTTCCAACACAGCTCGGAATAAAATCCGTAAAATCGGAATAAAATCCGTAAAATACCGTTTTACTGACTATTTCCTTATTTTTACGGATTTTATTCCGAGTTGGGTAGGAAATTATTCCGGTACTATAAGGGCAACTATTTTTCCGATTCCTACCGGAAAACTGGCAGTATTTTTTTTACAGTGTAGGAAAGATGGCCACGGTTTTTAAAGTTTGAAATAAAAATTCTTAGAATGCAAATACAAGAAATATTTATGCATATTTAAAATTCTAATACAAATACTCTTCATATTTTGGGCAAAAAATAATTAACTATTGAGAACAAATAGTGTTAAACAAAATTGAAATTAAAATGGTAAATGTCCATCTCTCCTTCAAGCCGAGAAGAGATAGTCATCCAATACAAGAAAGAAAAAGGGAAGTTAAAATAGCAAAATCTAACACATTTCATATATTTTTTCATTAAAAACATATAGCAGATTCTAAAGATGCAGCTATATCATGAAAAAAGTGAACAAAATTCGAATAAAAAAAGCTGAAGTATAATTTCAATCCTTCACTTTTCGTAAGGGTCTTGACAGCTTGTACACGTTTCATGGAACCACTTCAGGCACCTTATGCATTATATCCAATCATGCTTTTTGATTGTGGTATTGTATTCTTCTCCACAACCAACAGAGTGATCCTCATCCAATTCCATTCCCTCGGAATTACCCATTCCCTCGTACATATTGTAGAATCTGATAACTTTAAATGTATTTAGTTTTCTTCGCTGCTGGAAGTGTCTTGTTTTTATTTTTTTTTTGTGGCGTTTATTTTAGGTTTATTGCGATTATATAGTTTATTTAACAACTTTACCTGTTTTGGGGATGACAGTATCTTGACGTTTTTCAACATTTTCGGAAAAAAATACATCTTTATATCTTATAATAATATTATTATATTTGACATATTGATATTAGTTAAAATTTACACAATTATATCAATTAATATAATTATAAACATACAAGTTATATAATTATTTTAAATTTAATTATGTTTAGTTAACACCCTCCATGTACTTTTGAAATATTGATTAAAAGGGGTCACCCCTCCTCGTTTTGATGTGGCCATCTTCCCTGAAATTGAAGGACAGATGGTCGCTCAAATTAAAGCGTGAATAACTGTTGTACATCTTTGTTTTTGGTTTAAACGTAAAGATTGTTTTATATACGTGCCTTAAAACCCATATACTAAAACATATATATAACGTACATACTGCAAAACATTCAGATACCTAAGTAAAAAATAATATTCAACCACTAAATTATATAAACATTAAAACTGCACTTACTTTTTATAATCAAAAAACACAATTGCCTGTCGCAATGAATGAACTCCTTGAACTATTTCCCTCCAACAAAGTGTATGTTGCAATCTACAGTTCATATTCAAAATATTAGAATAATTGAGAAAAAGTAATAGAAAAAAATATTTTTCATTTATTTATTTTTGATAAGTAAATGGAATTAAATTTCTTATAAATTAAATCTGGAATGTTTAGATAAGATTTTAACATTTACAAAACATAATATACAGTACAATAAATTAGGTATACAGCTTTCTGAAACACATCAAAATATTAGAGTAAAATTGATATTGGTTCAGAATATCAGAATAAATTTAGATTGGTTCAAAATATTAAAATATTTTATTTTATACAACAATATTACCTTATAAATATAAAGTAAATGGTAGCTAATATTTTCTAGCATCCCCTTTAGCTTTCATAATAGCGTACAATCGATCTTGCGTACTATATACAAGGTGTTTACAAACATTTCTAACAATATTAGCCCAAATAGACTTTATACGTGTCACTAACTCAGTTTTAATTGAAGGAGGATTTTCTTGGAGTTTTTCTTCATTATACACTGGGATTAAGGTCTGATGAGTTTGCTGGCCAAGGAAGTACCTTAATGTTGCGTTGGCGGAATCAATTCTTAGTTGACACCGATGTGTGCGGTGACGCTAAATCTTGTTGAAATATGAAGCCACCTTCAAACAAATCTTCTGATGATGGAATCATGTAATATTCTAAAATTTCTTGATATATTTGAGAGTTAACCTTTTCGTAGACGATGCATAACTTCCCAGGTCCTTCTGCACTCATGCAACCCCGAACCATGACACTAGCAGGAAATTTTACGGAACGTTTATCAAATGCTTCTTGCTTCATTCTCCAAACTCGAATACCATGATTACCATATGAAACATAAAACATACTTTCATCACTAAATAATATATTTTTCCAATCTTCTTCCCACCAGAAACGTCTTTACACCAACGTATTTACACCAATTCAATCTTATACGCTTTTATTTTGCAGTCACGAGAGGTTTTGTTTTCGGTACACGAGATTCAAACTTAAATTTATGGAGACGTCTTAATCTTGTAGATGTAGAAACTTTAACTCCTTCTTCTTTCCATTTTCGGTGTAAGAATTACACACTTTCAAAATGGCTTTTCTTAACTGTACGCTTCTGTTTCCTGTCATATCTAGCAGATGTTTTTGGTTTTCTGCCACCATTTCGGCGATTACTTTGAAAATTTCCATTTTTTGTATATTGTGTTAGTATTTAACTAACGCTGGATTGCGGACAATGTAAATAATTCGTTATATAACATTTATTTTTACCGCGCCGATACAAATCATCCATACGAAGTTTAATATAGATTCAGGAATATCACTCACCCGACCCATTTCAAAACGAAAAAGCAAACAAACTGCAAAAAGAATACTGATTTTAAATAAAATCGTCCAAATTTAATCAATGATGTCACCAGTTATGAATTAGTGATAATTAGAGAAGAATTGATGTGAAATATTCTAATATTTTGAACCACTTGAATAAATATTCTAATATTTTGAACCACTTGAATAAATATTCTAATATTTTGAACCACTTGAATAAATATTCTAATATTTTGACTTTTCAAAATAATTTTTTTCAATTAATCTTTTAAAAAATGATATTAATTTTAAGATAATAAATAAGTGTAATCAAAAATAAGTTCTTAACAAAAATATAGTTTGAATATTTGCAATAAAAGACATTAAATTGCCAAACGATTTTTTCAATTTGTAAAAAAAAAAAAAAAAAAAAAAAAAAAAAAAAAAAAAAAAAAAAAAAATTCTAATATTTTGAATATGAGCTGTATTATCAAAGTTTGGAAATATTTAGACTGGCCTTCTCTATGGCCATTTATCCTAGAGTTTCCCTAAATAAAAATGTTTATAGATCAAATTCAATAAATTTTAATGTATAATTTAATAAAAAAAAATAATTAAAATATATGCATTACAAAACTAGTATATTGTGGCCATCACAAAACTTTCTTTTATCTCATACATGTCAATACTTCAAAATTCGCTATCACAGTGTCAAATTAAATGGAAATTTATGCTCATCATAAGAATTCTAAAAAGATGAAATTCCGTGCGTCAGTTCTCGAGGTACGACTGTCGCTGAAATCGTGTAAATGCAGTAAAATTCAGCATTGCAGCGCCACCTATTGTGTTATTTATACCCGACACTAATTATCATCAACTTATGTCAGCATCTAACTGAATATAAAGTTTGAGGAAAATTCGTGCATTAATTCTTGAGATAGAGCTATTGCGCAATTCATGACAAATGCAACATAGCAGCGCCACCTGTTGAGCGATTTACACCAACACATAATCAGCAGCGATATTAATCAAATTATACTTAAATCTGAAGTTTGCTGAAAATTCGTGCATTAGTTCTTGAGATAGAGCTATTGAGGAAATAGTGCAAAATGCAGCACAGCAGCGCCACCTATTGAACAATTTACACCAACACGTAGTCAGCATCATTTCATATCAAAGAGTAACTGAATCTGAAGTTTGATGAAAATGTGTCCATTAGTTCTTGAGATAGAGCTATTGCAGAAATCGTGTAAATCCTGCAAAGTGCAGCATAGCAGCGCCACCTGTTGGGCGATTTACACCAAAACGTAAACAGCATCCATTCATGTCAAGGACTAGATCACCCTAACCTAGGCACCAACCAGAATCTGGCATAGGTGTTAAAAACCTAGGCAGGAAATTCCCTTCCATGACTCAGCCAAAGCCACAACCAGGGCAACAGACCCAGAAAACCAGCAGGTATTTACCAAAGAAAAATAAAATATAATACATAATAAAAAAGTAAGTGCCCCGACACTTACAAAGAAAAACATAATGGTATACAGAAATTTAGGACATTTACAATTTTTGACATATGTCTCAAGCTGTTAAAACAAGGCAAACAGGATTTATAGACAATTTTTTACAATATTGCAATTGTCTTTAAAATAAATTCCTAATCATATATAAAAACTAAAAGTATATCCAAGCTTGAATTTAACAGATCAAATATCAGCAATTCTGATACAACTTTGTAGTTTTTAAAATGTTCAAAAACCATAAAAGCCAGTCCACAAAGTTCATAAAGTCATATAATGTTCAGAATTTATACCTTATGAATGAAAAATTTTCATTTAAATCATTGTAGATTCTACACAATGTTCTATAGTTAGATCTCGTCAGAAGAACACATCTTAAGTTCCACTCAAGTGTTCTATTGCGTATCATAGGAAAACAGTCCCTTGAAACACGACAACTCTGAAATAAGTAATGAGGCGTATCACCACGTTTTCCACATGTACATCTGTCGTTCTGTCGTTTACCAATTTTATGTAAATACGCCGGAAACGCTCCGTGGCCACTGATAAAGTATACTACGATTTGAGAATCACACAAAAAATCTAGGCTAACTTCCGGCAAAACTTTGTATGTGTCTCGACCTTTGACTGAATAAGACCAACGAGTCTGCCATTCTTTCATATTTTTCGTACGAAAATGGGATTTTAATACGCAGATAGGTATCGAAAGCTTTTCTTCTGAATCAAAAGTGTTATTTAAAGTAACAGACTTTGCCAGTTCGTCGGCACGTTCGTTTCCCGCAATTCCTACATGCGATTTTATCCATCCAATATGCACCATCTTATTCCTCAGAAGACGAAGACTAGTAAAAAGTTCAAATAATATATCGTTGCTTGGAAAAAGTCTGCAAAGAGCAGACACTGAAGACAAACTATCTGTATAAATATAAAGCTGACGATAAGAAACTACATTGAACCATCTAATTGCCTCGAGGATGGCGCAGAGCTCCGCTTGAAAAACGGTATTATACTCACATAATCGTATTCTCTTAGTAAAAATTTCCACATTTTGAAAATATACTACAAATGCTGCCGCCACTCCCCCAGGCATCCTAGAACCATCTGTATAGGCAATCGGAAAGTTTCTGTTAGGAACATACTTAATAACAGGTGCAATAAAGTTGACGTTATGCTTATCGTAAAAATTTGGATAGTTATATGTTGGCAGATTTTTCGAAACATCCTCGGAGTGTATCCGGTTGCCATCAATTTCCAATGAAATATCACCATGAATTATGTTGTGTAAATGGCTAGAATTATTAAGCTCAATATCCATTGGCAATACTCCCGCTAAGACGCACAGCGCCTCCGTCGAGGTTGATCGATAACTTCTTATTAATGTCAATAGACAAATCCTCTGACACGACGAAAGTCTTCTTAAACCGTGAATTTTCAAATCTTTATACCATACTTCGTGGCCATAGGATATTTGTCTTTTAAGCACTGTCTCATACCAGATCTTTAGAAGCTGCACCGACACTCCGATGTCTCGAATTCTCACCTTTCTTACATTACAAGTGAAGGAAATAAGTTTACACCTTACCATATCAAGGTGATCCAACCAATTAAATGTACTATCCAATAGAAATCCTAGATATGTAATGTTATCCTTCACTGGAATTGATGTGCCTTGACATTTAAAAATCGGTTTTCTCTTCTTCATAGTGTTTTTTCCAAAAAGCATAGACTCTGTTTTAGTCAAATTTAAATGTAAATTAAGCTCTTGGCACATATTCGAAAAAATATTGATTGAGATATTAATTTTGTTTTCTAAAGCCGCTCTGGTGTTGGCACCTTCCACTACCACGGAATCATCCGCATAGGATATCAAATCAAGTTGATGTTCGCTGCTTCTTTTAATTAAACGATCTGCTACCAAAGTCCAAATCAAGGGGCCCAGACATGATTATGAAAATCCGTGCATTAGTTCTTGAGAACAGCTATGGCGGGAATAAGGGAAAATGCAGCATAGCAGCGCCACCTATTGAGCGATTTACACCAAAAACTACTCAGCACCAATTTATATCAGGGACTACGTGAATATAATTTTTTATTAAATTCCGTGCATTAGTTCTTGAGATAGAGCGCCCACAAAATTTGTGTCACATACAGACAGACTCACAGACAGACTCACAGACTCACAGACTCACAGACTCACAGACAGACATTTTGTAAAAACACGTTTTTCGGATTTTCCGACCCCTAAAACGTGTAAATCCGTCGAAAACAGGAATTTGAAAATTTTCATGAATCAAAGACTTTCTTCTTGTAAAGATAGAAGAAAGTAAAAAGTTACGCATACAAAAAATAAGATCTATCTTAGATTTCATTATATTTTAAAGCTTACACATTCAGTATTCAGTAGTACGTCCATTGTTTTTTATTACATCTTCACAGCGTTTTTTGATTGAGAGAACTAGTATTTGGAGTTCATCCTTTTAATCACATAATGCCAAGAATCATAGCTTCAATAAGTTGCGTTTTATTAGATAGGCGCTTTTTTTGTACAAGGATTTTCAAACGTCGATAGAAATTTCCTTTAAGATTTAGATCAGGGCTGTTTCCTGGTCAGGGTAATAATTGTATGTTTTTATTTTTTAAGTTATTCTTTGCATATTTTTGCCGTATGGTATGGAGCTAAATGCTGCTGAAAGTTAAATTGTGCTTTATTGGGGAAGGGGTCCCTGATGGAAGGTATGAATTTTGGTTCCAGGACAGTTTCTATGTATTTTTTTTTTTTTTTTTTGCATTCAGATTGCTATCAATCACTTGAATGCGGCCCACACCATCTGCAGACATACAGGTCCAAATCATCACATTTGTTGAGTTCATTTTAGTTGGTTCAATGCAATCAGGATGCAGCTCTTCCCCTACACTATGTCTCACATATTTTTGTCCATCACTACCAAAGAGTGATATTTTGCCCTCATCGCTCCAAATTATTTGTTTCTACTGATTTACTGACCAATTAATGTTCTCTTTTGCCCACTGAGCTGGTTTCTTGCGTTGCTGAAGATTTAAAAATGGTTTTTCCACGGAATTCTTCCTTTCAGTCCAAAATCTGCTAATCATCTCTTTATTGTTCTTGAACTAACTGAAATATCCATTGCATTCATTTCCCATCTAACATCTGATGAAATGCTTCTATCTTTGAGGCATATCCTTTTTATCTTTCTATTGTCAGAAACACTTGTGCATTTTTTTCGGCCTGATCTTGCCTTATTTATCACTGATTTAGTTTCTTCATAACGTAAGCGCAACTTTCGTACGTCAGATAAAGTGACTGATCCACCAACATGTCTTGCAATTTCAGCATAAGAAAGACCATTTTCTCTCAATATGACAATTCTGCTTCTTTTTGTAGGTGTCCAATCAGTTCTTGTTGTTGATAACATTGTTTTAAATAATTTGCATTAAGAATAAAGTCGAAATATTAAAAAAAAAAAAAAACTATATTCTATTTAGTTACAATAGTATATTCACCCGTCTGCAAAATTCATTCCAGCAAAATACCGCTTTTACAAATCAAAATATACTACAGTTTAGTTGCTGATATTTGATTGGTTCTCAGACCGGTCATTGTGATTGGCTAGGAAGCTTTTATGTACTTCAGCATTCATGACTAATTGTTTTTGAATTTTAGACTAAAGTAAATATAACTTTTTTTGTTATGCAGATATTTTAACTCTGTTTTTTTTATTCTGTATTTTTAATTCTACATTAAATTTCCTTGAATTTGATACATAAACATTTGTATTTAAATGTAAATTAATATATTCTACAAGCACACAAATTTATAAAACATGAAAATTTCAAAAACAGTCCACAATTTTGGCCATCACTGTACATATATTTAAACGCAATATTCTTTATCTATGGTATTTATTTTGTAATGAAATTTTGTTTAGCAAACTATAACTTCATGTAGATACCTTTTAGTGTTTAGAAACCATTAATCGCTTTTTGAACGGGTGTCATTTAATGACACATTAATTTTTAATATTCTTAATTCCGTATAACATTTTCGCTTTATTTAATACAATCACTGTACGATTAGACAAGACAAAGATTACAACTAAAATATTCTGTTTCTAAAACATAAAAACCATACGCACAATACGCAGAGTTTCCCAGAACTTCGTGTACAAACTTGGAGGGGAGGTAGAGAACAGTGTTAGGAAGCATAATTACATAAGAAGGAATGGAAGAAAACGTCACCCTCTCGTGATAAAGAAAAAAGCTACAGTAAAGCCACAATGCAAAAAAAAAACAAAAAACAAAACAAAAAAAAACAAACAAACAAACAAACTGTGAAACGTTTTATTACACAAACAAAAGTACAATGCATGATTGTAATAAATTACTGTGTTTTCATACAGTGAGAATGCATTTTTGCGCTTTTAAATATGATGAAAAGATATATTCTTTTCAAATTTTTGTACCACGCCAATGCATAACATTAGTAGGCCGCGGAAGTATAACTTTGCACTGAAGTGCGCCGTGAAAGTATAACAATGCACTCAAGTGTGCCGTGAAAGAATAAATATACATTCATGTATACCAAAATCTAAAGAATTAGGAGAAATTCTTCTCTAACGCATAGCATCTTCACTATTTTCTACATTTCATATTTTTGAAAAATTTCATTCCTAATTTAAGATAAATTTCTTAAAATTAATATCCCTATTTTCTGATATCGTGTACCCGTAAAAATGCAATATTACTTATTTTCGAAAAAAGTAGGCAGTAAACGTAATTTATGTATTTTCCCGAATAAGCTAATTCGGTAATGTGCACCAAAAACTTTATTAAGTATTTCGATTAGCGCAGCGAAAAGAAAGATAAAGTGCAATTAAATGCCATACTTCATAGCAAGTTTCTCGCATAAATCATTAATAAATACCTCTCTGTTCTATACTCTCTAAGGCAGAAATTAAAAAAGAAATCTTTTGAAAACTTATACTATATATATATTCGATAACTTTTAAATTATTACATGCACTTAACGAACAGATTTTTTTTATTTAATACCACACTAAATTTAAAGTGTTAATGCAATCATTATTTTTTACATTACGAAAAACGTCATTTAAATATGAGCATTTTCACTTTAAAATTATTTTAGATACTAAATTGAATTAATAAGGACAGTTGGAATGATGAAATTGTTACCAAGTATGTACCGTTTGAAATAAAAAATAGCGAGGACAAAAAATCATGCATTAGTCATTGATTATGAAACACTTTCCAAAATAAACAAAATATTATTACAGAATTTCATGTTTTCATGCTTTGAAATGGATCAGAGTTCGTCCTTTAACCGAATCTGTAAAACCTGTACAAAATATTAATTATGTTCGGAAGTAGAGTTTAAAATGTTTAGCTGGAATATGGTTGTCTGCGATTTATACTCATTAAAGCACATTAGTATAAAGCAACTCATGGGCAATGGACTCAGTAACAAAGGAATGCTTTTTAAAAGTGTTTATATCATTTCTTTTATTTCAATGATTATTGTTGAAATAATGTGTTCTCTGACTTCTCATACTTTAACGCTATTTTCTTCGAAAAATAATACCATTCTTATGCTCACATTTTTAAAAAATGTGATGCATGAATATTTTGCATGCGACTAGAAATTAATATATTAAAAATATATTAAATACAAGCTGGTTACTATCAGCTATGTCTGCGGTGCTCAGCAAACTAAATTGTAAATATTACTAAATTTAAGCATATGTCACATAGTAATTTATTTCACCAATTTCCATGTTTTCTACATACTCGTACACCGAGTTTTAGCTGGGAGTAACATCATGATGTTACTCCGAAAATATCAGTCACACTTCCAGTTCTTTTAAGCTTTTGTATTTTCCTCTAGCAAAATATGCGATAATGCCTACTGGCGACTGGAAGTTGGGTATGTAGTTTTTCCATCGGTGTACATAAAAAATCTTTATTGAAAATCAATTTTCATTCTTAAAAAAATTCAAAAATCATTCTTTAGAGTATAAAATATCTATTCTAAAGTCAGCAAACTTAAGATTGTATGTTTAATTTTTTACTTTATTCTTTCTAAAGAAGAAAGAATTGTAATCGAAATTTTCTTTGACTTCCGGTTTTCGACGGATTTATATGTTTTGGGGGTCAGAGATCCCGAAAAACATGTTCATACAATATGTCTGCCTGTCTGTCGGTTTGTGTGCATGTCCTCTTTGTATCATAGAAAAGTGTATGAATTTATGCATGGAATTTAACCAAATGTCATATGTAAGTTTTTGACGATGGCTAGCAGGTCTCACGTGAATTTGCAACATTTCGCCGGAAAGGTCGCTGTAATAGCGATGTTTGTGTCATCTCCATCATTATATCATCGGAAAGTGTGCGAAGTTATGCATAGAATTAAATCACACTTCATGGATGTGTAGGAAAGCATTTTTGGTATACCAAGTGCCTTTAGTAATTTCCAGAGCGCCACCTGCAGGCCTCTCGACGTAGTAAGTGTCTATCGCTTGCAGCGCCATTAACTTCTTACGTAGCTAACGACAAAAGCGCCCTCATTCTGTTCGATGATTTCTTTCCCCATGAACTGATCAGTGCGCATGCGCTTGAGGGACAGATTTCCGATCTACAGACGTTCTTTTGACAGTGTAAACTAGAACTGAACTGAGTCGAGAGAAACGATGTAGTAGAAGTACCAGGTTGTTGTTTTCGCGGGAGAAGTAGAACCACGGTATTTGAATAGAAGGTAGAGGAAAGCTATGTTTGAGAATTAACCGCAAGAGTTCGATGATGCAGGTACTGGCCGGAGCGCCATCTATTGTCTTCATTTGAAGTTAGAAACGAGAACCTTTTTTATTTTCTAATGTGAAAGTTTTATTTATTACAAAAATCATGAAACAAATTATTTTAAATTTTGTAAATTATTCATAATACATTTTATAAACTAAAAGTAACTCCCTTTTTATCAGCTGTGTTATTTAAATGAAACAAAAAATATTAATGTTTGTTCAAGATAGGTCTAGAATACATTTTTTTCACTTTTAAATTTTACTGTATCCAGACTATTTTAAGTAAGATTTAATTAAATCAAGAGTATCTATATAAAAATTGTGTCCTGAATTTGGCATGTAATTTTCGCAAATATTTTGTAGATTAGATTAAAAAAAATTAAAAGAAATGCTGTAATGTTTTTGTTTTTTATTTTATTAAAAACCATGAAAACTAGAATTTAGATAATGAATTATTGTTTATTAAATATTCATAATGAATTTAACAAACTGCAAATTACTAAAAACTAACTTTTTTTCAGCCATATTTTAAACAAACAAATATCAGTTCTTGTTCAAGACAAATCTAGAATACATTTCTTTCTCTTAAATTTTACTGTACTTTCGTTATTCAAAGTAATCAAGGGTGTATCTACATAAAAATTGTGTTCTAGATTTGGTAAGTAATTTTTGCAAATATTTTATAGATTAACTTAAAAAAATAAATAAATACTGCGATGTTTTTTTTTCATTTTGTTTGAAAACCATGAAAACAAGAATACAGTTTGTGAATTCGTTAAATATTCATAATAAATTTGTCAAACTGTACATTAGTAAAAACCTTTTTTTTCAGCTGCATTATTTAAAAGGAGCACAAAATATTAATTCTTTTTTAAAACAAGTCCTAGACACCTACTTTTTTTATTTTCAATTTTACTGTACTCAGATTTCTTTAAAAACAATTTATACAGTATCAAGTTAATGCTGAGATTTTATACTTTTAGAGTAGCATAAAATTAATGAAAGTGTATAGTATGAATCATTTCGTGCAAGCAAGAAACTCGTCAATAATTTTTTGTTCCGTTAGGATAAAGTCAATTTATTGACAAATTTTTTTTCCCGAAATCAAAATATAAGCTGATGTTTTTATATTGCATTTAATAAAAGTATTTTGATAAATTAAAGCTCTCTGTGTGTACATTTAAATAAAGATTACATGAGAAAATGTACATTGTCTTTTTTTACGAAATAATTAGTCAACAATAGAATATTATTTTATAAGAGAATATCGTTTTTTGTTTTGAACGACAGATGGCAGCTCCAGCAAATTCCAATTTATTTTCTTAGAATTTACTAAAAAATTGCATATCATTAAATATTTATTCAATATATAACAGAATAAAACATTTTAGTTACAAATTTGGAGTTTAAATTTCACTAAATTGTCTCTCTATTCTAAAAAAAGTAACTACCGCTGTCACCGCCGGTTTTGAATTTTTTGTGACCGGAGGTCTTTCTTCGTTAATATTAAGAAAAATAATGCATACAAAAATATGAAAATCGGTAGTATTATACAGAAATGTTTGATAAACAGGCTGATGTAGACAGTTTTCAAATCGAAGGATTATTTTAAAAGATATTTAATGCTAAAGTTGGACAAAATCGTTCCACTAAAAAAGTTTTATAGGAGCAAAATCTATACATCGGAATTTAATAATTTTTAGATCATTTTATACGTTATAGTTTCCCGGTGTGTAGAATTTATTTATTTTTTTTAATTTGACTCATTTTTCGAAGTTTTATTTCTATTTTAAATTCTAATTTTCAGCATTTCGAGAGATAGGGCCGAGCCCCCTAGTAATTTATATATATCAATCTTTCATTTCCAGAACTGCAGATAGAAAATTCATTGTCAAATATAAGACGTCTTCCATAAGGATGTTATTTATTTAATGCGTTTATTTTCCAGCTCTTTAGTCCGTTTTTTGGCTTTCCTATAGCCCGTTCCACATGCATACACGAAACATTTCCGCGCCATATCAAATTACAATGTAAAAATATTAATTTATAAAGGAAATAATAACGCACTTGCATTGAAAACAGTGTTAAAGTAATGCAGGTACTGTAAGCAGCGCCGCGATGCGGCCATTTCTGCGTTACGGTTAAGTTTGCTTGGAAGATGCCATAAGAGAACTTTCTCCTTCTATAGCTCCGTGAGTAGAACTGTAGAGCGCTGAGTAATGAAGCTTGTTTGATTAAGACGATAGACGTAGAGAGTCAAATTATGTTTTGAATTCTAACGGATTGTACATATTTTGTAAACACTACGCTAATATACCTTTAATTAAATTAGTCAAGTGTCAGTCTTATTAAAGCCAATTACACGATTTGATAATATACAAATATGTTTTTGATTATGAACTTCAGGTACCAGTTTAAAATGAGGATTTTCCATAGGAAGATGGTGCTGCGATAACGATTTTTCTAGATTTTTCGTAGTTTTGGTGTACGTCGGCTGATCATGCTGCGACGGGCAATTCGCATCCAGTTAACCTGGCGATTGTCGAGCAGCTGATGTACAACAGAATAAAAAAAATATTTAATTTATTAAATATTCTGATCGAGATTAACTCGTTTTTTCTCCGATTAGTAAAATGAAGCAGAAAAATCAGGGGGCTGGTCACTCAGCTTCCGATTTCCCTCACTAATGTAAAGTCTATGGGCATTGGATACATTCGTATATTTAAAATCTCTCCTCGGGAAATTAATATTTTTAACTTCTATTTTTTGTGTACACTTCCTGAACGATGTCTCTTTTCTTCTTAGTTCTCAAAGTATTTCTAAAGTATAGACTTAATTTTATATGAAGTGTAAAAATTTTACTCACAGTTCACCCACTTTTAACACATAAAATATTAAATTCAGCATAGATTTTAGAAATGTTTTGAAAACTAAGAAAAAAAATATCCTTTAAGAAGAGTACACAGAAAAAATATGTTAAAAAC
Organism: Maratus speciosus; assembly: GCA_963932465.1. Taxonomy (NCBI): domain Eukaryota; kingdom Metazoa; phylum Arthropoda; class Arachnida; order Araneae; family Salticidae; genus Maratus; species Maratus speciosus. The sequence continues at coordinate 65,154,448 of OZ010789.1, forward strand.
ATGTTTCGCGAGAAGATATTTTAAATATACGAATGCGTCAAAAGTCCATAGACTTAACATTACGGAGGAGAATTCCGAAGCTGAGTGACCAGCCACCTTAAGATGGAAAATCAAAGTTGGTGTTGCATTGAAGTAATAACACTTAACATGTATAACATGTTTTTGAAATGTTAACATATATGAGAAATAAGAATATTTTGGGATTGGCACATCCGACTAGTTTTTCATATTATTGATTAAAACTTAGCGAAGCTTTGAAAATTTACAAGCTTAAATAATATAAAAACATCTGATGTCCATTTTGTGGTTATAATGCATCTACTTACATAGTTTAAAAGCAATTAATTCAGTCACTATGACGAATTTAAATTAGTAGATCTTGTTATCTAGGATGTTAAATTAGAAAATCGATTCTGTTGGTTACTCTGTCAGAAAAACTAGTCAATATACACGAAATTATTCCTCATTTTTTAACAAATAATTTTCGTACTCCTTTGGTCCGTACATGTTTTAAACGTGAATTCTCCCCAAACAGTTGCGTAGCAGGATTTCGTTTTAGAAGGGGTCCAGAATTTTCGTTCAGGTTATATATAAGTAAAACTTTTTAAGATGAAATCGCAAATATTGGTGAAAATTCCGTTTTACACAGGTTTTTGTGTTATCAGGTGTATTTGTATAGTATTCTTTTCGATAGCGCTATGGAACATTTCTGTTTAAGACAGAATTCCGTTATAGGCAGGTTCCTTTTTTACAAGTTTTTTGTATTTATATATACTTATTTATGTCATATGAATTGAATAAAACGTGTCAAAATAGTAATTATCTATAACAGACTCCTGTCTTTAACGAAAGTGTTACATGGTCTTAATATGAATTGCGATACAATTAAATTTACTAAAAACCTGTCTGAAAGGGGATTTTCATCGCGGAACCTATCATAGTGAAACCTATGAAAGCGGAATCTTTCTATAATGGAATCCTGCCTCAAACGGAAGAGTTTCAGGATCCCGCGAAGCGAGCAATAGGTCTTATTGCGGTAGTGTATCTTAGAAGTATAATTAATTACACTTCTTTAAATGGAAGCTTGTCTAAAATGGAAATTTTTAACAGTCCGTTGCAATCATCCATAAACGAAAAAGGGATTCGTCAGTAAAGAGAATTCGGCTCCAGTCCGTGGTACTCCAATTATGATTATCTCTGCACCACTTTAACCGGGCGCATTTCGCTACCGGTGGAATATGAATCATGCGGTTTCCTTGCATGCAGCCCTTTTTTATGCAGCTTGTCACTCACAGTAAACATGGATAGTCGAGTTCCTGTTGCTGCAGCAAACTCCTTTGCTATCTGAACTGACGCCAATTGCCTATTTTTTTTTAGAAATCGTTGGCAAATAACGGTCTTGAGAGCTTATTGTGGCACGTTTTGAACACTTTCTAACAAAGTTGAAAAGTGTTTATGACTTCGGTTGGTCTGTTCGTCTGTCCGTATGGCCGTCTGTCCACGCTCTAACTCCCGTAAATGTACTCCGATTGCCCTGAAATTTTTGGATTATTGACGTTTACAATAACACGTTCCCTATTTCAAATGAAGTTTGTAGCGCGTTTAGTTCATTTACAGGGACAGTCAAAAGTTTTCCGTTACATTAGGGTCTATGGGAAGAAATCGTTCAAAAGGATTTTTAATGATGTTACACGCATCCAAACATAACAAAATTGATCTGCATTTATGAAGTGAACTAAAACATGCATTCTATATAATATGCGGTGCAAAGAATAGTTATTATTCTTTTACAGGGCCACACAAAAGAATTCCGTTACATAATGATCTAGGGAGGAACGGGGGGATTGTTTGCGGCGTATTTTAATTATGTTAAACTATTTCACATATGATGAAATTTATATACGTCTCTGAGGTTTGCTATAGGTTATTTCATGTATATTACGAAGTGCATAGCATTTACAGGGACACACAAATTTTTTCAGATAGTATATTGCATCAGAACTACTGTACATTAGCGGTGATTGCTGGAAATGCATTTTTTATTCTGATATGCGCTTTTATCATTCATTATATTTATGCATACTATATGGTGTGTATAAACGCTATAATTTATATACAGGGCTACACAAAAGAATTCGTAAGGGTTACTGGGTATGAGCGCAAATTGGTTAAAGGTGGTTTTTAAATGAGTTATGCATTTTTACGCTGAACTGCATTTAGTTCATTAAAAAAAGTTTGTAGAATATAGATAAAATGATATACAGGGTCACGCAAAGAATTGGATACATATCGTCTATGGATGATAATTTCTGGAAATGTGGTTTCAGTAGTTTTAAGAGTGTTTTAGTTTGAATTAAATTTTAGCTATATAGTGGCGTGTAATAAAGGTGTACTAGGTAAACTACAGGGCTGTACAAAAGTATTCAAGTATTTTTTCAATTAATTGTATAAATTGCTGAAAGAGAAATTTCAACCTGTTATACGTTTTCTAAACTAAATTTTTCCATTATATAGTATATGTATCAATATACAGATAAAATACAGAGCTGTTCAAAAGAATTGGAATACATAAATACATATTTGGCTATGGGTGGTAACTACTGAAATCAGATTTTTAAATGTTTACTTAGTTATCTTATTTACCTTATTTCCCTAAGTAACGAAGTTTTGTTAAAGCTTCAAAGGAGTGTTGGAAAGTGTTTCATAATCTATGCTGTACGCTTGATTTTTCTTACTTGTTTACATTTACCTGGTTTTCTGTGCACATTATACCAATGTCTTAAAATCGTTTCTAGATTCCTGACATAGCGCTCTTGGCTATTTTAAAGTCTTTACAGACTCCTGAGAGTGTCTGTACTGCTTCCATTCTCCCTATCGCACACAATTTCTCAAAATCGGTCAAATGTCTTCTGGGCGACATATTCCACCTACTCAGTGTTGAATTCAGACACTTTTCTCTGGGAGGGATTTCTGTGGCTCTGGGGGGACATTATAGAGTTCCGGGGGGGAGGGAATTGCACTTTGTGACCATTGAAAACACAAAATTTCAAATTTTTTGGGGGGTACATGTCATTGCTCCTGGGGAGAATCCCCCCCTCCCGGACCACCTTCTGAATTCAACACTGCACCTAATACAAGCGAGAATTTTACCTAAGTACACGTACGACCCTTAAAATTAGACTCTAAATTACACACGTGCACTCCTTTTCACACGTGAACCGAAAGGACGGGCTGAGGCTGAAAAATTTGCCTATTTTTCTGTAGCGAAGGTTAATCCCATTGGACTACATGATAACGTTGACATTAAGGTACCCTCCAATCACCTTTCATCAAAGTAATCTTAACAGAATTAATATAAAGCTCATTTTTATGGTTGTTCCTTTAATTTTTCTCGCCGTTGTATTTTAAAAGTGGTAAAAAAATACCAGTCCAAAAATAAAGTTACTGTTATTAATTTCAGGTACCAGATTTAAAGTAATTGTTAATATTGTCCGTTATAAAGGGAACAAAGGTAAGGGTCAAGAAACTCAACCAATCTGCCGTTACTGCGTTAGTATAAACTCGTCCTTTCCCATAAGAGTTGACAAAAATTGGTCCCATCGAAGTCCATAAAGAAGTTTAAGTTTAATCTAGTTACAATAAATCTGTGTAAACGAAATAGCAGGTATACTTGCATAGTTATCCTTCCGTCTCGGAACATTAAAATGTTTTCGTTTACGAGAGGATTCCGAGAGGTTTACAGAAAACCTGCCAAGAAGGAATCACAATTCGAAATTTTCGGGGGGGACCCCCCTGTGCTACGCCACTGTCCCCAAACGTTTAAAAAAGAGCGAGAAATTCCGTTCATTCCTAGCACAAATGTGTATGCGTATTGGGTCAATTAATAATAAATCCGATTTTATTTAAAAAATAAAAAAAAAACAAAAATTCTATAAATTAAGATTTCTAATTTGATTAAAATAGGAAAAAAAGTTTTCGAATTTAAAAATAAATAAAAATTACTTTTCTCATTCATTCAAATGTACTCACAATTTATTTTTTAAAGTTGAATAAAGTTAAATAAAGTTGTTTATAAATAAATATTCCCATTTAAAATATACTTTAAATGAGCACATTTAAAGGATATTTTAATTAAGAAAATTAAATGGGAAAAAAAAACCCATGTTACTCAAAAAAAAAAAAAAAAAAAAATCTTATCGAATAAAAATATAATATTCGCATTTTGCCTCTAGCAATCTACGTAAAAATATTTAAAATTCATATTTTTATACTACATTAATACTAAAGTATAAAAACCCCAGCCACAATATCATTAAAGACGAAATCTTCCCGAAATGAACTTCAAAATTAAAAGCATTTTACCCGACTGCCAAGAAGGGTTATGTGTTTCACGCGTATCTGAGTATGTGGATTTCTTTATACCCTCGAAACATCCCAACGGCTGGATGGATTTTAATGAATGAGGTCTCTATCGATTTGTTTTAACCGTTCGATGGTTATAGGCTAGGTTATGTTTTTATAAATTTAAAATATGGTCCGTAAAATACAAAATGGCGGTAGACACGAAAAATAAATTTTACGCACCCTATTGAGTGGCATATTATTGGATAGGTCTTTCAAAATGAAGACGATGTTTCATTAACTATTTTACAGTCAGAAACTCCGTTTAAATATTACACAACGTGGAAGTTGTGTAGGTAGGATCTAAAGCTTTACTGCAACTCTAGCCATCATAGACATCTATAGGCTCATCAAAACAGTGTTTATAGGTAGGAACTAACAATTATACACAACTTAAAAGTCATCAATACAAGTAAATAAAAATAATAAGCAAGTAATATAAAAAATAGTTTAACATTGATGAGAAATAATTAGTTCACTTTTTACGCAGTCGTTTTTTTTTAATTTTTTAAATTTAATAATTTTAAAGAAATCAATCAAGCCATACCCATCTAAAACGAGCATATTTACTTCAAAGCATTTCGCTTCGGTTCGACTACAGCTCAGTGCTAGTGTGTTTGTCTCGTAATGCTGAGATGGCTGGTTCGAATCCAATGTCAGCCTTTCTCGTAACTTTCTTCAATTGACGGATATTTTACCTCCTGTAACGTAGGGAGAAAACGGATGTTCGTCAATTCACGGGAAAATGCCGGCAGTGCTGCTGCCAGAAAATTTTTCGTGAATTGAAGAAAGTTTTTTTGAGAGTGTATGACAGGAACTATTATATTTTGTTATTTATAGTTTTACTTAAAAGATGGGTGCAACGTTTGTTCTTCAAATTTGTCTTGTTGAAATTGGATATAATATTAGTTATTATATTGTCATCTATTCTATAATCATATACAAATCAGTTATACATCAAATATGCAAATGTCACATAAAACACTTTACCGATAAGCAATCCTTTGACTATGATAAATTTTCTATTTTTTCTTTATTATTATTTTTTCAATTTCAAGGGCAAAAAAATCGTTGAAACAGTGTGTTCCTTCTGTCCTATACTTTTATCATTTTTTTTTCAAGTGCTACCATAAATGAAGCCCAAAGTTTCTATTTTCATAGCATTTGAAAAAATGCAGTTGTTATTTTCCTATGTGAACACGTTTAAAGAATTGCAAACAATCTCCTTTAGAGAAAAGAAAAGAAAAAAAGTCCTTCCGGCCAGTGCCGGGAGGAAGAGGTAGCTTTCATAATCCTTATTTAAAAAAAGCCAAATTATATCATTCAAACACACGAAGCTCAATTTAGTGGAAACCGAATATAGGAGATTCAATACTAATTTTTATCAATATAATGAACGAGAATTTCGCGAAATTAGTCAGCTTTATCCAAGCTGCTTTTCTTTGAAGTAACATATATTTGGCTGCCAAATTCGGCAATTTCTTAAAGTGCCTGTCATTTTAAGACAACATGGTGGATGAGGCTAAGCAGTGAACTCGGTCGAGACCTTAGTAATTGCTGTGCACATGCTCACTCACATCGAAATCGGTTAATATATAGGAGTGCTGTCGCATGCAAAAAATCAGATTTTTCAAAATGTCACCCACAATAGAAATTGAAACTGCTATATCTGAGCCATTTTTTAAGGTAAAGACAAACAAAAAATGCTCCTGAATCCTTATATCAAGGTCAAATACTTAAGAAAGAAACCCTTTTCAATTTCTAATTTTTTTGCACCTCACTTTAAATATATATATATATTTTTTAATTTAATGGTCGCCATTTTGAAACAAGATGGCTGATGAATCTGGCCAGCGAACTTGGTCGAGGTGTTGATGTATACTATCCACATGCCTTCTTACATCGAAATAGGCGAATACGTGTGTTATCGCGTGACAAATACAAGATCGTTTCAAAATGTTAGCCATGCTAGAAATTCAAAGTGCTATAAATCAACCATTTTTTAAGATATAAACAAAAGAACAAATTTTCAGAAACAAAAACTGCTCCGGAATCTTTGTATCAAGGTCAAACACATAAAAAAATCTTTTTCATTTTCCAATTGTTTAATACCTCATTTTGAATTTTAAATTTAATTTTTTTTAAATGGCAACCCTTTTGAAACAAGATGGCGAATGAAGCTGGCCAACGAACTCGGTCGAGACATTGGTATGTACTATGTACAGACCAAGTTACATCCAAATAGGTTCATAATTACGCCTGTTGTCGCGTGACAAAAATCAGGTCGTTTTAAAATGTCAGCCACAAGATAAATTCAAAATGCTATTACTCAGCCATTTTTACTTTCTTCTATCTTCAATAGAAGAAAGTATTGTAATCGAAATTTTTTTCGACTTCGGGTTTTCGACGGATTTGCATGTTTTAGGGGTCAGAGATTCCAAAAAACATGTTTATAGAAAATGTCTGTCTGTCTGTGTGTCCGTCTGTCCGTCTGTCCGTCCGTCCGTCTGTCCGTCCGTCCGTCTGTCCGTCTGTCTGTCGCCATTGTACCATCAAAAAGTGTATGAAGTTATGTATAGAATTAAACCAAAATTTTATTACAAGTTTTTGGCTATGGCAAGCAGGTCCTCCCGGAATTTGGAAAAAATTCGCCGGTAGGGGGCGCTGATATAACAATTTTTGTGCGATTTTGAATATTGTACCATCTAAAAGTGTATGGAGTTATGCATAGAATTGAACCAAATTTTTAGTTTAAGTTTTTGGATATGACAAGCAGGTCCTCCCTGAATTTGGAAAAAATTCGCCAATAGGGGGCGCTGTAAATGCGTTTTTGTGCGATTTTGAATATTGTACCATCGAAAAGTGTATGAAGTTATGCATAGAATTGAACCAAATTTTTATTTTAAAATTTTGGCTATGGCAAGCAGGTCCTCCCTGAATTTGGAAAAAATTCGCCGGTAGGGGGCGCTGTAATAGCGATTTTTGTGCGATTTTGAATATTGTACCGTCGAAAAGTGTATGAAGTTATGCATAGAATTGAACCAAATTTTTATTTTAAGTTTTTGGCTATGGCAAGCAGGTCCTCCCTGAATTTGGAAAAAATTCGCCGGTAGGGGGCGCTGTAATAGCGATTTTTGTGCGATTTTGAATATTGTACCGTCGAAAAGTGTATGAAGTTATGCATAGAATTGAACCAAATTTTTATTTTAAGTTTTTGGCTATGGCAAGCAGGTCCTCCCTGAATTTGGAAAAAAATCGCCGGTAGGGGGCGCTGTAATAGCGATTTTTGTGCGATTTTGAATATTGTACCGTCCAAAAGTGTATGAAGGTATGCATAGAATTAAACCAAATTTTTATTTTAAGTTTTTGGCTATGGCAAGCAGGTCCTCCTTGAATTTGGAACAAATTCGCCGGTAGGGTGCGCTGTAATAGCGATTTTTGTGCGATTTTGAATATTGTACCGTCCAAAAGTGTATGAAGGTATGCATAGAATTAAACCAAATTTTTATTTTAAGTTTTTGGCTATGGCAAGCAGGTTCTCCCTGAATTTGGAAAAAATTCGCCGGTAGGTGGCGTTGTAATAGCGATTTTTGTGCGATTTTGAATATTGCATCATCGAAAAGTGTATGAAGTTATGCATAGAATTGAACCAAAAAAATTTTAAGTTCTTGGCTATGGCAAGGAGGTCCTCCCTTAATTTGTAAAGTAATCGTTCGTAGAGGGCGCTGTAATAGCGATTTTTGTACAATTTTTGTGCCATTTTGAATATTGTACCGCCGGAAAGTGTATGAAGTTATGCATAGAATTGAATCAAATTTTATGTGTTTATTTTTGGTCATGTCACGAAGGTCCTCTCTGAATTTGGAAAAATTCTGCCGGAAGGGGCCACTATAATTGCGATGTCTGTACCATTTTCATTATTGTACCATCGAAAAGTGTATGAAGTTATCCATATAATTGAACCAAATTTTTTGTGCATGTTTCAGGCTATGGCAAACATGTCCTCCCTGAACTTGAAAAAATTCCGAAAGAAGGGGGCGCTATAATTCCGATCTCTGTGCCATTTTCATTATTGTACCATCGAACAGCGTATAAAATTATGCATACAACTGAACCAAAATGTTTGTGCTTATTTTTGGCTTTGGCCAACAGGTTCTCCTTGAATTTGGAAATATTGCGCGGTAAAGGGGATCCGTGCTAGCGATTTTTGTATACTTTTCTTGATTTTTCGTAGTTCTATTGTGCATCGGTGGCTCATGCAGCGGCGGGAACTCGCTTCCTGCTATGCCGGCTATTCGCAAACAGCTGATAACGACAGAATAAGGAAAAATTAATAATTTTAACAAATATCATGATATAGTTTAACTCGTTTTTAGTCAGTTTAATTGACTTGAGCAGAAATTTAAGATGAAAATCAAAGTTGGTATAGGGTTGAACTAATAATATTGAAGTATTAACATGTGTAACTAGGTTTTGAAATATTAAGATGTATAAGATAGAAGAAAGTTTTGGGATTGGCACATCCAACTAGTTATTAGATATAGACGAAAGAAAAACTGTTCCGGAATCTTTGTATTAAGGTAAAACACATACAAAAAAAATCTTTTTCACTTTCCAATTTTTTTGGTATCTCATTTAAATTTTTTAATTTTTTAATTTTTTTAATGGCCGCCATTTTGAAACAAGATGGCGGATGAAGCCGGACGACGAACTCGGTCGAGATATTTGTATGTACTATGTACACACCAAGGTACATCCAAGTCGGTTCATAAATACGCCTGTTATTACGTGAGAAAAATCAGGACGTTTCAAAATGTCAGCCACGCTAGAAATTCAAAATGCTATAACTCAGCCATTTCTTAAGATATAGACGAAACAAAAACTGCTCCCGAATCTTTTTATCAAGGTCAAACACATAAAAAGAAAATATTTTTTCAATTTTTAATTTTTCGGTACCACATTTCAAATTTAAATTTTTCTTAAAAATTTAAATGGTCACCATTTTTAAACAAGATGGCAGATGAAGCTGACCAACGAACCCGGTCGAGACATTGGTATGTACTATGTATAAACGAAGTTACATCCAAATCGGTTCATAAATACGCCTTTTATCGCGTGACAAAATTCAGGACGTTTCAAAATGTCAGCCACGCTAGAAATTCAAAATGCTATAACTCAGCCATTTTTAAGATATAGACGAAACAAAAACTGCTCCGAAATCTTTGTATAAAGGTCAAATACATAAGAAAAAATATTTTTCCATTTTCAATTTTTTGGTACCACATTTCAATTTTTAAATTTTTAAAAAAATTTTAAATGGCCGCCATTTTGAAACAAAATGGCGGATGAAGCTGGCCAACGAACTCGGTCGAGAGATTTGTATGTACTATGTACACACTGAATTACATCCAAATCGGTTCATAAATACGCCTTTTATCGCGTGACAAAGTTCAGGACGTTTCAAAATGTCAGCCACGCTAGAAATTCAAAATGCTATAACTCAGCCATTTTTTAAGATATAGACGAAACAAAAACTGCTTCGGAATCTTTGTATAAAGGTCAAATACATAAGAAAAAAATATTTTTCCATTTTTAATTTTTTGGTACCACATTTCAAGTTTTAAAATTTTTTAAAAATTTTAAATGGCCGCCATTTTGAAACAAAATGGCGGATGAAGCTGGCCAACGAACTCGGTCGAGACATTGGTATGTACTATGTACACACCAAATTTCATCGAAATCGGTTCATAATTACGGGAGTTACAGTGTGACATAGGTCAGATATATATATATATATATATATATATATCAATTTTGAACGGAGGGTGGTTTCGGGGTCTGGGGGTCATGATCGATGAAAATATACCAAAATTTTTTGAAATCGCTTTCCTCCGAACGGCTGCAATAGGTAGCTTTTTTGTAAAGAAAGCTACCTAAAAAACCGCACTCAACAACAATAATACTCTAAAAAATGTTTTGAGTATTTCTTTTCCTTTTTTTATGTAAGTGCTGTTGTGTTGACCTTTTAAGTATCATTGAACATATAGCTAAACATTTCAAGTTGAATCATGTCATTTTTCTCACGTTTCTGAAAGAGCATTGTAAAAATCCTCTTTAATCTTTATAAAACTTTTTTCTGCACATTTTTTGTGTTACGTTTACCAAAAGCTTATAAATGGTTTTATGGCAACAGTTTATTAAATACAAAAATCTTTCAGGAAATGGAATTTTTTTGTTGTCTTAGATTGAAAAGGGAATAAAGGAGTATTGATAAAAAATAACTATAAATGATTATATTCCTTCAAAACTTCATTTTTTTTGAAAAAAAAAATATAATGCTATGTTTGTCTTAAGTAAACTGAATATCTGACCTGAAATATAACACCTGTAGTATTTATCTGTGTCGATGAACAGAATTTCCCACGAATGTGTTATATAAAGCATTTGGATATAAATCGTAATGTTTTTAAATCCTGTTATTTTAGATAAACAACAATGCAAATTACAGCTATTTTAACTAAATTATGTGCTTTACTTCCGAAGGTTCACATATTGGCACACACTTTATTTAGTTTTTTCAAATCTAATTCTTATTTATATTTGGATTTTTAGTAAATTGTTTTAACCCTTAAGCGCATAGTGTAACTTAGGGGTTACATGATTTTTTTTTTGCCATTTTGTGCTTTCCATTGGTCCTTTGGTGAACTATTATGTGTTACTTATATGTGATAACATACGTTTAAAGTCGTTAAGGTTGTTGTTGTTTTCATTTGTTATCACGGGGAGACGGGGAGTTTATAACATATTTTGTTGATACTGCTTTCAATGGGCCCGACTGGCGTTTTTTCTCTATCTTTATAAGGTAGTAATTATTAATTCTGAAAACTATTAAAATGATTATAAAAATTATTATATCGCTCAATAGTTGTTATTGTGCAATGTAAACACTTTAAAGTAGGTATAAAATTTTAAAATATCATTTTTGGGGAAATTGTTATATAACTCACGTGCGACATTATGAAATTACGTCCAACAGAAACATAAATACATTTTTCATTATTTTTCTAGTGGATAATTAACAAAAACAGACTCTAATATATTTTTTTTTCGAACAAAATAAAAAAAAATCATGCATCAAATGAAGGGTTTTATCGCAAACAGAAGGCGATTCGTAAAATAAAATCTACCCGATCATATATCTTATCGTCATTTAAAATAAACGTGAAAATAATATCTTAACTTAAAATAAAACTAAAACCATTTTATAGTAAAATTCAACACCGTTTTATTTAGTTTTCTGGCCGAAAGTTATTTCGACATCTTCAAACTCGCTCATAAACTTACAGAATGAGAGACAGAGAGAGGGGGAGGCGGAAACATTTTTTCTTTTCATTTAATCATGTACATATGATCATTGTACCGCCCTCTGTGTAATACATTTAATAAACATTACTACAATTAATCAAATTCGAGACAGGTTTCGCATCAAAGACACGTAATATCACTATGTTAAAAGAATTATAAAAGTATGCTGATCGATGTTGCTAATTCAGTGCGGTTTTTAATTCAAAATACCTACCAGAAATTTCAAAACGAAATCCTTCTTTATTTAATGGTAGCCATGTTGTGATCAAATAAATCAAAATTTATTGAACGGATATTCTGACAGATATTTTATATAAAACGCACGTAATTGGATGCACTAATCAGCATAGTTTACGAATATCTTGATCCTGCTAGTAGAAAGAGAATTAGGTGTTGTAAAAATTAGTATGGACATTAAGTTAGTTAACTTTTTACTGCACCACGTGCCATATCTGGCACATACCTAAAAACATTATAACTTTCACTATGTGCCATGAATTTGGCCAATATGATCGCTGTCCCTGATCAGGAACAATCCAAAGAATAGTATAACACTTATTTTGCCCATGTCAGATGGCTGCACTAAACAAAAAAATTGAATTTGTTTTTCGGAAAGAAAAGAAATTTCGATCAAGCTATTAAGGTGAGATTTACTTTCATTATTTTTACTGAATACTTAAAAATATTAACATAAAAAGAGATGCAGCGTGTTAAGCAGATAAAATTAATTATTTTAAGCTCATGTGGTTGCAAAATATAGCAATATAATATTTAAAAACCCTAATTATGTACATATGGCACACACCATAAAATATAAAATTTTAGCTGAAAATTTGAAATTTATTTTTTTTTACTATTTTTCTCATCATATTGACAGATATACAGATTTCAAATATTTTTTTTTTCATAAAAATAGAAAAAATCGTACAGTGAAGTGTTCAAAGAATGTTAACGCACTTAACTTTGGTTGGTTGCGTTTATGACGGCCAATTACCAACACGAGGGATATACGCCCTAAGAGGGGGGGGGGAAGTGCCCTTCGCGGGGGTCTTTCTAAGGGAACCTAATCCGTATTGACGCTTGGAAATCCAAGGTTCGAAGAAAACCACGAAAACTCCGAACTATTAGGCCGACGGGCGCGATTGGGTTCGAAACCAGCACCTCCCGTCCACTTAACTTTGGCGTTTAACAAAGTATTTTTTTAAATATCAACAATACTAGTAATTTAGTCACGTATATTAGGAGTGTTGTAATACTATATGCAATCAGATAGCCATAAAAAATACTTTTAAAAAGCTGAAAAAGGAAGAAAAAGGTTTGTTTCTAAAGAATGATTTATTATCAATTTTTGAAGCATATATTCCGGTACTTATTCAACCTTTTCTATTCAATTATTTCTCATCTAAGTCAAGTGCCTAGGTATGATATGTTGATAGAAAACTTTCTCTTCTAACTCTCTCTTCAAACTAAATGCACCATAACGTATTTCTGAAAATTTAAAATTTAAAAATTTATGCATAATGATCTTAGAGGACATATTTCTATAATATACATATTTTTTTAAGCAACCAAGTGCGTAATTAAGATCAGGATTGTTGTTATTCTAACATTCTTTTATTTTGTATTATTAATTTAAGATGACCACCAAGCCATCAAAAATGTAAGAACAGAAAGCAGATTGGAATTTTAATTTAATTTTTTTAAATTCTCTCTTTAATCTCAAAATGCAGATCGAAAAAGATGGATAATTGTAAGTTTGTCATAACATGATTCTTCGTTCAATTTTCCGATTTCTTTTATGATTATAAATCATTATAAATTAAGTTTTTATTCGTCTGTATAAAAATATTTATGGAGTATTTCGATATTATTTATTTCTCGCATTCTAGAAACATCCAAAAATGTATCATTCTAACACTTAAATCTGTATTTATACTGGTAATATTATTTTCCCTTGTATGAAATATTTATATTAGTATGTGGAGTAGTATTACTATAATAGTCTGCACTTTTATACATCCTACTACAGTCAATAAGTTTTTGACATTTTGAAGTCTTTAGTAATTTAGATCTATTCATTTTCTGCAGCTTTCACGAGGTACTCATCTTCTAAAATGAGACTACTATTCTAAAATCATGTTTTTCTGTTTTTGGCTAACCTCATTTGTAATTTTCTACAAAATTTTACGATGATATAAGACAAAATTTTATTACTGCAATTACATAATTCATAAGTCTTTCGAATGGTTTTTGTTGAGTGCTAGGAATTAGCTCAAAAGTCACGTTTTATTAACCATTTCTAATTATAGTTTTATCAAAGTATTTTTGTCGCTTGTGATATTATAAGTTATGAATATAGGCCACTTTGTAAAATCTGTATTTCATATCTGATTACAGTAATTACTTCGTAAAATAGAATCAACAATCCGTTTTACTTGGTTATCTTTTCTAAATATAATCATGGAAGAAAATGTCGTTTTTGAGTTTAAAGGAAACTTTTTAATTTTAATTACGTTAAATATTGGTAACAGCTACATTCCTTGCATAAATATCATAAATGTATTATTCTGCGTAAACTTTTATTGGTAATACCGCTACTTGTTAATGTATCGTCGAGTTTCCTTTTTGCTGGTACTATTCAGTTATAAAACAAGTAATTGATCTTGAAAATAAGTTCTAATTAAATTTCTTTTATTTATTTAATTTATACAAGATAAATATTACAATACAAAATAAAGATTATCAGAAGTTTTGCACACATGTCGAAATTACGTATTAGAACTTCCCTAACCTAACTGTCCAAGTTCCATCAATAAAGTACTGTAGATATTATGAGGCTTTGTTTCACTCCAGTGTGTTTTAAGCATGGTACGTCTAATTTTTTAAAAGGTATCTGCTCACGTTCGAAGGATTTTTTTTTGAGAAACTTTGCAAAGAAACATCTCATTCAAATTTTTTTTATTTAGATTTAATAAAAATTAATAATTTACATTTAAAATTATATATACATATGTACCTATGAATTTACGAATATGTCAAATATGTAAAGCATTTGAAGAAATTTCTCAATAACTTGAAACCAAACTTATTGGAAATAATATTGAATAATCAATTGAATAATCAATTTATCTAAATAAGGGGGGGGGGTGTTAGCCCTAACCCCTATCTTTATACTTAACCAACGAGCTCCCAAAACTAATCAGCGAAGCACCTTATCAGAATGAATCTATATACAAAATTTGAAGCTAATCGGATATTTCTATCAAGAGTTATCATGTTACGTACATACACACGTACATACACACGTACATACATTCGTACGTAACAACAGAACCTGCTGGCACTTTAGTTCACAGGCTTTGATAACCTCTGAGCTGAAAAATTACTACTAAAGTAAGCTATAAATTTTTATAGAGCGCACGTACTACAAGTTAAATGATATTTTAGTAAATAAAGATTTTGGAGACGATTGAAGAGTTAATTGGGTTTTCAATACTTTTAGCATGTTTTTATTCAAATAACAGGCCATAAATTTGAAAATATTCATGCAATTAAAATCATTTTAGAAGATGGGTTAGACAACGTTACATAGACAAAGATCACAAAGTTTTATGAAAGAAAGATAATAATATTTTTACTGAATATTATTATCTTTCAAGCGAGTTAATTTCGTGTAACAATCAATTTTGAGAAAAATGCATTTAAAATTAAATTAGTATATTTTTAGTATAAATTTACTATAACTTCTCTTCTAAAACATGGTAGGCACAAAAGCAAAGCAGTTTTAGAACCGTTAAAAGTTGTACTTTCAAATGAAATAATAAAAACAAAAAATCGATAATATATGCGAAAGAGCTCATTTCCAACTTCCTTAAGGCTGTTCTGAAACCGAAAATGTTTGTCCTAAAAGGTATAAAATTGAAATGTGCCCTTATTAAGAAAATTTTTAATCGTTTTTCTTTAAAGACAAAAGTGTTTTCAGAAAATCCTGTTAAAACTGGCATTTTCAGACTCGACGGCGTAGGAAAGGAAAAAGCCTCCGTCCTAAGAAAACAATCGCTTATAATTCAAGATGTTATTAAATTCTGCCAAAATGAAGAAAGAAACTGTTCGATTACTAATATCATTAATAATCATGCCTGTAAGTATCATGATTTTATGTCTAAAATGTGTCAGGAAGTTTCATGCCGTTGAGTGGGGGAAAAAATATTTTTTAATATATTTTTGAAAACTACCTTATTTTTTTTCTATTTATACCCACATTTCCTTTATCCCTGTATTCAATGTAATAACACATCTGTAAAGTTACTAAAACTTTTCTAGGAAACTCGTATTCCTAGAACTTTTTATATAACAACAAAAACAAAAATTTATACAACAAATACACTTTTGCACCGAAGATAAAAAAATCTGCAAGTTTACTAAGAATGTTTTAGGAAACTAGGATTCCCAGAATTTTTTATGTAACTGCAACGCGGTTTACAGATAAAATTTTAGTAAGAGTGCTGTAATTTTAGTAGATTCTTTTGTAAAGCTACAGATTTCTGTAGCTTTATAAAATTAGTTTTGTAGATTTACACCTTTTTTTGTATAGTGTACAGATAAAAGTTTAGTAAGTACACAGATTTCACCAACTTTACAACTGAAGAATGACAGATTTTTTTTACAGTGTAGGCTGTAGGGGATGCGGTTTCCTATGCAGATCATACAGGTTTATTTATTGTTTAACATGATTGTTTATTGGCGGAATGTTTCAGATGAATTTTTACATGAATTGTACATGATAGCGTTCTACTTATAACTATATATTTTTCAGTTGTTCTAGAAAAATTATTATGCTAAGCCCCGATCAACTAATTTTTAATCAATTTCAAGCTGTAAGAGAAGAGCCAGACATTTTATTTTATGTACACAGATATTTACAAAATCTTAATCACAATCTTGATTCCTTAATATTCGATATTTAAATTCGTAAACGGATATTGTTTTTCGTATTTTCAACACGATGTTTTAAAAGGTCATACCTATTTTTTTTAAATATGCATGATTTCTTGATTAGTGAAGGATATCAATAAAATGGATATAATATCATAAGACGAAACGCAATTTTTCAACTTGATTCAACATTAAATATAAAATGTGAACATTAAAAATTCTGCAGATAGGAATGTTCTCATGTTGTACATCTGTTTAACTGGTCCTCTTTAATCAAAAACGAAAATAACCATTGGGTGTCTTAACAGCAACTGATTCGCCCTTAAATTTTTGCAATCAAAGGGAATTGAATGGAGACCCGTTTACAAGGAGATCTGCACAGCTTTTTTCAGTATAATTCAATCTTCTCTAATATTTTTAAAACCCATCAGATTAGCGTGTTTTTAGATTCTGCGGTGTCTGAACGGGGGTTGTCGAGCGTAGCTTGCAGGGGGCAGAACCCCCTAGTATTTCAATAAAATGGATTTACACAAATTAACAAAAATAATACAACAGTAAAAACGTATTTTCAATTATTATTTATTATGATTTGTTCATTGGGATTTGTCCATTATGATTTGGTCTTTATGATTTATTCATTGTGATTTGTTCCACTGCGCGCAATACTGTTGCAAAACTAGTAGTTCAAGAGCCCCCAAAAATATTGATAATGATGTAAAACAAATGTATTTTGAACGTATACTTCATTTGTACGCAATTTATTTATTTATTTTATTTCAAATTTAAATTTAAATTCTAAAATTTTGAAAAAAAATCAATCTTTTTTTGAAAAGTTGCCAATTTTAAATAATCAATGCAATTATAATACTAAATTTGAAGTATAAGTTATTCTTTGCCTTAAAATGAAGATATTTACCAAGTTTCATGCAAATTGCTTTATTAGTTTGTGAAAATGTTGCGCGCAAGCATAAAATTTAAGAAACAATTTTAAATTTTTTTATCAAAATTAAATATAACCAAAATAAAATAAAATTTCAATATAAAATATTTAAAAAAATATTTTAAATAGAAGAGATATTAGGTTATCTATATTAAAAATTTTATGCATTTATGTTTTATAGAGACTGAGGAAAAAAAAATAAAATGTGACATGTTGCTAAATTGCACCACCAGGTAAAAACTAAGACACCTGAGACCCCTTAAATTAATTTGGTTTTTATGTAAAGATTAAGTTTTGTATTCGACATTTCACCCGCTTCCTGATATGCTATAAATTATTGTGTTCACAGATGTGTTTCTGAAAACAATACAACATTTTAATAATTTTAAAAACTAATTATATATTAATAAATGAATTTTAAAGCATTTCTCCTTTAGCTCGGCCATTGAGGACACATTATAAAATATTCTTCACGGTTAAAACTGTATACGAGTCACAATGATAATGGAGTTAATTATGTGACAAACCACCAACTTTAAAATATGTTAATTGGGTATGAAACTGCAACAATGAAATATTTTTACATTAAAATGCAGAAAATAAAATATTATTAAAAACCAAAGAATGTACTAATTTTAGATACAAGGACTTAAAAAGAAGTAAGCTTTCGCCATTAAACTGTTGCGGTTTGATCAAAATATTTATGCAGAAAGTTTCATAAAAGACTCTCTAACTTTAAAGTTAATAATTTCATTAAATATAACAAATATAAAGAGAAAAGAAGTGGCCGGATTACCAGATAGTTCACAACTTAATATACGGTAATTTAAATATGATTTATATTTTTATCACTATATAGTGCTTATAGTATTTGCAATCATTGGTATCTTGATGATTTACGTTCTGAAAGTATAGTTCGATGAGAATTTGAATTGTTTCTATAAACGAAGATTTTGCATTTCTTAAGAAATCGGTTCAAATGGATTAAACAATCCATTTCCTAGTAAACATTTGATTTGAATCTTTCCAATGCAACTTCTAATATTCGATTTTTCTAATATTCAACTTCTATAATATTTTTATCATATATAGTGCTGCTAGTATTTAGAATCATTATATCTTGATGAATTAAGTTCTGAAAATATAGTTTGACGAGAATTTGAATTGTTTCTATAAATGAGGATTTTACATTTCTAAAGAAATCGGTTCAAATGGATCAAATTATCCAATTTCTCGCAGAAGTTTGATTTGAATACTTTCCAATGCAACTTCTAATACACCAATGATTTCTAATATTCGACAATCTTTTATAATTATTTGCGTTCATTATCCAGACTGATAGCTTTTGGGAAATTTATCCATTTATAACCAAATGAGTCTCTAGTTAAAAATAATTTAATCGTATAGTTTTATATGCCGAATTATGCATGATTATATACAATTATAAAAAAATGCATAGTTGTTACTATTTTAATTTTCTTTTAATAAGTTTGTTTTATAAATCTGAAATAAAGATTATTATTAAGTGAAAAAACACAAAATAGTTACCGGTAAATTTCAAGCTTCTGAATTTTTTATTGGGTTGAAATATAGTAATCATTATGAATTTTTTTTATATTTTAATACATATATTTTTTAAGTTTTATATTGCAAGACATTGTATTAAAATTATATCTGTGATACACTTTTAAATCAATGAAAGAGAAAATTTAATGCTTTGTCCAAAATATCCCATATTATACAATTTTAAGACATAAAAATCCCATTATTAATCACAAGGGAAAATATATTCGCTAAAAAGGATCATAAACTGCAAAATGTCCAAAACTTTCGTTTACTTAGGAAAATATAAATACAGTAAACTCCGTCTAAGGCGGAATAGATCGAGATTGAGAAAATTTTCTGTAGTAGACAATATTCCGGCTTATGCAAAAAAAGCCCCCCCCCCCCACCCCCTCTCAAAAAAAAAATCCCTCGAATTTGATGATTTTTTATTGATTTTCCTGACTCGAAAATGGGTTGAAAACTGAAATTCGGAAAGATGTTTTGTCTTTATAGGTAAATGAGAAACGCTATTCAATTTCTTAGTACTGCTGTAATACATGCGAATTGGAAGTTTACACACACACACACACACACAAAAAAAAAAAAAAAAAAAAAAAAAAAAAAAAAAAAAAAAAAAAAAAAAAAAAACTAACAAAAACTCTCCCAATAAACTTCGAGAATGAGGCAGAACGCTGTAACTTTGAATTTGAGTACATCCTTAAAGTATAATATATTGCACTTACGCAAATATATATTTTGATAAATGTTCATTCTACTAGAAATATTAACTTTTAAATATAATTTTGCAAATAAAATAGCACAAGCATAAATTCCTAAAAATTTAAACAGTTTCTGTCCTTTTGAATTAACTTTTTCAAAGTGTTACGGAATTTAACTAACATGCACGACATTGAGTATTTTAAAGTTTAATAAACAAAATACCTTTCATTTTTAAATTGTCCTTTTTTCCGCCTTATGTAATAGTTTGGTTTCGGTGAGACCTTAAAATGCTTTCCGTTTCCGCGTTAGACAGATTCCGTCTTATGCAACATGAATTAATGTAATTTTCTATGGGTTAGCCGGGACTTGAAAATTTTTCCGCGGTAGACAGATTTCCAGCTTATACAGAGTCCGCCTTAGACAGAATTTACTGTATTTGCATAGTTTTTCTTTTCTTGTTGCATAGTTTCTTACATTTATGAATATTTTTAAACCTATTCTTTCAAGTGTTACCATAGAAAGTAATTTAGAGGATTCAAATCAAACATATGGGTTTAATCCATGCCTGTTTCCTTATGGTTGAAGTATTTCAAAACAATGACACGATTATCAAAATAACAGATTTTGAGAAAATATCTGTCGTTCCCTTTTACATAAACCACAGTGTGACTATGGTTTATGAATAGTCAATACGTGCTATAATAAAGTCAATACGTCTCAATACGTGCTATAATAAAGACATAGCACGTATGGAGGTGCTACTTCTAATATTTGCAGCCGTTGTTTGACGTAGGAAAAACGGACCAGTGATTCCTCTGAAGACCACGAGCAGAATATGAAAATATTCCATTCCCCAAATTCGCTATATCGGATTATTTACGAAGTCGTCGATGTTTTAACAGAAAATCAAATAAATTTCATACTATACCGAGTTATTACTATTATTTTTTGTTAAAATACTTCACGAACATCTTTTTTTTTTATCCATGGCATAAACAATGAAGGTTGGCTAATCTTTTATGAAGAACTTCTGTAGGATATTTTCCATGATACTATGCATTAACCACATTCATAATATAACCAAACACAAAATTTCGAAAGTGCAACCGATGGTGCCGTTGATTATTCTGGATGGGCAATGTAGGCTGGACATCTGTGAGTGACAAAAGTGGTTGGCCTCAAGAGCTCATCTTTAATGTTTATACTTCCCATAAAATTTGCAAAAGTATTTGAATTGTGATCTAACATGGTCGTTTGGGCACATTGAAGTTATGCTGAAAACTGTACATAGTTGACAAAACACTATGATTCAGGCAAGGTTTCTCCAACACTAGAATATCTTCTTTTCCAATGGATAAATCATTTTTGCACAACAAGTTTGAAATATATTGAACCGCAAATATTAAAATTCACCACTAGCTGAAAACACAACACAAAACAAGAAATTTAGACATTAGTACAGTTTATAAAGCTAACAGGTAATAATTTATAGGACACGGGCATTATAATATAGAGCAAGATGTTATTTATTTTAATAGATTTTTATCACGTCAGGCAACATGCTCCCTATTTATATAAATTTACAGCTGCAAATACAACGAAATGCAATAATATACATTCGTAAAAGACGTATCAAGTGAAAAATAGTAATCCTACAATTTTTCTTTACTGATTTCCCTATATCTACGAGTAGATACATCCACTTTCAACCATCTTTTAGCGATATTCGTAAATAAGTTTGAAATTATGTGTGATTCAATATTTACAGTTTTACTTCTGAAAAACAAGAAAAGGGGTCTTTTTTTACTATTAATCTTTTCTTTAATTATTCATTTTAAACTTTAGTTAGTCACTCTTAGACATTATATGTATGTATGGCATTACGTAACGTTCATTTCGTACTTCTGGTTAAATATATAAGTCTGCTTTCACTAAACATAAAAAAACGCTGATTTTTTACCATCTTTCACAATTTATTGATATAACGAACGTTTTCATTATGTTTCAGTTACAGAGTACATAACTTTGTTGCTTGTACTCGTAGAAGTTTGATTTGAATATTTCCAATGCAACTTCTAATATACCAATGATTTCTAATATTCGATTTTTCTCATATTCAACTTCTGTGATATTTTTATCATATATAGTGCTGCTAGTATTTAGAATCATTATATCTTGATGAATTACGTTCTGAAAACATAGTTCGACGAGAATTTGAATTGTTTCTATAAATGAGGATTTTACTTTTCAAAAGAAACCGGTTCAAATGGATTAAATTATCTCATTTCTCGTAGAAGTTTGATTTGAATATTTCCAATGTAACTTCTAATATACAAATGATTTCTAATATTCAACAATCATTTATAATTATTTGCGTTCATTATCCAGACTGATAGCTTCTGGGAAATTAACCATTTATAACAAAGTGAGTCTCTAGTTAAAAATAATTTAATCGTATAGTTTTATATGCCGAATTATGCATGATTATATACAATTATAAAAAATGCATAGTTGTTACTATTTTAATTTTCTTTTAATAAGTTTGTTTTATAAATTTGAAATAAAGATTATTTTTAAGTGAAAAAACACAAAATAGTTACCGGTAAATTTCAAGTTTGTGAAATTTTTATTGGGTTGAAATATAGTAATCATTATGATTTTTTTAATATTTTAATACATATATTTTTTAAGTTTTATATTGCAAGACATTGTATTAAAATTATATCTGTGATACACTTTTAAGTCAATGAAAGAGAAAATGTAATGCTTTGTCCAAAATATTCCATATTATACAATCTTAAGACATAAAAATCCCATTATTAATCACAAGGGAAAATATATTCGCTAAAAAGAATCATAATCTGCAAAATGTCCAAAACTGTCGTTTACTTAGGGAAATATAAATACTTGCATCGTTTTTCTTTTCTTGTTGCATAATTTCTTACATTTATGCATATTTTTAAACCTATTCTTTTAAATCTTCCCATAGAAAGTAATTAAGAGGATTCAAATCAAACATACGGGCTTAATCCATGCCTGTTTCCTTATGGTTGATGCATTTCAAAACAATGACACGATTATCAAAATAACAGATTTGGGAAAACATCTGTCTTGGTCCCTTTTTCATAAACCATAGTGTGACTATAAAGACATAGCACGGATTGAGATGCTACTTCTAATATTTGCAGCCGTTGTTTGACGTAGGAAAAATGGACCAGTGATTCCTCTGAAGACCACGAGCAGAATATGAAAATATTCCATTACCCAAATTCGCTATATCTGATTATTTACGAAGCCGTTGATGTTTTAACAGAAAACCAAATAAATTTTATACTATACCGAGTTATTACTAAAATGTTTTTCGTTAAAATCGTTCACGAACATCTTTTTTTTTAAATCCATGGCATAAACACTGAAGGTTGGCGAATCTTTTATGAAGAACTTCTGTAGGATATTTTCCATGATACTATGCATTAACCACATTCATAATACACTGCTCAAAACAATTAAAGGATATTTGAAGTTTTATATAAAATAAAGATATAAACGAAATTTTTTTTGCCGAAAATAGAAGAAGAGAATCACAAATGCAAATTTTTCTGGTTTTCAAACTGTTGAGTATGCAAATTTTGAGTTCGACGTCAAAAACGTCGCTTCAGCGGCAGCGAATGAAATTTGACTTTCAACTGGATAAAAGAGAATGAAGACAAGGATGATCGGCATTCAGTGATTGCTTTGTTTCGATGAGTACGATGTCTCAGCGAAGTCATTTGACAGATTCAGAAGCTTTGAGAATTGTTGGTAGGTTAGAAGGGGGCCAAACCCAAGCTGAAGTAGCGCAAGCCATTGGAGTGTCACAAAGTGTCATTTCCAGGATCTGGAACCGTTTTTTGGAGAGTGGATGTGCAGGCCGAAGACCAGGGCAAGGTCGTAGACGGGCAAAAACGCCCAATGAAGATCGGTATTTAGCGTTAACAGCTCGGAGACACCGAACCATGAACGCTACTCTTCTCCAACAACACCTTCACTCGGCTACAAGCACCACGATTTCAACTCAGACTGTCCGAAACCGGCTCCATGCTGTAGGTCTGTATGCTCGCCGACCGATGGTATGTGTTAGATTAACATCAAGGCATCGTCGCGACCGCAGGGAGTGGGCAAACGAGCATGTCAACTGGAGGAGAAATGAATGGAGCAATATTCTGTTTTCTGACGAGTCCCGTTTTTCTGTGCATCCGGATAATAGGCGTATTTTCATCTGGAGGGACCGTGGCAGTAGGAATAATCCTGCGTTCGTGCACGAAAGTGTCAGATTTGGCGGTGGAGGAGTGTTGGTGTATGGTGGCATCTCCATTGACGGGCGCACTGACCTCTACATCATTCGAGATGGAGCTCTGACTGGTCGCCGATATAGGAATGAGATCCTCAGACCTATTGTAGTCCCCTACGCTGCAGCAATCGGAGATAACTTCATTTTAATGGACGATAACTGCAGGCCACATCGTGCAAACCTGGTGGAGGATTTCCTTTTCGAGGAAGGAATCGTTCGAATGGAATGGCCAGCGTGTTCTCCAGACATGAATCCAGTCGAGCACGTTTGGGACGCTCTAGGAAGTCGAGTTTCTGGCCGCCAACAACCCCCACAAACTCTCCAAGAACTGGAAAGAGCTCTTCTGGAAGAGTGGGGCAGAATACCCCAACTCGTCATTAATAGCCTCATTGAGTCCATGCCTCAAAGGTGGTCAACGTTGCTGGCCGCCCGTGGAAACCATACCCCCTACTGAAAATGATTTTCTTTGAAGAAAACACCTTTTCTTATTCTTTTTTTCTCATATGCACAAATTGTGTTTTTTTCCTTTAGTACACAAATGCGCAATAAAATGCATTTTTTTCTGCCAAACATGTGTAATTTATTCTCATATAACCTACTATGTCTGTTGACCATGTTTCAATCAGCTAAACAGTTTACCAGATACAAAATCCACCTAAAACTGCAATATCCTTTAATTGTTTTGAGCAGTGTATAACCAAATACAAAATTTCGAAAGTGCAAACAATGCTGCAGTTCATTGTTCTGGATGGACAATGTAGGCTGGACATCTGTAAGTGGCAAAAGTGGTTGGCCTCAAGAGCTCATCTTTAATTTTTATACTTCCCATAAAATTTGCAAAAGTATTTGAATTGTGATCTAAGATGGTCGCTTGGGCACATTGAAGTTATGCTGAAAACTATACATAGTTGACAAAACACTATTATTCAGGCAAGGTTTCTCCAACACTAGAAGATCCTCTTTTCCAATGAACACACCATTTTTGCGCAACAAATTTGAAATATATTGATAAACCTACCACTAGCTGAAAACACAACACAAAACAAGAAATTTAGACATTAGCACAGTTTATAATGCCAACAGGTAAAATTTATAGGATACGAGTATTATAATATAGAGCAATATGTTATTTATTTTAATAGATTTTTATCAAGTCAGGCAACATGCTCCCTATTTATATAAATTTACAGTTGCAAATGCAACGAAATGCAATAATATACATTCGCAAAAGAAGAATCAGGTGAAAAATAGTAATCCTACAATTTTTCTTTACTGTTTTCCCTACTTCTAGGAGTAGATACATTCACTTTCAACCATCTTTTAGCGATATTCGTAAATAAGTTTGAAATTATGTGTGATTCAATATTTACAGTTTTACTTCTGAAAAACAGGAAAAAGGTTTTTTTTCTACTGCTAATCTTTTCTTTAATTATTCATTTTAAACTTTCGTTAGTCACTCTTAGACATTATATGTGAGTATGGCATTACGTAACGTTCATTTCGTACTTCTGGTCAAATATATAAGTCTTCTTTCACTAAACATAAAAAAACGCTGATTTTTTACCATCTTTCACAATTTATTAATATAACGAACGTTTTCATTATGTTTCAGTTACAGGGAACATAACTTTGCTGCTTGTACGCACATAAACAATTTGAAAACATAAGTGAAACATATTAAAATTTTTATATGAAATTTTGTCTAACAGTGCTGAGGTTAGTTTCGAACGAAGTCAACGGAATTCAGGGACGTTGATCTGTACATATGCAGGAAAGGAAAAGAACAGATTTTGTTTTTACTTAGTCAAAAATCCCATCATAAGTCAAAGATATATTAATAATAAAGTTTTCAAATGTAAACTTCGAAATTAAACTAAATATCAATTTGCCTGTATTGAGTGCATTAAATACAATTATAATAACGCGTAATTTACTTATTTATTCAAAAGTTACTTATGTCAGCGTACAGTACATTTTTACCTTTTGCAGACGATTGAAAGAAAGAATTCTGGAACGTGATTTTGTTTTTATATATGCGTCAATTCATCCAAATTGTTAATAATACTCGCAGGAAAAGAAACTTTTTTTGAACATCGAGGCATGCTGTAAAAGCTTACACGTAAAATTTAAAGTAAGGCAATTTAATTGAAGCAAAACGTTCAAAAGTTTTTGATTTCACTTGTACTACTAAAAAACTTGAACTTTAAATTCCTTTTGATAATCAAGTTGTCTCTATTTAGGAATGTTTTCAAAACATTAAACCTTTAAATTTCCACAACAAAAAATGCTGTTACATTAATAAATAAAAATGTTTATGTTAATATTGAGCTTAAAATTATTTATTACCTAAAACTCACACATTTACACACACACACACACACACACACACACATATATATATATATATATATTTCTGTATATGTGTATAAAATACATACATTCTGAGTTTTTATTAAGCTTTATAAGTTTGCATTTCGGAAATCTAAATAAACGCTAACATTTTACAAGATTTCAAAATTTATAAACATAACGCAGGCTTTCATTATGTATGGGTCACAGATTACACAACAAATTCTCAAGCACATAAACAATCTGCAAACTTTAGTGATTCTGATTTCAATCATTCAATGTGAAATTTTAACCAACACCTTTCTGTGCCTGAGGTTAGTTTTCAAATGCATCGAACGAAATTCACTAATTTTGACGTATACATCTGTTCAATTAAAACCTGCAGGAATGCGGAAAGACTAGACTGAAATCAGGTTTATTTATCTGTCAAAAATCTCTATTAATAAAGTTAAGTTTTCATCAACTTTGAAATGCAAAGCTTCAAACTACAAGCTTGTTTGCTTGGTAAAGACTGCATTAGAAGGACTGCATTAGATTTATTTTACTTATATAATGCATGTTTTTTATGTCAATTTATCTACAGAAAATTGGAAAAAAGTTCTAATTTTTTGAATAAATTAGCCTGAAATAACTTATATTAATTTTTCTTTGTTTTCATTTTGAAAGATATTCGCAGCAGAAAAAATGTAAACAGGATAATTTCTGAATATCTAGATATATTTCTAAATAATTTTTAACACTTTCCAACATAATTTAAAAGTGTTTATGAATTTGGTTTGTCTGTCTTCTGTACGTCTGTCTTTCCATGCTCTAACTCGCGTAAATATATTCTGATTTTTATGTAATTACAATATGTTAATGATCTTTATTATGGCATGTTATGAAGTGTGTTGAATATGGAGTGTGTAGCATTAATATTTCTTTTATAGGGGCATTCAAAGAATCCCATTACATTATAGTCATTGGAGAGAAAACATTTATAGTATTTTGATGACATTACGTTATTTTAAATGTATTGAAATTTATATAAATCACTGAATTTGAGTACAAAATGTTTACTATTGAATAGGGCATTCATAACATTTATCGCTTATTTACAGGAACACACAAAAGAAATCGGTAACAGTATTGTCCTTGAGCAATAATTGCTGGAAGTGCGTTTTTAATTTCGGTATACACCTTTAAATTTAACTAATTTTTGCATGTAAAATATTCCTTCTGTATAAACTTTATATCTCCTACAAATGGTTACATGAAAGATTTCTAGAACCATTCTCTTTATTAGTTGAAATTGTTGAAGGGAAATTTTCAACTGAGGTATGTATTTCCTAAGTGGACTAAAATTTTGCATGCATGTAGTACACATTTATATATCATATGCAGGACTTCTAAAAGAATTAGGATAGTTTTACCATTGTAGATGGGAATTGCTGAAATTGAGTTATCAAATGTGTTATGCGTTTCCAATGATTCAAGTAGACATAGTTGTAGTATAGGATCAAGTAGTTCAAGTTTTATATAATCAGTCAAATGTGCTAAATCAAACACATTTAACGGTGAAGTTTTGTTACATTATTCTGAATGTGTTGGGAAGTGTTTCATAATCTATGTTTGACGTACGATTTTTTATTTCTTGTTAGAGTATGCAAAGAATTAGTTTTAAGACAACGTTACAACAACAACTTGAAATACAAAGTTCACAAAGAAGGTCTTTCGTACAGCTATATATAAATATTATACAGACATACATACAATAAATACAATAAACCCAATTGGAGTGAAAAATTAGCCAGAGCCAGGAATCGAACCCGAGACCATAGTATACAAGACTGCTGCTCTTGGCAGTCTTGTATACTATGGTCCCGGGTTCGATTCCTGGCTCTGGCTAATTTTTCACTCCAGTTTGGTTTATTGTATTTATTGTATGTATGTCTGTATAATATTTATATATACATTTTACTATTGAATGCAGGCGTTATTTATGTGTCTATGTGTGTTTTAATATATATTGTAGTATGTGTGTTTTATTATGTTTATCGTAGATCGGTGTAATAGTGAAATCTATTCATCGTTGTCCGGTCATTCAAGGCTGTCGTATAGATGGCTGGTGGTTTCCCCAACATGGTTTATTAGTGAGAAATTGCAGACTCAGGCATCGGCCGGAGTAGCTCAGTGGTTAGAGCAGCAGTCTTGTATACTATGGTCCCGGGTTTGATTCCTGGATCTGGCTAATTTTCATTCCAGTTGGATTTATTGTATTTGTTGTATGTATGTCTGTATAATATTTATATATACAGTAAAGCCCCGATTATCCGCGAAGCGAATTTTTTTAATTCAAGCGCCAACAGAAAGGAAAATACAATAAGCCATACTAATAAATATAAACAGAAAAATTCATATATTCGAAATTAGAAGAATTTTTCTAGATTCAGTTGCCATATTTGAAATATCAGATATAAAGTCTTGATGCCTGTTCTTGATTTTATTAACCAAACGTAAACACAGCAATTAAAATATTTAACAATTAAATAGACTATTATGATAAATTTCAAGAGAGAATACCAAAAATAGCTTCATTTTCAAGAAAAAATTACTCCATACTAAAAGAAAAACAATAGTTCACAATTTAGAATAAAGAAAAAACGTGTTTCCAAAGCAAGAAACAAAAACAAGGGACTGATTTTTTTAATAAGGTGTAACTCAACTCTTTTTGTACAGTATGTATGGCATTGTTTCTTGTTTACTGTTCTTTATTTTAGTAATTTAGACGTAAATCAAAGGTTTTTGCTGTACTGTGCATATGTATGTATGTATTTTAAACATTTTATTATGTTCTTTGTACACTAAAATATAGTTTTTATGTTGAAGTTTCCTTTTTGTGAGTGTGTGTGTTTGCACCCCATTTTCTGTATTTTTTGGGTTATCCGCGGTGCCTTTGCCACCCAATTTCGCGGATAATCGGGGCTGTACCGTACCTTTAACTGTTGAATGCAAGCAACATCATTTATGTGTGTATGTGTGTTTAATATATATTGTAGTATGTGTGTTTTATTAATGTCTTCCTTATTTATATATATTTTTTAATTTGTTGAATTAAATAAAACCCTATTGTTAAGCAATCTGGCACCTAGTTAAAAATTTCCTACATTAATTAAAAAATGAAGATTTTATTTGTAGAAATCACTGTAAGAATTATCAATAAAAATATTCATTTTAATATTCGGTCTCAATTTATTTTTTACTTGAAATGTCATATGTATGCGTGTATGTGTGTGCGTGTGCGTGTTTGTGTAACAGAAATTTTAAAATTCTGATACATTATATTGTTAACCATAATTAAGTATTCATATTGCACCATTTTTTAAATCTTGTTAACACAGAAAAGTTTTTCATATGTATGAATCACTTTAATGCTTTTAAGCACATAAAAATCTTTATCTTTAATCTTTATTGTATCTGGTTCTATTCATTCATATGAAATTTAAACTTGCACCTTACATTACACCTGATATTGGTTTCAAGAGCATTGAAAACGATTAATTAATACTGTCAAACACATATGTTCAATCAAATATTCTAGAAAAGCGGAAGAACTGAAACTAATCAATTTTATATAATCAGTTTTCAGTCATAAACTTTAAAATTCCACTGGATTTAAGTTTGTTTTGTAAAAGCTTTATTAGAATTAGGCAGGGAAACTTTAGATATCATAGAAGATCATTTACGTTTGAGCAAGTACTACAGTATAATATACCGGGTGATTATAATTAAAGTTGCACTTTTCAAACAGCTGTAAAAAAGAACCATTGGTCTAATTAACTTGACATTTCAACTAGTATACGTAAACCTATGGGAATTTATTTTGCGAAAGAAAAATAAAGTTCAAAAGTTGACCGATAGTTAACGTTGAACTCGTCATAAGAGGCCAAATAAACGACGTGACATTCTGTTTTGGCATTCTTTGTTCAAAGCCTATCCACCACGACAAGGTGGTGCCACAGCGGATTCGAAAAAACGACGCCAAAAACTGTAGACAAAGCAAAAAAAATCGGTTTTTAATATTCCCTAAGCCACAAATCGTAGAAAAAACAAAAAACGAAATATGTTTTTAATTGTCCCTATGCCAAAAAACGTAGAAAAAGAAAAAAATGAAAGTTTACGACTTGCTTAAGAAATGCACTATATGCTGTCTACCGTTTTCTACTATGAGCTGAAATCACAAAAGAGCCTGTTCCATAAAAGGTAGGATTATAGCGCCTAGAATATATAGTGTGGAAATCGGCTATCTCTGTAATACTTAAAAAAGTGCTAAAATATTGTATCCCTTAAATGTGCAATGATACTGCTGCAATATGCAGATCGTAGCGACATCTGCAGGATATTTTCTACAACTGCAAGAAATTGCTAATCTATACAATGTAATACTAGTAATACGAAAATCCCGCAGATGTCGCTGCGATCGACACTTGGAATTTTAGCAGTATCGTCGCACATTTAAGGACGAGCCGTTAATTCCCAAATTGGCTCATCCGATCTCAGCAATCTGATCCTGTGATAATATTAATATTTTGGATTACTTTACTGTAATTTTGATCAAATTTAACAAAATAAATCAATTTAAATCATTATAATTGCATTCTATTTTACATTACACTACTTCATAAGAAAATACATATAATTATCTACTATATAAATATCAGTTTTAGCCAATCAGATTGCTGGGCTCGGTTGAGCCAATTTGGGAATTAACGGCTCGTCATTTAAGGTAGTGCTGCACAACCTTTTTGCCAGAAAATTGTTTGCCACCACAAAAAATTTAAAAGTAACATTTGAATTATTTAATAGCAAAGTTTCTATCAATTAATTAGGAAAATTTTTCTGGATAAAAATACTGGTACACTAGGTGGCCCGCGGGCCACAGGTTGTCCACCCCTAAATTTAAGGGATACAAATTTTTAGCACTTTTTGGATAGCATATTTCTACACTAGGTATTCTAGGCGCTGTAGTGGGATTGTTTCAGGGGTAATATTGTAAATGTGTTGCGTAATGCATGTTTTCATTTCACCTAAGTTTGCAATTGGATCCCCGTACTCTACAAGTTTTAGGTAACCCCACAGCCAGAAGTCGTAAGGGTCAGGTGATAGTGGCGAACAGGTTATTAGGAAATGGTGACTGGTAATTCTGTCATTTCCAAAATGCAGATTCAAAACTGCGGCACTGGTGTTGCAATGTTCGACTGTATGAACTGATCTTTAGCTACAATGTTATTTTAGATCTGTATTTATGTTTTAGGATAAGTTTTTATTACACGAATCTTAGAGTATAACATACGTATATTAGATCAAATTTATTCTTTACGTTAAATAAAACAACCGTATATTAACTACCAATTTCTTAGAATGAATACTCACTATTTTGCCATTGCATTTACTTCTTTTCGAACGCTAGATAATTTAAAATACCTGAATTTCTGATATTTTGAAAATGGCACACTTTTATTGATTGAAAATGCATTAAAAAAATTGAAATTACAGACCATTTATTATTACCTATATTTTATAAAACTAAAGAGACTAAAAATTAAATGAGTAATTCATAAATTACCTTGTAATTGAATTCAAGTTAATGCATCTGTGGAGAAGACAAATCCATTTTCGATGCTTTTATTGCTTTTGTAAGAAAGAAATCTTTTAGAACTTTCTCGCTGTTTATGCACATTTTGTTTTTGTACAGAAGTTGGTGAAATGTTTTCCTTTCTTTTTCTATTTTCTTTTGCAGAATTATATGTATAATTGATTATGTAGTATAAAATATGGGTCGATAATTTGAGGAAGACACTAATTTTATATGAATGAAATTGCAAATACGAAGTGCCCAAAATTAAACATATTTTTTATAGGATAGTAGCTGAAAATATTGATGAAAAATTCATGAATCTGGGAAATGTCATAAAGAATTGATGGGGATTTTTTAGAGCAAAAGAAAAATGTCTTAAAGATTTTGTCTATAGCGATCCCCTAGAATCACAGCCCGATCTTAAAATCAGAATAGCACGCCATGCGTAAAATTTATGTGTAACATTTCGGCGCGGACATTGCAATCAACCGTCCAACATGCTATGTTACCATTCTAGATGGTAGCAGAAATTGTGGCATCTGAACACGTTTGTACTAATTAGACGGATTGATGGTATAGTTAGTAATATATGTATATATTTTAGATATTATACACTCTCTATTGGTGGATTTTGGAGGTCATTATTTCACAAGCTTTTATTTAACTTGGCTTGTGTGTGCTTTCGCATCAAATTTTGCATATATCATAATATGGTCGTAATATGGTTATAATACCTCCATAATATATTCAAATAACCATCATTTACGAAAATGGTCGAATGACTGGACAGTTTGCTGCAGATTTTTTAAACAATGTACACTGTTAAAATTTTGCAGCAAAGTGCCCAGTCGTTTGAACGTTTTCACAGAAAACGTTTAAATAACCGCAATTTAGCTTTATTCTCACCATATTATGTTCAGTTATATGATCAGATACGTTTCATAATACGTTCAAGCAACCGTTAACTGTGAAAACGGCGGAATGACTGGACAGTTTGCTGCTGATTTTTAACCATTTTGGTATGAACTTATAAGTCTGCCAAATACGTAAGATGATTTTTTTTAATATTCTTTTAATAACAACGTAAGCAAAATAATAACTCAGAAGTAATGATAGTTATAGGAATCATAGTAAGTAATAAATAATAAATTTGCTACATTGTTAAAAATTTGCAACAAACTGTACAGTCATGCGACTGTGTTATAGATAACGGTTACTTAACCGCAATTTTAGTCTAACTTGACAATGAGAATGCTTCATAATATTGTCAAATAACCATTATTTTTAAAAAAGATTGAGAATCTGGGCAGTTCGCGACAGATTTTTAATAATGTACTAAAGTATGTTTTTTAAATATAATCAAAATATAATTTTTACAATATTTTCAAGAAATTATTTCAATCGTATTTGCAGTGTTCTACATTTTGCTTTCATAACAATATTTATCTAAATAAAAGAAACAAATCTTGTGGTAATAAAAAAATATATATTCTATATAAATTATTCATAGCGTTTACTTGAGCTAAATGATGATTTTTGAATATGCGTTCATTTCTGTAATATTAGAAATGTATATATAAAATATTTTAAGCTAATTTATTTAAACGGATATTCTATTAAATACAAAACTATTTTCATGAGAATTGAAACAATTTTAATTCTGAAGTAAATAGAAATAGTTGGCAAATAAAAAACAACTCTATATTCAAGTGATCCTAAAACTCGATTTTGAAAATAAACATTTATATCCATTAACTTCATTTACTGCATTTATTTAGAAATGGGTAGATGCATAAAATTTTCAAATAGAAGTAAGTTAAATTCCTTAGAAACATGCATTAAATAATTTTTTAATAAATTGAAAATTTATAAATGTTTAAAATATTCGAGCAAATTTAAATGATTGAATTTTCTTTCAAATGTCTGCTTTCAGAAACTATTCTTTCATAAGCCATTAAATGAAATCTATTAAAACAAGATTTCTTTTTTGCATTTTAACTCTAATTCAAAGAATCCTTTTACATAATTTAATTATTATTTCTTTATGTTAAAGAAGTGTGTAATAGTTTCTTTTGTGAATAGATAAATAAATAAAAAAAAAAAAAAAACAGATTGGTAGACACACACATAAAATATACCTATAATCTAAGATTTCTGCCTGAGAAATTCAACTAAAATAACCTATGGTTGTGGTCGTCAAACTTTGTACTGAAACGAGTGCATGTTTTTTTTTACAGTCTTGTTATCCTTCTATTTTAGCTAGATTAATTTTTACGCATTTTTATACCAGAGTATCTTTCATCCCCCCCCCCCCACGCACACACATACATGTACGTACATAGAGTTTCCATGGCATTGGAATACATAATGCCCCATATGGATGTATACATAAAAAGATAATAAAATAAAACCTTTTAAAATTCAAAATTTAAATTAATATTCCCAGATTCTTTTTTGAACATGAATATCTAATATTCAAAACTTAATTTGTCCCTGATAAGTTTATTTGTCTTTCCAGCATTTTTATCTTACGGACTCTAAATTTTAACTAAGTTAAATCGCTGCGGTATGTGCAACTAACGTTTTTCTGTGTCATTTCAGCTGGAAGCTATTCTCGATAACGTCTGCACGGACCGTCCCAGATGTCAATCAAAACGTCCTAATACAATGATTGATAGTACGAACTGTCTGTTTCTTAGCCCCCTAGTGGGAAAAAGTAGACATATATCATTAAAATGGCCTGCACGGGAAAAATAGCGTGATTTTTAGGTTCGTTCGTAATTATATAAATGCGTAGCACCAATAGATGTCATCTGGTCCATCCGTCTATCTGTCCGACTGCCCGCATATAGCAGCGCAAAGACTATCCAACCGAATGGTTTGAAATTTAATATATATATATATATATATATATCCGTTGCAGAATTTTGTCGTGGCAGTTTAGATTTTATGAAATTCTATTCAAAGCTCAAAAGATATTAATAAAATTTTCTTCATTCTATTAAATCCTATCAAATTAAATAATTCAGTGATATACTACGATAGATTAAGTAAAATAATGCTATAAAAAGTGAGAAAATATCTTTATTAAGATTGACGATCGTTTCGTCGCACCAACGGTGGCATTTTCAAAATCATTCACGATAGAAGATATTTTCACATAATTTAAAAACAATAAACATAGTAAACAATGTCACGAGAAATGATGCATAACTACTTATCTGCTACTACTACTGCTTACCGCCGCGGCGAGCTGCCTCTTTTCGTCCGCAACCCTTTATTCTTCCACTTATTCCGACTCTTTTGCGGAAGCTAGGTTCGTAGGACCCCAGCCACGTCCCGAGTATAAGAGATTCTAGCGGAAGCCAGAATGAAAAAAAAAATCAAAAATTAAAACCGGACAAATTTATATGACAAATGTTTTTATACTACGATAGTTTATTATTCTGTGTTGCCATTGTGATTACGCCCTATTTAAGATGAAGTCCTGTTATTTCTGAATAATATTCCCTGTATTACTGAATTTAATATACACTGTTCATCAAAATTAAAGGATAATCAGAAAAAAATATGTTCACTAAGTTAATGTTGCAAAGAATGCCCAATGCTGCAGTTATTTATGTTAATTAAATACTATTGAACTCAAAATTGCACTTCCGCGGATACGTCAGCGTCGGAAATATGAAAATAAGATGATTGACATTGTGGTGCGTAATGGACGTATGTTGGAATTCTGGTCTGTAGTATTGTTTAAAAAGAATCTGGTGTCTGAATGTGATCAGTAGTTATTAGTTATAGCTCAAAGCATCATTTAAGTTAAAGTCAAAAGTGACGAATAATTGGTAGAATCGAGGAGGATCAAACACAATTGGAGGTCGCCCAAAATTTGAATGTCCCTCAAAGTTCACTGTCTCTCTAATCTAGAGCTTCGAGCCGCTTTTTAAGCACTTGATCCGTTGATGGACAGCCTGGTCAAGGGAGACCAAGAACAACAACTGCATCCGAAGATCGTTTTTTGTCATTGTGGCTCGAAGAAACCGCGAAGCGACTACAAGCGATTTGGTTTCAGACCTTCAGACTGGCATAGGAACTCGAATTAGCCGTTCTACTGCTACACGAAGGCTTAACGAGTACGGACTGTATGCGAGAAAACCAATAGTTTGTGTCCCACTTACTCCAGCTTCCAAAAGGTCCCGTTTAAACTGTTGCTGTCGTCATGCTAAATGGAGCCAAGAAGACTGGGCTTGAACGGGATATTTCACCGACAAGGGAAGGGCAAGCTGCGTCTTCCTTCATCTATCCAGATCAAAACACGTCTAGAATCAGTGTTCTGACTATACCTGGACTCGTCAGTAAACAATACTTGAGCCCAGTCTTCTTTCCTTCATTGAACGTGACGACAGCAACAGTTTAAACTGGCCCCTTTGGAAGCTGGAGTGGGACACAAACAATTCGTTTTCTCGAATACAGTCCACCTTTGTTAAGATTTTGTGCACCAGTAGAACGGCTAAATCGAGTTCCTGTGGCAGCCTGAATGTCTCAAATCAAATCTCTTGTGGTCGCTTCGCGGTTTCTTCGAGCCACAATGACAGAAAACGGTCTTCGGATGCAGTTGTTGTTCTTGATCTCCGTATGCGCGGAAGTGAAATTTTGAGTTCAATAGTATTTAATTAACATAAATAATTGCAGCATTGGGCATTGGTTGCAACATTAACTTAGTGAGCATATTTTTTTCTCATTATCCTTTAATTTTGATGACCAGTGTATATAATCGTAATAAAATTTCTATTCATGCATTTATGCATAAGAGGGCAACGCCTATTCCACCCAAATCTGAATATTTATGAAACTAGTTATAGTACAAACGCACTTCATTTACTACGTTTGACGTTTAATTTAATTAAGAGGTTGTTGTAACTTGACTGCCGGAGTTAAATGAACTAATAAGAAACTGGAAAAAGGGATAAATGTTATACTCATAAATGTTAGGTAATAGAACGACAGTAAACGTTGAATACGTAGTTATACTAATTATACTTGATGAATAAAATAACACGAGTTGTAATTTTTTTGGTGAAAGAAATTCGAAATTCGACCTTTTTGCTGAAGTTGCCGATGCTCTGCCAACTGAGTTATCCCGGACAAATCTGCGGCCACACAATTATTTCAGAAACCTTAATGATTTCGATGTCTTTTCTGATATCTGAATCAGCTGCAGGGAATAAATCATTGCTAATGGAAACTCCAAGAAACGTTGATTACGTAATTATAGTAAAAAATCATAGCTAATACAACTGCAGTATATGTTGGATACTACAGTCGTGGCCAAAATTGTGGACACTTTTAAGTAGCTTTCATTACAAAAAGTAAAAAACTACAAATTGCAGCCGTCCAAAGGAAAACACTTTTTTGCTATATTTAAACCGATCATGACCCCCCAGATACCAAAACTACCCTCCGTTGAAATGCTGACTCATATATATATATATATATATATATATATATATATATATATATATATATATATATATATTCATTTATATCTGAATTTTGTCATGCTGTAACTCTCGAATTTTTAAATCGATTTGGATGAAATTTTTCATATGTGGACACTTTTGGAAATTTTAGGTTTCCTAACTTTCTCTTTAAAATTACCTATGTTGTTAACTTATACTGTGTGACTCTTTAAAATATCTTTTAATGTTTCTAACATTCTGTTTAAAATGATACATAATAGTTTGCATTTTCTGAAACGTAAGATTTTCTATAAGTATACATTGTTAGAAAACATAAAAAAAAATTCAAAAATTCAAGTGGCCTCCATTTTGAAACAAGATAGCGGATGAAGCTGGGCACTCGAACTCGGTCGAGAAATTAGTATGTACTATGCATATGAAAATTTTTATCCAAATCGGTTCAAAAATTCGAGAGTTACAGCATGAAAAAACTCAGATATAAGTAAATAAATAAATAAATATATGATACGTATTCACTAGTATGGTATAAACATATCGGTCTTCAGTAGCAGCCATACACTTGTTATCTATCTCAACCGAGAAATCAAAGTTTTGCCGTCGTAAAATCATGGTTAAGAGTGGAGGATCAGGCCGACGTCCATTGGTAGTTTCCCAGAAATAATAACTGAAGCCTTTAGATTCATCAAATATTTATTAAATGATCCTAATATGCACCAAACTGCACTAGCAATATGCTACCCACTAGAAGCCACTAATAGAAACCACTAGATGTTAAGTATTAGAACAGCATGACGAAGTTACAGTAAACAAAGCTCTCCAGGTGACATAGGTTATTTAAGCAAATCAGTAATCGTAATATTCCCCCTCTCCCTGCCAACGCAACAGATTAAATACTTGCGAAAAAAAAAAACACGTGTACGAATACATTATCAGTGAAGAACCAACTCCGTAAAAATAGCCGTTAGGACGTGACGAGAAGAAGGCTACGGTAGAACTTAGCTCCGGGGGATGGGGGACGTACGCGTGACGTCGATATTGAACTCTTTAGTCCCGGCGTCAGTTTTGTAACGTAAACAAATGTTGACGGGCTTGGCAAGGAGTTATGGGATATGGGACATCAGAGAACAAATGATATTAAATACATCCGAAACAAAAAGAATTTAGTTTCAGAATAAAAAGAAAAAAAGGAATTTAATGGGTTTTATAAGACTGGACGAATGGATTTAAGGTTTTTAGAACAATAAAAGAATACGCATTTAAAGCATGGAAAAAAAGATAAAAGATATCTAAGATAGTATTAAAGCTAAGTAAAAAAGGTAAATATAATAATTTGGAATAGTTTAATTAAGATAAAAAGGCGAAAATTTTTATTATTACATATCCCCCCACTCAAAAAGACTGGATGAACTGGTAGGTCCTACGGCCTGCAAGTTTTTAGAAGGGAAATGTTACATGGACTTGGATTACAATTTTGTCACTTAGAGTAGGCTTAAAAAATAAACTTTCTAAAATATTATAAATGCCAGTTAAATTTAAATATTTAAGTTATAACGCGAACTAGTGGAATTGGTAATGGAAATACAAGGACAAGAGGTTAATCTTGTTTACAATTTAAAAAGATAGTTTTAGTAATATGAATATAGAATAAAGTAAATATGAAATTTAAGAGTAATCATTTAACAATCGTTAGGTTATTATAGAGGAATGTTTTTATTGACCATTCATGGCTCATATTCACGATCAAGTATTAGATCATTGACTGTTGTTCGCTCATAATAGTTCAGTAATAATGTTTTACAACCTTCCTCACTATGAGGAAGGAGTTGACTCGAGCTATTACAATAGGAGTTGACTAGTGAAATTACTTCTGTCAAATATCCAAAAAATTAAAGTTCAAATTGGGATTCAAAAATATATTGTTCGTCTAAAAAACAGACTTATCCCTATACTACCAACTTAAACTTTAAGTCTGCTTTACCTTTCAGTTTATATAAATAAACTAAATATATCACAATAATATTAAAATATTAATAATATCAAATTTAACAATATTAATAATAATAAAAATACAAAACAATTATTTAAACAAACTTATTTACAACATCCTTTATTGTATGACCTTTAATGCTACGACATCTCTGTCTGAAATGACAGAAAAATCTTTGATATGATATAACATATAGTCATACAGTAGTGTTGTTATGGTATTATTTACCATATGGCCATCAAAAGATTTCTAAAATTCTAAAACTCAGAAAAATTCTGAAATTTCAAAAAATCTGAGAATTGTAACTCTTAAACTAGTAACTCATCATTTAATAAAATTCTTAACACTAATCTCTATAATCTATATATCCTTTCCTTCTCTCTCTTTTTTTTTGTCATGTTATGTTTGTAGGATTCAGCTACAGATTAGCTAGCTAAACTGTAATTATCTTTCTATTACCTAAACATAGTCATTCTCATATCACCTTAAGTGGGTCTAGAAAAACTAGATGCTATACATAGCTTTATGCTATGAGTTCACTAACTCAAGGTACCCGGAAATAATAACTGAAGCCTTTAGATTCATCAAATATTTATTAGATGATCATAATATGCACCAAACTCCACTAGCAATATGCTACCTATGTTCGGGCCGTTGTTACGTCGTAAATAGAAACCACTAGATGTTAAATATTAGAACAGCATGACGAAGATACGGTAAACAAAGCTCTCCAGATGACATGGGTTATTTAAGAAAATCATTAATCGTGATATTCTCCCTCTCCCAGCCAATGCAACAGGTTAAATACTTGCGATAAAAATCACGCGTACGAATACATTATCTGTGAAGAACCAACCCCGTAAAAATCGTCGGAAGGACGCGACGAGAGGCAGTCTACGATAGGATTTAGCTCCGAGGGAAGGGGGAAGTAAGCTTGATGTCGATGATGAACTTTTTAGTCTCGGCGTCAGTTTTATAACGTAAACAAATATTGGCGGGATTGGCAAGGAATTATGGGATATGAAGCATCAGAGAACAAATGATATCAAATACATTCGAAACAAAAAGAATTTAGTTTCAGAATAAAATGAAAAAAAAGTAATTTAATGGGTTGTATAAGATTAGACGAATGGATTTAAGGTTTTTAGAATAATGAAAGAATACGCATTTAAAGCATGGAAAAAAGATAAAAGATATTTAAGATAGTATTAAAGCTAAGTATAAAAGGTAGCTATTATAATAATTTGGAATAGTTTAATTAAGATAAAAGGGCGAAAATTTTTATTATTACACACACACACACACACACACACACACACACATATATATACATAAGTCAACATTTCAACGGAGGGTGTTTTTGGGATCTGGGGGTTATGATCGGCGAAAATGTAGCAACATTCCCGAAGTGTTTTCCTTCGGACGACTGCAATAGGCAGCTTTTTACTTTTTGTAATGAAAGCTACCTAAAAGTTTCCACGATTTTGGCTACTGTAAGAACACTTGATTAATTAAATCACACGAAAATTTTGCAAACTGGGTGAAAACGTTTCCATTACCTGTGATTTATTCTGTGTAGGTTATTCAGACATCAGACGAGACGTCAAAATTATTAAGGTTTCTGGGTCACTTGTGTGTCCGTCATATTTTCCTGGGATAGATCCATTGACAGAGCATTGGCAATTTCCGCCAAACGGTCCCTTGTTCGAATCCTGTACTGGATACTTTTTCACTAAGTTTGGAAAAAGTACAACTCGCGTGATTTAATTAAGGGGACACACTACCTTTTAAACTACTTTTTCGATTTTGAATAATACTCTAATATACATAAATATAATATCACTACAGATATTAGGTACTATAAAGCAAATATAATTTCATATAATT
Source organism: Maratus speciosus (assembly GCA_963932465.1). Lineage (NCBI taxonomy): Eukaryota > Metazoa > Arthropoda > Arachnida > Araneae > Salticidae > Maratus > Maratus speciosus. Next base: position 65,196,001 of record OZ010789.1, read on the forward strand.
AAAAAAAATCTTGTAGAACAGCCTATTTAACTATCAAAATTAAAATATATATATATATATTTAATCCCTACTACTTTTTTAAATATGAATATTTTTGCTTCAATTTTTTTCCATATTCCTTAGATTATACTACATAAAACTGCGCATGGATTTTTAGATGTATGGGATATTATATTTAATATAAATCTTTATCTCTTTTGTATAGCAAAAAAATCAAGGAAAAATAATTGAAATTCTTAAAAAAAAACAAAACAACTATAAGCTTGAATGTTAAATCCATGCACAATTTTATGTAGTATGTTTTTAGGATTACGAAAAAAAATTTTAAAGCAAAAATATTCATATTTAAAAAAGTAGTAGGGATTTAAATTTTTTTTTAATTTAAATTTTAGTTAAATAGGCTGTTATACAAGATTTTTTTTTAATTATGTGAAATTATATTTGCCTTATAGTATTAAATATAATATCACTACAGATATTACAGTATATTACAGTTATATTCAAAATTGAAAAAGTGATTTAAAAGGTACTGTGTCCCCTTAATCAAGAATAAATGTGAGGTCCCACATGAGAGTTTCTGTTTTTTATCACATATTATGGGTCACGACTACTAAAATTATACCTGTGGCTGTACGATCCATGAAGGATCAGAGCCTACAGTGCCCAACTCTAATTACTTGACCCTGGGCCCAGAGGTGCTATGCAGCATGATCCCCGGTCGGGTGGTCAGCCCAACGCGAGACCCTCCGTGTGTAGTTCTCAAACAAGATTGGTGCTCATTTTGTCGATCTCGAAGGGGTGAAAAGTTCAGTGAACCATACGCAGCCGGCAGCTGAACTCGCGACCTGTAGCTTTGCAGACAGGCGTGCTGACCACTATGCTACTGGGCTTCAGGTCACGACTACACTCCAACATTAATCAAAGTGATGATGTAAGTAAAGATACGCCAGAATACATAGATAGAGCAGATACCCTAGATATATATTTGTTAATATGTCTCAAGAAAAAAATACTAACAAGGCATCTTTATAGATGTTACAAAGAACAAAAGAAACAGTGTTCTAAAAGGTTCTCCTTTTCACTATTTTTTTTCACTATTTGATTTGCAATAGATAAAAAAAGTCTTAATAAATGAAGAAATCTTTCTTTATTTCTAGAAAATCAATTCTCATTGTTCATGAAAGAAAAATATGTATTTCTACAAATGTAATTATGGTGGCTTTGTGAGCAGCACAAAGAAAGTTGTCAATTTTCGTATATTTGACGAACCATAACCTATTATGCCTAAAAAATTCTGTAAAAAATATTTGAATATTTTAAAGGAAATTTTATTTAGTATATCCTTCTGTATGCTTATAATAATCCTTTAAATTACCTTTGTTATCGTAGACTTTTTTTTAACAGCTATCATAAAAAACATTTATAAGATTTTTTTTAGATTTTCTTAGTCTTTAAACCAGATTATACGTTCCAAATTCTTATCCATACTTTTTTGTATCTTTTAAATATAGGATTAGTCAATTATATTATCCATTTGGCAATTTTTTCTATTCTCAAATACAAATTCTAGTTACTAGAATTACTATCCACATTCTTTATTTATATTTACTCCTATCAGATTATATTCATAACTTTTTTATTTAAAGTTACAGAGAAAGTAACCTTTTTTTTTTTTTTTTTTTTTTTTGCTCTGTAGCCAGTTGTTTTTGTCATACTAAATCTATTCGCACATTCAAAAAACAAACTCAAGAAGTTATAAAAAAGAATTCACTCTGAAGAGAATTCAGCTCGCCTTTTCGTTCTTGATGAGTTTTATTTGATATAGGTTGACTGCTCCAGTAGTTGATACCCCTCCAGTAGTTGATAAAATTTTTGAAATATTGCACCATTTCAGGTGGAAATGATTTTTACACCTGGCACTAGACATAATATTTTTATTTGAATGTTGGAACACCTGTTGTCACATAGTTGTCAATTGCCTGCTGTAAGAGAAGCCATTTTATGAATTTTTTCTATTAGAAAATGTAAAAATTTAGTTTTTGATTAGTAGGAGACCATTACGCTAAGTTAAAATAATCTACTTCCTTCTTGCTTATTTCAAATAATAGTTTTATATGAATTATTGTTAATCACAGCTTAAGCATGATATTTTTTGAATTTTCGACTGATTTCTTCGAATGATCAACTACTGGGTAAATGGCAATTAAAGAAACTATTTACTTATAATTTTGTTGCTATTTAAAATCAGCAGATTTTATTTTTGCACATTATAGGACATCGATTAAGGGTTGTAGCAATCATGTTAGTTTACTTCTAAAATTTAAAAGGAAGGAAATATTATAAAAACCCCGTAGCACCGACCTTATTTGATCAACTACTGGCTCCGACACCCTATATCAAATATTTTCTACATATTTATCAATGTGGCATCGAATTATGAAATTCGAGTCTTGTTTCACGAAAGGAATAATAAGATAAATCAAATAACATTATGTCTGTCATCAAATAACCTATGCCTAATTAATTTTTATAAGTATGGCTTTGTTTTTTAGAAAAACATTGAAGCGTTAATTTCTTTATCTTCTCATTTTTAAATAACTACAAATATAATTAAATATATATATATTCTTAATACATTATGATACTAATTTGAATTGGCTTTCCTTCATAGATATGTCAAAATGCTTTGATTCAATTAACTCCATTTTATGCTACATATGTCATGGACGATAAAATTGAAAATTTCGGGTTCATTTTATAGTCATGTTTTTAAAATTAATTTAATGTTTTTCTGACAATTATCAAAGAATGTAAAAAAGAGTTTCAGTAACACTAAAACAAATAATATTTTTGTAATAAAAAATCATCAAAAATAGTTAAACTTAATCTTACTGCATATTTGTTTTACATAAAAAAGCACTAAAATAATTGAAAACATTCTAAATACTTCTAAAAAATCCATGTAGTTACTTTCTTTTAAAATACGTTTTATTTCATCGTTAATTTACATTAAACAATGACTAAACGAGTTTACACGATCGTGTTTAGATAAACGAATTTAGACGAAATACTTACGAAAGCAACATATATATATCTAGTGGAGGTAGAGAACATTATGTATCAACATTATGTATAAATCACTAGCACTAGCACTAGAGTAAATCTGAGGAAATATTTCTTCTCTAGCTTTTCTTGGTATTTGTAGAAATCTTGCTCCAAGATTTTAAGATCTATAAAGCCATCGGCGTTTGTTTAAAGATTTTCTAAAATGTAAAATGTGTTTTTACGTAAAATGTTAGATAAGAATATATTTTCTTTTTAAATAACGACAATTTTTGCTTGGGAAATTAGATATTTTTGTTATTTATTTTTAATCATTTTCAGTTTGTTAAGGAAGAAAATAATCACTTTTGTTCTAGATTTGATTAAAACATTAATACAGTTTTAATTTTGTTTCCAGAAAATCTTTCCTTTTGAACGATAAATGTTTCGCAACTTAATGTGGCTAAGAGAATGCACGTTTGGTTCCAATATACGTTCTCTATGGAGTACTAAAACTTAAATTTGGTGTCTTAATCTATACTGGGCTATCCTGACTTCGTTAAACTATACATTAAAATGGTAGAAGTTCCACAGGTAATTTCGGTAGGTGCAAATCTACGATTTTGGTCTTAAAAATTATCTTTGAGTTTGAATAATATATATGATTATATTAGATATTATATATTACACAGTTCGAAGAACGAAAACATAAATAAATTTTACAGTATAAAAAATAACAGATAAAAGTTAGCTGAAATTTCTAGCATTACAATAATGCTTATTCATTAAAATGTGTATAAAGAGTATTTTAAAGAACATTATCCTCTACATATTCTCAACCATGCGTTAAATATCCATCATTCATTTTATTTTTATTATATTTCTGGACATTGTTATAAAAAACCCCTGAAGATTAATCTCAAACATTTTTTTTTTCATTCGAAACAAGCACTAGGCAGTTTATTTTTGAAAAAATCTTTCCTAATTATATCTAAGTAAATATAAAACAATATGTCTGGAGATAAAGTGATTTGTGCATTATAAGAAGTTAAGACTGAAGTAATTTTCTTAATTGAAGAGAAACTATCAAGAAACAGTTTTTTTAGATAATCGTATAAAAGATTTATTTTTCCACCTATAAACTTTATTAATAAGGGAATGTTTTTGTGTAAGTCCGTCTTTTTGCTTGTTGGCGTTGTCCAGAGAAATCTAGCATTTAGGGGTCTACAAATTTGGTTCCGAATACACTAGGCAGGTCCAAATGACCCATCTTCAGATTTTGAATTTTTTAATTAGATATTTTGACATTCTATGAGGATTTGCACATTTCTTCGAACTTCCAATATCATCGGCAGTTTGAATTTAATGTTTTTGCCTATATAGTACATTTTGTGCTAATCTTCAACAATGCTTATTTAGAATTCGTACAACAATTTTAAACTCACCATTTTGCCAAAAATGAAAATATATTATTTTTACCAGCAAATTGCTATTTAATATGTTAACCATCCAATATTTTATTTTATGTCTCTGTGTGGAGCATACTTTCGGGAATGAATAAAAAAAAAAATTAAGAATGTGAAATACATTTTTTAAATTAATTATTAAAGAAAGTATGGCCATTGATTTTTTTAAACAAAGGAATGAATGATAGGGAAAAAATTCAGCGTTAATTTATTAAGCAACCTTCTTTATTGCCAAAAACCGTTACGACGTATGTTACTTTGTGGTTGAGAAGTTAAAAAAATGGCTTATAAAAAGTGGTGAGTTTGCATAGATATCCCTCGTGGTAGAGGAAAATGACTGAATTCAACACTGGTTTTGTACAGTAAATGTTATTATCCGGAGCCCGGGAAACGCCGGGTGAGTCAGCTAATTTTCTAATCAAATCATTCTGTAAAGCATTTAGAATTTTTTGTATCCTGCTAATTAGTTTCCAAAGACAAAGAAAATAGGCGATTTTTATATTTTAATTAATTTACATAATATAAAGTTTTTTGACATTTACAAAAGAAAAAAAAACAGTTTTATTCAGGGGTCAGCAAACATTTTGGCTGCGAGCTTCTTCTTATTCCTTTTTACGAATAGTAAACTTTGACTTATTTAATTGCTTAATTTACGTGATTAAATAAGGCGAATTAAATTGTCCGGAAATAATGGTAGCTCTAAATCCCACGTGCCGCATGATTTGTTGCACTAGATTGCAGTGATATTTATACACTGTAAAAAAAAAAAAAAAATACTGCCAGCTTTCTGGTAGGAATCGGAAAAGTAGTTGCCCTTATCGTACCGGAATAATTTCCGACCCAGCTCGGAATAAAATCCGTAAAAATAAGGAAATAGTCAATAAAACGGTATTTTACGGATTTTATTCCGAGCTGGGATGGAAATTATTCCGGTACGATAAGGGCAACTATTTTTCCGATTCCTACCGGAAAACTGCCATTATTGTTTTTACAGTGTAGGCCGAAGGAAAATGATAATGTACTTTAAAATGATTAATATCGTAACTTAATGTAAAATTTATAAATAATTTGTCTTTGGTACAGTGCATTTGAAAGCTACCTATACATTGTGAAATATTTATTTTGGGCTAGATAGATTTTATGCCACCGATACAGGAGTATTAATGGCTAATGCAAGCAGAGAAATGTCGTTGTTAGTATTTTCACAAAAATTTCCCAACTATAAAAATATATATATATAAAGATCATATCAAATTTTAATAATGAGAAAGAAAAGCTAATTGAAAGAGTAGAGGCGTATATCTTTCCCAGCCCTTCATGTTTTCATATCTTTGAGTGGAAAAAAAAAAAAAAAAAAAAAAAAAAAAAACACTATGGTAAATGCACGAGCCAACCGTTATCATCAAGTTTTCAGGTGTGTTCCACCAAGATATGACTTGGGAGACCGATTCCCTTAGAATATGCAAATCAAGTATTAACTAATTCTAGAATTTCAGCCGTGAACTTGATGATAAGGTGTTGAACGTGATGATGAGGTGACGCCTCCCGGTCTATAACTAGTTTTAACGAAATATGAGTGCACTATGTCTAAAACATTTCGTATAATACGCCATTTATCATTCTACATTTTGTATGTGCATATAAAGGGGGGATATTGACATTAGAAATAATACGTTTGATGATACTTAACCTAAAAGTATAACGAAAATTCGGTAGGCAATGTCAGAAATCGGTAAAAACTGCTATTTATGATACGATATCTCATTGATCTTTGTGTGCTACATACCCGTTAAGTTCAATATGCGATGTTAGATGCAGGTAAAAAATTCCAGCTAATGCTACATCATTAATTATTGTACGTTACATATTAATTGAGAAAAAGGGATGTTGATAACATAAATAATATATGTGGTAGAGTTTTCTATCAAGAAAACAGCGATAGACAGTGCTGTGTTTGTACAAAATCGAGAGTGTTTACACTAATAGGCGGAGGTTATATGCCAAAGCTATACGCTATAGTTTTTCTTTAGAAACAAAGTGAATACAAAGTTTCTTTAAATGTTCTCGAGAATCTTAAAGCTTTAAAATTTTCGAAACTTTAATTTTTTTAGATATTAAACTCCTCACTGCAAATAAAGGCGTCTTAAATTCAGACACATATGTGACTGAAAAAGTAATTCAGACACTTAAGTGTCTGAATATGTAATTTCAGACATCATAGGTGTCTGAAATTAAGACACTTAAGTGTCTTACTATGATCATGGTATAAACACTGTAAACTGAAATGTCTGAAATTCAGACACTTAAGTGTCTGAAAATGGAGTGTTCAATTTTCAGACGTTTTAAAGTGTCTTAATTTTTAAGGCACGTGTATCCGTCTGAATTTAAGACAGTTGAAACGTCTGAATCGCATCCATCTTTGATCAACCTGCCTGTTCAGCAATAGGCAGCCGTTTTTTTCACTTTTTTGTAAGCTTTATACACTGTAAAAAGTATCCGTTAAAATATGGAAATTGTACTGTCTATTCAGACACCCATTTACGTTATTTATTTTAATGTAATTTTTTTTCCGTACATTCCAGAAAATTTTCCATTTTTTTTTTTTTTTTGCATATTTCTGTATTTAAAAAGTTCCATTTAAAAGATAAAATATAACCTTTCTAGGACAAACCCATATAATTCAATCCCCTTTTCAAAAATCACCTATATTAGACAGGATTTATTTATTTATATTCATACCAGTGTGTTATTTCCAAGAAATCATGAAATTTTTCATTTCAGCGAAATTTCCGTTATACAGAGGTTTACTTCAGTTTTATTTACTGTTAATTGAGTTACAGTTAGGAAATAATTTTTAGTAGTACGTTTAAAAATATACGATATAACCATGCTGAAAGCGAAATTTTGCCCAGTCTTATTCGATTCCTTCTTAAAAAGTTTGATTGCATAATACTTGCGATACCTACTGTTATAGAAACCTGTTTAAAGAGGATCGCTTATAATTCGATAGGTAATTTATTCATCAAAAAATAGAAAACTTATTTCGATCACATATTTTCTGAATAACATCATCTGCCAATTACATGATTTAAGAACAAAAATGAATTAAAATTTATACATTTCCAATTTGGAGTGGAAATTAAACCTTCAATTTTTGAAAATGAATAGTGGCGCCATCTCGTGTAGTCAAAGTAATCTATCTGGAAATAAAACTACAGCGAAAAGTCGATGCATGACGTTAATGACTTTAGCGTATACCAGTGGTTCCCAACCTTTTTTTGGCCGTGCCCCACCTAGGCATCTCTAAAATCATGATGCCCCCCCCCCCCCCTCCCTTCTATATTATATAAATATTGTCACATAAAAAATAAACTTCCATTTTCCCAGATGGATCCGAAAATAGCATTAAATCCATCATAAGTGATTTCACATTCTTTAATTTATCAAAATCATATTTTTTTTAATTACAAATATGCTTTTAACCTAACTCCATGAATGCAGTGATGCCATGGATCTTCGCATTTACATCGTTTTATTGTTTTTTGGCAACTTACCTCAAATTTTATAACTGACAAACAGTCTACATTTTTATTTTCGCAAAATTTCTTGAAAACATTTTCATATTTTGTATAATATCTGATAGAATTGATACATTTTATAATGGATTTTAGTACTTCATTAAGAATAAGTGATATTTGTTTATCGCCAAGACTGTATGGATAACATAAATCACAAGTAGCATTTCCGGGTTCACACTTTTATCCAGTTTAAGTTACTACTTACCTTTCCTCCCATAACATACTTCTTTGATAGCGGATTTTTTTCCCATTATTATTATTTGGGCCCCATGTTTTCTCCAATTTAAAATTTTATAATGCATATGTCATGAATTTCATATTCTGTATGTGGTCTGCAGAAGACCCATAAGAAGTTTACTTTCAACACTTTCCTTCCGTGATGCACACGGGGTTTTATTAATTTCATAAATGTAGCACCTCATTTTTATCATTCAAAACATTTTTTAATTTAAACATGCCCAAATAGTCAATTATAGATATACTCTACAAAATTTCCTATGTAAAATTTCCCTCGTGGGGCATATTACACTATGAATAGATGTACAAGTTTTTTTTAAAAATAAATAGTAAAAAAAAGAGGTGCAATTTACTAAAATAGTATTAAAACCAGAGAAATTAAATGATTCTTTATTAAATAAAAGGTTTCAAATTATAGAAGATAATCCATATTATTATTTCGGTGTCAGTGTATTTTTGAATTTTTAAATGGGATCGTTTCGGAAATTAATTTTTATTCAGTTATTTTTAAATTTTTTCATCTATTATTTCTATTTTTAGACTAACACACTACTTTCATTAGAAAAAAATGACAGAAAATTTGTTAATAAGAAGTCTGAAATTGCCCCCCTGAAAAGCCATATTGCCCCCCTGTGGGGCGTACGCCCCACGTTGGGAACCACTGGCGTATACCCTCTGCCATACGTGTACTCTGTGTTTTGTTTTACGACTACAGCACTGGGTATAAACTGTTCAGAATGATACTAAATTGGAAAAAAACTTACTGCTACTTAAGGGGACCGGGAAAGCAAAATTCAACCAAAAAATCGATTTTTACTTTTTTATATCATTAAATATCCAACGATGTGTCACACATATTTATATATGAAAAAATAAGTGTTGAAATTATTCATTTATTATTCATTATTTCATATTTCACGACTTTTTCTCAAAACTTGGATTTTTCATGTTTATGTTTCTTTTTTTCAATATCTATTAAACTTAAGAACTCAGTTTTTTTTTTATATTTGTGTTATGTTATATTGTATACTTTAACTCTGGGATTTAATGATTTGTTGAAAATTATTTATTTTTGGCAGTGAAATCTTACCAAAAATGCTAATTTAAAAATGATTTTCAATAAATAATTAATTTTGAGTTTCACATAGAACGAAAATGGTCTGTTAAAATACGTAAAGTATGTTATTCTGTCTACTCTAAAAAATCTAGATCTCTATCTTTCACAATTTCTGAGAAAAAGGTACATAAAGTTGGTGAATTTAACATGGCGGAGATAGGGCTTTCCCGGTCTCCTTAAAAACATTGCTTATGCTTGATGAATAACATTATTTTGAAAAGTCTGCCGACGAAGTCGTAGCCGAGTGGTTAGCGCGCCCTTCTCCTACGCAGAGGACTCTGGATCGAATCCCACCTGTGGTAAGTGTTAATGTTTACTCTAGTTTGGAATGAATACTATATAATTCAGATGGCCTTTGGTTAGTGGTTGTATATAAGATATGGAGATTAGTTCTTGAAAAATTATGTTTTATCTTTTAAATGGAAATTTTAAATATAGAAATATGCAAAATAAATGGATTTTTTTCTGGAATTTACATCAGAAAATTTCAATTAAAATATGTAAATTATACTGGAGTCTCGAGGGGCTACAGTTTCCATATTTTTAGGGATATATATATATATATATATATATATATATTACACCGTATAATGCTTACGAAAGAAAAAAAAAAGGTGAAAAAATGTTTCTTGAAGTGGTCAAACATGGATGCAATTCAGACATTTGAAGTGTTTGAAATTCAGACGCATACAAGTGTCTTAAAAATTAAGACACTTTAAAACGTCTGAAAATTGAACACTCCGTTTCAGACACTTAAATGTCTGAATTTAAGACATTTCAGTTTACAGTGCTATCTTTTCTGAACATTTTGATATAAGGGTCTTCTTGAAATTCCGATTAGAACAGAAGTTATGGCTTTCAGAATTGTACACGCTCAATAGCTGATGCGGTGTTTCCGAAAATTTTAAGTCATTTTTCTCCAAATGACGTTTTTGGGCACACTGTAAAAAAATACTGCAACTTTTCCGGTAGGAATCGGAAAAATAGTTGCCCTTATCGTACCGGAATAATTGCCGACCCGGCTCGGAATAAAATCCGTAAAAATAAGGAAATAGTCAGTACAACGGTATTTTACGGATTTTATTCCGAGCTGGGTTGGAAATTAAAAAAAAAAAAAATAGGACCAGATTTCCTGTAGGAATCGGAAAAATAGTTGCTCTTATCGTACCGGAAAAATTAAAAATTTCCGACCCAGCTCGGAATAAAATCAGTAAAATCGGAATAAAATCCCTAAAATTAGAATAAAATCCGTAAAGTACCGTTTTAATGAATCTTTCCTTTTTTTTACGGATTTTATTCCGAGCTGGGTCGGAAAATTTTCCGGTACGATAAGGGCAGCTATTTTTCCGATTCCTACAGGAATAGTGTTCGGATTTTTTTACAGTGTGCATAATGCGCACGATATCTCAAAAACTTCTGCATATTTTATCATGAAATTTTCAAAACATATGTTTCATGTTAGTGTGTATAAACGGAACCTAAAATTTCCTTTTTATTGTTCAAAAATATTTTTTAGGTAATTATATTCTTGAAATTTTCTAATTTTTGAATTAGCTAAATAAAACTTTATATTAAAAATATAAAAATGCTTTAAATACAAATTTATTTAGGTTCAAGGTAATTATTACAATATCAATATTTTCATTCTAGTTGCAAAATGTTTTTTTGTAATCCTGTGCGTAATATGTTATGCCGATTTTCTACTCGTCAAATGTCTGACAGTTTGGAGTCCCCTGTAAATGATAATTCTGTATCTTGAACTTTTCTAAATGCATGAAATAAAAGAACATGCTTATATCTTTCATCCCAATTAAAATTGTGTCTTAAAATCAAATACATTTTAAGATAGTAAATGCTGAAAATGGTCTTTTTCCCTTTTTTTTCTTATTTTTACAATTTTAAGAACTCTGAGACCCCTTAAAAAATCCAGAAGGTATGCGGCGTATATCACCTCCGCTACACCTCTTTCGCAATAAGCTGGGACTCTGACAAAATCATTAAAACTTTGTCCTTTAAACTTCCTTTTTAACTATTTCCTGTTCTTTTTTCACAAGCGTTACTGAAACAATTTCAATGTATTTACTCTTTTTTATATAACTTAGCCATTTTTATGTATGTAAAGATGGAATTTTATAATTGATTTTTCACAATTCACGATTGGATAAAAGTTTTAAAAAATTGTGTACATATATATATATAAATAGGTGTATTTCCAAAGACAATATTTTAATATTTTTATGACTGAAATATCAATTAATACGAGTAGACCTATTTTAAGACGTTTTCCCGTTTACTAGTCTTAGGTTATGAATCTCCAAGTATTGGTTAGGTTTACAATTATTAAATGGCTATATTAGCAATAGAGTTAATTATGCCAACACCCCCCAAAATCTGCCAAATGCATGTGAAACTACGACAACGTAATATTTTAAACACTAAAAAGTAGAAAAAATATATAAAAAGAGTTCAATAACTAAAAGATACGTTTTAGCAAATTAATAGTTTAATAATAATTCAGTTTGGATTATACGCTAAAAAATCAATTTTACACAACAGCACAGAAATCATGAATAGTGGTTTAAATAAGGTTTTTTCTTTCATTTTGCCCCATCTTGAAAAATAAACATACCAAAAATTATATGTATTTTTTTAAATAAAAGCCGCTAATTAGCGCTTGCTACCAAGCGTAAGGAAGCTGTTCTTTTCCATAATCAGGGCCCACGTCAAGTTAATGTATTGTTACAGACTTTATTATTATTATTATTATTATTCTGTAAAAACAAGAATTCCATTCATGAAATTGAACGTGATTTAAAAAAAGACTTTGAATGCTTGTAAAAGAATGTTATTTTTTAAAACTATTTCTACTTTTATAGTTATTTTTTTAATTGTTTTGTAAAAAAATAACATATTATATGATCAATTTCTGAAAACAAAAAACAATAGTTACGCAGTTTTGAAAAAAAAAACTGTTATTTTAACGTTACAAATATCAATTGATTTTTAAGAAAAGAATTGATCAAAATGTATTTAATTACTATATCAGAACCATAAAAACTTTTGTAAATAGTATTTGTTGAGAAATTGGAACATAAATCTTAGCCCCTTTTCACTGATTCTGCAACTATGCCTGCTCCACTAAATATTCAAAATTATATTTCCGCAATCTATTTTAATTTTTTATTTATTCATGAAAAAAATGTGATTTTATTCATTGTGGAACACAATTTAATTAATATTTCATAATTATAAACCACATTTATTAAAACAATATGCTGATGATAATAAACATGTTTACTAGAAATTGCTTATTAACATTAATCCCAGCGGAGAGTTTATCAGTTTATTTTGAAAGCTGTGATTATTTTAATCAACTTTGAAGTTTTCAAGAGGAAATGCAATGTAATCAAATTTTAATATGAATAGTGATGGAATTAATGAGTAAGCGGAAATTTCTGGCTGAGTGCTTTATCTGACACAGTATTTAAATTAATATATGCCACATATTTTACAATTATCTGTACGTACTATTTAAGATAACATAATCTTTACATACTGGAAAAATAATATTATATGATACATTTAATATTGCTTTAGTAATGACGACATACTTAGTTTTCAGAATTCAAGTATTTACATCGACAAACATACTTTCTTTCATTTTTATTAGTAAAATAAAAGAATTAGAGATTCATTTTTCTAAAATATTATATAATCCGTGTATTTTGTGTATAATGGTATATTGATTATAAATGGCAATTTTATTTTACAAAACAAAATATTATATAATTATATAAGAAAATAACTTGCAAAATAAAAATACATATGCTAAATATGATTACAGTAAACATAAAGGATTAAAAACATTATAATATACTGCATTACCAATATAACAAGAAAACTATATCTCCAACCAAAATTTGCTTTTACAGATTAATTTAAAAATAGTAAAAGAACTTATCCATCAAGATTTTATTTCCCGTCTGTTTTCCGGCAGCGAGATCATATACAGTTAATCAGATTCCTTTAAGTTACTTAAAATTTTGGCGCGAGAAGATTAATAAATTTTAAAATAAGGTAAACTATACCTCGTTTACAAATGATAATTTTTATTAAAGTACATACTTTCATGATACACTCCGAGATTGAATAGAATAGACTGTTTAACCCTTTATGTACTGAATTAGGAATTCACTGCAAATAAAGGTGTCTTAAATTCAGACACATATGTGACTGAAAAAGTAATTCAGACACTTAAGTGTCTGAATATGTAATTTCAGACATCATAGGTGTCTGAAATTTAGACACTTAAGTGTCTTACTATGATCATGGTATAAACACTGTAAACTGAAATGTCTGAATTTCAGACACTTAAGTGTCTGAAAATGGAGTGTTCAATTATCAGACATTTTAAAGTGTCTTAATTTTTAAGACACGTGTATCCGTCTGAATTTAAGACAGTTCAAACGTCTGAATCGCATCCATCTTTGATTAACCTGCCTGTTCAGCAATAGGCAGCCGTTTTTTCACTTTTTTGTAAGCTTTATACACTGTAAAAAGTATCCGTTAAAATATGGAAATTGTACTGTCTATTCAGACACCCATTTACGTTATTTATTTTAATGTAATTTTTTTTCCGTACATTCCAGAAAATTTTCCATTTTTTTGCATATTTCTGTATTTAAAAAGTTCCATTTAAAAGATAAAATATAACCTTTCAAGGACAAACCCATATAATTCAATTCCCTTTTCAAAATTCACGTATATTAGACAGGATTTATTCATTTATATTCATACCAGTGTGTTATTTCCAAGAAATCATGAAATTTTTCATTTCAGCCTAATTTCCGTTATACAGAGGTTTACTTCAGTTTTATTTACTGTTTATTGAGTTACAGTTAGCAAATAATTTTCAGTAGTCCGTTTAAAAATATACGATATAACCATGCTGAAAGCGAAATTTTGCCCAGTCTCATTCGATTCCGTCTTAAAAAGTTTGATTGCATAATACTTGCGTTACCTACTGTTATAAAAACCTGTTTAAAGAGGATCGCTTATAATTCGATAGGTAATTTATACATCAAAAAATAGAAAACTTATTTCGATCACATAGTTTCTGAATAACATCATCTGCCAATTTCATGATTTAAGAACAAAAATGATTTAAAATTTATACATTTCCAATTTGGAGTCGAAATTAAACCTTCAGAGAATGAATGAATAGTGGAGAGAATGAATATTTTTGAGAATGAATAGTGGCGCCATCTCGTGTAGTCAAAGCAATCTATCTGGAAATAAAACTACAGTGAAAACTCGATTCATGACGTTTATGACTTTAGCGTATACCCTCTGCCGTGCGTGTACCCTCTGTTTTTTTTACGACTGTGTAATTACCATTACACTGTGTATAAACTGTTCAGAATTATACTAAATTGGAAAAAAACTTACTGCTACTTAAGGGGACCGGGAAAGCAAAATTCAACTAAAAAATCGATTTTTACTTTTTTTATATCATTAAATAGTTTAAACTTTTATCCAACGATGTGTCACACATATTTATATATAAAAAAATAAGTGTTGAAATTATTCATTTATTATTCGTTATTTCATATTTCACGACTTTTTCTCAAAACTTGGATTTTTCATGTTTATGTTTTTTTTTTCAATATCTATTAAACTTAAGAACTCAGATTTTTTTTAATACTTGTATTATGTTATATTATATACTTTAACACTGGGATTTAATGATTTGTTGAGAATTATTTATTTTAGGCAGTGAAATCTTACCAAAAAAGCTAATTTAAAAATGACTTTCAATAAATAATTAATAATTAATTTTGAGTTTCACATAGAACGAAAATGGTCTGCTAAAATACGTAAAGTATGTTATTCTGTCTACTCTAAAAAATCTAGACCTCTATCTTTCACAATTTCTGAGAAAAAGGTACATAAAGTTGGTGAATTTAACATGGCGGAGATAGGACTTTCCCGGTCCCCTTAAAAACATTGTTTGTGCTTCATAAATAACATTATTTTGAAAAATCTGCCGACGAAATCGTAGATGAATGGTTAGCGCACTCTTCTCCTACGCAGAGGACTCTGGATCGAATCCCACCTCGGGTAAGTGTTAAAGTTTACAGTAGTTTGAAATGAATACTATATACGTTAGATGGCCTTTGGTAAGTGGTTGTATATAAAATATGGGGATTAGTTCTTGAAAAATTATATTTTATCTTTTAAATGGAAATTTTTAAATACAGAAGTATGCAAAATAAATGGATTTTTTTTCTGGAATTTACATCAGAAAATTTCAATTAAAATATGTAAATTATACTGGAGTCTCGAGGGGCTACAATTTCCATATTTTTAGGGATATATATACATATGTATATATATATATATATATATATATATATATATATATATATATATATATATATATATATATATATATATATATATTTTTTTTTTTTTTTTTTTTTTTTTTTTTACACCGTATAATGCTTACGGAAAAAAAAGGTGAAAAAATGTTTGTCGAAGTGGTCAAACATGGATGCAATTCAGACTTTTGAAGTGTTTGAAATTCAGACGCATACAAGTGTCTTAAAAATTAAGACACTTTAAAACGTCTGAAAATTGAACACTCCGTTTCAGACACTTAAATGTCTGAATTTAAGACATTTCAGTTTACAGTGTTCATGAAAATTTTATTTTCTAAAGCATTTTTCTTGAAAATTTTACCTTCTAAAGCATTTCTCGTGAATTCTTTAAACTACATTAGAAGATTTATATAATTATTTAATAAATTGTAGAAGGATTTTAGAAGGATTAATTAAATTTGAATTTATAGGGATTTTGTGTAATATTTTTAACCCCACTCAAATCTTTTATTTTAAATATTTTTCTTAATATTTTGTAGAATTAGGAAATGTACAAATATAATGTTCTTACAATAGAAGCATAGAAATATTTCCGAATTGAAATATTCAGCCTCCCCCCCCCCCCTGATGCCAACAAAGCTGAAAAAATGCAAAGGCAAAAGAAATCATAATTAAAAAAATAATTTTGTTTTATGCAACCAATAATGCTTTTGGAACAACATAAAGTAATGTATATATATAACTCATTCTAATCCGTATTACAACTAATCGATGCATTAAATGTATTTTATAAAAAGTTATTTTAATGGTACTTATAAGTACCAACCGTAGATAAAGTGTTAAATATTGTTTTTTTTTCTATCCTGTTGTCACAACTTAAAAGATAAACGTAACAAAAGTTATAATTTTACTTTAAGAAATTTGCTAATTTGCGCTTGGTACCAAGTGTAAAAAATAATTTATTTTTCATAATCAGGGCTCTCGTCAAGTTAAAGTATTGTTACTAATTCTTTTTGAAAAGACATGAATAGATTTCATGAAATTAGACGAGAATTTGTAGAAAACATTAAATGCTTATAATAGACTTATGTTTTAAAACTCTTTTTACATTTATAGTTTTTTTAAATTGACTTATTAAAAAATAATTTATTATTTGATCAATTTGTGAAAAAAAACTAAAAAAAAAATCAATAGCTAATTTTAATAGATCAATAGATAACTTCAATCAATCAATAGATAATTTCAATCAATCACTATGCTTTTTTTCAAACAAACACAAAATATTTTTTAGCGTCAAAAATAGCAATTGATTTACCGGAAAAGAAATTTATCAAAATGTATTTTAATACTATATAAGAATCGTAAAATCTTTTGGAAATAGTAATTGTTGAGGAAATGGAACATAAATATCAGCTGTCTTTCATTGATTTTGCAACTATGACTTCTGCACTAAATGAGTGAAATTATATTTTAGAGCATAATATTCGCAAGTATTTTTAATTTGGTAATCATGAATTAAAAAGTAAGATTTTATTCATTGTGGAACACAATTTAATGAATCTTTCATAATTATAAAGCCCATTTATTAAAACCATACGCTGACGATAAGAAACATGTTTAATAGAATTTGCTTATTAACATTAACTTCAGCGGAGAGTTTATCTGTTTAATTTGAAAGCTGTGATTATTTTAATGAACTCTGAAGCTTTCTAGAGGAAATGCGATGTAATCAAATTTTAATATGAATAGTGATGTAATTAATGAGTAAGAGGGAATTTCTAGCTGGGTGCTTTACCTGGTACAGTATTTAAATTAATATATGCCATATATTTTACAAATCTCTCTACATAACATTTAAGATAACATAATCTTTACATACTGGAAAAATAATATTAAGCTAGATAATATTAGATACATTTTAAATTGCTTTAGCAATGATAACATTTTGCCTTAGTTTTCAGAATTGAAGTGTTTACATCGACAAAAATAATATTTTCCTTTAGTTAGCAAAATAAAACCATTAGAGATACACTTTCTAAATTATTATACAATCTGTGTATTTTAGGTATGCTGGGGTAATTTGATTATAAATGGAATTTTTTTTTAATAATACATAACATTATATAATTAGGTAAGAAAATAATTTATTATCATTAAAAGAAAAAGGAAATACATTTGCTAAAAGTGATTACAGTAAACATAAAGGCTTACAAACATTTTAATACGTTACTAACACAGCATCATAATATAACAAGAAACTACAGCTTTAGTCAGACTACATAACGTAAAGCTTTTACAGATTAATAAAAAAAAATAGTAAAATAATTTATCCATCAAGATTTCATTTTCCATCTTTTATCCGTGAATCAATAGAAATGTATATGCGCGGGGAGAGCGTATACAATGAATCAGCATCCTTTTCGTTACTTAAAATTTGGCGCGAGATGAAAGATAAATTTCAAAATAAGTTAAAATAAATCACGTTTACAAATGATAATTTTTATTAAAGTACATACTTTCATGATACATTCTTAAAAATTTGAAACAAACTGTCCAGTTATTCGACTATTTTTAAAGAAAAGGGTTACATAACCGTAATTTAACTCTATTCTGACCATATTATTGTGAATATTATGAACAGAGTTGAGTTAAACTACGTTTATATAACAGCTTTTTTTTTCTTCAAAAAACGGTGGTATGACTGGATAGTTTGTTAAAATTTTTTTATAGTGTACATGTTTGTTTATTAAGTTCATATTTCATTTTTTTCTGAATAGAGTTATCATGACTGTAGAAAGGTGTTCCATGATAATGATAAGGCTTGCACATTGTCATTTATTGACACCGAGAGACGAAACAGAACAAAAATATAAATCATTTACACTTTTTCCATCCTCGCTGAACTTCAACGTAAAAGCATAGGGTAAAGTGCCCATATTTCGTCCCCTCTCCCAATTTCGTCCCCTTAACTTCTCCACTTCTGCGAAAGTGGCGCCACTTATGACGCAAGACACAGGAGACCCGACGCTAACGAGAAGACAGGCTACCGCGGTGCATTCCATATACATTTTTTTACAGACCGCTGGAGTCACGTGAAACTGGGATGCACCAATGAAGGTGTGCGAAAAGAGCACCACGTCATTATAGCGGTCTGTAAACAAAGACACGTGGGATCCACCGCGGTAGCCTGTCTTTTTCGTTAGTCTCGAGAAGACCGAAGGTAAAAGGGGTCAGTGTTGAAAGTTTCGTTCGCCAAGACGCATACATAAATTAAATACGGCGAGTTTCCTATTTTTAAAAGACCTGAGTTCTTATTACGTCGTTTGTTGACGTTATTTACTGTACTGTACGTATTTATTTCCTAGTCATTGCATGTATTTTACGTTGGTAAGATGTTGGCAGTAGCATACAGTGATATTTAGGACGCTCAGTTCATCTTACGGGAACTGAAGATCCGTAATATTGGGAAGTAGCGTGATCCAAATTTTGTCCCCCTTGCAGTTCTTATTTTTGTTCCGGCGACGAAATTAGGAATGCTTTTTCATGACATTTTTCTTAATTTTTCCAATTGTTAGGATGGCTAATGCACAGTTATCAATCTTCCAATTCTTTGGATGCCAGTAAAATCTTACAAAAATGTTTTCTTTATTTAATTTCGTCAAAACTGCGATTATATAAAGCAAGTATTTCTGCATAAAAATATTGGTATAAAAAAAAATTGGGAGGTTGGAAATTATGCTAATGTTTCATTATGTTATTCTTCTGCTGATAATGTGCCTGACTTTAATGTTAATTAAATTACTTACTCATTTAGAAATAAATTTTGATTTAGTTACAAGTTACGACTTGGCGTATTGGATTTTTTTGGGGGACGAAATTAGGACCATTTTTTTTTTTTACATTTTTTACATACTTTTGAAAAAACAATTTTTCGCATTGTTAAAATTTTTTTTGTACGATATTTACCTACGTTTCTATATGCGTGGGTAGTTAGTCTATGTAAAATCCAAATTTGGCAGATTTTAACTGAAAATTACAACTTCCAAGGGTCTAAAAGAGACTGGGGGACGATAGTAGTAGGAAAACGACAGTTCGGGGACAGCCGCAGGCGGTATTGCGGTATGCACCGCCACCTGCACCGCAGCACCGCCGCCTCCACTCCCGTGCCCCCTCCTCCCACACCGCCTCCGGTCCCGCCTGCGACAAGGCACCCCCTCCAACACCGCCCCCTAGCGGGAAAAATAGCATTTTTAGAGTATTTTTCTGCTATAACATGAGAGTTGAACGTTAGATCGACTAGATTATCATACTATAAGATGAAGATTAAATTTACATTTAAATTTTGAACAATCTTTACCTTAATGAGTATTATTAGTTAAGCAAAATAATGGAAAATAACAATTTTAAAGGGAAAAAGCTGATTTCTGTAGATTTTCTTTCAACTGCAAGATCAGAATATCAACTTAAATGCAGAAAGTTAAACATATATTTGAATTTTGGATGATTAACATCTTAATGAGCATTATTAATTAAGCAAAACAATGAAAAATATCAATTTTTAATGAAAAAAGATGAATTTTTTCAATTGTAAGATCAGAATAACAAATTAAATGGAGAAAGTTAAACATATATTTGAATTTTGGATGATTAACATCTTAATGAGCATTATTAATTAAGCAAAACAATGAAAAATATCAATTTTTAATAAAAAAAGATGAATTTTTTCAATTGTAAGATCAGAATAACAAATTAAATGGAGATAGTTAAACATATATTTGAATTTTGGATGATTAACATCTTAATGAGCATTATTAATTAAGCAAAACAATGAAAAATATCAATTTTTAATGAAAAAATATGAATTTTTTCAAGTACAAGATCAGAATATACTCTTAAATGGGGAAACGTAAACGCGTACATTTGAATTTTGAAGAATCGTTACCTTAATGAACATTATTAATTAAACAAAACAATGAAAATAACAATTTTAAAGGAAAAAAGCCGATTTCTGTAGATTATTTTCAACTACAAGATCAGAATATCAACTTAAATTGAAAAAGTAAACATATATTTGAATTTTGAACAATCTTTACCTTAATGAGTATTATTAATTATGCAAAATAACAAAAAAAATATAAATTTTAATGGAAAAAGCAGATTTATTTATTTTTTTTTTCCAACGATAAAATGAGAATATCGTCTTAAAACGGAAATTTAAACATACATTTCAGTTTGAGAACAACCCTCACCTTAATTAATTTTCATTAACTGAAAAAATAACAAAAGTTAATATGGAATAAAAAGATGAATTTTATTAACTTTTATACTAGTTTGAGATTTTAACAGACATTTAAACACTAGTTATGTAAGATTTAAAACCTTAGACAAATACGTCCTAAGACATATATTAATTAATCAAAATAAATTCAATTTTCAGCTTAATCAATAACTGAAAATTTATCATTAAATATATATATATATATATATATATATATTTTTTTTTCATGATTGTACATATAAAAATAAGAGTTTACAAGCTAATTTCCTTAATTTTTAGAAGATTCAACAGAATATTTTCAACAAGTCTGGTATAAGAAAAAATAATTTCAACCCCTATTCACTATCGTCAACCGCTCACATTCCCTAAACTTGGGGGAACACAACAATAGAGTTTGACATCACAAAACATATCGGGAAAATGTTTACATCCAAGAAAAATATCAATTTTATGCTTCTTTTCGACTGTTAAATGAAAGATATAAACTTATATCTTTCAGTTTTGAACAATCATTACCTTAATGATTAGTAATAATTAAGCAGAACAAAGGAAAATATTTCTTTTTTAATGAAAAAACGCATTTAAACGAACTCGGTTAATATTTACACTACTTTGAGATTTTATCATGCTTTTTAGACGTTAGTTATGTAATATTTAATTCGTTAGATGACGATACCCCAAGATATATTCAATCTAATTTCCTTTTTTTTTTTTTTCAGCAGATTCAACAGAATTTTTTCGATAGGGCTAGTAATAAGATAATAATTCCAGATCGCATTCACTGCACGCTACCCCTAGCATTCTTCAAACTTGGGAAACGATCACAAACCTTCTCTGACGTCATATTCGAACCAATTTTTTAGTTCGTGTTTACTGCACCTGGTAAACTACAAAGCATAACAGAAATTGTTTCCGTTCAAGAAAAATATCAGTTTTTAGGTAAAAAGAGACTGAATTCTTTACAACTGTTACATGAAAGATGTAAACATTTATTTAATTTTGAATAACCATAACCTTAATGAATTTTTATAAGTGAAAAAATAACAAAGGAAAATATTATATTTTAATGAAAGAAGACAAATTTAAACGAATTTGATTGACTCTTACACTAGTTGGAAACTGTAAATGAGTAAAATTGTTTTATGAGTTCATTTAATCATTGACACATTCGAGATTTTGTACATATATCCGAATTTTGAATGAACAGCATCTTAATGAATATTAATAATTAAGTAAAACAATGAAAAAGATCAGAATATCAGCATAAAAGAGGAAAGATACGAGGATTTCAACTTAAAAGGGAAATTTAAACATTTATTTCAGTTTTTGAAAAATCATTACCTTAATGAATTTTAATAATTGAACAAATAACTAGGGAAAATATTATTCTTTAATGATAAAAGACAAATTTAAACGAATTTGATTAACTATTACACTAGTTTGAGAATTTATCCTCGTTTTAGATGCTATCTATGTAGAATTTTAACTTTTCAACGAGACACACTTCAAGAAATACTCATTACTAAACAAAATAAATAAATTTTAATCTAATCAATAACTGAAAATTACACATTTTAAAAATATTTTCATGAATGTGCATAAAAATACGAGTTTACAAACTAATATCCTTATTTTTATTGCATTTAACTAAATTTTTCTACATTCAAGCTTAATTTTTATACACAAAGCATTATTTAATCAAATCCAGTACTTTCAGATTTAACGAAATTCACCGATTTTCACTTTTTAAACCAATCCTATAAGTTAAAAAACAAGAGCCCCTCCTATAATTTTATAGCATTGGGTGAAACGAGACGAATTAGCAGCACATTAAAACTTAAACATAATCAAAGAAAAAAAAGTTATTAAATAATTGCTTAGTGCATAACTTTCCCTCAAAATGAAAAACAAATGAATTCTTGAAACCCCCAATCTTACTAAGTAAAAAATAAATAAATAAATAAATAAAAATAAAATAATTATTCGCCCTTGGACGGATTCGAACCGCCAACCCCATGGTTAACAGCCATATGCGCTATCCAATTGCGCTACAAGGGCATCGAAGATTTTTGAATTATTGCAATAGTTATCTACATCAAACTCGATTCTTGCTCCTATATATTTTACCATTACATAATTTTAAAAACTGTTTTTTTTCATTTATCAGAAAATTATTAAATCACAGAACGATCACACATCAAGTTGTTTCATATATGAATGCTATCTTTACAGTTTTCTAATGATACAGGGTATACATGAACACAAACTTTAATTTTCAAACATTTCATATTTCAAATAGTCTATATTTCAAACCAAAATATTTGCAATTTTCACACGTAAGAGCAAATATTACTTAGATCTTTTCACTATTACCTTTTAAAAAATAACAGATAACTACTTTTGAATTAATTTTCCAAGAACTGTAACTGAAATTACATCAACTCCTTATAGAAAACCCTGTTTTAACACAATTTCTTGAAATTCAACAACGAATTGACCTTTACAGCAATACGTATCTACATCAAACTCGATTCTTGCTCCTATATATTTTAACATCACATAATTTTAACAAATTTACATCGAATTTGTAAGATTTTAACACTTTGATGACATACACCTCAAGAAATATTCATAATTAAACAAAAAAAAAATAATAATAATCTTATCAATAACTGGAAATTTCACATTTAAAACACATAAAAATAACAGTTTACAAACCAATTTCCATAATTTATCACATTCGAACTTAATTTTTACACACAAAACATTATTTAATCATAATCTATAATTTATGATTCAGTGAAATTCGGACTAGTCTAGGTTATTCTGCTCATATTATTAATCAAATTGTCTTATGTTTCACCTTGCATTTCGAAGATTTTCGAATTATCACCCATTAAGTTGCGTAAAACATAAATACTGTCTTTATAGTTTAATGATACATAGTATACATGACTAGCCTGAGTTATTCTATCCATATTATTAACCAAATTATCATATGTTTCATCTTACGCATCGAAGATTTCTGAATTTTCATCCATCAAGTTGCTTAAAATATTAATACTACGTTTATAGTTCTAATGATGCATAGCATACATGAATGCAATCTTTAATTTTAACATTTCATATTTCAAATAACCTATTTCAAAGCCAAACTATATGAATTTTTACCACAACGCTTATCACAGAACAATTTACGCTTCACACTTGTCTAATAATTTTTAGATATGTATTCCTCAGAAATATTACTACCATATGAATAAGTAAAGAAAATGTAATATATATATATATATATATATATATTAAATAACCTCATACACGAAAAGTATCACAGAAGGAAAATACTAATAATCAATTAAAATAATTAACTATTACATAAAATTCCATCTATTACATATAAAACTTCAACTGATGAATGAAAAATATGCAAATTAGCAAAATAAAATTTACAAAAGTAAGAAAAAAATACAAGTTATTGAAAATTTAATTTTTTAAAAAAAGGGCTTTTGAAAATTGCAAGTTTAACTCCGACCTTAAATGTCATTACCACTGTCTCTTCGCAGACTATAATAATCTATGGTTTGAAATAACAGAATTTCTTGATAACATTTATTATACTACTGATTTGTACGCATGCGTCAGTTGTCACGTGATCAAAACGTTTGAGAATAATATAAATTTTCGAAAAGCAGCGCAGCATTTCTCATTTCAGCTGTTAGACTTAAGGGAGAAGGTAACTTTAGTGCACAACCCTGATAAATTTCCAGATTTTAATTCAAGTGGGGAATCGATTTCTTTGTTATTGAATAAAGTAAGTTTTAGTATATCATTGCAATATATAATAATAAAAATAAACAATGAATAAATTATTATTTATATATTAAACCTTTCCTAAGTATATAAATATATTTCTTTTATTGTACAGATGTTGCAGCAAGATGAATCAAAACAGCAGCAATCCTCTTTATCAGAAATGGATGATCTGAATGATTCGCTCTTAGCACATGTAGAGTTAAAGAATAATAAATATGTAAGTACTTAGATATGAAATACTATAATTCATATATGAAACGTAATTAGAGTAAATTTAAAATCAAATTTTTTTATTGTTTGTACTTTAACAAATGTTTTTTATCCATATCATTGAAGAGAATTCTAATTGTTTACATTTATTTCTCTCACAGATGTGTTCTATTTGCTACAAACAATTTTTTAGTAAATGGAATTTAAAAGAACATACACAGATCCATACAGATGAAAAACCCTATACTTGTGAAGATTGCCAAAAGCCGTTTTCAAGAAAATATGAATCAAAAATGCATACTACGTCATATAGTCTATCACCAGCTGTATGTAAACTATGTGAAGATATTCAAGAAATAACCAGACGTTTGAAGAATTTAACAATCAAGGAAGAGATTTAGACTATGTACTCAACCTATTTGCATAAGAGTTACCACAATATCCCAAAACTGAAATTTCGAAGGCACACAGTGGGTGTAAAGAAATTTTTGTTACCCATGATTCTCGTAAACCACCATGAATTTGGATATTATTCATAATGTAGTCCTTAAATTGTTATAATAAATATTCTTTTATCTGCACTTATCGACGTGTTTATTTATATCTCCTAACATTTTAAACGAAAAACGCTTTCCCATCTTAAAAAATTTCATAAGAACAGATAAAAATTAACAGATGAATGTAAAAATATGCATGTTCACAAAGTTTTCTAGATATATTTACAAAAATGTTTACAAAATAAAAAATTTGCAAGAGTAAAAGACAAAATTCACAAAATTACACTTAGATTTTTTTTTCAAAAGTGAAAAAAAAATATTTTTACAAAAATATTTTTACAAAAAAATATTTTTACAAAAAAATATTTTTACAAAAAAAAATTTTTACAAAAAATTTTTTTACAAAAAAATTTTTTACAAAAAATTTTTTTACAAAAAATTTTTTTACAAAAAATATTTTTACAAAAAAAAATTACAAAAGTAAAAAAAAAATTATAACATAAAAAAATAATAAAAATTTACAAAATTTGTGAAAAAAATTGCAAAAAAGTTTGAAAAAATTTTACAAAAAAGTTATGAAAATGTTTCAAAAAATGATATTTTAAATATAGTGTATAATGGTTGGCCAACCATTATAATACTATTTAAAATATCATTTTTTTGAAACTTTTTCATAACTTTTTTGTAAAATTTTTTCAAACTTTTTTGCAATTTTTTTTTCACAAATTTTGTAAATTTTTATTATTATTTTTTTATGTTATAATTTTTTTTTTTACTTTTGTAATTTTTTTTGTAAAAATATTTTTGTAAAAAAATTTTTTGTAAAAAAATTTTTTTGTAAAAATATTTTTTTGTAAAAAAATTTTTGTAAAAATATTTTTTTTCACTTTTGAAAAAAAAATCTAAGTGTAATTTTTTTCCTACTTTTCTAAAAACTCACATTTGTAAGAAGAAAAAAATGTTATGTTGTATTTTTTTTTTAATTTTGTGAATTTTGTCTTTTACTCTTGCAAATTTTTTATTTTGTAAACATTTTTGTAAATATATCTAGAAAACTTTGTGAACATGCATATTTTTTCATTCATCTGTTAATTTTTATCTGTTCTTATGAAATTTTTTAAGATGGGAAAGCGTTTTTCGTTTAAAATGTTAGGAGATATAAATAAACACGTCGATAAGTGCAGATAAAAGAATATTTATTATAACAATTTAAGGACTACATTATGAATAATATCCAAATTCATGGTGGTTTACGAGAATCATGGGTAACAAAAATTTCTTTACACCCACTGTGTGCCTTCGAAATTTCAGTTTTGGGATATTGTGGTAACTCTTATGCAAATAGGTTGAGTACATAGTCTAAATCTCTTCCTTGATTGTTAAACTCTTCAAACGTCTGGTTATTTCTTGAATATCTTCACATAGTTTACATACAGCTGGTGATAGACTATATGACGTAGTATGCATTTTTGATTCATATTTTCTTGAAAACGGCTTTTGGCAATCTTCACAAGTATAGGGTTTTTCATCTGTATGGATCTGTGTATGTTCTTTTAAATTCCATTTACTAAAAAATTGTTTGTAGCAAATAGAACACATCTGTGAGAGAAATAAATGTAAACAATTAGAATTCTCTTCAATGATATGGATAAAAAACATTTGTTAAACTACAAACAATAAAAAATTTGATTTTAAATTTACTCTAATTACGTTTCATATATGAATTATAGTATTTCATATCTAAGTACTTACAGATTTATTATTCTTTAACTCTACATGTGCTAAGAGCGAATCATTCAGATCATCCATTTCTGATAAAGAGGATTGCTGCTGTTTTAATTCATCTTGCTGCAACATCTGTACAATAAAAGAAATATATTTATATACTTAGGAAAGGTTTAATATATAAATAATAATTTATTCATTGTTTATTTTTATTATTATATATTGCAATGATATACTAAAACTTACTTTATTCACTAACAAAGAAATCGATTCCCCACTTGAATTAAAATCTGGAAATTTATCAGGGTTGTGCACTAAAGTTACCTTCTCCCTTAAGTCTAACAGCTGAAATGAGACATGCTGCGCTGCTTTTCGAAAATTTATATTATTCTCAAACGTTTTGATCACGTGACAACTGACGCATGCGCACAAATCAGTAGTATAATAAATGTTATCAAGAAATTCTGTTATTTCAAACCATAGATTATTATATTCTGCGAAGAGATAGTGGTAATGACATTTAAGGTAGGAGTTAAACTTGCAATTTTCAAAAGCCCTTTTTTTAAAAAATTAAATTTTCAATAACTTGTATTTTTTTCTTAATTTTGTAAATTTTATTTTGCTAATTTGCATATTTTTCATTCATCAGTTGAAGTTTTATATGTAATAGATGGAATTTTATGTAATAGTTAATTATTTTAATTGATTATTAGTATTTTCCTTCTGTGATACTTTTCGTGTATGAGGTTATTTAATATATATATATATACATATATATATATATATATATTACATTTTCTTTACTTATTCATATGGTAGTAATATTTCTGAGGAATACATATCTAATAATTATTAGACAAGTGTGAGGCGTAAATTGTTCTGTGATAAGCGTTGTGGTAAAAATTCATATAGTTTGGCTTTGAAATAGGTTATTTGAAATATGAAATGTTAAAATTAAAGATCGCATTCATGTATGCTATGCATCGTTAGAACTATAAACGTAGTATTAATATTTTAAGCAACTTGATGGATGAAAATTCAGAAATCTTCGATGCGTAAGATGAAACATATGATAATTTGGTTAATAATATGGATAGAATAACTCAGGCTAGTCATGTATACTATGTATCATTAAACTATAAAGACAGTATTTATGTTTTACGCAACTTAATGGGTGATAATTCGAAAATCTTCGAAATGCAAGGGGAAACATAAGACAATTTGATTAATAATATGAGCAGAATAACCTAGACTAGTCCGAATTTCACTGAATCATAAATTATAGATTATGATTAAATAATGTTTTGTGTGTAAAAATTAAGTTCGAATGTGATAAATTATGGAAATTGGTTTGTAAACTGTTATTTTTATGTGTTTTAAATGTGAAATTTCCAGTTATTGATAAGATTATTATTATTTTTTTTTGTTTAATTATGAATATTTCTTGAGGTGTATGTCATCAAAGTGTTAAAATCTTACAAATTCGATGTAAATTTGTTAAAATTATGTGATGTTAAAATATATAGGAGCAAGAATCGAGTTTGATGTAGATAAGTATTGCTGTAAAGGTCAATTCGTTGTTGAATTTCAAGAAATTGTGTTAAAACAGGGTTTTCTATAAGGAGTTGATGTAATTTCAGTTACAGTTCTTAGAAAATTAATTCAAAAGTAGTTATCTGCTATTTTTTAAAAGGTAATAGTGAAAAGATCTAAGTAATATTTGCTCTTACGTGTGAAAATTGCAAATATTTTGGTTTGAAATATAGACTATTTGAAATATGAAATGTTTGAAAATTAAAGTTTGTGTTCATGTATACCCTGTATCATTAGAAAACTGTAAAGATAGCATTCATATTTGAAACAACTTGATGTGTGATCGTTCTGTGATTTAATAATTTTCTGATAAATGAAAAAAAAACAGTTTTTAAAATTATGTAATGGTAAAATATCTAGGAGCAAGAATCGAGTTTGATGTAGATAAGTATTGCAATAATTCAAAAATCTTCGATGCCCTTGTAGCGCAATTGGATAGCGCATATGGCTGTTAACCATGGGGTTGGCGGTTCGAATCCGTCCAAGGGCGAATAATTATTTTATTTTTATTTATTTATTTATTTATTTTTTACTTAGTAAGATTGGGGGTTTCAAGAATTCATTTGTTTTTCATTTTGAGGGAAAGTTATGCACTAAGCAATTATTTAATAACTTTTTTTTCTTTGATTATGTTTAAGTTTTAATGTGCTGCTAATTCGTCTCGTTTCACCCAATGCTATAAAATTATAGGAGGGGCTCTTGTTTTTTAACTTATAGGATTGGTTTAAAAAGTGAAAATCGGTGAATTTCGTTAAATCTGAAAGTACTGGATTTGATTAAATAATGCTTTGTGTATAAAAATTAAGCTTGAATGTAGAAAAATTTAGTTAAATGCAATAAAAATAAGGATATTAGATTGTAAACTCGTATTTTTATGCACATTCATGAAAATATTTTTAAAATGTGTAATTTTCAGTTATTGATTAGATTAAAATTAATTTATTTTGTTTAGTAATGAGTATTTCTTGAAGTGTGTCTCGTTGAAAAGTTAAAATTCTACATAGGTAGCATCTAAAAGGAGGATAAAATCTCAAACTAGTGTAATAGTTAATCAAATTCGTTTAAATTTGTCTTTTATCATTAAAGAATAATATTTTCCCTAGTTATTTGTTCAATTATTAAAATTCATTAAGGTAATGATTTTTCAAAAACTGAAATAAATGTTTAAATTTCCCTTTTAAGTTGAAATCCTCGTATCTTTCCTCTTTTATGCTGATATTCTGATCTTTTTCATTGTTTTACTTAATTATTAATATTCATTAAAATGCTGTTCATTCAAAATTCGGATATATGTACAAAATCTCGAATGTGTCAATGATTAAATGAACTCATAAAACAATTTTACTCATTTACAGTTTCCAACTAGTGTAAGAGTCAATCAAATTCGTTTAAATTTGTCTTCTTTCATTAAAATATAATATTTTCCTTTGTTATTTTTTCACTTATAAAAATTCATTAAGGTTATGGTTGTTCAAAACTAAAATAAATGTTTACATCTTTCATGTAACAGTTGTAAAGAATTCAGTCTCTTTTTACCTAAAAACTGATATTTTTCTTGAACGGAAACAATTTCTGTTATGCTTTGTAGTTTACCAGGTGCAGTAAACACGAACTAAAAAATTGGTTCGAATATGACGTCAGAGAAGGTTTGTGATCGCTTCCCAAGTTTGAAGAATGCTAGGGGTAGCGTGCAGTGAATGCGATCTGGAATTATTATCTTATTACTAGCCCTATCGAAAAAATTCTGTTGAATCTGCTAAAAAAAAAAAAAAAAAAAAAAAAAAGGAAATTAGATTGAATATATCTTGGGGTATCTTCATCTAACGAATTAAATATTACATAACTAACGTCTAAAAAGCATGATAAAATCTCAAAGTAGTGTAAATATTAACCGAGTTCGTTTAAATGCGTTTTTTCATTAAAAAAGAAATATTTTCCTTTGTTCTGCTTAATTATTACTAATCATTAAGGTAATGATTGTTCAAAACTGAAAGATATAAGTTTATATCTTTCATTTAACAGTTGAAAAGAAGCATAAAATTGATATTTTTCTTGGATGTAAACATTTTCCCGATATGTTTTGTGATGTCAAACTCTATTGTTGTGTTCCCCCAAGTTTAGGGAATGTGAGCGGTTGACGATAGTGAATAGGGGTTGAAATTATTTTTTCTTATACCAGACTTGTTGAAAATATTCTGTTGAATCTTCTAAAAATTAAGGAAATTAGCTTGTAAACTCTTATTTTTATATGTACAATCATGAATATATATATATATATATATATATATATATATATATTTAATGATACATTTTCAGTTATTGATTAAGCTGAAAATTGAATTTATTTTGATTAATTAATATATGTCTTAGGACGTATTTGTCTAAAGTTTTAAATCTTACATAACTAGTGTTTAAATGTCTGTTAAAATCTCAAACTAGTATAAAAGTTAATAAAATTCATCTTTTTATTCCATATTAACTTTTGTTATTTGTTCAGTTAATCAAAATTAATTAAGGTGAGGGTTGTTCTCAAACTGAAATGTATGTTTAAATTTCCGTTTTAAGACGATATTCTCATTTTATGGTTGGAAAATAAATAAATAAATAAATAAATCTGCTTTTTCCATTAAAATTTATATTTTTTTGTTATTTTGCATAATTAATAATACTCATTAAGGTAAAGATTGTTCAAAATTCAAATATATGTTTGCTTTCTCAATTTAAGTTGATATTCTGATCTTGTAGTTGAAAATAATCTACAGAAATCGGCTTTTTTCCTTTAAAATTGTTATTTTCATTGTTTTGTTTAATTAATATTGTTCATTAAGGTAACGATTCTTCAAAATTCAAATGTACGCGTTTAAGTTTCCCTATTTAAGAGTATATTCTGATCTTGTACTTGAAAAAATTCATCTTTTTTCATTAAAAATTGATATTTTTCATTGTTTTGCTTAATTAATAATGCTCATTAAGATGTTAATCATCCAAAATTCAAATATATGTTTAACTTTCTCCATTTAATTTGTTATTCTGATCTTACAATTGAAAAAATTCATCTTTTTTCATTAAAAATTGATATTTTTCATTGTTTTGCTTAATTAATAATGCTCATTAAGATGTTAATCATCCAAAATTCAAATATATGTTTAACTTTCTGCATTTAAGTTGATATTCTGATCTTGCAGTTGAAAGAAAATCTACAGAAATTAGCTTTTTTCCTTTAAAATTGTTATTTTCCATTATTTTGCTTAATTAATAATACTCATTAAGGTAAAGATTGTTCAAAATTTAAATGTAAATTTAATCTTCATCTTATAGTATGATAATCTAGTCGATCTAACGTTCAACTCTCATGTTATAGCAGAAAAATACTCTAAAAACGCTATTTTTCCCGCTAGGGGGCGGTGTTGGAGGGGGTGCCTTGTCGCAGGCGGGACCGGAGGCGGTGTGGGAGGAGGGGGCACGGGAGTGGAGGCGGCGGTGCTGCGGTGCAGGCGGCAGTGCCGCAGGCGGTGCATACCGCAATACCGCCTGCGGCTGTCCCCGAACTGTCGTTTTCCTACTACTGACGATAATAGGGCACCTTAACCTACCACGTCACATTTCGAGAAATATTACAATCCCTTTTCTCACTTCGTTATAAATCATGAAATGATTACCTCAAATTGACGAAAATATATACTATTTTCTTAATTCGTCATTCCGTCAATCGCACTCTGCGGCCTTCTATTTACATCCGTTCCTTAATTCTAGAAAGCAGGGTTGTTCCTTAATCTCAAAACAGTGTTCTCCTTATTACCGCGTGCGTGACTAGCGCCGGATTATGCGTCCACTCGGTATCCATGTGTATCTCATGTGGCTCACTCGAAGACCCACATTGCTTCTCTTGATTGTGTCACCAATTGTGTATCTGGAACTTGTAGATCACTATTTCAAATTAATTGCTCAAAAGACGCAAAGGCAACATAGTGAAAAAGACACTTACTGAAGAGTTTTCAGCTTAAAAAGTGTATTTTTTAGAAACATTTTGTAAAAATTTGTCAGATATAATATATCATAGAAATTTACGTATGTAGGTTTTCGGTAATGCAGAAATAGTAAGTTATCATTCCAGGCATAAAGACTGTATTTAAAATTAGGTTGAATATAACTAGGTGCTATACTATAAAAAAAGTGACTATGTGGGGAGTGGTGACCAAATCAATGTGAGGGAGAATTAACCAGATGGTCAAAGCAATCCTTAATCAAGTGCTTTTGGAAATATTTTTATTATAAACTGTACGTAATGAAGGGTTAAGGGTTATATTTTAAAAATAATGTAAACTTATTGTGTAAAGCTACAGTAAAATGGGGTGATAGAAAGGAAAATGTGTAAAATTGATTAAAGGAAAATGTGAAAAATTGCTATAGAAACAAGGGAAAATTTAATGAAATATAAATTGGAAAGTTATATGAACTTTTATTTAATTTAAATAGTGCCCACATTAATTAAATAGAAAGAAATGAAAACACTAAAGCAGCAACCAAGCAACCTTAAGAAATGTTACGTGTTCATACTTCTGCAAAAGAACATAACCTTAATCAAAACCATTTAGGAAGGTATGTAGACAAATTTGACCAAGATGAACACAATGACATGAAGCCAAATTACGTAGCAACTAGTGTTACCAGGTCGACTGTCACAAAAAGTGGGTATTAAATTTTTCTCCTTTGCCTTGAATTCCATATAAGCAGGTTTGTTTACACATAACATTTTCCAAATAATTTTTAATAATAATTAACCCATGTAGCATAATGTTATTCTGTCTTTTTTTAAAAGCTGATAGTATTTCCCTTAACAAATATTTCTATATAAAATAAAGTGGGTCAAACCTCCCATATGTAAGGAGCCTTGTCCCAGTATTTCCTCATGATTAAAATCAGCAATTTTTCAAGTTTATTATACATTACAATTACGTAGCAAATTTATTTTGAAAACTAATTGTATTACTTATAAAATGATATATGAAACTTTATTCTAAGTTCAATATTTAAAAAATAAAAAAATATTTTTTTCTGAAAAATGGGTTAACCCTCCCCAGTCCTCCCTATAGGTTTTTATTTTTATTTTAAGCCTAAAATTATTTCCTTTAGAATACTTAATTTGTACATATGTTTGTGTCGTGTTTCTCAACGTAGCAGTTTTCAGATAGAAAAGGTTTCGTCTTATGTGGGGACAGAAAGTATAAATTATGTGATTTAAATTTTTTTAAAGAAAACACATTAATTTTGTATGAATTACCTTATATGAAAATAGTAAATGCAATTTGTTACGCGTATCGAACATATAATACTTAAGTGGTTATGACTTTTAATAGTTAAAAAGTGCGCTGTAAAAAATTATGTAACGTTACTGCATAAAATTGGTGGCAAAATGCTACCTCCAATTTTATGGAGTAATTTATCTTATATAATGGTGTATTTTAAACTGATATAACTGGTGTAATATTACACATTAGTATTACGTAACAGCAGTTATGTAGGTTAAATTATGCAATAAAATGGAGGCCACGAATTGTATGGAGTAAGGTTACATAAGTTTTTTACAGTGTGTGTGTGTTTATGACATTTTACCATCTTTAAAAGACTTAAATCTCAACATATATGCGAGTAAATATATTTGTGCTTAATCTTTTAGCATAAAATATAAATTTGATTTCAAAAAGGTATATTAAATAGAATTAGGGAAGGATTTTGCAATATAATGAGAAGGAAAAAATATATATGTAAAACCGAATCCGTGATTGTCTAGCTTTTTTTCCATAAATATATACGTTTTAATTTTTTCTCAAAAATTATTAATTAACTCAAAAATTGACCTTAAATGAATAGAGTAGGCTCTTATAAACATAATAAAAAGTTGTGCTTATTTTTGTAAATTTCCAGTGGAGAAAATATTTTTAAATCGTCAAATTGTTAAAAAAAGTTACATTTTTTAATTTTACTAAAAAAATTATTTTTTTGTCCGGTAAAGCAAGTTTATCTACTATTAA
This sequence comes from Maratus speciosus, assembly GCA_963932465.1. NCBI lineage: Eukaryota > Metazoa > Arthropoda > Arachnida > Araneae > Salticidae > Maratus > Maratus speciosus. The sequence goes on from OZ010789.1 coordinate 65,230,969, forward strand.
CTTCTAATAACATGCACAAGAACTTTATTAGAAAAAAAGTTTTAAAAGTACCTTGTCGCATAAAAAATAATTTTAAGAATGACTCAGAAAATAGACAGTTTAGATTTAATTCAGAAGAAAATGAGCAAAACACGAACTCTTATTCTTTTAAGGTGTTTCTTGTTACACATTTCTGAAGAAATATATCAAATATGAACCAAAAGTATTTTCATTTATTCCGAATATTTTAAATGTCAATTTTCAGTACATGTACTTTGGTTTTTCTAAAAATACAAATAATCTTCCTAAACATACATTATTTCACTTCAAGAATTAAAAAAAAAATTTCTGGGAAGCAAAAAACAATTAGAGCTGCGTCAGTTTATAAAAAAATGTAATGAAAAATTATTCATATATCGTTTAATATGAATATCGATTAATATGAATAAATATGTGTAATGTTTACTTCATAAAATATGTGGGTCTTTAATGAAATTTTTTCTGGACTATTTAGAAATCTTTAAATCATTATTTATTAAAAAAATAACTTTCACTACACGGAAGAGAAAAATGTCAATATGAATATATTGATTATGTTTTTCAGTCATCAAAGTAAAAAAAAAAAAGAATCGACTTTCTGAAATTTTTTGAAAATCTTACACATCCTAAAAGATATATTAAAGACCCTTAAAATATTTAAAAATCGACATTTATTGATATTTTCATCATGTAACATGTTAATTTCTACTTTATTTTGGGAATGAACAGCAATATGGAAGATGTCGATAAAAAGGATAATCAATATTCACTCATATTTATTTGAAAAGTCAATCAAACATCTTTATTCTTTTTAAAGAAATTAGTAATATTTTTTACATTTTAAATACAGCTGGTTGAGATGAAAGATGAATTGTTGTTTTTTATGCTTAAAGGAAAAATTTCAGAGAATTTTTTTTCTATTAAATTGCAATGACACTAGAACAAAGATCTCTTGCCTGTAAACAAACTCTAAATAAATAAATGCAGTTTATAAGTGTCTATAGTAATGTATATTAATAACATGTTGCATTTTAATACTTCCAAATCAGTTACGTAACCCGAATTTAAAATCGTACCGGTTATTCAAAAAATGTATTCTAATAAGTATCAACAAAAAGTCCTTTGAATATTTCTGAGAAATTAATATTTAACAACTTTCGCTCAAATTTATTGTTTGGACCTCGTCACCTTTATGTTTAGTATTATTATTATAAATAAAAATATAGAGAAACTTAAACTGAACAGCAATTTAATATAAAATCAAAAGTTTTAGAACTAATCCGCGTCCCTATTTAACCAAGCCTAAAATGATTATATCTATAATAAAATTCTATATGCAGTGTGAATGAAGTATTCTTCGTAACCGTAATGTATAGATAATGAAACTATTTATCACTTATTACACTTATGCTGCTATGTATAGTATTTACCGAAATATTTACACTGTGAGGTCTCACCGAGTTGGCTGAAATTCCAGGATTTGAGAGAACTTGATTAGCATATTAAAATGCAACTGGTCTTATAAGTCATATCTTTTGTTTAAAACTCTTGCAGACCCGGTTTTAGTGGTTGATCAGTAGGTTTATCATTGTGTTTTCCTGCACATAAAAGTATGAAAACATGGAAGCCTGGGAGCAGGAAACACAATGGTAAACTTACCAATCAACCACTAAAATCGCGTTTCCAGAAGTTTTCCACCATGACATGACTTGACATATCAGTTGTAGTTTAATATGCGAATTGAGTTTCTGGCACAAAGGATGGGATTATAAAAATGGATAGTCGATCTAAATTGAAATCTGTTGAACATGCGTGAATTATGAGACTTCAAAATCAAACGGCATAATGCTGTGATACATAAATATAATTATTGATAGCTATATGCAGGTTCGTAGGTTACAGATTACAATAGTGTAAATTAAATATAGAATACGTATTTGCACAATGTGCAAATTGCATAAAAGTAATGTGTCACAAAAGTTTCAGTCATAGAAGCACTATGAATGCACTACTCCTTTTTGAGTCATGAACGTTCTATTAACTAGATTATTATTACATCTATGTAATTAATAAGTACGTTATAACTTAATATTGTTATTATGATCTCAAAATTTGCTTACTCACTCATGTGACCAGATGTGATCAGATACAGTACAAAGGTACTACTACAGACAACTGCAATAGTAAACATTAGAAGTTGTATTTCACCTTGTTCAGTAAGTTAGTCGAAAAATTAGGGAGTCGTATTTATTCTTTTGTGTACGCTAAACGAAACATTATGGAGTCGTATTTATTATTTTGTGTACTTTAGTCGAAACATTTGGGAGTCTTATTTCATGTTTTGTAAGTTAGTCGAAATATCAGGGAGTTGTATTTCATCTTGTTCCGTACGTTAGTCGAAACAAAAAGGAGTTGTATTTCATCTTGCTTTGTACATAAGATGAAATATTAGGAAATCGTATTTCATTTTATTCTGTATATTAGTAAAAAAAAAATTACAGTTTTTCAATTGAACATTTTCCTATTTTCTCTGATCCAAGTCTTATTACGCAGCTCAACTTACAAACCCCTGTATAAATCCTTTGTTAGAAGATAAAAAATATCCAGCCCTTTTAACTGAAAATGTACATCAAAGTTTTTCTAAAACAATTGTAACAATATGGAATGGATCCCTTTGTTACGAAACAGATCGTTCTCAATTCAAAACACAGTTTTTGAACATTGTCAGTTTATTAAACTTACACATTACAATGTGAACAAAAACCTGAATGTGAGCATAATTAAATTTTTTATTTAACATAAGACAAAACTTACAATGTTTTTACAGTTCTTTTTTGTAAATATATATCGTTTGTTATTTAGTAAATGCCTATTTACATTTTAAAATTGGATAAAACTCTCTTATATTTAGTGAAGGCAATATAATTTTTTTGCATACTTAAATTCAACATAAAAAGATATTTACGAAGTTCCATGAGATTTTGAACATATGGTTCTTAAGTAAAATTTTTGTAAAATTAAGTACGCATCACAAAAGAGTCGAGTCTGTGATATAGACATATGTTAGAAAACCTTTATTTTTTTAAATAACTTTTTTAATAGAATATTTATAAAAATTCTAAGTTCGTACATTTATTTATCTAAACGCTTTTCATTATATTAATAACTAATTAGCGCACTACTATTTTTATAAATAATTAATAAAATTAACCTGTCCTTTTTGGAACGCTAAAAAATCACAAATTCCATGCCTATTTTGAAGCAGTGCCCTGTTAAAGATAGATAAATACACGCCTTTATAAAGTTACTAAATCTCAGCAATTTTATCCCATACCGATGTGGAGAACATCCATGTGACGAATATACTAAAACTAAATAAGATGTATGAAATATTCTCAACTCTTTTTTTTTCTTTTAAGTCAAAGTTTAAAATTAAAAATATACAATAAAATTCAACAACTTTTCATGTATTTTTGGTGTAAAAATACGACAACATATTTTTCTGAACAGAAATTAGTTTGTTATAAAAAATTTAATACCATCAAAAATTGTCAGAAAATTAAATATAATAAAATAATTTAATTTTCATAACCAGAAACTGTTTTTCTCATTTAAAAAATCTCTTTCTTCCGTTAAGTAAAATCAATTTAAAAAATTCAAAATGTCTTTAAGATTAAATCCATGAAGCGGTAATTATGGTTATTAAGTCATAAAAGAGAGATGTTAGATAAAATCTCATTATTTCTTTTTCAAGTATATTATTTTTTTTTTCATCCGTAAAAAGAGAAAGTAGTATTTAATGTTTAAACGCCGTGTCAATTAAAAATGTATTTTTTTTTTTATATAAAACGGCTTGCTTTGATAGGAAAAATTCTTTTTCTCTTTTATATTGTATTTTTTATATTGTAAGCATTAATCATTATTGTAAGCACGCTATCATTAGCTAAAAAAATATTTTTCGCAGTTTTTCAATCATGCATAATTAACGTTTTCTTTTAATAACTGATATTTAACACTATGAGGATATTAAAAGGTCAGTTACATACAGTAAAGAAATAGCTAAAATGTTCTGCTAAATAATAAGTAAATATTTTTTTCTTATTCAGAGTATATATAAGTATATATTTTTTCCATCTTGGTTGCATTCGTAGTACAGTAGAACCTCTTTTATCCAAACCTCTTTTAACCGAAACTCTCGGTTAACCGAAATCCATTTTTAAAGATTGCCCCCCCCCCTTGTTTTTTTACTATCACATTCCTTGTGTGCTAAATCCATTTTTAAAGCTTTTTTTACTGTCACATTAATCAAAGCGAAGAACAGGACAACGATGTGGGCGAAGAAAACGAACAAATTAGCAATTCTAAAGCTCTTGAATTTTTTGAAAAATTTTTGGCATGGCTGGAGCAGCAGAAAGACTGTAATACTGATGAACTAATAAAAAATAAAAAATAAAACTCTCGTGATAGAGCTGCAAAGCAAAGGCAATCAAAACTGCGCCAAACGAAACTTTTTTCCTAACTCTTGTGAAACATGTAAAAGGTACTTAATTTCAAAATTAAAATTCGGCTAATTTATTCTTGTTTTTATTTTGCTATTGCTTTATTTTTATTAAGCACTTGTTACCATAATAAGAAATAGCGCATATATTTGTCCTCAAGCTTAAAATGGAAGCATTCTCGATTATCCGAAAATTTCGATTTTCCGAAAGAGGGTCGGACCCAATTACTTCGGATAATCGAGGTTGCACTTTAAATATACATTTAAGATATCATATTTCCCAAATTATTTACCAAAAGCAAAGATAATAGAAATGAATGAGGAGTGAATGCTTTTACATTTGTGGAAGAAAAGGGTGACTGGTGTTTAACTTTTGATCCCGGGTCAGAAGTGACGGTTATTCGAAATTTTTCTTTTTAGTGTATATCACTTGAAAATATTCTAGTAAAAGCACATGGCAGAGATTATTTTTCAAAAACTGGTCCCGTTAGAATAAAAAATAGCCATTGGGACGTACTGTGTCCGAATCCCGAAGTAAAAAAAAATAATGATTATATTGTTGTGAGATTGATAAGAAATTTGTTTCTTTGTAATAATGCGGTTTTACCAGAATTTTACATTGTTAATTTTTTTTTTATATTCTAATATTTATAGTGAAAAAAATGAGTTTATTGTTTTTCTGCTATAGCATTTTTTAACAGCTTAAACTTAATGTATGGTCCCTGAAAAGAGTCTTTTTTTTTTAGATGGGGTATCCCCCGGTAGCCTTTTCTCCTGTCCTGTTTGGAACTGATGGAGTTTCTATTTATCTAAATTTTCAAAATTTTCTTTTTTTTTCCATTCTCTTTTTTTTTATCTTACATTGTTAAACTTTGAGTACTTTAAGTGCTTATTTTAGTTATTCTTTCTTAACTTTTTATAGCTATTTTTCTCATTGTAGCTACCAGCCACGTTTAAACATTGACTTTTTTAAGGCTCCCTAATGCCCTTGCAACGCGATCACCTCTCAACTGGATGCAAAATTGCCAGACAACTAGGTAGTACATCAAAAAGATCACATTGTTCCATTGTTCCATTAACTGTATTTAGAAACGTTATCTCTAATCGCATTTAAAAAGGGCATTTCAAAACTCATGATGCAAACATTAATAAGAGGCACCTAAAGAAGCTTGTACAACTTTACAATGTATGTCCGTATCAAAAGCGGCGAAGCACTAGAGGACATTTCTAGCAGTGAGAAAGAACATGATTTCTAGGTCAGTTCTACCAAATAATTTCTGAAATTTACATTTTATAACTTGTTAAATACAAATATTTATTTAGGATTAATAATAAGACTCATCCTAAAGACTATTTATTATTACTGTCACTCTTAAAAGAATCCAACGCAGAATTGTGAATTCGCCTATCTTTCTTTGTCTTACATTTAAGGTAATTTCTTCGAAATAAATCTGACCCAATTTAAAATTCCCCCAGCATTCTGTTCAGTGCATTTATTAGTCAAATAAATAGTTCATACCTTGTAATTTCCAGATTTCATGTTGTATTTGACATTCATAGTGCCATTCTGATTGTCAAAAGCACTATGCATAAATAACATTAGACTGTATTAACTGGATATTATTTATTATAGAGTTACTCTATACTATAAGAAAATAACGTTTATCGTTTCATCGCTTTTACGATCATGAATTATATTAGGTTGTTTGCTTGTTTATGTGTGTCCTATATCCGCTTAAAATTTGTATCTTGTGTTTTGAAACACTCTGTATTCATTTCTCAAAGTAGCACAAAAATGGTTGGAACAACGTCGGCTTGCCAACAATAACCCAACAGTGGTTCAATCGTTATCTGCTCAAAATACTACTCAGATAGGTTTTAAATTGGATTGCGTCTGTACCTACACTTTCCCAACACTATCTATAAACTGGCATTTATACCATCAATCTGCGCTACATGAAGATATCCTTCTTCCTACTAAATTGAAAAGTCGCTGTTCTTAGGAAAATAATTTTTAACTCAAATCCTTTTTTATATTTTTATTCAGTGGTAAAAGTTCCCGGATATATTTTATTCAGTTTAAAATTTATTAAAAAGTGCAAACATTATCCGCTTGTATATACACGGTATGTTTCTACGCAAGTTGATTTTTACAATTTAAACTAAATAAAATATTTTATTAAAGTTAGCGAGGATACTTTATATGAATATACATGAGGCGGTAATTTTAAATGTAAGCGGAAGCAAAATTTTATAATACACGTAAGCATTTTAATTAAATGTACAAGGTTAACATGCAACTTTAATGTCAGTTACGGAATATATGATAAAGAAGCAGCGAATTACATAAAAAAATGCATGCCATATAGATTTTCTACTATAAAAGTTCTTGAAGATTAATTAAAAAAGTTATTGTTACTTCAAAATACAAGAAAAGACATAAAAGGGATTTTATCAGAAATTTTATGATGTAAACAAAGATAACTATGATTGATCGTTAACTTAGCATTTTCAAATTAAATATTATCCCATTTTCTTGAATCAGAATAAAGATAATCGCTCATTAATCGATATTGAATTTTACATTTATTTCATTTTATTTGCTCTATTAACTCGCTTTTAAAAATTTTAAGCAAACAAGAGAAAAATAAATGTATTGAGATTAATTATTCATTTCTTTTAGAACTCATTGCCATTTAAGGAAATATACAGGGTAAATCAAAATGAATATAGCGATTACAAACTCCTTACAAACTATTTAATGGAAAATAATTTATCGATCAGATTAATACAGAATGTAGACGGAACTTCAAAATTTCTTTAGGTAAGGCGCAAGTGCATTGAAGCGGAAGCCTACACATGCGCGAGTTGAAACTTCGCAACGACAAGAAACCTGTTCATTGCAGGCTTCTCATTAGTAAAAATGGCGAGTCCCGTGCAGAAAGCATTTTGCGTGTTAGAATTTAACAAATGTCATTCTGTTATCACAGTGCAGCAAGTCCCCATATTGGAGTACGGAGGTTCGCACACTTTTAAACCAACATCTTCCAAATCGTTGGATCGATCGAAGTGGAGATGCCAACGATGTCTTCTGCTCTTGGCCACTAAGATCTCCAGACCTGACACCCTGCGATTTTGTGCTTCCCATGCCCAAAACAATTCAAGAACTCAAAGTACGCATTTGTAATGCGCTTGTGTCGGTGATTGAACAAATGCTTCAGAATATATGGCGTGAAATGAACTAGCGCCTAGATATTGTCCGTGTGACCAAGGGATGTCACATAGAACATCTATGACGTATGTATACAAAATTTTCAAGTTCCGTCTACATTCTGTGTTAATCTTATCAATAAATTCTTTTCCATTAAATAGTTATAGCCGTTTGTAATCGCTATATTCATATTGACTTACCCTGTATATTTACGGAATTCGGTACATTCCTTCAATCTGTCCGCAATATATTAAACAATTGCATTTAAATGTTACGTTCTTACTTTTAAATAGGGAAAATTATTCCCTCATTTTAAGGTGCAAAATGCCTCTGGTGTGTTTAGTATTATTTAAGAATATCTTAATTTGTCAGAGAATTTTATCATATACTGATTAATTCATGATTACTATAACAAAAAAAAGAAAAATCCAGAAATTCGGTGAAAACTAAAAGAAAACCTAATAAAAAGACAAAAAAAAAAGCTCTGTTTTATATACACGACATACAAAAATTAAACATTTTTCTTTATCTCTTATTATCATCATGTACATTAATAAAATTTCTGATTTAATTATCAATAAAGATAATTAAAGCGGGAAAATTAATATCTTTAACAACTAAAGAAATATTTTAAAAAATATTTCAAAATTTTTATTAAAGATTTTTCAAAATATTAAACGCAATGATCACATCTCAACAAGTCACATTCTTTTTAAGTACAAATGCGATATGATTTTTAACCCGGGAGTACTCGTTAGTGAGAATGCCCAATTGCTTTTCTTTTACTTTACATTCATATAATATCAACTTTTTTTGGTTGGCTTAGTACTTTTATTCACAAAATAGGTAAAATAATTGAAAAACATTTTGAAATTTTAATTAAAATGAAAAATGATTTAAATAAGAGCCTTAAAAAAGTACGACTGTGAGAGAAAATCTCATGTAGCGAGTTCTCCCGGGTTAATAGATATCAGGCCCAGGGTTGCCAGTTTGGCCTCCAATTTTAATTCGAAATTTCAAATTAATACCGCAAATTTACAAAGAAGAATTTTTACTTTATGCGATCGTTAAATGACTCTTCTTAAATAAAGTATGAAATATTCTTTATTCCTGGTATAAACACTAAATTTCTGAATAAAAATGGAGGTCAAGCTGCCAACCCTGACCAGGCCTTAAATGATCTGTTTTTGCAATGCCTTTTATTGTCCTATAGGTCATAATTACAGTGATGCAGATTCTATATTGTGGCACGTAGAAAGTTTCTTACAATAACACATAACTGCTGACAATGGATCTGAGAATGCTCATTGTTCCTTAATTGCTCCAAAATGTCTTGATTCACTGGTATTAGAGTTATGTTTTCGGTCTGTTAACTCCATGTTACCTGCACCTAACCCGTTAGTAAGGTTGAGTTGGAGTTAATTTCTTTCATTTCAAGTCGGATTGACTATAATTATTTCGCATTTCTGTTGGTTTTAGGTTGGGTTTTAATCACTTGTACCGGATCATTCAAGAGAAGGTGTAGAATATTGTTTTAGATGACAAAATATATTATATTTGAATTTGAATTACTTTTTCATACCCATTTTTGCACATAAAAATAAAAAAAATTATATCAGAGATATGATACGATTTTTTTTTAATCGCATTACATTTTGGATGAATTTTTTTGATTTGGGGTTTCGGTCGACGAAACTATTATCGTTGGGAGCGAAAATTCTTTTTTTTTGCCTCAGATAATAATTGATTGTTTATTTTGCATACTTAGAAGACAAAAGAAGCTGGAGGTTTTTTTTCCATTTATATATATATATATATATATAAATCATTACTGTTTATTTATGTATGCAACTTGCCAATTTGTTTATTTAGGCATTACTTTTTTTCTTTTGCAAGTTGCATGCTTTATAAATCATTATTTTCAATCTAATTCTTAAAACTTTCCTAAAGATAAAGAAAGAAATTTAATATGTTCCCCTTTTCTACATTCATAATTATTAACAAAACAATATGACTACAAAGCGATTAAAAAATAAAAATTTAACAACTTTTGTTTATACTTGTAAGCTTGCTACTTTATTGTTTACCAATCAAGGTGCGTATTACGAATTCAATGGAATAACTTTCAGATTCATTAGTACGCACTTAGAGAATACCAAAATATTTTAACACAAAATTAAGGGAGCAATATTTAATTCTGATCAAACTTACAGTATTTATGGATTAAACTCTGATAAAGCAAAACTTAAAGGCCTATCGTATCGGAATAACACACGGAAAAATTGCTCAATTAGGAACAAATCACACTTTGTAATGTGTACAAATTCTTAGAAATAGCCAGATAGAAAAGCTATGCATGATCTAAATTGGTTTAAACTTCATACAAAGTGATACATTTTCATAAAAGTTTTAGCATGAATCTTAACAACAAAAAGAAAGATAGCACATCTGTATCTCAAATGTATTAAAAATAAAATAAAAAATACATCAGCAGTGCTTTCTTCATATGCCAAAGTTCACAAGTTTTCTCTGAGAAAGGGTAAAGAGCAAACTGTTTTACTATCAGATCTTTCCTTATTAAAAGAGAACAGAAAAATACAAATTAAATTGTTTTACTTATTTTAGAAAAAGATTGTTTACATATTTGCTTAAACATGCATAATCAACTACTATTAGCAAAACTGGAGTGGAGTTTGCCTTTAACTAATTTTTCATTTAAATATCAATAGGGTACAATAAACATATCTTTCTTAATACTTACAATTATTTTAAGAGAACAGAGAGAAATTTAAATCTAAATTGATAAGAAATACCCTATCAAGTAACGCAATATAATCAATTATACAAGTAATTCATTTAAAAAAAACAAATATGCCTAAAACTTACTTTTATTCCTCATACTGTTAACATTCAATAAAAATAAAATAATTTTGAAAAATGTACATATGTTTCTTCAAATATCTAAAACAAAATCCTTAAACGAGCTATATAAATAGTATTTTATTATTAATAAATACATCTGAATGATTACCAAAAATGACCATATGATTACCAAATTATTACCAAAATCCTCCTACACAAGTACAACAATTTAAACGATCCATACAGATTATTTTTTATCAAATGAAAAGTCTCTGAGGAAAATACAGTAATAAAAGATGATGCACCCAACATGTTAATAAAACTTACCATTTTGCTTCAATCACAAAGCATATATTCTTCTTTGACGTAAAAAAAGAATAATTCAAATTAAATACAAACATGTAAAATATAAATATCTTAAAATCTACAAAATTAAATTTTCTAAACTAATTATATTAAAAAATAAAAGTATTACACAATTCAAAGCTAAAACTCAAGATTTTAAATCGTTGAAACACTTTATTTTTTTTTAATTTTTTCTGCTCTATTTGTTATTTTCAGTAATAATAAATAGATATTTTTGTTGCAAATTATTATAGGGGGTGGGAGGAAATTCAGATAATCTAAAGCCCCCTCTGACAATTTTAAATATTTTCGATTAGACATTACACTAATTTAAAGATTTTTGGTAGTAAATTATCATATTAAACACTTTTTTCTTCAATTCATATTCGCAATATGTTCAATGCAAGCTGATTAGGAATCAAATTTAAGATTTTAATTATTCTGTTTGTTGACAGATGACAGCACTATGCATTCTGTGCTGTTGTGACTCTTAATTATGACATCGTCAGTTAGTTGATGTTTCGTTTTCTGAGAGTGTAACATGGAGCATGGTGCTCCTATTGCATTATTGTCTTTTTTATTCTATTTAATTTATCTGCACTCAAATAGGCAGGTGATATATTTTATAATGTAATTTTAGGTTTTCATGTGATGAAAGCATACTAATTCGAGTTATCTTTAACTAGTGAAATTTGATTCTGAAACCAGAACTGTATGTTTCATTGTGTATGAAGTTTTTGTGAATGTCAAGATTTGTTTTTTTTTTTTTTTTTTTTTTTTTTTTTTTTTTTTTTGTGAATAAAAATAAGAAAAATTCAAGGATTTCATTCTTTAAATTCTCTACACAATAGTTTTTTAACTTTCATACATTACAGAAATAAACTTACACTTAAATTGTTGGAAAAGAAATGTTTTAAGATAAAATGATATTAGCATATTTTGTACAAATACACTATATTTTATGTATTTTAATCAAGTTTAATCTAGAAATACATGCAACTTTTTCTAAAAGTAGTTCAATTTCAGAAAACAAATTAGAAAATTAATTAAAATAATTTTTATTCTAAGTAAAATTAAAGCACTTTATTTCATTACAACACGAACAGGAATGCTGCATCAAAAGCGAACTTATTTCCTTTGACATTTAATTTATTTAAAAAAATAGTCTGACAAATGATTAAATGCTACATATCGAACGTTAATTATGTTAGTATGTTGCTATATTAAAAAATAAAAGATTTCCAGAAAGACATTTTTTCTTAAAAGTCCGGAAAAAATAGTGTATAGATCTTTCAATTTTCATTGAAACTGAGAATTCGAAAATTAAAATAAGATGGGTTAGTGATATTTTTAGCTTAAAAAATCTATCTCTCCTGAATTTAAGTTCCAAGTAAAGGTACTTTGAAAAAAAAAATGTAATAGAGGAGATCACTTAGAAATTAAAAAAAAAATGTGTTTGAGTGTTTAAAGCGATAATTTTTTGACTTTTAATTATTTTCTATAAGGAAAGATTAAATTTTCTGATTATTAAAATATTTTAAAATCCTCTTTAAGTTTTGAAGTGATAAATTAGTGGTTTTCAATGAAAAACGTCAAAGACTTTCACCAATTAAAATTGATTTATGTGTAATAACATTTTTAAGAACAATAAATTAACTTTAATTTTAAATGATGTACAAAACAAATCGATCAAAAACTGAATTATTACTCACTTTGTTGTCTTTTATACTTAAAGATAATCGAACAATCAATATCAACAATAAATTAATTTTTTTTTCAGTAGTGACCTTTCAAAAAATTCAAAAGTGCTGTCTATTTGTTTTCATTTGTGAAATAGAAATAATAAAATTTAGCACAGGAAAGTCATTATCATTTCTATATAAATGCACTGAAAAAAAAAACTCTTTTTCAACACAGGTTAGAGCTAAATAAGACTGCAAAATATCTGATGCAAAAAGCTCTTTAAATTTTACATAATGTTATTCTTTGTGTAAATTAAACTAATGTAAATATTTATATAATCTAAAAATAAATTCAGATATTATACTAAAAATAATGAGATGGAAAATATTATACTTAATACAAAAATTATTTTAGATTTGTTTACAAATTTCAAGTAGAGTGTACTCGTTACTAGTTATTTCTCTTTATTTTTAAATAAAAGAAATTTTAAAAATAAATGTTTTACATAATTTCATTTTCAAGTATATTTTCTACAATTGTTTGTTGTGGAAACAGAATTTCATACGTTGTCAAAATTTATTCTATCTGTACTACTAAATTATACCGAGAAATCTCAGTAGTTCGATTTGAAAAATATACCTATGGCAATCCCATTAATTCTGTCGCAGCTGTCTAACAAGCATAACAGAATCGGCCAGGATCGAACGATACTCAAATAGAAATCTGAATGAGTTACAGTCAGTTTAAAGCGATGGAAATTCTATATAACTGTTCTTGAAAATCTGCTAATCATCCACTTCAAAGTAAAGGTAATGGATAAAAATTTGATATATTCTTTTAGTTAGAGAAAATTTAGCTGGTAATTTAACGCTTTTCATGTTATCTCATTACAATTGTTATCAGTAAATAATTGTTTTGATTATTTCAAATTGTGGACATTTAACTCTCCAGTTGACGAATGCAAAACAATTTAGTATGTGCTTATTGCCTATTTCCCGAATTTTTCTGAAAAATACCCCTAACCACACACCTTAATATTTTTTTTATAACACAAAATACATTTCTTGTATTTAAAGAAAATTACCAGATGAGCCAAAGTGACTAAAAAATTGCGATTTTTAAGGGATTAATAAAAGAATATCTGTTACCAGAATATGCACATTTTCAACAACAGTTCGCCATGTAGCGGTTTCGGTGCTACAGCTTGCTACTATTTCAATATAATATGACAGACATTACAAAATAAATATTTTGATCGTAGTGCAGAGTATCTTTCAATCTCTGACGACAAATTTTCATTAATGACAGACATCAATTTAATTTTTTTGAATTCTAGCTGCTCTAAAAACTATGCTACACCACTGTATAAATTACCAATGCATCTGAAGCATTTTTTATTGATTGTAAAGGTAAATAGTGCTTCAATAAAATATACGTTATTTGAAAATCACATTGTTAAGGATTTCTGTAAAACCGCAATAAGTTGTTGTCTATTGTTTCGGGATTATTGAATTTTTAAATCAGAATGTAGAACAGAATATGAAAAATTCCAAACACAACCATTTAAAATGCTAAAATTGCACAAATGGCTGTATTACTAAGGATTGAGTACATCTATAAATGAAACATTGACAATGGTATTGTAATTTAAAGCAAAAGGGAAAAGAAAAATAATTATTCTTAAAGTAACGCAAAATAATAATAATAATAATAATAATAAAAAGCAATTTAACAAATTACAACGACCATTTGGAAAATGATTTTTTCGAAGACTAAAATTTAAGACATAAAAAATCGCACGGAGTTGATCATACATTACGTACGCCATGAATTAAACATTAATAGTGTTATTACACGTAAAAATTGCAAGCGACAAAAATCGCCTGGGACTCGTACGTATTATCCACCTGAAACTTACGTATTATCCAATCATTTCATTGGCTGTTCGGGAAAAGGCTTTTCCATCGTCACATTTCCAAGAAATCTGACGACCAATTTTAAATGAAATTTCATTCTTAAACTTCTAAACATCCCACAATATTACTTTTTACACCGTGGTATAGAGAAAAAAATGTACTTTTAATTGCAATTTGCTTGAAAGCTGTATCTCAATTTGTTTTTGAGTTATTAAATTTTTTTGTAGCTTTTATTACTTTTTTTTGTCATAGTGGTAACAGAAGTATCCATCTCTGTTGAAAGTAAAGAGAAATACAGATTATTGTATAGACCAATCAGAAAACGAATAAAATGCGGATAAAACCAATAAAAAGCTTCAGATATGCTTTTGATTTCCTACCCTGACGAGGACAATAACCATATTTCCAAATGGTTAATAAAAGAAGTTGTGTACCTCTGCTAAAAACTGAAAGCTAAATTCTGAAACTAATAACATTATTTTGAAGATAGACAGTAACAATGTAGTACAAGTTAAAGGAAAAATTAACAAGAACACCATACGTGACAAAAATACATTAGCTTTTTAAACAATTGCATGATAGGCAAATGGAAAACAAACTGTTATACACCAATAATACAGACAACGGGCGTTTGAGCACTCTAAAAAGCCCTGTGGAACTAAAATGCAATCGTAGACCGATTTTAGTTATATTAAATGTTTAACCCATGAATGCCTGATTTTTCAAATATAATTGTAATAATGTTTTTCGGCTTGCATTTCTTAAATAAATCATGGGAAAAATACTTAAAAAATCATATTTGGTTTCAAGTATGATTTACGGCTAAAAAAGAGGTTATTACTAATCGGCAATACTGGTCTTTAATTGAAAAAATAATTTTCCTTGATAAAATTCTATATTATTAAACACACAATAATTTTAGGAACTATAATAAGAAATAAATTTTACTTGCTCACTTCAGAACAAAATACGGTATTTCGCAAGCTTCCAAACAAAACAAAATGAACAAGTAGCAACAATTGTAAAAATAAATCTATCTTTATCCTTAAACAACACAAATGTCGCCATCTACATGTTGAAAATCGATTTAATAATATTTTCAGAATGTATTTTATTAGTAACATTAGGAATTATAGCTTCAATATTATTCTAATAGTAGTTTAGAGACTAAATTGGGTATGTTGCCGAAAAGCAACAACCGGCATTTAAGGGTTAAAGTTGCCTGGTTCGTATCACAACGTCTGTCCATATTTCCATCTCCTCTCCTGCTCTTTTTCATTAAGTTATATTTATTACACGATAACTATGAATTATTACCTGCATTAAAAAAATAAACCTGCATAAACACTAAACATTCTTGAAATTTGCGAACTTACTAAAATTTGTGGACTATAGTCATAGCTGACTTCAGTATCCGCCGAGTAAGCCCTTGTTTATTTTCCCCGCCTTAGGACGAAATTCATTACGTCAGATCACGCGATCTCCAACCAACGCAATCCCTCGAGAAACCTTTTTTTGTTTCTGTCCTCCATAGGACGTCTTTCTCGTTTGATTGTGCCTGCGAAGATCTCGTGATTAAACGCCACGAATTTCGTCCGAAATTACCTCCTTAAAAACAAGGGCTTTATTCTAGAATTATTTTAACACAATTATTCTAATTGGTAAAAAAGTTCCTCTGGGTGAAAAAAGTTCCATCAGATTCGTCAGGGATAGCTCAGATGGTAGAGCACTGGCGGCTTCAGTCAGGAGATCCTTGGTTCGAATCCTGGTCCGGACATTCTTTCGCCCAGGTGGAAATTTACATCTAACAAGGGATCGTCTGGTACTGAAGTTTGCCGTGCTATAGTTTGCAAATTTGTAGTTTTTGACTCACATTTAATTAATTCGTGGAACAAAAAAAATTATAACGATAAAAAGTTTAATTTTCGAATTATCAAAGTTTTCATCATGTCCCGTTTTTTAAACGTTATAGAAATTGGTCATCCTAGTTATATCTGAAGTGTTTGAACTTTATTCAATCGTTTGCCTGTGATAGAAGCTATTATTTATTTATTAGATGTATAGTTCAACAATATTTTCTTTTGTGTGCGTTGTTTCTTATTTTAAGTAAATACTTATGAATGGATATAATGAATATATATTTGTTTTAATAACACACATATTGGCATCCTTTAGTTTAATATATTGTGAATTTAGCCAAAATTACCTAAGTGGTGATTAAAAAAATGATATGAATTTTTGCAATTAGAATGTTTTGTTTACAATATTTTGCAAAAAAGATAATCTCATCCCGAATCAGAGTAAAAGATTCAGGTAACTCAAATTTTAGTCTTTAGAACACTTTATTAAATAAATGTATTAAGACTGAAGATAATATGGCTAATATTTTAAGATTTTTTTGTAATCTTCTAAATCAATAAACAAGAAAGAAAAAATCATGCGTCAAGCATAGATTATGAAACACTATCCAACACATTCAGAATAATGTAACAAAACTGCACCGTTTAAAAAATTAAAATATTACGTCTAATTCAACCATATGGAAACGCATAACACATTTAAAAACCCAATTTTAGCTATTCCTATCTACAATCGGAAAATTATCTTAATTTTTACACCCCTGTATATGACATATAGATTTGTATCTATTTACTACATGCATGCCAAAATTTAGTTCACTTAAGAAGTAAGTCAGTTGAAAATTTCCCTTCAATAATTTCCTCTAATAAGGTGAATGCATGGTGCGTGAATACTTTTGTGCAGCCCTGTATAGGAGGTATAGATTTTATATGCAACGAGTAACATGCAAAAAATTAATTAAATTTAAAAGCGCATACCGAATTTTAAACCGTACACTCCAGGCATTATTACTCAAAGACAGTACTGTAACCGATTTCTTTTGTGTGTCCCTGTAAATGAATAAAAGATGCTATGAATGCCCTGATATAGTGTATCGTTGTGAAGTTCAGTGATTTATATCAGTTTCAATACATTGAAATAGCGTAATGTCATAAAATATTCTGTAAACGATTTTTTCCATTTGTCATAGTGTAATATCATAGTGTAATACTTTTGAGTGCCCCTGTAAATGAACTATTAATTCTACATACTTCATATACAATACCAAACATGCCTTGGTGACTCTAAGTAACCGTTATTAATTTTATGAAAATCCGAGTATATTTGCGGGAGTTAGAGCGTGGACAGGCGGCCAGACAAACCGAATGCATAAACACTTCTCAACTTTATAATAAAACAACCATACTACAATATATATTAAAACACACATACACACATAAATAACGCCTACATTCAACAGTTAAAGTTATATATAAATATTATACAGACATACAAACAATAAATACAATAAACCCAACTGGAGTGAAAAATTAGCCAGAGCCAGGAATCGAACTCGGGTTCGTTTCCTGGCTCTGGCTAATTTTTCATTCTAGTTGGGTTTATTGTATTTATTGTTTGTATGTCTGTATAATATTTATATATACATTTAACTTTTCAACTTTGTTGGAAAGTGTTAAAAAGTAGTGCTTTTTTAATCCAATATAGGTGATAATAAACATGTACATATATTGTTAAAACAATTAAAGTAAGTTGAAACAGAGAAAGAATTAACAAAAACGAAAATTATGTTCCAGCATATATTACGAAACACTTTCCAACACATTTAAATTACTGTAACAAAACTTCATACTTCATTAAGTTAAAAGATGATGTCAAAATAACCAATTTGGAAAACACATAACGCCTTTGAAAGACCGATTTTTGCATATACCATCGTTAGTTGGAAAATTATCTGAATTTTTTGTGCAGTCTTGTATATGATCTATAGATTTATTTGAATACTGCATGGTATGCTAAAAGTTAGGTCAGCTAACCAGATAGCACAGTTAATTATTACCATTGAGTAATTTCCGTCAATAAACTAAATGTACTTGCAAAATTTAGAGAAGCCCTGTATATGAGATATAGAAATTATAACACCAAGTAATTTGCGAAAAATAGTTACATTTAAAAACGCGTACACAACTGAAAACGCACTTCCAGTAATTATTGACCATTTCCTTCAACAGCTCAATTTCTCTTCATTTTCATCTGTAGCCAATTATATTTTGTGTGACTGTGCAAATGAACTATAAATTCTATGCACACCATTAACTAGAGTAAAACCCTTGAATTACACCTCAGTGAAAGATATAAATTTCAATATGTTCAAAATAGTGTAAAATCATGATAATGCACCGAAAACGATTTTCCCCCATAGATCGTAATGTAACGGAATTTTTGTGAGTGCCCCTGTAAATGAACCGTAAAAGTACACACATCATTTTCAGTGCTGAACAGACCATAGTAAACATCCAATAAAATACATCAATTTCATGGAAATCGCACTATATTTACGCGAGTTAGAGCACGGACCGACCACCCTACAGACGGACTGACAAACCGAATTCATAAACACTTTTCAACGCTGTTGGAAAGTGTTAAAATAATATCAATTTCAGAAATTTTGTGATATAGGGGAGATCGGGACAAGATGACGAATGTCTTATTTTTTCCGTTTTCCGTTAGGTGGTAGCATTAACCAGACACTACTGGCTTTCCTATCGGCCGTTTGTTAATCAATAGTATAGAGACGCTGAAATCGCCCTTTTTGTGTTAGTTGTGAAGCTTTGATTGTTTTTCGCTGCCACGATATAACTTTTACGCATGTGTAAATAAGCTCTGCTACAGATACAGGTAAGATATATAGTTTCTCTTTGATATTTATGTGTAATTTAGTTTAAATACTACCTATTACCATCAATGAATGTCAATTAATCGCCTTCCTTCATGGCAATGAAAACGAACATTTTTAAACAGGCAGTCTGGGGAAAGATGACGAGCCCCGTGTTTCTGAATTTATTAAACTAACTGTGTTGTCCATTCTATTTAAATCCTGTAAACGCTTGTTTGTCTTGTGTTTGTCCACGCGACCTCGCGCTTCTATCTCCTCTGGAGCTAAGAGGCGCACCGGACTGGGGGAGGTGTCTTTCGAAAGGGGGCGACCAGAGGAAGACATTTTTGTCATCCGCTAAAACCCCCTACCCCCCCCCTAAAGAAAAACCCTATCGGGGTCCGTACCTCCGCTTCCAAACGTCCGACCGGTACGAGGGGTTGGGTACCGTTCGACGGTGTTCGACCTCGGGGTCAAGACATCCCCGCTGGTCCCCCTCCCCCCAAAATAATTCAAATATTGTGACCCAACGGCAGAAGAATGGATCCAGTGCTGTAAATGCCAAGAATGGTGGCATGAGGAATGTTCCAATTATGAAAATGATATTTTTATTTGTGACTATTGTTAGCTGCATAACTAAACAGTTCAACATTACGTAACAATGCAGTATGCATTAGTCTGTTAATTTGTAAGATGTAAAAACACAGTTATCATTTGTTAAACCATGTAACTTGTTCAATAGATAAAATATGTGCAATCCTTTTCAGTGTTGTCATCTTGTCCCTAGGCCAAAGTCATTTTGCGCCAGCGCCAGTACTCGGGCAAGATGACAATTTGTTAGTGTTATGAAAAAATAAAATTATCCTTTATTTTTTTTTATTTGAAAAATTAAATTGTAATATATTTAACACTAAAAGGAAAACTCTAACAGTTCATGTAAAATTAATTTTACTATGTTTAAAAATGAATCAAAAAAACAACAAAAATTGTTAACATAGTCATCTTGCCCCGGTCTCCCCTACCGCAATAAAATGTTATTCTGCCATGAAATTATTTAAAAATATATTTCGTAGTATAATTATTGTACAAAATATAAAGCATTTTGCGATTTTTTTCCTTTTCTAACAAATTATTACACTATAAATATAATTTCAAATCATTATTCATAATATCACTTATTTATCAAGGACACATATATTTTTACCCGATTGAAAAGAAGGGTTATGTGTTTCACACGTATCTGTGTATGTGGATTTCTTTATACCCTCGAAACATCCCAACGGCTGGATGGATTTTAATGAATGAGGTCTCTATCAATTCGTCTTAACGGCCCGATGGTTATAGGCTAGGTTTTGTTTTTATAAATTTAAAATGGTGGCCGTAAAATACAAAATGGCGGTATAGACGAAAAAAATTACGCACCCTATTGGGTGGCATATCATTCGATATGTCTTTCAAAATGAAGACGATGTTTCCTTGACTATTTTACAGTAAGAAACTCCGTTAAAATATTATACAACCTTGAAGTTGTGTATGTAGGATCTCTAGCGTTACTGCAACTCTAACCATCATAGACATCTATAGACCTCATCAAAACAGTGTTTATAGATATGAACAAACAATTAAACACAACTTAAAAGTCATCAATACAAGTAAATAGAAAAAAAAATAGGTAAATAATATAAACAAGTGATATAATAACAAAAAAATTGTCAATTCCTACTTAGGTCAATAAGAGACTTTTTTTTCTTCCATTCTCCTTTCCTCTTGAGTTGCGCTTAAAATGCCCTGTTCAAGAAGAGGGATCTCTCGGTTTTAAAATACCTTTATCAAGAAGACGGCTCTCTCGATTATTGAAAATTAATTAATTTAATTAAATTAATGAATTAATATTTGAAAAAAACTGGATTAACACAAGTGTCATCCACTACAATTAAAAAAAAAGTTATTTGAGCTTGATTGGATCAATAATAAGTATTTTATTAACGATTGAAAATTTGAAAAAGATATATATAGCGAAAGTGTGAGCTAATGGTAGGAATTGAAAAAATAGTTTCACATTCATGAGAAATAATCAATTAGTTCGGCAGTCGTGTTTTTTGATTTTTTAAATTTAATTGTTTATTGCATGATGTAAAAAATATATGTTGAAGTAAGAAACATTATAATGCATAATATACACATGCATAATTCAAATATAAAACGGTCTGTATCTACATATTTATAAAATGTGCAACACCAAAATCCATTTGAAGAAAGGCAAAAAAACTGAATCCTCTTCCTTGTAAATATGTTATTAGGTATTCTAAAAGTATCATGCATTTCTTATGCAATGTTTTCAGTAACTTTTGCAAGTTAGCTATTTCAATTAAAAAATACAAATACTCCTTCAAATTTCCAAGGAATTTCACACTACTATCATGACTAGAAAATTTAATTCCATGTATAAATAGTAGAATTTCTAATCATTACGTCTCCTTGCAGAATTTGGAAATGTTTTTAGCGTTTAAATAAGCCAAAAAATGCTATTAAAAAATTCTGGTAAAGCTGTACGCATCCTGCAAATCCTATTATCCCTTTTGAAAGAAGTGTAATATTGATAAAAAATTCCTGTTTCATTTTCCTTTTAAATAATATAAATCTTGTAAACAAGAGTTGATATATTATACTAAAAATAATGAAAAATATTATACTTATTACAAAAGTTAATTTTTAAATTTTTATGTAACTAACAATTTAAACAAGTAATATAAACATTTTGTTTTTAAAGTCAATTCCTACTTAGGTCATCAAAGAAAAATTTAATATAATCCCTTAAGCTAATATTAGTTTTTGTTGCATTAAAATATCTCAATTTGTTGATTTTCTATAAGCAAGTAGGTTTACAATGGAACTCTATGGGAATTTGGCGAAATATTAGAGATATCGCCAAGTTTGCGTCACTTTTGGCGACTCATTTTGGCCGCCAAATTTGTCGATATATCACCAAGTTGGCAACAAACTTGGCAGTATTTGGCGGCAGACCAGGGTCCCCTTATGGTAACCCCTTATTGAAAATACTTTAATTGATCTTCAACAACCAATGGCCGTCATTTTGTTTCCCATGCAAAACTAAAATTAATTAATTAATTAATATTTGAAAAAACTGTATTAACATCAATTGTCATCCAGTACAAGTTTAAAAAAATTATTTCAACTTGATAGGATGAATAATGAGTATTTTATTAACGATTGAAAATTTGAACACGATAAATATATAAATAAATGAATAAATAAATATAGGGAGAGTGTGAGCTAATAGTAGGAATTGAAAAAAAATATGAAGATTTGTATAAAGTTTTAAAGTAGGGTATACCAGTTACCACTTATTTCTCTTTATTTTTAAGTAAAAGAAATTGTAAAAATGAATGTTTTTTCAATTTCATTTTCGTTGTTTGTTGCAGAATCAAGGTTTCATACGTTGTTAACATTCTATCTGTGGTACTGCTTTATACACTGTAAAAAAAAATGTAAAGTTACTAAAGTTTTTCTAGGAAACTGGTATTCCTAAGGAATTTTTGTTGTTGCCGTTACATAAAAAGTTCTAGGAATCCCAGTTTCCTTGAAAAACCTTAGTAACTTTACAGATTTCTTTTTACAATGTACCGAGAAATCTGTGTAGCTCGATTGTAAAGACATATGCATGGCAGTCCCACTAATTTTGTGGCTGATCTCTGATAAGCATAGCAATCGAAAGGTACTTAAATACAAATCTGAATGAGGTACTGTTAATTCATTTCGAGGAAGATTCTATACTTACCGCAAGAAAGGTTATGCTGGATAACATACACATGCACCATTCGAAAATAAAGACCTTTATCTACTTATTTATAAAATGTGTGAAACCAAAAGCCATTTGTACAAATGGCAAAAACTGAATCCTTTTTCATGTAAGATGTGTTATTCCGTACTTCTAAAGTATCATGCATTTCTTATACAATGTTTTTCGTAATTATTCCAAGTTAGATTTTACAATTCTAAATTGCAAAATTTCCTCCGAATTCCTAAGGAGTTTGGCACCTCTATTACGATTATATAACTCCATTTGATTTACAAATAGAAGAATTTGTAATCACCAAGTCTTGTTGCAGAATTTTCATATGTTTTCAGCGCTTAAATAAACCGAAAAATTCTATTCAAAAATTCTGGTCGAACTATATGAACCCTGAAATTTATAGTATCCTGATATGTTTATTGAAAGAAGTGTAATATAAAATAAACAATTCTTGTTTTTTTAATAATGTAAATCTATTAAACAAGCATACATCAAGTAATAAACGAAAAATGTATCCAACAATCTGTAATCAATATAATAAATGGAAGAAAATATATCGAAAACATTTTTAATTCTATTTCAAAGAATTTCAAAGTTTATGAAATTCGTAGATTATTCGTGTCTTCTCTGCGTTCAAATGTAGTTTTTATTTATTTTCAAAATATCATACAGAGAATCATGTACGAAAAGTACAGAATATCTTATTCACAGATCATCTAAAATTGAAGATAGTTTGTGTACACATTTTCACGAAATGCATATAACCTAAAGCCCTTTCCTGGAAATATTGGAGAACTGATTCCATTTTCATATACGAAATATCACTTCGTGTCTCCAATGGATCATCATTTTTTTTTCAAAAAATATATTTTATATTTATGTTTATATTTCATATTTGAATTCAGATATTATGCCTGTATGCGAATTGAAAGAAAATATAATTTATGTCAACCAAATCTTATTTTTATTAAGTGATTTGAATATAGTCATCATCCCTATAACAATCTGTTATCACACCAATATTGCAGTGAATGTAAACATTTCCAATCGAATGAAAAATATTTCAATATACATTAGCATTACATCGGAAATATTCGACTATAAATTCAGGGTTGCCACAAAAGATTAGTTTTTCATTCTAATGGTACTTCTACTTACAAAAGATTTTCATTGTGGTAGGTTTGTCTTGGAATATCATACCCTTCAATTCATATTATCCTCATACGCTTACTGAAAGAAGTGTAATTTAAATAAACGTGTCCTGTTTTCTTTTTGCAAAATAATGTAAATCTGCTAAACAAGCGAACTTCAAGTAATAAGCTAATAAAATAATCTTTTCAAAAAAAAAATATTAACAGACTTCAAAAAAAGCACTAAAAAGAATAAAATAATTCTTTAAACTTCTCGAAATTAAACTTCTAGAATGACGAAACGTTATCCAATAACCGCTCATCGGATATCATGTATCGGCATAAAAGCATTAAATTTAATGTATAGAATATAATATCTACTAAACATGGATTTTCTAGAAAATATTTTTATAAAAGATTAATTTACATATTTATGATTTAATTTACGAATATATACATATAAAAAGTAATCAATTACTTTTTGAAGTTAGTACCAACCTATCTTAAGTATAGTAAAATTGTGAATATATTGTAGCTATTACCATGAATAAAGTGATGATGGAAAATACCGGGTGTCCCAAAAAGGACTGACTGATTTTAAAATTCAATAACTTGCAAACGGTGACAGATATTTAAAAAATTCTTGCAGGAGGGTTATGCATAAGGTCAAAAGTTTTTTTACAGTGATTTTCAATTTTAGTTCGAATTACAAACAATAGATGGCGCTGCGACCAATAGACGCTGAATTCAGGCTCGATTTTTGGTACTTCGTGGCCCGGATAATACATTTCCATCTCCTTTTTCAGCATGGAACAAGAGAATGGACCAGAAATCAAGCCTGTGTTTAGCGACTATTGCTTACAGCACCATCTATTGTTTATAATTCAAACTAAAATCGAAAATCACTGTAATAAAACTTTTGACCTTATGCATAACCCTCCTGCAAGAATTTTTTAAATATCTGTCACCGTTTGCAAGTTATTGAATTTTAAAATCAGTCAGTCCTTTTTGGGACACCCGGTATGATACAAAATTTTAAAAATGCTCTATTTCTTCAGCAAATTATTTGTTTAATCATTATCGATTATGAATGTTTGGCACCAACTTAAAAATGTAATTGATTACTTTTTATATGTATATATTCGTAAATTAAATTAAAAATATGTAAATTAATCTTTTGTAAAAAATATTCTCTAGAAAATCCATGTTTGGTAGATATTAAATTCTATATATTAAATTTAACGCTTTTATGCCGATATATTATCCGATGTGCGGTTATTGGATAACGTTTCGTCATTAGAGAAGTTTAAAGAATTATTTCATTCTTTTTAGTGCTTATTTTTTAAGTCGGCTAATATGTGTTTTTTAAAGATTATTTTATTTCCTACTTTTTAGTTATTCATGCCGTAACACATAATTATCCGGATTTCAACATCTGCTGAATAAGTAAATAATTTGTCAAAGAAATTATAATTTACAAAAATTATTCATTAAACAAGTAGTTTTTAATAGTTTTTTTTTTATAATTTCATTAGAAGTATTGATTTTATTAGCATTTAATACTTATGATATATTTTTTAAACAAGTACATTGTATTCACAACAGTCTATATTCATTTATTTATTGATCACGTACACCTGACTTGCGTACTTGAAATAAGGGTCCTGCTTATAAGTTATCGTTAACATAAAGGACGAAATAGCACAAGGACTTTGAGCTTTGAAGGAGGTGGGGGAACAGAAAATTACATCTGGGAGCTCCACAAAGAGTGTGCAACGGAGCCATCGGGAGTTGAACTCGCAGCCCAACTACGCTCTCAAGCGATTAGCGGTGTGGTGCCTTAACCATTCGGCCACGGTCTACATTCAAGAATTATTTTTTGTAGGACTCCGTTGTCAAGAAGCAAAATGCAGACTATGTAGTAATATTTGTATTGACACTTCAAGTATATTGCAGAGAACCCAGATATATTTTTCGCTGTTAGCGAAATGAGATTGACCAATCAGAAACCTGCCTTTTTGCGAACTTGTAATTTTTATAGAGTGTGTCCTTTTAAATTTCCAAAATTCTTCTATCAAATAAAACAAAATTTTCTGTACTAAAATACTGGCATCCAAAAAGCTGTAGACTTGTCAGGTTTGAAAATGTGGTCCAGGGCCCATCGTGGCTGAGTGGTCAAGGCATCACACCGCTAATCGCTTGAAAGCGTAGGTTCGAATCCCGCTGGCTCCGTTGCGCACTCTTTGTAGAGCTCCCGGATGTAATTCTCTGCTGCTGTAAATTTCCTTGTGCTATCTCATTCCTGTATATTGACGATGACTAATAAGCGGGCGTTTGACGCTAAGAACACAGGTCAGATATATGTATTCAATAAACCAATCATGTGGTCCATAATTCTACATTATTCTTTTCCGATAATCTCTATCAATTGTTTCCTCATGAAAGGTGCCTCTATTTTAGAGTGGTGACATACAATGCTCAGACTCTGTTTATACATACGTGTTTGCCTACACTATGGCAAAAGTAGACATTTTCTATTCCAGAACTTGGCGATACTCGCTTGGACAAGTTTGATTATACGAGTGGCGGATAATTTAACAAGCATTAGTTTGGCAATAATGGCAAGCTCTTCAAGATTCATGGCGATAGCTTTTGTCCAGAATCTATCAATCAATAATTTTTTCCGTATGTCACCATTCCCATACCAATACTCCTTATCCTTAGGCACTAAAGACATCAGAAATGAGCGTCAATGATTAGGAGCTTAGTCTGAATCCGATAACCGAAGACAGTGCTGCTACACATAAGAAGGCGCTTTTATGTGTACTGTATATGGAGGCACTTTGCAGTGCCCCGACTAATGGAGACACTTTGCTGAACTCTGAGGTATAAGGTCACTTTGCTATTGAATTGTAAGCTTTTTGATACCCACTACCGATGTCGGTTAGCATCGTTTTAGATATTTGGTTTTTTCTGAATCCGGCATCTTTTTTAGACAAGATCTCGCACTTCGGAAAGTTACCGCATTCAGTAAACTATAAGGTCCACATCGATACCTACGGACATCGGAATTGATTGTGGAAAAGCTGAGAATCCATCAATAAATTTTACACATCAGAGCGCGGCAAAGTGCTTTGAAAGAAACTTATGTCCAAACTATAGCAAACCTAGGCATTTTCTATTACATAACTACAGCCACTAGAATATATAGTGCGAAAATCGGCAATCCCAGTAATACTTAAAAAAGTAAGAAGAATCATGCGTTAAGCATAGATTATGAAATATTTTCCAATACTTCCTGAGGGGGAAGTAAGGTATATAAGTGAACTAAGGAAACGGTTTTAGAAAACGCATAAAACATTTGAAAAACTGATTTCAGCAGTTACCGTCCATATCAAATATGTATTCCAGTTTTTTTGAACAGCTCCGTATTTGATCCGTAGGTTGATATACATACTATATAATGGGGAAATTTAGTTTAGCAAGAAAAGGAATAACAGGTTGAAATTTCTCTTTCAGCAATTTATACTAATAGATGGAAACATACTTTTATACTTTTGTACAACCCTGTAGTTAACCTAGCATGTTTATTACACGCACTATTTAGCTAAAGTTTAATTCAAAGTAAAACACTCTTAAAACTACTGGAATCTCATTTCCAGAAATTATCATTTATAGACGGACATGTATCCAATTCTTTGCGTGACCCTGTATATCATTTTTTCTATGTTCTACAAACATGTCTTAGTAAACTAAATGCAGTTCAGCGTAAAATGCATAATTACTTTAAAAACCACCTTTAAGCAATTTACAATCATACGCAGTAACCAGTACGAATTCTTTTGTGTAGCCCTGTATATGAATTACAGTATTTATACACACCATATACAATGAATAAATATAGTGAAACATATAAGCACATAACATAATTAAAAATGTATTTCCAGCAATCATCGCTACCGTACAGTACTTCAGATACAATATAGTATCTTTAATCTTTTATGTCTCCCTGTAAACGCTATGCACTTCGCATTATACATGAAATAAGTTATAGTAAACTTCAGCGACCTATATCAATTTCATTATACATGAAATAATTTAATATACCCAGCAAACACATACCTTTCGGGACACGATCGGACCGCAGCCGGCACTGTAGGTTAAGTGTCGGCATGGGAACAGTGGTTTTGGTGAAGTGTCGGTAGCATGTCGGTAACTGAAAATTAAGAATCTGCTTTTTCGACTGCCGGTTACCGTAATCGGTCCCCTTTATGGTTATATATCGGCAAGCGACTTACACCGGCAAGTGACGCAGGACCGATATGTGATTTCTGATAGTGGCCCGTTTAGATTTACCAACATCGGTCCGAATTCGGAATTTTTAGTCTTCACCGACATTTTTTTTTCCTTTTCTTAATTTGGTTTGAGTTTGAGTTTTGATAAGATATGTATATTGCATGTATTTCATATAAAATTCTAACAGTGATAAAAAAAAATGTCAAAAATAGCCTATATTTATTTATTCAAAAAAAGTTGTTATTGAATTCATTTTAAAAAGGACTTACAATTATTTGAATCATCAAAAGAGTTTCTAAATCGCTCCTTAAAATTATTATTCGTTGTAAATTTAATCGAAGGAAAAATCTTCATAAATCAATTAAACTTATTTTTTAGCTATTATATTCATTTTAAAAGCAATAGCTATGTTTCTTATTTTATTTAAAAATCAAATTATTAAAAAAGTGTTTAAATCAAACTATATATAAAAAAAAAAAAAAAAAAAAAAAAAAAAAAAACTACCCAACTTTTTAGCATTAAAATTTTAAAGAAAGATTCAGAAATCTCCGACTTCTAATATATATATATATATATATAGCCATTAATTAAACATAACAAACCACCATCAAAAACCGTAATATTATGAATTAAAGCTGTAAGTTAAAAAAAAAAGTGCCAAATAATTTATTATAAGAATTATTATGGAAGAAAAAAGAAGAATGTGGATACCGACAAATAGTGTAAAAGCTTATACATTGAATTACGTTTTCAAGGGCACAGAATTCATTGATATAAGCAATATGGTTGTTTTCTGTGAGAAGAATAATCTAAAGCTAAAATTATCCTTCTCTGTGCCCGAACAACCATTATAATCAAGTGAATAATTTAAAATGAAAACAGAATAGAAACAAATAATATGAAATGGAAAAATCAATAAAACCTGTTTAAATATTTATAGGATATAAAATAGAAATAATACACAACATACCGATTAATATTTCAGTATTTTTCAATAAATCCACTCGCACATGGCTACCAGAATATCGTAAAGATTAAGGTGAATAAAACAGTTAAGAAATCACAGTAATAAATACCAAAGGATGCAGTTAGTACATTTTGAAATACCATGATAAAAACAATTAAAATAATATAAAATAAAATAAACAGAAAGTAATTACATTATTTAAAATAACTTATATGCACTATTAAATTAATTAATTACTATTTAACCTTATCGTCAAAATTTAGCTAAAAAAAAAAACGCTATATATATATATATATATATATATATATATTATTTGATGATTAAAAAATGTTGATAAGTAAAAGAATTATTATTGCTACATAATCACTAAAAATTTATTCTACATTAAATCACCAAATGACAAAAAAATGAACTCTTATTCTAATTAAAAGTAATTAATTACCAACTTCTTTTTTTTATTAAAATTAGTTTTTCTATGTTACAAATATATATTTCTTGAATTAACACATTTAATTACATTATAATTCCTAAAGAGAAAATTCTATTAAGAGAAAAACCTCTGAAATTCTCTTATTTTATTTAGTAAGCATTCTTAAATTTATAAGAAAGATTCAGAAATATCCCCCATTTAAAGTTATCTTCCAAAAGAAAAAAAAAATATGTAAACTAATATTTTTATTTTATTTTTAAGTTAAAACTATTGATAGGTAACAAATTAATATTGCAACATGCTCATTAAATATATGTTCTACTTTAAATCATCAAAACGACATAAAATGAATTCCTATTCTAATTAAAAGTTATTAATTACCAACTTTTTATTTATTAAAATAAATTTTTCCATGTTAAAAATATATAATTTATAAATTAACGCAACGCATGTAATTACATTATAAATCCTAAAAAGAAAATTTGATTAACTGAAATCTTAAAAAAAAAAAAAAATAATAGTTAGTTATTCTTAAATTTATATATATTCTTAATTATTTTTAATTATATCTATATCTAAATTATTCTTAAAATCGTTTGCTTAGCGAATTTGCTAAGATATTTATTTCATTCATTTAAATATTAAACTAACTTTTAAATACAAGCGCGTAAGAAAATTACAAATAAATAAATGAAAAATAAAATAAAAATACTTCAAAATTCCAATTTTCCCATCTACCACTTACCTTCAACGACAACCATTACTTATCTATATGCCCTCCTCATATTACCTCATTGAATCCTCCCCTGTTCAGGTCTCAGTGGCTAAGTGGTTAAGGTGTCTGTTTTCTGTCCTTGGATACGTCGGATCAAACCCCGCCTCTTCCAGCGCCGAAACACGTTCCTTTCAAATATGCATTCCACGATGGCTCATAGATGGCGCCATCAAAACGGATTTTTATTTCAATTTATGCTAGTGTCGAGCTGTGGCTGGCATTCATCTGGATAGCTATCGGCGTGCTGTCGGTAATTTTCTGCCGATACCGGACCGTCTGCGTGCCTCATGAATCGGGCCGCATTTGCTCTGCGTGTCAAAAAAGATACGGAACCGG
Source organism: Maratus speciosus (assembly GCA_963932465.1). NCBI lineage: Eukaryota > Metazoa > Arthropoda > Arachnida > Araneae > Salticidae > Maratus > Maratus speciosus. The sequence continues at coordinate 65,261,982 of OZ010789.1, forward strand.
TAGGGGCAATCGGTATCGTGCCAATACCGTCGGTAGTGGCAATGGGGTGTCGGCCGATTGCTTACCGATAGCTCTGTGTTTGCTGGGTAATTAAAATACGTCGGAAAAAATTCCCTCCACCCCTATAGCATTATGTAACGGTATTCTTTTGTGTGGCCCTGTAAATGAATAATAATTATTCTTTGCACCACATATTCTACGGGATGCATATTTTAGTGCACTTGATAAATTAATATCAATTTTATTATGTTTGAAAGCATGTAACATCATTAAAAAGCATCTTAAACGATTATTTCGCATAGGCTGTAATGTAACGGAAAACTTTCGACTGTCCCTGTACATGAACTAAACATGCTACAAACTTCATTTAAAATAGAGTTCGTGCTATGGTAGAGGTCACTAACATCCAAAAATTTCAAAACGATCGGAGTATATTTACGGGAGTTAGAGCGCGTACAGACGGCCAGACAAACCGAATGCATAAACACTTTTCAACTTTGTTGGAAAGTGTTAAAAAGTGCTGAAATATTGGATCCCTTAAATCTCAAACGATGCTGAAATCCAATGAGTCGATCACAGCGACATCTGCAGGATATTTTTTAAAACTCCAAGACGATTTGGTTACATTGTCTAGAATATATAATATGGAAATAGGCTATCCCCGTAATGCTTAAAAAAGTGCTAAAATATTGGATCCCTTAAATGTCCAACGATGCTGAAATCCAATGAATTGATTACAGTGACATCTGCAGGATATTTTTTAAAACTCCAAGACGATTTGATCTAGACCAGTGGTTCCCAGCCTTTTATTGGCCACGACCCACCAAAGCATCTGAAAAATCGCGATGTCTCCCCTACTCACACAGAAATTCTGTAAGATATATATTTCTTATTATTTGAAAAGCCTAACAGATATTTAACAATAACTATTCATTTCATATTTTTTAACTTATCATGGAGGTGAATTTTCTGCCACAAATGTATTTTTAGTACAATTTTATAAATGCAATGAGGCTATAAATCTTCCCTTTTATGCCAAAATAGACTTGTTGTGCCTTCCCAACTTAGCTCAATGTTTAACAAAAGTGTTGTTATATGGTCTGCATTTTTATTTTCAGAAAATGATTAAAGAGATTCTCACATTTAAAATTTAGCATTAAAATTGAAATAATGACACATTTTATATTTCATTTTAGTAACTTATTGAGAGTTGTAGGAAAATGTTTGGAACCAAATTTTCTGTCTATGGATAAAAAAAAAAATACAGAGGAAGCATTTCAAGATTCTGGCCTTTATTAAGTTAAAGTAGCCGTTATTTCCGTAAAAAAAAAACGATCATTTCCGTCCCCGATTATCGTTTATTAAAAGCCATGTATTATCACATTTTCAAATTTAGATTGTATATGTTATGCATTCATTTACCGTTTAGGAGGTCTGCACTAGCCATAGATAATTACTATTTATCCATTTTCTTTTTTAAGAATAGTAATTAAAAAAAAAATATATATAAAGTTGGTAATACCACATTTAGTTATTTCAAATATTTTTTACGTTACGTTTGTTAAAGACAATAAGATTTAGGTATACTCTGAAGTAATTTCAAATGTAAAAAATTTTCATGCTACATACAGCAGAGCGAATAGATAAAAATAGCTCATTCAATAACTGATTGAGAAAAATTGTGAGTACATTAGTGACCAGAAAAATTATGCAAATTTTTAGAAGTAAAAAAAAAAGGTGAAGAAACTGGTAAACCTTTAAAAAAATTATTTATATAATTATTCTGGGATACATTTGTTTTAAACATTCTGATTTGAAACATTTTTGAAATTCAACAACAACAACAAAAAAGCTCGTTTATTTTTAAATTTAGCACGATTTACTTTTATTTTTAGTTTAAAACATTGCTTTCCTGAAAATAAAGGACAGCGAATGGGTGAGTTATAAATTTGAAATTGCCCCCCGCCCCCGGTGGGGCGTGCGTTGGGAACCACTGGTCTAGATGCTGTAATAATACGACGTCTATAATACGTCTAATACGGAGTCTATCACAGCGACGTCTGCAGGATATTTTCTATAACTCCAAGACGATTTGGTCTAGAACTTGTAATAAAATGATGTACTTTGAAATCTGAAAATATATCGCAGATGTCGCTGCGATCGGCATCCTTGATTTCAGCGTCAGTGCACATTTAAGGAATACAACTTTTCAGCGCTGTTTGGATACCAGATTTCCATACTATGTATTCCAGACGCTGTAATTTGGTCCAGCTCTAGATGCTGTAAGCATGTTCACAATACCTACTGGGTTCTGATCCTGACGTCGATCCTGACTACTTGGTGCAGATCCTGATCATTGATTCTCCAGATTCAGATATCCAGATCATACTGACTGACTATCGCATTAGTACAGCTTCTATAATACATAGTGTGGAAATCTGCTATTCAAACAGCGCTAAAAAGTTGCATCCCTTAAATGTGCAAACATGCATAAATCCAGGGAGCCGATCGCAGCGACATCTGAAATATATTTTAAATTTCAAAGTACATCGTATTACTACAAGTTCTAGACCAAATCGTCTTGGAGTTATAGAAAATATCCTGTAGACGTCGCTGTGATAGACTCATTGTATTTCAGCATCGTTTGACATTTAAGGGATCCAATATTTTAGCAGTTTTTTAAGTATTACTGGGATAGCCGATTTCTACACTATATATTCTAGACTCTGCAGCAGTAGTACTTAGAAAGTACTAAAATATTGCATCCCTTAAATGTAAAACGATGCTGAAGTCCAAAGAGTCGATCGGAGCGACATCTGAGTATATTTTCTAAAACTCCAAGACCATTTGATCTAGAAGCTGTTATAATACAATGTTTACACTGAAATTTGAAAATATAACGCAGATGTCGCTGCGATCGACTCATTGGATTTTAGGGGATTAGATTTTAGCACATTTAAGGGGGAAATTTTTTTAGTGCTATTTGGATAGCGATTTCTACACTATAGCGCCTAGAATATATAGTGTGCAAATTGGATATCCCTGTAATACTTCTAAAATATTGTATCACTTAAATGTGAAACAATCCTGCTGAAATATTCAGATCACAGCGACATCTGCAGGTTATTTTATACAACTGCAAGATATTGCTAGTCTATACAATGTAATACGAAAATCCCGCAGATGTCGCTGCGATCGACACTTGGGATTTTAGCAGTATCGTCGCACTTTTAAGGGATACAAGTTTTTAGCGTTGTTTGGATAGCATATTTCCACACTAGGTATTCTAGACGCTGTATTCCACACTATTTATTCTAGGCGTTGTACTTGTGCTCTGATACATGAGAAACTTTAAAGGTTGATTTTCAACTTTTCGACACCGACTTCCGATATCGTTTTGTGTCTATGTGGGCCTTCCGGTTTGGTGGATGACAGAATGGCTGGGATCCAGATATTTTTCGCTCTTAGGGAAACGAGATCGACCAATCAGAAGTCTGCATTTTTGCAAACAGCGAAAAGTTCGCAAAACTGCAGGCTTCTGATTGGTCAATCTCGTTTCACTACCAGCGAAAAATCTCTCTGGATCTTGACCCTTGTCCAGCTAAGTTTTCGCACTTTGAAAGATCTCAGATCTCTGTAAGAGTAACAGCATGGAAGACGAGCGCTTAAAATTGGACGACTGTTTCAAAAAGGATTTGAATTTTAAAGTTTTTATTTTTTTTTTAATGTTCTAATCATCAGATTTTGATGAAATTGAAATGGGACCAAATGGGTGACTTTCAAATAAAAAAAAAATATCAAAATCGATTCATATTTAAGAAAGTTATGCGTGAACAAGACCAAAACATACATACAGGTCGAATTGATAACCTCCTTCTTTTTGAAGTAGGTTAAAAAGGAACCAATAATCAATACAATAAATGGAAGAAAATATATCGAAAACTTATTTCATTCTATTTCAAAGAATTTCAAACTTTATAAAATTCGTAGATAAATCGTAAAATTTCTACATTCAGATGTACTTTTTGCTTATCTTCGGGATATTATACAGAGAAATATCTACGAAAATTACAGAATATCTTATTTACATATCATCTAAAATTGAAGAGATTTTGCGTGCGTATTTTCACGAAATGCGTATAACCTAAAGCCCTTTGCAGGAAATATTGGAGAAGTGAATCCATTTTCATATAAGAAATGTCTCTTCGTGTCTCCAATGGATGATAAGTTTTTTAATCTTTTAAAAAATATATTTAAAAGGTTTGTTTATATTCTATATTTGAATTCAGATAAAATGGTATGCGTATTAAAAAAATGTAGTATACATCAACAAATCTAATTTTTATTAAGTAATTTGAATATAGTAATCATCCCTATAACAATCCTTTATCACATCAATGTTGCACTCATGTAAATATTTCTAGTGAGATGAAAATATTGAAATATACAGCATTACATGGAACTATTTGACTATAAATTCAGAGTTGCCACAGGGGATTAATTTTTCATTCTAATTGTACTTCTATTTACAAAAAATTTTCATCGCGGTAGGTTTGTCTTGGAATATCATAGCCTGCAATTTATATTATCTTCATATGCTTACTGAAAGAAGTGTAATTTAAATAAACGTGTCCTGTTTTATTTTGTAACATTTCCTGTTTTATTATTGTAAAATAATTTAAGCCTGATAAACAAGCGAACATCAAGTTATAAGCAAAAAAGTTGTCCGATATTCAGTGCAATAAATGGAATAAAATATATCGAAAACTTATTTCATTCTATTTCAAAGAATGTCAAACTTTATAAAATTCGTAGATAAATCGTAACATTTCTGCGTTCATATGTACTTTTTGTTTATCTTCGGGATATTATAGAGAATCATCTACGAAAATTACAGAATATCTGATTCACATATCATCTGAAATTGAAGAGAATTTGTGCATACATTTTCACGGGATGAATACATTCTAAAGCCCTTGGCAGGAAATATTGGAGAACTGAATCCATTTTCACATAAGCAATGTCATTTCGTGTCTTCAACGGATAATGCAGTTTTTCAGTTATTATTCAAAAAACATATTCAAATTTTGTTTATATTCAATATTTGAACTCAGATATTATATTGCTTTATTTATTGACAAAAAAAATTAATATTTATCAACAAATCTGATTTTTATTAAGGGATGTGAATGTAGTCATCATCCTTATAACAATCCAGTCGCACACCAATATTGCAAAACATATATAAATATTTCCATTGAAATGCAAATATTGCAGGATATATACGACAGACCGGCTGTCGTATAGATGGCTGGTGACTTCCCCAACATGATTTATTAGTGAGAAATTGCAGACCCAGGCATCGGCCAGAGTAGCTCAGTGGTTAGAGCGGCACTCTTGTATACTGTGGTCCCGGGTTCGATTCCTGGCTCTGGCTAATTTTTCACTCCAGTTGGGTTTATTGTATTATTGTTTGCATGTCTGTATAATATTTATATATACCTTTAACTGTTGAATGCAGGCGTTATTTATGTGTGTATGCGTGTTTTAATATATATTGTAGTACGAGTGTTTTATTATAATTATATTGTTAAGATTATTTTTTTCACAGAATGCATAAGCATCTTAATAAAACCAAAATAAATCTCACATAACTCAGTAAAAATCCATTTGGAGCAATTGCTGTACATATCCTTTAACCCTTTATGTACTGAATTATGAAAATTTTATTTTCTAAAGCCTTTTTCGTGAATTTTTGAAACTACATTATAAGATTTACGCAATCATTTAACAAATTTAGAAGGATTAATTAAATTTGAATTTATAGGGATTTTGTGCAATATTTATAACACCACTCTAATCTTCTAATTTAAATATTTTTCTTAGTATTTGGTAGAATTTGGAAATGTAAAAATACAATGCTCTTACAATAGAAATATAGAAATATTTCGGAATTAAAATATCCCCACCTCCAACGCCAAGAAAAGTGCAAAGGCAAAGGAAATCATCCTTTTAAAAATATTTTTGTTTTGTGTAACCGATAATGGTTTTGGACAAAGATAAATTATGCATCTATAACTCATTCTAAACTGTATTACTACTAATCGATGTATTAAATGAACTTAATGAAGTACCGTCATTACATAAAGTGTTAATTGGAGCGACATCTTTCGTGTAGCCATCCGATCTATGGAATTTATACACGTCACTTAATGCACTCAAATTAGATCATTTTAAAAATACATAACTCAGAGAAAAATTCACTTTCATCAATCACCGATCGTAGTCAATGCTTTAATGAAATTATTTTGTTTTTCTCTGTAAATTAACGATAAATGCAATTCATTCTATAATATATAGAAAACAATCAGTGTACTTCAGAGATTTCATTATATTTCAACTTTATATCTTCATTGAAATCCACTTCAAACGATTTTTCTCCACAGATCATAATGTGATAGAATCCTTTTGTACCTCCGAACACCTCCTGTAAACGAATTATAAATATTGCTTATTCTATACCCGTGAGAAAGTATGTTGTATTTCATTTTAATAACGTATAACAATCTCATTAAATTTCTCATTTAAGCAATCTCATTTAAAGTTTTAACATCGTAACATAATTAAAATGCACCGCAAACGATTTTCCTCCATAGGCGGTAATGTAACGGAAATATTTATTTGTCCCTTTAAAGGAACAGTAAATCCTATGCATTCCATTTTCTATACTGAACATTCTATATTAAATAACAAAAACATATACAAAATACCAACAACTTATATTTACGAGAGTTAAAGCACGGATAGACAGACGGCAGATATACAAACCGAATTCATAATAACTATCATCAGCTATGTTTCAAAGTGTTAAAAATAAATCACCAGTGGTAACATTGTAAATGCTACTATTTCAGAAATATCCAATGTATACTGGAAAATATATTATAAAATGCTAATAATTGACGAAATATTGTTTTCTCAACTTTACGATGTTAATCTTTTCGTTAATATTTGCTCAGTATTGCACACGTTTCTTGAAATAAGAAACATTTCTTCTTTAGTCGCACTTTTGTATATTTTGATATACATGTCAATTACATTAAATGTAATTAATTACCGATAATACTATTAAACAAATTGTAATATGCCTGCATAGTTAAAATTTAAAGAAAAATACAAAAGGTTTATTTTTAAAGTTATCAACTTTTTAAATACTTTAACGTTTCAGATTATCTCTATCCTGGGATAAAACACTCTTTGGATATATTTATATTTAAATCCTATAATGTCATACATGTATATATTTAAATACGATTAGCGTATCTGTAAATATTACAGATGGAGAAAAGATTATGAAATTTTCAAAATACATTTTTAAACTTATATATATATATTTAAATAATTTAAACTTGCACTGTCTGTAAAATGGCATCATTCAATTTTTCACATACTCTAAGACAGTGCAGTTTTAGCATATTTTTATTTATTGGTTTTGAAAATGACTCGGGTCGACTCAAAATATATAAACAGTCGGATAAAGTTATTTTTACTGTTTCAACTTGTACCGTATAGCATTTAAAATGTATGTTATCACAAGGTGTTAATTGGCTATATATTTCAATACTTTCATTAGGATTTTTTTTTAATTAACCAATGTTGTAAACCATATGGTCAAGGATGATTGGTCACTTGAGAATTTAGACGTTTTGTTAAATATCTAGAAAAGTACACGAGGAATTATCCTAGAACTCCAGATGTGTGGACAGAATAGTATAGGTCATATATTTCCGCGATGATTTTTTTTCCGAAACCCCATAGGAGGCTATCAATAAATTGAAAAAAAAAACGAATATCTTTTGGCCACCCTGTAAAAACTAATGTAACAAAAGCGTTCAAACTGTAGAAAATGATTAAGAGGCTAATTGTAATAAAATGTGTTCATTTGTATGAGGATATCTTGTATACTACTAGAGAAATTAAGGTTTTTATAAAAACAGTCCCAAATTTTGCCAAGTTGTTTCCTTTTAATTTGCAGAGTTCTTAATTTAAAAAAAAATGCTCTTTTCAGACAGTATGAAAAACAACATTGTACACAATACTCTGCAATCATAATTAAAAAATAATAAAAACTGGATGACAAATGAGCAGGTTTACTAAAAAAACGTTTCCCTGCGCATGCGCGAATGCAATCAAAATATAATATGCATAATGTATTAAAACTTAAAAACATAGCTAGAAAATTCTGAAAATTATCGTCGATAGAATAAGCTCGAAATCCGTTGTTCTCAAAAGGAAGCAAAAAGATGAGGGGTTGTATCTAAATAATACGTTATCTTGGCACTAATCAACAGAAATTTGGATCGGGCAACATATTCGCAACCATACGCTAAAACTCTATCATTCATTTTATTTTCTTTTATTTTTTGAAATTATCATAAAAAATTCTGAAGATTAATCTAAAACATTTTTTCTTCATTCAAAACAAGCTATACTTGCATTTTTGCAAAAATCTTTCCTAATTAGATGCAAGTAAATATAAAAGAAGTGATTTGTGCATTATAAAAAGTAAAGCCTGAAGTAATTTTCTTAAATGAAGAAAAATTATCAAGAATATATATTTTTTTAGATAATCGTATAAAAGCTTTATTTGTCCACTTGTAAATTTATATTAATAAGAGAAAGATTTTTCTATTTGTGTATGTCTGTCTTTTTTTTGTTGTTGTTGTTGGCGTTGGCTAATCTATTAAAAACTCAATTTCAGTTTTTTTTTTCTTTTTGAGAAATATATTGCATGTGAGGGTCTGCATACTTGGTTCCGAATAGACATAAGGAAGGTCCTAATGCACCTATTTTCGGATTTTGGATTTTTTTTTTTTAATTAGATATTTTGTCATTTTATGTTGATTTGCGTTTTTCTACGAACTTCCTATTTCATCGGCAGTTTGTCCCTACTCATAAAACGAATCCGAATGTAATCGTTTTGTCCAATATACTAAACTTTGTGTTATTTTCAATAACGTTTGTTCGGAAATTATACAGTGATTTTTATTAAAGATTCAATTTTGCCGAAAAGGAAAAGATTTTATTTTAATCAACAAATTTCTATTTGATAACTTATCCATCAAGTATTTTATTTTATATCGCTATATCCAGCATACTTTTTATAGTAAATAATAAATTTAAAAATGCGGAATATTTTTTTAAAATTAAGTATTAACTAGTATGTTGTAGCCATCGCAAAACTTTCTTCTATATAAATCACGTCAATTAAATCATTTAAATAGTACAAGAAATAACAACAATTTAGCACCAATTCATATCAAAGTATATCTGAATTTGAAGTTGGATGAAACTTCGTGCATTAGTTCTTGAGATAGAGCTATAGCGGAAATTCTGAAAAAAATGTAGCATAGCAGAGCCACTTGGTGAGCGATTTACAACAAAAGTAAACATTACTAAATGATATCAAGGTATACCTGAATCTGAAGGTTGATGAAAATCCAAGCATTAGTTCTTGAGATAAAGCTATTGCTGTAATCGCAAAAAATACAGCCTAGAAGCGCCACCTGTTGAGCGATTTACACCAAAAATTAAACAGAACTAATTTATACATCACTTCATGTCAAGGACTAACTAAATCTGAAGTTTGATGAAAATCCGTGCAATAGTTCTTGAGATACAGCTCTTGTGGAAATCGTGAAAAATGCAGCACAGCAGCGCCACCTGTTGGGCGATTTACACCAAAAATTAAAGAGCACTAATTTATATCAGGGACTAACTGAATCTGAAGTTTGATGAAAATTCGTGTATTTTTTCTTGAGTTAGAGCTATTGCGATAATCATGAACAATGCAGCATACAAGGGTCACCTGTTGGGCGATTTTTACAAAAAAGTAATCAGCACCAAACTATATCTTGGACTAACTGAATCTGAAGTTTTATGAAAATCCGTGAAGTAGTTCTTGAGATATAGCTATTGCAGAAATTGGAAAAAATGCCGCATAGCAGCGCCACCTGTTGGGCGATTTTCAGCAAAAACTAATCAGGTCCAGTTTATATCAAGGTCTAGCTAAATATGAAGTTTTGTGAAATTCCGTGCATTAGTTCTTGAGATAGAGCGCCCACAAAATTTTTGTCACATACAGACTCAAACAGTGACAGAGTGACAGACAGACTCACAGACAGACATTTTCTAAAATCCATCAAATCGTGTTCTAGGCATTCTAAAACGTATAAATCCGTCGAAAACCGGAAGTCGAAATTTTTCACGAATCCAATACTTTCTTCTTATAAAGATAGATGAAAGTAAAAATGGTGTTTTACTTTCTTCTATCTTTACAAGAAGAAAGTATTGGATTCGTGAAAAATATCGACTTCAGGTTTTCTACGGATTTATACGTTTTAGAATCCCCAGAACACGATTTGATGGTTTTTAGAAAATGTCTGTCTGTGAGTCTGTCTGTCACTCTGTCACTCTGCGAGTCTGTATTTGACGAAAATTTTGTGGGCGCTCTATCTCAAGAACTAATGCACGGAATTTCACAAAACTTTATATATAGTTAGACCTTTATATAAACTGGACCTGATTAGTTTTTGGTGAAAATCACCCAACAGGTGGTGCTGCTATGCGGTATTTTTCACGATTACTACAATAGCTATATCTCAAGAACTACTGCACGGATTTTCATAAAACTTCAGATTTCGTTATTCCAAGATATAGTTTGGTGCTGATTACGTTTTTGTGAAAATCGTTCAACAGGTGGCGCTGCTATGCTGCATTATTCATGATTATCGCAATAGCTCTAACTCAAGAAAAAAATGCACGAATTTTCATCAAACATCAGATTCAGTTAGTATCTGATATAAATTAGTGCTGTTTAATTTTTGGTGTAAATCGCCCAACAGGTGGCGCTGCTGTGCTGCATTTTTCACGATTCCCGCAAGAGCTGTATCTCAAGAACTATTGCACGGATTTTCATCAAACTTCAGATTTAGTTACTCCTTGACATGAATTGAGTTATAAATTAGTGCTGTTTAATGTTTGGTGTAAATCGCTCAACAGGTGGCGCTGCTATGCTGTATTTTTGCGATTTCCGCAATAGCTTTATCTCAAGAACTAATGCTTGGATTTTCAACAAACTTCAGATTCAGGTAGACATTGATATCATTTAGTGCTGCTTATTTTTGGTGTAAATCGCTCAACAGGTGGCGCTGCTATGCTACATTTTTTAGAATTTCTGCTATAGCTCTATCTCAAGAACTAATGCACGAATTTTCATCCAACTTCAAATTCAGATATACTTTGATATGAATTGGTGCTAAATCGTTGTTATTTTTTGTACTATTTAAATGAGTTAATTGACGTGAGTTATATAGAAGAAAGTTTTGTGATGGCCACAACATACTAGTTTTCTTTGAAATTAAGCGAAGAATGAGAGTAAAATGTCTGAGTGTTAGCTTACTAAGTAAATTTCTTTATCGCCAAAAACTATTACGACGCACCTGACCTTGCGGCTGGAAGCTTAATAAAAGGCGACTTATTGAAAGTGGCAATCTGAACAATCTGAATTTAAAAAAAGCAACCCACTTGCAACTCGTAAAAATATACCGCGGTTTTATTCAAGAATATGAAAGAGTCCCCCGCGGCTGGAGGGTTAAATAAAGCGAATTATACTATTCATAAATAGTAGTAGCTCTAAGGCCTATTCGGCGCATGATTTGATGAACTTAGTGATACCTATAAACTAAGGGAAAATGATAATATATTTAATAATAATTAAAATCGTAACTTAATGTAAAATTTATAAATTATTTTCCTTTGCTACAGATCTTTCGAAACATTGTGAAATATTTTTTGGGGGCCTGATAGATTTCACGCCATCGATACGGGAGTATTAATGGTTAATGAAAGCGATGAAATTACGTAGTTAGTATTTGAAAAAAAAAATTCAACGATTAAAAAAATATATAAATATGAAGTCAAATTTTACTATTGGAAAATAAAATAAAATTGGTTGATTAGAGACATGTATATTTTTAGTTAATTTCAGTTTCTTTTAATGGAGTGTCTACAATGATAATGAAAATTGTTCAAATAAGGTGTAATGCAGCAGGTTTCTCCAAGTCGATTCAGGTTGCTATATATCATTTATTAATAGATTTTCTATCAAGAAAAGAGAGCAAGACAGTGATGTAGAAGTACAAAACCCAGAGCGTTTACGCTTATAGGCAGAGATTACATGCCAGATCTATACGCCATAGTTTTACTTGTGAAGCAAAGTAAACACAAAGTTTCATTAAAATATCCAAAATGTATTGGCGTAAATCACTTCCGCTACACCTCTGGCGTAAGAGGCTATGACTCGGAAGAAATCCTTAAAGCTTTGTCCTGTAAACTTACGTTTTTCTTATTCCCTGTACTTTTTTCACTATTTTTAATGAAGCATATTTAACGTATTTATACTCTTTTATTTAACTTATCGTGGTTTTCGTACGTAAAGATAGAATTTTATGGAATTAAATTTTCAGAAATCTTGATATGGCAAAATTGAAAAAAGAAAATGTTTACATAAATGTTTCTCCAATGAAAATGAAGTTAATTATCCATTAATACAAGTAGACTAATTTTAAGACATTTTCCACTTTACTGTCCTCAGTTGATAAATCGCCAAATATTCGTTATGTTTTCAATTGTTATATTATTACAACATCAATGGAGTTAATTATGTCCCAAACCTGAGTCGCCAAAATCTGCTAACTGCATGTGAAAGTGTGAAAATGAAATGTGTTAAACGCCAAAAAGGTGAAAATATAAAGAAATCGCTGTAATTAAAAGGTACAAACATATCTTAATTAATATAAATTAATAATTTAACATTAATTAAATTCTGTTTATACGCTACGAAATCAATTTCAGAAATCATAATAGATCGTTTAAATTTCTCATTTCTTTCTTTTTGCCACATCTTAAATATTAAACATAACAGAAGATATGATTTTCTTTTAAGAAATTCATTATTTTGCGCAACCAAGCGTAAAAAGTACTTATTTATCACAATTGGGGCCCACGCCAAGTTAACATATTGTTACAGATTTTTTTCGAAAAAAACATGAATTGCAATCATGAAATTAGACATGATGTTTACGAAAACACTGAACGCTTATAACAGAGTGTTCTGTATATATGTTTCGTTAAAAATAATTTTGTTAGTTGATCAATCGGTAAGAAAAAAGAAGAAAAAAACAATAGCTAAAAATACCTACTTAATAAAATCAGAGTGGAGAAAAGTGTTGGTAATCATTCCGGTGCGAACCATTCTGGTCTGCGAATCGAACCCAGCTAAACGCCATGTTACGTTTAATGGAAAACATATGCTAACGTATGGCAGCAAAATGTTAATTTTTTCTACTTGAAATAATGTTTGTTCAGCATATTTTCATGTAACACATGTATATCACATCCAATTATAATGTATTAAGTTCCAAATTAAAAATAATTTATTATTTACTTATTTATTTGTTTACACATACATCTGACTTGTGTGCTTGACATCTAGGTCCGCTTATAAGTCATCGTCAATATACAGGGACGAGATAGCACAATGAAATTTACAACACAGAAGAAATTACATCCGGGAGCTCCACAAAGAGTGTGCAATGGAGCCAGCGAGAGTCGAACTCGCAGACCTCTGCCGCTCTCAATGCTTGGCGGCTGGCAGCGCGGTATCCTAACCGCTCGGCCACCGAGGCCCCATAATTTAGTATAAACATCAGATTACTAGATATAAACAAAAGAACACTGTTGCCATTCACAATTTCCTAATCCTGAAACAAATGAATGACTCTTTGAACGCTACATTAAAAAAATATAAGTTAATTATCTGATTCTGTTCTTAAAATATTTGTAAAAGCATATTGAAGTCTTTAAATATTTTAATTTTGTTTAAAACTTTCAAAAAATATGCAATTAAGTTCTAAATTAAAAATAGGGAAGTTGCAATCAGCTCATAAATCATTGTACTTCAAGTGGAGGTCAGGTTTAGTTCCACCAATCAGAACTGCCTAATTTTAGTGTGTGACCTCCAGCATTACGTCAATTGCAACTGCCCTCATGTGTATCAGGAGAGAATTCAGGAGCTTATGTTTCTGACTAATTCATTTGGCGCCATCTATGAGCAATTAATATAAACAAAGACACTTTCTGCTATAATGGTACTTTTTTTAAATGAATTTTATCAGATTTGAAGTCATAGCAAATAAAATGAATATTTCTTATCAATTCTCATGGGAATTTAAACACAAAGAATGTGTAACACAGTTGTACAACACATTTTAATTATCGTGCGTATAAAATTATGAATTTTAACATTGTAAGGTTTTAGTGAAAAAAAGTCATAATGCAATTAATAGCAATTTATTTTCAGAAATGATGCAAATTAAAATCATGAAAAATTTGCTGTTTAGCATATCACAGAATAACTCAAAATTAGTTTCTGGCTAGTAAAATAATTTGTAAGTCACAAAATGAATATATAGGGTAAAAAATAATACATAAAAAAACCTTCTATTCAGTAATATAAATATGTAAAATATTTTTTAAATGTTTTATAGAATTAAGCGTAATTTTTCCTATACTATATATATATGTGTGTGTATGTGCTACAAATGCAATGCAACTTTGATCTTTTCCTGTTCCATGCTGAAATAGTTAAATTATGATTTTAAACTGTAGTTTACATAATATCTTTGTTCTAATCATCAAAAATCAAAGGATAATACTTTTTTAATATAAAATTACATGAGACATCTCTTTTTTTTTATTTAGTCAGAAAAATATATTTTTTAAATATTGTTTTGAAAATTTATCATTCACGCTCCGTCATTTTTGACGGGATTATATACTAGTATAAAAATATTTTCTTTTAACGTTACAAATAGAATTTGATTTTCCAGAAAAGAAATTGATCAAAATGTATTTAATTACAATATCAAAATCATAAAGACTTTTGGAATCAGTATTTGTTGGAAAAATGAAACACAAATATTAGCTATCTTTCACTGATTTTGCTACTATGCCTGCTACACTAAATGAGTGAAATTATATTTCAGAGAATAAATTTCGCAAGCATTTTTAATTTTTTAATTCATGAATTATAAATTAAGATTTTGTTCATTATGGGACACAATTTAATTAATATTTCATAATTATAAAGCTCATTTATTAAAACCATATGCTGATGATAAGAAGAGATTTAGTTTAGTAGAAATTGTTTATTAACATTAATTCCAGCGGAGAGTTAATCTGTTTAATTTCAAAGCTGTGATTATTTTAATGAACTCTGAAGCTTTCTAGAGGAAATGCGATGTAATCAAATTTTAATATGAATAGTGATGGAATTAATGAGTAAGAGGGAATTTCTATCTGGGTACTTTATCTGACACAGCATTTAAATTAATATATGGCACATATTTTACAACTCTCTCTACACAATATTTAAGATAATATTATCTTTACATGCTGGAAAAAATAATATTAAGCTATTCATTTGAAATTGCTTTAGCAATGGTAACATTTTAAGATAGTTTTCAGAATTGAAGCGTTTACACCGACAAAAATAATATTTCCCTTTTGTCAGTAAAATAAAACCATTAAAGGCACCTTTTTATAAATTATAACATTATCGGTATATTTTAGGCATAACAGAGTGATTTGATTATAAACGGCAATTTTATTTTATAAAACATAACATTATAGAATTATATAAGAAAATAACTTATTATAATTAAATAAAAAATAAAAATACATATATTAAAAGTGATTACAATAAACATAAAGGCTTAAAAACATTTTAATAAATTACGAATATAACAAAAAAACTACAGCTTTAGTCAGACTACATAACAGAGCCTTTACAGATTAATTTTAAAAATTGTGAAATAATTTATCCATCAAGATTTTATTTCACATCTTTTATCCGCAAATCAATATAAATATATATGTGCTGCTAGAGGTATACAGTGAATCAGATTCCTTTTAGTTACTTAGAATTAGACACGAAATGATTAATAATTGTAAAAATAAGTTAAAATAAATCATATCTACGAATGATAATTTTTATTAAGGGGACCGGGAAAGCCCTATCTACGCCATGTAAAATTCACCAACTGTATGTACCTTTTTCTCAGAAATAGTAAAAGATAGAGATCTAGATTCTTTAGAGTAGTTAGAACAGCATGATTTACGTATATTAAAAGACCATTTTCTTTCTAAGTGAAACTCAAAATTAATTATTAATTATTTATTGAAAGTCATTTTTAAATTAGCATTTTTTGTAAGATTTCACTGCCTAAAATAAATAATTCTCAACAAATCATTAAATCCCTGTGTTAAACTATACAATATAACATAAGTATTAAAAAAAAATCTGAGTTGTTAAATTTAATAGATATTGAAAAAAAACGAACATAAACATGAAAAATCCAAGTTTTGAGAAAAAGACAATTAAAGATTTAAATGGCCATTAAACTGTGAAGTACTTTTAGAAAAGAATGAATATTTCAACACTTATTTTTTTGTATATAAACATGTGTGACACACCGTTAAAAAGATAAAAGTTTAAATTATTTAATGATATAAAAAGTAAAAATCGATTTTTTGGTTAAATTTTGCTTTCCCGGTCCCCTTAAAGCACATACTTTCCTGATACACTCTTAAAAATTTGAAGCAAACTGTCCATTCTTCGATCGTTTTAATACAAAACACGGTTACATAATCGTAATTTAATTGTATTCTGACCATCGTATTGCCTAAATTATGATCGGAATAGAGTTAACGATAATAATAGAATCATTCAATTTCAATAATAGAAAGCACGTCAAGTTTGACGCCCGAAGTGATAATGTTTTTCTCAGTATGGAAAATGTTCGCCCTGTTGAGAGTTATAGGCTAATGAAACAAGTGTACGATGAAACAGAAAAGTGTGCATGTACATAAAAATTGGCTACAAAAGATTCAAGTGTCGTAAATGTTACAGGAACTTCCGACGGGCGCGCCCCTCCTTCTCTGTGAATTTGCCTAGAAGGCGGCCCTCGAGCCCGTCCGAGGTCAGTACATCCTTTCTGACACCTGACCGGACCGTAATTTTTTTTCAAAAGAAAGTAAGCAGTGTTAGTGAAGGTAAAGGGTTAAACCAAAATGAAATTACGGTTTACACTTGTTATAAAATATAACACAAACATTTAAAACCAAAAAATATGTAAGGAAACTGTAAGCATGGAATGATCGGTAAATCTGAATCACAAGCAGATTTTGTTATTTACACTCTTTCGGTGCTTTTTAATTTTTTACTTAACATTTAGAGAGAGGTACACGGTGCGGACAATCTGCAGTATGTACAGTCGTGGGGGGAAAAGTAAACACTCCCTACTAACTCCTCAACGAATTATCGTAGAAGAAAATTACTGGTACTGAATGATTGGAAATAAAGTCTACTTTTAAATGATGTATACAAAATGTGTTTAGGGGGCCATCAATTTATTAAAACGAACCGAAACTTCATTTTTTTCAATACCAATACCCAATTTTAACAAGATATTTCAAATCTTCGGTTCAAACTATGCCTATACACCAAATTTCAAGTCATTTGAATGATAAGTTTTTGAATTATAAACGTTCAAAATTTAGTGCTTCTAATGTTAAATTACATTTCCATAGTTTTATTAATATCTTCTGAAATGTGCTAACTTTTTGAGCAGCAATAATACTAAAATACCCAAACATAAATACGTTGAATTTGCAATTTTTTATAATTTTATGATATGAATTATGAATTATGTAATTAATATAAAAAAAGTATGAACTGCAACCTACAATTTTTTCATGGTTTTAGATTTATTAAGTCCTGCTTTATAGAAATCCAAAATTTCACATTTTTCTTCCAAGTTGTTTGCAAGTTATGCTTAAAAAACGACAAAATGATGGTTTAAGGGTCCGTCTATGATAGAAGTAACTAGATATTTTGAAATTTCTTATACTCTCCTGCAATTTAGCAGTCTTTGATGACTGTTTGAGTGGCACTTAAGATTCTTTGATAAAGAAGAGGGCTCTCTCAGTCAACAATCCAGTACCGAGCTTCAATTTGAATACAGCTCCTAAAATACGCTCGTTTTAAAATAATTAATTTCTCGGAAATTTATCGTACGAATTGCATAAAAATTTGTTTTTTGGCTAATTGAAGGGTGTTGAGTTCATTTATGCTGTCAGAATTGTATACTGCTATTGAAAAAAATAAAGTTGTGGCTCGTTTTAATATGCAGATGGCCCCCTAAGCAAATTTTATATACATACATCATTTAAAAGTAGACTTTACTACCAATCGTGTGGTACCGGTAACATTCGTCTGCGATAATTTTTGCAGAGTTAGTAAGTCGTGTTTACTTTTTTTTTTCCACGACTGTACATGACTAATGCTTTCCTGGCAAAGTCATGAATATTTATGAAAGGCATATATTTTAGATACCGTATACATACATACATACTTACATATATAATAGAAAGCTTAAAAACCGAATATATTTGACAAAGCTAAAATATAAGCCTTTGTTAAAATTCCAAAAATAGATGTCCATTTAACATTTTCCAGGAGATGCTAAATATCGTGAGTTTTCTAATATATTTATCCAGGACGGGGAGCAAAAGTAATCCAATTTACTAAAAATCCCGTGAAGTTTGGTGTAAGACGCAGCAGTCTCCTCTAGCCTCTCTTTTTCTTGGTCGGATCCTAAACGGTAAAACTAAATCACTTTCCATGTATAAAGAAAATTAGAAGATGATTTAAATAGATATTGTGTAAAACAATTTTATTGAATACTATTGAAAACAATTAAAACGGTAAGTGACTATAAATCTCAAATAGAAACCCTATTAGAACGGGTTACCCGTTCTACAAAAGAACACATGCTGTTTGTTTTACAAAGTGAAACTTTCCACTTTGATTAAAACTCATATAATTGCAGACAAAGAATTCACGTATTGGTAATAAAGTTTGCTTTATAGAAATCCAGTGAAATTATTAAATATTTTTATGTGGTTTCCCAGTTTTATTTTAGCAGAAAAGTTTACGGTTTTGGCACGAGCGGTTAATTCCCAAATTAGCTCAGCCGAATCAGCGATCTGATTGTTCGTTAATATTAATATTTTGGATTACTTTACTGTGATTTTGATCAAATTTAACAAAATAAATCAATTTTAGTCATTATAATTGCATTCTATTTTACATTACACTACATCATAAGAAAATAAACATAATTTTCTACTATATAAATATTAGTTTTATCCAATCAGATTGCTGAGCTTGGCTGAGCCAATTTGGGAATTAACGGCTCGTGGTTTTGGCTACTTTTATACATGTTTTTATGCCAGCAAAACTTCTGAGGAAATTCAGACATTCACGTTGAAATATTTTCTTCGTGAGCTTTTTGTATTTTTATATTTTATCTAGTGACAAAGTACATGTTACCGTTTTAATTGTTATTTGTGTATTCAATGAGGTTGTTTTACACACTATCTATTTAAATCATCACCTATTTTTCTTTATATATGGAAAGCGACTAAACTTATGGTGGTTTTGTAAAATATATATATTTATTATCGCTCAGCAACGCGACGCTTTCTGAAGCACTTATGTACTCATTTTTAAACTTAAAAATTTTAAATTTTTATGCTTGGCTATGTTTTTATGTGTTCAGGAACTAAATAGTTTTTTCTTTAATTTTTCGATAAATGTAAAACCTTGAGTTCTAAATGACTGCCCTCCTATCGCAAAGTTTTTGCAGCATTCGCGACCAAAAATTTGTTTCGAACTGCCAAATTTGATATATTTCCCGAAAGATCGTTTCCTTAATAAAGAAAAATGCAATCCCGACTAAGAATACATCTTCAAGGATCTAAGATTTAAAGGAGCTCGGTATGCTTCCCTTTGTGAAAATGACGAATTGCCCATTTTCCAATAAATGTATTTAGACACATCTCTACTATCTTTAAGAAAGTTACATAAAGATCTGTCGATTAGAAATATGTGAAAAGTTCTTTTTACTCCATCTATTTTCCTTTAAATGTAGCAATGTTTCAATATTTTATTTTTCGCCGTTCGAATGTTTGTGACATTTTTCCACCTTTAAAAGGTTTAAACTTCAACAGATATGCGAGTGTATACATTTGTGCTTAATATTATGACATATATATTTAATTTAAGAAATGTATTTCAATAGAATTATTGAAGGATTTTGCTATATAATGAGAACGAATAAATATATGTAAAACCGAATTCGTATTTTCCTAGCTTTTTTTTTCATAGATATATAAGTTTTATTTTTTTTTCATAAAAAACCATTTAATTGCTTGCAAAATCGACTCTTAAATGTATAGAGTAGACTCTTATAGACATAATAAAATAGTACTTATTATTGTAAATCGAAAAAGAAGAAAATATTTTTAAATCGTTGAATTAAATATATATATGTACATATAATTAATTTTATTATCAAAATTAATTTTTTTGCCGGTAAAGTGAGTTTATCTTGTAAAAACTTCTTATAATTTGCACAAGTGGCGAGTGATTAGTTAAATTTTTTTTTCAAAAGCTACCTTATTATCCTGAAAAATAAATTTAAAACTCAGAAAGAATTTGACTCAGAAAATGTCAAGTTTAGATTTGAACCTAAAGAAAATGGTAGAGGAGGTAGGGGAGGTTTGATACATAGGGAGAGTTGATACATTGACAATTTTTCTCAACAAATCGCATTAACAGCCATTGTAACAGCTGTAAAGTCTTTTTTTATTAGTAGAGTCCATCATTAGCTGGATTTAGCAGTGAAGAACTGACAACGTTTTTTTTCTTTTAAATTTGAAGACTTTTGGAGTGTCAATGTAAATTTTTTTCAATACTGCTTTTCTTTCATAACTCTTATTATTTGAAGATAATATCTTGTAATTTTTTTTATTTGGAAAGCACATTGCTAGGGTGAGTTTTACCGGAAAGCAGATTTGTATTTTGCTGCTGCATTTATACAAAGTGATTGAAAATCCAATAAGGCATGATAGGGAGAAATGATACATTAGTGCTGGGGAGAAATTACACACTTTTATATTTGAAATTTAATAGTTTTTTTTTAAAGTTGCAAACTAATATAGGACTGTGATATTCATTATTGTTTTACAGCAAGAGCTACGGAAATTGGTAAGGAAGATCAAAGAGACTATCCATAGACAATTTGTAGGTTACATAGAAAAGCAGTGCGATGATAGATGGTTAGTTCGCTTTGCTCGTCATGTAGAAGGAAAAAAAGTTTAAATGGCCTGAAAGGGAAGAAGTTTCTATAATTGACGAAGGGCAAATTAAAATAAACATTAAATCCACCCGATTTTACTTATCAAAATGATAGAGTTATTAGTTTTTCTTTTAATCCTTTCAGAGGTTGTAGTATGTTTATGTAACCACTTAATTTTAATTCCCAAACACCACATTCGCACCATAATTTTGGTAAAATATTTTCCATTTAATATGAAAGTGAAATATAGCCCTTTTCTTATTTCCAATTAAATTTATTCGTAAATTCCGGTGCCATTCATTTATTCAACACTTTAGCATTGAAAATGCTTTGCCCTGAAAGGGTTAAAGAAATCTTAAATGTGCTAAATTTATGTTAAATTGTTTGCAAATCAGCAATGTTCACTTCATTTTTTCTTGCAGCAAGATCTCTAGGGGGTTTTATTTACATTATTTATTTTCTAAAAAGTGTGTTAATAGAATTGTTTAAATAATAGCAATTGTTTAATATTTTTGTAAAAAACATTTATGAAACAAAAATATGTCAATGTCATTTCTTTTTTAATTTTACTTAAATACTTCAAAATTTATCATAAAAAATTGTATGACACATAAATTGAATTGTCTGCTTTTTTTTTTTTCAATTTACATAACAATGTATCAAATCTCCCCTGCTAGTGTATCAATCTTCCCCAGCAATGGGGGAGATTTGATACAGTAGTAACCATTCACAATAATTGGGATATATTTTTTGAATGATTATATTTTAAATTCACAATATTTTTAATAAATGAATAAAAGGTCACTTTATAAGAAAACACCAAAAATTTGTTTAAAAATAGTTTTCTAAGGGTTGTAAAAAATTAGTAAAAAAAAGTGTATCATACCTCCCCTACCTCGCCTACAAAACATCAATTCTAATTCCTTTAACATTTGTGTTTATATAGATTTCTGAAGAAGTACAATACAATGAAATATGAACAAAAAATATTTTCCGTTGCTCTAAATATTTTAAATGCCCATTTTGAATGCATGTACTTTGATAAAAAAAAAAAAGTACAAATACTATTCCTAAGCTTACATTATTTCACTTCAAGTATTAAAACTGCTTCTCGGAGGTAAAAAAACAATTAAAACTGCGTTAGTTTATAAAAAGGTAATTAAAAACTATTTATATATCGATTTCAAATAAATATTTGTATTGTTTACCTCATAAAATATGTTGGTATTTAATGAAAATTTTCCTTGACTATTTCGAAATCTTTAAATCATTATTTATTTTAAAAAAATCACTACACGTAGGAGAAAAATATAAATGAATATAATTAATTATTTTTTTTAACCATCAAGGTAAAAAAAAATCGATTTCCGGATTTTTTTTAATTTTACACATTATAAACGTTATATTAAAGACACTTAAAAGATTTAGAAATCGGTAATTGATATTTTCACCACGTAACAGGTTAAGCATTTTATACTTTAATTTGAAATTGAAAAGCAATATGGAAGATGTAAATATAAAATATAATCAATATTCACTCATATTAATTTGAAAAGTAGATCAAACACATTTATTCTTTGTAATTAAATTAGTAATATATTTTACTTTTTAAATAAAGCTGGTTGAGAGGAAAGACGATTTGTTGTTTTTTATGCTATAGAAAAATGTTTGAAAATTTTCAGATGGTTTAATTTTGTTTTACTAATAAAATACAATTTCATTAAAATGATGATCTCTTGTGTGCAAACAAATTCTGCTTAAATAAATACAGTTTATAAGTGCCTATAGTAATATATTATTAACGTATTGCATTTTTAGTACTTCCAAATCAGTTACGTAACTCGAATCGTACTGGTTTCATTTAAAAATATTATATTCCAGTAAGGATAAAAAAAAAGTCTTTTGTACATCTCTGAGAGTATTATAGTTAAGAACCCCCGTTTAATTTTTTTTGGACATTGTACACTTTCAACTTTAGTATTAATTTTAGAAATAATAGGAAAACTCCTATTGAAAAGCAATCTCACGTCCAATTGAAACTTTTAGAACTACTTAAGTCTGTAAATAACCATGCCTGAAATGAATTCTATATACAATAAAATTCTATACGCAGTGCAAATGAATGAAGTATTCTAAAATATTTGTCACTTCCACTTATGTTGCCATTCTGTAGCATGCATAATGCTTACCGAAATAGTTGCATATTATCACAAATCTAAATAAATATAATAAATGTTATTAAATGTAAGGAATTTCCGATTCAATTAAAGGAACTATTTGTAGAATATATCCTACTTGTATAATGAAAGTCTACCGGATTAAATTCCTGGCACAAAGCGTGGGTTATAGAAAGTAGTAGATAGTCAATTCTAAACTGAAATCTGCTTTAACTAACATTCATGTGTTAATTATGAGGCTACAAAAGTCAAAAACATCACACTGCAATACATAAAAATAAATATTGGGGGCTATATGCAGGTTCGTATGTCACAGAATACAATAGTGTAAATTAATTATAGAATACTAACTTATACGATGAGCGAATCGCACAAAAGTGTCACTAATGTTACAGTCATAGACGCACTATGAATACAGTGTTCCTACTAGATCAGTTTTAACACAATTATTCTAATTGGTAAATAAATCATATCAGATGTAAATTTCCAACCGGGCGAAAAATGCCCGGACCAGGATTTGAACCAGAACTGGCTGAAAGCCGCCAGTGCTCTACCTATGAGCTATCACGGAAAAATCTGGTGGAACTCTTTCACTCAGCTAACCTTATTGATTTTAGAATCTGGTCTGAAATCTGGTTCAGCTCAACAGAATAAATCGCAGGTCATGGAACTCTAAAAATCGCGGATACGCAATTACACTAGATTAATTTTAACAGAAATCTTCTAATTGCTAAATAAATCATACAGTGGGTTGCCAAATTATTAGGGACAGTCATGAAGTATACGTTTTTTGTACAATATTAAGATATAATTTTAAAATAAACACTGTTTTTAAGATTAAAAAACTTTATTGTTATACTGGTTTAAGTATTTACGCAATATTATTTGAAAAAAAAAAACCCAACAAAATCATAATACAGTCAATTTACCAATGTTAAGTAAAGAATATTAATATTTGGTGACATTTCCTTTGGCTTCTAGGAGTGCTTCGATGCGTCTAGGCATGTTTTCTATGCAATTTCTGGCGCTTTCTTTTATTTTAGGGTTGTGATGCCATACATTTATTAGTTTTTCAATGAGTTGTACCTTGGTTGTAATCATATCTTTGGCGATTTCCGCCTTGGTGATCTCCCAAAAGTTTTCTACGGGGTTCATGTCAGGAGAATTGCCAGGCCAAGGTAAAACTGGGATATTGTGGTCTGCCAAAAACTTTGTAATGCTTCTAGCTGTATGACAAGGCGCTGAATCATGCAAAAACATGAACTCTTCACCATCTGGGAACCATTCTTCAATTTGCGGCAGCAGCTGAGTTTCCAGAACTTGCCTGTACTGGTCTTGTCTCATGGTTCCCTGGACAATATAAAGGCTTCCAACCCCTTTAGCGCTTATGGCAGACCACACCATTATTTTATCAGGGTGTTTAACACTTTCCACGATGCATTCAGGACGGTATTTTTCGCCTGGGCGTCGCCTGACAAAGCTGCTTTTATCGGCTAAAATCTCAAAGGTTGATTAATCTGAGAAACACACCTGACAAAAAAATTAAATTAGTTAATAATTTAGAAATAAATGATTTTAAATGACATAAATAATAATTTTCGTAACAACTGACCTTACTCCAGTCATCAACTGTCTTCTGGCGGTGTTCACGAGCCCAGGCAAGGCGCTTCTTCTTCATCGCTTCTGTCAAGGGTTTCTTGGCTGGACGATGACCTGTCAACCTTTCCTCCGCTAATCTCCCTTGCACAGCTCTCTTAGAAACTGGTATTCCAGATTCGTGAACGATATGAGTAAGGAGACCCACACTTTTTTTCTGTTCCCTAAACAGATATCCCGGATTTTCTTATCGGTACGTGGAGTTGTTATGCGTTTTCTTCCACTCTTACCTTTTCGTTTGGGCGAAAGTGGCTGGTTTTTGTCCAGATTTATTTTCATCCTATTGACTACTGACTTGGAAACTCCAGCAAGTTCTGCTATCTTCCTTTGGGAATGACTCGTATGAAGAAGAAGGGTTTTTAACTCAGATTTTTTCCTAGGGGACAAATCAATCCCTCGACCCATACCGAAACCAATAAAAATAAAAAATAAATTAAAATCGTAAATAATTTCGCAAAAAACAAATATTTAATCAAGAAAAGAAAGATAATACTCACATATAATTCTTAACTTTCCCCCGAAAAACCAATGAATTTTGTTTAAATTAAAGAAAAGCGTCTTCCATTATTGCGTGTGTAAGAGATTCAGCTTCTCTCCCGTTATTAAAATATTTATAGAAAGCAAACAAACCTTTTAACATACCAACAGTACTTAAAAGTTGAATTATAAAGATGTTGTCAACGGTAAAATACATTCCCGCAACACTTAAACCACTTAGAGCCGCAGTCAAGTGCACCCAAAGTATAAAACTAGCAAAAAATATGACTGTCCCTAATAATTTGGCAACCCATTGTATATCAAATCATCATCAATAAATCATCATCAGTATTCCTGGTCAGTTACGAACGTTGAATTAAGTAGTTTAATATTATATCTATGTAAGTAAATAATAAGTATGTTATAATTAAATATTGTTATCTTGGTTAGAAAATTTACTTACTTACTCACGTAAGATACACATGTATTTAGATACAGTACATAGATACTATTACAGAAAACTTCAATAGGAAACGTTAGGAAATCTTATCTCATTTTGTTCGGTAAGTTAGTCGAAACATTAGAGAGTCGTATTTCATCTTAATTTGTAACTTAATCGAAACATCAGGGGATCGCATTTCATCTTTTCTGTACGATAGTCGAATCATCAGGGGTCTTATTTCATCTTGTTTTGTAACTTCGTCGAAACATCAGGGAGTTGTATTTTAAGGTGTCCTGTACGTTAGTCGAAACATTAGGGAGTCGTATTTAATCTTATTTTCCAGTATCGGTCAAAACATTGGGGAGTAGTATTTCATCTTGCTCTATACATTAGACTCAAAATTAAGGAGTGGTATTTCATCTTGGTCAGAGCGTTAGTCGAAACATTAGAGAGTTGTGTTTCATCTTGTATTCTATGGTAGACAAAACAAATTAAAATTTTAGAATCGAACATCGACGTACTTTCTATGATCAAAGTATTATTAAGCAGCTCAACTTACAAACCCCTGTATACATCACTTGCTAGATGGTCAAAATTTACTAACACGATTTAATTGTTCATGTAGATCAAACTTTTCTAAAGTAATTTAATGATATGAAATATATCTCCTTGTTACAAAACAGCTTGTTCTCAATTAAAAACACAGTTTTTGTTTACATTTTTAGTTTATTGAATGTACACAGAACAAAATAAACAAAAATCTGAATGCGGGAATAATTAAATTTTTATTTTTAACACAAGACAAAGCTTAACCCTTTCAGGGGCAAGGTAATTGTATTTGTAAACTGTTGAAATAAGTGAATAACACCAGTATTTACAAGAAAATTTATTTGTAAAGAAGTAAAGGTATATTTTCGCTTATTTAATAAAAGCGAAGTTTTCATTTAAAAAATCTGGTGCCAATGTGGCAATTAGGGATTAAAATTATGTGATGCCATGACGACATCACCTCCCCTCAAAGGGTTAAGTCGTTTTTAGAGTTTTTTTGTAAATAGATGTCTTTTGTTACTTAATAAATGACTATTCACATATTAAAACTTGATAAAACTTTCTTACATTTAGAGAAGACTTTATAATTTTAAAGCATACTTAAATTCAACATGAAAAAATATTCTGATTTATGAAATTCAATCATATTTTAAATGAATGTTTATGAGGTAAATTTTTTTGAAGAATCATGTTTGCATTTAAAAAGAGTCAAATCTGCGATAGATGGACATATGTTATAATTTCTTCATTATTTAAAATAACTTTTTGTTTGATAGAATATTTATAAAATTTCAAAGCTCGTGCGTATATTGTTGTAAACGCTGTTGATTGTGTTAAGAACCAACTAGCACAATACTATTATTGATACTTCGTAAATAATTCATAAAATTCTCCTTTTCTTTTTTAGCACTTTAAAAGAATTACAAATTCCATGCATATGTTGAAGCTGTGCGCTGTTAGAGATAAATAAACGCCTTTATAAAGGTACAAAATATCAAAAATTTTGTCTTGTATCGATGTATAAAACATTCATGTGACAAACATAATAAAACTAAATGAAATACATTCAATATACCCAAATCGTCTTTCTTTTATGCCAACATTTTAAATTAACAATTCGGAAAATTTAATTCGAACATGGCAAATGATACGTACTATAACTAGTTTTATAAATATTCAGATCTTGTGCAAAAATGTATAAATTCAAAATTTATTACGATTATATATATTAAATCCAGTAGTACATGGATAATATGACTATCTTAAATATGACGTAAACGTTTAATTGCATCGCATGGGATATCATTGAATTAATTCATATGATCGTATTTAGTCGATAATTCACCATGGAAACTTCGAATCATTATCTATCATGGGAAACCATCGGATTAATTAAGTATGATAGGATTTAATAGAATGAAGAAAACTTTTAAAATATATTTTTATATTCTGTTTCTGTTTTCACAAAATTTCAAATGACTCGACAAAATTCATCAGCGATTGTATACATTAAATTAAAGATCGTTGGTTTGGGTAGTTTTTGCGATGTAATGAGCAGACTGACAGACGGACGGACGGACAAGACGACGACTACAGGTGCTACATATTTATATAATTACAAACGCACATAAAAAATACAATAAAAGTGCTTTAACGCTTCATGTATTTTTGTTGTAAAAATACTTTAACATATTTTACTGAATTGAAATTAATTTATTATAATTAATTAAATAGCATGAAAAAATTGTCAGAAAATTAAACATAAAATATTTTATTTTTGATAACCAGATAATACTTTTCTCATTTAAAATAATATCTTTTTTCTGTTAAGTAAAATCAATTAAAAAAATTCAAAGTGTCTTTAAGATTAAATCCATGAAGCGGTAATTATGGTTATTAAGTCATAAAACAGAAATGTTCCATAAAATCTTATTATTTGTTTTTCCTGTGTGTTATAATTTTTTTTCCATGTAAAAATAGAAAATAGTATTTAATGTTTAAACGCCGTACCAATTAAAATTGTAAGCATTTTTTTATAAAGCGGTTTAATTTGATCGAAAAACCTATTTTTCTCTTTTATGTGGTACTTTTTATATTGTCGTTTAATTTGATCGAAAAACTTATTTTTCTCTTTTATGTGGTACTTTTTATATTGTAAGCATTTATCATTATTGTAAGCACGCTGCCATTAGCTAAAATATATTTTTCGCAGTACTTCAATCATTTATAATTAATAGCCTTTTATAAGTGATATTTAGCACTATGAGGTGAGGATATTAAAAGGTCGGCAACATAGAGTAAAGAAAATTGCAAAAAAGTTCTGCTAAATAATAAGTAAATACTATTTACTCGTTCAGAGTATATATAATTAAATATTTTCTCCCATCTTTGTTGCTGTAAATATACTTTTTAAGTTATCACATATCCCAAATTATTTACTAGAAGAAAATATCGAGATATAATAGAAATAAATGAGGTATCAATGCTTTTACACATGTGAAAGAAAAGGGTGACTGTTTGTTAAATTTCTGATTACGGCCAGAAGTGGCGATTATTTTTATATCTAGTCGTACCATAATTGACAAAATTTTTCTTTTAGTACATATCTCTTGAAAATATTCTATTAAAGTGTATGGCAGAGATTATTTTTCAAAAAGTGGTACAACTAATAAAAAATAGCCATTGGTGACGCAATGTGTCCCTACCTCGTAGTGAAAAATGAGTGATTATACAGTTGTGAGATTAATAAGAAATTTGTTTCGTCGTAATAATGCGGTTTTACCATCAATTTTATACAATTCAAAATTTTTATTTTCTATTATTTATAGTAACTGTATTTAGAAACACAATCTCTAATCGTATTTCAAAACTCATGCTGCAAACATTAATAAGAGGCACCTAAACAAGCTTGCACAACTTTACAATGTATGACCGTGACAAAAGCGGTGAAGAGCTAGAGGAAACTTCCGACAGTGATGAAGAAAATGTTTTTTCGATCAATTCTACCAAATAATTTTGAAATTTGCATTTTATAACTTTGTAAAATAAAAATATGTATTTAGGATTAATAATAAGACTCATTCTAAGGACGAGGTATTATTACTATCACTCTCTAAAAAATCTAACACATAATTGTAAATTTGCATATCTTTTTTATCCTACTTTTAAGGCAATTTCTTCGAAATAAATCTCACACAATTTAAACCTCCCCCAGCATTCTGTCCAGTGCATTTAATAGTCAAATAAATATATCATACCTTGTAATTTCCAGAATTCTTCTTGTATTTGTCATTCATAGTGCCATTCTGATTGTCAAAAGTACTATGCATAAATAACATTTGACTTTATTAACTGGATATTATTTATTAAACGGATTCTCTATACAATAAGTAAATAGCCTTTATCATTTCACTGTTTTTAAAATCATAAATTATGTAAGGTTCTTTTCTTGTATATGTGTGTTCTGTATCCGCTTAAAAAAATACCGCGAGTTTTGAAACACTCTGTAACAAATGTTCATTACTCAAAGTAGCACAGAATGGTTGGGCCAACGTCAGCTAATGGCTGTCTCAAATTGGTCCACAGTTAGAAATGTCTGCTTGCCATACTATTGGCTAGTGGACCATTTGCCAACAATGGCCCAATAGTGATACAATTGTTATCTCCACAGAATTTTGCTCACATATGCTTCAAAATGGATTGAGTCTGTAAGGTTAGGTGGGGCAACTGGGCCATGATTTTACAATGTGACTCTGGAGATTCAGCTTCAGAAAGCTAAAGTTGTTTTGAATTATAGTCTGAACTATTGTAAGTGAGTTCAGTTAGGTTCCCTCTATCAGATAGAAATGCTCAAAATTACGTTTCAAAAAAAAAAAAAAAAAAAAAAAAATGCATATTTCATTTTTCTTTCCTCATAGGTCCAGTTGCCCATAAAAATGGGGTACACACGCGTTTATTTTTTTTTCATATGGGATATCGGGTCCTGTTTGAAAAAGTGTAAACAACTTAAAAAAAAATTAAACCAGGCAGATCATGTAAATTTATATCAACTAATGAGCGTTGTAAGGGAAACCATTGCTGAGAATGTGTCTAAAAATAAACTAAAAGTGAAAATATTAAATTTATTTATGCCAAAAACATAAAACTTAAGTAAGTACTTATGTACTTTAGTATAGATAATAAGTATAAAAGTTACCAAAGTATTTTAAGGGAAAAAATAACAAGGTAAATCTATGAAAAAAAGGCTACGTAAGTACTTACGTACTTCATCTGTATCGTACAATTTCAAGGTTTGGCTATCTCGCTTTCAGGGGCAAGGTATTTGTATTCATAAAATGTTGAAATAATTTAATGACTCCAGTATTTACAAGAGAATTTATTTGTAAACAAGCAAAAGTATATTTTCGCGTACTTAATAAAGGTGAAATACTCATCATAAAATTCCGGTGCCAATGTGGCAATTAGGGATTAAAATTATGTGATGCCATAACAGCATCATCTCCCTTCAAGGGCGTAAAAAATTTGGTTTCAGACCACCCAATATCTTTTTTTTAAATTTTATTACGTAATTTTAATAAGGTATTCTATAATTTTCTTTATTGTGAGCAAAAAATAATGGAGAAATTTATTTCCCGTAATAAGAGAAACTAAAAAAAAAAACAATTTATAACTAGTGGGTTAACTGGATCCAACATGGTCCAGTTACCCCTGATATATGTCCCAGTTACCCCATTCTTAAAATATTTATGGGGTAACTGGATCACCGGGCTTACATTTGAAACATGAAGAATGTATGTATAGATACCTAATAATATTAATGTCGTTATATGCCTAATCTTTAAAAAAATGATTGTCTAATAAAAGTACTTACAGTATCTATATTATAAAGTACAAACATATCTTGTGCGTAACGCATACGTCATTCTGCGAATGGCAACATTTGAAATTTTTAAAGGAAATTTCACTTTTGCAATTCTCGCAACAGCAAATTTTTAAGCTTTTAAAAATCGCAAATTTTCAATTTTTAAATCGTCATATAGGGGAAAAAATGTACTTTTAAATGCAATTTGTTTAAAAGCAGTATTTCAATTTATTTTTTAAAGATTAATTTTTAACCATATGGAAAAATGATTATTGTCCTCGGTCAGGGTAAAAAATCAAAAACATACCTGAAGCGTTTTATTAGTTTAATCCCGCATTTTATTCATTTTCTGTTTGGTCTATACAGTAATCTGTATTTTGTCCTTACTTTCAACAGAGATGGATACTTCTATTGCCACTATGACAAAAAAATAATAAAAAGCACAAAAAAAATTAATATCTCAGAAACAAATTGAGATACAGCTTTCAATCAAATTGCATTTAAGAGTAAATTTCTTTCTCTGTACGATGGTGTAAAAAGTAATATTGTGGGATGTTTAGAAGTTTAAGAATGAAATTTCATTTAAAATTGGTTCAGGAATATCTATATATTTAAAAAGGTAAGAGTTTTCTTTCGACAGTCCGTGAGTAGAAACTACTGCATCAAATGACACCAACCTTTTTTCAAATGAAAGATATTTGGCCGCAGATTTGTTATCGTCCATTCGTTTGTTCAAATATTTTATTAATTAGCCGTAATTTTTAATTAAAATTCTACAGTTCCGCATGCGCAGTATATAAGTCCAAGTCTGCCTTTTGAGTGACGCGCTGCACATGCGCAAAGATTCTCGCTCAGTTGAACTATCACATCATAGGTCGAAGTTGTTTTAAGTTCGTCTGCTATTCGATCTTACTGTAAACAAGCTTTTCTTTCTTTCACAAAGTTAATATTATTTGGCTCTTTCAGCATTATTAACAATGAAAAAAAATTATTGTGTCTATATTAATAGCTAGATACAGTTTATTTAGGGGTGTCGTATTGTTTCGGTCATATTACACTATACACAGAAGATAAACAGTGATTTGAGGCTAAAAGTTTTGACTGGTGATCTGCCTTATGAATTGCTAATAGATAGACACGGAGATTGGGAAGCTAGCATATTATGTCGTAGAATATGTTCTTTGAAAAAATAAGGTATCATAAATATTAAAACGCAAAACTCAGAATTCAAATTCGAGACATGTATCCGAGACATTCGTATGCGCCAACTGTTTTTCGAACCTCTTCAATTTAGAAAGAAGTAAAACAAGTTCCCCCTAGCGTAGCGGGTTAACGCAGCACTTTAAGGCTCTGAATTTTTGTAGAGGACGCAGGTTCGAACCCAAGCACGGCAAAATGTGTAATATTTTTGTCGATAATTCATTTCAATAATGACATATTCTATAGGAAGTGAAGTTATAGGATTTTTATTTTATTATTATTATTATTATTTGAATGCTTTATTATTAAATAAAATTTAACACTCAATAATGTTTTGAAAAAATAATGATTTTATATTTAAAATATTTAATAATTGAGCTGATCTAGAATTTTCGTTATATTTTCTGACCATTATCGAGAATATATATGTGTGTGTGTTAGAAAGAAACGTTTGCTATTCATTTGCGTAAAAAATAAAACGGAAAGAAAGAAAAATATTCGTATAAGAGCTATAAAAGAAATTACTTTGATATCCAGGTTTAATATTAAAAAAATTATAAAAATGTAAAATAAAATTCAAGCTATAAAAAATATATATTATAAATTATTAGCTGCATGAAGTTTCAAATTTAGATTTTTTGAGAATGAGCCAGATAAAAATAAAATTCATGGCAGCTTTTAATGGCCGTGTAGTTTTAATAAATCTAATAAATGAAAATAGATATTGTATTTAAAAAAAAAATGAGATCGTAGTAAGTAAAAATAAATTCTGTACCCGGTGTTTTTAGGTAAATTTCTGATAAAAAGCGAGCATAATTAGTTGTAAATTATAAACTTAAAATTCATTCACTTCATTGAATAGGTTGTCCTGGCAGCACCATCTATCGCCTTAAAGAAATGGGAACCACTTATGCAATATAGAAATTCATCACGTAATTCGTCGTTCAATAATTAATTTAAAAGCAACTAATTAAAAATTCAGAATTTTTATAATGAAACAATCAAGTTATTTACCGTCAAATCTTGACGGGCACTAACTAGTTAATGTTTAATCCATGGCGTACGTAATGTATGACCAGCTCCCTAGAAGTTTAAAAATTTACAGTACCGAAAAATGTAATCCATGGCGTACTTAATGTATGATCAACTCTGTGCGATTTTTTATGCCTTAAATTTTAGTCTTTGGAAAAATCCTTTTCCAAATGGTCGTTGTAGTTTGTTAAATTGCATTTTTTTGTAGTTTTTAATACCATTTATCTAATCCTGGCAACAAAAGTGCACCATTTCTATTGGAAGTAAATGGAAAATAGTTGAATATAGGAGATTACCGAATCTTTTTGTTGCAATTTTCTTATAAAACCTGAAAAAAATTGAAATTAAAATGCGTGATATGTCAACAATATCGTTTGTTATCCCGCGATAATGACATCATATCTATACATTTCTATAGATGATGTTTAAAGACTGGATTGTAAAAGTGGATTGCTTTAGCGAATGCAAATGACGTCATTTTATAAAAAAGCGTGTAATTTAATTCTTAAAACTGAAATCTGTTTTGTAGAAGCGCGTCATTTTCACCCCAGCTGCTTCCTCAAGTTTTTGTCCAAAATTCTCGCGACTAATAAAATTTTAATGCTATTCTTTAGGACATTCTTATGTAATTTTATCAAAGTAATATAATTTGCTTATTTTAATTTTTCATAATTTTTTATAATCTACATATTTAAATCACAAGTGTTCTTTCAGCAGAACCAATTTTACTAATATTTTTTTTTTAACTGAAAGCTGTTCATTTATAGATGTGATCGCACTAGCAGTTTTTTTTAATATCTCCACTTTTATATTTTAACTTTAGAAGCATTTTATGAAATTTCTTCAAAATGTTAGAAATTAGATTGCTTTCAATATTGCAGAATAGACAGGTATATTTATCTTTCAAAACAAGTTCTAATGAGGTTTATTCAGGTACTTCATGTATTCAATATTCACTCTCCGTTACTGAGATTAGTATCTCAAGTTAAGAGTCCGTCTGTTCATGTAAAAGATGTTGCTGACAATCGTGACTTCAAGTTTTGAATTAAAATCATTTTAAAATGGTCGAACAAAATACATTTTTTTAAAGAAAGTGGTGGATACGGATATGAGAAGTGCGAATGTAAATTTTGAGAAAGTGAAATGATGCCCGGTTTAGATTTCATCCGGAAAAAATTCTACGACCGTGTCAGAGTGGAATAAATTTTGCTCTTTTTCATTCCGGAATAGATATTTTTATCTTATTACGTGCGGACTTCAATGCATAATAATAATAATAAACATTTTGCACATAATAAAGCAGCAAGCACTGTTCAGCATTTATTTCTGTCGATTTTTGTATAACGAAATTAATACTTCCTTTGTAAACAAATAAAAGAATAATACTAAAAAAAAAACACAAATCTAACATATTTGTAATAGTACAATTTATATTTTTAGATCACCAAATAGGGGAAAGAAATTCAAATGGAATTTGTTTGCAAAGTGCATCTCTGTTTACTGATTGTCTATGGTTTTAAAAACAATTTTAAATCATAAAATATTTTTTTTTTAATTTATCTATATCGCGTGGAGCTCGATTACGAAAGATTAGTTCGTTTGCCCTTAAAACTTCATAAAGAGTTCATTATTTTCTTATGGCTAACATCCATTAAAAAATTTCCCTATGAATAAATAAATAAAATAATATAAATAAAACACAAATTTAACAGACATGTAATTGAACTATGCGCTTAAAACCCTGAAATTTTCAGAATATAAAAGGATGCCGTAAGTAGCATAATCTTGATCAAATAACTCTTAGCATGTTGCTATTAAGAATATATCACTTTTGATAAATTTCAAAACTTTATTTGATTGTATAATTCATATTTTTCATATGAAAAATGCTTTTTTAATGTTAGTGGCAATCTAAAAAAATTATTGCATATAAAAAAATTTTCTTCAATTAAAAAAAAAAAGTGTTTTCACCTATATTCTGTAACCTGGGAAGCCTGGGTACGATCCTCTAGTTTTAATAAAAAGCCGAGGAAGTTCAACCAAATTGACGTTGTTTTTAAAAATAGAAACGTAAATTCTCGACAGCCTACCACAGCAAAGAGACAGTTATGATTGAGCTGACACACTTTTTTTAGGAAGTAGTGATTGAGGTGCATTGTTCACAAAAGCTAAAGCTTAAAAAAAGTCAACGGTTTTTTATAAAATAGCCTATGGCCCAGTTACCTCGTGGGTCCAGTTACCCCAACTAACCCTACCTAACATTTCCCGACTGCTTCTACAAACTGAAAACGATGGGCAAACAATTCGCGCTAAATGGCAGGGATCTTTCTCTCTGCGAAATTCAAAAGTTGTTGTTCTTAGGAAAATAATTTTTAAGTCAAATTCCTTTTTTTATTTTTTCTTTAAATGTTAAAAGAAACTGCATATAATTTTATTTAGTTTATAATTTATTCAAAAATACAATAATTATCCGCTTATATATCCCCGGTGTGTTCGTATATAAGTTAATTATTACAATTTAAACTAAATAAAATATTTTATTTAAATTAGCGAGAGTATTTTATATGAATATGCATGAGGTGGTAATTTTAAAAGTCTGCTGAAGAAATTTGAATATACACGTAATAATTTTATTTAAATTTATATAGTTTAAAACGAATTTTTTGAGTCAGTTACTGAATACATGATGAAGGAGCAGTAAAATTATACATGGCGAACGGATTTTCCAATATAAAAATTTACACGATTATTTTTAAATGTTATTGTTGTTTCAGATACAGAATACAAGAAAAGCCTAAAAGGGAGTTTTATCAGAAATTTTGATATAAGTAAACAAAGAGAACTATTATGGAACGAGGACTTAGTCCTTTTTAAAATTAAGTATTTTTCTAAATTCTTGAATCGGAATAAAAACTATCGTTTATTAATCGATATCGTAATTTCCATCTATTTCATTTTAGTTACATTTTTAGCTTGCTTTTAGCAATTTTAAATAAACAAGAGCTAAACTAATTTATTGAGATTAATTATTGATTTCTTTTAGAAATCATTTAAACTGAATGAAAAAAATGACTGAATTCGTTATCTTCCTTTAATGTGTTCTTCACAACATATTTTAGAATGTATCCTTTTTTAAGGTTTCGTTCATCTGACGAAACTCTATTCGTCTCGCTCCTCTGTCTGTCTGTCCGTCACAGAACCTGTTCTCACAAACTATATATGTTGGAGATTTGAAATTTTGTAAACTTATAGCTGAAGACCTCACATCAAACGACAAATCATAAAATTTTGAAAAAGTCTTATATTTACCCATCTGGGTTCTAACTTGTGTATTTTAATCTTTTTGTTCTAACTGAGCGCCTAATTAAATTTAAGACTTGAAATTTTGCATACTTACAGCTGAAAACCTCACATCAAACGATAAATCATAAAAATTTGAAAAAGCCTTATATTTACTCGTCTGGGCTCTAACTTGTGTATCTTAAGCTTATTTTTTTCTAACTGAACCATTAATTAAGTTGAAGACTTGGAATTTTGCATACTTGTAGCTGAACACCTCACATGAAACGAAAAACCATAAAATTTTGAAAAAGTCTTATATTTACCCTTCTGGGCTCTAACATGTGTATTTTAAGCTTTTTTTCTAACTGAGCTCCTATTTAAGTTGAAGACTTGAAATTTTGCATACTTATAGCACAACACTTGCACACTAGCACACACACGAAAAATCATATATTATTTACCCCTCCAGTCCCCCTCCTCCTAACTTGTCTATTTTAAGCAATTTTTCTAGCCCCCCCCCCCCCCCCAATGCACCTGGTGGGTACTTTTCTAACTTTTGCCGACACCCTTTGTCCGCTCTTTCATATTATGCACATAGCCTTACATCTTTCACTTCCACTTTTTACCGCCAGGGGGCACCTATTTATCTCGGGTGCTATGGGCCTGATCCCCTCGACTAATATATCTACGAATAGGTTGTAAAACGGAGTTTCGTTCGGATAGAGGTTTGTGTAGAATAGAGTACAGCCCTTGGTTGCAAAATGTGGAACTAACAGATTTTGCAAAAGTATAAAGTGTTTTGAAAGGAATATTAAACGAAACCCTCTGTGCGATCTGTGATCACACTTACCCAGTTGTTTAGGGTTTCGTTCATCTGAAAAAACCTATTCGTTTCACTCCTATGTCTGTCTGTCACAGAGCCCGTTCCCAGAAACTATATAGGTTGGAGACTTGAAATATGGGATTCTTATAGCTGAATACCTCACATCAAACGATAAATCATAAAAATTTGAAAAAGTCTTATATTTACCCCTCTGGACTCTAACTTGTGTATTTTAAGCAATTTTTCTAACTCAGCCCCTAATTAAGCAGAAGATGTGAAATTTTTCATACTTATATAGGAACACTTGCGATCACACGAAAAATCATAATTTTTTCAAAAAGTCGTATATTATTTACCCCTCCGGGATGTAACTTCTGTATTTTTAGCAATTTTTAACCTCCACACTTTCCCCCCAGGGTGGACATATGACTTTTGCCGACACTCATTTGACCACTCTTTCATATTATGCACCATAGCCGTACACATTTTAGTTCAAAAGTTTACCTCCAGGGGGCGCCTAGCTATCTGGGGTGCTATATGTCTGATCACCTCGACTAATATATCTACGGATAGTTTGTAAAACAGAGTTTCATTCGGATAGAGGCTGGTTTAGAATAGAGTGCGCCCCCTGATTGCGAAATGTAGAACTAACAGATTTTGTAAAAGGATAAAGTGTATTGAAAGGAATATTAAACGAAACATTCTGTGCGACCTGTGATATCACACTTACCCACTTGCTTGTTAGCCTGGTGTATAAAATCTGAGAAGATTTCTCATACAACTCTAAATCTACTTATAAATCATAATTTCCAGATTGATTAAGTAGTTGAGAGGCAGGATATTCTACTGCCTATATTACTTACATACTTACCAACCTCCCGATTTTTATTCATAACAGTATATTTTTGCAGATATACTTCTTTTATACAATCGCACAATTTCGGCAATTAAATAAACCAAACATTTTACTAAGATTTTACTGGCATTAAAAAAATCGGGAGGTTGGCAACTATGTACTTA
Source organism: Maratus speciosus (assembly GCA_963932465.1). Classification (NCBI taxonomy): domain Eukaryota; kingdom Metazoa; phylum Arthropoda; class Arachnida; order Araneae; family Salticidae; genus Maratus; species Maratus speciosus. Next base: position 65,300,827 of record OZ010789.1, read on the forward strand.
GAAAATCATACTGAGAATCATTATCTGAATCACAATCAGGTGAGTCTTAAGATGGTTTTTAAATGACAATCAGAAATTTTTAGAGTGTGTGGATCACAATTCTTAAATCTCAGCAAGACTTTGATTTTTACAACATATTAACATTAAAAGAGCGAAAAAGAATAATTTATCAATGTCGTGTTTTAGTGCCTTCCATATCAATGGATTCCGAAATATTATTGATTAATTTTACCATCAAATAACATTATTTAATCCTACATAAGAACTTATAAACTTTGAGAGTCAAACTTTGTGAGGATAAATGAATGGATTACTCAGTTTCACTGGAACATATGTGGAATATATATTTTTTTAATGAATGTCTAACACTGTATCATCTACTTTCGTAAAAAAAAAAGTTCAAAGAAATATTTATCATTTTAACTTAAATTACTGTATATACTCGCATATAAGTCTACTTTTACATTCGAGTAAAAACATGCTGAATATCAGTATTTAATGTAAGTAAAGTATTTTGTAAGGTTTAAGAGTATTTTCCACTAGTTATTTGTGCCTTATTCAACAGCAGAAAAAATTTTAATGTCCTGGAGTTAGATAGGAGGAATATAATATATATATATATATATTAAATTTTGGTATTCAGTCTGTTATTCCGCGCGAATTTAGGGTCATCTTATACGTCCATATATACCGTATACATTGTAAAATATTTAAAAATCATTTTTAATTTTCGAAGTGATAAATTAGTTGCTTTCACTAAGAACCTTCAAAGACTTTCACCAATTAAAATTGATTTATGTACAATAACTGTTTTAAGAACAATAAATTAGCTTTTATTTTAAATGATACAGAAAACAATACATAACTAAAACTAAATTATTACCGATTTTGTGGCATTATAAATTGAATGTAATCAAATAATCAATATGAACAATAAATTTCAAATTTATTAATGGAGTTGTGATCTTTTAAAAAAATTGAAAAGTTCCCTCTTTGTGTTCTTACTATAAGTAGATTGTAACATCACTTACATATCGTAACAGTCCAATTTCTGCAAACATGGTACATGATACGCCATTATGGTAGTGATTTGTATATTTACAATAAATAATTAAGTTAAGATTAGCTAAAATTATGATGTTTTGATATTGTAGATCTCTGTAATTTATTTTATCAAATTGATCCATATATTCCTTTGATCAAAAATCTATCACACAACATTTGCATTAATAATAATTTCCATAAACATTATATTGATATACAGATGACAGGTAGCTTTAGGATTAAACATTACTCTAATTCAAAACTTTTTTGTTAGTAAATTATCATAAAAAAACAACTTATTTTTAAATTCTTGAAAAAAAAAATATTTTAAGCTAAAGTCACATAAGGATACTTTGTACGAATATCGTATATTTGAAATATTTTAATCAAATTTAATCTTGAAAGACATGCTACTTTTATTAAAACAAGTTCTATTTCAGAAAGTAAATTAGAAAATTAATTAAAGAATTTTTATTCTAAGTAAAGTTAAAGTACTTTATTTCATTATAACACCAACGGGAATGTTATGCTAAAAGTAAGATTCTTTCCTTTGACGTTTAATGTATTTAAAAAAATAGTCTGACAAATGATTAAAAAGCTACATATTGAACGTTAATTGTGTTAATATGCTGCCATATTAAAAAAAATAATTATTACCAGGAAGAATTCTTTCATATAAGTTCGGAAAATTCCCAATCTTCATTAAAACTCACAATTCAAAAATTAAAATAATATGGATTAATGATAATTTTAGTTAAAATATATATATATATCTTAAATTTAAGTTCAAAATAAAAGTGTTTTGTAAAAAAAATGTAATAGCAAAAATATTTTATACATAAAAAAGGCGTTTGAAAGTTTAAAGCGATAATTCTTTGGCTTTTAATTATTTCCTATAAGGGAAGATTAAACTTTCTTTTTATTAAAATATTTCACAATCACCTTAAGGCTTTGAAGTGATAAATTAGTTGCTTTCAATAAATAACTTTAAAGACTTTAACAAATTAAAACTGGTTAATGTACAGCAGCTATTTAAGAACAATAAATTAGCATTTATTTTAAATGACACACAAAACGATATAGAACAAAAACAAAATTAATGCCCATTTTGTTGTATTTTAAACTTAAAGATAATCTAATAATCAATATCAACAATAAATTTCAAATTTAGTTTGAGCTGTGATCTTTTCAAAAAATTGAAAAATAGTCCCTTTGTGTTTTCTTTTGTGAAATGGAAATGATAACTTTAGCATAAGAAAGCCATTAGAATTTCTATACAAATGTACCAAAAGAAATTCACTTTTTCAATAAAGTTTAGAGCTAAATAAGACTGCAAAATTTGTGCTGCAAGCAGCCCTTTAAATTTTACATAATATTATCCTTTATGCAAATTCGCGAAAGGTAATTTTTTATATTATTAAAAATGAATTGTGACATTATACTAAAAATAATGAAAGTAGTATATTAGTATATTATACTTATTACAAAAATTAATTTTTAAATTTTTATGTAACAAATAAAAAATTTATGAAGATTTGTATAAAATTTTCGAGTAGAGTGTACTAGTTACCACTTATTTCTTCTTATTCTTAAGTAAAATAAATTTTTAAAATGAATGTTTTTTATAATTCCATTTTCAAATGTATTTTGTATAATGGTTTGTTGCAGAATCAAGGTTAATACGTTATTAACATTTATTCTATCTCTACTATTGCTTTATACCGGGAAATCTGTATGGTACGATTGTAAAGATGTATGCATGGCAATCCCCCTAATTTTGTAGAAGCTCTCTGATAAGCATTTGAAATATACATAAATACAAATCTGAATGAGGTACTGTCAATTCAATTCGAGAAAGATTCTATACTTGTCGTAAGAAAAATTATACTGGATAACATGCACATTCATCATTAAAAAATAAGAACCTATATATACACATTAATAAAATGTGTAAATCGAAAATCCATTTGCATAAAAGGGAAACCCTGAATCCTTTTTCATGTAAGATTTGTTATTTAGTATTCCAAAATTATCATGCATTTCTTATACAATGTTTTTCGTAATTATTCCAAGTTAGATTTTACAATTCTAAATTGAAAAAATTCCTTCGAATTTCTAAGGAGTTTGACACCTCTATTACGATTATATAATTTTATTTCATATATAAATAGTAGAATTTGTAATTATCACGTCTCAGTGCAGATTTTGAAGAAATTTTCAGCACTTAAATAAGCGGAAAAAGTGTATTAAAAAATTCTGGTAGAGTTGTACGCACCTTGTAAATCATATTATCCTTATTGAAAGAAAAGTAATTATCGATAAACAATTCATTTATAATTTTTCTTTTAAATAATATAAATCTAGTAAACAAGCATACATCAAGTACAGGGCTGCCACGTCCGACTATTTTTCTTGTCTATTCACACTACTATTTTAAAAAAAAAAAAAACAGATTTTGTAGTATATTTCTCTTACAAATGTTCTCGAATAGTATCTCAATAATTTTTGTTTTGAGAAAGTGATGAGATGCAGAATTAAAAAATAGTCGCCGGCGGCAGCCCTGTAAGTAAGTACCAAAATATGTATCCAATAATCTCTAATCAATATAATAAATGGAAAATTATATCTAAATTCATTGTATTTCAAAGTTTATGAAATTCATAGATTATTCGTGACATTTCTACGTTCGAGTGTAGTTTTTATTTATTTTCACAATATCATACAGAGAATCATCTAAGAAAATTACAGAATATCTTATTCACAGATCATCTAAAACTGAAGTGAGTTTGCCTGTACATTTTCACGAAATGCGTATAACCTAAAGCCATTTGCAGAAAATATTGGCGAACTGAATCGTTTTTCACATAAGAAATGTCATTTCGTATCTCCAATGGATAATGCATATTATTTTTATTATTCAAAAAATATATAAAATTTTTATTTACATTCGATAATTCAACTCAGATATTATACTGTTGTGCTTATTGAAAAACATGTAATATATATCAATAAATCTTATTTTTATTAAGTGATTTGATTTTAGTAATCATCTCTATAATATTCTAATATTACAACAATATTGCATTCAATGTAAATACCTCCAATGAAATAATATTGCAATATATACTAACTTTACATTGGAATTTTTTTAATATAAATACAGGATTATCACAGGAGGTAAGTTTTTTATTTTATTTTAATCGTAGTGTTATTTACAAAAGTTTAACTTTGTGGTATCGTCTTGAAATATCACACTATGCAATTCATATTATTCTGATATGCTTTCTGATAGAAGTGTAATATAAACAATTCCTGTTTTATTTTTATAAAATAATGTGAATCTAGCAAACAAGAATATAACAATAAGTGAAAAATATGTAGAATATTCTGTAATCAATATAATAAAAGGATAATATATATTGAAAACTTATTCTATTCTATTTCAAAGAATTTCAAAGTTTATAAAATTCGAAGAAAATTCGTAACATTTCTGTGTTTAGATGTAGTTTTTATTTATTTTCACGACAGGGAATCATCTACGAAAATTGCAGAATATTTTATTCTCATGTCATCTAAAATTGAACAGAGTATGTGTGTACATTTTTACGAAATGCGTATAAATTAAATCCCTTCGCAGAAAATATTGGCGAACGGAATACATTTTCACATAAGAACTTCATTTGAGAACTTGATCCATCGAGTTAGCGGCAGAAAACTTCAAAGCTCCTTCAAAGACTTGCTCGTCTGGCACAGCCCACACTTATTTAATATGGCAACAGGTAAAGTTTTGTAACACGTATATAACACACACTCATAGATAGTCTGCTATACTCCTCTATCAAACTTGATACCTTTATTCATCTGAGTTGTTGTTATAGCGTTATTATGAAAATATTAGGAAACATCTGGGTTATTTTTATGCGACTTTTCCCCATAGAATTAAGCTGAGTAACTATACATTTGAATTACTTTGTTTTAACCGTCATTTTCGAAACTTCTGTGTGTAACATTGCACATATAAAATATGTATATTTCTTAAAATGTACACTAAATCTAGTCAGCAGATTTAAAAAAATCAAGGATGAATTTATGACTTTTAGTGAACATGATTTCTCACGAATTATCCTTCATTGTTGTTCAACTGTGTCTCCAATGGATAATGCATTTTTTTTTATTATTTAAAAAATATATCCGAATTTTGTTTACATTCGATATCTGAACTTAGATATTACACTAGTGTGCTTATTGAAAAACATGTAATATACATCAACAAATCTTATTTTTATTAAGTGATGTGAATGTGGCAATAATCTCTATAACTATCTAATATGCATTCAATCTAAATATTCCGAATGAAATGAAAATCTTACATTATGTATTAGCTTTCGTAAGAGGGGGGCGTTGTACTTTGTGCCAATATATTAGTAAAGAATGAAATGTTAATTAGCAGAAATTAATGTCAACAAAAGGTGGAAACAGCTGTTTCGGAGCTTCAAAAGCTCTATCATCAGTGCGAAATTTAAATATTAAAACTTAAAAATTAAAACATAGCGAACCAAAGAAACGCACAGACAAAATAACGGTGAGCATCGAAAAAGAACAGCGGAGTCAATCTTCCCCACGGATATGAGGAGACCAATTTGCTGAGCACTTGTAATTGGTCTCCTCGTATGCGTGGGTAAGATTGACTCCGTTGTTGTTTTTCGACGTTGACCGCTATTTCGCCTCTGTCTGACACGCTATATGTTAATTTTAAAGTATTAATTTTTAAATTTCGCACTGATGAGCTTTAAAAGCCCCGGAAAATCTGTATGCACCTTTACTTTGTATTCATTTGTGCTATTTAACGTTGCTCATATTTTATTAAAGTATTAGCGTTACAGCAGAAATAGTTGAATATAAATTCAAGGTTGCAACAGGAGATTAGTTTTTTATTCTAATCATACTACTATTTACAAAAGTTTTTCTTTGTGGTAAGTACATCTTGGAATATCACACTCTGCAATTCATTTTATGCTCACATGCTTTCTGAAAAAAGTGTAATATAAATAAACAATTCCTGTTTTATTTTTATAAAATAATGGAAATCTAGTAAACTAGCATACATAAAGTAATACGTGAAAATGTATAGAATATTCTGTAATCAATATACTAAAAGGATAAAATATATCGAAAATTCATTTCATTCTATTTCTAAGAATTTCAAAGTTTATGAAATTCATAGAAAATTCGTAACATTTCTGAGTTTAGATGTAGTTTTTATTTATTTTCACGATATCATACAGAGAGTCATCTACGAAAATTACAGACTATTTTATTCACATGTCATCTAAAATTGAAGAGAATTCGTGTGTACATTTTCACGAAATGCGTATAACTTAAATCCCTCAGCAGAAAATTTTGGCGAGCTTAGTCCATTTTCACATAAGAAATGTCATTTTGCGTCTCCAATGGATCATATATTTTTTTTATTCTTCCAAAAATATATAGAAGTTTTGTTTACATTCAATATTTGAACTCAGATATTATGCTGGTGTGATTATTGAAAGAAATGTAATATACATCCACAAATCTTATTTTTATTAAGTGATGTGAAAATGGTAATTATCTTTATAACAATCTAATATTACAACAATATTACATTCAATGTAAATATTTCCAATGAAATGAAAATATTGCGATATACATTAGCATTATATTGGACATATTTGACTATAAATTCAGGGTTACCATAGGAGATTAGTTTTTCATTCTATTCGTACTACTATTTACAAAAGTTTTTCTTTGTGGTAGGTTTGTATTGGGATATCATACCCTGCAATTTATATTATCCTGATATGCTTACTGAAAGAAGTGTAATTTAAATAAACATTTCCTGTTTTATTTTTGTAAAATAATGTAAATCTGGTAAACAAGTTAACATCAAGTAAAAAGCGAAAAAGGTATCCAATAATCAATACAATAAATGGAAGAAAATATATCGAAAACTTATTTAATTCTATTTCAAAGAATTTCAAACTTTATAAAATTCGTAGATAATGTATTAGATATGATCGTAGATATGTATTAGCTTTCATAAAGGGGGCGAGGGATTGTTTTTTGTGCCAACATATTAATAAAGAATGAAACGATAATTAGCAGAAATGAATGCCAACGAAAGGTAGAAACAGCTGTTTTTGAGCTTCTAAATCTCTATGATCTGTGCGAAATTTAAATATTAAAACTTAGAAATTAAAACATAGTGAGCCAAAGAGACGCACATCACAGCTTGCCGCAAAAGGCTAAATAGCGATGAGCATCGAAAAACAACAGCGGAGTCAATTTTCCTTAAGCATATGAGGAGACCAATTTGCTGAGTGCTTCAAATTGGTCTCCTCGTATGCGTGGTGAAGGTTGACTCTACTGTTGTTTTTCGTCGTTCACCGCTATTACTCCTTTGACGGCGAGTTGAGACGTGCCTCTGTCTGGCTCGCTATGTTTTAATTTTTAAATTCCACACTGATGATGTAACTTTAGATGCCCCGAAACAGCTGTATGCATCTTTTGTTTGCATTCAATTCTCCTATTTAACGTTGCTCATTTTTTATTAAAGTATTAGCTTTACAGTAGAAATTGTTGAATATAAATTCAAAGTTGCGGCAGAAGACTAGTATTTTATTCTAATTGTAATATTATTTACAAAAGATTTTCTTTGTAGAAGGTTTCTCTTGGAATAGTCGCAAAAGAGATCAATTGTAATGTGTACTGTATCATATCAATAATAATTATTTAACTTAATAATAATTTAATTTAATGTATAATATATAATTAATCTAATAATTATTTTAACTTTAAAGTGGCAAGAATACAATAACAAAATAATCACCGTTGACAAAACGGTAAATGCTACTATTTCAGATATATTTCTTTTATGTTGAAAATATTTATTATAAAATACTACTATTGTTGAAATACTGGTTTTCTTAACTTTATATTGTTAACTTTTTCTTAATATTTCCACAGTCTTGCCGATCCCTTTTAAAATAATAATGAATTTTTCATTAAGTGCTTTTTTATGTACCTTGATACACAATGTACATGCCGATTAAGGTTACGTGGGATAACTGGTCCATGGTTTTACAATGTGACTCTGGAGATTCTGGCAATTCAGATTTCAAAAGCTAATGTTCATTTGAATTAAAGTCTGAATCTTTATAAATGGGTTTAGTTATGTTCAAGTTCACTGTATCACACACAATTTTAAAAACTACATTTTAATGTCTAAAAATTAATATATATATATCTATACAGGGCTATTAGAAATGATGGAACCGATTTTAAAAAATCGTATTTTCGAAACCACTGCACATATTACAATAAGTGATACATGAATTTAAAGAGAAATATACCAAGTTTTTTCAGTTATAAATGTTCGATGTGCGACCCTCTTGTTACATGGCATACGTCCAACTGTAATCCAATTCGTCCCAAACATTTTGTAGCATCACTCTGTCAATGGTTCTGAATTCTGCACAAATGCGTTCTTAAAGTTCTGACAGTGTCAAAGACATTGTTTATGTCCTACCAATGCCGAAAAAAAGTGTTCAGAACTTAAATAACGCGTTTGTGAAGCTTTCAGAACCATTGACAGAGTGATGCTACAAAATGTTTGGAACGAAATCGATTACAGAATGGACGTATGCCGTGTAGCAAAAGGTTCACACATCGAACATTTGTAACTGAAAAAAAACTTTGTATATTTCTCTTTAAATTCATGTATCACTTATTGTAATATGTGATTATAAAATGTGGTTGTAAAATATGATTTTTTTCAATCGAGTCCATCGTTTGTAATAGCCCTGTATATTATCTTTGTTTCTTGATGGGTCCAGTTGCCCCATTCTTATGGGGCAACCGGACCAGGTAGCTCTGTGTTCCACACGCGTTTTTTTTTTTTTTTTTTTTTTTTTTTAAATATGAGGTATCAGGTTTTGTTTTAAAAAGTGAAATAACTTAAGCAAATTTAAACCAGACAGATCATGTAAATTATATATCAAGTAAAGAGCATTATAAAGGAAACCTTTGCTGTCAAGATTTCCAAAAAAAGCAGAAAAGCCCCAAATGTGAAATTATTATATTTTTTTATACAAAAAACATAACAATTAAGTAGATACTTATCTACTTTAGTATAGGTAATGAGTGCAACAGTTACATGGGTGCCTCAGGAGAAAATAAACAAGATAAATCAATAAACAAACGGGTACGTAAATACTTAAGTATCCCATTCTCTTTTTTATTTACCTCGATGAAAGTCCGATAAGTCCAATAAAACCGTGGAGAATGTAACCATGTTTTTATATCGAACAGAACTGATTTTTATTGGTTTCCATAATTTTCTAATGATGTTACTTAGTCTTATGTACAACTTTACATCTGTATCGTAAAATTTCGAGGTTTGGATTATCTATTTAAGAAATTTGTTTTGATACCCGCAAAACATATTTTTTTTAAATTATTATATAATTTTAATAAAATATTACATAATTTTCTTTACTGCAAGCAAAACGTATTTTAATAAAAAGCTGAGGAAGTTAAACTTAATCGACGTTGTTTGTAAAAAAAGAAACGTAATTTTTCGGCAACCTATCACAGCAAAGACAGAGTTATGACTCAGTTGACATACATTATTTTAAGAAGTAGAAATGGGGTTGCAATGTTTACAAAACCTAAAACTTAAAAGACATCAACGTTTTTTTTATAAAGTAGCCTATGGCCCAGTTACCTCGTGGGTCCAGTTATCCCAGCTTACTTTATATTAATAGTATTATTATAAGGGATATTATTATTATATATATACTAGGGGGCTCTGCCTCCTGAAAGCTACGCTCGCCAAACCCCGTTCAGACACTGCAGAATCTAAAAGCACGCTAATATGATCGCTTTTAAAAAGATTAGAGAAGATTGAATTATACTGAAAAAACTTGTAGCGATCTCCCTGTCAACGGGTTTCCATTCAATTCCCTTTAATTGCAAAAATTTAAGGCAGAATCAGTTGCTGTTAAGACATCCCATGGTTGCTTTCGTGTTTGATTTACAATCTGTTCCCTGTTATATCTAAAATCTCTCGCTAAACTATAAGATTAAATGCCAATAATGGTTGATCGTAAATGTCACATTCACTTGACTTTAAGGAAGTTACACGTGTTTACGCCATCAAGCAATTTTTATTTCGACGTTTTATTTATATTTTTATTAATGTAATAATGTTTATACTAATTTGTTTTTTCGTTATTTAAAATAATATATTATGTCAATTTGTATAATTTGGCGAGTGGTTTGGCGATTTATATAATTTGGTGAAATTGGTCGACGGGAGAAGTAGTATCATAAAAACATTAGTTTGAATCTGAAATTAAATGTCATGATTTGTTGTATTGTCATATACGCACCGGGTTTGACGTGCGTTTTTTTAAGACAATTTGGCGAAAGCCTCGTTTTCGAATACCAATTACATATGTATTTTTAAATTATTTTCAAATTTGAAATAACAATAAATAAAAAAAGGTTTAAGTTATAACTATAGAACAAAACAATTTATAACATTTTTTGAAAATAAAAAGAAATTAAATTCAAATAAACATTTATTAATAAATAAGCAACAATAGCCGGGTTACCATGTCAGGCAAAATAACGCCATTTTGGTGCCAGTTAGGTACAGCGTTGCGTATATGATATCTGTGCCTAATATTTTTCTTTTCGTTTCGTTTAAAAAAAAGAAAGAAGTGAAAGCCCTTTATTTTAAATATTTCAGTTTTAAATGAAAGTTTTGTATTAAATAAAATGATAATGAAATACAAATTGAATTATGAATAAAAGTAACATGATACATTTCTTAGCATACATTTAAGGGAGGCCAAACTGGTCACCAAATTAGTTTAAAATAATAGCCTTTTCTAAAATATGAGAAAAAATGTTTGTTATGATTAAAATTTGAGTTGCAATCATTAGAGAAAAGTATATAAAATTAGAAAAAAAAATTATATTTTGAAAACTAATTCGAATTTAAAAATTCTAATTCCAATTTTGAGATCTGCGAATCAGTACGGATTTTTGGTGTTAATTTCATCGCAAAGTATTCCGTATTTTAGGAGAAATCGTTGTGAAACATAATCAGTTGTTTAATCAGTCGTTTCCCAGAATCGTTTCATAAATTCGTTACATTTCTGTCGTTTCATGAAATCCGTTTTATAAATTCGTTTCATTAGGATTTTATATATATAGAGTAGATGTAAGTGTAATACCACGCCGTTAAAATTGTTATGGAATTTTTAATATTCACACAAATTTAAAATATTCACTTCTATGTTATCAGATTTTAAAATAGTTTATTGCCCCGATTATCTCTCCCTCCGAATATGACGCTCCCCGGATATAACGTTTTTTTAAATTAAAGAACGTCGGATATAGCGAGGATCAAGTACATGTATCCTTATTATTTATTGCGCATGTGTATTTTGTAATATAAAGGCAATTAATTTAACATTTATAACTTTAAATACGTTTAGCAGATCTAAAAAAAAATTACACATTTGAAAAGATTGTGAAAAAATAGTAGCCATTTACAAAATGTTGGGTAGAACTTCGCTTGGAACTAGAAAAAGATTCGATGAGTCCAAAGAATCTCTCTCATTTGAACTGAAGATGCTTCAGAGGAGGTGGAAGCGATTTTCAAACAAAAAAGGGGAGTGAATTCTGTCTGATAATGGTGACAGCCAAACTATAATATGAAATTAATTGCATTTTTTGTACTTATAAAGACTAAAGCTTTTTTATTTATTTTTTATTTATTTTTTAAATGAACTTTAGATTTCTAAAGTACTAACCATTGAGAACTTTTTTATGTGAATATTTTGAAGAAAAATGTGTTTTTAGAAATATTGCTAAAATTTCTATTTTTATTATGCCAATACGAAATACTGTTTTAAAGAGATAGAGTGGAAGAAAAAGTATTGAAAAGCAACTGATAGTGTATTTTTATCTAGTGAATTAAAACCTTTTCTATAACTATGTTCAGGGGTTCTCAAATAACACAGACATGTATAAAAGACCTAATTTTTAATGGGATAATACCTGATGAAAATGGGCAACATATAAATGTATAATAAATTTGTTTTGCTATGTTTCGGAGAAAGGGGCAAAAGTTGGACATTTTAACTCAGGGAGGGGGGACTTATAATTTCTTAAGCAGGTCAAGTAGGGTATCATTTATTATTCATATTTGAACAGAACAGAATGACAACATGGACAAGTCGATACGATTATTTGTTATGAAGATGCGATAGGTTTTATGAATACCAAATCAAAAATTATTATTTAGTTCAGGTAAAATAGATATTTACAGCAACAACTGATGACCACTCACGGCAGTTTCGGAAGAACATCGTTTTTGGCATTAGAAATAAACAGGATAAATCACCAAAAATAAAGTTGTTTTACTACTTTTATGTGTAAAAAAATGTTGATTTCTCATAAAGTATAATTTTCGTCTTTCTATTCATAAAACCATTCGTAATATTTAAAAAAATACATCATGTCGACTTGCGGTCGATATCATAGAATTCAGAAATAAAAAATACATAAAAAACGATATCCTACGTAATATATTTAAAAAAAGTTGAGTTCTCCACCTTGAATTAAGATTCCCCACTTTTTCCACGGGGGAAGGGGGGTGAATGCTGTCCTCAAAATTTAGAAAAGTGTCCCCGGAGGGAAAATTTGGGGGTAGGGCCTCGGGAGGTGCATAGCATTAATAAGTAGTCACAGGCCTTTCCAACAATATGTCTCATGTGGCTGTTGGCAAAACTTAGAAAAATGACTCCTTTTGGGTCTACTATCGCGCCCCCTGGAATACATCTCCACCCTCTCTTTGAAATACCGTTTGCAGAAATGTGGTACTGTGCACGGTGACTATATAGAAAAGGAATAATACAATGTAGCAATTTCATAAATTTCACTCAATTATCTCATGTGAGGGCAAAAACTTATTGATACGCCTTCGTATAAGCTACAGCTTTATTTGAGAAACAGGGGGTATTCGGAGCGTCTTAAAAAGATCCAGCAGTTACACGGTGTGTACTTTAATATATCCTCCACTACATCCTTGATCGTATCTTCATTTCTAGTGCCAAAATGTTGCCTAATTGTCGTGAAATACTATCAATTGTTACTGTAAAAAGCTATTTTAGATGCACTAGAGTGTCATTTTCGACACTGAATTCATAAACCAGCAGAAACTTTGTAAGAAATGATCTTATTAACTTGCGGATATTGTCAGTCGATTCAGAATTAAAAAATACATGATAAACAATGCCCCACTTGACCTACTTAAGAGAGTTCCTAGGCTCAAAATTCTATTTTTTTTAATTTATAGAGATTTTGAAATGAAATTTTTTTCTGAAATATGTTTTAATATAATAAGAATTGTTTGTAAGCATGTAAAAGTAATCTGAAATTTTTGAAAATTTTAATTTTAAATTTTAAACATATTTCATTTTTGATTTAACTCTGGAAATACTTACTCGATTTACAAAATGTTTACACTTTTGTGTACAGAAAATGTGTCATTTTAATTTGTCTTCAGGATTTCTTAAAATATTGAATATGAATTTTATGAAAAAAATTTTAAGGAAAAAAATGAAGTTATTTTATGAGTGAGTTTTGCATTAATTAGCATGTTTTCATAATTATCACTCACAATTAAAAATCCTGAAGACAATTCGTTGGAAATATAGCATAAAATCTCTGTTGAAAATTTCATACATATATTTTGCAAGAAACTTTAGATATATTCTTTTAAAGTTGACAAATCGTAAAAAAATGTATTCTGGATAAATGAAGTTAAATTTCTCGTCAGAGGGTAGCTGATGCATCGCTTCTCAAGGCAAAATGTGCTATATCTCTGGATCTAATGAAGATAAAAACGTGTGGTTTGCGGTATTTAACGCTAAAATCTCAGTATTTTGTTTTAAGCTAATTAAAAAAATTGCTTTTTTTTTTAGATTTTTTATCCCCCGACACTGAGTTTCCCCTCTCTGAGTTAAAAAGCCCTCTTTTTGCACCCACCCCAAAATCATGGTAAAACAACTTTATTTTTGGGGATTCATACGGTCCTCATTTCTAGTGCCAAAACGAAGTTCTTCCCAAATTTTTGTGAATGCCATCAGTTTTCTCTGAAAACCCCTATTTTACCTGTACTAAAAGGACAATTTAGTGATGTTGAAAAACAAAAGAATGATCTGTTTGCGAAGCAGACAAAAAATTGTTTTTATTTAAAAGGTAACTTAGTTTAATGAATGTGTAGTTTCCGGAAAATCTTATAAGAGATTAATGTTTATTCATAAATACAGCATAAAAATTTAAATTATCGCTATTTGTCTAATATCACGTTATATTCTGTAAATTGGTACGTAGAATATTTTTCTAAAGTAATTGTTACTAATAGCATTACTTAAAAATATAATAAACGTGAATGGTTTAACTTTTTTTATAAGCTGCTTCAAGAATTTGTGGAGAAAATTTATTGTTAAGGATAATATTAATAATAATCATCATGCAGAAATAGTGAAATGTACCGAATTTAGTAAGAATTCATATCATTGAAATAACATAACACCCATTACATTATCCATTCATAAATGCATATTAAACAAAATTATCATAATTTATAGATCAACTACGAAAGTTTAAGATGAAGTGAAATATCCTGAATTTTTAAATTTCATAGAAAGAATCTTTGTTTAAACTATCTAAAAAAATGCGTTTTCGAGACTTATTGTATTTTCTTCCATTTGAAATCACTAGTTTTGTTTAAGTATAAGTACCTATGTCTTTAACTAAACAAAAAAAATTTTTCTCTTTGTTAAATATTCATTCATAATTTTAAATATAAATGAGATGAAAAAATGTGAAAAAAAATAAATTATCAAATTTACAAGCAATACCTTTTATAAGATATCTGCATTAAAAATATAATGTAGTTTATCTAGTTTTCAATTACATCAAACTCACGATATCGTCAACATGATCGCTTAGAAAACTTTTTCACTAAATAAAAACAAATACTTTCAATTTTGTTTTTTGTTTTTATAGTTGTTACTTTATTGGATTTCGATTATCAGTACCTTACATTTTTTTTCATCTAAGCAGAAAAAAAGAAAATGTTCGAAAAACAGATAAAAACAGATTATTTCATCGATTCATAAACAAAAAATAAACTTGCTATATATAAATTATTTTCTTTAACATAAAAACTCTGAATTCATGCTAATCATACTGAAAAAAAAATCGGTTTATTGTTTGACATAACAAACATAAATTATTTATAAAAATAATGTTCATTTAAATGATTTCCATCAGCTTAATTGTATTTTCTTATGTAAATTACAACTTTTAAGACTAAAGTTTTGATGTCAACAATCGATTAGTAATAAGTCTACTAAATAATGATATTCTTAAAATTTGCTTTGGAGGTCCTCTACATAAAGAAGTTCCAGATTTTAAAATCTTCAATGCTAACATCTAGTTTTAACATCATATTTGGATTAATTGGAAATAAATGTTAAACTCTTTACATTTCCTTTAGTGCAAACGTAATACTTTTTCGTAATGGGGCTGCAGACAATAGAGATAGATTTTTTAAAAAATATGCACGAAAATTACTTTGAAAACCTTAAAAAAAAACAGTTAATTAAGTAAAATCACTTTATTTATAAGATACTAGGGGGTTTTGCCCCCTGCAAGCCACGCTCGCCAACCCGCGTTCAAAAACCGCAGAATCTAAAATCATGCTAATTTGATCGGATTTTAAAAGATTAGAGAAGATTGAATTATAATGAAAAAACCTATAGCGATATTCCTGTAAACGGGTTTCCATTCAATAAAACATCCAATGGTTGTTTTCGTGTTTGATTAAAGAGGATCAGTTAAATAATTGAAAAGAAGCTAAAATAAAATGAATTAAGTAAACAGAGTCTTTGCCGACCGGTATTTTTTAACAGCGTTTTAAAACGATTGACGTAATACAATTTACTACAATTACTACAATTTACTGCTTTAACCCCTTCAAGGGCAGTGGTTCATTTTCAGACGGCTTAATTTTAATTATTAAATTTCACATTACACCAGAATATTGGAATGAAAATTTTCCTTTTATTAAGTAAGGGAACAAAAGCATTTTCGTATTTCGAAATTTGTTTGTAAATTCTGGAGCCATTCACTGATTTCAACATTTTATGAATAGACCTTGCCACTGAAAGGGTTAAACGCATATTAATGTATTCATTATTTAAAATTTCCTTTCTCTTTAAATATTCACGTGGAAATACAATTTTTAAGACATAATTTTCAATATTTTCCTGCTTTTAACACGTACTCATTTAATAGAAATTTTAAAGTTTTTTTTTCTGTTTTTAATAGCCATGTGTAAATAAAGTTTTAATCGTTAGGAAATATTATTCTTTGCGCTGTTTTTAGAAATGAAAACAATCTACAGGGTGTAATATGTTAACTATCGCCGACCTTTAATTTCTCAACCGTTGGCCGTAGACATATAGTTCCAATTACAAAAACGTTTCAAATGAGCTAAATATTTATGTTGTGGCATTATTTAAAGTAAATAATCAATTTTATAAAAATTACGAAATCTAATTTTTTATACGGTCCCCCCAGTCCCTATAGTTATATTTAGTAAAAGTTTACACATATCATAACAGATATAACACAAAAAGTTTGACATCTGTACTGCAAAAATTGACATAGTTATTAAATTTCAAAGTTTCAGATTTTTGCACATGATTTTCTTTCATTGAGGGATCAGTTAAAAGATGAATTAAAATAATTCGAGATCAAAGCCAGGGTGTAATGTCCTTTTTACGGCGAATTTAGCCGGTATCTCCAAAACGGGGAATCACAAAAGAGGGTTATTTCATCTAAAAATTTGAGCTAATTTTTTGGGGTCTAAAAATATTCAAACGTCAAAGTAGGTAGAATCGACAACCGGAAAATAAAACATACTCACTAAGGATTGGATATATGGCAGCGGAATTGCACCCTGATTTTGATCTCGAATTACTTTAATTAATCTTTTAACTGATCCCTCAATGAAGGACAAAATCATGTGCAAAAATCTCAAACTTTGAAACTTAATAATTGTGTCAATTTTTGTAGTACAGATGTCAAACTTTTGTGTTATACCTGTTATGATATGTGTAAACTTTTACTGAATATAGTAGTATAATTTATACTATATAGGAGTATAGTATATACTATAAAGACTTTGGGACCGTATAAAAAGTTAGATTTCGTAATTTTTATAAAATTGATTTTTTACTTTAAATAATGCCACAACATGAATATTTACCTCATTTGAAATGTTTTTGTGATTGGAACTATACGTCTATGATCAACCTTTGAGAAATTAAAGGTCGGCGATAGATAACATATTGTACCCTGTATATACGAATAGCCTAAGTCATGTGACTATCAGCAACAGTTCCCTCGCTTTCCATAAGAAAGGTTTTCATTTTGATTAAAGAATCTAAGTTACTTTTTCCAATAAAACTACATAAAAGTTGCCATGGTCACAAAGAATTCTTGGTATTTTTATGTTAGCTGGGTTCAAATCTCGCCAATAGCTTTTTTTTTTTTTTTTTTTTTAACTCGCCAGTTAGCATTTTTTTTTTTCGAGTGGTAAATTAAAACGGTGCTACTTGGTTATCCCATCGACCAAAAATATATCACCAGACTATAAGATCAAATGCCAATAATGGTTGATCGTAAATGTCACATTCACTTAAGTGTAAGGGAGTTACACGTGTTTACGCCATCAAGTGCTTTTCATGTTGACGGTATATTTGTATTTTTATACTAATTTATTTGTTCTTTCGTTATTTAAAATCAAAATAACGTCAACTTGTATAATTTGGCGAAAGGTTTGTCGATTTATATAATTTGGCGATGTTGGTCATTTGCTTTGCATTTGAAATTAAATGTCATGATTTGTTACATTATTTAATATTTAACACATATGTCATATACGCACCGGGTTTGGCGTGATTTTTGTTACGACAATTTGACGAAAACCTCGTTTTCGAATACCAGTTACAAATGTATTTTTAAATTATTTTCTATAATTTTTAAAATGAAATAACAATAAATAAAAAAAAATAATTAATAACTGTAGAACAAAACAATTTATAACATTTTTTTTGAATAAAACGAAAATAAATGTAAGTAAACATTTATTGATAAATAAGCAACGGTAGCTGGGTTACCATGTCTGGCAAAATAATGCCATTTTGGGGCTTCAGTGCTTATTTTGAGAGATTCTTCCAGGACAATAAACGTTTTCGAAAATACATCTAAACTGTAAACAACAACTTTGTTCTGTGTCAGTATATTACGTTAGTATCTGGAAAAATGCAAAGCAATCTTAAAATACTTGGTCACGCCGATTATGAAAAATTCTTGAAATTGTATGCATTCTTACTAAGTTATGTTGAATCAAGATCATGCAATATTCTACTTAGAGACACTGAGTGTTTTCGTTTTCATTTCGTGGTTTTTTTTAATATTGCATGTATTATAATTATTGTAAGCATTTTAATTTATTATACGTAAGTATGGATGTATGTTGCATGTAACGTCAGATGTATATGATATATATTGCATTTATCGCAATTCGTTTGCATGTTTTAAACATGTATGTATTAAGGGTTTCAGGACTGTTAAAGTTGGATAAAAGGAATAAAAGGCCATTTTCAACATTTAATATCTTAAAATGTATATAATTTTGAAAAATAATTTTTATTGGGGATGAAAGATATATGTATAGTCTTTCATTTCATTCATTTAAAAAATTGCAAGATGCAGAGTTAACATTTATAGGCGGCTCCAACGTATCAGACATTTGACGAGCAGAAAATCGGCATAACACATAACGCGCAGGATTGCAAAATAAATTTTGCTGCCTACTTGTACTTCAGATTATAATAATTACCCTGAATATACCCTAAATAAACTTGTAAATAAAAGATTTTTTATATTTTTAATACAATGTTGTATTTAACTAATGCAAAATTTTGAAAATTTCAAATTATATTCACCTAAAACAAATAGTATGTTGAACAATAAAACGAAAATTTTAGTTTCAGCTTATACAGAATAACATGAAACATATTTTTTGAAAATTTCTTGAAAAAATATTCAGAAGTTTTTGAGATATCGTGCGCGCTGGACCCAAAAACGTCGTCATTTGTAGAAAAATGACTTCAAAGTTTCGGAAACGCCGCTTCAGCTATTGAATGAGTATAATTATAAAAGCCATAACTGCTGTTCTAATGGATATTGCAAGAAAACAATTATATCAAAATGTTCAGAAAAGATAGGAATTTAACATCTAAAAAATTAAAAAAATTGAAAATTTTGAAGCTTTAAGTGTATATGCATGAACACAAGATAATGCATTTAATTTGTTGTCTGCAAGTATAAACTAAGGATATATGTAGGTGCAATCATAAAAATAAAAAATGTACTTTATACATTTTAATTTGTGAATTGATGAAAACAGAAACAGAAATTAGATTGTAAATTTTGTCTTCTTCCAATTTATGTTAAAAAATAAGCTTAGCGGTGGTGTTCCTATTAAAAGGGCAATAACCTTTAGAATTTTTAATACAGACAACTAATTGTGGCATTACATTAGCAATTTTGGGTAGCTTTTAATTTCAGTTGCCAAGTGGGAAGTCATTCCGTGAAATTGTTTAGTAGGTCTTTAAAATGATGTAAAATCTGAGACCGGTAATATTAATTTCGTTTTCAATATTTATAATGCCGGTAGTTTTCTAGGTATAATTCGACAATTATTTAGCAGTATGAGCTCTAATTTTGGATTCGTACTTTTAAAGATTTTAAAAATTGATTTCTGTTAAAATTTATACACCACAAATTCACCCCCCCCTCCACACACCCGCACAAAATTATAAATAAATAAATAAATAAAAAATTATTAAAAAGTTACATTTATAACCAGAATGTTACGTTTTAAGAAAAACAGAGAAGAAAGAAAAATGTAGTATAAAACCACAGTTTAAATTTGAATCTAATTCATAATTGACAACATTATTTGCAAAACTATCTACTGATTAATTATATAATTTGTTGTTCACTTGTCCTTCGAACCAGGGCATATTCATTGGGCCAACAATGGCGACAAAACTATTAACTACAGTAAGCCTTATTATATTTTTTTTATTTATTTATTTTAAATTTGCACTGTTAGTATTGTATAACAACCAAATTAAAGGCAGTGGCAGAAGTATTTATAAACGTATAACTATATAACATGATATTAGAATAAATATATATAAAATGTTATATTCATTGATATGTATATTACATAATATTTATATTCTATTTATTCCGGTGGATATAACAAGCCTATGGATATGAAACTATAATATCGTTTGTCCATAATATCGTTTGTTGCTAAAAGTAGTGAATTCTATATTATGTATGTAATAAATGCATACTAAATTATTGTTTTGTATTATTTTAGTTTGGCTGTGTTTTATTTATCATTTTTAAAGACGGTTTGTATTTATTAAATGCACATCGAATATGAAGTATGATACCATTTTGAGTACAATTCGCAATGAACAACGATTAAAAAAATTGTCGATTGTCAACCATTTTTGGCGATCTATTTACCTGACTTGGATGATATGTGAGTAGGGTAGCTGCGAGATAAATGTGACATTCTCGATATTTCAAGCAACAAATACATTTTTTTATTTGCTTTCTGTTCTCATATATGGCACTACTATAATGTGCTTTAGAACCAAAAGCAAAACCCCAAGGCTGTTTTCATTTTTCTGCAGAGCTGCATTTCCTGAATCTCTGCTTAAAAGTAATATTTTTTTATGTTTGAGGTTGTCAAATCTATACTCCTATTATAAAGAGGAAAAAATTGTTTATTTGTCGGAGATAAGCTCTGGAACTACCGAACCGATTCCAAAAGTAATGGTATCAAAATGATGGTGTTAGTCCAACTTAGAACATAGGCTATATCTTACGTCGGTGCAACTACCCCAAAGGGGGTGTAGGAGCAAAAAACGTTCTAAAAATGCGATTTTAGCGTTACTGAAGGGCTTAGAAATATGAAATTTTGAATATTGGTTACTTATAAGATATAAATGATGTCTAAGAACAGTTCTTAAACAATTCGAAATTTAAAAGGGGTGAAAATGCACAAAAAGTGTTCTAAAAAACGTTCTAAATGGTAGTTTCTACACAATCTCAGGAAATACCAAACCGATTTAAAAAGTATTGGTGTCAAAATGATGGTGACAACGCTTGCTCCAAGATATGCTATGTTTAATGTCGGTGCCACTACCCCAAAGGGAGTGTAGGAGCAAAAAACGTTCTAAAAATGCAATTTTAGCGTTACTGAAGGGCCTAGAAATATGAAATTTTCAATATTAGTTACTTATAAGATATAAATGATATCTAAGAACAGTTCTTAAGCAATTCGAAATTTAAAAGGGGTGAAAATGCACAAAAAGCGTTCTAAAAAACGTTCTAAATGGTAGTTTCTGCACAATCTCAGGAAATACCAAACCGATTTAAAAAATATTGATGTCAAAATGATGGTGACAACGCTTGCTCCAAGATAGGCTATGTTTTATGCCGGTGTCACTAACCCAAAGGGGGTGCAGGAGCAAAAAACGTTCTAAAAATGCGATTTATGTGTTACTGAAGGGCCTAGAAATAAGAAATTTGAAATATTAGCTACTTATTAGATATAAAGGATTTCTAAGAACAGTTTTTAAACAATTCGAAATTTAAAAGGAGTGAAAATGCGCGAAAAGCGTTCTAAAAAACGTTCTAATGGTGTTTTCTACACAATTTCAGGAAATACCAAACCGATCTAAAAAATAATGGCGTCAACATGATGGTGAAAACCCTTGCTCCGACATAGGCGATGTTTTATGTTGGTGCCACTACCCCAAAGGGGGTGCAGGAGCAAAAAACGTTCTAAATTGCGGCTTTTGCGTTACGGAAGGGCCTAGAATCGTGAAATTTGGAATGGTAGTTAGTTATAATATATCAATGATCTCTAAGGACATTTCCTAAAAAAATCAAAATTTAAAAGGGGGTCAAAATGCGCAAAAAGCGTTATAAAAAACTTTCTAAATTGCGATTTCTATGCAATCTCAGGAAGTACTGAACCGATTTCAAATATAATGGTGTAAAAATGATGGTGACAGATCTTGCTCCAAGATAGGCTATATTTTATATCTGTTACCACTACCCCAGAGGAGATGCAGGAGCAAAATGCGCGAAAAGCGTTCTAAAAACGTTCTAGATGCCGATTTGTTGGCAATATCTCAGGAAGAATGAATCTGATTTCAAACGCAATGGTCGGAATTTGAGGCTGACAGCTTCTGCTCTAACATAGATGCTATTTTATGTCAGTATCACTATCACTAAGACGTTGCAGGAGCAAAAAAAGTTCTAAATTTCGATTTTTGTGATCGGTAGGGGCTAGCAACTTAAAATTAGGCAAGGTACATATTTATTTGCTATAAATGATCTTTAAGAACAGTTTCGAAAAAATTGGAAATTTAGAAAGGGGTGAAAATGGGCGAAAAGCGTCCTAAAAACGTTCTAAATTTCGATTTAAACTCAATCTAAGGAAATACCAAAGATATTTCAAAAGTAATGGTTGCAAATCAATGGTGACAGTCCCTGCTATAACATAGGTTACATTTTATGTTGCTGTCACTACCATCTGAGGGTTGCAAAAGCAAAACATGTTCTAATTTACATTTTTTGCACAACTGAGGGGTCTAACACTTTGAAGTATGGCATAGTATTTACTTACAAGATGCAACTGCTTTCTAAGAACAGTCGAAAGAAAATTCCAAATTTAAAAAAAATGAAGTGAGTGAAAAGCGTTATAAATTACAATTTTTAAGCAAACTTATAAATTACCAAACCGATTAAAAAAATAATAATGACAAATTTTGGTGATAGAACCTGCTTAAACATAAGCTATACTTTATGTCTGTTCCACTACCACCAGAGGGTTGCAGGAGCTAAAAACTTTCTAAATTGCGAATTCTGTGATACCCAAAAGGCTAGAAACATTAAATATGACATGGTAGTTACTTATAAAATGTAAATGCCGTCAAAGGAACGTCGAAAATAAATTCGAATTAAAAAGGGGTGAAGCGAAGGAGAGCTGCGAAAAGCATTCTAAAAAATTTCTAAATTACGATTCTATGCAATTTCAGGGAATATAAACCGATTATAAAAGTAATAGTTGCTAATCAGTGGTAACAGTCTCTGATCCTACACAGGCTATATTTTATGCCGGTGATTCTACCACCTGGGGTTCACAGGAACAACAAACGTTCTAAAAAAGGGCTTTAAAAGCTTTTTAAATTACGTTTCTGTGGAATATTTGGAAATAACAAACCGATTGCAAAATTAATGTTGGCAAATTAATGGTGACAGTTCCTGTTTCAACATAGCCCTTTATGTTGAGAGAGGTGGTAGGACTTGGAATTCGACATGATGGTTAATTTTAAGATGTAAGAAGATGGTTTCTAAAAAATTCAAAACTTCAAATGAATACTGAAATGAGCGTATTAATTGAGCATAAAAGTTTCAAAATATTTTCTAAATTATCATTTATTTAGTTTTATTTCATTTTATTAATTTAAGTCTCATTTCTGCCCAATACAGTGTAATAATAATGTTTAGTCAAACTCTGTTTTAAATAGTAATTTTTGAATTATTCCTAAAAGTAATAAGTACCTTTTAATAAAATAAAATATTACCTTTTAATAAAATAAAAATTTAGTTAGTACGTTTTGATAAAAATTAGACATATAAATATCACTTAGCATATTTAAAATATTACGCGAGCAAAGCCGCGGGGTTTGCTAGTATCTTATAAAATATAAACAATTAAGATATGCTGTAGCTATTTATTTGAAGGTTAACTATTGGTAATTAAAATGAATGAATATTAATCACTGTTCACAAAATAATTTGTAATGCAAAATGGCTAACAATTGTAGATATGTATCATACAGATGATTGGGACAATTTAAATGGGGATGAATGGGAGAGTTTTTTCATCCCTAGAGATGTTAAAACATTTATTTAACTAACTAAAACATATTATATAGGTTTATAAATTAAAGGTTTATGTTAATTATTAGTATTAAACAGTACTCGTACTATATAGGTTGTTTATTATTAAAAATCATATTGAATCTTAATTATTGTAGTGTAATAAATGTTAAATAGTGGGAAAAAGGAACAGATAGACAGCCGAAGTTCGCATTACAGGTTAAAAATACAGTAAAAGAAGTGATTACTAGCGCTGAGATATAACAACCATATTATAAGATCAAACAACGAACATAATTACATATAACTTTATAATCATAAATTTTAATTATGTAACATTGAATAAAGTGAGGAAGATATTTATGTACCATCCATCTCTATTAATGTCCCATTCATACTTACTATTATTGGGTAATAGAAGAACATCTACACTATATATATATAATCCTAATGAAACGAATTTATGAAACGATTTCATGAAACGACTGAAATGAAATGAATTTATGAAACGACTGAATAAACAACTGATTATGTTTCACGGCGATTTTTCCTAAAATATGGAATATTTTGCGATGTAATTAAAACCAAAAATTTGTACTAATCCGCACATCTCAAAACTGGTATTAGAATTTTTAAATTTGAATTAGTTTTCGAAATATTAATTTTTTTCCCAATTTTAAATACGTTTCTCTAATGATGGCAACTCAAATTTTAATCATAACAGATATTTTTCTTTGATATTTTAGAAAAGGTTATTATTTTAAACTAATTTGGTGACCAGTTTGGCCTCCCTTAAATGTATGCTAAGAAATGTATCATGTAACATTTATTCATAATTCAATTTGTATTTTATTATCATTTTATTTAATAAAAAACTTTTATTTAAAACTGAAACATTTAAAATAAATGGCTTTCAGTTCTTTCTTTTTTGTTTAAACGGAGCGAAAAGGCACAGATGTCATATACGCAACTGGGTACCTAATTGGCCCCAAAATGGCTTTATTTTGCCTAACATGGTAACCCGGCTATTGTTGCTTATTTATTAATAAATGTTTACTTGAATTTATTTTCTTTTTATTTGCAAAAAATGTTATAAATTGTTTTGTTCTATAGTTATTAATTAAACTTTTTTATTCATTGTTATTTAATTTTAAAAAGTAATAGAAATAATTATAAAATACATATGTAACTGGTATTCGAAAACGAGGCTTTCGCCAAATTGTCGTAAAAAAAATCACGCCAAACGCGGTGCGTACATGACAATGTAACAAATCATGACATTTAATTTCAACTTCAAAGCAATGTGTTAATGGTACTACTTTTCCCGTCAACCAATTTCGCCAAATTATATAAATCGCCAAAAAACTCTTCAAATTATACAAATTGACATTTTTTTTTTTTTTAAAGAACGAATGTAGAAATAAATTAGTATAACAATAGTAAAAATACAAATAAAAAGTTGAAATTAAAGTCACTTGATGGCGTAAATACATTTAACTTCCTTAAAGTCAAGTGAATGTGACATTTACGATCAACCATTTTTGGCATTTAATCTTATAGTTTGGCGACATATTTTTGGTCGATGGGATAACCAAGTAGCACCGTTTTAATTTACCACTCGAAAAATAAAGAAATGCTAACTGGCGAGGTAAAAAAAAAAGCTATTGGCAAGATTTGCACCGAGCTGCACATAAAAGTACCAGGAATTATTTGCGATCATGGAAACTTTTATATAGTTTTATTCGAAAATATAATTTTGATTCTTTAATGAAAATGGAAACCTTTCTTATGAAAAGCGAAGGGATCAGTCCGTAATTGTTTATGGCAGTTACCTGACTTAGACTATTATAATATAAGTGAAATGATGGAGATAGAATAATATTTGGCGACTTAAAAATTAAAGCTGGCTAACATTAAAGTACCAAAATAACCGCCTGGAATATAAAAAGCGAAGGTATCCGCCCGGAACTGTTGATGATAGTCACGTGACTTAGGCTATTATTATAGAGATAGTTTTCAATTCTAAAAAAAGCGCAAAGTATAATATTTCCTAACTATTAAAAATTTATTTACACGTGACTATTAAAAACAGAAAAAAACCCTTTAAAATTACTATTAAATGAGTATGTGTGAAAAGCAGGAATTTATTGAAAATTATGTGTTGAAAATTGTATTTATACGTGAATATTAAAACAGAAAGGAAACTTTAAAATATTAAATACATTAATATGTGTTTAACCCTTTCAGGCACAAGGTACTTCTATTCATAAAATCTTGAAATCAGTGAATGGCACCAGAATTTAGAAACAAATTTCGAAATACAAAAATGCTTTTGTTCACTTACTTAATAGCAGGAAAAATTTCATCACAATTTTCTGGGGCCAATGTGGTATTTAAGAATTAAAATTAAGTGGTCCAAAAATGAATCACCGCGCTTGAAGGGGTTAAAGCAGTAAATTTTAGTAATTTTAGTAATTTTTATTATGTCAATCGTTTTATAACACTGTTAAAAAACCCCGAGAGGCAAGGACTCTGTTTACTTAATTCATTTTATTTCAGCTTCTTTTCAAATGTTTAACTGATCTTCTTTAACCAATCACCAAAACAACCATTGAATGTCTTAACAGCAACTGATTCTGCCTTAAATTTTTGCAATCAAAGGGAATTAAATGGAAACCCGTTTACAGGGAGAACGCTACAGGTTTTTTCACTATCAATCTTCTCTAATATTTTTAAAACCGACCAGATTAGCGTGCTTTTAGATTCTGTAGTGTCTGAATGGAGGTTGGCGAGTGTATCTTGCAGGGGGCATAACCCCCTAGTTTTTTTTAATCATATTTTACTGTAGAGTAATAACCTAGAATAAATATTGTGCATAGATGTAGTCAAATACCTAATGTATGAAATTTGATATATAATATTGATAATAAATTTAAAAAAATATTAAAAAAAATATTTTTATGTAAATTTCCCATTCATTTCCCATCTCCCCTACCTTTAACGTTTATGCTAAGTGGGCGAAAATGTCAGATAAAAACCAGAATTTAAATGAATCGACAATGAAAAGCCACGTATGCAAAATCCTGCTGTAAGTCATTTTATGTGGAATGTAAATTCCCTAGAACAGTGATTCCCAAGCTTTTATGACTCATGTACTACTTGAAAAAATTCGCGTACCGAGCGTACACCTTGTGTTTTTACTTGTAGCATATTTCTTCATCTTTGGTGTTACTTTGCTGAAATAATGTCGCATTTTCTACAATATTTAGTATATTTGAGAATACTATTTTTAGAACAGTAAATGACACGAAAAACATTTTTTACTGACTGTTTTAGCAGTCTATTGTCCTATGCTGGACGCGAACACAAACCTGTCGCATAGATTATAAAAAAAGACAAGCATTTTTAATAAAGGAAAACACAATAAACTAAGAAGGAAAATAAACAAAGACTGCCTGAAAACGACAAGAAGTAACAGTTGGTTTTTAACTTGATTATGGCTATTTCTTTTTTAGGTTTATGGAAAAAACCATGGCGAGGCATTGAGAAAAGGACGATTAAAAGTTCATAAGACAGTGAACCTCAATTGAATTCTGTATTTAATTGAATATATTCTTAAAATATGTTTGATTCTGTCGTTATTAAGTGAATAAAATACAAAGCAGGAAATAAAGACTAACGTTAGATAAGCAGTAATTTCCTGCTCGCTAAGATGATTGGCCATTTATTTCACCCAAACACGTCTCAACCAATCAAATTTTATATCTCAAATGTCGGCACTGTCATATATACACACACCATACAAGAAGTGAATAGATGTTCTTGAACATGACTATATCGATTTCTTTTTCTGATTTACGGAGAAAAAATCTGTGCGATGCATCGGTAACTGGTCGGTTAAAAGTGGATTCACTCACTTGGATTCCCTGTTTGTTTTAGTGTATTTCTAAAATATTTTTGAGTTTATATTTAATAACTGAATAAAATACAAACCAGGAGATAAAAATCTAGAAGAGAAACAAATATGTACAACTCACTTTTCAAATATTTCAAGTATTCTTCTCAGATTAATATTTTTAGGGCCATAATTTAGATTAAAAAATTAACTTGCAACTTGCATCAAATTATTTTGTATTCATCATTTATCAATTAAATGGTGCACTTTAAAGAGACTTTTATAAAAAATGTTTTTAAACTTCAATATTATTATTTTAATACAAGACCAATTTACTCAAAACTTTTTTCATAAGTATTGGGAAAGTTATTTTAACTTTAAAATAAATTGTCGTTTAATTAAATTTTCTGCAAAAATATTTTGTTAATAAAACTTTTCAGATAAGAAAACTTTAGAAGAACTTTTGCCATTGAAAAATTCTAAACCTTTAACATCAAAAATTAATAACCGGGCGATATTTTTTTAAAACGTGTATGAAAATATTTTCATAAAAATACGTGCACATTAAAAAAAAAATTATGATGCTTTCTAAATATAGAATGAAACTTAGTTTCATCTTTACAATTGATTTTCTTAGAAAAAAATTAAATACATCAAATATAAGTAATTTTTAAAGAATAAAATGAAGTAAATGTCGAATATAGGTCAATAAAATGAAGAGGAATTTTAAAATTAAAAGACATTTAAAATCAGACTGTTTAATTAACCCTCTGTCTACCAGAAGGGTCCAATGGACCCGACATGTACATTCAAAATATTTATTCAAACCAGAAATTTCTTCAAAACAAACGAAATGTATAAATCAGACAATAATAAGTTAAATAAACAAATTAAATAGTTTTAAGTAAAAATTCTGGTGTAGAATGTTTTTATAAAACTTGAGTAAAATTTCTGGTAGTTCTAGGGTTAATAAAACTAAAAAAAAATAATTTCATATAATAAAATAAATTACAATATATGTTTCAAGCTCTGTACAGGGCGTTTCATTAGGGTGGAACGTAAGTATATGATACAAAAAAAACTTTTTATTTTAATATGTAATAGCAAAAACATTTTTCATTTTTGGATGTATGAACTTTTGGCTGAAAAGGGTTTTTTAAATTAATTTTTTTCCGGCTCCTCAATGATGTCAAAGTTTTACAGTTTCTGTATACAGTAACTTAAAGTAAACAACAGAGCTGTTATCTCCTATCAGCTTATATTAAGCAAATACTACCCAGAAGTCATCAAGAGGTGATGACTATGAATCGAACCTCCTTACCTCCGTTTGTTATATTAACTGCTATTTAACATAATGTCTACTGGTATATAATCTTTCTTAGTAGCAAACTTTGTCTTTGCATTGCAGGACTTCAACTTTACCAAGATTTACGTCTTATCCAGAGATTCATATCCAGAGACGATTCATGCAGCTCCCGTGACAATTTTGACACACTTTTCAACTGTTTGAGTATGACAGGGAAAACATTAAAATAAGGTGTTTCCCATATTTGTACTATTTTGTAAGTTCTTTATCCAATAAATCCGTCAAGACAGGAGGTTCTTTTAGCTTACACTGATTCCAATTAATTAAATCTATGTATTCAGAGTCATAGTTAAGGACAGGAGCCTCAAAACATTGCAAAGAGTATATTTTAATCATTGCCAAAAAACACATTCCTCTGGATGATTTGATCGATGATGCTTTTATACTGGATTTCGAGGTACCTGGAACATTTAATCCTTTCCCCACAAATTAACTGATCCATTCTTGCAAGAAGCTTTTAACTTGATGCTTAACCACATATGACTATACATTTTAATAACACATTCAGTGAGAAACATTACATTTTCAGAAGAAGTCTTATAATACACATAAAAACTCAAAATGCGTTGGCTGTTGTTTACCAATGAAAATAATAAAGTTTTCCGGAGTTTAAATCCACAAAATTAACTTGTGCTAACTGTGATTGGTGGCCGAGAGGTTCTGCTCTCGAAGCTGGTAGACGGGAAGTGCTGGGTTCGGTCCCAATCGCGCCCGTCGGCCTAATCGTTCGGAGTTTTCGTGGTTTTCTTCGAACCTTGGTTCTCCAAGCGTTAATACGGGTTAGGTTCCCTTAGAAAGACCCCCACGAAGGGCACTCCTCCCCCTTAGGGCCCATATCCCTAGTGTTGATAATTGGCCGTCAAAAACACAAACAAACAAACAAGCTAACTGTGATTGATTTTTTTTTTATAGTGTATAATTTCAATATATTCGCATTTTTCAAGTAGCTTTCCTATCGGTCCAGAAAATCCTTTAGGACTCGTTGTTTTTCCATCGAGATGTTGAAATAACTGTCTAAAAGAAAGTTCGTTTGCATGTTTTAAGCAAATTACCCATTATAAAAGTTTTTTCAATCTTGCACTTATAATATTTTGATAACGCCATATTTGCATCCTGTATTAAAGACGGTTTGTCGCAACCAATAAATTTCAAATTTGAAATGTCAATATTGTTATTTTGAAAATACGCAAAAATTCTATTGGCTATATTAATAGCAGGGAAACATGTGAATGAAATATGGCCAATATATTTTGATCCTGGTTTCCCTGGAAGACCACGTGTTATTACTCCGGTTCTTTCAACTGTTTTATTGTCAAACTCAGGATCAGTAGAAATAACGATTGAACTATTACCTTCCATGCTATCTGTCTTCGGTTGACGAGACATTCATTAAAACATCACTTTTTGGTTTAAAAATAACTTTTTCATTCCTTGATATTTCTTTTACAGTTCTGCTACATTGGGAATAATTTTCTTTGTAGTTTTTATATCTATTGACCCTATTTACATATTTTTTTTTTCTCTTTGGTCTTTGATAAAGTTAAGTTTGTGTTCTGATACAAGACAATATTTTGTGAATTTACACAAAGAAAAAGTTTTTAAGGATTACCTAATATTTTACAGTTATATATTGGATGTGGGATTATTCTTTCTAATGTTAATATTGTCCTCCAAATTTTGACATTTCCATTGAAAGACTAACCGTTTTTATGATTCGTGTATCAGAAACCATTAGAATTGAAACTCTCAACGATACATTTTTAGTTGTACGAAGACATAAGTCTAATGTTAATTGATTTGGTTCACGAAACATAAGACACTTTATCAAATTTCTAGTTTTAGGCACGTTAGCAAACATTGTCACATTTGACACTGATTATTTATTAGAAAATAATCGAAGAAACTCCTAACACGCAAATACCGCCCCCGCTGACTTGGATTAACATTTTATGACTTAAAGTCAAGTAAAACAGAGGCAATAAAAGGCAACGGCCACTACGCTATCTTCTACCAAGGTGAAATAAAGTGGGGCTATCTTTTTCATGACATTTCAACTATATTACTATCTTTATTATACATTATTATTATAATTTTGCAAAATATAACCTTTTAAATAAGCTTTGAATATTTTTAGTACAATTATTGGGTTTTATTTCTTTTTTAGGAAAGTCAGATCCTTTGAGGAACCGGAAAATATCATTTTAAAATTAAAAGAAAAATATTTTCTTTTTATGAAGTTAAAAAGGAAAAAAAAATCACTGTTATAACATAAAATTCGAATGTTCGTTTTTTTAATTCCGCCAGAGCGTCAACGGTGCCCAATGGCTAATTCCTAAACTATCAGGCACAGAATTATACTTCCAATTACAAAAATGTTTTAAATGAGGTAAAGAAGTATTGCGCCAATAAAAAAATTTCTTAAAAAATATATGAAATTTAAATTTTTACACGGATTATAAGGTATATTTAGAGACTTGCCGACTATACATGGAAGCTGCTGTAAGTGGTTTTTAACTGCAGTATTTGTTTTCTAAATTACTTTCTTTAGCTTCAGTGGTAGCCGAAATTGTAGACATTTTCATGTTTTCTGATTTCGTAAGCATATGGAATATATTAATTGTCACTTAAATACAAATGTTTATCCAGAAAATTCAAGTAAATTTAATGTGGAATTTAATTAAAATAACAGAATTAAAATATCTGCATTACAAAAGAGTTAAGCTTAATTTAGTCTAAAATACAAACACAATTAGTCATGTATGCTGAAGTGTATTGTAATAAATGCTTCCTATCCAATCACAATGACAGTTCTGAGAACCTATCAAATATTAGTAACTAAACTGTAGTATATTTCGATTTGTAAAAGCGGTATTTTGCTAGAATGAATTTTCCAGAAGGGTGAATATTAGTGTAACTAAATAAAAATATGTTTTTTTTTTTTTTAAATATTTCTATTTTTTTTTCTTAATGAAAAAATTTAAAACAATGTCATCAATAACAAAAACTGATTGGACACCTACAAAAAAAAGCAGAATTGTCATATTGATAGGAAATGGTCTCTCTTCTGCTGAAATTACAAGAGAGGTTAGTGGATCAGTCACTTTATCTGGCATACGAAAGATGTGCTTACGTTATGAAGAAACTAAATCAGTGATAAAAAAGGCCAGATCAGGCCTAAAAAAATGCACAAGTGCTTCTGACGATAGAAAGATAAAAAGGATATGCCTCAAAGATAGAATTTCATCAAATGCTGTTAAATGTGAAATAAATGCAATGGGTATTTCAGTTTGTTCAAGAACAATTACCTCAAAGCTTTTTCAAATATCAAATACCCCATTGATCGCTTAGAAAACTGGTGTATTTAACAAATCTCTTGCCAGTGTGATCTTTCTTATATTGGCCTGACTAAACATGCTCTTAGATTTCGTTTAAAAGATCAAGTTCAAAAGGTTATGTTAAAAATTAGAAGCTTAAACGTTCTTATATTGCTCAACATTGTTGGTCTTTTCACCATAGGTTTAATTTTTCCTCAGCCAGCATTATCCAAAAATGTTCTTTATTTTCGATCGTGATTTTTGGGAAGCTTACCGTATCATTAAAAATTATCACTCTTTAGTCAATGACTTATCTAGTACTCCTGATTTTCCAAGTGTTTGGAAAGCATTAATTTAATTCCTCCCTCTTTTTCTCGTTCTCCGATAGATGTTGCTACTTGTCCACTCAGTCGTTTCATCTGCTTCTCTCTCATTGGTTGTTTTAAGTGCATTCGCTACCCGTATCGTGTATATAGGCCGCGTCTCTGTCATTTTGCCCAGCTTTTCTTTTTATAGCACGCTGAGCCTTGCTGTTTCTTGCACTGAAGAAGAATCTCGCTAGTAGATTCGAAACAGCTGTTTGCTGTTTTTTATGTATTATTTGTGCATTTTTAAATATTGTTTTACTGCTTTTTAATAAGGAGAAGATTAGCAGGTTTTGGACTGAAAGGTAGAATTCCGAGGAAAAACAATCTTAAAATCTTCAGCAGCGCAAAAAACGAGTTCAGTGGGCAACAGAAGACATTAACTGGTCAGAAAATCAGTGGAAGCAAACAATTTGGAGCGATGAGAGTAAAATATTGCTCTTTGGTAGTGATGGGCGAAATATGTGAGACGTAGAGTAGGGGAAGAGCATCCTGATTGCATTGAAGCAACTTCAACGAACCCAACAAACGTCATGATTTGGCCCTGTATGTCTGCAGATGGCGTAGGTAGTATTGAAGTGATTGATAGTATTCTGAATGAAAAAAAAATACATCGAAACTGCCTTGGAACCAAAATGGATACCTACCATGAGGGATCTCTTCCCCAATAAAGCACCATTTATCTTTCAGCATGATTCAGCTCCATGCTATACTACAAAAAAATGCAAAGAATGGTTTAAAAATAAAAGCATACTATCATTATCCTGTCCAGAAAACAGCCCTGATCTGACTGCCATAGAAAATTTGTGTCGACGTTTGAAAATCCTTGTACAAAAAAGCGTTCATCTAATAAAACGCAACTTATTGATGCTATAATTGATCTTGGCATCATGTGATTAAAAAGGATGAACTCCAAATACTAGTTCTCTCAATGAAAAGACGCTGTGAAGTTGTAATAAAAAACAAGGGTTATCTACTAAATATTGAATGTGTAAGTGTAACTTTAAAATATAATGAAATCTAAGATAGATCTTACTTTTTGTGAGCTAAACTTTTTTTGTAATGCAGATTTTTTTATTATTATTTTTTATTTAATCCTACATTAAATGTCCTTGAATTTGATGTGTAAGCATTTGTATTTAATTGAAATTTATTATATTCTTCAAGCATACAAAGTTATAAAACATAAAAATTTCAAAAAATGTCCACAATTTTTGCCACCATTGTATATTTTTTCGCGCATCAAAAGATGAAGTTTCAAAACAAAATTTTAGACATTTTGGAAAGTTTTATAATCTGACGTTTGATTTTTTTTCTTATTTTTTACTTTTAATATCAAGTGTGCAGTATAAAAACATTTGAAACATAAAGAAGTATGTAAGTATGTATTATGTACAAACTTTGGCATAGATAAGTGTAATTGAAAAGAGAGGCATAGCAGTGGAAACGTGAATTAAATTACTGTTACAAACATTGATACAACTGAGGGATATCACTTTGAGAAATATCCCAAAGCGTACAAAAATGATCGTACGTTAAATCGATTGACTTTTGAATGAGAAATTGCTTATATAATATGCCTTTCCATGCTTTTTTTTTCAATACCTGTAATAGCGGAAAATTAACTTTGAATAACACCACATATTATAAAAATATAATGTAAAAACAAGTAACCTCTGGACTTTTAGAGTCTCTCTTTTACAGTTAAAATTTTTTTTTAACATATTCCACAACTTGTGGATTACCAGGAACTAACGAGCTTAATACTGTTATAAATTACTTCATTTTTTATAAAGAATTTTTGAGATTTATTTAATTTTTTATGTACATGTTCGAAAGCTTATGAAAATTGTATTATAAAAGCACAAAATTTCTTTGTATTAAGTTTCTACGATTTTGCATTATTAGCATTATTACAACAAATTTTTCAATAATAATTATTTAAAGCGATACGTACATTTTGCTCAATATGATTTATTTTCCAATAAATTAACAATTTTTTTTCTTATTTAAGAAAAATCTTAAGATTATGTTTTCAATGTGCAACTTTTTTTCAATCGGAATAAATTTAAAATTTCAAACAGCTGGGGAGAAATGGCCAGTTATTGACACCGAAACAGCAACTGACACTTCAGCAAAACTCGCTCTCAAATAAACATTTTCTTTCAAAATTATGCAAAGTAATTTTATCTACTTGTGGCTTATTCACTTATTTCAATTCCTACTATTACTTCACACTCTCCCTATATATATCTTGTTTAAATATTCAGCAGTTAATAAATTACTTATTATTCATCCACTCAAGTTCAAATACATTTTTTTTAACTTGTAGTGGCTAACACTTGATGTTAATACAGTTTTTTCAAATATTAATTCATTAATTTAATTTTAATTAATTAATTTTAGTGTTATATGGGAGAAAAATAGGTAGCCATAGGTTGTTGAGCAGCATTTAATGCATCTTCATGGCTATAAGGGGGTTACTATAGAGGGGACCCTGTTCTGCCCCCAAATACCACCAAGTTTATCGCCAACTTGGCGATATATTTCTAAATCTGACGACCAAAATGAGTCGCCAAAAGTGACGCCAACTTGGCGATATCTCTAATATTTCGTCAAATTCCCATAGACACCCATTGTAAAAAATAGGGTTTACTTGCTTATAGAAAATCAACAAATTGAGATATTGTAATGCAACAAAAACTAATATTAGCTTAAAGGTTGGTATTAAATGTTTCTTTGATGACCTAAGTAGGAATTGACTAAAAAATTAATTTTTTTTTTATATTACTTGTTTTTGTTTTTGAGTCAAATTATTAACCACTAGCAGGCCAAGAACATATTCAGTGAGGAAGGAAATTTTGAAGACACAGGAAGTGCCATTTTGAGGCAATCATCTTCCTTCTAAAATTAAGGTTGATTTTTTTTAAATCTATTTTTAATGCAGTCATCGTAAACAGTTTTTACCCGACTGCCAAGAAGGGTTATGTGTTAGACGCGTATCTGGATATGTGAATTTTTTTATACCCTTGAAACATACCAACGGCAGGATGGATTTTAATGAATGTGGTCTCTATCGATTCGTCTAAACCGTGCTATGGTTTTAGGCTATATTTGTTTTCATAAATTCAAAACGACTGCCGTAAAATAGAAAATTCTCTATTGGCGGTAGAGACAAAATTTTTTACACACCATATTGAGTGGTATATCGTTGGATAGGTCTTAGAAAATGAAGACTATGTTTCCTAGACAATTTTACAGTCAGAAGCTCCGTTTCAATATTACTCAACCTGAAAGTTGTGTAGGTAGGATCTCGAGCTTAACTGTAACTCTAACCTTCATAGACATCTATAGGCCTCATCAAAACTGTGTTTATAGATAGGAACTAACAATTAAACACAACTTAAAAGTCATCAATACATCAATATATAAAAAAATAGGTAAGTAAAACTAAAATTTGGCCAATAAACAATTAAATAAAAAAATCTGACTGCGTAAAAAGCGAACTAAAAAGAGGGAAACAAGATGACGTAGGAAAATAGTAGAATGTGTAATGGAAATCCTTTTTTTTTTACTGAAGTAATTGGAGCCCGAGGTTTCCTTGTAGGCAGAAGGATCTGCAGTACATACCTAAACATGAATCTGGTATCTCCGATTGCAATTAGTACTTAAGTAAAAAGAAGGATTTCCATTACACACTCTAGTATTTTCTTACGTCATCTTGTTTCCCTCTTTTTAGTTTTCTTTTTACGCAGTCGGCTTTTTTGAATTTTTTAACTTAATTTTTTTTAAAGAAATGCTTGTAGAAATTTGTTAAAATTTGTCTATGATACATTAGGTTCATGATTATGATTTATAGTTAGTTGATTTATCTTAATGAGGGGCGTGAGCGTTAGTGGATCCATGAATTTCATTTCACCAGTCTCTGACAGAGCGGTCAATTATTGATCATAATTTTGAAATCTATTATTTGAACAGTTTAAATTAAAAAACATAGTAAATTAAATTAATCGTGTAGTAAACATCATTAAAAATTAATTGTTCTACAGTGTCCGAAACTACTTGTCAGTTATTGGATCATATACGTCAGATATTGGATGTTTGCATTACTAATAATTTAAAACCTTAAAAAAAGGACACATGAATGTACAGAATATCACACAAAAAAATTAAGATATTTGTTTTTATAATAAAGAATAATGTAGTTTTAAAGCATAAATTCCTTGGGATATTACATAACTCTTTTTTTTTATATCTTTGCAAATAAAGTGCCAGACATTGGTTCACTTTGTGTCAGCTACTCTTTTTTCAAAATAGGATTGTTGTCAGATACTGGTTTGAGTTTTTGACCATATATCTGAAAAAAAAAAAAACAAAATTTTAATAATATAATATATACATTTTCAAAATTTGGTCAACAATAATTTTTTAATATATATCTACTATCATTTCAGAAAGAAAGATAAGTACTAGAAAACAGGAATTCTGTTTTTTCAGAATTTAGTGTTGCCCCAGATGAAAAAAATATAAATGTATATAAATATTGATAATAGAAAACCTATTTCAGTTTTAAGACTTAAAACACACGCTTTTATTTTATATAAGATGACGTCATTCACATCCTCTGAAGAATTCCTTATTAACGATCCAGTCTCAAACAACATCTGCAGTAAAGTTTTCATATGACGCTACTATCACTGAATAATACACACACACAAAAAAAAAAAAAAAAAAAAAAAAAAAACAAAAAAAACAGATGTCATCATTCAAGAAATTCAACAAAACAAAATCGGCTATCTAATGATTCATATTCCTTCATTTGTTTGTAATATACATAATTAAATTAAGTATAGTTTATAATAGCTCCAGATTATATCAGAAATCACTTATTTATATATTTTCAAAATAGCACTTATTTTAATTACATTTGTTTCAGTAGTTATGAGAAAATGGCAGCAAAAAGATATAGTTACTATTTTCCAACTATTTTTTCTTTACTTTCTTACGGAAATGGAGTACCCGAGTTGCCAAAATTAAACAAATGGCGCTAAAAATTACATAAAAATTAATATCTCAAAAGTAAATTGAGATGGAGTTTTTCAAATAAATTGCATTAAAAAGTACTTTTTCCCCAATACGACGGTATAAAAATTGGAAATGTGCTATGCTTATAAGTTAAAAAAAACTGTAGAATATTTAACAGTACAATGATACATCTGCTTTGTTTTATGGCGGGCTTATAGAACGGAACGTGATTTTTTGGAGACGACATTTTAATAGCTGGGAGAAAGAAATAGCTTACCGGGGGCTAATAAAACAGATTTAAAATTTTGTAATAGTGATTTGAACAAGAAAGAATCCTCAAGGTGCC
Organism: Maratus speciosus; assembly: GCA_963932465.1. Lineage (NCBI taxonomy): Eukaryota > Metazoa > Arthropoda > Arachnida > Araneae > Salticidae > Maratus > Maratus speciosus. The sequence goes on from OZ010789.1 coordinate 65,339,360, forward strand.
AGTAACTGAGGTTTTCACTCTAAAAGAATCATGTATCATAAAAAAACATATATTCAGAAGTATCTTAAAAGTCACATAAAATGATATTTAATATGTTTCGTTTATTTAAATAACTATGAAAAAAATAACTATTTATGTTTTTTTATTTAATATTTTTATTTTTTTAATATCTTACTATCTAAGCTTTATTTTCATTTCAAAATCTTAATAAAGCATAACGCATTTAAAGCACGAAGAACAACATCATGCATACAGAGTTGAAGATTTAATTAGAAGTGCGTAATTGAAAAGAAAGGCATAACAGTGGAAATCTGAATTAAATTACTGTTACAGACGTTGATACGCGTGTGAGTTATGATTTTCTGAAACTTTACGAATGCGTTTCAAAGTCTTCTTACATTAAATCGCTTAGCTCTGGAAGAAATTATTTTTGAGTTTGGCTACGAAATAAACGAAACAGCTAGATCGTAATAACGTTTCAAATGATTTTAATTCGAGGGAGAAAAGCAATTTAGAACAAGAAAGTGATTAGAAAAATTAAAAAAAAAATAAAAATAAAAAATAAAATATATATATATATATTTTAGTTTATAAATATATTTTTTACAATAAAAGTTATAAACAAATTAATGAAAAATAAAATGTAATGGAAATTTTTCTTTAATCCCTTGCCTGTGGAATATATTTGAGAAAAACGAGCCAGAAATGGAAATTTTTTTTCTCTTTCATTTTGATCGTCATTACCACCAAAATGCTAGTAATAGATTTTTTAAAAAAAAAGAAAAAAGAAATAACTACTATATTCCATATTTTCACATATATTCACATTCCACACAAAATGAGCAAAATTAAAAAAAAAAAACAGTTGTGGCTGCATAATAACCGATTTTAATAAAATATGGTACACATATTCAATTCATATTCAAATAGAGCACTGCAAAATATTATGACAAAAAAAAAAAAGAAAAATTTTGGAAGTTCTGGACATTTAAAAACTTGTGACATAGAATGGCACGTGTACAATCGTTCAAAGTTGCAAGTTTGAATTTCCGTATCTTGAAAACTATTTAACATAAATTAAATCTTTTTTTAATATTGTAATCTCTGAAAAATTATCTTCATATTTATTTAGTAATAATAATTTGGTAACGTCATGATTAATCTTAAATTTGTTGTAAAAATTGAAAATTTGTCAATTGTGAGAAAATTAAAAACGTTATAAAAATTAAAGGAATTCAAAAACATCTGTGAAATTGATGCCTAATGTAGTGTTACATATTAAGATCGAATTGCTAAAGTTTTTAAGTTGCGATGTGTTTCCTTCACCTTAAAAAAAAATTAGAAACTTTAAAAAAATGACAAAAATTAATAGGATTAAATTAATAGGAAAAAAAAAACGAAGGAAAAATCAGACATTACAGTTATTGCACAGACATAAAGATCAATAAATCCATGATATGCTAAAAAAAATTCAAGATTGCCTTTTGATTCGTAATATCACAAAACCGGGTTAAAAAAGTAATATTTGTTGCATTCCAAAGGCTTTCTTCTTCGAATCTGCGTGCGATTTTTACAATATTGCACTATTTCAAAGCGTTAAAAATGTAGCGTTAAAAATGTAGCGCTGCCATCTATGGATTTATAGGATAACTATATAATTTTTTGTTCAACGTAATCTTTTTTTTTTTTAACTGTAGTTTAAAACAAATATATTAAAAATATACAAAAATAAACTGAAAGCAAAAATAAAAGTTTCTATATTTAAAAAATATACTTTTATCTATAATATCAAATAATTTAAACATCTTAAAAGAGGTTTCCTTTACGTACAAACAGGGATTAGAAATATTGCATTTTACCCTCTACATTATTTACTATTTATTTTTTCTCATTAAGGAATAAAAAAGCAAGAATGAAAGTATGAAAGTTTCGATATTTAAAATATATGCTTTTAGCTATAACGTCAAGGAACTGTAAACTTGTCAGAGCTGTCCTTCGTGTACAGACGGGCAATAGCTATAGTGCAATTTTTCCTAAAAAAAATTCAAAAATATATTTTTTTCTCATTAAGGAATAAAAATATAATTACTAACTTACGCTAATCTGTTACTTATTATTCATTCTTAATTATAATTAATTTTTAATTTAATCATTTTATTCTTAACGGTAATAATCAAAATTGATATTTCAAACATGTAGACAATACCTCGATTTTGCATCAACTTTTACTGTAAATTTTAATATTTAAATAAACAATCCTGAAATCTATTATTTTACATTTACACATAAATTGATATGATCTACTTATATACTGATTTTTATTAAAATCTGTGAAATGTCAGCCAGAGCTGAATTGCTCATTTTGTATGGAATGAACCATATGGGAAATGTAAATGGATTACAGTAATTTTTGCTCAAATTATAGCAATATAAATCAAATGACATAATTTTCAAGAGAAATATAATAAACAACAATATTATTACTTAAATCAACTGTAAGAATTCCATGTGCCTCAGATTCCTTTGAATTTCACAAAGTGTTTTTCTCTTGCCTGATTTCAGGACGGGCATCGCAAAATTGGCATATTTGCGTTGCCCGAACTGAGTTCGGGCGTCACAGACAAGGAGTTAATGCGCCATTAAAATGAAAAAAAGCAAAGACCGTTTAACACTAGAAAGACAGAAAATTTCACTCACGCTTTATAAAAGTATTTTACACCAGATGTTTTATTTTAAATAGCTTAAATTATTTATTTTACATTTTTTTGTATCTTTTATACATTTTTTATAAAGAAATGTCTGCTTCAAACCTAAATACATTCATTTTGGTACTAGTTAAAAGGACCCCTCACCGTCATTCTTGTGTTAAAAAGCTGCAATTTTCTGCATCAGGCACAAAAATTGACATGCTACCACTTTTGAAGAAATTGGATTATTGAAGAGATGCAGAGACAGGTAGAAGAAAAATGCAGAGGCAGGTTGAATAGAACAAAAGTAGGAAAGCGGGAGAGAACACAGAATGAGAAGTTGATAAGAAAAGACAAAAATAACTGTCATTTTAACTAAATGACCATTTTTTTACTTTTATTCTGCGCTTTGATTCTTTGATTCTTATTATTTTGATTCTCATTATTTTTACTTATATTCCAACCTGTATTTGTTTCCGTCTTTTTTTCTGATTTCGTTTTTTTTTTCGTCTGACTTGTCCTGTCAACTTTTGATTGGTTATTGTCCTGTTTTAGAATTAACTATTGTTTATCTTCTGCTCCTCTCTTTTTTTCTGATTTCGTTTTTTTTTTTTTTTTTGTTGTTGTTGTTTTTTCGTCTGACTTGTCCTGTCAACTTTTGATTGGTTATTGTTCTGTTTTAGAATTACCTATTGTTTATCTTCTGTTCCTATTTTTTTTCTGATTTCGTTTTTTTTGTTGTTTTTTCCTCTGACTTGTCCTGTCAACTTTTGATTGGTTATTGTTCTGTTTTAGAATTACCTATTGTTTATCTTCTGTTCCTCTCTTTTTTTCTGATTTCGTTTTTTTTTTCTTGTTGCTTTTTCGTCTGACTTGTCCTGTCAACTTTTGATTGGTTATTGTCCTGTTTTAGAATTACCTATTGTTTATCTTATGTTCCTCTCTTTTTTTTAATTTCCTTAACGACTTGCTCCTTTTTTCAAAGTGGTACAACGCCATTATTATCCTGATGAAATGTCCCAGTTCTTTCCAAAAACGTTTGGCACTTTTTATTTCTACACCGTTTAAAGATGTTTACTTTTTTTTCATTTGTTTTAGTTCGAATATTGCTTTAAAATATTTCGCAGCTAAGAGGATTCATAAGAAATTGATACGATAGTAAATTATCCTGCATGAATCAATAAAACTTTCTGTAATAGATACAATTACTTTTAAAATATTTATCTGTATATTTCACGTATGATGGTACTTTTAACTTAACGTTATTTATTCTTTAGAAAAATACGAATATTTAAAGATATTTGTGTGATTTTATTAGGGTTTAAAGCGAATATATTATTGCATAATTTCTATACAATAAAAACATTTTTGTGCTTTCATTTATTTCAATTTCAAAAACTATTCTGTTTTAAAACACAAAGCTGATTTATGAACGCTTGTATCATGATTTGGCATGCCTAAAACTATGAATATATGTCCAAATACTGTGAGATACTGGATATCACTGGAATTTGTTGTTAAAATTATCCCAGACTTTAGGGGTTTGTTTTATAGTCGTTTCTTAGTTTTATTCCTTATGAATATATTAACGTTATACACCGAAGAGAAATATATAATAAAAATTTAAATTAAAACGACATTCAAATAAAACTTTTAACATTCAGAGCAGAAACGATTTATAAACATCTAAATATATTTTAATATTTTGTAAAATTAACACTAAGATGGGAAGGAACATTAAAGATACTTTTTTTTTAAATTTAGAAAAATAAAAATTATAAACAAAGTTTTTAAGAAAAGGAAGCATTACACATGTTCATTCCTCTTTGGAAATTATAACGCATATTTTAAAGGCAAGTTATTAATTCTGAGTTTTCAATATATATTTTCTACAAAATGAATCCTATTAAATTTTTCTTCAAAGAAAAATTTAATTACTACCTTTAGGATAAAAAAATACAAGTGACAGTACTAAACGACTTTGATTTTTAGTCAGCATGAAAAAATATCAGCTTTTATCAAATAATCGATGTTTAACTTTAAAAGTTTAAAGGAGTGAAAATTAAAGATATAAAAAGCTATCGAAAAAACATCTGTGACATTCTATTACAGTTATTATGTAAGAACTATAAATTGGTTCAAAAAAGCTATAAATGTTCGTCACTTTTTATTTCATTTAATTGAAGATAAGTGCATTAGAGCATTAAAAATAAGATTCTTAAACATTATGATAAGTATCTATTTTCAAAGGTTTCATCTTGCAGCAATTTTAATTAATTTAATTAGATTGGATATATATATTTATATAACATTTAGTTTTAATAATTAAACGTTTGAGGCGTTTACTGTTAGAAAAATATTATTCGTTAGGATATAAGGTTCGTCAGGATTTAATAGGGCTAAGCTCCTTGTAATTTTAATAATTTTATATTTATTTTTCTTGTGTCTAATAAACGAATAAAAAGTTCAGCAAAAATTAATACATTAAATAAAGTGTGTATATCTATGTCATTACGAGATTTATTACTGCAACATTATGCATAAAATATTAAAAAAATTAAATTGACTTCTTTAGAAATCGACTTATTGCTTCATTTCGTTTACGTATCTATCTATCTATTAATATCTATATCTATCAATCTATACATTCAATGTAAATCTTATTACGATAGAGGAACCAATTCGGACAGAATTTGGACAGTGTATTGATGCTGTATGTATCGTGGATGAGTTCATTAACCAAATATGTAACATTTACAGTTTGTTTGCAGAAAGCAAAAAGCTGCAAAATTTATGATCACGATAGCGTCCGTAGCACAGAACAAATTTGAATTTAAATGGGAAAGCGCATTGATTTTGAAACTATCTTAGAAGATAACAGTTGTAAATTTCCAAATGGGTGAAAAAGTCCGGGCCAGAATTCGAACAAGTGATGAACCATCCCAGACAAATCCGGAGGACTAATTCAACAAACAAAACTCTATCGTAGCATCTGGTCTGATATCTAAATAAGCTCAACAGAATAAATCGAAGGTTATTTTTGGAATTTCAGTAAAAGCTGCATGCCTAATTATAATAGATTAATTTTTAACACAATCATTCAATTGGTGAATAAATCATAACAGTTGCAAATTTCCAAGTTTTCTTGTAATATTATTTAAAGCTAGCACATAAATTAAGATCGTTTGTGATATACAATGCTAAGTTTCGTTACATTATGGAAAGGTTTTGAATGCTTCAGATTCCATTTTAAATATTGTAATCGTTGTCTTCTTTGAGCGTTTATTCATATTTCTAACAAACATTGCCTTTTAAATTATTTCATATGAATTCATATTTAAAAAACAAAATAAAATTACAGTTGCCGTAAACACCCCCCCCCCCCAAAAAAAAAAAAATGAAGACAGCCTCCGATACTTCCACAATATAAAATAAATTCCGTATATATATATGTAGGATTTGAATTTAAACATACTTTATTTTCTTTTGACGTACATGATCAGCAAACTAACTGGCGCTCTGGTATTTTTATTATCCATTATTTGAAAGCACGAATTATGAAAATTCACGATCACGAGATCAAGGTTTGGACATATTCAAAATTAGAAAAGAGTCAGTCTATAAAATTATATTGTTCACAAAGCATCGGCTTATGGCATGTCAAGGAAGGCACTGTTAGGCTTAATCAAATCGTTCGAAGGAAGTATATTATAGGTTTTAAGTGAGAAATGTAATGTATTTAAAGAATGTATCAACGAAGTGGTGTAACATTATCTTTATAGAGTGTATGTGTTGTTATTCCAACATCTAGTTATTCTAGTCATCTATAAATTAACATTTTACATATAATCTTCCTACAAATATATATATATATATATATATAAGGGTGATTTTATGTCAAATTCCGGTTATTTAACAGAAACTTCTTTTTGAGAAAAGGTTGTACATTTTCCTGGAATAAACGGAAAATTTATTTTTTATCCTTAGTCGTTGAATGTTAAAAATAAAAATGTTCTTTCCAGGCCAGACAAACAGAAATCTTCCTTATCACTTCAGTGAAAACAGAAAATATCCAGTTAAATTTTCGTAATTGAAGTTTTGGCCTATAATAAACTCGTTTGTCCATTTAATCAAGTCGGCCTATGATCATGCCGCTGGTTCAAATCCGGTTCGGAATTGTTTTTTGGAACGAAAATTTTTATCAATCACTTTCGAACCGCAATAGAAAAAATACGTATTGTATAATAATTGAAATTTACGAAAAATATCAATTAAATGTATGTCAGGCATGTAAGTGCTATTTTAACTACGAAATTTTGCATGTTTAAATATATAATGAAAAATAAAAAATAAGAACATATTTATATGTCTACAGACTAGAATTTTTTTGTTGTTATTTAAAATTATTTACAGTTATTTCAACAAATATCTATAATTTTTAACGGAGAAATAAATTAAAATAAGTGAACAAATATATTATTTTCATTTTGTTTCCTCATTCAAATATTTCAGATATTTCATGGTTTATTAAAAATATGCTTTTATATTTTTAATATGATTTTTTAAAGTCTGAGATTCTTGATTTTTAATAAGAATAAGTGTCGACGTAATGAATTTTTTTCGGAAATAATTTTTTCCTTATTTAATATTTTTATTTAATGCAGTTTAATTATATAAATACAATTTTAACTGAAAATCTTTTCATGTTTATACATTTAATGAAAAGTAAAGATAAAATAAATAAATTGTAATAATAACAAACTAAAACCAGTTGGAAATTTCCCGTCAAACGTAGCAAATGAGGTGCATTCGTACTATAACTAGTTTTATAAATATTTTTTGCACCGCATATTGTACTGAATGTACATGTAAGTGCATTTCATAAGTACATATCCATTTCATTCTGTTCGAAAGGCTGTAACATCATTAAAATGCACTTTCGATAATTTTTCCCACTGGCCTTAATGTAACGGAAAAATTTTGACTGTCCCTGTCATTGAACTATGCATCCGATTTTCATAAAATTTGAAATGACTCGACAAAATTTTAAAAAATTTACATATTTAAAATTTCAGACCATTCGGAAGGCTGTGACATCAGTAAAATGCACTTGCACTAATTTTTTTCCATTGGCCGTAATGTAACGGAAAACTTTTGACTGCCCCTGTAATTAAGCTATACATCCCATTTTCGCAAAATTTGAAATGAATCGACAAAAGTTTGCAACAGTTATATATTTAAAATTTCAGACCATTTGGTTAAGTAGTGTTTGCTTTGTCATATGCGGACAGAGAGACAGACAGACGGATTGAACGACGACTATAGGTGCTACGTATTTATATAATTGCGAATGCACCTAAAAAGTGAATTGGAACTTTTATTCACCATAAAATTAAGCTAATTTTTAAATGTAATTACTGTTATTTACATAAATAAGCTACTATTTTTCATAGTGAAATAAATGTATCGTTTTTACCAACTAGCTTTTTAACTTTTGAATTTTTTAAATCTCGGATTCTTACGATTATAGTTCGAATAACTGTCTTTGGGCTTAAAAATAAGTTCTAAAAAGATATTGAATTGCTGAAAATAGTTATTACGTAGGTAATGATTACAAAACCAAATATCCGAAATAAAAAAAATGTCATATTAAGAATTTTAAAAAGCGTATTAAAAAATCATTAAATGTTCGAAATGCTTTCATATAGAAACAAAATAAATATAATTAAAATAATAAAATTATTCACGCATTTATATAACGTGTTTCAATTTATTTCTCTGTGAAAAATAGTAGATTATTTATTGAAATAACTGTAAATAATTTTAAATAACAACAATAAATTTCTCGTCTATTGACATATAAATATGAGGGGTTTTTTTGTTTTTTAGTTGTCCTTATACATTTAAACAAGCAATATTTCGTCGTTAAAAAAGCACTTATATGCTACAAAAAATACATTTAATTCAGCATATTTTTCGCAAATTTCAATTATTATACATATTTTTTTTCAATTTCGGTACGATAATGATTGATAAAAAATTTCATTCAGAAAAGAAAGTCCGAGCCGGATTTGAACCAGGGTTGAAAAATCTCAAATCCTGTACGCTGCCGACCATTCTACTGAACCGCTTGCCAAAGAAGGAAATGTATCTGATTATAAAGTGTAGCTTAAACTTTGCGACTTATTTTCTCAAGACCCCCAGGGGTTGCGCTTTATGACGGTCATATATTTATATACTATCTATACTCTATCGATACACAAATGTTCATCGCATTCGGTGACACAACCACGGAACCTCTCCTTGTAAGTGACAGTGCAATTTCGATCGAAATCCATTAAGCATAAACTTTCAAAAAGGATATACTTTTGTAATCAGACTGATCTGATTATAGAACGTTCCTCCATAATTTTTTAACTACGCAAAGTAGAACGATATGTTGTGTGCTAAAATATTTCCTGAAAAAAAAACCTAACTGCCAACGTGCGAGTCCCATCAAAATCCATTTAACAGAACTCAAGTTATAAACTTCCGGAACGACATACCCAACTTGCATTGTTCATATAAGGGGCATTCTCACAATCTTTTCACTTTTATGTCCCTGAATAGTAATTTTTATTTTAATACTTTTTTTATGTTTTTTTTTATTTCATATACTGGGAAGCATTCCATTGCATGCTTGCATAACAATATTAACGAGATAAATAAGTTTTGGACGATGTTGGGTGTCGAAATACCGGGAAAACTCCTATGCCGTCCCGTGTCCCTGATGCAGATTTTTAAGTTTGGAGCTGTCTGTATAAAATTGTTTCAATAAAAGTAATTCGATGTAATTTTTTTCTGAAACTGGGACGGTTGTTTTATATAAATATGTAGCAAAAAATTAACCTGCACACATTTTTACGGTTGATATTATTTTTTGAACTTTGTCCCTGGGTTTTTCATCCTTACCGTCCCTCTTGCTAAACTTATACAGAAAATCACTTCAGATGCAGCCACAGAATTTTTTTCTCATGCAGAAGAAAGAATATCTAGTAAAATAATGTGTAAAATTCTTTTACAGTAAATTTACTTCAGAATTTAAATCAGCATTTAAATATCAATTTGAAGATCGTAACTTTATTGGTAGTCTTACCGTCCGCGAGGTTTATTCCTGCATTTTTCGAGGTAAATTAAAAAAGAAATAATTTAATCCAATGTTAACAACTGTTTCTAAAAATCAATGAACATTGTGGCTATCACTTAATTTGAACATGATTTTCCTAAAAATGAGTGGTAACTTTCCTTACCGTCCCTTTTTTCCCATTTCGCCCGTTTTTCCCTACACCGTCCCCTTTTTTTACCTTACCGTCCCTTCTTTAACACCCCTTTAAAACAATGTTATACAAAAATTCCGTATTAAAAGTACTACATTTTTATTATTTCTTATTTGAATGTCCTGTGGGTACTATGCAAATTCATTATAAGTAAAAATTTAGAAGAAAATAAAAAGTTATAGTGGCAAAATGGTAAGGAAAATTAAACTCGCAAGTTTAACTTAAATGGCTGTCAATAAATGTTTGTGGCAACAAAGCTCATTCCTGAAAAAGCGCGGCTTTTAGCTCCTGGCGGGTCCTGAGAGGGGGTTAAGCTGTGCAATGGCTCTTCCTAGATCATCCAAAACATGCTCAATAAGATTGAGTTCCGGAGACCTCGAGGGTCAATTCATACTACGAATTTACTCTTATTGAAGATAATCATATACAATGTGAGCTCTATGTGGCTTCAAATTATCGTCCATAAACATAAAGTCTGGACCTACAGTACCGCGGAACAAGCTCACATAGGCTTCAAAGAACTCATCCCTATAGCGATGTTCGTTAACAGTACCCGCATAGAAGACGTGCAGCGATGTACGACTGCACAATGTTATGCTGCCCCGACAAGGATTCATTTTCCACCAAATTTGTCGATTTCTTTTACGTAGAAGGGATGATAGCGAGCTCCACGTTCTCTCCAGATCAAGATTCGACGAGAATCACTCTGCGTGGTAAATCTTGACTTATCTCTGAAAAAAACAAGTTCCATTCTTGTTGAGTCCAAGACTCATGTCTTTGGCTCCACAACAACCGGGCTCTCCTGTTGGATGCAGTGAAAGGGATCCACATGACTGGACGCACGGCGTTAGGGATGAGGTCCTTGAAGCCAATGTGAGGTTGTTCCGAGGTGCTGTAGGCCTGGATTTCATGTTTATGAACGATAATGCGAAGCCACACAGAGCTTACATTGTTGATGATTTTCTCGAAGAAGAGGATATTCGCCGTACGAATTTGCCCTCGAGGTCTACGGACCTCAATCCTATTGAACAAGTTTGGGATGGTCGTTGCACAGCGAACCCCCCCTCCCCCCTCATGACCCGCCAGGAGTTAAAGTCCGTGCTTTTCGGAAGAATGGGCTTTGTTGCCACAAACATTTATTGACACCCTCATAAACGGTATGAGAGCTCGTTGCGAGGTTTGTGTAGCAGTGAACTGTGGTCACATTCCATATTAAACAGATCTTCCCGAGACAAATGCTTTATCTCTGATTCATGATTTAACACTTTTTGATATACCTTGTATCTTAATTCACAATTAAAATATTTTCTATATTGTTATGCTGCTACATTCTTTCTCCCATTATAATATAACTCTGTGCCAAATTTCGTGGCAACACAGTGTATAGTTCATCAGTTTTCACAGATTTTATGTTTGTAACTTTAATTTTAAACATGAGTGTATATACAATGCATATTTATGCGGAATATGTATTCGTATTGTGTATTATCACACCCGATTTTTATCTTCTTTCCTTTATGAATATTCGTTTTTCTGTACTTGGCATTAGAGGATGAATGCTCTGACCCCTTCGTAACCTGTCCATATGCCAGGGCTGGGTTCTAAAACAAAACATAAATTACAAAACTTTAACAGCATATTTTTCGTTTTCTCTTAATTGAAAAGTAACATTTCCGTCTTTCTGTCTTAGAAGGAACTTTTTTTTCAAACATTGAACGAATAATGTGAAAAATGAAAATTTTCGTTTATTCCAGGCAAATGAGGGATTTACACTCGAAAAAAAAATCATTGAAATACTGAAATTTCACATAAGATCACCCGTATATAAGTGGATTTTTTACAGTGTAGCAGCAAACTAGCGTTAGCTCGATTGGTTTTGTTAGGTGCCTATATTTGCATTTAAAGCAAAACATTCCATTAAACTATAGATATTCCTTAAAAACTGTGTTCGCGTTGGAAATATTTGCCATGATATGCTACTATTACAGAATCCAGATCTGAACCAGGCTTCGTAGCTTACTGAAAATACTGTCCAGAATATAGGCTACACTGTACAGAATATAGGTGAAAATAAATTTGTAATTGAAAACTATTCTGTTATTGAAATTATTTTAATATCTCATAAAATAGATTTAGTGCGTTCGTATTTTTTTTAATCCAAATTATTCTTAGTGATGTAATGGAATTTGACAATATTTGCCTCGATGTGTAGACCTATGAACGGGAATTATTTTTTCAAAAACTGGTTTAAATTGCTAGGCTGCCCATAATGTCAGGCTTCATAGTAGCATCAAGCCTGTTCTTGCCCAAATTCTTCAAACAAGTGACTTTTTACTGCGGACATATAATCAATATCTTATAAAGGAATGATAAATATAGTAGTCCATCAACATAATAATGCATTACATATGCTTTACATTACCTATAAATTGCTAATTCGAGAAATATATTTTTCGAAAACTCCTGGATTTTATTCATTATATCAAGTTGCTGGAAATTTGAAGAAATAACCGATTTAGAGATTTTATGATAAAACAATTTTTCACTGCATTAGTAATCTGATTAATTTGAAGTATCTTTTATAAAGGACTTTAATTTGCGCAAAACATTACTTAAGAATTATGCGCAAACTTTTAATTTACTAGACATTTAAAAGTTTTAAATGTTTCTTCAAGAAGTGCTGAGCAAAAAATTCTAATTTTGTTTAAAATTTTTTTTTAAAAGATGGCTTCTATTATCAGTAATAATTCTTCAGATTTAAATTGTAGAACATGTTTCCCGTGATAAAAAGTGAAATCAACAAATAATATATTTTCTTTCTAAATTTTTTATCTTCTCTGTTGAATATTTTATTGAATATCGAACTTCTATGTATTTGTTTTATCAAATTTATAAAGAAAGCAAAAAACTAAAAAGACAAATAAATCGATATAGAGGTAGCTACATCGATATCTGAATAAAAAACCCATTATCGAAATTTCTATTATCTTTAGTATTACATAAATATCTATAAAGTATTGTATTTACTAGACGAAATAGTTTAGTACAAAAAGATAATTTTTATTTTGTTTTTGCCTAACTAAACAAAAAAAAAAACAAAAAAACCAAAGAATATAAATATTTTGTACATACAGAGTTCTCTTTTAGCATTTTTAAGAATTTAAAAAAGAGAACATAAAAATAGAAATTAAAACAGAAGTTCTCTATTGGCGATTTCTTATTTATGAGCAGAGCTAGAGTAATTAAAATTGAGATATATTTTGTTATTTGTATTTTAAAAGTATCATTAGCTCCTATTTAGCATAAATAAAATAATTTTATACAAAATTTGAATTAGTATAAAAATTACTAATTATTATTCTTATGTACATATGAATTTGTATCTTTCAACTCGCACTCATAATTGCTCATATTGCTTACTTATAGGATGCTGATTGAAATGTGAAACTCGGTAAAGTGTGTAGCGATCTTTTAAAAATTCATACCGTGCAACTGAAGTATTTTCTGTCTCAAATCATATAACTCTGAGTGAAATGAGATTTTTAAAAAAATATTTTAAAATGTCATATAATGTTACTGAAGTATTTTCTCTCCCAGCTTAGGCTGATATTCACCAGCTAAGGCCAATCAAAAATGTTATTTAACTTGAAAGAGTTCCTACGCATAAAACTTAGAGTTCCAACTATGCTTAGGCCGTCCCAGCATGAATGAAATCTGTGTTAAATATCGCGCATTTGACGCTTGAACAAACAAAATAACGAAAAATTGTTTGAAAAGCAAAATTTTTGGAGAGCTGGTGTTTTTAAATGATAAGTTGAAAGAGGAGATTACGTTGTCGAAAAATTAATGGAGATGGTTACGCCATTTGAGCCGGTCACTGGATTCACTGAGTTAGCCTAAATAAAATGTTCATCCTTATTTTTTTAGAAAGATATAGATTTTGAGACTATTGCCTGGAATCCCTGAAAATATACACTAATATCCGTTAAAAGAGCCACACCATTAAATAATGTAAACAGCAAAATCATATTTAATATATCTGTAGTGAAACGGGAAGAAAAGAGTATTCTATTTAAAGGTAGTTATGAGGACCAGAACGTACGGATACCAGTATCAAATACAACCACCTATGCTAATTTTTTTAACTGAATGGATTTAATTAGTTTTTTCAATTCAGATAGTTACTGAATCGAACAAAGTTTCGAGAGCGATTTCATGCTTCTTCAGTTCTGTCATAATATTCATCTGTCGTACTGAGTAGCGACTGGTAGCTTACTGGACTGTCGGAAATCTTTACCGATATGTTCCCAATTTGTTACAAATATAGGAAATGTGTTAGCAGGAGAAAATTTTGAATGTTTCCAGTACGTGGGACGGCTAAGTCAGCACAGGCATGACACAGCAGTACATTATCGGATAACGTGCACAAATGCTGGCTTCTGATTGCTCAATTTCCTTTCGGAAACGTCGAAAAATCAATCTGGATTCTTGTCTTATGCTAAAAATCAGTTTACATCTTTAAATAGACGGAATCGCAAAAAGGAGAGAAAAAACTCCATATAGACAGGTTTCCGCCACTTATCAATAAATAATGAAAACAAAAATATATTTGCCTCCTTGATGATTTGGGTCATGTACGAATTCAATTAAGGATGTTTTTAAAATGTTTTAGTAAAACAGTTTAACAAAAAATAGAAAAACACTTGTTTTATTTTCGCATTCCGTGCAGTCTTTTCTCATGAAAAGTGACACGTCTCGACAAAAGTAAATTTCTCAGGAGAAGCAAAAGAAAATTAACATGATTTTATTGTAACACGAAATTAAAGCACTTAACTCTGCACATTGGAATAAAAATGTGCATAAAAGCCCAAAACCCTTAAGAATGAAAACTTGGGATGAGTTTTGGCTTGTTAGATAATTTTACCTCCCCATAAAATTCACCACTCTTCTTTGGTCGTGAATGGAAATGTAGCGTAATAAAGGGACTTTCGGTCTAGTTACACTTATTAAATTGTTTGTGTAGCAAGGCGCACCTCCTATTACACACTTTTTGGTGAAGTAAATCTCAAAATCAATTTTTACGAGATGTGTCACTTTTCTTGCGGGTGAGCGATATGATTTAAGCAGAGGATCTGATTCTAAGTGCTGTCGGTACGATTTCGATATCGTTGGTGTCGAAGTTTTTAATAAAGAACAGTATTGCTGTCGTTTAAACATCTTCTTTGGTAACGAAATATTTAAGGAAATTGTTGTGAATCCGAACATAAAAAGAGACTATTACCTGTATGTACCAATCATGATACAAAAAGACAAAAGAAATAGCGTTCCGCCCGTTACCTAGTTGCAATGTTTAACCCTTCGGTAAATTCTTGCGTTTGATGTCCACAAAATCATATATCTGCATATATTTGAACTATATTTTTCCTTTGCAAACAAAATTCCTTTCATTCACGTGTATTCCAGGTAGTTCTGATCATTATTTTTTAAGTTATTTATCGTTTAAAAATCGAAACTTTTATTATAATCTCTTTATACTTACACTTTAACCCTTTAGTGCGCAGCTTTGCATATATGCAAAGAACAGTGTTTTTAATTTAAAAGACTTTTTTATTCGTATATACTTAATTCATACCAGAAAATTAAAATAGCAATGTCTGCTTTAATTAATAACAGACATTCCATATTTAAATAAAGTGAAATTAAGCATTGAAACTTTATGGTGCAAAGTCAGATTCTAGAATCTACGTAATTTCTAGAACGTGGAATTATAGGGTTAAAGCTTAAATTTTATAAAATAAATAATTATGTAAAATAAGTTATTTGGAGACATACTTATTAAAATATTTATTAATTTGCAATATTTTAGAGTAAAACAGCCACACGAGAGTAGTTTTTACTTGTATTGCATATGTGCAACAGAAGAAAGGATTGACGTATTATATGAAAAATGTATCTCTGATTTTTTTCATTATTTTTCATGTACGTAATAAACCTTTCAGAGAATCATATATAATTTTTTCGAAACAAAATAAAAAATCGCGTATTTAAGGGTTAAAATTGCACTTTATTCAAAACATGCATTTTAGAACTAATACTTTATTGACATACTTTGTAAGTTTTATTTAATTTTTATGGGTGTCGGTATTTAGTGTATTTTTTAAACTTAAAATAGATAGGATTAGATAGTAGTACTACTAGTAACTGATTAAACCAACTACATAATACTGAGTCTTCCATTTTCAAACAAAACGTTATGTCAAATTTATTAGATAGATTTCGTATGAAATACTACCTATTACATTCTACCCTATGTTGGAATTTCTGAAAATTTTTTGCAGATCTACACCGATCATTACCCCAGAACCCAAAATCACCCTCAGTAAAAAACTTTATCTATCTATCTATCTATCTATCTATCTATCTATCTATCTATATATATATATATATATATATATATATCACTTTCTTCTGGACACGATAACTTCCACAATTTTTCACAAATCTTTTCCAATCTGATACATAAAATCAAGGGGCATAAAATCTCGGTCAAGTTCGTTAATGGGCAAAATTGGACCAAGGGGATAGAAATAGGGAGAGGTTTTATGAAAACCGAAAATCCCCCATAACGTCTTAAATTTTGTACTTATCAAATCAGTTTAAAGTTTTTATTACTTCGAAAAATAGGGCCGAAAATTTATATATCACAGTTTTTTGATAAAATTAAAAATGGGCTCAAGGAGCGCAAAAATAGGGTTTTTTGGAGAAAAAAATTAATAACTCCGTCAATTCTAAAGATATCAAATCCAATTAATTTTATTATAAATCTCCTTAATATTATCTACAACTTTTATATTCACAAGTTTTTGATAGGACCAATTCGTATCGCAAAAAATAAATAAAAAAGAAAACAAAAAAGGGGGGGGGGAAGAAGAAAAAATTCCATAACTCCGTCAATTCACAAGATATAAAATCCCCATGAATTTATCATATATTTTCTTAATATTGTCTACAACATTTATATAGACAAGTTTTTGATAGGACCAATTCTTACAGCAAAAACAAATTAAATATACATAGCGGTTGAAGGAAAAAAATCATCTTATTAAGGGTATATTCAATTCCAAACTGCTTATTTTCTTACTCATTTTTAAATTCATTTTTGCTCTCATAGGCATCCAATTGGTAGATTCTCTTATTTAGAAGCTATATAATGTACCGTAATGATCGATTTTTTGATAAAGGCAGAACAACTTTGAAAAAATGATGTCAAAGTGGGCATTTTGAACAGAATTTCCTGAAGCGATAGTGTTAGAAACGAAAAATATTGTCCTACTGAGAAAATAATTGTTTATAAATCAAGTTTCAATTAATTGAACGAAAAATGAAAACACAGGTCGGTTATAAATCTCTTCAAAAATCACGTCAGCAAGTTTAATATTTTTACTATTAAAAATGAATCTGAAAATGTGCCAGAAAATTCCGAGTTGTTGAGCATGGAAAAGTATTTTTCAATACCACCTTAACATGATTCTGATAAAACCAGCTATTATATAAAAATGAAATAAAAACTCGTCAAAAGCGGCCAGATAAAATTGTTAAAATGGGTTTATCTCTAATTATGATTTAGTTTTTGTTGGTGAAATTAGTATACTTAACTTCGAAATCTACCTTGCCTAATCTGCCTGTAGGCTAGGCCGGCAGGGATTTTATCCTTCATTTGTAAATTTTGTTAAAAATTATCTAAAGCACTTCGTATATTATGTGGCCATACATGAAACATTTTTTGTTTGCAGTTTCCTTTTTCTTCTAATTTAAAACATCGAAGCATTCACAAATTTCTGTTGGTGCTGTAAGAAGTATAAAATACCAAACAGTTATTTAAACAACAAATAATTTAAAATACATTTACAAATACATTACAACTTTGGAAATAAATTAAAGTATTTCCAAAGATATATATATGTGCATGAAATATATATATATAACTTTCCAGGCACATATAGTGGAAGAAAAGTTGAAATTGTGATAAAAATCCGAAAATAGAAACGTTGTATATCTTCACACTTTGATATTCTCTTATTCTACTTTTGCTATTTTTATAATGATTCTTCGTATGTGTGTCTGAATGAGTATGCATTAATCCTGTTATGCATTTTCATGTCAGCAGAGTCCATGTTTGGTGTTTTACAGTGATGTATGCATGTACGTAGGTATTTACGTGAGTGATCACTATATTATACGAACTGTTCTTGCGATTAGATTGAATTGGTATGTTATAGGTCGCTTTCGCAAGAATTGTAATATATATACAGGATGTTTCAGTTAAACGTTTCAGAACTTCTAAGAGGGGTAGGGTACATCCTGACGAACCAAAATCATATACCAATGGGCAGTCAGAAATGCTTTCCTGACGCGTAGATGGCGTTGTGCGAAAGTTCCGAGCTTTCGTGCATGTAATCTTCATTTCGCACAAGAACACCAAGTTAGTAAGATGGATGATTACACGAACGCAGAATTATCCGATATGCATTTGGTGTACGGGGCTGCAAATTGTAGTGGGCCAGGCGCATAGGGTTTGTACGCGGAACGATATCCGACGAGGCATATTCCCAGTCATAATTTATTTGCAAGACTGCACCAGAGGTTAGCTGAGACAGGTTCATTTTAAAGAGCTAACAGGGTCAGGGTAAGAACAGAACGAACTCTAGCCGTTGAACAGAATGTGCTGCAGCATGTATAGAGGAATCCAAGAACAAATACACGAAGTCCAACAAATGTAGTCGGGGTTTCCCCTTGCAGCGTCTGGAGGATTCTCCGAGAACAAGACATGCATCCGTTTCACGTGCAGAGTGTCCAGGCACAGCAACCGGAGGATTATGCACCTCGTATTGCTTTCGCACAGTGGTACCTTGAGAATGTGCTACAAATCCCACTTTTCCTGCTGAAGTGTTGTTTTCCGATGAGGCATCCTTCACAAGGGAAGGAATTTTCAACTCTCATAACGACCATATCTGGGCGGTCGAGAACTCGCATGCAATACGACGTCGTGCAGCACAGATTCGATTTTCGGTCAATGTATGGGCCGGTATTATGAGAGATCACCTCGTCGGACATTACCTGTTACTGTGTCGTCTAACCGGAGATAACTACTTGTTCTTTCTGCAGCAAGTATTGCCACAACTTTTGAGAGATGAACAGATTTCTGCATCGACGAAACAGACAATGTGGTTCCAACACGATGGAGCCCCTGACCATTATAGCGGAGCTGTTCGTAACTAACTGGATGTCACATTTGGTCAACAGTGGATCGGACGTGGTGGTCCCGTGCATTGGCCTGCTCGGTCACACGACCTATCATGTCTTGATTTTTATTTCTGGGTTCATATGAAATCGCTAGTTTATGACACCCCTGTTGACAATGCTGAGGAGCTGGTTGCAAGAATCGCAGTAGCTGCCGGAGAAATTCGAAATTCGCTAGGAGTATTCCAGAATGTTCGGATGTCCATGCGTCGGAGATGTGAGGCGTGCATTGGAACCCGTGGAAGCAACTTCGAACACTTACTTTAATCCATGTACCTTTTGCTTGTTTTCATGTATTATTAAAACGATTTCTCACTTACGGCCTCTTTTCTTTATGGTGCTTCTGTGTACAACACCGCTTCAGGAAAGCATTTCGGACACCACGTTGCTATATGATTTCGAGTTGTCAAGATGTACCCTACCCCTCTTAGAAGTTCTGAAACTTTTAACTGAAACACCCTGTATATATTTTAGTCGGATAATGGGTTTGGTAACTAAACCAATTTGGAAAACCAGAGTAACAAAAGAAAACCTATAAGGATTTTTTTTTAAATAATTCAGTTAATTATTTCTTTTTGCTGACATTCGTTTTCATTTGGTACAACCGAGGCATACGATATAAAGAAGGCATACTTATTTGCCTATAATGCATGAAGTCAATTAGAAAAGGCGCTGTAACTTAAAATCAAATGCCTGACTATCGACCAAACCCTGAACGAAAACTTTGAGCAGTCTGATATCTGGGCAGGGTAGAAATCAGCTTATTTGCTTTAGATTTGGACAGGGTTAGTGCTAAACCACTTGTCTAAACCTGGCTACAATTTATGGTTTTCGGCGAAATATATTCGTCTATCTTTTAATTATAACCAACAATACAGCAAGCACATTTCACCCGAGCGTCTAAACTTAGTAAATTATTTTTTATAAAAAAGAGAAAAAAAATGTACAGTGAATTTTATTAGTCTGATAAAAGTGTAAGGAAATGTAAGTACTGCATATTGTTGATAAAATATGTGAGAATATCTATATAACTCCCAAAATAATTATCAAAATAACTCTTGTTAGAATGACTATGTAACTTAATTTTCAATATTTATTCTAATATACAGATCTTTGTCTTAGGACAACAAAATAAGGTACCTGGTAGACCGAAGATCGAAACTGAAAGATTGGTGAAAATTAAGTCATAATGTTGCAAAAGTCATGACATGTCACTTTTAAATATAAAAATGGCTGTTGTCTTTGAAATACAGTTATTTTGTTCTGTGGAGAAGGAGTGAAGAATTTATATGTTGAATTTAGAAGCGTTTATTCGAGTACGTAAAAAACATGTTTTAAGTAATAAAAAAAAACCTTTCTATAAAGCATTGTCATTTATAATTGTCATTTATAAAAATTAATATTAAAAGAATTCGATAGTATCAAGCATATCCTCAGTGCTATTTTCCATATTTTATAAAAATTAAAATGATTCAACATCAACAATTGTTGTCCAAGCCAATAGTTGGTGGCAAACATGAACTATTTCGTGAAAAATGTGGTACGTTTGGAATAAAACATCTTTTGGTTAAAATTACTCCTAATTTTGCGCCAGGGTGTATCGCAATACTATCAAACTATAGTAAAAATATGGTTGTAAAAATATATTTTTAAAAATATGGTAATGGTTTTATGTAAAATGTACCTGTAAAATGATTAAAAATGTACCTGTTTGTAAAAATATGGTAATGGTTTTACACATAGCATCATTATAAGCGCAGTTATCTATAAAGGAAATTTAACATATTTATAGAATGTTTCTGAAAATATTTGAAATCACCAAGTTCTAGTTCTGACTAGACAGGGAAGCCTACCAAATGGCTTCTGCACAACAAGCCCTGCCTGTTCAAATTCACCAATTCAGTTTCAGTTTCAGTTTCAGGCCAGGCGGGGAGGCCTACCAATATGGTTTTAGCTCAACAAGCCCCGCCTAGCAGAATAACTACCATGATAACTGGCCGCTGCCGGAGGCAGGGCCCGGAAATACCTTCGTTGAAAAAGACCCCTATATATTAAAACTTACAAAATTATAAAGAAATGTAACAAGTGGCAGCCCAGTTATATCCCAGGCGGGCTGGACTTATCATTACACAAACTTATGTACATTACAGATTTTGAAGGGAAGATTCAAATTCACCAAATCAAAATTTGGCGAAATCAATTTTATTTGCTCTAGCCAATTAAAACGAGTGTTACCGTATTCGGACGCAAGACCGTTAGCACCGCCTGTGATATCGTTCTTTCTGGCATTTATTATAAAAAATACCCCAACCAAGAATAATGAGATTGTCCTACATCACTTATAAGAACATATTTTTCATTTTTATATCCATCCCACCACTTATGTATTGATTTAACATAAAGAGAATCTAAAGTCCTTACCGCGCAATCCTTGTCACAGCGAGGCTTTACTTTAATCCAAATGCCAGAGGAACCGGATAATTAATTTACATCCAATTTATGCAAACATTCGAGAATGCTTTTATAGCGCATATAATAGCCTGGATACTCCTCCTTAATACGGTCCTGTTGAACATCCTTAACATAACGGATACATCTTTTAAAACTATCACCTGTGCTAAGACCTGCCGGTAGTACACCAAATTCCAAAAAATCGACATCCTTTTTACAATAATCCACAACTTCTTGGATTGAGCCACGCATTTTCTCAATATGACAGTTTGGTAGTCTGTTCTTAACCGTTGAAAACTTGGTGCGTATTTTAAATGACACAGTGCTTTGGAGGTGAAGGCAACCAGTCTCCGGGTACAGCGCATAGAATACCTAGTGTGGAAATATGCTATCCAAACAGTGCTAAAAATTTGTATCCTTTAAATGTGCGACGATACTGCTAAAATTTCAATTGTCGATCGCAGCGACTCTGCGGGATTTTAGTATTACTAGTATTACATTGTATAGACTAGCAATTTCTTGCAGTTGTAGAAAATATCCTGCAGATTTCACTGCGATCTGCATATTGCAGCAGTATCATTGCACATTTGACGGATACAATATTTTAGAGCTTTTTTAAGTATTACAGGGATAGCCGATTTCCATGCTATATATTCTAGTCACTATACTCCGGGCAAGTTTCACGGCCATAAATAAGGTACGAGTAGGAATTGGCAAAGCTCTGTAATTGGAATTTACGACCGAATTAGTCCAAAGACGAAAGTTAAGAAAACAGCTTTAACCTATTAAAAAATATTCTGAAGTCTTGAATGAAGGTTTTTCTCGTATTCGATAGTTATTTCACTAAAATCGTCGGAATTGTTTTCAATTAATATCGTCATTTTGAGTAATGAGCTTGTTTTAATCATATAAAACGAGTTTACCCAAAATAGACGTGTAGCTAGATAGTAATTTTCTTGTATCTGAAATAGTACAAGAACCATGTTTTGTGAAAATTGTTAGAGCTATTTTTGATATATAGTAGCATTTTTAGTGCTGAGTTTGTTTTAACCTTCAAAACTCATTTTTTTCGAATTCGGAACCTTGGTAGTTAAACCTCTCGTTCTATAAGTATAAGAGGCATGTTTTGTACAAATTGCATGATCATTTTTCGATTCATAGAAGACAGGATTTTCAACGCTGTGTTTGCTTTCCCTCTCAAAACGAATTTTCTTGAATAAGGGTTTTAGCTAGACCATTTTTCGTATTATATTTACTATAGGAGGCAAGTTTTGTGAAAATCAAGCTAGCGGTTTAGGATATCATTCATAATCGGGTAATAGCCTGCTCATTTAATATATATGAAATATGGTATTCTTTTTAAAACATGTCAAAAATGTTTTAATTTTATGACCGAAAGTGCACCTTTTTGATGGAACATGAGGTCATGTTCGTCAGTGGAAAATTTTCAATTTTGTCAAATTAGGATATAACCTTCTATTTACGAGTGTTTTGACATTTCTATTTATTTGAACGCAAATTATTATGTACAAATATGGAAGAGCGAGTGGAGTCAATTCAGTTTTTTTTTTTAAAGTTTATCTTTGTTTTCATTTCTTGAAATGTTTCTTTTAAACCTTTAAACTTTTGTTTAAAGCATTAGCAAAAAATAATTTTTAAATATAAAATTTCTTAGCTTAAAATTTGAATTTGAAAATCTAGTTTAAAACTTAAATTTTAGAGGCAAGTATATTTTATAATCTGGAACATATTTATCTTATGAAAAGTGTTTGATTTTCTTTGTAAAAATAAATATTTTGAAGATCCATTACCCGATAGAAGTATTGTAAAACTTTAACGCTGATGAAAAATATTGACTCTGAGACATGGATTGTATAGACAAAAAAAAAAAAAAAAAAAAAAAAAAAAAAAAAAAAAAAAAAAAGAGTAGACTATTGGAGGGTTTTGAAATTCATTTTATCCGAAGAACGAATTCTTTTAAAGTGAAGCAAGTAAAAACAATATCTTCTTGTAATCTTATGAAATTTTTCTTTAAACTATTAAGGTGCAAAAGTACAATATAAAAATTACACAAAATATGCTAAAATTATGTTTGCACTTTTGTACTTTTAGCGAATACAATTATTAATTCTTATTATTGGAAAATGTGTCTCTTAGTTCCCTTTCAAAATTGTAATATTTAACGCTTGACTTCGAAAATTAGTTAAAATATACGTTATTAAAATTTATAAAAAAAAACATTTTTTAAAATTTTCTAAGGATTTACTGAAATTTAATATAGTCTAGTAAAATTCGATATTACTCACAATTTCGAAGACTTTTCTCTAAACTTTAGAAAAGATATTAGAATAATGTATTAGAACTCAAAAAAAAGAAAAAAAAATTAAGAGGCTTCTGAAACATGTATGACATAAAAGAGTTGATTTCGTGGCCATAATACTTGAAGAAACGAATAAAATAGAACTTGCAATGGAATTTTTTTTATATACTGAATAACCGGTGATATAGAAATTAAAAAAATATGCCTTCACTATAAAACAAACAATCAGACATTCTTATTTGGAAATATTATATAAACACGTAAAAAAATTTACAATAACACATCTGAGTTCCCAACGATTTCGAAAAGCACTCTTTACCTTTAGGTATATCATAAACCAATATATTTTCGAGATTTAAAGAATAATTTATGAAAACAAACTTTCTTTGGCTGACACCAATTTTCAGAAACGTTCTCGAGTAGTATTTATAATGTGTTAATCAGTTTTCTTAAATGCCTATGACAGACCATCGGAGTACCGTGTGTAGACCAGTTGTTTTAGTGGGGCAGACAGTCACTCTGCCAGAAAAATAAGCAAAGCAAAAATTAGCTAAAATAGGAAGTGCCCATCCGTAGGTAACACATAAGAGGATCGAAATTAACTCTTCAGATTTAACCCTAATCAGTAATCACAAAGTTATCTGGATAAATAAAAATAGTTAGCTTTTGATTTATCTCGAGAAGAGAATCTGCTCTTCAGAGCCTTATACTCTCGGTCAAGAGAAGAAAAAACACACCAACCAATGTGGGATAATTTATGTCCGGCATAGACTTAGGAAACGTACAGTTCATCAGAGCTCAGAGGATAGCAGAAACACCTCTTATTTAAAAAAAAATCCAGTTTAACATTTTTTCAATAAGTTAGACGTCATAAGTATTCCTGATTTATTTAAGAAACACATAATTGAACTATTTCTTGTACACTAATCCTTGTGCGTCCACTAGGACATCCTTTACGTGAGAAACCTTAGCGAACTTTATTCCTTCATACTATTAGAATATTCTGTAAAATTACTTTGTACTGAGTGGCCACCATTAATAACTAGAGTAAAGTTCATCAGGTAGTGTAGTGAATAATTGAATTTAATTTCGGTCGAGCGTTTAGTCTAATTAATGTTGAAATACGATAAGGAGGAAGAACTGCAAGAAGTTGTACTTAACTTGTTCCTTATTGTTGTCTTTTTACACCAACTATAAATGACAACAAATCCTTATTTCTCATAACTTGAAGCTATTGAAAATTTTATATTTTAATAATTATCATAATTGGTATTATCAAATGATTAATTTGTTCTATTTAATGTTACTATTTCATGACAAAAATAGTACAAGTTGTTATAATATCATATTATTTACCAGTATTTACGTTAAATATGTAATTACTACCTGTTTCAGTTTCCATCTAGTTCAAAATTGAAATAACATTCCTCAGCAGTGTTGCCTGTAGCGTGGTTTTCTTTTATATTCGGATTGCTTGATTACTACAAATATTCTGAATATAATTTTCAAAACCTTATTTTATACTAGATTAAGTAAGGTGAACATCACAATTAATAAACAATTAAATTTACAAAATCAAAAAACCCGACTGCGTAAAAAGCGAACTAATTAATTACTTCTCATCAATGAGAAACTATTTTTTTTTCAATTCCTATTATTAGCTATATATATCTTGTTCAAATTTTCAATAGTTAATAAAATACTTATTATTCATCCAATCAAGCTTAAATAAATTTTTTAAAACTTGTAGTGGATGACACTTGATTTTAATCCAGTTTTTCTTCCGAATATTAATTCATTAATTAAATTAAATTAATTAATTTTCAATAATCGAGAGAGCCCTCTTCTTTATCAAGGTGTTTTAAGACCGAGAGACCCCTCTTCTTGATCAAGGGCTTTTTAATCGCCACTCAAGAGGAAGGAAGAATGGGAGAAAAAAAATTCTCTTATTGACCTAAGTAGGAATTGACTTAAAAAAATATATTACTTGTCTATATTACTTACCTATTTTTCAATTCCTACTATTAGTCTTTATTTACTTGTATTGATGACTTTTAATTTGTATAATTGTAATTCCTATCTATAAACACTGTTTTGATGAGGTCTATAGATGTCTATGATGATTAGAGTTGCAGTAAAGCTAGAGATCCTACATACACAGCTTCCAGGTTATATAATATTTTAACGGAGCTTCTGACTGTAAAATAGTCAATGAAACATCGTCTTCATTTTGAGAGACTTATCCCATGATATGCCTCTCAATAGGGTGCGTAATTTATTTTCGTCTCTACCGCCATTTTGTATTTTACTGCCGCCATTTTGAATTTATAAAAACAAAAAACATCGGGCCATTAAGACGAATTGATAGAGACATCATTCATTAAGAAAATAAATAAAATAATAGAGGAATCCATTTATAAAGAAATCCACATATGCCTGAAACACATAACCCTTCTTTTCAGTCGGGTAAAAAAGGGTAGTAATCAAGCAATTCATTTATAAATAAAACAATCAACGTGCAACATTGTTCCTTATTTTTCTAATAATTTATAAATTAACACAAAATCAATAAAAGTTTCATAGCACAATTTTATTATTTATTGTCGAGTGTAATGACAATGAAATTTATGACAATTTCTGATTAATAAAAACTGTATGATTTTCTAACAATTTTTAGGAAATGAATGAGAGCCAGAAATGTAATTTCTAGATTTCTTTTTATTCAGAGTCAACAAGTATTTTCATTGTTATGTAGAGGTTTTAGTAGCATCTTACTTTTAATAACGTGATAACGTTAATTAATAAAAAGTTATTTTTCAATTTATAAATTAACACAAAATGAATTTATAAATTAACACAAAATCAATAAAAGTTTCATAGCACAATTTTATTATTTATTGTCGAGTGTAATGTTTATGACAATTTCTTATTAGTAAAAACTGTTTGATTTTCTAACAATTTTTAGGAAATGAATGAGAGTCAGATTTCTTTTTATTCAGTGTCAACAAGTATTTTCATTGTTATGTAGAGCTTTTAGAAGCATCTTACTTTTAATAACTTGATAAAATTAATTAATAAAAATTATTTTTCAATTTATAATTTAACACAAAATCAATTTATAAATTAACACAAAATCAATAAAAGTTTCACAGCACAATTTTATTATTTATTGTCGAGTGTAATGTTTATGACAATTTCTTATTAGTAAAAACTGTTTGATTTTCTAACAATTTTTAGGAAATGAATGAGAGTCAGATTTCTTTTTATTCAGTGTCAACAAGTATTTTCATTGTTATGTAGAGCTTTTAGTAGCATCTTACTTTTAATAACGTGATAACGTTAATTAATAAAAGTTATTTTTCAATTTATAAATTAACACAAAATCAATAAAAGTTTCATAGCACAATTTTATTATTTACTAGCAGGCTGAGCCCGCTGCGCTGGACCATTTTTCAAATAAACTTTCAATCAAACGAAATGGAAAATCCGACCCTGCATTTTAAATTAATATGGACCTTCACCTGGAAGATCCTTCCGTTTTTTCTGAATACGCATCGGAAACAATTGCGCTATTATATTACCTGATGCGTTAGACGAAATACGGGCAATTCAGAAGCAACTCTTTAGTACACATGTAGAGTTTGGGAGGGAAATGCGGCTATTACGATCATATCACCACACTACTAAAAAAGAGAGAATTACAATGACTGCAGAGATTGACCATTTAACTTAAAGAATGTTCGGGTACTTTGTGCTGATCTGATAACATAAATGCAATCTCTCTCTACATTACATTATATTTGGTAATATACGTCTTCTTTTGGCAGGTTTTCTCTACAGTTTCTTATCTTCGATTTCCAGTAGAGTAAATACAATCAAAACAGTATTTAACTTTTATATTTTAAAATATGTGAATCATGTAAAAGTGGATATTTAAAGCGGAATTGTGTGAATAAAATTAAAATAATGTCATTTTAACTGCCGTTTCTTTTTACATACCAGTTTTAATCATGCAACTATTAACCTAGGAAAATAACCTCGATAACTAATTCAAGTAGAAAACTAAACCTCTAGTTTTCATTCAATAAAATCTTCCCACTCATCCATAATCGGATCCACAACCAAGTTTGATGTGAAACGATAGAAATGTTCGTAACGGTATGGCTAAAAATGTACCAGAGTTAGCTACAAAACAGGGTTAATTACGCTCCAAACTACATTCCATTAAATAATGTCAAATTGCTGTTGATTGATTTTTAGATCTTTCACTGTTAAAACTGTTTGCAAATGAAAAGTAAAGTTAGTTATACAAAATTTTTAGTAGTGATCTTTTTGGCAAATCGAAGATTTTTTTCGCATTTCCCTAATGAGCCTAATAAGACCGAGAAATAAGCATGCTTTTATTTTCAAGACGTCATTATTCATCAGTTTGTTGCCTAAATAAAACTAAAAACGTTAATTTGTGACTATGATCAGCTGCACGGGCTGTGCATCAGCCAAAATTTCTTTATAATGATTGAAATTTTATTTGAATCTGAGGAACTTTTTTAAAACCTAGAGTAAATAAACAAATATTGTTCCATTGGCCACCTTTAACATTTGAAAGTTTTTTTTTTTTTTTTTTTTTGTACATTCAAAGTAATGCTTTTTTAGTGATAGTAAAATAAACCTAAAATTTGTCACTACGATCAGCTGTCGGGCTGTGCATCAGCCAAAATTTTATAATGATTGAAATTTTAATTGAATTTGAGGTACTTTTTAAAAAGCCTAGGCTAAATGAACAAATATTGTTCCATTGGCCACCTTTGGCATTTGAAAAACTTTTTTTGTACATTCAAATTAATGCTTTTTTAATGATAGTAAAATAACTGTACATGAAATATATCTATTAGTAAATCTTCTTTTGTCCGTTTGCTCCATAATAAAAAAACATAAATTTACTAATCGCTAATTACTAAAAGTACAAATTTCGCGTAATCTTCTGAAATCGGTTTTACCGTCCACGGTTCCTTTCAAATATAAACGAATCTTCCAACACTATACAGTAAATTCGCCAATTGTAAGGTGGCGGATTATGGAAGATTCAGCCAATATCTTTTTATAATATTTCTAAAAGAAGGGAAGATTTGAAAAAAAAATAAATGACGAATGGAATGGAATATCGAAAAGTGATTTCAGAAAACAATTTTTATTGCAAAATGTCTTTTTTCGTGATAGAAATAACGCTTAATTGCTTAAATTTTCTTAAGAATAATCTTTACTACATAACATTGCAAGCATTGAACGTTTGTATAAGGGAAATTGGCGACATGTTTTTTTTATTAAAAAAAGAATGGACAATATGAGCTAATCTGGCTTCGAGGTTATAAAAGTCACAAATTTGGGGAAAACAAACCGACATGCTTTCGCAGTAAAGTATGATGAGAAATTTTTTAAATGTATAAAATTAAATTATTTTACATTATGTATGTGCGTGTGTGGGAGACATTTATACTACAATTAAAATATCTGACTCCATTTTTAAAATATTAGTTGCTATTTATATATTGTACATTTGAATTTTGAAAAAATACTCAAAACATGCTTTCGTACACTTGCAAAATCACCTTTGTTGTAAACATCGCTTGAACCCAATTCACGCTTACATCTTTTTGGCTTAAAATCAAATTGTTTGGCGACAAAAGTCAACTCAAAAATCACAAATAAACATATAACATGGAAATCATAAGTATCATCATTTTTAGGTGCGTTCGTAATTATATAAATACGTAGCACCTATAGTCGTCGTTCAGTCCGTCCGTCTGTCCGTCCGTCTGTCCGTCTGTCCGTCCGTCTGTCCGTCTGTCCGTCCGTCCGTCCGTCTGTCCGCATGTAACAGAGCAAAAACTACCCAACCGAATGGTCTGAAATTTCAAATATATAATTGTTGCAAAATTTTGTCGAGCCATTTCAAATTTTATGAAAATCGGATGTATAGTTTAATTACAGGGACAGTCAAAAGTTTTTCTTTACATTACGGCCAATGGGAAAAATTATTGCAAGTGCATTTTAATGATATTACAGTCTTCCGAATGATCTGAAATTTTAAAGATATAACTGTTGCAAAGTTTTGTCGAGCCATTTCAAATTTTAGGAAAATCGGATGCATAGTTTAATTACAGGGACAGTCAAAAGTTTTTCTTTACATTACGGCCAATGGGAAAAATCATTGCAAGTGCATTTTAATGATATTACAGCCTTCCGAATGATCTGAAATTTTAAAGATATAATTGTTGCAAAGTTTTGTTGAGCTATTTCAAATTTTAGGAAAATCGTATGTATAGTTTAATTACAGGGACAGTCGAAAGTGTTCCGTTACATTACGGGGAATGGGAAAAATTATTGCAAGTGCATTTTAATGATATTACAGCCTTCCGAATGGTCTGAAATTTTAAAGATATAATTGTTGCAAAGTTTTGTTGAGCTATTTCAAATTTTAGGAAAATCGGATGTATAGTTTAATTACAGGGACAGTCGAAAGTGTTCCGTTACATTACGGGGAATGGGAAAAATTATTGCAAGTGCATTTTAATGATATTACAGCCTTCCGAATGGTCTGAAATTTTAAAGATATAATTGTTGCAAAGTTTTGTTGAGCTATTTCAAATTTTAGGAAAATCGGATGTATAGTTTAATTACAGGGACAGTCAAAAGTGTTCCGTTACATTACGGGGAATGGGAAAAAATTATTGGAAGTGCATTTTAATGATGTATCAGACTATGCGCTTTATGAAGTGCAAAAAAGTATACATTCAGTACAATATGGGGTGCAAAAAATAATTATAAAACTAGTTATATTACGAACGCACCTCATTTGCCACGTTTGACGAGCAATTTCCAACTTGTTACAATTACATCTGCTAGTTTCGTCTGTAAGTCACATAATGGAAGAGTTAGAAATAAAAAAAGAATAAATCAAAAACAAAAAGTTACCACAAGGAAGGTCTCCTTAAAGAGCATACTCAAATTATTTTGAAAAGAAAAATGCTTTTAAAACTACTCATGTGTGTAGTAAAACATCCGTAAAATTTTTCGGTGGAATCCCAGTAAAGATCTGACAAAAATCTATATATATTCGAGTATTTGGCGCAAAAAAGACGAACGTTTCACGCTATTTGGCTAGCCAACACATTTCCATCCCAAATGCAAGATATTTAAATGCATTTGAAAATTGCTTGTTAAATAAGTGTTTAAATGCCTAAAACTCAATGAATTTAAACTTAAACGAAGGATTAGAGTATTATTTTTTATCTTTAAGCGTATATAATAAATACAAATTGCGTGTTGCAGTAGTTATTTAATTTTACATGGCTTCACCGGCTGGAAATGTTTTAAGGGTACTATTTGATTATTCATTCAACCAATTTCGCCAAATTAAATTGCCAAACGCTTCACCAAATTATATAAATTGCCAAACTGCTCCCCAAATTATACAAATTGACAAAATTTTTATTTTAAACAACGAAAGAATAAATAAATTTGTAAATATTAAAAAAATTGCAAATAGAAGTGAAATTAAAAATCACTTGATGACGCAACAAACACGTGTACCGTGCTTAATGTCAAGTGAATGTAAAATTTACGATCAGCTATTATTGGCATTTATCTTATAGTTTGGCGATAGTTATTTTGTCGACGGAATAATCAAGTAGTACCGTTTTAAATTTGTTTTAAAAGTAGCTGGCTAATTAAAAATGCTACCATTAAACATTTTGTATTAAATACTTGTTTGCCTGGCAACAATAACCTTCATTTCTTGTCTCTGACACTAGCAATATCGAAGTCAAATTGCCAATGTTCCGAATCGGACATTAATTTTGAATTTGGAAAAAAATTAATAAACTGAAATTTTGTTTTAAACCGTATAATTACGATAATAAAATTTTAATATATATACATATAAAGGTATATGACAAACCTGTAGTAATAAAAGTGTATTTATTACGTTAAAATTAATCTAACTACCTTCGTATGAAGAGTAGAATAAGGTTTTACTTAAAAATTATTTATCATAAAAAAAAGTATCATTCAACATTTTATTGTGCCGCCAACCAGCATTAAATCGCCAAAAAAATTAAATTTTCATTATTTTTTACAAACGCTAAATCGAGGTTCTGCGGATTTTTTTAATAAACATATATGTCACGAGAAGAATATTCTATATATTCCTCATGAGAAGAATATTATATAATTTTTTCAAATATTTCTGAGCATGCACTTATCGAAACTTCCTTGATATCATCTATTAATTTTTCAGATGCATTTTTCTTAACCTGACGCAAAAGATAAAGAGCCAAATCTTATTTCAATTGCAATATTTTAACTGAGTAATTTTTTAAGCATCACAAACATTCCCTTTCATGTTTAAATTAAATATTTTCGTTTTTTAATACTATCACTCATTAAAACGAATGTTTTTCTTCTTTTTTTCTTCCTTTTTTTATTAAAATTAGTAACGGTTTTTTCTTATATGTTTCAAGTGTAATAGCTGTTTCAATTTTTTTTTTCAACGATAAATTTCGCCAAGAAATAAAATGGTAAACCTTATCGTCCAAAATAACAGAACTTTCCGTCATAATTCTATGGCTAATATAGGTAGAATGATGTGTTATAGCTTAAAACCTTCCCTGAAACTATACCTATCTAACGGTATAAGTTCCGTAAAAATCCATGCAGTAGAACTCGAAATCTAGGCATTCGGAACGAAATTTCCGTTTGGATTTTATATATATAATAAAATAGATTGTCGAGTGTAATGTTTATGACAATTTCTTATTAATAAAAACTGTTTGATTTTCTAAAAATTTTTAAAAAATGAATGAGAGCCAGAAATGTAATTTCTAGATTTCTTTTTATTCAGAATCAACAAGTATTTTCATTGTTATGTAGACCTTTTAGAAGCATCTTACTTTTAATAACTTGATAACATTAATTAATAAAAATTATTTTTCAATTTATAAATTAACACAAAATCAATTTATAAATTAACACAAAATCAATAAAAGTTTCATAGCACAATTTTATTATTTATTATCGAGTGTAATGTTTATGAAAATTTCTTATTAATAAAAACTGTTTGATTTTCTAACAATTTTTAGGAAATGCATGAGAACCTGAAATGTAATTTCTAGATTTCTTTTTATTCAGAGTCAACAAGTATTTTCATTGTTATGTAGAGCTCTTAGAAGCATTTTACATTTAATAACGTGATAACGTTAATTAATAATTTTTTTTTACAAAATAATATATATTAACACATTTAATAAAATCACGCAATAAGCTTGCTATATTTGCATGAAAAATTAAAATATTACCTACTTGATATTTAGTAAAGAAGATTAGTTAACAATATTATGACACAGTGATTAATGAAGTTAATCTATTCTAATAATTTTCATCTGAAATTGAAATAAATATGCAACAATTAAATGAATTATGGAAGAAGTTTGAATATACGTAGTTTTACTGTGTAGTGATCTTTCAAGATCATGATAAGTATTTTAGTATTTTCGCATTAATCATTATTAAGAATTACGTCGTTAGGGAAGTGCTTTCATCTTTATACATTTTATACTTATTTTATTAATGGATTTATTAAAATATTTCGTACTACCAGCATAATAATCGATTTAGAAAATGCATCGTTATAAATAAATGTCAAATGCAAATGTTTTGTATCAATAAATCAAAATTTAATGATAATTAACTGTATGTAAAAGTTAAATACTATTTTAAATTTATTTCAGGAGGTATGTTGATTGATTAAATGTCTATTTTTAATCTATTTTACTGATAAAAATAAGCTTTATTGGACAAAAATGCGTATTCTTTTTGTAGAATTGTGCTTGACTTATTAAATGTTTAAACAAGATAAATGTGATCTGTGTGAAAGAGAAAGCCCAGACGAGATTTATCAATTTACTAAATCAAGATTTCTGCGACTTTTATACATACACTAAATCACACAATAAATCAAAACTTTAATGATAATTAACTTTACATAAAAGTTAAATAACATTTTAAATTTATTCCAGGAGGTATGTTGATTGATTAAATGTCTATTTTTAATCTATTTTACTGCTACAAATAAGCTTTATTGGGCAAAAATGCGTTTTTTTGGGTAGAATTGTGCTTGACTTATTAAGTGTTTAAACAAAATAAACGTGATCTGTACCAAAGACAAAGCCCAGACGAGATTTATCAATTTTCTAAATCAAGATTTCTGCGACTTTTATACATACACTACATAACCATTAATGACCGAACACTATAAGTTTTAGACATTTCGTTGCATACTTACAAATATAATAGTCAGATTTTTCTGGAATTTCAGGATTAAAAAGAACAGGTTTGACTTCATATTTATCAACGAAGGGGTCATTTATCACATATCGGATATCATATTTATCAATAAGGAAGACAATTAGAGGGAGGGGGGGGGGGAACATATATTCAAAGACAAAAATAATACTTGGGATCACCATGTAAAATAAAATGCACGAAATGATCTATCGTTACAGAATATAAATAAACAGATATTGTGCAATATGTGTATTCATTTTTGTAAGAATAGCATGTATATTAATAGAGATATAATGATTCTTTAAAAAAAAGATCCTTGCATGTTTTTTGCTTATAACATGCAGGAATTTCGGCCACATGTAACGCCGGTTTCAGAAAAATAGACAAAATATATTAGAAACACTATAGTGGTAATGGAATATAAATATATTAAAAATTTTAGGAAATATGAGCAATTGTATGAAATATCTTTTTCCTACGCATACGCGAACGATAACAAGGATCTTTTTTACGTAATTTAATAGTCAACTCTATGGAGCAAATTATTATAAAAATCCAGTCAAATATCGTAAAAATTCAGACAGCTATTTGGCTGATTTTTGGTTGTTCTGTAAAAACAGCTAAATCATAAAGCATTTTCGACAACTTTTCATTTTTTATTAACTATGCCGGACTTAAATTATCCCACAGTGTTTGGTGTGTTTTTCCCTCTCTTGACCGAGAGTAATGCTCTGAAGAGCAGATTGTCTTCTCGAGGTAAATCAAAAGCTAGCTATTTTTATTTTTCCAGATAACTTTGAGATTACTGATTAGGGTCAAATCTGAAGGGTAAATTTCGCTCCTCTTATGTGTTACCTACGGATGGGCACTTCCTATTTTAGCTAATTTTTGGATTGCTTTTTTTTTCTGGCGCCAGCACCTGTCTGCCCCACTCAAACAGCTGGTGTATACAGATACACGGTACTCCGATGATCTGTCATAGGCGCTTAAGAAAACTGATTAACACATTATAAATACTACTCGAGAACGTTTCTGAAAATTGGTGTCAGCCAAAGAAAGTTTGTTTTCATAAATGATTCTTTAAATCTCGAAAATATATTGGTTTATGATATATCTAAAGATAAAGAGTGCTTTTCGAAATCGTTGGAAACTCAGATGTGTTATTGTAATTTTTTTTGCGTGTGAATATAATATTTCCATATAAGAATATCTGATTTTTTGTTTTATAGTGTAGACATATTTTTTTAATTTCTATATCACTGGTTAATCAGTATATAAAACAAAATTCCATTGCAAGTTCTATTTTGTTCGTTTATTCAAGTATTATGTCCAAAAAGCAACTCTTTTATGTCATACATGTTTCATAAGCCTCTTAATTTTTTTTAAGAGTTCTAATTCATTATTCTAATATCGTTTCTAAAGTTTAGAGAAAACTCTTCGGAATTGGGAGTAACATAGAATTTTACTAGACTACATTAAATTTCAGTAAATCCTTAGAAAATTTTAAAAAAATTATAAATTTTAATAACTTATATTTTAACTAATTTTCTAATTCAAGCGTTAAATATTACAATTTTGAAAGGAAACTAAGAGACACATTTTCCAATAATAAGAATTAATAATTGTATTCTCTAAAAGTACAAAAGTGTAAACATAATTTTAGTATATTTTGTGTAATTTTTATATTGCACTTTTGCAACTTAATAGTTTAAAGAAAAATTTCATAAGATTACAAGAAGATATTGTTTTTACTTGCTTCACTTTAAAAGAATTCGTTCTTCGGATAAAATGAATTTAAAACCCCCCCAATGATCTACATATTTTTTTGTCTATACAATCCATGTC
Organism: Maratus speciosus; assembly: GCA_963932465.1. NCBI lineage: Eukaryota > Metazoa > Arthropoda > Arachnida > Araneae > Salticidae > Maratus > Maratus speciosus. Next base: position 65,375,620 of record OZ010789.1, read on the forward strand.
TCTGAGTCAATATTTTTCATCAGCGTTAAAGTTTTACAATACTTCTATCGGGTAATGGATCTTCAAAATATTTATTTTTACAAAGAAAGTCAAACATTTTTCATAATATAAATATGTTCCAGATTATAAAATATACTTGCCTCTAAATTTTAACATTTAAACTAGATTTTCAATTTCAAATTTTAAGCTAAGAAATTTTACATTTAAAAATTATTTTTTGCTAATGTTTTAAACAAAAGTTTAAAGGTTTAAAAGAAACATTTCAAGAAATGAAAACAAAGATAAACTTAAAAAATTCGGAATTGACTCGCTCTTCCATATTTGTACATAATAATATGCGTTTAAATAAATAGTAATATTAAAATAAATAAAAGGTTATATGCTAATTATATATACCAGTTAATTTTAATTCCCAAATACCACACTCTCATTAGAATTTATGAATTAATTTTTTCTTTATATAGTGTACGCGTAGAAAAGCTTTTACTTACTTTCTTAAAAATTTGTTCAAAAATACAGGTGCCATTCAATCATTTTAACATTTTTGCAACATAACTACTTGGCCCTGAAGGGATTAATTTATTTTTCCGAAATTTTTGCATAAATCCTTACCAGATTTTAGTTTTTCCCGACTGCCAGGAAGGGTTATGTGTTTCAAGCGTATCTGGGTATGTGGATTTCTTTATATCCTCGAAACATCCCAATGGCTGGATGGATTTTAATGAATAAGGTTTCTATCGATTTGTTTTAACAATCCGAAGGTTATAGGCTAGGTTTTGTTTTTATAAATTCAAAATGGCGGTAGAGACGAAAAATTTTTTTACGCATCATATTGGATGGCATATCATTGGATAGGTCTTTCAAAATGAAGACGCTGTTTCATTGACTATTTTACAGTCAAAAGCTTCGTTTAAATATTACACAACCGGGAAGTTGTGTCGGATCTCTTGCTTTACTGCAACTCTAACGATCATAGACACCTATAGGCCTCATGAAAACAGTGTTTATAGATACGAACTAGCAATTAAACACAACTTAAAAGTCATCAAGACCAGTAAATAAAAAAATAGGTAAGTAATATAAAAAATAGTTTCACATTGATGAGAGATAATTAATTAGTTCGCTTTTTACGCAGTCGGGTTTTTTGATTTTTTAAATTCAATTTATCTTGTTAGTTTAAATTTCTATTAATATTTAAAAAATGTATATATATATATATATATATACTGCACCTTTTTTTGGCCTTTTCCCAAAACCTCAAAAAAGTATCAATAGTGAAAGTTAGCAATTGAAAAAAGAAAGTTTCTGTAATACTCAATATGCGTAGGGTATTTTTGTTTTTTAAAAAAGTAAATGGCAGCACTAAATATGCAGGTAGAACATGTCATATATGCCTATTCGCTTTCAAAGGACTTTTTGCTGAACGGATGTAAATTGGTTTAGAGAGTTTTGTTTATTTCATGCTATGTGAACATCTGTAAATTAAAATTTAATATGTTGTCACATTTCATTATTTACTTCAAGAATGTTTTATTTGATTAACTGAGGTATTAAAATACTACAATGTGAAAGACTCGTACAAACATTGCATCGTATAACAACAACAATAACAACAACAACAAAAACCAATTTCCTGTCGAATTCTACCTCTTACATTCCTACAGGATAATTTGGTGATAATTTTTTTACGCATCATATTGGATGGCATATCATTGGATAGGTCTTTCAAAATGAAGACGCTGTTTCATTGACTATTTTACAGTCAAAAGCTTCGTTTAAATATTACACAACCGGGAAGTTGTGTCGGATCTCTTGCTTTACTGCAACTCTAACGATCATAGACACCTATAGGCCTCATGAAAACAGTGTTTATAGATACGAACTAGCAATTAAACACAACTTAAAAGTCATCAAGACCAGTAAATAAAAAAATAGGTAAGTAATATAAAAAATAGTTTCACATTGATGAGAGATAATTAATTAGTTCGCTTTTTACGCAGTCGGGTTTTTTGATTTTTTAAATTCAATTTATCTTGTTAGTTTAAATTTCTATTAATATTTAAAAAATGTATATATATATATATATATATACTGCACCTTTTTTTGGCCTTTTCCCAAAACCTCAAAAAAGTATCAATAGTGAAAGTTAGCAATTGAAAAAAGAAAGTTTCTGTAATACTCAATATGCGTAGGGTATTTTTGTTTTTTAAAAAAGTAAATGGCAGCACTAAATATGCAGGTAGAACATGTCATATATGCCTATTCGCTTTCAAAGGACTTTTTGCTGAACGGATGTAAATTGGTTTAGAGAGTTTTGTTTATTTCATGCTATGTGAACATCTGTAAATTAAAATTTAATATGTTGTCACATTTCATTATTTACTTCAAGAATGTTTTATTTGATTAACTGAGGTATTAAAATACTACAATGTGAAAGACTCGTACAAACATTGCATCGTATAACAACAACAATAACAACAACAACAAAAACCAATTTCCTGTCGAATTCTACCTCTTACATTCCTACAGGATAATTTGGTGATTTATTAGTAAGGACGATCTCTCTACCTCTCTCATACTTTTCTTTTAAAATTCTACGATGTGAAAGACTCTTATTTGAAATATTGCATCGGTATAACAAAAGTAGATACAATTTCCTGTCGAATGGGTACCTCTTACATCCCACCAGGATAATTTGGTGATATATTAGTAGGGATGATCTCTCTGCTTCTCTCTTACTTTTCCTGGCGACTGTACGAGGAACTTTTTAAGTGCTTTTTTTTAATGTTTAAGATTTAGGTTTTATAAAAATTGATTTTGAACATTATTATTAAGAAAATTAGATGCTATTTGCTGTTCAAAATTGGAATAAGTGACTGCAAAATGGTTAAAACCTATTTCATGCATTTTCATTATTACATTTAGAAAATAAAATTAATAGAGAATCTTGCAACGTATGTATATCTTGAAATGTTTGTATTTTACATAGCGGTTCTGTGCAACCGGCATTATAAAAAAAAATACTTGACTTACTTTAAAGTTGAAAACAGAAAAATAATAAATATGTTGAAATTGTGTGATATGGTTAGTGTAGGAGCTTTGTTTCCTAAACATAACAGAAAATAAATTTTATATAATGTGTTCAAATTTTCATTTTCTTACGGAACGATCATAAATAATTATTACCAACATAATTTAATGATTTTTTTAACAGCTATTAAAAAATTAATCGAAACACAAAAAATTTTAAGATATCGATTGTTTGTACATTTATTTGTTAAACAAACAAATAAGTAAAACTATAATAAAACAAATAAACCTCCAATTATACTAATACCTAGCAACTATACAATACTAACCTCCAGCTTATGATACAAAACTACAATGCAATTAATATGTAGTTTAATGTTCGTAGCGAAGACTAGGATTTTTTCGAAATTTAAATATTTATGCAAATAGTGGAGTTTAAAAGCAAAATTAATCGGACCCTCTAATGGCTTTAAGATGTTTGTAAAATATCGTAAATGAAAATAATAAAAAAGTCCTACGCAGAGAACGATTCATCAACTTTCAATTCTGAAATTTTATATTAAAATGTGAAGAAAATCAGTTCAGGGATTCTGTAGCAATTTTAAACGGTTATGCAAAACAAAATTATGTTTTAAGAAAAATGTGCTAAATGTTTCAAATTTGGTATAGGAGCATCTAGACAATACAATCTATCCGAAAAAGTTTCTTGATATTTTTCTGATTAAAGTTAATATAAAACTCACACAATTATACTATCAAAAAGTTTGCAAAAAACAAAAAATATGTTTAATTCTAAATTATTTTTAAAACAAACCATTATACGACATTTGATTTCACATCATTATTTGTGGCACCATCTACATGTGAAAATCATATACAAATTTTGTTTGATATAGCAAAAAAATATTGTATTTTGGACATAAATGACGTGTGTAAAATAACTTCCACATATCATCCGAATTTCCAAAGAAGATTTTTATCTACATTTCATGAAATTTGTAAAACCCGAAGCTATTTGCACAAAATGTAAAAGAAGTGAATTCATTTTCACAAAAGAAATGTCATATCTTATACGAAATGGATCATATATATTTTATGTGAAGTGCGTTACATCCAAAATCGATATTTGAAATCAGATATTTTACTGATGTTCCTATTGTAAAAGTCGAATGTAAATCAACAGTCCTACTTTTTTCTTATATATGGGAAATGTGATAAACATAAACATATATCAAATAAGACGGAAATAAATAAATTGAACATTTATCTGTAATGCATGGAATAAAAAAAAAATCGTACGGAAAATGTAGTTTTCTTGGAAAAATCAAAACTTGTAAAACGTATTTAAATATAAAAACTAATTATTCCTAAAATTTTCTATTTTTGTTTCACTTATATTATGAATTTAATAAAATTTATGTATCTACAATGAAGAATTAAAAAACTTGTTTTTTGAGAAATACAGATGACGGTGTGAGGTATATATATTTATCTGCAGTTTCATTCATATAATGTGATTAGAAATATTACTAGAGAATTCTTTATGATAAAATGAAATTATTGTTGTCTCTAGAGTCGAAATTATGTCTTCTTATATTTCGAAAAATAAAAAAAGTTTAGAAAATTTGAAATCTTAGTAAACTTAGAAACTGGTGTATATTCCACGAAGAAATGAAGCTCCATAAACAACTTCTTAAAAATAATGTTTACGTATTTTAGTACGTATTTGCCTGTAACCATGATTGATAATACCTGTAACCGTGATTGACCGTAACCATACTGTGATTTGATGGAGAATGTTTGTAGTATAACGCTTTTACTTTACCACATTTGCTGCAATATTTCACGATAGCAGTTAATTTATAGTTTTTAACATTGATTTCCCAATAGTATTTCACCATTATTGATATTTTTTCAACTACTGTGAATATGTTAAAACTTAATTTCCATTTAAAAAGAAATTTACAATGGAAAATGTCTCAGAACATGTAATTTTTTTTCTGCTTTTAAAACTAGTTAATACAAAGATTTTCTGTAAGGTTAGTTGGGGAAACTGGACCCACGAGGTAACTGGGCCATAGACTATTTTATAAAAAACTGTTGATGTTTTTTAAGTTTTAGCTTTTGTGAACAATGCACCTTAATCTCTACTTCCTAAAACAAAGCGTGTCAACTCAATCATAACTCTCTCTTTGCTGTGGTAGGTTGTCGAAAATTTACGTTTCTTTTTTTAAAAACAATGTCACATTGGTTGAACTTCCTGGGCTTTTTATTAAAATACTGTCAGTACTTTTATTAAACATTTTTTTTTTAAAGATTAGGCATATAACTACGTTAATATTATTAGGTATCTATACATATTTACTTCATGTTTCAAATGTAAGCCCGGTGTCCCAGTTACCTCATACTTTTTTCAAGAATGGAGTAACTGGACCATCCTGGATCCAGTTACCCCAATAGTTATAAATATTTTTTCTAGTTTCTCTTACTACGGGAAATAAATTACTCCATTGTTTTTTGCTCACAATAAAGAAAATTATTGACTACCTTATTAAAATTACGCAATAAATTTTTAAAAAAGCATATTGGGTGGTATCAAACCAAATTTCTTGACCCCTTTAGAGGCGGTCATGCCGTTATGGCATCACATAATTTTGATCCCAAATTGCCACATTAGCACCGGAATTTTATAATGAAAATTTCACCTTTACTAAGTACGCGAAAAAATAATTTTTCTTCTTTACGAATAGATTCTCATGTAAATACTGGTGTCATTAAATTATTTCAATATTTTTCAAATGCAAGTACATTGCCCCTGAAAGCGAGATAGCCAAACCCTGAAATTGTACGATACATGCAGTACTTAATTACTTACATAGCCGTTTGTTCATAGATTTACCTTGCTATTTTGTTCCTTAAAATACCCATGTGACTTTTATACTTATTACCTATACTAAAGTACATAAGTACTTACTTAATTTCTATGTTTTTGGAAGAAATAAATCTAATATTTTCACTTTTAGTGCTTTTTAGACACATTGACAGCAAAGGTTTCCTTACAACGCTCTTTATTTGATATATCCCAGCAATGAAAGAAACAGTGGGCCATCAGCTGGAAAAAGATGGCAGCCAGCAGTGCTATCAGCGGTAAAGTGCAAGGGTACCATTACTTAAACCTGTCGAAAAGTGTCCAAGCCGAATGCAGCTGGCCCATCAGTGATGGCGAACAGCAGGTCAGCATTGGTATGCTATCACATTACTTCAATCCGGAACTTTTCCGGCAGTGCTGGCACCTATCCCACTGCTATTTCTTTGCTGGCCCAGCACTTTCCCTTACAAAATTTTTTTATAGAATTCTATAAAAAAACAAAGTAATATATAATTATGGCTTTTTGTTCTATAAGCTAGTTTCACAAAGAGCGATAGAAACATCTGTAGAAATGTCTATAATAAAAATATCTATAGAAATATTTGAACTGCATGTGGTCACCGTCAGAAGTACTGACCGCGCTCGATGCTGCTTGGTTTTCGTGATCGGACATGAACAAGCGCTTTCAGCGTACGCTACGACTGTTCGTAGTTTTCAAGCTCTCATTACACTATTTCAAGTTTGTTTTTTTTTGTTCTTTACGTTCCCAATCATTAAACTGGCATAGAAAGTATTCTATTGTACAGAAATCCTATGTATTTTATACGCTTTTTTTAATTATTGATTCTGAGCTGCGTAAATTATGAAAACCGAAATCCTTTGTAACCTAGTAAAACCAGATTTAAGAAGAAACAAATGTACGTTGAAATAAAGAATTTATTTATTTATTCATTTACTTATTTATTTGTTGGCGGCAGTGGTGCTATATTTTTTACTGTTTCAAACAAAATTAGCTTCACAGCTTAAATTGTGTTAAGATATACATTTCAGATTTGTATTCAAATACTCAATGTCTTCGATATTCGCAGCGTCACATAGCGTAAGGGTTCCCAGCAATAATACTGCAAAAGTTCGTGCACTTCCATGTAGTGGTGGGCCAGCGCATGAGATAAAATGGATGCCCACCAAAATTTTATCTAATGATTTGCAACAGCAAAGTTGACTGAAGCTGTCCAGCAGTGGTCATGCAGTGGTAGACCATCAGCCAGCACTTCTCCATCATTGCCAGCTCCTATCTTGCTGCTGGCCAGCAATTTCCTCTTTTCTGGGATAATTTACATGGTCTGCCTGGTTAATTTTTTTAAGTTGTTTACACTTTTTCAAACAGGACCTGATATCCCATACGAAAACAAAGTAAACGCGTGTGGAATATAAACCCTCCTGGTCCACTTACCCCAGTTTTATGGAGCAACTGGACCCATGAGGAAAGAAAGATCAAATATGCATATTTTTATATTTTTAAATATTAAAATATAATTTTGAGCGTTTCTGTCTAATTGAGGGAACCTAACTGAACACATTTACGGAAGTTCAGACTTTAATTCAAATGAACATTAGCTTTTTGAAGCCTAATTGTTAGAAGCTCCAGAATCACATCGTAAAATCATGGCCCAGTTGTCGCAACTAACCTTATATCATTAAATGAAGACTTTAGTTTTGTTTTTTATTTTAAACATTCTGTGATATTAGTTCGCATATTTATTCAGGATCAATTCATAGAAATGTGCCTTTATAAAACTTCGTAAAGTTATTTTCTACTTGAAAAGAATTTTTCTTTACTTTCATATTTTCTATAGAAATTTTCTACTAAAAATGCTTTGGGAAAAAAAATTCTTTCAAAGAACCCTTTCTTTTAAAAATGTAAAACCTGATAGTATAGAAAAGTGAATAATATCACAGAATAGTCTTTTCAATATATATAAGAAAACTTTTTAAAGAGATATTTTTAAAAATGTCTCCATATTAAATATTATGCGTAAACTATTACAAATAAATATTCTAAACTTTAAAATAATGAAAAATATTATTTTACAATATTGATTTTCTTCCTAAAACTTAGAAACATTATCTCAATGATAATTTATTCTATAAGAAGTTAAGTTTTTATTATAGATAAACATTTTTAAACTGTAAATGAAGCTTACATTTTTAATTTTTATAGTTCCAATTTGCCCATAATATGTCAAATACAATTTTGTTAATACAAAGAAAAATATTAAATATATTTCCATGATATTTTTTTAAATTGATAAATAAACTCTATTATGAGTTTCAATAAATTGAGATTTGTTATTTTGATTATTACATGCATATATATATATATATATATATATATATATGTTGTTTTTTAAAACTGATAATTATTTAACACTCTTTTATTTGCCATATATGGTTTTATTGAAAGATTTAAATTGCATTCTAAATGTATTTTTACTTTGTTTTATCTTTAAAAGAAGGAAGTATTGGAATCTTGAAAAATTTCGACTTCCGGTTTTCGACGGATCTACTCATATTAGGGGTCAGAGATCCCGAAAAACATGTAAGTCTGTGACTGCCTGTCTGTTTCTGTGTGATACAAATTTTGTGCGCTCTCTATCTGAAATACTAATGCACGGAAATTAATAAAAAATTATATTCATTTATTCCCCGATATAAATTGGTGCTGATTAGTTCTTGGTGTAAATCGCCCAACGGGTGGCGCTGCTATGCTACATTTTTCACGATTTTGGCAATAGCTCTATATCAAAAACTAATGCACGGATTTTATCAAACTTCAGATTCAGTTAGACGTTGACATAAGTTGTTGCTTATTAGGTTTTAGTCTAAATCACACAACAGGTGGCACTGATACGCTGCATTTTTCATGATTTACACGATTTTGGTGATATTCATACCTCAAGAACTAATGCACGGAAATTCACATCTTTAGAATCCTCATGATGGCATAGATTGCCATTTATTTTTGATACTGTGGTTGCAAATTTTGAAGTTTTAACATATATGACATAGAAGAAAGTTTTGAGACTGGCACATCCGACTAGTTGATAAAGAAAATGAAAAGACATTTTGACAAGAAAAGCTTTAAAATTGGAAATTAAAATTCTACGCGAGATATTTAAGTGTTTATAAATTTACGTTTTAATTTATTATAAGAGTTTATGATTGTCAGCGTAATTTTTAAAAATATATACTACCCTCTTTATTTTATTATTTATGTTTTCCATTTTTTAGTATTTAAAATATTTCTTTCTTGTTGCTTCTCATTCATTGAACTTTTTTGGGAAGCGTGGTTTGTAGCATAACAAAATCCATTATTGCTGTTACTCGTACATAGTTGTAACCATAAAGACAATTTTGGAAATTTATCAACTGTGTCGAGCCTTAAAATTAAATTATTAAAGTAAAATTAACTTCTAAATGCATCAATATGCTGTACTAATATCGGAAACTCACATGTGTACGGAATTTTAAAACTTCCAGTAAGTGCGTTAAACAAGTCGGAAATTGTACGTCAAACGAAGCAAATGAAATCGTACTATAACTAGTTTTACAAATATTCAGATCTTGTACAATAGCTGTTGCACTCTTGTGTAAAAATGTATAAATATAAAATTTATTATGATATTTATTATTTCTATATGTTAAATTCAGTAATACGGAACAAATATCACTGCATCTAAAATAGGACGTAATCACCATGTCAACTTTGAATCATTACCTATCACGGATATCATGGAAATAATTACGTGTGTTAGGATTTAATAGAATGAAGAAAACTTTTTATAATATCTTTTTAAGTTTTGATTCAATTTTTATAAAATTTGAAATGACGCGACAAAATTCTTCAAAGGCATATATTAACTTTCAAACCATTCGGTTGGGCAGTTTTTGCGCTATTATATGCAGACAGACAGACGGATGGAACAGAGAACGCCTATGGATGCTACGTATTTATACACTGTAAAAAAAAAAATAATGCCAGTTTTCCGGTAGGAATCGGAAAAATAGTTGCCCTTATCGAAAAAATAAGGAAATAGTGAGTAAAACGGTATTTTATGGATTTTATTCCGATATTACGGATTTTATCCCGAGCTGGGTTGGATTCCTACCGGAAAACTGGCATAATTTTTTTTACAGTGTATAACTATGAACGCACCTAAAAATGGAGTAGAAAATTCCATCTTTACGTACAAACACAAAGTTGAGTAACAGACAGAAGTAACAGAGTTGAGTAGCAAAGTTGAGTAACAGAGTACAAACACAAAGTTAAATAACAGAGTGTAAAAAACATCTTATTATCTATAATATTTGATTTATCTTTATTATTGAAAGAATGTTTATTTTTTAAGAACTAAATGATTCATTTTTGAGGCTCTGAGTTGTGTATAAAGGATTCAAAACACCGTATCAAAACAGGAAAAGTCAGTTTTAATTAGAAGACTGTAATTGAAAAGCGATGCAACAGTAGAAAATAGAATTCAATTACAAGCGCATAATATGATATGCCTGCGGGATATCACTTTGAGAAACTTCAGGAAAGTGTTTGAGAATCTCATTATGTGAAACCGTTTGATTCAAAGAGAAAGTATTCTTAAATAGAAGCATAAATTTAATTGAAATTGCTAGTTAATAGCATGACAAAGCAGAGTATGCTACACCGAATAGCTCTTACAGGAGAAAATTATTTAGAATAAGAAATTCTCTTAGAATTCACCATTAACAGGAATGTTTCGTTGATTCATTTTTATACTATTTTCTCGTTGTTCACAAAAATATATGTTGAAAGTAAATACAAGTTTAGTTTAGGAGTTTATGTATCTCCGTTGAAATACCTCATTATGATATTTCAGAAATTCTCGAATAATAAAACTGAAAGTAATACATACATTTAAAAATAATCATTGCTTTAATCTATGAAAGAAACATTTGTTAAAAATAATATAATAAAAGAATATTGTACAATAAATTTATGATGGAATTTTCAAAATAATTTTACTGACTTTTTGTAGAACATGAATATTGCAAGATAGTTTATGACTTTATTTGGACAAAAATTCGAAAATTCATAATTCTTACTTGAAATTTGGATATATTTAAAGATTAATCAAAACTATCAGTAAAACAAACAAAATGATTAAAAAAACACGAATAAACAAAATGAAATGAAAACAACCAAAAACAAAACATAAACACTCTGAAAATATCGAACAATAAGGCAGATCTTCATTGAATCAAGGTTTATTCGTAATTATATAAATACGTAATACCTATTGTTGTCGTCTGATCCGTCCGTCTGTCCGTTTGTCCGTATATAACAGCGCAAAAACTACCCAACCGAATATTGTTTTGAAATTTAATATAGAGAATCGTTGCACAATTTTGTCGAGTCTTTTGAAATTTTATGAAAATTGAATCAAACAATAAAAATATATCAATAAAATTTATCTTCATTCTATTAAATTTTATCATACGTAATTAATTCAATGATAGATAATGATTCTAGGTTCCCATGGTGATTACGTCCTAGTTAAGATTAAGTCCTATTATTTCTGTATTACTGAATTTAATATATGCAATCGTAATATATTTTGTGTTCATGCATTTTTGCATAAGACTACAAAAGCTATTTCACCAAGATCTGAATATTTATAAAATTAGTTATAGTACGAACGCGCATCATTTACCACGTTTATTGTACAATTTCCTACTTGTCTATATTTAAGGTGGCTGTCCGTTTTGTTATGATTCGGATTACTTTCAAGTCCAATGAATTACATGGGAAATATATATTTTCAATGAAAAAATATATAATTTTAATTTGATTTTGTGAAATGTATGAACATTAAATAAAATCGCACACTTCATTTTATTAAAAAATTATAGTTCATAAGTCGAAGATTGGTGTGTGTTTAAAGAAACGTGAATTCGTCTAAAGTGTTAAAAATGTATGTTTAAATTAAAGAGTGTTCCATAATACTCTGTAAAAAAATATGTAATTCTACAGAAATCTGTATTGCTTACTAAAATTTTATTTGTACACTGTACAAAAAAAGATGCAAATCTACAAAACTAGTTTTTAAATCTACAGAAATGTGTAGCTTTACAAAAGATTCTACTAAAATTACTGTAATCTTACAAAAAATGTATCTGTAACCCGGGTTGCAGTTACATAAAAAGTTCTAGGAATCCTAAATTCCTAAAAAATTCTTAGTAACCTTACATATTATTTGATTTTCAGAGCAAAAGTGTATCTGTTACATGAATTTTTGTTGTTCTCGTTACAGAAATAGTTCTAGGAATCCAAATTTCCTAGAAAAAGTTTAGGAACTTCACAGATTTTTTTACAGTGTAGGAGTGTCCAATAATTTACGGTAGTCCTTTTTCAGAAAAGTGTAAAAGAGCAGAAACTGCGTCGCAAAACGAGAATTGATCAAAATAGTCCAGGAAATGCACCAAAAAAAGGGGGTTACCTTGCAAAAGGTCGGGTAGAAGATTTTTTTTCTGAATTTTCTGTTTATAATGATGTCAACATATGAAAACCAAGTTTTCTAACAAAATTTCTTAAGGCTAAATTTTATGTGGCCAGAAAACAACAAAATTTTGGGACTTTTTTTTGACTTTTTTGAAAAATCTCGAGACCCGTTTCCGTAGAATATTATTTCTCAGTTACAATATTAAATAAGACAAAATTATGTACAACTTTCATATTAACTACTTTTTTTTACACTCAATAGCAATCGCAGTACGCCATTTCAAAATTAGGACAATTTTTTCACTTTTCTTAAAAACCGTAAAAAACGTAGTTCTGCCACGATTATTCAAATGTTTCCCACTGATTTAATCTTATATGTCAACTTCTATACATTGGTAACAGTAAATTATGTGTTTCAGGGCCAAAACTAGCTTTTTTTGCATTCGTGACAAACATGGATTTTGGCGCCCCCTCTCCCCCACGTTAAAAAGAAAATTTCCCACGTGAATTTTAATAAATCTCCAATAGCCAGATTTTGAAGATTTAAAATGTGTAATCATTAAATACGTAATGCTGAACTACGTAATCAGCTTTGTCAAATATTGATTCATTAAAATCTTGAAAACCGAACCGAAAGGAACCGAAATATATTCCGCTTTAAACAGTTTTCCATCTTAGCAGGTATAATTGTTCATATTCCTTTTCTTGAAAACATATAATTTTTTCTTTAAAGACCGGATTCCGTATACACAGATTTAATTTTCAAAGATTTTACGGTAGTTGTAGTATTGAGGCGTTTAAAGTCACAGTTATATGAATTATGAGACATAATTAGCAACACGAAGACATTAGCAAGGTAATATTAAGCCTATGGGAGCGTTCTTGACAAATATCTCGCTTGCATTTTATTACTTTTAAATACTCTTTTTTTTTTCATGAGATACATGAGACCAATATCTAACGTTGTTCTTTTGTACTTTTTCTGTTTTGGTTGCACTTTTAAAAAATATTCGGACGCTTTCATTTCTGGAAAACTGTTTGAAATCTGTTCTGAGATTTAAAGTATCCTCATTAAAAAAATGCAACCAAATTCGAAAAATTAAAAACACACAACGTTAGATATCGACATCAAGTACCATATGAAAAAAAAATTAAATATTGAAATTCAAGCAAGAATTCTGAAAAGAATGCTCCCATAGGTTTACCATTAGCGTGCAAATGTTTTCGCATGAGACTACACTAGTCACGCAAGAAACTGGAACGTTAAAGTTAAACCTATGCGAGCGTTCCTTTTACAATCTCTCGCTTGCAATTTAATAGTTTTGAATGATTTTTTTGGCTTAGAATTGCTGACTTTGAATTCTAACCGGATTAGTGTTTACCTTTTCCATTTTGGTTATTTTGGTTTTCTATTTTGGTTACAGTTTTTATTATTATTATTATTATTATTATTTTAATTTTACTTTTTAATAGTTTTCCAGCTGAGAGACATTTTTATCCAAATTTCATATATATATATATATATATTAATCGACAAATACATATTCAATTTTGCACTCCCTTCGCCTTTCGTTCTAACCCGGGACCCATGCCCAGTGATAAAACAGTGGTGCAGCAGTTGAGCGTTTGTAACCACTGAATTTTGATAGTATTCTTCCCGTTGAAAAGTCACAGAAATTCTATTCTGAAATAAGACGAAGAAAAAAAAATAAAATTTAGCGGTGACAATTAATTCTCTGGTGATAAACTCTTCCACCACAGCATGCACTCTCTGCACCTCCCCCCCCCCCCCCCTAGTTTCGGCCCTTTGTGTTTTTTGAACTCTTGCTTCTTCAAGTGCAATACGGCCTTTCAAAAATAAGGCTATTTTTCCAACTTACATACACGCTCGATAATGATATAATCTCTTGTTATATTGGGGGAAAAAAAACTGGGGAAAAAATTACAATATTTTTTTAAACCAATTTTTTAAATAGTTTTATGAAACTAGTGATTTCAAATATTTTGACAGAATTTTTAAATTTTACAAGAGGTAAATGCATAACATTAGTTAGTGAAAAAATATGTCGTTATTTTTATTTTAGCTATTTTATAAGGGAAAACAATTTCTTACATAAAATATATTTATTTTTTTAGTCCCCCCTCTTTTATGTGGAACTACAATCCAATGTTTGCTGTATTTAAAACAGTAAAACTTTAAAACACATGTTAAAACACATTCGTAAATAAAATATACCATTGTAGTGTGGAATAAAATATGTTTTTCACAAATTTTCATACCTAACCCATTGATACCTGCTAAAATATGTATGCATTATAAAAATGATTAAATTATTAAAATTAAAGAAGAATTCTTTCTTAATGGAAACTATCATGCCAATACGTTACTAAATATTGAAGTATTCTTTTAAACAATGCTTTGAAGTTAACATTGTATACACTTAAATTTACTGTCTAAATATGAAAATTGTCTCATTCATCTACACTCTGCCCTATTTTTAAAATTGTATAAATTTATTGAATATAAAATGTCTGTTGAGATGAAAAGAAAAACGTGAGTGTGCAAATAATAGGAAAAGAGTCGGATGAGCTAATCCGAAAACTTTCTTCTTTATCATACATGTTAATAATTCAAATAGTTCTTAAGTATCTTTATACTGCAGTGTTATTCAATATTACACCAACTTTGATTTTCATCTCAAATTTCTGCTTCATTTTATCAATCGGAGCAAAAACGTGCTAATCTAGATCATGATATTTAGTAAAATCAATATTTTTCGTTATTCTGTTGTAAATAAGCTGCTTGCGAATCGTGTAATTTCCTGGAGGCAAAGTTTCTATCGCTGCACGAGCAGAGAATGTACAATAGAACGACGAAAAATCGAGAAACAGTTACAAAATTCACTACACAGCACCCACTTGAGCGGAATATCCCCATTTTCAGCTGGGAACTGGCGTATATCGTCAAAAGCATATATATCAAGTTTAACCAAATCTATGTGTAACTTCGTACATTTTCCAGAGATACAATAACGAAAATGGGAATAGAATCGTTATTATAGCGTCCCCATTCGGCGGAACTTCCCCAAATTCTACAGGAACCTGCTGGCCATAGCCAAAACCCCATATGTGAAAAATTTTTTAATTCTATGCATAACTTTATACACTATTCGATCATACAATAATGAAAATGGCACAAAAATCACTATTACAGCTGTGATCCCCTTACGGTGGAATATTCAGAAATTCAAGTGGGATCTGCTGAATATTTAACCACAAACATATACATGAAATTTGGTTCAATTCTATGGGTAACTTCGTACACTTTTCGATGGTAAAATGATGACACACGGAAATACCGACATTTTGTATAAACATGCTTTTTGGTATCTCTGACCCTTAAAATGTATAAATCCACCGGAACACGAAAAAAAAATTTGAATACAATAATTTCTTCTATTATAGATAAAGGAATGTAAAGATAAATTTTCTGTAGCTACTAAAAATCTCAAAATGCTATTGTAAATTATTCGTTTAAACCTTCTGCTTTTTAGCGTAATTTTTCTCTTGTAAATAAATTTTGTAATGCAAATTTCAAATAACATTAAGTATAATGCATATTACTTTAAATATTCCCTTTTTTCATAAAATGTTTAAAAAAAATAAAAAAATAAATCATTTAAAATATATTTAAATTGCGTTTACAAATTTGAATCGTTTTCACGAATGGCTGGTATGTTGAAATACTTTAAGCTTCAAAATTGTATATGTATTGCAGTTACATATTTTCAGACTTAATTTATCTAATAAGAATAATATTAAACTTTTACCAAATGTGATTACTTAGTATTGTAAAAGTAAATAAAAGCAAACAAACGTTGTGCATTCAAAATTATAAATACAGTGGGACCCCGATTTAATGCTTCACGGAGTTAACGTCGTTTTAGGTTGATCCCGCCAATTTCCTATACCAACAATGTAAAAAGAAACCCGTACCAGTATGTTACAGCCCTGTTACTTAGGGATAATTTATTCCTCTAACTTGGCTTACAGACAAAGGCATTGTTTTAGTTGGAATCTTGTGTCAACTCCAGTGACCAACACGAATCCAAGAAGAAGATAGACGTGTTCGAAACGCATTTGATATCGTCGGCAAGGAAAAGATTACAAGAGACTGCATTTTCCTTCACAGTTTCATGAAAGTTGCATTTCCGACCCCGGTCCAATCGGAAATCGTCTGCTTTTAGTCACATGCGGAATAACGATTCCATTGAGGTTTATTCAGCAGGTCTTTCTGGGATTTCATTAAACATACAGAAAATGACATCGAAGTAGTGACTTTTGAAACTAAAACATTGTCGACTGACTAATTGATGGAACCGTCTTCGGATGAAATCGATGATGAAAAAGACCGTGCAGTTGTTGAATCAATGCCGTCTTTCAATAAAGATCAAGCAAAAGTTGAGACTTTTTCAAGGACATGAAGCTCAAGCAAAGAATTGGATTCAGTTTTAATGACTGAGACTTCCTTGTGCGTTCGGGAATCTAAAATAAACTTTCAAACCAAAATCTCGGATTTTTTTAGGGTAAAATAATGTAAGTTTTGATTTCTTATTAAAGTAACAAAATGTGTTTGTTACATACAAATCCTTATTTTTTATTTTATGTTTCATTTAATTAATTTAAACTTAATTTTATCATTTCGTAATTTTTTTAAATAACATACGTAAAGTTTTTCTTATAACCCCGATTTAACATTTTCTCGCTTTTAACGACGTTTTTGAGCAGCCCCGTGAACGACATTAAATCGGGTTTCCACTTATAAGGGCTATTGGAAAAATAACACGAAAAGTTGTATAGGTGCAGAGTGAGTAGATTTCCGGTTAGTTATTGAATGAGCTTTATATTTAAACCCCTTCTTATAAAATGTTTCGATGTCATAATAAAAAAAAAAGTTAAAAAAGTTAAATTTTTATTGCTACTTCTCAGATTAAGATAATTTAAATATTTCTCGCATATTCAAAAATGTACGTCTTTGAAGGTGATTTATTTATGATATACTGATAAATTATGATAAACATGATTTATAATGCCTAACTAAGCAACTGTTTTTTTTTTTTTTTTTTTTCTATCGGTTACTTGAAAAATAAATGTTAAAAAATAATTTTTTTATTATAATACATCATTTTTAAACAAAATGCTGATAGGTTTAATTCGCAATAATTACAAAATTTAAAAGGAAGCTTAAACTTTTACAGTCAAATTCAAATACGTATACTCATAAATGACTGCATAATAATGAATATTTACAGTCATAAATCACCCAATCAAAGCAGAATAATTTCATTTTACAAAATGTTTTCTACCTTCTGCTACAAAAAACTAAAATTTTAACTCTTTAGAATTTCAGATGTTTTGCTTATAAAAATTGAAAGTATAAGGGAAGAAACAATAAACTGTTAAGCTAAGTCATTCATATACAACTCATATTCAAAATATTAGAATAATTACTTTTTTTTACAAATTGAAAATATCGTTTGGTAATTCAATGTCTTTTAATGCAAATATGTTAACGATATTTTTATTAAGAACTTATTGTTGATTAAACTTATTTATTATCTTAAAATTAATATCATTTTTAAAAAGACTTATTGAAAAAATAATATTTTGAAAATGCAAAATATTAGAATATTTATTCAAGTGGTTCAAAATATTAGAACATTTCACATTAATTCTCCTTTAATTATCACCAATTTTTAACTGGTGGCATCA
Source organism: Maratus speciosus (assembly GCA_963932465.1). NCBI lineage: Eukaryota > Metazoa > Arthropoda > Arachnida > Araneae > Salticidae > Maratus > Maratus speciosus. Next base: position 65,393,823 of record OZ010789.1, read on the forward strand.
TTGTTTAAATTCAGACATTTTATTTAAAATCAGTATTCTTTTTGCAGTTTGTTTGCTTTTTCGTCTTAAAATGGGTCTTGTGAGTGATATTCTAGAATCTACTAAAATTCGTGTGGTTGGTTTGTATCGACACGGTAAAAATCAATGTTATATAGCAAATTATTCACATTGTTCGCAATCAAGCGTTAGTAAAATATCAACACAATATTCAAAAAATGGAAAGTTTCAAAATAATCGCCGAAATGGCGGCTGAAAACCAAAAACATCTGCTAGAGATGACAGGAAACTGGAGCGTATAATTAAGAAAAACCGTTTTAAAAGTGTACGATTCTTGCACTGAAAATGGAAAAAAGAAGGAGTTGAAGTTTCTACATCGACAATATTACGACGTCTCCAAAAATTTTATTTTGAATCTCGTGTACCGAAAACAAACCTCTCATGACTGCAAAACAAAAGCGTATAAGATTGAACTGGTGTAAATCAAAACGTTTGTGGAGCGAAGGAGATTGGAAAAATATATTATTTTGTGATGAAAATATGTTTTGTGTTTCATATGGTAATCAAGGTATCCGAGTTTGGAGAATGAAGCAAGAAACATTTGATAAAGAATGCCTTAAACGTCCCGTAAAATTTGCTCCTAGTGTCATGATTTCGGGCTGCATGAGTGTAGAAGGACCTGGAAAGTTATGCATCGTCTACGAAAAGGTTAACTCTCTGATATATCAAGAATTTTTTTAATATTACATGATTCCATCAACAGAAGATTTATTTGAAGATAATTTCATCTTTCAACAAGATTTAACGTCACCACATACCTCGGTGTCAACTAAGAATGGGTTAACCAACGCAACATTAAGGTATTTCCTTGTCCACCAAACTCACCAGACCTTAATCCCATGATGATGGGTAATGATGGTGTATAATGTGATGGTTGTATAATGAAGAAAAATCTCCATGAAAATCCTCCTTCAAGTAAAACTGAGTTAGTGGCACGCATAAAGTCTACTTGGGCTAATATTGATAGATATGTTTGTAAATACCTTGTATTTAGTATGCAAGATCGATTGTACGCTGTTATGAAAGCTAAAGGGTATAAAATATTATGAAAGCTAAAATATTAACTACCATTTACTTTATATTCATAAGGTAATATTGTTTCGTAAAATAAAATATTCTAATATTTTAAACCAATCTAAATTTTATTCAAATATTTTGATGTGTTTCAGAAAGCTGTATACCAAATTTATTGTACTGTATTTTATATTTTGTAAATGTTAAAATCTTATCTAAACATTCCAGATTTAATTTATAAGAAATTTTCTTGCATTTACATAGTATCAAAAATAAATAAATGAAAAATAATTTTTTCTTATTACTTTTTCTCAGTTATTCTAATATTTCGAATATGAGCTGTATTAGCGTTCAGGTTAATTTTGTGTTTTTACAGCAAACTAAATAGTATTATTTTTCTTTTTATTCTTTCTTTTCTCTTAAACTGGCTGTTAGTTTTCTTCTATTGATACGTACTGATTATAGTAAGCCAACTGCCAGTTATTATACTATGCTACAAATTACTCAAGCGCTCTTTCCTAGAAAGTTTCAGTATTTAAATATTTTATAAATGTGGCATATAAAGTCTGTATCCCTAATCGGTTAATTAAATATAATATTTAACATGAATGACAATAAATGCCTTAGCTTAAAATTTTACTGCTTTTACAATTATAAAGAGGAAAAATTTTACTTTTTTGTAGCTAAAGGCAAAAATATATTCTCTAAAATGGAATTATTCTACTTTGATCGCGTGAATTATGGTTGTAAATATTCATTACTTTTATGTCATTTATGTGTATACATATGAAGTCAAAACTATTTAAAATACAGGGTGTCCTAGAAGTCTTTGACACATTTTAAAATTCAGTAAAAATCAAGTAATTGTCGTACAGGAGTGCGGTTTGGAGTAAAATTATTCTCAGGATGAAAGGTTTTCATCAAGCGAGTGAGTGAAAATAATAAGTTCTAAATTTAGATCATAGATGGAGCTACTTGCCCGTATGCTTGGTTTTAATGTTTTCAAACATGCGTTTTTTTCTGATTTTCAGATTAAATTTCACGCTGTGACACTGAAATGACGACTCCCAGCGAAAAAAGACAAAGTGTATGCTTCTGTTGGGGCAAACAACAGAATAAAACGAGAATAATTTAGTGAACAAGAGAATTGAATGAAACGAGAATCACGCACGTGATCCATTCAATTCCACAAGCACTGCTAGCCAACACGTGAACTGAACTGGAGTTCCGTTTGAATGTGGCTCGAGCTACAAAGAAGTGCACTTATTGAACTCTTTTATCGGATTGCACAGATTACTCCTCTTTAACGAATTTTGACAAAATAAAATTATCTTTAACTGAGTACTTGAGTTTTTTATGCTTCTGTTTGATTAATTTAAGGTACAGCGCCATCTATGGGAAGTGATAAGAACTAATTTTATTATTAACTTGAAAAAAACCATTTCATCTGGAGAAACATGTTAGTCCCTGTACGACATTTACTTGAATTTTTATTGAATTTTAAAATGTGTCAAAGATTTTTGAAACATCCTGTAAATATATTTTAAAAGGTTGGGTCCACTGAGTCCTTATGTCCATTGTATCCCAACTACCCCTAAGATAAGTATTTGGTCGATCTATTATTCGGGAAAACTATTGTGAACCTTTAACATAGTCTTGTCGAAAAATGTTGACTATGAATAGTAAATTCAAATAACTTTAAAAAATGCGCATAAAATTGAGATTTTATAAATTTATTTTATTTGAAGAAGAATGTATATTCTCCTTAGAGAAGTATAAAATATATTTGTTGACACAGAAAAGAAATTTGGTTTAAAATTTATAAAACTGATAAGTTTAACACTAGAACGACCGCAAATTTTAGTCACGTGTTATAAAAATATTTTACACCAGAATTTTTATTTTAAACTTTTTAACTCATTTATTTAAGTTATTTCACCATGATACATATTTAAATTATTTTAGAAAGAAATTTCTGGTTCGAATCGAAATATTTTTATTTGGTAGCGGTCAAAATGACCGTTATGTTTGTTCTAATGTTAAATATTAAATAAAAATCGGCGTGTTTTGTGGTATTACATTGCTCCTGCTTCTTATGATATTATTAGAACGTAAATAAATATTTAAAGCGCATTAGATCATCGTATAATATAAGCAAAACGTAAACATAATATGAACGTATTCATCAGATGATTTTTTTAAATATTTTTTATAAGCTAAAGTAATACCATTATTAAATAATGAGTGTACATGGATATTATGCAGGATGTTCCAAAATTCGATCGACAAATTTAGAGGTGTTACAGAAGGCATCACGTGAATAAAAACTTACTATAGAACATGGGGTCGCAAACCACTTGTTTAAGGGGTCTTGTACCTTTTAAACGCTCGAAAATTAACGAAAAACTTCAAAGTTTCAATTAGTCTATCTTCAAATTTTTTTATGTATAAACATGAAATTTTTAATATTGATTAAACAGATTGTACTTTGTAATATGCTACCATTAAAAATTTATTAGCATTTTACAGAATTTGTGTACTGTTGAAATCCAAATAGCTCTTTTTTTAACTACAGAAGGCATTGCGCAAATGATATTTTGAGAAAGTATGTATGGATTGTCATGAAATTTGATAAAGATACTAAACAAATATGTGTGTCTAAAATGAACTACTTTAAAGTATTTACAATAATAAAATTTTTGTTATAATTATTTTTATTCATTAAAAATATTTTTTTTTACAAAAATATTTTTTTATATATAGTTAATGAAATAATTTTCGCCTAAGAGTAGGCCATTTTAAACACACATATATATTTAGTATCTTTACCAAATTTCATGACAATCCATGCATCCTTTCTCCAGATATCATGCGCGCAATGACTTATAGAGTAAAAAAAAGAGCTATTTTGATTTCAACAATACACAAATTCTGTTAAAGGCTAATAAATTTCTAATGACAGCATATTACAAAGCACAATCTGTTTAATCAATATCCAAAATTTCATGTTTGCAGATAAAAAAGTTTTGAAGATAGATTAATTCAAACTTTGATTTTTTTTTTGTTAAATTTCCTCACGCTTAAAAGGTACAATACCCCTTAATCAAAAATGCAGGGTATTGTACCCTAACTCAACTTTGGTTGACGGTAATAACTTTTAAAAGAATGAAGTACCGGGTGTTTCAAAAGTTCAGTGCGAAATTTAAACGCGATTAAAAAAGATCTGTTAGTCGGAGAGACATACGGTTTGCAGCTAAATATTTTGCGTTGTACGGGATTTCGTATGACAACAACAAAAAATTTGTTCAAAATCTCGACAATAAAGGGCGCTAATGCAGATAACGACATGGGATAATTCCATATTGCTCACACAATACAAGATTTGAATAGAAAAAAGTGTATATGCTATATTCTTTAACGTATCTGTATCAAAATCTTGCGTTGTGTGAACAATATAGAAATATTAAATGGAGTTATCTATATTAGCGCTGTCTATTGTAGTGATTATGAATGAACTCAATTTTTTGTTGGTGTCATAAAAAATCCCGTAACACGTAATATTTACTTGCAAACTGCATGTGTCACCGACCCATAGTTTTTTTTTTTTATTGCGTTTTACTTTCACACCGAACTTTTGAAATACCCGGTATATTATAATGAAACTTATAACATATATGCTTAACATTGTTGTAAATAAGATAACAACAAAAAAATTGGTAGAATTTTCCATTATACGCGCCATCAGTATGCACTTGACGCTCCACATTTTGCATTGTGATTAACAGTTCAGACGGAGACACCGATTGCGTGAGCGTACTGTTTATGTAGAACTTTTTGTGATGTTATCTCATTTCACACAAAACGTGGTACACATCGTTATAATTTTACTGCCATGTTTTTATTTTTCCCAAAATTATCAACGTCAAGCCGACTACAGTTAAGGTGAAACACCCCGTATTTTTGACTAAATCAGCGGTTTGCGACCCCATGTTCTCTGGAAAATTTTCATGCTTTCGATGCCTTCCATCACCCCTCTTAATTTGACGGTCTAATTTTGCATATATAACACACTATATATATTAATAGTTTAGATTAGTAGTTACGTATTCATTAGTAAAGCCTTTTTCAATGTGTGGTACACGAGGTCTGCGTTTTAGTTCTCTTAAATTGCCAAAAACACAGAAAAAATAAAATTCAATTGAATCCCTAATCCCACCACTATACACTGTAAAAAAAATCCGACCAGTTTTCCTGTAGGAATCGGAAAAATAGTTGCCCTTATCGTACTGGAAAAATTTCCGACTCAGCTCGGAATAAAATCCGTAAAAAAAGGGAAATATTCAATAAAACGGTATTTTATGGATTTTATTCCGATTTTACGGATTTTATTCCGAGGTGGGTCGGAAATTTTTTCGGTACGATAAGGGCAACTATTTTTCCGTTTCCTACAGGAACACTGGTCGTATTTTTTTTACAGTGTAGCTGATTGTCTCAGTATAGTGAAAGGGAACAACATTCTTGTGAAATATTAAAAGTAGTCCTCATAGGTACCCAGTCGTACTTAGAGTATTAAAGTGGTCTCCATTTAGAAAAAGTTTAAGAAACGTTGTTTTCAGAATGAATTCTTTAACACTTTATCTACTGCATTATGATCTATTGTAATTTGTTTTCCGTTTCTACAATGAAAATTAAAGAATATAGATTAAAAAATACTCACCCGTGAAAAGTTTAATACATTAGAGGTAAGTGGTATTTTAAATGCTAAATAACAAGAAGACACTCACAAGTTAACAATAAAAAAAATATTAAATTGCCCTAGTTTTATTTTACACGGGAAAAATGAGGAAAAACTCAAATTTGATGCTATTAAATAAAAAAAGTTTAGGTTTCGATTTTGTTAGCAGTCCTTTGGTTATGCGACACCTTTATTCAAGGGACAACATGTTCTCTCGCATCTCCACATATGCAATAAATGAATTTACTTATGCCATTTCTAGCATAGCAAAAAAGAGCCGGTGCTACAACTTTTTCGATTTCCTTTAAAAAATAATAATGAAACAGAAAAGAAATACCAGAGAAAACATTACTACACTTACAATTTAGTAATTACATAATGAATCAGATAAAATCGATGGATAACTATACGGATGGAAAGTAAGCAAGAAGTTTTTCTCCAATACCAAGTCTACTGTCGGTACTTATAAGTACCGCCGAGTAATTCAACAATTAAATAAAATACATACACCGCTCACTTAAAATAGCTAGTCAAATTGTATTCTGAGATCATAATGAAAAAAAAATTCCAACAGTTATCTTATGTCCTTTAGTATGTTTGCAGCAATAAAAAGACAAGCGTGAAAATCTCTACAAAATGTCGGCACAAAACACATCGACTGTTTCAAAGATGGCCTCTTTCCTCGATAAAATAACGAACCTAGAACTGCTGCTGCTATGTATTCTGAAAAAGTGGAGTTAAAAGATTGTTTTTGCAATGTACCATTAGAATATTAGTGTTATTTACTATGGAATGAAAGTTTAAAGTGAGTGGTACTTATAAGTACCGCCAGTAGATAAAGGGTTAAATGAACCTAGAACCTGTTATTTTAACACAATTTTCCTTATTGAAAATCTATGTTAAGCCTTTAGGGGAGAGTAACCAAATTTGGACCACTTCAGGTATTTTCAGGTGTAACTCACTTCATTTTTGGAAAGTTTGCAAAGTATTTTGGAAGAACATTTGCTGCGTAGAATCTATTCATCTACTAACTGAATAAATCTTTAGAACAATTTCTTTTTGAAAATGTAAAGTTTTATTTTAATTTGAAAATTTTCACAAAAGTGATCCAAATTCAGTGACTGGTCGCCTAAGTTAGACCCGAAATTTCCTAAATTGGACCAAACAATAGTAGGCTGTTTTAATGAGTCTGCGATTAATGAAACAATTAAACAAAACAACAGCAATGAAAAATAATGAAATCAAACGTCTGAAAGTAAGAGGTTTTGTTTTAAATCAAAATGCATTCAAAATATAAATCAAAGTTATAAGTAATTAGGAATATAAATTATATAACTAATTGCCAATTACTTGAATATCATGTAAGAAGTGATCCAAAGCTTACACATGAATTTTGTGAATTTTTTATTCCAGCGCACACAACATGGAACCATATTTGGCAATCTGAACACTGAATTATTTTTGCATTTTTATTTTTCTTACAAATTAGGCAAAATCAATCATCACTGTCTTGATTTTTCTTTTTAGATTCTGAGTCTGTAGACACTTATTTTGCAACAGAAGTTTTTTTTTTTTTACCTTATGTCTGTGGTTCTTCCCTTCCGCCATTTTCTTTCCAATTCAATTACGCTTATTTTTTCAAACTTGATGTTCCAATTACTTTTGTGCTTTGAGAGCTTCCTTTTTGTCGTTTTTTCTATTTTTTTCTTTTCAAGGTTTACATTATTTGGCGAAGATGTTAACGCAGTTGTTTTTCTGGCTCCCTCTGTATTTTGACTTAAATGATTTTGGAGAAGGATCTAACATTTCTAATGATTCTTCGGATTTTTAGGGGGGGGGGGGGTTGTTTGCAAAAAAAAATATTGCATAAACATGAAAAATATTTTTTTATGTTCATATAGGCAAAACTGTGTAAGGAAATTGATTCAGATATAAAAAAAATAAAATATTCAAAAAATTGCATGGGGATATCAAGCCATTATAAAATATTAAAAAATTTTAAAAAATAGTGTCCAAAGCGTACAGCCCTTGAAATACATTACTTACACTGGTGTCCAAAATTAAGGACCAATCACAAAATGCTAATTTTCAATTACGCGAATACTCAAAAGGAAATAATATAATTCGAATAATTACTATTTCTACAGCACAGTTAGTCCATATAACATCTCATTCATGTCACACAAGGTTACAAGTGTCACAGCCACTACGGTGAAGCAAAAAAAATAGTTAATTCCATACATCTCATTATGAGTCTCAAATGATCACTATATGTGACTCCACTGAGATGTCACTGTGACTGCTGCTTTGTGACGAGTCAACATGTGACTTTACAATGTAGTAACATTGTGAGTCTCATGTGACTGTCATCTACAGGCTCAATTTCAAAGTCATCGTGAACGCTGCGTTGTGATAAGTTACCAATGTCACATTAAAGTCACATGATGTCTTTCAGGTGATAGAGATAGATATAGGTGATAGAGAGATTACGGTGAAGTCACCATTGTACTCTTTTGTGAAAAGTACTATGTGACTATAATGTGATATTATTGGGTGACTTATCATAATGAAACATTCATGATGACTTTAAAATTGAGTCAAAAATGGCAGTCACATGAGAATCACAATGTAACTACATTGTAAAGTCACCTGGTGACTCGTCACAAAGCAGCCGTCACATTGACGTCTCAGTGGAATCACATATAGTGATCATTTGAGCCTCATAATGAGACGTGAGGAATTTCCTATTTTTTGTTTCAACGTAGTGACTGTGACACTTGTGACCATATGTGACATGAATGTGATGCTATATGGACTAGCTGTGCTGTAGGGATAGTAATTATTTGAATTATATTATTTCCTTTTGAGTATTCGCTTAATTAAAAATTAGCATTTTGTGACTGGTCCTTAATTTTGGACACCAGTGTACTTTTCAAATTTATTATCGTATATCTGGTCCAATTTAAGCAACTCAAATTGGTCCGATTAAGGCAACTGCGCTCTTTTTGAAAAGAAATAATCTCAAGACTAACAACATAAAAGAAAGCAAATAAATCCGCGTGAAAAATATAAAGTAATAACAGGAATTTAGATATGCATATGAAAACATAACAACTGACCTTAATTTTAAAGTATTCTCGTACGTTTAGTACGAAAAAATTAGATCAAAACAGTTATTTTTTTTTTTTTAAATTGTCTGAAAACAGCACGTGGAAAGCGGGCGCTTCTTCTAATCATAAATGACGTCATTCGGATTAGTAGGATTTCAGCGGTAGATGACGTCTCTATCTGTGATTAACGGCAGAATTGCAGCGGTCCATTTAAAGCGGCGGTCCGAATATGGCTACTTTCCACTATATCCTGACGGTACTTTTAGTCACCATTAAAGAAAATTCAATATACAATTTATTTAATTCTTCTACTAATAAAAATAGATTGCATTTTTCATACAAAATAATTTGTTCAATCATATTAAGATAGCAAAGGGACACAGTCTAAGCTAAATATTTCTCAATGTGGTTATTTTCTCAACCTTTTACCTAGTTGTAGCTTTTATGCTATTTTAAAATGTTATACGAAAAATTTGCAACTACAAAACAATTCTCTATTACAGATAGGATTATAATTTACATAGTTCTTATAAGAATTGTGAGATTTCCATAACAGTAGTTTTTGTTAATCTAATTATTCTCGTAAATATTTCGGAAAAATAGCTCTAACTCCCAAATTATTAAATCGGTTTTAATAAAAAAATATCTAAAAATCAAATTATTATTATACATATAATAAAACACACATACACACATAAATAACGCCTGCATTCAACAGTTAAAGGTATCTTTAAATATTATACAGACATACATACAAGAAATACAATAAACCCAACTGGAGTGAAAAATTAGCCAGAGCCAGGAATCGAAACCGAGATCACAGTATACAAGACTGCTGCTCTAACCACTCAGCTACTCCGGCCGATATCTTAGTCTGCAATTTTTCTCTAATAAACCATGTTGGGGAAGTCATGTTATCATGTTCATTAGTGAGAAATTGCAGACTCAAGTATTGGCCCGAGTAGCTCAGTGGTTAGAGCAGCAGTCTTGTATACTGTGGTCCGGGGTTCGACTCCTGGCTCTGGCTAATTTTTCACTCCAGTTGGGTTTATTGTATTTATTGTATGTATGTCTGTATAATATTTATATATACCTTTAACTGTTGAATGCAGGCGTTATTTATGTGTGTATGTGTGTTTTATTATATATTGTAGTATGAGTGTTTTGTTATAATTATCGTAGATCGATGTAATAGTAAAATCTATTCGTCGTTGTCCTGTCATCCAAGGCTGTCGTATAGATGGCTGGTGATTTCCACAACATGGTTTATTAGTGAGAAATTGCAGACTCAGGTATCGGCCGGAGTAGCTCAGTGGTCTTGTATACTGTGGTCCCGGGTTCGATTCCTGAGTCTGGCTAATTTTTCACTCTAGTTGGGTTTATTGTATTTATTGTACGTATGTCTGTATTAATATAATTATATACCTTTTATTATTATACATGTTGTTTTAGATATCTTAGACATTGACAAAAATAAATATTCAGGAGAAAAACATTTTTAATTCAAAATTCATGATATAAAGAATAAAACATAAGATTCTGCGGACATAAATATTTACCTCTTTTCAGAATATCTATTTCGTGAATAATATTTTTTTGTTCAAAAGTTAAACATTTATGGAAAATCCATTATCTGGAAAAGTATGGCTAAACCTTAACGTATTTTTGATGCAAAATATTGACATTCAATAATGTATTATACTAACTGAAAAAAAATTGCATAACACTCAGATTTTGAAAATTCATTTTATCCTAAAAAATAACATGCTTTCTTTATACTTAGCATAAAATATGTAAATTTTCATAGATTAGACAACAAAAAATATAATACGGTGATACGATTAAACTAAGCGAAATCTTCTATTGCATGGTCTGTAATATTTCATATTTACATCCAATTTTATAAGTTAAAAATGTTAGATAGCCTTTTTTTAATCTTTTAATTACATTACATAAAATAATTATTATCTATTACGTACGAATTTGTGTATTGGTGGTTAAACAAAAATTATGAAATTAATAAGAAATAACACGCCATTTTTTATTAATAAAGCGGTCAACAATTGTAAATTGTATAAAATATATGAATTATGAACCTAGATACGGTAATACAAAAACATTTTTCTCGAAGAATTCGTGAAAGACCATGCAAACTGCGTAAAACATTGGAAAAGTTTCTAATGTAAAATGAGCGGTTAAGAGAATTCAATTTAAGAGGATGGTAGATGTTAAAATTATTTTTTTTTTAATTTTCATCATAGAGATATAAAATTTGTGGAAATATACATTTCACCATGAGTACATAATCTACCTTATAAGAAATTTCCAATCTTATTATAATTTTAAGATAAAAAAAATTCAATTTTAAAACGAAATTTTAAAATGCTCCCTGCGTTATAATTTTTGAGATATTTCCTCGATTTGGTATTTTAGTCACCTAAAACTCTATTACAAACCCATCTGTGCATCTACCTTTTAATCCCTTGAATACTTATTTTTTTAGAGATTAGTTTTCTGATTTCGATATCGATTTCCATGAAAATTTAGATTTTAATAAGCTAAAAATAAAATTTAATTATCTTAATGAAGTCGAATTTTAAAAATGCTTATAGAGTTTTATTGTAAGTAATATCAGAATTCGTACTTATTAATTTCATGATTTTTGATCAAATATTATGATGCATGGAGTTTTTTAAAAATCTAAAAACGGTTGAAAAATCAGTTAGGAGAAAAGAGATTCATTAAGAGTATATTAAAGGGCTGGAAAATAGCTTGCGTACAAAATTCAAACGCTTGTAACTTTGCGTAAAATAATCGCTTTTGCACGCGGTTTTTCAAAAATGGCTAAGAACAAACTGGGGAATAATAATAATATTCGCAGAAATAATTTTCGGTTTTTGGTTCGATTTCCGCTCAGATAAATGTCCACGATCCCCTTAAACAAGCAGTTATCGACGATTCTGATGGCTTTCCCCCTATCTAATAAATAAATAAATAAATAAATAAATAAAGCAATTTAACAAATTACAACGACCATTTGGAAAATTATTTTTTCAAAGACTAAAATTTAAGGCATAAAAAATCGCACGGAGTTGATCCTACATTACGCCATGAATTAAATATTAATAGTGTTATTACACATAAAAATTGCAAGCGACAAAAATCGCCGGCGACTCGCCAGATTTCCTGAAACTTACATATTATCCACCTGAAACTTACGTATTATCCAAGCATTTCATTGGCTGTTCGGGAAAAGTCTTTTCCATCGCAGAAATCTGACGACCCATTTTAAATGAAATTTCATTCTTAAACTTCTAAACATCCCACAATATTACTTTTTACACCGTCGTATAGAGAAAAAAATGTACTTTTAAATGCAATTTGTTTGAAAGCTGTATCTCAGTTTGTTTCTGAGTTATTAATTTTTTTGTAGTTTTTATTACTTTTTTGTCATAGTGGCAACAGAAATATCCATCTCTGTTGAAAGTAAAGGGAAATACAGATTACTGTATAGACTAATCAGAAAACGAATAAAATGCGGATTCAACCAATGAAAAGATTTAGATATTTTTTGATTTCCTACCCTGACGAGGACAATAACCATTTTTTCAAATGGTTAATATATATATATATATATATATATATATATAGCTCGTAAAAGATAAATCGAAAATCCTAGATAATATTATGGTTACAGGTTTATGAATATGTTTCTTAGATGCACGCGTTAGTGCATAAACTATAAATCAGTTTTAACATAATTTATAAATTTATCATAAACAAAATTTCAGCTTCAAATTCGAGTCAAATATCGCTTTTTTACATGTAAAAATTTCAAGCTGAAATAAATTTAGAATCTGATACATTAACAATATTTTCTTTCTGGAAAATCTGTTTTAAATATAAATTTTTGCAGACATATCTACTATATATATCTACTCCTTTCACATGATTATCTGTAACGTGAATAACATTCGAATTTTTTCGTGATATAAATATTTGGGTGATTCATTACCCGGGAAAAATATCTTGAAACTTTAACATATTTTTTATGTAAAATAATGCTTTCAAATAATGGATTGAATTAAGTAAAAAAATTACTTATAACATAAATATTTTGTAAAAAATATTTCATATACTATAAAATAATATTATTTGTTTTAGTTAAGGGTTCCTATGCTCCAAGGACATTCAAGGATTTTTGACTAGAATATTTGTAAAGTGATATTTGTCTTATTTAATGAAAAAAAAAAATATTTTCAGAGATAGCGGTATTTTACGAATTTTCTAGTAGTAAAACACCTAAAATTCCCTGAATCTCCTGATGTGTACGAACCTTGAATTTGTTTTAGTTCAGGGTTCCTATGCTCCAAGGACATTCAAGGATTTTTGACTAGAATATTTGTAAAGTGATTGTAAAGTCGGGGCCGCTCCTCTGACCATCCCATGTGGCGTATTCCTTTTTAAAAATAGCACTTCTTTTTTAAATCAAAGATTATTGAGTTTATTTAAAAAGAACATGAAGACATTACAAGACGACACAATGATGATGACTATTTACACTGAAAAAAATAAAGGGTTTCACAAGGTGCACAACCTTCATATTAAACTCCACGAACTACACTTCACTATATTATTAACTTGTATTACAAACTACTCAAATTATAATCCTTTGGTGCTCTTAGCACCCGATATACTTCCGTTTTCACAAATCTAAAAAACACGCCGGCCAACATGCACGGCTCGGATACCCTTCTCAAAAATCGCTTTTACTCTGAAAAAAAAATATCCACCTCTCTCTCCGCGCGCGCAACCCATACCACGTGACGTATGGCGTTGGCGCCAAAAGAATCGAAAGAGAAATTAATCTAAACGTTTCCAGACATCACACCCCCCACCCAAGATTGAAAATGGGGGAGGGGGTCCCTCAATTTTCTATCTGAAATTTAGTCTGGAGACGTCCTTATACTCCATTTTTTTTTTTTAACAAATTACCCAAATAAAAATAAAAGTTAACAAATACATATAAAAAAAAATATACAAACTACATGTCTGAAGAATCTGGACACGCTGCCTAAAGCACAACTTATTAACACTCTTCTTATCTACTAATATAAAACATAATTAATACTTAATAATTACAATAATAAATGCAATAATAAATAAAACATAAAAAAGGAAACAAAGGTTGTAGTAACACACTAAATAAATTTTGAATCAAAACTTTAGAGTAAACAGTCACTTATCAAATAGTTCATGAAAGTTTTTCAAAGTTTATGTTCTTATCCAACAGTCTCAAGTCTAGACAGTGCGTCTGCATTTATCAACTTAGCACCAGGTCGATGCGAAATCACAATGTCATATTTTTGCAGTGCTAATGCCCACCGTTGCAGTTTGGAAGATTGGGGGGCATTTTTGGTGATGAAAGTTAGTGGATTATGATCGGTGATAAGTTCCACAGGTGATCCAAAAATCCACGTTTCGAACTTCTTGAGACTCCAGATGACCGCATAGGCCTCCCTTTTGATCGTCGGCCAAGCCTGTTGAGTTTTAGTGAGCTTTTGACTGGCATAGCTTACTGGGTACAATACTCGATAAACATGCGCCGATGCCGATTGCAGATGCGTCGCACTCGATGACAAATGGTACTCCTATAACGGGAGTATGTAGACTAGGTGCTTCGATAAGACCCCTTTTCAACTCATTAAATGCCCGATCATGGTCTTCTAACCAACACAACTGTTCTGGACTCTTCTTTTTCGTCAGTTCGGTTAGAGGATATGCTACTTCAGCATATTTAGGAATGTAATCTCTGTAATAATTACATAGACCAAGAATACTTTTCAACTGCTTCTTCGTTTGAGGCACTGCTAACCTTCGAATAGTCTCCACTTTTCCGGGGTCGGTCCGATGACTGCCGGACCCGATGATATGTCCTAAGTATTTGATCTGCGGTTTTGCGAATTCACATTTTTTCAAGTTGACTGAAAATCTTAAGTCTGATATCTTAGAAAATATCTTTTCTAGATGCACCAAATGTTCAGCAAATGTTTCAGAAAAGACGGCTATGTCGTCTATATATGCTCTGGCGAACTCCTTGTATTCGGACAGTGCTCTGTTCATTTCTCGTTGAAAAGTCGCAGCTGCGTTTTTGAGCCCGAAGGCCATCACTTTAGAGCGACACTGAGCCCTGTGAGTTTTAAAACACGCCAGATTCTGGCTCTCTTCTTCTAGTGGTATGGCCCAATACCCTTTCAATAAGTCTATTGTAGTTATGACATTGGCCCTGCCAATACTGAACAATAGATCGGTGGCATTTTCCATTGGGAAATCATCAGTCACTGTAACTGCATTAAGCACTCGAAAATCTACGCATAGGCGCAAGGCCCCATCCTTCTTCATTACGCACACTACTGGGTGTGGCGCCTCTGCCTCACTTTCTTCAATCAGACCTAGTTCCAATAACTCCTCAATTTGTTTATCTACTTGAGGTTTCAAGGTCTCAGGGATTCTGTAAACATACGGCTTTTTCTTTTCTGCGTCACTTATTCTTATTTTATGCTCTCCTACCTTAGCTATTTGCACTTTTCTAGAAAATAGTCCTTTATATTTATACAATAAATCTAACATTTTTTCTTTCTCCACCTTTCCTAAATGACTTAAATCAACTTCTTCTATATTGAATAGGTCGGAGTTATCTTTCGTACTGGGGGTGGGATGGACCTCCCCTAATTCTTCCTCATTTTCGAAGATCACCCCCACCGCCTGTACCCTAGGAGTAAATTTTCTTATCTTATTTACGTGGACATTTCTAACATTACCGTTCATTAATTTCACTTTGTAAGAATCAGGGTTACATCGCGCCACTATTTCGGCTGGCCCTGTCCACCTCGCGTAAAGTTTGTTCGTGGAGTCCGGAATTAATAAATATACTTGGTCCCCCGGTCTAAATTCCTTATAAATCGCTCTTCGATTAGCGTACTTCGCATACGAGCTTTGCTTAACCTCCGACACTATTGCCGCTTGTTCCGCCGCCCTTTCTAAATTAATTTTTAACTCCTGGAGGTATTCGGTCGCGCTCTTTCCTAGATTTATAGGTAGTGGGATTTCGCCTGCCCATGTAGATTTTAATACCGCCAGTGGCCCTCTGGCCTCTCTTCCGTACATTAATTTGAATGGCGATACGCCCGTAGTGCTATTCGGAATTTCTCTATACGCAAATAATAAATAGGGAATGTGTTTATCCCAATTTTTAGGGTCACTACGAATTATATGGTGTAACATACGTTTCAATACCTGATTATACCTTTCAACTAATCCCGAGCTCTGTGGGTGCCCCGGCGTAGCAAATCTAAGAGCCGCTCCCAGCCTAGCATGAAACTCTTGTATTAACCCTGATATAAAATTTCTACCTGATCACTCGCTATTACGCGGGGTATTCCTGTCCGCATAAATATCTCTAACAATGCATCGCACGTCACTTTAGACGTAATTGTCCGTAACGGAACTGCCTCTGGCCATCTCGAATGTTGATCTACCAAAGTAAGTACGTATTGATGCCTACGCGCTGACGGAGGTTCAATTTTTCCAATTATGTCAATATTTACAACGTCGAACGGAAGTTCCGGTCTCTCAATAGGGACGATGGGTATCTGATCGCTGACCCTCTCCCTGCTCCGTAGTTGGCAATCCTTGCATGACGCACAATATTCTTCCACATCCCGCGACATACCTGGCCAAAAAAATGAATAACGAATTCTCTCTTTTGTTTTTTTCATGCCAAGATGATTAGCGAAAATCGACTCGTGCGCAGTTTTTAAAATTTCCCCCCTCCTCACCTTTGGTACCACTAATTGCGTAACTTGATCTCCCGAAACTCTTTCCCTATGATAAAGCAAATTGTCTACAATAACAAACCCATTTTTCTCGTTTTCTGCATCTTTGAAAGCTCCCTGTAACGATTCGCAACTTTTCTGTTGCGCCCTGTAAATACTCGCATCTGATTGACGACCCACATTTAAATCTTCGCTATTATTTTTCTTTTCAATACAGCTAATCATTAATTCTTTTTCTGCAGTTTCATTTTGACTTAATAAACATAAATTCTCATCATTCATACTTTGATGCTCCCTTTCACTACACCCTGCTTTTTCACATTTAATTTCTTCCCCCCTTTCTGACTGCAACTCCTCCGTAGACACACCATCTAATCTATTTTCTTCCCCTCCACTCTGAACTGATCGTAATAATTCATAAATCGTTGGCGTGATAATACATGACCCATATAATTTATCTGTTGCTGCGAACAAAACATCTACGCTATTAACTACACTATTTGAGTCTCCGGAATCTAAAGCTATAGGTAAAGTTATAAGGTCAGCGGTTATTTTTTCTCCAAATGCAGATATCAACTGAATTTTTGAATTTTCATTATTCCTAAATGAATCCGGTATTTGATTTGAATTAATTACTGGAATTTCGGCCGCGTTATCGATCAATGTATTCACTTTCCGCCCGCCTAACAACACATCCTGATACTGCAAAGCTTGCGTATTTATTGCCTCATTCTCAGGACATAAAGCTGTCACTTTAGCAACTAATTTATCATCATGTTTATTTTTCTCAATACCCGATTCCTTTTTCGTTTGATTTCGAAAATTCCCCATTTTATTTTTATCTTTATTATTCGGACAGAAACGTAAATGAATTGCTTGTTTACATAGCCTACAAATGTCATTAGTTTTTCTTTCTCGAGAAAGAACATTATTTCTGATATGAGGTGGGATATATTTCCCATGATTCACACTTCCGGTTTCATCATAGTTGCGAAAGGATTTTATCGGTCTATCATATAATTCCGAAAAAGTTCTACCTTTTGAAGTAAACCAATTATCGCATAATTCCGCGATTTGGCGTGGTTTTAACCAGTCATCCATTTGCTTTAATTTAACATAACTTCGCGTTTCTGAATCTAATGAACTCATTAATCTATCGGTAACAATTAATTCATTAAGCGTATCGAAATCATTTACTTTCCTAAGCTGACAATAAAATTCCCAATTAGCTCGGATTCTGCTCGCAAATTGTAAATGGTTTTCATTTTTCATTCTTTTTGCCGTAAGGAAATTTTCTAGACAAGCTTCCGGGGTAGGTTGAAATTCTTTTAAAATTAAAGCCTTAACCTTCGAATAACTCTTCATTTCATTTGAATTGACATAAACTAATAAATGTGCGGCACGTTCACCCACTAAATTTAGTAAAATTTCAACTTTTAACTCCTCCGAAACATTTTTCATTTCGAATGCCTTTTCGAGCGAACTAAAAAATAAATTCCACGCTTCCGGTTTAGTCGGGACTGGCATACTCAGGGTTCTAACACTTTTAATTAAAGATTCTAAAGAATTAGTATGGGATTTTTGTCCATCCCCCCCCCCCGAATCCAAATTCTTATCATCTGTTACCTTCGCCATTTCTAATTGGGCTTTAATGACTTCTAACTTTGTTCGTTCTAATTCTAGTGCAGTGTCCTGTTCCGATTTGACATTTTCTTTCTCAATTTTTAGTAACTCGGCTTCACGTTTTTCTTTTTCTGTCCTATCTGATACAGTAGTAATTAAAAATTCCTTTACAAATTCAGCATCCTTAGCAAATTGGTCGCTTCCCTCAATGAGTGTTTTCAAATCTACAATTCTATGCTCTAATTCTACCTTTAAACCTAATTCAGTCGCGACGACAACTAAATCTTCTTTTTTCAGCCCTTTAATGCTAAACATTTTTCTTTTTCAATTCAAACACTTTTATAATAATCTCTACAGATAACAGATACTCTCATATTAATTAAATAAATCAAGGAATAAATGTCATACTACAAGTAGCATGTTTCTTCTGACATGCTTAAATCAATCATAAAAATAGATCATATACTTTTCTCTTTATCTATTTAAAATATCTTCAAACACTATCTTCAATTAAAATAAATAAACATGCAGCTTACTTTTAATAGGAGCTCTGGTGCTTCGGAAATGAGAGCGTGTAAAGTCGGGGCCGCTCCTCTGACCATCCCATGTGGCGTATTCCTTTTTAAAAATAGCACTTCTTTTTTAAATCAAAGATTATTGAGTTTATTTAAAAAGAACATGAAGACATTACAAGACGACACAATGATGATGACTATTTACACTGAAAAAAAGAAAGGGTTTCACAAGGTGCACAACCTTCATATTAAACTCCACGAACTACACTTCACTATATTATTAACTTGTATTACAAACTACTCAAATTATAATCCTTTGGTGGTCTTAGCACCCGATATACTTCCGTTTTCACAAATCCAAAAAACACGCCGGCCAACATGCACGGCTCGGATACCCTTCTCAAAAATCGCTTTTACTCTGAAAAAAAAATATCCACCTCTCTCTCCGCGCGCGCAACGCATACCACGTGACGTATGGCGTTGGCGCCAAAAGAATCGAAAGAGAAATTAATCTAAACGTTTCCAGACATCACAGTGATATTTGTCTTATTTAATGAAAAAAAAATATTTTTAGACCTAGCGGTATTTTACGAATTTTCTAGTAGTAACACACCTAAACTTCCCTGAATCTCCTGATGTGTACGAACCTCGTAGTAAGACATAAAAGATGTATATTATCTTATACACGTAACATTTATATTTTGAAAATTTATTTATCTTAAATAAAATATATTTTTTCTCTCTGTGAAGCATAGAAGATTTATGGTTTAAAAAAATACCCGCATTTTATACGCATGATATAATTAAATATCAAAAGAAAATTTGTATTCTATGTTCTAAAATCTATAAATACATTTACTTTTTATATGAGCCGTTCATTTTGAAAGCTGTGCAAATGCATTTTATGTTATTGTTAGATGTTTAATGATTTGTATTTGAAGGGGTTTAAAAATATTTATAAGCATTATAAGATTTCGGTACTTCTTAGTTATCCCGTCGACCAATTTCATCAAATTATATAAATCGCTAAACCACTCGCCAAATTATATAAATTGACATAATTTTTATTTTAAATAACGAAAGAATAAATAAATTAGTAAAACATTAATTAAAATACAAATAAAACGCCGAATTAATGGTTTTATTGGCCATTATTAGCATTTAGTCTTACAATTAATTAATTAATGGCAAACCATTATTGCCATTTAATCTTACAATTTGGCGTCAGTAATTTGGTCGACGGGATAACTAAGAAGTATCAAGATTTCTTATATACACTGGTCGTACAAATTAAAGAATAATAACAGAAATAAAACTAATACTCAATGAAAAATTTGTAATAGAAATTTGTACAAAAGCATTATTTCACATAAATTACATCATTTGGCAGTTGATTATTCTCAAAATACTGAAATTAAAACCAAATTTATGGAAATTGGAAAACGATGACAAATTTAAGACACTTCTTGTGGAAATGTTTTTCTTTAATATGGAGTACAGTCACCTCGGACAGATATGCATACCTCACATCTTAAATTTATAGACTTTTTCAAAGTGTTGAGCAAGTCTTGCGGAATTTTCATCTCCAATTAAATTATGCCTTTGAGCCATAACAAATACTAACCACTCTCAGACACCACATTCACTTTAAACAACATTTCAGGCCAGGAATCCAACATGCGTCCATAGCGCACCACATTGTCAATCAGAGAATTTGCATATTTTGCGCATCTAACGTATGCGCGGAAGTGCAATTTTGTGTTCAATTGTATTTAATTAACATAAATTATTGCTGCATTGGACATTGGTTGCAACATTAACTTAGTTAGCATATTTTTTCTCATCATTTTTCTCATATTTTTCTCATAAAGATGAGGGGCTGTATCCAAATATAGTATATGTTACACATTATTGCTCGTACACAATGTTGCACGTACTACTATATTTGGATACAGCTCCTATCTTTTTGCTTCCTTTAGGGAACAACGGATTTCGAACTTATTCTATCGACGATCACTTTCAGAATTTTCAAGCTACGTTTTTGAAACCGTCACAAAAGTTGCTCTGTACGTTTAGCTAATGTATTATGCACATTATAATTTGATTGCTTTCGCGCATGCGCAGTGAAACGTTATTTAGTGAACCTTCTTAATTTTCATCCAATATTATTCTTTAATTTTGATTACAGGGTATTGTTTGCAATGTCATTTGTCATAGATCCTAAAATGAACATTATTTTATATTAAGAACTCTGCAAATTATATGCAAAAAACTTGGAGAAATTTGGGATTGTTTTTATAAAAACTTAATTTCTCCACGAGTATGCTATCCTCATAAAAATGAACACAGTTTACAAGAAGAAGCCTACTAATCATTTTCTAAAATTTCAACGCTTTTTCGCCGACATTAGTTTTTACAGGGTTATCCAAAAGATATTCGTTTTTCTTTAATTTTTGGACGGTCCCCTGTTTGGTTTCCGGAACAAATCTTCTCTGAAATATATGGCGTCTACGATGCTATTTACAAGCCTGAAGTTTAAGGATAATTCCTCATTTATTTTTCTAGATATTTCACAAAACGTCTAAATTCGCAGTGACCGGTCATCATTGCCCATATAGTGTATATGTAGGGAAGATATAGTTAGTGAATATTATTTAATATATTCATGGCGAAATTCTGATTATGTTTGTTAATATTATGCAATGTAAAAAAATAAATATATTAAAATTGGACTCGCCTGACTTTAAAAATCGAGGCATTAGAAATATCGTTGAGCTAATAATTTATTAGTAAACCATTTATACTGATATTAGCAGATATTTATTGTGAATTAATTGAAAACATAAATTTTGTGTTAAAATTGTTATAAGATTTAGCTTAGCTAATTTCTTTCATAAAATGGATTTGCCCCATATTCGAAATCAGCGGCTCATATTATTATTTAAACGTAATCAACACATATATATATTTTAATATCAAATAAAACAAATGTTACAGAATATGTATGTATTAAAATACAGATGGTTATCAGAGTATGGAAACTATTAAGAAAGATACGAATTCTTTTAGTAATAAACCATATGCTAACTTCGGTATATTATATAGTGAATTAATTTGTAGGGATGTGGGAAATATAGAAATTGTGAAGCGTAGTTGCGATAACGTAATACTATTCTTGGTGGAGAAATCATGATAATGGCCTGTAAACTGTGTGGAATTCCAGAGAGTTTATGAAAAAGCCTTCTATAATAGAACTGCTTATAAAATATCAAGAAATTGCTGTAATTGTAAGTTTAAAACGGTACATAATGGATCGTATTTAGATAGTTTAAAAATAATATGCATTTTGATATTTTCCATAGACATTTCAACGTCATACTATTTTTTTTATTATTAAAAATGTAACCAATAAATTATTATTTATTAAAAAAAGTATACCATATTAAATGTAAATATTTTGTTATTTTCTCAAGTAATATGTTGGAGAATTAATTTTAAAGAAACTATCCTTCATGTATTCATTATTGATCATACTTATTAACATATTACGATGGTGATTTGTAAAGAAAGCGAAATAAATGACATATGTCAGCATCAGTTGGAATAAAATCTACGCAACAGATAGCACCAACCTTGTGCTCAAAGGTCAAATTACATATTGTTCTGTTAAGCATTAATCAATTTGGCATTGCTTTGAATAAAGCTAGAAAAATAGGTAAAACTGAAACGCGCACTCTTATAAAATATTTTGTGAAAAAAACGGTGGAAGGCATCCGAAATTCCCATAAAGATATGCAGGATTCTTTAGGATACTGTTGCCTATCATTTACGACTGTGAACAAGTGGGTGACTGATTTTAAACGTAGTCGTGAGAGCCTAGAAGCTGACAGATGAGTGGGCGACTAAAAACTGCAAACAACGCCTGAAATCGTCTTAAAAGCTCACGGTATGGTTATGTCGTATCATCGTTTAAAGGTATCCGAAATGGTTAAGGATATATGCATCTCAGATGAAAGAAAATTTCATATCCTAACTAAGGAATTAGGGATGAAAATGCTTCCAGTACAATGAGTGCCGCGTACATTGACAATGGATCAAAAGCGCCAGAGAATGAGAATTTTCAAGAACGTCTAGATTATTTTAACGCAAATAAAACCGATTTAGTTACAATAGATGAAACTTGGGTTGTCTATTAAACTCTGAGACATAGCAGAAAGCAAAACAATGTAGACATTGTGGTTCTCCACCACCAAAGAAACCACAATCCGTGAAATCTGTTGGTAAAGTTATGGCGTCAGTCTTTTGAGATGCTAAGGGAATATTACTAATTGACTGTCATCCCAAGGGTCGAGTAATAAATGGTGAAAACTGTGCTAAACTTCTAGACCGAGTTATAAAAATTCTTGAAAAAAGACCTGGTTTGCTTAAGAAGAAATTCACTTTCAATTAGGGCAATGCATGTCCCCACACAAATGTGTTAGCAATAAGAAAATTGAATGGTTGGAAGCACAATTGGTTGAAATTATTTGGCTCTTTCTTGCTTCCATCTATCACCATGACTAAAAAGTTTCATCCTGGGAAATGATGTTCCACGAAAAAAAGAAGTAAAAGCAGCTATCGACGACTATTTTGAACGACTTGAAGAATTGCACTTTCGTGATTGCATGGTGAATTTGGAACACCGTTGGATGAAGTGCATTGAATTTAAAGGAAGATTAAGTAGAAAAATAAAACACATTTAAAAAAAATCTCATTTTCCCTTTATTTCGCGAAATTTTCAAATCTCCGTCGTAACTACAACTTATATCAATATATCACAAGAAAAAAAACATCTTGTTAATTCACTCAGATGTCCTGATTTATATTAAACTTTTTACTTGATACATTTACGATATATTCTTTATTCAAAATCTCTTTTAAACATAAAATTTTCGAGGCACAAATATTTATTTCCCCTATGCATTCTTCATGAATAACATTTCGCTTTCTTTGAAAAGATAAATATCTGGTATATCTATTACTCAGAAAGTATCGTGAAAATTTTTCGCGTTTTTGAAGTAAAATATTGGCGCTGAATAATGGATTGAATTAAATAAAATCAAAGCACATAATACTGAGATTTAAAAAGTTACTTTTAACATGAAAAATAATATATTTTCTTTCCAGTGAAACATAAAATATGCATGCTTACATAGAAAATGAAAATGAAAATTCTCATACATTGATATGCTTAAATGTTACAAGAAAATTTGTATTATATGATTTCTAATACTTCAATGCTGATGAAACTTGGCTTCTTTTCAAATTTCCTATGCCTTAATCCAAAGTAATTTTTTAATTCTAAATAATTATTCATATTAAATTTAACAAAATATTTATTCAATCAATTATACGATATCACAGGATCGCTTCTTCAAAAGTGCACCATTTGTGCAAGATAATTTAAGCTTTTTTGTCTCAAAGCTTACACGCAATTTACAACTACATTTCATTGGTAGTTCAGTAATAAACACTGTATATCACATCAAATCACTAGCGGGGTTGTCATATAGAAGCAACACCTGGTTTTTATTTTACAATTACAATCACATTTTCGGCAATTCCCTTTGTTTCTTATAACTCAAACATATTGATCACGTGTTTTTTTTACACATATTACAGAAAATTATTTTTACATTATCTGTATGAATAATCATTAAAATTCTGACTTCTAAAATGTCGGTCCTAATTACTGTAGAAAAAATAAAACTCTTCTAAAACTATGATTTTTCCAATTTTTCTTAATTTGTTGTTAATTAATATTGAAATGATAACGTAATCTTAGTTTGAATTATGCAAGTTAATGTCATCGTAACATATAAGTCGTAAAAAATTCCATGTATAAAAAATCACTCCGAAAAATAATATTTAGTATTAAACTAGGGTAAAATCACTGGTGATGGCCAGGTTAAGGACATAATTTTGGTTTCCAGGGTATAAATACTATACCAAGAAAATAGAAATATTTTAATTTGCGTGATTTGTTTTACAAAAATGTTTAAAAACATCAGTGAGTGCACACCTCACACCAGCAATGGCCCGTCATTGCAACAGTGATGAGCCACCGACATCAATCATTTTTGTGGTCATTTTTGGCCGCCTTTATCCTTGGTCTTTAATTCGACATCTGAGATTTGTTGTTGGCCTTCTCAGTTTATTTTACTCCCCGTTTTCTGGTTTGCTTCATTTTTATGGACTTCTTGTTTGATCCGATCATTGGCATTTGGCCATGCTTGTGATGTCATAACGAAAGGATCAACGAAAGGAAATAACTATCAGACATCCTATTCCAATTCCTTACGGGACTCTGCAGCCATTCAAGGATTTCGTTTAATCAATGAGAGTGAATTTCAAGTGGATAGGGAGAAGGGTATCAATTTTCGTGCTTTGTTAAACTATCTTCTTCGGTAGTTTTCAGTTAGTGCCGAACAATTTTCAGATTTTTAAGAACATTTCCGATGTTGTCGTTACTAGGGCTGGTACTTAGTTTGAATATTTTGATGTTTACAGGGTGTGGGTCCTCTTCTTTCAATGAGTTCGTTGCCGTTTCCGTGAGCCTGGTTTAAATGTTTTCTTTTTTCCAGAAGCTTACAAAAAAGGTAAAAAAGCTTTCAAATCTGCCTTTGGTGGTTGTTGAGCATTTCCGACATTCTTCACGACATTCTCTCCGAATACTTGATGGAAGTCTTTAATCGATAGATTTTGCAAATTTTGTGGCATTCAAAGACGTATTACAACTAGTAACATTTTAAATATTGATAATGATGTGATCCTTACACTTTGAATGGTCTACAGCATTTTGCATCGATTGGATAAAGTCTGTTGCCTTGAAACGTTTTCATAGCCATCGCCATATCACTTCTAGCGCGATTTTCAGGATTGAGCAATGCGCACGCTAGCGAAGAAGGGCCTTGTAACAATTAGTTTTTAACCGACGAAAATTGGCATCGTCACAGGTTTTAAGAATGTGGTTTGTGTTTCTGTATAAAACGATTAATATTATCTGTAGAGGTTTTAAAATTTCCTTTTTTCGCGATTAAAATATGTTTTGCGTCCCTCTACAAACCAAATTACCGGCACGCAAACATCGTCCATCGCTAGAAAACAAAGCGAAGACATTTCCTATCGTTTACGTTTTTGCACTCATCCAAAAATCGCTGCAATTACCAATGCCCCATGTTCACTCAGCGCTGTGAATCACTTGTGAAGCAATTCTTTCAAACATTCAGATGATAATAGGATTGGCTGTGTTTGCAGAAACCAAAAATGCAATATTTATAGTTATGAAGAACGTGGAGTCAGCATGGTCGATTGCATAGGCTCTTTGATGTCCTTTTATGTCTAAACACTGGATATCCCAGGTCAAAGACTGAATAATTTGTCTTTTCAGTGTTGAAGACTCTGTTTGGATCAAGTAAGGCTCTGAAAAAGTTTTCTTACTTAAGCAATTCAATGCTGTCCTGGAGCCATTTATAAATGTTCTTTCCGCTGGCGTTTCCACTAGCTTTTTTAGCCGGTGATCTCTGTGCGATCTCAGCGCATCGGCGTTAAAAAGGCCTACCTGATGAAAATCATGTCACTATCATTATCTAACACATGGGGTAGCAAAAAGCTGGAAGTGAAAGAATTTACGAGAGCGGTACACACAACACACTAACAATTACACTGCTCCGCTGATTTTTCAAACATAGACATGGATTCTTTTTAACATGTGAAACATTTAGAAACTAAAATTAAAAACGGAAATTATAATAATCTTACCTTTGTTAAAACTTGTTTTTACTTCGGGTCGTTTCTCTGGAAACGACTTGACGCTGCCGAGATCATTGTACTTGAGGCGGGGAAAACTTTATTTCCTGAATGTTTTAATTCTTGATCCTACACATGAGGCAGTTGTAGGGCAATTAGTGCGAACGAAAGCATGAATTGTGAAAACTCAGACACAGAGACGTAACGAATTTACCTCGACCTCTAGACATCCTTAGAAAGTTATAAAACATCAAAGGGAACTCTGTATCACATAAAAAGTTCCGACGTGAAGAAAAGTAGTCTTTTTGGACCTTACGTGTACCTGTGCAAAATGTCGGCATGCTAACAAAAAGAGCATGTGGTCGAGGCTATGGTCAACTCGACAGACTCTCTACGCCTGTTTGGGCATTTGTATTGTAAATTAACGATATTATTTGATACGAGTTAGCTCTCCATATAAGGAAATACATAAATCAATTGGCATGTCAAATGTTTTGTTTACCTACTGGAATCTGAAAATATGCAATACGAACAAATGCTTTTCTGAACTAAAAATGTAGCCATATATGCCATTTGCATAGAAAAGAAATTCGCGAGTACAGTGAGTTTGGCGTAATGCGAACATTAACAACTTGAAAAGGCTATTATAAATTTGTACTGAAATAATTTAGTTTAAATCTGCAAAAAATGTAGCTGTACCGGGCTATATTACATCAAATAAAAGCGACAAATAGCGATAAAGTATTAAAAAGAACTGTGGGCCATCATGTCCTGCGATCATGAAAAACTGGTACAGTAATGACCCACTCCACTAGCTGACATAATAAGCTTATTTTGATAACACCAATATGTTTACACGTTCCTTATGTTTTTTAGAAATTATTACACCTCACCTTTATTCGTTTGTCTTTCTGTAAATTTTCGCAAACCGCATGAAACCCAACTTTATAAACAATTAAAAGTTTTGCTAGCAAATCACTTCGATGGAAGGAGCTCCCGGTCACGTGACGTGCAATGATCTGTCGAAACAAAGTCATAATGTAACAGACGAAGAACCATTATATCACTCACTTATTTTCGTTCAGTTTGAATGTTCTGTGTTTTGCCTGTAGCGCCATCGGAATATTATAGGGACTATAACTGGTATATGGGTCATCGTCGATGGCTTTACCATATATTGACAGTAGGAAATGAATTAAAAATCCCGTTTAGCATAACTGATAAATGTATAAGAAAAAAATATTTAGCTTTAAATTTAAACCAGCTATAATAGCAAAAATTATCATTTGAAACAAACTTAGAACTTGGTATATTAAAGTATTTTCTTTATTGAAAAATTCTATAAAGAAACAATTTGGAAGTCATAAATTATCTATTTCTTCCTTGCATTCATAGTTAGTGAATAACATTATTCTTCATTTAAAAACATAAATATTTGGCAGATGTGTTACTGACGAAAGCATTGTGAAAATGTAACGCATTTTTTTATATAAAATCTTGACACCGAATAATGAATTGAATCAGGTGAAAAAATGCACATAAGATTAAGAATTATTTTTTTAAAAATTGAAATAATAATGTTTTGTCTTCTTAATGGAGAATAAAATATGAATTTTTACACAGAAAAGACAACAAAAACAGTAGAACATTCATTAGAATACATGCTTAAAGTTCAGGAGAAACGCTGTATTGTATGATTTGTAATATTTCATTGCCTTTGCTTCTTATATTATAATGTAAACATATTCATCACAAGGTTGTTGTTTTTTTATTTTCATATATAATACAGAAGATTGTCATTACCTAATATCATATATTAGAATACGAACAAACTTTGTTGTGTGGGCAAATTATATCTAAAGAACGGCTCTAACGATTTTGATTAAATTTTGTGTCCTACCGTTTCAGAGTACGCAAAGACCATTGGGTTAGGACACATGTTCCAGAAAATTTGATTAATGAGTCAGTTTGGGGTCACTACGGGTCAATATATTTCAATGGGAACGAAGGTTGGAAAAGTTTATTATGTTGTCGAACAATAAACAGATGGCGACAGAACAGTAAACGATGTAGCAAATTTGGCGATATTTGTCGAAATATGGACGGTATTTGGCCATAAAATTGACTTTCAGGAACTGAAGGAATTTTCTAGAAATTCCGAATAGAAGCTGAGATATATGATTCAGCCAATCAGAATTCGTAGAATATTCTTGAAAACAAAATTCAACCAATCAGGGTGTATAGAACTTTTTTA
Source organism: Maratus speciosus (assembly GCA_963932465.1). Classification (NCBI taxonomy): domain Eukaryota; kingdom Metazoa; phylum Arthropoda; class Arachnida; order Araneae; family Salticidae; genus Maratus; species Maratus speciosus. The sequence continues at coordinate 65,422,754 of OZ010789.1, forward strand.
ACTCATTCTTGGCGTCAGATGAAAGAATATCCCCCAAATGTGCGATATTTAGCGAAATGTTGTCAACATTTTGCGAGAAACATTGGCTTTCATAATCTGAAAGATTTTTCTAGAAATAACCATTAGGGGAAGAGATACATGATAAAACCAAACACAGTCTATAGAATGTTGTTTTAAAATTCATTGTCTCTGTACATAATATTGTTAAACAATAAGATGCTCAATATAGAAATAATATACATCTATAATATATTTTTGTATCGAGTTGAACACAAAGCTAATTTTAATCGAGCGTAACTCTTTTTTTTCGATGTATATGAATAAGCATTTAAATTCTTACTTCTGAATTTTCGGCCCTAATTACTCAGGTAAAAATTTTGTGAAACTCTTCCAAAACAGTGTTTTTTTTTTTTTTTAATTTATTTCTTAAATGTACAATTCAAATGATTTGGTCTGCAATGCTTCAGAAAATTTTTACGTAAAGTATGCGTATTAATATTATTATGGTATACAAAAATAATCAGAAAATTAAGAAATTGCTTATTATTAAAAAATAGGGAATTATTTATAAATGCATTTCAGCATGACATAAAAGAAAATAAAAACAATACAATTCAGCTTTAAATTTCAACCATCAGTACTTTTTTCATGTCAGAATTTTCAGTTAACAAACTTAGAACCTGATATACAGTAAACTCTGTCTAAGGCGGAATCGATCGGGACTCAGAAAATTTTCCGTGGTAGACAATATTCCGGCTTATGCAAAAAAGCTCCCCCCCCCCCCCCCAAAAGAAAAAAAATCCTCGCATTCGATGATTTTTTATTGATTTTCCCGACTCGAAAATCGGTTGGAAACTGAATTTCGGAAATTCGGGAATTCTTTTGTCTTTATAGATGAATGAGAAACGCTATTCACTTTCTTAGTACTGCTGTAATACATGCAAATTGTGAGTTTACACACACACACAAAAAAAAACTAACCCCCCCCCCCCTCCCCCCAATAAACTTCGAGAATGAGACAGAACGCTATAACTTTGAATTTGAGTACATCCTTAAATTATAATATATTGCACTTTCCAAAATATATATTTTGATAAATGCTCATTCTACTAGAAATATTAAGTTTTAAATATAATTTTGCATATAAAAAAATGGCACAAGCATAAATTCCTTAAAATTTAAACAGTTCCTGTCCTTTTGAATTAACTTTTTCAAAGTGTTAGGAAATTTAACTAACATGGTCGACATTGAGTATTTGACTTATCTGTTTTAAAGTTTAATAAACAAAATGCCTCTCATTTTTAAAATATCCTTTTTTCCGCCTTATGCAAAATTTTGGTTTCGGTGGGACCTTAAAATCCTTTCCGTTTCCGCGTTAGACAGATTCCGTCTTATACAGCAAGAATTAATGTTATTTTCTATGGGTTCGTCGGGACTTGAAAAATTTTCCGCGGTAGACAGATTTCCGGCTTGCACAGAGTCCGCCTTAGACAGAATTTACTGTATTTAAAATATTTTTCCTGTTCAAAATCTATGGTAAGCGTAAACTTTTGGCGGCATAAATAAACATCTTGCATGCGTATCTGTATCATGAGTAACATTTGACATTACTTGAAACTATTAATATTTGGAAGATCTATTACTCGAGAAAAGTATCGTAAAACTTAATTCTATTTTAGATGTAAAATGTTGGCCCTGAATAATGGTTGAATTAAGTAAAGAAATGTATATAATTTTGAGATAATAAAAAAAAATATTTTACCTGAAATATAATATTCTTTCGTTTTAGGGAAACATAAAAAATGTATGTTTACACAGGCAAGACGCAGCATAAATTCTTACACTTTGGTATGCTAAAATTCCAAAAGAATATATGTTTGCGCGTTCTGTAATTTTTTCATTGCATATTTTATTTATAAGCTAAACAAGATTGATTTTTAAAATATTTTATCTCCTTTAAATCGCATAGACTTTTACGTTATATATGCATTAATATAAATGTTCTTATGATATAAAAAATGTATTGAGAAAATAGCACAATTAATTGTGCTATTTTCAAGTGCTTAATGTTTAGGAAATATAAAAATGCTGTAGTTATGGGATTATAATATCTTCTTTTTCTCTTTATAGAAATAATGAAAGAGACTGTAAACGGTATAGGAACTGCATTAAAAATAAAATATATTCATTACTATATTTTCAATTATGCAATACATTTATAAAAGTAATTGCAAATTTGTTCCCAAAATAATCTGTTAAAAAGTATTAAAATATTATTTTTTCAATCAACATCATTTTTTATCAGTTTTTCACACATAGTGATTTAATTTTAAATTTACGAAAAATGCACTTTTTTGATGTAAGATTTTAGATTTAAAGAAACTTAGAACTTATTACTTAGAATATTTTTCTTTTTGAAATTCTGTTTTATCTATAAAAATTTGGAGGCATAAATGTTTTCTTCTTCCATATCTAGTGAGTAATATTGTCTTTGTTTATTAAGATAAAAATTTGGAAGACGTATTAATGTCAAAGAATATCCTTAAATTTAACGTATTTCTAATGTAAAACATCGACTCTAAATAAAGGATAGAACTAAGTAAATTGAATGCACATTTCATTGAGATTTTAAAACACAATTTTATCCGAAAAGTAATATATTTTCTCCTTATTTAAGTCAAAAAGTTTATGTTTATACACACAATACATCAAATATTCTAATACAATGATATTCGACAATTTAATCTTTCATTAGTAAAATAAAAATTGACGTAGTACTCTCATAGATGAAAATTTAAAAACTGAGTAAAATTATATATAGGATAAGCTGGGGTTACAGGCATCACGAGGTAACTGGGCCATTGATTGTTTACTCAATCAGTGAAGTAAGTCTTTGCTGTGATAGGTTGCCGAAAACTTAGATTACTTTTTTTAAAAACAACGTCGATTTGGTTGAATTTCTTCGACTTCTTATTAAATTACGGTAAGTATTTTTATTAAACAATCTTATCATTTTTTAAAGATTCGACACATAAATACATTAATATTATTAGACATTTATATAGACTTACTTCATGTTTCAAATGTAATCCCGGTGTTCCAGTTATCGCATACAATTTTTAAGAATGGGGTAACTGGGACATGCATCAGGGGTAATTGGACCATGTAGGGTCCAGATGTCCCAACAGTTATAAATATTTTTGTAAGATTCTCTTACTTAGGTAAATTAATTTATCCATTGTTTATTTGCTTTCTTTAAAGAAAATTACATAATACCTTATTAAAATTACATAATAAAATTTAAAAAAGCATGTTGGTGGTATCAAACCAAATTTCTTAAGTGCGATAGCTATAGTTCGAAATTTTACGATACAGATGAAGAGGCGTACATAAAGCAAAGTGAGATTATTAGAAAATTATCGAAACGAATAAAAAATATCTCTCCTTGATATAACAATATGGTTATATCTTCCACAAGTTTATTGGACATATCGATGTTTCATTGTAGTAAATAAAAAAGGGAAGTACTAGGTAAGAACTTAAGTACTTACCTAGCCGTTTCTTCATAGATTTACCTTGTTATTTTTTCTTTAAAATACCCATGTAACTTTTATACTTACTACCTATACTAAAGTACATAAGTACTTACTTAATTTTTCTGTTTTTTGTATAAATGTCCAAAATTTTCACTTATAGTGTTTTTTTAGATGCAGTGACAGCAAAGGTTTTAGTTGATATATAATTTAAATGATCTGCATGGTTTAAATATTTTTAAGATGTTTACACTTTTTCAAACAGTACCTGATATTCCATATTAAAAAAAAAATAAATGCAATGGAACAGAGAACTTCCTGGTCCACTTGCCCCAATTTTATGGGGCAACTGGACGCATGATGAAAGAAAGATTAAATATATATTTTAATTTTATTTTTAGATATTGAAATGTAATTTTGAACATTTCTGTCTGATAGAGAGAGCATAACTGAACACATTTACGAAAGTTCAGACTTTAATTCAAAAGAAAATTAACTTTTTGAAGCTGAATTGCCAGAATTAATGGATAGCTCTAATGGATTTTCTTACATTTAATATAATTTTAGAATGCCAACTAACAATACCAAAAATCGTATTTCTAGAAAAAAAGCATTTATGCGTTCAAATATAATTTTGAAATTTATTAAAAGCGTTATTTTTGTATTGGCCTCGCGCCAGGAGTTAACAGCCTAAGAAATCGCCAAATATCACTATTTACAATCATACCTTTTTGATTCTGATCATTTCAGTGGTTTAAGCGCGTAATTTGATTACATGTCTTAAATATGTGTTTTAATTATATTTTATTATTTTATTTGTTGATTCATGATTGTTTTAGTTTCTTTATGTAATATAAGCTGGAAACAAATGCTGAGTTATTTGTATTAATTTAAATGCAAATGTATTTACTCTTCGTAATCGTCTGCGCGATAGAGATAGATAAAAAAAAATAATTCTTGAAAAATATTCTAACACTAATTTAAATGGAGTAAAATGCAAAAAAAGCATTTAAAATTACTTTATTTACGTGTTCGATGATATAAAATTTAAAAATGTGCTTTGTTTAGAAGTTTAAAAAAATTCAGTAAAAGTTAAATTTATTTTCTGGTATTTCCACCGGATAGACGTGTTTCAACTTTATAATATATATATATATATATATATATATGGGTCATGATTTAAAATACAATTGTTAGATTATTCTAACATTGGAAGGCTTTACTAGTGAACGAAGTAACTGGTTGTTATGTTACCAGTAGTGCAATGTTGAAAATGCAGTGCTAGCTATCTCGATAGTAGTTATGGATCACATACAGCAATAATAGAAGTGGTCAGAACAGGTAATTCGAACCTGTTTTATTAGTATAACAATTTGTTAATTGCAGTAGTCGAGTGAAGACTATGGAATACATCGTTCCGTGAAGTTTCCCCAGAATGAATTGAAACGACACAGAAGATCAGCTCAGCACTTTATTAGAGAATCTTTCAAATGGCGCAATTTCCACCAAGATTATTTTTTAGCCATCTCTCCATAGTAGTAATTAGGTCTAAACAAAGTTCCAGATAATCGAATAAAAGGACGGTGACCAGGGGATGGATGTAAACTGGAAAATCGACTCAAATCTTACAAAGTCTGCTGAAAAACAGCGAGTATCAACTTTTTGTTCCTCACGTGTAAGAATACAAATATGACGTAGGTCGCGCTCTCAACCAATGAATAATTAAGAATGTCACCTCATATAAAGAGTGCGGACAGAGCACGCGGATGAATTTGAAGGGGAAAAGGATAACCTCAGAAATGCGCGGGAAGCTAAAAGAATATTCTCGAAAGAAAAGAGCGCGGAAATGGAACATTTAATTTAAGAATACTAAAAGCGTAATATTAAAGCGATTAAGACAAGTGAGACATTAAATTCAAGGGAATTAAACAGAGTTAACGATAGAGATTATTTAATAATAAAGATTTAGTGAGTATAAAGTAGTAATTTAGAATAAGATAAGGAAATCGCGGAATTAGATCTAATAATGTAACACACACACACACACATCAGTAAAATGTTATGTTATCCGTACGATAAAATATTAATATCTATATTTATATATTATAATCTATATATATTATATAATCTATATATATTATAATCTATATTAATAAAAAAAGATATTTGTTTTTTGTTTGCCCGTGTGTGTTTCTACGTGTATCTGTTGGTGTTGGCTAGAGAAATCTACCGCACCTAGAAGTCTAAAAATTGCGATGAGGATATACGAACGGACGATAGATATGCACCTGAGGCGTATTTTCCCTTTTTAGGTACGTTCGTAATTATATAAATACGTAGCACCTATAGTCGTCGTTCAGTCCGTCTATCTGTCCGTCCGTCTGTCCGTCCGTCTGTCCGTCCGTCTGTCCGTCCGTCTGTCCGTCCGTCCGTCCGCATATAATAGAGCAAAAACTACCCAATCGAATGGTCTGAAAATTTAAATATATGATTTTTGTAAAATTTTGTCTAGCCATTTCAAATTTTATGAAAATAGGATGTATAGTTAAATTACAGGGACAGTCAAAAGTTTCTCTTTACATTACGGCCAATGGGAAAAATTATTGCACGTGTATTTTAATGATGTTAAAGTTTTCCGAATGGTCTCAAATTTTAAATATATAATTATTGCAACATCTTGTCGAGCCATTTCAAATTTTATGAAAATCGGATGTATAGTTTAATTACAGGGACAGTCAAAAGTTTTTCTTTACATTAAAGCCAATGCGAAAAATTATTGCAAGTGCATTTTAATGATGTTACAGCTTTCCGAATGGGCTGAAATTTTAAATATATAATTGCTGCAAAATTTTGTGGAGCCATTTCAAATTTCATGAAAATCGGATGTATAGCTTAATTACAGGGACAGTCAAAAGTTTTCCGTTACATTAAGTGGAATGGGAAAAAATTATTGCAAGTGCATTTTAATGATGTTACAGATTATGCACTTATGAATTGCAAATACATACACATTCAGTACAATATGGGGTGCAAAAAATAATTATAAAACTAGTTATAGTACGAACGCACCTCATTTGCCACGTTTGACGAGCAATTTCCAACGTGTTTATAATTAGACGATCTACTAATTAAAAACCTTAGTAAATTCATAAAATGAAGTTTCTGTATTTATGTTAATTTATATGTTACTTTTTATGTTTATTTATTTTTGTTATTATGATATTATTAAGTACCACTACAACTTAGCACACATGCCATTGTGCATTGATTTAGTTGTTCATCAGTTCAAGACAATGAAACTCGGTGTAGACCCGCAAATTTACATTGGTTTGAAAAGCTTTCGTTTAAAAATAGAAAATCTTATAATACTGATTTTAGGATTATTTAAGGTTATTAACACGGACACTGGTAATGCTGATCCTGAAAATAAGCTACGAGTATAAAATGAATATAAAATGATCTATGAATATAAAATGACAACTGTTTTGTTAGATAAATGTAAATTTCATTTTCATACGTGCCGTAAAATTTTAAACTTATTTTTAATTTTTGCAATTTTTAAAAATGTAAATAATTAAACATTATTCTTAATATATATATATATATGTGTGTGTGTGTCACATTATAACGAGATGAGAGAATGAACTGGAATTCACTTTATTAAGTTTTTTTTAAAATAATTAAAAACTAGCGGGCACGACCGAGCTAAGCTCGGTCAGAATTACCCTTGTGCTTTCATTCTCACTGTATAATCCTTGCTCTTTAGAATTGGCTGAAAATTGGCATGATCCTAAGCCATAGGTACCCACTAACCGAAATTTTTCGAACACACGACCTAACCAATGCTCTTTTCGAACACGAAAACGATAGAATACAAAATTTAGTCAAAATCGCTAAAGTCATTTTATAGATAAAATTAGTTAGACCCACGGTAACCGAAAAAGGACCTACTAATCTAAATTTATCGAACATGTGACCTTTCCCAATGGTCTTCTCGTGCTAGGAAACGGTGTAATAAGAAATTTTGTCAAAATTGTTTGAGCCATTCTTTAGATAAAATTAGCTAAACCTTGACCCATAGTGACCCAAAATGACTGGTTAATCGAATTTTCTTGAGCATGCGACTTAGATCAATCGAGAGATCTTCTCGAACCCGAAAATGATAGAAAACAAAATTTAATCAAAATCATTAAAACTGTTTTTTAGATAAAATTAACTTGACCCACAGTGACCCAGTAATCGAATTTTCTCGAACATGTGAACTAACCCAATGATCTTCTCGCGCCCGGAAAGAGTACAATACAAAATTTTGTCAAAATGGTTCGAGCCTTTTTTTAAGATACAATTAGCTTGACCACAGTGACCCAAAAATAAACCACTAATCGAATCTTCTCGAACATGTGGCTTAGCTCATTGGTATTCTCATACTCAGAAACGATATAATACAAACTTTTGCCATAATATTTTGAACCGTTGTTTTAGATACACTTAGCTTGACCCACAGTGATCAAAAAATGACCCACTAATTGAATTTTTCGAACATGTGACTTAACCCAATGGTCTTCTCATGCTCAGAAAGTGTATAATACAAAAATTTGACAAGATCGTTTGAGTCGTTTTTTAGATACGAATAGCTTGGCTCACACTGACCCAAAAATGACCCACTAATCGATTTTTCTCGAACATATGACTTAGCACAATGGTCATCTCATGCCCGGAAACGGTATATTACAGAATTTTGACAAAATGTTTTGGACCTTTTTTTAGATTCAATTAGCTTGACCCTGACCCATTGTGACCCAAAATGACCCACTAATCGAATTTTCTTGAACATGCGACCAAGCCCAGTGGTATTCTCGTGCCCGAAAACAATAGAATACAAAATAACGTCAAAATCGTTAGAGCCGTTTTTTAGATAAACTTTGCTTGACCCACAGTGACCCAAAAATGACCCACTAATCGAATTTTCTCTAATATGTGACTTATCCCATTGGTCTTATCGTAATCCAAAACGAGATAATATAAAATTTAGTCAAATTCGTTAGAGCCGTTTTAAATAAAATTGGCTTGACCCATGCGGACCCAAAAATGACCCACTAATCGAAATTTCTCGAACATGCGACCTAGCCCAATAGTTTTCTCGTGCCGAAAAAAGGTTGGATATAAAATTTCGTCAAAATTGATTGAGCCGTTTTTTTAGATATAATTAGCTTGACCTTGACCCATTTGATCCAAAATGACCTAATAATCGATTTTTCTTCTGCATGTGACTTAGTCCAACGGTCATCTCATGCCCGGAAACGGTATATTACAAAATTTTGTCGAAATGTTTTGGGCCTTTTTTTTTGGATTCAGTTATCTTGACCCTGACCAATTGTGACCCAAAATGACCCACTAATTGAATTTTCTTGAACATGTGATCAAGCGCAATGGTATTCCCGTGCCCGAAAACGATAGAATGCAAAAATTTCGTCAATATCGTTAGAGCCATTTTTTAGGTAAACTTTGCCTGACCCACAGTGACTGAAAAATGACCCACTAATCGAATTTTCTCTGATATGTGACTTATCCCATTGATCTTTTCGCAATCAAAAACGACAAAATACAAAATTTAGTCAAAATCGTTAGAGCCGTTTTTTAGATAAAATTGGCTTGACCCATAGTGACCCAAAAATGACCCACTAATCGAAATTTCTCGAACATGTGACCTAGCCCAATAGTTTTCTCGTGCAGCAAAACGGTTGGATATAAATTTTAGTCAAAATCGATTGAGCCATTATTTAGATATAATTACCTTGACCTTGACCCATTATGACCCACTAATCGAATTTTCTCGAACACATGACCTAGCCAATGGCATTCTCGTGCTCGAAAATTGTAAAATGCAAAATTTCGTCAAAATCGTTAAAGCCGTTTTCTAGATAAACTTTGCTTGACCCACAGTGACCCAAAAATGACCCACTAATCGAATCTGATATGTGACTTATCCCATTGATCTTTTCGCAATCGAAAATGACAAAATACAAAATTTGGTAAAAATCGTTTGAGCCGTTATTTAGATAAAATTGGCTTGACCTATAGTGACCCAAAATGTCCCACTTATCGAAATTTCTCGAACATGTGACCTAGCCCAATAGTTTTCTCGTGCCGAAAAATGGTTGGATATAAAATATAGTCAAAATCAATTGAGTCGTTTTTTAGATATAATTAGCTTGACCTTGACCCATTATGACCCAAAATGATCCACTAATCGAATTTTCTCGAACACGTGAACTAGCCCAATGGTCTTATCGTGCCCGAAAATGGTAAAATACAAAATTTCGTCAAAATCGTTTGAGCCGTTTTTAAGATAAAATTTACATACACACACACACACAATTTTTTCTCGCATTATAGTACATGATATAGCCATAACAATAGCTGCCTACTGGGTACACTTCAGACAGCAAGTGACGTAGAATTATATGTCTGAAATTTCTCATCTACGTTAAAAGGAGCCATATGGTGTTATTAATTTAACGGTCAAATGGATTAAATGGCTACCCTGCCAAGCTCGTGATTATTAATCATTGGGCCCGTATCGAAATTTAGGGGCTATTCATTAAAAAACTCATTAATAGGTCTAATCTTTATAATTTTCTTACATATACATACACACACACACATATATATATATATATATTAAAAAAGCATGCCTAACATTTCATTGTCAAATAATCGATTGAAAATTGCTAAATAAAGGATACTTACTGCAACCATTATAATTCCTTTTTATCATAATCTATCTATATATCATGAACAAAAATTCAGTTTTAAATTTCAGCGATATGTATTTGTTTACATGTAAGAACTTTGAGTTTAAACAAACCAACAACGTGATATATTTACAATTATGTTCCTTATTTAAAACCTTTTTTAAACATAAAATTTTGGAGGGATAAATATTTACTTCTTTTTGGAATATGTGTTTGGTAAACAACTTTTGACTTTCTTTGTAAAGATAAATATTCGGAAGATTTCCACTCCAGAAAAGCATCGTGAAACCTTAATATTTTTATGATGCAAAATATTGTCTCTGAATAATAATAACTAAATTTTATAAACAAAGAATGTACATAACATTGAGATTTTAAAAATTCATTTACCTGTAAAATAATGTATTTTCTCTTTAGTGATGCATAAAAGATGTATCTTTATGTAGGAAAACAATAAAACTTCTAATACATTAATAAGTTTAAATATAAGAAGAGAGGTATTTATTGTATTTTGTGTAATATTACAAACTCTTTCGTCTTATTTTGCAATTTAATCATACGATTCACATCATTTTTCTTATATATACAGCTCCACGTAAAAAAAAATTAGAATAATACATTTCATTTTTATCTGGATTTGAATTTAGCATTATTTCAGTGTAGTACAATTGAAAAAGAACAACGGTTGGTGTTTTAATACATTTGCATTTTAATACATTTGCATGTTATCAAAGAAAATTAAAACTGTAAAAGAGTAAATTTTGAATGAATATTGTATTTTTGAAAAATTATTTTCATTATTCAAGATATTAGAATACTAAAATAGGTAGTTCAAAAAATTAGAAATGAATTTTTCTGTTTAGTTCAGCAAGTTGCATTAATTAGGCATAAAATTAGATCCTGTGGGACTTCTTCTTAAGTTATAAAAGAGCTGTGCATCATCATTTTTTTCATCATGTTGTGTGAAACATGGGTCGTTCGTCTGGCATAACGGAGTTTACAAATCATCGTATTATTGATTTGCTTAACAAAGGTCGTAATCAGCACTATATATTTCCAGTTACTTAAAATGTTCTGAACCAAGTGTTAGTAGGGAATTAAAGCATTATTTTAACTACGGACATTTTGAAAACAAGCACTTGAATAGCGGCCGAAAGCCAAAAACTGCGCAGAGAGATGATAGAAAGCTAAAGGGTATTACTAAAAAACCCGTTTTAGAAGGGCAAGATATTTGCATCGAAAGTGGAAAGAACACGGTGTTGATGTGAGTAAATCTACAACAATAAGACGCTTCCATAAACTTGGATTTCAATCTCTTGTACCAAAGATAAAGTCCCTCATGATTATTAAACAGAAAAGCTAGAGAATAAAGTGTTGCAAAAAATGCTTTTATGGGGTTTGGATGATTGGAAAAAGATATTGTTTAGTGATGAGCGTGTGTTTTGCTTAATATATGGCGATCAAGGCGTTCGTGTATGACGAATGAAGTAAGAAACATATGACAAGGAATGCATGAAACGATCACGGAAATTTTCAGCCAGTATAATGGTAAGGGACAGCAGATGGTCCTGGAAGAATATGTATCGTTAACGCAATGATTGATTCTGAGTTATATCAAGAAATCCTTGCGCATTTCAGGATGCTATCGTCAGAAGATCAGCGTGGTGAAGATTTTATTTTCCTACATGATTTAGCCCCTTCACACAGGTCAGTGTCCACCAAGAACTGGCTTAGCCAACATCAAATTAACCCTTAACCGGAAACTTGAAAATCCCGTGCACAAACAGAAACTTTTGAGAGTACTCTGTGAGACTACTAAATTAAAAACAAAATGCTATAAAAATTTAACAAGAAAATAACTCTTAACAATTTAGTAAACAGTGAACTTAAATACGTAATATCTTATAGCAATGCATGAACAGGACCAATTTTTTAACATAATAGCATGAACATAAGTTTTGAATGTCGAAGTCAGAAAATATTTTAAAACAACACATTATTGTTTAAAATATTACATTTTTGTCAAAATAATTAAATAAATGCTAATATTTTTATATAAGGTACTTGTGCCCAATATGGACAGTGCTCTCAATATTGACACCCGTAATATCTTTAAAAGTAACAATTTTGATTGAGAGATGGCGCTACATGTCCGTGAAGAAAAGCAGTTGAAAAGATAATTAAGCCTGGAAAGTGCAAAAAAGCGCGCTGTTCGCCATTTGGAAGGAAACTTGTTGTTTCGTGGTGTGCTGATCGTAATTTCAGGTAAGTTTAAATTCTTATTAGATATGGTAAAATTACTTTAAATATTGAAAAGTGGGGTGTTTTAGAAAGCTGATAAAACATACTTTCGATTGCTATTGCATGTATTGCTTAAAAATGTTTTATTTTTTTATTTATTACAAGATTTAATAAAACTATGCCCGATTCTCAATATGGACACCTTATGTCCACATTGGAAATACAGCAAGTGAATCTTCACATTCACAAATTTGTAAAATATCTGTTTAATGCCATCTGAACAATACTCCAAGAAACCTCCTCCAAGAAAAAAAAATCCTCCGAAACGTCCTTCAAAAAAATCAAAAGGATCCTCCCCTCAGTAGGATATCTGTTAGCGAAATCGCAGTTACCAGCGGTATGATTTCCTCAAGAAATTAGAGCTGGTACTGCTTCTTCTGCAGTATTGATGATGTTGCAGACATGTGGCTGAGCATCACATACGGCGGATATGTCCATGAGGACTATGTGAGACTTACCGCCCATGATGAAGAAGTTTTTATTTGTCCATCCTGTGAGGACTGAGTAATAACAGACGTAAATTATGCAGACAGATGCAATAACGCTAAGCAAGACCAACTATATTATTTCATAATATTTTTATAGTAGATGAGGTGTTTTGCATGGGTATTCGAAGAGCCGCAACCAAAAATGCCCCCCCCCCTTCTAAAGTGCATATTCTGAAGATATTTACTGTGCCCCTCCCTCCCCCACAATACTTTAAGATATATTTCTTTTATCCCCCTCTCTTCTAAAATCCCTTGGAAGAGTAGCTCTTCCATACACCCTGTGTAGTAGGTGAATAAGGAGCCACCTGTCCCTAATATGGACATGCATGTCCATAATAGGGACAGGTGGTTCCTTATATGGACACTTGTAAACATTGTATTGTTTTTATCATTAAAATTAAACCAGAATAATTACAAGGTCATTAATTTTAATAATGATTGTCAACAGTCCAGGGATAGTGGTCATGTGTTTTTGGAGTCCTATGACGTGTACACAGGGGTTAAAAAAAATCAATTTTCCTTAGGGTGTCCATATTGGGTACAGGTATCTTATTTCGGTACAATACGAATTAGTAAAAAATATTAAGCAGTAAAATTGACAAAAAATTTAATAGTAAATATTGCAGCATGTTCTAAATATCTGCATTTTGTATGCATTTTCTCTCAATGTTGAGTCACTTTCGCGCTAAGAATTTGTATATTCATCATCTGAAGTACTTTCAACAACATCGCTTATGTCACATCCTACTGCATCAAACATCGCAAAACAGTTTTTTCAAAGTCTTTATCACCATACCGTACTCACTTTGACGTTTCCTCCATTTCCATATCGCAGAGCAAAAAATTACATAAAGGGAGACACGCCGTCTAACAGACTTCATTGAAAAAAAATTGTTTCAATAACTAAAAATGCGCAAGTGTTGCAAATGGGTGGGGAGAGGCAGAGGACCAACAGCTTAAGGATTAGATTGCGTAATAAAATTGGGGACGCGTTCATTTTTTGTAAAATGTAGATATGTAGACGCAAACATCTCACATACGGTACGTATCTAGTTAAGGGTTAACGTACTTTCCAAACCGGATAATTTGCCAGATTTAAATGCAATAGAGAATTTGTGGGGGATAATGAAGTAAAGACTGCAAGATTTTGCTCCAAACATCAAAGTTGAACTTCTTTCCAGCATAAAGTCGACATGGACTTGTCTGTCCAGAAAACATTGTGAACCACTTGTAGCTAAGTTGGCAAAGCGAGTTAGTGCTCTTATAAAATGTAAAGGTGATGCTACAAAATAGTAAAGAATAACTGTTTTCCCCCTTTTTAACACGTATTATTTGCAATACAATATTCTAATATTTTGAACCAGGTAAATGGTTATTCTAATATTTTGATTTTTCCCAAGTGTGATTAATTATTTTAATTTTTGTATTATTTCCTTTAATGTTTGTGCTAAAAGATTCTAGAAACTATGTAGCTTCTTACAATATTAAGTTTTATCCAGTATTAAACAGTTTTAAAGCGATTCATAAAAAAACTTTTTTCACAAATTCTTTTTTTATATTATTCTAATTTTATAACTTGGAGCAGTATATTTAGTATATAACGTAATTCGTATCTATTAACATATATTTTTTAAGGTTTAAAATACTGTAGGGCGTAAACTTGTTTATAAATAGAACTATGGACCGAAAGAAATTTTTCTTCCAGTAAAAAACGTTAAAAACTTGTAAATTTTTAAAAATTTCTAAGAAAATATCTGATATGTCAGAAATGTTTTAAAAAGTTCATTTGAATCTCGTAGTTACAAATGATGCTGCCACCCTATTCTCTTGCTTTATGAAACTTTATGAAGGAGGAACATTCTCAAAACATTGAAAACAATATTTTTAGAAGCTTAGGGAAACGTTTCAAATAAAATGCACCACTGTTGCTTGTAAATTTCAGAAAACGCATTTTCTTCTTTTCCACAAGTATTTTTTATTGTTCCTTCTCTTAGTGTTTTCTGAAGATAGGGGTAAGATATTTCGTGTAACACTGTAAATTACTACGATGTCATACTGTATTTTTGTAAACGTATTTCTTGGATCAGGAAATGCTTCTTCAATTTTTGTTCCAAAGATACTTGTAGTGAATAATGGCTTTGTACTGTACTATCTAAATAACGTGATACAGATTCAATGATATTAAGCTGAAAATACAAGGGCTGTGGTAGAAAACTGACCATGTCTTTTTCATCTTCAAGTTATTATTAGACCGCGAGGTGGCAGCACAGACAATCACCTCATCGAGTTTACGGCTGAAATTCAAGAATTAGTTGAAACTCGATTCGCATATTATAGCAAACGCAATCGGTCTGCCAAGTCATATCTTGGTGCAGAACACCTGAAAACCCGATTTAAGCGGTTGACTCGTAGGTTTACCATTGTGTTTTCTGCACCCAAAGGTATGAAAACATGGAGGACTAACCTACGAGTCAATCGCTAAAATCGTCTTTTCATGTGTTTTCCACAAAAATATGACTTGGCAGGACGATTGCGTTTTAATAGGCGAATCGAGTTTTAACCTTCATTCCAAGTTAGGAATATGGTTTACCAACAGACAATCTGAATTTCAATTAACCACATAAGAAAACTTCAGAGGTTGAACGATGAGATGACCGCGATGAATGAAAAACGCCGTCTTTGTTCATCGGGTGTAATTATAATTTTCGGACAAAATACTATGACACTAATGTTAAATTATTATTAAAAATGAGCTCTTTAAATTTACTATGTCATTTTTTTCAAAAACTGCGGGAGGTTTCTATACAGCACTGAAAAAAATCGAAAAATATATCTAAATAATGTGTTGATAAAGTTTTAAATCTTATTTATTTAATAACTGAATATCAACATACTGATAAAAAAATAATAAACTGCTGCTCCATTAACATATACATAAAATTTACTCTTTTACGAAATACAAATTTAACACATTTTATGACCCCAATAATATAATTTTATAAAGTTATTAAATTATGCATTGTATACAAATAGCTAATAGCAAAGCTAAATTATTACATTAAACACATCTGTTTTTATTTATACATTTTTAAGTAAAAAAACGAAAAATTTACCAATGCAATCAAAATTACGTTTGTTATTTTATTTTGCAATCAACTTTATCAACTTTTCGCTTATAATAAGTTTAAAGCTGCATTTACTAAAATTCCATCGGAAATTAAATTAACTTACGCAACAATAAATTTTTTTATTCAAACATTATTTTTTAGCCATGAATAAATCGTGTTTAATAGATTAAAAAAGGTCTTTTTAGGGTTCCGTACTTAAAAAGTAAAAACGGAACCACTATAAGATCACTCCTGTGTCTGTCTGTCGCAGGCATTTTACTCGTAAACTATGGAACGTGGAAATTTCAAATTCGGGGAAGTAATAAAGACTATTGACCCACATATTTTCAGATCATTAAACATTCATAAAATATATTTAGTAAAAATTTACAGGGTCTAATTAAGCTACTTGAAAAAAAAACTTTCTTTTTATATCGTGTTGGGTAAAGCTTTCGTAACGCTGAACACAAAAATACATTCCTTTTAATTTTAAGCATTATATTTTCAAAGAAATAGTCAAAAATGTAGCGCAAAATTATGATCCCCCCCCCCTCCATCTGATTCCGAATCTACTGAAACTCAAATTATGAAAAAATTAGAGGTAGTAGATGCTAACTTAAACCTTGAAGGAAAATTATAGCGATTATCCTAGGTCACATAATTTTTGAAAAAAATCTCATTCTTCTGTTACACACAAATTTCGAATTACGTGCATTCAGCAAAAGTGTTGAGTAGCGCTGGAGGTACAGTCGTGGAAAAAAAAGTAAACACCCCCTACTAACTCCTCAACAAATTATCGTAGAAGAAAGTTACTCATACCGAACGATTGGAAATAAAGTTTGCTTTTAAATGATGCATATAAAATTTGCTTAGGGGGCATCTACATATTAAAACGAACCAAAATTTTATTTTTTTCAATGGCAATACCCAATTTCAACAAGATATTTTAAATCTTCGGCTCAAACTATGCCTAGACACGAAATTTCAAATCATTTGAATGATAAACTTTTGAATTATAAACATTCAAAATTTAGTGCTTCTAATGTTAAATTACATTTTCATGTTTTTATTAATATCCCCTGAAATTATACTCCTAATGTGCTAATTTTTTTGTGTAGCAATAATACTAAAATACCCAAACATAAATACGTTGAATTTGAAATTTTTATCATTTTATGATATGAATCATGAATTATGAAATTAATATTCGAAAAAATTATGAATTGCAACCTACAATTTTTTTGATCGATTTAGATTTATTAAGTCCTGCTTTATGGAATTCCAAAATTTCACATTTTTCTTCCAAGTAGTTTTCAAATTATGCTTCAAAAACGGCAAACAGATGTTTTAAGAAGCCGTCTATAATATAAATGACTAGATGTTTTGAAATTTCTTATGCTATCCTGTAATCTAGGAGGCGCTTAAGATGCCTTGATCAAGAAGGGAGCTCTCTCGGTCAACAATCCAGTGCCGAACATCAATTTGGATACAGCCCCTAAAATACACTTGCTTTAAAATAATCAATTTCTCGGAAACTTATCGTACGAATTGCATAAACATTTGTTTTTAGTCTAATTGAAGGGTGTAGAGTTCATTTATGCTGTCAGAATTGTGTACTGCTATTGAAAAAAGCAAAGTTCTGGTTAGTTTTAATATGTAGATGGTCCCTAAGCAAATTTTATATACATCATTTAAAAGTAGACTTTATTACCAATCGTGTGGTACCAGTAACTTTCTTCTACGATAATTTTTTGCGGAGTTAGTAAGGGGTGTTTACTTTTTTTTTCCACGACTGTACCTATCGTAGCAGAAGCATAAAAGCATTGTTGAATTTGATTTTTGAGAAAAATTGTCAGCCGAGATATTAACCCTTAAAGATACGGACAGTTTGGGCATACATAATGACAGGGGTGGCGCACTCTTTGCCTAGTTAACGACTTTTAATGATATATAAGTGTAATGTAATGTCCAGTAGTAATATAAAAGCAATAAACGTAAATTGTTAAAAACAGACTAATGTAAGGGGTCTCAGGACTCTTAAAATTGGAAAAAATGAAAAAAAAAGACCATTTGCAACATTTAATGTCTTAAAATGCATATGATTTAAAAACACAATTTTTATTGGGATGAAAGATATAAAAATTTCCTTTCATTTCATGTATTTTAAAAATTGCAAGATGCTGAATTAGTATTTATAGGGGGCTCGAAACTGTTTGACATTTGTCGAGCAGAAAATTGTCATAAGATCTTACGCGCAGGATTACAAAATAAATATTGCAACTATAATGAAAATTTTGGTGCCTACTTATACTTCAGATTGTAATAATTACCCTGAACTTAAATACATTTATATTGAAAACTTTTTTTATATTTTTAATGCAAAGTTGTAGTTAGCTAATACAAAATTTTGAAAATTTCAACAGTATAATGACCTAAAATATATATTTTTTTGAACAATAAAAAGGAAATTTTAGGTTCAGTTTATACAGACTAACATGAAATATATATTTCGAAAATTTCATGAAAAAATATTCAGAAGTTTTTGAGGTACTCTGCGCATTTTGCCCCAAAATTGTTTTGCAGAAAAATGACTTCAAAGCTTCGGAAACGCCGCTTCAGCTATTGAGCGGTTATAATTCTAAAAGCCATAACTTGTGTTGTAATGGCAATTTCAATGAAACAATTATATAAAAATGTTTGAAAATATAGGAGTTTAACATCTAATAAAATTAAAATTTCTAATATTTTGAAGATTCCTGAGACCACTTAAATAGAATGAATCACATAAATACTATGGGATTCGCGTCTAGTTTGCATTGAGTGGATCTGTCATTACGCCTCGAGTGATTTTAAAAGTTTATTAAACATCTATCTGGAAAACGCAGCACGGACCAAGGCGCCGCTGAAACTTTGCAATCCCTTTTGATGCGCGCTTAGCACAATGCGAAATTTAAACTTTGAACAAAGATTTTGTTTTAGTTACATTTTAGAAAGAAAGGTTATTACTACGCTGAATTTAGTTTTATGAAATGCCAAATAAAGTTTAAATATGCTCTGCTTTTATTGTCAGTGCCGAATTAAGCTCACCATAAACGGATTAGGATAATATTAAAAAATTAATTGTACATAATAGCTATAATTTCTATTATTTAGGTTCCATATCTCTTTGAACTTTCATGGTACTAGTATATACAGTTATACCCAACACTACGTTGTATAGTTTTTTACAAAGTCTTAGTATTCTTTTAGCAACAATTAAAAATTAAAATATTTATTCTACGGAACCCTCTGTGCGCGAGTAATACTCGCACTTGCCTGTTTATTTAAGATTATATTTTTTATTATTTAAGTATTGCGCAGGTAAATCCTCTAAAAAATATTTTTATTAATGATAGACTATAGAAATTCCGGTAATTTTTTCTGTGGGATTTTTTAAATAGTTATATTTGTTTAAAATATTCCTGGTTTTATGAGCAGTGAATTTAGTAAAATATTAGAAATTTAATGTATTTTGTTTTAAGTTTTACAAACGTCATCGATTAAATAATCTTTTTAATAAAATAAATGGTAAATTTAACACATATTAACATTTTTACACAATTTAACACAATTTACGCAAAAATTTATAAAATAGAAAAATATTATAAAATTCCTAAAATATTATTTTTCAAAAAATAAAATTCACATTGTTTCAGTCTGTAGCAAGTATAAAAATTTATGAAATTAATCGCAATTTTCCAAAAAATAAAAAAATAAAAAAATAAAAAATACGTTGAGTTGATATTCCCTCACTCAAAATGAGATGTAAATTGTTCAAATAAATACAGCACATGGGATATTTATAAATGTGTAAAATAATATTCATTAACAACATTTTTGTGAACGAACCCTTCTTTTTTAATGATTTAAAATTTTTTTAAAATTATATTCATCCAGAAAGATATAGAATAAAAACACCCCAAAAAATTATAAAATCCAAAATATTTAGACAAACAATTAGACAAATTTACACACAAAATTATATAAACTATTTACAAAAAATATATATATATATATAGAACAGGAAAAAATTATAAAATTCTTAAAAAAAATATTTTTCAAAAAATAATTTTCACAACGCTTCATTCTATAGCAAGTATAAAAATGTATGAAATTAACAGCAATTTTCCATAAAACGTAAAACGTTGATTTGATACTGCCCCCGTGGAAATAAGATGCAATTAATTCAAAGAAATATCACACTTAGTATTTATGAATGTGTAATTATAATATTCAAACTAAAACGTCTTTTTAAAACACCATCAAAAACTTAAATGCGCTAGGCCTTTCGAAAGATCAGAGTCTTTCTTCGTCAGGGGCAAAGAAGACGTGCTTCTACTATGAAAGATACAGCAAGAAATTTCAGTCTTGGAGTCACTTCAGTCTTCAGTCAAGCAGACTTGCTGCTGCTTTCATAATAGAAGCACGTCTTCTTTGCGCCTGACAAAGAAAGACTCAGATCTTTCGAAAGGCCTAGCGCATTTAAGTTTTTGATGGTGTTTTAAGAAGATATTTTACTTCTATTGATTCACACTAGTTTCAACTTATTTTCTTTAAAATAATATTCATTAATAAAATTTTTCTGACTACATATTTTTTTTATTAATTTTAATTTTTTCATTAAACAAAAACTATTTATTTTCGTGTAAAAGAACAAAATAATGACAACGAAAATTTAACAAATTCAAATATTGACAGTGTTTTACTCAGTGCAAAAATAAGAAAAGTCAAACATGAAAAAAACGAAACGAACGTTTTGTTAAGCATATTAATAGAATGTTTATCTATGGTTGTATAAAAAGATCCATTATGCATTAAAACAATCTGTTTCAATATTTGAATTACTTACATAAAAAATATATACGATTTTAAAATACTGTAGCACTAAATCCTAAAAAAAAACCTATTACAAATATATATACATTTCCATTTATTACATATAAAATTTACTACAATTAAATTATATAATTACACATGATTAGAATGGTTTAAAATTTGAAATAATTATTTTAATTAAAATTTAAATATTTACATTTGCTATTGGAAAGATTTTTTGAAAAAAAAATTGTTATGTCGTTAAGTATAAAGAAGGAAGTGCTTTGTAGTGAATTAACATACATTTGTTCCAAATAAATGAGCTGATTGGGGTTAAATATTTAGTTAAGTATTTGAAGTAAATTAAATAAAAAACTGCTAATCATTTATATAAAATAATCAATTTTAGTTAGGAAAAGGCTAAAAAGGTAGGAAACTTTAAATCAAATCATTTGAGCTAATATGTATTTTAGTGTGATAAAATTAATTGAAAAAAAAATACCAAGAACATTTTTTAGTGCTTTTCTTTGTGAAGTATTTTTGAAAATTGAAAGGGTTCGTTACAAAACAGGTGCTGTAAAATATGCATTAGCTGTTATAGGCATTTAAATGTAAATTAAAAGTTTAAAGTATTTAAATTTATTATGACAAAATTGTATTGCGCCTCACGTAACTAAAAATTCAAACATTTTTGTGCAAAGTGTATACCATAACACGTGAAAATTAAATTTAAAAAATCAAAAACCCTACTGCGTAAAAAGCGAACTGATTAATTATTTCTCATCAATGTGAAACTATTTTTTATATTACTTATCTATATTATATTTTTTTATTTACTTGTATTGATGACTTTTAAGTTGTGTTTAATTGTTAGTTCCAATCTATAAACACTGTTTTGATGAGGCCTATAGATGTCTATGAAGGTTAGAGTTGCAGTAAAGCTAGAGATCCTACCTACGCAACTTCCAGGTTGTGTAATGTTTAAACAGATCTTCTGACTGCAAATTGTCAATGAAACATCGTCTTCATTTTGAAAGACCTATCCAATGATATGCCACCCAATATGGTGCGTAAAAATTTTTTTTCTTCTCTACCGCCATGTTGTATTTTACGGCCGCCATTTTGAATTTATATAAAAAAAAACCCTAGCTTTTAACCATCGGACGGTTAAGACAAATCGACAGAGATCTCATTCATTAAAATCCACCCTGCCCGTTGGGATGTTTCGAGTGTATAAAGAAATCCACATACCCAGATACGCGTAAAACACATAACCCTTCTTGAAAGTCAGGTAAAAAAGCACAAGACCAGATAAAATGATAAAACATATACATATTATTGTTTCAGGGTACAAGACTTCTAACATTCCAATTTATACGCCACAAATTGCGAATTATCTGTCAGTCATACTTGTATACTTATGTGTATACATTCAAGCGAAGGCTCGAATTCAAGAAAATTCAAGCAAACAACATTGTACAATATCAAAATATGTTACATGTCTCATATGATAGATTATTTTCTAAAATTTTTCAGATTTTTGTAACATATGTTGAATTGTTGAATTGATGAGAGAATCATATCTACATTTACCATAAGAATAAGAATAAATTACTGTTTCTAAAAAGACCAAACATTTGGTGAAGGTCGACTCTACTCCGTGGTCCAAGGATTTTTAGGAAACTCGGAATGGCAACAGCGAGAGAGCAGAGACTCGGTATGTGTTCGAAAGGTGTGCTATGACGCGCGATAGAAACATGTAATCCTGCATTACATAGGAAAGATGTAATCGCGAATTATTAAGTAATATTCTCTGTGTGTGTACAGTTTTTACTGTGTTCGTTAGATGTATATATATTAAACGTGTTAAACTAGATACGTGGATCTCTTCTATTGTTTTCAAAATAATCGAATTTCGAAGCGGCCATGATACCTTTATCTTAAAATAATAATTACTTGCATGTTTCGACTTCAGATAAATTTTCGATTGCCTCCAATTCAGGAAACTAAATAAAATGTAACATTTTCCTCAATGATTTCTAATTGATAATGTTTCAACTTATGAGTCTCTTTATTAGCTTAACCACTTCACCATTTGCCCCGAAATAACACGGGGGAAAAAGCACTGTTTACCCATAACCGTGGTTAATCAATTATTTTAATATAATAAAAATCATATAGTTGTAGACATGCTATAGCAAAATTCATATGTTATGTTACGAATTCTAGAGATTTGTCAATACATTTCACAAAAGGATTTCCCATAACTGGAAGGTTTACATTTTTTAGAAATTAATATCAGTGTTATTTATAACTTATTTTATGCTGATGGCATTTCATTTAAGGGATCACAGGGGTGACGGAAAAATCAGATTTAAGGGGGTCCGGGACACAAAAATCTTCAAATTTTGCAAAAACATTTTATTTCATTAAAAAAAAAAAAAAAAAAAAAAATCTAGCTTTCAAGCAATGGCTGTCACGGAAACGACTTCTTGTAAAAATGCGTTTTTCTTTATGACAGACTTTTTCAACCTTTCTTGTATTTGAATTCTTATAACTCGAGAACCATTAAAGATACAGGATTCAAACTTGGAACATATATTTTTCAATCGTTTTACTTTAATTTTGATTTAGCATATTTGAAAAAAAAATTTACTTTTGAAAATATGATTTTTTTTTAAAGTTGCACCACTTTCTTTTAAATTTTGTCGTTAAATATTCTTAATTTTTTTATGAATTAATATTTTTTAAAATGCCGAATCAAAATTAAAACTTATATATTTCTGTTTATTTAAATGAAAAAAAATTGAAATTCTATAAATAATATTTCAAGTTATAATGATTTTAAATCACATCACTTTTTTAATAAATTTTAAATTAAAATTAAAAAAAAAATTGTGAGAAGTTTGATCATGTGATTTTGTTTACAAATGATAAGGTTAACCAACACAAAAAAATTCAGAATTTTAACTCAATAAATAAAAGTTATTTTAAAATGTGTCAAGGACCCCCTTACATTCCGGATCATGCTTGGTTCAGATCAGACAAACAAACATACAAAAATTAAAATCAACTACTAACATTTTTTTCTAACAATTTATGCACACATATTTTAAAGAGTGCACAAACTAATATTACAGTAATTTGAAGAAGTTTGGGTATAAATAAATCAAAACTTGAAATAAATTATCTTTATTTGACAAGATCAGATGTTTATGTCCAAATTGAGAGACTTACAAACATTAAATGTCAACATTTCACTTTAACTACTGAAGATTTAACCACAAACTGCACGAGTTCATGCAAGCGAGTGTTTTTTGACGTGCCCGCATTATATTCGGGCAATGTATTTTCTACAGGAATTTACTTATTTGCTACTATTTTTTTCCCTTTTGCATAAAGCATTTGGCTTTCTTTTGGCCAAAAGCCAATAAAAAGTAATCTAGGTTACGATTTCAAACAATTCCGGGGACATAAAAAGTACCAAGTGACCTGGTAGGTGGTTAATAACCGACTCCGCGGAATCATGGATGTGGAATATTTCGCATCTCCCGTCGCTGGATCTATTTCAGCCAGACTGAATGGGGCATGGGTCACGTATTCTACTGGAGAATTGGTATTAAATATTTTTTCTTTAGTTTTTTTTTAACTAGATGTAAAATTTAATCGCAGCAAGCAAGCTGCATTTTTTGTTGTGGTCTTCCAAAATATAAGAAATATTAATTTAATTTTTAAGTAAATTGATCTCGAGCGTGAAACATGATATATTTTTGTCGCGGCTTCTAAATGCTCCTGATTTATTAAAATATTAACTTGGGTTCCCTGAGAGGGACAAATAATGTTTATACAACTTATTAATCAGAAATATTTCGTTGTAAATAGACTGTATATATGTACATTTTTAAAGGTTTTAAAAATAGAATTAGCAATTATTTTAATTTTCTTGTGCTTGTTTAAATTGTGGCTAAAATTTAAATAAAGTAAATACTCTGGAAACATACGATAGGAATTAGACATTAAATTAATACTGCTAAACACATAAAGAAATCTTAAAATGAATATTCCCGACAATATGGAAAATAGTGTTGCGAACTATTTTGAGAACATATATCCTTATGAGCAATTTTCAGCGTACTAGCATCCATAAAGCTATTAAAAAAATCTGAAGGATAAATTATTAACTCACATAAGATAGCTATCGCAGATAAAACTAAATAAGAATGCTACCTAAATTAGGACAATATTGACATTTATTTACAACAAAAATGAAAAGCAATTATTTATAATTTCTGCCAATATACGGATATATATACTTGCTTTCCCAGGTTTCATAGGGGTACCGTTATTTTTAAGGCTGAATATCAGTATTTTCTTACAAAAAATAAATGAAGTTCAAACGCGTGAATTTCGCCTTATTTCAGGAGATATTGTCTATAATACTGGCATCGAAGAATTTTCTGATCTCGAAATTCAAGGACCCGTACGAACCCTGTTTCTTTTGTACAACGCTGTAATTACTAAACGATTTTTATATGCAAACATATTAAACTAAAATGTAATTCAGGTAAAACATATTTAAAAAGACTGAAATTAAACTTCCAGACATTATCATCTCTAGGAGGCTATGTATCTAGTTCTTTGCGTGGCCTTCTATATAATTTTACTTATATTATGCAAACATCGCTTAGTATACTAAATTTAGCTACTAATGCTATTTCTTTTCAATATTGCAATTTAAATAAAGCACGATTGAGTTTGACTTGATTTGATAGATAAAGAGGGACTGCTCAGACTAGGACCTAGTCTGTAGAGCATAGTAGAGGTGACCTCCCAGTCACCTTTATTAAGGTTTTAAAAATTACATTTCAAAAGTTACAATGTGGCGACGCCACTGCATCACACTCGCAAAGAAATATGTCAGAACATTTAAAATTGTGGAGGTAAGTTCGAAAGGGACCATGCCCCGTGAAAAACGCTGTTTCGTCTGGGGAGAGGTTGTAGTGGGTTACTGATGCTTTTGGTATCAGGTTATGCGTCTATCGGCCTTTGTCGGCATTGTCTCAGATTAATTGCTATTCCTTAATTATTTTAGCTTTAATGCAGATTAGCTTTATTGCGGTTTATGCTTTGGAGTTCTTGCATATGGTA
Source organism: Maratus speciosus (assembly GCA_963932465.1). NCBI lineage: Eukaryota > Metazoa > Arthropoda > Arachnida > Araneae > Salticidae > Maratus > Maratus speciosus. The sequence continues at coordinate 65,448,940 of OZ010789.1, forward strand.
ACACTAGGACACAACTTGAAGCAGATGCCAACAACAAAATTAAACACTTTTCAGATCTTTGTGAACAACTTAGCCTAGCAATCTCCCATGACAACAGCAATAATATTTGTCTACTTTTTACTAGAAAAACGCCACCCAATTTTCAAACTGCGGGGCCAAACAATTTCAATAAGGAAGAATCTCACTTATTTAGGTCTCGTCTTAAATTCAAAGCTCAATTTTAAAGATCATATATTCCATCTACGAACAAAAATCCAACAATTTTGCATTGGTTTAGGCAAATTACATTTTCTCATTAAGGGAATAAACCCCTCCATCTTGAAATCTTGGTATAATACGGTTACCTTTCGTCAACTTTTATATGCAGAAGCAATCTGGTTCCCTCGTTGAAACTGCCATGGTCTCCGGAAGGTAAAATCGATGCAAAGAATGGCACTGCTCAGCATTATCAAAGTCTATCGCAGTATCTCAACTGACGCTCTGTGTGTCCTAACGGGTTGCTTATCTATTCAAATAATTTTGCCAAAACAACTCTCTTACTACAATATTTTAAAAGGACGTAGAAATTACATCATCTAAGATGCCTCAATAACCATAGATAATTCAATGACCAAGCTTCCTCCCTACAGCTTCCCAGAATATTACAAATTAAACAACTTGCAAATTTTAGAAGATAACTTTTCAGACCAACTAAATCAAGATTTAACAATCTACACAAACGGCTCCGTCACAGACTCAGAAACTGCTGCAGCCTTCCCGGTTGAAAAAGACACCACTTTTATCTTTGAAAACTCTTTTCGACTACATAACTTAACCTCGATATACCAAGCAATAGACGGGCTTCTAACATCATCTTACTCTTCACTACTTCTATTAATAGACAGCCACTCAGCAAAAGATTCCCTTAATCTAGCCCCTGCTGCAGCCTTCACGGTTTAAAAAGACACCTCTTTTATTTTGGAAAACTGTTTTCGACTACATAACTTAACCATTTCACTGTTTGCCCCGAGATAACTCGGGGGTAAAAGCCTTCATTTTCTACCCGAGTGAAGTGAGTAGGTTACATTGTGCCCTTAGTTCGAGAGTCCAGAAGGAGAACGAGCGCGTTTTTCGGACTGTTTTGTGTCGGAAGCAGGCTCTTGCCGCTGAACGAATTTCTTCTATTAATTTGGTAGTGAAAGTATGTATTTGTTCTGTGTTGCTGATATAGTGAAATTTTGAATTAATGCTTGCTTTCGCGATTTTAAAATTTTGTCAAATTTATGGACCTTGCCCCTCGTGGTGTTAAAACTTCTTCTCAATGTGTAAAGTGGTGTTTTCTGGTATGTGAAATGTATGTATCGGTGATCAGAGGCACTAGAGATATCTCTTACTTCTCAGTTCGAAATTCTTTGAAGTATCTGTGTGTTCGTGAGGGTGAGACCTGGCAAGCCTTTGTCTATGATTTCACATTTAGTGTTTACTTTGACAAAGGTTACCTCTGAATTGTGGACATTTGCTATTGCTAAGTTTTGCACCACTAAGTTTTCTGTGAGGAATTCTCCTCTGTGGAATTGTGTCAGGGAAGACCTCAGAGGAGGATGAAGTCTTAGTGTTGCATAACTTAGCAATAGAAGAATACTAGAATATTGACGAGACTTTTCCACAAAAGCAAGATGGGGAGGAGTTAGTTTTAGAAAAAGTGGTTAAAACATATGATTGGCGCTGAATAACAGAAAAATAAAATAACGTGGGAATTAGGAACAGAGAGGAATAAAATTTATTACCAAAAAAGTGGAAGAAAAAAATAGAGGGGTTGGTAATCTTTGAGAGGATGCAAAAAAAAAAAAAAAAGTTAAGATAGGCTGCAGGAGTAACTTAAGATAAGCAGAAATAAACTATAGATGAAGATTTTAGCAGTATTTAAAGTTTTTAGATTTGGTCTACCTCTTCGCAATGCTATATAAGAAAGGGCGTTACAAAAGGACACCTCACCTTCATTAGCCTCCCCCTTCTATCCTTCATTTTTTATCTTTACATCTTTGGAAAGATTATTGTATTCTGAATAAGTTGATACCAATCTCTGAACTCTGTGAAAGTTATTTACTGCGAAATAAAGGAAAATATAGACATCACACCTTCATTTTAGATTTAATTGCTCTGTGACAACTGTCATAGCGTCTTGTTACATTATGTTTTTGCGCTTTCACATTATCGAAACTCTGGAAATATGGTAAAATCCGTTAATTATTATAATATTTTATAAGCTTTAAAAAATTAACTTCCACTTTCACCAAGTTTAATTACTTTGTTTTGCTCTGAAACGTGATGGCAAAATTGTTTAGCTGTTTAGTTTTATTCACTATTATGTGCTTAACTAGAAACAAAATTTTTTCTTTCTCGTTTTCTTTGGAGGGGGTGGGGGGATACTTTCCTTATTTTGGAATAGTATTATAATTTTTAGTATTTATTAGCATTTATAATGAATAATAATGCGAAATTAACAGCATCAAAGAAGGAGTCAGTTAAAAATCACTATGCAAAATCGATGATAGAAATATATCCTGATGTGCTAATTCATCCTATAGGAAACAAAAAAACAGTCAATTTGATGGTGATTTTATTTCAAATTACAGTTTAAGATATGGATTTATTGATATTAATATATTTTTAGTAAAATAGCAGGATATTTATGCTGCAGAGTATGTGAGTCATATATAGAAATATAAGAACCCGTAAAAAATGACCTATATTTTACATTAAATAATTTAGTTGTATAAAAAAGTGCATATTTAATTCACTTTGCAACCAGTGTGGAACAAAATTTTAAAATTATAGGTTTAAAATTAACTTTTTGCAACAGTAAATGCTAAATTTTTACAAAATACATCTATTTATCTATTCATTTATTTATTGTTTTACGCATGCTCCTATATTCTGCACATTTTACAAACAATTTTATATTTATCACTTTAATTCAGCATATAATTTTATTTTAATACTTAATTAGTTATACAGTGGTGGTAAAAATTGTGGACACTTTTAGGTAGCTTTTATTACAAAAAATAAAAAGGTACCTATTGCGGCCGTCCGAAGGAAAATACTTTGGGAAATTTTGCGATAATTTCGCCGATCATGACTCCCAGATACCAAAACCACCCTCCGTTGAAATGCTGACTTATATATTAAAAAACTAATTTATGATACATTAAATAATGGTTTTCCAAAAAAAAAAAAAAAAAAAAAAATCATATATTCTTTAATATATATTAGTACTCAAATGATCTTAAAAAACAAATTAACACATGCGTAAATAAAATTACAAAAAAAATATATATATATAAAATAAGAAAATAATTATAAAAAATTAAAAATTGTAAAATAATAACAGAAAATTATTGTAGGACGGTTGGGTGGGCAGATGTTAGAGTACGGAGGAGGGTGGCGTTGTCTGAATAATACGCAATGGTCAATAAAAAAATATGGGCATTTGATTTATAACTACGTTGCTAATACACATTTTATAATGGATGTTGATTCGATACTTTTATATGTATAATGGTTTAGTTATATTTATATATTTATCAATTCATATTAAATTTATTCATATTCATTAATATTTAATAAAGTTAACGAGTAACTTGTATTTAAATTTTAGCCTACTCATGAGAATATCATATTAATTTTTAAAAGTATACTATCTTAAATGAGAACAAAATGCATAATGAGTGTATTTGTTATACCTAATGCTATGACAGTATGGATTTTAATTTCATAACTTGTTTTTTTCCTCTATCCTTTTTAATCTTGTTTCATTTTGAACTTAATTGGTGTTCAATGATTTATTTCTCGGTTTTCTGTGTGTGGTAGTCCCAAATTCATATTCTTTAGCTAATTTATGGCTAATATGAAGATTAAACCACACATTTCATTTGTGGAACTTAAGGCATTTGGGACCCGATAATTCTGTCTAACAAGGAGAGGGCCCGAGGTTGGTCTCATCAAATGCGATGAGCATTTGTGTTTCGATAGAGTATAGTTAGTATATAAATATATGACCGCCATAAACCGCAACCCCAGGGGGTCTTGAGAAAATAAGTCTCACAGTTTAAGCTACAGTTTATAATCGGATAAAATTTCCTTCTTTGGCAAGCGCTCCGTGGCGTGGTCTGCAGCATTCTAGATTTGAGATTTTTCTACCCGGGATCAAACCCGGCTCGTACTTGTTTTTCCGAACGATAATTTTTATCAATAATTTTCTAACGGCAATTGAAAAAATATGTATAAAAATTGAAATTTACCAAACATATGAATTAAATGTATGTTCTGTAGCATATAAGTGCTTTTTTAACTACGAAATTTTGCATGTTTAAATATATAATGAAAAGAAAACGCATGTTTTTATGTCTATAGAACAGAAATATTTTGTTGTTATTTAAAATTTTTTACAGTTATTTCAATGAATATCTACAGTTTATAACAGAGAAATAAATTAAAATAAGTGAACAAATATATTATTTTCATTTTGTTTCTTCATTTAAATATTTCAAATATTTAATGGTTCATACGAATTGAATATTTCCAACTGAGCGAAAAAATGCCCAGGCTGGGAATCGAACCCAGATCCTTGGCTTACAAAGCCAATGCTTTTCCGTTTAAGCTAACTGGGCCGACAACCAGCCAACTCGCTCAGAAAACCTTATTGGTAATAACATCTGGTCTGTCATGTAGACAGCTCAACAGAATTAACCGCAGGTAAAGGAACTCCATATAAACGATGGATACGTAGATGAACTATTATTTTAACACAATCAAACTGATTGGTAAAGTTATCATACGAATTGAATATTTCCAACTGAGCGAAAAAAATGCCCAGGCTGGGAATCGAACCCAGATCCTTGGCTTACATTTACATTACCCAGATCCTTGGCTGCCTGGGCATTTTTTCGCTCAGTTGGAAATATTCAATTCGTATGATAACTTTACCAATCAGTTTGATTGTGTTAAAATAATAGTTCATCTACGTATCCATCGTTTATATGGAGTTCCTTTACCTGCGGTTTATTCTGTTGAGCTGTCTACATGACAGACCAGATGTTATTACCAATAAGGTTTTCTGAGCGAAATATGTTGGCTGGTTGTCGGCCCAGTTAGCTTAAACGGAAAAGCATTGGCTTTGTAAGCCAAGGATCTGGGTTCGATTCCCAGCCTGGGCATTTTTTCGCTCAGTTGGAAATATTCAATTCGTATGATAACTTTACCAATCAGTTTGATTGTGTTAAAATAATATTTAATGGTTCATTAAAAATATGCTTTTATATTTTTAATATGATTTTTTAAGGTCTGGGATTCTTGGTTTTTAATTAAAGATACTGTTTCATATCTTCAGTACTAAGTAGAATTTTAGTATTTCAGTTTTACCATATGGTATAATACCTCATAAAGCTTTCATCCGAAAAATAAAACAATTTTTGTATGTATCATAACATGTTCCTGCACTAAGCTTTTCAATTGTGATGTAATTTTTAAGAGGACTTGAGATTTTTTCTTTAAAATAACATTTCCTGTTATTTTTTAATGAAACCATAAACTTTTACACACGGAATATACATTGTACATAAAAATTTAGTAAGAAAATTCTTCATTTGAAAATTTCATTTTTTTTTTATTTGAGAAAAGTATATTCATTTATACCAATTTAATAACGGAAGTATAACTTATGAAGTGGTTAGGAAGCAGCGTACTGCAGATAGCGAAAGTACTGTATTTGCTACTTTTTCCGGTAGTTTGTATTGTTGCACTCTACATTAAAAAAATAAAATGTAGTATAGCGGTACAAAAAAAATCAGTAGTTTGTAGCGAAGTTGCATGTGAAGTTACTTTTAACTCTGCTTTAGGCAAACAAATGTGCCATTGTTCTAGTCTCGTGATGGTAACCTGCATGTGTTCTGTGAATCAATTTTCGAATATAAACAACTGAGGAGCAGGGTGTTTATCAATGCATCGTATGACGTAATGAATTTTTTCCCCCCACATATTGGTAAATCTACGCGTCGAAATCTAAATGAAAAAATATAATCTTTTTCTAACACTTGTATAGTTATTTATTATTAGATTTTAAATTTTTAATGCAGGAAATCTTGTTTTGAAATTTATTGATTTACAGATTTATTTAGTTTTCATTGTATGAGAGCAAAACACACGGCCTTTTCTTGTTTGTTATCATTCTTAATTTTTAATTTCTCCGGTTTATATTTATTTCAATGTATTCCGGTAAACGCGATATAACGAGACCGAGAAAATAATGTATTACTTAATCCCTGTCCTCATTTTCAAGTGTTGATTGAATCAATTTCACAAAATCTGAAAGTAAAGACATGGAGTTTGTATTTGTTACTAAAACAAGTATACTCTCAGAAAAAACTGTAAATGTATGAGCATTTACCTTTCGATTTTCACGGGCAACTGCCTTATTTGATGAAAAACGGTCTGATCCGTTAAATAAACACCCTTATCTCATAGATACTTAGGAAATTAAGTAAAATCGACATATTCTTACAGTTCTAGCCCATCTGTTAGCAAAAATACGGTACGACTTCATAAATTTTCCTCCGCTAGGGTGTAACCTTTCATTTCAGATGTATTTCGAAAAATAATGTCACTTAACCGCAACCGTAACATTATTTTTTAACGCTCCAAAAAAGCGATTTTGTGATGATTATCTTACGTGCTACGGAACAGTAAGTAAAGTTTTATTGTGTTTTAAAATGCATTATATCCTGGGGCAGCACAAAATGATGGGCATGGATTTTTTTTACTGGGTATGACTGGAATCTCTGTTGCCGGCCTCTGTCCGTAAATTTTCAGGGATATTTTTAACAGTGTAGTTGCAGCAGTAATAACTATATTTTTGATAAAGTAGTTGTAGTACTTTAAGAAATAAAGTAGTTTTTTCGACCATTAAACATATATGTATAAGGTATATATAATTTATATATCATAAGTTATTATAATGAATGTTATTACGAAACAAAACGTAAGCAGTTTTTTTTTTTTTTTTAACATCAATAAATATGTGAAGTTTTCGTCTTAAACGTGAATACAAACATATCTTAAAACCCACTGTTTATTCTTCCTCATGCTTGGAGAATCTTTCAAAATAATTCCCCGTTATCCAAGAAGAAAATATTGCTTTTATATCTTCTCTTAATACTTGGCTTTTTATTTGAAAGCTTTTAAACGTCCTGGATTTTTGATGTTCTGCAGACGGCATCAAAAATGCATGTTTAAGAATTTGATAGAAATATCCCACATGTTGAGACATATATTTAAAATTTAAATGGAGATACTTTATATATTTCCGTTAGTCAAATTTTGAAATAATTTATTTTTAGTATTTAAAATTTAACTAAACAGCAGTGACCTTCGAAAATTCAATGTTTGCTAGTATTTCAAAAACTTGTGTTATGTTTTTACGGTAATCTGCCTAGGTTGGATATGAGCACTTTTCGGAAAATTATCGATTTTGTTTTTATTATTTGTGCTGAAACTTTTCAACTTTTAACGATTCTAAAATTGCTTTGTTAGAATATGTTTTAGAATAGAAGTTATAGTCAATTTATAGTAAAAGTACATAAGACAAGCCTGAAAAACTTGGGTTGTGTCATATTGCTTAGCTTTTGATCATTGATTTTTTCGTATTTTGTAGCGCTGTATTCGAATATGGCCTTCATTTTTTAGCATCACATCAGAATTTTTCGCAAATCGTGGTTACAAATGAAGGTTATTTTCAGATTTAGTGCTAAGAAGTACATAAAAATCAATTTGTTCAAAATTTAAATAACACAACCATCACATTCATTTTATAGTACCAGAATTTTACTATTTTTTGACTTTGAAATGTACGATTTGCAAAAACTCCTGACTTGATGGTTAAAAAGTAAGATCATTTTCGAATTCAGCGATATATTCAAATTAGTTATCAAAAGTTAAGGAACCATTTCCTGTATCTTTCAATATCAGATTTTATGACTTTTTATTATTGAAATTTAAGATTTGCAAAAACTCCTGACCTGATGAAAATTAAGGTCATTCTCGGATTCAACACTAAAAAATACATAAAAATCAATTATCAAAAATTGAACAACACAACCATTGTAGGCTTGTGCAATTTAAGATTTAAATGTATTTTTTTCAATATTGATTTTTACAGAAAATTAACTCACTTGAAAAATGATAACTACATGTATTATTATTATTCTTCCATAAGACTGTGTGAGCTTTGTCTATATATTTATTGTCTAGAACATTTACTAAATAAATTTTAATTGCGTGATTATTTTCAAAATTATGGTCTGTTATTTGAGCAAAAACATAGTAAAACTGTTGAAAATCTTATAACTGACTCTTCGATCATCTCTAAAATTTCTATTTACTAAGCTGTCATTTATCTTGTAATAGGTGCGCTAGATAGAAGCGTATATTTTACTTTAGTAGTAATTTTTTCTAATAAGTTTGTTTGTTTTTCAAGTTTTTGAATTTCATCAAATTCCCTTACATATTTTACATTTCTGTAAATCCTTAGGGATATATGTATGATTTTAAAATTAAATTATTACTTTTTATTAAAACTAAGTAAAGCAAAATATGAATACAATGTTTCTTTGCAAAGTTTTACAAAAAAGGTTTTCGAACGTAAGTAGATAACTTAAGTGAAACTATAAAAATGTATACACATAGCAGGATACTTTTATGATTCCATAATGCACCAAATATATATAAATAGGTCTTTTGATACAAAATTATGTGAAGTATTGAAATATGTCTAAATAAATTTGGAGTTATGGTCACACTTTTACACGCATTGATTTGCCTAAATAATTGTTGAATTTAGCGATTTATGTATCTAATATATGATATTGATAAATCTAGAATAACTGTGTTTAAATGTATTATTACTTTTAATTACTTTAAAAGTACTTTAAAAGTTTTCTTCTTTTAAAGCATTATTATTTTTAATAATGATAATTCAGTTTATTTTAAGAAATTTGTTACATTTAATGCGATCTTTGATATTCTTTTATTTATGTTCAAACACATTATCTTTTATATTTGATCTGCAGACCGTAGAAGTTCTAACAAACTTCTTTTATTTTTAAAAGTTATTTTTTCTAAATTTTTATTAGTAGTAATTTTACATTATTATACCTATTATTATATATGTATTATCTATATAATTATCTAAATTATACATACTATATATAATATACAAAGTATCCACTCTCAACGGTGTCTAGTAGCTAAATTCTAAACCGTTAGTCATATAGTTCTAATTACAAAAATGTTTTCTTTCTACTCATCAATATAAATTTGAAGTAGCCCCAAAATCGCCATCCGAGTTCACCAGCACCCAAAAACCACAATTTATGTTTGGATACACGAGCCTTTATATTGAAATGTAAATGGAAAAACAACTAGCATTTTCATAAGCACAGGCAGTCAAATATCATCTTCAGTCACATTTATTGTTTGAAAATTAGAAGAAATTTAGAGAACAAAAGTTATAATCTAACAATGTGTTAAGTAAACTCAAATATAATACATTACACCAATGACACACAAAAGTACCCATCAAGGTGGACAATATTTATTATAGAACCTAGGACAACATTGCTCTCAGTCAACGTCATAAAAGTGAAACTTACAGACTCTGCCAACAATAACAGGTTCTCATTTATAAGTGTTCATTTAAACTCTGCTGTATCAGCCATAGATTAACATACAAGATGGGACATTGCCATAGAGCGTAATGGTAATGCGATTGCGATCGTAGCGCCTTTAGTGAATATGAGGAAGAAACTGCCCATCCTTGTAAAATTTTTATCATTGAGCATCTACCTTATTATGATCTTTCTTTTTTTAATGTTTCATGTTTACGTTTTCAATAGAATCTTACAACGATAGATGAACATAGAATATATATTCTATTTTATATATCTAATATCTATTCTATGTTCATGCACGGTTATATGCTTTTTTTTTCATGATGAATGAACGATATAAGTGCAACGAAAAACAGGGTAAAAATTTCGCCTTCAATTCTATATATGAAGTAAATGTGATATAAATGGATTTAAAGCTACATAAAATAATGGTGTAATATAAAAATATACGAAGTATTGCGCTCTACAAATCCCAAAAAATTTCAAAAATATTCCCATTCGGTAGGAAATTTTTTATAGCCGATGTTTTATTCATTCATGAAGTTTAACGTATTAATAAATCGTTACAATAATCTTTTAAAATTTACACATTTTCATTTTCTTACAGATAAAATAAAATATTGATTCTAATGAAAATAACGTACAATCAATTCAATAATATTTATAATATTAAGATATAAGAAATAATAATAAAATTACAGATGGGGAAAAATTCATTTCGACAAATTTTTAGAATTATATAAATCTAACAGTTAAAAATAAATAAAGGTACTGACATTACACTCAATAAAGTTTTATTCGATATGAATAAATTAACACAATACCTGAATGAATTTGATTTTTTACAATTTAATTTCATAAACTTACATATTTACGTTATTAACAGAATGTTCTAGGGTTTTCTTTTATATTATTACTCTAATTATCATTTTGTAAGTTAAAGGTGACCACTACAAGTACGTTAAACAAAAAGCAGCTAAATAAATAAAGAAAGCATGAATAGAATATCGTCTGACTCCTGCTTCGTTTTAGGAAAGAATATAGATATTCAAAGTATAGAGGGTAAACATATTTCTTTAACATAGGTAAATTTCGGAGGGTTGTTAATTCTTCCCCCTTGTCGGTAGTGACGCTAGTACTGTTGCCATTACGGATTTTGTCGTCAATGTCCCATCTTGGTCCTTAATCTATGGTATCAGCAGCCCTTCTCCTGAATATCAAGTATTTGCTGCATGCAATTTTCTAGTAAGAAGGAGCAGCATCGACAGTGTCAGCTGATTGGAGGTGCTGGACGTGTTGGAGTGTGCTCCAAGCTCACTGGGCGTAATCCACTGGGCGTGAATATTTGTGAAAGCATGAAAACATTGATGTACTAAACACCTACTAGGCTCTGCAGAAGACCCTGTTTCAAAAATGCTTGTTGCAACTGGCAGCATCAAAACACCAAGAGTCTAAGAGAAAGTGCGTTAGTCTTTCAATTAATCGTGTGAGTTGAGCAAAGACGCCGTTTGACGTCAATTTGAGCATCTCCTTCCAGTCTTTAACCAAGCTGAACGGAATTTTGAACTTTGTTATTCCCGTTATGCTATTTCTTTCGCCTAGCTATTAACGTGTCGTCTCCAAAAAATAACGTTCCGTCATGTAAGCCATCAGTAAAATGAAACGCATGTATCATTGTGCTGTTAAATACTCTACTGCAATTTTTAAACTTCTAAGCATCGCAATTTCAATTTCTATACCGTCGTATTGGGGAAAAAGTACTTTCTAATGCAATTTGTTTAAAACTGCATCTCGATTTATTTTTGAAATATTAATTTTTTTTTGTTGCTTTTAGCGGCATTTGTTTAATTTTGACAAATCAAGTACTCCATTTCTGTAGAAAGTAAATAAAAAATCGTTAGAAAATAGTAATTAGATGTTTTTGTGCGATTTCCCATAATTACTGAAAAAAGAGGAATTAAAATACCTGCTATTTTGAAAAAATATAAACGAATGATTTCTGAGAAAACATGGAGCAATTATGAACTATATTAATTACTGAATATTACAAACAAATGAAGACATATGAATCATTAGCTAGCCGATATTTTTTGTCGAGTTTCTTGAGTAACGACATCTGTTTTTTGAATTTGTGTATTATTCAGCGATAGTGTCGTCCTATGAATACTTTACTGTATATGTTGTTTAATGCTGGATTGCAAATGAGGAATTCTTCCGAGAATGCGTTTTTGGCAATCTAATTGTAATGCGGTAATATGTCTTATAAGTATCGTTCTTCTTGCACGGTACCATCAACACCTTTAATTTTTTTTTCTAAAAAGTTTACGAATTCCCTGTTTCTTGCCTGCTCAAGAATCCCTTGAATGTTTTACTTTGAAAAAAAAAGGTTTAATATAATAAATAAAGACACAATATTACTTATTGGTACACAAAATAGGAACTTTAATAAGTTAAAAGTTAATTTCTACGTCTACTACATATTTTTCTCTTTCTACAGCCGTCTTCAGGAAAATATGATGGTAAAAAGGCTCAAAGTTCAGAGACGAAAGCTTCCTGTGGAAGAGAAAAATAGTCGAAACTTGACTAATGATTTGAATACAAAAATGTAGTGTTGCCATGTAGTGAAAATAAATAATTATTAATGAACTGAGATCAGATGAATAAAAAAGGTCGATTTAAGAAACCACGAGTGCCGCTATCTACACATGAGGGACAAAACCACGTTCAAATGAGTTTCCATTCAAGTTCTGGCAACATAATACAAGTTTAAGCTGAAATATTGTATTTAGATGTAGAATTATGACTATATGATATTATACCAGATTTTTGGGATATTATAGAATAAATTATTGTTACATGGTTTATCTTCACGTGCAATGGTTTCAACTGATTCTCTAATTTTACTTTCAAAGGGGTTATTGCACGGAACTATAATTTTTGCTTTAATATGGCAGACTTCTTTACCATCCTTTACCACCTTTTTACCATCATATTTTCCTGAAGACAGCTGTAATATATTCTCGAAACGTAGAAATTAACTTTTAACTTATTAAAGTTCCTCTTTTGTGTACCATTAAGCAATATTGTGTCTTTATTTATTATATTTTAATGTGCAATTGTCCAGTATGTGTTATAGGTTTAATATATTTGGGGATTTTTTAAATTCTTATCAGATATTCTTAGAAGGATATATTTTATTTAGAATTTTAAAATTTCGATATCATCCTTTCATTCTTTATGTTCGATATGGAAAATATGTATAAATATGGTTATCGCTCTTCTTTCAACAAACAGAACGATTGCTTTCAGAATGACATTATCCGACAAATTTATCTTATTTTCCACATATATATATAAAACTTATAGTTGTAGCAAGTACAAAAGTATGAAAGACTGTAAAAGATAGCTACTTTTCCCTTTTTCTATATTCACAGAAAGCAAATATGCCAATCAAAGAACTTTATTATAATGCGAGAAAAGTATAATATCGTAGAATATTTTCTATGAATAATACTGGTTTATTAAAATATATCCAAATATATGTGTTTTAGACATTTCTTGAGAATGATGCATATTGTTTATTCAAGGATTCCTTGAATATTTTACTTTAAAAATTAATTAATTTCAGTGATTTATTTAATTACTGTCTATTCTTAATCTTCTATTTATGGGTGGATACATTTAGCGAAGTATGTAAAATTTTTAGATCTCTCTTCCATTCTCTATAACCGGTACGAAAAATACGAATAGATACGATTATCTCTTCGTCTGTCAGTGAATATACAGATGACTTTCAAAATTACATACGTTCTCTGACAAACCTGTCTTATTTTCTGCACGCAGAGATAAAATATATTAAACGTTCATTATCTGGCAAACCAAAATGGGTACTTTTCCACCATAGGGGCCTTGGCGAGATATAGAAAATGGCCTTGGCGTGAGTAGGAAATTTTGCAATGTATTTTCTGATATACTTTGCATTCTGATTTTCTATTTTCTGATATTTCTTTTTGGTATACACAAGTAAATTTTTCAATGTTTATACGAGTTATTTATTCTAAAAACGTCATTTATCTTTTTTTTTTTATAGATAAACAAAAGTAAACAGTTTACAAATAATAATAATAATAATATATACATAAATAAAATTTTAATATACAAATAAACGAGCATAAAAACACATTAGGTTTGTTTTCATAGCTATTTATATCATTCAGTAACTATTCTCACTTTCGGAAGCTCGAATTACGCCAAGCTTAATATAAAAAAAAAGCCAAGGCCCTTTTAGGAAAAGTATCCAAAAATGTGTCAAAGCCTGCATTTAATAGTTGCATTTCTTTAATTTCCATTTGTCGCAAAAAGCAAATATGACAATCACAGAAGTTATGAATTTAAGGTATAAAAATGTAAGGAAAATTTGCAGCGTATAATAGCGGAGTAATTCCGATTTATAAAAATGTTACGTAATATGTGTATTTCAGACTGATAGTACATTTCTAAAAAGGATCTTTATATCACGAATTATAAAGGATAACCAACTAAAACTATTAATATAATCTATTATAAACTTTTTTATACTATTATACACTATTTCAAAACAAACTCATTCTGCATTTTATACTATTGCGCATACTATATTACATTTTAATGGTTTTATAATGACTTGTGAATGCTAGAGCGTCATAAAAATATTTATTTACAAACTGATCGTTATGTGGTGCAAACAAACATGCACATACATTCAGAAAACCGACTTATTCTTTGAGAGATAAATTCAAGGCGAGTTATTTCAAATGTTCGAACTAAATGAAATCTCTGTGAACATTAGGTTTTTCAAATAGTAATTTAACAGGTGGCAGAGGGTCGTTGCTTATTTTCAATGTTATTACACCGAAACCCGACAGCACAGACAATCACCTCATCGAGTTCACGGATGAAATTCTAGGATTATTTAAATCTTGATTCGTATATTAAAACGCGGCCGGTCTGCCAAGTCGTATCTTGGTGGAAAACACCTGAAAACTCGATTTTAGCGACTGACTCGTAGGTTTACCATTGTGTTTTTTTGCTCCCAGTCCTCCATGTTTTCATACGTTTGAGTGCAGCAAAACATAATGGTAAGCCTTCAAGTCAACTGCTAAAATAGAGTTTTCAGGTGTTTTTCACCAAGATATAACTTGGCATATAGATTGCGTTTTAATATGCGAATCGAGTTTTAACTATTTCGGGAATTTCTGCCGTGAATTCGATTAGGCGATTGTCTGTGCCTTTCGTTATTAACTCAATTTTCTTTTGTCACATACCCCCTTTAATATCTAATCTCTTCGAATCACACAATATATATATTTCAAAAAAGATGGTAGAAATATTATAAACACAACGAAGAATGCAAGGATGTTTAAAAGTCATAACTAGAAGTTAAGAAAACAATAATCTGGATAAGAAGCAAAACCAAACTTTTTAACTTCATCGAAAGTATTAAACTGTTAAAATGAAAATTGGATCGGGCATATTAGAGGAAGATAAGGCAATAGATGGTTTGCAAACAACTTACATTTGTATCACAGATTTCTAAACTGCCAAGGAGACGACCTCAAGTAAGCTGATGCGACGAAATTATAAAGTGGTTGGATTTAATTGTATGACAAAAACATCAGATAGAAAACGAGTAATATACAAATTTTGATTTTAAAGTCAATTCCTACTTAGGTCATCAAAGAAAAATTTAATATAATCCCTTAAGCTAATATTAGCTTTTGTTGCATTAAAATATCTCAATTTGTTGATTTTCTATAAGCAAGTAGGTTTGCAATGGAAGTGTATGGGAATTTGGCGAAATATTAGAGTTGCAATAATATAGTCAAGTTGGTGTCACTTTTGGCGACTCATTTTGCTCGTCAAATTTGGCGATATATCACCAAGTTGGTGAAAACTTGGCGGTATTTGGTGACAGAACAGGGTCCCCCCTATAGTAACCACCCTTATAAATACGAAGATGCATTAAATACTGTTCAATAACCAATGACCACCATTTTGTGCCCCATATAAAATTAAATTAATTAATTAAAATTTAATTAATGAATTAATATTTGATAAATCTGTATTAACACCAATTGTCATCCAGTACAAGTTTAAAAAAAATTATTTCAACTTGATAGGATGAATAATAAGTATTTTGTTAATGATTAAAAATTTGAACAAGATATATAAATAAATAAATATAGGGAGAGTATGAACTAATTGTAGGGATTTAATGAACAATGGAAAAATCTGGAAAAGAACTTCATTCAGCAGTGAATTAAAAACGGTTGACGATATTGATACATACATACATAGAACTGCATTGGTAAGATATTAAAATAAGCTCATTTCAATTCATCCGAAGTATTCGCGAACTAAAAATAAAACAGTTCGATATCTACTTTAAAAATGACCATTTACTTATTCTGAAGCATCGAAAATATGCTGCCAAATACAATTTTCCAGAATACGAAATTAAAACTATTAGACCCATATAACTCGAGCATCCCCTTCTTTCTCTTAAACTAGTCGTTGGGGGCCACCGTAATACTTAACCATCATGGATATAGATAATATAAAATATGAAAATAAAACAGGTGATATTTGCTAAGCATTGTACCATGTTGCTTTTATTCATAATTTAATTTATTTGGACATCCTTAAATATAATTAACATAACCCCTTAACCTAATATTACTTTTTGTTACATTCAAATATCTCAATTTGTTGATTTTCTGTAAGCAAGTAAATGCTATTGGTTTACAATGGAAGTCTATGGGAATTTGTCGAAATATTAGAGATACCGCCAATTTGGCGTCATTTTTGGCGACTCATTTTGGTCGCCAAATTTGGCGATACACCGCCAAGTTGGCGATAAACTTGGCGGTATTTGGCGACAGAACAGGGTCCCTCCTATGGTAACACCCCTTATAGGTATGGAGATGCATTAAATGCTTGACATTTACGATAAGCCATTATTGGCATTTAATCTTATAGTTTGGCGATAGTTTTTTTTGTCGGCGGGATAATCGAGTAGTACCGAATTGCGTAAAAGAAACATCCTTGTAACTTGAAAAATTATAATCGTATTAACTAACAATTTACTGCGTCGGATTAAGCGTCTCATTTCCAATTAAAATATATCTTTGAATTGAAATTTGAATGAAATACAGGGTCATGAAAAATCGAAGAGTGTGAAAAATAGAATTACAAATATCTTATCAACTAATAATCCGATCGAGTTCATTCATGATGCAAAATTTATGGTTTTTATTGTCTTTTATATTTACTCCTTCAAAAAACAATTTCGAAAATTTTTGTATACCTTTTATCAGAACGAATATATCAAGAGTTCGAAAAAAATAGTTCCGTTTAATCGAGGATACTGATACTCAAAAGGATTGTTCCCATTATTACTCCCTAAGTACACATCGAATTTCAAGTCTCTATCTCAATTTGTTCGGGAGATAGAGCGATTAAAGACACAGAGACTTACAAAGGGACGGACATTTTTTTTTCTCTAAAAATATGTTTTTCGGAATTTCCAGTGTCTGAAACGTGTAAATCCGTCAAAAATTTTTTTTTTTCGATTTTTAAAACGATTACGAGACTTACCCTATAGTACGTATGATGAGTGTGTAAAAAGGGAATCGATAATTTTAAAGGATGATTCTGTAATCAACAAACACTTTCTAAAGAATAAATTCACATTTTTCTTTAAACGAATTGTACAATAATCTTTGAACACGTTACCTTTTTTAGGAAAAGTTACTTTAAGGTTAAAACATAGTTATGCAAATCACTAGAAGTTTACTGAAATTTAACTAATATGTCATTTTCTGAAATTTAATGAATATGTTATTTACGGAAATATAGTTGTTTTGCGTATTGCCATATAATAATTGGTCGAGCAAGATTTTTTGAAGACGTTTGGAAAAGATGGAATTTCGACATGATTAAACATACATAAAAACTTTCTATTATTCTTTATGTTTCATTATAAATTATTCCTTCAGAAATGTAACTCGTATGCTTTTGTTTTTGAAAGTATGATAGTAGAAAATGTTTGTTTAATTTTTTTACAAATACTATGCATATTACATACGGATAATAACAGAATATGTGTTAGGACAGAATAATTGTCGTTAAATTCACCAGTACTTTGAAATTCAGTTTGTTCTAAAAGGTCTAAAGTTACGTAAAACATGTGTAAGTATAGATATTTTGGCCTGACTCTTAACATTTTGTTACTAACAACTCTAGAATATGTTATTAACTAAGCGTTATTTCATATAGTTAATAAAATATCCAGATTTTTACGAATATATAATTTTATGAAATATATCTAATAATTTAATCTGGAACATATTTAAGTTAATGAAATAAAAGTAATAAATCAAACGGAGTAATTTGCATACTGACGTTAATCTCGACATAATTTATACTTAGAACCTGTCGAATGTAATACATTTAATCATTAATATTCTCCAGCTATTTAGCGTGAACTATTTTCTAAAAAATATCCTTAACTGCGTTCAAGGTTTTAAACATTTGTTATAAAACTTTCAACATATAATATTTTACACGGATTCACTGAAAGATTTCTAATATGGGCACAATATTGGTATAAACTTTCTTACTACATAATAGGGGTGAATAAGCTATTATTTTACATTATATTTACAGGGGCCCGGGGGTAAAAATTTTATTTTCTTAATTTTGTGGCAAATTTCAGTATTTTTTTTCCCTGAAGCATATCTTTCTATAAAGATTATTTTTCAGATAAAAAGTTTTTCAAAACGTTGAAATTTTATTTAAAAAAATGTAAAATTAAAAATTTAAAAATTATTTAATTTTTTTATATAATTCATGAACTATTTGCCAGATTTGATTACTTTTTGCACTATTGTATGCAGAAAAGGTTTTTATATTTTATTCGCGATTTATACAAAAAATAATCGAAGCGTAAAAAATACAACGTTAAAACACCAAAAATTTTAAATTTTAAGCATACCGGTTTCGGTACCATATAGCACACCTTTTTCAGTGCTAAGGATGGCGAAAATTTGCTCACATATATAGGAGAGATGGGGATTCAAGTTAAAGGTTTATTTGCCAATAGGAAAACAGAGGATTGCAGGTAACAGCCATTAGGAAAATAGATAGGAAATGGAACCAAAGTAGTGAGGGGAAAAAAATCTGACGGTTTAGCGATGGGCTCCCCCCCCCCCCCCCCGCCCCCTGTCACCCATCTTCGCAGACATCTATATGCATTATTTTGAATGCTCCGTTTTCAATAAGATTTCAGATTCACCTTAATACAAGGATTCCGCAGCATGTTTTGTTTCGTCTTTATCTTAAAAAATGGCTGAGCAGTTTGAATTTCTGGGTGGCTGACATTTTCAAACTATCTGATTTGTTTCATTCTGTAACTCTCGTATTTATAAACCAATTTGGATAAGATTAATTATGTGCATAGTACATATGAATGTCTCGACCGAGTTCGTTGGTCAGCTTCATCCGCCATCATGTTTCAAAATGGCGTCCATTTGCACCGTGAATGGCCACGCAATGCTTAAATATTATTAATATCCGTTAGCTCCAAATTCTCGCCAGGCTTGGCGACAGTTGGCGAAATATTGCCAAATTTGGCGAACAAAAATAAGTAACCATAAATGATGCCAACTTGGCTATAGCGTACTAATTTGGTGCAATTCTCATCCAAATGCAGTATTGACGAATATTCTCTTATCGGGTTCACCGTATTTTAGCTTCTTAAAATTTTAGTAAAATTAGCTTCGATTAGAACTTGCAAAATTTTAAAACCAAGAAACATGATAGCTACCTCTTCCTCCCGGCACTGGCCGAAAGGAGTTTTTTAATTCTTATCATTTAAGGTGGTTTAAGTTCATAGATCAATTACATGTGTGTTGCATTTGTGTTTTTTTTTTCATATTATTTTATTTACTTATTGATGAAGTTTTGATTTATCTATGGAATATTATCCCTAAACAAATGTTGAACTATTTAAATCAATTTAAAGGGAAATTAAACTTTTGTGGGGGGCCGATTAAACATTTGTAATCGGCCACACTAAAAGTGAAAGGAGAAGATAAAAAAAAAAAAAAATCATGATTGAAAAAAAAAAAAAAAAAAAAAAAAAAAAGAATTAAAAAAAAAAAAAAGAAAATTCCTCTATGTGAACGTTGAAGTTGATCAGGTGTTGCCACCGTTGTCATAATAACGTCGGCAGTACACAAGGTCATGTTTTTTCAATTATAAACATCATCACGATGCGTTTTTAGCAAATTACCAAGATGATAGTTAGTTATTAATTATGTACTTTTAAATTACCTTTGGATCATACTGTGCATACATATTTATATATATATTTTTTAACCTATAATCTATACAGAAACTTTCCAGTAAAGATATTTTTCAGTCTCTTGTATTTTAAGCGTATATGTTTCTATTGGAACTCCACTAAAAGTAAATCTACTCTTTTTCATTTAAAAAAATTATTTTATAAATGTAGGTTGTAATGAAAATAATTTTTCAACAAAATTTAAATTGAATAATAATATATTTTTTATATAATAAATCAGCTTCAAAAGTGTCATATTAACAGGAAGTAAACTTGATTTACCGAAAAGCAACTTTTAGGTAGCTTTCATTACAAAAAGCTACCTATTGCAGCCGTTCAGAGGAAAGCGATTGCAAAAAATTTTGGTATATTTTCATCGATCATGACCCCCAGACCCCGAAACCACCCTCCGTTCAAAATTGATATATATATATATATATATATATATATATATGAAACTGTGTCACACTGTAACTCTCGTAATTATGAACTGATTTCGATGTAATTCGGTGTGTACATAGTACATACAAATGTCTCGACCGAGTTCGTTGGCCAGCTTCATCGCCGTTTTGTTTCAAAATGGCGGCCATTTAAAATTAAAAAAAAAAAATTAAAATTTGAAATGTGGTACCAAAAAATTGAAAATGGAAAAATATTTTTTTCTTATGTATTTGAACTTTATACAAAGATTTCGGAGCAGTTTTTGTTTCGTCTATATCTTAAAATATGGCTGAGTTATAGCGTTTTGAATTTCTAGCGTGACTGACATTTTGAAACGTCCTGAAATTTGTCACGCGATAAAAGGCGTAATTATGCACCGATTTCGATGTAATTCGGTGTGTACATAGTACATACAAATGTCTCGACCGAGTTCGTTGGCCAGCTTCATCCGCCATTTTGTTTCAAAATGGCGGCCATTTAAAATTTAAAAAAAAATTAAAATTTGAAATGTGGTACCAAAAAATTGAAAATGGAAAAATATTTTTTTCTTATGTATTTGAACTTTATACAAAGATTTCGGAGCAGTTTTTGTTTCGTCTATATCTTAAAAAATGGCTGAGTTGCAGAATTTTGAATTTCTAGCGTGACTGACATTTTGAAACGTCCTGAATTTTGTCACGCGATAAAAGGCGTATTTATGAACCGATTTGGATATAACTTAGTTTAT
The DNA here is from genome assembly GCA_963932465.1 of Maratus speciosus. Lineage (NCBI taxonomy): Eukaryota > Metazoa > Arthropoda > Arachnida > Araneae > Salticidae > Maratus > Maratus speciosus. The sequence continues at coordinate 65,470,193 of OZ010789.1, forward strand.
ACATAGTACATACCAATGTCTCGACCGGGTTCGTTGGCCAGCTTCATCCGCCATCTTGTTTAAAAATGGCGGCCATTTACATTTTTAAGAAAAATTTAAATTTGAAATGTGGTACCAAAAAATTGAAAATTGAAAAAATATTTTCTTCTTATGTGTCTGACCTTGATAAAAAGATTCGAGAGCAGTTTTTGTTTCGTCTATATCTTAAGAAATGGCTGAGTTATAGCATTTTGAATTTCTAGCGTGGCTGACATTTTGAAACGTCCTGATTTTTGTCACGTAATAACAGGCGTATTTATGAACCGATTTAGATGTACCTTGGTGTGTACATAGTACATACACATATCTCGACCGAGTTCGTTGGCCAGCTTCATCCGCCATCTTGTTTCAAAATGGCGGCCATTTAAATAAATTAAAAAAATTAAAAAATTAAAATGAGATAACAAAAAATTGGAAAATGAAAAAGATATTTTTCGTATGTGTTTGACCTTAATGCAAAGATTCCGGAACAGTTTTTGTTTCGTCTATATCTAAAAAAATGGCTGACAAATAGCATTTTGAATTTCTATTGTGGCTGACATTTTAAAACGACCTGATTTTTGTCATGCGATAACAGGCGAATTTATGAACCGATTTGGATGTAACTTGGTCTGTACATAGTACATACTAATGTCTCGACCGAGTTTGTTGGCCAGCTTCATTCGCTATCTTGTTTCAAAAGGGTTGCCATTTAAAAAAAAAAATTAAATTTAAAATTTAAAACGAGGTATTAAAAAATTGGAAAATGAAAAAGATTTTTTTTATGTGTTTGGCCTTGATACAAAGATTCCGGAGCAGTTTTTGTTTCTGAAAATTTGTTCTTTTGTTTATATCTTAAAAAATGATTGAATTATAGCACTTTAAATTTCTAGCATGGCTAACATTTTGAAACGATCTTGTTTTTGTCACGCGATAACACACGTATTCGCCTATTTCGATGTAAGAAGGCATGTGGATAGTATACATCAATACCTCGACCAAGTTCGCTGGCCAGATTCATCAGCCATCTTGTTTCAAGATGGCGGCCATTAAATTAAAATATATATATATATTTAAAGTGAGGTGCAAAAAAATTAGAAATTGAAAAAGGTTTCTTTCTTAAGTATTTGACCTTGATATTAGGATTCAGGAGCATTTTTTGTTTGTCTTTATCTTAAAAAATGGCTCAGATATAGCAGTTTCAATTTCCATGAATGGTATAAGTTGGCTTTTTTAAAATAAGGAATATGAAAGCTACCTCTTCCTCCCGGCACTGGCCGGAAGGACTTTTTATTTATATACATGAGCAAGTAAAGAAATGGTTGCAGTTTATTCTTATACATTATTTAAAAAAATAAAAAAATAATTTTACTCCTTAAGTATGGACATCAAACACTTTAACGATAGACTAATTTAACGGCATGTTAATTTTGAATATCAACAATTACATATACTATTTAGCGCATTTTTGAAAACTTAACCAAGAACGCTACTATTAGATAAAACAGAAATACGACTAGACTATGCTGGTACTAAAAATAAATAAAAATCATATGTACTCAATATAAATCGTATATGTCACACTCGTCCTGGATGAGTTCAAATATCTCTATGTCGAAAATATAAAGTCACATATCTCTTTTAACAAATGAATGTTGTTTACAGAAAAAAAAAAAAACCTGTATCAAGATTTGCCATATACACGATAGTTATCCACCAATAACATATAGTTGAAAATATATCTCCGAAACTATTTTATTTGATTCTTTTAGCAGCTGTGCTGCATTTATTTTAGATAGAAGTAGAAATGAAGTAGAAAAAACAATTCTGTTTCGACCATATCCTTACTTAAGTGATTTTCCTGAAATGTCGAGATGATAGAAATGGTAGCTAATGTCAAGGTTCTTCAACCATATGACATTTTGAATTCTAAAAACAGACAAATATTTTTGAATCAAGGAAAATATAATGTAATAACAAAAGAAAATATACAATGCCCTGTTCAGAATTACGTATGATTTCTAAAACCCTTTTTTCTCTTCAGAAATCTAAAAAAGGAATATATTTTTAAGATTTAAAGAAACCTTTATGAAAAACAAAGTTCCTATTGCTGCCTTTTGCTGATTTCGAAAACCTTTCAGATAAAGTTTTATAATGCATTAATCAGTTTTCTCAACTTCGCATCCCGTTTTATTGGATGCTAAACATGTTCATGTTGAACAAACATATTTTACAAAAAAAAAAAAAAAAAAACCCACATATTTATTAAACTGATCATGCAGACAGTATATTTATTCATACAACAAATTTAGAGCACTTTACATGCGGTCAAATTTTTTATACTATTTTAATGTCATGAAAAAATATCTTTACATATTTCAAAAAAATGTGTTTTTTGTTCATAATATTTATTATAGAGATTTTTTTAGAAGTAATTTACATGCAGATTCAATTTTATAAAAGCATGTAAAATCGCGTAGATTAATTTCTTTTTTTTTTAAACAATGTAAGTTTTCTCGAAAATCATTTTATTTTTACTTTATAAAGCAATGTACGAAAAAATCCTCAGCAGTATTTCATCAAAGCTTCCGATATTTGTCAAGATTAAATAAAAGAAATAATGGCACTAAAAACCGTTATCATCAATAGAAGAACAAAGTACATTGTGTAATGAACTATACAAATTAATGAAATACCCACGGATTGTTAAACAGAAGGCTTTATCCTTCTGTTTGTCAAGACTGTACAAAATGAGACAAAAATTTAAATTCGAAATTCCTCTTTGCGTTCTATAATATTATGAGTTTTCGATAAATAACAGAGGTTTACTATCGATAAATAACTCTGCTTAGTTTATTTTAGATCACTTTACTGAATTATTTTTCATTTCACTCTTGACAATGTTAATAATTGAATTTTAAACGCACTTTTATAAAAAAAAGATTTCTTTTAAAATATGTTTTTACAACAATTAAAGTTTAAGCTGAAAGGCGCATTTATACAGGGAAGTTTATTTAATATAATTGAGCAAAATAGTGTAAACTGAAGAACAGAAAATATGTCTTTTTAATACTAAAATTAAAGTTTAATTGATAAAAATTTACTTAATATTTAAATTTTTAAAACAGAAAAGGCTCTTTTATATTTAAAGCGCAGACGTTTTCAAGAAAAGCAGCTGAATGTATCACTTATTCACTAAAAATAAAATTTTGAATGTATATTTCTGTTTATACTGTAATGTAATTATTAGATTTTTGTAATTGGAAAAATAAAGGCTGTAAACATACACCGTGTCCCAAAAGTTTAGACAAACAATAAAATTTGCATTAACATAAAAAGTAATAAGGTACAATTAAAATTCGTGAGATAGTTAATAAATAAAAGCAGTTTTGCTGATATAAACATGTAAATTATGATCAAAGGTTTGAAATTATAAAATTTACATCAAATTATATATAATAATGTGCTGTCTCAAAAGTATAGACACTTTTTTTTTTTTTTTTTTTTTACATTTTTAAAAGTAATTAAAAACTTACTTTTAATATTTAACTGTATTGCAATGACACTTTATAACATCAAATACACGTTGTTCCATAGAATTTACTAAGCATTGCATTACAGAAGGAGGCAATTCATATCTCGCTTTGTCAATTGCAATTTTTAAGTCATTTACACATGTATATTGCTTTCCATTTTCATATATTTTACGAGATAAGATCCTCCATATGTTCTCCATAGGATTCAAATCTGGAATAAGTACTGGCCAGTCTAATAGTGTGATATTGTTTTGCCTAAACCTTGTTTTCGATGATGTTGAGGTCTGGATGGATCTTGAGGAAAAACACAGTCCGGTCCTGATACCAAATTCATAATTAACAGTAAATTGGTACGTAAAATATCCTGATAATCCTCTGATTTCATTTTTCTCTCCCTAAATCCTAGAAATGTTTGGCGAGATACAAAATCTTGCTTAAAGCAGAGACATAAAGATGCACGCCTAAAGTGGGCTAGAAAGCATATGTCATACGGTGAAAAATGGATTTCTGAATCTTCAGTAATGGAAGGAAATTGAATTCAGACGGCCATTATGGTACTAAATTTTACTAGGCTGGCCTGAGAAAAGAACCCAAGAACTGTTTCGGCAGGCAACAAGGCAGATGATCCGTAATGACCTGGGGAGGGTTTTCTTTCAACGGAAAAACATTTTAAGGAATTATGGACATAATAATAAAATCAGAGGATTGTCAGGATATTTTACGCACCAATTTACTGCCTATTATAGATTTGCTAGAAGGACCAGACTGTGTTTTTCAACAAGATTGCTATTATCTATCCATACCTCCACATCATCGAAAACATGGTTTAGGCAAATCAATATCACACCATTAGACTGGCCAGCCCTTAGTTCAAATTTGCCTCCCATGGAGAATATATGGGGGATCTTATCTCGTAAAACATATGAAAATTGAAAGCAATCTACATGTGTAAATGACTTAAAAATTGCAAATGACAAAGCGTGGTATGAAATGCCTCTTTCTGTAATGAAATCCTTAGTCAATTCTATGGAACAATGTGTATTTGATGTTATAAAGTGTCTTGGCAATACAATTAAATATTAAAAGTAAGTTTTTAGTTACTTTTATAAATGTAAAAAAAAAAAAAAAAAAAAAAATACAAGCGTCTATACTTTTGGGACAGCACATTTTTATATAGTTTGATGAATATTTTATACTTTCAAACCTTTGATCATAATTTATATGTATATATCAGCAAAACTGCTTTTATTTATCACCTATCTCACGAATTTTAATTGTATCTTATTACTTTTTATATTAATGGAAATTTTATTGATTGTCTAAACTTTTGGGATCTGGAGTATATGTATTTTGCTTTTTTGTTTCTAGAAACTCAGCTATAAAAATGCTCTTCGATGTCTCAAAGTGCTTTTTATTAAGAATTTCGAACTTTAAAACAAATAAAAAGAACTTAAGGGTTCTCAGGACTCTTAAAGCTTCCAAATTTACAAAATTTTATTTTTTTTAGGCGTTAAACTCCTATTTTTTCTAAACACTTTGATATAATTGTTTCATTGAAATTTCCATTAAAACAGAAGTTATGGCTTTTAGAATGATACATGCTCAATAATTGAAGCTGCGTTTTTGAAACTTTGAAGAAGTCATTTTTCTCCAAATGATGTTTTTTTGCATAATGCGCACGATATCCCGAAAGCTTCTGAATATTTTTCAATGAAAATTTTAAAACACGTGTTTCATGTAAGTCTGTATAAACTGAACCTAAAATTTTCTTTCTATTTAAAAAAAAAATATTTTTTAAGTGAATTTACTGTTCAAATTTTCGAAATTTTGTTTTAGCTATATAAAAAATCTTTAAATACAAATTTATTTAGGTTCACACTGTAAAAAAAAAAAAAAAAAAAAAAAAAAAAAAAAAAAAAAAAAAAAAAAAAAAAAAAAAAAGGACCAGATTTCGTGTAGGAATCGGAAAAATAGTTGCTTTATAGTACCGAAAACATTTCCGACCCTGCTTGGAATAAAATCAGTAAAATTGGAATAAAATCCGTAAACTTGGAATAATATTCGTAAAATACCGTTTTAATGAATGTTTACTTTTTTACTGATTTTATTCCGAGCTGGGTCGGAAAATTTTCCGGTACGATTAGGGCAACTGTTTTTCCGATTCCTACAGGAATACTGTTCGGATTTTTTTTACAATGCAGGGTAATTATTGCAATCTTAAGTATAAGTAGGCACAACAGTTTTCGTCTAATTGCAAAATTTATTTTGTAATCCACTGAGTCAGATGTTATACGAATTTTCTGCTCGTCAAATGTCTGATAGTTCTGAACTCTCTATAAATGCTAATTCTGCATCTTGTAATTATCTAAGTATACGAAATGAAACAACATACTTATATATTTTATCCCAATAAACATTGTGTTTTAAAATTATATACATTTTGAGATATTAAATATTAAAAATGGTCTTTTTTTCACTTTTCTCAATTTTAAGAGTCCTGTGAGACAATGTGTGAGTCCAATTTTAAGAGTCCTTTAAACTTAAAAATATTTGAACGAACTTCGAACTTTTAATAACTGACAAAATGTTTAAAAGTAATCGATTTGTAAACGTATCAAATATGTGAATTCAATATTACAGATCATTCCTCCAATTGGTTTTTCCGTTATGTGTAAAAAGTAACCGTATTGCGATATGTTTTTCAACGATTAAAAATATATATAACTTTAGGACTTTCAAATTTTAAACCTGCATAACTCCTAAACTATTACACAAATGACTTGCGGTTTGGTATCAAAAGGTAAAATTTACTGAAAGAAACAAATATATTGTCGAAATGGAGTGTACCGGAGTCAGAGTTTGGTACATTTTCACCAAGAAGATGATGCTCAAAGATTATTTTATTTAACTTAAATTAAAAGAAGTACGAGTAATAATTTCTAGTCGAATGGTTAACCGAGTTTCTTTTGAGAATGAATTTCTGAATAATATGTATTGGGTGTTCTCCGTTTTTTTTCGTCAACTCTACTTGGAACATGCTGAGTGATGCTACATTGGACTTTTTAAAAATAGTAATTGTAAAACATGTTACAAGAATAGCTTTGCTAACTTAACACTTTGGTTGGCAACACATTTTTAAGAATCTGTCTACAGGTGCTATCTACTTTTTCTCTACTTACATAATTCTTACAAATAAAAAACATTACCATGATGCACATAAGTATGTATATCTGTGATCTAATAAATTTATTAATTGGTTCGTCGAACCTTAAGACCTCGCACAGAATAGATCTTTTTCTACTCATGTGCCAGCTCCGAAGGCGTGTCACACCAATTAAAAAAATAATTACCTTATAGGACAAAAGTATAGGCGATACTGAGTGCCAGCTTGAAGAAAATTTCAAAGTACGCTTATTATTAATAATTATTTTTAACGTATTTTTCTGTTTAAAATTTTTAATTTGTTTATATATTATAATGCATACTTATACATGGTATTTATAAAATCTCTATACATTTTTGAGAAATAGATTTTAAATCGAATTTCTTTGCATGTTTGCTCACAGAAAACTTTCATTAGCAAAATGAATAATTTTTGTTTGTGCTAGTTTAAGCACATTGACATATGGACAGTTTCAGGTGAGTTTCATATGCAAACTTCGAAAATAAGTACTTAAACACTAGAGTAGTCATTAAAATTTGATAAACAATTTCTAGAGGACATGTAGCATTAAGGATGCGGATCTTGCAGATGGAACTTCTATAACAGATGCTGATCATGTGAAAAGAGTACAATAAGAGATTATGAATAGCCCCACGTTATTCTCACTATGACTCAACCGGAAGTCTATCCGTATTTTAACGTTTAGAAAACGGTAAGTTATCATTCAAACAATCATGACCACATTCAAACTGTCTGAAGGCTAGAAGACGAATACTATACAACTGTGTTACCAGTTGGCCTACTTTTTTAAAATTCAGATTTCTTAATTGTTACCACTTAAAAAAATAATAATGTCTTTGAAGTATCAGTGCCCCAGTGACAATGGTTAGAAATCTAGTGGTATTACTATTTCAATAAGGACCCTTCAGAGTCATCGATATTCCGTAATCGCAAAACATATATTACCATACAAGTAGGGTATCACTAGATACCGGGCTTGCACTTTCATTATAATGACGTCACAAACGTTGGCTGACCAAAACCCAGCAAAATACGCAGCCGATTCATAGCGTTTAAAACGTCACATGGAGTGGATAATCTTTACACGGCGATTGGTACAAAGAGTTGCACCCATCGTTTTGTGTCAGTCGCAGTATGTCGTTGGTAGCGATCAGCCTGCATTTGTGACGTCATGATAATGAATGAAGAAGCCCGTTATCTAGTGTTGCCCTGATATAAGCCATGTATTATGCCAGCTCTGAAAGTTTCTCTATGTTCTGGATATTTGGCAAAACTTACTGGTTCCAATGATCAAAAGTACGGTTTTGTGATAATGGAAGTTGCTAATGAAAAACGATATAATTAGCGATTATTTTAGGATGTTAATCATTTATCTGAAAGAATATTGGGCACTGTATACACCAGAATAATGATCTGTTATTTGAGCGCTACAGCACTACCAGTCAGAAAGTTTTATTGCTAAAATATTTTTGGATTAAAAGACAACCGCGTCATTTGACTTAGCTGTATTTTTGTTTTCCTTCTCACTCTTAAGAGTAGAATATAATCTGGAACACTTTGAATCGGGAAATTCCTTTGTTAGTAATTCTGTAAGTCAACTTTGAATATTATTAAAATGTATTATATTTTAACTTTTTTTTTTATTTAAATTTATACTTTGTTAAATGTTACTCATAGATGTATATGTAATCAAGTGGAATGTAGATTTTGAGACTTGAAAAATGTACAATATATGCTCGAAATTTATCTTAACACTTTAAAAAAATAATTAAAAATAACAAAACAATGATATGCACTTACGGTTTTTTATGTGCTATAAAGAAAATATGAAAGTTTTTATTTCAATGTTTCATTGCACGATTTTAATGGACTACATTCCATTAGACGCGCGAGTCTATACGAGATTTTTAACTACGTTCTATGAAACATTTCAGAGTCAACAGTTAAAATGGCCACTGTAATTTGACTTTTCAGTTCATACGTGTCTCGAATTGGAGATAGGATAAGGATGTTTTTCACGTATCCCCATAAAAAGAAGTCGAAAGGAGTTGTGTCTGGAGATCTAGGTGGCCACTATAAAACGTTGACATAGCGCCCTTTAGCTTATATTTCACTAAAAACACTTTGACATTTTCTTTAGGGGACACGTAAATCCTTAAATTCATACCATTGTTTATTTATTTTTAATTATTTTTTTTAAGTGTAAAGATTCATTTTGGACTACTTTTATCTTTAATCATGTATTTTCCTAAAACTGTAGGCCTTGTTCTTAATGGATTTTATCGCCGCAGGATAATTTTTTTTGTTTTGCTATCAATAAAATCTTACCATATGAACTGCTAATAAAAAAAAAATAAATAAACAGTTACACAGTAACACACGTGTGCTGTAGTTCAATGGATAGGGTGTTTAAAATGCATAAATCTCCAACCTTTAATTACAGGAAACAATAATTTTATTTAAACATTTAAACAAGTTACAAAAAGAGGAAATATTCTATTAGTTACTTAAAGTGAGAGATAGAAAACCCCTGCATAAAAAGGAGTGCGGAGGCGCAACTGAAAAATACTTGCTCTTACAAATTAGCAAGCAGAGAGAAAAGTGATTGATTTCATAAGAATCTTATAACACTTGGCATTAAAATTCATCGCCAATTTCAAACATTAGCAACGCGAACGAAGAGCAGACAAAGGTTTTATTTGCAAGCTAATTGATTACCCCATATAATCTAGCAACCCGATGAAAACTCGGGATGCATAGCGGTTGCCAGAACAACGGTTCTTCATATGTACATATTAACGACGCCAGAAAATCTGGCTATGTTTATCTAAAACAAATGATTACGGTAAATGATTCTACTTATAATTTCGCAATGCGGAGAAAGGCACATGCTTTTATACAACCGATAAATAAATTTAACGTACATGGAAGTGATTTAAAGACCGCATCCGAATAACTATCTTTTTACTTTTTTGATATTTTATTGCAACGGCTCAAAAATTACGCAGTCAATGAAACTGAATTATTTCCTGCATGGACGACGCAAATGAGAGGAAAAAATAACATTCATCCTAATATTAAAGGCAGGTGCATTTACCTCTTCTGTTTTATTTAACGACTCAAATGTTATTGGAAAATAAATTGCATTTGCGAGAAAAGGTTACAAATCATACCTGAAGCTTTTTGCATTAAATTAAAGAGATTAGTGAAAGGGAAAGAAAAAAAACGAACAGATAAAATGCCATATGGATTTTAAGCATAGAATTAAATTACAAATTTTAATTTAACGAGGGGTGAGAACAACACGTTCAAAAGAAAAAAAAAGATTTAAGTTAATTTTGAAGAAAACGTGATATGTGACAGAACTCTCTCTGTCACCACACCATACTAGTATTAAAATACACATATTGAAATTGATTTAAAATTATGTAAATTTAATTTAAGTAAAAACACATTATATTTTTCAATTTTATTTTTTTTTTCAAATAGCAGCTATTATTGATCCAAATAAATGTCTAAAAGTAACTTTGAACAGAAAAAAGAATTTATAGCGAAACATCAAAAATATAATAAGTAGAAAATGATTCAGAAAAAAAAAACTTTTCCTCAGAGACCATAAATTTGCTGTCATCCAATCTTTTCAAAGAAAATTTCATATCGTAAAACTTCTTAGAGCTATATAGATCTTGTTGATAAAGAATTTTATGAGCTTTTATTAAAAACACACAAAAAAGAGTCACAGCGAAAAAAAAATGATTACAGTTTATTCTGTTTCAAATGTGAGTTTTTATAACAAAACTTTTATTAAAATAGACATTGTAATTTACAAAAATTGAACAAAGATTGTAAAAGTAGTTTTAAAGTTTTATCACTATTGATATTTCAATCCTTTTTGATTTTAGTATTGAGGAACTGTTTTTCATATTGAACACTGTAAAGGAAATATTTATTGAATCTGTTTTTTTTTTAACCCGAGAGTAGTCGCGTCTTTTTTCAGAACGTTATTAGTCGCGCTTGGTCGTTTTGCCACCAGCACCTCGCATACGGATAATGCAAAATAAGAAATATTTTTCACTTAATATTCGAAAATTACATTTCAATGAACTTATAAGTTTGTAGTTCACTTAAATTATACTATATTTTCTCATGGAATTTGGAATAATGGGAAAATGTAAAAATGAACTGATATTAGGGATTGTTGCGCAGACTTTTCCACCAATTTCTAATTTGCTTAAAAAAAATGTACCTGAAAAAAAGAAAACATATATGTCTTGTTGCTTCCTATGGTGGTTCAGAAACATTTAAAGTCAGTTATCTGGTAGTTCTACATAGTACTTGTAAGGGGATATGAGCTAGGAAAAGATAATTTATATGGGCGGTAAAAAGATCGACACGCGACTACTGCCGGGTTAATGAAAAGAAACATAACGGAATGAAGTTCCCTATAGGGTACCCCACATTGTAAAAAAATGCAAATGTTTATTAATCTAAGTAAATACAATATAAATATGAATGAAAATATACAGTAACATCATCCGAGATACTCATGATACCGAAAACCGTTATTTATCTTTAAAATCTTCACAAACGAATTTTTATTAAAGAAGCATTTATAAAAACAAAGTTTCTTTTGCTGCTACTGATTTTTAGAATAGTTTCAGAGTCGTTTTAATAGTGTATTGATGAGATTTCTCAACCTGTAATATATGTTTTCGGAAGCTATTGGTTCACAAGTAATCATTTCTATGTTCGCCAAATATATTTTACATACACACATTATAATTAGAAACATTAACATTATAATTAATATTATTTTGCATGTACGAATTTAAATATGCAGCTATAAATGATTTATTAAGAGTAGATACCATCCAAAAAATTATATTCCGAGTACAGAAAAGTTATTAGAAAGACTACTCGAAAACGTATTCTAAAATTAGCGGCAACACGAGAAACTTTGTTTTTAGAAATTCTTGTTTAAATCTGGAAAACATATCAGTTCCTGATATTTCAAAAGATAAAGGATGCTTTCAGTTCTCAAGTAAACATTTTAATGTTGGAAAAATGTGTATTACATGATAAATTAACAGCATTAAAATTGATTTTTTTTTTGTTACTCTAACATGTATAAATTCAATTACGCAGCTGAAAATGTTTAGTAGTAGAATCAAGTAGTTAGTTGTAGCGAAACAGCGACACTAGCGATAAAACTGGCGATATGAAGCAATTAAAATAATAAAACTTTGTAAAAAAACACCATAAAATAAAAACAATACATAGGACGCGATTCGAGCTAAAAATAAGGAGCACATGCAGAAGAGAAAAGTTCTTCTGCATGCGCTCCTTTCAGCTAGCGCCATCTGTCGCATTCTTTGCAATTTTCTCAACTTTTCAGTTCTTTTTTGACCTTGTCCGCTTACGGACACGTGTTTACTGTAGCTCATGACGAGCTGTTATATTTTTAGCTCAAAACGCGTCCTATGTATTGTTTTTATTTTATGGTGATTTTTTATAAAGTTTTATTATTTTAATTAAGTAGTTAGTTTCAGATAACTGATTTATAAAAACTATTCTCGGAAACGTTTCCGAAATTCAATGGCAGCAAAATAAAGATTGCTGTCATAAATTACACATTAAATCTTAAAAATATGTTTGTTTCTGATGTGTCTGAGAAAGCATTTCGGCATCATAAATAACTGGGAAGAGTTATTATCCTATATACTGGGTGTCCCAAAAATGACTGACGGATTTTAAAATAACTTGCAAACGGTCACAGATATTTAAAAAATTCTTGCAGGAGTGCTATGTAAGATGTCAGGAGTTTTTATGCTGCGTTTTTCAGTTTTAGTTACGAATGAATCGATAGATGGCGCTGCAAGCAATAACCGCCAAATCCAGTCTCGATTTTTCGGCTTCTCTCTTTTTCCATACTAAAAAAGGAGAATTTAACGTATTGAATGGATCCCGAAGTACCAAGAATCGGGTCTGAACTGAGCACCTATTGCTCTCCGTGCCATCTATTGTTTGAAATCCGAACAAAAATCAAGAATCACAGTAAAAAATCTCCTGATATCATACATAAACATCTTGCAATAATTTTTTAAATATCTGTCACCGTTTGCAAGTTATTGAATTTTAAAATTCATCAGTCATTTTTGGGATACCAGGTATAAAAGATATATATATTTGGTATTTTGTATTCGGAAGAGTATATAGCTATATAGCTAAAATCCAATTACTGCGCCTCCACTATTAGAAATCCTGTATAAAGGCAATCAAGTATGTAACGACACCCTTTAAAACAATAGCCCTAATATATGCTTAAATATCCTGAAGATAAATCCTGAAACCTTGAAAAAAGTGATGTATTAAAATTGATGATGCGTCAGTTAAACAGTTTCCTCTATGCAAATTTAATCTAAAACACTGCTACTTCTACTGTCCTGCAACGCATTTAAAAATGAAAGTGACGTATGAGAACAAAGTGATGTAATAAAATAAATAGAAATGCAGTTAATATATATATTTTTTTTTCTGCATAACCCTTAAATGCTGAGTGTTGCTTTTCGGCAACATACCCAATTAGGCTCTAAAATACTATTAGAATAATATTAAAGCTATAATGCCTAATGTTGCCAATAAAATACATTCTGAAAATATTATTAAATCGATTTTCAAAATGTAGATGACAACATTTGTGCTGTTTAAGAATAAAGATAGATTTATTTTTTCAATTGTTGCTACTTGTTCTTTTTGTTTTGTTTGGAAGCTTGCGAAATACCCTATTTTGTTCTGCAATGAGCAAGTAAAATTGATTTCTTATTATAATTTCTAAAATTCTTGTGTGTTTAATATTATAGAATTTTATAGAGGAAAATTAATTTACAATTAAAGACCAGTATTGGCGTTTAGTAACAAATTGTTTTATAGCCGTAAACCATACTTAAAACAAAATATGATTTTTTAAAGTATTTTTCCCATGATTAATTTAAAAAATGAAAGCCGAAAAACATTATTATAATGATTTTTGAAAAATCAGGCATTTAAGGGTTAAGTTCAATCCGAATGCCTACTAATTCTACATTTAACTACACTAATAATTATTGGCGTTCCCATTTCAAACAAAGTGAAGTATTTGTATGAAATCAACAGCAGTTTGATCAGCAGTTTATTATAAAAACATATACTCTGATGATGGCCGCGATAAATGCAGGCAGAATGTACAAAGATGTTTTAAAATAAAATGTATATTTTAAACTTGAATCATCTATTTTATAATTTTCGTCGCCTGTTTGGTGAATTGGGGAGCTTTTAAAGCCCATATTGTGTATTTTGTGAACTCGAAAGAGGTTATATATCTTCGTTCGGTTTTGTAATACATTTTCGTTTATTAACCCTCTCGCTGCGCAACCCGAGATATTCTCAGGCATGCATTTTTCCGTCTAATTAATACTATTTGGTTATCCCGACCAGTTATTTTTTAGCGAAAACTTTGTCTGATTTAATCAGGACATTTTCTCCGATTACGATAGTCAAAAATTTCTGCTTTCAAGAACCGGTGATAGAAGATTAAAAATTGTGTAAAACACGCTCATGGCGAAAAATTACTTACGCAGCGAGAGTGTTAAGAAACAATTTTCTTTTTTACAATGCAAAACTTCTCTATCAAACCTTAATATGTCTGACATTTCTATGTTTAATCCACATAAAAAATTACATTAAATTTCATTAAAAATTACTCGATCATGAAAGGGAGTGATGATCTTTTTTTTTTAGAATATTCTTCAATGGAAATGCATTATTATTAGGTTGAGCAAAAAGCTCTGGGAAATTTTTAGTCTATTAGTTACCAGTATTTGTATCGCATATAGGAGTAATAGTGGTATATCTATAGGAGTTCAGGAATTTAGGCTTCAACATGCCTATTGAACAGTATGATTGGCGTGTGTTGATCCGGCATTATTGGAGAAAAGGTCTAGCGATTCTGAAAGTCATCGGTGAGTTTGCACAGTTGGACGGCGTCGAAATTCTGCCACACCCCGCCTACAGTACAGACGTGGCTCCATCCAATTATGGCCTATTTCGATCAATGCAAAACCTTTTTCAAAGGCCTTCGATTTGCATTCTTTAATTAATTTGAAGAAGCAGGTCAAGAGTTTTTCAATTCCATGTAGCCGCCATGGTATTTCCAACAAATTAGATTTCTGGCAGAACGATGGAAGAAAGTCATGGACTTTGATGGTCTCTACTTTGAAGAATCGTCCTCATTGCTTTTGTTGTTAATTTGCGCATAACACTGCAACTTTCACAAATTTCCCAGAACTTTTTGCTCAACCTAGTATTATTTCACCTGAATCGATTTTATACATGATACCGCAAAGAGTCGACAATAGATGCAATTAAATACAGTTCGGCAAATCTGAAACACAGCATTGCTGCTTCGTCTTTGCTTTGTGAGATATTCTTTAAGGGGGCAGGATACCTTTGAACACGTTGAAAAAGTAAAAAATATCACTATACTCCAAGCTTCAAAATTTGTGTAATAAGTTAAAAATAAAAATCAAACTTCATTTAAATATAAATCTCATATTTAAATTTATATTTAAATATATATATATATATACTTGTAAATAAATAAATAGATATTGAAATGATAAATTTAAAAATATATGATATTAAGAGAAAAAATTCTTGCGCGCATGATAAAATCTGAAAATATGCATATAAAGAGGAAATTTTGGTGAAAATAAATACATAATAATGTTATGTTTATACTAAAACCAGAATATTTCAATAAAATATTGACTAAATTAAAAAATTAACAGAAAATTAAAAAATTTCACTTTTTAAAAAATATTTTCAAAGTTAAAAAAAAAAAAAAAAAAAAAAACAGAAAAATTATAAAATATTACCTTTTTCTGGTTTTAAGTTGTAGATAATACAGAAAGGAATATGTTTTGAAAATTCCTTTTGATTACCATGCATGGTTTTTTAGTAACGCTGCGCTCAGTATGAAAATTCATCATTTTGAATAAACGCAACGCAAAGTTTAATTATCCTATGTAATCTTAATATATAGTCTTAAAAAAACTGCCATAATTAGTAAACTAATGGGAATTTTTTTATGCGGTTTTTTGCATATTGTTCAGAAATGATTACGGGATCAAAATATGTATTTAAAAAAATTCGAAAATTTTGTAGGTTTAAAGGTATCCTACCCCCTTAACCGAACATAAAAATCTCTCGCGAAAGTGTTCGTTAACCGATGTCTTCGTAATACGAGCAGTTTGTTAACCTATCACCCAGTGTACATACTTCTAATATTGTACTACTTTCAACACATATATTTGTTTATTTGTGTTTGTAATAAAAGCTTAAAATTAAAAAGCCTTTGTGAACACCCTGTATATATTTTGATTTCCCGTACCTCAAGAAGACACACTAAAGCGCGTGTATAACACGCATACCTTCAGATCGGTGAATTTGTTTAACGGAAGTGTCTTTATGCAGGGTTAAGAAATGCGCAAATAATATTTTTGTTAGGAATTGAAAAAAAGTTTCGCTAAATAGACATGTTTTGGATCTGTTCGGTGTCTGTTATGGCATTTTTAAAGTAATTATGAATTTTAACATGCAATGTCTAATAATTTTTAATTTATTTGCTTTTTAAGCACCCGAATATCTTTCCATTATGTTGCCAAATGTTTGAAAGTTTTATTATACATTCTCATTCTATTTTATCGAAAACAGTTTCTCAAAATCAATAGTTTCTTTAATCTTGGAAATTTCAGTCGTCAGCCAGGAAATTAACTTTCAAAGTTCAATGATGTATATCTTTAATTAAAAGGCACCCGAACACCGAACTTTTTATTATCCTGGTTGTAAAATAAGAAATTAGGGGGTGGAGTGAGTAAATCTATGTTTTTAAAATAGCTGAGATTCTGAAATTTTTGAAAAGCAACAAAATTTCATTACCATATAATGCCTTGCAATTTATTTTATTTAAGTTGAAAAATAAATCTTTTGTTCGCAAGGTAAAATTCTTGAGTACACTGGCCTCCAAAAGTTAAGGTACAGGGACTGGATGCTTTCGATTGCACACGTTTTGTCGAATATCTACGAAAATTAGTGGCGAATTGTTCTTGAACTTCTGGGATGAAAAGAACATGTTTGATTTTATATTTATCGGTGAAGATTTAGTCGGGGGTACAATTAGGGGGCTAATAATAAATTTAATAATAAAATAATATTTGCGATCACCCATGTAACAGGAAAGGCTAGAAATGGTTTGTCACTGTGGTAAATGACTAATTGGGTCCCGTTCAATGTTTGTATGCATTTGTGTAAGCATAGCACTCATATTCGTGAAGATGTTAAAGTTTTTGTGAAAAATTCAAAAGGTTTTTTGTTTATAGCATACAGAGTTTTCAACCAAATTTAACGCAACTTTCCAAAAACCTGACAAAGAGTAGTAGAAACATTATACTGCAATTAAAACATGAATATATTGAATATTTGACGAGATATGGGCATTTTTATGAGATAATTTTTAACTGCACATGCGCGGAAGATTTCAAAATTTTTATTTCATAATTTGGTAGTAAGCTAGTTAGGTCAACTTATATAAAAAGTCCAGTCAAATATCGCGAAAATTCACAAAGATAGGGTCGATATAGTGAGTTGCTTCCTAAAAATAGCTTTATTATAAGGGATTTTCCACAACTTTTCAATCAGCTCGCTATATCTTTCTAAGTTTTCACAATATTTGATTGAACTTTTTTTTGAAGTTGCCCCAAAATACTGACTACCAAATTATGAAATAAATATTTTGAAATCTTCCGCGCATGCGCTGTTAAAAATTATCTCATAAAAATGCCCATATCTCATCAAATATTCAATATATTCATGTTTTAATTGCAGTATAATGTTTCTACTACTCTTTGTCAGGTTTTTGGAAAGTTGTTTTAAATTTGGTTGAAAACTCTGTATGCTATAAAAAAAAACTTTGAATTTTTCCCCAAAACGTTAACATTTTCACGAATATGAGTGCTATGCTTACACAAATGCATAGAAACGTTGAACAGGACCCAAATAGTCATTTACCACAGTGACAAACCCTTTCGAACCTTTCCTGTTACATAGGGGATCGCAAATATTATTTTATTAATAAATTTATTATTAGCACCCTAATTGTACCCCCGACTAAATCTTCACCGGGAAATATAAAATCAAACATGTTCTTTTCATCCCAGAAGTTCAAGAACAATTCGCCAATAATTTTTGTAGATATTCGACAAAACGTGTGCAACCGAAAGCATCCAGTCCCTGTACCTTAACTTTTAGAGGCCAGTGTATTTTGATTAAAATATGTTAAAAATATTTTTAATGTTGATTATTTCTGTAAATATTTGTAAAAAACAATTTAAAAAATATTCACTACTGACGAGTTATTTTAATTTTTAAAATAGATGAAGAATTTAAAAAAAAATCAAGAAACAAAAATAAATAAATAAATAAATAAATAAAAATCTATCTTTTTAAAAAGCCTGGGATTATGAGATTTTTGGAAGAACAACGAAATTTCATTAGATGCCTTCAAATTGATTTTATTTAAGTTGAAGAATAAAGATTTTGTTCGCAAAATAAAAGTACTGAGTATTTTGATTAAAATATATTAAACATATTTTTACTGTTCAATATTTCAGTAAATATTTGTAAAACAATTTAAAAAAAATCGCCATTTTAGAATTATTTTAATTTTTATAATAGATGAAAAATGATTTGAAATTTTTTCAAGAATAATAAAGTAAAAAAAAATAAATATAAGAATCGGTTTTATCTTTAATGGGTAACTCCCCTGTTTTACTATAAATTAGATGATGGGAAACTTTAATAAATTATTGTTGAAACGGTATTTGTGAATTTTCTGAAAGGAAGAAAAATTATCATACCTTACATCTTTTTTGTACAGTATATGTAAAATACAATCAAAAAATAGTATTGAAGAGTTATTTTAATGTTTATAATAGATCAAAAATTAATTTAAGAAAAAAAGTTTGAAGAAGAAAAAAAATCAAAAGTATTTAAGAATCAGTTTTACCTTTAATGCGTACCACCTCTCTTACTGTAAACTTGATGAAGGGTAACACTAACAAATTACTATTGAAACTATATTTTTGAAGTTTATAAATTTTCTAAAGGGGAACAAAATTAACATTCTTTATATTTTTTGTATAGCATTTTTAAAAACAATTACAAGACATTCCGTAATAAATAGTTATATTAATGTTTATAATAAATGAAGAAAGAAAATTTTTAAAAAGTTTAAAGAAGTAAAAAAAAAAAAAAAAAGTATAAAAGAATCGGTTTTACTTTTATTGGGGTAACTCATCTATGTTACTATAAACTGATGAAGAAAACTCTAATAAATTACTATTGAAACTAAATTTGTGTATTTAATAATTTCCTGATGGAAAAGAAAATCCCCCTTCTATATCTTTTTTTTTGTCTTTTTTAATGGCAACATGCAACTTATCGCATAGTGTGTTTTAACTCAAAACATATGTATGATAGAAGAAAGTCCTAGATGGCGGTATCATTAAAAATCATATACACATACGTTTATACACTGCTTATTATAACTGTTAAAATTATATAGTAAAACTGTATGTCACGTCATCAATTGTGAAATGTATAAGTAGGAGTGCCTGGAACCAAATGTTGAGGATAAAGGTTTTGAATTTAGATAATATCTGGAACTATATATTTTTTATAACTTATTTATCATGCAAAGAGAATTTCTTATATCTATGCAAATGCATTCTTACACATACATGAATAATAATGTAAATCTATAATTATATGCATTATTCCTGTCACATATACTTCTCATTTCGTATGCATGCGGTAGCAAGTATACTAAACAGAAATTTGTAAAATCGCATTGGAAATTACTCTGTTGTTATGTATAAAAGTAAAACTATTTCTACATTTGTAAGTAAATGTCACAGAACATTCCATTCAAAGTATGTAAATATATGCAATATATTACTAAAAGTTTCACATCATAGTAACATTCTTATTACACAAAAGGCAAACATTATTATATATCAGAAATTTTCAAAAATTGGCGGGCGATGCAAAATCCCTTATGCCAAGAGAGGCCTCATTTGTAATGAGCATGAGTAAAAATCACTCTGAATAACTTTCCATGTCTTTTACCATTCCGTAAATACATTTGTGGAGTCAAAAGTTAACGCAGTTTATTGGCAGCATTAGTTCCCTAATTACTTGCCCATCATACGTAGTATAGGGTAAGCCTTGTAGTCGTTTTAAAAATTGATTTTTTACGGATATTCACATTTCATACACTGGAGATTCCGAAAAACATATCTAAAAAAAATTGCCGTCTGTCTGTCTGTAAGCGCTCTATCTCTCGAAAAAATTGAGATAGAGACTTGAAATTTGGTGTGTTCTTAGTATGTAATTATGGAAATAAGTCTATTGAATATCAGTAACCTCAATTATCTGGAACTATTTCTTTCGGCGTCTCAAATTACTCTTTCTTATAAAAAAAAAATCGAAGTTGTTTATTTTTAGGAGTGAAATTAAAAGAAAAATAAATCCATAAATTTTGCATAAAGAATGAAGTCGATAGGATAATTAGTTGCCGAGATATTTTTAATCACATTTTCCACACCTTTCATTCAAATTTCAATTCAAATATATACATTTAATAGGAAGTGAGACGACTTCAAACTGTTAGTTAATATGATTATCATTTTTGGAGTTATAAGGACGTTTCTACACAATTCAGGAATAGAGCATTTATAGTTTATAACGTCATCAAGCCATGATTTTAAACACTTTATTTACCGAACAAATTGAGATAGAAGTATTTATTGTTTGAGATTTAAGCTGATCTGTTTGATATAGATATTTATTGAGATTGAGGATTTTATATTATGCATATCCATGATAGATGGATACGGTGGCTCCCAACGGTTAGGTTAAATTCGGAATGAAATATATATGATAAAAATTCAATTCAATGGTGCAAATTATAAACCGAAGTAATGCTTTTATGTAACTTAAGAGACTCTAATATGAATATGTGTGTGCGAAAAGAAAAACAAAAATTTAAATACTTCTTTATATTACATACGCACAAATTATTGTTCTAAAATATACATAGCATGAGTTTTTAAAGCTTTAAACACATTAGAAACGTAACACTTTTAAACAAATAAATAAATAAATTCTTAAATTTATTAAGTTTCCGCAAATGTCCCTTTAATGAAGGATACAAAAGCAACAGGCAACAAATAGCATTACAATTTACTATGTGTGCGTTAAATAATACTGTATGCGTGTGTATTGAACATATGTTTACCAGAAAGATTTCATAGACGGCAATATCATTAAAAATCCTGTACACATATACGTTTATACACTGCAAAAAGGGAAAATACCTGTGAATTATCTGCGAAACATAATCAGTCGTTTCATAAATTCGTTTTATTGGGATTTATATATCTAGGGTAGATTTACTTTGTACTTATCAAATTCGGTTATTGTTTTTATAATTAAATTTCACATCATTATGTAGCTAGTAAATTTGAGTTAAGAAAGAAATTATTGACTACACGTACAGAGATCGATAGGTTTTTATTTTGTACATGAGATATATGCAAATGTATGTCAATAAATATATATGGATATTATTATTCTAGAAATTATATTAATATTATTTATCAATTCTTTTCTTATGCATTACCAAATATTATTATATAATTCCCCAATTACAATGGGTTTTATTACTAATAATTCAGTTATCAAAACCACTAAATTTTAATAACAAATTTGAACTGGCTAACAAAACAGGTTCGAATATATAAAATTTCATATTTAGATTTATTGTTATTTTTTAAATAAAATTATCTCCACATTTATAAAAGGAAAAAAAAGGTTTTCCCGTCGGAGTACTTTTCGCATAATTCTTAGTAAATAATCAGGATTTAAAGAATTAATCCAATTGTAATGTAATAACGTTAAATTGTATTCTTAAAATTACCCATTTTTAGATATGAGAAGTAGAATTAAAAATAACTTTATGCGTTTTTAAAATGACCGTTGACTATTGGCTATTTAATAGTTCTAAGGGATTGAAAATGGTTTCCTAAATTTTTATGGTTAAATAACTTTTTCTATGACATATAATAGTAATTTTTATATTCATAGAAAGTTTCTTCAACAATGTGGAAGGAAGTTTATCATATTGGCACAAAATATATTCCAGGACATTACTATTGTAAGATATATTGCTTTTATCATATTTTGATTTTTGAGAATTTGAAATTCTTCTAGTGTTATCTTAGTAGAAAATCATCATATTATTAAGGGAGAGTAGCCATATTTGGACCGCCGCTTTAAATGGACCGTTGCCATTCGGTCGTTAATTACAGAAAGAATCTACTGCTGAAATTCTACTCATCAGTGTGACGTCATTAATGATTAGAATAAGCACGCGCCTACCATTTGCTGTTTTCAGACAATTTTAAAAAACATAAAATTAGCTGTTTTGATCTAATTTCTTCCTACTAAACGAAAGCGAATACTTTAATTCTAAGGTAAGTTGTTATGTTTTCATATACATATCTAAATTCATCTGTTTATTGCGCATATTTTGCACGCGGATTTGTTTGATTTCGTTTTTGTTCTTAGTCTTGAGATTATCTGTTTTAAAAAATGGCGCAGTTGCCTAAATTAGGCCAATTTAAGTTGCTTAAATTGGACCAGATATACGATCATAAATTTGAAAAGTATGTAAGGAATTTCGAGGGCTCTACGCTTTGTACACTACTTTTTTATTTTTTAATATTTTATAATGAATTACTATCTCCATGCAAGTTTTTTTTTTGTATATCTGGAACAATATTTTTATACAGTTTAGACCTATATAAACATTACAATATTTTTACATATTTATGTTATAAATTTTGTTTATAATTTGTTTTATCTTGTATGCATTTTTATTTTCTTAGAATTTTTTATTACTATTGCGTATTTGATTTACAGAGTCGAATTCAAACATTTTCCTGAGAGGATATTTGGGGTTCCGTGAGGAAGGACAGACATTTCACAGTTCTGGAGTGTGGAATTATACTTTTTTGCCATTAAAACTCATAAAATTTCAATCCTTTCGGTAGGAATGGTTATTCCAAGGCTCCGGGGACGGGGTAATCCCTGAATTCAACACTGTTTGAATATAATAATGTTTTGTGATTGATTAACCGTAGCGTACTTTTTTTTCAATAGAGCATGTTTTTTAAACACTTTTTTAATATAATTGAAAAATGTTGAAAACACAGCCAAACTGCCTGGAAGAAAAACACCCGTGACAGCAAAAGCTGTTAAAGATATAGGAAACGAAAAAGAGAGAGTAGGTTGTGAAGAAATTGACCTGGAAGAAGGCTGCAGCTAGAAATACCCCCCCCCCCCCCAAAAAATAAAAGCCAAAAAAATCATTAGAAATGTTACCTCTCTTGCTAAATTCAGTTAAATCATAGTACTTAGGGAGCCAAAAAACAGTTGTGTTAACATCTTCGCCTTATAAAGCGAACATTGGAATGAAAGAAGAAACCAACAAAAAGGAAACTCTCACAGTACAATTGCAATTGGAATATTAAGTTTTAAAATATAGGCGTAATGCAATTGGAAAGAAAATGATGGAAGAGAAGAACTACAAACATAATGTAAAGAGAAGTTCTGTTGCGAAAAAATGTCTAATGATTCAGAATCTAAAAGAAAAATATAGTCAGTGATGATTGGTTTTGCCCAATTTGCAAGATAAATAAATTAGCAGAAATGATTCAGTGTTCAGATTGCCAAATACGGTTCTATGTTGTGTGCGCTAGAATAAAAAATGAATAAACGAAATTCATGTGTGAGCTTTGCATCACTTCTTTCAGGAGATTCAAGAAGCTGGCAATTAGTTCCATAATTTATATTCTTAATTACTGATAACTTTGATTTACATTTAGATTTAAAACAATTACTATTATTTTCAGATATTAATTTCATTATATTTCATTGCTGTTATTTTGTTTGATTATTTCATTAATCGCAAACTTTGCTTTTAATAAAATTAGTTACATTCCCTGGTCATTAAAGCAACCTGATATTGTTTGGTCCAATTTAGGAGACTGGGGGTCCAACTTAGGTGACCAGTTTCTGAATTTGGACCACTTTTGACAAACTTTTCAAATTAAAATAAAACTTGAGATTTTCAAAAAGAAATTGCTCTAAAGATGTATTTAGTTAGCATATGAATCGATTGACTCCGTGTAGTGATGTCTTGTAGATATTCCAAAAATTAAGTGAGTTACACCTGAAAATATGTCAAGTGGCCCAAATTCGGCTACTCTCCCCTACTCTGAAAACTGCAGAATTTCTAAATTAACATAATTGTCTCGAACGTTTCTTATATATTTCTATTGATAATATTAATTGATATTTTGTTTTTCCTCCTCAAATATTAACACAATTAGCTAAAGTAACCTGGCGTTGCCCGGAATTTTAAGAAAGTTTGTTTTGAAAACCAATTTCAAAATTTAACATACAACATAACAAAAAGAAAAAATATATATTTGATGTCGCATGAATCAGACAGTCGAACACATGAATCAAATGAAAACCCAATATAAAAAATATAACAGACGTAAAATAATACAGCTGTAAATGAACTTATTCCCTTTCATCATTGGAACAATAATGTTACATGCCAATATTTCCATAATCGAGTTTTTATCATGCTTCAATACGTGTTTTCACACTTATATGACGTTATATATTCGCCACGTCCTTTATATTTCCAATATGATGTAATATTCCATTTTTGTATTCGTCAAATTAATTAAACACTTATAATTTTATACGTGGTAATCATAAATCAGAAAAAATGTGACGTAACATTCACTTTTGTTTTTAATTCGACAATCTATTTATTTTATTTTCCTTTTTTCACATGGAAATCTTGCAGTAGAAAAATTATGATGTAATATTCCTTTTTTAAAAAATTAGTCGTTAGTATTATTATTTAATTTTTTATCTTGCAATAGAAAAGTAATTGCTCTGGTAAGAATTTTATTGTGGATTTTTAATTATTGGCAATTTCTATAAAGGAAAATGTTTAAATTTCATAGGAAATCGCTGTTAAATTTGTGGTTTTTATTTATTAAAAGTTAACTATACATTATTTCTATTCCGGATTGTTTTAGTTGCCTCAGCGGTGTTTTAATACACATGCACGTAACATTTCACAATTCTGGCTTCCAAACTGTGGATTTCTATAGCATTCCAGGTAGACAGACAAAATGTTCATTTTTATATATTAGATAATTGGAAATCCCTTTACCAAATTTTACAACTCTGATATAAAATTGTTTGTTAAATAAATTTTAAATTAAATAAATTTTAAAGTCATATAAATTATCATTATTCATTTCCTAATATATAAAGAAATTATCTCTTTGAGAGACATTTGTGTGATGAAGCATCAAATGTTCGTTATTTTCTAAATTGTAAATTCCAATTTGGAAATTTGTACAGAAGAGTTAAAGAAAACTTCAGAATTCAATTGAGAAAACGCACAGTTACATAATTTTCTATCTCAAACTTTAGTTTCCTTTGTAATGTATAATACTTTAGAGAATTAGTGAACAGAATTAAATGACGCGTCATATTTCCAGAGCTTTCTGTAAAAATAATTGTGCAAAGCGCATTCGCCTTTGAAAATAATTCAATGTGAGTGAGATGGAAGCAAAATGAATATGTTTTGAGAGGCATTAATTTAAGAAGTGTTCATATTCAGAATGTATCTGGAAAACTAAATAAAGTTTTATAAATGTTATGAAAAATATAGTTATATTGCAAAATATAGATAATCAAGTTGATTGATATTTTCGACAAAATAATTGATTAAAACTTCTGAATTCAATTATAAATGTTTTAAATTAAAATATTTTCTGTCAATTATTAGTTTTTGTTTTATGTATGAAGAAACTTAAATAGCGTATTACTTTTTCTTGGTTAATTATAGTAGAGTACTGATCAGTCAAGTACACCCGACCCGAACTCGACATTTTCTGTTTAATGTCAACCTAAGACCCGACTCGACCACAATCCCTCACACGCCCTTAACACTTTATCTACGGCATTATGATCTACTGCAATTTTTTTATGTAATTTTTTTTTTTTCAGTTACTACAATGAAAATTAAAGGATAAACATAAAAGAAATACTTTCCCGTGAGAAATTTAATTAATTAGAGGCAATTAATTAAAGTGGTACTTTAAAGTACCGTCAGTACACTATGACTAAAATATCGTAACAGTAAATCCACAAGGTATTTCAACTCTCACCAGAAAATATTTTCGATTTAATAAGTATGTGAAATATAGGCTTTTTCTTATTTACAAATAAATCGTTTGGCAAATTCCGGTGCCAATCATTTATTGCAACACTTTAGAATTGAAAATGCTTTGTTCCTGAAAGGGTTAAAATAAACTATTTCTTTAGGTGTCGCTCTTGTTAGCAGTTCTTTAATTATGTGACATCAATATTCCAGCCATATGTTCTCTCGCATCTCCACATATGCAATATATGAATTTACATATGCCATTTCTAACATAGCAAAAACGAGCCGGTGCCACAACTTTTTCGATTTCCCATAAAAAATAATAATGAAACAGAAGAGAAATACCTGGGAAATCATTAGTATACTACATTCTAGTAATTACATTATAAAGCAAATGAAAACGATGGATAACTACACAGACGAAAAGTAAACAAGAAATTTTTCTCCAACACCCAGTGTACTGACGGTACTTATAAGTACCAACGAGTAATTCAACTGTTAAATCAAATACATACACCGTTCACCTAAAATAGCTAGTCATATTGTATTCTAAGATCATAATGAACACATAAAAAAAAATCCAACACTTATCTTATGCCCTTTACTTGTGTTTGCAGCAATGAAAAGACGAGTGTGGCAAACTGTACAAAATATCGGCATAAAACACATCGACTGCTTCAAAAATAGCCTCATTCCTCTCTAAAATAACAAACCTAGAACTACTGCTGCCATGTATTCGGATAAAGTAGAGTTAAAAGAGTGTTTTTTGCAAAGTACCATTAGAATATTAGTAATATTCACTATGGTATAAAAGTTTAAAGTGAGTGGTACTTATAAGTAACCGTCAGTAGATAAAGGGTTAAACACCAATCAAATATACTTAAACCCGAACTCAAAATGGAAGACAATTAATTCTTTTCCCGTAAAATTATAGGAAAATACTCTTCAATTATATCACTAATATCAATTTTATCTTTTATAATGAAAAATGAATATGCATATAGTCATTAATGTCCAAATACGCTTTTTTCATGTGAAAAAATATACTAGAGTTTTTCAAAAATCTTGTCAACCCGAACCCAACACATAAGAGTAAAATCCGATCCCGAATAAGAAAGAGTTAAAGCCTACCCTACCCATAAAGAAAGAAAAATAGCTTCAATCCCACCCGACCCGCTGCAGAAATCTAATTTCTAGTAAGGAATGTGTAAAATGTATTCTTACTTTATGTTATTTCAGGGCGAATGAACTAGAAACAAAATGTATGTTGTTAAACACTTTGGGGACAAATGGTACATGGAAGTAATTTTAAAAAGTGCATGTAGTTATTTTTTCTGGCACCAGTAATAAAGGAAAGTAATAGTCACCTTTTTTAATTATGACATTTTCGTGATTAAATTAATAAAGCTAACTGTTTTTAAAAAATGGTGCGAACCGAATAAAATTCGAGTATAAAACGCTGATTAAGAATTTTTAAATGAATGCTCTTTCACAATAGCTAATAAGCAAAATGTGTCGAGAGAACATGTAAATTTATTGACATTTATTTTATAATAGAAATGTAGAAAAATGGAAAATATTATAGCTGCAATACATGCATAACAAAGAGGCAGCATTTGTTTCTCCAAAATCAATGTGTACAAAGGGTGTGTTGTAATAATTCATTCATGAATTCATTAACTATTACTTTAATTTTCTCAAGCTGTAAACAAACTATTTCCTTAGGGAAGTTACTGGAATGTAATAGAAAAATGTTTATCGGTTTATAAATTTTAAATTCTAGCTCTTTGATATTTTTACAAAAGAGTTGGCGAAAACTTTTGAATCCAATTATGAAATTGAACGATTAAAATTTTCCGTATGCCAAACTTTAGCTTTCTTTGTAAAGTAAAATATTTACAAAATTAATGAGCAAAATTAAATTTGGTTTCATATTGTAATTATATTTGCGGGAAATGCTTTCTTATTTAAAGTTAATACAGCATGAATGAACTGGAAGCGAAATTCATGCGGCTTAATAAACCATCTTTTTGAAATGTCAGTTATTAAGATTCAACAACAGAACTTACTAATTAATTTTATATACAGGCCGACCATAATAAAGAATAATCGAATAACAATGATGATAAAATATTACCATAATAAACAGTATACTGCAACAAATGCTACATCATTCTGTATATATAATATTTAGACCAAGAAGATTAGATTTATTGAAAATTAGTTTTCGGTTGGAGGGACGAAAGAGCGGCTGCAGGCTGATTTTGGGCAGCGAAATACAATGCACATCCATACAGTGTTTTTGCAATGGTAAATGTAAATGTCAAATAAAATAATAAAACAAATGTAACTCCTAAACAAATATTTATGTTTAAAACATGTCCTTTAAGGGGACCGGGTAAGCTCTATCTCCGCCATGTTAAAATACACCAACTTTATGTACCTTTTTCTTAGAAATGATGAAAGTTAGAGGTCTAGAATTTTTCGAGTAGTTTGAGTAACGTGATTTACGTATTTTAACGGACCATTTTCTTTTTACGTGAACCTAAAAATTAATTATTAATTATTTATCGAAAGGCATTTTTAAATTAGCATTTTTGTTAATATTACACTGCATAAAATAAATAATTCTCAACAAATCATTAAATCTCTGTGTTAAAGTATACACTATAACATAACAAAATCATTTTAAAAAAAAAATGAGCTCTTAAGTTTAATAAATCTTGTAAAAAAGGAACACAAACATGAAAAATGCAAGTTTTGAGAAAAAGTCAATTAAAGATTTAAATAGCCATTAAGCTATGAAGTACTCTTAGAAAGAATGAATATTTCCAATACTTCTTTTTTTAATACATAAACATGTGTGACACATCGTTGGAAAGATAAAAGTTTAAAATGTTTAATGAATAAAAATAGATTTTTTTTCCAAATTTCGCTTACCTGGTCCCTTTAAGAGTTCAGCAAACACTCAAACTTTCTTTTTTGTAGATATGCGCCCATTTCCCTATTTCGCCGACCCAAATCTTCGTTCAGCAACCATTCGCTACCGGTGACGAAAACTATTCTATCTTTATAGATTGATTTCACACTGTCTCTATAATACAAGTATGTATAGTAAATGAGGTTATGTCTGAACTAGTACATTCTTTATATATGAACTTTTATTAATCTAGTGTAATTACGTATCCAGCGATTTCTGGAATTCCATTGCCTGCGATTTATTCTGTTGAGCTGAACCAGATTTCAGACCAGATGCTATAATCAATAAGGTTAGTTATGTGGAAAAGTTATACCATATTCGTCCTGGATAGCTCAGATGGTAGAGCATTGGTGGCTTCAGCTAAGAGATCCCTGGTTCGAATCCTGATCCAGACATTTGTCGCCCAGTTGGAAATTTACATCTGATACCATAATGTACATTACAAAAGTCATTTCTTTTAAGAGGATTGGAAAATTAATGACTGGAATAATATACTGTCTAAATAATATGTATACAAAATAACGGTTTATTTGCCTAGTCAATTCCTTTACGAAATGACTTTGAAACACAATAAATGAGGTTCTGCTTGCACCTGTATACTCTTTATACTTGAAGATTTAACAGCTATACTTTGTTTAAGAATATTATGTACACCAGAAATGTCATTTCTTTTACGAGACATGAAAAGTAATGACTGGAATTTATGAAAATTCAAAAATTCTTTAAAAACCTATACATTTCATAATACTTAAAATATCATAAATCGTGATACTATAAATAATCTTTCTACTGTTAATATATTTTTTATTTTAATTAAAATGGTTAATAAAACGATAAAATAATGCCATTTGTAATATTTATCTATAAACTGTGTTGCCCAAACTTGTATTATTTTCTTACGGCAAGTCCTAAAACAGCAATTTTTTACCGGATCTTTGCATTTCTTGCATTTTTTTAAACAATGCAACAAATACAACTATTGCAGAAGCTAGATGAAATCTCACAAAATCACTGCTTATTCAATCAAATTCATCGTGCAAGAAGCCCCAAAAATAAATTGTGAAACGTTTTATGATTTAAAACGTAGCAAAAAGATGTATTTTAAAAAAAAAGAAAAAAAAAAGAAAAAAATGAAGTTAGAAAGAAGATAAGCTGTCAAGTGCGAGTATTACTCGCGCTCAGAGGGTTCCGTACAATAAATATGTGAATTATTAACTGTATTATTAAAACAATCGTTGCTAAAAGAATAACAAGACTTTCTAAAAAACTATACAACGAAGGGTTGGGTATTGCTGTATATACTAGAAAAGTGTGAATGAGTATATCAAAAAAATTTCAAAGAAATATGACGCCTAAAGAATAGCAAATATTGCTTGCTATTCTGTATAATTCTTTTTTTTAATCTTATCCTAATCTGTTTATAATTAACTGAATTCGATACTGGTAATAAACGTAGTGCATATTTGAACTTCATTTGGCATTTCATAAAACTAAATTCAGCGTAGTAATATTTTTATTTTTTTTATTTTATTATTATTTTTTTTTTACAATTTTTCTTTTTACAGTGTATCTAAAAAAATCCCTTGTTCAAAGTTAAAACTTGACATTGTGCTAATAGCGCTTCGAAAGCAGGTCGCAAAGTTGCAACGTCACCTTGGTCCATGCCGCGTTTTTCCAGATAAGTTTTTAATTAACTTTTAAAGACAAGGGAGGCGTATAGAAATATCCACTCAATGCAAACTAGTCGTGAATCCGATAGTATTTATGTGATTAATTCTAATTAAATTAGTTTGTTTTTAACAATTTGACGTTTATTGCTTTTATACTACTACTGAGCGTAGCATAACAAAAATGTATCATTAAAAGTTAGTATGTACGCTTTAAAAGACGATGGCACATAGAGTACGCCGCCCCTGTCATTATGTATGTCCAAACCGGTGAGTCTTTAAGGATTAATATCGCAGCTATTTACCGACGCTTTTTTTAAAATCATGATCAACAATGCTTTTATACTTCTGCACGAAAGGTACCATCAGCACTTCTTAACACCTTTGCTGAATGCCCACAAATCGCAATTTGTGTGTAACAGGAAAACGCGTTTTTCTCAAAATCTAAGTGACCTAGGGTAATCGATATAATTTTCCTGCAAAGTTTAAGTCAACGTCTACTATCTCTAATTATTTCATAATTTTAGTTTGAGTAGATTCGGAATAAGATGAGGGGGAGGGGAACATATTTGTGCACTATATTTTTGACGATATCTCTACAACTATAACACCTAAAATTAAAAGAAATTTATTTTTGAGTTCAGCGTTACGAAAGCTTTCCCACGATATACAAAGAAATGATTTTTTTTCGAGTAGCTTAATTAGCTCCTCTACATTTTCCCTAAATACATTTGTGAACGTTTAATAATCTGAAAATATGTGGGTCAATAGTCTTTATTACTTCCCCCAATTTGAACATTCCATATTCCATAGTTTACGAGTAGAATGGCTGTGACAGACAGACAGACAGACACAGGAGTGATCTTATAATGGTTCCGTTTTTACTTTTTAAGTACGGAACACTAAAAAAGCAGTATTTTTTAGCAGTTTAAACATGAAAATGTATCGAATGACTCCGTTATTTAAAATTTTCCTCTTTTAAAATCTCTCTTAATTCTAAACGAAAA
The DNA here is from genome assembly GCA_963932465.1 of Maratus speciosus. Taxonomy (NCBI): domain Eukaryota; kingdom Metazoa; phylum Arthropoda; class Arachnida; order Araneae; family Salticidae; genus Maratus; species Maratus speciosus. Next base: position 65,502,002 of record OZ010789.1, read on the forward strand.
AACTAACGCTGCTGTTGCCGTAATTGAACTTAAGGCGTCTGGTCCCTCAGCTTCCGATTTCCTCTCACTAATGTAAAGTCTATGGGCATTTGATGCATTCGTATATTTAAAATATCTCCTCGGGAAATTAATAGTTTTAGCTTCAGTTTTTGGTGCACACTTCCTGAAAATTGTCTGTTTTTTTCTTAGTTCTCAAAGTATTTCTAAATTATTGACTTGATTTTATATGAAGTGTTAAAATTTTACTGGCAGTTTGCCCGCTTTTAACACGTAAAATATTAAATTCAGCATATATTTTAGAAATATTTTGAAAACTTAGAAAAGAAGAGACGTCCTTAGAAAAAAGATGTTAAAAATATGAACTTCCCGTGAAAATATTTTAAATATACGAATGCATCAAAAGTCCATAGACTTAACATTACGGAGCAAAATTCTGAAGTTGGGTGACCAGCCACCTTAATGGGGACCGTGGGTGTTTTTCAGATTATGTTGATAAAACTAATGCACATACTATCAAAACTGACAGTTTGATACAGAATTGCATGATGCTTTTTAAATCAAAGAATTATTTAAAGCGCAATTTAATACTGAAATCGGTCAAAATAATTCCTTTAAAATGTTTTATATTAGATAAAATGTTTTATTGTCAAGCATAGCTCGTAGGGGTCCCAAAAGATCACAAAGAAGAGCTAAGTTGTTTTGCTATGCATTTTCCAAAAAAAAAAAAAAAAATTCCTGGATTTTCCAAAAATTTTCACGTGCCATTCAAAATTATAAAATAGTGTATACCATAAAGGGACCTAATATTAATAAAAGCAATTTATTTATTCTAGTCGTGAATAGATTATCAAGAAAAATAAAAAATTCTGCTTGTCTTTCAAATAAATAAATTATATTTTCAAGCAACCTAACTTTAAATCTAATGAGTTCTCAGACATTCCTAAATGATAATACATTACATATTGTTCTGTGTGAGTATTTACAGTAACATAAGTAAAAGCGTTTGATCGATAATGACATAAACCAGTCAAATTATCAAGAATTCTGATACATGTCAAAACAACTTGTCTTGAGATCTGAGTTCTTGTGTGTGTTTATGTCAGTTGTAAAGCAGACGCAATTTATTATTAAGTACTGAGCTTGAGACGTAATGATTATGTCTTATTTTGTGATTTACCAAAAATCTGTACACAGTACGAAAAACAAGAAATAAGTTTTAATCTGTCAATTATTGCAATAAATATTAAATAAATTTTATTTTCATTTGAAATTAAAATATAAAAGTGTTCAAATACAAAACAATGAAAACAATTTTAAATAATGTATGAATAAGGTCCGTTAATTTTTTTTTTTAAGTTTTTTAATTTATTGACATCTTAACAACGGATGTCAAAGCGTACATTGCAGTTTCTGCTTAACCTTTAGGATGATCGAAGCTCGGAGCTTATCACCATTATATCAAAACTCTTCACTCTAAACTGAAATGTCTGAAATTCAGACACTTAAGTGTCTGAAACGCAGTGTTCAATTTTCAGACGTTTTAAAATGTCTGAAAATTATCAGACACTTCTTGTGTCTGAATTTCAGACACTTAAGTGTCTGAAACAAGAGTGTTCGTTTTTCAGACATTTTAAAATGTCTGAAAATTTTTAGACACTTCTTGCATCTGAATTTCAGACATTTCAAATGTCTTAATTGCGGCCATCTTTGAGCCGGTTTCCTCCCCCCCACCACCACCAATATGAAGCCATCTTTGACCACTTTTCTTTCTAAGCCACATACGCAGCCATATTTGACCACATTGAAACATTTTTTATAAATGGGAATAATTTGTTACCATAAAGCAGAGCTGATCGCAGCGCAGGAAAACTTTGAAGCATCTGCCCCCTTATTTTAGGGTACCCCAAATTGGGTACAAAATTTTCATAAAGCTGATATTTTAAATCACTTTTGAACTTATGACGATTGTAATCAGTATTTTGTAGTTTTGGAACAGGATATTATATATATATATATATATACAATCACTTAAAAATGTATTTATGTGATATCATATATGCGCGCATAAAAAACGTTTATTACTTTCAGTGAGAACTTTAAATTAATTCTAGTCCAAAGATCTAGTATTCATTCGTCTCCCCCCTCCCCCGCCCGCGCCTTTCATATACTGTTACAAAAAAAAATTAAGCCTATTCAATGTCATTAAATACAAATACATATTTGGATAAATATTTCTTTTTCTTAACCTAATCATTTTCCAAAAGTACAAAATATTTATTAAAATAAGTATAAGATCAAAACAAATTAAAAATATCAGCTTTATAGAAATTTCATACCAAATGTAGGAGCACGTAAAGCTAAAGGCACAAAGAAACAGCCCAGTTTGTCCATGCTGCAATCAGCTCTGCTTTATGGTAACCAATTATTCCCATTTATAAAAAAAAATGTTCACTCCTTCAGAAAGAATCTTATCCCTGCTTTGTTGTTCAATTTTTTTTCCATTTAAATTAGATATTCCCAGTGACATTTTTATTTGTGTGTTAAATAAAATCTAACACTAGATTACACAAAATTTTCAGTATATGAGATCCCAACATTTAAAAAAAAAAAAAAGTATGAAACTCTTACTTTTTTGTTGTTGTTGTTATTATATTATTTATCATTAGCAAGAAATATTGAAACATTTGACAACAGCACATTAATCAGCATAATGTTGAAAGACATTCAAAATATCAGTTTTACAAAAATAGAATACCAAATTTGGGACCACCAAAATACAAAGGGAAGGGGGCATCGCCCAATTTGCTAATGCTTTAATAAAATCCTGCGTCTGCAAAAAATCCAACCCAACGTTATGGTTCGTTAAATAGAAGTGATCATAATTCGGAACTCGGAAGTGTCCGCTAATGAACATTCCCGAATACCAGAAATCTCTGTGTAGCGAAAACCTTCATAAATCATACTATATTACTCTAACCGTTCAAAATATTCATTATAATCAGCGTAATTTCGAAAGGTATTCAAAATTGCAGATTTACAAAAATTGTATCAACGCCCCCCCCCCCCCCCCCCAAAAAAAGGAGCAGGTACCCTTAGCCCATCTTTTAAGCAGAAGCCCTATGATTCGCTAAACAGACGTATCCCCTATTCAGGAATGTCCGTTACGCAGGTTTTACTGTGTGTATTTAAAGTAAAACCTCCATAACGGAAATTGCGGAATAGCGGACACCTCTTTTTTTTTTTTTTTTTTTTTCTTATCCCCAACACCTTTAAATCTGTACGTCTTCACCTCTTTAAAGTAGGCACCACCAAATAGCGGACTAATTCCGTGCTCTCGAGGTGTCCGCTATTCAGAGGTTTTGCTGTATATTCATTTATATGCACATTCTAAAGGGTAAAAAGTATTTACCTTTTTTGTGACAGTATAAGAAATATGTTCCAAATAAATTCTAGGTCCAGTTGATACTATTCAATAATATTCTACAAACTAAATTAAAAAGATAACGTGTGTTGATATTAACGTTGTCATTAACGAACACAGGCACACACACACACACACACACACACACAAAATAAATAAATAAATAAATAAATAAATAAATAAATAAAACTTAAAATCCAGAATTTTTTTTCTTTTCTTTTCTTTTTTTTTTTAATGAGTTTCTGTTTTATTATTATTTTCATGGATTCTTTTTAGCACCCAGATATGCTTAAAAAAAATTCTTTGAGGGTTGAAAAACACTTCTAAAAACATTTTTCTTCCCATAAACATCACAATAAAAATAATTTGTATTAAAAAATGTTATAATAATATGAAAATATATACATACTCGGAGCAAAAATAATTATAAGAATAATTAATCTTCAAACCATGTTACTTTTTCAAAATATATTAAATATCAGCATAGTTACACTTTATCAATCAGTCAGAATTATTGGCAATACTTGTTTGAAATCTTGCATTAGAAGTGCGTTTTCACAACATGTTTATTTAGGTCTTAAATTTTATTACAAAAATGAAAAATGTATTTTTCACGTTATTATTCAAACAATAAATAGATTATTTACTACATGAAACTTTAATTTATAAAGTAAAGATCTAGATGAGAATTAAATATATTTATTAATACTGAAAATCATATGCACTCATTGAAAAGCATCAGAATCAAATCTTTTCACACAAAATATATATTTATTTGATAAAAAAAAAGACAAAAATATTAAAAATGCAAATTAGTCTAATAAGAATAATTTAAATAGTAAATAAATAATAATATATATGTAAGAACGTTCTGTGAATTATCATTCCAAACCTGTGGAATACCTTACCTTGGCGTAAATATCCAAAACTGTAACAGCTAATCCAGTTTGAAGGACATATTATTTTACGATATTGAACGCCATTTTAAAAATATATGCGTATTCATATTATTTTACTACTGTATTTTTATAAATATCATGCTATTCTTTTGAATATTTGGTGAGTCTTGAATAAAAATTATCGTAGAAATTTTGAAAATTTTATATTTCCATGAAAAATATAATTCCCAATTGATTTTTTTTTTCGATCTCCATTTATAAGCACGTACTGACAAACCATTCCAATAAACCGAATATAAATTTTCGTCTAGTATGTATAAAATGAAGACACAAAGATATAAAATACAGACATCGGATCACTATGCTAAAAAAAATTTTTCTCTAACGACTAACACACCAACGGATGTATGTGTAGATGTGCATACTATTTCACAAAAGAAAGTAAATGCTGCGTCACTACTTTCTCTTCATTAATGATGATACACTCACTTTCTGACTCATGTTCGATTTACAAGTAAGAGAATTCAAAGTTCAAATCTTCAATCTGTGTAATGTTTTGGAAATAAAGCAGGAACTTTAAATGCGTTATAAGGTTATAACGACGACTGACGATTCCATTTATTATGTGAATAACAAACGTCATTATAGAGATTTCGGATTGAGGAAAAATATATCGTCACACTTTCAAATAATTTATCAAATGTTGATAAATTTAAAAGCAATTTTAACACTTCAGACAAATTAACTGTACTGAGATACTTTAATTCAAATTCGCCAATCCGTTGAGTAAAAGCGTTGCCCGCCAAATCAGCAATAATCAAATCCGGTCGCGTCTTCTCGCGCACCGTTCATGCTTGCAACAACAAACAAACCTACTCACTTCAGTTCATTTTACTTGGTGAGTGGTTCAAATGGCTGAATTCCTGAAATGTCTAAAATTGCAAGTGTCTTAAATTCAGACATATAATCATAATTCTAACATTTTTTTCAGTTCATTTATGCCATGATCATAATAAGACGTTTATGTGTCTTAAATTTAGACATCTATCACGTCTGAAATTTTATTTTCAGACGTTTAAGTGTCTTAATTGCTTTTTCAGTCACATATCTGTTTGAATTTAAGACGCCTCTATTTGCAGTGTTGTATAATGACATAAACCAATAACGTTTCACATTCCGATAGCATTTTATATTTAAATAGACAAGTCTTGCTTCAATGACAATATGAGGTCTGTAAATATGCAGCATGTGTTACTCAAATATATAATTCTGTTACTTTGATTATATTTTCCAAATCATTTAACCCTTTATCTACTGACGGTACTTAAAAGTACTTTTAAAATAACTTGTTACAAAATTCATTTAATATACGATTAGTAGTAATACAGTTTAGGATGATTTATAGATGCATCATTTTATCTCGTTCCAAAAGCATTATTGGTTACACAAAACAAAAATATTTTTAAAAGTACGATTTCTTTTGCATTTGCATCTTTTCAGCTTTCTTGGCGTTGGATGAGGGGGGAATTTTTCAATTCAGGAAAATTTCTATAATTCTATTGCAAGAACATTACATTTGTACGATTCCTGATTCTACAAAATACAAAGAAAAATATTTAAAATAAAATATTTGAGTGGGGTTATAAATATTGTACAAAATCCCTATAAATTCAAGTTTAATTAATCCTTCTAAATCCTTCAAAACAGCTAAAATCATTCTAAAATTTATTAAATGATTATGTAAATCTTCTAATGTAGTTTCAAAAATTCATAAAAAATGCTTTAGAAGATAAAAATTTCATGAATTCATAATTCAGTATATAAATGGTTAAAGTGTAATGACATCGTTTCTATAGCATAGAATCGGCCATCAACTGAAAAATATCTAATCTTGGCCTGTCAAAGAACACGATAAATTGAATTGCTTCCCAATAATTGAATAATTTCCTAAAAAAATACTTAGCGGGTGTTTTGTGGCATATATTCAACACTTCTATCTAACCCCATTGTATCTAGTATATTGTCTCTCTATTCTAAAAGTAACTACCGCTGTCACCGCCGCCGCCGCCGCCGGTTTTGAATTTTTTGTAACCGGAGGTCTTTCTTCGTTAATATTAAGAAAAATAATGCATACAAAAATATGAAAATCGGTAGTATTATACAGAAATGTTTGATAAACACTCTGATGCAGACAGTTTTCAGATCGAAGAATTATTTTAAGAGATATTTAATGCTAAAGTTGGACAAAATCGTTCCACTAAAAAAGTTTTATAGGAGCAAAAACTGTTCATAGGAATTTAATCATTTTTAGATCATTTTATGCGTTAGAATTTGCCGGAGTGCAGATTGCATTAATTTTTTTATTTTGACTAATTTTTTGATGTTTTATTTCTATTTTAAATTCAGATTTTCAGCATTTCTAGAGATATTTTTAACAGATTTTAGAAAGTGATATTAATTTAAACTGTTGCCAACTGTATAAACAGCGGAAGCAATAATGTTTGCTTTAAAAAAAAAAAAAAATTATATAATAAATTTTTAATTTATTTACACGTGACTATTATAAACAGAAAAAAAACATTTGGAATTAGAATTAAATAATTATGTACAAAAAGCAGGAACTTATTAAAAATTATGTCATAAAAACTATAATTACACGTGAATTTTAAGAGAGAAATGAATTTGTAAAGCAATAAATTTATTAACATGCGTTAGAAGTCTTAAATAGGAGAAATTACGTCATATTTATGTCACATTGCAGTTATTACATAAAATAAGTTAAAAATTTATTTACACGTGACTATTATAAACAGAAAAAAACATTTGGAATTAGAATTAAATAATTATGTACAAAAAGCAGGAACTTATTAAAAATTATGTCATAAAAACTATAATTACACGTGAATTTTAAGAGAGAAAGGAATTTGTAAAGCAATAAATTTATTAACATGCGTTAGAAGTCTTAAATAGGAGAAATTACGTCATATTTACGTCACATTAAAGTTATTACATAAAATGAACACAAAATAATATTGCAAAACGGTTTAAATTTAGAAATTGCGCTAGACATTTGATATTTTAAGAGGATACTTTTCAACTATTTTTGTTAGGAAAGCGCAAATAATATTTAATTTCTAACACAAGTATTTTCACGTGAATATTAAAAAGAGAAAGAATAGTTTGGTCAAAATTACGTCACATTAAAAACGATTAATTTAAAATGTCTCATTTAAAAGAACTTTCATTTCACTTTGTTAAAAAATACCAGGAGACAAAGACTCTGTTTACTTAATTCCTTTTATAGTAGCTTATTTTGAAATGTTGTTACACGTGTCTACGTCATCAAGTTATTTTTATTTCGACATTTTATTTGTATTTTTATTAATTTTGTACTAATTTATTTGTTTTTTCGTTATTTAAAATAAAAATTATGTCAATTTGTATAATTTGGCGAGTGGTTTGGCGATTTATATAATTTGGCGAAATTGGTCGACGGGATAATCAAGTAGTACCGCAACGGATTTGGCGTTAAAATTCCCCAATCAAAGAGAAATGAATAGAAATCCGTTTATAGAGAGATCGCCACTGTTTTTTAAATTATAATTCAATCTTTCGAAATCTTTTTAAAGCCGATCAAATTAGCGTGCATTTAGAGTCTACGGTGTCTGGACGGGGGTTGGCGAGCGTAGCTCGTAGGGGGCCGGGCCCCCTAGTGGAATAAGAAGAAAGAGACCACATACTTCAACTAATTGTTCTTCAACAAAAATAATATTTACAGCTATGTAAATCTTTACTCCACATAATTATTACAAACATTATTAATCAGATTTTATGAATCAGATTAATAAGATTATAAATAAGATTTATCTATTTAACTAGGCGAAAAGCTATGAATATAAATATGTTTTTCTTTATAAAATTAAAAAGATTTTTATAGCACTTTTAAAAAGTGTAAACTCTAGTATCTCTAAACCACGTGTTAAACCTAGTCCCAGCTTTTTCTATCACAATCATTTTGATGCCTTTAAAGCAATTGTAATACTTGTATTATGCCCACTAAAATTGTATTATGCCTACCAAAAAGGTTTATATTAAGATAATAAATGAATCAGGTACTTTTGAATAACATTTTTAAGTATTTTTAGGATTCTAAAGAACTTAATTTTAGAAACTTTAGTATTATCCAGTTTTTTAATGCTTTTTTTCAAATGAAACATTGTCTTTGTATATAACAACTTTCTTAAGAAATTCAAATTTTGTATATATGTCATCTAGTTGCAAAACCAGCCATCTCAAAAAAAATAAAATTTTTGGCGAAAGCGGATTTTTTTGCCACACTTAGTCAAAATAGGATTGGAGCCAAAACTCTTTAGTTTTATAGTTATTAAGACAGTATATTTGACCGGTTACGTTAACCGAATTCTTTTGTGTATCCCTGTAAATGAACAATAAATGCTATGCACACTCTATTCTGTAGTAAGTATCTGTTATCGCACTTCCGTGATGTATATGTTACTGGCCAAACCCGGTTTTAGGCCAAACTAGATGGGCCAGGGCCAAACTAGTTTATCCTAACGCACATAACATATATCAGTTTTACCTAATCCAAACTAGTTTGGCCTGCTATTTACTGGTCTGAACAAGATTAGCCTACCCAGTTCACTTTGGCGTACTATTATTGATTCTTCGACAGTCCCATCTCCAACCTTATGCAAAGTAGTATTGCCATCACCCCTGTATAAAATATTTTATCCAATTATGGGGGGGACGGTACTGTCCCCAATTTTCCTCATTTCACTGCCAATAGTATGTTACAAAATAAGTTTCACATGGTTAATACTACTTATGAAAATACTACGAGCTTTAAATAAATTTATATAGATCATATTTAAGTAAAAAGTATTACAAAATATGTTCCGCATGGTTAATATTAGTTTTGAAAATACTACGAACACTATGAGCTGTAAAAATATTTCAATACCTATATAGAATATATTTTTTTAACAATAGTCACATTATTAAAAAATAATTTTTCTATTTGTGGATCAGTCTATTATGTCTTCTAGCTTGTAACTAAAAGTTTTAGGCTAAGGCTGAATGAATTTGACCTATGTTTTGGCTTATGTCTAATAAGAGCGAGGAACGTTTTTTTCTTAAAAGTGAAAACTGACAATCACCAATTAATGTAATCTTTTTATGAAAGGATAGCAAAGCAAATTGACAAAAAAATTGCATCAGTAACCAGCATTGTTTTGTTTATGACTTAGTACACGTTATAAAGCTATTCACGTCTTAACCCGGCAGGACGCACGCTGTAAAAAGTAACACAAGAACGGGTATGGGATGACAGCACATCCCAAACATATTAAATGGCATAAATACGAAAAAAAGCTTCAGAATTCTGTCTGTTAGTGTAAACTTCATGATAATTACACTCTTTCTCGTGAAAAATGATAACTGAAATGTTAAATCATGGTTAACTTTAAAAATCAATTTACAATAAATTAAAAGCACTCAACAACAGCAGGCGGATATTGTCGGGCGTGGGGTGTGAAAACACCCCACGCCTGCTGGGTTAATACGTTCTAGCTTTTCATTGCAAGCTAAACTGTTATGGCAATTCGTATTACAAAGTAATTATTCTTCTTTCGAGACATTTCTTGCAGGCATAAATTTTCACACAACTGCAGCTAACCTATCCGTGACCCGTACAAACGAATGTTTGATTGCAGCACTCCTAAAAAAATTTCATTGTCTTTGATAACTTCTCCTTCAGATAAACATTTCTGTGCACATAGTATGCCAAATTCTTATCTAAAAGGGAAGCTAAAAACTTAAAAGAAAAAAAAACTGTATAAAAAAGAATTTACTGTGTGGTATATTTGTTCTTCTAGTATAAATAATACACTTTTTACACAAATAATAAATTTATTTATAAAGTTCTTCTGATTTAATTGCAATTAAAGTTTAATAGCAAACTACAACTAACTCGATTTCAATTGAATTCAACTGCAATTAGTTTGAATTACAAATAATGCAATTTAGTTTATACTGCAATTAAATTCGATCGCAGTTAAAATATTTGCAATTAAATTAAATGGGATTTGAAGCGCCCATTTAAATGAATTATGATAACATTTTAATTACGTTACACATTTATCGTCATCATTTTAGTTTTTATTCAATAACCCCAAACGCCTCTCGCAGCACACGAAATTGAAAAATTTTAAGTTTGTTATTATTTTTTTAATTCTGCCCCATTTATTTTATTTTATTTCGTCGTAGTTGTTTTTTTTAACTTTGAAATACTAATACGTAATTAATCAATTCGATAAATTCTTCTCTCTCCTCAAATTTACAATAGCCTCTTCCCCATTCTTTGGTCCACCAGCACACAGTTTAAAATTACTCTCATTAAAAAGAAAAACAAATCTGCAATATTTATTACTCGATGCTGCAATAAATGTAGGATCAATCTTTGGACGCATCCCTCCCTCCGTTATTTTCTTCCTTTTCCATCACGAATTTTAAAGTATAAAATTCTTTCATTTTTGAAATTTACTTAAGTCTATATCTTATTTTGAGAAAAAATCTGTTATGTAAATCTCGTCGGAAACGTTCGCTACCTTGCGACAACATTGTTCTATGACGATTGGCGAGAGAACTGACAGCGCTTTCTCTCTTTCGCAAACTTTTCCAAGCAGGGGTCCAAAACGTGAGTCTTCCCAGAAAAGCCACCGGGACGGTCGTTTGGATCAATAACAGTTCCATAAATTGATTTGTCATAGGATAAACTAGATTGCCCTAGACTAAACTAGTTTAAACCAGTGAATAGCAGGTCCAACTAGTTTATGTGCGTTAGGCAAAATTAATTTGGCCTAGGAAAAACTATTTTATCCTGTGTTGGTTAGGATAAACTAGTTTCGCCTAGGAAAAAATTGTTTATCCAGTGTGCGTTAGGATTAGCTAGTTTGGCCTGAAATCGAATTTGGCCTATAACATATATAAGGTTCTGTATGTTTAAAATAGTTTACTTCATTAAATTAAATTACAAAAGGATTTTTCTCCATAAACCGGAATGTAACGAATTCTTTTGAATGTTCCTGTAAACGAACTATTTGTGTGGCACTCTTCATTTTTAATACCCCACATTCCATGGTAAACATCAATACCATATGTCAATCACATGACAATCTAACTATATTTATGCTACTTAGATTACATAGAGTAAAGCAGGTCAGACCGACGTCCACATGCGCAGCCACAATAACCAAATTTATAAACACTTTTCGACTACGTTGAAATGCGTTAATGAATATTGCAACTGTTATTCTGCGTTGAGCATTACATGATAAAATATCGATTTATGTAGATTTTTTAAAAGTTTTTCAAATAGAAAAACGCATTATATTATTTTCATTTATACAAAGTTCAAACAATCATGCATTCATTAATCTTTATAGAAATACGCATTCATATCACAAGAATTTTAATTGTGATTCAACTTTATTCATTTTTAATGCTGTAGCTTATTAGGAGTAAAAGCAATAATGCAATCATGGTGTAAGAAATGTTATTGTTAAAAGTGATTATAAAGGATTAAATTATAACATTTGTTACACAGATTTTAAAAATGCAAATAGATCTTTTCTGGTTTAAACATATACCTTAAAACGTTATTTATATCAAATATTTTGATGAAATATGTTGTATTTAATTATTTATATGAATGAATTTTTCCTCTTTTTATAGACATTGAAAACAAAGCAACTAAACGATAATTTCTTTAACTCCAACATTTTGAATAATTTAAAATTAAAAACATTTGTGAATTTTTTTTAAATAAATAATATTTCTTAGTATATAGAAATGTCATCATTTTAAATTGCTTTTTTAATTTGCACGTGTTTTTTTTTTATTCTTCCTTGCTTTGATAAAAATTTTAAAATGATTCTTGTAAAATGTCAATTTTGTAAAAGGTATACTTAAATATCCAAGCACACTAAAGGTAGAAATAAACAAAAAGTGTATTACACTGACCACTACAACGAATATTAGATTGAAAAAAAAAAGGTTTTTCTTTCATGTCATTCTGATAACTAATGATTGAAATTTCTACTCATTTTCCTTTTTAGCATTGCAAAATGATTATGAGAACAATGAGCCTTGACGCTTTTTGTATGCAATTATAGCAAAAACTAATAGTTTAAATGTATACATAAAGGAGATTTCTCACATATTTCCCATGTCTACGTAAAATATACTGGATTCACCCACTTTACCTATTTATTTAGACATTAAACGAATGAATTTCAATAGCAAAGTACAGGCCAATTCATATATAGGTATGACAAAACGAAAAATAGAGGGCACAATAAAGAACAGAAATGTGATATACATTTAAATAAATCTGCTACTGCAATCTTCAGATTAAACAATAAATCACCAATCACAATAGATTTCAACAATATCGATAAATTAGCAGGTTATAATAATTCAAATTATGCTTTGCGAGAGACCATAGAAATTGTCACAGCTAATTCTAAAATATGTAATGATTCTACTGGCAATCGAGATATCAGTACTATTTCCGTATTTTAACGGAAAAATTTCCCATAAATTCCAGGAAAACGCAAAAGTTTCTGTAATTTATGGGGACAATTTCCGTAAAAATACGGAATCCTGTAATTTATGGGGGAAATTTCTGTTAAATTACGGAAATAGTACTGGCGTCTCGATTGCCAGTAGAATCTCCGTTTTTAAGTCCGTTTTTTTACAGTGTATAATATCTAAATAAATAGTTAAAGCAAGTGAATCTAGCGCTTTATATATGATATTATTATATTTAATTTATATTTAAAGTTATTTAATATAACACTTTTACATTATGATTAATATAATGTAAAAAACGTTTATATTATCATGTAAAAACATTAATAATATAACTTTCTTATTAACGTTTATTATTATTACATTTGAAATATTACATTTACATAATATAATGTAAATGTCCATGTCTATGTCTTGTAAATGGAAATTTAGATATGAATATAACATTAAAATATAGAAAATACATTTAACTTTACATATATTTAAATGTATAATCATAAAAATGAATTAAAATAAATTGAATTACTTTCGGTGTCTAATAATTTTCTATTTTCCGAAATACTATTTTCCAAGTTTTTTCCAATATCAGAAATTATTGATCCAAGTAAGTGAAGGCAGATAAAATTCTCAGTGACAAGAAACATCTGAACACTTTCCCAAATATTATTAAGATAAACTGATTTTTGGAAAAAATATGTTCCTAAGAGACTATAAATTTAATGTCGTCTTATCTTTTGTTGTATAAGTTTAGGTTATCGAATTTGTGAGAACATTTCAGTTTTTGTTGCAATCAAATTTTAGCACATTTAATAGAATTACATCTATTAATGATAAATACATTTAAATGTATTAGGAATTAATTCATGATACATACTTGCAAGCCTTCAGGATATTTTTAATAAATAAAAACATAATTTGAATCACATAATGAACTACTTTTGTACACCAATATAGGAAAAACTATAACTTAAAATATATATGTAAAGCATTATTTACTTCTATTTAATTAATATATTTAAGGAGTCTCTGGAGTCTTAAAATTGGAAAAAAAGAAAAAAAAAGAATTTTTTCGACATTTAATATCTTAAAATGTGTATGATTTTAAAACACAATTTTAATTGGGATGAAAGATGTAAGTCTATTCTTTTATTCCGTGTATCTAAAAAATTGCAAGATGCAGAATTATTATTTATAGGGGGCTCCAAACTATCAGACATTTGTCGAGCAGAAAATTGGTATGACAGCTTACGCGCAGGATTACAAAATAAATTTTGCAACTAGAATGAAATTTTTTGTGCCTAATTATACTGAAGATAGCAATAAATACCGTGAATTTAAATAAATTTGTATTAGAACAATTTTTATATTTTTAATACAAAGTTGTATTTAGCTAATACAAAATTTTGAAATTTTCAACTTTATAATGACATAAAAAATATTTTTGTGAACAATAAAAAAGAAATTTTAAGTTCAGTTTATACAGATTGACATCAAACAAATGTTTGAAAATTTCATGAAAAAATAATCAAAAGTTTTTGAGATATCCTGCTTCTTATGCCTAAAAACGTCATTTGGTAAAAAATGACTTCAAAGTTTTTGAAATACCACTTCAGCCATTACGCGGGTATAATTCTAAAAGCCATAATTTCTGCTCTAATGGCAATTTCAAGAAAATAATTATATAAAAATGTTCAAAAATGATAGTGGTTTAATATCTAAAAAAAAAAAAGAAAAAAAAACGGAAAATTTGAAGCTTTAAGAGTCCTGAGACCCCTTAAAATATAAATTACAAAAACTTTAAATGTGTAATCATAGAATTCAATTAAAAAATATTGAAGTAATTGTGGCATCTAATAATTATTTATTTTCTAAAACACTATTTTAGAAAGACCCTTAGTTTTATCCAATATCAGAAATTATTGACTAAAGTAAGGGAAGGAAAATAATTCTCAGTGACAACATCTGAACACTTTCCCAAATATTATTAAGATTAAACGATTTTTAAAAAATATATTCTTAAGAGACTATAAATATTTTGTCGTAAAAAATTATGTTACCTTATTTATAAGAACATTTTATTTTTTGTTGTAATCAAATTTTAGCACATTTAGTAGAGTTACATATATTAATGATTAATGCATTATGTGATTCATACTTTACATGTATTTTGAATGTACATGCAAAATATACCTTACATAAACTTTAACGGTATTATGATAGAATTCACTAAAGATAAATTCAAATAGTTTTGGTGTCTAGTAATTTACTATTTTCTAAAACGCTGTTTTCTAATTTTTTTTTTCAATATAAAAAATTATCGATCCAAATAAGTGAATACAAATAATTCCTAGTCACAAGAAACATCTGAACACTTTCCCAAATATTATTAAAATAAACTTATTTTTGAAAATTATGTTCCTAAGAGACTATTAATGACGTCTTATCTTTTGTTGCAAAAGTTTAGGTTATCGAATTTATGAGAATGTTTTCGTTTTTCCATGCAATCAAATTTTAGTCCTCCTTCAAATTTTAGTCCATTTAGCAATCCTTCCGAATATAAATCTTTGCCTAATTTTAATGTTAATTAATTGCAGAATTCTTGTTTAATATTTATATGCTGAAGAATGGAATAACGTTTTTCAACTTCTTATAAAAGGTGCATAGTTTAAACTATAATAGATTTCTTTAATTTACCAATCTTTTGTGGTGTGTCCCGGAAAATCACATTAAATAAAATATTTGACTCCGTTATCGGAAAGATTCAATGCTTTTATAGAAAAAAGAAAAACACTCCTGAATTGCTTTCTATCAGAATAAAAATACATGGGACATGGCAAGTATATTTACTTACTAATGAAAGTGACTTCGTAAATGTGCAAAACAGCCCTAAAATGCCTTAAAATGAGCCTTAAAATGAGCATCATTCATATTACGAAAACAGCGCTGTTGGGATGGGCTCCAGAGCTCTGTATTTATGAGAATCGGCGAATTCCGACAAATATTTAAATATTTACTAAAAACAGAGAAGTAGCGGGTCTGAGCTCCGGTGGGCTCCGGCGCAAATTAAGCCCTGGCCTCATGAAGATCGTAGTTTGGAAATAGTGGTTCCCAATATATAGGAGGCTGAGTTTGACTATTTATTTTAGCAATGTTTGTTTATCCAAAAAAAGTGATATTTTAAAACCAACCTTGCAGCAGAGAAACACCTTTATCGAAATATAACTGTTGAAGTATACTTTACATGTACTTTAAATGTATATGTAAAATATACTTTACATAAATCTTAACTGTATGAAACGTAGAATTCAATAAAAATTAATTGAATTAACGTTGGTGTCTAATAACATTCTATTTTATAAATTACTATTTTAGTAAGACTAAGTTTTTTCTAATATCAGAAAGTATTGATCCGAGTTAGTGAGGACAAAAAGTTCTCAGTAATAAGAAGCGTCTAAATTCTTTTCTAAATATTATAAAGATTAAATGATTTTCAAAAAATATGTTTATAAGAGACATTTAATGTCGTTACTTCCAGATTTTTTAAATAAAAAAAATATATTTTGAACGTCAAATGTTTTTAGTTAAATGTATATTGCTTCTATGTGGTGGTCATTTCCAATTAAGTGGATTTCATTCATTAAATAAAATTTATGATTCAAATATCTTTATTTAATCAGGAGTCTTCCGCTTAAATCAGAAGATTTGACAAATTGATTTAACATGTTACGCATGTCTCTGTAACTCTGTATTTTATATTTTATAAAGATATAATTATAAAATATAAAATGTAATGATAATAAACGTTACATCACTTACAGATTAATAACAGATGTAATTAGATAATAATTGTTAATTGATATAATTAGATAATAAAAATAAAGTCATGCTAAATAACATATATACAGAAATACATTTGTAGTACATTATAAAGGACTTATCGAAATTATTTTTTTATTAAAATCACATTGACGTATTGAAAAATTTAAAAGGAAAGAATTTTGTTAAATAATCTCCACTACTATTTCTGAACACTAATCTTTTGATGGATATTTTAAACAATTCCAATACAAGTCTGTCATAAAGATTACTGTTGGGACATAGTGGTGCTCAAGACTGAGATCACCGCATTTAACTATTTATTTTAGCAACGTTTGCTTATCAGGAAAAATGTATATTTAAAAACAAACGTTGTAAGAGAGAAATACTTTTATTAAAATATGTCTATTGAATTCTAATTTTTTATGCAGTGCGTAAAAGAATAATTGATTCCCATTTCAAAAATTGAAAGTCGCTTGCCGTATATTTTTCTATTATGATACAAAATACGAAACAGTTGATTAGTAAGTTTGAAAGTATTTTCCAAAATCTCTCCTAGTACCGCAAATTAAGTATTTGCATAGATTTATCACGGAATAGGAATTCTTTGAATCATCCAGAAAGCATTTTTAACTAGAGTGTTTAATGCTATTGCGTAGTTAGAAGAATTCCGTAGCATGAAATATTGATCAAACTGCATATATTCGTATTCAGAATAAATTATTCTGGATGCTGTAAGAGATATTTAATCTGGCATGCTTGATTCGCACAATATTTTAAAAATTGTGTCTGTGCTTTAATTGAAAATATTGTGTATAAAAAATGTACGCCGTAGAAAAAATAATGTCTATATTTTATTTAATAAAACATTGTCACATATTTTAGGAATGCAACAAGCAATAAATATTTACTGATATACAAGGATAATTCATAGCATCTTATAAAATATATATAACTCAAAATACTAAGCAATAAAACAAATATAATGCTGTTTAAAACACTGACTTTTTGGGACCAGGAAATATCTATGCACAAATGATAAAAATTTGTGAAGCAGAAACGTATTAAAATTTCCTGATATACTGTATATAATACGCATGGAAAATGTACGCAGTAGGAAAAATAATGTCTATAATAAAATAATGTTGCTTACTTTGGTAATGCAACAAATAATAACTATTTTTGGATATACCAGGATTTTTTGCAGCATCTTATAAAAGATATTTGATTCAAAACACTAAGTAATAAAGAAAGGTTTAAGAATTTTTACTACACTAACGCTTTGTGACCAGGAGACATAAATGTGCAACTGATAACGGCATGTGGAGCAGAAATGTATTAAAATGTCCTATTTGTATGTACTGTTTCAAATGGGAAACAGCATAAAGATACGTATTAAAAATTAAATAAGTTTATCATTTATATTTCTACCTTGATTCTGGATAATAAATAGCATACTACAGCTGCTAGATTAGAATAAAAGTATTTTTCCTAATGTCTGTGATCCTTCTAAATTAAGCATTCACGAAAATTTATCACAGAATACAAGTTTCCATTAATTTCCTAGAAAGCACTTTAAATTAGAGTGATTATTTCTATCGCGTAGTTCCAAAGATTCCATTGCATAAAATATTGATGAAAGTACGTACTTTTGTGTCTAAAATAAATTATTCCAGATACCTACTGGAATGCTTAATCAATTATTTTTGACTCAGAATATTTTAAAACATGTTACATATGATTTAATGAACAAAAATAGGCTTTGTTAAGCGGTCTCAGGAGTCTTGAAGCTTCAAAATTTTCGAAATTTTTATTTTTTTAGACATTACACTCCCATCTTTTTAAAACATTTTGATATAATTATTTTCTTGAAATTCCCATTGGAACAGAAGTTATGGATTTTAGAATTACACCTGCTCAGTAGTTGAAGCGGCATTTTCGAAACTTTGAGTCATTTTTCTCTAAATGATGTTTTTCGGCATAACGCGCAGGACATCTCAAAAACTTCTGAATATTTTTTTCATGAAGTTTTCAAAACATATGTTTCATGTTAGTCCGTATAAACGGAATCTAATATTTCATTTTTATTGTTAAAAAAATACATTTTTTTCCTGATTATATTGTTGAAATTTTCAAACTTTTGTATCAGCTAAATATAACATTGTCCTAAAAGTATAAAAATGCTTTAAATACAAATTTATATAGGTTCAGGGTAATTATTACAATCTGAAGTATAATTAGGCACAAAAAAATTAAGTCTAGTTGCAATATGTATTGTGTAATCGTGCGGGTAAGCTCTTATATCAATTTTCTGCTCGACAAATAGCTAAGAGTTTGGAGCCTGCTCTAAATACTAATTCTGCATTCTGGAATTTTTTAATTCCATGAAATGAAGGAACATACTTATATCTTTCATCCCAATTAAAATTGTGTTTTTACATCATATACATTTTACGATATTAAATGTTGAATATGGTCTTTTTTGTCCTTTTATTCCAATTTTAAGAGTCTTGAGAACCATTAATAAAACATTGTCTCAAATTTTGGTAATGCAACGATCATTAGCTATTTCCGGAGATACCAGACTTATACAGAGCAACCTATAAATGAAAGATAGTTATGGAGTTAATTTAACAACCACTAATAAGGATATCTTTTCCGTCCTACACAATGAAAAAAAGACAAATATTTCCAAATTTCTGATAATATTATAAAATCACGAACCAAAGTATACAGTAGCTTCTTCAGAGGTTCCCACGATTTCGAAAAGTACTCTTTATTTTTAAAAACCTCAGAAACCAATTCATTTTTTTAATTTTAAAGAAGCAATTATAAAAACAATGTTTATTTTGCGCCAATGTTTTTAGGAAATGTTTCAAATTATTTTGTATCGTATGATGATTGATTATCATCGATTTATCGTCGATCATTTATCATTGATCGCATCGATTTATCAAACCGGAATATCGGTTTATAGGAAGCTATCAATTTTCAATCAAACATTTTTAGCGGCGTAACTGAATTTACAAGAGTAACAAATTAATATTAAATTTAAGGTCACTGTTATTTCTGCTAATTTACCATATTTGTCTGTAAAAACTTATTGTAGAATAAGAAAATATTTACTTGAGAATTGAATTTAAGGGGTCAGGTACATTTGAAGCTAAGAAAATGCATGCAAATGAGACACTGATATGGATTGTTATAACAACGCATCTGATAAACTTTTGGATATGAAATTTTAAATATACATTAAAAGCGTCATAAGCTAATTGTTAATGCTCTGAAAAAAAATCTAGATGCATGTAAAGTTTTTCTTTAACTTCATTTGAAATTTAATGTTTTTTAATAAACGAATTCACCTTATATGTCTTGCGCGCATGATTTCTCATAAATGAA
Organism: Maratus speciosus; assembly: GCA_963932465.1. Lineage (NCBI taxonomy): Eukaryota > Metazoa > Arthropoda > Arachnida > Araneae > Salticidae > Maratus > Maratus speciosus. The sequence goes on from OZ010789.1 coordinate 65,522,147, forward strand.
TTGTCAGAGTGAGCCCAAAATTTTTGATTGAGTAGAGATATAATATGTGTTTAAAATGACCTACACTGAAAAAATTATAATTATTAGTTTTTGAGAAAATAAATGTAAAATGAAAACTCTCAAAATTTTGAAATTATTTTTGTATAAAAACAGCCATAATTTCTAAATTTGTTACTTGATGAACATAATAGTAGGTCATTTTGTGCATCTATAAGGTTGTTACTTTCATTTAAAATTTCTCGAAATTCTATCGAGCTATTTCTTAGAAATCATGCGCGCAGTGACCAAAATCAACGTTTTGAGAAAATTGACTTTAAAGATACAATTTCCCCTTGATAACATAAAGAGAGCTCAAACTTGTTTCGTCATAACTTCCCTTCTAAAGCGAATTTTTACATGGGGTTTCTTTTTCAATATTCCTTAAGAATAAATTTTAATGTAAGCTACAAAATGAAAAAAAAAAAAAAAAAAATTGGACACTATCAAAGATACCTGACCCCTTAAACAAAAACTATAAAACGAGTTGAGAAAACTAATTAATACACTATGAAATTTATTGGGAAACGATTCCAAAAATCAACCTCTGGAAAGAAAACCTTGTTTTTATAAGTTCTCCTTTAAATATTGGGAATATATTAGTTTATGAGGTTTCTAAAGATGAAAAATGCTTTTTTTTAATCATGGGTAACTCGCCGTTATTGCGTATTTTTGCTCGTTGTTACATTATATTTTTCTAGTATTAAGAAATTTTTGTTTCTTTTAGGTGCGTTCGTAATTATATAAATACGTAGCACCTATGGTCGTAATCCAATTCGTCTGTCTGTCTGTCCGTCCGCATATAGCAGAGCAAAAACTACCCAACCGAGTGGTCTGAAATTTTAAATATATAATTGTTGCAAAATTTTGTCGAGTCATTTCAATTTTTATGAAAATCGGATGTACAATTTAATTACAGGGACAGTCATAAGTTTTCCGTTACATTATGGTCAATGCGAAAAATTATTTCAAGTGCATTTTAATGATGTTACTTTCGAACAGAATGAAATCGATATGCACTTATTAGTTGCTAAATTCCCATAGACATCCATTGTAAACCAATAGGGTTTATTTGTTTACAGAAAATCAACAAATTGAGATATATTAATGCAACAAAAACTAATATTAGCTTAAGAGATTATACTATTTTAATGCAACAAAAAATAATATTAGCTTAAGGGATTATATTAATTATATTTAAGGGAGCCCAAGTAAATTAAATTATGAATAAAAGTAACATGATAAATCAGCATACTTTCCCAAACATAAATTTTAAGGGAGGCCAAACTGGTCGCCAAGGACGGCTAGTATTACAGAAATCATTTTGCCGGCCCCGTTGGTCAACCCCGCGTTCTCTGCAAAAATTCAAAACTTTAAACTGATGCCTTAGACCACAGGGCTAAGAGGATATCGTTCTATTTTTCTCGACAATTAAACAGGTTCTAGATGGAATTTCACGCATGCGTAAATGGATCAATTTTACATTGAACTTTTCTCTTAGCATTTTAAAATATATTATTATTTTGTTATTTTTGCATCCATAAATTCAATTAAGCAGCTGAAAATACTAAATTGAGCAAACTAAAAACTGATATTCATTTTTTCAAAAACATATTAATACACTATGAATACTATTAGAAAATGATTCCGAAAATTAGTAGCAAAAAATATTTTTATTATTATTATTATTATTATTATTATTATTATTATTATTATTTTCTTTTTGTAAATGCTTCTTTAAATCTTGATAATATGTTTCTTTCTGATGTTTCAAAATATATAAAACGCTTTTTGGAATTGTAGATAACTTGAATAGGTTATTGTATGTTATCGTTTGTAGTTATAATAAATTTTTGTAATATAAAAAAACATCGTTTTTTTACAGTATATACAGAGGCTATTCAAATCACAGATACTAATGTATAATTTTCAACTCAATTTTAAAAATACATTTTGAGGAAGGGAAAAACATTCGCAGAATAATATAAAATATACGATAATTTAAAATTACGCATTTAAGAAACATTTTATCGTTGCAAATGCTAACAATTTGGGACCTAGTTATATTGGGGTACTATTGTAAATGCTATTTCAAATAGAAAAGAGGATAACATTTCATTTAAAAAATGTAAATAATTTTCACATATAATACTTGTTCCTAAGTTAGAAATCGTAAATGGTATGTTACAACTCCTAGAATGATTAAAATATTTTAGGAAACATCAGTAAGCCTTAAATAAGCATTTGTATGGATATATCACGGAATACAAATTCAATGAACGTCTTAGAATGCATCAGTGATTAATTCTATCACGCGATTAAAAGGTTTTCATTGCATAAAATATTGACCAAATATTATAGTTTCATTTCCAAAGTGAAAAAAATGAAGATACAGCAATGGTGTTTTATAAAGTAGCATTCTGGACTATCAAAATAACTTAAAATCTGCTTTATTCAGTTTTAAGTAGAAAAATAACATTTATACTGTCAGACCATTTCAACCGATGTCCCTTGAAACACTAGACCATATATAAAGTCAATTTCTCAAAGTTATGGGCAAAAGGATAATCAAATAAATTTAATAAATTCATATTAAATCGCCACATTAAAAATATGATACAAACACTAATCACCGCTTTCGACTAATAACATTTAATAAATAAAATCAAATTGTCACCAGGACATGGCTTTTGACAGGACTATCAGCTGTCATCTGTGGTGATATGTCTTGGTAATAGTTGTGAACACAAGATTGACGCAAGATTAAAAAATAAACACAATAAATTGGGTCTGTATTACCAATTTTAGACTCATTGAAGCAACAGATGCAAAAAACGCAACAATAAAGAAAATCAAAATTGTGTTTCTTTATTCCAATCTACAAAAAATCACGATATGATGAAAATACGATTGCAACGTTTGGTTTAAATTCATCTCGTTCCCGCATTTATGGCTTGAAATCTTTGCAATTAGAGAAGTTAACGCTAGAGGGTTACATTAGCAATCCCTCAACAGTGAAATTTATGACATTGAAACAATAGGAGCAAAAAACGTAAGAACAAACAAACAAAAAATTATCTTAGTTTATTCCAGTTTACAAAAAATCACAGTAAGATGAACATTCGATCAGATTGTTTCGTTTCAATTCATTTCCTTCCCACATGAAATTTTTGTAATTAGAGAAATTAGAGCTAGAGGGTTACATGAGCAATCACCTCAAAAGGGAATTTTATGACTTATTGAAATAAAAGGTGCAAAAAACGCAAGAACAAACAAACAAAAAATTAGCTTACTTTATTCCAATTTACAAAAAATCACGATAATATGAACATACGATCACATTGTTTGGTTTAAATTCATCTTAGTCCCGCATTTATAGCTTGAAATATTTGTAATAAAGGAAGTTAACGGTAGAGGGTTACATGAGGGATCCCACAAAATTGAATTTAATGACTTATTGAAACAATAGGAGAGAAAAACGTAGGAACAAACAAACAAAAAATTAGCTTACTTTATTCCAATTTACAAAACATCACGGCAAGATCAACATACAATCACAATGTTTCGTTTACATTCATCTTGTTCCCGCATTAATGGCTTGAAATCTTTGTAATTAGAGAAGTCAACGGTAGAGGGTTATATGAGCAAACCCACAAAAGTAAATTTTATGACTTATTGAAACAATAGGTGTGAAAAACGTAAGAGCATACAAACAAAATATATCTTACTTTTTTTCAATTTACAAAAAATCACGGTAAGATGAGCATACGATCACATTGATGGGTTGAATTCATCTCCTACCCACATTTATGGCTTGTAATCTTTGTAATAGGGAAGTTAATACTACATGGTTTTGTTTTAACACATAGGGGTATGTTGGCCCAGTAGCGATATGTTTTTAACTTTATGTTAGATGACATTATCAGTCCAGACAAGTATGCGTTGCTTCGTTTTCCTTCTCCAACATCAGCACCATTGAAGTCGGAGCGTTCGTTAAAGAATTATTGAGAATTTTCAAAATTTTGCAAAGGTGATTAAATTTCCTCTCTTATAAATAATCGTTTTTTATTTGTTTGTAGATTACATTTTAGATTTTGACATATAATAATTAAGAAAAATAATTGTTCGTAGTTATTGTAGGGCATGTTTTTTTATTGAAATACTTTCAGAATAATTCTTTACAGTCATGAAAAACAAAAATGGCGATACGGTGTTAGTTGGCCCATTTGGCACGGGGCATGTTGGCATGTCAGGCGAACATGCCCCGTAAGAATTTGGCTCTGGGGTATTGGAATTTTGATAGTTTTAATGAATTATTTTAATGAACATTTATTATTATTTTAATTAATTTATTATTAATTAATATTAAGGAATTATTTTATTAATTGAATTCCTGCATATTCCAGTCAATCTTTTTAAAAAATGAAGTTAAACAACATTATACTTCCTCCCCAAATTAAATCAGCTGTTTCTGTTGTACAAAAACATTTATAACTTTCATAATTATAGAAAACTCATTGTTGGTTTGGCCTACAGGCGCAGGTATATTTCGTAGTTAAGTACTAATTTCACCAAGGATTTAAAGGATTAAGGGAAATGGGATTATTTTCCTTATACAACCTCCACACTCCCCCCCCCCCTCAAACACACACTTTTTTGTTTTTAATTTCTTTTTGCTATAAGAGTTGCTCCTATCAAAAGCTTGTCGATACAAAATTTGCAAATATTATTAAGAGGATTTATGAAAAATTTAAGTGAATTTGATATCTTGTGACTTGACGAAGTTATGAATTTTTTTTCTTCTGAAAAACCTTATTTTTTGCACTCATTGAAGCCATTTTTAATTATATCAAAAATCTGTTATTCATAATTTTTTGGCCCTTTCCCTAGAAGATTTGAAAACTTTAAACTGATTGGATAGGTTTTCGTGTCCATAGAAAAGAAAAAAAAATTATATAGAGATAAATAGATAGATAGATAGATAGATAGATAGATAAAGTTTTCAACTGGGGTGGTTTTGGACTCTAGGGGGTCATAATCTGTGTAGATCTGCAAAAGTTGTTCAAAAATTCCAACATATGGGAGATTGCAATAGTTAGTATTTCTTACGAAATCTACCTAAAAGTTCGGCCTTCTAGTGTTACATACTGGCGCTAAAATTAACAAATCTAACAAACAAAATCTACCCGACTTTGATATTTCTATATTATTAATAAAATCCCCTTGTTCTTCCGTCCAGAGAAGAGTTTGCCACAAATAATGCTTTAATAACATCACATTTTATGAAGTGAAAACCTCTTACTTGGGTAGTTATTCGTTGAAACTAAATAATCCTTTCTGTCTTCGTAATCCATAAAAAGGATAGTTTCAGGAAACAATTTTTTAATTATCAAAAAATATCTTTTCCTTTAAGAGACATGTTGTCCCTTCAACAGACAGAATAGAACTACACTTCCTGAACCGTTAATAAAGATCAACAATTCAAACAAAAAATATAAAAAAATGATGTCATCTAACATAATTATATCAAGCACATTGCTATATCCTGACTTATTAGATTATCTAATTCTCATTATACCAATAATAAATCATGAATGTAATCAATAATATATATATTTCATGATAAACAAACTGTTTTTTTTTTATACTTGATTGGGAATTAAAGTTTTATATAAACGAAAATTATCATTATTTCAAAGAAGTTAGCACTACCCAAAGCATCATGAAGCAATATTACATTTTACTGACAGAAATTTGAAGGGAAGAATGCGTTAGAAAAACATAATAAACGAAAGAAAAGAATTATTGCATTTAACAGGTGTACATAGGCCTTGATACAATTTATTTATCATCTTGTGTTTATAATAAATCACCTAATTAAGGATGAATGATTTTTTTAATTACTGTACTCTAATATTTAGGGTGTTTTAACACCTAGCATGCCTTTATTAAAATTTATTACTGTTCCGTAATGTATTGAAGACATTTTTTATGAGAAAATAAAATCAATTGTTAAAGCAATTTTTGGTCGAAGTTAATAATTTGAATAACTCACAGTTTTAATGTTTAATTTTTTTTTAAATTTAGGAGGCTATATTGTGTTTTCGTTTGCAAGAAATAAAAATTAAGATTTGGTAAAATTTTGATCATTTGTTAAACTTTTACACTATCGGAACATTAAAAAGTGACTTGGGCTAACTTACCCTGCAATCGGGGCAGGTTGACCCAAGCGACTTGGTGTCAATTTAAGCTACTAAACTAATACTTATAGTTAATATTTTCAAGTTTTACTATTGGGACTTCTTTCTGAAAGTACACTGATAGTGGAAACATAAAAAGAAATTTAAAATGTTGAATTGTAATTTTTTTAATTATTAGAAGAAAAAGCGGTCTGTCTACCTGTCCCCTGTCTACCCTACCAGTTACGTGGACTCCTCCGAAGACTGTCAAATCATCATATAAGCTTGCAGAAAACTGTTTTTAAACTTTTTATAAAAATAAAGATCATCTATTCTTAAATCTGTTAAACTTTTTTGGCACTAAACTCCAAAAAAAGAAGAGAAATGTTTCTTAATGTATTCACATAATGTATAATAGAACCACAAATGAAAATATAAAATAGCCTATTCTGAGTTACCCAAGGTCCATAAATATGATCTTTAACCACAGAAACCAATATTTTCTCAGAAACTTCAGAAAACGTGATTTAAAACAAGTATTCATAAAAACAAACTTTTCTTTCCTGCCATTAGTTTTCGGAACCGTTTCCTAGTAGATTTTATAATGTATTAATTAGTTTTGTCAACCTCGAATTTAGGTTTTTCGTAACGTATATATTCTCAAGTAAATATTTTCTTATAAATTAAAAAATCAACGTTAAAATCGCCAGAATAAGCAAACATTCCGCAGACTAGTTTCGGTACCGTTTAGCGCACCGTCCTCAATGCGAAGAATAACGTAAACTTGCTCATTTATATAGAGGAGAAGCGGATTCAACTGAGAAGTTCATTAACCCATGGGGAAACAGGAAAATGCAGGTATCAGCCAATTGGAGAATAGTATAGTTAATGCCACCAGAAATGTGATAAAAAAAATGGGTGATTCACATGAGCCATTTCAAATGGGCTATTGTTTTTCCCATTTCTTGTGGCACTACATATACTACTCTCCCATTAGCTAGTACCCGCATTTTCCTGTTTTCCCATTGGTTAATGAAATTCTCAGTTGAATCCGCTTCTCCTGTACATAAATGAGCAAGTTTTCGTTATTCGTCGCACTGAGGACGGTACGCTAAACGCTACCGAAACTAGTCTGCTGAATGTTTGCGTATTCTGGCGTTTTTAGCGTTGCTTTTTAAATTTATATCATTCTGCGCTAAGTAGCATCTTGATAATTAAACATTTTTTTTATTCAACAAACATGTTTTCCAAAAAAACATGATAAATTAGCAGCATTAATATTAACATTAAAATTTATAATATTTTGTTACTCAATAATTGAGTTAAGCGACTAAAATTTTTAATTGAGTATTGATAGCATCCTAAAAACCCATAATCGTGGTTGCGAAAACTGATTAATAAACTATTAATTATACCCGAACGATTCCGAAAATCAGTTGCAGCAAACATAGTTTTTATGATTGCTTATTTAAATGTGAAAATTCTATTCTTTTATGAAGTTTCTAATCATAACGATCGTATTTCGGGATTATTGTTAACTCGGAAGAATTTGTTGTATATTTCCCTACGTGCTTATATTATATTTTTATAGATTAAGAAACATTGTTTGCGTTTTTTAATCGTGTAGGATGGTAAAGACATCCTTATCAGTGGTTGTTAAGTTAACTGTATATCTAATTTCAAATTACAACCGACTTCGTTTCCATTCTGATAGCACATCTGATTAAATTGTTTTGCTCTGTTTATATGAAAAGAGACATAAAATCAATTTGAATACCCTAGATGTAATCAAATTATGGTACAAATTGTGAAAATTATGTAAAGAATGTAAGTAACGTATTTTCTTGTGTAATGCAATGTATCGTAATAAGGTCTTAAGGATTTAAATGAAGAATTTTCGATTTTACATTTTTGCTATTTTCTGTTTCTTTGTTAACGCTTTCTTGACCGGTAACGAATATATTCGTCTTTCAAAAGCTTCCAACTTTCATTTTTTGTTACCAGAAGTTTTGAAAAATAACCTTTCCCAAATTTGATGCTAGAAATCAGCGATTAAATAAGGCAAAAGTTTTTTATAAATATATTGTGATCACAAAATCATTATAAAAAAAGAATTTGATATTAAATTCCCATTCAACAAAGTGTTAATTTAATAATAGCTACATGTTGATTATTTAATTATTGTATTGCAGTTATAGTAAAATATTTTATTATCGTTGTAACTGTTAAAATATCCAGTTCTTCAAATACGAAGTAATGGGCATTTATACTCTGATATTCATGATATACAATAAACAATTATTTTAATTCAATATACGCGTATAAATAAAGATTTTAAATTGATAACCTAATCTACTTAATGCAGATAAATTAAGTTTTTACAACTTCAAAAAGATTTCATTTTAATTAAAACAACAATTTTTTTTTCTGCTGGTAACAACGTATTCGTGCAAGGAAAAAATAGGAAATACACCGTGAAATACCTTTACTTTATATTACATATGAAAATAGAAAATTAATGTTCAACAAATTCATTTGAGCTTTAAAGCTATTTTAAATGAAATCTTCTAGAAAAGAGTAACAAAAGCATTAACATATGAGAAATATAAAAAAAATAATAATATTAAAATCAGTATTTAATAAATAAAATCCGTTCTGAAGTATCTCATTAAAAGTCTCCCAAAAAAATTCATTCTTCTCAAATTTTCATTGTTTTAAATATAATGAAAAGTGCAAAAATACAATTTAATTTAAATTCTACTTCAATTATTTATTTTATGTTATTTGGAAAAACATTAAAATGGAGATATTTTTCAAAACAAATAAAATAAACGCTTTTTCCGTAAATTATCGATTTCAGAGTTTTATTTATCTAAATACAATGGAGTCAGGACATCAGAGTCAGTATATCAGGACAAATTTAATTTTTCTGCTCTTGGGATGTTTATTTTTTAAATTATATAAAGCATTTCTTTTTTTTTTTCAAATTATTCTTGATGTGCAATGAAAACATTCACTGAAGAATAAACTTTAAGTTTTCGTTACAAGTCATGCTTTTATTTTAATGAAAACGTTTAATAAAAAAATTCTTCTACAATGGGCATACTTTATATTATGTTTTTTAGAAATCTTTTATTGAAATTATGCACTCGGAATGAACTGGGAAAGAAAGAAAAGAATGGAGCGCATGAGAATTTTTTAAAACTTTTTTGTTGTTTATCAATGTAATTTAAATTATAAAAACCAATTCATACAATTATTCACATTTCTCTTTCTTTTGATGACAATTTTCTTTATCGAAGAATCTCTTATATTTCTTATGATTTTAACTATTGATTAAAATTGTTCATATGTACCCCAACTAAGGGGTAATTTTTATGCACGTGGCACATACGAAGTAAGCATAAAAACAATTAAAAATAATTCATAATGTTATTTACTTTTCTCTTTGTTCGTTCTCTCTCTTCGATGACCCTTTTGTTTAATGAAGAATCTCTGAGATTTCTTATTTTAAGTATTCATTAAAATTGTTCACATATACCCCAAATGAGTAGTAGTTTTTATGCTAAAAGCATATATGAGGTAAACATAAAAACAATAAAAATTAATTCATACTATTATTTTCATTTTTCTTTTCTTTTGATGAACCTTTTAGGTAGCTTTCATTACAAAAAGCTACATATTGCAGCCGTTCGGAGGAAAGCGATTTCAAAAAAATTTGTTATATTTTCATCGATCATGACTCCCAGACCCCGAAACCGTTCAAAATTGATATGTATATATATATATATATATATATATATATATCTGACTTATGTCACACTGTAACTCTCGTAATTATGAACCGATTTCGATGTAATTAGGTGTGTAATAGTACATACCAATGTCTCGACCGAGTTCGTTGGCCAGCTTCATCCGCCGTTTTGTTTCAAAATGGCGGCCATTTAAAATTTAAAAAAAATTAAAATTTGAAATGTAGTACCAAAAAATTAAAAATGGGAAAACATTTTTTTCTTATGTATTTGACCTTTATACAAAGATTCCGGAGCAGTTTTTGTTTCGTCTATATCTTAAAAAATGGCTGAGTTATAGCATTTTGAATTTCAAGCGTGGCTGACATATTGAAACGTCCTGAATTTTGTCACGCGATAAAAGGCGTATTTATGAACCGATTTCGATGTAATTCGGTGTGTACATAGTACATACCAATGTCTCGACCGAGTTCGTTGGCCAGCTTCATCCGCCATTTTGTTTCAAAATGGCGGCCATTTAAATTTTTTTTAAAAATTTTAAATTTGAAATGTGGTACCAAAAAATTGAAAATGGAAAAATATTTTTTTCTTATGCATTTGACCTTTATACAAAGATTTCGGAGCAGTTTTTGTTTCGTCTATATCTTAAAAAATGGCTGAGTTGCAGAATTTTAGGTAGCTTTCATTACAAAAAGCTACCTATTGCAACCGTTCGGAGGAAAGCGATTTCAAAAAAAATTTGGAATATTTTCATCGATCATGACACCCAGACCCCGAAACCACCCTCCGTTCAAAATTTATATATATATATATATATATATATATATATACATATATGACCTATGTCACACTGTAACTATCGTAATTATGAACCGATTTCGATGTAATTATGTGTGTACATAGTACATACCAATGTCTCGACCCAGTTCGTTGGCCAGCTTCATCCGCCGTCTTGTTTCAAAATGGCGGCCATTTAAAATTTAAAAAAAAATTTAAATGTGAAATGTGGTACCAAAAAATTGAAAATGGAAAAATGTTTTTTTCTTATGTATTTCACCTTTATACAAAGATTTCGGAGCAGTTTTTGTTTCGTCTATATCTTAAAAAATGGCTGAGTTATAGCATTTTAAATTTCTAGCGTGGCTGACATTTTGAAACGTCCTGAATTTTGTGATGCGATAAAAGGCGTATTTATGAACCGATTTCGATGTAATTCGGTGTGTACATAGTACATACCAATGTCTCGACCGAGTTCGTTGGCCAGCTTCATCCGCCATTTTGTTTCAAAATGGCGGCTATTTAAAAATAAAAAAAAAATGAAATTTGAAATGTGGTACCAAAAAATTGAAAATGGAAAAATATTTTTTTCTTATGTATTTGACCTTTATACAAAGATTTCGGAGCAGTTTTTGTTTCGTCTATATCTTAAAAAATGGCTGAGTTGCAGCATTTTGAATTTCTAGCGTGGCTGACATTTTGAAACGTCCTGAATTTTGTCACGCGATAAAAGGCGTATTTATGAACCGATTTGGATGTAACTTCGTTTATACATAGTGCATATCAATGTCTCGACCGGGTTCGTTGGCCAGCTTCATCCGCCATTTTGTTTAAAAATGGCGGACATTTAAATGTTTAAGAAAAATTTTAATTTGAAATGTGGTACCAAAAAATTGAAAATTGAAAAAATATTTTCTTCTTATGTGTTTGACCTTGATAAAAAGATTCGGGAGCAGTTTTTGTTTCGTCTATCTCTTAAGAAATGGCTGAGTTATAGCATTTAGAATTTCTAGCGTGGCTGACATATTGAAACGTCCTGAATTTTGTCACGCGATAAAAGGCGTATTTATGAACCGATTTCGATGTAATTCGGTGTGTACATAGTACATACCAATGTCTCGACCGAGTTCGTTGGCCAGCTTCATCCGCCATTTTGTTTCAAAATGGCGGCCATTTAAATTTTTTTTAAAAATTTTAAATTTGAAATGTGGTACCAAAAAATTGAAAATGGAAAAATATTTTTTTCTTATGCATTTGACCTTTATACAAAGATTTCGGAGCAGTTTTTGTTTCGTCTATATCTTAAAAAATGGCTGAGTTGCAGAATTTTAGGTAGCTTTCATTACAAAAAGCTACCTATTGCAGCCGTTCGGAGGAAAGCGATTTCAAAAAAAATTTGGAATATTTTCATCGATCATGACACCCAGACCCCGAAACCACCCTCCGTTCAAAATTATATATATATATATATATATATATATATATATATACATATATGACCTATGTCACACTGTAACTATCGTAATTATGAACCGATTTCGATGTAATTATGTGTGTACATAGTACATACCAATGTCTCGACCCAGTTCGTTGGCCAGCTTCATCCGCCGTCTTGTTTCAAAATGGCGGCCATTTAAAATTTTAAAAAAAATTTAAATGTGAAATGTGGTACCAAAAAATTGAAAATGGAAAAATGTTTTTTTCTTATGTATTTCACCTTTATACAAAGATTTCGGAGCAGTTTTTGTTTCGTCTATATCTTAAAAAATGGCTGAGTTATAGCATTTTAAATTTCTAGCGTGGCTGACATTTTGAAACGTCCTGAATTTTGTGATGCGATAAAAGGCGTATTTATGAACCGATTTCGATGTAATTCGGTGTGTACATAGTACATACCAATGTCTCGACCGAGTTCGTTGGCCAGCTTCATCCGCCATTTTGTTTCAAAATGGCGGCCATTTAAAAATTTAAAAAAAATGAAATTTGAAATGTGGTATCAAAAAATTGAAAATGGAAAAATATTTTTTTCTTATGTATTTGACCTTTATACAAAGATTTCGGAGCAGTTTTTGTTTCGTCTATATCTTAAAAAATGGCTGAGTTGCAGCATTTTGAATTTCTAGCGTGGCTGACATTTAGAAACGTCCTGAATTTTTTCACGCGATAAAAGGCGTATTTATGAACCGATTTGGATGTAACTTCGTTTATACATAGTGCATATCAATGTCTCGACCGGGTTCGTTGGCCAGCTTCATCCGCCATTTTGTTTAAAAATGGCGGACATTTAAATGTTTAAGAAAAATTTTAATTTGAAATGTGGTACCAAAAAATTGAAAATTGAAAAAATATTTTCTTCTTATGTGTTTGACCTTGATAAAAAGATTCGGGAGCAGTTTTTGTTTCGTCTATCTCTTAAGAAATGGTTGAGTTATAGCATTTAGAATTTCTAGCGTGGCTGACATTTTGAAACGTCCTGATTTTTGTCACGTAATAACAGGCGTATTTATGAACCGATTTCGATGTACCTAGGTGTGTACATAGTACATACAAATATCTCGACCGAGTTCATTGGCCAGCTTCATCCACCATCTTGTTTCGAAATGGCGGCCATTTAAAAAAATTTTAAAAATAAAAAAATTAAAATGAGATACCAAAAAATTACAAAATGAAAAAGATTTTTTTGTATGTGTTTGACCTTAATACAAAGATTCCGGAACAGTTTTTGTTTCGTCTATATCTAAAAAAATGGCTGAGTAATAGCATTTTGAATTTATATTGTGGCTGACATATTAAAAGGACCTGATTTTTGTCACGCGATAACAGGCGTATTTATAAACCGATTTAGATGTAACTTGGTCTGTACATAGTACATACCAATGTCTCGACCGAGTTCGTTGGCCAGCTTCATTCGCCATCTTGTTTCAAAAGGGTTGCCATTAAAAAAAATTAAATTTAAAATTTAAAATGAGGTATTAAAAAATTGGAAAATGAAAAAGATTTTTTTTATGTGTTTGGCCTTGATACAAAGATTCCGGAGCAGTTTTTGTTTCTGAAAATTTGTCATTTTGTTTATATCTTAAAAAATGGTTGAATTATAGCACTTTGAATTTCTAGCATGGCTAACATTTTGAAACGATCTTGTATTTGTCACGCGATAACACACGTATTTGCCTATTTCGATGTAAGAAGGCATGTGGATAGTATACATCAGTACCTCGACCAAGTTCGCTGGCCAGATTTATCAGCCATCTTGTTTCAAAATTGCGGACAGTAAATAAATAATATATATATATTTAAAGGGAGGTGCAAGAAAATTAGAAATTGAAAAAGGTTTCTTTCTTAAGTATTTGACCTTGATATAACGATTCAGGAGCATTTTTTGTTTGTATTTACCTTAAAAAATGGCTCAGATATAGCAGTTTCAATTTCTATTGTGGGTGACATTATGAAAAATCTGATTTTTTGCATGCGACAGCACTCATATATATCAACCGATTCCGATGTGAGTGAGCATGTGCACAGCAATTACTAAGGTCTCGACCAAGTTCACTGGTTAGCCTCATCCACCATGTTGTCTTAAAATGGCAGGCACTTCAAAAAATCGCCGAATTTGGCAGCCAAATATAAGTTACTTTAAAGAAAAGCAGCTTGGATAAAGCTGACTATTTTCGCGAAATTCTCATTCATTATATTGTTAAAAATTAGTATTGAATCTCCTATATTCGGTTTCCACTAAATTGAGCTTGTTTGAATGATATAAGTTGGCTATTTTAAAATAAGGAATATGAAAGCTACCTCTTCCTCCCTGAACTGGCCGGAAGGACTTTTGAATTTCTAGCGTGGCTGACATTTTGAAACGTCCTGAATTTTGTCACGCATTAAAAGGCGTACTTATGAACCGATTTGGATATAACTTCGTTTATACATAGTACATACCAATGTCTCGACCGGGTTCGTTGGCCAGCTTCATCCGCCATCTTGTTTAAAAATGGCGGCCATCTGAATTTTTAAGAAAAATTTAAATTTGAAATGTGGTACCAAAAAAATGAAAATTGAAAAAATATTTTCTTCTTAAGTGTTTTACCTTGATAAAAAGATTCGGGAGCAGTTTTTGTTTCGTCTATATCTTAAGAAATGGCTGAGTTATAGCATTTTGAATTTCTAGCGTGGCTGACATTTTGAAACGTCCTGATATTTGTCACGTAATAACAGGCTTATTTATGAACCGATTTGGATGTACCTTGGTGTGTACATAGTACATACAAATATCTCGATCGAGTTCGTTGGCCAGCCTTATCTGCCATCTTGTTTCAAAATGGCGGTCATTTAAAAAAATTTAAAAAATTAAAAAATTATAATGAGATTCCAAAAAATTGGAAAATTAAAAAGATTTTTTTTTTCGTATGTGTTTGACCTTAATACAAAGATTCCGGAACAGTTTTTGTTTCGTCTATATCTAAAAAAAATGGCTGAGTAATAGCATTTTGAATTTCTATTGTGGCTGACATTTTAAAACGACCTGATTTTTGTCACGCGATAACAGGCGTATTTATGAACCGATCTGGATGTAACTTGGTCTGTACGTAGTACATACCAATGTATCGACCGAGTTCGTTGGCCAGCTTCATTCGCAGTCTTGTTTGAAAATGTTTGCCATTAAAAAAAAATTTAATTTAAAATTTAAAATGAGGTATTAAAATATTGGAAAATGAAAAATACTTTTTTATGTGTTTGGCCTTGATACAAAGATTCCGGAGCAGTTTTTATTTCAGAAAATTTGTCCTTTTGTTTATATCTTAAAAAATGGTTGAATTATAGCACTTTGAATTTCTAGCATGGCTAACATTTTGAAACGATCTTGTGTTTGTCACGCGATAACACACGTATTCGCCTATTTCGATGTAAGAAGGCATGTGGATAGTATACATCAATACCTCGACCAAGTTCGCTGGCCAGATTCATCAGCCATCTTGTTTCAAAATGGCGGCCATTAAATAAAAAAAATATATATATATTTAAAGTGAGGTGCAAAAAAAAATTAGAAATTGAAAAACGTTTCTTTCTTAAGTATTTGACCTTGATATAAGGATTCAGGAGCATTTTTCGTTTGTCTTTATCATAAAAAATGGCTCAGATATAGCAGTTTCAATTTCTGTCGTGGGTGACATTTTGAAAAATCTGATTTTTTGCCTGCGACAGCACTCGTATATATCAACCGATTCCGATGTGAGTGAGCATGGGCACAGCAATTACTAAGGTCTCGGTTAAGTTCACTGGTTAGCCTCATCCACCATGTTGTCTTAAAATGGCAGGCACTTTCAGAAATCGCCGAATTTGGCAGGCAAATATAAGTTACTTTAAATAAAAGCAACTTGGATAAAGCTGACTAATTTCGCGAAATTCTCATTCATTATATTGATAAAAAATAGTATTGAATCTCTTATATTCAGTTTCCACTAAATTGAGCTTCGTGTGTTTGAATGATATAAGTTGGCTTTTTTAAAATAAGGAATATGAAAGCTACTTCTTCCTCCCGGCACTGACCGGAAGGACTTTTGTTTATTGAAGAATCTCAGGAATTTCTTGTCATTTTAACTATTGATTAAAACTGTTCATATGTACCCCAACTAGAGGGTAATTCTTATGCTCAAGGCACATATGAAGTAAGCATAGGAATACAAAAATCCTTTTTGAAAGTAATCAGTGAATTTTCATTTCAATACCCGAACGAAAATTATAAAATTTTATCCACACATTGTAAAAAGGGTGTTCACACATTTTTGTAACGATTTTCGAAAAGAAATATATAAACAGAGATAAGAATTTTATCTTCTAATACGTTCAGTCTGATATCACTTTTGTTGAACTATTATAGTAAATCTTGATTTCCAAAATAAATGACCTTTTCTTTAAATATCAAAGATAACTTTGTTAATCCAGTTCTTCACCACAATCTTCCAGAGCCCAACCGATGTTTTGGGATGCCGCTTATAAAGAAGTTATTTAAAAAATTCAAATGCTCAGTAATTCTTAGGGGACAAGTTTGGTGACATGGTTAACTTGAATTTAAATGGAATAGCCTCAATTCTGATTTCATTTCTCTTTTTTTCTAAAAAAAAAGCAGTAGATTTAAAGGTATGGCTGATAACTTTAACTTTACGAAATGAAGATTGTTTGGATAAAGTGATGGAATATCTCATTTAAAAACAGATGTTAATACATATTTCTGATAGCACTCCCGGTTAAATTTGAGATTTTTGTACTTTCCTTATTTTAAATTTTCCATTATAAGAGAATCCAACAATAACCAAAACACCTCTAGCAAAACCTGCCTTGTTTTCCTCGAACCAGCATTTTAAGTTTTTTTCTCCTCTTAGATTCATAAAAAAAAAAAAAAAAAAAAAAAAAAAAAAACGAGTCGTCAATTGTAACTACATATTGATATACATATGGTTTGTATGGATACCATTGTTTCTCCTGGATAACTACCAGTATCTTTTTATAGAAGAATAAATCTAGGTTAAACTAACAAAATTCCACCTTCTTTTAATAAGAGGTTTTTTATAAGATAATACTGGTTCTGGGAAATTTTCTGATCTGCAAAATTCAAGGAGACGTACGAGCCATGATGCGAAACTATTTTGTATGTATATTTGAAGTCTGGAGTTACTTTTCTGATAAATATTATAAAAGAAACTTCATGTTTCCCATGTACAGTCGTGGAAAAAAAGTAAACACCTCCTACTGACCTTGCAACTAATTATAATAGAAAAAAAAATTCGGGTACCAAACGATTAGAAATAAATTCTACTTTTAAATGATGTATATAAAATTTTCTAAGGGGCAAGCTACAAATCGAAATCAGATCAAACTTTGTTTCTTTTCGATAGCGACACATAATTCTGACAATATATTTTATATCTTCGGTTCAAGCTATGCCTAGAAATGAAGTTTCGAGTCATTTGGATGATACGTTTTTGAATTACAAACATTCAAAATTTAGAGTTTCTAATGTTAAATTACATTTTCATATTTGTATTAATATCTCCTGAAATTATAATCCTAGTATGATAATTTTTTTCTTTAATTATGATACTAAAAAGCCCAAATATTAATACATCGAATTTGTAATTTTAATAATCTTATGATACCGATTATGCATTATGAAATTAATATTCGAAAAAATATGAATTGCAACCTACAATTTTTTTTTTGATAGATTTCTATTTATTATGTCATGTTTAACGCAAATTCTCAATTACAATCTTTTCTTACATGCAGTTTTCGAATTAGGAGCAAAAAACGTCAAAATGAGGGTATAAGGGGCCGTATATGATGTCCAGAAAAGCATAATTTGAAATATATATATTTCACCCATTTAAATGTTAATTTAAGATGTCAATAGGTGAAACATATTAAGTGAGTGAAATGGCCATATTGGCCAGAAATATTACATTAATAGAACTGACATAGTCGTTCTGTGGCATTTCAAGAATCGTATTGAACTTCAGTTTGGATACAGTCCCTAAAATATGCTTATTTTTAAATAATTAATTCTCGGAAACTTATCATACGAATTTCTTGAAAGCTGAACTAAGGCTATGAGTGATTAAAGCTAATTGAAGGTTGTAGAATCTATTTATGATGTCAAACATGGGTATTGCTATTGATAAAAACAAAGGTTGAGTTCATTTTGATATGTAGAGGGTTCCATAAGCAAATTTTATATACATCATTTAAAAGTAGACTTTATTTACAATTTTTAGTACCAGTAACTTACTTTTACAATAATTTGTTGCAGATTTAGTACGGGGTGTTCATTTTTCCCCCTACTGTACCCCATTACTGTCGTCACACTGTAGAAAAAAAATCTGTGAAGCTACTAAAATGTTTCTGGGAAACTGGGATTCCTAGAGCTCTTTATGGAACGGCAACAACAAAATTTCATGTAACAGACACACTTTTGCACTGAAAATCAAAAAACATCTAAGGTTACTCAGAATTTTTTAGGAAACTGGGATTCCTAGAACTTTTTATGTAACTGCAACCCGTGTTACAGATAAAATTTTAGTAAGATTATTATAATTTTAGTAGCTTCTTTTGTAAAGCTACAAATTTCTGTAGCTTTAAAAAAACTAATTTTGCAGATATGCATCTTTTTTTAGTACAGAATACAGATAAAATTTAAGTAACCAAACAGATTTCTGTAACTTTATATCTGTAGAATTACAGATTTTTTTTACAGTGAAGTCGGTTAGTATATTTTGAGAAATAATTTTACTTTAAACGATAATGGATGTGGTATTGGATTATAGCATTACTTGGTATCCATTCAGAATGGATATTTGGCTAATTTAGCTAATATTTCATCCTCTGTTATTCCTGAGTATCTATTTTAATCAGTGTTTAACACTTTGCACCGTAGTTGAAAAGTGTTTATGAATTCAGCTTGTCTGTGTGTGCTCTAACTCACGTAAAGATAGTCCGATTGTTAGGAAATTTTTAGATGTTATTAAGTATCACTATGGCATGTTCGGAATTGAAAATGAAGTTTATAGCAATATCTGTTTATTTACAGAGTCACTCAAAACATATCAGTTACATTACGGCACATGGGGAAATATCGTTTGCCGTACATTATAATAAGATTACAGTATTTTAAACATATTGAAATTGATATAAATTACTAAGGTGAACTATAAGATTCTTACCCCATAATACGGTGTACATCGAACCCATCGTTCATTTACAGGGAGACACAAAAAAATTTGTCTGCAGAAGAAAATGAGCAATAATTGAACTAATGAAGAATGCGAACAATAATTGCTGGAAGTACGTTTTCAGTTGTGGTATGCGTTTTAAAATGTAATTATTCTTTCAAATATTATTTGGTGTATTTAATTGTATAGATAATATACAGGGTCGTACAAAAATTCCCAACAACATCCGTTTATTGACGGAAAATGCTTAATGCAAATTTTCAACTGTCCTATTCGTTTAACAAAACCAACTTTTAGCATACTATGTATTGCGCATACATATGATCATATTTATCGATCATATATATGTCTGCGCAAAAAAATCGTATATTTTAACAACTATTCCTATTAATAGTAAAAATCGTGTTTTCATATGCGTTATGCATTTTCTAAATTTTTCCTTTAGACATCATCTTCCACCTTAGTAAACTATAATATATATTATTCTGAATGTGTTTGAAAGTGTTTCATAATTTATGCTGTAAGCATGATTTTTTATTCTTGTTTTTAATATTTTGAATTATGGTAATTTATTACTACATTGAGTTATGATTATTTTAATTATTGTCAGTTATTATCAATAATGTAAAGCAAAGTATTTATGACTTTGGGACTTGTAGATTTTAATTGTTGTAGCAAATGAATAGTTGAATTGCAGTCAGTAAATATGTAGGTTTGATCAAGATTGTTACTTGTAGAACACTTTCTTGCTTCATATATTACATGAGCTTTAACATGAAATATGCAATTATTTTCGTCAATAGGATTATTAATTTTATTAATACTTTGACTGAAATCATGAAATCAATTTCCATTATTCCTACAGGACTGAAAAAAATTCCCTTTAAAATATAAGCTGTATCATTATTTGAAAAAACCGATAGAGATATAGTCCTCAAATGAAAATATCTGGATAAATATCTAAATGTAAAGTGTATTAGTTCACATTATGCATAATTGATACTACATAAGTGTTTCAGAATACTTCTATATACATTTAGTAAGTTTGTTTATACTTTATTTCTGTTAAAACAGTAATTAAATATCAAAAACCAATACAATGATTTATTAGAATAAATTAGAAAAATGTTTCTTTTATACAAAAAGGCTAGTTATAATGACTATTGTATTATAATTTTGATTATTATGATTATTAAAAAAATGACAGTTGTAAATATAATTGAAGATTAATACTGTTCCATATTTTCTTTGAGAATTACTCGGACTTTTTTGAAATATACGTAATTTTTTCTATCGTCATTTCTGCTTTTAACTATACTAAATTTAATTACTCATCAAATTTAAATGTTGGTTTATTTTATTTATTTTAAATCCTTTAAAGCATTTATAACTCCAAAATCATTAAAATTTTAAAATTAAGATAAAACTTCAGCGAGTATGAAATTCATTTAACATACATAATATTTAATAATCAACAGATTATTTAATTTTAATTAATTTTTCAACTACATTTCAGCAGCATTTTTCACTAAATTTGTTTACGCTTTGTTAGCATTGTGATAATTCACATCATTAATATTCAACATATTATTTAGTATGTCTTACTGCATTTTAACTTCTTTATAGCATTAAAAAAACTAATATGATTATTGTTAAGTAAATTTTCAATAAACAACTTATATTTATATTACTTGTATATGCAATATATAGTATTTTAAATAATTTAAGTAAAGTGCTATAGAATACCAGTCACTGATTAATGTAAATACAGTGTGAGATAAAAGCATGCATTCTGGAAATTCTGCTCATGTACAAATTAAATGACTATTCATATTAATATTTGATTGCATTGCATTTCCTCTTGAAAGTTCCGAAGTTCATTAAAATAATCACAGCTTTAAAGCTAAAGAGATAACATTTGCACTGGAATGAAACTTAATAATTAATTTCAAATGTAGTAAATTCTTGAAGCTAATACGTGCTTTTAAAATATGTGTTTTGTAATTCTTAAATTACATTTTAGAATGACTAATATGTTATTTTATTCTTCAAAAAGTAAAAGATTATTAGCTAATAATGTTTATATTAAATTTTCTGAACAATGTTATGCACATAGATTAACTTCTTTTAATTTCTTTAATATCAATAAAGACCCAGTCTTCCTGGATAACTAATAACTAATTAACTGTTAAACAATTTTTTTATTGAAAATCTAATACATTTTTAAACTTTAATATATATATATATATTCCATAAATTTGTGCGTTTTACTAGAATATCTAAAAACTTAATTACTACTTAACTTATTACTAAAATTAATTTAAAAGAATATATATATATATAAAACTTACTCTGTAGTAATTTCGATATTTTATATAGAAATAGATTTTAAAATATTCTAGAAAATTAAAAATTAAAGAAATTTAAAAACGTTTGTCCAGTAATTTATAATTAAATTTATGCTTTAATATTACTGTTCCTTGTAATTTAGATTTTAAAAGTCAGATAAAGACGGGGAGAAATAAAACCTTTTACAAAATATAATATTAATAATTTAATTTCAAGTTACTGGATTAACAGCGCAGTAAAATTTCATTAACAATAGTTTTATTTTATCAAAAAAAAAAAAAAAAAAACCTCATATTTTTAAGTGAACTTTCGAAATTACTTAGGATTTTAGAATTTCTTCATCCCTCCGCTTATTATTTAAAGTTTTTTCCTCTCTATCTCTCAGACGTACAAAATCGCAAGTGCCAGATGACATAGTAAATTATTGTGACGTACTATATATACTATAAAATTTAGCACTTATTTGTTATATTTTTCTAGTTTTTAATTTGATATTCATTCATTCAAGATTACTTAGATTTATGCAACTTTCCAGATTATAAAATTAGAGTTTTAAGCAGCGTAATTACATACGAAAATTGTTTTTTAATAGGAGCATTTCTAATACTGCGTAATTCAACTATAATAGAAACTGAAGAAAGATTTTTTTTGCTAATCACTTTTCTAAGAACGGCGTTTAAAAGGTGAAATAAAATAATTAATTGGAGTACTTTATTTTTAAATGTTAATACTAAATCTAAGAGAGAAATAATCCATTTCATTAAACGGTAAGAATATAGGATTAGAAATAGTAAATAGTGAGTGATTAACCGTATCGGTTTTCTATATGAATTCTCTTATGTTTCACTAATCTTCTCAGCAAAAATCTTCCACTGTTTTTGAAAAATGAAATATAAGTAGTCAAATATTCATATGCATTACTCAGAAATATATTGTTATATTAAAACCAATTACCCAAAATATAAAAATTAGTTGGTTTAATTAATATTTAATTACTTTACATTTAGAACAAGGCTGATTGGTGATAAACCATAGAAAACGATTAAAACAGGAAATAAAATAAATTAAGGCAGACTTCAGCACAGTTAAAAAATAAAATTTATAAAAAGATACACTTAAAAACAATTAAAAATACAATTTGTAAACGTTTCGCCAAGCGACACACGATGCATCATTAGTACAAAATATCCATTGCATAGCAAACGACGTAACGAATCAAGAACAGTTAAAGATAGTTATTTTTAAAAGA
This sequence comes from Maratus speciosus, assembly GCA_963932465.1. Classification (NCBI taxonomy): domain Eukaryota; kingdom Metazoa; phylum Arthropoda; class Arachnida; order Araneae; family Salticidae; genus Maratus; species Maratus speciosus. Next base: position 65,545,209 of record OZ010789.1, read on the forward strand.
GATAATATTCACTAGGAACAGAACGAGCTTCATTCAAAATCTGCGATCGCAATTGAGTGAACCAACCCTGAAGGAGTAATCTACCGTGATAGCTGGCGCAACCCAATTTCAAAATACCGGCGTTCGCAATTAGCGGGTTGTGATTCGTTTGAAGTGAATGCTGGACAATTTTTGAATTCAAATTACCATTTTTAAAGCACCTGCCTGTTCTTTTCAGTGAATTTCCAATGATCTACCTGTTTCACCAATGCAAACACTATTGCAATCTTTATAGGGAATAATATAAACAACACCGAGTAATTTAGATTTATCATATTGAAACTTTTCCTTATTGAAAATTTATGCTTTTATTATGCTTTATTTGAAAATTTATGCTTTTTCAATAAGCATAAATTTCAATATGATAAGTCTAAATTACCCGGTGTTGTTCATACTATTCCCTGTAGAAATTGCAATAGTATTTACATTATTGAAACAAGTAGATCATTGGAAATTCGATTAAAAGAACATACTGGTGCTTTAAAAAATGTTAATTTTAATTACAAAATTGTCCAGCATTCACTTCAAGCAAATCACATACCGCTAATAGCAAACGCCGGTATTTTGAAATCGGGTTGCGGCAGCTATCACGGTAGATTACTCCTTGAGGATTGGTTCACTCAATTGCTATCGCAGACTCTGAATGAGACTCGGTCTGTCCCTAGTGAATATTGTCTGTTTTTTTTTTAAATAACTAACTTTAACTGTTCTTGATTTGTTCCGTCGTTTGCTAAGCAATGTATATTTTGTACTGATGATGCCTCGCGTGTCGCTTGGCGAAACGTTTACAAATTGTATTTTTAATTGTTATTATGTGTATTTTTATATATTTAATTTTATTTTTTAATGGTGCTCAAGTATTTCTTAATTTATTTTATTTGGTGTTTTAATGGTTTTTAAATTCAGACGTTAAATCTATATATACTGTAAACATAGAAAACGATTTGATCCGAATACGACAAAAAATCTTACACTTGTCAAAATCTATTTATTTCTTATGGGAAATGCAGATGAAAACAATTGATAGTTACACTTATTATTTTTAGATATTAGGCGTAACAAAATTGCTAAAACGCATTTTTCTTTTAATTTTTTTCCAATTAATGAAAAACAAACCCATAAATTAATTAATTTAATATAGTACAACAATATGTTAAAAAATATAGTCATGGTAAAGGCAGTATATTGGGCAAAACAATTACGACATTTAATCAGTTATTCCTAACTGGGCCATTCCATGAAAAATAGACAAAATGTCCCGCACGTGACGCTTACATAAATACCTATATTTATTAACTCATAAGTTGTTAAAATATAAACTATAGATTAAAAATAACAAAAAACCCTATATTTTCGTATTATCATATTTGTTTTAATTTAGGACACAATAGCATTGTTAAAACAGCAGTAATATATAGAAAAGTTGTTCCACACGTGACATGGATTGGCCTATTCATAGGTTTAAAAATCTCCACATTTTAAATCCTAGGACTTAGCAAGCTGTCCGCTTATAATAATAAATAAATAATAAAAAGAATAGATAATAAAAACGTCCACATCTCAATTCCAGAAATAAGTAATATGCCTGTTTCAGGGCCTTATCATAAAAACTTACAAAATTTCCTGCATACGACACTTACATAAATAACTACATCTATTGGCTTATAAATTAATAACAATTGAACTATATATTAAAAATAACAAAAACTCTAGATTTTCATATTAGTAGGGTAAAGTGCCCATATTTCTTCCCCTCTCCTAATTTCTTCCCCCTTAACTTCTCCGCTTCTGCGAAAGTGGCGCCACTTATGACGTAAGGCACAGGGGGCGGAAGATAAAAGGGTTCAGATTTGAAACTTTTTTTCGCCAAGACGCATACATAAATTAAAGACGGCGAATTTCCTATTTTTAGATGACCTGAGTTCTGATTACGTCGTTTATTGAACGTTATTTACTGTACTGTAAGTATTTATTTCTTATTCATTACAAGTTTTTTACGTTGGCAAGATGCTGACAAAAGCATACAGTGAGTTTTAGGGCGCTCAGTTCATCTTACGGGAACTGAAGCTCCGTCATATTGGGAAGTAGCGTGGTCCCAATTTCGTCCCCCTTGCAGTTCATATTTTTGTCCCGGGGACGAAATTAGGAATGCTTTTTCATGACATTTTTTTATTCTTTTCCTCATGTTTGGATGACAAATGTATTCTTCCACTGTTAATTAGTACATTTCTTTGTGCCTTACTTTAATGTAAGCTAAATTACTTACTAATTTAGAAATAAATTTAAGCCTCGGCGTATTGGATTTTTGTGGGGGACGAAATAGGGACATATTTTTCCGATGCATTTTTTTAATACTTTTGAAAAAACAATTTTTCGGATTGTTAAATTTTTTTGTACGATATTTGCCTATGTTTCTAAGTGCGTGGGTAGTTAGTCTATCTAAAATCAAAATTGGGTATATTTTCACTGAAAATTACAACTTCCAAGGACCTAAAAGTGACTGGGGGAAGATAATAGGGCACCTTACCCTATGGTTTTTTATTTTGAGGATATAATAACTTTGGATATAATAACATCATTAGGACATATTAACATTTAGAATATTTAGAATATATTAGGATATAATAACGCATAAATATGTAGAAAATCTGTCCCACACGAGACCTGGAATGATACAACTACATTCAAAATCATAAAACATATATTACTTAGCAATATACTTATGCTGTACCTTGTAGGTTTTTTGAATTAAGCAGTAGACTGTATACACTAACTTTTTCCACTATTTAATTGAAAGCTTTCACAATTTCACAAATAAATTATCCGCTTAGGGATCACAACACACTCTCATCGAGATCCACAAACTCGACTGACACAGAAAAGAATATCAACAATAAATTCCCTGCGCAGAGGGAAAAACAGAGTACGTGTTTTCATTTATCCCTACGCAGAGGGAAAAGGCTGGAATATTCAGTTTCACTTTAGCACAACTGAAATACATGCAATTAAGAATTATAAAAGCAATTTAAAACTAAACATTCTCCCGGCCTTGAAAGCCGAAAGGGTTTCAAAAATTTACTCTAAAGGTAATTTACATAATTTAGTAATTGGCCTTTTCAATTCACTATTTTCAGTTCTCAGGGTAACTACACGAACCTTTTTATCAGGTCCAAGATGTGTTTTAATCACTCTAGCTAATTTCCATTGTAAAGGGGAAATACCTTCATTTTTTATTATAACTAAATCACCTATCTTAATATTAGGCTCTTCTTTAAGCCATTTTACTCTCTGTTGTAGGGTCGAAAGGTACTCATTACTCCATCTTTTCCAAAAGTGTTGGAGCATTTTCTGCACTAATTGCCACCTGGTCAATCTTGAAGCAGGTACCTCTGAAATATCAACTTCTGGTACTGAAGTAAGAGGAGCACCAATTAAAAAATGACCAGGGGTTAAAGCCTGTAAATCATTAGGATCAGAACTTACAGGACAAAGGGGTCTAGAATTTAAACATGCTTCGATTTGAGCTAAAAGAGTTGAAAGTTCCTCAAATGTTAAAACTGAATTGCCAACGGTTCTTTTTAAATGAAATTTCATCGATTTAACACCAGCCTCCCAAAGTCCTCCAAAGTGAGGGGCTGAGGGTGGATTGAAATGCCAATTTATTTCTTCCGAATTTAAGTACTTTGCCACTTCTTCATTATGCAGAGAAGAAGTTGCAAATTTATACAATTCTTTCAACTCCTTGCTCGCACCGACAAAATTTTTGCCACAATCACTTACAATTTCTTTAGGTTTGCCTCGTCTGGATATAAATCGCTTGAGACAAGCTAAAAAGGCCTGAGTAGATAAATCAGTCACTAATTCAATGTGAATTGCATGAGTAGAAAAACATATAAATAATGAAATATAACACTTAAAAGATTTTGTACCTCTACCTTTTCTAAATTTACATAATATAGGTCCTGCATAGTCAGTTCCTGTGACAAGGAACGGACGGGTAGGTTGCACTCTAGTAGAAGGTAAATCAGCCATGATTTGTTTGGACATAGAAGCAGAAGCACGAGCACAAATTACACAATTTTTTACAAACTTTCTTACAACACTTCTTCCACTTAAAATCCAATATCGCTGTCTGATAACACACAATAGTAGTTGAGGGGCAGCATTAAAGTGAGATAAGTGAAAATATCTAATAATCAGCACAGTCACTGGATGATTTTTTGGTAACAATATTGGATGGATTTGATCTTGTGTGAGATTTGAATGACGAAGACGTCCTCCCACTCTGAGTATTCCTTCATCAACAAGGATTGGAGAAAGATTGATCAATTTGCTATTGCGAGGTAAACACTTACCAGAAGTCATACATTTAATGTCGTCAGTAAATGATGACTTTTGCACTTGTTTGATGATCACTTTTAAAGCACTCTTAATTTCTGTGTTTGTAAGAAAACCAAAGTTTCGTTTTGAAACAGGTAAACGAGAATTCGTAAGAAATCTCAAACACCAAGCAATTACACGTTTTAGCTTAGTAAAGGACGATATATTTGAGATAATAGGCATTTCCTCACTTAACTGAGCTGTAGCACAAAAATAATTTTTTCTTTGCTCTATTAAGGCTTCGTCACACAAAACACTACCTAATTGCGGTTCTGGAGAGGTGAAAGATGGATCACTAAGCCAACTCGGACCATTCCACCAAAGATCATGCAATGATAATTCTGAGGGTGATAGACCTCTTGATGCGCAATCTGCTGGATTTTCTTTTCCTTTTACATGATGCCAGAAGTCTGACGGAACAAGTTGTTGTATTTCCGAAACACGATTCGCAACAAAAGTTTGCCATCTTCTTGATTCTGTAGATAGCCAAGAGAGAACTATTTTTGAATCTGCCCAACAGTTAATTTTAGAGATGTCCAAGCACAATGAATCTAGGACAGTTTTTACCAAACGGGCTGACAGCAGGGCAGCACTCAGTTCTAATTTAGGCAAAGATATTGTTTTTAATGGTGAAACTCTTGTTTTTGCAGTTAATATTCTAACTGATACAGTTGAATCATCGAATAAGGACCTTAAATAAACAACTGCACCATATGCTAGTAAGGAAGCGTCACTAAATGAATGAATTTCAAATTTGTTAGCTGAGGGAATAATTGCTAACCGAGGCACAGTAATCGATGTCAAACATGCAAGTTCTTCCCGAATTTTTATCCACCTATTTTTTATGAGTAGTGGAACAGGATCGTCCCATGCTAGATGTAGACTCCAAAGTTCCTGAAGTAGAATTTTTGCAGAAATTATAAAGGGAGAGATCCAACCAAGTGGATCAAACATTTTGGCTATATCTGACAATATAGATCTCTTTGTAACTTCTTTTAATGTTGGTTCTATGGTTACACTAATTTTGAAGACATCGCGATTTGAGTCCCATTTTAATCCTAGCACTTTTATTGAATTATCGTTCTCAATTGATAAATCGGGTTTAGTCTGAATTAAATTTTCAGGAATGTTTTTTAATACACTAATGTTGTTTGATGCCCACTTACGTAATTCAAATCCGCCTCTTTTCATTAATTCTTGTAACTCTGATATTAATTTAGTAGCTTCTTCGGGAGATGATGCACCTGTAAGTAAGTCATCGACGTAAAAATCACGTAATACAATGTTTGATGCTAATGGAAAATTTAATTTTTCATCCAACGCTAATTTTTGAAGAACTTTAGTAGCTAAATATGGGCTAGATGCTAATCCATATGTTACTGTAGTGAGACGATATTCACTAATATCATCGGAAAATTTATCTTTCCAGAGAGTTCGTTGAAAATCTTGATCTTCAGGATGTATCTTAATTTGAAGAAACATTTTAGCAATATCAGCGTTAATAGCTATAGCGTGTGTGCGGAATCTCAACAAAATAAAAAATAACTCTTGTTGAACCCTAGGTCCTACAATTAAATTTTCATTAAGAGAAACATTATTTGTAGTTTTTGCACTCCCATCAAACACAACTCTAAGACGGGTTGTTGTGCTAGATTCTCTAATGACTGGATGATGTGGAAGATAATAAACTTCATTAACGGGTTTTTGAATTTCGCTCTTTGGTATTTTTTCCATATGTCCCATATCAAGATATTCATTCAGAAATAGACAATAATTTTCATACAAATCCGGTTCTCTATTAAATCTTTTTTCTAAGTTTAGAAATCGTTTCATAGCTAGTGATTTTGACTCCCCTAATTCTTTACATTGCTTCTTAAATGGCAAACGTACAATATATCTTCCATTCGAATCTCGTGAATGGGATGTATCGAAAATTTCCTCACAATATTTTTCTTCATTTGTGTATATTTCCTTCGAGGGGATATTTTCTAACTCCCAGAACTTTTTCACATAATCTGTTTCAACATTTGCAAAATTAACTATAATATTTGGTTTATTTTCTGAAAATGTATCACTATCTCCCGTTATTAACCACCCGTAATCCGAATTTACTGCAAAAGGAAGTCCTGGTTTCCCAAATATTTTTTCTCCTCTAATTATAGATAATGATAGAGACACGCCAAATAATAAGTCTATTGGGCGTGGTTCATTCCACTTAGGGTCAGCTAATGTTATGTTCTTTAAGTGACTGAATGAATTAGTATCATATGATACAACTGGTTGATTACTCGTTATCTTTTTCAAAATATAAAAAGTACCTAATCGTGTGTTTTGTTTATCAAAATGTGGAGAAAATTCCAATCTTACAACGCCACGAGTTTCTTCGGAGTATCCCATTCCCAAACATTTAATCTGTAAATTAGCTGAATTTCTTTTTATTCCTAATAATTGTATCGCACGCTCACTTATAAAATTATTGGTACTGCCAACATCTATAATGCAACGCAATAATTTATTACCTCCATAATTATCTTTCACATTAATCAGCGCAGTTGCAAGTATGCCAAATGATTTTGAGTATATTTCACCAAGGCAAGAATTTATTGACATGTTTACATTACTAGATGATTCACCAACAGTCTCACTATTTTGATTCGAGGATTGAGGCGTTACTTGGTTTTTTATATCTGGATAATTTGTTTCTCGCCTTTCATAATGTAATAAGCTATTGTGATTCTTCAAATTACATTTCGAACAAACTCTTTTTGACTGACAATTAATTAATTTATGTTCTGGAGATAAACACGCAAAGCAGAGATTTTTATTTTTTACAAATTGCACTCTTTCGCGAACAGATAACTTTAGAAACTCACTGCACTTAGATATTTTATGACTATTCAAAGAACAATATTTACATTCAATATTATTAACAGAAGCAGTCATTGCAGTTAATTTAGGATAACTGTTTTTCTTATAATTAATATTTCCTCTAGCAGATTGTAATGAACGAGCATAATCTTTCAGAAAAATTATCAATTGAACTAACGTTGGAAGCTCGTCATTTTTTAACTGGCGTTCCCACCATAATTTAATATTGTGATCAACTTTTTGCAATATTAAATAAATCAACAAAGTTTCTGAAAAGCCACTTACCTTCTGATCCAATATTTCGAAAGAACGGACACATTCGTTTGTCATATCTACCAAATTAAGTATTGCTGTGGGCGCATCACCTTGCACGAATGGAAAATTTAATAATTTTCTAATGTGGCTGTATATTAATTCACGTTTGTTAGAATATCTTTCAGATAGCAAGTCCCATGCGATACTATACTTCGAATCTTCAATAGGTATTGATTTTATTATTTTCAAAGCGTCTCCTTGACAAGATAATTTCAAGTATTGCAGCTTCTGAGCTGGCGATAGATTTTCATTATTATGTATACTCGCATTGAATAAATCTTTAAAACTCAACCATTCACTAATTTGACCACTAAATGATGGTAGAGAAAGCTTTGGTAATTTTATTTCATTAACTTCCTTCTTCGGATTGTTCACATTTAATTTTCTCGCTGCAATTGCATGTTCGATTTTTACTATCAATTCATCAAAAATGTCTTGCTGTTCGTCTTTTTCTTCTATAAATGAATCGATGTCATTTTCTTCACAAGCAGAAAAAATCGTTTTAAACAACACCTTCAACTCTTCCTCTAATTTTTCTGTTTCCCTTTTTAATAACTGAAGTTGCTCTAATTCACACACATTCAGATCAGTTTTAAGAAATTTGTTTTTCAATCTCGTTATTGAAGATTTCAACACTCGTTTATCAGTTTCTAAGTTTTTATCCATTTTTCTCTCTCAGTATTCTAATTTGGCACAGTTCCAATGATTTCACGCTTTCACTTTCGAACGAAATTTAGATACGCATTCTTTTTTGCACTTAGTTCGTTTTAACTCCGGTTTTAGACGACCAAATGTACCTTGTAGGTTTTTTGAATTAAGCAGTAGACTGTATACACTAACTTTTTCCACTATTTAATTGAAAGCTTTCACAATTTCACAAATAAATTATCCGCTTAGGGATCACAACACACTCTCATCGAGATCCACAAACTCGACTGACACAGAAAAGAATATCAACAATAAATTCCCTGCGCAGAGGGAAAAACAGAGTACGTGTTTTCATTTATCCCTACGCAGAGGGAAAAGGCTGGAATATTCAGTTTCACTTTAGCACAACTGAAATACATGCAATTAAGAATTATAAAAGCAATTTAAAACTAAACATATGCAATATAACATAAATTGCAAGAAATGAATAGTGATAATAACGCAGGATAAATTATTGGAAAACATTGTATTCTTTTTAGTATTTTATAGTATATTTTAAAATACCATTGATTCAGAGAGATATTAAATATTGTCTTCTTTCTCGCCGGATGGTACATTAAATAATAAAACACCCAAAAAATACACATATAATTTTTTGTTAAGAGTAATGGGAACAAATTTGTGCGAAATAAACTTTTTTATACGAAGGTAAAAGAGCACTTTTGCAATGATTTCCAATAAAATTGAATAAAAATAAAAAATCCACTTTAAATGCTCAACTACACTTTCCGTGATGCTTGAAAGGTCAGCATAACAACACTTACTGACAAAAAGAAATACTCAAAACATTCGTCAATAGTTTCTTTTGTTGAGCCTTTTTTACTTCAAGGAGAATACTTGTATTTTTGTTTAACACAGTAATATATTGAATGATTCTGTTGCGGGATATAAACATATTTTTAAGCTTTAATAATTATAGTATTTTTACAGTTTTTAAGTAAGACTAAATTGATAAAATTATTCCGTTGATATCTATTAAAAACTAGTGGAATGACATTAGTAATGCGTTAATTTAAGGACTCATGTTTTAAATTTCTTCTTACATTGTTTCATTTTGGAAGCATTCTTTATCTTGTATAATCATACATTTTATAGAAAATAGTTTTAATTTATGTCCATAGATTACCGTTTATTTTCTTTCATAAAATAAATTCACGGTGTAAATATTTTTTTTTTTTGCCGTTGTACACTGTTACTGTATTTTAACAATATAACTGAATAGAAATTTATGAGTATGCTTCATTGATAAATATATTTGAATGTATATTTTAAGTTTTATCTCACAATTACAATTTTTAAAATGTGGTCATATTTGTTTACCTTAGTCACTAATTGGGTCATAATATATCAAAGGATCATCAAGATACATCAAGATTTTATTTACCCTCCATAATCCGAGAATCAATAGAGATATTTTTACGCAACAAGAATATTTGCAATGATTCAGTGTCCCTTGATTTACCTAAAACTTGGAAAGAGATGCTATGTAATTTTAATAACAATAGTAAAAATTAATCCACGCTCGCAAATAGCCAAGATAATTTTTTTTTCCAATGTTTTTGATTATGCATGTTGTCTAGTGACATTGTTTACCATGTTATTGTTTTGTTAAATTATATGAAAATTAATCCACGCTCACAAATAGCTAATTTAATTTAAATTTAATTTTATGTTTGCAATGTTTTTCATTATGCATCATGTCTCGTGACATTGTTTAATATGTTTATTGTTTTTAAATTATGTGAAAATATTTTCTATCATAAATGATTTTGTAAATGTCGCCGTTGGTGCGACGAAACGATCGTCAATCTTAATAAAGATATTCTATGACTTTCTATAGCATTATTTTACTTAATATATCAAAGGATAATATCTTACATAATAAAAATTTCTTTAAGTGTTTATATTTTTACTTAAATATTAAAGCATGCACTTGAATGCAATTCATAGTCAAAATACATTTGAATAAGTAATTTAATTTCATCTTAAAATTGGAATGGATTTTAAATGTGCTCATACAAGGTTCAATGCATTACTCGCTAATTTGGTAATAGCATATCAAATACTTAATATCTAACGTAATACAAATTTCTTTAAGTATTAATATTTCACTTAAATATTAAAACATACACTGGACTATAAGCCATTGTCGAAATATATTTGAATATAATTTCTTCTGAAAATTGAAATTGTCTTTAAATATGGTCATTCATGGTTCGATGCATTTGTTGCTAATTTGGTAATAATATTTCGAAGGAGTATCTTTTTCAGTATTAATATTTTAACTAAAGATGAAAATTATAAATATGTTTACATCTTAGTGACATCTTCTTTTCCGGCCATATAATGATTAAAGAACAAAGCTTAATTTTTTAAAACCGTTGTCACATTTTACGATGCGTAACACGCACTTCAAACTTTAACATATTTTCCAGAAAAGTAAAAACACGAAAGAAAATATAATGAAAATTCATTTTATTAATATATATATATACATAAATACAGTTTAATATCACTTATGAGTTTAATAATTAAAATGAAAACATTTAATCTAATGAAATATTAATATCATTTGAACTTTTATTAGCTTATTTTTAATGTTAGAGCATGTAACACATCGGTAACACATAAATATCAAATTAGTAGTATTAATCAATGAAAGCAAATAGTTGCTAAAATTAAATTTAATTTTTCACATCGTTCATGCACATGAAAAGTGACACAATGGCAGAGACAAAAGAAGTTTGACATTTAAACATAACAACTGTAATTTAAAAGTAGACACTGTAAAAAAAAATCTACAAGGTTGCTGAGAATTTTCAAGGAAACTGGGATACCTATAACTTCTTATGTAACTGCACCAACAAAAGTGTAATTATCCGAGTTAAAGATAACATTTTACAAAGCATCCAGATTTCTGTAGCTTTACAAAAACTAGCTTTGTATATTTAGATCTTTTTTTCTTTACCGTGTACAGATAAACTTTTAGTAATCATGCAGATTTCTGTAGCTTTACAAAAACTAGTTCTAAGTCACACTTATGAATGAAATAAAACGGAAAATTAATTATTTGGTGCTGTAATACTTTTTGCCGATGACAATGCATAAAGTATGGTAAAGCAAATTATTAGTTTTTATTTGCAAATTAAGTGAAAAAAGAAGCATAACATTTATCATGAAAAACTGATATATACATATATCATGAAAACCTGAGAACTAACAAAGTAATTTCTATTCATGAAATATATATCATAAAACATATATCATGAAAACCTGAGAACTAACAAGCTGATTTCGAAACAAAAACCTTTATCATCAATGTATAATACACACACCATTTTAAAAACAATCCAGCATAGTTGAAAGAGTTTATAAATTCGGTTTGTCTGTCCAACTCTAACTCGCGTATATATAATTATATGGCCATGTAATTGATATACGTTAATTTACCATAGCATGTTTGGTATTCAATATGAAGTGTTTAGCATTAGTAGTTCATTTACAAAATCACTCAAAAGAATTCCGTTGCATTATGGTCAATGGGAAAAAATAGTTTGCAGTGTACTTTAATGAGATTACGCTATTTCTAATGTATTGAAACCGATATAATTACCGAGTTTCACTATAAGTTGATTGCAATAGAATAGAGCTTCATAACATTTATCGTTCATTTACTGGGACACGAAAAAGAAATCGGCTGCAGTACTGTCTTTGAGCTAGAATTGAGTTTTCAATTTCGGTATGCGCTCTTAAATTTAACTAATATTTTGCATGTTACAATTGTACAAACGTCATGTTGAAATTATATACATTGTATATAGGGCTAGAAAAGGATATTCGTTCCATTGTTCTTACTAGCGGAAATTGCTGAAGGGAAATTTGAATTGTGATATGTATTTTCTAACTAAACTAGTTTTTTGCATGCATGTAATTTATAGATCCAATTCTGTACATCATATACAAAGCTGTTCAAAGAATTCAGGCAATTTTCCGACCGTAAATGGGAATTCCTGAAATTGGATTTTGAAGTGCGTTATGCGTTTCCCAATGGAATTAGACGTCATATTGTAACTTATTAAAAGGTAACGTTTTGTTACATTATTCTGAATGTGTTCGAAAGTGTTTCATAATCTATGATCGACGCTTGATTCTTTCTTTCTTATTAAATATGCACCGAAAAATACAGTGAAAATGAACTTCCGCCGTAATGTGATTAATATCAGAGATCAGGTATCCGGACAAGGTTCAAAAACTATGCCTGTGTAAAAATGTCACTTATAAATTTTCTTGTATTTTATCCTTGTTTAACTCAAAAGAAGCAAAGATTAAATTAAATTATTTCACTGATCATTGTTCTCAATATACATAAATATTGGACGGTTAAAAGAAACATTTTTCATGTTTACATTGCATTTGAAAAATATCTGTTTGATAAAAGTTTAAGTTAAATTACAAGTTAATGGAACTTGAATGCACAATTCACTGTTAAAAATGTTATATTTAGATATATCGTAAACACGTAATTATATAAGCCATGTTCCTACACTTTCAACGAACTTTCAGTTATCGAAAGTAACTGTTTAAATCTGCTTTCAAATTTTAGTAGTTTTCAATTTACATAAATTACTGGGCTAAAAATTCAAAGTAAGATTATTCCCAGACATTCAATACACTCCTGAAACCAAACTAATTTTATCAAGGGAACGACAGTAACATTTATTTTAATTCATGATATCTCCGAAAAAAAAAAAAACTGCATTCCAATAAAATAATTTTTTAAATGTTCATTATTTTGAATAATAAAAATCTCAAGATTATAATTTCCTGTAAAATATTTTTGTTGTAAGAATGCAATTATATCCCTTAGCTGGTGCATGTCTATTCACATATGTTTGATATTTGTGCAAATATGACGAATTTAAAGATGCCAGGTCCTAAATTTCTATTTATTCATTTTTTGATTTGAATCTTTTATGTTATGTTAATTTCTTGTATTTTAACTAAGAATTATAAAAGGAATAATTTGAAAGTTCTGAAAATTATAAATTTAATTTTAGCGTTAGTACAAACATTGTTTAATTTTGGTACAATACTTTGTTTTATTGTGGTACAATACTTTATTTTACTCTTCAATAAAAAATAGCATGGTTAATTATGTTAAAAACTTTTAATTTTGATTATAAATGTTCACTCAAAATGTTATACGATATTTATTAGTTTGGTGCAAAAATAATGTATGACTTTTCAGTTTAACCCTTTATGTACTGAATTATGAATTCATAAAAATTTTATCTTCTAAAGCATTGTTCGTGAATTGTTTAACTAAATTAGAAGATTTAAATAATCATTTAATTAATTTTAGAAGGATTTAAAAGGATTAAAGGATTTAGAAGAATTAATTAAATTTGAATTTAAAGGGATTTTGTGCAATATTTATAACCCCGCTCAAATCTTTTATATTAAGTACTTTTCTTAGTATTTTGTAGAATTAGGAAATGCAGAAATATAATGTTCTTACAATAGAAATATAGAAATATTTCCGAATTAAAAAATACATCTCTCCCAACACCAAGACAGCTGAAAAAAAGCGAAATCAAAATAAATCATTCTTTTAAAATATTTTTGTTTTGTGTAACCAATAATGCTTTTAGAACAAGATAAAGTAATGCATCTATAACTCATTCTAAACTGTAGTACAACTAATCGATATATTAAATGAATTTTACAACAAGTTATTTTAATGATACTTATAAGTACCGCCAGTATAAAAAGCTATAACTGTCCTCAGCCTATATATTTAGTGAAACTAAGAGCCATTAAAATCAATACATCTTTGCCAACGAGAAACGAACTCAGTGATTTCTGTGACATAAACGTCTGGGCTTCTAGAGGCGACAAAATCTCGGAAGGCCTTTCCGACTTCATCCTGATTGGCAAAAATAATTTCCATCAAGAAAACGTCTAGGTCTTTAAAGAAGTCGTAATCAGTTGGCGAGAAATCCTGTGAGTAAGTTGGGGGAGGTAGTGTTTCGTAGGCCAAGGGGTGTAACTTTTGGATGGTCAAATGTGTGAGGTGAGTTGTATTAGACTCGGCCTGCTAAACTAAATGTGCAGCAGCCACTTATTAAGTTTGTTCACCTTACCAATTTGGCGAACGATACTGGGATGGTCACCGTTGAGTTCATTGACAATTTCTCGAGTTGTTTTGGTTGGATCAATACAGACTATTGACTGCAGATGATCAACGTTAAAAACAGAAGGAAATCCGCGACCAAACTAGTCTTGAACGTCGAAATCCCCTCGATGAAAATTTTAAAACCAACGTTGAATTGTGCTTACGTTGATGCTTCCCTCGCGTCAAGTTTCACTAATGCTTCACGCGGTTTGTGTTGCACTGAGTCCGAGTTTAATTTTCTAAAAATAAATTTTACAGAAAATCTTATTTTAACATCTCAGCTTCAGAAGTCAATTTATATCCTAGAAAAATAAATAAATAAAATTTGCTTAAAATAAGTTTTAAAATGATAATTGATAAATATTACTAGGAATAAATTCTGTATACGAAATGCTTATAAAATAATATGAATCGTAATATCATGCTTTATTTTTGCACCAGCCTAATAATATAACATATTAGTAACTAGCTGACCAGCCCGGCGTTGCCCGGGACCGTGATGAATGACTTTTAAATGAACCTTAAATTTGTAGGATTTCATATCTTTAACTCCATTTTCTCTAAATGTATATTTTTAAATGAAAAAAATATCGAAAAAGTATTGAATTGAAGGTGCATTCTATTTTGCGTAATTTGATTGTTTTGAGTCCATGCGTAACGAAAGAAAGAGGAAACCGCGACAACACTCAGGTTTTGTCGCGGACATTGCCACGGACTGAGCTTTTTCGTGGACATTTTATTTTGTAAAAAATATTTCTCCCGTCCGAACACTTCAATTTTTTTTTTTTTTTTTTTTTTTTTAGGAGATGTAAATTTGCTCTTTTTAGATGCTCCAAAAATATCGAGTTAAAATAAGGATACAATTAAGAAATTTTCTTAAATTACTATTCGAAAATAGTGGACAGTTCAACCTTCCACCGGCAGGGAGCACAGTATGATCCCTAGAAATATTACACTAAACAGTGGTTAAATGGATTTTCAACGATATATTACATTGAGGGGTGTCGGCAAAATTTTAAAAAGTTATCCCTCGGGGTGGGTTAATTCAATGGAGACACGGGAAGTGCATAACAATTTGCAGAAGTGGTCACAGGGCTTTCGAACTGTATACCACAAGAGGGGTGTCGGCAAAATTTAGAAAAGTGCCCCCGGAGCCCCCCCCCCTCTCCTCATATTGAATGTACACTCAACTTTTAAAATTTGTATTATGAGTTTTCAGAATTTTAACTATTCCGCGTTTATTCGAAAAAGCATTTCTCTTTCTTTTTAAAAGTCAATTTTTTTCAAACAAAAAGTTCTAAATCAAATGTTTTGAAATTTACATATTCTTAATTAAGGTTTAAAGATGTGCATCTAAGCCTAAGTTTAAAATCTCTAAATATTGTATTTTTAAAATTTGATATCGTTCAAAAGAATGCTAGTCTAAAAATTATCCTTCTTTTTAGGGTTTCGTTTATCTGACGAAACCCTATTCGTCTCACTCCTCTGTCTGTCTGTCTGTCCGTCACAGAGCCCGTTCTCAGAAACTATACATGTTATAGACTTGAAATTTTGGGTACTTGTAGCTGAACACCTCGCATCAAACAACAAATCCTAAAATTTTGAAAAAGTCGGTAATTAACCGAATTACGGGCTAATTAACTTCTAAAATTAACCAATCCACCTTTTTAACACAGGTTCAAACGGACATTCTCCAAAACTTCGGAGTTTCTCCTAAGGGTTGCCAATAAAATCAGCCGGTGCACGGTTACCACGGAGGAAATTAAGCCGAAAAATGAAGTGGGCATTTTAAAGCGAAATCGCATATCAGAAAATATTGGTACGAGAAATTTGTAAACGGTATAGACAGACGCGGGAAAAAAATCTACTTTCATTTGGTATAAAGTTCACATTTCTGCGTTGGGTATAACGCAAAAAATCCACTAAAAATCGATCGATAAAAATTTAATTTCTGTATTTGAAAAGACAATGAAAAGAGATTTCATTTCGGCGCGAAAGGTGTGCTGAACTTTAGACATCACGGGGACCTTGCGGTTTTCGGTAGTGGAATATTTTAATACGAAATTTTAACTTTTTAAATATTAAATTTTTTGATAAAAATTTTTGCCATCCGGACGGAAAATCTCTCGCAGATTTCATACATACCCAGTTCAAAGCGATAACTCAATTAGAAGCTGAGATATTAATTATTATTTAATTAATCTGTTTCATTTCTATCTAATGAATAGAATAAAATGAAGGCACGTGCTTTTTTAACCATGAAATTATTTAAATTAGGAAATCTAACAATTTGCGTGAGGTTTTTCGACGCCGCTCTATGAGACAAGTATAACTTATTCATTATAAGAAAGTTTGTAAGTATTCATACCACAATTTTAGAATAGTAATTTCTGCAAATATCTTAAATTATTGGTTGAGATCGCCACTCGATCTGGTTGAAACTTTAAAATAGTTTATAACGCATAAGAAAAATTGTAAAAAAAAAAAAAAATGGAGTGTGATATTTCGAGGGGAGACTAGCGTGCTTCGCCCGCTATCGTATAATTTGTATTTGTAAGGTTTGGGTAAATGGAAAAGAGGGGGGAGGGAAATACTTTTGATTAAATATCCCAACAGAGTTTCGTTCTGATGCACATTTGTTATGAATAGTGTGCGCTCCCTAGTGGAGGAATGTGGAACTAACATAAAGCGATTTTTTTTAAATTAGGAAAGTTCTCATTACAGATATTATTATGACATAGACTAGCGTGCTTCGCCCGCTATCGGATTAATTTAGTCCGTGCGAGGCTGATGTAAAATGAGATGCATTCTTCCAGCGAAATTGAAAAGCGTGCTTCGCCTGCTGTCGCATAATTTTATTTTGTTAGGTTTGTGTCAATGGAAAAGGGGGAGGGAGGGAACTACTTTTGATTAAATATACCAGTTAGTGCGCATTACAGATATTACTATGACAAAGACTAACGTGCTTCGCCCGCTACCGCATAATTTGTATTTGTTAGGTTTGTGTGAATAGAAAGGGGGGGGGGGGGACAACTTTTGATGATAAAGACTAACGTGCTTCGAAAATCTAATAATTTGCGTGGGATAATTGAACAGCGCTATGAGATAAGTATAACTCATTCATCATCAGAAAGTTTACACGTATTCATACCACTATTTTCGAATAGTAATTTCAGGAAACATCTTAAATTATTGGTTAAGACCGCCAATCGATTTGTTTGAAATTTTAAGATAGTTTATAACACATAAGAAAAGGTGTAAAAAAGAATGGAGTGTGATATTTCGAAGAGGGGGAGGGGAGCTAGAATTATTTTTAAAATCTTAGCGTTTGTTACCGCAGACCGCCACCATCCGGACCCATGTATCTACGGAAAGACTGCGTAAAGGAGTTTCGTTCAGATATGCTTTTGTTAAGAATAGAGTGCATTCCCTGGTGGTGGAATGTGGAACTAACATAACGTGATTTTGTTAAAATTAGGAAATCTAACTAAGATATTTTATAAGATAAAGTGTAAAAAAGAAAGGCACGTGAAATTTCGGGGAGGGGGGGGGGGGTGGGAGGCGCTAGATTTCTATTTAAAAAGTTAGCGTTTCTAACCGTTTTAGGTGCTATTTTTGAGGGAGTCCTGAGATATACGCTTCTTATTTAATATAAAATTGTCTAAAGTTTAGTTACCACTATTTCCGAATAGTAATTTCTGCAAATATCTTAATTTCTTATTAAGACCGCCATCACCTCGAGTAACATATCTACTTATAGGTTGTTTAACGGAGTTTCCTTCCGATACAGTTTTGTTAAGAATAGAGTGCGCTCCCTGGTGGTGGAATGTGGAACTGACATAACGCAATTTTGTTAAAATTAGGAAATATGACAAGACGATCTGTTTGAAACTTAAAGATAGTTTATAACACATAAGAAAAAGTTTATAAAAAAGGCGCGTGAAATTTTGGGTAGGGGGGAGGGGCGCTAATTTCACTAATTGATTTATTTCTATTATATACTTATTTTACAAGGCAGTCACGTGATGTTTCATTGCAGTATACTTCTGAACGGTGTCCGATTTTTAAAAATACAGCATAAATGTTACTTATGCCAGATAAAAATGTCAGAAGTATTGATACCACTATTTTCGAATAGTAATTTCAGCAAATATAATAAATTCTTGGTTAAGACCGCGACCCCCTCGACTAGCATATCTCCTGATAGGTTGTTTAACGGAGTTACGTTCAGATACATTTTTGTTAAGAATAGAGTGCGCTCCCTCGTGGTGGAATGTGGAACTAACAGACCGCGATTTCATTTAGAGTGGGAAATCTAACAAGGCGATCTTTTTGAAACTTTAACATAGTTTATAACACACAAGAAAAAGTTTATAAAAAATGGCGCGTGAAATTTCGGGCAGGTGAGGAGAGGGGGAGGTGCAAAATATTTATTTATTGTTTCATACCGTTTCAGGTGCGTTTTTTTTTTTTTTTTTTTTTTTTTTTTTTTTTTTTTTTTTTTTTTTACGGAGTCCTCAGATACATGGTACTTATTAAATATAAATATGTCAAAAGTTAAATTACCACTATTTCCGAATAGTAATTTCAACAATTATCTTAAATTCTTGCTGAAGACCGCCACCCCCTCGAGTAACATATCTACTGATAGGTTGTGCAAAGGAGTTTCCTTCAGATACACTTTTGTTAAGAATAGAGTGCGCTCCCTGGTGGTAGAATGTGGAACTAACAGACCGCAATTTCATTTAAAGTAGGAAATCTAACAATGTGATCTGTTTTAAACTTTAAGATACTTTATAACAAATTATAATGAAGTATAAAGAAGAATGGCGTGTCGCATTTCGAGGGGGGAGGGGGAGGGAGGGGCCCAAACAAAATTAGGGAATATAGCTGGACGATCTGTTTGAAACTTTAGTATAGCTTATAAAACATAACAAAAATTTTAAACATCAGGCCGCGTCAAAAATCATGGTGACCATTACCCCACTTCACCCCCCAAAGGGGGCAATTTTCTAAATTTGGCAGATACCCTTCATGTGATATATCGTAGCATTTTGAAGGGGGGGGGGGGTGGCACGAACAAAATTAGGAAATATAACAAGGCGAATCTGTTTGAAGCTTTACGATAGTTTAGCAAGGGTTTGCCAAAATTTAGAAGATGCTCCATGGCGATAAATGTACTGGACGTTTTGAAAGGAATATTAAACGAAACCCTTTGTGCGATCTATGATCACACTTACCCACTTGTTTTTATTCGGGATCACGTGTTACCAAAACCTGCACTGTATGTGAAATATTTCTAAAAAAATCTGCATTTCTTTCGAAGGAAATAAAAGTAATTTTTATAAATAGAGTTTACGTGGATTAAATAGTGTTTAAGGGGATTTTTTGACATTTTTTAACAACATAAATAATTTTTTGAATTTCTGAAAGGGGAATATTTTTGCGCCTGACTCTGCAATTTTCGAGTTTTTAGGACCGATAGATTATAAAGTACAGCACTTTTTTACAAAAGCTCAGAACATTTATCGCACTTGTATCTCTGTAATTCTATTAACCCCTCCTCCTCTCTTCGAGTTTTCGAGGAAATTGCCTACCATTAGATAAAAATCTATTCTTTTTTGAATTATGAATACATATCTATGCTGTTAATTTGGGGGTTTTAATTAATTTCTTTGGGCCCTTTGGGCTAGTTTTACCAAAATGTTGAGCCTAGTAGTGCCGTAGATTTTTCTAACCACACACAGAGCGAAACTCTCTTTTATTTGTATAGATATTTTTATAACGTCGCTTTCTTATTATAACTAATTACTCTTAACTAAGGAAGAATAGATAACTATAAGATTACTTATAGTTTATTATACACTATTTACAAAAGCCGCTCAAGAGCAGCTATCAGAACAAATCACATTTTACAACTGCGCGGAATATTGTGGTAACATGCGATACCGTACAATTCCAGACTGTCCGTGTATGGTGCTGCCATCTATTAATACAGATCGCTACTATTATTGAGATATGACACCCCTCCCCTCATAGTTCAAACGAACTACAGGCAATCTTGTTCTATGACTTCTTCGAACTGGAGCACTTTTCTGACAGTCCTCGTCATTGTTTTTAGTCAAATTTTCTTTTACAGTTTTATCTGTCGTAACATCATTTTTATTACTTACAACTGTACCTGCCACAATATCATGCGAAGGCTGAGATTGGCTTGGTTCTACAGTATCATCATTATTAAGCTGTTCTTTTATTTTTCCATTAATTCCAGAAAAACGATTTTGGTTAACTCTTTCATACCTATCATAATTACTGTAATTTTTACCGCTATGTCCCATATTTTCAACTTTGTCTGACATTAGTTTATCATTTCGATTTATCTCTATAACTCTCTCTGGTATTTCATCACTTATCTCTTTATTACGTCTCAACTGATCAACGTGACGTTTGCACATTACTCCGTCACATCTATTTACTAAAACCCATCTACTCCCCAATAATTTCATAATTTTTCCTTTTACCCATTTCTTCCATTTTCCAAAATTTTTAACAAAAACTAAATCATGAAGCTTATATTTGTGAAGGGGTTGCTGCATTTTAGGTTTTGATGGTAATACTAAGTGAAGGGCTGTTCGAACTGGCCTTCCAAACATTAATTCAGCAGGGGTTTTACCAGTCCCCGAATGAGGAGTGGAATGATTTTCTAACAAAAATCGTGAAATTGACAATGTTATGTCACTTTTATCTAGCTTTTTAAGGCAATTTTTCACAGTTTGCACATACCTTTCCGCTTGTCCATCCGAAGATGGATGATAAGGTGGAACAGGCGTATGCTTAATTCCATTATTTTAAAGAAATTACTCAAATTCATCACTTGTGAACGCGGGACCATTATCACTGACCAATTCAACAGGTAATCCAAATGTGGCAAAAATTCTCCTTAATACCTTAATTGTAGTTTTACTATCAGATCTGGGTACTACTTCTACCTCCAACTATTTAGTATAAGAATCGACTACTATTAAAAACATTTTACCTTCAAAAGGACCGGCATGATCTATATGGATCCTTTCCCAGGGCAGTTCAGATTTCCATTGCAAGGGTTCCATTTTGGGACAATCCCTCGCAAACATCTGACATCTATTACAAGAATTTACCATTTGTTCAATTTCTTTATCCATATTTGGCCACCAAACTACTCCCCTAGCTTTCGCTTTTATGCTTGATATACCCTGATGAACGGAATGTAGTAATTTTAATATATATTCACGGCCTTCCTCTGGTACGATCACTCTATGTCCCCACAACAGACAATTTTCTAGACAAGAAATTTCCTCCCTTCTGCGAAAATATGGTTGATATTCTTCTTGTTTAACCTTTTTCGGCCACCCATGTAACACCCACTCTAAAATCTGTTTAGTTACAGGATTTTCAGTTGTCCACTTTGCAATAGTTTTAGAAGTAATAGGCCAATTATCATTATTTGAAACAAACATTATTTCCGCAGTATTACTCACTATATTTACAGTTTCTGGGAGAGGTAATCTACTTAATGCGTCAGCATTATTATTATTTTTACCCTCGCGATACTCAATTGTATAATCATAACCAGCTAACATTAATGACCATCTCAGCATTCTCGGTGATAATGTATCAGGTACCTTTTTTACAGGATCAAATAATCGAATTAAAGGTTTATGATCTGTTATAATTTTAAATTTTTTTCCAGCTAAATATTGGTGAAATTTAGTGACACCAAACATTATAGATAAAGCTTCTTTATCAATCATTGCATAATTCCTTTCAGTTTTATTTAAAGTTCTCGAAGCATAAGCAATAGGTTTCTCTTTACCCTCAACAATGTGGCTTAAAACTGACCCTATGCCATATTCAGAAGCATCACAGTTTAAAACTATATCTTTGTTTACATCATATAATTCTAAAACAGGAGATGTACATAATAATTGTTTCACTTTTTGAAACGCCTTTTCATGCTTTTCTGACCATGTTCAGTTTACATTATTATCTAATAATCTATGTAAAGGTTCTAAAACATCTGAAATATTAGGCAGGAAGTTTCTATAATAAGAAATTAAGCTTGAAAATTAACGCAATTGAGACACATTATTTGGAATAGGAGCATTCAAAATAGCATTAACTTTTTCTGGGATAGGTCTAATTCCTTCCTGAGATATTTTATGACTTAAATAAGAAATTTCCGAAACTATAAATTTTAATTTTTCCTTATTTAATCTTATACCATGCTCAGAAAAGCATTTCAGAACATTTTCAACTCTTTCAGAATGTTCTGATTCATTACTAGCACTAATGATTACATCATCTAAAAATACACCAACATATTCAAAATTTTTTAATATATTTTCAATTTTTCTTTGAAACATACCAGGAGCACATTTTACCACAAATGCTAATCGTAACACATTAAACAAACCTTTATGTGTATTTATAGTCAAAATTTTGCTACTTTCAATATCTACAGGTTATTGTAAATATGCATCTTTTAAATCAAAAACAGTAAAAGATTTACCACCTGATAATTTAGAAAATAATTCTTCCATTCTCGGAAGGGGATAATTATCACTTTTAGTATTAGAATTAACTGTTGCTCTATAATCACCACATATTCTAACAGAACCATTAGGCTTAGGAACAATTACTATAGGACTAGCCCATTCTGAATGATCAATAGGTTTTAATATACCCTCATTAGTTAATAGTTCCAATTCAACATCAGTAGCTTTTCTTAAAGAAAAAGGAACAGGTCGAGACTTAAGAAAAACTGGTTTTGCATCTTTTTTTTCAATTTTATTGACGCGGGAGGACCCTTGATTGTTCTGATCCCGTCAGCAAAAACATTAGGAAAATTTCTAATTAAATCATCTTTCAAAATGCTTTTAATCATATTTATATTACGCCAAAATAATTTTGATGCTTTTAACCAAGTTTTTCCGATTAGACTCGGACCCTCCTCTTTAATAATTAACATTTTTAAATCAGGTATAGAATATTCATCAACCACAGCATTTACTTTTAATTCCCCCAAAACAGTTAAAGAATCTTTAGTATAAGTTTGTAGCTTAATATTAGATTTAATTAAAGGCAGCTTACCTGGGAACAATTTATGAGCAACACTTTTACTTACGATAGTATGAGCCGCACCGCTATCAATTTCAAATTGTATATTTACACCATTTATTTTAACAGATTTTACCCACGACAGATTATTAAAGTTGTCGTTCATAAAATTTAAACAGTATTCTTCCTGAACAGTTTTAATTTTTCTGTTCTTAAAAGGTTTCTCACTTTTCATTCCAAATTTTCGATTTCTGCAACAAACTTTAAGATGACCTGATCGATGGCAAAAATGACATTCTGCAGATTTAAAAGGGCATAACTTGGGGTTATGATTTTTAGAACATCTATAACACGGTTTCTTAGGCGCGTATTTATCTTCTTTAGGCTTAGGTGCATGAGTATACTTCTCTACTTTCGATTTCTCTCCTTTCGGACCACGCACTTGATTGACAGTCGTATTATCTCCAATGTGTAGGGATTTTACTCCAGCCTCAGCACACTCGAAAGACTCAGCTATTTCTATCGCTGTTTGGAACGTTAAGTCTCTAGAATCCAGTAATTTTTGCTGTATTTTCTCATCCTGGATCCCAAATATCAACTGATCACGGAGGCGGTCATTAAGCGTATTTCCGAAATTACAACGTTCGGATAAACGACGTAAATCTCGTACGAACTCGGCTATATTTCCTCCTTGCTTCCTTAGTCGTTTCTGGAACTTAAATCGTTCCACAATTTCACTCGGGCGTGGTGAAAAATGATCTTTAGCTTTCTTTAAAAGATCCTCGTAACTGATTTCTTTCAGCGTATTCGGAACAATTATATCACGTAAAATAGCAAATGTTGTTGTTCCCACAGAACTTAATAATATGTTCTTTTTCATTTCATCATTTTTGATGCTATTTGCTGAGAAATAAAAATCAGTTTTCTCGACGTAAATAGTCCAAGGAACATTTTCATTATATTCTTCCAAGCGTCCCAGAGTAATTATTTCTTTCTCGGCCATTTTCCGTGCCAATTTTTCGTTTTCTCTTTCGAAAAAGATTTTTTTTTTCACAGGAAAAAAAATTTCACTGCTTTTTAGTTTGGGTTAAATTCCCATTTTCGTCGCCACTTTTATGACGCCGATCTCTTATTATAAACTAATTACTCTTAACTAAGGAAGAATACATAACTATAAGATTACTTATAGTTTATTATACACTATTTACAAAAGCCGCTCAAGAGCAGCTATCAGAACAAGTCACATTTTACAACTGCGCGGAACATTTTGGTAACATGCGCTACCTTACAATTCCAGACTGTCCGTGTATGGTGCTGCCATCTATTAATACAGATCGCTACTATTATTGAGATATGACAGATATACAATAAGTAACATTAAGAGAATGTTTAATAATTATGTAATGGAATTTATTAAAATTGTGCTACTATAAAATACTAAGTTTTAGAAATTTCAGAACTTTTCTTACAATTCGTGATGCAATGAAGGAAAAACAATATAAAAAATGTTAGTTAATTTCTAACAGTGCATTCTATTTATTAATCGTTTGCAAATCCATATTTTTTACGAAGTAGAAGAAAATTACGAATGTTTATTTTTTCTTTTTAATTTCTTTTCAAAACTGCAAAATAAAAGTATTTATGGAAAGATCTTAACGTATAATAAATATAATCGGAGAACAATTGTATATTTTATGAGATAAATTAAATAAAAAAAAAAGATTTTAAAGTTATTTTTATCGTAAAAATGTATTTAACCTATTTTTGAAATACAATTCGCCAATCCTTTTATACTTTCAAAGAAATAGAATACTAAACATCATAAAAAGAAATAATAACAATAGCAATAGAACAGTTTCTAAATTTTAATCTGTATTGAAAATTTATTGAAACTTTTTTAACAATTTACATACTTGAACTTTAAATAATAAAATAAAACGTAATTTCCACACCTAAAAATAAATAGGCATTTCTAAAGTAATCCAAAAGAAATCGTTAACCTAATCAGATTAGGACAGTCAAGTAATAATTTTAATTAGAAAATTTAGTCATTAATGGGCGCTCTAAAATTTAAGGCTTTTACGAAATTTTTTAAAGAATTGCTTTTTTACGAGAATCGATTATTTAAAAAGTATGCATAAAAGCGCATTTATGAAAAAGTTAAGTAGGAAACTTTATTTCGTGTATTTGATATATTAAAAAATTTCAATTTTGGAAGTATGTTAAAAAAAAAAAAAAAAAAAAAAAAAAAAAAAAAAAAAGGTGCGGCGATGGATTTAAGAACTCATCGTTGACATAACACAGAACAATGAGACAAAAATTATTTCCTTTTTAGTCTCAAAACTAAAAAACTAAATAGCCGAATTAAAAAAAAATAATAAAAAATAATTTAATAGTCGACCATTTGGAATTTTTTTTTTTTGACTTAATATTTTAGACATAGTTTTAATTTTGGGGCATTTCGACAATAGAAGCCGAGAAAGATAAGAGGTTAAAAATCGAAAGCAGTTCCACCGAATCATCCACAGATCGTGACAAATTACCTTCGTAACAAAATTTAACCGAAAAATCTAAATTTCGTCCACCAAATTCCGTCGCATCCTCTTCAACAACAAAGGTCAAACTACAGACGACCAAAACCTTAATCGATAAACTCTCCAAGTCCCGTTTCGAGAATAAAAACAGTTTACAAATCGAAAGCTGCTCCACCGAATCATCCACAGATTGCGACAAATTACCTACGTTGAGCTCAATTTTTCCTGGTTAGAATCGACCGATTGTAAAACGACGTGGCTAGTGGATTGGAGCTCCTCGAGACACGGGCATTTACTATCAATCATTTAAAGATTACATTTCTTCCTTTTTTGCGTTCGTAATTTATTCTGTAATCGATTTTCATAGCCTACATAATCAGTTGAAGACTTCGATTTTTGCTTTGCAAGACAATTTTCATTTCGGTGTCGCTCTTCGGCTTTGGATTTTTCCATATCTGATAATTTGCGCCTACCCATTTTGTAACTTTTTCAATTTTTAACGATTTTATGCCTTTCGATTACCTTTTCAAATAAAAATTCTTCTAAAAGTAAAGAACATCGTTGAACTTTGTTAGAAAAAATAAAATGCGAGCATCATTTGACCCCATCCTCGACCGAAAACAACAACCATTTCCAAATGGTTAAAAATGAATTTTTAGTAAAATGGCTTCAATAAAAAAAAATGTAAATTTTAAACCAAATATTGCATTACCTGAAATAAGAGATAAAGTTGATTGATTAAAAAGTGGCGAAATTACAGTGTCAGAAAATTTAGAAAATGCGGATTTGATTCAAATAAGTAAAACTTAAAGTTTTTGTTACTATTAAAGCGGTCTACTTACTATAGTTCTTAAATTGGCAATTTGATTTATAAAATTGGATTTTCGTGTGTTTAAATTATGCTTTAAGCGAGAAAAAAATGTAGACCGGCAGAATTTGTGTTACTCATTATGGAGAAAATCCTTTAAAATATAATTAAATATTTGTGCGCAAAAGTTATTATTTTTTAAAAGTTGAAACATGTTTTAACATAGAAAACATTGTATTTGTAATTGTAAATGTTATAAAATTGATTTTTTTTCATGCGAATTAGAGAAATTATTAAAAAAGTCAATAATGCATACATTTAATATGAGTTGTCTTATAAAATTACATGCAATACGGTGCTGCCACATGCGACTATTTTTCAATTCTATCTCCCATCACTTTTTCAAAACAAGAATCTTTGACATGTGCATTTCCAACATGTGCATGATAAATATACTACAAAATGTGTATTTTAAAAATAGTGTTACGAATAGAACATAAAAACAGTTCGTGGCAGCCCTAGCGATAGATAATAAAATAGATACCTTCATAAAGAAATTTCCTCTAGTGCTTGAAATTAATAATTTTGAGTGAAATAAAAAAAAAATAAAGACTTTATAAAGTTAAGCGAAATTTCCTTTCACGATTAATTCATCAAACATAAAATTTCACTTTGATCATTTAGAAAATAGAAAATCTTATAAGCATAAAATTAAATTCTGGATAATGTTTTCCACTATAAGACTTACCAAAAAGCTTCGCGAAAATGGCTTTTTTTCTTTCTCTTTTACTTTTATCTAATTTAAATAACGTAAAATCTAAGATCTTAAGAATATTTAAGAACTATTAAATGAATAATTTAAATACGCCTCAAAGACATCGTATTTTTTTATTTGCCAATAACTACATATTTTTTAATTCGAAACTCAGAATTTTCCTTTAACGGATAGGTTGTTTACTGCATAATAGTACCGCAAATATAAAATATATATTAGATTAGATTTAGTTTGGAAAAAATGATAAAAAATTTTTTTATTTCCAGAAAATACCAAAAATGCGTAATGTTGAATGTATCCGACCTTGATATGTCTGATTTATAAATGTGTGGGATTTTTTTTAATTTCCTTCATAGACGATGTTAATATAGCTTTTAAAAAATAGTGTTCTATAATGTGTAATATTTTAAGAATGACTTATCAAAAATTTAAATGTAATATCATTTATATGAATTTACTATTTAAACTATCTGATGTCAGGCTTTTTGACTGCAAAAATGTATTTTGAACTCCAGAAATGTTTTGGAAAAATAACCTTGTACATGAATGACTAGCTGTATAGTAACGCGATATTTTTCACTGTGTGAAATCTTTCGATTTTCCTAAGAAAAATTAAATCTAATTTTTTTATAAAAACAATTAAATTATTTAGTAGTTTTAACAAATTTCTCATTATACGTAAGAAATCATATTTAAAAAGAAGTTTCGGTGAAGTTTAACACAGCTACATTTATCAAATTACGCTATTCCAATACAATTACATTAGAGTACTTTTATACACGAATGGAGATATACGCGTTAACAAAAAGGAAATTTTGATAGATTTGATAGCGACCATTTTCAGCCTATAGCAAACCAGCCAACTTGTATACTTTTTGCTTCCATTAAAATGTAATAAAATCGTTGTATTTCGCCTTGTGCAAAATGTACTATTAAATTTTATTGGTAATAAAAAGCTGCACAAGTTTCAGCACGTACATGTAGATATGTTAGTACACTCTCAAAAATAATTTACTTAAAAATGAGAACTTCCATGTACTCGTATTTTTTTAAGTACAATTGCTTCAAAACGAAGTACATTGTTAAAAATAATCTACTTAAAAATGAACATTTCTATGTACTCATATTTTTTAAGTACAATTGCTTCAAAAAGGAGCATTAATCTACTTAAAAATGAAAATTTCTTTGTACTCGATTTTTTTAAGTACAATTAATTCAGAAACGAGTACATGATATTTTGAAGTTGTGTATACTTATACTTGATTTATAAATGTATGCAGAAATGAATACATATATTTTGTATATTTTAAAGTCTTAATATTCATGTTTAAATCCTATGTGCTCAAAAATATGAGTTTTCTGATAAACCCTTTTCTAATAGCGAATTGACAGTAGGGATTTCCAAGCTTTTATTTAAAGATATGTCTATCTTTGTTAGAATTTTTAAATTATAATACACACTTTCCAAATTTATTTACAATTTCATTAGAAATGTTAAAGAAGAAAATTTAGTTTAAAAATTGTTTTATTAGAAATTAGAATATTTAAGAAAGGGAAAATTCATCTCTGCTGTTAGCGATCTTCCGTAGCTGATTCATAAAAGGTGTCATTTGGAAGCTACTGGTAACTGCTCTTATAGCACAGTTAGTACAATACTGATCTCCCACCTAGAGGACTCGGGTTCAAATCAAGGGGTGGCTCATACACAAAATTTCAAGAATTAAGGTAGTAAATTCGTTGTTCTTTACTTCAAAGATTGTAATTCTTCGCGATTAAAAATCGTGATTTGTCGGTTGTCTGTAATTTCGCTTTTTTTTTCTTATAGTGTATGTGTGTTTCTTTCTATACATACTTATTTTCGAGCCCCTGTATGTACTCAAAAAAATGAGTACATGCGTTTTTCAAATTTAAGAGTTAAGTACTCGGAGCTATTTTAAGATTGGGAAGTGCTCAATAATTAGTTCAATTTACTTATTTTTAAGAATAGTGTTTTAACAGTGTAGAATGCAAATGGCACCTGACAATGCAATTGGTACACAAACTCAACGGAAGGCGTTAAACTCATTAAAAAAATCTCGGCATATCATATGAGCATCTAATAACATTAAATTTTTTCATTTGTTAGTATCATCAGTATTAGTTTATCTTCTAGAAGAGAAATAGCTTAGGCAGCAATGAGTAGGCTCAGAGCTGTTTCCTTGTGTTAGAAAATACATTAGGTCAACAAATTAGTTGGGCAAAAAGAATGATTTATTGAATGGTATTGACAGGGGAAAAAAGTAAATATTGTTGTAAGATAGAAAAATAATTCAAGTTTACCATTATCACAAATATTTGATCGTGACTCTGCAAATGTTCCATCGGTAAATCTTTTCTTGCCATAGATTTGTCAGCAATTTTCCGTCGATCAAATTAATTGTAATACAGATTCTTGATTTTAATTCAGGAATGGATACAGGACGTGGCGGCTTGTACACTTGATCCTTTACAAAACCCCACAAACCGAAATCGACCGGTGAAATATCTTGTGATCGTGGCGGCCATTGAATAACACCTCCGCTCGATAAGCCATAGTGTCAGTTATGACATCTAACGCCATCTATGAATAAACTTCGGAAATCCCAGCTAGAAAAAGTTTGCACAAAAAGTGTAAAAAAAAGTGCACAAAAAGCGAGCGTATTTGGCACCTCTGCTTATGCATAATAAGTGCACACTGAATTGTGTGCAAAAAGTGCATACCTAAATTGTTCACTTTTTATGCACAATCAGGGGTGCCAAATACGCTCGGATTTTGTGCACTTTTATTTTACACTATTTTTGCATACCTAAATTGTGTACTTTTTATACACAATCAGTGGTGCCAAATACGCTCGGATTTTGTGCACTTTTTTTTATACTTTTTTTGCCTACCTAAATTTTATACTTTTTATGCACAATCAGTAGTGCCAAATACGCTCGGATTTTGTGCACTTTTCTTTGTACACTTTTTTTGCCTACCTAAATTTTACCACAAAAAGGCTTTATTATTGCATTTTAAATATATTGCTATCACATCATACATAATTCACACTGCAACAATAAAATTAATAATACGACCAAACCAGTGTTGAATTCAGGGGGTGGCCCGGGAAGTCATCCCTCCCCCAGAAAATTTGAGATTTTGCCTTTTCAATGGTCATAAAATGCAACCCCCCCTCCCCAGAACTCTATAATGTCCCCCCCCCCCCAGATTCGCAAAAGTCCCTCCCGCAGAAAAGCGTCTGAATTGAACACTGGACCGAACAGCAAGCGTAAATTTATTGGTGTACCTGTAACGGAAACAGTGGCACAACAGAAAGCTGAGCAATATATATTCTTATAACAGCATGAAATTAAAAAAACAAAAAAAATTAATATATATATTTCTGAAATAAATCCACAAAAATGAAATTTCAATAAATATAACTAAAATACCTTAAATTGAACCTCAGAACATACGATGAAGCTGTATTTTAAATTTAAAACATTATGATGGAATTTTCACAATTTTTTTTAATTTCTAATTACAGCTAAAGGTAAATGCTTGTAAAAAAAAAAAAAAATCACTGATGTACAGTACATGTTTTAGAAGAAAAAATTTTCATGAATTCATAATTCAGTACAAAAAGGTTTAAAGACAAATAAATCTAAAACTGCAGTCAGAAACTGATAGTTGTGCTGTTTGTTTAGTTGAATCTGAGAAAATAAGGGTTATGTTTACATTCATGTCAGTATATTGTTTGTTTTCGGATAGCAAAGCCTTCCATTCTTTTGTGCATGTGTCAGGTCTTCTTTGATTTTTGTCAAAATAGCGGGTGAACGGCATTTGTTTAGTTGAGCGCCAATCAGGGCCGAAACTAGATTGTTTTGAGTCCGGGGGATAGATTTTGGCACCCCCCCCTCCTCATACACAATAAAAGTTATTGCCGCAGGTATCCTATGCAAAAAAAGAAATAAAAATAATTTAATAAATGCTAACAACAAATATGTAAACAAGGCTCCCATAGGATTAACATTAGCTTGAGCATTAAGAGCCTACACTAGGCTCTATAAGAAACTGGATCACTAATGTTAAACCTATGGGAGCGTTCTTTTTTAAATTTCTCACTTGCATATTAATAGTTTCAAATGATTTTTTTTTTCTTGCTTAAAAAGAATTCTAACCATATTAGTGTTTTCTTTATAGATTTTGGTGGATACTTTATAGATTTGGTGGCTGCACGGCATCTGTGGGGATGCCGTGCAGCAGGAACCGCGTGGTAATGCTTTCTCGTTGGAGAACAGGTGACACCGGTATTTCTTCCAATTCTTGGATGTCTAAGATTTGTTGCGCTGTTTCTAGAGAGCTTGTCGTTGCTAAGAGTTTCCCTCGCCGGGTTAGTTTCAACTCATTAATTTGGTCATGACTGAATAATTTATTGAATCCCGTTCTTTAGACGACGCGGGTGTATGCTTGGGAGAGCCCCATTTGCTTCTAAAAAGATTATACGGTACTTTTCGGTTAGCCGGGCACCAGTGTTATGTACACATAAATATATATGTATATACACATGTATGTATACATATATTGTATATATACACATATATACATGTATATCCACATATATGTATATCTATACATATGTATATAGACATATACATGCATACATAATACTAGCGCCCAAGCTAACCGAAAAGTACAGATTTTAATTTCCTCGTACATATCACTCTGCAGCACTTGTATTCAGGCCCTGTTTATGGAATAGGTCCGTGAAGCCCGTGCTTACCCACTGAGATATAAAAGGGCCCCCAATTTTACTTTTCAAAACTAATTATTAGAAAAAAGAAACTCAATCAGGGTAAAAAAATGCATTTTTTTTCTTTTGAAATTTTTTGTTCTTACTATGTGGCAATTTGTAAATCACAAAAGATATTTTGAAGTTTAAATATCCTCAACTGTAGTTCCATATTTGTCATTTACAAAATAAATTGGTTATTTACAATTAAAAATATAATAAAATACTTTTTCATAGTATGTATATATAGGTAGTTAGTTTTAGTTTAATATTAAAAGTGTTATTTACTCTAAACTTTGATGGTAAAATTTCAAATTATTTAAGCATACGAAAAAGGGATTTAGTAAATAAAAAAGCAATTTGTAAAGCATACGAAAAAGGGATTTAGTAAATAAAAAAGCAATTTGTAGAGTAATAGGGGCCCTGTGTGACGTCGGGCTTCCCCTACTTCCAAGTGTTAAGCGGGCCCTGCTTGTGTTATTTCCTTTGGTGAGATATCCAAATAATAAACGTTAAAGTTTTCCTGAACTGAAGATACGCCGTTTGCTACTGTTGCGAAATCACCTAACTCCTCTTATCCCTTGAATAAAAAACAAGAACAAAAACGCACCTGCAGTGTGTTACGTCAGACCGAATGATCCTATTGCGCAAGAGCGGACAGAACTTGTTTTCCTTTTTTCTTTGAGAATTGACTCAGATTTAGATTAGAACAGAAACTAGATATGAACGTAGAGAAAAGAGAATAACTTTTAAAAAAGAAAACTTTAATACTCGAATTGTAATATAATGTAAATAATTTTTGTTTTGTGAGTGTCTAAGCATGTTGTGTACGTCTACAAGAATGTTTAATGTAATATAGGTTTTTTTGTTTCGAAGATTCAAGACTTATTATTTGGATGTTGTATTATTTAAAGCATAGAATCCCCGGCCATTTCTCCTTATGCGAAGGAAAGAACAGGTAGGACATTTAACTTTTATTTTATGATTGTATAAGTTGAAAGCTTTTTATTAGATAATAAGATTAATAAGAAAATTAGAAACAAAGAATAAGATCAATAGTAACATTTTGGCATCCCTTTCGTGATATAACCTAATTATGAGATAAATAGAATAAGATATTAAGATATTAGAATAATTAGAAATTATTTATCAAGCTATTTAATTTGAAGAACTGAAAAAATATTGAGAACTGTTGAACATATAGAGAATTGTACTTTTTAATAGAATTTAGTTGTTGTTATTAGTTCGCAATGGCTGAAAGTTTAGTTATCGCCAAAAAAGAAAGAGCTGTGCTATGTGAAAGCATAAATAAGTTTATAAATAAAATATAAGCTATTTTGAAAGAGGGAGAACCAGACATTTTTGATTTGGAAGAGGTAGTGGAACAGTTAAGTGTGACAGAAATGGAACTGACACGAGCAGACGGGGAAATTAAAAAATTGTTGCAAGAAACACAATTAGATACAGAATTACAGGGCGCTCGCGAATTTAAAGAGAAAATTACGTCATGGCGCTTTAGAGCAAACAGAAAAATAAAAGAGTTAGATAAAAGAAAACACAGGATGATTCGTTTTCTAAACGAGAAAATCCCTTAAAGGAAAACGTAAGCATTAAATTACCGAAACTAAATATCGCAAAATTTTCTGGGGATTTTGTTGAATGGCTTTCGTTTTGGTCAGCTTTTGAAACAACCATTCACAACAATGACACATTAGATTCAGTAGATAAATTTAACTATTTAAAAAGTTTTCTAGCCCCCATTCCATTAAAAAATATAGATGGATTTTGTGTCACTGCAGAGAATTATTTAAAGGCCGTCGATATTTTGAAAGAAAGGTACGGGAATAAGGATATGTTAATTTCGGTACATACAAATAAACTTCTTAATTTAACTCCACTCAGACACTCGAATGACACCAAATCATTTCGAAAACTTTTTGATGAGATACAAACGAACATTAGAAGTCTAGAGTCGCTTAACATTTCATTAGACTCTTATGAAAGTTTATTATCCCCCATTTTATTTAAATTATTACCGAGAGACCTAGTTTTGGAATTTAATAAAACGCATGAAGACCCAATTAATGTCCAAGATTTAATATCGTTCTTACATAAGCAATTAATATCCAGAGAGAAAATGTATGCGTCATCACTGAATGAAATAAATGAAAAATCAACACAAAATAATTATGTTGCGCAGTCATTTAGGAAAAATCCTTCCTTTCCCCCCCGAGTCAATAAATTTAATACGCAGAGTAATAAATTTGATTCTCCGAATAGAAAATTGCCGTCAGCGAGTGATTTATTGGTTCAGAGCGAAAATGACACTACTTGTGGATTTTGCTTTGGCAGGCACCAGACAAATAAATGTTTTAGCACTTGTAATTTACCGTTTGAAAAAAGACTTGATTTACTGAGAAAGAGAGGCCTTTGTTATATTTGTTTATCCCGCGGACATATTGGGAAATACTGTGTATCGAAGGATTTATGCGGTATTTGTAATTCGAGACACGCCCAGATAATGTGTAATAAAGAAATAAATTCAAAAGGGAAATCTACTAATTCAGAGAGTAGCGATGTTACGAGACCAATGCTGTCAAATCAGGATATAATTTCTAATGTCTATTTACAAACTTTGATAGTGGAGATCCGTAATGATAATCAATCTTCCGAATTTATTCGTATCATTATAGATACTGGGAGTCACAATAGCTATATAACTAGATATGCTGCAAATAAATTGAAATTAAGGAAAATTCGATCAGAAACAATTAGACACGGACTATTCGGAGGGGTAGAAAAAACGAGTAAACATAATTGCTATGAATTTACTATCAGTAATTTAGATCATAGTTTCCGATTTAAAATACAAGCTTTAGATGAAGGAAAAATTTGTTCAGGAGTAAATTTATGCCGCGATAGCGAAATGATAAAAATCTTAGAAAAAAGGGGAGTTCATCTGACCGATGTTCGTGAAAATAATCGACTACGTTTATATGAGAATAATCCGGAAGAAGTACACATTTTAATCGGCGCTGACATGGCGGCAAAATTATTCACAGATAATATAAAATATTTTCCTGATTTGGGTATAACAGCTTTTGAAACAAAGTTAGGCTGGACAATTATGGGGAAAACAGAGGGTAATGGAAATGATTCAGAAAGTTCGTTGTCAGTTCTATCGCTGTCATTATTTACTTCAAATGCCAGTTTATCACAACTGTGGAACTTAGATACCTTGGGTATCACTAATGAAGATTATAAAAATAAAGACGATTTAGCAAGAGAGACTTATAACCATTTTCTTGAAACAGTCAAACGTGATGAAAGTGGCCGCTACGAAGTGACACTACCCTGGATTGTTGATAATTCAATTTTAGCGAGTAATCGCGTATTAGCAGAGAAACATTTGCGCAAGACAGAACAAAAACTTATCAAAACAAATAAGAAAACAGAATATGAAGAAATTTTTAATTTGTCGAAGGATAATAATATTATAGAAGAAATTTCAGACGATAAGGAGAATAAAGTACATTTCTTACCCCACAGACCAGTAATTAAAGAAAATAGTGAAACGACGAAAATGCGACCAATTTTTAATGCCTCCGCACATAATGCAAACTCTCCTTCTTTGAACGACTGTCTCACAAAGGGACCTAATTTGATTGAAATAATTCCGAGTATTTTGAATCGTTTTCGTAAATACAAAATAGGTATTTCTTCAGACATTGAAAAAGCATTTCTTCAGACATTGAAAAAGCATTTCTCCAGATATTAATCACAGAAAAAGATCGCGATTTTTTACGCTTTCTCTGGTTCGACTCCAAACATAATTTGAAAGTTTATAGACATTGTCGCGTAGTCTTCGGACTCACTTCAAGCCCGTTTTTATTAATGGGTACACTAAACCATCTTTTAAGTCAAGTACCCGAACAGTAGGAAAATACAGCACGAATTTTGAAAGATTCATTTTACATTGACAATTCCATTACTAGTTTAAAATCGATCGCAGATACTGGAAAATTTATAACAAAATCACAGTGTATTTTATCATCAGCTCATTTTAATTTAAGATGTTGGCGATCAAATTTGCCTCAGGCCATGATCGATGTTTCTGAAGAAAATACAAAGTTAGCACCAGTTTTGGGATTGGTCTGGGACTTAGAGCAAGATAGATTAATGTGTAAAATAGAAGAAAAAATTGAAACGAAAGAACCACTGACAAAGAGAAAAATTTTATCGGTTACCCAAAAGATTTTTGACCCCATAGGATTCTCCGCCCCGAGCACTCTTATTCCAAAATTAATTCTTCAGGAAACCTGGAAACAGAAATTAAAATGGGATGAAGAATTTCCTGAAAATTTAAGAAAACTGTTCGACTTCTGGTTAAAACAAATTAAGTTTTTACAAGAAATTCAAGTTCCACGTTGGTTGAATGTATCGCCCGAAAATGAAAATAACATTTCCTTGCATACCTTTTCCGATGCGAGTAGACACGCCTATGCCACTTGCGTGTATCTTAGATGTCAAACACAAGAAGGAGTTAAAGTTCAGTTAGTCAATGCTAGAAGTAGAGTAGCGCCCATTAAAGAACTCACAATTCCTTGACTGGAGCTACTCTCGTGCCTCATTGGAGCTAGACTTGCTAAAACTATCATGAGTGATCTTCAGTTAAAACCAGAGAAGACAATCTTTTGGAGTGATTCCTCAGCAGCTTTTGGGTAGATAAGAAGAGAACAATCTTGGGGTACATTTGTCCACAATAGAGTTTTAGAAATCAGAAGCCTTACCCAAGTTGAAGATTGGCGACATATACCAGGAAATTTAAATCCGGCAGACCTCCCATCCAGAGGATGTTCCTTTGAGCAATTGGAGATATCACGATGGTGGGAGGGACCAGCTTGGCTGTATTTACCTGAAGATCAGTTGCCACAACCGGAAGAACACCCTGACGAGGATATAATAAATAAAGAAAGGAAAAAGACAATCCTAACACTTTTAGACAATGAAGACACTGATTTACACCGTTTTTATCGAAATTTTTCCTCTTATAGAAAAAACATAAAAATGATTGCATTTATATATCGTTTTTATAACAACACAAGAAAGAAAGAAAGAATTTCATCACCTAACATCTTCGTTGATGAATTTGAAAAAAGCAGAAAAAATACTACTCAGATTAGTACAAAAGGAATCCTTTTCAGGAAACACAGATCCCAAATTAAGAGCCTTAAGACCATTAGAAGATAAAAACGGACTTTTGAGAGCAAAAACAAATATAATCTGTAGACAAGACAAAGAAGATTTTCGTTATCCAATAATTTTGCCCTTAAAACATCCTGTGGTACAAAAGTTAATTTTTGAAAAACATTTAGAAAATCATCACGCTGGAGTTAGCATACTGATGGCTCAACTTCGAGAAAATTTTTGGATTTTGAAATCAAGAAAGTATATCAGAAACGTCATTAGACAATGTGTTAAGTGTCAAAGATTCCAAACACCCAGAACAGAGGTCGAACCAGGAATCCCACCTGAAGACAGAATCAGAGATGCAGCTATATTTGAAGTGGTGGTAGTCGATTTAGCCGGTCCTCTATACTTTGCCGATGTTTCAAAGGTGTGGATAGCTTTATTCACCTGTGCTATCTATCGAAATGTACATTTCGAGTTGATACATCTTTATCAGCTGAATGCTTTATGCAGTCCCTAAGAAGATTTATAGCACAGCGAGGCAGACCATATATAATTTACTCAGATAACGGAAAGAATTTTGTTGGCACTAACAGAGCCCTTTCTAGTGTGGATTGGCAAGCTATAAGTACATTGGCCTCCATTCAGAAGATCAGATGGAAATTCAAACCCCCTTCAGACCCCTGGTGGGGAGGGTGGTGGGAACGCCTCGTGCGAACAGTGAAAGATATTTTAAGAAAAGTTTTGGGTCGCGCCTCCTTAAATTACGAAGAACTGAGCACAATACTCTGTGACTGCGAAAATGTTGTCAATTCGAGACCGATAACATACATCTCCGAAGATAATCGCGATCCCGAACCTTTAACTCCATTGATGTTCCTTCAAGAACTGCCTACATCCGGTGTCCCAGATATAGATGCATTAGACTCCCAAGATCTTAACAGACGAGCAAGATATCGTCAAAGAATAAGAAATGATCTGCGAAACCGATTTAGAACGGAGTACTTAGGATAGCTGCGGCAACAGTCTATGAAGAAGAATTCCAAACCTTTGCAAATAGGAGACATCGTTCTTCTGGAAGATACCAACAAAAGACGTCTTCACTGGCCTTTAGCCAAAATAATCGATATATTTCCCGGAAAAGACAAAATAGCAAGAGTGGCCAAAGTAAAACAGAAAATGGCATTTTCCTCCGTCTTTTCCAACGCCTGTTTCCTTTAGAAATTGATGCAGCTAGCAATTCCCCATCAGATAACATAATTCAACAGAAAGTGAACTTTAATATCCATAATGAACAACGAAAGACTACTCCAGAAGTCGATCAGACTAGAATCAGTGTAGAAAAGAACCAACCCAGTGACAGAGATATCTCTCCTGTGGTTACCAGAAGTGGGCGACTAATGAAACCGCCTCTGAGACTCCGATCTGGACTTCTAAATTGTTGAGTTCCTCCCATGGATCACAACTCAAGATAGGAGGATGTTGCGAAATCACGTAACTCCTCTTACCCCTTGAATAAAAAACAAGAACAAAAACGCACCTGCAGTGTGTTACGTCAGACCGAATGATCCTACTGCGCAAGAGCGGACAGAACTTGTTTTCCTTTTTTCTGTGAGAATTGACTCAGATTTAGATTAGAACAGAAACTAGATATGAACGTAGAGAAAAGAGAATAACTTTTAAAAAAGAAAACTTTAATACTCGAATTGTAATATAATGTAAATAATTTTTGTTTTGTGAGTGTCTAAGCATGTTGTGTACGTCTACAAGAATGTTTAATGTAATATAGCTTTTTTGTTTCGAAGATTCAAGACTTATTATTTGGATGTTGTATTATTTAATGCATAGAATCCCCGGCCATTTCTCCTTATGCGAAGGAAAGAACAGGTAGGACATTTAACTTTTATTTTATGATTGTATAAGTTGAAAGCTTTTTATTAGATAATAAGATTAATAAGAAAATTAGAAACAGAGAATAAGATCAGTAGTAACAGCTACGGTGCCATCCTCCATCTTGCTGTCGTTCATTTCTCCATTATTCTCAGTGAGGGCATTTTAATCCGTTGCAGTTTCTTCACTTTCATTTTTAGAAGATATAAATCCCTTTTTCCTAGTATTAGGCTTTATCATTTTTCAAGTCTGAAGTTTCGATCCAGTTGAGCTCATATTCTAAGCAACAGATATTTTTTTACATATTTTAGTAAAAGTTTTACTCTTACTTCTTACAAATTTCGCTAATAATAACACCACACCGGCCACGCAGCTCGATCTGTAGCTCGATGCATGTAAACACAAGAGGAGTGTTGAGTTGAATTGCAGCTACACATACGAAAATAAAAATCAAGGCCGTTCTCGAGATAGATTTTTCGCTGTCAGCCAAACGAGATCGACTAATCAGAAGCCTGTATTTTTTTGACCTTTTAATTGTCTGCAAATATGCAGGCTTCTGATTGGTCAATCTCGTTTGGCTTGCCCAAATGTTTAAATAGAAATTTGAAATAAATTAATAATAAATAAACGTTTTTCATTTGATTTTTGAAAGCAGAAGTAATTTTCATAATAACTGGAATTTATGCTTAATAGAGGATAAGGGATGCATTTAGTAATCATCAAAAAGAAGAGTGTTTGCGTGAGTGTGTGTGGGAGGGGGGGGGAGGGGGGAGTCCACTGCCCTTCCCTCGACTTTAGAATTTAACTAGCTAAATTTTCTTTTTTTGATAATTTTGAAAACTTCATAAAATTCATTCTTTTCGAAGAATTTAAAATAAAAGAGGAAGTAAGGAATTTTCTGATAAGGGTAGGGAGCATTGGAGGGCCATTGCTCCTCCCTGCATTTTAAAATTTGATTAATTAAAATTTATTTTTTTCCTATTTTGAAATACAGAGTCAAATTTATTATTTACGTGTAACTTAAAATAAAGATAAACTAAGAATTTTCCTTTGGGGGAAGGGGGCTTAGGAGGGCCATTTCCCCTCCCTCGATTTAAAAATTTAACTAACTAAATTTTATTTTTCTCCGATTTTGAAAAAAAAAAATTATTCTTTCAAGTAACTTAAAGTAAAAGTGGAACTGTGGATTTTCTGTTAAGGAGGGGGGGGGGGGAGGAGAGGTCCATTTTGCCCCTCCCTGGATTTTGAAACTTATTTAATTATAATGTCTTTTTCACCAATTTTGAAATGCACAGCAAAATTATTTATTTCGAGTACATTAAAATTAAAGAGAAACCAAGAACTTTTACTTGGGTAGAAGGGGTCATATGAGAGGTATTGCCCCTCCCTCGAATTTGATTTAAATTTGATTTAATCTAAATTATTTCTAAAATTTATTTTCAATGATTTTGAAAAACACAGTAAAATTTTCTCTTTTCGAGTAACTTAACATAAAAGAGGAATTAAATATTTTTCTGTAAAGTTAGAGGGTTTAGGTGAACCATTACCCTTGCCGCAGATTTTAAAATTTAATTAATTAAAATTCTTTTTTGCTTATTTTGAAAAACATAGTAAAATTTATTTTTTTCAAGCGACTTAAAATGAAGGGGGAACTCAGGAAATCACCGTTAAAGAAAGAGGGGGGGAGGAGATCCATTGCCTCTTCCTGGATTTTGAAATTTAAATAATTAAAATTTGTTTTTTTCTTATTTTGAAAAACATAGTAAAATGCAATTATTTCGTTTACCTTAAAACTAAAATGGAATTGAGAATTTTTTTTTTTTTTTTTTTTGGGGGGGGGGGGGTAAATATACTATTTAAAATAAAAATACTAATTTTTACATCCATAAAAAATATATAATTTTTAGAAAATTGGAATCTACAGCTTTTTTTTTTTTTTTTTTTTTGCATAAAAAATACACACTTTTCGCGAACACGGAATATTAATTTATTTTATGCAAAAAATGTGCACAGTTTTTGACAACATAGGATATACACTTTTTTGTATGTATAAAAAATACAGACAGTTTGCACAAAGGGTGCATACTTTTCGAAGTGTTAAAAAATAATCACTTTTTATGCACAAATTGTGTACAATCTATACTATTTTGCAAAAAAAGTGTAAACATTTTCTAGCTGGGATATTACTGCTAGTCTGACTTTCAACTAATTAATTTCATTCAATATTTCGGAAGTTCTTAAGTTGTGAAATTGCCAACTAAATTATACACACCCTGTATTAAAAGCCACGTTCTTCACTGCCCACTGTTTGACGTATTTGATTTAACGAAAATGTAGGTGGCTTTCTTCTATAATCTGTAGCATCGGCACTTACAACTAAACAAATTACAATAACTCTTTGATCTATCTGAGTCATGCAGCTACATTTTCTTGAAATTCGTAAAATGGCGTTTCAAATGATCCTCTAAGATTGCGGTGTTTCTTATTTTTGTTAATATTAAGGTAAATATAAAAATAAATCGCATGAACGCTGCTTTTGCATTTTTCACTACTAACACACACTGCTGGTTCTTACAATTGAACACAACACAGAGGACTGTACATGCGATTTAGGGTCAGGTGGGGGTAGTTATGACCAGGGAGTAATTATGACCGCCATCATATTGGAGCAAACTGTGCATGGTAAAATTTTGTTTTAAGCTTAGATATTAACCGCATAATGTATCATCTTAGATATTCTTTATTACTAGTCTGAATCCTTTTTGAGATCCGAATAGCAATTTGAACCTAAGTCTATACAATTTTTGATAAATGGATTTGTCACTTTGGAGTTCAAAGTGGTCAGAATTACCCCCAAACAAATGTGTATTGGCAAATATAAAGAGAAGATATAGTGGTCATAATTTCCACACTAGTGGTCTTAATTACCCCAAACTTATGTGAGTGTGAGTCTTTGGTGGGGTAATTATAACCATCCTTTTAACTTAAAAAACAGCTATGAGAATTAAAACTTTTAAAAGATATTCTTAAAGAATCACAGATACTTCCTATGTACTAAAAACACCACTTTCCCAAATAGAAATAAGCAAAAACAAAAATATTGAAAATGCAAAAAGTGGTCATAATTACGCCTCATGACTATATTTCACAATAAAGAGAAGCGAGTCATCACAAGGCTTATTACATTGCACCATTTTTTCACATTGCAAAAAACAAGAATGAAACACAGTGTGTTGCCAAACGCGCAAACTTAGAAAACGAAACTGACATGGATTCGAAGCGCGGCTCTGACTGTACTCATTGCTGTCGACGCTATTTCTCTTCTATACGATAAACTAATACTGATGATAGTAATAAATGAAATAATTTAAAGTTATTTACATGCCCATGTGATATGCCGAGATTTTTTAATGAAGATAACGCGTTCATATATATACAATAATCGTAATACATAATTTAAACAAATTAAAAACTTATTTTTGCATTTCCAATTTAATTAGAAAATTGCCAAAAAGCGTACTTCATCTGTTATTGCTCCTTTCTTCTTTATTCTAAAAAATGAAGCATTTTTTTGTCATCATTACAAAAGGTCTGAAAATTGCAAAAATATTTCGTAAATATTTAGAAAATTAAAACTTCTAAGAGTTACTTTGCCATGCCTAGATTTATAGAAATAACGGATCTTAATTTTATAGCGCAGACAGTATGATAAATTCTGAAGCCGTCTATTTACGTTAATTGAAAATATTTCAGATAATCATTTGCTTATCATTGACGATAACTTTCTCTGTGAACACTATTAAAATAAAAATATTGTAAGCTAAAATTAGAATTCAGATAAACATATTATTATTTATAGATCTTGCAATATAGAAATTGCCATATCTTAGAGAAAGTGGTTCTGCAAATTATTGACTATATTATTGAAAACAGGTTTTTCTATGAGACAAACATTTCATGCCATCCTAGGGGATTATTTCCTTGCTTGATTGATGCCCACCTTGTCTGTGAAAACGATAATTAAATATTATTTATTTATGTTTGCAAATCCAGTTTTTAATTAAAACGAAATAAGTTATAAGCTAAAAATAAAATTCACTCACATTATTATGGGTTTTTTATGTTCTGTATTTCGACCCACAGACAATTGGTATGTTTTTGACAGCGTGATTTTGAGCAAAAGTAAATGCATTGTTGTAAACAGGTTTGGCAATTATGAAGAAAATAATTAATATTTAATACTAGGAGATCATTTCTGTGTTTATCAGTGATGCGAACCTTAGTATTGAAAATGATTATGGAATATAAGCTCTTTATGCTAACCAACCAAGTTTTTAAAATATGCCATAAGCTCTAAAAGCTATGTGAAGGATCCTTCGAGTCAGCAGTTTGAAATGTAGTCATGACAATAAGTATAGCTTCATCATCAATTTATTCACAGCAGTACTAATGTTAAAAGAAAGGGGAGCGGTATGTTTTAAATAACGCTTATCAAAATAGTTCAAAACACTAAACGTGTGAGACAGAGAATGGTTTACCTAAGAAACTTCCTAAACTCAAACACAAGCTCAAAATAAATGGCTGC
This sequence comes from Maratus speciosus, assembly GCA_963932465.1. NCBI lineage: Eukaryota > Metazoa > Arthropoda > Arachnida > Araneae > Salticidae > Maratus > Maratus speciosus. Next base: position 65,589,365 of record OZ010789.1, read on the forward strand.
GGTGATCGTTTGTCGCAACCTAAGAAAATATCACTTTAGCTCACATCAAGATGTAACTCTCACTCCGTAATAGCACTGTAAAATGTCACTATAACTACTTCAATTTCATTATCAAGGGAATTCAGTGTATTCAAATATTTTAATTGAAATACCAAGTCATTACTCCTTATCACACTGCTAAGATCACAGTAAAAGATTCTACTCCAAACACAGCTCACTGGAAAACATCGCTTGCTACACAGCACGGGAGAACTTTCCATTCAAAAGAAGGAAGCGATGAGAATCTTGACTAATTTATCGCTATGAACTAAATATGTCTAATCCAATGAATGTAACTCCTACCAACATATATACAGCAGCTAAACAACCGCAGGTACCTAATTAACAGATCACTGAGCAAAATAACCGGGAAAAACTTATTCTAGCTGATTCAGGTACATTTTTCGAAATTTAAAGAAACGACGGAATATCTAGCATATGCATGGACAAATGTTAACATTCAGGACAACACGATTGCATGCATAATCTACAAAACTCACTCGACCACAGAATACCTTGATAAAGCACTAATATGACTGTTACAACTATTTTAGGTATCGAAATGCGACAAACTGCAGATTTTAGCCAGAAGCATTCTCTAGTGTGTTTTAGCTCTAGTCTGCTCCTGACTTTAGCATTAGTTATTTAATCATTTCTGATCCTGTCTTTTTTGTATTTCAGTTTATTAACTCTGGATAGCATCATCAAAGCTTTCTTCCCACAATTCATTTCCAGAGATTTCTCTTCTGCTTATTTTTTGAGTAGTCATGTGATTTACGTTCTGTAAGTGTTGTGCTGTGTTCGTGAAATGCTTATTAAATGTTTAAATGTCTATAAGCGACCTCGTTATTAAGAGTTATGTTAATTATTTAATAATTAATTACTAAATATATACTATAAATGGCGACGTTGGAAAATAAAGGTGGTAATTTAACCGGAAAAGTTTACCGAAAATGAGAACTGTGCCGATGAAAATCGTTATATTTCTGGGTTTCAATATTTTATGGTTTGGTGGAATACTGCAATGCTATATTAATACTGCAATGTAATATTATTAAGTCATCATCATTACGGCTGTGGTAAGTGATACTTCATTCCTTTTGTTTCTCTTTTCTGCTTTCAATAAAGTAAAAAAGTTCACCCACTTTAAAGAATTTGATGAAAAAGTGGAAAGTTTCACAACCTACGTGAAACGACTGGAACAAAATTTTGTTCTGCATGATATAACAGAACAGAAGAAAGTTCCTGCTATTTTATCATTGCTAGGACCGAAATTATATGGTTTATTGTGTGATTTATGTGTAACTAAGAATTGAGAAACTTTAAAATATAATGAAAATATTGGCATTCTGCTAAATACTTAAGCCCCGCCCCCAATAAATTCATTGAGATAATTAAATTTAGAAAATGTTTTCAGAATGAAAATGAATCAATTCGAGATTTTATTGCTAATTTAAAAAAGTTTACTACGACCTTTTGCGTATTTACTGGTGATACTGTAAATGAAAATTTGCTGGAACAGTTTTTTCGCGGTCTGAAAAACGAAAATATTCAGAATAAATTAATTACGCAAGTTCATGATTTAAATTTCGAAAAAGCTGTTGAGAAAGCTTTAGATTTATATAATGTCGATATTGAAATTGCTGAAATTAGGCATAAAAATTTCAATGTAAATAAAATTTCCAGTACGAAAAATATACAAAACAAGAAATTACAAAATTGTTCTCAAAAACAGAATGTCAAAAATCTGGTAAATAATACACATTCTGACATGAATAAAAATAAGTTAAAGTGTTATATATGTGGAAATGCCTCGCATTTAGCAAATATTTGCAGATTTATAAATGTTACTTTCAATCTTTGTAGGAAAAAAGCCCATTTAAGCAAGATATGCAGAAGTACAAATTCTCAAAAACAGGTTAATTCTTTAAATACTGCAAATGTTTTATCTGTTAAGTATGATAAAGGAATAAATCCAATTAAGTTGTCTGTTTTCATTGAAAACAAGGCTAGAGCTGATATGGAATTAGATACTGGATCTGGAATTTCTGCTGTTCCTTTAAAAAGATTTCGCAGAATTTTCCTTATCATAAAATTTTTTTTCTCCAGATGTTCAGTTAAAAACTGCAACTGGTGAAATTTTCAAACCTGTAGGTTATGTTGAAGTAAATGTTACTTATGAAAATAAAACTAGAAAGGTAAAGTTGTATTTGATAAAATAACTTAATTTTCCATTATTATTTGGTTGAGATTGGGTATCTGAATTTGATATTTTCCCACATAATTTAAAATCAGTATATGTGAATGAAGTTGTAAATTATTCTGATAAATTACAAGGTTTGCTACAGGAATTTTCTGATTTATTTAATGATAAGGCTGGGGAGATAAAAGATTTACAGGCAGAACCTTATCTTGAAAAGAATGCTACACCCATATTTTGCAAAGCTAGGACTGTCATTTATGCACTACGTGCAGCAGTCAATGGCTAATTACAAAGATTACAAGACGCTGGTATTATTACACCAGTTACAAACAGCAAGTGGGCAACTCCTATAGTTCCAGTGGTTAAGCCTAATGGGAAAATTCGTTTATGTGGTGATTTTAAAGTAACATTAAATAAATTTCTGAAAGTTGAAAAGTATCCTTTACCTAAAATAGAAGATATTTTAGCTACATTAGGTGGTGGTGTACATTTTACAAAATTGATTTAAATTAAGCTTATCTTCAGTTACTTGTAGATGAACAATCACAAGAATTATTGACCATTAATACACCAAAACGATTATTCCAATTCCTTAAGTTACCCATGGGTCTTGCTAGTTCTCTTGCTATATGGCAAAGAAAAATTGAGCACATTTTAAGAGAAATTGAGGGAGTTACAATTTTTACAGATGATATTGGGATTACAGGCGAAACAGACGAAATTCATTTACAGAGATTAAAGCAAGTATTAGAAATATTAAGGGATTATAACATTAGGGTAAATAAAGAAAAATCCTTCTTTATGGCAGATGAGATTACTTACTGTGATTATAAAGTTGATAAGCATGGTGTTCACAAAACACAAGATAAAATTGAAGCAATTTTAAATGCTCCAAGACCAGTAAATGTATTTCAGGTTAAAGCTTTTCTAGGCTTAGTTACATGTTATGCTAAGTTTGTACCAAACTTATCTACTATTGCAAATCCTTTGAATAATTTTCTTGAGAAGAATGTTAAATTTCATTGGTCTTATAAGTGTGAACAAGCATTTAAAAGTTTTAAAAAAGAAATTACTTCTGACAGGGTTCTTACTCACTTTAATCCTAAGTTACCTTTAGTTTTAGCTACTGTTGCTTCTCCTTATGGTATCTCTGCAGTTCTTTCGCATATGATGCCAGATAACACTGAAAAGACTATTGGGTTTGTGTCCAGAACTGCAGAAAAAACGGTATAGTCAAGTTGATAAAGAAGCATTAGCGATTATATTTGTTGTGAAGACATTTTTTTCAATATTTGTATGGCAACAGGTTTACCTTATTTACTGACAGTAAACCTTTAGTGTCTATTTTTTCTCCTCCTAAAAGTATTCCTGTTTTATCGGCTACTAGAATGCAACGAAGCGCAATTTATTTACAAACGTTTCAATGTGATATCCGTTCCAAAAATCTAATGATCACGGAAATGTTGATGCTTTTTCACGACTTCCTTTACGTAGTGAAGATTTACCTCAACGATTAAATTCGAATGATGCAATTGTTGAATCTGAAATTCTTCAAATTAATCAACTCTCTATCTTACCATTAACTTCGAAATCTTTTGCTTCAGCTACAAAATCTGATCCCCTTTCACGTCAAATTTTTCATCACCTCATTTCTGGTTCTGGAATTCCTAAAAATTTACTTTTTGGTGGTAAACAAGAAGAATTCACTCTTCAACATAGTTGTAGTTTAAAAGGATGTAGGGTAGTTATCCATGAAATTCATAGAAACCAAATCATAAAGAATTACATTTTGGTCATTTTGGTATAGTTAAAATGAAGTCTTTAGCCCGTAGTTTTGTATGGTGGCCAGGTACAGACCAAGATATTGAGGGTCTTGCACGAAATTGAACTACTTGTGTAAATTTAAAAAATAATCCTCCCAAAGTTGATATACATCATTAGGAATGACCTACAGCTCCATGGCAAAAAATTCATATGGATTATTTTGGTTCTGTTTTGGGTAAAATGCTTCTATTAGTGGTAGATGCCCATAGCAAATGGTCAGAAGTTTTTATTGTTCCTAGTACAAGTTCAGAAAATAGCATTACTTGTCACTCTTCACTTTTTGCACGATACAGTTTTCCAATTTCATTAGTATCAGATAATGCTAAACAGTTTACCTCTGAATAATTTGAGATATTTTTGAGAAATCATGGTGTAAAACATAAGTTCAGTGCTCCATCCCATCCAGCTACAAATGGACAGGCGGAGAGATATGTGCAAATTCTTAAACGTGGATTAAAAGCCTTAGCATCCGATCCTGGTACTTTACAAATGAAATTAAATAGCTTCCTTTTGCAATATAGGAAGATGCATCATGTTACAACGGGGGAGAGTCTTGCATCTCTATTTCTGAAACGTCATATAAGAGCAAAAATAGATTTGATAGTGCCAAATGTTACAAATTTCGTTCATGATAAACAAGATGCGAAAAAGCCCAAACTTAAAATAAACGAATTTGAAATTAACCAGAAAATAGCTGTAAGAAATTATACTCTAGAAGCCAAATGGAAAATTGGTCGAATAATAGCAAGAGAGAGAAAATTACATTATAGAGTACAAGTTGGTTTGAATATCTGGAAAAGGCATGTTGATCAAATAACTAATGTAGGTTCAGAGATTTCTTTAGTTAATGATACAAATTCTGAAGAAAGTGATACAGGAAATTGCAGAAGTGAAAATGCAATTGTGAAACAAGGTGATTCTCCACCAATACAGCATAGTATCGCAATAGCAGCTCCAAAACAAGTTGATTCTCATGAGCCATGTACTCCAGGTCCTATACCAACTGACTTTCATCCTGATTCTCTAATGCCTTCTGTTCCCACTAGTTCAATAGTTGATGCTGCTGAACTGGTAAATTTTAATTCTTCTTCTCCTTCTCCTTCTCCACAGGTACTGAGACGATCAAGTAGGTACAGAAGAGCTCCTGACCGACTAACATATTAAGTGGGGGAGAGCTGTCATGTTTGTATTTTAGTTTATTAACTCTAGATGGCAGCATCAAATCATTCTTCCCACAATTCATTTCCAGAGAATTATCTTCTGTTTATTTTTTGAGTAGTCATGGGACCTACGTTCTGTAAGTGTTGTGATGTGTTTGTGAAATGCTTATTAAATGTTTAAATGTTTATAAGCGACCTCGTTATTAAGAGTTATGTTAATTATTTATTAATTAATTACTAAATGTATACTATAGATTCCGGGCGAACAGACAGACAGACAAATTATTTTGATGTTATTTTTCATTCAACGTTTTCTAAATAGTCGAATGGACTTGCAAATAGGCATTTCACCCAAAATAACGGATTGGCACTGAAATTTCATATACACTGGTGGACAAAACTTAAGGATCAAGACGAAATGTACGCGTAAATGAGAATCTACGTGAGATTGTGGGTCAAGAACCAAACAATAGTATTAAAAGAATATTACACAGGATTTAATATAAAAATTTTGTTGAAAGGATGTATACAAGGTATTACCAGAGGTTCTTTTTCTGAAAGGTGAATATTGTCCGAAAACATGACTCTACAAGGAAAGCAATATACTCAGAATTAACAATCAGCAGTGCCATATCAATAATGGATATGGCTACAGTGTAATGCGAGACAACTTTCAACACGGCGTGGCATACTTAGAACAACTTGATTCTACAGCTGTTGAGGCAAGTTGCACCATTCCTCCTTCACTGCACGGATGAGGGTTTCCTTGTTTGTAGGATCAAATTGTCGAACAGAAATACGCCTCCCAAAGGCTTCCGATACATTTTCAATGGGATTCAGGTCAGGGGAACGTGCTGGCCAGTCTATGCGATGGATATCTTCGGCATTAAACAATCTTGTACAGACTATGTGCGATAACAAGTTGCGTTATCGTCCATAAAACGAAACCTTTCGCCGACAGCACCTCGAAAAATTCGTACATGAGGAAGCAAGACGTCTTCAATGTACCGTCTACCGGTCAGGAACTCTTGGTCAAGCACATGGAGATCCGTGCGGCTATTGAACACGATGCCTGCACATACCATGATACTTAGTTGCATAACGATCTCTTTCTAGAATATTTTCGCGAAAGTAAGCACTACTAACCTCGCGCCTTATTAGTTTACGCCTACAATCAGAAGATAGACACGAATCTACTCTCATCTGAGAAGACCACGGTAGATCAGTCATCAGCAGTCCAATTGCGATGCATACGGCACCACTGTTAACGGGCTGGCATCTCGAGAGTGGGGCACACACAACAGGTCTCCGGGCGTATAGTCCGCCCCTTTTCAAACGTCTTGAAACAGCTTTCCGCGATATTTTAGTTCCTGTGGCAACACAAAGTTGATTTGCTAATTGAGCAGTTGTGCTGCGTAGGTTCCTTTTTAATAATATAACGATCAAAAAAAAGTTCAATCAAATATTGTGAAAACTTAGAAAGATATAGCGAACTGATTGAAAAGTTGTGGAAATTCCCTTATAATAAAGCTATTTTTAGGAAGCAACTCACTATATCGACCCTATCTTTGGGAATTTTCGCGATATTTGACTGGACTTTTTATATAAGATGACCTAAATAGCTTACTACCAAATTATGGAATACAAATTTTGAAATCTTCCGCGCATGCGCAGCTAAAAAAGTATCTCATAAAAATGCCCATATCTCATCAAATATTCAGTATATTCATATTTTAATTGCAGTATAATGTTTTTACTACTCTTTGTCAGGTTTTTGGAAAGTTGCGTTAAATTTGGTTGAAAACTCTGTATGCTATAATCAAAAAACCTTTTGAATTTTTCACAAAAACGTTAACATCTTCACGAATATGAGTGCTATGCTTACACAAATGCATACAAACATTGAACAGGACCCAATTAGTCATTTACCAAAGTGACAAACCATTTCCAGCCTTTCCTGTTACATAGGTGATCGCAAATATTATTTTATTATTAAATTTATTATTAGCCCCCTAATTGTACTCCCGACTAAATCTTCACCGATAAATATAAAATCAAACATGTTCTTTTCATCCCAGAAGTTCAAGAACAATTCGCCAATAATTTTTGTAGATATTCGACAAAACTTGTGCAATCGAAAGCATCCAGTCCCTGTACCTTAACTTTTGGAGGCTAGTGTAGTTACAAATTCTTGTTGTCGCCGCTTGAATACGTCTTGTAATTTATTTGCATTTTTTGTAAGTCTCTACAAACTTGATGCATATTAACAACCTTCCTCACACAATTTGGCAACGATTTCTTAGGCACGTGTGCTTTTCCCCAAATAATAATACTTTTACGAATAGCGATATTTCCATTTTCATTAACAGTTAAATTCTCTTCTGGAATATTGTAAAACAAAACTGCGAGAAGTTGTCCATTAGACGGAAGTTTTGAATTCGTTATTTGATGTTTAATTTTCCCTATTAAAAATATCACTTTTTTAGAACTACACAATTCCACTGCCATGTTCTGCTCACTGATTAAAAACTATCCAGACATTTACTAACAAAAGTTTAACTTGGAATTGTACGCACGTTGAAACATAGATGTGCGCTGTCCTGATTAAACTGGTACTGACACGTCTCAGAGGTTTTGCACCGTTTCTTCACGGGTTGCGCATTGTCCCAAGCATTCCAAAACCTTTCTTTTTTTTTTTTGTTTTGTTTCACCTTTTTTATTTGCAACTGATGGGGGCTCCGTTACAGACACGTGACAGGGTGACACGTGTCAGCGTTCGCTCGCTAAGTACACAAGTACTGATTGAGACATTTAAATGCAAGTCGGCACGGGTTCCCGTTACGAAATTACATTAAACTTTATTTACAATTGTTTTGACATAAAAAGAAAAAAGGAGAGAATATGCGGAAAAATAAAACGACTTTCATTTTTTTGGGACACCCTAATAGACAGGTTTCATTCATTTGCATTTCAAACTTAATATTTATGAACACTTCTTAATCTTCATATATCTGATTAAATTTAAACTGAAATAATAATTAAATTTTGAAGCGTTTATTGATATTTTTTTCAGTCCATAATAAAAAAAAAACTGTTGTATTCTTGTGTTTCAAAATGAATAAAATATTGCATTACACTTTCAGCAGCTGGATCATTTTATGCACTGTTTACAGTATTTATAAGTATCGATATATTTAATTCCTTTTTGTTTATTTAAGTCAGTTATCAAATATTTGGTTTTTAGATTCTGGCTATCGATTTATCTGCACGTGTTTTTAAATTTTTGAAGCTTCCTTTCTGTTTTGATAAGATGAAAAAAGTGCAACGCCGAAAAAAATAGATGATTGAAATTCAATAAAACTTGAGATAGGAAAAGAACTGTTACAGCTTTGAAACAGTTCTTTGTTGTTGTATTGGCAAACAAGTATATAAATTACTTTGAATCGTTATTTTTTAATAAGGAAAAAGTTTCGCAAATGATGAAAGAAAACATGAATGTTTACTTTTACTTATTTTCCTGATAATGGTATTTTCAAACGTTTACCCAACAAACTTTAACGTTCTAGAAAAAAGCTAGTTTAGTGAACTTATTTAATCTTGCATAGTTTTAGTGCTTTTAGGATAATTCAAAATTATTTTTGTAAGTTTGAATTGTGTTATTAATTTTATTAGTTTTTAATTATTTATATTTAATTATAATTTTAGTATTTTAATTATTTTTTTTTATTAGTCTATTTGTATAAGATTTTTTTTTTGTATAAGCAATTTTTTTATGTTTAAAACTAAAATGACGGCAGTTTTTAAAATAATAATATTCTGAAATTTATAATCTCTTAAGTTATGTAAATATTTGACGTTCGGTTTAAAGTAACGGTTGTCAATTTTTAAATGATGTACGAAATCTTTAGTTGATAGTGTTTTCACAAAAATAGGAAAATGTAAATCGCGATTAGTCGGCGCTTTTCTCCACTCGTATTCATTACTTTGGATGTGCATGCGGGGAGTGCCAAAAATTAATCTGATTGAGTTAATTTTTAATCAATAATTTGATATCAAAGACTAGAAGAGAAAGTATCTTTCATGTTAACTTACCAGCCAACAAATATTCAGAGCTATTTTCAGCGTAAATGTAGTTAAAAATATTTTCCAAGTGAATCTCACACAAACATTTTTTTCTTAAGGGGTCTCAGAACTCATAAAATTGGAAAAAAATGAAAAAGTAAGATCATTTTCAACATTTAATATCTTAAAATCTATATGTTTTTAAAGCAAAGTTTTTATTTTGGGTAAAAGATATAAGTTTTCTCTTTCACTTTATGTATTAAAAAAATTGTAAGATGCAGAATTAGCATTTGCAGGGGGGGGGGGGGGGGCACTAAACTTTCAGACATTTGACGAGCAGAAAATTGGTATAATAGCTTATGCACAGGATTGCAAAATAAATTTTGCAACTAAAATGAAAATTTTGAAAATTACCTATTTATACTTCAGATTATAATGATTACCTTGAACCTTAATAAATTTGTATCTAAAGCATTTTTATATTTTTAATACAAAGTTGTAATTAGCTAATGCACAATTTTGAAAATTTCAATAGTATACTCACCTAAAAATATTTTTTTGAACAATAAAAAGGAAATTTTAGGTTCAGTTTATACAGACTAACATGAAACATACGTTTTGAAATTTTCATGAAAAAATATTCAGAAGTTTTTTGGAGATATCGCGCACGTTATGTCCAAAAACGTCATTTGGAGAAAAACATTTCAAATTTTCGGAAATGCCGCTTCAGCTATTGAAAGGGTATAATTCTAAAAGTCATGACTTCGGTTCTAATAGGAATTTCAAGGATAGAATTATAGCTAAATGTTCAGAAAAGATAGAGGTTTAACATCTAAGAAAATTAAAATTTCGAAAATTTTGAATCTTTAAGAGCTCTCAGACTCCATAATTCAATTGTTTATTTCAATCAATTGTACATTTTGCTGCACCTGTTTAGAATTCACTGAAAATTCAAAGTCGTTACTATCCGATTGTTTATGCTGCATTAATCGTCACTTGTCATATCTAAGGAATTGTCATCTTATGAAGCTTATCTAGATAAGGAGTCCATCAATAGTTCTCGCACAACTCAAAGCCTTGTGTACGATAATCCGTCAATCCAGAGCTGAATTATTTTGGTCTGATATTAATTGAGGCTCAATCGAAAGTCATTCCCTTTGATACATAGATAGTAACAGCATAAATAGGTTGGAGTTCTTCCTACTTTCGTAAACAATTCATTTTTTTAGAAACGTAATGATACACGTACGATAGGAAGGACACCGTTGTACAGTGTTGGTCCGAAATAGTTTGAAAGCTCAATAAGAAAGCAAGACGGTAAATTTAAAAGATGGCTCGATTTGCCGTTAATAATGTACAAAATGTTATGAGGAATACTAGCTTTAACATTCAAAAATACCGCTTCTGTTCATAAATTTTGGTATAGCATAATACAACAACTGAAGAATGGACGTAAGATATTATATTAGCCCTAAAATTCTTCTAGTAGTGCAGATGCAGCCATAATGTTATTATTTTGAGCTTAGGTAAAATCTACTAACATTTTTGAATGGAAAGACGCTTAAGATTGTGAAAGGGCAAACAAACGCACATACTACTGGGTATTGCTATATAATCTTCTAGAGACTGTAAATGACCAATTGAAACCGAATTTCTGAAAATAATAAAGACTACTTCTACTGCATTCAAAGTATTTTCTCACTTTTTCTTAAATGGAGAAATAGTCTCACATGCTGCAGGAAAAGAAAAAGATCATAATTGAAGTAGATATTTAGTATTTTTACAACGTTTCTCAGTAGCTACCGAGTTAAATATAGCAATTACTTTAAAAATTTAAAGAGCTTAACAGGGATAATTTGGCATGACTACTGTTGATCAGTGTAATATTTTCTGTGTTTTATAAATGTATATTCTAGAAATGTTACTTGATTCTACTCATTTAAATGAACGAGTGAAATGGGTTTCGTAATTACAATGATCCTTTAAAGTAACACGTAGTAGTAGTCATTGACAGCCACACCAAATGATGATAAAATGAGTATCTTGTTACTTTTATTCTTGGCATCTGAGTATTGTATCATTGTTTCATTTATATTTTAGATTAAATTGAATTGAATAAATGTCTGTACATGAATCTAAGCATAAGTACATTCTTCAAAGAATAATTTTTTGTTGATAGGATCGTTCGAACGGCTATTCAAAGGACAAATATGTACAGTATTTATGGTAGTATACACACATTTTAATGCTTAATAGTTTTTTATTAATGTATCAGTAAAATTATTTTTTATTATGTAAATAATATTATAAGATAAATTTTTAAACTTCCTAACAAATAATACTTAAGAAATTGTGTTGGAAATTTTCAATCTAGTTTAAAAGGAAATGTTTATCTGCTATGTACACAAACATCTTGCATTAATATTTCTTAATTAATCTGCCCCTTCTTTGTTTCAGCAAAATATAGAAATTTAAAAAAAAAAAAACAAATCATAAAACATGCATATATTTAAATATTTTGAAGAGATTACATTTGTATATTTTACTCAAAATAAATATCATTACAATTGTGTTTTATATCTATCTGTTGTTTGAAATGTATTTTGCTTTCAATAGTAACATAAATATTTCTATTGAAATGATGCAATGTAACACTGTTTTACTTCGGGTTAAGAAACTCAAATTATATTTTTCATTGTTTCTCTTTATGCCAAACGCACGCTTTTATAAACAAACAGAAGATAATACAGTATTTAAATGTACGTAATAAAATATTATATGATGTTTTGTTTACTTTGGCTGAGGTCTTTTTTTTATTAGAAATTTAAAAAATAAACTTTAAAATATAAGAAAAATTAGTTAATAGTAAAATTTTGAAAACATTTTCTTAAAAATGTAATATATTTGTTTTTGTTTTTATGTAAGATATAAACATTTTGCGTGGAAAGTTGTATATGTAAGCATTCATACCTATTTTGAATTTTATTTAAGCCCTACAATTCATGTCCGTAAAAGACAAATGAATACATTCGATAACATATTTTCAGTAAGATTGTAGGCCCAAGACAATCATCCTAAAGTATGATAAATAATGACTTCAGGAGGTCTTAAAGAGCTAAAATTGGCGTTTCTATTTAGTATGTATATATATTTTTTAAAACATTAACGTTAATTGTTAAAAAATATATTTATTGTATAGGACACTCCTCTCACACTGTAAAAAAATTCAGAAACGTTTCTGAATATATGGGGCAGCTACGGTGCATGTAATTTTCAAAAACGTTTCTGAGTATTTCGGAAACCTCTTTCCGACATACTCAGAAACGTTGTTGGCTATTTCAGAAATCACAGAAACGTTGTTGACTATTTCAGAAATCAAAAGGTTTTCTGAAATAGTCAACAACGTTTCTGAGTATGTCGGAAAGAGGTTTCCGAAATACTCAGAAACGTTTTTGAAAATTACATGCACCGTAGCTGCCCCATATATTCAGAAACGTTTCTGAATTTTTTTTACAGTGCACCTACCCCATATCCTCCCCCGTAAACGTGAAGACTGTGAGTTTTAAAAATAAAATTCCACATTTACATTACTTTATACTATTAAACGAGCAATTCTTATAGATATGTTTATACATTTTTTGTTTCTCAAAAATGGCTGTTAAGATTTTCATGAAAAGGAAGAAATAGGAGATTTTTGCGGTCTAAAAAATCAATATGTCAGAGTGCGTTATCTGGGAAAAAAAGTCATTACTCTTTACACATGCTTCAAAGGCTAAATTATTTCAGATACAAGTGGACAATCTAAAAAATATAAATTAAATGTAAAAAAAAAATCTGATAGGGTTTTCAATGAAAAAGATAGTTTTCAACTACAGTCTGTAACAATGGAAGTCTGGGTTTGATCCAGTAGTAATGCATAATGATTAAAAAGGAAAGTAAGAATATGTAATTTTCGACTTATTTATAAACGGAAAAAGGGCCATCAGAGCGAATAGATACATGTATAACTTTACTATAAATTTTGTTTTTAAAATAAGAAGAGAATTCTTGAAAACATATATTTTTTCTCTATTATATGCAGAGCTCAGATGATAAATGTATAGTATATGACAAAAAAGAGATTATTATCATATGATTGATGATAATATTTGGTATCTATTAACCCTTTCAGGGGCAATGTAGTTTCATTTGTAAAATGCTGAAAAGACTGATTGACACCAGAATTTACAAGCAAATTTATTGAAAAATAAATAGAAAATTTGCTTCACGTACACACTAAAAGCAAGTTTCAAATTCCAAAATTCTGGTGCCAAAGTGGATTTAAGAATTAAAAATAAGTGGTCCAAAAACGAGCAACCGCACTTCAAGGGTGGTTGTTCGTTTTTGGACCTCCTTGCTATTTGAATAAAGCTACTTTGTTCAAATAGCAATAGTCCTCCTTGCTACTTTGCACCCCCTTGCTATTTGAATAAAGCTAATACTCACAGAAATTTTAATTGATAAAGAAGGCATTGGAGAATAAAAAGTTGTACATTTATAAAATGGGTTCAAAATGTGTTTTCTTAAAATCATGATTTCTCACTTACCACCTTTATTATGTAAGCTCTTCATATGTTATATATAGTGAGATATGTCATCTTGACATTTTTCAAATATATCCTTTAAAAAATTGAAACTTTGGATAGGCGTACCCGTAAATTTTATACAAGAAATGTATTTGAGCTGTAATATCTTTAAAACTAGAACGATCATAGTGGTCTTTTTGACCTCTATCAAAGAAATCAACGTAGATTCGAACACGAAATTTCTTTATAAAATGAGTTAAATATGTTACACAGAGAAATAAGTTAAGTAAACATGTTAAATATTTAACTTAGTTTTAAATAAAAGTTCTGGTGCAAAATATTTTTATAACACTTGAGTAAAATTTTCGGTTGTTCTAGTTTTAAAATGCCATTGCAGCAGATCGGTAAAGTTTGTAAAATTTGTTTGAACAGTTGGTTATCTAATTTTTTATGAATAAAATCGTCTGTTTAAGTTCCAACGGTAGTCTTTCTAGCGCAATAATTCTCAGAACGCATCGACATTTTCGGAAGGTGAGTTTTTTTTTTTTTTTTTTTTTTTTTTTTTTTTATTACAGGGTGAGTACAAATCGTGGATCCGATAAAAAAAATCATATTTTAGAAACTACTGTACATATTATAATAGGTGATATATGAATTTAAAGAGAAATATACCAAGATTTTTTCAGTTACAAATGTTCGATGTGTTACCCTCTTGTTACACGCAAACGTCCAATCTGCAATCCAGTTCGTTCAAAATATTTTGTAGCATCACACTGTCAATGGTTCTGAATACTGCACAAATGCGTTCCTTAAGTCATGACAATGTTTTCGGCATTGGTGTACATAAAAATGTCTTTGGCGTAACCCCACAAAAAGAATTCACATGGTGTTAGGTCTGTGGATCTTGGTGGGCATGTGATTAAGGGTAAATCACCATCTCCAGCTTGAGGACAGCGCAGATTTTGTGTTTCAGCAGAATAGAGTACCACCTCATTGGTGTTTGCAGATACATAGTTACTTGAACGAGGAGATTCCATACCGGTGGATGGGGCGTGCGGGTTTGGAAAGAGCTGGATTATAGATTGGACGTATGCCGTGTAACAAGAGGGTCAGACATCGATCATTTGTAAATGAAAAAAATCTGGCTATATTTCTCTTTAAATTCATGTATCACTTATTGTAATATGAGCAGTAGTTTTGAAAAAATGATCTTTAAAATCGGGTCTAGTATTTGTACTTACCCTGTATATCAAAAAACAAGTTGGAAATTACACGTCAAACGTGGCAAATGAGGTATGTTTGTACTATAACTAGTTTTATAAATATATTTTCACCGTATATTGTACTGCATGTATATTTTAGTTCACTTCGTAACTGCATATCAATTTCATTCTGTTCGAAAGGTTGTAACATCATTGAAATGCACTCGAAATATTTTATTTCCAATTGGCCGTAATGAAACGGGAAACTTTTGACTGTCTTTGTAATTAAACTAGACATCCGATTTTCATAAAATTTGAAATGACTGGACAAAATTTTGCAACAATTATATATTTAAAATTTCAGACCATTCGGTTGGGTAGTCTTTTCTCTGTTATAAATGAACGGACGGACAGACAGACAGGCAGACGGACCGAATGACGACTATAGATGCTAGATATTTATATAATTACGAACGCACCTAAAAAGACAAATGTTTCTTGATATACGAAAATGTAATATAATAACGAACATAAATAAGCAACAACCTCTTCCGAGTTACCCATGACTCCGAAAAGCATTATTAATCTTTACAATCTTCAGAAAGCAATATATTTACAAGATATAAACAAACATTCATAAAAACAATGATTCTTTTACTGCTACTGATTTTCAAAAACTTGTTCGAGTAGTATTAATTGTACTAATTGATATTACGACAAGAAAAAGAAAAAAAATGAATTTTATTTAATTTTAAATAATCGTTTCTATAATTTAAAATAGAAAACAAAACAAACATAATCGATTACATAAATAGACGTCACTAAAATGTTCAATAGTATCGAAAAAACCGATCTGATATAATAGATTAAAAAAATGAGTAAATTTATTCAAAAGGAAATATCTTCAAAAACAAAATTAAAAGAAATTCCTATTCGGCTAAAATTGTACAGTATTTGAAAATGAATATTTTAAGTAATATAAAGTTAACAAAACCCTTGAAGGATAGAATAAGTACTTTCGTATTCAAAATAGTTAAAAATTCAATTGTGTTAGAAACTTTTCTTTCCATTAATGAAAATCGATGTCTTTACTTACCAATAAACGCGTATAGAAGTATTCAAATCAAAAGTAAAGTTATATTTTAGAGATCCCGATTTTAAAATTTTAATCGTAAAAACCTTATTCCCAAAGGGAACATAATTTGATTAAAAGTATTTTTGATTTTAACAATTGGAAAAATTAACATAACTCAACATTCTCAGTTAATAAATATCAAAGTTGGTAAATATAACTAAGAGGAGTTTTCTTTTAGATAAATATTATCGATTTTTGTTAATTTTAACGAAATTTTATTCCGTTGCGCAATTTGTTTAGTATTTGTCTCTTATTTTATCCAAAAAAGCGTTGTGTGTACTTTCAATCTTAAAGTGTAAATGTCAATACTTAATTTCCTTTAATATTCTAATTGCTAGACATTTATGAAAGAATATCCACATCTTCAGCATTCTAAACTTTATTTGACACCGTCTATTATCACTTCCATGAGACACCTCTTTCAAAGCATGGTTGCCAGCCTTTTTTTTTATTCCAAAAATTCGCATTCACGCTATAAATGCTCTATAAAATTCCATTCTTTAATTAGTTAATGGCAGACATTTCGTGATTGCATAAAGTAAAAATATTTCCTTCAGAGATTCCGGTATGAATTCGAAATTATTAGCAAAAGAAAAAAAAAAGAAAAAGTCAAAGTGTTAACACCGTTTGGAAGGACATCTAAGCTAATATATTCTAAGTGAACATGTACTATGAACCCTTTATTGATATCTGGGAAAATGCACCTAATTATAGAAAAGAGTCCCATATTTCTCGGATTTCCTGATATGATACTATAACGATCAAAGTTCTATACTTCTTCCATACATTCAAGGAGTTCTAGTTGGTCTTCCTTTTGGGGACAAAATGCCAAAAAAGCTGCAAGTGCCACATTATCTTACCTGGATGTTAAAGTTAAATAAATGTTGGAGATATATTTGTAGATTTTCGAATGTTTTATTTATTTTTGTAGCTGTGATTCGATCTTGAATTTATGTTTTACTTATTTGATAGCATGTACATTTTGATAAAAATATTTGCTGCTCTTTTTTAGTTAAAACAATAATTACAATACATCCTCTTTATTTGAAAAACATATACGTTTATTTATTTTTTATTTTATTTTATTTTATTTTATTTTTTGTTGAGTGGTTAACCATGGACTTTCACTCACTGTTGAAGTTTTGGAATCGCGATAAAAAAAAATTGCAAAAAATTTAGTGTTTGGGACAGTATATTCAATATTATTTTTATTCCATAATTTTCTAAAAAAAATAAAAAATATATTTTTCCTATTTCTTACGTTTTTTTCTAATTATTTATCCAAATTATGTGTTTATTTTCTCATGAAAAAACCTGGTTCACTGGCTCAAAGATTCAATATAATTTACCTCACTTGCGGAGGAAAAAAAAAATATATATTTTTTTTATTGGTGTTGGGGTGTTAACCACAGTACACTCACTCACTGTTGAAATTTTGGAATCATCGATAGAAAGTGTAAACATGTAGGTACGTGTGATCACAGATCGCACAGAGGATTTCGTTTAATATTCCTTTCAAAACACTTTATCATTTTGCAAAATCTGTTAGTTCCGCATTTCGCAACCAGGGGGCGCACTCTATTCTACACAAACCTATATCCGAACGAACCTCCGTTTTACAACCTATCCGTAGATATATTAATCGATGGGATCAGGCCTATAGCACACGAGATAGGTAGGCAACCCCTGGCGGTAAAAAATGGAACTACATTATGTAAGTCTATGGTGAATAATATGAAAGAGTAATCAAACGGATGTCGGCAAAAGTTTAAAAAGTGACCTCCAGGTGAAAAGGAGGGGAGGATAAAAAAATTGCTATGAAGTTAGAGCACAGAGGGTTAAATATAAGATTTTTTCGAAATGTTATGATTTGTCGTTTGATCGCAAGTGCTTAGCTATCATTTTGCAAAATTTCAAGTTTTCAACTTAATTAGGGCAGAGTTAGAAAAAAACCCTTACAATACACAAGTTAGAGCCCAGATGGTTAAATATACGATTTTTTCGAAATTTTACGATTTGTCATTTGATGTAAGGTGTTCAGCTATAAGTATGCAA
The DNA here is from genome assembly GCA_963932465.1 of Maratus speciosus. Lineage (NCBI taxonomy): Eukaryota > Metazoa > Arthropoda > Arachnida > Araneae > Salticidae > Maratus > Maratus speciosus. Next base: position 65,607,610 of record OZ010789.1, read on the forward strand.
AATATCAAGTCTCTAAAATATATAGTTTCTGAGAACGGGCTCTGTGACGGACAGACAGACAGATGAGCGAGACGAATAGGGTTTCGTCACATGAACGAAACCCTAAAAAAAAAAAAAAAAAATCCAGTGTTTGGGACAGTATATTCAAAATTTTTTTTATTCCATAATTTTCTGGGAATGTTAAAAATATACGTTTCCTACTTGTTATGCTTTTTTGCTAATTCTTTAACCATTTTACTATGTGTTTGTTCGTTCATAAAAAAAAATTTAGTTCAATGGCTGGAAGAGTCAGTAGAATTTACCTCACTTGAAGAAAAATAAATATATATGCTTTTGTATTAGTGTTGAGGGTTAACCACAGTACACTTACATATTGTTCAAGTTTTGTAATCTTCGACAAAAAATGTGAAACAAAAATTCTAATGTTTGGCACAGTATATTCAAAATATATTTATATTCCATAATTTTCTGGAAATTAAAAAAAAATATTTTTCTTATTCGTAACGCTTTTTTGCTTGTTCTATAATAACTGTATGTGTTTATTCGTTCATGAAGACAATAGATTAAATATCTAAAAGATTCACTAGAATTTACTTCACTTGCGGTGGTTACCTCGGAAATGAAAGTAAATCATTAATATACAGGGTGGCTGAAAAGTATCGGAGCATTGTTTGACGCTGCCATTTCACAACCGAAATTGGAAAAGCCTGGTTATTATTTATAGTTTTTGTAGTACTTTTTTTAACTTTCTTGTGATGTATTGCTTATTTATTTTCTATGTTCTTATGAAAAACTGTGTTCATTGTTTAGCTATTGCCCAATTGGCGGCAAATGGAGAGAAGACATTAACGAATTCATCTTGTCTGAAAGTCCCACTTCGAACAGTGCAGAGGGTTGTTAAGCAGCGGAAAAAGTAGGAAACTTTAATGTAAAAAAGAAATCAGGCCGACTACCTTATGTCAATACTCTAAAAATTCGTAACATTATCAAAATTAGAAATATCCGAAACGATGGTGTAAGCCTGAATTCTATTCCAAAGAGGCTGAATATTTATCGTCAAAGTGTCCAGAACATTGTTAAAAACTCTCTAGGATTTCATAGTTATCGTCTTTAGCGTGGGCATCATTTGTTAAATGATGCCAAGCAAAGGGGACTAACGAGATGCAAGAAGATGCTCCAAATTTTCAAGGAGCGTCGCATGGGAGATGTTTTGTGGTCGGATGAGAAAATTTTCACCATCGTGAAGGCACACAACTGTCAGAATGTTTGGGCTCGGTTAAGTTCAATGCAGATAAATGCTGGAAAAGCAAAAATCGTCATACGATCGCTTTTTTACGGAAGGATTACTGGTTTGGGCAGGAGTAACTGCCACAAAAAGACTTTAATTTTTATTGATTAAAACGTCATGATTAATGCAAAAACGTACCGAGATCCCATGGAAACAAAGTAACTCTAATGGAATCTACCAGCAGGATCGGGCGCCTGCACATGGGGCATAAACGACATTGGCCTTCCTCGATGTCCACATGCCTGGATATTCAACAAAGTATAAATGGCCTTCAAACAGTTTGGATCTCAACCCACTCGATTTTTATCTTTGGGGCTAGTTGGAAGGTAAGTTAAAGGGTAAAAAAATATCCAATTTGGATTTTCTGCGATGCACACTTATCAAGGCTTAAGATTATATAGTTGAGAGTTACCAGCGGAGCACCGTCAATTCTGTGATCCCTCGTTTGAAACCCTGCATAAAAGCTAATGGAGGACATTTTGAACAAGTTGCTTAAATATTGTTATTTGTATATTTTTATTTTGTTAGAAAATGATAGCGTATATTTTGGAAAAAAATAGTGTTTTCCTGCCCGCCAATACTTTTAAGCCACCCTGTATTGGATTGCATAAAATAAACGGCCTGTAAGTGCTATATTACTACAGTAAAACAGGATTGCATAAAAATATATAGCTCGTGGTGCTATACAGGGTGATTATAATTAAAGTTCCATTTACAAAAGACTGTAATAAAAGAACCACTGGTGAGAATGACCTGATATTTCATGTGAGTATATATGAAGCAATGATAATTTTTTTCGCGAAAGAAATAAAAGCACAAATATTGACTGATAGGTGCCGCTGTATTCTCATAAGATGCTCATTAAAAGAAGTGAAATACTGCTGTGGTGCCTTTTGTTCAAAGCATATCCATCTCGACAAGCTGGTGTCACAGCCGGTAGGGAAAATCGGTTTTTAATTGTTCCTGGTCCAAAACAGTGTGAATATTAAAAAAAAAAAATGAATGCTCAAATGAACCAGTCTCTTCGAATTTATCAATCAACTTCTTCAGACCGAATACAGTCATTGGGCCAGAGCCGATTCTTAAACCCTTTCATGTTCGTAATTTCTTCAATTCAATTGTCGCACAGTTACCGTTCTTTTAAAAAAACTTCACAAGCAGAGCCCGATCCTTCAATGATAGAGTCATGACTACCTTCTCAGACGCAGAATAAGAGGAACTGCATGTCCCCGCCATTTTATCACAAGTATAACGTGCAGTGCGTACGTCAGGTCTTTTTTTGCCATCTTATAACAGGAACAGCGCCATTTATCGGTAAATTTTTGTACGCTTGTTTTCTTTTGCGAAACAAATTCCCCATTGCTTCACGCGTACTCACATGAAATATCAGGTCATTCTGACGAGTAGTTCTTTTTTTACAGCCTTTTGAAAGTGAAGATTTAACTATAATCACCATGTTTTATTACAGTATGACTTCGAAAATCCTGCATCATTCCGATATTCTTGATGGCGTCTTTAGTCACAATTTAATTCAGAACCAAGTGATAATTATGTGACATAAAGAGAAAATTGAATATTAAAAAAAATTACTTTAATTGAAGTTTAAAAAAAAAAAAAGAAACCTAATAAACAGTGAAGTCATTTTTACCTTGCATTTTCCAAAATAGCAATGTAAATTTTATTTGCTTTAGTTTTTTTTTTTGGCCGTTCCTTATCAAGTTTTTTCTTGTGTTTTACGCAAGTGATGAATATAAATTTCAAACGACAGTCTTGTTTCTCTAAAGAAGGTATAATTTTTCTCGTCAAATGTATGCACTTTTAAACTAACACCTTTTCTATAAATAAGAGATATAAGCCTTAATTACACCTACATATAACCATACCACAATATATATTACAAACGGAAAAGTCAAAACATATATTAAAATATTTGTTTGCTTAAAAGACGTTACTAAAACACAATAAAAATACATTAAAAAATCAGAACGGGTTTACATCAAGCATCCCGAATATATGGATTGAATGATTGGACAACTTGCGGAATCGCAGTATAGAAGGAACACATGCGATATTGAAAATGTAGGGGGCGTTATATGTTTACTTGCATTCGATGTTTTTTTTTTCCGGGTTTTCATATGCATTTTATTTGTAATTTCTGTTATACATCCTGATGACGACTCAATGAAGGAGTTGAAACATGTCAATATAGGATTTTAATGTATTTTTAATGTGTTTTTGTAACGACTTTTAAGCAAATAAATATTTTAATGTATGTTTTGACTTATCCGTTTGGTATATATATTGGGATATGACACACTTCTTCTGACGATACCTCGTCCTCGTTCCCTGACTTGCGATTAATGTTATCTGTGGCTCCATTTGGTAGCGATCTCGCTCTCCTCTACATGTTCACTGTTTGTAATACGTAAAAAATTGCTTTTTTTCTTTCTGTAGTAAGTGGAAGAGTTAAAAAAAAAAAAAAAAAAAAAAAAAAAAAAAAAAAAAAAAAAAGAGGAGATGACTTTGATAACGGATTTATGTAGTTCCCTGAATTTTGAATATCGTGTTTACCTACTTTACAATTTATCTATACTAATATTACAAATAGGTAAAAATTGTTTATTTGTAGGAGGTAAGCTCTGAAACTACCGAACCGATTCCAAAATTAATGGTATCAAAATTATGGTGTTAGTCCAGCTTAGAACATAGGCTATATCGTATGTCCGTGCCACTGGCAAAAAGGGACTGCAGGAGCAAAAATCGTTCTATAAATGCGATTTTTGTGTTACTGAAGGGCCTAGAAACATGAAATTTGGAATGGTAGTTACTTATAAGATACTAATGATCTCTAGGGACATTTCTTAAAGAAATCGAAATTAAAAAGGGGTGAAAATGCGCGAAAAGCGTTCTAAAAAATTTTCTAAATGGCGTTTTTTACGCAATTTCAGGAAGTTCCAAACCGATTTTAAAAATAATGGTTACAATCCTTGCTCCAACATAGGCTAAATTTTAAGCCGATGCCACTATCCCCCAAAGGGGGTGCAGGAGCAAAATAAACGTTCGAAATTGCAATTTTTGTGTTACGGAAGGGCTCAGATACATGGAATTTGGCATGGTAGTTACTTATTAGATATAAATGATCTCTAAGAACATTTCTTAAAAGATTCGAAATTTAAAAGGGGTGAAAATGCGCAAAACGCGTTCTAAAAGACGTTCTAAAAGACGTTCTAATTGGCGATTTTTACGCAATCTCAAGAAGTAGCAATCCGATTTCAAAAACAATGGCGTCAAAATGATGGTGACAACAATTGCTCCAACATAGGCTACATTTTATATCGGTGCCACTACCCCTAAAGGAGGTGTAGGTGCAAAACAAAAGTTTGAAATTTCGGTTTTTGTGCTACTGAAGGGCTTAGAAACATGAAATTTAGAATGGTAGTTACTTATATCATATAAATGATATCTAAGAACATTTCTTAAAAAATTCGAAATTTAAAAGGGATGAAAATGCGCGAAAACTGTTCTAAAAAAAACGTTCCAAATGGCGATTTCTACGCAATATCAGAAAGTACCCAACCTATTTCAAAAGTAATGGTTGAAAATTGATGATGACAGCCCTTGCTTCAACATAGGCTCTATTTCATGTCGGTGTCACTACCACCTAGGAGTTTCAGAAGTAAAAAACGTTCTGAATTACGATTTTGGTGTTACTGAAGGGCCTAGAATACTGAAATTAGGCAGGGCACCTATTTATAAGATGCAAATGATCTCTAAGAACATTTTCTAAAAAATCGAAATTAAAAAGGTGGCAAAATAAGCGAAAAGCGTTCTAAAAAACTTTCTAAATTGCGATTTCTACGCAATCTGAGGAAGTACCGAACCGATTTAAAAAATAATTGTGTTAAAACGAGGGTGACAGCCTTCTCTCCAACATAGGCTGCATTTCATGTCGGTGCCACTAAATCAAAAGGGGTGAACGCGCAAAAAAATCTAAATCGCGTTTTTTGTAATACTGCAGGGGCTAGCAACTTGAAACTAGGCATGGTAGTTACTTATAAAATATAAATGATCTCTAACAACATTTCCTAAATTATTCGAAATTTAAAAGGGGTGAAAATGGACGAAATACGTCCTAAATTGCGATTTCTACGCAATCTCACAAAGTGCCCAACCGATTTTAAAATAATGGCTGGAAATTGATGATGACAGCCCTTGCTCCACTATAGATTCTATTTCATGTCGGGGTCACTACCACCTTACGGTTGCATTTTAAAAAACGTTCTAAATTGTGATTTTTTTAATACTGAAGGGGCTATCAACTGAAAATTTGGCATGGTAATTATGAGATGTAAATGCTCTCTGAGAAGAGTTCCTTAAAAATTTGAAATTTAAAAGGTGTTAAAATGAGCGAAAAGCGTTCTGAAAACGTTCTAAATAGCGATTTCTACGCAATCTCAGGAAATATGAAATGATTTCAGAAGTACTGGTTTTAAATTGATGGTAACAGTCCCCGCTCCAACATAGCCTATATTTTACGTTCTTGTCACTACCACCTGGGGGTTACAAAATAACAAAAATGTTCTACATTGCGTTTTTTGTGTTACTGAGGGGTCTAACATTTTAAATTTGGAATGGTAATTACTTCAAAGGTGCAAATGCTTTCTAAGAATTGTCGAACAAAAATTCCTAATTTAAAAGGATGATGTGAGCGAAAAGCGTTCTAAATTGCGATTTTTATGGAATCTTAGAAAATTATAAACCGATGACAGAAGTTATTGTTTGCGAATCAAGGGTGATAGTCCCCGATCCTATACGGGCTATATTTTACGCCGGTGTCACTACCACCTCGTTGGCAGGAACAACAAGAAAGCCTTTAAAAACACATAAATTCCGATAGAATATTAGGAGATACCAACCGATTTCAAGGTAAACTTTGGCAAATTAATGGTGACAGCCTCTGTTTCAACCTTTTTCGAGACTTTCTATTTCAACTCTGTTTTGGCATTTTATGTTGGTGCCACTAACACCAGAGTGGTCGTAGACTGCTAGACAAGAAGCTTGGAATTTGATATGACGGTTAATTTAAAGATGTAAATGTGTTAAGATGGTTTCTAAAAAATTCAAATCTTCAAATGAATACTGACATGAGCGTATGAAATGAGGTTAAAAGTCTCAAAATACTTTCTAAATTATAATTTATTTGGAATTAGTTTTAGTTCTTCTTATTAATTAAATTCGCATTTCTGTCTATAGCACTTTTATAATGAAGTTTAGTGAAATCGTGGCTTAATTTGTAATTTTTGAATTATTCCAAAAAGTGTACTTCTAATAATAAATAGTCATGCAAATATCACTTCGCATATTTCAACTATTACGCGAGCAAAGCCGCGGGTTTTGCTAGTCTTTTATAAAACTTGACAATCGTCATGAATGTTTTGCTTAGGTACACATATAGGTATATTAATATAATAGATGATACAGTGAAGCATTATAAAGGACTTTGAAACTTGAACCTTGAAATCCAATAATTAGTCAAAATAATAAATCTCTATATTATAATTCACATTGTAACGCGTCCGGGGTTGTACCCATCTAACTTACCATTCTCCGATAAGCTGGAGCCACGTTAGGCTTAATTACGATTTGAAATGTGTAAGAGAAAACTTATCTGCTTAAATACAAATCTTTTCTACCTGAAATCCCTTCTGCTCAACATAATTTTCTTTAAAAGATTCAAAACTGATGACCGTCCAATGCTTTGCACAGTTGAAAAGGAATTTCAGAAAACGAGTTAAAAACACACATTATCGTAATATGTAAACAAGCGATAGCGAGTCATTCCCTTGATTCATTGAATTGAAATATAAACCATGGAGCTATGGCGCAAATCAAGTACGGTGATCATCTTTCGGCCAGGAAGCTTCCCACTTCGGATAAACAGCGCAAAGCGGTTCCAGGAAACTGCTTTGAAACAGCGCATGTGCTAAGACTGATTTCCAATGGGAGTTCCGTATTATTCCTGTCTGTATACAGATATCGTCACGCGACGCGTATTCATTGATCTAAAGCAATGCTGAGATTTTGCTGTTTTCTGTTTACAATTTTTTTTGGATTACACATTATTAGGTATTTTGTTAATTTATTGTTTGTTTTTTAAATTTGATTTGTTGGGATTCCATTTTTAACTTTTCTTTTGATTTACTTAGATTTAATGGGTTATTTGTATTTTCCGCCTATTTAACCTAACAAGTTTAAACTTTAACCCTATTGTTATGTAGATATTACGAACCATTCAATTTCTCTTGAAATATCTCTTAATGTTTTAATATCCAGCATCAGTAATTACTTTTATAGTACCTTATGGCTTCATAGTTGAAAATTTCTGAATACGTTCTGAAAAGATCAACAGAAATAAATTTTCTGTACTTTTGTTTTGTTTACATATCGATTACGATAGAAATATTTTAATATCCAATCCAGCAGTAATTATTTTGACATTGTACCTTATAGCTTCATACATTAAAATTTCTCTTAAAAAATTATATGTTAAATTAAGCATGAAAAACTTAATACTTGGAAAGGCTGAGACAAATATTAATTTTTAAAGCAGATATCATACAATGAATGTTTAATCACAATGTTTTAACTAAAATAACTTTAAATATTAACAAATTTAAACAAAATGAAGTTTTCAATTCATTTTAAGGTGATTGATTTTTCGCAAAAAAGGATCAAAAAACTTAAAACTATTTAACTAGAAAAGACTACAATGTTTCTGTTGACAAATAAATGCATTTTTCAATGTTTACATTAAAGTAAATTTAAAATTCAATGTTAGAGTTACAAATTAATTAAATTGTTTATTGTGGGATACCCATAACTCAAAAAGTATTTGAAAATAAGTTATCACCGTTTTTCCAATGTTTGTTGCATAATGTTGTGGTGCATAATAAAAAATGCTGTGTGTTCCGCCTCATTAAATTTTTCTACAGACATGTGACTCTTACCGATTTTTCCCCCCCCCGAGAAAGGGTTTTTTATTTTTTTGCGCAATTTTGCAAAATTTTCTGAATTTCTTCGCGTTTTTTTCCAACGACTGTTTGAGGAATTTCCGACAGTTTACATATGAACTTCACAATATTTCAAAGCAACCGATTAAAGGATTTTGAGTTTTTTTCCGATGATCAACTGGCAATCTTCACGGTTTTTTCTGACGAATGAAGGAAGAATGTTGCAACTTTTTCCCCACAACGGATGAATTTTGCAGTACTTTTCTTTTTACTCTACCGATTGGGTAATTTTTGTGTTTTTTTTATGTGACAAATTTCATTTTTCCCTCACAACCAATTGTTGATTTTTCTTTTTCCTCTGCGACTGATTGATGAATTTTGTGATTTTTCAAGCGATAGATTGACAAATTTTGCGGTTTTGTTTTTGGCATGACCAACTGAAGAATTCCCTGTAACCGATTGGTGAATTTTTCGATTTTTTTTTCCTTCACAAGAACGATTTAGAAATTTCTCTACATACATTTATAATCCACAGTGATCATAGACAAAATTCATGCATTTACAAGATTCCTGTTTGCTGAATATTCTGTTCCATTTTTTTTCTCTTTTTTTTTCATTCCATTAATGCAGAACTATATAATACAGAGAACCTGACTTGAACCTGCAAAATCCATTTTACTGACATGTTACTTTTTCGCGGAATTGCGCTTTTTTGGCACTGAATTTTATTATCCCATGGATCTAGGCAAACATGCACTAAAATTTGTGGACATTTTTATGGATGGAGTGTGGAGGATAACGGATGAAATACAAGAAAAACGCGAGTGCCAACTGTGCCAAATTAAGCGAATTTCTTCAAAGGATCGCGGGAAAAATGCAAATTTTTTTAAGGATCGAAAAAAAAAAATTCAAAGGATTGCGGAAAAAACACGATTAACGTTAAACGATCGTGAAAAAAAAAGTGTGATTTTCTTTAAAGGATCACAGGAAAACATCACATTTCCAGATTAAGCTAAATAATGCTATAAAAAGTGATAAAATATCTTTATTAAGATTGACTATCGTTTCATCGCACAAACGGCGAAATTTTGAAAATGTCGCCGTTTGTGCGATGAAACAATCGTCAATCTTAATAAAGATATTTTATAACTTTTTTGTCAAAATTTTGAAAATGGCGCCATTTGTGCGACGAAACGATCGTCAATCTTAATAAAGATACTTTATCACTTTTTATTCAAAATTTTTAAAATGTTGCCGTTTATGCGATGAAACGATCGTCAATCTTAGTAAAGATATTTTATCACTTTTTTGTAATTTTACAAAAAAAGTATTGTAAATGCTTAAAAGTGTGTTTATTAGAACATAAAAATCCAAACTTGCTCATCTAAACTCTTACTTGGTGGGTGTCTTATACGTCGCTGCTAGATGCAATAACATTTTGAAAAAATTCTATGTTCTTACTGCTGACCCCCAGTTTTTGTGCGTACTTTTAATATTTATATGTTCAGTAAGTTAAACTCAAAAAGTTGTGCACATGCGTATTCAGCCGTTAAAAATTTTGCTAAATCTCTTTTTTTTTTTTTTTTTTTTTTTTTTTTTGCTTTTTGCAAAAAATACAACACACTTACCAAGATTTATACCAAACAAATCATCAAAAAATTTTAATAGTTGCAGCAGAATTTGTTAATTATGGGGTTTTATTGCACGTTTCTTAAACTTTTGTTCTAAGAATTCTTAATTTTCTTATGTTATGTTAGCCAGAAAACCTGGTCTACCCACAAGTATTATTAATGCTAATAATGTGTTTATTAGAACATAAATAAGCAGAAATTTGCTCATCTAAGCGCTTCCATATTGACAATTATTTTCCTCTTTTTTTAAAAAAAATTTTAAAATGAAAAACACAATTTTTACACACCGTCCTAGGACGGGCATTTACACTAGTTTAAATATAATGCTAATGTAATGCTTATGACGTAGCTTTCAAAATTTAAATTAAGTAATTTTCAAATTGTTTACATTTCCGTTAACGGATGATCATGTCCTTCCTGAAACCGTAAAAATGTCAAAACTGAAAAATACCCAAACATTTTCTTACATTTTACTAGATAAATCGAATAATAAGTAAAAATTGAGATTACTTTTGTGCAGTTCTACACATTAGTTACTATAGGTTGCACTAATGTATCATCCTGTATTGATACAAATTTGGTCTGTTTTTAAATTTGTTGTATATATATATATATATATAATTTATGAACTTGGTAATGTGGTAAAAATATCACTTATTTCATTCATTATATTTGTATATATAGTAAAAATGGAATTTTAAAGATACGGTGTTTTTTTAAAACCTATTGTACAAGTTTATTTATCAAATCTAATAATTTTCAACTGTGGAATTTACGACTAATGTGAAAAGAATGTTTTATAACCCGTTATTGTTCGCTTTTTAAATTTAATCTTCAGTGTCACAAAAGAAAAATTATAAATTATTTTGTAACTGGTCTGTAATTGATCTTCACCACAGAAACTATTATTCTACACATTTCTGGATTAAATTCATTAGTTTAATAGATCCTGTGTCATGAATTCAACTTAAATCCTTATAGAGCGTATTGAATATTTTAGCTGAGAATTCTCTTAAAGTACATACGTATTTGAAATTTTATGAGTGTGTAGTGAGGCTCGTCGGAGATTATTTTCTCTCAGAATATTTTTAAAGCACATATTTCAAACGTTATCAGTGTATAGCAATCCACTTTCGTTCATTTTCATCAGGTTATATAGAAACATTCATATCTTGTACTAAACAAAATAGCCTATTTATTTCTTCCCCAAAATTTTAAAAACGAAAAAAAAAATGGAGCGATCTAAACAAGGGAGTTAAACTCTTAATAATTGAATATAAATCTCTTTTAAATTCTGCAGGTGTTTGGAAAAGTAACATACGTGTTTTTAACCGGTGCCATAAATTATTTTTCTGTCTCTGGTTTACATCATAACATTTTTATGTTGAACATAACTCATTTCATTTAGCGCCAACTATTCTATATTTACGATTTCTGCTTCTCGTAAAAGATAATTCTAATTCAAAACATTCAAGCATATAAATAAAAACCCAATAAAGTGTAACAGTATTTATTTGTGTATAATGTTAGCAAAGTTTATAATGGATAAAAGTGAAAAAGAAAATATATATATTGGTATGATGCGCTCCATTGTATTTTAAAAGAATAATTTTTTGGAAAAAAAATCCGTTTACATTCATGTATATTTGCACCTTTTTTAAAGTATCATAAAATTAAAGCTTCAGCAATCTGAAATTTGTTTGCACTGAAAAAAAAAAAATATATATATATAAACACCGGAAATCGATAGCGTATATTTGCTGATAACACACAAAGGCGTGAAAGAGTGCAATTATTTCACATATATATATATATATATTTTTATATAAAAGGTTTGTCTGCCGTAGATGCGTTACGCGATCGTTCATTTTCTGGCCCCTTGAGCCACATGTTGTTCTTTTCGAAACGTGATTCATTCTCCCAAAAAAGTGTACATTTTCAATTCAAATTTTCCCTTAAAAAAAATTGTTTTTCGAGACAAATGTTATCATTTTTAGAAACTTATCACTTACTCCAAGTAAAAATCAGCAATGGCCGAGATACATTATATTTATCTTTTCATAAACATATTTTTTTTATTAACATCATTCACTGAGGTAAACTTCATGCTACAGTTATGTTTATGTAGTAAGAGAAAGCATAAAAAATCCCTGCCGGCCCGGCCTACAGGCAGAGGTAGATTTCGAAGTTAAGTATACTAATTTCACCAACAAAAACTAAATCATTATTAGATATAAATCCATTTAACAGTTTTATCTGTCTGCTTTTGACGAGTTTTTATATCCTTTTTATGAAATAGCTGGTTTTATCAGAATCATGTTAAGGCGATATTAAAAAAAAATATTTTTCCATACTCAACAACTCGAAATTTTCTGGCACATTTTCAGATTAATTTTTAATTTAAAAAAAAATATGAAACATGCTGACGTGATTTTTGAAAAGATTTATAAGCAACCTGTGTTTTTATTTTTCTTTCAATTAATTAAAACTTGATTAATAAACAATTATTTTCTCAGTAGGGTAATATTTTTCGTTTCTAACACAATCGCTTCGGGAAATTCTGTTCAAAATGCCCACTTTGACATCATTTTTTGAAATATATTCTGCCTCTATCAAAAAATCGATCATTACTGTACATTATATAGTTTCTGAATAAGAGATTCTAGCAATTGGATGCGTTTGAGAGCAAAAACTGGATTTAAAAATGAGTAAGAAAATAGACAGTTTGGATTTGAATGCAAACTTAATAAGATGATTTTTTTCTTCAACCGCTATGTATTTTTAATTTGTTTTTGCTTTAAGAATTGGCCCTATCAAAAACTTGTCTATATAAATGTTGAAGACAATATTAAGAAAATATATGATAAATTCATGGAGATTTTATATCTTGTGAATTGACGGAGTTATGAAAATTTTTCTTCTACAACCCTCCTTTTTTTTTTCGGTACGAATTCATTCTATCAAAAACTTGTGAATATAAAAGTTGTAGATAATATTAAGGAGATGTATAATAAAATTATTGGATATGATATCTTGAAAATTGACGAAGTAAGGAATTTTTTTCTCCCCAAAACCCTATTTTTTGCGCCCCTTGAGCCTATTTTAAATTTTATCAAAAATCTGTGATGCATGAATTTTTGGTGCTATTTTTAGAGGTAATAAAAACTTTAAACTTATTTCATATGTACAAAAATTAAGAAGTTATGGGTTTTTTTCGGCTTTCACAAAACCCCTCCCTCTTTCCATCCCCTTTGTCCGCTTTTGCCCATTAACGAACTTGACCGAGATTTTATGTATCAGTTTGGAAGAGATTTGTGCAGAATTGCGGAAGTTATCGTGTCCAGAAGAAAGTGATAACACATTTGCTTCGGGAAATTCCGTTCAAAATGCCCACTTTGACATAATATTTTGAAATATATTCTGCCTCTATCAAAAAATAGATCATTGCGGTACATTATATAGTTTCTGAATGAGCAAATCTACCAATTAAATGCGTTTGAGAGCAAAAGTGAATTTAAAAATGAGTCAGAAAATAAGCAGTTTGGATTTGAGTGCATCCTTAATGCAATGATTTTTCCAACACAATCCGCTTCGGGAAATTCGGTTCAAAATGCCCACTTTAACAGCATTTTAAAAAATATATTCTGCCTCTATCAAAAAATCGACCATTACGGTACATTATATAGTTTTTGAGTAAGAAAACGTACCAATTGGAAGCCTTTGAGAGCAAAAATGAATTGTAAAATGAGTCAGAAAATACGCAGTTTGGATTTGAATACACTCTTACTTAGATGATTTTTTTCTTCAACGTCCATGTATTTTTAATTTGTTTTTGCTGTAAGAATTGGTACTATCCAAAACTTGTCTATATAGATGTTGTAGACAATATTAAGAAGATATATGATAAATTCATGGGGATTTCATATCTTTTGAATTGACGGAGTTATGGATTTTTTACTTCTTCAAACCCCCTTTTTGTTTTCGTTTTTAATTTTTTTTGCGGTACAAATTGGTCCTATCAAAAACTTATGAATATAAAAGTTGTAGATAATATTAAGGAGATTTATAATAAAATTAATTGGAATTGATATCTTGAGAATTGTCGAAGTTATGAATTTTTTTTCTCCCAAAAACCCTATTTTTTGCGCCTCTTGAGCCCATTTTTAACTTTATCAAAAATATGTGATACATAGAATTTTGGCCCTATTTTTAGAAGTAATAAAAACTTTAAACTGATTTGATATGTACAAAAATTAGGAAATTATGGGGGGTTTTCGGTTTTCCCAAAACCCCTCCCTATTTCCAACCCCTTGGTCCGATTTTGCCCATTAACGAGCTTGAACGAGATTTTATGCCCTTTGATTTTATGTCTCAGTTTGGAAGAGATTGGTGCAGAATTACGAAAGTTATAGTGTCCAGAAGAAAGTTATATATATATATAAGTTTTTTACTGAGGGTGGTTTTGGGTTATAGGAATCATGATCTTTGTAGATCTGCAAAAAATTTTCAGAAATTCCAACATAGGAACGATCCCAATAGGTAGTATTTCATACGAAATCCACCTAAAAAACTATGTATTCTATTAGATATATAACTAATAAGCAATTCTATATAAGAATGCATAATGAATTTATTTGGAATGAATATAAAAAACAAAAAATCCATCTCCTATTTGGAACTTCGTTTCATCACCCATCTTTTACATGTTATTCAGTTCTTCTCTTTTAATGTTTTGAAACAATCTTTTTTGATTTACAGTCATTTTAAATTCTTGTTAAGCATTCTTCTCTGAAATATACATTTTAAAAACTAAGAGATTCACGGAGGTGATAAACACGGAAGTGATGAATATGCTCTAAATATTAACCTACACTGTTAAAAATTTGCAGCATTCTGGCAGGTCATTTGACCGTTTTTTCCGAAAACGGTTACACAACCGTAATTTTAACACCATTCTGACCATATTATTGGCCATTTTATAGTCAGAATATAGTTAAATTATGGTTATGAAACCGTTTTTTCAAAAAACGGTCGAATGACCTGCCAGAATGCTGCAAAATGTTTAACAGTGTACATATTTATTTTTTTGAGAATTTTTTGGTTTGTTTTTTAAATCAACATATGTTGATAAATTACATGTAAATATCTTAGTGTTTATTTAGTCACCTTGAATTTTCAGTTCACGGATGTAAGAATCTCCAATAACAATGATTGCTTTATTATAACAAAATCTAATATCTGACTATAAAAAATAATTCTGACTTATAGTTTAACAACAACAAACATACTGGCTAACATTAGCGTCATGGGAAACAAAATCTGATGATAATTTTACCCTTTTTTAACGTGAAAATACAACTTAATGTTTGGTTCATGGAGGTGAGAATTTATTGTGTGACACTCCTTTCTTTACTCAGAAAACTAACAAAAATACAAAAAAAGTAATTAACTATGCTAAGTTCATTTGCTCTTGAGATAGTAGTAGCTAGAATAATAATTGTTTAGCGATTTTGTTTTCAATTAAATAAGTAGTCAAACATTTTCCTCAGTAACATTGGGTGTCTGACATGACACGGAGGTGCGATCTCACATACTGTGTACTAAAAAACAAAAAATATAAAGTAATTATAAAAGACGTATGCACACAAAACATTTAGTCTTCTTTCACTTTCAATAGAAAAAATAAATTAATTCAAAAATGTTCATGTCAAATACTGAAAAGGGCTTTGTGACTGGAATGGGACACTTTTTGGAGAATGACCCACGTAAGCACAGCAAATCATGAATGCAGTTGCACAAAAAGACCCTCATGTGACATAAGGGACCAATGTGAGACTAACGCGTGATACTGCCTTATATCTGCTTCGTTTTAGTTACCACTTTTATATTTGTACAGTTATATCACAAAACTTACGTGGTGTAATCTATGACTTAGTCAAAACATACTTGGCCTCATGTAGCTATAAGGAATATTTCGTGTATAATGCGAAGCTCTTAAGCATAAACTTTTGGAAAAATTGCGCACATAATAAATTGGTAAATATGGTAGTCTCTTCACTACAAAAAATATTTTAAATTAATTCAAAATATTAATTTTTAAATATATCGCACACTACAATAAAACACCAGTTATTCGAGTGTTTCAGGTGTGAAAGCAAAGAAAATAGTCCCATTAAATTCCATTCAAACGTGAATTAGTTGAATATGTTCTCAATAATAAAATTTCCTTGAGGTTTGTGTTTAAGATAATATTAAAGTACTAAACAGCAATTTTTGAGTTTCATATTTGCATTATTTTAATTTTCTACTACGCTGCTAATATTTATTGAATTACAAAGGAAGTAAGTTCAAGTAAAGCGATTTTTACCCTTCAGCGTACTTAATTTTGATAAATTAAGTTAAATCCTGATGATATTCACCAGCAATTCGAAAAAGCATTTGATAACTGCACAGCAAAATCTCTTTTTTCTGTTGTTTGATACAGTTTGTGGGACGGTCAGTAATTAAACAACTGTCGACAGAAAAACAACGTCTTTTACATGTACACCTTCAAATTTATCAAAATTATTTTGAATAATGTACAATAAAATCCTTAAATTTGTTTAAAACAACATATTATTTTTCCATTTTAATCAAACCTGATTTTAGAAAAACAGATTTTATAATCGTTTAGTCACAGAAGGAAAAAAAAACAATTTTCACGACTGCTACTAGCAACTATTTTTTATTATTTATTCTACCTCTATTTCTAAATAAAGATATTCTATATTTCTACAATGTATATATATACAACAAAGCCTATTATTTTTAATATATATTTGAAGCACGCTAATTGAAGTCCTGTGCTTCTATATATATATATATATATATATATATATGTATGTATATAGATAGATAGATAGATAGATAGATAAAAACAACAAAACAAAAAACCACTCAAAAAAAAAAAAAAGATTTTCCTGTTCTGTTATTACTGAATTGCTGGTGAACATCATCAGGATTAAATTTAATGCCTCAGAATTAAATACGCTGACGGAGAGAAAACACTTTATTTGTACTTACTTCCTTTTTAATTCAATAAACATCTGAAGCCGCAATTCTGAAAATAAATTCTGTTTTCAGAAAAGAAAATACTTACTGTATAGATATTGTCACATCGGATCATTGGAAAATAAATGTATTTTGAAATTACTGTGACATTGTTGCATTATATTCTTAATTGGACAAATTATGGCGCAGGATTTCATAATTTGAAATTATTCGAATTAATATTACCTGAATAATATGTAATTAATATAAAGTAAAATTACTTTTTCTTTTCAGTGTTTATTCTTTAATCACTTTCACAGTGCTAAATTTTACGTGTTTAAAATGTTGCCCAGGCATGTCGCAAAATCTGGTCGCAATAATTTTGCCAAGTTTTTTATTATTCAAACTATCCAGCACGAATTGAAAAATTTAATCTTTATATAACAAGAGGAATTCCGTGATTAAATTAAATGAAGATTACTTTTTAAAAGGTGGTAGATACTTTGACTAAAATGCCTCCCATGCAGCAGTACTATAATCAATATTCGTCTTTAGGCTTCACTACAATCTGATTCATAGATGGATCAGCATGAACAAATTAATGATATTCGTATACACACAAAGCTTTCAGATGATTTTTTTATAAATGTGAAAAACGGTACATGTACACTAGGCTAAAGTAAAAATATTTTCTCCATCAGACGTCTTAGAAAATTGTCAAATTTTACATAGATATTTATGATATATAATTACGCAGAGTTTTCGCCAAAATCTGTCTTCTGTAGCAGTATTATTTTATGGATTTGGAAGGACGAGTGTCAAAAAATAGTAATTACACACGACTTTGTTTATTATTATTATTTCAAAGCTACATGTGACCGCAACTTAAGCACCGTAATTTCCCGCGCATCCGCAGCGGCTTAGTTAAGTCTTTTTCAAACCGGAAATTTAATTGAGGAAAAGAAGTCAAATAAATGCTAAGGTGAAGCAAGTCGCATTAAAAAAAAAATAAATTCTGGTAGGAAATCTTGTTATATAAGGTGAGGCGGATACGTGCAAAATTACGGTTTCTTAACTGAAAGACACATATGGGTCAATATCTCAAAATTGGACAAATCTGCGTCCACTACCAATAATATTTCATTAATTATACTAAAACCAAAAACTGAAAAACGTAATAAATTGTAACATTTGTTATATCAATTACCAATGAAAAATGGGCATATAATGATGTATAAATAATTAGATTTAAGCTTTAAACAAGCGAAATCATCATTTCAGTCCCTGTTTCAAGGTACAAATATCCAATATTAAATATATGCTGTAAACATTTCTATAAATATTATTAACTTTTGCTATTATATGTTTATACCTATATATATATAAAGTATGGGAAAATATAATTATCCTTTCTTAGTATAGATTGTATAATAAAATATTGTAGTAAATATATTTGTCCCCGAGGTTGACCATCATCTCAGTCCCTCTAAACACACATGTAGGTAAACAGATACTAGGTGGCGCTGACAGAATTATTTCGTTGCAACAATGACTAAAGTTCAACTAGCCACCATGGATGAAGGTAAGTTGTTTTTCTCTTTGTTTCATATTTAGAAATATTTAGTGTTTGTTCTGAATAAGGATGAGTATTTTTTATAGCATCATTCATGTCCCCCTATTTAACTTTTTATTTATAAACAAAAAGTTTATTGCAACTTTATTTACGTAACATACAAATGCCACATGGCTTAATAATTTACATGTGGGCAAAATGATTCAACAAATTGGCTGTGCAGCTTTTGAGACAAAAACATCACCTCAGTCCCCATCATCTCAGTCCCAATTATTAAACACTGATTATGGTGTTAACAGACACTTTCTTCCATAAAAGTTATCCTACGCATGAAATATACATCCTCGATCTCAAAAGACTACAGTATTCAAATAACAAAACATGCATCATAGTATATAATTGTATTTGGAAGTTGGTACTTTAATTAAAAAAAATAAATATTCTAGAGTGAAATTGTCCAGTTTTCAGATATTGACCCATATAGAGTTAAGAGGCTACCTCAGTCACGCGAAGAAACGAAAAATCTAATGTTAATCCTGTGAGAGCGTTATTTCCAAATTTCTGGCTTAGATTTTAATATTTTGGAATGTTTTTTTTTTTTTTTTTTTTTTTGCATAGGATAGCGATGGACAATCTACAACAGGGCTAGTTTTTACTTTTTAATCGACTGTCAAGAAGGGTTATGTGTTTCACGTGTACCTGGGTATGTGGATTTCTTTATACCCTCGAAACATACCATCGGTCGGATGGATTTTAATGAATGAGGTCTCTATCGATTCATCTTAACCGTCCGATAGTTATGAGACGAAAAAAAAAACTACACACCCTATTGAGTGGCATATAATTGGATAGGTCTTTCAAAAATGAAGACGATGTTTTATTAGCTATTTTACAGTCAGAAGATCCGTTTAAATGTTACACAACCTGGAAGTTGTGTAGGTAGGATCTCAAGCTTTCCTGCAACTCTAACCTTCATAGACATCTATAGTCCTCATCAAAACAGTGTTTATAGATAGGAACTAACAATTAAACACAACTTAAAAGTCATCAATACAAGTAAATAAAAAAAAAATAGGTAAGCAATATATAAAATAGTTTCACACTAATGAGAAATAATTATTTAGTTCGCTTTTTACGCAGTCGGTTTTTTGATTTTTTAAATAAGGCTATGGTACCCAATATGGACACCCTAAGCAAAATTGATTTTTTTTACCCCGTGTACACGCCATAGGACTCCAAAAATATATAACAACTATCCCAGGACTGTTGACAATCATTATTAAAATTAGCGACCTTATAATTATTCTGGTTTAATTTTACTGATAAAAACAAAACATGTTTACAAGTGTCCATATAAGGAACCACCTATCTCTATTATGGAGATACATGTACATATTAGGGACAGGTGGCTCCTTATTGACCTACTACACAGGGTGTATGGAAGAACCACTCTTCCAAGGAACTTTAGAGGAGAGGGGATAAAAGAAATATATCTAAAAGTATTACGTGGGAGGGGGAGAGCAGTAAATATCTTCAGAATATGCACTTTAGAAGGGGGGGGGGGGCATTTTCGGTTGTTGCTCTTCGAAGACCCAACACATCAGTTACTACAAAATATTGTGAAATAATATAGTTGGTTTTGCTTAGATTTATTGCATCTGTGTGAAGAATTTACATCTGTTATTACTCAATCCTCACAGGATGGACAAATAAAAACTTCTTCATCATGGGCGGTATGTCCCACACAGTCTTCATGGACATATATGCTACATGGGATGCATAGCCGCATGTCTGCAACAGCATCAATACTGCATAAGAAGCAGTACCAGCTCTCCTTTGTTGAGAAAGTCATATCTCTAGTACCTGCGATTTCGCCAACAGATACCCTGCTAAAGGGTGGCTTCTTTTGATTTTTGTGCAAGACTACGCTTTCTTTTTGGAGGATTTTTAGGTAGATTTCGTAAGAAATACTACCTATTGCAGTCGTTACCATGGTGCGACTTTTGAAAAATTCCTTCATAACTTTTCATTTTACGACCCCAGGAACCCAAAACCACCCCCACCTAAAAAGTTTATATATATATATATATATATATGTATGTATGTATGTATGTATGTACTAAATTTTGTCCGCACGATAAAAGTCGCAATTATGCACGAATCGTCTTCAAACTCGCCAACAACTTTGAGATGGTTAATATCTCGGCGGTGATTGAAAATGGGCAAAATCGGCCCAAGAGAATAGAAATGGGGAGGGTTCAAAATTTTGAATACCGTCCATGATTCTGATAAAACCAGCTCTTTCACAACAATGACAGAAAAAAAAGAAATATTTTTCGTTATATCAGTTGCCAACAATTAAAAAAAGCAATAAAATTCTCACCACAACAATTGATTTCCTATTTTCACGCGAAAATTAATTAAATAAAAAGTTTGACGAATTGAAAACAAATTGAATATTACGTCATAAGTTTTCTAGAACAAGATTTCTGCCTGAAAACTCAAAATGAAATAAATAGTTTGACGAATTTAAAAAAAAATCAAAATATTGCGTCATATTAGAAATATAATGGACACCAGCAGGTGAATATGTAACGTCATGTGAGTTTGAAGAAACGTATTAAAACAGTGATAAAAACCAGACTATGGAAATTTTAACATATTTTAACACTTTGAGGTTCTCTGAATTTGCTTTAGCCATTTTTAAAACTATTTCTTATACATGCTTGTGTGTATTCCTGTATATTAGAATTTTCACAAAATGTTTAGCTCCCTAGAACTCATTCTTGGTGAAGGAACTGGGCTTATCTCTAATCTTGGTTTAAGTTTTGCTGGTGAATTTAGGACTTAACTTCGAAATCTACCTCCGCCTGTAGGCCCGAGCAAGGCAGGGATTTTTTTTTCTTGGGGGATTGTTCAGATCACATTAAACAGATATTTTAAAAATTTGTCAATCTGAAGATTCACTTGCTGTATTTCCAATGTGGACATAAGGTGTCCATATTGAGAATCGGGCATAGTTTTATTAAATCTTGTAAAAAATAAACAAAGAAAACATTTTAAAGCAATATATGCAATAGCAATCGAAAATATGTTTTACTAGCTTTCTATAACACTCCACTTTTCAATATTTAAAGTTATTTTACCATATCGAATAAGAATTTAAACTTACCTGTAATTACG
This sequence comes from Maratus speciosus, assembly GCA_963932465.1. Lineage (NCBI taxonomy): Eukaryota > Metazoa > Arthropoda > Arachnida > Araneae > Salticidae > Maratus > Maratus speciosus. The sequence continues at coordinate 65,629,324 of OZ010789.1, forward strand.
ATCAGCACACCACGAAACAACAAGTTTTCTTCCAAATGGCGAACAACGCACTTTTTTGCACTTTCCGGGCTTAATTATCTTTTCAACTGCTTTTCTTCAGGGACATGTAGCGCCATCTCTCGATCAAATTTATTACTTTTAAAGATATTAGGGGTGTCAATATTGAGAGCACTGTTCATATTGGGTACAAGTACCTTATAATTTTCACTTGTTCGATTTTGGTTCCAGATTTAAAAAAAAAAATGCTTTCGCTTTCAGAACCGGTTCTGAAATTGAAACTATCCAAATATATATATATATATATATATATACCGGGTGTCCCAAAAAGGACTGACTGATTTTAAAATTCAATAACTTGCAAACGGTGACAGATATTAAAAAAATTCTTGCAGGAGGGTTATGCATAAGGTCAAAAGTTTTATTACAGTGATTTTCAATTTTAGTTCGATTTACAAACAATAGATGGCGCTGTAAGCAATAGTCGCTAAATACAAGCTCGATTTTTGGTACTTCGTGGCCCGGATAATACATTTCCATCTCCTTTTTCTGCATGGAACAAGATAAAGGACCAAAAATCGAGCCTGTATTTAGCGACTATTGCTTACAGCGCCATCTATTGTTTGTAAATCGAACTAAAATTGAAAATCACTGTAATAAAACTTTTGACCTTATGCATAACCCTCCTGCAAGAATTTTTTTAATATCTGTCACCGTTTGCAAGTTATTGAATTTTAAAATCAGTCAGTCCTTTTTGGGACACCCGGTATATATATATATATATATATATAATATAACCAAAATCGAAAAGGTAAAAATCAGTCTAGTTGAGATTGTCCTCAGCCATACTATGCAAAAAAAAAGTTTTTCGAAAATATTAAAATTAAAGCGGGAAATTTGACAATAACGCCCCTATAGACATAACTTTCGCGTTTTCTTTTCTTCTCGTGACTAAAGCAGCCTCTTATAAAGTACTGTAGGAAATGCAGTTTAATTTAAATTAACTATCTATAATTAATTTTTTCCGGTAATTTCTAATTCCTAATTTTAAATGTATTTGTATTTTAAATTTACATGTAAAATCCTGAAAAAAAAATCAGCATATTATTCCATCCTCAAATAGGCACAGATAATTGCAAAGTTCGGTAGAAAAGTGTCTATTTCAGAAGAACAAATGAAATATTTTAAAGAGGACCATTTTCATGTTAAAAGTAATACTAATATGCATTTTTCAAGAATGAACAACCAGGTTTGAACAACATTTTATTTCCTTTGATAAATGCAATCTGGTAAAAGGCACAGTTTACGCTCTTTTAAACTCATAACACATTTGAAAACTCAATTTCAGGAATTACCATGTAGATACGGAAATTATAGGAATTGTTCTGTGAAGCTATTTATATGTTCTATAGATTTGGAAGTATACTACCTATAATTAAACCGTTTCGTTCAGTTAGGAAACGCATAAGATAGTTGAACATTACTCGAATATTACCCTTTAGAAACTTCTGTCAACCAGCGGAAATGTACACAAATTCATTTGTGGAAGACTTTATATGAACTATAAAATTCATAAACATAAAAAAATATCCGAAACATTAATGAAATTAAAAAACCCTTTCCACAATTGAAACCGACCGGACTTTGAACAATTATTAAAGAAAGACAGTACCCTAACTAAATTCTTTTGTGTGTCCTTGTAATTGAACGATAAATGTTATGCACAGCATATTACCTAGTAGGCACTTTGAAGTGCACCTCAGTGACATATATAAATTTGAATACGTTTGAAATAAAATAATATCATTAAAATGCACTGCAAGCTATTCTGTCCCCTATACCATGTAACGGAACTCTTGATTGCACCTGTAAATGAACTAATAATGCTAAATATTACCTTGAGTCTAAAGTTTTGACCCTTTCGCAGAATAGTGCTACTAAAACTGCTGGCGTTCGCAAGTTAAGAGACATTTTTACATACGGTTTTCTGGTTTCGAAAGAAGAAGACGTGTGCTACAACACTGTGTATTTATTGTTTTGAAAAATTATCATCTGTAGCCTCCACGAAGCCTCGAAAATGGAACTATCACGTATCCAGCTTCAAACCATCATCTACTACGAGTTCTGTAGCAACACCGGAGTGACAGAATGTCACCGTAACATGTGTGCACGTTTAGGTGAGGATATTGTATCACTTAGTACAGTCAAACGATGGTATCAAAATTTTAAGATTAAGAGTTTCGACATCGAAAATGAATCACGTGCTGGTCGACCTACTGTGATTGATGAGACCGAATTGCGGAAATCCATCGATGAAGATCAAAATGCTACATCACGGGAACTTGCATCTCACTTCAATGTTTCTTAAACAATCATAATTCGAGCATTAAAAAACATTGGTTTGACATACAAATTCAATCGATGGGTGCCGCACGATCTGACACAAAATGACAAAGAAAAACGAAAACGGACCTGTGTAAACTTGCTCGAATATCACCGAAAGGGTGATTTTTTGAACCGGATTGTTACGTGTGATGAGAAATGGGTTTATTACGACAACACCAGTCGAAAAGGAGGATGGTCGGAACCAGGTGTACCGGTCAGGACCGTAACCAGGCGCACATTGACCTATAAAAAAATCCTCCTCTGTGTTTTCTGGGATAGTCGCGGTATTATCTACAAGGAGTACTTAAAAAGTGGCCAGACCATCGACAGTGAGTCGTACAGCAGCATGCTGCATAAAGTGGACGCAGCAATTAGGGAAAAGCGAAGTAAGGAGTTCCCACGCAAGGTGGTTGTGTTTCACCAGGATAATGCCAGGCCACACGTCAGTGCGTGGACGAATTGGAACTTATACAAGCTGGAATGGGACTTAATGCCACATCCTCCATATAGTCCGGACATGGCACCTTCCGACTACTATCTGTTTTCGCATCTGCAACTGCACCTTAGTGGTGAAATTTTCAATTCTTCAGAAGAGGTCAAAAAAAAGGTTGACCTCTTTCTCGACTCACGTAGCCCAGAGTTTTTCAAGGAAGGCATTGAAAAACTGCCAAAACGTTGGCAGAAGATTGTCGAACTTAATGGTGATTACTATCCTCACTAATGATTTGCATTTTTGTTAATATTTGTTGTCAACATTAAAATAAAAAAAGGGTCAAAACTTTAGACTCAACCTGATACTTTATTTTCAATAACGAACATGACACAGTAAACCCCAATTATTTGGTAATCCGAGTATATTTATGCTACTTCCAGTGCGGACAGACGGACAAACAAAAAGACTGACATGCAAACAAAGTTGATTAATAATTTTCAACTATGCTGGAAAGTGTTAGAAATAGTTAAGTGATTTCGTTTGCTATATTATATACAGTGTGTCTTAAAAGTTCCCGTACTTCAAATTAAAGAACTTATTGTTCGAGATTTTTTAAAAATCTTAAATTTTATCGTCTGCTTATCATTGCATCAATTTTTCAGTTTTTATCGTTTTGTTCTTTTCGTACTCAATTGGTGCGATAATAAAGTACTACGTTATTATGTTCTTCATACTGAAATGATTATATTAAGCATTCAGAGAATTGCGCTGATCGAAACTTCTTTTGAATGTAAATCGTATGAAAGGTACAAATAACGTTTGGCGAAATAAATATCCAAAGGATGCAATAACGAGTAAAAATTCGCTATATAGTCTCGTTCGACGATTTTGTAATACAGATTCGGTGGAAGACAAGCAGATGAGTGGAAGACCGAAAGTTGCTACACCAGCCTTTCTGTATGCTATACAAGTAATGAAACCATGGACATGCTTGAAGAATTTCCTCCCGATGGACTCATCTGAAAAAAAATCTTCGGTCACATCGATCCCCTGATCTGAGAATCCCGAACTTTTTCCTGTGGGGATATTTAAATAACAAAGTTTATGCAAATAATTCTCAAACAGTAGATAATCTAAAAATTGCCATTACTCAATGGATACAAGAAGTCATTCCCAGCATGTTAAAAGGGGCTTCTAAAAACATGCGCCAACGATTTCAGCTTTGGCTCCTAGAAAGGGGTGAACATTTGGAGCATTTATTACAAATATAAGTTCAGTAATTTTTTTCTACGTTATATTAAAAGTGCTTTTATCATTAGCATAAGAGTAATCCTTTTAAGGTTTTTTTGTTTTGTGAGTAATAAATACATATGTCGTCAGTACGGGAACATTTAGGACACTCTGTATAAAGGTATGAACACAGGCATAGCACAGGCATAGCACAAAGGCATAGCACAGGGTTGACGAAACTTTTTATAGCCGCTTGCCAATTCTTTTCAAAAAATCTTTTATATGACCTTCACGTGCCAACTAATAAAGAAAATAGTGGATTGAAAAATCATGTATAAAAATTGCTTATTAAGATTTTTTTTTTTTTTTTAAGTGTGTAACGTTGCATATAGGTATTACATGCAATAATCATAAAAACAATTATATTTTAGAAATTATTTTAAAAAATTGTGATTGCGTTATTGCATCACATTAAACAATCTTGGATGAGAAATAATTAATACCAGGATTATACTCAGTTAATTTCAACAGAATGCAAACTGAACTGTATCTGACGGATGCTTTTTATTTTTTTTCGTATTGTTCATTTGCGAAAATAATGACCTTGCGGGATAGATAGGATGAAAAATTATTAAAAGAGCTAACACCATTTTCTTTAAATAGCTTAGAGATCAATTTCCAAGTTGACGTAATGTTATCATTGGCATGTTTACTAATGCGGAAATTTACGGTACTTTAAATAGCCTCAATAAAAATTCTTTAATTTCCAATTAATCGAATGTAGACAAGATCAGGCCATCTTTAATAATCACATTCATGATTAATTAGTGTATTTTGTGCAATATCACTGTATATTGATTTAGAGCCACAAGCAACACCGTACCAAAATTATTCTTTCGCGAGCCACTTTTGGCACGCGTGCCATAATTTCGCCGTCCCTGACATAGCAGCTGCCATTGATGTAAGTATTTTAGATAATTTTCTGAAATGATTATAAATTATTTTATTTATTTATTTATTTATTTATTTTTAAAGTTTTGATAGTAGCTAAACTATAAATTAATGGTTCGGAGTAAAATAAAAAATGCAATAACTATGTTAATTTTCTAAATAATATTAACTATATAAAATTCTATATAAAATTAACGTAATTATTGCATTTTTTATTTGTTGAAAAAAAAGTTATAGTTTAGCAACTACCAAAACTATTAATTATAAAAAGAAATGAAACACCTCTAGTAGTTTCCGACAAAAAGGCACATCAGTGTTATTTGTTTTATACCTGATTTCATAACATCGTAGCTATCATAGACCCCTTGAGTCTATGATTAAAAAAATAGCTTAAAAAATATTTTCATAAGTCCAATAATGTATTTTCCTTTGAAAAATGTAATAAAAATTCCGGGTGACTTTTCTGTAAATATATTTGGTTTCTTAATGACGTATTTCTCCCATTTAAATCGGCGGTTCCCAATGTGTGGCAATTTGACATTTTAGGGGGTAATTTCAAATTAGTAACTCACCCATTCGCTATCCTTTTTCTTTTATTTTAGAATGGTAATATTTCAGACTAAAAATAAAAGTAAGACATGGAAAATTAAAAAAAAAAATGTTTGAATATAAAAAAGTTCTAAATAAAAGTGTTTAAAATGGAACTTCTACCAGAATAATTATATGAACAATCTTTAAAAATATTGTATCAACCTCTTCCCCATTTTTATTTATCAAAATTTCTATATTTTTTCTGGTTGCTAATTTATTTTATAATTTTTCTCAATCGTTTATCGAATGAGCTATTTTTATGTATACGCTCTGCTGTAAGTAACATGAAGAAACTTTTATACGTGAAGTTACTTGATAGTATACCTGAATCTTATTGTCTTTAACATATTTAACTTTAAAATATTTATAATAACTAAACTTTGTGCTACCAACTTATTAATTTATTTTTCATAGCATTTGAAAAGTAAATGGATAAATATTAAATATTTATATAAGGGTCGCCCACGTGAAAGTGGCATTGCTGTAATAACTCCAACATTTGAAGAGAAAGAAGCTTGCGCATGCTCCTATAGAGGGCGCAGAGTGCTGGGAACGCATGCGATATCCTCAGATACTGTCAGATGCGTGCGTGATAGCGTAGGAGCATCTTAAAATGCATCAATCGCATCGCGGATGCCTCCAAACGGTGTCAACGCGCGATTGTGCAATTCTTAACGGCGGGAAATTGGTGTAGGGATTTTCGTAGTGGAAGAAGACTACATGCTCTTGACCAGGTAACAACCTGCACGACTGCGGAGTCGGAGTCGGGTCAGGCCCATTTTTGTGCGAAACAGTTGGAATCGGATTTAAAAATTTTCGGAGTCGGAATCCGAGTCCGAGCCGTTAATTTACAAGCAAGGCTGCGCAGTCGGAGTCCTAAATTTACAAGCAGGGCTGCGCAGTCAGAGTCGGTGTCAAGGCCATTTTTGAGCAAAAGAGTCGGAGTCGGATCTGTTAAAATTCCCGGAGTCGGAGTCGTCCATTTTTCCCACCGAGTCCGCAGCCCTGGTGACCTGTCGTCAGTACTGCTTTTTCCACTACGAAAATCCCTACACCATCGGAATATCGATCTGCGTGCCATACACTCCGTGCCATACACATTTTGCATTCAATGATAGATTTCACTAGCGCTCACACTTTCCGCTGTTAAAAATTGCACGACTGAGCCTTGACACCGTTTAGAGGTATCCATGATGCAAACTATGCATTTTAACATACTCCCACGGTATCACACACGCATCTGGGGAGATCTGATGATATCGCATGCATTCCCAGCACTCTGCGCCCTGTATAGGAGCAAGCACAGTCATCTTTCCAGAGCTACGGAGTCGATGGGAAAAATGAACGACTCCGACTGCAACTCTGGTAATTTTAACAGATCCTACTCCGACCCTTCAGCTCAAAAACGGGCCTGACTCCGACAACACAGCCCTGCTTTTAAAATGGCCCACTCCGACCATGAATTTTAACAGATTCGGCTCCGACTCCGAGTCTTTCACTCAAAAATAGGCCTGACTCCGCAGCCCTTATCTTTCTCTTCAAATAACGGAGTTATTACAGGAATGCCACTTTCATTTGGGTGACCCATATACCTATCGCTGAAGTGCAGGCCTCCTACACGGTAAATTAATATATAACGTAGACAATTTAAATTTGAAACTGAGATAATACATGGCAGTTAACAAACGGTAATCGGTGAGGGAAAAGATAAATGTCTTTTGATGGGGAATAATGCTACTTACATTGGTAAAGGTCAGAATGTTGAAATGCTTCTTATGTATTTTATTATCCATAGGAAGAAAACCAACTTTTCCAACAATACATAATAAGTATCCAAAATTAATTATAAAATGTGTGAATATTATCAATTTTAATGCTAAATATGAGAGTCTACGTAAGCATTTTGTGAAGGTTAAAATGAAGAGTATATAACACTTCCGTTAAACGTTGAGGTAAGTTGGGAATGCACAACTAAATTATTTTGGATTAAAAGTGAATATAAAGTCGCATTCCATTTATAAAATTATGTTAAAAACAAATTTGAGGCAGAAAATGAACCCCAACGATAAGTTAAAAAAAGTGAAATAAACTTTTATTGATAAAACTCTGTTTGGCTCCCTTCAGGTGAATAGCGTTCACTTTTCAAATAATAAGAAATATATGTTATAAAATATGTCTTTGTGGAGGGGGACATCGTGATTGTACAGAGGCTTCGTTGGAGCGTGTCCAATAAAAGTTTGGGAACCACTGATTTAAATGTTTTCAAACAAAGCCCATTAGATTTCTTCTCTTGAAAACCACATTGGGTAAATATGCTGATAAGTTTAGGATTTAAAAAGACGGAGAATAAGATTATTTAAACAAAAAAATGTAATTTTATTAGCGAATGATGCTCCGTATTTAATTATATGCAAAATTAAAAAAATATTTTCCATAAATGATGGATTTTTGTTCAGTTACTGAATCATTTTTAGAAAGATTTTTGCAAATTCATTTTTTTTAATTTACACCATGGCTTATCTATCCAGTATGTACCCGGTTTGTATGAAATAAAGTTGGTTGCAAAATTTGAAGTCACATAATTTCATATACAAATACAAAAATAAATAACTAGAAGTAAAAAAAATCCATCATATCCAACTCTTTATAAGTAAATTATATTTGGTAAATCTACACGTGCACCGATAATAGGGCATGTATAGAGAGACAGTCAAATGACATAACCGAAAAAGGGAACAAAGACAAAAATCTAATCGAATGGGAGTGGAGAGATCAAAATTAAGGAAATAAGTCTATAAATCAAATAATATTCTAATAATTATATTTTTTTTCTCAGATTATATGGTTCTTTAATATTTGTATATCTCTAAATATTAGTAAGCAATAGTAAAAAGTAATTATATCATTATAGAATTTCAAAGTTTATGTCTGTTCAATTTTCTATCAAACTTTCAATAAATAAATGAAAAAAAATGGAATTAAATACTTATACGTTTTCGGTTCATGTAAAATATGTTTAATGAATTCTTATGTAAACTATTTTACATAAATTATTAAAAATATAGGGTGGGCCGTAAGTTTACATGCGTACTCGTTTTAATATTTTATTTTTTATATTTCACACATCCTAAAAATGCGTTATGAAAAAAAAAAAAAAAAAAAAAAACAACGACAAGAAGTCATACTGATGGTCTTTTTCTATTCATGATATTAACTAATCTAGTACTTTATATAAATAAAAATTATTTAACGTTTATATAATATATATATGTATATAAACGTATAATATATATATATATATATATATATATATATATATATAGGCGTGTGAAACTTATGTCAAGACCTGTATTTTTAATATATATATACAGTGAACTTCCGTTAGTACGGACTTCCAAAGTGAGCCATTTTCTACAGCACTAAGAGAAGTCCGCAATAAACGGTATCATTTACATTAATTACACACACACACACACACATATATATATATATATATATATATAATCTGGCAAATAAGAATTTAGTGTGCACTAAAACATTCACCAAACAAGGAAATATGAAATATACAACTTGAAATATAAAACTGAAATACTGAATGTGATGGTGTGTTTCGGACAGAAGGCTGCGTAGCAAAATCAAATTAATCAGAACCATAGTCGAATACCAGAAGACCATGTACCAAATGATTCCCCCGGACACTCACAGCAATAAAAAATGAATAATGTGAAAAAAATGTGTATCTGAAATATACTACAATGAAATCTATGTCCTGCAAATAAACACACCCTACCAACTCAGCCACTTTGCCAAATCAAAATGTAGACAAAATTAACAGACTGGATTCATTTTCCGACAACCAATCGTAATTCGTTCCAAGTTTGATGTCATTAAAAACAGTCATGATTTTAAACTGTTCTCGAAAATGCTTGAGGTAGTGCGAGTCATTAACTGTTGATCAAAGATAATCAATCAATAATGAAGGCCGCATCTGCCAAAAAAGATTATTTTTTTAATAAAATTAAGAGAAATATTCTTATAATAAATTAAAATAAAGTAATTCTTTATAAAACATTTCTTTACTAGCATATTTATTCGTATTTACTTTCACGCATCGTTACTTTTCCACTTAAGTGTTTGAAAACTTTAAAGAATAACTTAATTCGAAAGCGAGAAGATAGAAATTTTCATTATCTTACTACGTTTTTCCTATTACGTAAAAATAATTTGCTTAACTTTCAACGATAATAAAAAGTTCGTCCAAATGCGGCATAAAACTTATAATGATATTTAAAGATAACTGTTTTGTAAACTCATAACAAGTTTTACAAAAATCAGCCACCCTTAAAATTAGAAGAAAATTAGTTTGATCTTATTTTGGAGTGGATGAGGGTTTTATAAGTGAAGGAAATATTCTTTAGCATGTGCATTTCTTTGAAAATAAAATGTTTATGTAACAAGATAAATTATTATAAAAGTAGTTATCTGCTTTTTTCGCTAGGTAGTACTTTTAAAACACGACAATTTGATAAAATATGTAGTACATAGGAAAGTAAATTAGTAGATTTTGTTTTTACTTTAAAACGAAACTGAACTGCAATCTTATATTTCTTTTCGTTTATATTTTAAAGTTCAAACAAATTTAAGCAACTTTTGTTGTCTTCGTTTAAGATGGATATTTTACTTCTTTTGCCCAAAATTATGTGATATTACATTACTTTTCTGTTACAAAAGAGGTATCTCCATCGGTATTCTTGCAATATGTATTAAATTTTTGTATGTCAAAAATAAAAATATTGTGCCTTGTGTGGCGGTGAGTACCTGCAGGTGGGCGCCGTGAACTGCAAATCGGACTACCGTTATTTGCTGTGAAAACGGGCTATACACATGTAACGAGATCAAATTTTCGGTAATTTTCGACGTCCCCACCCCTCCGAACAAAATCATACGTTGTCATTCCTCGATCCCCTCCTAATAATATTGTTACCTGTCTAAAAAACGTTTGTATTCATTCAACTTATTCTTTCCTTTTCTTTTTCTAAGTTTGCAGTGATATACATATATGATTATACATTTATTATTATCATACTTTACTCAAGAACTCAATAAACTGTCACTTATAATATTAAATATCGTTATACCAATTAATATTTAAAAGATATACCTTTTTTATTACATAATGCTTTCAGAAGTAATATTCTTTTATTGAAGCACAATTTATTTTGAACAAAACAGGTAGAAGTCATTCTTTCTCTTTTCTTGACTAGTAAATGCATTTCAAATATATTTCGCACCGAATTTTTCGCACAGCGGAATATATACATACACGACAGAAGAATAGCAATGCCAAAAGAAGGGGTTATTCCACATTTTGGAATGAAATAATTTTATAATTACTTAATAATAAGTTTTTATTTTCATAAAAATAGATAAAGGTTTTAAAAAAAAGTAATATACAATTTTGATGTGAATAAATAATTACAAAAATGAGAAAATTTTGGTTGCATAAAAAATGATAACAACATCAAAAAACAAACCACATCCCCTGGAGATATCTTAAGGTATGAAGTTCTAGAGCCACCCCCTAAAGTTACAACTTTGTATATGCACAGCCACAAACAAACATCTCAAATTCCATCACAAATTATGAAAGGACGAAACATGTGAAAGGGTGTTATTCATAAATAATTTAAAAAAGGGAAAAAAACAATTTATTTGAAAAAAGACAAATGAAATATTACCGAAAAATAACTCATCTAAACACAAGAGATTCATTACAGAGATCATACATTTAAATATATGAACGTGTATCAATGTTTTTTAAATAATAAACAAGAACAGAATACACACAATTATTTAAAGTGTAATTGAAGAGAGAGGAAAACTTAGTCTTCAACATTACTTTTCGTCAACATTACTACTCGGGCGTTTGCGATTAGTAGGATCTGCGACCACATAGTCTGGCAACTCTGCAATGGTTTCATTAGGAATATTATATCATAGAAGTTTTTAGAGAGTTCAATTATACTTTATTTAAGGGAAGTAGTGAAGAGATCGCAACGAATAGTAGTATTCCTCAGGAAACGAACACAGTTTTCGATGATACGGAGACCTTTATTATGGGATCTCTAGTAGTAATTCAGAATAGTTTTACTTGAAAAAACCGAAATTGGACAAGCATAAGTAAGAATGCATAAATTATAAAGAAGTGCTTTGTTTTTAATAGAGAGAGTGTTATTTTTGAGTAGAGGTGAGAGAGATTTTGAGGCTGCCGGCCACTTTCCTTCGAGTGTTTAAGAAATTTTTATTTCAACTGATTCTCCTGTCAAGGGTAACTGCAGATATTTCGTGCGATTAGTGCAGGAAATTGTATTGTTAATCATATTAATACGGATAGGATATGTTAATTTTAAAATAGAGAAAAAAATTAAATAGATTGCAGCAATTTTCTTCTCATTAAGTTTAACACGCCATTCACTCAACAGCCAGTGAAAGTGTCTATGCGTTTTTGAAGAATTTTGTAAAGAGTGTAGGTGATGTACAGAAGCAAAGTATCAGTACAGAAAATGTAATCACAGAATGCAGACGAACATTATTGGTGATACGTGGCGATATATTTATAATTTATAACATAGAACATTTGAAGAACGCCTACTTTAGCACAAGATATTATATTTGTATGTTATTAATCACGGGACTTTTTTAAGTTACTTATAAAAATTAAAGACCCCTTTTCCCCACATTCAGTATGCTGAAATATGGTTTCTTCTTTGCGTTATTTATTAACTAACCCTCTAACATTCATTCCACATAAAGAAGCCATGCGACCAGATATTATCACATTAATGCCCATATATATTTAAAAGAAAAATAACCAATAGATAAAATAATTAACTGCCTTAAAACAAACAATAGAAGGTGACAAATATAATTTTCATAATGTATAATTTCTAATGTATTTCTAATAGATAGTGTAAATGGTTTCAATCTCTCTAGAGACTAACGTTAACCCTATTGGTCTAATATCATATCTACATAGCCTGCACATTCTCTACATTTCTGATAACTTGAATGACTATATGTTCATTATAAATTTTTTGCTGACTTATATGTCGATTTGTCAATTAAAAAATATACATAAACTCGTATCTTTTTTTTAATTAATACTTTTTGAGTACAGAAGCTATAATCTTCATACATTTGTAGTATCACTCTGCCAGATTCTGATTCTGACTGTCTCAAGCAACTGTGAGAAGAAGCTGCAGAAATAAGAACAAGTGTTTCAGAAAATACACAGAAAGATTTTCCTAACAATGTTCCGACATAGCTTACATTTGAGATACTAGATCCTTTTTTATTGATTTAAGATTCATTTTTTAAGTTATAATGGACATAAACAAATTAAAAATTAAACACTTGTCAAAGGAAGTGCTGGAGTTAATGGCTAAAAAGGCAAATAGGGAATGAATTCTCTTCTGAAAATAATAGATTTTTATCTGGATTATAGATAATAATAACTTTTGGCAGCTGTTAGATATTTTCTTTTGAAGAAACAAAATGAAGAAGAAAACTTCTTATTTCTTATATTATTATATTGCTTATGCGGATGCTTGTGCTATTTACGATAAATTCCCTAATATGTTAAGTGCATTTTATTGTCAGATTCTAATGTTTTACATTTTCAGAAACTAATGTTTTACATTTTACATTTTAATGTGTTTCAATGAGAAAAATCTTTATACTTTGCAGAAATCTGTTCTCTAAATATATTTTTATAAAAGGATTTGGTCATTTTTTCAGTGGGATATTAATATATTAAAGAAGAACTTTTATAGAATAATTTTTATCAGCAAGTCTTTAATTTTTAAGCTAAATTTAATGCACTGATACTGTCTAAAAGTAGTTTAATTATATATATATTTCATAGGATTAATTTTTCTTGAAACTTGTCGTAGGTTTTAACTTGGAGTTAAAATAGAACAAGAATTCCTCCTTTAAAAATAATGGATATTTATCTGTTTTGGCAGATGTTAGATATTTACTTCAGATAGAACTAAACGACGCAGAAAACTACTTTTTGTTTTGTCAGTTCTTATGTATTTCATGCCCTTTTATATAATATTTACCTTAAATTCCCTAATAGGTTGCAGTTTAATGTCAGAGATGTTCCGGCAAATGATGTTTCATAATTTATATCTTACTGCGTTTCATTAAGTTAAAACTTTATATTACATTCCTTTTTCTAAATAGTTTATTATTAAATGCGTTTGGGATTTTTTAACATGATATTTGTGTATAGTAACAATAACTTTTAGATAGTTTTAATTTAGTTGCATTTGATTTATTATGTATAATTTTTCTTTCAAATTGTAACATATATTTGTGCAAAAAACAATAAAATCTAAATTTTGTATCGTGTACCGTTCCAACAATGTACAACAAGTTTGAAGAAAAGAAAAATAAAACAAACCCAATTTTATTTACAGGCTGTTTGCAATAAAATCACAACATGTTCGATTTTTATTTTTAAAATTTTTTAAATAAAAAAATAATACATTCAAAACTGCAGATTAAAATGACAAAACATATTACATATTGATATAATATTTCTGTTGTTTTTTGTATGATGCTCTTTCACGTGTGTACTTTAAAATTCACTATAATTTATTTTCTTAATTTGTAAGTTTGAAATGAATTTTCAACAGTTATTGAAAATAACTGGCGCTTTCATAATTTTAGGGGAATCTTGAATTAAATTATTACATTTACCATTAAATGAAAATTTTATAAATTTTTCATAAACTGATCTATCTAAACAATTATGTGGATTCTATATCATTATTCTAATAATTCATCGCTCCATTTGTAAAGGGGATATTAAAAAAATAGAAAATTTCACATGGTATATGAACCCCTAATGAATATTTTGAATCATAATTTCGAAGAAACTAATTCCGCTGTTTTTAAGAGTGCCTGGGAAATTTGAAGAAATAATGAATTAAAAAAAAGATTGAAGATTTACTTAAAAACATTGTGAATATGTTAAAATACAAATAAAAGACAGTAATTACTTTTGGATTATTCCCAATAGCTTTGCGATTGCTGAAAAATTAAAAGGTAATAGCATTCATTCTATCCAAACTTATGATTAAAAAAAAATATTTACAGCTATACCTATTAATAATTTAAAGGAGGCACTCGTAAAAACAGCGGAATAAGCTTTGGATAAGAATTGGGCAGATTCGTAATTGCAGTTATCTTCAATGTAATTAAAATTTAATTACGTGTAATTAATTATAGTTAAAAATCCATGTCGTAAAAAATTCTTCCAGCACTGTAGTAGGAATTGCCCTATTCCATTATGTGTGCGAAATTTATGCTTTGAATCTGTCTAACTATAATCAATTACATGCAAAGAACTTGTAATTTCAATGCGGATAATTGCTATAACAAATTTGCCAGACACTTCTTTGTATGTTACGGATTTTAACTCTAACTTGTTTTATAAATTATGCTGTTTTTGTCTTTGCAATAATTATGTTTATACAGGATCTAAAATATACTTAAAAATGAATGACATTGGAATGGGTACTAGTTAATCATCTACAGCTGCTAACGTAATTTTGATTTTTCATGAGTTTCACTACAGCATCAATACAGCTGATGTTCGCTTCTTGCTCATAGATACAAGGATGATTTGATTATTTTAAAGTTCAATGGTGACTTTAATTAATTTTTCAAGAAATTTCTCCCGAATCTCTGGTATTAAAGAAAACAAATGATAATGGATTGGTAGGCTGATTACCTTGATTTAAAAATTTTAATAAATAACAAAATACAGATTTCAATTTACGATGAAAATAAAAGTTTTCCATTTAATGTTAATCAACTTGTTTACTGGTCCTCCAGCATTCATAAACTAATCTGCATTAACATCATTAGTAGTCAATTATATCGTATTTTGAGAATTTGTACACGAAAACACATGTTTCAGTAGGTTGGTTGGTTGGTTGTATGGGGTTTTATGGCGCAAAGTCCCAGTAGGGACATGCTGCGCCAACATGTTTCAGTAGGAATTATTTTATTTTAAAAGTAATCTGTATTACAAAAACAATTATCCTCTTAATTTTATAAAAAAAATTTCAGATTTTGCAGACTTTCTTCATTATTGATCGTTTCCTTTTCGGCGTCAGTGAATGACTCATACTGCCTAAAGACAGTTTTAAGGACTGTTTTGTGATGATGTGCTTCGTTGGTTGGCAACAAACCTGGATTGAATTTGGATTGGAAGCTGAAAGATGGATTCTACTTTTTTTAGTTTGTTTTATATTTATGGATGTGATTTTGTGGCTGAGTTGGTGGAGTGTGGTTTATTTCAAAGAACATAACTTTGCCTCCTTTACTATGTTCCAGGTGAGGCATTTATTTAATATTCTGACGTAGGGTTCGGTTGGGTAAAATGTGATATGCAGCCGAAAATTAAACATTTGATTTTGCTACTCAATGTTCTGTCCGAAACCCACTGCCCCTAAACTATATTTTACACATATTTTTTGAATGCTCGATCACTTTTGAAATTTAATCCAGTGCCGATGAGGCTGCTGCCTGATTTTTGTAGATTTTTCTATATTTTTTTTGTTGAAATTTTTGACTTTTTTAAATAGTTATATTCTGTTTTTCTTGTTCTGAGAGGGAAAGTGTTATTTCCGGCCAAATATATTCTTTTGATTGTTTATATATATATATATATATATATATATATATTATATAAATTAATTAATGAACAAATTATTGCACAACTGGCGCTAATAGCAGCTCCTGTCAAATGCAACAAAATATATTTCATTACTACTTTAAAGATGTAAAAAACACCATAACTCTGAAAAGAAGGTGTATATCAGCAATATTTAACGATAAAAGTCTCAAAAACTTTCAAAAAATACAGGTAAAAAACAAAAAGTCCTTCCGGCCAGTGCCGGGAGGAAGAGGTAGCTTTCATAATCTTTATTTAAAAAAAGCCAAATTATATCATTCAAACACACGAAGCTCAATTTAATGGAAACCGAATATAGGAGATTCAATACTAATTTTTATCAATATAATGAATGAGAATTTCGCGAAATTAGTCAGCTTTATCCAAGCTGCTTTTCTTTAAAGTAACATATATTTGGCTGCCAAATTCGGCAATTTCTTAAAGTGCCTGTCATTTTAAGACAACATGGTGGATGAGGCTAAGCAGTGAACTTGGTCGAGACCTTAGTAATTGCTGTGCACATGCTCACTCACATTGGAATCGGTTAATATATAGGAGTGCTGTCGCATGCAAAAAAATCAGATTTTTCAAAATGTCATCCACAATAGAAATTGAAACTGCTATATCTGAGCCATTTTTTAAGGTAAAGACAAACAAAAAATGCTCCTGAATCCTTATATCAAGGTCAAATACTTAAGAAAGAAACCTTTTTCAATTTCTAATTTTTTTGCACCTCACTTTAAATATATATATATTTTTTAATTTAATGGTCACCATTTTGAAACAAGATGGCTGATGAATCTGGCCAGCGAACTTGGTCGAGGTGTTGATATATACTATCCACATGCCTTCTTACATCGAAATAGGCGAATACGTGTGTTATCGCGTGACAAATACAAGATCGTTTCAAAATGTTAGCCATGCTAGACATTCAAAGTGCTATAAATCAACCATTTTTTAAGATATAAACAAAAGAACAAATTTTCAGAAACAAAAACTGCTCCGGAATCTTTGTATTAAGGCCAAATACATAAAAAAATCTTTTTCATTTTCCAATTGTTTAATACCTCATTTTGAATTTTAAATTTAATTTTTTTTAATGGCAACCCTTTTGAAACAAGATGGCGAATGAAGCTGGCCATCGAACTCGGTCGAGACATTGGTATGTACTATGTACAGACCAAGTTACATCCAAATAGGTTCATAATTACGCCTGTTATCGCGTGACAAAAATCAAGTCGTTTTAAAATGTCAGCCACAAGAGAAATTCAAAATTCTATTACTCAGCCATTTTTTTTTAGATATAGACGAAAGAAAAACTGTTCCGGAATCTTTGTATTAAGGTCAAACACATACAAAAAAAATCTTTTTCACTTTCCAATTTTTTGGTATCTCATTTAATTTTTTTTATTTTTTAATTTTTTTAAATGGCCGCCATTTTGAAACAAGATGGCGGATGAAGCCGGCCAACGAACTCGGTCGAGATATTTGTATGTACTATGTACACCAAGGTACATCCAAGTCGGTTCATAAATACGCCTGTTATTACGTTAGAAACATCAGGACTTTTCAAAATGTCAGCCACTCTAGAAATTCAAAATGCTATAACTCAGCCATTTTTTAAGATATAGACGAAACAAAAACTGCTCCAAAATCTTTGTATAAAGGTCAAATACATAAGAAAAAATATTTTTCCATTTTCAATTTTTTGGTACCACACTTCAAATTTTAAATTTTTAAAAAAATTTTAAATGGCCGCCATTTTGAAACAAAATGGCGGATGAAGCTGGCCAACGAACTCGGTCGAGAGATTGGTATGTACTATGCACACACTGAATTACATCCAAATCGGTTCATAAATACGCCTTTTATCGCGTGACAAAATTAAGGACGTTTCAAAATGTCAGCCACGCTAGAAATTCAAAATGCTATAACTCAGCCATTTTTTAAGATATAGACGAAACAAAAACTGCTCCGAAATCTTTGTATAAAGGTCAAATACATAAGAAAAAATATTTTTCCATTTTCAATTTTTTGGTACCACATTTCAAATTTTAAATTTTTAAAAAAATTTTAAATGGCCGCCATTTTGAAACAAAATGGCGGATGAAGCTGGCCAACGAACTCGGTCGAGAGATTGGTATGTACTATGTACACACTGAATTACATCGAAATCGGTTCATAAATACGCCTTTTATCGCGTGACAAAATTAAGGACGTTTCAAAATGTCAGCCACGCTAGAAATTCAAAATGCTATATCTCAGCCATTTTTTAAGATATAGACGAAACAAAAACTGCTCCGAAATCTTTGTATAAAGGTCAAATACATAAGAAAAAATATTTTTCCATTTTCAATTTTTTGGTACCACATTTCAAATTTTAAATTTTTAAAAAAATTTTAAATGGCCGCCATTTTTAAACAAAATGGCGGATGAAGCTGGCCAACGAACTCGGTCGAGAGATTGGTATGTACTATGTACACACTGAATTACATCGAAATCGGTTCATAAATACGCCTTTTATCGCGTGACAAAATTCAGGACGTTTCAAAATGTCAGCCACGCTAGAAATTCAAAATGCTATAACTCAGCCATTTTTTAAGATATAGACGAAACAAAAACTGCTCCGGAATCTTTGTATAAAGGTCAAATACATAAGAAAAATTTTTTTTTCCATTTTTAATTTTTTGGTACCACATTTCAAGTTTAAAAAAGTTTTAAAAATTTTTAATGGCTGCCATTTTTAAACAAAACGGCGGATGAAGCTGGCCAACGAACTCGGTCGAGAGATTGGTATGTACTATATACACACTGAATTACATCCAAATCGGTTCATAAATACGCCTTTTATCGCGTGACAAAATTCAGGACGTTTCAAAATGTCAGCCACGCTAGAAATTCAAAATGCTATAACTCAGCCATTTTTTAAGATATAGACGAAACAAAAACTGCTCCGGAATCTTTGTATAAAGGTAAAATACATAAGAAAAAAATATTTTTCCATTTTTAATTTTTTGGTACCAAATTTCAAGTTTTAAAATTTTTTAAAATTTTTAAATGGCCGCCATTTTGAAACAAAACGGCGGATGAAGCTGGCCAACGAACTCGGTCGAGACATTGGTATGTACTATGTACACACCGAATTTCATCGAAATCGGTTCATAATTACGGGAGTTACAGTGTGACATAGGTCAGATATATATATATATATATATATCAATTTTGAACGGAGGGTGGTTTCGGGGTCTGGGGGTCATGATCGATGAAAATATACCAAAATTTTTTGAAATCGCTTTCCTCCGAACGGCTGCAATAGGTAGCTTTTTTGTAAAGAAAGCTACCTAAAACACAGGCAAAAAACAGTCTGTTCTTCATCAGTGGGAGGACAGACAGACCTAACTCTACCCCCACTGTTAAAAGCTTGCATGTTTCTGAACACACGTCCATCCTGCACTCAATACAGAAAGAACTATTGTCGTTTTAGAAACAAACTTGAAAAGGCTAAAATAAACCAAATTTAAAGTAAAAAAGGAATTTTTGTTTTTGTATTTTAAATTATGCTTTGTTTACATTACTTTTTATTTTAAATTTGGTTTATTTTAGCCTTTTTGAGTTTTGTTTCTAAAATGACAATAGTTTTTTCTGTATTGAGTGCAAGATGGACGTGTGTTCTCAAACCTTCAAGTTTTTAACAGCGGGGGTGGAGTTAGGTCTGTATGTCACCCCACTGATGAAGAACACTGTTTTTTGCCAGCGTTTTTGTTTTTTACCTATATTCTTGAAAGTTTTTGAAATTTTTATCGTTAAATATTGGTGATATACACCTGCTTTTCAGAGTTATGGTGTTTTTGAATTTTTAAGTAGTAATGATATATATATATATATATATATATATATATATATATATTACACGATCAAAATTCTGTAGTATAAAATTTCAAAGCTTACCATTACACCAGCTTAGGGGCTCTCAGATACAGTACATTGCAGCAAAACGTTCATTTATATCCCCATATAGTATCCGCTAGATCTCAATTTTGTTATCATATTAAAATGTCTGACCTATATATTTTGAAACGCAGTAATTGATCATTTGTTTTAAAAATACAATTTCGTTCAACCATGTATCTTTGAATAAAGTGCCAAACTGCCGATATTCTAAATCTAAGTCTTTTTGAAGGCATGCTGAATTAAAAAAAGATTTGTTTCGTATTAGAAAATTAATAAAATTTTTGGAAATATTTTTCAGTAGATTTTGTTTAGTAACTTTTCAATTTGTCATGCGTAATTACTATTTCCTAAAACTATTTTTCGTTCTTAAATTAACATGTTTCACTCATTAAAAATATTATTTTAAATTTGGTTTGATGTACAATATTAAAATTTACCATCTTGAAATAATCCTTGCGTTTTCTTGCAATATTGATTTCCTTAAAAGAAAACGTCTCTTATAATATTTCTTATGTAAAATCTCTGACGAGAATGCCAGCAGTAATTAGGTAAGGAAACATAAATGCTACCTTCAGAGCAGGTTGAAAAGGAATATTCCATGAATCGTTTCTTATAGACTAAGTTTATTTAAATTCAGTAGGATATGATACTAATTAAAAATAATGTTGAAACAAGTCGGAAATTTTACGACAAACGTAAAGAATGAGGTGCGTTCATAACTAGTTTTATAAATATTTAGATCTTGGTGCAATAGCTATTGCACTCTTAAGCAAAAAAAAAAAAAATAATAATAATAATAATAATAAAATTTATTACGATATTACATATTAAATTCAGTAATATGGAAATATTGTGACTCCATCTTAAATAGGATGTCATCACCATGGCAACATAGAATCATTACCTATCAAAGTATATCATTTAATTAATTGCGTAGGATAGGATTTAATAGATTGAAGAAAACTTTTACTAATATATTTTTAAGTTTTGATTCGATTTTCATAAAATTTTCAATGACAAAATACTGCAACGATGTTACATTAAATTCTATATATAGAAATATAAATAATAATAAATTATTTAATATATAAAAATATATATATTAAATTCAAAACTATTCGGTTGGGCAGTTTTTGCGTTGTTACATGCGATTAGACGGACGGATCAGACGACGACTATAGGTAGTAAGTATTTATATCCAGTAGAACCTCTTTTATCCGAAACTCTTTTAACCGAAACTCCCGGTTAACCGAAATCTATTTTTAAAGCTTTATTTATTTATTTATTTATTTATTTGCTATCACATTCCTTGAGTACAAATTCTATTTTGAAAACTTTTTTATTTATTTATTTTTTTTTAAACTATCATATTCCTTGGGTGCAAGAGGTTCTTTCTGAACTGCAAGTACATATAAATATTTTCGATTCCCTTTCTTAGAATTCCTTTGAATTTTAGTGAGCTCCCGTAAGCTGCGGAATGGAACGATGAAAACGAACAAATTAGAAATTCTGAAGCTTTTGAGTTTTTTGCAAAAGTTTTGGCATGGCTGGAGCAGCAGAAAGATTGTGATACTGGTTAACTAATAATATTAAAAACTCCGTGATAAAGTTTCAAAGCAAAGGCAATCGAAACTGCGACCAACAAAACATTTTTTTTTCAAACCCTTGTGATATATGTAAAAAGTACTTAATTTCAAAATTAAAATTCAGGTAATTTATTGTTGTTTCGATATTGCTATTGCTTTATTTTTATTAAGCACTTGTTACCATATTTAAAAAATATTGCATTTATTTCTCCTTAATCTTCAAATGAAAGCATTCGCGATTATCCGAAAATTTCGATTTACCAATTATTTCGGATGATCGAGGTTCTACTGTTATTACGATCGCATCTAAAAATGGTTATCGGATCGGTACATCCATTTAACAGCATAGAACAAACGCACCTTTAATATGGCGGAGACAGCAAAGAATATTTCGTAGCTCAAATTGAATTTTTTTTTGCGCGAAATAGTATCACAAAGTCGCGAAAACCTTAGGGATTTAACAAAGAATAATATAAATAGACGCAGCATTGGCGAATGAAAGGATATTACATAAAACTGGTGTGTCCGATGTGTATCTAGGAGTGTAATTAGAGGGTTTTCAGACGAAAGAATTTATGTGGTAAATGAGCGATTGCATATTGATCATGAAAATAAAAATTAATTAACGAGAACAATAAATGAAAAATTCTTTATAAATTTGGTATAGTTTTTGACAAATTACTCGCAATTTTTAGGAAGGAATGCACTTTTATGCAGAAACGTTCAGCTCATGTAACGAACTTGTGAAAACTGTTAAAGAGAAGTATGAAAAATTACAGATGTGAAATTCGTTAGAGTTTATTATATGAAAATGTGTTTTCTTTTAGGTTCGAAGACACGACTAAAAGGGGATAAATCGAAATATATCAGAAAGGTAAAGAAATTGTGTTTTATTCAAGTTAAGGAAGCAACGTATAATTTGAGAACGCACAGAGTAAAGCAGGAAGTATTTCGTTTTTTAATTCTATTTACAAAAGTTACAGCAGATATTTAATTTAGTATGGTGCCAGAAATAAATGTTAATTAAAATATTTTGCAAATAAAACCTAATAAATTAATGTATTTATAATAAATATCTTGAATATTTCAATTAATTTTGGGACCGAAACATAAAAAACAAAATGAATAAATCTCAATACGATACGGATCGGGAAAATCTTGCACAACTCTGGTAAATATTTTACCTTTATATAAATAAAAAATGATTATTATTCCGAACAACACAAAGCAAAACATTAATATTCATCAATAATGAATTTAACATATATTAACCTTTTAATTAATATGATAAGTATAATGCAAAAATGATTGATTTTTTTTTTCATTAATCTTTGTTTTATATATTTGATATATATATATATAATTTAATAATAAGTATGATTTTATACACAGCTTTGAATAAATATTTTCAGAATGTTCTCGTTATCTAACATGTATATATCTAATTATAAACATGCTAATTAGAATCTTGTAATACACATCTCTTTTTTTTTTTGCTAATTCAGCAATACTGCTTTTTTCCTGTTATATTGCAATGAACATGATTAAATAATCTTTCATTATCAGTCCTACATTGTTTCAGTAATGCCACAGGTGAAATAGTAAATATCTAATTAACGTTAAAAACTTCTTATTAAATTCTCCCTTTTCATTTTTTAATAAAGGTGTAGCTAAACACAAAAGCCTTGTTTCGCAATGTTATTAACTAAAGAAACTAATTAAAAAAGATTTCCAAATACGCATAGAAAATATAATAAAATTGTTTTATTTAATTTAATTGTATATTTGGATACAATTTATGGTTATTTCCTAAAATTGTATTTCATATACAACAAATTAACACCTTGCAATAATATAATTTTTAATTGCTAAAAGGTGTGAATTAAAACTTTAAAAAGTGTAAAAATGAGGGTATTCAACTGTTTATACGTTTCGACTCAAACCGAGTAATTTTCAAAACAAATAAATAAAAGTATTGTAAAATTGCACTGTCTATGAAATGCCTTCATTCAATTTTTCACCTAACGTACTTGTACCCAATATGGACAGTGCTCTCAATATGGACACTCCTAATATTTTTAAATGTAAAAAATTTGATCGAGAGATGGCGCTACATGTCCGTGAAGAAAAGCAGTTGCAAAGATAATTAAGCCTGGAAAGTGCAAAAAAGGGCGTTGTTCGTCATTTGGAAGGAAACTTGTTGTTTCGTGGTGTGCTGATCGTATTTACAGGTAAGTTTAAATTCTTATTAGATATGGTAAAATTACTTTAAATATTGAAAAGTGGAGTGTTTTAGAAAGCTGATAAAACATATTTTCGATTGCTATTGCATTATTGCTTAAAATGTTTTTTTTTTGTTTATTTATTACAAGATTTAGTAAAACTATGCCCGATTCCCAATATGGACACCTTATTACCACATTGGAAATACAGCAAGTTAATCTTTAGATTCACTTGCTATATCCTCCAATCCTCCAATAAACCTCCTCCAAGAAAAAAATCCTCCAAAAAGCCCCTGTAGAAAAATTAAAAGAAGCCTCCCCTCAGTAGGGTATCTGTTTTCGAAATCGCAGGTACTGTCGTGGAAAAAAAAAGTAAACACACCCTACTAACTCCTCAACAAATTATCACAGAAGAAAGTTACTGGTACCACACGAGTGGAAATAAAGTCTACTTTTAAATGATGCATATAAAATTTGCTTACGGGACCATCTACATATTAAAACGAACCATAACTTTGTCTTTTTCAATAGTAGTATAAATTTCTGACAGCATAAATGAACTCTACACCCTTCAATTAGCCTAAAAACAAATTTTTATGCAATTCGAACCATAAGTTTCCGAGAAGTTAATTATTTTAAAACGAGCATATTTTAAGGGCTGTATCCAAATTGAAGTCCCATACTCAATTGTTAACCGAGAGAGCCCCCTTCTTGATCAAGGCACGTGAAGAGCCACTATAGAAGTCAATGAAGCCTGTTAGATTACAGGACAACGGAATAAATTTCAAAATATCTACTCACTTCTATCACAGGCGGTCCCTTAAACCATCATTTTACTTTTTTTAAGCATAATTTTAAAACTACTTGGAAGAAAAATGTGAAATTTTGGATTTCCATAAAGAAGGACTTTATAAATCTAAATCCAACAAAAAAATTGTAGGTTGCAATTCATAATTTTTTAGAATATTAATTTCATAATTCACAACTCATATCATAAAATTATAAAAACTGCTAATTCAGCGTATTTAAGTTTGGGTATATTTGTATTATTGCTACAAAAAAATTAGCACATAGGAGCATGATTTCAAGAGATATAAATAAAAATATGAAAATGCAATTTAACATTAGAAGCGCTAAATTCTGAATGTTTATAATTCAAAATCTTATCAGTCAAATGACTTGAAATTTGGTATCTAGTCATAGTTTGAACCGAAAATTTGAAATATCTTGTTAAAATTGGGTATTGTTATTGAAAAAAAATGAAGTTTGAATTTGTTTTAATATGTAGATGCCCCCTAAGCAAATTTTATATACATCATTTGAAAGTAGACTTCATTTCCAATCGTTAGGTAACTTTCCACCACCAGTAACTTTCTTTTACGATAATTTGTTGAGGAGTTAGTAGGGGGTGCTTACTTTTTTTCCACGACTGTACAAGCGGTATGACTTCCTCAACAAAGGAGAGCTGGAACTGCTTCTTATGCAGTATTGGTACTGTTGCAAACATGCGGATATGCAAAACATGCGGCAGATATGTCCATGAGGACTGTGTGGGACTTACCACCCATGATGAAGTTTTTTATTTGTCCATCCTGTGAGGACTGAATAATACCAGATGTAAATTCTGCAGAGAGATACAATAAAGCTTAGCAAAACCAACTATATTATTTCATAATATTTTGTAGTAACTGAGGTGCTTTGCATGGGTCTTCAAAGAGCCAAAACCGAAATATCCCCCTTCTAAAGTGCATGTTCTGAAGATATTTACAGTGCTCCCCTCCCCAGCAATACTTTAAGATATATTTCTTTTATCCCCTCTGGGTCATTCCACGTAAAATGAGCAAAAATTAAAAAAAAGTCGTGGCCACATACTAACCAATTTTAATAAAATTCGATGCACAGGTTCAATTCATATTCAAGTAATGCTCTGCAAAATATCTTGACAAAAATTAAATTTTTTTAGCAGTTTTGGACATTTAAAAAACTTGTGATATAGAATGGCATGTGCGCAATCGTCCAAAGTTGCAAGTTTGAAGTTCTGTATCTTGAAAACTGTTTAACAGAAAGAAATTTATTTTTTATAATTTTGTAAACTCTGAAAAATTATCTTCTTATTTACTGAGTAATAATAATCTAGTAACACCATGATTATTTATAAATTGGTTGCAAAAATTGAAAATTTGTGAATTTTGAGAAAATTAGAAACGTTATAAAAATCAAAGGAATTAAAAAATCTCTGTGAAATTAATGCCTGATGTAGTATGTCATATGTAGATCGAATTCCCCAAGTTTTAAAGTGGCCATTTCTTTCCTTCATCTTCAAAAAAACTTAGAAACTTAAAAAAAAATTACAAAATCATGATTTTTCCTCTTCTGTATAAGTAAAAATAAATAAAAGGACAGGCGACATTAACAATATTGCACAGACATAAAGATTAATAAGTCCATGATACGTTAAAAAAAAATTCAAGATTGCCTTTTGATTCCTAACATAAGAAAAATGGGTTCAAAATAGTAATGTTTTCTACATTCCATTCGCTATACCTCATTGAATTCACCCGCGTATCTTAAAATATTGCACGATTTCATGGGAAAACAAATTTAGTGCTGCCATCTAGTTTTTTTTTATTTGAATTTCGAATTGATATTTAGTTTTTCGTTTAGCCCAGCCAGTTCTTTCTACTCTAATTTAAAATTCTCTTGAGGCAAAAATAAACTGAAAGCAAGAATAAAATTTTCTGTATTTAAAGTATACACATTTATCTGTAATATCAAATAATTTAAAAGTTAAATAAAGCTTTCCTTGATTTAAAAAAAAGTGATAGAAATATTGCATTTTACCCTCAACATTTTTTACTATTTATTTTTTTCTCATTAAGGAATAAAAAAGGCAAGAATGAAACTTTCGATATTTCAAATATATACTTTTATCTATAAGGTGTAGCAATTTGCAGCTTGTCAAGGCTGCCCTTCGTGTGTAAAGGATTAATAGAAATATTGCATTTTTCCCTTAAAAATTTTCAATTTTTTTTTTCTCGATACGAAATAAAAATACAATTACTAACTTACGCCAGTCTGTTAATTATCATTCATTCCTAATAATAAATAATTTTTAATATATTCTTTCCATTCCCAAGGCTAATAATCGAAATTCAAATTTTGAGCACGTAGACAATACCTCGATTTTACATTCACTTTTAATGTAAATTTTAATACTTAAATTATCAATCCAGAAATCTATTATTTTACATTTACTCATAAATAGATATGATCTACTTATAGACTGATTTTGATTAAAATCTGTGACATGTGTGCCACAGCTGATTTGCTCATTTTGCATGGAATGACCCCTCTCCTCTAAAATCCTTTTGAAGAGTGGCTCTTCCATACACCCCGTGTAGTACGTCAATAAGGAGCTAGCTGTCCCTAATATGTCCATAATAGGTACAAGTGGTTCCTCATATGGACACTTGTAAACATTTTTTGTTTTTGTTATTAAAATTAAACCAGCATAATTACAAGTCGCTAATTTTAATAATGATAGGCAACAGTCCAGGGATAGTAGTCATGTATTTTTGGAGTCCTGTGACGTGTACACGGTGGTTAAAAAAATGAATTTTCCTTAGGGTGTGCATATTGGGTACAGGTACGTTACTCTTTCATATTATGCACGTTATTTTTTATTATTCTTAAATGATTGTGTTTATTTTCTTAACCATTGAGTAACTCGAGCCATAGTTTTGGTAAGTTAAATGTTGCTGCATCGTTACAGATTGAATTTTTTGTGCTGCAATCTTTATGATTTCTCTTATAATTGATGGATAGTAGGGAAGAGTGGGGGTAAAACCGTGTAGTCGGTAAAACCGGGTACAGCTATTTCTTATCCGGTTGGTACTGTCACATGTAATCTGACACAAGAAATAGGACCAATCGCCCATGTCAAGCATGGTGATATTGGTTACCTTTCTAAAACGATACGCTTTAGCAGACGTAAACGTACTTTTCGTAAAAGCGAAACATTTTATGTTTTATAAGGCAACTCGGATACACGTTATATGTAATTCCTTCTTTGCTGTGTTTTCAAATTAAGTTATAAATGTTTGATGAGGTTAATCTACTAGTTTTCTTCCACTTTTGCGGCGTCTGTAAGTTGCTCTCGTTTCAGTTGAGGCCATGTTTAGTCAGACAAGTTTGGTGGGGCAAAACCGGGTGGTTGCACTTCCAAACCTAACACCAGTGAATCATCCTTTCAATTCTCCCTAGTATATATCAGGTCTCCTGCAAAAGAAAAAGAATAACATAAGAACAAAGTCAGTCTAAACGGAGGTGCCACAGGCATTTAAACTTCAGCCCCCTACAAATCTAAATTGCGTAACGAAATTACGAAGTCTTTAAAAGAGAGAAAAACATGTTATAAGAAAGGAGAACATAAAGAAAAAGGAAAGTCCGGAGAAAGATAACAAGAGAAGAAGGGGAAGATAACAGGGCAGCACAGACACATGGTTCGTAAGAAAACCGTTATATTTCCAGGAAAACTACCAGTATATTTTTATAGAAAAAAAATCTAGGTTAAATGTGCAAAAATGTGCCTTCTTTTAAGAAGAGATTTTCTATACGATAATACTGGTGCCGAAAAATTTTCTAGTCTCCAAAATTCAAGGAGGCTTACGAACCATGGGATAACCACCTCCTCGAGTTGGAGTCTGAAATTACATAATTAGGTAAAACTCGATTCCCATATTAAAACAAAATCGATCTGTTAAGTCATATCATGGTGGAAAACACCTAAAAGTGCGATTTTAGCGGTCGACTCGTAGGTTTACCATTGTGTTTTCCTGCTCCCAGTCCGCTATGTTTTCATACATTTGAGTGGAAAACGCAATGGTAAACCTACGAGTGAACCCCGATAAGGTGGTTGTATGTGCTTGAGGCTCCCGGTCTATAAGGAAGAAGGTTTCGTCTTCTGAGGCGGAGCAAACAGGTTGGTTGGTTGGTTGTATTTATGACGGCCAATTATCTGCGCGAGGGATATAGGCCCAGGGGGAGGGCCCTTCGTGGGGGTCTTTCTAAGGGATCCTAACCCGTATTAACGCTTGGAAATCCAAGGTTCGAAGAAAACCACGAAAACTCCGAACGATTAGGCCGACGGGCGCGATTGGGATCGAACCCAGCACCTCCCGTCTACCAGATTCGAGAGCAGAACCTCTCAGCCACTGGGGGGGCGCGGAGCAAACAGAATCGCTGATTTTGGCCGACGATGATGAGGATGTGTCTTGCAAAGAACTTATGTACGATGCGCCGAGTAGAGATGGATGGTCAACTTGCGCAATTTTCAAGGAGTTTGCCCACGATGCCTCTAGTGGTTTTAATAAGATGGTAAAGATGGTTTTGTTTGCGATTGCTGCAACAATGTAGTCTCCCAAAACAAACGAATAAACATGGTTTCAAAGTTTAGCAATTTATTTGGATTGATTAAGTTCGAAAATGGGCTAAATAATAAATAAACAAGTAAGAAAAATTATGCGTACAGCATAGATTATTAAACACTTTCCAACACTCCCTGAAAGCTTTAACGAAACTTCGTTAATTAGGGAAATAAGGTAAATAAGATAACTACGTAAACATTTAAAAATCTGATTTCAGTAGTTACCGCCCATAGCCAAATATATGTTCCAATTCTTTTGAACAGCCCTGTATTCGATCTGTATGTAGATATATATACTATATAATGGGAAAATTTTGTTTAGCAAGAAAATGCATAACAGGGTGAAATTAATCTTTTAGCAATTTACACTAATAGATGGAAACATAGATGGAAGTTTTCGCCCATAGCCAAATAAGTGTTCCAATTCTTTTGAACAGCCCTGTATTCGATCTGTATGTTGATATATATATTATATAATGGGAAACTTTTGTTTAGCAAGAAAATGCATAACAGGCTGAAATTCATCTTTTAGCACTTTATGCTAATAGATGAAAACATACTTGAATACTTTTGTACAGCCCTGTAGCTTATCTAGTACCTTTATTACATGCCACTATTTAGCTAAAATTTAATTCAAACTAAAACACTCTTAAAACATCCCATATATATTATATAATGGGATAATAATAATATATATTATCAATATAATGGGATATAATAATAATATATATTATCAATCCCATATATATTATATAATGGGAAACTTTTGTTTAGCAAGAAAATGCATAACAGGCTGAAATTCATCTTTTAGCACTTTATGCTAATAGATGAAAACATACTTGAATACTTTTGTACAGCCCTGTAGCTTATCTAGTACCTTTATTACATGCCACTATTTAGCTAAAATTTAATTCAAACTTAAACACTCTTAAAACTACTGAAATTACATTTCCAGAAATTATCACCCATACACGGTCATGTATCCAACTCATGGGCCCCACCAGTGGCCGAGAGGTTCTGCTCTCGAAGCTGGTAGACGGGAGGTGCTGGGTTCGATCCCAATCGCGCCCGTCGACCTAATCGTTCGGAGTTTTCGTGGTTTTCTTCGAGCCGTGGATCTTCCATGCGTTAATACGGATTAGGTTCCCTTAGAAAGACCCCCACGGAGGGCACTCCCCCCGGGCCTATATCCCTCGTGTAGATAATTGGCCGTCAAATATCAACCCAACCCAAACCAACTCATGGCGTGGCCCTGTATATTATTTTATCTATATTCTACAAATATTTCTTAGTACTCTAAATTCAGTTCAGCGTAAAAATGTAACTCCTTTAAAACCCACCTTTAAGCAATTTATGCTCATACTCAGTAACCTTTAAGAATTCATTTCTGTAGCACTGTATATGAACTGTAGCATTTATACGCACTTTAAAATATGCATAAATATAGTGAACAAGTAGGTAAGTGTGATCACAGATCGCACAGAGGATTTCGTTTAATATTCCTTTCAAAGCACTTTATCCTTCTGAAAATTCTGTTAGTTCCACATTTCACAACCAGGGGCGCACTCTATTCTAAACAAACCTCTATCCGAACAAAACTCTGTTTTATATACTATCCGTAGATATATTAGTCGAGGGGATTGGGCCGATTGCACCCGAGATAAGTAGGCGCCCCTGGCGGTAAAAAGTGGAACTAAAATATGTAAGGCTAGGGTGCATAATATGAAATAATGGTCAAAGGGGTGTCGGCAAAAGTTGGAAAAGTGCTCCCCTAATGAAAAGGGCGGAGGTTAGAAAAATTGCTTAAAATACACAAATTAGAGCCCGGAGAAGTAAATAATATAAGACTTTTTGAAAATTTTATAATTTGCCGTGTGGTCAGATGTATTCAGCTATACGCATGCAAAAATTCATGTTTCCAACTTAATTAGGGGCTCTCTTAGAAAGAATCGCTTAAAATACATATGCGGTAGCTCAAAGGGATAAACGTAAGACTTTTTCAAGATTTTATGATTTGTCGCGTGGCCTCAGGTGTTCTGCTATAAGTATGCAAAATTTCATATCCCCAATTTAATAAGGGGCTCAGCTAGAAAGAATTGCTTAAAATACGCATGTGGGAGCCCAAAGGGTTAAATGTACGGTTTTTTCAAAATTTCATGATTTGTCGTATGATATGTGGTGTTCAACTATAAGTATTCAAAATTTCACGTCTCCAACCTAACTTGGGGCTCACTTAGAAAGAATTGTTTAAAATACACATGTCGGAGCTCAAAGGTTTAAATGTACGGCTTTTACAAAATTTTATGATTTGTCGTTTGATGTGAGTTATTCAGCTATAAGTATGCAAAATTTCACGCCTCCAACATAATATAGGCTCACTTAGAAAGAATTGTTTAAAATACACATGTGGGAACCCAAAGGGTTAAATGTACGACTTTTCAAACTTTTATGGTTTGTCGTCTGATGTGTGGTGTTCAGCTGTAAGTATGCGAAATTTCAAGTCTCCAGCATGTATAGTTTCTGTGAACGGGCTCTGTGACAGACGGACAGACAGACACACAGAGGAGCGAGATGAATAGTGTTTCGTCAGATGAAAGAAACCCTAAAAAAGCGCATATAATAATTAGCTAGTTGGATGTGCCAATCCCAAGACTTTCTTCTATCTTATGCATCTTAAAATTTCAAAAACTAGTTTCACATGTTAAGGGGTCTCAGAGCTCTTAAAATTGGAAAAAAACGAAGAAAAAAAAGGCCATTTTCAACATATAATATCTTAAAACGTAATTGATTTTAAGACAAAATTTTATATTTGGATAAAAGATATAAGTATGTTCTTTCATTTCATGTATTTGAAAAATTACAAGATGCAGAATTAGAATTTACAGTGGGCTCCAAAATGTCAGACATTTGACGAGCGGAAAATCGGCATAACAGATTATGCGCACGATTACAAAATATTTTTTGCAAGTAGAAGGAACATTTTGGGTCCTACTTATGCTTCGCATTGTAATAATTACTCTGAACCTAAATAAATTTGCATTTAAAACATTTTTCTATTTTTAATACAAAGTTGTATTTAGTTAATGCAAAATTTAGAAATTTTCAACAGTATAATCACCTATAAAGAATATATTTCTGAACAATAAGAAGGAAATTTTAGGTTCAGTTTATACAGACTCACATGAAACATATGTTTTGAAAATTTCATGACAAAAAATTCAGACGTTTTTAAGATATCGTGCGCGTTATGCCCAAAAACGTCATTTGGAGAAAATTGACTGCAAATTTTTTTGAAACACTGCTTCAGCTATTGAGCGTGTATAATTTTAAAAGCCATAACTTCTGTTCTAATAGGAATTTCAAGGAAACATTTATGCCAAAATGTTCAGAAAAGATAGTAGTTTAATATCTAAAAAAAAATTAAAATTTCGAAAATTTTAAAGCTTTAAGAGTCCTGAGACACTTAATACTTCAACATTATTAGTTCAATACTATACCAACTTTGATTTCATCTTAAATTTCTGCTCCAGTCAATTAAACGAACTAAAAACGAGTTAATCTAAAACATGATATTTGTTAAAATTAATAATTTTTCCTTATTCTGTTGTTATCAGATGTTTGCAAATAGCCGGCTTAGCAGGAAGCGAGTTCCCGCCTTTGCACGAGCCGCCGATGGACAATAGAACTACGAAGAATCAAGAAAAGCATACAAAAATCGCTATCACAGAGCCCCTTTACCGAGCAATATTTCCAAATTCAAGAGGACCTGTTGGCCAAAGCCAAAAACATGCACAAAAAATTTGGTTCAATTGTATGCATAATTTTATCTACTTTTCGATTGTACAATAAAGAAAATGACACAAACAACGCTATTACAGCGCCCCCGGCAGATTTTTTTTTCAAATTCAGGGAGGACTTGTTTGCCATAGCCAGAAACATACACAAAAAATTTGGTTCAATTCTATGCACAAATACATGCACTTTTTGATCTTACAATAATGAATATGGCACAGAGATCCAATTATAGCGCCCCCTTCTGGTGGAATTTTTTCAAGTTCAGGGAAGACTTGTTTGCCATAGCCAGAAACAAACACGAAAAATTTGGCTCAATTCTATGCATAACTTAATACACTCTTCAATGGTACAATCTTCAAAATGATACAAAAATCACTATTACAGCACCCCCTATCGGCGAATTTTTTCCAAATTAAGGAAGGACCTGCTTCACATAGCCAAGAACTTAAAATAAAAATTTGGTTCAATTCTATGCTTAACTTCATACACTTTTCGATGGTACAATTTTCAAAATCGCTATTACAGCGCCCCCTAGCGGCTGATTTTTTCCAAATTCAGGGAGGACCTGCTTGCGATAGCCAAAAACTTAAAATAAAAATTCGGTTCAATTCTATGCATAACTTCATACACTTTTGGATGGTACAATATTCAAAATCGCCTTGATGTTTAAAATCACAACCATGCCTTTATTTGCTCTTTAATCTTTCCCTCTTTAATTAAGATTTTATCACATAAAAGTTTAAATTAATTACATACTTTAGAAATATTTCAAAAATACTTTTAGATATGTTATGAAGAAAGTACACTTTTAAGAACAGTACACAGAAAAGAAAAGTAAAAAATATTAAATTGCAAGGCAATCTATATATATAAAAGCCGTTCTCTGTGTGTATGTCCTTTATACAAATCTTCAATTTTAGGCGGATTTGCACGAAACTTGCTGTATATACGTTTTAGAACGTGGAAAAGATCCCTGTCTACTTTAAAAAATCATCAGACCAATATTTATCCCTTTTTTCTATCATCTTTCATAATTTAACATTATAGAAATATCTCATTTTAAATTTTCAAATTCAATAGGTTCTTTCCTGTTGCCACACATCTAAAAAACTGCTCAATAATTTCAGTAAACTTAATAACTCGAGTACTTTGTTTTATTAGCCAATAAAAATTCAGACTCGACCGCTATATTTTTACATTTTTGAAATCGACGTCATTCTATTCAGAAAATGCACATTTTTCATATATTGATGTAAAAACTTTAACTAAGCATGTTTCAAAATGACCTTAGAAGTACTTTAGTTGAATCTAAAAAAATCACTTTTAATGAAGTCGTTTCATTATCAAGAATCAATTAAGGAAAATGATAATAGTAAAAAAAAAAAAAAAATCGTTTGCTAGATATGACGTCAATGTCATTTGCTAGATATGACGTCAATATAATTTCAAACTGGCTCTAAAAACTGGATGCTACAATTTATTCCCTATTTCTTTGTAATCTTTAATTATATCATTTAGATAAATGTTTTAATACCTGAAATGCAGTGATAACATTCTACGATTAGTATCGAATACGGTTATATAAAATACGATTTTTCTACGATTTATATTAAATAGAAATTATAGCTACTATTTTTTAGGGTAAGCTTTTTTTCTTTTTTAAACAAAATTTCATGACTGACAGACTTTTCTGTTAGACGTTGAAATAACGAGATGCATGATGTTTAGAGATCAAATTGCAGTAAAAGCGTAATTTAAGGTATGGTTAGATTGTTGCCACCAACAATATGGTGCTAGGCGTTACTCATAGATATGTCTTTTCTTCATAATATTGCATTAATAGCAAACGGATATATCTTTCTGAATTGGGTTACAGGTATATTTAAAAATATATCCGTGATTGAAAATTAATTTAAAATGGATAAACAATCCGTAAATTGAAATAAACTTAAAAAAAAAAATATTACTGAAAGTACTTTTTGTATTCTATTAGATTTTGGAATTATCTAATGTGCGATGTTTAAAGGTGAAATTGCAGTAAAAGTTAAATTTATGGTTGGGTTAGGTTGTTGCCACCAACCATATGATGCTAGAATTACTCATAGTTCATCAATGTCTTTACTTTATAATATTGCATTAAGAGCAAACAGGTATATCTTTCGTAATTGGGCTGCATGTAGGGATGAGATTTCCACGTTTTTGCACACCGGTATATTCTTAAAGAAAATGTTGTTCTGTTAAATCAAAAGAGTGTCCCGATTAAATGAAATATCATTTACTCTAACAAAATACTGGTGTGAAAAAATGCGGAAATCTTATCCCTGGCTGCATGCAAATCAAAAATATCCATGATTGAAAATTACTTTAAAATCCATTCACATGAAAAAAAATTGATATACGATTTTCAAATAAATATCATTTGACAGAAGCTTTTTCTATTCGACAGTGTGAAAAGCGAAATTGTATGATGATCATTAGTTAAAAATTTTTTAGTAAAGGCAAAATTTATGGGTTAGATCATTGCCATCATCAGTATAATGTCACAATTGGCATTGTGTTTGTAGTTATATATATATATATATATATATATATATATATATATATTCTGAAGATGACTCAATGAAAGAGTCGAAACATGTAAATTTTTAATATTTTTAATGTTTTTTTTTATTTAAATGACGCTTTTTAAGCAAATAATTGTACTTTAATATATGTTATGACATTTGTTTGGAATATACATTATTATGGTATAGTTAATAGTAGACGCAATTAAAACTATTTTACTTATATTTCTTATCGGTCTTTTAACGATTCGTGGACGGTAATGCACTAATCTCAGTTATTGTCATTGCCGTATTATTTCATTTTAATGTATTTTACTCGGGTAGACCCTTATTATTGACACGAGCGAAGCCGGGTAGATCTGCTAGTATTTTATAAATACAAATAAATCACATGTAAATAGGTTTTAAATTAATGAGAAGAATTTAAGATATCGTTGACTAACTTCCTTAGGATAAGTAAAAAACCATTTCGATACATTAACATGTTTTGGAGGAAACAAATAATGTTTTGCTTTCTAAACTTATATGAATTATTTTTTTTAATTATTCTTTTCCCAATTTTTTTTTTTTTTTTTTGACCTGAGAATACAAATTAACAAAATAAACGAAGAATCCCCCTAAAAAATATTGGTAATTTTAGAAAGTAATTATCTTATGTAGCTTCACAACGTGTTTTTCAGTGAATACACTAACTTTTTCACAATTCTAATCAGTTCCGAAATATTATTTTGAGATAAGCGAACTTAACATTTTTGGAAAAAGTTATGATTCGATTCTCGACGCAAACTAAATCCTCTTAAAAACCGGTGTTTTTTGATTGAGTACTAAACAAGGCGGGGCGACGTTCGAGATGTAAAACAAGCGTAGACATTTTTCAATTAAACAATTGATTTTTTATAGTTTTACAACAGGAATTGCCCTTGAAGGTAAAATAGATTAAAATAGATAACTTAACATTATAATTGTTATATTTTATTTTTTTTCAATTATAATTGTTCGCCAATGATTGATGTTAGAATGCACAAGTCGCGTTTTTAAAATGCATGTTCAATATATAAACTACGATCAATGTGTCGTGATTATCAGATATTAGTTGAATAAAATGCCTTAAAAAAAAAATGGAATCACGTTTGTTGTTTTCGGATCCACTTTGTCATGAAAATGTTAGCGTAATGTTCAAAATTATTTATAATCTATGCGTGATGTAGGAGATTTTCTTGATATCTAATAGAATAGATGTTATAGCCTGTGCCCGAGTATTTATTCTCTCACGGTACACAAGTCAAATTTATTTAATTAAGTTATATAACGAATAATTTGAAATTTATATATATCCTTACAAACTGTGTAAAATCGATATGAATTAAATTAATTTCATATAAAGCTTTTATAACACAAAATTTCGTATAACAATTTTCTATTACTCAAATGGGTCCTATTAAAACATTTTTGACGTAATTTAACGAATATGTTTATTGAAATAAATTAACTATTGCGGGATTATATAATTATCCCTTGTAGAAAATGAAAACAGGAAAAGTTGCATAGATCAAAATTATATTTTATTCCATTAAATGTATCGATATTATTCAAGTACTTTTGTTTGGCTTCGATATCATGTGAACGATTAAAAGTAATTATTTAGCAGTATTTTACAATTTCCAGTTACTGAAATGGGCTCTATTAACAAATTCTTTGATATAATTTAGCGAATATGTTTATTGTAACAACAGAATTTTTGCAGGATCATATCATCATCGCTTGCAGAAAATGAAAACGAAAACAGGAAAAGTCGCATAGATCAGAATTATGTTCTATTCCATTATAATTTATCGATTATTCAAGTAGTTTTGTTGGATTTGATTTTATGAGAATAGTCAAAAGTAATGTTTTGGCAGTATTTTACAATTTTCTATTACTCAAATGGGTTAACAAATTCTTTGGTATAATTTAACGAATGTGTTTATTGCAATAACTGGTCTTTTAGGGATTATATCATTATCGCTTATAGAAAATGAAAACGATAAAAGTCGCATAGATCAAAATATTATGTTGTATTCCATTATTATACATCAATTATTCGAGTACTTTCGTTTCGTTTCGATATCATGTGAACGATTAAAAGTAATGATTTGGGAATATTTTACCATCTTACAAATGAATTATTTTACATGTATTCGGCAAAGGGTTATATGATTATGAATTTAGATCATTAATTTAAGTCAACGTTACTTTATTAAAAAGCAACCAATCAACCTTATTTATATAAAGCAGAACATTATAAGTTGAAGTGAAAGTGTGTCTGTAAAAACAGTGCAAAATTAATCTGAATTAAATTCAAAGCCCAGAAAATTGTTTATAACAGATCAAATGTTTCCTATTAAGAATTCGATATGAAGAATTTATGCTATTAATTAATACTTCGATGTAATCTGATGAATATGTTTATTATGATTCATGAATTTCTAAGGGATTACCTAATGCGTTACATTTCTTAGAAAAGGAAATTGAGAAAAGTATCGTAGATAAAAATTATATAATAGGTATAACATTAAAATAAATCGAGTAATTAAATACTTTTGTTTAGTTTTAATATTAACCCTTTCGGGTCCGATTTCTTTCATTTTAAGAACACAATTACTTTTATTTTAATAATGTTGATCATAGCTACCCAAATAGATTTACTGAAGTTTAAAGATTATCTCATTGTCTGAAATCTAACGAATGTATTTATTTTCTGTACTGTGCAATTCATAGTTATATGATAATATGTTAAGGAAGAGTTTTGGAGGATGTTTGGAAAATATCGTATTATAACAGGATTTAACATATATTATAACTTTTCTAATATTTTTTGTACTTTATCACACATGATTCGCTCAGAAAAGAAATCCATATTTTAAATTTAAAGAGTGAAATATATGTATAAAATAAAGGAAGCGTCCACGGTGCAAAAAGAAATAAGCAAATTTTTATTATTATTTTTATTACTAAATTTCAAAATATAAAGGAAGTCATAATAAAGGCATAGCCATATACTATCATTACTATATGTAGATAGTTACAAAATCAATTGTTAAGTCAAAATAATGCCCTATGAAAAGACATATATTATTAATATTACACCAGACCCGAAAGAGTTAATTAAACAATTAGAAACAATATGAAGGAGAGATATCATCTTCGTGAGAATATTAATTTATATTTTATGTATTTGGCAACATATTCGTTTCTGAATGACTGCAAAAATATTAGTTTTCATAATCTTCATATGCTTTTTATGTATCTACCCAGCCAACACAGAACTATGGGTAAGCAATCGGCCGACAACCGCTTGACACTACCGGCGATACTGGCACGGTACCGGTTGCCACTACCGGTTCCGTATCTTTTTTGATACGCCATCTATGAGCCATCGCGGAATGTTTATTTGAAAGAAACGTATTTCGGCGGTGGAAGAGGTTGGGTGTGATCGACGACCTCAAGGACAGAAGGTGAAAGCCTTAACCACCTTGCCACTGAGACTTACTGAAGGGAGATTTCTATGGGCTAATAAGGGGAAGGTAAATAGTAGATGGGAAAAATTGGAGTTTTGAAGCGTTTTTATTTTATTATTTATTTATTTATTTATTTGTAATTGTCTTATGCCCGTGTATTTAAAAGTTAATTTAATATTTAAATGAATGAAATAAATATCTTAGCGAATTAGTTAAAGCAAGCGAATTGGTTTTTCTTATAAATTAAGAATAATTAAGTTTTAGAAAAATAAAGTTATTTTAAACGTTTTGTTCAGTTAATATATATATATATATATATATATATATATATATATATATATATATTTTTTTTTTTTTTTACTAGGAATTATAATGTAATTGCACGCGTTGCGTTAATTTATAATATATATATTTTTAAAATGGAAAAAATTATTTTAATAAATAATAAGGTGGTAATTAATAAATTTTAATTAGAATAAGAATTCATTTTATATCGTTTGATGATTTAAAGTATAACATATTTTTAATGATTATGTTGCAGTATTAAATTTGTTACTTATCAACGTTTTTTAATGTTGAAATAAAATAGAAATATTGTTTTTTTTTTTTTTGTTAAATATTTTTTTTTTTTTTTTTTTTTTAGAATAGGGTGATTTCTGAATCTTTCTTTTAAATTTTAATGCTAAGAAGATGAGTAGTTTTTTATATTTTTATAGCTTGTAAAATAATTTTAATCACGATTTAGTAATTTGATTTTTATATAAAATAAGAAACATAGTTATTGCTTTTAAAATAAATATATAATTGGAAAATAAGTTCAATTAACTTAGGATGTTTTCTTTTCTTTCTAAGATTAAGTTTATGATGAATAATAATTTTAAGGAGCCATTTAAAACATTCTTTTGATGATTCAAATAATTGTAAGTCCTTTTTAACATGAATTCAAAAACATTTATATTAAAATAAATTAATATAGAGTATTTTGACATTTTTTTAAAAATTCTGTTTATCACTGTTAGAATTTTATATGAAATACATGAAATATACATCTCTTATCAAAACCCCAACTCAAACAAAATTAAGTAAAAGAAAAAAAATGTCGGCTAAGAATAAAAATTCCGAATTCGGACCTATGCACAGTGGGGCAAAATCCCGAAAAGCTGGCCAAATTCGAAAAAAAAGTTACTATTTAGGGGATTTTGACTATAGAAAAGGCTAGAATGATGGTTGGAGGGTCAGAATCTATATGTATAAAAACGTTTTCGTTTTGCCTTGACAACCTGCATCATTTCAAAAATGACACTTGGAGGATTCTCATCTGAGGCGAACGAAAAGAGAAAAGCAATAACTCATCTAAACACGTGCTACATTTTCCCATATCATCCGATTTTAATGCTGTAAAATGTATTCTCACGATGATATTTTGTAAATTATTTGCACGTGTTACAAAAATTATACTAGGCACATAAAAATTAATGATTACATGATTATGTTTTATCAAAATTTTTAAAAAGTATATTATTTTTATGCTTTTAAACATCAAAAAGTTTATATGTTCCATAGTGTTCTGCAACGAAATTTAGGAAAATAATAGCGTGAACTATTATCGAATGAATCATGAAAAAAAAAACAGCCGCCATAAACTACCATTCTACATTTCGTGCAGGTTTTTGCAACAACAAGTAAAAATTTCACTTTTTTAGTCGCTTCGAAAACTCAGAAATTTCTTACTTTTTACAGCAATTTATCTGGCAAACATTTTTGCAAATTTTAGATTATTCAGTTTCGTGATAGATTATTATGTATTATATTACAAATAATCATAAATGAATATGATAAGCAAGACTAGTAACAAAAAAAGAAAATAATTCTCTATTATCAATCCGATATAAACACATTTTCTTATCTTTTATATGTAATAAATTTGTTAATTCTGTTGTGATTATAAGAATTGTCTTACTAATTGCAATATTTTCTAGATCATACTGCTTTTATTAATGCAAACGGAAATTATTAAGAATCTGACTTCCGAGAACTTGAGCAAAACATGAGCAATCTGAATTTAATATGCAAGTGGGGATGTGATGACACGTCTGGTCAAAGTACTTTTAACCCCTTAACAGTGTGGCCCGAACTGCATTCGGGCAAGTACACTTTGCTTGCTTAGTTATTAAAAGCATTTTGATACCACTAATTTGTAAGTGTAAATTTATCTTTATTGATTGTCAGGTATTTTTCTATTTAGTAAGGTAAATATTTTAGTATGGAAAAAGTGGTGTCCAGCCCCATTTTTATTTTTTTGTAACAAAACAAATGTCACTGTTAAGGGGTTAAACAAAATTTAGGGATGATGATGGTAGGAAATCAGGTTCAGATATATTTTACACTTCTCTCGTGCCACTAGTAGTTGTATGTGTTGCGAAAAATTCAGAAATCATTATCTAGAAAAATTCGAGACCTTCATCTCGATTTTTTTGGATATCAGAATCCATTTTTTGAGCAAAAATACGGAAGCTACTGTCAATGAAGGGGATAATATTACAGATTAGTAGAGTAAGCTTATTACTATTAAAATAATTATTGATAGAAAATATTTAGACATTAATTACAAACTTGGTTAACTATAATTGATGGTAAACATTTTTCTTGCCATTGCTAGTAATTTGCCAACTCAATGTTGTTACCTATGTCAGGAAACTTCAAAACAGTTTAATAAACTTGATGACATTTTCAGTCTATAAGTGAATGGATACCATTTTCAAATCGGGATGATCATGTAACACGCCTATATGAGATGTTTTGAGTGTTGCTTGTATTTGGCATACAAATTGGAGATAAGGAAATGGCAAGCGCATGCCACTGACGAGAAGAAAAAAACTGAAATTGCAAAACAAATATACGAAAAGCATTTCGTTCACAATTAGGACTACTCGTCGATAAACCAAAGCCTTGATTTGAAAGCACGAATGATGTCAATTGAGCTGGTCGATTCTTTGAAAACGCAATTATTTCTGCTTCCACAATGAGGGTAGACAAATATTTCATCAAACGATTCCACGTCATATCACAAGTAATTTCTTGACACTCATTTGATCAATTTCGATGATTGTTGTTTACAAACAACTCTTAAATTCGTTTCACTGTATCACTGGTTCTGTATGCTAACTTCAGTGCACAAACTATACTTATTCATGGCCAAGAAATGATAGTTTCTTCGTTATTTTCGATTGGGCAAATGTCAGAAGACACTCAGTATTCGTGCAACAAATTGATCAAACGGTATTGAGACGATTTCTCGCTAATAGGCAGTAAGCAGAAAACAGTTGAATCTTTTTTACGGCTTTTATTGTCATCAGATTCCTTCATTTCAAGCTTACGTGAATTACCGTAGAAGAAATAAGGATCATTGTTCCTAAAGGCACAGCAATTTCTGTAAAATATTTCGACACCTTCCCTTCTAAAGAATCTACTTATTACACTACAGATTATTCGGAAGTAGAATTTTAGAATATTCTTTCGTTTTATTTTAATAATATAGAAATTTAAAATTTGTAATATTTTATGTTTCATTAATGTACTTAATTGTGTTTCATAAATAAAAATTCATCGTTAAATTTCAATTAGAAATATATTAGTTCCTTGAAAATTCCTTGTAACGTTTAACCTCTAAACTTCATATTTTATTTAAATCTAATTGTTTTTATTTTTAATTCGCCATTTTTAAAAAGAAAATTAAATTTTGAATTGTATTCATCATCCTGAAAAGCATCTGTATACGAAATTTCATAGAAATGGAATACCTTTCAAAGAAATTTAACATATATTCCGCCATATTGGATCCGCCATTTATGTTTTTTAGAATTTTAACTTTAGAATCGTAATCAGCATCCTGAAAAATACCTGTATACGAAGTTTCGTGCAATTTGAATAACATTTTCATATTTTGGCCAGCTTTTCGGGATTTTGCCCCATTGCATATTGGGGCGAAATCCCAAAAAGCTAGCCAAAACTCGAAAAATAAAGTTACAATTTAGGAAAGTTTGACTATACATATGGCTAGAATAATGTTTGGAGGGTCAGAATCAATATTTATAAAAAGGTTTTCGTTTTGCTTCAACCTGTATAATTTCAAAAGTGACGCTTGGAGGATTATCATCTGAGGCGAACAAAAAGAGCAAAACAAAGTTTCTTCTAAACACGTACTACATTTTTCCATATCATCCGATTTTAATGCTTTAAAATGGATTCACATGATGACAGTATGTCCTTTTTTTGCCCAAGTTTCAAAAATTATATTAAGTACATAAAATTTAATAATTTAATAATTATTTTTGATACATTTTTTAAAAATATATATTATTTTTTTGCTTTTAAAGATAAAAAGGTTTATAAGTTCCACGGTGTTCCGCAACGACATATAATGGAAACAATAGCCTGAACTATTATCTAATGAATCATGAAAGATTAGCTACTAAAATCTGCCATTCTGCATTTCGCGCAGGTTTTTGCAACCACAAGTAAAAATATCATTTTTTAGTCGCTTCAAAAGCTATGACATTTATTACTTTTCACAGTAATTTAGCTGGCAAACATTTTTGAAATTTTTAGATTATTCAGTTTTGTGATAGATTATTAAATATTATATTACAAATAAGTATTATAATCATAAGCATAAAGGAATATGGTAAGCAAGATTAGTAACAAAAAAATGAAAAGAATTCTCTATCATCGATACAATAGAAATACATTTTCTTTTCTTTATAGCTAATAATTTTGTGTATTCAATCGTAATTAGAAGAATCATCTTGTCAATTGCAATCTTTGCTAGATCATACTGCTGCACGTATTTTATTAATGCAAACGGAAATTATTAAGAATCTGAATTCCGAGAACATTAGCAATCTGAATTTTATTTTCAAGTGGGGATGTGATAGTACATCTGGTCAAAGTACTTTTAAACAAAAGTTTAGCGTTGATGATTATAAAAATTACGTTTAAATAGCTTTTTCACTTCTCTAGTGCCACTAGAACTGACGTGTTGCGAATAATTCAGAAACTGTTATCTGGAAGAAATTGAGATCTTAATCTCCTCGATTTCTTAGGCTCATCAGAATCCATTTTTCACGAAAATATGGAAGCTACTGTCAGTGAAATGGATTATATCAGGATATTATGGATCAGGAGATTATACTTATTCCTTTTAAACCAATCATTGATAGAAAATAAGTAGGCGTTAATTACAAACTAGCTTTAACGATGATTGATTGTAAAACTTTTATTGTCATTTCTCAACTCAACGTTGATACCTATATCAGGCAACTTCAAACCAGCTTAAAAGTCTTGATTGCATTTTCAAACTAAAAGTGAATGAAAATCATTTACAATTCGAGATGTCCACGTCACATGCCTGTATTAGATCTTTTGAGTGTAACTTGCATTTGGCATACAAACGGAATATAAAGGAATGGCAAGTGTGCACTCCTGGGCGAGAAAAAAAATTAAA
Source organism: Maratus speciosus (assembly GCA_963932465.1). Lineage (NCBI taxonomy): Eukaryota > Metazoa > Arthropoda > Arachnida > Araneae > Salticidae > Maratus > Maratus speciosus. The sequence goes on from OZ010789.1 coordinate 65,674,204, forward strand.
ATTGCAAAACAAAATTTACTAAAAAGATTTCGTTTACAATTAGGATTTCTCGTCGATAAATCGAAGGTCGGATTTGGAAGCATAAATGATTACAATACAGCTCGTCAATTCTTTGAAACACAACTATTTCTGCTTTCATAAGGAGCGTAGGTGAAGATTTGATCAAACGATTCCACGTCATACTACAAGTAATTTCTTAACATTAATTTGACAAATTTCGTGGATTATTAATATATTCGAAAAGAGCCTGAAGAAAGATACTTCTTCAAAATCCTATTTTCTTGAAAAACGTTTAAAATATGCTCTAGTTGATACTAAGAATTATTAACTTATTAACTTATTGTTATTATTCAACCTTCGAATTCGAAAAACATTTTATATAACGAATTTAACAATTAATTTCATTTGTTTACAATTCTTTTGCTGCCACTTTACAAAAAAAAAATCATAATATAATTCTTTTAAAATACGTAAGTATCGTATGCATACAGATCATATTTTGTTTCTATCAAGCCCAAAAATATTGCTTTCTTTAATTAAATTTAAAAAACAGTTTTTGAAATATTTTGACAGAATAATGAAAATATATTTTATTAATTTAATTAATCATGATTTTATCAATAATTGCTAACTCCATGATTTATTTTTCTTCCGAAAATAGACGTGTTTAATATTTATTTGCAAAAATGCGTCCGTAATGGAAAAACATGTAAAATAAATTAATTACAATAATAACATTTTTAAGGTTATTCTGTAACAAAAAAATTATATTGTGCAAATGTACAGATCAAAATTTATTTTCATCTTTAATTTCAAGTCAAAATACTGAATAGTATTTTTGTAAAGTGCACGACAAAATGTAATTCGTGTAGCCTAGTAGAGGTTTCGCTTCGCTCATCCTAATAAACAGTAAAAATGCATATTTATTACAATAATTTAAACACACACAAAAATCAATCTACCAATAAGACAGTTTTTAGGTGCGTGAAAGGTTTGAAATTTAATATTTATAATTGTTGCAGGTCTTATTCGAATCACTTCAATTTTTTGAAAATCGAATCAAAACTTAAGAAGATATTAATTAAAGTTTTCTACATTCTCTTAAATACAGAACTATTACAAATGATGGACCTGATTTTAAAAAAAATAATATTTTCGAAGCTACTGCGCATATTACAATAAGTGATACATGAATTTAAAGAGAAATATTCCGAGTTTTTTTTAATTACAAATGTTCGATGTGTGACCCTCCTGTTACATGGCATACATCCAATCTGTAATCCAATTCGTCCCAAACATTTTGTAGCATCACCCTGTGAATGGTTCTGAATTCTGCACAAATGCGTTCTTGAAGTTCTGACAGTGTCAAAGACATTATTTATGCACCACCAATTCCGAAAAGAAAGTATTCAGAACTTAAAGAATGCATTTGTGAAGCTTTCAGAACCATTGACAGAGTGATGCTACAAAATGTTTGGAACAAACTCGATTACAGATTGGACGTATTCCGTGTAACAAAAGGGTCACACATCGAACATTTGTAACTGAAAAAAAACTTACATATATTTCTCTTTAAATACATGTATCACTTATTGTAATATGTGCAGTAGTTTCGAAAATATGATTTTTTAAAAATCGGATCCATTATTTGTAATAGACCTGTACTATCATACGTCATTATTCGATTTTTTTTAATCGAACACATACATCAGACTTATGTGCTTGACCCCAAGGCTCGTTTATAAGTCATCGTCGATATACAGGGACGAGGCAGCACAATGAAATTTACAACACAGAGAATTCTTAACATCCGGGAGCTCCATAAAGAGTGTGCAACGGAGCCAGCGGGAGTCGAACTCGCAAACCTCCTACGCTCTCAAGCGATTAGCAGCGTGGTGTCTTATCCACTCGGCCACAGAAGCCCCCATTAATTTGATGATACCTCATGATAGATGATTCTAGGTTGTCATGGTGATTATGTCTTTTTGAGGAATAGTCCTATTATTACCGTATGACTGAATTTAATATATTGAATAGTAATATAATTTGTATTCATGCATTTTTGCATAAGAGACCAACAGCTATTGCACCAAGATCTGAATATTTATTAAAAAAAAAAGTTATAGTACGAACGCACCTCATTTGCCGTGTTTGGCGTTCAATTTCCGACGTGTTTCTTGTTGTTCTTACTTACTTTTTCTATGGCAATATATAGACTAATGAATTGAATTTAAACATTTAATAGCATACATTGATATCTATTACCGGCTGCCTTAAATAGTAAATGCTTCCCGTAAAAATCAATATTTTCTTTTCCTCTCAAATAGAACTTAGAAATTGCCCTTGACAGTCCAGGAAATTAAATTTTTTTGCCTGAATGATTTATATTTTATTCCTAAGTAGTTCAGAACGAAATATTTTATATATTTTCACCCGTAAAAAAAGAAACATACGGAAAATTGGTCATATTCTCAGTTCAAGAAGTTCTATAAAAAAGAATGTTAGGAAATAATAATGAAATTTCATTATAGAATAATTTATTCTAATTAATATATTTTCTATTTCGAAATAATTTCATTTCTGCAAAATTTGGTAATATTTTGCTTTATTCTTTATTGGGTTCTGTACGGTTAATTGCTTTGTCATATTTCTTTAAACAGAAATTTTTGTTATCACAAGGTTTACAATTCTGGGATGTTTTTCGAATTTACTTTTAGAAAATTTCTATATGAAAGAAACTAACAGCAACATCTTAGGAGAATAACTGGATTAGTAAGAATGCAAAAATATCAGTAACAGTTAATTGTCTGTTAAACTTACACTGTTCATAAATGTAAATAGACTTTCAGAAATACTTTTATCAATTCACAGAAATGTTCCTGGTACCACTGCTACCAATATATAGGGTAAGTCAAAATGAATATAGCAATTACAAACGGCTATAACTATTTAATAGAAAAGAATTTATCGATAAGATTAACACAGAATGTAGACGGAACTTCAAAATTTTGTATACATACGTCATAGATGTTCTATGTGACTTCCGTTGGTCACATGGACAACATCTAGGCGGTAGTCCATTTTACGCCATACATTCTGAAGCGTTTGTTCAGTCACCGACGCAAGTGCATTGCAAATGTGTACTTTGAGTTCTTCAATTGTTTCGGGCATGGGAGACACCATGTCTTTCATATAACCCCATTGAAAAAAATGGCCATTTTTACCGTCATAATTGGCCATTTTTACTAATGAAACGCCACAATGAACAGGTTTCTTGTCGTTAAAAAGTTTCAAATCGCGCATGCGTAGGCTTCCGCTCCACTGCACTTGCGCCTTATGTAAAGAAACTTTGAAGTTCCGTCTACATTCTGTGTTAAACTTATTGATAAATTATTTTCCATTAGATAGTTATAGCCGTTTGTAATCGCTATATTCATTTTGACTTACCCTGTATATCCGAGAACTGAAGTGATTTCCGTTCATTTTACCCTCCTAGGACAGAAAATTTCCGTAATCTGACAAAATGAGTTTTTTTTAAATATAAGTCTCTCTTTCTTCCGTGAATGCACTCGGATTTGAACTTCGAATCTAGCATCTTAACTAGTCGGCCAGCGAACACTTGGTAGAGGTCGAGTTTAAAATGAAGATACGGGTTTCTTCAATTGGGGGATTGGTAAGGCTAGTTAAATTTCTTGTTCAGAAAGCTCGGAAATTTAAACTTAATTTCAGGGATATTTCCTTGCTATGAAATAATGGTTGGGGTTTTAACACTTAGAAAATAACAGCCAATAAAATTATTACATATTAGACAAATTTTTAATAAAACATAAATTGATTGTTATGTGTAAAATATGAATATTTTACTTTGAAATGAGTTCGAGAAGAAAGGTTTTTTTTATGAAATCGAATTTTTTTAACTTGATTGAACTACCTTATATATATTAAATGGATTCGTGTAGGATATATTTTACATGCGGATATTTTTTTAATACTTTAAAAAATAAATTGTGAATAAGTTTAAATGAAAGATAAAATTGCTACTTTATTAAACTGGAAAGCATTATTATTTTTTGTTTGTTTTTAAATAAATTTGAAATTTTACTTTATTGAATTTTCGGTTTTTTATTTTAAAGATAAATTCGAACTTTGGTATTAATATGCATTCGTGCAAGGAAAGAACGGGAAATTTCCCTCTTTTTTAGACTTCCGGGAAGAATTAACGGAAAAAGCATGTTTTCTAGTAGTACTGAAATTATTTGGTTAATTTGACGAATAATTTACTGTACAAAGACGAATTTTTCTGACAGTGTTCGCCCAGTCATATATATGTGCATATATGATATAATATGCATATTTATAATATTATATAATTATATACATATAATATTATAATGCATATATATACCGGGTGAGCCAAAAGTTCGTTAAAACTTTAAAAACTCATAAAAAAAAGAAATAAATTATGATAAGGGAGTGCGGTTTGCAAGAAATGGCTCACGTCGGATTTTTTTTTAGCTGCAAAAAAAAATGTAGTTAAAAAATCACATGTAGAGGGCACTGACGACCCGAAACACAATGAACAGGGCAACAAGACGCTTCATTCATGTGTACTTCCAATAAAAAATATTCAACATGACCTCCAGAACATCCTAGGACACAATGAATGAAGTGAATTGTTGTCCTGTTCATAGTGTTTCGGGTCATCAGCGGCCTCTGCATGTGATTTTTTAACTTTATTTTTATGCTGTTAAAAGAAAATCCGACTACCCTGTGAGTCCTTTCTTGAAAACCGCAATCCTTTATCATAATTTCTTACCTTTTTATGAGTTTTTAAAGTTTTAACGAACTTTTGGCTCACTCGGTATATAAACTATTGATACATTCTCACAAGCTTTTGACTTTTGGGGAAAAAATCTGACAAAATTAAACTTGCTAAAATAATATTTTAATCTCATAGACGAATGTCTTAATGATTCAAAATAAAGAAAAAATGGCCAGCAGCGAAATTTTTTTTATTTAACTGAGGTTTATGTTAAACTTGCGAGTTTAATTTCCCTTGTCATTTTACCCCTATAACTTTTTATTTTCTTCTAAATTTTTACATATAATGAATTTGCATAGTACCCACAGGACATTCAAATAAGAAATAATAACAATGTAGTACTTTTAATGCAGAATTTTTGTATAACATTGTTTTAAAGAGGTGTTAAAGAAGGGACGGTAAGGTAAAAAAAGGAGACAGTATTGGAAAAAAGGGACGAAATGGTAAAATAAGGGACAGTAAGGATGGAACGGTAAGGAAAATTACCACCTATTTTTAGGAAAATCATGTTAAGACTAAGTGATAGCCACAATGTTCATTGATTTTTAGAAACAGTTGTTAACATTGGATTATTATTTTTTTTTAATTTACCTCGAAAAGTGCAGGAATAAACCTTTGGGACGATTAAACTACCAATAAAGCCACGATGCTGGAAATTGATATTTAAATGCTGATTTAAATTCTACAGTAAATTTCCTGCCAAAGAATTTTAGACATTATTTCTCTAGCATACTTCTGCATGAGAAAAAACTTGAAAAAAATTCTGTGGCATCATCTGAAATGATTTTCTGTATAATTTTAAAAGAGGGATGGTAAGGAATCTAAAACCCAGGGACAGAGTTTAAAAAATAATAACAACCCTAAAAATGTGTGCAAGCTAATTTTTTGCTACATATTTATATACAATAGTTCCAGTTTCAGAAAAAATTACATCGAATTATTTTTATTGAAACAATTTTATCGAGACAGCTCCAAAATTAAAAATCAGCATCAGGGACACGGGATGGTATAGGAGTTTTCCAGGTGTTTGGACCCCCAAAATCGTCCAAAATTTATTTATTTCGTTAATATTGTTGTGCAATCATGCAATGGGATGTTCTACAGTATATGAAATTTAAAAAAAAAACGCAAAATTGTATTAAAATAAAATTTATTATTCAAGGACATGAAAGTCAAAAGCTTGTGAGAATGCCCCACATACATACCGACAAAATCATAAATCTGTGCTATGGCTATGTACAGTCGTGGGGAAAAAAGTAAACACCCCCTACTAACTCCCCAACAAATTATCGTAGAAGAAAGTTATGGGTACCGAGCGATAGGAAATAAAGTCTACTTTTAAATTATGTATATAAAATTTGTTTAGAGGACCATCTACATATTAAAACGAACCATAACTTTGTTTTATTCAATAGCAGTTCACAATTCTGACAGCATAAATGAACTCTACACCCTTCAATTAGTCTAACAACAAATTTTTATGCAATTCGTACCATAAGTTTCCGAGAAATTAATTATTTTAGAACGAGCGTATTTTATGGGTTGTATCCAAATTGAAATTCAGTACTTGATTGTTAACCGAGAGTGCTTCCATCTTGATCAAGGCACCTTAAGCAGTCAATTAAGCCTGTTAGATTACAGGTTAGTATAAGAAATTTCAAAATATTTAGTCACTTCTATCATAGACGGCCCCTTAAACCATCATTTTGCCTTTTTTAAGCATAATTTGAAAACTGCATGGAAGAAAAATGTGAAATTTTGGATTTCCATAAAGCAGGACTTAATAAATCTGAGTCCATCAAAAAAATTGTAGGTTGCAATTCATAATTTTTTTAATATTAATTTCATAATTCATAATTCATATCAGAAAATTATAAAAATTGCAAATTCAACGTATTTATGTTTGGGTATATTAGTATTATTGCTCCACAAAAAATTAGAACATTAGGATCATAATTTCAGAAGTTATAAATAAAAATATGAAAATGTAATTTAACATTAGAAGCACTATATTTTGAATGTTTATAATTCAAAAACTTATCGTTCAAATGACTTGAAAATTGTGGTCTAGGCATAGTTTGAACCAAAGATTTGAAATATCTCGTTAAAATTGGGTATTGCTATTGAAAAAAAATGAAGTTTGGATTCGTTTTAATGTGTAAATGCCCCCCTAAGTAAATTTTATATACATCATTTAAAAGTAGACATTATTTCCAATCGTTCGGTACCAGTAACTTTCGTCTACAATAATTTGTTGAGGAGTTAATAGGGTGTGTTTACTTTTTTTTTTCCACGACTGTACCACAGAAAAATGAACTGAATTTTAACGTCTGTTATGTATCGGATTTTTTCTGTAATCTCTAAATGAACTTTGATAAGAATATTTTTCTATCTGTAATTTGCTGATATGGAAAAGTAAAATTCTTTCCGTAAGATCAATATATTTCTTTCTAAGAAACAAAAGTTGACGGTTCAGGAAATTAAATTTCTTGTCCGAATGATTTATATTTTTCTTCGTAAGTGCTTAAGTACAAAACAACTTATATCTTTTCACCCGTAAAAAAATAAACTTGTGCAGGAAATTGATTATGTTTAGTTCAAGAAATTTTGTTAAACAGACTGTTCGCGAAGAAAACAGGAATTTTATTGAGAGATGATTTATTCTTATTAATTGATTTTCAATTTCAGACTCTCATATTTTCTGCAGTATTTTAATAATATATTGCTGGAATTTTATCATGTATTTTCTTAATTAAGTATAATAATATCGTTGTCATAATTTTTGTATAGAAATGAGTGTACAATTTCTTTTCCACAATAGGTTTCTTAATTCCTTAATTCTGTATTCTTGTTGTTTCGAATTTGCTTTAGGCAGCTTTTAAAATGATATTCGAAAATAAAATATATCTGATCAAAAGCAATTATTATTTTATTAAAATTAAATTTGTGAACAAAATCATAAAACGAAATGCAGTATTGCACTTTGATTCAATCACAAACTACACAATATGAAATTTGAAACATTTTCTCTTTACTTATAATGTGACAGATAATAATGTTATTGATGTTACAAGTTTTAACTATGCATTTTATTTAAATTTCCAAGTACTTTCGGTCTCCAAAATCCATATTGCCATTGTTAGGAAATATTTTCTTTAAAGACAAATCTGCGCTATGGCGTTATACTGCAGACTAATGAACTGAATTTTAACCTCTGTAAAGTATTGAATGTGTGCAGCAGCATTAAGGAAATTCTTCCTTGACGATGGCTGCTGGTTTTGCAGAACAAAAATACTAGTAAATTTAAATAAAATGTAAATTTGAAAATTGTAACATCTGCAATATTATTATCTGTATCTTTTAAGCAATCAGAAAATGTTTTAAAATGTATAATGTGCAGATTGTTAAATCTCGTGTTTATAAAAATCCAATTTGGCGCGCTAGTTTGTTTGTCTTTTAAAGCTTCCGCAGTTAGGCAAAGAATCCTGTATCTACGTCAGGCTTCTCCGCCTCCTTCCTAGTTTCCGTCCTATTTCTTTCGCGGGCGCTCCTCTCGTACCTCCTGTCTTACTCTGGGTTCGCTGGTGTCATTTACGGTACCGCGTGCTTTTTTATACTTATACGCTTGCACTGACTTGAGAGAGCGGATTTGTTCTATTTTTGTCTTGTGTTCAAATCCTATGTCACTTGGAGAGTTGCCTTTTGTCCACTCGAAAGATAGCATCTAATCAATTAACATCCTTAAGTCTATTTCTAAGACGTGACGCAACCCGAATATGGGTAACTAAAGCATTGGTGGAATTGTGAACCTCTACATATCATCTAATAAATTCTTTGATGAATAGTACGGCTTCTTTTATAATTTACGGGAAAACACCCAATGATTTACACCCTGGCTTCCGCTTTGACCATGTTTACGACTGCAATATTTTATTCTCGGGTTGGTGATAATGACAGGTGAATGTTGACTGCTGATTTTCGACATGTGTTATCCTACAATTGAAAAGTGTTTCATGAATATCTTTTAAAATACTAATTCATACAAACGAAATAATACATTAGTGGCAAAAATTGTGGAAACTATCTGGAAAAGGTATACTTTTTGAGTACTCCAAAGATGAATTGTTTTCGTCTGGTTTATGGTATCGTTTCCAGAGATTAGCTTTTACTATTATATTCCTTTTGGATAATTATTTGCCTTTGCTAGAGATCAAAGAGAGAAATCAGCTAATCAAATTCATCGAAATGATACGTTAGTGGCCCAAATTGTGGAAGCATTTTCGAAAAAGCGTATTTTTTAGGTTCGATGGCTCATAACACAACTTTTTATTTAAATAATACTATAAATTTATATATCAGTGTTAAGATAATTTAATCAATTATACAATGAAATAAATTTCGTTCAATTAATCAGTATTATTTAATAAAAAGTTATGGACAAATAGACTACAATAACAAAAAATAAACACAACTTGCTTAGGTCACATCAAATAGCCTTCCTTTATTTGAATGTAGATAATGGGCATGCGTGTTTACTAGATGGGTGTTTGACAGGTATCATTCTTGTTTTGGTAGAGATTAAGTCATGTGGCGGTAGTATTCAACTGTTGTTGCCATGTTTTGGATGATATTTGAGGACTGTGAGAAGGATATTTCACGGTGCTTTATGTGATTGATGGTACAGTTGGATGTAAAACATAAGAAAATTAAAGAAATTGCACCAACAGTTGGTTGTTGGCCTGGAAGGCGACTTAAAGTAGCGCTATTAATTGAACAAGGTCGCAGTAATGAAGAAATGGGAAGGAAAATTAGTGGACAAGTAACCAAAAGTGGCATTAGTGAATTTTTGAAGCTGTACAAGCAGAGGGTGCCACTACAAAACCAAACTTGGTAAGGCACGAAAAGTTGTACAACAGCAAGTGATGTTAAAAGAGTTAAAACACTGTGCATAGTACCAGAAAAAATCATCTGGCTGTATACAAGGTGGTATGGCGCACGCCAATATTATTTTGAGTGCAAGGACTGTTCGGAGAAGACTGCACTGTTAACATTTTTCAGCAAACTGTGCAGTCATTCGACCGTTTTTAGAGAAAACGGTTACATAACCTTAATTTATCTCTATTCTGGCGCGATAATATTGGCAATAATATGGTCAGAATAGATTTAAATTACGTTTATGTAACCGTTTTCTATCAAAACGATGGAATGACTGGACAGTTTGTTGGAAATTTTTAACAATGTACAAGGTTTTGGTTTAAATCCTGGAATTTCGCGAAAAAAAGTATTTTGACCTCTCCATCGAAGATTGAAAAGATTAAACTGAACTAAAACTCATTTTAATTGGATAGCAAAGCAATGGGGCAGTGTTATTTGGTCAGTTGAGATCTCCCAGTTTGGAAGTGATGGCACCTGTAATAACTTTTTAATAGAAAAAAGAATATAATTTATTTGAAAGATTATTACACTATATAAAATGTTTTCTTTCTTTTGTATTTACAATGCATTGAAAATGAAATGTTATCTTTTTATAATTCACTTGTGTTGTTCGTAATGCCACCTATATAGTCCGAAAAATTATTTTTGTTTCAACTAAACTATTTCTGTTATAGCTTAAAGACAGTGTGACTATATTAAAACAGAATTTCTGCTTCTGAGCCAAGCTATTTTTGATTGGATGAGCAATGTTTAATCTATCGGCTTTTGAGGTTGCTGAATAATGTTTTTGCTTATGTATAGACCAATACCAATTTTCTTGAAACAGCATTATAATTACTTTGTTACATTCGTCTATCTTCAACAGAAGAAAGTATTGTAATCGAGATTTTTTTCGACTTTCGGTTTTCGACGGATTTACACGTTTCAGGGGTTAGAGACCCCAAAAACATGTTTATGGAAAATGTCTGTCTGTCCGTGTGTCCGTATGTCGCCATTGTACCATCAAAAAATGTATGAAGTTAAGCATATAATTGAACCAAATTTTTATTTTAAGTTTTTAGCTATGGCAAGCAGGTCCTCCATTAATTTGGAAACAAATCCGCCGGTAGGGGGCGCTGTAATAGTGATTTCTGCGCATTTTGAATGTTGTACCATCGAAAAGTGTATGAAGTTCTGCATATAATTAAACCAATTTTTTGTGTGTGTTTTTGGCCATTACAAGAAGGTCCTCCCTGAATTTGGAAAAATTCCGCCGGTAGGGGACACTGTAATAGCGATTTTTGTGCATTTTAAATATTGCACCATCGAAAAATATAGGAAGTTATGCATAGAATTGAACTAATTTTTGTGTATGTTTTTGGCTTGGCAAGAAGGCCCTCCCTGAATTTGGAAATATTCCATCAAAAAAGGGGCAATAGAATAGTGATTTTTGCCGAATTTTCTTGATTTTTCGTAGTTCTATCGTACAGCGGTGGCTCACGGATCGACGGGAACTTCTCATTATGTTAAGCCGACTATTCGCGAACAGCTTATATACAACATAATAACAAAAGACTACGTCTTTTAATAAATATCATGATCGATGTTAACTCGTCGTAGTCACATTAATTGACTGACGCAGAAATTTAAAATGAAAGTCAAAGTTGATATAGTATTGAACTAATGAAAATGAAATATCGATATTTGTAACAACATTTTGAAAGATTAAAATATATGAGATAGAAGAAAGTTTTGGGATTGGCATATCCAACTAATATAATTTTCATTTGTAAATTATGGCATGATTAAAAACATGATATATATTCATATATTTGCTTTAACCGCTTACTAGTTTTGGCTTTATATTATACGAGCAGCGTATTTTCGCACCGTGTCATTACCCCGTGCTACGTACGGACCTGTTATTTTTTATGCTTATATTTTTATCTTCGCGGTATATATCAATGTATTTGACTATTTTTGTTATAAAGGTCTTAATTTTGCTCGTAAATTTGTATTTGCATGCATCATCTTTATTTTTGATCTGTAAACATCTTTGTGAATATATCTCTTTTAAAAACGACATGAAAATATGATTCATGCAAATAAAAAAATGGACATTTGTTGCATCCCCCCTTCCCTCCCCCAAAAATATTGAATTTGTAAGAGGTTAATTTAAGCATAGCATACTTCATATATAAACATTTAAATATTTTCTTTGTATTTTCCCATTTTTTACTATATTTTAAGACCAACATCATTCAAATTTATAATTATTTAGAATATGTTGCATTTTATAGCTGATTTTACCATCAGTATCAGGGTAAACATCATTCTATAAAGACATTTCCCTAACGACTAAATGCAGTTCTATAAATAAGAATTTTATATTTCGCAGGAACATCAAATGGATTAAGCTCTTCTTTCCTTAGAGAATTCAAACACGAATACTTCAACTATTTTTTGTGTAGTGATTTCTGGTATTTCGAAATTATTTATCCAGATTTCAGTGGTTTTATATAGATTAATAGCTTTCCGCTACCTTATGCATTACGTACGGAAAATCTGTGTAAGTGAAAAAATTGTTTAAATGCTTGAAACTTACATGTATTTTTTTCACTTAAAAAATAATTATCATTAATGAATACCGTAGGATTTAAAAAGAGGTTATTGTAATTGTCTCCTTCTCTGTGGATGATAGTAACGTTTTATTAATTCCAAAACACATTCAAGTCAAGAATGGATTTCAAATATGGCATTTGTACTAAAATGGTATGTGTATGTATTACAATAAGAAACTAAATCATTATATAATTCTATTATTCTATAATATAGATGTAGAAGTTTGTTTCCCTGCTTTTAAGTAGAATAAAGTAGATTATATAAAAAGGAACCTTTTATTTGAAATTCAAACTAAAAGATTTATAATTCTTCGAATGTTATGAACTTTCAATGCTTTCTGGAACAAACAATTAAAAATAAGCCTTTTGGAGTTAAAAAACCCAGAAATTTAATAAAATCCAATGCAAAAAAAACTCGGTACGTTTGGGTCTTAAAATACTCGTAATTTATTTAATGATCTCCTTAGATATGTGACAACATTTTTCTTAATATAAGTTAAAAGAAAATAAGCCTATGCATGATATTAAATTTTTTAGGGCTCATGCACAACATGCAAAACATATACCATATCTTAATGGTATTTTTGCTTTAAATAAATATACATATATAATTAAATGTATGTTTTATGATCAACAGTTAAAAACAGGGGTTTTCAATCTTTCATGCTCGAGACGAAAATAAATATTCTTTTTAAAATTATGTTGGACACTCATAAGTTTATTATATATCTTATGCAAGAAATGTACACAAAAACAAATTGCAATACTAAGGGTGTTATCTATATATGTATTGTAGACTTGCAGAATGTACTTTTTTTCTTTTAAATCAATAAAAATAGTATTTTATTTATATATATCTGGAAGTAAAATTTAGTTATATAACCAGAATTTCTATGCAGTTACCTCATTTATTCAAAGTTGTAGTAGTAATAGCATGGGCGATTTTAGAAGTCGTAGTCGAAGTGGTATATAAACATAATAAATATCATCAGTCCTGTGGCAGACAAGAGAACAATAAATGCTAGTAAGAACTTACTTATTACAGTGTCACATTGATACATGAGAAACAATTCATATATGCAATAACAGAGCTAGAAGAATAAATAGATACTTTATGATCTGATCTATCTTCAATGATCCAACTCAATAAACCATCTTTCCTCACTACCTTTAAGCTTGAATATATCTAGAAGTTCGAAAACCCCCTCAAATGTAACTCTTTCCATTTTAGCATCTGCACGTCTATATGGTGCATAATAGTTTAAATAATAGCTGCTTATTCAAAAAACAACTTATTTAATATAACACACAATTAATTACAAGCAGCATTTACTTTTAAAATCACTCGCGGCAAGCCCCGTACAACAGCCTTTTCATTTCTACTTCGACTGCAGAAGCCAAATCAGTACTCATTACATATTCAGAGGGGAAAAGGAGACAGTGGAACCGGTTGCAACATCTACTGAGCATAAAATTAATAGAGAATCAAACACTTTATTTCTCGGAAAGTTTCACCTTTATATTGAAACTTCACTTATTCGATATTGGTTCTGATGTTGAAGAAAATTATGTGAATTGAGTAGTATTTTCTTGCATTTTGGGTCTTTTTAACAATCTAAAGAAGATATTTTAATAAGACACTTCGAGAGTTTCTTTCTATACCTCGGAAAGCACTTATTTTATTATTAGCTGTTACCCTCGACTTCGTTCACTTAACATTTAATAAAGAATAAATTTATCAATAAAGCAAAAGAAAATTCGATAATTAATAGCATATGTAGTTAACATTTTATCATATTTTATACTAGAAATACTTCTAATGATCCCAATTTGCTTATTTTCGTTTGTATATATAGGAACATTTAAATTTCTTTCGTGAGATTCAAATTTCATACTCGTTATCTAAGATTAAATGAAGAATAAATTTATATTTCTATTATTCTATTTTATTATTTATATTTTTCAATTCCTACTATTAGTTCACACTCTCCCTATATTTATTTATTTATTTATATATCTTGTTCAAATTTTCAATCGTTAATAAAATACTTATTATTCATCCTATCAAGTTGAAATAAAATTTTTAAACTTGTATTGGATGACAGCTGATGTTAATGCAGATTTTTCAAATATTAATTTATTAATTAAATTTTAATTAATTAATTTTAATTTTATATGGGAGACAAAATGGCGGCCATTGGTTATTGAACAACATTTAATGCATCTTCATATCTATAAGGGGGGTTACCATAGGGGGGACCCTGTTCTATCGCCAAATACCGCCTAGTTTGTTGCCAACTTGGCGATATATCTTCAAATTTGGCGACTAATATGAGTCACCAAAAGTGACGCCAACTTGGCGATATCTCTAATATTTCGCCAAATTCTCATAGACTTCCTTTGTAAATCTACTTGCTTATAGAAAATCAACAAATTGAGATACTTTAATGCAACAAAAACTAATATTAGCTTAAGGGATTATATTAAATTTTTCTTTGATGACCTAAGTAGGAATTGACTTCTTCGGTTTTTGCTTCGGTGGAATAAATTCATTCATAAAGCTTCAGTGTGTGAAAATATGTTTTTAGTTTTATGAAAATTTAATTTAATCATGTTTTTATATAATCTATACAAATTGAAATTTGTTTTAATTTTAAATAGAAAATAGTGTCAAAAAATATATTAATCAGTTTTATTTACCCCTTTTTTTCCACAAAAAATATCCTCTACTGATAATCATAGCGTGAATTTTGAATACAAACTCTTATTTGCATGTAACTTATAATAAAACTTATTAATCAATATTACTAAAAAAATTCTCATTCATTTTAAATATGACATCATTTTTTATCATTTTCATTAGTTACTGATATTCATGCTCCTTGTATTTTTAACGAATATTTGACGTTAAACGAATACTTGGCGAAAAATATGACGTCATATTTTTCCAATATTTGAAATATGATATATATTATTTTATATATATAATATTTGAAATATATAATTTTGAAATATTTATTAATAATATACTTCTTGTTCATTCTTTTTCCTTCTAATTATATCGCCTTTTTTGGCAAAAAACCCCTTATTAACGTAACCGATATTCACCTTTTATATATAATAAAAAATACTTCATTTTTTTTCGTTTCAAATATGACGTCATATTTATTTTCTTTTTATTCTCATTTTTTACGTAGAAATTGTTCAGTTAAAAATTAATTGCAGATGTGAAATTTTTATTCCAGATTTTGATTTTCTTGGCAACGGGAAAGAAAGATGGGCAAATTTTATCGGGAAAATGTCAAATGATTCTGTATAAAAGAGAATGAAATTTTGCATTATTAAGAAAATTATTTGAATAAATTAAATGAAATATAGGTTATGTTCATTTCCTTTTTATAATACACCTATATGCAAAGATACAAAAACCTTAATTCATCCGTTTAGACGTTGACGTCATTCAAACTTCTGGACACACTGACATTTTTAATATTATAAGGATAAGGATATTCAAAAAGATATTTTGGGGCACTAATATACTCTCAGTGCAGCCAAAGGTTGAAAAATCCTCGTTTCAGAGATAACCGCAATAACATCTAATTTAAACCATCCAGGATTTGAAATATTTTAAATTATTTATTTAGTATATTATGCTAATATTTTTTCAAAAATGCCAGAAATATAAGCACGGCTTTAAAAAAAGTTTTTAAACATGAGTAGCGGAAACAGTTTTAGACTAAAATGCATTTTATTTGCATGCATTCGATTAGAGTTATTATAGATTAGAGCATTAGCTGTAGAGTTGGTTCAGACGTACACTGTAAAAAAACGTTCCATGTAAAATCCAGGATCGTTTCGCCTTTTCTCAGGTTTTCAGAATAATTTAGCTCTTTCCTTTGAAATTCTGTTTTTTTTTTAATCTGAAACGTTCCAGAACAAAAGTTAGAAACAGCAAAACGCTGCGGCCGCCATTTATTAATTTTTTGTTATAATCCGTTGCTCGCGCGCGAGTGTAGAAAACGAATTCCTTAAATGAATGTAAACTAGTTGGATGTGCCTATCCCAAAACTTTCTTCTATCTTATACATCTTAATATTTCAAAACCTAGTTACACATGTTAATACTTCAATATTATTAGTTCAATACTATACCAACTTTGATTTTCATCTTAAATTTCTGCTCAAGTCAATTAAACGGACTAAAAACGAGTTAATCTATATCATGATATTTGTTAAATTTATTAATTTTTCCTTATTCTGTCGTTATCAGCTGTTTGCGAATAGCCGGCATAGCAGGAAGCGAGTTCCCGCCGCTGCATGAGCCGCCGATGCACAATAGAACTACGAGAAATCAAGAAAAGTATACAAAAATCGCTAGCACGGAGCCCCTTTACCGCGCAATATTTCCAAATTCAAGGAGAACCTGTTGGCCAAAGCCAAAAACAAGCACAAACATTTTGGTTCAATTGTATGCATAATTTTATACGCTGTTCGATGGTACAATAATGAAAATGGCACAGAGATCGGAATTATAGCGCCCCCTTCTTTCGGAATTTTTTCAAGTTCAGGGAGGACTTGTTTGCCATAGCCAGAAACATGCACAAAAAATTTGGTTCACTTATATGGATAACTTCATACACTTTTCGATGGTACAATAATGAAAATGGCACAGACATCGCAATCATAGTGCCCCCTTCCGGCAGAATTTTTCCAAATTCAGGGAGGACCTTCGTGACATGACCGAAAATAAACACATAAAATTTGGTTCAATTCTATGCATAACTTCATGCACTTTTCGGCGGTACAATATTCAAAATGGCACAAAAATTGTACAAAAATCGCTATTACAGCGCCCTCTACGAGCGATTTTTTTACAAATTAAGGGAGGACCTCCTTGTCATAGCCAAGAACTTAAAATTTTTTTGGGGTTCAATTCTATGCATGCACTTTCTTCATACACTTTTCGATGGTACAATATTCAAAATCGCACAAAAATCGCTATTACAACGCCCCCTAACGGCGAATTTTTTGCAAATTCATGGAGGACCTGCTTGCCATATCCAAAAACTTACAATAAAAATTTGGTTTAATTCTATGCATAACTTCATACACTTTTGGACGGTACAATATTCAAAATCGCACAAAAATCGCTATTACAGCTCCCCCTACCGGCGAATTTTTTCCAAATTCAGGGAGGACCTGCTTGCCATAGCCAAAAACTTAAAATAAAAATTTGGTTCAATTCTATGCATAACTTCATACACTTTTCGATGGTACAATATTCAAAATCGCACAAAAAACGCTTTTACAGCGCCCCCTACCGTCGAATTTTTTCCAAATTCAGGGAGGACCTGCTTGTCATATCCAAAAACTTAAACTAAAAATTTGGTTCAATTCTATGCATAACTCCATACACTTTTAGATGGTACAATATTCAAAATCGCACAAAAATTGTTATATCAGCGCCCCCTACCGGCGAATGTTTTCCAAATTCCGGAAGGTCCTGCTTGCCATAGCCCAAAACTTATAATAAAATTTTGGTTTAATTCTGTACATAATTTCATACACCTTTTGATGGTACAATGGCGACAGACAGACGGACAGACGGACGGACGGGCAGACGGACAGACGGACACACAGACAGACAGACATTTTCTATAAACATGTGTTTTGGAATCTCTGACCCCTAAAACATGCAAATCCGTCGAAAACCGGAAGTTGAAAAAAATTTCGATTACAATACTTTCTTCTATTGAAGATAGAAGAAAGTAAAAAATCAATATGGAATGTAAATAAATCAATAGACGACATAATCCTTTACGTCTCTAGTGTCAAGACCATTCAGATGAAAATACAATACCTCTGTGACATCGCTAAGAGATTATCTCTCGTACTTGTCTGTGGAATGTTTAACGAGCAGACCGTGTAAAAAAAAATACACCTATTATTTGGATCTCCATTAACCAGGGGACCATCAAACATGATTCTCACCGATTTTGATTAATTTAAAGTATGTTTTAGAGTTCTTATCTCTAATTATTCTTGTGAAAGGATTTCTTCAAATGGGCCTTAGACTTTCAGAAATTGGATGCCGAGGTTTAGCATACGTTTCTAATACCTATTAGTTTGCGTCTCTCAACGTGTCTTTCGTGGTGTGGACGCAGAAGGCTCGCACGCCACCCGTACGGCCCGAGTTCGATGCTACATCTTGACTTTTTTTTTCTTTTTTAATTAATTTTATATTTTGACACTTTACAATTTGATTTAAATTTGATATATATTTGACACTTTGAATTGCTGCAAATTTGAATTTTTTTTTCGGAAAAAATATACAATTAAGTTTAAGATTTTTTTTTCATGAAAATTTGTATGTATTTTATCTAACTTGTAAACTAACATAATTACTGACGAAAATCCAAAATATTTTATGTCTAGACTTTTTTTTAAATTATTATTTACATTTATATATTTTTATATTTTAAGCAAAGTTCAGAAACAATATATCATATATATATTTACTTTATTGAATTTTAACTGAAAATTTATTTTTTCGTGTAAATTATAAATAATAATTTTGATGTCAATTTCAAAATATATTTTCATTCTAACAAATAATGATAATAAAGCAAAAATTGTCAACTGGAAATGTAAAAATCGTCTGCGGATCCCGCATGACGTATAACGTATGATATATATTTTTAAAGAAATCGTGAGATAGCGTTTCATAATAATATCAGAATAGATTTAAAAAAAATATATTGATATAGTTTATGTTCTTTTGAATACAAGTACTAGGTAAGAAGTTATGCTCTATTATAGGAATTTTTTTCGTATAAATATTCCGTTTTGAATATCTCTACAATATATGTCACTCGATTGATTGTATATTTACTAAACTTAAATGTCAAAGTCAGTAATAGCAAACAATTTTGTATTTCGTCATTTGTCATATTTTAATATATTGAACAAACCAAATATTAAAAAGATATTTATTTTCTTTTTGTTTTTTCTAATAAAATATTGTGCATTATTTGTGACTTGTATTTAAAATATAAAAAGGTAAATAATAATAATATTATGAAAACAAACTTTCTGCACATACTAATTTGTATTTCCGCCAACGGAAAGATTCGTTTAAAAATTACAGAAAAAATAAAAGTTTTCGTGAAAGATCAAAAACATAAATCGATTTTGAAAATATCAAAATTTCGAAGCTGTAAAAATTCACAACTTTGATTAAAATTTGTAAATTGTCAAAAATATGAAATTAATATAAAAAAAATAAACAGTTAGGAGGTAGCATCGAACTCGGTTCCTCTGGCTGGCGGGTGAACACTCTGAGATCACTCCACGTAATACGCGTCGAAAGTTTCAAATTAATTAGTATTTGAAACGTATGCTGAACTTCGGCCCCAATTTCTGGGAATCTAAGACCCATTTGAAGAAATACTTTCACTAGAACAATTAGGGATAAGAGCTCTACAATATACTTTGAATTCATAAAAATTGGTGAGCATCATGTTTGGTGGTACCCTTATAAGACTACATATTAATTCTAAATCTTTAGTCTAAAACTAGGGATTCTATGTGAGCTTGGTTAATTTAAATGAAAAAAGAAATTAATCAATTATATAGAACATCCTTGTTGGACATAAAAAAAAAAATTCTCCCATTTAAAGGATTATAAATTAAAAGAAAAAGATAATCTTAAAAGAGTAAGTTGCTATAAATATTCTGTTTGTTCCGCTAATATTTTTTATATGCTATATTATTTTTAGAACAAATTTGTTTTTAACAAATATGCGCCTTAATATTATTTATGTTTTAATGGGTTTGCATTTAAGAATTATATATTTGTGTCTAAGATTTAAAATTAGTTAAACCACATATACGCTAATGTTTTCTTTCTTTCTTTCTTTCTTTCTTTCTTTTTTTTTCATTTTCACTCTATCTATATAACATGCAGTTGTACAGTTTTATTTATTTTAGCTTAGTGAGCTAAATCCAGAAGCAATCTAGAAATGTTATTTGAAAATAATGGGCAGTTGGGTTGCCCATTACTTATACGTTTCTGTGTGTGTTTACTTAAGTGTTTCTGGAAAATAATAGACACCTTTTGAGCACTTCTGAAACGTTCCGTAGAAAATAAGGTAAGCTTTCTGTGAAATGTCAGTAATGTTTTGCTGTCAACAGAAATATTCCTGGTATTTCGCAGGAAACTTACTGGCATTTCTGTGGAAAGTTTTTAACATATACAGTAAAGTTCCAGTCATTTTCAAGAAACGTTTCTTGGAAATAATGGGCAACTCAGCTGCCCACTTTTTTCCCAGGAACGTTGCGGAATTTTTTTTACAGTGTATAATGTTCTTTTAAAAATTACAATTAAAATCTGCGTAATTGAAAACAAATGCGTAATATAACAAATGTTAATATAGCCTGTAGTTTACTTCCATGTATCCTAATGTAAAATAACATATGTTCTAGCAACACATATTAATATGCATTTCCGGGTTTTTTTATATAATTATTTTCATTTCCTTTTCGTTATTTAAAATTTATATTTTCCTTACTTAAAAAGTACCTTTTCCTTATTTAAAAATTATTTTTTCCTTATTATTAGAAAGATTCTGATCTTGTATTTACATTTCTATCTAATCTGTAGGAGTTTTAAGGATTTTAAGGATGATTTTACAATTCACTATAACATCGAATACATTTATTTCGTCGTAAAAATTTTGCCTCGATTAATTCTACTACCTAAATTTCTAGAATTCTAAAATCATTTATTATGTTTTTGTGATTTGATGAAGGTTGATAGCTTTTTTGCAACTTGTATATTTCTTAGGAAAAGCCAGTCTGTCCTGAAAATTTAAAAATATTTAAAGCTGTTTTTTGGACTCAGTAAATCGACATTCTTAAAATATATTTGGTTTGAAAACTTGATACTAATAAAGGGCGGTTTTACATTTTATAGGATCATTAAATGTCATTTACTTCTTTATTTCACAAGCGAAAGTTTACATGTTTAATTCCACTAATCCCCGTACTTAGATTTGGGCGCTTCCGCAATCATTAATTGTAATTTCTGCGGTTTCGTATGGATTGATGGCATTCTTGAAAGTTGTACATTAAGTAAAGTAAATCAAACTATCTTGAATTTTTATAACTATTTAAGAGCCGTATTTTAGACTCGATAGATCATCATTCTGAAAATACATTTGTGTGAAAACTTTAGTTCAATAAATGATTCATTTATATTTCGTAGGATATTTGAATGTAGTTTACTTCTTTATTTGCCAAGTGAAACTTTGACACGTATAATTCCACAAATCCCCGTATTTGCGTTTGTGGTATTCTGCAATCATTAATTGTAATTTACTTTGCTTAATACAGATTAATAGCTTTCTTGGAACTTGTGCATTACGTACGAAAGATCAGACTAGCCTGAAATATTTAAAATAGTTGAACTTTATGTTTTGCGTAATATCAAATAATTATCATTAATGCATATATATAAGAATATGTGTTATGAACATGGTATTTCCTGGAATTATTTTCTTTAACAAATTCCAGATATATATATCTGGAACATATCTATTATATATAAATTATAATAGAAAACAATTTCGCGTTATCTGAACTTTGCTTATCTGGAATTTTATGCATAATTTTAAACTGCAAATAACTGTATTCTAAAAATAACTCATTTTTTAACACTTTCCAAAATAACTGAAAAGTGTTTATGAATTGGGTTTGTCTGTCCGTCTTTCTTTCTATCTGGCTGCCTGTCCGTACTCTAACTCGCTTAAATATTCTCGAAATGCCATGTAATTTATATAAGCTATTTAGGTTCACCATAGCATACTATGTATTAAAAAGGAAGTGTGAATCATTCAAAGTTCATTTACAGGGACACACAAAAGTATTCCGTTAGATTACGGTTATAGGAAAAAATCGTTTGCGGTAAATTTTAATAGTATTACAATATTTTAAACATAATCAAATTTAATCACAATATTGAAGTGCACTACAAGGTAGTTACTATAGAATATGTTATGTGTTGCACTTAAGTACTTTTACACTGAAAATCAATGGATTCAGTTGTATTATGATCTATGAAGAAAAATCATTTGCGGCGTATTTTATTGACTTTACTCTGTTACACAATGAAATTTATATGAATTTTTGAAATGCAGTAATACATGCTTTCTATAGAATGTGGGTGCAAAGTATTTATTTACAGGCCCACACAAAGGAGTTCGACCGTATCTCGACGGTCTACGGGGAAATCTGCTCTCAGATTATAGGAATTATGGGTACTACTTAGTTATCCCGTCGACCAATTTTGCCAAACCACTCGCCAAATTATACAAATTGACGTAATTTTTATTTTAAATAACGATAGAACAAATAAATTAGTATAACATTAATAAAAATACAGATAAAACGTCGAAATAAAAATCACTTGATGACGTTAACTCATGTAACTTGCTTAAAATCAAGTGAAATTGACATTTACGATCAACCATTATTGGCATTTAATCCTATAATTTGGCGATAGATTTTTGGTCGACGTTATAACTAAGTAGTACCGAATTATGTTTCACAATTTCAAACATGATGAAACTGATATACATTAATTAAGGTTACTACAATACCCTTGCAGCAGAATATAGTTTATGATTGCATTTATCGTTCATTTACAGGTACACAAAAAAGGTTTCGAATACAATTCCGTATACGAAGTGTGGTCTATCAGCGATGATTGCTGAAAGTGTGTTTCCAGTTATGGCATGTGTTTTAACTTTAAATAAATTTTTGCATAATACGTGGAATGTGTAAATTCTATAGGCCGTACACAGGGTTACACCAAAGAATTCGTAATCCTTATTAAGAATGAGCGTGAATTGTACAAAAAGGTTTTTGTATTTGAGTTATGTATTTTCAAGTTCAACTACATTTGGCTATGCAAAGAACTGGATAGATAGCCGCCTTTGGACAGTGTATTTTCACTGGATCCTGGACCCTGGAGGCGTGTTTTCAGTTGTTTTAAACGTGGTTTTACCTGAATTAAATTCCATCTAATATCTTATATTTATAAAAACCTGTATGTAATATACAGGTCTATGCAAAATATTTCATAAGATTTTTCATATTGGTAGCAACTGCTGATGGCGAATTTCAACTATGTTATTTGTTTTCTTACTAAAGTAAAATTAAGCATACTATGTAGAGTGTGTAGAAATATATAAGTCATATATAGAGCAAATGAACTTATTACATTTCCAGCTATGGTCAGTAATTGTTGAAATCTGGTTTTTAAATGTGTCATTCTTTTCTAAAATGTTTACTGAGGTATTTTCTTTACCTTATTAAGCGGCGAGTTTTGCTAATGTGTTCTGGATGAGCTAGAAAGTGCTGACGTATGATTTTTCTTTCTTTTATATAAGTTATTAAATTTGTATTCATGATTTTTCTTTATATTAACCATTTGTAAAAAAGAGGCTTAGCAAGACGAGACTTTTTTTAATGTAATTTAAGATGCTTAAAATAATGAAATAATGTTCAATAAGCGACATGACATTATTTTAAAAGCTTGCAGACAATTAGGCTGGAAGTACTTAGATATAATTTAAAAATAAAACATTCATTTAAAAGTCACTTCTAAATCCTGCACCATGAAAATTATTTTGGCAGTTCCTTTGCTTTTATTTCAGAAGATTATTCCAGCAATATTTTCAAGATTAAAAACTCAGGAATAACATTTTTAAAATAGCATTACTCAAAATATGTTTCAAGAGATTCAAGTATCGTAACTGATAAAAGGATATCTGTATCGCGTATGTTTCATGTAAGTAGATATAATACTATTAAGCTAAATACTGTAAAATTACTTTCAATATCTGATATTGTTACTCTTTCACATTATTCTACTTTCAAAGAATTCGCATTTGTACTGTACTTTGAATACTTTCAATCTGCTATAATCTTAATCTTCTATACCACGCGTTTGACATTTGTAGAGCTCTTGATCTATATTACCAAGTATTTTCCATATTCAGAAATATTTGAACAAATCACGAAAAAAAAAAAAAATAAAGGAAGCTCTAATAGCTTGGTAACAGCTTTGCAGAATGTTTAATGATTTGTACCAACTTTGCTTAACCAATGCGCAAGATAAAAGTAATTTTATATACTTTAAAAAAATTTCTAATAGGGATGAAGAAATCAACAACCTCCGACGCAAGGAGAGGTAGGTGTACAGTAGAAATTGAACTGTCGGAAAATTTTGTCGCATATTGATATATCAAAGACGTATAATGAAAAAACAACAAAACATGTTTAAAAATAGTTTAATCATTTTAGAAGCAAGTAATTGGGTTTCTGTAATGTTGAATTCACACCAGAATTTTCAATGAAATTTACTTGAAAATAAGGAAATGCAATTTTGTTACTTGTTTTCACCAAAGTTTTAAAAGGAAATCTTTTTTATTCAACAATTTTAATACAAATCTCTATTAAAACTAATGTGTAAAGAAAATATACTATCGGTCATCACGCGATATGTACAATAAATCAGAGTCATAATAGTAACAATAAAATATAGGAAACAGAATAAAGTCTTGCTGATTGAAAAACAAAACAAAAAGTTACATTTATTGTCAATTACATGCACATTGAGTACGATATATTAGATTGCTGTTGAAATTAAGGTAAAAAAATGTGTCAATGATATATCCTTGTATTAATTGTGCAAGTATGCATTAAAGAAATATATTATATAAAAAACATGTGATGAACTAGTGAACAAAATATGAAGAAAACGTCAGAAACCGGCCACATCTACTTAGATAAAAACTCCCAGAAGCAATTTATGTGTTATACTTCTATTGATGACAACCGTTAGACACGCTCTTACGTATCCATAGAAGAATACATGATCACATATTGGAATTCGAGATTGAAAGTTTAAATGGAACTAAATAACATGAGTATTTAGCTGAAAGACTATCCCATGCAAAAGATATAGTGACACTCGAATGTCTGCTGCCACTTACAAGTTATGAATTAGATAATCTCCATCTTGATCTTGAAGTGATTGTATAACGCCAGAATGCAAATGAGTGGTCTTCAACAACATTCAGCATTCAAATTAGATACAGGTGACAGTCATGTAGTATCTCTAGAAATGCACAATTCATCATACCGTCATTATACATACGCAGAACACTGCACATCTCGATGTTTGTGGCCATCACAACATACAATGCGGTCATCTGTACTATTATAATACGGAGTTGTGATGTTCCAATTAATTTTAACGCACCAGTAGAGGGCCACTTAACGACATTTATTTAATTGTTATTAATGTGTTAGTGAGTTTCAAAACATATATTTTTTTTTTCAGTCTAGTCCTAACCTTAATGTATCAAAATAAACATTTAAAGTTTCAAAATAAATTCTTTGGAAAAAATCAAATATCAAAAATGTTACATTCCTCAATGCTACAGTAGTGGGCATAGTATATTTCCGACGCACGGATTTCTAAGTTTTCAGGTTATCTAACAAATTATTTATAATGTAATAGAGTATATTAACAGCAGTTTCATTCAAAATAAAACATAATATTAAATAATCAATGTTTTAAGTAAAAACGTATCTCTTAATGAAATATCTAAGAATTTGCCAAAAATCTGTTTTTGAAGACTCGCTAGAAAACAAATTTACCAGCAAAAAAAAAAAAAAAAAAAAAAAAAAAATCCAAATAGTTTACTGAAAGATAACTTTTAAGGATATTTGTCAAACACATTTCTTTCAGTCGTTTTTCAGAAATGCTTTCCAAAATTGTATTTAAACTTTAAAAATTAGTGTCCCAGTACTGGCCTACTATACGTTCATTTACTGTATTCGATCGAGACATCCTTTAACTATATTTGTTGTCCGGTTAGTATGCGCTTTTGAACGATTACTAGATTTACTAAATTGAGAAAAAGGCCTGGGAAATTTGTGAAAGTTGCGTTGTTATGCGCAAATTAACAGCAAAAGCAACAAGGACAATTCTTCAAAGTAGTGACCATCATAGTCCACGACTTTCTGCCATCATTCTGCCAGATTCCGGAGTTGCTGGGTATACCATGGCGGCTCCTTGGAATCGAAAAACTCTTGACATGCTTCTTCAACTTCATTAAAGGATTCTCATCGAAAGATTTCAGAATCGTTAGACCTTTTCTCCAATAATGCCGGATCAACACACGCAAATCATACTGTTCAGTGTTCAATAGGCATTCGGGAGTCGAAATTCCTGAGCTCCTTTAGATATACCACTAGTATTCCTATATGCGAAAAAAATTCTGGTAACTATTAGATAAAAAATTTCCCAAAACTTTTTGCTCAACCTAATATTACCAACAGAACGCGCAGGGCATTGTGTTGAACAGAATGTTGGACAATCTGAATTTTGTAAAACTAGAAGAGTGGATATACAGCATAAAAACGTATTAGACTATGTATAAAATTAAATTAAAAAACGTAAAATTAAAATTAAATTACGTATTAAAAACGTATGTCTCAATCTCTGACGATATCAAATAATGTATTGGCACTAGAGGTGTACTAAAATGCTAAAAGAATGATCGTTATTCCGTAGCATTTATTGCAGAAAACAATATTTTCTCTTCTCTAATGAAATAACTTCCACATAATCATGTTGGAGTTATATGTGAAAATTATAATCAGATTAAAACAATTTTGAATTTTGGATTAATCCACTAATTATTTTTGAAATAGCGACGCAAAAATTCAGTATTCTGATTCATGCATTTTTAAAAGGTTTGAAAAAAAATAGTATCAATGTTATTTAATAGATAATCGGTTGGCTTTTTAATAAAATGCTCTTGAACTATTAGATAAAATTAAGGATTTTAAAATAAACAATGCACAGTAGCATAAATTAATCCAAATTTTGAATCTAAAATCCAAAAATATTTCTACATTTTATGGTTTCTGTGATAATATAAAGATTTTTTTCCTGATTATTAAAAGTTAAAGTTTTTTTATTTTTTCATCCTTTAGTAATACAATTACTTTAATGTTGTAGTTATAATTAGTCAGAAAAGAAATAACGAAGTATTGATAGGGTTAATGACAATAAAAAAATAAGGATTTTTCTTTATATTAACCATTTATAAAAAAGAGATTTAGCAACAGGAAAATTATTTATTATAAATATAATTTAAGATGCTTAAAATAATGTTCAGTAAGCGATATAACATTATTCCAAAAGCTTGCAGACAGTTGAGGTAGAATTACTTAGATATAATTCAAGAATAAAACATTCATTTAAAATCACTACAAAATCCTGATCCATGAAAATTATTTTAGCAGTTTCTTTGCTTTTATTTTAGAAGATTATTCTAGCAATGTTTTCATGATTAAAAACTCATGAATAACATTTTAAAAATAGCATTGCTCAAAATATTTTTCAAGAGATTCAAGTATAGTAACTAATAAAAGGATATATATCTACTGCACATAGATATAATATTACTAAACTAAATACTATAAAAATACTTTCAATATGTAATATTGTTAAACTTTAACATTATTGTACTTTTAATGAATTCGCATTTGGGCAGTACTTTTAATACTGTGAATCTGAAATAATCATAATCTATAGCACGCGTTTGACATTTGTAGGGCTCCTGATCTAAATGAACAACTATTTTCCATACATAGAAATATATGAGCAAATGATCAAGAAATAACGGAAGTGCTAATAGTTTCATAAAAGCTTTACAGAATGTTTAATGAATTGTACTAACTTTGCTTAATCAATACGCGAGATAAAACTAATTTTATGTACTTTTATCAAATATCTAGTAAGGACGAATGAAATCATTACCTCCGATGCAAGGAGGGGTATACTGTAGAAACAGAACTCTTTGAAAATTTTGATGCATATTGATATATCAAAGGCGTATAGTAAAAAATACAGAAGAAAAATGTTTATATATAGTTTTACCATTTCAGAAGCAAGTAATTGTGTTTGGTAATGTTGAATACACATCAGAATTTTTATAGAAATTTACTTAAAAATAAGAAAATGCGATTTTGTTACTTGTTTTCACCCAACTTTTAAAAGGAAATCTTGTTTAAAGAATTCTAGCACAAATCTCTATTGAAACTAATGATTATAAAATTATACTGCCGGCCCGCAAGGGATGTGTGCAAAAAATCAAGGTCATAATAGTAACAATTAAAAATAGGAAATTGAATAGATAATCGGTTTCTTAATAAAATGCTCTTGAACTATTAAATAAAATTAAAGATTTTAAAATAAACAATATACAGTAGCATGGATTAATCCAAATTTTGAATCTAAAATTCATAAATATTTCTACATTTTATTGTTTCTGTGATAATATAACGATTTTTTTCCTGATTATTTAAAGTTAAAGTTATTTTATTTTTTCATCATTTAGTAATACAATTACTTTAATTTTGTAGTTATAATTGGTCACAAAAAAATTAACGAAGTATTGATAGGGTTAATGACAATAAAAAAAAGAAAAGTATATGAAAACGGTTTAGCCTGTGAACTAAACTTACTTAAATTTTTGCATCTTTGCTTTTTAAATTATTTTGACCAGCTCTTTTTAAATTAAATATAAGGTATTAATTACTCCTTAACTTACTTTTTTTTTCACTAAAGACAATTTTACAGAATTTTATTTTCTTTTTACTTATTTGCAAGATATATACAACAATATTTTTTTCAATTACACTGTAAAAAAATCAAGAAATGCTCCTGGAAAGTAATTGGTAGCTTTTTACATTATTGCTTTTAAACAGCGTTTCTTGAAAATATTAGAAACGTTTCTAAAGCTCAATTTGCGTACTGCTGTTGGAAATTTTAAGTAGGATTGTTTTTTTTTGTAGAAAAAAAGAATTTTTAAACATCTTCCTTTTGGCCAACCAGCTGTCCATTATTTATCGAGAACATTCTTGGGTTTTTTTTTTTTTTTTTTTTTTTTTTTTTTTTTTTTTTTTTTACATTGTATAAAAAAATTGATAATTTTGATACAGTGATATTAAATTTAAGTGAACGGTGCACGTTTTTCAGATTATTTTAAATTTTTAAATTTTAAAACAAAATTTTAAAATGCTTCATGCGTCTTTATTTTTGGGATATTTCCTCTACTTTAAATTTTAATCACTTAAAACCCAATTACAAACACTTCTGTGTATCGATTTTTTATTCCCTTGAATTGCTAACTTTTCAGAGATATTTTTCTGAATTTCTTATTGATTTTCATCCAAATTTTTCCTTTTTATAATGTAAAATTCAAATTTAATTATCCTAATGAAGTCGAATTTTGAAATGCATGCACAGTTTCTTTGTAAGCATTATCAGGATTATTCCTTATCAATTTAATGAATTTTGATAAAAAATTAAGACGTATGGAGCATTTCAAAAATCCAAAAAACATTGAAAAATCATTTTTGTGAGCAAGAGATTTTATATTAAAGGGAAAAAGGTTGTTTGTGTACAAAATTAAAACACTTGTAACTTTCCGAAAAATCATTTTCCATAAATGCCGATTTTCACAAATGACACAGTGAAAATTGGATGATAATAATACACAAAAAAAATTTAGTTTTTAGGTCCACGGTCCAGTTAAAACAATGTCCCTAAACCAAAATACAAATGAAACTACTATAAAAGATACTCGGTTTTTAAAGCTCGTATAAAATTTATTTTCCCAAGAATTCCTATTTTTAAAAGAAAGAAAGGTATTAAATTAATGACAAAATAAAACATTACATTCAAATTGCAAATATTTTAACTGGATAAAGTAAGATGCTTTAAAATCCAATTTTCCAGTTTCATTCAGTTACTGGATAAATAAGATTAACTGTTTTAGTTTGTTTTCTATATTGCCTCAAATTCAATTGTAGGTTCTTATGTGATTGCTATCATTACAAATTTAAAATGAAATAAAACTAGAAGCTTGGCGATAAAACGCAAACAATAATTTATAACCGTTATAAATAAAATTTATTTTAATCTTATAAGTTTCTTTGTTTGCTTATACAACAGAGAAATTCGGAGCTTTATTTCTAATTTGAAAAGGAATTTCAGGAATAGCTTATCGACTGGTAGATCAATATTTCGAGTTTTTCAATACTTTTATTTTTTTAAATAAGCTATGTTATCTCTACACAATAAAAATAAAGGTAAAATTTTCTTAATTTACAAAAATATAATGTAACCTAAAACGAAAACTTACAATAATGCATTTCGAGTTAGGAATAGCTTATCGACTGGTAGACAAATATTTCGAGATAGAATTTTTTAATACTTTTATTTTTCAAATTTTCTATTAAGGGGGGGGGGGGAGAACATTTAGCAGCTAGACATTGCTCGACTTTAACTCAATATTAAAGAAAAATTTGGAGCTGCAATTTTTTCTTTAAATTAAACATTTTTTGAGTAGATTGTACAAATGTTTGTTTACGTATTCCTTTAAATACTTTTCATGAAAATTAATTAGAATTTAATTTTATTACGACATCTAATTAAGTATTCTGAAAAAGATGATTTGACATACAATACAATTATACATGTATTAAGCACAGGATTATTAAAAATATACTCGATTTTTTCACTTAATATTTTATATGTATATTCTTAAAATATTATAGTTCAACCTAATTAATAATTAGGTTCATACCGCTTAAAATGATTTTCAGACAATTAAACCATAAAATACAAAATTTATGATAAAATTAAAAAATAAATAATAGGTACTAACTTAAAAATAGCTAGAGATTATAAAAATATAAATAATGGAATATAATACAAAATATTAAGTTTCTACTATACATTTATATATTATCAATATCCATCAGGTAGAGTCTCATTAAAAATTTGGGTCTTTTATACGTGTCTTTGTTGTTTGACAACTACTAAAGATAGCTATTAAAAAAAACGTTTTAATTCATCATGTAAAAATACACTTTCAGTTGCTTTACAAAAACTTTCTTCCACACTTTATCTGTAAAAACAGTATTTCGTACTGGTACAATAAAAATTGGAAAATTGGTGAAAATTGGTAATACATAAATGTATAGTATAATTCAGCTATTAACCAAAAACACCTTCGGATTTTACTTATTATGAGATTAAGTTTCTATGTTGCTTAGTTTTGGAAATATGATGCGCGCAACGTCAAAAATATCTGTTTTGACGAAAAGGACTTTAAAGTTCAAATTTACCTTGATTTGGCTGGGTATGGATTTACATATTTTATCATAAAACTGTTTCTAATTGAAATACAGTCATGATTTCTTTAAAGCTTGGTATCATTTTCTTCTTTAATAATAATAAAAAAAGGATTTTTAAAAAGATTTAAGGTGATCTTTCCCTTTAATCAGTTTTCTTAACCTTGAATATAGTTCTGTACTGATGCTACCCGTACACAATTAAGCGTTGTTATACGCGTATTTCAATTTTTACATGCAAGAGTAACAAAATAATATTATTTTTAATGTTGCAAAATATTGTTGGGAGAGGAAACACAACTTTTACATCTAACTCAGCTAAAATTATTTCTAAAACCTTTTCCATACATGAACTTAAGGGGTCCGGTGCTCAAAATTCTATTTTTTTTATTTATAGAGATTTTGTTATGGATTTTTTTTATTGAAATATGTTTATATATAATAACAATATTGCATGTAAAAAATCTGAAACATTTCAAATATTAATTTTTTTTAATGTTAAATATATTTAATTTTTGATATAACTCTGGAAGTATTTACTCTATTTACAAAATTCTTACACTTTTGTGTACAGAAAATGCGTTACTTTAATTTGTCTTCAGGACTTCTTAAAATATTGATTATGAATTTTAAATAAAATATATTAAGTAAAAAATTTAAGTCTTTTTATGAATGAGTTTTGCATTAATTAGCATATTTTCACAATTATCAATCAAAATTAAAAATCTTGAAGACAATTTGTTGAAAATATAAAATAGCATCTCTGTTGAAAATTTCATACATATATCTTGCAAGGAACTTTAGATATATTCTTTTAAAGATGACAAATCGTGAAAAAATTCATTATGAGATAAATGAAAATAAAGTCAGTTAAAGTGAAGTTAAAGTGCATCGCTTTTCAAGGCAAAAACGTGTTATATCTCTGGATATAATGAAGATAAAAGCATGCGGTTTGCGATATTTAACGCTGAAAACTCGGTATTTCTTTTAAGCAGAAAAAAAAATTAGCCCCAGATCCCCTTAATTTTCTTGAAGCAATCCATATGTATAATAATAATAATGTTAATTGTGACTTCGATTTGATCCCATTATAAATTATTTGGAATATTGTGCAAAATCATCTTTTCTTAATTTCTACGTATTATCATTTCCCATTAGCAATTGAATTCCACATACAATATTCCTATTAATTGTCCCCCGTATTTTCATGCTATTGATTAAAATTCCACCACTCTTTAACTTCTAAGGGTACGTTGAGTGCTACTGAAATTATTCTTCAACTAGCAAACCCCGCGGCTTTGCTCGCGTAAAGTTGAAATATGGCAAGTGATATTTGCATGACTATTTTTTATTAGAAGAACACTTTTTGAAATAATTCAAAAATTACAAATTAAGCCACAGTTTGGCTTAACTTCATTGTAAAAGTGAAATAGACAGAAATGAGATTTTAATTAATAAGAAGAACTAAAGCTAATTCCAATTAAATGATAATTTAGAAAGTATTTTGAGGCTTTTATGCTTATTTCATACGCTCATTTCAATATTCATTTGAAGTTTCGAATTTTTTAGAAACCATCTTAACACATTTACATCTTAAAATTAACCATCATGTCAAATTCCAAGCTTCTTGTGTAACAGTCTACCACATGTCTGGTGTTAGTGGCACCAACATAAAATGCCGAAACAGAGTTGAAATAGAATGTCTCGAAAAATGTTGAAACAGAGACTGTCACCAATAATTTGCCAGAATTAACCTTGAAAAGGTTGGTATTTCCTAATATTCTATAGAAAACGGAATTGAGATGTTTTTAAAGGCTTTCTTGTTGTTCCTGCAAACCAGGTGGAAGTGACAGCGACATAAAATATAGCCCGTATAGGATCAGGGACTATCACTCTTGATTTGCAATTAATAACTTCTGTAATCGGTTTATTATTTCCTGAGATTCCATAGAAATCGTAATTTAGGACACTTTTAGAATGCTTTTCGTCCCTTCCCTTCGCTTCACCCCTTTTTAATTTCGAATTTATTTTCGACTGTTCTTAGAGGACATTTATATTTTAAAGGTAACTACAGTGCTATATTTAAAGTTTCTAGCCTCTTCAGTACCGCAGAAATCGCAGTTTAGAAAGTTTTTTTCTCCTGCAACCCTCGACATAAAATATAGCTTATGTTTGAGCAGGCTCTATCACCGTCATTTTGCAATCATTAAGTTTGAAATCGGTTTCGTATTTCATACGATTGCTTAAAAATCTTAATTTAGAACTCTTATAGAACGCTTTTCGCTCATTTCATCCTTTTAAATTTGAAATTTTTTTCGAAAATTCTTAGAAAGCATTTGCATCATTGAAGTAATTACCATTCCAAATTTAAAATGTTAGACACCCCAGTAACACAAAAAACGCAATTTAGAACATTTTTTGCTCCTGTAACCCACAGCTGTTAGTGACAACAACGGAAAATATAGGCTATGTTGGAGCGGGGACTGCCACCATCAGTTTGAAACCATTACTTCTGAAATCGGTTTATATTTCCTGAGATTGCGTAGAAATCGCTATTTAGAACATTTTTAGAACGCTTTTCGTTCATTTTTACCCCTTTTAAATTTCAAATTTTTAAGGAACTCTTCTGAGAGAGCATTTACATCTCATAAGTAATTATCATGCCAAATTTCAAGTTGCTAGCCCCTTCATTATCACAAAAATCACAATTTAGAAAGTTTTTTAAAGTGCAACCGCAAGGTGGTAGTTACGCCGACATAAAATAGATCCTATATTGTAGCAAGGGCTGTTATCATCAATTTCCAACCATTATTTTTTAGATCGGTTGGGTACTTTCTGAGATTGCGTAGAAATCGCAATTTAGAACGTTTTTTAGAAATTTTCCGTCCATTTTCACCCCTTTTAAATTTAGAATTATTTAGGAAATGTTCTTAAAGATCATTTATATCTTATAAGTAACTATCATGCAAATTCCATATATCTAGACCCTTCAGTAACACAAAAATCGCAATTTCGAACGTTTTTTGCTTCTGCAACCTCTAGGTGGTACACTGTAAAAAAAAATCTGTGAAGTTACTAAATTTTTTCTAGGAAACTGGGATTCCTAGAACTTTTCATGTAACGTCAACAACAAAATTTCATGTAACAGACACACTTTTGCGCCGAAAATCAAAAAATGTGTAAGGTTACAAAGAATTTTTTTGGAAACTGGGATTCCGAGAAATTTTCATGTAACTGCAGCCAGGGTTACAAATAAAAGTTTAGTAAGATTACTGAAATTTTAGCAGATTCATTTGTAAAGTTACAGATTTTTGTAGCTTTACAAAAACTAGTTTTGTAGATTTGCAGCTTTTTTCGTACAGTTACAGGTGAAAGTTTAGTAAGCATGTATTTTTACATCTGTAGAACTACAGATTTTTTTTACAGTGTAGTGACACCGACACGAAATAGAGCCTATGCTGGAGCAAGGGCTGTTATAATCAATTTCCAACCATCACTTTAGAAATAGGTTGGATACTTTCTGAGATTGCGTAGAAATTGCCATTTAGAACGTTTTTTAGAACGCTTTTTGTGCATTTCTACCTTTTTTAAATTTCGAATTGTTTATGAACTGTTCTTAGACATCATTTATATCTTATAAGTAACTAATATTCCAAATTTCATATTTCTAGGCCCTTCAGTAACGCAAAAATCGCATTTTTAGAACGTTTTTATCTCCTGCACCCCCTTTGGTGTAGTGGCACCGACATAAAATATAGCCTATGTTCTAAGTTGGACTAACACCATCATTTTGATACCATTACTTTTGAAATCGGTTCGGTAGTTCCTGAGCTTACCTCATACAAATAAACAATTTTTACCTCTTTATAATATTAGTATAGATAGATATAGTACGAGAGCTGTTAAACATTTTAGGATAGGTATTTGAGGCACCGTGAAAATTTGTGTAACACTTCTTTTTCAATGTCTGAATACAAAATCGAATGTCTGACTGAAGGATCGTTGTACTTAGCCGACCTGTGAATTTTTAAATTTCCAAAATTTTCGTTGCAAAAAAATATCCTTGAGCTATTTTGTAATTTTAATACCTTCAAATTTAGTATTTAATGAAATAAAAAGTATAAAAGCCAGACACTGTAGTCGGCCCAAAAACTGTGCCAGACACGTGTCAAGTGGTACTTTATGACTACCGAAAAAAGGTATTTGAGGCACGCTGAGATTGAGACAGAATAATATTTATGCTTAGAAAAAAACATTTTGAAAATGACAGACACCACTTTCGTTGGCTCTTTCTACTTGACAGGCAACAGGGAATGTTAAACGCGAGTGCCAGTTAAAACTGAGCTTGCGGTGCCGTGCTGAAGATCCATTCACTGACTTACGATAGAAAAAAAGCGTAAACCGCGTTGCAGCGCCTCGAGAAAGCTATCTTAAGATGAATTTCAACTGGATGCGTGAGTAATCACAACAAATCTGAATGCGATAGGCTCTCGCAAGACCACGTGACTCATAGCAAGTGTGCAGTTGTTCGGAAAATTTTGGTGTAGTTAAAAAATTCTTATTCGTAGTGAAACATGTGCAGCTTTAAAAACGCTATTTTATTTGTATATTATTCTTTTTCTTTTTATATAATGCACGTTAGTTATATATATTAATCATGGAAAAAAAATCCATGACGACAAAATTTTCCTCATGTTGTCTCCGACACTAGCACTATCGAAGTCAAATGGACAGTAATCAGAATCGAACCTTAATTTTAAATTTGAAGCAATTTAAATAAGTTTAAATTTTATACTAACCGTCAGTAAACGATCGTTAAATTTCATTATATGCACATATAATTGTATATGACAAAATTATTGTTATAAAAGTATATTCATTTAAGTTAAACTTTCTTTAACTAGTTCCGTATAAAGAGTAGACAAAGTTTTTTTTATTTTTTATTAAAGATTATTTTTCATAAAAGTTTCCAAGGTTTTCTGAGTATGCGCTTATACAAACTTTCCTAGTTAATAGTTTCTAAATTTATATGATGTTAAAAAATATTCTGTGCAAAATGTTTCTTTACATTCACTGACGCAACTATTGAAATTCATGCAGATAATAAATTAATAGATGAGTTCATGCTACAGCTATTGCATTGCGATATACAGGTGAAAGATATAAATATAGTATACATAAATATATTCTATAGTTGGTATAATGAGTGTTTTCATCAATCCGATAGACAAGATTTATTTTTGTCAGGGACTATGAATCTCTTACGCTATTTGTCAATATATTATTATAAGGAATAAAAATAAAATTATACTATACCTAATGAAGAAGAAGGCATATTGGATTTTCTTGAAGTGTTGTCGTCACAGTGTTTCTTCATTAAAGCGATGACTCTTTTATAGCAATGTGTATGATAACCCTCTTTCAGATTAGTATTGGGATGTAAAATAATGTCTTTAAATTTAGACCTATGTTTTTGCCGAATTTGCAACACTTCACGACATTTTTGTGGAGTTTTTTCACTAAAAACAGTGATTTTTTTCATCGCTTTTTTTTTTTTTTTTTTTGCAAATAACACATTTTTTTTACTTTTCATGATTAATATATATAACGAACGCATATAAAAAGAAAAATATACATACAAACAAAATAGCACTTTTAAAGCTGCACATGTACTGAGAATAAGAATTTTTTAACTACTTCAAAATTTTCAGAACAACTGCACGCTTACTATGAGTCACGTGGTCTTGCGAGAGCAGTTAGATTTGTTGTGATTGCGCACGCATCCAGTTCAAATTCATCTTAACATAGATTTCACGAGGCACTTCAACGCGGTTTACGCTTTGTTTGTATCGTAAGTCAGTGACTGGATCTTCAGCGCGGCTCCTCAAGCTCAGCTTTAACTGGCACTCACGTTTAACATTCCCTGTTGTCTGGCAAGTAAAAAGTGCCAACGAAAGTGGTGTCTGTCATTTTCAAAGTATTTTTTATAAGCATAAATATTATTCTGTCTCAATCTCAGCGTGACTCAAATACCTTTTTTCGGTAGTCATAAAATACCACTTGACACGTGTCTGGCCCAGTTTTTGGGCCGACTAAAGTGTCTGGCTTTTATACTTTTTATTTCATTAAATACTAAATTTGCAGGTATTAAAATTTCAAAATGCCTCAAGGATATTTTTTTGCAACGAAAATTTTGGAAATTTAAAAATTCACAGGTCGGCTAAGTGCCACGATCCTTCAGCCAGAAATTCGATTTTGTATTCAGACATTGCAAAAGAAGTGTTACAGAAATTTTCACAGTGCCTGAAACTCTACCCTAAAATGTGTAACAGCTGTCCTGCTAATAAGTTAAAAAGTTCTGGATATTTACTAAAAAATTTTAAAAAGTTAGCAATATTAATAATTCATGAAACGTTTTATAGATATTTACTAAAAAAGTTTGAAAAAATTAAGGTCATAATTTCAAAACTTTTTCCTGTCATTAAAAAAAAAAAAAAACACATTCAACGGATTGAATACTTTCCCAGGATTTTTAATACTGGAAAAGAATTGTTATTATAAATAATAATTATTTCATAAAACCTTTTATTGAATTTACTATTTCTATTGTATTTACTAAAATTAAAATTAAAACTAGAAAACAGGAATTCTGCTTCTTCAGAATTTAATGTCGCTCTCGATAAAAAAAAATATGTATATATAAATTGGACGAAACATATTTCAATTTTAAGACTTAAAGCACACGCTTTTATTTTATGTAAAATGATGTCCTTCGCATCCGCTTAAAAATACCACATTTACGATCCACTGTTAAACATCTGCATTAAAGTATGCATAGGACGTCACTATCGCAAAATAACACGCAAATTCAGAAAAAAGATGCCGTCATTAAAGAAACTCGACAGAAAAGAAGGCTGTCTAATGATTCATAGGCCTTCATTTGTTTGTAACATTAATATATAGACACTTAAAATTAAATATAGTTTGTAACAGCTCCATGTTTTAACAGAAATCCTTCGTTTATATTTTTTTCAAAATAGCACGTATTTTAATTACCTTTTCTATCGATTGTTATGAAAAAAATGGCAACAAAAATATATAATAAATATTTTACAACTATTTTTCGTTTACTTTCTACAGAAATGGAGTACTTTCGTTGGCAGTATTAAGCAAATGGCTCCAAAATCTATAAAAAAAATTATATTTCAAAAATAAATGAAGATGCAGTTTTCAAACAAATTGCATTTAAAAGTACTTTTTTTTCAATACGACGGTTCAAAAATTAAAAATGTGCGATGCTTTGAAGTTTAAAAAATTGCTACAGAGTATTTAATCGTACTGCTTTTTTTACTGCTGGCTTCTTTAAGGTAACGTTATGTTTTGGAGATGAAAGAAAATAAGCTGGGAGAAAGAAATAGCATACCGTACCGGGGGCTAATTAGGTCAAAATTTGAAAATGTACTATGTTAATGTGTTCAAGCCTGTCTTAATATATGTACTTTTAATAAAAATGAATCCAGACGTTGATTTAAGTGTGCTTTAATAAAAATTTGAAAACTTCATCTGTCATTAAAAAAAAAAAAAAAAAAAAAAAAAAAAAAAAAAAAAAAAAAAACACATTCAAAGGAATGAATACCTTATGAATATTTCTCTGTCATATTTACATGTATAGTGAGATAGAACAATACCACAAATACATTATTTTTACAAATATATTGAAGAAATTAAAAGTTCATAAATTCAGGCATGTATGAGACAGTTTTTCTACACAGAAAGAAATATCGATTTCGAAGAACAGGCAAGTACAAAATTATTGTAGCATATAAAAGTTATGGTTTTCATAGTCAGTTGGTCAGAGGTAACTCGAGAGTCACAAAAACTAATTTTAATATATTGAAAGAATAAACTTAATTTTTAAACTATTTTTTTCAAAGGGAATAGTTTTGAACCTGCTTGTAACGGAATCAATTCTGGAGTGAAAAAAAAGTTATGGTTCTGACGGAGTTTTACTCGAAGTTTAAGTCATAAACCTGTATAAAAGGGGCTTTTATACAGGTCCTTTGCGATTCCGTATCAACTTGTTTTTTCTGTATCATATATTTACACAGCCATCGTTACACGCCCTCCGTGCGTTATTAGTTGCATTATCCGTTAAAGGCACCACATACATCTTTCGTTAGTGCCTCATTCTACATTCGTTCATTTTGTTATAGGTCTTCGATTTTAGCCATGCACTTTTCACGGCCTAAAATAATCTTCAAATAATTTGTAGTCGTGCAAAAACTGAATCCACTTTTTCTTATGACAATTTGTTCCTTTCCTTAACACGAAAGCCGCATTTCTTTTGCTACAGCCTTTTCTGTTGTCTTCAAAAAATCGGAGTTCATATTTTCATTACGGTCAAAATTCAGAAGCTATTATTAAAAATATTTAACGATGGTGGCAACGACAGGCGCTATAACTTTCGCTTTTGACATTGCCCAGACCAAATTAATATTTTTCAGCAATGCGATCAGGGCTACCATAACCTTAAAACTGTGTCTGAACACCACTGAAGAATTTAAAGCGACTGTTTTACACCAAATCACATTTTCTCAAATACGTTATTTGACATATGGATTCGATTACGTTAGATTAATGATAAGATTAGGTGAACCAAAAAATTTTGCAATTTTCCGCTAAAATTATATATGTCTTGGGAAAAAAAAGTGACTTTATTTTAAAAATAATAATAATGTTACATCCTCGATTCATTCAATTTCATTTTATTTCTAGATCCTCACCC
This sequence comes from Maratus speciosus, assembly GCA_963932465.1. Classification (NCBI taxonomy): domain Eukaryota; kingdom Metazoa; phylum Arthropoda; class Arachnida; order Araneae; family Salticidae; genus Maratus; species Maratus speciosus. The sequence continues at coordinate 65,714,629 of OZ010789.1, forward strand.
CTTCAGCGTTGTTTGTACAACAGATATTATAGTTAAATATACCTAAAATGAGTGTATAATTTATAGATCACTAGGGGGGCTCCGCCCCCCTGCTCTCTACGCTCACCAACCCCCGCGTAATCACTTCGCCATTCCATTTGGTATCGCGAAGAAATCCCCTATTTTCTAGCCAACCCCTGACGTAATTGTTTGGCGTTTCCATTCTGGATCTAAATAAATGATCATACAAATCCCATCTCCTCTGAAATTTTCACTTCGCCGCCATTTCTCCGCTAACATATATGTGTAAAATTATATATATAGTGTTACGAATATCTTAAATAGTTAGTGTTTGCGCTTAAAAATAATGTAAATAGTTCAATTAAGCTCTATTCATAAGCTAATATTAGTTTTTGTTGCATTGAAATATCTCAATTTGTTGATTTTCTGCAAGCAAGTAAACCATATTGAATTTCAATGGGAGTAATGGAAATTTGGCGAAATACTGGTTGCCGCCAAGTTGGCTTCACTTTTAGCGACTAATTTTGGTCGCCAAATTTGGCGATATATCACCAATTTGGCGACAAACTTGGGGACGTTTTGCGACAGAGCCCTTGGTAACCCATTTATAGCGTCTGAATGCTCTGACCAATCAGATGGCTATCGCGGTATCTACGTAGATTTTAATTGGTCCATTTCCAAATCAAATTTTTTTTTATATATAGAAGGATTCGGGCTTTTCTATGTTCTGGATGGGATATAGCTTATCAAGGACATCTTCTAAATTCAGCAATGTTAAAAAAAGTTTGCCGTTACCCGGGATTATTAGAAATATTAGTCATCTCGCTATGCATATATATTTTTTGTATTTTTCTCCGACTTTTCAGAAAAATTTATTTTTGTCTTTTGCGTTCTAATGGCTGCCCATCCCTTGTTCGCATTCCTTGCAGAAGGACCTATGTATGTTTCAATGTATTCTGATTAAAGCCTTCATTTAAATATTTTTCTGACTAGTTATTTTTTTTTTCGTTAAGATTTATATTATGAACACTTTTGTGTTTTAGAATACAGACATTTAATGTTGACGTTAGAGAAGTGCGGAAATAGTAAACGAGAAGTTTAGTTATCAAAATTATTCTGAAAATTTCGGAACTCTCAAAATTTCTTGGAGTAAAAGTAGAACGTTGTCCATTCCATTTTTTCAAGATATGTGATATACAGTACATCGATTTCAAAACGTGTATTTATATCACATTTTGTTATCTTTATATTAAAATATCTGCCATATGTTCTTTAAAACGCAATAATTGAGTGCACGGTCAAAAATTAATATTTTGTTCAACCGTGCGAAATAAAGCACCAAACTATCAATATTTTGAATCGAAGTATTATTTAGTATAATATTAAACATGTATTAAACATATTAAATATTAAACATATACTTCGAAGAAGACAATTAAGAACATATTTTGAAATAATTTTTGTTGCAGTTCGATCAGTAAGTCTTCAATTTGGTATTCTTATAAGTATTTTTTATTTTAAAAATAACATGCAACCTAATTAAAAAAAAACTATTTTAAATTTGATGTGCCATAAATGATTAAAAATTACCCCCTTTAATTATTTTTTCAAAAATATTTCAATGTACATTTCTTAAACCCCAAACTTTTCTTATAAAATTTCTTTAGTAAAATCAACCGACATTTCAGTGAAAATGAGCATTAGTTTCATCAACACAAAGCAAATCATTAATATTTCACCAGTAAAGAGTTTTAACGTAATTTAATATTTTAGTTTATAATAAAATATAATGAAAGCATAAACTATTGAGTTTTTTTCTGTTATGTTGTTTTGTATATTTGATATACCTAAATTTAATAAATATCTGCTGTTACACAAAGCTTAGAATAAATATTTCAAAATGTTCTTGTAATCTAACATATATATTTCCAATTGTAAATAATCTTGTAATACAAAACTTTCTTTTATATTTTTGCTAATTCAGCAATACAGTTTTTTATGTTGCACTGTAATGAACATTATTAAATAAGGTTTCATTACGTTGTTTCAGAAATGCCCCAGGTGAACTAGTAAATATTTAATTAACGTTACTAATATTTGATTAAATTCTCTCCTTTCACTTTTTAATAAAGGATTATTCCAGTGCAGCTAAACACAAAAACTTTGTTTTACAATGTTATTAATTAAAGATACAAATTCAAAAAGAATTTCTAAATATGCAATTTATTATGCAAATATTTATGTTTACAAAATGTTAATTTCATTTCTTACTTACAAATACATTTTATTATTTTTTTCTAAAATATCATTTGATTCAAACCATCCTGTGATGCATTGAAAAATTATTAGAAATAATTGGTTTTAGTATTTTGCGCCAAAATACCTTATAATTTAATACATAATTTAAAAGAAAACCAAATAATATGTCCTTGTATCAATTTACTTCAAACATTCATTGTTGAAAGTGCGGATTTTAAACTATTAACACAGTAGTAATAACAATAATAATGAATATAGTGCAGTGTCTGTCATTAAAGATTCCGTAACTTTAGAATCCAATATAATTTTTTTTACTTATAATAAATATAAATACGAAGTGACTTTACTTAGAAAACAGTTTAATTGTTTTTTGTAGATGGTGCAGCGGTGACTAAAATTAATATGCTCAAATTAACTTCAAAGTTTCAAAGCATAATTTTTTCGCATATCCATTGTTATACGGAATACAAAAGAAACAGTGAGATCTTAAAATATTGGAGAAACTAGTGTGAACCAATCAGGGCAAATTAATTTCTAATGTTACAATAAAAAAAATAGAAAATATTCAAAAGATCTTTCGAAAGTCCTGTGTCTTTCTTCATCAGGCTCAAAGAAAATCTCCATCAGGGAAAGAGACAAGAACTTGCCCCGTTTCCTTCCATTAACTTTTAATCTTACTCCGGCTTTCAAAATATTTGCACTTGTTCTTTGCGCCTGATGAAGGAAGACAAATTTCTTTCAAAAGACCCTACAAATTTTCTATATTTATGGTTTTATAGCCAAAAAACACGTCTTTTTTAAATACCATAACAATATCTCAAAACAGCGAACTCTGACAGAAACATTGTCAGTACAAATGTTGTAGAGCTTAAAATTCTGAGTAAAATGAGTACCTACACTTAAAATTTTTGTTGAACATTAAGGTCACAATTCTACTTTGAAGTTTCAGAACCGTGGTCAGGGGGTTGATATCAGTATTAATTAGGAGAAAACTGGAAATTGTGTTAATCCCTTCAGTTTAGGTCTAAAATGAACGTACCAAGTTTTCTTCCTAGTGCTTGGGTGGATGCTAGAAAATATGTACATATTTATTTTCGGAAAAGACGTTTTTTTTTTTAATTACTTTAACAATATCTCAAAACAGCTAACTCTATAAAAAACATTGTCAACACAAATGTTGTAGAGCTTAAAATTCTGAATAAAATTAGTACCATTATTAATATTTTTGTTCAACATTAAGGTCGCAATTCTATTTCAAAATTTTCAAATCAAGAGCTTGAAGCCAAGAGAGACCAAGATAACTTAACAATATCTCAGTATTGCGGCCTTGATATTGAACACAAATATTAAGTGTAGGTACTCATTTTCTTCAGAATTTTAGGCTCTACAATTTTGTATTGCGAATGTTTTTTATAGAGTAGCTGTTTTGAGATATTGTTAAGGTAATTAAAAAAAACGTGTTTTTCGAAAATAAATATGTACATATTTTCTAACTTTCACCCAAATACAAGGAAGAAAACATAGTACGTTCATTTTAGACCTAAACTGAAGGGATTGCAACAATTTTCAGTTTTCTCCAAATTAATTCTGAGTTCAACCCCCTGAGCACGGGTCTAAAACTTTAAAGTAGAATTGTGACCTTAATGTTCAACAACAATATTAAGTGTAGGTACTCATTTTACTCAGAATTTTAAGCTCTACAACATTTCTATTGACAATGTTTTTGACAGTTAGCTGTTTTGAGATATTGTTATGGTATGTAAAAAAAACGTGTTTTTTGACTATAAATCTATACATATTTCCTAACGCTTACCTAGTACGAGGGGGGAAACATAGCATATTCATTCTAGAACTAAACAGAAGGGATTAAAACAATTTCCAGCTTTCCCCTAATTAATTCCGAATTTAACTCCCTAACCACTGGGCTAATAATAACTCATCAAAAGCATAGTGTAACCATAGTGAAGAGTTACATGAGCTTTTTTTTTTCTTTTTTTTGCCGTTTGGCGCTTTTATTGTTTTTTTTTGGTGTACTAACATGCATCTAAGTTCGCGATGTCAGTTTTTGTACTGATTTGTTTTCAAGGGGAGGTTATAACATCTTTTGGGGATACTGCTTGCAATGTTCTCGACTGGCATTTTCCCTCTAAGTTCATAAGGTAGCCATTATTAATTCTGCAATCTATTAAAAGTATTATAAAAAATATTACATCCTTATGTAGTCGTTATTGTGCAACGTAAATGCTTTAAAGTACGTAAATAATTTCAAATTATCTTTTTTTTTATCAATGTTTATTATGTAACTCAGGAGTGTCATTATAACATTATGTTCAACAGAAACATAAATTATTTTTTTCACTGTTATTCTATTGGGTAATTAACAAAAATAGACTCAAATATATTTTTTTCGAAACAAAATAAAAACAGTGCATTACAGGATTAAGTACAAATATCATGTACTTTCACAATATCTTTTCAGTCGAAAGAATAATTACTAACTTTCCTACAATGCCAACCAGTTAAAAAAACCTTTTCAGATTAACGCATTGAAAAGTTTTGGAAAAACTCACGATTCCTCAGATGATGACGCAAGAAGAGTAGTTTTTTTTTTTTTCTTGGAGCATTACGCAATGCAGGGGGCGTTGAAAACGGAAAATAAACATAGATATTTTTCGATAAAATATATAATTGTTTAAGAGTCTTACAACAAGATTCTCGCTTAAAGTTTTAAAAAGTGACAATATATTTAACACTAGAACGGCGGGAAAATCTTACCTACTGGAACGGCGGGAAGGGGTCATTTTGACCCCTCGATGAAACTACTGAAATAACAACGCTAAAACAATTTTAAATGCCATACATTGGCAAAAATATGTAATTTACGTGTATTTCATAATTTATATTTAATATTACTCGATAATTTATTGAATTTTTAAAGTACTGTATATGTAACGCCTATAGGGCGATTAACTGGATCATACTACGACTACTCAAAAAACTCATTAATTTGATATAAAAATCGATTTAAAATTAATGTTTTCACAAATTAAAACTAATGTTAACTAAAATAAAACACAGTTTATAAAATAAAATATATTTATATTTTCATCTACTTACTCGCCGAATGATTCACTCTCTAAATCCGTAAATGAGAAATTTTACTGTTGTTTCCGTTATTTCATTAGAAGTGTAGCTGAATGGTTAATATGTTAAGCATTCTGTTTCAACTTTATTTAATGCTAGTACTTTTTCCTCACACAACTTTGAAATATAGTGCGCAAAATTCTTGAGATTTGTTTCCGTTGAATGTCTGTACGTGACATTTTTTCTCTTGATATCTATTTTATTTTCGTGTTTTTGTTTTTGTTTTTGTTTTTTCTGAAGACTCATGAAAGATCTTTGGGAGATTTGAAACCGTAAGATCCATTCTGAACACATCTCCTAAATTTAATAGAAAATCTCTTCTACTCATAGGCTTGCCTGTTACACTTTTATAAATTATCCAGGCGTTTAAATCTGCATTATCCAAAATATTGAAAAAGATATGTACAGGCCATCGTCTAGAAGCCGATTTCACGGAGTATTTTCGGCACATCTGACCATGGATATCCACACCATACATCGTTGCGTTGTAATATTCTATTAAATCGGGCAACTTCTTGAGACCGTCTTCAGTTTTTACAGTAGAATGTAATGAGCTCAGTAGAAAAACACTGTTTTCTTTCTTTTGGCTTGATAGATGGTAAGTGTCATATTATCCCATTCCACTATCTCCGATGAATAAAGAGTACTGCGCATATTTTTCAATGATATAGGAATTTCTCTTCTGTTCTTTTTCATTGTGCAACCAAGGTTGTATTTTTAACTTTTAATATTTCTGCTAATTTGATGTTAGTAAAATAGCCAACTGTCGTAATATTCCTCCCTTCGTTTAGATGGGGATCTGTTAATTTCATGACAACATTTTCAGATAAACGTAATTAAGGATTGACTGTTTCATCCTTTTCTAGATAAATAAATTCATTCAAGAGGTATTTAGTATCAAAGTTAACAGATCACCAAAATTTTATTCCAAATTTATCCGATTTTTTTTGGCATATATTGCGTAAATTTATATCTATCCTGAGATGGGAACAATTGTTCATCAACTGTAATATTTTTTCCTGGTCGGTAGCATGTTTTGCAATTTTCAATAAATTTATTCCACATTTTAAATGAAAGAGCAAATTTATCAGTCTGTAGTCTGCTAGATCTTGTTGTCTTTTCATCAAACCTAAAAAATCTTTTTCTTTCTTTGAATCTATCTCTTGAGATAGTTTATTTGCAAAATAGTATTCCTCATGCCTTGGACGACAATGAATATAAATCTAAATCCTTTTTTTTATTGCTCCTCGAACATATAGTATAGCAACAAAAGCAGCTTCGCGTACAAAGAGTATTTTACTAAAGGGGTCAAAATGACCCCCGTCCGCCGTTCTAGGAATACAAGCCCATATTTCAAAAACTAACAAATCTAGAAAGCTGAATTTTTCTTTAGAAATATATGTTATCTATTTAGGAAAAGTCAAAAAATTTCAAACGATTTCGCCCAAGCAAACAAAAGTAATCAACGGACGAAAGTACTCGGGTGTCAAAATGACACCTACCACCGTTCTAGTGTTAAAGTGATTATTTGACATTGTAATTCTTATGTTTTCTTTATTAGTCACCGGTACGGAATGCTATTTCTTTCTCCCAGCTTATTTCGTGTAGTCTCCAAAAAATAACGTTACCTTACAGAAGCCAGCCGTAAAACAAAGCAGTACGATTAAAAAATCTGTAGCAATTTTTTAAACTTCTAAGCATCACACATTTTCAATTTTTATACCGTCATATTCGGAAAAAAGTACTTTTTAATGCAATTTGTTTGAAAACTGCATATCCATTTATTTTTGGGATATTTTTTTTTGTAGTTTTTAGAGCCATTTGCTTAATATTGGCAACGGAAAAACTCCATTTCTGTAGAAAGGAAAAGAAAAATAGAAATTACATCTTTTTGTTGCCATTTTCCCATAAAAACTGAAAAAAAACTAATTAAAATACGTGCTATTTTGAAAAAATATAAATGAATGGTTTCTGATAAAACATGGAGCCATTAAAAACTAAATTTAATTTTAAATATCGATATTAATAATACAAACAAATGAAGGCCTGTGAATCTTTAGATAGCCGATGTTTTTGTAGAGTTTTTTGAATGACGAAATCTCTTTTATTTTTGGATTTGTGTATTATTCAGCAATAGTGACGTCCTATGCGTACTTTACTGTAGATTTTGTTTAATACTGGATCGCAAATGATAAATTCTTTAGCGGATGTGGATGACGTCACTTTATGTAAAATAAAATCGCGTGTTATAAGTTTTAAAACTGAACTACAGTAGAGTCCCGATTATCGGAGTTTCCGCTTTCACCGTGTTATTTTCTTCTGATAGACTGATCGCTTCCCTTATTATGAAACAGTCATTATAAATGAAGTGTTAGGTGAAGATGAAAGAGCAGCCGTAAAAAGTTAGAACTCTGATTTTCTGGTCGGAACGAAGAAAAAATGGCCATAATTTTCTTTTCAAAGAAAATTATGGCCATTCCTCTCCTCCCCCTCTCATTCCTCTCCTCCCTCTTCTGACCAGAAAATCAGAGTTCTAACTTTTTACGACTGCTCTTTCATCTTCACCTAAACGCTTCGTTTATAATGGCTGTTTCATAATAATAGAAACCACCAATACATCAGAAGAAAATGAAGTAATGGAAATGTCGGGGGCGACATTAAATTCTGAAAAAGCAGAATTCCTGTTCTATAGTTTTCAATTATTATTGTGCTCGAGTGATTGCTATTATAATTAGCAAAGCATATTATTTTAATATAAGTTTCGATATACAAACTACAATAAATGCGTCATGGTTATTGGATATTCGCTGAGTAAAATGCATTTTTTTTAAAAATGAAAACAGTTTTTTTTATTTTAATATCAACTTTATCATAAAAATGTTATTGTAATATTGAAAAATAAGCTATGCTCGATGCATGATTCTTCTTGCCAGTTATCATTTAAAATATATGTTAAGCCGTATCCGCCTATTTTCTGCATTGTATATATTGTGTAAATATATTGTTTATTTACTGCAAAGTAGTCAGTTCAGACAAATATATTTATTTAATTTATTTATAAAATAATTTGAAGTTCATGTATATTCGTAAAAAATGTGTAAAGTCAATATGAATTAAATTCGTATCATAGAAATTGATTGAAATTGCCCATTAATCATTTTCTATATCTCGAATTGACGCTAATGACAATTCTTTGAGGTAATTTAACGAATATTTTTATTAAAGTAAATGGATTTTTGCGGGGTTATAACACTATCGTTCACAGAAAATGAAAACGGGTAAACTCGCATAGATCAAAACTATAGCATATTTATTAAAATTGATCGATATTTCAAGTACTTTCGTTTGGGTTAGATATCACGTAAATGATTAAATGTAATGATTTGGTCGGATTTTACATTTTTCGAAAATTTGTTTATAGTGTATGTGTTTGGCAAAATGTTCTCCAACTATGAATTCAAAACATTAATTTTACAGTTATAGAGCAGATCGACAGAAAATTCTCTTTTTTATTTATTTATTTTTTTTTGGGGGGGGGGATAAAATTTATAATATATTTAATTTAAGGGTATGGTTGGAAAACTTGATAGTTTTAAGTTCTATAATAAAATACTAATAAAAAGGAACTGTAAATTACTGTTTACAAACTAAGTTAAGTACCATTATTGTCTTTGTAAAATCATAATGATACGTCAGTTACACAATAAAAGTTACGTAAGTTACATATATAAATGCCATTCTTTTTCTTTTTTCTTGATCAAAAATTAATTAAACAAGTTACTGTTATAAGTTTTATTACTTAGTGTTAGTTGAAAACATTAAATCACTTTTTTTAACGAGATTGATTTGATAATTTTTACACTTCAATGAAGGCAGAAAAAAAATGTTTGCCTGTTTTATGTTACATCAGTTACAGAATTTTGAATTTCCATTTTTCGGATTAAAAGAGAGATTGAAATAATCTGCAGCTATTTGGGTATTAAGTCCTTAGTAAGAAATATGTTAAATTGTAAAAATTTCTTCTAACTTTATTAATAAATTTTCCACACAGTTTCGAAAACAAAATTCGACGATCAAGTGCTACGTCAGTTACGATGGAATTGACTTACACTATTAAAAGATACTCAATCAAAATTATGTATATAAAGCAAAACATGAATAGTTTGACACGATGGCGTATCTCTTCAAATTATGCAAAATCCATCTGAATTAAATTCAAGGCTCAGAAATTATTTGTAACAGATTAGCATTTTCTTATTAACAATTTCATATCATCGGAATTGCTGCTGTTAACCCGAGAGTAGTCGCGCCTTTTTTTAGAACGCTAGTAGTCGCGCTCGGTCTATTTGCCGCCCTTCCCGTTTGGCCGAAAAAACAGAGGAAAATTGCCAGTGTTACTGGAAGATCGAAAACGGCGAAAATAAGGGGGAAATATCGCTTGAATGCGATAAGATAAACGTTATAGCAATTAGCACGCATTTACGTTAAGTATATATTTGGTTAACATTTAAATAAATGTTTAATACCTTTTTTTTTTCCCTCAAAATTTGTAAAAATGATAAAAACTATTATAAAAACTGACAAAATTTGTAAAGATTCAATGAATAACAAATTAAAACAAATTTTCAGTTATCGTGAAATCGTGATACATATTTTTCGAAAGGACAGCAGCGCAGTCAGGTTGGTTTTAACGGTGGTCCGGCACTAGGAGCTAATTAAATTTGATAAAAATGCATTTCTAATATATTTTTTTTACCATATCTATACAATAATAAAAAAATGAGATAAAATAACTACTAATTTGAAATTATTAATATAACAACAGTCGCTACTTTTTCTTTCATTATTTTTTTTTTCTTTCTGGTGAGTCGTTTTTGTGTGTGCAACTTTACAGATTTGATAATTCAATACTTTTTCTCAAGTGAAAATATATGAACCAAATGATAATATATGCATTAAAATATATGGACATATTTCAGGGTGAAGCAGCGTTCTTTTTTCATCTTTCTGGGTATGAACTTCGTATATATGAAGTAAATAATAAGTAATAATTTAATAAAATCGAATATTTTATTTCTATAAATTTCCACTGGTTTTTTTTTTTCTTTTTCTTTTTTTTTGTTTTTTTGTTTTTTGCAAAATTTGTAAAAATGATAAAAATTGTTAGATAAACTGACTGAATTTGTAAAGATACAATGGATAACAAATTAAAAGTATATTTCAGTTATAAATTTGAAATCGTAATTCGTAATTCACATTTTTTGAAAGGACAGCAGCGCAGTCAGGTTGGTTTTAACAGTGGTCCGGCACTAGGAGCTAATTGAAATTGAAAAAATACATTTCTAATATATTTTTCTTACCATATCTATCTATACATATAATAAAAAACGGAGATAAAATAACTACTAATTTGAAATTATTAATGTAACAGCAGTAGCTACTTTTTTTTTTTTTTTTTTTTTTTTTTTTTTTCTCCGTTGAGTCGTTTTTGTGTGTGCAACTTTAGAGATTTCATAATTCAATACTTTTTCTCAAATGAAAATATATGCATGAAAATAAATGAAACAAATGAAAATATACGGGGTTATCTCAGGGCGGGGCAGCGTTCTTTTTCCACCCTTCTGGGTACGAGCTTCGTATATATGAAGTAAATAATAAATAATAATTTATTAAAATTAAATATTTTATTTGTGTAAATTTTCACTGTGGATTTTAATCCCACTTACGGAAAAATAATTTTAAAGAACCGAACTGACAAAAGGTTCATTTTGATTGTACCGCTTCATTTAATTAAAATAAATATACATTTGTGCATATCAATTCATGCTCTGAATAATTCACTAAAAACTTTTTCTTAGAATACATAGCAAAATATTAAAAACATGAAGATAGCAAATTTTCTGATTCTTCATTATCAGTTTCCTCATCTTCGTTTAGAATTAAATTATTATCTTCCTCTGGTGAACTGGCTTCATCACTAATGTAATCCTCTTCTAAATTATCAAAAGGTTTTAGAGCTTCTTGAATAGTTAAAAACTGTTTACGAGACATTGTTAAAATAATCAAATAGTCTATGAGAAAAATATCAGAAAGAGAAAAAGAGAGAGAGAGAGCAAACGGTAGAGACTGCGCGAACCCTTCTTCCGCCTTCCAGGAAATTCGGGGGGATGGGAATGAAGAATGGGTAGGGAGAAAAAAAAACAACTAACGCTGGTGATCGCACGCCGGTCATTCAGACCGAATTTAACTTTAAAATGCTATAAAATCCTGACAAAACGCAGGAATGACTTGTAATTTCTGTAAACAGAAGGTCGAACAGTGAAGGTCAGCTATGCGGCATTCCACCATTGTAACTTTAAGGGGAGATGGGTTTTAGGAAGATATACGAATTTTGGCGGGGAAAAGACCAACGCGCGACTAATAACGGGTTAACTAATTATTTGTTGTAATTTGATAAATGCGTTTAATATTACAAATCAATTTCTAAGGCATTACCTATAGCATTACATTCCGTAGAAATTGAAAATGGGAAATGTCACCCAGATGAAAGTTATATTCGGTACCATTAACCCGGAGCAGTCGCGTGGGGTTTGTCATACCCCGGTTCCGTACGGCTTTTAGAATTGTCACCACTATTTTTTAAAAAGTAATCTTTAATTTAGTTTATTGCAGAATTTGTAACAATTGTCTCCCGTGAAATAAAGTCACGATTATTATTTGTATTTATTAGTGACAAAGTAAAAACCAATCATACCCTGGGTATGTGCGATTCATCTCGGGTTAAAATAGATTCATCACATAGATACATTTGTTTTGTTTTAATATCAAATAAATAATTAAAGAAAATAATTTGTGTGGATTTAATATATGTGCAAATATTATTTAATATTATATGTAATTGTCAACAAGTTAGTTTCTGAACGAATGCAAACAGATTCACTTTTAATAATTACTGCATACATTTTTATATCTTTATGCATATGATAACTGTTTCTATTTTATAATTTATCTACAGCTATATATATAAATGCAAATGGGAATTTCGTTTTGACTGATTATAACTTGAACACTGCTTAATGGATTTTGATGGAACATATACTGTTAAATTGGAAATTTTTCTGAGAGGGTTTTAGTATATTGTGTATCGTTCTACGTTGCTTAGTTATGGAATTATGTGGAAAAATCCTATCATTAGATGAACTCGATAAAGAATGATGAATTTTTTTAAAACAATCTGTGAATAGATTACGATGGAACTTGCACTGTTTGATAGGTAATTTTCAAGATCGATTTTAAGTATATTAAATATCGGTTTACGTTGCTTAGTTATGGAATTATGCGAGAAACTTGTATAATCAGATAAACCCTATGATTAGAGATTAGCCTTGATAAAAATTCTACTGAATGAATTTCGATGGAATTTACATAGTTAGTTAAATACTTTTGTGGAAAGTGTTTCGTAAATTACGCATCTTTCTGCTTTTTTTTTAACCATTTGGAAAATTGGCTCTTGTCCTCGTCAGGGTAGGAAATCAAAAGCATATCTGAAGGTTTTTATTGGTTTAATCATCATTTTATTCGTTTTCTGATTGGTCTATACAGTAATCTGTATTTCCCATTACTTTCAACAGAGATGGACAACAGAGTGTAGCCACTATGACAAAAACGTAATAAAAACTCCAAAAAAATTAATAATTCAGAAACAAATTGATATACAGCTTTCAAACAAATTGCATTTAAAAGTACATTTTTTTCTCTCTACGACGGTATAAAAAGTAATATTGTGGGATGTTTAGAAGTTTAAGAAATAAATTTCATTTAAAATTGGCCGTCAGGTTTCTTGGAAATCTGACGATGGAAAAGCCGTTTCCCGAACAGCCAATGAAATGCTTGGATAATACGTACGAGTCGCAGGCAATTTCTGTCCCTTGCAATTTTTACGTGTAATAACGCTATTAATGTTTAATTCATGGCGTACGTAATGGCGTACGAAAAATTCAGTTTCCAAATGGTCGTTGTAATTTGTTAAATTGCACTTTTTTTGAGCTATGAGGAAAAAGTTCTGTAATTCGATCAAACCGTTTACTAAAGGAAATTTATTTGAGAACGCTTATAATTCAAATTATGCTAAATGTATTTTTATGGGACTTACATTCCCCATCAGCATACATATAGCGGAGAGTATACACCGTATACCCTCTGGGCATTTTGAGAACATCCGTATACTCTCTGATGCTCACATAAAGCTATAGCGTATACTCTTCACCATTTACCTTGTGCATAAAGCGCAAATCTTCTGATTTTTTTTACACCTACAGCACTGCCAGTTATTTAATTTTGTGGGGAAGATTTTAGGGCGTAGAACATTGTTCTACATTCCTTAGTTACAGAGCTATAAGTAAAAGTTCTATATACACACACATGTATATATATATATATATATATATATATATATATATATATGTATGTATGTATGTATGTATATGTATATATATTCTAGCCGACCTTGGCGACCAGAGCAACTGCAGTTGCTCTCTCTTAAAATTTATGCTTGGGAAAGCATGCTAAGCATTGTAACATGTTACTTTTATTCATAATTTAAGTCACTTGGACTTCCTTAAATATAATTAATATAATCCGTTAAGCTAATATTAGATTTTGTTGCATTAAAATATCCCTATCTGTTGATTTTCTGTAACCAAGTAAACCCTATTGATTTGCAATGGAAGTCTATGGGAATTTTGTATATGGAAATATTATAGATATCGCCATGTTGGCGTCACTTTTGGCGACTAACTTTGGTCACCAAATTTGGTGGCATTTGGCGACAAAACAGTTTCCCCCTATGGTAACCCCCTTTTAGGTATTGAGGGGCATTAAATGTTTTTCAATAATCAATGAAATGCGTTTTATTCGGGAGTTGCCATTAAACAAATAACAAAAAATCGCGATTTCTGTGCCACATACCATAGCGTAATAGATATATATATATATATATATATATATATATGCAAACAGGAATTTCATTGCGAATGCTTATATATCACGTTCTGCTAAACGGGAGTTTGGGGGATTGCAATTGGCAATTGAATAATTTTTGAGGGGGGGGGGGGTGAGATTTTAGTGTATAACAGATGATGCCTGGATATTGAGCTAAAAGAGAAAGTTCTATAAATAGGTCAACATGATTATGAAATATTAGCTTTTTTTAAAAAGTTCTACTAATAGGGTTTTCATGTGAGTTCCACTATTAGATAGAAAAAAGCATGCAAAAAATAATAAAAATATACGTTAAACTTTCATTCGGAATTTCAAATCTTACATTCTACGTCAGCGGAGCCGCGTGGGAATGCCAGCATTTGAATAAAAAAGAAAAGCATATGACCTTTTAACTTATCATAAAAAATATATATGTAATAATGAAAATTCTTTGAAAAACGGGTGTAATATTTTTACGAGAAATTAAAATAAAAATCTGTGAATGCATTATAAATGTTGTTTCGAGCTTGTCTTAATTTATCGTTCTTATTACAATATCATAGCTACAAACCTTCCGTTATTTTTCAAGTGAAAAAACATATACGATGACATTAAAATTATCATCTAAAATAAGTTATAACACTAGAATTCCAAGATATTTAGTGAAATCTATCTTTTAACCTATCTAATTTAATTTTAACATAAAAATAAAATTTTTTGAATATTAAAGTAGTGAATTATCACTTTGCTAACAAGACGTAAACCGACATAGTGAAAAATGTCCAAGCCGGGAATCGAACCCGGGCCCCTGGAATAGCGCTGCAGTGCTCTACCACTAACAAGGAGAGGGCCAACGTTGTTAATCACAGATTTTGATTATTTTAATATATGTTGTAGGGTAGAGACCCCTTAGTGTCAGGTTCAACGGATTTAATCCAACGCTCCTTAGTTCTTGAGAAACCGGGGGGGGGGGGGGTTTAATATTAGTACACAACTTAAATACTTACTTTGCAACCAAACTGACAGATTAGTCGTAGCTCAATTGGTATGGCGTATGCCGGCTGATCGGCGGTCCCGGGTTCGATACCTGAATGCGCTACATTTGTTTTTCTCATTTTTTGTTTTATAAATATACTTGCAATTATAATTTAATTATATAAATTAAAAATTTTAATATCATACATTAATTATAATGTTAACAAACTTAAATTTATCATTTCTTATTTGTAAACTATTATTTCTCATCCTTTAAATTGGTTTAAAAAGAAATTGGATCTATTATTGAATGATAAAAATTCCAAAATCGTGACAAAATCTGTTGTGTCGCCATCTAGTTTTGATAAAATAAAAGAATATTCAAATAAAATAAAAATAAAAGCAGATAAAGGGGAAAGCAAAATAATTGAAAGCGCAAGCATACTTATTACAAATTTAAAAATCTTTAATATGCAAAAATTGGTTGAAATTTAATTCTGATACTAATTTTTTATATAATTATGCTTGTTACTTTAAAAACAGAATAATAGTATTATCGCATTGACTTCCTTTGTTAAAGCAATGCGTAAATGATGTTTCTTTAAAATCACGAATTTACACAATTGCTCAATATCATTGCATCTATAAAGAATATATGAAATACATTTTAAAAGTGATAAAAAAAAAACAGTTTTATGTTTTATTGCAACTATTTAGTTAAAAGTAAAAAAAAATAAATAGGTTAAAATTATCATTGATATACTATATTAAATTTGTAATTGACAATGAGATTATTAAGTTATACTTACAAGTATATTTATAAAACAAAAAATGAGAAAAACAAATGTAGCGCATTCAGGTATCGAACCCGGGCCCGTGGATCAGCCGGCAAACGCCATACCAATTGAGCTACGACTAACCTGTCAGTTTGGTTGCAAAGTAAGTATTTAAGTTGTCTACTAATATTAGACCCCCCGGTTTCTCAAGAACTAAGGAGCGTTGGATAAAATCCGTTGAACCTGACACTAAGGGGTCTCTACCCTACAACATATATTAAAATAATCAAAATCTGTGATTAACAAGGTTGGCCCTCTCCTTGTAAGTCACGAGGACGATGCCCAGCTTGGCATATCTCACACATATAAGTCGGTAAGGCTGCAACCGCAGCTAGTAGATGGAAAGGTCTTCATGAGCATACAATCTTGCGACAAAACATGAGACGCAAATAAACCCAGCATCGGTGAATATACAATTTTAATTAATTTTTCAACAACTTTTCAGCAGTGAAACTACGCTTGAAATTATTGAATATTAAAGTAGTGATTTATCACGTTGCTAACAAAACGTAAACCGACATAGTGAAAAATGTCCAAGCCGGGAATCGAACCCGGGCCCCTGGAATAGCGCTCCAGTGCTCTATCACTAAGCCACGAAGACGATGCCCAGCTTGGCATCTCTCACAGATATAAGTCGGTAAGTCTGCAACCGCAGCTACTAGATGGAAAAGTCTTCATGAGCACACAATCTTGCGGCGAAACATGAGACGCAAATAAACCCAGCATCGGTGACTATACAATTTAAATTATTTTTTCAGCTTTGCGTCTCATGTTTCGCCGCAAGATTGTGTGTTCATGAAGACCTTTCCATGTAGTAGCTGCGGTTGCAGCCTTACCGACTTATATGTGTGAGAGATGCCAAGCTGGGAATCGTCCTCGTGGCTTAGTGGTAGAGCACTGGAGCGCTATTCCAGGGACCCGGGTTCGATTCTTGGCTTGGACATTTTTCACTATGTCGGTTTACGTCTTGTTAGCAAAGTGATAATTCACTACTTTAATATTCAATAATATCAAGCGTAGTTTCACTGCTGAAAAGTTGTTGAAAAATTAATTTAAATAAAAATTTTTGTTGTTTTTTGTAAAGTGAATGTAAAGCTGTTGTTAATCCATATGGGCATTCCGTTGCTACATTTGTATACCGTTTAATAATTTGTGATCCAGGTTCTTAAAAATTAGAAATATTTATTCGAAGTGAGGAAGCGAAGAGATGCATGTTACAGAGGCGGTAGCAAAGGAGCTAGTCGAATACATCGCATATTTCTCCTTAATTACATTCTCGCCAAATAATTCGCCAAAAGGGTACAACTCGCCAAATAACATTTTTCTGATAGGGAGATTTTCATATAAGAATTGGCAGGTTATGGCTTTTAGCCTTGAATTCATTACAAAATCCCATAAGAATTTTATAATGCTGTACGCAGACATTACAATGGGGATTTTGAAGATAACTTTGTAATTTCGATCGCAGACCTGTGAACCAAATAAAGATATGATTATACTTTTTGCTTTGCTTGCAAGCGGCCGCCAATTATGATAACCATATATGGTCATGAACAATAGGGTGGAGTGAAAGAACGAAAGTTGGAATTTTGATTTTGGATGGCAGCCAAAAGTTGCCTTTTAGTACCTCTAATATACGTAAAATTTCATGAATATTGAAAAAGTCCTTCAGGGCTCTACTAGGTTCTTTATATTTTTATTGTTTCACGCGATGTGCTCCTATCATATATTGTACATTTACAGGGTTTTTTGGTAATCTCGTTTGACATTTTTACATTTAAAAATTTAGAGTAGTTCCCTTTATTATTTTTACACTTTAAATCTTTATTTTAAAATATTTGAAAAGTAACATTGAGTTTTGAAAATTGTTTGTTCTGATTTTTAGAGTAATTTTTAAATGAGTGCGTGTGGAAGCAAATCGAAGTTTACCATTAGTAGAAGTGCAGTGGAATATCCCTTATTTGGTGCCCCTTCAAAACTAAATAAAGCTGTTTTGCCAAAAATTACAAAATATTATTTTTATACAAGACAATAATTAAAACGCAACAGAATGTTAACGATCCACCAAAGTCAGAGGTAATTAAAATCCAAAGAGAAAAAATCGAAGAAAGTTGGAAGAAAGCATCGATTATTGTTGTTTCCCAGAGGCGTATTGATCAAATGATAGACAACAATTTTTCTGAATACCAGAGACTTATTCGATTCCGCAAATCCAAAAGAAATGGTGGATAATTTGAGATAGATTACATCGAAGAACTATAAGTGAAGAACACGTATCTCTAATTGAACAGTCAAATTCACTGTATCTGGTACAAATTACACCATCTTCTGCATCAGGAAAGAATATTACAGAAAGCATTTTAAAATATTGTACTGACAACAACTTAAACTATGATAACTTATGGCTACAGGTTGTGATGGAACAACTATAAACACTAGGAGAAATAAAGGTGCTATTATTTTGGGTTTTTTAGAACAAAGATTAGTTGTACGTTGCAGTGGTTAATATGCCAGCTTCGCGCAAACGAATTGCCATTGTGTCATTAATTTTCTGAACTTGATGGACAAACTACAACTCTATAAGCCTTTTCTGATCCTATTGGAAAATCGCTGGATCAATGTGAACAATTGACAGTTGTGAAATTTAAAAATAATCTTCTCTTGTCTCCCAGAAATTAACTGTGGAGTGTTAACTACAGACCGAAATTATTTTTACGTCGGGTTTCAAACATTTTCATCTGGCCAATGCTCCTTAAACATGGTAAATCGCATTCATTGTAAAATGTCTCACTCTAAATGGTTGACAACTGCCAATCGACTACTTAGATTGTACATTGGAAGTCAGAATCCTTCCCGAAATCAGAATATTATTGCTGAATTTGTAATTAAAGTATATTCACGTATGTCGTTTTACATTAAGAATCATTCTTCCTGCAAAAATGGAGCTCAAAATATTTTTTTTTTCACAATTATGTTGTCTCGTTACTTCAGGGAAGATTTAAAGAAGATTGTCGATCCCGTTATTCAACGAAACGCATACATCTGTCATTGAGAAAAAAAATTAATACGGATGATAACTGATAAAAGAAACCATGTTCAAGAACTTGGATTCCGAAGAATACTGAAGGCAAGATAAATGGAGTGTTCAACAATAAGAAAATTTCATATTCCAATACTGAACTTCATGCTATCGTGCTATCGACGTTATTAACATTGTTGACTGTCAAAAATGTGAAATCACATCACCCCGCATTCTTAATAGAGTATCAAGAAAGGAGCTGACAGCTCTCATAAAAAGATCGGAAATCCCATCTTTTCAATTACCCAAGTTTCCGTGACATATTCAAGCAGTTGAAAGATGCGTGAAATTAGTTACTGAAGCATCATTAGCGGCTGTAGGAGTAGAGGCATGGGACGGATATATGCGAGCAAAAATCAAATCACGAAAGGTAATGTCTTTTGATGCCAAAGGCCAATATAAATTAGAGTGAAATGAACGATCAGTTTACAGTACATCGTATATATTATTTTTATTATATTACTATATGTTCCGAAAAATGCCTTTCCTATATATTTAGAGAACTATCTTTTATGTATATTCGAAAAATAAAAGTAAGCTGTACAATTATTGTTATTTTTATTTATCTTCTTTGCGCAATGCAATTCATATTGTAAGATTATCTTTAACATTTCAGGTGTTAAAACACGACGACAGGTAATACTTTAATCAGTCATTTTTTATGTTTTATTTTTCTGAAATCTGAAATTTAGTAAAAAAATATTTTTTTTAATTATTTATACTACATAGTGAAATATTGGTTTTTCACGTATAAAGGACATAATCTTTAAGTGCTGGTAGAGCCCTAAAGATGAATTCCAAATGAAATGAAACTTTAACCTTAGATTCAGTGTGACAAAAGGCAACTTTTTGAGACCTATCTGAAGGAAAAATTAAAAAAATATATATTTTTTTATCATTTTCACCCCACCCTAATGAACGTGTTCAGTTAAAATGAATCGAAATCAAAACTTGGCATATGGTTCTTTAACGGTTAACTTTGGAGGGGTATTATGACTATTGCGAATTTTAAAGATAGGGACTGTATTTACATAAAAGCGGTTATGCTAAATGTTTATTAAGATATTCTTTAATGATTTGAATGAAGTTGGACGTTAAAATTAAATTAAAAAGGGAAAGTTTTATGATTTAATAAAGGAAAGGGGAGATTATATTAATATATGATTTTTGACATCATATTGTTGTTGTTGTAAGATATCAGTTTAGAGTCAAAGTGATGTACTTCATAGTTTATCTGATCTTATGATTAATATATTTGTTTCCCTTTTCATTTTGACTTGGGCAATTCACTGCCAAATATGATACATTTCTACGCAGAATTTTTCACAGTTGAGATAGATTAACATATATACATATATATATATATATAGTCTTCTCCTAGTGTATAAATAAAAATCTTTTTTTTTTTTGTTTACTTAAAAAAGTATGCGTGAAGGTGAATTATTAGGAAAAAAGAACTTCATCGTCAAATACTTAAATTAAGATTGTGTAAAATGGATTAAAAAAAAATCAAATTTAATAAACACGAAGCACATAAGGGAGAAATTAGTAGATATCAATTAGTAGATATTTAGAAGATAAGCTAACACAATGTTAAATGGCTATATGAAAAGTGTATAATTCTAGTTTTATAGAGAATTACTTTAAAAGCTTTTGTAAGTAACGGCCAGTTACCTATGCTAAGCTTTTACTTAAAACTAAACGGAATACTATTCTAGTGACAATGTTATCCACTTTCATACAAGCTCATGCTTTTTACATACACGATGTTGATGTGTTGCGCGTATGTGTCAGGAATGTTGCGTAAAATTAAAAAAAAATGTGTGCAAAGTAATTCTCTTTTTCTGGATTATTTAGGTTTGCTACATGTTTTAATATAGATGGATTTTTTAACTGGAGAATTTGTCTCTGTGCGTATAATAATTGTTTTTATAAACTTAGAAAAATATACAAGTGAAATTGTACATAAGCCATAAAGTTAAAAAACTATAATTGAAAAATTCTTAAATGTAATCCATACTTTTTATTAAATTTTTCCTGTTAGACAAATTTATCACAAAGTGAAAAACAAATCTTTTTTTTT
Source organism: Maratus speciosus (assembly GCA_963932465.1). Classification (NCBI taxonomy): domain Eukaryota; kingdom Metazoa; phylum Arthropoda; class Arachnida; order Araneae; family Salticidae; genus Maratus; species Maratus speciosus. The sequence goes on from OZ010789.1 coordinate 65,735,984, forward strand.
TTTTTTTTTTTAAGAATGGAAGTAATATAATTATTTTTCTAAGCACTTAGATATACCCTCAAAAAATATCTACTAATAAGACAGTTTTGTCTTGTTGTGGTTATTCTCTTTTCTCTATAGAGATGTGTATACTAGTGAGCTGAATTTAAACGCTTTTAATACACTGTTAAAAATTTTCAGCATTCTGGCAGGTCATTTCACCGTTTTTTTCCGAAAACGGTTAAAACAACTGTAATTTAACACTATTTTGACCATATTATTGGCCATTTTATGGTCAGAATATAGTTAAATTATGGGTATGAAACCGTTTTTTCAAAAAACGGTCAAATGACCTGCCAGAATGCTGCAAAAGTTTTAACAGTGTACATTGGATGTTATCTATGATGATTAAATGAATTTTGATAGCATATGTATGTATATGTAACTCGCTGATTTTAAAAAGTAAATGCTTTCCGTAAAGATCAATATTTTCTTTAGCTAACAAATAAAACTTAGAAATTGCCTTTGACAGTCTAGGAAATTAAATTTCTTGTTTGAATGATTTATATTTCATACCAAAGCGATTTAGCACAAAAGAGTTTATATATTTTTCCCCCCGTAAAAAGGAAACTTACGGGAAATTGGTAATTTTCAATTCTAGAAAGTCTGTAAAAGAGAATGTTAAGGCGGAATAAGAAATTTCATTAAGGAATGATTTATTCTAATTAATATTTTCTCTAAAATTTTTTTCTTTTCTGAAAAAATTGGTAATATTTTGCTGAATCTTTTCTCTTTCTTCATTTGTGTAAAGTTACCTATTTTTTTTTTGTCATTTCCTGTACATAGGTGTTACATCCTGTACATACATTTCTGTAGAATCACAATTCTAAGTTGTTTTTCGAACTAGCTTTAGAAAACTTTTAGAATTATAAGTAATTCAAAATATTTTAAGGAATTAACAAAGCTTTGGTTAATCAGTGGATTAGTAAGAATCAAAAATATATGTAACAGTTAATTTTTTGTTAAAATTAGAAAGTGCATAAATGTAAGTATGCACACTAATATATATATATATATATATACGTGGTAGGATTCAAAAGTTCCCGGACTGACTCTGTAACTGTAAAAATATTACCAATTAGATTGCTGAAACACATCTGCCTTCGGAATAAGACCCTTGCGCAACAATAAACATTTGCCATCGCCTGTAAAGGTCATCGAAGCACTTCTGGAATCCATTTTTAGCCATGTCCTTTAATCCAGCCTGCGATGCACTTTTACTTCATCTGAAGTTTGAAATCGACGACCATGCATGTTAAGCGAAGACCAAAAGGCAATTTGAATTGAAGTGGTGGGAGGCTTAATCTCGGCTGTTGACAAAGGTTCTTCCCTACTTGTCAAAATTGTTACTGAAGACTGGAAATGGTGCTTTTTATACGATCCGCAATCCAAGAGAGCATCGGCAACTTGGAAATCACCACGGAAGAAGAAATTCCGCCAAGATCGCTCTAAAGGGTTATGTTAAAGGTGTTCTTCGATATCCAGAGCATTTTGCATCTGGAATTTATCCCTGAAGGACGCTCTGTCAACAAAGAACTCTATGTAGACATCCTGCGTCGTTTGCGTGAGCCGGTCCGGAAGAAGAAGCCAAAATTTGTGGGCTGAGCAGTCATGGTGCTTTTGCATGACAACGTTCCTGCACACCGATCCCTAGTCGTCGGTGATTTCTTTACGAAAACAAAAACAACTGTTTTGCCACATCGTCCTTACTCCCCTGATCTCTCAACCTGCGACTTTAGCCTGTTTCCTGAACTGCACGTCGCTTGCAGGGTCGTCAGTTTCAATCTTCAGATGAAGCTAAAAGTGCATCGCAGGCTGAATTAAAGGACATGGCTAAAAATGGATTCCAGAAGTGCTTCGATGACCTTTACAGCCGATGGCAAAGGTGTGTTGTTGCGCAAGGATCTTATTTCGAAGGTGGATGTGTTTCAGCAATGAAATTGGTAATATTTTTACAGTTATAGAGTCAGTCCGGGAACTTTTGAATCCTACTACTTATATATACAGGGTGATTATAATTAAAGTTTAACTTTCAAAATGCTGTAAAAAAAGAACCACTGGTCAGAATGACTTCAAATTTGAAATGAATATACTGGAAAAAGGGGAAACTGTATGGCATAAGAAAAAAAAAGTTTCAAAGTGTCTCAATAGATGGCGCTGTAAGCGGCAAAACGAAAGGGGATTCGTCGTCAAGTGGCATTTATAATCGAAATACGACGGTTTTGTCCTGAGTTGCATAATAAACCAACCGTACTGTTAATGTGCATGAGTGTTTCGGTTGTTTTACGAAAAAAATGACTTCCAAGTCAGTCAACAGTTGTGTTACTGTTAGAGGAAATCCATCCATCACGGCAAGGTCGTAGCACATTGGATGGGAAAAATTGGTTTTTAATTGTCTTTGGGCCAAAACTCCCATAAAAAGCGAATAATGATTATTTTTTTAATTATTGCTAGACATGTGGCAGACTGTCCACCATTGTCCGCCACAAATTGAAACCGATAATCTTTATCGGATGTCTCATCGCATATCTAGCAATAGTTAAAAACAGAATCATTATTCGCCTTTTATGCGGTTTTTGGCCCAAGGAAAATTAAAAACCGAATAATTAAATGATTTGTATGTATTTTTTGGCACAAGGACAGTTAAAAACCGAATCAATATGTGATTTTTATGCGGTTTTTGGCCAAAGGACAATTAAAAAAGGAATCATTATGTGCTTTTTATGCGGATTTTGGCCCAAGGACAATTAAAAACCGATTTTTCCCATCCAATGTGGTACGACCTGGCCGTGGTGGATGGATTTTCCACTAAAAGTACCACAACTGTTGACTGATTTGGAAGTCATTTTTTCAGTAAAACAACCGAAACACTCATGCACATTGAACAGTACGGTTGGTTTACTGTGAAACTCATGGCAAAACCGTCCTATTTCGATTAAAAACGTCACTTGACGCCGAATCCACTTTCGTAATGCCGCTTACAGCGCTATCTATTGAGACACTTTGGAATATTTTTTTTTCTTATGCCATACCGTTTCCCCCTTCTTCCAATATATTCATTTCAAATTGGAAGTCATTCTAGCCAGTGGTTCTTTTGTTACAACATTTTGAAAGTTAAACTTTAATTATTATCACCCTGTATATATATATATGTACTGTTTCAACTAAATTATTCTTGTTCTAACATAAAGAGCTCACACTATTTGGTACACTTGTAAAACTGTACTTGTAATAGTATTTTATGGTTTCATGTTGGTGCAGTGATGTCGAATTGCCTATCCTGAGTTAATTCTTTCTAGGCGAAAATATGTGTGAAGGCATATTTTTCACAGTGGTTTGAGTAAGATAAAAGCAGCCTTTCTATAACTCTCAACTTCAGTTACGTGAAATGTGGCATTGTTATAATTAATACTGTTCCACTATATTAAAACAAAATTTCTATCTTTCGACGAAATTATTTTTGTTTGTGTCAGCAATATTTTGTTTTCCGATTTGTTGAGCCAGTAATAAACTTTTTAACAAAACAGTTTTCTTCGTCATTTATGGAGCAATAAGAATTTTCTTGAAACAGTGGTATATTTTTTTCGTGTAATTTTCATTAATAGCATATTTCATAATTAACTGAATGATATATGTTCATATATTTATTTAATTTAAACGTAGCATATTTTATAAATAATTATTTAATATTTTTTTTTCTATTTTTCCTTCTTTACTACATTTTAGGACTAATATCATTCAAAATTATTCTTATTTAGAATATGTAGCATTGTGTACTCGATAAATCCGCATTCTCAAAAGACATTTCTATAAAGACTGAAATCATTTCTATGAATGAGAGTTTCATATTTCCAAAGAACATAGAGTGCATTAAAATCTTCCTTTCCTAAGATAATTTAGACTCGGATACTTTAACTAATTCTTGTGGAATGATTTCTGCTATTCTGAAATCGTTTATCCTGATTTTCGTGGTTTTATATAGATTAATAGTTTTTCGCCAATTTATACATTATATTAGAAAAATCAATCTAAATTAAAAACAATAAAGAAAAAGCATGTATTAAGCATTGATTATGAAACACTTCCCAACACTTCTTGACTGATTTAACAAAACTCGATATTTAGGGCAATAAGGTAAATAAGATAACTAAGTAAACAGTTTTAGAAAACGCATAAAATAATTGGAAAACTGTTTTCAGCAGTTACCGTCCAAAGCCAAATATTTATTCCACTTCTTTTGAACAGTCTTTGACCTGTATGTTGATATAAATACCATATAATGGAAAAAATTATTTTAGCAAGAAAACGCATAACAGGTTGAAATTTCTCTTTCAACATTTTGTACTAATGGAGAAAAACCTACTTGACTACTTTTGTACAGCTCTGTAGTTTGGGTAGTACCTTTATTACATGGCAGTATTTAGCTGAAATTTAATTCAAACTAAAAAACTCTTCAGGCTACTGAAATCACATTTCCAGAAATTATCAGCCTTGGACTGCCATGTATCCAATTCTTTGCCTGGACCTGTATATCATTTTATCTATATTCTAAAAATATTTTTAATAAACTAGGCGCAGTTCAGCGTAAAAATTTCATAACACATTTAAAAACCACCTTTAAGCAATTCAGGCTCATACTCAGTAACTCTTACGAATTCTTTTACGTAGGCCTGTATGTGAACTATAGCAATTATACGCACCATGTATTAAGAATAAATACAGTAAAACTTATTAGCGCATATCACAATTAAAATTGCATTTCCAGCAATCACCGCTAATATACAGTATTTCAGATACAATATAGTATCTGAAATATTTTGTGTGTCCCTTTAAATGCAACACACTTCGTATTATGCATGAAATAACTTATAACCTCAGCAACCTATATCAAAATCATTATATATTGAATAGTTTAACACAATTAAAATACGACAAATTAAACAAAACAATTCCTTCCCCTTTACCACTATGCAACGGAATTCTTTTGTGTGGCACTGTAAATGAATAATAAGTATACTTCGCTCAGCATATTCTACAGAATGCATATTTTAGTGCACTTCATAAATGCACGTCATTACGTCTGACACATCCAATAGTTTTTAATGTTGAAAAAACCCCATAAATTAATTAAATGTCTTAGCCAAGAAATGTTATGTCGTAGAAAATAAAGCAAACAACTCATCCTAACTCTGCAATAAATTATAGTAGAATAAAATTACTAGAACCAAACGATTCGGAATAAAGTTTACATTTAAATTATGTATATAAAATTTTATTAGAGGCATCTGCATATTAAAACCAGCCCAAACTTTATTTTTTTTCTATGGAAATACCTAATTTGACACGACATTCTAAATCTTCGGTTTATACTATGGGTTTATACTAAATTTCAAGTAATTTGAATGATAACTGTTTGAATTGTAAACATTCAAAATTTAGAGCTTTTAATGTTAAAATTCATTTACATACTTTTATTAATATCTCTTGAAACAATAATTCTATTCTGCTAATTTTTTGTATGGTTACAATACGAAAACACCCAAACATAAATACACTGAATTTGCAATTATTAAAATTTTATAATATGAATTATGAAATTAATAATCGAAACAATTATGAATAGCAACTTACATATTTTTTTGAAGGTTTTTGACTTTATATATATATTATGCCCTCTTTAATGCGAATCAAAAATTTAAATTTTTCTTCCAAGTACTTTCAAATTATGCTTAAAAAACGTCAAGATGGTGGTTTAAGGGGTCGTCTATGATGTGCAGAAAAATATAATTTAATATATATATATATATATATATATATATTACTTAATTTATGGAAACATTTTGGCTTGGCAACAGTCGAAACGTATTAAGTGAATGAAATGGTCATATTGGCAAGAAATGGTACATTGATAGATGTGACTTAGTTTATCTGTAACATTTAAACAATCGATTACCGAACGCCAATTTGGATACAGCCGCTAAAATAGAATGATTTTAAAACTAATTTCTGTGAGAATAATCGTAAGAATGTCATGAAAACTTGTATTTTTGCTAATTGAAGGGTGTACAATTTATTATTAGTGTCAAAATTGGGTGTTTCTCTTGAAAAAGAGTTTGAGTTTGTTTTTATATGTAGATGGCTCCCTAAGCAAATTTTATATACATCATTTAAAAGTAGACTTTATTTCTAATCATTTGGTACCAGTAACTTTCTTCTACGATACTTTGATGCAGATTTAGTAAGGGATGTTTACTTTTTCCGCCGATTGCACATAAAATCAGGTTAGGTTTTGTTACTCGGATTCTGTATAGATATGGTGAACTTGCAGAATTATTTTTTTCATCTTGATTCATTAAAATGCTATGTTTTAATTATATTTACACTTCCAGAAATTCCATAAAGAAACTTTATACAGTATAGGTATTGTTAATAAAAACAGCAACAATATTAGAATTCGTACTAATAGCGATGTATAAAAATAATAATAATTTTCCGTTCTGTAGCATTTAAAGATAGCGAAAAGCACTAGTTACGATGAGTTTATTATACTATCATAATGGTACATTAGTTTAGTTTAAATAAGCCATAGAGTGCTTTTAGCACAAACCGATACTGTTTATCTTGCAAAGTTCCCAATTTGTACTTGAAAATTTAATTCTTAACCTATTTGTGCCTAAATTTTTGTTTTCTCAAATTTGTTGCGAAAATCACTTTAAAATGTTGCAAAATAAACTGGAAAAATACAAAAAAAAAAAAAAAAAACGGTAATTTTTTGTTGTATTTATTCAATAAAATGTAAACTCACTAAGTATTTGAATATGCATAATATTACTAATAGTATAATATGTATAATTATATGTTTTATCTAAATTTATATAAAATAACCTTTTAAGTTGTATATTATTCACTATAATTAATATTTTTATGAATTACTAATAAAATGAATTTATTCCTTTACTAGGGGCTAATAACATTATAAGTATAAGTAATAATAAACTAAGAACAATCGTATGTGAGGCTTAAAAACAACTTGTTTCATAATCATCTTGAAAAAGATTTTACATAAATAACTCTTCCCCTAAATGGATAATAAAAATATGTACACATTCTGGCCTAGCGCCCTATATTTTGTGCATTACAAAAATGCATTAAAAATAGACTTTAGCATATAATTTGACAGTTTAAAAAATACGTATTTCAAAGAAGTCTACAAGCTAATATTATGACTTATTTATTGGTATCACTGTTAGAAAAAACACAAATAAACTCACATTTTACATTTCGGCACCTTGAAAAGGAAAAATCTGTGAACTCCGAGAAAAGCCTTTATTTTAGCCAAATAGATATCCATCCTATGCTGTCATCTATCGGTAGCAGATAAAGACATTTATAATTTATTATTTCATACAATATTCATGTTATAAAGAAGAAGCAAATTAAACAAATATGTTAAAATTCGTAGCGTCCCAAAAATGGGATGCTAGGTTAAATGATTAATATTCCAAAAGATACGGCGCGCCACTAAAATAATCTAATCAGTTCACCCGTGTCCATGCGTGGAAAACCCCTAGTTTAAGAGGTAATCTTCATAATCTGTATTTTAAATCATCCGGTATTTCAAAAAATGTGAGTTGTTTACGTAGTATATTCTGCATTATTTTATTCAAAAAATACCAGAAATACAAGCACGGCTTTAGAAAAAGGTTTTTAAACCTCAATAATGGAAACAGTTTTAGATCAAATTGAATTTTATTTACATATATTTAAGAAGACAGTCCCAGAGTTGATTAAGACGCATAACATTCTTTTAAAAATTGCAATTAAAATCTGAATAATTGAAAACAAGTGCGTAATCTGTAGTTTATTTCCTTGTATTCAAGAGTAAAATAACATATGTTCTAGCAACACAAGGGAACACATTTTTGGGTTTTTTATGTAATTATTTTCAATTAATGTTTTTTCCCTTTCCTTATTATTAGAAAGATTACATCTCGAATTTTCATTTATGTGTAATCTATAGATAGTGTTACAAAACTATGTTTTACAACACTAGAGACTAGTTAGACTAAGCTGCATTTTATTTGCATGTATTCAAGTAGATATTTCCAGAATGTTGAAACCCTTGTTTTGTAAGTTACAATTAAAATCTCAATATTTACAAAAAATGCGTAATCTCTAGTTTATTTTGTTGCATTCTAAAGTAAAATAACATATGTACTAGCAACACATGTTAACATGTATTTAAGTATTTTTTATATAATTATTTTCAATTAATATTTTTTACTTTTCCTCATTTATTAAATTTATTCTCTGCATATATTATACTTTAATGTAATTTATCAACATTTAGATCATTCTAAACTTTTGATTAGATAAATCTTTATATTTAATTTACTTTTCTGCGTATTCTATAGACACCCCTATAAAACGATCTTTTCACTTTTAACAAGAACTTAAAAAACATTAGTCTTTATTTCTTAGGAAAAAGTTTGACTCGAATAACGCTATTACTTAAATTTCTAATATGCCAAAAGCATTTATTGTGAGTTTCTGATTTAATTTATATTGATAACCTGCATAACTCTTAGAATCTTAGAAAAAGCGAAACTATTCTAAAAATTTTTAAATATTTAAAGCTGTATTTTAGGCTCAATAAATCATTATTCTGAAAATACATTTGTATGAAAACATGATATTTATAAATGACGGTTTCACATTTTATAAGATCTACGAATTCCATTTAATTCTTTATTTTCTAAGCACAATTTGACATATAAAATTCCACAAATCCCAGAAATTAGTTTTATACTATTCCACAATCATTAATTTTTGTAGTTCAATGTAGATTTATGGTATTATTGCAATTTATACGTTAACTAAGAAAAACTGAACTATTCTCAGTTTTTCAAAATATTTAAAGTTGTATTTTGGACTCAATAAATTACCATTATGAAAATACATTTGTATGAAAACTTGAGTTCAATAAATGATGGTTTTACATTAGACAGGAACCACGGAAGTCATTTAACCCTGATTTCCAAAGCTAAATTTTGTACGTGTAATTCCACTAATACCCGTACCGGTTTGTGGTAGTCTGCAATCATTAATTGTAAATTCTGTGGATTAACATTTTGCACTCCGTTGTAGCCATTGCGGCGACATCATGTTTCTTTGCAAAATTTGTTTTTCGCACCAGTAAAGGAAAATAATATTTGCCTTACTTAATCAGATCATTTTTGAAATTGTATACTTGAAGGGAACTTCTTTTTAAAACGTTGTGCCGACTGAATAAAATTTGTGTAAGAGACGCCGGAGTCTAAAGGGTTAATACAGACTGACAGCATTTTTGCAATTTTTACATTTGCTAGGCAAATTCAGAATATCTTGGAAATTTGAATTATTTAAATCTGTATTTTTGGCAAAATGGATCGTCATTCTGAAAATACATTTATATGTGAACTTGAGTTCAATAAATGATTGTTTTACGTTTTACTGTATGTTCGAATGTAGTTTAACTCTTCATTTCCCAAGCGAAATTTAATAGGTATAATTCTACTAATACCCGTTCTTAGGTTTCTGATATTCAGCAATCATTAATTATAATTTCTGTTTAATATAAACTGATTCAATCTCAAAACATTTAAAATTTTTAAGCAGTATTTCGGACTTGATAAATCACATTTTTGAAACTACATTTCTAAGGAAAACGTAAGAATAATAAATGCTTGTTTCACATCTTACAAGATCTTTGAATGCCATTTTGTTCTTCATTCCCTAAGAATTAGTTGACTCGTCTAATTAGACTAATCTCCGTATTAGGATTTAGACTTGTGGTATTCCGCGATTATCAGTTATAATTTTTGTCTCTTTATACAGAGTGGTAGCTTTCTTGGAACTTATATATTGCGTATGATAAATCAGAGTCGCCAGGTATATTTAAAATGGTTAAACTTTATACTTTGCCTAATGTATAAACCAATGAATACGTTCTATTAAATATAGTATATACTGGTTTTATTCCGTTCAACAAATCTCAGAATTATAAAATGATTTTAAAAAATATTACATACCTTATAATATAATATTTTTTTCGTGTTACATGAACTTTCCCTTTTGTGGAATTTAAAAGATAGTTTTATAAATAACTATATATATTGCATAGATAACTCAAAATTTAATTTAAAAAAATTACACGGGATTTTTATTTTAAATTTTTCAATTATAAAGCAGGGACGAAGAAAGACCGGAAATGTGATAAACATTTTATATAATATAGTTCAAATAAAGTTCAATAACAGTTATAATACTATATCAAAAGTTTACAAGCATTTATGTTTGAATTACCTGGATATAATTCCGATATAGAACATTGTTTTACAAGCTACTACTAATACCTGTTCTATGGAATTTATGTTTGAACAATTGACAATTTTTTTCATTTTATCCTAGAAGTCTAATCTAGGAATATTTTCATGATTTAATATTTCCAGGAATAGAATTTTAAAAGTAACATTGCATAAAAATAGAATGTTTCAAAAGATTCAAATAGCAAACTGTATAGTAACTAATGAAAGCGAACCTTTATTACGCGTAGGTTTCATTGAAGTAGATATAATACTGTTTTCAATAGCAGATATTTGAACAGTTTCACATTATTTTACTTTCAGTGAATTCTCATTTGTTATGTACTTTGTACATTTTCAATCTGAAACAATGATAATCCATACAACGTATTTGTTATTTGTGGGGTTCCATGTTATATGTCAAAGTATTTTCCATATTTAGAAATATTTTGATATAGTATTGAACTAATGATCAAGAATTAATTGCCGAAACGTCAGTGAAGGCTTACTGTGAAGACACGAAATGTTTTGATTTCCGTTTGTCTGTCTGTCTGTCTGTTCCGCGATAACTGCCGCAAAAAGCATCCGATCGGCTTGAAATTAATTTGGCATGTTGATGAGGTACTTGGACTTAGCTGTATGGTTTTTGGTTAAATTTGGTTCATTCGTTCGGGAAATATAGAACATTTTATTTTGCTCTGTAATGCTTTTCAATGGCAAGTCAGACGATTTTCAAATTTTCATTTGTTGAAAGAAATGGCTCATATAAAAAATGGATTTAAATGGTAAATTTTGGATGCTGAAATTTTTAAATAAGAGTAGTAAATTATTCCTATTAGTTTGCAATTTTGTCAAAACATTTGTCAGAGCTTTTAAATTAGGTGTATAACTTATGATGGAATTTTATACATGTGTTCGAATAATATAAAACATTTTATTTTATGAATTTACTTATATTTCATTTTTTTCTTTTAACCGTTGCTTAGCAACTATATCTCATCTAAAAATATCATGAATGTGAAAGTATGTATGGTTTTTTAAGTCAAATCAAAGTTAAAAGGAATGAATTAATGAATGCCTTTGTATAGATATTTGCATATAGATTGATTTAAACGCAGAAATGAAAATAGTATTTATATACTATATAGAATAATATTTTTATTTATGTATTCAACTATTTTGATTATAAAGGAAAAAGTTCGTTATTTTCATACAGAATAAACTGACATTATTCTATTAAACTTTAAAAACTTTATTATTGCCAAAAAAAAAAAAAAAAAAAAAAAGGAATAACAATTTCTCCCAAAGAGTTCATTTTAATTTGTAAGATTTTCACGTGCAAAGGGAAAATGCAGCAAATTACAAATAATAAAAAAGATAAATAGGACAGGAATGAATACATATAAACATTTCACACCAAATACCACCTAAAATAATTTTTGTAGTGGTATTTTCCCCCACTACGAAGAAAGATTCCTCGATTTACACGATTTTACTTGGCCTTTCTTTTCTCATTGGTTGCGATTTCATTTTCGTAATTGCGTATATTAATTGGCACAAAATTTTACATTTTTATGACTGAGGTATATGTAAGGCCATACAAATAAGAAATTCCGTATTGTTTCCTATAAAATGTGATAAAGTGTTGGTTAACTATATATGTTTCTATTAAGAGGAGCAGAGCTGCCAAGCCTCCGGCGTTCTGGATACCAGTATTTTAATACAAAAAATGTTACTTTATTTAATTGAAACATTTGCGCGATTTAAAAGAACAACATTTTCTGCAAGGTAATAGTGCTGTGCAAAAAGCCTGAGACTTACCATGTCTGGTGGGGAGTGAAATGTTTTATTTAATGCATTTATCTCTATTTTAATGCTACGTGAACAACGTCCCGTGTAACAGAGTGTAAAATAAATTATTAAAATAATCCCTATTACGAAAAATGAAACAAAATGCCCGGCTAAGGGAAATAAAAGGTTAGTTAACCTTTCGTAATTTGGCCTGAACGCAGGTGTGCATCAAATTTCAACGGTGTTTGTAACACCACGATTTTAAATTAAATGTGGGTACTATTAAAAGGCTATCACAAAAAATACTTAACGGCGCCATATCACGTTTATCTATTTAGTCAATTGGAAGTGGACACGATTACGAATTATTAACCGTTAGGTTTAGAACTCCCCCTACTTTAGGGTGATTTTAGTAAGTTAATGCTATCGAGTACATTTTTAGATATTTAGATTAGATCTTAGATATAAATATTGCAAAATGGTAATCAAAATTATATTTTGGAAACAAAAATTATAAAGGTATTACACTTCTAAATTAGATGCCTCAGTTTACATTTCCAAAAGTTCTTTATCCATTAGATACAGGTGTTTGTGGTTAGCAGGCAAGTAAATACTGCTGTATGGATATTAGGATAACGTAAAATGCTTGACCAAATTGTTGCTTATCCTTATAAATCGCAGTGTAAAAAGGAATCTAAGATATAGGATAATCATTAACTCAATCAATAGAAAATTACAAATGCAAAATAAATTACACAACGGGGGGTTCAGGGGGGGGCACCCCCCTGAAGAAATTTGCTTTATTATATAAAAATTACTAGAATAAGTAGCTCGTGAGAATTTCAGAATATCATTACATAACAACGTGTTTAATTTAACGCTTCTAATGTCTGAAACCATCGAAATATTTTTTTCTCCTTCTATAAATGTTTGTGTAATTTAAAAGTTTAAATTTTGTTTTTGTAGAAATATTAATATTAAGCAAAATTTGCTAAAAACAATAAGTGGCAGAGATGACGTTGAGACTCTTGATCTGCAGATTTACTATTTCTTTAAGTTTTCATGTTAAGTGCAATATATTTGCCGAAACGTCAGTGAAGGCTTACTGTGGAGACACGAAAAGTTTTGATTTCCGTTTGTCTGTCTGTCTGTCTGTTCCGCGATAACTGCCGCAAAAAGCATCCGATCGGCTTGAAATTAATTGGGCATGTTGATGAGGTACTCGGACTTAGCTGTATAGTTTTTGGCTAAATTTGGTTCATTCGTTCGGGAAATATAGAACATTTTATTTTGCTCTGTAATGCTTGTCTATGGCAAGTCAGACGATTTTCAAATTTTCATTTGTTGAAAGAAATGGCTCATATAAAAAATGGATTTAAATGGTAAATTTTGGATGCTGAAATTTTTAAATAAGATTATTAAATTACTCCAATTAGTTTGAAATTATGTCAATATATTTGCGAGATTTTTTAAATTAGGTTTATAATTTTTGGGGAAACTTTATGCATGTTTTCCAATAATATAAAGCATTTTGTTTTATCAATTTGACATAATACATATTTCATTTTTTACCTTTTCTTTCATCAGTTGCCTAGCAATGAATTTGGTCTTAATAATATTAGTATAAATGCGTCTATAATGTTTCAGTAAAGCCAACGTCAAAACGGATGAATTAATGCATTTGTATTTTTGCATATAGATGAATTTTAGCCCCAGAAATAAAAATAGGCAATATTTTATTTATTTTATTCAAATATTTTGCTTAAAAATACAAAAGTTCATTATTTTCATAGAGAATAATGTGACATTTTTTCATAAAATTTATCAATGTTCCTTTAATCATTGCCAAGAAAATCAAAACCCTGAATTATATTTTCTCTTAAACAATTTTCAATTGAAAGATTTTGACGTGAAACAGGAAAATGAAAAAAAAATTAAGAATAAAAAAATTAATATGGCGACATATTGGGAATAAAAAGAAAATTCTTAATATAACAATTTCTTAATATAACAAGATGAAAGGTTTTGAGTAAGTACGAATAGCAGATAAATTAGACGTCATTTATCAAAAAAAAAAAAGATGTTGGAATAAAAAGACCTTGGCTAAAATAAAATGAACTATTATTTACCGAGGAAAGAGATAGATGGAGATGCAGTATGCCGTAAAAACAGTTTGCAATATGATGTGCGTTATCGCCCAGACTTAAATGCCATTATTTGACCCAAACAAAACAAGCACGTTGAACAGGGACCGAATTCTTTGACTTCATCCGTGCATTTTTTCTGTAAAATGAAAATGATCTGCTTATATTTAAGCATTCTAAAGTAGCATTTCATCGTATTATGAATTAAAAACTGTATTACTAAAAATATTTTTCTTTTCTTTCTTTCTTTTTTTAAGCACGCCGTTGTGTTTCGGTCGAATGTAGCGGATTTTAAGGTTACATTTTTGGCGTCACTTCAAGATTTATTGTTTGCGTACTATTAACATGAGGATTTTATTTTAAATTTTAAATTTATTAATTTATATAAAAAAAACTTATGCTTATCCTTATAAATCACAGCGTAAAAAAAAATCTATGATACACTATAACCATCCGCACAATCAATAAAAAATTACGAATGTAAACTTAAATAAACTACGGAGGGTTCAGGGGGCACAGCCCCCCTGAAGAAATGCAATTTTTGATTTAAAAAGTTACCAGAATTAGCAGCTCATCAGAACTTCAGAACATCAGTGTATAACCACTTGTTTAACACATTTAATTTCTGAAATTTTACGAAGTATTTTGTATTCTTATAAATATTTACAAAAAGGACTGACTGATTTTAAAATTCAATAACTTCCAAACGGTGGCAGATATTAAAAAAATTCTTGCAGGAGGGTTATGCATAAAGTCAAAAGTTTTATTACAGTGATTTTCGATTTTAGTTCGAATTACAAACAATAGATGGCGCTTTAAGCAATAGTCGCTAAATACAGGCTCGATTTTTGGTCCTTTCTGTTGTTCCATGCAGAAAAAGGAGATGGAAATGTATTATCTGGGCCACGAAGTACCAAAAATCGAGCCTGAATTTAGCCTCTATTGATCGCAGCGCCATCTATTGTTTGTAATTCGAACTAAAATCGAAAATCACTGTAAAAAAACTTTTGACTTTATGCATAACCCTCCTGCAAGAATTTTTTTAATATCTGTCACCGTTTGGAAGTTATTGAATTTTAAAATCCGTCAGTCCTTTTTGGGACACCCGGTATGTAATTTGAAAACTTTAAAAAGCGATTTGTAGGAAGATGAATATTACGCAATGAGTGTTAAAAAACAATGACTTGCAAAGATGACGTTGAGGCTCCTGATCTGCAGATTTACTAGTTATATATACTTTAAATCAAAATCAAACAGGGAAGAATGAAAATCATTGCCTCCCACATTGAAAGAAAGAGAGGTATACGCAGAAATTAAAATCTTTGCAATCCTTGATTATGTTGATATATCAAATAACTAATATGAACAAAAATATTCAAAATCAGTTTAAATCCGTTCAGGAGCAAGTAATTGTGCTTCTGTAACATTCAATTCACGCCCCAATTTTCAAAGTACAGTCTTGAAAGAAAAAGTAAACACCCCCTATTAACTCTTCAACAAATTATCGTAGAAGAAAGTTACTGGTACCGAACGATTGGACTTAAAGTCTAATTTTAAATGATGTATATAAAATTTGCTTAGGGGTAATCTACATATTAAAACGAACCATAACTTTATTTCTTTTCAATAGCAGTACACAATTCTGACAGCATGAATGAACTCTACACTATTCAATTAGCCTAAAAACAAATTTTTATTCAATTCGTATGATAAGTTTCCAAGAAATTAATTATTTTAAAACCAGCGTATTTTAAGGGCTGTATCCAAATTGAAGTACGGTACTCGATTGTTAACCGAGGGAGCCCCCTTCTTGATCAAGGCACCTTAAGCAGTCAATGAAGCCTGCTAGATTAAAGGACAGCGGAAGAAATTTCAAAATATTTAGTCACTTCTTTCATAGACGGCCCCTTACACCGTCATTTTGCCGTTTTTTAAGCATAATTTGAAAACTACTTGGTAAAAAAATGTGAAATTTTGGATTTCCATAAAACAGGACTTGATAAATCTAAATCCATCAAAAAAACTGTAGCTTGCAATTCATAATTTTTTCGAATATTAATTTCATAATTCATAATTCTTATCAGAAAATTATAAAAATTGCAAATTCCACATATTTCTGTTTGGGTATATTAGTGTTATTGCTACACAAAAAATTAGCACATTAGAAGCATAATTTCAGGAGATATAAATAAAAATATGAAAATGTAATTTAACATTAGAAGCACTACATTTTGAATGTTTATAATAAAAACGTATTATGCAAATGACTTGAAATTTGGTATCTAAGCATAGTTTGAACCGAAGATTTGAAATATCTCGTTAAAATGGGGTATTGCCATTGAAAAAAATGAAATTTTGGATTCGTTTTAATATGTAGATGGCCCCCTAAGCAAATTTTATATACATCATTTAAAAGTACGCTTTATTTCCAGTCGTTCGGGACTTTTCGTCTACATAATTTGTTGAGGAGTTAGTAGGGGGTGTTTACTTTTTTTTCCACGACTGTACATTATTTGGAAATAATAGATACACAATTTTATAGATTTTTTACAAGTTTAAAATGTAATATATTTTTTGAAAACTTCTGGTACAAATCTCATTTAAATTTAATTGTTATCAAAAATATACTGTCGCCCTTTAAGGTATGAGTTCAAAACATAAAGATCATAATACTAACAATTACATACAGAAAAGCCAAAAAATCAATATGTCTAAATATCTCAATAAGCATATCAATATGTCTAAATGACATTTTTCAGCATCTTTCTTTTTCAAATGAGCCGTGTTATCTCTACTCTATAAAAAAAAAAAAAATTCTCTCTACGAAAATATAAATAATCAGAAACGAAATCTTGCAATAACGTCTTTTGAATTTCGAAAAACATTGTTTTTGTTTAGAAACCTGGGGAACTAATATATTTTGAACATTTAAGGGGTCAGGTAACGTTTGAAGCGTCCAAAAATAGAATTTTTTTAAAAATAGCTTATAATTAAATATGATTGTTCAGGAATATTTAAAATCAAATACCATACAAAAATTTCTATTAGAAGAGAAGTTATGTCTAAAACACTTTCAGCTTTTGCTATATGATCAACGAGTTTTTCAATCTTTAAAGCCAATTTTCTAACAACTGCGATTTTGATCATTGAGCGCACGATTTCTGAAAAACGGTTGCCTAGAATTTCACGAAATTTTTGGTGGATGAATTAAACGTACAGAAGCACAAAATGACCTATTATTATGTTTCTCAAGTAAGAAGTTTAGAATTCACGGCTACTTTTGTATAAAAAAAAAATCTCGATATTTCGAATTACTCTTAAAAAAAAAAAAAAAAAAAAAAAAAAAAAAAAATCTCGAGATCTACAAGTTTTATTTTTTCCATTGTAGGTCATTTTGAAAATACTTTATATCTGTACTCATTAAAAAAATCTTGGCTTTTTTCAGCCATTGAAATGGGAAAAATCATGCGCGCAATGCATGCAAGAATAATTCTTTCGTAAAAATTGTATTATCTTTAAAAATAAATAATAAAAAAAAAACTATATATGTGTATACCTTTTCTAACCACTTAAAATAAAATAAATCGTTCAAATAAAATAAAATAACAATAAAATAACGAATAAAATAAATCGTTCCTAACATGTGTTTTCAATTTTATAATTAAAAGTTAATTAGTTAAAGAATGACTGTAGTTCTTACAGAGGTCAGTTTTCCATGTACTTTATTGGTTTAAAGGTTACCTGACCCCTTAAAGAAGGTATGATAAAAAAAAAAAAAAATTCTTTCGCTGCCGCTCATTTAAGGAAAATATTTCGAGCAGTTTTTTCAGTTTATAAATAAGTTTTCGGAACTCGGAATATAGATTTTTGGATGCTATTCATTTTCAATTCAGCATTTTAAGCGGCATATTTATATCTATACATGCAAGAGTATTTAGTTGACATTTAAATTTTAATGTTAATGTTAATGCTATTAATTATCATGCTTGCATGTAAAACATGTTTGTTGAACATACAAATGTTTACTTGTGATTAAATAGCTTCCGAAAAACCTATATCCTGGTACGAGAAAACTCGATAATTCATTATCAAAACTTCTCGGAACAGTTTCTGATCATCCGTGGCTACAAAAAAAGTGTTTTTAAAAATGCTTCTTAAAATCTCGAAACTATATTGGATTCTGAGGTAAAAAAAGTTCTTGAAATTGCAGGTTACTTGGAAGAGGTTGTTAGCCTCCGGTACGTTATGCTATTTCTTTCCCAGCTTATTTTGTGTCCAAAAAATAACGTTACCTTAGAGAAGCTAGTCGTTAAACAAAGCTTTACAATTAAATACTCTTTAGCAATTTTTTAAACTTCTGAGCATCGCACATTTTCAATTTTTATACCGTCGTATTGCAAAAAAAAAGTTATTTTAAATGCATTTTGTTTGAAAACTGTTTTCGAAATATTAATTTTTTTGTAGTTTGTGAAGCGATTTTTTAATATTAGCAACGGAAGTACTCGATTTTTGTAAAAAGTAAAGAAAAATAGTTTTAAAATAGTAATTATATATTTTTGTTGCCATTTTATCGTAACAACCGAAAGAAAATGTAATTAAAATACGTGCTATTTTGAAAAAAATATAAACGAATGATTTCTGTTAAAACAATGGAGCTATTATATACTATATTTAATTGTAAATATCTATGAATCAGTAGATAGCTGGTTTTTTTTTTTTTTTTTCGATTTTCTTGAATGACGGAATCTTTTTGCTGCATTTGTGCATTATTTCGCAATAGTGATGTGCTATGCATGCATTACTTGTAGATGTTTAAGAGTAGATCGTAAATGTGAAATTCTTAATCGGATGCGAATGATTTCATTTTACATAAAATAAAATGTGTGCTTGAAGTTTAAAATTGAAATATATTTTGTACTGCAGTAGAGTCCCGCTTAACCGAGTTATATTCTTCTGATGGACTGGTGGCTTCTATTATTATCAAACAGCCATTATAAATGAAGTGTTAGGTGAAGATGAAAGAGCAGCCGTATAAAAAATATGGCCATTTTTCCCCCATTCTGACCAGAAAATCAGAGTTCTAACTTTTACGGCTGTTCTTTCATCTTCACCTAACACTTCATTTATAGTGGCTGTTTCAAAATAATAGAAGCCATCAGTCCATCAGAAGAAAATGAAGTAATGGAAATGCCGGGGGCGACACTAAATTCTGAAAAAGCAAAATTCCTGTTCTCTAGTTGTATATTTTCATTCGTAGTTATGTTTTATTTTCCTAGATGAAAAACGTCTTTTTTACAGGGTAAGAAAACAACAGCAAATTGAAATATTATTTACATAACAATAGAGGAGAAGGTCCAACTACCGGCTAGGGTCCAAATACCGGCTACTAGGTGTTCTGAGAACTGAGTGCAGCGCAGCCTAGCAGTGATAGGCAGACTTTGTAACTTTATTTGAGAGAAGAAAGTTACGAAAAGTACGTCGTTGAAGTCTGTGTCATTTATAAATAGTAAATGCAAAAGTGTAGAATCGACGTAGTTTAGTACATCAAAAGTTTTTCAGACATGTGTTTCTCATTTTTAAAAAATATACTGATCGTATATTGGCTTGAATTGTTGATTAAGTTATTTTCTAGACATTTTTAGCTCTCAATTGCCACGCACACAGTATTGATATTTCATTATATGGATGAGTAACACCGGTTTTAACTTAAACATAGCAGTGGTCCTAATACCGGCTACCTAGAGTGGTCTAAATACCGGCTAGCCGGTATTTGGACCTCTCTCAGTTACTCTGCTTGAAGGGGGGGGGGAATAAATTAATTTAAATAGTTCCATAATTTATAAATTAATTTAAATGGTTCAGAAATAGTCTCCGTCCCATTTCGCAATGTTTAAAAAGCAACCATGGCCGTAATTCTTCAGGACCGACTCTGGTTACCGGATCACTTTCCAAAAAAGAGCTGTTGGACACTACAAAATTGCCTGTAATAAATGTGAACAGAAAGAAAAAAAATGACGGAGTAAACCAGGCGAAAGAGGCATAAATTTGATTTTAACCCTCTCTCTGCTAACCCGAAATTTCCTTGGGCATTGTAAAAGAAGCAAAATTTGTACAACCCGAGATTTCCTAGTGGATCCATTTTTTTCCGTCTAATTAATGCTCCTTGATTATTCCCATGAGTTATTTTTTTTTATTGTAAATTATGCCTTATTTAATCGGAGCATTTTCCCGGTTAAATTCGACAAAAACTTTTGTTTTAAGAAACCGGTGACAAAAGAATAAAAATTCTTAAAAGACGCTCGTCGTGAAGGGGTTAAATACGCAATTTTTGAAGCTATTTTGATAAAACAATTACGCAGCGAGAGGGCTAAAAATGAAAAAGGAAAATGTCCAACAGAGGAATATGATAAATTTGTGTCTTCTGCATGGATGCTTTCTCTGTGGACAAGAATGGAGAAGGGGATTCTGGGTTCAATGTTAAGAATGCGATATGTGGGCTGATAGGGACTATACCAACGCAGAGAGTTATATTATGCTTTTGATTTTTTCAGATAAAATAATTCTAATTTCAATCAGCAAGCTTTCTTTGTTTTACACGTTAAAAAACAAAATTAGAAACATAATGGGAAGAAGACTGTGAGAGATAGTCGTAAAGAATTTTAGAAATTTGGCAAAAATATTTATTTATTAAAAATTGCGTATTTTTCTGTACATAAGAAATGTTATTAATCAATACAATTTATTAAAATAATATTCTTATTGCTTAATAATTGTCATTAGCTCTATTTGTGTGATCTTTTGAAAAAAAAAACTTAGGTAGCCGGTATTTAGACCCCATTTTAAAAACTCAAAATATGAAAACTTTCGGAATTTTGCTTCTTATAAACAGAAAACGCCTTTTAAACTGATTTTTTTTCTCTAAACAGGTGTAAGATGTGTCAAGGTACCCTGCTGTCACTTTTTATTTGATTAATTTTGAAAATTGTTTGATCTAGATTGAAAACAAAAGTGGTAGCCGGTATTTAGACCTTTTCCTCTATATACCAGATTCCCGGCAATCTGGACTCCGTATTATCCACCCTTTTTCAAATAATTATTATTAGTAAATTTATGATTTGTTTCGTAAAGGCGTGTTTCAACACAGGTGTAGCGGAAAGTAGGGGAATGACGCTCACTTAAGGGAAAACATGAGTAGCTGGTCAAATTTACACAAAAAATCAATATTTTATTAATGAAGTATAACTCCAAAGCATAAAGAATAGTTTGCAATCAACTATTCTCCATAAAATTTTTACGGTTTTATTTAATTAACCATTGCTTGAGCGGTAATGCCTGATATGGTAGGGCAATCGCGATCAAAATTTGAATACAGCATGTAAATTGCAGTTCTTTATAGTTGGCATAACAAAGCACTACAAAAACAAATAAAGAAATGAACGTACAGCTAAATGTATATATTTTTTAGAAATAATGAGTAAATTAACATTTGAAAATAAGAGTGTGCACTTACCTTCATGATGTAGAATTTTATTCTAAAACAACTTCAAACAAATAACGTGAGGGCACAAAGATACTTTCCTTCCGACGGGCACTATATCCTTACTGGGAACTTAGCTCACTAGGTGCCAGTACCGATCGCACGTTTTCAAATCCATTCTGTTTAGAGATATTTGGGTGAGCGGGACTGCCCGCTGAGCGTCATTACCCCACTTTCCTCTAATTCTTTAATGTACGATTCTTCGCCGTCGCAGAGGAGGACATTCGAGTTTGCCGAAACTATAAAAAATATAACCATTTTCAAAGTAACAAAACTCAATTAATATGCAATTAGGATTTTGTTTTTTCTTTTAAGCCTAAAGTACATATTCTTAAGTGTCTAAATTATGCTTTCATAGATTAAGAAGCATCTGTTTTTTTGTTTGTTTGTTTGTTTTTTCAGCGAACAGAAAACACATAAAATAAATCTTGTACATACAAATATAGTATTTTTATTTTTATTTTGAAAATGCATATTAATAATACGACAATTAAAATTATTAATTGGTGCGAGCATGATAAAACTGGAAATTATGCATATAGGAAATATTTTTTGACCAAACTATAATGGTAATACACTTACATCTAACTTAAAATTAAAACATGCACAAAAAGTATTGTTTAAATTTTAATTTTAACATGAAATTAAAATTAAAATTAAAAACAAAATACCTATATACATATTTAAGTGTATATTATAAGTGCTAAAAAATAAAATAATAAAAAATATATTTTTTTCGGTTTTAGCATGTAGACTTAAGAAAGTGTAGGCAACGAAAGTGTAGTTCAATTTACAAAACTACTGCTTATATAGATTATAATTAAAAGGCTTAAAATTTACCTACCGGGAAAACGCATCTCAAAGTTTCAATATCGCCTTACTGCATGCATGTAAAGCTGGCTAAATATGATTATAACTCAAGTAATAATGCTAAGTTAGAATGCAGCTTTTTGCGTATTTTATATGCATGTTTAAATATTAAGAAGAAATTAAGAAAGGAAAATTGATTTTTGAAATTTTATAGGTCTTTCGCCCTTTTTAGGTTAAAGAAAGAAGCAATCATTCATCAGAGACCTTTTCAAAAACTAAAATCTGCAAGTTTTGACTCTTTTAGTTTAGACCTAACTTTACACACTTACGTCAACATTTATCAATGAACAGAAAAA
Organism: Maratus speciosus; assembly: GCA_963932465.1. Classification (NCBI taxonomy): domain Eukaryota; kingdom Metazoa; phylum Arthropoda; class Arachnida; order Araneae; family Salticidae; genus Maratus; species Maratus speciosus. The sequence goes on from OZ010789.1 coordinate 65,759,004, forward strand.
TTAGTTTAAATTTCATTCATAAGTTTAGTTTTCGTTCGTTTTAAATTAGGATTACGTTTTAAATTAAGGTTTTGAAACTTCATGTACCGTAATGATACAACATAGGGAGTATGATTTTACGTTTTCTGCGATTATGTTAAAAATTAAAAATGTTATCTTAAATCGTGTACAATATTTTTTTTCTCATACATTATTTTTCTGTTATAAGTTTTAAAGCGTTCAGTACGTCACATAATAAACATTTGTAAAATACCGTCCTTTACTAAGACAAAAATGTGAATAAGAGAGTGGCATTTGGTATAAAATTATCTGTTTTTATAGTATGGGGAGACAGGATTTATAGAATTCCTTCTCTCCCATCTCTTTCGATCTTACCTTCCAGCACATTCCATTGGATAGTCCGGAATCTAAATTATTTTTGTAGATTAATACATAAAAAACCAGACAAGGTTGCTTCAAAAAATTGTTTCAAGTATATTTCTGTAATATAAACTATGTAAAATAGAGACGATTTCAGTAAAGCGACAAATTTTATAAACTATGGTACAGAAAAGAAATGTAAATAATTTGCAAACATGAATGTCATGAAAATGTAACATAAATTAGTTTTAAGAACGTTCTATACCTTTTTTTACTATATTTTTCGAAATAGTGTTTATTAATGCTTTTTTAGAATGGTTTCTTGGTAAACCAGTAATAAGTTAACCTTAGAGAAAATGTTTTAGTTTTGAAGATAAAACTCAACTATATTTCTTTAATGAATATATGCATGTCTTTTATTTTTTCACGCTGCTTTCCTCTTATGCTGTCGTTTTCAAATTTTTTCTAACATATTTTTATTCTTATTTTTTAATCCCTATAATGATTGTTTTACAGTGTATAAAAAAATTAATAACTTTGGTATATTACTATTAAATTTAAAACAATGCTTCCAAACCAAAATACAAATGAAACTACTATAACCGATACTCGGTTTTCAAAACTCCTTATGATGTTTATTTTTCTTTGAATTTCTATTTTTAAAAGAAAAAAAAAGTATTAAATTAATGACAAAATAAACATTACGTTCAAATTTCAAATATTTTAACTGGCTAAAGTATAATGCTTTAAAATCCAATTTTCTACCTTCTTTCAGCTACTGGATAAATAAGATTAAGTGTTTTAGTTTGTTTTCTATATTACCTCAAATTCAATTCCAGGTTCTTATGAGATTGCTATCATTACAAATTTAAAATGAAATAAAACTAGAAACTTGGAGATAAAACATTAACAATGATTTACAACCATTAGGAATGAAATTTATTTTAATCTTATAATTTTATTTGGTTCCATATATAGAAAACAATTGCGGAGCAATATATCTGATTTTAGAATAAATTAAAAAAAAACTATCTTAAACGAATAGTATATGAATATTTATAAATGACATTTATTTATATCTTTTGCTTTTTAAAATGAGCCACGTTGTCTCTACATTATAAAAATGTTTCTCTACGAAAATATAATATAAACACTAGCAAAATCTTTCAATAAAGTCTTTGGTCGTCAATAACGTTTAACACGTTTCAAAAAGAATTCTTCATGTTTAGAAACCTAAGGAACTAATATATTTCAAGTTTTAAAGAAGCAATTATAAAAATTACATTTGCTGCAGGATTTTTTAGAAATGTTTTTGAGTAGATTTTGCTGGGTATTAATCAGTTTTCTGAATTTTGAATATAATTTTGTAGACGATATCCACTTTCAATTTAACATTTTAAGGTGTGTATTTAAATTCATACATGCAAGACTAACGATGTTTTTAAATTTCGGAAAACCTTCCAAAGCATTGAACTCTTTACTATTTAGGAAAAATTTGGATCGAATAATTCTATTAACTAAATTTCTAAAATTCCACAACCGTTTATTATGAATTTGTGCTTTGATGTAAGTTGACGGTTTTCTTGCAACTTGTGTATTTATAAGGAAAATCCAGATTGTCTTGAAATTTAAAAAATATTTAAAGATGAATTTTCGCCTCAATAAATCGTCATTCTGAAAATACATTTGTAGGAAAACTTGATATAAATATAAGAGGGCTTTACATTTTATGGGATCTTCGAATTTCATTTGATTCTTTGTTTTCAAAGCACGATTTTACAAGAATGTTCCACTAATGCCAGTTATTATATTTGTAGTATTACCCAATCATTAGTTGTATTTTTTTTTGGTTTAATGTAGATTGATAGTAGTTATTGTAGATGTAGCACTGTTGCAATTTGTACGTTACGTAAGCGAAATCTGACTGTTCTGAATTTTTGAAGATATTTAAAGCTGTATTTTGGACCCAATAAATCACTATTCTGAAAATATATTTTCATAAAAACTTGATTTGAAAAAATGAGGATGCTCAGATGTCATTTAACTATTCATTTCTGAAGATAAATATGATACGTGTAATTCTCGGGTTTGTTCATAGGTTCCGTACTCATATTTGTGGTATTCTGCCATTAATAATTTTAATTTCTGTTGTTTAATATAGGTTGATAGCATTTTAGCAATTTTTACATTTTTTAGGAAAAGTCAGAATATATTTAAATTTTTAAATATTTAGAGATATAGTTTGAGCGCGATAAATCCTAATTCTGAAACTACGTTCGTATGAAAAGCGAGTATAATAAATGATTGTTTTACATTTTACTATATATTTAAATGCCTTTAGCTCTTCATTTCGTAAGTGAAATTTAATACGTATAATTTCACTGAACCCCGTATATAGATTTATGATATTGGGCAGTCATTAATTATAATTTCTGTGTAGTTTAATATAGATTGATTTTGTTCTTGAAATTTGTACCCTGCGTGAGCAACATCAAACTATTCTGAAAATCTTAAAATATTTAAAGCTGTATCTTGGACACGATAAATAACCATTCTGAAAATACATTTCTAAGGAAAACTTGATTTATTTAATAGCGGTTTCACATTTTACAAGATCTTGGAATGCCGTTCAACTCATCTTTCCCTAAGAATGATTTGAATCGTATAGTTAGACTTAAACCCGTACTTAGATTTGATGTATTCTACAATAATTAATTATAACTTTTGTGGCTTTCTACAGATTTATAGATTTCATGGAACTTAATTGTTGCGTATGGCAAATCAGACTAGCCAGATATATTGAAAATAGTTGAATTTTATATTTCGCTTAATGTCAGCTACCTATCATAAATGTATACTTCAATGAATATGTGTTATTAACATAGTATGGGAGACCGGGGGAATGGCGACACCTTAAGGGAATTTAAATTTTTTCACATCAAAAATTTTTTATTTTTTAATAGTAAAGATTCTAAAGTTGAATCATTATCTTTAGTATCTGTATAAATTTAACCGTAATCATAACTGTAAAGTAAGCACACATAAAAAAAAAAAATTCTTTAAACCTCTGTAGAGTGGCGAGATTATCCAGGATACTGGGGTAACTCCGCCACTTTTTCTGGGTAATGGCTTCACTCTTTAATGACCTAGTAAATACATAAAATGGATACTGGAATCACATAACCTATTGAAAATATTTAGAAAACAATATAATTTAGCAGAATAAGGAATAATTACAATGTTCCTTAAGTTAGATTTATTAATGTGCTAAGCTTACAATTTACAAAATTGCAAAAGTCATCCTTGACCATGGAAGCAGCATTACCCCCACAGAGGAAAATATAGCGGAAATCCCCCAGCAAAGCCGAAAGGAGAACCGAACTTGTTCAACAAATTGCATCAAAATGTCGACGAATGCATGAAGATTTCGGGTAATATTATCTTAAGTACCTAATGTTACAATAAAAGGTGCTTATCCCTACTTATTAAATCTCCAATATAAGAAGCAACTAGATGGAAACTAAATATGTCACTAGAACAAACGAACGATGTAGAATAAAAACACTCACACTCTAGGCACTGTTTCTATTGTTGACCGCAATAGTGCAGGTGCATTCGCTATCTCAAAACTGCGATTAGTTTTAAAACTAGGTGGGGTGGCGGCATAACCTCGAGTAGCGACATTCCCCCGGTCTCTCCTATATATCTGCTTTATTCTGTTCAACAATTTTCAGAATTATAAAAATATCTTTAAAATAAATTACGTTATATGTAATAAAACAATATTTTTGAGTAATTTGAACCTTCCTTTATACGGAATTTAATAGATAGTTTTATAAATAACTCTAGATATTCCATAGGTAACTCATAATTTAATATGATAAATTTACGCAGGACTTTATATTATATGTTTTTTTACTTGTAAAAAAAAAATGCGTATAAAGATAAGAAATGTGTTAAAAATGTAATATAATACGTTACAAATGAAGTGCATGGATAAAGTTTATGATATTGTGCCGAAAGTTTGTAAGTATTTCAGCTTGAATTACCTAGAGGTAATTCAGATATAAAACATTGTTTTCAAAGTTACTACTAATACCTGTTCTATGGAAATTATGTTTGAGTATTTCGCAATTTCTTTCCTTTTATCCTAGAACACTAATCTAGGAATATTTGTATGATTTAATAATTGCAGGAATAGCATTTTGAAAGTAACATTGCATAAAAATAGTATGTTTCGAGAGATTCAAGTATTGTAATATATAAAAGCAAATATCTATTGCGCGTTGGTTTCATTGAAGTAGATATAATACTGTTCTCAATAGCAGATATTTGTACTGTTATACATTATTCTACTTTCAATGAATTCTCAATTGTGATGTACTTTGAATACTTTCAATCTAAAATAATGATATTCCATAGCACGCCTTTGTTATTTGTGCTTTGTTATTTGCATGCTAAAATATTTTAAATATTTGGAAATATTTTGATATAGTGTTGAGCTAATGATCAAGAATTAAAAGTAGCGCTAATAATTTGATAAAATCATGAAAAAAATTATTGAAGCGTAACGACCTTGTCTAACTACACATCAACTATAAAATTATTTTTTATATGCTTTAAATCAATTTCTAATATTGAAGAATGAAATCACTGCTTCCCACGCACAAACATGGAGGGTGCACTGCAGAAATTAAAATCTTTGGAAACCTTCATCTACACTGATATATAAAATAAGTAATATAAACAGAAATATTCGAAATTAGTTTAATCTTCTCAGGATCAAGTAATTGTGATTTTGTAATTATGATTTCACGCCCGAATTCTTAAAGTACTTTATTTGGAAAAAATAGAAATACAATTTTATAGCTTTTTTACAAGTTTAAATGTAATTTATTTTAAAGAATTCTAGTACAAATCTCCATTAAATTTAACTTGTATAAAAAATACACTACCACCCTTCAATGGACGAGTCAAAAATAAAAAATCACAATAGTAACAATTACATGCAGAGAAGAAAAAAAAAAAAAAAAAAAAAAAAAAAAAAAAAAAAAAATCGAAATTCTAAATATAAAAATAATACTCATACCGATAAAAAGACACAGCATAGCAGTTGTCAAACTGCTGTGAAAACTAGTGTAAAAGTATGTGTAAAGATGATATCCTTGTATGGCTTGTGCAGATATGTATTAAACAAATGCATTGTACAAAATACATGTTCCACCGGCACAACAATAGCAAACTGAATCTTTGTCCACCACCGAAAATCTCAAGCCATGGGGATTTTGGACTTGTATGTTTTTTTTTGTTTTTGTTTTTCAGAATTTTTAATAAACTTGTTTAAAGGCAACATATTGCTCTTACTTCTCGGTAATATATATGGCTTTTTTTTACAGTGTGTAAAAAATTTAATAATTTTGATATAATATACGAAATTTAATACAATGCTTCAAAACAAATTATAATGAAACGACAATAACAGATACTCGGTTTTTTAAACTGCACATAATGTTTCTTTTCCCAACAATTCTTATTTTTAAAAGAATGAAAGGTATTAAGTTAATGACAAAATAAACATTACATTCAAATTGCAAATATTTTAAGTGGATAAAGTAAAATGCTTCAAAAACCAATTTTCTAGCTTCTTTAAGAAACTGGATAAAAAAGATTAACTGTTTTAACTTGTTTTCTATATTACCTAAAACTCAATTCTAGGTTCTTATATGGCTGCTATCAGTACAAATTTAAAATGAAATAAAAGCAGAAGATTAAAAATAGAAATGAAATTTATTCTAATCTTATAAGTTTATTTTGCTCTTTACATAGAAGACAAATACGGAACTGTTTATTTTTGATCTGAAAATAAATTTCAAAAACCATAGTATATATAACTAGTATATCAATATTTTAAAATAAAATTTATTAATAACTTTTATTTTTTAAACGAGTCATGCTGTCTCTAAGTTATAAAAAATGTTTATCTACCAAAATATAATATAACCACGAAATTATCGTACAATAACATCTTTCATGTTACACGCGTTTTGAAAAGTGTTCTATATCCTAAACAATCTGAGGAATAATATATTTTTAAGATTTAAAGAAGCAATTATAAAGTTTCTCTTGATGCCGCTGTTTCAGGAAACATTTTCCAGTGGAGTTTGCAGTGCATAAATACCTTTTCTGAACACTGTATATAATTTTTTGGATGCTGTCCATTTTGAATTAAGCATTATAAGCTGCATATTTAAATTTGTATATCCAAGAATAGCAAAACAATATTAATTTTAACGTTAATGTAAATCTCTTCATTACCATGCTTGTATGCGAAATACGTTTGTTTAACATACAAATGCTTACTTGTGAATCAATGGCTTCCAAAATCCTATATTCTGGAATGAGAAAACTCGTGAATATATTACAAAAAATACACAGAAACGTTTCCGAAAATCAATCTTCCAAAAATACAGTTGTTTTTTAAAATGCCTCTTTAAATCTCAAAAATATATTCGATTATAAGATTTCTAATGGTAGAAAAGATTATCAGAACTGCAGGTAACTCGGATGAATTTATTGCGTATTTTCATTCGTAGTTATGTTTTATTTTCCTAAATTAAAAACATCTGTCTTTTTATACAGTGTTAGAGAACAACAGCAATTTGAAATATTATTTACTTAGAAATGTATAGTAGATTCCCTACAATCTGAACTCCGTACTTTCCACCCTATCTATACTAATAAAAGAACAAATCGCTCGTGTGTGTGTGTGTGTGTGCGATGGCTAGCAAATTCTACGACACATACTAGGCTCAAAATGTTTGTGAGAATAACCCTATGTCTCTCCTGATGTACCTGGTTTTCAGAATTTTAAAATTCTAATTATTAACTGAGTAATTAATTAAAAACCGTAACTCACTCTTATTAAAAAGCCATTTATCGAAACCAAACGCTGACTAGATTTGGATCCCGATCGAGGCTAGCACAAGACTGTCTCAATAGCTGTCAGATGAGGCCAGAGTTTTGCAGAAGTTAAAGACATTATGTCTGCTTTGAAAAACACCTGTTTTCATTTTGGATAGTGAATAAAAAACACAGTTTAAAATTTTAATGGAACTTCAAATTTAAATCAAAAAATTATAAAAATACAGCATTTAGAAAATTGAAACTTATGCATCTGGGCCTATATTTGGACACTAATTAAGAATATGTAAATTAAAAAAAAATAGATTCAGAACTTTTTGTTTCATAAAAAAATCGATTTTCAAAAAGAAAAAGAAATGCTTTCTTTTAATATAGAATGAACGCGAATTTGTTAAAATTCGGAAAACGAACTAACCGATTCACTTAAAACTTTCAGGTAAGTTATAACAGCCCTTTGACCACTGTTTCGTAGAGTAATGTTTGTATAGAACATACTGCGCTCTCTGTCGGTTTAAAGTAAAACTAACCACTATTTACGAATAGTAATTTAAGCAAATTTCTTAATTTCTTATTTTAGTCGACTTCCTTATTTTAACACAATCTTTTCGAACCATCTAAATAGACTAGATTTCTATCTTCTACAAAAACGTTTGGACGGGTAGAGATATTTTTTGCAAAATAAAATGTGTGAAAATGTCCACGAAATCAGAAAAAAACTGAGTGTTTTGTCGCGGTTTCGCCCGCTCTTTCGGTACTCATAGACTCCAAAAATCCAACTACGCAAAACTGCACGTACCTTCAATTCAATTTTTTTCTTTCAATTTTATTTAGAAATATAAATACAAAAGGGAATTAAAGGTATAAAATCATACAAATTTAAGGTTCATTTAAGGTTCATTCATCACGAGCCTGAGCGACTCAGCTTGTTTAAAATAATTCTCTATCATAAAATTAGGAATTACTTTGTCAAGGCGTTGGGCGCGGACATATGCTAATAATCTACGATTCGCCTTCATGCCGAGTTCTGTTACAGAAGAAGGATTAAAGGAGGAACCTTTGAGTTTTCGATGCGATAAAAAACACCACCATTTTCAAAGTACCATAACTAAATTAATATGCAATTAAGATTTTGTTTTTATCTTTCTATCTAAGATACATATTCTTTAGTAGTTATATTATATTTTCCTAGATTAAGAAACGCCTGTTTTTTTTACAGTGAACAGAAAACACGGAAAAATCAATCTTGTACATATAAATACAGTATTTTAATTTTGATTTTGAAAATGCATAGTAATACCAGAATTAAAGTTATTAAGTCATGCGTGTAGCATAAAACTGGAAATTGTGCTTATAGAAAATACTTTTTGACCAAAATGTAGCTATAATACACTTATGTATAGCTTAAAACCAAAATATACGCAAAAAATATTGTTTAAAATTTAGTTTTAACACAAAAATTAAAAAATATATATAAATAAAAAACCCTATATATATTTCTCATGTGCTAATTAATAAATAAATAAAATATATCATTTTTTTGGTGTTATCATGCTGTCATGGAAAAATCGAAAATGTTCTTCAATTTTCAAAACTGCAGCTCATACACGGAAAAAACTGTTTTTTTGAAATTACCATGTTTTGGTTCATATAGCTCCATCCAAATATTTTGGTTGGAATGACCAAATTTTGGGTGGACTAATCAAACGATTTGTTGAATTAACAAAATAATTTGGTTAATCTAACTAAAATTTAATCCTTCTAACCAAAATATTTGGATGGAGCTATATGAACCAAAATTTAGTAATTTCAACAAAACAGTTTTTTCCGTGTATAGATTATAAATAACAGGCTGCGCATACTTAAAATTTACTTATCTGAGAAAACACACAGTTTCAATATCCGATTACCGCATGTGTGTAAAGCAGTCTAAAGTTGATTATAACTCAAGAAATAATGCTAATTTTAGAATGCGGATTTTTTCATATTTTTTAGAAATGTCTAAAAATTGAGAAGAAAATATAAACGGAAAATTGATTTTTTGAAAGTTTATACGCCCTGTGAACCTTGCACTTAAAGAAAGAAGCAGATGTATATCAAAAACTTGTTCAGAAACTAAAACCTGCATGTTTCAACTGTTTTATCTTAGATCAAACTTTTCACATTTATGTAAACCTTTATCGATGGGCAGGAAAATAAATTTAAGCTATCTGTTTTAAATTAGGGTCACACTGTGCATTAAGTTTTGGTTAATTTGAAAACTTGATGTACTCATACTGCACAGGAAGCACGATTTTATGTTTCCATGTTTTATATGTTAAACATTATAAAATATATCTTAAATCGCTTACAATATTTTTTTTTCACCGACATCGTTTTCTGGTAATATATTTTAAAGCGTATGCATGTACAATACATAATTAAGATTTAGAAAGTACTAAGACTTAGTACTAAGCCTGTACTAAGACAAAAAAAATTACAGCATGTTTTGGTATAAAAAAAGTGTGTTCTTATGGCATGTGGGTAGCAGAATTTATAGAACTCCATCTTTCCAATTATACGGTCCAAACTTCCGCCGCATTTGACAGAATAATCCGGAGTTTAATCTATAGGGTGTTTTTTTTTTAAACTGACGCTATTGAGAGACTTCTGTAGCCCGTTTTAATAACCAGAATAGCCCTAATCATGGTAAGGGGGCTAATACCGCCACGGGAAAAACGATTCTGTAAAAAACACTACGGTAGGGTAAATTTGGCACTGTTGTAGGCTACGCAGTCGAGAATCAGGATAGAACACCGGTGACAAATGAAAATGCAAATTCATACCTAAGTATGCGACAACAGAGCCATTAAATTAAGCTATAAGCGCGATGTGGTAACGTGAGGCTCATATTCACCCTTAGTTGAAAATTGTTCTAGGAGCTTTTGGCATCCGTTTAGAACCCAAATTATCGCCGCTGTTGTCGCATCACGTGTTTTATGCTCATTCTCGGCTGCGTAGCCTAAAACAGCCCTATATTTCCCATATTGGCTGTATTTTAATTTGTGTTTTCACAATATTTTTTCTCACGGTGTTAATAGTCACCTTAATTAGTTTAGTGACATTCCGGTTATTAAAATGAACTGCAGGTGGCTTTGAATAGCGTCAGTTAAAAAAAAAAAAAAAAAAAAAAAAAAAAAAAAAAAAAAAACTTGTGTTTTTGAAGGTCAATACATAAAAATAAACCGGATTGCTTCAAATAATTGTTTTAAATATATTTCAGTAATATAATATTTGGAAAATAGAGAAAATTTCAGTAATTTGAGTAATTTTATAGAATTTTGTATAGCATTGAAAATAATTTGCAGATATGAATGTACTGAAATCAAGGTTTAAAAAACTTTCCACATGTTTCTTTACTATATTTTTCAAAAAGTTGTAATTTATGTTTTATTTTTGGAATGGTTTCTTTGTAAACCAGTAATATGTTAGTTTAGAGCAAATGTTTTCGTTTTGAAAATAAAACTCATCTATGTCATTAATGAACATATGCATATCTGTTTTTTTTTTCCATTTTCTTTTCTCTTTTGCAGTTGTTTTCAATATTTTTACAACGTGCTTTTAATTTTTTAAGCATCTTATAAAATAGTAAAACTTTTTAAAGTTATTGTGCAAATTTATATCCAATTTCAGCAGTTTATTATATTCCGTTGTAGTGAAGTTATTTCCCCTGAACAGTGTATAGCCAGTTACTATTTTAGAGATACTGGCTTGGCCTTTTTGTTCAACGCTATGTCGCTCGTCTACTGAACAAAGGTTCTCTGGTACAATCATCGCAGGACATGCAACTCATTCCAAAACTGAAGAACCGGATTTGATACGAACCCCCATTCTTCACAGGAGATGGCAACAGCAAATAAATCATCCCCAGAACGTAAAGCTCTTTACATGCTCAACCCACATAGCATCTTATGCCGCGAATCACACATGTGCAGGACAACAATAAACCTGTCACGCCGCGCCTTAAAACGACAGCATTGCTCATCCGATATCGATAACGCGTCTTCTTCAGTGGGGATGGTGTGTGTACCGATGTCATCTTAGCTGAACAGTACATACAGAAGTACTTTTAACTTACCATGTTAAAATAAAATATAGACATCAAAAGCTCACCGTTTACATAAAATGTGATCCTACAAATATAGATGTTAGAGTCTTAAAATAAACATAACTTATTAAACTCCCTAAATGTGTTCGTTTTAAACTTTTAACATCTATATTTTAACGATCAGCTTTTATTACTTATTAATTAACAAGGAGTATAGTAAACTGATAGATCAGTGTTTATACATTTGTTTGTTTTCAACTATGTCTACAAGTAAATATTTATTTTAAACCTTTAATTTAGCTTTAAGAAAAATTGTTAATTAACCTTAACTATAAATAAACATTGAATTGTTTTTATTATAAAAATTGCATAGCCGAAGACATTCCTATCAGATTATATTTTAGGAGTGTGAATATTTAACAGTGCATGCACAAAAATTTCAAATAAAGAGATCAGAATCTCTCTATATCATACATAGATGTCTTCCTACTTCTGGAAAAATATAATACCAGCTGTTAAAAATATTATTCCCATATGCAATACCTTAACAACGGTTATTTCCTATTTTTATAAAAAAAGAAATGGGAATTTTCTCTTTAAAAAAATGTTTTTTAGATGGAAATAAATTTATAAAATATATACAATTTAAGTGAATTGAAAAATTTATATAATTTTTTTTTGTATGCATAAATATATTAAAAATAAAAAAGGTTTATTACACAAATTTTTTAAAACTAATTTTGCTTTGTCTTCTTAATAATTTTCATTATTATATGTTCAGTTTTAACGTCTTATGTCATAGGATTTATTATTTCTGTTTTTATATGCATCAAGCAGATGTTACTGCTCATTAAGAAAATGGACAAAATAAGAAGAAAATCCTGATTTTAGGTACGATCCCTCTGTAAAATGTAACTGAAAAATTTATTTACTGGAACATTGCATACATGTTAATATTTAGTATAAATTGTATTCACATTTGCCAATATATGTTTGTCTTTAATTAATTTAAAAAATAGATATATCAGTATAATGAACTTCCTAATTAGGTACAGATATAAATTTTAAATTAAATAGACTAAATAAGAGACGAAATTAATAATATGATTTGCAAGAAAAAGTAATTTAATGTAATTCACTTTCACTTATAAAATTTTAATTATTAAAAAATAGTTACAAAAATTATGCAAAATATTTTATTAAAGTTACAATATTAATTTTGGGATATTTCGTATAAAATTTTAAATAATGTTCAAATCTGAAATTCTAAATAATGAGTTATTGTAATTTAAAACGGAAGCAAAATACCGAATAAACTACGATTATAACAATTACTAATTACCCATTATACTTTGATGTACAGATAATGACTTTTCATATTTTTTAAAAATGATTATTTTATTTTGACATTATCTAAAATATCTCTCATAATTTGGATATTGTTAAAGATGCGTTCAAACGTTCACAAGAATAATATAAGATAATGATCTTTAGTTTAAAAAAATATTTTCTATCACATTTCATGTGATAACAAACAATAATTGAAAAGTGTTTAGGTAGCAAATAGATTAATTTATTTTTATTCTTCTAGGTTTAAAATATTTTTAAAGATATAAGCTTTAGAAACCCTTTTCAAAAGAGGAGAGAATAATTACTTTGATGCAAAAAGTACTTTGTGATCATCATCAACAGTGAAGTATTTTTTAGAAATGATAACAAAATACATCTCGTCTAGCTTTTGTAGTTATTTACAAAAAATAATGCTTAGGATTTTGATATCTATATCCCATCAGCCGTCACCATATTTTTCATGTATATGAGACTGTTAGAAGTGCACTTTCTGAAAAGTTTCGAAACATTTGTAGAAGTTTGTCATGATTTTTTTTTGTTTAACCTTTGATTATTATATTATATGCATAGGACAGCTTCAGTGTTTATAAAAATATAAATTAATATAAATATAATTGTCAATTTTTGATTCAACGATGTTATTCTAAAGTGAAATTAAATAAACTAAATAACTTTAAATTAACTATAAGAAAGTACAATTTTAAAAGGGAACAAATTTCTTAGGCCATATCAATTTACGTTATTTGTATTAGAATGTAGATAATCCTCCACCATTACATAAAATTTCACAGGGTTTTATAATATTGATATAGGATTGTTCACATATTTACCAACCTTTTTACTAACTCAAAACCTTTTTCTGGTATTTAATAAAAATGTTTTATAAGCTTTAGTTTAAAATTTCAAAACGTTATTCTGTCAATTTTGAAAAAATCAGATTAAAAGGCTTGAATTGTCAAAGAATATTTCTCTTTGGAATCACCAAGTAAATTGTGATGGCATAATGCCATCATATATATTAAAACGTAAACCTTATTCTGTAAGTTCAGTCAAAAATATTCACTCATTTGCGCATGCGTGAAGTTAAAGTTACTAGATCTTCCATTTAGACGAGTCGAAGAGCAGTTCTGGCTAGCACAGTGGTCTAAAGCACCAGTTTAAAGTCCTGAACTTTTGTAGACGCCTCAAATTTGAACCCAATGCCCGACAAAATGATTTCTGTACCATTTTTGGCAATAATTCATTTTGATAATGACATATTTTTTTAAGAGGAGAAGTTATAAGATTTTGATTTTATTATTATTATTATTTGAATGGTTTATCATTGAATAAAATGTAACACTCAAAAATATTTTGAAAAAAATAATAATTTTATATTTAAAATATTGAACATATAATATTTTGCATGTAATTATAAATTAAATAAATTGAGTTGATCTACAACTTTTGTTTTCTGACCACTATCAAGAATATATAGCTGTGTGAGTCAGTAAGAAAAGTAAAGCCATTCTTTTCCGTAAACAACAAAAAAATAAAATAAATAAATAAATAAATAAAACGGAAAGAAAGGAAAATATTCGTATAAGAACTATAAAATATATTATCTTGGTATCCATGGTTTAATATTTATAAAATTGAAGAAAAGGGTAATAAAATTCAAAAAATAAAAAATATATATTATGAATCGTTAGTTGCATCAAATTTCAAAATTAGGCTTTTAGAGAATGATACTGATAAAAAAAAATCATGACAGCTTTTAAAGGTCGTGTAATTAAAAAAATAAAAATAAAAATTGATATTGTTATTGTTATTGATAAAAATAAAGACCATAGTAAGTAAAAATAAATGCTCTGCCAAGTATTTTTTCTGGTAAATTTCTGATAAAAGGCAAGCATAAATGGTTGTAAATTATAAACTTAAAGTTCTTTCACTTCATTCATTAGGTTAGATTGACAGCACCCTCTAGCTCGCCTTCAAAAAATAAGGATCACTTATGCAATATAGAAATTTGTCACGATTTCAATAATTAATTTAAAAGCAACTAATTAAAAATTCAAGAATTTTTCTAATGGAACATTCAAGTTATTTTCAGTCAAATCTTGCTGGGTATTATCTAGTAAACATATTAAGTTAAAAATAATATTTAGATATATATTGAAGAAATTAAAAGTTCTCAAATTCAGACATGTATGAATCAGTTTGGATCAAAGATTGAATTATCGCTTTTTAAACAACTGCCACGTGCAAAATTATTACAGCATAAAAAAATTAATTTTTACATTTAACTTGTCAAGGATTGCCTAATATTCATAAAAACTAAATTTACTACATTTAAAGAATAAATTTAGAATTTAAACTAATTATTTTCAATATATTGGATTGAACTATTTAGAATTCTCAAAAGAGGCAAGATATTGAGTGAAATATTTAGAATGTGGAGGACTATATCCGTCGTGAATTATTATACATTTTAAATAAAAAATTTTATAATGATAATGATTGAATGGTATCAAGTATAAACAAAACTATAAAAATTTCCATGAATTATGAGTATTTTCATTACGACCATAATGATATATTGGGAAAAATTTATTTTAACGATAAGTTTTGGGTAAATAATAATAAATTAATTAATTAATAAATTAATAAATTAATAATTTTATATTGATAACAGAACAAGTTAGAGTTTCAAGAAGAAGAAATGTGCAATATATTCATTGCGGCATATTCTCGATTATGCATTAAATATATTTATTTCATTTTAACTTGAAACAATAGATGTCTGAATCTTATTTTCAATGGAATCGAAGATGAATTAGCTTAATCTAACTTACTGTTCTTCTTTGCATAAGTAAAGAGCGGAGATTTCTAACAACATTTATTACATATTACATGAGATTAGGAAATAGACTAATTTTATAGAGTAAAATGGATTTAGAGATAATATAAATTTAATCATCAAATAAAAATATGTAGCTATTATATTTTAGAAAGCGAAAAGATATTCTATTTTTATACATTATAATTAATATGGGATTGATATTCTATTTTTATACATTATAATTAATATGGGATTATGTAACAGGGTTTTTCAGAATTTCTTTAAGGATTTCTGAAGCAAAATTTGTAAAATTTTTTTTTTTTTTTTTTTTTTTTTTTTTTTTAATGAAATAAATTATTTTTAGTAATTGTAAAATTTTATGATGGAATATATATATATATATATATATATATACAGGGTGAGTCTAAATTGTTTTTACAAAATAATAGGGGAGATAGTACAGATTCAGAAAGAGCAATAATTATCGTGGAACAAAGGATCGCAAACCACCTATTTAGTCACAAATACAGGGTAATTCTTCATAACTGAATTCTTTTTAATGGGTATAATTTTGAGAAAAACAGCAATATTGCAATGAAAATCTAATGATATGCACATTGTTTTGTATGAAATGTGATAACAGCGCGAAAAATTCTTGAAAAAAAGGGTGTCCAAGAAATCGATGATCGTATGGACTGGTAATCGCAGTCCAAATTGTACAGTGTCAAGTGCCTACTTCTGGTACTTATAATGACGATTCCTACCACTTTTTATGTTTTTACATTTACAGTAAAGTTGTACATGTCTGTTAAAATTTTCATTATAATATACTTCAGTTTTCTGAAAATTATGACGCTTTTGTTCTACTCGACGTCACTCGCTTCATATTATCTCCCACTGAATGTGGTTTGCGACCACATGTTGTATGGCGCTTTTTCATCCTGTTGATGCATACTATCAACCTTCTGATTCTGTAAAAACAATTTATACTCACCCCATATGTATATATAATAGAGGTTATATATATAGAGAGAGAGGAAGATAGAGGGAGAGAAAGAATTTGTGAAAAATTGTTCAAGTAGCATTTTGAGAGAAATCGTTTTTATTCATAGAAAAAAAAAATTCTTGAAATATTAAATCAAAGTGCTTTTCAAAATTTCGGAATGAAAAACAGAAGTAAGCAAAATAAATACACATTGTTGCGCAATATAATATATTTGTCTCATTCTTAATCATTCATAAGACATCTTCCTTTTTTTTTTTCTTTTTGGTATCAATATGTCTTTGAAACGTATTTTAAATACGGCATGAGAATTAACCAGAGATGCGGTAATGAATACAAATGAACAAAGATGAATATTCGAGTTTTACTTATTGTATTTCACACACACACACAAAAAACCACAATAAAGAGATTTCTCAAATCAAATATTGTTTGATTAGGAATAAAAACTAATTTAGTAAAAAAAAAAAGATCTTACAAATAAAATGAATTTAAGAAATTAGAGAAAATTCTGTCCGAAATAAAAATCTTCAGTATTATATTTTTATAAAGAAATAATATAATTTTTATTTTTATACTGCAGGAATATTTCGTCCTTGTTTCCGATTTTTTTAAAAAAATTATAAAACAAGTTTCATAAGTTATGGAATGTAAATTTTTTGATGGATTTTATTATTCGAATAATATATATCAGCGACTAGAAAATTTTGAAATAATGCACAATATTTAAAATATTGATAATATATGTATTCATAACATAGAATTTTATATTTATTTTTCCATATATATTTTATTTTGTATAGGAATTTGTAGAAATTTTTTTTTTATAGAAAAAATTTTAGTTTTTAACAATAGAAAAATATAGTATAATTTAATGCACTATATTGTTTTCAGAAAAGTGATTGGTTAATGATAACAGAATTAACATATTGCATAATACTGTACTGTATATCTAACTTTATCGCATTCTTGATCATCCCGTAAATCACTCTAAATATTCTCCAAATACAAAGACTAATCAGCTATCACAAAAAATCACTAATCTAAGATTTTTATTTCGGTCAAACATGTTTTTAAGGCATGTAATTTTAAGCCCAGCATTCAAAAGAATTTCTCGAAAATTGGGAAAACATGTAAGCTTACACTGTAAAAAAAAATCGGTAAAGTTACTAAAGTTTTTCTAGGAAACTGGGATTCCTAGAACTTTTTATGTAACGACAACAACAAAAATTCCTGTAACAGATGCTGTTACAGAAATTTTTGTTTCACATCACTACCTCTAAATACAAAAAAAAAAAAAAAAAAAAAAAAAAAGATGTCAGGAAAAAATGCAGATGAAATGAATTTGTTGCCTTATTCTTAAAAAAATTACACCACAAAACATCGAAAAAGAATATATTTACTACATTTAAATTATATATATCATTTTACATAGAGTATATGTTACCGGGCAAAACCCGATTTCAGGCCAAACTAGTTTCGCCGAACGCATATAGGATAAACTAGTTTGGCCTGCTATTCAATGTTCTGAACTAGTTTAGTCTAACCCAATCTAGTTTATCTTACACTGTAAAAAAAAATCTGTAAAGTTACTAAAGTTTTTCTAGGAAACTGGGATTCCAAGAAATTTTTATGTAACGGCAACAAGAAAAAATCCTGTAACAGCGTATGTTACAGGAATTTTTCTTGTTGCCGTTACATAAAGATTTCTTGGAATCCCATTTTCCTAGAAAAACTTTAGTAACTTTACAGATTTTTTTTTACAGTGTAGGCGAATTTATTTTGACGTAATGTTATTGATCCCAGTGAAAGCCACGGCATGAAGGTCGCTTTATCTCTTACGCCAACTTCCAAGCAGGTGCCGAATCCAAAACATGGGTTTTCCTTAAAAAGACGCCGGCACTGCCGTTTGGAGCAATAACACTGCGCCAAATTGAATTGGTCTAAGATAAACTATATTGATCTAGTTTAGAGTATTAGGTGTCTAAGATAAACTAGATTGATCTAGTTTAGAGTATTAGGTGTCTAAGATAAACTAGATTGATCTAGTTTATCTTAGTATTGGCTGTTTCTTCAGCTTGCTTCCTTTCCCTTATCTCCCATTTCAGTTTAAGACACTACATTTTAAGAAATTTTGAGATAATTCTGACAGATTGATTTTAAGACTAAATTAGGAATTTCAGGAAGTATTTATAAGATGACTACTGGTTATGATAATTTTAAAGCACATAATTCCAAAAACGATAAAACAAAGAATATTTACATTTCAACATCAGATTCTAAACCATTATGAAGAAATTCTGAAAAAAAACATACGTGGTAATTACACTGGCCTCCAAAAGTTAAGATACACGGATTAAATGCGTTCGATTGCACACGTTTTGTCGAATATCTACAAAACTTATTGGCGAATTGTTCTTGAACTTCTGAGATGAAAAGAACATGTTTCATTTCATATTTCTCGGTGAAGATTTAGTCGGGGGTACAATTGGGGGGCTAATAATAAATTTAATAATAAAATAATATTTGCGATCACCTATGTAACAGGAAAGGCTGGAAATGGTTTGTCACTGTGGTAAATGACTATTTGGGTCCTGTTCAACGTTTGTATGCATTTGTGTAAGCATAGCACTCATATTCGTGAAGATGTTAACGTTTTTGTGAAAAACGCAAACGGTTTTTTTTAATAGCATATAGAGTTTTCAACCAAATTTAACACAACTTTCCAAAAACCTGACAAAGAACAGTAGAAACAGTATACTGCAATTAAAACATGAATATAGTGAAAATTTGATAAGATATGGGCATTTTTATGAGATAATTTTTAACTGCGCATGTGCGGAAGATTTCAAAATTTTTATTTCATAATTTGGTACTCAGTTTTTTGGGGCAACTTCTATAAAAAGTGCAGTCAAATGTTGTGAAAACTTAGAAAGATGTAGTAAGGTGATTGAAAAGTTGTGTAAAATCCCTTATAATAAAGCTATTTTTAGGAAGCAACTCACTATATCGACCCTATCTTTGTGAATTTTTGAGATATTTGACTAGACTTTTTATATAAGTTGCCCTAAATATCTGGTTACCAAATTCTGAAATAAAAACTTTGAAATCTGCCGCGCATGCGCAGTTAAAAATTATGTCATAAAAATGCCCATATCTCATCAAATATTCAATATATTCATGTTTTAATTGCAGTATACTGTTTCTACTGTTCTTTGTCAGGTTTTTGGAAAGTTGTGTTAAATTTGATTGAAAACTCTGCATGCTATATAAAAAAAAAAAGTTTGAGTTTTTCACAAAAACGTTAACATCTTCACGAATATGAGTGCTATGTTTACACAAATGCATACAAATGTTGAACAGGACCCAAATAGTCATTTACCCTTGTGACAAACCATTTCCTTCCTTTCCTCTTACATAGGTTATCACAAATATTATTTTATTATTAAATTTATTATTAGCCCCCTAATTGTACTCCCGACTAAATCTTCACCGATAAATATGAAATGAAACATGTTCTTTTCATCCCAGAAGTTCAAGAACAATTCGCCAATAAGTTTTGTAGATATTTGACAAAACGTGTGCAATCGAACGCATTTAGTCCGTGTACCTTAACTTTTGGAGGTCAGTGTATTATAAGTGCGCACTTGAATACTCTTGATATAATAATTATTGACACTCGAGTAGAAATAAGAATAGTGACAATTGTAAAGGAATAACCGTGATCTGTGCTGCATAGAAGGACTATTATGTACAAAATATCAATGGGGATAATGTTTTTTACACTAAATTGATAAAATAAATGTCTTGAGATAAGGCCTGTACAAATTGTGTATTCTTAGTCAGTAAGCTCCAAGTCTGGAACGTTATCTTGAAAGATATGTTGACTGCTTTCGATTAGTCTAATACACTGAATTACTTTTTGTAATTGGAAAAGAACAATACGGAGATTACTTAAAATACATTTACCTGATGAAGATAATTTTATAGGCAAAACTTGATTTTGAGATCAGTGGTCTCCAAGCACTATGCATGCACTACTGAAAGAATTATACTTACGTCTGAAATATTGGTTAACGCGAAAGGCATGACGCAGAGCTACCAATTTATACGCTGTTATGAAACTACTACTTTGGTACGAATATCTGAAAATAGCAATCTTTGCCCTATTTAATCTGAGAAATTCCACAAACGACTAATGTTGAGGAGATTACTATTCGGAAACACTAGTAACAGATTAGCATAAAAATTAGCAGTTATACTTCGTAACTTTCGCGACAAACCCCTCTCCCAAAATGATGTTACACAATTTTTTTTTTGTAATTCAAAATAAATTTCCGATTTTTACAATATAGATTTACTTTTGCTCTATTCCTTTAAGACCTGACATTCACAATTGTGTAAGTGATCCTGAAGTAAAAGAAAAAACAATTTCCTCTTTTTGTCCGATTTCAAGTCGAGCCTGCATTCACACAATTGTGTGGTTCCTTACTCAGCATAACCTGACATCGGTTATTTTGTTAAATACTATTTTAAATCAAATATGTTCCTATTACTTAGAGGAAACCGCCAAAAATCTTAGTTCCTATCAAAAATCTTCAGGTCCTAAATTGTTATTTTTCCTATTTTCGTTAGAGAATTGCTAATTGAAGATTGTGTTCTGAGCTGCAATGATTTTCTTCATTGACTTCAGGGGACCATGTAAGCAAAATTAGGCAAAATTTATTGGGTCAACGATATTTCTAATTCATTGTTTTTGAAGCTGAGGCAAGTTCACTTTGAATATAATTATTTTTTACATTGCATATTATTTACAAGAAAAATTAAAATTTCATCAGGAATATTTGAAAAATCTTTACTGGACAAATAAATAACAAACAAAAGTTGTTTTGTTAATGTCTGTATTACATTATATGAGTACACTTATACCGATTTCCATAAGGCATTACCGTATCAAAAATGAGGGTATTTATGCATGTCTATGCTTCTAATACTTGTTAAACCGTCATAATACTCATACCAGCAATAACAGCATTATAACTGTTTAACAAGTAATTATAAGTACAGACAGGCATAAATACTCCATTTGTTAATACAGTAAAGCCTGATGAAAATGATGTAAGTGAAAACATGTAATCTTTACTTTATAAATTAAGAAATATATTTATATGTATACCAGCTTATTACTGAATATAACTCTTTCCACTGTTTCCTATAAAATTAAATTTATTCTTTCTTTTATCGTAACATTTCTAAAGAAGAATGAAATACAAGAAAAAAAAATCAATAATAAAATAAAATAAATATTCATTTTTTCGTTATTATAATTATATACCTTTTAAAGAAAATCAACGTTTCCAATAAAATATTGCTTTTGAAACTGAAGCATGTCCATTGGCGCTTACAAAAACAAAGATTTTTTTCTTCAGCTAACACTGATAACCATTATTGCATATTAAATTAACATGCACTAAGACCACAAACATACAAAATAAGTCTATTATTGCTTACGAATATTTTTAAACCCATTCATATACAATACTTTAACTATCTAACAATAACATAAAATGCATTTGAACCAATTTGAAAATCAACGGCTCATATATCCTTTCTTCAATTTTGTCTGAAATCAATAAATATCTGGATCTTTTTTTCTGTATGTAAGAAGACGAATTAACTCAATGTGATTTATTGTTTTTACTGAAAAATATCAATACGGAGACTACGCAAATCAAACCCCTTTATTCGATTCGGAATAAAGTAAAATTCATTGAAGAAAAATATTCTTTTACACAAAAGAATTTCGTGTATTCGAAAAATTTAGAAATTAAAAAAAAAATTATAACCGACTACTTAAAAAAAAAAAAAAAAAAAAAAAAAATGAAAATTGGTATTCAGAATTGTAAACAGTAGGATTACTTTTTTGTATTATTGAAGTGAATAGAGAACTGAGCTGAATAGTGTGATAAAATTGCACAATACTGTGCAATATATTCACTCAGCGGTTTTCTCGATTATCCATTAAATTTTATTCCCTCATTTTTTTCTAAAATCAATGTATGTTTGAATCTTATTTTCAGTGTGAGGGAAGACATTTAAGCCTAATAAGTCTTGTTATCTTCATTGGAAAAGAACAATACGGAGATTAGTGAAATCAGATTTTATCTGATAAGGAATAAAATTAATTTCATATATGACATTGTATTTGGATAAAAAATGGTTTTGTATCTTAACAGTTTTTCTTGTTGGAATAAAACTTTTTTTAGGAATGCGCTCTCGGGTGAAATATTGTTGCTATGTTCAAAGTTACAGAATTAGAAGAACTGATTAGAAGAACTTCATTGACTGACAAAAATTGAAAGAAAAATGAGATGTTACACTCTCAGGAAAAACTGTAAATACATGATCGTTTGCACTTCAATTTTCAAGGGCAACATCCTTATTTGATGAAAAACGGTCTGATACATTAAATAAGCGGCCTTATCCCTTAGATACATAGAAAATTAAGGGCAATCTACATATTTTTACAGTTCTAGCCCATCTATTAGCAAAAATACGGATTGGTAATTGGACATGGATTTTTTTTTTTCTTTTTACGGGGTGTGACTGTATTCTCTGCTGCCGGCATCTGCCCGTAATTTTACAGGGATATTTTTGTGTGTGTACTGGGGTATTCATAAAAACAATTGCTTCTTTGTTTTGTTATATATCTATAGGTTTTTATTTACATGTACTAAATTACATAAAGAATAATTGCTAAATTTGTTCTTTGAAAATATATTCTTATAAAAATTTAAGGATAAATTGAATAGAACTGATCACATTGAATATACTGAACAGTGCTATGCAATATATTTGCATTTCTGAATGCATTATCTAATCTTTCTTTACGTACGTCTTAATTCGTAGATGTCTCAATATTAATTTAAGTGTTATCAAGAACGATTATTCTAATTTTATTTTTTCTGTTCAGCTGGAAAAGAAGACTTTGAAAATTACTCAAGCGGGCACAGGACACTGTAAAAAAAATTCCGCAACGTTCCTGGGAAAAAATGGGCAGCTGAGTTGCCCATTATTTCCAAGAAACATTTCTTGAAAATGACTGGAACTTTACTGTATATGTTAAAAACTTTCTACAGAAATGCCAGTAAGTTTCCTGCGAAATACCAAGAATATTTCTTTTCAAATGAAAATCAAATTTCGAAGTAATTGCTTAAAAGGCGCAAAGGCCAACATAGTGAAAAAGATTCCAAGCCGGGACTCGAACCCGGGCCATCAGTATAGCGCACTGACGTTCTACCGACTAAACCACTTGAAACGATACACAGATCGGAAAATTTCTCACTATTGTATGTTGGCAAGGCTACAAACGCAGCACAAGATGTAATATTTATTTATGATAATTTCCATGTGTAATTTCCATTATTATATATTATAATTTCCATGTATTAATATAGGAATATTTCTGTTGACAGCAAAACATTACTGACATTTCACAGCATGCGGGATCCGCAGACGATTTTTACATTTCCAGTTGACAATTTTCGCTTTATTATCATTATTTGTTAGAATGAAAAAATATTTTGAAATTGACATCAAAATTATTATTTATAATTTACACGAAAAAATAAATTTTCAGTTAAAATTCAATAAAGTAAATATTTTCATGAAAAAAAAACCTAAACGTAATTGTATATTTTTTCCGAAAATAAAAAAAAAATTCAAATTTGCAGCAATTCAAAGTGTCAAATATATATCAAATTTAAATCAAATTGTAATAAAGTGTTAAAATATAAAATTAATTAAAAAAGAAAACAAAAAGTCCAGAGGTAGCATCGAACTCGGGCCGTACAGGTGGCGTGCGAGCTTTCTGCGTCCACACCACGAAAGACACGTTGAGGGATGTAAACTAATGGGTATTTGAAACGTATGCTAAACCTCGGCATCTAATTTCTGAAAATCTAAGTCCCATTTGAAGAAATCCTTTCACAAGAATAATTAGAGATAAGAACTCTAAAACATACTTTAAATTAATCAAAATCGGTGAGAATCATGTTTGATGGTCCCCTGGTTAATGGAGATCCAAATAATAGGTGTATTTTTTTTACACGGTCTGCTCCTTAAACATTTCACAGACAAGTACGAGAGATTGATTTATTTGCATTCCATATTGATTTTTTTTACATTCATTTAAGGAATTCTTTTTCGACACTCGCGCGCGAGCAACGGATTATAGCAAAAAAATAATAAATGGCGGCCGCAGCGTTTTGCTGTTTCCAACTTTTGTTCAGGAACGTTTCAGATAAGAAAACCAGAATTTCACAGGAAAGAGCTAAATTATTCTGAAAACCTGAGAAAAGGCGAAACGTTCCTGGATTTTACATGGAAAGTTACCATTTTTTTTTACAGTGGACCTTTGAATTTATCGAAATGAGCAAAACATCCCCTATTTCAAATTAAGAAAACACATATAATATACAATTAAGACCTCTTTTTTTCCTATCTGACTAAAGTATATAATCTTAGCTATATTATACAGAAAATTAAATGTTATATACACAGAATTAATACTTAAATTTTAAATTTAAATTCATCTCATTAACGCGTGAATTAAGATCATTAAGTACAGCGCGCATGATAATAATCTAAATTAGGCATATAGAAAACAATTTTTGAACAAAATAGATTCATAACACACGAACTTCTAAATGAAAACCAAGATTTATGCAGAAATTTTTGTTTAAAATTTAATTTTAGCACAAAAAAATACAAAATATTAAAGTTTTCGTTCCTAAGTTTTTAGAGTGAAAAACAAACACTCAAGTTATGTGAATTTTTTTGGTTTTAACATGAAGACAATAAAGATATGCATATTTTGTTAATTGTTTAAAGCTGTAGCTTATATTGTTTGAAAGTAACAGTGCGCGGAAACTCTAAATTTACTAATCTGAGAAAACGCATTTTAAAGATTCAATATGAACGTACTTTCAAACTATCATCGGCTATAAATGATTATAACTCAAGAAATAAGGTAAAATTTTTAATGGTCTTTTTTGCATATTGTTGAGAAATTTTTTAAAATTCAGAATAAAACAAAATCTGAAAACTGATTTTTTGAAAATTTAAAGGACCCAATAATAACACTTAATTTCACTAGAAGAGGTACTAATTTCATTGAAAAACTCCGTTTTGAGATAAAGTGAATTTGTTCCTTAGACAAATATATTTTTCAGATATTATTTCTTTTTAAATAAGTATTTAAATTTTTATGCAATACGATAACTTTCTTTCCTACTTTTTAAAATAAGTATTTAAATTTTTATGGAATAGGATAACTTTCTTTCCTACTTACAGATTTCATCTCTGACTCTATAAAAGACAAAATATGAAAAGGTTGTGAGACGAAATATTCTTGGTAAACTACCAGATTTTGTGATTCAAATAATAAACTTCAATGGGGGAAAAAAGGTTGAATTGTTCCATAAAAAAAACTATAGTTAGTTACAGATTACTTAGAGATTTGTGGAAATGGTTCTATAATCAGATGAACTTGATTTTTAAATATTAGTCTTTTTAAAAAGTTCTTCTGGACATAGTCTGATAAGGTTTACATTGTTAATTAGATAATTTTTCAGGGATGATTTTAGTATATTGCAAATCGTTCTTTTGTTCTTTCCCAAATAAAAGAATAAATGATCAACTAAAAGAGTTGGTTCTGAAGAGTGAAAATTTTGTCAGGAATATTAGAAAATATAATCGTGCAATGGCGTTCGTCTCGTTTTCAGCAATATGGAAGAAAATTTAATATCAGGCAAAGGTCCATATTGTTTTTAAATACAAGTTGAAATTTACCTATATATTTCGTTCATTTCAAGGTGTTTGGAGTATCCGACCAGCATAACGGGTGAAGTTTGATAGTCTCTCTCTCACTGCAGCGAGATCGCGCCAGCGATAGGATTAAACTCCGGGGAGGGGGGCGGGGACGTGTGACGTGGTGAGAGGATTATTCACTGAAATGCGGAAGGTTTATTAAGAAAACTGAATGACGACGGCAAACTTACAAGGCATCATGGGATAGGGAACGAATAAGGTAAAATGATATTAAATAAACATTCGAAAGAAAAAAAATTAATGTCTCAAAATATAAAAGAATAAAATGAATTAGTTCGTTTTACAAAGAAGTACAGTTATTAAGGGATTAACTTTTTTAGAATAATAAATAAAAGTATGCGATAGATTAAAAACATAGGATTAAAATAAAAAGGGTATTTAAGATATTATTAAAAGATAGGTTAAAAAAAGGTAGATATTATAAGGATTTGGAATAAATTAACTTAGTTAATAAAGCGAAAGTTTTTATTACTACATATATATATATATATATATATATATATATATATATATATATATATAAGATTTTATAGAGAAAAAAAAATCTTAAGATGCATTTTGAGATAAAACAGTTTTATGCATAGACTTTTAGTATTATCTTCAGTGAATTATAAATTTTTCGAAGGAGTGAACTGAACAGACGGGGGAAGAGTAAATACATGGCACAATCCCGTTCAATATATTCTCTCATCCACATTGCCGATCATTCATTAAATATCCGCTCTTAACCTTATTCTGATTCAATAGATTTCTGGATCTTATTTTCCGTATGGACGGAGATGAAATAGCCAAGTTCAACAAACTCTTCTTGTTTGAACAGAACGATACGAAGATATCCCAAATCACATTCTATCTCATTAGGAATAAGCCTACTTTATAGAAGGAAACGTGTTTGGAAATAGAAGGATTTAGAGGTGAAATAAAAATATTCAATAATGATTATTTGTTAAAAAATTTCATGGGTTTCAAAATTTTATGCAGTGAAATTCCTTTTTTACGATTTTATTAAACCAATATTTTTTAAGATTGTGTTCTGAGACGGAATTTCTTTCGAGTTACACATAATGTTAGGAATTAAAAAGAAAGTTCTACTTATTGAAGAATGTTGAAAAACAGACCATTACTCATGTCTTATAAAATAGAATTTGTTTTCGTATATATTTTTACATTTTTATTTTAGAAAAGAATTTCAGAGAAAAATCTTTAACAATGCAATTTCGGATAAAATAGTCTTATACAAAAAATAAAAAAATAAATAAAAATAAAAAAGAAAGAAATAAGAAAAAAGAGAAAAAAATTAGCTTGAAATCTATCGTGATTTATAAAAATTTTTGAAAGAGAAGAATTAGCTGATGGAAATTTATATATTTACTTTCAGAATGTGTTATATGTTCTGAGAGTGAACATTCTTAGTGATTCACAAAGTTTAGGATTGAAATAAAATGTTTTAATCATTGACAAAAGTTTAAAAACATAACTGTACTCATGTATTCAAAGAACAGAATTCATTTTCGTATATATTTTTAATTTCAATAATAATTTACAGATAATTTTTTTTAGATGAAGTTAAATTTGAGAAGAAATTCCTTTATGTGTAGAAAAAAAATTGGCTTGAAATCTTCTATACTTTATAAAAGAAATTCTAAAGAGAAAAAATAAATGGAATCAGATATTTGTTTCTTTCAGAATGTGTTTTGTGAGTAAATATTCTTAGTTTTACAAAAAAAATTTACAAAAAAATTGAAATAATAAGTTTTAGTTATTGAAGAAATTTTAGAAACAGAACATTACTCATATATTCATAAAATATAATTTATTGTCTTATATATTTTTATTCAAAATTAGAATTTAAACAGAAAATTAGAAGTTACATGATTAAAAACTTTTAAGGATGTAAATTTAGATTATGTAATATAAAATGTAATTATGTATATAAAATATATTGGCTTGAAATCTTCCCTGATTTGTAAAATTTTCGAAAGAGGCAATGTAAATCGAAATCTATATATTAACTTTGTCGCATTTCCGATTATTCAAATATTCCGATTATTGAAATATGTTTTCTTCCTTTTATTCTGAATCAATACATCTTAGCTTATTATATCTCGCTTGACAGAATACAATATAGCCTAATTTAATGTACATTATTCGACTGGAAAAAAGTTATAAGAATATTACTCAAATCGCATATCATCTGATTGGGAAAGAAGCTAATTTTGTAGAAAGAAAATTTCTTTGGGGGTAAAATGACTTTTTACATAAAAAATATGTATAAAATAAAAATATTCAAATTTTATTATTTAAGAAGAAATAATAAGAATTAAATTTTTACACATTGGGATTGCATTTTCCCCTTTATCTTTGATATTTAGTGGGGCCTGTGAAAAGCAAAATATTTAAAATTTCTTATAAGATTGAATATTTTTGTCATGTAGAACATTCAAAATCGGAATTATAAATTTATATCTTAAAAATGTGATATTAAAGATTATTGTTGTATTAAAACAATGGAATTTCATCTTTCTTTTTAATATAAAATTTTATTGAGAAACATTTCTAAGAAAGTACAGAAAGTACTTTAGTTAAATGTACGAGGGGGGGGGGGGGAGTCGGAAAATATGTTTCCTCTGGCGACTGCGGACAGAGGTGTGTATGAAAGACAAAAAATGTAATGAGACATTAAAGATAAAACATAACTTTATTTTTCCAGATAAGTACCAAGTACATTGAGACATTTATCATATCACTTTATAAGCTTTAAAAAGCCCTCCAGGAAAAATCAGGGCTTTGCATACGGACGAAGCGTTGAACTGCTATGTGCGAAAGATGACACAGCAGGTGAACTCGAACGTGCAAGACACCGATACACCATTGGGTACACCATCTGCTTGATCGCGGTCGATCTCTACCCAATGGTGTATCGGCGTCTAGCACGTTCGAGTTCACGGCTTTGGGCGAAAGACGACACAGCAGGTGAACTCGAACGTGCAAGACACCGATACACCATTGGGTACACCATCTGCTTAATCGCGGCCGGCCTCTACCGAATGGTGTATCGTTGTCTTGCATGTTCGAGTTCACCTACTGTTTAGTCTTTCGCGCATAGTCGTTCAACGCCTCGTCCGTATGCAAAGCCCTCATTTTTTCATGGAGGGCTTTTTGAAGCTTATATAGCGGTATAATAAAGTGTCTCAATGTACTTGGTACTTATGTGGAAAAATAAAGTTATGTTTTATATTTGATGTCTCATTACATTTTTTGTCTTTTATA
The DNA here is from genome assembly GCA_963932465.1 of Maratus speciosus. Classification (NCBI taxonomy): domain Eukaryota; kingdom Metazoa; phylum Arthropoda; class Arachnida; order Araneae; family Salticidae; genus Maratus; species Maratus speciosus. Next base: position 65,788,704 of record OZ010789.1, read on the forward strand.
CACACCTCTGTCCACAGTCACCAGGGGAAACTTATTTTCCGACTCACCCTCGTATGTAATGAACAAAATTTGACTTGAAATTTTAATTTTAAGTATTAGTAAAATGAGTTAGTAAAATGATATAGTTAAATGACCCATTACTTAAATAATCCATTTGTTATTTTTTATCTTGAATCAGTTCCTCCTTGGATGTTATTTTTCGTGTGAACGTAGACGAATCAGAATAATTTGATTGACTTCTCTTGATTCTGAAATAATATTGTGAAGTCATATTTTAACAAATATCAAATCATATTTTAACCTAATTAGAAAAGAAGATAATTTCAGAAAAAAAAAAAAGGTTTTATAGATTGGGAAATTTTAGAAATTAATAAAAATATCTAGTCTTCATTTCACTTACAAGGAGACAGCAAGGGTGTGTATATCCAAATCAATGCAAGATTTTGTGTGTAAAGAGCAGAGTTGGGCAAATTTATAATCTCAATTATCCTCACTGAAATCACAAGTTAATTGCATGTAATTGATTATACTACTTAGACACACTCAAAGATAGACATTTTGTCAAATAATGGGATGGGGGCAGTTCCGATTGTATTGATGCAAGAATTTCTTACGGTATGTAATTTTAACTATAATCAATTACATACAATAAAATTGTAATTACGCATCAGATAATTGAAATTACAAATTTGCCCAACTCTGGTAAATAGTACTCAGTAAGAGAACTCAGATGACCAAATCGTAGCGCGCACTACTCAATAGTTATTAAGAAAAAAATTAAGTTGGAAATTATTTTTTTCTTTTATTACTATACGATAATTTGTTATGATAAATTCTCTTACAGTTAGTTAGACACTTCTAACTTGCGTAAAGCTCTTGCACATTTTTATCAAACACATTAATAATAGTAAATATAAACTCTTGGATGAAATTTTGTTACATATAATAAATGAATATAAAACATTACAGTAAAATTCATGTCAGTAGACGTGGCTTCCCATTCCTGTCTTCCCTTGGATTTTTACAATTATTTCTAATGGTAAAGAAAAAAAAAATTAAGCCAATAATGAAAAAAATTTTTTTATGTTTTTCTAAAAAATGTCACTCATGTTTCCCTTAACCTTTAAAGGGCGGAGGCTAGTCTAGCTACCTAATCTTAATTACAAAACTGACAAAGGGTATCAAGAATATTTTAATAAAACTTTGCTTTTGTAATGAAAGTGCAAAACAGCGAGTTTTTCTTTCCTAAGAAATTCGTTTGAAAATTCTGGTGTCAGTCAATTACTTCATCATTTTACTAACAGAGTTCTCCTGGCCCTGAAAGGGCGTGTTTTGTGTGCGAACACACTCAAAAAAAAGTTATTTTTTTTTCTCAATAACTACAAAGTAGTGCGCGCTACGGCTTGGTCATACGAGTTCTCTTACACAATACTGATTACACACATAACCTTACTTTAATTTGAATACCCCACACCCTTGCAATCTCCTTGTTAGAAAGGAAGAAAAAGACCTTACATTTTACACAGTTGGATTAATTTTTTTTTTTTTTTTGAGAATTCGTAAAACACAATTTATAAGATTATGTAAGGACATAAAATATTCTTGTAGAATTTTAAAATTCAAATAGTAAATTTCAGCGACTGGAAAAAATTATAAAAGAGTTAAAGTACTTCAGATTAGTTCCCTTCTTTTTTAACCCTTTCCATCGTAGTTGAAAAATATTGACTTCGGTTTGTCCATCTGGCGTCTGGCTATCCGTGCTCTAAGTCTCGTTAATATAAGTATACTTGCGAATAAATTACTAGGGTAAAGTGCCCATATTTTCGTCCCCCAGTCACGTTTAGGCCTTATATGTTGTAATTTTGAGTGAAAACGTGCCAATTTTGGATTTTACATAGACTAACTACCCACGCACCTAGAAACATAGGCAAATATCGTACAAAAAATTTTTAAGAGTGCGAATAATTGTTTCTTCAACAGTATCTAAAAAAATGCAAAGAAAAAAATATTCCCAATTTTGTCCACCCCCCCCCCAAAAAAAAAAAAAAAAAAAAAAAAATCCAATACGCCGAGGCTTCACTTATAATTAAATCAAAATTATTTCTAAATGAGTAAGTAATTTAATTTACATTAAAGTAAGGCACTGAGAAATGTACTAATTATCAGTGGAAGAATAACATAACGAAACATTAGCCATCCAAACATGCGGAAAAATTGAAAACATTATCAGGAAAAAGCATTCCTAGTTTCGTCCGCTGGACGAAAATAAGAACTGCAGGGGGGACGAAAATAGGAACACTCTACTTCCCAATATGGCGGAGCTTCAGTTCCCATAAGATGAACTGAGCGTTTTAAAACTCACTGTATATTAATATAAGCATCTTATCTACGTAAAATATTCAATTAATAAGAAATAAATACTTGCAGTACAGTAAGAAAAGTTCTACAAACGACGCTATAAGAACTCAGGTCTTCTAAAAATAGGAAATTCGGTGTCTTTAATTTATGCATGCGTCTTGGCGAATGAAAATTTCAATACTGACCCCTTTAACTTTCCATATCCTGTGCAATTCTTCACAGGAGAAGTTAATTGGGACGGAATTAGGAAAATGAATGAAATATGAGCACTTTTCCCTATATGTTAATGATGTTTACTGTATCATATTCGCTATTGTAAATGAAGTGTGTAACATTTATTGTTCGTTTAAAAGGACATTTAGAAGAATTCTGTTACTTCATGATTTAAGGGGAAAATATCTCGGTGTTTGAATTCATGATGTCACACAAAAGAATTTGGTCACATAGTCGTCTACGGGGAAACAAACTGTCTGAATAATATTTTAACTATGTTACACAGTTGTAAACGTAATGAAATTTACATACATTGCAGAGATTTTCTAAGGTTTCTTGGCGTAGAAATATGACGCGCATAGCATTTATCGTTTATTTAGAGATACACATAAAATATTTCTGACAGCGTACTGTCGATTAGAGATAATTGCTTTAAGTGTGTTTTGTTTTATATCACGTATTTTTAATTAAAAATTTTTTTTGCATACTACATGGCGTGTGTAAATTCTACAGAACATGTATACTCTAAAAAAGAGAATTTGTTACTACGAGAAAAATTAAAAAGAAAAATTAAATGGAATTAGATATTTTTTCTTTCAGAATGTGTTCCGAGAGTAAATATTCTTAATTTTACACAAAAATTAGGTTTGAAATAATAGGTTTTTGTTATTGAAGAAATTTTAGAAACAGAACATTACTCATATATTCAAAAAATGAAATTTATTGTCTTATATATATTTTTTTTTAATTATAATTTAAACAGAAGATTAGAATTTACATGATTAAAAACTTTTAAGGATGTAAATTTAGACTATGTAATATAAAATGTAATTACTTTATGTATATAAAAAATATATGCTTGAAATATTCCCTGATTTGTAAAATTTTTGAAAGAGAGAAAATAAATCGAAATCTACATATTAACTTTGTCGCATTTCCGATTATTGAAATATGTTTTTTTCATTTTATTCTGAATCAAAGATCTGAGCTTATTATATTTCGCATGAAAGAATACAATATAGCATAATTTAACGTACATTATTCGACTGAAAAAAAGCTATATGAATATTACTCAAATCGCATACCATCTGATTGGGAAAGAGGCTGATTTTGTAGAAAGAAAATTTCTTTGGAGTTAAAATGATTTTTACATAAAAAATAGGTATAAAATAAAAATATTAATAATTTATTATTCAAGAAGAAATAATAAGATTTAAGTTTTTACACACTGGTATTGCATTTTCCCCTTTATCTTCCGATATTTAGTGGGGCCTATGAAAAGCAAAATATTTAAAATTTCTTATAAGATTGAATATTTTTGTCATATAGAATATTCAAAATTGGAATTAAAATTTATATCTTAAAAATGTGGAATGAAAGATTATTTTTGCTGAAAGTACTTTAGAAAAAATGTATGTAATGAACAAAATTTGACTTGAAATTTTAATATTCAGTATTAGTAAAATGAGTTCGTAAGATGAATTAGTTAAATGACCCATTACTTAAATAATCCATTTGTTATTTTTTTATCTTGAATCAGCTCCTCCTTGGATGTTATTTTTCGTGTGAACAAAGATGAATCAGAATAATTTGATTTACTTCTCTTGATTCTGAAATAATATTGTGAAGTCATATTTTAACAAATATCAAATCATATTTTAAGACTAATTAGAAAGGAAGGTAATTTCAGAAAAAAAAATGGTTTTATAGATTGGGAAATTTAGAATTTAATAAAAATATCTAGCCTTCATTTCACTTACAAGGAGACGGAAAGGGTGTGGGGTATCCAAATCAAAGCAAGGTTTGGTGAGTAAATAGTACTCAGTAAGAGAACTCACTTAGTTAGACACTTCTAACTTGCGTGATGTTCTTGCACAGTTTCATCAAACACATTAATAATATTACATATAAACTCTTGGATGAAATTTTGTTACATATAATAAATTAAAATATTAGAGTAAACTTCATGTCAGTGGGCTTGGCGTCCCATTCTTGTCTTCCCTTGAATTTTTACAATTAGTTCTAATGGTTAGAAAAAACAAAAAATTGGGCACGCCAATGGATTCAGGAAGGTTCAAAGAATTTTTTAAGCCAATATTAAAAAAAAATAAATATTTTTTTTTTCAAAAAGTATCACTTATGTATCCCCTTAAACCTTTAAAGGGCGGAGGCTACACGGTATATCCACCTAATCTTAATTCCAAAACGGACAAATGGTATCAAGAATATTTTAATAAAAATATGCTTTTGTAATGAAAGTGCAAAACAGCGAGTTTTTATTTTCTAAGAAATTCGTTTGAAAATTCTGGTGTCAGTCAATTATTTCATCATTTTACGAACAAAATTCTCCTGGCTCTAAAAGGGTGTGTTTTGCGTGTGAACAAACTTAAAAAAATAAAGTTTTTTTTTCTCAACATCTACTAAGTAGTGTGCGCTACGGCTTGCTCATACGAGTTCCCTTAGACAGTACTGATTACACACATAACCTGACTTTGATTTGAATACCCCACACCCTTGCCGTCTCCTTGTTAGAAATGAAGAAAAAAATCTTACATTTTACACAGTTGGATTAACTTTTTCGATTTTCCTATTTTTTTTTTTCGGGAATTCGTGAAACACAATTTATAAGATTATGTAAGGACATAAAATATTCTTGTAGAATTTTAAATTACGAAATTAGGAACACGCTACTTCCCAATATGTCGGAGCTTCAGTTCCCGTAAGATGAACTTAGCGTTTTAAAACTCACTGCATGTTTATATCATCATCTTACCTTCGTAAAATATTCAATGAATAAGAAATAAATACTTACAATAGAGTAAAAAACGTTCTACAAACGACGTTATAAGAACTTAGGTCTTCTCAAAATAGGAAATTCGGCTTCTTAAATTTTTGTATGCGTCTTGGCGAATGAAAGTTTCAATACTGACCCCTTTAAACTTCCGCCTCCTGTGCAATTCTTCATAAGTGGCGCCACTTTCACAGAAGCGGAGAAGTTAAGTGGGACGAAATTAGGAAAGGGGACGAAATAGCAGCACTTTACCCTATACGTTAATGATGTTTACTGTATCATATTCGCTATGGTAAATGAAGTGTGTAGCATTTATTGTTCGTTTAAAAGGACACTTAAAAGAATTCTGTTCTTCATGATTTAAGGGGAAAATAGTTCGGGGTTTGAGTTCATGATGTCACACAAAAGAATTTAGTCACATAGTCGTTTACGGGGAAACAAACTCTCTGAAGCATATTGTAACTATGTTATACAGTTTTAAACCTAATGTGATTTACGTACATTGCAGAGATTCTCTAAGGTTTCTTGGTGTAGAAATACGACGTGCATAGCATTTATCGTTCATTTAAGGATACACATAAAACATATCTGACAGTGTACTGTCTATTAGAGATAATTGCTTTAAGTGTGTTTTCTTTTATATCACATGTTTTTTTTTTTTAATTTAATAAAATTTTTGCACACTACATGGCGTGTGTAAACTCTACAGAACATGTACACGCTAAACAAGAGAATTTGTTAGCATCACTAAATATGCACGTGAGTTGCTTAAAGGTTTTTTTTTTATATTGAATAATGCGTTTTTAAGCTAAACTTTATTTAGTATAGTAGGGAAGGGTAGCCGAATTTGGACCACTTGACTTATTTTTAGTTGTGACTCACTTAAGTTTTGCAATATCTGCAAAATATCATTACACGAGGTCAATCTATTCATCTACTACACTGTAAAAAAAATTCCGCAACGTTCCTGGGAAAAAATGGGCAGCTGAGTTGCCCATTATTTCCAAGAAACATTTCTTAAAAATGACTGGAACTTTACTGTATACGTTAAAAAGTTTCTACAGAAATGCCAGTAAGTTTCCTGCGAAATACCAGGAATATTTCTGTTGACAGCAAAACATTACTGACATTTCACATTTAGTTTACAAGTTAGATAAAATACATATAAATTTTCATGAAAAAAAAAAAAAACCTAAACGTAATTGTATATTTTTTCCGAAAAAAAAATTCAAATTTGCAGCAATTCAAAGTGTCAAATATATATCAAATTTAAATCAAATTGTAATAAAGTGTTAAAATATAAAATTAATTAAAAAAGAAAAAAAAAGTCAAGAGGTAGCATCGAACTCGGGATGTACGGGTGGCGTGCGAGCCTTCTGCGACCACACCAGGAAAGACACGTTGAGAGCTGCAAACTAATGGGTATTTGAAACGTATGCTAAACCTCGGCATCTAATTTCTGAAAATCTAAGGCCCATTTGCAGAAATCCTTTCACAAGAATAATTAGGGATAAGAACTCTAAAACATACTTTAAATTAATCAAAATCGGTGAGAATCATATTTGATGGCCCCCTGGTTAATGGAGATCCAAATAATAGGTGTATTTTTTTACACGGTCTGCTCGTTAAACATTCCACAGACAAGTACGAGAGATAATCTCTTAGCGATGTCACAGAGGTATTGTATTTTCATCTGAATTGTCTTGACAATAGAGACGTAAAGGATTATGTCGTCTATTGATTTATTTGCATTCCATATTGATTTTTTTACATTCATTTAAGGAATTCGTTTTCGACACTCGCGCGCGAGCAACGGATTATAGCAAAAAAATAATAAATGGCGGCAGCAGCGTTTTGCTGTTTTCAACTTTTGTTCAGGAACGTTTCAGATAAGAAAACCAGAATTTCACAGGAAAGAGCTAAATTATTCTGAAAACCTGAGAAAAGGCGAAACGTTCCTGGATTTTACATGGTAAAAATCTTAAATTTTATTGTAATTTGAAAAAAAAATTATCAAAAGTAGTCCAAATTCAGCAACTGGTCACCTAAGTTGGACCGCCAGTCTACTAAATTGGACCAAGTAAATTCAGGTTGTTTTAATAACTAGCGAATATAACTAAGTTTATTAAAAGCAAACTTTGTAATTAATGAAACAATCAAACAAAATAACAGCAATGAAATATATAGAAATCAAATATCTAAAAATCAGAATAATTGTTTTAATTCCAAAATGTATTCAAAATGTAAATCAAAGTTATCAGTAATTAAGAATAAAAATTATGGAACTAATTGTCAGTTACTTGAACATCATGTAAGGCGTGATGCAAAGCTTACACATGAATTTCGTTTATTGATTTTTTTTTTCCAGCGCACGCAACATGGAACCGTATTTGGCAATCTGAACACTGGATCATTTCTGCTATTTTATTTTTCTTACAAATTAGGCAAACCAATCATTACTGTCTAGATTTTTCTTTTTAGATTCAGAATTATTAGACTTTTTTTTTTTGCAACAGAAATTTTTGCTTTATATTTGTAGTTCTTCCCTTCTATCATTTTCTTACGATTTCAAAGTTTATTTTATATGATAGAGATGTTAACGCAACTGATTTTTGGATCCGTCTGTACTTTGATTTAACTGAATTTAGCAAGGGAGATAATATTTCTAATGATTTTTTGGCTTTTGGGGAGGATTTGTAGCTGCAGCCTTCTTGCAGGTCAATTTCTTCACAACTTACTGCCTCCTTTTTGATTCCTGTATGTTTAACTGCCTGTGCTGTCACAGGTGTTTTTCTTCCAGACAGTTTGTCTGTGTCATTTTCAACATTAGATAAAAAAAGTGTTTAAAAAAATGCACTATTGAAAAGTACACAACGATTAACCAAACGCAAACATTATATATTCAAGCATTGTTGAATTCAGCCTCCCCCCCCCCCCCTGTGATATAGATTGAAGACCGGGTTCTAATATGCACGGAAAAATTGATAAAAAAAAACTCCAGCTATTAATTTCCTGGAAGAACTATTTATTTAAAAACACTTTAGATGTGGTTCAGCTGGAAAGATGAGAGAGAGACACCCAATTACAAAATGGGGCGCCAAAGCGTCTTTACTTTTTAGAACCTTCACATATTGAAGACCAGAACAGAAGTCCCAGTTTTCGCTAGAAGTCTAGAAATCTTGGCGTTGCACAGAATCGCCAATTTACAAACTTTTGGTGACTGCATGAGAGTGAACAAAGGTTTTGGCGATAAACATTATAGCAAATAATCTGGTGTCCCTACCGAATAGGTGACGCCTAGGCTGCAAGTAACCGCTTCTAATTACGCTGAGAAAGGCATCAGGAAAATCGAAAATTGTTTATATTACAGATAGGCCTTTGCCCAACTAACTGTTTCATAAAATTGTACAAAGCAGACCGCCGCATGAGAAAAATGCCGAAAATCACAGGCATCTGGCTTTTAGCTCGACCACATTACACGAAAAATACATGCTTCCCATAAGATCCGTTCAATTTTACTTTTGTTGTTAATACAATTTCAAAGGTCAAATATTATCAGAGATAAAGAATAGCTTCTCACTGTGGCGGGCGAACAATCCGATGAAATTAAATGAAGACATTGCTATCAGCAGCTGCGCATTTTAATTTTTATTTATTTCTTTGCACCGGGAGTGGTAACCGACAGATGGCTGATTGAATGAGAAAGGGAAAAAGTAATTGAATCCTTGAGCGCACTAAATTAAAGATGTTTTTAGAAAGATAAAATCACTTTAATAAAAAAACTGTATGGTTTTGAGAAATGAATTTAATTGCGTATTTCAGTATAGAGAAAAGGGGGGGGGGATGATAGCATGTTATAAAAGTAATAAAGTTATGTTTTAAATTAATTTTGAATAAAAAGATAGGTATGCGACAGATATGCTGTCACACCCCGCTCCCGGAGCATTGAAATAACCCCTGCCACCGGAAGGTTTTAGATTTTATGCGTTTTAATGGCAAAAAGGTGTAATTCCATTTTCCAGAACTGTAAAAAGTCTGTTCCCTCTCACGGAATTTCAAATACCCTCCAGGAGGAAAATGTTTGAATTCAACTCACTAAACCAAATACGCCGTAGGAATAAAGAATTCATAGAAAATATATGCATACAAATACATACAATTGCAAACAAAATTTATTGTATAAACATGTAAAAATATTTTTATGTTTATACAGGCATAAACTGTATAAAAAAATTAATGCAGATATACCAAAAAAAAAAAAAAAAAAAAAAAAAAAAAAAAAAAAAAAAAAAAAAACCTTGCATGGAGATAGTAATCCAATATAAAATGTTAAATAAATAATGTACAGAGTGTACCGTCCTCGAAATTCATTACTTGCTTTTCAAATTTATGATCGAGATATGGTCCAATTTAAGCAACTTAAATTGGCCCAATTACGGCAACTGCGCCATTTTTTTAAACAGATAATCTCAAGACTAAGAACAAAAACGAAATCAAACAAATCCGCGTGAAAAATATGCGCAATAAACAAATGTATTTAGATATGTATATGAAAACATAACAACTTACCTTAGTTTTAAAGTATTCACTTACGTTTAGTACGAAAAAATTAGATCAAAACTGCTAATTCTAGGTTTTTTAAAATTGTCTGAAAATGGCAGGTGGTAGGTTGGTGTTTCTTCCAATCATAAATTGTGTCATTCTGATGAGTAGGACTTCAGCGGTAGATGGTGTCTCTTCCTGTAATTAACGGGAGAATGGCAACGGTCCAATTAAAGCGGCGGTCCAAATATGGCTACTCTCCCCTATTAAATCATGTTTGTAAAATATACGTTAAACTCATACACAGTGTTACGAAAATAACCGGATACATTACCATCTGTAGATGGTAATTTCTGGAAACACGCTTTTTGCGTGCTTAAGCTACAGCGAATTAACTTTTAGTGCAGTAAGTGGCGATTATATAAATTTGTAGATAAATTACAGACCTTCACAAAAGACGTCGAGTACATTTCCATCTAATGGCAAAAGTTTACGAAGGGGAATTCACAGATATATTACGCGTTTTTTTAACTAAATATAATTTTAGAGTACTGTGTACGTTGGAGTACTGTTTTTAGAGTACTGTGGACGTAATCTTCGTATTAAAAAAAATCAGAATTTTATGTCAAAATAGTTGAATTTATATTTATTTACACCGAAAATAATAACCAAATATTTATTTATTTAGAAGCAAAGAAGGGTAAAATAAAAAATGAAGGTTTAACAGCTGATCGGGAACACGGTAGAGTGAATATATTGCCGTGTTCCGTTTGTTTCTAAATTTCAGGTGTTTTAAATCAGTTTTCAAATGTGCTATGTGTTTTTACTTTCTTCTATCTTTAGAAGAAGAAAGTATTGGATTCTTGAAAATTTTTGACTTCCGGTTTTCGACAGATTTATGCGTTTTAGGATGCCCAGAACACGATTTGATGGCTTTTAGGAAATATCTGTCTGTCACTCTGACACTCTGTGAGTATCTGTATATGACAAAAATTTTGTGGGCGCTCTATCTCAAGAACTAATGCACGGAATTTCCCAAAACTTTATATTAGTTAGACTTCATATAAACTGGACATTCGTTTTTGGTTAAAATCGCCCAACAGGTGGCGCTGCTATGCGGCATTTTTCACGATTTCTGCAATAGCTATATCTCAAGAACTACTGCACGGATTTTTATAAAACTTCAGAATCAGTTAGTACAGGATATAGTTTGGTGCTGATTAATTTTTTGTGAAAATCGCCCAACAGGCGGCGCTGCTATGCTCCATTATTCCTGATTATCGCAATAGCTCTAACTCAAGAAAAAATGCACGAATTTTCATCAAACTTCAGATTCAGTTAGTCCTTGATATAAATTAGTGCTGTTTAATTTTTGGTGTAATTCGACAAACAGGTGGCGCTGCTGGGCTGCATTGTTCACGATTTCCGAAAGAGCTGTATCTCAAGAACTATTGCACGGATTTTCATCAAACTTCAGATTAATTAGTACTTGACATGAATTGACGTATCAATTAGTGTTGTTTAATTTTTGGTGTAAATCGCTCAACAGGTGGTGCTGCTATGCTGTATTTCTGCGATTTCGGCAATAGCTTTATCTCAAGAAGTAATGCTTGGATTTTCAACAAACTTCAGATTCAAGTATACCTTGATATCATTTAGTGCTGTTTATTTTTGGTGTAAATCGCTCAACGGGTGGCGCTGTTATGCTACATTTTTCAGAATTTCCGCTATAGCTCTATCTCAAGAACTAATCCACGAATTTTCATCCAACTTCAAATTCAAATATACTTTGATATGAATTGGTGCTAAATTGTTGTTATTTCTTGTACTATTTAAATGATTTAATTGACGTGATTTATATAGAAGAAAGTTTTGTGATGGCCACAACATACTAGTTTAACTTGTTCACTCACGTATCTTTGTACCTTGTTTAACGGTGAAATTTTGTAAGTTATTATGGAAGTGTTAGAATGGGTTTTATAATCTATAATGTACACGTGATATTTCACTTTTGATTAATATTTATATATTTTTATTGTCTAAAAAATGAACATATATTATTTTATACATAAAAATATTTAAGATTGAAACAATAATTTTCAGTTATATATAAAATGAAAAAAAATAGCTATTCACTGTAAAAAAAAATCTGTAATTCTACAGATGTAAAGTTAGAGAAATCTGTATGCTTACTAATTTTTTTTTTTCTGTTCACTATAAAAAAAAAAAAAAAAGATTTAAATCTACAAAATTAGTTTTTGTAAAGCTACAGATTTCTGTAGCTTTAAAAACATTTACTAAAATTACAGTAATCTTACTAAAATTTTATCTTAAACCCGTGCTACAGTTACATAAAAAGTTCTAGGAATCCCAGTTTCCTAAAAAAGTCTTAGGAACCTTACAGAATTTTTGATTCACGGTGCAAAAGTATATTTGTTACATGACTTTTTGTTATTGCCGTTACATATAAAGCTCTAAGAATCCCAGTTTCTTAGAAAAAATTTAGTAACTTTAGAGATTCTTTTTACAGTGTTTAAGAGAAGATGACATAATAAATATATTGTCAGATCATATTTAGAGCTTTTTTTTAATTATTATTTTATCTTTCATCTCTTTCTTGGTCTCATAAATTTTTGAAATTTTTCAAACGCTAGTAAAAAATGATTTTGTTCTGAGTTCTCATAAAATTTTAAATATTGATTGAGATTGGATATATCTTTGTAATATAGCCATATTTCAGGTTTTATAAAATGTAGAAAAAAGCTTAATATAATAAAAAATATAGGTGAGTTAATGTTGCTAATACGTTTTATATGGTATGTCACAATCCGCAAGATATCTTAACTTAGAATGGATATACACTATATGGCCAAAGGTGACCATTCACTCGCGATTTTAGACGTTTTGTTAAATATCTAGAAAAATACATAGGGAATCAACCCCAAACTGCAGGTGTGTAAAGAGTATATGTCATATATATCCGCGAAGATTTTTTTCCCGAAAATCCATAGGGGACCGTCAATAAATTGAAAAATGGCGAATATCTTTTGGATAACCCTGTAAAAACAAATGCAGCACATTTAAAAAAAATCTGTAACGTTACTAAAGTTTTTCTAGGAAACTGGGATTCCTAGAACTTCTTATGGAACGGCAACAAAAACTAGTATGTTGTGGCCATCACAAAACTTTCTTCTATAGAAATCACGTCAATTAAATCATTTAAATAGTAAAAGAAATTACATCAATTTTGAACCAATTCATATCAAAGTATACCTGAATTTGAAGTTTGATGAAAATTCGTGCATTAGTTATTGAGACAGAGCTGTAGGGGAAATTCTGAAAAATGCAGCATAGCAGCGCCACCTGTTGAGCGATTTGCACCAAAACACAAACAGCACTAATTCATATAACGGATATACCATATATTCGTATATCGGAATCTGAAGTTTGATGAAAATCAGTGCATTAGTTCTGGAGCTAGAGCTATTGTGGAAATCACAAAAAATACAGCACAGCAGCGCCACCTGTTGAGCGATTTACACCAAAAGGTACAAAACATCAATTCATGTCAAGGACTAACTGAATCTGAAGTTTGAGGAAAATCCGTGCAATAGTTCTGAACATTGAGCTATTTTGGAAATCGTGAAAAATGCTGCATAGCAGCGCCACCTATTGAGCGATTTACACCAAAATATAAACAGCACTAATTGATATCCAGGTATACCTGAATCTGAAGTTTGTTGAAAACCCAAGCATTAGTTCTTGAGATACAGCTATTGCGGAATTAAAGAAAATTGCAGCATAGCAGCGCCACCTGTCGAGCGATTTACATCACAAGATGAAAAACATCAACTCATGTCAAGCACTAACTGAATCTGAAGTTTGATGAAAATCCGTGCATTATTTCTTGAGATAGAGCTATTACGAAAATCGTGTAAATGCTGCAAATTGTAGCATAGCAGCGCCATCTGTTCGGCGATTTGTCCCAAAACGTTACCAGCACCAATTCATATCAAGGATTAACTGAATCTGAAGTTTGATGAAAATCCGTGCGTTAGTTCTTGAGTTAGAGCTAGTGCAGAAATCGCAAAAATGCAGCATAGCAGCGCCACCTGTTGGGCGATTTACACCAAAAACTAATCAGCACCAATCTATATTCGGGACTACTTGAATATAAATTTTTATTAAATTCCGTGCATTAGTTCTTGAGATAGAGCGCTCACAATATTTATGTCACATACACACACACAGACAGACAGACAGACTCAAAGAGTCACATACAGACATTTTGTAAAAACACGTTTTTTGGAATCTCTGACCTCTAAAACGTGTAAATCCGTCGAAAACCGGAAGTCGAAAATTTTTACGAATCCAATACTTTCTTCTTGTAAAGATAGAAGAAAGTAAAAATTCCTGTAACAGCGTGTGTTACAGGAATTTTTGTTGTTGCCGTTACATAAGAAGTTTTAGGAATCCCAGTTTCCTAGAAAAACTTTATTAACTTTACAGATTTTTTTTTTTTTACAGTTAAAAAGCGTTCAACTTGAGGCTGTTAATATGTGGCTTATTGTAATATATTGTGTTCATTTTTATGAGGTTAGCCTGTATACTCGTAGAGAAGGTTTTTCTAAAAAAAGTCCCGAATTTTGCCAAGATTTTTACGTATCATTTGCAGAGTTCTTAATATAAACTTGTATGTTGTGGCCATCACAAAACTTTCTTCTATGTAAATCACGTCAATTAAATCATTTAAATAGTACAAGAAATGACAACGATTTAGCACCAATTCATATCAAAGTATATCTGAATTTGAAGTTGGATCAAAATTCGTGCATTAGTTCTTGAGATAGAGCTATAGCGGAAATTCTGAAAAATGTAGCATATCAGCGCCACCTGTTGAGCGATTTACACCAAAAATAACCAGCACTAAATGATATCAAGATATACCTGAATCTCAAGTTTGTTGAAAATCCAAGCATTAGAACTTGAGATAAAGCTATTGCGGAAATCGCAAAAAATACAGCATAGCAGGGCCACCTGTTGAGCGATTTACACCAAAAATTAAACAGCACTAATTTATACGTCAATTCATGTCAAGAACTAACTAAATCTGAAGTTTGATAAAAATCCGTGCAATAGTTTTTGAGATACAGCTCTTGCGGGAATCGTGAAAAATGCAGCACACCAGCGCCACCTGTTGGGCGATTTGCACCAAAAATTAAACACCACTAATTTATATCAGGGACTAACTGAATCTGATGTTTGATGAAAATTCGTGCATTTTTTTTTTTTTTGAGTTAGAGCTATTGCACTAATCATGAATAATGCAGTATAGCAGCACCACCTTTTGGGCGATTTTTACAAAAAAGTAATCAGCACCAAACTATGTCCTGGACTAACTAAATCTGAAGTTTTATTAAAATCCGTGTAGTAGTTCTTGAGATATAGCTATTGCAGAAATCGTGAAAAATGCCGCATAGCAGCGCCACCTGTTAAGCGATTTTCACCAAAAACTAATCAGGTCCAGTTTATATGAAGGTCTAACTAAATATAAAGTTTTGTGAAATTACGTGCTTTAGTTCTTGAGATAGAGCGCCCACAAAATTTTTGTCACATACAGACTCACAGAGTGACAGAGTGACAGAGTGACAGACAGACTCACTGACAGACATTTTCTATAAACCACCAAATCGTGTTCTGGGAATTCTAAAACGTATAAATCCGTCGAAAACCGGAAGTCGAAATTTTTCACGAGTCCAATACTTTCTTCTTGTAAAGATAGAAGAAAGTAAAGAAGGTTTTTTTTTTTTCTGAAAACATGACAAACAGTATTGTACACAATACTTTGCAACCAGAATTAAAAAGATAATAAAAATTGGATAAAAAATGAACACGTTTACTAAAAAATAATTCAATGCGCATTCGCGAATGCAATCAAAATATAACTTGCATAATGTATTAGCTAAGTTTATAGAGCAAATTTTGTGAAAGTCCCCAAATTATAGATTGAAAATTCTGAAAATTATCATTGAGAGAATAAGCTCGAAATCCGTTGTTCCCAAAAGGAAGCAAAAAGATAAGGGATTTTTTCCAAATATAAGTAGTACGTGCAATATTGTGTACGCTATCTTGGCGCTAATCAACAGATATTTGATACAACCCCTCATCTTTTTGCTTCTTTTTGGGAACGACAGATTACGAGCTTATTCTATCGACGATAATTTTCAGAATTTCCAAGCTATGATTTTGAGACTTTCACAAAAGTTGCTCTATATACTTAGCTAATACATTATGCATATATTATTTTGATTGCATTCGTGCAATCAAATTCGTGTGAGCAGTGAAAAATTGTTTAGTAAACCTGCTCATTTTTAATCCAATTTTTATTATTTTTTAGTTCTGATTGCAGGGTATTATGTACAATGTTGCTTGTCAAATTTTCTGAAAAGAACTTTTTACTTTCTTCTATCTTTACAAGAAGAAAGTATTGGATTCGTGAAAATTTTCGACTCCCGGTTTTCGACGGATTTACACGTTTTAGAATGCCCAGAACACGATTTGATGGTTTTTAGAAAATGTCTGTCTGTGAGTCTGTCTGTCACTCCGTCACTCTGTCACTCTGTCACTCTGTCTGTGAGTCTGTATGTGACAAAAATTTTGTGGGCGCTCTATCTCAAGAACTAATGCACAGAATTTCACAAAACTTATTATTTAGTTATACCTTGATATAAACTAGACCTGATTAGTTTTTGGTGAAAATCGCCCAACAGGTGGCGCTGCTATGCGGCATTTTTCCCGATTTCTGCAATAGCTATATCTCAAGAACTACTGCACGGATTTTTATAAAACTTCAGATTCAGTTAGTCCAGGATATAGTTTGGGGCTGATTACTGTTTTGTGAAAATCGCCCAACAGGTGGCGCTGCTATGCTGCATTATTCATGATTATCGCAATAGCTCTAACTCAAGAAAAAATGCACGAATTTTCATCAAACTTCAGATTTCGTTAGTCCTTGATATAAATTAGTGCTGTTTAATTTTTGGTGTAAATCGACCAACAGGTGGCGCTGCTGTGCTGCATTTTCACGATTTTCGCAAGAGCTGTATCTCAAGAACTATTGCATGGATTTTCATCAAACTTCAGATTTAGTTAGTCCTTGACATGAATTGACGTGTAAATTAGTGCTGTTTAATTTTTGGTGTAAATCGCTCAACAGGTGGCGCTGCTATGCTGTATTTTTTGCGATTTCCGCAATAGCTTTATCTCAAGAACTAACGCTTAGATTTTCAACAAACTTCAGATTCAGGTATACCTTGATATCATTTAGTGCTGTTTATTTTTAGTGTAAATCGCTCAACAAGTAGCGCTGCTATGCTACATTTTTCAGAATTCCCGCTGTAGCTCTATCTCAAGAACTAATGCACGAATTTTCATCAAACTTCAAATTCAGATATACTTTGATATGAATTGGTGCTAAATTCTTGTAATTTCTTGTACTATTTAAATGATTTAATTGACGTGATTTATATAGAAGAAAGTTTTGTGATGGCCACAACATACTAGTTTTATATTAAGAACTCTGCAAAATACTTGGCGAAATTTAGGACTGGTTAAATAAAAAAAATTAATTTCTCTACGAGTATACATGCTATCCTCATAAAAATGAACACAGTATATTACAATAAGTCTTTTATTAATAATCTCGAGTTTGAACGCTTTTGCTACATTTATTTTTTACAGGGTTCTCCAAAAGATATTCGTTCGTTTTCAATTTATTGATGGTCCCCTATGGAGTTTTGGGGAAATAATCTTCGTGAAAACATATGACCTATACTATACTGTTTACACACCTGCAGTTTCATGTTAATTCCCCATGTATTTTTCTAGATATTTAATAAACCGTCTAAAATCGCTAGTGGCCAGTCACCTTTGGCTATATAGTGTATGAACATAAAACAGCTGTTAAAATTAGCGACAAACTGTATTTATAGACTGAATTAATGATATATAAATTCTTTGAAAAAAGTACTGGGTGAGTCAAAAGCTCATTAAAACTTTAAAAACTCATAAAAGAGAAAGAAATTTTGATAAAGGAGTGCGGTTTTCAAGAAAAGGCTCACAAGGTAGTCGGATTTTTTTTAGCAGCAAAATAAATAAATAGATAAATAAAATAAAATAAATAGCTAAAAATCACGTGTAGAAGGTGCTGGACCCGAAATACAATGAACAGGGGAACAATACGTTCTATTCATTTGTTCTTCCAATAATAAATGTCTTGCTTGACCTCCAGAACATTCTAGGTTGTGTCGGAGTACCTGTTCAATGTGTTTCGGATCGCCAGCGCGCTCTGCATGCGATTTTCTAACTACATTTTTTTTGCTGCTAAAAAAATTCCGACTACCTTGTGACCCCCTTCATGCAAACCGCTCTCCTTTATCATGTTTTCCTTTTTTATAAGTTTTTAACGTTTTAACCGACTTTTGACTCACCCGCTATTTAAAAAAATTGACTGAATTTGAAAAGTAAAAAAAAAAAAAATAATAATAATAATTAACAAGAGAAATATTAAAATATTTAACTATTTCAATAATACTAGATTAATTTTAACACAATTATTCCAATTGGTAAATATATCATATTAGATATAAATTTCCAACTGAACGAAAAATGTCCCGACCAGGATTCGAACCAGGGATCTCCTCGCTGAAGCCGCGCAGACTGGCGGCTTCAGCCAGGAGATCCCTGGTTCGAATCCTGGTCCGAACATTTTTCGCCCAGTTGGAAATTTACATCTAATATTTCAATAATATTTATTCATTCTGTAAAATATAATTTAGAGTTCATTTTATCATTTTAAGTTTCATTTTCATATATCCATTCTAAGTTGAGTTATCGTGCGAATTGTGACATACGAAAATTTAAAAAAAATGTGAAATCAAAATTCAGTATTAATTGAAATGTATTTTTTTATTATATTATATTATAAGTGTTTATTTTTACATTTTATAAAGTTTAAAATATGGCTTAAATATATTATAGAGATTTATGTAATTTCTATAAGTTTTTAGAATGTTACCAGACCTTGAAACAAATGGAAAATTTTAAAAATGGAAAATTACATTCTAAATGCACCAGCATGCCTTTGAAACGTACCACTACCCATACTTTAAAAATTCATTGATTTTGAAAAGTAACTGCAACCCTTGTTATTATAGATTATTCATGAAAAATTAGTTCTGTAGACTATACTCTTACCCACTCAACGAATCTGGATCGATTCCGAAGGAATATTTTGCGTTTTTCAAAGAATAATTTTAACTTTCACTTTCACTGGGTCCAGGACATGTTAGACATTCTGTTATTGCTGATGTTTGTACTAATGAGGCTCTGCGTTGTTTAGCGAAACTTCTGCTTTTATATATATTTGTTTTTAATTAATTGTTTTTACGTATATTTTTAATTTAATTTTTCTGTTTTAATGTAATCAAGTCTGTCTAGTACACCAAAATTATTTTAAATTTAAAACTACATCACTTTTCTCTGACGGTGGAAAGATTTAAAAATGTATGGGACTCCTTAATTTATATATCTTTGGTTATTATTTTTCATGTAAATGAAGCTGAATTAACTAATTTGACTTACGCTTCTGAGCTAAAAAAAATAAAAAATTAAGAAGCTTATTCAATTTACGTTACATGTGATTAGGAAATAAGCTGATGTTTTTTTTAAAAAATGCTGGATTGCTGTAAAAAAATTAACCTGAGAAAAACTTTGGAGATTTTAAAATAATCTTCGGGGATTACTGAGTGATTATTTATAGAAATCCCGAGTAAGAATTTGATAATTCAATAGGATTTAGATTTCCATTAAGTAGGAGTATTCATTTACTATTTTCTGATTTTATTAGAAACTATGTGAAAGAATGAAAATATAAAAAAACGATGAAATATTCATAGTGAATTCAATGATTGAAACAATGAATTTCAGCGGCTGAAAAAATCTTGAAAGAGAGAATATTACATGCATACTATAGAGTTTCATTTTTTATATACATATATTATATCAGAATTTTTAAAAATACTTAGAGAATATATTCCCTTTTCCACGCTCCCAATTATAAATATACTTGCTTCATTTTATCCTGAAGCAGTAGATGTCTAGATCTTATCATCCAGAACATCATCCAGTGGATCTTATCATCCAGTGGAAACAGATTAAACCAATTTGACGTACTCTTCTCTATTGGAAATGAAAAGCACGAATATTGCTTACATCAAACTTTATTTAATTATAAAAATTTATAGTTCTACAAAAATTCACATTTCATGGTAACAGGCCTTAGCACAACAACATAAAAAATATGTCTGATATTCACTGATTATTTTACAAAATGAAAGAATTTGATTCACATTTTTGTTCTGCAGGTTCTGTATCCTATTTTTGTTTGTTAATTTAAAAAGAAAAATTTATAAGATTGTTTTATAAGATGAAACAATCTGTTTCCTTAACCCTCTCTCTGCACTCCCCACGGGCAACGTAAAAGCAGCAAAATTTGCGAAACGATCGAGGAATTTTTGACGATCTTTTTTGAAATAATCTAATTCTATAAAAAAACAAGAATGAAAATTCATGTGTCTAGCATAGATTAGACACTAGATGTAACACCATATGTAACATTTTCCAACACTTTCAGAATACTAAAACAAAGCTTCACATTTTATTAAAGAGAAATATGATGTATAAATAAACAATTTGAAAAACTCGTAACTCATTTGAAAATCCAATTTTTGCTATTACAATCAATAGTCGGAAAAATATATATTTTTATTTTTTTCGGGACCCTGTATATGATCTATGGATTTGTATGTATACTATCCCAGCAAACACTTACCTTTCGGCACAAGGTGTTGGTTAAGTATCGGCATTGACACAGTGGTTTCAAGGAAGTGTCAGCATGTCGGCAATTGAAGAATCTGCTTTTTCGACTGCCGTCTACTGTAATCGGACCCCTTATGGTTATATATTGGCAAGCGACTTACATCGGCAAGTGACGCAGGACCGATTTGTGATTTCTGATAGTGGTCCGATTAGATCTGCCAACATCGGTCCAAATTTGGAATATTGAATAGTAGCTGACATCAAAACTCTAACAGTGATATGCAGATAAACTGTCAAAAATGTTCTATATATATTTATTTAAAAAACCTGTTTTGAATTCATTTTAAAAAGGATCTACAATTATTTGAATCATCAAAATAGTTTTTTAATTCACTCCTTGAAATTATTATTCATTATAAACATAATCCTAGAAAGAAAAAAAAAAATACAGTTTATAAGTTAATTCAACTTACATTATAATTATATATTAATTTTAAAAGCAATAGCCAAGTTTCTTATTTTATTTACAAATCACATTTTTATAAAAGTTTTTAAAATTATTTTACAAGCTATAAAAATATAAAAAAATCTACCCATATTTCTTTTATCATTAAAATTTAAAAGAAAGATTCACAAATCTTCCCCTTCTAAAAATTATTTATCATACGAAAAAAAATTAATATTTCAATTTTTTTAAGATTAAAAAATATTGATAAGTAAAAGAATTAATATTGCTGCATAATCATTAAAAATATATTCCACATTAAATCATCAAGATGTTTCTTATTCATCAAAACTTTTCTTAAATGACCTTAATTACCAACTTGTTTTTCATTTAAATTATTTTTCAATATTACAAATATATATTTCTTAAATTAGTATAACATTTAATTACATTATAATTCCTGCAAAGAAATTTGCATTAACGGAGAAACCTAAAATTTACTTATTTTCTTAAATACAAGAAGGATTCAAAAATCCATTTGTCGCAAACCAGCCATTTAATCAAAATTACAGGGACAAACATACAGTGCTACCCTAATCCAACATTGTTTTATGGTCATAACTTTCGGAAAACTGCAGTACATTATACTGAAACTTTAAATAGACATGCTCACTGTCATTGAAACTATGATAAGACCAAAAGAAAGTGGTTGAAAATTCTATTATACGCTCCAGCAGAATGCAGTGGACGCCCCTCATTTCGCACTGTCATTACCAGTTCATACGGTATCATGGATTACGTGAGTTGCCTGTTTTTGCAGAAGCTTTTGCAATAATATCACATTTCACACATAACAAGGTATATATCGTTGCGCATTTTATTGCAATATTTTTCTTTGTCGCAAAATTATTACCTTAAATCCAATTTCAGTTAGGGTCAAACACCAGTGATTTGATAAACAATTTTTTTCTGGCAATTTGTCATCCTCTCCATGCAACTATCACCCCTTTAAATTTATCTGTCGAATTCGGCAACACCCCCTCTCTTCTTCTCTTTGTATATACAGGTTGATCTTTTTTAAAGGGACAGTGTTTTGAGCGCCCTGTAGCGCAATCTAATATCCGAAATGGCACCAAACTTGGTATTTAGACTAATCAAGACATGGGAAAAAGGATTCCGTGGAAATAAAATGTATTTCCAAAAATCGCCGCTAGGGCCTTTTGTGGCGCTTTTCGATGTATAAAATGTAAGAAAAGAAAAATACTAACACATACAATCGTACAGTTAAATTATTAATATTTATTTACTACATTAACTTCCCCGGTGAGGAATTAGACCACCTTCAATGTGAGCACCGTTTTCAGAAATAACACCATGCATTCTGAGCACAACGTTCTCCACAGCCGTACGTAACATATCACGAGGTCATCCGCACTGTCTTTGTTATGTTGTCCTTTAGAATAGACAAATTTGATACTCCACCAACATAAACTTGAGATTTCAAATAACCCGAGAGTCAAAAATCGCATGGCGTGAGGTCAGGGGAACGAGGCGGCCATGCAACTGGAAAACTCCGACTTATGACTCTATCATCAGTGAAGTTTAGGCGCAACAGCTGCTTTACCTTATGTGTGGCGGAGCACCATCCTGCATAAAGATTGTCTGTTGGAGACGGTTTCTTTGCTGAAGTTGTGGAATAACAAACGTTTGTAGCATTTCGTGGTACCTTTCTGCATTCATGGTGCACGTTTCGGGTCCTGTCGGTGTGATGGTCTCAAAAAAGAATGACCCAATTAAGAATTCGGCTGTGACATCACACCAAACATTGACTTTTGGGGAATTTAATGGGATTTCATGCACGGTGTGGGGCTGCTCAGTAGCCCTATTCGGCTATTTTGTGTGTTTACGGAACCATTGAGATAAAAATGGCACTCATCTCCCCACAGAATGTGCCATTGGAAAGCATCATAAATTTGTACCCTGGCAAGAAACAATAGACAGAATGTCACTGGCTTATCATGATCACTTGGTTTCAGTCCGTGCAAGCGGCTGATTTTGTAGGGGAAAAATCCAATAACGCACCGCAAAATTCTCCATACCGTGGAATAATTCAAGTCCAATTGTCGAGCTACACCCTGGGCGCTGCTAGTACCAGCAATGGTTCCCTGCGATCATTCGACAATTGCAGTTGCCACATCAGTTATTACATCTTCTGATACTTGTTTACGTCCTCTAACCAGCGCGAATGGTCAGTGACCCCGTTTCCTCGAACTTCTTAATCACCCTCTGACATCATCATCTGAATCATCATCGCGCCCTCTTGCGCGTCACTCTAAGCGCGCTTAGAGGTTGCAATGACAACTAGGCTGACAGAAATGAGGAAAAGCGTTTTTTGGGTGTATATGCTGATTGAAGCATGCATCACAACACTAAGAGGGAATTGGCGGATATGCACCTCTTTTACTTTGGCGAAATGCAGTGGAACAGCCGCTAGGGAAATGTATCGTTCCCGGTTTCCAACCAGACGTATCTCTACTAATACCATGTTCGCACGTCATCGATTGAGAGAAATAAGACGTTTCGACACACGAATGCTGTTCATACTGGTATTCAGAGAATAACGCGGCACTTAGACTGGAAGAAGCCGTACTGTTCTTAATCGAAAACGACACAGGGGCAAGTACTCGACGTATTGCAGCATGCATACTTACGTCTCAATCCAGCTTTTCGCGTAATTTACACGAGTATTAGTTGCATCGTACCATGTGCAACGTGTGAAATCTCTGACCTCCGGTGATTACCAGCACGGTTTGGGCTCTGCAGATTGGTTTCAACAGCAGACTGTAGCCGTCCCCAACTTTGTGGGTATGGCGTGTCTGCATTGAACTTCCCACACTATGTGCTTTTTATCGTCTTCCTAATCTACATGTCGATTATTGACAAAGAGTTATGAATCGCCCTGTATATAATAAATTAGAAATTTTGGAGAAAAAAGTTCGAGTAAAGTATTTTAATTGTTTTGTGTTTCACCTACTTTGGATTGTTTGAATCATATGCATAAAAAACAATGACATCATTTTATGCAGCAAAACATGACTTGGGATATTAATCTTCAGTGAATTATACAAAAATTTAGATTGAACTTTCTATCAGGATTTCTTTCTCTTTCGATATTACTTTCCGTAAGAAACTGAATAGAAGTGGACAGAGTGAATATACTGCACAATGCTGTGGAATATTATTCAGTCTATCTATTTCTGTTCAATTCCTTTGAACGTAGATTAAATATTCTCTCGTCCGTTTATCTTAAATCGATAGATCTCTGGATCTTATTTTCCGTGTGAACGAAGACGAATTATCCTAATTTGAGATACTAGAAGAGAACATTCGAAAAGAAAAGTACGGGGATTACTCAAATCACATTTTATCTGATTAAGGATAAAGCTAATTTTTTAGAAAAAAATCGTTTGGAGATACAATGATTTCGCATATTGAAAGTATTTGGACTTCGAATAAAAAAATCTATTGGTTATTCAGGTTCGGATTTTTGAGTAGTAGGATTTTAATATTTTACTATTCTATAATTTAATTAGAGAGTTTGTATTGTAAAATTTAAAGGACAGTTTATGAGACGAACTACCTCCACTGTAAAAGGTCATTGCGTGTGTTTACATATTAAGACAGGTATATTGATGAGAAAAAAAAAACGATTTGTGTATATATGCGTAAAGTGGCGAGTAAATTGCCAAATACACGCCTGGTTTGACAAGCAATTCACATTATTCAATGTATTTAGGTGATAATACATTAAGCTCCTTAAGTGTATAAAATATTATCAGATAACTCTGAAAAAACACAGCTTAACTCGTAAATAGCACATGAGTAATCATATATCATATATCTGTGTAATATAAAATAAACGGTCAAGTGCGAGCATTACTCGCGTGCAGAGGGTTCCGTAGATTAAATATATGAATTTGTAATTGTATTATATATATATATATATATATATATATACATAAGTTGCTAAAAGATTACTAAGACTTTGTAAAAAACTATACAACGTGAGGTTGGGTATAACTGTATATTTTAGAAAAGTGCTAATGGGTATACCATGAAAGTTCAAAGAGATATGGAACCTAAATAATATCAAATATAGCTATTCGTATAACTCTTTTTTTAATATTATCCTAATCTGTTTATGATGAACTTAATTCGGTACTGAGAATAAAAGCATTGCATAGTTAAACTTCATTTGGCATTTCATGAAACTAAATTCAGCGTAATAATAACCTCTATTTCTACAGTGTAGCTAAAACAAAACCTTTGTTCAAAGATTAAATTTGGCATTGTGCTAAGCGCGCTTCGGATTGAGGTCTCAAAGTTGCAACGCCGCCTTTGTCAGTGCCGCGTTTTTCCAGATAGGTGTATAGTTAACTTTTAAAGTCACTCGAGGCGTATTGAGAGATACAATCAATACAAACTATCGCGAATCCCACAGTATTTATGCGATTAATTCTAATTAAATATTTCGAAGGCGATGCCCTTAAAAAACGGACACCTGATTTTAATTCCAAAACAGACAAACGGCACCAAGAATATTTAATTAAAATTTTCCTTTTATCATGTACGTGAAAATAAGCAAGTTCGCATTTTCTAATAAATTCGTTTATAAATTCTGGTGTCAGTTCATTATTTCATAAGTTTATAAATAGAATTACTCCGTGTCGGAAAGGATTAAGTCGTCGCAGGACTCTTAAAGCTTCAAAATTTAAGAAATTTTAATTTTTTTAAATGTTAAACTCCTATCTTTTCTGAATATTTTGATATAATTGTTTCCTTGAAATTCCCATTAGAACAGAAGTTTTGGCTTTTAGAATTATACCCGCTCACTAGCTGAAGCGGCGTTTCTGATACTTTAAAATCATTATTTTCCACATGGCGTTTTTGTGGCATAATGCGCAGGATACTTCAAAATTTTCTGAATATTTTTTCATGAAATTTTCAAAGCATATATTTCATGTTAGTCTGCATAATATGAACATAAAATTTCCTTTTTATTGTTAAAAAAATATTTTTTATGTGACTTTACTGTTGAAATTTTCAAAATTTTTATATTAGCTAAATGCAACATTGCATTAAAAATATAAAAATGCTTTAAAAACAAATTTATTTAAGTTCAGGGAAATTATTATAATCTGAAGTATAAGTAAGCACCAAAATTTTCATTCAAGTTCCTATATTTATTTTGTAATCCTGCGCGTAAACTGTTATGCCAATTTTTTCTTCGACAAATGTCTAACAGTTTCGAGCCCCCTATAAATACTAATTCTGTATCTTGCAATTTTTTATCCCAATTAAAATTGTGTTTTAAAATCATATACATTTTAAGACATTAAATGTTGAAAATGTTTTTTTTTTTAATTTTTTCCACTTTTTAGAGTCCCGAGACCCCTTAAATTAGTATGTTTTAACAATTTGACGTTTAGTGCTTTTATACTGTTACTGGACATTACATTACACATATATATCATTAAAAGTTGTTAACTAGGCATAGAGTACGCCGCCCCTGTCCTTGTGTATGTCCAAAATGACCGTACCTTTAAGGGTTAATATCTCGGCTAAATACCGATGATTTTTTTCGAAAATCGTTATCAACAATGCTTTTATTCTTCTGCAACGATAGGTATATTCAGTGATGCTCAACAGTTTTTGTGAATGCCTGTAAATCGAAATTTGTGTATAACAGAAAAATGCTAATTACTCAAAAACTATAATTTTCCGGCAAGGTTTACAATAACGTCTACTACCTCTAATTTTTTCATAATTTCAGTTTCAGTAGATTCGGAATTAGAGGGGGGGGGACATATTTTTGCGCTATATTTTCAACAATATCTTTGAAAATATAATACCTAAAATTAAAAGGAATATATTTTTGAGTTCAGCGTTACAAAAGCTTTCACAGGATACCCCACATGAAATGCAAAGAAAAGATTTTTTTTTTTCAAGTAGCATAATTAGCCCCTCTACTTTTTTACTAAATATATTTACGAATGTTTAGTAATCTGAAAATATGTGGGTTAATGGTCTTTATTGCTTCCCCGAGTTTGAACTTTCCACGTTCCAACGAGTAAAATGTCTGTGACAGACAGACGACAGGCAGCAGATACAGGAGTGATCTTATAATGGTTCCGTTTTTACTTTTTATGTACGGAACCCTAAAAATGATAGATTTTGTGAACATAGTGCATAACATTATACTGTGGGATGTAAATTTTGAACTAAATATTTTTATGGCCACAAAATAAATTTACACAAAGAATAAACTCGCGCTTGGTGTGCTTGTTCTCTTTACAGAAGATTTGTTTAAAGACCACAAAATAATGTGACTTTAATTTATAAGGAACAAGATAGTCTGAAAATTTATTTGATGCCTGTCATCGCTCTGTTAGAGTTGTTTTAAAGTTCTAAAATCGTATGTACTGTTAATGCACAGAACCTGTATAATCTAAATAAATACACTGTAAAATAAACTTTCGTTAAAATACGGAAATTGTGACGCCAGTACGACTTCAATATTTTCTCTGAAATCTGTGTAAGTCATAATTTTTTGAAAATACTTCTACATCAACAGCAGAAATTCTCTATTTTATTCTATCTACATTAAACAAGCAATACTAACAGGAACGGGTTACAAGCTGAGGAACTGCAGCTTTCCAAAACAGCACCTTGACCATTCAGCTACTATTACACAAGCCAAGTTTTCAAGTATGGATGTTTATTGAATGCACATAAATATTCATATTTATGTGTACTATTCTGTTTTTGCACTTATTTCTGCGTAATTTTCTTACAGATAATCCTGTGTAATATTTTGTTCTTACACTTATTTCTCTGCGATATTCTTACATATAATTCTCTGTAATATTCTGTTCCTACACATATAGCTGTGTAAAATGTTCAGGCATATTTCTGTGTAATAGTCTGTTCTTTAGCATCTATCTGTGTAATATTCTGACACATATTTCGGTGTAATATGAAAATACACAGATATTTGTGTAATATGCAAAATTTGTAAATTTACATTAACACACCAATTTGGATAAATCAGTACAATTTTCTACATAAATTTACACTTGATGTAGATTGTGAAGGTATATCAACTTATACTGTTCTATTAAACCGATAAAGACACATAAATACAAGTAAATGTTTACAAAAGTCCAAATTTTATGACAAAAGTGTAATTTTATAAATTTACACATGTACTTCCCTAAAATTGACTAATTTACATATTTTTTTAAGGCTGTTTGAAGAATTTTAGAATTGAAATAATAATTTTCAGAGTTGAATAAGGTTGAAAAATAAAACATTCTTTTTAAACATTCGCACAGCGGAATTCCAATTTTCTTTTTAGATATATTTTTCATTTCACATTAAAATTTGTCGAGAAAATGTTTCTAATGAAGTTTTTCGAGATGAATTATTTTATGCAAAGAACAGAAAGTTAGAAATATTAATATTTAGAACATTTTAAAAAATATTTATAAAAATGAATAAAATTAGGCAAAGTGAATATACATTGCAAAATACAATTGTACAATGGACTCAATATTTTGTAATTCCTTATCATCAGATTTCTTCCTTTTATCCCGGATGAAATGATCTTCTGGAACTTATTTTTCATCTGAATAAAGTCAAATCAGTCTAATTTGACTTTCTCTATTCGATGGAAACGAACAATTGAAACGTTGCTGAAATCACACTGTATCTAATTTAAAAAGAAGCTTACTTTATAGATGAAAAAATATGTTTGGAAATAAAATGATTTCGATCATTTGAAATATTTGAGCATGAAATAAAATTTTTAAATGATTATCTTTTGGAGAAACAGAACGGGTTTTAGATTTTATTGGTAGGATTAACTTTTTTTATCATCTTTTCTATAACAAAATTCAAACGATATTGGCTTATTAAGATGAAATTATAGGATTAAAAAAAATTCTGATTATTAAAAATCTGAAAAAAAACATTCTACTCATGTTTAAATAATGAGATATATTTTTTTTTACATTTTCATGTATTATATTTAATATTAGAATTAGTAAAGAACAAAATCTAATAAAGTGTTTTGAGATAAATTAGTTCTATTCAAAGTAACTTAGTCGGAGCATTATTTGTCTAATGGATAAAATTATCAAACAGAATAATTTAACTTGGACATTTATAAAATTTACGCATTTTTAGAATACAGTTTTGTGGTAAAAATATTCACATTATACATATTTAACTTTTGACTCCTTTATATATATATATATATATATGTATTGCTTTTAAAATTTTTTAAAAAAACAAACAACCCAGTGCATCAGGCGCAACGCAGCTTCTTATATGCACTAAGTGAATATAGCTCTATCAAAAGTAAATGATTTATGAAAATTATGAAAAAGAGGGTGCAAAACAACAATAAAAATCCATGAAAATTTATAACTAAAAAACAATAAACAAACCACTCCCTGCTCATCAGAAAGTGGGAGGAGTGAAAAAAGCAAGTACCAAAAACAGAAATTGGATCCTCAGAGGTTTCGCAAGATATGGCCAACCCACATACTCCAAAAGTATAAAAATCAGCAAATAGACTTAAACTTTCAAAAACACAACAGAACAAAACTACTTTAAAAAATATTAACGAATCAAAACTACTTTAAAAACATAAATACTTCGATAAAAATTTAAAAACATCGATACCAACATTCGATGACAAACTTTTGGTATCGATTAACGATATCTATCCTCCATGTTTAAAATTAAATAAGGCTTCTGTTGATAGTTTACATGTTAATTTTTTTGGATTTAGACATTTTAATTAAAGACAGCAATATATTAATAAAGCTTTTTGATAAACTGGATTTTTTAAATTTTGATACTCAATCAATGCCACACTGGTATTCAAATTTAAGTAAAAAGGTTTTTATCAACATTATTGTGGGGCAAGTTAATAGATTTTATAGAATTTGTAGTAATAGAGAATTTTTGAGTTCACAGATTTTTAAATTTACTGCTAATCTTTTTTATAATAATTTATTTCCATACCAGTTTATTATTCATTATGTAAATCAGCTTGAAAAAAGTTTTTTAAAGTGGCAACAGCTAAGCGGCCAAACACCGTAATGGATGCCAATGTAACTGCTTGAATATATGAAGGGTGTGAATTAAAGTCTTCTTAAGAACGTCTGCATGTTGATGAACTTCAAGTAGAAACTGAGGTGATATGGAAAGAAATTTATGATTATGAAGATAACGGAAGGACAAGTCTTAATGACGCTGGTCTAACATGGATTATGGCCTTGCTTGCAACTCCTGCTGTTGGAAAGAAGTGGAGCGTAGTGGATATTTTAAAGGTAGCAAGTTTTTTCAGGTCTTCACGGGTAAAGGGGGGGGGGGTTATAGCCTTCTCACATGTTCAATGATTTTAATTGCTTAATGATTTAGTTATATTAAAATTTTTATTATTATTTACGTTTTATAAGTTAAATTGGTTTTTTTGATTTTGAATTGGTTGGTTGTTTATGTTTTTTAAAGTAGTTTTGATTCGTTAATATTTTTTAAAGTAGTTTTGTTCTGTTGTGTTTTTGAAAGTTTAAGTCTATTTGCTGATTTTTATACTTTTGGAGTATGTGGGTTGGGCATATCTTGCGAAACCTGTGAGGATCCAATTTCTGATTTTGGTACCTGCTTTTTTCACTCCTCCCACATTCTGATGAGCAGGGAGTGGTTTGTTTATTGTTTTTTAGTTATAAATTTTCATGGATTTTTATTGTTGTTTTGCACCCTCTTTTTCATAATTTTCATAAATCATTTACTTTTGATAGAGCTATATATATATATATTTATTTATTTCTATTATATCTATTTCTATAACATATATCACATTATACATATTTAACGCTATAATATTAACCCTCTTTGAAGGAATACATATTAAAGCGGGCAGGTGCTGTCTGATCCGATATAAGGTGTATCACACATTTTTTACGAAAAGTTGTGTAGTGTGAACTTCGAGCAAAATATTTTCTGGAAAAACCTTTTAGAAAGTTTTTGTTATATATAAAATTGTTATCTTTATATTTATCAAAAGTCACAAATTAATTAAAATATATTAATTATAAAATACACTAAAGGAAATATGTACTGACTGCTTGAAGTAGCAGATACGGGAGTTAATAATTAAGCTACATTCCAGTGAAGAGCTTATCTATTTAATGTGAGGACTGTAATCATTTGAATGATCTGGGAATCTTTGTTAAAGGAAATGGAATGTAATCAAGTCAAATATGAATGATCGCTGGGTATATGCATTTGGAGGTATTTCGCAGTAAATGCATTTACCTATTACAATATACATATATCGTTTACATTTTGGAATCCTGCTTACACAAATATTACAAAACACAGTTAAATATTCATTATTATAATTTTTTCTGGTTTTGCATTTTTCTTCAATACATACAGTATGTGAAAGAATTCACGGAAAATACCGAAGTATACTAATATGTGTATAAATTTTCAATTTTCTTTCCATATTAATTCAAATTGTCTGAAAACTGAATTAGAGATAGTGAGAAAATGAATATCCTTCATATTTTAAAAATTGTGATAGCTTCATTCACAAAAGCCATAAAATTCGATTTTTAGGCACGATATTAATTCACATTGTCGGAAAACTGAATTAGAGATGGTGAGAAGATGAATATCCTTCATATTTAAAAAATTGTGATAGCTTCTTCATTCACAAAAGAACATTCTACCATAAAATTCGATTTTTAGTTTTGATATATAATAGATTTATTTTTCTCTAAATATCAAAAAATGGTCCTGGCTATATAAATTTAAATAAAACATTTCTTGTTATGTCCATCGTTTGTGTAAGTTTTTCATAATTTTCTAGTTAGAAAACAAATACGCTGAAAATGAACATCGAGGAGAAAACTAACATTGTACTAGAGATCATCAATAAATTTTTGCAATCTATTGACGAACTTATCAATTTTACTTGAAGATTCAGCAAATTTCAATAAATCCGCAAGCCTTCAAGAGGGATTGTAACGAAATCTATTCTAAGACAGATTTTCCAGGGACATATTACATCATCAATTAAATTATAATCCACTAATGAACTTATCTATTTTATTTGAAGCTTCGAAACATTTTAATGAATTCTGGAGTTTTAAAGGGGGATTGTAATGCAATCAATTCTAAGACAGATATTCTAGAAATATTTTACAATTATACACATATTGCATTACAATATATTATCAATTTAATTGCAATCCAGAGACGATCGTATACATCTTACTTGAAGTTTCGGAATTTTCGGAAGCTTTCGGGGTAAATATTTAAATAATTCAAAAGACTTTAAGAGAAATTGTAACGCAATCAATTGTAAGGCAGATAGACAGATATTATACGAATATATACATACAGAATAACTGCAATGTGAATTGTGAATGCAGTTATTTATCACATCATATTATTGTGTTATTGATATTTTACTCCATTTCTACATAATTTATAAAAGCTCAAAATTTAATAATCGAAAAAAAAAAGTTTTAATTTGAGTTTCTAATATATTAAAGCTATATTAAATTGTATAAAAACTGTGCTAAAAAATATCTTTGGTAGTACGTTAACTATATTAATAATTATAATAAATAATTACGTAACTGAAATTCCAAAAATTCATTTGTTTAGTTTTCTTTTATATTAGATTTTTTTTAGTCAAAAAATAAAATTTAGATATATTTCCTAACATGGAATATTATTTACTTTTTATAATTAGGGTTTCGTTCATCTGACGAAACCCTATACGTCTCGCTCCTCTGTCTGTCCGTCTGTCTGTCTGTCACAGAGCCCGTTCTGAGAAACTATACATGTTAGAGACTTGAAATTTTGTGTACTTATAGCTGAACACCTCACATCAAACAACAAATCATAAAATTTTGAAAAAGTCGGTAATTAACCGAATTACGGGCTAATAAAATTCTAAAATTAACCAATCAACCTTTTGAACGCAGGTGCGAACGCACTTTATCGAAATCCTCCTGAGTTTCTCCTAAGGGTTGCCAGTAAATTCAGCGGATGCTCCGTCAAATCAGCCGATGCAGGGTTACCACGGAATAATTTAAGCAATAAATGAAGTGGACGTTTAAAAAGCAAAATTGTATCTGCCGAAGTATCGGTCGGTACAAACTCGTAACAGGTGTAGAAAGACGCGGAAAAATATTCTACATTATTTTGGTCTAAGTTTCAAATTTCTGCGTAAGTTAAAACGCAAAATATCCACTAAAAATCGATCGATAAAAATTTAATTTCTGTATTTGAAAACACAATGAAAACAGATTTCCATTCACCGGAACGCAGCTGTTGTCATCTCTCAGACATATCGGCGAAGGAGAAATTTAAGGGGAGGAAAGTCTAATACGAAATTTAAACTTTTTAAATATTAAATTTTCGATTAAATTTTTTGACATCCGGGCTGGAAATCTCTCGCAGATTTCATACATACCCGGTTCAAAGAGATAGCTTAATTACGAGCTGATATATTAATTATTTATTTAATTAATCGGTTTCATTTCTCTCTAATGAATAGAATAAAATGGCGGTACGTGCTTTTTTAGCCACGAAATAATTTGAATTAGGAAATCTAGCAATTTGCGTGAGGTTCAGCTCTATCAGACAGGTATACCTTTCGAGGGGAGGCAAAAGCGTGCTTCGCCCGTAACGCATATTTTTTATTTGTTAGGTTTGTGTCAATGGAAAGGGGGAGGGGGAAAAGGAAATACTTTTGATTAAATATCCGGGTTAGTTCGCATTACAGATATTATTATGACGTGCTTCGCCCGCTATCGGATAATTTCAGTGCGTGATAGCTTAATTAAAAGCTGAGATATTAATTATTATTTAATTAATCTGTATGTGTAGTGGACAATGAGGTGCGTTTTGGATCCTTTTTAGGCAGACTATTCAATTCCAGCAATGCCAACAACGTATTTCCTTAAGAGTTGAATAAAATATTGTCTCGGGGGGTAACGCATATTTATTACCATCAAGTTAAACCCAAAATTTATAATACTATCCTTATTATAGCATCTACTCCTTCACTTTAAAATTTTCCAAAAAATCCCAACTTTGAGGGCCGGGCTTACCTTCCCATTATACACCTTTAAATTTCGCTCATTCTTTTTACTATCGTTCTATAACAATTTGTTAGTAGCTACTGGGCACCCCTACGGCTGTGCCCCTAACCTATTGGTTACTCACTCAAAAAGGGCTGATTCTTCAGTTCACTTCAATCTTTAACAGCTTATAATTTTGCTTCTATTGGAGCCACAGCGGGGGGATTGCTCCCAGCCTGGCACCCCTGTTCCAACTTGTATTTTTGCATCTTCTGTTTTTCGGTTTTCCACATAGCACCGAAGATAGGGTGCGGGGAGGGGGGGGGGAAGTCATTTTTGGATGTAGCATGTCTACTGAAAGCTTTCACCTCACAGATCTCAGAAATAATGTTTAAAATTTTGTTTAGTCATTTTGGGCCACCTTACGTGTCCAAATAATGGTATTAGCGTTTCTGACCTTTTTAGATGTCCTTTTTTGAGGACTATGATATACTCAGATATATGCTACTTATTAAATACACAAAAGTCAAAATTTTAGTTACCACTATTTCCGAATAGTACTTTCAGTAAATTTCATAATTTCACGCTTAAGACCGCCACCAACTCGAGTAACATATCCAGTGATAGGTTTTTTAACCGAGTTTCGTTCAGATTCACTTTTGTTAATAATAGAGTGCGCTCCCTGAAGGTGGAATGCGGAACTAACAGAACTCTTGGTTAAGAACGCCACCATTACGAATCATGTATCTACGGAAAGGTTGCGTGAAGGAGTTTCCTTCAGATACACTTTTGTTACGAATAGAGTGCGCTCCCTGGTGGAGGAATGCGGAACTAACGTAACTCAATTTTCTTAAAATTAGGAAATATAACAAGTCGATCTGTTTGAAACTTTAAGATATTTTATAACATATAAGGTAAATTTTATAAAAAGAAGTCCACGTGAAATTTCAGGCATGTGGAGGTAGGGGGGAGAGACGAAATGCCAGTTTTTGCAGTGCGTGCGTAGCACGCCTGCTATACGGTGCCGTAGGCAGCTGGAACCTGGTTCGAGGTTCTTTCGAGCGATATTGCCATTTCACAAGATTTTGCAATGCGTGCGCAACATGCCTGCTATACGGTGCCGTAGCGAGCGATGGTCGTTTGAGTGAGATTGCCTTTTTTACAAGATTCTGCAGGTGTGCGCAGCACGCCTGCTATACGGTGCCGTAGGCACCGGGGACCCGGTTCGACTTTCGTTCGAGGGCGATAGGCTTTTTAAAAAGAGTTTGCAGTGCGTGCGCAGCACACCTGCTATCAGGTACCGTAGTCAGCGAGGACCAGGTTCAATTTTCGTTATAGCGAGAGGCTTTTTTAAAAGAGTTTGTTGTGCGTGCGCAGCACGCCTGCTATATGGTGCCGAAGTCAGCGGGGACCAAAATCGCCCACTCGTGGACAGCCTACCGTGAGGTATAGGGACAATAAGTCCACGAGGGGAAAAAGGGGCTGCCAGGCAGCGCAAGCAGGGTGGCGCACATTTATTACAACATAAAAAGCATGTTACAAATACTGCCTTATTATTGAAGGCAGTGCGGACACATATGTATAAATAAATATTGAAATATATTTACAGGTTAAATAGAATGTAAAAAAAAAAGGATTAAGGTTTAGCTATAGTCTTAGAAATAAAAGAAAAATGTTTGTTTAAAATGTCGTAATTTTCTAGAAGTCTCTGGAAGTTGCCTGCGTTGAAAAGAGTGTTATTCAAATTTTCTCTCAATGTTTTGTTTCTGTCAAAATGGAAATGATGTTTCATTATGGGGCAGTTTCCAAAGATATAGTGTGTAGCGTTTCCAATACTCTTTCTGCATAAACAAAGTGGTGAGTCTCTTTTTTTAATTTTATGTAGAAATGATGGGAAACTTCCATGACCAGTAATATAGTTAGGTACCGTAGGGCGATCACAGATGAACTGTATGTCAACTTTATTAATTATACTGTAAGTATCGCGACCCTTTGTCGACTGAGTCCATGAGAGTTGCCATTCATCCAGAGTTTTTTGCCTAAAGATATACTTGAATTTGGATTGTGGAAGAAGCAATTCCTGGCAATCGTTGTATTGGTTGTTATCTATAACCGCCTTCGCCAGAGAATCGGCTCTTTCGTTTCCCGGGATACCTATGTGAGATTTAATCCATGAGATATAGAACTTTTTGTTAGGGAAATGTAGTAAAAGATTGTAGATATTATAAATTATATAATTGCGTGGAAATGCAATTTGAAGGGCGTCATAGGATGAGTGGCTGTCTGTAAGGATAAGAATTTCATGATGAGAAGAGTTAATGGACCATTCCATTGCCTTGTAAATTGCGAATAATTCAGCTTGGTAGATCGAGTTATCTACATGAAGTTTAACTGCATAATCATATACGAATGAGTTTTTAAGACAGACTGTAAATGCACATGCTGCTCCGTCGTTCATGACAGAACCATCGGTATATATGGATGGGTCATAGATTTGGAGTAATTTTTCGTATTTTTCCTCGAAAAAGAAGAGGTTGTTTATCTTGTAATATTGAGAAAAGTCGAAGGTGTTTAGTTTTGACATAATGTGGTTGCTGTTAATGATTTTGCCATTATGGTTATATGATCTTCTTCCTTTAATTAGTTCGTAATAATGATAATCGTTCTTGAGCAAAGTATCGATTGGGGGAGAACCAGTAAGGACACAGAGAGCGTCAGAGGAAGTACTTCGATAGGTCTTGATAATGCTTAAGAGAGCTGTACGTTGTACTGACTTTAATTTTCTTATCCCATGCGAGTTGAGGCTTGGAAACCAAATTTCATAAGCGTAGCTAATTTGTTTTAATATGACGGTGTTGTACCAAAATTTCAGTATACTTGAAGATATTCCTCCTTTATGAGATTTTAGGCTTTTGAATCCGTTTAAAAATTGAGTTACCCTTGTTTTAGTATGAGTTAGATGCTCTTGAAAATTAAATTTTGGATCTAGTATAACGCCAAGATAGGGAATAGTATTTTCAAACTTGATAGTTTTGTTATTCAATTTGAAAATTGGTCGACGTCTGTTAAGAAGAAAGCGGCCAAAAAGCATGGCCTTTGTTTTAGTTTCCGATATTGTAAGGTTGAAATTCCTGCATAAAGTTGAAAAAATTTCGATGCGTCTATTAGCAACTTGCTCCAACTCAGGTCTGGAGTCTCCCGCAACCTTAATTACGAAATCGTCAGCATAAACTATCATGTCTGATTCTATTTTGTAGAACTCCTTTATAATAAAATCTGCAATTAGCAACCAAAGAAGGGGACCTAAGCATGAGCCCTGAGGGCACCCTTTAAATGAAATGAACCATTCTACAACGCTTCCTTCTTTTAAACCAATATATCGATTGGAGATGTAATTTTTTAGTAAATGTTTTAGATATAGAGGGAGAGGAGAATTATCGATTATTTGGGAGATAGTATTCCAATCTATCGAATCAAACGCTCCCTCTATATCGAAGGAAAGAATACCACAGTATTTCTTATTTTCTAATGTATTTGTGATAGAGGATTTCAGTTCATTTAAGGCATCTATTGTGCTTCTTGATTCGCGAAATCCAAATTGCATTTCATGGAGAAAGGAAATATCTTCTAAAAATGTCATTGCACGCATCTTGATTAATCGTTCAAGGACTTTTCCCAGCTTAGGGAGAAGGACTATCGGTCGGTAAGATTTTAATTGCCGAGGATCTTTATTCTTCTTTCGAAAATAAATGACAATGCCCTTCTTCCATATGTCTGGGAAATGGGCAAGGGAAAAGCATTTGTTGTATAGTTGAAGCATTAATTGTGGGAAAGTTTTGATCAAGTTTTTAGTAACCCTTGCATCGATCTTATCGAAGCCAGGGGCTTTGTTGTTCGACTGTCTTGATGCGCAATATTTTAGTTCTCTATAGCTGATTAGATATTCATTTATATCACTTTCTGATAGTGGCTCCAAATTTTCAAATGAATGTAGATTTTCAGGGATTTCTTTTCCAAAATGATGGCTTAAGAGTTGGTGTTGAATGTCTCTAAACATGTCAGTTGAATTTGATGTGTCAAGTATTGAATGTATTAAGTCGGTATTTTTGAGGTATTTGCCCTTTACAATTTTGAAAGCGGTTCCGTATGTTGTGGATGTTGTCTCATAGAAGGATTTCCACGAATTTAATTTTGCGTTTTTGATGTTTAATTTGTATTTAGCTCTCTCTTTCTTGTAGCTAACTTGGTATTGTACGTTTTCAGGATTTTTATTTGATCTTTTCCGTAAAGCGTTTAATCGATTTCTTTGTATTTTGAGATTATCTGTGTACCACTTTGTATTTACTTCATATGACTGTTTTTTCTTTTTGAGAGAAGATTCCATGATTTCTTGTAGAAGCTCTTCAAATTTGTGGGTCCATTCATTCAAGTCATTAGGACTTTTGACCTCGCTGAGAGTTGTCTGTAGATTGTCAACATTAGGAGAGAGTTGGTTGTTAAATTTTTTGAAATTCTCAAATTTAGTTTTAAATCTGTATTCATTTCTTAGAACTGGATCTATAGCTAAATCGTATCTTATGTACAGATGGTCGCTGAGGGAGTCATTGATGTCGTCTACGTACCAAGAATTGAGATAGTTGCGTGCTTGGTTTCCACTTAAAGTTAGATCTGGAGTACCTTTCCTTTTGTTCTGTTTGAATGTATATGGTGCATTGGGATCATTAACTATGGATACGTTATTTAAAGCGAGGTAATCTAGAAGAATGTCTCCTCTTGCATTATTGCATTTATATCCCCAGTCCTTTAAGTGAGCATTAAAATCGCCTGCTAAAATGATATTTTTACAGTCTCTGATAGTGTTGGTCCAGGCTTGTAGGTCTTCTTCAAGGTCTCTTGCGGAACGAGGACGGGAATACTGCGAGCCAAGTGTTAATTCATGGTATTTAGTGCTAATGTTAATAAAAATGCTGTTGTCAAAAGATAAGGTTTTTAGGTGATATAGTTGGGAGTTTGCTATGATAATTCCAGCTGTTTCATTTTTTGAGGCATAAAGAGACCATCCAATTGGGAGGCTTGTAAATGAATTATTTGTTCTATGGTAATCTTGGATTATAGCTATGTCAATTTGTTGATTATTTATATATTTGATTAGTTCTAGATTCGCTGCGCGACAGTTATTCAGATTAATTTGGACACATCTAATTTTGGAAAGAGTTGCTTTGTTATGAATTACTTTAGTTGGAACTGCTACATTAGCAGGGTTGGAAGCCATAGTAAGAACATTGTTATTTTGGGTAACGATATTTGAAAGGTTATTTAGGGTCGAGAACGTTGCTGTCGGTAGTTAATTATACGATGTCTATTATAGAAGTGGTTTTGAAAGATATTACATTCGCTTGAATTTGCGCTATGATCGAACTTGTATTGGCGACCTTCGGGGTTCACATAATTATAGCAATTATAGCATTTGTGCTTCCTTGGATCATTTTTATTCGGACATGTTGAGGTTTCATGGTTCTTCATGCAATATGCGCAGGTTTCTTTTCTTCTGCATCTCTCTTTTGTATGTCCATAGATTTGACAGTGACTGCACCTTATTATGGGGGCGTACTGAGCGATTTTACACGATAGAAAACCAATCAGCAATCGACCTTGGCGTAGCAATCTGGTTGCCAATCTATCCTCCAAATCTAGCATAAGTTGATAGGTCTTTAGAGATTTTCTTTGTAATTCTTTATGTTCATTAGCTTTTATGTCATATTCAAGATCTTCGCTTAATTTCTCTTTTATTTCTTCTACTGTTATGTTTTGGGGGATTCCCAAAATGATTATTTTTTTCCTTTTTTCCACTGCGAGATTTAAATCTACGAGGTCAAGTATGTTACTGTGTTCCTGGATCTTGTCTGCTATGTTATTCACATCTTCGTCTGTGTTTGAGCGTACTATAATAGTTCGTTTATCTCTGGAAATAGTGCAGTATATTTTCGCAAGATTTACTGTTGTCTTAAGTTCTCTATTTATAAAATCACGGATGTTGAATAGGGACATATTGGTTGTGGATTTTCTTGTTAACAGTATAGCAGACTTTGATTGTTGTGGTGCTGGGGAGTTTAGAGTTGTGGCATATGATGGTTTACATAGAGGAACTGGAGATACTAGTTCATTGGTATGTGTTGTAATTTTTTGTTGAGGAAATTCTTCTCCTGCTGTTTGTGCTTCTCTTACTTCAATGAATATCTCTATTTTTGATTCGTGTTCTTTAAGCATGTTTCCCAGCTCAGTTTTTAAATCCATTTCCCTCGATATTTTACAATGGATATTTTCTATGTAATCCTGTTGTCTTTGCAATTCGCTATTTAAGTCGCGTATTTGCTCTATCTGATTTTCTAAAAGCTGTAGAAGTTGTTGTATATCTTCTTGAAATTTCTGAGTTGGTATTTTGATCAAATGTTCTTCCGTTTCAAATTGTTTTAGTAAATTAAAATGATTTTCGAATTTTTGTGCTAGTTTTGCTGGAGATTCAATTCTTAATTTTCTTTCGAGTTCTTTGACTTTTTCGTCTTTATCTATTAGTTTTTCCGTGAGGTCTTGAACTTCAGTTGATAGGGTATTAAGTTGTTCCTCTTTCTTTAATATTTGTGTCTTTTGTTCCTCATTCTCTCTTTTCAGTTCTTGTATTACATCATTCATTGACTTTTCTTGGCTTTGTGTGTTAATTTGTTGCTTGTCCAGATCTTTTATTCTGTTAGGATATTTTGTCGATACTTTAATGCCTGTTCATCATTATGGGGCCTGTGTTTCTTGAGATGTCTGAATAATTGTTCAAATAGTCAGCGGGGACCGAAATCGCCCACTCGTGGACAGCCTACCGTGAGGTATAGGGACAATAAGTCCACGAGGGGAAAAAGGGGCTGCCAGGCAGCGCAAGCAGGGTGGCGCACATTTATTACAACATAAAAAGCATGTTACAAATACTGCCTTATTATTGAAGGCAGTGCGGACACATATGTATAAATAAATATTGAAATATATTTACAGGTTAAATAGAATGTAAAAAAAAAAGGATTAAGGTTTAGCTATAGTCTTAGAAATAAACGAAAAATGTTTGTTTAAAATGTCGTAATTTTCTAGAAGTCTCTGGAAGTTGCCTACGTTGAAAAGAGTGTTATTCAAATTTTCTCTCAATGTTTTGTTTCTGTCAAAATGGAAATGATGTTTCATTATGGGGCAGTTTCCAAAGATATAGTGTGTAGCGTTTCAAATACTCTTTCTGCATAAACAAAGTGGTGAGTCTCTTTTTTTAATTTTATGTAGAAATGATGGGAAACTTCCATGACCAGTAATATAGTTAGGTACCGTAGGGCGATCACAGATGAACTGTATGTCAACTTTATTAATTATACTGTAAGTATCGCGACCCTTTGTCGACTGAGTCCATGAGAGTTGCCATTCATCCAGAGTTTTTTGCCTAAAGATATAATTGAGTTTGGATTGTGGAAGAATCAATTCCTGGCAATCGTTGTATTGGTTGTTATCTATAACCGCCTTCGCCAGAGAATCGGCTCTTTCGTCTCCCGGGATACCTATGTGAGATTTAATCCATGAGATATAGAACTTTTTGTTAGGGAAATGTAGTAAAATATTGTAGATATTATAAATTATATAATTGCGTGGAAATGCAATTTGAAGGGCGTCATAGGATGAGTGGCTGTCTGTAAGGATAAGAATTTCATGATGAGAAGAGTTAATGGACCATTCCATTGCCTTGTAAATTGCGAATAATTCAGCTTGGTAGATCGAGTTATCTACATGAAGTTTAACTGCATAATCATATACGAATGAGTTTTTAAGACAGACTGTAAATGCACATGCTGCTCCGTCGTTCATGACAGAACCATCGGTATATATGGATGGGTCATAGATTTGGAGTAATTTTTCGTATTTTTCCTCCAAAAAGAAGAGGTTGTTTATCTTGTAATATTGAGAAAAGTCGAAGGTGTTTAGTTTTGACATAATGTGGTTGCTGTTAATGATTTTGCCATTATGGTTATATGATCTTCTTCCTTTAATTAGTTCGTAATAATGATAATCGTTCTTGAGCAAAGTATCGATTGGGGGAGAACCAGTAAGGACACAGAGAGCGTCAGAGGAAGTACTTCGATAGGTCTTGAAGTCAGCGGGGACCGAAATCGCCCACTCGTGGACAGCCTACCGTGAGGTATAGGGACAATAAGTCCACGAGGGGAAAAAGGGGCTGCCAGGCAGCGCAAGCAGGGTGGCGCACATTTATTACAACATAAAAAGCATGTTACAAATACTGCCTTATTATTGAAGGCAGTGCGGACACATATGTATAAATAAATATTGAAAAATATTTACAGGTTAAATAGAATGTAAAAAAAGATTAAGGTTTAGCTATAGTCTTAGAAATAAAAGAAAAATGTTTGTTTAAAATGTCGTAATTTTCTAGAAGTCTCTGGAAGTTGCCTGCGTTGAAAAGAGTGTTATTCAAATTTTCTCTCAATGTTTTGTTTCTGTCAAAATGGAAATGATGTTTCATTATGGGGCAGTTTCCAAAGATATAGTGTGTAGCGTTTCCAATACTCTTTCTGCATAAACAAAGTGGTGAGTCTCTTTTTTTAATTTTATGTAGAAATGATGGGAAACTTCCATGACCAGTAATATAGTTAGGTAACGTAGGGCGATCACAGATGAACTGTATGTCAACTTTATTAATTATACTGTAAGTATCGCGACCCTTTGTCGACTGAGTCCATGAGAGTTGCCATTCATCCAGAGTTTTTTGCCTAAAGATATAATTGAGTTTGGATTGTGGAAGAAGCAATTCCTGGCAATCGTTGTATTGGTTGTTATCTATAACCGCCTTCGCCAGAGAATCGGCTCTTTCGTTTCCCGGGATACCTATGTGAGATTTAATCCATGAGATATAGAACTTTTTGTTAGGGAAATGTAGTAAAAGATTGTAGATATTATAAATTATATAATTGCGTGGAAATGCAATTTGAAGGGCGTCATAGGATGAGTGGCTGTCTGTAAGGATAAGAATTTCATGATGAGAAGAGTTAATGGACCATTCCATTGCTTTGTAAATTGCGAATAATTCAGCTTGGTAGATCGAGTTATCTACATGAAGTTTAACTGCATAATCATATACGAATGAGTTTTTAAGACAGACTGTAAATGCACATGCTGCTCCGTCGTTCATGACAGAACCATCGGTATATATGGATGGGTCATAGATTTGGAGTAATTTTTCGTATTTTTCCTCCAAAAAGAAGAGATTGTTTATCTTGTAATATTGAGAAAAGTCGAAGGTGTTTAGTTTTGACATAATGTGGTTGCTGTTAATTGAAAATTGCATAAAAAAAGCTATTACAGCGTTCCCTTCCGGTGGAATTTTCAATATTCAAGGACAACCTTCTTGCCATGGTCAAAAGCGTACACAAAAAAATTGATTCAATTCTGTGCATAACTTCATGCACTTTTCGATGGTACAATATTGAATTTGGTCCCAAAATCGCTATAGCAGCGCCCCCTTCCTGCGGATTTTTTTCAAATTCTGGGAGGACCTTCTTGCCATTACCAAAAACATACACAAAAAGTTTTGTTCAATTCAATACATAACTTCAAACACTTTTCGATGGTACAATATTCAAAATGCACAAAATCGCACAAAATTCGTTATTA
This sequence comes from Maratus speciosus, assembly GCA_963932465.1. Lineage (NCBI taxonomy): Eukaryota > Metazoa > Arthropoda > Arachnida > Araneae > Salticidae > Maratus > Maratus speciosus. The sequence goes on from OZ010789.1 coordinate 65,832,814, forward strand.
CAGCGCCCGCTACCGGCGGAATTTTTTCAAATTCAAGGAGGACCTTCTTGTCATCGCTAAAAACATACACAAAAAATTTGATTCAATTCCATGCATAACTTCATACACTTTTCGATGGTGCAATATTCAAAATGCACAAAAATCATAGAAAAATCGTTACTACAGCGCCTGCTACCGGCGGAATTTTTCCAAATTCAGGGAGGACCTTCTTGCCATGGCCAAAACATACACAAAAAATTTGGTTCAATTCTATGCATAACTTCATACACTTTCCGATGGTACAATATTCAAAATCCCACAAAAATCGCTATTACAGCGCCTCCTACCGGCGGATTTTTTTTCCAAATTTATGGAGGACCTGCTAGCCATAGCCACAAACTTAAAATTAAAATTTGGTTCAATTCTATGCATAACTTCGTACGATTTTGGATGGTACAATGGCGACATACGGACACACGGAGAGACCGACATTTTCTATAAACATGTTTTTCGGATCTCTGACCCCTAAAACGTGTAAACCCGTTGAAAACCGGAAGTCGAAAAAAATTTCGATTACAATACTTTCTTCTATTGAAGTTAGAAGAAAGTAATAAGCGTTACTGGTCGATAGTCCGCCTTGATACTTTTTAATTTTTAAATTAAATTCATGCATAATACTCTACTTATAAAACCTATACTTTATATTCTTTAATATGATTCAATTTGATAGTCTCTACAAAAATGATTTATTTTCCAAGATTGGGGAGTTTTAATGACGAGGCTCCGATGATTAAAACTCTAAGAGATAATATTATAAATCATATACGCATAGAATTCTAAAGCTTTTTTGTATTTACATACAAAGATCATATACCAGTTTAGCATATCATTATATATGTGGTCGTGTTTTCTTATATTTTATATTGCGCATATTAAATATTATGGCGATTTAGGAAATAATGTTTCATATCTCTTGATAATTGAAATATTACGCTTCTGGCAAAATATTACGCTTGTGGTAATTTATCTTACAAATTAATCTCTATAAAGCTACCGAACCAGTAGCGTTACCATTTTTTACATATTTGAAAATATATCAAAACTATCTACACCTCGTTCCATGAATTATACAAACGCAATAAACTGTTATGTAGGATAGACGCGTTATTTGCTTAAATTTCTGAAATTACATTTTTCTATTTGATACGAAGTTTCTGATTGCTTTGATGTTATCCCAAGCGGTGTGGAAATTTTTATTTTCACAATAAATGATAAAAAATATAAATACTTAGATATTTGACTTATTTTCATTTTATAAATCTATAACTGGAGATTAAAAACAAAAAAATTTAATGGTTCAGAAAATGGAATCTAAAATTTAGGAATTGTTTCAAATATAATAGCTACAGACACCTATGGGCTTTGTGTATGCTGTTTAATTTCCGTGTGTCTTAAAAATAAATAATTATATGTTATTTTAAATAATGGTTAAAAAAAAAAAACATATTTTCTCTGCAAAAATATGGGTATATTTGGTAACAAAACAAAAATCAAGAAACTGGAACCTCCTGCTCTAACGCTCGAGTTGTTGCAAATTAAAGAGAGTAATTTAAAGGATTTTAAACGGTAACTTTAACTTTGAGACTTGTTTTTATTCAGACCTCTTTTCTTAGGGGGCTTTAAAATTTTCATATATTTAGCTATGCCTACATATCCGGTGGTCCTAAACTCGGGAATATTTTTAAATAAACAGTGAAGTGCGAGTATAAATTGCACTCACAGGGTTCCGTACAATAAAGATATGAATTACTAACTCTATTATTTAAAAAAAAATCATTGCTAAAATAATAATAAGACTTTGTAAAAAAACTATTCGACAAAGGGTTGGATACAACTGTATATACTAGAAAAGTACGAATGCGTATACCATAAATGTTGAAAGGATTTGAAGCCTGAATAATATCAAATATTGCTATTCTGTATAGTTCTTTTTTTAAATCTTAACCTAACCTGTTTATGATGAACTTAATTCGGTACTGACAATAAAATTAGTGCATATTTAAACTTCATTTGGCATTTCATAAAACTAAATTCAGAGTAGTAATATATTTTTCATTTTTTACAGTGTAGGTAAAACAAAACCCTTGTTCAAAGTTTAAGCTTGGCTTTCTGGTAAACGTACTTTGAAAGGAGGTCGCCATGTTGCAACGCCGCCTTGGTCCATGCCGCGTTTTTCCAGATAGGTTTTTAATTAACTTTTAAAGACACGGGAGGCGTACTGAGAGATCCACTCAATGCAAACTATTCGTGAATCCCATAGTATTTATCTGATTAATTCTAATTAAATTAGTCTGTTTTTAACAATTTGTTATTTGACAATTTGATTTTATTGCTTTTATACTGCTGCTCAGCATTGCTTTAGACAAATATATCATTAATTTTTTTTTATCTAGGCTTTAAAAGCCGAAGGTACATAGAGTACGCCGCCCTGTCATTATGTATGTCCAAACCGTCCGTTTCATTAAGGGTGAATATCTCGACGATTTTTTTTCGATAATCTTTATCCACAATGCTTTTATACTTCTGCTACGATAGGTACCTCAAGCGCTCCTCAACACCTTTGCTGAAATTTGTGTTCAAAATGAAAATAAAATTTGTGTGTAACGGAAAAATGCCCTTTTCTCAAAAACTATGTGACCTAGGTTAATCGCTGTACTTCTCCTGCAAGGTATAAATTAACGTCTACTACCTCTAATTAGTTCATAATTTTAGTTTCAGGAGATTCGGAAATAGAGTGGAGGGGACATATTTTTGCGCTACATTTTTGACGATATCTATGAAAGTTTAGTACCTAAAATTAAAAGATATGCATTTTTAAACAGCAATTTTTAATTGTGTCGTCAGTTTTCAAGTGAGTACTAAAAAAATAACAATTTAAAAATTAAATTAAATAAAGATTTGAAAATAATGATAAAGAAAAAAAAAATAAAGATTTAAAAATATCAATAAAGGAAAATAAATAAATATATAAAGATTTAAGAAATGATAATAAAGAAAATAAATAAAGTTATAATTCTACATTTTTTAATTCGTTTTAAATCAAATATTTCATAATATGATGCATTTTGGTACATTCTCCAGTCTCGTACATCAATTTATTTCGTTTATAATGAATTTTAAAATGTGTGCGAGACTATTGGAGAACTTTTATGGCTATGTTAGTAGCAAATTAAAAAATCTTTAAAACGTAAAACAAGTATTAGACATTTATAGATATTATCCTAATTGATATTTCTATTTAATCGTTAAATGTCGGGTGTTGTTTTTCCGCAACATATCCAATTTAGGCTCTAAAATACTATTAGAATAATATTGAAGCTATAATACCTAATGGTGCCAATAAAATACATTATGAAAATATTATTAAATGGATTTTCAACATGTAGATGGCAACACTTGTGTTGTTTAAGAATAAAGATAGATTTATTTTTTTAATTGTTGCTACTTGTTCTTTTTGTTCTGTTTGGAAGCTTGCGAAATACCCTACTTTGTTCTGCAGTGAGCAAGTAAAATTTATTTATTATTATAGTTCCTAAAATTCTTGTGTGTTTAATATTATAGAATTATATCAAAGAAAATTATTTTTTAAATTAAAGACTAGTATTGCCGATTAGTAACAAGCTGTCTTTTAGCCATAAACCATACTTAAAACAAAATATGATTTTTTAAGTATTTTTCCCATGATTTATTTAAAAAATGAAAGTCGAAAAACATTATTACAATGATTCTTGAAAAATCAGGCATTTAAGGGTTACTATTCTGTTAAATACTAAATTTCAATATTTTTTAAAATTAACTATTGGAATAAATGTAAATTCGACAAATTTTAAACCATTCTCTAGAACCAGTAAGTAAAATTATGAAATTTAATCCTGTTAAAGCAATTATCAATAGCATAGCGCGTTTTGAAATATTCGACATTTTTAGATGTGTAAAATCCATTGCAATTCATTTTATTACATATGAATTATTTACAACTGATCCACGATACCTTGTTAACTATTTGTACAACAAGAATTAATTCCATTAACTAATTTATTTGTCAATTTTAATTAACATGCTTCTCATGATAAAGAAATTTCTGAGGGACTATAATATTGGTTTATAGAATATGAAATATGTGAAATCCAATTGGATTAAAGTCATGTCCTGTTTCATCAAAATTATTTGATTGTCTGGATACTTTCATGTGGGTTTAATTTCATTTCAATAAGTAAAACATTTAATATTACTATTTTAATCAATGGAGACAGAATTTCTAAAATCATTGTAGTGTAGAAATCTACACAACATGGCTTGTTATTAATTTAACTAATTAAATAATTTTCGCACGATCCAATAACATTTAAAAATTTATTGAATTCTCGGAAAATAATTCTTTAGTAATTAATTTATACAATAAATTAAAATAACATAAAAAATACTCCAAAATTAAAGTATATTAAAATGAATAAGTATATAATGCGTAGAAAAAAATAAAAATATATATGTTGTTTGGTATTGGTATGTTTAGAAAAAAATAAGGAATATGAATTGTGAATTTATTTTGTATTAATATTGAAAATAAAACATTTCGAATTGTAAATATTTATATGTGCAAAAACAGTGTAATAAAATAAAACTCCCCAAATAAGACCAGACAGAAAATAGGAAATTATAGATAAAGAGAACATTGCTGACGCCAGACATGGACAGTAAATGTATAGCGAAAGAATAGAAAATTTACGATGTTGAAACCATAAATTTTCTATCAATTAAGATGGTTTTACAACACTCAACGTGGGTGGTGATTCCCATGAGAAACCTGGCGCAAGGGGCAAAAATTAAGTTAATGCTATGCAGTGAAAAATAAATTGGCACGCCCATAGATAGGCATGTCTAGAGTACCAATAAGGGACCAGGAGTAGCCTCCAATCAGAACGAAAGCTCTGGGTTAATTTAGCCCTCCCAAAAAAAAATTGGATCTGGGAGGAAGGAAGGAAAAAAGAGGATTAAGTCTTGTGTCTCGTCCTCAAGAGGTTCTATAATTTTTGTTAAGATGTGACTTGATACTTCAAAATTTTACACCAAGTTCTTTCGCAGCAAATTTTAAGGACAACACAAAATTTAGCGATTGAAATGAATGCTGAAAGCAGACAAATCTTTGTCACAAAAAATGATTGATGCAGAAAAAAAGGAAATGATGATGAAAATTAATGCTGAGAGTTGACCTGTCCTTGTCATGATCTATTGACAAAGATCGCTGAGAGCAGACAAGTCTTTGTCCAGGAAATTAACTGATGCAGAATCTTACAGAAGTATTCACCTGATTTGGAGATGTACAGTGGTTAGTGATGAGATGCGAATGCAACGAAGATATGACATATCAGCAGATTTCGCCTATGAAAGTGTACATTGTGGAGATGGAGCTCTAATATTCATGCGTCACAGAGTGCCGAAAGAAAGTGAAATTGGTTTGTGAAAGATCCCCATGAACTTTATATATATATATATATATATAAAAGGAACTTTATGCCCCGATGAACTTACTTGTGTTTAGGATTCCATGAACTATGAGTGTGCTGTATGATTTGGATGATTACAGAAAAGATCGAAGTCTGTTTGGGTGAGAAACTCCTTATATTTATTTCAATATATTCGTGGCTATTGTTTTCATGTTTTCTTATGATGTGTACATTTAATATTAAGCAACTAATTTTCTAAATTTCCACTAAAGTACATAATCTTATGTCATTGAATATTATGATTGTTTATGATAAAGATTTTAATGATAACGGGAATGCTATTTTTCATAAATAAAATTTTGATTAAAATTTTGGCAAAAGCCTCATCATCGGATCGTGCTGTGAACAAAAAGAGGCAAGTATAAGATAACATAAATTGATAAAAAAAAAGAATAAGTAACAAAGTATAATTTTGATGAAAGCTTTGCTGTTCTAATGAGAATGGAACTATGTTATATTCTGATAAAATAGTAGATAATTTGAAAAGGTTATTATGATATAAAAGGTCATATTTGAGTTATGAATTTTATATAAATGAAAATAAAGTTTGTTTATGTGTGCATACTTGTAAGTCTTTCCTTGAATTCTTTCCTTGTTCCCTTTTAGATAATACTCGTAATTTATGGTATCTAATATTTTGGAATTATTAGAATTGGATGTTTCTCTATGCAACCTACAAGTTCGATATCTCCATTTCAACGTTAAATAAGTCGTCCTTGAGTTATTGCCAAAATTAATTTTATTCCAAAGTTTTCTTCCATCCTAATTTATTAAATGACATTATACCATTAGATCTTTTCACAACGCAGATCGGGATAACTGTTTCTATTGTACTAATCATTTTACTGTCGCGTGACCCTGTGTGTTGTGGCGTCCAAATCGTCACAACATACTAAAATTTAATGGTGCTAATACCAGGTGTTAGTAATGGAATTTAGAACGTAAAATTAAATGGTTGCAATGAGTTAACTTATAAAAAAAAAAAAAAAAAAAAAAAAAAAAAAAAAAAAAAAAATACATATATATTATTATTTTCCTCTATTTTTATTTTTCTTTTCAATTACTAACAAAATCATTTTCGTATGTTATATAAAAAATTATTTATGTGTATAACAAAAAGAAAAATTAAGGAAAAGAGTAGTTCAGTTCACAGCACATAATTTAGTATGAGCATAACGAATGATTATTATAATTAATATCTATGAAAAGAAATATTGGTGAAAATTTCATATTGTGTTTTATTTATGTGCATGCATGCAGAATATTCAGTGTTATTTCAGTAGAATTTATGCAAAAATATTATTTTACAAATTAGTATGATCTTGAAAATAGAGATAGACAATTATATTCTAAAATTGAAAAAATAATAATTTGCAGTGTAGGAAATTTCTGAGAAACTAGGATAGAAGCAAAACAAAATAGAAATTATTCTATTATATATTTGGGAATTGCAGCCGCTAGGAAAATAAGACATAAAAATAAAATCATGACAGGCGGCAGAGGGAAGAGACAAATTTCTCCTGAAAGGGAAACATTTACGATAGGAGTAGATACCTTAATAAATTCTCTCCAAAATTTTGAAGATAAACCAGACCAAGAAATTACACAATTTTTTGACGAATTTGAAGAATTAGCCGATGCGGCACAATTTCCCGATGATATCAAATTAGTACTTGCAAAATCAAAATTTAAAGGGCAAGCACGGGAAATTATGAAAAATACAACAGAACTTCATAAGGCAAACGACTACAAAACATTCAAAGAAAATTCAATAAAGCAGTTTCAAAAAGAAAAATCTTTCGCAAAAGCGCAATTACAGTTCATTAACGCGAAACAAACAGCCAATCAAACGATTGAGGAATTCACTAAAATATTCAATATTGAGGCACAAAAATATTTAGCTTTATCGGGACACGAAAAAAAAAATGGAGCAAAAGAACTGCTTGAAACGATGAAATTAACAAAATACCTTGAGGCGTTGAGACCGGATATTTCTTTTGAATTAAAAAAATATCCTCCAACAAAATTCGACGATGCTTTTAAACGGGCCAAGGACATCGAATTAGCAATCAACGGAAAATGCGCAGGCGAAATGAACAACTTAACAGAAACTAGTGAAAAAAAATTGTATGAGGCACTAATCAATATGTCCCAAGAGCAAAAAACTGAAATACAAGACCTAAAGAAACAGATAAATAATTTAAAGCTTGAGACACATGAAAACAAACAAAACGAAGGGGAAATTAATCACATCACCCAACAATTCTGTCACATATGCAACAAATCAAATCACCAAACACAACATTGTTTTTTTAATAAAAGAAGCGAAAATTTTGTACAACCTAGGGGAGCACAACGATACAATGTTAGGCCAAGATTTCCAAGGAACTACCATACAAATTACAATTATAAAAATTTCCAAAGAAGTCCACAAAATTATATACCGCATTTTCAAAATCCTCAAAATTTCAATCCCATAAGACCGCACTACAATCAGCTTCGACAAAATTATATGTACAATGTGATGCCCAATTGGCATAATGATTCTCAACAGCTGATAGGTCAAAATCAAATGCACCAAGGGAATTACAATTTTCAAAACACTGTCCCAATCCAAAATGCTGATTTTATACAGGGGAATAATGCACAAATTCAATATACAGGGCAACACCAAGGCGTCACAAATATACAAAACGGGCAAAACAATTTTTCTCAACCACCTAATGATAGAAATAAAGAAACGCAGCCCACTATTACCTTCCCAAGTGAAAATCAACAGAGACGGGGTAGACAAAATAAAAGAGGAAAAAGAGGACACCATCATTTAAACCGATAAGGGGGCCTCAAAATTTAGCACAAGTAGAAACCCGTAGGTCCCGCATATTAAAAGAAAAACAGGGTTATAACATAAAAACAAAATTTAACAAAAAATTGAAAAAAAAGAAACATGAACATGAGAAAAAAAAAACGTGTTTGAGGCTGAGGAAAATCAAAATTCTAAGGTTAAAGAAAAATTGATAGCAAGTTGCAACTCAGGAAGAAACAATGAATTACCAATATGGAATTTAAAGATAAAAAAGGAACTAATTATACCCAGTTTAGTAGATAGTGGAGCAAGTATTAGCCTATTGTCACCAGAAATTTTTGAAAAAATAAAACAGACAGATATAAAAATTAAATATTTAGCCAATTCAATTAAAATTACAACTTTGTCAAATAAAACGATTCCGTTCAAAAACTGCGTAAAATTTAAATTTAAAAATGAGAATAATTTCCTAAATGGGACATTTTATGTCACAAAAGAAGAATTTGACCGCGATTACAAGATTATTTTAGGATATGATTTTTTAAAAAGTAACAAAATAATCATGGACTTGGAAAACAACATTTTAAAAATTAACAATACGGTAATTAAATTAAATTCCAATGAAAATCAATTTACAGAAGCTAACAGGATTCAAAAAACACAACAAAATGACAATTTTCAAACTGTACCCAAACAAATTAATTCTAATGATCATTATAATTCTAAAAATAACATAAGAGCATTTGTAGAAAACAAAATTACTCTAAGGCCTAAAGAATCGAAATTAGTAAATTTAATTTTCGACGGAGTTTTAGAAAAAGACCAACAATTCTTTTTTCAACCCAAATACAATAATAAAAAATTAGCAATTCAGAATTCTGTTCATAAAAGTAAAGAATCCGACAATAATTCATTTCGAATTATAGTACAGAATCTCTCCAACAAATATTTAAAATTATACAAGGATCAAGAAATGGGGAAGATTACAACTGATTTTTCTATTAAAGAACAAAATGAAACAAATACTGACAGTATTTATGAAGTTAACAATTTAAATATAACACAAATTAGAGAATTGCGAAGAAAGGAATTGTCAAGAGAGGATTTCAAAGTAGATCATTTACCACCGAAGGTGCAAAAGGAAGTTTTGGATATTGTAATGAGACATGCGACAGCATTCAGTAAATCTTATAAAACGCTAGGAGCGACGGATGTAATTAAACCTAAAATAAAATTACAGCATGATTTTCCCATCCAAACCAAACCTTTTAAATTAGCACACGATATAAAGAAGAGTGCGGAAAAAGAAATAAGAGATCTATTAGACGCGGGTATTATCGAACATACGAATTCCAGCTATGCATTTCCAGTAATTTTCGTAAAAAAAAATTCCACATCAAAAACTAACGACAAAAATTTAATCAAAGTAAGATTAGCTTTAGATTTTAGATCGCTTAATGATATAGTAGAGAGCGACCCATATCCTGTGCCAAATACAAAAAAAAATTTACAAAGCATGTCAGGAAAGAAAATATACACGGTGTTAGATTTACATTCAGCGTTTTTTCAAATCAAGCTGAGGGAAGAAGACAAGCACAAATTGGCTTTCGTTACGGAAAACAATCACTTTCAAATGACTCGTTTAGCATTCGGATTAAAATTTTCGACGAATTTATTTGCTCGCTTAATGGACATAGTTCTAAGTGACTTAAAAGAAAAATACGACATTGAATATTTCATCGATGATATCCTTCTTGGAGCTCAAAATATAGAATAAATGCACGAAATACTTGAAGAAGTACTAAAAAGATTGGAAAAATTCAATTTGACTATTGAACCTACAAAACTAAAACTATATATGCCGGAAATAGAATTTTTAGGCTATAAAATTAGCGAAAAGGGATACGCACCCTCAGAAAAAAATATAAAGAAAATTACCAATTTTGCAAGACCCACATCTCAAAAACTGGTGAGAGCATTCATAGGTCTATGCACATATTTTAAATCGACCATACAAAATTATGCGGAAATTATTTCACCTCTGACAGATCTTACGAGGAGCAACCAAAAATTCAGATGGAATGAAAGAGCACAACATTCATTTGAAAAAATACAAAAAATAATAATGACGCAACCTACAATTCACCCGCCGGATTACACAAAAACTTTCTATGTAATCACAGATGGATCCAAGATCGCAACATCAGGTATATTGGCACAAAAGCAAGGTGATAAAATGATACCAATAGAATTTACAGGAAGAAAGTTAAGAGAGTCAGAAAAAAAATATCCAAGCTTGCAAATTGAGCTATTGGCGATCTACGAAACTATTACATATTTTCGGAATATATTATTAGGAAAAAAATTTATATTACTGACCGATTCAAAAGCCCTAACGTACCATTTACAGTTAGAAAAACAGCCTCAGATTGTTGCAAGATGGTTACTTAAACTCCAAGACTACGACTATGAGATATCTCACATTTCTGGAAATAACAATCCAGCAGATTTCAATACTCGTTGCTTACACAATTTAACAATTGCAGATAATCTAAATAAACACCTTTTCACGGTGAATAAAAATTTAACTGAGGATAATATAAAAAAGGAACAGATGAAAGACCCTAAACTAACAGAAATTATAGAAGCTTTAAAGCAACAAAGAAAGGTAAAAAAATACGAAAAGTATTGTTTGAATAAAGATGGAATATTAATTTTAAAAAAAGCACAAAATTCAAATAACGAGGAATTGTACATTGCACCGCAAAGCTTGAAAGATGGCATCATAAAAAGCGCACATGCACCGCATTTTGCTTTTCTAAAATCTTATGGAATAATAAAAGAAAGATTTTTCTGGTATAGAATGTATCAGGAGATAAAAACATTCTGTACAAAATGTACAACGTGCAATACTTTTAAGACACATAAAACAATCAAAATACCATTGAAAACAATGGACAAAAACTATCTCCCAGGGGAGAAAATAACAACTGATATTGTGGGACCTTTGCCTGTGTCATTAAACAGGAACAAATATATCTTAACTGTAATAGATACAGCTACACGTTTTCTACAGGCATTCCCACTCAGATCGACAGACACTAAGGTCATAATTAAGGCTTTAAATCAATATTTTAGTGCCTACGGATTGGCAAAATTTCTAGCGAGTGATAATGGACCCTATTTCAGGTCAAAAGACTTCAAAGACTATATGGAAAATCTAAATATAGAGTTAATTACGTCAAGCATTTATAAACCATCCTCGCAGGGCATTCTTGAACGTACCCACAGGGACTTAAAGAGTTCCATCGCATCCATGTGTACTAAAACGTACGAATGGGACATTAGACTTCCATATTTTGTGCTTATGCACAATACAACAAAAAATCGAATAACGGATTTTACACCAAGCATGTTATTTTTTGCACGTGAAATAAAAACGCCATTCAAAAATTTCACAACACACGAAATGGACTCGTACAGCACCTATGTGCAAAATAAATTAAAACATATGTACGAAATCAGACACGAGGTCATGAAAAACCAAGAAAAATCGGATCAAGAATTAAATAAAAACACAAAATTAAAACATAAACAGCTACAAGTAGGTGATGAAGTTTATTTAAAACTTCTAATAAAACCTAAAGCGTTACACCAAAAATTTTCAGGACCATATTTTGTCGAAAGAATTTTTAGAAACGACAATTACTTAATCAAAAACAGGGACAAGCCTGAATTAAAACCCGTCACTATTCACATCTCAAAATTGTTCGCGCCTAACATCGCAAACAAAATAAATAAATAAATAACCAGGTAATTTATAAAATAATACTATATGCAAAAAAAAAAAAAAAAAAAAAAAAAAAATTAAATCAGTGCAAACTGATTAAACAAAAACATAGCAAAAATACAAAAAAAAAATTTTTTTTTTCAACGGCAACACGGAATTAATAATAATAATAATAATAAAAATATTAATAAATATACTTATATTTGCTTAGATTATATTATTTTAATAAAATAGTTAATATTGGAAAATTATTATGAATGAAGAAGCAAAATTTGAATTTTTAATAAAATTTATGGAGCCATGATGTGTATTTTATACCATGAAAATAAAATGTTATGCGGTAGAAATTTTTGGTAGAAAATGTGGTAATAATAATAATAAATAATTTTAACAAACATGTAGTAAAGCATAAATGTGTTCAAATTTCGTTTTCCCTCAATAAAATAAAATTCAACGAAGTTGGACAAATACTGCCCAAGAAATTCACATGTCAGAAAAATATTTTGTGCAAAACTTCTGGGGGTATAAAGGAAGTCCTTTTGAAATATTAACCCAAAATAAATCAAAGGTAAATAGTTAAAATAAATAAAATAACAATATAATATTTTGTCACAGTAATAGGAATGATTTTTGCAAACAAGTAAAACAGATAATTTTTCTTTCATACATCCCTCCACAAAAAAATATATAATATACACAAACAGAATGTATTACATTATACACAGGTAAGCATGACATAAAAAAATTACTAAAATAAAAAAAAATGTAAATATTGGTATGCGGCGGCAGCATCAAACGCAAAAGAGGGGCGCTATGTACGAGCATCTCAAAAAGAGAAAAAGATGCAGGAAGATGTATATAGCTAGGAGAAAGGATGAGGCGGATCAAAACCCTTTTCCCACGAGGCAGCGGAATTAACACTACACCCACTTTTTCTCTCTTCTGGTTACCAGAGAAAATAAGCCAGGAGTAAACGCGTTCCCATAGCAACGGAAGAACATGCAGGGGAAAAGTAAAATCAAAACAAGTGCTTTACTCAAAACTTGTTTTGGGCAAGGGACGACCTTGAAACTAGCTGTCTTCAGCAAGAGCTCAAAAACGGAGCGAAGGTGTTTAGGAGAATTGGAATAACACGTATCTTGCAGCTCAAAGAAGTGAGAAAATGAAACTCATTTTCTAACGAAACCCACTCACCACTTTCGGAGAACCGGTTAGGGTCAAAAATGAGATATGCAATGGAGCAGATTGCTAGGGAAAAAAAATAAATAAAAAGATAAATAAATGTTTTCTCACCGAGCCGGTATTGAAGACGAATTGAAGACTACGACATTCGCCAGTTATAGAGGGCATACTCTAGGCTGCATAAAAAATACTGTTGTTCTGAGCTGGCTGCGGGCTTTACGTTGAGTCGAGCAGCCGTGTTGTTTCACATGGGCGTTTCTGGAGAACAGCGAATTCTTTCAGCGATGGAAAACTTTCTGGGGCGCACGATAGGAATGAAGGGGCAATTTGAGTAGCCAACACAGCTGAATAATTGAATGACAAAATTAATATTGAATTGCATATTAATTACAATGGCTAGAAAAGAAATATTTTGAGTGAGTAAAAATGAAGCGTAACATAAGGATTATCCTGGAAAATAAAAATTAGGAAAAAATATTAATAAAAAAAAAAAATAGAAAAACAGAAAACAGGGTACATATAATTTATTTGTTTACACTTCAAAATTGTTTTGACGTATTTCAAAACATGTCGGAAAAATATTTTGATCGCTAGTGATAGACAAACCACATACTTACTTCAAAGTGGACTAAAAAATATATATATATATATATTAAATTGACATATTTAAAAAAAAAAAAAAAAAAAAAAAAAAAAAAAAAAGAAAAATGAAAAATTTTGTTGTACAAAATATAAAAAACGGTCACTTTGGAGATAAATAAGTAGAAATTAGCAACATTGGATGGAAAATGTATTTTCCATTAGACATATTTGAAAATATTCACAAAATGTTATGACTTTGACACGAAAATGAAACATTATGAAACACACATGGACATAAATTATGCAAATAATTTAAAATTGTTATGTCACGGAAGCACTTTTAAATATGGCATTTATTTTGATTACCATATTTATGACACAAAAATGGATAAAATTGTATATAATTTATACAACATACCACACTCTTTGTAAAGAAAAACGATTTAAGACACCATTTATCAGAAAATAAAATTTTTCTACACATTGCTACCAATAAAAATAAGTAGTAATTGGGAAAATGTAAACAAAGAGTAATTGTGTAAAATTGCTAAAAATTTGTGAAAATAAAAGATTAAACATTACAAAAATCTGAAAAATAATACATAAATAAGTAAACAAATTAATACATATATTAAAATAAACATTACAGACTCATTTAGGTAAATAAATAAAATGGATGACCACAGAAGGGTTCAAAATGAAAAGCGCACCGTTTGTAAACAACAGTATAAGGCAAAACCTACAAGTCGTATATAAAACCTTTAAAATTCACAACCACAGAGTAATTTGAATATAATAATGTTTGAAAAAACTGTGATAATCGCATGGAAATATTTAAATTTTCCATGGAAGGTGTCATTTTGATTGCAGGTCGATTGGATGACATTGCGCAAGATATTTTCATGGGAGTGTACACGGATTTTTCAGTATCGAAACAAAATATTAAAACACACATACCTAAATTAATATATTAATATAATAAATAAACCATATTATGCCTAAAATTCAAAAATTATATATGGTAGATTTGCAACACAACCTTAACGGAACGAAAAAATATATAAAAATTTATTAACTTCATTGTGCTGGAATGAAAACATATTCGGGAATAAACAAAAACAAAAATAAAACCATTATAGATGAATTATTACAACATACATTAAAAATTTCACAATTTCTAAATATAAACAAATAATAAATTAAAACGGATGCATATTAATTTGGGAACCCATTGAACAATTGAATAAATATAAAACGGCAAAATTGAGCACGGAACGACATATTTAAACACTATATTTACCGCTAATATATGAGTGAATAGAGGGTACCATCTTTCACACATGTGTTAGAAAATCGTAGTATAAAATAAATAAATAATATAAAATTAACTCAAAAGATGTTAAGCAAAGTACCATGAGTCATATGACGCATAGTAGAGTATAATATATATATATATATAGCAAAACAGTTTGTTAGGAGTTTCGGATTAAAACATTTCACAAACACAAAAAATATACAAAATAACACATTGGAAAGGATACGTTTTACGAAAAAGAAAAATTTGTTTTCATTAACATAGTTTATATAATGACGCACGAAAACCACACTGTGTGCACACGGAAGAAAGCATAATATAAATTGTGAAATAAAATCAAAATATATAAAAAATACACATGTGTCAGAAGAAAATTACGAAATATTATAATATAAATACTGCGAGAAAAAATAAAAAGGATACATTTAAGACTCCTAAAAATAAAGAAACAAAAAAAAACAAAAAAAAAACCACATATGGACTATTAAGGCATATGAAAGTAAAATATAGTAGGTAAGGAAAATATTTTTAAAATTTAAGAACAATCACAGTATGAAAATAAATTATTGTTACGTGATAGACATTCTGAAAACACACTCATAATGGGGAGAAAATGGCGAGCAGTGTCCGACATGATATCTGATAAAAAAAAAAAAAGGGAATTGTTTATAGGACATTTTTAAGAATAAAGGATGATAAAATATATAAATAATAACAGTTATTAGATAGTACTAAAATCTTCGGATTTTAAAATAAATGACACTTACCTTATGCAGTGTAGAGATTATCCAATATTATAATGAACACAATTCAAACAAATCGCGCACTTTTATAAAGCCATTCAGAGAAAAAAAAAGTGATTACTACGTTCACAGACGTGATAACGAGCAAACCTGTTTGGCATGTTAGTACTGACCTGTACGTCTTGTTCCGAGATTATTATCACTGTCAAGGACACATGGAGACCACTCAGGGATTTTATAAGGGATTTTCGGCACATTTTCTCCGAGGAGAAATTTTTAAGTGGATATTCCGCAGAAATGATGCGGGGATGAAAAGGCATTCTTAGATAAAAAAAAAAAGAATGTTTTCAAGCAGAGAGCGATGTATATATATATTTACGCACTTTGGTTTATAATTTTTTTTTGTAAAAACATAGTTCTACGTAATATTCACACTGTAGGTATGTAGATAGCGCATATTTTTATTTTATGGCCAAAATTTTGAAGTAAACTTTATTACCTACAAGCTGCATGATTGTACATATTTTTATAGATTTCAGTATGCGTAGCATAAAAAAAAAAAAAAAAAAAAAAAAAATTAGTGGACATTGTTGACTAAAATTAATATAGCATTTTTGCAGTATTTTGATATTGAAATAGCCATCTTATATTGGAATAAATATTTCTCACCTATGCAATAGAGAAAATGTATATACTATTTTATATTTTGTATTATATTATTCAAGTGTACTTACAGGGTATGATGAACAATCTGAGGAACTTACTATATATATCAGGTTTGATTGATATTTTGTAATATATATATGTATTATAAGTGTATTTTTGTGGTGTACATATTATTATTTTTTAAAAACAAGAGGGAAGAAGCAATGTAGTGTAGAAATCTACACAACAAGGCTTGTTATTAATTTAACTAATTAAATAATTTTCGCACGATCCAATAACATTTAAAAATAATTGAATTCTCGGAAAATAATTCTTTAGTAATTAATTTATACAATAAATTAAAATAACATAAAAAATACTCCAAAATTAAAGTATATTAAAATGAATAAGTATATAATGCGTAGAAAAAAATAAAAATATATATGTTGTTTGGTATTGGTATGTTTAGAAAAAAATAAGGAATATGAATTGTGAATTTATTTTGTATTAATATTGAAAATAAAACATTTCGAATTGTAAATATTTATATGTGCAAAAACAGTGTAATAAAATAAAACTCCCCAAATAAGACCAGACAGAAAATAGGAAATTATAGATAAAGAGAACATTGCTGACGCCAGACATGGACAGTAAATGTATAGCGAAAGAATAGAAAATTTACGATGTTGAAACCATAAATTTTCTATCAATTAAGATGGTTTTACAACACTCAACGTGGGTGGTGATTCCCATGAGAAACCTGGCGCAAGGGGCAAAAATTAAGTTAATGCTATGCAGTGAAAAATAAATTGGCACGCCCATAGATAGGCATGTCTAGAGTACCAATAAGGGACCAGGAGTAGCCTCCAATCAGAACGAAAGCTCTGGGTTAATTTAGCCCTCCCAAAAAAAAAATTGGATCTGGGAGGAAGGAAGGAAAAAAGAGGATTAAGTCTTGTGTCTCGTCCTCAAGAGGTTCTATAATTTTTGTTAAGATGTGACTTGATACTTCAAAATTTTACACCAAGTTCTTTCGCAGCAAATTTTAAGGACAACACAAAATTTAGCGATTGAAATGAATGCTGAAAGCAGACAAATCTTTGTCACAAAAAATGATTGATGCAGAAAAAAAGGAAATGATGATGAAAATTAATGCTGAGAGTTGACCTGTCCTTGTCATGATCTATTGACAAAGATCGCTGAGAGCAGACAAGTCTTTGTCCAGGAAATTAACTGATGCAGAATCTTACAGAAGTATTCACCTGATTTGGAGATGTACAGTGGTTAGTGATGAGATGCGAATGCAACGAAGATATGACATATCAGCAGATTTCGCCTATGAAAGTGTACATTGTGGAGATGGAGCTCTAATATTCATGCGTCACAGAGTGCCGAAAGAAAGTGAAATTGGTTTGTGAAAGATCCCCATGAACTATATATATATATATATATATAAAAGGAACTTTATGCCCCGATGAACTTACTTGTGTTTAGGATTCCATGAACTATGAGTGTGCTGTATGATTTGGATGATTACAGAAAAGATCGAAGTCTGTTTGGGTGAGAAACTCCTTATATTTATTTCAATATATTCGTGGCTATTGTTTTCATGTTTTCTTATGATGTGTACATTTAATATTAAGCAACTAATTTTCTAAATTTCCACTAAAGTACATAATCTTATGTCATTGAATATTATGATTGTTTATGATAAAGATTTTAATGATAACGGGAATGCTATTTTTCATAAATAAAATTTTGATTAAAATTTTGGCAAAAGCCTCATCATCGGATCGTGCTGTGAACAAAAAGGGGCAAGTATAAGATAACATAAATTGATAAAGAAAAAGAATAAGTAACAAAGTATAATTTTGATGAAAGCTTTGCTGTTCTAATGAGAATGGAACTATGTTATATTCTGATAAAATAGTAGATAATTTGAAAAGGTTATTATGATATAAAAGGTCATATTTGAGTTATGAATTTTATATAAATGAAAATAAAGTTTGTTTATGTGTGCATACTTGTAAGTCTTTCCTTGAATTCTTTCCTTGTTCCCTTTTAGATAATACTCGTAATTTATGGTATCTAATATTTTGGAATTATTAGAATTGGATGTTTCTCTATGCAACCTACAAGTTCGATATCTCCATTTCAACGTTAAATATGTCGTCCTTGAGTTATTGCCAAAATTAATTTTATTCCAAAGTTTTCTTCCATCCTAATTTATTAAATGACATTATCCCATTAGATCTTTTCACAACGCAGATCGGGATAACTGTTTCTATTGTACTAATCATTTTACTGTCGAGTGACCCTGTGTGTTGTGGCGTCCAAATCGTCACAACAATCATTAATATTAAATGTTTTACTTATTGAAAGGAAATTAAACCCACATTTTAGAGATTCTGTCTTCATTGATTAAAATAGTATATAATTTATAGTATGTACTCTACCAGTATGTTTCTTATTGAATTTATAAGTCAGTTTCTCCATAGAAGAATGTCCCAGATATAAGTTTTAATAGTATCAACTCTAAGCTTTCTAGAGTATTAGTCCAAGATCACAAATAAAGAGTAATTCAAACAGTTTTAGATAAGTGCATGCGCGATAATTGTTTTCCTATTTTCCCGCATGAAGTGCCACATATTCGAATTGGCGACTCCTGAGGGTAATGCTTTATTGCTGGGGTGAAGATGTAAAAGCTGTTATAAGCCATAGAATTGAAGAGGCTATTATTTCCATTACACCTGGCTTGTTAACAGAAGTACGCGAAGAATTGGACTTTAAATTCTATGTGTGCCGCATAGTGCACATATTGAGCATTAGTAAGAAAAGCTACGTCAGTTTAACTTCTATTTGATGTATGATGTGTTGTAAAAAATCTAAATTAAACTATTATTATATACCATTGAAACTGAGCAATCTTTTATGGATAGCCTGTATAATTATTTTAAATCAATCTGTAATTTTATGTATACCAATTTATACTTTTGTATTTAAAAATTTGCAGCAAAATCGAAAATAGTCTGTTAAGTTGAAATGACGTTTTCATAGAGAAGTAGAAGAGAATGTATAAAGAAATAGAATAAATATGTAAAAGCTTAGAACCGAATATTTGTCTAAAAAATTATTATAATACAGTAGCGCTCAAAAGTATTTTGACGACCTTATATTCTCTCTTATTTTATTTAATATAAAATTGTAAAAGAAAATATATTCCCTATAACTATGACTGCAGTTATTCAAATGTATCAAGTTTCAACTTGTTTGTTTACATTCGGCGCCACCGAAGAAATATGACTCCTCCTTAGCTCAAAAGTATTTTGCAATTAGTTTGCATTTAATTGTTGAAGGTGTCAGTGGCGCTATAGCTTCGATTAGTGTTTATATCGACTTATTGTGGTTAATTTTAAATGCCGAAATGTAAAAAATATTGAAGTGATTCTAGAAAAGCCGCTGTAAATGCACTTAAGAAATGTATACTGCAAGCAGAATTAGCTCGTCCTTTTAACGGGTCTCGTCAACATGTTATTACATGGAATAAAGTTTTTAATAAACAGAAATACATCGAAAATAAGCCTCAAAGTGGCCATCCGAAAAAAAAAACAACTTGCAATGTTGACTGTATTCTAAAAATGATATCTACAAGTGATTGTCGTAAGTCCGCTGTAATGATGAAAAATGAATTGAAAGAAAATTACGGCATAGACATACACGTTTCATCAGTCAAACGACGCCTAAACCTCTATGGTTTACATGGCAGAAGACCAGCAAAAACACGTTTGTTATCTACTAAGAATAGGAAGGCTAGAGTCGCATTTGTAAAACGGCATAACCTTTTCAGGGGCAAAGCAATTCCATTGCTAATGTTTTGGAATTAATGATTGACACCGGAATTTCAAAACAAATTTATTTGTAAATAAGAAAAAGCTATATTTCACACACATAATAAACCGAATTTTTTTAAACCAAAATTCTGGTGTTAATCATTAATTTCAACACTTTAGCAAGGGAACTGCTTCGCAACTGAAAGGGTTATGCCGGTTTACAAATGCGACTCTAGCTTTCCTATTCTTAGTAGATAGCAAACGTGTTTTTGCTGGTCTTCTGCCATGTAAACCACAACCAAATTATAGTTAGAAGAAAATACGCATGAAGGGGTTTTTGGTGCATTGCAAAGATGCGAGACGTATTATGAGACGTATTATATCCCTTTTTTAAATAAAAAACTCAGGCAAAATTAACAGAGGTTTTCAGAAATTAAATTTAAGGACGCATATGTTAATGTACGGTTAAATTTATTTGTTATGATAATAATAAATACGATAATGTCATTAAAATTCGTTAATTTTAATGTAAAACTATTTACTTTAAACAGAAAATACAGTGTATTCCCAGACAATGGTTTGTTTTCCTTGCAGATTTCAAAGATTTAAACACATAGAAAAAATGAATTGATGATGGATATTGGTGGGTAAAATAAATAAAACAATTCGATATAATTTATTTTAAAAAATGTGATTAATTACTTTTAGTAAAAATATTTAGTGTTTATGAATTTAAAATCTGTTTTATGTAGTTTGAAGTACTTTAAAAGGTGAATCTCTATTTAACGAATTTTCCATATAACGAACTTTTTTCCGAGATTTAGCGACTTCGTTAAATAGAGGTTCGACTGTACTTCTTAATTTTAAGTTTAAACTGTTTCGATCAAACATCTCTGTATTTCAGTTAATACAATAATTCGTTCACACTGTAAAAAAAATTACGACCAGTTTTCCAGTAGGAATTGGAAAAATAGTTGCCCTTATCGTACCGGAAAAATTTCCGACACAGCTCGGAATAAAATCCGTGGCATTATTTTTTTTACAGTGTAGACATTTATAACATATAAATAGATATAAAGTAAATTTATTTAATTCTAGACATACTAGTATCATAAAAATTATAAAAATACAGAAAAAATTTAAAAATGAAACTTCTGAATTTTTCCTTTAATATGGTTCCTTTGCGCCAATAAAATACATGATTTCATTATGATAAACATTTAGAGGGACGTTACTAATATCTTCATGTAGCTATTCTTTTCTATTGGAATTTGTATTGGTATGTTTGGATAATTTAAAGGAAAAATTGTAAAAACTGCGTCTTTTGCAGTTTTTGGAAACTTTGGCCCATTTGCGGCGGTAAAAGATATTAACCGATCGATGTAATAGTTCATAAATTTATTTTTATTACAAAAGGCAATTTTCCCACACTATTACTTCTCGATTATAAATACTTCGGTTTTTTCCACCCAAACTAGTGTTTATTGTGGTAAAAGAATTTTAGAGAGATTGTAGTTCACGGAAAATGAAAGTGATGAAAGCCGCTTGCGTTAAAGGCCATTTCTACTTCATCAAAAGAATTTGATTTTCTGGATAATTTCGCTTTAGTTTAATTTAATGTTAATAAGTCAAAGTATGAACGTGGATACATTTAGCATTTCTATCGAGCTTAATTAAAATTAAATGTATTAATCAACATTTCGATATACATGGTAATTTGTTAATTTTGCATAATTTTGTAAATCTATTACAAGAAATTCATATGCATACAAAAGTTAGAATTTCGGTTTAAAAAATAAGGTTAATTGGAACAAATTTTGCTATTTTCAACTAGTGACAACTTTAAGGGGCTAATGGTCCATGTAAAGCCTCATAAAATTTCCATAAAACTATCTTTCACTCCTGTACTTCAATTATAATAAATTTTTCGTACTGTAGAATATAACTGAGTTACAGGTAAAAATGGATTGTTTACTAAAAATGTTTCATGAATAAACACTTTTAGTTATTCAAAATCTAATGATATACAACCTGAGCGCAAAATAAAAACTTCCTGAGATATACCAATTCAAAATATCGTTTTAATAACTTTTCATAAGCTTTCTGTATTTTAGTTCATAAAAGAAAAAATTCTGAGAATTCATTAAAAATTATGATTTCGGTGATTTTTTATACATTTTATACAAATTACTATAATGGGAATAAATGTAAAATTATCACAAATATAAACCGATAGTTCATTATGCTCACATAAGTACAAAAATTATAGGATCCCAGTCTCATATAAATATAACCAAAATTTTACAAGATAGGAGGTTTTTGTAACTGAGTTGTCTTAAAAATCACATTTTTAAGAAATTAATTTCTTTTTTAATCTATTAGAAATATTCATCAAAGTTCTTAAAAATCTCTCAATTTGTATGTTGTATTTTCCTTAACTTCTGTATTATAAGATAGTTTCTTTCTTAAAGCTACTAAAGTATACATTTCAAGGTAATTAAATACCAACTACCGGTTTGATAGCCGAAACGAAAACAGCCATAACTGTATTTCCAATCATAGGAAGAAAACAAAAACCGTTTAGGATAGTTAATTGTACGCTCTTTTAAATAAAGTATTGATAAATTGAGATATTCGCTGTTCTATATAAGCTTAGTGGGATACCTTAAATAAATATTTTCTTTTTTTAAAGATAATAAAATATCCAGTTAATAAAAAAATATTAAATTGCTCCTGCTTCATTCATTATCCTTTGTTGTTCATATTTTCTTTTAAAGGTGTGTAGTGTAGAAATCTACACAACAAGGCTTGTTATTAATTTAACTAATTAAATAATTTTCGCACGATCCAATAACATTTAAAAATAATTGAATTCTCGGAAAATAATTCTTTAGTAATTAATTTATACAATAAATTAAAATAACATAAAAAATACTCCAAAATTAAAGTATATTAAAATGAATAAGTATATAATGCGTAGAAAAAAATAAAAATATATATGTTGTTTGGTATTGGTATGTTTAGAAAAAAATAAGGAATATGAATTGTGAATTTATTTTGTATTAATATTGAAAATAAAACATTTCGAATTGTAAATATTTATATGTGCAAAAACAGTGTAATAAAATAAAACTCCCCAAATAAGACCAGACAGAAAATAGGAAATTATAGATAAAGAGAACATTGCTGACGCCAGACATGGACAGTAAATGTATAGCGAAAGAATAGAAAATTTACGATGTTGAAACCATAAATTTTCTATCAATTAAGATGGTTTTACAACACTCAACGTGGGTGGTGATTCCCATGAGAAACCTGGCGCAAGGGGCAAAAAATTAAGTTAATGCTATGCAGTGAAAAATAAATTGGCACGCCCATAGATAGGCATGTCTAGAGTACCAATAAGGGACCAGGAGTAGCCTCCAATCAGAACGAAAGCTCTGGGTTAATTTAGCCCTCCCCCCCCCAAAAAAAAAAAAAAAAAAAATTGGATCTGGGAAGAAGGAAGGAAAAAAGAGGATTAAGTCTTGTGTCTCGTCCTCAAGAGGTTCTATAATTTTTGTTAAGATGTGACTTGATACTTCAAAATTTTACACCAAGTTCTTTCGCAGCAAATTTCAAGGACAATACAAAATTTAGCGATTGAAATGAATGCTGAAAGCAGACAAATCTTTGTCACAAAAAAATGATTGATGCAGAAAAAAAGGAAATGATGATGAAAATTAATGCTGAGAGTTGACCTGTCCTTGTCATGATCTATTGACAAAGATCGCTGAGAGCAGACAAGTCTTTGTCCAGGAAATTAACTGATGCAGAATCTTACAGAAGTATTCACCTGATTTGGAGATGTACAGTGGTTAGTGATGAGATGCGAATGCAACGAAGATATGACATATCAGCAGATTTCGCCTATGAAAGTGTACATTGTGGAGATGGAGCTCTAATTTTCACGCGTCACAGAGCGCCGAAAGAAAGTGAAATTGGTTTGTGAAAGATCCCCATGAACTATATATATATATATATAAAAGGAACTTTATGCCCCGATGAACTTACTTGTGTTTAGGATTCCATGAACTATGAGTGAACTGTATGATTTGGATGATTACAGAAAAGATCGAAGTCTGTTTGGGTGAGAAACTCCTTATATTTATTTCAATATATTCGTGGCTATTGTTTTCATGTTTTCTTATGATGTGTACATTTAATATTAAGCAACTAATTTTCTAAATTTCCACTAAAGTACATAATCTTATGTCATTGAATATTATGATTGTTTATGATAAAGATTTTAATGATAACGGGAATGCTATTTTTCATAAATAAAATTTTGATTAAAATTTTGGCAAAAGCCTCATCATCGGATCGTGCTGTGAACAAAAAGGGGCAAGTATAAGATAACATAAATTGATAAAAAAAAAGAATAAGTAACAAAGTATAATTTTGATGAAAGCTTTGCTGTTCTAATGAGAATGGAACTATGTTATATTCTGATAAAATAGTAGATAATTTGAAAAGGTTATTATGATATAAAAGGTCATATTTGAGTTATGAAGTTTATATAAATGAAAATAAAGTTTGTTTATGTGTGCATACTTGTAAGTCTTTCCTTGAATTCTTTCCTTGTTCCCTTTTAGATAATACTCGTAATTTATGGTATCTAATATTTTGGAATTATTAGAATTGGATGTTTCTCTATGCAACCTACAAGTTCGATATCTCCATTTCAACGTTAAATAAGTCGTCCTTGAGTTATTGCCAAAATTAATTTTATTCCAAAGTTTTCTTCCATCCTAATTTATTAAATGACATTATCCCATTAGATCTTTTCACAACGCAGATCGGGATAACTGTTTCTATTGTACTAATCATTTTACTGTCGCGTGACCCTGTGTGTTGTGGCGTCCAAATCGTCACAACATACTAAAATTTAATGGTGCTAATACCAGGTGTTAGTAATGGAATTTAGAACGTAAAATTAAATGGTTGCAATGAGTTAACTTATAAAAAAAAAAAAAAAAAAAAAAAAAAAAAAAAAAAAATACATATATATTATTATTTTCCTCTATTTTTATTTTTCTTTTCAATTACTAACAAAATCATTTTCGTATCTTATATAAAAAATTATTTATGTGTATAACAAAAAGAAAAATTAAGGAAAAGAGTAGTTCAGTTCACAGCACATAATTTATTATGAGCATAACGAATGATTATTATAATTAATATCTATGAAAAGAAATATTGGTGAAAATTTCATATTGTGTTTTATTTATGTGCATGCATGCAGAATATTCAGTGTTATTTCAGTAGAATTTATGCAAAAATATTATTTTACAAATTAGTATGATCTTGAAAATAGAGATAGACAATTATATTCTAAAATTGAAAAAATAATAATTTACAGTGTAGGAAATTTCTGAGAAACTAGGATAGAAGCAAAACAAAATAGAAATTATTCTAATATATATTTGGGAATTGCAGCCGCTAGGAAAATAAGACATAAAAATAAAATCATGACAGGCAGCTGAGGGAAGAAGACAAGCACAAATTGGCTTTCGTTACGGAAAACAATCACTTTCAAATGACTCGTTTAGCATTCGGATTAAAATTTTCGACGAATTTATTTGCTCGCTTAATGGACATAGTTCTAAGTGACTTAAAAGAAAAATACGACATTGAATATTTCATCGATGATATACTTCTTGGAGCTCAAAATATAGAACAAATGCACGAAATACTTGAAGAAGTACTAAAAAGATTGGAAAAATTCAATTTGACTATTGAACCTACAAAACTAAAACTATATATGCCGGAAATAGAATTTTTAGGCTATAAAATTAGCGAAAAGGGATACGCACCCTCAGAAAAAAATATAAAGAAAATTACCAATTTTGCAAGACCCACATCTCAAAAACTGGTGAGAGCATTCATAGGTCTATGCACATATTTTAAATCGACCATACAAAATTATGCGGAAATTATTTCACCTCTGACAGATCTTACGAGGAGCAACCAAAAATTCAGATGGAATGAAAGAGCACAACATTCATTTGAAAAAATACAAAAAATAATAATGACGCAACCTACAATTCACCCGCCGGATTACACAAAAACTTTCTATGTAATCACAGATGGATCCAAGATCGCAACATCAGGTATATTGGCACAAAAGCAAGGTGATAAAATGATACCAATAGAATTTACAGGAAGAAAGTTAAGAGAGTCAGAAAAAAAATATCCAAGCTTGCAAATTGAGCTATTGGCGATCTACGAAACTATTACATATTTTCGGAATATATTATTAGGAAAAAAATTTATATTACTGACCGATTCAAAAGCCCTAACGTACCATTTACAGTTAGAAAAACAGCCTGAGATTGTTGCAAGATGGTTACTTAAACTCCAAGACTACGACTATGAGATATCTCACATTTCTGGAAATAACAATCCAGCAGATTTCAATACTCGTTGCTTACACAATTTAACAATTGCAGATAATCTAAATAAACACCTTTTCACGGTGAATAAAAATTTAACTGAGGATAATATAAAAAAGGAACAGATGAAAGACCCTAAACTAACAGAAATTATAGAAGCTTTAAAGCAACAAAGAAAGGGAAAAAAATACGAAAAGTATTGTTTGAATAAAGATGGAATATTAATTTTGAAAAAAGCACAAAATTCAAATAACGAGGAATTGTACATTGCACCGCAAAGCTTGAAAGATGACATCATAAAAAGCGCACATGCACCGCATTTTGCTTTTCTAAAAACTTATGGAATAATAAAAGAAAGATTTTTCTGGTATAGAATGTATCAGGAGATAAAAACATTCTGTACAAAATGTACAACGTGCAATACTTTTAAGACACATAAAACAATCAAGATACCATTGAAAACAATGGACAAAAACTATCTCCCAGGGGAGAAAATAACAACTGATATTGTGGGACCTTTGCCTGTGTCATTAAACAGGAACAAATATATCTTAACTGTAATAGATACAGCTACACGTTTTCTACAGGCATTCCCACTCAGATCGACAGACACTAAGGTCATAATTAAGGCTTTAAATCAATATTTTAGTGCCTACGGATTGGCAAAATTTCTAGCGAGTGATAATGGACCCTATTTCAGGTCAAAAGACTTCAAAGACTATATGGAAAATCTAAATATAGAGTTAATTACGTCAAGCATTTATAAACCATCCTCGCAGGGCATTCTTGAACGTACCCACAGGGACTTAAAGAGTTCCATCGCATCCATGTGTACTAAAACGTACGAATGGGACATTAGACTTCCATATTTTGTGCTTATGCACAATACAACAAAAAATCGAATGACGGATTTTACACCAAGCATGTTATTTTTTGCACGTGAAATAAAAACGCCATTCAAAAATTTCACAACACACGAAATGGACTCGTACAGCACCTATGTGCAAAATAAATTAAAACATATGTACGAAATCAGACACGAGGTCATGAAAAACCAAGAAAAATCGGATCAAGAATTAAATAAAAACACACAATTAAAACATAAACAGCTACAAGTAGGTGATGAAGTTTATTTAAAACTTCTAATAAAACCTAAAGCGTTACACCAAAAATTTTCAGGACCATATTTTGTCGAAAGAATTTTTAGAAACGACAATTACTTAATCAAAAACAGGGACAAGCCTGAATTAAAACCCGTCACTATTCACATCTCAAAATTGTTCGCGCCTAACATCGCAAACAAAATAAATAAATAAATAACCAGGTAATTTATAAAATAATACTATATGCAAAAAAAAAAAAAAAAAAAAAAAAAAAAAAAAAAAAAAAATTAAATCAGTGCAAACTGATTAAACAAAAACATAGCAAAAATACAAAAAAAAAAAAATTTTTTTCAACGGCAACACGGAATTAATAATAATAATAATAATAAAAATATTAATAAATATACTTATATTTGCTTAGATTATATTATTTTAATAAAATAGTTAATATTGGAAAATTATTATGAATGAAGAAGCAAAATTTGAATTTTTAATACAATTTATGGAGCCATGATGTGTATTTTATACCATGAAAATAAAATGTTATGCGGTAGAAATTTTTGGTAGAAAATGTGGTAATAATAATAATAAATAATTTTAACAAACATGTAGTAAAGCATAAATGTGTTCAAATTTCGTTTTCCCTCAATAAAATAAAATTCAACGAAATTGGACAAATACTGCCCAAGAAATTCACATGTCAGAAAAATATTTTGTGCAAAACTTCTGGAGGTATAAAGGAAGTCCTTTTGAAATATTAACCCAAAATAAATCAAAGGTAAATAGTTAAAATAAATA
Source organism: Maratus speciosus (assembly GCA_963932465.1). NCBI lineage: Eukaryota > Metazoa > Arthropoda > Arachnida > Araneae > Salticidae > Maratus > Maratus speciosus. Next base: position 65,861,585 of record OZ010789.1, read on the forward strand.
AAATAACAATATAATATTTTGTCACAGTAATAGGAATGATTTTTGCAAACAAGTAAAACAGATAATTTTTCTTTCATACATCCCTCCACAAAAATATATATAATATACACAAACAGAATGTATTACATTATACACAGGTAAGCATGACATAAAAAAATTACTAAAATAAAAAAAAAATGTAAATATTGGTATGCGGCGGCAGCATCAAACGCAAAAGAGGGGCGCTATGTACGAGCATCTCAAAAAGAGAAAAAGATGCAGGAAGATGTATATAGCTAGGAGAAAGGATGAGGCGGATCAAAATCCTTTTCCCACGAGGCAGCGGAATTAACACTACACCCACTTTTTCTCTCTTCTGGTTACCAGAGAAAATAAGCCAGGAGTAAACGCGTTCCCATAGCAACGGAAGAACATGCAGGGGAAAAGTAAAATCAAAACAAGTGCTTTACTCAAAACTTGTTTTGGGCAAGGGACGACCTTGAAACTAGCTGTCTTCAGCAAGAGCTCAAAAACGGAGCGAAGGTGTTTAGGAGAATTGGAATAACACGTATCTTGCAGCTCAAAGAAGTGAGAAAATGAAACTCATTTTCTAACGAAACCCACTCACCACTTTCGGAGAACTGGTTAGGGTCAAAAATGAGATATGCAATGGAGCAGATTGCTAGGGAAAAAAATAAATAAAAAGATAAATAAATGTTTTCTCACCGAGCCGGTATTGAAGACGAATTGAAGACTACGACATTCGCCAGTTATAGATGTACAGGAGTTGCCCAGTATTTGTAAAGTAGTTGTTTGTTGTTGCACAGGTGGTTCATTTTGCTAAGCTTCAATACCGACTCTAAGGTAAAAAAATCAACTGTTAATTATTTTAAGAAGAAGGCAGGGAAATGCTGAGATAATAAAAGGCAGGAATTTTCTGAAGGTCTTTATTGTGCACCGGGATCGTTTCCACCACCGCCGAGAATTACACGGCCAATGTTGGAGAAGGGAGCGAGGAGTTACAATTTTTTTTTATTCACATCATGCGAGTTCAGAAGCTAGTCTGTCTCTCAAAATACACATTCTTGAAATCTTGAGTGTTGGCAAACGTACATACAGAATTTCGCCAAATACATATACTATATGGCTAGATTAAAGAGCGAGGAAGACATGTGGTCAAAGTACAATAATTGAAATTGAATGGGGAATGTAAAAGAGTAATAAGAAATATTTAACGCCAATGGCTGTGTTGGAATTTTAGCTCATAAACCGCGAAAGGCATTCTATAGGGGTTGCTAAAGTTCTCATGGGATTGAAGCGGCCGAAAGAGCACGTTAAAAAAACAAAAACAAAATAAAGACAGGGTTAATAACTGAAATGACACATCTATCTAACATCTGGACCAACGGCTAAAAATGTAGAAGTAATATGTCTGACTAATTTCTGCATATCATCAAACTAAGGCAGAAGGATGAAAATTAGAATCCAGTTATTAGGCGAGTAAAAGGAAATGATTTCTTTTCTTTTAACTGCAGTGCGCTGCGGTTAAAATATTAAAGAGACTGAGAATTGAATGCTTAATTTATGAAGGGAAAAGAGCGCTAAAAACAGATTGAATCCGAATGCGGACAGATAATTAAATTTAAGAATTTAAAAAAATGTAATTTTAAAGGGGGGAAAGAGGAAAGGTCTTAATATGAATATGTGAAGGTAGGCGCCTTCACAATAGAGGGCATACTCTAGGCTGCATAAAAAATACTGTTGTTCTGAGCTGGCTGCGGGCTTTACGTTGAGTCGAGCAGCCGTGTTGTTTCACATGGGCGTTTCTGGAGAACAGCGAATTCTTTCAGCGATGGAAAACTTTCTGGGGCGCACGATAGGAATGAAGGGGCAATTTGAGTAGCCAACACAGCTGAATAATTGAATGACAAAATTAATATTGAATTGCATATTAATTACAATGGCTAGAAAAGAAATATTTTGAGTGAGTAAAAATGAAGCGTAACATAAGGATTATCCTGGAAAATAAAAATTAGGAAAAAATATTAATAAAAAAAAAAAATAGAAAAACAGAAAACAGGGTACATATAATTTATTTGTTTACACTTCAAAATTGTTTTGACGTATTTCAAAACATGTCGGAAAAATATTTTGATCGCTAGTGATAGACAAACCACATACTTACTTCAAAGTGGACTAAAAAAAATATATATATATATATATATATTAAATTGACATATTTAAAAAAAAAAAAAAAATGAAAAATGAAAAATTTTGTTGTACAAAATATAAAAAACGGTCACTTTGGAGATAAATAAGTAGAAATTAGCAACATTGGATGGAAAATGTATTTTCCATTAGACATATTTGAAAATATTCACAAAATGTTATGACTTTGACACGAAAATGAAACATTATGAAACACACATGGACATAAATTATGCAAATAATTTAAAATTGTTATGTCACGGAAGCACTTTTAAATATGGCATTTATTTTGATTACCATATTTATGACACAAAAATGGATAAAATTGTATATAATTTATACAACATACCACACTCTTTGTAAAGAAAAACGATTTAAGACACCATTTATCAGAAAATAAAAATTTTCTACACATTGCTACCAATAAAAATAAGTAGTAATTGGGAAAATGTAAACAAAGAGTAATTGTGTAAAATTGCTAAAAATTTATGAAAATAAAAGATTAAACATTACAAAAATCTGAAAAATAATACATAAATAAGTAAACAAATTAATACATATATTAAAATAAACATTACAGACTCATTTAGGTAAATAAATAAAATGGATGACCACAGAAGGGTTCAAAATGAAAAGCGCACCGTTTGTAAACAACAGTATAAGGCAAAACCTACAAGTCGTATATAAAACCTTTAAAATTCACAACCACAGAGTAATTTGAATATAATAATGTTTGAAAAAACTGTGATAATCGCATGGAAATATTTAAATTTTCCATGGAAGGTGTCATTTTGATTGCAGGTCGATTGGATGACATTGCGCAAGATATTTTCATGGGAGTGTACACGGATTTTTCAGTATCGAAACAAAATATTAAAACACACATACCTAAATTAATATATTAATATAATAAATAAACCATATTATGCCTAAAATTCAAAAATTATATATGGTAGATTTGCAACACAACCTTAACGGAACGAAAAAATATATAAAAATTTATTAACTTCATTGTGCTGGAATGAAAACATATTCGGGAATAAACAAAAACAAAAATAAAACCATTATAGATGAATTATTACAACATACATTAAAAATTTCACAATTTCTAAATATAAACAAATAATAAATTAAAACGGATGCATATTAATTTGGGAACCCATTGAACAATTGAATAAATATAAAACGGCAAAATTGAGCACGGAACGACATATTTAAACACTATATTTACCGCTAATATATGAGTGAATAGAGGGTACCATCTTTCACACATGTGTTAGAAAATCGTAGTATAAAATAAATAAATATAAAATTAACTCAAAAGATGTTAAGCAAAGTACCATGAGTCATATGACGCATAGTAGCGTATAATATATATATATATAGCAAAACAGTTTGTTAGGAGTTTCGGATTAAAACATTTCACAAACTCAAAAAATATACAAAATAACACATTGGAAAGGATACGTTTTACGAAAAAGAAAAATTTGTTTTCATTAACATAGTTTATATAATGACGCACGAAAACCACACTGTGTGCACACGGAAGAAAGCATAATATAAATTGTGAAATAAAATCAAAATATATAAAAAATACACATGTGTCAGAAGAAAATTACGAAATATTATAATATAAATACTGCGAGGAAAAATAAAAAGGATACATTTAAGACTCCTAAAAATAAAGAAAAAAAAACAAAAAAAAAAACACACATGGACTATTAAGGCATATGAAAGTAAAATATAGTAGGTAAGGAAAATATTTTTAAAATTTAAGAACAATCACAGTATGAAAATAAATTATTGTTACGTGATAGACAATCTGAAAACACACTCATAATGGGGAGAAAATGGCGAGCAGTGTCCGACATGATATCTGATAGAAAAAAAAAGGGAATTGTTTATAGGACATTTTTAAGAATAAAGGATGATAAACTATATAAATAATAACAGTTATTAGATAGTACTAAAATCTTCGGATTTTAAAATAAATGACACTTACCTTATGCAGTGTAGAGATTATCCAATATTATATAAACACAATACAAACAAATCGCGCACTTTTATAAAGCCATTCAGAAAAAAAAAAAGTGATTACTACGTTCACAGATGTGATAACGAGCAAACCTGTTTGGCATGTTAGTACTGACCTGTACGTCTTGTTCCGAGATTATTCTCACTGTCAAGGACACATGGAGACCACTCAGGGATTTTATAAGGGATTTTCGGCACATTTTCTCCGAGGAGAAAATTTTAAGTGGATATTCCGCAGAAATGATGCGGGGATGAAAAGGCATTCTTAGATAAAAAAAAGAATGTTTTCAAGCAGAGAGCGATGTACATATATATTTACGCACTTTGGTTTATAATTTTTTTTTTGTAAAAACATAGTTCTACGTAATATCCACACTGTAGGTATGTAGATAGCGCATATTTTTATTTTATGGCCAAAATTTTGAAGTAAACTTTATTACCTACAAGCTGCATGATTGTACATATTTTTATAGATTTCAGTATGCGTAGCATAAAAAAAAAAAAAAAAAAAAAAAAAAAAATTAGTGGACATTGTTGACTAAAATTAATATAGCATTTTTGCAGTATTTTGATATTGAAATAGCCATCTTATATTGGAATAAATATTTCTCACCTATGCAATAGAGAAAATGTATATACTATTTTATATTTTGTATTATATTATTCAAGTGTACTTACAGGGTATGATGAACAATCTGAGGAACTTACTATATATATCAGGTTTGATTGATATTTTGTAATATATATATGTATTATAAGTGTATTTTTGTGGTGTACATATTATTATTTTTAAAAAACAAGAGGGAAGAAGCAATGTAGTGTAGAAATCTACACAACAAGGCTTGTTATTAATTTAACTAATTAAATAATTTTCGCACGATCCAATAACATTTAAAAATAATTGAATTCTCGGAAAATAATTCTTTAGTAATTAATTTATACAATAAATTAAAATAACATAAAAAATACTCCAAAATTAAAGTATATTAAAATGAATAAGTATATAATGCGTAGAAAAAAATAAAAATATATATGTTGTTTGGTATTGGTATGTTTAGAAAAAAATAAGGAATATGAATTGTGAATTTATTTTGTATTAATATTGAAAATAAAACATTTCGAATTGTAAATATTTATATGTGCAAAAACAGTGTAATAAAATAAAACTCCCCAAATAAGACCAGACAGAAAATAGGAAATTATAGATAAAGAGAACATTGCTGACGCCAGACATGGACAGTAAATGTATAGCGAAAGAATAGAAAATTTACGATGTTGAAACCATAAATTTTCTATCAATTAAGATGGTTTTACAACACTCAACGTGGGTGGTGATTCCCATGAGAAACCTGGCGCAAGGGGCAAAAAATTAAGTTAATGCTATGCAGTGAAAAATAAATTGGCACGCCCATAGATAGGCATGTCTAGAGTACCAATAAGGGACCAGGAGTAGCCTCCAATCAGAACGAAAGCTCTGGGTTAATTTAGCCCTCCCCCCCCCCAAAAAAAAAAATTGGATCTGGGAAGAAGGAAGGAAAAAAGAGGATTAAGTCTTGTGTCTCGTCCTCAAGAGGTTCTATAATTTTTGTTAAGATGTGACTTGATACTTCAAAATTTTACACCAAGTTCTTTCGCAGCAAATTTCAAGGACAATACAAAATTTAGCGATTGAAATGAATGCTGAAAGCAGACAAATCTTTGTCACAAAAAAATGATTGATGCAGAAAAAAAGGAAATGATGATGAAAATTAATGCTGAGAGTTGACCTGTCCTTGTCATGATCTATTGACAAAGATCGCTGAGAGCAGACAAGTCTTTGTCCAGGAAATTAACTGATGCAGAATCTTACAGAAGTATTCACCTGATTTGGAGATGTACAGTGGTTAGTGATGAGATGCGAATGCAACGAAGATATGACATATCAGCAGATTTCGCCTATGAAAGTGTACATTGTGGAGATGGAGCTCTAATTTTCACGCGTCACAGAGCGCCGAAAGAAAGTGAAATTGGTTTGTGAAAGATCCCCATGAACTATATATATATATATATATAAAAGGAACTTTATGCCCCGATGAACTTACTTGTGTTTAGGATTCCATGAACTATGAGTGAACTGTATGATTTGGATGATTACAGAAAAGATCGAAGTCTGTTTGTGTGAGAAACTCCTTATATTTATTTCAATATATTCGTGGCTATTGTTTTCATGTTTTCTTATGATGTGTACATTTAATATTAAGCAACTAATTTTCTAAATTTCCACTAAAGTACATAATCTTATGTCATTGAATATTATGATTGTTTATGATAAAGATTTTAATGATAACGGGAATGCTATTTTTCATAAATAAAATTTTGATTAAAATTTTGGCAAAAGCCTCATCATCGGATCGTGCTGTGAACAAAAAGGGGCAAGTATAAGATAACATAAATTGATAAAAAAAAAGAATAAGTAACAAAGTATAATTTTGATGAAAGCTTTGCTGTTCTAATGAGAATGGAACTATGTTATATTCTGATAAAATAGTAGATAATTTGAAAAGGTTATTATGATATAAAAGGTCATATTTGAGTTATGAAGTTTATATAAATGAAAATAAAGTTTGTTTATGTGTGCATACTTGTAAGTCTTTCCTTGAATTCTTTCCTTGTTCCCTTTTAGATAATACTCGTAATTTATGGTATCTAATATTTTGGAATTATTAGAATTGGATGTTTCTCTATGCAACCTACAAGTTCGATATCTCCATTTCAACGTTAAATAAGTCGTCCTTGAGTTATTGCCAAAATTAATTTTATTCCAAAGTTTTCTTCCATCCTAATTTATTAAATGACATTATCCCATTAGATCTTTTCACAACGCAGATCGGGATAACTGTTTCTATTGTACTAATCATTTTACTGTCGCGTGACCCTGTGTGTTGTGGCGTCCAAATCGTCACAACAAGGTGGATACTGTATTCCGGCAGGGCATTATTAATGATTATTTTGTACATTTTACTTTCAAAAGCAAACTACTTGGCATAAAGTAAAAGTGTTACGATGCCATTTGATGTAATGTAGCTTAATATTTCATGCAAATTTTATTTCGCATGGACGACATAATTTTGAAACATCTTGGAATTATGCTTTGAAAACCCCTTTTCTTAAAAGTATTTGAGATTTCTGGAGACACTTGTATAATAAAGAATTTACATTTCGAAAAAAAAAAAATATGTTTTGTTCAATCTTATAAAACAAATGGAAAACATGAAAAAGAAGCAAGGTATATAGTTGCATACAGAGGGTTATAATAGTTGGGTATTAAAAGTTATGTATTAATGAAAATAAGCAGTTTAAATTTTTTTATGAAAAACTTGAGTGTATTAAGCATTCTGCATTGCACTGTAAAAAAGAAAATGCTTCCGAGGTGCGGGGTCAAAATTTTATTTTCTTTGTTTATAGGCATATTTTAAGGATTTCTTTTTTTACAACGTATCTTTCCACAGAGAGTATGTTTCAGATAAAATGTTTTGGAAAACATTGAAATTTTATTTTAAGAAAATTAAACATTTAAAGTAATTCAATTTTTGATATTACTCAAGAACCACTTGACCGATTTGCTTATTTTTTTTCACTATTATGTGCAGAAATGTTTTTTTTTGTTATTGTGCCTTATATATAAAAAAAATACTTACAAAATTTACAATAATTTTAAATATTCAAAAATACAGGATTTTTGAGAGCGATTTTTACTTTGACGATAATTTTTAAAAATACAATTCACATGAAATTTAAAATCCAGAAAGCAATTTATTTATAACATAACATGAAAACTCCGTACAAAATTTCATACTTATATCTTGGAAAAAAGTTTAGATATATCATTTTAAACATGAAAAATTATGTCAAAAACCATTCTGAGGTAAATTGACTTAAAGTTTAAGTTACCGGCAGGGCAGAACTATCAGTAAAACAATAATTTTTTTTCTTATTCGCTGATGTAATCATTTTAGAAATGCACGGTTTGCTTTATTTAATTTATTTAACTTTGTGGTATTTTATTAGCAAGAAAAATCAAAAATGCAATCTTTGGAAATTTCGATTCTCTGACCCCTTAATTTAAGAAAATGTAATATAACCTGGTAAGAAAATATGCACTCTCACGACTTAATCGCGATTCCAAAAACGTACTTTATCTTTATAAACCGTTCAAACCAATGTATTTTCGAAATTTAAAGAAACATTTATAAAAATCCCGTTTCTTTTGCTGCCATTAATTTTAAGAAAGCATTTTTGAAACTTTCACACTATATTAATTAGTTTTCTCATCGGAGAATATCTTTTTTTTTTGTTACTATCAATTCTCAATTAACCATTTTAAGCTCAAAACTGCATTTATACCTGCAACAGTATTAAAATAGAATAAATTATGATGTTAAAATTAATTTCTCATGTTTGTCTGTAAAACATGCTTTTTGTACATGAAAATATTTGCTTGAGAATAGATTACACCCGAAAAACCGACATCCCACGATGAGAACACTGATTAAGATACTATAAAATATAAATGTAAATTAAACAAATAACAAAAAATAAAGACACGCTTTCATTAAAATTCATTAAAATGTAGAAAAAAAATATTTTTTTTAAATACACTACTAAATTTGGCGATATTTCTCAAGTCGGCCAAAATTTGGCGCTATTGTGTTGTCATTGCCACTAGTACTTTCCAACAAATAAAAAATGTTGAAACGATACTGATTTCTCTATAAGAAATCAAGCTATAATTTGAGTAACCATTAAATTTAAGTAGTACTTTTGCGATACCTTTCAAAATGGAATGCCCTTTGCGACAGTCCCCACCCCCTGCACCTTCTGTTTCGAATTTTGAAAAAGTTCTAAACACATGTTTACTAATTTTAGTTACTCTATAGGCATGTCAAACTTCAAGATTTTATTTTTACCGGCTTATGTGATAGTATGATTACTGTAAATTTTAAATTTACCCCTGTTACTCTCTCTTTAGGTATATAACATTAAAAAAATCAAAGTTTAATTCTTGTATTATTCTCAGGAATACATATATATTCCAAATTTTAAAGTTCTGCGTTAACATGAAGTTTATGAAAATTGAATAACAAGAGTTGTCTGCCACATACACACATGAATCAGAATTGTAAGTTAAAAGAAAGCATATAAAAATATTAAGGAACGTTTCCATAAAATCAGATGCTGAAAAGGAAAGTGTAATGATATACACGCTTCTTTAAATCTCAAAAATATATTAGTTTCTGATAAACCGGGAGGAGGATGCACTGGCCATCCCTCATCGATTTGATAGCTGAAATTCCAGGATTAGACGGAACTCGATTCGCATATTAAACTGCAACTCGTCTGCCAAGTCATATCTTGGAGGAAAACTCCTGAAAAGCCGATTTTAGTGATTTATCGGTATGTTTTTCATTATGTTTTCATGCACCCAAACCTATGAAAACATGGCGGACTGGGAGGAGGAAAACACAATATTAAACCGACCAGTCAACTATTAAAATCGGGTTTGCAGGTGTTTTCCACACAGATATGACTTGGCAGACCAGTTGCATTTTAATATGCGAATCAAGTTTTTTCTAATCTTAGAAATTGAGCCATAAACTCGATGAGATGATTGTTTGTGCATCTGCCGTCCGGTCTATGAGGTTTATAATGATAAAGAACGCTCTTCGGATTGACTGGTATATCTTAAGAGATTTTTACATATATTTAGTAGTTATATTATTCGGAAAAATTTGTCATTTTTTACATTCTGATAGCCTATGCATTGATTAAAATAAAATAATAAAACTTTGAAAAGGAAAATAATTACAGAAATATTCGTACTCCTATGAAATTTATCTGGTTCGAATATCTTTAACATCCTTATGTAAATAATTGATTGCTTTATCAATTAAAAAAATTATTAATAGCATGCAAATAAATTTGCATTTATAGTCTAAAGAACATTTAAAATGTATAATTAATAATATTCTATTAACATTCCACTGAATCAGTTGCAACAATGACATGGATAATTGATGAAATTTAACTCATTACAATACATTACCCATTTGACCTGATTTTGTTTAATGATATCAAAATGCACTTTATGAAAGATACGTGGCCATTAATAATTCAAAACTATCCAAAATCTCTAAAGTTTAATCGGTTTTACATGAAAACGTGTCAGAAATATTCCCTTATACTATTAACCTTGCACGTTAAATGTCAAATGTGATAAATATTTAATATTTTCTATTTTGTATTTAAAAGATTATAGAACATAACTGTTTTTTGCATCGCAAATCGTCGTTCATGCGTTGTCGTTCTTAATGATAAATAAATAAATAAACGAGATGCTGGGCAACATATAACTATGATATGTTCCCGCACCATGTTGGTTAAATCAAAGTAAAATTGCGTAATTTGTTATTTCTGTTTGTATAAATATTTTTTTATAAAATATAATTATGAGTGTAAAATTATAATGTTTATATATTTAAGTAAAATAAGAGTGTAAGTTCATACAAAAATTATTAAGTTGATTTTAAATAGTAAATATATATTTTTAAAAAATTGTTGTATTGTAAAATGAATGTATAATATTGAATTGAGTTCGGATCTCAGACAACAACAATAGCCAGACGCCATGGTGTCGTTTTATGACAAGCCAATGGAAAGTGGTGAATAATTAGAAATCGTAAAATCATAAAAACGTTGGAATCAATTTATGGCCTCAATAAAAGTGTTGGGATAAATTTATGACTTTTCAGACCACCCAAACTTTAAGGCAGATAATAATATTAAAGTATATGTAAGGGGCCATTTGCAGACTGCTAGCTAATAGGCCTATCGAAGTATAATAAAAAATCTTCTCACATCCAATAACAGTGGACTAGACAAAAATAGTTCCACCCACTGCAGGAGCTGGTGTGCAAGAAGAATAAGTTTTGAAAAAAGAGAGTCTGAAAAAAGATGTAGAGGACGCAGGAGCTCTCCTGAAAGCCCGTGCAATGAGTCCCGTAAGCCCTAGTAAAGCCCAGGCGAGATGGACATGTTGGAGCGAGCCTAATCGAGCCTAATCAAGCCTAATTGAGGATGTCTTCCTGAGGTACCTATCGGAGTGAGCCTAATCAAGCCAAATTGAGGATGTCTTCCTGAGGTACCTATCGGAGTGAGCCTAATCATGCCAAATTGAGGATGTCTTCCTGATGTACAGATCGGAGTGATCCTAATCAAGCCAAATTGAGGATGCGTTCCTGATGACACATTGCCATGATCCTAAGCAACGCAACAACTCGGAATTTGATGAATAAAGGCCACCATCCCGTATATTAAAAGAAGGTACTATTTTAAACATTTTCTTTTACCACTTAAGATCATATGAAAAATCTTAAAAAATACTTTTCTGATATTTTACGGTAGAGAGTAATCTGAGATCCGACAAAACCAATAATTAAATAAGATTAAGGTAATTTTAAAAATGTAAGAGAGTTATTCTTTTAGCAAAAAGAAACAATTATAATAATTAGAGTACGTGAAAATATTGTCTTTTTTTTAAAGATTAAATATACATAAAATAATGAGAAGCAAACAAAAGTATTGCTTTCTTTTTTTTGAATTAATATTATGTTTTTTCTGTATATAGTTATGTTCAATGTAAATAAAATATTTAATCAAGTTTTAAAAAGTTTCTGTAATTTATTTAATTAATAATATTTAAAGTGTGTCAATTTATTTTTTACAGCTTAAATTTTAGTTTAATTCATAAGTGGAAGAGTTCGTCTAAATAATTCACAACGCAAACTCTTAATTTTATTCGTAATTATTCAAATATAATAATTACATTTTGACGCGAATTATAATTTAATTTTATTAATGCTTCGCGTTGCTCTTCTACTAGAATTTAGGTAAATACGATCACTTATATTATTTGAATTTATCTAAGGTATATAAAATTATATACCAATTTGCTATGAGGTTGCTTGGATGATTTGGACCAATTAACGATTTTGGATATAAATTAAATAGAAAATAAAACGGTGTAATTATCTGCCCAGCATCCCCCCCTTCATAGTAAAATGGTGCTATGACTCAGGAACGATCATCTGAGGTCATTAGATAGTAAAATGGTGCTATGACTCAGGAACGATCATCTGAGGTCATTAGATAGTAAAATGGTGCTATGACTCAGGAACGATCATCTGAGGTCATTAGATAGTAAAATGGTGCTATGACTCAGGAACGTTCATCTGAGGTCATTAGAAATAATAATAATAATAATAATAATAATAATAAAGGAAAATAAATTTAAGTATTATTTTAATGTCACAATTTTAAAGATATTGTAGGTATGTAAGTTTAATTGATTAAAATTTTATTAAAATTAATTTTATTATTGTAACAATAATGACACACATATAATAATTTTATATAAATAAAATGAATAATATATGTTAGCAAAAAAAAAAAAAAAAAAAAAGGAAATGAAAAAAATAATTCTGGGATTTATAATAGGTAAATTTAGGAATTACAATTTTTTTTTCTCTCTTTTCTCTTTTGGTTGGATCTCAGTTACCATTGAGAAATAATGGCATACACATCACAGATGACACATTTGTAAAAATAATTTTTTTTTATATAATGTATAAATAATAATAATAAGAAGAATAATAAGTAAAATTTGATAATATGTCTGGTATAAAAATGATTGAAATGTCAATAGATCATGATTTTTGAAATTGTATCACCTTGATACAAAAGAAAATTTATGAGTCGTACTACGAAGTAGTAGTACAATATTTACAAAAAAAAAAAAAAAAATAAGATTGTTTTTTCTGTAGAAAAAGACAGATATTTTTCTGTTAAATGAAATTATGTTGTTTTTTATATATACGTGTATTATAAATATTTTAGGGGTATTTATGTGTGTAAAAGAATAATCTACAAAACAACTTCATCTCCTAAGAAATTTTTTTAAATTTTAGTGCTGTTGTTTTTATGTATTTATGCAATTTAGAATATTTTCATACATATGTTGTAATATAGAGAAAATAGTATGAGATGCAAAATATTCTTTTAAGAGGTATAGGATCTATTTTGAATTGATATTTTGAAAAAGTATACATTGATTATCAATATTTGTTAAAAATGACTCAGACGCTGGATATAGATACACGTATTAAGTTAGTGTCACCATTTGACAATAAAAAGAACAAAAACATTATATTTTTCTTAGAGCAATTTGATAATATTTTGAATTCGACAGATATACAGGAAGAAACTAAATTATTAATTTTAAAGGCTAAAATTACTGGGGACGCAAAACATATTTTAAGTAAACAGATTGAAACATATAACGAGACCAATTATAATTTATTTAAAAATAATTTGGTGGAGTTATTTGGTACAAAACTAAGCTTCCTTAATGCTCAGAGCAATTTCCTAAATTTAAAACAGGCCGCAAGTCAAACGATAGAGGATTTCATTTTGGAGTTTAAAAAGGGTGTAAAATCTTATATCGAAAGTGCAGGCGAAAAGGTGGATAATAAGGAAGAGAATTTTATCGAAATCTTAAAAATGTCGAATTTTTTAAATTCAATTAGACAGGATATTGCACTAGATGTGCGTAAAAATGCGCCCAGGTCCTTCAAGGAGGCATGCGAGTTAGCAAAACTTATGGAAAGTGCGTATAATGAATCAAAGTTTGAGGAAATTAACGCAATAAATAAAGAAAACAAAGATCTTTATGAGAACATTATAAAATCAAGTAAGCAAAACAAAGAGCTAATCGAGAAATTAAAAGGGGAGATTGAAAAACTAAAAAAATCAAAGAAAAAAAACCATGCAATTAGAGATGATAGTGTTCCGCGGAATAAGAAACTCTTTAATAAACACAATGATTATCAGGGTCCCCATTTCAATAACAATTTTCATTATAATGATTATGAAAGATATTATAATGATTACTACAATTCATTTAATTACCCGACGCATTATGGGATGTATGATTATTCACAACCTAACTGGAATTCGGGAAATAGGGATTTTGGATATATTTCTGAGAATTATGATCAAAATGGTTATCAATTTGAAAAGCGCAAAAGGAAAAAAAATGGGCAAAGAAAACAGCGAAATCGGATCAAGATTCGGGATTTTCAGAGACGGAAATCGATAAAATAAATAAAACAATCGCAAATATAACAAATGCAGACAAAGATACTCTGCCAATTATATCACTAAGTATACAGGGCGTCGAAATACAAGCGTTACTGGATACCGGAGCTGCTGTGTCCCTTTTATCACCTTCTTTATTAAAAAAAAATTAAAGATACAAACGTCAAAATCAAATATTTGGGCAATCAGATCCAAATTAAAACTTTAACAAATTCAAAGATTTTTTTTAAACAATGTGTAAAATTAACTTTTCGATTAAAAGGTATATTCACAACAGGCACATTTTATGTCACTAATGATGATTTTGATAGGCAGTACCAAATGTTATTAGGGTACGATTATCTCAAAGAAAATCATATGATTTTGGATTTATGCAACAAAACATTGAAATTTAAAAATCAACAAATTAAATTAAACGTTGCAAGTGAAGTAAATAATTATGAAGTGAATAACATTACGCCATGTAATTCAGGGGAACATTCAAATAAAAGTATGTTTGCCATTACTAAAAATAGAATTTTTCTCCAACCTGAAGAATCGAAAATTGTAAAATTAAAATGCCCAGAGGATATAAATATGTCAGATATGATTATTTTTGACCCCATTCAAGAAAATAGTAAATTTTCATGTGAGACTTCGTTACACGAAGTTCAAAAAAATAATAACATAAATATTATAATAAAGAATAAACTGTTAGAAAAGTTAATTATTCAGAAAGGAACTAAAATGGGGGAAATTATAAAGAACATTGAGTGCAAGCAAGATGACTCAGCTGATAATATAGAGAAAGGGACATTTTATGAAATAAATAATTTAAATATAGAAGATGTAAGAAAATTGCGAGAAGCAGAAATTAAAGAGACGGATTTCGATTTAAGCCATTTATCAGAGGAAGTACAACAAAAATTCCGAAAAATTTTAATGGGCAATGTTTATGCATTTTCAAAAAGTTATCAAACATTGGGGCAATCAGCGTTTGTCGCACCAAGTTTTCAATTGAATCATGAATTCCCGGTACAAGCTAAGCCATATAAATTGCCTCAGGCAGTAAGACAGTATGCGAAAAGGGAAATTGAACAATTGTTACGGGCTAAAATTATAGAGAAGACTAACTCCGAGTATGCTTTTCCAGTTATTCTCGTTAGAAAGAAAAATCCGAGTAATAACCCGAATGCAGAACCCAAGTTTAGAATGGCAACGGACCTAAGACTATTAAACCAAATTTTACAACCTTATACTTATCCGATGCCGGACGTAAAAGACTTATTACAAAAAATAAGCGGTAAAAAATACTATACGGTGCTAGACTTACATAGTGCTTTTTTCCAAATAAATTTAAGACCAGAAGATTGCAAAAAATTAGCGTTTATTACGGAATTTGGAAAACATATGCCACTTCGTTTAGCTTTTGGCACACGAAATTCTAGCGCAATTTTTGCAGAAGTAATCGATAAAATTCTGGGACATTTTGACAAAAGCAAAGTATCATACTACTTTGATGATGTGTTGATATCTGCAAATACAATAGCAGAGATGACGAAAACCTTAGAAGAAGTTCTACAGGTATTAATAAATCACAACATGACAATCGAACCTTCAAAAATGCAAATTTGCAAAGCAGAAATAGAATTCCTAGGATTTAGGGTGAATCAAATGGGATATTCTCCATCTCAAAAGAATATTGAAAAAGTAAAAAATTTAGTCAGACCAAAATCGAAAAAGGGGGTCAGATCTTTATTGGGATTAGCGAATTATTTTCGGACGCTAATACCCAAATATTCCGACAAAGTTAACCCTTTAATAGAGCTGACTAAAGATAAAGTTAAATTTAAGTGGAGTCCAGAAGCAGAAAAAGCTTTCCTGATAATTCAGGAAGAAATTGTACAAAAACCAACACTCAGACCCCCCGATTTTAACAAGGAATTTTTCTTATTCACGGATGGGAGCAAAGTTGCAATTTCAGGTGTTCTAGCTCAAGAAAAGGATGGTCATTTGCTACCTGTTGAATTTTTCGGGAGAAAACTTAGAGAACCGGAAAAAAATTATCCGAGTATTAAATTTGAGTTATTAGCAGTGCATGAAGCAATTATGCATTTTAAATATATGCTTTCAGGTAGAAGATTTACTGTGTTAACTGATTCGAAAGCACTAACTCAGCATTTACATTTACAAGATAAATCGGAAATTATAAACAGATGGGTAGCAGATTTACAAGACTTTAATTTCGACTTCGAATTCGTCGAAGGGATTAACAATCCAGCAGACTATTTGAGCAGGAATTTAGATAATCTTACAACAGACAGAGAACTCCAAAATAATTTGTTTGCAAGTAACATAGCACTTACAGACGAAAATATTAAATCGGAGCAATATGCAGACGAAAAATTAAAAATTATAATAAATAAAATCGAAAAAGACAAAAATAATAGAAGCACGAAGAGATTTGCTTTAAATCAAAATAAATTATTAATTTTGAAACCTGGTTCAGATAAAAAGGAGCTTTTAATTACCCCGGATTCATTAAAAATTGCAGCCATAGAAGAAGCTCATAAAGCGCATTTCGGATTTCAAAAAACTTATGATAATGTGAAAACAAGGCTTTTTTGGCACGGAATGTAGAAAGACATTAAACAATATTGTGCAAATTGTGTGCAGTGCCTCACATCTAAACAACACACAACAATAAAAGTCCCTGTTAAAAAAATGGTGAAAGATCACGAAGTCGGTACAGTCCTGCATGCTGACGTCATTGGACCTTTAAACCTCACGTTAAGGAAAAACAGATACATTTTAATTATAATTGATTCGACATCGAGATTCCTGGAAGCTGTTCCCCTACGAAACGTAGAGTCACAGACTATATTAAATGTACTAAATAAATATTTTGCAAATTATGGGTTGTGTAAAGAAATTATCTTTGATAATGCAAAATATTTAAGAAGCGAAATTATGAAAGAATATTTGGAATCTTTAAACATACAAAGGAAATTTGTGAGTGTATACCGTGCGCAAGGAAATGGACTTTGTGAAGTTACCAATAAAATATTGAAAACATCAATTGTAGCTATGTCGAAACGCACTACGGAATGGGACATAAGACTGGATTTTTTTAAACTAGCGTATAATTCCTCGAAACACCGCGCTACGGGATATAGTCCCTCACTGCTATTTTTCGCAAGGGAAATAAAAAATCCCTTCACAGCCCATATTCCTTCTGAGGAAATATATACCCACTCTTATGTTAAAAGCAGAATACAGCATATGAAGGAAATCAAAATTCAATCCCTTGCAAACCAGGAGAAAATAATGCAAGAATATATAGATGAAGAGGCATACGAAAAAGTAAAGGATTTAAATTTGGGTCAAACAGTATATTTAAAATGTATTGGAAAACCAGGCGCATTAGAGCCAAAATTTCAAGGACCCTACGAAGTTACTAAAAAGTTTAGAAACTTTAATTATTTATTACAATATGTTCCAGATAAATCAATAGAGCCGATCAAACGACATATGGATCAGCTGTACGCTCCGAAATATGCAACAGGTCATACAGAGGCGGAAATTACGAATTTACAAGGGTCTCAGAAAAAAATTAAGGGTGAGAAAAATTACAAAAATAAATGTGACATTTGTAAAAGAAAATCGCACTTAACTGAAAATTGTTGGTTCAAATTGAACAAAAATACGAGTCAAAAGGGTGACAAACTTACTAAGAATTATTATAAAAAAAATAATAAATATTCTGAGAATGTAGACCCATATTTAAAGTATCAAATAGATCATTATGATCAAAATATGTCGTTATATGGTTATACACCATATACAAACTTATACGGGGATGTTATACAAGATCATTACCCTTTCCCCCCTCCCCGATATTATCCATGGGATATGAATTGGTATTAAAAATAAATCAAAATACATAATTAATCGAATTTCAAAATTTAAAAATTTTCAAAATTTAAAAATAAATTTTTTTTTTTAGGTAAAAAAAAAATTGAAACAAAATTAATAACTTGCCTTTTTAAAATTCAAAATAATAATAAGAAAGGATAGGAACATGGGAACGCCAATTTGTCTCAGGGTTACAATATTGAGCAAATGTGCAGGGCGCACCCGAAAACATACTTATAAAATTATGTAATGTGCTTCACAAAACTTCACTGGAGCAGTGAAATATTTATCTCCAGGCAAAAGTTATATATATATATATTTTTTCGAATATGAATTAGAAAATATAAAATCTTAACAAAGCCAAATAACATTAAAACTTAATTAATTTAATAGTAAATAATGTTGGAGTAATTTTCAAAAAAAAAAAAAAAAAAAAAAAAAAAAGAGAGAATTTTTTCTGTCTTCTATAAGGGTAGCCTTTGCTAATAGCCTTACAATTTAGATGACAAAATTTCAGAATTACTCTTTAAAATGAGTAGGTGTAAGCTATAGGTTCAGGGTAGTTAGAACAGCTTTATAGCATACTCATATATATATATTTTTTTATATAAATATATGGTTGACAAGGAATAAATTATTATTGCACTCTATATTAGGATAGCGGTCAGCTATAAGCCTAAATATAATAAAATATACAAAAAGTGCTAAGATTTATTCCGGTAGTTCAAGTACAACTTATATGCTAAAGTCTAGAATTTAGACAGCAGGGATAAGTTTTATGAACAAAAGTGTTATAAAAAAATTTAAAAAAAGGATTTTGGTGTAGCACATTGGTTTTTAAAAAAACATATATATGTATAACAATGGACAAGGCAAGTTATTTCAACATGATTGCACACAAAAATTATAGTAAAAAAAAAAAAAAAATACACAAATAAATAATTGAAGTAAAATTAAAATTTTCTCACCAAAGGCTTTCTGTATAGGGTGCAATTTTGGCCTACGGCTGGGTATGCACCAACACCAACAAAATATTTGTAGAAAAATTATTCACAGATACATCAATATATAGTCATCACCTAGGCATAAATTTCAGGATTCTTGGCTGAAAAAGGAATCGAAGAAAAAATTAAGTATGGTATAATTACTAGATGTTATGCTCAGAAACAATAAAATTAGTAATATTATATTGTAAAAAGCAGCATTTTGAGTTTTATTTAGGAAAACTTTTGATTTTTAGGTTTTACACATTTATGGAGTGTCTAGCTCAGTGTTTAGTTCCTAGATTTAATAAAAAAAAAATAATAAATAAAAATATAAGTTCGTGTTGTTTTCAAAATAAATAACAAAAGGTATAGCAATTAGCATTTACAGTTAAAATTTATGGAATTTTCAGCAAAATTAACATTAGACAAACATAGCTTATATTATATTTAACTTGATAAGCTAATTTACTTTTATTAACGGTAGTCAATTAGAATTAAAGTAGGCTTAAATTCAAGTTAAAGTAATTAATAACATTGTTGTAGTGTAAAATTTTATGTAAGACTATTATATTTTTATTGTATATATAAAAATATGCAAATTTAATAATTAATAAAATGTATTAGCAAAATTATTTAATATAAATATTAAATGACATCTTGCTGAAATCAGCTAGAAATTAGATTTTTTTTTTTAAATGAAATATTTATAAATTTATGTTATTTTAGAATTTAAGCATTTTTTTTTGTTCTCTTTACTTTCCCTTAGAATTAAATGCAATTCTAAATTAAACACATATAAATATACATAGTATTGATAAATTTGAGTGTGTGAGTTCATAAAATTTTTTTTTTTATATAATTTGGCCAATTTAACATAAGAAAACAAAATAAATAAATAAATATATTTATATATATTGGCCTTATTTTTATTAAAATAGGTAGTATGGCTTATTAAATTTATTTACTTAATTTTTTTATAGTACGTACAGTAATTATTTTAAAAACTTGATCCATAAAAAAAATTGGATGTGGTTGTTTGTGAGTATACAAAGATTTTTTCTGCTGGCAGAAGTTCTTTGGTCCGGCCGGGTACTCATAGATGGCTGCATACGATGTTACGTAGTAATTATCATTTACTTTTGTTTTTTTTTTTAAATTATACAAATGTATTAAGTACATTTTTTTTTATAATTAAATAATAATTATTAATGTTTGATTAATAATAATAATTTAGTATCTTTTACTTTTAAACATATCATTAAAGTTTAGACAGTAGAATTCACATACGGAATGTTAACGATAAATAAAATTTTGAATAAATAAATTTTTATTTCATTCAGTAAAAAAATAAATAAATATGAAAATTTAACAATCTTTTAAGATAGAATTGTTGGCTAAATAAATAATAATTTAAGACAAAAAAATTGTTCTCTTCTTCGTCAATGGCATTTTCTGACAACACTATTTAATAGTATTAAATGAAGGTGCATTTTGAAGGTCAGCGTAATGCATATTTTGCATTTTGAGAGGCTGTAGAAGTCATTTTTCCGTGTTGTTTACATTTTAATAGTAAACAATATCATGAATCAAAATTTGTGTTTGTAAGAAAGGTCTAAAAATATACAATGTAATCAGTTAAAGAAAATTATATGCATTTTTTTTTTAATCCTGAAAGGAAATTTGGTTTAGATTTAAACCTGAATGCATAAAAAGCCACCCTCGCTTCAGTTCCAGTATGAGGCAGGAGAATTCAGATGCTAGAATCGCCATTTTTCCCCTGCAAAATAATAAAAAAAAAAAAGCAGAAGGTTTACATTAGATACGATACAAATACATACACTGTTTATGCATAGATTATGTTTAAAATTACATACAGGCATGCACAGTGAGTTAAGAAGAAAGTATATCAAGAAATTATACTAATTAATACGGTAATTACAAGCATGAAATGGTTTTAAATACATACCTTTGGGAAGTCGTAAAATTTTGTCACAGCACAATTCACCTCGCAGAAAGGAATTAGTAGCTTGACCAACCCCCACTTTTCGGGAGAATCGGGGACGTTCAATAACTGGTTTTATTCTCCTCTCTCCTTCTTCTTACTTTTTTTTTTCTCGTATCGGGTAAAGTTGGAAAGCATTGCGTAATGATATATTGAAGGAGATGAATTAGCTTGTACATTTTGACAGATCATACATGTTAGAAGTAACAAATAAATAAAATAATGTAACAAGTTTGTATACAATATTTTTCTGATTATAATTTGAATACATCAGATTAATTATGTGAAAATATAACATGTCATATTACAAGCATTGTATTTACTTTTATTCAGTATAAAATGTGTTTTAGATAAAACACTGTGTCATAAGGTTGTATGTGATGAAATAATATGTCAAATGCGTATGCCATTATTTTTCTTGTAATTAGGTTTATTTCGGCATATTAATTTCAGACAAAATTATAGCTTTGAATGTATTTTGGGCACTTAAACTGTAAAGTTACAAAATTATTAAACATGTGTGTGGTAAAGAAAAAAGGCTTCGAGAAAGACGTCTGATTGTCAGTACAGAGGTCTTCTATAAATGTGAATGTCAACAGACAACTATGCTATCATGTGTTGAACTTTCTGTTATGAAACAATAGAAGAACTTATAAAATATACCAGAACCATTGATAATTAAACTTTACAGTCTTCGCTCAAAGACTGTGTAGATACACAGTCATATGGACACGGACATTCTTTTAAGCTTTACAAAAAAAAATAAAACCAGCAATCAGTTTTTATTTTTTTTTTCTGACACCGGGAGAGATGCTGGGCAACATATAACTATGATATGTTCCCGCACCATGTTGGTTAAATCAAAGTAAAATTGCGTAATTTGTTATTTCTGTTTGTATAAATATTTTTTTATAAAATATAATTATGAGTGTAAAATTATAATGTTTATATATTTAAGTAAAATAAGAGTGTAAGTTCATACAAAAATTATTAAGTTGATTTTAAATAGTAAATATATATTTTTAAAAAATTGTTGTATTGTAAAATGAATGTATAATATTGAATTGAGTTCGGATCTCAGACAACAACAATAGCCAGACGCCATGGTGTCGTTTTATGACAAGCCAATGGAAAGTGGTGTATAATTAGAAATCGTAAAATCATAAAAACGTTGGAATCAATTTATGGCCTCAATAAAAGTGTTGGGATAAATTTATGACTTTTCAGACCACCCAAACTTTAAGGCAGATAATAATATTAAAGTATATGTAAGGGGCCATTTGCAGACTGCTAGCTAATAGGCCTATCGAAGTATAATAAAAAATCTTCTCACATCCAATAACAGTGGACTAGACAAAAATAGTTCCACCCACTGCAGGAGCTGGTGTGCAAGAAGAATAAGTTTTGAAAAAAGAGAGTCTGAAAAAAGATGTAGAGGACGCAGGAGCTCTCCTGAAAGCCCGTGCAATGAGTCCCGTAAGCCCTAGTAAAGCCCAGGCGAGATGGACATGTTGGAGCGAGCCTAATCGAGCCTAATCAAGCCTAATTGAGGATGTCTTCCTGAGGTACCTATCGGAGTGAGCCTAATCAAGTCAAATTGAGGATGTCTTCCTGAGGTACCTATCGGAGTGAGCCTAATCATGCCAAATTGAGGATGTCTTCCTGATGTACAGATCGGAGTGATCCTAATCAAGCCAAATTGAGGATGCGTTCCTGATGACACATTGCCATGATCCTAAGCAACGCAACAACTCGGAATTTGATGAATAAAGGCCACCATCCCGTATATTAAAAGAAGGTACTATTTTAAACATTTTCTTTTACCACTTAAGATCATATGAAAAATCTTAAAAAATACTTTTCTGATATTTTACGGTAGAGAGTAATCTGAGATCCGACAAAACCAATAATTAAATAAGATTAAGGTAATTTTAAAAATGTAAGAGAGTTATTCTTTTAGCAAAAAGAAACAATTATAATAATTAGAGTACGTGAAAATATTGTCTTTTTTTTAAAGATTAAATATACATAAAATAATGAGAAGCAAACAAAAGTATTGCTTTCTTTTTTTTGAATTAATATTATGTTTTTTCTGTATATAGTTATGTTCAATGTAAATAAAATATTTAATCAAGTTTTAAAAAGTTTCTGTGATTTATTTAATTAATAATATTTAAAGTGTGTCAATTTATTTTTTACAGCTTAAATTTTAGTTTAATTCATAAGTGGAAGAGTTCGTCTAAATAATTCACAACGCAAACTCTTAATTTTATTCGTAATTATTCAAATATAATAATTACATTTTGACGCGAATTATAATTTAATTTTATTAATGCTTCGCGTTGCTCTTCTACTAGAATTAGGTAAATACGATCACTTATATTATTTGAATTTATCTAAGGTATATAAAATTATATACCAATTTGCTATGAGGTTGCTTGGATGATTTGGACCAATTAACGATTTTGGATATAAATTAAATAGAAAATAAAAAGGTGTAATTATCTGTCCAGCACACGTATACACCTGTATAAAAATATAAACGAAAATTTTAAAATGTGTTTTTTAAATCTCTTTTTTTGTTAATTATATTAATATTTCCTGCATAAATGATACACAATGTTAAGTAAAAATATGAATACAAATAAGTGAATAAATAGTGAATAAATTCGTTTCTAATTTTTTTTTTCAGAAGTGTGTTGACGTATTATGATCTTTCAAAATAAAATAACCCAGATATCATAGTACAAAATAAAATAAAATAAATGACACTAAATCTCTTTCATGATTTCTGGATCATGTTCTCCAATGACATACGCTAAGCAAAGACATAAGTAGAAGTACGTGTATTCAGTAAAAAGGATACAGTGTTTTTGATTATGAACCCACCCCCCTTCCTCCTCCTTAACTCTCTTTCTCAATACATTAAAAAAATTCGAAAAACAAAAACTAAAAATCGTGCATTAGGCAGAGCCTGAACATATATTTAATTCGCAAAAATACAAACCTTATTCTATCCAATATTATCCAAGCTTTTTTTGAGAAATTAAAATACAGTCTTACACGGTTCAATATCTGATTATCCCAAACACCGCCGAAATTAATGAATATCATTTGTAATAAAATTGACTCAATTAATTTTGAGAATTATTCAGGGGTATATGAAATAACATTTATTAAAGCAGACGGATCAAAGAATTACTATATTGGCATAAATAGCAGGAAATTTAAGTATAGAAAAAATGAGCATGTAGCTGATAATAAATATAATATAAAAAACAGATACTTAGCAAGATTATATGAAGAAGAAATCATCCAAATAAATTTTAATGAAAGTAACATAATTTTTCTCTCCAGACTATACTATCCATCCGTTATAAGAGAAACCATAGAGATTCTAACACATAAAAATTCAATATGTATGGATGCAGCATCATTTAACTTAACAAAATAATGGCTCGAGCTACTCTACGGTTAGGAAAATAGAAATAATTATTTAAGTAAAATAAACAAAAAAATAGCGTGTGTAAAATAGAAGAGTACGTGTAAAAAATAATGATGGCGTATTCAAATCATTGTATCATACATCGTGCAATTTCAGAATATTTTTATTTACTTGTTTTGAAAATGACTAGAATAAAGTTGAAACATGTAAACAGTCAAATAAAACTATTTTTCTGTTGTTTTTTTAAGTTTCAATCTTACACCTTTTAGTAATCAGAAACAGTATAACAGACTATTGTTCAGAAGTTTCGTTTTTTTCGTACAAAGAAATGAAATAAAATATATATAATATATATATATACAAAGGAGTGGGCTGTTTAATAGCCTCTGCTTATTAACCAGGAGAAGACCCTTTAATTGCCTTCGAGGAGGACTTAAAGGAATCAATTGGGAGAGGACAAACAAAAAGCATCTTATTCAGGATTGTAGCGTTCTCAATAACTTCAATACAGGAAGTGATCACAGGTTGGTTAGATGCAAACTGCTGTTAAATACTAAAGTGGAAAGAACGAAGCTTTTGCAACACTCAAAGAAATCAATCGATATAATAAATCTCCAGAAACATAAAGAAGAATTCCATTTGGAACTTAAAAACCGTTTCCAAGTACTTCAATCAGCTTTAGAAGAAGAGCAAGATGTTACAGTAGTGAACAAGAAACTAACCAGTACTCTACAAGATATTGCAAAGAAGATAGCCGGCGATGCACAAGTAAAGCAGACAAAGAAAATAACAGAAGAAACAAGAAGATTGATGAAGAAACGCAGAGAATTTAAAATGAAGAAAAACGATTCTAAATCAAGAGTTGGATATGCTGAATTATGTAAAACGGTAAGAAAATGCGTTACAGAAGATATCAGAAAATTTAACTCTGATCTTCTCAAGAAAATTCTAGAAGATAACAAAAGTTTAAAATCAGCTAGGCGAAAACTTTGTGTTGGAAGAAAAGGTATTTTTGCACTAAAGAGGGCAGATGGAACAATCACCAAAATCAATAAAGAAATAGTACACATTGTCAAAAAATTCTATAACGATTTATATAAATGTGAAGATCAGAGGGAAATCAACTTATGTGATCCACGAGAAAACTTAACAGAAACCGATGCCATAATCCCAGTGACGACAGACGAAGTTATACAAGCCATTAAATTTATGAAAAAAGGTAAATGCCCCGGAGAAGATGGAATTACAGTCGACCTTATCAAAGAAGCAGGAGAAGAATTTGCAAAAATGCTATCCTTACTGTTTTCCAAATGTCTCCAGAAGTCCGATGTACCAGAAGATTGGAATAATGCTGTGATGGTGCTACTTTACAAGAAAGGAGAGAAGGAAAACATTAAAAACTACCGTCCAATCAGCTTACTGTCAGTGATTTATAAAATTTTCACCAAAGTTTTAACGACAAGACTTGAATGAGCTCTGGACTCAGCTCAACCTAGAGAACAAGCAGGATTCCGAAGTGTATTCAGCACAATGGATCATATCCAAACTGTAAGGGAACTCATAGAAAAACATAAGGAATATAATTTACCTCTTTGCCTTGCCTTTATTGATTATGAAAAAGCATTTGATTCGGTCTACACATCAGCAGTAGTAGAATCTCTGGAGGACATTGGTATAGACAAACCTTACATCAATATTATAAAGAAGATTTACAAGAAAGCAACAGCAACCATCCGCTTGGACAAAGGAAAAGCAAAGATCAAGCTTGGAAGAGGGGTTAGACAAGGAGACACCATTTCGCCTAAGTTTTTTACTGCTGTCTTAGAAAATATTTTCAAGAAGATGGATTGGGAAAACAAAGGGATTAGAATAACTGGGGAATATTTAAGTCATCTCCGATTCGCTGACGGCATTTTAATTTTCAGTAACAGTCCTGAAGATTTGGAAAATATGCTAAAAGATTTGGCAGAAGCTAGCATTAATGTGGGATTAAAAATAAACTTGGAAAAGACTAAGGTGATGTTCAATTCATTTGCATCAAAAAAGAAAGTCTTCTACAACAACACTGAAATTAAAGAAGTGCAAAGTTATGTGTACCTTGGGCAAGAAATATCATCTGATAATAGTATCATGAATGAAATCAATAGAAGAATAAGAGATGGATGGAGTGCTTTTGGGAAGAACAATATTATTCTGAAGAGTAGCATGCCCCTGTGTTTGAAAAGAAAGGTATTTAACCAATGTGTTTTGCCTGTCCTAACTTATGGAGCAGAAACATGGACGCTAACAAAACGGATGGTACAAAGATTACAAACATCACAGAGAAGTATGGAAAGATGTATGCTAGGTATATCTAGAAGAGATAGAAAAAGAATAACCTGGATAAGAAGTCAGACGAAAGTTTTTGACATCATTGAAAGAATTAAATGGCTAAAATGGAAATGGGCTTGGCACATCGCAAGAAGACAAGACAATAGATGGAGCACAAACACCCTACAGTGGTATCCAGAGATGTAAAACGGCCAAGAAGACGACCTCAAGTAAGATGGAGTGATGAAATCAGAAAAGTAGCCGGTGTAAATTGGATGACTAAAGCACTAGACAGGAAACATTGGAAAAATCTGGG
This sequence comes from Maratus speciosus, assembly GCA_963932465.1. Taxonomy (NCBI): domain Eukaryota; kingdom Metazoa; phylum Arthropoda; class Arachnida; order Araneae; family Salticidae; genus Maratus; species Maratus speciosus. The sequence continues at coordinate 65,888,950 of OZ010789.1, forward strand.
GGAGACCTACATCCAGCAGTTGATTGAAAACGGTTGATGATGATGATGATGATGATACAAAGGAGTAAAAATTCTTTTTCAACAATGACTGTCGATATTCGAAAATCAGTGCAAATTTTTTCCGTCAACTATGTTTCGGTTTCAGGTAAATCTATAATTATTTAAGGTATCCCACAATATTCGTTTATATATATATATATATATAAAACAAAGTGGTTACAATAACGGTTATTTCAAGTAGATTAGTAATGAAAAATATTTTCATCTGTTAAATAAACGATTTTAAACCGATTTATTTTAATTTTATACAATTTAAAGAATTTGTATAATATCTGACTTTTACACATCACTTTATAAACTAAAGAGTAGTTCAGTTAAAAAAAAAAAAATCATACCACAGCTGAGCACATCAAGCAATTATCGATTAGGTACCATCAGTCATGTAACTGATTGTATTTTGTGTATCAATATAAATGAACGATAAGTGATGAGCACTCATTAATCTATAGAAAATTCTATACAAAATAGGTTGTAGTGCACTAAAGTGATCTGTATCAAGTTCATTATGTCTGAAGTACCGTAACAGCATGTATATGAACTAAAAACGATTATTCTCCATGATCATAATGCAATGACAAAATTTTGTGCGTCCCGTCAACAGGTTATAAAAGCTACTTATTCTATACTCCACAGAAAGCGATGTCGTTCAGTGATCCATATCGATTTCATTAGCTTTGAAGTATCGTAACATTAAAAAATAGGCTGTAACCGATTTTATCCCATTGAACATAACATAATGGAATTCTTTCGTATATTACAGTAAATGAACTATTAATGATACGCACTTCATTTTCAGTTTTAAAAAAAGCTCTATAAAGAACCTTGATAAAATTGCACAACAATTCAAGTATAAATCCCAGTACACTGTTAACAAGTAATTAAAAAAAAATAAGTCAATTCCTACTTAGGTCAATAAGACAATTTTTTTCTCCCATTCTTCTTTCCTCCTGAGTGGGGCTTAAAATGCCTTGATCAAGAAGAGGGCTCTATCGGTCTTAAAATACCTTGATCAATAAGAGGGCTCTCTCGATTATTGAAAATTAATTAATTTAATTTAATTAACGAATTAATATTTAAAAAAAAACTGGATTAACATCAATTGTCCATCCACTACAAGTTAAAAAAATTGAACCTGATTGGATGAATAATAAGCATTTTATTAACGATTGAAAAATTGAACAATATACACTGCTCAAAACAATTAAAGGATATTTGAAGTTTTATATAAAATAAAGATATAAACGAAATTTTTTTTGCCGAAAATAGAAGAAGAGAATCACAAATGCAAATTTTTCTGGTTTTCAAACTGTGGAGTATGCAAATTTTGAGTTCGACGTCAAAAACGTCGCTTCAGCGGCAGCGAATGAAATTTGACTTTCAACTGGATAAAAGAGAATGAAGACAAGGATGATCGGCATTCAGTGATTCCTTTGTTTCGATGAGTACGATGTCTCAGCGAAGTCATTTGACAGATTTAGAAGCTTTGAGAATTGTTGGTAGGTTAGAAGAGTGCCAAACTCAAACCGAAGTAGCGCAAGCCATTGGAGTGTCACAAACTGTCATTTCCAGGATCTGGAACCATTTTTTGGAGAGTGGATGTGCAGGCCGAAGACCAGGGCAAGGTCGTAGACGGGCAACAACACCCAATGAAGATCGGTATTTAGCGTTAACAGCTCGGAGACACCGAACCATGAACGCTACTCTTCTCCAACAACACATTCGCTCGGCTACAGGCACCACGATTTCAACTCAGACTGTCCGAAACCGACTTCATGCTGTAGGTCTGTATGCTCGCCGACCGATGGTATGTGTTAGATTAACATCAAGGCATCGTCGCGACCGCAGGAAGTGGGCAACCGAGCATGTCAACTGGAGGAGAAATTAATGGAGCAATATTCTGTTTTCTGACGAGTCCCGTTTTTCTGTGCATCCGGATAATAGGCGTATTTTCATCTGGAGGGACCGTGGCAGTAGGAATAATCCTGCGTTCGTGCACGAAAGTGTCAGATTTGGCGGTGGAGGAGTGTTGGTGTATGGTGGCATCTCCATTGACGGGCGCACTGACCTCTACATCATTCGAGATGGAGCTCTGACTGGTCGCCGATATAGGGATGAGATCCTCAGACCTATTGTAGTCCCTTACGCTGCAGCAATCGGAGATAACTTCATTTTAATGGACGATAACTGCAGGCCACATCGTGCAAACCTGGTGGAGGATTTCCTTTTAGAGGAAGGAATCGTTCAAATGGAATGGCCAGCGTGTTCTCCAGATTTGAATCCAATCGAGCACGTTTGGGACGCTCTAGGAAGACGAGTTTCTGACCGCCAACAACCCCCACAAACTCTCCAAGAACTGGAAAGAGCTCTTCTGGAAGTGTGGGGCAGAATACCCCAACTTGTCATTAATAGCCTCATTGAGTCCATGCCTCAAAGGTGTTCAACGTTGCTGGCCGCCCGTGGAAACCATACCCCCTACTGAAAATGATCTTCTTTGAAGAAAACACCTTTTCTTATTCTTTTTTTCTCATATGCCCAAATTGTGTTTTTTTCTTTTAGTACACAAATGCGCAATAAAATGCATTTTTTTCTGCCAAACATGTGTAATTTATTCTCATATAACCTACTATGTCTGTCGACCATGTATCAATCAGCTAAACAGTTTACCAGATACAAAATCCACCTAAAACTGCAATATCCTTTAATTGTTTTGAGCAATGTATATAAGTAAATAAATAAATAAATAAATAAATTTTGGGAGAGCTGAGCTAATAGTAGGAATTGAAAAATATGCAGCTGCTGCAAAGTTACTCCACCGCTTTTATAGAATATCTCTATTCTGACCAATGAGAATGCTCCATAATATAGTCAAATAATCATTTTCTGTAAAAGTGGTGGAGTGACTATGCAGTAAAAGCTACAGATTTTTAACAGTGTATATTAAAGAGAGTTAGAGAGCAAAAAGGCGGAAAAACGGCGGGATAGAAAGAACACAAATTGGTCATAAACGCTTTTCACCTATGATGGGAAGTGGGGAAAAGTTTTCGCAGAAACTTTGTGCACTTAGATGTATGTAAATTTGCATATTAAAAAAACGCAGTTGACGTAACTTAATGATCCAACCCGGATTCCCGAATTACAGAAAATAGATATTGTATATATATATATATATATAGATATATAGATATTTTTAAACTCTAATGGACATTTTATAGTATAATATAAGATATAGTATATTATATAGTATATTTATATGTAATACATAGTATATTTCTTTTAATTGTCCACTAACAAGACAAAAAAGTATTAAATTATAGCAATGTATTCAAGTAAAGTTTGGAATTTATTAATAGCCATACTTCCGTGCTAACGAAATGTCAGAGGAAAGAGCTGAAATACATCGCCAAAGATTTAGCTATTTACAGCAGTATAATTTTAGTGGTTTAAGCGCGTATTTAGATTACATGTCTGTTAAATTCGTGCCTTATTTATATTTTGTTTTTAATGAAGTTTTGTTTTCGCTATGGAATATTAGTCAAAAACAAATAATGAACAATTTTTAATGTGTTAAGTATAAATGTGTTAATCTTTTGTAATCGGGCTGCATGTGCGCTTGAAAATTATTTTAAAAACTGTAAAAAACAGTAAATTAAGATATAGATTTCATACAAACTGAGTTTGAAAGAACATATTTCCGTACTGGACTGTTTGAAAATTAAAATTGTGCGTTGTTTAGAAATAAAAAATTAAATTCAGTAAAAGACAAATTTATTGGTAACGTGTTGTGACAGTCAATATGACCTTACGGTTATTCATGGACATGTTTTGCTTTATAATGGATCTTCAGCCATTTTTAGCTGACTTCAAACATACCGTCGTACTTTGATCCTTGCGGGGTTACTTTGGTCCAGCCCATAAAAAAAGATTTTATTCTTTGTATTGAACAAACAATACAAGATGATTTGGAGTTTTTGCCCTTGAAAAATAATTTATACCCTACTATAGGGTATCTGAATAGTTTGGGGAGTAATTTAATTTTTTCTAATACCAACACTGAATGTGTTTCTAAACAACTGTTTCCGTGTGTAGATTTTAACTCTCCAAACTTTCTATTGTGAAACAATCTTGATAAGAGCTACAAATAAAGAAAATGTCAAAATATTACCTTTAGTAACCTATAACCCATGTGTGATCATAATTTTCCCTTTAGCTTTTAATTTTGGCAGAAAATGTTTACATTTTCATAAAGCTAGCATGAAAACTAGTATTTCGGGGCTACTTTTTGCCAGGCCTGTTTTGGCCCCAAATTAGCCTCAATTACTTAGAAATGCCTTTTATACAACCAAATCTCTTAAAACATGTTTTAAGTAACTTTTTTTCAAATGTTACTGTTGCAAAATGTTACATTAATTGAAAGAAATTAAGTTGAAACTGATGTGAATGAATAAGAACAAAAAAAAAAATCTTAAAACACCATCAAACACTTTTAATTACGCTAGGCCTTTCGAAAGATCTGAGTGTTTCTTCGTCAGGCGCAAAAAAGACGTGCTTCTACTATGAAAGCATTTGAGTATTGCTGCTGCTTTCGTAGTAGAAGCACATCTTCTTTGCGCCTGACGAAGAAAGACTCAGGTCTTTCGGAAGGCCTAGCGCAATTAAAAGTTTTTGATGGTGTTTTAAAAAGTTCTTTTGTTCTTGTTACTTTAATTGTTTTTGTTCCAGTTACTGAGAATAACATCATGACGAAAACTGTTTTTCGTGACTTTAATATTAACAATTGATTAATCGTGTTTAAATGTAAAAAAAAAAAAAAAAAAAAAATGTATATCGGGTTTACAGTGTTAATTTATTAGCAAATGCTATTGCAAGGGTTTTCCATAAAAATGTATTCATTTACATATGAAATGTATTAATTTTTTATGAAACTAATTGAATGGACCAAAGAAGCCCCTAGAAGGCTACTTTGTTCCAAAACTTTAAAAATAGTTAAAAGATAAAAAAATAAAAAAAAAATAAAAAATTCCTCTTTAGAACCATACAGTTTGCTTCATTGCTCCATGTTAATTATTTACAACTCCATTTCGACGTTGGAAAATAACGTATAATATTTTTTAATAGTGGAAATGTGAGTGGAACCAGTAAAAAGTAGCTCAAAGTTCGACGGTATGTCTTTATTCACCGAGTTGAAAGAATGGATGTTTAACTACAATTGAAAGATGTAGAGTCAAAATTCATACTCTCCACTTAACCTAGTGTTAAGAAAAATACAAAAAACTTATTATTATTAATAAACATGGTATATGGGCACAATTGTTTTTGAGATATATTTGTTGCCATAACAACTACTTGCACATAATTCTAAACCTGTAATAATTTTGGTAAAGCTAGAAAATAAATTTTAATATGGAAAATGTCACATTTTCAGCAAAGTTTTATGAGTAATATTAGTTCTAAACCAAAATAGTTATATAAAAAAACGGGGAATTATTCTGAACATTAGTTTTTATTATGTTACTTTGATGGATAATGAACAACAAAACTTAAAACTCGAAAAACATTATAGAAAACAATTTGTTCAAAAGGCTAACTTCTTAACTGTCATTAAACTAGTGTTTTTTTTTTTTTTTTTTTTTTTTTTTTTTTTTTTTTTTTTTACACAACTTCTTACTTCTTTAAACATTAACGCGATTTACTACCTGTTTTTGGCTCACAAGTTGGTTCATCCCAGATTTTCAGCTTTTTTCTTTCAGCCAAAATATTTTCATTATGGTAAAATAATTATTACCGTCCGATTTGTCTTAGAAAGACGAAGACAGTGATATGAATAACTCAATGCCTTAAAAAAGAGAATAATGTGACTTTTGCATCATTCAATTTGTTTACTTGCTTCTTTTTAATATGAGCACATCCATAGCATTTTGATTAACGCTAGAGGTTTTCTAAATATAACACATATGGCTGTAGAATAATCGTAAGATATCAGGGACTACAAAAAAAAAAAAAAAAAAAAAAAAAAAAAAAAAAAAAAAAAACTTTCTTGACTTAAATATATTTCAATTTCACAAAGAATTTGTTGAAAGAAGATATTGTTTCATCAGTTTCACTGAAGAGAAGTTGCGTTTGCAATATTTTTGCAACTGGAAGTATACATTCAAAGCAACAGTGCAGGAAGTAGCTATTGAAAAAAAAAATAAAAACTGGACACTTTGTGTGCATTATTTCTAAACAGATCCATATTATTTAAAACATTTAATAAAGTTTAATTATTAAAAGAAGAACTAATTGTAATTTCTAACTTCTTTTTAAATTAAACTAATGTAATATAAAATTGCATAATGTTTAAACCATAAATTTAAGTTTTTTTTTTTTATTATTAATTTACTTTTTTTCTTATGACAATGTTACTTTTGTGTATATTTTATTGAATGAAATTCAAAATTTTAACAGGGAAAATAAATTCCTAAGTATATGAACAAATATTTAAAACGTAAATTAATGGAAAACATAACGTCGCTTACTAAAAGAATAGCTGAACTAGTAGAAAGACATTAATGACGCTTGTATATGATTAGAATAATTATGTCTTGAAACATATGAGATAAAATCAGTGTAATCAGAGCCTTCGAATAACCTTTCTGAAGAGTTTTAAAGTATGATGACAGACTAAAATAAATTGTGTGTATAATTTACTTTGCGTAAATATCTTACATTAATACCGAATTTAATCTAAAGAAAGATTTTGTAAAAGTTGAATTTCTAAAAAACTATTATGTTAACAATTTATAAGTTAATATTTTAAATTAGCTGTGACTTATTTTTGCTATGAAATTAGAGATACATAAAGCTTATATTCATATTTTTATTACCACTAAATTTGGAAAATCAAAACATGCCGCTCAAATAATTAATGCTTTTGAATGTTTTTTTTGGAAACAATAAGTATTATTCCGGCAAGTTATTTCATGCTTTTTTCAAATTCTGTTTATCATTAACCCTTTATATCCTAAAATTTGAATAAAAACATTGCTTCTCCTAAATAATTATTTACGTTAATGTCTAAGATCTCCAGAACATTATATATAATAATGGATTAGTTTTTAGATAATTTTTTAAAATTAAAACTGATTTAATAAATAGGTAGTTTGAGCTATTTTTGCAAAACATTTACAAGAATAATTAGATTAATTAACAAAAAATAACACTATGGAAATCTCACAATTGTTATAAGAACTGTGTATATAAATGTGATCCGTCCTGTAACAGAAAAGTGTTTTGAAGTTCCAAATTTTTCATATAACATTTTTTAATATTAGGTTGAGCAAAAAGTTCTGGGAAATTTTTAATCTAATAGTTACCAGAATTTGTATCCTATATATGAGTACTAGGGGTATATCTATAGGGGTTCAGGAATTTCGGCTCCAAAATACCTATTGAACAGTATGATTGATCAGCGTGTGTTGATCTGGCATTATTGGAGAAAAGGTCTAACGATTCTGAAAGCCGTCGATGAGGTTAATGAGCGTGAAAGGGCTGGTACGGCGGCAAACTTCGTACTTCCAGCAAATCCGGAATCTGACAGAACGATGGCAGATAGTCCTTGATTATGAAGGTCGCTACTTTGAAGAATAGTCCTTGTTGCTTTTGTTGTGAATTTGCACATAACAACTCAAGCTTCACAAATTTCCCAGAACTTTTTGCTCAACCTAGTAGGAAAAAAACTACACCTAGGCAAATGGTTGAGAAAATTACCTCATTAAAAAATATTTAGGTTCGTCTATTTCACTGTGCTTTCTAAATACGATTGAGCAAATTATTTTGTATGACAAGGGAAATCTACTTTTATTAGTAGATGAATTAACTAAATTTTACATTGCATTTTTTTAATGGTTCTTAAAAGTACCACCAGGATAAAATTGGTTAAAGTTTTTAGTAACTATATTCATAGAAATTATAATTAATATCAATATTATTAATTTTATTATAAGTAATTATAATTAATAATAATAAAAACATTTTAGAGATAAAAAATATAAATATTGCTTCAAATTTCCATAAAAATCCGAATTATTATTTATTCAAATAATAATACCATAAGACGAAACGCAATATTTTGCCTTGATTCAAGCATAAAATATATTATATGAACTTAAAAAAATCACTGTTTTACTTAAAAGAGGACTAAAATAATAAAAGATATTTTACAAGTTAAAAATATGCATTTTATTTAAAATATCTTAGTACTTTGAAGCTTTTCCAAGTTCTATTTCAGAGAATATTTTAATAACTAATTTCTGCTTATATATATATATATATATATGTCACTTCGTTTTGAAAATGAGAGAACCAATCATTATTAGAGTTGAAAGTAGAAGTAGCAGTTTCTTGTATTGAACTTAATTAGAGAAAATACGTACAATTATTAACTGCAGTTCCATTTATTTTATCACTATGTTCTCATACGTCACTTTCCTTTTTAAATGCGTAGCTAGCTAGTCGAAGTAACAGTGTTTCAGATTAAATTTGATTAGAAGAAAATATTTAACTGCCGTACCATAATTTTTTAAAATTCATATAATATATTTTATATTATTTATTCTTTTGGGTAAAAGTGTAAGTAAAAATAAATTCCTTCGATAAATCTGTTACTAAACTATACATATATTTTAAATCTCAGACATGTTGAAAAACATAGCGATTATCCATATTTTTCTTTAAAAATGTATTGTTGATCGAAAATTGTAGATTAAATAATGTATTTTAAAAAAATTACAAATTTTCATAAAACAAATAAGGCTAAACAGTTTAAGAAATAATTCTTTAATGTACTGTATTTTATTTTACTAAAATGTTTGTTTTTATATGACAAATGTCTTGTCGATACTTTACTGTTTTTATGTAGAAAACTTTCGGGAATGTTTCGTTAATCATCTAGGATTATTTTGTAAAGCCGATTATTCTTTATTAAGTACTGCTACTTAGAATTTCCTTTTCAACTAAAAATAAACAGCTGCATATTTCAGTAATTGTCAGAAAAAGGCAAATTTTTCTCAACTTTCTGTGAGTTTTCCATTTCAAATCTTTTTCTGATGAATTATGGTAACATTTGCCTTTAGTATTTGCGAAGTTATTTATTTTAGTAATTTGTTTCGCCTTAGATGTTAACCAAATTTCTTTAAATATTTCATAAAAAATATAATGACTCGGCGAATAATGTACTATCAAGGGTGCGTTGGATTTTATAAATTACGTTCATGAGGTACTTTAATAATTCCACTCACACATTTTGAACCACCCGTGTAGATTGTATATATCATAAACATGCGCAATCTAACATTAAGTAGGGGAAAGGGCTGTACCTTGAACATATATGACATATATGTACCTTGGATCTACAAAGTTTTAGCTCTATCTATTGGATTTGTATAAAATTAATAAATGTAGTTTTGAGATATACCTCTAGATATCACTAAGCAGTTGGTACTCTAATAATTTCACTCACATATTTTGAACCACAAGTGTAGAGTGTGTATTTCATAAACATGCACAATCTAACATTAAGTAGGGAAAGTGTTGTACTTTGAACATGCATATACTTTGGACCTACTAATTCTTTAGCTCTATCTATTGGATTTATATTAAACTAGTCAATGCAGTTTTGTGATATACCACTAGATGTCACATAGTAGTTGATCTCTTTAATATAGTCAGCACATGTTGCAGACAATTGTTTAAAAAATTCTTATCACCAAAAAGTAAAATTTTATAGCTGCAACTTTTCATTATATCTCGTTATCCATAGTTATTTGTTTTATATTCAAAGTTATATGTAAAAGGGTATTTGTAATGGTATTATGAACGTGAGCTTCAAATCATTTTAAGCCAAACTAGAAAATGAGAAGAAGTCATGATTTTTTAAGTCACCAAGCTTTGTGCCTTGAATCTAGCAATGGTGTTGTAGCTTGAATTGAAAAGGTCCAAAGTAAAAACAATTATACATTATTCTGTTAAAGAACAAGAAATGAAAATTTGTCAGGAAAGTTTGTCCTTGTATGTCATTAATGGAAGGAATTTAAAACTCAACATTATATGCAGAGAAAATATGCATAAATGACGATAATGGAAAAGAAGAGATTATTGTTGTGTCCATGAAACGTTTTAATAGCGCTAGGATAGAATTCATACTTGGGTGGGTGGGGGGATATTTTTTCAATCAGTTGCGATCAAATCATTAGTAATTTGCCAGCACCTAGCCTTATATAAACAAACATAATTATTTATATATTTCTTGGTATAGTATCAGTAGTATCAGTTTTTGCAAAATAATATTATCTTTTTATGCAAATGTTTTTTGGTGATTTTGCATAGTGATAAAAGAAACATATATAAAAAATATATAAAAATACAATAAATTAGTTAAAATTCAATTGATATATATGGTGGTCTTCTAATTTACACATCCTCTTTTACAGTAATTTAAAACAACTTTAAATAGATATATATATGGCAAATCTGTTGTTAAATGTATTTTTTAAATTTACTTCAAATGCATCAAAATTTTTTCGTCAATTTTATTTTTATTTTTCATAGAAAAATGATGCATGGTACATGGTTCAACCTGCCTGGGGGCAAACATGGGTGTTGTACCTTGGTTGTAAAATTACTACTTTTTTATTAAAAGGAAAATTATGTTCAAGAAAATTATGAGGGTATCAAAACTTGATAAATAATTATCAAATAGCTTTATATTTAAGTATTTACATATTTTATTTAAATTAAGAATTAAAATGTCAAAATAGGACTGAGGTACAGCAACTTTCCCTACTTAAATTTTGCATGGATTAGAAGCGAATATCTAAGAAAATTTTCCCGCACTAGGGCCAAAAATGCTTCATTTTAAGAGCCTACAAATAACTTTTGTTAAGAGTTATAAATTACGATTATAATAGAATACAATAAGTAACTAGAAAATATGAGAATTCCCAATATCTTTTCTCATAAGTGTTGGATGAGTAAAATAAGTAAAGGCAATTTTTAAGTATTGCTATTTAGAATTACCTTTTGAACTGAAAATGAACTTTTTATTTTTTTTGTTTCATAGCTGCATATTTCACTAATTAACAAAAAAGTATATTTTTAACTATTTGTGAATTTTTGATTTTTTTTATTCTGATGAATAATGACATTGATGCCCAGTTCCCACTTATCTTTAGTAATAGGTAAATTAATTAGACCCAATTCAAGAACGTTTCGAACCAGAAAATTTATTTCATGAACCTTTATTTATTTAATTTCATGTTTTTACGCGGAATTTATTTAATATCATTTCTTAAAACAATTTCTGGTTCTTAAAACAATTTCATTAACCCATTATCCGCTGGTGTTGCATTCATGCAAAGGTGAAAATAAATGCAAATATTTCAAATAATTACATACCCACCACTATTTTTCAACTACAAAATTTACGTTACTTAAATATACACAATTTTAAGAACAAATTAAGCGAAAATTGCCTTTCAAAGTTTATGGTGGCAAACAACGTTCGGCTAAAAAGTTGAAAAACACAACCTTATAGTTTTTGCGGGTAACCAGGGTAAAATGAACCCACATATTACAGGATATTTGTGGGAGCTTGATTCTGGTGTCATCTTTCTTTATTTGCGAATTTTCTTGTAATAACGCAATAAAAAATGTATGTAACGTTACTCCATACAATTTGTGGCAGAATTGCTGTCTTCATTTTATTGAGTAATTTAACCGATATAACTGGCGTAATGTTACATTAATGTGCAATTTACTCCAGTTAAATCAGTTTAAAGTACATTATTACTTAAGGCAAATTGCTCCATACAATTAGGTGTAGTATGCTGCCACCTATGTTATGGAATAACGTTATATAATGTATAATACGTATTGCATAATTTTATTTGCAATGAATCATTAGTTTCGTCATAGACTTTTAAGGAATTTGCATAAAAAAAATGTAATATCTTAGCAGGATTCATCGAACTAAGTACTAACACCAGTGCTCGCAGCGTTCCTAAATTTTTCTACATTTCCTACCACTGTTTCAAATCAAAAATAGTCGTGGTAGATTCCTTTAACTTCTACGATAGAAGTCTATAATAAAGATTATCGTTTGAAAATAGTGGTAGCAAAGTGAGAAATTTTAAGAACGCTGCGAGACCGGTATCAATTATGCATTCGAATTTTTTAATTACGTTCACGATGCACTCTAAAATTTCATTTACATATTTTGAATCAGCTGTGTAGAGTGCGTATTACGCTCTAACGATTCACAATCTGACATTAAGTAGTGAAATTTTGGATGGAATTAGAAACATGTATGTCAGAATATTTTAAACAAATAAGTCTAATAAAGTTTTTTTTAATAGCCTTTGAATAACTTTTCGGAAGAACGATGCACTCTAAAACTTCATTTACATATTTTGAATCAGCTGTGTAGAGTGCGTATTCCACTCTAAAGATGTACCATCTGACATTAAGTAGTCAAATTTTGGATGGATATAGAAGCGTATATTTAAGAACATTTTCAAGTACTAAATCTAATAAAATTTGTTTTCAAGAGCCTTCGAATAACCGTTTGGAAGAACGATGCACTCTAAAACTTCATATACATATTTTGAATCATATTTTTCATGAAAAATGTAATTTCTTGCAGCAGGATTCGTCGAACTATGTAGTGTCACGGGTACATTTGTATTTTTTAATCAAGTTCAGGATGCACACTAATAATCTCTGTTACACACTTTGTATCAGCTGTGTAGAGCGCGTATTGTACTCTAAAGATGCACAATCTGACATTAAGTAGTCAAATTTGGATGGATATAGAAGCTTATATTTAAGAATATTTTCAAGCTCTAAGTCTAATAAAGTTTCTTTTTAAGAGTCTTCGAATAACCTTTTGGATGACTTTTAAGTTACGGTTATAATAGAATTAGCTAAAAATAAGTGAATTCTAAATATCTTTCCTCATAAAGGCTGAATGAGTAAAATAATTAAAGATAATTTCCTTTATTAAGTGATACTAGTCAGAATTTAATTTTTTACTAAAAATTAACTTTTCTTACTTTTATTCTTCAGAATTGTATATTTCAGTAATTCACAAAGATGCTATTTTATTTTTTTTAACTATTTGTGAATTTTTCAATTTATTATTTTTTTTCTGGTGAATAATGGCCGAGATTTCGTAATAAGTTGTTTAATTTCACACTGTTTAACAACGTTTTGAAACAGAAAATTTATTTCATGAATCTTTATTGATTTAATTTCAGTTTCTACGTGTGGAATATACAGTGGGACTTCCTTTTAACGAAGTCCCTATTTAACATAGATTTCCGAGTTAACGAAATTTTCTGCTGAACCTTGATTCTGGACATCTTTAACATGTAAATTAATTCCCATAATTGCGAAAAATACCGGGTGTCCTAAAATGGACTAACTGGTTTTAAAATTCAATATCTTGTAAACGGTGACAGATATTTAAAAAATTCTTGCAGGAGGGTTATGCATAAGGTCAAAAGTTTTTCTACAATAATTTTCGATTTTAGTTCGAATTACAAACAATAGATGGCGATGCGATCAATGGACGCTAAATTCAGACTTGATTTTGGGTACTTCGGAACCCTCTCGCTACATGTTCTTCTCCTTTTTCTGCATGGAAGAAGAGAAAGGTTAAAAAGTTGAGCCTCTATTTAGCGCCTATTGCTTACAGCGCCATCTATTGTTTGTAATTCGAACTACAATCGAAAATCACTGTAAAAAAACTTTTGACCTCATGCATAACCTTCCTGCAAGAATTTTTTAAATATCTGTCACCGTTTGCAAGTTATTGAATTTTAAAATCAGTCAGTCCTTTTTAGGACACCCGGTATATTCTACATAACGAAATTTATTCCACGATGGAATATACAGTGGGACTCCCCTTTAATTAAGTTCCTATTTAACGAAGTTTTCCAGTTAAAGAAATTTTATGCTGCACCTTGACTCTGGACATCATTAACAAATAAATTAATTTCCATATTACGAAAAAATATATTCTGTATAACGAAGTTTATTCCACCTTCGTGCGTGTACAGCATTCAAACGGAAAGGTTGCTGTTGCGATGGATATGTTCGAAATTTATTTATCGTCTGCCAATGCTCAGTGCGAGCATTTTTGTGTAAGTTTAATTTCTAAACAATGGCAACGTTCTTTTTTGTTGACATGTATTTTATTATATTCTACGAGTGTGAAACCAAGAGTGTTTATAATTAAACGTGTGATACAGTTCACTTTGTTATTTATTAAGTGTTGTGAGTTATTCACGAGTTTGTGTTTATTTAATTTCAACCAGCGCTACATAATTTTTAGTTACGTCTACCGGAGATTTGATATTTTTTTTTCTTTTTGTTAATCGAGTGATAAAACGAACTTAAATTGAGTTTCGTTTTCAAGAGTAATCATGTGATCGTTCCGAAGTTGTGATGTGAAAATAAATAAAGAAGCTGCGTCATTCAAACATCTATACTATTTGGTGAGTATTTTTTGTTAATATTATCTCATTATGACAGAATTTAAAGACATTTTAGTTAGAAAACGAGTTTTAAAAGCTACTGTCACTAAACTAGAAAATAATATTATTAGTTCGATAGATGATGCTGATTCTAGTCAGCTTGCTTTATTTGAAAATAAAATCGAAAAGTTAAATGAGGAATTGCATGAAATTTTTAATGCAATTTTTTTCACAATGTAAAGAAGAAGATGTAGATAATATTGTTGATGAGCAACAATCCGTACAGGATAAACTTGACAATCTTTGGTTAAGTGTTAACTGAAAAAACTCAAATTTTACTTTAAAGGAATTGAATCAAAATAATAGTCTTTCTAAATCTCAAATACCAGAAGTATATCTCCCAAAATTGACACTTCCTACGTTTAGTGGTAATTTAGAAGAATGTATATCATTTTATGATTTATTTAAAGCTAGTGTGGATAATAATGAGAGTTTATCAGACTGTCAAAAATTGCAGTATTTGAAATCGGCATGTAAAAACGGTGCACTTAAAATTATTCAGAGTCTTCCAATATCTGATTCAAACTATAAGACAGCTTTAGAATTATTAAAGGAGCGATATTCAAATAAACGTGAGTTTATTAATGCATTAATTAAGAGGTTAATTGGAATGCCTTGTGTTTCGGGTAATGCACAGTCTACTTTAGAGAGTGTAGATGTTATAAACGAATGTGTGCGTTCGTTAAGTGTGCTTAAACAAGACGTTAGTGGATTTTCGGAAGTAATGATTGTTTATGTAATTACTGATAAATTAGATAAAAATACGAGATATTGGTGGGAAAGAACATTAAAAAAGGAGCAGGTGGGAACTCTTGATAATTTATTATCTTTCTTGAAGGATCACGCTAGAACCCTTCAAAACAGCAAATCCTCAGTAAAGGAAATAAAGAAAGGTAAACTAACGACATTGTTGTCTTCTAATAATAGTTGTTGTGTATGCAAGGAATCACATCCGTTGTATAAATGTCCTATGTTCTTGCAGTTAAGTGTACATAAAAGAATATAATTGATTAGAAGAAACAACTTGTGTTACAATTGTCTTTTAGATAAACACCATGCAAAAATCTGTAAGAGTTTAAGTAAATGTAAAGTGTGTCATAAGCCTCACTATACAATTTTACATCTTCCGAGAGACCCGAAATCTTATTCTGATAGTGTAAATGAAACGCCGACTGGCCCTCTGTCTCCGAACGCACCAGAATTTCAGCTGAGACCAACTGAGTCATTAAATCAAACTTCTTGTGCTAGCATCTTTGAGTTTCCAAACAACTCTGTGTCGGGATTACATTCATTGCAAAATAAGCAAACTCTACTTTGTACAGCAATGATTAAGGTACGTGACTCACTAGGTAATCTTGTAAACTGTCGCGCTTTGCTGGATAGTGGCAGTGAAGCCTCTTTCATAAGTGAAAATTGTATGCGCAAATTATGTTTGCCAAAGTAATCTACTAAAGTACAGATTACATGTTTAGGTCCTTATAATTCTGAATGTAATGAAGAGGTAAATTTAAATTTTACTCCCCATTTTAATTCTGAAGTGAGATTTGCCACTAGAGCATTTGTGATAAAAAGAATCACATCAAATGTGCCGTATAGTTCTATTCCTTAAAATATTGTGAATAATTTCAATGATTTAGTTCTAGCAGACCCAATATTCTTTGAATCAAGACCAGTAGATATCTTATTAGGTGTTAACGTTTTCTTTACATTGCTTAAAGGGGAAGTTATAAAAAGAGAAGAAACTCTACCCTTCGCCGTATGTTCTAAATTTGTTTGGATAATTACGGGAACTACCTCTTTTGATACAAGTCAACGTACATTTTCTGTTAATAATATTCAATTTCAACTAGATGATTTAGTTCAAATGTTTTGGTCTTTAGATTCCATTCCTGAGCTAGTTCGAATTTTTAAGGAAGAACAAGAATGTGAAGACCATTTTAAGAGCAATTATTTTCGAAATAGTTCTAGAAGATTTGTTGTGAAACTTCCATTTAAAGATTCTCCATCGCAATTAGGTGATACTAAGGAATTAGCCATACAGCGATTTCGTTCTTTGGAACGTAAGCTTTCAAAACAACAGTCTATTTATAAAAACTATCGAGAGTTTATGAAGGAATATTCGGATTTGGGTCATATGGAACGGATATCCAAATTGGAAAGGGTCCCTGCATTTGTTTTTTATTTACCTCATCATGCGGTAATTCGTGAATCCAGTTCGACGACAAAATTAAGAGTTGTTTTTGATGCCTCTGCTAAATCTACCTCAGGTGTGTCCTTGAATGATATTCTAATGGTCAGACCCCGTATACAACAGGAACTTTTTCCAATTCTTTTAAGATTTAGAGCTTTGCCTATTGTTGTACGAGCAGATATAGAGAAGATGTTTAGACAAATCTTTTTATTTATTTATTTATTTATTTATTTTTTTTTTTAAAGGAACTCCCCTTTAACTAAGTCCCTATTTAACAAAGTTTTCCAGTTAAAGAAATTTTATGCTGCACCTTGACTCTGGACATCATTAACATATAAATTAATTTCCATATTACGAAAAAATATATTCTGTATAACGAAGTTTATTCCACTTTCGTGCGTGTACAGCATTCAAACGGAAAGGTTGCTGTTGCGATGGATATATGAATTTATTTCCGCGGATAGTATGAAAATGAAATTATTTATTTCTTTAATCATTTGCATTCTTCTTGGTGCAACAAAACAATTTCTTTTCCACTGCTAAACTCTTGCTATCGTCATTCTTTCACACAGACCATCTGGTTTTGATAGTGGCGGGAATCCTTCAATAGAAAAAGAAGGGGATTCCGGTTTCTCGAAAATATTACAGACGAATTGTTCGGATACGCGAAAATTTTAATGAACATTGTATTTGTTTTATAAGAAACCTGTACGAAGTAATATTTCAGACTTTTTTAATTTAAGGATCTGCAATACTGTGGAAATAGAGAAAGGAACGCTATGCTTCAGTTTTTGTTTACGTCACTTTATTATGTGTGTTTTTTGACATCATTCTAATTAAATTTTTCTCATATGGCTACATTGTATAAAAAATATAACTACCCCGATTAAAGTACATTTTCCCAATATTTCCATTTTACGTGTATTTTTCCTTTAATGTGTATTTAATTATACAGATTTCATGAATTTAAATTGATTTATATTTAACGGATTTTCTTCATAACGAAGTGTGTGGATGTAACAATGAGACTTCGTTAATTGAAGTTTCACTGCATTTCATTTGACTTTTTTTTTAATTTGTCGAAACATATTAAACATGGGTAAATCTAACCCACCTATTATGGAATATTAGTAAGAGTTTGTTTCTTCTGTAATTGTATCGTTTGCCTTTAGTATTTCTGTCGTTATTTATAATAGTCATTCGTTTTCTCCTAGACGTTTACGGAATTTCTTTTAATAGACTTTCATAAAAAACGTAATGTCCTGCAGCAGGATTCGTCAAACTGTGCACTGTCACGAATACATTTTAATTTTTTAATCACGTTCATGATGCACTCTAATAACTTCTGTTACACATTTTATATCAGCTGTGTAGAGTGCGAATTGTACTCTAAAGATGCACTGCACAATCTTACATTAAGCGCTCAATTTTTGTATGACTATAGAAGCGTATACTTTTAAGAATATTTCCAAGCACTAGGGCTAATAAAGATAACTTTTAAGAGCCCTCGAATAACCTTTCAGAAGGGTTTTATAGTACGATTATGGTGGAATAAAATATGTAACTAAAAATGAAACAATTCTAAATATATTTTCTCATGAAGGTCGTGTGAAACTGCATGTAATTAGAATTATTACAATTTTCAACTCTCAAAATAAATCCATAAACGTGCTTCTATATTAAATACATATAAGCAAAAGCTTATTATTATTTTTTTTTTTATTTGAAACATTAATCTTTATTCAAGACAAATGGCATAGTAAAGTATTGTGGTCGTATTAATTTTAACCATATAATGTAAAATGTATCTGAATCAAATTTAACAGATTTCTTAATTCAACAACACAAATGGCCCCACCAGTGGCTGAGAGGTTCTGATTTCGAAGCTGGTAGACGGGAGGCGCTGGGTTCGAGCCCAATCGCGCCCGTCGCCCTAATCGTTCGGAGTTTTCGTGGTTTTCTTCAAATCTTGGGAAACCTTGCGGAAATACATTTTAGGTTCCCTCAGAAAGTTCCCCACGGAGGGCACTCCCCCTAGGGCCTGTATCCCTCGAGTAGATAATCGGCCTTCAAAAATCAGCGCAACAACGCAAACGAGGTTAATGTATTTTATATTATTTTTACATTAGATTAAATTCTGAACTTTAATGCTATTACAAACATTAAAATTTTTTACTGAAACTAATTTTGATGCATAGAACTGGAAAGGGAAAAACGTATTATAATGAATAGAAATAAAAAAAATCTATTATCTTACAACTTTTGTTTGTCTGATGATACATGAGAGAAATACTGAGTTTTAATTCCCATGATGAAACTAAAACACAAGAATTATTTTTAGAGGTTCGATCACAATTTCAAAATAGCTGTTTTTTTTTTTTTTTTTCACTTTTGCTTTCCAAATGAAGCGTGTTTCCTCGGAAAGAAAGCTGATGGCAAATACTGGAAAAAATATCAACACAGCAATACACTTTTCAAGATCAATGTTTTTTACATGAAACAAAGACCAATTTTTTGGAATAAATGTTACAGATGTTTTAGTACTGCCATAATTTTTTAGATATAGAAAATTATAGTTATATGAATAATTTGCAAATATTAGTGTGGTTACGAAACTATAAGCTATGTAGGAATGATTCAATAGTGTAATTATTACAATTAAATATAATATTTTTTAAAAATTAAATATAGCCGTAACGCAAGATTTTTAAGAGACAAAGATTCATTAATTAACTTTCCACGAATTTTACGTTAGAAAAACACGCCGGATTACGAAATCTTCATAATATTCTATAATATTAAAATATTGATTACGATATTTATATGTTATTATATTATGTATTCCATTTTTATACTGTATTTTTTTCGAATACTTATAAGAAATAACAAAATATAAAAATCAAACTGTTAAAAAGCGTAATGCTTAAACATAGTACCATATTTACATAGTACCATAGTACTATAGTATTGAAATTTAAAGATATCTCGATTTTTTCTAATTTTTTTATTACATTCCTGAATAACCATTTGAAAAAAAAAATAGAGCGATATTAACACCTGATTATTTAATCTGCCATTCAGTAGATCTGAAAAAGCCGTGGAACCTGTGAAATAGGCAATTGTCTATAACGGAGTGTGCTGTAAATGTAATATTTTCATTAATACGGTTTAAAAAAGAAGTGTAGTTATACCGGCTTAAAAAGAAAACGTGTCAGTAAAAAACTTTATTTCAGATCATTTGGAATTCCATCTTAAAAGATTTAACTATATTTTTGAATTTGTCAACAAACATATTAGCTATTTTTCGCCAGGACATTTATATATATGCTACAAAAGGTGTCGTAGAATCAATAAGAGTATATACAGAGCAATTTCCGTTCATTCTTATCACACAAATAATTATATTTCAGAACTATTCAAATTAATCCATTAAATTGTTTGCATCTGAAAAAGCCATAAAAAAAACACTTTTTTTTATTTGGTTTACATTTTACAGGAAAGTATATCATTATACATTTTTATTGCCTTGCTTAAATACTTTTTCAAGTTATGGGGTCAGTTAAATCCTGTTAGTCCAAAAGGAAAGAACTTAAAAATAAATTAGAAAAGAGTTTCTTTGAATCCCTTTGTACAAATCTCAGGTTACAAACATAAAGACTAAATTCATTAATGCATTGCTTTATTTTGAGATCAATTAAACTTTCTGTTTGACGTGATAAATGGAATTTTTGGCACATCAAATGATTTTTCTAAACAAAGTATCACATCATTCAAAAGATCGTGTTTAATTCCTTTGTGAAGACTGTATTCTTCTTTTAAAATGGTTTCACAATAGTCAAGAAGGTCTTTCGTTCGAATAAGATAATAGTTAAAATTTACTAATGCATATGTTTAATCCTAAATCTTTTTAAAAATATTAAACATTAATTCTTCCTTTTCTATACCTGCATTTTATAGTAGGTATAAACATATTTTTTTTTCTTTAAATTTCTTAAATAAAGACATTAATTAATCTCATATTAAAGAATGCGTGAAAACGACAGCTGTTGTAAGTATAAATATTTTTTAACATTATAAATAACATTTTAATCAAAATAATAAATGTAAATTCTAAATTTAAAAGTTTGGTAAGTGTAATTAAACCCGTGCATCATAAATTTCATAATTGTCATATTCATTCAATTTCTCGTATTGACCTAATTCACAACAAACGTGTATTTAATGAGATATTCATTTACAATGAATAAAAATAAATATAAAAAATAAAATATATTACACAATTGAATAAAAAAATAAAATTATGCATACTAAGATTATTAATTCTAAGGATTTTTTTTTTTATTTGAAACTTACTATTTAATTTTAGCTTTTAATGAAATATTACATTAATAGTTACCCGTTTTAACAAATATCACATAACATTACTTTTGCCAAAATAGAAAGTTTTACAAAAATTTAAATACTTGACTAAATAATTGTAAACTAATCATAAATAAATAAATAAATAATAAATAAATAATAAAATAAAAAATAATCATAAACTAGAGAACAGGAATTCTGGTTTTTCAGAATTTTGTGTCGCCCCCGGCATTTCCATTACTTCAATTTCTTCTGATGTACTGATGGCTTCTATTATTATGAAACAGCCATTATAAATGATGTGTTAGGTGAAGATGAAAGAGCAATCGTAAAAAGTTAGAGCTCTGATTTTCTGGTCAGAATGGGGGGGAAATGGCCATTTTTTTTGGCTGCTCTTTAATCTTTATCTAACACTTCATTTATAATGGCTGTTTCATAATAATAGAAGCCACCAGTCCATCAGAAGAAAATAACTCGGTTAAACGGGACTGTACTGCAGTACAAAACATATTTCAATTTTAAGACTTAAAGCGCACGTTTTATTTTATGTAAAATGATGTCATTCGCATCCGCTTAAGAATTTCACATTTACGATCTACTCTTAAACATCTACAGTAAAGCATGCATAGCACATCACTATCACGAAATAATGCACAAATGCAGCAAAAAGATTCCGTCATTCAAGAAAATCGGAAAAAAGGCTATCTAATGATTCATAGATACTTACAATTAAATATAGTATATAATAACTCCATTGTTTTAACAGAAATCGTTCGATTATATTTTTTTCAAAATAGCACGTATTTTAATTACAGTCTCTTTTGGTTGTTGCGAGAAAATGGCAACAAAAATATATAATTACTATTTTAAAACTATTTTTCCTTTACTTTCTACAGAAATGGAGTACTTCCGTTGCCAATATTAAGCAAATGGCTCGAAAAACTACAAAAAAAATTATATTTCAAAAATTCTTGCAGATACCGTTTTCAAACAAATTGCATTTAAAAGAACTTTTTTTCCAATACGACGGTATAAAAATTGAAAATGTGCGATGCTTAGAAGTTTAAGAAATTACTAAAGGGTATTTAATCGTAAAGCTTTGTTTTACAGCTAGCTTCTGTAAGGTAACGTTATTTTTTAGACACAAAATAAGCTGGGAGAAAGAGCATACCGTACCGAAGTCTAATAAGGAAAAATATACGATTGTATCTAACGAGGATCATGTGATGCCATTTGATGCAATAGGATACTCCGTCGCATATTCCCATCCCTCAAGGTATCATGTGAAATCCAGCCGAAGCAACAGGAAGCTCGCCATTAGCAGCAAGAGAAAGAGGGACACACAACCATAGGGTACAACGCAATAAGAAAGAATGAAAACGAAGCCCCAACGAGGTTTATGATTTACAATATACAGAAATCATCAAACAGACAAAACCGAGACTCCCGGTGAAGTCGGAACCAGGTGGAGAAAATGTAGTTAGCGTTATTGATCGGAATGATGCAATAAAACCTTCCAGGTACCAAATGCATCCCGCTTACGTTGGAACATTGGTGAACAGGCCGGAATGTAAAACTATTCGCTCTTAACGCAGTCGGCAAAAAACCAAAGTGCCTTGAGAATTTTCAACCCAGTAAAAAAGTCACAGATACTGACGTAGCCAACTGTCGCAAAGCCGTTGCGACAGGGATCGAGACAACCCAACAGAAAAGTCAGGCAGACAAAGGCACAGAATTTCAAATTTCTGAATCCAGTCCAAACGCACCAAAAGGGAACACCATACCAGTCAAAAGATATGAACACTGTTCTCCTCACAAAGCAAAGGATGAAGAAAGCCTCAAACCAGAAAAAAAGTATACAACTGCTTGTCCAACTCACGGCAGAGAAATTTCCGTTTTCGTATATACGCGCTGGACTGGTTTCCAACCAAAAAAAAAACGAGTTTGTTTGGCTGGTTCCCTGCATTACACATAGCAGAAGTTGTTCCAATCCACTCGTTCACATCGTGGTATAGGTGGGCGCGCGCATTATATGCAGGAATGTGCGGTACATATACATTTTTAATTCAATAAAGTAAACAAAACCAAGTAACCGACTTCTATGCAATTGCCATTAATGAAAATGCTTATAGAAAAATAGCTTTATGCTCGAAATTTAGATAATGGACAAAAATTTTTAACCGAAAAAATAAAATTTCTTCCAGATATATAACTTTTATTTGTCACCTTATAAAGGAGAAAACGACTACGTTTTGCCTATTATGTGGAAATAAACTTTAAAAATCATTTTGATAATTTATTTCTTTTTCAAAATAACTGTTCTTACATTTTACTTTTGCTTTTCAAATATAGCCTATTTTCTTTTACTGAAAATTGATGCCAAACATTGAAAATAATACCCACAAAGCAATATATGTTAGAAAATCGGTAAATTTTATAAAACAAAAAATAATTCATTAAAGTAAATGTGTGACACGTATTTTAGTTATGTTGTAATTTATAAATATAGCTTTGTCATATTTTGAAATAACAGATTTATTAAGCGATTTATTAGATGTCACGCAAAATTTATTTCGCCTTGAATGCCGAATTTTTTAAAAGAAAATTATTAAAAACAATCTATAGTACAAAATTCGAAATGTAATTTCTTTCACTGCAATGCACAAAAATGGACAGTCAGATCTTTCAAGGCGGTAATCAATTGCTCTACTCAACAAGACCGAAACTTTCTTACACATTTACTAAAAGATTTTTAAACGTAAATGGACAAAATTTTGCACAAAGGCTGACTATGGCAGCGACTAGGAATTGAAATGGATTTATTTTTTATATAAATAAATTATTTATAGAGTTATAAACGATTTTTGTGTCACATCTAATTACTGGGTCTTTTCCCTCTCTCTGATTGCTTTTTCTTTTTTTCGTCAGGAATTTCCTTTCAAAACACCAACTTTCACGATATTTTCTGAAGGATCTTTTGCGTTTGCTACGATTTTCGATTGCATAGTTTCTGAATATCAACACCGGAAAATATAATGCGTTTGCGAACAAAAGTGAATTAAATGTATGTGAAAAAGATGCTCCTTTGGATTTGAGAACAGCCTTAATCTAGGAAGATATTGTATAATCACGAACGAAGAAGTACAATAACCTCATCCTGGTTACTAACAATCCGAAAAGCGTTCTTTTTCTCTAGAAGCCGCATAAACAATAAATGTTTAGAGATTTAAAATATCATTTATAGAATTTATATATATCTCTCTCCCACTGATTTACGGAACCGTGTCCAGAAAAGGCTTAATCGCGAATTACTAACATCCTAACAACCAAAATCCCGGTAACAAAAAACTTATTATTACACAGTAAAAATACTTGGAAACATTTCTGAAAACCAAATGCAGCAAAATTAGCGTTGTACATATAAATTTACTTTAACTTTAGAATATATATAATTTCCTGAGGTGTCTAATGATTATGTGAACTTTTAGGAATCATGGATAACTCGGAAGATGTACTTGTATAATTTTATTCGCGATTGTATTTTATTTTAGTTCATTAAGAAACATTTTTTTACAGTGTGGATAAAGCAAATGGTTTTAAATTCAAACTTATAGTTTTCGTTATCTAATAAAATAAATGATATTGAAATCATATTATATCAACCTCATGCGATGCTGTAATTAAAAGCTTTATCAGAAAGTAGTAGTTTCAAAGTAAAAACTTAGTTACAAAATGATCAACGATTTTATAGCCCCAAGATTGAGAAGCGGTGGACATCGTTTTAGAAATAACAGTACTTTTTTAGTTCCGAATTTTAAATGAGGGGTATTTTTTTTAAAGATAATTGATGGAAGCAATAATACCCACACAGCAATATAATACAATTTCAGGAATCAAAGCCGGGCTTCTTGAAGTAAATGTTGCCTAAAGGATACTTTATAACATTTAAGAACAAATTAGAAAAGTCATTCTATGAAAACATTTAAAAAAAGCAATGACTTTACAAACATTACAAACACCCACAAGTACACAAGTAATCACCTTATAAACATACGATTTCATAACCCCAAGATTGTGGACTGGTGGATCTCTATTTAGAAATGACATTACTTTTTTAGTTCTGAATTTTACATTAGCCGTATTTTTTTTAAAGAAAATTTATGGCAAACAATAATACCCACAGAGCAATATACTTTGGCAGATGATTACAATTTCAGGAATCAAAGACGTAGTCTTCGTGAAGTAAATGTTGTCTGAAAGTTATTTTGGAACATTTAAGAACAAATTAGAAAAGTCATTCCATGAAAACATTTAAAAAACAAATTAATGACCTTACAAACATAATGAACAAATCCATTAATGGATATGTTTCTCTTTGCGTTCAATTAAACGTTTTGTTTAAGGATGATAAATGGTTGTTTTATTACATTAAACGAGCATTTTTAAAATACGCACGATCATGCTTAATTTCTCTGTAAAGAGTGTTGTTTTCTAAAAAAAAAGATTTCTTAATAGTTTCCCAGTTATAAAAGGAAATAATCAGATGATAGTTAAATTATTTTTATGACTATATTTGAAGATTTTTTTTAATATTAATTTGTTTTCGTATTATTCCAAGCTATTTAGATAATAAGATGCTTTGATATATTGTAAAATATAATTCAAGATAATAAAAAAGGAAATCAGTTTTTTGATTTAAATTTTTATAAATATTTAAAAATAATTGAACACTGTTTCGAACAAAATAATTAATGTAAATCATAAGTACATTTTGTTGGTAAAATTGTGTAAATTGTGTTCACCTAATTTATATTTTACAGGTAGTTTGTTAAAAAATTATTCATTGACAATGAACAGTTTGCGAAAACTTAAAGAAGAATAAAATGTTTGGTTTTATGAAAATAATTTTTTTTATTCAAAGCTTACTATTAAATTTGAGCTCTTAGTCAAAAGTTAGATACATTTACATTAGATGGTCGATTATCAAACGTCATATATATATATATATATTTGCCAATAATGAATATTTATTTGGAAATTTAATTCACTTAAGTACATTATTCTAATCGCGGTAATTTCATCTCGCTAAAATAAAGTGCTTTGTAATCCAATTTAATAATCTTTTTAATCCGGTAACATGAACAAGATTAACTCATTTTATACTTAACCATTCGAATCTGTAAACATTGAAAATAAAGACTGTATTATTCTTATTAAATCGAATACTTATTTGTGGTTTATACTTACATTATACTTACACTGCAGGTGATAAATTCTTAATTTTATATAAGATGCGGAAAAAAAATGAAACAAGTTGGAAATTGCTTGTCAAACGTAGTAAATGAGATGCATTCATACTATAACTAGTTTTATAAATATTTTTTGTACCGTATATTGTACAGAATGTATATTTTAATGCACTTTAATAAGTGTGTTCGGACCTTGTGCGCATGCCGAACGAGCTCCGCAGCTTTGCGGTCATGTGACCCAATTCAGTTGTTCTTTAGCTGCCATTGCGGCACGTTGTGTATTCTAGCGGGTCTTATCCCCAAGTATAGAGTATGTTGTTCTTGAGCTGCCATTGTGGCACATTATGTTATAGCGGGTCTTATCCCCAATTATTCTGTTTCTTATAGCGGGAGTATTCCCCAAAAATATGTTTTATGAACATCACTTGTTCTAACAGCGGGTTATTACCCCAACGTCACTTCATCATTCTATGTTCTTCAGTGTTCGTGATTGTTTGTAACATTTGTGTGCTGTGTGTTATAAAAAATGTGAAAAAGAAACCTAATCGTCTTCATTCTTAAAGTTACGCACAGTATTCACATACATTGTTGTGGTCCGTCGATTTCGCAGCGAAATAGCTGCTATGGAAAAATTAAATAGAACAAAAGGTGCTCTAAAAGGTGCTATAACGAAATTAGAAAATTTCGTAAAAGATAATACAGACGAAATTAATTACTCGAGTACCGAGCTCGAAATAAAGATTCGAAAATTACCTGAGCTTCAAGCAAAAGTATCGGAAATACGGGATAAATATTATGATATCCCTGAGATTAAGGACTTACCAGAAATCGAAAACGAGTTAGATGAACTCGAAGATCGTCTCGAAAAACTTGAGGTAAGTCTCAACATATTTCTTAAAAATCTTAAAGTTTCTGAAATAAATGTGCATGCTGATAGTATTGAATCTATAAGTTTGAATAATATTAAAGTTAAGTTACCTGAAATCCCACTACCAACATTCAATGGTAAATATGAAGAGTGGTCAATCTTTAAAGTACAATTTACAAATTTAATTATCAATAATGCCCAGTTAAATGACGCTCAGAAGCTGTTTTATTTGCGACCATTGCTAAAAAATGAAGCAAAACAACTAGAGAGCCCAGACGATTCCTTTGAGTCATTGTTTACAGCACTTACTGAAAGATTCGAAAATCAACGTTTGCTCATTGACACTCATTTATCAGCCATAATTAATTATGAAAAAATACATTACGAGTCTTCTAAAGAATTGAGATCCTTTATTGATTGTGTAAATAAAAATTTGAGGGCCTTAAAAGTATTACAATATGAACAAAACAATCTGTCTGATGCTATCCTTATCAATTATATTGCAAAAGGTAGATAAGGAATCTCGAAAATTATTTGAATATTCGATTAAAAAATCAGAATACCCGCAATTTAATGAATTAATGTCATTTTTGGAAAACCGCAGTTCTACGTTAGAAAGCGTAAATAGATACTCTGCTTCAAAACCCTTAAACAAAAACATTCCTCTTTCGAACAAACAAAAAAATTTCATGCTAAATTCGAATGATAAATCGAATGGAAAAACTTGTATTCTGTGTAAATTGGCTTTTCATAATTTGAACAAATGTTCTCAGTTTCGAAAAATGAATGTTTCTGAACGGTACGATTTTGTGAAGAAAAATAAGCTGTGTATTAATTGTTTGAATAATTCTCATTTCGTAAATTCTTGCATTTCAAAATATAATTGTAATACCTGTGGATTGCGACACAGCTCAGCGCTTCATCGAGATAAAAAAAAATAAATCCAAAAATGAATTGGCTTCCCCCCAAATTTCCTCCCCTCTTGCAGGTGCGGTAAATAGAGAAACGGAAAACATTTCGATAAATAATGAATCTTTAAAGACCTTGAATAATATAAGTAAAGAAAGAAAATCAATTTTATTGAGTACATGCTTTGTTTTTATAGAAGATAATTTCGGAAATAAACGAAAGTTTAGAGTAATTTTGGATAATGCTAGCAATGTTAATATTTTAACTAAGGATTGCGCTGACATGCTGAAATTTAAAAAAAGGATAATTAATGTACCCGTTACAGGATTAAGCGGTTATACTTATAATGTAAAAAATAAAATTTCGAGTGTAATTAGAAACGAAGATGGCTCTTTCAAGGAGAATATAGATTTCTTAATTGTTCCCAAAATCATGGATGTAATTCCATCAAAGCAATTAAATGTATCGGACATTAATTTACCGAATATTGTGGAATTGGCAGACCCCACATTTTTCAAACCGGGAAAAATTCACGCATTGGTTGGCGCTGAATTATTTTATAGAATTTTAAAGCATAATTCAGTTAAGATAAATGATAAACTTTTTCTGCAAGACACTGTTTTTGGATGGATCCCAACTGGGGCGCTAGAGGAGAACACGCAAACAAACAATATTACTATGTGCAATTTCGTTAGAGATTTCGATGAAATAAATGATAATTTAAAACAATTTTGAGAGCTTGAGTCTATAGGCATTAAACATGATGATCCGAAAATATCGGAAACTGATCAAGCACAACAAATATTCGATAAAACTGTCAAATTTGTAGGCGATCGTTATGAAGTTCAGTTAGCGTGGAAAAAAGACTGGAAGGATTTAAATGATAATTTTAATGTTGCGAAACAGCGTTTGGAAGGTCTAAAAAGAAAATTTTATCGAAACCCAGAGCTTTTTCGACAATATTCTGAAATAATCACGGAATATTTAAAGCAAGGAATTATAGAGCAGGTGCAAGAAAATGAACCTGTTTTAGACAGGGCAGTTTATTATTTGCCCCATCATGCGGTCTGTAAAGAAGATAAACTTACTACAAAGGTCCGAATCGTCTTCGATGCCAGCTCTCATGATAACAATGATTTGTCCCTTAATGATTGTTTATGGCCCGGCACCAACTTAAATCCACTTCTATTTGATATTTTAATCCACTTCAGATTATACGAAATTGCCTTTTCTTCTGATACCGAGAAGGCGTTCCTTCAAATCTCACTAACTGAAAAAGATCGGGATTCTGTCCGTTTTCTGTGGTATGATGATGGTTTAAAATCTTTCAAGGTCTTCAGATTCAAACGTGTTATTTTTGGAGTCAATGCCTCTCCATTCCTCCTATCTGCTACCATAAAGGAGCACATCAAGCGGTTTACGAACCTACACCCAAGAACTGTTCACCTACTCGATATATATATTTATGTGGACGATTTTATATCTGGCGAAGATACGCTGCAAGAAGCTCTTGATGTTTCCCTGAATGCTAACAAAATAATGTCTGAAGCAGGAATGATTCTTCGAAAATGGATAACCAATGATGAAGCGTTACTGAAGTGCTGGCAAAAGGAAGGTTTAAATATTCAAACAGAACATGCTGCAATAAGCCTAGGAAGCAATCTAAGCAAGGTATTAGGAATGTCCTGGAAAACAGAAGAAGATTGTCTGACATTCGAAGTCAAAAGTTTAATAGAATTCTTGTCATCGCAAAAAAGCTCAAAACGTCTACTATTGCAAGCAGTTGGTAAAATCTTCGATCCGTTAGGCATGCTGACGCCATTCACCATTAGAATAAAATGCCTGTTCCAAGAACTATGGCTAAAGAAGACAGCATGGGATGAACAGTTACCAACTAATGTGCACGAAAAATGGTTAAAGTGGCTCGAAGAACTTCCAAATTTAGCAGAATTAAAAATTCTGAGGAAAATTCTTGGTAGCTTGAATCAAGTAATAGCTGTAGACATACATGCCTTTTCTGATGTTAGTAAAATAGCGTATGGATCTGCAATTTATCTGAGAATAAAAAGAGAGAGTGGTGTGGAAGTCAATCTCGTGACTTCAAAGAGTCGTGTTGCACCGATAAAGGAGATAACTCTGCCTCGGCTAGAACTTCTCGGAGCCTTACTAAGTGCAAGACTGACCAATAAAGTAAAACCCATCCTAGATCAAAAAATCACATCGAAAGTGTACTATTGGACGGATTCCAAAATAACCTTATTCTGGATCAAAGGATCATCAAAGCGATGGAAGCAGTTTGTGGCTATCCGTGTCATAGAGATTAATGCACTTTCAGATTCGAACTCTTGGTATCACTGCTCTAGCAAGGACAATCCTGCCGATCTCTTGACCAGAGGTGCGAGTGTTAATTCTCTTGTAGAGAATCCAATGTGGTTTAGGGGACCAAAATTCCTAGCAGCTGATGACTTAGTGACTGAGCAAGAAACTATTTCTGTGCCAGAAACAGATTATTTTCCCGAGACTAAATCAAAATATAAAAATAACTGTAATGATTTTAATTCTAATATTTCTCTTTCTCTTTTCAGGAATCCTGAAGAAGTAAATTTTTTTCTCAACATAAGTGGTAAATACTATAGTATTCTTCGCATACTGGCATATGTTTATAGGTTTTTTCACAATTGCAAATGCAAGTTAGCAGACCGGCGCAGAGGCAGCCTCACAACCCCAGAAATAAAAAATTCAGAAGTTTTTCTAATTAGATTAGTACAAAATGCAGAATTTCAGGAAGAGATTAAGGGTTTAAAACGGGAATCAAGGGTTCCCCCTTCCAGTAAAATTAAATGTTTATCCCCCTTTTTGGATCAAGATAATATCTTAAGAGTTGGCGGTAGGTTGGAAAATTCAGATTTAAACTTTGATAAGAAGCATCAAATCATTTTGCCGAAGGGCCATAAGCTCACAAAACTCATATTTGAGCATTTTCACAGGAAGTATTTTCATATTGGTCCCCAAACTTTAATCCATTACGTACGTATGCGGTTTTGGCCCGTAAGTGGAAAAAATTTAGCGCGAAAAGTAGTGCATGATTGCGTTGTCTGTTTTAGGAACAACCCAGTTACTGCTAAACAAATCATGGGTGACCTCCCATCAAAAAGAGTAACTCCAAACTTTACGTTTAACCATACAGGAGCCGATTTTTGCGGCCCTTTTGAGATTAAATATAAAAATCAAAGAAAAGGGATTTTTCATAAGGTTTATGTCGCGATTTTCGTTTGCTTAGTAACAAAGGCTATTCATTTAGAAATAGTAACGGATCTAACTTCTGATGCGTTTATCGCCGCACTTAAACGCTTTGTTTCAAGGCGAGGAAAATGAGCTTCTATTATGACAGACAATGCTACGAATTTTAGGGGTGCTAAATCAGAATTGCACAAACTTCATGAGTTAGTTCGTAGACCGGATGAAAAATTAGCTAATTACCCCACACAACACATACGTCCAGATTATATTCAGTTTTCATCCACCATTTCCGAAATACGTCTATATATGTAATTTGGACGTATACAGCGAGCTAAAATACGTTCAGAATTTGTTGAATGTTTGACATAGACGTAACTACGAAATAACTACAAAATATGGACATCAGTTTAAGAACATAAATTGGATGAAAACGCAACTAATCCAATTTTCGTCAACTCCCAAACTAAACCTTCACCTGTTTGTCCAATTTTGTGTTTTAATAACTTAAACTGGATGAAAACAGTACTAATCTAATTCTCGTTAATTCCGGGACAAAAACCTGACCTCGCCATGTACGGACATAATCTGGACAAAAACTTAACCTATCAATCGCCATCTTAAAATGGCGGCATATACAGACTTAGGCCTAATTGACCGAAACTTGTATTATTTATTTTTGTTTGTTTTATTAATTTTTTATACAGTTTTCAACAAGTAAGGAATTTAATGCATTTATTTTTATCAGAATATCACATTGTGGAGTTACGCTCCACATCAATCAATCAACGTGTGGAAGATTTGTTTATCTCATCGCGGAAATGAAAGCCATGCCGAAATAGTGAAAATGAGTGTGAATGCTGGTAAGTAAATTGACTTTGTTTTCTAGATTTATTGTGTTTGTGTGCATACTTTACATAAAACATTTCTGTCACGATTCTGTGTTTTGTTATTTATTTAATTTATCAATAGTTTTGACTTTAGTCTGGACTTTTTGATAGGAGAAATCAGCGTTTGATTACGTAAATAAGAATGCTTTGTTTACATGATTTTTCTCGGTCATAATGCAGTTTTATAAAAAGTAAATAAAAATTTATTGGGTTGAAACGAATTTTACATTGATTTAGGGGCATATTAAAAAAAATAATTCTTTGACAATTAATATATTATGTGTTCCAAGTACGTAATTTCTAAAAACTTCCCATTTGATAGCAACTTCTTTTTTTGACATTTAAATTTATGTAATATCCAGTTCTTACTAAGACACCAGACTTTTTATATTTTAAATTTTCTAGTGCTCTAAGGAAAGATCATTACTCAAATGGTATTCATTCATTATCATATTGTAATGTGAACTTATTTACTTAATACTAATAATTTAAAAAAAAAAGTCTGAACTATTTTGCTGAACAACATGAATTGTTTTATTATTGTGTGCATGAAAAATGTATGAGGAAAATTTTTACTAGTATGTTCTAGATACAACTGGAGGTTCATTTCACAATTTTTAAAAAGGACAGGATGCATTTTGTCAATTTTAGAATAAGCAGGGTGCTGCGCCCTTAAATGATGGCCTAAAAGAAACAGTACTACTAATGCTCATATATATGTGTCTCATATGTATCATTATATGCATATTATTTACTTCCTGGATGCCATTTATACATCTTATATCATATTTTTATTATATAGGGCTGAAACTAGGGGGGTACAGAGAAGCAGAGGGGGTATATGCTCCGGGTGCCAGAATGAAAGGCGAAGGGGGGCACAAAGTGAAGATTTTGTTTGTCGTTTCATACAAAAATGTATATATCCCCAAAGCAGAATACTTTGCAATGTTCTGCAACGAACTTCATCTGAACAGAAATGTTCTGTGGGAATTTAAAAAAAGAAAGTTGCAGGGAGATTTTCTTAATACATGAAGAAGTGCAATGGCATCTTTTATAGGAATGCAAAATACATTTTGTAAAATGCTGACATACTCAACCGAAAGAAACTATTGGCAAATTTTGTGATTTTACTGTGGTCAAATGATGAATTTCACTGTTTTTTCCGACAATCAATTGATTTTCGCAATATTTCAGAATTTTCCCTCTGTCAACTGGCGGATTTGACGTTTTTTTTCTCGGACCCAATCATCGAATTGTGGGACTTTTTTTCCCACAACTGGTTGAACAATTTCGAGATATTTTCTACAATTCACTAACAAATTTCGCGTTTTTTAACTGCAACTGGTGGGTGAATTTTGCGATATTTTTCTTTGACCGTTTGGTGAAAATCGTATTTTTTTTCACATAACTGATCCATGAATTTCATGTTTTTTACCAATAACTGATTGGCAAATGTTTCAACTTTTTCCTGCTACAGATTGGAAACAATCATTGTTTTTTTCGTGACTGATCAAAGAATTTTGTGATTTTTCTGACAATTTTTTTTTACACGTGACTGATTCAAATTTCATTATATTTTCTTTTTATCGATTGGCAAATTTTTTTCTCTTTTTCTTGCGACTGATTGAATCAACGATTTTCTGATTTGTTTAAAAGATCAACAAAAGGATTTTGCAATTTTTTAGCCGCGACTGATTGGCAAATTTTGCGATATTTACTTTCTACTTATTGGCAAACTTTGTCGGTTTTTTTGCGACCGATTGACAAAAATTGTGGATTTTTCCATGATTGGTCGATGAATTTCCAATTTTTGACGATTTTTACAGGCCGTTTTCATCACAGATTGGGGAATTTTGAAAAATTTTCCTTGTACCGATAAGCAAATTTTGCAGCAGCTTCTTGCGACCAATTTTAGAAAATCGTACATTTTCTCTGCTACTGATCAACGAATTTTGCAGCTTTTATGACGAGACACTGATGAATTTCACACTAGTTTCTTTCTACTGATTAGCAATTTTTTCCGCTTTTTCTTGCGAACAATTGGTAAAAATCATGTTTTATTTTTTTTTTGTGAGTGCAACTGATCGACTAATTTTGCATTCTACCCACGACAGATCAGTGAATTCCGCAACATTTTCTTTCAGTCGATTGGAAAACTTCGTTGCTTTTTTGCGATTCATCGGCCAAATCTCGAGGGGGGGGGGGGGGGGTGCACGACTGATCAATGACTTTCTGATTTTTCCTGACAATCTGCTGATGAATTTTTTTTTTTTTTAACCTGTGACCAATTTTTAAATTTCGCAATGTTTTTCTTGAACCAATAGGCAAATTTTTGTGGCTTTTTCTTGAGACCACTTAGAGCAAATCATGAGTTTTTTCTGCTACTGATCTATGAATTTCGCAGTTTCTTCCAACGATCTATTGACGAATTTCGCGATTTTTTAAACCGCGACCGATTTGCAAATTTCACGATTTTTTTTCCTTGTATCATAGGCAAATTTTGAGGCTTTTTCTTGAGATCGATTAGAGAAAATCATGTTTTTTTTACAGTTTTCTTCCTTGGTGCACTGACAAATTTCACGGTTTTTTTATCTGCAACTGATTGGCGAAAATCGTGGATTTTTTTCCTGCAACTGTTTGTTGAATTTTTTGTTTTCCCACAACAGGCTGAAGAATTTCATGATTTGTTCTCCATGATGAACTGACGAATTGCACGAGTTTTGCATGTGACCAGTTGTCATTTCACAATCTTTTTAAATAAACAATTAAAGAATTTTGCTTTTTTTTTTTTTTTTTTTTTTTTTTTTTTCCAGCCATTGAGTGCAAATTTCACAATTTTTTCTAAGACTGAATGGTGAATTTTCTTGAAAATGAGGATTTGAAATATTTTGCGATGTACATCACATTTATAAGCATATTCTGCTTTGAGGGTATATATTTATATGAAATACAAAGAAACTAAAAAAAATAATATAACAGATTCTGTGGTTTTAAAGTAATTTTCTTGAATTTTGACTGCTTCCCTGTTCTTATCATGAATAATTGGTGTGTATAAAACTCTGACTTATAGAAAAATATGTATATATACAACAATTATAGTTTATGTAGATGTCCAGAAAGTTTGAAACATTATAGTGGCCACTAACTTTAAAAAGTGGCTACTAATGAAACTGAGTCTACCGGCCACTGGCTACTAACTCAATTTCCCAGTTTTCACCTATAATATATTTCCAGAAATGTTTCAGCAGAAGGGAAGGGGGGGGAATTCTCCCCCAGCGCTGATTACTTTTATTGCAGGTCGGGTTAATTCTGTGTTTGGTTGGGTTCGGGTAACTTGATTTTTCAAAAGTTAGTTCAGTATGTATTATTTCAGATTAAATATATGTATAATAATAAAACTAGATGTTTGTGTATAAGCTGTTTTCTAAAGAGACCGCTGTGTTTCTTCTGTGATCCTTTTATGAAATTCACTTTTTTTTCACGATCTTTTAAGGAAATTTGCGTTTTCTCGTGATCCTTTGAAGAAATTCGTGTTTTTTTTTTTTTTGCGATCCTTTGACGAAATTAACCTTATTTACGTGGTCCTGTGATGAAATTCAAATTATTTCAATGTTCCTTAGACAAAATTCGCTTTTTCCCACGATCATTTTACAAAATTTGCATTTTTTTTGCGATCCTTCGACTAAACTTTCTTTTCTTCAACGGCCCTTAGACGAAATTTGCGTTCTTTCTGTGATCATTTCTCAAAATGTGTTTTATATGCAATTCTTTAACGGCATTTTTTATGCGAGACTTTTGCGAACTTCATGTTTTTTCTGTGATACTTTGACGAAACCGCATTTTTTCTTCAATCATTTGACGAAATTCGTGTTTTTACCACAATCTTTTTACAATATTCGCGTGATTTCTGCGATCCTGTGACGAAATTCGCATTTTTTCTGCGATCATTTTGCAAAATTTGCATTTTTCCCACGATCCTTCAGCTAAATTTGCATTAATGACCCTTAGACGAAATTCACGTTCTTTTCGCGATCATTCCATGAAAATTGCATTTTTTACGCAATTCTTTGATGAAATTGGCATTTTTTATTAGTCTTTTAGGAAATTCGCACTTTTTCCGTGATCCTTTGACGAACTGTGCATTTTTTCTGTGATCATTTGAAGTAATTTGTGTTTTTACTGCGATTTTATGACGAAATTTGTGTTTTCATTGCAACCTTTTGACGAAATTTGCGTTTTACCGCAATCCTTTGATGAAATTCGTGCTTTTCCTAGATCCTTTTCAAAATTCGTGTTTTTCTGCTATCCTTTGACGAAATCCGCATTTTTTACGTGATCCTTTGACGAATTCAGCGATTAATCGAGATTATTTGACAAAATCCGTGTTTTTTTTTTTTGCAATTATTTGATGAAATCTGCATTTTTCTGAGATAATGTAATGAAATTTGCATTTCATGAAATTGCCCCTTTTTACGCAATTTTTTGAAGAAATTTGCAATTTTTTTTTTTTGCAATCATTTGACAAAATTTGTTATTTTTCTGCGATTCTTTGTTGAAATTCACGTTTTACTGCGATCCTTTGCCAAAATCTACGTTTTCCCGCTGTGGTTTGCAGCACTCTGTGTTTTTCCGCAGTCATATGCCGAAATCTGCGTTTTTTCCGCAATCCGAAATTTGCTTTTTTCCCAGCAATCCTTTGGCGAAATTGGCGATTTTTTCTGCGAATGATTGACGAGAAAGGCTTTATTTTGCAATCAGTTGTCATAATTCACTATATTTTTCAGGATTTCTTTTTTATTTCTGAATGTTCGGGCCGATAACCGATTTTTTTTTAATTTTCAGAAAATTCAGAGACGAACTGTCCCTGCCATAGACCCGTTCTCACTTAGCGAATTCTGTTTGGCTTTTCATAAAAATATCGCTTTCCCCTCTTTTTTTTTCTTTCCCGCTGTGTATTATATGTTTTTAGTCTAAAGAAGCCCTAAAACGTCTGCGACGCTTGTCGCGGTGTCGCACACATTCTGCCACAGGGTTGGTGATTCATTCTCGGGGGACATTATGTTTAACCCAAAAGTATAAAAAAATTAAATCAAGAAAAATAGATGTTTACTTTTGAATAACATAATTTTGTTATTTTCTATTTTTGTGTAATAATGTAACATTATGTTATGAAGCATTATAAGCCTTTAATGCAATTAAAAGAAAATTTTAATATATATATTTTTTTAAACAACATTATCATTATTAAGTATCATTATTAGTAATTAAATAAGCAATCAAGTAATTAAGTAAAGTTATGTCACTCATGCATTTTGCAGATAATTTATTTCAATATTTTCATAACCCCTTTCTAAAGAGTATTAAATTCATGAATCAAGTTACATATGATTGTTATTATATAACAAGAGTAAGTGGTGGCATCTGTTGGTGTTGATTCTAGTAAAAAAATGTCATCAGGTGGTAATTTTTAAAAAAGGCCATACTGTTTTCAAAAAGGCACTCTTATAGCTCGTCAAAAAGAAAAAAAAAATTGAACTGGTTTAAAGTTACCTTTTATCAGTAGAATTTTGTGATATTTTTCAGTGACCGATTGAATTTTGTGATCCCTCCCCTTACCCCCTGATCAACTGACGAATTTTGTGATTTTCCCCACGACCTATCGAGCAATCTCTCATTTTTTTTCTACAAATAACTGATGAATTTTCAGGGGTCGATGCAGACTTTTATTCTTGGGGCCCATTTTGTGTAAAGTAGAAGTTATTTTTGTGAAAAATAACATTTTGTAACGAAAGTTGAAATCCAGTTCTAAAATTCGAACCCAGAATTTATGAACAAAAACATACTTTAAATCCCTTTGCTAAAGTTTTTGTTTTTCGTGACGTGGTTTTATTTACAAATTACACATTTTAAAACAGTTTTTATGAAAAAGAATGTTACATAGTATACGTATGTTACATACTATTTTATTAAAAGGAATTTTGTGAAGGGGCCTGTTTTATTAAGTTTATTTTTGTGAAGGGGCCCATTTTATTAAATTTATTTTTGTGAAGGGGCCCTAAATAGGACCCCAAATTTTGTCTGGATCGACCCCTGATTTTTCAATATTTCTAACGATAGACTGATGAATTTCATGATTTTTTTTCCTGTGACAGATTGGCAAATTTTGCAATATTTTAAAGCAACCAGCTGAAGTATTTTTCAATTTTTTTCTGAGGATCGACTGGCAAATCCGTGATTTTTTCTGACCAGTAAATGACAATTTTCGCTTTTTTTTTTTTTTTTTGCAACCAATTGATGAATTTCACAATATTTTATCTCTACCAGTTGTCAAATTTTGCATTTTTTTTTATTTCCTCATGACCGATTGGCAGGGTTGCAAAAAACCCGGGTTTTTTATAAAAAAAACCCAACCCAGCTGGGTTTTATTGGGTTTTTTAGGGTTTTATTGGGTTTTTTCGGGTTTTATTGGGCTTTTTGGGTTTTTTAGGGTTTTATTCAATTTCTTGTTTTTTTAAGAAGTGGGGGGTAGGGGGAGTCCCTTATTTTTTATAAGAAATCTTATTATATTTTTATTGATTAATTTAATATACAAGTAATTTTAATTGAAATATAAATAAATCAGTGTAAAAGTCTGGAAAAAAGCTTTTACTTCTGACATCATATAATATTATGTAATAACCACATATTTACAAGTTACTTTAATAGCTTACGTTTTATCTGTATTTCTCACTAAGAACACATTTTTGAAACAAATCTTTAATCTTTTATTATTTATTAATCAAATAATGCTTTATAATATTTTCAACTATGTTTCATTGTATATTTTGAAAATATCCAACACTGTTTATTTTTATCAACAAGCATGCATCTATTTGTAATAGGAAATGATATTTAACCCTCCCCCCCCCCCCAAAAAAAAACCCAGGTTTAAGCAAACAAACAAACAAAAACCGGTTTATTTGGGTTTTTAACCCCGCCCCCCCCCCCCTTTTTTTTTTTTTTTTTTTTTTTTTTTTGCCAATCCTGGCCAAAAGTGAATAAGTTAAATTTGTATCCAGTTGGGAATTTATGTTATGAAGTTTTATATTGTTAAATCTTGATAAAAGACCTTGTCATTTTTTAGCTAATGCGAAAATGTTATGATTAGCTCTGTATATTGATTTTGGCTTCTTTTTTTCATAATATTAACAGGCTTTTAAAAAAAAAAGACTTTTTTTAAAAGCACATTATTTCATTTTGACTTTGTCAGATTTGGATTTGGCAGTACACCTACACAATAAGTTTTAATAAGACAGTGTAACTCTTGAAACACAAATGTTAAAAAACTAATATAAAAGTTACTGAATATTAAGTAATATTATCATGAATTGTAAAAAACCCAATAAAACCCGCTTTAACGTGGGTTTTATTGGGTTTTTTAGAGTGGATTTTACCCAAAAAAACCCACCCGGGTTTTTTGCAACCCTGCCGATTGGTGAAATTCGCAGTTTTTTTTTTCATTTTTGCAGAATTTTGCAGATCTTTCTTGCGACTAATCCACAAATTTCATGATTTTCTTTTACATGAACAGTTGGTGAATTTCTGAATTTTTCCCTTTGACTTAGTACTGGCAAAACTATCAAGGTTTTTTTTTTTTTATGCGATAGATCTATGGATGAGTATCTTGATTTTTGTTTCATGCATCTGATATATTTCACGTTACTTCCCTGCAACCAAATAATTAAATTAATATTTCTTATAATCAATAGATATAAAATAATTAAAATGGGCCACTAGGTGCATAAAGGGCTGCCGACCCCTGCCAAATTGGCCTAGAGTCAACACAATCATTACATTACTGAGTAGCTTTATGTTCTTTTATAGTAGAATGCACATAAAACATTGGTTGTGGAAAGCACATTTATCCGTTGCTAATTTCTTTTGTGAACAAGACAATCGAGAATCGATCAATACTTGATTCTCGATCAGAGAAGAAAAAATGGTGAATTAGACAAATTAATCTAATGTTGTTATTTTTTTATGTGTGTGTGCATGAGTTAAAGTAATCACAATATTTGCAAAATTCATGCATTTTAAAATTGCTTTAAAATAAGATTATACTGGATCCACTCATTTTTTTTCCGCCTTTTTCTCCCAGTAGATACAAGCTTCTTGTCTTTGAAAAAACAACTGTTTTGTAGATAGATATCATTATTGATTGAATAAAAGTTGGACTCAGCAGGACTCAACTCTTTTCAAGCACGATTTAACTTTGAGTAAGGTAAATTTTCAGTTAAAGTCCATAAATGCTGTTATTAAATAAAATTTTCAATTTATATGTTTGTGGGTATTTGATTTTACAATTGTCAGCTTGCATAAAAAATGAATAATGTGGTACTTTTATGTTAGTCAGGTGCAAATTATGTTAACAGAATTTTTTTTTTCTTTGCCAGTAGCAACTTTTTTTTCCACATAGTAAATATTAGAAACAACGATTAGAAATTGAAATAAAATGTTTTGGTTTGTGTTATTGTTTCTTATTAAATCTTTTTACTTCAACTGTAATGATGAGTGAAAAAAAATCTTTTGTTTTATTTTATTTATTATTTACAACTATTTTTTTCTATCTCTAATCTCTTTTCTTATATTCTGTTACTATATAACACCATATGTGTGTGAATGTGTCTATCTATCTACTATCAATTCTAATGTGATATTATGTTTAAATTTTTTGATTGAGATACTTAAAGAAAGGGCTATTTAAATTCAAATTATTCAATTTTGTGGCGGGCAGCATCACCCGCTTACAGCACAGTGTATAATCTCAATTTCGGAAAACATATATAATATATAACTCATAAAAATTTCTGTTTGGAGAATAAACAGTATATTTTTTTAAGGTTAAATTGAAATATATTGGAAGGTAGTATATATATATAAAAAATACAAGCATTTCCATTTTTAAATAATATTTTAATGCCAATATTTTATGTAGTCATTGGATACGTAAATTTAAAAACATAAAACAATTTTACATGCCTGGGGGTTGGGATTTCAGCAGGTGTAGCGTGCCTGAATTTTAAGGTTTAGCCCACAAACTAATAAAAATGTTGATATTAAAATTAATTGTTTAAAATTGTGAGAGTGAATAGTTAAATGTAATGCAATTATAAATAATAGTTCAGGGATGGCAAACCTTTTCACATTCGCATGCCAAAGGTTTCCAAAAATATATTTTATGTAACTGTAATGTGCCAACCCCCCCCCCCCTCCCTGCCTTATCTAAAAATAATCAATAAAGAGTAATGAATCAAAGAACTTGTAATTAGAGATGGGACAAATAGTGATTTGGCCAAATAACCAAATATTCGGCAGTCGAATACCAAGTTTTTTTTTCCAATAAAGAAAATAACTTTCGGTTATTGCATACATAGTTTAAAATTTTAAAATGGAAAAAGTATTAAAAACAAATTTATGTTCTATTTAATAATCTGTTTAAATTTCTTTATTACTTGATTTAGGGTGAAACCCCCAGTAACTGACACATTAAAAATTAGTGTTCAAATCACTATTACAAAATTTTAAATCCATTCTACACTTTTTTTTTTTGAATGGGTGGTAGAGATACATTTAAAAATTACTGTTGACAAAATTTTGAAAAATTATATATTGTATTATTAAAAATAAATGTTTATCATAAATATGGTGAATAACTTCAGTAACTGACACAACCCCATTTTGAAAAACCAATAACTGACACAAAATGAACCAGTGTTTCACACTTTACTTGCGATGAAAAAAAAAATTATGCTTTAAAAATACTTTAAATATTTATTATAAAAACAAATTACTTAAACCTTATTTATATATGATACGATACTATAGATGTGTCTCTCTTTTCATGTTTTAAATTATTAATAATGCAAGTATTCAATAACTGACATTTATGAACCAGTAAACTGACAAATGGTGTTAGGCTCTGATAGGACAACTTAAAATGTAATGGTGTTGATTACAAGATAAATTTATTTATTTTATTTTATTTATTTATTTATTTATTTATTTATATATATTTTTTTAAGCAGTTCAAAAAGATTTCAACTTTCTTTAATATTACCATTAATTAACTCCTCTGTCAGAGACTGGTGAAAAGAAATTAATTCACTCACCGGCCTTCCCAGTTCAGAGGTGAAATGTTTCAATGCCGCAGAATTGCCGTTCATAGTAGCATAAATAACCAGCAAACATGCAACACAATTTACTTTTGCATTCATAAAGACCACTACCAGAGGAAAATTGGATAACCAAATTTAAGTAAATTTTAATTTTTTGTTTTTATTATGGATTTTAGTTACATCACAAATTGTGATGCAATACCCTATATATCCAACCCTAATTATAACATCCTCTATTAATTTTGTAATGAGTTCCTCTGAATTGCACTAGTTATAAAGCTTGACATATTAAAAAAAACATAATTTGCAAAACAACAAAAAAAAAAAAAAAAAAAAAAAACCCTCATTTCATGCATTGTATAGTCCCAAGAAGTGATAGATATTAGAATTTTTCTTCAGCTGCTTCTACAGTAAATGCTAAGGTTTTGCAACAAATACGTTTAAACCAATTGATCTTAAAGAAATAAAAATAAAATTCGAACAATATGATACTTAAACTAATCTAAAAACTTACATTCCATTCGAATGAAATGGAAATAAAGCTGAAACTTTTTTAAAGGTTTGCATTTTCCATGTATCTTTGTAATTTAAGTTTTTAGGGTAGTTTAAGTATCCTATTGTTCGAATTTTATTTTTAAAAATTCATTTGGTTTAAGCATATTTTTTGCAAGACTTTAACATTAACTGTAGAAGCAGCTGAAGAAAAATTATAATACAGGACTCCCTCAAATCTGCAACCGCCTAAAATCTGCACATCATCGCAGATGTAAACAATGAAAATTTCAGTTAAGCTGTAGAGGCAAAGTAACAGGATTTTTTAGTTTTATATCATTTCGTATGTATTTTAATATGTAATTCTCGATAATATGATGAGACTAAACTCGTTGTTTTTCATGAAGGAAATATAAATTTATCACTGAAAAAAAAAAGGATATTGTTGATATCACTGCTAATCAGCCTTTTTACCAAATATATATATGTATTAATCAATTTTTTTTCTATAGTTATTAACACTGGCAAACCTGAAATAAATCTTCCTTACTTTTTGATTTTGATGTTAATTAATAGGGTACCTTTATGAGGGAAGTGTTATTGAATGATTCAAGGAAAATGTATCTCATTTTTATTATGCAATTTTAATTATACATTATTAATTACTATTTATTTGACCTTTACTTTTAATAATTTAATCATTTTTTAAATTATCTTATTTTTTATTATTTTAGTTTATTACTTAATTATTTTAATATTTTGCTGTATTGCAAACATTCATT
This sequence comes from Maratus speciosus, assembly GCA_963932465.1. Taxonomy (NCBI): domain Eukaryota; kingdom Metazoa; phylum Arthropoda; class Arachnida; order Araneae; family Salticidae; genus Maratus; species Maratus speciosus. Next base: position 65,932,711 of record OZ010789.1, read on the forward strand.
ATATATTTGATTGCATTATTACATTCAAATTATTGTCTAAAAAATGTAAACAAACCGGAAATCCACAAAATTCTAAAATCTACACAACCTTTGGTCCTAAGCTGTGCGGATTTGAGCGAATCTGCTGTATCTATCCCTTCTCGAGCATAAACAATGTGTTAAATAATATTTTTTTCTGCAAATTATGTTTTTGTAATGATCTATATGACTGATATATGATATAAATATTACTTATATGGCTCATATATGAGCAATTGGCTTATACATATTGTGCATGATGTTTGTATGATGTATATACAGTCGGACCTCGATATCTCGAACCTCCTTATCTCGAAACCCTCAATATCTCGAAAAAAGAAATTTCCCCTGCATTTTCATCAAAATTCTTATGTATTTTCCATATTTATCTCGAAAAATATTTTTCAAAACCTTTGATATGTCGAAATTTTTTCCACAGAAATTAGTTCGACTTTTTACTTTTGGATATTGTCAGCTGTAGAATTTGATCTGGATGCTGGTTTCACATTCTTTTATCGCTTTGTTGATACAAAGAACTTAAAGTGTAAGAATGGAAGGCGTTTGAAACTGAAAAAGGGACAACACAGGGCTCCCACTCAGTCCGTTTTTTGAACACCACTTTTATTTAAAGAAAAATATTCTTTATAAATTTCGCAGCAACCTACCGGGAAGTGCGTTTTTCTTGTAATTGTTGCAGAAACCCTCCACGAATTTCTTTCTAAAAAATTATTAGTTTTCAAAAAATGGACCAGTGAGAGGCCTGGACAACATCGTTTTTTGGAAACTTTGCTGTGAAAGGGCATCAGGTTTTTTAGCTACCTGTGAAGAGTGGCTTTCAGAACTTCCTTCTCTTTTAAAGGACTATAAAGCAGATGATGTGTTTTTAACGCAGATGAAAGTGTATTATTGTACCAATGTTTTCCCAACAAAACGGCTGCATTTAAAGGTGAAGAAATCTGACATGGAAAACAGTAAACTTCGTGTAGCTGTGCTTTTGGCAGCAAATCAAAGTGGTAAAGGAAAGCTTCCTTCTCTTATGATAGGACGATCTAAAATCCAAGGTGCTTTGCTAAAATTAAGTAATTTCTAATGCTGTACAGATCAAATATAACGTCTTGTATGGCAAACGCAATTTTTGCTGATTGGCTGACAGGAATCCGTAAAACAATGGCTAAAAGTAAAATACGCATTCTCCTATTCATAGACAATTGTAAAGACCACTCTAATCTTCCAACGCTAAAAAATATCACTTAAATTTTTGCTGCCAAACAAGATTTCGAAGCTTCAACCAGGACAACCAATCAACCAGGAGATAATCCTTAGCTTCAAAGTTGATTATCGAGCTCAAATTGTGAGAAACTTCTGAATAATATCGGTGAAGGTAAACCTTCTAGCGCACCTATCACCATCTTACAGTCAATGCGAATGGCTCACTATGCATGGAAAAATGTTAGAGAAACAACAATAAGAAATTGTTTCATAATAGCAGAATTTTTAGAATATGTAACTTTCAGTGAAACTGAGGAAGTTGATTCCATTAAGCAAGCAACTGAAGAAAGAGAACTGAATCCAGAACAGTGGGAATCGATAAAAAAAGAGTGTCACACTGAGATTTCATTCGAAGAATTCTTGAATGTAGACAATGAGCTTGAAACATGCGACACTATGACGGATGAGGAGATTGTTTCGAGTATTAATGCAGAAATTTCTGATGAAGAAATTAAAAGACCTACATGATCAACAACAGCATGAAAAAATTACAGTGAAAGAAGCTGAGACGGAAGTTTAATTGCTGCAGAGATTTCTTGAATCAAATGAAAATATCAGAACATCAGCATTTGGTACCATTGCTATGTGCACTGCAAATATAGGCGTCTTAAATTTAGACACATAAGTGACTGAAAAAGAATTTCAGTCACTTAAGCGTCTTAATCTGAAAATTCAGACACAATAGATGTCTTAATTTAAGATACATAAGTGTCTTAGTATGATCATGGTATATACGAACCGAGAAATATGTTGGAATTATCTACGAAGTGTCTTATTTAAAACAGTAGTTGAACATTTCTTTTTTGTACTTTTCTGAACAGCCAATCAGAGCATTGATTTCCGCGCATGTCATCTATGGCTCCTTCATGATATAGAAAGAATCACATTTTAAGCGTCGCCATTGCTTGGATTAAAAGAAATGCGTAATTATGGAGTATTTATCGAATGAAAGCGTAAGTCATATTTAATTTTAAATTTTTATCCCAGTAGGTTTGTATCTTATGAATATAAATTAAATAGTTTTTAAAGATTGATCTCTTTTTTTGTAGTTTAATGTTAGTTTTTTGATTTCACAAGCTGTCGTCTGTTATACCTTCTTAATGTAACGGTATCGAATATAATTGTTTTGATAACTAAATTGCAATGCTTTAATTCAGCGCGCTTGTCTCCTGTGAATAAACGAATGAGTGATAACTTGTTTAATCTTCCTTTTCGATACTGTGATCGGAAATATCCTAATTTGTCGTTGCCCAAAAGCAAAACGTGCAACATAAACAGATTTGAAAAGCTGAATGATTCATAGTTCCATTAAAGGGAGATAAAAACATTAAATTGAAGCCGTTTGAAACTGTATTTATTCTATGTTCTGTTTCTTCTGATTTTTACTGTTTATTGATTATAAACTCTTGCAGTTTATGTATCACCACTTATTGTATTTTTTTGTGATTATTATTTTGGAGCTAAATATGATATTCATTTATGATTATGATATTCGGAAAAGTTTTCAGATTGAAAAAAAGCATTAATACTGTGAAAATTTTCTTTACATATCACCGTTTTTAATCATAGTACTGAAACTTTTTAAAGATTTATTCTTATTATTGATGCTTCAATCTATTATTGAAAATCAGAAATTTTGATAGTCAAAGTTTCATATTTAACATTTACCAAATTTCTAAAAACATAATAGGTATTTCTTATACTATCATTCTGTAAGATTTTTTAAACATAGAACAAATGCAGAAACATTTTATTCATTAACTGCAATTACTGTTCTTGTTTAACGGTATATTTATAAAGTATTCATTAATATTTTTTGAATTTTTTTAAATTGGTACCTATATTATTTTTTTATTTATATGTAAGCCTTTTTCTGCTATGTTTTGTTCATGATTTTAAATTTTCAAACCTGAGAAATTTCAGAAACAATTATGAAATTTCCCTTTATTGCAATCGCATATGCAACTTTTCTGATACAAACAATTATTAGTACGAAAAAAATTAAACATGATAATTTAGGCATAAATAAAAAGTTGTTTATGCTTGATATAAAGTTTATAGATAAAACTGAAATAGTATATATTTTTAAAAGTTCATATTTACTTATATATTATATATTTTTAAGCGATTAATAACTACTTTTTTTATATTCAAAGTATTTTCAAACAACTAAAAAACAGTACATATTCTGTCATTTCTTTTCCTTTTCTTCTGTTTTCTAGGTTAATTTTTTCTTATCAAATCTGTAAAATTTATGTAACTCATATTCATAAGATACAAAGTTTACAGGAATAAAAAAATAAATATGACTTATATCCTGTTGTTCCATAACAGCTAAGGAATATGTTTAAAAAGAAAACTTTTACATATTCCACAGAATGTATATAATTAGACACCAAAGTTAATTTTTAATTAAACAATGATAAAGCATCGCAAATGCAAAAAATATATATTACACATGTTCACTACTTACAGTGACTAAACTTGTTTATTTATATGTACTACTTGAAATGTATATTTGAGGCAAGTTTTGAAACTAGCAGTAATTATTTTCTGAATGTTATTAAATTAGAGTATTTATTTATTATTTTGTATTTATAGTTAAATAGATCTTGTGATTATCTGATCTGTGTAAAACAATGTACTTGCCAATATAAATTTTTAAAAGATCTAGTTTTTAAATTGCATGTTTTTTTTTTTTTTTTGTTGTTGTTTTTTAGGGGGGGGGGGGGATTTTCTTTGCAATTTTCGAACATCTGATATTATAAATATCTTTATTTTTATTCACTGAGTATAATGAATATTTGAACTTTTAGAGTAAGACAAGATTACAAATATTTATATATATTTATCCATGTACCGTAAAAACCGTCAATAGGGAACACTTTGGGGCTGGGGAATTTGTCAGATAATCGGAGATGTTTCCTTTTGTGAGGTAAAAATATACAAATATGCATACATTGTGTATTAAAAAAGGTATTAGACGTCCACTTTTCGGAAATGTTCATTAACCTTCACAACGGACACTTCCAAATACCGGACACCCCTATTTAGTAAAAGATAATGCAGAGTTGCATTTTTTTGCAAAAGGACCTGATTAAAACATGGGCATGCTGGACAGTGTCCCGTCCCCCTACGATTTTAGGACTCAAAAATTTGATGTGCAATTTTTGTAAAGCTTATATTTTAAATCCATTTCGAAATTGTACTGATTATAATCAATATTTTGAATTTTTAAAGTAAAATAACATTAAAAACTAAACAAATAAAAGAAATTAATATTTAGATGAATATCTTTTTGTTTTTAATCTTGTTCTACTCCTGAAATTCAAAATGTTTAATATAATCAGTACAATGTCGTAAAAGATTTAAATTATGAGCTTTACAAAAATTGCATACCAAATTTGGAAGCCCCAAAATCAGGCTGTGTGAGGTGGGGGGGGGGGGACAAGATCACAGCTAAATATTTTTCTAGGATTCACCGTGGTCAAATATGGCTACGTATAATGCTGACAAAAATTGGTTGCGATTAAGACGTTTGAAGTGTCTGAAATTCAGACGCAAAAAGTGTCTGAAAAAATTAAGACATTTTAAAATGTCTGAAAATTGAACACACCGTTTCAGACACTTAAGTGTCTGAATTTCAGACATTTCAATTTAGAGTGTGAGAGGAGACTGTGCGATTGCAAAAAGATTGTGCAAGACGGCAGACTTCAATTAAGAACTTTTTCTTCCGAAACAACTGCTTGCGTTTCTTAATGACAAATTGGATATTATTTAATCGAAACAAGTTTGTGTGTAACACAATTTTGAAATTATTAAGGCTTTGAGAAGTGTAATTTGTTAATTATTAATAGATTATGTGTCGTTTTTGATGAATCCTGTTTTTTACAGCAAAAAGCAGTTTGTGAGATTAAATTTTGTCAAAACCTTGATAACCCGAAACCTCTATATCTCGAATTATTTTCAGTTCCCCACAGATTCGAGATATCGAGGTTGTACTGTATAAGCTTGGTGTTGATCTTTTGCAAATTTGAAACTGCTACCTTGACATAATTGTAAATGAGGAGGCTGCTATAACGAGAAAGCACCAAATTTTGATTTTTCTTTTCTTATCCTTACTTTATATAAATATAGATCTTTAAATACTCAAAATAAAGGACACAATTGAACATTATAAAGTACTTTTTTATATATTTTGTAAACATTGCATCAGTAGTTGCTTGTTTAAAAAATAATAATAAAAATTGGATAAATAGATTAAATTAAACACCGGCTAGTAATTTTTAAAAATATATAAAGGTTTTTTTTATATCATTCAAAGCTGGATGAAAAAACTTCATTTTATTATGAAATAATACAAGATGTCTGATGATGCTATCTATCTGTAAGCAAAAATTAAAACTAAAATTAAATTATTTTTAATTTGCATCTAACGTTATGAATTATTGATATGTGCTATTTAATGAATTATTATTCTTTTTATTTATAGGCTTTGAAGCTGCTGTCTGTTAAATATACTGAAAATAAGTCTGAGAAGCATTAACGTAGAACAGAGTTTTTCCCCAAACAGTTTCCGCAGGATCATCCTGCCTACTTTATAGTAATGAAATATAGCACCCTTTTTGCCTTTCTGTGAAAAATATATTTTATATATGAATTGTAAAAAGAAAATATTGTTGTCAACAAGAGCCAAATTGGAAAATAAATAAATAAAACTTCATTTTTGAAAATATTTCTTGCATCTTTATTGTATATTCTTTTATAACAATGATAATATATGTACACTGTTCACTAAAGATTTTGAATAATTTTAAACTAAAAGTTTGCACATAATTTTTAACCATATTTTATGCATGAAAATATTTGATAAATTTCATTTTTTATGCTTAAGCAATGTTTTAAATAAACTTTGATTTCAAAACATTACTTAAATACACTGAATGTATTGTTTTTGTTATTTTATAATGTACTACAAATAATCAGGTTAATCTGAAATATATTTGATAATTTACATATTTAATTGTACAAAATTTAAATTCATTTATAAATACTTATTCAATATTTAATTGAATGATATTTAATTAAGAGCACAGATTAATTTTTTAAGACTTAGTTTGGTGATAACCTAAATAAAAATCAGTATTTTAATGAATAAGTTTTGATCATATACTAAATTTTGTACTCTTACTCATATTGTATTCTGGCATGTAACACATACATATACTTTTAGATTTAATTTTTATATTTTTTATTATAATTGCCATATGTTGTGCAGATTGTTCGCAAAAACTTTCATGAGATACATAGTGAAAAATAAGATTTAAATTACTTTAAAGTACAATACTATTATTTTTCATATACTCTAATAGCAACATTTTTTAAACATAAATTGCATGTTTATTAAATCAAAAATCTTAGTTCTTATGATCATATTTTTTATAATTTATTTTTAAAATTGATTCATAATATGCACCTATAAATTTTGATAATTTTTCTTCTATCAAAAATTGTTACATACCAGAATATACAGTATGTATTTTTACATTAATCAGTGAAAAGTCAATTACTAAAATAAATAAAATGGAACTATTTTTAATAATCCATGCATGAGTAATGGAAAGTTAATCTTGCAGTCTAGGGATATTTTTTTTTTTTACATATTATGATGGAGCAGTAGGGAGTAGGTCTGCTTATGAAAAACAAAGTTCACGCTCGTACTACATTTTAAATTTCTTTAATGATATTTCAAAATAATGTTTGTTATTATTATTAAAAATGTAAAATATTTTTTTTGCACACCTGGCAACAAATGCAAATTTCAGTGTGTAAAATTTTATTCACAATACATAAAAGTTGTTAGGGAATATCACATTTTCTTCCATGAATTAGCAGCATTTGAAAAACTCAAAATTTTCAATTTCTTTGATGCATTCCATTCTTAAGTGGATCCTTAAAAGGAAAATCATATTCCCTGTTAGAGCTATTTTAATTCAAGTGAAAAAAAAAAGTGGAGTAGTTGAATAACACTGATTTTACAAAGAATTTAAGAGAAAAAATCCATTGTTCACAAAATGTAAAACTTTGCAGTTGACGATATTGTATGCTAATGAATAATATAATAAAATTTCAAAATGCAACGGCAAAATTCTACGAGTTCTAGCCATCACTAATTTCTTTTAAAAATCTTCATCTGATTTAATTATAGATATATGTTATTAAGTAAAGCGAAGATTTCCATTAAAAATTAGTGCTAGCTAAAAATTGTAGCAGTTGGCAGCTATGCAAATATAAGACCTTTTTAGAAGCATTATCATCACCAATGATAATATAAAAGAAAACCAAGAAATATATATATATTTTTTTCCACGAGAAAAAGTATATAAAATAAAAATGTTAAGAATAGCAGAAATGCATAGATTTCTAGAATCTAGTAATGCACAAAACATAATTCTTTTAATAGGACACTATTCTTTTCACTGAGTGTTGTTGAATTCATAGAGTGTTATCTTAATGATTAGTTTTGTTATTACCTCCATGTAGTAATCATAGTATACTAATCCTAATATTATAAATGTGGAAGCTTGAAAATGTTTGGCTGTACTTAACGTCAAAACAAATGATTAAATGTCCTTGTATTCATTATCCATTATATTCATTTCTTTCCAGTAGTGCAAAATTTTCATTTAAGTTTAAAAAATTTATGGCTTATGTTAAAGCATTCTGATGTAGCATTTAATTGTATTATGAATTAAAAACTGTATTACTAAAAATTTTCTTCTTTTTTCGTGAAAGAACGTAGTTGTGTTTGGGCCGAATGTAACAGATTAAAGTCTCGTATAGCCTCTGTTTTTCAAATCAAGCTATAACATATACTTTAGGAATTAATGTATTTTCTTTAAAGATCTTAGAAAATTAAAAGTATCATAAAAAAAAGTTTATTATATAATATGTATAAAATATATGTATAAAATATATATGCTTTTACTGATTTATATGAATGAGTCCTGGCAAGGAATTTAAAATATTTAAGTATTTAACATGATTTTGGGAAAAAAAGTTCTAAGTAAATTTCTATCAAAATTATTTATATTAAAAGGTTTTGTTATTTCAGTTTTTTAATATAACGTCATCCTTGCCTGGGGGAGATAACAGATTCGTCTCATTTTGGTCCAAACTACGCATTTTGGATCAATAAACACATTCATATTAAGGCTAAAAGGGGTCTATATTTCGTCCAAATGTGGTTGGTGTTTTCGGATGTAATATGGACAAATTTTGGACGTCTATATTACAGCCAAAATTCGTGTGTATTTCGTCCGGATGGAGGTATTTTTTGAACGTAATATGGACAAATTTTGGCCGATCCAAATTTCGTTCATTTTATGTTCATTTTATGCTCATTTCATGGCCCAAAAGACGTACTTCTGACGTAAAGGGGGGTGACATTTGGACGTAATTTGACGAAATTTAGGTGAAGTCCGGAGGACTTTTAGACTTCAAATGGACACGTCCATTCATCCAAATTACGTACTTTAGGCGAAAATTGGACGAATCTGTGTTGTGTGGGACCTTACTTCAGAAGCTATTGAATGGAAGTTCATTCCTCCTAGATCGCCCAACTTCGGTGGTTTATGGGAGGCTGGTGTAAAATCTTTCAAGTATTATCTTAAACGAACATTAAAAGGTGCCAGGTTGACTATGGAAGAATTCCAAACAGTCACCACCCAAATCGAAGGGGTACTAAATTCGCGTCCCTTAACTCCGTTATTGACCGATATAAATGATTTTAATGCATTGACACCAGGCCATTTCCTAATTGGTCGGCCTATCGATGCCATTCCAGAACCTCAGTTGATTGATATCACAGAATCGAGATTATCTAGGTGGCAGAGAATCACTAAATTCGTCCAATTAATTTGGAGAAATTGGCAATTAAATTACTTGAGTCATCTCCAAAATCGTTCAAAATGGCAGGTAAAAGGGGAAAACATCAAACCAGGGGCGATGGTAGTCATAAAGGAGGACAATTTACCTCCCTGTAAGTGGATGCTAGGACGAATCTTAGAGGTTATACCAGGAAAGGATGGTAATGTTAGGGTTGCAAAGGTTAAAACAGCCTCAAATATCTTTCTTAGATCCATATCTAGATTGTGTGTCCCTGTAATTAAACTATACATCCGATTTTCATAAAATTTGAAATGATTCGACAAAATTTTGCAAAAATCATATATTTAAAATTTCAGACCATTCGGTTGGGTAGTTTTTGCTCTGTTATATGCGGACGGACGGGCAGACGGACAGACGGACTGAACGGCGACTATAGGTGCTACGTATTTATATAATTACGAACGCACCTAAAAATGTATTTTATATACTCATTGATCTTCATTTGAAATTGATTTTATGTTTGAAATTTGCTTGTACATTTAATATATTTTTTTACGTTAGCCAACTAACTACGTGAAAAAGCATTTTTATTGGGAAAATATCAATTATGTATTCAAATTTTAATTTAATAAAAGCCATATTTTTACCAGCCAGAAATTAGTAGGTAAAGAAATAGCCAAAGATTTAGCTTCTTCCGATAGCCTTTTTGATTCTAATTATTTGGGTGTTTAAATACGTAGTTCGGTTTCATATCTCTATAAACAATTTATTTATTTAATTATTTATCGATGAATTAATTTTATTATGGAATATTAGCCGGAAACATATAATGAATTATTTAAGGTAAAGTGGGGACAGATGACGCGGTGGGACAGATGCCGAGAGATTGAGTAGGCGACACTAGCGCTCCCTAGATCAATTTAAGAAGTTAATAGTGTTCCTCTGTGCTGTGTGCTGTATTGTATGCGTTTCCACAGCTTAATTGTCAGTATTTACATATTTATACCAGTTTTTAGGCTTTGAACCTGCATGGTAAGTGTCTAAAATTACTCTAATAACGTTTTGTTACTTATTATAAAGCAAATAAGCAGAGATGCCTTCCCAAAAACGACTGTAACTGTAGACTAGATCCTCGTAGAATACAGACATGTGCTTGCCTTTCTCTCGCGTTGCTCACATGACACAAAATGGCGGCGCGGCATCTCACCCGCCACTATGGGACAGAGGCTGCACCGAGGTTGAAGGACAGATGCCGCAAAAAATATTTTTGTTTTTCGGTTAAAAAAAATTCATCATTGCGATTTTTGTAGATTTACATTTAAATGAACGTATATGAGCGCATTCTGCTACTTATCAAAATATTCTGAGCAGCGATGTTGGTTTAACATATGTGAATAAAGGAAAATGTTTTGCAATTTTCATCGTCTAAACTGTTAAACAAAATACCTCCTATTCCAATGGCCAAAAATCCTATACAGCCAAGTAAGAGAAAGCAAAAGCATGCAAATATTACAAGCACAGACTTTATATGCTAGAAAACAGAAGAAGGAAATAAAAAGTGGAAACTAGAAAGTGTCAAAGAACGACAACTTGGCGGAAGTAAAAGTGTAAAAAACAAAAAGAAAAGAACAACTTAAAAACACCTTACTTGAGGAAGAAACCGAAATCCTTTTACGACAATGACAAATAGTTCCTTTTATGGATTCTGATGGCGGTATTTGATTCGAACTTGATAACTTTGAATTTGCTGAGTGTCTGGAGTCTTATCAAGAAACAAAGTCTAAATCGGACAAGATTCAGTGCATCAAATTCAATCCGTGGCTGCATGAAAAATGCTCAATTTACTTTTGCAACGGGAAGTGTTGTGTGATTGTGGGCGAATGCAAATATAAAAACAAAGAATCAGAAAAAAGGCAAAAAATAAACAGACTAGGGCCTAAATAAGTGCTTTATATCTTTTTTAAAATTATGCTATCTATTGTTTCCAGTAATTATGCTATCCATTCATGTAAATCCAAATGTTTTTCTTTTCATTTTAATTTTTTGTCTGAAGTTTTATTTTTTGAGCTGACACTTTTGCATTTTCGTTAAACTTTTCACAATTAAGTGATATGTATAATTTTTGTAAGTTTACTGTTATTTATGTTCATTTTAAGTATATTCAGAAAATAAAAATGTAATTTGCTTGAAAAAAAAATAAACATCCTAGCTTTTTTTTTTTTTTTTTTTGAATGCGGCATCTGACCCAGCACATAAAAAAATGTTGCAAAAAATGATGTTTGCGAAAACATTTATGACTAGTTTATTAAAAGGGTTTAAACTTGCTTAACATAGAAATTAAATTCTAAAGAGTTTGATTAATGATTTCTAGTACTTAGTTTGTTGTTTTTTGCTTTACTGTACATTTTACACGAAGAAAAGTAAAACTGCGGCATCTGTCCCCACTTTACCCTATGTTGTTACTATAATTATGGTAAAATTTTATTATGTAATTATTAATAAATTAATACTTACTAATAGTGCAATCAATTATTTACATATTAATTGTATTTTCTATATCACTAAATTGACTAATACTATCCTAAGATCTTTTGAAACGGATTAAACCTCCATAATCGGGTCCGATAGAGATGGAATATAAAATGTGTCATGCTTAAAAATTATTTTAAAAGCGATGAAAGAATCAGTAAATTATAACACAGGTTTCAAACAAATTGCATTTGAAAGTACATTTTTCCTATTTCTACGGTACAAAAATTGAAATTGTGCTATCTTTAGCAGTTAATAAATTTCCAATAAAAGTAAAATTCCGCCAACCACTGGAACCGTCGACATGACATCAGCGTTAATCATAGACATGTTTTGTTTTGTAATATAAATTAATTGCAAACCTTCGAAATAATTCGATAGTCTAAAGAAAACGATAAAATTCATGATAAATTTTAAAATACGTCATCTAAATTGGATACATTTAACTCAATAAAATAAATACTTTAGAAGTAAAACTTATAGGATCCTTATTTCATTCATAACATTCTTATATTTACTTTATTCTTTTTTACCAAAAATTGAGTTTTGACCTCTCATGTGATTGGTATAATTAAGTGAAAAATAGCTTAAAAATACAAACTCAGTTAGAAAACAGCATTCATTGATAAATCGTAGCAAATACATTTCTTTCAACTATATAGCTTTTATTTGTTTACTTACGCAGGAGAAAAATTCTGAATTTTATTTCCCATCTCAAATAAAGTTTAAAAATTGTTTTGACCATCGATCTGTTATTTAAAATGACTGTTCTTCTTGAATGTTTGATTTTCAAATTAACCATATTTGCTTTTAAAGAAAATTAATGGCAAACATTTCAAATTTGCTTTAGAAGTAAAACTTATAGATTTCTTAAATCAACAAATTTCTTTATTTTACTTTATTTTTTTCCCACAAATTGAATTCTGACCCCTCATGTGAATCGTATTTTAAAAAAAAAATCAAGTGAAAAATAGTTCAAAAGTAGAAATTTATTTAGAAAATGAGCATCGACTTATAACTCGAAGTAAAAACATTTTTTTGAACTGAATGTCTTTTATTTGTTTACTTATTCAGGAGAAAAATCCTCAATTTTATTTACAGTCTGAAATAAAGCTTTAAAAATATTTGGATCATCGATCTTTATATATATATATATATATATATATATTTTAATGGCTGTTATTTTAAATACTTGATTTTCAAATGTCCTCCATTTCTTTTTAAATAAAATAATTAGAAGACATTTGAAATAATTAACGCATAGCTGTATATTTTTGAGGAACAATAAATTTTACGATGCACAGAAGATTTCCATAACCCATTTGGGACAATGGGTGCATATATGAACCTTCAAAATGTACATAAAGAATTAAAGAATTTGCCTTTGGTACCATTTATGAGAAAATGGGATATATGTCTACTTTAATTAGAGCTTTTTTTGCTATTTTACAAGTGAAAGTAACTTAAAAAAAGTGATGTCAACCAAATAAAATTTACAATTATTCTTAATACTCGCATACTGAATGGTAAAGTTAATGTACGAATTGAATATTTCTAACTGAGCGAAAAAATGTCCAATCCGGCAATGGAAACCAGATTCTTGGCTTACAATGCCAATGCTCTACCGTTTAAGCTTCCTGGGTTGATAACTAGCGATCATATTTTGCTCGGGAAACCTTATTGGTATTAACATTTGTTCTGCCATGTAGACGCACAACAAAATAAACCGCAGGTAAAGGAACTCCATGGGTACGTATATATACTATTATCTTTAACACAATCATACTGATTGGTAAAGTTACCATACTAATTGAATATTTCTAACTGAGCGAAAAAATGACCAAGCAGGGAATTGAACCAAGATCTTTGGCTTTCCTTTACTAGCGGTTTATTCTGTTGAGCTGTTTACATGGCAGACCAGATGTTATTACCAATAAGGTTTTCTGAGTGAACTATGCTCGCTGTTTGTCTGCCCAGGTAGCATAAACAGTAGAGCATTGGCAATGCAAACCAAGGATCTGGATTCGATTCCCGGCTTGGACATTTTTTCGCTCAGATGGAAATATTCAATTCGTACAAATGAAATTTGTGTGAGAAATGTCGTTCATGAAGGTGTTAAAGTGAATGTCTAAAGGATACCTTAATTTAACTTTCATTCTTTTTATATTATTTAAACTCCATTAATACAACATTTGATAAATACTGTTTAATACCAAAACATCATTAAAGATTATTTCAAAGGAAACCACAATTTTCGCAAGAATTCTAAATTTCATCTCTCCTGATCCTCCTCCCGAAATTCAAGCATATATTATTCAAGATCTCATTAAAAATCTCATAAACCTCGAAGCTCCTAGGTATGGTACTATTATTCATAAGGCATTTCGCTTCGTTCATTAATGGTAATTACATCTGCATTCTTACAGCGAAAGTTATTTTTTGCCATGGTCGGACAGTGACATCATCAAAAATGTTTACAACTACTGAACGAAAATATTTCTGCAAAAGAATTTCTAGTTATATCATTAAACGATAGTTATAGGATTTTGATATCAAATTCGCATAAATCGTCACTATTTTTCTCAGACATGGGAGTTTATATTGGAAAGGAAATTTAGGGATATTTCCAATAATTTGTAGTGAAGGGGTTGTAACAGAAACTTTTGTTCGCCACTAGTCTCTCGTTTATTTATGTTCATGTTATCTTGAGCTTTTTCTTTTAAAGAACGTATCTTCTTCTTCTTGTTAAATAAAAGATAAATAATCTGAAAATCCAGAAATCTTTAGGAAAAATATTGATAAAGAATTTTTTATTCCTAGTGAAATTCTAATCATCGTTTCATATATCTTACATTTAGGATATAGTTTTGAAGTATAAATAAATAAATATTTCTAGATTTCATTAAAGTTACTTCCCGAGAGGCTAAAGAAAGAGGCTGTATTAAGACATTTTAATTTTTACTACATGAATTTTAATGCAAGAAAACTTTTCAGATTACCCAGTTCAACTTAAAATTCGTTAATATTACAATTTGAATACTATAATTGAATAATATACTTACATTAGCAGGCTACGTTGGTTGGATTCTAATGAACTTTAGATCAATTGAAAGACTCCGATGAACTTTTGATTGTGTTTTAAAATAGAATATTTTACATGAAATATCCTTCCGTATTGCTGAAAACTATGTGGCGTAATTATGGTGGTGGGAGATCATGAGGAGTCTTATATGCTTTAAATATAGAGATTTTATTCAGCAAACGGGCTAAGGGGTGGCAGACAAGATCTCATAAATTTCGTCCTCACTCCGTGATAGCAATAAAACAATCTTAATTAAGTATAAAGTCAAAAGTTAACTCAAGTAACTTCATTTCTCCGGAGCGTGCTTAAGCTGCGACTTCTTAAGCTGGGTTCTTTTCAAGTCCACGTCTAGATTTCATCTCATTCTAAATCTGTACTTGTTCTCAGGCTAAGCTCCAGCCGTACAGGCCGTTTCTCCACACCAAAACAACTTTCGCCAACTCACACTCTCTCCAACGGCTAACTGCACTGACTAACCAACTAACTGACTATCCATCAACTAACCGCTTAACCAGGGCTCCCAAATGGTCCGCCAACTGAATACCAATATTTTTTTAGAAAAATTTTCTTTTTAGATTTTTCTTACAAACCGTCCCGGAATCACCTTTGAAAGTTAATTCTAGCGCAAACCTACCATAAACTTTTCTGTTAAAATTTATTGGTATTCAGTTGACGAACCATTTGGGAGCCCTGTTAATACATTTTCGCTCCCTTATTTATAATCTGGGAGACTGATCAACTAAATTTGCTTACGGTTACCGCGAACTCCTAATTAAAAATGCACCGCGGACAATTAGAGTGCTTCTATATTAGAGCTACGTCTTACACCATGTTCACCTTCAAACCATTAGAGAGCCTTTGTAACAAAGTTACTGGTTCCTTACAACTATACAAACGCTATTGCTGTATTATATTTTCTAATGCATCAGACAAATTTTAATGTTAAAGACCAATTATTTTACTTGATCATTACAACTGGATTTATAAAGCACGATACGACGATATGCAATGTAAGAACCCCGCCCCCCTGGAAACATTAGCTAGCTAACAATGTAAGTCTCATCAAAATCCTTTTGGTAGACCTATTTTTAAAGGCAAATCTTTAATAATTAAATTCATCTGAGTATAGAGCTTTCCCCATAATTCTATAATAAATCAACATAGAACGATATATAATATACTAAAACCATGCCTGAGATACTTTTTCATAGTGTTTAATTTTTTCAGCCTTTAGTATCGGTGTAATTTAACTTCAGTTTGCGATGTGCTTTTTCTTCTTTTTAAAGGCGCACGCATCTTTTCATGGTTTACTTATCCAATTTAACGTTCAAATTCCACTTCTGTGGCTCTGTGTTGCACTCGCCTTCTTTGTCTCCTCTTGGTTCATCCCAATTTTGAAGCTTTTTCGTGCATAAATATTTCTCTTCGCTACGCCACTCTCTTAATGTGTTTTAACCAATGAGGCACCGTTTTGCTCTTGCAAGGACTTGTAACTTGTAGGTTCATTTTCAGGGTGTTTCGGATACGATATTTTGAAATTTTCGTTTTTATGTTTATTCAATAATTTTAAATTATTTGTTGCAATTACATTTGTGGCACCATTTCAGCCATTTATATATTTTAGCCTTTGAATTTTTGAGTCAGATCGTCTTTTCGATGTGAGCTCGAATCGATAAGACATTTGGGGCGATCCAGAATTTTGGCCCTTTTTTCTATATGAATATTCTTCTTCTGCAAAGATGAGTCATGCTCATGTTAACATTACTGTGGCTTTCTTCAAGTAAAATTTTACTTTATTGATCTGATGGTCAATTATAAGCTTAAACTTCTTTCATTTCAAGAAATAAATAAAGAATTATTTATATGAAGAAGATTTCCTACTTTTTATTCGATTACAAATCACCATTCAAGTAACAATTTTTTCACTTTTATAATTCTCTACGAGTGACCGTTAAATAATGAGTGTTTATCTCTTAAGTTATCTTATAATAATTTTAATATATATATATATATATATATTTCATCACAACGATGATCTAAAATACGATATGTTTTCATTAAACACGTTTTCACCACAATGCCTGAAAAAAAAATCAAATTAACAATTCTTATCTCATTAAATCCGTTCTTTAGTAGTTTTAAAAAGTCTATTCATTCATAATACGATACACCTAGTTCGTATAACTTACCCCAATTCCTCTTTAACTAAGCAACGTAGAACGAAATGCAATATAGTAAAACGTTGCCTAAAAAAATATTTTACTGATAGTGCAAGTTCCATCGAAAACTATTCAGTAAAAATCGTTATAAACGCCCGGAACCAAATTCCCATTTGCATTTCTTAAGATTTAAACTTATTGTACTCTTAAATTTCAAAACAATTTCATTACCTTTTAGATTACTAATACAAAATCATTATCTATACATGTGCAGGAGTATATTTGGATAAAAACTGGGATTTTATTCGGTATGTTGCGTAATATTACTATTTTTTCATACTATAAATTAAATATTTAAAGGTTTTATTACTTTTTCCATTTTACGGCATTTAATTATTCTGTTTTCATATTGAAACTATTATCTTGGTAATATTAGTCGTTTGAGTAGAGGAGAAAAAATCTTTTAAGCTTTTAGCTTTTTTTCTCACAGAAAACGACTGATTTGTTTATATCATTGAATTCTGTACTCTTGATAACGTAATTCAATATATAAGCTTTTCAATTTTCTTTATCGGTATCCATATTCTTCCTTTTTTTTCTTCCATATTAATTCTTGTAAAATAGTACAAGGCACTTTATTTTATACATAGCAGCTTGTATATTATATGTTTTTGGTATCCATATTAAGTGTAATGGGGAAACTGTATCATTGTCATTTAATTCATACTATCGCGATTTTAATGGTGGTTGGTAATGTTTAAGTAATGGTTATATATATATATATATATATATTACGCTATCGTACGTGGCACAGAAATCGCGATTATTTGTTAATTGTTTAATGGCAACTCCCGAATGAAATGCATCTGATTGGTTATTGAACAGCATTTAATGCATCCCCATACATATAAGGGGGTTACCTTTTGGTGAACCTATTCTGTCGCCAAATGCCGCCAAGTTTATCACCAATTTGGCAATATCTCCATTATTTAAACTAATTCTCTAGATTTTCATTGGAAACCAAAAGGGTTTACTTGCTTACGGAAAATCAACAAATTGAGATAATTTAATGCAACAAAAACTAATATTAGCTTAAGGGATTATATTAATTATATTTAAGAGAGTCCGAGTAAATTAAATAATGAAAAAAAGTAACACGATACAATGCTTAGCATGCTTTCCCGAAGATAAATTTTAAGGAAGACTAAACTATTCGCCAAGGGCAGCTAGTAATCCTATAATGTGCGTAAAAAGGACGTTAAGTTGTTAAGAAAACTGCATTTTAAGCATCTTTATACGTTCATTTCACATATTCCTTTTATCATCTTAAAATTTCAGCGTGACTATCTAATCATTTTTATAAATCAATAACATACCTTCACATTCTATAGAAGAATATATTGATTATTTATGTCATTTCAATCACGTACGACAGATATTTCAAAATTAATTCATAAAATTCCTTGAACCTGAATAAAATCTGAAAAATGCTTTTTATAGCACCTAGTTTAAACACTTACGCAGTATTTTATAATTTGAAATATTTAGTTTCTCGGTCAAATACTTTCTCAAATAGTAGCATAAGGAAATTCTATTAGAAAAAATGGGAAGTATTTAAAGAGAAATTTGAAAAGAAGTTCTTTCAATGTGCTTTAAAAAAAATGAGCAGAAAAACATGAAGACTAAATCCATTACCAGATTTCTTTATCTCAGAGTTCAATTAAACACTTAGTTTAAAGAGAAAAATGGCTTTTTTGGTGCATCAACAGATTGTGAAACAAAGCGTTCTTTGTAATCTTTCTTTGTATCGATTATCCTAAATTACTTTTTATGGAATGTATCTTTCCTTAAAGGAATAATTTCTTAATTGTTTTCCAAATCAAATTCTGAAAAGACAGTTGAATTATTCTAATGTTTATTTTTCAAGCCGTGTATTTAAAAATATTCCCTTTGTTACAATTTAACTTTTAGCAGGTTTTTTAAAACTATAAAAATTTAGTTATCGATTTTAAGGGTGTGTAAGTTTACAGACCTTTCTGATCATTAGTTTTCAAGATATAAATAAGCTTTACTTTTTGACGGATGTAGCTAAAGTGGTGGTACTAACGTCAATATTTGTTAGAACTAAAATCTGGAAAAGAAGATAGAACACTTACGTTTTTGTAGTCATATGTTTATATATTATAATTAACTTCCATTACATACTAATAATTTGTGAGTAATTAATTAATTTCAATCAATGCTAACTGCTTAATATTAACTGAGGGATGAATAAGATCCATTAGCAAGAAATTTCTGCCTAAACGTGAAATAACTACATTAGTATTCATGTTACAAATTGAAATAAAAATAACATTTCTGATAATTTTTTTGTACCAGATTTAAATAAATAAAATTAAATATATATATATATAGGGTGATTATAAAAAATTATCCCAACATATGAGCCTCTAGCTATCATATCGTTGACAGAAATGAATTGAAATTTTGGTTTAAAGTACTTTGATATATGCCCTCAAGAATCATATGAAAAAAAAAAAACACTAAAAGAATAGCAGTTACGGATACAGTGACAGAATTTCGAAAATTTCAAATGACAACAACTACTTTTTTTTAATCTTAATGTGATGTTTATATGGAAAAAACGTAAAAAGCTTTTAAACGGCACATGTAGCATGGAATCACTGTCGCTAGACAGACTAAGAAGCTCTGATCCCAACCTACTGAATACCACTCGAAACGAGAAGAAGAGACTAAGGTATGCAGATTACCTGGTTCGGCGTAAGACACAGTCGCGTCGTGATTGAGCTCTTCGCACTAAGTGAAAGAAAAAAGAGTGTGAAATGCGTGACACATATCTTGCTCTCTTGCCCTCTGAACAACAAGCTTCTTACAAAGAAAGAACAAGGATAAATTGTAACGATTTTTTTAATAAACGAACAATATGCCGCAGAGAAATTGAGTGTGTACCACAGAAAACATGGGCTACGCCGACGCCCGCACGGGACTTGATACTTGAATGTGATAAAACTGGTTGGACATGAGATCAAGCTTGAGCTGGACAACCTTCCGTTACTACCGAGGCACATAGGAAGTCCATGAGACCATAAGGTTAAGCCTCTTGCAAATGCATTCGGTGTTTCACGCGTTCTGCAATTGCCGAAATCTACAGTCCGCAAGATTCTGTGCTTTGTTTTTCTCATGTTTCCGTATCAGTTCCAGCTTATCCAGAGGTTGCAAGTGGATCAAGGGAAGGTCCCCCGATCTCACTCCAATGAATTTCTGACTGTCAGGATACACGGAATACAAAATGTAATAATTTAATCCGCAAACTGCATCTGATATGAAAGATACCATCAGACGTCAAGTTTATCAGATTTCTCATTGCACGGTTCGTGCTTCAGTGCAATTCACCATCCGCCATATGGAAAGTGTCATTCTGTGTTAAGGGAGGTCACGTGAAAAAAATTCTGTAACACAGTAGCATGTTTTCCTTTCTGTTACTTCTCTGTCCTTAACACGTTAAGTGCCACGTCAGTCACCGGTAACAAACACTGGACTTTCCGTTTAAAACGCGTCAATCACCGATGACTGACGATCTAAAATATGATATAAAACTATAAAAATATATATTGTTTTAATTAATTACTGAAAATTTATTTAAAAGTTACTTACCTCTTATTTATTACAGAAAAATACTTCCTTAAAAATTACTTAAAACATTGTAAATTTTTCAGCGTCAGTGTCAGTCACCGTGGTACTCAACGTGTTAACGGTTGTTTTCACTTTTTTTCTTAGTCTGTCTAACGCCGGCGATTTACGTGCTACAGGTACCGTGCTACAGTTATTTATAGTTTTACACAATGAAGATCAAATCCCAAAAAAGTAGGCGTTGCCATTTGCATTTTTCGAAATTTTGTCACTATGACCGCCACTTTTAGAGATCAACTGTGTTTTTAGGGTTCGTACTTAAAAATTAAAAACGGAACCATTATAAGATCACTCCTGTGTCTGTCCGTCTTTCTGTCTGTCACAGCCATTTTACTCGTAAACTATGGAACGTGGAAAGTTCCAATTCGGGGAAGTAATAAAGACCATTGATCCACATATTTTCAGATTAATAAACATTCATAAATATATTTAGTAAAAAAGTAGAGGGGCTAATTATGCTACTTGAAAAAAAAAATATATATATATTTTTTTAACTGACACCAGACAAAAATAAACGAATTTATTAGAAAATGCGAACTTGCTTATTTTCACGTACATGATAAAAGGGAAATTTTAATTAAATATTCTTGGCGCCGTTTGTCTGTTTTGGAATTAAAATTAGGTGTCCGTTTTTTAAGGGCATCGCCCTCGAAAGATTTAATTAGAATGAGTCGCATAAATACTGTGGGATTCGCATTAGTTTGTATTGATTGTATCTCTCAATACGCCTCGAGTGACTTTAAAAGTTAATTAAACACCTATCAGGAAAAACGTGGCACTGACCAAGGCGGCGTTGCAACTTTGAAACCTCAATTCAAAGCTTGCTTAGCACAATGCTAAATTTAAACTTTGAACAAAGGTTTTGTTTTAGCTACACTGTAGAAATAAAGGTTATTACTACGCTGAATTTAGTTTCATGAAAAGCCAAATGAAGTTTAACTATGCACTGCTTTTATTGTCAGTACCGAATTAAGTTCATCATAAACAGATTAGGTTAATATTAAAAAAAGAGTTATACGAATAGCTATATTTGATATTATTTAGGTTCCATATCTCTTTGAACTTTCATGGTATACCCATTTACACTTTTCTAATATATACAGTTATACCCAACCCTACGTTGTATAGTTTTTTACAAAGTCTAATTATTCTTTTAGCAACTTTTTTTTATAATACAATTACAAATTCATATATTTATTCTACGGAACCCTCTGTACGCGCGTAATGCTCGCACTTGACCGTTTATTTTATATAATTCTTGATCGCATACCTCAAAATACTTTAAACCAAACTTTCTTTCAATTTCTGTGAACAGTATGATGTCTAGGGGTTCATCTATCGTGATATTTTTTTAATAATCACCCCGTATGCACTCTATGCCCAAAGGTGAACGGCCACATGCGATTTTAGACGTTTTGTTAAATTTCTAGAAACCTACATGAGTAATTATCCTGAAACTCCAGGTGTGTAAACAGAATAGCACATGCATAGTACAGAATAGTACATTTTTCCGTGTGGATTTTTTTCCGAAACCCCATAGGGGGCCGCCGACGAATTAAAAAACGAATATATTTTGGATAACCCTGTTAAAAACTAATGTTGTAAAAGCATTCAAACTAGAGATTATGATTAAGTGCCTTATCGTAATAAACTTTGTTCATTTTTATGAGGAGAGCATATATACTCGTAGAGAAAGTTTTTATAAAAAAATACCAATTTGTTTGCTTATAATTTGTAGACTTCTTAATATAAAAAAAAGTTTTTTGCAGAAAATATGACAAACAACATTGTACACAATATCCTGCAATACGAATTAAAAAATAATAAAAATTTTATGACAAATGAGCACGTTTACTAAGCAAGGATTCACTTCGCATGCCTGAATGTAACCAAAATATAATTTGCATAATGTGTTAGCTAAATGCATAGACCAACTTTTGTGAAAGTCTCAAAAACATAGTTTGAAAAGTCTGAAAACTATCGTTGATAGAATAAGCTCAAAATCCGTTATTCCCAAAAGGAAACAAAAGGATGAGGGTTTTTTTCCAAATACAGCAGTGCGTGTAATATTGTGTATGCTATATTGTCGCTAATCAATGGATATATGGCTACAGACCCTCATCTTTTTGCGTCACTTTTGGAACAACGGAATTTGAGCTTGTTCTATCAACGATAATTTTCAGAATTTTCTTTTGAGACTTCTACAAAAGTTGCTCTATACATTCAGCTAACACATTATGCACATTATATTTTGATTACGTTCGGGCATGCGCAGGGAAACATTATTTAGTAAACTTGCTCATTTTTCATTCATTTTTTACTATATTTTAATTCTGATTGCAGGGTATTGTGTACACTGTTGTTTGTGATATTTTTTTAAACTTTTTTTTATATTAAGAACTCTGCAAATTATAAGCAAAAAATTTGGGCAAAATTTTAGACTGTTTTTATGAAAACGTAAATTTCTCTTCGAGTATACATGCTATCCTCATAAAAATGAACACAAATTATTATAATAAGCCACTTAATCATAATCTGCTGTTTGAACGCTTTTATTACATTAGTTTTGACAGGATTATCCAAAAGATGTTCATTCATTTTCAATTTGTTGACGGTCCCCTATGGAGTTTCGGTAAAAAAAAAAAAATCATCGCTGAAATGTATGACGTATACTCTGTTTACACACCTGGAGGTTCAGGATAATCCCTCATATAGTTATCTAGATATTTAACAAAACGTTGAAAATCGCAAGTGGCCTGTCACCTTTGGCCATATAGTGTGTATATATATACAAAGAACAGAAAAGGGAGTTGACGGGAGAGCGTTATCGATCATGTATTTAAGTGGAGCTAAACCAAGAAGAATGCTTTCAACTTCTACATCTAATTACGGAACTGAAATTTCATCTTGCGCCACTGCATTCAGATTCTATGCAGATCTTAGAAGTGATCAAATCTCTCTCCTGGATGAAGAACACACCGGAAACCTTTGTCAGCTGTAGTCACAGAATGTGTCGGCCGTACGAAAAAATGTTTAACTATGATAATCACTATACCTACCAAATGATACAGAAAAAAGTTAACAGTGGATCCATATCTATACATAAAATTACTCTTGGAGAGCTGTATATGAAAAAAATTAGTTTGTCGTTGGGTCGTCCATAATTTAACAGAACACCAAAAAGTGGAGCGTGTCAGAATGAGTAAAGAAACCGTAAAATTGTGCAACTGTGCATAGGTTATTTTTTAAATTATAACTTGTTATGAGACGTGCATATGTTTTTTTATGTTTTAACATGTCAATAAAGTACTGTATGGGTCTTTGAAGTTGACATCAATCCAAAAAGTCCTTCCGGCCAGTGCCGGGAGGAAGAGGTAGCTTTCATAATCCTTATTTAAAAAAAGCCAAATTATATCATTCAAACACACGAAGCTCAATTTAGTGGAAACCGAATATAGGAGATTCAATACTAATTTTTATCAATATAATGAATGAGAATTTCGCGAAATTAGTCAGCTTTATCCAAGCTGCTTTTCTTTAAAGTAACATATATTTAGCTGCCAAATTCGGCAATTTCTTAAAGTGCCTGTCATTTTAAGACAACATGGTGGATGAGGCTAAACAGTGAACTTGGTCGAGACCTTAGTAATTGCTGTGCACATGCTCACTCACATCGGAATCGGTTAATATATAGGAGTGCTGTCGCATGCAAAAAATCAGATTTTTCAAAATGTCACCCACAATAGAAATTGAAACTGCTATATCTGAGCCATTTTTAAGGTAAAGACAAACAAAAAATGCTCCTGAATCCTTATATCAAGGTCAAATACTTAAGAAAGAAACCTTTTTCAATTTCTAATTTTTTTGCACCTCACCTTAAATATATATATATTTTTTTAATTTAATGGTCGCCATTTTGAAACAAGATGGCTGATGAATCTGGCCAGCGAACTTGGTCGAGGTGTTGATGTATACTATCCACATGCCTTCTTACATCGAAATAGGCGAATACGTGTGTTATCGCGTGACAAATACAAGATCGTTTCAAAATGTTAGCCATGCTAGAAATTCAAAGTGCTATAAATCAAACATTTTTTAAGATATAAACAAAAGAACAAATTTTCAGAAACAAAAACTGCTCCGGAATCTTTGTATCAAGGCCAAACACATAAAAATATCTTTTTCATTTTCCAATTGTTTAATACCTCATTTTGAATTTTAAATTTAATTTTTTTTTTAAATGGCAACCCTTTTGAAACAAGATGGCGAATGAAGCTGGCCAACGAACTCGGTCGAGACATTGGTATATACTATGTACAGACCAAGTTACATCCAAATAGGTTCATAATTACGCCTGTTATCGCGTGACAAAAATCAGGTCGTTTTAAAATGTCAGCCACAAGAGAAATTCAAAATGCTATTACTCAGCCATTTTTTTTAGATATAGACGAAAGAAAAACTGTTCCGGAATCTTTGTATTAAGGTCAAACACATACAAAAAAAATCTTTTTCACTTTCCAATTTTTTGGTATCTCATTTAAATTTTTTTATTTTTTAATTTTTTTAAATGACCGCCATTTTGAAACAAGATGGCGGATGAAGCCGGCCAACGAACTCGGTCGAGATATTTGTATGTACTATGTACACACCAAGGTACATCCAAGTCGGTTCATAAATACGCCTGTTATTACGTGAGAAAAATCAGGACGTTTCAAAATGTCAGCCACGCTAGAAATTCAAAATGCTATAACTCAGCCATTTCTTAAGATATAGACGAAACAAAAACTGCTCCCGAATCTTTTTATCAAGGTCAAACACATAAGAAGAAAATATTTTTTCAATTTTTAATTTTTTGGTACCACATTTCAAATTTAAATTTTTCTTAAAAATTTAAATGGCCACCATTTTTAAACAAGATGGCGGATGAAGCTGACCAACGAACCCGGTCGAGACATTGGTATGTACTATGTATAAACGAAGTTACATCCAAATCGGTTCATAAATACGCCTTTTATCGCGTGACAAACTTCAGGACGTTTCAAAATGTCAGCCACGCTAGAAATTCAAAATGCTATAACTCAGCCATTTTTTAAGATATAGACGAAACAAAAACTGCTCCGGAATCTTTGTATAAAGGTCAAATACATAAGAAAAAAATATTTTTCTATTTGTAATTTTTTGGTACCACATTTCAAGTTTAAACTTTTTTTTAAAATTTTAAATGGCCGCCATTTTGAAACAAAACGGCGGATGAAGCTGGCCAACGAACTCGGTCGAGAGATTGGTATGTACTATGTACACACTGAATTACATCCAAATCGGTTCATAAATACGCCTTTTATCGCGTGACAAACTTCAGGACGTTTCAAAATGTCAGCCACGCTAGAAATTCAAAATGCTATAACTCAGCCATTTTTTAAGATATAGACGAAACAAAAACTGCTCCGGAATCTTTGTATAAAGGTCAAATACATAAGTAAAAAATATTTTTCCATTTTTAATTTTTTGGTACCACATTTCAAGTTTTAAAATTTTTTAAAAATTTTAAATGGCCGCCATTTTGAAACAAAACGGCAGATGAAGCTGGCCAACGAACTCGGTCGAGACATTGGTATGTACTATGTACACACCGAATTACATCGAAATCGGTTCATAATTACGGGAGTTACAGTGTGACATAGGTCAGATATATATATATATATATCAATTTTGAACGGAGGGTGGTTTCGGGGTCTGGGGGTCATGATCGATGAAAATATACCAAAATTTTTTGAAATCGCTTTCCTCCGAACGGCTGCAATAGGTAGCTTTTTTGTAAAGAAAGCTACCTAAAATAGTGAAAGTACAGCGAGCATTGGAAAAGGTGATATATGCGATTTATTTCAGAAGTACCGGTTCGTCAAAACCACAAATCTAAAAGTTCAGAAGACAATTGCAGCTAACTGCTCTACCAGAGATTTTTTGAGAGGTGAATGTTAGGGACCTCATGCTTCACCATAATTAAGTATTAAAGTTAGCGGACTCATGTTCATCATTACAGTTGAATTTCTTGAGCAAAAAACATGAAATTTATAGAAAATCACCAATTTTTTCTGATCATGCTATGTGCGAGTTCTGGCTAGATTTTTTTTCCTAAAAAAATTACGTGCTCATCCTTTTCATTCGGAAGATGACAGTGAGGATATAAAACCATATTTTTAACAATTACATGAAATGAGTGGCTATAGAGATTTAATCTTTGAAAAATTCGGCTACAAAAATAAATTGATACTGAGGGAACTAATTTCTCCACTCCTAAGACTTGGTAATTTTAAGTTGTACCATTTAGACTTTTCTCAAATATTTCAGTGTAATCTCCATACGTTATAAAAAATATACATTGTAAACATTGAAATTCCCGTTATTTATTCCAATAATTTTAAATGAATCATTTTTGAAAAATGTAATTTAATACAAATAATTTGATGGCATTACCATTTATACATAAATCAACAATGTGTATATCGACAATCCCTATTTGATAATCTGTCTTTTGGTTATTATTGAATTTGACAGGGAAGTGGAATTAAATGGTATTTTATTAAAATTTATCATTCTCTTTCTCCGCCATTTTCATGAAAATTAGCTTAACGCCTCATATTATCTATCTTACATGAGTTTCCATTTAGAGTTTCTCTTAAATAGAATACCTGCATTTTTTTTAATTTATCATTTAACTCCATTATTATGAGATAATTTATGTTGTGTATTCGTTCAGAATTTTATTTTATTGAGAACACTTTATATATATACTAGCAAACCCCGCGGCTTTACTCGCGTAATAGTTCAAATATGGCAAGTGATATTTGCATGATTATTGTTTATTAGGTTTGGTTTGTGTTTATGACGGCCGATTATCAACACGTGGGATATAGGCCCTGGGGGGAGTGTCCTTCGTGGGGGTCTTTCTAAGGGAACCTAACCCGTATTTACGCATGGGAATCCACGGTTTCGAAGAAAACCACGAAAACTCCTAAACGGTTAGGCCGACGGGCGCGATTGGGTTCGAACCCAGCACCTCCCGTCTACCAGCTTCGAGATCAGAACCTCTCAGCCACTGGTGGGGCCTATTGTTTATCAGAAGAACACTTTTTGGAATAATTCAAAAATTACAAATAAAGCCACAATTTGACTAAACTTCATTATGAAACTGCAATAGACAGAAATGAGATTTTATTTAATAAGAAGAGCTAAAACTAATTCCAAATAAATGATAATTTAGAAGGCATTTTGATACTTTTATGCTCCTTTCAGTATTCATTTGAAGTTTTGAATTTTTTAGAAACCATCTTAACACATTTACATCTTTAAATTAACTATTATGTCAAATTCCAAACTTCTTGTCTAACAGTCTACCACCTCTCTGGTGCTAGTGGCACCAACATAAAATGCCGAAACAGAGTTGAAATAGAATGTCTCGAAAAATGTTGAAACAGAGACTGTCACCATGAATTTGGCAACATTAACCTTGAAATCGGTTGCTATTTCCTAATATTATTTAGAAAACGGAATTTAGATGTTTTTAAAGGCTTTATTGTTGTTCCTGACAACCAGGTGGTAGTGACACCGGCATAAAATATAGACCGTATAGGATCAGGGACTATCACTCTTGATTCGCAACTAAAAACTTCTATAATCGGTTAATTATTTCCTGAGATTTCTTAGAAATCGTAATTTAGAACACTTTTAGAAAGCTTTTCGCTCCTTCCCTTCGCTTCACCCCTTTTTAATTTCGAATTTATTTTCGACTGTTCTTAGAGGACATTTGTATTTTATAAGTAACTACCGTGCTATATTTAAAGTTTCTAGCCTCTTCAGGATCACAGAAATCGCTGTTTAGAAAGTTTTTTGCCCTTGCAAACCTCTAGGGGTTGTGGCACGGACATAAAATATAGCTTATGTTTGAGCAGGATTTATCACCATCAATTTGCAACCATTATGTTTGGAATCGGTTTCGTATTTTATACGACTGCATAAAAACCGTAATTTAGAATGCTTATAGAGAGCTTTTCGCTAACTTCATCCTTTTAAATTTCGCATTTTCTTTCGACAATTCTTAGAAAGCATTTGCATCTTTGAAGTAATTATCCTTCCAAATTTAAAATGTTAACTCCCTCCGTAACACAAAAAACGCAATTTAGAACATTTTTTGCTCCTGTAACCCCCAGGTAGTGGTGTCAACAACGTAAAATATAGCCTATGTTGGAGAGGGGACTGTCATCATCAATTCTAAACCATTACTTCTGAAATCGGTTTATATTTTCTGAGATTGCGTAGAAATCGCTATTTAGAACGTTTTTAGAGCGCTTTTCGTTCATTTTCACTCCTTTTAAATTTCAATTTTTTTAAGAAACTTTTCTCAGGGCGCATTTACATCTCATAAGAAATTACCATGCCAAATGTCAAGTTGCTAGCCCCTTCAGTATCACAAAAATCACAATTTAAAATGCTTTTTTTTAAATGCAACCGCAAGGTGGTAGTGACGTCGACATGAAATAGATTCTATATTGGAGCAAAATCTGTCACCATCAATTTCCAACCATTATTTTTGAAATCAGTTGGGCACCTTTTTAAGACTGCGTAGAAATCGCAATTTAAAATGTTTTTTAGAACGGTTTTCGTCCAATTTCACCCCTTTTAAATTTCGAATTATTTAGTAAATGTTCTTAGAGATAATTTATAACTTATAAGTAACTACCATGCATAGTTTCAGTAACAAGAAAATCGTATTTTCGAACGTTTTTTTTGTTCCTCCACCCCATTTAGGGATAATGGCACCGTCATAAAATGTAGCCTATGTTGAAGCAAGGGTTATCACCATCATTTTGACACCATTCATTTTGAAATCGGTTTGGTACTTCTTGAGATTGAGTAAAAATCGCCATTTAGAACGTTTTTTAGAATGCTTTTTGTGCATTTTCACCCCTTTTAAATTTCCAATTTTTTAAGAAATGGTCTTAGAGATCATTAGTATCATATAAGTAACTGCCATTACAAATTTCATGTTTCTAGGCCCTTCAGTAACACAAAAATAGCATTTTTAGAACGTTGTTTGCTCCTGCACCCCCTTTTGGCCAGTGGTACCGACATAAGATATAGCCTATGTTCTAAGTTGGACTAACACCATCAT
This sequence comes from Maratus speciosus, assembly GCA_963932465.1. Taxonomy (NCBI): domain Eukaryota; kingdom Metazoa; phylum Arthropoda; class Arachnida; order Araneae; family Salticidae; genus Maratus; species Maratus speciosus. The sequence goes on from OZ010789.1 coordinate 65,962,538, forward strand.
TTTGATACCATTACTTTTGGAATCGGTTCGGTAGTTCCAGAGCTTACCTCCTACAAATAAACAATTTTTACCTCTTTATAATATTAAAATAGTAAGTATAGTATAGTATAGTATAGAAGTATGGATAGTTAGATATGTAATCTATCGTGATGTCCCGGACCTGTAACAGACCCGTTCGCTTTCTCGGCTGGTGATCGTACAGCCGGCTTTTCATATGGAATGCTATCTTGGGGTAGACAGAGCTGGTGGAATAAATAATTTGGACTTGGGAATCTCTTACTGGATCAAACTCATTTGTTTAGCCATTCGAAATTACAGTCCGATTCGCGAGTCCGGTCGGAGGTCCTCGAGCCCGTTACGTTGGTGATTTGAGGAATTACATAGGGATAGGTTTAGCATGCTTCTAAAATGTGCAAAATCTCCGCTTTTTGTCACGCGTGTTAGCTAATATCTTGGAGCTTGTCATATTTTCTAGCAGAGGACATAGTTGCGACTTTGGGAGGAACATTTCTTTAATTTGTTGAGTAGCTTATGATTGATTGTCCGGGCTCCGATGCCAGAACTGGGCTTAACACGCCCGGGGATGAGCTAATCACACATGACTGCAAAATTTGCAACTCGGTTATTTTTACTCTTAAGGATCGTCCGAAAATGATATCTGAAAGTAATAAGATTTATTACTAGTAAATAAAGTTACAAGGGATAAAACTGGTTTTAGAATGATATTTAAAGTTAGGAGAAACGATATTCGGATTTTAATATAAAATTTTGAAATTTAATTTAATATTTTGAATTTTAAAACGGGTTTTATCTTTTCATACACACACACACACACACACACAGATATATATATATATATATATATATATATATATATATATATACAGTCGAACCCGGTTAAGACGCTCACGGTTAATACGCGATCCCGCTTAATACGCGGATTTTTCCCGATCCCTTGAACATCGCCCATAAGGCTAATATAAAAAGATCACGTTTAATACGCGAACGGTTATGACGCGATCCCGCTTAATACGCGATAAATTTTCGGTTCTTTGAGGGAAAAAATCACGCTTATGACGCGAATTCATTGATCAAGATGCGAATTCCTTCTTTCTTCTCGAGTGTTAACGATTTAGAGGACTTTTATTATTCAGATAAAAAACACTGTTTCCGAAAAAAATTTAATTTACTTAGCAACAGATTAATTAAGGCGAAAATTACTAATTGGAAATAGTGATAGATGTTGGAATAACAAAAAAAAAACCCCGCTAAATTAGCGAAACTGCAATGCTTCTTTGATCTCACCTCCTAACATTCTTTGTCTCTGGCTTCGTATATGTTTTTACTTTAGTAGTAGACCGACAGCACAGGCAATCACCTCATCGAGTTCATGGATGAAATTTTATGAATAGTTAAATCTGGATACGCATATTAAAACGCAATCGGTCTGCCAAGTCATATCTTGGTGGAAAACACCTGAAAACCCGATTTTAGCGGCGGACTCGTAGGTTTACCATTATGTTTTCCTGCTCCCAGTCCTCCATGTTATCATACCTTTTGGTGCAGGAAAACACATTGGTAAATTACGAGTCAGCCGCTAAAATCGGGTTTTCAGGTGTTTTCCACCAAGATATGACTTGGCAGACCGATTGCATTTTAATATGCGTATCCAGATTTAACTAATCCTAGAATTTCATCCGTGAACTCGATGAGGTGACTGTCTGTGCTGCTGGCTCCCGGTCTATAGAGAGAGATGGACGCATTCAGGTTACTTAGACACGTCACAAAAATTATTATGATTAGAGTTATTCATACGTGTTGTTAGAGATGTTTTAAATCTACTTTATATCGCTACTATGTTTTATAATGCATATTATAAGCAACAAAAAATGAAACTCGCAAAGATTAAATACGACTGCGATTGGATAATTCTTTTATGTTTACTTTATTTTTTGCTACATCAATATTTTATAAGGATAGTTTTTCTTATTATATTGATAATGAAGAACAGATTATAATGGTACTCATTATTACAAGTACTAAATAGATTTTTAAAACTGGGTTGTGCTTCAAAGATTTAATATTATTTTTCTTTCTGTTTAAAAAATGAGTCTAGTAGGAAAATTATTCTTGGTTGCAACGCATTAATCGACAATAAATTCATGTTAAAATCTATATTTATTTTCCGTTGTTATTCCAGTTTGTCCTATAAAAAGAAACAATGCGTTAAACTGGAATACAATTAAATTTTCATCTGAATATATGTAAAAGACACAACTTTCGACCGTAAACGTATAAATGAAGCCCAATTCCTACAACATTATATAAATCACGTTTAATACGCGATCCCGCTTAATACGCGACTTTTGACCACTCCCTTGAAACGCGTCTTAACCGGGTTCCACTGTATATATATAGAGAGAGAGAGAGAGAGAGAGAGAGTGTGCTCATAAAAAACTTTGCTGATATATTTTGACCTCTAGTGGCCGGTCCGCCAAACCCATCGAGATGAAATTTCAGATATAGTTATTCAAAGGTATGAGCTCTGGATTCTGTGAAAGGCGACAAAGTAGCACTAATGTTTACGGTTATATGTACAGAAACTCGAAATTTTCGAATGATAATGCCCAAAATGCTCAGCGCATGCGAAATCCTTAAAGCGCGTTGGAACGTAATGTCTATCACAAGAAACGGGCGCGTTATGCACGCACAAAAAATGGTTCTGCAAACGGACTAAAAAAACACTATCGGTTCGCACGGTGGATTTGCACAGGAAAGACAGCAATCGCAGAAAGGATCGCAAGACACCAATAACAGAACGCCATTTGACAGATATTCAACGTAGAAAACGGATAAAAAGCGGGGTGGGAATGTTTGTTCTTCAGTTGGGAGTTCACGGATGCCGATGAAATGACTCTGCCAGAGAATGTTCGTGGAGAACTGGTAAAACTCTATTATCAAAATGGGATGAATGCCGCAGAAGTCTTGCGTGATTACCATCAAAAACCATCACCAAATACATGGCCCATGTACCCCGCACGCTCTGCGCGATTTAGTAAAGAAATTTGAAGAAACTGGCTGCACCAGTGACATATCGCGATTCGGACGACCAACTGTTCCTGAGGACATTGTTATGGAAGTACATCACATACTGATTTCAGGACGCATACAAACTGCAAGAGGGGCAGCTCGTGTATTGGTTATACCGAAAACATCGGTTCTAAATTCTACTGTGCTCTGTAATCGGCATGTTTCCATATAGGTACCAGCGCGTCCAGATGATGTACGCGAGATACCACCAATAACGCACGGACTTTGCAAATGAATTTCTTATCCGATATGATGGCGAAAACGACTGGCCTTTTCGCATATTATGGATGGACGAGGCACATTTCACCTTAACTGGCAACATCGATACCAAAAATTGAGTGCACTTTTCAGAAAAGAATCCGCACGCGGATATGGCACCATTATCTTTATACGACCGCAAAGTTACTGTGTGATGCGGCACTGCTGGCACGATTATTTTCGACCCTTACTTATTTGTGGAAGTGACACCAACTGGTTTTGGAACGTGCTCTCTGACAGGCTCTCTCTATACAGCTATTCTACAAAATTACGTTAAACCAGAACTGCTGCTTTGAAATGCGCTGAATGATATTATGTGGATGTAAGATGACGCATATCCACGTATAGCACTGTTCGCAGGGTCCTGGGCAAGCATTTTGGCAATCGTGTCATCCCACAGCATTTTCCATTTCCGCGGCTTCCGCGATCCCCAAACCCCACTCCTATGGATTTCTGGTTCTGGGGATAACTGAAATCTAGAGCGTACATGTGCGATCTGAAAACTTTGCCGGATTTGAAAGACTACATCAAATGTGAGATTGCAAATATTCCTCATGTTATGTTATTTTCGGTTACATTGTCTACAGTCTTCCGCTTGCAATACGTAATTACCCGTGATGACACCTGTGTGAAAAATGTGGAATCAAATAGGAGTTATCCTTTCTCCGATATGTGTAGTAATCAGTGTTTAGTGTCTTGCCTCTGTCATATGCAAATTTCCTCCGTGCGCCCCAATCGTGTTTTTTTTTTCTTGTTCGCAGAACTGTTTTTGTGCGTGCATATCGCGTCCGTTTTTTGTGATACACGTACCGTTCCAACGCTCTTTAGGGATTTCGCTGAATATTTTGCGACGGGAAAAAATGGGCGTTGCCATTAGAAAATGTCGAGTTTCTTTACCTATAACCATAACCGTGAGCATCACATTGTTGCCATTCACAGAATCCCGAGCTCATGCCTCTGAATATCAATATCTGAAATCTCATCTCGCTCGGTTGAACGGATCAGCTGCTAGAGGTCCATTCATCGCCAAAGTTTTTTTATGACTAACCTGTATATATGAGGGTGTGTATATATAAGTATTTTGTTAAATCGGATGCTTCTAGCTGCAAACTGAAGGTAAAAAATAAATATATATAAAATGAATAGATTAAGTTTTCTTTTACGTGGATTACTGTACAAATTTCGAAGTTTTTTCTTCTTTAGATGTCTGAACAATACATTGTTAAACAATTACAATCAAAATCACCAAATGTAGGAATTTATTTTGAAACTTTCGCTGACTATGCAAGAAAATTAGTTTTAATTCTTTTAAGGAAAAGAACTTTGATAGAAATAAGAAGAAATGTTGATGGAATAATTCTGCATTTTTCAGTTCTATGTGCGATATTGAGTAATATATACAGTAATAATTTTAAAACAAAAAAATTAATTTTTCCTTTTTGAAATTCCTTTTGTGCGCTTTCCATTATATTTATTTCAATAAAAGAAAACTCAAGTAAAATGATAGGGTGCACATGGTCATTTTTTTTCGGTACTCTTTCCAAACAATAACCTTGACCTCATTTAATTCCAGAACCTTATTTATTTTATTTCGTTATTTAATTGCATTACAAATTATGCAATGAAAAAATCAGCCGGAACACGCATCCTGCCATTTGGAAAGATTAGCAACACACCCTAACTTTAGAAAAAGGTTAAAATATTTCTATGTTTGTTCTATAATTTTCTGTTTTTTTAAGCTTTTCTAATATGTAGCATGCGACAAAAGCTCCAAATGTATATGTTTAATTAAATAGCACTAATTTCTTTAATAATTTATATTTATGTACAAGTACATGTTTGTTCAACCCATAAAAAATGAGGTTTTTTTAATTTAAATTTTTACACTTGAATGAAAATTTTGTATTGTTGGCTAGCATTTTAATATATCAAAATCAAAAAGACAAATTTTATGTGAAATATAATATCTCTAAAATCTGCCGATTTAAAAAAATAGAAATATACTTACAAAAATAAAAGTAACCAGTTTCGAAATATCAGTGCAATCCACGATGAAAAAGAAATAGAAAGATACTCGTAATTTACTTTTTTTTTACTTTATTTGACGTATAATTACTGAGTATTTATTTCTTCTTTATGTAAAATACTTTGCATCCCATTTATCTTGCCTTATTCTCGATCATCCAATAACTATCCGTCTAGATTTGATCTGGGATATACATATTTCCGGATATTATTTTCTGAGTGAACGAAGGCGAATTAGCCTAGGCTGACTTATTCTTCTCCATTGGAAAAGAACAATAAGAAGATTAGTCTGATAAAAATTTATCTGATTAGGAAAATAGCTAATATAATACAATATGGAGATAAAATTCAATAAAAATTTTAGATTGAAATAAAAATATTCATCGATTAAGAAAATCCAGTAAAGTTTGGAATTTAATGTATAGGAGAAAATCCTATTTCTCTTTTTATTGGCAACTAACGGAATACTTGAAACATAATTGGAAAGAGTGTTTGCTGAGATCAATTTACTTTATTGACTAATGGGACTTTAAGTTGTTACAAAAGAGTGTTTATTTTATTTAATTATTCAAGAATAGGTTTTTCTGCATTTTCTTTTCATTTGATTCCTATATAGAGAAAGTTTGGGCATTATGCAATGGTCGGGGAATATGGAATATTTTAATATCTAGCCCATACGGTGTACCATCCAAGAGTTAAATTGCCAAATGACATTTTAATACTCCCATAAGGCGTGGCGATGAATTTTATCTGGATAGCTGTTGTTGGAGTGATTCAGTGAAATCAAATCGTATTCTCAATTTTTGCAGTTTTTAGCAGGTAAGTTTTATTAAATTTGTATTAATTATAACCCTCTGTGTCAGTGACATTAATTTGATTTGAAAATTAAGTTGAACAGTTATATTTACTGCCGTGTTAGTCAGTTTACCTCTATGCTGACTTGTTGATGAGTAAAGGGATTATTTGTTTTTAAGATATAACGTTTCATTGGAGTGGGGTTTCTTGATTCTAACGTATGTGCTTGCATGATCCACCTATTTCATCATTTCTTTAAGGGGGCTCAGGACTTGATCGATACCGAAAAACATGTAAACAGAGATCTCGCTTCAAATCCATATAAAAACAGAAGTATTCAATGGAACTAATTTAAACTTTCTGATATTTTTAAGGTACGTTTGTAGTCTTATAAAATTATAAAATGAAGTACTTCAATGTAATGAAAGAAAAAATACAGCAAAATCTATATAACACAATTTTCCAAAAAACAATTAGGCTTCATATCACCACCCGCAAGATATCTTAACGTTGAATTGACATAAGAACCCAAATTGCTTTAAAATGATCAGAAAATTTTACTCTATAGAATGAATTAAGGATATAACTATCACGCAAATGAAACCTTATTAAAAAACTCTCAAATTTGAAAATTAAAAACCCCCTAAAAATACAAGTTTTTTTTTCCTTATAAATACGCAAAATATTAAGCTATCTAAAATATATTAATTCATTCTATAGACAATGACGCTGTATGCATGCGAAAAAAATTTAAACCATTCCATCAAGTAGCTTTTTTTTTAATCTTATGGGTAGTCTTCAAAAATCAAGCTTTGAGAAAACGCGACTTAAAGTTGCAATTAAATGGGTGGGGCTATGAGAGTGATTGTTACACAAATGCTTATAACTCCGTTAAAAATGCAAATATTTTTATGCGGTATTTTGCACTGTGTTCAGAAGTATTTGAATAATAAAAATAGATACTAAAAAAATCAGTTTTTTGAATAGTTTTCAAGCCCTGAGTCCCCTTAACTTTCGTAAACCGAATCTTCCTGAATACACAAATGCTTATAACTCCGTTAAAAATGCAAATATTTTTGTGCGGTTTCTTGCACTGTATTCAGAAGTAATTTAATTAACTTTCGTAAACCGAATCTTCCTGAATCCTAATTAACGCGGTTCTTTTAAGCAGATGTGCATTAATTATGTTTATGTTGTTGATTAGTTGGTATAAATCCGTCAATAGTCTTAACCTTCCGTCTACCAGACGGGTCCATTGGACCCGACATGTACATTCAAAATATTTATTCAAACCAGAAATTTCTTCAAAACAAACTAAATGTATAAATCAGACAATAATAAGTTAAAAAAACAAATTAAATAGTTTTAAGTAAAAATTCTGGTGTAGAATGTTTTTATAAAACTTGAGTAAAATTTCCGGTAGTTCTAGGGTTAAGTATCGTCGGAATTGGACGGATCTTGGCTTGCCTTTCTTTGAAGCAGGATCCATTACTTATAGCACTCAAGCCCCTGTGTTGTACAGATAGTTGTAAGAACGTTTTTTTCTGGACATTCGGATAAATAAGCAGATGGAAAAAGCTCTTTTGCATTAAAAAAAAAAAGCTGTAGAATTCCGTTATAATGTACAAAAACGCATACACAATCTCTCAGATTCAGAAGATTAAAAAAAGTACCTGTAGCTCAAAAAGTAGATTTTAATGGAAACAAGAGAAGACACACAGGTGTAATAGTAGGGATAGGCGTCGCATTAGGGTAAATAACACTGTTTCTATGGTGAAAGCTAATATTGCATTAATAAGTAAACGAAAAGTCCTTTTTAAATAAATAACACATGGTTTTAAATGTCAGTGTCTTCGATCATTTTACTTAATCAAGAATACATTTTCGTGCATCTAAAATAGAACAATATTCACTAAAAGGACCTCAATCGTTTCTTTTGAGACGTGCGTCCCTAGCTTGGCCCTATCTTCACCCTCTAGTTATAGGCGACTCTGTTAGATTTGTGGTGCTTTTTTTTTTTATTTCATCAATTCTTAATGCATGAATAGTAATAACTTACAATAATAATTAAACTCTTTTTCGGCTTGGTGAGTGGTGCTAGGTCACCACCACCACAAACTTTCTTGAATTCTGATTGCGTAAAGTAGAGAATAAATAAAACAGTAGATGAAATAGTAGATCAGGAAATATATATATATATATAATATTTTTTTTTTTCATTTATCATTTCCATAACAAAAAGTCAAGTTTGACTTATAATATCCAGCAAAGTTTTGTCTAATTTTTGATCTGAGCAATTTTATTTCAACTAAAAATATATTTTTGTGCTTGCTTTTTTTTCTTCTAATCTTTAAGAAGTAACTTTAAAAATCTATATCTGAATTATATTGCCAAACATATATCTCAGTTACACATTAGCAATTAGGAATAGGAATTACAATACATTTCTCAGAACATGGAGTTGCAGAGATCCGGATATTTCTTTTTTTTTCTTTTTTTTTTTTTTTTTTTCAAGATAGCACTACAGCATCCCTGTTCGATATTGTAAAGTAAAATTTAACAATTAACGTAATTGGGCAATTATACATAATTGAACAATTATACATAATGAGAAATTTTATGGCTGCCGGTAGCAGTGGAACGGGTGCGGTAAATTAAAGGCAACAGATTTTGAAAAGTATGTCTCGATATTATTATATAACTGCTGATTTAACCAAAGTTTTTAGTATCTTTTAGCAAAGCTTCGAATTAAGAATCTGACTGAAATAATATTCCATAGGCAGATGCAACGCGAAAAGAAAAATGAATAAAATGGCTGTGAATAATATTCTTTGTATTCTTTTCTTTTCTTAGAGAAAATAGTAGAGCTATTTATCTGGGAACATTGTTTTAATACTTAAAAGAGAATTAGATTAATTTAACACGTAGCTATACGAAAAGAAATACAGTAAAACCTCCCTAAAGCGACCACTTTCCGTTGCAATAAAAATTGGTCGCTGCGAGAGGTGGTCTTTTAATGGAGGTCATGTTTAAATCTAGATTTTAATTGTTGAAAAAGGGTAATTGTTATTAGGCCCAACTACAATTACCAACTACAATTAATGTTACTAAAATTTATATTTCACATTAGGAAAGAATACGAAAATTTAAGTATCAAAACAAAAGTTAATTACATAAGTTAATTAAAGCAGAGTTTAAAAAAAAATACATTGACGTTTGCTTCGACTTTACGATTTTATCATTTATAACTTTTATTTCCAAGTGCTTTCGAAGTTCAGTAAATAAATGCAATTTTTTTTGGACGGAAACAAATTATGACGATTTCATTAATTTATCTACTTCTTTGAGAGTTGACAGAATAGGGCAGGTGATATTATTGACCGTCATCCTTACTTTGCCGTCAGATTTAAACTCATTGCCTAAAAAGGCACAGCGGGTTTAAACACTTAAAAGTTACCGGAATAAATAAAAATTCTAAACTTAGTTTAGAAGTTTGATAAATAATACGCTCCCTGGAATTATTATTCTGATAACACCTTCTTCATCGACCAGGAAAAAACGGAATTTGTTTTTTCCTCAAAGATATTGGCAACTCATGGAGGGAGTTGAACTGGGGTGGTGTCTGAATAGAGGCAAAATTAGTATTGAGCCTATGGTATTAAATTTAGTTCCATGACAAAATGGTCGTTCAGGGAGGTGGTCGCTTAATGGAGGTGGTCGCATAGGGAGGTTTCACTGTACAACGACACAGACTTGTCTAGATAGTTAATATTAATTTTTACCTATATAGGGATATATTATCAACTACATATAAAGACTAATATAGGTGATATCAAACGCTATCAAACCCTGATCTGCAGATTTACTTGTTACAATTTACTAAGAGACAATACGGATCTTTTATACAGTGAATATCTTTTAAAAATCGTACTCATTTCTGATATTAACTTTTATGTATAATAATATCTATTATACATATAATTTCAAGGTTTTAAATAAATCGTTATTTACTCAAAGCTTACTATAAAAATTTATTTTAGCAAAAAGTAGTAGCAGAACAGAAAGTAAATGAAGGTAAGACAACAGATTTGAATTTTTTTTTTAATCAAATGAAAATTATTACATAAATGTTGCTATTGTTTTAATTCGATGAAGTAAATTCCTAAACAATATACCTTTATTAGCTTTGTTCAAATAATTTCAACAAGATTTATCCAAATACTTTAAATCACACTGTGCCCAGAATCCGATTCATACCTTTTATGCGATTTCTATATTTCAAAAATTTAAACCTAAAGAAAATTGAAAACATAACATTAAGTATAAACAAAGGATTTATAGTCCATAACGGGTAACGAATAAAGGGAATATATTTTATTATTATCTCATGACTTTACTTGTTTGATGACAGAAGAGAAGAATTGAAAGTTTCATTTCCTATGTTAAAACAAAACTCAAAGATTATTTTGGGAATTCATCGATCTCAATTTTGGAAATGGCTTTTCGTTTTTACTTTAATCTTTCAAATGAACCGTGTTTTCCCCTTTACAAATGAGGTTAATAGATCGAAATACGACCCGTAGAGCAATAGACTTTAGAATTTCAATATAGTTAATATAACAAATAGGAATCCATAGAAATAAACATTTGAAAGATATTTCAGTAATGATGTAATTCAAAATATATAATTTGTGTAATTTTTGAAATTGTGTGACTATACATCTGAGTCTACAAATAATCTACGGTCATCTCGGATATTATTAAACATACGTATATATGAATATGTTTATAATATGATTTGTATTATTATAATTTTATTAACGATTTTTGTCAACTGTTTTGGTTAAGGTTTCACTTTTTATTTTTTTAACTTCTGCTTTTTTAGTTTTCTTAAATAAAATTAGAATGAAATAATAACTATCTTTATAGTTTCTAAAAATACGGTATTCCTGAGAGAAACGATTTAATTGTGAAACGTAAAAACAGAGATAACGTAAAAGATACGATAAGTTTTTTCTGCACTTTGCAAGTTGTTATTTACTTTACATTGAAATTATGTAACAAATAAATCATTTTTATATCACATACATTTCCCTCAAATCTAGGAAACACATATGTTTCACATTGGGTTTTTTTATCTATTTCAAATTATTTGTGAAGACACGGAAAGATTTTCTTTAGCAGTACGTAATTCTGGAGTTCTATATTACTTTTGTTTAAATGTTTCTGCCATACCACGGATGGTTTTAGTGATGTTTAACGTAATTTGTTTGCAAAGTCTTATTATTCTCATGTTTGTTTTAGTTTATATTATACATATTTAATATAATATCGCTTTTGTTTTCATTTTAAAGTGAAATATTGCTAATCAAACTATCCTCAAACTCGTTCAACCTATTCAAAAAATGTCTCTCAATACTCCAAAAGAGACAAATGTAGGAAAATATAATATAGCCATGAAAAAATGTACAATATCCTCTTCAAGTTACCCACAATTCCGGAAAGCATTCTTTATATTCCGAAACTTTAGAAACCTATATATTTTCACGGTTTAGAGAAACATTTATAAAAAGAAATTTTCTATTGCGGCCATTGATTTTCAGAAATGTTTCCAAGTCGTTTTTATAATGCATTAATAAGTTTTATCAATCCGTAAATTAGAGTTCTCGGTTTCTATCCAGTCTCAAATAAGCATATATAAATATTCTTATGTACTAGAATCATGTTTTACAGGAAAACATGATAATTTGACAGCGTTAATATTAGTTTTAAATTTCACATTATTTTGTTATCCTTACATATACAAATTCAGTTTCTCTGATGAAAATGTTTTTTGAGAATCGATAGCAACTAAAAATCAATATTTCAGAAAATTTTCAGAAAATTAACAATAAGTGTTTTTCGAAGAAGAGACGAAAAGTTTTGTTCGAGGCACTTTTGTTGAGATTTATTTATTTTGACGCTGTTTGCAAGGAGAAGTGCCTTTTTCTAAATACTCTGTGAAATAAAAATTTCGATCTTTCCAACAAAGTTTGATTTGAGAGTAACACCAAGCTTAAAGTTAATAAATAATAATAAGTATTTTTTTGTTGATCGATATTTTTGTTAGATGCACTTATTTATTTATTTTGACAGTTTTTATCCAATGATAAGGATCAAATGCATTTTTATAAAAAGCTCTAACTTGGTTTTTTTATGGGTGTCCGGGACACAAAAATCTTTAAATTTTCAATTTTTTTATTAGATTAAAAATTTCTCTTCCGTTTTCTGCTTAAAATGATGTTTAAATCATGTTTCTATCTGAATTAGAACAGCAAATATAATTTTTTTCGTTTTGGTTTTCAAAATCTGCCTTTCAAGCTATGGTTGTCAAGGAAACGAGTTCTCGTGAAATTGCGTTTTTCTTCATGATAGATTTTTTCACCATTTCTCATATTTAAATTCTTATAACTCGAGAACCGTTAAAGATACGTGGTTGAAACTCGGAACATATCTTTTTTCAATTATTTTACTTTAATTTTGAGCCAGCATATTTGAAAAAAAATATTTACTTTTGAAAATATGATTTTTTTTAAAAGTTGCACCACTTTATTTGTAATTTTCTCATTAAATATTTTTAATTTTTTAAAAATTTAATATTTTTAAAATGCTGGCTTTAAATTAAAATGTATGTATTTCTGTTTATTTAAATGAAAAACAATTTAAATTCTACAAATAATATTTCGAGTTATAAAGATTTTAAGCTATACCACTTTTTTTCATAAATTTAAAATTTTTATATTTTTAAAAAGAGCTATGAGAAGTTTTATCATTTGATTTTGTTTACAAATGATATGGTTAACCATCACAAAAATATTCAAAATTTTAACTCAATAAATAAAATTTTTTTAAAAATGTGTCCCGGACCCCCTTAAACACAAAAGTCGATCTTTACCTGTGGGATGAAAAACATTTTATCCAACTAAGAACTACGACATAACTCCCTTAATGTTATCTCTTAAATTAATAGGAATTACAACAAAATTAGGTTCTTGTATATTTTTTAGTTATTTGGGAAAGTGATGTTTAAGTTTTTGATATTGTGATCTTCATAACTCCCTTAACGTTATCTCTTAAATTAATAAGAATTACAACAGAATTAGGTTATTGTATATTTTTTAGTTATTTGGGAAAGTGATGTTTAAGTTTTTGATATTGTGATCCTTTAAGATCGCTATACCTTTTCAGATATCGTTAACTAAGTTAGAAGTGCATTTTCGGAAAATTAAGTGTTTTTGAAAGAAGAAACGAAAAGTGTTTTTCGATAGCCTTTAGTTGAAATTTCTAAATTATAATTGAAATTTCTAAATTAATGATAATAAGTGCAGTTCTATAAGATATATTTGCATTGCCGGGGTACAAGATTAATAAATACTTTTAAAGTTTCGTTTTTCTAATGAAAAACACACTGAACAAATGAGTCAGATTTTTAATATTGTCAATTGAAAATCTCATTATAAACATTTTCGTTAATTTGATTAATACTTTTCAAAACACCCCTTTAGCGTGAATGAAAACTATAGCTACTAGATGGGTTAAAATAACTTATTGCAACCGTAAGTTTCATTTTCCACTAAACAGCTGTTTTAAACGTAAAACTTTATTCTTCTCTGTCTGAAGAAAAATATTTTATCAAATTATGAACTCTTTTTCTGAGTTATCGCCCAGAATAATAAGAATTCCAAAAAAAAATATTGTACTAGTATCTTTCTACTTATTTAGGAAAGTGATATTTAAGTTTTCGCTCGTGAGATGTTCTAAGCCACCCCTTTACTTTTGCAGATATCTTTGAAAGTTAGAATTGCATTTTCAGAAAATATGCGATAAGTGTTTTCAAAGAAGACACGAAAAGCGTTGTTCGATGCACTTTAATTATAATTTCACTTTTTCCCCAGTGATAAGGAAGGAATGTATTTTTCAGAAATTTTTGGGAAATAGAAATTTCAATGTGTGCAACGACAATAGATTCGAAATAACACAGTGCTTTAATTTATAAATAAATGATAGCAAGTACAGTCCTATAAATATATTTACATTGCCAGGACACAGAATTAATAAAAATATTTTAAAGTTTCATTTTCCTAATGAAAAAATCCCTGCCGGCCCGGCCTACAGGCAGAGGTAGATTTCGAAGTTAAGTATACTAATTTCACCAACAAAAACTAAATCATTATTACATATAAATCCACTTTAACAGTTTTATCTGTCTGCTTTTGACGAGTTTTTATTTCCCTTTTATAAAATAGCTGGTTTTATCAGAATCATCTTAAGGCGATATTAAAAAAAATATTTTTCCATACTCAACAACTCGAAATTTTCTGGCACATTTTCAGATTCCTTTTTAATATATATATATATATATATATATATATATATATATATAAATGAAACATGCTGACGTGATTTTTGAAAAGATTTATAAGCGACCTGTGTTTTTATTTTTCTTTCAATTAATTAAAACTTGATTAATAAACAACTATTTTCTCAGCAGAGCAAGATTTTTCGTTTCTAACACAATCGCTTCGGGAAATTCTGTTCAAAATGCTACTTTGACATCATTTTTTGAAATATATTCTGCCTCTATCAAAAAATCGATCATTACTGTACATTATATAATTTCTGAATAAGAGAATCTAGCAACTGGATGCGTTTGAGAGCAAAAATGAATTTAAAAATGAGTAAGAAAATAGACAGTTTGGATTTGAATGCACTCTTAATAAGATGATTTTTTTCTTCAACCGCTATGTATTTTTAATTTGTTTTTGCTGTAAGAATTGGCCCTATCAAAAACTTGTCTATATAAATGTTGAAGACAATATTAAGAAGATATATGATAAATTCATGGAGATTTTATATCTTGTGAATTGACGGAGTTATGAAAATTTTTCTTCTTCAACCCCACTTTTTTGTTTTCGTTTTAAATATTTTTGCGGTACGAATTGGTCCTATAAAAAACTTGTGAATGTTAAAGATGTAGATAATATTAAGGAGATCCATAATAAAATTATTGGATTTGATATCGTGAGAATTGACGAAGTAAGGATTTTTTTTTTCTCCCAAAAACCCTATTTTTTGCGCCCCTTGAGCCCATTTTTAACTTTATCAAAAATCTGTGATACATAAATTTTTGGCCATATTTTTAAAAGTAATAAAAACTTAAAACTGATTTGATATGTACAAAAATTAAGAAGTTATGGGGGGTTTCCTGTTTTCACAAAATCCCTCCCTATTTCCATCCCCTTTGTCCGCTTTTGCCCATTAACGAACTTGACCGAGATTTTATGTCCCTTGATTTTATGTATCAGTTTGGAAGAGATTTGTGCAGAATTGCGGAAGTTATCGTGTCCAGAAGAAAGTGATAACACAATTGCTTCGGGAAATTCCGTTCAAAATGCCCACTTTGACATCATTTTTTGAAATATATTCTGCCTCTATCAAAAAATCGATCATTGCGGTACATTATATAGTTTCTGAATAAGCGAATCTACCAATTAAATGCGTTTGAGAGCAAAAATGAATTTAAAAGAGTCAGAAAATAAGCAGTTTGGATTTGACTGCATCCTTAATGCAATGATTTTTCCAACACAATCCGCTTCGGGAAATTCGGTTCAAAATGCCCACTTTAACAGCATTTTTAAAAATATATCCTGCCTCTATAAAAAAATCGCCTATTACGGTACATTATATAGTTTCTGAGTAAGAAAACGTACCAATTGGAAGGCCTTGAGAGCAAAAATGAATTGTAAACTGAGTCAGAAAATACGCAGTTTGGATTTGAATACACGCTTACTTAGATGATTTTTTTCTTCAACCGCTATGTATTTTTAATTTGTTTTTGCTGTAAGAATTGGTCCTATCCAAAACTTGTCTATATAGATGTTGTAGACAATACTAAGAAGATATATGATAAATTCATGGGGATTTTATATCTTTTGAATTGACGGTGTTATGGATATTTTACTTTTTCAAACCCCCTTTTTGTTTTCGTTTTTAATTTTTTTTTGCGGTACGAATTGGTTCTATCAAAAACTTGTGAATATAAAAGTTGTAGAAAATATTAAGGAGATTTATAATAAAATTAATTGGAATTGATATCTTGAGAATTGACGAAGTTATGAATTTTTTTCTCCCAAAAACCCTATTTTTTGCGCCCCTTGAGCCCATTTTTAACTTTATCAAAAATCTGTGATACATAAATTTTTGGCCCTATTTTTAGAAGTAATAAAAACTTTAAACTGATTTGATATGTACAAAAATTAAGAAGTTATGGGGGATTTTCTGTTTTCACAAAACCCCTCCCTATTTCCGTCCCCTTGGTCCAATTTTGCCCATTAACGAACTTGACCGAGATTTTATGCTCATTGATTTTATGTATCAGTTTGGAAGAGATTGGTGCAGAATTACGAAAGTTATCGTGTCCAGAAGAAAGTGAGATATATATATATATATATATATATATATAGATAGATAGGTAGATAGATAGATAGATAGATAGATAAAGTTTTTTACTGAGGATGCTTTTGGGTTCTAGGGGTCATGATTGGTGTAGATCTGCAAAAATTTTTCAGAAATTCCAACATAGGAACGATCCCAATAGGTAGTATTTCATACGAAATCTACCTAAAAACAAAATAGAGTAGAGGAAGCAGATTTTAAATATTATCGATTGAGAATCGCATTATAAACATTTTCATTAATTTGCTTCAGATTACGCTCGGAAATCTATTCTATTTTTTCCTTTCTCCGTAAAGCCACTTTTGGCGAATGGGAACTTTAGCTGCAATATTTGTTAAAATAAACTATTACAACCTCAAGTTGCATTTTTATCTAAACAGCTTTTTTTAAACATAAAATTTTATTCTCCTCCATCGGAAGAAAAATATTTTACACAATTACGAGCTCTATTTCTGAGCATAAACGTTATCGTTAACCCTTAAATGCCTGATTTTTCAAAAATCATTATGTTTTTGGGCTTGCATTTTTTAAATAAATCATGGGAAAAATACTTAAAAAAATCATATTTTGTTCTAGGTATGGTTTACGGTTAAAAAACAGTTTTTTACTAGTCGGCAATACTGGTCTTTAATTGAAAAAATAATTTCCCTTGATAAAATTCTATATTATTAAACACACAAGAATTTTCGGCACTATAATAAGAAATAAATTTTACTTGCTCACTGCAGAACAAAATAGTGTATTTCGCAAGCTTCCAAACAAAACGAAAAGAACAAATATCAGCAATTGAAAAAATAAATCGATCTTTATTCTTAAACAGCACAAGTGTTGCCATCTACATGTTAAAAATCGATTTAATAATATTTTCAGAATGTATTTTATTGGCAACATTAGGCATTATAGCTTCAATATTATTCTAATAGTATTTCAGAGCCTAAATTGGGTATGTTGCCGAAAAGCAACACCCGGCTTTAAGGGTTAAGATTTATATGAATTCCAACAAAATATTGTTCTAGTATATTTTCTACTTTTTTAGAAAATATTATTATTTAGAAAGTTTAGGTTTTTGCTATAGAGATCCGTAAGCCATCGATCTATCTTTCAAGATATTGCAATCTAAGTTAGAACTGCATTTTCAAAAAAATTCCGATAAGTGTTTTTGGAAGAAGAGACAAGGTTTTGTTCTATGCACTTTAGTTGAAATTTATTTATTTTGACACTGTTTTCTTCAGTGATAATGAACAAATGCATTTTTTTTTTTAATTTTGGGAAACAGAAATTTCGATCTTTCCAATAACGATGTATTCTAAAGTAACACCAGGAGTAAAATTATCAATAAATAATAATAAGTATTGTGTTGTTGATAAATATTTTTGTTCGATGCACTTCAGTAGTGAGTTATTTATTTTTGCAACATTTTATCCTTTGAAACATTTGAAAAGGAAAAATGATTTTTTGTAAAAATTATAGGAAATAGAGATTTTGAATTTGACCACAGATGTAAATTCCGAAGCAGCTCCAGGATTCAAGTTTTAAGTAAATAAAGGGCAATAAGTATTGTGTTGTTGATAGATATGTTTGTTCGATGCACATTTGTGGTAATTTATTTATTTTGTCAGTGGTTTATGATAAGGGAGGAATGCTTTTTTGTAAAAAGCACAAAGGCTTTTTTAATGTAAAACTTGTTCTTTAACGATCCGAGGAAACAAAAATTACCCAACTGCAGGCTCCATTTCTGACCATCCAAGTCATCGATTTTTAAGAATTCCGACGAAATATTGTATTTCAAGAATGTTTTCTACTTATTTGCAAAGTGTTATTTAGGTTTATGCAATTGAGATCTTCTAAGCCAGCCATGCTCACGCATGTGGCCCGGCTACCTTTTATATGCCGCCCGAGACACATAATCATTAATCCATATTTATAAAATTAATTAAGATGTACATAAAAAGTAATGATTATCGCTGTTATTTTATATATTTTCCTGGGACAGCAAAATCTGTCCTGTTATTTATAGTTAGTATAAAATTATGTTAAAGCAACTTAAATGCCTTTTTCTCAGTCAAAAACACTTTTTACATGACTTTATAGTCTTATTTGTGCTACAGAGTAGTATATATATCTGAATCGTCAACACTTATCACAAAATAGCCCAAAATTAATTAAATTTGCAATGTATTTCTTCAAATAAAAAATAAACATTTTTGCATTGATCCAAAGATTTACATTAGAAAACTTCCTAATTTATTTTTTATAGAATTTGAAAATTCTGTATTATTATATTTTTAGTTTTATACTTATTATATAGCTAATACTGCTTTTTAGGGTTTGGTGTTTGTCACGGAAAAAAAAAAATAGTTCCAAAAATTAGTTACATTTCGAAACAACAAACTTCCCGTTCATTTCAACAACATTTGCTATAAAATCTACTACGAAGTTTATTCTTTTGAAATAATTGTATTAAAACATTTTGGTAAAATTTCTTCATTTCTTCTTTCCATGTTAAATCTTACTTATAATATTAATTTTGTTACACTACTTATGTTAACTTACTTTTTTAATTACTCGTTTTTTACCTTTTTATATATGTATTTTGGCCCGCCTAACGTCACAAACCACTATTTGCCGCCCGCGAGAAATAAAGGTTAAATATGGCTGCTCTAAACCATCGCTATGGCTCTTCATATATCGAAGACTGAGATACATGTGCATTTTCAGAAAATTTCCGATAAAGGTTTGTGAAAGAAGAGACAAAAATACATTGTTCGATACACATTACTAATAATTTATTTGTTTTGACACTGTCTTTTCAAGTGTTAAGAAATAAATTCATTTTTGTAAAAAGTTCGGGGAAATATAAATATTTTGATTTTTAGGAACGACGATGGATTCTAATGTAAATCTAATCCATGCTTAAAGTTAGAAATGAAAAGTAGTAAGTATTGACTTGCTGATTGATATTTTTACATGTCTCAGGGTTGTGATTATGAAATACTCTTTAATCATTTGCTCTTCTGGTGCAAAAATAAAATTAAAATATTATTCAGATTTTTTATGTTTTCGGTTAAAAATCTTATTACAAATTTCTTCGTTAAATGTCAATAATCGGATGTTTCGTCTTTCATGATGAAAGTTGTTTTCTGTCCCATGAAGATATTTCGAAAATTAAATAGTAAGAAAAAAAATATTATGTTTGTATTTAAGAAATTCGGATTCAATTAAAATTTAATAAAATGTAGTAAAATTGAATAAGTGATTTATAAAAGAAGTCGTTTTATGGTATTTCACAATGCTTTAGAAAAATAAATAAAGTGATATTTCGACATATAAAATTGATAAGTATTGATTTATCATATATCTAATACCATTTCTCCAACGGTTGAAAACAGTAGCTAAGCAATCGCTAAGAAGTTATGATAATTTTCAACCCCAAGTTACTTTTATAATGCATTTTGTACTGAACAGATTTTTTACCCGACAGCCAAGAAGGGTTATGTGTTTCACGCGTATATGTGTAAGTGGATTTCTTTATACCCTCGAAACATCCCAACGGCTGGTGGATTTTAATAAATGAGGTCTCTATCGATTCGTCTTAACCGTCCGATGATTATAGGCTAGGTTTTGTTTTTATAAATTCAAAATGGCGGTAGAGACGAAACAAATTACGCACCCTATTGAGTGGCATACTATTGGATAGGTCTTTCAAAATGAAGACGATGATTCATTGACTATTTTACAGTCAGAAGCTCCGCTTAAATATTACAGAGCCTGGAAGTTGTGTAGGTAGGATCTCTAACTTTACTGTAACCCCATATAACTTTACCCAACTTCATAGGCATCTATAGGCCTTATCAAAACAGTGTTTATAGTTAGGAACTAACAATTAAACACAACTTAAACATCATCAATACAAGCAAATTAAAAAAAAAACAGTTACGTAATATAAAAAATAGTTTCACATTGATGAAAAATAATTAATTAGTTCGCTTTTTACGCAGTCGGGTTTTTTGATTTTTCAAATTTAATTTTTATTAAAAACGTAAAACTTGATCTTTATCTATCGGAAGAAAAATATTTTATCCAACTATCTGAGCATCAATGTTGTCGCTAAGATTTATAGGAATTCCGACAACATACTTATATATTTTTTTCTACTTATTTAGGAAAACGATGTTTAGGTTTTTGATAGTGAGATCTTCTAAGCCATCGTTATATTTTTTAGATATCGTAGACTAAGCTAGAAACGCATGTTGAGAAAATTTCCGATAAGTTTTTTTTGAAAGAAGAGACGAAAAGTTTTGTCGATACACATTAGTAATAATTTATTTATTTTGACATTGTTTTATACAATGGTAAAGAATAAATGCATTTTTGTAAGCAGTTTGGAAAACAGGAATTTCGATATTTCCAACAACGATATATCCAAAAGTAACACCAGGATTAAAGTTATAAATAAATAATAAGAAGAATTGGGTTGTTGATAGAAATTTTTGTTCGATGCACTTTGGTTGTAACTTATTGAGTTTGGTAAAGTTTTTTTCCGTGATCAGGAAAAAATAAATTTGTGTAAGAATTGTGGGAAATACAAATTTTGGAATTTTGCAACAGCAGTGGGTTCCAATATAGAACCAGGCTTACAGTTATATAGATAGTAAAGCGAGGAGAGTCTGCGCACCCTTCAAAAGAATAATAATAAAAAATCTAAATATTAATATTTTGCTAAACTATGCATGAATAATTTTGACTTCATTTGTTTTTTATGCATTTCCATTGTTATTTTGTTGTTATACTGTAAATTAATAGAACAGCAGTAATAAAACCAAGAAAACTATTTTGCGCAATCTCTCCTTACAGGGTAGGAGAGAACAGAGATTGCGCACATAGGTAGAATAGATTTTTATAAATAATAACTACAATTAAATTGTTAACAATAATAATCACACTTAATTGACATTTTGTGAGTAAATATTTTTGTATTAGGAATGAATAGTTCAACCAAATGTTTAAATAATAAATAAAAGAAATAATTTTAACAACAGTTAAAATTTTTAATTTAAAAAGATTAAAATATCAGAGAAAGAAAGCCTTACTAAGATTACAAAAAAAACATTCACCTAGTAGATAACATGTTTAACTTGAAAATTACTTCATTTCGATTTCCACAGTTTCATTGTATTTTGTTTGCTAACCGAAGTAGTCGTCGTCCACAATCGATGCACTTATTATTGTAAAACGTGCATCTTTCGTGCAATCAGCAGCAACAAGCAATACATTGAATCCAGTCAGTTGTCGAAATTGTCTCCTGGTACAGTTCCAGACATTCAGTGCACTCATCCTCCTTGACCTTCGGTTTTTTTCCTTGAGTTTTTTTATCCCACTTTTTGTGGAAGCACTTTATCTTCAGCTGTTTTTCTTTTTTTTCTTTCTTTTTTCTTTTTTTAATTGTAGCGGCATCCTTCTTAAGTCTTTTTTCATGTATATTTTGTGGATTAGTAACATTGGTTGTACTCTGTTCCCTTTTGATTTCGATGGCATTACACTACTTGGAATGGGTTAAAGCTTTTCCAAAACATCGTATTAGAATATTTATTTTAGTTAACAAAATTAATTTATTAGCAAATTAATTGATCATAAATTAAAAAAAAACATATATACATATTTAGTTAAATTATTAACAAATATATTATTAATTTATTAACAAAAATAATTACATAAAATTTATTTAATAACAACTGTATTATTAATTTAATAATAAAATTTTTATCTGCAAAAGTATTTTTTTTTTGCAAATTAATTTGTTGCCGAATTTAGTTTTGATAATTATGTGTTTTCCCGAAATTATTTCAAAATTGATTCATTCACATGTTTTACACGTAATTTGTAATTCATACAAATTTATCAATAAGCTGTGTAATCTCTCCTAGCACTTAAACTTATGGCGAAATGCGCCATCTCTCCTAAGTAGCAGATGCGCAAACTCTCCTATTTTGGTAGGAGAGATTGCGCGGCCTTTTATATAAATATGGCCGCTTCTAAAATTAATTTTTGGCGTTCACATACTTAGCCCTGGCTAGTAGTTTATAAGAAATCGTTTAAGTTCAAAATATTTTGTATTACTGACGTTCTATAAAAATTCTGACGAACAGTTATGAAAATTCAAGCACTTACTTTGGAAAAACAAAACAAAATAGCACTGCTTTATCCAAAACACTTGGAACAATCAATATGCACATTCATGTAGACGCTGCACTAATTCTGTTGTACAACTACCTGGAGTCGCTGGGCGCGCACTCTACTCCTTCCCGTCGAATCTCTTTGTGCGCAATCTCTCCTACCGCGCGAACTCTCCTCGCTTTACTATAAATAAAAAAAATAATAAGCGTTGTATTTTTGATCGATATTTTTGTTCAATGTATTTTTGTAAGAAATTTGGGATATAGAAATTCCGATCTTTCCAACAACCATGGATTCTAATGTAACACCATGCTTAAAGTTACAAATAAATAATAATAAATATTTTGTTTTTTATAAATATGTTTGTTCTATTAACTTTTGTTATAATTTATTTATTTTGGCTGCGTGTTTTCTAGTGATAAGGAAAAACGAATTTTTGGAAAAATTTCGGGGAATAGAAATTTTTATTTTTGTAATAGCGACGGGTTCCAAAGTAGCACCAGGTTTAATGTTATAAA
Source organism: Maratus speciosus (assembly GCA_963932465.1). Taxonomy (NCBI): domain Eukaryota; kingdom Metazoa; phylum Arthropoda; class Arachnida; order Araneae; family Salticidae; genus Maratus; species Maratus speciosus. Next base: position 65,985,892 of record OZ010789.1, read on the forward strand.
TAAATAAAGAATAATAAGTATTGTGCATTTTGATAGATATTTTGTTCGATGCAGTCCAGTAGTAATTTATTTATTTTGACAGTGTTTTCTCCAATGGCAAAGGAATAAATACACTTTTCTAAAAGGCACTAAGCAGTTCTTTAAATGTAAAACGTTTTCCTTACCTATCGGAAGAAAAACGTTTTACCCAACTACGAACAAAATTTCTGATCATCATCGTTTTCGCTCAGATTTTTAGGAATTCCGACCAAATATTGTGCTTAGATATTTTGTAGTTATTTGGTGAAATGTAGTTTAGGTTTTTGCAATTGAGATCTTCTAAGCCATCGTAATGTCTTTTCAGATATCGTAGACAAAGTTATAAGAATGAGAAAAATTCCGATAAGTGTTTTTGAAACAGGACGATAAGTGTTTTTGAGACGAAAAGTTTTCTTCGGTACACTTTAGTAATAATTTATTTGTTTTGACACTGTTTTTTCCAGTGATAAGGAAAAATTGTATTTTTGTAAAAAGTTTGAGAAAGAAAAATGTTGATTCCGACAACGACGGTGGATTCTGAAGTAATTCCAAAATTAATGTTATAAATAAAAAAAAGAATAAGTATTATCTTGTTGATAGAACGTTTTACAAGTCCAAGGAATAAGATTAGTAAATATTATTTAATCTCTCTCTTTTCTGGTGCAAAAAATAAGATGAAAAGATTAGTCAAAATTTTAATGTTTTTGATTAAAAAATCTTTTAAATTTTTCCGTTTAATGTCAACAATCGGGAAGCCTGTTATGTTTTCCATAATCGGAGTTTTTTTATTATTCCATGAAAATACCTTAAAAATTAAAAATGAAAAATAATATTACGCAAATTATTGCAATTAATTGCAAATGCAAAAATTGTGTGATATATCAACTTTAAATGTGATTTTTAAATATTTTTTTTTGTATTAAATTGTATTTAAGAAATCTGGATTCAATTAAAACTTAATAAAATGTGTTAAAATTGAAGCATGTTTTATAAAAGAAATTATTTTATGATTTTTGACAATGCTTTAGGAAAATAATTGAAATTTATATTTTTTTCAATAAAAAGTTAAAATTTCAGTGCGAAATTAATAATTAAAATTTATAGAAAGATACAAATAATTGTATCACCATTACTTAAATGTGCTTACAACACAATACAAAAACATTTAAAATACCAAAGTCCTTGAAAGTCAAAATATTTTCAATCGAAAGTACTTTGCCGTCATCAGTGAGAACTAAAGGTTGATGTGCGTGTTTGCGCCTTCTAGACTCTCCCGTTAGAGATTATTCTACTTCAAGGGTTGTATGGAATATGAGGTGGCATGGTAAATGTATTCAAAATTTCAACAAACACAGGTTTTACCTATTATGTAATAATTTCTTCCAGACTGCGTCAGTATCATATAATAATATATAATTACTAACTATTTCTTTAATAGATATTACTTTCAGAGATTCCCTTAGAATAGCTTCTTGGTAATTACTTCTACGGAAGATAATTTTAGTTCTATTGAAATTAACTTTTATAGGTTGAGTTTCTGCTAACCTTGCTAACGCATTACGGGGTCTATTTCATCTGAGATCTGCTTCATTTTCTTTTATCCAGTCTCAAAATTTTCCCAATTTTTTCCATATAATGTATATCCATGATCTATTGACGGTTTAGATTGGATCAGTTTCCGTATTTAATAAAACTTTTAACTTTTGCGAAGTGTACTTAACAACACTTTTAACTTTTGGGGAGCGACTGCGATTAATATTAAATTAAATTTTAAGAGGGTATGTCTCATGCATTCAAAAAAATATCTACATCTCAAGACTTTTTGACATTAATGTCCAGATATGAGTGAAGAAGAGTATTTTAAAACATATTATACTTCAAGTCCTTACGCCAGTAGAAGAAGTTCCCAATTTTGCGGACTTTGCTACAGATGAAATTTGGTTTCCTAAAAGTATGTTTTAAGGAAGTGAAAACAACTGTAGTTATAGTAAACTGGGTTTCATAATGATATGAGCACCTAGTAATTTTGTGATATCCTGACAAAAATTCATAAATAATTATCAGAAAACTCCATTATCGAGACAAATACAGTAATTTTACATAATGCATAGCTGCAAATTAAATATCAAACTTTCCCAGCAAAGATAGAAACAGTGGGCCATCAGCTGGAAAAAAGATGGCAGCCAGCAGTGCCATCAGCGGTAAAATGCAAGGGTGCCATTACTTAAACCTGTCGAAAAGTGTCCAAGCCGAATGCAGCTGGCCCATCAGTGATGGCCAACAGCAGGGCAGTATTGGTATGCCATCACATTACTTCAATCCGTCACTTTTCCTACAGTGCTAGCACCTATCCCACTGCTATTCCTTTGCTGGCCCAGCATTTTCCCTTACAAAAATTTCATATAGAATTCTATAAAAAAAACAAAGTATTATATAATTTTGGCTCGTTTTTCTATAAGCTAGTATCACCAAGAGCTTTAGAAATATCTGTAGAAGTGTCTATAATAGAAATGTCTATAGAAATATTTGAACTTTCATTGGTTTCCATGTGGTCACCCTCTCAAGTACTAACCGCGGTCGGTGCTGTTTGGTTTTTGTGATCGGACATGAACAAGTGCTTTCAGCGTACGCTACGACTGCTCGTAGTTTTCAACCTCTCATTACACTATTTCAAGTTTATTTCTTTTGTGATTTACGTTCCCAATCATTAAACTGGTATAGAAATTATTCTATTGTATAGAAAGTCTATGTATTGTATACGCTTTTTTTTATTATTGATTCTGAACTGCGTAAATTATGAAAACCAAAATCCTTTGTAACCTAGTAAAACCAGATTTAAGGAGTAAAAAAAGTGCGTTGAAATAAAGAATTTATTTATTTATTCATTTACTTATTTATTTTGTTGGTGGCAGTGGTGCTATATTTTTTACAGTTTAAAAAAATTAGCTTCACAGCTTAAATTATGTTAAGATATTCATTTCAGATTTGTTTTCAAATACTCAATGTCTTCGATATTCGCAGCGCCACCTAGCGTAAGGGTTCCCAGCAGCAATACTGCAAAAGTTCGTGCACTTCCATGTAGTGGTGGGCCAGCTCATGAGATAAAATGGATGCACACCAGAATTTTATCTGATGATTTCCAAGAGCAAAGTTGACTGAAGCTATCCAGCAGTGGTCATGCAGTGGTAGACCATCAGCCAGCACTTCTCCATCATTGCCAGCACCTATCTTGCTGCTGGCAGCATTTTCCTTTTTGTTGGTTTATTTCAATGAAAATATGAATTACCTAAAAAACGGTGTTGCAAAATGATATGAACATTGATCGAAACCATCACAAAACGAGCATGGAAACTGTACAGTAACAGTCAATGCCACTCCGAGAAGAAGAAACCGAAATATGCAAATTAGTTTAGCAAATAAAGATATTTCGCAGACTAGGAAATTTCCAAACCTGATCGCAAAGTAAGTTATAAAAGTATGGGTCGTAAAAGTGCTTTAATTGTTTTTGAGAAAGGGAAAATTACGGCTTTTAAGGATCAAGTACTTTCGGCCAGATTTATCGCAAAATAATTGAAAAGAATCTCCACGTGTAACATTAAATTTTCTTCGATTAAATGAGGATTATGGAGCAAAGAAGTCCCCGGGACGTCCCAAATCTATCCAAAACGGTAAAAAGAGCCCTTATAAAAAGAATGAGACATGGGAAAACAACTTTAGGCGAACTTTGAAGAGATCCACTGATAGCAGTTTCAAGAAGTACCTTGTCAAGAGTAGTCAAGAGCTCTAAGATGATGAGGTACAAGAAAAGAAAGCCCCAACCACTTCTGGCTAAAATGCATCAGCAGAATCGCCTGGATCGGGCAAAAAACACATGTCCTGGAAGTTAGAATATGAAAGGGCAAAATTTTCCGATGAAAGCAAAAATCAATTTGGATGGTCCGGAAGGTTTTTCTTATTATTGGCACGATCTGCGCAAGAAACAAGAAATGTTTTCAAAACGGCAGCGGGGTGGAGGTTCACCTATGCTTTGGGCTACGTTTGGATTTCATGGCAAAATCAATGTTGCGTTTCCCTCTAGCAGAATGAGGGTATTAACCTACCAAGATCTACTTGAAGAAAACTTGCTGCCATTTGCTGAGGAAATTGGCGGACATTCCTGCATGTTCCAACAAAACAATGCATCGATCCGCAAGGCAAAAATCACTTGGGAATGGTTTCTTAATAATGGTGCACGTGTAATTTCATGGCCACCTGTTTCTCCTGATTTAATTCCAATTGAAAATGTATGGAGCCTACTGGTTAGAGTTGTTTACGCAAATGGAAAACAATATGTCACAATTTCAAAATTAAAAGCTGCTACCATCTTCTACTGGAATGAAATCGATCAAAATATATTAAAAAGATTGGTCCACATCATGCTTGATCGCGTTTTTACATTAATTAAAAGATCTGCTGCATACATTGGCTATTAATCTATATTTTTGGCCAATGTCCATATCATTATGAAACACCTCAAAATAGAAAAATGCAGTTTATTTTATGTATAAATCGCTATTTCAATTATATTTTGTTATAAAATAAAGTGATTTGTTCTATTTCTAACATTGATTAGACTTCAGTTTGTTTTGTAGCAATTTCTTCATTTTTAAGCTTGAAAAACTTTGTGTTCATATCATTATGAAACCCAGTGTACTTCTATATCCGTTACATTTTTTGTTTTCATTTTTATATATCTATCATTATTATTATTTTTGTTAATGCAGTATTTATTCCCGTACCAAGAAACATATTTTAATTAAAAAATATTTTAGATATTTCATTTTCAAATAACAAATTTGAAGCTATGATAGGAATGTGTGTTTTATGTTTATTGTATTGTAACTTTTAGTCAATTATCTAACTAATAATAAATATAAATTCATGTCAATTATAAGAAGAAAGTAAGATATTGAATCTATAATAGATTATGAAACATTTTTCATCATAAAGAGATTGCCATGAAGTTGTAATTTTCAGACAAAAAAGGAATTTCTGTAAAAGAAAAAAAAAACAGTTTGTTTATTACTTAAACAATGTATTTTATTCAGAACATTTTTGAATACTACAATGCACTTATTACAATTTATTTTTAATTGAAAACCCCGAAAATCGAATACTACAAGAAGCAGAATAGATATTAGATATATCGTATATAAACTTGGCAATAAGTCAGTTTGTGTTTTTACTTACATGTTACAAAAGTTTATTTTAACATTTAGTTACTTAAGTATTTAATATTAATTTACATTTAGCTTGTTAGGCAAGACTTGCTTAGATCTAATTTTATTTTATTTAAGTATAATTTTTATAAAGCATTCAATAGTCGTGGGACTTTTTTAAATGAAACATCGTATATTATTGCAATATGTTGATAATTCTTTTAGTAATAAGTGTTTTAGTTTTTTTTACTTTTTTATGACTTTTTATTTTTTTTAAATTATTTAATTTTCACTTCATATTTAATGTTTTTTTAATGAAATTGTTAAATACATCTAATGCTGTACAGCAAGTATTACCTCATATACTCTCCCCCTTTTCAGATACCTTATTTCAAATAAATTATTTCCATTATACTCATAGTTTGGTCAATTTTATCAATGTATAATAACAATTATAAATTGCATTTCATGAAAATATATTGCTGGTGGCAAATAACCAGTTTCATTATAGTTATTAATGAAACTACATTGCATTGCAGAACATAGTTATTTAACTTGAAGCGTGTGATTATTTTAATGATCTCAGATACTTTGCACAGCAAATGTGATGCACTAAAATTGCAATATCAATAGTCGCAATATGTATGTCTATGCAGATATTCCTATTTAAATTATTAGTATAATATCTCGGCATTTTTTTGCAATCTTATATACGCAAATATTGAAAAATACAAGTATTTTATTTAATATAACCTGAAATACCTCATATCGAATTTAATTTATTAAATTTACAGAAATATGACTGTTATTATTTTATATTTAAAAGGGAATTTCATTTAAACTTTAATGTATCGTATCGTTCAAAGGATGAAGACCGTCTGCCTGCTTATATTTTCTTGATCAAGGAACGTGTCTGTAAAATTTGCAGGCTTCTATTGCATAAATTCTTCTTTATTAACGTAATCTTTTCTCTTTACGTAATCCTGTCGTACAGGCTTCTTAGTCCTTCTGAATTAGTAGAAAATGCAAAATACTCACTCGAAAATATATTCAGACATTCATCTATATCTCATATATATAAATAAATGTATGTCCACCTTTAAGTAGTCATACAATCTTTGTAGCAAATAAAAATAGCAAATAAAGCCTTTTTGCAACAATATTAAAAAGCAGAAAAACCAACGTTTAAAAATGCACAAATAATACATGAAAAGCAGAAAACAGCTGTTTCGAATCTAATAGCGAGATTATTCTTCAGTGCAAGATGGGGAAAAAAAGAACAGCGTGCTAGAGAATGCAAGGCTGAGCGAAATATTTATACATTTTTGCTCAGCCTTGTTTTTTCTAGCACGCTGTTCCTTTTTCCCTATCTTGCACTGAAGAAAAATCTCGGTAGTAGATTCGAAACTGCTGTTTGCTGCTTTTCATGTATTATTTGTGCTTTTTAAACTTTGGTTTTTCTGCTTTTTAATATTTGTAGCAAATGTCTTTGAATGAAATGAAGAATTCTGGTGAACCAGCATCAATAAGAAAAACGGTAGTCTGCCAATGTCCAGCAACGAAATACTTCAAACGATCACATGTTGAATGACGTTCAAGAAGACAAATACTAATTAGCAGTCAAACAAGCACGCAGATTTAATTTATAAAACATGAGAGAGTAGTCAATTAAATGTGCAAACATAGTTACTAACGGTGCAGTCACACCAGTCTATAGTCCAATGATTCAAAAACAGGTGAGACAAACATAAAAAATCCCGCATTTTTTACAGGCCGATAATCAATTAGCTTGAGTTTAACAGCTATAATAATATATTCTTCACACATTAAATAGAGAACTGTTGAATTCATAAAGACTGCATTTTATGAAAACGTATTAACATTGAAATTATAAAAAATCAGGAATCATCTCTGCTGATGCCGCTGCAACTTAAAGCAGAAAATAAATACACCAGACGTTACTTTCTTATCTCATGCAACTGGTTTTAAACCGCTAGTGGACAACCAATAAAATATGCACTACATAAAGAAGTTATAAGGTAAGCTGGAGTAACTGGACCCACGAGGTGAGTGGGCCATAGGCTATTTTATAAAAAACCGTTGATGTTTTTTAAGTGTTAGGTTTTGTCAGCATTGCATCCCCATCTCAAATTTTGAAAACAACGTGTGTCAACTTAACCATAACTCTGCCTTTGTTTTGATAGGTTCCCGAAAATTTAGGTTTCTTTTTTTAAAAAACAACGTCGCTTTGGTTGAACTTCCCCGGCTTTTTATTAAAAAAGTCCTTCCGGCCAGTGCCGTGAGGAAGAGGTAGCTTTCATAATCCTTATTTAAAAAAAGCCAACTTATATCATCCAAACACACGAAGCTCAATTTAGTGGAAACCGAATATAGGAGATTCAATACTAATTTTTATCAATATAATGAATGAGAATTTCGGGAAATTACTCAGCTTTATCCAAGCTGCTTTTCTTTAAAGTAACTTATATTTGGCTGCCAAATTCGGCAATTTCTTAAAGTGCCTGTCATTTTAAGACAACATGGTGGATGAGGCTAAGCAGTGAACTTGGTCGAGACCTTAGTCATTTCTGTGCACATGCTCTCTCACATCGGAATCGGTTAATATATGGGAGTGCTGTCGCATGCAAAAAGTCAGATTTTTCAAAATGTCACCCACAATAGAAATTGAAACTGCTATATCTGAGCCATTTTTTAAGGTAAAGACAAACAAAAAATGCTCCTGAATCCTTATATCAAGATCAAATACTTAAGAAAGAAACCTTTTTCAATTTCTAATTTTTTTGCACCTCACTTTAAATATATATATATTTTTTAATTTAATGGCCGCCATTTTGAAACAAGATGGCTGATGAATCTGGCCAGCGAACTTGGTCGAGGTGTTGATGTATACTATCCACATGCCTTCTTACATCGAAATAGGCAAATGTGTTAATCGCGTGACAAATACAAGATCGTTTCAAAATGTTAGCCATGCTAGAAATTCAAAGTGCTATAAATCAACCATTTTTTAAGATATCAACAAAAGAACAAATTTTCAGAAACAAAAACTGCTCCGGAATCTTTGTATCAAGGCCAAATACATAAAACAAATCTTTTTCATTTTCCAATTTTTTAATACCTCATTTTGAATTTTAAATTAAATTTTTTTTAAAGGCAACCCTTTTGAAACAAGATGGCGAATGAAGCTGGCCAACGAACTCGGTCGAGACATTGGTATGTACTATGTACAGACCAAGTTACATCCAAATAGGTTCATAAATACGCCTGTTATCGCGTGACAAAAATCAGGTCGTTTTAAAATGTCAGCCACAAGAGAAATTCAAAATGCTATTACTCAGCCATTTTTTTTAGATATAGACGAAAGAAAAACTGTTCCGGAATCTTTGTATTAAGGTCAAACACATACAAAAAAAAAAAAAAAAAAAAAAAACCTTTTTCATTTTCCAATTTTTTGGTATCTCATTTAATTTTTTTTATTTTTTAATTTTTTTAAATGGCCGCAATTTGAAACAAGATGGCGGATGAAGCTGTCCAACGAACTCGGTCGAGATATTTGTATGTACTATGTACACACCAAGTTACATCCAAGTCGGTTCATAAATACGCCTGTTATTACATGAGAAAAATCAGGACGTTTCAAAATGTCAGCCACGCTAGAAATTCAAAATGCTATAACTCAGCCATTTCTTAAGATATAGACGAAACTAAAAATGCTCCCGAATCTTTTTATCAAGGTCAAACACATAAGAAGAAAATATTTTTTCAATTTTCAATTTTTGGTACCACATTTCAAATTTAAATTTTTCTTAAAAATTTAAATGGCCGCCATTTTTAAACAAGATGGCGGGTGAAGCTGGCCAACGAACCCAGTCGAGACATTGGTATGTACTACGTATAAACGAAGTTACATCTAAATCGGTTCATAAATACGCCTGTTATCGCGTGACAAAATTCAGGACGTTTCAAAATGTCAGCCACGCTAGAAATTCAAAATGCTATAACTCAGCCATTTTTTAAGATATAGACGAAACAAAAACTGCTCCGAAATCTTTGTATAAAGGTCAAATACATAAGAAAAAAATATTTTTCCATTTTCAATTTTTTGGTACCACATTTCAAATTTTAAATTTTTAAAAAAATTTTAAATGGCCACCATTTTGAAACAAAATGGCGGATGAAGCTGGCCAACGAACTCGGTCGAGAGATTGGTATGTACTATGTACACACCGAATTACATCCAAATCGGTTCATAAATACGCCTTTTATCGCGTGACAAAATTCAGGACGTTTCAAAATGACAGCCACGCTAGAAATTCAAAATGCTATAACTCAGCCATTTTTTAAGATATAGACGAAACAAAAACTGCTCCGGAATCTTTGTATAAATGTCAAATAGATAAGAAAAAATATTTTTCCATTTTTAATTTTTTGGTACCACATTTCAAGTTTTATTTTTTTTTTAAATTTAAATGGCCGCCATTTTGAAACAAAACGGCGGATGAAGCTGGCCAACGAACTCGGTCGAGATATTGGTATGTACTATGTACACACCGAATTACATCGAAATCGGTTCATAATTACGGGAGTTACAGTTTGACATAGGTCAGATATATATATATATATATATATATATATCAATTTTGAACGGAGGGTGGTTTCGGGGTCTGGGGGTCATGATCGATGAAAATATACCAAAATTTTTTGAAATCGCTTTCCTCCGAACGGCTGCAATAGGTAGCTTTTTTGTAAAGAAAGCTACCTAATATGGTACATACTTTTATTAAACAATCTTTTTATTTAAAGATTAGACACATATATACATTAATATTATTAGGTATCTATACATATTTACTTCATGTTTCAAATGTAAGGCCGGTGTTCCAGTTACACCATAAATTTTTCAAGAATTGGGTAACTGGGACATGTAGCAGGGGTAACTAGTCCATATGGGGATCCAGTTACCTCAGCAGTTATAAATATCTTTTTGAGTTTCTCTAACTACGGAAAATTAAATTCTCCCTTTTATTTGCTTGCAATAAAGAAAATTACATAATACAATTTTAAAAAAGCATATTGGGTGTATCAAAACAAATTTCTTAAGTGTGATAGCTATAGCTCGAAATTTTACGATACAGAAGAAGAGGCGTACATAAGGCAAAGTGAGATTATTAGAAAATTATCGAAACGAATAAAAAATAGTTCTGTTCGCTATAAAAATATGGTTATATTCCACCACGGGTTTATTAAACATAGACATATCGAACATCTATTCTGGTAAATAAAAAAAAGAGAGAACGAGTTACTTAAGTACTTACGTAGTCGTTTCTTTAAGGTCTATCTTGTTATTTTTTCCCTTTAAATATCCATGCAACTTTTATACTTATTACTTATACTAAAGTACATAAGTACTTACTTAAGTTTTAGGTTTTTGGTATAAATAAATCTAATGCTTTCACTTTTAGTGCTTTTTTTAGACACATTGACAGTAAAGGTTTCCCTTACAACGCATTTAGTTGATATATAATGTCTGGTTTAATCTTTTGTTAGTTGTGTACACTTTTTCAAGCAGGATCTGATACCCAATTAAAAAAAAAAAAAAAAAAAAAAAAAAAAAAAAAAAACGCGTGTGGAACTTGAACCCTCCTGGTTCACTTGCTCATTTTTATGGGGCAACTGGACCAAGATGAAAGAAAGATGAAATATATATTTAATTTTTATTTACAGATATTAAAATCTAATTTTGAACATTTCTGACTGATAGAGGAAACCTAACTGAACTCATTTGCAAAAGTTCAGACTTTAATTCTAAAGAATATTATCCTTTTGAAGCTGAATTGCCAGAATCTCCAGAGTCACATTGTAAAATTATGATCCAGTTGCCCCACGTAACCTTACACAGCTGAAGTCTAATTTCGGTGAAATGAAATTCCCTAAAACAAAGGAAATTCCCTAAATCCGAAAGAATCGGGATCAGGATATTTTTCAGGATTCGAATATATTAAAAAGATAAATATTTCTGGCGCATTGCCAAATAAAAAAAACAAAAAATCGACGCTTTGAAATCATAGATTTTTTGAAAGAGGGAAAAGAATAATATCAGTTTTAAGAAGGAATATAGTAAAATTAAATGGCAAAAATTTAGAGTACATTTTAGATAGGTTAGTTATTAAAATATGCTATTGGTTATTCAAATTATTCGAAAGAAAGAATAATTCTATTGTAGATGGAAACGTTATGCGAAATTTTATTTATTTTTTAATATCAACTTAGTTTCAGAACTTCTTTTTAACTTCGTACTGTTCCAAACTTAACCTAGAATCTTTCAAATTCGTCTAAACATGGAGGTAGAAAACAGATTAGATTCGCTTATCCAATCTTCCGCTGGTGACATTTCTTATCGATTTGTTTTAAATAGGAGAAAATATGAAGCGCAGTTGATTAAATTGTCAAACGCAGAATCGGTCAATTTCGGAATACTATTTAATAAATTCTCAAACTCATATTGTGGTCGTCATATGTAATCAGTGCCATTGAGTAGTTCAACGTTTCTAAACTTGTTTTACTTAGCTATACAGCTAAACAGATTATCATGCTTTAGCGGAATGTTGAAAAAAAAAACACAAGAAAGAATCTTTGTCATTTTTAATTTACTCACGCTAAAAAAAAAGGCCCTTGACCCTCCAGCCGCGGGCGACTTTTTCAGTGGGTTACTTTTTAAAAATTAAGACTGTTTGATTCCCACTACTTTTTTATTTAGTTACAGGTTACATAGCGCGAGAATAAGCCGAATTATACGCTTTTAAAAAAAGGGTGAGCATTCAGTCAATCTGAACTTTTAAAAAGTAGCACACTGGAACGCGAAAAGAGCGTTTCCCGCGGCTATCTATCTATCTATATATATATATATATTATAATTTTTTTTTCTATGAAATATGTTTGTTGACCATAAAAATGAATGCTTGATATGTATTGATTCCAAATAACTTACATTCAGTGTTGAAAAATCGGATTAATGTACTATAAATACTATTCTGAAACATTTCAGAAACTCAGCGGCAGCAAAATAAACTTCTTTTAAATATGCTTTTTTAAATAGGGAATATGTCTTGGTTTCTGAGGTTTATAAAGATAAAGGATACTTTTTGGAATGATTAGTAACTCGAAAGTGGTTGTTGTGTACTTTCGTTCCTGGTTGTATTACAGTTTTCAAGATTAAGAAAAATCTGTCTTTTTTTACAGTATAATGAACACACATGAAATGTATTATTAGAGTATAACTATTAACTTTATTACTATTATTTTTAAAATACATATATTTTTATTTCTCTGTCACGTGCATCCAGATTAATATGGTACTTGACATTGACTTTCCTTTAAAAAAAAATAGACTATCATCTCTGTAATGTATACTTTTCGGATAGGCATACTTTTAATCCCGTTGTTCCAAAAAATTATCGAAAACTAATTTTTGATTTTTAAAATATTATTCGTCTCAGAAAAGCTCATTTCTCACAAGTAGAATGTTGCGAGAAGAAACTTTCTTTTCTTAAAAAAAAAGAGCACTTGCAAAATATACAACTAAATGAAAAATAAAGAGATTGAAATATCTTCTGGTCGGAAGCAAATATCAAAAACGTTATTTTTAAAGAGTCACTTAAACGAGTTAAACGCTAACAGAAAAAAAAATATTATTGAAAGTATACAAGTGTTTTTATTTGTTATAATAAGGTATCTGTTTATTACAAAACTCCTCCCCTCTGCACTGACAAACAACTTTGATGTGCTTTTTCTAATCTGTATGTTACTTTCTGCCGTTTCCGATAGTAAGAGTAATTTACATTTAATAAAACTAGGCTAACCAACCCAGTCTTCTGAGATTATACGAGGTGAATATAGGAGAAAAAAATTTTTTCTTATAATTAAGTACTTTAATAGATTTTTTATATTTAATACTTTTCAACATTTTTTTTTTATTTTTTAAACGTTTCCATCTTTTGTAATCGGTCTGCATTTAATATACTGCTTTAAAAAATTCATGCTTGATAATTATTTTTAAAACTATAAAAATCTGTTAATTGGAGTAGAATTTTCAAACAAATTGCATTTGAAAGAAATTTCCCTCCTATTCGATGGTGTAAAAATTGAAATTGTGCTTTGTTTAAAAAATAAAAAAATTGTAGTAAAAGCTAAATTTACCGGTCAGGTTTTGCCACCATCAATATAAGATCATTGTTACTCACGGATATTAGGGTGGATTGAAAAAACCGAAATTCGGAAAATCAAAATGTAATACCGCACAAAACTTGGGTGTGTTACTCTGTAACAAAACTGCTCAGTTTTTTCAAAATCAAGTTTTAACTTCCGGTGCCCCCCCCCCCCCCCCCCCAGTTTTCACCAAACTCGTCAAAAACGCCTTGTAGAAGTTATAAATTGAAATATAGATAAAGTTGGAAAATAAAAATGTTATACCGCGGAGAATTTGTGTATGGTACGTAGTAATATGCCTGCACAGTTTTTTCGAAATCACGTAATATCTTCCTGGACCCCGGTCATTCGAAATTTCGAAAACAAATGCCGTAAATTTCCTTTTATCTGTTGTACATGTATAATAGAATGCATAACACAAGAAGCAAGAGTGCAATACAAAAATTTTATGTGTGAAAGGTGCATAAACAATTAAAGTTCAAGAATGAAAACGAATATTTAAATCTATTAAGAGTGTTAAAAAAAATTAAAGTTCTATTAAATCAGTTTGTGCAAGACGGATGCAGCAGAAGACCATACAGTTATAGTGGTCCGATTGGAAAAATGTTGGACAAGTGTGAATCTCTTCCCATCGTTTCTTTCCAGACTCTCGACATTAATTATAATCTCGAAAGAGTTATTGGCAATTTCAGTAGCAATCAAAAACACCTGAAGGAAATTATAATATCTATTAAGAAAGGAAGTTATTCGGAAGACCTTAGAAATATATTTGCTGGTAGACATCCACACAGCAGATGGGTTACCACCGCCAACAGAATTTTGAGACTCAATGTGGCAACTTCGGATCCAATGTCAAATCTGAAGATATTGATAGAGCTTGTAGTCAAGGTGTACAAGCGTGTATGGTTTGCAATTAAGTGCAAACTGATGATCCGAAACGCATCCGCCAGCTAGGATTTCGTGGAATCCTTAAAGCGCGAAGTGCGAACACTAGCGGGGAAGTCAGGCAGTTCCAAGTTCCTGCAATCAATTTTAGCACAGCAGATTACATTGACCTGATTCAGTGGGATAAGGCAGAAGTTACGTAATCACCAATTTTCACTATTCTTTCATACGATGATTTAAATATGTACATTGACAAACTTGATCATGTAGATATCATTTCGTTACCTTAGTTTCCACGCCACACTCTGTGTCGTAGTGGACACTGAAGTTGCCGCGACAGTTTGTGGTGCAAGCAACAGGGATGGATTCATAAGATTTCAATTACATCATGCCATATTTTGAGAATAAGTCGGATTTTAAGTTTACAAAACTCTAACAGGACCAACAATAAACACCAAGCCGAAACATTTCGAATATTTAGATTTTTATTTTGAAGAGCACGAACCAACTTAATTGAACACTTTTACGGGATTTAAATGTTTTTTTTTTTTTCTAGAACTTTAATTGTTTGTGAACATTTCGCAGATAAAATGTTTTTATTGCACTCTTGTTTCTTGAGTGATGCATTCCATTATACATGTACAGAAGATAAGGAGGAATTTACGGCAAATATTTCAAAATTTTAATGTCCGGGTTCAAGGAAGATATTATGTGAATTCGAAAAAACTGTGAAGACATATTACCTCTTAACATACGCAAACTTTCTGCATTATGGGATTTTTATTTTCCAAATTTATGTTTATTTCGATTTATAAGGTGTACAAGGCATTTTTGACGAATTTCGAAAAAAATTGCGGAACCGGGGACACTGGAAGATGAAACTTGATTTCGAAAAATCTAAGGAGATTTATTACTGAGGACCATACCAAACTTTTGCGCGGTATTTCATTTCGATTTTCCGATTTTCGGTTTTTTCATTCCAACCTAACGGATATGCTTTCGATTTATAATATAGATTGCTGCTGGTAGCTTAAGGAAAATAATTATTTTGTCATATAACATAAAACAGAATTGAAAACTTCTTTAATTAATTTTGTTTCGTAGATTGTATGCAAACTTATGTTTGTATCATATATCATAATTGGATGACGATTGAAATTGATCTATTTATATTAAATAATTTAGCCAATATAAATTAATTTTCAATGATAAAAAAGTCTTATCCAGCCTCCCCTCCACCCCCATTCCAAGTGCATTATGCCAGTCGTGATTAATATATCTCTCTGCAAATTTGAATATTTTTAAAATTCACATTTTTTTGAAAATGTGATTTCACAACATGGTGGCCTTTGTGTTACGCATGTAACATTAGGTAACTTGCAATGACGTCGGAAAAATGAAAAAAAAAATGTTAGAAACCTATTTATCATATTGAATAACATGCTTGTAGTGTTTTTATAATTTTTTAAATATTTCTAAGAAATTTACATTTTAGTCACAAATGTGACGTTGCTGAGTGTTTGTATTTGGGTCACAGATGTATCGTGAACATCGTGACTGGAAGTGACGTAATAGTAAGATCACAGTGTCTTACAAAGAAAAGATATCTATTTTTCGGGCTTTTTGCATTATATATATGTACAGTTTACTTATATATTTAAATTTTTGCGAGCAAAAATAAATAATAGGAACTCTCGTGCGACGGAGAATACCAGCAGCCGCTCGTCGTCCAGTTTCTATCGGGCAACCGCTTTTCTCCGGTAACAATATCTGAAACGAATTTCGTAGCTATATTACGAAAGTTCATTAAATTATCTGGAACGTATACGAACACGACAAAATAGCGGTTATTCGAAAAAGAAAAGGGTATATTTTTAACCTTTTTGTACATTTATGAAGCACGAAAAAACAATAAATCAAAGAAAAGTATAAATTTCGGTTCTAGCACAACTCATCAACTTTATAAAAAAATCGAGAAAATCTGCTGAATAGTTTTTGTGAAAAGCGATCGCACACATGGTGGGAAGAGATATATGGAGATGACGTAAAAACGGTTTACAATATGATGTTCGTTATCGGTCAAATTTAAATACCCTCATTCAGACGAATCAAAACAAGCATGTGGAACAGGGACCGAATTCTTTGACATCACCCGTGCATTTTTTCTCTAAATGAAAATGATCTGCTTATATTTAAGCATTCTAAAGTAGCATTTCATTGTATTAAGAAAAAAAAATTTCATTACTAAATGTTTTTTTTCTTTTTTTTGCGAAAACACGTGGTTGTGTTTGGGCCAAACGTAGCATATTTTAGGGTTACATTTTTGGCGTCAAACACAGCTACCACACTTCATCTCTATTCTTTCTCACTACTCTCTGGATCGCACACTTTTGAGAAACATGGTTTCGAGAAAAATTGTTTAGAGACTGATTCGACATGGTTTCAACACGCAATAAATTTCACTCGTACAGCTGCGCGTAGAAAACACTTTTCTGAATGCTGATGCGTTGCGTTCAACTAGCAAAAAAGATTGTACGGAATTGGATTGTCACGAAACAACTTTTGAACAACAATATACACACTTAAGGGTTTCAAAAACTGTCAAACAAAAAGTCGAAAAGTTCGACCCATAGAAGTATAATTTTCCGCTAAAGATGCAAGTATTGAAAAAATAATTTGCTGAAAAATTAAAGAATGCTAACCCTTAAATGCACAGTGATGCAAATCTGCATCACTTTTTATTTAACTCTTAGCAACCACTATATTTATATAGAAATATTAATCCTGCAAAAATCAGAAAAATATGCTACTATATAAAGTTAAAAATCTATCCTTAATTTCTGATGTCTAATCCTTAATATAAGAATAAAAAGCACAATTCTAAAAGAATAATTCACGCATTTAACGGTTAAGTTTTACAAAATAAAAATTTACATAAAATAAGGTATTTAGAATTATACTTATTAAAATATTTACTAATTTGCGGTGTTTTAGTTATTACAGTAATTTTTACTAGTATATTGCAGATATGAAACATAAGAAAAGGTTGACGTATTATACGAAACATGTATCTCTGATTTTTGTTTCATTATTTTTCACGTGTAATAAATCTTTCTGGTAATCATCTATAATTTTTTGGAAACAAAATAAAAAATCATGCATTTAAGGCAAATATTTACTTTTATTTCCTGTGTAACATGTATCTTTATACAACATTTCTTCTTTGAAAAGTCAAAAAAGATTGAAAAAAAATTCAACTGCTCTCTAAAAAAATACGTTTGTTAAACGTATAAAATTATTGTAAATGATGTTTGTTGCAATTTATATAGAAATCCTTGAAATACATTTTAAAACATGTATTGCATTCTCCCTAGAATTTTAATAATTCATTGAATAATCACTTCCTTTAATTTTACAGAAGGCAGTTTAGATCTGTTATTTATTATACCTGTTATCTGTTATTTATATGGATGCAAAAAATGCACAAATAAATAATAATTTAAAAAAATTGAAAATTGTGACACAAAGAAGTAGAACTTCCCCGTAATATCGTTGTTTATAAACATTTTGAAATTGTCATTAATAAATTCAATGAAAATCAATAAAATTAATTTCCTGTATCGTTCAATACACTAACAACTCTTAATGGAAATAGAGTATAGTTATTTTTAAAGACAGATTTTTACTCATATAAATATGGAATATGATTATTAATTCCAGTAGTTTAATTTCCTTTCTAGATAGTTGTTTACTTAAGACATTATATTATAAATATATTATTAATCATTATTTAACGAAAGAATAATCTTTCCTAAGAGTCAACAAATATCTCTTTCAAAATTAATTTCACTGAAATTATAATATATTTGTTTTCATTCCCGAATATATTTATTATTATAAGTCAAGAAGTATGTTTCACATTTCTTAATCAATTTTGAATGCACTCAATCATTTTTGCAAATATCCTACATATTTAATTTTAATTTACTTGAACAAATACGGAAATGTACAATTCAAGAAAATTGATTTTCTTGATTGTCTTTTGTGAATCATTGAATTGATATTTGTTTTAATTTATTTTAATAAAGAATCGGAAATATTAATTTAAGTGATCACATTTGATAAAAGATTTTCTGTTTTTTATTTTAGTGAATGATTATTTTACTTAACATATAATTATTGCTTATGTAATTGCACATTTTAAATGTCAATATCATTCTAAAAGTTCACATAGTACAGTATTGATCATTAAGATATAGAGGAAACTTGAAGTAATTAGAGTTATTAAAAAATAGCTTTTTTTAATTATACGTCTTTGTTAATATTGATAAAAATTTGTTTACAATTGACACTTTTTTTTCTTTTTTAAACATAGTTGGAAAGTGTTTATGAAATAGGTTTGTCTGTCCGTCTGTCCGCACTCTATCTCGCGTAAATATAATCAGATTGCATGTAATTGATATATATTATCGATGGTCAGTATAGAAGGTTCGGTATTCAAAATAAAGTGTGTACAATTCATAGTTTATTTATAGGGGTACTCAAAAATGTTCCGTTACATTATGATCTATAGGGAAAAATCATTTGTGGGGTATTTTAATATCGTTACAATTTTTTAAACATAATGAAATGTATATACATTATTGCGATGTACTACAAGATGATTACTATAGAATATGTTATGTGTATCATTTAGAATTCGCGTC
Source organism: Maratus speciosus (assembly GCA_963932465.1). NCBI lineage: Eukaryota > Metazoa > Arthropoda > Arachnida > Araneae > Salticidae > Maratus > Maratus speciosus. The sequence continues at coordinate 66,004,925 of OZ010789.1, forward strand.
CAGGTGAACTCAAAAATATTCCGCTATATTATGGACTATGAAAATAATTCATTCGCAATGTATTTTAATAATGTTACTCTATTACAAACATAATGAATTGATAAAAATTTCTGAGGTGCGCTAATACATGCTTTCTGTAGAGTATGGGGTGCAAAGCATGTATCATTCATTTACAGGATCACGCAAAAGAGTTCAATTATATAATAGTCTACGGGAAAAAAAATCAGATGTAGCATATTTGAATTGTATTGCAAAATATCACACATGCTGAAATTGAGATACATAACTGGTTTACTACAAGATGCTTGCAGTAGAATATGATGTGCATTGCATTTATCGTTAAATTACAGGGATACATAAAAGATCTCGGGGGCAATTTGAATGCGAAGTGCTGTCTATTAGGGAAGATTACTGCAAGTTCGTTTTGAGTTATGGTATGGTTTTTAGGTTCAACTACATTTTTGCATACTACGCGCTGTGTGTCAATTCTATAGAACATATACAGGGCTACACAAAATAAATAGTGAGCATTACCGAGAATGACGGGGAATTGCGTAAAGATGCTGCTTAATTTGAGTTACGCAAATCCAAGTTGATTTTCAGCTTAATTACATTCAGTATAATACTAATAGTCCAGGCAATAGGGAATTTTACCTAGCAAAATTCATAGTAGTTCTGTAAATCGGCTTACTTTATGTTTTTTGGGTCGCTGAATCCGAATTTGTAACTTCCCACCAAAATTTCCTCCGGCAACCCCCCCCCCCCCAAATTTTGGTAAAAAGCCCTCCAAAAAAGGTTTTTATAAAAAAAATCAACTTTTTTATTGTTTTAGGGGAAAGCTATCTAGAAATTCAGAAAGTAGACAAAATTTGCAACAAATTAGATGTATGACATTATGATTTAGGATGAAGGGGAAGGGGGATCTGCCTCGGAACATGCGTCGCGGTGCTGCGTGGACTAAGTTGCGCAATTCCACTTAACCACTCACACGTTTACATTCGCCCTCCCATCTCCCCCCCGAACTTTCCTTATAAGGTTTACTTTAAGTTTTTTGGATCGCTGAATCGAATTTTCAACTTACCCCCAAAATTTCCCTCCCCGAAAACCCCCCAAATAGTTGTCATTAACTTAAATTTCTTATTGTTTTAGGGGAAAAGCATTACGAAATTCAGAAACTAGACAAAATTTGCAATAAATAGGATATATGACATTATGACGTAGGATAAACGGGGAGAGAGGGGGCTGCCTCGGAACATTCCCCGAGCGCTTTTCTCAAAAACCAAATTTTTTTAAAACATCAATTTTTTTTTTGGGGGGGGGGGGGGTTGCCGGGTGAAATTTTTGTGGGAAGTTACAAATTCGGATTCAGCGACCCAAAAAACATAAAGTGAGTCGATATCCAGAACTAGTATTAATTTTTCCAGGTAAAATCCCCTATTGCTTGGACTTCATAACTCAGTGCGCGAAGCGCCGCAGTGCATGTCCAGAGGCAGCCCTACCCCTCCCCGTTCATCCTACGTCATAATGTCATGTATCCTATTTGTTGAAAATTTTGTCTAGTTTCTGAATTTCGTAATGCTTTTCCCCTAAAACAATAAGAAATTTAAGTTAAAAACAACTATTGGGGAGGAGGGGTTCGGGATGGGGGAATTTGGGGGAACGTTGAAAATTCGGATTCAGCGACCCAAAAAACTTAAACTAAACCTTATAGAGAAAGTTCGGAGGGGAGATGGGAGGGCGAATGTAAACGTGTGAGTGGTTAAGTGGAATTGTGCAACTTAGTTCACGCAGCTGCGCGCGCATGTTCCGAGGCACATCCCCCTTCCCCTTCATCCTAAGTCATAATGTCATGTTTCTAATTTGTTGCAAATTTTGTTTACTTTCTGAATTTCTAGATACTTTTTCCCTAAAACAATAAAAAAATTGATTTTTTTTTAATAAAAACCATTTTTTTTTTGGGGGGGGGGGGGGTATTTTACCAAAATTTCGGAGGGTTGCCTGGGGAATTTTTGGTGGGAAGTTAAAAATTCGGATTCAGCGACCCCAAAAACATATAGTAAGCCTTTTTCCAGTACTACCATGAATTTTGCTAGGTGGAGTCCCTATACGGTCTCTATTGCCTGGACTATAAGTGATGTTTGCTACATACTAATAAAATCATATGCAGGGCTATGTTAAAAACTGGATACATGGCCGCCTATGGATAGTAATTCCTGAAAGTGTTATTTAAGTAGATTAAGCATGCTTTTTCCTGAATTAAATTTCAGAGTAATATGTGGTGTGTATTAAAATCTGCATATCATATACAGGGCTGTACAAAAGAATTCGAATACCACCCCCACCCCCCCCTATTGGTAGAAACTGCTGAAGTGGGATTTTTAAGTACTTTAGGTGTTTTCTTACAAAACCTAATTTTAGCATACTATCTAGAACCTGTACAAATCTATAGATCATATACAGCGCGGCATAAGAGAATTGAATTATTTTGACGTTTATGGGTGACAATTGATCAAATCAGTTCTTTAAATGTGGTATATGTTTTTTAAAATAATTATTTAGGTATCTTCTTTACCTTATTAAAGTTTTAAGTTTTGTTAAAGCATTCTGGAAATGTTGAAAAGTATTCATAATCTATGCTTGACGCAGATTTTTATTTCTTGTTTTATTTTTAAGTTTCTTGGAATTTTTCTTGCAAATCAACGAGCCTAATGATAGGTAACATTCCATTTAAAAATGCATTTTTATTATTTAGATTCTGAAGCAATTGGAATAAACAAAGGGTTGTAAATAAATGAATAATTAAGTCATTTTAAACGAATTCATCTTCCAATGCATTCGATATTATTCTATAATTGAAACAAATGATATGCAAAAGCTACAAAAAGAAAATTAAATTAAAAACATGTATTAATTTATAAAATATATAAGTTATCCATGAATAAAGATTATTAATTAAACTTATTAAATTAATGACAATTTTGCAAGACTTCAATATAATACTTAAAATGCAAAGCATTGCTTTAAGTTTTTCAAACGCGCGATTATATAAATAAATACTTTATTGTTTTCATTTACTACATTTTTCACGACAAACACGTGCATAAGCAAAAAACTAAATGAAATTTAATATATTTTTTTAATTTTTTACTTTTATGATGTATGATCCAATTTGAAAAGGAAACCATCCTTTGAAGTTCTTAAAAACTGAATTAAGATTAAATAGACGAGGGACCTTAAAAATAAATTTTGTATTTTTTGTAAATTTCATTTTGAATATTACTCTAAGGTACATTATATGCATTACGGCATGCATTTATCACAAAAAAAAAAATATATTTGAGGAAAAAATGGAATTTTACGTGTCGTCTTAGAAATCTTCGAAATGCCCCCTGCGCGTTCCATATCAATGAAAATCCCCAATATTTTTTATAAAATTTTGGTTTATATATATAAATAAAACTGTGCATCGAATTTTATATATTTAAATATAAAGGTTTTAAAAAAATTGAAATTTTTTTTTAATTTTTTCGAAAAAATTCAAACTTTTTCATTTTTTCTTCTTTTTTTTGTAAATTTTACTTTAAATATTACTCAAGGGCATTATATGCATTATGGCATGCATTTATCACAAAAAAAAAGAGGAAAAAAATGTTATTTTACGCGTCGTCTTAGAAATCTTCGAAATGCCCCCTGCGCGTTCCATATCAATGAAAATCCCCAAATTTTATGAAAGAAAGGTATAAAAAATTCAAAATTTGTTGAAATGTTTTCAAAAAAATTTCAAAATTTTTCATTTTTTTAAAATCTTTATATTCAAATATATAAAATTCGATAGACAGTTTTATTTATATATATAAAACAAACTTTTATAAAAAAATATTGAGGATTTTCATTGATATGGAACGCGCAGGGGGCATTTCGAAGATTTCTAAGACGACGCATAAAACTCCATTTTTTTCTCAAAAATAATTTTTTTGTGATAAATGCATGCCATAATGCATATAATGTACCCTTGAATAATATTTAAAGTGAAATTTAGAAAAAATAAAAAATTGATTTTTAAGATTTTAAAGGTCCCTCGTCCCCTTAAAACTTTACAATTCTTACCAAATACAATCTTTAATACATACCATCAAAATTTAGTTTTTTAAAATTTGCTATAGAATACATATACATTTCTACTTGTTGAAAATATATTTGTGTCGAAACGTATTTCGAAAATAAAATACAAACGCTTAAAATGAATAATAATTCATTTTATTTTTTACATACATTTCGATACAAGCATACTTTTATCAGTAAAATATGTAATTTGAAATATATTGCATCCGTAATTTTGATGAATTATTAAAGTATGGATAAAATTCCAGAGCTTAATAGAAGAATGATATTGTTATATTGTTGCTTTGACTTAACTGTTGTTTAGGTTAACTTCTTCTTCCTTTGAAATTTATAGGAAGTAGTATTTGTTCTGAGTTTGTTACTGGTGCTACTTCGAATTTCTACTTCTGGACACGATTGCTCATCAAATCAGATCTTCCATTTAACGCTATTTCTACCGGTATCAAATGACGCATTTTAATGTTTTTGAATTATGGTTATTTTATTTGTAATGTTTACATTAATTCCATCAGAAAATATTATTAATACGTTGAATACATGTTTTAATACTTACTTCTTTAAAATATTTGGCGATAAAATAAACATAAATTGAAACTTTGAAAAGTGTAATTTGACACATGTAGAAATAGTTTTAAAGCATCTTTTGTCCAATAGCTAGTATCTTAACCATTAGATAAGTAGATGGGCGAGTTACCTAAAAAAAAGGGGGGTTTCATTTTTTCTTGTCGCGGTTAATAACTAGGCTTAATATCTGACAAACAATAACTCTTCAATCGTATTCTTACAATACATTCTTGCCTGCCAGTCAGCATTCATTCTGAAGATATGCACATATAATTACGTTAACATTATCTTAACACCAAATAAAGCATGTCATATGTAAAATCAGGACAAAAACTGCAGCTAAACCTTATCGCTTTCAGGTAATAAATGTGTAATTAAACATGATTAAATTGTGATGCCTAAAATAGGATGTAAAGGTATTTAAATAACGACTAAAAGCAGTGTATGTTCAGTACGGCAGTTTCCGTTTTTTGAAATTTTTGATTATTTTTACAAAAAATAATGATCTTCACACTTTCCTTTTTTTATCTTCATTGAAAGAGATTTTTCCAATACTTGGTGGTAATTTTAATGTAATCCTGCATTACATTGACTGTTTATTATAAAGCTTGCTTTAATAATTTTTTAGTGATATATTTCATTATGTCAACATAATGATCATGATTGTATCAGGGATATAACCAGATGAATAAATTATTTTTAATCAAATCGTTTATACAACTTGAATAATTTTTACTAACCATCTAACGTTCACTGTCACATACAGGTGACATATCTTTGTAAGAAAATCCAGACGTAGATTTTAAGGGAATATATGCTACACTGTCACATCCACGGGACATCTCTTTGAAAGGTACCCCTTTGAAAAGAAACTTAGACGTGCACTTTAAGTTAATATGTACATTGGCGCCTTTATTACGATCTAGAAGAGTTCATAGCGACGATAATCATAGAAGAAAATCCCATATGCCTCAAATTTCCTGATATGACACTATAATCTTCCAAAATTGTATACATCCTACAAAACCGGCAAAGGCTTGAGTTGATTTCTTCTTTTTCGGAAAAAAAGGTGAAAAAAGCACAAAGTCTCGTATTGTTTTTGACCTGAATGTTATAATTAACTAAATGCTGACTCGATATTCGCAGGATTTCTCATGTTTGATTAATTTTTGTTTTTTGTTATGCAATCTTCAATTTCTGTGTCACTTACTTGATACTTGATAGCATGTGCATTTTAATAAACATTGTTTATTTATTACTCGTTTATACTGAAAATGATACAATACAATCTATGAACCTGACGAAAAAAATTTGCTTGTGGGAGATGGGAGGTTAATCGATAATCATTTTTATATCATATATAAATCTAATAAGAATTACCGACATGTGCGATTAATAAATATAAATGTAAATGTAAAATGACAGAAATACATATTCAGAGGATAGATAAAGCATTTTTAACTTGTATAAACATGTGACGAGCATATATGTTTAGTTTCATGAATGCATTCAGGCTTTAAATTGTTTACACTGGTCTAAAATATTGCTTATATTATCTAGCCCATAAAAATTCTTATAAAAATTAATGTAACATTTCAAACTATGAAATTAGAGATAAAGTTTGACATTCCATTTTACGAAACGTTTTTAACACTATTTCTACCGGTGTCAAATAACACCTTTATAACGTTTTGATTTATGTTACTTTGCTCGTAGTTTTTTAATCTAATAAACATAAAAAAGTTTTCAATGTATTAAACATTATTTGTAATTGTTTCAATCTAAAACTTATAAATGAAAAACCGTAATTCGAAGGTTTTATTTGACACTGTTAGAAATAGTGTTAATCTGATAACAGGTTCTTTCGTTTACATTCGAGAAGTTGACGACTGTAAAACTGTAAAAACTCTTTATTTTCTATCAAAGAAAAAAAAAATGAATGCAAATAAACATTTAACATTAAGAATATATGCACATTGTAATAACTTAACTTTCAATATGTATAAAGAATACATAATTCAAATTAACTGCATTTCAGTGTTTATATTGCTTTATTATCTTTGTCAAATACGACATTTTATGAATTTATAAAATCGAGACGAAATAAATCTGATAATAATAATCTGATATCTCAAAATATAACAATAAAGTATTTTCACTTCTTTATGTTCACATCAACATTATGCTTTAGCAAGAACTCCCTATGTATAATTTTCTGTATCTTTAGAAAACGTTTTACGGGTTACAAGCTAGAAATAGAATAAAGATTACGGACGATGTTCGGAAAACTCTTCGGCACTTTTCCAGTCAAGTTAAACTTTAGTCTTTATAAACGAATCTATAATAAACCTATTTATTTTAAGGAAAAATATATGGTTAGAATTCAGTATGATTATTGAATATTAAATGTTTTTATTTCTACAAAAGTAATTTTTATATTTAAGACTATTTTAAAATCTAGCAAAGTTATGTACCGTAGAATCCGGTGCATAACAAGTATCTAAAATTCCAGACATTTTTCTATTTTTAGTAAATTCGCAGTATTATGCGCACTCTTTTCTTAGCATGGGAATTTTCATTAAATATGTAGCAGAAATGATATGTCGAGTATTAAACAGCATTTTAAACGGTTCTTTTCATGTAATTCGATAGTCAATATTATTAATCTCACGCGGCTTATATATTTTTTTTCAAAACCAAATGCAAGTCTTTAATGTGAAATCACAATTCTAATTCTCATCCTTTTTCTCTTCAATATTTTTTTATCTTTAATTTTTGTACTTGCTTTTAACTGCCCCTATAATACTTGATCACTTTTCTCATACCTAATGTTTGCATTATATGCAGGAATATACGGCATTATTTTGATAAAATATTCCTTAAAAAATAAAAAAAGTAAAAACTACTCTTATGCAGTTTTAATATATATTGTGTAATATGAACGGAACCCAAACGAAAAGACAGACAAAATAGACTTGGCATTCAACGTGTCAAGAGTAATTGCATAAGTATATCAGGCAGAGGGTATCCATCACAATCTCAGAATTTTTTTCTTATTTTCATGTGTTGCCTTGCCCAAGGAAAGAGCAAATATCAAATATTTTTCTTAAATCTCTTTTAGTTTTAAAGTTAGGGGTGGTCAAAGTACCCAAGTAGAGGAGAGTAGAAATAATTTTGTATCATTTTTGCGACTTTCTTCTCTCAATTGTGACTGGTTCTGATGTATTTCAGATATTTTTGTTTCTCTATCATGTGCTGTACCTAGAGCATTAACATCTCAAACTGAAAATTCATTTGAAGATAGCCAGAACCCTCAAATAGTTCCTCCCGAAATACTCCTAATTTCCTAAAAAAAATCAGTTTTTAAGAATGCTTTAAATCTTGGCTCTGATCTGATACAGAGATGATTTTTGCACAATGTAGTTAGAAATTTTCATACAAAATGAATTTAAGGTTAATATTTTTGAAGATCGATAGAGCCATTGTGTACGGGGGAGCAAACAAAGACCTGAACACTAAGTTATGCGCTCTGACCTCATACATGAAAATTTTTCCATGGAGTAGTAGCATCAATTTAGTATTTTTATATTATAAAAAATATATTTTGAATGCACCACCATTTTCAAGAAAAATCCAATGAAGTACACAGGTTTTGGTGGGGTAATTATGTGTTTGAAGCTCTTTTAAAAAATATATATAATTATCAGGTATTAGCTTAGTATTAAAAAAGTACTTTTAAATGCAGTTTTTGGAAATCTACATCAATTTTTTTTTTTTTTTTGAGATATTAATTTTTTCGTAGTTTTTAATGCAATTTCTTCAATGCAGGCAACTGAAGTACTCCATTTCTGTAGAAAGTAAAGGGAAAATAATAGTTTACTATATATTTTTGTTGCCATTGACTAATAATAACTAAAAAATATATTAAAATACATGCAATGCTAAGATTATCGTCTGCTGTAAAAATGTATTTTAAAGAATATTTGTGTGACTTATTTTGTCTGCATTTACTTAATTCTTATTAAAAATTTGAAAGAATGCATATAATATTTGATATTAGCTGGTACATCTACGCATATACTAGCGATTAACAACATCCACAGCGTTGAATACCATGAAAACCACATGACAGTTTGGAGATACTAGAAAAAGGCATGAAGTACAATACAAATATCAGTGTTTTCGATCTGCCCTCATGATAATATCTGATTTTGAAGAAGACACTGTTCCCATTACTACTAAAGCTAAAAAGAAAAAAACAGTAGGAGTCCAACGTTTCTCGCCTGAAGATAGCTGTACATTGTACATGTGTCTTAGATGATGAACTGGTTTTGCAGTGACATCTTGTTAGTAGAACCCATGCACTAAATACTCCAACTACAGAACTTGATAAAATAAAGCATGCTTAATGTAAAACACTTGAAAACAACATTTTTTGCTCCAAAACTTGTTAAAAACGTTGAAGTTCTAAGGCAAGCACAAACCAATCTGCAGCAGATTTCTTCTGAAACAGACACTTATAGCAACGGATGGGCCATTAGAAAGAGGAAATAACAAATTCGACTGACAGAAACAAAAACCTCCCTTCAAGAATGTTATGACATTGCTGAGAAGACTGGAAACAAGTTCACAGCAGATTCTGTACATAAGTTGATGAGAACAAAGCGCATAGATAATAAGAAATTTTTTGGTCCAGATGAATACTTGACTCGGGAAAGAATAGTGGTATTCTTTAGTTACTGTAAAGCTAAAAAAAAATAAAGATGAGAAATCTGAGGAGGGTGATGGTAAAGAATGTGCTTTTTCAGCCGTAAGAGATGATTTTTATACTTATTGCCAACATATAGAGGTGATCTATATTTTAGTATGCTCTGATATTTAAAAAATATTTTAACATTTTTACATCTTACATTAATTTCTGCTTTTTTAAAAAATATAAATTGCTTTACAGACTGGTGAAAACAGTATGTAGTTGCTGATATTGAGCTTATAATACCAGTTGCCAGCATTACAGAAGTAGCATTAAAAACCACAAAAATAAGTAATATCCCAAAAATAAATTGATGCAGTTTTCAAACAAATTACATTTAAAAGTATTTTTTAATACCATGCTTATATTTGATAGATATATTTTAAAAAAGATCTTCAAACACATAACTACCCCAACTAAACCTGTGTACTTCATTGGATTTTTCTCGAAAATGATGGTACCTTCAAAATATATTTTTTCACAGTATGAAACTTCTATGTTGATTCTAGAGCTCCATGCAAAATTTTTTCCTGTAGGAGGTCAGAGCCAGCTACACCAATGCCTTGAAATTACATGAATTAGCATTCAGGTCTATGTTTGGGTCCCCATACCAAATGGATTTTATGGACCTTCAAAAATATTAATCTTAAATTCACTTTGTGTGAAAATGTCTAACTACATTGTGCAATCATTTTCTCTTTCGCTCATCAGATCAACGATTTAAAGCATCCTTAAAAACTGTTTTTTTCGAAACTAGGAGTATTTGAAGCTTCGGACTATCTTCAAATGAATTTTTAATTTGAGATGTTAATGTTCAAAGTATAGAACCATTTTGAGAACAAAAAATCTCTGAATCACATCAGAGCCAGTCACAGCTGAGACAATAAAGTGGCAAAAATGACACAAAAATATTTCTACGCCCCCTCGTCTAGGGCACATTGACCTCCCCCTCACCCTCCTAACTCCAAAACTAAAAGAGATATAACAAAAATGTTTGAGATTTGTTCTTTCCTAGGGAAAGGCAACGCAAGAAAAAAAGAATTCTGAGATGGTGATGGAAACTTTTTTTCTTTTTTTGCTTGATTGGCTCTGCAATGACCCTTAATATGATTTATACGCAAATATAATTTTCAGAAAATAAAATAAATATATTTTCTAGAAGAAAAATACTTTCATAAAAAAGAATATAATTTAAGCAATAAAGTGTAGCCGCTATCAAAAAACAATCTAAAAAAAGAACAGTACGAAGGGATAAGATTGGGTAAAATGTATACAGATATGCCATATTTCCTATACGGATACTTTGTTCGTATTATTCGATATGGAATTATGAACATTTATGCATTTCTAAAATTAATTTATTGAATTCTTAAGACACAAAATTTCTGAATAATAACATTTGTTTAAATATACTTGTAATCTCCTAAGCATTTGCAGCATTAAGAAGAAATGAAATTTTTAAGTTAAAATAGCACTGTTTATTTTTCTATGAGGAGATGTTTTACTTTTAATAAATGGTTAGATTTTATAAATGAATTTTTTTATCTTCGAAGCTTGTATGAGGATAAATAATTTTTATTGTATGTATAAAATTTCTTTACTTAAATTTTTATGAAAGGAAAAAAAAATAAAACCCAACTCAATTTAATGACTAGATTTTATTTATTTATCTTTATCAGAATGTGTGCTCGATTTTATTTATTTATCTTTATCAGAATGTGTGCTCGATTTTATTTATTTATCTTTATCGCAATGCGTACTCAATTCTATTTATTTATCTGTATCGTAACATGTACAAAGCAAAAGAAGGAAAACAAATTTTGTAGTCGCGCTGATAGACACGTAAAGTATGCTGTTCATATACAGTGTGCACTTACAGAGATACTGTCCCTCAGATATTTAAAATATGCAATAAAAATCGTTAATAAATATTAATATTTTGTGTGACATCTCTATGAAATATTCAAAGATTTCTGTACTTACAGCAAACTTTTTTATTCTAATAATTTCAGTGGTTTAAACGCGTAAGATACTTACATATTTAGTAAATCAAATAGTAATATTAATAGTACTATGTGACAGAATGAAATGTATTTCCTTCTCTGATAACTTTGATATAATTTTTACTGTATTTTTTAATAATGCAGTTTTAAATAATTTATGACGATTGGTTAATTTTAAAGTTTTATTCTTTGAATTTTTTTATGGGCCAAGAAAAAAAAAAAAAAAAAAACCTGTTTAACAAATAGAAAAGATAATATCCAAATACTGTTCAACAATATATAAAACATTATTCATATGCATATTAAAATTAAATAAAACTGAGAGCAGTGGCTTAAATATAAAGGAGGGGTGTGGAATACTTCATCTATGAAAATATACATTAATACTTTTGATAAGCTAGACTTGTTGCAAGCTATAATTTTTTAAATAATTAGTATTAAAAAGACTCCCAACCTGTGCTTTCAGAGTTGGGGAATGAAGTTGAAATCCATTTCTTTTTAATTAAAAACTGTAAAATATTTTTTACTTTTCAGACATTTTTTTAACTTGCCTGTTACCAACACCAAAAAGCATTTGTGTATGAAAAATAACAATAATGCACTAAAATAGACAAATTTTGAAATTCATTAAAAGCTACATTGTCATATTAGCCTCATTCCTATAATATATAGTCCCAAAATATTGAAAGATTTCTTTGCCTACAACTCCTTTATTTATTCTGGTAATTTTATTTGTTTATGTTGGTAATGTTAGTTGCGCATGCGCGTAAGTAACTTATACGTTTGATAAATTTGTGTTTTATTTAAAATTTTTATTAATTTTTTATTTATCGTCTGATTACGTTTTTAAATTCATTATGGAATATTAAACGAAACAAACGCAGAACTAATTGTTTTGTTTCAAATACAAACAGGTTAGTCTTTCCTAATCTTGACGCGACAGAGACAGATTTAAAAAAATCATTTTTGAAAATTATAGTAAAGCCCATAAAATATCGGTAAACTGCGATGCAGTTTAAAATTGCATTTAAACACAAAACGTTTTTTATTAAACGGTGTAAAAATTTAAGTTGTGGGACGTTTAGAATTTAAAAAAAAACTACAGTAAATGTGAAATTTGTTGATTAAGTCACACCACCGTCAATATGACGTCAGCGTTACTGATCGCGATGTCGTTGCTTTACAATATAGATTCAAATGTATACATACAGATCTACAAAGTATCTAAATAAAAAAAAAATGTATGGAAAAAAAAGAACTCAAAAGACCAACTGTATTTTTTTTGCATTAAATGATTACATAATATAGCTAGGAAGTAGTAGGATTGTTTTCTGAGTATAACTTTTTAGCTTCGAGATTTATTGTTATGCTCTGCTTGTGAAAACAAGGATAAATTGCTTGTGTTAATTTCAGTTTTCCAGTGTATCTTTTCTAAAACGCTTAAGATTAAAATATGTGTGACAGCTCTACTGTTGTATAACGCTTAACATTAAAATATGTGTGACAGCTCTACTGTTGTATAACGCTTAACATTAAAATATGTGTGACAGCTCTACTGTTGTATGTAAAGATAAGAAGATATGTGAGCGGAAAAAAGAAATATTCCACACATTTCATCAACAATTCTTTCAGAAAAATTAACACAATTTTCTGTTTCCTGTGTCTTTATTTTGAAAAGTGGAATAGCAAATAATATATCAATACTTTGTTTTTGTAGTTGAAGGATTTAAAAGCATACAGCATAAATTATAATGAATTTTTGAAAATATATTTTTCGATAAAAGATATAATAATTTGAAACACATGTATCTGAAATATTGAATATTAATTTCATCATGTGAATAAGAAATACATTTTTGCTAATTTCACAAGTTTAACAATATTATTTATAAATTTTCCAATAGTGGAATTTTAAACTAGAATAGTTGATGGATAAATTATTTTTTTTTATAGAAAACGCACAGTGTACTCTGTTATTTACAGTACTACAAATAGCTAAAAATACATTAGAGTTGAAAATAATCCGATTCAGTGACTCAAAGTTAAGAAATATTGTGAAATTTGGATTCGTAAAAAAAAAAAAAAAAAAAAAAAAAAAAAAAAAAAAAAAAAAAAGTGGTTTTGTAAAAAGAGTGTGTAGATTCACGAATTTTAAATTACTATATTTATTTTTAAAACAAAAAGTGGCTTTGTAAAAAGAGTGTGTACATTCACGAATTTTAAAATAACTATATTTATTTTAAATATAATCTAAAAATGTAGAAATGTTCTCATTTAAAAACTGTACAGAATAAAGGAGACTTTTCAACAGCGGGATTTTTACGTGCATACTATTCTTCATCATATACACTATATGGCCATTAATGACCGGCAACTATCAATTTTAGACATTTTGTCGAATATTTAGAAACATAGTTGGCACATTCTTCTGGAATTTTAGGATTTAAAAGAACAGGCATGACCTCATATTTAACAATGTCGATTTGATAAGGGTGGATTTAGGGGGCCAACAAAAAATCAAAGAAAAAATAATACTTGGGATCACCCTGTAAAATAAAGTGCACGAAATGATCTATCGCTACAGAATATAAATAAACGGACATTGTGCAATATGCGTATTCATTTGTGTAAGAATAGCACGTATATTAATAGAGATATAGCGATTTATTTAAAAAAATAAAAAAAATCTTCCATGTTTTCTGCTTATAACATGCTGGGTTTTCCAACAAATATAACGTAGGTTTCAGAAAAATTGACAAAATATAGTAAAAACAATATAGTGCTATTAGAATATCAATATATTAAATATTTTAAGGAATATGAGCAGTTGTATAAAATAATTTTTATCTGCGCATGCGCGAACGATAGCGAGTTTTTTTTTACATAATTTAACAGTCAACTCTATGAAACAACTTATTAAAAAACTCCAGTCAAATATCGTAAAAATTCAGAAAGATATCGGCGTTAAAGTGAGCTATTTTTTTTGTATTAAAAAATTAGCTTGTTTAACCACAAGTTGATAATATGCTTCTAGCTGGTGACTTCAACGTTCCCCTGCTTGAAATTGGCTATTCTCGTCAATCTGAAAGAACGGAAATTCTGCTAGAACATCTTATGGATAAGAACTTAGTTATCGTCAATGACATCGACGCCCTTTATTCCTTTGTTCAAGGCTCTCTGCATGGTAGACCTGATCTTACATTGGCTGGACTGGAAGTTTGCAGTGATATACAACACTGGATGGTTGATGACAAAAATTTCTCTTTTAGTGACCACAGGTATATAGTATATTCTTTGGGTTATACACCAGTTGGTAAAGCGAACACTCGCTTCAAGACTAAGAATAAAAGTTTCAAAAAATTTAATGCTTATATAAAAGATTCAGAAAATGGCTGGTAAAGGGTCTTATCGAGGTAAAGAACACAGAGGAATTACACGTACATGTAAAAGATTTTATCTCTGATGTCACCAGAATTGCTGAGAAGTGCTTTAGAAAAGGTGTGTTATCACACAAATCGACTATTAGGTGGTTTACTCAGGATTTGGAAACACAGAGGAATAAGGTCTCTGCAATGTATAAGCGTTATGTTAAGAACCCGGATGATAATGATATGAGAGAATCTTACAAGAATGCACGGCGAGCTTATAATAAGAATGTTAGAAGAGCGAACAAGACTTCTTGGGAAAATTTCTGTAACAAAACTAACGATTCCTTTTGAACTCTATATAAATTTGTATCTGGGAAAGCTACAATACTGACTATATTTTTACTAAATTAGATGATTCTGAGTGTTTTGACTCCTACGACGAGGTCGCAAGGTCACTGATGATGGAGCATTTTGGAATAGATAACGTACCTGCAAATATCCATGATTTTACATCACAGGTTTTTAATAATGTTGATTGTAAGGATGAAGGGATGATGAATGATAAAGGAATGATAAAGGATTATCCACAAGTTGTCAATTTTAATTCAAAATAAAATTTTATTTTCATTTTTTATTGATTCTTTAGTTCTTCTTGGAAAACCACCAGAACGAGCCTATACCATGATAAAAAGAAGTATAAAAATCTAAGCATTTTTTCCAAATCTACTCGTTGATAGTCACTAAATACTAACTCAGTTAATAAAAAGTCAGTTAATAAAAAAGGACAATTTGTGGAAAATCCCTTATCATTCAGCTGCTTTTAGAGAACAACTAAAAATTTGCTCACTCTAACGCCGATATCTTTCTGAATTTTTACGATATTTGAGGTTTTACGATATTTGATTATTAAAATGATCCTTGTTATCGTTCGCGCATGTGCAGATAAAAATTATTTCATACAACTGCTCATATTTTCTAAAATATTTAGTATATTTACATTCCAATTGCACTATATTGTTTCTACTAGATTTTTGCAATTTTTCTGAAACCGGCGTTAAATTTGGTTGAAAACCCAGCATGTTTTAAGCAAAAAACCTGCAAGATTTTTAAATTTTTTTTGAATAAATCGCTTTATCTCTATTAATATACGTGCTATTCTTACACAAATGAATACACGTATTGCACAATGTCCGTCTATTTACATTCTGTAGCGATAGATCATTTCGTGCATTTTATTTTATAGGGCGATACCAAGTATTATTTTGTTTCTTTGAATTTTTGTTGGCCCTCTAATTGTCTCCTTTATCAAATCGACATTGCTAAATATGAGGTCATACATGTTCTTTTTAATCCGGAAATTTCAGAAGATTCTGTCGAGTATATTTCTAAATATTCGACAAAATGTCTAAAATTGAATGTTGGCGGTCATTAATGGCAGGGATGCAAGCGCCGCGCCACAAATGGCTGATTGCTACCACTAAAATTTTATAGTATTTTTCACCTTATTTAATGACAGAATTTCTGAGATCTAATAAGGCGAAGAATACTGTTAAAATTTAGGGGTAGTAATTAGCCACTTGTGGCGCAACGCTTGTATCCCAGCATTAATAGCCATATAGTGTATATTAAACACAAAGGTAAATTTTTAAAGCAAAAATGGGCAGATCTGAGCGAGCATGCATAAAATTAAATTCAATACATGTTCTTGTTCCCTGACGAGAACATGGATTCGAACACCTATCTTGACAGAATGATATCTGTAAAATTCTTATTACGATGGTTCATTTCTGTAATTTTAATATTTTATTTTAGGAGGAGAAATTATGACATTTGTATTTTATTTATGAGAATACTTTACAATTTTTATTAAATAAATTTGAACTGATCAACAATTTGTCTTATATTACGTTTGGCCATTATGAAGAACAGTTTATATGTATACAAAGACAAGTATGTGATATATGTTTTCTTTTAAACGACAACAACAACAAAAAACAAACGGGAAAAACGAAAAAAAATAAAGATGTTCATAAAATAAGTATAAAAACAATTACTCTGTAATCCATGGTTTAATAATCATAACTATACGTAAATGTAAAATAAAGTTAAAGCAATTATAAAATATATTTTTTAACTCGTTATCTGTAAACATCAAATGCTAAGTTAGACTTTTAGGTGTCAGAGTGGGCAAAAGGAAATAAGGGAGAAAAATAAACATATTATTTAATCTTTTTTAGAAAATACTAAATAATGTTTTTTTTTTTTTTTTTTTTAAGATTCACACTGTAGTAAATAAAACCCCCACCTATTTCATTTACCCTATCCATTTAATTAATATTTTTTTGTTAAACTTGTGATAAAAACTAACATAAAAGTTTTTTAATTACAAGCTTCAAATTCTTTCACTTCATTAACTGAGTAGGTTGGATTTGAATTGACAGCACCACAACAATTTGTCTTATATTTCGTTTGGCCATTATGAAGAACATTTTATACATATATAAAGACAAGTATGTCATATATGTTTTCATATTTATCATTATTATATTCATATTAATCATTTATGAATCTCTGATAAGCAATACTATCTAGTAATTCATGAAGATTTTATTAATTAATCTTTTTAAAGGAATCATTTAAGAAATAAAACCTTTTTCTATATAAACTGCCAAGTGGCTTATCGTCAAATCTTGTCACGTAACATCTAGTTTATTGTTAATATTACTTTGTAAAAGAAAGAAAGAAAAAAAAACTTTGTGATATTTTGTTTCTTTCTATTGAGCTTTTTTGAAACGTTTAACAAAAGATTATGTCTGACAGCTCTGCTGATGATTTTGAAAGTAAAAAATTTATGAAACAGGAAGTAACACAATTTGTGAAATGAAAAAAATGTACATTGAAATTGAGGAATTAAAATAATCTTGGATACAGACTTTATTTGGTGTGTCATAAGTTAGATTAAAGCGATAATTCATTAATAAAGTTTGTTTTTTTCAGAGATGTTTTCATTTAGCTCAGCTTGATTGCTGTCATAAAAATAACTACTAATTTGATCTTATCTGTGTTTTTAGAGAACGGATAAAATTTCAGAAAATTTTCAAGTATAATAAAAATATGTTGTTAAAGTGAAGTAATATTTAAAATCAAGTGGTTAATTTATATTGAGTTCTTTGAAAGATATTGTCTGTGATATAATTAAGGAAAAGCATGTTAAAAGTTATAGTGATTAAAAAAATATAGTATGAAAATAATTAATATTATTGTGTGAAAGGAAGAAAGATTTGTTTTATAATCAAGAATTTAACAAAACCGTTACTAAATTTTCTAATTGTGCAGCTTTAAATTATAAAAGATTATGAATAAGTTAAAAATGCTTTTTTTTTCTTTATAAGTTGTTGTAGTAGAGCATATTTGCTATGATGTTATGAAAATCCATATCACTTTTAAATACAATTGTACAATGTGCATGTGCCTCAAAAACTTCAACGCCTGTCTAATACCGTGTAAACCCACACGAGCGTACAGAAGTTCTACAACGCAACGTGGCATGAACGCAACTAATATCTGAAGGTATCCTGATGGCAATTTGCAACATGAATCTTGCAGAGCTGACCGGAAATCCACAGAGTGTAAGGTGGTGGAAATCTCTTCTGAAAATTACGTTTCAAGTCATGAGAGATATGCTCAATAATCATGTCTCGGTATTCTGTCTCAGTCAATGGAAGTGTATAAAGTCAGAAAAGATCTCCTGGAGCCGTTCGATAGCAACTCTCGACTTGTGTCGCATTGTCCGGCTGTAATTGCCCAAGTCTATCGGAATGCACAATGCACAGGAACAAGTGTAGATGATTGGTCAGGATTCTTACGTACCTGTCACCAGTCAGAGTGGTCTGTAGACGCATGAGGGATACCATATCACGCTAATTGTACACGCTCTATACCATGAATGAGGTTCCATCAGCTTGAATAGTTCGCTGTTGGCATGTAGGGTTCCGTACACGTCCATCCTACTAATACAATTGAAAACGAGAATAGTGAGACGGGGCAATGTGTTTCGAATCATAAATCATCAATTGGAGGTGTTGATCATAAATAGTCATTCGAATCATAAATAATCAATTGGAGGTCAATTGAGGCGTAATGGTTTATGGCTTGCAGTTCACAGTGGTACACGAGTGGGCCATCGGCTCCGAAATCTCATATCAATGACGGTCCGTTGAAAAGTTATCACGATGACACTTGATGTCCCAGCATTGAATTCAGCAGCAGTCAGATGAAACGTTTCACCTCTTCGTTCCCTGGGTCAACATATGTGCACCTCCGTTCTGCCTCGTTTTATTAATGATACTCGAATATAATTACAATTTCGATATCAGAGTGATATGTTTCGAAGTCTAAGGTTTGAACTAATGCAAATAAATTAAAAATGTCGCACTGAAGTCAAATGGGAGTAGAAATAATTCAGTAATAATCAATAATATTGCATTAATACTCAGTAACGAAGAGGTTAAGGATTGTCGTCAGTCGTTAACGGTCCTATTCTTTTTTATTTTTTTGGCCGTATCGCTGTCGGAGATTTCATATTTTACCAGGTACAGGATATTCATGTTACACCCGTGAAATGCCTTGGGATGAAATCCAAAATGCATCACTAACTCGACGATACAATGTCCGACGTGCAACCGCTGTCTTTTCAAAGTTACTTATATCATGATAAATTACCTATGTAGAAACAGTAACCGATCTAACATCTTCTCCAGACATCTTTTGTCTTATATTGGCGCTACCAACCACATCGTGTTTGTCTGATTCGATGAATACGCACGCCACTTCCAGTTTTTGTGACTCTTCTGTATATTCAACAATAATGAATTGCTGTAGAATATTTCATTTATTAAACGATGTATTAGTTATCTCATAGTGACACAATTTTTACTCTTTAGGTTTTTTTAAACAGTGATTTGTATTCAAATGTAAACACAGAGAAATATGAATATTTTAATTAAAAAAAATATCGAAAAATTTAGCTCTGAATCTTTTTTGTATCAAACTATGATTTATTTTCCATTAATGATTCACTAAGAGGTAGCTGGATTCTAAAAGTGCATGCTATTTCAATTTCTTCATTTTTTTTTCTTATAATCATTTTGTTAGAAGAAAAATAAAAATTTCTTTGTGATATTTTTCTTTCATATATCTTTTTTGAAGCGCTTAACAATGGAGTATGTGTGACAGTTTTGCTGTTCTCAAGTGTAATAAAAAGACTCAAGAAACAGAAAAAAGCAGTTTGTGAAAGAAAGGTACAATGAAATTACTGGGCAGATACAGTCTTAGATGAGGATATCAATTTATGTCACATACAACCGCTGCTGATGACATCAGTTTTTATCTCTAAAAAATTGATTTTTCAAGACATTCCATTTATTTCAGCAACAATGCTGTCACAAAATAATAACTAAGGTTTCACTTATTTGTGTATTTCATTTAAGTAATATCTAGGTAACACCTTTTATCTGGAACAAGGAAAAAAGTAAAAAAAAAAAAAGGATAAATAAAGATTTTATTGTTATTGTAATATAGATTTAAAATATGTATAGAATTTAAGAAATAAGATATAACAACCAAGGGGCTCAAGGCTCAAGGGGCGAAAGATATGCGCTTAATAAGACCATCACACTATGTTTCGTAGGGAATAGTCTCGGTCCGACAAATGACAGCATATCTGACAGTTTATGCTGGATTGACATGTGCAGCTACTTTCTAACTTAACCGATACCGGCTTCGTCGTGAATTTCGGACCACTGAATCTTTCAACACGTCGCGTTAGAAGTAATAAGTACACTTTTATATGAAAAAAATCTTAAATTATTGATTGAATTTTACAATCTTTAATGACGTTCCACACAATTTAACGATCTTTTAAAATGTAAATTGGAAGGTTTTGTATCTTTAATTATGTTTATGTTTGAAAGTAAAATATGTGAAAAACAGAAAATTTCTAATAAGGTCAGGAAGTATAGATTTTGGCCTTTGTAAGAGATATTTCACTCTC
The DNA here is from genome assembly GCA_963932465.1 of Maratus speciosus. Lineage (NCBI taxonomy): Eukaryota > Metazoa > Arthropoda > Arachnida > Araneae > Salticidae > Maratus > Maratus speciosus. The sequence goes on from OZ010789.1 coordinate 66,025,784, forward strand.
ATCGTAAATTTTTGTTTCCAAAGCTAATTGAACATTTTTTTGCTTCAACATTTGTAGAAAATTGTGGAATCTATTAAAGTGATGGTAAAGAGTGCTCAACAGACTGAAAAGCAAATGGAGTTAGCAGTATTGTCTGCTCGAAATAGCATACCCATAAATAAAGTAGCCACAAAATATTGCATTACAAAAAGAGCTCATTATTTTGTTCTGTTTGGTGTACTACTTACAAAATGTTTGTTAATCAAAGTTAAATCACCCATTTAAAAAATTTCGGGTTTATTTGTAACATATTCTGTCATTAAAGCCACTTTAAATAGTTTGTTTTGATTTTCACTCCTCTCACCATAATTAAACAGCGAAAAAGATATATATGATTAATTATTGCAAAAATATCTATAAATATTGCATTCAACAACCCCCGGTAGCAGAAAGTTCGAGACGCGCGACGTGCGTCGCAGATTTATTTTGGACCTTGCAGATAAATTTGCCAACTTGAAAAAAAAAAAAAAAAAAAAAAAAAAATATTTCCTTTAAAAAAAAAAAAAAAAAAAAAAAAAAAAAGTACGAAAATTCTGACAAAAAATATCGCGAATTCGACAAATGGTCGCCGAAAAATATCAATTTCGGCAATCGTTCGCATAAAAAATCGGTAATTTATAGCCAAAGGGTCGCTATAAAAACGCGAATTTCGTCAAAAGAGACCGGAAAAAAAGCATGAATCTCGTCCCAGGGTTGTAGAAAAAATGCAAATTTCTGTCGCAGGATCGCGGAAAAAACACGAATTTCGTCAAAGGATCGAGGAAAGAATGCTAATTTAGTTAAAGGATTGCGGAAAGAACGCGAATTTAGACAAACGATTGTGGGGAAAACGCAAATTTAGTCAAACGATCGCGAAAAAACGCAAATTTATGTCAAAGGATTGCGGAAAGAAGGAGGAATTTCGTCAGAAGATCTCGAAAAGCGTAAATTTCTGCCAAAAGATCGCTGTACAAACTTGAATTTTATCCAAAAATCCCGAAAAAACGTGGATGTCGTTCCTGGGGCGCAAGAAAAACGCAAATTTCTGTCACAAAATCGCGGAAGAAACTTGAATTTCATCAAAGGATCGAGGAAAAAACACGAATTTAGTCAGACAATTGCGGAAAAAATGCAAATTTCTGTAAAACGATCGCGAAAAAACGCAAAATTTTGTAAAACAATCGCGAAAAAACTCAAATTTTTGTAAAACGATCGTGAAAAAACGCAAATTTCTGTAAAACGATCGCGAAAAAAAAAAACGCAAATTTCTGTCAAAGGATCACGAATAACGCAGATTACTGTCAAAGGATCGCGAAAAAAGAAAAATTTATGTCAAAATATCGGAATTAAATTTGCGGAATTTCGTCAAAAAATCGCAAAAAGTGCAAATTTCTGCCAAAGGATGGCTGTAAAAACGCGAATTTCGTCAAAAGATCCCGGGAAAAACGTGAATTTCGTCCCAGAGGTGCCGAAAAAACGCAAATTTCTGTCACAGAATCGCAGAAAAAAACACGAAGTTCGTCAAAGAATCGAGGAAAAAACGCGAAGTTCGTAAAGGATCGCGAAAAAAAGCTCATTTTTGTCAAAGGATCGCGAAAAAACGGCAAATTTCGTCAAAAGATCGCGAAAAAAAAAGAATAATTTCCTCATAAGATCGCAAAAAAAACGGCAGATTTCGTTAAAAGATCGAGGTAAATGGCATATTTCGTCAAAAGATCGCGAATAAACCGAAATTTCATCAAAAGAAAAACACATTAGTGCCGGTAGTGGATTTTCGCTCCCTGCCCCCCCCCCCCCCCCCTCTGTTGTAACCTTTCGGAAATTTTGGCTGTAAATTTCAGAATTTTTTCTTTTTTACTCAGAATCACCCCTGGTATTAATCAGTAAGAATGCTGTTTATTTTAACACTCATAATGTTTGTACATAAGAAAATGTAACACGCTACTCCCACAGACAATTTTCATCCCACTAAATTGCTGTCGCAGACACAGCCATAACTTTCTGCTACTGGGCAACAACCTTTAAAATGTTAATTATGATTTTACACATGTGATTGTGGTCTCAAACTTTACTCTGACCTTATTTTGTTCAGGTACCTTAAGTGATAGTTATTAAAGTACTACTTTAATTCATGTATTTTAGTAGATACATACATACATATCTATCTATCTGTCTATATATATATATATCTTTATGTATATAAAATGTAAAAAAAAATGAATGCATTGAAAATTTGTAGTATTTATTAGCTGAAACTTTTAAATGTAAAATTAATAAATAGAATGGATTTGGAAATTTTAGCATTGAAATGCATAATTGTTTAAACTATTAATTATGAAAAAGTTAAACCCTTCTGCTTTATAATAGAAATTTCACTATAGTATATACTACTGACAATATTTGTCAAAAGATTTTCCAAACTATCTTAAACAAAAAGCATCACAATATAAATACAGACGCGAAAGCCACTTTCTTATCGTAACTTTCGTGATAACGTTTTGAAATAGAAAAAAAAAAATATATTTTTAATCATTTTGTAATACTAAATATTGTTTTTCTTGTAGTCTCTTTTTTTAAAGTTTCTTATATTGGTATAAACACCATTTATACTAAAGTAACGAATTTTTTACAATCTATTTTTGTATCCAATATCTATCAATTTGTATCTTAATCCAATTTAATATAAAAAAAAACTACAAGCATTCTAATTAGATCATGCACAGTCAAAAACGGATCTTCTTTTTCTTTTTACATCGGACTACAGTTTCCGTCCCTTTAAAATATAACCTGGAAATAGTGTTTATAAGTAAAGGTGTTTATTGTAATAAATGAATATTATTTTAAATTCTTTATTAATAGAGTTATTCATTTTGAAATAAATAAATAAATTAACTATCTTTATGATATTTTGTTTTCGCTTGTATATACTTTTTGATATGCTTAACAATGCCATATGTGACAGCTGTCTATGAAAGTAAAAAGGCTCATAAAAAAAAACGTATTTTGTGTACAACAGCTCAACGAAATTAAAAATATATATATATATATATTTGAAGAATGTATTATTTGTTGTCTCATATGCACCATTTTTAAAATTAAAGAAAGTTTATTTTTTCATAGATTTTTCTATTCAAAAATACTGTCATAAATACATTAAAACAATTATCTCTTTTTTATCCTTAATCGTGTTGGGTAAAATAATAAAATGAATCAAAGGTTTTATTGTTATAGTGAAGAGTTTAAAAATATGCAACTTAAAGTTTACCGTGTTCTCGAAAGGTACTGTCTTTCAAATATTTAAAAGATATAATAAAAAGAATCAGAGGTATGTGAAGAATTAAATGAAATTTTATTGTGAAAAAGGTAAAACAAGTTTTTCCTCTTTTAAGAGTTTAACAAAGATGTTTCTAGATATCCTAATACTGTGGATTTTAATGACAAAAAGTAATGCGTATAATTTGAATTTTTGTTTTTTGAACCTGTTTTTAGAAAATTCACGGAAATGTCTAATTTGTTATTTTTAAAGAGCAATGACATCGAAATATATATTAAAGTTATTTTTTTCATGTTCGTAAAACATTCTAATTAATAAAGTAAATACAAAAATAACTGGTAATTTTCTTGAATCTTCGACTTTAGTTTTTTAGCATTTAAAACTATGACTAGGAAGACACACTTTTTTTTCAGATCATTCTGTTTTAGTTCCTTCTGCAATTATTATCCTCAGATTTTAAAAAGAATTTCTTTCAGGCGTTTTGTTTATACCTGAATGCCCTTTTTGACATGCTTAAGAACAATATATTTGTGACAACCTTATTTTTCAGTATTGAAGTAAAAAAATTCTTTTGTAAAAAAGTAGATTAAAGGAATGGAATTAAAGGATATAAATAATCCCGGAAGAGTATATTATGTGGTATCTCATACAATACATGAGTTTGACAGGGGTGATTAACTCCAACGAAAGTTTCTTCTTTGAGAGATTTTTTTTCCGGAAACAATTGTGTCATGAAAATAATAACTCAAAATTTTCCTTCACGTGCTTTTATTGCGAGGCGTAAAATGTCAACAATAAGTAAAGGTTTTGGTGTTATAGCGAAAAATATTTAAAATATGCTACATGAGTATATTTAGCTACTGAAAAAGCATTTTCTGGTGTTTATTTTCAAGATATAACGTAAAAGAAATAGAGATATGGTTAATGTTAAATATCAATATTATTGCATGTAAGAAGAAAGCTACTTTTCCTCTTTAAAAGTATTTATTTGAAGCCTTTCCGACGAGTATCCTATAGGTAATTTTTAGACGTTTATCACCGATTTTAATCCTATATATATATTTTTTTTTTTAATCGCAGAAATACTTTGATTCAATAAATCAAAATTTGCAATTAAAAAAATATATATATTGGTAGGAATAATGAATGATTCTCGCTTTTTTATACTTTACATATACGTGACGCTCGTCTTGAAGAGTTTAATACAAGTTGTTTAACAAAATTGTTGCTAAATTTCCTAATAATGCCGTTTTAATTTTTTAATTGTGAAAATTTTGACTTTATATAGCAAAACCATAGAAACGTGTATTGTATAATTATTAAACACTAATACTATAAAGATGCATATAAAGTTAAATACAACTGAACTTTATCATTGAAATTATAAGTAATGTTCTAGAACTTACATATTGAATCAAAACTCTTGGCGTAAACTTTAAAGATTTGTACTTTAATAAAGTGAACAGTAAATTAATCATTTTCATACCGATACAAAAATGTGGTTTTAAATTATTCTACACAGAATTAAGTTATTCTAGTAGAGTTCCACCCTATTTCTGACTACTGGGCGTAGGGTGACGTGTTCGAATCTCGACTCAGGCATGCATGTTTATAGCGAATCGGATTACACTATAAACAGAGATATTGCTAAGTTTGGTCCTCGTGTGCAAATGAGGAACGTAGCACCCATAACTAAAAAAAAACGTAATAAAGTTAATATTTACGTTACACATCTCAGAACTAATTCTGTTAAAAAAAAAAATGATCGCTTGCTTTTTATAGTTCCTTTATCCTGGTGTGTAAATTTTGAAGAAATTGTAAATAAATACCAAACAAAAAATTTATTGTGATAGTGGGAGACTAAAATTATGCTGAAATCTATACAGTGAAATTAAATGTAAGTATACTGAAATTTAAATAATGTTCTACAGTCTGTAAAAGATACAGGAAATTAGGAACTTGCGACGTAAGCTTCAAAGTTTCATATAGTTTATAAAAAGAAATGTATTTCATATATTTTATAACAGAACCTGTGGTCTGATCTAAACTGTAAAATGCTTTTATTCGTAAAGAATTAAGCAGTAAAATTAAAATAAATAGTATAAGTTACAGACGAATAAGTAGAGTCATTTTATAGAGTGTGCGTAGTACCATTGTACCATGGACGAAAGTTCTTTTGAAAAATTTGTCTTGTAGATGTTTCGTTTAATTCATTACGTTTGATGACTTATTTTGTGATGTAGCATCCCGAGATTTTAAATGATGGGCATATTTTTTTTTTTTTTTTTTTTTTTTTTTTTTTTTTTTTTTTTTTTAGTTTTCAGCATCTTACAATCATAAAAGAGAATTGCAATTAAAAAAGTGAAAAGTGGGAAAAATATCTAAGAAAACAATTATGTCAACTTTGAACTAATAATTTCGTATTTAAAATTTCATATCGTTTTTCTTGTATTTATGAAGCAAAATTCCTAATCTATATATATAAAAGTGAGTGTATGGCCCTTTGTACAAATCATCAATTTTTGACCGATTTGCTTGAAACTTTATGTGCATTACAGAAATATCTCTTTTTAAATTTCTAATTAAATTATTTCTTTCCTGTTACCACACCCTAAAAAACGGTACAATAATTAAAAAAGGTGATATCGCGCAAAATTTCTTTTTATAAGCTAATAAAAATTCGGACTCAATCGCTACATTGTTGTATTTTCGAAACTGGTGTCATTCTAATCAGAAAATGCACATTTTTCATGTATAAAATGAAAACTTTAACTAAACGTGTGTTCAAATGACGTAATATCTTCATTTGAATGTTTTTGAACTTAAAAAAATCTATTTTGATACAGGCGTTTCAATTTCAAGAAAACAATTTACGAAAAAGATTATAATAAAAAAAAATCGTTTGCTACATATGACGTCGATTTCTGTTTAACTGACATCGCTTTTGAATGATGTTTTATTCTGAAGGGAGACTCTTGATCTTCTGAAATTAATCCTTATCATCCATAAAGTGAAAGATTCATTTTTAAACCACGCAAAATAAAATTTCATTTGGATGTATTTATTGCTTTTTTCCTCAAATTGTCAGCGAAATCGCATACTTATTTTACACTTGCTGAAGAATACATGCATTCTAATTTTAAAAGCTGACACACTTTACTATAATTACGTCAAAATGACGAGTTTTTTTCTCCTGAAATTCAATTTCGTGAGTTTTAAAATTAAGTCAAAAATTTTTGAGGCCTTTCACAAACGTCATGTTAATAATTATTGCATTTTAATATTGTGTAATCGAGTCACATGCCAAGAATTCGCTAAAAACATGAATGATGCTATGCTTTTGTAAGCAAAGGGTTCCAGAAAAGATATGTCACAATTGTTAAAGTACCCCAAATAGCGTAAAGCCTGATTATCGAAGATTAACCTATTTGCACTTACAATGATAAAAATAGTTCTGCATTTTTTAAAAAATTCAATAGCGAAATTATAAGTTCGCCTATAGATAAAAAGACCCTCAAGGTTAATAGGTATGTAATTGAACTACTGATTTTTTCATATTTAAAATAAAACTTTAACGATAAGCGCTTTGAAAATATGTTAAAACTTCATTGAAAGGTACTTTGAAGTTAAAACGTTTACTATGACATAGGCATTTCTATTTGATGAAAAAATATCAGAAAACAATTCACTAAATATGGCGTTACGTTCTATAAATATGTTGTCAATTTCAATAAATATGAAGTCAAACTGATTTTAAAAAACGGTTGCTACGTTTTATTTCCTATTTTGTGGCATGCTATATCTTAATTATACCATTTAGCTAAGTGTTTTAGCCCCTTAAATGCATTGATAACATTCTGCTATTTATATTAAATACAATTACATAAAATATGATTTTTCTACGATTTATAGGAAATAGAAAATGCAAAATAGCAAATATTTTCTAAGAGTTTTTTTTTTTTTTTTTTTTTTTTTTTGAGAAAGCTTTAAGACTGTCATCAGGACTGAAAGCTTCTGGAATTTTATGTCATTTTTAGGTTATTCGCTGTAGATTTAGTTTTTATGAATGAAAGTCTCCGTTTTAAAATAATCAGGCAATCTAGCCTGGAATATCCGTGGTTAAAGATGATTCATATAACGGCCGTTCAGAGAATAGAAAAAAATATATCGTTTTTAATTTAAAACACTAAAAGATTTTTTACATTTACTAATTTTTTAGAATCTGCAACAGCTACACAAAAAAGTATCTTCGGTATTTTCGTATTAAGAAGCGCTCAATTGTGATTTTTTTTTTCTGTTTATAGCAACCTTCATTAATCTGGTAATTTTGACTATTTTGATTTCAAATCTGTTAAATTCATATTTTATTTTTTTGCGGGGTTTTCTTTTCGTTTGTCGATTTCGTTATGGAACATTGAACGAAAAATCTCCCAAATGATGAATTATTTACATTTTTTTAAAAGAACAATTGGGTTCATTTTTTCTAATTGGGTTGGGCTATTTAAAAAATATTCTTGCTTAAAAATTACTGTAAAATACATAAAAAATTAGAAATTGAGACTCACTTTTCAAACAAATAGCATTGAAAGTATTTCTTGTTTTCCATTAGATGTTGAAAAAATTGAATGTGTGATGTTAGAGATTAAACAAATTGCAGTAAAAGCAAAATTTATGGATAGGTCATTGCCACCAAAAATATGATGCCAGCGTTACTCATGGACATGTCTTTTCCTTATAATATTGCATTCAGAGCAAATGAGTTCATCTTTCGTAATTTTTGGTTGGAAATTTAAAAAAGATACATACTTGAAAATTAATTTAAAATCATTAAATTCAGAAAACTGTATCTCAGTTTTATGATTTTTAATGATCTGTACTAAAATCAGAACCAAATAAAATCTGGAAATTGAGATATAATTTTCAAATAAATTTTATTTGAAAGTGCTTTTTCTATTCAATGTAAAAAATGAAATTGTGCCATGTTTAGAAATTTAGAAAAATTACAGTAAAGACACAATTTATGGGTTAGGTCGTTGTCACTTTCAGTAAGATGTCAGCTTTACTCACTAACATATTTTTACTGTATAATGTATATATATATACTATATTATCGAGAATTTTACTAAATACTACGCCAATTAGTTGAATTTTTTACTTCGTATTATCAGAAAAATCATATATTTTTCGGTTGCACCAGCCAAGAAAACATGCATTTGATATTTAAAGCTGAGGGATTTTAAGATGGTTGCGATGCAATAACGTCATCTTTTCTGATTGTCTTTATAGTGATTTGAGGGACAGCAATGCTTAAATCTCAGTTATTATTGCCGTATTATTTTATTTTAATTTATTTTACTTGGAAGGTCCCTCATAATTGACATGGGAGACGTCGGGCAATTCAGATAGTTATAAATAAAAGTTACTTCAATCTGTTTTCAATTACAGATAAATCATGTTTAAATAAAATTTCCAAAAGGTATATTTTCGATAAAATAGGGTAGGAATTTTTATAGGTATCCTATTTCCTTTGCTGTTGTCATTAAATTATTTACGACTCTTTGGTATAACGAAAAATAGATGTTAACACTTTTATTTATATTTTTTACTTTAAAAAACACATTTCTTTGTAAAATGGAATAGATATGCTTCAAAATTCGAAAAAAACAGGCTTTTCTGTGAGCAAACAAAAATATTTATTGTATTTTCGATAAAATATATATTTGAATAATTTTTAATTAATTAATTATTTTAAAGCCTTTTCTTTTAATTTCTGATGTACTGAATTTTCAAATGAATATCTTAAAAAAGGTAAGTTTGTTGCATTTTTTAAAAGTACAATTTATTAAAAAAATTTACTTATCACAATTTTTGTTAGAATTAGAAGCAACTTAATCAAACAAAATCATTAATCTTATCAATGAATACAGGATTGATGCAAAAGGGTTTTTTGCAACATTGCAAATATTTGAAAGTTACTAGTTGACTAGTTACTGAAAATTAGAAGTATAGATCTTAAAAGAAAAGCATGAAATCTTAATTTCAATATACAAGAATTATTATTATTTGACCTTTTGTAACTAACTTTTATTATTAACAATTGTTATTAAAAATTAATAACAAACTATGCTCCTAATACAAGGCTATATTTCCTTTATATTTTTGTGTTTCTTTTAAAATATTATTTAATGTAAATTCTGAATACGAAATGCAATATATTTTAAAAAGTATATTTGAAAGAAATCTAACGTTATTAATTATGTTTTTAGATTCATTATCAGAATATTAATAATTATAGTTTCTGTCAAACAAATAAATAAAATTTAGAGTTGCTTTATATATTTATTTCACATAAAATCAATATTAAATGTGAATAAAAAAAATTAGATTGTAGAATTTCATTTAAAAAACAAATTTTCTAACTTAATAGATAATAAAAAATAATTTGCTACACTGTATGTCATCAATTAAGTCTATTGTTTCTTCTCTTTGAAATTTCATTATCTAAAAAGTATAAAGTATGATTTTGTTTTGTGCTGTAATTTTAAAAATGTGTAAATATAATGAAAGGGTCTAATGTAATTTGCTAAATTCCAAGTTATTTTAGTTCTCTGTATTACAAATTAAATTATACGTATTTCTGGATTTTATTGTCTGTTATTCCTTTATCTTTATTTCTCATTGTTTTACGTTATAATTACTGTCAACACATTGAACTGAAAGAAAGCGAATGTATTTAATTTAATTACATTTTTAGATTCATTACCAGAATGTTAATAATTTTAATTTCTGTGAAGCAATCAAATAAAATTTAGAGCTGCTTCATATATTTATTTCACATGAAATCAATATTAAATATGAAAAATAAGAGTGATTTTTAATTCGATTGTAGATTTTCATTTAAAAAACAAAATTTTACCTTTTTAAATAATAAAAAATAATTCGCTACCTTTTATGTCATGAATTAACACTATTGTTTCCTCTCTTTGAAATTTTATTATCTAAAAAGTATAAAATACGATTTTTTCTCTGCGGTAATTTTAAAAATGTATAAATATAATGAAAGGGTCTAAAGTAATTTGTTGAAAACAAAAGTTAATTTAGTTCTCTGTATTACAAATTAAAATATTCATATTTCTTGATTTTATTGTTTGATATTCCTTTATCTTCATTCCTCCTTATTTTACGTTATAATTCCTGCCAACACAAGCCCAAAAAAAACAAAACAAAAAGAAAAGTTATTTCATTTTAGAATCCCAACACAAGCCCAAGAAAACAAAACAAAAAGAGTTATTTCATTTTAGAATTTGTTCGGAGTGTTCCAAACACAAAATTAAAGACTTTGTTTATGAATGTATTTTGTTGGCATTCGGATTCGATTTACATATTTTATTTGCACATTTATTTTCGAAATAATATCTAAAGGAATAACAGCATTTTTTGATTGCATCGAATAAAAAAAAATGTTATTACATTTTGCATTCTTTTTTTTTTTTTTCTTTTTTTTTTTTTTTTTTTCTTTTGCTATCTCGTGGAAAATAAAGTACAATTTCTTTGTTTAAAAAACTGAAGACTCAGAAACACATTTAAATATACCTGGATAGTAAATTCGATATAGATGCACAAAACATAAATAAAGATGTATACAATGTAACTAATATTCAACATTTTTTTTACCGATTATTTTCAGTTTTCGATCTTAAAAAACTTGTGCATATTTGGTTAATTGTTTGTTCATTTTTTTAAATAATTGTTTGAAGTTGAATGCATACACTATTATAGAATAACTGAAGCGTTCTTTGGTAGAAGGTACATAAGCCACATTTGAATTGTTTCAAGATAATCAGTTTTAAAGGTGTTGGTGAAATCATCAACTCAGATATTGGTTATTTAATGGGAGATTTCACAGAATAACTGCATAGCAGGCAATTGCGCACCGCATCGTTGTAAAAAAATTAACATTTTTTTGTAGTAAATTTATTAAATTGGTTTATAAAAAAAAGGTAGCTTGTAAACTTCTTCATTCAAACTAATGTATACATTTTTTTATGCAAAAAGAAGCACATTTTATGCTTTAATATGAATTATTATCACCTATTTTATATCAAAAAGTTCATTATCTAATCAAAAAAAGCTCTAAACCTGTTTGTCCCAATATAAAACATTTGCTAGAAAATGGCATCTTTCTATCAATCGACTTCAAAATGTATAGCTGCCATTTCTCTTTACGCATTCTCCTCATTCCGGTGTGCATTTTCTACAATATTCTGCTCCACAGATTCCTCGAAAATAGCTAAATAGATGCTCTGTCGCATAGTAGGTATATACTGGAGCTCTTTTCTTAAATGGTAATTTTTTTCGTATTAAGTTACACAGGTTCAATATTTACTGCTTAAGATGTTTAGAACCCTATTGGAAAGTCTAAAGATTTTTTGTATCCTCGCCAATTTCCTGCAATGTTTGCTTTATTCCTCTTGAAAATGCACATTTTGCAATAAAAAAGAATGCATGCCGTAATGGGAAAGAATGCATATTTTCAAGGATAATTTTGAAATAAAAAAGGTTATAAGTCACAATGGGAATGTAAATAATTTTCTATAATCAAAACATGAATTACGACATATTTCTGGTGAACCAATAGTCAGACGTTATTTCACTATTTGAATATCTGTGCAGGTTGCCGAAACTAATGAAAATATGAAAATTATTACATTCTATAGTAAATGTCTCAAGCCACAGTAAAAATACAGCAATAAGATTTTAAGACACAATGTTAATTACATAATGCATTTCCTTTTGTTCTAGAATTAGAACTACAATCCTTTGGAGAATATGTTTTGCCTTTTATACTATCGTCTGAATCAAAGTCATTTTCATTTTCACTACTATTTGAATCGCTTTCAAACATTCTTCGTTTACACTACATCTGTTGCTTTTTCGCCATTGTGGATTTTGTGTAGCTTGAACCGTTTTTCACTCAAAATTAACTAAACATTTCCTTTGGGGAACAACAAATCAGACCGCAATATGTATTATATATTCATGTAATACATATGTAATTAATATAAGTAAATAACACAAGTAAATAACTTATTCAAGTTCATATGAAATCAATTTTCAAATAATACTAAGAAATTACCACAAACGGTATTTTGTGTGAAAACAATCTATAAATATTAATTAGCTATATTATAAAAAATGCAGAATGCCACACTGAAATATTCCTAAAGAAAAATTGCGAATTCATTTTCGAATATATATATATATTGAAAACCATTTTCGAAAAAATATTAATTGTAACCTTTAATATTTCTAATGAAAGTCGATATCAAGAAGCGTCAATTTCTAGAAGTTTTATGTTTAAACAACGTAGCCTTTGCAGTGCTTTGAAACGATTAAAAATGGATTTAACATTAGCAGCTCCAAACTTTAAATCCGCAAAGTTTTAATCTACTTTACGAAATAATTTCCCTTTCTGTATAAAAAGGTAAATTATAAGAATCCGAAAATTATATCAAAATTAAGTTTTTCTATTAAAAAAATAATGTTTGTTACAATTCATAAATGTAGATAAACACGCAAGAGAAATATAAGTATATTTCTAATTAGTATACGTTTTTAAGATTCATTTGATACTAGTCACATTTTTATACCATGATTTTTATACCATGCGCTAGATTTAGTGGGATGGTGCTTTTTTCATAAGACTATACGCAAAAATATTTTTAAAAAATCTAGCTAAAGTTATGTTACGTATCTCATTAATAATGCATTATTTTTTTTAAATGGTATGATTTCCACTGAGTGAAATATTAAGTAAACGAAAAGTTTATTTTGTTTAATTTATCAGTTCTATCTAGGCTTTCAAAAATATTAACATTTCATGCATATAATGTTACATATTAATATGTGATATGTGGTTATTTACAGTATTCCATTAAGGTCCTTTACAACCCTTTTAACTTTGAAACGGTTGCTGCTATATTCATAGAAGTGGTGAGGTATAGTAAATGGGATGTTCTAGGTATAGTAAAGTAGCCATGCGCTACTGAATGAAACCGCCAACGGCGCCACGTTGTGGAAAACTATGCTGTTAGCATTCCTATCTCGAAAACGTAAAGAGAGGAAAAAAGTGATTTACAAAGTTGTAGAGCATCCTTGATTTAGTATGAAAAGAAACTTTGTGGACATTCATGCAAAGAATAGAGCGGTTAAAACGTGCATTTATTTTCCGTGATTTCCTACACCAGGCTCGGCGAACCTTTTCACGTACGCGTGCCGAAACTTCACAAACAAGATCTATCAAAAATGTAACGCGCCAAACTTATACAAAAAGAATTTTGAAGAGTAGGATGTTTATACGAAACACTGGTTATAAAATCAGTTGCTTTAATGCATTAATAATTTAAAAAATATTAAAATTCAAATGCGATTTTTCTGTATACTGGAATCAGCCATAAAATGAATGAATTTTTAATTCGTAAATAGGATTCATTTATGCGTTATGTACTGTATGTAATAAGGGGAAAAAATACGAGTTTTATTTAATTAATTCTTAACTTACTATTAATGCAACATCTCGGTTGTAATTTTCTAAGTTATATTAAACAATGTACTAATAATGTATTGATGAGATTTTTGCTGTTGCACGTTCGATGAAAAATGCTTTATATCTGGTTCATATTTTGTTATTCTTACAAATATGCATAGCTAAATTAGATCCATTTGTCACTTTATTGCAGTGGCTGTCAAACGAAATTCATTTAAAAAATTACAGCTGATTAAATTACAGTCGTGGCCAAAAGTTTAGGACCACCGTGCAGAAACTAGCGTTTTTAAAATTGAAACCACTGAAAACGTCATAAATCAAATCGATTTTCGTCAGATGGGGTCATTCCGTCTGACAGTGGAGTTACTTTATTCGCTTTTCTTTTGAACTTTGAGTAATAAATGACGCAGATGCAATTTATTGCCTGGATCTTAAATTTCAGTGGTGGTCCTAAACTTATGGCCACGACTGTAATATAGATAGGCAAAATACATACATAGGAATACGCTACATAGGAAGGAGGAAAAGAAAATTATTCTAAGGACAGGAAAAGAAAATTATTCTGATGCGTTAATTGATGCAAAAAATAATTGTATTGTTTGTGATCTGCACGTATGGAACAAAATTTTATTGGTTATAATAGAAATAAAAAGGGTATTTTATTTGTATAATGATAACTAAATTAAAAATTTACGCGTGCCAGAAAAATTAGCTTACGTGCCAACTCTGGCACGCGTGCCATAGGTTCGCCAACCCTGTCCTACACTGTGACGTGACGAAACTTAAACGGAAGGAGAAATTATTATCTTTTGGACAAATGTGCATTACAGCTCACAGTGAAAAGTTTGAGCATCTCAAATAAAGGCATATTGTTATAAGTGGTTGATTTTTTCTTTCTAAGATCGTTTTGTCACGTTCCAGTGTACGAAATCAGGAAAAAACAATTGCGCGTTTCAACCCTTCTATTCTTCGTTCTAATATCTAGAAGGTATATTTTCTTACTAAATCAATGGTGTTCTACAACTTTGTGAATAACTTTTTTTACCTATCTCTTTCCGTTTTCGAGATAGAAATGCTAAATCCGCAGCTTTCCACTACGTGGCGCCGTAGTAATACGGCCGTAGAAGCCTCATTCAGTAGCGCATAGCTACTTTACTATACCTAGATAACACTTTTATGAATATAGCAGCAGCCGTTCCGAAATTAATAGGGTGTCAAGGAACTTTAGTGGGCGTACTTTATATTAATAGTGCATAATGTACATGAATACAGCAGTACATAATGCACGATGAAACATAATGCAGATAAATACAATGTTACATAACATAAAATGATACAGTATGAACATAATGTTATTTGGAATTATATCTATATATGTGCCATTAACTGACAAATATACTCACTTCTTTTAGTTCGAATAAGATAGATACGAAATATATAGTAAAGCCTATTTAACTTACCAGATCTCCATTTGTTGTTGTTTATAGACGCAAGCGAAATATAAATGAAAAACAAGAATAAAAGGATTATATAATATTACAGCCATGGAAAAATATTATAAGGACAAGCGAAATGTCACCAAATGCATGAGCCACTCGGGTAGAAAATGGTGTAAATATTTGTATGATAAAAATGCTTGAAACCGAGCATTTCCAAATAAACTTTAAGTTGAAAATTTGGAAAATCATTAAAAGGCTTGAATTTAAAAGGTTTTAATAGCTTGCTACTCAGGAAAAATTATAAGGCGACTAATTTCTTTTGAAACCGCAACCAAAATTTTGCATATTTGATAATATCATAGGATTGTTTAAAGCAGGCTAAAACTGTTACGCAGTAATATTGTTCAGTTTCTGTCGTTCTTCATCATGTTAAAGAACACACAACTATCGGAATTTGAAAAAAGGAAAATTATTGCTTACAGAAAATGTGGACTGAGGGACATGATATTGCAAGGAATATAAACAGATCTAAAAAAGTAAATTATAATTTTTTTGCGAATTTAAAAGATTATAGCAAGAAAAAGCATAGAGTAGGCCTGTTTTTCTGACTATGTGCCAAAAAATTGGAATTGCGCATCCAGCTTGCTTGAAAGAACAGAGTTCTACATAAATTAAAACAGAAACGAATCTACCATGCACTAGCCGAAGACTGCGTAATGTTCTGTAAAATAATCCCAATTCTAGATATGCTAAAGTACGGTCACGTCCACTTACAAAACTACAGTAAATTCTGTCTAAGGCGGACTCTGTATAAGCCGGAAATCTGTCTACCGCGGAAAATTTTTCAAGTCCCGGCGAACCCATAGAAAATTACATTAATTCATGCTGCATAAGGCGGAATCTGTCTAACGCGGAAACGGAAAGTATGTTAAGGTCCCACCGAAACCAAAATTTTGCATAAGGCGGAAAAAGGATAATTTAAAAATAAAAGGTATTTTGTTTATTAAACTTTAAAACTGATAAGTCAAATACTCAATGTCGTGCATGTTTGTTAAATTCCGTAACACTTTGAAAAAGTTAATTCTAAAGGACAGAAACTGTTTAAATTTTAAGGAATTTATGCTTGTGCCATTTTCTCATATGCAAAATTATATTTAAAAGTTAATATTTCTAGTAGAACGAACGTTTATCAAAATATATATTTTCGAAAGTGCAATATATTATACTTTAAGGATGTACTCAAATTCAAAGTTATAGCGTTCTGTCTCATTCTTTAATTTTACTGAGAAGAGGTTTTGTTAGTTTTTTTTTTCTTTTTTTTTGTATGTGTGTGTGTAAACTTCCAATTCACATGTATTACAGCAGTACTAAGAAATTGAATAGAGTTTCTCATTTATCTATAAAGACAAAAGATCTTTCCAAATTTCAGTTTTCAACCGATTTTCGAGTCAGGAAAATAAATAAAAAATCATCAAATTCGAGGGATTTCTTTTCTTTTTTCAGTGTGTGTGTGTGTGGGGGGGGGGAGCTTTTTTGCATAAGCCGGAATATTGTCTACCACGGAAAATTTTCTCAGTCCCGATCGATTCCGCCTTAGACAGAGTTTACTGTACTTAAGAAGCTTACATTGTAATGTGCTGAGAAACATGTTTTTATTTTGTTTTATCTCGCTGAAAGATGTGGTATTTTCAGACGATTTTTATTTTTATTTAAACGGATCAGCTGGTTTGCGACATTATTGGTATCACTTTCGAAAAGATAAACCTGTTTTTTCCAAATGCCAATTCAGAGAAATTTCTGTGATGGTGAGGGCAGGTTTTGCAGCCAATGGAACAACATCAATAGTGTCCATTCAAGGTCGCATGAATTGAGAATCGTATATGGATATGTTAGATGAAATATTATTGTCAGTAGCCCCCTTATTACAAGTGGTGATTATTTGTTTCAACAAGACAATGCAAGTTGCCATGTGTCTCGTCCATCACGTTCATGATTCTAGACTAATTCAGTTCAGCTTTTGTATTGGCCATCAAGAAATCCTGATTTTAACCCCAGAGAGAATCTATGTGAAATTTTAGCTAGAGGAGTACATAAGCATGTCACACAATATGCAAATACAGGCAATTTTACATCATCCATTGAATTAGCATGGAAAAACATTTTTAAACAACCTGTAACTGGTCTTGCTGAGTCAATAACTCCACGACTAATAAGGGTCATTGAAAAAAGGATAATTTGTAGAATATTAACTTATTTCCGGACATATTACGTGATATCCGTTTTATGTTTTTCCATGTTTATCGCCATATATTTCTATTATTATGTGATTTATAAGTTTTATTGTAATGTAATTTCGTATTAATAGGTTCCTAACTTTTCCTAATTACGAATAGTAAATAATGTTTGATCTTATTTTCAGCTGAAGATTATTTTAATACCTATGACTCATTTTTTCAACCTTTCTGTATAATTTTTTCAATGTCTGTATTGATGCTTCATTAAAATCAAAGATTTATTTAATGTAATGAAATAGATATTAAATAATGCAACAAATGAAAACAAATATTACATTTTTATTACAAAATACTTGAATTTCATACCAATTGGGATTTCATATTAAAGATTACCTTTATCAAAATATTGCAGAAGTACATTTTTTGATTGTTTATTTTGGGTAACTTAATCTTCTGTATGTAAATTTCATTTCATATTTTATGTATATGCAGTGCAAAATTGCTGATATTGGAATTTTTTTTATTTGTAAGCATGAAAAGGGTAAAAAACAGTACTTTTACAATAAGTAATTTATAATATACCTTAGACAAGAAAATAAGTTTTTTTTTTTTTTTTTTTTTTTTTTTTTTTTTTTTTTTTTTGCAATTAAATGTTTCTGAGAAAATCCTTATTCTTATTTACTATTGTGTTATTCTTAATTGATTCAGAAAATTCCATATTACTAGTAGTGACTTAATAGATTATAAAATATCTGTAATGTATTATAAATAATTGTTATAAATTTCTAAAAATGTATTTCCATGGAATAAAAGATGGCCATACACTCTTTTGCAGAAGATGTTTATATATCATTATCTCATCTTTTAAACGTAAGTAATATTTCACTTTGCTAAAAAAGTAACATGCGAAATTATGTTCATTTTCAAATTCGCATAAATCTTTTATTTCAAACACGCTTTACGTTACAAAAGCTTTTGCTTAATTTATTTAAGTTTTGTACCACATTAATTTTCTTTGGAAAATATGTCATATATGATGAATATACCATCATAAGTATTATTAAAAAATTATATTAGAGGTCATTTATTTAATTATTGTTCAAAATATACTTGTTTGATTCCGAAATAACACACAAATCTGTTTTTAATTACCTAATTATACACGCTGTATTTCATAATAATATTCATCTTTGTAATTAATTTTTCAGATGTCGATTAAAAGAACACATTAACATATTGAAATGAAAACTTCCCTTTCGTTAATAATGTTGATAATATCGGACATAAAACCAATGGCAATTAAAATAATCGTTTTTCTGAAGACAAATGAAGTAATCCGCTTCAAATACTTAAAGGAATACATTTAGATATATAATACTATTTAATACAATTATTTAATTACACATTCATTTAATATATTAATAAAATCGTGTTTTAATAACAAGAGAATGATAATAGATAATGTGGATACGATGTTAAACAACAACTATAATTAAAATTAACTTAGAAACATAAATTATTTTTATTTTGAAAAAAATTACGTATTTAAGAGAAAAATATAATATTCAAAATTATGGCACTGGCTCTTAAATAAAAATGCTACAAATTCAAATAAAAACTCAAATATGTTTACTTAAATTAATTCCTATAAAACTATAATTGTTTCAGTTAAATTAGATTTGGGCAAAAATGGCAGCGATTTAAATTTGTACTTCATTATTAATGAAATCATTTCAAACAGAATGTAATATAGATAACATTACTGTTATTGAAAACGATTACTTTAACAAATCGAATTGCGTCCAGTTATTGCATAATAAATATTTACATAAGATGTAACTTTAATAGTGGCAATTATGTATGTGCAAAGGATACAGAAGAAATACAAAAATGAAACTTTTATAGCCGTCAAAGAAGTAACCAGTGTTGTGTGTATAGCACACGTTAATTATTGTAATTTCATTTAGTTTAATCTTCGGTAGTATAGTTCGGATTTCTCAGTACAAAAAAGAAGATTCCCTCTTACTCATATGCTGTAACTATGGGTATTAACAATCTCATACAATGAAAACAAGAAAGAAAAACCATGCTCTAAGCATAATTTATGAAACACTTTCCAATACTTCCTGAAATCTTTAACAAAACTTCGTTATTAAGGTCAATAAGGTAAATAAGTTAATTAAACAAACATTTTACAAAAAAAAAAAAAAAAAAAAAAAATTGAAAATCTGATTTTATCAGTTACCTTCCATAGTCAAATATGTATTCCACTTCTTTCGACCAGCACTGTATTTGATCTGTAGGCTGATATATATATTGTATAATAAGATTATTTAGTTTAACAAGAAAACGCACAAAATGTTGAAATTTCTCTTTCAGCAATTTATACTAATAGATGGAAACATACTTGAATACTTTTGTTCAGCCCTGTACTTTACTTAGTACCTTTATTACATGTCACTATTTAGCTAAAATTTAATTCAAACTAAATCACTCTTAAAACTATTGAAATCACATTTGCAAAATTTATCATCTATAGACAGTCATGTATCCAGTTCTTTGCGTGGATCTGTATATCATTTTATCTATATTCTAGAAACATTTCTTAGTAAACTAAATGCAGTTCAGCGTAAAAATGCACAATATATTTAAAAACGACCTTTCAGCAGCTTACGCTCATACTCAATAACCTTTAAGAATTCTTTTGTGTAGCCTTGTATATCAACTACAACATTTATAGACACCATATAATATGCATAAATACAGTGAAACTTAAAAGGATAAATGATAATTAAAAATGCATTTTCTGCAATCATCTCTAATATACAGTACTTCGGCTAGAATATATTTGTCTGAAATATTTTGTGTGTCCCTGTAAATGCTATGCACTTCGTATTATATATGAAATAACTTACAGTAAGCCTCATTGACGTATATCAATTTCATTATGCATGAAATTGCATAATTAAAATACGCCGCAAACAATTTCCCCTTTACCATTATGTAATGGATTTCTTTTATGTGGTCCTGTAGATGAATAGTAACTATTCGTTGCACCGCATATTCTACAAAAAGGATATTTTAGTGCTCTACGTAAATGCATATCAAATTTATTAACTTTGAAAGGTTCCAACATCTTTAAAATTCCTTTGAAACGATTTTTTCCAATGTCCGTAATGTAACGGAATACTTTTGACTGTCCCTGTAAATAAACAAAACATGCTAGAAACTTCATTTGAAATAGGGTTCGAACTAGGCTAAACGTTAATAACATCCAAAAATTTCAGGGCAAATCCGAGTATATTTTCGAGAATTAGAGCGCAGAAAGACGGACAAACGGAACTTTTCAGATTTGTTGAAAGTGTCCATAAAAAAAATACTTCAACTATCCAGAAAATATTTATTGTAATATTTTTGATTATCAACAAGTTTTATAAACCCTTTGAACGTGGTTCCCATTTCATCAAAATGTCCCCCGGGCCGAATTTATTTATTTTTTTAACACATAATTACCCTTCTAAATAACGTAAAAATATTTTTAAAACATCTTATGTGAGCATTTGGTCCACTTAATGATCTCTCAAATGGGGGACTGCCGCCACAGACGCGAGACGAAGGTAGGCAAACCCGCAATACGAC
This sequence comes from Maratus speciosus, assembly GCA_963932465.1. Lineage (NCBI taxonomy): Eukaryota > Metazoa > Arthropoda > Arachnida > Araneae > Salticidae > Maratus > Maratus speciosus. Next base: position 66,046,934 of record OZ010789.1, read on the forward strand.
CCCTCACTGAAGGTGTTCTAGCGACACAGGCGTGACGAATTTCAACAATCACGCATTATACTTGCAAAGATAGGCAAATTAGGAAATAAAAATTCACCATTTACAACTATTTATTCGCATTATTTATAAAACAAAGGAAACTTATTAACATAAAAGTACAAATTTATGTAAAATCTTTATGACAATCCCTAAAAAACCCCAAACACAAATTTATTTGTTCGTTTTGTATGCTACACCCTTTTGCGGTAAAATGTAGTCTTGACAGACCCCTCATTAGAGGTACTCCTGCGTTCAAAGGATTAATCGCAATTGGGCGAAATTTGTCCTCTATCCGAATTTGATGTTTGCAGCAGCTTAAAAATTCTAGCTTCAATGAATCCAGTTTCACTTACTATCGTCAGGGGGGGGGGGGGGGCGGTAATTATGACCACATTTTGCATTTTCAACATTGTTATTATTATTATTTTTTTGCTTATTTCTATTTGGAAAAGTGGTGTTTTTAGTACATAAGAAGTAACTTTGATCCTTTAAGATCACTTTTTAAAAGTTTTTATTTTCATAGCTGTTTTAGGATGGTTATAATTACCCCACCAAAAAGTCCCAATCACATAAGATTGGGATAATTAAGACCACTACTGGGGAAATTATGACAACTATATTTTCTCTTTATACTTGCCAATACACATTTGTTTGGGGTAATTGTGACCACTTTGAACTCCAAAGTGACAAATCCGTTTATCAAAAATTATATAGACTTAGTTTCAAATTGCTATTGGGATCTCAAAAAGGCTTCAGACTAGTAATAAAGAATACCTATGATAAAATATACATTACGAGGTTAATATCTAAGCTTGAAAGAAACTTTTACCATACACAGTTTCTCCAATATTTCTTACACATCTCATTAGTAATATATCCCTTTAAAAAACAAAGGTATGTTTTCCATTGAGTCAAATATTTATTATTAAGTACACCCAAAATCTATTTTCTTTAAATTTATCAGTTCGATCTTGCAGTTCAAACGAATAATATTTCACATATGTATATTATTTCACATATTAATATGTGATATGTAGTTATATGCATTAATAGTGCATAGTGTACATGAATACATAAGCACATACGGTACGATGATGCATAATGTACAGTCGTGGAAAAAAAAGTAAACACCCCTTACTAACTCTTCAACAAATTATCGTAGAAGAAATTACTGGTACCGAACAATTGGAAATAAAGTCTACTTTTAAATGATGTATATAAAATTTGCTTAGGGGACCATCTACATATTAAAACGAATCCAAACTTTGTTTTTTTCAATAGCAGTACACAATTCTGACAGCATAAATGAACTCTACTCTCTTCAATTAGCCTAGAAACGAATTTTTATGCAATTCGTACCATAAGTTTCCGAGAAATTAATTATTTTAATTCGAGAGTATTTTAAGGGCTGTATCCAAATTGAAGTTCCGTACTCGACTGTTGACCGAGAGAGCACCTTTCTTGATCAAGGCAGCTTAAGCTCCACTCAAGGAGTCAAAGAAACCTGTTAGATTACAGTACAGCAGAATAAATTTCAAAATGTCTACCCACTTCCATCATAGACGGCCCTTTAAACCCTCATTTTGCCGTTTTTTAAGCATAATTTGAAAATTACGTGGAAGAAAAATGTGAAATTTTGGTTTTCCATAAAGCAGGACTTAATAAATCTAAATCCATCAAAAAAATTGTAGGTTGCAATTCATCATTTTTTCGTATATTAATTTCATAATTCATAATTCATATCATAAAATTATAAAAATTGCAAATTCAGCATATTTATGTTTGGGTATATTAGTATTATTGCTACAAAAAAAATTAGCACATTAGGAGCATAATTTCAGCAAATATAAATAAAAATATGAAAATGTAATTTAACATTAGAAGCACTAAATTTTGAATGTTTATAATTCAAAAACTTATAATTCAAATGACTTGACATTTGGGTTCTAGGCATAGTTTGAACCGAAGTTTTGAAATACCTCGTTAAAATTGGGTATTGCCATTGAAAAAAATGAAGTTTGAATTCGTTTTAACATGTAGATGACCCCTTAAGAAAATTTTATATACATCATTTAAAAGTAGACTTTATTTCCAATCGTTCGGTACCAGTAACTTTCGTCTACGATGATTTGTTGAGGAGTTAGTAGGGGGTGTTTACTTTTTTTTTCCACGACTGTACATAAATAAAATGTTACATAATAAAAAATCCTACATTATGAACGCAATATTATTTGGAATTATATCGACGTACAGTGAACCAAATAACAAAATATTGGACAGCAACAAGAGTCGGTTTTGCTAATTAATATTATTTTAACCAATTGTGGTATCGTAATTTAACAATATTTAAAAAAAAAAAAAATTCTTCAAAGTTTGAAATAGGTTTATTTCATCTTTATAAAATTTTTTATTAAATTTTTAAATAATTTGAAAATAAATTGTGCGTCTTTCACTGACAAAATAAAATATGAACACTTATTTCACTTTGAGCGCGTTCAGAGACCGAAACACGGGTAACTCGGGAAAATGGGGAATGACGTCATACTGGTTTCTCGGTATAAGGTTGGGTAAAAACGGCTCTGAACGCTTTCGGGTAAAGTTGCGGGATTTTTTTATTTACATTTACAAACATGGCGGCAGCTGCACATTCGACAGTGTAAATAGATTCAATTGTCACTTTTTTTAGATGGGAAACTGTTCCAAAAGTTAATTTTTATGTGGAATACTATCGCAACAAATATGTATCACAGGTTTTGATAGCCATTTTAGGCTGAATCGGAGATTTGTCATAAGCAAAATTTACATTTATCTTCTAACTTATCTAAAAGTTAAACTTAGACCAGAAATGTTTTTATTATTATTTTTGTAATATGAAAAAACAGAAACAATGTGCGATAAAACTGATCAAAACAGTGATTCCGATTAACAGTCACAGTTAATCTATAAAAGGGTAAACAAATCAGATTTACCAACCACGTGATCACATTACCCAACAAAATTTTTCAGGTAATGTGGGTTCCCCGAAATCCGGGTAATCTCCGGCTCTGAACGCTGCGGGAAACTCGGAAAAAGTCACGTGATGCCGGCTCTGAACGCTTCGGGTTCCCCACGGGGAAACCTGGGGAACCCAGAGTGCGGTCCGTGAACGCGCTCTTTCACTCTGGATTGCCATTATGCAAATTTTTATGAGGGTGTTGGTTTCTGGCAAGAATCCAAGTCAAAGATATGAGGCTGAAACGTGTTGAAATTACCTTTTTCTTGATTACAAATTCTAAAAATGGAAAAAAAGCAAACTTCTGCTGATAGGAAAAACTTAATTGTCAAACTACGGAAAGAGCAGAAAAGTATACGATATATTGCAGAAACTGTGAAAAAAGTCACGTTCAACAGTGTATTACATAATAAAGAAATACAAAAAGGACGGGCTTTTGCAAAGATCTAGTGGAGGTGGTAGGCCCAAAATGACTTCCTCGTGTCAAACAGAAATACGGATTGTAAGATTTGTGGAACAGAATCCAAAAATTTCTGCGATAAAGATAGCCAGAGAGTTAAAGGAGGCATCTATAGTGAATGTGTATCCACATACCATAAGAAATGTTTTACATTCCAACGACTATAGAGTATACACACCACAAGAAAAGCCATATTTGTCTCTCAGAAATTTAAAAAAGTGTTGAATATACTAAACAATATGTTGGAATGCCACAAGAATTCAGAAAGTCTGTTATTTTTACTGATGAATCGAAATTTAGTTTGTTTGGATTTGATGGTCGGCGTTTTGTACGGCGAAGGGAAAGAACAGCGGTAAAATCAGCAAATATAAAAGCGACTATAAAACATTGTGGCGACTGCATTATGGTATGGGGGCTCAATGGGAGCTAGTGGTGTTGGAAATCTAGTGTTCATTGAAGGTACAATAAACAAATGATGTATTTGAACATTCTAAAAGAAAATTCCCCAGAAACAGCTTCAAAATGAAATTTAAATTGAAATTATTCTTTGGTCCAAGACAATGATCCTAAGTATAACGAACGTATTGCACAGGAATGGTTATTATACAAAGTGAGAAAAGTGCCACCACATCCTCCCCAAAGTCCGGATCTAAATTCTAAAGAATATTTGCGGGCTTATATGGAGAAACAATTACTAGAAAAGGAAATTGAGAGTAAAATTAACTAAAAACTGCTCTCAACTATTCTCAATGTATGGCAAAATGTACCATCAGATTTAACCGAAAAACTGGCCCTTTCAATGAATAAGAGGCTAAAAGGTGTAATAGCAGCAAAAGAAGAAAACACGAAATATTAGATGGTTTTGTTTTAAATTTAAAAGTGTTTTCTTGGCACATTGTGTAAGTGTCCAAGTTTTTATTTGGTGTTGAATGTTATATCATCACCACGTTTTATAAATTTATAATTCAGATATAAGTTTTATTAAAGTAAAATAAAACTGTGTCAATCCCCTTGAAAAAAATATTATTTTAAATAAACTTTTACTTTTAAAGACCAACATAGAGCAAAATAATTAAGCAATGAAATCAGTAGAAGCTGTTGTCCAACTTTTTTTTGGTTCACTGTATGTGGATTTAACTGATAAATATACTATTTCTTTTAGTTCGAATAACATAGATACGAAATGTAGTGTAAAGCCTATTTAATTTAGCTGACCCACATTTGGTATTATAGATACAAAAGAAATATATATGCAAATAAAAATTTTAACAAATAAAAGGATTATATAATATTTTGCAGCTATATTAACATTAAATAATGCAGCAATTTAAAAGAACTATCATATATTTATTGATATACATTGAGTACATAAAGTCATATTGCACTTTTGACCTATTACGGGGAAATCAACGGAAAAAGATGGAAATGTGAAATCTTCACCAAATAATAGAAAAACTCTCCAATGTTCATGTGAAAAAGGTGGAAATGTAAAATCTTCACCAAATAATAGAAAAACTCTCCAATGTTCATATGAAAAAGATGAAAATGTGAAATCTTCACCAAATAATAGAAAAACTCTCCAATGTTCATATCTGTTCAGCGCAGATCGACGTGGCATCCATTTGGTGCCGTATACACATTTAAACGATATTGAAGTTCTCCCCACACAGTTACAGACGTCTGGTGTAACAGAATGAATAACGTCTGTGATTCTCTGTTTCAAATGGAGGCCATATCGAACTGCACTAAACATGTGTCAAACTTGAGAGTTTTTCTTTTATTTGGTAAAGACTTCACATTTACACCATGTTTCGTTGGTTTCCTGAGACCCGTTAAATGTGCACCTTGACTTGACGGACACACTGTATTTGTATTTTATGCCAATTGGGAGTTCATGTTAAATACTAAGCGTTATCAAAATAATGAAGTTAGGACATTTTTTATTGTCGATTTGGGGTAAATCAATCTGGTTTATCTAGATACAATGCCACGTTTTTTGTATATGCAATGCAAAATTGTTGATATTTTAAAATGTTTTATTACGAAGCATGAGAAATGCTAACATACAGTAATATTTCAACACCAAATTTACATTATCTTATACAATCAAAAATCCTTCTTTTAAATAGTAAGTTTTTCTAAATATATCCTTGTGCTCATTTACAAATTTGATAATGTGAATTTATTTAGAAAATATTGTATTTATAGATTTGATATAACAGATTTAAAAAAAAAAAATCTGTAACTTATTATTAAAATAATTGTTATACCTTTTTAGAAATGTATTTGCATTGAGTGAAAGATGATCATACACTACTTTAGAGAATACATTTATATATCATTATCTCATCTTTTAAAAGTAAGTATTATTTCACTTTGTTAAAAATATATAACATTCAAAATTACGTTCTTTTGCAAAATTGCATACTTGTTTTATTTCTAGCAGGCATTGTGTAATAGAAGTTTTTCTTAATTTATTTCATTTTTGTAGCATGTTAAATGACTTTGGAAATGTGTAATATATGAAGAATATATCATCATATAAGAAACATTTTAAAAATTGCGTCAGATCACTTATTTATTTATTGTTCAAAAAATACTTGTTTGTTTCCGAAATAACACTCAAATGTGTGTTACGGTATCTAATTACTTCATATTCGATTTCATAATAATGTTTATTGTTGCAATACATTTTACGAATATCGATTAAAAGAACACATTAACATTCCATTATTTCAAATTCCTTGTTTTGCAACATTTAGTTCTTTTAATATTTATTTTTACAGAAAATGTTTGAAGATATTTAAATTGAAATTTTTTTTAAAAAAAAGTAAAAGCTACTTTTATTGAACAGTAAGTAATTGAAAATAATTTTTCCATTATCTATATAATGAAAAATAAAATACAGGAAATTGCATATAGTGAAAGTTATAAAATAAAAGTATTTTCCTTTTTTCTTACATAGTTTTAGAGCTACCAGAAACTTGAACGAAATTAACCAAACGAATATACTGACTAGACCTGCTTTTTTGGTAATTCTGTTATGAGCGTTATGAGAAAAATTTGAGCAAAATTCGTTATTGCATTTCTATGAAAGATATAAAAGTATGTTGCAAAAAAAATTACCACATTTTTAAAATACATTTTCTTAATAAATATAGAAGAAAAAAGTGTCTGCTGAAGTTAAGCGTGCAAGTAAATGTTGTTTGGCCCTGCCTAGGAAATTTGCACTGCAGTCAAAATCCACCAAAAGGATGTCCTATAATACTTAGGTAAATAACTTGTCTGCTGATTTATTTGAAACAAAAAAATCGATGGCAAAATTTGCGTCCGAGTAGTGCAAAGTAATGCCGAAGAAAAAACTTTATTATTCACGCGATCCCGATATCAATAGGTTAGCCTGGAATAATGTTCAGACAGAGGAATACGGGGTAGCTAACTGACAGCATTAATAATCGCGCACTTACCGGAATATGGCCATAAGAGTTATCATTTTAGTTAAATCAACTATTTTTCTATTTCATTTAGTATTTTCTTAGTAATTAGCAGCTTACTCTCTATTGTAGAAAACTTGTTCCCTAAATGCTATAAAAGATTACTGCTTAACTTTTTGCTTCACTGATTTAAAATTTTAATTTCTCGGGTGTGGCAACTATAGCACAAATGTTACTTCGTTTTTTATGTACTAGGGTAAGCTATCTTTTGGAAACAACCGAGTAACATTATTTGGATGTCTATCTGGGAATAAATTGAATTTTTTTTTTAAAGTGTAGCTTTTAAGAAACACGGGGGGTAATTATCTGAGAGCCGTCGGAGAAGTTTTCAGACGCGAATAAATGTTACAAAATGTGTTTTGAGTCATCCTACATGGTAAATTAATTCTTTGCGAGAGACTTAAAAATAGTTGTATATTACAATATAACTTCAAAGGGCCATCTGTAAGTTTAAATGAAATAAGTTTAGAATAGAATGGGAGATTTATGATGAAATATAGAAATTTATGAAGAAAGTGAGAGATGCCATTTCGGAATCAAATATATAATATGTTCTGTAAATTATGACCAAACAGTCTATCTGGTACAGGTACAAATGTACCTGTAACCACAAAGATGATTACGAGAAAAATCTGTTGCATGCTGAAATGAAATATTTAAACTGACTTGGGGATAATCGACATTGGTTGCCAAAAAAAAAAAAAAAGATCAAGTTAAAGTTGCTGCCAAGTCCTTTTTTTCTGATTTTATAGCTATAAAGGCAAAGGCTGTTGATCCTTTCTATGTTAAAACTATTGAAAATATGAAAGAATCGTAAAATAATAATAATAATAAAACTTACAGTGACATCTTTACTGTTAACAAATATAAAATGGTAAGGCCTGTCGAAATTAGTGATGTGTAAAATTTTACTGTAGTATGAAAAGCATGTTAGACTACTAAAATATTTATTTATTTATTTATTTTTATTTATTATTATTTTTTGTAAGTGAATTTGGTGTCGGTTTTATGTTCTTTTTTAACGTTGATTTTTATTCAACAATCATAACTGTTTAAAAAGTCTGAAATTATTTACTGATTTACATAAAATTTTATAAAACAGATATAGCTACAGGAGCTATGTGTGAAAAAGTACCATATAAGTGAATTTATTTGCTAAAATATAAATGGATTTCAGGTGTATAGTTACAATTGCGTTTTCATGCTTTTTTCTGTATTCAGAATGGCCTAATAAATATCCCATTTTGTGTCATAACATTTTACAATGGTAACTCTTAATTACCGCAGTCGGTGTTCATATCTGACCCTTAAATAACCTCACAAACAGATGTCTGGAAATTTCACTTTAGGTGCTTGGAAATTAATCCAAAACACGGGGTAATTTTCAGACATGATGTTTTTAATATTATTTTTTATTGTTAATGCTAATTATCTGAAAATGCGTTAAAGTGATAACCAGGCATGTAGTGATTTTACCAAAAGAAAATTAAAAGAAATTGTCATTGATTACTGAGTAATTGCAAAAGTTTTGTTTTTGTCTGAAAATTACCACAGGCATTTCTACATTTTTTGATACGCCATAGATTTGGCGGCCCTCCACTCAAAGCGTTTAATTATTTGGCGCATTATATTTTTCTGATGAGCTTATGCTAAAATGACTACGGATAAATGAAAAGCCTATGTAAAGGGAATCACAGAAAAAAATAATTGGGAAGTGGTAGTCCCCAGTGCATCATTGTTAAAATATATTATCAGATTTCATGCATTTTTATAGTGATAGCCTTCACTTTTAAATAAAACCAAATGCATACATTTCTAATTATTTTAATTTATCTTTAAAGACCGATGTAAAATTGCTGCACATGTAAGTACAATATTATTTCACACTGACAGTAACTTAATTCTAGATAAAAATAAGTATTTCAATCCCCCTCTATAAATATGACTTTATAAGCAGTTTGAAAAATAACAGTATATGATCATTACTAAGAGTCTTTGATACATACAGTTTATTTCTGCGACTTTTAGAAGTACAGTTATGACTATACTTCGTTTTTTTTTTTTTTTTTTTTTTTTTTTTTTTTTTGTACATTTAAATAGATGAAGACTTCTTAAGGTAATAAAAAATCACCCAAACAATCAAAAAGGGTAAGAAAAAATTTGGATTTTGCTCAGAATGTGGTTTGCAATGAAAGTTATGATTTTTATGTGGAATTTTTTTTCTCTGCGTAATTATTATAATAATCATTACACACAGATAAAAGAAAATAACAAGAGACTTTGATACATACATTTTATTTCTGCGACTTTTATAATTACAGTTATGACTATACTTCGTATTTTGTTTTGTACATTTAAATAGATGAAGACATTTTAAGGTAATAAAAAATCACTAAAAATCATTCAATCAATCAAAAAGTGTAAGAAAAAATTTGGGTTATGTTCAGAATTCAGTTTGCAATGAAAGTTATAGTTTTTATGGGGAATTTTTTTTCTCTACGTTATTATTATAATAATCATTACACAGAGATAAAAGAAAATAATAATAAGGAGAAAATATGATAAAAATAATTATGGGGAGACACAATTACTTCTTCACATTTTTTATATTGACTATTACTGGAATGTGAATGCGTGATAGGCAGCGAATATGTAGGTTCTCGGATTTTCCGATAGGTATAACTGCATTAGTAACCTATATGACTGAATGTAATATAGATCTTTTACGTTCACAGGCATCTTATATAACCACATACCCAGACCATCACTTTACTTTTGAAAGCGTGTGAGTAGAAACCTTTCACCAGTACAAGGAGCATATTAGGGCGTTTAAAAGACACAAAGGATACTTTGTGTCAGTTTCTGCGAATACGACGGATTATAGGCAAACACTCGCAAATTTCAATAGATCAACTACCGTCGGCTATAAAAAGCTGGGTTATCAATGAGAGCATGCAAGGAAACTAAATTGATGAAAATATTAGCTTGTTAATAGGGGATACAAGGAGTTACTCTATAGATTCAACATCGTAATGTAGTGTCGGAACCTGCATGCGCAGTTTAGTCTATTAAGCATACAACAATAGTTCGATGATCAAGAAGGCCAGCTAATTCACCTGAAATTAACGAGATTTTCAGCATTTTAATAAGGTGCTCTGGACCAAACAAGACAACAAAGAATTGCTCCATGGATTAAATATAATAAAGTTGTATCTCACCTTGTATGTGCAGTTTAATCTTCAAACATGCACATCATCAGTTCGGTGATCAAGATCAGCAAGTACGAGCAAGTAATTTAGTATAAATACATCAGACGCTCAGCTTCTTAATCAGGTGTTTTGGAGAAACGTGGAAACAACAAATTATTCTGTTAATATCATTTAAAACAAGAAACAAAAATATGAATGAATGCAAACAGATTTAATACAATAAGATAGTGTCTTATCCTGTATGTGCAGTTTCATATATGAAAAATATTTAATTCCTGTAAGAATGGGACAACATTGTCACATAACAAATTTGCTTTGCTGTCATCGAGTAGATTATCTACTCACGTCTAACATGTGCCACTCCGAAAAAATGGAACAATTATATTAGATGCTATAATTTCAGTGAGTCAGATCTTTGTGAGTGTAACAGTTTCTATGTTCAAGAAATAATATTCCCTACTTCTCATATGCGGTAAATATGAGTGTTAAGAATTTCATATAATGAACAATTGACTTCCTCTATTCATGAAATAGCCATTGCGCATTTTCGATTATGAACAATTTTTATTATTGTCATTGTGGCAAAATCTTCCCTATTTCCAAAAAGTCATGATTGCAGGACGAACAAATTTTCAGATCCAATGAATGCAGTTTCACTAACCCTACGGATTCAGACATTGGTTATTTTACTTTATAATTGCGGTTAACATATAAAAAAATGGATACATAACATATGTTGGCTGGTTGAAGTTCATAGCCACTCAAATTTTTAGTTGCAACTTGTGCGTGGAAAAGTTAGGCACTGTCCTGGGTTTGAAACCCTGCCTGAAAACATTTTCACACCATTAGAAAAAAAAATAGAACTCGTATGGTTTCTGTACCTATCAGTATGCTAATGTTAAAATAATCCTTAGTACTTACTTACGTATCCAACGTTCACCAAGCACTATAATTGTGCCAAACTAATTAAGTAAAACTTCTGCATTAAGGATATTTAAAAGTTAAACAAAATGAACTTTGGAATTCATAACAGATATTACCTACGTTATTTGAAATAATTTATTTCCCATTTATTATAAATACTTTGACATTTAAGAATCTCACCCTCTAACGCCTAAACTTAAACTTGTAACCTTTGACTCAAATTCATTTAATTAATTTTGTATAATACTTGACATAAAAGCTCAAAGATAGTTCCTATTACAGAATTATACATAATCGAAACTCAGTCTTTGAAATGGAGGAAGCTTTCAAGTATTTAATAATTTATGAAATAGAATTATGTCTCTGTAATACATAATTATCGATTAAATGTACTTCCTCGGAATGTAAGAATAATTAATCAGAATAATGCAATTTTCAAGCTATATCGTCCATCTAAGAATTGTAAAGATTATCTTAATTCTCAATTTTGATAGCTAATTTGTTTATGATAGATTATATTTGTAAATAAGTTTGTTATTGAACGATGAATAAAAAATTTCGTGATTAGTTACACTGATTGTTTTGTAAAATTCATATTTGATAACAGTTTTTGATTTATGTTGATTTAATTTTAAATATTTAAAATTGCTTCATTCTAATTTGAAGTAATTGAACAACATTAATAAATAATATAACTATTAAATTATAGACAGTTAATTTATGAACGTAAATTATAGAAGCTAAACATATGTATCGTTTTCTTTAAATATTTCAAAAAATTCTTGTTTGTTCTTAATAAATACTTAAGTCGATATATTCCTCTAAGTACCGAAAAATCTAATCTCAACTGCATTTAGAAATAACTTAATTCACGAAATTTACACTAAATTTAAATAAAATAAAAGTTAACATTGGATAACGTTTATATTTGATGACTTTGAAAATGTTCTTGAGACTGTACCGAGAAGCTTTCTTTGAAAAGTATTTTAAATAGCTAATGTAAATGAAAAGCTGAACAATATCATTAAAGCAATTTATTATAGAAATAGCTATAAAATTAAAGTTGGAAATAAGTTCTCTGAACATTTACTCACTAGTTAAGGCCCACTGCAAGATTGTTCTCTCAATACAACTTTATTTAAAATATATATTGATATTTCCCTCAAGGAATAAATTAGGAAATGTTGTAAATGTTAGTGAAAACGCGGAGCTGAACATTTGTTTTCAAAGACTGTTAATATATGTCACCACCAAAAACTTCTCTGCATAAAAGCATTCTGAAGTAACTTTGTCTGATGCAAGATCTGATATATTTTTTGTCATTTATTGCATTATCTATCTATCTGAGCTCCTGATCTGCATAAAATGTGTCATCACGTCAGATCACGTGTAAGGTATCAACTCATAAAACGGAAGCTAATGGAGCTTCGGTATTTACATTATCTGAACTTAAAAAAACAATAAACTTGATAATATTTAAACATTTATTTACCTGCTAAAATGATTGAATTAAGATGTAATTTTCACAGTTCTATTATTTATTTTTATTTTCATCATTAAATATGTGAAAGCTTCAAGTAGTCACTGGATTATTCTTCATCTTCATATTAATAAAATATAGTACAAGTTCATTTTTAGCCTTCAAGTAATAGTACCTCTTTGGATATTTGGTCAAAACCTATGGATTATAAAAGTTGATTCTGTAAAAGGTGAGCCAACAAATTCTCTTTCCTGAATTTATTCATTTTTAAAACTGCTATAATATAAATAAAAACTCAGGACCTCGACCACTCACGCCTTTTAGTGAAATGCGTTTAAACTGAATAATTTTAAGTATACCCATCACTTATTAATCGCGGATTAACAAATAATCATACCAGAATATGAAAAAGACATGATTCACAAGTTAAAGGCTAATTATCATTAACGGGGAATTAAGATAAATAGGATTAAAAAAGAACACTTAATAAGAAGTCTGAAAACTGATATTTTATTGGATGATATAAATATAAAAACTATTAAGGAAATGAAATACATTAAATCTAGTATTCATCAAGATGGATTATTCGAAAGAGATGTAGAAGAGAGAATCCATGAAGGCAGAAGCAACGCAATTGTAATGTTGAATGATTGGAGTAGTAACATTACCCACAAAACTAAACGGTTAATTTATAGCGCGATTATGGAAATAATTTTACTGTATGGTTTGGTGACAGGAACTTTAAATAACTCCCTAATGAAACTCATCTCTATCGAAATGGGCAACTGGCGAAAATCGGCGACATCATCAGTGATGAAAAAAGTTAAAAGTTAAAGAATTCTTCATATTATACAAGACAAACATGATATTCTAGTGACAATGGCATATAATAAAATAGATGATTTATGCATGTTTGCATAATGGAAGAAGAGTACTTTCTAAAAATCCTTTTTAAAGGAGCGCGTAACAGAGATGAGGTAGGGGCAGACCAAGAATGACATGGAAAAAATTCATTGAACGCGTAAAAATTAAGTTCTATTTTCTCTCTGTAATGTAAAAAATGGAAGAGAGCAGGCAAAAACATTTTTATTGTTCGAGGAAACACACTGCTTACTGGAAATTTTTAAAGTTAATGGTTAAACATAGCGCAAAATTTTACATTAACCAAAGTATAGACATGTACTTTTCTCTACTTCATTTTTTAATAATAAAAAACGAAGACAAACATTTTAGACAACTATTTTTTCATTTCTTTTTGACAGTTATACGTTAAAAATCAGAAACTATTATGCATCTAATTTTTTTTTTTTTTTTTTTTACATTTCATATTTTTCTTACTTTCATCTGTAAATGAAAGAAAAGCTTTAGTCTGTGAAAGTTAATTCTCTACACTTTTTTCTATTTCAGTATTTGTCTATATTATTAAACAAAAAACATATCTATGTGTAAAGCTGATGTCATATTGGCATAGCCTGATCAATATATTATATTTTACTGAATTTATTTTAATGTATAAACATCCTACAATTGCAAATTTTGCACCGTCGAATAGACAAAAAATGTACTTGAAAGGAAATAAAAATGTGTATCAATTTAATGAATTTTTATTGTAGAATTTAAAACAAAAATCTATCTCTTTTGCATGCAGCTCGAAGATTAATCCATTTTCACTGAAAACACTATAAATACTTCAGCATATGTTTCCGGTTAATATCTTACAATGAAATTGACACTTCATCAATCAGTAAAAAAGTGAAAAAGTAAAATAATATAAATAATACATAAATTAAGAACACAAATAATCGAACTTAAACACTGTAATAATCGGAATAAGAATGGTTTCGCTGCAAAAACTGTAAAAAAAAAAAAAAAAAAAAAAAAAAAAAAAAAAAAAAAAAAAAAAAAAAAAATTCTCTCAAATTGACAGAAAAAAACTGTCAATTGAAAACCGTTCAATTTACAGAAAATATCTGTAATTTTTCCTTAAAATAGTTTTTTTCTGTAAAAATTACAGATTTTTTTGTACAGTGTTGCGAAATGTTTGGCGATTTATTCGACTGTTAATCTTTACTAATCGGCTAATACGAAATTATCGCATTTTATATATTCAAAGTTGTATTTGAATACATAAGTGATATTTTCGAATTGAAATATTTTTTGATAGTGTTAGTGGTATTTTTTTCCATTAGCTGAAAAATATGTTAAATGGAAAAATCTACTAGCGTTTACAAAAAAAGAAAACAAATTCAGTTTTCACCAATCTGTTTTATACCGAGTACTACGTTCTGTAAACCGAGATTACTGATTGGATCCCTATGCATTTGTAAAACGACAGATGTTAATGTTTGTAAGAGAGCTTTTACATTATTATTTTTTAAATCATCGTTAAAAATAAACTAACAAATAAATTAGTAAATAAATAAATTTTCCCTTTAAGTTTAATTATCTCTGCTCGACCATTAAGAAATGACATTTCATGATACTCTTGTTTGATCCTTTATGTTGCTATTCCATTTCGTTGTTGTAAAATAAACATTTTATGGGTCTGTACAACTTTTCTTCTTTTTACAATCTGCCAACATATTTATTTTAAATATATCATGAGTTATTAACTTGTCAACTCAAAAGTGCACCTATAAGTTTATTGTTCTGAGTAACTTTGTATAAATGCATAATCTATTAGATTAAAATCTGGCTGTGTGTTTGTATTTCTTAAACATTCCTCCAAGAAAAGAATGCATTAAAGGTTTAAAAGAAGACATGCTATTCGTAATTATTCAAGGATTTCATAATAACGCTCGAAATTTTGAAATTAATTTAAGAAATATTATTTTCATTTTTTTTTGTAATTAAAAAATATGTAATGGTGGCAACTAAATTTTTCGATTATTGGGAAAGACAGTAAGGAATACAAAAATAATGGAATATCATTTGAGTATCCCAGCTGATGGACAGATCTTTTTGTTTCTGTATTATTGTTTTATTTTTACCAACTTAATGATGTTAGTTTACATTCTTTTAATATAATATAATGTAAAAAATGTATTCATATGACTTACTTCTACATTTACTATATTTGTTTATCAAAAGGCTGAAATATACATACAGAGCGGATGATCAGTTTCGATATTTTGTCCAAAGCAGGTAACACCCTCAAAATTTCTCTTAAATCTGTTGGACAAATTATACACTATTACTCATATAAAGACATTCAACTACAATTGAATGAAAAATACGTAGTTTTTTAAATGTAAATTTGTTAATTTTCAGGTAATTTACATTAAAAGTGTTAATTTCTGCTTATAATAAAAAATGTAAAAACAATATAATTTTATAAATCAGTTTTAAATGCAAAAATAAATAAATAAATAAATAAAAAGACTCTTTGTTTCTTCAAAAACCAAAAGATCTCAAACAATTTAAATGCAACTTTTCGGTTGCTACACCAGTCTTAGACATTAAAACAGTTATTTTAATTCCTATTTTATGCTATTTCGCATTCAACATCCAGAAAACGAATTCAAATCCATGTCTTCAATCACTTTAAATTAAGTCATCCATTTAAAAATAGTAGTTTGTGTAGTTTAACACATACAACAGTATAACATTTATCGAAATCTTGCCAAAACAGTTTTCATTTTAGTTAATCAACTATTTTTCTATTTAAATTAATATTTTCGTAGTATTAGATGTAAATTTCCAACTGGGCGGAAAATGTCCAGACCAGGATTCGAACCCGGGATCTCCTAGCTGAAGCCGCCATTGCTTTGCCATCTGAGCTATCCCGGACAATTCTGGTCGAACTTTTCACCCAGTTAACCTTGAAGATTACAGCATCTGGTCTGTTGGACAAATCGCTGGATCCAGCGATTTCTGGAGTTCCATTACCTGAGATTTATTCTGTTGAGCTGAACCAGGTTTCAGACCAGATGCTGTAATCTTCAAGGTTAACTGGGTGAAAAAGTTCGACCAGAATTGTCCGGGAGAGCTCAGATGGCAAAGCACTGGCGGCTTCAGCCAGGAGGTCCCGGGTTCGAATCCTGGTCTGGACATTTTCCGCCCAGTTGGAAATTTACATCTAATATGATTTGTTTACCAATTAGAATAATTGTGTTAAAAATAATCTAGTGTATTTTCGTAGTAATTAGCAGCTTACTCTGTCTTGTAGAAAATTGGTTTCCTAAATGCTACCAAAAAATAACCGTTTAACTGTTTGCTTCACTGATTTCAAATTTCAATTTCTCGGGAGTGGCAACTGTAATACAAATGTTACTTCGTTTTTGGATACTGACGTATGTTATCTATTTTTAAAGAAATGGTAATTGATTCCTGAGTAATTACAAAAGTTTTGTTTTTGTCTGAAGATTACCCCTGGCTATCCTATCTAAAATAAATGCATTTATTGAAATACACGAAAGCCTAATTGATTCTTTAATACATTAGAGAAAAATACAAAAATGTAAACTATATTAGTAATATATTTTCTACGTAAATCAATGAACTATGCATGGAAATGTGAATCTTTGTAAAACCACGACTCGCGAATATCACAAATCATTCTGTCTAGTTTATTGGAATTATCCGAGTGTAATGTCTCTAAGGAAATGAAATGTTCAGTGCACTGAAACAAACATCTTATGAATTGTAAAATAATCATTTGTTGAGCATACTCTCATTTTGACAAGAATACATTTCGACTACTGAAGTCCATTACTCTCGCTTTGAATGTACTCTTAAATAGATAGTGAAATGACGGTAAAGATATGAATACATTTATGAGAAAAAATAAATGATATAAATTAAATTTAATTAGTTAAATGGCACGATTTTTAAATGAAAACAGACGATCGTGCTCTTTAATGTTTTATTTCATAAGAGATTTAAGCATTTCAATAAATAAAAATAAAAATTTTCTTATAATTTATGCTTTCAAATTTATATTAATAATCTATCTGACTAACAATCAAGAGGAAAAATTATTTAAATCCTTTATGTAATTAATAGCCCACGAGGAACAATATACACAAATAATTAATAAAATAATACAATTAAATATGAAATACAAAAAAAAAAAAAATCGTTGTGCCTAATGTTAGTCGTAGATTTTGATAGATAAAAGCTTTACCATAACAATTGCAGGCAGATTATCCCTATCAATATGTTTAAAAATCATCAATGTCTACTTGATGACATCAAATGAATGTTTACTCACCCAGGTCAGTTCTGTGCAGGCATCGCATGCGCGTCCCAAGTATGTCACTATAAAACTAAAAAATATAAATTTCATAATTCCAAAAACAGTCAAATGAAAGACACTATTTAAAAAATATATACAAATTTACTAATGAAAAATGTTTTTTTACAAATTTTGCAATGGAAACATGGCTTTTTTGAATTTATTCCAAAAACAATTTACCAGAAAAAAATGTATTCTTTAATATGGACTGCAGAAAAACCCACATAATATACCCACATAATGTATAGCGATAAATTATTAAACTGGTCCCAACTGATAATATTTGCTAAGTTTGTATGCATTCATTATTATTTTCGCAAAAGGTGTATATGTTAGGATTTTTCATGATTCTTTTTATTAAGTCTTTTTTAAGTCAAGTACTAAGTAGAAAAAGTATTTCGGATTATTATTATTATTATTATTATTATTATTATTATTATTATTATTTTAACGCTGTATACTGAAATTGAACTAACTAGCTTGGCTAAGCAAACATCGTTAAGATCACATTAAATATGATTGTTATTACTTTTTCAATACATTTTAGATGTTTAAATTTGTTACAATATATATATTCTAAAATAAGAAAAAGCGATTAATATCAATTAAATCTATTACTTAAAGGTTAATTTTATACTAACTAAATTCGATGTCAGATTTTATTTAAATATTTAAAAGTAAATTTTAAAAGTAGGTATTCTGTTTTTTTTTCCTTTGTAATTTTAATACATGAGTGAAAGGCTTAAGTTAGTAAGTGAATTTACATTCAGAAATTTCAAAATTATTAATAAAAATCTTTTAAACGCGAAAGCAATATGTTACATTTTTCGTCGAACATCAAAAATGAATACTTTCTATGTCTGCGAAAAAACTCTTGAAACTTTAACGACTTAAGAGTTTTATATAACATATTTATTACCTAATGTGCTAACTGACGGGTTAAATCTCGTTAATGAAATTAAGCTTTGCACGCATTAGGTGGAATGTGGCATATTTAATTAAAAGAGTAAATTTTTATTTCAAAAGATATAAAGTTCTGAATTTCAAGCTGAGAGAATCTTGAAGTTTACAGAAACCTTAATTAACGTAATATAAAGATCATAGTTTAAATATATTAGATGCGAGAAGTACATAATAAGGCAACTAAAAATTTATTTCATTATAACCCGACTGAAAAGAAGGGTTATGTGTTTCACGTGTATCTGGGTATGTTGATTTTTTTATACTCTCGAAGCATCCCAACGGCTGGATGAATTTTAATGAATGAGGTCTCTATCGATTCGTCTTAACCGTCCGATGGTCACAGCCTTGGTTTTGTTTTTATAAATTCAAAATGGCGGCCGTAAAATACAAAATGGCGGTAGAGACGAAAAAAATTGCCCACCCTATTGAGTGGCGTATCATTGGATAGGTCTTTCAAAATGAAGACGATGTTTCATTGACTACTTTAGAGTCAGAAGCTCAGTTAAAATATTATGCAACCTGAAAGTTGTGTATGTAGGATTTCTAGCTTTACTGCAACTCTAAACATCATAGGCATCTATTGACCTCGTCAAAACAGTGTTTATAGATAGGAACTAACAATTAAACACAAAATCACTACTAGTAAATAAAAAAAACATAGGTAAGTATTATAATTCACACTGATGAGAAATAATTAATTAGTTCTCTTTTTGCGCAGTCGGGTTTTTTTCTTTTTTAAATTTAATTGTATTATAATAATATAATTTTTCATTAAATAACATACATAAATTGAGCGTCACACATATAATTTTAATTTCATATTATAAATAAAATTAAGTTTGAACATAAAATTTGATAAAACAGACTACCCCGTAATAAGTTTATTTGATGTATATACATAAAAAAATTCGTAGCAGTGTGCATTTTGTACAACAAGAAGTTGCATTTTGTACAAATAAAAAATAAATTTTTCACAAAAATCTGAAAGAAATGTCAAATTTCAAAACGCACAAGAAATTACAAAATTGCTCTGTGGAAGAAGTTGCGTACAAACTTGCCAAATGGGGAAGTTATCGTGGCAAAAGAAAAATGTTCAAATAGCACAATAAGTATGTTCACATTTCAAAATATTATTAAACAAAATTACAAAATGATTTGCATTATAAGACTTGGTGAATTTTCGTAAGTTTTGTATAAAAAAATTTTTAAAAATTTGTTTAACTGTTTTCTTTTTCCTCAAAAAATTAGATACTTTGACTAGTTTTATGGCTCAAACCATACTCCAATAGCTAATTTCTTTAAAATTTTGTAATTTAACAACGGAATTTGAACTGCAATAGCAGTTTTCTACTTCCATCAGATATATTCCGGAACTTCAAATAGTCAAGATCTGAGAAATGTTATTTCCACACCTTACTAAGTTTGATTATCCCACTAAACCAAATACATGATTAAACAGCGTATTCAAGTTCTTCCTCAAAAAATAGTTTAGTAGGATCCCAGTTTTTACATATTTGCATATTTTTATATAAAATGCTACCAAGCATAATAGTAAAAAAAAAAAAAAAAAAAAAAAAAAAAAAAAAACATACAGCGTTCCCACTGAATAAAACAAAAATTCAGGTTGTTATATATGTGCAACATTATCACGCCAGCATATTACTAATGAGATTCATAGCTTAAACTGAAACGAATTATGTAGTTTCTTAGAC
The DNA here is from genome assembly GCA_963932465.1 of Maratus speciosus. Lineage (NCBI taxonomy): Eukaryota > Metazoa > Arthropoda > Arachnida > Araneae > Salticidae > Maratus > Maratus speciosus. The sequence continues at coordinate 66,067,443 of OZ010789.1, forward strand.
TTACACTGTTTATTCGATTTTGCATGATTTAGAAAACCATTACATGACATTATTACTTATATGAACTGAAACACCAATTGAGGTTACACTATCGAGAACAAATATCGCAGCCAGCCATATTCACATTTTTTTAATGGTGATATCTCAGAGATTTTTACATAATATTAGAAAACTGAGGAAAAAATTTTTTTATATACACATTATAAGACTTGGTGAATTTTCGTAAGTTTTGTATAAAAAATTTTTCAAAAATTTGTTTAACTGTTTTCTTTTTCCTCAAAAAATTAGATACTTTGACTAGTTTTATGGCTCAAACCATACTCCAATAGCTAATTTCTTTAAAATTTTGTAATTTAACAACAGAATTTGAGCTGCAATAGCAGTTTTCTACTTCCATCAGATATATTCCGGAACTTCAAATAGTCAAGATCTGAGAAATGTTATTTCCACACCTTAGTAAGTTTGATTATCCCACTAAACCAAATTCATGATTAAACAGCGTATTCAAGTTCTTCCTCAAAAAATAGTTTAGTAGGATCCCAGTTTTTACATATTTGCATATTTTTATATAAAATGCTACCAAGCAAAAAAAAAAAAAAAAAAAAAAAAAAAAAAACATACAGCGTTCCCACTGAATAAAACAAAAATTCAGGTTGTTATATATGTGCAACATTATCACGCCAGCATATTACTAATGAGATTTATAGCTTAAACTGAAACGAATTATATAGTTTCTTAGACTTACACTATTTATTCGATTTTGCATGATTTAGATAACCATTACATGACATTATTACTTATATGAACTGAAACACCAATTGAGGTTACGCTATCGAGAACAAATATCGCAGCCAGCCATATTCACATTTTTTAATGGTGATATCTCAGAGATTTTTACATAATATTAGAAAACTGAGGCAAAAAAATTTAAAAAAAAATTCCAAATAAAACGCAGACAACAGTTTAAAGTCCAGCTTGGTGACCCGCATTCAATTCTAAACTGACGTGATGGGTAAACATAATAATGGGTACTCATTTGAAATGCAGAACCTATCATTTTAATAGTAAAAAGAGTTTCCCATGTTTGTTTTTAAGGAATTCTTTGCATTTTTATTTGAAATTTTATTGTTAGTTTTCCTTATCTTACAAATCAGACAAATATTTTACTTCTTTACTTTTTTTAATAATATGCCTAAGAAAATTTATTCATTTGTCAAGATGTAGCATTCAGTTTACACTTTACGCTTGGATCTTACGATTAAAAAATAATTTATCATACACAAATGCAATGCTCCACATTAACCAATAAAATGCTTTTTGAAAATTTATACCAATTAATTTAATTTAATAGTATTTTGGTATAAAAAATAGACTTATTACATATAAATTTACAAGCATATTTTACATGCTATTTACCGTGGACGTTTCTGATTTTTTTAAAAAAATAAATACGTCTTCCTTCATTTATAATATGATAATACTATTAAAAATGATAAATGTGAAAAGATTACGTCCAATTCAGACATTTTCTATCTTCTTAAAAGACAAAAAATCATAGCATGTCTAGTAAATTAAACAAAGGCGAGAAATTTAATTTTCGTAGACAGGTTTATTATCGCATTAGGTATAGTTTATCATTAAGAAATGTCTTTTTTTATTTTTAAAAGAAATTTTACTAGTAAATTTTAGTTGTATATTTAGAAGAAAGTCTATTAAAAAGCTAGATTTTTTGGGATGAAAATTTATTTCATCCTATCAGATAAAGTAGTTTAAGCACAGTAAATTAAAAAGTAATTTATTATATCTTTCATGTAAAAAGTTGCATGCACATATTTGCTTTTCTTTTTAATACGAATGTTTATTAAATTTAAAAAATCGTGTTATAAAAGCATTTATATTTAATCTGTCAAATATGTCTTTTCTAAAAATAATTAAAATTCTAAAAAATTTCTAAAAGTTAGGTTTCTGAAAACAAGAGATTAAAAATTTAATTATACAAACGGGATTCCTTAAAGAAAAAAATATGACAAAATAAAAATGAAAGTTTGTGAAATAAAACAAATTTTGAAGAATAATTCACAAATGATGCTTCGTTACAAAATCGTCCAATAAATATGATAACTATAAAAATCTTTGTTCCTTAAAGAAAGAGAAACACTAATCATATTTCTTATTTTGGGATTATTTGAAAAGAAATTTTTCTTTTAAAATAATTGCATTAACACCACACCTGTCATATATATTTTTTCATAATCAAACTGTGTACATATTTCCTATTTGAAAAGAGAAAAATATAACCATATTTATTTAATAAATTTATGATGATATTAATAATAAAATCAGCCATATAAATGCACGAAATTTATTGAAACAAAAACAATATGTGGCCTAAAATTAATCAACAAAATAGATCCATATACCCAATGAAGATTATAGTGAAACTATCTGAAATTTTCGAATGCGAACACCCACATTTTCTTATTTCAAAATGATGAGCGCATTGACATTTGAACGGTGTTCTATGATTGGTGCTTATACACCTCCTCTTTATGCTGCTATGAGTTGTTTACAATAGTGTTTTTACATGTGTCTTACGTCACCGTTTTTCTTGCAACATGAACCGTTCCGATGCGTTTTCTAATTTTTCAACGCACTGATCATTTTGGAATAAGAAAAGTGATTTTTGTCCACCGAAATTTAAAAAAATTATATACTGTAAACATAATTATGCAGGCTCCATAGTTTTCATTCATCACAATGTCGAGGGCATACATTAAAATAACTATATTTCACACTTCATTTTGGTTGGTTGAACGGAGCGGCCTCTAGAGACTTATGTAGCGGCAAAGTTTCTTTATGACCATGTATGTATAATTATATAATATTATACGAAAAATAATGAAAATGATGATATAATATCTAATAAAACAACACACAGTGTCTATTTATGCATAGTTTCTAATTGGGAATTTTATTACAAACTGATTTACCTGTAATTTTTAAGAATTGGTGCAATCCATTAAATCATTCAGCCTTTCTTCTATGAAAAATACCTAGAATTAAAATCACTGTTTAGTGAAATACCGTGGTAGGCACATTTAAAAGTACAAGTGTAAAAACGATTGTAGCTTGAATGATTTTGCAGCTAAAATAAAGTTTTTCGCCTGCGAAACATAAATTTAAATAAAAATGTAGGACACGTGATACAAAGTAATACAGGTAAAAATTTCTATTATATTTTACAAAACATTATATTAACACTTAAATGCGCGATTTTTTATTTTGTTTCGAAAAAATTATATGTGATTCTCTGAAAGGTTTATTACACAGGAAAAATAGTGAAAAAATCAGAGATACATTTTTAATATAATCTTTTCTTCTGTTGCACATCTGCAATAAAAGTAAAAACTACTGTCGTGTGGCTGTTTTACAATAAAATGTTGCAAAGTAAGCATTTTAATAAGTATGTCACCAAATACCTTATTTTATATAATTATTTATTTTATAAAAATTAACCTTTAACCGTTTAATTCCCATGATAGAATACTTTCTAAAAATTACGTAGTTCCGAGAATCTGACTTTACACCAGAAAGTTTCAAAGGTTAATTTAATTTTATTTAAATACGGTATTGTCTCTATTAATTAAATTAGATAATTAAATAATTAAATTAGATAATTATAGAGATAATTAGATAATTAAATTAGATATTAATTAAATTTGATATTAATTAAAGCAAATATTGCTATTTTAATTTTCTGGTGTGAATTTGGTATATACGAATAAAAAAATCTATTAAATTCAAAACACTGTTGTTTGCATATATGCAAAGCCGCGCACTAAAGGTTTAAGGTGTGTTGAAATCGTTGACCACAATCCAATCTTTTCAGCTTTACAAGCTTACTGTACTTACTTCATTGTCCCAAAGAACAGCCATTTCTCAAAATCTATAAAATACCTTTTCAATAACACGTTCCATCTTCAACATTTTCACAAAAAGTGCATCCGACTTGCATTATTCTCTGTAGAGCAGATAATTATCGCCTAACTGAGTAGTAGCATTGACCTTGAGCTGCCAACATACTGCCTCGCAGACTCCGCATACTACCTAAGACTACTACCTCATAGCTTTACCTCATAGAATTAACATAAAGTGCCCTTTTATAAGATTAAATCAAACACTTTGTGCGAATTTTAATACAAAAGCTAAAATCTTTAACAACGATATAACGCACAAACATGACACAAAAAAATCACACCCGATCGTTTCGAGGATTCACGGATCCTCTCCCTCAGTGCGAGAAGAAAAAAATATCCTTTCAATTATTATCGACAGTCTACTATCAAAGAAACCAAACTTTGGTAGTGTAGATTATGAAAAAAGGGAAAAAAAAATTTAAATAGTTGAAAACAGATCTGGGACAGCAAAACACTTATTACAATCGAAGTCGAGCCGCTTCCGTGTAGGGTGAATATTCGAGATCGGTATAACAGCATTACGTAAAGTTCAATATTATGTAAATTTCGTTTTTTTTTGTATTTTTAATATTTATGTAAAACATAATACACATAAATATGGGAAACATGAGAAAACATTTCTACTTATGTCTATGCTTTTTTTTTTTTTTTTTCAATCTAACTAGCAGATCAACTTTACGGCTTCGTCCGAAAAATCGAAGCTGGGACCTGAACCTGGCTTTATTCTAATAAAATTAAAAAAGAAATAAAGAAAATAATGAATAAATAATGAAAAAAGGAAAGACCAAGCCTCTCAAATCTTAGTCCGAGTCTGCTGTAAAAAATAAACTCGGTTCCGGCCCATTTGCTGTCAGACATAAGCAGAACACGACAAACATGCGAAACGCAACAACAAAAATTGTAGTGTTCAAAATTAACAAAGCCGGAGCTAAAATCATTACACTCTGATATCTTTTTCATAGAGACACGCGCAGAAAAAGGAAAGAAAGGCGGCATAAGGTAAAAGACAAAATCACTCCTGTTACCAGATCATAAAGCTTTGGAAATAAAAAGGTTATGATTTTAGGAATCTAAAGTATTGCTCAAGATTGATTTAATTTTTTTATGTAAATAATAATTTTCTTATGAAAGTTACCAACAGAATAATGAAAATACCGCGTATCCGTAGATGTCCATACTTTCTTTATAGGTCAACTCTTATCCGTGCTTGCAATTTTAAACAGTAGAAATAAAAAATGAATTTATTTATTTATTCCTAACCCTTAGTTGCGCATTTACAACGACCATGCAGTGTATTGAAAACATCGTAACTGGTTAAATAGCGTTCAATGAGGGATTTTATTTATTATATCGGCTAATTATCTAGAAATCAAAAATCTGAATCTCAGGTGCATTCGAAAATGTCTTTTTCTATCCCAACCCAAATTTGTAGCTCTTTATCAGCAATAAATTTCTCCGATTATCGGAAACACACACACACGCAGACACATCTTACTTTTATTTGTAAAAATAAAAATTAAGTTTTACTTTTATTTGTATAATTGTGTACAAATTTGTGTAATTTGTAGTACTTTTATTTGTATAAATATAATTTTTAAATGCCGTAAAATTAAAGGAACAATTTCTATAAATCATATTTAAAGAGTTTTACTGATAACATTTTCTTAATAAACATTTTAACATTTGTTTAGTAAGAAATACTATTATACTGATCTTTAAGAAAAATAATTTATTATTATTTTTAAGGTAGAACTCTTAAAATCATAAATAATATAAGATTTTATTTGTTATGTGAGCAGTTTATTGCTATGGTTATTTTTTATATAAAAAAAATGCTGTTAATAAAATTGACACCCATAAAAATACAGATAAGTAAGGATTAAATCTAAGAATAGATAATTTATATTATGATGTCGTAAAAAATAATCTAAAAAGATTTAATTTTTCGTGTTTTTATAACGTCTTTAATAGGTTAGAAGTGTATTGAATGATTAAAGATAACGTTTTAGATTCTGGAGATAAGTACCATTTTTTAAATGAGAGATTAAAATTTCGCGTTTTATAATGTATATAATTTGATATTCTCAAAGATTAATTGATGTTGCTAGATATGTATGTCATCTGCGAATATTCAGAAGGTAATAAAACATTTCTCATTTTAACCTTTTATGTTTCAAGAATTTTTGGTTAGAGTAAATATTCAAAAATGCCTAGAAAACTTACTGCACAAAAAATATTAATAAAAAGGAATTTGATACTGATTTAAAAATATTATATATATGGTGTGTCCAGGAACAAATGGAGTGGAATATTTCGCATCAAGCAGAAAGCCAAAGGGGTGAATTTAGCATGCGGTACGTGCAGTGGAGGTCTGTCAGCTACAGAGTCTAGCGGAAGGCAGTTGGAATTGAGCCTTTGTAACGCACGGATCGCTCATGACGCAGACACGTGTTAGAAAGTGGTGTTATGTTTTCAGAACGCAACATATGTCGAGCAACGATACGCCATAAATTTTTGGGTAAAACTAAACAAGTCGGATTGTAAGACAATTTACCATGTCACAAGAAGCCTACGGGAAGGATTCTTTGTCACTAAATTTAAGTATTTAGGTGTCATAAAGCCTTCAAAGACTGAAGAGAGGACAACAATGACAAACAAAGCGCTAGGCGTCCATCAAGTTCTCGAACTTGCTAAATGAAATGCGGCTAAAATGAAAGAGCGTTTGGACTGTGTTCGTCAGATGAGTCTCCGAATAATTGCGGGGAACTTCGCACTTAAAAAATCGATTGTGCATCCAAACGTCGCGGGGGAGAACTCCAAATGCTTAAAATATGTGCCAAGCTGGTTCCAACACATCCTTTAAAGTGACTCACTTCCTGACAAAACACGGATCACAACGCTGCTCCAACCACCGTACAGAGCCGATTTGTCACAGCCAGATTTTTGCCATTCCCTCTTTTAAAATATAGCTTATAAGATCACCGTTTGGGAAATCTGGAGAACTTGTAGAAAAACGTAACGTGTGTTCTAAACAACTTTCCATTTGAGACTTCCAGGCGGGTATAAATGGGTAGCAGTGTCGTTTGCAACTGTGTCTTAATGCAGGATGAGCTTATTTTAAAGAATATTAGATTTCTGTAAAATTATCTTCAAATAAACGAATTTTATGGAATTAGTCATTACTTTTGGTCAGACCCTGTAAATATATATTTCTTTTGCTTAGAGAAAACTTAATAATATATACTAATACTGTTCTTCGAGTTAGAATGTAATACTTGATTTTATTTAGATGTGTACGTTATGTTAATAAATGTAAATTATACCAGTGTACTGATTGAAGCCATATGTTCTTTGAAATCGCAATTAAGTTGCTAAAAAAATAAATAACAACGAGCGTAAAATGTAAGAATAATTACTGGATTTCTTGTGCAAGACTGATTAGTTCGAAAATTGTTCGACTTTCTATTGCGATGCACTGCACAGTTTCAAACTGCAGTTTTGGGCGCACCGCTTTAGCACCTCAATTCAAGATTCACCTGTACATGAATTTGTGTAGTGGTAAGTCGGATTTTACATTTGTTTCAAAAGTATTTTCTGTAAACTTCATAATTTTTTCAAACTTTAAATAATTTCATAATTCTGCTGCATGTTTCTCAGCCTATGATAGAAGATAACTTTATTTTTCATAATGTTTCTTAAGAAGAGGAAATAGCAACAATTATGTCATGTCGGGGCCATAACTGTATAATTTATTATGCTATTTATAGGTTCATCAGTGTCTAAATAAAAGAAATAAAAAATAGAATAACATTACTGATATTTTGATAACTGTACAACACAAAATTAGTGAACGGATCGAATATCAAACGTAATTTTAATCAGAAATTGAAACTCTTTGTCTGCAAGTTTAAGACACACAGTGAAATCACAGTTTTTACTGGGTTACATATCGAACGAAAATATTTTGGAAAATTCCTTAGAAGAGGATTAATAAAAAATGAAAATATTCGAGTAAATTAATCATTAAATTTGAACTTTTAATTTTTTAGAAAGTTGCCAAAATGGTTGTGTCATTGCAAATAGCAGAAATCTATATTTCAGAATTAAAAAATAAAAGTATGACTGTTAAAAAATCCGTTCTAAAAATGCAAAACCAGAGACATTTCAAAGCAGTTCTCTGAAACAGAATGCCATTCATCAAGTTAATTTCTTTGTAAACAAAGGGGAAGTTAAAATTTTATTAATGCGGTAATTCTTCATATTCAGATAGTTTCTGTAAATATATTAGTTTTATTCGTAATATATCTAAAATACGAGGTCATTTATGTAAAGTTGAAAAAAGTAAAAAAAAAAAAATACTAAAGAATAATAGAATGTTTTCAATGCAGTTCATATTTTATCTGTGAATTATTATAAAGGTACAACCACCATAAAAATGTCTGTATTAATAGAAAAAAAGGCAAGTCTGATATGGTTTTGCATTCAGGGTATGCAATTTCAGCAGTACCAGTTAAAAGTTTCCACCTAATATTTCCAAATCTCAAAATCTTTTCGCCGATGTTTAGATAGAAACTTCAATTTGTGAAATATTAAACTCTCTGTATAATATCGATGTCTATCCTGATAACAAAAATTAAAATGTTAAATATTATTATATAAAAGAATATAATTTTCCATTTTTATTCAGAAACAATGGATTTCAGAATTTATTATATTTTCTCACAAACTAATGTTAGTATATTTAAATAAATTTCAAACATTTCCGACAGTTTAGAAGCATTATGAACTGCATTTTCTGATTTATGAAAGGGATAAGGTAGGAGAAATAAAATGTCTGAAGGCAGAACTCCATCTAGAAAAATGTGCTATTGTCATGTTTTGTAAGTTGGAAATGTAACTTATGAATTCCATGGTGATCTAAATGAAAAATTAAAAATGCTAAAATATGAGAGTATTATAGAACCTGTCGGTGCTGTTAGGTGAGTTACCAGTAGTTTCAGTTGTTAAGCTTAGTGGGAAAATTCGTCTATTCTATCACTTTAAATTAGCAATAAATAAATTTTTGAAGTTGCAAATAACATTTGTCTAAGAAGACATATACTTTTAGTACATTACGGGGATGATTGCATTTAACAACAACAAAAAAACCCCTTCAAACCAAGCAGAGCTTTAATTACTAGTAGAATCAAATTCGCAAGAATTATTGAATGAACACTGTCAAATGATTGTTTCAGTTCTTAAGGTTAGCTAGGCGCTTTAAAAATATTCCTACTCTTTGACAATCATAGAAGTAAATATATTTTAACAGTAATTGGTGTTACAATTTTCATTGATCATACTGAATTTACTGAAAAAAAACTGATGAATTACATTCGAAGCATTTAAAATAGGTACCGGAAAGCTATAATATTAGATTAAATAAAAAAATATATATATTTCTAATGGTTGACGAACTTATGTATTTTGTATATAAAAAGGAAAATGATGTATTAATGATATAATGACTTTGAAGAAGGTAACACAAAATTATAGAGTTAAAAATACGGGTATTAAGAAAGGTTATTCTCAACCCATATATCCTTGTATCCTCAATCAGCTGATTTTTGTTTTATAAATCCTAATTCCTTAAACCCTAAACGATTTTACTCTGATTTAAACTTACTGCGCCAAAAATTAATGTTTTAAAACCTACTCTTCTCAATCCTAAAAATAATGTTTCTCCGGCTGTTCTTGACGTTTTAAACACTACGAATTCTATCCCTAAAAAGACTCCAAATCCTACAGATTTTCCTTTTTTCTTCCCATATGTACTTCTACAGTCAAAAAGGACTTTTAGAGGTTTTTTGCTACTTCAGTATTAAGTGTCTTATAGCCGAGATGTTTAGTATAACAGATGTAGACACAAAAAATGAGGGAAATACTTCTAAGCGTAGTTATACCAGCTAAAGCTACTCTTTAATATTTTTTTTCAGATTAGAATGTCGTAATCGTTGTTTTTAAATAAATGTCTACGTCATGTGAATAAAAGTTTTCTTGTTTAAATACTGTGCTTATTGAAGTCCTGTATTCTGAAGAGCGAGCTACGTTCGGTTAAGATTAGTTTTATGTTCAATTCAATGTAACAATAAATTACTGGTAGATTATTGCTATAAAAGATATTTTTATAAAAGTTTTAGTAACAAAAACAAACAAAATTAAAACTATGTACATATTTCTAAATTTTACATTACTTACATATACTTGTATTTACAATGAAAGGGAATCCTTCCAAACTACATTTTTTGTTCGTCGCACACTTTATTTTGCTGGTAGGACATTTAGGCCTAAATTCCTATTTACACGTGAGAAAGCAACGTACAGCCTACATGTATAAAGACGCAGGCCCTTAAATCTATGTCTGGAAAGTTGAACGTTTGCTCCTGAGCCTTGTGATCGGTGGGGGCCACACGTTGGAGTTTCACAATGCAGCTCAGACGACTTGATTCGAGTGTCGATTCGGTATGTGAACCACGCAACCGAAATGATCGCAGGTAATTATTTTTGCCTTGGTGATGTTATTTCTAAGATCCGTCACGATAAGACGTGTACCGTTGCAAAGTCATTCTGATACGTCCGAGAAGCATTATTATGTTGTTAATTTTGGAGTTTCAATTCGTTTTGGCTCTATCCCCCCCCCCCCCACCCCACCCGGATTGAAATTTTACTGAGTCAAAGCTTTTCTAAACCAGCAGCCTTTCAATGATCTCCAAATTTATTTTACTTACGTCTGCAGTCAAAGGTGTAAGGATGTCTCTGCATTTCATAGCTTCGTGTTTTGAGTAGCTATGCGATTTCCGAATAACTCTTTTATTAAATTTTCGTTTGGGAGGATGTATCCGGGAGTTCGATTTCTCCTAATGAATTCGTAGAAAGTTGTCCGTTCCGTAGTTGCAAGAGGTATTCTCCGAAATGTTGCTCTTCTGAGTCAACAAAATTTTCTTTATTAGAGAAAAGGTTTTGAAATGACGCCAGATCTCCTTTTTTGTGATGCACAGTGCAAAAGTTCATTCTTGTTGGCTCGGGTAGGGACAGTAAAGTACGTTTGGAAGTCTCCGCAGAATAACTCTGATTGGTGCAATCATGTATCTCGGCTCCTATTGGGAATTTCTAGAAATGTACTTCAGATTCTGAAGGCCAATTTTTTTTCCAAAAAATGCCAATTTTTACAACATTCATTCATTCGTCGCCAAGCATGTGTTTTGGCATTTGCAATCCTGAAGGTCACCGGATCTCGCCAATGTCGCCAATACTTCGAAAAATACCGCAAAATATTAGAGAAGTATTGCAGACTTTACTCCTTCCTTTACTGCCAGCTGTTAAACAACGTAGTAACTGTTTCAGCCTTCTATCCTATAGAAATGCATTGGCCCATAGTGACTCCAAATTACCCACCAGTCGAATTTTTCCGAACGTATGACCAAGTCCAATTGTCTTCTCGCACCCCAAAATGGTAGAATGCAAAATTTAGAAAAAGTTTACACACACACACAATATGTTTTTGATTTATTTTAGTTTTGGTAATTATTCAAAACGAAAAGCCAAAAACAACGAACTGACGGGAAAATTTGTGTTAATATTAGAAGCTTAATATTATTTTATATTGAATTCGCAGCCAGTAGAAGGGACATTTTAATTAAAAATATTTTCAATATTTTCAAAATATTTTTATACTGATAAATACATTTTGCAATAAAAATAATTGAAGGTACTGTTATTCAGTTATTGTAAATTTTTCTAGATATGTAAAGGATAAAATGTGTAATTTTCGGTATAGTTAAACTAACTCTTCACCATGCACTGAATGTACGATTTATTGCTTATTTTCTGTCATACGCTTAAAATTATTTTTAATCAATCATGCTGTTTCAAACATCAACTAAAATTTAATTCCAATTTTTCGAAATTTTATTCGTATAAAATACGATAAATGAAAAAAAAAATGTTAATCGTTGAATAAAGTTTAAGTTTTACGTAAAAATAAATTTCTATGAATATTAAAAAAAAAATTCAAAATCGCAAATTTTGTGTAAACACGCGAAATGCGTAAAAGCAGAAAATAAATTGATGTCAAAAACATGTTTATATTTCTTCAAATATAGTCACTTATTTGAATTTAAAAAATAAACGATTTACAAAAATTAAATTGCAATTAATTTAAACAATTTCCAGGGGATTTCATTTAGAAAAATATTTTTTTTCAAATGTTTCTTATAAAAAATTTGCTTTAAAAAATCTTAATAGACATAGTTAATATTACAATGACATGGCTATCCAGAAAAAGTATCAGTTTTTACATTATAAAACTAAATTAAAATATTTTTAGATTACTTTTATAGCAACAGCAAATTTAAATCATATGAAAGCTTTCAAACACATTGCTATTGAAATATTAATCAGATTTATGTGTGCGGAAATTCATTCGGTGTTCACAGGCAATTTATTTTACAGCGTTATCTTCGAATTAGCTGTTACCGCAATTCACAGGAAACATTCCGGTATCTAAATTGATGCATACTACTATCGCAGTTTATCTTATATCTGACTATTTGGAATGCTTTCGTAGCAATATATCAAGAAATATATCTTATGGGAAATCAAGAAATCAGCATTTCCTCTAAATATTTGTGAATATGAGTTTCATAAATATCAACACTAAAGACTATTATAAATAGAAATATATTTTTCAGGGTGATGTAAAAATCGCAAAAGAGATACAAATTGCGGAAAAGTATAAGCTGAATGGTTTTCACAAAAAAATAAAAAAAACACAGAAATGTATATGATTTTTTTAATACCAAAATTATAATTGTCTGGCTATTGAATTTACCGCCGACATTTAGAATTGTACTTGTTTCAAAGCTGATGCGTGTAAATATATAAACTATCATGTAACAAAAACTTTAACAGAAACTTCTTTTTATGTTCTAGGGAATATGTGTGCCAACCATTTTCACTAATGGCACCTGCAAATTTCTCCATTTTTATGTGCGTTCTTAAATATATAAATACGTAGCACTTATAATCGTCGTTCGGTCTGTCGGTCCGCATATAACAGGGCGAAAACTACTCTACCAAATGGTCTGAAATTTTAAAAATATAATTGTAGCAAAATTTTGTTGGGTCATTTCAATTTTTATGAAAATCGGATGTATAGTTTAATTACAGGGACAGTCGAAATTTTTCCGCTACATTACGGCCAATGGGAAAAAATATTCCAAGTGCATTTTAATTATGTTACAGCCTTTTGAACGGAATGGAATTGATATGTACTTATGAAGTGTATTAATATACATTCAATCCAATATGCGGTGCAAAAAATATTTATAAAATTAGTTATAGTACGAACGCACACCATTTTCCACGTTTGACGTGCAATTTCCAATTTGTTGATTTTAGTAGAGTTGTAATCTGTGCTACGCAGCATGTTGACGCAGTATGTTGATGGTAAATATAATTTTTGGGGCAAAAAAAGTTTCGTTATTAAAAGTAAATCTCACATTGTTCTACACAGTAAAGTGAAAACCATATCATTCTTTTGTTTACAGTTATCAAATAACTGAATTTTTATTTAATCTGTAAATTTTGAATATTCAATTATAAACAGTAAAACCACCATAACGGACACTCCCGAATAGCGGACAATTCCGGACACTTCTATTTAGTGGACAGTTTTTCAATCAACAACATCTAGATATTTGTATGTTGTTACTTCTGTATATCGGGCATCTGCGAATAGCGGACGAAGTCCGTGGTACCGAGGTGTCCATTATTTTTTTTTTTTTTAGTATATAATACTTGGTATTGAAGTGTCCATTATTTTTTTAGTATATAATACTTGAATGTAACTGTTTTTAACATAACTTTTCTACTAACAAGCAAGCCGTATTTTGGCTGCAATAAATAGGGAAAAAATTCCATTTATAAAGTATCTTTTCTATTTTATTTTATTCCATTTTGGAATAAAATATACGATGTACTAGCAAAAGAAAGAACAGTTGCAATCAGATAAGCATTTCATGAGTATATCATTAAGTGTACTTAACAATCGACTTTCAAGGGTCAATGTAAACAAATAATGCATTATTTAAAATTACTAATGATATCTCATATCAAGCAAATATAATTAGGCTAAAACAAAAACACATATGGTTTTAAAAATCTATGTATTGTGGATTAATTATCCAGAAAAGTGTAATGCATAAAATCGACGCTCTGTTTTAATGGTGAATAACAAGGTCGTTAAATTTAATGAATCTTTTGTAAACGTAAATAAGGCACACAGAATTGTTTCATCAAACGATTAGCAATAAGAAATTACTTTTGTTTTGTTTATGTTTTGACCCATTTAGCTTCCTTCCAAAACTTAAAAGCCTTATTAGAGTAACATGTTCGTATGCGCATACTATTTACACTTGATTTTTTTTCATTTTCTAATATTTGAAACAACATACAATGTAATTTATATCTTTCTTTTGGTAGATTATAAATGTCGAGAAGTAAAGTACAGTCAATCACGGTTAAGTCGCATTTTAAGTGTGTGGACAAAAGTGGCATATTAAGCAGGATCGGGTATTAACATGATTCGTATAATGTTGCAGGAACTGGGCTTATTAACTCTTGTAAATGTCTAAATGAGCGTTAGAGTGTGTGTATTTATATGTTTTCGGTCGAAATTTGTGTCTTTTACGTATGTTTAAAATAAAATTTAGTTATATTCAGTTTTTACTAGTTGTTCCTTGTTATAGAAGAGACTGAAAGAATAACCGAAAATAAATATGGATTTAAACACGGCTTTTTGTCGAATAAAATGTTACAACAAAAAAAATTACAAAAAAAAAAAAATCCTGGTAGACCAGTTTTTTTAACAGAATGCAAAAAAAAAAAAAAAAAAAAAAAAACCTTTGATCTTTGAAACACAATCCCGTTGTGATAATAAGTATCATTGTAATCTGCCCTTCTTCTTTTTAATATAAGATAAAACTAGCCGTATTAATTCTTGGATAAAAAAATATTGTTAGTATAGCAAAAAGTAAAGAAAACATAGAGAACGTAAAATAATTATACAAACACAATCGCGTTTGTTTAATCTTTATGAGTTTCTTTTTTGCCTATAATATGCATTATATAAAACACAATACTTATATAACGTACATTTAAAACCCCATTAACAACAAGTATAATCATATCCAATTATAATTTTTATAGTTCGATATGATAATTTTGTGATATAATTTTATGAATCTCTCTACTGCAATAAAAACACACGCAAAGCGACAGAGAAAAATGTCGGAACAAGGGATCAAAGGAAAACTACAGTGTTTAGTCCAGGCAATAGGGAATTTTACCTAGCAAGATTAATGGTTGTTCTGAAAATAAGCTTACTTTATATTTTTTGGGTCGCTGAATCCGAATTTGTAACTTTCCACCAAAATTTTCCCCGCAACCCCACCCCCCCAAATTTTGGTAAAAAGCCCCCAAAAAAGGTTTTTATTAAAAAAACTTTTATTGTTTTAGGAAAAAAGTATCTAAAAATTCAAAAAGTAGACAAAATTTGCAACAAATTAGATATATGACATTATGACTTAGAATGAAGGGGAAGGGGGGGATCTGCCTCGGAACATGCACGCGGTGCTGCGTGGACTAAGTTGCGCAATTCCACTTAACCACTCACACGTTTACATTCGCCCTCCCATCTCCCCTCCGAACTTTCCTTATAATGTTTACTTTAAGTTTTTTGGGTCGCTGAACCCGAATTTTTAACTTACTCCCAAAATTCCCCCCCCCAAAGACCCCCAAAATAGTTGTTATTAACTTAAATTTCTTATTGTTTTAGGGGAAAAGCATTACGAAATTCAGAAACTAGACAAAATTTGCAACAAATAGGATATGTGACATTATGACGTAGGATAAACGGGGAGAGAGGGGGCTGCCTCGGAACATTCCCGCGCGCTTTTCTCAGAAACTGAATTTTTTCAAAAAATCAATTTTTTGGGGGATTTCCGGGTGAAATTTAGTTACAAATTCGGATTCAGAGAGCCAAAAAACATAAAGTGATTCGAAATCCAGAACTAGTATTAATTTTTCCAGGTAAAATCCCCCATTGCCTGGACTTCATAATTTAGTGCACGTAGCGCCGCAGTGATAGAAGTTGCGTATAGTTGCGTAAAATTAACAGCACAACGTGCTGGCAATTTGGATGCCAGCAGTTTGTGCTGTAAAAAAATGCGTCCAAATTGCCAGCAGATTGTGCTGTTAATTTTACGCAACTACTGTATTTTCCATGTTAATATAGTCAGGCAACCAAAGAAAGATACAGCACATTCACTGAGATCGAGTTTGTTCTGCAAATCTACAGTGATTTTTTTACAGTGTGGACAAGGGAGAAGATAACGGCATCTTAACCAATGTACTAATCTTTAAGAGATTTTTTTTTGTTTATAATATGCATTATAGAACATAGTACTGATATAACGTCCTTCTAAATCTCACTAACAATAAGTACAATCAAAATGTAATTTTTATGACGTCATAACCGGGTTCGACTGTAAATTCATGTGGCTACAATTGTACTAATTTCGAAAATATCACGTTGTGGAACAATGATATCATAAAAGCGAAACATGCCGATTTCGTTTATTTTATTATTTGGATTCAGTACTAAAACAATAAACATTTTAAATATATTTCTTCTTTCTGACTCCTTTCTTCTGTTTTTCCAGGTTGATGACTAAATTTCGAAAATTGAGATGTTCGCTTGTTCTGCAATTGTGTTCTAAATATTTCCCAAAATTTGCATTATTACAAAAAAAGATTTTTTATTGTTTTTAAATGGCATCCATTACATAAACTTTATATAAAAGAATTTTCTAATAAAAAGGTGCCAACAAAGGTTAACATTTTGAATCAATTGTGATTAAACAGCTGCGTGATAAGATAAGAAAAAAATTTTAATACGAACATATGTAGTAAATTAAGTTTTTCCCATAGACTAGCGTTACAAATGTTCCACATATCTACCACCCTCCCCCGCATGTCTGAAATTTCATTTCACTTAAATAATATTTCTATGCCATGTGTCTGAAATATTTTTTTGCCTTTTTGAATGTAATCACATTAAACTGCTCAATAACAGTATGATGAAATGTGTTTATATACATGGACGTTTTTATTTAGAATATGTATCTCTATAAGTCACATAGAGCTTTTATAATTTACAGATAAATAAAGTAATCTAATGTTGGTAATAGTAAGTTACAATCTGGCAATTTTGCATAACCTGTCGCATTGTTATGAGTTTTTTAGAGCTTTATTTTATTTTATTTTTCAGTAAAAAATACAAATTCTAATTTTGCTTCGGTCCAAAACCTTTTTTTTCCTATTTAGAAACCTAGATAGGTATAAATCGATGTTTTGTTTTCATTTATACAAGCTAAGGGTAGACCGTTACATATTTTTAAGACCGAAACCAAAACAGACACCAAATTTCAGTAATCTTACTTTTTCGGCCGAAAACGAAAACGAACGCAAAATTGCCCCATTTTTTTTTACGTAATTAATACACACATAAATTTGCATAATTATTAATTAATTATGCGTGTTTATTAAAGATAAATAATTTTTAATAAATCATATATGTGGCCCAAATTGGCCCGCTGTGCGGGTGAGCAAAACTTTTTTTTTTCATATAAAATAAAATGTAAATAATTCATCAACGACACAGAATGATTTTCTAATTATATGAATTCCATCTAACAAAAAATTGTTTTAGGTATACAATATACGTAGAAACGTGAAAAAAAAAGTAAACACCACCTACTAACTCCTCAACAAATTATCGTATAAGAAAGTTACTGGTACCGAACGATTGGAAATAAAGTCTACTTTTAAATGATGTATATAAAATTTGCTTGGGGGGGGGCTACGTAAACGAACCATAACTTTGTTTTTTCAAAAGCAGTGCGCAATTCTGATTGCATAAATGAACTCTACACCCTTCAATTAGTCTAAAAACGAATTTTTATGCAATTCGAACCATAAGTTCTGATAAATTATTTTAAAACGAGCGTATTTTAAGGGCTGTATCCAAATTAAAGTTCGGTACTCGATTGTTAACCGAGAGGGCTCCCTTCTTGACCAAGGCACCTTAAGCAGTCAATGAAGCCTGTTAGATTACAGGATAACATAAGAAATTTCAAAATATTTAGTCGCTCCTGTCATAGACGGCCCCTTAAACCATCATTTAGCCGTTTTTAAAGCATAATTTGAAAACTACTTGGAAGAAAAATGTGAAATTTTGGATTTCCATAAAGTAGGACTTAATCCATCAAAACATTGTAGGTTGTAATTAATAATTTTTTTGAAAATTAATTTCATAATTCATAATTCATTTCAGAAAATTATAAAAATTGTAAATTCAGCGTATTTATGTTTGGGTATATTAGTATTATTGCTACACAAAAAATTAGGACATTAGAATCATAATTTCAGAAGTTATAAATAAAAATATGAAAATGTAATTTAACATTAGAAGCACTAAAATTTTAATGTTTATAATTCAAAAACTTCTGATTCAAATTAATTGAAATTTGGTTTCTAGGCATAGTTTAAACCAAAGTTTTGTAATATCACGTTAAAATTGGGTATTGTCATTGGAAAAAACTGAACTTTGGATTCGTTTTAATGTGTAGATGGCCCTCTAAGCAAATTTTATATACGTCATTTAAAAGTAAACTTTATTTCCAATCGTTCGGTACAAGTAACTTTCGTCTACAATAATTTGTTGAGGAGTTAGTAGGGGGTGTTTACTTTTTTTCCCACGACTCTGTACCTCGATTTATCTTTTATAATGATGATCTTTGTAAATTATCATATGTTATACTAGAAATTACTCAAAGAATGTTCGAAACACTTCTGCGGTTTAAAACTAAAATTTTTGTATAACTGTTAAACCCGTAGCTTTTAATGAGTACGTGAAAAGCATATTCAAAGTTTAGTCATGGATGCATTTCTTGATTTGTAATTTACACTCACGTCTTGAATCAGTCCTGAATGATAATTTTAAACAGTGAGGTTCATAGCAAGGCTAAGTCAATTTTGAAAAAAAAAAAAAAATGTGATAGTCCATTCAGAAGGTGCATAAAATCTGTTTTATCCACTCCCACAGTGAACCAAGTCTGTTTTCACATACTTTATTGGGTACTTTTCGGTTAGCCGGGGGCTAGTGTTGTACCGGGTGTACTAAAAAGGACTGACTGATTTTAAAATTCAATAACTTGCATACGGTGACAGATTTTAAAAAATTCTTGCAGGAGGGTTATGCATAAGGTCAAAAGTTTTTTTTACAGTGATTTCGATTTTAGTTCGAATTACAAACAATAGATGGCGCTGTAAACAATAGGCGCTAAATACAAGCTCGATTTTTTGGCTTTTCTATTCTTCCATGCGGAAAAAGAAGGTTAAAATGTATTGAGTGGGTCCTGAAGTACCAAAAATCGATCCTGAATTTAGCGTCTATTCATCGCAGCGCCATCTATTGTTTGTAATTTGAACTAAAATCGAAAATCACTGTAAAAAAATATTTGACTTTATGCGTAATCCTCCTGCAAGAATTTTTTAAATATCTGTCACCGTTTGCAAGTTATTGAATTTTAAAATCAGTCAGTCCTTCTTAGGACACCCGGTATATACATATATATGTATATATATATATATATATATATATATATATATATATATATATATATATATATATATATATATATATATATATATATATATATATATATAAACATATATTATATATACATATATATACATATACATGTATTGTATATATACACATATATGTATATGTATAATATGTGTATGTATAAATGCATATATATATATATATATATATATAACACTGGCGCCCGGCTTGTTAGATAAAAAATGAGACTGAACATGAAATAACAATAATCACATTCAATCACAAAATAAAGATAAGGTAAAACTCCTTACCTTTTAGTTCTAGATCGTCCACGTCGAAACCGGTAAGTTTCTTCATCATATCCATTGAAGGGCAATATCTATATCCACTGAATATTTAAGTATCCTTTAGATTAATCCTAACAAAAAAAAAAAAAAAAAAAAAAAAAAAAAAATGTTTTTCCTTTATTGTTATGTGTCCCTTTTTATGCATAATGTATCCAATGGATTCTTCAGAATTTTAGTTTAAAATACTATATTTTGTATGTCTTTAAATTTACAAACTGGAGCATACATTTTTTGCTCCTTACTGATTACATTTCAAAGTACACACTGAAGAAAATTATAACTTACACAAAAATATTATTGATATATGATTAAAAAAACACAAACAAAACAAAATCTTCATTACTTATATGTATAAAATAGTAAATACTTAAAGTCATAAATTATTAAAATAGTTCTTTCATATGTCACAATAGCAGTCATTTAATCTGAATGTATATCAGTTTCTTAATGACATATTTCACAAACAAGGAAGTAATTTTGTGAAGTAATAATCAAGTCTTTATTTATGACAGCTATAAAGTGTTTTTGAAAAACAGTTTATCTTGATTGATGATGAGTTTATATAATTCTGAAAGAGATTAGTTTTTCTAACACGGCTAATCGAAAAGTACCCATTATTACATATGTCATCTTTTTACAGAATTGGTTTCCTGTGAATGTAGAATAAACAGATTTTATGCACCTTCTAATTCGATTACTTCATTTTCGTTTTTCAGAAATGGTCATAATCTACTATGGTTGTGATCCCCTCATATATAATAACGAATTTTGAATAAAAGGATCAAATTTTTGAATTTATATCCAACGGTCTGGATGCGCGAGCTGCAAACATTTTGAATTCTTTGAAGTCGAAGAAAACATATTTTGAAACATAAATTTTACTTAATGAATGAAATCAAATGGGTACCACATAGACACTAGATCTATTTTATGAAATAACTTTTGGGGGTTTAGAAGACGTTTATTTAACCCTTAAATGCCTGATGTTTCAAAAATAATTTAAAAAATGGTTTTCAGCTTTCATGTTTTAAATAAATCACGGGAAAAATACTTTAAAAAATCCCATTTTGTTTTAACCCTCTGACAGTCTTGGAAATGAGCAAAATTGTAATATTGTTTTCTCTGTATTTTGTTTTAACCCCTTGAGGGGCAAGCAAAAATGTCTCTAAATACTGAATTCTCACCCGAATAATCGAAAAATTTTATTTTTAAATAAGGAAAGGGAAATTTTCGTCGATTTTCCTCCAAAGTTAAAAAGATAAAATTTAGTTAAAATTTTCTGGTGAGAATCTTGTTTAAATTAGGTGGGATATATTTTATCCACTTAATAATAAATATGAATGCAATCCTTGGAAGTAGAAATCGTTGTTCATAATATTGAAAATATATTATATCAATAGAATTATATTACTTTAAAAGTTGCTAAAACCTGAAGCATAGTGGACGTATTAACACGGGCTTGTTAGTGAGGGGGTTTTAAGTATGGTATACGGCTAAAAAACAGTAAAACAGTTTGTTACTAATCGGCAATACGGGTGTTTAATTGAAAAAATAATTTTCTTTGATAAAATTCTATAATATTAAACACACAAGAAAATTAAGAACTATGATAAGAAATAAATTTTATTTGCTCACTGCAGAACAAAATAGGGTATTTCGCAAGCTTCAAAAGAAAACAAAAATAACATTTAGCAACAATGGAAAAAATAAATCTATCTTTATTCTTTAACAGCACAAGTATTGCCATGTTAAAAATCGATTTAATAGTATTTTCAGAATGTATTTTTTGGCAACATTAGGCATTATAGCTTCAATATTATTCTAATAGTATTTAAGAAGCCTAAATTGGATATGTTGCCGAAAGGCAACATTCGGCAATTAAGTGTTAACTTGAAGAAAAACAAAAGGCTGACATCTATTAGCAAAACAATGGAAATCAAATCAAATCAATATCGTCTGTTTTCTAAAAAATATAATATAAAACACTTTTGCTTTTCAAATTGCCAACCATAAAAACACATATGAATTATGAGAGATAAGCTATTTTTCCCTTCAAGGTATGCCACGATAAGTCTTTTATGGTCTTCATAAGATTTATTCTTTTATCATTAAAGATTTTATGGAACGCATTTTAAATCGATCATATTTTCCCCTTCTGAAATGTATGAACTATGTGAAAGAAAAGTCACATCGATTTGACAGACAATGATTATCTGTTATTTTAGGCATAGCATTTTCATATATTTGAAAATAGTTTGCGGCAATGGATGCTCGCATAAATGTAAAATAAAATTTAGTTAAATGTGTGAAAAAAATAAGAGACACTTAACTCCTGTACAGCGGCTTTTAACATTCATTTATAATTCTCATTATCTGTTTATATAAGGACAGATTAAAAATTTATTTTAATTTGCTTTTTTCTAAAAAATATATCTATACTCATTTTAACAAGTGTAAGAAAGCACTTTTTTTCCAAATTGCTTTCTGAACTTAAAAAAACTGAAATTATTTATTCAATACATTCTTTAAAGATAAAAAGAAATTTAATGGCATTTTTAAAAAAAATAGCTAACGAAGTGCAGGCGAAATTCGTAAAAGGAGTTTTTCTATAATTCCGAAATTTGTATTCACAAAGAGGGATTTTAAATAGAAAACAATTATATTTAACTTTTTACTTGATAAAAAATACTTAACATTTTAATTTAATTGAGATTAAAAGTTATAATTCTAGCTGTATTCATCGTCATTTCTTCTGCTAAATAAAAAAAAAATGATATGTTATGCAGAATTTTAAGATTTTAAAATCTTAAAAATATTTTATACGAATAATATAAAAATAGTAACTCATTTTTTTCCTTTCTTTAGGGATTTTTATAAGAAAAGAAGTAGTTAAATCTTTTTCCCTATAGCGAGTTCTAAAAAGGAGTATTACGCATTATGAATGACAGTACAGAATCCTTCAATAGTAAGTCAACAAATTTAGAAATTAATATTTTTTTATTAAAACTTTCCAACATAATTGAAAAGCAAATATGTCGGGTCGATATGTTACATTTTTGCCCTGAGATTTTCTTTTAAAATTTTAATATTATATATATATATATATATATATATATATATATATATTACTTTGTGGAATCACTTTCTAGATTTTTTAAATAAATCCGAATTAAGGTATAAAATTGCTTGAGGTTATTACAAAATACCATTACAGAATAACAAATGCATTTATCAGCCATTTGTATAAATCTTGTTATATCATTGGAGGTCAGCCAGATGTGTTATCCCATCTAATGTTAGAAAACATAACCAATGCATAATTTAGGTATATTTCGTAAGGAACACTATTTATTACTATCTCCCTTATGTTGGAATTTCTAAAAACTTTTTGCAGATCTACGTCGATCATGATCCTAGAACCGAAATACCAGTTCAATTTCAAAAGTTTACATATATATGTATATGGGTCAATACATTTCAGTCCAGAAAATCATGTATTCGTCGCTTGACCATTTTAAAAAAATCTAAATTTTTTTTTACAACAACCCTAACATGATGGAAGTTCAAAATGATTATTATTTTTATTTTATTAATTTTTGTTTGTGCATGGCGGCCATCTTTGTTTCATTGTCGGCAGCAATTATCTCACAAGAATGGCTTACGGAATTGTAAATAATTCATCGTTTATTTATCCAATTCATCTGCAACTTAAAGCAATTTGTACAGAATACTTTTGGCTAAAAATTTGGTAATGGAGAAGTTTCCGAAACTAACTGCTTATTGGTAAAATTTAAGCATAAAATTTCAGTTTTTTTCCAAAATTTGTCCGTTTACAAGAGGAAATTTTTGTAGCAAGGAATACTGTCAACATTACATAATTTGTTTTACAAATAGACCGAAAGTACTTGTACTCACACGCCGAGTTACAGATCTGGGACTTCCTTTCTCTTCGCTAAAAAAAATCCCAAATTTTTCAAAAATGACAAAAATCGC
Organism: Maratus speciosus; assembly: GCA_963932465.1. Classification (NCBI taxonomy): domain Eukaryota; kingdom Metazoa; phylum Arthropoda; class Arachnida; order Araneae; family Salticidae; genus Maratus; species Maratus speciosus. Next base: position 66,091,487 of record OZ010789.1, read on the forward strand.
ACTTTTCAGGCTTTGATATCTCTGGTGGGGCACGAGATAAAAATCTGAATTTTTTTTTTTTTTTTATATAAGAGTATGTATGGTAGTGTTATCCACAAGAAATTTCCGCATGGAGATTTGACTACAAGCTGAGATATGGCAAGGACAACATGTTAAAACAACACGGCCAAACTATGGTTTTGTTGTAGTCACAGCTAAGTATTTATCTCAGAGTGTCATTTAAATTTATGTTTTTGATTATCTTTAAATAATAGTAACAGAAAATAAAGTCCTTTGCAAAGCTTAGCAATTAATTAAAAAAAATAATTATGCCTAAGGCCATACATTTTGTATGGTTTCAGTAATTTTTGTTGTAAGTAATTTTAGTAACTAAAAGAAACCTCAGCACTTTTACATAAAGAAAATTTTTTTTATACAAGACGTGAGACAAAAACAACATAGGGAAAAAGAAAAGTTGTTAATGTTGTCATACTTGTTGAGGCATGATCAAACGTGTCAAAACACATTCTTGCTTGTTGGTTCAAAAACCGCAATTTTGATCTTTCTCAAAATTTTATTTGTAGGAACCAAGTCTTGTCATCTCTTGATAACTTGATTGAAGATCTGCTGGCTCATAGATATATACTTTGAAATCACTATGTGCAAGTTTCAATTCATTAATAATTCCTAGCTTAATTCTTATGCAAAAATGTGATTTCTGCAGTATAAGTTTTGATAAGGCTTTGGGTATCTTTACTTTCTGAAAGTTGCTTGAGTCTGATGCATGGTAACATCGCATAATGTTTAATTTACAGGAACATACTTATGGTAGAAACAAGTTTCAGGGACTGGCAAGAAGATTTAAAATTGTGGTTTTTAAACCAACAAGCAGGAATGTGTTTTGATACGTTTGATCATGTCTCAACAAGTATGCCAATATTAACAGCTTTTCTCTTTCCCTATTCTGTTTTTGTTTCAGGTATTGTATATATATATATATTTGTATAAAAGTGCTGAGGTTTCTTTTAGTTACTAAAATCACAACAAAAATTACTGAAACCATACAAAATGTAGGCTATTTTTAAAATTAATTGCAAAAGCCTTTATTTTCTGTTACTATTATTTAAAGATAATCTAAAAAATATATTTAAATGATACTCTGAGATAAATATTTAGCTGTGGCCTATTCTACAAAATATTTAGCTGTGGCCTATTCTTATACTACAAAACAATAGTTTGTCAGTATTGTTTTGACATGTTGCCCTTGCCATATCTCAGCTTGTAGTCAAATCGCCATCCTGAAATTTCTTGTGCATAACACTACCATATAATACTCTTATTTAAAAAAAATCAGATTTTTATCTCGTGCCCCACCAGAGATATCAAAGCCTGAAAAGTGCGATTTTTGTCATTTTTGAAAAAATTGGGATTTTTTTTTTTTTTTTGTTTAGCGAAGAGAAAGCAAGTCCCAAGATCTGGAACTCGGCGTATCAATACAAGTACTTTCGGGCTATTTGTAAAAAAAAAAAAAAAAATCATGTAATGTTGACAGTTTTCCTTGCTAGAAAAATTTCCTCTTGTAAACGGACAAATTTTGGAAAAAAAACTGAAACTTTATGCTTAAATTTTACCAATAAGCAGTTAGTTTCGGAAACATATTCATTACCAGATTTTTAGAACAGTGTATTCTGTACAAATTGCTTTAATCCGTACTTGAATTGGATAAATAAACGATGAATTATTTACAATTCCGTAAACCCATCTTGTGAGAAAATTGCTGCAGACGATGAAACAAGGATGACCGCCATGCACAAACAAAAATTAATAAAATTAAAATAATAGTTATTTTGAACTTCAATCATGTTAGGGCTGTTGTACAAAAAATTTCAGATTTTTATAAAAATGATCGAGCAACCAGTGCTGGACCACTTGAAATGTATTGACCCATATCCCCTTTTTATGGACACGATAACTTCCATAATTCTGAGCATATCTCTTCCAAACTGATATATAGAAACAAGGGGCAGAAAATAGAAATCTACCGTATGCTGTCGTTTCAGCACCGGGTTCTTTAAACGTGCACAGTATGAAAAAAAACTCCAACTATATTTAATGGAACTTGAAATTTTATTTAAAACATTTTAGAGACTTGAATCTCTGGTTAGTACAGAGAAATGAGAAAGAAAAGCCGATGACAGACGGGACGCCCAAACCGACCTTTGTTTTACATCTTTAAGGTACGATGGACAAGAGAGTGTTGTTTCGGTAGAAGTCCAGATATCTTGGGGGGTATACAATATCGCCAATTTACAAACTTTCTGGTGACTGGGCGAAATAGAACAAAGCATTGGCGCAATAAATTATAAGAAACTATCACTACCAAACGCGTGACGCCTGGGTTGCCAAAAAAGCAGTTTTCATATTCACTTAGAAGGCGACAGAAAGACTAGATTTGTTTATAATAAATCTAAATGATTGCTACTTATTATTGCACACCACGAAGAACGGGTCATCTGTTTCTAAATCAGACATAACTCAAGCATGGGATGATTTCAAAGATCGTATTCGCATAAAATAAATGTTACCTCTTTTTTTGTTATATTTTCTCAACATTTAAATTTTAGCAGAGATTGACGTGGACGAAAGCGGATGAAATTAGATGAAGTCGTAAAGTTACTAACAGATGCATTTATATTTTTTTATTATCTTTCTGAACTTGGAGTGGTAACGGAGGGAAAAATTGTAACTGACAACTGAAATAAAAAACAGAATATTTAAAAGTATTGAATTAAAGACCTTGCAGCAAGGGGAAAAGAAACACTTAGACAAAAATGAGTATGGTTTTTAAGAATCGAATCAAAATTACATATTTCAGATTAACGAGGGGGTAAAACAACATCTATTAAAAGCAATAAAGTTATGTTTAAATTAATTTTGAAGTAAAATCAATATGTAACAGAGAAATCTGTCACAACCTGTGCCTGTAAGCCGAGCCGGCAGGGATATTTTTGTGATGATGTTCTTGTTGCGTTCGATAGAGTCTCTTAATTCGAAGTGCCGTTGTATGTTTAACGATGTTTTGCCTGTTTATTAATTATTTCATTCCTTAAAATAAAAACTAGTCATTAAACAATGGCGTTATTAAATTAAAAGAAAAAAATTGGAAAAGTATGCTATATATAGTTAAGTATAAAGTGTACAGTACTAAATTTCGGCAAGCGTCTATATAGTAATCTGTATTTTTCCTTTACTTTCAACAGATATGGATACTTTTGTTGCCACTATGACAAAAAAGTAATAAAAACTAAAAAAAAAAAATATTAATAACTCAGTAAGAAATTCAGATACAGCTTTCAAACAAATTTCATTTAAAAGTAAATTTAATTTCTATACGACGGAGTGAAAAGTAATATTATGGGATGTTTAGAAATTTAAGAATGAAATTTCATTTAAAATTGGTCCAGGAATATTAATGTTTAATCCATGGCGTACGTAATGTATGACCAGCTCCGTAGAAGTTTAAAAATTTGCAGTACCGAAAAATGTAATCCATGGAGTACGTAATGTATGAAATTTCATTTAAAATTGGTCCATGAATATTAATGTTTAATCCATGGCGTACGTAATGTATGACCAGCTCCGTAGAAGTTTAAAAATTTACAGTACCGAAAATATCAAAACTGAAATTTCTTTTAAAATTTGTTCATGATGGGTCCAGGAATGTTAATGTTTAATTCATGGCTTACGTAATGTATGATTAACTCCGTGCGATTTTTTATGTCTTAAATTTTAGTCTTCGAAAAAATCATTTTCCAAATGGTCGTTGTAATTTTTTAAATTGCTTTTTAGGTAGATTTCGTATGAAATACTGCCTATTGGGACCGTTCCTATGTTGGAATTTCTAAAAACTTTTTGCAGATCTACACAGATCATGATCTCTAGAACCCAAAACCACCCTCAGTAAAAAACTTTATCTATCTATCTATCTATCTATCTATCTATCTATCTATGTATCTATCTATGTATCTGTATTTATCACTTTCTTCTGGACACGATAACTTTCGTAATTCTGCACCAATCTCTTCCAAACTGATACATAAAATCAATGGGCATAAAATCTCGATCAAGTTCGTTAATGGGCAAAATCGGACCAAGGGGATGGAAATAGTGAGGGGTATTGCGAAAACAGAAAACCTCCCATAAATTCTTAATTTTTATACATATCAAATCAATTTAAAGTTTTTATTACTTCTAAAAATAGGGCCAAATATTTACGTATCACAGATTTTTGATAAAGTTAAAAATGGGGTCAAGGGGCGCAAAAATAGGATTTTTGGGAGAAAAAAATTCATAACTTCGTCAATTCTCAAGATATTAATTCCAATTAATTTTATTATAAATCTCCATAATATTATCTACAACTTTTATATTCACAAGTTTTTGATAGGACCAATTCGTACCGCAAAAAAAATTAAAAACAAAAACAAAAAGGGGGTTTGAAGAAGTAAAAAATCCATAACTCCGTCAATTCAAAAGATATAAAATCCCCATGAATTTATCATATATCTTCTTAATATTGTCGACAACATCTATATAGACAAGTTTTGGATAGGACAATTCTTACAGTAAAAACAAATTAAAAATACATAGCGGTTGAAGAAAAAAATCATCTAAGTAAGGGTGTATTCAAATCCAAACTGCGTATTTTCTGACTCATTTTGCAATTCATTTTTGCTCTCAAATGCTTCCAATTGTTACGTTTTCTTACTCAGAAACTATATAATGTAACGAAATGGTCAATTTTTTGATAGAGGCAGAATATATTTTTAAAAAATGCTGATAAAGTTAACCCCCTTTTTGTTTTCGTTTTTAATTTTTTGTTACAGTACGAATTGGTCCTATCAAAAACTTGTGAATATAAAAGTTGTAGATAATATTAAGGAGATTTATAATAAAATTAATTGGAATTGATATCTTGAGAATTGACGAAGTTATGAATTTTTTTCTCCCCAAAACCCTATTTTTGCGCCCTTTGTGCCCATTTTTAACTTTATCAAAAAAATCTGTGATACATAAAATTTTGGCGCTAATTTTAGAAGTAATAAAAAGTTTAAACTGATTTGATATGTACAAAAATTAAGAAGTTATGGGGGGTTTTCGGTTTTCACAAAACCCCTCCCTATTTCCCCCCCCCCCCCTTGGTCCGATTTTTCCCATTAACGAACTTGACCGAGATTTTATGCCCTTTGATTTTATGTATCAGTTTGGAAGAGATTGGTGCAGAATTACGAAAGTTATCGTGTCGAGAAGAAAGTGGTATATATATATATGTATAGATAGATAGATAGATAGATAGATAGTTTTTACTGAGGGTGGTTTTGGGTTCTAGGCGTCATGATCGGTGTAGATCTGCAAAAACTTTTCAGAAATTCCAACATCGGAACGATTCCAATAGGTAGTATTTCATACAAAATCTACATAAAAGGGGGGGGGGGGGTTGAAGAAGAAAAATTTTCATGACTCCGCCAATTCACAAGATATAAAATCTCCATGAATTTATCATATATCTTCTTAATATTTTCTTCAACATTTCTGTAGACAAGTTTTTGATAGGGCCAATTCTTACAACAAAAACAAATTAAAAATACATAGCGGTTGAAGAAAAAAATCATCTTATTAAGGCGTGTATTCAAATCCAAACTGTCTATTTTCTAACTTATTTTTAAATTCATTTTTTCTCTCAAATGCATCCAATTGCTAGATTCTCTTATTCAGAAACTTTATAATGTACAGTAATGATCGGTTTTTTGATAGAGGCAGAATATATTTCAAAACATGATGTCAAAGTGGGCATTTTGAACAGAATTTACCGAAGCGATTGTGTTAGAAACGAAAAATATTGCCCTACTGAGAAAATAATTGTTTATTAATCAGTAACGGTTATTAATCAGCGAGCAGTAACGCCACGCCTTGGCTAGCATGATGGCTGACAGACACCTATTGAGTTTTATATGCATGTATTTTTTTTTTCTCATTCATATTCCTTATATGTTGATTTAAATAAAACAGAGATAAAATGAGATATTTTTTAAATAATTTTTTTTTTAAATTAACAAAACCATTAATTCGCATAAAGTATATTTATCTTTTTTGTAAAGTTGAACATAATAAAAGACAGTCGTTATTTTATTCATAATTGTAATATTAATATATATATATATGTGACATTTTGACGGTAAGTAGTTGGTATTGTCGAAAAAAAATGAGGGTTTCCATTCCTACACTACACAGGTGGCAGCCGACTGGGTTTAAAATAATAAAGAAACATGAAGAATTAACATAAGGCAGTCGCTTGGAACATTATTCACTTTATTTCCACACTCTCGATTAAATCTAGGGAAGATGCTCTCTCCTTCCATGGTAAAAAGAATAAAGTCTATTCTTCCTGTCACAATTAGTTTAAGAACACTCCATCTCTTGACTGCGTTCTAGTCTTTAATCCGTTAATATCTAACATCTATCACCCATTACGATACCGTTGCTTCCTCATTCTACTCACATAATAAACAGTATTCATCCAACGTTTTACTACCTCCATCGAGCAATCACATTGAATATCCAGTTTGCTACGACTGCAATCCACCACGTTCACCTCTACATGCTAAAAACTAAAAAGCTTCTAAACTCACAGCCCATCTACTATATGCTATCTGCTATATGCTTCTCTATATGCCATCTCTCTGGTTCCCGCCATTCGTATTTATACTCTGCTGAAAAGATTGTTCTAGAAACTTCTTATATTCTCGCACCAGCTATCTAAAGCATAAACAAATGTTAAAATCTGTAGTCGAGATTATGCTAAAATAACCCCTTTTTCCCTCTTCAGACGATAAAAGAAATGAATTTATGTCTGCGAAGTTTTAATCTTTGAAATATTTTAATTACACCTGGATATTTTAAATAAAAGAATAAATTGAAATAAGTAGGTTTTTTTCTTTAAGACAGAATAATATTTTAGCAGTTAAATAAAGATTTAAGGGGAATGTGATATACCAGGATTTAATAGGAATTTAAATAATAAAAGTTTTATTAAAGAAATATAAATAATCGAGCCATTTTTAGATTTACGCAATTTGGAATAAATATGAATTAAGATCTTAGAGATTAATAGACTAGGGTTTTAATTTCATAAGCCGGTATCATATACGGACTATTACTGAAAAAGGAAAATTTACATAAAATACTTTAAACTTGGCGCAAAAATTTAAATTTTGTAATATTATCCCCCCTCCCCAAAGACTTTGTATGAAATTTGTGGTTAATTAACTACAATTTCAGACAACAGACTTGTAAAAAATATGGAAGTTGATTTTTGAATATTGAAAATTTTAGAGACGTCAGCGAAGAGATGGAAAAGTAAAATTTAGCAATGCAAGAGAAAAAAAAATACTAAGAGCATTTAAATTTAGCTGAGAGCATTTCCCCTGTAAAAGAATACAAATAATGGTTACAACATCACTTACCATTTGTAAGTGCATGGGAAAATATAAACACAATAATAAATAAAGAATAAATATAAATACAATAAGAAATAAATAATAAGAAATAATAAAACTATAGTAATAAATAACAACAAATTCTTTTATCTTATGGAAATTTAGTGTATTTCCATTTCTCTTATCACAAACATATTTCCAATCAAGTAATGTTTAACACTTTATTTACTTCAAGTAGAATTTTAAGTCCCATTGGCTTAATCAGTTCGTAGGTCATAAAAGTCCTTTAGCAAAAATAGTGATACAGTCCTTAAGTAAAAAGTTCAGCTGCAATAAATATTTTTTACTAAATTTGTTTGACTACTCTGCCTGTTAAACTCTTTACATTATGTTTAAATACTATTTGTCATCACAATAGCAGTTTTATTTTAATAAACAAATTCCTAGTAGTTATTCAACTACCTTTTAACGTTTGTTTATCAACTACTTTTTTGGAGCTCCATTTCCCATTCTAATTGGGACTCACCATCTTTTACAACTTCTCACTTGTTTTAGTAAATATCATAACTTTTCACTTATAAGTTATGTTCTCTTTTTCTTTAATAAGTAATGAATCTTTCAATAAATAATATAATACTTTCAATTCATAATCATAATAATAAAATTCTCAACAGTATGCTTGAATAATAGCAATAATAATACTTAATAACAATATTATATTCTAAGAAAATATCACAGATTGTTTACTTATTGACACGGAAAATAATGGTTGAGGATAAACATAATACATAGCAATTAATAATTTTCTTATTTTTTACTTATATAAGAAAGTATTTTTGCCAGCCGAAACATTAAAAAAAAATAATAATAATTCCAAAGTCCAAATAAATTTAACTCTAAATATTTAGAAAGTGGACTCTCAACCAGTATTTCCTTACAATAATTTATCTCTCTGATACTCTTGATGAATAGACGTGCATTTGTTAAACTTAGAATGGTAAAATAAAGAAAATAAATAGGAATTAAAGATAATTTGTTTATGTACTTAATTTTCCATAGCTACACAATCACTACAAAATCTCATCACAATTATCAATTTTCTATGTTTATACAATTATAATAATATTATCAATTCTTACTATTTTTGTAAACAAGTGGTTAAGACAATGGAATAAAATAAATATAGTTTATTTTGATATAAACTGGATATAGAATTAAAAATATTTATTTTTATTTTTCAACATCAATCTGAAAACTCCCAAAATCAAATACACATCCTATGCCTGCATAGATTGTCTACTTAATCCCCAAAACTCCCAAAAACAAGTAATATCCTCGTGGCGCCCCAAGGTCATACCTGGTAATGTTGAAAACTATTGATGAAATAAAAATAAAAAATCTAAAGAACTAGAATTAAAAATATTGCGAAAACATTTTGGGGAATTACGAACTTTCCATAATCCGGTTGCACATTACAATCATTTCTATCATTCTCAAAAAAGTCCTGAGTAGTCATATAATTTTCACAACTAGATGGTAATTCTTTATCATTCTTACAGAAATTCAAAGTTTCACTACTCTCATTAGCGGTTATTACATTATCATCATTATATAAATTCAAATTCTCATCATAATCAACTGTTACTAAATCATTCTCTTGTTGTACTTTATTCATATCTACAGTATGAAAATGAAGAGATTTCTCATTATGTATGGATATACTCTTATTTATAATTTTTCTTCCTTGTTTTACAGTACAATTTCTACAATCTATAGTTAAATTAAATTTAGAACATTCCCTTAAACCCAAAATAGCATACTCCAAATTAGTATTACACACTAAAAAGTTAACACATTTGGTAATTTTACCCACTTTTAGAGAAATTTTACATTTTTGATTTAATTTTAACATCCCTTTTGCCTGACCAATAATAACTGTAGGTATAGTTTCAATTTTAGCATTTAGTTCTTTAACAAATTTGAGGGGTAATATTGCCGTAGTGGATCCAGTGTCCACTATACATGGTAAATTATAACTATTGGTACATCCATACACAATTAGTTGTCAAATATTAGGAATAGTAGGTGGTGAATTACTAGGAAGAGTATCAGAGGATGTTGCATCATTTCTAAATAAACACTCTTGTTCCCAATGATATGCATTATTTACACCTTTATTTGTACATATTCTACATGGTCTAGAAGGATATGGTTTCTGAAAGTAATTATTTTGAAAATTTCTAGACCCCTGATTTTGATACTGTCTTTGTGGAATCCAATTCCTAGGTGCATTATTGGGCCTATTTGGCTGAAAATTAGGTCTACTTGGTTGAGTCCATGGCCTAGGTGGTTGAAATTGTTGAAAATTTTGTCTAGCTTGTTGTTGATTTACTGTTTGGCTTGAAATTTGAGGAATGGAAACTTCAACAAATTGCTTAACAAGCCGGTACCATTCAGTGGTACTATTTGGAGGGTTTACATTAATATTATTTCTATACTCTGGTTTTAATCCATCTGTCAACCCTTGTATTAGAAGAGTCTCACAAAGATGGAGTTTCCTCCCAATTCCTACTTTTTTGTGAAAATAATTTTCTAAATTATCTAATTTATCTAATTTTAGAGTTGAGAAATCAGAAAAATTTGGAACATTTAGTTCAATGAAATTTTCTATCAAGATTTTTGAAATCTGTTCATAACTAGTACAATTAACACAGTCATTGATATAGACTTTTAGTGCTTCACCCTTTAAATACTGTGGAATAGATTTAAATTTCCACTCTAAATCTTTATTTTCCCTAGTACTCATATCATCATAATAATTTAACCAAGCCTGGATTTCCATTCCAGTACTAGGATCAAACTCAATTAATTTAGGTTCAGCCATTATATCAGTATTCATTAAAATAAAAGAAGCACTTCTATTCTCTTTAATACAACCTGACCTTAACAACATTTAACCCAATGTTCTATTTTTCATAATAGATTAAGTACACTTTCAGACTTTAATAATAAATAAATAAATAAATAAATAAATAAATAAATACTCTTCATGAAATAATAAATAATTCTCATACTTAATAATAAATAAATCTCAATAAATAACAAACAATAACAAAAATAATAACATAAGAAGTATAAAAATATTTTGAAAAGAACTCACTCCAGTCATCTTGTCACACAATCACCAGCACTATACATTGCTATTCACATTAGCTATGTAACTTTTTAACTTTCCGGCACTGATCTTTAGTAAATCTCATAAGCTATCGTGTACCAGTAGCACTACACATTTGTAATTTTGGAGACACACTCGTTTTTATTGCCGTCACTTCTAAATCCTGTCGGACTTTTCTTTTCTCTGTGACATTTTGACGGTAAGTAGTTGGTATTGTCGAAAAAAATGATGGTTTCCATTCCTACACTACACAGGTGGCAGCCGACTGGGTTTAAAATAATAAAGAAACATGAAGAATTAACATAAGGCAGTCGCTTGGAACATTATTCACTTTATTTCCACACTCTCGATTAAATCTAGGGAAGATGCTCTCTCCTTCCATGGTAAAAAGAATAAAGTCTATTCTTCCTGTCACAATTAGTTTAAAAACACTCCATCTCTTGACTGCGTTCTAGTCTTTAATCCGTTAATATCTAACATCTATCACCCATTACGATACCGTTGCTTCCTCATTCTACTCACATAATAAACAGTATTCATCCAACGTTTTACTACCTCCATCGAGCAATCACATTGAATATCCAGTTTGCTACGACTGCAATCCACCACGTTCACCTCTACATGCTAAAAACTAAAAAGCTTCTAAACTCACAGCCCATCTACTATATGCTATCTGCTATATGCTTCTCTATATGCCATCTCTCTGGTTCCCGCCATTCGTATTTATACTCTGCTGAAAAGATTGTTCTAGAAACTTCTTATATTCTCGCACCAGCTATCTAAAGCATAAACAAATGTTAAAATCTGTAGTCGAGATTATGCTAAAATAACCCCTTTTTCCCTCTTCAGACGATAAAAGAAATGAATTTATGTCTGCGAAGTTTTAATCTTTGAAATATTTTAATTACACCTGGATATTTTAAATAAAAGAATAAATTGAAATAAGTAGGTTTTTTCTTTAAGACAGAGTAATATTTTAGCAGTTAAATAAAGATTTAAGGGGAATGTGATATACTAGGATTTAATAGCGGAATTTAATAGGAATTTAAATAATAAAAGTTTTATTAAAGAAATATAAATAATCGAGTCATTTTTAGATTTACGCAATTTGGAATAAATATGAATTAAGATCTTAGAGATTAATAGACTAGGGTTTTAATTTAATAAGCCGGTATCATATACGGACTATTACTGAAAAAGGAAAATTTACATAAAATACTTTAAACTTGGCGCAAAAATTTAAATTTTGTAATATTCTCCCCCCTCCCCAAAGACTTTGTATGAAATTTGTGGTTAATTAACTACAATTTCAGACAACAGACTTGTAATAAATTTGGAAGTTGATTTTTGAATATTGAAAATTTTAGAGACGTCAGCGAAGAGATGGAAAAGTAAAATTTAGCAATGCAAGAGAAAAAAAAATACTAAGAGCATTTAAATTTAGCTGAGAGCATTTCCCCTGTAAAAGAATACAAATAATGGTTACAACATCACTTACCATTTGTAAGTGCATGGGAAAATATAAACACAATAATAAATAAAGAATAAATATAAATACAATAAGAAATAAATAATAAAACTATAGTAATAAATAACAACAAATTCTTTTATCTTATGGAAATTTAGTGTATTTCCATTTCTCTTATCACAAACATATTTCCAATCAAGTAATGTTTAACACTTTATTTACTTCAAGTAGAATTTTAAGTCCCATTGGCTTAATCAGTTCGTAGGTCATAAAAGTCCTTTAGCAAAAATAGTGATACAGTCCTTAAGTAAAAAGTTCAGCTGCAATAAATATTTTTTACTAAATTTGTTTGACTACTCTGCCTGTTAAACTCTTTACATTATGTTTAAATACTATTTGTCATCACAATAGCAGTTTTATTTTAATAAACAAATTCCTAGTAGTTATTCAACTACCTTTTAACGTTTGTTTATCAACTACTTTTTTGGAGCTCCATTTCCCATTCTAATTGGGACTCACCATCTTTTACAACTTCTCACTTGTTTTAGTAAATATCATAACTTTTCACTTATAAGTTATGTTCTCTTTTTCTTTAATAAATAATGAATCTTTCAATAAATAATATAATACTTTCAATTCATAATCATAATAATAAAATTCTCAACAGTATACTTGAATAATAGCAATAATAATACTTAATAACAATATTATATTCTAAGAAAATATCACAGATTGTTTACTTAGTGACACGGAAAATAATGGTTGAGGATAAACATAATACATAGCAATTAATAATTTTCTTATTTTTTACTTATATAAGAAAGTATTTTTGCCAGCCGAAACATTAAAAAAATAATAATAATAATTCCAAAGTCCAAATAAATTTAACTCTAAATATTTAGAAAGTGGACTCTCAACCAGTATTTCCTTACAATAATTTATCTCTCTGATACTCTTGATGAATAGACGTGCATTTGTTAAACTTAGAATGGTAAAATAAAGAAAATAAATAGGAATTAAAGATAATTTGTTTATGTACTTCATTTTCCATAGCTACACAATCACTACAAAATCTCATCACAATTATCAATTTTCTATGTTTATACAATTATAATAATATTATCAATTCTTACTATTTTTGTAAACAAGTGGTTAAGACAATGGAATAAAATAAATATAGTTTATTTTGATATAAACTGGATATAGAATTAAAAATATTTATTTTTATTTTTCAACATCAATCTGAAAACTCCCAAAATCAAATACACATCCTATGCCTGCATAGATTGTCTACTTAATCCCCAAAACTCCCAAAAACAAGTAATATCCTCGTGGCGCCCCAAGGTCATACCTGGTAATGTTGAAAACTATTGATGAAATAAAAATAAAAAATCTAAAGAATTAGAATTAAAAATATTGCGAAAACATTTTGGGGAATTACGAACTTTCCATAATCCGGTTGCACATTACAATCATTTCTATCATTCTCAAAAAAGTCCTGAGTAGTCATATAATTTTCACAACTAGATGGTAATTCTTTATCATTCTTACAGAAATTCAAAGTTTCACTACTCTCATTAGCGGTTATTACATTATCATCATTATATAAATTCAAATTCTCATCATAATCAACTGTTACTAAATCATTCTCTTGTTGTACTTTATTCATATCCTCAGTATGAAAATGAAGAGATTTCTCATTATGTATGGATATACTCTTATTTATAATTTTTCTTCCATGTTTTACAGTACAATTTCTACAATCTATAGTTAAATTAAATTTAGAACATTCCCTTAAACCCAAAATAGCATACTCCAAATTAGTATTACACACTAAAAAGTTAACACATTTGGTAATTTTACCCACTTTTAGAGAAATTTTACATTTTTGATTTAATTTTAACATCCCTTTTGCCTGACCAATAATAACTGTAGGTATAGTTTCAATTTTAGCATTTAGTTCTTTAACAAATTTGAGGGGTAATATTGCCGTAGTGGATCCAGTGTCCACTATACATGGTAAATTATAACTATTGGTACATCCATACACAATTAGTTGTCAAATATTAGGAATAGTAGGTGGTGAATTACTAGGAAGAGTATCAGAGGATGTTGCATCATTTCTAAATAAACACTCTTGTTCCCAATGATATGCATTATTTACACCTTTATTTGTACATATTCTACATGGTCTAGAAGGATATGGTTTCTGAAAGTAATTATTTTGAAAATTTCTAGACCCCTGATTTTGATACTGTCTTTGTGGAATCCAATTCCTAGGTGCATTATTGGGCCTATTTGGCTGAACATTAGGTCTACTTGGTTGAGTCCAAGGCCTAGGTGGTTGAAATTGTTGAAAATTTTGTCTAGCTTGTTGTTGATTTACTGTTTGGCTTGAAATTTGAGGAATGGAAACTTCAACAAATTGCTTAACAAGCCGGTACCATTTAGTGGTACTATTTGGAGGGTTTACATTAATATTATTTCTATACTCTGGTTTTAATCCATCTGTCAACCCTTGTATTAGAAGAGTCTCACAAAGATGGAGTTTCCTCCCAATTCCTACTTTTTTGTGAAAATAATTTTCTAAATTATCTAATTTATCTAATTTTAGAGTTGAGAAATCAGAAAAATTTGGAACATTTAGTTCAATGAAATTTTCTATCAAGATTTTTGAAATCTGTTCATAACTAGTACAATTAACACAGTCATTGATATAGACTTTTAGTGCTTCACCCTTTAAATACTGTGGAATAGATTTAAATTTCCACTCTAAATCTTTATTTTCCCTAGTACTCATATCATCATAATAATTTAACCAAGCCTGGATTTCCATTCCAGTACTAGGATCAAACTCAATTAATTTAGGTTCAGCCATTATATCAGTATTCATTATAATAAAAGAAGAACTTCTATTATCTTTAATACAACCTGACCTTAACAACATTTAACCCAATGTTCTATTTTTCATAATAGATTAAGTACTCTTTCAGACTTTAATAATAAATAAATAAATAAATAAATAAATAAATAAATACTCTTCCTGAAATAATAAATAATTCTCATACTTAATAATAAATAAATCTCAATAAATAACAAACAATAACAAAAATAATAACATAAGAAGTATAAAAATATTTTGAAAAGAACTCACTCCAGTCATCTTGTCACACAATCACCAGCACTATACATTGCTATTCACATTAGCTATGTAACTTTTTAACTTTCCGGCACTGATCTTTAGTAAATCTCATAAGCTATCGTGTACCAGTAGCACTACACATTTGTAATTTTGGAGACACACTCGTTTTTATTGCCGTCACTTCTAAATCCTGTCGGACTTTTCTTTTCTCTGTGACATTTTGACGGTAAGTAGTTGGTATTGTCGAAAAAAATGAGGGTTTCCATTCCTACACTACACAGGTGGCAGCCGACTGGATTTAAAATAATAAAGAAACATGAAGAATTAACATAAGGCAGTCGCTTGGAACATTATTCACTTTATTTCCACAATCTCGATTAAATCTAGGAAGATGCTCTCTCCTTCCATGGTAAAAAGAATAAAGTCTATTCTTCCTGTCACAATTAGTTTAAAAACACTCCATCTCTTGACTGCGTTCTAGTCTTTAATCCGTAAATATCTAACATCTATCACCCATTACGATACCGTTGCTTCCTCATTCTACTCACATAATAAACAGTATTCATCCAACGTTTTACTACCTCCATCGAGCAATCACATTGAATATCCAGTTTGCTACGACTGCAATCCACCACGTTCACCTCTACATGCTAAAAACTAAAAAGCTTCTAAACTCACAGCCCATCTACTATATGCTATCTGCTATATGCTTCTCTATATGCCATCTCTCTGGTTCCCGCCATTCGTATTTATACTCTGCTGAAAAGATTGTTCTAGAAACTTCTTATATTCTCGCACCAGCTATCTAAAGCATAAAGAAATGTTAAAATCTGTAGTCGAGATTATGCTAAAATAACCCCTTTTTCCCTCTTCAGACGATAAAAGAAATGAATTTATGTCTGCGAAGTTTTAATCTTTGAAATATTTTAATTACACCTGGATATTTTAAATAAAAGAATAAATTGAAATAAGTAGGTTTTTTCATTAAGACAGAATAATATTTTAGCAGTTAAATAAAGATTTAAGGGGAATGTGATATACCAGGATTTAATAGGAATTTAAATAATAAAAGTTTTATTAAAGAAATATAAATAATCGAGCCATTTTTAGATTTACGCAATTTGGAATAAATATGAATTAAGATCTTAGAGATTAATAGACTAGGGTTTTAATTTAATAAGCCGGTATCATATACGGACTATTACTGAAAAAGGAAAATTTACATAAAATACTTTAAACTTGGCGCAAAAATTTAAATTTTGTAATATATATATATATATATATATATATATATATATATATATAAACTTTCTGTACAATAATACCATTGAAAAATAATGACACTGAGCAGTAATTATGAAATTACAAACACCACGTAAACCAAATATTATTTAAATTATACAGTCCAATGTACAACCTTATGTGGATAAAAAGGAATATATATATATATATATATATATATATATATATGTATATTTAAATATTTTAACTTAATAATTTTTAATATAAATTCGTGAATTATTCTTAGCATTTAATTCATCAGTGAGCTTTTTTAATCTCTAAATCCTTTAATTTTTCTATCTTTAATTATTTAAAAATCCATAACGGAAATTTTCAAGTGGAATTTTTAATTTTCTGATTGTGGTGAATGTAAATAAACAAAAATAAATTTCAAAACTGCAATCTTTAAAACAAAATAAAAAACTGATGGCCCAAATTGGATTATAAAAATTATCTCGATTTAAGCAAAACAGGGATAAAGCAATTTAACACGAGCTGATGTTTTCCATTCAAAATATGTCAAACAAGAAAGAAAGGTATTGAAGAAGATACAGCCAGCAAATACTTTTAAATATTAAAAGAAACTTCACATTATTCCAGTTTTTCTTTTTATGCTATCTTATGACGATGATATTTATTTTATTGAAAGTTTATTATAATATCCAAAAGTTTATACCACCCAAAAATGTAATTTTCATTGATTAGATATTTTTTAGAGTTCGTAAAACGTAAAAAAAGTAAAAAATCGTCATTCATTTTGTCAAAAATCAACTTTTAAAACTAAATGTTAGTACACTGTAAAAAAAAAAAAAAATCTGTAGTCATACAGATGTACAGTTACATGCTTACTAAACTTTCATCTGTAGCTGTACAAAGAAAGATGCAAATCTACAAAACTAGCTTTTGTAAAGCTACAGAAATCTGTAACTTTACAAATGAATCTGCTAAAATTACAGTATTCTTACTAAAATTTTATCTGTAACTCTGGTTGCAGTTACATGAAAAGCTCTAGGCATCCCAGTTTCCTAAAAAATTCTTAGTAACCGTACAGATTTTTTGCTTTTTGGCGCAAAAGTGTGTCTGTTACATGAATTTTGTTGTTTCCGTTACATAAAAAGTTCTAGGAATCCCAGTTTCCTAGAAAAACTTTAGTAACTTTACAGATTTTTTTTACAGTGTATAACCTCCAGAACATTTAACGACCTTTCATAATTTGGTAGCCAAATTTGTTAGAGAAGCTTGTGACCGGAGAAAACCGGTCCCCTGATTGGAAGTCCATGGTGTAGATCTGCAGTCATACAAGACATATTCTTATTTTTTTACACAAAGAAATTTAAACATGTAAGCGAAGTGTCAATAAATATAATTTAAAATATCCGAAAGTGATATCTCTTTTCATTGTCACTGAACCAAAATCAGAAAAATCACGTAAATTTTAGGCCAAAGAAGTAAAACCTCCTCTTAAGAGCTCTTGAATACAAAAAAGCATACAAAATGTATCCATTTTGTTTGCTATATCTTTTTGAAATAATAAATTCTATAGAATTTTTTTTCTAATTTAATAGCTCACTGTTTTTAACACACAGAATAATAACTACATCATTTTTTAAAGATTTTCATAGAAGTTATACGAAATTCAGAAAAAAGCTTGCAATGCAGGCATTCTTCTTCGGGCAATTCCTGTCAAAAAATATTACCTATTCACAAAGATTAAAAATCAAATCAAGCACACTGATAACAAAGAGATAAAGGTGCACATTTTCGCATTTTCTAGTAACGGTGGCCCAAAACACCCATTTTGAGTGAAACAAATGAGATTGAAGCAGATTTTACCGTCCAATGAATTAATCCTTTAGTGCATGATTTTTTACATTGTTCGGAAAACTTTATATTTGAGTCTAGTTTTGTTAATTGACCACTATAAAAATAGTGAAAATATTTATTTTTGTTTTTGTTGTACATAAATTCATAATGTAACTCTGAGTTACATAACAAACATTACTCAAAAAATGATAAATTAAAATTATATACTTACGCTAAAGTGTTTACATTGCACAATAACAACTATTCAATGATATAATAACTTTATTAATGTGTTTAATAGATTTGCAGAATTAATAATGACTACCTTATAAAGATATTGAACTGGAAAACAGGAATTCTGCTTTTTCAGAATTTAGTGTCGCCCCCGATGAAAAAAAAATATATGTATGTATACGTAGTACAAAACCTATTTCAGTTTTAAGACTTGAAGCACACACTTTTATTTTATGTAAAATGACGTCATTCGCATCCGCTTGAGAATTCCACATTTACGATCCACTCTTAAACATCTACACTAAAGCATGCATAAGGATGTCACTATCGCAAAATAATACACAAATGCAGCAAAAAGATGCCGTCATTAAAAAAACTCGACAAAAAACGGCTATCTAATGATTCATAGGCATTCATTTGTTTGTAACATTAATATAGACGATGTCAGTCATGACATTTTGGTTGGAAACTGACTTCAAACAAACGGTTGCTATGTTGTATTTTCTATTTTGCTTGTGCGTTGCATCTATATCTTATATCTATATCTCACATCTAAGTGTTTTAATACTTGATAAGTACCGGTAACATTTTCCGCAATTTATATTTAAAAATAAATGACGCATAGCAGCCTTTTGTTTGGAGTCAGTTTCCAACTAAAACGTCATGACTGACGTCACACTGAAAGCGTCTACAGATACTTAAAATTAAATATAGTTTATAATAGCTCCATGTTTTAACCGAAATTATTCGTATATATTTTTTCAAAATAGCACGTATTTTAATTAAATTTTCTTTCGGTTGTTATGAGAAAATGACAACAAAGAGATATAATTGCTATTTTTCAACTATTTTTCCTTTACTTTCTATATAAATGGAGTACTCGAGTTGCCAAAATTAAACAAATGGTGCTAAAAACTACAAAAAAATTAACATTAAAAAATAAATGCAGATACAGTTTTCAAACAAATTGCATTTAAAAATACTTTTTTTCCAATACGAGAGTATAAAAATTTAAAATGTGCGATGCTTAGAAATAAAATAAAAAAAAATTGCTATAAAGCTTTTAATCGCACAATGATATATCTGCTTTGTTTATTGATAGCTTCTGTAAGGTAACGTTATTTTTTGGAGACAGAATAAGCTGGGAGAAAGAAATTTCACACCGTCCCGGGGGCTAAAAAATGCCAGTCGGGTACATTGCAAGCAGTATCAACAAAATATGTTATAACTTCCCCATGATAGCAAATCAGAATAAAATCAGACCTCACACTGTAGAAAAAAATCTGTAGTTCTACAGATGTAAAGTTACATGCTTACTAAACTTTCACCTGTAACTGTACGAAAAAAGCTGCAAATCTACAAAACTAGTTTTTGTAAAGCTACAAAAATCTGTAACTTTACAAATGAATCTGCTAAAATTTCAGTAATCTTACTAAACTTTTATTTGTAAACCTGGCTGCAGTTACATGAAAAGTTCTCGGAATCCCAGTTTCCAAAAAAATTCTTAGTAACCTTACAGATTTTTTGATTTTCGGCGCAAAAGTGTGTCTGTTACATGAAATTTTGTTGTTGCCATTACATGAAAAGTTCTAGGAATCCCAGTTTGGTAGAAAAACTTTAGTAACTTCACAGATTTTTTTTTACAGTGCACAACATAAAATGCAAGTAATCACACTTAAGTAATACATAACAGTTCGCCAAAAGAACAATAGAAAGCGTCAAATGCCAATAAACGATCATGTAACTGCTGAGTTACATAATGCACTTAAGAGCATACTTGCCAAACTTCAACTGATCTTCTGTAAAATGTCTTTTAATTTGACCCATGTTAAAGACGCAAAATAGTTTCTGGTTTGAAACTTGTTTAACCTGGGTCAAATTAAACTATATTTTACGGATAAGTTGAAGGTTGACAAGTATCTAAGAATGAAATGCTTTAGACCTCCACAACACGCTGGTCGATGTCTTTAATTTAACGATAAAAATTTACTTTTTTTTCCCACGGAGGGGTCTTCCGTGTTCGGAGCATCCGTTTATACAGCCTTCTATAGAAGGAACCGAGACTCCGACTATTGAGTGAGTCATGGTGGTCAGTCTTATAAGTGACACATAATATCATTTTTGTCAACACATCATGTATTTTGGATATCTCCCAGAGAAACATACTTAAATTTCGAAACAAGTCGGCTTTTTATACATCTCTTTTCAAAGAGTATTTCATAATATGCTACTTTCTTCACTTACTTTATGCTATTTTATTATTTCAATATGCAATTTTGTCACAATTCTACGAAAACCTTCCGCTGACGAGCTATGTTAACAAGGACTATTCTCTTTATCGTGAAACAGTTAAAATTTCGAAAATAATAATGTCTGCAACTTATTAGAACATGCATCTATTCACAAAAACTTGAGTCACATGCTCAAAACAAAAACAGATCATATTAAAAACAACAAAAAACAGGGAAAATCGTTCAGTATGAAATGTCAAATAATAATGAAGACATTACAATGCTGGAGCGAAAACGTTATAAGTTTATGATATTTTAATTAGTTTTGTAATTGTTGTAGTTGAAACTATGATACACCATTTGATAGATATTTTAATATTTTCAATTTCTAGTGTCATATAACTTTTAAATTTGTATTAGTACGTGAAAGTTATAGCATCGAATAATTATTTTCGAGCCAAAATTTGTGGATGAAATGGTGTTTTTCTTCTCAGATTCAAGCATATTTTTGACACAATGCATTAAGATTCCACACTGTAAGAAGACTGTTGATTTTACTACATAATACTGGCACACCAGCTGCCAGTATTGCACCATAAAATCAACAATAATAAATTATAAAATAAAGATGTTAGGCATTAATATACGGTATATACAGGGTGCGGAGAAAGTATTGATAATAAAAACAATCTCTACTACAACGCCATAGATACAATTATTTAAATAATTTTTATTGCGTAAGATTAACAACTGAGTATCAATTGATATTCTATCATTAATTTTCTATTCGGTCTTCTTTTGCCTTGATACACTCGCGGAGAGAGTGGGGGAATGTCTCCACGGTGCGCCGCAAGTAGTCCGCATCCAGACCGTTCCATTTACGCGTCAGAGCAGCTTTTAAAGAAGTGATATCTTTGTGAGGATTAGCACAGGCTCTTGCTTGCAACACTTCCATACTGAGTAATCAAGTGGATTAAAATCCGGAGTAGGATGGAAGGACCCCCTTTAGAATATCGTTGAGATAATTGATCTGATTAATCTTGACACCAGCATCATCAAAGACCAAAGGGGATTTCCCATTGCTTGTGATGCAGCCAAAAACCATCACGCTGTCTGGACGAGCTTTTCTGGCTACTATGCCACCACTTGAATTAGCAGTTTTTTCTGTTTTTGGCTAATATGCAGTCATTCTGATGGTTAACAGCTTATTCAATAGCGAACAGTTTTTCAGCACAAAAGACGAAATGCAAACAATAACCCAAAAATACTTACTTATAATGCAATATTTAGATTATAAAGAGCAAATATACACAAAAAAAATAATTCTACAACATTTAAAAGACACACACAAACGTTAAGAAAAAATTATCAATATTTTCTCCGCACCCTGTAACTACTAGTAAATTTATAAGACAGTATGCTACTGCTTACTTACAGTTTATTATACCGAAAAACTCAAAATAAATTTTTGCAGTGAAGAAGTTTATTTTTCAACATGGACATTTTCAACCTCACACTTCTCAATGAGTATACTCATAATTTTGATGGGTAAATATACAAGTTATGTCACATGAGAGAAATATTCTGCAGAAATCTGGACAAAATACATTAAATATTATACAACATTATATTTATAAATATATATTTATTTAAATGTACGCACATCAATAATATAAAGGTTTTTATACTTCATTTAAAGATTTTTTTTTTCAGCTTATGTTTTTGTATATAAAATCAATTTTATTATTCAATATTCGATTATGTATCGGTATTCAACGAAAATATTTTTATAATGTCAAGTAATATATTTTTTTAGCATACGAATTTACATGTTCAAATTTAAAAATCTTACATTTAGGGTAAACAAATTATTTTTCAAAATTAAATTAGAAAATGCAGCTTTAAGATAAAATAAATAAATGTTATGACAAAAACGCTTATAAAAATTTATGTTTGTAAAGAAAATTTAATTATCATGTTACACTGCTTCAGTTCTAAAAAAACTAAATAAACAACTTTTACTTTTCATGCAATTTTATGACACATTAAGTATTAAGGAATTTAAAGTAAAAGTACCAACGAAATACATATAAAAAACAAATATTTTGAATTCCGGCACTTACAATGAAACATAAAACTGTTTAATGGCAACATAAAAATTATAAAAGAAAATACGCAACATTCTTTAACCTGGGTGCATTTTTTAAAGCTATTTTATAAAGCTCTTTAATTTTTAACGTGAATTTCATGCGCTCCGAAATTATCGAAATTCCAAAGATGTCATTTGCATAAAAACCATTTCATTGAATTAGAATAATAAAAAATTCATAATGTACTAACATTTTACAGTGTATTAAAACTAAGATGTATTAAAGCTTTATCTCCTCTATACTGAATTATAACTTTTTCAAGTTTATCGTAAAGAATCGAGAAAATTATTTATATATTTTATCTAAGTGATTTTGATCGAATTTCTTCCTTTTTAAACAATTTTCAACACAGGAAATCCTGAAATTCATGTTTATGGTTTTTTTATGTATAATTACGCATAACTTTTGAACAATCTAACTTTTTATTTTATTTTATGCACTGCAAAAAAAGACAAATATTTGTTAATCTATATCTTATCTTTGGCAAAAAAAAATTATATAAAATTTTTGTTTATAAATGAAATCTAATTATAATTTTAAGTTGTTTCAGTTCTAAAAAATACATTAACATCTTTTACTTTCCAAGTCATGTTATGACATATTAACTATTGAGGAATTTTAAGTAAAAGTACCAATGAAATACATCTAAAAAATAAATATTTTTAATTCCGGCACATTAAACGAAACATAAAACTTTTTAATGACAACATAAAAATGCTAATAGAAAATACGTAACATTTTTTAACCCGGGTCCATGTTTTAAAGCTATTTTATAAAGCTCTTTAATTTTTAACGTGAGTTTTTACGCGCTTCGGAATTCTCAAAATTGCCAAAATGATATTTACATAAAAACGTTTTCATTGAGTTAGAATAATAGAAAATTCATAGTGTTGTAACATTTTAGAGTGTATTATAACTATGAAGTATTAAATTTTATATCTTCTGAACGGAATAAATCCTTTATCATGTTTATTATAAACAATCGAGAAAATTATTTATATGTTTTATCCACGTGATTTTGATCGAATCTTTAACCAATTTTCAACACAGGTGGTCATGAATTTCACGTTTATGTCTTTAACACTTTTCAACGTAGTTAAAACGTTTTTTTATGAATTCAGTAATTCAGTTTGTCAGTTTATCTGAAAGGCTGTCCATCTGTCTAGCTCTAACTCACGTTAACCTAGCTAGAAAAAGTTTGCACTTTTTTTTCAAAAAATGATGAATTATACACCATTTGTGCATTCAAAGTGAATTTTTTTTTATATTCCAAAAGTAAAATTTTAATTTTACACTTTTCGTGCAAATTATCTGCATTTTTATGTATACAAATAAGTGCACATTGTACGTTTTAAAACTTGTGCGCCTTTTGCGCATAAAATAAACACATATTCAGTGTTTGCAAAATATGTGCACATATTTTATAGAAAAAATTCAAAAATTATGCATTTTTATGAACAAAAAAGTCTGTAGAGTAAAACATCTGAATAACGGACACCTCTGAAGCACGGAATTTGTTCGCTATTCAGAGTTTAAAATTTACAAATATATAGACGTTGAGAATAGAAAAAAATAGAGGTGTCTGCTATTCAGGATTGTCCGTTATGGAGGTTTTCCTGTATACTGCAATTTTGCAAGATGTAAATACTAACTTCTATTTTTTTAAATTATTTTCTATGGCTTTGGGGTTTAACTTCTGTGAGGGATTTAACTTATATGGGAGGGTTCTATTTGGGGTCCGCCCCATACAAGGAAAATTGTTTGTTTCTCTTTTCTTATATTTTAAATATTTTAATTTACTCCAAAACAAAAAAAGTGCAGTATGTCTTTAAAAAACGGAGAAAAAGAAATTTAGTTCATTGAAATTCAAAATCCGTGGGGAGAGGGATATGTCACTGCCACCAGAATTCAAAACTGACTTCAACTATCTGTTTGAGTTTAGTTTTTAACACAATCATAAAAAGAAACAGAACTAAAAAATAATTTTCCATAGCGGATTTAGAATACGATGTTCAGTTAACCCGGGAGAACTCGCTGCATGAGATTTTCTCTCACAGTCGTACTTTTTTAAGACTCTTATTTAAATCATTTTTCATTTTAATTAAAATTTCAAAATGCTTTTCAATTATTTTACCTATTTTGTGAAAAAAAAGTACCAAGCCAACCAAAAAAGTTGATATTATATGAATGTAAAGTAAAGGAAAAGCAATTGGGCATTCTCACTAGCGAGCTCTCCCGGGTTAATAAATTCTCGGAATGGTCGCCTACATTCACGCAGGTGTTCGTTGAAGGGGAAATAACTATTTTGGTGGTTGGCAGCAGTGATAAAGAAAACACACATGAATCTGAAATTCATTTTCTGTACTGTCGGCGTTTCCTGCGGATCATTTCTGACGGAGACAATTTTTCATTTGCTCGAGTTTTTCTCGGGAAATCACCTTGAGATACTCGAGATGCTGAAGAAAGCATACGGAAACGATGAAAAAAAAACAAAAAAAAAACTGCTGCGTACGAGTAGCATAAGCGTTTTCGTGAAGGTGGCATAAACATCGATGGACTGGGCGCCCCTCCTCTTCCAACGCAGATAAAAATGCTGAGCGTGTTCGAGAGCGTCGAGCGTGCACGAGAGTGTCAATCACTACGAATTTATTCCTGAAGACCAAACTGTCAATAAAAAACTTTTCCTGTAGATCCTTAAACGACTCCGAGATGTAATCAGCCGAAAACGACCTGAAAATGGACAACAAACGATTGCTCTCTTTTACACGACAATGCTCTACCACATCGCTCTCTGATTGTAAAAAATCACCTTGCCAGGCACAGTTTTACCACTCTAGAACACCCTCCTTAATACCGCGGTCTAGCACCAGCGGAGTTTTACCTGTTTCCACTGCTGAAAATGAAATTGAAGGGTACACCGTTTTATGGATTCAGATGACGTGATCGAAAATGCGACGAAGCTACTGAATGCGTTTCAAAATATGTATTGAAGGTGTGTTTTGAACAGTTATACGAATGCTCGAAGATAGGTGCCTGAGAGGCGGAAAATACTTTGAAGGACAATAACGTAAAATTATTTTTCCTTAGTTTAATAATTTGTAATTGACCTATTCCGGGAATTTTTCGAGCATACCTCGTAGTAACCACACCGCTAAAGGAAAAATTTTAATTGATTTTCCACTAGGTTTTCAATTATTTTAACTTACTTGAAAAATATAAATATACTATGTCTTTCAAAACCGGAGAAAAATAAAATTTTGTTTATTAAATTTCAAAATCTGGGGAGTGGGAGAGCTGGGTAACTGCCATCTGAATTAAACACTCCCCTTTAACCAATTTGAGATATTTTTTCTTAACATTACAAAATTAAAAAAAAAACCTAACAATTAATTTTAGTGTTGGATTTAAGGGGGAAAACCTCTCTCCCATTCCTCCCCGATGAAAATTCATAGATGAATCCATTTCATTTCTCTTAGTATTTAATAGTTTTGAGTTACTCGAAAATATTAAATTTTCTGGGTTTTTTTAAAATCAGAGAAAAAAATTAGTTCTCTAAATTTCAAAATATAGGGGGGGGAGGGGGTATTAGATATTACCTTCGGGCAACTTCCACCTAACTGCCTTCAACAGAACATTTCAAAAAAGTCCTTCGTCCATGACTTTACCACGCTTTCGTAGATAAAATTTTCACGCATAAATAAATAAAAAAAAAATAATTTCTATGAAGAATTTATGGGAAATAGCCCACCCTTGACCTCCAACAAAAATTCTTCGCTATACATTCCATTAGTGCTTAATTAATTTCAGTTATTCAAAAATAGTAAATTTGTGTGTTTTTCAAAATCTTTCAAAAGGAAAATTTCGTAGGTTAAATTTCAAAATTCAAGGAACGCTTTTTCGTTTATAGAATATGTTAATAACAATCGAATTGAAAAAATATATAATCGACCCCCCCTTCCCCACTCCCTTCCTATAAACACTAAAATCTTAATCCCCACCTGAAATTAATAAATTCGATCCCAATTACACTTCAAAATTATTTATTTCTCTGAAAAAAAAAAAAAAAAAAAAAAAAAAAAAATCAGACCTCATTCAAACAACTTATAAATCCCAACAAAAAGTTTTCAGTAAAAAAAAAAAAGCGCCAAGTTTTCCTTAATGTTTCGGCCAGAAAAAGTAGTAATATCTGAAGTTCGCACAAGTGAAAAGCCAAACATCCCAAATCTTTCATTGAAAATGGCTTCCTGCGACTTGGCCGTTAATGCCTTCTACAGCATTTCAAAATTAATGATTGGAAATTTCGCATTTATGAATTATTTAAATACTAATATTAGAATGCAAAGAGGCAAATTCACATAAAGACATTATAAGTAAAAGATTTCTGATAACTACCATTCAGTTTCAAGAAATATTAGTATTGATTACAGATCATTTAGTCCACTTGTGGATTAATTGCCATTTTGTACGGTCTAAAGCTAAAGTTATTAACGTAAAACCCAAGAAATAAAACAAAATTTACTTACTTCAAATCTCACAATATGTTACATTATATTTTATTGTACAATATTGAAATCTTATGTATTGAGGGAAGACATTTTTTTCGTTTGAACATTTATTATAGTTTGTTTGCATACATTAAGAGGTATTCGATTTATAAACTGTTAAAAGCTGATACTAATTATGTTTTAGCAATTAGCAGGGTTCGTTGATATATATCAATGGATATATATCATGATATATATCTTGATATATATCCGATATTTATTTTTAAAATATCAAGATTTTTGATATTTTCGATATTTTCAAATTCTTGATATTTATTTTCAAAATACTAAGATGTTTGATATTTTGCATAGTTGATATTTATTTTCAAAATATTACCGTGCAAGATACTTTTGATATTTTCTACACAGTCAAAGCAAATGTAAATGAAATTCCATCTCTTATTGACCACATATTGTCATTCTGTAGATAATGAACTTTTGCCCCTGGCAGTAACTTTTTTAAGAAAAGAAGAAAACAGATATTTTCCAAGCTTTATGTTTGAAACTTTTATTTTGAAATGTAGAACTAATAATTATGTGAGACAGTTAATTCAGAACAACCTTTGAAAGATAAAATGTAATTTAGATAATCATTTATATACAGCCAAGGTTCGTTGATATATATCAATGGATATATACATATATATATATATCCGATATTTATTTTCAAAATATCAAGATTTTTGATATTTTCATATATACTTGATATTTATTTTCAATTTATCAAGACGTTTCATATTTTCTGCACTTGATATTTATTTTCAAAATATGAATGTGTGCAAGGTATTTTTCATATTTTCAGTCGTAATTCGTAATATTTCAGTGTAAATTAAATAAATTTTCAACTGTTATTGACTGTGTGAATCTGTAGATAATGAAATTTTGTCTCTCTTTATGTGACTTTTTAGGCAAAAAAGTCAACAAATATATTTTTCAAGCTTTTATTTTTAAATGTTGTACTAATAATTATGTGGGACGTAATTAATTCAGAACAACCATTAAGTGTATAAAGCAAATTGTTACTGTTTTCAATTAGTTCATATTCAATTTTGTTCTAAGTAAAAAAAAAAAAAAAAAAAAAAAAAAAATGCATTTTTAGTATATTGTTTAAGTTTTCATGTTAAGCACAATATATTTTAGTTTTTAATCTATATTATGTTCGAAAACATTTATTATCAGAGGTAAGTTGGCTGCTTTGAAAATATCGGATATATATCGAAAATATCGGATATATATCAAAATATCGGATATTTTTGATATTTTCGAAAATATCATGATATTTACGAACCCTGGCAATTAGGGATATTATCTCCTGAATACAAGTATTTGGTTATTTTTAACTTCTAAGCATTTAAATAGACTGAAGTTGTTTAAATGCTTTTTTCAAATGTGTATTTTATTTCTGTACTTTGTGCCACAAAATGCCTAAAATAATAAAAAAATTTAGTTGGCATGTAGCTCATTTGTACATGCTTTAAAAACTGTAAAATTTGAAAACTCTCTCGAAGGCATTAACGGCCAAGTCGCAGGAAGCCATTTTCAATGAAAGATTTGGGATGTTTGGCTTTTAACTTGTGCGAACTTCAGATATCACTACTTTTTCTGGCCGAAACATTAAGGAAAACTTGGCGCTTTTTTTTTTTTTTTTTTTTTTTTTTTACTGAAAACTTTTTGTTGGGATATCACTACTTTTTGTATGTTTTTTTCAAGTTTGTTATTCTAAACTATATTAATATGAAAAACCTAAATTTCGGTACTTTTATGTTAGCAGGGAGCAAATCTCCTCATTACCCTTTTGTTGTTTCGCCAATAGCAGTTTTCATTTTTCGCATGTGTAAATTAGAAACAATGCTTTGATTTTCAAATAAAATATTTTGGTTTATGTTATTATTTCTTATTTATTTATTTATTTCTATTTTAAATATTCTATTGAATAAAATGAGGGAAATGTATCTATTTTAAATGAGATGACTGAAAAGTTTATATTTTAAAATGAAATTAATGCAATATGAACAATGAAGTTGGGAACAGTATTTGGCGATTTGCCACTTGCGCCCGGCTAACATAAAAATACCTAAATTTATTTTATTGAGCTTTACAAATTTATACTTTATTTCTTTTTATATTAAAGTACTAGCCGCCTCTAGCAAGTAGTATTTACTCTATTAATTCCATGTTAAACGTTGCATATGTTACTGTTATTCATAATTTAATTTACTTGCCCATTCTTCGCCAAGTCGGAAGCTTTTGATAGAGAAATCAAGAACTCTTTACGACCATGGAAGCACATCATATATTTTGTGTTGTTATGTACTTCATCTTTCGTGACAAATATATCTTAACTCATTTATGCATGTTTCCTTAGCAGTTACGATTCGTTCTCTAATGCGGAAATTTTTAATCATATTAAGTAATCTTTTCTAATTAGGCTCACTGCCAATTGTTGTATTTTAACTGATACGACTGGGTACAAGTGAAATGGTTCTTATGAAATCCTTTGACGATATCTGCATTTACATTAAACCATATTGATGCTAATATCTTTTTGTTTCACGTTAACGTTTTCAATAGAATCGATTACGGAAGAATAGAAGGTCTACCGGTTCACTGCCATGATCCACTTGAAAATCTATCATTCTTCTCATCTGGTCGTGTTGAAGAATTAGTCAATGTGCCATGGTTTTAAGATTTTAACTAATTTTATTCGAAACCTGAAAACTAAAATGCGAGGAACCGGATTATAGAAGATTAATTCTAACGTACATATCGATTAACAGGTTACATATTATAGAATTATAATAATCATAAGGAGAACTGGCAATTTCAATGTTTTAATAGTTTTCGTAAATTCTCTTTATATAAAACAGAAGTTTTAGCGGTGTAAAGATTAAGAACATAGTCACAGTAAGTATAATAACAGTATACAATATAATAACAATAGCAGAGGTTTTGGGCAGTGACGAAACTATTAGCACATTGGAAATATTCGCATGTTATATCATTTAACTATTCAGATGATATGCGGAAAAATAAAAATAGATGGCTCGCATTAATAATTAACTCATTGAAAAATAGCCACTAGCGTCAAATATTCGCCAAGCTTGGCGACATTTAGAAAAGTTTCGCCAAATTTGGTAAAATATCATGTCAATTCTCAAATTTGGCGACAGAAAATGTTTTGTTTATTCTGACGTCGTAGTGATGCATATGTATTATGTATTATACACATACCTATAATATGTATGATGCAAATGTATTATGTATTATATTCATATGTATAATATGTATGATGCATATGCATAAGTTCATTAACATCACTAAAACGCACTTAAAGAAATAGTGTTCCATAAATAGTAAGGATAATTACCAGATTGACCAGAGTGCTATTGAGATTAGAATTCCGACATTTATAATAGAACGACAGGCGTCTGCAGACACCATCACCTCGTCGAGTTTACAGCTGAAATTTTAGGATTAGTTAAAACTAGATTAGCATATTAAAATGCAACTGGTCTGTTAAGTCATATATTGTTAGAAACCACCTGAAGACCTAATTTTAGTGGTTAACTGATAGGTTTACTATTGTATTTTCCTGCATCCAAAAGTTTGGAAACATGGAGGAATGGGTGCAGGAAAACACAATGGAAAATCCACCAATTAACTCGTAAAATGTCTGTAGGTGGTTTCCACAAAGATATGACTTGGCAGACCAGTTACATTTCAATACGCTAATCGATATTTAACTAATCCTAAAATTTCAGCCGTCTACTCGATGAGGTGATGATCTGTGCAGACGCCTTCCGGTCTTTAATAAAATTTGTTTTAAGGAAGTAAAAGATGGAAAGATGGACAGATAAAATGAAAGATTTGCCTTATTAAGATTTTTGTAAAAGCATATAAAAATTCATTCAGCTTGAAATCATGTAACACCTTTATAATTCAGTCTAATTTTCTGTAATCATGTTTTGGCGACCAACATATCTTATCTATAACAATAATCTTTCTTTTACAGATTTGAAATTAACAATAAATTAACAGTGAGTAGGCTAATAATACAATATAATAACATTAGCAGCGGACTTCGGACGCCGCATCTGTCGCACATCGTTAAAGACAGTTTATTAGTTACACATTTCATTTAATTAAAAGGAGAATTTTAAACTTTCATATGGAATTAGGATATTTTTCCACTATAGGGACCTTGGCATTTTTTAAAAATCTTGGCGCAATTCGGACTTCAGAAACTGAGATATGTTGCCAAATGATATAAACAACTATGAAAACAAACCTGATGAACTTTTATGTTATTTTATATACATATAAACCTTTTATTTATACATGTATAAAATTATTATTTTTTATATACAAATTATTTATGTTGGTATATAAAAATAAATAAACGGGTTACTTACATTAAATAAATTGTATACATATGGAAAAAAATGCTTTTTTATATGACACAGTAAATAGATTGCCAGAAAATAGGTTATTATCAGATTTCTTTTCTCGTCAAGGCTATTTTCTGTATTTCGCCAGGGCCACTATATCGGAAAAGTACCGAATTGCGGTTATATTTTGTTAAATGTTTTATTGTTTTAATATCGTAAATATATCATAACCTATACTGATTAAAATTTTTAGGAATATTCATTTTTTCTATTTAACAAACATCTTTGGAAAAGCATATATATAAACTGTTATTCTTCTTGAAATCACGTGACCACTTTGGCGACCAACATTGGCAGAATTGAATGTGTTAAGAAACTGGTTACGGCCAAATGAACACCCCCTGTTTGTAGGGTTTAGAAGCGAAAATTCTGTGTTTTCAGATTTTTCTGGTTAATTGTGCTAGAAACCCGACTTACTTGTGAAATTTCATGATTCTACGACTTTTAGAAGTACTTTAGTTATTTGATGATGCGAAGTGAGTCAGTGACAAAAAAGCGCTTTTTCGGAATTTAATATTTCGAAAACTACTAAATACAGAAACATGAAATTGTGGAACCATAGTTCAGTTTGATCATACGAACATGTGTATAAAAGAAAAAATTCTATATCTCTCCCTAAAACGAAGTTATGAGAAGGTGAAAAGTATGCCAAAATGGTTCAGGAAAAAGTAGCTTACGGCTTGTGCGAACTTGGCGGACGCACTGCCGTGCTCCCAGATAAAGGAAAATTTCTGTAATGAATTTCATTAACCAAGCCATATTTTAATTATTCATTAACCATAGAAAAACCCTAATAATAAATTAACATTATTAACTGAAACTTGGAGGAATTATAACAGCATCATCTGTCTTATAAAAATATCAACACACTGCAGAATCAACTTCATTTCCTATTACTCGCATTTAAAATTACTTCCAATTGCGGCCTCAGTGATAAGGCAAGTAGGAAGCTCGGTTCTTAAATCCCAAGTACTGAGTTCTGTTCTCCTTGGAGGAAATAAACCCGACAAAATTCTCTTCCACTACATTCCAGTGATTCCGAAATTTTCAAAATATGGCGCAGCCAGCGCCATTTTTGCACTTTTTATGCACAATCCAGTTTGTACTTTTTAAAGCATAATCAGAGGTGCCAAATACGTTCAGATTTTGTGTCCTTTTTTGTTCATTTTTTAAAGGCTTTTTTAAACTGGGAATACCGTAGGATTGCTTTGTAATTGATATACATTATTGATATTTACAATGGCATATTCGGTATTTAAAATGAAATATGTAGCGTTGATAGTTTATTTACAGAGACACTCAAAAGTATTCGGCTATATTATGGTCTATGGGGGAAATATCGTTTGCAATATATTTTAATAATGCTACAGTATTTCAAACATATTGAAATTGATATATATCACTAAGGTGTGTAACAAGATCCTTATTGTTTTATACGATGTGCATAGCAATTATTATTCATTGATAGTGACAACATTCACAAATTAAAAGGAGAACTTGTCATATAATTTTTGGAAATATTTTCACTTAAAAATTTCGCGTTTATTTATTATGTGATTTTTTAATTAAAGAAAGCTTTAAGAAAAATCTAATGTCTTGAATTAAAAAAAATGTTTCCTATTATGGATTCTTTTAAAATAAATACGCTGTTGATTTCCATGCATGTGGTTCAAAATCAGCAAAGAGCTTAAACGAGATGTAAAAGGATTGAGAAAGGGTTGCAGGCTTGAGAATTGAGGTTGAACCCAAATTATAATTGTAAAACTCAGAACTATAACATCAGGTATTTAGATTTGCACTGATGGTGTCTGTCCTCAGCTATAGTTGGTCACTAGCTTTTAAGAGAAAAATAACTTCTTAAAAACACTATTTAAAATATAAATGCGCAAGGTGCAATGGTGTTATTTAAGACGGCCGATTATGTGCACATGGGATATAGGCCCTAAGGGAGTGTCCTCCGTGGGGGTCTTTCTAAGAGAATCTAACCCATATTTTCAAATGGCAATCCAAGGTTTGAAGAAAACCACGGAAAAATCCGAGCGATTAGGCCGGTGGGCGCGATTGTGTTCGAACCCAGAACATCCCGTCTACCAGCTTCGAGAGCAAATTATCTCGGCCATTGGCGGGCGGTGATGCACAAGGACTTTGTCTTTTTTCTTTAGGCGAATAAAAAGCGTGCTACCTCTTTAAAAGTAGCAGGTATGTATAGGCCTGCATATGCTTTAAAAGTGGTAAAACGTGTTCTTTAGTCCTGAAGAATGTTGTCAAAGTTCTTTCGAAGGACCATGCGCATTTTCAAATGTTTATGGTTTTTTACAGATGCTATTCTTCCTTCATTGGTTTACAAGAGTTTGTTCAATATCTTAATACTAGCGTTTAGTCACACAAGATCATATAGTTCTCCACAATATTTTCGCTTAATCCCTTCGGGACGGAATATTTAATCTGTAATCACCGTTTTTTAAAAACACAAATTTTTGCCTACTTGAATCGGGAAAATGCTCGTATTAAATATATCAAAATTTACAGTAAAAATTTACTGGTGGAATAATCCCCGATTCTGAGCACCTTAAGCGCCACGAATACCGGTAGCTGGTCCTCAAGGGGTTAATGATTTGAGAAAACATCTATGTTGGGTCTGAGCGTATAAAGAAATTACATCCTGATTATGCCAAATCTTCAAATTATTGAATGGTAGGAAAATAGTAGACACTTTTATTGCAGATAAATTATAAACTGATGATTTATTTCTAGAGTTTAAATCTTTTGTATATTCTTTTTTTCATCTAACCGCATGCAGATGCGATTATTTTACGCAATGTTACAAGTGTTTTAATTTTGTTAACAATTTTTGGACCTTTTAATACACATTAAATCTCTTTTTTCTCAATACTAATGCTTCAGATTTTTTTTTCTGGAATGTTCATTACTATTTCATTTTTGATCAAAATTCGTCAAATTGATGAGGCATAATCCTGCTATTGCTTTACAAGAGGCTGTGTATTTAAAATTCGACTTCATTAAGGCAATTAAACTTGATTTTTAATTTATTATAAGCCACAATTTTGATGAACATTGATATGGAATTTAGAAAAATATCTAAAAAAATAACTATTTAAGAGATTAAAAAATCGATACACAAATTTGTTTGTAATAGATTTTCACGTAATTAAAATCCAGAATTGGGGAAATATCTAAAAAATTAAGACACAAAGAGCATTTTAAAGTTTCGTTTTTAAATTATTTTTTTTAATCTTAAAATTACAATAAGATTGGAAATTTCTTTTAAAGTGTTCTATATACTTATGGTGAAATGCATATTTGCACAAAATTTCAAATCTCTATAATATAAATTAAAAGAAATTTTCTTAAACGTCCATCTTCCCCTTAAGCAGAAATGCACAATTTTTTTTCCTTCTTATTTTTAAATCATACATTTAATTTTGCTATTTAATTATTTTACCATTAAAGTAGACATAAATAATTATATGATACACCACACACAACGTCTGTTAGGTATTTACCATTATTCTATCGAGTGCATATGTTATATTTAGTCTCAATATGTAGCAATTATTTTAATGATTTAATATTTCCAAAAGGCAGATGCTCTCCTAATAGATTATTATTTCTAAAATTCTAGAAACTTATAAGCTACAAAAGTGACTTATTGTGAAATCGGATGCATTCCATTGTGCCATAAGATTAAACTGCTTAGCTTTTTCAAGTATTAAAATAGTCTTCTTAAATGTTCAATTTATTTAATCAAAGTACATACTTTACATAATTGACGTAATTAAAATTGATCACGGGCGTGACAGTGTAAATTAAACGCTCGAAATATTGCTGGAATTTTTTTAAAATCTTCAACATAGTTAATGTAGCGTGAAATCTCAAGAGTAAATTTCACGCTACAGTTCTTGTGCAAATAAGTGATTAAAGCATTTTCTTACGAAACAGCCAGCAAAAATACATTAATTTTATTTTCATATTTATATGCAGTTGGAGATATTAAATAATCTTCAAAATTAACCTACTAATTAATTTAGATTATTACGAAACTTTTTATTTTATATTTTTATAATGAAGCAAGTTTGAAAGGTGATTTAAATATCTTTATACAAAAAATGTAAGTGAACAGTGCACTTTTATGTGATACTAAGTGTGGCTACAGTTAAATGTGGCTAAAGTTAATTCCTTTATCAAACAGAAATAGCGTAAAATAGAAGTATTACTTAAATGAATGCATCATACAAGAAATAGGTGCTATAAGAGAAACAAATTCCTAAAACAGCAACCTGTCTAATACATTTATAGAAAGAAAAATATTCATCTTAGGTTCACTTATTATTTTGTGTTATAAATGTTTATCTTCTAAAAATCTGTACCATCTATATTAATATCACGAATTTAGTAGATCTTTTTTTTTTACCAATTTAATGATTTTTATTTCAGTGGGTTTGACTCCTAAAACAAACTCATAAAAACTTGAGAATATGCTTATAGGACAGATACAAGTAGATAATTATCTTCATGCACGTAAAGATAAAAAAAAAATACTTAGCAATGACTTTAACAAATGATTTAACATTAGTACTTATAGTGTATTCTGTATAAGGTACCAGCTTACTGAAAGAACTATTTACAAACACATGAGTTGACCATGATGCCATTCACAATCAAGCCTATGCAAAATTGAAACTAGAGGGGACTGCTTGAAATCCAGGCATTGTTCTGAAAGAAACAGTGAAATTCGTACGGACAATACTTTATTGTACACCACATAATATTATGGATACAATATACGCAAAATATTTTTATGATGATATTAAGGAATTATTTATTTCTGTTTGGTTCAGAACAGTTTGTTCAATATTGTAATACTATCATTTAATTCACACGAGATCATATAGTTTGTCATGATATTTTCACTTAAAGATTGTGCTCAAGCATTGTAAAAGGAATCTGTGTTATGTCTGACAGTTTTCGACTATTACAGCCTGGCGTTTGTAGATTATAACGTATATAGGGCTATGCACTGAACTAGATACATGGCAGCCTATGAATAACAATTCCTGGAAGCGTGATTTCAGTAGTTTCAAGCACATTTTTACCAGAATTAAATTTCAACTTAAAAAGTTGCGTGTATAAACATCTGTAGGTAATATACAGGCTGTACAAAATAATTCAGATACGTTTCTAAACAGAAATTGCTAAACGTGAATTTTCAACTGTGTTATATGCGGTTTTTTGTACTAAACTAAATTTTAGCGTGATGTAAAATGCATAGAAATATATATATATCATATATTGGATTTTGCAAAAGAATTGATGTATCTTGCTAGCAGTGGGCTGTGATTGTTGAAATGTGGTTTTCAAATTGTCATACTTTTTCTAAAACGTTTACTTAGGTATCTTCTTCCCTTATTAAAAAGCGAAGTTTTGTTAAAATATTCTGCAAGTGTTGGAAATTGTTTCATAATCTTTACTTAAAGCATGATTTTTCTTTCGTGTATATTATTCTTTTAGATTTATAGATGCTCATGTAGATTCTGATGATTGGTTTACACTTGAGTGCAGCCTGTCTACATATATTAAAATAGCTGCACAAACACTCATTAATTCATTATTACTGCAATTAGGATTGTATAGAAATATACTCTAATCAAGCTTATAAACTGATTAAATATCATTTTGCGTTGCGTGATTTATTTCGAAGGCCAGCCTTAACTTATGAAGATTGAAAAATTTATTGCGAAAACTAAAAATTTCTAAATAGTCTGAAGTTGTAAAATAATTTATCAATAAAATAAAGTAATACAAAAACATTCTGAAAAAAAAGAAATTTAAAATTTAACAATTAAGACATTTTAGTTATGTAACAATAGTTTTAGTTTATAATATGAAACTATTGAGATTCCATTAATGCTTACGCAAATAATCTTCATTAATAAACAGTATTTGTTCCTATTAAAATGATGACTAATATATATATGTATATATATTTATATATATGAAAGGATAAAAACCCTTTTAAAACTCAAAATTCAAATTAAATTTCAAAAATTTAAATTAAAATCCGAAGTTTCTTTCTCCTAACTTTAAATCTCATTCTAAAACCAGTTTTACCCCTTGTAACTTTGTTTCCCAGCAATACATCTTATTACTTTCAGATATCATTCTCAGACGATCTTTAAGAGTAAAATGCTGACGTTCGGAATATTCTCATTCAGTTGCGGTTAGCCGATTCCCGGTCCGGCCAAGCCTAGGTCTGGCATCTGATCCCGAACAATCAATCAAAAGCTAATCAGCCAATTAAAGAAATGTTCCTCCCAAATTTACAACAATGCCCTCTTCTGGAAAGTATGATAAACCCCAAGATATTAGCTAAAACCCGCGCCAAAAACGAGGGAATTTGCACTTTTGAGATGCCGGCAAATCCTATGACGATGTAGCTCCTAAAATCAGCGACATAAGTGGCTCGAGGTGCCCCCGGCCGAACTCGCGAATCGTACTGTAAGATGAGGGGCGAAATAAATGAGTTCGGTCCATCAAGTGGTTCCCGAGTCTAAGTTATTTATACACAAGTATGACACCCCAAGATTGACTTGCATCTCTGTACGGGCACATGCCGCGAAGTAAACGGCTCGCGACTACCCTTTAGAAGCCCGGATTGCTCGCGCCCGCAATACATTACATATATATATATATATATATATATATATATATTGACAATTCTTAAAAATTCTCATAGTACTATCATTACTAAATTAATAGATATATATGCAAAAAATATATTTTAAGTATGCACGAAGGACAGTGCAGTTGCAAAAAACTACTAATTTTTATACTAATTTGACAATGATCATATTATAGATAGTCAGAACTCTAACAATTGATGAGTGTAAAATATCAAGTTGTAACGACAGTTTCCCGGCACAGCTAATATCGTCTTTTCAAACAGTTTGCGTTGACGTTTTTGCTCATAATTTGTCAAACGATTTTTGCCATTTAAAAGAAAGATACTTGCTTTATAACACTGTGTTGTGAAATTTGTAAAAAAAAATATCGTTATCATTAAGTACAGGGTGTATGAAATGGAACTATCAATCTACCAGACTAGAAGCAGCATTTACTTCCAGTTCTGTTGCAAAAAGTCAGCTATAGAATGTCACCGAACCATGTGTACAGCTTTAGGCACTACTGTTGTATCATATGACACTGTGAAGGTTTCGTACCGAAAGTCCAAAAACAAGGAATATGACATTCAAGAAGCAGAACAGTAGTCGTACTATGCATTGCATAAACTGGACGTACATGTTCAATCCTTAGGTGCCGCATGAGCTGACTAAAACAGATAAGGTCAGACGTGTTCAGGCCTGCACTAATCTGCTCGAATATCAACGAAAGGACAAAATTCTGGACCTTATCGTCAATTCTGAAGAAAAGGGGATTTACTTTAACAACTCAAGCCGAAAAGGGGGTTGTTCTGCGCCCGATGAGCCCGTCGGGAGCATAGCAAACAAGCACATAGTATTAGGTGTGATTACCGTGGTATTATCCAAAAAGAGTATCTCGAAAAAGGTAAAACCATGGACAGTAAGGTGTACCGCAAGCTGCTAGTCCGTGTTTTTGCTGCTGTAAAGGCAAAACGTCAAAATTAGTTCCGGCGCAAGAAGGTAAAGTTTCATCAAATAATGCTAGATCACATGTGTCTGCATTCACCGACTGGACTCTGAATAGACTAGAATGGGATCTTTTGCGACACCCACCATATAGCCCCGACATCGCTTCTTCAGACTTCTACCTTTTTTTACACCTGCAACTATATCTTGATGGTGCTACCTTTAATTCTGCACATGACGTCCGAAATGAAGTTGATCTGTTTTTGGAATCACAATCCCCAAGTTTCTGGGACGAAGGGTCTAAAGAACTACCAAAACGTTGGCAGAAAATCATAGATTCTGGTGGTGATTACTATCCGTACTAAAGGTACT
Organism: Maratus speciosus; assembly: GCA_963932465.1. Classification (NCBI taxonomy): domain Eukaryota; kingdom Metazoa; phylum Arthropoda; class Arachnida; order Araneae; family Salticidae; genus Maratus; species Maratus speciosus. The sequence continues at coordinate 66,131,435 of OZ010789.1, forward strand.
GATTTCATGTTTTTTTTCTAACTTTATTAAGAACTTTTTTGGCGGAAAACTTTCATTACAACCTGATATTAATATCTTTCATAAGCTATCATTTCGTATTCACTGTCGAACCTCCTACAGATTTTACTTCGCAAAATATACGAAAAGGATGCACAGTTACATAAATATACAAACCTCGTGCTTGAATATTATTTCATGTCCTTTTTGTAGATTGTGCTCATTCGAGAAGAAAATACTCTGGCCAATCTTTGTACTTCTTCCTCTACTTAGCCTGACCCGTAAAGTCATCAGACAAGAATACGTACATCTAATGTATCACAATCAAAACACAAAACTTAAGTCTAAACCTAAATCAGCATGTAATGAAAAATGAGACATCGTTAGTTAAACATCTAGCGTTTAAATTTAATTTCAAAACTTTGAGAAAACATGAAAAAATTCCCATTCATTGATTACTTGACGAATACATTATCATCCCGCTGATGCTGTAGGTTGCTGCAGCATTCTCCAATTGGTAGGAGATAATAAACTTTATGTCTCTTGCTCCTGTTTTATCATTTACATTAAAACTATCAAAATTCATTGCGTTTAAGAGATCAGAGAGCGACATTCCGGCTGTAATGAAAAGTAAGGGATTTTTTTCTTTCGTTAAGCTGCCAAAGAGAACCATATTAAACTACAACGTACTATCAAGTAATTATACATTACAAAAATCAGTATAAAGATATTATTCACAGTTCTCAATAAAGTACATCAATATTGAATATTGCATGTAAATTGTATGCAGAGTTAATAATTTTTGAAATGTTGATTACATTAACTTTTCCAAGTCAACGCTGATGTGGAGAGAATCGTTGAAAGATCTAGTTATCTTCAGAAAGAAATTGGAAATTGTAACGGCTTCTACTGATTTGCAAAACATGAATTCTATAAATATGCGCTGTTCTGTAATGGACAAAAGCAAATAATAAAAATGCAGGTTTTATAGTAAAAATTAAGTTACAGGGTACAGTAGTTTAGTTAAGAGAATGTTAAAAAAATCGTCAGCTTTTACATTATTTTGTTACATACGATAGAAAGTTTTGAAATAAGTTGTTTCTATTGAGAAATAAAATGCTTGCAAACATGAGCACAATTTAATCTGATTGTGGAATGTCGAGACGTTCAACGTCTGCTTAGCTATGCCCTAAAACGACAGTTTGAAGTTCTGTGCAAGTTTGTGTAATCCTTCTGTGGAATTGACAGTTTTGAAGTAATTTGTCAGTGGTAGAAAATGGAAATTTTAATATTACAATTAATCAGAACGTTTAAATAAAATATGTACTAAACGGTCCTTATGCATAAAGTATACTTTCCTCATACAATCTCATTATGTAAGCGACATGTCATTAAATTCAAAAATACGCATATACAGTCTTCTACATATGTAGAACTGAAAATAACGCAAATATACCAAAAATATAAAATTCCTATAAAAATATAAGTATACTTACAATGGCTGTCAAAATATATTGATCTTATTTTTATTATTTTTTATTTGCTTAACGGTATTTAAGTTTTTCTACAATTAAAAAGCATTTTTAAGTATCTAAATAAGTAATTTACGGCTTCACCTTTGGAAACCTTTTTAAGATGTATCGTGTATAGTTTTTAATCATCTCTCGAAAGAAAAATATTTTTTAAGCAATATTTTTTCTTACGTTATTGGTAAAAAACCTTAAAAACATTTCTACAGCATAAAAGTTATTTATCATGCTGAAGTGAGGGATTTTTTTTCTTTTTGTAAATGAAAAACTTTATTCATTAATTCAATCACTCTTGTTGCAAGCAAGAAAAATCTATTTCGTATTAATTATATTTGTTTATAATTGCATAAAATTTTTAGCAGTATCTTGTAAAAGATATAAGGGTTTTTTCAGCATACGTAATGGGATTTCGAGTAGCATAGTTAAAACAAAAATCATTCTATTGCTATTAATATAATTAAATACATTTCAATACTTATAGATATTTTAATGGTTCAAAAAGATAGAGATTAGTTTTATAGAAATAAAATTCTTTGAACAATGTTCGAGGCAATGTTTAAACTTTTTGTTTCAAACATATTCATTTTAACAAATGATTAAAATGCAAAATATGAGTATTAATTTTGAAAAGCAAAATCTAAATTAAGAAAAACTCTATATAAAGTATGTTTTTATTTTGAAAGTATAACATAAATATAGGTAAAGCTCTATATATAATATGTTTTTATTTTGAAAGTATGATATAAATGAAAACAAAAAATATAAGTAAAAGTATGACGCACTTTTTTCGAAGGAATGAAAAAGTTGTCATAAAGACAAATCACGTTTATTTGAAGACTGAAGATAAACTCTAAACCAGTGGTTCGCAACGTGGGGTGTAAGCCACATCGGGGGGGGGGGTATTTTAGGGGGGGGCAATCTCAAATTTGTTACTCACCCATTTCCTGCCAGGTTTTTTAGAAAAGTAATCTTTAAGACTAAAAAATAAATGTGGTACTTGCAAAAAAAAATAATAGTATAAAAAAAGTTTTTTTCTTGAATTAAAAAATGAATTCTAAATGAAAAGCTTAAGATAAGTTCAACCACAGAATAATTATATAAGCCACCTTTAACACATTTTAATATTCTTTTTTTATCATGTTTAAAAATATTTATAATTTCTCTGGTTAATAAATGTCCTATTTTAGAATTTTTCTCAACTTTTTCGATTATTTATGAAATGAGTTTTGTATTTCCTTTTGCTTGTACCATGAAGAAACTTTTGTATGTGAAACTACTTAAAGAAATATTTAAATTCTACTGTCTTCAACATATTTAACCTAAAAAATATTGGGAATATCTAAACAACTTTATAAATTATGTAAATCTTAAATAACATTTAAAAGGTAATCTGTAACTATTTATAGCTGTTGTGCAGGCACTCCTACATAGTCAATAAATTAAAAACATATACAATTTAAATTTTAAAATCAGGTAGTACATGGCAGTCAATTAATGATCACCGGGAAGGAAAAAAATGATAAATGTGTCTTTGATGGGGTATCATGACTACATAAATTTGATAAAGGTCGGAATCTTGAAATACTTATTATGTGTGTTTTCTTATCTATAGAGAGAAACAATTTCACCCATTTTTAATAAGTCACTAAGAATTATAAAATGTGTCAATGTTATCCATTTTAATGCTAAATGTAAGAGTCTGTAAAGATAAGAATGCGGACACTATAATACTTTTTTGAAATATTCAGACAAGTTGGAAAGACCGAACAAAACAGATTTTGGCATAAAATTGAAGATGTATCGCGTCATTTAGAGAATTAAGTTAAAATCACACATGTGACAGAAAATTAATCTTTTGAATTAGTTTTAAAAAAATGTAAAATGAATAGTTATTGTTAAGGCTCTGCTAGGCTTCTTTCAGGTGCACTTTTTAAATAATAAAATATATATGTTGTAGAATCTGTGTGTCGGTAGGAAATGGGGAGTGGGGAATTGCGATTTTACAGAAGCTTCGGTGGGGCGTGGCCAATAATAAGTGGGAATCACTGCTCTAAACGTAAATTTACACTTAGACAACAGAAACACGTAGACATTTTACATATTTAAACACATTTAACACCAATTATAGGTGTATTGCATTCCATCGATCATCGGATGTGACACTCCTTGCAAACCGGCTAGCGCATAACACCGGGGGGGGGGGGGAGTAAAAGATTTTATCCGCGTAAGAAACCAACCCCTTTAACGCCCTCTGGCCAAACGTTTAAAAATAGCAAAATGAAAAGATGCGTTACAAAAGTATAAATTCAAAATATCTATTACTATTATTTCAAGACCATTTTGCATTAAATTTTAATTATCTACATCAATTTCTATTCACAAAATAAAAATCTAGATAGTTGTAATTTTTTTTTTTTTTTTTTTTTTTTTAATTTCATATGATCTACAGTATGCGTAAAGTATTACATCACCAAACGCAGAATCGAGGCTTTATTTATCTGAATATTTAGTTTCATGGAAACTTTGAAAAAACGCTTTTAAACCGAAAAATTCTTACATGTCGATAGTTGTTACCTATTTTATACATATTAGCAAGACATATTACTGTATTGAGGAACGGATTTTTAAAATAATTAAACAGCATTTCTTTTAGTAATTACACTACACTTAGGCATATTTGCAAATAAAATACTTCTTAGAATATGTGTCTGTCAGACTTTCTGTCACTGATGATTTTGTAAAAAAATAAGCGCATCGATTTTACCTTAATTTAACAGATAATCGATAATCCATTTATATATTGGGTGTTGAGGTTAGGCGAGTTGTTTGGCGATAGTTGTTCACATCGAAGGTAGTCTATGGAATATTGGAAACATACCCCAGAATGATATTAGCAATTTCTGTTTTTAAGTGAGCATAATGCAGGTCGGTTTTCTGAGATATATGGAAACGATGTATAAATCATTAAAATGTATCTATTTTTACGCACTTAGTTTCAAAAAATATTTCCAAATTATATATATCAAAGGCAGTGTTCTTATTCATTTATGAAGACTATGTTTGTCTTGTCCATTTTTTTCTATTATAAGTTTTACTTTTATTACAATACTCTGATATGTATACTCGAAAAATTCAAATATTTCTATTTAATAAAAAAAGAAATAAAATGTTTTTTGTTCTTTCGTGAAAATTTTTAGAAATGATAGAAGCCCATGGCAGTTTCTTAAATTTTTATAAGAACAATTTCTAAGATGTATGTTTCTTATTTCTGATAGTTTGGAGATTTGTTTAAAAAATTATGTAATCGTACAATGCAATGTTTAACACAAATAAACTTTATATAACTATCACAAATCTCCTTCAACTATAATCTCACAATAATTGATCTATTAAATCCAAAGTATTTTGCTTTTATAAAACTTTTCTTGCTTTTTAAAACAGGATAAATAAACTAAAAGTTTCACCTTAGTTTATTTTATTTGTGATATTTTTTTTACATCGCGTAAGCTGATTGAAGTTCGGAAAGAAGAAATTATAAATATAATTTGTCTGTATTACTTTAGAACTTATATAAAAAAGTTTCGAAATGTTATTTAATGAATTCCGGAAAATAAATTTCAAAAGATTTTCTTTCGTTTCCAATAATGAGATTTATAAAATCATACTTAATGCAGGGAAGAGCACAGTTATTGTTTTTTCAAGAATATTTCTAAACAATAATTTTCGTGGTAGAAATTTGTTGTAATGTTTTAAAAATATTACCAATAGAGTCATATTTTGGAATTAATAGCAGACGCAATGTAACCGCACTGATTCCTGTTAGTGGATTTTTTTTTATTTTTTTTTTTATTATTTTTTTTTTTTATCAAAACTTAAAAAAAACCTTTAAGAGTGCTATTTTGCACTAAATGAGAAAAGTATATTTCTATTAAATTATTTAATTTTAAATATTCGGTAATATGTAGTTACTCAAATTCGCAACATCACCTTGTATAATGTAGTTATTTCTACAGAATAGTAATATAATGTACAGAGAATCTATTATAAGCTTTTCATTGGGAAACAATGAAATATAATAGTCTAATTTAAATTTATATGTACTGCTTAAAATAAATTAACACTGTTTCTTTAAATATATACTATTTTGGCAGCAGAACATACAAGATTTAAAAGAATATATTTTAAACTTTATGTCAAGAAAATAAATATATATAGTAAAATAAAAAATAAGGTAATCATTCTTCTTGTTATTATTATTAAGTGTGGAAAGGAATAGTATATATTTGCAGCTACATTTTTATTAGAAATACGTTTAAATTACTCAGCTCATTTGCAAAATTTACCACTTTATCTGTTGAGTAATAAATAATTTCCTAATTACGTTAGTCTTCTATATCTATACGAATATATACTAATATTATAAATAAGTAAAGTTTGTCTGTTTATAGGAGGTAATCTCTGGAACTACCGAACCGATCTCAAAAGTAAGGGTGTCAAAATCATTGTGTTAGTCCCTGTTCGAACATAGGCTATATCTTATGTCCATCACACTAACTCAAACGCGGTGCAGGAGCGAAAAATGCTCTAAAAATGCGATTTTTGCGTTATTGAAGGGTATGGAAACATGAAATTTGGCATGATATTTACTTATAAGATATAATCTATACTAATATTATAAAGGAATAAAGTTTCTTTGTTTGTAGGAGGTAATCTCTCGAACTACCGAACCGATTTCAAAAGTAACGGTATCAAAATTATTGAGTTAGTCTCTATTCGAACATAGGCTACTTCTTATGTCCATGCCACTAACCTAAATGGGGTGCAGGAGCGAAAAATGTTCTAAAAATGCGATTTTTGGGTTATTAAAGGACCTAGAAACACGAAATTTGTCATGGTAGTTACTTCTAAGATATAAATGACCTCTAAGAGCAGATCTTAAAACATTCGAAATTTAAAAGGGGGTGAAAATGCGCGAAAAGTATTTTAAAAAGCGTTCTAAATTGCAATTTCTATGCAATCTCAGAAAGTACCGAACCGATTTGAAAAAGATAGAATTCAAAATGATGGTGACAGTCCTTGCTCCAACATAGCTATATTTTATGTAGGTGCTACTACCCCAAAGGGGGTGCAGGTGCAAAAAACGTTCTAAAAATGCGATTTTTGTGTTAATGAAGGGGCTAGAGGCATGAAACTTGGCATGATAGCTAACAATTACATATAAATGATCTCTACATTTCTTATAAAATTAGAAACTTAAAATGGGGGATAATGCGCGAAAAGCGTTTTTTAAAAATTTTCCAAATGGCGATTTCTACGCAATCTCAGAAATTCTCTAACATGATTTCAAAAATAATGGTTGGAAATTGATGGTGATAGCCTTGCTCTTACATAGGCTCTATTTTATGTCTGTGTCACTACACCTTGGGGATGTAGGAGCAAAAAACATTCTCAAAATATGATTTTCGTGTTACTGAAGGACCTAGATACATTAAATTTGGCATGGTAGTTATACTTATTAGATATATATTATCTCTAAGAACAATTCCTAAAAAAAATCTAAATTTGAAAGTGGTGAAAATGAGCGAAAAGCGTTCTAAAAAACGTTCTAGATGGGGATTTTTTGCGATGGTGTGATATCTGGAGTACGTTTTTTTTAGCCTGAGCTTGGTCACGTGACACGCAGGCGTGGGAGAGTTTCTGTTTTGAGAGTGAAGGGTAGGGGTATTTTTTTATGCCGTGCGTGTGGGCCGGCGGGTATTTTGTGAGAAACCAAAACTTGGTTATAAAAATCTTTTTGGGTGCTAAGGGCACGAGAAAGTGAAGAAATTTAATAGTATAGTGAAGGAGTATTATGTGCGTAAGAATAATATGAAGGTGTTGTGCACCAATGTGAAATTTACACTTATTTGTATATAGTTATGTTCAGATCTGTGTGATCATCGTAATGTGTTCATCCTGAAACCTTTGTCTACATAGGTATTCAGTAAACATTTATTTGTTATATACAAGGGGTGGTTTTTCGAAAATTGGTAGCCTGGATATAGAGTGGTATGTAAGCGTGGTACTTACTTGTACGATATAAATGCTCTCTAAGAGCAGTTTCTAAAGAATTCAATATTTAAAAGTTGTGGAAATGCGCGAAAAACTTTCTGAAAACGTTTTAAATTGAATTTCTACGTAATCTCATGAAATATTAAGCTGATTTTTTAAAAAAAATGTTTGTAAATTGATGGTGGCAGTAGCTGCTCCTACATAGCCTATATTTTATGTTTTTGTCACAACAATGTGGGGGTTGGATGAGCAAAAAATATTCTAAATTGCAGTTTTTTGTGATACTGGGGGTCTGAGATTTTGAAATTAGGCATGGTAATTACTTAAAAGATGCAAATGCTTTCTACGAACCTTGGGAAGAAAATTTCAAATTTAAAAGGATGAAGTGAGCGAAAAGTGTTCTAAAAGCGTTATAAATTACGATTTTTATGCAATCTTATGAAATACTAAACCAATTTTTTAAAAAATGGTTGGAAATTTTTGATGATAGAACTTGCTCAAACATAAGCTATACTTTATGTCAGTGCCACTACAACCAGAGAGTTTCAGGAGCAAAAAACACTCTAAATTGCGATTTCTGTGATACTGAAAATGCTAGAAACTTTAAAAATGGCATGTTAGTTATAAAATATAAATGCCCTCTAAGAACAATCGAAAATAAATTCGAAATGTAAAAGGGGTGAGGCGAAGGCAAGGAGAGAAAAGCGTTCTAAAAAAGTCCTTAATTACAATTTCTATGCAATCTCAGTGAAATAATAAACCGATTACAAAAGTAATGGTTGCGAATCAATGGTGACAGTTTCTTATCCTACACAGGCTATATTTTATGCCAGTGCCACTAAGACCTGGAGTAGGTTGGAACAACAAACTTTCTAAAAAAGCCGTTAAAATCTTTTTGAATTACGTTTTCTACAGACTATCAGGAAATACCAAACCGATTTAAAAATTAATTTTGGCAAATTAATAATAACAGTCTCTGTTTCAACATAGAAATTGTATGATACTATCACTACAACCAGACAAGTGGTAGACCGTTAGACAAGAAGCATGGAATTTGATATGATGGCTAATTTTAATATGAAATTGCGTACTAAGAACGTTTTCTAAAAAATTCAAAACTTCAAATGAATACTGATATGAGGGAATGAAATGAGCATAAAAGCTCTAAAATATTTTCTAAAATATCACTTATTTAGAATTAGTTTTAGTTCTTTTTATTAATTTAAGTCTTCTTTCAGAGTATTGTAATGAAACATTGGAGTTTAATCAAACTGTGTCTCTATTAGTAATTTTTGAATTATTCCTAAAAGTATAATACCTTCTAATAAAAGTTAGACATACAAATATCACTTAGCATATTTCAACGATTACGCGAGCAAAGCCGCGGGTTTTGCTAGTATTAAATACTTTATGAAAATCACATGCAGCTATTTCTAAAAAAGTGTTGTTTGTCAATATAAATAAAATAATAATGTAGAATTACAAAAAAAATAAAATAAAAATGGAACATTAAATTGATGGTAGAGGTATTTTTATTTATTATAAGCCATTGGCTTATTACAACATAGACAAAAAGTTTTGCTCAACCGGAAAAAATGAAATATATGTTGATGCGATGAAAATGTCACGCCTGATATGATAAAAACTCCAATCTGGTAACCCTGTACGTTCATTTTTTTTCTAGTATACGAGAATTTCAATCTAAGTCCACACGCACGGGCAGTTCCTTATTTTTGATATAACGGTTGGGATCGGCGAAAATGCGAGTCTAGACAGTGAATTAGAAGGGGATTAGATTTTAATAGTATCTATTAAGAATATTGTTGTAAATGAAACATCACAATAAAATCTATACATATCTCAATATATCTTTCAGTTAGAGCATGGAGATTAATGTCGAATAACTTAAGATAGCTTATTCCTCCCTGATGAATATCCATAAGCTGATAGATAATAAATCCTGTACATAATAAAAAAAAATCAGCTAACAATATGCCGAGGGAAAACTGGTCAACTGGTGCATTTAAATAAGTGATAGGTGCTCCTGTCTGGCTTCTGCGTTACACCCTTCATGGCATCAGTTGACAATTTTTCTACTGAGATATAGCCAGCTGGAATGTTTATTTAGTTAAAATAGCGTATATTGGGTAGGGGAGTACACAGTGAGACAGCAGCCATTTTGACATATAGTTATAATATTTTCTCCTAGCTGGAACACACACTGAACCACCTCATCTTATGCAACACGTGGATGTAGTTTCGGCACTTCGGTTACTCGTCCAACAAAATAGCAAGTAATTATTTATTTTACAGAGAATAAAATTACATAAACGTCCATTTTACACTTTATTTATTTCCTTATGGCATATATTTACTTAACCAAATCTAGCTATATCTAATGATAGACTATGGCGACAAAACTACACAAGCATTCAAAGCTATGAAACTGATGATGAAACAGATATGGCATCCATTTTGTTACAACGTAACGAAAGTACACAGTGAGACACACAGTTGTGGTACACAGCGAGACGTGCCTCATTGTGTATCTACTGTGCGGTTCTGAAGTAAAAAAAGTTATTTATTAATAAAAGAAGGTTTTTTCTCTCTCTCTCTCTCTATCACTGTGTGTGTGTGTGTGGGGGGGGGGGGGGGGGGGCGTGCGATGTCCAGTGAAATCTACTAAACGTAAGAGGCTGAAAGTTTGCATGAAGGTAGCCCAATGTCTGCCATTGTCCAACCGAGGCTCATATTTTTTAATTTTTTTTAATCTAGAAATATTAATTAGAAGTCATAAACTGCAGAAAATTATTGACAGAGTATAAAAATGTATGATTTATAAAAATATATATATTGTCTCACTGTGTATCACAAATGGTACACAGTGAGCCACTTTTCGATACTCCTTTTTGCTGCTTCTGTGCTTTTATAAATAACTTTTTTAAAGCCATTTATACATTAATGTGTAGCGTATTTGTGTAGCTTAAAGTTGTAGCAAAAAAAGTTTTCAAAAGAATAAAAATCGTTGCCATTTGTTAAGTAATAATAATTTTCGTCTCACTGTGTACTACACTCCCTTACTGTCATCTGATAAATTTTCAGTTGAGAGGAAATTACTGAATATATATGTATTTCTTATGTTCGTGGGAGCAGCTGACGTATTAATCACCACTTTATAATCAGCTGACTTTTTCTTCTTCAAGATTTTGAGTTAACTATGATTTGATAAATTTTCAATCGGGAGGAAATGACTAAATTTCCTTTTTTTAAGTGCGTGGAAGGCTACCTCTGCTCAACCTACCCACGGAACCGCAGCTGACATTCACGGAGCTTCATGATACAACTCTGAAGCATTTTACAAGTTATGGGCCGAAAAATGGGCCGACATGAAAATCTGTTGCTGGCTCGCTTACTATAATTGCTGTTCACATAATACGCTCCAAAAATCCTATGTATCGTAATATTGAGCGAAATAATTTCAAACCTATAAATCTAATGAGAGTGCATACTAAAATATTTACATAATCAGTTTGTTTGAATGCAGTGTGTCCAGTACGAGTTTTTAAATCATTATTATTGAATAAATGAACAATAAGGGGTAATGCGCTGGTGAGTATAGATTCTGTTTGCCTTCCTATTAGACAACAATATATGTAGTGTAAAAGATACACTATTTATTTCGACAGTTATATAGTGCAGTATATTAGTACTAATATAGTTGAATTCAGCTACGCAAAATTACTACCATTAGAAACATAGTTTGGAATAATAAAAGACCGAAAGGTAACCGCGTCGACACATTTAAGTGTTTTTTATCAAATCTAGAAAAAATCTTTAGGGGTGTTATTCTGTTACAATGAGAAAAGTACATTTCTGTTGAATTATTTAATTTTTATAATGCGGTAATATGTAGGGTGTCATAACGAGAGTATGTGTTTCAGAAATAAGTTATAGTAGTTATTAGTATTACACTATTAAATTCTACAGTGCCAGCAAAAGAAATCTTGACACTCAAGCCACAATCTCAATGTTCAGATGTTTTATTTTATTTTTTCCTATTTCAAGCAGAACAGGCGGGTGAGAATTTCTATCACGCGTTAGTCTCGTGAAGTGGTGGCCCTTGCAGCTTAAGATGACTTAACTTTCTCCCTTTATTAATTTTAGTTCTTTTAGACATTTGAAAAGAGTGCTCTGCGAATTCTTTTTGCTGCAAAAAGAAACACTTCTGGTGCACATAATGTGATGTAAAAAGCTTCCAATTTTTTAACAACCTCGTATTTTGACTTTATTAGAACAAAATGTTCCTGTAAGTCTAATAGCTTTAGATATACAAGCTTGAGGGCAAACTATCTATGCCCCAATAAAGGCAAGGCAAATTTACCAAGTGTCAGTACACCAAAACGAAAAATGGGTTCAGAAGACCACGAAAGACTTCAGACAAGTCTAATACTTTATTAAAATTTGAGTTACTGTTAAAACTAACTATAATAAATGCAGAAATAACAAAGAAACATTCATATTTACTAATGGGTGTATCTGTAAGGACCATCTATTACAAACTTTAGAAAGTGTAGGAGCTACCAGCCCGATGGGCAACAAAAAAAACCTCTGCTTACTGATGTCATGAAAAAAATTTAAATTAAATTTTTGTAAGAAATATTCAAACTGGACAGCAGAAGACAGATAAAAGTAATGTTTTCTGATACAAGTGCTTTCAGGCTAATCAGAGGAGGCTAGATAATGGTTAGACGGCTTAACGTTTCCTCACGATATGACACATGTGAAAACTACAAAACACTCTGATAGTGTCGTGATATGGGGTGCTTTTACTGGCGAAAAAGGTAGAGATTGACTATATTTCCTTTCCAAAAATGTGACTATGAATGATAGTAAATATTTAGAAATTCTACAAGACCACTTGCTGCAATTTTGGTCCCTTCATGGATGTCAATTTTTAATGCATGATGTAGCACCTGCTCATGACAAAAAATTGTACAAAAATTTATAATAATATAACAGTGCTTGAATGGCTAAGTTACTCACCTGACCTAAATTCAATGGAAAAGGCTTAGAACCACAAGAAAAATAAAGTTCAAAAGGTACATCCATCCAGCATCAAGGAACGGCAGGAAGCATTTCAAAAGTTTTTGTTTCATATGGACAAAGACTATTTCGAAAATTTGTTCACTTCTAAGTCTAAGTCTAATAGACTGAAAGTGTCATGAAAGCCAAAGAAAGAATGACAAAATATAACTTTTGGCAATCAAATCATACAAGGTGGCTGTTTGTTTTTACTTTTTTCACGTTTTTCCATGAGTGTCAAGATTTTTTTGCTGGCACTGTAAAATGCACCAATATCATAATAGTGCATCAAATTATATTAAAAAATTATAAATCACATAAGATAGCATACCAGAATATCAGCCAAACCGGTTTGCATGAATACAATAATCCAATAGGTATTTAGAGATCACACCATTTAAACTGATGAACAACAAAACGCACTTCGCTGATGTGTCTAGATTCTGTTTATACCGTCATATAAGTTGACAATGCAGCTCACAAGTTACGTTGGTTACAGAGATAGACATATTGTTGTAGTATACCAGTACTAACGTAGTTTATTTGAGACATGCGGTGCATAACTGTAAACGAGAGAGTCAATAACGTGACCTAAAAATTGGATATATCAATTGTTTGTATTGCAAACGATAATTGCAAATGTGTGTCTAAATGTAAAGGTAAAAGAGACAATCAAATTCATTTTATGACCTGCATGCTGTCCAATTCTTTGCTCTTTTCAATTAGATAGATCACATTAATTGTCATCTTGGAAACATCTTCAACAGCTTCTCGTCATGGCGTCACTTTCTCAAAATACAACATAAATCTATCGGAAATTTTGCGAAATACTCTGATTATTATTAAAATTATGTACTGTTATTTAAAACCTATTAAATATTGAAAGTCATCTCATCATCATTAAATTAAATGAAAAGTGAAAGAATCTCCCAATAAAATAAATGAGTTGAAATTCAAGAGTTTCAAAGGTTTTATAAAATATTTTCCATGATAATTTTTTAGTTGCTATAATATTTAAAAAATTCATGCTGGTTGTAATATTTATCACCACTGTTTGCATTGAAATATTTTTATTAGCTTTAATAATTAAAAATTACTATAATCATAAAACACACTATTAAAGAAAAAAATTAACCATACAAATAAATTTATATATATATATATATATGTATGTATATATATACCGGGTGTCCCAAAAAGGACTGACTGATTTTAAAATTCAATAACTTGCAAACGGTGACAGATATTTAAAAAATTCTTGCAGGGAGGTTATGCATAAGGTCAAAAGTTTTTTTACAGTGATTTTCAATTTTAGTTCGAATTACAAACAATAGATGGCGCTACGATCCATAGACGCTGAATTCAGGCTCGATTTTTGGTACTTCGTGGCCCGGATAATACATTTCCATCTCCTTTTTCAGCATGAAACAAGAAAAAGGACCAGAAATCGAGCCTGTATTTAGCGACTGTTGCTTACAGCGCCATCTATTGTTTGTAATTCGAACTAAAATCGAAAATCACTGTAACAAAACTTTTGACCTTATGCATAACCCTCCTGCAAGAATTTTTTAAATATCTGTCACCGTTTGCACGTTATTGAATTTTAAAATCAGTCAGTCCTTTTTGGGACACCCGGTATATATGAACAACATAAACAACGCAAATAAATCAGTCGAAAATTTTTCATTCTTTATTCTTTTTTTAATAGTTTAATCAAGGCATTAAGGAGAAATAATAATAAAAAAAAGATTTTATTTTATGCCACAGATTAACTATTTTAATTTTGAACCTAATGTTCGATTTCTTTCAAAATAAAAAAAAAGTAGATAATTATATTTTTTGTAAAGCATTTTTTTATTCAATGTTTGGCAGCATGATGCATACGTGCCAAATTTTATTCCTTAAGAATATTTGATAAAATGATATTATTTACCCAATACTCTGGTATAAATATAATAAAAATAAACGCACAATTAAAAAAAAAATCATAAATTCTTGTGTATCGCTTAAATCTTATGTTTGTAATTAATTTAGATTTTATTGCTTTTTATTTACTGCATCAAAAGATATATAATGATATTTTTGCTTTCTTTTAAATACAAATATTTGCAAATATTCCTGTAAAAACCTTTTCTTGGTAAATAATTTTGTTCCCACTTTATCTGTTAAAAATTTCCTCTCCAGTTCCAGTTGTAAAATATTTTTCATTGTTGAATAAAAAAATAAATATTTACCTTTTTATTCATCTTTTGAGCAATTTTTTCGTTTGCACATACGTTTTTAGGAAGATATGTTAAAATATTCACGGAATTTATTCATAATAATTATGTAAAAATATTTATAATTAAGATATAACAATAAGAACCTTTTCCCTTATATATTAAGCTATGTTTAAACTACGCATATTTAAAAATTTTACTAGTTCAAATCTCCAAAACGAAAAATTAGTTGATATAAAAAACATAACTCAGGCCATTAAATTACTTTTGATAGTTTCTTAAATTAGATATTATCAACTTGGCTCAGGTCGGATGTTTATGGACAAGAAAGTATTATTATAAAATAGATAAATAATGTTTTCTTCAGATTTTTTTTAAATTAAATTTTATTACTTACCCATCATACGCAGTATAGAGTCTTGTAATCGTTTTAAAAACAGAATTTTTTTTTTTGACTGATTTACATGTTTCAGAGACGGGAGAAACGAAAAACATATTTTTAGAAAAAAAAATGCCGCCCGTCTGTCTGTGTGTCTGCAAAGGATCTATCTCCCGAACAAATTCAGATAGAGACTTGAAATTTGGTGTGTACTTAGTATGTAATAATGGAAAGAAGCCTATTGCATATCAGTAACCTCGATTATCCGGAACTCATTTTTAGGACTCTCGAAATATTCTTGATATATATATTCCAAATTGTTTATTTTATTTTAAGGATTGAATGTAAAAGACAATAAAAATACATATATTTTGCATAATTAATGCAGTTGATCGGATAATTAGTTGCCGAGATGTTTGTGATCATATTTCCCACACTCTTCGATTTTCACGACTCTCTATTTCATTCAAATTTCAACTCAAAGATATATTTTAATTGAAAATGAGGCACTTAATCAGACGCAGTACACTGTTAGTTAATAAGATTATCATTTTTGGAGTTATAAGGATGCTCATTTTATGCAATTACGTAGTATTTAATTATCCCGTCAACCAAAAACTATCGCCAAACTATAAGATTAAATGTCAATAATAGCTTATCATAAATGTTACATTCACTTGACATTAAGCACGTTTCACGTATTTGCTACATTATCAAGTGATTTTTAAATCGATGTTTTATTTGTAATTTTATTAATCTTTTACTAATGTATTTGTTCTTTCGTTATTAAAAAAAAAAATGCCAATTTGCATAATTTTGCGAGTAGCTTGGCGATTTATCTAATTTGTCGAAACGGATCGACGGGATAATCAACTAGTACCCGCAATTTAGTAATCGAGCATTACTCTGTATTAAAATATTTGAATATACGTTAAATTTTATTTTGGAGTTTCAATGCATTTTATAAATAGTTTACACATGTTTTATTTTCATATTTTATATTATGCATATCCATGATGAGTAAGTATTACGGTGGCCCCCAACGACTACTTTTTAAAATTAAATAGAAAATAATAATACCTTCTTTTCTAATATATTGTTTTACTTCAAAATAATCTATAAGATTCTGCGAAAAAATCACGAGTATTCGCGGGTTTTTGTTGATTGGGAATAAATAGTAAATGACATCAAAATTTTGCTATTCAAACAGAATATCGGTAAATTATTGATTTCGTTTATTATTCACTTCAAACTAAAAGATTAATTGTAGTTTATATGTAAACTTAACAATAAATGAATTTCTTAAATAATTTTCTTTTAGATCCTTCACACTGTAAAAAACTGTATGCAGCGTTACCCCATAAAATTGGTGGCAGCCTTGCTTTTTTCACTTTATTGAGTAATTTAACCAATGTAACTGATGTTATATCGGTTAAATTACTGATACCAGTTATATCAGTAAAATTACAAAATTTTATGGAGCCCCCTCCCACCATATTTGTTGTCAATTTATTAACATTATTGTAATGTTATTGTAAATTTGTTACACACATTTTTAACAGTGCATCTAAATAAGAAGTAAATATTCAACTCGTGTAAATTTTTTGATTTGCATATTTTGGTGGATTTAGATGTTTTGGAATGTCCTGAATACGATTAAAAATTTTTTGGAAAAATATATGCATAAGCGCTATTATAGTGCCAGTTGTAATTCAAAATCTAATACACATAATTCACGAAAAATTAATATTTGTTTATATGTTTACATACATTGATGCTGATTAGATTTTGGTGGATAATCCACAACAAATGTCATTCCCATGCCGTGTTTCTCACGATTTCCATTATTGATATGTCTTCGCATATGCTGATTTAATTTTGGCTTAGGAATTCGACGGGGGGGGGGGGGTGACCTATTGCGATAATTTTTGCTATGGACATTAGAGTTGTATTCTGTTTCTAGTCGATGAAAATGCACAACATTTTACATTTATAATTAATAATTAAAATACATAATAGGGGAGAGTAGCCAAATTTGGACCACTTATTTTCAGTTGTAACTCACTACATTTTTGAAATATCTGCAGAATATTACTACACGGGGGTTAATCTAACCATTCACTAACTAAATAAATCTTAGAAGATTATTTTTTAATCTTAAGTTTTATTTTAATTTTAAAAAAAATGTCAAAAGTGGTCAAAATTTAGCAACTTGTTGCCTTTGTTGGACCCCCAGTCTCCGAAACTAGACCAAACAGCTTTAGGCTGTTTTAATGAATAGATAATATAGCTATTTTTTTTTAAAGCAAAGTTTGTTATTAATGAAAATCAATCAAACAACACAACAGTAAAGAAATATAATGACATCAAATGTCTGAAAGTAAGACGAATTGTTTTAAATAAAAATGCATTTAAAATATAAATGAAAGTTATAACTAATTAAGAATAGAAATAATGAAACTAAATGAAGGCTTTCGCATGAATTTCTTTTGTTAATTTTTTATTTCAGATCACATAATAATTTCTGCTATTTTATTTTTTTTACAAATTAGGCAAAACCAATCATGATTGTCTTGATTTTTATGTTTAGATAATAATCATTAGACTTTTATGCAACATAAGTTTTCTTTACCTTAGGTATGTAGTTCTTCCCTTCCATCATTTTCTTTCCAATTGAACTACGCTTATTTTTTAATTTTTATGTTCCAATTGCTTTTCTGCTTTTATTTTTTTCGTTTTTCATTTCAAGCTTTACTTTATATGGCGAAGATGTTAACACAGATGTTTTTTCCTTGCATCCTCTGTACTTTGACTTTTGGAAAAGGAGATAACATTTCTAATGATTTTTTGACTTCTTGTGGAGCTTTGTAGCTGCACCCTTCTTGTGGGTCAATAGAAATACACTATAATATATTAAGTAATAAAAAAAAAAATCCAAAGCGTACAGCCCTCGAAATTCATTACTTACTTTTCAAATTTATGTATATCTGGTCCAATTTAAGCAACACAAATTGGTCCAACTAAGGCAACTGTGCCATTTCATAAAACAGATAATCTCAAGACTAAGAACGAAAACGAAATCAAACAAATCCGCGTGAAAAAAATATGCGCAATAAGCACATGAAATTAGATATGTGTATGAAAACATAACAACTTATCTTAGTTTTGAAGAATTCTCATACGTTTAGTAGGAAAAAATTGGATCAAAACAGCTAATTTTAGGTTTTTAAAAATTGTCCGAAACAGCACGTGGAAGGCGTGTACTTCTTCTAATCATAAATGACGCCATTCTGATGAGTAGAATTTCAGTGGTAAATAGTGTCTCTTTCTATAAATAACTAGAGGATTGCAGCGGTACATTTAAAGCGGCGATCCAAATATGGCAACTCCCCCCTATTGCTTCAGTTTTGCCTTTGAATATCCAGCAGGTGACACGATTGTTCTATTGTTTTTCTTATCACTGATTGGTTTATCTGAAAGTTATAGGAAAGAATGCACTATATTTATTCTTCATAATTGTTTGTTCGCAAATGCGCTTAATTAATTCAAATTAATTCAGTTGTATGATATAAAAACGCATTTTATGGTTTCCTATGCGTACTACTTTAATTACCGATTGTAGGTGATAAATTTGGCGTTCCACCTTGGAAGAATTTATTGCACTAAAGGAACACTTCCTACATAATATTTAAGTAAAGCTGGTGGGCGGAACAGAAAATTCATTACTTAATTCAAAAACAAATTACTATTTTGCTCCTTATTAAAAGAATATGCTTCTCAAAAATTTCATTCCTAATCTTAATAATGAATCAGACATGTAATCTTTTGATACGTTTAACATACTGTACAAATAATTTCCAACTCTGCAACTTTCCGCACTGTAAAAAAAACGACATTTTTACAGTACAAAGTACTGTTCATCTCGCGCACAAAATCGATTACAGTTGAATGTACTGTATCTTTCTTTGGTTTCCTGACTATTTAAACATGGAAAAAACAGTAGTTGCGTAAAATTAACAGCACAATGTTCTGGCTATTCGGACGCCAGTAGTTTGTGCTGTCGTCCAAATGCGTCCAAATTGCCAGTACACTGTACTGTTAATTTTACGCAACTACTGTATTTTCCATGTTTGAACAGTCAGGAAACCAAAAAAAGATACAGTACATTCAACTGTGATCGAGTTTGTGCTGGCAAATTTACATTGGATTTTTTACAGTGCGTTTAAAAAATAAATGAACCTGAAACAAAAAAAAATGATTATTTAAACTTTCAGGTATATCTTGAATAAACTAAATATTTAACGAAATTAAAATAGTTAATAAAACCCTTCTCTAATTGTCAGTTAAAAATAGTTAAAAATGGTATTTCTATTATCTAATCTCACATATGAAGTGTTCAAATTGCTATCTTTAAAAGAAACTACTTTACAAATAAAATTTAAATTTTAACATTAGAATACTGTAATCATAGCGTTTCTCTAAACTGTTATTACTTGAGTTTTCAATTTTATAAAAATGTGTTTGTTTAACTATGATTAGTTCATTCAGCTAGCTTTCTACCAGGTCCTCCTTTTTTCAGTCAGAAGCCTTTCTAAATCAGTTATTGTAAATATGTAGCGCTACGGACTTATTCGATCCATCCTTTCCTTTTTTATTTTGTCTCTTTATCTCAGCAAAGCGTGGTTCGCAGATGTTCGAATGAACATCTGTAGGCAGTCCGTGTGACGCCGTTCTTTTATTATTTGTCTCTACTGCTGGTTTTTGAGAAAATAAAAATTCCTTCTTTTTTTTCTTTTCTTTTTCTTTCTTTTTTTTTTTTTTTTTTTTTTTTTTTTTTAATAAGTGGAATTGAATCTCAAAAAGAAATTTATGAAATTTCATTTGTTGCACGTGATAGTATTTTTTTCTCTCTGGAAGAGGCGAGTTGCTGTAATTTTTACTGCTAAGGGGTTAAATGTCTTTTTGGAACACGAACCAGCTAATATTAATGCTGGGGATATTGCGAAAGAAAAAGGCACATGCTTTATTGTTATCACTGTTAATTGATTCTGTTCTTGCACCGCTTCAAGATGAAAATACGGAGCATAAAATTTGGTATAAATTAGAACGAAACTATGACACGAAGCGTGTAGTCAATCAAATTTGGTAGCTCTACACACTTTGTCAGAGATTGTTAACTATTAAGAAAGATATTTCTATGTCTATGAGAAGACATTTTGACGAAATAAATAAATTAATTTCGGATCTCAAACTGTCTAGAACAGAAGGTAAACCTATAAGCTTGTTTATATTTCGATGTCGTTCCTTTAAGAATTTGAAAATGTTAAGACTGCTTTATAAAACAACAACCAAATACATACAACCGAATATATACAACCGAATCTGTTTTGACAATGGATCTTGTTACACAAAGACGTATTTTATGTGCTGAAGCTTCTACGTGATTCAAGGAAAGGAAAAATGTATATCAAGACTAGAGATGTAAATTTAACGGAAAATTTGAAGTGACAGAATAAAACCGGTTTTTTCCAGTTTTTTTTTCTATAAAAATTGGTAATAATGGAAAAATTGATATCTCATAAATGTTTCTCCAAAATAAATTATATTTTCTTAAAAAATATAAAATAATAAACTTTTAAATTTTTATGCATATTAAAAAAGGATTTTTCCTTTACATAAATATATTATGAAAAAGAAAAAAGCCAGCTTTTAAAAGTTTATCCTTTCAGTCTCAGACAGTAGCCTTTCTTGCTTAATTTAACACCAGCGTTTGTAAGATATCATGTGTCTGTTGAAATGGTTTTTCAGTAGCATTTGTTTAATTATATCAATATAGCTAATTTAAAAAAAATCAAACAAAAATTAAATTTCAACCAATACCACTGCAGTTTCAAAGAAATTTTAAACTGTATTGTACATCCCATCTACATAGTACTGGTTTTCAAATATATAAATCATGCCAGTTTAAAGAAACAAATTATTGTAGTTCTGGTATTATTATAAATACTATTATCATTTTCAAATCTTCGATTGTTTAAAAATTTGTATTAACTTATAATATTACTTTTTTTTCTCCTTACAGTTATAATTTTCATTTTCTGTATATTAAGCTTTGATACAGCCTTCCAGTCTGAACTCAAACTATGTTTTAGTAAGTTTTAGATTCTTAATATTGAAAGTGGTATTTTTTTTTTTATTTAATGAAACTTTTAAAATTGTTTTCAACTAGATTTTTCACAGAGATTTGCTTTCAATTTCTTTGCAAAGTTTTTATGGGTTTATATTTTTTAAAAATACATTTTGGACAACTCTAAGAATCTATATTTCAGTTAAAAGAATAAAAAATAACTCCATGTTATTATCAAAAGAAAATTTTCTGACAATAGTGAAAAATTACAGCCATGAAAATAAAAATAAATGCATGTTTCAAATTGTACATTAAATTTTTCACGTTACATTTTCATTAATTAATTGGTATAATATTGCACTTGAATTTTAATTTTTAACAAGAGAAGTTTCTCTTTCGTGAATTAAAGACAGTCTTGTCTTCAGTTTCACAACAAACTACTCATGCAAGTGGATGATGCTAGGAGACGTAGGGCGAAGTGGGACGATACTAAGAGACAAATCACCCTTGCGGGAGATTTGCTGCGAATTTCTCAGTTCAAATATGTCACGGCAAGATAATATCAGAAAAAAAAATCAAACTTGCTGCTAATGTTCATGCTATGTGTGTTATGTATGTCCGTTTTCTGGTAAAAGTAAAAATGGGCTCAAGAATAAAAAAAAATAGGTTTTTCAGAGAGAAAAAAACCTCTTCAATTCTCAAGATATCAAATTCAATTAAATTTATTATAAATCTTCTTAATATTATCAGTAATTTTTATAGTGACAAGTGTTTGATAGGATCAGCTCTTACAGCAAAAATAAAAAATTAAAGACGAAAACAAAAAGGGGGTTTTAAGAACAAAAAAGTCATAACTTCGTCAGTTCACAAGATCGTTTAAATTTATTATGAATCTTTTTAATGATATCTGTAACTTTTATATTGACAAGTTTTTGAAGGGACCAAATCTTGCAGCAAATACAAATTAAGAATTCATAGCGGTTGAAGAAATATTTATCGTATTAACATGATTCTGATAAAACTAGCTCTTACAGAAAAATGAAATTAAAAATCTCGTCAAATGCGGCCAGATAAAATGTTAAACTGAGTTTAGCTCTAATCTTCATTTAGCTTTTGTTTGTGAAATTACTACTTAACTTCGAATTCTACTGCGCCTGTAAGCCGAGCCGGCAGGGATTTTTTATGGAAGGTACCTTGCCCCATTATAGCCCACCTAAGGTTTGATTGCTTTTTTTCACCATGTTACTTTGAAGGATTAATATGATAAATAAAAGAAAATACTTTGTACTTGTAATTATACTATTAAAAATTATGTAAGCTGAAATGTAAAAAGTGTCATATGGGACATATTGGGAACACCCCGTTCTCAGTATGTCCCACATTGCAAATTTTTAGAAAATTGCAAAATAATTAGAAAATTACAAAAAAATTGCAAATTATTATATGTTATATAATATATATATATATAGGCTGTTTAACAGCCTCTGCTTATTAACCAGGAGAAGACCCTTTAATTGCCTTCGAGGAGGACTTAAAGAAATCTACTGTGAGCGGAGATTTAATGTCCAATCCGCACCTTCCACCGGTGCATCCTGTTACTATCCTTGCCTAGTGCATGGGGAACGGACGCGGATGGGCTTTCTCCAATCTGCTTGGCCAACGTGGAGGAATTTGGCAACCTACCTCCCTTATTTTACCATGAATTCACAAAACAAATCACGGCCCTTAATTTCCGGCGGTCTGCATGTTCCTGGTTATGGCAGTGATCAGAAAGACAAAAGATAGAGGGTGCTAAGAATAAGCGGGCTCGGCTAAGCTGCCATAAGTTGATGACCCTGACTACGTATAATGGACTATCCCTATTTTCGGAAAATCGTTTAAAGGAACTTGAAGAAGAATTAGAAAGAATCAACTGGGACATCCTAGGATTGTGTGAAGTAAGCAGAAAAGGAGAAGAGAAGATAGATCTTGCCAGTGGACATTCATTATACTACAGAGGCACAGAAGATGGAAGAACAAGTGGTGTAGGATTTCTGATTCATAAAAGGTGGAAGAATCACATCGTAGAATATGATAGTGCAACAGATAGAGTTGCAAGGTTAGTAATACAGGTGTCCAGGAGATACAAGATGCAAATTGCCCTAAGCTATACTGATGAAGAAATTGAGAATTTCTATGAAGAAGTAGCTTCAATGCATCAAAGGGGAAAATGCTACATAAAATTAATAATGGGAGACAGGAATGCTAAAATTGGGGAAAAAGAGAAATTAGGAAATTATGTAATCAGTAGGAAATTATGGATATGGGGTGCGAAATGAAAGAGGAATCAGATTGACTGAGTTTGCAGAATGTGAACAGTTGTATAAAATGAATTCCTTTTTCAAGAAAAAGCTACAAAGAAAATGGACATGGCGTTGTGCAAATGGCTCAACAAGTGAAATCGACAACATCTTAAAAAACAAAAAGTATCTTATTCAGGATTGCAGCATTCTCAATAACTTCAATACAGGAAGTGATCACAGGTTGGTTAGATGCAAACTGCTGTTAAATACTAAAGTGGAAAGAATGAAGCTTTTGAAGCCGTCAAAGAAATAAATCGATATAATAAATCTCCAGAAACATAAAGAAAAATTTCATTTGGAACTTAAAAACCGTTTCCAAGTACTTCAATCAACTTTAGAAAAAGAGCAAGATGTTACAGTAGTGAACAAGAAACTAACAAATACTCTACAAGATATTGCAAAGAAGATACCCAGCGATGCAAAAGTAAAGCAGACAAAGAAAATAATAGCAGAAACAAGAAGATTGATTAAGAAAAGCAGAGAATTTAAAATGAAGAAAAACGATCCTAAATCAAGAGTAAAATATGCTGAATTATGTAAAACGGTAAGAAAATGTGTTACAGAAGATATCAGAAAACTCAACTCTGATCTTGTCAAGAAAGTCCTAGAAGATAACAAAAGTTTAAAATCATCTAGGCGAAAACTTTGAGTTGGAAGAAAAGGCATTTTTTGCACTAAAGAGGGCAGATGGAACAATCACGAAAATTAATAAAGAAATAGTACACATTGTCGAAAAATTCTATAACGATTTACTTAAATGGGAAGATCAAAAGGAAATCAACCTATGTGATCCACGAGAAAACTTAACAGAAACCGAAGCCATACTCCCAGTGATGACAGACGATGTTTTACAAGCCATTAAATTTATGAAAAATGGTAAATATCCCTGAGAAGATGGAATTACAATCGACCTTATCAAAGAAGAAGGAGAAGAATTTGCAAAAATTCTATCCTTACTGTTTTCCAAATATCTCAAGAAGTCAGATGTACCAGAAGATTGGAATAATGCTGTGATGGTGCTACTTTACAAGAAAGGTGAGAAGGAAAACATTAAAAACTACCGTCCGATCAGCTTACTATCAGTGATTTATAAAATTTTCACCAAAGTTTTATCGAGAAGACTTGAATCAGCTCTGGACTCAACTCAACCTAGAGAACAAGCAGGTTTCCGAAGTGGATTCAGGAGAATGGATCATATCCAAACGGTAAGGGAACTCATAGAAAAAGAAAGGAATATAATTTATCTCGCTGCCGTGCATTTATTGATTATGAAAAAGCATTTGATTCGGTCTACACATCAGCAGTAGTAGAGGTATAGACAAACATTACATCAATATTATAAAGAAGATTTGCAAGAAATCAACAGCAACCATCCGCTTGGACAAAGGAAAAGCAAGCTTGGAAGAGGGGTAAGACAAGGAGACACCATTTTGCCTAAACTCTTTACTGCTGTCTTAGAAAATATTTTCAAGAAGCTGGATTGGGAAAACAAAGGGATTAGAATAAATGGGGAATATTTAAATCATCTCCGATTCGCTGACGACATTTTAATTTTCAGTAACAGTCCTGAAGAATTGGAAAATATGCTAAAAGATTTGGCAGAAGCTATCATTAATGTGGGATTAAAAATAAACTTGGAAAATACTAAGGTCATGTTCAACTCATTTGAATCAAAAAAGAAAATCATTTACAACAACACTGAAATTATAGAAGTGCAAAGTTATGTGTACCTTGGGCAGGAAATATCATCAGATAATAGTATCATGAATGAAATCAACAGAAGAATAAGAAATGGATAGAGTGCTTTTGGGAAGAACAATATTATTCTGAAGAGTAACATGCCCCTTTGTTTAAAAATAAAGATATTTAACCATTGTGTTTTGCCTGTGCTAACTTATGGAGCAGAAACATGGACGCTAACAAAACGGATTGTAGAAAGATTACAAACAGCACAGAGAAGTATGGAAATATGTATGCTAGGTATAACTAGAAGAGACAGAAAAAGAATAACCTGGATAAGAAATCAGACGAAAGTTTTTGACATCATTGAAAGAATTAAATAGCTAAAATGGAAATGGGCTGGGCACATTGCAAGAAGAAAAGACAATAGATGGAGCACAAACACCCTACAGTGGTATCCCAGAGATATAAAACGGCCAAGAAGACGACCTCAAGTAAGATGGAGTGATGAAATCAGAAAAGTAGCCGGTGTAAATTGGATGACTAAAGCACTAGGCAGGAAACATTGGAAAAATCTGGGGGAGACCTACATGCAGCAGTGGATTGAAAACGGTTGATGATGTTGGTGATGATTATATATATAATTATTTATTTAGATAAACATATCATGTATATAATAATTGAAATTTTCTGAAAGCCATAAAAATAACAAAAAATCATAAAAAAACAATTTTTTTAAATGTTTATTTTTATTAAGAAATGTATAATTGAAGAACATAAATGAACCAAAATTATGTTCGTAAAACATTTATATGCGCTTGAAGTCACTAAAAACAAATGGCCTACCCTCGCCATAAAGGGAACCTCCGCCATTTTTTTATTTTGCCCCATCCCCCCCCCCACCCCCAAAACGGATATACTATTAATTAATAATAAAACTATTTATAGTAGATTAAAGTAGATTAATGGTGTTATTATATTCATTTTTACTTTGTATTAAATGCGAGAAAATATTAATAATACGAAATATTCCTTATCTTTAAGACATAATAACACGATTTTTTAGCCGAAAATTTCACTTCCTCTGCCACTAGCGTCGCCCACGTGATACGAATTCGCCATTATTGTTTTTTTTTTCACTTTGTATCGTTCTGAGGGTCGAACGTATACTGCCATCTATTGAGTTAGAAAGAAAGTAAATGAAATATACGACGTGGGCCATATTGGGCCCAGATATCTTATATGCGATGTCCACTAATAGTTACAAGAATATTTATAAATTCAATTAGATATGAATAAAAATACTGGTCTTTCAAAAACAATTTACATGGACCGATATTTTAGAGAAGGGATATTTTTTAGAAAAACTATCATATATTTTTAAATTACGTTGAAAATTTTGGGAATATTTTCCTTTTTTCCACAATAAATTCTGCAGAACGTAAGCTTTAAAATTTGTTATTAAAATATATAGATGTTAAACATAATTGGGTTTAGTCAAAAAGAAGGCGTTTTCAGGTATTGAAAGTTTTGAAATAATTTGTCAGTGGGCGGAAATTAGAATTTTAAACATTACAATGAATCTGCACGTTTTAATAAAATGTGCATCAATCTATTTTAATGCGTAATCTATACTTTCAATATACAGGCGCAATTTTTTAAAGAATTGATATCAATTTTAAGAATGAGTACACCTAAACTTCTGCACGAATAGAACATAATGTAAAGCGAAATCTTATACAAAAATACAACATTTAATAAAACATTTTAATATTCCTACAGAGCTCTAAAAATACCTCATTTAGCTCATCTGTACTTACGTTTCTTTTTAAATATAACAATTTTCTATTAAGCTCTTTTAAGCATCTAAATATGTAATTTACGAATAGAAGTTCAGAAATATTTTTCTATAAATTGTGCATTATTTGTAATCATTTTTCAAAAGAAAAATATTTTTTAAAAATTAATTTTCCTCTTAAGCTTCAATAAAAAGCAATGGAAGAAAAAGAAAGATGAAAGACAAGAAATGTATTTCAAAAACATGGCAAAAATACAACATTTACTAACACATTTTAATATCCGCACAGAGCTCTCAAAATACCTTCATTTTGCTTATATGTACAGCCGTGGAAAAAAAAAGGAAACACCCCTACACCCCTACACCCCTTACTAACTCTGCAAAAAATTCTCGTAGAAAAAAATTACTGAAACCACATGATTGGTAATAAAGTCTACATTTAAATGATGTATATAAAATTTTCTTACGAGGCAATCTACATATTAAAACAAACCATAACTTTGTTTTTTCAATAGCAGTACACAATTCTGGCAGTATAAATGAACTGTACATCCTTCACTTTGCCTGAAAACAAATTTTTATGCAATTCGTACGATAAGTTTCCGAGAAATTAATCATTTAAAATGATCATATTATGAGGGCTGTATCCAAATTGAAGTTCGGATCCCGATTGTTGACCAAGAGAACCCCTTCTTGATCAAGGCACCTTAAGCTGCACTCAAGCAGTCATTTAAGACTGCTACGTTACAGGATAGCATAAGAAATTTAAAAATATCTGTTCACTTCTTTCATAGACGTCCCCTTAAACCATCATTTTGCCGTTTCTTAAGCATTATTTGAAAAGTACTTGGAAAATAAATGTGAAATTTTCGATTTCCATAAAGCAGGACTTAATAAATCTAAATCCATCAAAAAAATTGTAGGTTGCAATTCATAATTTTTTCGAATATTAATTTCATAATTCATAATTCATATCATAAAATGATAAAAATTGCAAATTCAACGTATTTATGTTTGGGTACTTTAGTATTATTGCTAAACAAAAAAAATATTTCATTAGGAGTAAAATTTCAGAACTTATTAATGAAAATATGAAAATGTAATTTAACATTAGAAGCACTAAATTTTGGATGTTTATAATTCAAAAACGTATCATTCAAATGACTTGAAATTTGGTGTCTAGGCATATTTTGAACCGAAGATTTTAAATATCTTGTTTTAATTGGGTATAGCTATTGAAAAAATCAAGTTTGGGATCGTTTTAATATGTAGATGGCCCCCTGAGAAAATGTTACATACATCATTTAAAAGTACACTTTATTTCCAATCGTTTGATACCAGTAACTTTCTTCTACGATAATTTATTGAGGAGTTAGTGGGGGGTGTTTAATTTTTTTTCCACGACTGTACAGTCGTGGAAAAAAAAAAAGTAAACACCCCCTACTAACTCCTCAACAAATTATCGTAGAAGAAAGTTACTGGTACCGAACGATTGGAAATAAAGTCTACTTTTAAATGATGCATATAAAATTTGCTTAGGGGGCCATCTACATATTAAAACGAACCATAGCTTTGTTTTTTTCAATAGCAGTACCCAATTCTGACAGCATAAATGAACTCTACACCCTCCAATTAGCCTAAAAACGAATTTTTATGCAATTCGTACCATAAGTTTCCGAGAAATTAATTATTTTAAAACGAGCTTATTTTAAGGGCTGTATCCAAATTGAAGTTCCGTGCTGGATTGTTCACCGAGAGAGCCCTTTCCTTGATCAAGGCACCTTAAGCGCCACTCAAGGAGTCAATGAAGCGTGTTAGATTACAGTACAGCAGAATAAATTTCAAAATGTCTACTCACTTCCATCATAGACGGCCCCTTAAACAATCATTTTGCCGTTTTTTAAGCATAATTTGAAAACTACTTGGAATAAAAATGTGAAATTTTTAAATTTCCATAAAGCAGGACTTAATAAATCTAAATCCATCAAAAAATTGTAGGTTGCAATTCATAATTTTTTCGAATATTAATTTCATAATTCATAATTCATATCATAAAATTATAAAAATTGCAAATTCAGCTTATTTATGTTTGGGTATATTAGTATTATTACTACAATTTCGGGAGATATAAATAAAAATATGAAAATGTAATTTAACATTAGAAGCACTAAATTTTGAATGTTTATAATTCAAAAACTTATCATTCAAATGACTTGAAATTTGGTGTCTAGGCATAGTTTGAACGGAAGATTTGAAATATCTCGTTAAAATTGGGCAATGCTATTGAAAAAAATGAAGTTTGGATTCGTTTTAATATGTAGATGACCCCCTAAGAAAATTTTATATACATCATTTAAAAGTAGACTTCATTTCCAATCGTTCGGTACCAGTAACTTTCTTCTACGATGATTTGCTGAGGAGTTAGTAGGGTGTGTTTACTTTTTTTTTTCCACGACTGTACCTACATTTTTCTACAATGTAACAATTTTCTATTAAGAAGTACTTTTAATCATCTATATAGGTAATTTATGACTTGCAGTTCAAAAACTTTTTTTCTATAAATTGTGCTTAGTTTTTAATTGCCTCTCGAAAGGAAAAATTTTTTTTTAATTAATTTTCCTATTAAGCTCGTGTTAAAAAAACATAAATACACTTCGAGAGCATAAAAGTAATTTATTATGCTCAAGGTTTTTTTATTAAATATAAAAACTTCATTCATTAATTCAATAACCCTTGATACGAATGAGAAAAAAACCGATTTTAATTGAATTATGATTATAACTCTATTAAATTTTTAACAGTCATTTGTAAAATATATAGGATTATTTTCAGCATGCGTAATAGAATTTAAAGTGGTATAGTTAAAAAAAAATATTTTTTGACTATTAAAAGATATAAATATCTTTCAAGATTTGTAAAACTTGCAATGGTTCAAAACGATTGAGATAACTTTTAAAGCAATAAAATTGTTTCAAGTGTTTTTAATGCAATGTTCAATGTTTCATTTTCATATCTTCCTATAAACAAATGCTTAAAATTCAAAATACCAGCAATATTAGAAATTTATAAAACAAAATCTATGTTAAGAATTTCTTTATATATAAAGTGTTTTTTATTTTGAAAGCATAATATAAATGCAATTAAAAATATAAGTAAAAGTTTCTACATATTAGCCATTCTAATTTCAAGAAACTTTTGAATTTAAAAATAATAATTTGATCAAATGATTATCTATACACTAAATAAATAAACGGTCAAGTCCGAGTATTACTCGCGCACAAAGGGTTCCGTACAATAATATATGAATTAGTAAGTATATTATTAAAAAAATACCGTTGCTAAAAGAATACTAAGACTTTGTAAAAACTATACAGCGTAGGGTTGGGTATAGCTGTATATTATACAGAATGCAAAGGAAAGTCCCTTTAACCTGAAAATACTTGCGAACGGAGAGAGATACAGTTATACAAGGGAGGTAACGGTACAGTAAAGCGACTAACGCAAACGACAGCAGCACCTCTATTGGCGAAATTGGGAAGATAGCCATTGCAAATCGAAAACGAAAAGAGGTGAGCAAATTTTCCAATTAGAAAGTTTTAGAGCATCCATTAATTAGTGCGAAGCGACATTTGGTTCACACGGATAAGATAAATCGTCGCCTGCATACCCAAAAATGCCCAAATCGATGAGCGACGATTCTATTTTGCCTATTCACATTCTGGAAATGTAGCAGTGCACAATTGCAGATTGTGAAGTTCTACTAAGCTGTAATGTCTGTAAAAATTTAATTTATAAATGCATTTAAAATTTTAGATTAACCCTTTCAGAAGCATAAGAATTATGTTCGTAAGCTGATGAAATAATTCACTGGCACCAGAATATTCAAAGGAATTTCTCAGAAAAGAAAAACCCACTAATTTGCATTTTCACCACAAAAGTAAAATTTTATTAAAATATTCTTGGTGCCATTTATCAGTTTTGGAATTAAAATTAGATGGTTATACCGTCTAGCCACCTCCCTTGAAATTGTTAAATCTATGTTATCGTATTGAAGAGGCTTGCAATTCCAGGCTGAGAAATGTACATGTTGAAATACTCTCACGAATACAAACGTGTATTGTGAGCAACGGCAAACTTTTCGAACATACTGAATATTAACTTTTTATCACTGTGAGAGAGTTTGTCTTTTTTTGTGTGTGATGTTATCAAAATGTATTGAGATAAGTACGTATTTATACCATAAATTGTGCGTATTTCTTCATACTTCTAAATATTCTATTCAAACGTTTACACAAAATGGAGTGCATCGATTTCGGACATTTTTGGGTAAACAGGCGAAGATTTATCTTATCCATGTAAAACAAATGTCGTATTCTACTAATTAATTGATGCTCTAAAACTTTCTAACTGGAAATTTTGCCCTATCTCTTTTTGATTTCGATTTGCAGTGGCTATCTTCCAAATTTCGCTGCTAGGGGCGCTGATGTCGTTTTCATTAAGTCGGACGTAGTCGCTTTACTATACTTCATGCATAGCTGTAGCCCTCTCCGTTCGCAAGTATTTTCAGGTTAAAGGGAATTTCCTTTCCACCCTGTGTACTAGAAAAGTATAAATTGATATACCATGAAAGTTCAAAGATATATGGAACCTAAATAATAGCAAATATAGCTATTCTGCCAATGTGTTTTCCACATAGGTTTTTAGTTAACGTTTAAAGACATAGTAGGGTATTGAGAGAGCCACTCAATGGAAACTAGTCGCGAATACCATAGTATTTATGTGATTAATTTTCATAAAATGAGTCTGGTTTTAACAATTTGACGTTTATTACTTTTATACGGCTACTGCGCATTGCATTACACAAACATATCCTTAAAAATTGTTATCTAGGCTTTAAAAGCAGGTGAAGCATAGAATACGCCGTCCCTGTGATTATGTATGTCCAAACCGTCCTTGTCTTTAAGTGTTTATATTTCAGCTAATTACCGACGATTTTTTCCAAAATTCATGATCAACAATGCTTTTTTACTTCTTCTACGATAGGTACCTCTAGCGCTGCTTAACACTTTTGCTAAAAATTGAGTGTAACGGAAAAATGCGATTTTCTCAAAAACTATGTGACCTAGAATAATCACTATAAATTTAATGCGAGGTTTAAACAAATGTCTACTACCTCTAATTTTTTCATAATTTTAGTTTAAATAGATTCGGAATTAGATGGGGGGGGGGCATATTTTTCCACTACATTTTCCACCATAACTTTGAAAATATAATACCTAACATTAAATGAAATATATTTTTGATTTCAGCGTTACGAAAGCTTTCACACAATACTCCACACGATGTACAAAGAAAATATTTTTTTTTCAAGTAACTTAATTTGACCCTCTACATTTTTACTAAATATACTTATAAATGTTTAATATTCTGGAAATATTTGGGTCAATAGTCTTTATTACTTCCCCCAATTTGAACTTTCCACGTCCCGTAGTTTACGAGTAAAATGGATGTGGCAGACAGACAGACAGACAGACGAACTGACACAGGAGTGATCTTATAATGGATCCGTTTTCACATTTAAAGTACGGAACCCTAAAAATGATTATTTGTACACTTTTTTGTATAATTGTAGATTTTAAAATCCAGATGATATAGATCATGTGTAAAGTATTGTTTCAATAAACATGAAAAATAAGCATTTTCTATAAGGTTAGTTGCGGCCCCTGGCCATGATTTTACAATGTGACTCTGGAGCTTCTGACAATTCAGCTTCAAAAAACTAATGTTCATTTGAATTAAAGTCTGAACTTCTGTAAATGTGTTCAGTTAGGTTCCCTTTATCAGATAGAAATGCTCAAAATTGCATTTTAATATTTAAAAATATAAAAATATGCATATTTCATCTTTCTTTCCTCATGGGTCCAGTTGCCCCATAAAAATGGGGTAAGTGGACTAGGAGGGACTATGTTCCATACGCGTTTATTTATTTTTTTTCATATGGGATATCAGGTCCTGTTTGAAAAAGTGTAAACAACTTAAAAATAATTAAACCAGACAGATCATGTAAATTATATGTCAATAAAGAGCGTTGTAATGGAAACCTTTGCTGTCAATGTGTCTAAAAAAGCACTAAAAGTGAAAATATTAGATTTATTTATAACAAAAACATAAAAATTAAGTACTTATGTACTTTAGTATAGGTAATAAGTGTAAAAGTCAGATGGGTATTTTAAGGAAAAAAATAGCAAGGTAAATCTATCAACAAACGGCTGCGTAAGTACTTAAGTACTTTATCTGTATCCATGGGTCGCATTATATAGGAAAAAATTTATTGTTCCTACCAGAATACTTAATGAGTTAACTTCATGATCATTTTATTTAACATATTATAAAGAAAGGTGCGATGAGGGTATTATTTTCAAAATAGTGGTAGGAACAATAACAGTTTCCCGATAGAATGCGACCCCTGTATCGCACATTTTAAAGATTTAGCTATCTTGCTATCATTGGCAAGGTATTTGCATTCATAAAATGTTGAAATAATCTAATGGCACCAGTATCTCTATTTAAAAAGAAGTAAAAGTATATTTTCGTGTACTTAATAAAGGTGCAATTATCATTATAAAATTCCGGTGCCAATGTGGCAATTAGGAATTAAAATTATGTGATGCCATAACGGCATCACCGCCTTTCATGGGGTCAAGAAATTTGGTTTGATATCACCAAATATGCTTTTTTTATTTTATTACGTTATTTTAATAAGGTATTCTATAATTGGGAAACACAGAAAACAACGGAGAAATTTACTTCCCGTTGTAAGAGAAACTAATTTTTTTTATATCTATTGGTGTAACTGGATCCAGCATGCTCCAGTTACCTCGGATACATATCCCAGTTACCCCAGTCTTGAAAATTTATGGGGTAACTGGGACACCGGGTTTACATTTGAAACATGAAGTAAATATGTATAGATACCTAATAATATTAACGTAGTTATATGCCTAATCTTTAAAAAAAAAGATTGTTTAATAAAACTACTTACAGTATTTTAATAAAAAAGACTAGGAAGTTCAACCAAATTGACGTTGTTTTTAAAAAAAAAGCAACGTAAATTTTCGACAACCTATCACAGCAAAGAGAGAGTTATGATTGAGTTGATACACGTTGTTTTAGGAAGTAAAGCTTAAGGGCCATTGTTCACAAAAGCTAAAACTTAAAATACATGAACGGTTTTTTATAAAATAGCCAATGGCCCAGTTACCTGGTGGGTCCAGTTACCTGAACTAACCTTACTACAATTTAGTTGTATGGAAATAAAGGAAAGCATCCTTCTTAAATAGAAAAAATGTTCCTTGTCGAGATTTATGGTGTTATTTATGAATACATATTAGCAAACCACATTACCGTAAATCTGAGAATGTATTTAAAATTTAAAAAAATAACATTTGCTTTAGTAATTCTTCTGCACTGAGAGACACCTGTGAGAAAATGTCTTCTCAGAATATGTGTCCATCAGAATTTCTTTCACTGATGACTTAGTAAAAAATTGAATCTATTGTACCCTAATTTCACAGATAATCGACAGGGCATTATTCTGATGTAATGTGTGGGGAAGTCATAACTGTGACCAAACTTTGATACTTTTATCTCATTTTAACTCTAAGTGACTGTCCAATCGATTTTCGACTGAGAAAACCAAAGTGATCATTTGCTGAATCATGAATACATCGTCACAAAATGGCACACATTGACTATTGTGTAACGTCATAAGGAACTATTTTCCACGAATAGTGAAGGCACTGTGGAAAGTAAGATTTGGGTCTTGGTGCTTTCATATTTTTGGTCAATTGCAGGTCACGATCCCATTTATGTAAATAGAAAAACGCGTTTCTACCATTAGAAAGATGATAAATGCATAGCGGTATTGTAATGATAATCATCTCGATGCATTTAAAACGAATTAAACCCTTATTTTTAGAAGAATCGTTTCACAGAATAGATATATAAAAGAAATTCAATGTGTCAAAAGTGTATTCAACGTGGAGTTAATCATTATAAGTTCAAATATTCACTTTTATTTTTGGAGAGTTCTTACATAGGAGGAGAAAAAGTCTTATGAAGTCCAAAGAATTTTTTTATATATACGTGGTTGTAAAATTTTAATGTAATTGATAAATTTAAATTTTTGCAAAAAAAATTAATGTAATTTTTGCACAGAGGTAAATGTTTTCTGTAAAAAAAAAAAAAAAAAAATGCTGCATCACATATCTTCATTTTATTTTATAAAGCTATAAATCATGCTGATCTTGTCTAAAATATTGACAAATTCTTAATAATGCTTTTTATTATTGGAAAATAGCTTGTAATAAATACAATTATTGTTGAATTGCTATCTGTATAACAATTTGTTCGTCTTTGTACATCTAAGTAGTAAAATACATTTGCGAAGTAATTACTTACGCTTAGTATTAATTATTATTGCTATTATGGTTTATTGAAATTGTTATTATTATTATTATTGTTATTAGTTATTGTTTATTATCAATTGATATCTTTTAACGTTTATTGTTACTGTGTTTCTTATTTTAATGTTATAGTTTATTATTTACTGTTTTGTTTCTCTTGTTTCAATTGTTACTGTTTTTGTTTGTCAGTGTATTGAATTTTTATTGTTATTGTTATTGTTTTATTGTTTTTATTTATTTTTAATTAATTCTTATTTTTATTATTTTTATATTATTTTTATAATTTGTTATATCGTTATATTGTAAAAATGCTTATTATTGTTATCGTTGTAATTGTTTATTGTTTATTTTAATGTTTATCATTTCCTGCATAAGATTTATTGTTATTGATTTTAATTGCTTTCATATATATTTTTAATATTATTTATTGCTATTTTAATACTGTTATTGTTATTGTTTATTGCTGTTATTTATGTAGCTATTGTTATTTTTTATAGTTGTTATTTATCTATAAGGCTATTGTTATTAGTTATTCATTAGTATTTTTATTACTTTTTTATTTTTATTATTGTCATGATAATTATATAATATTGTCACTATTGTTTATTAGTATTGCTATTATTATTATTGCTGTTGTTGTTGTTATATATTAAATATCGTTTATTGTTAATTGTTGGTGTCTATTGTTTCTTGTAATTGTGTATTGGTTATTTTATTCATATTGTTTAATGTTAATGGTAATTGTAATTGTTTTTACTATTTAAATGGTTATTGTTTATTATTTAGTCGATGTTTTGTACTTTTTATACATTCAAGCATTCTATAATTTAAAATAATTAAAAATAACAAAAATATAATAATAATAAAATTATAATTTATTTTCTGATAGAAAATATATTTAGATATTTACAATAACATAAAGATTATTTTACATCCTGACAATATTTATAATCAAAGAAAGTTGAAATTAAATAAAAGTAAAATATAAAAATGAGTTATAAATAAGAAAAGATAAATCTGGGAAAATCGGTTTTCTGCTTTCAGATTGGAGAAAGAAAAATATCCGGAATCCATTTCCCACTTTTTTCATATAGCATGTAAAATGATCAACTGATTAAAAACCACTCCCAGTGAGATAACATATTTTAAAATGACGCATCTTATTAAAGCATATTTAATATTTCAGTCAATTCCTTAATCTTATATTAATGTAAACATCTTCATTCATCTTTAATATTCTAATAAATATGTATATCTCATGCGTTATGCATTAAGTTTTTTTAATAATGTGGAAAAACTTGAAAGTTTGAAAAGTGTTTTTTTAGTATTTTCATTGGCATATAAAATATAAAAAAACACTCGGGAAAAACAACAACTACATCATTTAAACCTAAAGTATTTTTGTTGATGCAATTTTTCTAATTATTATTCAACGAAATGTTAAAATTAAATAAGAACTCGTTATAAAAAATATCTGTTTAAAATCGGTATTGAGCTAAATTAAACATATTTGTATATTTTTATTCTATTGTTATGAACAATTAGTGTGTCATAACTATTGCAGTTGGTGAAAAAAATAAAATGTATGTTGAAAAAATAATCTTTGCATTGAATTATGACAAGTTTAGAAATGTTCAATTTGAACACCCAGTTTCGACATCATATTTAGATCAATCCGTAAATTTTACCTTCAGATGTAACTTTTTTTTCGACGAAGTGGATTATAAATTATTCATATGTAGAAATTCGAATTCCTTATGTTATTGTTTTTTTAATAGTTTGTAAGCAAAAGACATTAAGAGTAGTTTTTCAAGCATCACCAAAAAATTGAAATGAGCTCTAATTTGAATTTGAATATTTTAAATTTCTATAGCATGTTAAATTTTTTATAGGTTATAATATACAGTGTGTCCACGTATAACCTGACCGACCTTTATTTTCGCAACCGTTGGTCCTAGATGCATACTTCCAAATGGTCAAAATTAGGTGCAGGGTTAAGAAAAAAAAATTTTTGAAGCAAAAAAACAATTTTGTGAAGAAGTACAGAATCTAAATTTTTATACGGTCCCACGGTCCTATATGTTATATTTAGTAAAATTTCCCTGTTACACTGCCAAGTAAGGCAAAAAAGTCCCGTTATTCTACGATTAACATTGACCGAGTAATAGCTGTTTAAAGTTGGAGTATATTTTTTGCTGCATATTAGGGGACATTCACAAATTTAGTAGAAATATAATTTCGTCGGATATATTAAAGAAATGGTTTAGAGTAAAATTAGCACTGCAATATAAATTTGAAATCTATAATTATTCTGACATATTACTGCAAAATGTACAATTTGTACTGAACATTGTAAGAGGATAAAAATAACAGATTTTTTGTTAAAAGGATGAAAAACAACAACCTCAATTCCTTACAAAATGATACATAATTTTAAATGCTGTTAGATTACACTGTCTTTCAAATTTTGGGTTGCGGCATGTTTTTTAGCTTTTGAAAATTGATTCTTATGTATTTTTTAGCACTGAATCCGAAAATGACCTTCATTTTAAACCATCACGTCAGGAATTTTCTCAAATCGCTAATTTCAAAGTTAAAAAGCTAAGTTAAAATTGATACCCCCTCCCCTCCCAACCTCATTCGACCCCTGGGCTGTTTATCTGTAAGAAACTCAGTTTAAGCCAAAAACTGTAATAAATTATTGAATTAAATAAAATTAAACTGAATAAAAAAGTCTTACATCTATTTTATAGTATCAGATTTTTCGCTATTTTTTAACCTTGAAATTTTCGATTTGCGAAAAATCTTGACATGATGGTTAAAAGTGAAGGTAATTTTTTTGATTCAGTGTTAAAAAATACATAAAACGTAATTATAAAAGTTAAAAAACGCAACCATCGCAGATTTATGTTATCTAATCTAAAACTCTTTCTTAAACTTGTTGACGGTAATCTATCCGAATTTTTTTGTGTTATCATCTAATATAAGTATATATAAGAGTCGAAAATTATAATAATATTGCATTGTCATCGAATTTAAGTCAGTATATAAAATTTAACTTCGATCGGACATTTGAAAGTAAGTTAAAGTTAAGAGTACAAATTTTAAGTGGAAAGACGATCATTGCAAGTTAAATAAAACCTTGTGAAAATAACATAATTTTAGTTAAAAGAAATCATAGCCTCAAATCCTTACAAAATAAAACATATGTTAAAATACAATTATTTCAACTAATCTGAAACTTAACTAATGGGAGTAATCGTAATATTTGTACGATTTCTTTCAAACTGCAGATTCCTTGAAATAAGTTTAAGTACTTTATACATGACCCCTGAAAGCATGGTCTAAATGATCTGTTTTGATATGCAAAAAAGTGGTATAAGTCATACATTTCAAAGTTTCATAACTCGGTCAATTTTAATGTAAGATGAATGGGACTTTTTTCTATCTTACTTGTTAGTGTCACAGTAAATTTTTAGTAAATATCACTTATAGGACCGGGGGACCGTATAAAAATTTAAACTTCATAATTTTTTAATAAATGTTTTTCTTGACCCAAATCACTTTAAAAATAATTCTTTACCTTATTTAAACCATTTTTGTAATTGGAAGATTGCATTTAGGACCAATGGTTGCGAAAATAAAGGTCGATCAGGTTATACGTGGAACACTGTATACATATTTAATTTTAATTTTTATAATCCCTGTATAAGTATTATACCCAATAAAGTTTTGATAAAACATCGATATCTAAATGTCTTAATTTTACGAATCAAAAATTATATTCTTAACACCGAGTGATTAAAATTCCACATTTATTATTTTGGAAGTTTTAAGGTGCCTGCCTACGTACGGAGCAATGTTTTCCAAAAAAACTATTTAATTATTTTTTAAACTTATTTTTACTAAGATTAGGACTAGAAAATGTGAAAAAAAGTAAAAAAAATATTTCATTCATTGATAAAATTTTGGTAAATGGAGAATTTATAGTAAAAATTAGTGAAATTTGGCCCGAAACGCAAAACGCTCTAAAGGAAATTCTACTGTATGTATCTTAATTTCCTTTTTACACTTCATATTTATGACATTGGTGAAGGCAATGAACTAAAATCTAAGAGATTCTTTAAGTATTTCAAAACTTATAGCATATCGCACCTGTTTACATGTTAATTTTCATAAAATTCATCGATGTCATTACAGAAAAACATCCATAAAACAAAAAAATATTTATACTAAATTTAAATCTTTAGTTCATTGCCTTCACAATAGTGTAAATAACATATATTTTTAATTTCATAGTGATATTCTAAAATTTTTGAGAAATCATGTTTTGCGTATGGAATTTTCACCGAAAATTACATTTTCCAAAAAAATGCATTTAAAGTTTAGATTTATGTTTTACTACAAGAATTTACAGTAATATACATCTAAATTTCATGGAGCAGATTATTTACATTTCTTATTATTAAACAAATGCATCCAAAATCACGAATTTCTCCAAATATACGACCCTTTAAAAGCAATTTAAAAATTTAAAAATTTTAAATTTTAAAGCCCTTTAAACAGCACTTCCGGTTTGAGTGGCAGCTGTAGAGTAGTTTTAAAACCGCTATAACTCCGGATCTATTTATCGTACAATAAAAACAAATACAGTTTTGGAAAGGTAAAAAGTTGGTCTTTAATAAAATAAAATAAAATAAATTTGACAATTTTGGTCAAAAATTGCATTTTCAACGTAGTCAGATACCTTAAAAAGCAATTTAATTATAGAAGTTACAAATTCTTCATTGACAAAATTTAAACTACTTCACTGAAAGATTTCCTGTTTGACATCCACATTTAAAATATCCTGGAGAATCCAACTATGATGTCAATTTTCGATGTTCGTATTGAAAACTTTAAAGTTTAATACCAGTTTAATATGGATATTGACCCTTAAGCTTTTTTTTAAACATAATTCTCCATCTATTGGCTATTATCGTTTTTCTCTGTGGCAATTTGGTCAGTATAATATATTGGGTAAATATTTTTTTTTTCTTGATATCGACCGTATAAGACAAAACTGTGTTCTATTAGCATAATTTTGAAATCCCCATCTGCTCTGGATAAAAAAAAAAAACGTTTTTTTCTTTTTTCAAATATTTGGTTCAATTAGATGTATGTTATGTAAATAGAAATTTAAAATCTTGTTCCTAAGTTATGCTTTCAGCAACTAAAATCTTACCAAAAATGTCTTATTTTTAAAACAACTATTTTTAAATGAGTTACACGCAGAAAATCGTTTCATATATTACTGCAAAAACATACATGACATTTGTAAGAAATGTATTTTGTTCAGATATCTTTGATACCGCAAATTGACAGGAACTCATATTTTATCGTAATTGATGCTTACCGCCAATCACATTTCATCTTATTCTAACTATTTGTAAAGATTTCGCAGAAATATGTTAACTGATGTATCTGACATGAAATTGAGTTAAGATGATCTAGATTTCATCCTGGGATTTATGAATATGTATTTTAGGTCGTTCGATGCATTTTATACTTATACTTATACTTATATTTTGATTTAATATAACTGCCTCATACGTTGAGTTTTTAAAAGACTCTGTTAAGAAGCAGTTGTTCTACGAGAAATGCAAAATCATAAAGTGTTATATATATTTTGAGTAATAAAATTAGTTTGAAGGTATATTTTAATTATTAAGGCTTTATCATTTATAATAAGTTTGAAACTGAAAGGCAAGTTAAATCAAAAGGAAAATTTTTCTATAAAGCAAAATCATGATTTTTCATATAATAAATGTGACGCAGAGTAAATTATCAAGAATACCACAGGAAATAAGCTAATGGTACAGAATTGTTTATGGACGTTACTTCAATTTATGTAAAATATATTGTTTATATATATTTTGTTGACACATTTACGTCTTTATAATCGTAGAATCCAAAACACTAAAAGTTAATTCCAAAATATCTAGAATGTGTTGGAAAGTATCTTTTTTATGATAGGATAATGCTATAATGTCACTGGAAATGTTTTTTTCTTAGTGACAATTTGTATTAACACTTTTCTGACAGGTGGCGAATATATTTGTCTACAATTCAGAGTGTTTTTATTCAAAATTTATACCACAAATTTTTAATATAGTTTATTTAATCACGGAGTATCTATGAGTAAATGACGTGAAAATTACTATTAAAAATTATGGTAGAGTTTTTTAATAAAAAACACACGAAATATGAAATGCTAATAGTAAAAATAGTCAAATATCTGTTAACAATATCATGATATCTAATTTATTATTTTAAAAATGTATTTCCTTAATTTTTTAAAACTTTTCCATAAAGAAAAACAAACTAAAATTATGAAGAAAGCATAAAGGAATTTCCAAAATAAAATTAATGTTCTTATTTTTAAAAGAAAGTTACAGTTGATTTAAATATGTTTATCAGATCAGTATCACTTGCTCGCAAAGTATTTATAATACACTTAATAAGAAGAAAAACTTAATCACTCATCTGTAATTATGAATAATTTGAAAGAAAATGTCAGTATTCTAAAATTAGTTTTTATTGATTTACAAATATTTAATAGTATCTGTTTAAATTATATATTTTTTAGAGGGGAGGAAACTTTTAAGAAAATTACATTCGAAAGTAATAATATTTCACGAAATAGCAAATTCTTTTGGACATCAAGCTTTTGTGCGATATAATGTATTTTTCTATGTTTAAGATTTTTCAGAATTTTAGATAGCACATTAAAAACTTGCTATTTAGATATACGAGTGCAGCACGGTGGGTTATGCAGGGAATGGCATAGGGGAGACTAGGAACGGTTGGCCATACGGGAGGCTTGACCCATCCATCAATTTTCATATTTAAAAGAATTTCTGAGTTTTATCAAAGGTGTAAACCAAAGCTACTGGAATGCTCAAACAACAGTCTTCGTTTCGTAGAGATAATTGAAATAGGTGTGGAAAAAATCAGTTGTGAGGCTTTTCAACATAAAAGTTGTGTTTCTTAGAAATAGTATTTGTAAGCTTTTTTCAGATAAATTATATCATTGAAATTTAAGTAAGTAGGTTTAAAGTGATGCAGAAATATATTGCTTTCATTCCAGGCATAAAGATTGTACAGTAAGTTAGGTTTAATATAACAATGTGCTATTCCTTAGAAAAAGTCTATTTAGGGATGCTTGACCCAGTCAATGTGAGGGAGGGTTGACCAAATGCTCAAGACTCCCTTAATCAAGTGATTTTGGAAATCTTTTTATTAAACACTGTGCATAATGAAAAGTTAATGGTTATATATATAAAATAATGTAAATTTATTTGGTAAAGCTATAGTAAAATGGTGTCATGGAAAAGAAAATTATTAAAACCGACTAAAGAAAGATGTGAAAAAATGCTAGAAAATGAGAAAGTTGATAGGAACTTTTTCCATTTAAATATTACTTACAATAGGTAAATAGGAACAATGGGAAAGAGTAGAAAGTATGAAAGCAGCAGTTTTAACACTTTCAGGGGCGTATGTTTATAAAACCACTTAATTTTAATTCCGAAACGTCACAATGGCACTAGGTGCTAAAATCTTTTCCATTTAATATGTATGTGAAATATAGCCTTTTTTCTTATTTCCAAATAAATTTGTTCTTAAATTCCGGTGCTAGCCCTTTATTTCAACATTTTTGTACTGAAAGTACTTTGAACCTTAAAGGTTTAAATCATGTTAATTATAAGTTAAGTGCCTCATGTAGCTGCAAAAGAACATAGCATCGATCGAAAAACTTTAGGAAGGTATGTAGACAAATTTTACCAGGGTGAATACAGTGAGATGAAGCCAATTATGTGACAACTACAGTTGTCACATAGTTGACATTATCATGTCGAGTGTCACAAAAATAGGACAAGGAGAGAAAAGAAAAGCTGGACAGTGGCTGCTAAATACGGACATAATAATATGAAACCCTATGAAAACGGCTTGTTTCTAACAAAATACTGCCTTAAATGTTAAAATTTCATTTTCCGAGGTGCACAATTATAC
Source organism: Maratus speciosus (assembly GCA_963932465.1). Lineage (NCBI taxonomy): Eukaryota > Metazoa > Arthropoda > Arachnida > Araneae > Salticidae > Maratus > Maratus speciosus. The sequence continues at coordinate 66,175,156 of OZ010789.1, forward strand.
CTGCTCAGACAAAATCCTGTTTAAAACAAAAAAAATTCTCTTCTGACTTGCGATTGCGTCTCAACAGGTTTATTTAAGCATCATATTTTTAAAAATATTTTTTTATAATAATTAAAGCATGTAGCATAAAGTTATTTTGATTTTTTTAAACTGATTTTATGTTTCTTCACAAATATTGCGATATAAAACAAAGTGGTTCAAGCCTGCCATATAGTAGGTCAACCTTCCCATATGTGGGGAACCTTGACCCTTTTACTTCATGATTAAAATAATCATTTTTAAAATTACTTATATGTTACACTTATGTAGTAATTTTATTTTGATAACTGATTGTATAACGAATACAGTGATATATAAAACACTATTCTACGTTCAATATTTCAAAAATATAACAATCATTTTATAAAAAGTGGGTCAACCCTCCCTAGTCTCCCATACTTAGTTTGTTAATTGAGAAAGGTCTTTGTAATTCTACATGTTTATAAAGCAATTCATTGTTGTTACAAAAGCACTACACAATACACTCACCATCACAAGCAATGTATTTGCAGCAATATTGGTCAATGTAAGTACTACATAATATAGGCATAACTAATTCTAGATGTTTCTAGAGAAACTCTACTCAATACAAAGGTACCTCTCAATACAGTTTCAATCACAAGTCAAGTACTTGACACAACCTCGAACCTAACCCAACATAGGCATCACCTTATATAACTACATCTATTTCTACATATTTGAAGAGCAACTCTTGTTCAAATAAAGGTACTATACAACATCGTCTAACCTAACTCATCATACATTGTAAAAAATTCCATCAAATTTCCCTTATCTGGAAAAGTAAAATATTTCCTCAAACGAAAATATAAAATAACCTAATCCGCGTTACTCCGAAAAGAGTTCTTTGTCTTTAGATCCATCAGAAACTATTAGATTTCCAAAATGTAAAGACTCATTTATAAAAACAAAGTTTTTTTTCAGCAATTGTCTTTTGAAAACGTTTCCGAAGTTTCCGAAAGTTTTTATAGTGTACTAATCAATTTTCTCAAACTGCAAATGAGTTATTCTGATGCTATCAATTTCCAAGTAAACTTATTAATGTTCAAGAAACATGTTTTACAAACAAACATGATAAATTATCAGCCTTAAAATTAACATTAAAAATAATTCAATTATGTTACTCATGCATGTATAAATTCACTTACGCTGCTAAAACTGTTTAATTGAGAACTGATAGTATCCTGAAAACCGATATTCCTGTTTATTAAAACTGAATTATTCGCTGTAAAAACTTCTCAGAAACGGTTCCAAAAGTCAGTGGCAGTAAAAGAACAGTTTGTTTTTATAAATCATACTTTAAGTTTGAAAATTATAACAGTTGATGAGGTTTCCAAAGATAAAAAATGATTTTTTCAGTCCTGCGGAACTTTGGACAAATTACTGTTTATTTTCATACGCGATTATATTATACATTAAAATTAAGAAATATATTTTTTTTTCACAGTGTAGGTGCTATAAAATCGATATATAATTAATTCAACATATTTTCAGAACAACTCTTTCTCAATACAATGCTACTACTTAATATAATTTCCATTAAAAGCGGTGCTATTGTGCTGAAGTTGAACCTAACTATCGACTACTCTTTTAAAAAATCAGATGTGCATTTTTTACCCATTTCTGCTTAAAATCGATATGTTACTTGCAGTTGAAAATAAGGCTATTATAGAGGAAAAGAGTTCAAGAAGAATGATTTGTAGACACGTGGCGAGATGAAAGCGGTTGTGAAAAATTGAGTTCAACAGTGCACACATGATGTTCATCAAAGACAATTAGAGAGTTAACTTTGACGTTTATGCAATTACATTGCATTTTATGAAGATTATATTGAGTGGTAATTTGTTACTGAGATTTATTACTTGATAAATTTGTAGAACTGGAACAACGTATAGCAAATACTGAAATACTTATGCCCATTCTCTCTTACTGTAGGTACAAATCTTGTATTTAATACTAAACATTATTGCGATAGCAACTCAAAAAAGTGCAATGGAATGAAACTTTATTTAAAGAGTGTATAATAAGTCCAAAATTTAGAATAAATGTTCATTTTAATTAGAAAATATTATAGTAGTTATATATATGGATAATAGATATATATATAAATAATAAATAGATAAATATATAATTATATATATATAATAGTGTAATAGTTATTATAATATAATATTTTTTTAATATGCATGCAGGAATCTTAGCTACATTTGCATACGGAATGAATCCAACCGGAAATACTATTATGAGTATAAGAATACCCTTGCTTAGACATTAAAAAGTGGGTCGGATGTAAATAGAACTCCATGACGAATTGTAGTTGAAAGAATGACGCACTAGGAGGACAATAATATTTTTTTATATGAATTAAGACGATTCTTCTGAAGATTTAAAACAAAGTGAGAAAAGTGAATGTAATACTTGTCAAAATATGATGTTGCTCCCTTTTACGTTGTAGTTCAGCGACGATGAAATTAGGTTAACTAATTAGCACTTTATGTTATGTCTTCGTCTTTTTTGTAAATAAATGTAAATGTGCCTATTAAATCAAGCTGAATCATTGTGTTGCAGCTTCTACCTACATATATACTGCATTAGAAGGAAAAAGGAAACGACATTCTTCTTTTATAAATGATGACAAAGAAAGTATGCGTTTATTCAGAAATATTATGTTAATACACACTAGTGTTAAAGGTCTTCCAGTTGGTCATAGAAAACTATGTATGTTCAACGTGTATTTTTGCTGAAAAATAAAATAAAAATTATTATTAGACAACAGTCTAGATATATATATATATCTTTAACACCAGCTGTGCACATATACACCGAGGACAGTCAGAATACAGCGATGTGTAAAATATAATTAATTCAGCTAGTGAGAGTACTATCATTCACTGTCAATTATAGTTCAAGATTTTTATTTTTGTTTTTTCATTTAAATAGATGATAATATATAGAAATAAAAGTGATAATAAAATGAGAGTTTACTCAATAAATGAGAGTGAATGAGAGTAATGACTTTATAACGAGCATGCGAGTGTACTATTTTTTTTTAAATTAATTTGCACTGGACAGTCAGAAAAACAAGATATGTTTATCGATTAAATACGTATTCTGTAAAATAAAATCTAATTCAACGATGATTTTAATAATTGGAAATAAAACATCATTAGAACAAGCACATTTTAAAAAAGAGATAGAACATTTTTTTTTCCCTCTCTACATGTGTAGAGATTAATTCACTAATGAGTAGAGACTAATGAGTAAATTAATTTCCCATTGTCGGGATAGCTATTTTTTGTTACGGGCGAAGACAGCAGATAATTAGTTAATTATTCTCGAAAATATGTTTCTGTCCTCTACCTATTATATTGAGAAAAAAATATCTTCTTCTGCAAAAATCTAATTATCAACCATGATCGACATTTACAGTGAGCTCAAGTGCTTGCAATAAAATATCCGTGTTCCAAAATATTACTTTCTTTTTATTCGATGAAAAGAAAACTCAATAATTTAGTTCACAGCAGAGATTTTTAAATACAAGTTTGAAATAATAAAATATGTGATATTTATCATGTTAGGGTTATTCCACTGAAAATGAGCAAGTCAGCTGTGGCTGACATGTCACAGATTTTAATAAAAATCAGTATATAAGTAGATTATAAACTATTTACCTGGTTTCCCAAAAATGACTGATGGATTTTAAAATTCAATAACTTGCAAAGTATGACAGATATTTAAAAAATTCTTGCAGGAGGGATATGTATGATGCCCGGAGTTTTTTTACTGTGATTCTTGATTTTAGTTCGAATTTCAAACGATAGATGGAGCTGACAGCGATTGACTCTCAGTCGAGGCCGAAACTGACGTCAATAAACATTGATGCGAAGGAAAGAGATTTAAGCTATGGAGTGGGTCTCATTCGCCAATATGATCTTGCTCTTAGGGCCCGATTCTGAACTCATTCGATATGATTTCAATGGAGTGCTTTGTTGCCATGGAAATAACAAATTCTTCGATAGTGGAATACATCGTTAAGAACCGGGCATGAATTTAAGAAGTAGTATTCAAGTTTGCAGGCAATTTTACATTGATGAAGTTTTATTTTCCCGGATTAAATTACTTTTCATGGTCTGATTTAAATAATTTTTTATGCATCCTATTTTAAAACTAGGTGAAAAGATTTAGTATTTTTTGTTGTTAAAAATTTCATAACATTTGCTACATTCTAATAAATTTTAGATCTTTTAAGGGGTCTCAGGACTCTTAAAATTGGAAAAAATGAAAAAAAAAAGGATCATTTTCAACATTTAATATTTTAAAATGCATATGATTTAAAAACACAATTTTAATTGGGATAAAAGATATAGGCATGTTCTTTCCTTTCACGTATTTTTTAAAAATTCAAGATGCAGAATTAGTATTTATAGGGTGCTCCAAACTGTCAGATATTTGTCGAGCAGAAAATTGGTATGACAGATTACGCGCAGGATTACAAAATAAATTTTGCCACTAGAATTACTTTTGATGTTTCTAATTATACTTTAGATTACAATAATTACCCTGAACCTAAATAAAATTGTATTTAAAGCATTTTTATATTTTTAATACAAAGTTGTACTTAGCTAATACAAATTTTGGAAATTTCAACAGTATAATCACCTAAAGAAAAATATATATATTTTTTTTTTTAACAATAAAAAGGAAATTTTAGGTTCAGTTTATGCAGACTGACATGAAATATATATATTTTTTTAATTTCATGAAAAAATATTCATAAGTTTTTGAGATATCCTGCGCGTTGTGCCCAAAAACGTCATTTAGAGAAAAATGACTTCAAAACTTCGTAAATGACTCTTCAGCTATTGTGCGGGTATAATTCTAAAAACCATAACGTCCGTTCTAACTGGAAGTTCAAGGAAATAGGGGAGACTGGGGGAATGGGGCCACCCCGGCTAGTTTAAAAAATAACGGCAGTTTGAGATAGTGAATGCGCCTGCATTATAGCAGCCAACAATAGAATCAGTGCCTAGAGTGAGAGTGATTTTGTTGTACGTCCTTCGTTTGTTCTAGTGAAAAATTTAGTTATCATCTAGTTGTTTCTTATTGTGGAGCCTCAAATGAGTAGAGGTAAACACCTTTTATATTAACATTAAGTACTTAAGATAATATTACCCTTAATCTACATGCATTCGCCGGCATTTTGATGCAATTTGTTGAACAAGTTCGGTTCTTCTTTCGGTTGGTTGTATTGGGTTTTATGGCGCAAAAACCCTTTTGGGACATGCTGCGCCAAAGGTTCTTCTTTCGCCTTTTCTGGGGTATTTCTGCTAAATTGTCCTCTCTGGGTAATGCTGTCACCATGATAAAGGGTGACTTTTGCAATTTCAGTTAAATTGTAAGCTTATCATAAAATCTAGCTTAAAATAAATCTAGCTTAAGGAACATTGTAATTATTTATTATTCTGCTAAATTACATTGCTTTCTAAATATTTTCACTAGGTTATGTGTCCTAGTATCCATTTTATGTATTTACTAGGTCATTAAAGAGTGGCGTCATTACCCCGATACAGTGGCGGAATTACCCAGTATCCTGGGTAATACCGCCACTGTACAGAGGTTGAAAGGTTTTTTCTTTAAATTATTATTCGTGCTTATTTTACAGTTATGATTACGGCTAAATTTATACAGATAGCAAAGATCAGGATTCAGCTTTAGAATTTTTACTATTAAAACATAAACATTTTTTTTAAGTGAAAAAATTTAAATTTCCTTAAGGTGTCGCCATTCCCCCGGTCTCCCCTAATTACATCAAAATGTTCAGAAAAGATAGTAGTTTAACATCTAAGAAAATTAAAATATGGAAGAACGAAAATTGGATGGAAGAACGAAAATTGGGAAAGACCACTTTTTCGTTGGGATGATGTGCAGAAGTGGAGACATCTGGTCACAGAATTATTGCATCAGTTTCAATTTTAGTGAATTTCAATTAATAGAATTTTCAATAAAATTTTGAGCAATCATTATGTCAGAACTTACAAAAATATTTTATTTGGGTAATGTGCAGAGCGGAGCCATGTGTTGACAGAATTCAGATTTTTTTCAAAAATTTTATAAGCTACTTTGGTCCGGATACCAGTATCTCTGTGGTATGTCTTTTTTCTCCTAATTGGTAGATCATGGAATCGAATCCAAGGAGAGAAAGATTTGAAAAAAAAAATGGATATCTTTACTTTTTAATATTTATTTAAAATGTGAAAAATGTTTGAATAAAAAAATTCAAAGCTTTTGGTTTTAAAATTTAATTAAGCTAAAAGAAACCCCTTTTTAAAAATCATTGAGCATTTATAATAATAATTCATAAATCATTTTTTTTTTAAATTGTAGAGGATAGTTTGAATGAAAAAATACAAAGTTTCTATTTTTAAAAACTTAATTAAGTTTTAAAAAATAATTTTAATCTTAAAAACTCGTTTTTATTTTTTTATCATTGAGCACAGAAATATAGCGCAGCTTCTAGCGATAGGATCTGAAGTATTGGAAAGGAAAACAGCATCCAAAATACTTTTGCTTTGACGTTGATGATATGACTTATCATCAATTCCTAGTAAAAAAGAAATAATTTAATGCATAATTTCTGTCTCTAAAACTTTGTTTACAAAGAAAAAAAATATATGTGTTGCGCTAAAACCAAATTATTAAGCCGTGATTTAAAAATAAATGAAAAGTGCAAAATTATTTTTTTATTTATAATAATTCAGGTATAAACAATAATACCAAAATATTATGCCATGAATTATAAATATAAAAAAACAAATAAAAAATACAAAATTATTTTTCTAAATATATGCATTTTGACGTAAATAATTATATGGCATTAAAAATTGAATTTAATAAAATATTTTAATAAGTTCTTATGTAATGATTTCTAAACTTTTTATTGAAAATTCTATTACTGAATTTTTCTAAAATTAAAGCTGATACAATAATTCGGTGACCACATGTCTACACTTCTCCACATCACACCAATGAAAAAGTGGACTTTCCCAATGTACGTTCTTCCGTAGGGAGCCATCTAGGAATGAGACGCTAGAGCTCAGGATTTCAAAGCATAGTTTACAAGTATTGCGATTACAGCGCCATCTGTTAACGGTTTTTGCAACTAAATGTTGAAAATTTGTATAACATTTTTACAGCTTAGCTAATAATCAAACCGTTTACCGCATAATTCTATTGATCTTTGTTTTTGGGATATTTAATTTTGAAATCGGGGTCTTATTCGCTGGACACCCTGTATTACCTTTTTAACATGCAATATTGAAAATTGTTTTAGCATATCAAGGACTTATTATGATATGCTAAACACATGCACAGACATGGATCTTTATGTCCGTGCAATAACTGTAATGTCTGACCTTTCCTTCATTTTTTTTTTTTTTTTTTTTGGCCTATCAATAAGAGGAAAAATTACGATTTTGTCATTTTTTTAAAGTTTATAAATTTTTTAAAGGTAAAGGAAATACATAGCAACTTAAAAACTTTAGCAATTCGACCTTAATATGTAACACTACACCAGGCATGAATGTCACAGATGTTTTTGAATTCCTTTAATTTTTATGTTTTTAATTTTCTCAAAATTGACGAATTTTCAATTTTTACAACAAATTTAAGATTAATCACGACGTTACCAAATTATTATTACTAAACTAGGACTTCCCTCAGAGGGATTAGTCTGAGCGATATTACTGAGAACATAGATTTAATAATAACATGTGGAAGCAACGAAAATGAGATGTTATCTTTAATTGTCCATATACTGCGAAAAATTGAAATGATGAAAATAAACGAATTGTAGAATTACAAAATCTTATATATAAATTCGTATACACTGTTTAAAAAAATGGGAAATCAAACCATTCAAGACAGCCATGCATGGATATAAATTTGAAAGTACGCAATATATTAAAAGTAAAATAGAAAATGAAACACTAATTTACTTATATCGGAATTTTAACTGTATAAAATGATGTCAAGAGCATAATCAGACGCTCCGCACCAATTTGAGTAACTTTAAATGACAAATATATGATGTTTAAAAAGAATGGACTATACTTTATATGGTGTGTGCTCCCCCGGAATAGTTAATATTGTACAATATCTATTTTCCACGGATGCAATGAGGTTGTCGATAACATTTAAGGAATTCTCTTCTCAAAATCTAATATAGTATCAAAGTACCGAATACATGAAAAATGGCATCCAATGCTTCGTTAGAGTGTGTTTTAGATATGTTCGATCGGATTTAAATGATGAGTGTATGCTGGCCACTACATACGCTGTATTGTTTTGCTTTCAAACATATTCTGCACAAGTTGAGCTGTATTTGGCATGTATTAAATAAAAGAAATCGGCAATGATTACAACGTAAAATATGACACAAGATCTGAATATATCGTCTGCATAACTTTTGAGCTGTCAAAGTGTCATTTTAAGTAATTTACAAATCCATACATATTTATTCAGCAAATCATGCAAGCTAACATACGCCAATATGAACCCGATTACAAAATTTCACCAGAATAAGTTAATATATTACAAATCTACTAATGATAATTGAGAATATGAACTTATGATAAAATGTCTAGAAAAATGAATCAGATAAAAAATTCATATCACATTTAAAACGGCACTTCCCTCTGTTAGAGGCCTTGGCGAGAGAGAGAAAAGCCTAGAGAAGGAACACTTTAACAAGTACTTTCGGGCAACCTACTCACTGTTTCATACAGGTCTTTATTCAATATTTACACAATTTATTCAATGCTAGGTGGATATCTATCAGTTTTGTTGCATTTAAATCGCATGTTTTGCGGAGGAAATGCAGCATTATGAAATATTTAAAGTTGCTGTACCTAATAATTCCAAATTAATGGTAATTGAGATCGCTTTCCGTTAATTTCATCTTTTTAAATTTTAAATTTTTTAGAAACCATTCATAGAGACAATTGTATATTTTAAAACTAACCCGAAGCAAAATTTCAAGATTTTGGGCTCAGCAGTAACAGAGAAATAGAAAATTTTTGAAAGTTTTTTGTTTCTGCACTGTTTTGTAATTCTAAGTAAAATTTACATTTTTAGAAATTGTTCTATTGCGAGAATTTACGTCATGATAAATACAGCCATGTCGATTTTCATGTTTATATTCCTAACAGTTCCATGTTCTTCGTTACTTAGATCATCTTTAGATCTTTTTCCGCTTTGTTTAGTCTTTCTATTTTTTAGAATTCGTTCTACAACGAGCATTTACATCTTATTAATTACTACCATGCCAAAGTTCTAGTTTCTAGCACCAACAGTATCCCAAAAATTTCAGTATTCCAAATAAATCATAGTTTAGAACCTTTCTAGAAATTTTTACGTTTATCCGTCAAATTGAACCTTTTAGAGAGCGTTCATTACGAGTATTTACATCTTAAAAGTAACTACCGCACCAAATTTAAAGTTTCTAACCCAATCAATATCGCAGAAATCACAATTTTAGAACTTTTTTGCTCCTGCAGTGATGTAGGTTCTTGCACTGACATAAAATAGTCTTTTTTCGGAGCAGAGATGGCCACCAACATTTTTTTAAGTTGGCTATGTAGTTTCAGAGATAACACCTCACAAACGAACAAGCATTAATAATATTATATACTTTATAATATTATAACGCTTTATAATATTAGCATTAGACGTACAGATACAAAAGCCATTTATCTGTTACAAACTAAAGTGCCGGCGTTGCCCAGAATTTGAAGGATGTTTGTTCTGAAAAATCAATTTCAAAATTTAACATACAACACAAAACAAACATTAAAAAAAGCAGTCGAAATGTTGTTGAATGAATCATATGAAAACGCTATATAAAAATGTACAAATGCATATAACAGACGCAAAAGAATACAGCTATAAGTGAACTTATTTCAATTTATAATTGGAGCATTGATGTTAAAATGCGTCAATATTTCCCAAATCGGGTTCTTATAATGCTTCAATACATCTTTCACACTCATATGACTTATACTATATCCACCATGCCCTTTATATTTCAAATATGACGTAATATTTTCCTCTTTCACTTGGAAACCTTGAAATAGAAAAGTTATGAAGTTATATTCACTTTCATTTAAATTCGTCAAACCATTTATTTCATTTTCATATTTCACGTGAACATCTTGCAATAGAAAAGTTATGACGTAATATTCACCATTTTTTTTTTAAATTCGGCAAACTATTTATTTCATTTTCATTTTTCACGTGGAAATCTTGCAGTAGAAAATTAATTGTTGTAGTAATAATTGTATTGCGTTTTTTAATTGTTGGCAACTGCTATAAAGAAAAATGTTTAAATTTGATAAGAAATTGCTGGTAAATTGGTGGTTTTTTATTAATTAAAAATTAACTATAAGTTATTTCGATTCCGGATTACTTTAGTTGTCTCGGCCATGTTTTAATACACATGTACGTATCTCTTCACAATTTTGGCTTCCAAATTGTGGATTTTTTATAGAATTACAAACAGACAGATAGACAAGTTTTCATTTTTATATATCTCTCTATTCTATAAAAAGTAACTAACGCTGTCACCGCCGCCGCCGCCGGTTTTGAATTTTTTGTGACCGGAGGTCTTTCTTCGTTAATATTAAGAAAACTATTGCATACAAATATATGAAAATCGGTGGTATTATAGCGAAATGTTTGATCAACAAACTAATGCATACAGTTTTCAAATCGAAGAATTATTTTAAGAGATATTTAATGCTAAAGTTGGACAAAATCGTCCCATTAAATAAAAATTATAAGAGCAAAAGCTATAAATGGGAATTTAATCATTTTTAGATCCTTTTATTCAATAGATGATCCCGGTCTGCAGATTTCATTAATTTTTTTTATTTGACTCATTTTGTGAGGTTTTATTTCTATTTTAAATTCAAATATTCAGCATTTTGACAGATATTTTTTTACATATTTTAGAAAATGGTATTAATTTAAACTGTTGACAACTGTATAAACAGCGCAAACAATAATGTTTGCTTTAAATAAAAAAAAAGTTATTTACACGTTACTATTATAAACAGAAAAAAACCTTCAAATTAGAATTAAATAATTAGGTATAAAAAGCAGGCACTTATTGAAAATTACGCCATAAAAACCATATTTACATGTGAATTTTAAAAGAGAAAGGATATTGTAAAATAAATTCATTAACACGCGTTAGAAATCTGAAATAGAACAAATTACGTCACATTACACTTATTATGCAAAATGAACAAAAAATAGTATTGCAAAGCACTTTAAATTTAAAAATTGCGCGAGACAAAATATTAGAGGTTAAATATTAGATTTTTTCAAAATTTTATTATTTGTCGTTTGATGTGACGTGTTCAGCTATAAGTATGCAAATTTTTGTGTTTCCAACATAATTAGGGGCTGAGTTAGAAAAATTACTTTAAATACACAAGTTAGAGCCCAGAGGGTTAAATATTATACTTTTTCAAAATTTTAATATTTGCTGTTTGATGTGAGGTATTCAGCTATAAGTATGCAAAATTTCATGTCTCCAACTTAATTAGGGGCTGAGTTAGAAAACTTGCTTAAAATACACAAGTTAGAGCTCAGAGGGTTAAATAATAGACTTTTTCAAAATTTTATTATTTGTCGTTTGATGTGAGGTGTTCAGCTATAGTATACAAAATGTCATGTCTCCAACTTAATTAGGGGCTGAGTTAGAAAAATTGCTTAAAATACAGAAGTTAGAGACCGGAGGATTAAATATGACTTTTTCAAAATTTTATGATTTATCATGTTATAGCAAGTGTTCAGCTATAAGTATGCAAACTTCCATGTCTCCAACTTAATTAGGGGCTGAGTTAGAAAAATTGCTTAAATTACACAAGTTAGAGCCCAGAGTGTTAAATATTAGACCTTTTTCAAAATTTTATTATTTGTCGTTTGATGTGAGGTGTTCAGCTATAAGTATGCACAATTTCATGTCTCCAACTTAATTAGGGGCTGAGTTAGAAAAATTGCTTAAAATACAGAAGTTAGAGACTGGAGGGTTAAATATGACTTTTTCAAAATTTTATGATTTATCGTGTTATCGCAAGTGTTCAGCTATAAGTATGCAAACTTTCAAGTCTCCAACTTAGGGGCTGAGTTAGAAAAATTGCTTAAAATACACAAGTTAGAGCCCAGAGGGTTAAATATCAGACATTTTTAAAAATTTTATTATTTGTCGTTTGATGTGAGGATTTCAGCTATAAGTATGCGAAATTTCATGTCTCGAACTTAATTAGGGGCTGAGTTAGAAAAATTGTTTAAAATACATAAGTTAGAGCCCAGAGGGTTAAATATTAGACTTTTTAAAAATTTTATTATTTGTCGTTTGATCTGAGATGTTCAACTATAAGTATGCAAAATGTCATGTCTCCAACTTAATTAGGGGCTGAGTTAGAAAAATTGCTTAAAATACAGAAGTTAGAGACCGGAGGGTTAAACATGACTTTTTCAAAATTTTATGATTTATCGTGTTACCGCAAGTGTTCAGCTACAAGTATGCAAACTTTCATGTCTCCAACTTAATTAGGGGCTGAGTTAGAAAAATTGCTATAAATACACAAGTTAGAGCCCAAAGGGTTAAATATTAAGCCTTTTTCAAAATTTTATTATTTGTCGTTTGATGTGAGATGTTCAGCTATAAGTATGCAAAATTTCATGTCTCCAACTTAATTAAATTAGGGGCTGAGTTAGAAAAATTGTTTAAAATACACAAGTTAGAGCCCAGAGGGTTTAATATTAGACTTTTTCAAAATTTTATTATTTGCCGTTCGATGTGTGGTGTTCAGCTATAAGTATGCAAATTTTCAAGTCTCCGACATATATAGTTTCTGAGAACGGGCCCTGTAACAGACGGACAAACAGACAGACAAAGGAGTGACACAGGTAGGGTTTCGTTAGATGAACGGAACTCTAAAAACATGCTGCGGATGATTGAAACAACATCCTAAAATTACATTACCATCAGTGATCTACCAATCCCGAATTTAGTTTATATTCGTTTCATATATTCTTATTCTTTTGTGCGGCCCTATAAAATAATTATCACTATTATATACAGTAAAACCCCTGAATAGCGGACACCCCGAGAATGCAGAATTTGTCCTCTATTTAGAGGTGACCGCTACTGAGAGTAAAACATGTACAGTTATTTAAGAGTTGATAATCGAAAAATGTCCGCTAAATAGAGATATCCGCTAATCGGGTGTGTCCGCTATGGAGGTTTTACCAGTAAAACTTCTGAATAGCGAACACCTCGGGAGGGCAGAATTTTTCCTCATTTGGAGGTGTCCTCTACTGAGAGTAAAAAATGTACAGTTATTTAAGGGTTGGTAATCGAAAAAATGCCCGCTAAATAGAGGTGTCCACTAATCGGGTGTGTCCGTTATGGGGGTTTTACTGCATAATAATATCATCCTTTACAAGAAAATTGCATGCTGTATGATAGACAGACAGACATCCAGAGAAAGATAACCTCCCGGATCAATAAACACTCATGTCTTTTGTTTTAATCATCCAAAATTGTATGTCATACAACATGCCAGATTTTATACAACAGGCTAAAAACGGTCACCGTGGTACGGAATACTGTATTATTATTTGTTTGCCCACCAAAACTGGTTGCCACGGATTGTTGCAAGGTTTGTGATCACGTGGTTGAAACTGATCTATTCAATATTACTGCGTGCGTATTTTTTTTTATTTGCTCCATGTGTTCAAAACAGTTGTCTACGAAAACGTCAACCGGTGAAAGTGACGCACACCAACTTTCTGTGACGTATGCAGATAAATTGTGCTTTTTTTAAGAGTTTTTTCTATATAATTTTTAAACAGTTTGGAACTTATTTTTCATAGTAGGTGCATTCAGTAGGCGACCGTCATAGGTACCTTCTGGTGCAATCAGAAACGAAATCCGACAAATATTTTTTGAGTTATGCTTGACGAAAAGTTTTTATTAGGCTTTTTTTTTACTAGGACATGGCGTTAATATCCATCGTAGTAGTAAAGTGTCCGGACAGTAATATTTCGCTGAGTATTAGCCTTCGCTTCGCTCAGACAATAAATTTGAAGATAATTTTCTAGAGATTACAATATTACGAAATGATTTAATTTATGTTAAATAGTTTTCAAGATACGCACCTTGAAATTGCAACTTTGAACGATTGTACACATGCCATTCTATGTCACAAGTTTTTTAAATGTCCAGAACTTTCAATTTTTTTTTTTCTGTCGAAATATTTTGCAATGCTCTATTTGAATGTGAATTGAATCTGTGTATCAAATATTATTAAAATTGGTTATTACGCAGCCACAACTTTTTAAAAATTTTTGCTCATTTTATGTGGAATGACCCGTTATCTTATAATAAATTAATTTTTAGATAAATATATAATAACAGATTTATTCTCGTAAATAATTACGCAAAACTAAGAGATGTAAAAAAGCACGAATATGAGTGACTAATAAAGTAATTAAAATATTATATAGCTTCGTATAAGAGAAAGGAAGAAAACTTTTTTTTTGCATTACATAAAGTATTTATAAATGGATTTAAGATGGAATGGAATAATTTATTTTGGTATTTACTGTAAAAGCACTCATTTTCGCGAGACGTAATTTTCGCGAAAATGAAGCTATCGGTGACTTCGCGAGCTGAAAATTTCGCGAACTGAACCGAAAGTTCAAAAATTTCGTAACTACCTAAAATAGAACCCCTTTTGTATAAGTCATTTTAAGAAACTTCCTTTTGTCCGAAAAGTTCTTCGCTCCCCCCCCCCCCTTTCTCCTCATCTCTCTAAAAATGAATGGCTTCAAAGAAGCCGGTATAAATATTGTAAGTGAATGAGCTCCATTTTATTAGTTGTATTATTGTTTTCATTCAATAAGTAATTGTATATAATTCAAGAAATAATTGTAAGTATTCAAGAAGTTTTTGTACTTATTTCTTATTTAAGTAACTGTAATCATTAAATTTTGGTTAAGGGTAAAACTTTTGATTTTTTATTATTATTTGAGGCGAAAAATTATATTTCGCGAGGCTTAAATTTTCGCGATTACGACGGTCTCACGAAAATCGCGAAAATTAAAGCCTCGAGAAACTCGCGAAAATAAGTGCTTTTACAGTAAGAAGATTCGTAAAAATAACTCTCATAAACTTTTATCTATTGTCTTCCGAAGACTTCATTCATATCATCTGTGACATTTTTTTCAGAGTAGCCAATTTCATTTAGCATAAGAATTTGGGTACTTTATTTGTAAACATTTTTGAGAGTTTTTTTTCCCTTTTTTAAGTAATCAGAAGTTTAATCCGTTACTAGTCGAAACAATATAATAGGGATCTTTAACTTCGTTTGTTAGAAAACTTTTTCCACCGCAGATTTTGAAAGATAATCTTCGCTTAATTTAATGGTCAAACTTTTCTGCTGTTATAGGTCCACCTATTTCGGATCTTTAAATATCGCGCCCCCATACAGCTCCGTACATCCTGTATGCCCTTACTTCAAGTACAGTTTTAAATGTGTGTTCTAATATCAGATAGGGATCTTCAACATTTTTTCTTGAAAAAGTTTTATGCTGCAATTTTCAAAGATAATCTTCACTTTACTTAATGGTCAATTTTTTCTGCTGTTAAATATGACAAATTTCTTAATTCAAAAGTAGTGGCAGCTTGATAGTTAATTTAAGCATTCGCAATTATTTTTTACCGTTGCGTCAAGTGTTAACTTACATACTAACATACACGTACACGTTTAATAAAAATTTATTTGCGACAAAATTTTCTTTACATTAATAATTTTATTTTGCTTTTTATAGGCACACTCATTCTCCAAATTAAACATACTTTAAACATATACTTAGTAAGTTGTTTTATTACATAAAGAATTTAACCTTTAACTGATGTGACTAAAATATGCATACATCTGATTTGATGCGGTCTCACAGACCACTCGAATAAAATTAATTAAAAATATAACTTAAATGGTTGAATTTGCTTAAATTTTGTCCTAACAAAATCCTTGTACTTTTCTTAAGAGCATGAAAATTAAATTGCATGAAAAAAGTATTTAATTCATATTATTTAACTTCAGTTTAGAAAAAAAATGACTTATTTTTAAAAAATGAACGGCAGTTTATTAATTTTGCTAATTAAATATAAAAATTAATTTTGCACAAAATTTTTTACAAATTATCTTTGCCAAAAAGTATGAAAATTGAGATACAGTATTTATTTTACAAAAATATTATTTACGCTACGAATATGCAAGAGTCGAAGTACATCGTCATGCAGTCATCACATATTTTTCGTTGTGCATTCAATGTATACTGACTTTTGAAATGAATGACACTTATGGGATGTTTTTCTCTAAACTGTTCTTTCCGAAATAAAGCATCTGTTGAACTATTTACATTTTCACCATCGGAAAGTTCAGAATTCTTATCGTGCTCTTATTCATCAATAAAATCTGCATCGTCAGAACTTTCGACATCGGAATATTCTTGATCTGACCAGTTGTTAATCATAATACCTTCATTTTCCTTCTGACTGAGGAAAGTACAACGTTTCCGAAGTTGCTGTGCCATCATAACAAAAATAAATAAATAAATAAATAAATAAAAAATAAAAAACTAAAGAAAGGGAGAAAATAAAGTACAACTAATGAGAGTGTTCTACTACATTTTTAAATAATTACACAACTGATGTGATAAAGGTCTAACAGACCTCAGCGTAACAAATGATGCGTTTAAAATCCATCCACAGAAATTCCGTTTTATGTGTGACCTTGGCAAGCTGCCAGAAGAAGATACTGCTACGGGCAAGTAATATTCACACATATTCACTGCCGGAGTTGCACAGTTGAAGATTATTCCAACAGAGCGAAAAATGTCCAGACCAGGAATCGAATCTGGATACTTGGCGTGTCATGCCAATGCCTTACCTGTTAGGCTATCGGGACGATACCTGGCTGACATAATTCACACTTACTTGTTGGGCTTGGCTGCGAACTGCAGCGCTAGTTTCATTCATCCGAGCTATAACTATAGCATTTACATGATGAAAGTGTATTTTAACACGGAAACTCCTCTATACCATGTCATTAGGTCATAATGAAGGGAACGGATATTTTTTCCAACTGGATTAAATCATATGCAGGGCTGGAGTAGCACAGTTGAAGTTTATTCCAAAAGAGCGAAAAATGTCCAGACAAGGAATCGAACCTGGATACTTGGCGTGATATTATGATAATATTCACACATTTAAGGGTTAGAAATGTTTATAGCTGGGAGTCGCAGAGTCTGTGAGACTGCGTCACATCAGTTAAAGGTTAAATGCACATAGTGAAAAAAATTATAAAAATATTGCCTCATTAATTTCTTTGTCGAGTGTACTTTGTGTCGGTAAATGTTAAAAAAGTGGGAGGGGGGGGGGGGCTTTTTAATATTTTAGAATTAGTAGTTGGTTTTCCTTTCGAAGAAACTTTAAGCATTATAATTTTATACCCTTCAACACTATTACGGAAGTTATCGATATCCATTTTTAATGATGAAAATGTCTATCATTGCACCTCATTGACTTTTGGAAAAGAATGATCTATAAATTATAACTTTTATTTGAAATGCTTCAAATTTACTAATTATTTAACGGATTTATTAATAGAGCTTTAAGCACAATCCGGATACATGCTTTTATGAAGTGTGATAATTGTATCACTTTTGTCACAAATAGCTGGTAATTCGAGTTCCCTACTGTCATTGAAAGCTATGTCTAACCCACAATAAAATGGCTATAGAAAAAGTTACTCTCCAGCGAGACGTAGTAGTGTATTCTACATTAAGAATTCCTACATCAAAAAGTAAAAGAAATATGATCAAATCATTTGACAAAGTTATGAATCACTAACGGTAAAAATTTAGTTTGGAAAGGATTATTCTGTATAGAGATAAATTTGTTTTGCATATCAGAACTACAATTCGTACCTTTCCCTTTTATAGTTGATTGCAAATCAACTAAAAACTAAATAAATCTATAATATGGCTGATTTTTGTTGTTAATCTTATTTTGTTTTGACCTTGATCAAATCTTGTTTTTGCCGTATTCAAATGAGATTCAGTTTTCACGTAAACGTTCTTGGCTATCACACCCTGTAATGATGTGCCTTATTTTGCTGACATTAACCGCATATGATGTACGAAAGTGCAAACTTTAGTTTCAATATGCCTTGTTATGTATTTTTTATAAATGTTAATTTCATACATTTTTAATTAAAAAATCTTAAATTCCAGTTATTTTTATCTAAAAAAGTTATTTCCCCCAATATAGCAGATGCATGTTTGTTTACGTGGACTTTCGTTAATTAAAACTGCGCAGAACACCTTTCAGTAGGTAATCCCAAAGTTTTTCCCTCCCCAAATACCCATACACATGGAGTGTACTGACGATTTTGAGTAATATAGCAGGATATATAGAAAATTTAAAATTTCAAAAATCATACATAGGTATCGAAACCCAATTAATTATTATAGAAAAATAAGTTCACAAGACGAAAAAATCAATGTACCACAATATAAAAAATCAGACATGCATAATTTGTTTTATCAGTTACTCATTTTTCGTTTCAACCTGTTTATCCTTATTTTCTTGTACGTTTCCTTCTATGCAAAGAAAAACATATATAAGTTGCTCCTGCTGTGGGGTTCTATAAAAACTGTACATAGTTCACAACCCTTGTAAAAATATATACAAATATCAACTATGTCGTTAAAATATGTCATTTCGGCACACGATGCAGTGCTTTTTTAAAAATGAACAATGATCGATTCGTAAATAAAAATGCAGTAGAGAATTAAACAAGAATGGGGGAGATAATTTAGTTATAAGTATTTGTTATCAAAGTCAATGTTATCAGGGTAATTATTGGTGGTCATACAATGAATTAACATTTATGTCGCTGATGTTGATAATTGTGTTTGTTCGCATTTTTTTTTTTTTTGGGGGGGGGGATATTATTGTACAGCAAGAGTTATTTGGAATCCTTACAATTTTCAAGAAATATCAGACTCAACATATTGAATTTTGACCGCTATACAGGATCAGGATCACTCTGCCAGGGAGCCAACCAAAAATGGCATAGGCATGAACCCCTGACAGAAAAGTACCCTCTGCGACCTGCAAAACCACAGCTGGGGAATAGCCCAAGAAATACAATGACAAAAAAAAAAAAAAAAAAAAAAAAAAAAAAAAAAGTAAAACTTACAAAGAGCGCCCTGGCGCAGGAAAAGTGGTTAAAATAAAACAAAGATTAAAAATCAAAATTTATATTTTATAAACGAAAAATGCTTATTTAGTTCGTTGTAAATAAGTCTGAGTCTGTGATAATTTGATTTCGAGAGCAGTATGTTACGCATGTTCCAGCTAAGTGTCCGGTTACGGATAAAGTTAAATGAAGTAGGCATCAATGGACATTTACCAAACAGATAATGTTTGACATCACCGATGTTTCCACATAGGCATTTATCACTCTGGCGGTTTCCCCTTTTATAAAGATAACTAGGAAATGCCCCATGTGCAGATATAAAATAGGCATGGACTTGCGAGAAACACAAAAATGAGGTATCCACTTTTTAAATAATACTATGCGTGTCTCTACCCTTATCACTGTAAGACCATTCGTTCTGCCAAATTTTAATAATATTGCTTTTGTAGAACTGCTTCAGAAACGAAACAGGAATAGGAATGTTTATTTCAGCATCAAATGTACCAGTCTCAGTGACTGATTTGGCAAGGTAGTCTGCGCGCTCATTTCCGACGAAACCAACGTGGGATTTAATCCAGCCTATATTAATAGTTTTATTATGCAATAGTCGTAAATTCGTATAAATATTAAAAAGAATTTCGTCCGTTGGAAAAAGATTTTGAAGCGCTTGAACTGAGGACAAGCTGTCTGTATAAATGTGGAATACACTGTATGAGGAGTCTCTACACCACTCAATTGCGGAATCTAAGGCGGTAAGTTCAGCCTGGTATACCGTATTAAATAATTTAAGTCTAATTCTCTTCTCAAAGATAATATCTTCTTTCAAAAATACCACAAAAGCCGCTCCAACGCCCGTAGGCATCTTAGAACCATCTGTATATAAAACTGGGTGGTTGTACAAAGGGACCTTCTCAGTAATAGCACGTACGAAATTGACATGATGATCATAATAAAAGTAGGGATAGTGAAAAGTATAAACTTTTTTAATCAAACGATCTGTTGAAACATAAACATCTTCTATCCAATCTGAACCATCATTATTCTGAACTTCAAAACATAAAGCCAGTTGTTTTAATTCTACTTCGATTGGAGGAACTCCTGAAAGTACACAAAGTGCCTGTGTTGATATTGACCGATATGCGCGAATGATAGATAAGAGACATAGCCTTTGGCATGAGGATAAACGCTTAATTCCATGGCTCCGTAAATCATTAAACCAAATTTCGTAACCGTAAGTAATCTGTTTCTTTAGCACTGAATTGTACCAAATTTTTAGAAACTCAAGTGGTAATCCTTTATCACGAATTCTTGTCTTTTGGATATTACAAGTAAAATCTTTTATTTTATCGCGGGCCATATCGAGATGTTCCAACCAATGGAATCTACTGTCAAGATAAAATCCCAAGTACAGCAAATTATCCTTAACAGATATGCTCCTACCCTGGAGTTTAAAAATAGGTCGACGCTTTCTTGATATATATTTTCCAAAAAGCATTGAAGCAGATTTTCCAACACTAATTGACAGATGTAAACCACTACAGGCTGCAGCAAAGTGGGAAATGCTAGCATTGATGGTATTCTCAAGTGCAGGTCTTGTATCACTGCCTTCAACAATAACAGAGTCATCAGCATAAGAAATAATTTTTTGACTGTGTCGCTTATAAGTTTTGATAATCTTATCAGCAACAATGGTCCAAAGCAGGGGTCCTAAACAGGAACCCTGCGGGCAGCCCCGGAAGATTCTAAACCATCTTATGCCTCTAACAAACTTGAATCCTATGAGACGATGACTGATATAATTCTTTAAAGTCGTTTTTAAATACTCATAAATCGGAAGTTCATCAATTAATTCACCCAAGATAAACCAATCCATCTCATCAAAGGCTCCAACCACGTCAAAAGAGATGAGCGAACAATATTTGAATTCTGAAAGTGTTTCCTTAATTATTTTCTTTAGAGCTGCAAGAGCTGAAATTGTGCTGCGTGATTCTCTAAAACCATGCTGTCCATCATCCAAATATGACATAGATTCCAACATTGTAACGGTTCGGATCTTAACTATTCTTTCAAAAACCTTTGCAATGATAGGAAGAAGTGTTATTGGTCTATAAGATTTTGGTAACTTGGGATCACGGTTACGTTTGCGAAAAAATATTATAATGCCTTTCTTCCAGCATTTCGGGAAGTGACCAAACTTCAAACAGGTATTGAATAAAGAAATCATAAAAGCTGTAAAATTTTTACAAAGGTTCTTGATAATCAGCGCATCTATCTCATCGTAACCGGGAGCCTTATTATTTCCTTGTCGACTAATAGCAAAAAATAATTCTCTTTTAGTAATTGGAACAAAATCATCAGAATCTTCAAAATTAACATTACAGATATATTCAAATATATTCAGAGGAGGATTATTTACCTCAAAGTGCTCTGACATAAGATTTTCCGCAATATCATCATATGAATCAAAGACTTGAGAATTTTCAAGAGTGGTAAAAATTAAATCATTCTTAGATAAAGATTTTTTTGAAATAAATTTGTATAGACTTCCGTAAACATTGTCTGTCTTCTCACAAAAACCTACCCAGGCAGAACGCTTAGCTTTTCTCAGATTTTGTTTATACATTCTTCTGGCAGCTATATACTTTTGTTTATACTGTAAATTATCAATGTTTTTCATATACCGTTTGTACAAGGCATTAACCCTATTACGTTCTTTTCTAAGAGAACTGTCATACCAGTTTACAGTAGGAGTATGTTGTATAACACCACGCTTAAAACACTTCATCATAAGTACTTGTAATAAATCATTAAAATCCTCCATCCAAACATCTAATGAAGAAGAATTTAAAATTCTTGCTAATGAATGTGAAAGAACTGACAATTTGTCTGCAAAAAGGCTATTAAATTTCTTCATATTCTTATTTTTTGTTTTAAATCTGCCATGACTAATCTGTAACGGAGTAGAAGAGAGGGTAAATCGGATATAACGATGATCACTGTACGAAAAGTTTTTATCATCAACTGTCCAATTATCAAGTAACGAGAGAACGTCCAAACCCGCCAGGGTCAAATCCGGACGACCCTTCCTGTTATCTTGTACATAAGTATGTTCGGAATCAGGAGAGTTCATAATTGACAGATTAGTAATCATCAAGTACTCCAGAAGGACCTCCGCGCGGTCGGACTCTCTTGAATAGCCCATTGAAAGCAATGGCACATTAAAATCACCACCGATAAGCACTCTGTTACAATCAGAATAATGATGACACCAAGTTCTTAAATCAGCTTCAAGATTGCCTGAAGGTGCAGAATATAGCGAACCAATAATAAAGTAGCCGTTCTCAACTGTAATATTTATAAACACACTGTTTTCCAAACTAAGACTCTTCACACATGCATAGGTCTTAAAAGGACATACAATAGCAGCAGAACAAGAAGAAGACAAAAAACAAAGCCATTCAGGAGGCAAGCCAACGAAAGAACTATTAAAAATATAAGGGTCTTGACAGAGAGCAAAGTGGATGTTAAAGTTAACCATATAGTGAATAAGACCGCTATACAGAACTCATCTTTTATTAAATCTGCAAATGTTATCTGTAACTAATTTTAATATTATATTTGACATAAATGTTATTTAGAAGAGTAACGCACATTTAATTTTCGAGAATTATCGTTAATGTATTTTAAACTCCATAATATTATGAAATAAATGCGTTATAAAATCTCTCCATAAAAAAATCTCGACATGAAATATGTGAATATATTGCTTGAAAATTGTTCCTTCAAAGAAAATTAATTTACATTTTACTCCGCTAAAAGTCTTGAAAAAAGAACTTTCTTTTGAAGCCAGTTCGTTTTATGGCAACACATAAAATATTAATGATTATAAAAAAAAGTAATAAT
This sequence comes from Maratus speciosus, assembly GCA_963932465.1. Classification (NCBI taxonomy): domain Eukaryota; kingdom Metazoa; phylum Arthropoda; class Arachnida; order Araneae; family Salticidae; genus Maratus; species Maratus speciosus. Next base: position 66,198,459 of record OZ010789.1, read on the forward strand.
CCAAAAATAAAACACTTTTTATTATGATATTAAGGACTAAGAATAAAATTCTCCTAATGGCACGATAAAAAGGATAAAATTAACTGCCCATCATGCTTTATCTTTCCTCCCTTCCTATTAATTTTAAAGTAACTTTAAAGCTTTCCTTATAGCATTAGTATATTGTTGAAAATCATAAATCTGCTATATTGTCTTTCTATTTCTACCATCGTCAGTAGATTAAAATTATTTATACACCTAATTTTAAAGTATACTATCTTTAGAGATTATTTAGTACCAATACTAAAGAAGCTTTTCGATTTATTTATTGTATAAGTAATTTTTAGATGTATTATTCCATACTATAAAAGAATACTATCACATTAATTAAAAAAAAAAAAAAAAAAAAAAAAAAACAGTAGAAAAACTTTATCCGAAAAAGTACTAGGATCTTAGATTTAATTTTTCTCAAGTGAGAAAGCTTTAAGGAGCAATATATGATAGTGATATACATAGCGATGACATAATGCGTGACAACACAAAACATTTGAGACATCAAACAAAACCTACTATACATTTTTGAGTGTTACAGATAACGCTGCAACAGTTTAAAATACGTATTTTCAAAACGTGTCGCGTGGGCCATGGGTAAAACGTCAAAAATATTTTAATTGTTACTGTTATTTAGAATATTAAGAATGAAAAGTTTTAAGTAACAGATTATCAAATCATAAAAGGGGGCAGAGGATTGTACTTTGTGTCGATATATTTAAAAGAGAGAAACAATGTTTACAGAACGCAAATGTAAGTAATTTTAAACAACATATAGCTATTTCGAAGCCTCTAAGACTTCATCATCAGTGCTTATAAATTAAGCACTGATGATGGGACCTTACAGGCTTCCTGCTGTTACAGGCTATATGCTGTTTCAAATAACTTAGATTTGTGTTCTGTAACCGTTGTATCTCTCTTTTTAAGATTATCAAATCGCCTCAGTAAAAGGAATACATGACTATATACGATCCGCTCCTGGTTTTCTATCCTATGCGTATATACATTCCTTGTCTATGCTATTTAATTAAATCGACCGGGCAACATTAGGAATGAATAAATTATGGCCCTTGAGAGTGAAAGTTTGATTACCCTTAATTTAAAACAGTCTAACGATGTTTTATATGTTCCTTAACACTATTTCTACCTGTGTCAGATAACACCCTTTAAAAGATTTCGATTTAAGGTTTTTCATTTGGAAGTTTTATACGGAAACAATAACAAATCGTTTTTAAAACATTGAAGCATTTTTATGCTTATTACATTCAAAAACTGCTATCAAAAGAAACAAAAATGAAACTTTTAAAAAGGTGACAATTGACATCAAATATAAATAATTTCTACAATTCACGGAAATTTTCTTGTCAGCTGTGCTACCATTATCTTTCCGTTAATAGATGAATAGCCTTTTCTTTTTTCTCCGTTACAAAAGTTAAAATATACGTCAATTGAACATAATGGGGATAAAATAAAAGATGCATACAGTTGGATCGAACCAGGCACCTTAGTGTCACTAGACCAGTACTCTAACCACACGGCGACAGTTGCGCAGTAATGACACAGTTTGAAGTAACTATTTCTGCCGCAGATGGGTATGACTTCATTAATTTCTTTAAAAGGCTTTGCATTTTGAAGTTAATTTTGGGAAGATTTCGTTTTTATGAGATTGTGGCTGGGGTTTTAATATTTTAGTATAAAAATATTAATTATAAATATTTTTTCTGTAGATTGGCAGATTTAAAATATGAATATTATATTTTTATGAGAGATTTTTTTTCATTATCTATTTTAATTAAAATATCCATTTTAAAACTATTTCTAACAGTGTCAAATGACACCTTTTAGAAGACTTCGATTTTTGGTTTTCATCTGTAATTTTTAGATTGAAACAAATACAAATATTTTTTTATACATTGAAGACCTTTTTATGCTTATTAAATTCAAAAACCACGAACAAAATAAACACCAATCAAAAATTTAAAAAGGTGTCACTTGACACCGGTAGAAATAGTGTTAAATGTGTTCATTTAAAATCTATTTTAAATGCGAATATTTTTTTTTATAACTTTAAAAATGAATTTGTGAAAATTAAAATGAAAGAGAAAAATTTTAAATTTAAAATTATAGTTTATTTTTAAATTCGAAACTTTTCGTTTCTTTGTTGTTAGTTTATTTATTTATTTATTTTTAAAATTAAATTAGAAATCTTAATTTATAGACCCAGGAACTTTTATGCAGGCAGCTTTAATAATGACTTACTATTCAAAGTTGTCTGGTATAAATTCAGAATTTCTAAATTTAAAAAAAAACTCTTTCGAATCGGACGTACTATACTTGATTACCTAATATATGCCTTGATTCCCGTTCATTCCTAATGTAACGAGTATTATAACATAAATTTTTTTAATTCTGTTTTTTGCAAAATTTATCTTTCAAAAATAAAAGTTTCCCGTTGTTTAATTTGCATCATAAATACATAAAAGCACACTGGATATCTATCCATTCATAGCTAGTGACACAATCATAGCGACCTCTGGTGAAATTCTAACATTTGGAATATGGGTTTGCTTGTTGATTTCCACACTATATACTTCTAGCCACCGTTCTCAAGCGTACAATAACTGTTGCAAAATCACATGTAATACAGCTTGCATTGACGTACCAGTTCTTCTAAATATTGAAGTATTAATAATTTTTTAACAGTTTTGGCCGTAACTAAACGTAAATTGATCGTTAGTCAAGAAATTAAAATAAAAGATAAAACATTTTATGATGGTTGTACACGCCCTCTCACCTATAGAAGCGCCATCTGTGGCCAAAAGATGAGAATCAGGGTGAACTTGGGATAGCTTCACATAGGAAGGTGAGCTAAGAAAAACCTGTGAACGGCCGCGAACACTCCCGGTCGTAAAGTAACGAACGAAACACCATGAGGAATGGGACAGTTACAATTGTTATTTATATGTGTTAGTGTTGTGCATCGTGATGTCCTCCGTGTTGTAATAAACGCTTGTGATGTTTAGACCATTGGCTAATCCTTTCAGAAAGCTCACACGCGACCACCCGGTTGCCCTTTACACTGGTGTCAGAAGTGGGATTTGGATTTGGCCAATAAGAAATATTAACGTGCGGATTATCCTTTCGCTATCCCTGGATTATTTTTTCCCTGGACGTGCGGATTATTTTTCCCTATATTATCCCTATCGGATTATCTTTTTACGGAGGGAAGATTTTATTACATAATTTTAAGTATGTCAGACAAGCTCTCAAAATTAAAAAAAAAGCTCGCGGAGTCACTAAAAGTTCTATTACGTCAATAATTAAAAAAATCGAAGATAATTTTGTGTCCGAAACGCCAATCTTTGACGATCTCGAAGAAAATTTGGCGATGTTAGAACAGAAAGCTAGCGATTTGAAGCAAGAAGATAACGAGATCTTATCATTAATTGATGATTTATCTGAAGTCGAAAAAGATGCCAAGGTGTCGGCAGAGTACCAGGAAAAATATACGCTCTGGAAGTTCAGAGTGAATAAAAAACTAAAACAAAAAGAACCCCCCTTGTATGTCCCACAAATAGGTGCATATAATTTCCTAACACTGTCAAACTACCGACACTTAAAATTGAGAAATATTATGGAGATATTAAACTTTTCCAGAATTTCTAGAACTCTTTAAAACAGCGGTACATGACAATGAACACTTCTCAAATATTGAGAAAATGAATTATTTATTCAGTTATTTAGGAGGGAGCGCGTATAATTCAATATCGGGTTTTGCGTTATCTGATAAAAATTACATAGAAGCAGTCGACTTACTTAAAAGACAATTTGGTAGGAAAGATTTAATTATTACCAGTCATATTAATACGCTGTTAACTTTAAAACCGATTACAAAGTCGCATGACGTCATGTCATTACGTAAATTATATGACGCTATTCAAACGCAGATTCGTAGTCTAAGGTCATTAGAAATGCAAGCGGACAGTTTTGATACATTGTTGACTCCGATAATTTTAAAAGCATTACCGTATAATTTATCGCTTGAGTTCAATAGAGAAAGTGTCAAAAATTCTGAAGAGAATTACGGCGTGGATAAGTTAAAGTTATTATCATTTATCCGAAATGATTTGGAGGCTAGGGAAAAACCAACACAAATTATAAATTTATCTTCTGATCATTCAAGGCCAAAGTACTTATCAGAAATATTACCGGAATGTAAACAGATTAACAAGACATCTGGCGTAGCTGAAGTGTTTGCCTTAGAGAATGTTTGTTTGTTTTGCAGGTCAGATAATCATCTAACTGAAAAATGTGACAGATATTCAATTCAGGAAAGAATTAATAAATTGAAAGCTGAGGGTAGATGTTTTGCGTGCTTAAAGCGGAAACACGTAATTAAATATTGTACGGAAAAAAAACTAAATGTAGGCTGTGTTCTAAATTACACTACGTGTCAATTTGTAATTCTTTAGTTGGGAAGGGTAATAAATCAGAAAAAATACGAATGAAAACGCGCTGTCAGCCCGAATAATGTCGCGGAATGTATTTGATTTAGAATGGGTGCGAGAAAAGAAAAAAATAATTGAACCACTCCAATTTATAGACTTAGAATTTGAGAATAAAATTTTGCGAGGGGTCATCGACACCGGTACTCAGATTTCAATTATAAAGAGCGATTGCGTACCGGAGCATTTTAAAGTACCATACGGTTCAATTATACTTAAATCAGCTTTTGGACACGAGTTAAGAGCACCGTTAATAAACATTCCATTAAACATAGCAGCAGATAAAGTACATTGCATGGTGTTCCCAAAAATAGTAATAACGTGCGCGATGGTTGATAATTTAATTAATGATTTACTGTTATCTTTAAATGCTCATAAGAAATTAAGCACAATAAGCGAAAGTAACGAACTCGGCACCACAATAAATGATTTTAGTACTATAAATTTGCCCCGTACGAGAGAAAACAACACGGTAGATTTAGATTTAGCTTGCGCTGCTACGGAGGCCGAGCAGGTTAAAATAGGAAATGCAAACGAGAATATTGATAACGATGGCAAAGGAAATACCAGAAATTTCACGAACGACTCTGAAAAATTTAAATGGGAACAAAAGATGGATGCATCACTAAATCAGTGTTGGACAGACGCCAAAAATGAGCGTAATAATTATTTTGTTCAGGACGATCTGTTATACCATCGTGACAAAATATTAGGGGAAACGGTACATCAATTGCTCGTGCCCGAGCCGCTTAGAAAGCAGTTGCTAGAGCTCGCTCATTCAAGCCCTTGGGGCGGACATTTAAGAAAACGAAAGACCACTGAAAGATTAAAGTATTCTTTTTTTGGCCTGGGATTAAGACAGATGTGAGCGAGTTTTGCGACAAATGTTTGTCCTGTCAGCTTCGAGCGAAAGCAAATAAATTTGATAATGTACCAATAACCCCATTTACTCGTCCTGACGAAGCAATGCAGATTTTAAATATAGACATAATAGGCCCAATAGAACCGGCTAGTGGAGGATACATGTACGTACTAACCGCGGTAGACCAATGCACGCATTGGCCGGAAGCGGTCTGTTTACGAAATCTTTTTGCTAAATCTACATGCGATGCCCTTTTACAGATATTTTCACGGGCTGGAATTCCCAAATTAATAGCTAGCGATCAGGGTAAAAACTTCACTTCGGCCCTCACGAAAGAATTTAAGAAACGTTTAGGGACGTCCCCGCGTTTTTCCGTTCCGGGGTACGCACAGTCGAATGGATTAGTGGAACGATGGAATGGAGTACTTAAAGGGATGATACACCATGTTATAAGAGAAAATGCCGGAAGTTGGCATAAACACATACCCTTTTTGTTGTGGTCATACAGGGAGGTACCAAATGCTACGACGAACGTTAGCCCATTCCAAATGCTATATGGTAGGCGTCCAACTGGTCCTCTTTCCATATTAAAGTCATCATGTACTAATGAGACACCTTTACCATTTAATCAAGTAGGCTCACTTACCAATTACTTAAATGACTTGAAAGTACAGTTTTGCCATTTCTGCCAAAAACATTTGCACGATAATGAAATCCTAGAGTATAAAGTTCAGACAACACCTATAGGCGTGAGATTTGCTGAAGATAACGATTTTTGTGAAATTGAAAATGCCCCGAAGATAAGTAAAGATGATTCGAACGAACTCAAACATGCTCTTGATTCAGAGAAAGTAGCAGCGATACAGAATTTAGAAGTTTCGAAATACAAAGAACTTTATGCCACCATCGAGAAGGAAGCATACGGAGTTATCTTCGCTCTAAAGAAATTCAAACATTATATATATGGCTCGCAAGTGACTGTTGTGAGTGACCACAACCCTTTGAAATTTTTGACCGATTTTGCATCCCAAAGTGCGCGCCTTCAAAGGTGGTCTCTGGAATTTCAGCAATTTCAAGCCCACATAGCCTATCGACGTGGAAAACTCCACACTAATGCGGACTCATTAAGTAGGCTATATGCCTCACATTGGACTTAAATGAAAGAAACTTTGCCTTAAAAAAAAAAAAAAACTCACGATAAACTTTTGATTTATTTTGTTTGTGATTATATGTTACCTCCAAGACTTTTCTGAATATGACTTTTATGGACATTAATTGATTGAACATTATTATTTGAACTTTAAAATATTTATTCTAGAACTCTAACGTATTAATACTAGTATCATAATTTCATATTGCATAGTACCTTAGTTTTTTTTAATTTATCTTTATGTTAAGTAAGTATTGTAATTTTGATTTTTATTAATAGTGTGTTTACTAAAATGTTTATTGAAATTTTATTAGATTTTGATTAGTCTTTAAAGATTAAATCAAAACTTTGAATGGGGGAGGTGTGATGGTTGTACACGCCCTCTCACCTATAGAAGCGCCATCTGGGGCCAAAAGATGAGAATCACGGAGAACTTGGGATAGCTTCACCTAGGAAGGTGAGCTAAGAAAAACCTGTGAACAGCCGCGGACACTCCCGGTCGTAAAGTAACGAACGAAACCCCATGAGGAATGGGACAGTTACAATTGTTATTTATATGTGTTAGTGTTGTGCATCGTGATGTCCTCCGTGTTGTAATAAACGTTTGTGATGTTTAGACCATTGGCCAATCCTTTCAGAAAGCTCATACGCGACCATCCGGTTGCCCTTTACACATTTACTGAATCTCGAAAAAAAAAATTAAAATATTTAGCATATATTAAGCAACGGATATATTGCATTAAAGAAAAAAAAAAAAAAAAAAAAAAAAAAAAAACGCTTTCGAATCGGACGTACTATATTTACTTACCTAATATATGCCTAGATTTCCGTTCATTCCTAATGTAACGAGTATTATAACATAAATCTTTTTAATTCTGTTTTTTGCAAAATTTATCTATCTTTCAAAAATAAAAGTTTCCCGTTGTTTGATTTGCATCTTAAATACATAAAACCACACTGGATATCTGTCCATTCATAGCTAGAGACACGATCATAGCGACCTCTGGTGAAATTCTAATATTTGGAATATGGGTTTGCTTGTTGATTTCCACACTATATACTTCTAGCCACCGTTCTTAAGCGTACAGCAACTGTTGCAAAATCGCATGCAATACAGCTTACATTGACGTACCAGTTCTTCTAAATATGGAAGTATAAATAATTTTTTAACAGTTTTGGCCGTAACTAAACGTAAATTGATCGTTAGTCAAGAAATTAAAATAAAAGATAAAACATTTACTAAATCTCGAAAAAAAATTTAAATATTTAGCATATATTAAGCAACGGATATATTGCATTTTTTAAACTTACTTTTTGACGAAAACTATTGAAAAAATATTGAACTCACTTCAGTAGTTGCTAAGAAAATATACAACAATATGAGCTGTTTTTTCGTGTTATTTAACACCTGTTGTAAGACTTTTAGAAAACGTTTCTTAATCGTTGATTTTTAGGTTTCTCTAACAAAAAGATTTTACTATTTATAAAAATGACAAAAATAATTGCTCTAGAAAAATATTAAAAATTTGAGAAATCCATTTTTTTAAACAAGGAAACTAGAAGAAAAAGAAGTATCTAAAACTAAAAAAAGAATCCTTGAACCTAGAAACTAAATTGTGAATTACTGAAAATGTAATTTTAATGGACATTTCTCAAACATTTTACTAACTTGTCTCTGTCAGGTGTTTTAAACTGAAACCTCAAGCGATTTGAATAGGAATTTTTAACAAAAGTTTTACAGAAGATTAATGCAGGCACATGCAAGATTTAATGTTTAAAAGTACATTAAAAAACAGAAGAATTATTAAAAGGTATTTTACGTGTTTTAACGGAGTGTAAGTAAATCTTTTTTAAAGGTATTTTATTACTACATTTGCTAAAAGTCTAGAAGAATTGAAATTTCGTTAAACTGCATCTAATATATAAAATTGGAAATTTGTCTGTCTGTCTGTAATTCTATACAAATCCACAGTTTGGAAGCCTGAATTGTGAAATGTTACCTACATATGTATTAAAACACGGTCGAGGTAACTAAAGTCCTCCGGAACCGAAATAATTTATAGTTAAATTTTAATTAATAAAAAACACCAATTTAATAGCAATTTTCTATGCAAATTTAAATATTTATTGTTATAGTTGTCCCAGAATTAAAAATTCACAATACAATTCTTGCCACAACAAATACTTTTCTATTGTAAGTATTACACGTGAAAAATTAAAATAAAATAAATAGTTTGACGAATTTTAAAAAAAAGTTAACATTACGTCATGACATTTTTATTGCAAGATTTCCACGGGAAAAATGAAAATGAAATAAATACTTTGAAGAATTTAAATAAAAAGTGAATATTACGTCATAACTTTTTTATCGCAAGATTTCCAAGTGAAAAATGAAAATGAAGGAAATAGTTTGACGAATTATAAAAAAAGTTAATATTACGTCTTGTTTTAAATATAATGGACGTCAGCAAGTTTATGTATAACGTCATATGAGTTTGAAAAAACGTATTGATACATGATAAAAAAAAAACAATTATAGAAATAGTGGCATATTTTAACATTTTCAGGTTCTCTGAATTTCTTTTGTCCTTTTTTAAGTCTGTTCCATATATATACGTGTGTGCATATGTATGTATATTATAATTTACATAAAGTTTTACGTCCCTAGAGCTCCTTCTTAGTAAAGAACTTTAATAAAGATTGCTTTATTGTTTTCTTTTATTGTTAGTTTTTACTGTATGTTTAATTTTGAAATTAGTTTTACAAAACAAACATTCTTAAAATTCCGTGCAACGCTGGGTGCTTTATCTAGTTCAAAATATATACATATAGTTTTTATGCGGCTTGCTTATGCAGCTTGCTTATACACATATGCTATGTACAGGGAGATTCATATCGATATGCTCGAAGCAATAGGCCATTTCCTTAAATATTGCCTCTAGACACATACTTATAATTGCAAAGTTACATAAAAAAGCTACAAAAGTGATGAGATAAGTTGCAATTCCATAAGGAGTCTATTTGAGAAAACACGAAACTAAATTTTCATACGGCCACCGTAGGGTAAAATGTCCAATTAGGAAAAATTACCTTATCCATTCCTGAATTAAACACAAAAAATTCCATCTTCATATCTGCAAAACTCATAGAGTTTAAATAATTCATCAGATTTTAAGGGATTAAAAACAAATTGAAATACGTGTAATTCAAGAAACAATTTTATTTTAAGAGTTCAAGGAAACATGTAAAACATATATTAATTGAGTTAGAATTTTGATTTTTTTTTTTATTTTTTGTAATGGTTAGTGATATAATTTGCAAATAAAATCACATCCTAATATTTTCCATGAAGTTTTAAAAAAAAATTAGAATTATTAATTTTTTTTCAGTGTGGAAATTAAAATCGTTATAACGCGAAAAATTATATGTCGAATTAACAAAAAATCATTTGATTAAAGAGTAAAATATAATTTTAATTTGTTTTAGGATTTTTTTAAATATTAATTTTAAAAATATTAAAAACATAAATTAAAAATATTATGTAACTTCTCTTTAAAAAAATAATGTTTTCAAAAGTAAATATTGTTTCCAATTTGCCGAAACTTCCGGGGTTTCTTAAGTCGTAAATTATAGTGCTTGCGATTTTCTTGTTGAATTTCCAGAATATTCTTCTTGGCTTCTTTACAGAGCTCTTTTCTGTCTTTCATGAATTGTTCTTCGACTGCACTGTTTAAGAGGTCAATTATTTGTACATCTTCTTTCAGTTTCATTTTTGTACCAAATAATATTTCAAACGGTGTTTTCTTAATGCTTCGTTGGTAAGTTGAATTAATGACTTGTTGAACTTTAGGAACATGTTTAAACCATTTGGTCGGTTCGTCTTTGGACATTTTAGAGATTACAGAAATTATGGTGGAATTAAGTCGCTCTACTTGACCATTGGCACGGGGAAGGTCAGTTGTAACTGTCTCGTGCTTTATATTTTCATCTTGACACTAATCAGCAAATTCTTTGCTTGTAAATGCAGGACCTTTATCGCTAATGATGGTGGAAGGACTGCCAAAAGTATAACTTTGTTGTCGTAGTTTTGATATAACTTCCGTAGCAGAAGTGGTTTTACAGGGATACAACCAGACGAATTTAGTAAATGCATCTATTAAAGACAAAATATGTTTATAATTTTTGTTGGTTGTTTCAAGAGGGCCTAAATGATCAATGTGGTAGGTTTGGAGAGGAGTCTCTTCTTTAGGTAAGGGATGTAATTCACCTTCTTGTTTTCCTCGTTTGCGATTATACAAAAGGCATGTTACACAATTTGCTATAATTTTATCAATTTTATTTGACATATTAGGGATGAGAAATTCTTCGTTAAGGAGTTCTTCACAGCGTTTACGGCCAAAATGTCCTTTGTCATGAACGTGTTTAATGACATTTAGCTGCATTTCATCCGGTAATACTATCAGATGGATACCTTTATGGGTTTTATAGAGAACGTTATTTTTAAGGAAATAGTTGTCATATGGCTTTGTTTTCAAAATTTCTTTGATGGCCTGTATATGTTCGTCAGTGTTCTGTGATTGTATGATTCTGGAAGTAAAACTATCTTGAATGATCATACATATTGGATTTCTACTTAAAGCGTCGACATGGCGCATGCGTGTACCTTGTCTGTGCTCGATTGTATGGTTATAGTCAGCTAACATTAAAGCCCATCGAGCAATCTTGGTGCAGAGATCTTTTTTATTCATAGTAAGGGCGAATGCGTTGCAATCTGTGACTATCTTGAAAGGAATACCTAGAATGTAAACGCGAAATTTTTTAAGGGCTTCTATGACAGCTAAAACTTCTAATTCATAACTCGAATATTTACGTTCGGCATCTGTGGTTTTTTTTTGCTCATAAAGTAGACAGGGTGAAATTGATTCTCAATAGAAAACCTTTGAAGGAGGACTGCTCCGTAACCGCCAATAGACGCATCACAGTGAACGAAAGGAGATATAAATAATGTTAAAATCTTCAATGAAGTTACGGTAGGTAAACTATAAAACGGATGTTCTTGACCGTTTTCAGCTAGAAAAACCTGTTTATATAAATATTCGATAATTTCTATGATAGTATTATAGTATCTTCAACTGCTTCTAAACCATTATTAAAAACATTTCTTTTCGTAGACATTGTGGTAATAATTTTTATGATGCAGTTCATTTCAAGTGTCACATTTATAATTAATAGTTCAAAATTAAAATACATATACATATATTTGGAAAAATAACGCATAATCCAGTAGTGGGTATGTTTTATTTTTTCTCATTAAATTTGATCATGAATATGTTTCCTTATAAATTTGTATTTAATAATTTTTTAATGAAAAAATATGACACTTCCTAAACGTAACCTATACATTCATCTAAACGTGACCTGTACTTTCATTAAAATGCGAACTGTATCCCGATATTCTGTGAGATTTAGTCACCTCAGTGATGATGGATCTGTTAAAGACATTAAATGATAGGGTTATAAAACAACTGTTTCGAACTCATTACATATTACATTAACACACGACACATTACATTATCACATATTATACGAACATATTACATTATTCGAAGATAATTATTAAGATCATTAACAATTGTTTTACTAGTAAACTATCATTTCAATTAATCAGTAGTAATTGTTTCAACATAAATAATTAGCTGGGTTTTTCTTTTAGAATCCTATTTCATTGTAAGATTTAAATACATGTGTGATATCGTTTGATATCACATATATTATTCTTTAAAGGTAATTAATATGATACCTAGATAGTTAAAATTTACTATTATCTAGCAATATAAAAATCCCCTTTCTATTTCTTTTTGTATATCTAAGTTTTAAATTAATCTACTTTCCTTTTCACATTACTTTAACGTTCCCAGAAAACTCTCTCTCTGCTCTTTTATCTATGTAAATAAAATAAAAAAAAGAATATTATTCACAGCCATTTCATTTCGAAAGAGTCATTCTTTTCGCGTTGCATCTGCCTATAATATTTCTCTCTGTCAGATTTTTAATTCGATCCTTTACTAAGAGATAGTCAAAACTTTGGGTAAACCAGCGGTTAGATAATAATATTCAGATGTACTTTTAAACTTAAGTCGCCTTTCAGTTTACCGCACTCATTCCAATGCTATTGACAGCTTTCGGATTCTTTCTTACATTCTCACGGACTAATGCTTGGCTAATTATCACCTATTAGTCTTTTCATCTAAATTTAAACTACCACATGTATTCCAATGTAACGGTCACCCCTTAGTAAGATCTGTGTCTTACCCAATATCTATATATCGCCAAAACTTTACGAATGAAAATGTGAAACTTATCACTCTTTGCCTGCTACTCAGAATGTAAAGATTAAGTTTTGATTGTGTGTGTCAGCGGGGTCACTCCCAAGGCACTTATGTGTCTCTTCAAATTTTCATTAAAGTTTCCTTATTACGCTACAAGTATTAGTCTGAATCTTCTGGACCTGAGTTTATTGTGTTGTTCGCGCATTCGTACTCTACTACGGAAAATCTTAAATTTCATTTAAGTAATTCAAAAGATATTTCCATCTGCTTATTTTATATATCCGAAGTTCTTTTATAAAAGATGAACAACCCCTGCAACGAGAAACATCTCTATCACAACATGGATCAAACACTGTAGTATGTTCTTTGAGATATAGTTACATTTCACTAATTACATACCTAAAGTTATAAATATATAGAGTCGGTGGTGGCAAAGATACGCACTTTCCATACATTTTCATTTTTAACGCACACATTGGTCTAAACTTATGTAATGAGTGATTAAAATGTTAGATTAGAACCTTAGGCAAGTGCTATTCTGTCAAATTATAATTCTGTGAGAAATTGCAATTTAAAAAAAAAAAAACAGTGCTCTGCGTATCTTTGCCTCATCAGTTGGGGTAAAAGTGCGCAGTGGTGGGGCAAAGATACGCAGTGACCCATTACTGTAGGTTTTTACCCCATTTCCAACAAAATGAATGAGTTATGCAAAAGCATTAGTAAATTTCACTAGTATTTATAGTTAAACTGAAAATTGTAAGTTAAACTATGAAAAAAACGAAAAAAACAGGAGGTATGAGATCGCAAATAGTAGTTAACCTCAAACTACTGTGACAAAAATTGTTGCATAAATACTATGAGCGGTCTTAAAGACCCCTTGATCGTAGAATGAATAAAAGGGTTCATTGACTCATAAGATACTGTTTTTGCGCTTAACTTTATATAAAGGCCTATTATAATAAAAGTCCTCCTCATTTAGAAGTCTTTAGCGATACAATTAAGTTTCCAAACGAACGAAAATTAAACTAACATCAATAGTTAAATTGAAAATTACAAGTTAAGCTACGAAAAATGAATATAGCAGTAGTCTGTGAGACCGTTAACAGGAGTTAAGGGTTAAGACTTTAAAACAAAATCGTTTTATGAAACAAGAATATTGATTTTTAAAAGTAGATAGGTGGATACCTACGTTCTATATTAAAAAAAAAACTTAACTAAAAAAAGGAAAATGTAGTTAACTAGCTTATATTAGTTAAGTAGCTATTATATTTTATACAATATAAAAAATAAAACTTACCACAACATAATTGTGGAAAGCTTTGCATCTAGCTAAAACGATAAGGCAAGCCCCGAATGTTAAACTTGTGCGTATCTTTGCCTCAAGACGGATGCGTACTTTTACCTCAAACTGCAGCATTTTACTCAACCGGCTACCTACAATTTTAAACAAATGCGATCGACATAAACTATACGGCATTTAGAAGCTATTGAGCTTTCGTTTTCCACTGAATTTTTGGATTTGTAAAAATTTGAACTATTGTTAGCTAAACAATAAAGTGAAATTAAAAAAAATATTACATCCAAATTCAAAAATTTAAACTTACCTCATTTTCTTGGTACGGATTGCTACTTTTTTCATAAGGTTTAAACAGACAACTACTACACATGAGACCAAACTACTACCTAGTGGTCATGATTGTAGAAATGTTTCTTCATATTAAATCGGGCAGTGCGTATCTTTGCCCCGTGCGTATCTTTGCCCCCACCTACTCTATATATAAATTTGGAAAATCTTTAATTTTAAAAATCTAATTTAATTTTCAAATCTAAATTTAAATATTAAAATAATTAAATATCTGTAAGAAACTATTTAAAGAAACACAAAACAGGTAATTTACAGACCACAATATTTTTATCACGTTGCTATTTCGGTCCCACAATATAAGAATAATATTTATATAAAGCCTGATTAAAAATTAGCACTGGGTCCTTTAATTTTGATACCCTGAAATTTGAAGTTATTTAGAAAGTTTTTATTCTTTAAAAATATACAAGTGAAAGATATATATATATATATAGTTTATTTTTTGAGATTTTATTTTTGGATACTTGTTTGTTATAGTGACCTTGACTAGATAGCCAACATGAATTTGGAAAGAGATGGGGAAATTGTATGTCAATTTTCTGACAACCCCCTTCCCAAAAAGCTTCGGCTTTTCTTTATTTGATTAATAGAGCTCGCTTAATTTGTTCAGATAATAATTCACTTATTACAGAATTAAATTACATTAGATCTGTGGCTATTGATAGAGGTTTTGGTTTATCTTATATCAATAATTTAATTTCTCATAGTCTTAATAAATATGTTAATAATCTTGATTCTCCTGTTACTGCGGTTTCCATCTCTAACCTTATCATTTTACCATTTTATAATAGCATTAGCTTTAAGATGGCTAATATCTTGAGACATTATGATTTTAATGTGGTTTTTAAACCTGTTAATAAATTAACTTTTTCGCAACTTAACGACCAAATTCCTCCTCATAATTATTGGGAAGTTTACAACATTCAATGCCAATGTGGTTTGTCCTACATTGGACGAACTAAACGAAAACTCCGTTACAGAGTCAATGAACACAGAAACTATGTAAAGAAAAAAGAAAAAGAGAAATCCTCTATCGCTTCTCATTGCTGGGGGGGGGGGGGACATAATTTAAATTTTGACTCAGCTACCATTATCAAGAAATGCATTACTCCTCTGGATTTAGCCTTTTTGAGGCTCTTCATATCCATAAATTTAAAGACTCCTTGGTTAATGATTTATCTAGTACACCATACATCTCAACTTTCTGGGTGGATTTGTTGTGTCACGACACTTCACTTCCGCATTAATTTCATTGTCTGTTAGAACTTGCTGGTTTTTTGGTATTTTGTGTTGACATTTGGGTTTTCACCGTTCATGTAGTTGGGTGGATATTGTTTTTAAAGTTTTTCACACTGAGGATGTGAGTCCTGAAACTCACGAAACGTATACGTATGATCTAATCAACTTATTTTATTGTGTGTTTAAACGTTGTTTTTAAATAATTTATATTTCCACACAAGTTCTGTATTTACTAAAATAAGCAATGTCTTCTGGTGAGAAAAATGGGCGATAAGAATTTTGACTCGGGAATCTCTTGGTGGACCGAACTCGTTTATTTTACCGCTACAGCTTACAGTCATCTTCGATAGTTCGATGAGAAGTCCCGAGAAGTATTACGATAGGTTTCAGGACCTAAATTGTCATAGGTTAGGCAAGGTCAAATTTGCACAATCTCCTTTTTATTGCACGAGCTCTTGCTAATATATTGGAATTTGTAATATTTCTTTAGCAGGGGGCTATTTTGTTAATATAGAAGCAACATTTAGTTTGATTGCCTCTTTCTCCTTTAAATAGGTGTGGTTTTGTGGCTTGACGTAAAACTGATCGCTTCACCATTAGTCAATTCTAAATTTAACGTTAATTGACATTTATGATTTAGTAATAAATGCCAGCCAGAAAAAAGTGACTTAAGATTTATAACTTACATGTCATAATGAAATATTTATTTTTACATTAATGCGAATTTATTTACAAAAAGTAATAATTTAGTATGATTTTATCATATGAATCTCAGTAACTACCAAGTTTGTCGGAAAGTAATCAGAAATTGTAACTTAAATATAAACAGTTAAATTTATCACTTTAATCTAATTACTGTTATAACGAAAATAAATTGCTCTCTATGGTTTTGGGTAATAATCACATATAAACATGTCAATCAACTTCTATTTTGTTAAATTGATTTCACAAGTCTTTGATGGGTAATTTGTTTTATTATCATTTCATATATATATATAATATTTACATGTATATAAATACATGTGTAAACAAGCATAAAAGTTTATTAGCTTTGTTTTTATAGCTGTTTATATCATTAGGCAATAGATCTTACTTTCTTACGCACGAATTGTACCAAGTTTATTTAAAGAGCGCCAAGACCCGTTATGAATTGTGTAACATATTTTTTTAACTTGATAAATTGAGTACCCAGACTGGCAAATGCGCGGACAAATTATTTGTTTTTTTGGCTCCTTAGTAATTATGATACTTTAGTATTTCCAATTTTAGTTAGTCCCACTTTAGTATTTCCAATCGCCGTTCGCGAAATTGCATGCTAAATTATGTGTGTGTGTGTGGGGGGGGGGGATATAATTAGATGATTAGCTCATTACATAATATGATTATCAAAATACTGTTTTCAGTTTGATAAAGTAGACATCCACTGTCAACGTTGAGTATATTCAAAAATTGTTTCTATAATTTTTAAGTATTAAAAAAATCTGTTTGAGTATTTAACACTAGAACTACCGGAAATTTGAGACAAGTTTTATAAAAATATTTCACACAGAATTATGATTTAAAACAGTTTAACTTTATTATTTAACATTTTTCTTTTTTGCATTATTTTAAACTTATTTCATAATTGTGGTGACGGTCTGCACCACACACAGGGTCACGTGGCAATAAGAATGATTAGTACACTTAGAAAACAATTATCCCCGATCCGCGTCGTGAAATATCATAGGGGATAACGTTAATTAATAAATTAGGGGAGAGAAAATTTTGAATAATATAATTTTTTGTCAATAACACAAGGACGCCTTATTTAACGTTGAGAAATGTAAATTGAAAACTGGTAGGTTGCATAAGAAAAAATCAAATTTAATCGTTGCTAAAATTACTAATTCGTAAAACAATAAAATTATAAATATTATCTGAATCCAAAGAATAATGAAATGATTCAAAGAAAAGGACAGAAGTGTATACATATATAAACAAATTTTATTTTCAATTGTATAAAATTCATATTTCAATTATCATTTGTTTAGTTACGATATTAATTTCAAATTAATATTCAACTTGTTCCTTTATTTAAGAGATATAGTTCGATCTACATTAGAACAGTAAAATTTTTATTTTTATTTATTTTTTATTCTATTAACTTGCTCACAGCACCGATCCAAAGATAAGAGGCTTCTGGCCAAAACATTAATCAAACTTTTAATGGAATTTTATTATTCCAATTCATTAAAATATATAAAATAATTAGTTAAAATATTTATTGAGATAATAATTCTGACTTCAATTAAAATTTAGACTATAAAACAAACTTTGTAAGCTTAATTATACACACCATATATATATATCAAATAATCAATAGCCATAAAATAAATGGAGATAAATATATGTAAATTTTCTCACCCAATTATACCTTGATCAGTCCTGTACTCATCTAATGCATAAAGTTTTTTATATATTTCATTGGATTCTATCACACAATTTTCGCAAAAGTTTTTTTCTATATAGTTCATTGGATTCTATCACACAATTTCCTCTTGCATTGGAAACGGTTAGATGACGCATACAGTTTATAGAGATCGAATATCACAATTTTCACTTTGATGGTGAACAGCTAGATGAGGCATAGTCCAGGAGTTGGCCTTAGGGCGCAATGTTAGCCGATGGTTAAGATTTTCTGTAAATTATCTTCTTATCGCAGCCATACAGTATGCTCTTTTCTCTAAGTCATGTGAATTCCTCGGGTAAAAGATAATTCTTCCATTTCGTTCCTGACTATGATGAGTGTGCTTCTGCTATATCCCTTGATTTATCATCTGGTAAATTATCGCTGGTTGCGAAGAGACTTCTAGTAATTTTCAAAGATCATCAATTGGCCAAGTAGGGAATTTATTGCTCCAACGTCGTAAATTTTCTGTTCTTCTATTTTCAACCTATGACAGAATATGGCGTCTTATGCTGAATTCTTGTCACTAATTGCCCTATTTATCGTCTGGTCTTTTTTGTGAATTTTTATTACTCTGTTTGTGCACATATAAATAATATACAATTCAAAATTTTAATATTATTACAAAATAAATACAATATTATTATTCCTTACTTTTTTTACAAACATATCGATACCTAACAACATATATATATATATATATTTATATACACATTATAATAATTCTTAATTAAAATATACATTGCTATTGGAAGTATTTTTTTTAATTTAATGTAATGATTGATTAATAAATAATTATCTTTCGACCATTAAAGAATTATTTTTGAATATTATTGGATCGTGCAAAATTGTCTAATTAGTTGAATTGATTGTCAAGCTATTGTATAATTTCTTTACAACAATAACCAAATTTATGTTTCGAACCGACACATATTCATGTGGTAGTCTCACGGTAGTTCTATTGTTAAATTTTTACTTGAGTAAATTTTCATACTTTAAATGCCACTTAAAAATACACAAAAATTTAAGGGGAGATTTTTTTAAAATGCTCTACATAGAAATTGGAAGTCTACTTTCCGATGCTCAAAATGATACATACTTCGATAATTATATCAGGTAACGAGTAATTACCTAATTAAGTCTTACTATTGAAAATAAGATTTCGCGTTCGGCTAGAAACAGTGAAGCGATCCCTTCAAGACGGAATAGCAAGACATCTGAAAAAAAAAATATTTTTAGATCTCTTCCAATCTTATTATGTACTTTAGCCTATCTGAAATGCATTGTATTCAATTTTCTTGAAATATAATTATATTTTTATTTAGGGCAGGTATACAAGTTCCGTTAAATTGGGTTTTACTGTATCGTTAGTACTTATAAAAAAGCAATATTATATGTCATTGTATTATTTATTGATTAGTAATGGTAGTGTTACTGCAGTATTGATTATGTAGTGTAGATAGCATTTTCAGTGTTTCAGCAAAAACTAATGGAACATAACCTACAGATAATTCTGTTTTAAGCGTAAAGTTTTCATTGTTCAGTTTGAAAGAAACTTTATAATAAAAAAAAAACTATATGTAATAAAATTTTTAATTCACTGGGAAAATTTCATGTTCCAGTTCAAAATAATACAATATAATTTTATTATACGTTATATCTGCTAAAATAGGGACATGTTTTTAAAGCCACTTTGCCCCTCGGTCATTTGTTGTTGCCTCTTAACACATTTTACTCAATAAAGAACGGTATATCTTCTAAGATGAAAGCCTGTATTAAAAGATAATTTGTTCCATTTTCTAGTAATTCTATCTTAGAAGGTTTTAATATATTTCCCCCAATTCCAGGAACTTTTTCCTTTTAAAGCAGGTTCCGTTGTCCGCAGGTCCAGTTTTTCCTGGAGTTTTTTTATATGATATAGAAAAGTCTAGTAACGTGGATTCGCAAGGAACTAAAAAAATTGTTCTAGAGGGGTTTCCGTTTTAATATATGTATTTCTACAATATTCCTTTTGCTAGAACCATGCTTTTTTTCATTTAAAGGAGGATTTTGTTTCGCACAGGAACCTCTATGTACCTTAAATTTGACATAAATAGGGCAATTTTATGATCCCGACAAAGGCATTGTACAATATGTTGAAATGGAGCTGAAAAGGGCAGAAAAAACATTTAGTTTTAAACAGATTTTTGACATTTTTACCAAGTACATTGTCTTCTATAACTGTGTTACATTCTTTTCAGTGAGACCACGGAGTTCTTTTATTTAAAGCTAAATTTATTTTACATCCGTTATCGTCTCATCATCATCCCCTGAATACCAAGTCTGAGTGTTGACACCAAAATGGCGGCAAAAGAAAGCGTTTTTTTTTTCAGCGCCTGTACTGTCTCATGAATTTTTGTACCAATAATTTTTAAAAGATTTTTCCGCTTTAGTATTTATATATTTTTAGAATTTCAATTAATAAAATGCTAAAATTATCTTTCATTTACTCTAATGTCTGCAGTGCAGTATTTTCATTTATTTTTTTAATGGCGATATTTTTTTAGACGTCCTCATATTTAACTTAATACTTTCTATTGTCCTTATATTTTAAGAGTTCATATATATATTAGAAATGATTTAAATTATGTATTAAATATGATTTAATTTTTATGAGTGAATCCTCAGACTTCATTAATAAATACATTTGATGTTATTATCTTTATTTATAGATCTTTATTTATAATCATCACACAAATTTTTACATATAATATTTGAAATAAATTATATAATAATATTTTTGTATATATATATTATATAATAATATATATATACATTAAATTTTGATTACTGATAATGTTTTTGAGTGTTATATATTTCGAAACATGCAATACAAATCCAAACGGTAATATTCAAAGACTTTACACGGAAATGCCAGTTCAATTTTTCGGTAATATTCAAAGACTTCACACGGAAATGCCAGTTCAATTTTTCTGGTTACAGAAGTTTTTCCAGCAATTAAATCTCCAGGCCTGAAATATGACGGGCACGAGAAATAACGAACGACAGCTCAGCCCGTGATATTGATGGGAAGGAGAATTAAGGGGTTAAAGGAAATGTGGAATAAAATCCATTAGCCAAACAACTATTTATAAAGGTGTCTCCAATAAGTAATGTGCCCTATTTTTGACCCCCAGTCACTTTTAGACCATAAATGTTGTAATTGCCAGTGAAAACCTATCAAATTTGGATATTACATAGACAACTACCCACACACATAGAAAAATAGGCAAATAACGTACAAAAAAATTAACAATGCGAAAAATAGTTTTTTCAAAACAAAGTATATATGGCAAAAAAAAAAAGTCTCAATTTCGTCCCCTTTAAAAAATCCAATACGTCGAGGCTTAATTTAACTAAATCAAAATTTATTTCTAAATGAACAAGTAATTTAATTTACATTAAATTAAGTCACATAGAAAGGTACTAATTATCAATGGAAGAATAAAATAACGAAACATTAGCCATCCAAACATGAGGAACAAATTAAAAAAATTGTCATGATTAAGCATTTCTAATTTTGTCACCGGGACGAAAATGAGAAGTGAAAGGGAGACAAAATTTTTACCATGATACTTCCCAATATGGCGGAGCTTCAGTTCTCGTAAGGTGAACTGAGCGTCCTAAAACTCACTGTATGCCACTGTCAGCATCTTTAATACATAAGATGCATGCAATGAATAAGAAATAAATATTTACAGTACAGTAAATAATGTCCTACAAACGACGTAATAAGAATTCAGGTCTTCTAAAGATAGGAAATCCGGCGTCTTTAATATATGTATGCGACTTGGCGAACGAAACTTTCACTACTGACCCCTTTTACCTTCCGTTTCCTGTACCTTGCTTAATAAGTGGAACTACTTTCGCAGAACTGGTGAAGTAAATTAAGAAAGGGGACGAAATTAGAGCACTTTATCCTATACTTCGAGCTCTCAAGCCTTAATTTCATAACTGATCGTGGAATAATGATTTTTCTTTCACGCAATGATAGTGAACCTTTATGTTTTGCGAACGGAAATGGAACATTCTTAAAAAAAAAGAAAAAGAAAGAATTTCTATTCCTATATTCTGAAATGAACGGCTATAAGAATTAACGCTCGTTAAATTTTGTTTTATGCAATCGAGTTCATTTTATAGTTTTAAAGACTGATATTAATTCTTCCACGGTAGACGTGGCGTCATTTCTGACATGGATGATTTTCGCTGCATATTATTGACATTTAACATATGTTTTCCTTTGAAACCTTTTTTTAAAACATATTATAATTTTAAATTATATTTAAAATCTTAATGTTAACCTTGCATAACCATAACCGTCAAGTATTGATAAGAAATTTCTTTATATAATAAGAATTGATACTATAACTCCAGACCATTTTATTTCAACATTAAAGCATAGCCGTTTTATTTTCTGTATATGACATCATATTTTGACTGCCTAAGGGGAACTGCTCAGACGTGTAAACCACGTCTGTAGAGCATAGATGTTCTCTCCGGACACCTTTATTAAGGTCTTAAAAAAGGGTTACATCAATGAGTCTGTAGACTCCAGTCGCCGGAAAATGAAACGCGAGCAATGGGCGTCTTTTAGAAGGATAAAAAAAGTAAGATGCATTGAGATATTACAGACTATGGTCGTAGACCAGATCGCGAAAAACGCGACAAGGGGCGATAGTATGTCCAACGCGACAACTGTTTAAGGTAAGAGATATATAACTAATTGTTTAATAGGTCAATTAAAAAGCTAAAAATTTGTTTTAATTTTAATCGAAGTGCTGGAGGGGATAAAATATTACTTAGCCAATTTTTAGGGATTGATAATGGGCGCCGAATATGTCAGCGTGAGGAAAGTGGGCAAGCGTAGTAGTAGTGTGAGGCACTTGCTATGTCGCCAGATTCGCATACAGAGGAGCTTGAGCAATGGAATTCATGGAGGTACTCCCTAAATTGGCCATGTCCTGTAAAGAATGCGGTAACGTCAGGAGAGAGGGGAGGAAGCTCTAAGAAGACCTTTGGAACCAGATCATGTGTCAACCTTCCCTTATCCGAATAGTCCCAGTGATCCTGCCACTGCTCCAACAGTTTTGAGTGCAAAATTCTCTTAACATATGAGTGCGGAGCTGGCAGAGAGTAATCTACGGGGAAGTTGGTTGCATTTTTAGCAAGTGGATCTGCATATTCGATGCAAAAGATCTCCTTGTGTGCTGAGACGTGACCAAGTGAGGATTTATATAAAACATGTTTCAGCTGGATTTAAATTTCCAAAACTTGCGGGTTTGTTGATTTAGACGCGCTAATGGCCTGTAAACTGGAAAGGCTATCACTATAAATTTTAATCAATTTTTTGGAAGAAACATTAGAGATCCAATCCAAAGCTTTGTGAATGACAAATAGTTCTGCTTGAAAAACGGAGTTGTTGCCATCCAGTCTACAGGACCACTCATGGGTCACGACTCCAACTTCCGATGCGCAGAAAGCTGCACCAACACCAGTTTCAGTACATGAACCATCAGTGAACACCGTAAGTAAATTAGAAGGTTTGAAAGAATTGAGGGAAGGATTTACTTGTATATGGGAGGTGTCTTCAGATGGATGGCGTTGCCAACTTGGAGTCTTTTGTTGAATGACTGCTCATGGGATATGTGAAGCAGTTATTTCATTCTTATTAATGTGTAAAATTTGACTAATGTTATATTCATATTCTAAAGTGAGAGTGATGGGAGGAATAAAAGTAATGACATGTAGGGCGTCACTGGAAATGGTCCTGTACCCCCTTGACAATTGCAATAAAAACATTCTTTGGATTGAGATTAATTTTCCTTTTGCGGCTTTTGTTAAATCCCCCCCCCCCCCCAAAATGCCCGCACCATAAGTGATATTTTTTTCTGTGATAGTTCGGTACCAAATTTTCAACATTTTATTGTTAATGCCCAATGATTTAGTAGTTAGCTTAGTAGAGTTATTATGATCTTTGATAAGTTTTAATTTTAAAAAGTTAATATGCGAAAACCAATTGAGGTACTTATCTATAACAATTCCAAGAAGCTGCAGACTGGGCACATGATGCACACTGGTTCCGTTTATTCTTATTGTTGGATTTCTTTTTAGATTATGGGGTTTAGAGAATGTTAGAGCATTTGATTCTGATGATGACAACTGTAGGTGAACAGATTCCAAGATCTGTGTAAAGATCGCAAGGGCTGAAGCTACCTCCCGTTCCAGGTCTAGACGTCGAAGTCCAGAGAAGATAAAGTTGAAGTCATCCGCGAAGGCATAGTGTAAGTAATCTAAATTTTCTAGTTCCTTCAGAATAAAATTTGCAATAAGGAGCCATAAAATAGGTCTCAGACAGGACCCCTGTGGGCATCCTTGTACTGTTGATGGCTAGAGAGACCAGCTCCGCAGTTAACTAAAATGGGTCTATTCGAAAGAGAGATGAGGATGATTACAGCAATGTTACCAGAGCAATTAATAGATATGAGTTGTAGAAGGATATCCCGCCTTTCGACATTATCAAAGGCTCCTTTAATGTCGAGTGTGAGCAGGGAAGTGTGTAGAACTTCAGAAATTTTAAGCGCGTAGGAAGATAAAATTTCAGACAAAGCTTTGACACATGATCTGCCCTCTCTGAAACGAAATTGCCTATGATGTAGAAGATTGTTAGATTCCAGGAAGACAGTTAGACGATTAGCAATTAATTTCTCTAATAATTTACCTAATGTTGGAAGCAGGCACATCGGGCGATATGAACTGGGTTCAGAGGGAGTCTTCCCTTGTTTGAGGAAATACACTATTACCCCTTGCCTCAAGACGAGAGGAAAAATAATGGAATTGAAGGCAGAAGTTAGCCCGTCGGGTAAAAATCTCCGGTAATATATTAAAAGCTCGTTTAAGAATTTAAAATTCTATACAGTCTAGGCCAGGGCCTTTGTTATCTTTAAATTTGTCAAGAGTGGCCCGAAGATCTGATTTAGAGAAGAGTTTATCATTATGTGTTGAAAAGGTAAGATCTGTGTTATCATGATGATAAACAGACTCGCCGAAGTGTTGCTGTGTTAGGAATTCAAGATTTCTTTGTCTAGATGATTGACCGGAAGGCAGTTCAAGTAGAATTTCGTCGGGAGTAAAGAACTTTCCAGTAAAAAAAATTTGAGCAACACCAAAGGGTTTGTTTCTGGTTAGAGTAAAAAGAGGTCCATGCGGAACGCTTAGCCTCAAGAATGCCACGCTTGTAAAGGACTGCTGTTTTGGTGTAGATAATTTGTTTCTGACTAATTATTTCAGTAGGGTAGTTATTGTGTTTAAGAAAACGCAATTTACATCTCAGGGCTGTGAGATGATTCCTCTTGGTCCTAAGTTCTGGGTTCCAAAAAGAAAATGTTGGGGATTTCCTCAAGGTTTTGAGACGGAAGGAGACACGAGCTGCCGAGCGTATAGACTCTATTAAAAAATCTGTGAAGCTGTTAAGATCATACGTATTAGAAATCTCGTTTAGTAAATTTTGAAGAATTGGTTTTTTGATTTTAATGGTCTTAGAGAATTTCTTAAAATATTCATATTCAGTAATAAAGCGACGATGGGTAGAAAATAGAGGAGAAATTAAGAAATTGTAAACAATGTATTTGTGATCTGAGAAGTTGTGGTGATTAAGAACCCGCCAATCGCGAATGAAGGGAATGGCTAACGAATTTACTAGAGTGTGATCTGGGAAGCCTTTCGCGATAGTGCAACCAAAGCGATCCTTTTTAACAAACGTATGTTTCTTATTGTCTGTATTAAGTATTGATAATTGATTGATGACTAGGAATTCAATGAGATCCCCCCCTCTGGGGACCTTCCGCGGACTTCTCCAGAGCGGAGAGTTTGTATTGAAGTCCCCACCACAGACAAATGGTCTTTTATTAGTTATGAGAGTCAAAATCTTTCACTGATGCGGCTATATAATTAGAGCCAAAAATAAATTCTCCTTCCGCCGCGGTAATTGTAATAAAAATACAGTGATCCCCTGTTAAGATGTGGTTAACAATAAGGCTGGTATTACCAACAATCAGGTGAGCCAAACAAAGTTTAGATGAGAATATCATACAGCCGGAGAAGCCTGTTGATTTCCCTTCACTACTGCAATGCGCATCCTGGAGCAGTGCTAAGTCTATGGAGTTTACATCCATAAAGCGTTTCACTTCAGGACCAGCCGCGTTGCAATGGTTAAGATTGCTCTGTAGGATTTTCAGAGTCCCTATAGGAGGAGGCTTCACAGAAGCCTGAGATGATTCTGAGGGATTACTTGGAGCTTTGGCACCTTGAAGATTAATTTGAGTGGCGTTGACTATTATTTTCGTGATATCGTTGTTTGAGTCGTTTTCTGTTGTCAAGTTTGGGGTATTTTGAATGATATTATCTGATATAACTGTTGTTTTCGGGAGGGTCTTGATTGTTTGAATCTGGAGGATGATCTGGTTTATTTAATATTTTGAATTTTTAGTGCTATTTTTGAAGGAGTTATTTCTGTCATTTAAATAGTATACGTATACTGGGCACTTGCTGGAGTTAGCAGCGTATGTAAAGTCCTCTCTCGATCCTTCGCAGTTGATGCATTTGTGTTTGTTAGGGGCTTCTCTGTTCTTGCAAGTTTCTGACTCATGCTTTTCTTTGCAGTATGCACATGCTTGTTCATATCTGCATCTATCTCTCGTGTGTCCATATCTTTGGCAGTTTCCGCATCTTATCACGGGACGATATTCTTCAATTCTACAGGAATGAAATCCTATTAGGAATCTTCCATCCTGTATCAGAATCCTGTCCGTATTAGCTTCGATATTTAGTAATAATTGGTAGTTTTAACCCCCTTTCATTGTATCTTCCTTAGTATTTCTATTGGAACTTCAACTTTGTGTTCTGTAAAACTTTTTTCCGTTATGTCTTCGTTCTCCATAATATTTGGGATTCCAAGGATGATGACTTTTTCATATTTGTTGAACGAAATGTTAGTTCTGTTATGTCTTTTAGTGAACTTATTGTCTCTATAAATTGAAGTACTTCTTCTGTTTTCGTGTCATCTTCAGCTTGTATGATAAGTGTATTTCTGTCTCGTGACGTGAGGCATGTAATTCTTGGGAGACCTGTTTTGTTTTTTGCTGCCCTGTTAATTCTCTGATAGTGTTTAGTGATGTATTAGTGGATGTGTTGCGTTTCAGAAGTATAGCTGCTCTTGAGAGGTTCTGTTTAGGTGTTAATTGTTGTTTTTTAAGTGCTTCCGAGTACTGTTGTTGTGCTTGCGTTGCTGGTGTATCTTGTTCTTCTTCCCTTGTGATTGTTGTTAATTTTAGTTTTTCTCTTATTTCCTCTGTATGTTTTTCAATGTTATGCACTCTCTCGTTAATGATGTTGAGTATGTTTTCCTCCAGGGTTTGGTTGCTTGTTCCCTGTGTTTGTTCTTCTTTGTTTTGGGTTTCAGCTTGCTTTTGGTTTTCTTATTACCTTCTTATATATTCTGCAGAGTTTTTATATGACGATCTTTTTCTTTTATTACTTTTTCAAGTCTCTCAATCTCTACTTTATAATTTATTATTTTGTTCTGGTCTATAGACTCATCTTCTTCATCGGCTTCGTTTTCACCATTTTCGTCTGTTAATTTGGCTATTTTTTGTTTTAGTTGGGCGTTTCTTTCATCTAATTGTTGAATTATTTCTATAGCATAGACTCAGGATTTGTGAGCTTCTTCTGATCATTTATTTAGTTTTTTATAGTTATTCATCAGTTCCAAGATGTTTGTTTTTTTTCTGAATATTCTAAGCTAAACCTTGGTATCTCTGTTCTTGCTGGAGTTGTTGATGTGACAAGGTGTTTTTCCAGTGCTTTATTGTTACTCTCGTGGCCTTTTTTGTTTCTCAGTACATTTTTGGTTTTGCCGTACTCGTCAGCGTTTGAGGCTGACGATTCCATCTGGCTTGTTGGTATTATTATTGGGTTAGACTGAGATGTCTCTGTTGCTGAGTTCTGTGAGGCATCTTTGTCTGTTTGTAGATTCTGGGAGACAGAGATTTCTTCTGATAGAGTCTCCGGCATGATGTCTCCTTTTATTTATTTCCTTTTCTAATTATTATACTGTCCAAAGACTTTGTAACTTCTAGTTTTGAGGAACTGTTCTCTTCTATTGGTGGAACTACTTTGCTCAGCGGCACTACAAGTAATATTTTTTGTAATTTTTTTTCTTCCTATGCCAAATTTCTTGAATAGGATAATTTTAATTTGTAATCTTTATTCTATTACTGAATTTAATAATTATAATTTATTTATTTTTTTAGATATTGACTTGTCAGGCGTTGCTGCCACCCAAACATGTAATTGGAAGGAAAGTGTAGAAAGGAAATTTAAAAGCAAAATTCAGTAGTCGAGATCACTGGAAATGACTAAGATAAAAATTTAATGTGTTGGAAAGTGGGGTATGTTAAATGGGAGGAGATTTATTAAAAAAAGTAACTAAAATTTTGCAAAATTTGCAATAGAAGGAAAAAACTGGAACTGAGTAATTTTTAATAGTTCTGAACTAGGTAAAATGAAGTTGCTCATTAATTGCTCATTAAATGTTGCTCAAGATGTGTCAGAACTTGTGATCAGAACCATTAGAACTTGATTAGTGGAAGTGCTTGAATATATTTAATCAATGAAATCTATTTATAATAGTCACATTTAATGCACTTTAAAGATATAGCTATATACAAAAAACTCTGTTGAACTATACAATAAGCCCACACTTTCGCATTTATAATATTGTAAGTATTATATATATCACTGACTTATTACAAGCTATTACTATAGAATCTGGCATTCTTAAAATTTATCCAATAAAAGTATCCAACAAAAGTATCCAACAAAGAGTCCAACAAAAATATTTTTCTAGTGTACTGCATATGAAGAATAATTGCTGGTGCTTTTTATTTGTAGCACGCGTTTTAAAATGTAACAATTTCTTTGCATATTACTTGGTGTGTACAAGTTGTATAGACCATATAAAAGTATATACGAAGGATAAATAATGCATTTCAATTTAATGACGTACATTTCTGAAAGGGAATTTTAATCTGTGTTATGCGTTTAACTGAACTAACTTTTAGCATACGAACTAGTATAAATACCAATCTATAGATCATATACAGGGAGTAACAAAACAATTATGATGTTTAACCAACTATTCATATACTATTCATCATGTCTTAAAGTGTTGGAAAGTGTTTCATAATCTCTGGTGTACGCATGATTTTCCGTTCTTGTTTAAAACTGAGATGGCGTTTTAATTGGGCATCATACTGTAGGGAAAGGCGAATTTTTTTAATCTACAAAAATACAATACGCTTTTTCCAGTTAACCCCAATTCCGAAAAGAGTTCTTAATTTCTAT
This sequence comes from Maratus speciosus, assembly GCA_963932465.1. NCBI lineage: Eukaryota > Metazoa > Arthropoda > Arachnida > Araneae > Salticidae > Maratus > Maratus speciosus. Next base: position 66,228,104 of record OZ010789.1, read on the forward strand.
AAATTCCAAAGACCAGTATATACTAGAATTCTGAAGAATCTTTTATAAAATCAAAGTTCCTTTTGATGTCACTAATGTTTGGAAACGTTTAAGAATACTTTTTACAGTGTGTTAATCACTTTCCTCAACCCACAATTTTGTTATTTTAAGATGCTATCAATTCTAAGATAACCATTTTCAGCTTCTTGCATAAGGAGTTACGTACCTTTGACAGTGTCCAGAAATCATTTTTTTATTTAATAACTTATATTAAAAATTTATTCTGAAGAAACCTTTTAAAAGAAACTCTATGCAAAAAATATCTTTAGAAGCGAAATGATATCTGAAATAAATGAGTTCTCTTTGTATTATCAAGCGGCAATTCCAAATTTAATGTCAATTTTCTCAAAACTGTGATTTTGATGATTGCGCGCATGATTTCTAGTAAACGGATGAATTAAATTTCATGATATTCTGACTGAAGTTAAAAATGTTTTAGATGCACAAATTGACCTACTATTATATCCATGATTCTTTTTATAAAAAACAAAATTCATATTTTTGATTTTACATTTTATTTTTTTAAGAACTAATCATTACATTTTTTCCAGTGTAGGTCGATTTAAACAAACATTATATATCTGCCAATAAAAAAAAAAATTGGAATCACTGGGACAATTCAATTATGATAAATCCATCGCGCAAAGCATATAAGGTAAATTCATTTATTAAAAATATCATTACATTTCAAATAAAATTAAAATGCTTCATTCGCATCTAGACTTTTTTTTTTTTTTTGGAATATTAACTGTTAACACAAATCTCATTTGATGGGTATTTCAAATTTCATATCCAAAAATTAAGCAGATATTGAGTTATTGCAATCTATATCACAGTCTTATTTTTATGCAATTTCTCAGTTTCAAACGACCTAACCCCTTTAACAGTGTCTATATATACAAGAGAATAAAGATAATATTAATATTAATGTTAATATTCTTAACTTATCATGTTCTGACTGTTAACTTATCATATTCATACTGTTACATGTCTAACATCATATCATATTTGTTGTACATGAAAATGATTAATTGAGAATTGATAGCATCCTAAAAACCTATATTACAATTTGCTAAAATTAATTAATAATCAATAAAAGTACACGAAAACGTTTCAGAAAAATAGAGATGTAAAAAAAAAAAAAACTTTGTTCTTATAAATTTATAAATCTTTTTTTTTTAATCTGGAAAATGTATTGGTTTCTGATTTTTCTAAAGATAAGGAAAGTATTTAAAATCGTGTTCTTCTCGAACAGGGGATTGCATATTCCCATTTGTGGTTTATTTATACCATTTATCTTTTTTAACAGTGACTGAGACATTTTCAAATTCTATAACACTTGAAATGCTCTCTAGAATGCACCGTATGTTACTCTAAACAACATGTAAAAATAACAAATTGTCCAATATCATGTCATCTCATTTTAGCCAAATTTGACAATCAGAACATGGATGATTCAAAAATGTAAAAAAAAAAGTAAAAAAAAAATAATAATAAGATTAAGAAAGTCTTAAACAACACATTTGCCATTCTTTAAAATAATTAAGATGGATATTGTTAAAGATTTTCGATAATACATTGCATTTAAAAATATAAAAATTACAATGAGTGTCTAACGTTATTTCTTTTTATTAAATATCTGTCGCAAAGTTTCTCGGAATATTTCAATATTTAATATTTATTGTCGTTGGTTGTAACGTTTTATCTTAAATTCATTTTTTTTTTTTTTTTATAATTTTTGTCCCAGTAAAAAGATTGTCCAATGCGACTACTTATGTGTATATAATTTCAATTTCTTTATTTGCATGAGATGCTTATATGCTAAATATATAACATTAGTGTACCATTAAGTAACTTTAATGAAACTTTGTAGTGCTCAAGCAAAAATGTGTGTAATCATTTCTGTTGTGAAAAATGTTGAAAAATAAACTAGTTTCGTTTTCTGGGTTTTTAAAATTCTGCTGTGAACCTATGCCGATAAAACTAACGCGATCAGTATTTTAAGTAAGTGGGATTTTCACATAACATTCTTTCATAAGTATTTAACTTTTTCTCTGGTTAATTATGTAAAGCAATACATTTAGCTTAGAAAGGAAATTGTTTAGTTTCGATGTTTTAATACTTTTCATTAGTATTTTGTTTCGCGTTAATAAAAAAGTGGATTTAAATTTAAACCGAAAATAGTTAAACATGATATTCAAATTAAAAATATCTCCAAGGCATGAAATAGTATAAATTTATTTCACAATTATTATTTTAATAAAAAGTGTCAATGAGTTTTAACCTCTCTCTCTTGTGTTTTGCTCCGGAGAATTTAAATATTATTTTTATTTATTTTCTAAACAATTAATTTGATACATTTTTCTTTATGTAAACATTGCTTCAACTGTAAAACATATTATATATTTCGATATTTCAATCATATACATAATTTATTTCTATTCATAACACACCATGACATATTCATAATACATCATATTTGTCAATTATATTTAGAAAGCGGATTGAATCCTTCACGAGTTTCGATTTACTTATAAATAACTTTCTTGCACTTAACCAGCAACAGTCTTTAGACTTATTTTCTAATGCTTACAGATATTCAAGATTATGATTCTGTTTACAGGTACTTATACCATCTAATTGAGGTACTTTAAATTATTAATATATTTTAATAAAATAACATATCTTAAAATTAATTTAAGAAATTAATATATATTGACACTTATACGTACAGATAGACACATACAATATACTCATATATAAAGAAGACACATATATAAAAAAATTCAAATTTAGGATAATGAACATGTATATCCCAAAAGTTAGAAATTCTGGTAGTGAATAAACACACAATTATCTAATGCAGTCCTTCACAAACCGAAATTACAAATACTTTAAATAAAATAGATTAATAACACCACCTGCGATACATAGTTTGTGCTCAAGTTATACATGTGTGAATAATATAACAGATATAAGTGAAATAACGTGTTGTTTGTTATATCAAGAGTGCATAATAAACTTATTGCAGAAAATCAAACAGAAATACATAGTTAATATTGTGTAATGATTCATATAATGATTATACATTATAAGATGATGCGAACAAAGATTTCATTAAATATGATGAGCTCCCGATGTTAGAGATTTGATTTATATATATTGACAATTACTGATATAACTATAGTATTCACACAAGGTAAGAATATAAAAATCGAGCACATGAGCAGGAAAAAATTCCAAATATCCAAATTCCGCACTATTCTTAATTGAATATTATAAATTGTATGATTTAGAACTTAAAACAAAAAAGTTTTCAACACATTTATATACTAAAAATTATGTATTAAAAACAAATATACTGTACTAAAAGGTACACAGGTTAAAATACATTAAAACATCAACGTTCGCATCTGCGAACGTCTTCAGAATGTTATGATAAGTCTAAAACTTTAAGTACTAAAAAATTAAGTACATTTATGTGCTAAAAAAATAATAAATTAAATACCTTGCAACCCTTGTTTATTTTGGAAAATAAATGTTTTTTCATTATTGAATGTATTGCCTTTTGTAATGTTTTGCTTTTCAAATTTGGCTACTAAACTCATACGAAATGTGCCTTTAAATGTACACTTAGCAACAGAACATTTAAGAATTTAATAATACATCCAAAATCTGCTTTAATCATCAGTCAGTTTAAAATATCGTAGTTAAAAAAGCTAAATACTTTAATGATTTTACAAAACTGTTTCTTTTGTTTGTAAAATGCTATTTACATCATTTGTCCAGGTGGTTAGTTTTGCTTTTCAAAATATATAATCCACTATTTTAGTTCTTTTTCACAAACTATAAATCATCTCAAGAAACAAATCTTACTCTAAGTTTTTTCGGTGCATTTCTGTCTTTTGAACAAAAGTGAATAACGGATTTCGTTGCTTATGCACAGAATTAGAATAAAATTCAATAGTATGAAACATTAAAATTCCAAAACATTCAGTATAATATTGAACTTATATTAAATTTAATTTTAAACATATGAATTTATACTGAAATATTTCAGTATTTGTGGTTCATATTTAAATAAATTTCTTTTATCAAATATTTTAAAAATATACTTTTATTTGACATTATGACCAACTGCCTCTATGTTTAAAATATTTGCATTTGCAAGTTCGACATACATTTTATGATTTCCAAATGGAGTTTATATCAAGTTGTTTAAATGAAAGGGTATTTAACAAGAGATTGAAATACAATTCGATTGTTAAAACTTCGTAATATCTATCCCAGAAAAAAAAAAAAAAATCTTTGAGAGAGGACAAAAGAACATATTCCAAGCTCTGACAGAAGACCTTTCAGAGCAGAGTAAAAGACTGTGTCAACCCCTCATGAGTGTGAATTGAACAGGAAAGGTCATTAAGTGCTTCGGAGAGAGAGAGGAGTAGGTTATTGTGTTAGAGAGCTCCGAATTGACAAAGTTAGTTTTTTACCATATCAACCTGTCGAAACAGGATGCCATGTTAAAGCCAAAAGTACCTGTTCTTGTATTCTCGTGTAAAGAACTTTTGTAATCGACCTAATTGTACATAATTTTGTTTTTGTTATTTGATTAAATTTGACAGGTAAAAGTTTCATGCGTGTTCCTATCACTTTACAGCCGTATTTCTATTCTTATATCCTTTACTATCTTTAATTTACTTTTACTAAATATATCTATATTTTATTAAATAAGCTTTTTTATTTTCTATGACATTTACTATCTTTTATTTATCTTTATTAAATATATTTATTTTTCCATTCAGTAGGTTTATTTACTTCTTGTTAAATCTTTTCTTATTTAACTTTATTTAAAATATACTTTATTAAAGTCATATATTAGAGTAATATTTAGTTTACTCATCTCATTTTATTTTTGTTGCTCTATCTTTAAGACTTTCGACTTCGTTTACTTGGTTTCTTTATTTCACGCGTTTATTTCCAAGTCATGACTAACAGCAGTCTTCTTGAATCGAGAACACGTATGTTGAGAGAATGACATTAGTCTATCATGGTCGTCAATAGATGTAGTTGGTCATTTGATCTCACAGCACATCGTTTGTATGCTGTTTCATCACGATGGCATCCCATTCGAGAACCATCGACAGTTGCTCTTTGCATTGCGTAATAAGTTATTAGCTGATCGGTCGGCTCATATAAAGGTTCTTCAGTTCATGTACTCTGCACCTTGTGTTTATATACTAGCTTTAGCCGTGCTGTCCGAGATACTTAAACGGGGGGTGGGGGTCAGCTAGGTGGGGAGGCCTACCAAATGGCTTAAGCACTCACAGGCCCCACCCAGCGGTTTCCATCTACTACAGCCGTCACCACACACACACAAAATAATAATAATAATAATAATAATAATAATAATAATAATAATAATAATAATAATAATAATAATAATAAATAAAAGGCCCGAAGGGACCTACAGGAAAGCCAATTGAGAATATTAAGATTAAATACAATATAAGTACAATATATACACGATGGAAAGCCCAATTTTTACTGGGCGTTTACGAGAGAAATTTAGATTTTTGTAATTAACAAGATCATGAGATAATAGATAATAGGATTTTTAAACTTGTTGGAGCGGCAAAAGCTCAGTTACTCTGCAAAGCTTTCGATATTAATTGAATACGTTCTTCCGAACATGTCCTTTTGCGTCGAATCAAGGTCTATAATGTGTTTCGTTTTATGCCATCAACCATTTAAATAGACGCTATAAATTGCGATACTGAACTCTTGTTAACTTGCTTTCATCATGGGAAAAGTTGTGAGTTGCAATGTCGGCAACTATTATGAAGAGAAAGATGTGTTTCGTTGTTTATGTGCTGTTGATCTTAAGCTTACGATGTCTTATATAAAGTAAATTTCACGATGCAATATCACTATTTTCCTGAATAGTTTTTCAATTGCTATAACAGTTTCGTTTGTCTTAGGATATATTTTTCGTTTCTTTTTAAATAAACTTAGATTGTTTTACATATACTTGTATTTATTCCACCACCATACACTTATTTCTTTATTTTGTTATGGGAAATTCATATTAGATTTACAGGATTTCAACATTGCAGTTTTTCAACTTAATAAATTTAGTGATTAAAAACAAATAATTTCATTGTGATATCTTAATTTAACACCTGCTAACTTAAACTTGAATTTCAATTGCAATCAATCAAAATTTATTTTGATTTTAATTGAATTCAGTTTGAATTTACTTGTTTTGTGAACTGTGGAGATCGATTCAAAAAACAACGCTAGAAAATCGAGTGACGATAGCACAACGTTCTTATGGATTATAAAATACGTCAGTCTTCTTTGTATAAAAGCCATTGTACCAGAGTTTCCAAGTTCATAGCGTAGAATTTAATGGTGGCAACGTAATGGTGGCAGCGTATAAAAACTAGATTAATTAGTTCCACGAATACCAAGTGATTAATTATAATAATATGAGTAAAAGCAGTGCAGTTAATTTCATGTGTTAGCAAGTGTTACGGATTGAGAACTTTGTCTCCCGCTACTGTGAGTTTTTGAACTGTTATTCAGAATCCAAAAATCCAGAGTATTGTTTTCTCTAATTGTTAGGCCTCTGTAAGCAAGAAACTGCGATCTGGAGTATAGCCGTCGTGCAGTAAGACAATGAACTTTTTTTTTGCTGTCGCACAGAAAGCTTGCGTGTTTAACAAAGGTCAGAGCTTAGTGTTAATTTAAATAGTTTAGTTTTTAATGTAATAAAAAAAATTAAATGTGTAAACGGGGTTTTAAGCATTTTTGGCTCTAATTTAAACATATCGAAAGCTTTTTAAATGTGTGCCAGGCATTGCCAGACCATTTTAGAATTATAATCGTATTAGTTATACTCTTGTGTGCCAATTTCTGAAAAATAATCTTCCGCATACTGTTGCCCTTTTTTATATAATTTTTTTCGGGGTGACTACTTAAATCCCGTTTTTTGCGGCAACTTAATTAAACAGAAAGAAACTATATTTTTACTCTCGTATTGCAGCTTTTTAGTTTACAGGATATTACCTGAGAGCTATTGCTTCTACAGATTCTTTATGCATGCATGTACGTACGTGTCTAAGTACGTACATACGTATGCAACTCGAAACCTCTTGATAGAAATATCAAATCGGCTTTAAATTGTAAATAGTTATTTACTCAAAAAAGTTTCTCCAATCAGTTTCATGGGTCATATGTAGAAAATAAAGGGAGAAAGGAGGGAATTAAAAAAATCTGGAGTAGACGCAGAAATGATTAAAAGGTTGTAAATAATATTGGACGTCATAACAGGTGGGATCGAATTGACGAAAAAAAGCTCCAAATATATTTTGATGAAACATCAAGACTGTATGTGAACCTTTACAATTGGTACCCCATCCAACAATGTAAAAGGGTTTCATTCATGGTGGCACTGTAATTAAGAAATCACTCTTACACATTGGCCAACGGTTAGAAGAACCTGCCAAAACCGGAAACAAATACTTTAGACAGTTCCGTACAAAGTGCTCATGAAAGTGCAATAGAGAATTTCGCAATAGTGTAGTTTGCGAAAGAGATATTACAAATTGGCTTCATTTAAGCAGTGATCCTTTTATAAACTGCTCTAGGCAAAGATCAAGGGAAAAGAGCAAGCCATGCAGTAGCGAGACCCTACAACTTCTTCTTCCAGATAGGTCTGATGGTACTCTTGATAAAAGCCAATAAGAGTGTGATGTAAAAGATGAAAAACAGAGTTCTGAAGAATCAGATTAAAACTGGTAAGGTATTAAATACACTGAACAAGCAGCATCTTTATTTTGTAGAGACTCCACTTTATTAAATGTGTTATTAAATGTAACTTTATCAAATGTAAATAATCTTTATTAAATGTAAATTAAATGTAATAATTATTATTCATATAAATTAAATGTAAATAAGGAATTTTATGGATAGTACAATTAAATACATTTAATTAGACATTACTAGAAAATAAAAAAATCTGTGAACAATTACTTTTTTCTTATAAACAGTAAACTTTTAAGGCTGATAGTCACTCAACTTCCAAACTCCTTTCGGTAATGTTAAGTCTATGGGCATGCGATATATTCGTATTTTAAAAATATCTACTTAGTAAATTAATATTATAATTTCTTTTTTTCTTTTTGCTCTGCTTAAATGATGTCTCTTTTTATTTCTTAGTTGTCAAAATATTTATAAAATGTATACTTATTTATTATGTGAAGCGTTAAAATATGAATTACACTTAATACACATTGTGATACCCAATAACATCTAACAATTTCAAGGCAGTCAGACTATATTTACACAGAAAAATATTTTTGGCCAGGATTTCGGTTCAAATACTCCACTGTGCGTCTGTGGAATATTTCGGTTCAAGTACAGCCCTGAAACTTGTGACTGGTGTGTTCAGAGGAATATTAATATACTCTAGAAAACAATCCAAGCAATTTAGTATTGTTTTGTGTTAGAATTAATCTATGGCTTTTTATTACTTCACGCTTCATTTTCAAGTTTCATATGTGTCATCTAATAACTTGTGATTTTGTATTCAGTATCTTATAGAATTTATGTTATATCACTAAGTTCAAGGATCTCGCTGGGTCAATTGTTGAGCTCAGATAAATATATCATCTGTTTTAAAAATTTAACCCTGAATGCATTTCCATCAATTGATGTGGGAATTTAAAAATGAAATCCACGATGCTGACGACAAGTTCAAAACTGAGTCGGAGTTCGAAACAATGTTTTTATGAACCTTGTATAAACATGTAACGTGTGGAATGCTATCAGAGAATTAGAATGTCATATGCACTTACAAATAGTGCTTAGATGTTGTGACATCTGAAATTCAGTGCGTTAATAGTGATGGGCTTAGTGTTTTGTTCAAAATCTACGTTTTCAAAGGTGTATGCACCATGTGTATATTCTTTAGGCGAAGACAGATGCCTCAGAGAAGCATCATTTTTCGCTTGAAAATAAATTGCTTCATTTGAGAGATGAGAAAAAAATGGATTCCAAGCTTGGACAGAAGAATTGCGAAATTTAGGGGAGGAACTAAAATATCGGTTCGTTCATTCTCCATAAGTGTGAATTGAAGAAAAAGTTTCATTCAGCGATTTGGACAGCTAGAAGTAGATTGTTCGGTTAGAGAGCTCCGATTTGGCTGAGTTAGGTATTCAAGCTAGTACCACGTGTTGGAACCGAAAGCTATGCTAAAGCCAGAAGTATGGTTTATGTGGCATATGTAGAGAACATTTGTAATAGATCTTATTGAACATCATTTTCTTTTGTTATTTGATAAAATTTATTTGATTTATTTGATAGTTTCAAAAATCGTCATTACCAAATCCAGTGCCAATATCACAATATCATTATGGATTACAAAATACGATATATTCTTAGTAGAAAAGCTATTGTAACATTCAAATTTCATTTCTAAAATCCTTTCTGCTAAAATGGAAATAAAAAATATTTTCTTATGAAAGCTTCATTACCATTTACATATTTGAAACATTTTTTTTAACACTCTTCCGCTGAACCTTTTAAAAATTATACTAAACAAACTCTCAAAAAAAATCAATAGCTACCTATATTATACTTCTTTAGCGATGAAAATTGTTTAAACTATTTTGTATAAACTCTAAATAGATTGCTTTTATCTGATAAACATGAAAGCACTATAATGTATGGATTCAGTTTTAACATTTCAAAGTACTTTGTTCTTTCAAAATATAAAATTATATTTTATGCTTATTTTTATGCTTATATTTTTGCATTAGCTATTGAACATATTTTCTATCTCTGAGAAAACAGAGATTTTAGATTAAAAACATCATAGCTAACCATTTAGTTAATTGAATGGAAAAGTTTCTGAAATGCTTTTTCCTAAAACTTTTAACCAAGTTTTTAATAAGTTGTTGTTATCAAGCTATTATGGGCCAAAACCGTTCTACATCTCTCAAATAATTATTCGTTTAAACTAACGATTATTAGGTACAATGTATTAATTTATAAAGCCTATTCTAAATTGATTCTCGTTCTAACAATTTTCATATTAATTTTGTATTTAGAAAACATGTCTATTATTTAAAACAAAATCAGATTTTTATTGTCGAAAGCTTAAAAAAAAATTATTATACGGATTAAGTAATAAATTTCATGACTACGATATTGCACTATTTAATTATGAATATTTTTTAAAAAAGGAAATAACTAAAAAATTTAGAAAAGATAATGGAATTTCAAGAATATGTCAACATATATGTAGACGGAAGAAATCTAAAGAATCAACCTTTTTTAACACTTTACAAGAAAGCAGAAAATTGTTTATGCATTCGGTTTGTCTGTCCGTCTGTCCACGCTCTAACTCACCTAAATATACTCGAATTTTCATGCGATTGTAAAAGGTTAATGATGCTTACCATGGCATGTTCAGTATTGTATATGTAGTAGTGCGTAGTCTAGATGTGCGTAGCATTACTAGTTCATTTACAAGGGCACTCAAAAGTATTCCATTAAATTATGGTACATGGACGAAATAATTTAAAGAGTATTTTCATGACATTACGCTATTTCAAAAGTATTTAAACTGATATAAATCACTGAATTTCACTGGAAGACGATTACGATAGAATAGGGCATTCATAGCATTTGTCAATCATTTACAGAGACATACAAAAGAAATCGGTACTTTGAGCAGTAATTTCTGGAAGTGCGTTTTCAAATTCGGTTAATTTTTGCATGCATGCAGTTAATTGATACAAATCTTTATATCTTAAACAGGGCTTCTCAAAGAATTCAGAAAATTTTCCGATTGTATATATGAACAGCTGAAATTATTTTTTCAAATGTGTTATGCGTTTCCATATGGTTGAATTAGACATGATATTTGAACTTATTAAATGAAGCAGTTTTGTTACATTAATCTGCATGCGTTGGAAAGTGTTTCACAATCTACGTTTGAAGCATGACTTTTTCCTTCTTGTTTCGTTTTTTTTTTCAATTAACTTTGAGCAACTAACGCATGATATTAGAATTGTGGATACAATTTTCTACATATGTGAACGATGAAATTGCAAACTACACTTATTATGACAAACTATAAATTCAAATTCACCAAAATATATTTCTATTAAAATATACTTTTAAAAAGTGAAATTCGGAAGAATAAGAATTGGAATATTGAAAATTTAAAAATGCGTTATATTTTCTATTAATTGTATGACATTTTATGAAATAATTTTTATTGTTGCAATATTTTAGGTATTTATCGGCTATAATCAAATGATTTATAATGTATTATAACAATCTTTCATTAAATGCCTTTGAAAAAACACAATGTATTTATATAATTTTTGTTTAACACATAGGGTCACCCGGGGTAAAATGGGTATAAAAAACAGCTTTTTTAATTTTAATGTTTCTTAGCAGAAACATTATGAACTATAATCATGTTTTTGTTCAATATTTTTACATTATGTATCTTAGGTCTAAATTAAACATAATGTTTGTTTCCCTTTTGTTTTAATTTTTGTGTAAAAGACTATACCTATTTTACCCCAGTGTATCCCCATTTTACCCCGTGATTCGGGGTAAAATGGGTATGCGCCGGGGTAAAATGGGTATATGCTGGTTAAAGTTTAATTACATTAATAATTAATATATAAACCATTTAAAAGTTTTATACCTTCATCCTCTGAGTCATATATATATAAAGTGGGGTGAGGAGGGAGGGCAAAAACCCGCCACTTTGTTTATTTACATTTTTTTCTTGACAAATAAAAACACTGTTACGAAACTAGTAGAAATAAGATGCAAGTACCGACAAATCCTATCCTACATCCCTCCCACCCCAAACCGCTCCCAATTTTCACTGCATCAATTTACGTCCATACTCTGAATCATGTTTCTAACAGTGTTTCATTTTAAAACTTTTATTTTAATTTAATGCACTTCAAAATCAGATAGACATCAGCATGAGTATCTGTAGAAAAAAATGAGAAATTAAGTTAACTGAAAAATTTTTCTTAATCAGAAGCAATTTATAAAGTTAACTAGCTATAACTGAATGAAATTTTATGTACAAAATGTATACTGGCAAAGAATGGTGCAGCTTGGTTGAGATAGACTTCCTGACAATTCGGGATGCCTGCACATCAGCAATGTCGTCTTTCTCAGGGGAGACGTAAAATAATCTGGTTGTTACAAACTTCACAGTGTATTCATCTTCATCAGGGATATCAATAATGAGCCCTGTGAATTCTTGATCAGACTTTTTTACACTGAATTTCACAAGGGCCCAGTCACCAATCATTGCAATCATTGCAGCGAGAACTTCTGGTTTAACTTCTATGGGTTGCTTCGACTCTTTTTACTGTTTGTCCTCTTTTAATCCACCCAATTTAATAATTTAGTATAGTTAGCACATATGTTTTAATTTAATTTACGGCCGAAAATACGGTACTTTGATTTAACGTGATTTTTGAGAAATTGTCTGTTAACAGATATTTTTAATGTTTACATTCCAACGTGTAGCGCGGATAACTGATGTCTGCGACTAATTTATAGCCTAATTTCATGTAACAAAGAATAATTTCAGTTTTAAACGTAGGATCAATAAAAATTTGCTCTCAAAGGTCTTTCAATTTTGATCAATATTCATACATTCATATATTGACCTCAACTTGCACAAAAAAGATGGCTTATACCCATTTTACCCCATGTGACAAAAAATGGTATAAAATTTTTGTGAGTAAATAAAATTACTCATTTTATGAGTTTTCTACTAGAAAAATTTTTCTTCTTTAAAATCCAAACAGTTTATTTTTAAAATTCTTCCTGTATATTTTTTTGGAAAGAAGTTTATCATCCTCTAAAAACACTTTGTTCTATCTTCTGAAAAACAAAATGGCTGCCAAGCCCAGTATATATATTGCTACTGTGTTTTTACCAAGTTTAAATATTGCCAGATATGTGAGCATTTCATTCATACTTTAAATTTTTCAAAAAAATTTGTGTGGTAAAATAATAAAAATAATATATAAAATATACCCATTTTACCCCGGGTCCCCCTATAATGTGATCTAAAGTCAACGGAAATTTCGGCCATTCGATTTTAAACGATTAGTCGAATATCTAAGAAATACTTGCCAAATTCTTCTGAAACTTCGGGAGTATAAAGAACATGTTTTACCTCATGTGTTTTAGTGTAAGTTTGACCAAGAGAACAAATCGGGAACCAACAACAAATTGAAGTCCAAAAAAACATTTGAAATTCCACAGGAAAATAAAATACGGAAAAACATATTCACATCTAACAAAGGCTATGTTGATAACGATGTCATGTGGTGGCATTCTTGCGGATATTGATGTCCGATATCAGCGCAAATATTTTATATCATTATGCTTCGCAACCTGGCTCAGATAATTGTCCATATTTATGTTTATTTTTTAGTCTAGAAACGACATAACTTCAGTTTGCGATTTTTCAGTTTACGATTTTTTTTACGATTCACTTTACGTTTCTTTTTCTTGACGATATAAAGTGATACTTTTACGAATGCTGCGCATATGGAGATGAACGACTGTTTCCCAGTTTTAGTATTACGTCATCATGCGGATGACGTATGGTAGTTTCTGGTTGGCTGGTTTGTATAACTGTTTGCTTCACTGTATCAGAGGCACATGTATTTGATGGTATATATTTGAGCAGCTTCATGCTACTGTGGCTATTTTAACACGTTTTATTTTAGGTTTATGCTTGATTTAAGTGTTCTTTTTGTATGGTCATTGAAGGAGAAAGTTTGCTTGCCGAAGATATGGCTGTGCTTTGTTATATTTAATATATTTAATCATGATTTTAATTGTTTTTATTAAAGTTAAATTTCAAGTATAGCTTGACTTTTTCTGCATGTAGATGCACAGTAGTCCTAAAAAACTCTGCTTCAAGTTAAATTGTGGCTCCTAGGTTTAATTTAATTCTTACCATACCAGCCCGATAGATAATGTACAACATTTGTCTATATTGGTATAAGAATATCACGTATATTCATGAAGATAAAAAGATTTCTTAAAATTCGTTAAATTTTTGCTATTTTTTATAGTGTGTAAGATTTCAAATAACTTTAACGTTATGAATTTGTTTAAAAATATGAGATCAAACGTTCTTTATTATGCCCGAAGTTACATAAGTATTCAGCAAGAATATCTCTAAATATTTCACTGAACGCGGAAAACCTAAAGTGTTCGGTCACATTTTTCAATATAGTGTACCTTAATAGCATTGGTGATGCGGGAGTCCATTTTGATCAATAGAAATAACCGTCAGAAGATGAGTAACTTCAAACTTACTATCTCAAAAGATAAGTTAAACACTTAATACTGATTTTAAATGTTCACTTAACTTTTGATAAATTTTTAAACTTCAGTTTTTATATGATTACATATCTGTTAGTTAAAATAGTGTAATTATTTCTTAAATATTTATCTTTTCATTTTCTTTCATCTTTTCATAAGAAACGGGAAAACTTCACATTTTTCAATATAGTGTATCTTAATAGTATTGGTGATGCTCGAGTCCCTTTTGATCAATAGAAATAACCATCACAATATGAGTAACTTCAAACTTACTATCTCAAAAGATAAGTTCAACACTTAATACTGATTTTAAATGTTCACTTAACTTTTGATAAATTTTTAAACTTCAGTTTTCATATGATTACAAAATAGTGTAATTATTTCTTAAATATTTATCTTTTCATCTTCTCATAAGATGCATGAAAACTTCATTTTATAACATGTATACTTCAACGTTTTTAAAGTCTTTTCGAATGCGTATCAAATTGAAATTTTGTAAGTGAACTTCATAAATAATGAAGTTTTAAAAAACAGTATGCTTTTAATTTCGAACAAATGCAATATTTTCTTAATCTATCTTTTACTTTAAACATTATAATTTAACAATGTTTTTATAACATTGAATACTATGTACACATAAACAGATAATATTTACACACATAATGAAATCATACTGAAATTACTAATCTATCACATAGTACTCTTAACTGTATGTAGTTGACCAGGATTAACTACAAATTGAACTTCATTATAATTTCTTGATTTTTTTTTTCTTTTTACTTTCTTATTTTTACTTTAATTTTTAGCTTGTACGATTAAAAATTTTGCCGTAATAGATATACAATTTTCACAAAGTAGAAGAAATAAACACATGAAAAATACTTCTGAATATGTAAAATATCTTTCATGAGTTATATGAAAAATAAAATATCGTAAAAAAAATTCAGATTTTCATTAGATTTTTTAATAAATGTATTTTCAGAAGATCGTAGAATTTAAGATTAAATAACACGAAGCTTTAACATATAATTTTAAAATATTCCATTAATATTCATTTCTTTAAATCCATTTTTGGTTATTCAGATTCATGGATAGTAAAATTCAATTAACTTCTTTCATTCATATTCAAAACGCGAGATGAATAATATGCTGAATAAAAATCGATCTCCCAAAAGGAATATTTATTATTTTCAGCAGACATACACACACACACATATATATGTTTATGTATTATTTATATATATAAATATATTAAGTTTTACACATTTATTTTATATATTAAGATTTTAAAAATATTATACACTTAGTTTGGAACAAATGCAATATTTCTTACAATCTACCTTTTACTGGATATTATACATACAAGAGTATTACAAACAATAATTACCCCGATAGCTATTATACTTACCCCATATCATACCGTGAGAACTCCTAGCTATCATACCGTTCACACAAACTGAATGAAATTTTTGTTTAAAATTTTTTGAAGTATGCGCTCAAGAATCATATGAAAAATAAAAGTTAAACTCTAAAATTTACTGTTACAGTGACAAAAATTCGAAAATTTCAAATGGCTTCCACATGACGACAGGTAGAACATTTCACTGTTGCAAATTGGGAATTACATAATTAGTCAACATTTTTAGATAGCAAGCACCCTTACCGTACTCGTTTGTAGATCTGCGGCAGTAACATTTCAAAAAAGAAAAGGCCGAGGACGAAGGTGATTGTAATAATTGTTATACCGTACCACAGTCAGAAAATGCAACCACATCATGGAAATTATTGTCTGCCCAATGCATGCAGTTCTTTAAATTAACTTTTCCAGTCAACGAGAAATGGGACTCGTCTGCCCATAGAATGAGTAAAGGCTAGCTGTCATCCCCGACATAATAAATGAGGATTTCATTTGATAGATCTAGCCGTTGTCGCTTATCACCTGCTTGCTTTTTCCCCTGGAACTGATACGAAAACATATAGAGAACAGAGCGCAGAATCTTGCGGTCCGTAGAAATCACAGTTGCAGAACGCGTGAAGCACTGCATGCATTCGCCAGAGGAACTTCGCTTATCGTCTCATTTACTTCTGTGACATTCTCGACAGGAAAAGAAGGTTCTTCAGACTGATATCGATCACATGCGCAACCAGTCTCTTCGCATGTGCTTATCAAGTACTGTACAGCTGTTACAGCACAAGGGCATCGACGTAGGTCATGGTTTCTGGAGTTGGCACGAAATGCCTTGCGGCATTTTGTCTGTTCAGTTATTAAATCTTTAAAAATCTACTTACAATGGGAACTTACCCGGTGGAGCAAAAATGTTCTACACCGGATCCTAGCGATCTTGATCGACTTAGGCATAAATAAATAAATCTACCCATGTTTTTTTTCCTGTAAGTGGCATGTTGTTGAGAGTAAAAGCAAACAAGGTACACTGCACATATCACATTGTCTTTCCTTTCACCTAGAGCAAGGAATTCAATCATGATTGTATCTTACGCCGAACACGGATATCCAGGTATTTTTTACGCTTCTTCTCGTTTCGAGGGAGATTCAGTACACTGGGATTAAAGTCAATGACACACTGTGAAATTTAACGCCATTAGGAAAGACTATCGTGCTATGATGAGCGCCACATTTGTTTTCTCTTTTCTTCTTAGTCTGTCAGAAAACGGATATTTTTGTGCTACAGGAACCATTCCAATACTGTAAATGTACCGTTTTTATGATTTTTTACTATGCAGATCACATTCCAATAAAAAAGTAGGTGTTGACGTTTAAAGTTTTTGAAATGTTTTCCCTGCAACCATTACAATTACAGTTTAACCGTTGTTTTTCATAAGATTCTTGAGCACATGCCTTAAAGTACTTAAACCAACTTCATTTACTTTCTGTGAACTGTATGATAGCTAGGGGCTCATATGTCGGAGTACTCTTGAATATTCACCCTGCATGTATATATAATTTCTTGTTCAAGATTATTTAAAAGAAAAGCAAAATATGAGATTTTGAGAAATTTATGTACAATTTAGTAGCAGAAATTTACGATGAATCAGTTTTTTAGAGTTATAAAACTTCGGAGTTATGTAGTTCAATTGATTTAAGAAATAATCTTTATTTGTGAAATGGATTACATAAAAACTGATTAAATAATGTATGTATAGAAAACACCTTCATTTTAATTATATAATTATCTGTTATAACAAAATGCTAAGAAAACCTATTCGTCACACTTTATGTGTGATATAATGATATAATGCCATAACTGTTCTTGGATAAATAGTAAGATCGTGCATATTTTTTTTAAATTTTCATGCTGAAATAAACATCTTTACATGGGGGTGTAATGTTCTTCGTTCAAGAACATCAATTTATAAGGAACGTCTGCCGAATAAGGTGATACTCTTAAAAAAATCTTGTAGGAAAATTGCAGTACATACCTGACAGTTTACGTATACTTAATATTTGGAGATAGTTTCAAACATAACCGATACTGGCTTCGTCCACATTTTCCTATCAACGTATTTCTAGCTAAGTCTTTGTTGAAAAATGTAAGTAAACTTTCATATGATATCAGATAAGATTTTACAATCTTTGCATAGTTCACGATCTTTTAGAATGTAAATTGAAATATTCTGTATATTAATTTCTGTTTGTGCATGAAACTAATATATGCGTAAACACAAGGACAGGTAGTATAAAATCGAGTGTTATTGAGAAGCACTTTATTTTAATCGAGGCTAGTTAAACATTTTCTGCTTTAGTATTATAGAATACAATTGAACCTATCAAAGCGGTGTCGAAGACAGCTCAATAAAATAAAGAGGAAATCCCGTAAGGCATGCTGATGTCACGTCGACGTCGTTGTGAAGTCACACTGTGACTTTGTGACCGTCGATGTGAAGTCACAGTGACTAGAATGTGAAGTCGTGATAGCCGAGAGCCCGTTTGTGACGTCACTTTGTGAAGTCACGGTGTGACAAATTTGTGAAAAATGTGTCATTTGTGACTATTTAGGCAATAACTTTGTGACGTACTTGTCGAATACGTCGAATGCAACGTACGTGTCGAATGCGACAATGCTTTGAAGTCACATTGTGACCAATTTGTGAAATAAGTAGGTGGTTCAATAATTATCGTCCGTAGCGTATATAAAATATTTGCACTGCGATAGTTCATGTGCAATATGAAAGCCTAATGTTCTAAAGGCCTATATGCTCAATTTCAGAACCGTAGCTGCTATATTAACATAGTTTTGGAGGGAGGGGGGAAGTTTTAAAATCCAATTTTTGAGGGAGTTTTTAAGAAGAGGGGTGAGGGTGAAAGGCTGGTTTGGAGCTTATGAAGCTAGTGACAATGGCTACATCGCTATGAACCCGAGTCCAAACGACAGTAGTTACCACAAATATAGCTCCATGAGCTAAAAATCAGCCGTTCACCCCCACTCTCCTACCTTTCATTTCTCCTTCCTAAACTATGTGAATACAGCAGCAACGGTTCTGAAATTGAGCATATAGGCATCTAACAAGGAGAGGGCTAACCTTGTTAATCATAGATTTTGATTATTTTAATATATGTTGTAGGGTAAAGACCCCATAGTCTCAGGTTCAACGGATTTTATCCAACGCTCCTTAGTCCTTGGGAAACCGGGGGGGTCTAATAGTAATTCCCAACTTAAATATTTACTTTGTAACTAAAATGACAAGTTGGTAGTAGCTGAGTTGGTATGGCATTTATCGGCTGACCCGTGGGTCCGGGTTCGATACCGGAACGCGCTACATTTGTTTTTCTCATTTTTTGTTTTATAAATATATTTGTAAGTATAACTTAATAATCTCATTGTCAATATAAATTTATAATATTGTATATCAATTATAATTTTAACCTATTTAATTTTTTATTTTTAACTAAATAGTTGTATAAAACATCATACAACTGTTAATTTTTTTAAAATCACTTTTAAAATGTATTCCATATATTCTTTATCGATGCAATAATATTGAGCAATTGTGTCAATTCGTGATTTTAAAGAAACATCATTTACACATTGCTTTAACAAAGGAAGTCAATGCGATAATACTATTATTATGTTTTTAAAGTAACCAGCATAATTTCATTAAAAATTAGCATCAGAATTAAATTACAACCGATTTTTTGCATATTAACCCGTTAATAGTCGCGCGTTGGTCTTTTCCCCGCCCGAAATTCGTTATCTTCCTGTAACTCATTTCCTGTTAAAGTTAAGATAGCCAAATTCCGTGTAGCTGACCTTGACTGTTCACACTCTTGTGTAGTAAAATTGCAAGTCATTCCTGCTATTTCTTAGCATTTTACCGCATTCTTAAGTTTCAATCGGTCTAAATGACCGCGTTGCGACCACTTGTGTTAGTTGAATTTTTCCCCCTCGTGTTCATCCTTTCCCATTTCCGCGAAATCTACGGGGGAAAGTTTCTTCGAAGTATGGACTCTCTGTCTGTTGTTATTTCGCCTTTCTTCTTTCTGCTATATTTTACCCGTTCATAGAGTACTTTTTTTTTACTTTTAGAATGTTACTTAAAATTGTTTCATTATATTAGTTGTGAAGTAGTTCGCACAAAAAACTGATTGATGGTCACTTACATTTTTTTTTTCATTGTCAAACATTGTGGGAATAAATTCTCAAATTGATAATCGTTTAAATATGGAAAAAAAAGGGAAAATCATCATCATTATTTGAAAGAAGTTGCTTTTCATTTATTACCGGAACATATAAATGAAAAAAAAAAAAAAAAACAGAATATAACACAGCCAAACCATTAAAAAAAGAGAAGAGAATTTTGTGGGAATCAGTAAAAAAATTGCCGTATCTCCAAAATCTGAAAAAAGTATCGTTTTTGTACAATAAAACAAACTCGAAAGATAAAACAGTTTTCTCAGAAATGTAGTATGTATATCTGCGAAGAACATACATATAATTTATTTGCACAATAATGAGAATTTTATAATGTAGGTTAGAAATTACGCAATTAAAAAACTCTTTTGGATAATTCAGTGAATATTTATACTATGATTTAAAAAAATATTTTAAGTATTTTTTCTAAAATTTATCTATTTTTAAATTTTCATACTGTAAGTAAAAACACATTTTTTTTTTTTTTTTTTTTTTAACAATGCCGCAGAAAATGTTTTTTTTTTATTATTATTGAAATCAATAGAAGCTTGGGGACGGTATCTAACAAAAATTTAAATTTGTTGTCCTTCATCAATTGTTCAAACTGTTTTTCAGAATACGAGAGAAAATTCATTTAAATAAAATTATTGCTGCATATTTATAATTTCGGAGAAAAAATTCTTATTGTTTTTATTATTTTAATGAATGTTATTATAAAACAATAAATTATAACATTAATACCTTATTATGAAATATACAATTGAATATTTATTTTAATTAAATAGTTGCTGCAAAATACATCCCTATTAAGATGAACCTTTCAGTGATTTATTAATTAAAATAATTTATCCATCTTAAGATTTAAATCTACAATTGCAAATGTATTTAAATTAAATATATAATTTCAATAACTTATTATTTACTTTATATAAACGAAGTTCGTATCCAGAGTTTTTATTCAGGGGCGCTGCTCCCACCCTGAAATAAGTAGAAAAACTACAAATCGTGCATTTTCATTTGAAAAATGGATTTAATCATAAAATATCGAGAGCCCCCCCCCCTCCTCTCCCCCCTCATACACACAGACACCCCACAAAATAAATAAATAAAACGTAGTTACAACATTTGCATTTATAATTTCGAAATTAAGTATTTTTTACCTGGTTCTTTATTATACACACACATATATATATATATATATATATATATATAATATGCTGGTGAATTAGTGGTATTGTATTTGATTTGCTGTTGCATGTCACAGGTTCCATTTTTATTTTCAGTTTAATTGTTCAATTTTATGTCAGTGTAATATATTGATGCTAAATTTATTAATTTTATTTTATTAAATGGACATAGAGTGCCGGAGTATCATAAAAATCTACCTGACTCTGATTCTGTCCTTCCAAAAAAAAAAATAAATAAATAAATAAAAATAAAAATAAAAATACCCGTATCACGAATTTAGATTCATATTCGTAAATGTTTTCCTACTAATTATTGATTCATAGTAACATCAGAAATTCAATCTAATCATTTACTATTTACTTTTAAGTATTTATGCAAAACGAAGAAAGAGTTATTAAAAACATTTATCTAGATGCCAACTGAATATATACTTAAGCGAAATAAATAATTTGCTGTAAAAGGTTGTAAAATGAATAATTGCTGTAATCTTTTAAAGTTCAGTCAATATTTTCACCCTACGTTATCCGTTTTCGATCATCTGATAACACCGGCAAGTTTCCCCTTCGTTTTTCGGCCTGCTGGTAACGGCGGCAAATGGACCGAACGCGACTACTAACGTTCTAAAAAATGTCGCGACTACTCTCGGGTTAAGGATTTTTTAATTTGTAATATGTATGCTTGCACTTTCAATTATTTTGCTTTCCCCTTTATCTACTTTGTGCTTTTATTTTTATTTATTTTTTTAATATTCTTTTATTTTATCATAACTAGATGGCACCACAACAGGTTTTGTCACGATTTTGGAATTTTTATCATTCAATAATAGATCCAATTTCTTTTTAAACCTCTTTACTACATGAGAAATAATAGTTTAAAAATAAAAAATGATAAATTTAAGTTTGTTAACATTATAATTAATGTATGATATTAAAAGTTTTAATTTAAATTATTAAGTCATAATTACAAGTATATTTATAAAACAAAAAATGAGAAAAACAAATGTAGCGCGTTCGGGTACCGAACCCTGACCCGCAGATCAGCCAGCAGACGTCGTACCAACTGAGCTACGACCAACCTGCCCTTTTTGTTACAAAGTAAGTTTTTAAGATGTGCACTACTACTAGACCCCCCCCCCGGTTTCTCAAGAACTAGGGAGCGTTGGATAAAATCCGTTGAATCTGAGACTGAGGAATCTCTACCCTACAACATATATAGAAATAATCAAAATCTGTGATTAACAAGCTTTGCCCTCTCCTTGTAAGACATTAGGCTTCGATATTCCACAACAACCATCGCAGTACTAATATTTTATATACACCAAGGACAATAATTATTGAACCACCCACGTATGTGTCATTAGTAACGAAATTTTCATTAACACTGATAATTTTGTGATGATTTCTTGACGATTCTCTAAGAATTTAAAAGAAACAGGATAGTCTGAAATTATAATTACAGCATGCCAACTTTCTGTTAGAATTGGTTTTCAGTCTTAAAATCGTATACTCACAATTTATGAACAAATACTGTATAATACGTATAAATAGTCACATATAGTATACAGACTTTCTTCTAAACTTAAGTTAAAAATTCAATTTCCCTCACACGCCTTACAACTTTAACAGATTGTGTTCTTTTCAATATTTGAGGCATATTCCCTTTTTAAAATATTTATACATATTTACCTTACATGTTGAAAATTGCACAGCAATTATTTTATTTACAACTGACACATAAGGACTATTTTCTGTTGCAGTGGTGAGCCAGGAGAAAAGAAGAAAAAGCTGATTTATTTCTCGCATTTTGTAGTAGCTTATTGAAACTTTTTTATCTTTGAGTATTTTTGCACTTTCTTTAAAAGCTTTTACTCACTTTAACATCCAAAGGCATTAGCATATATGAAAAACTGTACAGCTTGCCAATATTTCTGACCAATAACGCTGATGTTCAAGCAAAATTATCTTTTGTTGTAATTTTTCCAACTGAGTGAAACTGCGCCCATGTCAGGATTCGAACTAGGGACCTTTGGCGTAAACTGCCAATGCTCTGTCAACTGAGCTATTCTGTATAAATGTGACGGACACAATTCATACAGTGAATGTTAATCTATAATTATCATTATTATAAAACCATATATAATAATACTGTAATTAATTTTCATACTACTTGTATAAATAACAGATACTACTTGTATGAGTATATAATAATAGTTCCCTGGGTGGATTGTGTCCGCAACTTTGACCGGGATAGCTCAGTTAGCAGAACATTGACAGCATACGTCAAGGGTCTCTGATTCAATTCCTGATCTAAACAGTTTTCCTTCAGTTAGGAAAATTAAAACTCGTTTGATTAATTTACAAATTAAACTCATTCTGTTAAAGTTAATATAGAATTATCTTTTGATAAAACCATGTGGTGACGATCCATCACCAACACACTTGGTCACGCGACTATAAAGTGGTAGTACAAATGATAGAAATATTACCCGATCCGCGTTGTGAAAGATCAAAAGAGGGTAATATTAATTAATAAAATAGGAGGAGAATAAATTTTGAATAAAATTATACGTCAATACTCAGAATCGACTTATTTAACGTTAAAATTTATATTCAGGATTGAGTGGGTTGCATAGATAATTATTCGATTAAATATTTTCTAAAATTAAACTTTCAAAACTCATAAATTTAATAAACCTCTGAAAAGAAAGAATAAGAATAATGCTTCAAAGAAAAGATAGGAAATGCACATATAGAATCAAATTTTATTATTTTCAAGCACATAACTTCCATATATCAAACATAATTACTCTTAAATGCATATTAATTGGACAGCATACTCAGTTACATGAGATCTCATAACAAGATAACTATGAGTCATATCTTTGTGGAATTTTGGATTCAAAACGTTGGTTGAAGTTCTCACAGCACAAATAGATGGGCTTCTTAGCCAAGTTATTGACAAATTTCCAACGCTGATATTTTAATGTTATGATTAGTCCATAATAATGACAAATACTCATAACTGCATTCAAATTTTGCCTATAAAATATTAGACACGGAGAATCCTACGCACACAACCTAAATATATAATAAAATAATGGCCATATATTAAGTGATGAACTCACCATATACCTCAGACGAAAGGGGCGAAAACACTTCCTGTAGAGCACTGATAGTCTTATCACAAGGTAGATTTGGTCCGCACCTTTCAAATTTCGAAAGTCACTTTTGACCGAGCACATTAAAGTTCATATAGTCTCTTTTGGCTGAACTCTTTATACAATCACGGTGATAACTGTAACTTTTCGGTGTGGCATCCCATCTCATCCGCTAATGGCAATCAGAAAAATGGTGGTGTGGCATCCCATCTCATCCGCTAATGGCAATCAGAAAAATGGTGTCGCACTCCTAGGTCAGAGTTCTGTCCATAATCAATTCAGGATGATGAAAAGTTTTCGCAGAGTTCCATCCATCAATAGCCATTAGAAATGTTGGAGCCCTCCGAGATCAGACTTCTTTCCATATCCGATACAGGGTGATGCAGGATTTCGCAGAGTTCAGCTTATCAACCTAGCCCTTTTGGTCGCAAGACTAATCCCAGAGCTTCCTTCAGGAGGAGCGACATAGGTGGAAGACAAAATCCAAGTGTCCCTTTTTTCTTCAAAATCTTCCTCCACAAAAATGGGCGTATTTCATTAGTACCATATGATTTATTTATTCGTCGATTGGTGCTTCTCTCTTACTGGTGCGCCTGATCTCTTGGGTGTGGTTCGCTTTTGGTCCACTCTTCTGGGCGTCTCCGTATTTTTCCAACGCATAGCTAATTTTTTCTCTTCGTTTACGAGGATCTGACGTCACCTGTGAGCTTCGGACCCCCTCTGCCACACACGATGATACCAATAAATAGTAGTCCTGTCAGTGCTAAGTGCATCATAAATAATTGTGACTGGCTTTATTATTAACATGTCTTATATGGCGTCCATGTGCCCTTCCTATAAGTTTTATTGCCCTATTTTCGTCTGAAGTATATGTGAATTTTTATCAAACTGTTAATTTTCATATAAAATATTACAAAATTCTTACTTAATTGCCATATTACGAAATACATTCAATATTCACAAACCTTAAATTTTTACAAATGAAATGATACCAAAAACATATATATGCATCCATATACTTATTATAAATTATGATTTTTCTTTATCTAAATACTCTTAAGATTTTATTCAAATTAATTTACTTTATTTATTTTATAAAAAAATATTTGTCAAAATGTCATTTATTATTTTCTCTTGAATAATAATAGGTTGTTCTGTTTTGTATAAATATTTTAATTGTATAACAAGCTGTGTGTATAG
This sequence comes from Maratus speciosus, assembly GCA_963932465.1. Classification (NCBI taxonomy): domain Eukaryota; kingdom Metazoa; phylum Arthropoda; class Arachnida; order Araneae; family Salticidae; genus Maratus; species Maratus speciosus. Next base: position 66,253,733 of record OZ010789.1, read on the forward strand.
ATTTCTATACCACAAACCATGTGCAGTTTATGCGTATAATATTTGTAACATGCTGATTTCATCTAAAAATCTTCAGTATAAATGAAGGCGATCCAACAACTTCTGGAATTACCCTTTGGTACTTCCTTATTATAGTGGCCTGTGCATGTATGATTACACCAAGCTTTAAGTTCCAATTTTCCACAGTCGTAGTTAAACTTACATACGTATATATATTAGGGTGGTCCTTAAAAAATTAACTTTCAAATTTTCTATGGGGCACCATCCTGTTTTGTTCTATGTATAAAATAAAGAGTTCCACAAAAATTTCAAAATTTTAAAACATGTTTTAAGGGTCGCTACCAACGTTTGAATGTTTAAAAAAAATTAAAATTGACATATTTTGTAACATAACAATAAATTATTAATAAAAATCCATAGTCATTTCCAAATTGTGTCATGCTATGATATTAGGCTATAAAGAAAGTCATTTGTTTCAACATATTTATACAGTCTATTGTCCAAACACAGACAGGTGTATTTCATTTCTACACTCTATTTCATCTCAACTTGGAAGCATTGTGAAAAATAGAGAATCTAGCATTCCACCTTGAAAAATAGTTCTCCGTTATTTTTAAATATTAAATAGCTAAATTGCCTAGGAATTTATAAGATAAAGTTTATAAATTATAGAATTTGATTTTTTATTTTAGTAAAATCTCGTAGTAAATGGCCATATTCATATCAAAATCAAAGCACAAAACTGAAGAGATTTCGGAAAGAGTTCTTTTGACTGTTCACTGGGGTTGCAAAATTTTAGAAGACATTTCAGGATACGAAACTGTACAGATTACCCATTATTGTTTCAGGTAAAGGTACTGACCATTTAACTAGCTGTTCCGAAACTTCAATCAGGAACAGAGATTACAAGCAAGTAAAATGTATAACTTTTGATATAATCTTTGTTAATACCCGATTATCAGGAGAGGCTTATACTCTTCTGGATTAGAATATGAACAAAGAAATGGTTTGGCTTGCCATCCTCACATCCTTGAAATTATGCTTGAGGAAGTTTTTAAGTCTCTCGGAGTATCAAGCGGATCAGACACAGCGTTATTCAAACGATTTAAAAATTCGTGGATGTCTATCAGCTATGGCATCCCATTACTGACAATTTAATCAGTGAAATAAATAACACATAATGCGTCAGAAATTACAGAATTCGCTCAAAACCTTCTTAATGATTTTCAACCAAGGGACAATTACAAGGAGCTGATAGAGCTTGCCAAAATTTTTTTAGGAGGAGTATCCAAAAGAGGTGTTTACATTAGAGCCCCAGGTGGATTGTATCGGATTCCATTTATGGTGAAGGCCATGTACTCGCTCAAGATTTATTTATTTAATGATCAGTTTAAACTCTCTAAGCAGGAAGAATCTGGAGTTCGTCAAATTTGTTCGTTTGGGGTGAAAATCTACATTCACAGCTGGTATCAGGCCCAATGATTTATTGCTCCTCAAGAACTTGAAAAAAGACAAAAATGTAAATAAAATCATTCCATTGTGTACTTTGAAGATGTTCCTAGGACATTTCTGTACTTCACAGAAGAACTAGTTGCTTTTGAATTTTTCGATGATAATGTCTTATTTGAAAGTACAAGAAAAATAGTGCATGCTTTGAAAAATGTAAAAATTATGAACCCCTGAAACGTACACGTGCTGATGATCATTCTCCAAAATGATTTCATTTTCTAACAAACAGTACTCTGAGGAGTTTTTTTTTTAATTATGGATTTATTCCTTCAGACTTTTTTGAAACAGGTGTGACTAATTGAAATGAAAATGAATCCTACAAGACATGTAAGGCACTAGCGACTTCAGTCAAAGTTGTTAATGATGTGGCCGAAAGTGTGATAGCACTCATGGAGGGATACAATAAACTTCATCCAAAAGATAAAGAACAAAAACAGTATTTCAAGGATGTGATGATGGCAATCCAAATCATTTCTTTGTTCATATTCTGTTCCAGAAGAGCACGAACCTCTTTTGATAATCCAGTATTAACAAATGTTATATCAAAACTTATACATTTTACTTGTTCCCCATGACTCCAATATTTCGTTAACAGCATAAGCTATTGCCTCACCTATTCCTGATTGAAGTTTTTGAACAACAATTAACTGGTCAATACCTTAACCTGAAACAATAATGGGTAATCTGTCTACAGTTTCAGATCCTGAGATGTCTTCTAAAATTTTGCAATCCCAGTGAACAGTCAAAAGAACGCTTGCCGAAAACTCCCTTTTTTAAGTTTTGGGCTCTGCTTGCTCGGCTTCTGATACGAATATGTCAATTTAGTATGACATTTTACGAATATCAAATAATAAAATTCTACATTTTATAAACATTATCGTATACATTTATACGCATTTTAGCTATTTAAGATTAAAAAATAACTGAGAACTATTTTTCAAGGTGGAATGTTAGATTCTCTACCTTTCACAATGCTTCCAAGTTGAGATGAAATAGAGTGTAGACTTAAAATACTCCTGTCTGTGTTTGGACAACAGACTGTGTAAATATTTTGAAACTTAAAACAAATGACAGCCTTTACAGCCTAATATCATACCATGATTCAATTTGGGAATGAATATGGATTTATTTAAATAATATATTATTAGATTACAAAATATGTCAATTTTTTATTTTTTTTTTAAACATTCAAACCTTGGTAGCGACCCTTAAAAAATGTTTTAAAATTTTGAAATTTTTTGGGAAGTCTTTATTTTATACATAAAACAAAATAGGGTGGTTCCCCATAGAAAATTTTAAAGTTAATTTTTTAAGGACCACCCTAATATATATATATATATATATATATATATATATGTAGCATTTTGCTACCGACTTTCAGATATTTAGGCGACACGAGTACACCTTGACGTAAATTGTAGTAGAGCAATCAAAACCATCCATCCGTTATATTGAAAATATCGGATTGCAGTCAGGGTGGCGAGAAAAGACAGGCTCGAAACACATTGAGATAATTTCCCTTGCGTAATGAATATAGAGAGTCATCGTCGCTTTTTAAACTGGTTTCATTGACAAAAAACATAGTAAAACACATCCAGTAATTATTCCATCCACTCTAAAAAATCGATCATCGCTTCATAAAACGTTAGATGGTATAAGAATAGGATCTACACATTAGAACGTTCACTCCAAGCGACGCTGCTTAATTAGACAACCAGAAAAACGTAAAATCTTCTCTTCATCGCCGATGTAACGATATTTGTACTCCGAACAACAACGCGCGGACGGTTACAGAACAGTAAAAGACCAATGCTAGAAGAGAGGTGGGGGAGGATGGGACATAAAACAAATTACGATTCGATGGGAAAGGATGACGTCGATAAAGAACTCTTTATACGGCGACAGAATAAATGTGCAAATAGCGCTGGCGGACGCATGGAATTGTGGGTATAGAACACAAAAGAATAAATGATATTAAAACATTCGAAAGAAACCGAACTTAGTTTTAGAATAAAATGAAAAAGTAATTTAATGGGTTTTATAAGATTAGGCGAATTTATTAAGGTTTTTAGAATAATAAAAGAATACGCAACTTTAAATGCATGAAATAAAAGACAAAAGATATTAAGATATTATTAAAGATAGGTAAAAAAGGAAAAATATTAAGAATTTGGAATAGTTTTACTAAGAAAAAGAGGCGAAAATTTTTATTATTACATATATATATATATATATAATCTAATGTATAGGTCTTATATATGTTGTACTCCGTAAGGCATGGTGACGTCACGGCGACGTCGTTGTGAAGTCACACTGTGATTTTGTGACCGTCGATGTGACGTCACGTGACGTCGATGTGACGTCATAGTGACTACAATGCGAGGTCGTTATGGCCGTTTTAGAGGTCGTTTGTGACGTCACATTGTGACCACTCTGTGAAGTTACGGTGTGACAAATTTGTGAAAAGTGTGTCATTTGTGACTATTTTGACATTAACTTTGTGACGTACCTGTGACGACAGCGACAATGCTTTGACGCCACACTGTGACTAATTTGTGAAATATGTGTCATTTGTGACGAACTTGTCATAAACAATGTCATGATTTCAAATGAAAATCGAATTTCAAATTAATTGCTTAAAAGGGCAAAGGCCAACATAGAGAAAAACATTCCAAGCCGGGACTCGAATCCGGGCCATCAGTGTAGCGCACTGACATTCTACCGACTAAACCACATGGAACGAGACCCAGCCTATAAAATTTCTTACTAGTACATGTTTGCAAGGCTATAAACGCAGCACAAGATGGAATATTTATCGTGAGCCGCCAACATCGGGTAAACACGAAACTTAATTAAATCCAGCATCGATTCAAACTATATAAATACTTGGAAATTTTTCCATAGAGAACCATTCGCCTTGCATACAATATTTGAAATGAAAATCAAATTTCAAATTAATTGCTTAAAATGCAATTTTAATTTGAAATTTGATTTTCATTTGAAATATGCAAGGCGAATGTTTCTCTCTGGAAAAATTTCCAAGTATTTATATAGATTGAATCGCTGCTGGATTTAATTAAGTTTCGTGTTTGCCCCATGTCGGTCGCTCATGATAAATATTCCATCTTGTGCTGAGTTTATAGCCTTGCCAACATGTAATAGTAAGACATTTTCCAGGCTGGGTCTCGTTCCATATGGTTTAGTCGGTAGAATGTCAGTGCACTATACTGATGGCCCGGATTCAAGTACCGTTATGGAAATTTTTTCATTATGTTGACTTTTGCGCCTTTTAAGCAATCAATTTGAAATTTGATTTCCATTTGAAATATAGTTTTCAAGGCGAATGTTTCTCTCTGGAAAAATTTCCAACCATTAATACTGTGATGATTCTTGTTATAAACACTGTGATGAATTTTAAAATAAAGTTTTGTTTGAAATATACAACATTATCTTTTTACCATACTTTTTAGCAAAGTTTCGCTATTTTGGAGTCCTATTCTTCTAAAATACTTTTAATTTTTACACTGAAAAAAACAATGCTTATCAACTGGCATCCTTTTTTATTAAGTTCTAAGCTTGATCTTGAGTTCAAGCGTTATATTAAGAATGTGTAAGGTTTTATGTGTTGTGATTTGTTATTATTTTATTAAATACGAACATGGAGTCTAACGGATATTAATATACTTCCTATTTAAAGAAGAATAAGATAAGCCATATTTATTTAAAATTTTTATTCCCGTGTATATTGTATTTTGTTAATATGAGCTAAATAGATTTGGTATGATGTATAGGAAATGAAGGAAGTATAGGAAGTATAGGAAATGACTGATCTGGGAAATAGAAAAAAACAAGTAAGAAAAATCATGCGTTAAGCATAGATTATAAAGCACTTTCCAACGCTTCCTGAATGCTTTAACTAGACATCGTAATTTAAGGAAATTACGTAAATAAGATAACTAAGTAAATATTTTAGAAAACGCATAAAACATTTGAAAAACTGATTTCAGCAGTTACCGTCCATAGCCAAATATGTTTTCCAATTCTTTTAAATAGCCTTGTATTTAATCTGTAAGTTGATGTATACTAGTATATAATGTGAAAATTTAGTTTAGCAAGAAAACGCATAAGAGGTTGAAATTCTCATTCAGCAATTTATACTAATATATGAAAACATACTTGAATACTTTTGTACAACCCTGTAGTTAACCTAGAACCTTTATTACACGCCACTATTTAGTTAAAATTTAATTCAAATTAAAACACTCTTAAAACTGCTGAAATCACATTTCCAGAAATTATAATTTATAGACGGCCATATATCCATTTCCTTGCGTGACCCTGTGTATCATTTTATCCATATTCTGCAAACATTTCTTAGTAAATTAAATGCAGTTCAACATAAAAATCCATAACTCATCTAAAAAATACCTTTAAGCAATTTGCGCCCATACCCCTTAACTCTTATGTACTTTTGTGTAGCCCTGTATATGAATTATAGCATTTATATACACCATATACTATGCATAAATATAGAGAATCATAAAAGCGCAAATTATAATTAAAAATGCATTTCCAGCAATTATCGCTAATGAACAGTACAATATCAACTTTTATAAATATCATAAATTATAAATATTTTTTTATAAATATTATAAATATCAAACTTTAAAAAGTATAATAAAGCAGTTTAATCTATGAACTTGTTATGAGGCATAAAAAAACTTTATTTCAATGCTTAAATGTCATATTTTATTTTTTAAAGCGAAGTGTCGAACGTGTATCGAAAACGTAGAAAATGAGTTTACAATCGAAGAAAATTTAATAACTGATTCTGAATGTCTACAATTAAATGTTTGATTAAAATCACGAACAGTAAAAACGTCCTTACATACAATTAAAAAAATAAATATACCAATTTGAAAAACACTAAATAATTAGTATTTATAATTGTACTATTAAACAACAACAAAGTACAATAGATGAATTAAATGTTATATTAGATTTAACAATTTCTCAAAAATCTCTCCATATGTTATAAGGAATTCTTATTATTTTATAATTTTGGCAAATGTTAAATCTGAACACATTGATATGAAGATTTAGGATCTTAAATAATAATTTAAAATATTATTAGCAATGAAAAAAAGTCTTTCAAAAGTTTCAAAACTATAGTATGTAAAACGACATTTCCCATTCAGTATAATGTTAATTTCTAATCTGAAAAACAATTCCAGATCAGTCTCTTTCTATAGGTATAATATAAAACTATTTAACTCATCTCACCAAATATACAAAACAAGAATAAACCATTTAAATTAAATAAGACCTACTTTTTAAGCTCCATAAATTAATTATTAGTATCCGTGTGTATCCGAAAATAGCGACGTCTTTTTATTCCATTAAAAAACGCACACGCAAAAGCTTACATTTTAGACTAGTAACTTCCCGCATCTGTTATAACAAAAAGTTCTTTGTTTACTCTGCGGTATCGTGGCAGACGATTTTGGGCAGGTGGATTTGGAACTTACATGTGCGATCATTTTATGAGACTGTCTGTATTTAAATTTTTGTATTTGAAGAATTTTCCAATGTATTTTACCTTTTCTTTTTATAAGTTTTAACCCCCCCCCCCCCTCCCTTTTTCTAAGTAAAGATTGTTTCACACATAATAAATACAAAATATCTTCTTAAAAAATAATAAGATATAAATAAATATCGAGGATAAAAAAATTTTCTTTGTCAATCGTCATTCTTTTCATGTTAATTTCCTGTGGAATAAAACAATTCGTAAAATAACCTTTTTTTAGAGTCATATCTCTAAAACACAAATTTGAAATAAGAATAATAAATTATATCATGGGTTTTGCATAAATTTTGTATTTTTGTTTTTAATTCGGAAAATGCTAATTTTATTTTAAAAGTCTGAAAGAAGTAGAATTTTTTAAAAAAATAGTTACTTAAAATAGGTACACTAACAGGAAAAAGTATGACTTGAAAGCAAATTATAAAGCAAGAAATGTATGTATGACTAAACTCTGAAGACTCTTTCTACGTGCTCATTAAAAGCTGCAGACTTAACTATAATAGAAATTTTTTAGTTTGAAGCCACAAAAGTGTTTCGAATACCAGTGGTCGGTAAAAATAAATTAAAAATTTTCCTTCCTGCAAACTAAATATGTAAAGTGTATATATTTAATATTCCTAATTCTAAATATGTTATTCAAATTGCTCCAGCACGTACCATTTTTCCGTGAAACACTTTTATAATAATAAGAATAAGAGAAGGATTATTATATTAAATTGCAATACTAGATAAAATTGAAATCACGAAAAAAGTATACTTTCACTCTCTTAGATATCAAATTGATAAAATATAGCATGAAAATCTAGTTTGTTGATACTTGTACCGTGCATTTTCCTTTATATGCCCCGCCACAATCTTTTCATGTCTGAATTTACTATTTGCTATCCACTAATATATTTTCATTCCTTATGTCGCTGTAGCTCGGGCCTTTTTAAAACATTTCTCTTCATTTTCAAAGATTTTTGAAGTTCATATTTTTCTCACACTGGACTTACAATATAGGGGGATTTTTTTTGTGAGTGTGACGTGGCCTACGTTACATGCAGTGACATAACAATTCTTTATTATTGCCAGAAAAATAAAATTTTACAGTAACATGTTTTGAAGAATATTTGTAATTTTTTAAAGTTTTCTAAGAAGTTCACATCTCAGGCACAATGTGACATCACTGAGTGGTGGCATTTCGGTCACAGATGTGACGTGACCACAGTGACTCACAGGGACATCTCATATAGGGTAGATATGCCGGTAATGGGCATCCTTAAAAAATTTCTTTAAAAAACTATTTTTTAATTAATAGTTATAATTATTATATTCAAGTTTTTTCAGTATTAATCTATCAATAATATTTAACTATTCTCATAGTCTCATTTCCAATTTTCAATCAAAAATTTCATTGTAAATAACAAAAATATATCGAAACACCCAAAATTCCAACAATGGTCATCCTCAGTTCCAGTAATGGACACTCTCTCTTCCAGTAATGGACTCTGTCTGTTCCAGTAATGAACACCCAAAAAAATTAGTACATATAATTGTTTTTATGACTGTATTTAGTACCAGAATTTAATAAACGCATAGTAATGAAACAAAATAGTTTTTTTTTTTTTTCAAATACATTTAGCAGTTGGGATATCAATAATTAATAAAATATATGTGAGAATTATGAAAGGAATAATTCCACAAGTTGAGTGTTCTACATATTAAATAAAATAATTTCAAAATAGAAGCGCAGAACTGACGTTTGAGGAAACTGATCTGCAGAATTACCAGTTTCACTACTGCTATAAATATAAATTTAATTTCTTATATTAGATGATTAGATGGGTCAGAGATGATTAAGAAACATTTAAGACAGGAAATAACACATTTATTTTTAACAACTTATGTAACTTTTTTTAAATGTAGAGGGATGTAGCCCTATGAGCCCCTCGTTTCCCTATGCCCTTAAACAAAATTCTCTAATTCCTGATTTATTTTATTGATTGCTAGATTATAAAATATGCAAGGCTGAGTTATAAAAAAATAATTTCATTAAAATATCACATTAAAATTTTACTAACCACACAAAATTAATTAAAAACAGCTATTTATAAAAATCTAATGGTATTATTACATTCTGGCAACACCATACGAATTAAATTTAATGTCGTGAACATTACTGAAATTGCATTTTTAGCAATATCGATATGGGATGTTCATTTCTGGAAACTGAGTAAGCGTTCCAGTATGGGACATGAGTCTTAAAACCTTAAAAATAAATGAAATTTCTAAATGGCCATTAGTATATAATATTCAAAGTTTTCTATTACTACCAAAACAGAAACATGGAAATTTTGCAACAAAATAAAGAATATATTAATTTATTAAGTGAATTACGCTTTTAACATGTTGACTAAGATTCCCAGTTTCCTGATTGCTTTGATGAAGACCGTTAACAATAACGCGGATTATAAAACAGGGAGTTATAAAAAAATAATAAAAGCTAAATATTTTTATATATTTTTTTTTTATAAACCAAACATTCAGGGTGTCCGTTACTGGAAGGGTGTCCATTAATTGCACATCTATCCTATATAATATGCATACGTTTTATTGTGTGATATACTTCATGCATGCCTTATACACCTGTCACATATATATGTCATATGACTAAAATTTCGTCATATGCATTATAAAAAGTTATGCACGTAAATTTTAAATCGTTTAAAATCCAAGAGTTATTGTAAGCTCTATTTAATGTTGAAATTACTCGGATGTTCAAATACACCATTTCAAGCATATAAAAACAAACATTAAGTATTAAAAAATATTGGCTATAAGGCATTTTCTTTATGTCTGCAATAAACAGAAAATTACAAACTTCTCATAATATTGTCAGTTTTTCTAACACAAAATTGCATTACGAAAATGTTATTTTAACCAGATAGTTTTAAAAAGGAAAATAAATGTGATTAAAATGCAATTAAAATGAATGATATTAACCATCTGAATAAAATCGTTGACATATTGTGATTTAGTTCAACAAAATAAACATTAAATTTGTTAAATTTATTGAACTGATAAAAGTTAAATTGATGACATTTATTGCTTTTATAATATTTTTTATATGAAATTAACTGAAGTCTTTATAAAAGAAAGCAGGAAAATAATTTTTTCTTACCTATTTCTTATCGTCCTATATCTACACTGGCCTCCAAATGTTAAGGTACACGGACTAAATGCGTTTTATTGCACACGTTTTTTCGAATATCTACAAAACTTATTGGCGAATTGTTCTTGAACTTCTGGGATGAAAAGAACATGTTTCATTTCATATTTCTCGGTGAAGATTTAGTCGGGGGGTACAATTAGGTGGCTAATAATAAATTTAATAATAAAATAATATTTGCGATCACCTATGTAACCGGAAAGACTGGAAATGGTTTGTCACTGTGGTAAATGATTATTTGAGTCCTGATCAACATTTGTATGCATTTGTGTAAGCATAGCACTCATATTCGTGAAGATGTTAACGTTTTTGTGAAAAATTCAAACTTTTTTTTATAGCATACAGAGTTTTCAAACAAATTTAACACAACTTTCCAAAAACCTGAAAAAGAACAGTAGAAACAGTATACTGCAATTAAAACATGAATATATTGAATACTTAATGAGATTTGGGCATTTTTATGAGATAATTGTTAACTGCGCATGCGCAGCAGATTTCAAAATTTTTATTTCAGAATTTGGTAGTCAGCTACTTAGGGCAACTTATATAAAAAGTCTAGTCAAATATCGTGAAAATTCACAAAGATGGGGTCGATATAGTGAGTTGCTTCCTAAAAATAGCTTTATTACAAGGGATTTTACACAACTTTTTAATCAGCTCACTACATCTTCCTAAGTTTTCACAACATTTGACTGGACTTTTTATAGAAGTTGCCCCAAAATACTGAATACCAAATTATGAAATAAAAATTTTGAAATCGTCCGCGCATGCACAGTTAAAAATTATCTCATAAAAATGCCCATATCTTATCAAATATTCAATATATTCATGTTTTAATTGCAGTATACTGTTTCTACTGTTCTTTTTCAGGTTTTTGGAAAGTTGTGTTAAATTTGGTTAAAAACTCTGTATGCTATAAAAAAAAAGTTTGAGTTTTTCACGAAAACGTTAACATCGTCACGAATATGAGTGCTATGCTTACACAAATGCATACAAACGTTGAACAGGACACAAATAGTCATTTACCACAGTGAAAAACCATTTCCAGCTTTTCCTGTTACATAGGGGATCGCAAATATTATTTTATTGTGAAATTTATTATTAGCCCCCTAATCGTACCCCTGACTAAATCCTCACCGAGAAATATGAAATGAAACATGTTATTTTCATCCCAGAAGTTCAAGAACAATTCGCCAATAAGTTTTGTAGATATTCGACAAAACATGTGCAATCGAACGCATTTAGTCCGTGTACCTTAACTTTTGGAGACCAGTGTATATTCGTCGTATCGATATTCTACATCGTCTTTTGTAACTCCATTATGATAATAGGGAAACTTTTCGAAGAATTATGTCCGAAATCAGTACAATGATATTGGTGAGCTTTTTTTAACGCCACTGCCACTGTAATTTTTCGGACTGGTATATTATATAAAATATCTCCTGGCCACAATCCTGTATAACATGTAAAATTATAAAATTCCGTACCAAATGTAGACATTCATATCACAGGCTAATACTCTCCAGCTGCCACCTCAATTTGAAAGAATAAATACACTGTTTCCTCTTCTAGTCACCGGCAGACGATAATGATTTATTTTATTTGATCGACAGATGTTTTATTTTATTTGTCTCCGTAGATTTGTAAGTGAAATGCGTAATACATTTATGAAAGTATATCTAATTAAACTTTTCTGTTTGAATATATATATATATATATTTTGCATTTTGTTTTTGCTTTCAATCAGTTTCAAAATAATTTAAGATAAAATGGGTTGTAAATGTTTTCTTTTGTAAATTATAACAATGATATTAGTCATACTTAGGGAATATGAAATAAAACATTATATATATATTTTTAGCGTACATAAAATCAATTTGGACAATAATGCAAGACCTTTTTAAAAAAAGTTTCTATCACATGTAATAAATACAAAATATGTTCCTAAAAAATATAAAAAAGGTTATAGGGGAAAGAAAAGTTTTTTTTATAATCATTTTTTTCTTTAATTTTCTGTAGAATAAAACAGTTTGCAAAATAACTATTTTTATAAAGAAATTTCTGTGAAAAAATGAAAAAATGAATAAATATGTCATGCGTTTTGCATGTATTTTGTATATTTTATTATATATTCAGAAAATGTTAAATTTATTAAAAAAATCAGAAATAAATAACATCATTTATTTTAAAAGAGTCACTTAAACTAGTTAAACATTAACAGAAAAGGAAAATATCATTGAAAGTATAAAGTGATTTTATTTATTATAATAAAGTATAGTTCAAAATTAATGCGATCCAAGCTCCCAAATGCACTAAGACGGCCTGTATAAAATATTTCTCTCATTTTTCAAAGATTTTTGTAATTCACACTGCAACTTTATCGGTCTGTGACTATACTATATGGTGGTTTTTTTGTCATATCTGTGACGTGACGTACAGTCGTGAAAAAAAAAGTAAACACCCCCTACTAACTACTCAACAAATTATCGTAGAAGAAAGTTACTGGTACCGAACGATTGGAAATAAAGTCTACTTTTAAATGGCATAGATAAAATTTGCTTAGAGGGGCATCTACATATTAAAACGAACCGTAACTTTGTTTTCTTCAGTAGCAGTACGCAATTCTGACAGAATAAATGAACTCTACACCCTTCAATTAGCCTAAAAACAAATTTGTATGCAATTCGTACCATAAGTTTCTGAGAAATTAATTATTTTAAAACGAGCGTATTTTAAGGGCTGTTTCCAAATTGAAGTTCGGAACTCGGTTGTTAACCGAGAGAGCGCTCATCTTGATCAAGGCAACTTAAGAAGTCAATGCAGCCTGCTAGATTACACGACAGCAGAAGAAATTTCAAAATATCTAGTTACTCCTATTATACACGGCCCCTTAAACCATCATTTTGCCATTTTTTAAGCACAATTTGAAAACTACTTGGAAGAAAAATGTGAAATTTCGTATTTCCATAAAGCAGGACTTAATAAATCTAATTCCATCAAAAAAATTGAGGGTTGCAATTCATAATTTTTTCGATTATTAATTTCATAAATCATAATTCATATCATAAAGTTATAAAAATTCATCGTATTTGTGTTTGGGTATATTAGTATTATTGCTACAAAAAATTAGCACATTAGGAGCATAATTTCTGGATATATAAATAACAATATGAAAATGTAATTTAACATTAGAAGCACTCAATTTTGAATGTTTATAATTCAAAAACGTATCATTAAAATGACTTGAAACTCCGTGTTTAGGCATATTTTGAACCGAAGATTTGAAATATCTCGTTAAAATTGGGTATTGTCATTGAAAAAAATGAAGTTTAGATTCGTTTTACAATGTAGACGACCCCCTAAGCAAATTTTATATACATGATTTAAAAGTAGACTTTATTTCCAAACGTTCGGTACCAGTAACTTTCTTCTACAATAATTTGTTGAGGAATTAGTAGGGGGTGTTTACTTTTTTTTCCACGACTGTACGTTACATGCAGTGACATAATATTGACGTCACAATTTTTTTTTATGCCAGGTAAATGTTTTTTTACAGTAAATAATATGTTTTGAAGAATTTTTGTAACTTTTTAAAGTTTTCTAAGAAATTCACATCTCAGTTACAATGTGACATTATTGAGTAGTGGCATTTTGGTCACAGATGTGACGTGACCACAGTGACTTACTGTCACGTCACAGTGACGTCACTGAAACCATGCATGCTATGAGGGATGGAATCAGCAGATTTAGCTGTTCGGAACTGCATGGCCGTAAACAGAGCATAATATTGTACTAGATGAACTAGATGTACTAGATGTACTAGTCTTTAATTTATTATACTTTGATTTATTGCATGCAAAATAACTCTTAATTAAAGTTAAATCACGACCGAAGAGTTTTCGAAAAGTAATGATTCAATGATGCATACTCAATCAAAAAATAATAATTCGATAAAATGCTCATTAAAAATTACTTACTTGTATATGCCTTATTTTTGGACATAGTTACAGTCATTGTCCAAGCATTTGGTAAATCTGGGTGCAACCTTGTGATTGTAAACACAGTCATAGAAATTTACCAACTGTTGTCGAAACCATATCAATTCGATTTCCAAATCAATATCGATTTTGGTCTCACCTACGTTGAAATTTTTTTTTCTAAGATGTTTCTTCCGGTAATGGAATAAGTGGTAGTCGCTGGATTCAAGATCCGACATCACACATGTCCTACCTGTTCTGTTTTCTTCGTGAACATTGGTCCTACCTCCAGAGAAATCACGACACCTTTTCGTTACATTTGTCGATTAATAATGTTCCCATAAACGGAAACAATTTCTTTGTTAATAACCACTGGACGCTGACCTTTTGCATAAAGCAAACATGTGATGGAACGCACTTCACATTTGGTTGGATTCTGAATTGTCGTAGCCATTATAAACAACTAGAAAACGAAACAGTTTCACCGTACAAGTAACAAATAAATGCGAGGGAAATGTCAAATGTCCAATGTTACAAAATGGGTTGCCAACACGCACATTAAAACTTGAGTCTGATGTGTATCTTTACTTTTCAAAAACACACCGTGTTTAGAAAATCACGGCTTTATTTAAAACACATACATCTTATAAAGGCACTTTAAAGTATCTTTCGTTTTGAGTTCTCTTAGCCGTAATTAAACAGAGAAAAGAGTATGCATGATTTAATGTTGAAAAAATATGTATAAGTATTACATTCAAGAAGCTTTAAAATCATAAAGCGGACATAAAACAATTTCCTGTGAACTTAATTTTTAATGCAGCCATATTTTGTAGAGGTGACTTAGTTCAGAAATGCGGGAAGGTGGGCAGATAAAAAAAAAAAAAACCTTAGTTCTTGAACTTTATGATATTTTACTGTAAATTTTATTATAACTTTCTTATGTGAAATATTTTCCATGTAATCTAAATACTGTAGGAAAATATGAAGATTTATTTTATCACGAATCTACCAAATGTATATCAAATTATTTGGCGTTAATATGCGTTTTTTTTCCTTTCTTGAAATGCATAATGCAAAGTTAGAAAACGCATTATGTAAATTTAGAATAATAAGTTTTGTGTCAATAATTATTACACATAACTAAGTCCTTTAATAGTCATATCTTTTTTTTTTACTAAACATTAAATAAATTTTCAAACGACTTTAAAATAATTGCAATAAAAAGAGAAATTTTGAAGCGTTATTAAATTTTTTTGAGTAATTATAAATATGACGCAGAATATCTATTTTATTTAAACACAGAAATTTTAAGCAAAAAATTTAAAGAAGTAAAAACACTTATAAAGATTATTTTCAAACACAGAATTGTTTTATCAGCATTGATTAATAATACTTTAAAACAGAATAAAGTAACCCTTTTAAAAAAATTATGAAAAATACAATTTAGTAAATATTGATCGTAACTAACAATAGTTAGAGAACTATTCCATATTTAAAAAAAAATAATAACATTATTATGGAGTATATAATTTTTTTAACGCAATTTTAAGTATATAAAAATTAAAAAAAGTATTTATTTGCTTGTATTTTCTGCCGGCAGTTTAAAATATAAAACAAAATTGAAAAAGCATCTATTAATTTAAAAATAAATTAAATCTGTTAAGAGAAACTATCTAAAAGTTCCAATTATGCATTTGAAAACGAAGTTTATGACATTTGGTCAATATACTAATATATTTTCAATTGATTAAAGATAGAAATTACTGTTTTAAAAATAAAAGAGATCAAGTTCACAAATTTTTAAAGAAATAGGATACAAATATGTTTAATTAAATCAACATAATCAGTTTAAATAAATTGGAAAACATTTGTACGAGGTTTCTCCATAAAACTGATGGCAGTATGCTTCCAAATATTTTATGGGGTTATTTAACTGATATAACTAATGTAATTTAAACTGATATAACTGATTTAATATTTCAACACACTAATGTGAAAATATCAAAATTCACATTTGTATGGTATATCGTTACAGCAGTTATATCGATTAAATTATTCCATAAGGTTACACAAAATTTTTTACAGTGTGATTTTCAAAAATATAAATAGCGTTTTTCTGACACACTTTTACCTATTTACATTCTTTAAGTGAAATTTTCATCTGTAATTCACATTGCTAATATATAGATGTCTCCCGCCATTCGTTCCTATCAGAATTCAAAGTCAGTTCAAAGAGATTGCAAATTTTTGAGCAATCGTCAGCCCCACCAGTGTCCGAGAGGTTCTGCTCTCGAAGCTGGTAGACGGACGGTTCTAGGTTCTATCCCAATCGCGCCCGTCGGCGTAATCGTTCGGAGTTTTCGTGGTTTTCTTCGAACTTTAGTTTTCCAAGTGTAAATAGGGGTTAGGCTCCCGTATAAAGACTCCCATGGTGGTCACTCTCCCCCTTTGGGCCTATTTTCCTCGTGAGGATAATTGGCCGTTATAAACACAACCAACCTTGATCAGACTGGCTATGATACTACATAGCTATTTCAGTTCTAATTTAATTAATTCATTATTTAAAAAAGTTTGAAGAAAATTTAAATTTCTACAATGATAAGTGGTAAAAAAGATGATAAATGTATATTTTACATTATAAACAAGGTTATGTAATCTTTTAACAGAAAATCATTTGACACCACGACGGTAAGCATGTCCTTATTTAATCGCAAAGATTGTTTTATTAAAAAAGGGCAATTTTTTATTATAAAAATGTCCTTTCGGCCAGTGCCGGGAGGAAGAGGTAGCTTTCATATTCCTTATTTTAAAAAAGCCAACTTATATTATTCAAACACACGAAGCTCAATTTAGTGGAAACAGAATATAGGAGATTCAATACTAATTTTTATCAATACTAAATCAATATGAATGAGAATTTCGCGAAATTAGTCAGCTTTATCCAAGCTGCTTTTATTCAAAGTAACTTATATTTGGCTGCCAAATTCGGCGATTTCTTAAAGTGCCTGTCATTTTAAGACAGCATGGTGGATGAGGCTAACCAGTGAACTTGGTCGAAACCTTAGTAATTGCTGTGCACATGCTCACTCACATCGGAATCAATTGATATATACGAGTGCTGTCGCAGGCAAAAAATCAGATTTTTCAAAATATCACCCACATTAGATATTGAAATTGCTATATCTGAGCCATTTTTTAAGATAAAAACAAACGAAAAATGCTCCTGAATCCTTATATTAAGGTCAAATACTTAAGAAAGAAACCTTTTTCAATTTCTAATTTTTTTGCACCTCACTTTAAATATAATTTTTTTTTTAATTTAATGGCGCCATTTTGAAACAAGATGGCTGATGAAGCTGGCCAGCGAACTTGGTCGAGATATTGATGTATACTATCCACATGCCTTCTTACATCGAAATAGGCGTGTTCTTACGTGTGTTATCGCGTGACAAATATAAGATCGTTTCAAAATGTTAGCCATGCTAGAAATTCAAAGTGCTATAATTCAAGCATTTTTTAAAACATAAACAAAAGAACATATTTTCAGAAACAAAAACTGCTCCGGAATCTTTGTATCAAGGCCAAACACATAAAAAAAAATCTTTTTCATTTTCCAATTTTTTAATACCACATTTTAAATTTAAAATTTATTTCTTTTAAATGGCAACCCTTTTGAAACAAGATGGCGAATGAAGCTGGCCAACGAACACGTTCGAGACATTGGCATGTACTATGTACAGACCAAGTTACATCCAAATCGGTTCAAAAATACGCCTGTTATCGCGTGACAAAAATCAGATCGTTTTAAAATGTCAGCTACAATACAAATTCAAAATGCTATAACTCAGCCATTTTTAGGTAGCTTTCATTAGAAAAAGCTACCTATTGCAGCCGTTCGGAGGAACGTGATTTCACAAAATTTTGGTATATTTTCATCGATCATGACCCCCAGACCCCGAAACCACCCTCCGTTCAAAATTGATATATATATATATATATATATATATATATATATATATATATATATATATATATATATATATATCTGACCTATGTCACAATCTAACTCTCGTAATTAAGAGCCAATTTTGATGTAATTCGGTGTGTACATAGTACATACCAATGTCTCGACCGAGTTCGTTGGTCAGCTTCATCAGCCGTTTTGTTTCAAAATGGCGGCCATTTAAAGTTTTTAAAAAAAATTAAAATTTGAAATGTGGTATCAAAAAATTAAAAATGGAAAAATATTTTTTTTTATGTGTTTGACCTATATAAAGAGATTCGGGAGCAGTTTTTGTTTCGTCTATATCCTAAGAAATGGCTGAGTTATAGCATTTTGAATTTCTAGCGTGGCTGACATTTTGAAACGTTCTGATTTTTGTCACGTAATAACAGGCGTATTTGTGAACCAATTTGGATGTACCTTTGTGTGTACATAGTACATACAAATATCTCGACCGAGTTCGTTGGCCAGCTTCATCCGCCATCTTGTTTCAAAATGGCGGCCATTTAAAAAAATTAAAAAAAAATTAAATTTTAAATGAGATGCCAAAAAATTGGAAAATGAAAAAGATTTTTTTCGTATGTGTTTGACCTTAACAAAAAGATTCCGGAACAGTTTTTGTTTCGTCTATATCTAAAAAAATGGCTGAGTAATAGCATTTTGAATTTCTATTGTGGCTGACATTTTAAAACGACCTGATTTTTGTCACGCGATAACAGGCGTATTTATGAACTGATTTGGATGTAACTTGGTCAGTACATATTGCATACCAATGTCTCGACATAGTTCGTTGGCCAGCTTCATTCGCCATCATTTTTCAAAAGGGTTGCCATTTAAAAATAAATTAAATTTAAAATTAAAAATGAAGTATTAAAAAATTGGAAAATGAAAAAGATTTTTTTTATGTGTTTGGCCTTGATACAAAGATTCCGGAGCAGTTTTTGTTTCTGAAAATTGTTCTTTTGTTTATATCTTAAAAAATGTTTGAATTATAGCATATAATTTCTAGCATGGCTAACTTTTTGAAACGATCTTGTATTTGTCACGCGATAACACACGTATTCGCCTATTTCGATGTAAGAAGGCGTGTGGATAGTATACATCAATATCTCGACCAAGTTCGCTGGCTAGATTCATCAGCCATCTTGTTTCAAAATGGCGGCCATTAAATTAAAATATATATATATATATATTTAAAGTGAGGTGCAAAAAAATTAGAAATTGAAAAAGGTTTCTTTCTTAAGTATTTGACCTTGATATAAGGATTCAGGAGCATTTTTGTTTGTCTTTACCTTAAAAAATGGCTCAAATATAGCAGTTTCAATTTCTATTGTGGGTGACATTTTGAAAAATCTGATTTTTTGCATGCGACAGCACTCGTATATATCAACCGATTCCGATGTGAGTGAGCATGTGCACAGCAATTACTAAGGTCTCGACGAAGTTCACTGGTTAGCCTCTTCCACCATGTTGTCTTAAAATGGCAGGCACTTTAAGAAACGCCGAATTTGGCAGCGAAATATAAGTTACTTTAAAGAAAAGCAGCTTGGATTAAGCTGACTAATTTCGCGAAATTCTCATTCATTATATTGATAAAAATTAGTATTGAATCTCCTATATTCGGTTTCCACTAAATTGAGCTTCGTGTGTTTGAATGATATAAGTTGGCTTTTTTGAAATAAGGAATATGAAAGCTACCTCTTCCTCCCGGCACTGGCCGGAAGGACTTTTTTAATATATAGAGGAAACAAAAACTGTTCCGGAATCTTTGTATTAAGGTCAAACGCATACGAAAAAAATCTTTTTCTATTTCCAATTTTTTGGTATCTCATTTTAAATTTAAATTTTTTTTAAATTTTTTAAATGACTGCCATTTTGAAACAAGATGGCGGATGAAGCTGGACAACGAACTCGGTCGAGATATTTGTATGTACTATGTACGCACCAAGGTATATCCAAATCGGTTCATAAATACCCTCGTTATCACGTGACAAAAATAAGGACGTTTCAAAATGTCAGCCACGCTAGAAATTCAAAATGCTATAACTCAGCCATTTTTTAAGATATAGACGAAGCCAAAACTGCTCCCGAATCTTTTTATCAAGGTCAAACACACACAAAAAAAACATTTTTTTCAATTTTCAATTTTTTGGTACCACATTTCAAAGTTAATTTTTTTTTTTAATTTAAATGCCCGCCATTTTTAAACAAGATGGCGGATGAAGCTGGCCAACGAACTCGGTCGAGACATTGGTATATACTATGTATAAACGAAGTTACGTCCAAATCGGTTCATAAATACGCCTTTTATCTCGTGACAAAATTCAGGACGTTTCAAAATTTCAGCCACGCTAGAAATTCAAAATGCTATAACTCAGCCATTTTTTAAGATATAGACGAAACAAAAACTGCTCCGGAATCTTTGTATAAAGGTCAAATACATAAGAAAAAATTATTTTTCTATTTTCAGTTTTTTGGTACCACATTTCAAATTTTAAATTTTTTAAAAAATTTTTAATTGCGGATGAAGCTGGCCAACGAACTCGGTCGAGACATTAGTATGTACTATGCACACACCGAATTACATCGAAATCGGCTCTTAATTACGAGAGTTAGAGTGTGACATAGGTCATATATATATATATATATATCAATTTTGAACAGAGGGTGGTTTCGGGGTCTGGGGGTCATGATCGATGAAAATATATCAATTTTTTTTTTGAAATCGGTTTCCTCCGAACGGCTGCAATAGGTAGCTTTTTGTAATGAAAGCTACCTAATAGTGGTAGTATGGTGGTCTTCTGGGCATAGGTTAAAATCTCCTATTATAAAAGTTTATTGCTTCTTATTTTGCATATATCTCACTAAAACTCAAAGTTCTAGATTTTTTCTTTGGCAAAATGTTCTCCAAAAATAAAGATATTAAAATATATATTTACAAAGTGAAAAAATTAACAATTATAAAGAGTAAAAATATGCACGTACATGTAATTTTATATAAAAAACCAACAAATATCCCTTCGAGAATTTTTCCATCAATTCAAGTAACAGAAAACCGGAAATAGCATCGTGATACTATATATGCTCATATATATATATATACTTTTTAATAATATGAGGAGTAATATAAACGTAACGGTAAAATTAATCAAAGAGTTTAAAGAAATTTCGTGTGTATCTACAATTTTGAACTTCACAATAAATGTGTTACATTAATATGAAGTTCAGTCAAAATAGAAAAGCAGCATTTGTAAGACTATAGTTCCGAAATTTTTTCTTTAGTTTTTTTGTCTGTAATCTGATTAACTATTATGTATTTCTGAAGTCAAAGATACAAAAAACAAATGAAATAAGAATCTTTTACAAAATAAAGAGTAAAAGTTTCAAAAGTATGTAATTAAAGAAATATAGTGTTAATTTATTTATATGAAGAATTTAATCCCACTTATTAGTGCATTTTCATATCAGATATTTTCAAAATATTGATGTATCAATTTTGCAATAGATCAATATATATTTACTGAAATACATTAATATCTGAAAATTACCTATTTAAAACGATATATCCAAATATTTTCCATTTGATTTCATGATTGAATTTGTGTAATCATTTATCTATATTTGTATTAAGAAATGTTTTATTTAAAAATTGCTTTTCAGCTTTTTACCCATTAATTTTAACATCAGAGTTTATAATGTCGATGCAGTTATTTCCGCTTAAATTTTGAGACAATCCATAAGAGTAACTTTCAAAATAGCTGTTACTTGGGTGATTTCGTTTTTCTTTAGCTGTATTTTTGATCTTAGAAAACCAGTCCTTGGCTGAAAAAGGGGTAGAGACAACTCCTCAGCATTGTCTTGCTAAATCATAGAATTTCGGTTAAATATGTTTTATGTCTTTCAAAGCAACCAAAGAATACGTTTACGATTTATAGCTATAGATGTTGTAAATACAAAGTTATCTGAGAACACATATTTCCTGAAAAAGGAACATAACCACTTGAAGTTATAAAAATTATTTTATCAGAGTAATTAATACATCAGTGAAAACGCAACACTTCCCATATGATAGAAGATTCGAAAAAAATTGCAAAACAACAAGCATTGCCAAGTTTTATGAACAACTTGGAGTGCAAAAATTTCCGATTTGGTCAGTGATTATAAAAAAGGATTTATATATATATACGATGATTTTTTAACTGCGTGAAAGAAGAAAAATCCTTTATTTCAAAGAGATAAAAAACGTAGCGGTTAGGAGAATAGGAAATATCAATAATTTCGGGTTGCCTAATCTGAGATTAGGAGGCGGAGCTATTTTGGAAATAACCAATCAGTCCGAAAAGTAGAATAATTGAGAAAATGAAAAAAATAAATATTTTGGTTCAATAATGACTAGAAAAATTTATTTAAAGACATTTAATATAGAATAAAAGGTTCACACTGTTTAAAACTATAGAATAACTCCGTATATGTTAATATTCCTTCATACCTGGAATGAGCAAAAAAGCAAAGATGTTAAATAAATTTTCCTATTCCTTTTTTTTTTTAATTTAATTGCCTTACATTTAAAAATAAGAATAATTATAAGACTAGAATAATTTACAGGAAATTAAAGAAACGTACACTTTTTTTCAGTAATTAATAAAAAAAACGAAACAATGTTAAAAATTAAAGTTGAATAGTTTAAAATAAAAATTGTTGTGTAAAATATTTTTATAAAGCTAAAGTAAAACTTTCAGTCACTCAAGTGTTAAAGGAAGTATTGCAAATTCATATCATTCTAAAGTGCAATTACAATATCGATATGCATTATCTTAAGTTTGAACTTACTTGAAACTTAAATATGAAATTTTGAGATAAATTAGAGAACTTTCGTTGTGTACTGCGTTAATAACCGTTTGCAGTTACTGAAAGTATCAACTTGTAAATATTACTTAATATTACTAAGGCAGCTTCGAAACGTATCCTGGAGTAATGAATAGTATTAGTTAAAAACGTAAGTGATTGGAAAACATAAGTCAATAATAAGCATTTCCACTCAGGCAAAATATTCCGTTGTTTTGGGTAATTAGAGTCATTGAAATATTAATGAAGTTCTAGATCTAATGAAAGTGCAACTTTTGCAGAACTCTGAAATGTTACAATATTTCATTACAAACTTCTATTTAGCATAATTCAGTTACAGTTAAATTATAAAATAACACAATCCTGCAAAATTTGGGCTGTGTCATATTGCTTAGATTTTGATAATTGATTCTTACGTATTTTGTAGGGCTGAATCCGAAAACGGCGTTCATTTTTTATCATCACGTCAGGATTTTTTGCAAAATCTTTACTTTTTAACTTTGAAATTTACAATTTGCGAAAAATTCTGAGGTGGTGGTTAAAAATAAAAGTTATTTTCATATTTAGAGCTAAAAAGTACATAAAAAGCAATTATCAAAAATTAAAAAGCCCAGCCATCATATCTATTTTATAGTATTAGAATTTTGCGATTTTTTTACTTTGAAATTTATGATTTGCAAAAGATCCTGACTTGATGGTTAAAAATGAAGATCATTTTTGAATTCAGCGCTAGAAAATGTATAAAAATCATTTATCAAAAGTTAAGAAACAAAACCATTTCCTGTACCTTTCAGTATCAGATGATCTCTATTTTTTCACTTTTTACCATTGAAATTTACGATTTGCAAAAGATCCTGACGTGATAGTTAAAAATGAAGGTCATTTTCGGTTTCAGCGGTAAAAAATACATAAAAATCAATTATCAAAAGTTAAACAACACAACCATCGCAGACTAGTGTCATCTTTGTCAGTTGTATGCTATAATGTCTAGGTCTATGACAAGAAACGACCCGCATTTTGTCAAAATAAATGAATGTGTTAAACAAATATTGCCTTAAATACATTAGTACGTAAAATAAAGTTTATTTGATACGCAATTTATTTTGGAAAAATTTCCTTTTATTCTCTTAAATTTTAACAAAATATAAAGAAATAATTGGTAGTTAAAAAAGACGTCCTCACGAAAAAGAATAATGATTGTTTACTAATTTTCTTAAAAATTAATATGGATTATTAATAATGTAATGAACTTCAACCTAAATTATAAATAAAACCATCGTAAAATATACCCACTTAAATTTTCACTCTGATAAACCATATAAAAAGACGAATATTTCTGAGTCTAAAAAAATATAATACAACTACAAACGAAAATATACGATGACTACTTGTAAGTTATCCGCGATTCCATAAAGCGTTTTTATCTTTAGAAACATCAGAAACTAATATATTTTCGAGATATGAAGAAGTTTCATTGGTATAATTGATTTTCGAAAGCATTTCCGAATAGATTTTATAGTGTAATATTTGTTTTCTTATAAAAATGTTTAAGTGAGAACTAATACTTAAAGCCGATATTCCGGTTTGATAAACTTAATTGTACCCTATAAATACTAATTGGAAACATTTCTGAAAATCAGTTCAGCAAAATTAAATTTTTATATAACTATTTCATTAAATTTCGAAGACATATTTGTTTCTGAGGAAAATTAGCTTCGTTTAATGATGAAGAACGTCTTTCGGAATCGTGGATAACGCGAAAGAGGTTATCTTATATTTTCTTTCGTGATTCTATGGTATATATTTTTTTATTAAGAAACAGATTTTCTTTTAAGTGTACTTCTTTACTTTTTGTATGTTAATTTAAAAAAAATAGCTATACACTTTATGGAATGCGAGTAAATTTTACCGGATATTTCATTACACTTACATCAAATAAATTGCAGGCGATCAATTGCATGTTACATTAACACAATTATAATGTACTTAGAGAACGACTTTTGGTAACAGATTGTTCATGAAAGCACGATTTTTAGAAATTTCCTCTAAATATTTTATTTCTAAAAATAAAATAAAAATATATAAACAATATATAAATATATATGTAAATATAAACAACAATCTCTATATCAAAATATATTGTACATTTTGGGACAGCTTTAAAACAAATTTTTGGTTACTTAAATGCATATTTCCGGTTTCAGAGGACAAACAAAAATATCCATATATATTAGGGTGGATTATATGTGAGATTATGTTATATTGTGAGAAAAAAATAAGATAAATCAAAATCTACCCATTCGGAAAAGATGCTCTATTGTATGAAAATTAAAAGAAAAATAATTAAAAAAAATAACTTCAAAATTTAATACTTCCGCAAAGGGGTTGAAATTTCAAAACAAATAAAAAAAAAATAGAAAATGACCTAATTTAGGTTAGATGATTTTTTAGTCAAAGTAATTGTTTTAATATTAATCAAAACCTACCTATGCGGAAAAGATGTTACATTTTATGAAGTTTAAGCTAAAAAAATAATTTAAAATTTAATACAGCTGCATGGGGGTTGAATTTTTGGAAAAAATGGAAATTCCAGCTTTTTCAGTCTATTATTGACCAATAATTGACCACTACAGCATTTTGGGAGAAATCCGATCATACCACGGCAAATATCGCGGTCTTCTTAAACCTTCCAAAGCAAGAAAATAAGCTTAAATCTACCGCAATCAGATTAATGCTTTACGAAAAAATGCAAATGCTCTATTTGATATAGCGAAATGTACTTATAAATCATCTGGAAGTTGCTGCTGTGAGAAAGAACGGAAAGTACCAATGAACGAGAGTCAATTTCTATTCGACCAGCGAAATTAAATAAATATGATAATGAAATAACTTGATCGGAAAGTCATTTGACAAACAAATAAAGACGAGAAACGAAAATTGATGCAATAGAGCAATATGTGGAAAGAACTCAGCATAATTTTCTTCCAGCAAGAAAAGAAACTGAAAGCTAGCACAATCAGATTAACACATTCCGAAAAAAAAGCAAATGCTCTATTTGCTATATCGAAATGTACTTATAAATAATTTGGAAGTTGCTGATTTAAGAAAGAGCGGGAAGTACCAATATGCGAGATAGGATTTCTATTGGACCAACGAACTGAAAGAAATATGATAATCGGATAACTCTATCGGAAAGTCATTTTACAAACAACTAAAGACAAGAAACAAAAATTAAAGCAAGAGCGAAATGTGAAGAGAAACAAAACATTGCGTAATTTTCATAAAGTTGAATAGATTTAAATATGAATATGAATAATGGGTGTAAATTGAAGGGGCGTATGTCTGAGCATATTGACTTTTCTGCATCATCAGCTATGATTGAAAGCTGTGTCCAAAACGCTGCCGACGTCACTGTTACACCCATAGTTATGAAAGCTCCAGCCGTAGCAAAAACATTGAACCATTTTGGCATTTCAGAATGAGCGTCGTGTCAGCTGCGCTTCAAAATGCGGGAATAATGCCAAAAATCAATGTACTGAACGTTGTTGACAGAAATAAATTTGGACGAGAGAGAACAAAGGCAAGAACCACTCTATTGCCTTAGCTTGTTTTAAAATATTATAACCATGACCATTTTGGTTTATACTTTGATGGACTTAAATTCAGGACTATATTACTAGAAGACAACAGAAGAAAAGTCATAATAGAAGGACACGTAAGATTGGTAAAAGAACCAGGTTTCGAGTACATCGACCGTGTATCTGTAAATTCCAGGATAATGCAAATTATTTCAAAACACATTGTAATTTTTTTGTCATGCGTTGACAATAATATAGATGTAACAAATTTGGTTGCGATTGGATGCAACGGAATATCTGTTAACACAGGTTTCAAAAGAGGTATAATTTGAAAGAGGGAATTGAAACTTGAGCGCCCTCTACAGTGGTGTTTTATTTGTCGATTGATCTGAAGGACGTCATAGACCCTGTTATTAGAAGAAATGGGATTTTTGGCAATCCTGAAAATATCTTCATATTGATGTTAGCTGATGACATAACTCATATAAGGCAATTATCCCTTCGAAGAATTCTAAAATCGTGCGAAATCAAATGGTCTACTGCAATCCCAGCCATTGCACAGAATAATTTCCATATTTCCAATTTAAAAGCTTTTGACCTTTGTGCGACGGATTATATTGATTTTATTAAGTGGGAAAATGGAACAGAACCTCCACTAACTAAACGATTAAATGACGATATGATATCAGAAGCAATAGTAAATCCAGCAACCATTCTGGCGGCAATAATATCGACTAACAAGGGATGTCCGTGCCACACTCAAGCTACAGAATAAATAGTAAAAACAGTCACGGAAGCACATTTTGCCGTCTGTGGTCCATATATAAGAGACGGTTTTATAAGACATCGCATCGAATCCCGGAACCTCATGCCGATTTTCAATACCAAGCGTGATTACCGCCAACTGTAATTTCGACAATTTTTTAGCTTTTTCGTCATTTAAAGAAGCTGTTAAATAAGAGGCTGAAGTTTTTTCTCGTGGCCAAGTAAGTGTTTCTTGATTGCAATAAATATTAAAAAATACTAAAAAGGATGTTTCACTTAACAAAAATCGCTTTGACGTTTTACCGTAAAAAGATTCAAATGCGTAAATTTCAATCAAATTGTGACATTAATAAATTCCCAAATATTTTTTTTTATCATTTTCCCTTAATCTCCATACAAAGGAAAATCTTTTCCGCATAGATAAGTTTTGAATAATATTAAAACAATTATTTTGAGTTAAAAATCATCTAACCAAATTAAGTCTTTTTCCACGTCTTTATGAATTTCATCCGGCTTGAGGCAGTGTTAAATTTTAAAATGATTTTTTTTTAAATATTTTTCTCTTAATCTTCATACAGAAAAATATCTTTCCGTATAGGTAGGTTTTGAAATTGTGAAAAAAAGCTTTTCGATCCAACTTAATAAATACACACCGCAAAATCATACGAAGAAATCAATATTTTGGATATCTAATTTTATAGTCTTAGAAATGATATAATTATAAAAGGTCATATTTGTCCAAAATTTGCTATTAAAAGCTAGCGAGAACCTTCATTTTTAATTAGGATTGTATGAGCCCTGATATTTATTATCGTAAAAGACAAATATAAATAAAAAATTTAGATTAAAATTACGTAACAAAGAAAACTTTGATTTGTATTCCAGTAACTATATTTAATATACTAAACGTATCACGCTATTTCCAATTATCAAACATTAAGATTTTAGTTTGTGTCGCATGGTTAAATCTGTTTCTTTTTACACATATCTTTATTTAAAGAAAAAATTGTCAGTCTCTAATTCTGAAGTGATGGCAATCGTGGCAATGATTTGTGTTGTCGATTTTACTTTAATCGGACATCTATTTTGTTTCAACCGCACATGTTTAGTTTTACACCAACGAAAACAAAGTACTTTCATTTCGAGAATATGTATTAAAACAGTAAATCCCCCTTTATATATATTTATAATTTTGTAGCATAATTATTTCAAAATCTATCTCAATAATTAGTTAATAATTAAGATACGTTTCTCATATTGCTGTAATGGGGATATACTTCCAAAAATATAAATAAATATGCATAGTTATTCGAGGGAGGAATTTTTTTTTCACTTTCTTTTGATAACCAAAAATATTCTTTCGTAAATTGAAAAAAAATGATTTAAATAGTAATGATTCATTTGAAACTTTATATAGCGATTAGGACACAGGTTCCTATTTTATAGATGAATTTTTTTAAATAAATTCCATAACTTTTTTTCTTTAAAATATTGTTGATATATTTCTTGTAAAACTGTTTCTCTACTTATTTTATGTAAAAGTGAATTAAAAAATGTTAATGAATATTAATATTAATACACAATACTGTTCTAATAAAAAAAAAAAATACCAATCCACATATGTTTTGAACACCGGGTAGTGTGCTCTGTAAACCGAGTAAGCAGATTTGAATCTCCTATTGTAATAAAAAATATATATATTGTTTGTTTGTCTGTCACAGTCTCATATTGTGACAGGTTCTCTTTCACCAATATTTTCTCAATCAAAATGCAAGAACAAAACTAGTTTGTTTAAAAGGAAATTTGAAGAAATTCATATACTGATATTGTATTCTGAAAACTTTAGATCAGATCAAACGGATAAAAATGAATAGGAAGAATTGAAAACTTTTATCAATCATTCAAAAATCTATTCAAAAACTTTTCTGTGAATTCAAATAAAAGGAAAACGTAAATAAAATAGATATACTTTATTTCCCTACATACAAGAACATGAAGTATATAATATAAACTTGTCTAAAGCGGGATAAAAGAATTCGAATACTTCATCGAATATTCATCCATTCCATTCTATATAATATATTGTTTGGAGAAAGTATTACTTTTGAATAGAAGAAAATAAATTCTACTTACTTAAAGTTTGCTATCGTTATATTTTCAGTAGTTTCATATGCAAGATTTTATTTATTGTTTTTCTTTTTCTATTAAACAATATTTTTAAAAAGAAAGTTATTAACATTAAAAATTTAAATTGTCATCATTTAAAACTTAATCGTAAAATTTTAAAATAAATATTTTTTCGCATGAACAAATAAACTCCATTCTCCCTTTTAGGGGAGAATGGAGTATATAATGGAGAATATAAATTTTTATAATGGAGTATTGTACCACTTCACTTATTTTCATTTGTAACTCATTTTGGTCTATCTACAGAATAACACTACACGTGATAAATCTATTCATCTTCCATTAAAATAGATCTTTAGAACAATTTCGTTTTGAAAATCTTAAATTTTATTTTAATTTGAAAAAAATTGTCAAAATTGGCCCAAATTCACTGGTCGCCGAAGTTGAACCTCTAGTCTCCTAAATTGGATCAAACAATATTAAGATGTTTTAATGAGTAGGGAATATAACTACTTTTATTAGAAGCAAAGTTTGCGATTAATGAAACAATCAAACAAAACAACAGCAATGAAATATAATGAAATCAAACGTCTAAAAATAAGAGTAATAGTTTAAAATCAAAATGTATTTAAAATATAAATCAAAGTTATGAGTAATTACGAATAAAAATTATCTAACAAATTGCCAGTTACTTCAATATCATGCATTTCCTTTGTTAATTTTTTAATCCACGCATAGAACATGAAACCATATTTAACAATCTGAACAGTGAATGATTTCTGCTATTTTATATTTCTTACAAGTTATACAAGGCCAGTTCTCACTGCCTTGATTTTCTTTTTTAGATTCAGAATTATTAGAAATTTTTTCTGCAACAGAAATTTTATTTACCTTAGTTCTGTAGTTTTCTTTACTTTATGATTGCAGTTTTTCCCTTCAATTATTTTAATTCTTATTGAATTACGCCTATATTTTTATTTTCGTCTGTAAAGCGCTCAGCTCATCTGTTCTATTATTACTTTTATTATTATATTTATAATTACTATTATTATTATTTTTTTATTACCTTTAATTCTTATTGTTAAAACTACTGTTAAATAACATTGTAATTTTTTTTAATAAACTTGCAACGCGGGATCTGGAAGCCTATGCCAATGGTAGGTTATCCCGCGTTGTAGAAAATGTAAAATGAATTACGCCTATATTTCAAAACTTGATGCCCCAATTGCTTTTCATCTTTGAGAGCTTCCTTTTTATCGTTTTTTTATCGTTTCGTCATTTCAAGATTTACTTTATATAGTAAAGACGTTAACACAACTGTTTTTTAGCTGCCTCTGTACTTTGACTTAATGTTTACATGGGGACTGGTACATCATGTGTCCGAGAATACATGCTATGACAGAAAGATGCTGTCCGAGCTGCCGTGTAAAGGTTAAGTGATTTTAGCAAGAGGGTAACATCTGTAACGATTCTTTGGTTTTTTGGAGATTTGTAGCTACAGACTTCTTGCGGGTCAGTCTCAAATATCTCCACAATCATCCTCCCGGTGGAAAATGTATGAATTCAACACTGTAAATCACACAGATAACGTAACACAAATAACGTAGGAATAAAAAATTCGAAGGAAATAAATATAAATACATACAAAAAAAAATTGCAAACAAAATGTACTGCATAAACATGTAATAGACAATTTTTATAGTTATATAGGCCTAAACTGTATAAAACATTGATCCAGAAGGAAAAAAAATTAAAACCTGGCATGGAGATAGTAATCCATTATAAAATATTAAAAAATAAAAAAGAGTGTCCAAAGCGTAGAGCCCTCGAAATTCATTACTTAATTTTCAAATTTATGATCGCATATCTGGTCCAATTTAAGCAACTGAAATTGATCCAATTAACGTGCCGTTTTTTAAAACAGATAATCTGAAGACTAAAAACAAAAACAAAAGCAAACAAATTCGCATGAAAAATGTGCGCAATAAACACTGGAATTTAGATATGTATATGAAAACATAATAATTTATCTTAGTTTTAAAGTATTCTCTTACGTTTAATAGGAAAAAAATTGATCAAAACAGCTAATTTTAATTCATCTTAAATTGCCTGGATACAGCACGTGAAAGGCGGGTGCTTCTTCTAATCTTAAATGACGTTATTCTGATGAGTTGGATTTTAGTGGTAGATGGCGTCTGTTTTTGTAATTAACGGCAGAATTTCAAGCTGTCCAAATATGTCTAATTTCCCCTATATATGAAATATGTAATTCGTACAATTTTATTTCACTAAACTGAAGTAAGGGATCACATTTCCTAATATAAGAAACTTGAGTATATACCCGTTTTAGGAAGGTGGGTAGAAGTCGTTGTTTTCATTTAAAATTTGAAACAATTGATAAAATTATTCATAAGGAATATCGACCAAAAACTTGCCTTAAGCATTACGTTCAGAGTCGATGCATAATCCCCTGGTGTTTTAATAAACAAGTGGGTAAGTGTGATTACAGATCGCACAAAGGGTTTCGTTTAACATTCTTTTCAAAATAATATATCATTTTGGAAAATCTGTTAATTCCATTTTTCGCAACCAGGGGGTACACTCTATTCTAAACTAACCTCTATCCGAACGAAAAACTATCTATATTTATAAACTATCTATATATAAAAACTATCCGGAGATATATTAGTCGGGCGAATCGGCCCATAGCATCCAAGATAGGTAGGTACCCGCTTCCGGTAATATTTGGAACTAAAATATGTACGGTTATGGCGCATAATATGAAAGAGTGGTTAAAAGAGTGTCAGCAAAAGTTAGGAAAGTGCACCCTGGGTGAAAAGAGTGGAGGTTAGAAAAATTGCTAGAAATAAAGAAGTTTCCGGAGGGAGACTTTTTAAATTTTTTATGATTTTTCTTGTGATCACAAGTGCTCTGCTATAACTATCCAAAATTTCAAATTTTCAACTTAATTAGGTGCTCAGTTAGAAAAAAAGCTTAAAATACACAAGTTAGAGCCCAGAGGGGTAAATATAAGACTTTTTTATAATTTTATGATTTATCGTTTGATGTGAGTTGTTCAGCTATAAAAATCCAAAATTTTAAGTTTTCAACTTAATTAGTGGCTAAGTTAGAAAACAAAGCTTAATATACACAAGTTAGGGCACAGAGGGGTAAATGTAAGACTTTTTCAAAATTTTATGATTTTTCATTTGATGTGTGGTGTTCAGCTAAAAGAATCCAAAATTTCAAATCTCCAACATATATAGTTTCTGAGAACGGGTTCCGTGATGGACAGACGGACAGAGGAGTGAGATGAATAGGGTTTCAACAGATGAACGAAACCCTAAAAATTTGTATTCCGATGTAAACGAGATGACCAAACAGAGGTCAAATCACAAATATATCTTTATTAGCAAAATGAAACAGATTTAGATCGAATTCAATATAGCTTTTACTGACCTGTACTGCAAGAAATTTTAAAATATTTATATAATATTCACTGACAATA
The DNA here is from genome assembly GCA_963932465.1 of Maratus speciosus. NCBI lineage: Eukaryota > Metazoa > Arthropoda > Arachnida > Araneae > Salticidae > Maratus > Maratus speciosus. Next base: position 66,286,840 of record OZ010789.1, read on the forward strand.
AGGTAAATGTGTTAATGTTCCGCAACCGAGCCGTTTGTTTAAAAAAATACATAAAAATTCAGTAAATTGTAACAAAGTTTCAGACATATTACATTTGAAAGGGCATTCTTCCCTATTCATTGATGTGATATTTAAAATTATCTGATGTTAAGAAATAATTAAGTCTCTTAAAAAACGGGAATGGATTGATGGTTCAACATATCAATTAATCTCACCAAAACAAATTATAGGTATAAACCTGAAACAAACAAACAAAAGATGACGTTTATTACCTTTTCCATTTCTGAAATTAATACGCAAAAAATCGAATTGAGTTTTGAGAAAATTTTACTTTTAAGGCAAAAACAAATTTCAGCGGTTTTCAGGCGAATGGCGTCAAAGAATTTTTTATGATTTTTGTTTGTTTATATTAACAAAATGAAGCACGAGGATTTGAACTATTAAATTAGACAAAAAAATTATATAATAATAGTATACGAGTTAAAATATTTCATGCGCGAAAGTTTTTTTTTTTAATTTTATTCGATAAATATCAAAAATGAAGGAGTCACTACAACAGCTTATTTTTTTTTTCTTTCTTCTTTCTTTCTTTTTTTTCTTTTTTTTTTTACATTACCAAAATTAAACACGATTTCAGAAATGATTTCTCGATTGCAAAAATCATTGAAATGTTGTTAGTTTTGAATAATGTTTTATAGAATAATATTCTGAACGGAGGTGATTGAGGGTATAATTCGCAACAGAATAGTCACCCTGCGTTTTATTACATTTAGATAATATTATTAATCCGTTTAAAAATAACCCTTCTATATCCATGTCGTTTTTAACACTTACAAACATACTTAAAAAACGTTTATGAATTCAGTCTGTCTCGACAAGGACGTACTTAACTCGCGTAACTATTATGAGATACAGGGATTGATGCAATTTCAATGAGTTAATGTTGTTTATAATGGATTGTTAGCTGTTGAAAGTGAAGTGCATAACGTTTATATTACTTGTATAAAATGACTTGCGTTATAGTCTAAGAGTAAAATGATTTCAGTGCATTTTATTTAAATTTCTTATTTAGATATATCAATTCATTGTATAAAAATTGAAATTCCTTAGGGGTGTTCTATTTGCATTTGAAAGCGTTTCGTAATCTATGATTGTTGCCTGATTTATCGTGATTTCTTTTCAATCATTAGAGATATAATTTGTTCAGAAAACTTAACTATGTTTTAATAATAATAAAAAAAACAATGCTTTTATACTTGTTCTTAAAAGTAGAAATACGATTAATAAAAAAATCATGTTTTACAAACGGAAAATCAAGGTATTTACATAACGCCACTTTGTCGTGTAAAAATCAAGTAATATAGTAAAAGTTCAAAATTAGTAATTAGTTCACAAAACATTAAAATATTTAACCCAGATACATTTAAATTATGACAACCTGACAGACGCGAATATATATATACCTGTATCACGTGTCAATACGTATTATATAAAAATTCTAAAATTTTTTTTAGACGAAATTTAATTAAAATTAATCAGTTATATTTTGCTTGATATATAAACATATGACAATACTGTTTTGGAGTCGATAATAATATCTAGAGTTTTAGCCCATCAGGAATCGAGTGAACATATCGATTACAAATAAACAGCTTCACATACAAGAAGAAAGTTAAGTTAAATAAAATGCGAAAAAAAATATTTTGCAATACAGGTATCAGATTTTCGTTATTTTTAAGTTTGTATATGTACCTTTTAGAGGTCAGGTTATATTTTTTAGATGGAGATCGAACATCCAAAAGCAAATAAAACAAAAATATGACTTTGTCTACTAAATATATTAAAAATATACCTTTGTGCATCGCATAAAATTAAATTATATTTTCAAAGATATTTATTTTAAACAATTGAAAAAATGCATTAACTTGCACACAATTACGTGTAATGTTTCTGACTTTTCTGTAACTTACTTACAAGAACTGAAATTTTACTTCACGTACACTGCTGGATATTTTTTCAAACCTCATGTTAATTTTGTTGTTTAGAATAAAATTCCGGAAAACGTTGTATATGTGGAATTTAGATACATATACACTATGACGCAAAAGTTTAGACAATGAAGAAATTCTTACATACTTTGAAAAATATTTATTCAATTTTCAAATCACTGCTTGAAATTAATGTGCTGTACATATAAACAATATTTATAACAAAGAAAAGTCGAATTGTGCATATTGCAATGAATTAAATGGTAACAAAAATAAACTGCTGTCTCAAAAGTTTAGACACAAATTAAATAAAATCGAAATAAACAATTTTTAAAACCTGGTTGCGCATCCATGCTTATGTATTACGTCATATACACGAGATTGCATGGAAGAAACTAAATCTTGCATAGTTTGTGGATCGATATCGTACCATGCATTCGCAATAGATGTCTTAAGTTCCTTTTCAGAAGAGTATTGTCTAGCGTTGCTATAAACTTTGCGACACATGATGCTCCAAAGGTTTTCTATAGGGTTAAGATCTGGGCTACATGCTGGCCAGTCGAGAACTCTTATATTATGGGAATTAAACCAAGATTTTGAATGTTTTGCAGTGTGAATTGAAGCATTGTCTTGCTGAAATTCCCACTGAGGACCCCCTAGAAGCTCAGCAAATGGCGGTAGGTTTTCTTCTAATGTCTGTGAAGTTTGACGACCACTGGTGAAGGTCAGAGATACTTGTCCATTATAGCAAAAGGCTGCCCAAACCATCACCGAGCCCCCTCCTTGTCTGCGACTAAAAAAAACGTCGAGGCTCCTTCCGCAAGTCATGCCAATACGATAAACAACCATCTGGACCATCCAGATTCCACTTTTTTTCATCGCTAAATATGACTGACTGCCATTTCTCTCCATATGACATATGCTTTCGAGCCCACATAAGTCTTTGTAACTTATGATGTGGTTTCAGAGCTGGTTTCTTCTGCATTTTGCTATAAACGATTGTTCCTTTTTCCAAAATTCGTCTACTAATCGTATCCTTTGATACAGAGAGTCCCGATGAGCTTTGAACTCCACGTACGCTCATTTGTTGAGTACTCGCTAGTCTTTGTATCAGGCGATCCTCTCGTACATTTGTCACACGTGGCCTCCCAGACCGACATTTTGCTTTATATTCGAAACCACTCGATAAAACTCGATAAATAGATTTTTTTGACCTATTAATAATAGCAGAAATTTCAGAAACGCTCTTCCCTTCACCTTTCAACTGCCAAATCCTTGAAACCTCATTCACTTGAATTTCTTTAGCTCTCGGCATGTCGACTATGAAGCGCAATCGTTTGCAGAACTTAAGTACTCCAAATTTGTGACATCATCGATTCTAAATTTGCATATGCCAGCGAATATTCAAAGAAATTTAGAATAGTGTCTAAACTTTTGCGACAAGCACATTTGAATTTTTATGAAAAAAAATAGTATTATAGCAAATAAAACGACTGTCTTTTGTACATAGCATTTTAAATCAGTTTTTGAATATATTTACAGGTTTTTGTAATTCTGACGTCATAATTCTACATTTTAAAGCTGAATGACGTCATTGTCTAAACTTTTGCGTCATAGTGTATATGATATAATATGTGAAGTTAGTGATTCAGCTGTAAATATAAAAAAGTATTTTTATCTGCAAGTGTTAAAAACTTGTAATATTAACAAATGGAAATAAGTTTAGGGCCAGTAGAGTTATATTAATAAATTGAAATAAGTTTAGGGTCAGTAGAGTAATATTAACAAATGGAAATTATTTTAGGACCAGTAGCTTCTTTTAATTCTAATATAATAAAATGACGTCACGACTACAGTATTTTATCCAGGACTAATCTGTAGGTTAAAGGTAGCTAGATTTGGAGTTCTGCTATATGCAACTGCTGCTTTCAGCGTGACTTGCAGATAATCATTGACTGATGATGAAAAGGGGTAATCATTTACTGTTGTAATCACTGACGGTAATCATTGGCAATTGAATGAAATATTTTTTATCTGCTTTTACGCTCCCGGTAAAATAAATAAATAAATAAATAAATAAATAAATAAATCATGATTTGATAGTCAACTCCATGGTACAACTCATAAAAAAACCTGTCAAATATCGTGAAAATTCAGAAAGATATCGGCAATAGACTGAACTGATTTTTAGTTGTTCTTTTAGAACAGCTAAATGATAAGGGGTTTTCCATAAAATGTCGTTTTAATTTTTTACTTTTTTAATTTTTACCTTTTTATTGATGCTCTAGTTGTCCTTGGAAAATCAACAGAACGAGCCTATTGCAAGGAAAAAAGAATCATCAAAATCTAAGCATTTCTTCTAAATCTACTCATGACATTCATTAAGTACAAACTCCTTTGATGAAAGCCATTTAATAAAAAAAACAATTTGTGGAAAATCCCTTATCATTCAGCAGCTTTTAGAGAGCAACTAAAAATTCTCTCACTGTATTGCCGATATCTTTCTGAATTTTTACGATATGTGACTGGCTTTTTTTTTATGAGTTGCTCCATAGAGTTGACTATCAAATCATGAAAAACTAGTTGGATGTGCCAATCCCAAAACTTTCTTCTATCTTATACATCTTAATATTTCAAAACCTAGTTACACATGTTAATACTTCAATATTATTAGTTCAATACTATACCAACTTTGATTTTCATCTTAAATTTCTGCTCAAGTCAATTAAACGGACTAAAAACGAGTTAATCTATATCATGATATTTTTTTTAATTATTAATTTTTCCTTATTTTGTTGTTATCAGCTGTTTGCGAATAGCCGGCTTAGCAGGAAGCGAGTTCCCGCCGCTGCATGAGCCGCCGATGCACAATAGAACTACGAAAAATCAAGAAAAGTATACAAAAATCGCTAGCACAGAGCCCCTTTACCGCGCAATATTTCCAAATTCTAGGAGGACCTGTTAGCCAAAGCCAAAAACAAGCACAAAAATTTTGGTTCAATTGTATGCATAATTTTATACATTGTTCGATGGTACAATAATGAAAATGGCACAGAGATCGAAATTATAGCGCCCCCTTCTGGCGGAATTTTTTCAAGTTCAGGGAGGACTTGTTTGCCATAGCCAGAAACATGCACACAAAATTTGGTTCAATTATATGGATAACTTCATACACTTTTCGATGGTACAATAATGAAAATGGTACAGACATCGCAATTATAGTGCCCCCTACCGGCAGAATTTTTCCAAATTCAGGGAAGACCTTCGTGACATGACCAAAAACAAACACATAAAATTTGGTTCAATTCTATGCATAACTTCATACACTTTTTGACGTACAATATTCATAATGGCACAAAAATTGCACAAAAATCGCTATTACAGCGCCCTCTGCGGGCAGTTTTTTTACAAATTAAGGGAGGACCTCCTTTCCATAGCCAAGAAGTTAAAAAAATCTTTTGGTTCAATTCTATGCATAACTTCATACACTTTTCGATGGTACAATATACAAAATCGCACAAAAATCGCTATTACAGCGCCCCCTAACGGCGATTTTTTTTGCAAATTCAGGGAGGACCTGCTTGCTATATCCAAAAACTTAAAATAAAAATTTGTTTAATTCTATGTATAATTTCATACGCTTTTGGACGGTACAACATTCAAAATCGCACATAAATCGCTATTACAGCGCCCCCTACCGGTGAATTTTTTCCAAATTCAGGGAGAACCAGCTTGTCATATCCAAAAACTTAAAATAAAAATTTGGTTCAATTCTATGTATAACTTCATACACTTTTATATGGTACAATATTCAAAATCGCACAAAAATCGCATTTACAGCGCCCCCTACCGGCGAATTTTTTCCAAATTCAGGGAGGACCTGCTTGCCATATCCAAAAACTTAAAATAAAAATTTGGTTCAATTCCATGCATAACTCCATACACTTTTGGATGGTACAATATTCAAAATCGCACAAAAATTGCTATATCAGCGCCCCCTACCGGCGAATTTTTTCCAAATTCAGGGAGGACCTGCTTGCCATATCCAAAAACTTAAAATAAAAATTTGGTTCAATTCCATGCATAACTCCATACACTTTTGGATGGTACAATATTCAAAATCGCACAAAAATTGCTATATCAGCGCCCCCTATCGGCGAATTTTTTCCAAATTCCAGGAGGACCTGCTTGCCATAGCCAAAAACTTAAAATAAAATTTTGGTTTAATTCTATGCATAACTTCATACACTTTTTGATGGTACAATGGCGACAGACAGACGGACAGACGGACAGACGGACAGACGGACGGACGGACAGACGGACAGACGGACAGACGGACAGACGGACACACAGACAGACAGACATTTTCTATAAACATGTTTTTTGGAATCTCTGACCCCTAAAACATGTAAATCCGTCGAAAACCGGAAGTCGAAAAAAATTTCGATTACAATACTTTCTTCTATTGAAGATAGAAGAAAGTAAAAATTGTATCGTACGCGCATTCGCAGATAAAAAAAAAAAACACTCCTTTCAACTGCTCATATTTCATCAAATACTTGATATATTTACATTCCAGTTACATCATATTATTTCTACTACATTTTATCAAATTTTCAGAAACTGGTAAAAACCCTGCATTGATATAAACAAACAAGTTGGAAATTGCTCGTCAAATGTGGAAAATGAGGTGCGTTCGAACTATACCTAGTTCTATAAATATTTTTTGCACCGCATATTGTACTGAATATATATTTTAGTGCACTTCATAAGTGCATATGAATTTAATTCTGTTCGAAAGGCTGTAACATCATTAAAATGCACTTGCAATAATTTTTTCCCGTTGGCCATAATCTAACGGAAAAAGTTTGACTGTCCCTGTAATTAAACTATACATCCGATTTTCATAAAATTTGAAATGACTCGAGAAAATTTTCCAACAATTATATATTTAAAATTTCAGACCATTCGGATGGCTGTAACATTGTTAAAATGCACTTGCAATAATTTATTCCCATTGGCCGTAATGTAACGGAAAACTTTTGACTGTCCCTGTAATTAAACTATGCATCCGATTTTCATAAAATTTGAAATGACTCGACAAAGTTTTACAATAATTATATATTTAAAATTTCAGACCATTGGGTTGGGTAGTTTTTGCTCTGTTGTATGCGGACAGACGGAGAGACGGACAGACGGACGGGCGGACGGACCGAACGACAACTATAGGTGCTACGTATTTGCATAATTACGAACGCACCTAAAAACATACGTAATTTTTTGAAAAAAAAACGATATATCTCCATGAATATACGTTCTATTCTTTCACAAATGAATACATATACTGTGCAATATTCATATATTCCTAAGCTATAGCGATAGATTATTTCGTGAATTTTATTTTACAGGGTGATCCCGAACATTATTATTTTTCTTTGATTTTTTGTTGACCTCCAAATGTTCCTTCTGATCAAACCGCCGTTCATAGATACACTGTAAAAAAAATTCCGCAACGTTCCTGGAAAAAAATGGGCAGCTGAGTTGCCCATTATTTCCAAGAAACATTTCTTGAAAATGACTGGTACTTTACTGTATATGTTAAAAACTTTCTACAGAAATGCCAGTAAGTTTCCTGCGAAATACCAGGAATATTTCTGTTGACAGCAAAACATTACTGACATATTCAAGGCTGGAGTAGCACAAGAGCGAAAAATGTCCAGACCAGGGATCGAACCTGGATACTTGGCGTGCCGTGCCAATGCCTTACCTGTTAGGCTATCCGGACCGATACGTGGCTGACATAATTCACTCTGGATGTTCGTTCCCTTCATTATGACATTACTGACATTTCACAGCATGCGGGATCCGCAGACGATTTTTACATTTCCAGTTGACAATTTTCGCTTTATTATCATTATTTGTTAGAATGAAAAAATATTTTGAAATTGACATCAAAATTATTATTTATAATTTACACGAAAAAATAAATTTTCAGTTAAAATTCAATAAAGTAAATATATATGTGATATATTGTTTCTGAACTTTGCTTAAAATATAAAAATATATAAATGTAAATAATAATTAGAAAAAAAAATCTAGACATAAAATATTTTGGATTTTCGTCAGTGATTATGTTAGTTTACAAGTTAGATAAAATACATATAAATTTTCATGAAAAAAAAACCTAAACGTAATTGTATATTTTTTCCGAAATTAAAAAAAAAATTCAAATTTGCAGCAATTCAAAGTGTCAAATATATGTCAAATTTAAATCAAATTGTAATAAAGTGTTAAAATATAAAATTAATTAAAAAAGAAAAAAAAAAGTCAAGAGGTAGCATCGAACCCGGACCGTACGGGTGGCGTGCAAGCTTTCTGCGTCCACACCACGAAAGACATGTTGAGAGCTGCAAGCTAATGGGTATTTGAAACGTATGCTAAAACTCGGCATCTAATTTCTGAAAATCTAAGGCCCATTTGAAGAAATCCTTTCACAAGAATAATTAGAGATAAGAACTCTAAAACATACTTTAAATTAATCAAAATAGGTGAGAATCATATTTGATTGTCCCCTGGTTAATGCAGATCCAAATAATAAGTGTATTTTTTTTTACACAGTCTGCTCGTTAAAGATTTCACAGACAAGTACGAGAGATAATCTCTTAGTGATGTCACAGAGGTATTGTATTTTCATCTGAATTATCTTGACAATAGAGACGTAAAGGATTATGTCGTCTATTGATTTATTTGCATTCCATATTGATTTTTTTACATTCATTTAAGGAATTCGTTTTCGACACTCGCGCACGAGCAACGGATTATAGGAAAAAGAAAATAATAAATGGCGGCCGCAGCGTTTTGCTGTTTCCAACTTTTGTTCAGGAACGTTTCAGATAAGAAAACCAGAATTTCACAGGAAAGAGCTAAATTATTCTGAAAACCTGATAAAAGGCGAAACGTTCCTGGATTTTACATGGAAAGTTACCATTTTTTTTTACAGTGTATGAAGTCGAACATATTCTTCATAATCTTTAAGTTCCAGAAAAATCCGAAAAAGATATCTTTAATTTTTCGACAAAACGTCTAAAATTGAAACTGTCTAATCATCAATGACCATATAGTGTAGATTCTGATATAAGAAATGTTTTGACATAAAAATTTGAGATTACATACAATTACCTCATTAAAATTTTAAAACAATATTCTTAAAAAACATAATACATAACAATGACGTTTTATCATTTCATTGTATCCTATATTTTAATACGAACAAATCTTGTGTGTGTACGTCTATGGGTGTGTGAATGTAAATTTTATCTTAAAAACGACTCGAAAGTTTTGGACTAAGATATATATTACTATTTTCGGATACGAAAATACCATTGAACTACGTCGCATGTTCGAGAAAATTCGATCAGCGGGTCAATTTAGGCTCACCACAGGTCAATGACTTTCAATGGGTGTAAAGATTCATTCAGTCATCAAGTTGTGAAACAGTTGGCAATAAACAAAGTCGTAAAGTTGCCAACAGTTCGTCAAAGTTGGTGATGTTTGTAAAAACATTGGCGTGATTTGGCGGGAATAACAACTTTCAAGATAACGAATTTAAAAACACATGCTTGGCGCCAAAAGAAAGAATATTGTCAAACTTCGCAACATTTGGGGAAACATTTGAAACATTTAGAATCTAAAGAATTTTTCTAAAAATTCACAATAGCAGCCAAGGTACATTTTGCAACCAATCAGATTCCATATAGCGTTCTCAAAACCGAATTAAATTAATCAGGATACATAGAGCTTGTTCAACACATACTTGACGCCAAAAGAAAGAATGTAGCCAAATTTGGCGAAATCTTCCGAAATAATTTTCTTTCAGAATGTGAAGGAATTTTCTAGACTTTCATTTAATAAAATGCTTTATAGCAATAATACAGCGAGTATTTATGGTTATATCGAGTTGAGCACAACATTAATTTTAAATGAACGTAGATCTGTCTTCTCAGCTGGTATAAACCTTATATGAGCAAAACTGCATTATGCTCTGTGACATTCCATTATGAACGCATGAGAAGATCCTTCGATTTAAAGTTCCATCAATTATAAATTTTTTTATTCACAAATCTAGATACATCCTAGATATCCTTATGAAATGCGGCTAATCTGCAGTGATTAAAACGCTACTTAGTGAAGCATAAATTCTGTTCTTCCGTACAAGAGTTAAAGTATAGCAGAGTCAGAAATTTTAAAATGATTGTAAAGGAATAATATAGTTAAATCTTGACTCGTATAATATATGAAATTCAGAAAATCATATTGTACCAAAACATTCGAAAATTCTGTTCAAATAGAAGTTATTATATTTCAATGTTACAAGCACACAGCAATGAAATATAGTTCATCTCGAGTGATTAAAATTTTGTTATGTGGAGAGTAAATTCTCCATTTCTATAAAATATTTAAAATAACCACATAGGTACACATATTTACTTGAAAATAAATGAAAGATCTGTAACTATCGATTTGTTTTAAACATGGATATGATATTTAAATACTTTGTGAAAACGCAACGATTTAATTGTTACATAGGCCATAGACGGCGGGTCAATGCACGACTGCCAGTTTTGGAATGCTAAGGAATAATTTTGGCACGACTTTCATTGATGTTTTAAATTAAGATACAGTGATATAAGCCTAAAATTCAAGACTTTAAATGTGCTAATGTTGTCTACATTTTAATGGAAGAAAATTACGGCTAATTTTAAAGTCCAATTTCGGTTTTTTAAATTATTATCCAGGTCCGTACAATCTTAAACATTTATCAAACAAAAAATTTGAAAAATATGGAAAATGAAAAATTATTAGATATTATCAGTAAAAATGCCGATGAAAAAATGTCAACTTGGAATTATATTCCACAGAAAAAGCAACGCTTTAATTGTTACATAGGCCAGAGGGGGCGAGTCCATGCCAGTACTGCCAGTTTTGGAATGCCAAAGAATAATTTTGGCACGGCCTTCATTGATGTTTTAAATCAAGATACAGCGATATAAGACTAAAATGCTTTAATTTAAATGTGCTAATGTTGTCGAAGTTTTAATGGCAGAAAATTGCGGCTAATTTTAAAGCCAACTTCGGTTTTTTAAACCATTATCCAGGTCCGTACAAGCTGAAACATTTATTGAACAAAAAAATATACATTTAAAAAATATTGAGGATGAAAAATTATTAGCTATTGTCAGTAAAAATGCCTATGAAAGAATGTCAACTTGGAATTATATTCCAGGATTCAGTCTGGTATATAAAAAATGTTTCCGATTATTTATGGTTGCAAATTACTATTTTTGAATAGTCTAAAAATCTCAAATAGAAAACTCTTGTGAGATAACTCCAACTCAGTTTGCTTTCTGTTAAAATTAATTAGGTATGCACTTGATATTTAAAAAATAATCATCCAAGATGAATGAATCGCATTTTAACGCATAATTTTATTTTATTTTATTTAATTTCTAATACATATGGATTTTATAATTGTTACAGTGTAATACCTACTACATATATATAAAATATAAATAAACTGCACGCTTTAAATCCTAATATATTTTAATATATCATCTATTTTAATTGATAATTTTTCTATCAACAATTTTTTAATTGACATTCCATGGTCAAAAACATTTTTATGTTCAAAAATATCGGCAAGCGAATATAAGAAAAGCACCATCCTTATCATAGACATTTATTTATTTCGCAATGGCGTTATAAAACAAGTGTCATGTCCACTGATTAACATGCTCTTAAATGTAACACAATATTTGCCTTTGAATTAAAAAATAGCAAACAGTTATGCAAATGCAGGCATATATAGAAAAAAATATGAATAAGTACAGAGTTATCATCAATATATGACTGAATGTTAAAAATTTATATATTAAAATTATTAGACTAATTATATTAATTCATATATGAAAATACCATGCGAGCAAAAAAGAATCTTGACAGTCATCGAAAATTTTTTAAAGCGTTCTTTTCAAACCATTACCTGTATTAAACTAGTCGTTGGGGGCCACCGTAATACTTACCCATCATGGATATAGATCATATAAAATATGAAAATAAAACATGTAATATTTGCTAAGCATTGTACCATGTTACTATTATTCATAATTTAATTTATTTGGACTTTCTTAAATATAATTAATATAACCCCTTAAGCCAATATTACTTTTTGTTGCATTAAAATATCTCAATTGGTTGATTTTCTGTAAGCAAGTAAACGCTATTGGTTTACAATGGAAGTCTATGGGAATTTGGCGAAATATTAGAGATACCGCCAATTTGGCGTCATTCTTGGCGACTCATTTCGGCCGCCAAATTTGGCGATATAGCGCCAAGTTGGCGACAGAACAGGGTGCCTCCTATGGTAACACCTCTTATATGTATGGAGATGCATTAAATGCTTGACATTTACGATAAGCCATTATTGGCATTTAGTCTTATAGTTTGGCGATAGTTTTTTGGTCGGCGGGATAATCGAGTAGTACCGAATTGCGTAAAAGAAACATCCTTATGACTCGAAAAATTATAATCCTATTAACTAACAGCTTACTGCGTCGGATTAAGCGTCTCATTTCCAATTAAAATATATCTTTGAATTGAAATTTGAATGAAATACAGGGTCATGAAAAACCGAAGAGAGTAAAAAATAGAATTACAAATATCTCGGCAACTAATTATCCGATCGAGTTCATTCATGATGCAAAATTTATGTATTTTTATTGTCTATTATATTCACCCCTTCAAATAAACAATTTCGAAAATTTTTGTATAACTTTTATCAGAACGATTATTTCAAGTGTCCGAAAAAATAGTTCCGGTTAATCGAAGTTACTCATATTCAATAGGATTCTTTCCATTATTACTCCCTAAATACACACCTAATTTCAAGTCTCCATCTCAATTTGTTCGGGAGATTGAGCGATTACAGACACACAGACATACAGACGGACGGACAATTTTTTTTTCTTCTAAAAATATGTTTTTTGGAATCTCCAGTGTCTCGAATGTGGAAATCCCTCAAATTTTTTTTCGATTTTTAAAACGATTACAAGACTTACCCTATACTACGTATGATGGATTAGTAAAAAAGGAGAACGCTGAATCATCTCAAGCTGCTAAATGGCAGCATTCGACCTGACCAATGCATGGTAGAAACTCTCTCCGCCTTTTCTTAAGCAGGAAAAAGTAAAATGAAACATCCGAACATTGAGATTGTGGTTTGAATTTATAATATATAATCAATATTACCATTTCATAAAAAAAATCTTGAGTGTCAAGATTTTTTTTTTTTTTTTTTGGCTGGCATAAAAAAAAAAAAAAAAAAGTTTTTAATTTTTTTTCCTATTCTCAACGTTCGAATGGACGTGAGGATAACCCTTATTTATCCTTATTCAGGCCAACACCTATATCCCGGATCTTACGCCGTGTGATTTCTTTTGTGATGCTACAGCAAAGATATTGTTTATGAACCACCATTGCCTAAGTATCCAGTGAACTTAAAGAATGCATATGAGCGGTGCATTAAGAAACGTTAGCAGTGTAAATCTGCAAAATGTATAGAAATAACTTGATTACACATTAGAGGTTTTTCCATGTTTAAAAGTTCACAAATCTAAATTTAGGAATAAGAAAAAATTAGAATGGTTTTCTTTATTTCCTTATACTTATTATAATATCTGTAACAGTTTTGAAAAATAACTTTTTTAAATCTTGTCATTCATTTATGCTAACCTTGTATAGTTGAAAAATGAGTGCGGACAAAGTGTAGAGCATCATCAAATATCACAAGCACAGAAATATTATTAAAAACATTATAATTTGAAAACCATTTTCTGTATTGTATAAAATAAAAAGAAACGAAATATTTCAATAAAATATGATGATTTATTAACGACACGATCGCATTTCACTTTTAAATAAATAAAAAACCGTTTCTACAATTTATAACTATAATTCACACACATGCGTAGGTAATTAGTCTAATGAGCATAAGAAATTTCTTACTAATACAAACTTTCTATTACAAGCTAAAGAAATTTCAGGTTGATTTTTGCATTTTTTTTTTTTTGGTTGCTAATAGATAAATCGTAATAACTATCATTTGAGTGTCAAAAGGTAACAGTTTAAGAAAGTTAGAATTATCCTTTTTAAAATTTTAGGAATAAATTAACTATGTTTACCATGATGGAAATACAACCGTACATAATTTAATCTATTATATCTCTCAGTGGAATTCCCATAAATACCAGAGAAGAATGGTAATTTAGTAAGGTATTACAAATATTTCCTGATTACAGCGATATCAGCTTCATATGTAAACGAAGTGAGAGCTAGGTAATTAGGAAAGTGAAATTAGACATCTGCATTTAGAATTACGCTGGTGTTAAGCTGCGATCACTTGTTATATCCTAACATACTCAGTATCAGATATTTACTCATTAACATATTTTTCAAAATAGTTCCTTGATAGTTTGCCTCTACTAATAAATTCAATAACGAAGTTATTTCTATTTCTGTTGCCTATGACAGATATCATCTCGATTTTCATCAATCAGACAGCCCTACAAACTGTTATTCTCCTTTCTTGTTGCTTACACTACACTTTAAAACCCTAATAACGATATTAGTCAAATGTTACGAATTTTGCTTACACTTGAAGAATCTATCCAGTCTTAAGATAATCGCACATGCAGCAGAAAATGCAGCTCAAAGCACGTGAGAGGAAATAGCACATATATCAGATCTTACGATAGTACCTGTGGTTGTGCAACGATCGCACGTAATATCCTATCTTGCAATATTAGATATTTCTCTATAAACAGCTTTTTCGCGGTAAACGCTATAGATAAACTGTATACGGTAGATAATAAACGCTTAATTTCACTCAAAGGGACAGTTTACCTTTTCTACATTCTTGTCTGTTAAAAAAAATATGGTGTAAGTGGTGATCTCACTGAATTTCAAAGTTCAATTAAAAGTACATTTTGACACAAAATTAACTGCATATTTCATTAAAATTTTACAAAAATTAGAAAAAGTTGAATTTCCTAAAAATCCCTATTACGTTTTTTAAAAATTATATTTTTGCCCAATTTTTTTATGATTTTCAAATGTGTTATTACACAGGACTATTCATAGATTTTTAGCTACATCTAATGTTACATTTAATATAATTTTTTTACTGACTAATAAAGAGTAAAACGATGAAATTTAACGCATCTCCATATACTTTTTTTTTAAATAACAAAAACCTAAAGGTTAAATCCATGCGCAGATTTATCACATATATAATATAAAGAACAGGTGAAAAAGAGTTTAAATTTCTATCACAAATACAAAAAAAGCATTAGCAATTTTAAAAAGGAAAGTGAAGAAAATATGCACATGGAGAATACGCCATTTAAATTTTTAATTTTTGAGAGTAATTTCGCTGAGTGTATTAACAAAATTTACAACAGCTCGCAACATAATTACCGTATGGGTAGAATGAGATGCCAAAATATTCACATTTAAACAGGCGTTCATTTGATATTAAAAAAGAAAAATCGATTTTTGATCAATTTTAAGGTAAACTGTCCCCTTAAGAAACAGAGGTTATAGAAAGCTTTAAAAAAATCTAGATGATATCGCAAATACCACTACATACCTTTCACTATAGCACTATTTTCACGAGAGAATCAGTGAAAACTAAAAGTGTGATAAGCCATAACTTTTTCAATGACGAATATTGTGATTGAGTCTCTGACTATAGATATCAGCTCGAATTTCAACAATTGGAGTATTCTCAACTTAGTTGTTCTCAATCCCCAATCATTACATTATTTTTAAAAACATTTAGCACACTGCATTTGCCAAATATTCTGCTTGTTGATTTCATTTGCGATTTCGTTCAATTTTAACAATACCCCTACTTGCAACGGGAGAGTGCCACTGAAAGCAAGGCAGAGGCAACAGCATGTAATGCAGATTGTGGGATGATACGTGTGATATAAAGCTTAACGATTAACTTCAAGCTAATTGCTAATAACCTGAATTGCAGAGATCATCATTCGTATTTTCGTTATCTTGTTTACAATTTTAAAGTCTATTTTTTTCTTCCTCAAATGTATTAAATATTGCACATAATTTGTTAAATTATCCAAATACAGTTATTAATTTTTGTGTTGAAATTTTCCTAAAATTTTCATACATTTAAATTTATTTCCTTTAGTTTGCTATGGATTCAAAACTATCTTAGATTTTGTCATAAGAAATACTACAGTAATGATATCTGAAATAAAACAGGAACTTTCATTAACTAGTATAATAAGAAGAGAAGAAATAATATATATATGTAAATTCAGTATTTATTTTTATCCTCTAAATAGATTGAAAACTTAGATAGACTAAAATAACAGATTAATTTAATGGCAAAAAAGTGTTATTTGTCTATCATATTTCATATTACACAATCATTTGTACAATTTAATTTTTTGACCACGGAGAAGTAAAGTGTCTACAGATACACATCCTCCTATTTTGTTAGATATTTCTAGCAAATAAATCATGATCTATGTACAGTGCCGCAAAATTATCTTAAATCTACAATAAACAAAACATCCGTCTTAAAATCACATAGAATTTTTAACTCTATTTGACAGATCATTGGCGCTTCGCGTTTATTTAAAACAATGATTCTATCTTTTATTGCTATCATAACTACTGTAACTGGAATAAAAAAGAATGCATTGGATTTGACTTATTTTATTATTATTAAAACACACTAATTTCTAATGTGTAACTTTTGATGTGTAAAAATATACAGATAATTGTGTTATTTTAAAAAATAACAAATGGATTCATATCATTTAATACTAAAATAAATTTCATTAAAAATACTAAAACATGTTATATATATATTAACATAATATAGTTTTATTAACTAAAAACAAAATTTTGTATGTTGATAAATATAGAAAATGAAGTTAAGTGAATGATTAATGAAAGATATATCCCAAACCACTCTCTTGAATTGTTTCACAGAAATAAAACATCTTGTAATTCAAGGAATATTCATGTACTAGATTCATTTATAATTACTTCAATTTCTCACTTTGCTTTGCTGTGAACAGAATTTAATTTTAATTAAGTTAGTTTAAAATTCATTACGCGGTAAAATATCCGTTTAATATCCTGATTTTTTAAACATTTTATTCCAAAAAACATGTGTTTAAATGTTTAGCGAAACATAAGAATATTTCACGTGAAATTACTTGAAGATATTTAAATGAAGAGCAATGCGGGTAGTACATCAGAATTTCATATTATACACATAATAGCGAAGGTGTATTTATTGAACCAGATATCTGTGTCTCTGTGAACATTTAAATTCCTTTTTGATTACCCACAAAAATTCTCATTGTATTTTTTATCTAAACATGTTATAAGAGCTCGCATTATGTGATCATACAATTTTGTTAATACACCTTCTCAAATGCGCCATAAAAATATAACTTCCTTAAAATCACATGATAGATAGTAAAACAATAGAGAAAAAGAATATTTTTTTTTATCCCACGGATAGGCAGTAGCAATTATTATCATCGTAAGCCTGATGTTATTCTGAGACTCACAACTGTCTTAGTTCTGATTTCATAGTGTTTGCGCCTGCCTTCATTTCAATAAGAATTACAGTAAACTCTGTCTAAGGCGGAATCGATCGGGACCGATAAAATTTTCCGTAGTAGACAATATTCCGCCTTAGACAAATTTTACTCTATGTCTATGGATTCGCAGGGACTTGAAAATCTTTCCGAGTTAGACAGATTTCCATCTTACACAGAGTCCGCCTTACAGAGAATTTACTGTGCTCATTTTTCTCGAAATGTATCACTTTTTTAAGATTTAAATTTAAGAAAATGCAGTTTGTGAAAATAAATCTCCCAAAAACTTTTCGGAAACGCTTATCTAATTTCGAATAAATTTAAAGTATATCGAAGTTTAAATATACATCTATAGTGTAGCTTAAAGTTAATTTTTATTTTGCGGAAATAGATATTTTTATATACTGAAAGAGTAAAATGTACAATATAAAAGTTTTAAAAGTATCATTATTAATCATACGATGTTTATTTAGCCTACATCAGCAAAATAAAATTAAAAATTGAATGGTTTAATTAACATTATTCATATAAATAACCCGCATAAATGGGCAGTTTAAAAATATAAAATTCGGAAATACAAATAACTTCAAATTTGGCATTAGGTTAGAAAGACAAATAAAAATATAACAATAAAAAACTCAACATTTAAGATTACAGCGTGTTTTTGAAAAATAACAAATGGATTCATATCATTTAATACTAAAATAAATTTCCTTAAAAAATACTAAAACATGTTATATATATATTAACATAATATAGTTTTATTAACTAAAAACAAAATTTTGTATGTTGATAAATATAGAAAATGAAGTTAAGTGAATGATTAATGAAAGATACATCCCAAACCACTCTCTTGAATTGTTTCACAGGAATAAAACATCTTGTAATTCAAGGAATATTGATGTACTAGATTCATTTATAATTACTTCAATTTCTCACTTTGCTTTGCTGTGAACAGGATTTAATTTTAATTAAGTTAGTTTAAAATTCATTACGCGGTAAAATATCCGTTTAATATCCTGATTTTTTAAACATTTTATTCCAAAAAACATGTGTTTAAATGTTTAGCGAAACATAAGAATATTTCACGTGAAATTACTTGAAGATATTTAAATGAAGAGCAATGCGGGTAGTACATCAGAATTTCATATTATACACATAATAGCGAAGGTGTATTTATTGAGCCAGATATCTGTGTCTCTGTGACCATTTAAATTCCTTTTTGATTATCCACAAAAATTCTCATTGTAATTTTTATCTAAACATGTTATAAGAGCTCCCATTATGTGATCATACAATTTTGTTAATACACCTTCTCAAATGCGCCATAAAAATATAACTTCCTTAAAATCACATGATAGATAGTAAAACAATAGAGAAAAAGAATATTTTTTTTTTTATCCCACGGATAGGCAGTAGCAATTATTATCATCGTAAGCCTGGTGTTATTCTGAGACTCACAACTGTCTTAGTTCTGATTTCATAGTGTTTGCGCCTGCCTTCATTTCAATAAGAATTACAGTAAACTCTGTCTAAGGCGGAATCGATGGAGACCGATAAAATTTTCCGTAGTAGACAATATTCCGCCTTAGACAAATTTTACTCTATGTCTATGGATTCGCAGGGACTTGAAAATCTTTCCGAGTTAGACAGATTTCCGTCTTACACAGAGTCCGCCTTACAGAGAATTTACTGTGCTCATTTTCTCGAAATGTATCACTTTTTTAAGATTTAAATTTAAGAAAATGCAGTTTGTGAAAATAAATCTCCCAAAAACTTTTCGGAAACGCTTATCTAATTTCGAATAAATTTAAATTATATCGAAGTTTAAATATACATCTATAGTGTAGCTTAAAGTTAATTTTTATTTAGCGGAAATAGATATTTTTATATACTGAAAGAGTAAAATGTACAATATGAAAGTTTTAAAAGTATCATTATTAATCATACGATGTTTATTTAGCCTACATCAGCAAAATAAAATAAAAAATTGAATGGTTTAATTAACATTATTCATATAAATAACCCGCATAAATGGGCAGTTTAAAAATATAAAATTCGGAAATACAAATAACTTCAAATTTGGCGTTAGGTTAGAAAGACAAATAAAAATATAACAATAAAAAACTCAACATTTAAGATTACAGCGTGTTTTTGAAAAAAATGTATCGAAAAAACTTTTAGAAATGGTAAAGCCATACACTCTACTTTCGCAATCCAGACCAAATCCCGATTTTGCTTTATTAAAATTAAACCTTACGGTAAAAATTCAACAGGATTAACTTGCATTGTGTGAATTATAAATGTTAAATGCAAAGTTATGGAAGTTGCCGTTGTCAGCACCCAATCAGCGCTGATCTAGATGCGCCATACTTGGAAATCTATTTACATAAACAGTGCCTCTGACTGAATTACAGTGCATTCCCAAAACTTTTTTTTAAAGCAATTATACATCAAACAACGAAAGATAAATTTAAAATAGGTAAAATATCTTAAATATTTTTTTAAATTTCTGAGCAAAAATGTATTTCGGTTACAGTGAAATATCCTATATATTTTAGAATAAATGGAATTAGACACTTGTTTTCTAAATGCATATTTTGATTGTAGTATGCTCTACAACTTCTTAAAGTTCGACCAATCTTATTTTAACTGCCCTATATACAGGGTGTCCATAATTACTTCACAGTTGTCTACAGACACAACTATTGTTCATAAAGTTGTGAAATTTTGTGAAAGACATAATAAAGAGATGGGAATTTGTTCAAGAAAAAAAGAGTTCAAAATTTCGCCACAATAGGGTGCTATTTAATAACTAGCATATATTTACGATAGTTTAACAAATTTTGTTATAACCAAACGTGTTCCATATGACGGTCATCACTATGACGGTCATCATGATTGGTCTATACAGTAATCTGTATTTCCCTTTACTTTCAACAGAGATGGATCTGTTTCTGCCACTATGACATAAAAGTAATAAAAACTACAAAAAAAAATTAATAACTCAGAAACAAATTGAGATACAGTTTTCAAACAAATTGCATTTAAAAATACATTATTTTCTCTATACGACGGCGTAAAAAGTAATATTGTGGGATTTTTAGAAGTTTAAGCATGAAATTTCATTTAAAATGGGTCGATGAAAAAGCCTTTTCCCGAACAGCCAATAAAATGCTTGGATAATATGTAAGTTTCAGGTGGATAGTAAGTAAGTTTTAAGAAATCTGACGGGTCGCAGGCGATTGTTGTCGCTTGCAATTTTTGCGTGTAATAACACTATTAATATTTAATTCATGGCGTACATAATGTGTGATCAACTCCGTCCGATTTTTTATGTCTTAAATTTTAGTCTTCGAGAAAATCATTTTCCAAATGGTCGTTGTAATTTGTTAAATTGCTTTTTATTTATTTATTTTGCTTAGACAAATTCTTATTATTTTATTATGACTTTCCCAAAATTTCACAACTTTCTGAAGAATAGTTTTGTTTGTAGAAAACTTTAAAGTATGGTCGTTTAATTATAAACAACTAATATGATGTTGAACCGAAAGGTTTTGGTATTGTAACATATCATCTATCATATGCACCTCCAACTCCACCTCCCCCCCCCCCCCCCCGACGGTTGATTTTTCCTTAGGCCGCGTAAAGAAACTTATATTTCTACAATTAACATAACTGAATTAAGCAACTGTTTTTAATTTAAATGAATAAGTTAACCGTTCAGTTTATTGCAGCGAATAACATATTTTACTAATTTATAAAAATTGAATATTTATTAAAAATGTTACTAAATGAATAACGTTTAAATTTTAGGAGACATTCGTTAATAAATATTAATCAATGGTTAATTGACCTAAGATTAATATTTATCGATTATTTATAATTCGTTAATGAATATTATCGTCAATTAATTGACGGTATTATTTTCATCTTGGATCAGCTGCCATTTTGCCGAACTATTTCATTAAGAATGTCAAACTACACTGCTCAAAATAATTAGGGAAGCACATGCTTTTAACAAAATTACGCAAATATTTACAACGATAAGTAACGCACAAAAAAATAATTTAAAATAATTTAAAGGGTAGAA
Source organism: Maratus speciosus (assembly GCA_963932465.1). NCBI lineage: Eukaryota > Metazoa > Arthropoda > Arachnida > Araneae > Salticidae > Maratus > Maratus speciosus. Next base: position 66,308,619 of record OZ010789.1, read on the forward strand.
GGAAACAGATAAAAAACTGCACATGCAAATTAAAGTTTATGACGTGAAAGAGTGGAAAAATTAGATAAGTGTAGAAGTCGTGATTTTTAAAGAAACGTCTGTTTCACTGTCTCAGTTGTAAAATTCAATTGCTCAGCTTGTGTTTTGAGAAAAGGTGACTTGAAAATTTCACAATAATGTGATTTAACGGAATCTATTGTTAGCGTGTTATCGGGATAGTTGAATCTGGGGAAACACAACGAAGTGTAACAGTCGCTGTAGGGGTCGCAAGAAGTGACAATGTAAGGCTTTGTAATCGATTCCAAGATACATGGAATAGTAGACATCTACAAGGGCAAGGTCGGCCATGTGCTACCACAGAAACTGATGACAGATATATCCTGTTAATAGCTCGTCGAGACGGAACGGGAAATGCTACTCTGCTGCAAACACAGTTGTTCTTGGCCACAGGACGAAAGTTGTCCAGCCAAACAGCTCAAAATAGGCTTCATCAGGGTGGCTCTATGCACGTAAGCCAATGGTCTGTTTTCCGTTGATCTCAAGCAACTGTGCGGCTTAAAGAAGTTGGGCAACTGAACTTCGAGTATGAAGACAACGTTGTTGAAGTCAAATTCTGTTTACAAACGAGTCCGGATTCAGTCTAGATGTGATATCTGATGTGTTTTGGCATGGAGAGAAACAGGTACTCAAAGCAATCCCACATTCGTTCGTGAAAGATCAAATTACAGACGATGTGGATTGATGCTATGGGTTCGAATAACCATAGGTGGACGTACGGGCCTGCATATAATTCGGTATGGCACTTTTACTGTCCGAGGTTATACAGACGATATACTGAGACCTCATGTCGTATTTTACATTGCAGCAATTAGTGATTTCTTTTTTTTCCATGCATCATAATTCAAGACCTCATACAGTTCGTCTAGTGGAAAACATGCTTAGCGTATGGAATGGCCAGCATGCTTTCCTGACCTGAATCTGATCGAGCATATTTGGGACATACTCAGACGACGCATTGCTGCGAGACCAAAGCCTCATTTTACTGTCCAGGACTTGGAGATTGCAATTCTTGAGCAGTGGAGCAGTATTCCCCAAAGTCTTATTGGTAACCTCATTGCATCTATGGGAAACAAGTGTGCAGCAGTCTTAGCTGTTCGAGGAGACCACACACCATATTAATATCTTGCATCATTTCTAAATAATACTTTTTTTATCATTTACATGCAACCAAATTGTGTCCCTAAACGATCTTTCATATTCTTTCCGTCTTTTCAAAGATTAAAAGCTCCCTCACAGATATTTTTTAGTCTTTTTTTCTGAATTGCGTATTGTTACATGTGTAGTATCCATTTTATGCTCATACATGGCTGTCTTGCACTGTTTTCTTCACTTTTTTGCTTGCTCGCCTAATTTTTTTGAGCAGTTTTATTAAGCATGGGCATCTCTATCATAACACGTATATCTTCGTTACTAAATATAACTTCTAAAAGTTATCATAAACTTTCAAGCACTTCAATCATATTGTACACTTTGTTACATAATTTTTTCGAGAACTCTAAAGCTATGTAAATATTTTAGTTATCACAAAGTCGGGCAGACTCTTATTTGTGTGAAAAAAGCAACATAATTACCTTTTTTTGCAAAAATGATAACACTGCAAAACTAAAACTACCTACTATGTAATTGCACAAAAAATTAAGCCTAGTAAGGCAAGATAAAACTTAATTTCAAAGGAATAAAATCCCAAGAAATACTGAGTCCTTTGTCATGAGAGATTCTGATCAAATTTATTCTGTAAATTTTATCATAATTTACAACTTAGATATGCACATTATAAATGCCCCTTCAAAACCTTTGCTATCAAGTTATTTGGCTTATCATACTTTGCAACGAATATGTTATTCAGTTAATACCTCTCTTTTATTTTTGTTAACAGGCGTTCTGATACATTTGGTAGTGCACTAACCGATAATTTGCCTACAGAATCTGCAATAGTGATATGAAAGTTTCTCTAGAAAATTCAAGAAATATCCTGTTTTTTTTTTTTATAACTTTAATGGTTTTCAATCTAATTTAACACCACTTTCAGAAATTTGGTAAAGTGTAGTAAAAATAATATACTGAAATGGAAATATATATACATTAATTTTTAATGAAAGTGGAGCAGTTGTATGAAGTAATATTATCGCGCATGAATGAATAAAGAAAAAAACGTTTTGCATAATCTAGTAATCAATTATTTAAGGCAGCTAATAAAAAATGGGCAGTTGAATATCAAGAAAATTGAGAAAGGTCTTGGCACTATAAAGAGCTGAATTTCAAACAAGTAGCTGGATGGTAAGGGATTTTCCTGAAACTGCCCCTCTGATTTTTTTTAATCCTTTTTAAGGTTCCGTACTTAAAAAGTAAAAAAGGGAACCAGTATAAGATCCCTTCTGTGTCTGTCTGTCCCAGCCATTTTACTCATAAACTGTGGAACGTGGAAAGTTCAAATTGGCTGAAGTAATAAAGGTAAGTAACCCACATATTAATAGATTGTTAACCATTCAGAAATATATATAGGAAAAATGTACAGGGGCTAATTAAGTTACTTGGAAAAAAATATCTTTCTTGTATGTCGTGTGGGAATATCATGGGAAATCGTTCGTATCACCGCATTTGAAAATACACTTCTTTAATATTAAGTATTATATTTTCAGTGATATCGTTTAAAATGTAATGCAAAAATACGTCTTCCCCTCTCCCGTATTTGCTAGTCGACTGAAACTAAAATTTCGAAAAAAATAGGGGAAGTGAAGTTAATTTAAACCTCAAGGATAAACTATTTAGGTTACCCTAGGTCAAATAATTTTTCAGGAAATCGCATTTTTCTGTTACACACAATTTTCAATTTGCGGGCGTGTTTGTGGTGCGAAGGCGTATAAGAGTGTTGCTGGTACCTATAGTCGCAGAAGTACAAAAGGATAATTAAAATGATTTTCGAAATAAAATGTCCGTAATTAGCTGAGATATTAACTTTTACATACACGGTCGGTTTTAACATACATAAAGACTTGGGCTGCGTACTCTATGCGCCATCGGCTAGACAACAACTTCCAATGATATATTTTTGTAACGCAATGCCCAGTAGAAGTGTAAAAGTAATAAACGTCAAACTGTTAGAAACAGTTTAATTTAATTAGGATTAATCACATAATTACTATGGGATTCGCGACTAGTTTGTATTGAGTGACTCTCTCAATGCTCCATCCGTGCCTTCAAAATTTAATTAAAAACCTATCTGGAAAAACGCGGAGTTGCAACTTGGAGAACTCGCGCTTAGCACAATGCCAAGTTAAAACTTTGAACAAGAGATTTGTTTTAGGTACATTGTTTATAGAAAAGACTATCACTACGCTGAATTTGGGTTTATGAAATGCTAAATAAAGTTGAAATATGCATTACTTTTATTCTCGGCACTGAATTACGTTCTTCATAAACAGAATAGGATAAAATTAATAAAAAGTCCTTCCGGCCAGTGCCGGGAGGAAGAGGTAGCTTTCATATTCCTTATTTTAAAAAAGCCAACTTACATTATTCAAACACACGGAGCTCAATTTAGTGGAAACCGAATATAGGAGATTCAATACTAATTTTTATCAATACTAAATCATTATGAATGAGAATTTCGGGAAATTAGTCAGCTTTATCCAAGCTGCTTTTATTTAAAGTAACATATATTTGGCTGCGAAATTCGGCGATTTCTTAAAGTGCCTGCCATTTTAAGGGATGAGGCTAACCAGTGAACTTGGTCGAGACCTTGGTAATTGCTGTGCACATGCTCACTCACATCGGAATCGGTTGATATATACGAGTGCTGTCGCAGGCAAAAAATCAGATTTTTCAAAATGTCACCCACATTAGAAATTGAAACTGCTATATCCGAACAATTTTTTAAGATAAAGACAAACAAAAAATGCTCCTGAATCCTTATATCAAGGTCAAATACTTAAGAAAGAAACCTTTTTCAATTTCTATTTTTTTTTTTTTTTTTGCACCTCACTTTAAATATATATATATTTCTTAATTTAATGGCCCCCATTTTGAAACAAGATGGCTGATGAAGCTGGCCAGCGAACTTGGTCGTGATATTGATGTATACTATCCACATGTCTTCTTCCATCGAAATAGGCGAATACGTGTGTTATCGCGTGACAAATACAAGATCGTTTCAAAGTGTTAGCCATGCTAGAAATTTAAAGTGCTATAATTCAACCATTTTTTTAAGATATAAACAAAAGAACAAATTTTCAGAAACAAAATCAGCTTCAGAATCTTTGTATCAAGGCCAAACACATAAAAAAAATATTTTTAATTTTCCAATTTTTTAATACCTCATTTTAAATTTGATATTACATTTTTTTAAATGGCAACACTTTTGAAACAAGATGGCGAATGAAGCTGGCCAACGAACTCGGTCGAGACATTAGTATATACTATGTACAGACCAAGTTACATCCAAATCGGTTCATAAATACGCCTGATATCGCGTGACAATATTCAGGACGTTTCAAAATGTCAGCCACGCTAGAAATTCAAAATGCTATAACTCAGCCATTTTTTTAGATACAGACAAAACAAAACCTGTTCCGGAATCTTTGTATTAAGGTCAAACTCATATAAAAAAAATCTTTTTCATTTTTTAATATTTTAGTATCTCATTTCAAATTTTAATTAAAAAAAATTTTTTTTAATGGCCGCCATTTTGAAACAAGATGGCGGATGAAGCTGGCCAACGAACTCGGTCGAGATATTTGTATGTACTATGTACACACCAAGGTACATCCAAATCGGTTCATAAATACGTCTGTTATCACATGACAAAAATCAGGACGTTTCAAAATGTCAGCCACGGTAGAAATTCAAAATGCTATAACTCAGCCATTTTTTAAGATATAGACGAAACAAAAACTGCTCCCGAATCTTTTTATCAAGGTCAAACACATAAAAAAATACTTTTTCATTTTCCAATATTTTGGTATCTCATTTCAAATTTTAAATTTTTTTAATTTTTTTAATGGCCGCCATTTTGAAACAAGATGGCGGATGAAGCTGGCCAACGAACTCGGTCGAGACATTGGTATGTACTATATACACACCGAATTACATCCAAATCGGTTCATAAATACGAGAGTTACAGTATGACATAGGTCATATATATATATATATATATATATATATATATATATATATATGTAACGAATTCGTCGCTACTCCAGTTATGGATCTTCTGTCGTGTCGTCGGCCAAGGCCCGACCGCTGGGGGCAGGGGCGCGAACCGCGGACGCGTGCGTGCCGATTTCTGAGCGAATCCTCGGAACTTCTATCATCTTTAGGTAGTCGCAGGCCGCGAGTGGTATCCGGGAAATCAAAGTCAGATTCAGACAGTAGTTATTCCAATAAAGACACAGTTTTTCCGGGGACCTGATTTATTGTTCCTTTGTTACATCCTTTTGAGAAATCAGGCCCCTTTTGGCTTGAGAGCTGCTAATTTACTTTATGGACATCGGGCTTGGGAATTATGTGTACCGCTAAGCGATACTTAGAGAGCCGAGTGTCGTGGAGTTAGGGCATTCTTTTGATGGTCAAAAGCCCTGTCCGGGGACCTGTGCATCGGTATAAATATGCTGTATTTCGCATTATTCCAGCTAGGGGCCGTTGAAGTCAAAGGAGGCGTCTTTAAACTATAATTGGTCGTTAGCTGAATGATTGACTGCCCGGGATACAGGCTGTGGTTTGAGTTGGCCGATCGAATGCAGCAAGACTTATAAATTGCACTTATTCAGCAAAAGTATTCTTATGAGATGTGCCAAAACGATCTCTAAAAGTTATAAAATGCGATGCGGGAAAACTGACTTAACAGGGGCAACCTCATTCAATCAAGTGAGACACAATTACAAAAGCATTTTAAAAGTTTTAATTTTAATTTCTAAATTTAAATTTTAAAAAGGGACAAAAAAGGGGGTTTTAAAAAGGGGCTTTTTTATCATTTCATATCCCCCCCCCACTAAAACAAGAGCCACAGGGCTCGCCTGCAAGACCTGTGGGTCTTATCTCGTAAATTTAACCCAGGGTGTTTTTTTTTTTTTTTTTTTTTTTTTTTTTTTTTTTTTGCTCCAGCTCTCAAGTCAATTGGACCTATTTTTACATTCATATCAAGTTACATAAAAATATTGTTCACATAAAAATATTGTTCACATAAAAATATTGGTTACACTAAAACATTGGAATTCTTTAAATGGTGCTGCAGCAAAATAATAAGGGGACAGTCTCGAGGCATGGGACCTTTAATTACACCAAACTGTCTCTAAAGCAAGTCTTTTGGATGTTTTTTGTAAATGTCTCTGGGTATTGTCCATTGAGAAACATCCTTTTTTGGTGTAAAATTGTAACATTAACATATACAGAATATATAACATATACTAAAATACTCAAAGATAAACCTACTGAAAACTATATAACATATTCAAATGTAAAAATATTTACAAATACAAAATATTCAAAATTATAAAATATTCATTAATACAAAATGTTCAAAAATATAAAATATTCAATAATACACAATATTCAAAAATATAAAATATTCAATACTACAAAATGTTCAAAAGTATAAAATATTCAATAACATAAAATGTTCAAAAATATAAAATATGCACTAATACTATCAACACAAATATATTGTCTACCAAAATGCACGTTGGCAAGTTTGCATTTCTAAAAATACTGAATTTTCAGATTCATTCAAGATTTTTTTTTTTTTTTTTTGGCTGGCATAAAAAAAAAAAAAAAGTTTTTAATTTTTTTTCCTATTCTCAACGTTCGAATGGACGTGAGGATAACCCTTATTTATCCTTATTCAGGCCAACACCTATATCCCGGATCTTACGCCGTGTGATTTCTTTTGTGATGCTACAGCAAAGATATTGTTTATGAACCACCATTGCCTAAGTATCCAGTGAACTTAAAGAATGCATATGAGCGGTGCATTAAGAAACGTTAGCAGTGTAAATCTGCAAAATGTATAGAAATAACTTGATTACACATTAGAGGTTTTTCCATGTTTAAAAGTTCACAAATCTAAATTTAGGAATAAGAAACAATTAGAATGGTTTTCTTTATTTCCTTATACTTATTATAATATCTGTAACAGTTTTGAAAAATAACTTTTTTAAATCTTGTCATTCATTTATGCTAACCTTGTATAATTGAAAAATGAGTGCGGACAAAGTGTAGAGCATCATCAAATATCACAAGCACAGAAATATTATTAAAAACATTATAATTTGAAAACCATTTTCTGTATTGTATAAAATAAAAAGAAACGAAATATTTCAATAAAATATGATGATTTATTAACGACACGATCGCATTTCACTTTTAAATAAATAAAAAACCGTTTCTACAATTTATAACTATAATTCACACACATGCGTAGGTAATTAGTCTAATGAGCATAAGAAATTTCTTACTAATACAAACTTTCTATTACAAGCTAAAGAAATTTCAGGTTGATTTTTGCATTTTTTTTTTGGTTGCTAATAGATAAATCGTAATAACTATCATTTGAGTGTCAAAAGGTAACAGTTTAAGAAAGTTAGAATTATCCTTTTTAAAATTTTAGGAATAAATTAACTATGTTTACCATGATGGAAATACAACCGTACATAATTTAATCTATTATATCTCTCAGTGGAATTCCCATAAATACCAGAGAAGAATGGTAATTTAGTAAGGTATTACAAATATTTCCTGATTACAGCGATATCAGCTTCATATGTAAACGAAGTGAGAGCTAGGTAATTAGGAAAGTGAAATTAGACATCTGCATTTAGAATTACGCTGGTGTTAAGCTGCGATCACTTGTTATATCCTAACATACTCAGTATCAGATATTTACTCATTAACATATTTTTCAAAATAGTTCCTTGATAGTTTGCCTCTACTAATAAATTCAATAACGAAGTTATTTCTATTTCTGTTGCCTATGACAGATATCATCTCGATTTTCATCAATCAGACAGCCCTACAAACTGTTATTCTCCTTTCTTGTTGCTTACACTACACTTTAAAACCCTAATAACGATATTAGTCAAATGTTACGAATTTTGCTTACACTTGAAGAATCTATCCAGTCTTAAGATAATCGCACATGCAGCAGAAAATGCAGCTCAAAGCACGTGAGAGGAAATAGCACATATATCAGATCTTACGATAGTACCTGTGGTTGTGCAACGATCGCACGTAATATCCTATCTTGCAATATTAGATATTTCTCTATAAACAGCTTTTTCGCGGTAAACGCTATAGATAAACTGTATACGGTAGATAATAAACGCTTAATTTCACTCAAAGGGACAGTTTACCTTTTCTACATTCTTGTCTGTTAAAAAAAATATGGTGTAAGTGGTGATCTCACTGAATTTCAAAGTTCAATTAAAAGTACATTTTGACACAAAATTAACTGCATATTTCATTAAAATTTTACAAAAATTAGAAAAAGTTGAATTTCCTAAAAATCCCTATTACGTTTTTTAAAAATTATATTTTTGCCCAATTTTTTTATGATTTTCAAATGTGTTATTACACAGGACTATTCATAGATTTTTAGCTACATCTAATGTTACATTTAATATAATTTTTTTACTGACTAATAAAGAGTAAAACGATGAAATTTAACGCATCTCCATATACTTTTTTTTTAAATAACAAAAACCTAAAGGTTAAATCCATGCGCAGATTTATCACATATATAATATAAAGAACAGGTGAAAAAGAGTTTAAATTTCTATCACAAATACAAAAAAAGCATTAGCAATTTTAAAAAGGAAAGTGAAGAAAATATGCACATGGAGAATACGCCATTTAAATTTTTAATTTTTGAGAGTAATTTCGCTGAGTGTATTAACAAAATTTACAACAGCTCGCAACATAATTACCGTATGGGTAGAATGAGATGCCAAAATATTCACATTTAAACAGGCGTTCATTTGATATTAAAAAAGAAAAATCGATTTTTGATCAATTTTAAGGTAAACTGTCCCCTTAAGAAACAGAGGTTATAGAAAGCTTTAAAAAAATCTAGATGATATCGCAAATACCACTACATACCTTTCACTATAGCACTATTTTCACGAGAGAATCAGTGAAAACTAAAAGTGTGATAAGCCATAACTTTTTCAATGACGAATATTGTGATTGAGTCTCTGACTATAGATATCAGCTCGAATTTCAACAATTGGAGTATTCTCAACTTAGTTGTTCTCAATCCCCAATCATTACATTATTTTTAAAAACATTTAGCACACTGCATTTGCCAAATATTCTGCTTGTTGATTTCATTTGCGATTTCGTTCAATTTTAACAATACCCCTACTTGCAACGGGAGAGTGCCACTGAAAGCAAGGCAGAGGCAACAGCATGTAATGCAGATTGTGGGATGATACGTGTGATATAAAGCTTAACGATTAACTTCAAGCTAATTGCTAATAACCTGAATTGCAGAGATCATCATTCGTATTTTCGTTATCTTGTTTACAATTTTAAAGTCTATTTTTTTCTTCCTCAAATGTATTAAATATTGCACATAATTTGTTAAATTATCCAAATACAGTTATTAATTTTTGTGTTGAAATTTTCCTAAAATTTTCATACATTTAAATTTATTTCCTTTAGTTTGCTATGGATTCAAAACTATCTTAGATTTTGTCATAAGAAATACTACAGTAATGATATCTGAAATAAAACAGGAACTTTCATTAACTAGTATAATAAGAAGAGAAGAAATAATATATATATGTAAATTCAGTATTTATTTTTATCCTCTAAATAGATTGAAAACTTAGATAGACTAAAATAACAGATTAATTTAATGGCAAAAAAGTGTTATTTGTCTATCATATTTCATATTACACAATCATTTGTACAATTTAATTTTTTGACCACGGAGAAGTAAAGTGTCTACAGATACACATCCTCCTATTTTGTTAGATATTTCTAGCAAATAAATCATGATCTATGTACAGTGCCGCAAATTTATCTTAAATCTACAATAAACAAAACATCCGTCTTAAAATCACATAGAATTTTTAACTCTATTTGACAGATCATTGGCGCTTCGCGTTTATTTAAAACAATGATTCTATCTTTTATTGCTATCATAACTACTGTAACTGGAATAAAAAAGAATGCATTGGATTTGACTTATTTTATTATTATTAAAACACACTAATTTCTAATGTGTAACTTTTGATGTGTAAAAATATACAGATAATTGTGTTATTTTAAAAAATAACAAATGGATTCATATCATTTAATACTAAAATAAATTTCATTAAAAATACTAAAACATGTTATATATATATTAACATAATATAGTTTTATTAACTAAAAACAAAATTTTGTATGTTGATAAATATAGAAAATGAAGTTAAGTGAATGATCAATGAAAGATATATCCCAAACCACTCTCTTGAATTGTTTCACAGAAATAAAACATCTTGTAATTCAAGGAATATTCATGTACTAGATTCATTTATAATTACTTCAATTTCTCACTTTGCTTTGCTGTGAACAGAATTTAATTTTAATTAAGTTAGTTTAAAATTCATTACGCGGTAAAATATCCGTTTAATATCCTGATTTTTTAAACATTTTATTCCAAAAAACATGTGTTTAAATGTTTAGCGAAACATAAGAATATTTCACGTGAAATTACTTGAAGATATTTAAATGAAGAGCAATGCGGGTAGTACATCAGAATTTCATATTATACACATAATAGCGAAGGTGTATTTATTGAACCAGATATCTGTGTCTCTGTGACCATTTAAATTCCTTTTTGATTACCCACAAAAATTCTCATTGTATTTTTTATCTAAACATGTTATAAGAGCTCGCATTATGTGATCATACAATTTTGTTAATACACCTTCTCAAATGCGCCATAAAAATATAACTTCCTTAAAATCACATGATAGATAGTAAAACAATAGAGAAAAAGAATATTTTTTTTTATCCCACGGATAGGCAGTAGCAATTATTATCATCGTAAGCCTGATGTTATTCTGAGACTCACAACTGTCTTAGTTCTGATTTCATAGTGTTTGCGCCTGCCTTCATTTCAATAAGAATTACAGTAAACTCTGTCTAAGGCGGAATCGATCGGGACCGATAAAATTTTCCGTAGTAGACAATATTCCGCCTTAGACAAATTTTACTCTATGTCTATGGATTCGCAGGGACTTGAAAATCTTTCCGAGTTAGACAGATTTCCGTCTTACACAGAGTCCGCCTTACAGAGAATTTACTGTGCTCATTTTTCTCGAAATGTATCACTTTTTTAAGATTTAAATTTAAGAAAATGCAGTTTGTGAAAATAAATCTCCCAAAAACTTTTCGGAAACGCTTATCTAATTTCGAATAAATTTAAAGTATATCGAAGTTTAAATATACATCTATAGTGTAGCTTAAAGTTAATTTTTATTTTGCGGAAATAGATATTTTTATATACTGAAAGAGTAAAATGTACAATATAAAAGTTTTAAAAGTATCATTATTAATCATACGATGTTTATTTAGCCTACATCAGCAAAATAAAATTAAAAATTGAATGGTTTAATTAACATTATTCATATAAATAACCCGCATAAATGGGCAGTTTAAAAATATAAAATTCGGAAATACAAATAACTTCAAATTTGGCATTAGGTTAGAAAGACAAATAAAAATATAACAATAAAAAACTCAACATTTAAGATTACAGCGTGTTTTTGAAAAATAACAAATGGATTCATATCATTTAATACTAAAATAAATTTCCTTAAAAAATACTAAAACATGTTATATATATATTAACATAATATAGTTTTATTAACTAAAAACAAAATTTTGTATGTTGATAAATATAGAAAATGAAGTTAAGTGAATGATTAATGAAAGATATATCCCAAACCACTCTCTTGAATTGTTTCACAGGAATAAAACATCTTGTAATTCAAGGAATATTGATGTACTATATTCATTTATAATTACTTCAATTTCTCACTTTGCTTTGCTGTGAACAGGATTTAATTTTAATTAAGTTAGTTTAAAATTCATTACGCGGTAAAATATCCGTTTAATATCCTGATTTTTTAAACATTTTATTCCAAAAAACATGTGTTTAAATGTTTAGCGAAACATAAGAATATTTCACGTGAAATTACTTGAAGATATTTAAATGAAGAGCAATGCGGGTAGTACATCAGAATTTCATATTATACACATAATAGCGAAGGTGTATTTATTGAGCCAGATATCTGTGTCTCTGTGACCATTTAAATTCCTTTTTGATTATCCACAAAAATTCTCATTGTAATTTTTATCTAAACATGTTATAAGAGCTCCCATTATGTGATCATACAATTTTGTTAATACACCTTCTCAAATGCGCCATAAAAATATAACTTCCTTAAAATCACATGATAGATAGTAAAACAATAGAGAAAAAGAATATTTTTTTTTTATCCCACGGATAGGCAGTAGCAATTATTATCATCGTAAGCCTGGTGTTATTCTGAGACTCACAACTGTCTTAGTTCTGATTTCATAGTGTTTGCGCCTGCCTTCATTTCAATAAGAATTACAGTAAACTCTGTCTAAGGCGGAATCGATGGAGACCGATAAAATTTTCCGTAGTAGACAATATTCCGCCTTAGACAAATTTTACTCTATGTCTATGGATTCGCAGGGACTTGAAAATCTTTCCGAGTTAGACAGATTTCCGTCTTACACAGAGTCCGCCTTACAGAGAATTTACTGTGCTCATTTTCTCGAAATGTATCACTTTTTTAAGATTTAAATTTAAGAAAATGCAGTTTGTGAAAATAAATCTCCCAAAAACTTTTCGGAAACGCTTATCTAATTTCGAATAAATTTAAAGTATATCGAAGTTTAAATATACATCTATAGTGTAGCTTAAAGTTAATTTTTATTTAGCGGAAATAGATATTTTTATATACTGAAAGAGTAAAATGTACAATATGAAAGTTTTAAAAGTATCATTATTAATCATACGATGTTTATTTAGCCTACATCAGCAAAATAAAATAAAAAATTGAATGGTTTAATTAACATTATTCATATAAATAACCCGCATAAATGGGCAGTTTAAAAATATAAAATTCGGAAATACAAATAACTTCAAATTTGGCGTTAGGTTAGAAAGACAAATAAAAATATAACAATAAAAAACTCAACATTTAAGATTACAGCGTGTTTTTGAAAAAAATGTATCGAAAAAACTTTTAGAAATGGTAAAGCCATACACTCTACTTTCGCAATCCAGACCAAATCCCGATTTTGCTTTATTAAAATTAAACCTTACGGTAAAAATTCAACAGGATTAACTTGCATTGTGTGAATTATAAATGTTAAATGCAAAGTTATGGAAGTTGCCGTTGTCAGCACCCAATCAGCGCTGATCTAGATGCGCCATACTTGGAAATCTATTTACATAAACAGTGCCTCTGACTGAATTACAGTGCATTCCCAAAACTTTTTTTTAAAGCAATTATACATCAAACAACGAAAGATAAATTTAAAATAGGTAAAATATCTTAAATATTTTTTTAAATTTCTGAGCAAAAATGTATTTCGGTTACAGTGAAATATCCTATATATTTTAGAATAAATGGAATTAGACACTTGTTTTCTAAATGCATATTTTGATTGTAGTATGCTCTACAACTTCTTAAAGTTCGACCAATCTTATTTTAACTGCCCTATATACAGGGTGTCCATAATTACTTCACAGTTGTCTACAGACACAACTATTGTTCATAAAGTTGTGAAATTTTGTGAAAGACATAATAAAGAGATGGGAATTTGTTCAAGAAAAAAAGAGTTCAAAATTTCGCCACAATAGGGTGCTATTTAATAACTAGCATATATTTACGATAGTTTAACAAATTTTGTTATAACCAAACGTGTTCCATATGACGGTCATCACTATGACGGTCATCATGATTGGTCTATACAGTAATCTGTATTTCCCTTTACTTTCAACAGAGATGGATCTGTTTCTGCCACTATGACATAAAAGTAATAAAAACTACAAAAAAAAATTAATAACTCAGAAACAAATTGAGATACAGTTTTCAAACAAATTGCATTTAAAAATACATTATTTTCTCTATACGACGGCGTAAAAAGTAATATTGTGGGATTTTTAGAAGTTTAAGCATGAAATTTCATTTAAAATGGGTCGATGAAAAAGCCTTTTCCCGAACAGCCAATAAAATGCTTGGATAATATGTAAGTTTCAGGTGGATAGTAAGTAAGTTTTAAGAAATCTGACGGGTCGCAGGCGATTGTTGTCGCTTGCAATTTTTGCGTGTAATAACACTATTAATATTTAATTCATGGCGTACATAATGTGTGATCAACTCCGTCCGATTTTTTATGTCTTAAATTTTAGTCTTCGAGAAAATCATTTTCCAAATGGTCGTTGTAATTTGTTAAATTGCTTTTTATTTATTTATTTTGCTTAGACAAATTCTTATTATTTTATTATGACTTTCCCAAAATTTCACAACTTTCTGAAGAATAGTTTTGTTTGTAGAAAACTTTAAAGTATGGTCGTTTAATTATAAACAACTAATATGATGTTGAACCGAAAGGTTTTGGTATTGTAACATATCATCTATCATATGCACCTCCAACTCCACCTCCTCCCCCCCCCCCCCCGACGGTTGATTTTTCCTTAGGCCGCGTAAAGAAACTTATATTTCTACAATTAACATAACTGAATTAAGCAACTGTTTTTAATTTAAATGAATAAGTTAACCGTTCAGTTTATTGCAGCGAATAACATATTTTACTAATTTATAAAAATTGAATATTTATCAAAAATGTTACTAAATGAATAACGTTTAAATTTTAGGAGACATTCGTTAATAAATATTAATCAATGGTTAATTGACCTAAGATTAATATTTATCGATTATTTATAATTCGTTAATGAATATTATCGTCAATTAATTGACGGTATTATTTTCATCTTGGATCAGCTGCCATTTTGCCGAACTATTTCATTAAGAATGTCAAACTACACTGCTCAAAATAATTAGGGAAGCACATGCTTTTAACAAAATTACGCAAATATTTACAACGATAAGTAACGCACAAAAAAATAATTTAAAATAATTTAAAGGGTAGAAGGAAACAGATAAAAAACTGCACATGCAAATTAAAGTTTATGACGTGAAAGAGTGGAAAAATTAGATAAGTGTAGAAGTCGTGATTTTTAAAGAAACGTCTGTTTCACTGTCTCAGTTGTAAAATTCAATTGCTCAGCTTGTGTTTTGAGAAAAGGTGACTTGAAAATTTCACAATAATGTGATTTAACGGAATCTATTGTTAGCGTGTTATCGGGATAGTTGAATCTGGGGAAACACAACGAAGTGTAACAGTCGCTGTAGGGGTCGCAAGAAGTGACAATGTAAGGCTTTGTAATCGATTCCAAGATACATGGAATAGTAGACATCTACAAGGGCAAGGTCGGCCATGTGCTACCACAGAAACTGATGACAGATATATCCTGTTAATAGCTCGTCGAGACGGAACGGGAAATGCTACTCTGCTGCAAACACAGTTGTTCTTGGCCACAGGACGAAAGTTGTCCAGCCAAACAGCTCAAAATAGGCTTCATCAGGGTGGCTCTATGCACGTAAGCCAATGGTCTGTTTTCCGTTGATCTCAAGCAACTGTGCGGCTTAAAGAAGTTGGGCAACTGAACTTCGAGTATGAAGACAACGTTGTTGAAGTCAAATTCTGTTTACAAACGAGTCCGGATTCAGTCTAGATGTGATATCTGATGTGTTTTGGCATGGAGAGAAACAGGTACTCAAAGCAATCCCACATTCGTTCGTGAAAGATCAAATTACAGACGATGTGGATTGATGCTATGGGTTCGAATAACCATAGGTGGACGTACGGGCCTGCATATAATTCGGTATGGCACTTTTACTGTCCGAGGTTATACAGACGATATACTGAGACCTCATGTCGTATTTTACATTGCAGCAATTAGTGATTTCTTTTTTTTCCATGCATCATAATTCAAGACCTCATACAGTTCGTCTAGTGGAAAACATGCTTAGCGTATGGAATGGCCAGCATGCTTTCCTGACCTGAATCTGATCGAGCATATTTGGGACATACTCAGACGACGCATTGCTGCGAGACCAAAGCCTCATTTTACTGTCCAGGACTTGGAGATTGCAATTCTTGAGCAGTGGAGCAGTATTCCCCAAAGTCTTATTGGTAACCTCATTGCATCTATGGGAAACAAGTGTGCAGCAGTCTTAGCTGTTCGAGGAGACCACACACCATATTAATATCTTGCATCATTTCTAAATAATACTTTTTTTATCATTTACATGCAACCAAATTGTGTCCCTAAACGATCTTTCATATTCTTTCCGTCTTTTCAAAGATTAAAAGCTCCCTCACAGATATTTTTTAGTCTTTTTTTCTGAATTGCGTATTGTTACATGTGTAGTATCCATTTTATGCTCATACATGGCTGTCTTGCACTGTTTTCTTCACTTTTTTGCTTGCTCGCCTAATTTTTTTGAGCAGTTTTATTAAGCATGGGCATCTCTATCATAACACGTATATCTTCGTTACTAAATATAACTTCTAAAAGTTATCATAAACTTTCAAGCACTTCAATCATATTGTACACTTTGTTACATAATTTTTTCGAGAACTCTAAAGCTATGTAAATATTTTAGTTATCACAAAGTCGGGCAGACTCTTATTTGTGTGAAAAAAGCAACACAATTACCTTTTTTTGCAAAAATGATAACACTGCAAAACTAAAACTACCTACTATGTAATTGCACAAAAAATTAAGCCTAGTAAGGCAAGATAAAACTTAATTTCAAAGGAATAAAATCCCAAGAAATACTGAGTCCTTTGTCATGAGAGATTCTGATCAAATTTATTCTGTAAATTTTATCATAATTTACAACTTAGATATGCACATTATAAATGCCCCTTCAAAACCTTTGCTATCAAGTTATTTGGCTTATCATACTTTGCAACGAATATGTTATTCAGTTAATACCTCTCTTTTATTTTTGTTAACAGGCGTTCTGATACATTTGGTAGTGCACTAACCGATAATTTGCCTACAGAATCTGCAATAGTGATATGAAAGTTTCTCTAGAAAATTCAAGAAATATCCTGTTTTTTTTGTTTATAACTTTAATGGTTTTCAATCTAATTTAACACCACTTTCAGAAATTTGGTAAAGTGTAGTAAAAATAATATACTGAAATGGAAATATATATACATTAATTTTTAATGAAAGTGGAGCAGTTGTATGAAGTAATATTATCGCGCATGAATGAATAAAGAAAAAAACGTTTTGCATAATCTAGTAATCAATTATTTAAGGCAGCTAATAAAAAATGGGCAGTTGAATATCAAGAAAATTGAGAAAGGTCTTGGCACTATAAAGAGCTGAATTTCAAACAAGTAGCTGGATGGTAAGGGATTTTCCTGAAACTGCCCCTCTGATTTTTTTTAATCCTTTTTAAGGTTCCGTACTTAAAAAGTAAAAAAGGGAACCAGTATAAGATCCCTTCTGTGTCTGTCTGTCCCAGCCATTTTACTCATAAACTGTGGAACGTGGAAAGTTCAAATTGGCTGAAGTAATAAAGGTAAGTAACCCACATATTAATAGATTGTTAACCATTCAGAAATATATATAGGAAAAATGTACAGGGGCTAATTAAGTTACTTGGAAAAAAATATCTTTCTTGTATGTCGTGTGGGAATATCATGGGAAATCGTTCGTATCACCGCATTTGAAAATACACTTCTTTAATATTAAGTATTATATTTTCAGTGATATCGTTTAAAATGTAATGCAAAAATACGTCTTCCCCTCTCCCGTATTTGCTAGTCGACTGAAACTAAAATTTCGAAAAAAATAGGGGAAGTGAAGTTAATTTAAACCTCAAGGATAAACTATTTAGGTTACCCTAGGTCAAATAATTTTTCAGGAAATCGCATTTTTCTGTTACACACAATTTTCAATTTGCGGGCGTGTTTGTGGTGCGAAGGCGTATAAGAGTGCTGCTGGTACCTATAGTCGCAGAAGTACAAAAGGATAATTAAAATGATTTTCGAAATAAAATGTCCGTAATTAGCTGAGATATTAACTTTTACATACACGGTCGGTTTTAACATACATAAAGACTTGGGCTGCGTACTCTATGCGCCATCGGCTAGACAACAACTTCCAATGATATATTTTTGTAACGCAATGCCCAGTAGAAGTGTAAAAGTAATAAACGTCAAACTGTTAGAAACAGTTTAATTTAATTAGGATTAATCACATAATTACTATGGGATTCGCGACTAGTTTGTATTGAGTGACTCTCTCAATGCTCCATCCGTGCCTTCAAAATTTAATTAAAAACCTATCTGGAAAAACGCGGAGTTGCAACTTGGAGAACTCGCGCTTAGCACAATGCCAAGTTAAAACTTTGAACAAGAGATTTGTTTTAGGTACATTGTTTATAGAAAAGACTATCACTACGCTGAATTTGGGTTTATGAAATGCTAAATAAAGTTGAAATATGCATTACTTTTATTCTCGGCACTGAATTACGTTCTTCATAAACAGAATAGGATAAAATTAATAAAAAGTCCTTCCGGCCAGTGCCGGGAGGAAGAGGTAGCTTTCATATTCCTTATTTTAAAAAAGCCAACTTACATTATTCAAACACACGGAGCTCAATTTAGTGGAAACCGAATATAGGAGATTCAATACTAATTTTTATCAATACTAAATCATTATGAATGAGAATTTCGGGAAATTAGTCAGCTTTATCCAAGCTGCTTTTATTTAAAGTAACATATATTTGGCTGCGAAATTCGGCGATTTCTTAAAGTGCCTGCCATTTTAAGGGATGAGGCTAACCAGTGAACTTGGTCGAGACCTTGGTAATTGCTGTGCACATGCTCACTCACATCGGAATCGGTTGATATATACGAGTGCTGTCGCAGGCAAAAAATCAGATTTTTCAAAATGTCACCCACATTAGAAATTGAAACTGCTATATCCGAACAATTTTTTAAGATAAAGACAAACAAAAAATGCTCCTGAATCCTTATATCAAGGTCAAATACTTAAGAAAGAAACCTTTTTCAATTTCTATTTTTTTTTTTTTTTGCACCTCACTTTAAATATATATATATTTCTTAATTTAATGGCCCCCATTTTGAAACAAGATGGCTGATGAAGCTGGCCAGCGAACTTGGTCGTGATATTGATGTATACTATCCACATGTCTTCTTCCATCGAAATAGGCGAATACGTGTGTTATCGCGTGACAAATACAAGATCGTTTCAAAGTGTTAGCCATGCTAGAAATTTAAAGTGCTATAATTCAACCATTTTTTTAAGATATAAACAAAAGAACAAATTTTCAGAAACAAAATCAGCTTCAGAATCTTTGTATCAAGGCCAAACACATAAAAAAAATATTTTTAATTTTCCAATTTTTTAATACCTCATTTTAAATTTGATATTACATTTTTTTAAATGGCAACACTTTTGAAACAAGATGGCGAATGAAGCTCGCCAACGAACTCGGTCGAGACATTAGTATATACTATGTACAGACCAAGTTACATCCAAATCGGTTCATAAATACGCCTGATATCGCGTGACAATATTCAGGACGTTTCAAAATGTCAGCCACGCTAGAAATTCAAAATGCTATAACTCAGCCATTTTTTTAGATACAGACAAAACAAAACCTGTTCCGGAATCTTTGTATTAAGGTCAAACTCATATAAAAAAAATCTTTTTCATTTTTTAATATTTTAGTATCTCATTTCAAATTTTAATTAAAAAAAATTTTTTTTAATGGCCGCCATTTTGAAACAAGATGGCGGATGAAGCTGGCCAACGAACTCGGTCGAGATATTTGTATGTACTATGTACACACCAAGGTACATCCAAATCGGTTCATAAATACGTCTGTTATCACATGACAAAAATCAGGACGTTTCAAAATGTCAGCCACGGTAGAAATTCAAAATGCTATAACTCAGCCATTTTTTAAGATATAGACGAAACAAAAACTGCTCCCGAATCTTTTTATCAAGGTCAAACACATAAAAAAATACTTTTTCATTTTCCAATATTTTGGTATCTCATTTCAAATTTTAAATTTTTTTAATTTTTTTAATGGCCGCCATTTTGAAACAAGATGGCGGATGAAGCTGGCCAACGAACTCGGTCGAGACATTGGTATGTACTATATACACACCGAATTACATCCAAATCGGTTCATAAATACGAGAGTTACAGTATGACATAGGTCATATATATATATATATATATATGTAACGAATTCGTCGCTACTCCAGTTATGGATCTTCTGTCGTGTCGTCGGCCAAGGCCCGACCGCTGGGGGCAGGGGCGCGAACCGCGGACGCGTGCGTGCCGATTTCTGAGCGAATCCTCGGAACTTCTATCATCTTTAGGTAGTCGCAGGCCGCGAGTGGTATCCGGGAAATCAAAGTCAGATTCAGACAGTAGTTATTCCAATAAAGACACAGTTTTTCCGGGGACCTGATTTATTGTTCCTTTGTTACATCCTTTTGAGAAATCAGGCCCCTTTTGGCTTGAGAGCTGCTAATTTACTTTATGGACATCGGGCTTGGGAATTATGTGTACCGCTAAGCGATACTTAGAGAGCCGAGTGTCGTGGAGTTAGGGCATTCTTTTGATGGTCAAAAGCCCTGTCCGGGGACCTGTGCATCGGTATAAATATGCTGTATTTCGCATTATTCCAGCTAGGGGCCGTTGAAGTCAAAGGAGGCGTCTTTAAACTATAATTGGTCGTTAGCTGAATGATTGACTGCCCGGGATACAGGCTGTGGTTTGAGTTGGCCGATCGAATGCAGCAAGACTTATAAATTGCACTTATTCAGCAAAAGTATTCTTATGAGATGTGCCAAAACGATCTCTAAAAGTTATAAAATGCGATGCGGGAAAACTGACTTAACAGGGGCAACCTCATTCAATCAACTGAGACACAATTACAAAAGCATTTTAAAAGTTTTAATTTTAATTTCTAAATTTAAATTTTAAAAAGGGACAAAAAAGGGGGTTTTAAAAAGGGGCTTTTTTATCATTTCATATCCCCCCCCACTAAAACAAGAGCCACAGGGCTCGCCTGCAAGACCTGTGGGTCTTATCTCGTAAATTTAACCCAGGGTGTTTTTTTTTTTTTTTTTTTTTTTTTTTTTTTTTTTTTTTTTTTTTTTTTTTGCTCCAGCTCTCAAGTCAATTGGACCTATTTTTACATTCATATCAAGTTACATAAAAATATTGTTCACATAAAAATATTGTTCACATAAAAATATTGGTTACACTAAAACATTGGAATTCTTTAAATGGTGCTGCAGCAAAATAATAAGGGGACAGTCTCGAGGCATGGGACCTTTAATTACACCAAACTGTCTCTAAAGCAAGTCTTTTGGATGTTTTTTGTAAATGTCTCTGGGTATTGTCCATTGAGAAACATCCTTTTTTGGTGTAAAATTGTAACATTAACATATACAGAATATATAACATATACTAAAATACTCAAAGATAAACCTACTGAAAACTATATAACATATTCAAATGTAAAAATATTTACAAATACAAAATATTCAAAATTATAAAATATTCATTAATACAAAATGTTCAAAAATATAAAATATTCAATAATACACAATATTCAAAAATATAAAATATTCAATACTACAAAATGTTCAAAAGTATAAAATATTCAATAACATAAAATGTTCAAAAATATAAAATATGCACTAATACTATCAACACAAATATATTGTCTACCAAAATGCACTTTGGCAAGTTTGCATTTCTAAAAATACTGAATTTTCAGATTCATTCAAGATTTTTTTTTTTTTTTTTTGGCTGGCATAAAAAAAAAAAAAAAAAGTTTTTAATTTTTTTTCCTATTCTCAACGTTCGAATGGACGTGAGGATAACCCTTATTTATCCTTATTCAGGCCAACACCTATATCCCGGATCTTACGCCGTGTGATTTCTTTTGTGATGCTACAGCAAAGATATTGTTTATGAACCACCATTGCCTAAGTATCCAGTGAACTTAAAGAATGCATATGAGCGGTGCATTAAGAAACGTTAGCAGTGTAAATCTGCAAAATGTATAGAAATAACTTGATTACACATTAGAGGTTTTTCCATGTTTAAAAGTTCACAAATCTAAATTTAGGAATAAGAAAAAATTAGAATGGTTTTCTTTATTTCCTTATACTTATTATAATATCTGTAACAGTTTTGAAAAATAACTTTTTTAAATCTTGTCATTCATTTATGCTAACCTTGTATAATTGAAAAATGAGTGCGGACAAAGTGTAGAGCATCATCAAATATCACAAGCACAGAAATATTATTAAAAACATTATAATTTGAAAACCATTTTCTGTATTGTATAAAATAAAAAGAAACGAAATATTTCAATAAAATATGATGATTTATTAACGACACGATCGCATTTCACTTTTAAATAAATAAAAAACCGTTTCTACAATTTATAACTATAATTCACACACATGCGTAGGTAATTAGTCTAATGAGCATAAGAAATTTCTTACTAATACAAACTTTCTATTACAAGCTAAAGAAATTTCAGGTTGATTTTTGCATTTTTTTTTTTGGTTGCTAATAGATAAATCGTAATAACTATCATTTGAGTGTCAAAAGGTAACAGTTTAAGAAAGTTAGAATTATCCTTTTTAAAATTTCAGGAATAAATTAACTATGTTTACCATGATGGAAATACAACCGTACATAATTTAATCTATTATATCTCTCAGTGGAATTCCCATAAATACCAGAGAAGAATGGTAATTTAGTAAGGTATTACAAATATTTCCTGATTACAGCGATATCAGCTTCATATGTAAACGAAGTGAGAGCTAGGTAATTAGGAAAGTGAAATTAGACATCTGCATTTAGAATTACGCTGGTGTTAAGCTGCGATCACTTGTTATATCCTAACATACTCAGTATCAGATATTTACTCATTAACATATTTTTCAAAATAGTTCCTTGATAGTTTGCCTCTACTAATAAATTCAATAACGAAGTTATTTCTATTTCTGTTGCCTATGACAGATATCATCTCGATTTTCATCAATCAGACAGCCCTACAAACTGTTATTCTCCTTTCTTGTTGCTTACACTACACTTTAAAACCCTAATAACGATATTAGTCAAATGTTACGAATTTTGCTTACACTTGAAGAATCTATCCAGTCTTAAGATAATCGCACATGCAGCAGAAAATGCAGCTCAAAGCACGTGAGAGGAAATAGCACATATATCAGATCTTACGATAGTACCTGTGGTTGTGCAACGATCGCACGTAATATCCTATCTTGCAATATTAGATATTTCTCTATAAACAGCTTTTTCGCGGTAAACGCTATAGATAAACTGTATACGGTAGATAATAAACGCTTAATTTCACTCAAAGGGACAGTTTACCTTTTCTACATTCTTGTCTGTTAAAAAAAATATGGTGTAAGTGGTGATCTCACTGAATTTCAAAGTTCAATTAAAAGTACATTTTGACACAAAATTAACTGCATATTTCATTAAAATTTTACAAAAATTAGAAAAAGTTGAATTTCCTAAAAATCCCTATTACGTTTTTTAAAAATTATATTTTTGCCCAATTTTTTTATGATTTTCAAATGTGTTATTACACAGGACTATTCATAGATTTTTAGCTACATCTAATGTTACATTTAATATAATTTTTTTACTGACTAATAAAGAGTAAAACGATGAAATTTAACGCATCTCCATATACTTTTTTTTTAAATAACAAAAACCTAAAGGTTAAATCCATGCGCAGATTTATCACATATATAATATAAAGAACAGGTGAAAAAGAGTTTAAATTTCTATCACAAATACAAAAAAAGCATTAGCAATTTTAAAAAGGAAAGTGAAGAAAATATGCACATGGAGAATACGCCATTTAAATTTTTAATTTTTGAGAGTAATTTCGCTGAGTGTATTAACAAAATTTACAACAGCTCGCAACATAATTACCGTATGGGTAGAATGAGATGCCAAAATATTCACATTTAAACAGGCGTTCATTTGATATTAAAAAAGAAAAATCGATTTTTGATCAATTTTAAGGTAAACTGTCCCCTTAAGAAACAGAGGTTATAGAAAGCTTTAAAAAAATCTAGATGATATCGCAAATACCACTACATACCTTTCACTATAGCACTATTTTCACGAGAGAATCAGTGAAAACTAAAAGTGTGATAAGCCATAACTTTTTCAATGACGAATATTGTGATTGAGTCTCTGACTATAGATATCAGCTCGAATTTCAACAATTGGAGTATTCTCAACTTAGTTGTTCTCAATCCCCAATCATTACATTATTTTTAAAAACATTTAGCACACTGCATTTGCCAAATATTCTGCTTGTTGATTTCATTTGCGATTTCGTTCAATTTTAACAATACCCTTACTTGCAACGGGAGAGTGCCACTGAAAGCAAGGCAGAGGCAACAGCATGTAATGCAGATTGTGGGATGATACGTGTGATATAAAGCTTAACGATTAACTTCAAGCTAATTGCTAATAACCTGAATTGCAGAGATCATCATTCGTATTTTCGTTATCTTGTTTACAATTTTAAAGTCTATTTTTTTCTTCCTCAAATGTATTAAATATTGCACATAATTTGTTAAATTATCCAAATACAGTTATTAATTTTTGTGTTGAAATTTTCCTAAAATTTTCATACATTTAAATTTATTTCCTTTAGTTTGCTATGGATTCAAAACTATCTTAGATTTTGTCATAAGAAATACTACAGTAATGATATCTGAAATAAAACAGGAACTTTCATTAACTAGTATAATAAGAAGAGAAGAAATAATATATATATGTAAATTCAGTATTTATTTTTATCCTCTAAATAGATTGAAAACTTAGATAGACTAAAATAACAGATTAATTTAA
Organism: Maratus speciosus; assembly: GCA_963932465.1. Lineage (NCBI taxonomy): Eukaryota > Metazoa > Arthropoda > Arachnida > Araneae > Salticidae > Maratus > Maratus speciosus. The sequence continues at coordinate 66,333,757 of OZ010789.1, forward strand.
TGGCAAAAAAGTGTTATTTGTCTATCATATTTCATATTACACAATCATTTGTACAATTTAATTTTTTGACCACGGAGAAGTAAAGTGTCTACAGATACACATCCTCCTATTTTGTTAGATATTTCTAGCAAATAAATCATGATCTATGTACAGTGCCGCAAATTTATCTTAAATCTACAATAAACAAAACATCCGTCTTAAAATCACATAGAATTTTTAACTCTATTTGACAGATCATTGGCGCTTCGCGTTTATTTAAAACAATGATTCTATCTTTTATTGCTATCATAACTACTGTAACTGGAATAAAAAAGAATGCATTGGATTTGACTTATTTTATTATTATTAAAACACACTAATTTCTAATGTGTAGCTTTTGATGTGTAAAAATATACAGATAATTGTGTTATTTTAAAAAATAACAAATGGATTCATATCATTTAATACTAAAATAAATTTCATTAAAAATACTAAAACATGTTATATATATATTAACATAATATAGTTTTATTAACTAAAAACAAAATTTTGTATGTTGATAAATATAGAAAATGAAGTTAAGTGAATGATTAATGAAAGATATATCCCAAACCACTCTCTTGAATTGTTTCACAGAAATAAAACATCTTGTAATTCAAGGAATATTCATGTACTAGATTCATTTATAATTACTTCAATTTCTCACTTTGCTTTGCTGTGAACAGAATTTAATTTTAATTAAGTTAGTTTAAAATTCATTACGCGGTAAAATATCCGTTTAATATCCTGATTTTTTAAACATTTTATTCCAAAAAACATGTGTTTAAATGTTTAGCGAAACATAAGAATATTTCACGTGAAATTACTTGAAGATATTTAAATGAAGAGCAATGCGGGTAGTACATCAGAATTTCATATTATACACATAATAGCGAAGGTGTATTTATTGAACCAGATATCTGTGTCTCTGTGACCATTTAAATTCCTTTTTGATTACCCACAAAAATTCTCATTGTATTTTTTATCTAAACATGTTATAAGAGCTCGCATTATGTGATCATACAATTTTGTTAATACACCTTCTCAAATGCGCCATAAAAATATAACTTCCTTAAAATCACATGATAGATAGTAAAACAATAGAGAAAAAGAATATTTTTTTTTATCCCACGGATAGGCAGTAGCAATTATTATCATCGTAAGCCTGATGTTATTCTGAGACTCACAACTGTCTTAGTTCTGATTTCATAGTGTTTGCGCCTGCCTTCATTTCAATAAGAATTACAGTAAACTCTGTCTAAGGCGGAATCGATCGGGACCGATAAAATTTTCCGTAGTAGACAATATTCCGCCTTAGACAAATTTTACTCTATGTCTATGGATTCGCAGGGACTTGAAAATCTTTCCGAGTTAGACAGATTTCCGTCTTACACAGAGTCCGCCTTACAGAGAATTTACTGTGCTCATTTTTCTCGAAATGTATCACTTTTTTAAGATTTAAATTTAAGAAAATGCAGTTTGTGAAAATAAATCTCCCAAAAACTTTTCGGAAACGCTTATCTAATTTCGAATAAATTTAAAGTATATCGAAGTTTAAATATACATCTATAGTGTAGCTTAAAGTTAATTTTTATTTTGCGGAAATAGATATTTTTATATACTGAAAGAGTAAAATGTACAATATAAAAGTTTTAAAAGTATCATTATTAATCATACGATGTTTATTTAGCCTACATCAGCAAAATAAAATTAAAAATTGAATGGTTTAATTAACATTATTCATATAAATAACCCGCATAAATGGGCAGTTTAAAAATATAAAATTCGGAAATACAAATAACTTCAAATTTGGCATTAGGTTAGAAAGACAAATAAAAATATAACAATAAAAAACTCAACATTTAAGATTACAGCGTGTTTTTGAAAAATAACAAATGGATTCATATCATTTAATACTAAAATAAATTTCCTTAAAAAATACTAAAACATGTTATATATATATTAACATAATATAGTTTTATTAACTAAAAACAAAATTTTGTATGTTGATAAATATAGAAAATGAAGTTAAGTGAATGATTAATGAAAGATATATCCCAAACCACTCTCTTGAATTGTTTCACAGGAATAAAACATCTTGTAATTCAAGGAATATTGATGTACTAGATTCATTTATAATTACTTCAATTTCTCACTTTGCTTTGCTGTGAACAGGATTTAATTTTAATTAAGTTAGTTTAAAATTCATTACGCGGTAAAATATCCGTTTAATATCCTGATTTTTTAAACATTTTATTCCAAAAAACATGTGTTTAAATGTTTAGCGAAACATAAGAATATTTCACGTGAAATTACTTGAAGATATTTAAATGAAGAGCAATGCGGGTAGTACATCAGAATTTCATATTATACACATAATAGCGAAGGTGTATTTATTGAGCCAGATATCTGTGTCTCTGTGACCATTTAAATTCCTTTTTGATTATCCACAAAAATTCTCATTGTAATTTTTATCTAAACATGTTATAAGAGCTCGCATTATGTGATCATACAATTTTGTTAATACACCTTCTCAAATGCGCCATAAAAATATAACTTCCTTAAAATCACATGATAGATAGTAAAACAATAGAGAAAAAGAATATTTTTTTTTTTATCCCACGGATAGGCAGTAGCAATTATTATCATCGTAAGCCTGGTGTTATTCTGAGACTCACAACTGTCTTAGTTCTGATTTCATAGTGTTTGCGCCTGCCTTCATTTCAATAAGAATTACAGTAAACTCTGTCTAAGGCGGAATCGATGGAGACCGATAAAATTTTCCGTAGTAGACAATATTCCGCCTTAGACAAATTTTACTCTATGTCTATGGATTCGCAGGGACTTGAAAATCTTTCCGAGTTAGACAGATTTCCGTCTTACACAGAGTCCGCCTTACAGAGAATTTACTGTGCTCATTTTCTCGAAATGTATCACTTTTTTAAGATTTAAATTTAAGAAAATGCAGTTTGTGAAAATAAATCTCCCAAAAACTTTTCGGAAACGCTTATCTAATTTCGAATAAATTTAAAGTATATCGAAGTTTAAATATACATCTATAGTGTAGCTTAAAGTTAATTTTTATTTAGCGGAAATAGATATTTTTATATACTGAAAGAGTAAAATGTACAATATGAAAGTTTTAAAAGTATCATTATTAATCATACGATGTTTATTTAGCCTACATCAGCAAAATAAAATAAAAAATTGAATGGTTTAATTAACATTATTCATATAAATAACCCGCATAAATGGGCAGTTTAAAAATATAAAATTCGGAAATACAAATAACTTCAAATTTGGCGTTAGGTTAGAAAGACAAATAAAAATATAACAATAAAAAACTCAACATTTAAGATTACAGCGTGTTTTTGAAAAAAATGTATCGAAAAAACTTTTAGAAATGGTAAAGCCATACACTCTACTTTCGCAATCCAGACCAAATCCCGATTTTGCTTTATTAAAATTAAACCTTACGGTAAAAATTCAACAGGATTAACTTGCATTGTGTGAATTATAAATGTTAAATGCAAAGTTATGGAAGTTGCCGTTGTCAGCACCCAATCAGCGCTGATCTAGATGCGCCATACTTGGAAATCTATTTACATAAACAGTGCCTCTGACTGAATTACAGTGCATTCCCAAAACTTTTTTTTAAAGCAATTATACATCAAACAACGAAAGATAAATTTAAAATAGGTAAAATATCTTAAATATTTTTTTAAATTTCTGAGCAAAAATGTATTTCGGTTACAGTGAAATATCCTATATATTTTAGAATAAATGGAATTAGACACTTGTTTTCTAAATGCATATTTTGATTGTAGTATGCTCTACAACTTCTTAAAGTTCGACCAATCTTATTTTAACTGCCCTATATACAGGGTGTCCATAATTACTTCACAGTTGTCTACAGACACAACTATTGTTCATAAAGTTGTGAAATTTTGTGAAAGACATAATAAAGAGATGGGAATTTGTTCAAGAAAAAAAGAGTTCAAAATTTCGCCACAATAGGGTGCTATTTAATAACTAGCATATATTTACGATAGTTTAACAAATTTTGTTATAACCAAACGTGTTCCATATGACGGTCATCACTATGACGGTCATCATGATTGGTCTATACAGTAATCTGTATTTCCCTTTACTTTCAACAGAGATGGATCTGTTTCTGCCACTATGACATAAAAGTAATAAAAACTACAAAAAAAAATTAATAACTCAGAAACAAATTGAGATACAGTTTTCAAACAAATTGCATTTAAAAATACATTATTTTCTCTATACGACGGCGTAAAAAGTAATATTGTGGGATTTTTAGAAGTTTAAGCATGAAATTTCATTTAAAATGGGTCGATGAAAAAGCCTTTTCCCGAACAGCCAATAAAATGCTTGGATAATATGTAAGTTTCAGGTGGATAGTAAGTAAGTTTTAAGAAATCTGACGGGTCGCAGGCGATTGTTGTCGCTTGCAATTTTTGCGTGTAATAACACTATTAATATTTAATTCATGGCGTACATAATGTGTGATCAACTCCGTCCGATTTTTTATGTCTTAAATTTTAGTCTTCGAGAAAATCATTTTCCAAATGGTCGTTGTAATTTGTTAAATTGCTTTTTATTTATTTATTTTGCTTAAACAAATTCTTATTATTTTATTATGACTTTCCCAAAATTTCACAACTTTCTGAAGAATAGTTTTGTTTGTAGAAAACTTTAAAGTATGGTCGTTTAATTATAAACAACTAATATGATGTTGAACCGAAAGGTTTTGGTATTGTAACATATCATCTATCATATGCACCTCCAACTCCACCTCCCCCCCCCCCCCCCCGACGGTTGATTTTTCCTTAGGCCGCGTAAAGAAACTTATATTTCTACAATTAACATAACTGAATTAAGCAACTGTTTTTAATTTAAATGAATAAGTTAACCGTTCAGTTTATTGCAGCGAATAACATATTTTACTAATTTATAAAAATTGAATATTTATCAAAAATGTTACTAAATGAATAACGTTTAATTTTTAGGAGACATTCGTTAATAAATATTAATCAATGGTTAATTGACCTAAGATTAATATTTATCGATTATTTATAATTCGTTAATGAATATTATCGTCAATTAATTGACGGTATTATTTTCATCTTGGATCAGCTGCCATTTTGCCGAACTATTTCATTAAGAATGTCAAACTACACTGCTCAAAATAATTAGGGAAGCACATGCTTTTAACAAAATTACGCAAATATTTACAACGATAAGTAACGCACAAAAAAATAATTTAAAATAATTTAAAGGGTAGAAGGAAACAGATAAAAAACTGCACATGCAAATTAAAGTTTATGACGTGAAAGAGTGGAAAAATTAGATAAGTGTAGAAGTCGTGATTTTTAAAGAAACGTCTGTTTCACTGTCTCAGTTGTAAAATTCAATTGCTCAGCTTGTGTTTTGAGAAAAGGTGACTTGAAAATTTCACAATAATGTGATTTAACGGAATCTATTGTTAGCGTGTTATCGGGATAGTTGAATCTGGGGAAACACAACGAAGTGTAACAGTCGCTGTAGGGGTCGCAAGAAGTGACAATGTAAGGCTTTGTAATCGATTCCAAGATACATGGAATAGTAGACATCTACAAGGGCAAGGTCGGCCATGTGCTACCACAGAAACTGATGACAGATATATCCTGTTAATAGCTCGTCGAGACGGAACGGGAAATGCTACTCTGCTGCAAACACAGTTGTTCTTGGCCACAGGACGAAAGTTGTCCAGCCAAACAGCTCAAAATAGGCTTCATCAGGGTGGCTCTATGCACGTAAGCCAATGGTCTGTTTTCCGTTGATCTCAAGCAACTGTGCGGCTTAAAGAAGTTGGGCAACTGAACTTCGAGTATGAAGACAACGTTGTTGAAGTCAAATTCTGTTTACAAACGAGTCCGGATTCAGTCTAGATGTGATATCTGATGTGTTTTGGCATGGAGAGAAACAGGTACTCAAAGCAATCCCACATTCGTTCGTGAAAGATCAAATTACAGACGATGTGGATTGATGCTATGGGTTCGAATAACCATAGGTGGACGTACGGGCCTGCATATAATTCGGTATGGCACTTTTACTGTCCGAGGTTATACAGACGATATACTGAGACCTCATGTCGTATTTTACATTGCAGCAATTAGTGATTTCTTTTTTTTCCATGCATCATAATTCAAGACCTCATACAGTTCGTCTAGTGGAAAACATGCTTAGCGTATGGAATGGCCAGCATGCTTTCCTGACCTGAATCTGATCGAGCATATTTGGGACATACTCAGACGACGCATTGCTGCGAGACCAAAGCCTCATTTTACTGTCCAGGACTTGGAGATTGCAATTCTTGAGCAGTGGAACAGTATTCCCCAAAGTCTTATTGGTAACCTCATTGCATCTATGGGAAACAAGTGTGCAGCAGTCTTAGCTGTTCGAGGAGACCACACACCATATTAATATCTTGCATCATTTCTAAATAATACTTTTTTTATCATTTACATGCAACCAAATTGTGTCCCTAAACGATCTTTCATATTCTTTCCGTCTTTTCAAAGATTAAAAGCTCCCTCACAGATATTTTTTAGTCTTTTTTTCTGAATTGCGTATTGTTACATGTGTAGTATCCATTTTATGCTCATACATGGCTGTCTTGCACTGTTTTCTTCACTTTTTTGCTTGCTCGCCTAATTTTTTTGAGCAGTTTTATTAAGCATGGGCATCTCTATCATAACACGTATATCTTCGTTACTAAATATAACTTCTAAAAGTTATCATAAACTTTCAAGCACTTCAATCATATTGTACACTTTGTTACATAATTTTTTCGAGAACTCTAAAGCTATGTAAATATTTTAGTTATCACAAAGTCGGGCAGACTCTTATTTGTGTGAAAAAAGCAACATAATTACCTTTTTTTGCAAAAATGATAACACTGCAAAACTAAAACTACCTACTATGTAATTGCACAAAAAATTAAGCCTAGTAAGGCAAGATAAAACTTAATTTCAAAAGAATAAAATCCCAAGAAATACTGAGTCCTTTGTCATGAGAGATTCTGATCAAATTTATTCTGTAAATTTTATCATAATTTACAACTTAGATATGCACATTATAAATGCCCCTTCAAAACCTTTGCTATCAAGTTATTTGGCTTATCATACTTTGCAACGAATATGTTATTCAGTTAATACCTCTCTTTTATTTTTGTTAACAGGCGTTCTGATACATTTGGTAATGCACTAACCGATAATTTGCCTACAGAATCTGCAATAGTGATATGAAAGTTTCTCTAGAAAATTCAAGAAATATCCTGTTTTTTTTGTTTATAACTTTAATGGTTTTCAATCTAATTTAACACCACTTTCAGAAATTTGGTAAAGTGTAGTAAAAATAATATACTGAAATGGAAATATATATACATTAATTTTTAATGAAAGTGGAGCAGTTGTATGAAGTAATATTATCGCGCATGAATGAATAAAGAAAAAAACGTTTTGCATAATCTAGTAATCAATTATTTAAGGCAGCTAATAAAAAATGGGCAGTTGAATATCAAGAAAATTGAGAAAGGTCTTGGCACTATAAAGAGCTGAATTTCAAACAAGTAGCTGGATGGTAAGGGATTTTCCTGAAACTGCCCCTCTGATTTTTTTAAATCCTTTTTAAGGTTCCGTACTTAAAAAGTAAAAAAGGGAACCAGTATAAGATCCCTTCTGTGTCTGTCTGTCCCAGCCATTTTACTCATAAACTGTGGAACGTGGAAAGTTCAAATTGGCTGAAGTAATAAAGGTAAGTAACCCACATATTAATAGATTGTTAACCATTCAGAAATATATATAGGAAAAATGTACAGGGGCTAATTAAGTTACTTGGAAAAAAATATCTTTCTTGTATGTCGTGTGGGAATATCATGGGAAATCGTTCGTATCACCGCATTTGAAAATACACTTCTTTAATATTAAGTATTATATTTTCAGTGATATCGTTTAAAATGTAATGCAAAAATACGTCTTCCCCTCTCCCGTATTTGCTAGTCGACTGAAACTAAAATTTCGAAAAAAATAGGGGAAGTGAAGTTAATTTAAACCTCAAGGATAAACTATTTAGGTTACCCTAGGTCAAATAATTTTTCAGGAAATCGCATTTTTCTGTTACACACAATTTTCAATTTGCGGGCGTGTTTGTGGTGCGAAGGCGTATAAGAGTGCTGCTGGTACCTATAGTCGCAGAAGTACAAAAGGATAATTAAAATGATTTTCGAAATAAAATGTCCGTAATTAGCTGAGATATTAACTTTTACATACACGGTCGGTTTTAACATACATAAAGACTTGGGCTGCGTACTCTATGCGCCATCGGCTAGACAACAACTTCCAATGATATATTTTTGTAACGCAATGCCCAGTAGAAGTGTAAAAGTAATAAACGTCAAACTGTTAGAAACAGTTTAATTTAATTAGGATTAATCACATAATTACTATGGGATTCGCGACTAGTTTGTATTGAGTGACTCTCTCAATGCTCCATCCGTGCCTTCAAAATTTAATTAAAAACCTATCTGGAAAAACGCGGAGTTGCAACTTGGAGAACTCGCGCTTAGCACAATGCCAAGTTAAAACTTTGAACAAGAGATTTGTTTTAGGTACATTGTTTATAGAAAAGACTATCACTACGCTGAATTTGGGTTTATGAAATGCTAAATAAAGTTGAAATATGCATTACTTTTATTCTCGGCACTGAATTACGTTCTTCATAAACAGAATAGGATAAAATTAATAAAAAGTCCTTCCGGCCAGTGCCGGGAGGAAGAGGTAGCTTTCATATTCCTTATTTTAAAAAAGCCAACTTACATTATTCAAACACACGGAGCTCAATTTAGTGGAAACCGAATATAGGAGATTCAATACTAATTTTTATCAATACTAAATCATTATGAATGAGAATTTCGGGAAATTAGTCAGCTTTATCCAAGCTGCTTTTATTTAAAGTAACATATATTTGGCTGCGAAATTCGGCGATTTCTTAAAGTGCCTGCCATTTTAAGGGATGAGGCTAACCAGTGAACTTGGTCGAGACCTTGGTAATTGCTGTGCACATGCTCACTCACATCGGAATCGGTTGATATATACGAGTGCTGTCGCAGGCAAAAAATCAGATTTTTCAAAATGTCACCCACATTAGAAATTGAAACTGCTATATCCGAACAATTTTTTAAGATAAAGAGAAACAAAAAATGCTCCTGAATCCTTATATCAAGGTCAAATACTTAAGAAAGAAACCTTTTTCAATTTCTATTTTTTTTTTTTTTTTGCACCTCACTTTAAATATATATATATTTCTTAATTTAATGGCCCCCATTTTGAAACAAGATGGCTGATGAAGCTGGCCAGCGAACTTGGTCGTGATATTGATGTATACTATCCACATGTCTTCTTCCATCGAAATAGGCGAATACGTGTGTTATCGCGTGACAAATACAAGATCGTTTCAAAGTGTTAGCCATGCTAGAAATTTAAAGTGCTATAATTCAACCATTTTTTTAAGATATAAACAAAAGAACAAATTTTCAGAAACAAAATCAGCTTCAGAATCTTTGTATCAAGGCCAAACACATAAAAAAAATATTTTTAATTTTCCAATTTTTTAATACCTCATTTTAAATTTGATATTACATTTTTTTAAATGGCAACACTTTTGAAACAAGATGGCGAATGAAGCTGGCCAACGAACTCGGTCGAGACATTAGTATATACTATGTACAGACCAAGTTACATCCAAATCGGTTCATAAATACGCCTGATATCGCGTGACAATATTCAGGACGTTTCAAAATGTCAGCCACGCTAGAAATTCAAAATGCTATAACTCAGCCATTTTTTTAGATACAGACAAAACAAAACCTGTTCCGGAATCTTTGTATTAAGGTCAAACTCATATAAAAAAAATCTTTTTCATTTTTTAATATTTTAGTATCTCATTTCAAATTTTAATTAAAAAAAATTTTTTTTAATGGCCGCCATTTTGAAACAAGATGGCGGATGAAGCTGGCCAACGAACTCGGTCGAGATATTTGTATGTACTATGTACACACCAAGGTACATCCAAATCGGTTCATAAATACGTCTGTTATCACATGACAAAAATCAGGACGTTTCAAAATGTCAGCCACGGTAGAAATTCAAAATGCTATAACTCAGCCATTTTTTAAGATATAGACGAAACAAAAACTGCTCCCGAATCTTTTTATCAAGGTCAAACACATAAAAAAATACTTTTTCATTTTCCAATATTTTGGTATCTCATTTCAAATTTTAAATTTTTTTAATTTTTTTAATGGCCGCCATTTTGAAACAAGATGGCGGATGAAGCTGGCCAACGAACTCGGTCGAGACATTGGTATGTACTATATACACACCGAATTACATCCAAATCGGTTCATAAATACGAGAGTTACAGTATGACATAGGTCATATATATATATATATATATATATATATATATATATATATGTAACGAATTCGTCGCTACTCCAGTTATGGATCTTCTGTCGTGTCGTCGGCCAAGGCCCGACCGCTGGGGGCAGGGGCGCGAACCGCGGACGCGTGCGTGCCGATTTCTGAGCGAATCCTCGGAACTTCTATCATCTTTAGGTAGTCGCAGGCCGCGAGTGGTATCCGGGAAATCAAAGTCAGATTCAGACAGTAGTTATTCCAATAAAGACACAGTTTTTCCGGGGACCTGATTTATTGTTCCTTTGTTACATCCTTTTGAGAAATCAGGCCCCTTTTGGCTTGAGAGCTGCTAATTTACTTTATGGACATCGGGCTTGGGAATTATGTGTACCGCTAAGCGATACTTAGAGAGCCGAGTGTCGTGGAGTTAGGGCATTCTTTTGATGGTCAAAAGCCCTGTCCGGGGACCTGTGCATCGGTATAAATATGCTGTATTTCGCATTATTCCAGCTAGGGGCCGTTGAAGTCAAAGGAGGCGTCTTTAAACTATAATTGGTCGTTAGCTGAATGATTGACTGCCCGGGATACAGGCTGTGGTTTGAGTTGGCCGATCGCATGCAGCAAGACTTATAAATTGCACTTATTCAGCAAAAGTATTCTTATGAGATGTGCCAAAACGATCTCTAAAAGTTATAAAATGCGATGCGGGAAAACTGACTTAACAGGGGCAACCTCATTCAATCAACTGAGACACAATTACAAAAGCATTTTAAAAGTTTTAATTTTAATTTCTAAATTTAAATTTTAAAAAGGGACAAAAAAGGGGGTTTTAAAAAGGGGCTTTTTTATCATTTCATATCCCCCCCCACTAAAACAAGAGCCACAGGGCTCGCCTGCAAGACCTGTGGGTCTTATCTCGTAAATTTAACCCAGGGTGTTTTTTTTTTTTTTTTTTTTTTTTTTTTTGCTCCAGCTCTCAAGTCAATTGGACCTATTTTTACATTCATATCAAGTTACATAAAAATATTGTTCACATAAAAATATTGTTCACATAAAAATATTGGTTACACTAAAACATTGGAATTCTTTAAATGGTGCTGCAGCAAAATAATAAGGGGACAGTCTCGAGGCATGGGACCTTTAATTACACCAAACTGTCTCTAAAGCAAGTCTTTTGGATGTTTTTTGTAAATGTCTCTGGGTATTGTCCATTGAGAAACATCCTTTTTTGGTGTAAAATTGTAACATTAACATATACAGAATATATAACATATACTAAAATACTCAAAGATAAACCTACTGAAAACTATATAACATATTCAAATGTAAAAATATTTACAAATACAAAATATTCAAAATTATAAAATATTCATTAATACAAAATGTTCAAAAATATAAAATATTCAATAATACACAATATTCAAAAATATAAAATATTCAATACTACAAAATGTTCAAAAGTATAAAATATTCAATAACATAAAATGTTCAAAAATATAAAATATGCACTAATACTATCAACACAAATATATTGTCTACCAAAATGCACTTTGGCAAGTTTGCATTTCTAAAAATACTGAATTTTCACACTGAGCTAACATAAAAGTAAAATACACTGTAATACTAACAACAACAAACACATTCCTTCTGATTCTACCTTTCTGTTTCGGTAGGGACTTTACTACTTCTTTGATGCAGCCAAGGGTTATTTTTATGAAAAACAAACTAAATTGTCTTAAAAAAAGGAAAACTATAGCTAAAAAATTATAAATATGCGTTTGCTATAATTTTCACCATGCCCAGGGTCAGTGTGACATGGATTTTAATACTCTGAGGTGAATATCCTCCCAAAAAATGTGCCTCTTGCACAACTGAAAAAGGAAGGTGGGCAATCGACATTCACCTACAGAGGGGAAGCGAAGCAGTTTTGCCAGATTCTCCGTTCAACCTGGAAAGAGAATCTGGGAAAACAGTCCGGCTAAAGATGGATGGCCACGGAGCGGAGGACCCCTTCATAGGTCACAAAATTATCATAATAATATAGTTATAAAAAAAACAAAAATTCTAACAGTACTTTTAAACTGTCATCATCATTCTACGCCGCCGGGGAGTTAGATTACACGCCCAGCTGGGTCCTCGTCCAAATGCTACGAGCAAGGGGGACGATAGGAAAGCAAAAATAAAAAATTGAAAGAGGAAAGAGATAGATTGGGTTTTATTCATGGTTGAGCTTAAGGTTTTGAGGTGGGTGGTAGTATCTTAACTTGGAGGAATGGACAATTTCAGAATTTCTCTTAAAATGTGGACTGGGTTTATCAATTTCAAAGGATACATCAGAAAGTTGTTTTAAAATGGTGTATGGGCCAGAGTATGGCGAAGTCAGTTTACGGGTATTAGGATAATGAAATTCTTCATACATTACAATGTCACCAACTTTAAATTTTACAGGAAGGAAACGAGCATCATAACGGACTTTATCCTTTTTATGGTAAGCAATTGTTCTCTCTTTAGCCAATTTTCTAGCTTCCTCCACAGGGGGATAATAACTATTATTTGGTAAAGGAGGATCATATGGTAATTTTCCTAACAATAAATAACTAGGGGTGAACTGGGTTACAGAATGGGGAGTATTATTATATTCATATAAGACTTCATCTAAAAGTTTAGTCCAGGGTATTTTCTTGTTTGTGGAATTGACTTTACATTTTAATCTAGTGACAATAGTCTGATTTAGGCGTTCAATTTTCCCATTCGTTTCTGGGTGATGGCTGCTTGTTAATCTGTGTTTTACATTGTAAGTACGAAGAAATCTTTTAAACCTGGAAGCTGTAAATGCTCCATTTCTGTCGGTTAACAATCTATTTGGTACTTGTATCTGAAATAATTGCTTCAAAATGTTTGTATAAGTTTCGGTGGTTACACTTTTTGAAGGAAAACCCCACACATAGCGAGTTGCATGGTCAACGACTAAATGCAAATATTTTTTTGTAGAATTGTAATAATTAAATCCGCCAACAGAGTCTACTGCTAAACATTCAAAAGGTATATCTGTTGGGGGCATTAATTGCAATAAGCCAAATCTTTTTTGCCTACATTTTTTGTTTATCTGACAAGTGTGACAGTGTTTTACAAAATTTTCAATGTCCTGATTAATGTTAGGCCAATAATACTGCAGAGAGATTAAATTTATCATCTTATAAATTCCAGGATGGCCAAATTGTGTGTGGGTTTTTTCTAAGAGGGGTAGACGTAAAGACATGGGGACCACAATCTTATACAAACTTTTCTTTCTAATTACAACAACATCATTTATCTCAGTGTATTTTTTACCATCAACTGTTACATTTTCTTTTCTCTGATTGTCTCTTACTTCATTCAAGTCAAGGAGATGTATAATATGGGGTAAATTTTCTGAAACAGGCTGTCTAGATAGCATATCAGCTTCAACATTAGTGGAGCCTTTTTGGTATTTAATTTCATAGTCAAACATACTAAGTTTTAGGGACCAGCGGAAAAGACGTCCTCTTAAATTTTTAACACTTTTGAGCCAGGTAAGTGCCGCATGGTCTGTATGTATGACAAATTTTTGATATAAATGTGTAAATAATGATAAAATTTATCTAAAGCATCCACAATCGCCAAACATTCTAACTCAGTAATTGCATAATTTTTTTCATAATCGCGAAGATTTCTAGAGTGATATGCTATAGGATGTAATGTTCCTTTTTCATCAACTTGTTTCACAACACATCCCACTCCATGACTTGATGCATCTACAAACAAATGACAAGGTGTTTTGGGATCAAACAACTTTAATATAGGTTTTTCAATTAAAGCATTTTTTAACTTTTCGAAAGAATTTTGACAATTTTGGTCCCATACATAGGGGACATTTTTCTTCAACAAATTGTTGAGAGGGTATCGAATGTTAGCATATTTTGGAATAAATTTGTGATAAACGTTTATAGATCCCAAAAAACGTTGTAATTCTTTTACATTCGTAGGTGGTGTTAATTTCTTAATTGTCTCTATATTAGGGTTGTCAGGTGTGATACAACCATTCGAGACTTCATATCCTAGGAAATTAATTTTGGATTTAACAAAATTACACTTTGACAATTTTAGTTTAAGGTTTTCTTGGACACAGATATTAAATAAGGTCTCTAAATGACACAAATGTTCTTCTTCATTTTGGGAGAATACAATAACATCATCAAAGTAACTACAGGCAAAGTCAATTTTGTATTTATTAAGGATTCTTCTGAGGGTACGGTTAAACCAAGCAGGCGCGTTTTTCCATCCGAATGGTAAACGATTCCACTCATATAATCCAAAGGTAGTGGCAAACGCCAGCTTCTCCGTATCTCGAGGGTGGATAGGGATGTGCCAATATCCACTGGCCAAATCAAGAGTGGAAAAAACTTTAGCATGTGCCAATTTATCTAACAGGGTGTCTATTCTAGGTAAGGGTTCTGCATCTGTTTTTGTAATGGCATTCAATTTTCGAAAGTCAATACATAACCGGGTTTTCTTCCCTTCTTCACGTTTATACACCAAAGTTACGGGTGATGAATAAGGGGAATAGCTTTCTTTAATGATACCGGCTCGCAATAAATTCTGAATTTGGTCTTTAATTTCTTCTTCTTCCTTAGGGGAAGTGCGATATGCTCTTAAAGAAACGGGGAGGTCTGATGTTAACTGTATTCTCTGGGGTTCAATGTTTACACAACCTACATCATATTTATCTTTAGCAAAAATACAGACATATTTGGCTAGAAGAGCAGGTAATTGTTCCTTGACAGTCTGAACATTTGGCACATGTTCAGTGGTCTCGAACAACTCCGGCTCAAAATTTTCTTCGAATATCTCTGCATTTTTAACTGTATTTTCCATTTCTGGCTGGTTAGTATATGTTTCTGATAAATGTAAGGTATGATCGGATGAATTTGTTGAAATATTGTCCATGAGAGGTACTTTCTTTTTCTCTTGCGTGATTTGCATTTTAACACAGTCAATATTCAATTTAAACAGTTTACAGTGGGGTAGCCCAATCAAAGCATAAGGTAAGTGATTATTAATTATAAAAAGTTCAACATTCTTAGAGATATGTCCTAATTTCAAACTAACAAGGCATTTTTCTTTCAAAGCTAGAACACCTTGTGTTTGTGTGGCCGATATACTCTGCTGAACTTTACATATTTTTAGGTTAAGTTTGTGGGCTAAATGATAAGGAATAACACTGATAGAACTCCCTGTATCGATCAAACAAGGTAGTGAGCCTTCACTTTTTACATCAGTAATTTTTTGACAATTTCTATTTGATTTTTTGTAGCTAGCTTTTTCTTTTTGTACATGTCCGGACATAAGAAACCGTCATTGATTACTAGATATATTTTCAGATGACTCATTAGCTCTCTGATCTGGGTTGGGGTTCGCAAAATTCATATTGGGACTAGGGGTTGGAACTGCTAAGACTTGTTGTCGAAAAGGGCAGTATTCCACCCAATGATACGCATTTGGTATTCCTATATTAAAACAAACTTTGCATGGGGAGGGTGGCAAAGTGGTCTGGTGATGTACATTTGGTCTCGGTTGACCATTTGTCGTCGGTCTAACTGTATTTTGGGGATTTCGTGCTTGATTAGAAGCAAAAGGTCGAGTCGGGGGGTTTTGATAGGGAACTCTGTAGTTCCACTGCCGGTTATAATTCTGTCCTGTCTCATATGGGGGGCGAAACGGTCGCCATTGTCGATACTGATTGGGGTTTTGTGGGCTTGCATCTATTTTGCTCTCATTTCCTTTTCTGTCCAGTTGCAGCTTGCAAATTCTGAATACTAATTCACGCCATGAATGTGTATTTGAGGGGTTGCTTGCAATAACTAGCTTTTGCATTTCTAACGGCAAGCCCTCCGTTAATCCTTCCAAGATAAGCTTCTGGTCTAACCCTAAGGTTCTCCCTATTTTAGTCTTTTTCTGATAGTATTCGTTCAGGTCCTCTCCAATCTTGTATCCAATACGGGAAAAATCAGTTAAAGAAAGAGTGTCGGGAATTTCGTAATGCTCATTGAACAAAGTGACAAATTCGGACCAATGCAGCACATTTAAACAATTATTAATGTACAACGTAAGTGCACTGTCTTTTAAGTATTTCTGTATGTGCCTAATTTTCCAGAAGTCGTCTTTTTCCTGTTCTACACAAACACTCTCAAAATAGGTCAGCCAAGCGGTCCAATTCATATTTGAATTAGGCGAAAACGCAATAATATCAGGTTCTATGGACATTTTCGGGCTAGCGGTTACTGAGTTGTGACCAGACCCAGCTTGAGCTGACAGGGTCTGTTCACCTAATGTTGTTACATTATGTGTCTGTGTGGCAATCTCGGACTTCTGAGTATCTTTCTCTTTATCTGATTTGTTTTCTAAGTCATTCTTTTCAGGAGGGGGAGTGAGACTCATCTTGAAATACAAAATATTACAAGATTACACAAAAATATAAGGCACAATTTAAAACAAATAAAAATGGAATATTTTTCAAAAAAATTGCAACACAATATTTGTAACAAAAATGGGCTTAAATCTAAATAAAATTCAAATTTAATACATCATTTTTTTTTTTTTCAAATAAAAATGGAATATTTTTCAAAAAAATTGCAACACAATATTTGTAACAAAAATGGGCTTAAATCTAAATAAAATTCAAATTTAATACATCATTTTTTTTTTTTTTTTTAAATTGAGATTTAAAAAAAAACGAACTTTGAACTAAAATTTTAAAATTCCAAAGATTTAAATACTGTCTAAATTTCAGAAAATTACTCTCTTATAGCAAAAATAAATAAAATAAACGTTGTCTTATTCTAATTTTGGCTATTAAAATGACAAACAATTAAAAAACTACCTTTTAAAACTGTATTCTTTTTCTCTTTTTTAATTCAAGAACAGATTAAAATGGTCTTACCTTCAACAAATCTATTCAAGGACAGCCTTACATATCCACAAACAAAACAACAAAAAAAAAAAAACGATCTTCATAAAAATTTCCAGGATTAAATTTACTCCCTGCATAAAAAAAAAAAAAAAAGAAATCATTTTCTCTTTTTCTTCTTAACACAAATCAGTGAGTTATCTGCCGGTAGAAAATTCGTTTTTCACACGGTTCTTCATTTTGACCTGGTGACCCACTTTCTCAGCTGATAACGTCCATGGCTGGGTTGGGAGGAGAGAGTTTTATTTTTCTTTCTTGCAAAGACTGTTTCAGAGGCTTGTTCTTTGGAGAAATAATTGATTTTCAGTAACAGATAATTTTTTCTTGATTGCTAGGCAGATGAATGTTTTTCCCGTTCTTTTTGACCAGTCTTTTCCTTTTAATGACCAGATTTTTTTCTTTTTAATTAATTGCTAGGGAACGACACTTTTTTTTTTTTTTTTCGTTTTCTTTTTCACTCATGGAAGGCAGAAAAAGGATTTGAAAACTGTTCTTTTTAGAGATTTCTTTCGTCACTTGTTACACACCTCTTGAGTTTTGTTGGAATTAATTGCTGGTTAAATAAACAGTAGATACGTCATTTTTTAGGACTTCATTACACATCTCGTTGTTGTTCTTGCTGGAATTAATTGCTGGAACTCTGGGATTTGAGCCGCGCAAATAAACCGTCGTGCCGACTTTTCAATGTAACGAATTCGTCGCTACTCCAGTTATGGATCTTCTGTCGTGTCGTCGGCCAAGGCCCGACCGCTGGGGGCAGGGGCGCGAACCGCGGACGCGTGCGTGCCGATTTCTGAGCGAATCCTCGGAACTTCTATCATCTTTAGGTAGTCGCAGGCCGCGAGTGGTATCCGGGAAATCAAAGTCAGATTCAGACAGTAGTTATTCCAATAAAGACACAGTTTTTCCGGGGACCTGATTTATTGTTCCTTTGTTACATCCTTTTGAGAAATCAGGCCCCTTTTGGCTTGAGAGCTGCTAATTTACTTTATGGACATCGGGCTTGGGAATTATGTGTACCGCTAAGCGATACTTAGAGAGCCGAGTGTCGTGGAGTTAGGGCATTCTTTTGATGGTCAAAAGCCCTGTCCGGGGACCTGTGCATCGGTATAAATATGCTGTATTTCGCATTATTCCAGCTAGGGGCCGTTGAAGTCAAAGGAGGCGTCTTTAAACTATAATTGGTCGTTAGCTGAATGATTGACTGCCCGGGATACAGGCTGTGGTTTGAGTTGGCCGATCGAATGCAGCAAGACTTATAAATTGCACTTATTCAGCAAAAGTATTCTTATGAGATGTGCCAAAACGATCTCTAAAAGTTATAAAATGCGATGCGGGAAAACTGACTTAACAGGGGCAACCTCATTCAATCAACTGAGACACAATTACAAAAGCATTTTAAAAGTTTTAATTTTAATTTCTAAATTTAAATTTTAAAAAGGGACAAAAAAGGGGGTTTTAAAAAGGGGCTTTTTTATCATTTCATATATATATATCAATTTTGAATGGAGGGTGGTTTCGGGGTCTGGGGGTCATGATCGATGAAAATATACCAAAATTTTTTGAAATCGCTTTCCTCCGAACGGCTGCAATAGGTAGCTTTTTAGCTCACAGGCTATCAAAGCCTGAGAGCTAATGTGCCTGCCCGGCATCTTAAAAAATATCTTAAAAAATTGCTGAGTTATAGCATTTTGAATTTCTAGCGAAGCTGACATTTTGAAACGTCCTGAATTTTGTCACGCGATAAAAGGCGTATTTATGAACCGATTTGGATGTATTTTCGATTATGCATAGTAAAGACCAATGTCTCGACCGAGTTCGTTGGCCAGCTTCATCCGCCATTTTGTTTAAAAATGGCGGCCATTTAAAATTTTAAGAAAAATTTAAATTGGAAATGTGTTACCAAAAAATTGAAAATTGAAAAAATATTGTTTTCTTTTGTGTTTGACCTTGATAAAAAGATTCGGGAGCAGTTTTTGTTTCGTTTATATCTTAAAAAATGGCTGAGTTATAGCATTTTGAATTTATATCGTGCCTGACATTTTGAAACGCCCTGATTTTTGCCACGTAATAACACACCTATTTATGAACCGATTTGGATGTACCTTGGTGTGTACATAGCACATACAAATAACTCAACCGAGTTCGTTGGCCAGCTTCATCCGCCATCTTGTTTCAATATGGCGGCCATTTAAAAAAATTTAAAAAAATTTAATTCAAAATGAGATGCCAAAAAATTGGAAAATGAAAAAGATTTTTTCGTATGTGTTTGACCTTAATACAAAGATTCCGGAACAGGTTTTGTTTCGTCTATATCTAAAAAAATGGCTGAGTTATAACATTTTGAATTTCTATTGTGGCTGACATTTTAAAACGACCTGATTTTTGTCTTTCGATAACAGGCGTATTTATGAACCGATTTGGATATTACTTGGTCTGTACATAGTGCATTCCAATGTCTCGACCGAGTTCGTTGGCCAGCTTCATTCGACATCTTGTTTCAAAAGGGTTGCGATTTTTTTTAAATGTATTTTTAAATTTAAAATGAGGTATTAAAAAATTGGAAAATGAAAAAGATTTTTTTTATGTGTTTGGCCTTGATACAAAGATTCGGAGCAGTTTTTGTTTCTGAAAATTTGTTCTTTTGTTTATATCTTAAAAAGTGGTTGAATTATAGCACTTTGAATTTCTATCACGACTAACACTTTGAAACGATCTTGTATTTGTCACGCGATACCACACGTATTCGCCTATTTCGATGGAAGAATGCATGTGGATAGTATACATCAATATCTCGACCAAGTTCGCTGGACAGCTTCATCAGCCATCTTGTTTCAAAATGGCGACCATTAAATTAAAAAAAAAATTATATTTAAAGTGAGGTTCCAAAAAATTAGAAATTGAAAAAGGTTTCTTTCTTAAGTATTTGACCTTGATATAAGGATTCAGGAGCATTTTTTTTTGCCTTTATCTTAAAAAATGGCTCAGATATAGTAGTTTCAATTCCTAACGTGGGTGACATTTTGAAAAATCTGATTTTTTGCCTGCGACAGCACTCGTATATATCAACCGATTCCGATGTGAGTGAGCATGTGCGCAGCAATTACTAAGGTCTCGACCAAGCTCACTGGTTAGTCTCATCCACCATGTTGTCTTAAAATGGCAGGCACTTTAAGAAATCGCCGAATTTGGCAGCCAAATATAAGTTACTTTAATTAAAAGCAGCTTGGATAAAGCTGACTAATTTCGCGAAATTCTCATTCATAATGATTTAGTATTGATAAAAATTAGTATTAAATCTCCTACATTCGGTTTCCACTTAATTGAGCTTCGTGTGTTTGAATAATATAAGTTGGCTTTTTTAAAATAAGGAATATGAAAGCTACCTCTTCCTCCCGGCACTGGCCGGAAGGACTTTTTACAAAGTCTTATTACTTTGTTAGCAACGATTTTTTTTTCTGCAATAATACATTTAGTAATTAATGTACTTATTGTGCGGAACAATAATACTTGCACTTCACTGTTTATTTATTGATATTTCTTTCGCCTTGGAAGAACAATTATATCTATTATATTACTACAAAAAATGCATTATCAAAATCGAAGCATCAACTCAAGTGTTACGCTTTGACATATGTCATGTACATAATCATTTCTTAGAAGAAATAATAAAGGAAAAATGTTTGCGAAATTTTGCAAAGCACCTAAATGAAACTCAACTAATTAAAATCGTAAATGCGTTAGCAATGCTTATCCCATTTTTTAATAAAATGTTTGAGAAATTTATTGTATTTTCATGCTAACAAAATTTTACATGTTCGATGCTATGTACTGGCTAGCTATAAACTCAAAAAAGTCTATGCTTAGTGCCGTTTCTTATTTGTATTGTATGGCATTTTAAAAACATAAGAAAAAATAATTATTTAAAAAGTTTGATACAGCAAAAAAATTGTGACCATTTTGTAATATAAATATCATATCTGCACAGAGAGAAATGACACTTTCAAATCAGAGTAAATCTATGTTTTCATTTAGTTATTAAACTTTTTGTTTCAAATATGATAGCCCAATGCTTTCAATTCTAAAATACCAGAAATGCTCAGTTTCAAACAAAATTACTTTTCATTCGTTAAACATAGTAAATTTTGTCAGGGTAGTTGAATTTATTCATATTATATCATTTGTTATGATTTCAAACGAAACGCTCTTTTCAGTAATAGTTTATAACATGGAATGTATCGAACTACATTTTTATCGTGTTCGCGGAAGAACACTTAAAAGCCGTCGTAATAAAATTGCGAAAGCGTAAATTTTATTCTTCAACCTTCGAAATCGAAGAATTGATAAATTCGTAAAAGAAAGACTTCGCAAGTGGAATTTGACAACCATCAACAATATATAAAAACAATCACCATGTATAATCGTGAATAAACCATCATGAATAGTCGATATGTGCTCATATTTGAGTATGTCCATGTTTTCAGAAATGAGTATATAGATGTTTCAAACTTGAGTAATTTTTGTTTTGGAGCCATTTTGACTATGCGACATACACAGATTCGAGTATTTTTTTACTCAGTTTTGAAACTGTCATTTTTAGACTGTGGATAAAGAAAAAAATTTATATGTATAATTCAGTGGTGCTAATAAAAAATTAAGATCCCTTAATCACCTTGCAACTCGGACATGCATACTTTATGCTCTTACGTCAAATTCACATTGCAATGCTTCCTTTAAAAAAGTGTAGACAATTTTTAAACACATTTCTTTCCTTTTTTATTAAAAATGATGCGCTACTTTTTGAGATATGGGACATATACCTTACTTTGTGAGGGAGAAAAATGCGGCAATTACATTGTAATTTCACTTCTCAGTGTGTATGTGATATTTACGATACTTGGAGCACATAGTTGACTGCAATTCGAAGGACGAAGATTGTGGTTACTTCCACAACATCTCGTGATATCATTAAACTTCACAGACCACTAGGTAAGTCCGACAAAAGATTTGTGAAAAAACCCTTAACTATTGTTAAAGATATGAGCAAAAATTTGGATAATGAGGCACACTACATTTTCGACAGAATTAGCGAAGTTTGATATACGATTTTTTCTGACAAATGTATTGCATTTACTCTTTGTATACCTTCTCAAAGGTTATCAATGTTTTGTTATTTTAGCATAAAAAAATCATGTAAAGGAAAAAAGTCCTCCAATCGTTTTTACAGAACTTTATATGCAATTTTATAAGCTCACAAAAGCCATTATGTTTCTTTATCATCTTCAAAAAAGCCTAAAAACAACCGAAAAAAGTAAGCTCTTATTTTAAGAAAGCAATGAAACGTGTTTATGTTTCCCTTGAAGGCAAAACATTAACCTTCGCAAAGAAAATTAAACAGCAAAAGCTATAAAAATTAATCTGCAATTTATACCTTCAAAAGAAAATATTTTAAGCTTTACTTTTTAAATATTTAATATGATATCGTTAGTTAGTTCGTGAAATATGAAGACTTTTTAATTCTTTTAAATATATTTAGAGGATGTTTTATTAAATGTAAAATGAAAGTTTATTTTTTTATTTTTTGAAGATTTTTTTCAATTTCATAGCAGCTTAAAAATAAAAAGTAAACATCAAAACGAAAACAAGTTTATCCTTATGTTTTGCTTTTTTACCAAAAATATTTTGGCTTTTGGTTTTATTTTTGATTTAAAACAATTCCTACAAACAACTATTGCATAACGGGATAATAGTTAAAAAAAATCTATCTCAGTGAAAGTAATTCGTGAAAAACCGCATGAACATGAAATTTTTGGAATGACAGTAATCTTGTATTACAATATCTTTTATTATTTGTAATTTATTTAAGTATGATATTAATTAGTATTGTTTCACATTTTTTTCTACTTTTTATTTTAAAAAAATCCAATATTGTTTTCGTGCAACTTTTTTTTTCTATAAAGCAAGTATATCGGTCTGATTCCAATTAAATTTCACTCTTCGGCTGTTCTTTTCGAATGAATGTTCCTAAACTTTAAAGCGTTCTCAATTTATTCCACGTAGGGTACACATGGTTTATTTGACAAGTAAAAGTAAAAACTACCTTTCGGATTTAAATTGTGATGAATATTTTAAAAATTATAACATAACAAGATCCATAACAAGATTTCTGGTTTTCTTTCTTGGGATAAAACGATAGAATTATTGTTTTGGTATGCTGCTACAAATACATTTTGCAATAATTTAGTTTGTATCTGTTATAATTATTATTGATTAAGCAGAAACTGAAAATTTATTGCTGAAATTGAACATTACACAATTCCGTCAAGGAAATGAAGTTATAAAGCGAAAAAAATATTCAAGATATTTGCCAAGTTCCACGCTTTTTTCTACAGGTATATTTTAACAACGAAATTTTTCTTATTTTATCATCGAAAGCATAGGAATATATAAGACAATTTTTTAAAATTAAAGATAGTGGTAGGGAAAAATGGCAGCTATGTTCAAGGCTTTTCTTAAATCGAAACTCACTACTGTCTGACAAATTTTTAGTTCACAGGCTATCAAAGCCTGTGAGGTAATGTGCCCGCAGGTTCTGTATGTCCGTCCGTATGTATGTACGTAATGCGATAACTCTTGATAGAAATATCGATTTGCTTCAAATTTTTGGATATAGGTTCATTCTGATATGTCACTTTCCTAATTAGTTTTAATGATGCATTGGTTAAAGTATAACAATGAGAACGGGTGCTAATCTCCCCTTAATTTAGATAAATGAGTGTTTCATGCAGGATTATCCGATTTGCTTTAAATTTGAAGATCTGAAGATTCATTGGTTAGTAAGAAACGGTTTATTCTGATAAGACGCTCCCCTGGTTAGATTGGTCGGTTCATTGGTTAAGTATAAATGGGGGAAATAAGGGAGCTAATTGCCGCACACCCCTTTATTTTAGCTATATGGTTTTTTGGGGATTTCTTTATTGTTCGAGGTGCATTATTCTTTGAAATAAGAGTATAATATACAATTAGTATGAGTAGCCTGTAGTCTCAATGCCATCAGTTTAACTGGTCACTTTTCTTTTTATTTAATTTCTTTTCCTGTGTAGTGCTGAAAAACTGGCAGGTGTTCTGCATAAAAAACTATGTAAGTGAATTTTATTTTCCCTTTTTCGGTACAGGAAGAAGATTTTTCGGAAAATACTGTTAAAGCTGGCGTTTCTAAGACGCGATAGCGTCTGCCTTTACTTATAACTGAAGATATAATTCATTTACTGGAAAAGGTAAAAAAATGTTCGGTTAAAAATTACTGCAAATATGCATTGTGATAAATGCATGTCATAATGCATATAATGTACCCTTGAATATTATTTAAGGTAAAATTTACAAAAATAAAAAAAAATATATATATATTTTAAGGATTTTAAACTCCACTGTCCCTTTAATTTGGTTGTTGTGCTATGTCAATGACACGATTTCTAGTACCGGAATTAGTCTTCTTCACCCTGTTAACTAATCCCTTAATTAGCAATGAAAAATTCACTCAATAAAAATGTTTAATATTTCTATGGAAAAACATAACTACAAAAATTTCATACACATATCGCTTCACCGAGGCTGAGTTTAACTTGCATCTCATGTTTGAACAAGTTTGAGGCTCGTGAAGAAATTTGATTCCGTGTTGCGGTTGCAGCCTTTGCCAACATATAAGATTTAGGGATGCCAGACTTGGTAACGTCCAAGATGTTAAGTTGATAGAAGGTTGTTGAGTTTTTAATCATTCCATTTCTAGTACCGAATTGGACACTTTTTCACTCTGATGGTAAAAATATTTAATATTTCGATAATAATGATGAAAATGTTTAATATTTCGGCGAAATCCATAACTGCAAAAAATTTATATGTATATCATCTCATTGATGCTCGGTTTAACTTATATCTGATGTTTGTCACATGCTTGTTGCTTATGAAGATATTTAATCTTGTATTATGCCTACAGCCTTGCCAACATATAAGAATGAGGGGGTGCCAGTCTGGGTGTCGTCCGAGTGGTTTAGTTGGTAGAATGTTGTTGCGCTATAAAAATTATACGTCTTCGAGTCCCTGCTTGGAAACTTTTTAAATATATTGACTAAACTCTTAATTAGCAAAGAAAAAATTCATGCAATTTACATGTTGAAGACAATGTTGTTATGCATTCTGTTTCTCTTTTATCGTGTAATCCATTGTGAGAACTTACTGTTTGACAAACCTGTGCATTTCATTTGTTCCACACAAGTTTGTGTTATCAATTAATTTATTATTTACGACTGTTTCTAATTTGAAACATACATTTGTTAAAGGATTAGTTATATTTTCATTCTTCTTATATTTCTGCCACAAATATTTGAATCATGGAGTTAATAATGAACTCATTTGCATCACTAGCATATGTATGCTTGCATTTATAAATATATATTTTTTTTTACTCAGAAGCTCCAAATTCTTACCGGAAATTCTGAATTGTGATTTTTGCTTTATTTTAAGACATAAGACCCATTTGCATCAGTATCGCATGTATGCGTGTATTTCGGGAATCCCTTTCTATTCAAATGCTCTAATTTCACACGATTAAGTCCTAATAGTGATTTTTGATTTATTATATGGAAGGCATTTCGTGATTACATAATATAGCAATTCTTATTTTCGAATTTCCGAAATGTAATCGGATTTTCTGAACAAAAAAGAAATTCTTGAAATTTATTAATAATGATACAAAATGGTAAAAATGGTGTTTAAAAATACACGAATTATAAAATATAAACACTCAAAATGAGTACACAGTAAAAAAAAACGACATTTTTACAGTACAAAGTACTGTTCATCTCGCGCACAAACTCGATCACAGTTGAATGTATTGTATCTTTCTTTGGTTTCCTGACTATTTAAACATGGAAAATACAGTAGTTGTGTAAAATTAACAGCACAATGTACTGGCAATTTGGACGCCAGTTGTTTGACTTGTTGTCCAAATGCGTCGAAAATTGCTAGTACATTGTACTGTTAATTTTACGCAACTACTGTATTTTTCATGTTTAAATAGTCAGGAAACCAAAGAAAAATACAGTTCATTCAACTGTGATCGAGTTGTGCTGGCAAATTTACAGTGGTTTTTTTTTTACAGTGTATTATAGAGTCTGTATGGTTTTATTGACATTTTTTTATGTTTTTAGGCACTTCCTGTAGAATATGAATAAGCAGAAGGAAGTATATATATAAGAGAGTAAGTCAAGGATAATTGCCCCTTTAAGCCCATCATTTTACTTTATTTTGGTAGTAATGATTGTTCTAGTGCACATTTCACTTATCTTCTCCGGACTGTATGTAGAACTTCATAAAAAATATTACTGCCCTATAAATGCTAGATAAAATGGAATTTCGATTAAAAAAAAAAAAAAAAAAAATCAATGATTTTGGCCATGTATCCCGGACCTCAGATTTAGGCACCCATTTTGATCGGTATGGATGCTTCTGCTACCAGCTCTGGAAGTAGGAAGAAATATGGCTGCGACCTTTAAAACAACACAACACTCGACACATATTTCAACAACATTCACTTAATTTTTCCTGGAAAACTTCTAATAAATCTATACTAATGTTATAAAGAAGTAAAGTTTGCGCGCTTATTCGTAGGGGTAATCTCTGGAACTACCGAACCGTTTTCAAAAGTAATAGTATCACTAATGATTGTGTTAGTCCCTGTTCCATTGTAGGCTATAACTTTTGTCAATTCCACTAACCCAAAAGTGTGCAAGAGCAAAACACGTTCCAAAAATGGGATTTTTGTGTTACCGAATGGCCTAGAAACATGAAATTTGGCATGGTAGTTACTTATAAGATATAAATGATCTCTAAAAACATTTCTTAAAAGGTTTGAAATATTCAAAAAGGATAAAAATGCGCGAAAAGCGTTCTAAAAACGTTCTAAATGGCGAATTCTAATCAATCTTAGGAATTATCAAACCGATTTGAAAATAAATGGTTGGAAGTGGATGGTGAGAGCCCTTGCTCTAACTTAGGTTCTATTTTATGCTGGTGTTACTACCACCTAGTGGTTCCAGGAGCAAAAAACGTACTAAATTGCAATTTTTGTGATACTGCAGGGGCTATCAACTTGAGATTTGGCATAGTAATTATAAGATGTTAATGCTCTTTAAGAACAGTTTCTAAAAAATTTGAAATGTAAAAGGGTGAAAATGTGCAAAAAGCGTTGTAAAAACGGTCTAAATTGCGATTTCGACGTAATCTCAGGAAATTTCAAACAGATTTCAAATCTGATTGTTGAAAATTGAGGATCACAGCCTCTGCCACAGCATAGGCTATATTTTATGTTGTTGTAACTACCACATGTGGAATGCAGGAGAAAAAACTATGTTCTAAATTTCATTTTTTGTGATATTGAGGGGTCTAACATTTTGAAATTTGGCATGGTAATTAATTCAAAGATGCAAATTCTTTCTTAGAACCGTCGAAAGGTAAGTTAAAACTTAAAAGGATGAAGTCAGTCAAAACCGCTCTAAATCCTTGCAAAATTAAGATTTTTATGCAATCACAATTAAAAATTTTATGCAGTCAAATATTTTTATATCGATGCCACTACCACTAGATTGTTGCAAGAGTAATAAAAAGTTTTAAATTGTGATTACTGTGATAATGAAGTTGTTAGAAACTTGAAATATGGCATGGAAGTTACCTATAAAGACTAAATACGCTCTAAGAACAGTCACAAATAAATTCGAAATTAAAAAGCGGTCAAGCGAAGGGAAGAAGAGGAAAGCGTTCTAAAAAGTCATAAATTACGATTTCTGTACAGTCTCAGAAAATAATAAACCGATTACAAAAGTAATGGTTGCGAATCGATGGTGACAGTCTCCGATGCTACACAAGCTATATTTTATGTTGATGACACTACGACCTAGGGTTGGCGGGAACAATAAATGTACACAAAACCGTTTAAAATATTTTTAATTTACAAATTCTTTGAAAAATTGGGATATACCAAACCTATTTAAAAATTAGTTTTGGCAAACTATTGGTGACAGTACCTGTTTCAACATAGGCATTTTATGCTGGTGCCACTACCTCCAGAGATGTGGTAGACCGTTAGACAAGAAGCTTGGAATTTGACATGATGTTTAAGTTTAAGATGTAAATACGTACTAAGAACGATTTCTAAAAAAATCGATACTTCAAATGAATACTGATATGAGCATAAAATATTCAAAATACTTTCTAAATTATCATTTATTTAGAATTAATTTTAGTTATTTTTATTAATTTAAGTCTCATTTCTGCCCAATGCAGTGTGATAATGAAGTTTAGTCAAACTGTGGCTAAATTAGTAATTTATGAATTATCATCTAAAAGTATAATTTTTTTTATAAAAAGGAGACATACAAAAACCACTCTGCTTATTTCGACTATTACGCGAGCAAAGCAGCGGGTTTTGCTACTACATTATATTTCAACTACTATTAACTATATCATGTTAGAACATGCAGCAAAAGCTAAACTTACCTTTTTTGATGAATATAACTTTTATTTGAAGAAATAAATCGTTGTAACTTCGTCTACTACGTTTTTTTTTTTGTAAAGATTGGTAGTAGAAGAATGCCAATAGCTCCGTCACTTGTCCAATACCTGAAATACAGTGACTGGGGCGGCAACTAGCCCTACTGGTATGCATCCCGTATTTATCCTATGCCTTTTAGTCAATTAAATGGGTCTTTAATGTATACGAGTGATATTTTTGTATTTTCTCAAGTAGCAAAGTTACCGTTTACTAATATATATATATATATTTTTATTAAAAGTATATAATTTCCATAATCTACGTACATAAGATTAAAACATGATTTACAAAATCGTCTTTCTACAAACTTTTAAATTTTGACTGCACCTGAGAATACCTAATGAATGCTTGAAATTATAAACATGTTGTAAACTGCAAAAGAATATCACTCGCCCGCTAGAAAAGTGACTCAATTCAAAATTCCTTGCATTTTCCAGTAGAGGCAACATAAGATTTACATTGGTTTATTGTAACATATAACTACAGAACTTAACTCTGCATGAATTCGTAAAAGCAATCATAAAATTGTAAAAACCCTCAAGACTAAAGACGTAGAAGATATAGGAATGGGTTCGGTAAATTTATTCTCAAGTCAATTTTCATCCTCTTCCATGGTGTCAAAGTGACTAATAATGTAAAAAACTGGTCTCCTGGATAACTACACTGATAACACTTTTCCTGTAGTAAAACCAACCTAGTCTTGAAATAATACGATAAATGATTTTTTTGTAGTTTTGTCACTTTTCATGCTTGTTAGAAAAATGTATCCTAATAACCAAAATATTTTTTTTGCAGTTTTGTAACTTTTCTTGCTTGTGAGCAAAATGTAGCCTAGGTTCCTTTTCCATATTCTCATATTCCAACTTTTTCAAAAATGCATATATTAGGCCGTAGGATTTTCCAAACTTTAAGCAGAAATGCGTCGTTTTATCCTTTTGTAGTTAAATAATCTTAATTTTACGATTTAAATATTTTACCATAAAATTTACGTATACTGTTATGTCATACAACAACCTCTTATGCTTTTTACTATTATTGAAGCGAGTACATTTTATGATTTATTTTCTTCATGTATCAATTTTTTTAATGGCTTATTATTGCCGAGTGGTAGATAGTCTTCTTGAATATACAATTAATTCTGAGACAGGAGAAAGAATGAACATAAGACCGAGATATAATGATAAATCTCTTTTATTTTATTATACCCTGTAAAACAAATAACAGTTTCTTAATCTGAGAAAATAAAATATAACCACAAACGAAATAGACGATATCAGCTTCGAAGTTACTCGCAATTCCTACACTGTATAAAAAGACAGATGTTTCTTGATCTAGAAAATTTTACTACAATTCCTAACAAAAACATACTCTTTCGAGTCACCTAGTATTCCAAAAAGCGCTCCTTTATCATTAAAACCCTCAGAAAACTATTTAATTTCAAAATTTAAGGAAGAAAGCTGATAGCCATTTTCGGAAACTTTTCTGAGTAGCTTTTACAGAGCAATAATCAGTTTTCTGAAATCAGAACATCACGTTTTTAGACGCGATCAATTTTCAGGTAAATATTTTGATATTCAATGTGTTTAACAGTCGAGCATTCAGAATTAAAGGTATTAACACTAACAGTGAAATTAACATTATTTTGCAACAACTGCATGTACGAATTCAGTTATGCAGCTGAAAATGTTTACGTGAAAATTATTAGAATCCGAAAAATCTATTTTTCGGATACAGAGAACTGACAAATGCATTGTAACATGTTTCCAAAAATGATGGGCAGCTAATAAAAATTCATGAATTCTTCTTTAAATAAAATTCTTCTAAATTAATGAATTCTTCTTTAAATTTCGAAAATAAATTGTTTTCCGAGGATTCTAAAGATAAAGGAACGATTTTCGGAATTTTGTGTGACTCAGAAGAGGTAACTACACGCGTTCGTGATTATAGTACATATTCGTCCTTTAAGAAACATTTGCATTTGTTTACAGTGTAAAATCATTCTTGATCTTTAGGGACCTCGGAAACGAATATATTTTTTTGGTTTAGATAAGGAACTATAAAAACAATGTTTCCTTCCTACCACTTGCTTTCGGAAACGCTTCCGAGAACTTTAATAGTGTATTAATAAATTTTGGAAACCTGGAATATAAGTGTTTTGGATTCCATAAATGCTCAAATGTATATTTTAATGTTCAAAAACATTTTTTACACACAAATTTAATAAATTAGCAGCATTATTATGAACATTAAAATTAATATTAGTTTTTACCTTTCAGTTATACATCGGAGAATGTTTAATTGCGAATTGATAGTATTCGAAAAACCAATATGCCAATTTGATATAACTGATTTATACGCTATAAAATCAATTCGGAAAAAGTCAAGAAAATTAGCTGCATAAAAGTAAACTTTGTTTTTATAAAAGTTTCTTTAAATCTCACATTTTTATTAGTTTCTGGTTTTTCTAAAGATAAAATCGCTTTTAGGAAATGTGTGCAATATAGTAGAAGTTATGTTGCTTTTTCTTATGTGGCTATATAAAATTTCCATAAATTAAGATACATTTATATTTTTGTATAGTGTAGTATTACATTTTTTGGGGGTTTTCAAGCATTAAAACTGTTCACTTGAATGTATAATTTATTTAATCAAAGTACAACCATCACCTACTGGAAATACTTAATAATATATTCCGGCTTGATAATCTATATTTAAGTTTAAAAATATTGCTACAAACTTTTAACATCGCAAACATAGTTGATGATTCGTGAAAGTCTTCAGAGTGAATTTCACGCTACATTTCTTGGACAAACTAATGATTAAAATATTTACTTACGTGAACTCTGGCAAAAAGTCATTAATTTAAGTGTCATTTTCAAAGGCAGTTAATAATATTAGATAATACGTTAGTGTAAAGCGAAAATTAATTTAAGCGTGTTACGATTTTTTATATATCCATAATGAAGCCAGCAAGCCACACTTTAAATATCTTTGTAAAATTACTTTTAGAAGCCCATTTTTATAATTACTACTGTAAATTTTGAACCAAATTTTATTTTTTATATTTAGAGATTCTTAAAAGAAATATTAAGTTCTACTCTACATCATTTTGTTTCTTAATACGAGTAATTCGTATATAAATCATCTTACAAAATATGAAATAATTCAAACATTAAATAATTACTTAAGTTTAATTAAATGTTTAAAACAGCTTTTAAAATAAGAGGTATATATATATCTTTTCAATTAAGGCTAAAATTAAATTTGAAACGAAATGAAACTTAATTAAATCTGATATTAAAACATAATCGAATTTCAGAAAAGTTTTTTCTGTGAAGAAATGGGGATATCATTAAATGTAACAAAATATTTTTTATTATAAAAAGGAATGGAATATTTTATTCCATTAAAAATATATATATAAGCTGAAAATGA
Organism: Maratus speciosus; assembly: GCA_963932465.1. NCBI lineage: Eukaryota > Metazoa > Arthropoda > Arachnida > Araneae > Salticidae > Maratus > Maratus speciosus. Next base: position 66,366,284 of record OZ010789.1, read on the forward strand.
TGTTATTTTAAAATGACTTAAATCTTTAATGAAGTATGGTTATTAACTTTAACGTTTGAAAATCTGATTAAAAATATATTAATGTTGGGACCAGTATTACCAGATTAGGGACTTTTTAAATTCAGATTATTTGACTGACACAACTTTTTTAAAATAGTATATTTCGCTTTATTTTTCAGAACTTTTAGTCTATTTTTAAATAGGTCGAATATTTCTGTTTCAGAAAAGTGGTGACAATAACAAATATGGGGGCAAAAAATTCCCTAATTTAGCTATACTGGTTGGCACCGTATTTTCCCTTACAGTTAACGAATTAAAAGACTTTTATAATAAAAGTTTGAAATTTATACTGATTTTTAAAAACTTTCCAACGTAGTGAAATGTGATTATGACTTCGGTGTGTCGTACTCTAAATCCGGTAAATATACACGAATTGACATGTAATTGATATATGTTATTGAGGTTTATAATAGCATGATTGTTATCGAAAATAAAATGTGTAGCATTTATATAGTTTGTTTAGAACGACACTTAGAAGAACATTACGTCAATAAGAAAAAAATGTTTGTAATGATTTTGATGATTTTACACTATTTAAAACATAATGAAATTATTCTGCATTTTTGAGGTGCACTAAAATATGCTTCCTGTTGAATATGGAATACAAAGCATTCATAATAAATTTACACGGTCATACAAAAGAATTTCGTTACTTATGTAATTACTTATGTATTACTTATGTATGTATGTAGTCCATTAAATAATGATGTTATACTATTTCAAAATCTACCAATGTTGAGCTGTTTGAGGAAATTTGCCGAACTATCATTAAAATTTTAGTGAATTCTAAAGGATATTCGCTGTTTTAGCCCAGTACTAACTTTCATCTGTCTGAATAAATATTCAAAGTTTCAAAAACATATCAAGTAGAAAGTAGATTCCATTAGAAATATCGTGTGTCCATAAAATAATGGTATTTTATAACATTTTAATTTAGATTATTTACAACAAATTATATATCGAATTGGAGGTAAGTTAACATTTTTTTCTTCCAGATGTTCAATACGTTGACTTTTAGTTATGCAGCACACATCCATCCTATTCATCCAATTCATCCCACAATTCGGTTAACAGGTCCGGAGTAATGGAAGCAATGACCTCTTCAATTCTGTGTCTCTCAACTCTGGCAAGCTATTAGTTTGCAGCGGAACGTAGACACGTACTTTTATAAAGCCCCAAAGGGAAAAAAACGCATGGCTGTAAAGATTTTTAAATCGTCAGCTCAGCAATAACGCTTTACTATCAGATGTCGCCATTTTGCATATGTGGCAAAGGAAGCGGGCAAATTACATTAGCAGTACTCGTGCATGCGCTTATCTACAACTGTTTTTTTACTCTTTATTTGGGACATTCAACCAACACTCTACAACTCTTATAATAGACACTATTAAATTTTATAACAGGGGAATTCTTTTAAGGACATCTTATATTACATTTATCTATCAACCGTTAGAGGTCATAGTAAATTTCTGATGCACGAGTAATGTCTCTGAAATGAGACACCCACATGCTGAATATAGTGGACTTAAAATTTAATATAGTCTCAAAAATATAGCTTGAAAATTCTGAAAATTATCGTCAATAGAATAAGCTCAAAATCAGTTGTTACCAAAAGGAAGCAAAATGATTAAGAGCTGTATCCAAATATCACTTGATTAGTGCCAAGATAGCGTACACAATATTGCTCGTACTATCATTTTTAGATACAACCCCTCATATTTTCCCTTCCTTTTGGGAACAACGGATTTCGAGCTTATTCTATAATACTTACGCTTATCATTTGAGCTACGATAATTTTCAGAATTTTCAAGCTATGTTTTTGAGAGTTTCACAGAATGTGCTCGATACATTTAGCTAATACATTATGCACATTATATTTTGATTGCATTCGCGCGTGCGCAGTGAAGAATGTTTTAGTAAACCTGCTCATTTTTCATCCAATTTGTAGTATTTTTTAATTATGATTGCAGGGTTTTGTGTACTATATTGTTTGTCCTATTTCTGAAAGGAACATCCTTTTATATTAAGAACTCTGCAAATTATAAGCAAAAAACTTGGCATTATCTGGGACCCTTTTTATAAGAACCTTAATTTCACTACTAATATACATGCTATCCTTATAAAAATGAACAAAGTCTATTACAATAAGCCTCTTAATCATGTTCGACAGTTTGAATGATTTTGCTGCATTTAGTTTTACAGGGTTATTCAAAAGATATTCATTATTTTTCGATTTCTTGGCGGTCCTCTATGGGGTTTCGGAAACAAATCTTCTCGGAAATGTATGAACAATACTATTCTGTTTACACACCTGAAGTTTCACGATAATTCCTCATGTATTTTTCTAGGTATTTATCAAAACGTCTAAAATAGCAAGTGACCTATCATCATTGGCCATATAGTGTATTCACCACCCCTTTGCCTTCTCCAGCATATAATTTTTTAAATCTTTTTTAAATATTATAATATATTTACTGTCATAATCATTTTTTGTGGTAACCAAAAATAAATAATCATCTTAATTAATGTTTCTTCTTCTACCGAAACTTCTACATCCCATTTTTTTGTCTCCGAAATCGCTTTAAATTTATTTATCTTAGATAAAATTTACCCTATTAATTACGTTTTATTACTAAAGGTAAATAAGCAGCAAATCAGCTAATTTCGGTTGTGGTGGTGATAGGAGAAATTTAAAAAATATCTCTTATATTAGACTATTACTGTATGAAGAATTTGGTGTTCAAAATTTTTATAGAACAATCCATTTACAATCCATTTCTAGCATACAATTGATAAAGCAATCTACCATATGGTTTTCATGAACGTTGAACGCTTCTCTTTTTAATGACCATATTAAATGTTTAATTTTACTATTAGAATGGTTTATATTCTTTTAAAGATAAGATTTATTACAAGGGAACCATTTTTAATTAATCTCGCACATGGCATTGAGAAATGGAGCACTTTGTAGCCCTATATGACAAAGTTAGAGAACAGATAAAATTACAAAAAAAAAGCGAATTATGTCTCCAAATATAGTGCTGCCAAATCAATCCAAGCCACTATTCACACATAGAGAGACGACTGTGACATTCGGCCAGGATTGGTGGAAAAAAATCTGGGGTAACGAATAAAGCTAATTTTGGGCAGCTAAAAATGTAATTAAAATGTTGTAAGTTTTTTTTTTTTCAAAATAAAATTCCTAGATTCTTGAAGGAATTTTTAATCTTTTTTAATCTATTTAATCTCTTTTATCTATTCTTATTATTAACAAATTTGTATTTTAAAGTATTAAAAGAAAAGAAAAAAACATGTCTGTGTTAGTAACATGGTACGTTGTGTATTTTTGAAAGTTATGCTGATATAAAATCAATAAATATGATTTTTGCAGACAAATTTTATCGTTCCTCTAACTTTGACCTATAGGGCTATAAAATGCACCAGGTCTCAGTACTAGTTGCGAGCTTCATGAAAAGTGGTTCCTTGTTAGAAATCAAGGCTTTTCACTACTCAAAAGAAATGCCGACATTTTATTGTTTTCTCTCTCCATTGATGTGAACGTTATCTATATCTACAGCTGAACCAATGACAGAAATATATTATCATGAATTTCTGATTTAAAATATGTTTTTCTAATCCTATTGAAAATGATTAAATATTTAATAGTCTGATATTATTTACATACTAGTTTATAACTCCTGTCGAAAATGACAAAATGTAGATATGCGTTTCATTTTCAAACATCATGAATATTTTATTATTGAAATGTTTTTATTGTAAAAACCTACGTTTAAAAATGACAAATGATTTCTACTAATTCAAACGATGAGGATATTTTTTTTTTTACTTAATGTTCAATTTCTGAAATAGTTCAAGGATCAATAAAGTCTCTGATTTTAATCTTCAGAATTAATAATTAAAAAATCAGTGAAAATTAAGTCCCAACAATCGTCAGTTGACACAATCATATCGATTTTTCTCTTTAGATTCATGCAAAAATTTCCTTCAAGCTAAGCATAACGTCAGCGCCGCAAACTTTTCAAACTGACTTGATATACGTACCTTTATGCTTAACCACACTATATTCAAATAAAACTATATGTTCTATTTAATTGTATAAAAACTAATAAATTCATAATCCATTAAGATAAAATAAACCCAATTTGCAATATTCTCGTGATGTCCCAATAAATATGAATTGTTATTCGTTTATAAAAATGAAGTACACCTGCATATTTTTTCTACTGAAATTAACTTGCAAATAAACAAATACGTATCTATATATTTTTCATTATTTATCCAAACTGTTTATGCCGTTAAACGAATCGTTAAAGGTTTTAATCAATTAGGTTTCTGTCAGTCGGTTTTCCAAAATGCGTTGGATTTTTTTTTTCTTTTACTTTAAAAATTAGTGACTCACTAAATTTACATTGACTTCTGTAGTGGCATTTACGTTAAACATTTTGAGTTGCACTAGATGATGCTCATTGTAAAATACAGCTTGAATAGCACATATCGTTTATTTACAGGAACATACAAAATAATTCGGCTAGAGTACTGTCAATGAACGATGATTGCTGGATATGCATTTACTTTTTACCCGACTGAAAAGAAGGGTTATGTGTTTCACGCATATCTGGGTATATAGATTTCTTTATTCCCTCGAAACAGCCCCAAGGCTGGATGGATTTTAATGAATGATGTCGCTATCGATTCGTCTTAACCGCCCAATGGTTATAGGATAGGTTTTGTTTTTATAAATTTAAAATGGCGACCGTAAATTACAAAATGGCGGTAGAGACAAAAAAAAAATACGCACCCTATTGAGTGGGCTATCATTGGATAGGTCTTTCAAAATGAAGACGATGTTTCATCGACTATTTTACAGTTGGAAGCTCCGTTTAAATATTACACAACCTGGAAGTAGTGTAGGTAGGATCTCTAGCTTTACTGCAACTCTAACCATCATAGACATCTATAGGCCTCATCAAAACAGTGTTTATAGACAGGAACTAACAATTAAACGCAACTTAAAAGTCATCAATACAAGTAAATAAAAAAATAGGTATGTAATAAAAAAAAATAGTTTCACATTGGTGAGAAATAATTAATTAGTTCGCTTTTTACGCAGTCGGGTTTTTTGATTTTTTAAATTTAATTTTTATGTAATATATGTTTTAAAGTTTAACACTAGAACGGCGGCAAGGGGTCATTTTGACCCTTGCCAAATGAATACATATTGATTCGAACCAGAAAACTTTTTATAATATAAGAGTAATATATGCTACACAAAAATAAATTAAATAAATAAATTAAATAGTTTTAAATAAAAATTCTGATGTGAAATATTTTTATAAAACTTGAATAAAATTTCCCGCCGTTCTAGTGTTAACTAATCTTTTGCATATTATATGCTGTGTATAAATTCTATTATTATTATTATTATTTTTATTATTACTATACCGCAGACCAGCCCCCTACTTGCCGGGCAATATGCCTGTCTTAACGAGTTTTGTAACTGGCGGAAGTTGGAAGTCGCTTTATCGCCTCATGTGGAGATCTACCTGATTGTATCTTTGCTTTTGTGATTGTATTTTATCTCTTTTGTTTGAGCAGTTAGGCCGCTAGTGGTTCATATATAGGGGAAGTTTTTTATGACCACCCTGTATATCTATGTTTATGCGACACTTCTTTGATACAAATTGGTGAAAATATGTACAAAGAAACTTTATTTTGATATTTAAAATTCCAGCTTCATGAAGTACGTTTTTATTTCATTTTTAACTTTACTTTTTTTATTCCAACAAAATAAAAGTAATTAAAACAGCACAGTATGTAAAATATGCAAAAATGCAGAAAATATATTAAAATATCATAAAGCTTCAAAACTGAAAAATACCTCTTCATGATAATAAAACTGAGATATGTAAGTTTAGTAGTTTGGATCATCTTTTTAAATATTGAAAATTGCAATGACTATAAATATATATAAACTGCAAATATTACCTGAGTGTGTTATTAATGTTATTTAATAATTTTTACGTCATCTTATTTTAAATATACGATTTAAGAGTTTATAAAAATGGAAACTGTATGTAATAAAAATATAAAAATGTTATGAAATCCAATTTTAGAAACGAGGGAGAAATAAGAAAAAAAAAATGTCTGAAAAGCTAAAGTAAATAAACAAATTCCTTGAACTCTGAAACTTTTAAATTCCAAGTTTTCTAAAAATGCTACTTTAATGGACATATCTCTAGCAATTTACTTACCTGTCTCTAGCAGATGTTTTAAACGGAAACCTTGAGATATTTGAAATGAAGTTTTAAACTTCTTTCTCTTTATAAAGGATTAACGCAAACACATGCAAGTTTTAATATTTAAAAGACTTCTTTAAAACCCAAGAATTTTTTAAAGATATTTTTTGTTTTCTCAAGAAGAATAATTAGTATATTTTTTAATTAATACATTTGTTTATAACTGAGAATTACTGAATTTTTCTTAAACTGTATGCATATATAATCCAACATAAGTTTCATGTATATATACGCACACAATCATGCATATACATATGATTATATCTATCTATCTGTCTATATATATAGAGAGAGGGAGAGAGATAAATAGATAGGTAAACTTTTATGAACTATTATTAATATTAATAGAAATTTTTAAATTTTATTGACATATGAATGCTGTATTAGAAAATATTTTTAAAAATACTTGTAATCAAAAAATTATACTTTTGATTGTGGAAAGTGTATTCTCATATATTGTCATTTTACAACGTTCCACCATCAATTTAAATTATCTCTTTTTCTTGGAGAACGAACGCGAACCAAATAAATGTAATCATCCTGATAGCAAAAATATACTGTAACATTTATAACACGTGTAACATTTGTATCTTCAATTTTCAAATATTGACCAGAGCAACTATGATCGTAATGTTCGTAAATCACACAAAATAGCAATGTTTCAAACTATCCTAACATTTGGAAGCATTTTATTCGTGAAAATATTTACCATTTGAAGATACGAAAAATATTTTTCTTGCGATTTATTTTCATTTGTTGATTGATATATACCTAGATTGGTTGAGCTATATGTGCTAAACTATTTCTGTCGCTTACTCGTTTCATAACATTGCCGAAATTGGTGTAATAAACAGTTTATTTTTCAATGAAATTTATTCCAGACCTGGAACCCATTTTACAGATAAATGAAACAAATATATGCGAATTCAAAGTACCGTAATTCATCGTCACGTAATAATATTATTCTTTCAAAAACTATCTGAATAAAATATAGTTTAATATCACATAAACTTAATTACTTAAAATTAAAAATGAAATAGTACATGCATTAAAAAATTTGATTTGCATGATAATTTATTTTCGTTTTCAGGAAGGTGAATCTTTTGAAAAAAGATGCCGCTAACGAAGAAAAATCGGATCGCCATGATTTCGTTGGTTGAGAATGGTACAGTCAATAAAGAAACAGAACGAGCATTCCACTCTTAACTTAATCTGCCTTTTTCTACATAGCCTAAGCTATAAAGAAAGACTAGGCTAAATAGAAAAACATGTGTATATTTTATTTGTCAGCTACTTCTTTTTTGCTCTTTCCAAGCAGCCTGTACAGGGTGATTCATAAATATCAAAACAATAGGCTATCTTCTTAAATATTTCCCCTAGGCACATACTTCCAATTGAAAAGTTTCATAAAAAAGGTGCAAAATTTGACGAGATAAGTTTCAACTCCAGGGGCGTCTATATGAGAAAAAACAAAAATTTAATTTTTATACGGGCCCCGTAGAGTAAAATTCCCAATTAGGAATTTTTTTCTTATCTATTCCTGAATTAAACACAAAAAAATCCATCTCGATATCTTTAAAATTCGCAGAGTTATCAAAATCCAAAATTCGTGATTTACACCATTTTCCCATGCCTCTGAGCGACGAGTTTTTGACTCATTTTGAATGCAAGATAGGGATCAGACACAAATTGTACATTATTAAAAGTCGATATAAGACAGTGCCTCTCCTTTGGACATAAAATAGGCAGCGTATAGATTTTTTGTTAAACTTGTTTTCAAAGTATGCTGGTGGTCTGCACTAGAGGTCTGCACGGGTCTAAATATCTAGGTCCGGTCCCGAACCGACCCATAGGGAAAAAAGTTCGGCCCTGCCTGGAAAAAAGTTCAAATCGTAGCCTGGCCCGACCTGGATGAATTTCTACATAGTTTTTTTTTACATCGATATGGTTAAAAGTTGTTTCGTATGGAGAAGTTCTGACCAAAAATACTTATTATATCTTTTCTTTTTTCATGTTTATATTTATTATTTTTAAAGAAGTGCCAAAAGTTGTGATTATTTGTTTTATTAATAAATCTCTATTTATATGTAAATGATTCACTTCTCCTTTAATAACGTTAATCCATATTCCATGTGTTAAGACAATGAAAAATGCTATAATGTAAAATCTTTTAAGATGGAATCACATAGGAAATAAAAAAAAAAAGCGTTATAGACAAGTTCCCTTCTTAGAAGTTGTAAATGTAGTCTATTTTTTCTCAGGTATTATTATATTCATTTTCCATTGATCAACAGATTTTTCCGTTTAAGAAAGGATTCCGTCATAGGCAGATTTTTTTCAATAGTTTTACTGCATTTTAAATGTTTTGCCTTAAAATCTACTATTCTTTAAAAATATGAATTTTAATATTTTATTGTAAAATAATGGCCATTTAAAAATATATGCATTTCTTGTAAAGGTTTTTGGGCTGAGCCAAATTTTAGTTATTTTTGCACGGGTTAGGTCAGTCAGAGATAATGATTTTAATATGGGTTGTCTTGAGACCGGGACTGACAATTTCGCCCAGGGGAGACCTAGGAGTAAGGAAGCCAGTCCCGGTTCGGTATAACCAGTGGCCGAGAGGTTCTGCTCTGATGCTGGGTTCGAACCCAATCGTGTCCTTTGGCCCAATCGTTCGGAGTTTTCAGTGGTTTTCTTCGAACCTTGGATATCCTTGCGCAAATACTGGTTAGGTTCCCTCAGAAAGATCTCCACGGAAGGTACCCCCCGTTTCGGGCCCACATAACTCGTATAGCTAATTGGCCATCATAAATCACACCAACACCCGCTTCGGTATGAAAAAATATGATCGGCCCGGTCTGGCCGAGTCTTCAGAAAAAAGTCGCCAATCCCGGGTCTGGCCCGGCCCCAGTATACAGACTTTTTTATCGGCCTCGCCGGGGTGATAAAAAGCCTGAATTTGTAAGGGCTAAAGTTATGAAAAACTCTTAATCGGCATGTTTGAAAAAGCATTGTTTCAAATTCTACATTAAACATTTATTTATGGACATTTAAGTAGTACAAAAAGGTGGTGGAAAGGGTTAAACTGAAAGAGTTAAACTGAATCGGAAGTTTAAGCTACCGAAAGAAGTGACTTTTTCACGTGCAATTTTTTAAAATGCATTTAAATATTTTATTAGGAGCCAATCAATGTTTAAAACTTTAAATGCGTTTTTCTGCATGATGCTTTTTTAATCGTAAATTAAAAAGGTGCAAACTTGGAACATGTCTTTTTTGATTATTTTACATTAATTTTGTCTCGGCAGATTGAAAAAAAATTACTTTTGAAAATATGATTTTTTTAAAAATAAGTTACATATTTTTAAGCAAATATTTTTAATATTTTTAAAATTAAAACTAAAAAAATTCCTGAAACAAAACTAAAACTATACTTTCCTCTTTAATTAAATAAAAAAAAATTGAAATCGGATGAATAATGTTTCGAGTTATAAAGATTTTAAATTAAATCCGCTTAAAAAAATACTAAACATTTAAATTTTTAAAAAAACTTTATGCGAAATATTGGGATGTGATTTTGTTTGCAAATTATACGGTTAATCATCACAAAGAAAGAAAAAAAATCTAAATTCTAGCTCAACAAATATACTTTTTACATGTTTCCTAGAACTCTTAAATTAACATTGTTTCTTCGATTGCACGCATTTCAATTTGTGTCTAATCCTTTAAAACCTGATGAATTATTTAAACGGCCATAACTCTGTGAGTTTTTCAGATATGAAGATGCAATTTTTTGTGCTTAATTCAGGAATGGATAAGGAAAGTTTTCTTGATTGGAATTGGCCGTACAAAAATTTAATTTTCGTATTTTTTTCAAATTTTTGCAACTTATGTCATTAAATTTTGCACCTTTTTTATAAAACTTTGCAATTGGAAGTATGGGTCTAGGGGCAATATTTAAGGAAATAGCCTATTGTTTCGATATTTATGAATCACCCTGTATAACGCCAAGTTACTTTAAAAGGTATCCATTTTATTTGTAAAATTATCCCGATTTCCCTTTCAGATACGTTTCAATGAGTTACCCAATTTTAATGATAAAACATTCAAAATATGAAGATGAGTCAGACTTTATTGCTAATTCGGGACTGTGTGTTTGAAAAAGATGTTACTTTAAATAACTTTGATAAAATACAAAAGGGTGGACAAGTTAAGGCAAAAATAAGCTAATTTTTTTTTTCGAAATCGATTTTGGCATAGTACGCAAAAGTTGTGTAATGGGACAGTTAGAACTCACAAAATGTTTTTTTCGATGTTGCTCAATATTTAGCCGCTCCCCTCTGACAATGAGAAACAGAAAAAAAGAGAAAAAATGCTTTTTGCGAAAAAATATATTTTTAAAAGTAGTCGACATTTTTTACTGGCATACAATGAAAATGTTACACAATGTGTCAGTTATAACACAGAACAAATATTATCAATTTCTCTTAATATTTACCCGCGCCCCTTTGACATTAAAAACTGGGGAAAAGTATAAATATATCGGATGTTCTAAAAACCCGTTGTAGGAAAACTACTTTTGGAAATTAGTATTGACATTAATTTATTAATTAAATAGTACTATAAATAATAATAATTCTACAATTAATGTGTAATTTAACTTTTTATTCATTTTTTTAGAAAATTAATATTAGCATAATTTTTTATCACGCAGACAGAATACAGATTAGATCAAAAATCTACAAATTTGAAATGTATTTAATAATACCTGATGCAAATAGAATATTAGGTTTTAGAATAAAATTGTCCCTTATTGTCGAATGTTGGAAATTCCTTCCTTGCTTGAAGCTTGGCACGGATATATCCATCTATTGCAGTGTCACCACAAACTTTCATTGCAGCTTCTGTAATTAGTTTAACACATCGTTCAACAGATTGCGTGTGACATGGAAATTCCTTAACAGTTAGTACTGAAAACTGTTTTTCTTTGCGCATATCTTTCAAGTCTTTGTCCTTTATATGAATTGTAAGAGGTGACTCTGTTATAACAGTGTTTGACCAATCAAATGTATCAATATAATCGGCGCTTGAAAAAACGCAATCCACCCAAGTTCTTCATATTCTTATCTCGGGCGCTGAGAATGCGCCTAATTGCTAATTCACGGATGTGTTTTCTAGTCGGGAGGAACAAAATATGCATTGTTTGACATTACTTAGAAAATAATTTGCTTAACAGTATCTGGAAGCTGCCTGGCAAGGGAAATCATTTTCCCGAAATGTTGGGCAAAAAAGGCAGATCAATTTCATTTTTATATCAAACCACATTGGAGCATACACCAGCATTATATACTTCACGAGTACTAAAAGACTTTGTGACGGTCTTGGAGTGCTAATGTTTAACCGTAACAAATTGTTTGCAGTCGAGCATGACAGAGTTTACATGGGTTATTAATAGAAGGGCGAATACCATATTTTATGGCAAGACAGATGCGGTACAAATATTGTTGCTCAGTACTTAGCTTTTGGATAACTTTCAGATCCATAGGCCGAAGAGTACAGTGAGTTTGATAAAAATTGACCACTGGATTTTTCTCCCAATTGTTTAGAAGCAATCCAATAGGTCCAGAATATGAATACGGTCTATGTCTGCTACCGTCCATTTCCAGAATAATATACCTTAGTGGCAACTCATTAGTATGTAACATACATATATTCCATTGTAATCGTCTTCCAATGCATGTCTCAAGCAAACGCATTTCTCCGCCTTTCCATATAACTGATAGGTTCTGCAAGCTCGTGTTATAAGTTTTTGTAAATGTGATAATACCTTGAGCTATTTGTTTTGAATTTTCGCCAGCAGTTAACGATATATGACCTATATACTTTCTGCCTGATTCCTCTATTACAAATTCCACTACATGCGCTTCTACATGAGATTCTACATGCGCTTCTACATGAGATTCTACATGCGCTTCTGATGTTAATTTTTGATGACCAGATATTTGTTCAAATGTATCATCTTTGCGCCCATGAAAATGCAAACTGTTAAGAGGTGTCACTTCAATTAAATAATTCCCTTAGTTGTTCCCTTGTTTCTATATTTTCCATCTCACTTTGTTTTTATCAACTTTATAAGTTTGTTTCTCCGGAGAAAATAACTCGAAACCTGCCAGTATTGCTGTAATAATTTTGGCCACTGCTCTATTTGAGGTTTGTTGTTAACAAATGCACTTGAAATTTATAGATTTTGTTCTGATCTGTATTCTGTATGTGTGCAATTCATTAAAAATATGCTTAATTAAAATTAATATGAAAAATACTAATGTCAATACCAAATTCGAAAAATAATTTTCATAGCACAGTTTTTTAAAAAATCCAATATATTTTCCTTTTTCTCTAGTTTTTAATGTCAGAGGGGTGCGGTTAAATACTGATAGAAATTGATAAAAGGCTTTGTAGGTTCTATCTGACTCATTATGTAACATTTACACTATATGCTAGTAAAAATTAAAAAAAAAATCAAAATATATTTTATCACAAAAAAAAAAAGATTTTTCTCTTTTTTTTCCTGTTTTTCAATGTTAGAGGGGCGCGATTAAATATTGAGCAATATTGATGAAACTTTTTGTGAGTTCTAACTAACCCATTACAGAACTTTTGCGTACTATGCCAAAATCAATTTCCAAAAAAAAATTTTTAGGCCCACCCTAATAGACTCCTTGCAACGAATCTAAAAAAGAAATCGGGCTGATTGACAAACCAAGTAGTAATTTTTTAATAAACTTGGCGTTACATAAGTTGTTGGTAAAGAGCTTATAAACGCCAAGAAAAAAATATTATATTGATTAGAAAATGACATATAATTCTACAGTTTGCGTAGCCCTTTGCAAATACTTTAGGCTCTTTAGTAAGACCAGAATTAAATTAAAGTTGCAGCATTCGTTAAATTATTTTACCAAACGTACCACACTTCGTGTAACGCGTACATTCAATAAAACGCACAGAACGCAGATAATTCATAACAACGTGGCAAAAATTATCATGAAATTCAAAAGGGGAGATTCTATTGCCGATACAAGCAGATCTCAAAGACCAATGGTGGCAACAAATGAAGATACGTTAACTCTGGTAATTCAACGGTGGCTAAGAGTTCAACAGAAGGGATTCGGTGTCTCTCTATAAAAATCAAAGTCAGCCAAATCGGTGTCATTTGGATTTTGCTGCCTAACAAGTGGTACAAGTACAAGACATGATACCATTTGTACGCATAAAATAAACATTAGTCATTGATTTTAACATTTATATTTAGACTTATAGCCACCCTGTAAATTATTAAAAAACATATGCTTGTAAGTGACGTAAATCATTACATACAACGTAAATCATCACATGAAAAGTTACATTGACCAAAACATTAAATATATATTTTTTAAACTTTTGTAACTTCTGAACAGCGTGCAATTTCAGTGTTTTAATGTCGATTAATTAAAAAACGCACTTTCAATTTCCTTAAAAGCTCTGCCTCTATTTACTGATTTTTATGTATGTAATTTTCAAGCTTGAATTTTTGCAAAGTCTATTTCTAGCGCGTGTATCTTGATTATAAAAGATTAGTCCATTTGGACTTAAAACAATAAAAATAGTTCAGCAATGGTTAAGGCTAATACTGCATAACAGAAAGCAACAGTTCATCAATCAGTAAATATATAAATTAATATAAATAAAGCATCAATTTAATAGATATGTTATTAAAATATGTGCACAAACACTGAAATTATCAGAATAAAAAAGGCAGCTGTAAATAGTGAAATCTTTTGCCATATATTCGGCTATTAACTTCTTCCTTGATGCTAGTACGAAAGTACACCTTTTAACAAATTTCAAAATTTCATTTGAATACATATTTGATATTTTGCATATAAAAATGCTTAATGGCCAGTGGTCAATATAAAAACTTTATTCGATGTAAAAAAAAAAACTGTTACAGTTCTTTATTAAAAATATGTTTGCCTACATTATATACACCAAGCAGTATATTCAGTAACCCAAGTAACACGGGTTGCATCATATTCTGGGAAATAGTTTTTCATCAATTAAAATTTCATGCATAACCTATTTCTCTCTATCAATATCTCTAAAGTAAAATGCACTGAAAATTTCAATTTTAAGATACTTGGAAATTTCTTTATTAAATATTGTGCCTTATAAAAAGTTTAAAGTTTACTGCATGTATATTTTTTAAACACTACGAAAAAAATAATGATGACTATATACGTAACATGTTGCAACAGGCATCACGTAATAAAGTGATGTGGCACGGATTTATGTTAAAATAAATACATATATATTTAAAAACTAGACTTCATTTGGCTGGCAGTGGAGTAAAAGAAATTTACTATACTGATAAAATTTACCTTCAACTAATTTTCAATTAAAATTAAATGTAAAATTACTAATGCAAATTTAACTTAAACAATGAAAACTGGCTTCTCAAGATTTCATCCAGGACGGCTTGGCTTTCGAATAATCTACATAGCTGGAAATATTTTACTAGAACACAATTCAACTTTTCAAAAAGGACTCTACTATCTACAAAAAAAAGCTTCCGCAAAGTATTTTATTGAACTACAGTGAAGCTAATTCTTACCAAATGATGAACACTTCCGCTAGCACAAGACACTAATATCCAACCCGTGGCATCAAAGTCAGCTTTCAATCAAAAGCTAAGCCAAGCTAAATTGAAAATTACTAATTCAAACTTAACTTGCACAACGAAAAATGGCTTCTCAAAATTGGAGTTAGGACTGCTTCGATGTTGTAGAATCCACATCTCTGAAAATACTTTACAAGAACATAATTCAACTGTTTTAATTTGGTACTAATGGTAACTAGTTACTATTGGTAACTAACCTGATAATATTGGTCTTGATAATGCAATTTATTGAACTGCAATAAATTTGTTTCTTACCAAGGGGTAAACTCTTCCGCAAACACAAGACAGTGATCTCCAGTCCCTGACACCAAAGTTAGCTAAAGCAGCCTCCTGGGCTAATTCATTAAATTCCGCTTATTTTATTTTCAAATTTACAGTTCCTCGACTGACCACCGCTACATAATTAATATTGATCACTTGTAAAATATAATATTGCATGGAAGCCATTTATTTTTTTTTAATACATAGATATATTTCAAATTTGATTTAAAGAGAGTAATAAGTTATAATTTATTACTCTGTTTCATTTTCACTGTATATCAAAAATATGTAGACGAGACTACTTACTTCTTATAGTAATAATATAAACATCCTTAACAAGCAGAAAAGAATTTGTGAAAGGCATCCTGGCAAATCAAATAAATACACTGCAAAAAATCTGTAATTCTATAGATGTAATTTTACATAAATCTCTATGTTTACTAAAGTTTTATCTGTACACTGTACAAAAAAGATGGGTATCTACAAAACTAGTTTTGTAAAGCTACAGAAATCTGCAGCTTTACAAAATAATCTCCTAAAATTACAATAATCTCCTAAAATTACAATAATCATACTGAAATTTCAATAATCATACTAAAATTTTATCTGTAACTTCGGTTGCAGATACATAAAAAGTTCTAGACATCCCAGTTTTCTAAAACCTTCTTAGTAACCTCCAAGATTTTTAGATTTACAGTACAAAAGTACGTCTGTTATATGAATTTTTGTTGTTGCCGTTACATAAAATGTTCTAGGAATCCCATTTTCCTGGAAAATTTTTAGAATCTTAACAGATTTATTTTACAGTGCAAAGGTTCTATAGATATTCTTATTTTTGGTCTTTTCTGAAACTTTAATGGACATTTATGAGGCTAATTCACTTACATAATTTTAGCAAATGTTTCTAGCAGAAATATCAAGTGACTTCGATTGAATTATTTGAATTAATTTTAATCGGGCTACCAAAAGATAAAAAAGGAGGAAAAATAACTTTTTCACAGCAAACATAGTTCTTCACTCTTTTGTCTTATAATTTATTTAACAATTATTTAACTTCTAAAATTTTATAACTTTAAATAAATTACTTTCAAATACATATTTTTTCGTTACACTTTTTTCTTCTCCAGCGCATCGAAATAACATTTCAAAAAGAAACAAAATTAGAAAGAATTGAGTACTTAAAATATGAAAACTCGTATACTCTAAATAATCAAAAATTTCCTAGATATTTAAGTTACTAAAGAACTTTTCAGGATATTTGAATGTTAACAAAGTAAAGTTAATTTACATAAAAAATATGTTTTATAAAACACTGTCATACTTTACTAGCAAGATTTTACTTTTTGCGATATCGGAAGAATATTTAGATTTGAATAACTTTGTTTTTTATTCGTTTGTTGCTCTGCTCAGGGAAAAGCAACAAAAAAGTGATAAAAAATCTTACTTTAGGGATGCCTACGTTTATAAACCACTTTATGCATGATTACGTACAATCTTTACTATAAGCAAAATAAAATGAACATTGCTATTAAAGAGAAACTTTTGAAGTATTGTTTAACTTTGAAAAGAAACAACTTAATTGGTGTTTGAAAACACTCGTGTTTATAATTTTCATTTCCCTTTTTTTTTTTTCAATTACAAGTTCATACAAAGAAAACAAGGCTGATATTTTCGTCATAATAAATATTTAAACTAAAAATAAATTGGAAAAAACAATTTGAAGCAAGTCTATGAGAATATATTTTAAACTAGAAAGAAACATATTTAACATTTCATTTATCTTCAAAATAGTCATCATTATAAAACGTTTTATTTTATTGGGAGGAAATCATTTTTATGACAGAGTGACTCCTTCAGTCTTTTTACTATACACGTACATTAATGAATACATGTTAATGAATGAAGAAATTTTTAAAAATTACATTTTCAAAACTATTATAAATTACAATCGGTCGGTGTAGGTTTCGATAAATTCCTGGCATTGACTAGGTTTGAACCTGGGACCCACTGTATGGAAAATTATATTTTCCATACAGTGCATACCATTCCATGTGTTCCATGCAGTATTTTCAGCAATCGTGGTCCATAAACAAGATTTTTCATGTGACTCCAGAAGAAGAAAAATACATAGCGGAAGATCCGGGGATCTTGGTGATCATATGAATTAGAGTAAAGTATCATTACCAGCACGACCAATCCAGCGTCGAGGGACAGAAACAAAATAGGAATGAATTTCTTTATTTTCAGATGCCACTATGTGTACTAGTTTGGAAAATATAAATTTTTAACCTCCAATCAGTCATTGATGCTTACTCTGTATTTAAAAAAATATGTGCAAAGTAAAGATGATAAAAAAAAATCCTCAAATAAATAAAACCGCAGAAGTGTAATTTGTTTTTGGGAGATGCATAGCAATATTTTTGCCTACAAGTAACAGCGTTATAATTCCTTTTCCTAATCTTTTAGGAGAAATGAGATGAAAATTCTTTTCTGCATTGGCAGTTTATAGTTGGTAATTTTTTTAATTCCATATCTTTCAAATAAGTTGATAAAATGCGTGTTAGAAACAGTAACTTGAAGTGAAAACTAAAGACACTTTCTAGGTTATTAGCTTATTTCAATGATATTTATCAATTATAACCTTGCTATCAACATTAATTTAATTTGTTTATTCGTAGACGTTTTCCAACGGGTTTTAAAAGGGTTAAAGGGATCCAAAGAAGTTTAATTCTCAATGACAAATTATATTACTTTTACATAAAACTCGATAATCTTACAGCATAAATTTCTAAAGCGGTTATAGCAATCATTATTTACTGGCTTTTATTGTTACGTTTCATTTTTACCGCTTAGAGTCAGTTTTGCAGTTTTGTTTTGTTTTGAAAAACACATTGTCATTTAACTGTTTTTTTTTTCCTCAGCAAACATTTAAGTTTAACTAACGTTTCATCTTAAGAAATATTGTTTTGTCAATAAAGTAAAAAAATAGCCATTAATTAATCTTCATAATTTTTAGGAAATGTGCATACTCTTAAAATGTCTAAAGTAACAAATAATTTTAAAGTCACTGAATAATTTACATAATCTTTTGTCGAAGTAAATGAAAAAAAAAAAATTAGGATGGTCCATCTGTAATATCTTTCTTATTCTTCTTTTTCTAATATGGATATATTGCATCGGAATGAGCATATTACTTTACAAACATTTATATATTATTATACTTTTCATATTACAAAACTTTTAGTTAAATATTAAACATAATATGCACAGAATTGCAATACCATGTTTAGATGAGCATATATACAGGTAAGTTCACTAAGACGATTTGCTATTTTATTTATTGCATTAAAAATATAGGCTTTACAGTTAATGCTAATTATAAATGTACTACAAATGGTTATAACAGAATTGCTACGTTTGGAAAAACACGTCTTTAAAAAAGCCACGTTTTCTCCATACGTGACATTGTACAGTCGTGGGGGAAAAAAGTAAACACACCCTACTAACTCCTCATCAAATTATCGTAGAAGAAGGTTACTGGTACTGAACGATTGGAAATAAAGACTACTTTTAAATTGTGTATATAAAATTTGCTTAGGGGGCTACATATTAAAACGAATCCAAACTTCATATTTTTCAATGATAAATTTAACAATTTTAACAAAATATTTCAAATCTTCGGTTCAAACTACGCCCAGATACCAAATTTCAAGTAATTTGAATGATAAGTTTTTGAATTATAAACATTCAAAATTTAGCGCTTCTAGTGTTAAATTAAATTTTCATATTTTTACTAATATCTTTTGAAATTATACTCCTAATGTGCTAATTTTTTATGTAGCGATAATACTAAAATACCCAAACATAAATACGTTGAATTTGCAATTTTTATAATTTTATGATATGAATTATGAATTATGAAAGTAATATTCGAAAAAAATATGAATTGCAACCTGCATGTTATTTGATGGATTTAGATTTAAGTCCTGCTTCATGGAAATCCAAAATTTCACAGTTTTCTTCCAAGTAGTTTTCAAATTATGCCAAAAAACGGCAAAATGATGTTTTAAGGGGCCGTCTATGATAGCAGTGACTAGATGTTTTGAAATTTTTTATGCTATCCTGTAATCTAGCAGGCGCTTAAGAAGCCTTGATCAAGAAGGGAGCTCTCTTGATTAACAGTACCGAAATTCAATTTAGATACAGCCCCTAAAATATGCTGTTTTAAAAATAATTAATTTCTCGGAAATGTATCGCACGATTTGCATAAACATTTGTTTATAGACCAATTGAAGGGTGTAGAATTCATTTATGCTGACATAATTGTGTACTGCTATTAAGAAAAGCAAAATTATGGTTCGTTTTAATATGTATATGGCCCCTTAAGAAAATTTTATATACAACATTTGAAAGTAGACATTATTACCAATCGTGTGGTACCTGTAACTTTCTTCTACGATAAATTTTGCAGAGTTAGTAAGGGTTGTTTTCTTTATTTTCCACGGCTGTACATGAAGAGAGAAGAAGTGTTAATTACTAAAAAATTCAGTGGTGTATTTTTCATGCGCAAGAGAATATTAAAAATATGTAATGTCGTTAGAACAATAAATAAACAGTAGATCTAAAATTTTTAATAAAGTGTAGAAATTAAAGTCCTATGCAAACCTACTAATTTCAAGAACGACGATATCTATAGCCATAAACATAGTTTCTAGTAAAGGGGCAATGCACTATGTGATGAACCCGCCCGCATACTAAGCATATAGCAAAAAAACAGCGAAGTTAGCGTTCCCATCTTGGAAACAATATGAAAAAGGAAAAAATTTACATATCTTCCATTTTGTATGAAACATTTTTTCATACAAAAAGAACTGTATGAGAAGACCTGAAATATAAGTATTTTATATCCAATCACCACTTGAATATGCCACTAGTAATATGAGCATTAGAAGTGTGGCTTATTAAGTTTAACAGAATTATTTTATTTGTAAATAAATCATATAAGTTGTAATTTTCCAACTGAATAAAAAAGTGTCAAGATTAAGATCTGAACCAAGGATCGCTGGCTTAAAGGAAAGAGGAATCTTCAAAATCAATTTTTTATTTTTTGTAAATTTCACTTTATATATTATTATTTATATACGTTATGGATTACATTTATCACAAAAGAAAATAAAAGAAGTTTTTTTGAGAAAAAAAGGAATTTTCCGTAAAATTTTAGAAATTAAATATTCCGTTTATTATATAGTCAATGAAAATCCTCAAATTTTGAGCCTGAAAATTTCAAAAAAATTAGAAAATATTTTTCTTTCTTACTTTTATAATCAAATATATAAAATTCGCTGCACAGTTTTATATATGTTACCGGCCAAACCCGATTTTAGGCCAAACTAGATTGGTCTAGGCCAAACTAGTTTATCCTAACGCCCATAGGATAAACTAGTTTTTCGTAGGCTAAACTAGTTTAGCCTAACACTCATAGCATAAACTAGTTTAGCCTACTATTCATTAGTCTGAACTAGATTATCCTAGGCCAATTCAATTTGGCGAGCATTTATTGATCCCAAAGACGGCTTCGGCGCCAACATTCTAGTTTATCCTAGTCCAATTCAATTTGACGTGCTTTAATTGATGCCAACCAGTGTTAAGCACGCTCCCAAAAAGAAAAAAAAAAGAAAAGAAAAAGGAAAAGAACGAAAAAAAAAAAGAAAGAAAGAAATAGAACGAACTCATTCAAACTCTAATTCAGTTTCTTAAAAATGAGTCAAGTTCACACTCAAATTCAAAAATTTCCAAACGAATCCGTTCAACTCGAACACATCTATGGAAGTGACCGAAGTTCACTAAAAACTCTTTTTTTTATTTTATATTTTTTAAATATAATAGAAGTTTAGCCTTCAAATTTACAAAATTTTGTGAACTAGTGTTTTAGTTAATCGATGTAAGGGTCTTTACGGTCCCGCCTAATTTTCCTTCCCGACACTCGGTTCGGCTTGGTTTGGGGATTACTTTTTTCCAGAGGTTCGGAACGATATGGACTGGGACTCAATTTTTTTTTCGGCTTGATTAGGGACTGGACTGCATTCTCCTTGAGGTTTCCATTACCAGAAATTTCCAGTCCAATTTCCAACCCAGATCATATGAAAATCATTTGGACCGGCAGGATCTCTGGTCTGTTCAGTAAAAATATCAGAATTATTTGGGCAGAGCCTTTTTTTTTTTTTTTTTTTTTTTTTTTTTTTTTTTAATGCACCTATATTTAAACTGCTATTATTCCACGATTAAAATTTATATATTTTTTAGTCCCGATATGCTATTTCTTTCGGCCAGCAATAAAACTGTCGTCTCTAAAAAACAACGTTCCGTTGTATAACCCAGCCGTAAAAAAAGCAGATGTATCAATGTACGGCTAAATACCCTACTACTCAAAAAAAGAAATATGTTGATCTATGTAAAATGAGGATATTAGTACTTTTAAAAAGAATATAATGAATTTATAATAGAGAAGAACTTTCTAATAAGGGAACCTGCCTATAACGGATTTTTCTTCTTTACTATGCAATTCCGTCTTAGAAGAATTTATTGTATAGAGTTTTTTAAATTTTTAAATCTCCAAGCCATAGAATGAGGATTAACGATAGTAATGATTCTATTGTAAACTATATTGATTTTTTAATGAATCTCTGTTTGTATGTAAATATCTGAATAATTACTAATACCATTAATTTTTTACACGGCTTGAAAAACTTGAAAATCTGAAAAAAATTATATTGAAAAACCTTCTAAGACGGAATCACATAGAAGAGAAAAAAACTTCGTTATAGTTAAGTTCCTTTTTTAGCAGGTCCGTCGTCTCTAGCAAATGTATTATGTTTTTTTTTTTTTTTTTCAAACGGTTTATTATATCCAATTTGAACCGATAAAAAAAAAAAAAAAATCCGCTTAAAACATGATTTCGTCACACACAGATTCTTTAACAAGTTTTACAGTTCTGTATCCCATCCGTATAAATGGATATTTACTATTTTTTAAAGAGAATTTTAATTGTGGAATAACGGTGGCTTAAAAATATATGTGTTTAAAGTCAAACTGGGACCGGGACTTCGCCGGATTTTGTAAAATTCCAGATATCTGAAGGGATATCAAATGAACTTCTGATATTCTTAATGGTGCATTTATTCATAATTAATTCAAAGCCAAGTGATATTTACATGAGAAAAGAAAATCGATGTTTTTTTTTTTTAAATATTTATTTTTTATCACATAAATATCCCATGGATTTGAATTATTTATGAATAAATGCACCATTAAGAATATCAGAATTACATTTGATATTCTTTCAAAAATCTGGAATTTTCAAAAAGTTATACTGTACATAATCACTCCTCTAAATTCTTCCTCTCATAAATTTTATGATAACCTCTCATCCACTTTTTCGGTCCTCCAGCACACAATATGTCAAATGGAACATATTTTGTAACTACCGGCGGCGGTAAAATGGGGAATATAGGAGGCAGTATCCCACTCCCCATCGAATAAAATATATTATACAGGGGTGACGGCAATGCTACTTTACACAAGATTGGCGCCGTTGTGGTAGTTGGGTTCAATAAAAGCACGTCAAATTGCATTGGCCTAGGATAAACAAGAGGTTGGCGCCGAAGCGGTCTTTGGGATCAATAAAAACACGCCAAATTGAATTGGCCTAGGATAAACTAGATCGGACTAGGATAAACTAGTTTGGACCAATGAATAACAGGCTAAACTAGTTTATCCTATGAGCGTTAGGACAAACTAGTTTGTCCTAGGAAAACAAGTTTATCCTATGGGCGTTAGGATAAACTAGTTGGGCCTAGGAAAAACTAGTTTATCCTATGGGCGTTAGGATAAACTAGTTTGGCCTAGGAAAAACTAGTTTATCCTATGCGCGTTAGGATAAACTAGTTTGGCCTAAAATCGGGTTTGGCCGGTAACATATATAAACCAAATTTATATATAAAAAAATATTGTGGATTTTCATTGATATTCAGTTCGCATGTGGCATTTTGAAAAGGAAATATAAAGGAAAATTGCTTTTTTTTCTCAAAAAAAAATTTTTTTTTTTTGGTGATAAATCTATGCCATAATGCATAGAATGTACACTTGAATAATATTTAAAGTGAAAAATAAAAAAATAGATTTTAAAGGTCCCTCCTCTCCTTAAAATTCCTCTATTAACTCGGATATCCTGGTAAAATCTGGCTAGAAGATTTCAACTAATTTGGGTTTCTTGTAAAATACTGGCAATTAATATTTTGAATGGATGTTAACAATAAATTGCATTTTTCAATAAGGCCAATTATAGTGAGTTTCTATAATTATATATTATTCATTATAAATATGTTTCTCGGATTTTCTCGGATGTACTGATTGATTTTAGTCATCAATTATTGTTCCGACAAATTCTTAGTAGTAACAAAACGTTCAAAACACGTATCTCTATTTACAAATATTTCATTTTAAACATTTCCCCAATTTTTTTTAATTTACAATCTCCATTTAAAATTTGTTCTAAAACAATTTCTAAAAATTTATGAAGAGGGATACAAAATATTATCCACAACAGATGAATACTTTATTTTATGAAACTTTTAGTCTTAGTTAAAATATTGAAAATCTTTTAAAGTTCCTGAAAAGACGAAAGTTTAAAAATTCTTAACATGCTATTTTTCTAAACTTCGTACTACTAGTGTAAAAATGTGGTTATATGTAAAAATTATTGAGAATTAACTTAATGTCGTTTTCATCGCTCTTAATATTTAGTTATGAATTCAAAAATGATAAAGATAATGCGATTCGTTTTTCAAGGAAGAGGGATTTTTAAGCAACTTTTTAACACACGTGTAATATTCTTTCACATGCATTAAACTTCTTCTATATTGGAAAAATAAGTAAATATATTTAGCTTATAGAAGAAGTAGTTTAATCTAAAATTAGATTATTCCGAGATTTTATAACTTTTTACTTTCTTTTTGCCTTCGCTTTACAAATTTAGTCATTTAAAATTAGATTAAGTTTAAATCTTAAATATTCAAAAGTAATATTCAAATGAAAAATATAAATTTCTACTGCAGATGTTAAATATAAATTTATTTTACTCTATTTTTTTGTTAAAAGAGTTGGTGTAGGGCCATTCCACGTAAAATGAGCAAAAATTTAAAAAAAGTCGTGGCCACATAGTAACCGATTTTAATAAAGTTTGATACACAGGTTAAATTCATATTAAAATAGATCTATGCAAAATATCTTCACAAAAAATAATTATTTTAGCAGTTTTCAATATTTTAAAAAATTGTAATAAAGAATGACATGTATGCAATCGTCCAAAGTTGCAAGTTTGAAGTTCTGTATCTCGAAAACTATTTAACAGAAATGATTTTTTTTGTTTTTTGTTTTTTTTTTTTTGCAAAATTGCAACGTCTCAAAAATTATCTTCCTATTTATTGAGTAATAATAACGTAGTAACACCATGATTAACCTTTAATTGGTTGTAAAAATTGAATATTTGTGAATTTTGAGAAAATTAGAAACGTAATAAAAATCAAAGGAATTCAGACACATCTGTGAAATTGATGTCTGGTGTAGTATATTAGTTTCCGTTTATTTCCTTCATCTTAAAAAAAAAAAAAAAAAAAAAAAAAAAAAAAAAAAAAAAAAACTTAGAAACTTTAAAAAAAATTACAAAATCATATATTTTTTCTTTTATAAATGAGCAGAAATATAAATAAAGGAAAGTTCCGACATTAACAATATTGCACAGACATAAAGATCAATAAGTCCATGATATTCTCAAAAAAGTTCAATGGGTTAAAGAAGGTAATATCTGTTACATGCCTCTTTGAATTCGCGATCGTTTTTTAAAATATTGCTCGATTTCAATGTGAAAAAAACGAGTGCTGCAATCTATTTTTTGTATCTGTATTTAGGATTAATACGTATTTTTTTGTCCAAACTGAATCATTTTTTCTACTTTAATTAAATATATTCTTGAGGTAAAAATAAACTGAAAGCAAGAATAAAAGTTTCTATATTAAAAATATACACTTTCATCTATAATATCAAATAAATTAAAATATTTAAAAATCATTGTTTTATTTCTTATCCTAAAAAACTTATTCTTTTAAGATACGAAGAGCAACACTCTTCGTAAAAATTCACTATATTATTTTTTTTCTTTCATATTTTGAGACATTAAATTTCTTATTTATTTCGGATGGTTATCAATACCATTTTTATCTTTTATAAAAATTATTATTCGATATCCCAGAATTTCTTGCAAGTTTTTGCAGGGTTTAATACTTTTCTCCTTTTAGAATTTCCGCTAGAAGTAAAAAGTTCTGTCACTACGTCAAGCTTTTCCCACCATACGCATCCTTTTCATCGAATCGCTAAGCGCGCTTTCTCCTCGTTTCCTCCCTAACTTATACTTCGTTGGCTCTGGCGTAGAACAGACCACCTTTGCACTTTTTGGTGATATTTATACAGCTTACACAGACCTGGAATACAGAATTTGTACGTTTTTGTCTTCTATGATAACCCTATGTCACCGGGAGAGATTTTCTTCAATTCGATATGCTGTCCCTAATATTTTAGCATCCCTAATTATATTTTAAAGACGTGACACGACCCGAATATGGATAAACTAGATAACCCATGGAATTGTGCTCCTATATAAAGATTAATAGGCTATTTAATGGAAATTGCAACTTCTTTTATATTTAATTGGAAACAACTAATGTATTCATCCTGTGGCCTTCCACAGAGACTTTAAATTACGACTTCAACTTAATGATTCTTCGGGTTAGTGATATGTGATGGGTATATGTCACTGATTATTTCGACATGGTCTACCAATACTTGAAAAGTATTGCATTTATATAATACCTTTGAAAATCAATTGAGAACGAACAAGTTCTGTTAACAAAATCTGACAAAAAAATTTAATTATATCATGGCAAATGTGTAATATATGCATCGAAAACCTCATATGAAGTTAAAAAGCTAACATACTCGAACAGTAAATGGAGTGAAGTTCACCGATAACACTCAAGTGACCAATAGCAAATAATAATCCACAGATTTATCACAGGAAAAGTTACAAAACATCATATTAATTAAAACTCACTGTAAAATTCTATTATATAAAAATAAACAAAACATTTCTACAAACATATGAAATCGGATATGACTGAATTAAATATAATCTAAGTATATATCGGAATAACAACTGGAATATGGGTCATTCCACGTAAAATGAGCAAAAATTTTAAAAAAAGTCGCGGCCGTATAGTGACCCATTTTAATAACATTTGATACACAGGTTGAATTCGTATTAAAATAGAGCACTGCAAAATATTGTCCCAAAAAATAAATAATTTTACCAGTTTTAGACATTTAAAAAACTTGTGATAAACAATGATATTTGTGCAATCGTCCAAAGTTGCAAGTTTGAAGTTCCGTATCTTGAAAACTATTTAACAGAAATGAATTTTTTTATAATATTGTGACCTCTGAAAAATTATCTTTCTATTTATTGAGTAATAATAATCTGGTAACACCATAATAAATCTTTAACTGTTTGTAAAAATAAAAAAATTGTGAATTTTGAGAAAATTAGAAACGTTATAAAAATCAATGCATTTCAAAAACATCTGTGAAACTGATGCCTGATGTAGTATTACATATGAAGATCAAATTCCCCAAGTTTGAAAGTTGCCATGTATTTCCTTCATTTTTAAAAAACTTAGAAACTTAAAAAAACATTTACAAAATCATAATTTTTCCTCTTATGTATGAGCAAAAATGTAAATAAAGGAAAGCCCTGACATTAACTATATTGCACAGACATAAAGATCAATAAGTCCATGGTATGCTCAAAAAAATTCAAGATTGCCTTTTGATTCTCAACACAGCTAAAATGGGTTGAACAAGGTAATATCTGTTACATCGCTCTTTGAATTCGCGCTCGTTTCTTAAAATATTACACGATTTCAAGGTGAAAAAAACGAGTGCTGCCATCTATTTTTTTGTATCTGGATTTAGGATTAATATGTAATTTTTGGTCCAATCTGAATCATTTTTTTCTACTTTAATTAAAAATATTCTTGAGGTAAAAATAAACTGAAAGCATGAATAAAAGTTTCCATATTAAAAATATACACTTTCAACTATAATATCAAAAATTTAAAAGATTTAAAAACATTCTCTTAACTTTTGAAGAAGTGATAGAAATATTGCATTTTACCCTCAACATTTTTTACCATTTATTTTTTTCTCATTAAGGAATAAAAAGATAAGAATGAAATTTTCGATATTTAAAATAGACACTTTTAGCTATAAAGCAAAAAAAAGGAAAAAAAGAAAAAAAAAACTTGTCAGAGATCTTCTTCATGCTTAAATAAGCTATAGAAATATTGCATTTTCCATCAAACTTTTTGAAAAATATTTTTTTTCCCATTACGGAATAAAAATACAATTACTAACTTACGCCAATCTGTTACTTATTATTTATTCCTAATTATAAGTAATTTTTAATATAGCCTTTCCAATCCTAAGGCTAATAATCGAAATTGAAATTTTAAGCATCTACAAAGAACCTCGATTTTCCATCCACATTTAATGTAAATTTTAATACTTAAATAAACAATCCTGAAATATATTATTTTACATTTACTCATAAATAGATTTGATCTACTTGTATATTGATTTTCATTAAAATCTCTGACATGTCTGCCACAGCTGATTTGCTCATTTTGCATGGCACCCTGTATTTTAAAACATTTCTATTTTGTCATTAGAATTTTAATTTCCTATAAACTAAACTTTTCTTAATTAAGGAAAGCCTAGTAATAATATGTAAACAAACTTTAAAAAAAATTTAAATATTAAAAATATATATTATGTTTAATTATAAAAGTGGAATGAAAATTCTATGAGATTAGAATTATTGTTAGACACAGTATTTCTTTCCTCATTATCATTATTCTGCAGATGCTGATAATTGCAATTAATAAACTATATGTCTAATTTACAGATAACAACCATATTTAGTTAATTGCTATAGTAGATATATTTCAATTAATATTTTTATAGCAGGATAAACATATCATAAAAAGTGTCATTTAAAAAGTCAAAAAGTCAAAAGTGTCAAAAAGTCATTTAAACATTATTGAACTCATAAGGGGAGTGTTCTTTAACATCTATCTACATTGAAGTAAGTTTAGTTTAATAATATAAAATATATAAGCCATTTAAATTAAATACCTTAGTAAGAACGCTAAGTTATTATTTAACCTCTATTTTATTGAAAACTTATATTAACCTACTGAATTGTTTCTCATACTTGAAAAATAACATTTGTATAATTTCAAAAAATATGCACTTTTGAAGAACTATTCTGTTGTTTGAGAATTAATTTGAAAAATATAATTATCTTTTTAGAATAAACTTTATTTGAAGATTTTTCAATCCCTCTACATATTTTGAACAAACGTAAATAAAGGATTTCAATATTCAAGCTTAAGAATCAAGCTTAAGAATCAACATAAGCAGTAACGATATGAAAAAATGTACTTCTTTGAAAGGGCGGTACAGTGCTGTACATGTGTGATATTTATATAAAGGACGGTAATTTGTATTGAAGTAAATTTGTTATTCTTGATTTGCATTCAAATAAACATTTTTCACCAGAACTTTTAAATCATACTTTTCATAAACATACATTTTCTTTTGAAAGTCTTAAGTAAATTTCCAGTTCATTTTGTGAAAGCTACGCCGGGTTTATATAAACTGTATTATATATTTATTTGAATATACCATATTTTCGTAAGTGATTGCTGTTATTAAAAATTTAGAATAACCAATTTTATGTGCTTTCAAATTATAAATAAACAAGTCTCTGTTCGGCTGTTGAAAAAAAAAAAAAAAAAAAAAAAAAAAAAAAAAAGACAAATGCTTCTTAACCCATAAAGGACGTGATTATTTTTCTTTTTAAAAAGGAAATATTTCATTTCACACCACTTCTTCAGAATAGAAATTTTTATGTTATTTTATCGCGGAGTTTCTGTCATCAAAGAAAGTTGATATTTTATTCACAATTACTGGTGTGGAAATATTAAACGTTTTCGCAGATATGATGTTACTCTAAGGTAACGATATGCTTTAATGGCTTAATCTACGAAAAAATAATAAAACCATACAAGAAAATATAAAATAACCTCCGATCTACACATGATTACGAAAAACATTCCTTTATCTTTAGAAATCCTAGAAAGCCATATATATACATAGATATTTAAAGAAGAATTTATAAAAATAAAGCTTCTTTTGCTGCCGCTGATTTTCGGAAATGTTTCCGAATTGTTTTTATTGTGTAATAATCAGTTTTTTAAACTTGGAATTTTCAACAATCATCAAAAATTGTTTTTTTCAACATGAAATGTGTGTTTATCCGATGCTCTCAATTCAGAAGTAGACATTTTCATATTAAAAAATAAGTTTAAACAGAAACTTAGCAGCATTAATATTAATATTAATATTAATATTATTTTTAAGAAATATATTCGTTTCAGAGATTCCTGAAGATAATGAACGCATTTAGGTATGGAGAATAATTCGAAAGAAGTTATTTTACTTTTTCGTTCGTAAGTTTCGTTCGTTATATTTCACTTTTCTATATTAAGATACATGTGTATTTCTTACAGTGTAACTTAATTTCCGCAGCACCATAATTAATGCCAAACACACATTAATTGATTCCATCTCAGTGTTATCGCTGCTTGTTAATATTTTTTTTTTAATAGCACTAATTTTAAATTTACTTAAACTTAAAAAATGAAATGCAATTGTTTTACATTACAGAATAAGGACATTAAGCCAGTTCACTCACTGCATATAATAAAAGTAAAAAATACTCAAAATCGTGTTCTTCAAAGTAATTTCTTGATGAGATACATAAATAAAATGCGTAATTCATTTACTATAAAGACATAAAAAAACTTGAAAATTCCTTTTATTTTATTTAAGACTCCTGCATTTAAATTCATGAGGTCTTTTGTTAGTTCGGGACAAAAAGAAAATCTAGTTTTATTACACATTCCTATTTTTTTGTACTTATATTTCGAAATAAATCGTCATTTAGAACGTTTTTCCGCTACTTTGCACATTAAATTTCGAATTTTCCCAAAACGTATTTCAGCTGCTATTAATTCACCAAATTTTACAGCAACCAATTTTTCAGCTGAATTTAACTTGCATTTTTCATGTGCAAATGAAAGTCGTTTTGCAATTGACATTGTCAATGCTATAGAAAACACCTGTACGACTAGTACTGGCCATTATAATTTATTTACTAGCTCTATCAATCGCTCGGTACTGTTGCGCTCGCTTAAAAAACGTGTTTTAACTTTTTAAACATTTTTCTCTAGTCGAATTTGTGTTGGTATCACACTATCTACATTGGTTGTCTACAATATGGTAAACAGAAAATTTTTATCGTTTAAGTATTTAAATAAATGTATTTACCGATTTTATTATTTGATTTAGATAAATGAAAAAATAAACATGTCAAAAATCAACTTCAGCATTTTTCTCATCGCAGTGGCCTTCATCTTGGTAGTTGGGAAACAAATGACACTGCAAATGCTTACATCTGATTGTATGAAATGTTGGTAGTTGTGAAAAGCCTGTGAAACAGCTCTATTAGAGCTGTGTCTAAAAAGTTGGGGATAATGCTGTTTGCAGTCACACTGGGTGTTGAAACAATATCTCGCAAAATATCTTCTCAAATCAAGAGTTGGCTCAAAAATTGCTCAAAAAGTTGTGCATCTACAGCTTCTGAAAGCATTTACATCTTAAATGTAATTCTATACTAAATGTTAAGTTTTTAGCCGCAACAGTGTCGCTGAAATCGCAATTTTATAATGTTTTTATTCCTGTACAGCGTTCGGGGTTGTAGCAGTGTAACACCCTAATAACACATAGCCTATGTTTGAGCAGAGAGGGTCACCAGCATTTTGCTGCTATTATTTTTAAATAGGTTTTGAAGTTCCAGATATTAATACCTAAAATCAAAACAAAAATATAAAAACAAGTTTTACTAAGTTAAACAGATAAGAAACGATAAAAAGCATAAATGAATACATTATGAAGAATTTTCAATTAGTTCTTAATTTAACAGCGAGAGTGTTAGCTCCTGTCCAGACATCCGCTTGCCAATGCCAATCACAGTAGCCGGTATATTGTGAAAAGCTCTTGTTAAAGCTACGTATGAGAATAACATATGCCGGTAGGTGAGAAGATTTCTTCGAAGCCTATTGACGCTAATGTTATGGACTTGCCAGAAAGACCAGATTCGGCCGCCTCTAGTTCGTCAGTATTCTCTGGAATCTCTGCTTGGAGTGGAGAAGTTGAGCATATGCCATTTTCTGATATCGATTAGAACTCTCCCACTGTAAACGATTCTCATTTGGTTAGATACTGGAAGAGAACCAAGAGTAAATACTCAGTAAGGATGAAGTTAAGCTTTTTAACACTTTTGGAAGATGGCGCCACAGACGTGATTACGAGCACTTGTACAAACCTCATTCAAAATTTTCGGTGAATCCCGATAGCTATTTAGATCTTTTTCTTAATCTAAAACATGCAATCCCCGAAGATTTGCCGGAGGCAGTGTTTAAATATTATGGAGATGATCAAAACCTCACTCCCGAAGGGTTTGAAATCGATTTGGCGAATTTTGTTCATAACCCTATTCTAAATGAAATTCAAATTCCTGAGAGCAATACAGCAAATTTCGACATCGAAATGTCAGAAGCAGAAAATATCATCTCTACTATCAATAGTAACTCTGAAAATCTCCCAAAAAATCATGAAAATAACTAACTTACTCCAGAAGTTGTGGAAACTCTTAATGTGCCTGCGCAACAAAGGAAAATGTCTTTACAAGACGCATCCATAAAGGGAGCCACAAGACACCTTGACCAATTGTTGTTAAAGTTCCGGCTAATTTAGAAGAAACTATAAAGAAAATTGCCGATGACTGTGATAAAAATTTCTATGTAAAAATAACCGAGAATTGGATGTAGCTTTTTGCAGATTCCTTAGAAATAAAGCAAAAAATAATTGAGTATTTAAAGTCAAACCAATTTAAATTCTATGTAACTCCCGACACCACCTCCTCCCTCTTAAAGTCGTTATCAGAGGCCTTCCAGTGTATATTAACCCAAATGATATTGAAAAAACTCCCATTGCCGAAGGGCTTAAAATTAATAAAACTGTAGAAAAGATAAACGCACCCTACATTTACTCCCTAGGACGGAACTTTCGCAAAAAATCTTTAAACTCAAAGCATTATTCCATTTTAGAGTCTCAATTGAAGCATACAGATCGCCAAAGAAGGTGACACAATGATTCAAATGCCAAAAATTCTTTCAATGCGCCAGTTTTAATTTTTCAGACCTAAAGTGTGTCAGATGCGAAGAAACCCCAGATAGCATTTTTTAATTTTCAGAAAATTTGCAGCAGTCCTGCTTTGAAAACCTGCAATGTTGCAGCAAGCTCAGCATAACAAAACTAAAAGTTCATAACAAGACTGCAGCAAGATAACGAAAACGCCGAAGTCACAACACTCTGAACTTGCAGTTAACATGTCGTCCACGTTAAATTCATGGTGTATCAATATTTTGCAAATTAACGGCAAACAAGTAATCAAAAATGCTACAAACTTACTGCAAAGTAGTAATATTTCCACGCCCCACTATCTCCCAGATAGCATTTTTAATTTGCAGAAAATTTGCAGCAGTCTTGCTTTGAAAACCTGCAAAGTTGCAGCAAGCTCAGCATGACAAGACTGGAAGATCATAACAAGACTGCAGCAAGATAACGCAAATGCCCGAGTCATCACATTTTGAACTTGCAACTAACTGGTCATGCAAGTTAAATTCATGCTGTATCAAATTTATTGCAAATTAACGGCAAACAAATAATCAAAAATACTGCAAACTTACTACAAAGTAGTAATATTTCCACGCCCCACTATCAGTTTACAACTGTTACGCTATAAGTTTTACTCCTTCGGAGGGATCCATAGGCCTGTCCAGGTCTATTGTTGTGAACACATCGTCAGAAGGTGCATGGATCGTTTTCATCACCATAAACAAGTTAAGGTAATATTTTTTACTTTTTGATACCAGCCTTTATCGGTATTTGAAAAGTATAGCGTTTAGAAAAAGCGGTAACAGCCGAATAAAATTTCTGCAATTTCTGTGTATGTGCCGATTGTCTATTCTCTCAACAGAGAGATTTTTTGTTTTCGTTACTTTCGTGAATTAAAGACAGTATTGCCATCAGTTTCACAACAAACTACTCATGTAAGTGGGAGATGGTATACCTTGCGGGAAATTTGCTACGAATTTCTCAATTCAAATTCGTTGCGGCAAGATAATGTCAGAAAAAAAGAAATTTGCTGCTAATGTTCATGCTATCTGGGCTGTTTATAACTGTTACACTATAAGTTTAACCCCTTCGGAGGGGTCCATAGACCTGATCACGTCTATTGATGCGAACACTCCGTCAGAAGTTGCAAGCATTGATTTTATCAACATAAACAAGTTAAAGTAATATTTGTACTCTTCAATACGAGCCTTTTTTTAGTATTTGATAAATATAGCGTTTATAAAAAGCGGTGCCAACCGAACAAAAATTTCTGCAATTTCAGCGTATTTGATGATTGTCTATTCTCTCAACAGAGGGATTTTTTGCTTTCGTCACTTTCGTGAATTAAAGACAGTCTTGCCATCAGTTTCACAAAAAACTACTCATGCAAGTGCGGGACCGTATACCTTGCGGGAAATTTGCTGCGAATTTCTCAAATCAAATTTACCACGGCAAGATAATGTCAGAAAAAATCAAACTTGCTGCTAATGTCCATACTATCTGGGAAACGACGATTCCGCATCTTTCCCAAAGAAAATTACAATTAAAACGGATATTGACCCCAAACCTAAATGCACTAATTGCTTAGAAGAGAACCCAGCCTCATTCAGAGGTTGCAAAATGTACCCCCTTAAAAACTCGAAGAAATCGTATGCAAATGCATTTCAAAATAAAAATAAAACGGAAAAATCACCAACCCATAACTCTAATTCAGATATCATTTTCGAGATGGCGCCTGTCTATCATGACTACGAGTCCGGTAACAATGTTTCCAAACTATTATAAATTCTTGAAAAAATTATGAAAGAATTGATTCGTTTGACGAATTAACTAATTATATTGAAAATCTTTACCTGCAAATAACATCAGAAGCTTATGTCGCACGTAAAACTCTAAAATCTATGGACGGAATGTCCAAATTCTCTAAGAGAAGTAGGAATGACTAGCTATATTTCTTTTGTATATAAGGTAATTTTTTCAATTTTTATGTAAATATCTCTTTTCCCGACTGTCAAGAAGGGTTAGGTGTTTCACGCGTATCTAGGTATGTGTATTTATTTATACCCTCGAAACATCCCAACGCCTGGATGGATTTTAACGAATGAGGTCTCTATCGATTCTTCTTAACCGTCCGATTGTTAAAGGCTAGGTTTTGTTTTATAAATTCAAAATGGCGGCCGTAAAATACAAAATGGCGATAGACACTAAAACAAATTACGTACTATATTGGGTGGCATATCATTACAGTCAGAAGCTCCGTTTAAATATTACACAACCTAGATGTTGTGTAGGTAGTAATTCTAGCTTTACTGCAACTCTAACCATCATAGACGTCTATAGGCCTCATCGAAGCGGTGTTTATAGATAGGAAGTAACAATTAAACACAACTTAAAAGTCATCAATACAAGTAAATAAAAAAAATAGTTTAACATTGATGAGAAATAATTAATTAGTTCGCTTTTTACGCATTCGCGTTTTTTGATTTTTTAAATTAAATATTTACTTGTTGATCTTTTAATTTTCTTTGAATTATTTTTTTGGAAATTGTATAGGAAAATTGTTATAATTATTATGTAAAATTGTATGGTTCCTGAAAAGGGTTTTTTAGGGGGTTAATGGGCTTAAGCTTTCTTTCTCCCTTCGTTCTGATCATCCTGTCATGCTCTGGAGTTCGGTTGAGCGGGAATTTCGTCAACCAATCCGAATTCTCCATCTTCATACTTCACTACTGACTGTTTTCACGTTATCCTTTCCAGTTGTTATGGCTCGGGTATGTGGGATATTGGTCCCAGGCGCCTGGATAAACCATCAGAAGTCTCAGTTTTTAATTTAAAATATGTTTTAAAGACATTTCTTAAAGATGAGTCTTTTGTGGCATAGAATTAAATGTCTAGCAAATATCAACTTAAACATGTTATGCGTGTGAAATTTTAAACAAAATTACTCAGTAAAAGCATTACAAGGCTTTAAAAATGTTTATTAAATATATATTTTTTAAATCATAAGAATACAAATAATACATTTTATAAAATTTTCAAAGTATGTGTTAACGAAATTAATGTCACATACTTCTGTTAAATAAAAATTTCTGTTTTATTTATTTAAATATCCTAAAATTTCCCGAATATAAAGACATACTATAAAATTTCTCGAAAAAAAAAAGTAATAGTATCACTAATATTAACCCAACTTCTACCAAGTTTAATATTTGATGAACGTTCATGATTTTGCACGATATGGAGAAAGAAATTATTCTAATTTAAAACTTCTCCCTAAGAATTGTAAAATTCAGTTTAGTTAGTAAGTTCAGATTATTTAGTAAGTCTAGAAAATAAATTATTATTTATTTTCTGTTTTAAAACTTTGCAAAGTTTCAAAACGAAAAGGACTTTGTACAATTTGAGTTAAGGAAATCTCATATTTTATGATAAGGCTTATGACTGAAGAAACAGAAAACTACATATATTTTAAGGTTTTTTTAATAAATGTGTCAAAATTGTTTTTGCATCGAAAATAAAAATAAATTTTAATGCACAAGAGAAAAAAAAACCCTGTTTCAATTGTTTTCAAATGGAGAGAACATGATCTTATAAAGTAAGAAAATTACATATTTCGAATAAAAATTGCTTCCCGAGAAGAAAATCAAATCTTGTGTCAAAAAATCATTTCACTACTTTGAAAATATCTGTCTTCAAAACAGACTCTATTTTATGTTTTAAACTCAGACATGCAAACTCAGAACAGCAAATTCTTGCGATGCTGTTAAATATAATGTTCAATAAACGTATTCAAAAAATCTATTTTAAAGGATCAGGTACTTCTTAAATCTGAAAAATAGAAAGAGTTTAAAACTTCTTTCTCAGTTTAAAACTTTAGCTCTGATAAATTTTATAAGATTTATCAGAAACATATGCACAAAATTTTAAAGAAATATTAAATGAACTATTTTTTTTCTGTTTTTATAGAAATTATATATACTATTAATTTTCTATAGATTTTAAGTCTCAAATAGATGTACTATATGTTTTCCAATTCATGCAATACATCCCTAAATATGCATTAATCATATTTATAACTTAATCGTATAAACTAATTTTTCAATTCCTACTATTAGTTCACGCTCTCCCTATATTTACACATCTTGTTCAAATATTCAATCGTTAATAAAATACTTATTATTCATCCTATCAAGTTAAAATCAATTTTTTTAACTTGTACAGGATGACAATTTATGTTAATACAGATTTTTCAAATATTAATCCATTAATTATATTTTAATTAATCAATTTTAGTTTTATATGGGAGACAAAATGGCGTCCATTGGTTATCAACATCATTTAATGCATTTTTATATCTAAAAGGGGGTTACCATAGGGGGCCTTGTTCTGTCGCTAAATACCGCCACGTTTGTCGCCAACTTGGTGATATGTCGCATAATTTGTTGGCCAAAACATGTCTGCAAAAGTGACGCCAACTTGGCGATATCTCTAATAGTTCGCCTAATTCCCATAGACTTCCATTGTAAACCCACTTGCTTATAGAAAACCAACAAAGATATTTTAAGATATTTAAAATATATTTTAATGGAACTAAAACTAATATTAACTTAAGGGATTATATTAATTTTTTCTTTGATGACCTAAGTAGGAATTGACTTTAAAAACAAAATTTTTATATTACTTGTTACTTGGGCAAATTGTCTAATTAATATGAAGGTACTTGCATATTAGCCGTGCGAGGAAGATAAATCGCCAAAAGTGGATGTCAATCCCAAACAGTGCAAATCGTTGCATAAAACCACTTGTGTTCAAAACGGTAAATTAATGTACATTTAAGGAGACAGTCGACTTCCAAAATCTCGAAATTAGACTGAAAAATGTTTTTTTATTATTATTATTATTATTTGGAGAAAATTTGATGCTCTAATTTATCTGATGCATTTTTTTTTCAATTCTGACGCGTCGTTGCAGAGATATAAGTTTTTATACGTGTAAAATCTGTATATATTCATACAGATTTTTTTTTTTACTTAAAACGATTATTTCTCAAAATTGAGAACTTCGCACTATTCTAACATTGAAACGTTCCATGCGCCTTCCTAATTATCAGATACTTATGAAATTTTTACGGAATATGCTCTGTACAGTACTAAATAACTGATAGCATAAAAATTTGCATTTCTGGGATATTTTATTGCTAAAATGTACGTGCATATGAAAATATATAGGTACAGGTTTTACAAAATAACAAATAATAATAATAATAATTTATTTTTTCTTCTTTGACATTCATTGAACTTTTACAGTTCATGCCAACTTCAATGTAATATATAAAGTGAATCATATAAATGGATATTGACACATTTTATGCAAAAGAAACGCGCATAAAGCATTTTTAAATATGACAATTATTCGTCATTTAAAAAATTTAGTGCATAATTTAAAACTTTTTAACACCAAATTTTAAATATAAAGTATTTGAGCTTGCATTAAGAAGTCTTCCAATTTTCAAATTAATAGACTGAAAATTGAAGGATTTGATTTTTAATGTCTATTGTGCCCGTAATAAATACGCAACATCGTTAAAATGATAAATAGGATAAAATCAACGTAAAACAATGCAAAACAGTAATTTAGTATGCATTTTTTAAACACATAATTTCAAATTTGTGGATTTCTTAAATTAATGATTGTATAAACTTTACAACATACTTATAACTACTTAAAAGGTGACACAAACATATAAAAATATTATTTAATACAACCCTGAGATCTCTCAAACGCACAAGTGTTCATTTTCAAAGGGAAAAGATGACTGACTGAATAGAAAAAATACTATGTATGCGCAAGCGGAGTTTAGTCCATTTCTCTGCAGAGGGGTGAAAAGATCAGTTCATATTTTCACGAGTTCTTGAAATATATAGGATATTATACCATATCGCAGGAATATTATAAGAAAGGACATCGTTACAAACAGTATCACTCCTAAGTAAAATTTCAATGGATTCACAGATTATTGAAGACTAATGTTGAATATCCTAAATATTTCAAAACTCTTGAAAATATGAACTCATCTTTTCACCCCTCTGCAGAGAAATGGACAGAACTCCGCTTGCGTATGCGTAGTATTTTGTTTTTGTTTTTAAATTTGTTTTCTATTCAGTCAGTCGTCTTTTCCCTTTAAAAATGAACGCGTGTGAGTTTGAATGATCTGAGTGTTGTATTAAATAATATTTTTATATGTTTGTGTCAACTTTTAAGTAGTTATAAGTATGTTGTAAAGTTCATATTAATGACAAGGTGAATATTCCTTCACGACACTAGTTCTTTAATACAGTGTTTTGACTCTATTAATGATTGCAGATTTATTTCAGGCGGGCTTTTATGCTCACTGGGGTGAATGTAAAACAAATATATCCATTATAAATACGCTGTAAAATGAATGTAGTATATTATATCCATAACTATGCTATATCATATTGTATAGTTATAGTTATATAAACAATTATGCCACTGCCTTTAATATGCAAGTTGTATAATATTAACTATGCAGTTACAATGAAAAAAGCAAAAACAAAAGTGTGAATGTAATTAATAGTTTCGGCGACATTCTTTGAGCAGTGAATCTGAACAAGGCGGATCATATGTAAGTACTAAAATGACATAGTAATAAAACAAATCTCTGATAAAAATAATAAAATAAATTTATCATAGATGCTGGAAACTTGGAATAATTTTATGAATATTAACTGAAAGATGAAAATGTAAAGTAACTTTAAGAAAATTTGCGTTAAAGGGTATTCCTATTTCATGATCATCTTTTTAGCCGTAAAAAGTTTGAGGAATAGTTATAATTACTCAAGAAATGCTGTACGAAATACACAAAAGAAGATATTTCAAACATTCCTTTTTTAAGTTGTGAAGCGACATTCTCAATCAAAAGAAAAATACCAAAATACATTTATTAATTTTGTCATTATATGTCTTCTTTATTAAATATGTCACCTATAATTATATCAATAATTACTCAAACAAGCACTGTGCTTTTTAAAATGTAGTACACTTTCAAAAGAAATGAGAAAAGGGAAGGAGGACGATAGTGACAGTAGTGATAAAAATGAAGCAACATTCAAGTACAAGGTAATAATTCATATTATGTGATAATTATTCCATTGTCTCCTTATAACTAAGTCTCGTTTTCACTAATTTAATTCGTGTTATTAAAAATAAAAAGAATGCTTAAGCATGTATTTATTGAAATGTTAACAGTTTACCTTTACATTATAAACAATTTAGATGTATTTATGGGTTGATACTAACTTCTGAGATTTAATTCCCCAATGTGCTCTATTCGCATATCGCAAATTGAGATGTATATGTCAATCTTGGAATTATATTACATATTTAGAAATTCTACTAACTGTTATACAAATTTGAAGTCTTATTGATAGTCTTATCGATAAAAACATAAAGCTTCGTTATACAGACTTCTTAGTACAAAAGTTAAATCGCTACGTAAAATTATTTATTTTCCAACAGCTTTTCATTCAATGATGAAATTAAAAATTAATATGCGTGAAATCCTATTCACTATTCCATTTTTAGGTAGATTTCGTAAGAAATACTACCTATTAAATTCTCCTCTATGTTGAAATTTCTGAAATTTTTTTACAGACCTACGTCTTATCGATAGTCTTATTGACAAAAACATAAAGCTTCGTTATACAGCCTGCTTAGTACAAAAGTTAAATTGCTACGTAAAATTATTTATCTTACAACAGCTTTTCATTCAATGATGAAATTAAAAATTAATACGTGTGAAATCCTATTCACTATTCCATTTTTTAGGTAGATTTTGTAAGAAATACTACCTATTACATTCGCCTCTATGTTGAAATTTCTGAAAAGCTTCTACTGACCTACGCCGATCGTGACCCCTAGAACACAAAGCAACTTCCAGTTTAAAACTTTATATACCTATCTACCTATCTATGAATCTATCTTTCTCTATATACATATTTTTTTATGGACACGATAACTTCTGTTATTCTGCGCAAAACTTTCCCAAACTCACGCATAAAATCAAGAGGCAGAAATTCTCGGTAAAGCTCGTTAGAGGGCAAAATCGGACCAAGAGGGTGGAAATAGGGAGGGGTTTTCTGAAAATCAAAAATGCCCTTAAATTCTTAATTATAACACATATCAAGTGAGTTTAAAGTCATTATTACTTCTAAAGAAAGGCCTAATATTTATGTATCACATACTTTTTATAAAATTAGAAATGGACTCAAGGGGCGAAAAAAACAGGGTTTTAGGAAGAAAAAGTTCATAACATCGACAATTCTCATGATATCAAATTCACTTAAACTTATCATAAATTTCTTAATACTATCTTCAACTTTTATATTGACAAGATTTTGATAAGACCAACTATTAACGAAAAAAAAACGAAAAAAATGGAGGGGTCGAAATAGAAAAAAAAATCATAACTTTGTCAATTCAAGAGATATCCAATCTGCTTGAATTTATTGCAGATCTTCTTAATATTATCTAAAACATTCGTCTTGAGTTTTCGAGTTTTTGATAGGACCAACACTTACTGCAATAATAATTTAAACAAAAATAAGTGTTGACAAAAGAATTGTTCTATTAAGGGTGTACTCAAATCCAAACTGCTTATTTTCTGACTCATTTTTAAATTCATTTTTGCTCTCAAACGCATCCCGTTGGCAGGTTCTCTTATTCAGAAACTATATATTGCGCTGCATTAGTCGATTGTTTGATAAAGGCAGTATGTGTCTGAAAAAAGCCAGTCAAAGTGGTCATTCTGAACACAGTTTCTCTAAGCGATAGTGTTGGAAACGGACAAAATGGTCGTACTGACAAAATCATTGTTTTTAAATTAAGTTCTTATTAATTGAACGAAAAATAAAAAAGCAGATCGCTTTTAAATCTTTTCAAAAAATCATTTCAGCAAGTTTCATCTTTTTACTTTTAAAAATGAGTCTGAAAATGTATCAGAAAATTTCGAGTTGTTGAGCGTGGAAAAATATTTTTTTGAATACCACCATGATTCTGATAAAACATGCTGAAATTAAAATTTCCTCTAAAGCGGCCAGATAAAATTGTTAAACTGGGTTTATCTCTAACCTTGATTTAGTTTCTGTTTGTGAAATTAGTACTTAACTTCGAAATCTACCCCCCCTGTATCCGAGCCGGCAGGATTTTTTTATTAATTCTGCGAATTCTTACAGGCAAATCTTTAAAGAACGTACACAAAATCTACAATAATTTATTTGCGACACATAATACATTCTTTAATAAGAAAAATTCTTTAATATTTAATCGAAAAGTTTTAAACTGGTCGATTCCTTTTAGCTAATGAACATGTAAGTCCTATTTAGTATAAGTTTGAGGTTTACGATTATAATTATCTCATTAATTCACAATTAACTTTATTTTTCTTCATATTCTCTTCATACTATCTTCATTTACTATACTTTATTCTTCTATTTGAAATGCTCTTAACCATCGAGAAAAGGTTCATTTTAGATTTAAAATATCCAAACTAACCATTTACTTAATTGAATCTAGAGTTTTCTTAAAGAATTTTCTTAATACTTTTAAAATAACTTTTGATAAGTTGATGCTCTGATGCCGTTAAGAACAAAACATTTTCAAATCACACAAATATTACTCATCTAAAACTTTTAATAATATTAAACATTTAGCCTGTTATTTAGCATACGCGTACTTTACCAAACTGCTCCTAATTTGCAAACCTACGATAACTTTCGAATATATATATATATTTTTTTTTTTCCGGAGACTTACAAGTATGTTTAAGTTTACGAAACCTTTTAGAACTTAATAATATTGGATGGTTGAAGAAAATAACTATTTTAGATTTAACATACTAAATTTACTTGATTTTTTTTTTACCTTGAATTTCGACAAAGGAAAATAAAGTACTCATATCTTCTTGGAAGGTAACATCAACTGAATATACCGAGTTCAAAGACGATAGAAAAAACCTAAATAGTCCAAGCAATTATGACACTACACGAAGTGAAATGACCCGGGACTAGGAATGATTTTTTTTTTTTTTTTACCAATAATAGATTTTAATTTTCAGCATAATTACCTTCAAGAGTGATACACTTATCTTATCCGAAGGTCCTTTTGCATTTGGATATCTTTCCTATAGTAGACTATCTAAAGACTTCAAAAATATGCATCAGTTAGACATCCTCAGTTGACGCAAATACCTTCTTGTGAAGCCTTCTTTTCAAGTTAGGAAATAAAAAATAGCCGCTGGCAGCCAGGTCTAAAGGATACGAGAGGAATTAGTAGATCAATTAGTGTAATTTTGTCAACACTTTCATGGTTGTGAGCTGCTGACTTGTCTTGGACAAACATAATATTTTTCAGATTAAGTTTAAGATGAATATGTTTTAATAATATTTTCCTTCACCATGTGCCGCGTTTTTATTTTGATTCCTTTTTTAAAACGATCCGATAATGACACGTGCATCCCGAACATACTTGCTAAGACCTTTCCGGATGATTGCTGCGTCTGTGGTCTCTTTGATTTGCCTTCGCCAGGTATTAATAGCTCAGATGACTACCTATTGTAATCAAATGTAGATTGGTTGATTCATGTTTAATTCCGGCGGAAAAACGCATTTGAATTA
Source organism: Maratus speciosus (assembly GCA_963932465.1). Lineage (NCBI taxonomy): Eukaryota > Metazoa > Arthropoda > Arachnida > Araneae > Salticidae > Maratus > Maratus speciosus. The sequence continues at coordinate 66,409,798 of OZ010789.1, forward strand.
AGGTGAAATACCCCCAAATTGATCTCTGAATCATCGACACGCTGTTGTGTTTGGTTTTTGTTAGGAAATGCAGCAGCCATCTACGCAAAATCTTCTCATATGCAAATGTCCATGTAAAATATTCCCCATACGTTATGCCTATATAGTTATGCCTATATGCCTATAAGTCAGCTACCTTCCCAACATTTACTTTTTGCGGTCATCTAAGATGAAACGATATATTTTTTAATTTTTTTCTGGAATTGATGCCTCATTTGGTATTTGGAAAAGTAGAGCATGGTTGCTGCTTGTACGATCTCATTTAAATTAAATAAACAACTAGCTGGTTGATTCCGGCAGAGAAGATGTGCTTTAATGATTCACATGCCATTCTTGGGTTTGCACTGCATTCGTTTTTGAAAGAAAGTAATGTTTAATCAAAACACGAAATTCGCTTTCCTCCATTTTTCTCACAAAAGCCAGAGTAGTGTCAGTTACATGAATGTAATTTTTTTAAATGCCCGAAATGGCAAGGAAACTCTAAATTAATATTTTGAAGGATGGTTTTTCAATCAATCACATGAATAAATTGTTAGCACTTCCTGCTAATGTCGAGTCCCGGGACTTTTCACTCCACAAATTATATAATTACCAGTATGCATAAAAATAAGAGAAAAGAACTGTGGGAAGTATTTTGTAATTGTTTCACTATTGAATATTTACATCAAGTTTCACGCTTCATAAAACGTATTTTCTTAAAAGTGCGTTTGTAAATAAGGAATAAATAACATAAGACAACAACAAATGAAAAAGAACTGGACAGAATTATAGACATTTGCGCATATGTCTCTTAAAAATACAGACAGCAGTCGAACTTCAATCAAACTATCTCAAAGAATGTATGAAATATGTAAGTGGAGATTGTGCTTATATATATATTTCGCTGTAAATATGTGGCTAAACTGGATGATGATGGAGTTTACTTTACTCAAAAGGGAGATTAGACTGGAGATCGAACATCGGATAAACAATCTCAAATAATGAAAAAAATCATATTTTTTCTTATCTGTATATCCATATACATGTATTTCGTCATAACTGGATTTTTTGATATCGTATTAATATAAATGGATACCACAGCATTTTCAGCTGTTAATTAATTCCAATAAAATTTAGCATGATGAAATAAAACAGACAATATACTGTTGGGATTTTGAATCCCGCTAACCAGGCGTGAGTAAGTGATAAATTGGGACTTACCCGTTCTTCAGGATCTTATCTGTTTCGGTGTAAATCCACACTTTGTTTTCATCCAATATGTGTTAGTTGTCATAGTTTTAATGCACCACTCTTTATTTCTCCTTTAACACAAGAAATTGCATACTGTTTTCTATATCAAATGAATAAGCAGCGGTAACACTTTAAGCTATTTAATTCACATTGTTTAAATTGTTAAAGAGCCTTTTACATGCCTCTTCTCTGGATAAACTACATGTTCAGAATGAAAAAAATGTTTACATTATAAGATAATAAATCAGTAATAATAATTGTAATAATAATATCATAATAATAATAATAAATCAGTTTAATGTAGTCTATTAGTCTTAATTCAGTCACTCAACAAGTCATTATCTTTATCAAAGGATTTTCAAGGTTAAATACATTTGAAGAGATTTATGGCTGAGTTGAAACGACGTATTATTTATGTAACTGAAGAAATTATCTTTAGCACAGTTATTTAGCTTGATTTATGTCCCTCCTTGATTTCTGAAGTTTCATTGTCACACAAATTTAAGTTCCTTCTATGGGTTTGAAAAACAGGTTTTGGAACTGGTTTCGTAAACATGTCTGCTATCATCAATTTTGTTGGGCAGTACTTTAGGTTGATAGTCCCTTCTTGCTTTAGTTGTTTTATCAGGTGGAACATAATTTCAATATGTTTAGTCTTACTTGAGTGCTTTTCTAATTCTATCATCTTGATCGTGGACTGGTTGTCTTCATATAGGTCTATAGGTAAGGTTTGCTTTAGGTTTAAATCTTCCAGTAGATTGACTAGCCACTTTATTTCAATTGCTGCATTTGCTGCTGACACATACTCGGCCTCTGCCGATGATAATGCAATGCTGGATTGTTTCTTGGTCGACCATTGTATGGGATTTCCCCCTAACAGATATAGGTTCCCACTCGTTGATTTTCGTGAATCTACATCCCCTCCCAAATCTGCATCTGCATAAACTTCAAGTATCGGTTTCTTTTCTCTGCTTAGAACTGGACTGTAATTTTTTGTAGTCTTTAAATATCTTATCACTCTTTTTACTGCATTCCAGAATTTCATTCTTGGTGATTCATTTCTTCTGCTGAGAATGTTTACTGCTGCACAGATGTCAGGTCTGCTTATAGTTGCTAGATATAGAAGTGCTCCTATGGCTTGTCTGTAATATGTGTTGTTTGGTAAAATGTTATCCTCATCATTAAAACGTGTGTAATTTGTTTCCATGGGTGTGCTATACGGTTTTGCGTCTTGCAAATTAAATTTATTGATTAATTCCTCTATTTTCTGAGTTTGATTTATCATGTAGCTTTTATTTACTTTTTTAATGTTCATAGGTAGGTAGTTACTGATGTCACTTAAATCTTTTAGCTCGTATTCTTTATTTAAGCTGGCGATTACTTCCTCTATTATTTCGTCTTTTCCGGTAAAATGTCGTCTACGTATGTTATTATGAATGTTGTGTTATCGCCCCTTTTTCGCATAAAAAGGTATGAGTCAAATTTGCTCTGACTGAAATTCATCTTTTTTCATGTTTCTGTAATTTTATTTTGCCACGCTCTCGCGGCTTGTTTAAGTCCGTATATGGCTTTGTTTAGCCTGCATACTTTATTTTCCTCATTTGGTTCTGCGAAACCTTCTGGTTGTGACATGTATATCTCCTCCTCAAGCTCTCCATGTAAGAATGCGGTGTAAATATCATTATGTTTTACATTTAAATTTTGATGCAATGCTGCTATTAATAATGCTCTTATTGTTGTATATGATACGACTGGTGCATAAGTTTCATCATAATCCTCCCCGAATTTTTGTGAATATTCTTTTGCAACAAAACGTGCTTTATATTTTTGGATTTTTTCTGTGTTGTCGCGTTTTAGTTTGTAGGTCCATTTGCAACCTATTATTCTCCTATTTGGTGGAGGTTCTACGATTTACCAAGTTTTATTTTTCATAAGGGAGTTCATTTCGCTTTTCATCGCATGTATCCAATTTTGTTTATCCTTAAAATTGTCCATGTTTTCGATTTCCTCATAATTTTTTGGTTCAGTAGCGTTTTCATTCTTAACCATGTATATTAACCTATCAGGAGGTATACTTTTATTAATTCTTTCTGTTCGTCTAGGTTCTGCTACTGGTTGATTGGACGTGGATGTCTCATTGCTATTTGAAATTTATTTTTCTACAAGGTTTTCACTAACCCGATTTTCATCTTGTTTTGGTTTGTTTTCTACTTTCTTGTTTCTATATTTAAATTTGTTTTCGAGAAATTTAACGGTTCTCGGGATCTTTATTTCATTTCCTCTTACATATATCCTGTATCCTTTGGATTCATTATCATATCCGACGAAAATTCCCTCTATATCTTTATCGTCTAATTTTTGTCTTCTGGCTTTACTGATATATGCGAAGGCTTGCAGCCAAATACACTAACGTAACTTAAGTTTGGCTGTCTATTTGTCCATAACTCGTATGGTGTTTTTTCATTTGCTTTTGTCGGTAGTCTGTTTTGCAAATGATTTGCTGTGCAAATTGCTTCCCCCCCAGAACTTTCATGGTAAATTTGATTCACTTAACATTGTCCTTGCCATTTCAACTAACGATCTTTTTACCTTTCTGCCACACCGTTCTGGCTTGCACAATATGGGGCTGTGTGTTGATGTTTTATCCCATTAGCCCTGAGGTAATTTTCTATTTCATCTGATGTGAATTCCCCTCCGTTATCTGTTCTAATTGCTTTCGATTTTTCTTCAAATTTGTTGCTAATTAACGCGATGTATTCTTTAATTTTTTCGTAAACTTCACTTTTTCTAGACAATAAGTATATGATCGTAAATCGTGAGTAGTTATCAATAAAAGTCAAAAAGCATGATTTCCCCCCTATTGTCGGTGTTTGAAAAGATCCGCACACGTCGGAGTGAATGAGCTGCAGTCTTTTAGTTGCTCTATACTCTGCAATTTTTGGATAGGGTTCATCGGTTAATTTTGCCTTAATGCACGGTTCGCAATCTATGTTATGCTTACAGTTGTTTATTTGGATTCCTCTAGCTAATTCCTTTTGTCTAATTTCTTTAATTGATGTTAGATTTCTATGTCCTAACCTGAGAGGCCATAATTCTAGGCAATGTTTGTTGTTGCAACTTTGTGCTACGTTTGCATAGTTTTCGAATGCTAACTGAACTTCGTATAGGTTATTTACTTTTCGCGCTTCTAAACATATTTCTCCATTAAGTTTGAACATACATCTGTCATTTCTGAATATAATTTCACATCCATTTTGTGTCGCTTTGCTAACCGATAATAAATTTGTTTCGATTTCAGGTACTAGTAATACATCTTTAAGTGTTATTTCATGAACTTTGTTGTCTGATGTTCGCGTATTTATATTTACGTTACCTGACCCGTAACTGATAAGTTTTTTTCCGTTTGCGATGGTTACATTTGTTTTTTCGCGTGATTTTATTTCTGTAAACATTGATTCTGAACATACAATATGGCTTGAGCTGCCACTGTCTACTATAAATGTTTTGATTTCCATTCCTTGCGTTATAAAGGCGTAATTTTTATTTTCGCTCGCCCTCCATGTATTGTTTTCATTTTCAGAGTGACTGTACCTATGGTTTGATTCTGGTGTTTGTTCACATCTAAAATTGTTTTTACTCTTTTGAAAAACTAGTGATGTAGAGTAATGTTTTTTGTTTGGTCTAATGTGTTGATTTTGTGGTGTATTTTGTGTTTTGGCTTTGTTATGCCAACATTCTTGGGTATAATGGTTTCTCATCCGACAATTGGAGCAGTATTTATTACTTGTTTTGTTGTTGTAATTTTTCTGTGCTTTAAATTCTCTGGCACGATTTTCTGTTCTCTCATCATTATCATATCGTCGGTTATATTCGTCAATAAGTTTAGACTTAATAAATGATGGTGTAAGTTGATTTTCTTCTCTCGATTCAAGGGCAGCAATAAGAGTATTATAAGATTGGTGTAGGGAGCATAATAACAGTGCAGAAATATGGTTATCATTTAAAACTTCTCCTATGGACGGCAATTTATCTACTAATTCCATTATTTTTGTAATATGATTAACAACGTTGCCACTTTCCACTAATTTAATCCCGTAAAGTTTTCTTAAGAGATAAAGTTTGCTAGACAAATTATGTCGCTCATGGATTTCACGCAACGCTTGCCAAGTTTGTCTGGCTGTCTGTAAATTTTTAACATGAGTAATTTGATTATCATCAAGTGTTAGATTAATTAGTGCACGGGATTTCTTCTCACTTTTGGACCAAGCGTCCGTAATTGGATTAGGCGATTCTTCCGTAATTACGTGAAATAGTCTTCTTTGGTTAACATCATTTCAGCCTTAAATTTCCAAACCAAATAGTTCGTAGCTGTGAGTTTTTCAATTGCTAAATTATCTTTAGAAGCTGCCATTTTCTTAACTTTTGATTACTTACGTGTTACCGTAAAAAGTTCTTCCAACTTTTCTTTTTGAAAGTTTAAAAGTTTATTTATCAAATATCTGATATTTCAGATTTCAGTGGAGGTTATTTAATTTATTTATTTATAATCAGTTAATCAATAATCATAATCTTGTTGGGATTTTGAATCCCGTTAACAAGGCATGAGTAAGTGATAAATTGTAAATTGCCCCTTCTTCAGGATACTTATCTGTTTCGGTGTAAATCCACACTTTGTTTTAATCCAATATGTGTTAGTTGTCATATTTTTAATGCACCACTCTTTATTTCTCCTTTAACACAAGAAATTGCATACTGTTTTTTATATCAAATGAATAAGCAGCGGTAACAGTTTAAGCTATTTAATTCACATTGTTTAAATTGTAAAAAAGAGAGAGCATTTTACATGCCTCTTCTCTAGATAAACTACATGTTCAGAATGAAAAAAAAATGTTTACATTATAAGATAATAAATCAGTAACAATAATTGTAATAATAATATCATAATAATAATAATAAATCAGTTTAATGTAGTCTATGAGTCTTAATGCAGTCACTCAACAAGTCATTATCTTTATCAAAGGATTTTCAAGGTTAAATACATTTGAAGAGATTTATGGCTGAGTTGAAACTACGTATTATTTATGTAACTGAAGAAATTATCTTTAGCACAGTTATTTAGCTTGATTTATGTCCATCATATACAAAGAAAATAATCAAGTTAATGCAGTGCAATACCTTACTTACAGGACTACAGTATTTGAGCATACTGAATTATTAGAGTTATACCTACTAGTATATTACTAATGACATAGAGTGAGTGAATAATGACTGTATTGAATTTAATTGTAATGGCATGCATGTTGACTTCTTGTATAAAGCATTTCTATTCAGTTATGTAATTTCTAGAAATTACAATCTAAAATGTAATGTAAGGTTTAGTTCCGGATTTAATTGAGTCACACATGCAGGCACACACACACACATGTATATATATATATATATATTACACATTACATATCGTTCTACAATTAATTGTCCTTATACACATATATACATATATATATATATATATATATAGATAGATAGATAGATAGATAGATAGATAGACAGATAGATATAGATATATATATGTGTGTGTGTGTATATATAATCACAATTAATAGTAGAACGATATGTAATGCTTTATATTCGTGGAAGAATGCATTACGATAAAGCTTTTGTTTGAATGTAAAATATTATATATATATAAAACTGATATAATATTTACATATATATGCATACTGTGATATTTCCTCATATAGGAGCTATATTAATTAAAATGCATTATTAAGTGTGTGTAATTAGGTTAAAAATATCTAATTACACACACTTAATAATGCACTATAATAAAAAATGTATTGTTATTATTTTTGGTAGGCAATTGTTGCAAATTAAATAAATAAATAAATTCCATATCTTAAATTTAAAATAGAGATAAAAAACATTGTATTAAAGATAATAAAATTAATTTTACGTTGAAAATACATGAAAAAGGTAAATAAATCTTAGCATTTGTTAGATCGTATTTATACTTTCTATTATTGGTAATCTTTTTTACCGTCTGAGTTTGTTTATACGAACTGATAAAATGCTTTGTTGTGAAAACGTAGCCATAATCGGTTTATTTTGTGAAATTTTAAATAAATATCAATGCACTGTAGTCTTTTTATTCTATTTTTATTAAGTATTAGTGAGTCTTTTAATATGAGTCATACATAACGTTCCGCCGAGTGACAAATAAACAGTATCGAATTAGCCCAACGAGTTTTGAACATCAATCGAGTTTTAAGTTGAGTGAAACGCCGACATAAATGATAAGTGCTAACAGAGTTCCGCGATATAAAATTAGTCAAAAGATTATTCCAAAAGTAAGTGAATGTGATTTTTCTTATATGTACTGCTGTATACATATATAAAACTATGTTTAAGAGCACTAAAAAAGATGATTAAATGCTTATAGCCACTGTAATAAATATAACTGTTCAAGATAAAATTACAATTGGGGATTTAAACGATTTTATTGAAAAAAATTAAATGTATAAAAATCAACCAGCTTTTGCCACAGAGATAACAAACACTATTATTTGAAATCGTAAACATGAGGAGCAAAAACAATTTGATCTGGAAAAGCTAAAACTTGAAAGATCAGAAAAGAGTTAAAACTGGCAAAAATTAAATTTGAAGCTAAATCTAATATTAATAAGAGTGAAGTATTATTATAATCGTTGCATCAATTGATAAAAAGTATTCGAACTTTGACTGAAAGATTCCTATACGTCCTGAAGGATGGGGTTTTTTCTTTTTTTCTTTAGAACGAGCTTTTACGACTCAAAATGTTCCAGAGCAATATAAAGCAGAAATTCTGTTAAATGTACTAGGGAATAAATCACCTATCATAATATCTTATTTACATGATAAGGATGTAGAGAATTACGCAAAAATAAAAGAATTAGTTGTTGAAAGAATTTAAAACTACGCCTTATTTTTGGTTAGAGAAATTTAGAAAAGCTCTCAAGTAGGCAAATGAGACTCATGTACAGTTTGCTGCACGTCTAATGACTAACTGGGAATATTATTTAAATTTAATAAATGTCTCTGAATTCGAGAATCTGAATTCGAAATAATTTGTGTATCGTATAAATTATACCAAACATTAGATAAAGAAACACCTTCCCATATTAGTGTGAGACAAGGAGATAAATAGTTTTTACCAGAAGAATTGGGACGGGAGATTGATTTATATTTCACATCACGCGAATATCTCTTGCAGAGAATTTTATCGTTAATCGTAAGTATACTAACTCCAATTGCGTTTCTAAAGAATTTTTATCTGGTGTTAAAACATTAAGTTTTATTTTATGCCATGAGCATAACACTCTTGTAAAATGACTGAATTATTTAAAATTATCTGTCCATGAAAGTATGGACGTTATAAAATACAACAAGTTATGCTTTAATTGTTTAAATTTACATTCAGTTGCAAATTGTACAACAAAGTACACGTGCTTTTGTAAAAGAAAAGTAATCATAAAACTATAAATTTCCCCAAAACAAATAATAGCACATACTTGAAAGATTATGTTTCATCGGAACAAATGAACAAGGGAAGGTAAATGCTGAATAATATTCAGATTCTCGGCCAACAAATTATGGCACATCAATCTTGAACGCTAATGCAGAAGAGATCGTTCAGAAAACATTTAATAGTAACTATTCGGATAAAAAGAGCAAAGTTTTACTTTCAACTGTAACATATTTTCTAATGGATGATTTGGGCTGTAAATATAGAGTAAAGTGTTTGTTACATGTAGGCAGCGAGACTAATTTTTTATCCCGCCATTTAATAGAGCAACTGCATTTAAACAAGAGAGAACAAACATTTTAGTGTCAGGTCTAAATTATGCTACCTTGGTAATGAATCATAAAGTTAATGCATCAATATCCAATAGAGATGAAAGTTTTGTGAAAAATTAGATTTCAGAGTAGTTCCAAACATAACTGCAGAATTAATGCCCTCGCGTCCAATTGAAATCTCAATGCAGGATTTACCTAATATAAAATTAGCAGATGAGTGCGAATTATCCCATAATATGTAGATATGCTCTTAGGAGCAGAAATGTTTTATGAACATTTGAGACCGGGGGAAATTCGTGTTAACAATTTTGATCTTATCCTGCAAGACATAGTTTTCGGTTTTGTTCTATCGGGAAGTTTGACAGAGAATGAAAACAAATTTCATCGTGGGTTTATTAAGAAAGAAAGCAACCTAGACAAGTCACTTAGAAAATTTTGGGAGATAGAAAATATCGAGGTTGAAAAACCAAAATTCAAAAAGACTTTAATTTGTGAGAAACATTTCATAAAAAATTATACACTAAAAAAGACTGTAAATATATTGTTAAAATGCCCTTAAAATAGGATCCAACTATTTTAGGAAATTCTAAACAAATTGCACGAAAAAATTAATTTCTTTACGGAATCGTCAATCAAACAATCTTGAGTACTTAAGAGTATATTTAGATTTTTAAGAGAATATCAACAGTTAAACCACATGGTTCAAGTTAACAAAAAGGGAGAAGAAAAAGGATCTTATTACATTCCCCATCTTTGCGTGTATAGTAGAATAGAAAAAAGTATATCATAGCCTTTGAGAGTTGTGTTTAAGTCGTCTTCCTTAACAACTAACGGAAACTCACTTAACTTCCATATAACAGAGGCTTATTACAAATGTACAGAACAGTCTATATTCATTCAGATCAGAGGAAGATGCAAAAAGTTTTATCGACGGAAGGTCTTAACGAGTGAATTAAAATTTTTGAACTAACGACAGTTACTTGTGGTACTGTTAGCGCACCTTTTCTTTTTGCCTTGAGAACACTACTTCAATTGTCTAAGGATGAAGGAAGCAAATTTCCTTTATCAGCACCCGTACTGAGAGAAGATAGGTACTACATGGATGATATTCTATCTGGAGCTGATTTTTTAAGTTCTGCATTAGAACTCCAAAATCAGTTAATAGAAATTTTAAACAGTGGAGGAATGATATTACATTAATGGTGTAGTAATGCTCCACAACTTTGTCAAAAAATGACAAGATATACCGCTTTGCTGATTAAGAAGAATCTAAAGCATTGGTTGTTTTGCGGAAATCGAAAAATGATTCTAAAAGTTTCAATTTAAAAATTCATAATAATGTAAATATTACAAAGAGACAAGTGTTATCATCTATACCAAGTACACTCGATCTCTTAGGTTTAGTATCTCCTGTTAGAATTAAAGCAAAAATATTTATGCAGAAGTTATGGTTATTACAATTAAATTGGAATGATTTGCTATCAGAGAAAGAGGCTAAGGAATGGGGATAGTTTTCCGATACCTTACAATTAATTAATAAACTTGAGATTATAACGTGTATTTTACTGAAAGATGCGATTGTGATCGAGTTATTTGGTTTCAACGACACGTCTGAAGCAGCCTATGATGCGGTAATTTAATGCAAAGAAGTTACAGATTCTGGTCAAGTGTCTGTAAAATTAGTTACTCTTAAATCCAGTTTCTCCCTTAAAGCAATTAACTGTTCGAAAAGAGCTTTGTGCAGCAATTTTATTGACAAAGCTGATTAAACGAGTGATTTCTGTGCTCAAGATTAGTGTAAACAAAATCTTCTTGTTATACAAATCCATGACAGTATTATCCTGTATTTAAAAAGAGCCATACATCCTGAAGAATTTGTTCCGAATAGAATTGCAACAATGCAAGAACTAACTGAAGGGATGCAGTGGCGACATGTTTCATATCAGCATAACCCTGCTGACCTTCTAACAAGAGGAATTAATCCTAATAAGCTATTCTCAAATGAGTTATGGTGTAGTGATCCATTGTTCCTAAAAAAAAAAAGACTATCCTAACATAGGTATTCCTATGGCAGCTAATTCCAATGAATTTTCAAACGAACTTAAAACTATTAATATAAGTGACTTTAAAAGCATATCTGTTTTCACAGTTTTTATTAATTCTTTTGTCCATGATGTAATTTATTTAAGTAACAACTATAGTAAGATAATTCGTATTTTAGTATTTATTTTCAGGTTTCTTAATAACTGTAAAAAAAGGAGAAAATGAGAGTCCTCGGGACCTCGAAGGGCTAAACAAAGCAGAAACTTTCTTACTAAAAAGTGTTCAAAATGATTTTTTTAACAAGGAAATAAAGTCCTTGCAAAAATCAGGTAATATTAATCATAATAGCCAGATAAAAAAACCTTCATTAATTTCTTCATAAAGAATGTCTTCTAAGAGTAGGAGGTAGGTTAGTACAGAGTTAACCTAACACGTTGAGTGCCACGATGACTGACACTGAAGCGCTGAAAATTTGCAATGTTTAAAGTAATTTTTAAGAAAGTAAAATCCTGTAATAAATTAAAGGGTAGGTAAATTTTAAATATTTGTTCAGTAATTATTTAAAACAATGTATATTTTTTCAGTTTTGCATCATATTTTAGACGTCAGCCATCGGTGAATGACGCGTTTTAAACGGGAAGTTCGCTGCCAGCCACCGGTGGCTGAAGTGGCGCTTAACGTGTTAAATGCCAACCAAAAATTTTCTATTTGACTTATATAATAAAAGTAAACTTACTCAAGCGTAAGTAGAATATTTTAATAAACGATATTTTCATTTAGGTCCACAGACTTTACTTTTTCAGTTAAAGCAGAAGTTTTGGTCTTTAAATGGTTGTGCAATAAGTAGAAAAATAGTTCATAGGATTTAGAAGGGTTAGAAGGATTTAGAAGGATTAATTAAATTTGAATTTAAAGGAATTTTGGGCAATATTTATCACCCCACTCAAATCTTATATCTTAAATCTTTTTTTTTTTAGTATTTTGTAGAATTAGGAAATGTACAAATAAAATGTTCTTACTTTAGAAATATAGAAATATTTCCCGATTGAAAAATCCCCCCCCCCCCAGCGCCAAGAAAACTGAAAAGATACAAAGGCAAAATAAATCATCCTTTTAAAAATATTTTTGTTTTGTGTAACCAATAATATTTTGGAGCAAGATAAAAAAATGCATCTATAATTCATTCTAAACTGTATGCATTGCAACTAATCCATATGTAGTAAATGAATTTTATCACAAGTTATATTAATTGTACTTATAAGTAACGTCAATAGATAAAATGTTAATGTGACTCTTAGCTGCATGCGACCAAATTTCTGACCCGTACTTTAAAATGGTGCGTAAATAGAAACTGTACCGGAACAATTTATTTTTAATAGAAAGATCAATATTTCGAGCAAGAAGGGGATATAATTTATTTTTAGCAACTCGAAACTTATTTCGCATAGTGTGAATGTGTTGTTTGAAGTTGAGTCTCTGGTCTAATATAATACCCAGATATTTAAAACTTGAGGACCAAGGCAGTTCAGTATTATTATATTTAATTTTAAATTTATCAAGGTTGCCTGTCTAAGATTAGAAAATAAAATAGCTTGGGTTTTATTAATATTTATGGCGATTCTCCATTTGTTAAACCAAGTGGAGAGTAGCTTTAGGTGCCGGGTGATTTCCGTTATGGCGTATTTACGATTTTTGTTAAGAGGAAAAACACACATGTCGTCATCATATTTTGCTAACGACGTATAGGGGAAAGGCATATCATTAATAAATAAAATGAAAAGATTAAGGGAGATTTTGCTACCCTGAGTGATGTTCAAAAAAGCAAAAATATTTTTGGAAAGTTGATCTTTAACCCTGACATTGAAATTTCTATCAAGCAAGTAAAAATAAATCAATTTAATGGGAGGAAAATTATAATTAATATGTTTGTAAATAAGCCCAAAAATCCAAAGTTTATTAAATGCTTTCTCAATATCCAGAAAAACTGCCGCTGTAAGTTCATTTGAAATTTTACCTGTTGTGATGCGTTTTGAACTACATAGTCACTCCTAGGACATTTTATTCTAAGAATTATGTAAAAATTTCCGATAACTAAAACTATTAAAAAAGTCCAACTTTTCCAGAATTAATAATATTATTTTGCTTGAGGAATTGTAACGTAAAAAGGTGGAGATGCATTTATTTGTTCATCACAGTTGATGATAAATTGAAAGATATAAAAATCGTTTCTATTTAAAGAATCTATTAATTAATCGAAAAATAAAATTCTATTTGGGAATCTATGTTAAGTTCTGATTATGAATTCTACGCGAGATTTTGACATGTATGCGAGTCATAAAACCATTGTAAAGATAAAAATGCAAGATGCAGCAAAATAAAGGATAAAATCCTAAAAAAAAAATGAGTAAAGGTGGCAGCGGACTTTCCGAATCGGGAAATTCGACTAAAATATCGATTTTTTTCATATCGAGAATTACGAAGATAGATACTCAAATCTATCTGTTGCAAAAAGATCTGATGTTTTTTTTTTTTTTTTTTTTTTTTTTTTTTTTTTTTTTTTTAATTACGTTGCGTTTTCGCAGAGATATAAGCTTTTTTGTGTAAAAATTTTATATATTTATACAGATTTTTACTTAAAATGCTGATTTCTCAAAATTGAAAAATTCGCATATTTCTAACATTTGAAACTTTCCATGCGCATCCTTAATTGTCAGATTATTTTAAAATTTATACTATATATCCTTTCTACAATGCTAACTAAACTTTAGCATAAAAAGTTGCTTTCAGGGCTGTTTTATAGGTGAAATTTATATACATAAGGAAACATATAGATACTTAAAAAGGCATAATTATAAAAATGTATATTTTCTGAGTGAACATTAACAATTCATGCCAACTTGTATTGTAATATATAATATGTGTCTCATAAATAAATATTGTCATATTTTATGCAAATGAAATGCGCATGGGACATTTTAAAATACGACAATTATTCGTTATTTTTTAAAAAATTAAATGTTGAATAATTTAACAGCTTTTTGTTCTTTTAACGCCAAGTTTTAATTAAAGCTTGCAATTAAAAACTCTTCCAATTTTCAAATAAATACATTGAAAACTAATGGATTTGATTTTTAACGTCCACTCTTCCATCAATGGCATTGTAATGACATTAATATTGATTTATTTTATCTGAAAATAATTTTCATAATTATAAGTTTTTAAACGTTTAAAAAACTGATTTTTTAACTAAAAAATCGGAAAAAAGACCATAAAAATATTTTAACCGTAGTATTAATACTCAAGTTTTACCCTTACACATATGTCGTTTTTCTAATATTCAATCATTACAAATACATTTTAATGAGTATATTAATTTCACATAATAAAACCTTAAGCCTTTAAAAGAAATTTAATAATTTGCCATACTATGATAATTTTATTTATGTTACATCAACGAATATGTTGAGTAATATATTTAATGCATATGCAAATGCAAATGGAAAGTGTGAAGAATTTTACTGTCTAACAGATTCTTGTTGAAAATGTAAACCTATGTATGAGGATCACAGAAAATAAAATGATACAGTTTCAACTTCCATTATTTCTACAGATATTTTAGTTTAAATGGAACTTGTAGAAACTAGACCTTACATGACTTTTCTATAAGTTACTGACAATAGGAAAAAAAATTATTCAATATATCAGTAATTTCTGTGATATTTAAAATATTTATTTAACCCGGTATGCTCTAAAGGTACTTATAAGTACCATTAAAAAAATCTAATATAAAATTTAACTCATTCGTAAATTTATTTAGAAGATGATACTTTTCATACAAAATCCTTACTCGATCACGTTTAGAAATAAAAGCAAACATGTCAGAGCTAAACATTTTTTAACTTGGTTATGTTCTAATTCATTTACTTAGCTGTAGCTTTTCTCTTATTAACAAATTATGCATGGTAAAACTGCAAAAACAAAATCTTTCAAACTCCAGAAAAAAGTACAATGTTTTTTTGTTTTTTAATTAGGAACTGCAAGATTTCTATAACAGTCTGTTCATTTAATTAATCTAATTATTGTTGCAAATATTTAACAAAAAGAGCTATAACTTCCAATACATGAAATCAGTTGTAATGCGACATCTAAATTTAATTGTGATGTTACATGTATTTTTTAATAAGTTTTCAGAAATTAAGAAGAGGATTATTGAGGTGAGCAATTTCTTTAATCATTAATTGGGGTATAAAAAATTAAGAAAACTAATCATATTTTCTTTCAAAAATCAATATTGAAAAAGATTTATTATTCAACACGTAATACTTTTCGTTTAATTTATCGATTTTCAATGCAACAGATACAGAATAACAATTTCCACTTTCTTTTCTTAAAACGCAAATCATTAGTCTTTGCAACACTATAAATCAGAATTTAATGTCATAGCAGAAGAAAATTTGTAAGCAATAAAAGTGTAACTTCATCTTTAATAAACGACATTTTGAGTATTTTTTATAAATCAAAGAGTATAAATTATAAAGGAATACAGAAATTGAATACATTTTAATACAACTAATTCATTAAGTATTTTGTGCAAACAATTGCATTAAGGGGCATTCCACATCAAATCACAGATTTTAATGAAACTGCGTGTGTTTGTTATTACTATTAAGATATGATCACCAGTAACTTTTTCTGATCCTTGGTGAAATAGTTTCTGAGAAAAAAATTGTCAAAATTTTTAAAAACTAGCGTCAGTTGGCATTCTTGACTGCTCAGTTTTTCAAATGTAGCATGTCATATATATAATCATATTCCAATATCTACTCTACAAATCATCTTCAAATAATTTATGCATAATATTTAGGGTACGCAGTTTAGGAAAAAAAATATATTGTTACGCTTATAACATATTAAGTGGGTCTAAAAAAATGTTTAAACTTTGAAGTCGTAAATTTTTATGAAAAATAATGCATTAACAAAAAAAAAAGCATTATCAACAAAAGGCGGTATTTTTATTAAATTTATTTTTTATTGGGAGATATACTTAAAGGTGTCCTTTACCTGATTCTGAAATAAAAATAGTGGGATTTTGGGTGTTTTTAGTATTATTTTCAAATTAAAAATATTTTGAGGTGCATTTCAAATCAAATCAAGCAGAGTCATTCCATGTCAATTTCCCTAAGCCATTTAATCACTGTCACAAATTTCAATAAAACTGGGTTTGTTTATAGCTCATTTTAAGACGTAATCACCTTTAATTTTCTTGATCCCAAGTAAAATATTTTTTAAGATAAAAAACATCAAAATTTTGAAAAATTGTTTAAATTTTTTTTAATGACAGTTCTATATTCAAAGACTGCATTAAAAAAAAGTCATTTCAATATAAAATCCCTAAATAGGTTTCAAATAATGTATATGCGACAAATAATGTTGGCAGATTATTATTTCTTGTTTTTTGTCATGTTTAAACGCTAAGAGTGTGTATCTTGTTGAGAGTGTTTTATCTTGTGAATTTTTTAAATCAAGAATTTTGTCAAAAATAATATGTTAATCAAAAATTTATTATCAACCGAAGGCATGGTGTGATTGCTTTTTACGTAAAAATATCTTTTAAATGGTTATAAAATAAAAATAGTGAAAATATGCGAAAATATTATCAAAGTTTTGGAAAATTGCCACGCGTTGCCATTAATGATTGTTCAATTTTCAAAGGCCTCATTTTATATATAAAATCATATTTCAATAACTAATAAAGAAATCTTCTTGAAATAATTTAAGCAAGGTAAATAAAGTATGTAGATTATGAAAAAAATGTTGCTGTAATGTTGAAAAATATTTAAATGTGTCTAAAAATTGTATAATCTTTGAAATCAAAAATATTTTACAAAAAATAATGAAATTATTAAAAAAGCTTTATCAATCAGAGGCGGAGTTTCTATGACTAATTTTTTAATTTTAAGTTGTACATAATACTACATTATAACTGTATCTGAAATAAAAATAGTGGTATTTTGATTGGCTTTAGTAGTATTTAAATCATATTTAAAATTATCAATATTTTCAGATATAAAATCTATCCAATGTATCATCCCTGGAAATATTTTTATTTATACCGTAATTTCGGGTGTATAGCCTGCAGATCAAACAATTCAGTTTGGACCCAGAAATTTTATTCATTATTTTAAGACCAATATTTACCGTGATCTAAAGGTTACATTTTATTTAAAAAAATTTCTGTGCCGAAACACGATTGTTTGATCCGCGGGCTATACACCGGAAATAACGGTACATTTATTTTATTTTTCAAATTATCTTTTATGTTCGTTTCTTAAGGAAAAAAATAAACAATATTGTGTTTTAGTAAAACTTCTAGGGCGAAGAGCAATTATCCCTTTCCAAAAAAGAGAAAAATCACTAGCTCCTCACCGCCTAATAGAAATTTTCAAAAGGACACTCCTAATCTTTAGTTCCTAATCTTTAATTTGGCTGCTAATATTGAAAATTTAGCATTGAGCTGCTAATATTGAAAAAAATACCAAATTTCACTCCTTTGAAGAATTTTTTTTTTTATTATTGTGCTTTAAATATATACAAAAAATGCATAATCCGAATTTATATCTTTCAAATAACTATATCTAAAAAATTATTTAAAACTTAATGAGTTGCACTTTTGTAACTTTATTCAGTGTCTAATGATATGTAAGTTGATATATTTCGTCACAATATTGCTGAAAGATGGATTTTCAACATATAAGTGGTATATAAACAAATTATTTAAAAATTCTTCATTTATGTTTAATAAAGCATATATATTGTTAATACACTTATAGAAAATACATATGGTAAATTTTGATATTATGTCTATAATATCTAAAAGTAAAGAACTTATCTAACAGTATGTAACGAAAAATTTAACATCTGGTGTAATGACAACAAAATTTTATAATTGTTTTACTTAATTTGGATGAATGAAAAAAGCGTACATGTTTATATTTTATTGAAGTACAGGTGAAAATGTCACAAAGACGTTCCTATATCAACAACAACTGAATATGTCACATTCACACTACAGCTGATTTTTTCTTTTTGATCTTTCGGGTTTGATTTCAGATGATAATGATTTAATTAGTTTTGTTAGAAGTGTCATTGCAGTCAGCATATTAGGTTCACTATTTTTTTAATAATTTATTTTGATTGACTCGATGAACAGCAACATTTAAAGCGACCATTTCATGAATTTTCAATTAGAAGCTGATTTATAAATTTATTATGTTGTTTAGTTATTATTATCGTCTTAAGATAATTAGTTGGTATTAAAATTTTTAAATTTAGTTTATTTATTATTTGACCAGTTGAAAGTATTTTTCAATAAGAGTGGGCTGTTGATTTTAAGCCGGCTGTTGAGCAGTGTAGTGTTGGTAAAGGAACTGGTACTATTTAATTTAATTTTTATTGCTGTAAATAATATTTGTTATTTTATTATTGTATGTATTATATTTAAGCAAGAGTAGCAATACACAATATCGTAGTCATTATAGTACATCTTAGCATAAAAAGCTTCAACATTTATCATTAAACATTCACATTTTAGGAAAATGTTGTTAAAATTGCTCATATTTTCACTATTTTCATTTTATATCTATTGAAAAGATATTTTTACGTACAATTAAAAAAAGTAATAACTGCCTGCCTTTGGTTAATAATAAATTTTGGATTAACACATTATTTTTCATAAAATTCTTGATTTTAAAAACTCACAAGATTAAACGCACTCTTAGTGTTTAAACATGACAAACAACAATAAATAATAATCTGTCTACATTATATGTCACATATACATTATTTGAAACTTATTTAGTGATTTTATATTGAAATGACTTTTTTTATGCAGTATTTAAATATAGATCCGTCATTAAAAACATTTAAAATTTTTTTTCAATATTTAGATATTTTTTTATCTTAAAAAATATTTTACTTAGGATCAAGGTGATTACATCTTAAAATGAGCTATAAACATAGCCAGTTTCATTGAGATTCGTGACATTGAATTAAATGTCTTAGGCGAACTGACATGGAATGACTCTACTTGATTTGATTTGAAATATGCCTCAAAATATTTTTAAATAGGAAATACTACTAAAACACACAAAATTCCACTATTTTTATTTAAGAATCAGGTAAAGGACATCTTTAAGTATATCCCCCACAAAAAATAAATTTAATAAAAATACCGCCTTTTGTTGACAATGCTTTTTTAGTTAATGCATTATTTTTCATAAAAAATTCATGACTTCAAAGTTTAAACATTTTTTTTAGACACAGTTAAAATGTTATAAGCCTAACAGTATATTTTCCCCATAAACTGCGTACCCTATATATTATGAAAAAATTATTTGAAGATGATTTGTAGAGTAGATATAGAAAAATGATCATATTTATGTCATGCTACATTTAAAAACCAAGCAGTCAAGAATGCCAACTGACGGCAGTTCTTCAAAATTTTGACAATTTTTTTCTCAGAAACTATTTGACCAAGGAGTAAAAAAAAAATAAATACTGGTGATCATATCTTATTAATAGGAACAAACACACGCAGTTTCATCAAAATATGTTATAATGGGTTACATGCCTGCCTGAACTGACATGGAATGACCCATAAAGTAACAGAAAAGTTCTCCTATGTATATACGCTGAAAAAAAATACCGCCTTCATCTATAACAAATAATCATTTTCTAAATCCGTAAATTAGAAACATAGATTACCGAGTTAAGAGAATACGGTAAACAAATAAATTGAATCGACTAAATTATCGAGGTATTCTAGTCTAAAATTCTCTAGGTGATGAAATGATAAATAATGTTATGAATGGTTTGAATTTCGAGAAATTATCACTCGATTTCTAGAGTTAATTCATAAACTAGAATTATAGTTAATAAAACTTACTTCTTGTGTTCGCATTTATTTGCAGATATTTTTAAATAATTTTGACCACAATAATATAAAACAAGTTGGAAACTGCACGTCGAATGTGGCAAATGAGGTGCGTTCGTACTATAACTAGTTTTATAAATATTGTTTGCACTGCATGTTGTACTAAATGACTATTATACTGCACTTCATGAGTGCATACATTTTTCATTCTGTTCGAAAGGCTGTAACGTCATTAAAATACACTTGAAATATTTTTTCCCATTGGCCTTAATGTAACGGAAAAATTTTGACTGTCCCTTTAATGAAAATGTACATCCGATTTTCCTAAAATTTGAATTGACTCGACAAAACTTTACAACAATTATATATTTAAAATTTCAGAGCATTCGGTTGGTTACTTTTTGCTCTGTTAAATGCGGACGGACTGACAGACAGACAGACGGACCGATCGACGACTATAGGTACTTATAATTACGAATGCACCTAAAAATGTCCTTGAATTTTAATAGGGATAACTATAACTCTCTAATAAACAAAATTACAATTTATATGAATGACATAGAACTATTTTTCTACGGGTTCACTTTATTTTCTAGATGCCAGTGACAGAATTTTTTTTTCAGTAAATATTTCTACAAAACATTCAGAAAAAAAGAATTACCTTATGTAAGTTTTTGATTACTTTAAGCATACTTTATCGTTCTTTCACAAAATCTTAATTCTGTATCGATATGATATTGTACGTTTTGATAACCTACATCGAGTAATGGTAATAGTTTTTATCCAAATTTTTGAAATTTTTGTAAAAATAAATTAACAATGTATTACAGTTCTTTGGTTTTTTTATATTATACAAATTTAATGAAATAACAAAATCGCCTTCTTTTATATATTTAAGAAGAAAAGTTTTCGAAAGAGGTAAATCTAAAATAGCTTTTCGTGAAGCGTAAAATTTTATGGTATGTATTACTGTGTTACGCTAAAACAGGGTAAGATTCTGATTTGAAAATAATACCTACTTAATGTACTGTATAACACAAATATTGTTATACGAAATACTTTATTACCAACTACATTAAATTAACCCATCAAAACACAACATTTTATAATATTTCACTATTGGATTGTTTGTTTTGGAATTTCAAGTGATCAAATTAGAAAAATAAGTTCTGTAAAAATTTATCTTATAAACAAAACTCTAGCTTTGAAGCGTCTTTATTTTATGTAACACTTTTCTTCTTCTTTTCTTCTGAATAATCTTTTATCTTTATGTTTTACTCTTGTTATGTTTTCAATGTCGTGTCATTACGTACAAAAACAAATTTATTTTATTCTACGAAAAATTAAATAAAAAATATTTCAGATTCTTTTTGAAATATAAATATTAGTCAAACTTTACAGATAATTATTCGTCACTTTTTCCTCTTGTTTCTGATATTTCATACCTTCTGTTAAGGCAAATATTCTCATTGTGAATGCTGAAATTACATTTGAACGAAATTTCTGCTTTCAAGCTCGTATATTATTTTTTAATTAAAAACAACTTATTTTAAATTGATCCTCCAAAACTATAAACCTAAAACGTCAGAAATAAAAAGAAGTGATATCTCATGTGAGTGCCATGTGAAAATCTATGACTATTCATGATTGTTGAAAATGCCTTGGAATGTGATTCAGTATATAAGGATCGGAGCATATAGGACATATTTTATTGTTCTTACCAGTATATTTTATCAATAATCTTTAAGTGACATTTTTGTCAGATATGCAGTAGGAAAATATCATGAGGATTATCGATAAAAGATTCTGGTACGGACAATAGAATTTGTCCTATATGCCCCGAGCACTGATATCAAAACTCCTTGCGGCCTGCAAGCATGTGTAGCGCATATGTGTCTTTGTGACTACCTGTTTTGTCGGTTATTATTTTGTATGCTTGCTCTATTTAACTTCAGTTTATTCTTCCAGAATATACATAAAAATGACGTACGGCCATTCTTAATTTTCAGTTTCTATAATTTTTTTTTATTAATTAGTGTGTTATTTTTGCAATCAGTTAAACCATTATTTTGTTTTAAGACTACATGCGATAAGCCTTCTAGGAGTGCATAAATGAAACAAAAATGAAAAGTTGCATGTATTTGATGTCGATACACATAAGGATCAACATTTAGCTGTAAAAAAGAAACTACATTTTAAATAAAAAAAAGCAGCAACAAAATGCACGATATACAAGCAGCTAGTTTCCGGAAAACCCTTTCTGTATTTCAACTGTAAAATCAAGAAATTTTGAAATTATGTTTGCGATTTTTTCAGGTTTGAAGCAAAAACATACGTATTTTTTTTTTCTACTAGGGAAAATACCAGACAGCCATGTTGACGGAACATCACTGTGATTTGTCGAAAGTGCAGTTCTAATAATGGATGACTTTGGAAAATTTTAGGTTTTAGATTAGTTTATTTCCAGCATATCTGAGCGAAATGGACAAATGAAAGAGAGAATTTTCGTTTTTTATCTAAATGCAATCGTCAGAAGAAAAAATCATTTAAGTAAGGGATTTCTGTTTTCGGAGTGTAGCAAAAAAAAAAAAAAAAAAAAAAAAAAAAAAAAATATTACAACTTTACTGAAGATTACGTTCAGAAATATTTCAGAAAGTAAATTCAACAATAGATATGAGACATTCTCACATAGTTTTCAATTTTAAGTCCCTGAATAATAATTTTCATTTAAGTAGATATTCTTGTTCTTTTTTACCATTTGAAAAATGGTAATTGTCCTCGTCAGGGTAGGAAATCAAAAGCATATCTGAAGCTTTTTATTGGTTGAATCCCGCATTTTATTCGTTTTTTGATTGGTTTATACAGTAGTCTGTACTTTCCCTTTACTTTCAACAGAGATGAATACTTCTGTTGCGACTATGACAAAAAAGTTATAAAAACTACAAAAAAAATTAATAACTCAGAAACAAATTGAGATACAGCTTTCAAACAAATTGCATTTAAAAGTACATTTTTTTTCTCTATACGACGGTGTAAAAATTAATATTGTGGGATGTTTAGAAGTTTAAGAATGAAATTCATTTAAAATGAGTCGTCAGATTTCTACGATTGAAAAGCCTTTTCCCGAACAGCCAATGAAATGCTTAGAATTATACGTAAGTTTCAGGTGGATAATGCGTAAGTTTCAGGAAATCTGACGAGTCGCAGGTGATTTTTGTCGCTTGCAATTTTTACGTGTAATAACACTATTAATATTTAGTTCATGGCGTACGCAATGTATGATCAACTCCGTGTGATTTTTCATGACTTACATTTTAGTCTTTGAAAAAATCATTTTCCAAATTGTCGTTGTAATTTATTAAATTGCTTTTTTTTATTTCTTATATTCTAAAGTATACCATTGAATGTTTGTATAACAATATTAACTGGATAAATAAATATTAGACGATTATGGTGGTAAAAATGTACCATGAAATTCCTTACTGCCCCATGTTCCTGATGGTAATTTTTAAGTTTGAAGTCTGTATAAATTTGTTTCAATAAATGTAATTCGGCGTAATTATTTTCAGAAAGTGGTGCTATTTGTTAGATAAATATGTAGCAAATAATTAACCTTCACACATTTTAGGATTGTTATTATTAATTTTTAACTCTGCCTCTGGATTTTAGATTCCTTACCGTTTCTCTTGCTAAAAGTATACAGGAAATTATTCCAATTTCAGCCACATAATTTTTTTCAATTTTTTTCTCATACAGAAGTATGATAGAGAAAAAATGGCTGTAATTCTTTGACAGAAAATTTACTGCCGAATTTGAATCAGCATTTAAATATCAATGTCAAGCATTGTGGCTTTATTGGTAGTATTGCCGTCTCCAAGGTTTATTCCTGCACATTTCGATGAAAATTATTATTATTTTTTTAATACAGTGTAAATAACTGTTGCATAAAATTAATGAACATTATGACTATCACTTAGTCCTAACATGATTTGCCTAAATATAGGTGAAAAATAGGATTTTTTTTTTTTTCTTACCGTCCCTTTTCCTCTTTCCGTCCCTTCCTTACCATCCTCGTTCAATTTCACTGTTAAATGGATGAGAATAGTAAAAGTGATATATCTACGCCTAATTTATTAAAAACTAGCAGAACTACCTGGCTTCGATCGTGTCAATTATAAGGAGCCCTCCAGGTAAAATAAATTAAAACGAATAACTGTAATTTGTGCATTTCCATCCACAAATCATTAAATAGACAATCAGAAAACATGGCGTTATTGTCTCACAACCATAGTAAATTCCCTGAGCTTTAATAACAGAATACGCGATTTCTTTGGTGGGTGCAGGAGTAAAATATGTGATTTTCCTGAAAATACGAATAAAACAAATCCACCAAAACGTATAGCATTTAGTAAAATTCTCGTTTGTATAGTATATATCTACATTATAAAGTAAAAACACTATGTCAGCGCCCATAAATTGTGCCCCATAAATTGTAACCCATAAATTGTGCCATTACTGACTTCTAAACATCACGCAATTTTATTTTTTACAATGTCGAATTGAAAAAAGTTCTTTCAAATAAAATTTGTTTGAAAATTGTATCTCAATTTGCTGATTTTATCGGATTTTAAAGTAATTTTCAAGCATGGATATTTTTTAAGGTGCGTGCAACCCGATTACGAAAGATGAACCCGTTTACTCTTAATGCAATATTATAAAGAAAATTACAGGTCTATTAGTAACGCTAGTATCATACTTTCGGTGGCAACAACCTAACACAACAATAAATTACCCTTTCACTGCAATTTAACGTCTAAACATCACACATTCGATTGTTACACCGTGTTATAGAAAACAAAAGTACTTTCAGCAATATTTGTTTGTAATGTTTAACTCAAATTATAGATTTTTTATGGATTATAAAGTAATTTTCAAACATGAATATTTTTTAAATATGCTTGCAAACCAATTATAAAATATTAACTCAATTGTTCAAAAAAAATTGTAAATAATTCAGAATTGTTTGTTTTCATGTAATATTCAATAACCAAATTGGCAAACGAAAATAAAACGCTAAAAATAAAATAAAACACGAATTTAACAGATATTGAATAAAATACTCAAAATAATCTAATAACTATATAAAATGCAAATGGGAATTTCGTTCCTGGTGCATTTAACTCGAATTCTTCAGAACGGATTTCCATGTCAATCATTAAACTGAGACGAACTTTGCAAATAAATTCCGTTTGAAAGAAAAAAATTCCTATTTGGTGATCTAAAAATTTAAATTGTACGATTACAAATATGTTAGATTTGTCTCTTTTTAATTATATTCTTTTATTTGTTTATAAAGGAAGTATTAATTTCGTTATGCAAAAATAGTCAAAAACAAATGCTGAAGAATGTTTGTTACTTTATGCGCAAAATGTTTATTATTATTATGTATTGAAATTGGCACGTGATAAGATAAACTTTTAAAAAATCGTGTTTAAAAATTATTTAAAAAAACATAATAAATCAGTCAATTAAAAAATAGTTACAAATTGCATTCGAAAGTAAATTTTTTTCCTATGCGACGAAAATTGAAAATGTACCATGGTCAGAAGTTTAAAAAAGACCGAAATTTGATCGTGAAGTGTTACCATTCGCAAAGTGACGTCAGCGTTACGCACAGATACGTTTTTTCTTTATAATAGGCAGATTATATAAAATTATTGAAAATTAAATTAAGAAAATTATGTTATTTTGATTAAATTATAGTAGAATGTCTTAAAGAATAGCATTAAAATTTTGTTGCTCTAGAGAATTTTGGACAACAACTTCAGGAACATGATTTTATTTTAAACCTCGAATTATTTGTTTGCTTGTCTAACTCGGCGAAGCATATCCATCCAGGCTAGAATCATCAATTTCTGCAATACAAATCGCTATTATTTGCATGTCACCACCCTTTTTTTTTAAAGACACTCTAAATTTTTGTAAAACATTGCGTTTTATCAGTGTGTGATTTCGATTACATTATTTTCAAAAGTGAAGCATTTTCACCTGTTAAGAATTTCATAGCAGCTGGTCAGTGAAAATGATGCACTCCTACAAACCATAATTCGGTTTTAAGACTTAAATTACACTATTTTTTATAAAATTACGTCATTTACATCCGCTAAAGATATCCACTTTTACAATCCACTCTTAAACTTCGTCTATAGAAAAGTATGCATATGACGTCATTATCACGGAATAACAGACAATATCCTTGATATAGACCATATTTTAATTTCAACATTTTCTTCAGATTTTATGAGAAAATGGCAACAAAAAGATATAGTAACCTCCTAGATTTTACTATTTTCCCTTTACTTTCAATAGAAATGGGGTACTTTTGTTGCCACGATTAGAAAAATGGTATTAAAAAATCCAAAAAAAAAGTATATTTTAAAAATAAATTTAGATACAGCTTTCAAACATATTGCATTTAAAAGAGCATTTTTCCCTCATACGACAAGTGTAAAAATTTAAAATGTGCAATGTTTAGTAGTTTAAAATTTGCAGTAGAGAAAATTGCAAATCCGAAATTTTATTTCAAATTTCAAAGTTTTGCCATTCGCAAAATGACGTATGCGTTACGCACAGATATGTTTGTCCTTTATAATATAGATAGTAGATGACATTATACATCTGAAAATGCAATTTGATAAATAGATTTTCATTATTTGAATTCCTCTGCTTTTATTGATAAAAATGTAAAATTACAGGTACATTTTTTAATCAGAATTATTTAAGTTATGCTTGATCAAATAATAATTTTTATTCGGTTGAACTCCAGTTTCTTATATCCAAATATGCAGGAACAATAAGGAAAGTGATATATATACGGCTAATCTATTAATTAATAACATCATACGTTTCACGATTCAATTTAGTTTTTAGATTTCCGTTTTAGATCTCCTATGCTTTTACTAATCAAAACGTGAAATCGCATGTATTTGTACATCTATACAATTTTACAATTTCATATTAGAATTATTTAAATTATATTGTATCAATAATTCAGTTAGATAACAATTCTCTTATTTTTTTTTTTTAACTTTGACTATTTTGATATTATTTAAGAAAAATATTTACTGAAATCTAATTTTAAGTTAAAATTTATTATAATATTTGTTGTTATATAATATTTTATTTTACATAAAATTTTGCAGCTTCAATTCCTTGTGTCTTCAATTTTTCAAATTTTAAATTTTTCATCGCAGTATCAACTTATCGCGGCGTCAATTCCTCCTAAGAGTAATGTTTTAAGAGCGATGATAATAAAGGTAATGTTAATTTATTAATCCAATACTTTTACGAATATCACGAATTATGTTAACTAACTTATAATTATTACCTTTAATTATATTAAGTAATTGAAATAACTGTATCTGAATTTAAGATACAATTTTAAGTGGGAAGGAAGATATAAGTATGTTCTTTCATTCCATGTATTGAAAAAAAAGCAAGTTGCAGAATTAGCATTTACAGGGAGCTCTAAACTTTCAGACATTTGACGAGCAGAAAATCGGCATAACAGATTACGCGCAAGATTGAAATAAATTTTGAAACTAGAATGAACATTTTGGTCCTTACTTACTCTTCATATTATAATAATCACCCTGAACCTAAATAAGTTTGTATTTAAAGCATTTATATATTTTTAAGACAAAGTTCTATTTAGCTAATGCAAAATTTAGAAATTTTCAATAGTATAATCACCTAAAAAAAGTTTTTTTGAACATTAAAAAGGGAAATTTAATTTCAGTTTATACAGACTAACATGAAACAAACGATTTAAATATTACATGAACAGATATTCAGAAGTTGTGCAGATATTATGCGTATAATGCCCAAAAACGTCATTTGGTGAAAAATCCCTTCATAGTTTTGGAAACGCCGCTTCAACTACTGAGTGGTATAATTCTAAAAGCCATAACTTATGCTCTAAGGGGAATTTTTAGCAAAAAATTATGTCAAAATTTTCAGAAAAGATAGAATAATATCCTAAAAATATTAAAATTTGGAAAATTTTAAACATTAAAGAGTCATGAGACCCCTTAATAAAGTCATTTTCTTCAGCCTTCTACCAAGAAAAAAAATAAAAACGGTGAATTTTTCATAGATAATTTCGTTGCTCACGCCAAACTCATGTATTGCAACGGGATTATTTAGAGAAAACTGGATTACAGAGAAACAAAATTATGCGTTATTTTAAAAATAACCACTAAATGCTTATAAAAGAGTGGGGTTTTTTTGTTTGTTTTTTTACTATTTTTACGTAATCTTTACTTTAATCTTATAAGTAATTTTTTCTTTTACTATTTTTACGTAATCTTTACTTTAATCATATAAGTAATTTTTTTTTACTATTTTTACGTAATCTTTACTTTAATCTTATATGTATTTTTTTTTTTTCAAGCTAAGTTTACTAATGGAGAAACATTCTGTTAAATCGTGGTAGGAAAGATGGTAATTCCACTAGTCTTTGTAGTTCACAGTCTTTGTAAAAATATTCTTTGTTTATTTAATGACAGAGATTCCGTGATTAAATAGAGAAAAGATTACTACTCAGACAAAATAGAGTTATTTTCAATAAAAAACATTTCCCAACTTACCAACATGATTTGTTTAAAAGTAACAAATTAGGAAAGTTTAAAGAAATATTTGTAAAAAATACTTTAATAATAATGTATTTCTTAATTTATTGGATATGCAGAAAATAGTTTGTGAAAAAATACGATTTAATATCAATTTCATTAAATTAAAACTATCCGCATTTATAATCTATTTGATTCTTTAGCCTTTGAATTTCTAAGCACTAAATTAGCGTTTTAACTAACATTTTAAAATTTCTTGAGGCATCTTTATACTCGAAATATTTTTTTTAACTAAAACTAATTTATTATTTTATTTAATCGTTTATCATTATACATTTTACAATGAAAGAATAATATCATTTAAATTGTTCTTTAAATCATTAATGACAGGCAATTTGAAGCTTTTGAAATTTTGAACAAGCAGCAATAATAAACCATGAAAAGAATTCTGAACACAGCAAATCAATACTTCTTCAAACTTTGAATGAAAAGTGAAATACCGAAATATGCGTTTTTTAGATTATTGATTAAACGTTACTTTGAAAAGACGTTCGCTCTATTTCTTTCTCTTGAAATTAAACCTGCAATAGCACAGGGCTTTTTAATTCGATTTATAACATCCCATTAAATTTCTTTAAATGCATTATCCGATTTTAAGATCGATGTAAAAAATAATTCAATTTTTTTTTTCTGCAAAGTCCGTATAATTGTATTCTGAATTAAACAGGAAAAGAATTTCAGTTTTAAGTATTAATATTCCTTCAGAAATAAGTAAAATACTTTTTAGAATTTTTTTATTTTGCAGACGTGTACTGTTAATATATGTATATGTATATATATATATATATATATATATATATATATATATATATATTGAAAAATCCAAATTCACATAATTTATTACACGAAAAAACATCTAACAAACTGTAACTAAAACAATAATTAACAAAACCAAGAGTAACTATGAAAAAACTAAACATGAAGACAAGTGGTCAAGGCTTATGACTTGTACTGCGGGGTTAAACATGTTTTACGTGCACAACATTCCCCCTCACTTGCCGAGACCAAACAAATAGAAATTGAAAGAAATGAAAACCACAAACTAACCCGAAAGCCGTCAAATGAGTCTGTGAATATCCTCACCGCTAAGCTATTTTCGATAGGAATCACGTATCGATAAATCACCATCATCGAACAATTCCAATATTTTATTTCGATAGCTTTTTTTCTTGATAAAATTGAAAGTTAAATCATTCAGAAAATGTATTGGGTAATTTTGTTTACTGGCGTTTATGTAAAGGTTATAAATTTCACCAACCAATTTATCAACATTTGAACACAAATTTGCAATACGATTTAAACCATTTAAATATATATTTCTAAAAATTGAAACATGCACGTTACTATTAAAGTTTAATATTTTTATTGTATCAAAATCAAAATAATTTCTTTTATCATAAATACTATATACTAAAATTCCTTTTATAATCTCCAAATTAACGTCCAAGTAGTTGACACTGCCCTGATCATCCGAAGCATATATACCTATACATCCGAAGAAATATATATATATATATATATATATATATATATATATATATATATATATTTCTTAATGTACTAAAATATAACATAAGAATGAACAAAAATATACAATAACGCCTTCCGAGTTACCCACAATTCCGTAAAAGATTTTTATCTTTAGAAAACTAAAAAACCAGCATATTTCGGATATTTAACAAAAAATTTAGAAACAGTTTCTTTTGATACTACTGATTGTCGAAAATATTTACAAGTAGTTTTTATACGTTACTAATCACTATAAATTATCAATTAGATACATTCAGCTCTGTAAATATATTTGTGCATGCAAGATTAACAGAGTAATATGAATTTATTGCTAATGTTAATGCTATTAATTTATCATATTTGTCCATAAAACTTATCTTTTAATATAAAAAAACTTGCTTGAGGGTGGATAACCTCTGAAAAATGTATTATCCGTGTTCAGAAAACTGATCAATATACCGAAAACAAGTCGCAGAAAAGGAAATTCGTTTTTATAAATGAATTTTTAAGTATGGAAAAGTAGTTTTAGAGACTTCTGAAGATAAATATCGCTTTCGGGAATAGTGGATAACTTGGACGAGATTATAATCTACGAATTTATAACATAAGAACGAATAAAAATATACATTAAACTTTTCACAATTAAGCACTATTCAATATAAAAAATTTTCATCTTTAAAAAAATCAGAAACCAAGATATTTTCGTAAATAAATAAATAAATAAATAAATAAATAAATATATATATATATATATATATATACAGGGTGGTCATAAAAGAACTTTGCCGATATATGGAACTCTAGCGGCCGTTCCGTTTAACCGATCGAGATGAGATTTCAGATATAGTTATTCAGAGGTATGAGCTCGGGATTCTGTGAATGGCAACAAATTATCGCTCAAGGTTACGGTTATAGGTATAGAAACTCGAAAATTTTGAATGGCAACGCCCATTTTCTTTCGGCGGAAAATGCTCAGCGCATGCGAAAACCCTAAATAGCGCTAGACCGGTACGTATATCGCAATAAACGGACGTGTTATGCACGCACAAAAAACAGCTCAGCGAACGGCCAAAAACAATACGATCTTGGCGCACGGAGGAAGTTTGCATATGGCAGAGGCAAGAATCCGTTTTCTACGCTGCTTATCTGTCGAACGGCGTTCTGTGATTGTTGTCCTGCCTCTGTCATATGCAAATTTCCTCCGTGCGCCCCGATCGTTTTTTAGGGTTTCGTTCATCTGACGAAACCCTATTCGTCTCGCTTCTCCACTGTAAAAAAAAAATCTGTGAAGTTACTAAAGTTTTTCTAGGAAACTGGGATTCCTAGAACTTTTCATGTAACGGCAACAACAAAATTTCATGTAACAGACACACCTTTGCGCCGAAAATCAAAAAATCTGTAAGGTTACTAAGAATTTTTTTGGAAACTGGGATTCCGAGAACTTTTCATGTAACTGCAGCCAGAGCTACAATTAAAAGTTTAGTAAGATTACTGAAATTTTACAGATTCATTTGTAAAGTTACAGATTTTTGTAGCTTTACAAAAACTAGTCTTGTAGATTTGCAGCTTTTTTCGTACAGTTACAGTTGAAAGTTTAGTAAGCATGTAACTTTACATCTGTAGACCTACAGATTTTTTTTTTTACAGTGTCTGTCTCTCTGTCTGTCCGTCCGTCCGTCTGTCTGTCCGTCACACAGCCCGTTCTCAGAAACTATACATGTTGGAGACTTGAAATTTTGCATACTTATAGATGAATACCACACATCATACAACAAATCATAAAATTTTGAAAAAGTCTTACATTTAACCCTTTGGGCTCCCACATGTGTATTTTAAACAATTCTTTCTAAGTGAGTCACTAATTAGGTTGCAGGCGTCAAATGTTGCCTACTTATAGATGGACACCTCAGATCAAACGACAAATCATAAAATTTTGAAAAAATCGTACATTTAATCCTTTGGGCTCCCACATGTGTATTTTAAACAATTCTTTCTATGTGAGCCTCTAATTAGGTTGAAGGCGTGAAATTTTGCATACTTATAACTGAATACTTCACATCAAACAACAAATCATAAAATTTTGAAAAAGTCGTACATTTAACCCTTTGGGCTCCCACATGTGTATTTTAATCAATTCTTTCTAATTAGGTTGGAGGAGTGAAATTTTGCATACTTATAGCTGAATACCTCACATCAAACGACAAATCATAAAATTTTGAAAAAGTCGCAGATTTAACCCTTTGGGCTCCCACATGTGTATTTTAAACAATTCATTCTAAGTGAGCCCCTAATTTGGTTGGAGGAGTGAAATTTTGCATACTTATAGCTGAATGCCTTACATCAAACGACGAATCATAAAATTTTGAAAAAGTCGTAGATTTAACCCTTTGGGCTCCCACAAGTGTATTTTAAACAATTCTTTCTAAGTGAACCCTAATTAGGTTGGAGGCGTGAAATATTGCATACTTATAGCTGAGCACCTCACATCAAACGACAAATCATAAAATTTTGAAAAAGTCGTACATTTAACCTTTTGGGCTCCCACATGTGTATTTTAAACAATTCTTTCTAACTGAGCCCCTTATTAAATTGGAGATTTGAAATTTTGCATACTTATAGGAGAACACCTGAGGCCAGGCGACAAATCATAAAACTTTGAAAAAGTCTTACGTTTAACACTTTGAGCTACCACATATGTATTTTAAGCAATTCTTTCTACGAGAGGCCCTAATTAAGTTGGAGATATGAATTTTTCATACGTATAGCTGAATACCTCAGACCACACGTCAAATCATAAAATTTTCAAAAAGTCTTATATTATTTACTCCTGTGTGCTCTAACTTGTATATTTTAAGCAATTTTTCTAACCTCCGCCCTTTTCACCCGGGGAGCACTTTTCCATCTTTTGCCGACACCCCTTTGACCATTTTTTCATATTATGCACCATAGTTTTACATATTTTAGTTCCACTTTTTACCGCCAGGGGCGCCTACTTATCTCGGGTGCTATGGGCCCAATCCCTTCGACTAATATATACACGGATAGTATGTAAAACGGAGTTTCGTTCGGATAGAGGTTTGTTTAGAATAGAGCGGGGCCCTGGTTGCGATATGTGGAATTAGCAGATTTTTCAAAAGGATAAAATGTTCTGAAAGGAATATTAAACGAAACCCTCTGTGCGATATGTGATCACACTTACCCACTTGTTTTTTTTTTTTTTTTTTTTTTTTTTTTTTTTTTTTTTTTTTTTTCATTTTGCAGAGCTTTTTCTTGTGCGTGCATAACACGTCCATTTATTGCGATAGACGTACCGTTCGAGCGCTATCTAGGGTTTTCGCATGCGCTGAGCATTTTGCGACAAAAAAAAAAAAAAAAAAAAAAAAAAAAAAAGGCCATTCGAAAATTTCGAGTTTCTGTACCTATAACTGTAACCGTGAGCGTCAATTTGATGCCGTTCAGAGAATCCCGAGCTCATACCTCTGAATAGCTATATATGAAATGTCATCTCGATCGGTTTAACGATCGGCCGCTAGAGTTCCATATATTGGCAAAGTTTTTTTTTATGACCACCCAAAATATAAACAGAGTTTTAAATATATATATATATATATATATATAAATAAATAGAGTTTTTTCAGTTTCCACTGATATTCTGAAACGTTTATGAATAGTTTTTAAGTTTAGTAATCACTATAAATTATCAATTAAGTACTTTTAACTGCGTAAATGAATTTAAGCTTGTAAGAGTAACAAAACAATATAAATTTTATAATATTTGTTAATTTTAATGTAAGTGCTGTTCATTTATCATCTTTGTCCATAAAATTTATTTTTCGAATACGAAAATACATACTTGAGGGTAGATAACCACTGAAAAACTTATTATCCGTGTTTAGAAAACTGATCAATATACGGAAAGTCAGTCACAGAAAAGGAAACTTCGTTTTTATAAATGTTTTTTTTTTTTTAATATAGAAAATATATTCATTTTATAGATTTCTAAAGATAAATATCGCTTTCGGGAATCATGCAACCCTTGGGTAAATTATAATCTATGAATATTTAACATAAGAACGAACAAAAATATACATTATACTCTTCTGAGTTAAACACGATTCCATAAACGGCTTTTCCCTTTAGAAAAATCAAAAAACAATATATTTTCGTAATTAAAAAAATATATAAAAACAGAGTTTCCTCTGCTTCCACTCCACGGAAACGTTTATGAATGGTTTTTTAAGCTTTAGGCTCCAATATAAATTACCAATTAAATACTTTTAGCTGCGTAATTGAATTTAAGCTTACAAAAAAAAAAAAAGCAATTTAACAAATTACAACGACCATTTGGAAAATGATTTTTTCAAAGACTAAAATTTAAGGCATAAAAAATCGCACGGAGTTGTTCATACATTACGTACGCCATGAATTAAACATTAATAGTGTTAAAACACGTAAAAATTGCAAGCGACAAAAATCGCATGCCTCTCGTACGTATTATCCACCTGAAACTTACGTATTATCCAAGCATTTAATTGGCTGTTCGGGAAAAGGCTTTTCTAAGGTCAGATTTCTTGGAAATCTGACGACCCATTTTAAATGAAATTTCATTCTTAAACGTCTAAACATCCCACAATATTACTTTTTACTCCGTCGTATAGAGAAAAAAATGTACTTTTAAATGCAATTTGTTTGAAAGCTGTATTTCAATTTTTTTTCTGAGATATTAATTTTTTTTGTAGTATTTATTACTTTTTTGTTATAGTGGCAACAGAAGGTATCCATCTTTGTTGAAATTAAAGGGAAATACAGATTACTGTATAGACAAATCAGAAACTGAATAAAATGCAGGTTAAACCAATCAAAAGCTTTAGATATGCTTTTGATTTCCTACCCTGACGAGGAAAATAACCATTTTTCCAAATGGTTAACAATATAAATTTAATTGTTCATGTTAAAGTAACTGCTGTTAATTTATCAGGTTTGTCCATAAATCATATTTTTAACACTGCCCAACGTAGCTGAAAAGTGTTTATGAAAACTATTTGTCTGTCTGAGCGTCTGTCAGGGAAATGACTCCCGTAACTATATCCAGATTGTCGTGAAATTGATATATGTTATTTGGGTTTACCATGTCATGTTCTGTATTGAAAATGAAGTGTGTAGTATTTACGGTTCATTTAGAAAGGCACTTAAAATTAATCCATTACATTTAGCCCATGGGGAAATATCGTTTGCGATGTATTTTATTGATGTTACACTATTTAAAAATATTTAAATTTATGTATAGCACCGAGGTGTACTACAAAGCGCTTATTGTAGATTTTGCTGCGCATGTAACTTGTCGTTCATTTACAGGGACACACAAAAGCATTTGGCCGCAATGCAATTCGGCTACAATTCGGCAACAGAATTTGTCCTATGAAAAATAATAGATGACAGTGCGTTTTCAGATGTGGTACGTGTATTAAGATTTAACGATTTTTTTTTTACATATGTATAAATTTAGTATAAATTATGTGTGTATAAATTCTTTATGTGTTTAAATTCTATAGATCGTATACAGGGCTACACAAAAGAATTCCGCTAAGATGTTATATATTCCCGCGGCCGCCATCTTCTCCGCAATGTTTTGTTAGAGTTTATCGATTAGACAACCCCGACGAGTGACGTGTTCTTTCAACCCCGTTAAGCCTAAATGCGCATAAATCCGCTTGGCGTCATTTACTTGGCGAAAATGGTGTTTTCATGCCAACAAAAATCCAAGATTGCAGCCGTGGGAATATCTAACATCTGTTCCAAGAATTTAAACACATTCGGAGGCTCCA
This sequence comes from Maratus speciosus, assembly GCA_963932465.1. NCBI lineage: Eukaryota > Metazoa > Arthropoda > Arachnida > Araneae > Salticidae > Maratus > Maratus speciosus. The sequence continues at coordinate 66,445,900 of OZ010789.1, forward strand.
TCGAAATTTTCAACTGGGTTATGCGTTTCATTGAATAAATTTTAAGCATACTACTTAATATACATACAAATCCATACATCATATACAGAGTTGTACAAAAATTTTGGATATTTTCCCGACTATTGGTTGCAATTCCAGTAATTGGTTTTCAATTGCGCGATACAATTTCAAAGTTGATATTCAGGCATATAGCACCTTAGTAAGCTGTTAAGTTTTAATACTGTATTCTAAAAGGGTTGAAAATTGTTACATAATCTAGGTTGCACGCATGATTTTTTGTTCGTCTTTGGATGCGAAAATGCATAGTGTGAAAACTGATTAATACACCGTAAAAACAACTAGGAAACGTTTGCGAAAATTTGTATAAATGCTTTTTAAGTATTAAAATGTTACATTGCCTTCGGAACATAAATGGACTACATGTGAATATAATTATTTGGATTTTAGCGAACGAGAAAGTTAGTTAAAAATTGGTTGCGATATTCCATATGTGTAGAAAATGAAGTGAGTTGAATAAAAGTGTATAAAAATCATTCCATTCCTTGCTGAAAGAGGTAGTAATCATAATAGAGAATAGCTCAGATTTTAAAATTTTGCTTAAATGATAGGAACGTAAGAATCTTAATAATGATAATTCCGCTATTCTCAATATATATTTACAAATTTTGCTATCGTTAATAGTAGTGCGAAACAAAAATCCTTCTTTAAATGTTCGTCAAATTGCGTATTTCATAACAGTAATTATGTGAATATTTTTTCGCCAGTTAATTTCCTATACAATTTCACTATTGGCTGTTCCACATAACTGCTATAATTGTATTCGTCAAGAAGCCTATTCCCCGAATCCGCTTATGTTTCATATACTTTTGAAAAATCTCATAATTCTTTGCGCTTATGACGGTAAGATAAATGATACCGAGCCTAGTTAAAAGTTTTGCTGCTGAAAACGCTAGTTTATCTACTTATAATTTTGATATTATTTTCCAACCACTTACTGCAAACAAAGTTACATGATGCATGCTTGTGTGTATATGAATGAACATGATAGAGTCCAAATATTACTTCAACAAAAAGCTCCTATATGGATAATATGTTACAGACTACTGTCCTTAACCCGTGTACATTTTCTCAAAATTCGTCAGATTTACTAGGTATTCAAATAATTTTAAAACAAATTTCATGCAATTTGCGGCATATATTTAATTCAAATCACCAAGGTTTTTGTGACATACTATGAGTGATGAATATTACAGTTATGTAGTTAATTATTAACACGTTCACGACGGCGCGGAGGGTGACACTCGACTGTTTCTGAGTTGTCAAGTCACCGGCTTTTTGCACACCACTGTTATTTTAGAGAAAATGTTGTTCTTTTAAATCGCCCAATTGCTATAATTAAATAAAACAACATTTTCTGTAATAAAATACTGGTATCCGAAAGGCCGGAGACTTGCCAGCTGTGAGACAATCGAGTGTGATCCGCTGCTCCGGCGTGAACGTGTTAATGGCTCAGAGGTAACGTATGCAGTTCAAAAGTCTAGCGTTAAAATACAGCTGGTCTCATTGTGTTAAAAAATTATCAAATCAATATTCTGAATCAAGAGTATTTTGCAATGCGTTCTGAAATACAAGTGCAGCCCATTCATATTTTATTTATTTATTTATTTATTTATTTATTTTTGGGGATTACCAAATTAAGATTTTTATGTGTATAAAAAAAATACTAATATATTATGAAATTATTAAAATAAATTTTATAGAATATACGTCTTATAATAAATGTCAATTTATGCCATTTTTTGTAATCAGTATAGAAAAGAAAATTCATGCAAGTTATGACAGATTTTTTTTAAATTGAAATCACCAAGGTGTTTGTAACATACTATAAATAATGAATATTACAGTGATGCAGTCAATTATTAATGCTCAGAGGTAACGTATGAAATTCAAAAACAGGAAGCCTAGTGTTAAAATCCAGCTGGTCCCATTGTGATAAAATATATATCAAATATATATTTTGAATCAACAGTATTTTCTAATCTGTTCTGAAATTCAAGTGGGGTCGTTTCAGATTTTATTTATTTATTTATTTTTTGGATTAAAAAATTGAGATTTTTATGTGTATAAAAAATAACTTATATGTTATAAAATGATTTAAATAAATTTTATAGAGTATATGTCCTATAATAAATGTCAATTTATGCCATTTTTTTGTTATCAGTATGTAAGAGAAAATTCTGTTCTTTTTTGGAGCTTTGAAAAAAAGTAAAATTTGTCTGACGTTGAAAAATGCTAGTCTTACGAGAATAAGATATTTCTCTCAGTCATTGGAATATCTATACAAAAATTCTTCTACGAATTCGAGTAACTTAAAAACAAAAATGAAGTATTTTCTCACATTTTTGTCTTCATAAGAGTCTAAAGAGTAATGCGAATTTATTTGAATCTGGGGTCAGGGAATATAGAAATATTTCACACCGATCTATTATTTTCTGCTGTATAGTGAAATATCTTCAGATACAAAAAAATGTATTATGGATAAAAGGGGAAATTTGATAAATTTGAAAAGATAATTGATCCAAGAGCAATTCAGGAGATTCTATATGGAAGTTATAAGCTACCTTTCCACATGCAATAATAGAATTGCTATTTTGTACAAATGTCTTGTAACGCGATAGCTGTTTTCAAAATAATTTTTTAGATATAACAGTAGTTTTCATTTCATTTGGTTCAGTTTTCTTTTTATTATTTTTTTCTTTTCAAATGTCTCCACACGATTGGTTGATATACATATTATGTTCTGATACAGATGTCTAACCACGATTGTTTGATCTGGCTCTTAAATTCAGCTTCAGATTTATCTCAACGGTTTCTTGACCTACATCTTAGATCATCCTGTCTTATCCAACCCTATTATCCAATGTATTCATCAAATTGAAAAGAATGAATTTCTACTATACCTTATTTAAAATAATATTGTTTTATTTATTTCCTGTTTCACAAAATATTGGAATAATAGCTTTTCGTTTTATTTCTGTAAAAGGAAACGTCATAGTTTATTTTTAAAGAAATCCAATATATAACGTATAAAAGAAATATAAATTAATAAATAGCACATAGTTTAAATTACTTTTCAAAAGAAATGTGTAAAAGTAATGGGAAAGATTTCATTGATCTGTAGATGTTTTTAAAAAAAAATGAAGAAAGAGCAAATCGTGGTATGTGCTTTTTGGTTCATAAAAATACTTATGATAACTTTCAAATAAAAGTGCATTCTCAAATCATATGCTATTGTGCGTTTTGATATATAGTTCGAGACATTTTCGCTAGAGAGAGAATTTCTATTAAGAAATGGGGGTCCAAAGGACAAAAATATTATTGTTAAGGAAAAATAATTAACAATGTGGATTCAAATATGTGGCTTACATTAACTATTTTTTCCTATTTAAAACATTTAATTAAAATAAACCAAACATCTACTTTACAAATATGTTTAACAAACTTTTAGTTAGGATTTTCCTTAATATATATTATAGATATAGATGGTTTAGACCGATGTATATATTACAATATTGTTATATTAATAATATAAGATATGCAGTTAACAGTAATTTACTTAAAAATCTCTTATCCAATTTCCTAATATTTGATACAAATAGTGTTCTTCCTAATAAAAAAAAAATTGCTTCTTTATCTTTTCTTTCATGTCCAAAAAAATATGGAGTGACTTTCCTTAATTCTTTTTCTTCCAATGAAAGGAACAACATTTTATCATTTGATTCACTATTGTATATCATACGCTTATGGTTGGATGAATCAAAGTTTACGAGAAAGAAAAGCATTATTTCATTTTTAATAAGCGACATGTCATGTTTTTCAATTCAACAAAAGTATAATGTACAAAAGAAAATGTTAATAAATGGCTCATACTTTGAATTGCCTTTGAAAGAAATGTGAAAAGGTAATAACAAAGTTTGCTAAGATTTATATATGTCTCCGTAAAGCTTTCATAAGAACATCTTGTATTATATGCTTTTCGGTTCAGAAAAATATGTTTGATAGTTTTCAAACAAAACTGAACTCTGAAATCATATGTTTTTCTACGTTTTGATAATCTAAAAACATCTAATTTTAGACCTTTTCCTGAGGAATTATGTTTCCCCTTTTCTAGAAAAGGGTTAATACATTATAACACTTTATATTTATTTTGGAAGGTAACATGCCGAATAAAACATCAAAATATATTTTTTAAGGAAACAAAATATTTAAAATAAACAGCTAGAACATGACTTTGACTTGAAAAATGTTATTTATTTTTAGCTTGATTTTCAATAAATTATGACTGGCATTTTTTAAATGCTTGAAGTATTTTGAAATATTTAAATTAATACATCATATAATATATTGCAAATGTCTTGATTTAACGTGGTTTTAAACTTTGCTTGTGACGGTGGTTTTAATTGAAATATGTTTCCCAGAGAATTAATCAGTCATGTTTTTACATACTTCTCAAGGAAACATTTAATTTTAACAAGAAACGTAAATTTCAGTCTAAATGATTTGGAAAGGTAAAATTAAAGCAACATCGGTATTCTACCAACTAAACTGGATAACTGTGTGTTTGTGAGTGGGGGGTAACTTTAAAATGTCCACAACAACCACCGCCCTCATACATTCTACGATACCCTGCTGAACCTTTTTTTTTTCGCGCGGACAGAACACTTACGTTATGTTACATTAGGTGACCCGTAATAGAAATGGAACCGGCTGCACAGACAATGACCTTCATCGAGTTCACGGATGATTTTTTCAGATTTAGTTAAAACTCGATACCTATATTAAAACGCAATTGGTCTGCCAAGTCATATGTTGGTGGGAAAACTCGTTTTTAGCGGTTGACTCGTGCGTTTACTATAGCGTTTTCCTGCTCCCAGTCCTCCATGTTTTCACACTTTTGGATGCAAGAAAACTCAATGGTAAACGTACGAATCGACCACTAAAATCAGGTTTTCAGGTGTTTTCCATCAAGATAGGACTTGACAGACCGATTGCGTTTTAATATGCGTATCGAGTTTTAACTAATTCTGGAATTTCAGCCGTGAACTCGATGAGGTGATTCTCTGTGCTGCTGGCTCTGGGTCTTTAAAGTACTTCAATTATATATGAATGGAAATAGAAAGAAGGGTGAATATAGTAATATAACAAAAGTAATAGTATCAAAAAGCAATAAAATAGAATGAATATAATTAGTATTGGCTGTATAAGTATAAAACGTAGTTGTAAAAAAACGCAGAAGTTGCAAATTCCAAGGTTAAAAAATCCGGTGATTTTATTTAATAAATCATACTTTTGCTCATTACAAATATTTTAATATTTTACATGAAAATCTTTTATTATATTTAACATGCAAATTAAATTATTCTAAAAAGAGGGGATGACAACCATAATAGACCAAGACCATATCGAAAAAAAATGGTATAGTCCATTTAAAAGGTGCATAAAGAGTGTTTTAGTCACTCCCACAGCGAACTAAGTCTCTTAACAGAAGCCTTATATGAGAAAGTATGTGAAAACAAACTTGCTTCGATGTGGGAGTACACTGGCCTCCAAAAGTTAAGGTATAGGGACTGGATGGTTGCGATTGCTCACGTTTTGTCGAATATCTACCAACATTATTGGCGAATTGTCTTGAACTTCTAGGATGTAAAGAACATGTTTGATTATATATTTCTCGGTGAAGATTTATCGGGGGGTACAATTAGGGGGCTAATAATAAATTTAATAATAAAATAATATTTGCGATCACGTATGTAACAGAAAAGGCTGGAAATGGTTTGTCACTCTGTTAAATGACTAGTTGGGTCCTGTTCAACGTTTGTTTGCATTTTTGTAAGCATAGCACTCATATTCGTGAAGATGTTAACATTTTTGTGAAAAATTCAAAAGTTTTTTAATTATAGCATACAGAGTTTTCAACCAAATTTCACACAACTTTCCGAAAACTTGCCAAAGAAAAGTAGCAGCAGTATACTGCAATTAAAACATGAATATATTGAATATTTGATGAGATAGGACATTTTTATGAGATATTTTTAGCTGCGCATGCGCTGAAGATTTCAAAAATTTTATTTCATAATTTGGCAGTCAGTATTTTGGGGCAACTTCAATGAAAAGTCCAGTCAAATGTTGTGAAAACTTAGAAAGATATAGTGAGCTGATTGAAAAGTTGTGGAAAATCCCTTATAATAAATCTATTTTTATAAAGCAACTCACTATATCCACCCTATCTTTATGAATTTCCGCGATATTTGACCGGACTTTTTCTAAAAGTTGTTCTAAATAGCTAACTACCAAATTATATAATAAAATTTTTAGGATCTTCCACGCATGCGCAGTTAAAAATTATTTCATACAAATGCCCATATCTCATCAAATATTCAATATATTCATGTTTTAATTGCACTATACTGTTTCTACTGTTTTTTGTCGGGTTTTTGGAAAGTTGTGTTAAATTTGGTTGAAAACTCTGTATGCTATAAACAAAAAACGTTTTACTTTTCCACAAAAACGTTAACATCTTCACGAATATGAGTGCTATGCTTACACAAATGCATACAAACGTTGAACAAGACCCAAATAGTCACTTACCACAGTGACAAACCATTTCCAGCCTTTTCTTTTACATAGGTGATCGCAAATATTACTTTATTATTAAATTTATTATTAGCCCCCTAATTGCATCCCCCGATAAATCTTCACCGAGAAATATAAAATCAAACATGTTCTTTACATCCTAGAAGTTCAGGAACAATTCCCCAACAATGTTGGTAGACATTCGACAAAACGTGTGCAATCGAAAGCATCCAGTCCCTGCACCTTAACTTTTGGAGACCAGTGTAGATAAAATAAATTGTATGCACCTTTTAAATGGACTATCTCATTTTTTTTTAATTTGTTCGTTTTCGGACACGTGTATGCTTAGCTGATGACGAGCTGTTATGTTTTTAGCTCGAAACGCGTCCTGTGTTTTGTTTTAATTTTATGGTGATTTTTTACAAAGTTTTATTATTTTAATTGCTTCATATCGCCAGTTTTCGGTGCTGTTTCGCCATGGTCTACTATTGTTGTGAACCCCCCAAATAGTCTTTAATTAATGTTGAAGATTAAAAAATATATACGATATTGCAATGAAAATTAGACTGCCTGAAAAAAAAACTTTTGACTAAGGACATTTTAAAACAGGGTTGAAAAAAAAACCGGTTTACTTGGTTTAAACCAGGTTTTTTTTGGTTTAAACCGGGGTTTTTTTTAATATAATTTCCTATTGCATACAGATGTATTTCTGTTGACAAAATAAACATTTTTGGATATTATATAAGTAATATAACTTTTGAAAATATTTAAATTAATTAATTACAGTCAATTATGTAGAAAATTGAAATCATTTCTAATTTAAACATTATTAGTAACAGCTATTTCTTATGTTCAAAGTAAACTACTCTACACAGTGAAAGATTGATACCTTGAAAGTCGTATGAAGAATCCTTTGATTAATAATATAATAATCAATCAATAAACATTTGATGCTGTTTCATGAATATTATATATTATACTGTGGTTGTTACTATTATTTTTTTTAATATCCAAATAGTTCTGGTTATTTTGTTTTCTGAGTGATAACTCCAAGTGTCCAAGTCAACATTTTTGGCCATTAGATTCAGCAACTAACAGAAAAGATTGATTGACATGCTATAACTAGCTCTCAATTTTTGCAAGCTGTGTTATTCAATTTGATATGTTAAGTTACTTTTTTTAAAATTCTTTAAGTATAATCTTCCCCAATCCCAATCCAGACTATTTTTTTTTTTTTACGACTTAACCAAAATCAAAGTTCATTGTATTTTGTTATTAACTGCTGTAAATAATCTGCATTTTTTAAATGAAAATATTTTATGCTAAATATTGAATATTATTTATCTATTTTATCTTTTCTGATTTCACATGTTTTAAGGAAAATATTTAGAGTACCAGATATGTTCATCAGCACATGCTAATTTTCATTCTACATGCATAGAAACATGACCTAGGCTCATTATTTCTCATGTTGACTGCTGAAATGAAGTGTTAAAAGTAGAAATTACTTCTATCTATAATTTAAAACAATTAAATTACAAAAAAGAGCTAATATTATATTAGATTTTTTCTAAAAAAAAACCAAATGGTTTTTTTGACAAAAAAACCAATTGGTTTAAACCGTGATTTAAACCATGGTTAAAACCGCTTGGTTTAAACCGTGCCAACCATGTTTTAAAATACTTTAATTATTTAAAAATAAAAGTGTACATTTTTATCCATGAAACTATATAAAGCTCTAGTGAAGGTCTTAAATACCTTTTATGCACCCCTCAAATCTTTATAAATATGAATGAATGATTGTCTGTGTTCTTAGAGATCCACATCTACGCGTGCCACAAATTGCGTATGTCTGGTCTAACGTATAGTTTAACCCTTTATGTCACGATGCAACTTTAAAGTACCGTTAAAAAACTTGTTATAAAATTAATTTAATGCATCGATTAGTAGTACCACAGTTTAAAATGATTAATAGATACTTTACTTTATCTTATTCCAAAAGTGTTATTGGTTGCATAAAAAAAAAAAAAAAATATTTTAAAAGGATGATTTCTTTTTCATTTGCATCTTTTAAGCTTTCTTGACGTTGAAAGATTGAGTGGGGGGGGGGGGGATGTTTAAGTTCGGAAATATTTAATGTTAAATCTGGTCAAAATCGTTCCATTAAAAAAGTTTTATAGGAGCAAAAACTATACATAGAAATTTAATCAATTTTCCCGGTGTGCTGACTGCATTTATTTTTTTTTATTTGAATCATTTTTTGAGGTTCTATTTTAAATTTACATTTTCAGCATTTAGAGGATATTTTTTACAACTTTTAACAAATGGTATTATTTTTAATTCTTGCCAAAATTAAAATCAATGCAACGAATAATATTTTCTTCAAATAAAATAATTATTTACACGCGACTTTTATAAGCAGAAAAAAAAACTTTAAAATGAGATTTAAATGATTGCGTATAAAAAGCGGGAAAATGGTGATAATTATGTCATGAAAACTATATTTACAACAGGATTTAAAAAGAGAAAGGACGTTTTAAAATAATACATTCATTATAATGGAAATGTCAAAATATGCTAAAGTCGTAGATGGAAGACATTACGTCATATTTAAAATTGCCAAACCAAAATATTGCCAAACAGTTTAAATTTTAAAATGTATTTGCGCGAGACATTTATTTCATATTTTGAGATAATCTTTAAAACTACTGCTGAAACAGCGCAAATAATATTTATTTTCTAACTGCAAATGTATTTTCACGTGAATTACTAGGTTGAGAAAAAAGTTCTGGGAAATTTGTGAAAGTTACGTTGTTATGCGCAAATTAACAACAAAAGCAACAAGGTTATTTAAAGTGGAGATCATCATAGCCCACGACTTTCTGCAACCGTTCTGCCAGATTCCGGATTTGCTGGCTAAGTTTGTCACCGTTACCAGCACTTTCATTCTAATTAATCTCATCGACGTCTTTCAGAATCGTTTGGCCTTTTCTCTAATAATGCCGGCTCAACACATGCAAATCATGCTGTTCAATAGAAAGTTAGGAGTCAAAGTTCCTGAACTTCTATAAATATACCACTAGTACTCCTATATACGATAAAAATTCTGGCAATTATTAGATTAAAAATTTCCCAGAACTTTTTGCTCACCCCAATAAAACGAGAAAGAATTGTTTAAAATTACGTCAGATTTATAACGATAAATTTCAAATGTGTTATTTAAAAAAAAATTCTTTTAGCGTTGTTGTAAAATACCGGGAGACAAAGACTCTGTTTAATAAATTCATTTTATATTAGCTTATTTTTACATGCTTCACTGATCTGATTTAATCAAAGACGAAAACAACCTATAAACAGGGAGATCGCCACTGTTTTTTTAATTATAATTAATTCTTACGAAATTTGTTTAAAGCCGATCAAATTAGCGAGCTTTTATAGTTTGAGGTGTCTGAACGGGAGTTGGCGAGCATAGCTTTGTAGGACGAAGAGACTCTTAAATAATAAAATATAACAAAATAATGTAAATAAAACACAAATTAAACTGCCATTTTATAGAACTTAAACCGCTAAAACTTATAAAAATATCAGAATCAAAAAGGAATCTGTAAGAATCGATGTCATTTCTGAGATTGTTGACTCTTGACATGCGACTAATACGGTAATGTCGCTTTTCCTAAATTTCAAAATTTATTCAAACACATTGATAATTTTTATATATAAATGATTTTTGGTACTGTTTGTGTCACGTTTAAATATATATATATATTAAATATAAAAAATCTGTTAGAGGTTTCCATAAAAAAATATTTTATACCTCTTTTCTGTAATTGCGAATTGTATACCCTAGTATATGTAACTATGAAATTAAAACGTGAATCGAGTCCAAGTATCAATATGTCACTAAAAGTTGGAGACCGATATCTGGTTAAAAGCAAAATTCTCATTTGATATAGATTGAAGTCGTTATAATACGATTTTTTTTTCTTAACCCTTAAATGCCTGAGTTTTAAAAAATCATTTAAAAAATGTTTTTCGGTTTTCTTTTTTTAAATAAATCATGGGAAAAATACTTTAAAAATCATATTTTGTTTTAAGTATGGTTTACGGCTAAAAAACTGTTTGTTATTAATCGGCAATACTGGTGTTTAATTGAAAAAATAATTTCCCTTGATAATATTCTATAATATTAAACACAAAAGAATTTTGAGAACTATGATAAGAAATAAATTTTATTTGCTCACGGTAGAACAAAATAGGGTATTTCGCAAGCTTCCAAACAAAACAAAAAGAACATGTATCAACATTTGAAAAATAAATCAATCTTTATTCTTAAACAGCACAAGTGTTGCCATCTAAATGTTGAAAATCGATTTAATAATATTTTCAGAATGTATTTTATTGGCAAGTATGTTGCTGAAAGGCAATATCCGGCATTTAAGGGTTAAATGAAATAGGTATGAATGAGTTGGCAAGTTGCCACCAGTTTGGAAATGCACTCGGAATCAAGGCGTCATGAATGGTATTCTGAATGAATATTTTACCCAAATTACGCGTTCAATGATTACTGATCAGGATAAAATTCATTTCATAGTGGGAAGATGTAAGTGGACTTTTAAATTACTTGCAACTTTCCACGTCATACATGCCTATTATCTCAGATTGGCAAAAATTTTTATTACATAAAAGGTTCAAATTATATCAAATGCTTAAATGAGTTTTGTCATCGGTTATCGGTCTAGTGTAGTAAAAAAATTAATATGTTGATATTTAGGGTCTTCTCCAATATAGAGGATTTGGCGAAGTAAAAAAAATGACTTTGGCGAGATAAAAATATGACTTTCACGAGAGCATGCGCGGATCCACGGTGGGGGCAATAGGGGCGATCGCCCCCCCCCCCAAAATGTCCACCGATTATCGCGAATTTCGACAAATGGTCTCCGAAAAAGTAACAATTTCGTGAATCGTTCGCAGGTCAAAGGGTCGCAAAAAAACGCGAATTTCGTCAAAAGATCGCGCAAAAAATGCCAATTTCGTCAAAGGATCGAGAAAAAACGCGAATTTCGTCAAAAGATCGCGAAAAAACGTGAATTTTGTCAAAGAAGCGCAGAAAAATGCGATTTTCGTCAAAAAATAGCGCATTTCATCAAAGGACGACGAAAAAATCGCAAATTTCGTCAAAAGATCGCAGAAAAAACGCGAATTTTTTTAAAGATCGCAGAAAAAACGCGAATTTCGTCAAAGGATCGCAGAAAAAAATGCGAATTTCGACAAAAAATTGCGGAAAAACGCTAATTTCCCGAAAGAATCGCGCAAAAAACGGTAATTTCATCAACAGATCTCTGAAAAAGGCGAATTTCTTCAAAGAATCGCGAAAAAAGTACGCAAATTTCCCCAAAGACTCGCTGAAAAAACGCGAATTCCGTCAAAGGGCCGCGGAAAAAACGCACAATTAGCACAGGGAAGAGATTCCCCTAGGCGCGCATCCGTAGGGAGGGGGGTCGATCGGGGCAAACAAGGGAAGAACCAATTTACCAAGTTGGTTTATAAGAAATCAACACACCATGCGCATATTAACTGACTGGGATTAGAATATAATCCTTTTTTGTTCATTCATCAAATACCCTTGAAATTTACCAATGTGGGTGGCAGTAACAGTACATTTTTTACACATTAGTGGCTGTCTTCAGAAAACATTAAGATGCTTGAATTTTTCAAAGGACCTTTCTTTTTCTTTTTTCTTTCTTTCTTTGGAAATTGTATGAAACCCACTCTTTTCTCAAACAATAAAGCACTCCTCAAAAATATTGTTATACAGAAATTAGAACTGTAGTTTCTTTGAAAGAACGAAAAAGTTTCAACATCCGCAACATTCAAGGGATCCGCATAACGTTGCCAATTTATGTTGTAGAGATTCAACAAAAGGTACACGAAGTGGCATCGTCCCCACCTCAACCCATAGTGTCAAAAAGTATGTCCCCATATGCCTTTTGACTGAACATAATCCTATTTTGTTCACTAATTGCCGAACTAATTGAGGTTTATCATTGATACCCGAAAAGTGTTTGGTTTTCGTTTGCTTGTCTATGTGTTCCACGAAAACTGCCGTTAAAAGCATTGGATTTATATCATGGAGGGGCGACCTCCCCGATCGAACCCTCCCCCCGTGGATGCACTCCTCCCGGTGCTACTTGTGCGTTTTTTCCGCGGCCCTTTGGCGAAATTCGCGTATTTTTTTCGCGATTTTTTGATGAAATTCGCATTTTTTCTGAGACCTGTTGGCGAAATTAGCGTTTTTTGCACGATTCTTTCGCGAAATTAGTGTTTTTTCCGCAATTATTTGGCGAAATTCGCGTTTTTCAGCGATCCTTTGACAAAATTTGCGTTTTTTTTCTGCGACCCTTTGATGAAATTCGCGTTTTTTCCGCGCTTCTTTGACCAAATTTGCGTTTTTGCGCGATCCTTTGACCTGCGAACGATTGATGAAATCGATTTTTTTCGGCAACCATTTGTCGCAATTCGCGATAATCGATGGATTTATGTTTTTTGATCCAAGGGCGAGGGGGCGATTCGCGCCTGTGAAGAGGTATAAACACCACTTAGATGACACATTTTGACATTCAAGGATGTTAAGGACCTTCAAATTTCTGAAGCGGATCCTTTTTCAGAGATTACCCTCTTTCAGAAATCTGATATTAAACAATGGATGTGATTGTTATGTTTTTCAGCTACGGTAATTGGTTGTTATGTATTTTTTAGTGCTGATTCCAAAAATGACCTTCATTTTTTACCATACCATCACGTCAGGATTTTTCACAAATCGCAAATTTTTAAATAGTCGAAATATTGCGAAAATCTGCTACTATAAAATAGACGTAACTTTTTTTCAAAATAACTTATTCATTTTTTTCTGCTTATACTATGGATTTTTACAGTTAAACATGTAAAATATTGTGTATTTAAAATTCTTATAATTTTATTCCATGCGTGGAAGTTTCTTTGAACCGCTCATGCTCTGCTTCGCGCTTTTCTTTTAATCTTCTCTATGGGGTTCATCTCGGTATCCTCTTTTATTTTGGTGGTTGATAAAACTGGGAAATTTGTGGCAGATGCATTTAAATCATTTACCTTCTTTTGTTAATGCTTTATCAAATTGCTTTGAGAGATTTTCGCTATTTTTAGCCCCCGGTACGGTATGCTATTTCTTTCTCCCAGCATATTTTGTGACATCTCCAAAAAATAACGTTACTTACAGAAGCCAGCCGTGAAACAAAGCAGTACGATTAAATACTCTATAGAAATTTTTTTAACTTCTAAGCATCGCACATTTTCAATGTTTATACCATCGTATTCGGAAAAAAGTACTTTTTAATGCAATTTGTTTGAAAACTACATCTCCATTTATTTTTGAAATATTATTATTATTATTTTTTTTTGTAGTTTTTTGAGCCATTTGCTTAATATTGGCAACGGAAGAACTCCATTTCTGTAGAAAGTGAAAGAAAAATAGCAATTATATCTTTTTGTTGCCATTTTTCCATAAAAACTGAAAAAAAAAAGTTAAAATACGTGCTATTTTCAAAAAATATGAATGAAAGATTTCAGATAAAACAGGGAGCTATTAGAAATTAATTTCATTTTAAATATCTATAATAATAATACAAACAAATGAAGGCTTGTGAATCTTTAGATGGCCGATTTTTTGTCGAGTTTTTTGAATGACGAAATCTCTTTTTTGTGTGTGTGTGTGTGTATTATCCAGCGATAGTGACGTCTTAAGCGTACTTTACTGTAGATGTTCTTTAACACTGGATCGCAAATGATGAATTCTTCAGCGGATGTGGATGGCGTCACTTTATGTAAAATAAAATCGCATGTTATAAGTCTTAAAACTGCACTACAGTAGAGCCCGATTATCGTAGTTTCCGCTTTCACCGAGTTATTTTCTTCTTATGGACTGATGGCTTCCATTAAAAAAAAAAAAATTATGGCCATACCCCCACCCCCCATTTTGACCAGAAAATTAGAGTTCTATCTTTTTACGACTGCTCTTTCATCTTCACCTAACACTTCATTTATAACGACTGTCTCATAATAATGGAAGCCATCAGTCCATCAGAAGAAAATGATTGATTCCAAAGGTATAAGTTCGATTAACTCGGATAATCGGGACTCTACTGTATATATCTATATACATATTTTTTTTTTTTTTTTTGTCATCGGGGGTGACACTAAATTCTGACAAGCAGAATTCCTGTTTTCTAGTTTTACTTTTTAACTTTGAAATTTACGATTTGCGAAAATCGTAACGTGATGGTTAAAAATGAAGGTCATTTTCGTATCCAGTGCTAATACACCAAATCCATTACCAAAAGTTAAGAAACACAATCATCGCAGGCTTGTGTTATTAATGTTGTTCACTATAACTAAAAGAACAAAAAATAAGATAAATAATTACCATAGTACAAGAGTAAAAAGAAAAATAAAAAAAAGTCCTTTAATAAATAAATTCTCTTATAACGTTTTTAATTTTACGACCTAATAAGTAACAATAAACCATATTTTGAGAGGGCGGGATTATATAATAAGAGTGTTGGATAACCGAGTGCTTCGGTTAATCGGACGTCGGATAATCAAAAGTCTGTAATATTTTCAAATCGCATTAATTATTTCATATTAATTTAAAAATTAACTGCAAGGAATGATTTGAACAACAGAAACTATGACTACGTTGATTATATGTCAATCGGGATCGACCCCCCCCCCCCCCAAAAAAAAAAAAAAAAAACAATTCTCTGGATTCGCCCCTGCACGAGAGTTGGAAATTATTCATACATATATGCTACCCTCATATTCACTGTTTCATAAGCACAAACAATTTTTTCTATAGTTATACAATTTACTAGCAAACCCCGCGGCTTTGCTCGCGTAATATTTGAAATATGCCAAATGATATATATATGACTAATTTTTATCAAAAGGTACTAACTAAATTTTTATTTTATTAAAAGGTAATATTTTATTTTATTAAAAGGTTTTTTTTATTAAAAGGTACTTATTAGTTTTAGGAATAATTAAAAAAATACTATTTAAAACACAGTTTGACTAAACATCATTATTACACTGTATTAGGCAGAAATGAGACTTAAATTAATAAAATGAAATAAAACTAAATAAATGATAATTTAGAAAATATTTCGAAACTTTTATGCTCAATTAATAGGCTCATTTCAGTATTCATTTGAAGTTTTGCATTTTTTAGAAACCATCTTCTTACATCTTAAAATTAGCCGTCATGTCAAATTCCAAGTCCTACCACCTCTCTCAACATAAAGGGCTATGTTGAAACAGGAACTGTCAACATTAATTTGCCAACATTAATTTTGAAATCGGTTTGTTATTTCCTAATATTCCACAGAAACGTAATTTAAAAAGCTTTTAAAGCCCTTTTTTAGAACGTTTGTTGTTCCTGTGAACCCCAGGTGGTAGAACTACCGGCATAAAATATAGCCTGTGTAGGATCAGAGACGGTTACCATTGATTCGCAACTATTACTTTTATAATCGATTTATATTCCCTGAAATTGCATAGAATTGTAATTTAGAACTTTTTTAGAATGCTTTTCGCACCTCCCCTTCGCTTCACCCCTTCTTAATTCGAATTTATTTTCGACGTTCCTTCGAGGGCATTTATATTTTATAAGTAACTACCATGTCATATTTAAAGTTTCTAGCGTTTTCAGTATCACAGAAATCGCAATTTAGAAAGTTTTTAGCTCCTGCAACCCTCTGGTGGTAGTGGAACAGACATAAAATATAGCTTATGTTTGAGCAGGTTCTATCACCAGAATTTGTCATCATTATTTTTTTAATCGGTTTGGTAATTTATAAGTTTGCTTAAAAATTGTAATTTATAACGCTTTTCACTCACTTCTTTCTTTTTAAATTTGGAATTTTCTTTCGACTGTTCTTAGAAAGCAGTTGCATCTTGTAAGTAAATACCATGCCATACTTCAAAGTGTTAGACCCCTCAGTTGTGCAAAAAATGCAAATTAGAACATGTTTTGCTTTTGCAACCTTCAGATGGTAGTGACAGCAACATAAAATACAACGTATGTTATAGCAGGGACTGTCACCATTGATTTGCAACCATTACTTTTGAAATAGCTTTGGTATTTCCTTATATTGAGTAGAAATCGCAATTTAGAACGTTTTTAGGACGCTTTTCGCGCATTTTCACCCCTTTTTAAATTTCCAATTTTTTCGAAACTGTTCTTAAAAATCATTTATATCTAATAAATATGTACCTTGCCTAATTTTAAGTTGCTAGCCCCTACCGATCACAAAAATCGAAATTTAGAACGCTTTTTTGCTCCTGCAACGTCTTGCAACGCTAAAATCGCATTTTTAGAACGTTGTTTGCTCCTACACCCCCTTTGGGGTAGTGGCACCGTCATAAGATATAGCCTATGTTCTAAGTTGGACTAACACCATCATTTTGATACCATTACTTTTGGAATCGGTTCGGTAGTTCCAGAGCTTACCTCCTACAAATAAACAATTTTTTCCTCTTTATAATAGGCGTATAGATTACACGAAACCATGTGGTAAATTACGGGTACTTACGTACTTATCCGGGCCAGGCTATATACACTGCCCTAACAATGGCACCGAAAATATTATTTAAACAAAATCTTAGCACGAGTAATTTTCTAATTGAGCGAAGAAGGGTACAGGCCAAAATTCGAACCAGGAACCCTTGTGTAATCTGCCATTCCTCTGCAATTGAGCTATCCTAGACAAAACTTCTGGTATTGCATACAATTGTAGACAATAACTGCGTTAAAATTAACGTAGTATATTAAACATTTTTTTTTTGCTTTTCTTCATTTTAATACCATAGTTAGTAACTATTATATACTTTCCATATTAAAGGCAGTGGTGGAAGTATTTATATACGTATAAAGATATAATATAACGTAGCATAGATATGGATATAATATAAATTAGGGGCTCGCAAACATAGTACACCAAGTCCATTTGGAACAAAAGAAGTCCATTTTCAAGGTGCATAAAATAAGCTTTATATACTCCCACAGTATAAACAAAATCTATAAAAAGATGACATATATATGAAAATGACATATATATGACACATATAAAGTATGTAAAGACAGTTTTGGTTCAATGTGGAAGTGGATAAAACAGATTTCATGCACCTCCTAAACGGGATATCCCATTTTAGGGTTCCGTACATAAAAAGTAAAAAGGGAACCATTATAAGATCACTCCTGTGTCTATCTGTCTGTCTGTCTGTCACATCCCTTTTACTCGTAAACTATGCAACGTGGAAAGTTCAAATTGGGGGAAGTAATAAATATTATTGACCCACATATTTACAGATTAATAAATATTCATAAATATATTTAGAAAAAATGTAGAGGGGCTAATTATATTACTTGAAAAAAAATCTTTTCTTTGTATATCATGTCGGGTATCGTGTGAAAGCTTTCGTAACGCTGAAATCAAAAATATATTTCATTTAATTTTAGGTATTATATTTTCAAAGTTATGGTGGAAAATGCGCTGCAAAAATATGTCCCCCCCCCCCATCTAATTCCGAATCTATTGAAACTAAAATTATGAAAAAAGTAGAGGTAGTAAATATTAATTTAAACCTTGCAGGAAAATTATAGCGGTTACCGTAGGTCACATAGTTTTTGAGAAAATCGCATTTTTCCGTTGCACTCAAATTTCAATTTAAAGAGCTTCAGCAAAAGTGTTGAGCAGAGCTGGAGGTACCTATCGTAGCAGAAGTATAAAAGCATTGTTGATCATGATTTTCGAAAAAAATCGCCAGTAATTAGTCGAAATATTAACGCTTAAATTCACGGACGGTTTGGCCATACATAATGACAGGGACGGCGTACTCTATGCTCCATCGGCTTTTAAAGCCTAGATAACAATTTTTAAGGATATATTTATCTAATTTAATGCCTAGTAGCAGTATAAAAGCAATTAACGTCAAATTGTTAAAAACAGACTAATTTAATGAGAATTAATCACATATATACTATGGGATTCGAAACTAGTCTATACTGAGTGGCTCTCTCAATACACCTACTATGTCCTTAAAGGTTAACTAGAAACCTATATGGAAAAAGAAATATACAGAATAGCTATATTTGCTATTATTTAGGTTCCATATATCTTTGAACTTTCATGGTATATCCATTTATAATTTTCTAGTATATAGGGTGCAAAGGAAAGTCAATTTAGCCTGACAATACTTGTGAACGGAGAGAGCTACAGCTATGCAAGTGAGGTAACAGTATAGTAATGCGACTACGCCCGATTTAATGAAAATGGCAGCAGCGCACCATAGTGGCGAAATTTGGAGGATAGCCATTGAAATCGAAAACGAAAAGAGATAAAGCAAAATTTCCAGTTAGAAAGTCTTAGAGCAACAATCAATTAGTAGAATGCGACATTTGGTTTACATGATAAGATAAATCTTCGCCTGTTTATTCATAAATGTCCGAAATCGATACATTCCATTTTGTGTAAACGTTTGAATGGAATAGTTAGAAGTATGAAGAAATACGCACAATTTATGCTAAAAATACGTACTTATATCAATACATTTTGATAACATCACAAAAAAAAGACAAACTGTCTCACAGTGATAAAAAAGTTAATATTCAGTATGTTCGAAAAGTTCGCCATTGCTCACTATACACGTTTGTATTCGCACGAGTAATTCTGAATGCACATTTCTCAGCATGGAACGTCTATTGCAAGCCTCTTCAATACGACGACATACATTTTAATCTTTCAAAGGCGGCGGCTAGACGGTCTAGCCACCTAATTTTAATTCCAAAACTGACAAATGGCACTAAGAATATTTTAATAAAATTTTGCGTTTGTAATGAAAGTGCAAATTAATGAGTTTTTTTTTTTTTTTTCAGAAATTCCTTTGAACATTCTGGTGTTAGTCAATTATTTCATCAGTTTACGAACAGAATTCTTCTGGCTCTGAGGTTTATTCTAAAATTTTAAATGCATTCGAAATTAAATCTTTACAGACATTAGAGCACAGTGCAACGTCACAATCTGCATTTGTCACTGCTACATTTCCGGAATGTGAATAGGCAAAGTAAAATTGTCGCTCATCGATTTCGGACGTTTTGGGGTATGCAGGCGACGATATATCTTATCCGTGTGAAAGAAATGTCGTTTCGTACTAATTAATTTATGCTCTAAAACTTTCTAATTGGAAAATTTGCTCTACCTCTTTTCGTTTTCAATTTGCAATGGTTATCTTTCAAATTTGGTGCTGCTGTCGTTTGCATTAGGTCGGGCGTACTCGCTTTACTGTACCGTTACCTCACGTGTAGAGTAGGTGGGGGTAAAGATAAGCACTTTCCATACATTTTGATTTTTAACGCGCACTTTGGCCTAAACTTGCGTTATGAGTGATTAAAATGTTAGATTAGAACCTTAGGAAAGTGTCACCATCAACCAACATTCTGTCAAATTATAATTCTGCGAGAAATTGCAATTTTTAAAAAACATTGCTCTGCATATCTTTGCCCCATCGGTTGGGGTAAAAGTACGCAGCCGTGGGGCAAAGATACGCAGTGCGTGTCTTTGCCCAATTATTGTGGTTTTTTGTCCCATTTCCAATAAAACGATTGAGTAATGCAAAAGCATTAGTAAATTTTACTAGTATTTATAGTTAAACTGAAAATTGTAAGTTAAACCATGAAAAATAAACGGTCAAGTGCGAGAATTACTCGCGCTCATAGGATTCCGTTCAATAAATATATGAATTTTGAATTGTATTATTAAAACAATCCTTTTTAAAGAAAAATAAAACTTCGTAAAAACTATACAACATAGAGTTTGGTATAGCTGTAAATATACTAGAAAAGTATGAATGGGTATACCGTAAAAGTTCAAAGAGATATGAAGCCTAAATAATATCAAATATTGCTATCTGTTTAAATCTTATCCTAATCTATTCATGATGAATTTAATTCGGCACTGACAAGAAAAGTAGTGTAACTTCATTTGGCATTTCATAAAACTAAATTCAGCGTCGTAATAATATTTTCTTTTTACAGTGTATCTAAAATAAAACTCTTGTTCAAAATTAAAACTTGGCATTGTGCTAAGCTTCGAAAGGAGGTAGCAAAGTAGCAACACCGCTTTGGTCTGTGCCGCGTTTTTCCATACAGGTTTTTAGTTAATCTTTAAAGACACAGTAAGTGGATTGAGAGAGCCACTCAATGCAAACTTGTCGCGAATCCCATAGCATTTATGTGATTAATTCTCAATAAATTAATCTGTTTTTAACAATTTGACGTTTATTGCTTTTACACTGCTACTGGGCATCGCATTACACAAATATAACCTTAAAATTTGTTATTTAGGCTTTAAAAGTGATGGAGCATAGAGTACGCCATCCCTGTCATTATGTACGTCCAAACCGTTCGTGTCTTTAACGGTTAATATCTCGGCTAATTACAGACGATCTTTTATGACATTCATGATCAACAATGCTTTTATACTTCTGCTACGATAGATACCTCTAGCGCTGCTGAACACTTTTGCTGAATGGCCGTAAATCGAAATTTGTGTGTAACGGAAAAATGCGATTTTCTCAAAAACCAAGTGACCTATGGCAATCGCTATAATTTCCCTGCAAGGTTTAAACTAACGTCTACTACCTCTAATTTTTTTCAGAATTTTAGTTTCAGTAGATTCGGAATTAGATTGGGGGGGGGGGGGGACATATTTGTGCACTACATTTTCGACCATAACTTTGAAAATATAATACCGAAAATTAAAAGAAATGTATTTTTGAGTTCAGCGTTACGAGAGCTTTCATACGATGACCCCCAGACAATCATCCCCAGACGATGTACAAAGAAAATATTTCTTTTTTCAAGTAACTTAATTAGCCCCTATACATTTTTGCTAAATATGCTTATGAATATTTATTAATCTGTAAATTTGTGAGTCAATAGTCTTTATTATTTCCCCAATTTGAACTTTCCATGTTCCATAGTTTACGAGTAAAGTGGCTGTGACAGACAGACAGACATACACAGGAGTGATCTTATAATGGTTTCGTTTTTACTTTTTAAGTACGGAACCCTAAAAAAGAAAAAAACAGCGGTGTGTGAGATCGCAAATAGTGGTTAACCTCTAACTACTGTGACAAAAATTGTTGCATAAATACTGTGAGCGGTCCCAAAGACCCCTTGATAGTAGAATTAATAAAAGGGTTGACTGACTCATAAGATACTGTTTTTGCGCTAAACTTTATGTAAAAGACTATTATAATAAAAATTCTCCTCATTTAGAAGTATTTAGTGATACTACTAAGTTTCTAAACGAATCAAGATTAAACTAACATCAGTAGTTAAATTTAAAATTACAAGTTCAGCTATGAAAACTGAATATAGCAGCGGTCTGTGAGACAGATAACGGGAGTTAAGGGCTAAGACTTAAAACAAAATCGTTTTATGAAACAAGAACATTGATTTTTAAAAGTAGGTAGGTAGATACCTACGTTCTATATTGAAAAACAATTAACTAGAAAAGGAAAAGGTACTTAACTAGCTTATATTAGTTAAGTAGCTATTATATTTTATACAATAAAAAATAAAATTTTCCACAACGTAATTGTGGAAAGCTTTGCATCTAGCTAAAACGATAGGACAAAGCCCCGAATCTTAAACTTGTGCGTATCTTTGCCCCAAGACGGATTGCCCCTACTGACAAGTTTAAAGAAATGCGATCGAGGTAAACTATACGACATTTAGAAGCTATACAGCTTAAGTTCTCCACTGAATTTTGGATTTGTAAAAATTCGAAGTATTGTCAGCTAAACAATAAAGTGAAATTTTAAAAATATTAGGCCAAAATGAGAAAATTTAAACTTACCTCATTTTCTTGGCACGGAGTGCTACTTTTTTCACAAGGTTTGAACACACAACTACTACACCTGAGACCAAACTACCACCTAGCGGTCATGATTGTAGAAATGTTTCTTCACATTAAATCACCCAGTGCGTATCTTTGCCCCCACCTACTCTATAGCTGTAGCTCTCTCCGTTCGCAAGTATTTTCAGGTTAAAATGACTTTCCTTTGCACCTTGTATACTATACAGCTGTACCCAACCCTACGTTGTATAGTTTTTACAAAGTCTTTGTATTCTTTTAGCAACGGTATTTTTTTAATAATACACTTACTAATTCATATATTATTGTACGGAACCCTCTGTGCGCAAGTAATACTCGCACTTGACCGTTTATTTTTTTCAAAATGGACTTCGTCTAATACGGTTTTGAACCCCTCATATTATATTCGTTGATACAGTATATTTATATTACACAATATTTATATTATATTCATTCTGGTGGGCATAAAAATTGCTGGAAATAGTACTACCATCGTTAATATCATTTGTTGATAAAATATGTCAATTTGAGGTCATGTATTTAATAAATGCATTTCAAATTATTCTTTATTAATTTTACTCGCTTTTATATTATCAATGATTTTTGAAACTTTATGTATTTATTAAATATACATTAAATTATCATTTTGAACACGATTGGTGATTAGAAAGGATAAAACAAATTTATGATTTGACAACCGTTTTGGACGATCTATCTATCTGGTCCGGATAATACGTAACCATTTATCTATTTTTATATACAGATTTAAGTAATTTTTTATAAAAAACAAAACCTTTATGTATAATCGTTACATATATTTATATATATATATATACACTGGTTTCCAAAAATTAAGAAAAAACAACAAAAGTACCCAACAAACACTCAACTTACGGCCGAAAGGCGTATATGTCGCGGCCAAAATGAGTTAAGGCCATTTGTAACCAAACAATGTTGTGCCGTAAATGACCCGCCGCTAGTTCCGGCAGCTACTGCCGAAACGGTAATGTTTCGGCGGTGAGAGAACTGTTGCATTTACTTTGCCCGGCAACTCTTAAGGGGCGGTTTCTGGCAAAAATGTAATGGATCGTCATCGTTTAGAAAGTAGAGGGCTAATATCACCTAACCCGAATATTTAATTAAAGAGAGGAAATATATTTTTCTCTTCATTTCTTTCTAAGTAAGTTTAATTATTTTAAATCTGGGTTTTAGTAAAAATATAAATATGTCGTGAGATTTATATTTAAAGCAGTAAAATACATTACATATTTTTATTTAGTTTGAAAATATTTTACAAAAATCAAAAATTGTCCCCAAAATGTACATAAATTCCCTGTTTATATATATTTTTAAAAATATGGAAAAAAACAACAACATAAAAGCGTTTAACATTCTTGCCTTTAAAATATCTTTAAATAAATATATTTTGAACACACTGGAATAAAAAAGATTATATTTAATGGTTATTTTATATTGTTTTTGATTGCAAAGATAATCAGATAGCATAATATAAAATATACGCTGATTTGAATAATATATTAATAGAAAAACACTGCAATCTTCGGACATATATACTACTTAAACATGTTTAAAAATTTATTGATAAATGTCAATTTATTTATGCTCTTTTTTTTCAGCATTCATGAAAAAATATTTGTCATAATGAAAAGGAGAAAATGTTTCAATAAGCAGTTATTCTTGAGCAAGGAGAGGGGGGGGGGAGAAAAGGTAACTTAAAAGCTGTTACTAAAACATGAATTTTTAATATCATTTGAAACATATTTCCATGTAAAAAGTACTGAATCCACTGTAACGGAATATATAAATAAAATTTCTTGCCTGTATTAAATTCCTAACAATTTAGATATATTTAATGATTTTACTACCATTATTTTACTCTTTAGAAATACAGATAAAACTTGCATATGTATAAAAATAATTAAGTGAAAAATTGCACAATAAATCAAGAATTTTCGCAGAATTAAGTAAAGAATTGCAGAATAAATAAAGAATTTTTGTTCATTATTATTTGGTTTCGAGTCCCGCCCTGGATACATTTTCACCCAGTTGGAAAAATTATTTCTGGCAAAATTTAGAATACGCATTAAAATCTGACATTATATGAAAGTATTAAATAAAATGCGATATGTATATTTTATGCCCTAAAATAAACATGAAAAGGTTCTATTAATTTTTAGGCATTTCAGTAAAATCGTTTTGAGTCAAAAATAAGCCTTGATATATATATAGATAAACAAGATATTTTTTATGAGCATATCAGAATAAAATGGAATGCATGTTATTTTTAAATCTTATAATTTTTAATTGCGAAGATAAATGAGTAAAAATTTACAGAAAAGAGATAAAATGCCCATTTAAAGGATAAATCGGAGGAAAAAAAAAGTGTTTTTGTGTTATCTGAAAACTGTATGGAGAGTTTAAAAATTCAAACAATGTATCTTAAATCTTTATTTCTCTAAAAAAAAGAAAAAAAAGAAAGAAAAGGAATACAAAGCTCTTTTTCCAAATGACTAAAAATAATATTAACAGAAAAAATATATGATTTATGAAAAAATGACTTTTATTTATTATAATAAGGTATTGGCTCATAAAACTACTCTCCCTCCCTCCCTCTCCAGAAAAATCAAATAGATGATGGGACCTTCAAATGGCTCAAGGTTAAGTAGTTTTGAAAGTTCTGGTCCTGTACGATAAGAGGGGAGAGGGAGAAATTCTCAGAATTTTTCTTTAGCTCTGCGTTTTCATTTCTGCTTTGTCATTCGCGTTATTTACTTCGTCGGAATAAGTGGACATGGTTTCAAAATGTATATCGGTAAGTTTGTTAGTTCATGTTGATTCATTACAAATTTATTAATTTCATTCTATCTGTTTTTTTTGCATCATTTTATCTTAAAGAATATTTATATTTTAGTTTTTATAATTGAAAAAGAGAATGTAAAAGATATTTTCATTTTTAGTAAAATTCCCTTCAATAGTTTATTTTTAGTTTTTCGAAGTTATCGAATTTATTTTTAAACATTATAAATATCGGATGATATTGTTCTTTAAGGGTCTTGTACCTTTTAAACGCGTCGAAAATTAACGAAAAGCTTCAAAGTTTGAATTAGTCTATTTTCAAAACCTTTTTATGTATAAACATGAAATTTTGGATATGGATTAAACAGATTGTGCTTTGTGATATACTACCAGCAGAAATTTATCAACCCTTTACAGAATTTGTGTATTGTTTAAATCAAAATAGCTCTTTTTTTTACCCCATAAGTCATTGCACGCATATCTTGAGAAAGTATGTATGGATTAGCATGAAATACGGTAAAGATACTAAACATATATATGTGTTTAAAATGATCTACTCTTAGTCTAAAATTATTTCATTAACTATATAAAAAAAATAATTTCGTAAAAAAAAATAAAAACATATGTATTTTTAATGAATATAAATAGTCATAAATAAAAATATTACCATTGTAAATACTTAAAAGTAGATCATTTTAAACACACATATTTGTTTAATATATTTACCAAATTTCATGACAATCCATACATCCTTTCTTAAGATATCATGCGCGCAATGACTTATGGGGAAAAAATGGAACTGCAATTAATAATAATAATATATATTTTCTTTGCTTAAATTAAATCCAAGAAACTGCTACGTTTACTCAGTAATTATTGACCCTCTCATTTTCAAAACAAAGTGACGTATTTGTATAAATAAACAACATTTAGTTATTAAGATATTCTCTAAGGATGAGCTTGGAAGGCTTGAAAGTACTAAGAAATTTTAAATAAAATGTATATTTTAAACTTGTAACTTCTTCTTCATTACTTTAGTCGCCTTTTAAGTAAGATTGTGGACCTTTTTAATGTTTACATCATATATTTTATGTTGAATCAAGGTGAAAAAATTGCGTTTCGTCTTATGATTCTATTATTTACATGTCTAATAATTATAAATAATTCTCAAGAATTTTGAAAAAGTTGAAATAATATATTTTTTCAAATGTTTGGCTATTAAACTGCAAGAGAAATAGTTAAATATTATCTGATAAAAGCAAAATTTTAAAATATATGAGAAATATTATACTGTCATTCGTTAACTACATAAAGATTAAACTTATTTTTATGTAATATTTTATAAAATGATCAGAAATGATGCAAAAATTTAGATAATAATGATTTAATAAAGCTTTGATGAATAAGCATAATTTAACAGATTTACCAACGAAGCTGTGTAAAATATAGTGGAAATTTAAGTAAAAAGAATATCACAAACACACACATTTTTATATAAAATATATAATAAACTATATTAAAATCACGTATATTATTTAAGCATAAATCCGAAATTTATTCTTCAAAAGAGAATACTTTTTAGAAGGTTAATTGAATGGTAAAATGTTTTGGCAGGTAAAAAAAAAAAAAAAAAAAAACCTTATAATTATTTAGACATACTTTTCAAGAAAATCAAGTTCATTTAACTTGAACTTTTTCAAAAATATTCAAAATACAATATTTGATAATGAATTGATTGATTAGTTTATTTTTTCAATTATACACTTTATAAATTTTTATGAAATGCAACTATTTAAAAATGCATTGCATATAAATTTTGTAAATATGTAAGTGAATAAATGAACAAATAAATTAATGCACTATGTGAAATATTGTGTTTTGGAAATTTTTTGAAAAAGTTCAAAGTGAAAGAATTTCATTTTCTACAAAAGTATATCTAAATAATTATAAGATTTTTTTAATCCTGCAAAAATATTTTATCATTTAATTAGGCTGATAAAAAGTATTTTTTTTTATAGAATAAATTTTGATTTATTCCTAAACAATCGTTATGGCACAACAGTGGCAAGTGATTACATTTTAAATAACCCTAATAGGCTTTTTTGTGGGCAGCTTTGGGATAAATTTAATTTATGACAACCACAAATGGCAGAACAAAGGCAAGCTTCTGGTTAGCTTTTATGTTTAGTGGCCATTAAAAGAATAATTGTGGGCAGTTTAAGGCTATCTAACATTTTCAGCGAAAAGTTAGTGGCATGATTGTGGGCAACTTCTTGTATTTACGGCCAATTATCTTGTGGCCTTATTCTGTCCGGCGTGACACTTTTTTTACGGAGCCGTAACTTTCACTGATAGCGGGCCACCATCGAACACCTTCGGCCAAGGCTAACGAACCCATCAGTGGCCCATAAGTTCGGTGTTTGTTGGGTAGCGATTACTCAAAATGTTACAAGTAGATTTTAATAAAACTGAGCCACAATTTACAACACATAGCAAAGTATAAAATAACATTGAAAGAAATTGCCAGGCGATTGTGGTGTTTCAGAAATTAATACAATTATAAAATAAACAAAATAAATGTCTCAGTTTGGTATAGGAAAAGTACCTTTAATATGGAGTATGATCACCCCTAGAAGCAATACAGCACATACATCGAAGTGTGATACTGTCAATTATGCGATCGATAAGTTTGCTGAGAAGTGCGAGCCATTTTTCTTGTAAAGCAGTTGTAAGCGCTGCAAGGATCTGAGGAGGGGGATTGAGAGCAGAGACATATCTTCCTAAAGCATCCCAAAGATGCTCAATGGGATTCAAGTTCAATAATCGCGCTGGCCATTCCATGCGCTGAATTGTTTGGTGCTGAAGATAATCTTCTACGTTGTAAACCCTGTGCGGTCTAGCGTTATTGTCCTGTAACAGGAAATCTTTACCTATTGCACCGGCATAAGGGTGCACATAAGCATCAAGAATGTCATCTCTATAGACATGAGCATTCACAGTTCTATGTGGAAAGACATGGGGGTCTGTACGTTCGCCCAAAGAGATACCATCCAAAACACAGACACTGCCTCCTCCATACTAACCTCTTTTACGAATGTTTCATGGATGATAGTGTGTTCCCTGTTCTCTCCAAATCAAAAAATTCCTACTATCACTTTGGAGGCTAAACAGGAACGCATTTGTGACGAGAACACGCCGCCATTTATCAGCCGTCCAGTGAACATGTTGACGGGCCCTCCTTAAACGTTCCCTCCGGAGACATGAGGGGAGCGGCACGCAAATATCTGGTCGCATCGCGTAAAGACCACCTTCATGAAGCTTTCTATGCACAGTAGCCGTTAATACTAACCTCCCAGTGACTGCAGCAAGGACGGATTTCAGAAGAAAGGGTGTTGCTGTTCTAATAATTCGTACACATAACTGCAAATATTGGTCATCGGTGCTTGTCGTAGCTATTGTTCGTCCTTTGCTGAACTTTCTGGAAGCCGAACCAGTGGTTTGAAAGTGTTACCGAAGCCTATGAACAACATAAAGACCCACATTTAGCCATGTGGCCACCTCTATCTGATTTTGGCCCACATCCAATCTTCCAATAGCTCTATACCGCAGTTATGCGGATAAATGATACCTCGAGATTATACTAATGAATTGACTATCTCAGTTTTGTTATCTCATAATAACAGCGACACCAGCAGCCGTACTCTCTAGCATGTATTTTTATGATTCGCACAGATGACGCAATCCGATTGCAGCGCCACTAATTTGCATTTTGTAATTTTAATCAGCACCTTTTAGTTAACAACATATCCAAATTTCATACGGATACGATAATTTTTGAACGAGTTATCGCTCTTTTTGTGATTTTTCCTTAATTTTTGGAAACCAATGTATATATATATATATATATATATATATATAACAAATCGTCATCGATTTCCAATAATTGAAATTAAATTTATAATATAGCAAATATTCATAACTCAGACATTTTACAGAATAGTGAAGGAACATGTAACTAGTAATACAAAATTTTATTAAATGCAACTAATTCACTAGCATATTGCTGGCAATAAATCTGTATGAAACATATGAAAAAGAAAAAAAAATAAAGACAGCCCAATTTTTGATAAAGTCTGATTGAAGACAATGGATAATAAATCCAGCTAAATAAGGTTGAGCCAGAAAAAGCCGTAATATAAACATACAAAAGATAAAATGGATGAATGAAGCCGGAAGCTTATAAGGTATTTCACTTGATCACGGGTACATAAAATACATTTATCAGCAAAAAACGTAGTCGATTTCTGTAACGGAATTCAGCAATAAGCAAATATTGAATTCCATTATGCACCCAATCGACTCAGCACCAGAGAATATTAAACAACCATGTAAAATATTAAACATTGTGAAATCCACAACATTGAAAACAATTAAAAATTGAAACAAATTAACCCCTTCGGGACGGGAGCCTTTTACGAAATTTTTAATCTTTTGTCACCGCTTTTTAAAAACAGACATTTATGTCCTCGTGAATCGAGAAAATGCGCTGATTAAATAAGGCAAATTTTACAGTAAAATTTTACTGGTTAGGAAAAACAAGAATTCTGAGCGCTTCATCCGGCACGTATACGTGTCGCTCGTCCACAAGGGGTTAAATAAAAGACAAACCGAGCAAGAGGACAGCCTAGACATATTAACATTGACACAAACACATAACGTATTCTGGCTTAAAATCCCACTTAAATACTGACGCAGTTAAAAGCTAATGCCACGGTTGCCGCAACAGATAGTCCATAAAATAATTATTATTACATTCGATAATAAAGATCCTGTAATAAATTACAAGAAGTAGATTAAAATTAAACAATTAATAATTAATAGTTAATAACAAATATAAGTTTAATTTAAGAGTCCAAGGCAACCAAATAATATTAGAACAAAATAAATAATTTTTTTAAAAGCTGCCAATTTACGGAAATTATAAGAAATTATATTTAAGAACGACAATAAATGAAAAAGTAACTGACTAAAATAGTGTTTAGTGCTGCCATTTAGGATAGAAAACCGAATATAACAATAGATAAATGTATTTTAAACCAAATATGTTATTCAGACTGCAGATAAATATCATTCCATAATATGCAACTTAATATTAATAATTATTAAATAATATTTTAATATAATGTGTACCGCAACAGATAGTCCATATAATAATAATTACTACATACTAGAATAATGATCCTGTTATAAATTACAAAAAGTGTTTAAAATTAAACAGTTAATAATTAATAGATAATAATCATTATAGGTGTAATTTAAGAGACCAGGCAGCATAATAATAATAGAACAAAATAAATAATTATTTAATGCTACCATCTTGCTGGAAATATAAGAAATTATATTTAAGAAAGGCAATATATAATTGAGAACATGACTAAAATAGTGTATAGTGCTGCCATCTAGTACAAAAACCGAATATAACTGTAGATAAAATGTATTTTAAACCAAATATGTCATTAAGATTGCAGTTAAATATTATTCTAAAATATGCAACATAATATTGACAATTATCAATTAATATCTTACTGTAATGTGCGAAAAATGGTTTAAATTTAAAATTATTTTTTAATTTTTACATTTAGTTTTAAGTAAAACAATAATTTCGAATAAGTAACTTTATTAATAATATCAAAATTGTTTATAATAATCACTTAATAAATGTTAATGTATCAATACATGTATAGGGGGGATGGTGATTTACCAATTAAATACAACATTGCTAGATACTTTAAATACATGTATCATAAACTGTGAAAGCGTATTACGGTTACAAGGCATAAAATAAATGATGTAAATCAAAAGAGTAAATTAAAATGATTCAAATTATATTAATTTAAAGATTGTTATACAGAGTTTAAAATTAAACAATTAATAATTAAGAGATAACTAATAAAAGAGAAAAAAAGAGTCCGTAGCAAACTTATAATATTAAAACATAATAAACTATTTAATTCTGCCATCTAGCTGAATTATAAAAATTAAATTCAATAATCCATATTTTATAAATTACAAGACTAAAATAAGATGAAGAAGTGTTGAGTACATCCCTCATTTACATTATACCATTAATGACAGTAGAAAATGCTATTATTTATTTATTTATTTATTTAATTTTTATATTGTAAATATTGAACCTAAAGTGTCACTGAGATTGCATAAATATATCATTCTAAAACAGTGCATCAGAATATTTATAATAATCAATTAACATTATAATATAATGTATTTAAAATTAAGTGAATTAATAATAATACCAAATAAGTGAATTTATAAATAATATAAAAGTTTGTTTATATTAATCACTTAATAAAATTAATGTATCATTACTAATATTGGGGGGGGGGAGGGTAATATACCAACATAATAGAACATCTCCACAAACTCATAAATAAAAATATCATAAACTGTGTAATCGTATATTACTACAAAGTTAATTGTAATGAATCTATAATAGTAAATTAAATAGATGCATATTAACTACATTTAATTTAAAGAATGTTATACAGTACACAGGACCACGACCTCACTATAACCAAAACTGATAGTAGAACCATGAATAATCAACGAACAATCCTACATTTTTTAAAAATATTATATATATAAAATCAACATTTGCGTATAAATTATCCAGACAACTCCGCCCTCCTCCTTAATTTAACATCTACCCAACCAACCAACCTATTTAAATGTTTTATATATTTTTTGTATTTTTTAATTTTTTTTTGTTTATTTTTAGTTTTTTGTATATATATATATATATTATACGTAAAATGTGAATAGTAAAATACAATAAATCACCCAACAATACATTGTTTAGATCATAAATTAATTGTAGATTAAGGAATATATTAATTTCTTAGGAAAACCATGATTTAAAGCATCAAAAATTAATTGTTTAATGTTTTTATTTATAGGATGAGATGAACATAAACTTTTGATTCTATACAAATGATTAATTAGTATATTACGGTAAACTGAAATGTGTAGACAGGATTTAAAATTAGTAAATGTATTAACTTTGAATTGAAAATCTTTTCGTTTGTCATAAAGATCAGTAATTGTTTTGTTTTGTGGTACAATTATTTTTAGATCTAAAAAGTTAATGGTATTATTTGTTAAGAGGTTTTCTGTCAATTCTAAATTAGTTGGATAATCAACTGGAAATTGAGCAAAATTTGATTGTTTAGTATCAATTAAAATAATGTCATCAATATAGCGATACGTTAGTATATCATCATTACTAAAATTACGTTCATATCGATATAAATATGAATCAGACATCAAACTGGATGTAGATCCTCCTTGTGGTTTTCCTTCAATTTGTAGATAAATAATATTATCTTGTAAGATATAGTTATTGTATATTATAAAATTAGTTAAAATACGAAAATATTTTATATCCATAAACGAAAGTAGATTTAATTTATTTTATATGTTTTAAAAACTGTGTTAATTATAGTATGCAGATCATTAAGATTTATATTATTAAATAAATCTTTGAAATCATATATGTATATATATATATATATATATATATATATATATATATGTATATATATATATATATATATATATATATAATTTATATATATAATTTATATATATATAAGCAACCGTAAAATTTCTTCCTGTTTCCTTTCATAGTTCTTTATATTACTTGACGGAAAGTTTGCCTATCTGAATACCGAATCGCCCCAAGCTTTATAAATAAGCCCATAGCTCAAGCAAACATCAAGACGTATTTTAAGAAATAGTACCTCTCATAGAACATGACGTAACAACCGTTTTTATTTGCTTCGCATTTGCTGAAATGTTTGTGTTTAAATAATATGTTAATTTTTTACATCAACAAAGATTTTTAGTTTTATATTTAACAGAAATAAATTGAATATAAATGTCAAAAATGATATTGGGTTTTATATTATTTCAAAAATATTGTGAACATTGTTTAATAAAATGTCGAATGTCTATAAATGTACATTTAAATTATATCGATACGTGTTTCTACAAATAAAAACAAATAAGCAAATTTAATAATAAATGCAAGTTAAAGAAACTTTACCACTATATCTAAAAGCAAATCGTTTAACAAATAATTATTTTATGAATGTTTTTTTTATATAAAACCGTCTCTTATGATTTCTATTACCTTATTTATTTATATTTTCTAATTTACTGCTGTGTACGCATCAGTTATTTTAATCCAAAAGGAATATTTGAGAAAAAAGCCCTCGAATCAAACATAAAACTCTTTATGTTACTTCTGTAACAATATCGGTGCTGAGTTTTATTTAAAGATGTTCTTTAATTCTTTATGTATTCAAATTTAGCAAACTATATAAATATTCACTTAGTTTTTAACGTTTTCCATAACGAATAAAATGTTTTTATTGAAAAAGAGTAACTTTTATAGTAGAATTATTGAGCTGTAAGCAAATTTTTATCATGCGATTTTGTATGCAAATTTTTAAATGTTTAAACAGCGAGTAAGCTTATTTAATATTCGAAATATATGTAAGATGCGACCTTACAATGTGCATCCAATGTTTGTAAATTGTATTCTGGATATGATTCATACGTTGTATTCTTTCTGAATTCTATTGAGAATTATTTATTCTAATTTTTGAAGGAAAAAAAAATCTTTTCTGCTTTCATGGACAGAATTTCAGAATTTTTTTATAAAATAATTCTGTAATTATTTTATAAAAAAATTTGAAGTTTAGCAAAAAGTCTGCGTAAAAAGAATAAATACATAAGGTAACATCATTCAACAAATAAACTATTAACTTAGCATTAAAATAGCAATTAACTCCTTTGTGCAGGAATATTAAAAAGCAGTAAACCAACGTTTAAAATGCACAAATAATGCATGAAAAGCAGCAAACAGCTGTTTCGAATCTACAGCGAGATTCTTCTTCAGTGCAAGATAGGAAAAAAAGAACAACGTCATAGAAAAAGCAATGCTTTTCCCGCATTATTTGTGCATTTTAAACGTTGGTTTACTGCTTTTTAATATTAACTTAGCGTAAAAAGAGAAAAAAAAAATATTTGAAAAGTTGATATTCTAACAGTGGGAAAGAAATTGTTGGTTTTATGGCATAATACTGGCAGGTGGGATCCCAGTATTATACAGTAAAATAAGCAGTAATAGACTGTTAAGAAGTAATATACGGTATATTACTGGAAGTACAATTATAAGACGGTATAATACTGCTTATTTATGGATTATTAGTGTGAATTTTACTGTATAATACTGACAGCTGGGATGCCAGTATTTTACCGAAAAATCAATATTTATTATATTTTATTTTGCTGTGTATATTTTGCCATCAGACAATAAAATATAAAAACTTTCTATTCTAACATAAGTTTAGACCATATTATGAATGAACTATTTTTAACAGGTATAACAATTGAATTCTGGACTTGAAATATATTTAAAATGAATATATACCTAGCTGGCAAATTTTACTTTTCTTTTTACTTCCACTAAAATCTAATAGTAAATTTTGAGTATTCGATATCTTTGGTTAAATAAAGCAAAAAATTCTACTAAATTTGATTGGTATTAGAACGTTCTAAATGTTGGAAGCTATATAATTAAAATTTAAAATATTGAGTTTTCATGAATTTTGCATTTTTTCAAAATTAGGAATAAACTTCATATATGATTTACAAGTAAAAAAAAAAATATTAAAAATAGTTGATAAAAAGCTATTTGTAAAAATGTTTATTACCGTATTTATTTCTATTTCCCAATTCAATGCTATGTACACATCTCTATGTTTACTCTCTATGTAATCCAAAAAGAATCTATGAAAAAAAAATTCCATCGAATCAGTGAAACTCTTTATATTACTTCTTTAAAAGAGGCGGTGCATATTTTTATTTTTATATGTTCTTTAATTCTTTATGCATTCAAATTTCGCAAACGATAAAATATTTGCTTAGTTTTCAGGGTATTTCAAATGAATAAGATGTTTTTATTAGCAAAAGAGTAACTTTTAAAGTAGAACCATTGGAAGCATATTTTTATCATGTGTGTTTTATGAAAATTTGCAAATGTTCAAACCGCAAGGAAGCGTATTTAATATTCAAAATATGATATTTAAGATGTTACCTTAAAAAGAGTACTCACTATTTGTAAACTGGATTATTCATGTTATTCAAGTATTCTATTCTTTCTGATTTGTATATTACGCATTATTTAATCTAATTTTAGAAAGAAATTCTAATAAAATCATTAGACGAAATGCAAATATTCATGATATAGCTATGATAGTCAGTTTTCGAAAAAGTGTCAAAAAAGTAAATCATAAAGAAATGATATACAAAAAGTTTAGCTGTTATCTTGCCCTGTACGAAAAGTTAATATACGCTCTACTGAAACAAGATAAATTTAACAGCCTGTCCACCAAAATAATTAAAAGAGTTAATTTGTACGAAAATAGATCCAACACTGAAAGATGATTAAGCTGGTGCACATACCAATCTTTTTAGAACTGGTAGCAATAGAATAATAGAAACATTAGAATTACCAAAAGAAAACTCAAAGAAAGAATCAAACAACATAAAGCACATAAATATTTTTGTCGTTAATCTACAGCTCTCTCTTGTTTAAGTTTTAATCAGAATTCCACAATAGGTTTTGATCATACAAAAAACATATAGTCAACAAACCATCCAATTATTACGCATCCACTATCAGAGAATCCATAGAAATTCACTATAAAAACAATCAAGTATGTAAAGACGTTTTATCGTACAATATCCCGATTTATCGTTCAATATCATAAAAATAAATTCTGAAAACCTGAGCAAAGTGACGTATTAAAGTTTGTGGCACAGTAGTTAAACATTTCTTCCACGCAAATTTAATCTAAAACACTGCTACTTCGTCTGTCCAGCTATACATTTAAAGTGAAAGTGACGTATGAGAGCAGAGTGATGTAATAAAATAAAGGGAACTGCAGTTAATAATAATATATATTTTTCTCTAATTAAGTTCAATCCAAGCAACTGCTACTTCTACTTTAAACTCTAATAATTGTCTCTCTCATTTGCAAAACGAAGTAACGTATTTGTATAAATAAATAGCAATTAGTTATTATTATTTTCTCTGATGAAGGGCTTGGGAAAGCCCGAAAGTATTAAGAAGTTTTAAAATAAAATATATATTTTTAACTTGTAACATACTTGTAACATAAGTTACAAAAGTTTTTCTAGGAAACTGGGATTCCTAGAACTTTGTATGTAACGGCGACAACAAAAATTCCTGTACAAGAATTTTTGTTGTTGCCGTTACATAAAAAGTTCTAGGAATCCCAGTTTCCTATAAAAACTTTAGTGACTTTACAGTTTTTTTTTTACGGTATATCAGCCTAATTCACGTTATCAAGTAATCACGTTATCTTCAACATTCTCCCATTTATCCGTGTCCGCCGAGCTTTGAGCACATTTCAGGACAGGATTCTCCATTTTGTGAACATTTACAGGATGATAGACATCTTGACTTCACACATGAACAACATAATGATGAAACCAGTTATTGAGGAGAACAAGGCATGTCGCACATGACAGGTAAGCATTCGTTTTCATTTATTACCCAGAAAAAATCATTTGGGGATGGAATAGTAGGTTCTGGAATGCGTGCTCTATGCCATTTTATCGCTTGGTAATGAGCTTTTCTTATGACTGGATAAAGCGCAGCTTGAGTTGGAGGCATATT
Source organism: Maratus speciosus (assembly GCA_963932465.1). NCBI lineage: Eukaryota > Metazoa > Arthropoda > Arachnida > Araneae > Salticidae > Maratus > Maratus speciosus. The sequence goes on from OZ010789.1 coordinate 66,483,106, forward strand.
GGCTCCTACAGTTTGCTTTTTTGTAAATAATCACCATCTTAGCTCACTGAGTGTTATAATTTTCATGTTGGCATGTACACTCATCATATGTATTCTTCAAGTGCAGTGTACATTTCATTCTCAATAATTTATGATTGATCGAATGCGGCAAGTGGTTTCAGAATTCTGTCGTTAGCATTTATGAAGCTCTTCTAAAAACTGGTCTTCGATTTATCACTGAATGAACCAGTGGTGTCTATTCCAGAAAAAGAATACATTCCCAGTAAAGCTTCAGAGGTTTTTTGACCTAAAGCTTGATATATTATATCTATAGAAATTTCGCTCTTCTGAGAATCAGTTAAAACTAATGCTGTATCACTTGGCAACCCAGGGTATTTTTTTTTATCCTCAATCTCTGGAGAAAAAAAAATTGTTAATTTTTGAGCTCATATTTGGATTGCAAGGATTGCGTAAAGATTAACATTGTATCAGCTTATTCTTATGAATTGCTGATATATTCTACCACTGGTTTATTTGACTTCACTTCGCTACGGCATGAAACAATAACAGTTTAGCCTAAATGAGTAGATTTTCTGAGAAATTTTGATATAATATTACAGTAAGTAAATCTTTATTTTTATAATGGAATAAAGGTTTTTTCATCGTGACAGTTTTCATACTAATCTTTTCTTCAACCTTGTATATAACAGGTGAGTTACCATGTTGTCGTCTTTCTCGGGTGTTATTTTGTTGGCAATTCCTCAAATAAGTATCGAATATCATATGTACTTCTGAATATCCGTTGTACTTGATTAAGTTTTTTATTGAAATGATTTGCCAAATAGGCAACAGTTTTAGTGCCTTTTGAAGGTATCAATGTATAAATTTTGGAATACCGCATATGCTTGCAGTACCAGTGTCAGATGATTTTACTTGGACTGCACATTTGCTTGTCCCTACAGAACTATTGAGAATGTTTGTTGTTTGTTCGTTTCTGCCAGGTTCTTCTGAATGATTCGTTAACTTAATTTTGGCTTGGGTTTTGTAAATTGTTCCATCACTTGCGAATAAGAATCACGGAAATGATGTTAAAACATGCTTTCGGATAATTTCTTCGACGTTTACACCAGGACGCGAACGGCAAAGAACTACAAGACAATTAAACAACTCTTTGTCATCCTTTATTTCTATAATACATTCTATAGTAGCACTTTTTTACCATTGTTTTACACAAGTTCTTTGTGAAAAGGTTCCAGAAATTCTTTGTTCTATTAATAAATCCTTTGTTCATTAACAAATTTTTGGTATCCTTGCAAACCATATTCTGGCTTTCTAGTCTCATCAGATGATGCCGAAGTCATTGTGATAATATTAAGCAGATCTTCTCAGTCATAGAACAGAGGATTGAGATGGTTTTGGAGACATTCTATCATTTAAATACTTAAAGTAAGTATACAAAGTAAGTATATACCATTTAAATACATAAAGTTTAAATAAATTAAAGTTGATGCATGACAGATTGCTTTCTGGTGGTCTTCATTTTCTCTCGATTCACTTGGCTCGATGCCAAGAGAACATATCTTTGTTAGGTCTGGACTTGTTAGAAAATACTTCATTAGAGTTTTCACATTTTGAGTTATTCCGACAATCACACCTCAAATTTTCATTTGCCATTTTCCCTGCTCAAGAGCTTCTTTGGCTTCAAAATGACAAAATGGAGTACTAGATTTGTTAGGAGCCCACTTTCCTCTGTCAAACATTATCAAGCCTTTAGTTTCTTTTTCAAATTGATTGATAGGTCTATCTCAGAGCTATATACCATTAGGATGGTCTTCATGGTAGTTTTGAAGTATTATTCATTTGTTTCTGCAAATCTGTTAAAGTCGGATACGGTTTGTTTTGTATATGTAGTAAAGTATAGATCTAGTGTGGTAATACAGGTCGTATATGTAGCCTCCAATATGACAGTATAGGTCTAATAAGTACTTAATCCTTTTTAAAAATTTTAAAATACAATTTTTTGTCATATTCCTATTTCTGAAACTAAAATAGAAATTCGTGCAAACGTTTTTATTTAAGAAAAGTAAAAAGTAGATTTCTCAACAGAATATTTGAAAAGGAAGTATAGTGAAGTTTAATTTGTAAAAAAAAAAAAAAAAAAAAAAAAAAAAATCCTCCTTTCTTAATCTACGAAAATAACCGCGAACGAAGCCACGTATGAAAATGTACAATAACCTTTTCTGAATTAAACACCATTAGGCAAAGCGTTCTTTAGAAACTTACGAAATCACTATTGTTTCTAGGTTTAAAGAAACATTCACAAAAGAAAGTTTCTTTAGCTTCAACGGATTTTCGGAATAGTCCAATAGTTTTTATAGTGTATTAATTAGGTTTCTCAAAGGAAATACAGAGTTTTAAGACGCTACCAAATCTCAATTTTTTCATTGTCGGCTGCGTAACTGAAAAAAACATCAGGAAAACCTCTAAGGATGTTTCAGGAAACTAATTAATACATTACACAAATTACTTGGAAACGTTTCAGAAAGACAGTGACAACAAAAGGAACATTGTTACAATAAATTCTTCATGAAATATAGAAAAGATAATAATTTCTCAGGTTTCTAAAGATAAAGGATATTTTTCGAAATCGTGGGTAACTGGGAAGAGTTCATTGTATAGTTTCATTTTTTTTTAATATTATAATTTCCAAAATTCAGAAACATTTGTTTTTTATTACAATGTATTTTCTATTGCCATTTTTTATAATCCTAACGCCCACAGGATAAACTAGTTTTTCCTAGGCCAAACTAGTTTATCCTGACGCACGTAGGACAAACTAGTTTTTCCTAGGCCAAACTAGTTTGGCCTAATGCTCATAGGATAAACTAGTTTAGCCTGCTATTCATTGGTCTGAACTAGTTTATCCTAGGCCGATCTAGTTTGTCCTAGGCCAATTCAATTTGGCGAGCTTTTATTGATCCCAAAGACTTCCTTGGCGCCAACCTTCTAGTTTGTCCTAGGCCGTTCTGGTTTATTTTAAGCCAATGCAATTTGACGTCTTTTTATTGATCCCAACTACTGCTCCGGCATCAGCCTTGTGCAAAGTAGTATTGCTGTCACCGCTGTATAATATATTTTATTCGATGAAGAGTGGAATACAGTTCCCCTACCTTTCCCATTTCACTGCCATCGCTAGTTACAAAATATGTTCCATATGACAAATTATGTGCTGGAGGACCAAGAATGGGGTGCGATGCTATCATAAAATTTAGGAGAGGAATAATTTGGAGAATTGATTAATTATGTGCAGTTATACCTCGAAAATCCGGCATCGTCAGGACCAGGACTTCGCCGGATTTTTGAAAATTCCAGATTTCTGAAAGAATATCAAATGTACTTCTAATATCTTAATGGTGCATTTATTCATAATTATTTCAAAACCAAGTGACATTTATGTGGGAAAAATAAATATAAAAAAAAAACATTGATTTTTTCTATGGTACATAAATTCTAATAAACAGTGAAATCAATTCTTGTGTCGATCGATAAAATTTTATTTGCTATAGTTTCTGCCGTTTTTTAACAAGTTTTTCTTGGATTTTATAAGTGAACAATATCGATTTAGAAAATGTAGTATTGTTCCTCTAAACCATTTAGTGATTTTCCAGTGAAACTTATACATTTTTCAAGTGACATCTTTTCTTCTGCAAGTTTTTCGTTCTCCTTCCTATGAGCTGCTAATATAGCGTTATCGGCGGTTCTATTTAGCACAGCTTGAGCGATCTCAGTGTCCGCTAATCCATCTCTTTCGATCTCGAAATTTTTAATTCTTAAACAATTGCTATTTTTCTTTGTCCCATGAGTTGGAAGGATAAAAAATTTGGAGAGCTGGCCTTCGTTCCCAGATTTTTGAAGTTGCCTTATTTCTGAATGCAAGATTTTCGAGGTCACAATGTATTAGTGTTTAAAAGTAAAAAAAAAGATAAAATAAAATCGGCAGAATTAAAAAAATGAAACTACAAAATTTTAAAGATTTTTAATTTTGTGTGCTGTGAGAGGGCGGGTTGGGGGGGGGGGGGGGGGGGCAGATTTTTATTTAGTAAAAATTTTAATGCGCGCTTCAAATCACACTTAATTTAATTGAAAGTATTTTAACTGTGATTCATTTAATTGTAGTATACAACTAAAATACATTATTTGCAATTGAACCTAATTCCAACTGAATTCAATTGAATTTTAATTAGTTGCAGATTGCTTACTTTTAATCTTTAATCGCTATTAAATCAAATACACATATATTTTTTAAAAACAAATTTAATATTTGAATAAAAATATAATTGACTGATGTTCATAACTGCACAATTATGCTGCTTATAAAAAAATCTTAAATCATTAGTAGTAGTAATAATAATATTTGTCGAAGCACATTTGTGTTGTAAATAAAATCACTCAATTAATAGAATAATATTTATTATAAGAAAATTTTTACTCTTTTTTTTTTTTTTTTTTTTTTTTTTTTTTTTTTGTGAGTGTGACTGAGTGTATGTGTGTGTGTGTGTGTGTTAGAAATAAGTTATCAAATTTCTTCAAACTTTAACAATTAGTAAAATTAAGGATTATTACCAAACTGGAAAAAATTATTCAACAAATAAAATTCTGTTTACAGAATATTACATATACATTTGTACGGATGGGGATACAGTACTCTAAAACCTGTTAGTAGAAACTGCGTATGACGAAATCCTGTTTTAAACGGATTTTTTTTTTTTTTTTTTTTTTTTTTTTTTTTTTTTTACCGATGCAAATTAGATATAATAATCCGTTTGAAAAGAACATAATACATTTGCTAAAGACGACGGGCCTGCTAAAAAAGGAACTTAACAAAATCGAAGTTTTTTGCTCTCCTTTGTGATTCCGGCTCAGATAGTTTTTCTATATAAAATTTTTCAGATTTTCAAGTATCCGTGTAAAAGCATTAATGGTATTAGTAGTAATTCGGATATTTACATACAAATAGAGATTCATTAAAAAATGAATATAGTTTACAAAAGAATCATTAATATCGTCAATCTACATTCTATTGCTTGGAGATTTAAAAATTGTTAAAATTCTATACAATAAAATCTTCTAAGACGGAATTGCATAGGAAAGAAGAAAAATCCGTTATAGGCAGATTCCTTTAGTAGCAGGTTCATTGTCTGTTGTAAATGCATTATATTCTTTTCACAAGTACTAGTATCTTCATTTTACATAGATCAACATTTTTTTTTTTTGAAACACGGGATTCCGTCATAGGCAGGTTATTTTTCTGAGGTTTTAACGTACTTTATTTTATTACCGACTGAAAATTCCTGCTTGATCAGGCCTCAAGAAGAATGCAGTCAACTGCCGACAGAAACCAGAAAAAAAAATTGAGTCACGGTCCATCTCGGTCCGAACCTCTCGAAAAAAGTAATTCTCAAAACAAGACCGGACCGAGTGTCAGGAAGGGAAATTGGGTGGGCCCGTACAGACCCGTACATCGAATAACCAAAAGACTAGTTCACAAAATTTTGTAAATTATGACGCTAAAGTTCTCTTATATTAAAAAAAATAAAATTAAATTAAATAAAAAAAAATAAAATGAGTATGAAGGGAACTTTGCTCACTTCCATAGATGAGTTTGAGTTGAGGGGACTCGTGAGAAAAATTTTGAATTTGAGCCTGAACTCGACTCATTTTTGAAAAATTTAATTTGAGTTTGCATTAGGTCATTTTTTTGTGTGTCCAACACTGGTTAGCATCAATAAAAGCACGTCAAATTGAATTGGCCTAGGATAAACTAGATTGGCCTAGGACAAACTAAAAGGTTGGCGCCGAGGAGGTCTTTGGTATCAATAAAAGCTCGCCAAATTGAATTGGCCTAGGACAAACTAGATCGGCCTAGGATAAACTAGTTCAGACCAATGAATAGTAGGCTAAACTAGTTTATCCTATGAGCATTAGGCCAAACTAGTTCGGCCTAGGAAAAACTAGTTTGTCCTACGTGCGTCAGGATAAACTATTTTGGCCTAGGAAAAACTAGTTTATCCTATGGGCGTTAGGATAAACTAGTTTGGCCTAGGAAAAACTAGTTCATCCTATGGGCGTTAGGATAAACGAGTTTGGCCTAGGCCAATCTAGTTTGGCCTAAAATCGGGTTTGGCCGGTAACATATACATGTAACGAAATTTAACGGTCGTTTAATGACGGTTAGCACAAAATTTAAACTGATTAAAATTGCTTCAAACTCAAAGTTAAGTGCCGATTCTGAGCGCTGTCAATTTGATTTCGATAGTGTTAGTGTCGAAGACGACATGAGAAAAGTATTGTTGTCATAGAAATAACGACTTATTTAATGTCGAAATGTATAATGAAATAGTTCTTAATCGGACAGTTACTTTTAAAGTGCACTTAAATTTATCCAGCCGGTGAAACCGTCCGAAAATTAAATAACTTCAGCAACACGCAACTTGTACATATTACATAAGCTTATACAAAAAATAACAAAATGTTTCATTGTTTAAGTTTAAATTCATTAAGTACCGCGCATTCGAATAATCATTTAACCCCTTAACGGTCGCATTAAATTACAGTTTAAACATTCAAATTGCTTATTAACACCACTTTTTGAAAAAGAAATATTCACCTTATTTAATGACAGGTAAAACGACACCATAATAAAGCCAATTACACTATTTCATAAAACTGGTGGGAATTAAACAATCTGAAGAAAAGACACAGCCCGTGAATATCACGGGAGCGTGAATTAAGGGGTTAAGAAGCAATTTTCAGATGCATTAAAATATTCGCGTTTGGTGAGGAAAAGTTTTGATGCCAAATTGCGTGCGCATTCGTCATTTAGCGTCAAATAATCGAAACTATTTTACTTTTTTAAAGGCTTTCTACTGAAATTCCGCAGCTAAATTTTACTGATACTTTAAAACATACGTATGTATAATAAGAATTTAATAAGCAAGTAAGTTTGATAAGCATTTTTAACACTTTCCAAAAAGTTAAAAAGTGTTTGTGAATTTGATTTGCCTGTCTGTCTGTCCCTCGGTGCTCTATCTCTAGTAAATATAGTCCGATTGCCACGAAATTCAAAGATGTTATTGGGTAACACTATAGCATGTTCGGTATAGAAAATGAAGTGTGTAGCATATATGGTTCGTTTACAGTGATACTCAAAAAACTTCGTTATATTACGACCTATGGAGAAAAATCGTTTCCGATGTAATTTAATGATATTACACAATTTTAAACTTACAGAAATTTATATTTAGTACTGAGGTATACTTCACGGAATTTATTGTATAATATGGCATGCCTAAAATTTGTCGCTCATTTACAGGGACACACACAATAATTTTACTACAGAAGAAATTGAACAAAATTGAACAATTAAAACCTATAAGCAATACTTGCTGAAAGTGCATTTTCAGTTGTAGACTCGATTTTAAATTGAACTATATTTTTAAATATGGCTTGACGTGTATAAATTCTACAAATAATATACAGGGCTGCACAAAAGTTCTCAAGTACATCTTCGTCTATTCTCTGAAATTCTCTGTTATATCGCGTATCAATAAATATACATCATATCTTTATCATCTAATGTTAAATATATGAAAATTCTAAAAAACATATGCATACTGAGATTGAGAATCTTTTTACTACTCCAAAAATTTTCGAACAACTGCATGCTTGCTATGAGTCACGTGGTCTTGCGAGAGCCTATCGCAGTTAGATCTGTTGTGATTGCGCACGCATCCAGTTGAAATTCATTTTAAGATGCAACGCGGTTTACGCTTTGTTTGTATGGTAAGTCAGTAAATCGATCTTCAGCGAGGCACCGCAAGTCCAGATTTACTGACACTCGCGTTTAACATTCTGTGTTGTCTGTCAAGTAGAAAGTGCCAACAAAAGTATCTGCCATTTTCAAAATATTTTTTTCTAAGCATAAATATTACCCTGTCTCAATCTCAGCGTGCCTCAAATAACTTTTTTGGGTAGTCAAAAATGGCACTTGACACATGTCTGGTACAGTTTTTGGGCCGGCTAAAGTGTCTGGCTTTTATATATTTTTATTTCATTAAATACTAAATTGAAGGTATTAAAATTTCAAAATGCCTCAAGGATATTTTTTGCAACGAGAATTTTGGAAATTTAAAAATTCACGGGTAGGCTAAGTGCCACGATGCTTCAGCCAGACATTCGATTTTGGATTCAGACATTGCGAAAGAAGTGTTACACAAATTTTTATGGTGCCTGAAATACCTACTCTAAAATGTTCAACAGCTCTCCTGCTATTAGATCGCGCTACAGAACACTCAGAGTACTGTCAATTTAATTATGGCCACCTTGTACATTTCCTCAGAAAAACGTGTCAAATGTATTATTTATGCTTTAATTCTGGCAGGATTGATATTTGATTCTCTTACACATTAACGAGAACCATTCAATAAATATCTCGATTTAAATGCATATTGATTTATTATAATTGTTTTAAACTATATACGTTGGGATTTAGAACTCTTTGACTAATGCCTAAGTCAGTGACAATACACTTAACGAATATTATATGGGTAATTTAGAAAGTCGCATGGTAATATCATTGATTTTATTTAATGTTTGTTTAAATTTAATTATATTTTTAAATATTGCTTTAATCGTAAGCAAAAGAACAAAAAAGAAACAAAAATATAATATTTTGAACTATATATAATTTTTTTCTAAAATAAGTGTATATTAGCGGTAATGTTTGAATACTGTTATACGAATTTCAAAATATGTTTTGAAAAGTTTTGTTTGATAATGTGACATACGTTTTTGGCAATTACAATGAGGAAAATAAGGGTCAAAACAGCGGCAAAAATTCAGTTTATTAATGAATCTAGCAAAATCTGAAACGTGCGTAACTATAATTTTATTGTTTTATTATCTACTTTTACGTATATTTAAATCTGTTTAAATATTGCATAATAAATTAAAAATAAAAGCTTTAGTTTAGTAAAGCGTTTGAGCATTTGGATTTATCAAAGAAAAAACAACAAGAAATTCGATAATGCACTATTTAAATATTCATCAAACTCGTTCCTTGAAATTGCTGCGTGGTAGTGCATTTTTTAGTTTATAAGTAACAGTTGATATACAAAATTGTATTTAAAAAATTCTATTAAAATTATTCCTAAAAACTTTTAAGGACTCTGTAAAAAACTATTGAAACAGTCTTTAGCATAAAAATATTTTGTAATATAAAATAGATTTATCAACAGTAAGAAAATGTTTAATTATACACCTGAATTTTCCTTACGCAAACAATCATTAGAACAATTAAAACTCAGTTTTTCTGAACTCAATTTTTTTGTAATTCAATTTGAAAATCAAATATGATAAAATTAATTCAAATCTTTTGTAAATATAATTTTCAAAGTGATATCAAAAGGAAATGTTTCGATGTTCTTTAATTTATTGAAAGAAAAATACTTTCGGTGTGTGTTATTAAAAAGTGCAATAAAATTCTTAATTATTTCTGAAATTCTAAGTTTATTGATATTGTTAATTAAAATAAATGATAGCTTTCTGTGATATGGGAACTTGACGCATCTTTTATTAACGAACATATATTTATTGTATCAGTTTATAGTACTAAATAATATTTAACTAAAATATATTGTCTTCTTTTTTTTTTTTTTTTTTTTTTAATCTGACAAAATTTAAACGGGAAAAATTACGTATTATTAATTTGATTAGAAAAGTATCAGTTTTATTTTTATTTTACAGACAACTGGAAGGCGTTAATTTCAATTTCACGAAATATATAAAATAGGTTTTCCATGCTTGTACAAACAGAGGATAATTTAAAAGTTTAGACATTTGAAAGCTAAAACTTAACAGAGATAAACTAATAATCTGATTAGGTTTGCTTTAATATTTCATGGCAAAATTTGCTTTATATATTACAGTCTTTTAAATAATTACAATTACACTAAAACAAACTGTATATGAAACAAAAAGAACACAATGCCTTTCTACTTTTTTATAACGGTGCTTTAATAGTCGAGTTAATTTTTGCGATTTTACGTGTTCATCGTGTTGCCCTGATTCGCTAATATACTTGCGTAAACCATAGATATGTTCTTCCTCCTCTATGTTTAGCAAATTGCGTGTGATCTTCGGAAATTGTTTTCTACGGTTATTTTCTAGATAGTAATGTTAGTGATGTGATGATAGTGATGATAGTGATGCGTTAACAGGGAAGTGTGGATTTGCAGCTGATCTCACTTAAAAGTATTCTAGCTGCTATGACTGTGGCAGATTTATCTGCAACATATCAATTTCACCACCCGTTTCTCAAAATCTACTTTAAACAAGTAAATTCATTATAGTAATTCTTTTTCCTAAAACAATTCATACTTCTACATTCATTTAGTTTTTTTTTCTTTTCCTTTCACAAGAAACTTTTCTCAACACATATAAAGATTTCTGGTTTCAGATATTTTGTTTCACTTATTCAAAATTCTCATTCTCGATTATTTATTTATTTATTCCTCTTCCTAACGGTTTTTACTTAACAGCAATCGTGCGCAGTTATAATTCGTACAGCCGCACTTCCACTTTAACCGTTCATTTTTTCTTTAACGTATTTCATTTACGCTATAAATAAACTACTGTCATTTCCTATTAGAACTTGACGGGTAAAAAAAATGAAATAAAGAAAATATGTATTTATTGGAATTGCAGTTATAAATTATATCTTCAATTATCATTATGCTTTCTACAGTTCACATACATTGATTAAAGATTGCTCAATCACATTTAACTGCAATCTGTTTTTTTAATATAAACAAATGCGAGACTTGTTGTCGCTCTTAGTCTTGAAACATGTAGGGTTGCTTCACATCATGTGGGTGTGCCGAATGGCTGAGCTGCCACGTTATTTGTCGGCTAATCCTGCAGCCAATCCTTTGTCTCTATAATATCGGCATCAAAAACTTGATTAGTTGGCGATAATACAAGATGCCAAGACTCATGATCTGATTACGCATCATCGGAGAGTTCGCCCCTGACCGCCTGACTGGAAGGTCCGTTAAAGGACCGCTGTTATTTTCCTTTTCTTTTCTGTGGCGATGCGTAGCAGTGATGAAACGAATTTGTTTATACACATGGTGATACTTAATGTGTCCTTCTCTATTGCTTCATATCCGAAGTTTCATTTTTATGAGATGTCTTCCTTTGTTTTTGAACATAAATAAATAAGTGATTGTACTTTCATCGATATGTGGGAGTTTTTTTTATCATCTTTACAGCGAACCCGAGAAACACCATATGATGCGATCCCCTCGAGATGCAGGTCAGTGTTTTAAACACTTATTATAATCATATGCCATTAAACTTTCTTTTGTCACTTAATCTTTTTTGCGCGTTTTTGCCTCATGTAACAACATCTCCTTAGGCGCTTCTAACATATTTGTGTTTTAGTTCCGACCATGCATTATTTGATAAAATTGTTTGTTTGGATGTGCACTATCACCTCTTAAAACCCATCATTTATGAAACAATTTGTATATATATATATATATATATATATATATACATCATAAGTGACGAATACCATTTAATTTGCTAAAATATAATCCGAAATTGATTTGTGTTATAATGCTATATCTTTCGAAACTCGCATTTAAAATAAAATGTATATTTTCATATACATGTATAGACTGTGAGTAAAGAATAGTAATTTCCATATGTTGTTATGATCTTCTTTTTAACACATATTTAACCAAGTATTGAAACGTTTATTTTTCGACCACTCAACGACCACTCTCTTAAAATTGGCATATTTAAATATATATATATATATATATATATATATTAGATCTAATTTAGAAAAAAATATAAATTAAAGATTAAGCTGGTGTGATGAATGATTCATTCACATTGATGTAATAGTGTAGTGCTTAATCTATAACGCAACCTGAAGCAATTCTGAAAGCATATAATTTATTTAGTCTAACAATAGAAAATCTTTAAAAAAAAACTTTTAATATTTGAACTAATAACGCTAAAAGTATATGTGTGCAATATTTTTTTCTGTTTTTCTCAAAACGAAATTGCTTATTTTGTAAACATTTTTTTATAATACTTTTATTGATACATAGTACAAATTTTTCAATTTCGTCTAAGTAATCGGTTTCAATAAAACGCTATAAAATTATGAAATTACAATATTACAGATGGTATAATGAAATAAGTTTACTATTTTACGATTTTCAGTATATTTCAATAACTATTTTTAAAATTAATTTCCTATTGAGGAAAAACAAGATCCCTTGTTGTTATTTCTAAATGATATCGTCTTAATCTTAATCTAAAACGTAGTCATCTGCATTACTGAGTTTAAAATGCGTGTCTTACTGACACATTAACATTAACGTTCAAAAAGCCTTTAATAAAAAGTAAGTGTTGCTGTAATCAACAACATATATTATATAGCAAGTTTTTTTATTTATATATAAGCTACAATACGTCTATTTTAAATGAAAAAAAATCCGTTATATATTTATTTATAATCAAATGACATTACTAAAAATAGAGTCAATCTGATTCGTTTACATGTAAAATGCCACATGTGACTTTAAAAACTAGAAATACTGACATTTAATTAAAATTATACACTATATACAAGTACGAAAATATAATATAACCACGAACAAAAATATGCAAAACCCTCTCCCAAGTTATCCATGATTCCAAAACCGTTCTTCAGAAACCTCAGAAAACAACATATTTTCGAAATTGAAACAGCATTTATAAAAGTATCTTTGTTCTACTACTGATTTTCGGCTATGTTTCCGAGTTATTTCTATAGTGTATTAACCAACTTTTCTTAACCGTGAAGATACGTTATTTTGGATGTTATCTACTCCCAAGTAATCATTTTCATATGAAAATAAACGGTCAAATGCGAGTATTACTCGCATACAGACGGTTCCGTAGAATAAATATATGAATTAGTAATTGTATTGGTAAAAAAAAAAGTTACTAAAAGAATACTAAGATTTTGTGAAAATCTATACCACGTAGGGTTGCGTATAATTGTATATACTAGAAAAGTGTAAATGGATATACCATGAAAGTTCAAAGAGATATGGAACCTAAATAATATCAAATATAGCTATTCTGTATAACTCATTTTTTTTAATATTATCCTAATCTGTTTATAATAAACGCAATTCTCTACTGACAATAAAAGCAGTAGATATTTAAAATTCATTTAGCGTTTCATAAAACTAAATTCAGCGTAGTAATAACCTTTCTTTTTACAGTGTATCTAAAACAAGTCCTTTGCTCATAGCTTAAATTTGGTATTGTGCTAAGCACACTTCGAAAACAGGTCGCAAACATTCAACGCCGCCTTGGTCCGTACCGCGTTTTCCAGTTAAGGTTTTGAATTAACTGTTAAAGCCACTGGAGTCGTATTGAGTGATCCACTCAATGCAAACTAGTCTCAAATCCCATAGTATTTATCTCATTAATTCTAATTAAATTAGTCTGTCTTTAAAGACGTTTATTGCTACTGGGAATTACATTTCACATAGATATAATTAAGAGTTGTTAACTAGACATTAAAATCCAATGGTACATAGAGTACGCCGCCCTGTCATTACGTATGTCCAAACCATCCGTATCTTTAAGAGTTAATATCTCGGCTAGGTACTGACGATTTTTTTCGAAAATCATTATCAACAATGCTTTTATGTTTCTACTTCGATAGGGACCTCCAGCGCAGCTCAGCACTTTTGCTGAATACCCGTAAATCAAAATTTTTGGGTAACAGAAAAATGCGATTTTCTCGAAAACTATGTTCCTAGGGTAATCGCTATAATTTTACTCCAGTGTTTAAATTAACGGCTACTACCTCTAATTTTTTCACAATTTTAGTTTTAGTAGATTCCGAATTAGATGAGGGCGCGGGACATATTTTTGCGCTACATTTTCGTCGATATCTTTGAAATATAATACCTAAAATTCAAAGAAATGTATTTTTGAGTTCAGCGTTACGAAAGCTTTCATACGATGCCACACGCGACATACAAAGAAAAGAGGGTTTTTTTTTATAATCCTTATTAGCCCCTCTACATTTTTACTAAATATATTTATGAATGTTTAATAATCTGTAAATATGTGGGTCAATAGACTTTATTACTTCCCCCAATTTCAGCTTTTCACATTCCATAGTATGAGATTAAAGTAGCTGTGACAGACAGACACGTTCGTGATTATATAATGGTTCCGTTTTTAATTTTTAAGTACGAAACCCTAAAAATATATTTCCCCGACAAACATGATAAATTAACATTAACAATAAAATTGATATTCTTTCTTACTATTTTATTCCTAAATTTATTACACTCTTTTATTTCTAAATTTATAATTTTTTTACACTGAAAATAAAATATTCGTGAAACAATAATACATTTATATTTTAAGTCTGATTACAATTTAACACCGAAAACCTATCCTGTTTAATGCAGAATAAAATTATATGCCCTTTCCCGAGGAGGAAAAAAAAATTGAAATCTCTTTTTTTCTACATCGATCTTAAAATCAAAAATTACATTTAAAGAAATTTAATGGAATGCGGTAAAATTCAATTAAAAAGTCCTGTGTTATTGCATATTCAATTTCACGAGAAAGAAGTAAAGCGGACGTCTTTTCAAAATAACATTTAATCGATAATCTAAAAAACTTTAAATGCATATTTCAGTATTTTCCTTTCCATTCAAAGTTTGAAGAAGTATTGATTTTTCCATGTTTTGAATTCTATTCATGGTGTATTATTTCTGCTTGTTCAAACTTCCAAAAGCTTTAAATTGTTAATCCTTAATGATTTGATGAATAGTTAAAGGACAATAATACTTGTATTAGAAAATTCATAACTATATTCCATTAAAGAAAATAACATAATGTAATTCTTGTTTAAAAGTTATCATGGGTATAAAAGTATTTTTTAAAAATATCACAAAAATTAAAATTTAAAAAATACTCAAAAGTCTATTGGTTAAAACCTCAATTTATCGATTAGAAATTCAAAGGATAAATAATCGGTAACATACTATGTCATTCTACTGTTTTAAATTTAAATACTATAAGGTCACTGTGCCTAAATATGATGACCTACAAATGCAACAAAGTTATTGCACTTTAAATCTTAATGGAAGAATCGTAAATAAATGCAATATACTGAGACATTCGAATTTCAGAAACAAAACGTGAAATATTTCTCTGCATTTAAACCGTTAAAAATAAACCTCAATTGTAATGGCGATCCCTGTTATGTATCTTTAACCCCCCCCCCCCTTCTCCCCTCAAAAAATCAAAACTTAACTTTAATTATTTATTTTTTCTTTGTTTCATGCTTCTCCCCTCCACAAGTAAAATATTTAATTTAATTTTACCTTTTTACACTTAATATCATACATCTGTATTTATGCACTTCCCCTCTTGCATTTCTCTAAGTTAATTTAATTACTCTTAAAGTTATCTTCAATTAAACTGCGTGCACTATTTCAGTCATTCCTTTTTTCTTTTACTCTTAACTTTCTCACAGACATAAGTATAGAAATAAATCTTAACTGCCAGTGAATTTCCGTTGCGATGAAAAAAAATAAAATGTAAATTAATTCCCTTTGCATCACGGTCGACGATATGTAATATATATTTTGTGGTTAACACAGAACTGCCCCCTTTCAATCTCACCCTTTATTATGTCAGATTTCTTCCAGATGGCCCTGCTGGTTAATGCAAGCCTTTGCTCAAAATGTTCTAGCGTGGATGTAAAAACATGTGTAAAGCTATTTCTCAGTTATCCCGCAGAAACTACAAGAATTTGTTATCTTACAAGGCCTGAAACTTAACTCATGTGAAGTTTCCCTTTTTTACCAGTACTTTGTCTACTCGATTCGCTTCATCGCCAATATCTGATATGTGCTTATCTTGTTTTACCCGCCATGATTGTAATGAAGTCTTGGGCCACTACTATCGCTCCTGACTTGATTCATAGCAGACGTCAACTGAAGCCTCCTGCAGTGACTGCCTTCGCGGAATCTGCTATTTTCTCCCCTATCCCTGTATACTTTCCCGGCCCCTTTTAAAATGTTTAAAATAATGTTTAAGTCCTAAATGCCGTTGGAGTTTTTTAGTGCCTTTGGAATCAGGGTAAGGAAATCGCCATTACACTAATCAAATGTACATCTTTCATTTTAAAAGCGCCCCCATATATTCTAAATGTGGCAAAAATTCATGAAAGTGGCTTACGCATTTTATTTTTTAACTTTGAGGATCAAATAACCATATAGACATAGAGAATTATGTTTGCTGTTCATTTTCGTGACATATAAACTTAAGAAAATGCACTCCGTTTTCGAAATAGAATTTAAAATATCCTACGCATTTTGGAGACTTTGTATTCTGCAGGTACTTAATAGCGACATACTGAATGCTCTAAATGCGGAGATACTTTTAGGAGGTTAACGAATTAAGTTTATCTGGTATTTTTCATATATTGAATTAAAATTTTGTTTAAAGCAAATATTTTGTTTAATTAAGCTGTGTTGAGTTAATAAATTATGAATTTCAGAATAATCTTCCATTAATGATTCTCTTTAACCGGATACTTAAATATGTGTTTATGATGATTAAAACAGAAAAATACGCATCAATAAAAATTTTAATACATTTATGCCTGAATTTTTGTTTTCTCAAATTTCTTGGTAAAATCACATTAAATCTCTCTATTCTAAAAAAAGTAACTACCGCTGTCACCGCCGCCGCCGGTTTTGAATTTTTTGTGACCAGAGGTCTTTCTTCGTTAATATTAAGAAAAATAATGCGTACAAAAATATGAAAATCGGTAGTATTATACAGAAATGTTTGATAAACACGCTGATGCAGACAGTTTTCAAATCGAAGAATTATTTTAAGAGATATTTAATGCTAAAGTTGGACAAAATCGTTCCACTAAAAAAGTTTTATAGGAGCAAAATCTTTACATCGGAATTTAATAATTTTTAAATCATTTTATACGTTATAATTTCCCGGTGTGCAGAATTCATTATTTTTTTTGATTTGACTCATTTTTCGAGGTTTCATTTCTATTTTAAATTCAAATTTTCAGCTTTTCGAGAGATATTTTTTACTTGTTTTAGCAAATTGTACTAATTTAACCTGTTGCCAAATGTATAAACAACGGAAACAATAATGTTTGCTTCAAATTAAAAATTTATTTACACGTGACTATTATAAACAGAAAATATACTTTCAAATTAAAATTAAATAATTATGTACAAAAAGCAGGAACTTATTAAAAATTACGTCATAAAAAGTATACACGTGAATTTTAAAAGAGAACGGATATTGTAAAATAATAAACTCATTAACATGCGTTAGAAGTCTTAAATAGGAGAAATTACGTCATATTTACGTCACATTACAGTTATTATAATAAAATGAACACCAAATAATATTCAAAATAGTTTAAATTTAGAAATTGCGCTAGACATTTATTTATTTTGAGAGGATCTTTTGAACTATTTTTGTTAGGAAAGCGCAAATAATATTTCATTTCTAACAAAAGTATTTTCACGTGAATATTTAAAAGAGAAAGAATAACTTCGTCAAAATTACGTCAGATTAAAAACGATTAATTTAAAATGTTTCATTTAAAAGAACTTTCTTTTCGCTTTGTCAAAAAATACCAGGAGACAAAGACTGGTTACTTAATTCCTTTTATATTAGCTTATTTTGAAATGTTGTTACACGTGTCTACGTCATCAAGTTATTTTTAATTCGACATTTTATTTGTATTTTTATTAATGTTGTACTAATTTATTTGTTCTTTCGTTATTTAAAATAAAAATTATGTCAATTTCTATAATTTGACGAGTGGTTTGGCGATTTATATAATTTGGCGAAATTGGTCGACGGGATAATCAAGTAGTACCGCAGCGGATTTGGCGTTAAAATTCCCCAATCAAAGAGAAATGAATAGAAATCCGTTTATAGGGAGATCGCCACTGTTTTTTAAATTATAATTCAGTCTTTCGAAATCTTTTTAAAGCCGATCAATTTAGCGTGCATTTAGAGTATGCGGTGTCTGGGCGGGGGTTGGCGAGCGTAGCTCGTAGGGGGCCGAGCCCCCTAGTGTTGCAAAATAAACTGGAAAAATATAAACCAAAATACGCTAAAATATTTTTGTACTTATTTGATAAAAGGTAAAGTACTAAATATGGGAATATCCGTATGTGTAAAATGCATAATTAGATGTTTTGTCTAAATTTATATAAATAAGGCTTTTTAATTGTATATTATATAAAATAATTAGTATTTTTATGAAGTATTAGAAAATATATTTATTTCTTTTCAGATACTAATAACATTATAAGTATTATTAATAATAAACTTAGAATAATCGTATATGAGGCTAAAAGCAATTGATTTCAAAATCATATTGAAAAGGACTTTACATAAATAACTATCTCCTAACTGGCTAAAAGAAATATGTACCCATTTGCCTCTAACGCCCTATATTTTGTACGTTACAAACAAAACAAGTAATATAAAAATTTTGTTTTTAAAGTCAATTCCTACTTAGGCCGTCAAAGAAAAATTTAATATAATCAAGCTAATATTAGTTTTTGTTGCATTAAAATATCTCAACTTGTTGATTTTCTATAAGCAAGTAGGTTTACAATGGAACTCTATGGGAATTTGGCGAAATATTACAGATAATGCCAAGTTGGTGTCACTTTTTGCGACTCATTTTGACCGCCAAATTTGGCGATATATCGCCAAGTTGGCGACAAACTTGGCGGTATTTGGTGACAGAACAGGGTCCCCCCCTATGGTAACCCCTTATTGAAAATACTTTCATTGAACTTCAATAACCAATGGCCGTCATTTTGTTTCCCATGCAAAACTAAAATTAATTAATTAAAATTTAATTAATTAATTAATATTTGAAAAAACTGTATTAACATTAATTGTCACCCAGTACAAGTTTAAAAAAATTTATTTCAACTTGATAGGATGAATAATGAGTATTTTATTAACGATTGAAAATTTTAACAAGATAAATATATAAATACATCATACCGGGTGTCCCAAAAAGGACTGACTGATTTTAAAATTCAATAACTTCCAAACGGTGACAGATATTTAAAAAATTTTTGCAGGAGGGTTATGCATAAAGTCAATTTTTTATAGTGATTTTTTATTTTAGTTCGAATTACAAACAATAGATGGCGCTGAGATCAATAGAAGCTAAATTCAGGCTCAATTTTTGGTACTTCGTGGCCCGGATAATACATTTCCTTCTCCTTTTTCTGCATGGAACAAGATAAAGGACCAAAAATCGAGCCTGTATTTAGCGACTATTGCTTACAGCGCCATCTATTGTTTGTAATTCGAACTAAAATCGAAAATCACTGTAATAAAACTTTTGACTTTATGCATAACCCTCCTGCAAGAATTTTTTTAATATCTGTCACCGTTTGGAAGTTATTGAATTTTAAAATCAGTCAGTCCTTTTTGGGACACCCGGTATATATTATAAAGCAGTAAGCTCTGAAAGTTCCGCTCGAGTGTTTTAAAAAACTACCCGGTGGATTTTTTTCCAAATTGTATCATTCGATAGGAAATATTCCCGGGGTGGTTTATGAGAAAATATTCAGGGATAGCTATGATTTTTGATAATAAATTTCGTATTTTACTGCCATTTTGAACGAAAAGGTTGCCAGTGATTATCTTTTGGCGAATATTATCTTTGATAAATGAATTAAAATGGCTATACCCGTTAGAAAACAATACAAACGTCTTGCAAACAAAAGAAGAAAATAATTACTAATATTTAATTTTTAAACAGTGAAAGAAAAAACCGCTTTAATGAGGGAAAATATTATAAATGAAAATATTTAATTTAAACATGAAAGGAATATGCGTAATGCTTAAAAATGAATTCAATATGAAATATTTCAATTCTTGCAATATATGGCGCGTTATCGCTTCCGCCAGGTTAAGAAAAATGATTACTACTTCATTATCCCTCTGACCAATTTTGCAAAATTATACAAATTGCCAAATTATTCGCCAAATTAAACACATGGAAGAATGTTGCCACTCTAAACTTTCAAGAAAGAAGAATAATTAATTTAATTTTAAAAAATCACTAAAGAACAGTGTTACTTTAATGATGACGTTCACTTATGGCGTAAAGCGATATACCACTTATAAAATTTGATTTATTTAGATAATTTCGGACAAAATAATACTAATAGTTTACTTATTTACATGCAGAATTATTAAATTAAACCAGAAACAAAGGTATATTTTTAAGATATAGTATTTGTGAATAAGAAGTAAGTATTTTAAATGAAATAATCGCATTTATTAACACTAGAACTACCAAGACCGTCAATTTAACGGTTTTCAAATTTCATGCTTAAAAATTTGATATAATTTATGTATTGTTCTAGAATTTTATGATGCGACTTTTAATGAAATATAAGAATAGTTAAATATTCCTATTTAATTTCAACTCACACACTTTAATTTCCATAATCAGTATGACCTATACCTATTTCTACCAAGACCCGTCAAAATGACGGCTTTGGCAATTTCAAAGTTGAATGATCCAAAGTGTTTGGCAGCCGTTATAACGGGATTTATTTTGCACCGATTACGACTCAGTTTACTCGAGGCCGGAAATGTTTTACAGATGGATGATTGGAAAATTACTATTGAAGAAATATATGCGTTTGTAGCTATTTTGTATGCTCGAGGAGACTGCTAAGCGAGAAATTTGAAATTACCCTATTTGTGGTCAGAAAAATGGGGACCTTCTTTCTTTCACGAAACTTTGAGTAGAAACAGATTTTCAGAAATTATGAGATTCATTCGTTTCGACACAAAAAAGTAGTGTTCGCTTACGAACTGACAAATTTGGATTAGCTTCCGAAATGTGGAAGTCCTTTATTGACAAGAGCCAAGCTTGTTACAAACCAGATCAGAATATAAGCGTAGATTAACAACTGTTTCCCAAAAAGGCAAGATGCAGATTTCTGCAATATATGTTTCATAAACCGGAAAAATTCGGAATTAAGTTTTGGTCAGCTGTAGACGTGTGAAGTAAATATCTTATAAATGGCTTTCCCTATTTAGGCAAAAATGAACTTAGATCATTAGGAGTACCTTTGAATGAATTTGTAGCTTTGAATCCTGTAATAAACTACGTAAATTGTGGGAGAAATATAACAACGGATATTTTTTTACACGTATACAACTCGCAAAAAAGCTATTGGCCAAGAAAAAAAACACGTCTTGTTGGAACTATGCGAGCAAATAAAAGAGAATTGCCTAAAATAGCTAAAGTTAGAAAAGATAACACGACTCTTTTCTCCACAAAACTCTACAAATCAAATGATATTGTTCTAACAATTTACAAAAGTAAGCCTCGTAAAAAAAGTACTACTTCTTAGCTCAAAACATAAATCCGTAAAAATTGCTTCTAATCGAAAAAAAATTCCTGCAACTGTGTCGTTTTACAATGAGACTAAGTTTGGAGTAGATGTAGTTGACCAAATGGCCAGCAAATATAGCATAAAAGCAGTGTCACGTAGATGGCCTTTCCGGGTATTTTATAATATTTTGGACTTGGCAGTAATCAATGTGTCGATTTTATATAAAGAGACTTCTGATGAAAATATAATTAGAAAACAATTTTTATTTCAATTATCCGAAGAACACTCCAGTGAATATAGGTGCTGCAGAAAATAAGCCTCCTCCCAAAAACAAGAACGGAAAGCAATGGATTGTACTCCAGAAAACTCAAAAAGTCCTTATTAACGCAAATCTTGCAAAATTCGATTGCGTAACAAAAATAGAGCGATTTATACCTGCAATGTATGCAACAAAAATGTTTGTGGCAAGTGTTCATCTAAGATAACATATAGTTGTAAAATATGTGCCTCATAGTTATTTCATACATATCAAATGGGCTCCACTATAAATGCAAATAGAAGCTGTTTTTGTTTCTTTTTTATTAACTAGGGGGCTCGGCCCCCTACGAGCTACGCTCGCCAACCCCCGTCCAGACACCGTAGACTCTAAATGCACGCTAATTTGATCGGCTTTAAAAAGATTGAATTATAATTTAAAAAACAGTGGCGATCTCTCTATAAACGGATTTCTATTCATTTCTCTTTGATTGGGGAATTTTAACGCCAAATCCGCTGCGGTACTACTTGATTATTCCGTCGACCAATTTCGCTAAATTATATAAATCGCCAAACCACTCGCCAAATTATACAAATTGACATAATTTTTATTTTAAATAACGAAAAAACAAATAAATTAGTACAACATTAATAAAAATACAAATAAAACGTCGAAATAAAAATAACTTGATGACGTAGAGACGTGTAACAACATTTCAAAATAGGCTAATATAAAAGGAATTAAGTAAACAGAGTTTTTGTCTCCTTGTATTTTTTAACAAAGTGAAAAGAAAGTTCTTTTAAATGAGACATTTTAAATTAATCGTTTTTAATCTGACGTAATTTTGACCAAACTATTCTTTCTCTTTTTAATATTCACGTGAAAATACTTGTGTTAGAAATTAAATATTATTTGCGCTTCCTAACAAAAATAGTTGAAAAGTATCCTCTTAAAATATCAAATAAATGTCTAGCGCAATTTGTAAATTTAAACCGTTTTGCAATATTATTTTGTGTTCATTTTATGTAATAACTTTAATGTGACGTAAATATGATGTAATTTCTCCTATTTAAGACTTCTAACGCATGTTAATAAATTTATTGCTTTACAAATTCCTTTCTCTCTTAAAATTCACGTGTAATTATAGTTTTTATGACATAATTTTTAATAAGTTCCTGCTTTTTGTACATAATTATTTAATTCTAATTCCAAATGTTTTTTTCTGTTTATAATAGTCACGTGTAAATAAATTTTTAATTTATTTACACGTATATATATATTTTTTTTTTTTTTGAAGCAAACATTATTGCTTCCGCTGTTTATACAGTTGGCAACAGTTTAAATTAACATCACTTTCTAAAATCTCTCTATTCTAAAAAAAAGTAACTACCGCTGTCACCGCCGCCGCCGCCGCCGGTTTTGATTTTTTTGTGACTGGAGGGCTTTCTTCGTTAATATTAACAAAAATAATGCATACAAAAATATGAAAATCGGTGGTTTTATTCAGAAATGTTTGATAAACACGCTGATGTAGACAGTTTTCAAATCGAAGAATTATTTTAAGAGTTATTTAATGCTAAAGTTGGACAAAATCGTTCCACTAAAAAAGTTTTATAGCAGCAAAAACTATGCATGGCAGTGTAATCATTTTTAGATCATTTTATGCGTTAGAATTTGCCGGAGTGCAGATTGCATTAATTTTTTTTATTTTGACTCATTTTTTCAGGTTTTATTTCTATTTTAAATTCAAATTTTCAGCATTTCTAGAGATATTTTTTACAGATTTTAGAAAATTGTACTAATTTAAACTGTTGCCAACTGCATAAAAAGCGCAAGCAATAATATTTGCTTCAAATTAAAAATTTATTTACACGTGACTATTATAAACAGGAAAAAAACTTTCAAATTAGAATTAAATAATTACGTATAAAAAGCAGGAACTTATTAAAAATTACGTCATAAAAAGTATGCACGTGAATTTTAAAAGAGAAAGGATATTGTAAAATAATAAATTCATTAACATGCGTTAGAAGTCTTAGGAGAAATTACGTCATATTTACGTCACATTATAGTTATTACATAAAATGAACACAAAATAATATTGCAAAAAAGTTTAAATTTAGAAATTGCGCTAGACATTTATTTGATATTTTGAGAATTAATTTAAAATGTCTCATTTAAAAGAACTTTCTTTTCGCTTTGTTAAAAAATACCAGGAGACAAAGACTCTCTTTACTTAATTCCTTTTATATTAGCTTATTTTGAAATGTTGTTACACGTGTATACGTCATCAAGTTATTTTTATTTTGACGTTTTATTTGTGTTTTTATTAATGTTGTACGAATTTATTTGTTCTTTCGTTATTTAAAATAAAAATTACATCAATTTGTATAATTTGGCGAGTGGTTTGGCGATTTATATAATCTAGCGAAATTGGTCGACAGGATAATCAAGTAGTACCGCAGCGGATTTGGCGTTAAAATTCCCCAATCAAAGAGAAATGAATAGAAATTCGTTTATAGGGAGATCGCCACTGTTTTTTAAATTATAATTCAATCTTTCGAAATCTTTTTAAAGCCGATCAAATTAGCGTGCATTTAGAGTCTGCGGTGTCTGGACGGGGGTTGGCGAGCGTAGCTCGTAGGGGGCCGAGCCCCCTAGTCTGTTAAAAATATCCGTAGAAATGCTGAAAATCTGAATTTAAAATAGAAATAAAACCTCAAAAAATGAGTCAAAATAAAAAAAATAATGCAATCTGAACTCCGGCAAATTCTAACGCATAAAATGATCTAAAAATGATTAAATTCCTATGAACAGTTTTTGCTCCTATAAAACTTTTTTAGTGGAACGATTTTGTCCAACTTTAGCATTAAATATCTCTTAAAATAATTCTTCGATCTGAAAACTGTCTGCATCAGCGTGTTTATCAAACATTTCTGTATAATACTACCGATTTTCATATTTTTGTATGCATTATTTTTCTTAATATTAACGAAGAAAGACCTCCGGTCACAAAAAATTCAAAACCGGCGGCGGCGGCGGCGGTGACAGCGGTAGTTACTTTTTTTTAGAATAGAGAGATAATTAATGAATTCTTATATTAAATGTTGTTTTTGTTAAATTATATTCTTTTTTTACATTAACTAAGTGGCAAGTGTTAATCTAAGGTAACATGTACTTGTAAAATATGTGCCTCATAGTTATTTCATACATATCAAATGTGCTATACAATAAATGCAAATAGAAACTGATTTTTTTATTAATAATTAATAAATTATTATATTAAATGTTGTTTTTGGTAAATTATATTTTTTTTTTACATTAACTAAGTGGCAAGTGTTAATCTAAGGTAACATGTACTTGTAAAATATGTGCATCATAGTTATTTCATACATATCAAATGTGCTATACTATAAATGCAAATAGAAACTGTTTTTTTTAATAAATAATTAATGAATTATTTTATTAAATGTTGTTTTTCTCTTAAATTACATTATTTTATTTACATTAACTAAGTCAAAAGTTACAATGAAAGCCATCATCAAAAATCCGTCAATTTGACGGGTGCGGTAAAACTAGGTATATATTTAACATCGGTAGTTCTAGTGTTAAAGAACACGCAATAAATATCAATGATAACGGAAAATTGCAAGGAACCTGATGCTCTTTATTTAGCCAAAAAACGTAGACGGATATAACTATAAAATTATGTAAACATTAGATATCAGCTTAAAGAATAAAAATTTCAAATTTTGCAGTAATGTTAAATAACGAAAGAACATGTAAATTAATAAAACAGTAATCAATTTACAAATAAAACGTCGAATTAAAAAGACTTGATGAAGTAACAAACACGTTTAACATATTTAATGTCAAGTGAATGTGACATTTACGATCATCCATTATTGGCATTTAACCTTACAGTTTGGCGACAGTTTTTTTGTCGACGGGATAATCAAGGACGCAGATGTCATATACGCACCACGTTGGCGCGATTTTTTTTCTGACGCCAAAATCATTTACGCATCGGAGTACGCAACTAGCGCCAAAGTGTCGTTATTTTGATTGCTATGGTAACGCGGAGGATGTTATTTATTTATTAATAAATTGTTTATTAACTTTTATTTTCTTTTTTCAAATTATACAAATTGTTTTGTTCTATAGCTATTAATTAAACTTTTTTTATTTATTGCATTCCTTTTGTAAAAACTAGGGGGCTCAGCCCCCTACGAGCTACGCTCGCCAACCCCCGTTCAGACACTGCAGTCTCTAAAAGCACGCTAATTTGATTGGCTTTAAAAAGATTTTGGAAGATTGAATTATAATTAAAAAAAAACAAAAGCGATCTCCCTATAAACGGGTTTCTATTCATTTCTCTTTGATTGGGGAATTTTACGGAAAAATTCAGCTGCTGTTAAAGATACAATGGCATTTCAAAATCATCTAATATAAAATGAATTAAGTAAACAGAATCTTTGTCTCCCGGTATTTTTTAACAAAGCAAAAAGAAAGTCCTTTTAAATAAGACATTTTAAATATATCGTTTTTAATCTGACGTAATTTTCACCAAACTTTTCTTTCCCTTTTTAATATTCACGTGAAAATGATTTTATTAGAAATGAAATATTATTTGCGCTATCCAAAAAAAAAAAAAATAGTTGAAAAATTCATCTCAAAATATCAAGTAAATGTCTCGCGCTATTTTTAAATTTATACAGTTTTGCAATATTATTTTGTGTTCATTTTATGTAATAACTGTAATGTGACGTAAATGTGATATAATTTCTCCTATTTAAGACTTCTAACGCACGTTAATAAATTTATTATTTTACAATAGCCTTTCTCTGTTAAGATTCATGTGTAATTATAGATGAAGTAATTTTCAATATGTTCCTGCTATTTAATACTAATTTGAAAGTTTTTTTCTGTTTATAATAGTCACGTGTAAGTAAATTTTTAATTTGAAGCAAACATTATTGTTTCCGTTGTTTATAAAGTTGGCAACAGGTTAAATTAATACAATTTTCTGAAATAAGAAAAAAAATATCTCCCAAAATGCTGAAAATTTGAATTTAAAATAGAAATGAAACCTCGAAAAATGAGTCAAATTAAAAAAAAAAATTAATTCTGCACACCGGGAAATTATAACGTATAAAATGATCTAAAAATTATTAAATGCCAATGTATAGTTTTTGCTCCTATAAAACTTTTTTAGTGGAACGATTTTGTCCAACTTTAGCATTAAATATCTCTTAAAATAATTCTTCGATTTGAAAACTGTCTACATCAGCGTATTTATCAAACATTTTTGTATAATACTACCGATTTTCATATTTTTGTATGCATTATTTTTCTTAATATTAACGAAGAAAGACCTCCGGTCACAAAAAATTCAAAACCGTCGGCGGTGACAGCGGTAGTTACTTTTTTTTAGAATAGAGAGATATATATGTAACTGATATTCGAAGACAAGGTTTTCGCCAAATTGGCGTCAGAAAAAAATCGTGCCAACGGGGTGCATATATGACATCTGTGCCTAATCAAGTACTACAGAAAAATTCAACTCAAAGATTTGATTATATAAAATCTCAGTACTTTCTTTAAAATTATTTTGATTTTTATCTCACTCCCATTATGTGTCTTACCGGAGAAACTCACAGAAATAGCTCTAAAAATGGCTCTACTTATGAGTTGTAGGAAATGGTTTATTTAAAATGATATTTGTTTATTTAAAATGTTGTTTGGCACTTATGTCATATTCGGCACATATTGGTGCGATTTTTTTTCGACGCCGATTTGGCGAAAACATCAACAGCATAAACAACAACATCCGGGTTACGATATCTAGCAAAATGACGACACTTTGGTGCCGATTAAGTATGCATTGCGTATATGACGTTGGCGTCAGAAAAAATCGCGCCAATATGGGGCGAATATGACATCTGTGCCTGTTGTTTTTACTTTTGTCGCCAAAAAATGCAATTTTAAGCCAAAAACGAATAAGCGTGACTTCAGACGGGGCGATAATGTTTTTTATTTATTTATTTTTAAGTGTATGAGAGAGGATAAATTTTTATTTTCCAATGTAAATTGTATAAATAGCAGTTAATATTATAAAAATGAATTCAAATATTTAAATTTCAACGTAAATGATTGTTACACATACACATATTGTAAAATATATTTAATTTCACACATTAAAAAAACAAAACAAAAACAAAACAACAAAAAAACATATTGGCACGATTTTTTTTCTGCCGTCAATGTCATATACGTAACGGTACTTAACTGGCGCCAAAGTGTCGTTATTTTGTGTGATGTAACCCGGATGTTATTGTTTATGCTGTTGATGTTTTCGCCGAATTGGCGTCGGAAAAAAATCACGCCAATATAGGTATGTATATGACATCTGTGCAGAAAATTCATGGCTTCAAAAGTTAGGAAATCGAGTTATTCTTAAGGAGGTTTTTGCAATTATGCGTTATTACTATAAAATAAACTCGACATTAAAAAAAAAAAAAAAAGGCTGAAATAAATTTTCAATGTTCTTTTTCATTCGCCATTTCTTTTTAATTTTTTCTGCATATCTTCTATTCTTTTAGGAAGGTATTTAAAAGATATTGGGCTTATTTTCCGTAATCTGGTCACCCGCCATTTGGAGCATTTTTCTATATTTTTGGAAGATTGATTTATGATTAAAGACTGTGGATAGTGAACCCGATTACAAAATATTAGAGGGATTTTGCTATTATTATATTTATAATTTTTTATTTCGGAGCATACGAACAAAATTCAGTATTATATATTTTTCATCTTCTGTTATTGTAATGTCACGAAAAAAGTAGTAATTGCAAGCTACTGAAAAACTTTTTATTACCAATGCGTGGAAAAATATTTGTCAATTTATCAGTTTGCCTATATAAGAAATAATTGCAATTCTGATTAAACAAAATTTAGATCATTATAAAGCAATTTCGTCTGTCAGACTGTCCTATAAATTAATCTTAGTGACAAATAAACGATTATTTACAATATCGGGATTACTTAGGCAACATATCGAAGAATAATTTAATCTTAAATATAAAGGAAACAGTAAGTCTCTTTATCTCTCTGTGTTTTTATGCTCATTAGAAAAATGCAAAGAAAATCTTCGGTTCAAGTATTCACGAAAAGGATTTTTACTAAACATTTTGCATAACTAACGCTTTATCATTGTCATTTGTACTTAAGATATGGGCTTTTGTTGGCAAAAGATCTATAATTTTGTCAATAGCAATTTGACATAATGTAATGAAAAGTAGTTTGGTGCGTAATTAACTTTGTTTTTTAACTAAATGTGTTACATTTGTAACTGTATCGTTGTAAACACTTGTAATGTTTCCGTTAAACTTGGCTTAATACGATTACGGAAGATTTTATTAGATGCAAACTAAATGTTTATTTTTTTTATCAGTATCAGTCATCAAGGATTTTTCCAGGTTAACGGTTACACGATTGCAACTGGTCTATAAAATGAAAAGGCAATGAAAATTATGTTCTTTTATTTTTATTCAAACAATTCAGATTTAAAAATCTACATAATGCAGTGTGAAGTTTTATTCAAGCTACACACAACACATTTCGTCAAGCTGAGAAGTTCGGAGTCAAAGAACTAACAAACGAATATGAATCACCCGAAAATTATTTTAGTTTAATGGTCATTCTCTGCAATCATTGTAATGTTCAAAAATTTAGTACTGTGGTGACTAAAGATATTTCAACTCCTGTTGCCATAACTGCCTCATTCCCCTACCAGACTCCACTATAACTGATAAACTAAAAGAGTTCTTCTGAATAGCCCAAATTTTGTCCAACGCATAAAATAGTACAACAGGACATTCCAGGTGTAGCTCGATGTTGCTTTAAAATATAAGGTCAAATTAGATCAAATTCATTATTTCGTGTGATTTAAGGTTCGTGTGCAAAAAAAGACAAGCGCAGCGGGCATAGTCTGCTAGTAAATATATAAATAAATAAATATAGGGAGAGTGTGAGCTAATAGTAGGAATTGAATAACGTACTTTACAAATAAAAAATAGGCTTGAACGTATAATTTCTCAATTAACAAAATGCGTATTTAAAAGATGTCTATAAGCTAAGATTATGACTTATTTATTTGGATCTTTGATGCAAAAAATATAAATAAACTTACCCTTTACATTTCGCTATCTTGAAAGATGAAAAACCTAGAAATACCAAAAAAGGCCATCATTTAAACAAATAAATATCAGTCTTGTGCTGTCATCTCTCGATAATAGATAAAGACATTTACAGACAATAACTTCATACAATTTGCATGTGGTGAAGAAGAAGAAAATTATAAAAAAATTCGAAACTTCCGAAACATGGGACGCTAGGCATGAATGGGTTAAGAAAATTTTAAGAAAAGTGGTGTATATTCCAAAGAGATAATATAGATACATGACTACGGTATTTGGAATACATTTATCTGGTGGAAATTCTGAAAAATCTTGTATAAATTAGAAACTCTTAATTTATTTTAATGAGATTAAGTAAGTTAATTTTACCAATATTATACCATTCGGTATCTTAAATGCTGTAATATTATGCAGCGGATTTATGCCCTGGTTAGGGATTCCTCATTTTTTTTAAATCTGATATTTTAATTCTTATTTTAAATTTTTAATATTTATAATCAACATTTTCTGCTTTCAAATTAGAAAAAAGTTTAAAAAAGAAATCTATTTTTATCTAAATGAGTATTTGTTTCTGTATATGTACAATTGTAAGATACAGAAAATGTTCGATTTTTTGTGAAAGTGTAAGAAAAAGGAAGATGGATGTGCAACTGAATATCAAACACTGGGTTTCTCTTTGGCTTAACCATTTTAGGGGCAAGGTATTTCTATTCTTAAAATGTTGAAATCAGTGAATGGCACCAGAATTTACAAACAAATTTTGAAATACGAAAATGCTTTTGTTCACGTACTTAATAAATGGAAAAATTTTATTCCAATATTCTGGTGTCAATGTGGCTTTTAAGAATTAAAATTAAGTGGTCCAAAAACGAACCACCGCACGTTAAGGAGTTAATCAGGCATGGTTATATAGAATTACTAGAAGCAATGTACGATTTTATCTATTTCTAAGGCTAATATTTTATCATGTGACATTTTATAATAATTAAAGTTATATGTAGTAAATATACTTATTATCAATGTTATAAATATCTTTTAAATACTCTGAGGAAAGTAATGGATTGTCGCCGATGAGATTCAAACCAGGGATCTCATGATCAGGAGACAAGAACGTTAGCGTCGAACAAAAGTCCAAGCCAGTTAGTCTAAGCTAGTAACTCGCTTTACACTAATCAAGTGAGACGAGATCGCTACACATTCCAACACGAGTGTGGCAGACATTTTGTTGACGTCTGACGAGCGATATGCACTCGTGAGTGAAACTGTCGTACGCATGCGCGATGCGCTGGTTGACAGGCTTTGTGCTGTGAGCATTTCACAGGCTTTGATTGCTGGAGATAATTTATTTGGTGCTGTCATCTGTAGGTGATCACTATAATAATACCCTAAGTCATGTGATTGTCATGAAGAGTTCCCGGCTGACCGCTTCAATTTAATATACAAGGCGGCTATTTGGATATTTGTCGCAGATGATAACTCGCCAAATATTTTTCAATCGCACACCTATAATAAAATAATTCGAGTCATATGACTGTCATAAACAATTACGCTTTACTGTTACGCTGCAAGCGTAACAGGCCATTTTCAATCAAAATTATTTTTTCGATTAGAACTAAGTAAAAGTTGCCATGATCGGGTACGCCATAATTCTTGGTACTTTTATGTTATCCGGGAAAAAATCTTGACAATAGCATTTTTTAACTCGCCAGCTATCAATTTCATTTTTCGTGTGGTAAATTAAAAAATGTTTTGATGTTGATATTAAATGTCATGGTTTGCGGTACTATTTGTTGTTATTTTTCTTTTAATTGTTTTTTTTTTTTAAAGAAATAAGTAAAAGTTGTAAATTTTAAATCTTTCAGTTTTAAATTAAAGTTCTGTATTTTATATAAAATGAGTGAAAGAATTTTATTTTAAAGGAAATTAATGACACACGAAAAAATGCGAAGGGAACAATGTTTGGCGATTTATCCCCTGCGTCCGGTTAACATAACTATACCGAGTTTTTGATTTCTCTATCAGAATCTTCCGATTTAGCGAATGATTAAACAAGTAAAAAATTATGAATAAAATTAATGTGATACAATGGTTAACATTCTGGTCGTCAAATGCTGCTAGTGAGATGAGATGATTGCTGTTGAAAATTACGTGTTTGTCCGGGTCATCAATGAAGAGAGAGAGGATTGGCGCTGATGGGAGTTGAACTAGAGACAACATGATCAGGAGGCTAGAACGTTAGCGTCGAGCAAACAGTCAAGCCAGTTACTCTAAGCTAGTAACTCGCTTTATTCTGACCAAGTGAGATGAGATAGCTACACACTGTCATGCCGCGCATCACACATGCGAACGACAGCATCACTCACGAGTGCATATCGCTCGTCAGAGATCAAAAAGATGTTTTTCTCACTGGGGATGGAGTGTGTAGCTATCTCATCTCACTTGATCAGTATAAAGCGAGTATATAGCTTAGAGTAAATAGTTTGGTTTTTTGCTCGATGCTAGTGATCTCGCCTCCTGATAATGAGATCCATGGTTCAAATCAGATCTCTCTTCAACTCTTTTAACCCGTGAATTCCACACTAATGCAAATTCGCACCGACCGAAATTTGGGCGTTATTTAAAACATGCTTTAACTAATTAGTATTTTTCATTTACAAAATAAGACTCTTGATAAAATCCAGCATCGCATAGAAACCACGTGGTTATATTTCATTAAGTCTACATTGTCCGCAAAATTATGCGCAGTTGAAGTTACAGAAACACAAATTGCACTAGTGTAGAGTTTATGGATTAACCTTTAACTGCTGTCAGTGGTCTCACAGACAGATTCAGTTTTCAATTTTTACCGTTAAACTCGTTATTTTCAGGTTAACTATGAATAAAGCGAAATTTTGTTTCATTTGAAGCCTTGGAACTATTGCTAGAGATTTCTGAACACGTGAATTTTAGTTTTGATTGTCCTGTAGTTAAAGATTAATATAGAAACAGTATCCCATGAGCTATTCGAGCTTTCATTCATCTTTTAATCAAGCTGTCTCCGAGACTGCTCACAGTAGTTATGCGACAATTCCTGCCACAGCAGTTAACGGTTAAGTATTTCAAAAAATAATTGAATGTAACACTTAACTGCTGTTAGTGTTGCTTTTTTTCAATTTTCACAGTTTAACTTGTAATTTTCAGTTTAACTATAGATACGGTGAAATTTTGTTTCATTTGGAGTCCCAGTACTTTTGTTTGAAATATTTGAATAACAGAAATTTTGTTAGTAATAGTACTGTATAAAACGTTTTGTGCAAAAAGAGTAATTTTTGGAGTTAATTGCGCCTTATATTCATCTTTCAATCGAGTGGTGTCGCAGACCGAGCACAGTTGACATGTGACAACTTTCTGCCTCAGCAGTCAAGTGTTAAATGAACATTTCCTAATGAATTGTCATATACAAAACGCATTATCACATTTAGGACTATGAACGTCTCATTTAGGTTTTAACTGCCATAAATGCGACAAAAATAACCTAAACGCGAAAATCGTATATTTTTGTCTTATACAACAGATAATTGTTGAATTCAGTAATATTCTAAATGTATTCAGTAATTATCTGTTTAATAAGATATATATTTATTTAATATAATGCCAAATGTACTGTAAATGCTTCAAAAGTATGGGGAATTGCGTCTCATTCAGCCACAATAACCTTACTCTGAAAAAATAAGACAACTTTGTTTTAATCTAGGAATATATAGAACATATACAGAACATTTAGAAAATATATAAAGCATATATTCCGAAATTTCTGTGATTCTAAAAAACATTTTTTGTCTTTAAAGGTCTGAGAAATTGATATATTTTCCAGACTGAAAGTAGCATTTATACAAACAACGTTTCTTTTGCTGACACTGGTTTTCGGAAAGATTTTTCACTAGTTTCATAGCATATTAATCAGTTTTCTATACCCAGAATATATTTTTTCGGGTTCTATCAATTTTCAAAATAATGTTTCTTATCATTAACGAAAAGCTTTTACAGACAAACACTATAAATTAAGAGTATTAACCATAACATCGAAATTAAAATAATTATTTTACTCTTGCCTATATAAAATCAATTACGCGGCTTTAATGTTTTATTGATATTTGATAGCATACTTAAAAACGATATATACTATATTTTAAAAATCTGCTTTAATACACTATAAAAACTACTTCGAAACGTTTCCGAAAACGTTGACAATAAAGAAACTTTGTTTTTATAAATGCATCTTGAAATTAAAGCTGTTTCCGAGTTTTAAAAGCTAAAGAACACTTCTCTAAATAATAGGTATCTCGAGAAAAGTGATCGTATATTTTCGTTTGTGGTTATATTATATTTTCATAGGTTAAGAGGCATTTGTATATTGTATGGCTTAGTGTCGGCCGATGTAATTCTTATATTCAATTGCACTTAACAGAGAATCTAGAAAAGAAAAAAAAAATCTGCACCTAAGCTTAAAAATCTGTTACTTAGAAATCACAGGAATGTATGTGTTTCTATGTTTCAAGAAACATTTCTGTAATAATTGGGTTTCTTTCGGTGACCTTAAATATTGGAAAATAAGTTTTTGTTTATTTCAAACACCTACTGCGTCCTGTTCTTGTTTGAACGCAGCTTGTGGCTTTTCATAAACGTATTTGAAAATGAGAGAAAAAAATTCAAAAACGTTATTAACCCCCTCATACACGTACCTCACTTTATATGATGTTACATTGAAAATCGAGCACCAGCGACCTGTGCATTATCTATTTATTTCCGTGAATCAGAGACAAACCACGTATCAAATTTAATTATTCTTGTGAAATAACAGATAGCAAAGGCACTTCCTTTAACTCATTATTGACCAGCATGTTTTATAAGAATTTTACTCAATTTACACCACTTTTTGTTTTACTTTTACTTTATGAATCACTGAAATGTGTTAATTAAATGAGGCAAATTTTATTAAATTGATCTTTTTCCGATTTTGAAAGATACAATGCATTTTTTTCTTTTCTATTTACTTAAATTAACTAAACAATAACAGAAAGAAGGAATTTTTCATTTTGGGGATCTTCTCCCCCGACCCCATCCCCCGTAAATCTACCATGCAAGTTAATTTTTATATCCTAAAAAGTGGAATATACGGACATTTTATTTTCTTCTTTCTAACGAAAAAAGTATTGTAATGGAATCTTTTTTCGACTGAATTACATGTTTTTGTCGTCCGAGATCCCGAAATACATGCTTAGCGTTGTACTATAGGTCTGTCTGTCCGTCCGTATGTGTCCTGTTTGTATCATCTAAAAGTGTATGAAGTTATACATATAATTTAACCAAAGTTTTTGTGTATATTTTTGGCTATAGCGAGAAGGTTCGCATTGAATTTAGAAATATTCCGAATGAAGAGGATGTTGTAAGAGCTATTTTTGTGCGATTTTGATTATTCTACCATCGACAATTGTATGCAGTTGTGCATAGAAAGGAACCAAATTTTTTATGTATGTTTCTGGTTATGGTCAGCAGGTCCTCCTTGAATTTGGAAAGGTTCTGCCGAAAGAGGGCGATGTAATAACAAATTTTCTTGCATTGTCTTTATTATTACATCGAAAAGTGTATAAAGTTACGCATAGAATTGCACCAAATTTCACGTGTATTTTTTTCGCTATGACCAGCCGGTTTCACGTGAAACTGATAACAATCCACCGGAAGGAACACCACCGGAATGAATCTGATAACAATCCACCGGAAACTTAAGATGAAAATCAAAGTTGATGTAATATTGAAGTAATAACACTAAAGTATTAATATGTGTAACAACTTTGTGAAATATTAACATTTATGTGAAATAAGAAAGTTTTGAGATTGGCACATCCCACAAGTTTTTTCATAAAATAGTACAATTTTTGCAAAAATAAAATATGCACTTATTTTATGACAAAAATGTGCACAATCTTTTAAAAATATAGAAGAAAATGTAGAAGATGCACTTGTTTTACGCGTAACAAATAGAGATAATTTGCACAAAAAAGTATACTTTTGAAATATTCAAAAATATGAATTTTTTACATGCAAATTGTATCTTAATGTAATTGTAATGTATGTTGTATTGTAACTTATGCATCCTTTTTTGAAGGGAAAATGCAAATATAGTCTTTAGTTAAACCATATTTTAGTTTAAGTACCTTTAGTTAAACCAGATTAAAGAAAGAAAACAAAAACCTTCTTAAAAAAGGAAGTTGTTGGCATTTGTTTATCAGATCAGCTATCAAACATTAATTTCAGATTGAAATAAGAAAGGGGAGAGATATCTCTTTTACAAAAGTAACATTTTTTATGTTGTTTATGCTTAATAATATAACCCTAACATGAATTAGTAAATACCAAGACACTTATTGTATATTTATATTTTTTTAACTAATTAATTTTTGTACCTTTTTTACATGCATACTTTTGAGACAGTGATATGCACATATATAACTTGTAAAAGTTAATAACAAATATCCCAAAACCAAAAATGAAGATAAAGACTGATATCAGTGTGCAAGATAGATTTCGTAAGAAATACTACCTATTACATTCTCCCTTATGTTGGAATTTCTGAAACATATTTGCTGATCTACGCCGATCATGTAGACTTAAAACAAACCCTAGTTCAAAACGTCATCTGTCTATCTCTGTATCTATCTATTTATCTATCTGTCTGTCTATCTACCTATATATCTATGTACACACATATATATATATATCATATATATATATATATATATCACTTTATGGACATTATAACTTCCAAAATTCTGCACAAATATCTTCCAAAATTATAAATAAAACAGAGAAGCAGAAAATCTCGGTCAAGCTCGTTTATGATGAAAATCGAACCAAGGGGTGTAAATAGAGAAGGATTTTGTGAAAACCGAAAGTACCTTATAAGTTGTTAATTATAATACATGTCAAATCAGCTTAAAGTTATTATTACTTCTAGGAAAAGGGAGGAAAATTTATGTATCGCAGATTTTTGATAAAATTTAAAATGGGATCAAGGAAAGAAAAAAATAGCGTTTTAGGGAGAAAGAAATTCATAACTTTATCAAATCTCAAAATATTAAATTCGATTTAACTTATTATAAATCTTCTTAATATTATCTACAACTTTTATATTGACAAGTTTTTGATATGACCGACTATTACAGCGAAAACTAATTAAACAAAAATAGGGGTTGAGGTAAAAATATTGTAGTAACATGATTCTGATAAAACCAGATCTTATAGAAAAATGAAATTAAAAACTCGTCCAAAGCGGCCAGATTAAATTGTTAAACTCGGTTTTTTCTATGATCTTGATTTAGTTTTCGTTGGTGAAATTAGTACTTGGCAAAACTGTTGGCAAAATGTACCTCCGGCTGTAGGCCAGAGACGGCACTGATTTTTAAATCTTAATATGCAAATAAAAAATCCTTTTACAGAATTTTTTTAAGCCTCTGTAAATTATGAAATTAATAACTATTTTACTTGCAATTTATATAGTAAACGGTATATAAATGAAGATAAACACTAAATAAGAATACATTTTTTAAAAGGTTAAGAATGTATATAAAAAAAAATAATTAACAATTTATTTTTATACTGTTTAGATAAGAAAATAAAATTTACTGTACTTTATACAACAAATATTTGAAAAGATACGAAAATGAAAGAGTTACATATTTTCTGGAAAATAATGTATGTTATTTCTTTATGTTTGTGTCAAAGTATTACACAACAAATGCACCTTTTATCATTCTTTCTTAAGAAATAAAATGAAGCATAGAGTAAAGTACCTTTAGTTAAACTAGATTAAAGAAGGAAAACAAAAACCTTTTTAAAAAAGCTAGTTGTCGGCATTTTTTTTATTTCATCAGCTATCGAGCATTAATTTCAGATTGAAATAAAAAAGAGAAAGAAGTAATCTCTTACACGAAAATAACGTTTTTATGTTGTTTAAGCTTAATAATGTAAACTTAACATAAATAAGTAGATAATAAGGCACTTACTTGTTTTTATATTTTTCTAAACTGATTAATCTCTATACCTTTTTCGCATCTATTTTTTAAGACAGTGATTTGCAAATATAATAATTTATAACTAAAAAAAGCTAATACAAAAGTCCCATATCAAACAATGACGATAAAGACTATTATCGGAGTGATTATTAAATCGGAGTGCTTATTAAATCTTAATCTTCCAGAAAAAAAAAATCATTTCATAGAAAACCTTTTTAAGCCTTTACAACTGCTGAAATTAATAAAGTTTCCGATTTTGATATCTGTTCAGTTTCTTTCTTTTTCTGTGTAATAAAGTTATTATAACTTAATCCGAATTATGAGGTGTAATTTGGTCTAGGTAATATATTCTGCTTCTTTTGCATAATATACACATATATTTGCTGGACAATTCTTCCATCTACTAACTATATGTCACATATACATAAAGGTATACATATACAAATACAGTAGACTTTAGATTATCTGGCTTAGTAATGAAAAATTGTAATAAAGTTAGAAATTTCTTTGTGAAGATGCCAGACTGTCTACTAAGATCTACGATCCACAAACTAGCCACTTACCGTCACAAAAAAGTGCTTAAAGAGAGAAACTATCATCCATCCAAAAATTCTAAAAACTAAAAACTGTAAGTTTTGATTCTTTTTCTTTTATTTTCACACATTTTTGATTAGTCACACAATTTACATTAAGAAGTTGTATACTTTTAAACAGTATCTAAAATATTGATACTGTATAGTGTATGCAATTTATTGTTTCCCGAAATCAAGTTAGACATTTAAAAAATTATCATAAAACGTGTAAAATATTTTTACTCTCGGATTTTCTTTATCTATAATTCATTTTTAAAGCGTGCAACAGGACATAACAATCACGTTCCGGCCTG
Organism: Maratus speciosus; assembly: GCA_963932465.1. Taxonomy (NCBI): domain Eukaryota; kingdom Metazoa; phylum Arthropoda; class Arachnida; order Araneae; family Salticidae; genus Maratus; species Maratus speciosus. The sequence goes on from OZ010789.1 coordinate 66,522,015, forward strand.
GTGTCTTTTAAAAGGCCATAAAATCTCAATAAGTACGAATTCGAGCGCAAAGTGTGTTTATAATATATGGGGCTGAAAGGATGTGTATATTTATAGAATTCTGGACCATCAGGGTTTTTCTTTATTCTGCCACCTCTTTTGCCGTATTAGAACGGATAGTTGATATCCTACTATAAAATCTATGATGATAATATATGTATAAAGATTGTTTCCAATATTAGGTTTTATAAAACTGTGGGCCATAATACACAGATATATATATGTGTGTGTGTGTGTGTTTTGAAATTAATACGGTGCTCTATTACTTTTCTTCTGTGCTTTCCTAAAACCATTCAATTAATTTATTTTTCTCTTAGTCTCTATATAGACTTCTATATATCTGCCCCTATTAACACTTCAAATAGTTAGAATGCCATGTGAATAACCAATAGTAATAAATAGTAATTACAATAATGACAGCCTAAGTGGCCATTGAAAAGTACAGTATTTTTTCCATATGAGTAAAATGCAGACATGGGTTCGCTGTCTCAAATCCGTGCTAAACTTGCCTGTCTACTTCAAGTCCTACTGTCTACTCAAAAAAGTAAAATTCAAAAGTAATTAAATAAATTTAAAAATTAAAAAGGGCTAAAATATTGTATCCCTTAAATGTGCAACGATGCTGTTGAAATATACAAATCGCACAGACATCTGCAAGATTATTTTCTACAAGTGCAAAATATTGCTAGTCTATACAATGTAATACGAAAATCCCGTAGATGTCACTGCGATCGACACTTGCGATTTTAGCAGTATCGTCACACATTTAAGGGATAAAAATTTTTAGCGTTGTTTGGATAGCATATTTCCACACTAGGTATTCTAGACGCTGTACTACAGCGGCCTCAGACTTCCGATCGCCGTGTTGCAGTTCGTGTTGGACTCCAAAGAATGACCACATACCGTATCGTGGGCCACAGTATTCACATGTTCCCGTACAAGATACAGTCTGGCCGAACCCTGAGTGAGGATGCCATTCTTGCAGGATGGAATTTCGCGAACACTATGCTGCAGCTTTTCGATGAGGGTGAAATTCATATTCGAAATATATGGTTCTCTGACGAAGCATGTTTCCTTTTCGATGGCTTTGTCAACAAACACAACCCGCTCATTTGGGGAACCGAAAATCCTCATGTTGCGATATCGCCATCCCTGCATCCCCAAAAACTAACGGTCCGGGTCGCGATATCCTTCAAAGGAATAAATTGTCTTATTTTTCCGAATGCAAACGATGAATGCTGATCAATATCTTGAAATTCTGGGTGAATTTGTGACTATTCAGAATCGTTTGGAGGACTGATTGAATACCTCATGGTTCATGCAATATGGTTCTCGTCTACATAGAACGCCAGCAATATTCGATTTCCTCAATGAGCATACAAAAAATCGCATGTCATGGCCTCCTTATTCTCCGGATTTGACGCAATGCGACTTTTTTGGGCGGGGTACCTGAAAAACCTGGCATACCGTCAAACTTTACAATCAATTGCGGAGCTGAAATAACACATCTATATAATGCATGTGAGACAATTCCAACTGACATCTTTATAAGTGTTTCTGGACATTTTTGTCACAGACTGCGCCACGTCGTTGCTGCAAATGGCGGTTATTTTGAAAACATTGTTTTTTTAATTTTTTGCAACATTCCGAACAACATTTTTATACCAACTTTTATTTTTCCTATTTTGTAGTGTCACCTTTCAGCGAAAATGTGAGCTACATTTGTAAATTGGTGAGAGAATGTAATTTAACATTTTAATCGATCGTCTAGTAAGGTTAGACCAATTCGTTCATTAAAAATTTAAATTTACGAAATGTGCGTATCTTTACCCAAATCTACCGTTATCATTGCTAAAATAAACCCATTTGTTCTGGAGTAGAGTATTATGTAATCTGAATTAACAACCGACTGTAGAAGATGCTTAATTTGATACAAAAATCTAACGATTGATTTAAAACGACAATCTAAGGTTTTATTTAATACAACAATCAAACCCCTGAGGATAAATACCTCATCCCGTTCAAAAAAAATGTCTTTCTGAAGAGCAGGGGGATTTTTTTCATTTACTATAGATTATAATTCAAGCACGAAACAGGTATAATTGTAAAATATTCTTCAATAAATTAGGTGATTATTGTAATATTAAAAATTCTCTCTCAATTCCTCCTCCATGTGGACCACTACTACCAAATTTCTCTGAAAAACTGTAAACCGAACCCTCTTGCAAAAAAATTTGTAAACAACCCGTAAGAATAATAATTTAAGTACAACTACATTTCAGATTCTTGTCAAATTTAATTTAAACGTAGTTTATCACATTAGATATCACTGATAATTTTATTATTAAAAAATATATGCATATTAGTATTGCGTGCAGAAAGAGTTACCAAAGTGTAAAAATTCAAACTCCAAGAATTCTTTAAACACATTTTTACAATTTAAAATGGATGTAGATAAAATACATTTACTTGTTTTATTTTATCAAACATCAGGATGAAGCTGTTTGTGCAATATTTTAATATCAGACTGTCAAACAAAATTTTAATTAACTAGCATTTATTTTATATTTTTTTTAATTTTAATGCAACGATAGAATATACCTATTCAAAAGAGTTAAAAAAAGCAAATTCTAATATTTGCTTTTAGTTAGTTATTTTAAATAACAATATACTATAAACCATTTTCACGATTATTTTTCAACATTCATAAGAACCTACTGACGAACTTCCTTCAAAAATCTAAGCGTTCTTAGAATGTAACAAAAATGAGGAAATTAAAAAAAAATAATAATAATAATAATAATAAATCTTTTCACCTAGTTTTAAAATAAGATGCATAAAATATTTTTCTAATAAGACCAATAAAATATTTTAATCCGGGAAAATAAAACTTCATAAATGTAAAATTGCCTGCAAACTCGAATACTGCTCGTTAAATTCATGCCCAGTTCTGGACGCCGTATTCCACTATCGAAGAATTTGTTATTCCCGTAGCAACAATGCAGTTTATTGAAATCATATTCATTGAATCGGGGTCTAAGAACAAGATTGTACTGGCGAATGAGACCCACTCCATAATCGTAATCTCCTTCCTTCGCATCAATTCTGAATGACATCAGTTTCGGCCTTTACTGAGCGCCATCTAATGTTTGAAATTCGATCTAAAGCCAAGAATCACAGTAAAAAAGTCCTCACATCATATATAACCCTCCTGCAAGAATTTTTATAATATCTGTCACCGTTTGCAAGTTATTGAATTTTAAAATTCATCAGTCATTTTTGAGACACATGGTATATAATACAGCACGCTCTCAACTATCAGTCCTATCCAGCCGAAGAGGTGGCAGAATAAAAAAAAAAAAAAAAAAAAAAAAAAAAAAAAAGCTCTATAAATGCATAAATTCTAAAAGCCCCATGAATTATAAACAGATTTTTCGCATTTATGCAAATTTTCTTTTCTTTTAATAGACCCCAGTCAGTACGTTAAAAATACCTGCTGCTTATGTAACGTTGCACTCTTTAAAAATGTATTAAAAATTAATTTTTTAAAGGTCTAATTTAATTTCAAGAAATATAAAATTGCATACCCTACACAGTATCAATATATTACATATAGTTTAAAAATATAATTCCTAACCTAAATTTTAAGACTAATTAAAAACTACTATGTTGTGGCAATCACAAAACTTCCTGCTATATAAATCACGTCAATTAATTCATTTAAATAGTACAAGAAATTACATGAATTTAGCACCAATTCATATCAAAGTATATCTGAATTTGAAGTTGGACGAAAATTCGTGCATTAGTTCTTGAGATAGAGCTATAGCGGAAATTCTGAAAAATGTAGCGTAGCAGCGCCACCTGTTGAGCGATTTACACCAAAAATAAACAGCACTGAATGATATCAAGGTATACCTGAATATGAAGTTTGTTGAAAATCTAAGCGTTTAGTTCTTGAGATAAAGCTATTGCGGAAATCGCAAAAAATACAACATAGCAGTGCCACCTGTTGAGCGATTTACACCAAAAATTAAACAGCACTAAATTGTACGTCAATTCATGTCAAGGACTAACTAAATCTGAAGTTTGATGAAAATCCGTGCAATAGTTCTTGAGATACAGCTCTTGCGGAAATCGTGAAAATGCAGCACAGCAGCGCCACCTGTCGGGCGATTTACACCAAAAATTAAACAGCCCTATTTTATATCAGGGACTAACTAAATCTGACGTTTCATGAAAATTCGTGCATTTTTCCTGAGTTAGAGCTGCTATTGCGATAATCATGAATAATGCAGCAGAGAAGCGCCACCTGTCTGGCGATTTTTACAAAAAGTAATCAGCACCAAACTATACCCTGGACTAACTGGATCTGAAGTTTTATGAAAATCCGTGCAGTAGTTCTTGAGATATAGCTATTGCAGAAATCTTGAAAATGCCGCATAGCAGCGCCACCTGTAGGACGATTTTCACCAAAAACTAAACAGTTTCAGTTTATATCAAGGTCTAACTAAATATGAAGTTTTGTGAAATTCCGTGCATTAGTTCTTGAGATAGAGCGCCCAAAATATTTTTGTCACATACAGAGTGCAGAGTGACAGAGTGACAGAGTGGCAGACAGACTCACAGACACATATTTTCTAAAAACCATTAAATCATGTTCTATGCATTCTAAAATGTATATATCCGTCAAATACCGGAAAGCGAAATTTTTCACGAATCCAATACTTTCTCCTTGTAAAGATAGAAGAAAGTAAAAAAAATGGCTTAAACTAAAAAAAAACGAGTCACACCTTACAGTTTTCATAATTTACGACTAATAGATAAACAGTAAAGGAATCATTTATTTGTTATTCCACATTTCTAAGTTCCTAACACTCTCCAAATACGTTCTTTTGTTTTTCGCAAAATGGCCGAGTTCCATAAATAAAAAAAATACGTATAAAAATGATTATATATTTGGCTAAAATGTTAATATGTGTTAAAAGTTATTTTATCGGAAATTTTAAAGTTCATAAAAGTGTTTTATTTTAATTACAGATTAATGCAAATATATTTTGTTTTCATAAATACTTCTTTAAAATTTCCAAATGCTAATGAAATTGTGGATTAAAATATTCTCGTATTTATCAAATACTGATTTTAAAATGTTTGAGAATTCTAGATTTGCTGTTGAAATGTATTTTCTTATAAAAGGATAATAAATAATAAAATATGCGTATTTCAGAAATGCTATAATGTTTAAAGCGTACGGATAATCCTGTTTAGAAATATCGGATAGTTATATAAATTTAAATTCTAATCTTTATATTTTTTATTTGTTATCTGAACTTTAGATATTTTGAACAGAAAAACTTCTTCGTGAAGCAGCCTATCAATAGTCATTTTTTTTCATTCAGAAAAGCCTTTACTTCTTGAAAAAAGCTTTTTAATACTTAGTAAATATTTGTATCGTTTAAACAAATTTGAATACATTAGAAGTGAAAGAAATCTTTTTCAATAATGTTAAGTAAATTTATTTTATTTTTAAAAAATAAATATTTTAAAAACGAATAAATTTTAGTCAAAGGGATTTTTGAAAAGTTTTCTTCATTTACTTTACGTTTGTTTACTTTACATTTTTTTTCTTTATAAATTGTTTTTTCGATAAAATCTTAAAATGAAAAGTAATTTGCTAATGAGAGTGATAAGTGCTGAACATGAAAAAATCTCAGATTTATATTTATGTACGGGTTTATTTCTATAAGAGCTTTTGACTTATTACTCTATTACTATATTATTAGAGTACTTATTTTACAGCTAAACTAAACTTTACGAAACTACAATTGAACTAGGATTCTGGTACATAATACCACTTTTGTGACCGTGTGTCTAAGGATGCAATCTGTCCTATTTTCCGATCAAGCGGTCATATTGACGTAATACCTTCAATGTTTTAACAAGATCAATTGGTAGTCATTTTGTTGACCACAAAGAGATGAATGCTTGGTTTAACATTTTCAAATACAGAGAGAGAACATACTAGGGTAAACGCACCGATAGTGGGCCACTTAAGGACATTTATCTTATTATTATTCTAAATCTTATTATTATTCTATGAATTCTAAATGATATATACTTTCTTAACGTGGTCCTAACCTTTATGTATCGGAATAAACATTCAAAGTTTCAAAATATATTATTTGGAAAAAATGAAAAATAAAAAAAGTTACCTTCCTCGATGCTCCAGTAGTGGGCATAGTAAATTTTTTATGCACCAGTAGTGTGCCCTCCAGAAGTGGGCCACTCCATGTCGAGTTTAGTGTGAAAATAATGAAGTTATACTTTTTTTACAGTTCTAGAATAGGATGTTCACAATAATGAAATCATACATAGAAATTTAGATGATTACGTAAAATAATCTCACTAGTAAATCTGCAGATCAGGGGGCTCAACTTCAGTTCTGTAAATTAATTTTAATTTTATCTCACTTTACATAAAAGCTAATGTCCTACAAGCTGCAAAGTATTTTTTTTAGATTATATACAGCGTGCCCTTTCGTATCGTTTAAATATAGCTAATTCCCAAGAAGCTTAGTTTTAGAAGTATAATTTTAATTGCTGAACTATTTCACATGTTTTTAATCATGTGAAAATCCTTTTCCATCAAAATAGTAGCATTTTCTTAATGTTAAGAAATTTAATTTTTGTACAGTTTTTGTGATCTATAAGTTATATTTAGAAAATCTGCTTATATGCTTTCACTTGTTAAACAGTAAATATTCCCATATTCTGTGATCAAGACTTTCTGAATTGTGCTACAATGAATTTTATGAATTTTCAGCGATTTCTGACATTAAAATTCATTTTCTGTGTTTTGTACCAGAATGATACAAATGGTTGAAAAAAATTATCAGTTTTTATCCACAATAATAGTAGACAATTTAGCAACTGTTTTTTAAATCAAAATGCATAGTTTTTGTTTTCTCTAAATAACAGTCTGTTGTACTTTGTAACTTAAAAAAAAATCCGCCCAATTTGTTATTTCGCAGTGGTGATAAATAATAAGACAAATATAATAAACAGGATAACTAACAGTTGAAATGACTTTAAAACAAAATGATTTATCCAAAAACGAAAAAGATCTCAAAATGTGATAGGGGATTATAGTCAATTTATTACAAAGAGTACTTTAGGTTGAAACTTACAATGAAAGCGAGGCATCAGACTGGGCGATAATTTCCTGACTCTCCATTTTTCCCATCGGCTATTTTTTTAACTCTTCCTTTTGAATTGTTCTTTTTTCTCTTTCAGTTTTTTTTTATTTTTCCGCATCTTTAGAATTTTTAAGGCCTTCTCTATTCTTATAATATTGAAGCATTTAGGGAGAAGCCACAACTGCAGGAATTTTATCTCTTTTTCTCTTTTTCTTCGTGTTATCTCCCCCTTCTGGCCAAAATAGAACTCCTTTGAAGGAAGATGGTACATTACTAGATGGCCCACCATTTGAAAGCCCTGAATGGCTCCTAGTCTCAGATGATCCTTCTTGAATGAAAAGGTTCACCTCAGCATCATCAACAATTGCTCTTTGCTCCTGACCAATAGTTTCAGTATCAACAGTGTCAATAGGCTATTCAGTGTACGCCGCCTCAACAGATATGACTGGTGTACCCTATAACAAGTAAAATGTAAAAATGGAATAAATAATAGTAAAAAATATATACCCAAGTGTTTTATACCCAAACTGTTTTGCGATAGATTACCTAAGAAATTGGTTTCATGTTCAAGTCTCCTTCATCTCCAACCATAAGTAGTAAAGATCTGTTTGCTCCACAGAACCTTTCAATTTGCCTTTATTTTCTGAGAAAGATTTTATTTTTCTTCTCCAATTTTATCTTCAAGAACTTCCAAGAAAGAAGCCATTTCTCTCTCCTTTATTGGTGATGTTATCACATTCTTTGATGTTAGTGTGGATTCGACATTTACTTTCTTTAGATCCCTTGGAACTAGTCCACTTGCTTTGAATCCATTCACAATGGTTGCAGGAGTTAAACGATCTAGTGCTGATTTTAGGACTGGTGGAAACTCATATTTCTGCATCTGTTTGCCTTCATAACTTATTCTGAAGTGCACTACATCCTGTTGCCAAGCACTTTTAAGAGTATGGAAAACAGATATGTTCATTGGTTGCATTAGGTATGTGGAATTTCGGGGCAAAGCTACCATTTCAACTCCATCAGCCGAACATATGATTCTTAGATTCAAAGACATGTTAGAAGTATGTCCATCCAAAAATAACACTACAGGTTTTTCTATGTAATGTTTATTTAAATATGGCTAAAAAAATTGAACCTTTTTTTTTTAGTATTGAAGCTTTGAAGTATAAATTATTTTAGATATTAATTTCTTTTAATAATCATATGTCTGATAGCTTAGTGAAGTTGTATTTTCGATGCTCCAGTAGTGGGCCACTTGTGAACCAGTAGTTGGCCACTTGTGCACCAGTAGTGGGCCCCTGGCCCACTACTGGTTCTGATGAACAAAATACTAAATAAATTATATACAAAGTCTTAGAACCTCAAAAAATACTTAATTAAAATAATTTAAACATAAAAAAATTTTTTGGCATGTGCTCCAGTAGTGTGTCACTATGCCTGCTATTGGTACAATTTAAGAAATTGTGATCCAGAAGTGGGACACTCCTTAAAATCGATATAATTTTCAATTTTTAAGTTTTCAGCTAATCTAACAAATTATTTACAATGTAATCGAGTATATCAACGGCACTTTAACTCAAAATAAAACCTAATATTAAAGAAATAACGCTTTAGATAAAACCTTATCTCTTAATGAAATCACTAAGAATTTGCCAAAAAATCTGTGTTTGAAGACATTCGAGAAGATAAACAAATATATCTACAGGAAAATAACAATTATTCCAAACTGTTTAGGGAAAGTTAACATTTAAGGACTTTATCTAATCAGATTTCTTTCAGTCGTTTTTCTGAAATGGATTGTGAGCTTGTTTTTAAACTTTGAAAGTTAGTGGCCCACTACAGGTACGTGGCCCACTACCGGTGCGTTTACCTATTATGGTTTATTTTTAAAATGTTTTCTTTCAAAAATGTATTAATCTCGACTTTCAGTTAAGTACCATTGAAAACGAGGAGCATTATGCGTACGGGGTACATGGGCAGATTCTATTGTGTTTTTCATATTAAGAGGCTACTTCAGTCAAACGAACAGAGGCGTTCGCCAATGCTAATCCTATGGAAGAAATTTATAAAGATATCTCGGTCACATTTCAATATTTTTAAATGATTTCTTTTGCAATGAATAGTTGAGATCGATCTGTACAAAGGCCGTTGATTACTTTTTCGATTTTGTTTACAGGTATTTCTCATGATAACACTTTCATTTTGGGAACCGGTTTCGAAAGTAAAAGCATCCTCATAAAAATATCTGAAAAAAAAAAAAAAGTAAAAAACGGCCTGCATACAGATCGATCTCAACTATTCAATGCAAAAGAAATCATTTAAAAATATTGAAATGCGACCGAGATATCTTTATAAATTTTTTCCATAGGATTAGCATTAGCGAATACGTCTTTTCATTTGACTGACGTAGCCTCTTAAGGTACTAACGCTACTTACCGGGTGTCCCAAAAAGGACTGACTGATTTTAAAATTCAATAACTTCCAAACGGTGACAGATATTAAAAAAATTCTTGCAGGAGGGTTATGCATAAAGTCAAAAGTTTTATTACAGTGATTTTCGATTTTAGTTCTAATTACAAACAACAGATGGCGCTGTAAGCAATAATCGCTAAATACAGGCTCGATTTTCGGTCCTTTCTGTTGTTCCATGCAGAAAAAGGAGATGGAAATGTATTATCCGGGCCACGAAGTACCAAAAATCGAGCCTGAATTTAGCCTCTATTGATCGCACCGCCATCTATTGTTTGTAATTCGAACTAAAATCGAAAATCACTGTAAAAAAACTTATGACTTTATGCATAACCCTCCTGCAAGAATTTTTTTAATATCAGTCACCGTTTGGAAGTTATTGAATTTTAAAATCAGTCAGTCCTTTTTGGGACACCCGGTAGTTTCACAATATAATTTTAATGATGATATTTTAATGCCTTTATCTGTAAAAGCTCCCTGTTTCTCTCTCTCTATATATACATGTTATGGTAAATCTAATTACCGGCGATTATTCATAATCAGCACAAAACTTGTTAAATGTGATAAATTATTAATTATCTTTCAAGTTTAACTGTTAGTTTATAAAATACCCAACTCTTAATGGGGAATGTGATAAATTTGGATTATTTTTTGGAGTAACAAGGTCTTTATTCCAAAAAATGACTATTTTCAAAAAACACTTAAAATTCCGTTGTTAAGAATTAGAAGAACGTCAGGATGGTTATTAAAACTTACAATAATATTTCAATAAAAAAAATAACTAAATTGGCGCTTTTGTACTTTACTGCCATTAGACTTCTATGAACAGATATATTAGATATTAGTATAAGTCATATAATATATGTCATAAAAGGTATTGAAAAATACAAAATAATCAAAACTGCTAAAAGTATAATAAGGCCTAGCTTGTTATTTCATTAAATACTTTATTTTTATGTAAACAAAACAGAACTTTGAATTAAATAATAACAGCCTATTTTTTACTACAAGTGCTCTAGCATGTTGTAACCAACTACTGTTACAACATTTGCAATAACTGATATCGCATATCCTAAATAAATTATGTTTTAGCATTCAACAAACTGCTTTCGCGTATCCTAACCAATTGACGTTTCAACAATCAACAAACCGATCTAGCATGTACTAACCCACTTGTGATTAAATATTAGTAAAACTGACCTTGCATACTTTAAGAAAGTGATGTTACAGCACTTCAAAAGGTTTGCATATTATTATATTTGTATCAGGATCGAAATTTTAAAAAGTGGAGGCGGGAAGATGTGGAGATACATTAAAACTAGTACTAGTGTTGGAGGTAGTGATCCATCTGGGTTTGCTGGTGTAATTGGATTTCTGACAGTGATGATGATTTTAAGCACGTGATAAAGTGTCCTAAGTAAGCCCGCATGTGTCATGCGAGGTATTTGGTGCTCACGGGCATACTTAGAGCCCTCATGAGAAAAAAAAATAATTAAATGATTAATTAGAACTCACATTTCTACCTATACTGGCAATCCATGCGAGACACCGCCAATAACGATCAGTCTACGGACCCGAACTACTTAGCAATGGCATACGTCATTACAGAAGCCATGCAGCTGCACAAACTGAACGAATTTTGGTAACGTTATAGACTTTATTATATTCCCCATTACGAGTTGGGCATTTTATAAACTAACCGGTAAATTTGTATAATTTAATAAATATTAAATAATTTATCAGAGTAGCGGTAATTATGAATAATCATCGGTAACTATTCAGAATGACCGGTTTAATAACATTTACCAAAACTTAAATATATATATAGGGACGATTTGTACGCGGTGAGACCTGTACAAATTGAAGCAGAAAATGTTTTATGACGAATGTTGTATATGTTTCCGTTTAATGTTGAATTACATTCAACTGTTGAACGCATGTTCAGTAGGGTGGTCACAAGCTATATGGGAAAAATTTATTTTAATATTTTCTTATGGGGGACCCCTCTAAAAGTTGCCAATAAGTTAGAAAATGTGATTGGCAAAGTTTCAGCTCAATTGAATAATAATAACCCGTGCCTCATTGAGGTTGAAATCATGAAAAATCGTGATTTTTGGCAAAAAATTGCAGTTTTTCTTTCATTAAGTGAAAACTATTTGTTTTAGAAATCTGATTATTGTTTTATTTCATAGAAAATGTTGTTGCCTTGAACTTTCACTCTCATCTAAACTTATATTTAATGACATTTAGTATTTTTCAGGTCAAGTCGTGAAACATACTGTCAAACTCTGCATTTTTAAAAAAGAATTAAAAAATGACAAATGGATGTTGTGATGTAAATGATTTTGTATTATTTGAATTAAAAAGCAAAAGAAATTGAACAATTTTTGTAACTTTAAAAATATTTCATGAATTTTAGTTAATTATTAATTATCTAGTTCTGTGCCTGGAAAGAATGTTCTCCTCAATTTGTATTGCAGTTGAAGCGTATTTAAACGGAACATCTGAATTTCTCTTCTTATTACAAGGCTGTTTTTGTTATCTATTAGCGTTATCTATTTTCATTCATTCCGGCACCCCTCCCCTTTTCGGTATGATGGCAGAAATGCAAGATTTTTTTAAAATTGGCCACATGTCTCATCAAATAACCGACACTAAGTTACCAAGTAGTTGTAAAGTTTTACATGTTTTATTTTATAATATTCGCCAAGTTAAATTGAGCATCAGAGAAGCAGCTAGAGTTACAGTATATCCACCAATTAACTACAGACATTAATTTTAAGGAGAATTGTAACACGACTCCACAAGCAACTATTTCAAAATCAAAGAACTGAGCTCATCAAAAACAGATTTATAAATTCAGATTTAGAGGGAGCTGTTGTTCACAGAAATGATGGAAAACTACTTCCTCATTTTTTGAATAAAGGAAATGTAGAGAAGATAGCAGTTTTAATTAGTTGTGGAGATGAAGAACAGTTAATAGAAGTTCCTCAGTTTGAAAATAGTATCGAAATAAATCAGGCAAAAGCTGTATTTTCAGCAGTTGAAGAATGGGAGGAAGTTGATGGCAATGTGTTTTGATACCACTGCAGCAAACACTGGTCGCCTCAGATGAACCTGCATTTTGCTATAGCAATTATTAAAGAAAATATTTTCTTATATATGATGTCGCCACCATAATTTAGAAATTATCCTAAAAGCTGTTTATTATTGTAAAGTGGGCACAATTACTGCCCCTCAGCTAGTCATTTAAAAATAATTTCATATTGGGTAGTCTAAGTTAGTTCAGACTAAGTATAAAAATTCTATTGAAGATGAAATATTGGATACAAAATACTTAATTCAGAAGAAATTTCCAGTTTTTATGCAGAACATTTAAAAAATGAACTGTGGAGGGATGATTATAAAGAAATTATCCAATTTTGTGTAATTTTTACAAGATGTTTTCCTCCATATGACATTTTTTCAGTGAACCTGGTACTATGCATCATGCCAGATGGATGGCACAGACCATTTAGAAAAAGAAGGTTATTTTGCTTATTTATAATCAATATTTGTTGTCAAATCATGGTACAATTCTCCCACGCCTACTTTGCTCCCAATCAAGACTTGAAATTAATAAAATGACTTGTTGACTACAGAAAACTTGATAAATAGATTACAGACAAAGCACTCACTGTATAATGATAAGCCGCCTTTGTATCTTAACTAAGATTAAGTTACATTTTTTTCATTTTTAGATGATATTTCGAAAAAAAAAGTCAAAATAAGCATAGCTGTAAAATTAATGTTATTAATGTCATTAATTAATGTCATTTGAAGAAGAAAATTATGATGATGGTTTTAATGTAAGAACAACAAAAGGTTTCAACGAAGTGGATTATTTATTAGACAAAGAAGTTGATGTTTTTGTTTCATCTCAAACTGTAAATTTTAAGAGATTTTATATTAATATGCAATTTTTAAATACCGATCCCAATGTATGTTGTGAAAATAAACACTATTTAAAGTAAAAAAAGAATTGTTAATGGTTTTAAGGTTGTCAATGACACAGCTGAAAGGGTACTAAAATTTATCTGAGATTTCAATTCCTGGTTAACAAAAGACGAAGAATAGAAACAGTTTCTGCTAAAAGTTATATCTGAATGTAGAAAATTTTTTCAAGACTCTTCAAAAGCTACATTATCTAAGCCATTACCATTTTATTGTGACAAATTGTAAGGGATAATAATTTATTTTCTTTATAATACTTCCTTTCTTGTAACACAACTTTAATAATAAAATGCATTTGAACATTATTTATTCTCATTTTATACTTTCTTTTTTCTTTTAATTCTTTAAGTTTAGATTTCGATTTTTTTTTTCATTTACGTTGGAATTATTTTTAATTAAACCCTTTATTATGCACAAAATGAAAAAAAAAAAGGTGAAAAGGAGATGAAATGGAATGTTACAATATTTTTTCGCATTTTCATAAAAAGTCAATTTTTAGGATTCATATCGAGTCTGGTCCTGAAAAATGCACATATATTTAAATCTATAAAACTTTACAAAAAATTGTGTGTGGTTCTTTAAGACCAAAAACATTTTTTTATGAAATGAGACCAGTATTTTGTTTCTAGGTTTAATTGTATGCATTTTATGAAGTAAAAACATCATTTTTTTGCTAAAAATCACGTTTTTTTCAAACTTTGACCTCAATGAGGCACGGGTTAACATTATCCAAATGAACTGAAACTTTGCCAATCTCATTTTCTAGCCAATTGGCAACTTTTGGGGGGGTCCCCCGCAAAGAATTCGAAAATTGATTTCTTGTGACCACCCTAATATTCAGTTATATGAATCTTGGATCATTAGGTATTACTAGGAGATCGTACCCGGGCTTCCCGGGTTAAAGATTATAGGTGAAAACATTTCTTTTTTAATTGAAAACTAATTTTTTTTTATATGCAATAATTTTTTTTAGATTGGCCACTTACATTAAAAAAGCATTTTTCATATGGAAAATACGAATTATACAATCAAATAAATTCTTGAAATTTATCCAAAGCGAATGTTTTCTTATTAGCCGCATGCTAAGAGTTATTTGCCAAGATTTTGCTACTTATGGCGTCCTTTTATATTCTGATAATTTCAGAGCTTATACATGTCTGGTAAATTTCTGTTTTATTTATATTATTTTATTTATTTATTCATAGGGAAGTTTTTTTTAATGGATATTAGCCGTAAGAAAATGATGAACTCTTTATGTTGTTTTAAGGGCAAACTAATTAATCTTTCGTAATCGAGCTCCGCGCGATATAGATAAATTTAAATATATTTCATGCTTTAAAATTGTTTTTAAAACCATAGACAATCAGTAAATTGAGATGAACTTTGCAAACAAATTCTATTCGAAAAAAAAATCCTATTTGGTGATTGTACGATCACATTGTTCGATCCTAATTGTCCGATCACAAATATGTTAGATTTGTGTTTTTTCAATATTATTCTTTTATTTGTTTGTAAAAGAAGTATTAATTTTGTTAATCTGTCTTTTACAAATATGTTAGATTGGTTGTTTTTTAATATTATTCTTTTATTTGTTTATAAAGGAAGCATTAATTTCGTTATGCAAAAATAGTCAGAAACAAATGCTGATAAATGTTTGTTGCTTTATGTGCAAAATGTTTATTATTATTATGTATTGAAACCGGCAAGTGACAAGATAAACTTTAATATAAACTTTAATATAAAATTATTTTATAAAATATAATATATCAGCCAATGAATAAAGTTTTTAAACTAATTGCATTTGAAAGTAAATTTTTTCCCCTATGCAACGAAAATTGAAAATGTACGATGGCCAGAAGGTTAAAAAATTGCAGTAGCGAAAATTTCAAGATCGAAATTTGATCGTGAAGTTTTGCCATTCGCAAAATGATGTCAGCGTTACGCACAGATACGTTTGTTCTTTATAATATAGATACTTAATCAGTAAAATATAATAATGATCAGTTATTAGGATGTGGTTATCAATTGAGGCTCTTAAGCTTAAATTTCCGGAATGAAAACAGCAATTTTCATCTTCTCAAAATTTGCATACGCACTTCTCATATCCATATTCATCATTTAAGAAAAATGTATTTTGTTTGATCATTTAAAAATCATTTTAACTCAAAACTTGAAGTCACGATTGTTGGCAACATCTTTTATGTGAACAGGCGCACTCTTTACTTGAGATTCTAATCTCAATTCTGGAGAGTAAAAATTTCCATAATTCATTGTTTAGACGCATTTGTGTTAAAATGTTTAGTTTTATCTAAGAAAATGATCGTTTTCTTTTAAATGTGACTTCATTTTCCCTTAAATAAGCATTTCGCCTAATGTCTGAAACTTAGCATCAGTACACATGCAAAAGGAAAAACAATATAGAAAATGCATGAGGAAATATGCGTGTTTTCGAAAGCAGTATGTCATTTTCCGTTATTATGCCTCTAATATAATATTCTTCTCCTAATGGGATTTTGCGCCCCTAAACCCTATACAACAATTTTTATCAACAATTTTGAATTTTTATCAGAAAATAGCACGAATAAAGTTAAAAATACCTTATTATTTCTCTCTTGTCTGCAATAATGAAAGCTATCTAATTTTCATTATTTTGAAGAAATTTTATAAAATGCTTTTAAAATTAAAATATAAAAGTGGGTATATTACAAAAAAACAGATAGTGCGATCACATCTACAAAGGAAGAGCTTTCAGTTAAAAGAAAAAATATATTAGTAAAACTGGTTCAGCAAAAAGATCAGGGCAGATGACTGAAAAACATACTTGTGTTTTAAATATATAGATTATACAAAATTAGGAAAAATTAAATTTAGCAAATTATGTTATTTTGAAAAAATTATAGTATAATGTCCTAATGAATAGCATTAAAATTTTATTATTCGAGAGAATTCTCTACAAAAACTTCAGGAACACGCTACTATTTTAAACCACGAATTATTTGTTTGCTTGTCTAATTCGGCGAAACAAATCCATCCAGGCGAGAATCATCAATTTCTGTAATATAAAGCTCTATTATTTGCATGTCACCTCTCTTTTATAAAGGAACTCTAAATTTTTGTAAAACATTGCGTTTTATTAGTGTGTGATTTCGATTACATTATTTTTAAAAGTGAAGCATTTTCACGTGTGAAGAATTTCATAGCAGCTGGTCAGTGAAAATGATGCACTCTTACAAACCATTATTCGGTTTTAAGACTTAAATTACACGCTTTTTTATAAAATGACGTCATTTGCATCCGCTAAAGGTATCCACTTTTACAATCCACTCTTAAACTTCGTCTATAGAAAAGTGTGCATATGACGTCATTATCACGGAATAACAGACAATATTCATAACATAGCCCATATTTTAATTTCAACTTTTTTTTTGAGGTTTAAGAGAAAATGGCAACAAAAACATACAGTATCTCATATTTTCGACTATTTTCCGTTTTCTTTCAATGACTTAATAAAAATGAGGTACTTTTGTTACCACGATAAGAAAACTGGTATTAAATACTACAAAAAAATTAATATCTCAAAAATAAATTGAGATACAGCTTTCAAACAAATTGTATTTAAAAGAGCATTTTTTTTCCTTATACGATGGTGTAAAAATTTAAAATGTGCGATGTTTAGAAGTTTAAAAATTTGCAGTAGAGAAAATTGCAAAACCAAAATTTTATTTCAAATTTCAAAGTGTTGCCATTCCAAAATGACGTATGCGTTACGCACAGATATATTTGTCCTTTATAATATAGATAGGAACATATACTACAAGCTGATACGAAATAATTGATATTAGCCCAATAAATTAATAACATTGTAATTTTAATGGTTAAGCTGGAAAATTAGTTAAACTATTAATAACTTGCATTAATGAAGAGATCTGGATATTCTCAAATCGTCTTAATAAATCATTTTTTTCTTGCAGTACGTGTAAAATGACAAAAATTTATACCAGAACTTTATTTAAACTTTTAGAAGTTAAAGCAGCATATTTCCACATTTACCCGCTCGTCTTCTTAGAATGAAATATGTGTTTTAAATTTTAATATAATGCAATAAGTGTTTTAAATAAAACAAAATAGATAACAAAAGTCGTAAAATTTGTAGGAGTTTTGTCACTATATGTTGCTAATGCTTTATAAAGGTTCTGTACTTCAATATCTTCGATATCGACTGGAAATACCTTTCCAGTTTCTTAATATGCTATACATAAACAGATATATTTTTTAAACATTAATACTCTATTACTCGCAACCGATCTGATAGATACGAGTACGATACATGTGACTTACAAATACAACATAAGTAATTATGTGATACATAACATATTTACGTTTAAGATTTATACTGTCTAATAATAAATGTTAAAAAATTAGTTTTGTGTATTGTTTTTTATCTAGAATTCTGAGCATATGTAACGAACTATGAAGCAAACGAACTTAGTGTATCTCTCACATACGAAGCGCAATACACATACACAGGGTGTCCCAGAAGTAATGGGACAAACTTCAAGGGGAGTTAGAGGACATAACAAGGATTCAGATTTGCATAGCAACCCAAGGTCGGAAACGCTTTCCTGGCGGGGTAGTGACGACACAAAACACAAGAAAGATAGGATACGAATAAAAGGAGAAAACATGTTTATTATCCTTAGTCCATCAAAAATCTAAGAAGAAAGAACATTAAAGGGACAACGATCGTCATCAAAGTAGGTGTTCGAAATTATGACCCCCGGGCCGTGATGAATGGAAGCGCATCTCCGGCGTATGGAAGATCTAATGTTCTCGAAAATACTGGGAATGCCCCGGACTTCCCCAGCAGCTGCCACGATGCGTGCAACGAGTTCCTCAACAATTTCCAGCATTGTCCCGGCATTTTTGCAGTACAAAGAATAATAAACATGTTTTCTCTCCCTGTTCGTGTCCTTTCTTTCTTGTGTTTTGTGTCTTCACTAAAGTGACAGGAAAGCGTTTCCGACCCTGGGTTGCTATGCAAATCTGAATCCTTGTGATGTCCCCTACCTCCCCTTAAAGTTTGTCCCATTACTTCTGAGACACCCTATATATATATATATTCCTTTAAAGAAAATTTATATTTAGAAACAATTTCGTTTGAATTTTCAGCTATTCGACAAAATTCGAAAAAAAAATTTCTATTTTTGCTTTTCAAACATTTCTGATTCAGAAATGGAAGATCTATATGATATTCGAATCAATAATAAAATACACTGAATTCAGAAATTTTGCAAAATTACGCGAATATAACTTATCCAAATTAGAAACATAGGTTGCTTATTTAAATTAAATATATTTACAGTATATTTCCTTTCTTAAATTATCGTATTTCTTATCCAATATTTATAAATCTGCATATTAAAAGTGCGCCGTAGAATCTCTGCTTACTGTCGATAGCCATTCATTTTTTTACTGTTTTCACAAAAGAATTTAATTCTCGATAAAAGCGCCTTAATGCTATGAAAATATTTGTAATGGTTATGCAAAAGTGAAAAAATGAAGAATTCAACAAAACTTTTCAATAAAGTTAAGGAAATTTTCTTTTATTAAGGAAAGGATAATTTTGAGAAAGAAGATGAATTTGAATACATTTTAGTATATTTGCCTCCACAGACACTAAAATGTATTGCTTTGAAAAATCTAACCGACTTGTATTTTAAATAAATATATAAATTTACTATTAGTGATTGAAATAAACAAATGATGAGATTCACTTACGGTTTTTTATGTTCCAGAAAGAAAATATCAAAGTTTTTTTTTCATTTCAATATTTCATTCCACGATTCCAATGTGCGCAACATTAGTCGCGCGCGACGCAACGAGTCTGCACGAGATTTATAAACTTGTAGCA
The DNA here is from genome assembly GCA_963932465.1 of Maratus speciosus. Classification (NCBI taxonomy): domain Eukaryota; kingdom Metazoa; phylum Arthropoda; class Arachnida; order Araneae; family Salticidae; genus Maratus; species Maratus speciosus. The sequence continues at coordinate 66,541,622 of OZ010789.1, forward strand.
TAGCAGAATCAACAGTGTGGATGGCACTATAATTCGACTTTTCAGTTCATCAGTGTTACACACTGGAGATTGATAAAAAATGTTTTTGACGTATTCCCATAAAGAGAAGTCTAAAGATGTTATGTGTGATATCTAGGTGGAAAATGTACCTGATCTCCTTTCTCAATCTAGTTTGAATTTCATTTAAGGGATTCCATCAACTTGAGAATTCAAGAAAAATAATAGACTGGACAAGTTGTTTATATTTGCTTGTTGTCAAACACATAGTTGGGTTCTAAATATTCTGTAGATTATAATCGGTGTTTTATAACGCTGAATTTATTTACATGCATATAAAAGAGTGGACATGGGATATTTCAAATCTGTTTAACTGACAATATGTACAATATGTACAAAAGATAAATTTAGTTTACCTTGAAGGTGGATCACTGCTCACTATCTTAACAAAAGATGACCCTAAGATATACATAATATCTGGACTACTTTAAAATTCGCCATACTAATTCATAACATTGACGAAAACTCTTCTAAAAACTTTTATAGCCACAGTCTATAAAAAACATGAACATTTTCAAATAACTTCATTTTGAAATCCCCGATTAAAAAACAGATGCCAACTTTTATTTTCAAAATTTTGACCTCTTCTCGTGATAAAAGAAATGTAAACTAGACAAGTTGTTTATACTTTAAGGATATTTTAAGCTTTTAACCATTGTAAAATTAAAATTATTTCCGGAGTTATAGCTCTGCAATTATGGGAAAACTTGGATTTTCAGCGTATATCTATAGTCAACATAAAAGCCAACAACAGACAAAAGTGGCCACGGAATTGAAATATCTTCTCAAAAGGAGTCATAGAATATCGAAGTTTCAGTGAAGAACCTCATTTGTGATCAAATAATCGCAGATTGAATGCAATTAAAAATATGTTTGTTTTCAAGATGCTTATGCAGAGCTTTTTCTTTTGTGCTTTTCTCAAAACAGCATTTTTCAAACTGTTGTACAAGATAGGGGAGACTGAGGCTAGTTGGCTACAGGGGTAAGTAGGAGCAGTCCTCACAAATCGCCTGTTTGTGGATAGATTGCGCAACCAGTCACAGAGTACCTTTCTTTCTGTTTTTTACAATCCTCATTGTAGTTTTGCAGCGTTATCTACGTGCAGTGAACATTTATTTCAATTTTTATGTTTTTGCACTCATAAGTAATTTTTTGTTGCTTCACTCTTTTTCTAATTTATGATACTTATTTTAATAATTGCGATTTAACTTGTGCACTGTTTCTTAGTGTATGAATAACTGTACCTACCCCATATGTGATTTACTTTGATTATTTATGCTTAGAGGATTACGTGCCCCCTTTGTGAAGAAATTTATTATGAGGCTAGTAGGCGCGTTGAACACGAGGCAAGTTGGCTCGGTGTTTGGAGTGTGTTGGTAGCTTAAAAAATAGCAAATAATGAGAGAAGTGATTGCAATGCAAGAATTTTGGCACACGATGCTTGCCCAAACGAAGACAATCGATTTTTTATTTGTGACAACCGTAACTCTGATGATGATATAGAGTAGGACAGAAGTTAATCAATATTAATGTTTTATTCATTATTTTTATGTCTGTATAATTTAGAATTTACATTGTAAGGCTATAACGCCTTTGTTTAAACTTACTGGTAATAATAAAATTGATTTCGCTTAACTGCGTGTCTTATATGAATTTTTATAATGCGTGTGCCAACTTAACCCATAAGTAGGTTGGCGCACAATTTTCCTTTTATTTTAGAAATCCGCTAAACATAAACTGCAAAAGCTACTCAAAACTCCGGGTGTTTATAGCCTAATACCTGTTCTTTAAAAGTGCAGTTAAAATTTCATAAAAAACTTAAACAAAAAATTAATAAAAATCAATAACTAAAAACTGCCCCTACTAGCCCGGTCTCCCCTACCTCAAGATCTTCTAAATCTAGGTTGATGACATTTAAGACACGTATTCTTTATGATATTATCTAAGATGTAGCATTGGTTCTTTTTTTTTTTTTTTTTTTTTTTTTTTTTTTTTTGATTGGATGCCGCGGTCATTTTTTTAGAAATTTTTTAACTCAACATTTTTTATAAAATCGAAAGTTTTTTTTTTCAAACATACATAAAAAATCCGTATGCTACATCTTATCTAAAATCTTTCTAAATAAGAAAAAGGTTTATTTTCATTTTTCAGACGATGCTTTGAAGATAAATAAATTTCACCACCAGCAAGGAGTTTCAAATGAGAGTCGCACTTCATGCTCTGCTCATATCTCCGCCATATTTTTTTTGTTTATTTTTTTATATTAAACATATGTGTATACGTGTAAAATAAAAATTAATATATATATTATTTGCTGAATACTATAAATTATTGTTTTTTTTTTAACCGCTATTTCCATTCATCAGTGTGGTGTAACCTCTTAAATAATAAAATTATAAGACGAAACACAATATTTCACCTTGTTTCAGACGTAAAATATGTAATATGAGCTTTAAAAAGTTCAATGTCTTACTTCTATGACGACTATAATAAATAAAGTTATGTTACAAGTTAAAAAATATACATTTTATTTTAAAACTTCTCAGTACTTTCGTGCTTATCCAAACACTTTATCAGAGAATATTATAATAACTAACTGCTGTTTATTTATACAAATACTTCATTTTATTCTAAAAATGGGGGAGCCAAAAATTATTCGAGTTGAAAGTAGAAGTAGCAGTTTCTTTGATTGAACTCAATTACAGAAAATATTAATTATTATTAAGTGCTGTTAATTTTTTTTCCATCTTACAACTGTTCTCGTACGTCACTTTTACTTAAATGTGTAGCTGCAGAATCGAAGTAGCAGTGTTTCAGATTAAATTTTACGGAGAAGAAATATTTAACTGCTGTACCACAAACTTTAATACGTCACTTTGCTCAAATTTTCAGAATTTATTTTCAGGATATTGAACTATAAACTGGAGATATTGTAGGATAGTGCGTAGTTACATACTTGATTGTTTTTAGATAGGATTACATGGATTCTGTGATAGTGGATGCATAATAACTGGATGTTGTGTATACGCCCTCTCTCGTTTAAGTTTCAATCAGAGTATCACAACAAATTTTGATAATGCGAAAATCATGTTGGTATAAGCTCGAAAAGGTCCTAAAAACTAAATCATTACCATTTATGTTTTAAATTGTCGAATGTAAATACAAACTATTTTAAATAGAATAACTTTCGGGGAAATCATGATTCTATTTCATATATGTTACGCAAAATATATATTGTTTGTCTTAAAAGTAGTTCTTTAAAGATACATTCAGTTTTGAAAAACTAATTCCCAACTTTTGTCAAACTCAGCTCTTTGTCGTCTTTCATTTTTGATTTCAATTAGATTTTGATTCTCCCTAATTCTTTACATCACAAAATGATTAAAGAAATCCGCAAACTTTTTAAGTTCCGCTTCAGCTATTTTCAAAGTATAACATTTCCTTTTCGGATTTATTTGTTATTGTTTTTGGTAAAAAGAATTTTTTAATGGAATTTTGGTATATATTTTTTCGTAAGTACCCTACAAAACTATGCATTTGTATTGATGTGTGTGTCTTTATTTAAAAAAAAAAAAATCATCTTAATGATAAAACAATACAAAGACAAATGTATCGTTACATATTTGCAGCAAATTTTGAATAAATTACAGCACATTTAAATAATGATTTTAAAACAAATATTTGCCCTCAAACATATTTTTTTTTATCAAATATTCCTTTACCTTGAACAGTATGTATAAAAAAAAAGAAGCAAACAACACCATATATTTTTTTCTTACGAAATGTAGAAAACGTCGTATTTTAAAAATCTCTATTTTTAATTTCTTTACTGCTCTTACGTTTATTTATTTGATTTAATTATGTATGTAAAATCATTATTTAATCCTACCACTTGTACATTAATCACGCGTTACGCTAATGATTGATTCTCAAGATGTATTTTTTTCACCATGAGCCGCACTCGTGGTCGATTAACTAGACAATGTTTACTCAGGCGTTGCAGCTTTTGTTATCTACAATAGAATTATAAAAGATAAAGAAGTTTGAAGACAGTTTTTTTAAATAGTGGTAGCGAAGTGATAAAATTTTACAAACTTTAAGAATTTGCAGTAATCTGGTTCATTTTACCAGAGGCACAATTGTGATTAAATCATAATTCACCGATCTTTTATATATACATTTATTTTCGTATAAATAAGTCATAACGTAAGTCATATATACGACATGCATATGACGTAATTGTCAACATTAAATTCGTTCGAAGTGTAATAATTTAATTATCCTATGATTTTTGTACTTTTTAAATATTCACTTTTGAATTTTTTATGACGCAATTTTCCCTAATTTCCTGTTTTTATTACATGATCATTTAATTCTTATTTTTAAATTTTATTTTTATTTTTCGCAGTCACATGCAAATTTATTTTTAATTTAAAGGGAAGAGTAATTTTTGCAATTGTTTTTTCAATAGTTTTTACAATTGACAACAATTTAAAATAATGCCTTTTTCTAAACTAGAAAAAGATATCTATTGGAAAGATGAAAATCTGAATAAGAAACTGAAAAAATACCTCTCAAAATGTAAATCAAATAAAAAAATAAGTGCAGTCTGTACACTGAAAGTTAGTGAAGTACATCCTTCCAAAAAATATTAAAAACCTATGCATAGTGTTTTTTCCGAAAAAAGGGAACTATTGTAACTAAATTTAACATTAAATAGCTCTAAATAATTCTTCGCTTTAAAAACTGTTTATTTCAGTGTCAATAACTAGTGCTTATGAGTCATTTATCTTTAATACCACCAATTTTAATATTTTTCTATGCACTAGTTTTTTAATATAACGAAGAAAGATCTCCAGTTTCGAAAAATTCATTTATGGTGGCAGCGCGCTTCGGTGATGAATTTAGTCACATTATTTTAGAATAGAGAAATTTTCTAGTACTATTTTAAATTACAAATCCTAGCGAAATATATGCAATTTTAATATTTGCAATAGAAATCAACATTAAAGATTGTCTTTTTAAAATGGTTGTAAAGTTTTAGAATGGTGATCGGTAAGGTGAGACAACTTTAGGCGCGTTTGGAAAATATTAGGCACTTGGATCACTTTCGACAAGTTACACTCGTGTTTAAATGAACAATGGTTAAAAGAATTTTCAAACCCATTTTTCACATAATTATGTCATTCAGTATGCTGGCAATGAAATATATTTTCTAAGTTATAGATATTTGTTTATTTAATGAAGTAGAACCCTGCTAATATGAATTCTGCATATCCGAATGTCGAGATGGAATATTAACATAATATAATCGAAATGTCACACTAAGCGCTAAGCTTTAACATTATATATAAATTCAAGAATATAGAACTGATAAAATACAAGTAAAAAAATTTTTAATGGTACATACAAACCATAGGCAGCAGCCGACCTCCCAGACCCCATCAGCAGGCTTGAATATTGTCTCAGAGCAAATATATAATGTATTTACCATGAATGGACATGGAATGTCAAGCTTATTCATGTTATTATTTTAATAGAGCGTAAACATAATCTTCACAGAGAAGAAATGCATTAATTCAGCATGCGTTAAAAACTTTTCTAAAATATACTTTTCTAAAATATCACATAAGCGTGGCAGACAAAGTTTCAACATTTTTCAGAGCTTTTGTTCTTGAAATCAGAATCACATGTGCTACGTAAAGAAAACACTCTTAGAGATAACTGCAAGACAAGTACACTGTAAAAAAAAAATCTGTAGTTCTACAGATGTAAAGTTACATGCTTACTAAACTTTCACCTGTAACTGTACGAAAAAAGCTGCAAATCTACAAAACTAGGTTTTGTAAAGCTACAAAAATCTGTAACTTTACAAATGAATCTGCTAAAATTTCAGTAATCTTACTAAACTTTTATTTGTAACCCTGGCTGCAGTTACATGAAAAGTTCTCGGAATCCCAGTTTCCAAAAAAATTCTTAGTAACCTTACAGATTTTTTGATTTTCGGCGCAAAAGTGTGTCTGTTACATGAAATTTTGTTGTTGCCGTTACATGAAAAGTTCTAGAAATCCCAGTTTCCTAGAAAAACTTTAGTAACTTCACAGATTTTTTTTTACAGTGTAGTCATATGAGGTTAGAATTTCGTAAGAATGCAATAATAATATGAAGAATGTATGATACCAAAAGACCTCAAAACATCCGGATATATTCTGACAGCCAGAGTTTACCCCTGATAGAGCAGAGACCCAATTTACTGAACAGCCACTCAGAGTATCCGATCCTTTGCAATCTCGTCGGTAGGAGGATATGATCAGCCAGCGCCCGGTCACTCCAACAGAGTATACCACATCTGACCACCCAGAATATGACATTTAATCCATCGTAAATTTTCCATCATAAAAACTTCCTCTCTAATCTTAATTTAAGATAATATCAGAATATTTCATATTATTCAGATAATTTAATATTATTGGAATACAATTCTATACTCATAATCTCTTTCCATTAGGTGCCCATTCGAGGCCCTAAAACCAATTTTTAAAACTGTTAATGAACACTCCAAACATATAAAATATGACATATTATGAAAAATCAATAAAGTAAAATAACATGAATTTACACATTAATTAGTTTAAACACAATCATCTGATTGGTAAATAATTCAAAAGATTGCAGAATTTTCCATCTGAACGAAAATGGGTCAATGCGACTCGAACCCAGAGTCCTTGGCTTTAATTACCAATGCTCTTCCATTTGAGCTATCTGAGCAGAACACCAACAACACATTTTCGCTGTGATAGAAAAATTACTAATAGTTTAAACATTATACTTGAAAATGAAGCGATGCGAAATCAACTTTCAGACATCGGTAACACTCTTTATGTTGATTGTTAATTAATGCATTACAATTAATTATCACCATTAATTGTATCATTGTTTTAAATATGTCTTTCTTATTTTATTTATATTGTAAATTCAAATAATTCGAGATTTTCTTAATCCGAGTAGGTTATGATTCTACTTAGTTCAGATAAGCGAGGTTCAACTGTGTATAATGTTTGCCTAAAAAAGTGGCGTTCAAAGAAATATGTAGGTACAAAAACTAAATACTAACGTTTTTAAAACGGACGTCTTTGGTGTCTAGCATATCTTATTTAAAACTGAGTTTGGTCTTTCGTAATTTTTTACATCACAGAATTTTAAATAAATCCGCTAAGCTTTTATAATTCCGCTTCAACAATTTTTTAAACGATAATTTTTTTCAGAACTATTGTTTGTTATGTTAAAAAAAATGGTACGCTATTCGTTTTATCTTTTTTTAGAAGTTAGTCTTACAAAATTATAAATATTTTAGATACCTTTTTTTTTATTAAAAAAGTTATCCATTGATTTAAACGAAAATGCCATACAAATACATTTACACTTTTTCTCAATTACTGAAAATTTCCCATTATTTCTAGTGGATTTAATTAATGATTTTATAACAAGTATTTAGTGACAATACAAAAGTTGGAATTTAGTAGCTATAGATAAACTAAACGAAGCAGATTGTTCTATAAAAATGTTTTCTCAAAAGATACTATGAAAATGTACTTTTATATTATTTAGCACAAATGCTAAAACAAATAGGAATACACATATTTGACGATAAAATTACAGACTAAATTAAGTTTTATGTGAATTTACACCTTTAAAAACCTGACAACCTTAAATTACTTCACAGGCGAAATCCAAGGTATCAATCATAAAAAAAATATCACTAGATAAATAACAATGTTCTGCATTCCTTATCTCGTACGATGTAAGTAGAAAATCTAAAGGGGACTGGGATTAAGGATTCTTTTAACAATTCACAATTAAATTAATTACTGATTATGAAAGTAGGGGTGTTACACCATTTTGACAAAAATCAAATTTTTTTAGATTTCTATACTGTCGCTAAAAACATTTGTAGAAGCAAAATTGCATGATTTGCTCGTCTTTTGGATACATATTTTACTAAAATTTCCCAAAAGGAAGGCAAAATTTAATTTTTTTAATGATCTTGTGAGGGCTTGTACTGCAATACGACCGAAAATTCGAGAATAATTCTGATAGTGATGCTAATATTTTCCGAAGCTCTTTTTTTTTTTTGCTTTTTATGACTCTTGTAACTATTGATGACACTCTAGTATATTTTTGTAGTGTCTGTTTTCACAAGAGATAAAATCAAATGATTCATATTGAACTGGAATTTAAGATTTCAACATTAACCCTATACTGACGCTGAAATGGCAGTTTACATATTTAAAACAATTAAAATATCTACAGTGAATAATTTTAAAATGTTTTCAGTATTTTAACTGAAAACATTCAGTTAAAATGTTCAGTTAAATGTTTCAGTTAAAATACTGAAAACATTTGTTTAAAATAAAATAATAAAAAAAAAATAGCCAAGATTTCGACGAAAGTATCCCATGTGCGACAGTTAGAGAATACAAATGTAAGGGAAATTTCTTAAATCGATTAAAAGCATTTTTGTTTCCTGGTTTGTAGTAATTATAAACTCCATCTATAAAATTTTTTCGTGTGATTATATTTGAGTAAATTATATACAGTAAATACAATTAACTCCGTATCAGGCGGAATCAATCGGGACGGGGAAAATTTACTGTGATTGTATTCCAGTTAGACTGATGCATATTTATTTTTATATTATAACAACACTGTTAAGTGTAACTTATATGTATACCATTAGGTGTTTGGACTTGATTCAAGGATTATATAGCATTTCACCTCTATCTTAAACAAGCGTTCCGAAATTCCAGTTTGGCTGACCATTTTGAAACAATTTCTATCTGCAATTCGATTAGAGAGGAAGCTGGCAGCACAAACAATCAACTCTTGGAGTACGCAGATGAAATTCTAGTATTAATTAAATCTTGATTTGCATATTAAAACGCAATCGGTCTTCCAAGTCATATCTTGGTGAAAAACGCCGGAAAACCGATTTTAACCGCTGACTCGTAGGTTTACCATTGTGTTTTCCTGCACCCAAAGGTATGAAAACATTGAGGACTGTGAGCAGGAAAACATAATGGTAAACCTACGAGTCTGCCGCTAAAAGTGGGTTTTCAGGGGTTTTCCACCAAGATGTGACTTGCCATTCCAATTGCGTTTTAATATGAGAATCAAGATTTAACTAATCTTAGAATTTCATCCGTGAACTTGATGAGGTGATTGTCTGTGCTACCGGCTCCCGGATAGCATTTACATTTATCAATCGATATGGATATGACTGAGCAGGTATAAAGAACATATCAAGGTCTTGATCCAGTGCTTGGGCTGCTTTATCAATTAACTTGTTTCAAAGTCGACATCACCTAAATAGTTCAATTTTAAAAATATGTTCAAAAAATTAGAAATGTAATTTTTTTCTTTAAGTGATTGGGTCTGATCAGTTTTGATTCAAGGACTCCGAAGCATTTTCTATTTTATACCTATCTTGATAATGGAGTTATGAATAAAGGGGAGGAGACATATAGTGTACTGTCTACCAATTGCGAGTGAAATAACTGAGGAGGTTGTCACAAGTTGGAGGCTACTTTTTTCAAATCGGATCTACAGTTTCTGAATACCGCCGGGAGAAAATTCCCACCAGTAAAATTGAATAGAACATTTTGTTTTATTTAAGCGTCTTATTCATCGAAATATTTTCTCATGATTTTGGTAAAATATTTTATTTGTTTTACTGGCGTCAGTTTGCTTGGTAAAACAGCCAGCTTGTTTCACTGGTTGTCACAATATGGCGGAAATGCAGGGCCTGACTACCGAAAAAGTAAACTTCCACCAGTAAAAATCGAAATCTTTTTTTGCCGTTATTTATGACTGAAATTTTGCTTTAATAAGACATTTAAATAAGGAGAAAATTTCTATATCAATTTTCTAGTGGAATTTTTTACCGGAGGTAATCAGCCCTTGGGTAGGCGGTTACAGTTGCAGATTCACTATTTTAAGGATATGCCAGTTCCTCTTTATTAATAGTTCCATGATTTTGATAGACAACTGGGATATAGCAGCTTGAAACTCAAAATTAAATATAAATACACAAAGCCAAATTGAATATAGCTAGCTAATTTGCCGACATACTCGGTCAAATTTTGTATCGCCGAGAATTGGATATTCGCTTATTGGGTTCCCCGCATTTTATCTCCTCTAGCTATTTGATTACAATCTGGTGAAATTTAAAAAAAAACGAGAGATATGGAAGCAACTCTTTTCTGAGGTAGAGACCAGAAGGCATTTTTTTTTTAATACATTCATCTTTTGTACACGAGAGCTTTACAGACGATAACCTTTAACCCAAAAGGAATCCGAAAACCATTTGTTAAGATTAAAACGTTTTCACGTTAAACAATAAAAATAATTCAGTGTTTGTTTCCGGCTAATATTTCACAACGAAATTAAAAACTTCAGCAAAAATGCACATAAATAAAACACAAATTTAATAGACATGTAATCGAACTGCTCGCTTAGACTACTAAAACTATTTGAATTAAAAAAAGTAAAATATTTGGCGATTCTTTCGGCTATTAACTCTTGGAATGTTGCTAATATGAAAGTATCGCTATTGAATTTTAAAACTTTATTTGAATACACAATTGATATATTTCATAAAAAAAAGTTTTTTGGTGTTATTAGTGGTCAATCTAGAAAAATTTATTAACTGTAAATATATATTAGATATTTCAATAATAAGAAAATGTTTTCATCCTGTATTCTAGAATCCGAGAATTTGGTTTGTTATTTATAAACTATTATTATCAGCGGAAATGGCAGAAATTAATACACAGGTGAAGAAAGCAAAGATTTGTTTGTGTGTAGGCATGGGAAGGGACGGAGTTTTGTAATAAAGCAATGCTTTATTATAATAAATAAAAACACTTGCGTATTTTCAGTAATAAATTTTTCTGCTAGTGTTTATTTTAAGTAATTCTTAAAAAAAAATTTGCTACTTGAGTCACACTTTTTAGATAAATTTAACTTTTTCCGAATATAAAATAAAATATACAAAATGTATGCAAAACGCATGGCGTAATTAATTATTCATATATATATATATATATATATATATATATATATATTTGTTTCTAGAAATTTATTTCGAAAAATACTGTTATTTTATAAGCTGTTTTACTCTAGAGGAAATTAAAATAGAAAAAAGAGTAATGAGAGCCTGATTCTCCCTCCTCCCCCACTAAAACATTATTTCGCCAGTTATTTTATTTCTTTTTTATGAACATATTTACATTTACTACGTATAATATAAACTTTACTTTTATATTTTCAAAAGATCTTGCATTATTGCATATTAAAATGAATTTTAAATACTCTAAAAACGCAAACATTGTTTACTTTGTTATACTCCCAGTATTACTATAATTATTGTCATATTTGACAAAAAAGTAGCTTTACAAAACTTAAAACGTGAACTATTTTGAAACATATCGAAAAAAGTTAAATGCATCAAAAAAATTCTTGAAACAAGAAATTTGAATTGGAACTATGCTTATAAAAATATTACGTCATATAAATGTATAAGAACGGAAAAGACATCTGTTTTTTTTTTTTTTTTTTTTTTTTTCTTTTGGCTTGATTAAAAAAAGAGCGCGAAATACCGCAGACGATAAAAACTATTAAAGACAACATATTGCGCTTAATATTTGGAATATACGGAGAGAGTTTTTTCCTGGACAATAGTTATCAGTGTTGTGAACGTGCAGTCTGTCAGATATAAACATTTAACCTGAAAAAATTACTAGGAATAATCATTCCAAGAACTTTAGACAAAAATATCACTTCGAGATAAGTACACTAGCTTTGGTGTGGTTTAAAATGATTCCCATTATTGCTGTTGTATTTATTATTGGAGATATTTTCAACTTCCAAAATTCGTTCTTTCTAAAACAAGGATTACATCGGAATTTAAAGAACGGCGATAAGGAAAGAAAAAAAGTATTAAAAAATATTTAATTTCAGAGTTTGCTTTTCTTTAAATTATAACGATTTTAGTGTTTTCTTATAAACATTTCATTTACCTAATAAAGTTTAGTAGATTTATTATTTAATTTATTGATATAAATAACTGTCTATCAACAATTTTAATCAGATGATTAAAATTAATTATATAAATTTATTTTACTCAGATTTGTTTTCTTTTAATATATTATAGGTTAAAGTCATATGTTTTCTCAAACTTTAAAATGACGTAGAAAAATATTATAATCAAAGTTTAACATAATTAGCAAATATTTAAATGTCTTTAACGTACTAAATAAAAAGGCCTTTTTATAGAATAACATTTTTTGTTGGTCTGAAATAATTTGCGTTGCACATTTTTATTTAAAAATTAAAATCTGTTCAGAAAATCTATTTAGAAAAATTAAGAATTTTTTTCACATAATGGAGAAGTACTATTTAAAGGATATCATGCACTTGTAGTATTAAGGGGCGAAAAATCAGTGTCAATAAGTATTATTCGATGTGAGAAAAGTTATAAAAATTTATAAAGATATATCCTTAGCTGATAAGAACTTTGCAGTTAAACATTATGAACGAAAAGTTTTCAAAGTAAACCGGTGTTTCAATTTGTTGACAAATATAGAAATTATGCAACCCAGTGAGAATAATATGGTTTTATTGAAAGATTTTAATTGTTAAAAAGCATATCCATGTACTTGAATGAACGAAGCTAAATTGTAAAATATTTTTCATTATTTATTTTTTTTATTCTGGATACTTTTAATATTTTATTTCCTGAATGGTTTTATACGCATAAACTTCAAAATATCTGTACTATACACTCCATTAGAAATATGATTAAAGGGGCTTGTTATTTATAATTATCATCTAACCCTGTAAATATAATAATAATAATAATAATGAATCAATGTGTGTTTGTATTTTGTGCTTATGGTTTGAATTTTTATACTTTATTCACATAAAAATGGCTAACTATTTTATATTATTTTCATTATTTTTTATTTTACTGTGTCATATAAAAGTAAATATGATTACCTGCATTTGTAACAGACTGTATACATAAAATTTCACCTCATGTTATTCTAAAACCTTTTTAGTAAATTTAAAACTTCATAAAAAAAATGTACATAAATTAAACACGAATTTTATAAACATGTAACGGAACTGCTCGCTTAAACTACTAAAACTATTAGAATTTTCAAAAAACTGCTGTAGTAGTAAAATCTTTGGCGATTTCTTCGACTATTAAGTCTTGGAATGTTTCTAATATGAAAGTATTGCTATTGAATTTCTAAACTTTATTTGAATATATAATTGACATTTTTCATATAAAAACGCTTTTTGATGTTATTAGTCAAATGTATTAATTGTAAATATATGATAGAGATTTCAATAATAAAATAAACGTTTTTCTCGTCCATTTTATAATCCGGGAAATTGTACTGTTCTTGATCATATCAGAGATATAGCGGTCTTGGCAATGGACATCCAGCCAGATAGATCCCCACGAATTGTATAAAAATTTTCACATTAGACTCCGAATAGAGTAGCTGCAGTGCATAAACATTTAATGATTGTTGTTTTTTAAAAATCTTAGACAGTAAGAGTTGTTATTATTATATTCAAGGCTGGAGTAGCACAGTTGAAGTTTATTCCAACAGAGCGAAAAATGTCCAGACCAGGGATCGAACCTGGATACTTGGCGGGCCGTGCCAATGCCTTACCTGTTAGGTTATCCGGACCGATACCAGGCTGATATAATTCACTCTTATTAGTTGGACTTTGCTGCGAACTGCAGCGCTAGTTTCATTCATCCGAGCTATAACTATAGCATTTACATGATGAAACTACTTTAACACGGAAACTCCTGTATACCATGTAATTAGGTCATAATGAAGGGAACGATATTTTTTTTCAACAGGATTAAATTATATTCAAGGCTGGAGTAGCACAGTTGAAGTTTATTCCAACAGAGCGAAAAATGTCCAGACCAGGGATCGAACCTGGATACTTGGCGTGCCGTGCCAATGCCTTACCTGTTAGACTGTTAGGCTGCTTACCTGTTAGGCTACCTGTTAGTTATTTGTTATTATTGTTACTATATAATTTCATAAATAAAAATGTAATTTTGGAAAACAATTTTTAAAGTTATTTTTTAATAACCAAAAGATGTTTTTAAATATGTGTTTTACTGCAATCAGACTTTGATATAAAATGAATTAACCTTTTGCATCACCTCACCGTGTTGCATATTTGCAATATACCCCGAAGTCAAGGTGAATTATACATTTAGTGTATAAAAAAAAAAATCGGATTTTTTTTATTTAAATCAGATTTTTTAAAATTTAAATCGGATTTTTATGATTTTTTTCCCTGCATTAAAATACGGACTAGCTTTCAATACTTTGGGGTTTCTAAAACAATTAAACCTCCAATTGCTAAGATAATCTATGTTTTAAGCTTTAATTATAATTATTAGTTAGTGTAATTAGAGTGATTATAAAACACCATTACTTTTAATTAGTAGTATAATATAATGTTACATACATTGATATATTGTAATAATTATCTAAAACTGTATTAAATACTACTGATATTTACAGTTATTAAAATTATTAATCCCTGCACTTAATATCAAATTGTTGACAATGTTTGAAATTAATCATTTTTCCAAGAATTAACTTTCTAATTAGGAAAAAAAATATTTTTATGTTTTAATTCCTAAAATGATAATTTAATATTCATTATAGAAAAAAATGGGTGCTAGTTCAGTTAAAACAGAGCATTACTTCATGAGTAAATGTATCAGTAATGTGTTTAGTAATAATATAAGAAAAAAGATTGAAGAAAAAAACGTGAATTTAGTCAAAGGATCGCGAAAAAAGCGAATTTCGTCAAAGCATAGCGGAAAAAAGCGAATTTCGTCAAAGCATAGCAAAAAAAAGCGAGTTTCGTCAAAGGATAGCGAAAAAATGTGAATTTTTGTAAACAAATCGAGCAAATAAGACGAATTTCGTCGAAGGTACACGAAAAAAACGCAAATTTCGACAAAGGATCGTGAAAAAAACATTCTGAATTTTTTCTGTGAACTTCAGAGTTTTCTTTTACTCATAATTACTCCTGCCTCCATTGTCGAGGTTCATTGATTGGACTCGAATAGCGATTTCATTTTTCAATAAATGTCTTGCATCTTAACGCTGTCACAACATTGTCATTGTAGTCACATATTAGTCACAAAGTTAATGACAAAATCGTCACAAATCACACAATTTTCACAAAATTGTCACAATGTGACTTCACAACATTGTCACTGTCGTCACAGAATCATCACATTGTTAATGACAATTTCGTCAGAAACGACACATATTTCACAAATTGGTCACAATGTAACGTCACAAATGAGCTCTAAAACGACCGTAACGACTTCACATTCTAGCCACTATGACTTCACATCGACGGTCACAAAGTCACAGCGTGACTTCACAACGATGTCACCGTAACGTCACCATGCCTTACGGTTGGTTGGTTGTATTTATGACGGCCAATTATCTGCACGAGGGATATAGGCATACCATGCCTTACGGGGAGTCATATGTAATACCGCTGGACTTACCGTCATGTCAACAAGTGACAATTACCTTCGTGGTATAAACAATCATTTAAAAAAAAAATATATATATATAGTATAATTTTAGGAATTATGTTGTAGAATAAATAGGACCTTTTTTTTATACGTTAAGAAGTTTAATGCTTCATTTTAAATTTAAAAAAATACTTTTCACCAATATATTTTTTTCTTTTTTTTTTTTACATTTTTAAATAATTTTATATATGCAGTTCTGGAAATTGAACGCCTTAATCCATGTATTAGCAATGTATTTTCTAAGCGTAAAATGTTATTAACAATAATGTTCAAAATCAGACTTTTCATATTTATGTTTTTGGTCCAATTTTCATAGCTATTCACCTTAATAAATAATTTATAATTTGATGCTATTAATGTATATTTGACGTTTTAAAATTTCGTCGCAAGTAGTGATTTTATGAAAAACATTTCTAATAAGTTGGAGGTGATTGAGACTATTTTGTATATTTAAATGCCTGTATCAGTATGCAAATATGATGAATATTGCTGAAGTAATAAAGTAGCAATTTAGTTACTGGAATTCGTTTAGTTGTGTTTCTGTTATTATAAATTAAAAATTTTAACGTTAAGATTTGTGTTTAATATCTGCACTTTATACTATATCAAAAATAAAAATAGTTAAAGGCATTTATTTTTGACAATCCGATTAGGCAAGACATGAAACATTAGTAAAAAGTACATTAAATATATTTTTTGTTTATGATCTTAATTTCCATATTTTATTTATATTAAAAAATTATGTAATATTAAAATAATTAATAATAATGAGGAACAAAAATTTAGCTCGAAACGTTTGCTTTTTAATTGTATTAAATGTATTTACGTAATTTTTACTTGTATGTCTGATGAATTGTAATATATTTCTTATTTTTAAATTACTTAATGTTTAATATTATATTCATTAATTTTTATTTTTACAATATTACACAAATAAAATTATTATATCTGTATTTAAAATGGATTCATAATGTAAATCTTCCCCAATATTCATTTCTAAACTTATACTATATAACTTATTTAATTATTTTCAAATAATAAACGTATACCTAAAGACATTGTGAAGCATCTCAAAGTGTACAATTTAAGTCATAAAAACTTTATAGAAAAATAGCATAATTTTAATCATTGTCAACAATTGGGTTGCATAATATGTACAAATTGCAGTAACAGTAATAGAAGTTAAAGACAATTAAAAAGTTGCAGTATTTGTAAAATCAAGATCCGGATTATTGAATTACTTATTTTTATTATCATTGTCAATCCATAAATACGTATATTTTTACATTCAATATGTATTTTTTTACATTTATTATTTTACCTGCTTACCTCTACAACATCTTGTTCAACTGAGCGATGTAAAATTCTAAATCGAATCTAAGCTGCACGAAGTGTAATAATATATGACCCCATATCGGACTTATCTTGAGGTTGCAAAGTCTGGTTATTCGATTTTACTCTGAATTTTAATATGATACTGAACAGAAGTACAGAAATTAAAGTACCCCAACCCCGGTGTGGTCGAGTTTTAGTAAAATCTAGTTACCCCGACATATTCAGGAATCTGATAAGGTAAAAGAACGAATTACTGTAGATCAGATTAGAATACTGCATCGAGCTGTAATTCGATTTTATTCACATTCGACTCCGTTTTGGTTGTGTCAGTTTGGCGTTATTTGTTATTTTTGTTGCGGGTGGGGTTTGGGTCAGGTTAATTGAAATTATTTTGGGATCGGATCGATTTTGAGTTGAAATGTTATTTTTGACAATCCGATGCGGGTGAACCTGATTTTAAAAAGAAAGATCCGGATATTGTTTCATATGAAAAACTATATTTTATTATGGAAGAGTACATCTGTTCATTTTTCTATATAAACGATAAATTGATATGAAAGATATGCGTATAGACTTTTTTAATAATTGTGTTAAATTTAAGATCAATTTTCATTGATTTCGACATTCGGGTCGGTATGCAGTTCGACAAATATTTTTTCTTGTGCTCTGTTTAGCTGTGTGTCAACGAAAAAAACTGCGCGGTAAGGGCCGGATTGCGGCTTACTTGAAAAAAAAATTGGAGTAAAAGGAAATTGAAATAAATATGTTATTATAAAATCAGTGAAGAGAGTTTAATCAGTTACTGTAGAAAAATATAGATAAACGTATCTTAAGAATTTTACTTTAAAATAAAAATAATAAAATTATTTTATTTATTTTCCGTTTTTTTCATAGATAAATGAAAATGAGTTTGGTTTTAAGATAGTGAATTAAAACTTTAATAAATTAACGCTCTTGATGCTATTTTTAGAAGAAAAAACTAGATTAATCGCAGAAATAATCACTGTAGTTAATTTTGTTTTGACATATATCATTTTAATTAAATTCATTTAAAAAGCAATTTAGCTGTTTTATATGAAAACTTTATTTAATGTGATAGTTAATATATTTAAAGAATTATTCAGTATTTGAATATTTCTCTTTAATTTTTTTTAAAATATATGTAACAACTAAGATTTTAATATACATATAGAATAACGATACTTACAATTTAATTCTATGTTCTAATCTAACAGTACTAACAGCACTTTTAAACAAATAAACCATAAAGCAAAATTTAAAAACTTTCACGAAAAGTCTATTAAATTATAAGAGCATAAAATATACTGAAAAAATGTGGACACATTTGAGCTAGAAAATTTCATTTAAATGTAATTACTTCTTTAATATTCCAATTTAATAATTTTATTTTTTATAAAAGGTAAAATTTAAAAAGTTCTCCAACACGAAACAAAATTTAATCTTGAAAACAAGGGACAAAAACAGAAACATATGAAGAATTCAAGTAAAAGAAAAGTTCTTGAATGCAGAAACATTTGAGTTTCACTACTGTAAAATGTTACTTTAATGGACATTTCTCTAGCACTTTACTTGCTTGTCTCTCGTAACTGTATAAAACTAGAACTCTGTGAGATTTAAACGTTACATCCTAACTTAATTCTTACTATAAAGGATTGGAAGAAACACCATGCTAGATTTCAATTTTAAAATGCGATTTTAAATAAATTTTTTAAAACATTTTATGTTTTCTAAAGCAGTTTTAACACAACTCTTGATTAAGTATCTTTTAAATTAACAGTTTTCTACAAAATAGAAAAATACTATAATTTTATTTATATGTCTTAAAAATATATCCATTACGTAAAATGTTTTTTGTATCATAAATAATTTGGAGAGAATTTTTTTTAGACGTTGTGCGAGCATTTAAAGGAACGAGGGACCTTAGAACTCATATATATGTTGGAATAAAATATAAGCATCAAGGGTTTAATGAACGTGATACCTCAAGCGAGACTCGTGGAGAGTGAAGTAAGAGGAGGAGAGCTAGATGTGGTTGTTCTATGTATTTCAGCAATGGAGTTGGTGAGTGATCTTTAACACAAGCTTTTGCGAGTTGTACAATGTTATTTTGAATGTTAAGCTGCATGTTTGGGAAGTAACAAACCTTTTTATATATATTCACAGTTTGCAGAGTATCAGTTTCGTTTAAGCCATGCAGTACTCACACTGAAACACTCATATATATACAGGTGTCCGGTCTCAACGGTGTCCTATGGCTAATTCCTAAA
Organism: Maratus speciosus; assembly: GCA_963932465.1. NCBI lineage: Eukaryota > Metazoa > Arthropoda > Arachnida > Araneae > Salticidae > Maratus > Maratus speciosus. The sequence goes on from OZ010789.1 coordinate 66,560,966, forward strand.
CCGTTAGTCATAGACATATAAATCCAATTACAAAAATGTTTTAAATCAGGTAAAGAAATATTTAAAAAGCGATTTGGGTCAATAAAAATATTTCTTAAAAAATTACGAAATTTAAATTTTTATACGGTCCCCCGGTCCTGTATGTTATATTTAGTAAAATGTACCTTTTACACTGACAAGTAATACAAAAAAAGTCCCGTTGTTCTACGATTAAAATTGACCGAGTAATACCTGTTTAAAGTTAGAGCATATTTTTTGCTGCAAATTAGGGGTCATTCACAAATTTAGTCGAAATATAATTTCGTCAGATATATTAAAAAATGGTTGAGAGTAAAATTAACATTGCAATATAAATTTGAAATCTTCAGTGATTCTGACATATTAATGCAAAATATACAATTTGTAATACACATTTAAGAAGAAAGAAAAAAAAACAGAATTTTTGTTAAATAAAATGATGCTAAATTAACAGCCTCAATTCTTTACAAAATGATACGTATTTTAAAATATTTTTAGATTACACTAGCCAGCAAAAGTTGGGTTATTTCATGTTTTTTAGCTTTTGATAATTGATTCTTATGTATTCTGTACTACTGAATCCGGAATTTACTTTCATTTGTAGCCACCACATGAAGATTTTTCGCAAATTGTAAATTTCAAAGTTAAGTTCAAAGTTACAATTTAATATCCTCCCCAATCTCATCACACCACCCAGCAGTAAGAATCCCAAGATAAGCAAAAATATCGAATAAATTATTGAATCAAATAAAATAAAAAAAGTTTTACATATGTTTTATAGTATGAGATTTTTGCTATATTTTAACTTACACATTTTCAAAAAAAATCTAACGTGATGGTTAAAAATAAAAGTCATTTTCAATTTAGTGCTAAAAAGTACGTAAAAATCAATTATCAAAAGTTAAAAAATACAACCATCTCCGCTACTTTATAGTATCCGATTTTTGTTATTCTTTAAATTCGGCATTTATGATTTGCGAAATATCCTGACACGATGGTTAAAAATTAAGGCAATTGTCGGATTCAGTGCTAAAAAATAAATAAAAGTTAAAAAACTCAACAATCTCCGTCTTGTATTATCTAATGTAAAACTTTTTCATAAACTTTTTGGCGGTAATCTATCCGAAATTTTTTGTGTTATCCTATAAAATAAGTATAAATGGTAACCACCGAAAATCATAATAAATATTAGATTGTTATCGGATTTGCGCCAGTATGTAAAATGTAATCTCGTTCGGATATTTGAAAGTGGGTTAAAGTTCGAATACAAATTTTGAACTGGAAAAACATACATAAGATCGTTGAAGTAACATAAAAACTTATAAAAATAACATAATTTTATTAAAAGAAATCATAAAAGAAACAGTCTCAAATCCTGACAAAATAAAACATATGCTATTTCAGCCAATCCGAAACTTAATAAATGTTAACTTAATCGTAATACTTGTACGATTTTTTCTCAAAGTGCAAATACACATGAAATGAGATCTTCGAATACTTTAAGCACTTGGAATATGACCCCTCAAAGCCAAGCCGAACTCATTTGTTTTCAGAGCAGAAAAGTGGCATGAGTCATGAATTTTTAAAGTTTCATAACTCGCACAATTTTAGTGTCATATGAATGGGACTTTTTTTGTACTAAATATAACTTATAGGACCGGGGGACCGTATAAAAATTTAAATCTCGTAATATTTTAAGAAATGTTTTTATTGACCCAAATCGCTTTTAAAATATTTCTTTATCTGATTTAAAGCATTTTTCTAATTTGAACTACATGTCAATGACTAACGGTTTAGGAATTAGCCATTGGACACTGTTGAGACCGGACACCCTGTATATATATATATATTTAATTGCACCTTAAATATTATTTAACCCTCTCGCTGCGTAAGTAATTCTTCGCGATGAGTCTTTTTTACAGAATTTTTTTATCGTTTATCCCCGGTTATTTAAAGCAGAAATTTTTGACTATCGTAATCGGGGAAAATGACAAAGTTTTCGCTAAAAAAAACAATAATAACCAAATAGAATAACCAAATAGCATTAATTTGACGGAAAAATGCGTGCCCGAATATATCTCGGGCTGCGCAGTGAGAGGGTTAAGGGCATATGAATTATGGCATATATTTATCACTGAAGAAAAGATAAAAAAATTGGAGAAATGTAAGGAATTATTTTGAATATTTTAATGGTTATGAAGAATTTTTTAAATGTCTCAACCTCACTCCATATGAATTAAAATCCCGAATATGTTCTGTGCCAGTTTGGTTTACATATATAAATAAAACTGTGCATAGTTTTTATAACTAAATATAATTGTAAAATTAAAGGTAGTTAAATTAATAGGATGCAAAAATCCTGAAAATTTCATAAAATTTAGAAAATGTTTTTTTTTCTTACCTTTATATTCGAATATATGTAATTCGATGCACAGTTTTATTTGACTATCTAAAAAAGTGGCATAAAAATATTGGGGATTTTAATTGATATGGAGTGAGGTTGCGATAATTTGAAATGTTCTTCATAAGGCTTAAAAGATTCAGGAAAATGCCTTTTTTTTCTCCATTTTTTTTTAATTTCTTGTGTGATAACTATATTCCATAATTCATATAGTGTGCCCTAGAATATTGTTTAAGGTGCAGTTTCAAAAAATATATGAAAATGAGTTTGAAAGTTTCTTGTCCCCTTAATTTTGCAGTAGATAAGATTTAAAATGTACTCTTTAAATTGATATTATCTAATCTTTTTAGTTTACATTAGGAAGAAAAAGCAGAGTTATTCTACAAAAAAATGACAAAATGTACGTTTGAAATGAAATTTACGTTCACAGACAAATGTACTGTTAATGTAATTTTTTTACACATTTAAGCATATTTCAGTGCAAAATTGTTTAATGCCCATAACACGTCCACGCCTGCCGGCGCGGTGGGTCACACTCGACTATCTCAGAACTGCCAAGTCTCCGGCTTTTTGGATACCAGTATTTTAATATAGAAAATGTTGTTTTATTTAATTACAACAATAGGTCGATTTAAAAGAACAACGTTTTCTCTAAAATAACAGTTGTGTGCAAAAAGCCGGAGACTTGACAACCATGAGACAGTCAAGTGTGATCCACCGCGCGTGTGTTAATCGTTTCTTAAAGTTGTTCTCAAATCAAAACTTGCTACTTTCTGACACATTTTTAAATTTCTTCTGTGACACAAAAGGCATACTATTGGTAGTTGCTTTTATCCAAAAACTATGTAATCGAACACGTTTCCCGTTATTTTGTAAAGGTGGACATTCTTCTACGAAAAGCTTTGAAATTTGGAGCTTTGAACCAAATATTCTTACGCAACACCACAGGAAAGAAAAAGAATCAGACAACAATCCCTAATAATTCTCCGTAATAGCTCTCAATGATGCTAATGCACGCATTTTAATCAACTACAGATTCAATTAGGTATTGACATAGGTTATTGTTAATTAGGTTTTGATATAGGTTATTGTTAATTAGGTTTTGATATAAAGCGAGCAACAGGTGTCGCTACTACGCTGCATTTTTTATGATTTTGGAAATATTTGAAGGGAAGTACAGTCGTGGAAAAAAAAAAGTAAACACCCCCTACTAACTCCTCAACAAATTATCGTAGAAGAAAGTTACTGGTACCGAACGATTGGAAATAAAGTCTACTTTTAAATGATGTATATAAAATTTGCTTAGGGGGCCACCTACATATTAAAACGAACCATAAGTTTGTTTTTTTCAATAGCAGTACCCAATTCTGACAGCATAAATGAACTCTACACTCTTCAATTAGCCTAAAAACGAATTTTTATGCAATTCGTACCATAAGTTTCCGAGAAATTAATTATTTTAAAACGAGTGTCTTTTAAGGGCTGTATCCAAATTGAAGTTCCGTACTGTATTGTTAACCGAGAGAGCCGCTTCCTTGATCAAAGCACCTTAAGCGCCACTCAAGGAGTCAATGAAGCGTGTTAGATTACAGTAGGGCAGAATAAATTTCAAAATGTCTACTCACTTCCATCATAGACGGCCCCTTAAACAATCATTTTGCCGTTTTTTAAGCATAATTTGAAAACTACTTGGAAGAAAAATGTGAAATTTTTGAATTTCCATAAAGCAGGACTTAATAAATCTAAATCCACCAAAAAAAATTGTAGGTTGCAATTCATAATTTTCTCGAATATTAATTTCATAATTCATAATTCATATAATAAAATTATAAAAATTGCAAATTCAGCTTATTTATGTTTGGGTATATTAGTATTATTACCACAAAAAAAATTAGCACATTACGAGCATAATTTCGGGAGATATAAATAAAAATATGAAAATATAATTTAACATTAGAAGCACTAAATTTTGAATGTTTATAAATCAAAAACTTATCATTCAAATGACTTGAAATTTGGTGTTTAGGCATAGTTTCAACCGAAGATTTGAAATATCTCGTTAAAATTGGGTATTGCCATTGAAAAAAATGAAGTTAGGATTCGTTTTAATATGTAGATGACCCCCTAAGAAAATTTTATATACATCATTTAAAAGTAGACTTTATTTCCAATCGTTCTGTACCAGTAACTTTCTTTTATGATGATTTGTTGAGGAGTTAGTAGGGGGTGTTTACTTTTTTTTTCCACGACTGTACATTATAACAGATACGTATACATTTTAAAGATAATATTTAATTAAACATTGAAAAATCACACACATAAAAAAGAAACATTATTTATGCAGTGAAGTGTGTTGATAAACATTGGTTCTTCATTTACACCCACAGTTATATAGTATTTTTATTTTCTTTTTAACACTTTCCAACAAAGTTGAAAAGTATTTATGACTTTGGTTTGTCTGTCCGTCTGTTCGCGATCTAACTCTCGTAAATATACTCGGATTGCCCTGACATTTGTAGATATTATTGACGTTTATCCTAGCACAAACCTATTTTCAAACGAAGTTTGTAGCATGTTTAGTTTATTTACAGGGAGAGTCAAAAATATTCCATTACATTACGTTCAATGGAAAGAAAAACCCTTTCAAATGATTTTTAAAGACCCTTTCAAACATTACACCTTTTCATACATAATAAAATTTATATGTATTTACGAAGTCCGATAAATCTGTATTCTGTTGAATATGCGGTGCAAAAAAAAAAAAAAAAAAATATATATATATTTTTTTTTTTTTTTTTTTTTTTTTTTTTTTTTTTTTTGCACACAAAAGAATTACGTTACATAATGTTACAGGGGGGAATTCTTTGCTGCGTATTTTAATTATATTAAGCTATTCCATATATATCAAAATTTATATACGTCGCTGAGGCTAACTATAAGTTCTTTCATGTATAATATGAAATGCATAGCATTTACAGGGACACACAAAAGATTTCAAATAGTATATTCTATCCTAAGTACTGTATATTAGCGATGATGGCAGGAAATGCATTTTTAATTATGACATGCTCTTTTCAGTTTCACTTTATTTATGTTACTATATGGTGTGTATAAATGCTATAGTTGATATACAGGGCAAATAACAGAATTCGTAAAGGTTACTGAGTATGAGCTAAATTACTTAAAGGTGGTTTTTAAATGAGTTATGCATTTTTACGCTGAACTGCATTTAGTTTACTAAAAGATGTTTGCAGAATACAGATATAATAATGTACAGGGCTACGCCAAGAATTGAACACATGGCCGTCTATGGACGATAATGTCTGGAAATGTGCTTTTAAGAGTGTTTTTGTTTGAATTAAATTTTAACTAAATACTGTCGTATGATATAAAAACAAAATAGAGGGTACAAATACAGGGCTGTTCAAAAGTATCGGTATCCTTATTTGGCTATGGACGGTAACTGTTGAAATCAGTTTTTTAAATGTTTTATATATATTTTTTAAATGCTTATTTAGTTATCTTTTTTACATTATTTCACTAAATAACGAGGTTTTGTTAAAGATTTCTAGAAGTGTTGTGAAGTGTTTCATAAGCTATGCTTAGGACATAATTTTGCTTTCTTGTTTTAAATTGGTTTCATTTTTACAAAATACTTGATGGATATTTACTGCTTCTCTGATTGATTTCTGTTTGAAGACTGCTTGCATGTGTTATACAATATCAGAAAGCTAGGTTTATTCAGGAAATAACATTGCATTTCAATTACGTTACTTTCATTTTGTTTTTCGATGTAAAGCATTCATAACACTATTTTAGTTTTTATATACTACCTTAATATGTTAATTAAGGTGAAAAACATGTAAAACATTTGATGTTGTTATGAGTGGTTCTTATGACAATAGTGTTTTATTTTGTTAGTATTATACAATGCTTTGAATCCCTTGAAAATAAAAACAGATATTAAGGGCGGAAGATTATACTAGACCATTGACGTATTTAAAACGAAAATTCCGCCAAATTCGCAGAAAATATTAGTAGTTACTCCGTGCTTAAAGAATTATAATTCATTTCATTTTTCATTAAATATTTTTAATTATTTGTATTTAATACGTTGTTAAAATATTTTGACTTTCACATAAAAATAGAGTTTTAAATCGAATAAAATATAATATATAAATTTTAAACTTCAAAACTAAATTGCGCAGAATGTTTTCCAGTTTCAAGTAGGAGGTTTACTTGCTGCAGGGCGCTGAATATGTAGCTATGCCGCTGTGCTTTGCACCAAATGTTTGAAAAAGTTTCACAATCTTATGGTTGCTGCTATTGCAATACCTAAATTTGGTTCAACCTTGCTCTAAATTTATAACATTGGAAGATGTATTTGCAATAAATTATCACTATTTCTTTATTATTTTCTATTAAGTAGTTATATCATAAAATGTGAAATTAAACAATGTGTTTACAAAATTTTAAATATTAAATTTATTTGTGTATTAATGAAGTTGGTATAATTATTTTATTTTAGTTTTTTTCATTCACTAATCTTTCAAAATCAAAGGAAACGTTTTGTAAATATTGTTATATATGAAAAGACAAAAAAATTACATTTTTAAGCTTGAAAGATTGGAGGAATTGTATGGAAAACAAATAAATTTGGCTAATAAATAGACATTTTGATTTGAAAAGCATTGAAACAGAAATCTGCCACTAAAATTATTACTATCATAATCTGAAAATAAGTTTTGTGCAGTGAACATTGTTATTTTTGTTAATATTTTTATATGTAGTAAGATTTTTTTTCTGCTTTGTGTGGATTAATTGTATCAACCTAACATATGAAAAAAAGAAATTAAAAAAATTATATTTCGTGTTATGCCTTTTAAATTGTTTTACATTTTTTAAAGTATAATAATGTTTTTATAAATGGGTTTAAAATTTAATTAGAATTTGATTGCGATAAAAAAAAAAAAAACTTTTAAACATTAAGATTGAATATTAAGGTGATTTATAATCTAATATAAAATAATGGTATTTTCAGTTTTTTTTTATCAAGGTTATAATATTAAGGTGTCTTGTACCCTTTAAACGCTTCGAAAATTAACGAAAAATTTCAAAGTTTGAATTAATCTATCTTCAAAACCTTTTTATGTATAAACATGAAATTTTGGATATAGATTAAACAGATTGTGCTTTGTAATATGCTACCATTAGAAATTTAATAGTCTTTTATAGAATTTGTGTATTGTTGAAATCGAAATAGCTTAATAAAAATCTTTTTTACTCCGGAAGTCATTGCGCACATGATATCTTGAGAAAGTATGTATGGATTGTCATGAATTTTGGTAAAGATACTAAACATATATGTGTGTTTAAAATGAACTACTTTTAAGTATTTACAATGATAATATTTTTAATTATGACTATTTTTATTCATTAAAAATATAAAATTATTTTTTTTTACAAAAATATTTTTTTATATAGTTAATGAAATAATTTTGGCCTAAGAGTAGTTCATTTTGAACACACATATATGTTTAGCACCTTTACCAATTTTCATGACAATTCCATACGTACTTTCTCAAGATATCTTGCGCGCATTTACTTCTAGAATAAAAAAAAAAAAAAAAAAAAAAAAAAAAAAAAAAAACTATTTTCATTTCAACACTACTCAAATTCTGTAAAAGGTTGATAAATTTCTAACTACAGCATATTATAAAGCACAATCTATTTAACAAATATCCAAAATTTCATGTTTATATATAAAAAGATTTTGAAGATAGACTAATTCAAACTTTGAATTTTTTCGTTAAATTTCGTCGCGTTTAAAAGGTACAAGACCCCTTAAGAATCATTTATTAAATTATTAAAATGTTCAGTCAAAAATATACAGAAAATCAAGAAACGTAAAATTTAAATTTAGACAGGATAGCGTTAAGTTACATATTAAATGTTCTTTTTTAAAGCAAAATTATCGCAACTTATTGTACATATTTTTAAATTAAAATATTAAGTAAAAATGTAAAAATATCTAAGTTTTAATTAAGATAGGAAGGACTGAACTTGAATTAAAGACCCAGACCGTATAATTAATGTAACTATAATTAATATACTATATATACATACATTTTCTTGAAATTATTTTAATTCTTTATTAATGCTAATAATCAAAAGCAGAGCATTCCATTAATTCTTTTTAGCTTGTCATCTTCATTTTCTACTTTAATACTTCGTAAGAAATAATGAGGTTTTAATTAAATTTCCGGAATATTAAAGATGCTTATGGTCTGTTTTTATAACACTTCTTCTTTTTTAAGAATTTAACAATGTTTAATAATAATAAAAAAAGTTTCTCCCATTCTAAAATTTCTCTATTACTTTGGATAAAGAGGAAATCAAGGTAAATAACAATACCAGATTTTTAAATTTAAATCATGAAAATCAATAAACATTAAAAAGACTAAACTGTGTTTATTTAACTTGTCATTAATTATAAACATTTTTTTTTTAAATGCTTGAATGTTATTTTAAAATTGTGAAAAATACAGCTTAATTAATATGGTGAAAACCTATTGGTGCAATACAGTTAGTGTGGTAAAATCAGTGCTAATTTTATTTCTTAAACCAATAAAACATATTTTTATTAGGACATTTTGTAATTTTGAGAAAACAAATACAGAATTTAAACAATCGCATATCACTTACATTTTATTAGTTTAATACAATCATACTGCTTGTTAAAGAAATCATAGAAGTTGAAAATTTTCCAACTTAATTAAAAAGTAGCCAGGCCACGAATTGAATCCTCTAGTTTTCTGGCTTATATTGCCAGTGTTCTATCACCTAAGCTATCTGGACGACATTCCAGCAGACATGTTTCGTTCAGCCAACATTTTTGCTATGACATCTGATATATTATAGCTCAACAGAATAAAATTCATATAAAGGAGCTCCAGTACGCTATGGATACGTATAGTACTTTGTTATTTTACCGCAATCATACTGATTGATAAAGATGTCATAAAACTTGTTAATTTTTAAATTGAGTGATAAATTATCCAGGTCGGAAAACAAACGGTGAAATAATATGCCTTCATTACTAAACAGTATGATTGTGTTTTTATTTTTAAAATTTTCTAACTTACCTTTTAAAATAAGCTGTTCTAACTGAAGACAAAATTTATTTTTAGACTATAATATAAAATCTGTATGGAGGAAATAAAAGTATAGTTCTTATATATAAGTAAATTTTAATTCTAAAATATTAAGCTAAAACAATATTCACTATATCTCCTTTATTAATCGCACACAGAATTTGCTTGCAGTTGTAAAATTGCTGCATGCAATATTTGGTTATGTTTGCGTTTGAAAATCAGAACCAAGTGATGGATTCTGCTTATTCTTCAAATTTGACTTTCAATTTCCCTTTCCACTAAACGACTCTAAATACTTAGAAAAGATTTTTAAAGTATACTTTTGGTTTTCTTTAAAATACATTGAAATATTTTATAATTTAGTTCACTGAAAAATCATTACTTGTTCGCATTACATAAAGGTATTGATACTTTTCAGTTTACAATAATTTCAAAATTAAATATCAGAAATGTAAGCTAAAATGTATTACATATCTTTACATAATGCTATTTGGGTGATTTAGTCTGTAAATCCTTATAAAATTGTCAAAAACACTGACTTAAGGAGAGCTATTGAAATTTAAGGTAATTTGTTAAAAAGGCTGTGTTTTTTTCTTTTCGACATCAAATACAAATACATTTATAAAAACGAATATTTATTTGTGAAATGATCACAATGATAAACGGTACTCCAATAAGGAATATTGGATCCTATTATAGAATAAAAAATATTCAAAAAACAAGTCAATTATTTAAATTCACTCGTCGATTTAAGTGCATGCAGTTGCTGAGCATAAAAACCTTCCTATTATATTAAACTATGCCAATTTAATATGTACCTCATTTCAATTGACAACAAATATGAAACGTACCACTTAATTCCGTTCCTCGATATTTATATTGAGTTATGCGTGGGTTCCACTTTTCAAACCGTTCATACAGTTTACAGTTACAGTCTCAACTGGACAATATCTCATTTTTTATCCCAAGTTCCAACGTCCCACGGGATCATAGATATCAAGGCCTTATTCACTAGAGCTTTCTAAAATTGTATCATCGAAGAAATTTTTAATACAGAAAACATATAATTTTATTAGATTTAAAGTCGAATAGCTATCCGACAAGATTTTCCAATGGTATATTTTCCGAACCCCTGCCATCACAAATGAATACCTCTCCACCTTTACAACGTACTAAAATAAACAAGATCGAAACTATTCCATATTACAAATGCATAGGAGAAAAGATTTTGCACATCTGAACACATTCACAACGGGAAACGAGAATTCTCTTTTTTATTCAAATAACATCTTTGACTAAGGGTGTGGCTTCTACCTTACAGAAAATTCAATTTACGAGTTATAAATACATAAATTTCATTATCTCGTATATAATGTTGTACATATCTTTTTTTAGATTGCAAGGCATTTTATTTTAAATTCGTACATTATTTACCGACGCACAAACTTGGGAAACCTATCACGAACAGCAATTTACAAAAGACTTTTAGAACAGGGAGGAGCTTCAATTGTTGCAAAATTCAGATTTGATAAAAATTGCCCGTCGGCAATGTGTTAAAACTCTTGGTATCTACACGGCTTTCATCCTACAAAAACATCTAAATATTTTTTAGCCAACTGCAAACACCGTTATCTCAATTCCCAGATTAAAGATGTGGTATATGGTACCCCATGCCCCGATTGCAATGACCTTTATGTAGGGAAGGCAAGTTGAACTCTCGAAATAAGACTCGAGGAGCACAAACATACATTCTAAAATAAAAATTTAAATTCCAATATTGTGGACAAGGACAATCTTAAGACTGGATTTTTAAGACTGAACATTTCAAAACTTTTACGAAAGATTTTGCAATCAGATCGAAATTCTGGAAGAAGTTGTACTTTTCTAGAAGCATGGTACTTCATAAATATTAAAGAGGCTGGATCGATTCCAACAGAATATTCAGTATTAAGGGTATACGGGACAGAGAAATTTTCAAATTTCGCAAAAACATTTTATTTCATAAAATTTTTTTCTGTTTTTTACTGCTTAAAATGACATTTAAATCATTTTTCTATCTGAATTAGAACAAAAAATATTAATTTTTTCGTTTTGGTTTGTTTTCAAAATCTAGGTTTCAAACAATAGCTGTCACGGAAAGGACTTCTTTAAAAATGCGTTTTTCTTCATGATAGATTTTTTTTTCACCATTTCCCGTATTTAAATTCTTATAACTCGAGAACCGTTAAAGTTAAAGGGTTCAAACTTGGAACATATCTTTTTCAAGTGTTTTACTTTAATTTTGATTCAGCATGTTTGATAAAAATGTTTACTTTTGAAAATATGTTTTTTTATAAAACTGCACCACTTTTTTTTTTATTTGTTCGTTAAATATTTTTAATTTTTTTTTATAAATTAATATTTCTAAAAATGCCGAATCAAAATTATAACTTATATATTTCTGTTTATTTAAAAGAAAAAAAAATTGAAATTCTATAAATAATATTTCGAGTTATAAGTACTTTAAATTATCCCACATTTTTAATAAATTTTAAATATATATTTTTTTAATTATGTGAAGTTTTATCATGTGATTTTGTTTACAAATGATAAGGTTAACCATCACAAACAAATTCGGAATTTTAACTCAATAAATAAAAATTATTTTAAAATGTGTCCCGGACCCTCCTTAATATAACTGCAACTTTCAGCTTTTAATATTACTTTCTGTGATTAGATTTTTTTTTAACTTTTATGACTTTTAAGATAAATTTGGTGATGAGTTAGTCTACGGAATCCGAAATGTCCTCTAAAAAATTGTTAGTGATTTTAACATTCTATATAATTGCAATAAATTTTCTCTATTCTCAATGACCTTGTACATTTAAAACGTTAATAGCAGTGTTTTCTACATACTTCTACATTCAATTTCTTCTTTTTAATGTTTTTACTAATCGTTTTTCATTAGCCCATAGTCTATCGAAGCCTAATGTGCCCACAGGTTCTTTATATACGTACGTATCTACGTACGTATATATGTACATAACGCGATAACTCTTGATAGAAATATCCGATATGCTTCAAAATTTGAAAATAGGTTCATTCTAAAACGTACTTCTGTGATAAGTTTTTGGGTTTAATGATTAATTATAAAGGTGAGGAACGGGAGGATAATCCCCTTTTAATTTAGATCAATGAGTTTGTCATGCAAAATTATCCGATTTGCTTAAAATTTCGTATACTGGTTTTGATAAGGCGCTTCACTGTTTATATTTGCAGTTCCGTGGGTTAGTATAAAGGGGGGGGGGGACGAGTGCTAATCGCACTTAATAAGATAAACTTGCTTTCTGTGCAGAATTACCCGATTTGCTTTAAATTTAGGGCACCGGTTTGTTCTGATAAGGAGCTTCCCTAATTAGATTTGGAGGTTCATTGTTTAAGTATGTAACATATATATGTAATTTCTACTATTTAATTTACAGATATGATGAATAGTATGTTTATATGACGATACTTATTTATATATTAGGTATCACTTATAATACCATATTGTTTACTAATATAACGTTTTCTTAAGCAGTAAATCGATTTAATACTAATCATTGCATTATTTATTTTGCGTTGAATTTCGATAAAATTTTATAATAATAATTAAATCTTGAATTCCATACAACATTTAACTTGCATTTATGAAAATTTAACTAATGTCTATATTTAACATAATTAAATTATCTTTTATATTGCATATTATATCATCATCGCACTTTTATTATAAAACAAGCCATTTTCTAAAGAGAATTCGATATAAAACTTTCCATTACAAGGTTATATTTTTCGGGTTTCTATGTATAAACTCGTCTAATCTAGAAAACGTCTCTTTATTGAAAAAATGCTATGGAGATTGACATCCCTTTTATCTCATTAACGTAGTAGATACCAGTAACGGGAAAGTCTGTAAGGAGACATAAAATGATACGCAATTAATAACAGATTGGTTATCGAAAATAAAAAAAGATTTTAAAAGTCTGTGAAAGAATAATATTTTTTTCATGGGATAAATATAATTGGATATGGTAAGCAATTCATGGATTACACTTTACTTGATTATACCTAATATCACCTTCAAGTGTATAATTTTATTTTCAGTTTAGAATAAAGAGATGATTCTTCTATTTTTTATATCACACGTTCGGGTTTATTTTCAGTCCAATAATTTAAAAAAAAAAAAAAAAAAAAAAAAAAAAAAAAAAAAAAAAAACGCTTTTAGTTATTTTGGAGATGCATTGTATTCAAAGTCAATTATTTCTAAATAACATGCAGTTATTTAAAACTCACATGCATTTTTTCAAAAATTGTTTGTTGTGTATTACTTAGTAACTATTTTACCATTCGTTTGTTGCATTTAGTTTTATATATCAGTTTTTATCATCTTTACATATATATATGAATCGATAATTCTTGAAAAGAACTAAATTCATATATCGCCATTTCTCTTTTAAAGACGGTTTCAATGTTTTTTAATCTGTTTCTTAAAGAAAAGTTCCTACTTATTCTGGGTACTATGTATTCATGTTTGGATATAGACCCTTAATAAACATGAAAAAAAAATTGAAATATTCTTAAAATGCGAATTGTAATTGTATGTACTTAGTTCCTTTCAACAATGAACAATTCGCATAGACACACATGTATACACACATACATAAAGTATTACATTTATTTATATATATTTATGTATAAGTGAATTTATAACCGTCTCACATTTAAACAAACTTGCCAGTGTATTCCATGCATCTTCAAACTAATTTTATTTTATCCTGAAAAAAAAATGAAAGTATAACTTTAAAAAATGTAAGAATCTCTTTATTCAAAAACGAAAAAAAATTGCGCTTAAATGTGATACTGTATAATTCAAACGTATTATATATATATTATCATTCTTTACTTTTATGCTTAGAGCCTCTTTAACTTATATGTTATTGATCAATTTTTCTTTAGCTCACATGTTACTCATCGCCACCTTTGCTACGCTTTTTTTTTAGTCGGTGGATTTAGAGAAGAGAGTCTCCCTGTTGAAGAACTAAATTAAAATCCATTAAAATTTCATGCTGGAGAGACGTATTGTTCGAAAATCGACGGTCTTTACTACGAAATTCATTTCCCTTAACAGGTGTCCAGGGTTTATAATTCAGAAAAATGCTCTGTGCTGTACTTGCGCTGTAGAATGCGGACCTAGCAGAATATGGAGAATCATGTTATACTCTCTTGGTACCTTATAGATTTGTCTACCTATCAGAAGATTATCATTAATAAATTGTTTTGCAAGTATGTGTTTTTCTGATCAAAAATCAGTCTCGTGTCGTTTTAAATGATGCATTGTTCATAAGTTGTTATAGCACCTTTCTCTGTGTGTGTACGCGTGTGTTTAATTTTAAAAGGAGGGAAAAAAAATTATCTCTTAATGTTCTTGAACTGTAAATGTATATGTTTTTTCAAATTTTCTTTCCCAAAATGAGATATTTTACAATTTGCTATCGTTTAAATATAAGAATTTTAAACAAAATGTGCAAACATTAGCTAAAAATAGCAACTGAATGACAAATTTAATTAAATGATTTTAATTAAATATCTCAAAAAACATTTCATGTACTCAGTTTATTTATTCAGTTAAAGGTAATAAGAAAATTTAAACTGTAATTGAAAAAAAAATATTCAGAACATAATTCAATTTTAGAGACAACTTTTCCATGAATTAAAATGTAATTTAATGGTTCTAAATAACGTTATTCTTTAAATTAAAAAAAAAATCAAATTCCTACTTTAAAAAAAAAAAAAAAGATGAAGAACATTTCGATAAAAATATTTTAAGTGAAATATTTATTTAATTAATTTATAGATTTTTGTTTAAAAACCAATATTTTTTTTTTCACAATGTGTTACACGTGGATTTTTTTTCCCTATGAGAATGGTTTTATTTTGTGTGTAGCATTTTTAAGTTTTCTATATTAGTTTGATTGTTACAGGTGCAAAATAAATGAAATCATTTGTAAATATTTATATTAAATGTATCTTATGAGAATTAAAATTAAACTATTCTATTTCAAATGTGTTATATTATTTATAAATGTTGATAGCAACAAATAATTTAGCTTTTATTTATAAGGAATTATCGAGTAATGTAGTATTTTTAAAGTTCAGGGTAATTGTAAAAATTAAATTTTTTATTATAGAAAGTGTTTACCTACACACATAAGTATTTTACATGTATTTATTTATTCTTAAATTACAGTGATACTGTCTCGTTTTAAAAAATTATTAAGTGCATCTTTCTCGATATAATAATTGTTTTCGATTCGTATATACCTTGTCTTGAATACATAACGCGCAGTAATGATAACGGTTTTTAGTATGTAAGAAATATAGTAAAATGAAAATAAACTAACATTTTACTTTTTTTTTTTTTTACATTAAACTATGTGTACAAACTAGAATTCTACCATTGAAATAAATAAATAAATAAATACTACGACTACTACTATTACTACTACTACTAATAATAATAATAAGAAGAAGAAGAACAATTATTATTATTATTATTATTTAGTAAGAAGAAAGTTTAAAATTCCTGGGATCAAAATAGAAAAATAATAAAATATATAAGAAAATAGTTTGTTATGGATCACAGCTAATAATTTAAACAGCGTTTAAGAGCGAATAGAAACTAGAATACTTTCACTTGCAGCTGTTTCTATATGTATAACTGAAAATATTTGAAAACTACGTTTATTTAATTTCAGTTATTCAGGATATAGTATAACAATGACATAAAGTGTAAAATAATTTTCAAAATTATATTCATTTTAAAAGTTTTTTTTTTATTTATTTGTTAATAGCTGCTTTAGTAACTGAAAATTGCGCGGACATAATAAGAAAAAAATCATTAACATTTGGGTTTAATGAAAAACAACAAATAGTAAACTAATGGTTATTAAACGAATATTTAAACATGTATAATTCCTCTAGTGCTGCAAAAACATGTAAGTTTTGTGGAACGTATTTACTTTAATCACTTACAATTAAATGGAAAATCTGTTTAATGTTTTTTTTTTTTTTTTTTAAGTTTAAAAATTAAAAAAGACTGAAATATTTTTCACACGTATGTAGAATTATCTTATAAAAATTCAAAATTATTTAATATTTTAATCCTATAAAAAATATAAAAAATATTTATATAGCAGAAAATAACGTTTATGCAAGATTGATATCATTTATTGCATTTAAAGCATTGGAATTTTGATATTGAATTATTAGATTTTTTTCATAGAAATCAAAATAAAAGTTATTTGAAAAATTCAGGTGTTAAGAAAAATATCTTGCTGTATAATTGGCATTAATGATATTTAAACTGAATTGAAATAAATATATATTTGTTATTTAACTCCGTTATGATCAACCCCACAAACATTTAATAAAATGTAATTCTATAAAAGAAATCAGTAATTCAGCTGTTTTCAATCTGTAAAATCATGCATTGTGAATTGTAAAAAATATATATTATCAGATTTTTCTCATTAATTTTTCTTTCAATATATATAAAATTTTATTGCTAAAATTCAGTTTATTAAATATGTACATTTTTTTTTTTAATTACAGACATCAATAAAGTTTATACTGCATGAAAATCAGTGTTTCTTTTAAAGTACGAAATCCTTTGCAGAATTAACTATTAAAACATGTTCCAAATTTTTTAAATAACTATTATTAAATTTTTCTTATGCGGATAAATGGCTATCGATCATCATTTTAAAGACACGAAAACATACAGTAAAATAATCAAGAAATACACATAAGTAAAATTCTGTAAAAGGAACTTTGTTGAAATACAACTTTAATGGATATTGTTTCTACAATTTACTTAGCTGACTGTTGCAAATGTTTTAGCTGAACCCCAAAAGACCGGAATGCGAGTTTTAAATTTAATTCTTTTTTAAAAGATTAATGTAAACGTTTGTTAAGTTCTTGGGAATTTAACAGTTTTATTAAATAGGTAAAGTTTCTTGTGGCATTTTTAAATGTGTTCTATACTGAAATGCATAAATCATTGAAAAAGTATATAATATATTTTTATAAAAATTAAAAATCTGAATTATATTTTTAAGCTAATCAAATGTCTAGATACGTATGTAAAATTTTCTTCAGTATAACTAATAACTTTATATGCTTGTAAGTTTTAAAATTCATATATATATTACGATATATAAGACTTAATACAGATCTCAATAACTGAAAAACGGCACATTTTTAATTTCTTACTCTATATTAGTATTTTCATGAAAAAAAGAAACTGCTTACAGCATTTTGACACCATTTTAATTGTTTTTGTATTTTGACCATCTATATTTTAAAGAATTATAGAACTGATATATTTCCAAGACATACTTGATATATAGGATAGATGGCCATAGTTTTTAAAGATTGAAATAAAAAATCTTAGAATGCAAATACAAGAAATGTTTATGCATATTTGGAATCCTTATACATACACTCATCATATTTTGGTCGAAAAATAATTAAATATCGAAAACGAAAAGTCGGGAACAAAATTGAAATTAAAATGGCAGATGGCTATATCTCCTTCAAGCTGAGGAGAGATGGTCATCCAATACAAGGAATAAAAAATGAAGTTAAAATAGCAAAAAATAACATATTTCATGTAGTTAATGATAACAAACACATAGAAATTTGTAAAGATGTAATTATATCATAGAAAATCAGTGAATAAAATTTGAATAAACAAAATTTGAAATATAATTTCAATCCTTCACTTTTCGTAAAATTTTACCAGATTTTCAGCAAAGTTCTTGATAGTTTGTACATATTTCATCGAACTATTTTTGGCACCTTATGCATTATCCAGAAATCCTTTTCGGTTGTGGTATTATATTCTTCTCCATAACCAACGCAGTGATCATCATTCAATTCTAACCCCTCGGAATCTGTAGAATCTAATAATTTTGATTGTATATCACGTTCTTCACTGCTAGAAGTGTCGTGTTTTTGTTTTTCTCGCATTTATTTTAGATTTTTTCACGGTTATAAGTTTATTTATCAACTGTTTCAGTTTCTAGGATGAACGTTCCCGAAGTTTTTCAATATTTTCTGAAACAAAAGTACATTGTTAGGCCATATTATATTATTGTTATTGAAATATTTATATTAGTTAAAATTTAAATAATTATATCAAGTAATATATGTATAAACATAAAAATTATGTAATTATTTTAAAAATAATTATATTTAATTAAAATCCTCACTCCGTATAATTTTAAAATATTGATTATAGGTGGCCATCGCTCCTCGATTTGATGTGGCCATCTATCCTAAAATTGATGGACAGATTGCCACCCAATTTAAAGTATCACTCCGCCATTGTACGTCTTTGTTTTAGACTTAAAAGTAAAGATTGGATTATATACGTACCTTAAAATTCCTTATAGTTAAAAAACAAATGCAACATACGTAATGCATAACATTCAGATACCTAACTCAAAGAAAATATCTAACCACTAATTTAAATAGACAGTAAAATTACACTTTCTTTTTATAATTAAAAAGCACAGCTGTACGTATCAATGAACCCAGCAAAGAGGAAACTGCTGGCCAGCAGCGAGATAGGTGCTGGCAATGACGGAGAAGTGCTGGCTGATGGTCTACCACTGCATGACCACTAGTGGACAGTTTCAGTCAACTTTGCTGTTGGAAATCATCAGATAAAATTCTGGTGGGCATCCATTTTATCTCATGCGCTGGCCCACCACTACATGGAAGTGCACGAACTTTTATAGTATTATTGCTGGGAACCCTTACGCTAGGTGGCGCTGCGAATATCAAAGACATTGAGTATTTGAATACAAATCTGAAATGAATATCTTAACACAATTTAAGCTGTGAAGCTATTTTTTTTTTAAACTGTAAAAAATATAGCACCACTGCCACCAACAAAATAAATAAGTAAATGAATAAATAAACAAATTCTTTATTTCAACGCAAATTTTTCTCCTTAAATCTCGTTTTACTAGGTTACAAAGGATTTCGGTTTTCATAATTTACGCAGTTCAGAATCAATAATAAAAAAAGCGTATAAAATACATAGGATTTCTATACAATAGAATAATTTCTGTACGAGTTTAATGATTGGGAACGTAAATCACAAAAGAAACAAATTTGAAATAGTGTAATGAGAGCTCGAAAACTACGAGCAATCGTAGCGTACGCTGAAAGCACTTGTTCATGTCCGATCACGAAAACCAAGCAGCATCGAGCGCGGTCAGTACTTGGGAAGGTGATCACATGCAGTTCAAATATTTCTATAGACGTTTCTATTATAGACACTTCTACAGATTTTTCTATAGCTCTTGGTGAAACTAGCTTATAGAAAAAAGAGTCATAATTATATAATACTTTGTTTTTTTTATAGAATTCCATAAGAAATTTTTGTAAGGGAAAGTGCTGGGCCAGCAAAGGAATAGCAGTGGGATAGGTGCTAGCACTGCAGGAAAAGTGCCGGGTCGAAGTAATGTGATGGCATACCAATGCTGGCCTGCTGTTGGCCATCACTGATGGTCCAGCTGCATTCAGCTTGGACACTTTTCGACAGGTTTAAGTAATGACACCCTTGCACTTTACCGTTGATAGCACTGCTGGCTGCCATCTTTTTTCCAGCTGATGGCCCACTGTTTCTTTCTTTGCTGGGAATGAATATGAACACGTTGAACTATTTCCTACGAAAAAGTTTATGCTGCACTCTAGGATATAGTTTTTGAAAGATTTAGACTGGCCATCTATCCTAGAATTACCTTATAGTTTTTCTAAAGAATAATTCAATTGTGATAATTGTTAACGATAGTTCCAACAGTCGTCTCATAAACAACATAAGAAATACTTTCACAACTTTAAGAATAATGAGGAAATTGATATTATTAGAATGATATAATTTTCAACAGATCTACTTTGATTGTTGAATATTATTAGAAAAATACGATAAATGCGAAAAATGGCAACCATCCTGAGATATAAACTTAAATGGTGGCAACAATTTATATGGTTGTCATGTTACTCTGACTTGATAGCAATTCTTTTGATCATTTTATATTTCACACAATGAAAGTTAGTATGTTGAACACGCATCTAAAATAGTGTAAATAACAAATAGAAGACTAGCTAAAAGTAAGAAAGCCCCTGTACTTTTGACTGTAAACGTGATCTGTAGCTTCTAAAAGTTTTTTCTTCCCATTTATTATCTCTCGGATAAAATATGACCGTTTTTTCTACGTAATTAATGATTTATGTAATAAAGTATTTAATCTTCATGTCCATTTACTAATAAAATAATCTCAGTTTACAGTTAGCAATTTTGATATCATTATATGCAAACTTTCATGAGTTTATACCTTTCTGATCAATATTTTCCACTGTATTTAAAATACTGCTTGAATTTTAACCGTAATATTTAAAAACTACATTTTTCTAATCCTCAAATGTTTTAACAATATATAAGCAATTCATTAAAAATGCGGAATAACTTTAAGAAAATTATTTCATTCCCACAACACAGTGATTTGTACTGTTACAACAGTTTTAGAATGCCCAAAATATTGTGTATACAGTTTAACCAAGTAATGTTACAATTTTTTTAACTAATATTTATTTATTAAATTTGAAAATATTTCTGCGGAAACATTTAAAATAATGCGTTCCCTAATAAATTTATTTCGTTTTAAATTAATTGTTTATCTCTATTTCATACTTTAAATAAATAATATACAGGTACATAAACATCTTTGTTCCTCTCTTTATGTCTAACCGTTTCTATATAATCTGAAAAGATTATATGTCTTCATGCTCAGCTTGCAGAATTTTCGCACTAATTTATTGCCTGTTCTTTGAATTGGAATGGCCCGACTTCTTAGACTTTTCTAGATGAATGACGGCGAATAACTTTAATGTTAAGTCCAGCCATTCATGACAAAGGAATAATACTGTGTGTTCAAAGGAAAAATAATATCATTCAAAAGGTACATAACGTCATAGGAAGGTATTTATTTACAATAAAAATAAAAGATGTATGCATCACAAAAGTGTACATTGAAAAATTAGATTCGTTTCAAAATACAATTTCAAAAATATGAGGAAAATAATAAACTTAAATTATCTAAAGGGTGTTTACAATTTAATGGTAAACGTAGATACCATAAAAACGTTTACAGGAAACATTCTATGGAAATACTTTTGAATATATCTCATACATTTGAAGTACCGGGTGATCTAGAAGTTCCGGGAAATGTTAATAATCAGTTAACTATATACAATAGAAAGATGCGGTTGTCACAGAATTGCTTAGAAACATGTGAGATTTGTTTTTAATTTTAAAAAAAATGTTATTTAGTTATACTTTTTGCCAATAGGTGGCACCGAATTTGATAATATAGTTTTGCTATGGCATAATACAGCGAATTGAGTTTTGGCATGGTGTTCAACCTCGATTACGACTGCAATAGATGTCTGGGATCTCCCGCTTCTTTGACGATTTTCCAGTGAGCCCATTTCCTCAAACCTTTTTATCATAACCTTTAGATTTGTAATAGAATTTCGGTCCTTTTCCAGTTTGAACTTCACGCATTGTACGATAACAAAGCAAAGCTAAACTTGCCAATTCATTCTTTTTGTAAAAGAGCTTTGTCACGCAAAGAAAGCATAACTAAACTTACCAGTTACACATCAAATTTTGTACCAAAATTGCTTTTAAATGCATTTTCTTTAAACTTCGAAAACGCTTTTGAACATAAACGATCCTTAAAACAAAATCTGATCAATTTCTTAGGAAAAACGTTGCGAAATGAACTCATCTGCTTATATAACACATGGTGCAGATACTACCGATGTACAGCAGCGCCATCTGTTGCTAAAAAAATAACTATTTATTTAAAAAATATTCATTATAAACAAAAATCCCACATGTTTCTGAGTATATATGTGAAAAATGCACCCTCCTATTGTACATAGTTTTTTAATTATTAACATTTCAAAACTCCCGGAACTTCTAGATCACCCGGTATATTAAGGCGTATTATTTGGCAGTAAAATTGACATTTGATCACAATAGATTTTATCAGCGATACAGAAGAATGTGATTTGGTTCTCAATCAAATATAAAACAGAAGCACGACTTAAACATTTATTAATTGGTATATTTGTAATTACTTAAGAAATTATCTTTTAGTTCTGCTTAACCTCCTGTGTTAACCTGAAAGCCTGAAAGACATGTTGAAGACAATTCAAAGGATTTTATGTAACAAATATATCACTGAATATTGTTTTAAACATCTTATTATTTTGTGGTCTCTAAACATGATTGAAGGTAATTGAGAAATCTAACAATTACTTACCAGACTAACATTTTTAATTTTACTAAAGTTGCTATTTAAATCTTCTTATTTATTGCATGCAAAAATTAATTACAAAACAGCCAGACTTCTACAAATAACAGTAAAATTTTAATGCTATTGTCAAAATTATATATTATAAGTTCTGATGTCAGAAGCACATATCGAATTTAATATGAATGTTTATAATGAAAAAATACATTTCACAGGAAATTTCAGTAAATCTGGATTATAAAACAAGGTCAATGTTGGACAGTTCTAAACACAATTACATAAATGCATTTCAAACTTCTTTTTTTACTTTGATAACTGTAAAAGCAAATCAGTTATCTTCTGTTTAAAATACTTATAAAAATGCATATTCTTTGAAATATATTAGGATTCCGTCTTTTATAAATTTATAGTGATGGAAGGAAAGTTCACTTTCAAGTATTTATGAAATGAGATTAAATTAGATATTACATATAATGGTAAGATTTGGTATAGTATAGGGGTAATATTTAATAAATGTAGAAGAGTATAAATGCGCGGTTTAGAGAAAGGAATTGAGAAACATATTTACTTTTAAGATTAATTAGTTTAACAGGAGATAATAATTAAGTAAATTTAAATAATGCTGTAAAACATTCAGAATCATAAATCAAATATAGAAAATTTAAAACATGAAACTTGGAATAAACTGAACCGGACAAGTTTATTGATGTAAAAACATACGTGTGACAATAGCAAATAATACAAATGACATATTAAACATATAAAATACCATTAAGACTTTTGACTTATAAATAATACACAAAATGGCATTTGTAGATCTTGCAGTGATGCATTATGCATATGCTTGGAGGAGTGGCCACTCTAGGACTGTTTCTCACATGTGATCATTTTTAGGAACATTCTTTAAATCTCACAACATCTTAATTATTAGTCACCACTTGGACGCTTGGATTCTAGATTTTGGACTCTTTTTACTTGGATTATCGATATTTTCATTTTTATTTGCTTAATTTTAATAAATTCTCCACTTCATACAAACTAAATAAATCACGATGGGCATCATATTTTTCACTTTAGTGCACATCAATGCAACTTATATAATTATTAAGCACACTGTAAGGGGACAATGATCGAGCACTGTAAAATTTGTCACTAAAATGTTTGAATCTTGAACATTACTTTAGAGGGAAAATAAACTGATGACAGAAAACTATGGGTACTTTATCTTCCTTAAGACAACAGACGACACTATAAAGGTTGCTAGTTGGCATAATTGGACATAATCTAACGACTTCATTCTGTTTATCGATAAGATGTCTGCATATTTAAGTAATTAAATCTGAACAAAACATTTAAAAAATGCTCTCAACTTCATCAAAAATGAGAAGATATATCTTTTAACTCTGGAATCAACGCAAAAGAAGATCTCTTTCAAGTTCAACTGCTTGAGGACTCCACATACTTATTTTAACGCTAATTTCCAAAAAAGAATGGAGGTTCTTAATTAGTAGTCCTTTTCCTCAAGGGTGAGGCGAGCATATTCACAATGCCTACTCTGTTTAGATTCGATACGTATATTTCTCAGTATATTTTTTGGTATAAAATTTTGAATATTCTGATACACTTATGAAGCCGATCGCTATCTCACAGAAGCATGGAATTTAATCAGTTCGGGGTCAAGCGTCCTATTAAAGGAACACGTATTTTTATTGAGTATTATTTTGTCATTACAATTAGTTTTGCAACTATCTCCGAGTAGTAATGATAGTGTCCTAATTCTACCAATATTATGAATGTGAAAGTATGAAAATATTTGGTTGACAGCGTCAAAACGGATGATTAAATGCTTTTGTATGCATTATCCAGTACATTAATGTTCTTCCCCCGTGCAAAATATTTACTTTAGTAACAATAGAAAATACACATTTTATTTGTTTATAATACATAAAATAAAAGTGATAAAAATAAAACCAAAATAATGCAAAAGAGTAATATTCCATTCAGTTTGAAAACAGAAGATATGTAACTTCAATCGCATACAAAATTGATTCATTATGTATATATAAAGCAATTACCTAATAAGCAATACACAATATAGACAATACTCACACACAATAATTCATGCGATGAATCATACAGATTAACACTGCATTATTGGCTGGTAATAATTATCAAATGATCTGATTTCAAGATGTATTCAGAGTGTATTGCAATAAAATATAATGGTGTAACCACCGTCTTCGATAAATCAGTAATTTACTGTTAACTTCTGTTCATTCAAATCATCCTCAAAATCGCAAATCTCACTTACAGCTTACGTCAACAAAACCAAAATTCAAATTCTATTAAGGAAAGAAAACTTTCTGAAAACATAAAAATTAAACTAATTTCTTTCTAATAAAAATTTCGATAGAAAGAATCTGTGAAACAAAAAGAGGATTGCATTCAAGAATTAGCAAAGATACGGATTTTTAAAATAGAATAAATATAGATCGAATCTTTATACCTAAGTAAAACTCAATGAAGTTATTTTTAAGGATTAATAATTAAAACTACTTTTGATATAAATGTAATGATATCTTAACTTTTTCACATATTTAAATGCAATTACATCTGAATATGAATTAAAGAAAATATAGGGCATTCAAAATTAGACGTTTAATAAAATCTAAAATTAATAAAATCTAAAATCGAATCTAAAATTTCATATTTATTATTCGAAAAAAAAAAAATAGTGATTATACTAAAGAAATTTTCAAATTTTTGTATTAGCTAAATGCAGCTTTGTATTAAAAATATAAAAATGCTTTTAATTGAAAACAACACATTATTATCATATAATAAAATAAATTCATACAATAGAAGTGTAGTGCTTTGAAAAGATACATTTCACTACAAATGCCAATCAAGATCAAAACCAAAGCAGCTGCTCACATAAGTTTGGCAATATACGTCACAGCTGGATGGCATACTCAGATGGAATTATACATGCTTCGATTAAAATGGATTGTTGTACTCTTGTGAATCAAACTTAGTCTTTAATAAAAATTCTTGTATAATAAGTGTTACATTTGGATTTAATTACTGTAATATTATAAAAATCAGGTATGTGGTCAGTATTTATTTCATGATGATGAAGTTTGGAACGTAAAGATTCTTATTTGAATGCATGCTTATGTTTTTCTAAACAAATTTTGCATGATCACCATTTTAAATTAAGTAAGTTAAAATGGTGATCATTAATTATCAAAAAGCAATAAAAATTACTCGTGAATGAAATGGATATTTTAAAGCTTCAATTTTTTTTGCCAGTTGTTCCAGACAAAATGCAACGATCATTAAATTCATTACTGATAGATTACATTTCAAAACCTTTTTTCTTTACACAAATATTTAACACTTTGAGAACATGTATTATTTCTGTTTAGAAAACTTTTTTTAAACTGTTCCATTCAGAGCACTAACTTTTTTGCTAACTGCTTTCTTAAATCCTATTTTTCTTGCAATATGAAAAAAAAGCTATTTAATGTACAGTCTACATTTTTTAAACGTTAGATGCATAAAATGGAACAATCCCAAACAACAGTTGGAAAAAAAAGAAACTTCATTCCAAAACAAATATAGATTAAAAAAACAAAATGGTGTTTGATTTTTCAAAAAGATACTCATTAAAACGGCCCATTCTGTGCGTATTCTTAAAGTTTTTGTTTAATCAAAAACAACTCGCTCTTTTAATATTTTTAAAACTGTTTTTTATTGTAATCGTTGAAATTTATTTTATTATTTAGATTTCTCATAATGAAAGTCAATTTTTATTTCTTTTTAAATTTGACACAATTAAGTTTTAAATTAATATGGATTATTTATATACATTTTGAATTAAAAACCTTTAATGAAAATAAATAAGAGACTTCCATAGGACACCATTTAATGTTATACTTATAGTCCCAGAATATATATTTATTATTTTCTATTATAATCGAAGGGTCATTGCTGTTAATGCTGTCTTAATGTTTTTTTTTCAAACTTCACGTAATTCGGTCTTTAGAAAGAGAGATTTCTCACCAATCTATATAAGCAGCTTAGAAAACAAACGTGACGAACTGTTATGTTCTTCACTGTGTGCATTTAAAAAATTGCAATAATTGGATGCATTAGATGAATTACATCTGTTTTTATAAGGAAATAGATAAATGCTTTTTTATATTAAAAAATGTGCATAAATATTGAAAAAAAAAATGCTTTATGTGTATGAAAAAGAGAATAGGTTGCCAGAAAATATGCATGAAAACTTTCCTTCTCATGCCAATGTCATTTTCTCTAACTCGCCAATTTTCCTATAACAAACAAGTACGAACTAAAGTCTAATAAGAATAAATAATTTCAAAATGCTTTATATAAAGACCATTATATCTGTCGTTTTGAAGAATATCTTCGAAATTATATTTTAAATCTGTATACAAAATGCCAATATTAAACAACCTGTTCCTTCTAAATAAATTTAGCATTAATTTAAATTTTTTAAACTATTTTGTTTTCAGTTTGAGCCGAAAAGAATAGCTTTTTTATAAATAATTTCGTAATTTTAATAAAAAAAATTTCGAACGTCAAAATAATAAGTTGTACCGATGTAAAAATTAAACATGTATATTTCCTCAAAAGATCTCACTATGATTTAAAAAAAGTTTTTTAAAAACTTTAAAATTACGACAGCCATTTGAAAAATAAAATAATTTTAATAAATACTGTGTGATGTAAAACTAAACGTTTCATGCTAATGAAGACAAAGAAATTACTTCGATATATTATTTTTATGTTCTATTATAAGAATTATCTTTTTTAAACTATACGCGATTTTATATTTGCGAATATTATTTTTTAAACAATTGCATGTTTAGGAAAAAATGTTCAATCTTGTTAATATTTTTAATTTGAGAATCCAGGTGAATACTTCTCGACTTGCTAAAACTGATATTGAATCTTTCTCAAACATTCATCTTTTAAATTAATCTTGTGATAAAAAAAACTTTCAGGAATGGAAAATTATATAAAGAATACGCTTAGTTTTAAAATATGAATTTGCTGCGAGGTATGGGAATGTGCATGTTTCATTTCGAACAAATGTAATATTCGTTTGAAATGTCTGTTTTTATAATTTTAAGCAAGATAATTAAAACCTTTCCAACGATAGCATTTCCCAGTATTTGTTTTTTGTCATCTGTCATGTACCGGTCTTAATTATATTTATTGAATCATGATCAACTACGGCTTCTTTTTTGCTTATTTTTCTGATAAAAAATACTGCGAAAGTACAATTAATTCATTTCGGCCAACAATTAGAATGTGCAGATACCGAGGAACTCGACTTCGAATTATGTTTGCTGCTTAATTGTAATAATGTATTTTTTCGCTCAATTTTTAAAATTACCCGAATTCATTGGATTTTCTTAGAATATGAAGATAACAAAATACAGTATTTCTATAGCTAATGAAATGCCTACTTAGAATTATCAAACTATAGACTTAGAAAATTCCAATTAAACATATTTTTAACGTGAATTTAAATAGGAAATTTAACGAAGTTATAATTTTATGAATGAATACATAAAGTTCTTATTTCATTAAGTTTTTAATTTAATTGCTTATTTCTAAATTGCTACCCAAATGACTGACGTTTTACTGTACTTTTAAAATTGTCGTCTTGAAAATTTTTTAATATAAATTTACGAAAGATTTAAACAAACAAGAGGTCTTTCAACTTTCAAACGGCAGTAGTAATAAACACCTGAAAGAGAATTCTAAACATGTAAAATCAATATCTTTCTAAAGCTATACGAATAAAAGCCGTAATAAGCTTTTCGGTTTTTATTTAGATTATTGATTAAATGTATTTCGAAAAGGCGTTATCTCATTTTTTCACGCTCAATTTTATAGGAAATAACATGCAGGCTTTAAATTCAATTTTAAAATATTCCATTGACATTTTTTTCTTTAGATGTATTTTTAGTTATTAAGATTGATGCATAAAGATATTCAATTAAATTTTTTCCTTCATTTTATTTGAAACTTTAATTTAATTATATCTTGCAAAAATGTTTTTTTAACCTAAAATGTCGATATAATTGAAAATTTTCAAAAATATTAATATGTTTTTTGAATTACAAAAAAAGTTAGACGGTTCTTTTATAAACTAAAAACTAAAATATAAATAAAAGTATGCGGAATTCAAATTGAAAAGTTTGAAATTCCCCCCAAAAATAAATTTTGATAAAAAAAACTATGTTTATTTGAGTATTTCACTTCTATGAAGTATTTTAGTCAAGCATAGTACTTCAAGTATTTCAGATCATGTAAAGTTTAGTGTATAAGTATGAAATAGAATATTAAAAAAGGATATAAGTATCTTAGTTCTATTTCTTAGGTGTAATTAAACTTTACTATATACAGACTTCCCTTAACAAAAACTTCTGACAAGCAATAATTTTATGAGATTTTAGTTATACAACGATTTAGATATTTATGAAAACATACATTATGTATGTTATCAAATTTTGTACTATCTCTGTGTAATATTGCTGAAAAAATACTAAATCAAGTAAAATAATAAATTTTTGAATTGAAATCAAAGTAGTAATTTCATCAAGAATAGCATTTTGTGCAACTAGTAAAAGTAAATCTCCTAAATATTATATATTTTTAAAATATCTTGTTTTATTTTATTTTAAATATGAAAATAAATCGCTATAATATTAATAAGAATTAATAACACTAATCGTCATAAAATTCAACGCTGTTCACGAGTTCTTTAGAGCATTGAATTATTAGGCCTGTATTACTCTCTAGAAGAAAAATATAGGTACTAAAGCACAACTATGCATTTTAAAGAAAAATGAAAATTTTATTAATTTAATATGCTTTCATTAATTGATATCCAGAAATATACGTCTATAATACATCGCATTTACTATTAAAACATTTAAAATCAATAGTCTTAGTTAAATTAAAGAATGATTTGTGACAGCTGAAATGTAGTCAAAAACCATAATTAATCACACAAGCTTATAAAAAACAAATAACAAAGTTTATTTCAGAAAATAATATAGGAAGTCTCCAGGAATAGATATGAAATTAAGGCGTAAAATCGAGCTAATAAATGTAGTTTAGTTTCTATTCTATTTTTCAAAGAAATTTCTTAAACAAAGATAAATCCAACAACTAGAGCAGTAATATTTCTCAATACAAGTTGTAAATTGTATATATATATATATATATATATATATATACACTATTTAAAACATATAAAAATAAATTAACTCTTCCTACATATATGAATATAAAATATTTTCGCACTCTAACTAATTTTATAATGTACAATAACTATATCTTACAAGATAATATTATTTATCTACAAATAGAAGCAACCCGCAAGGCGGATCTGCATCCAGTTTGATGTCTGATTTATATTTATATCAATATGAACGTAATTTCTGTGATGGTAAGCAGCAGTTGTGATTGATACTGTTATTATACTGAGAGAATACAGATCTGTAATAATGAAAAGACCATGGCAAATCTATCAAAGATTGTACAGTTGTAAATTACATTATAGTTGACAAAAATTTTATTTACTATTATTTATTAATTGTTTTGATATATTATTATTATACAAGGTTATTATAAGATTATTTATTTATTTATTATTGTTATAATTTATTATTTATTTTTATTAGTATTTAATATTATTAGTGCAACAAAGTCTGTGATATAAAATTTAAGCGAGCAAAAACTCTTATGAACTCTACAAATCCATATTTCAGTACGGACTAAAAATCACTAGAGGACATATAATTTAGTGAATATACTCAATAAATATGGTATAGTTTTGAAAATTGTGTCACTGTTGCTAACTAAAGAACTGATATTAATATTGCTGTACAGCAGTTTCCACTAAGACGCGAATTTTTTTTAATTTTTAATTATAATTTTTTTCTTCCTTTCAAAATGAAATTAAAGCTTTGACCAACGCAATTTGGTGGCCAAGTGACGGAATCATTTTAAAGATGGTTGTAAAACAAAGAAACAAAAATTGTAAAACGAGTATCTGCTTTCACTCAATGATCTCGCAGGTCATCGGGACCTACTAGTTCATTCATTTTTTAGAGGGGAGGGATTTGTTACATTATTAGATCTACTTCCGCGATTTCCTTATCTTATTCTAAATTACTAACTTATATTCACCAAATCCTTATCCTTAAATAATCTCTTTCGTTAACTCTGTTAAATTCCCTTTAATTTAATGTCTCACTTGTCTTAATCGCTTAAATATTACGCTTTTAGTATTCTTAAATTAAATGTTCCATTCCCGCGCTTTTTTCTTTCGAGATTATTCTTTTAGCTCCCATTTTTTACTTTCCCGCGCATTTCTGATGTTATCCTTTTATCCTCTAAATTCATCCGCTAGTTCTGTTCGCACACTTTATATGACGTGACATTCTTAATTATTCATTGGTTGAGAGCGCGATCTACGTCATATTTGTATCCTTACACGTGAGGAACAAAAAGTTGATACTCGCTGTGTTTCAGCAGATTTGAGTCGTATTCCAGTTTTCATCCATCCCCTGGTCACCGTCCTGTTATTCGATTATCTGGAACTTTGTTTAAACCTAATTACTACTACGGAGCGATGGCTAATTATCTTGGTGGAAACTGCACTTTTTGCAAGATATTCTAATAAAGTGCTTAGCTGTTATTATGAGTTGTTTCAATTTCTTCTGGGGAAACTTCACGGAACGATGCATTCCATTGTTTTCACTCGACAACTGCTTTTAAACAATTCGTTCTATTAATATAACAGATTCGAATTATCTGTTCTGACCACTTCTTTTACGTCATTATCGCTGGATGAGATCCTCAGCTATTATCGTGACAGCCTGTACTGCAATTTCAACGATAAAGCCAATCCAATGTTGCTAGAATGCAACACACACACACACATATATATATATATACTAGCTGATCCGACCGGTGTTATCCGGAGCCCGCGATGAATGACCCTTAAATTAATCTGAAAAATGTATGATTTTATAACTTTAACTCCATTTTATACAACTTTATCTTTTAAAGGAAAAGATATTGAATTCAAAGCATACGGTTATGAGGTATTTCGTTTTATGCGTAATTTCATTTTCGGTGTCTATTCGCATTGAAAGCGAGCGAGATCTTGACGAAGCGCTCAGGGTTTTACTGATTTCATGAAAATATACACAGATTTTATGTGGTAAAAAAATATTTCTGCCCGTCCCAACGTTTCAAAATTTTTGTAGGTGATGTAAATTTGATCTATTGGTTGCTCTACAAACATTGTGATAAAATACGGAGGTTTAGTTACTTTTAGCGTAGAAAAAATATCCCCTCCGTTGACGAGAAAGTCCATGAGTTCGCCAGTATATTTGAAGATGTTAAAATTCACATTTCTTAAATCCGATTGCACCGCCGATTAAAAGAAGCTTTCAGCTTTAAGCATATATTTTTGGTTTACCGGTACCAGAAAAATTGCGCCTTGAAAGAGCGTTAAAATAAAAGATAAAAGCGTTTTTTGGAAAAACGACACATTAAATTTTTTTTAAGGATAAATGCATTATATATTTTTTAATTAATTGCGACATTTGTGACGTAAGGGTACGATTTTTCAGAATATATTTCCCGCTTTTTAAATTTACTAAGTGATTTGGTCGATGTAAGTTAATAAACAGGGACAAAATACCCCGAAATTCCTTTTTGTCGATCTTGATTTTCAACCGATGCGTCAATAAGACTTCTGCACTCGCATCAGCACTTTTTCCTACTCGCAAGGCCCAAGATGCGCTATTAATGAGAGTGGGTTGCGATTTTTAAATTATAACTCAATTAATTGTTAGAAATGTAACATTCTGAGTCTCAGGTGCGCCAGGAGACTATTTGGTATAACCTCACAAACATTTTCAGCATCGAACGTGCTGTTGGTTTTACTTGCCATCGCACACAGTCATAAACACAGTTCCACAGATAGAGCAAAACTTTCTTTTATTACATTGAAACCCCAAAGAAGGTCAATGTGTTTTATATTGATTTATTCATGATCTTTTTGCTAACTAACGGAAATACTACAACCACTCGTTTTATGCGCTGCTATAGAATATATTTCAATAATTTAAACCCTATAGCAGCAAAATTACATCTTTGAACGATATAGAGAATATTTTCAGAAATAGAGAAAGCTTCCCAAATTATAGGGCAAACTACGGAGAACCACTAATTATCATATATGGTGACTGTACAAGCGACAACATAAAAAAATTCAACATCTACATAGTAAATAATTATATGATATTGTTTATTACAAAACTATATATAAAAATAAACTTCATATAAAAATGTATGATATTGTTTATTACAAAACTAGTACATTTTCATTACTTGAAGACTAGGGGAAATATCATACACACTTTTTGAAAAATCGAGGTATGATTATTATACAAATTGAAACGTCTATAAGTTACACATAGAAATAAATTGAGAAACGGTATTGGTGCATTTTAAGAGGTACAGTTTTAGTGACACAAAACCATATTTTAAAAAGCTCAAATACATTTTTTCATATCCAAAAGAAAATATATCAATTGAATAAAATAAAGCAATAGCATAAAGTACAGTCAGCCAAAAAAAAAAAAAAAAAAAGAACATACCAAACATTTAACCCTTAAATGCCTGATTTTTCAAAAATCATTTTAATAATGTTTTTCGGCTTCCATTTTTTAAACAAATCATGAGAAAAATACTTTAAAAAATCATATTTTGTTTTAAGTATGGTTAACGGCCGAAAAACAGTTTGTTACTAATCGGCAATACTGGTCTTTAATTAAAAAAATAATTTTATCTGATAAAATTCTATAATATTAAACACACAAGAATTTTCAGAACTATCATAAGAAATAAATTTTACTTGCTCGCGGCAGAACAAAATAGGGTATTTCGCAGGCTTAAAAACAAAACAAAAAGAACATGTAGCAATATTTGAAAAAATAAATCTATCTTTATTCTTAAACAGCAGAAGTGTTGCCATCTACATATTGAAAATCTATTTAATAAGATTTTCGGAATGTATTTTATTGGCAACTTTAGGCATTATAGCTTAATTGTTTTCGACTAGTATTTTGGAAGCCTAAATTGGATATGTTGCCGAAATTCAACACCCGGCATTTAAGGGTTAAATGAATAAATTTGGCCAGTAAAAAAAAAAAAAAAATATATATATATATATATATATATACACTCGACTAGAAATAATATCTTCTTTTAATTTAGTTTGAAAAGATATAAACTCAGGGTATTGTCTTCTTACCGAAATGGATATATTTTCAATAATGAAACCTAATCTGGAGATCATTTTTTTAAATATTTCGTGAAAGAATGCCCTAGAATAGTAAACGAGAAGTCAATTAGTCAAATAATTTATAATTTATCAACGTTTAAAATTTGGATCTCCTATGTTAAAAAAGCATTTAGAGTTCCATTTTATTGTCATCAGTAACCTTCACAAAACAGATTACAATAAGGTACTTGTACCCAATATGGACACCCCTAATATCTTTAAAAGTAGCAATTTTGATCTAGAGATGGCGCTACATGTCCCCGAAGAAAAGCAGTTCGAAAGATAATTAAGCCTGGAAAGTGCAAAAAAGTGCGCTATTCGCCATTTGGAAGGAAACTTGTTGTTTGCTGGTGTGCTGATCGTAATTACAGGTAAGTTTAAATTCTTATTAGATATGGCAAAATTACTTTAAATATTAAAAATTGGAGTGTTTTAAAAAGCTGATAAAACATATTTTCGATTGCTATTGCATATATTGCTTTAAAATGTTTTCTTTGTTTGTTTTTTACAAGATTTAGTAAAACTATGCCCGATTCCCAATATGGACACCTTATGTCCACATTGGAAATACAGCAAGTGAATCTTCAGGTTCACAAATTTCTAAAATATCTGTTTAATGCCATCTGAACAATCGTTCAAGGAACCCCCTCCAAGAAAAAATCCTCCACAAAGCCCTTGCAGAAAAATTAAAAGAAGCCTCCCCTCAGTAGGGTATCTGTTTGCGAAATCGCAGGAGCCAGCGGTATGACTTACTCAACAAAGGAGAGCTGGTACTGCTTCTTATACAGTATTGATGCTGTTGAAGACATGCGGCTATGCATCACATGCGGCATATATGTCCATGAGGGCTCTGTGGGACTTACCGCCCATGATGAAGAAGTTTTTATTTGTCCATCCTATTAGGACTGAGTAATAACAGATGTAAATTCTGCAGACAGATGCAATAAAGCTAAGCAAAACCAACTATATTATTTTATAATATTTTGTAGTAACTGAGCTGCTTTGCAGGGGTCTTCGAAGAGCCACAACTGAAAATGACACCCCACCCCCCTTATAAAGTGCATGTTCTGAAGAGTTTACGGTACCCCCCGCCCCGCAGTACTTTAAGATATATTCATTTCATCCCCTCTCCTCTAATAGCCCTTGGAAGAGTGGCTCTTCCATATTCACACCGAATATGGAACTACACCCTGTGTAGTTCCTGTGTAGGTGGTTCCTTATATGGACACTTGTAAACATTTTTTTGTTTTTATCATTAAAATTAAACCAGAATAATTACAAGCTCGCTAATTTTAATAATGATAGTCAACAGTCTAGGGATAGTGGTCGTATAGTCCTATGACATGTACACGGGTGTGAAAAAAATCAATTTTCCTTAGGATGTCCATATTGGGTAGCTTATTAAGCATAACTCAAGAACTACTTGGCGTAGCCAACACTAATTTTGGATTCGCATAATTGAAGTTTCTGGAGCCGTATTTATGTTTATACATGAATAAGTTACAAATCAAAAATCGATATCTAGAAGACTCAAGTATGGTATTTGAAAATACAGCTCATTAAACTCATTTTCTATTAAACTTCATAAACTATCCGTATTAAAATTTGTTTTTCAAAAATACAGATTATGTAAAATTTAATGTTTCAAATTTCAAACCTTCATAAAACTTTAACTACTTTACCGTATGACTTCCCGATGGCTAAATTGTGGTACAAGTTTTACAAACATTCAAATATGAAGTGAAAATTATGTAACCCGAGAGTAGTCGCGTCTTTTTTTAGAACGCTAGTAGTCGCGCTCGGTCTATTTGCCGCCGTTCCCGTTTGGCCGAAAAAACAGAGGAAAATTGTCAGTGTTACTAGAAGATCGAAAACGGCGAAAATAAGGGAGAAATATCGCTTGAATGCGAAAAGATAAACGTTATAGCAATTAGCACGCATTTACGTTAAGTATATATTTGGTTAACATTTAAATAAATATTTTAATAACTTTTTTTTTTTCAAAATTTGTAAAAATGATAAAAATTATTATAAAAACTGACAAAATTTGTAAAGATTCAATGAATAACAAATTAAAACAAATTTTCAGTTATAAATTTAAAATCGTAATACATATTTTTCGAAAGGACAGCAGCGTAGTCAGGTTGGTTTTAACGGTGGGCCGGCACTAGGAGCCAATAGAAGTTGGAAAAATAGATTTCTAATATATTTTTCTTACCATATCTATACAGATAATAAAAAAAGGAGATAAAATAACTACTAATTTGAAATTATTAATATAACAACAGTAGCTACATTTTATTTCATTATTTTTTTTTTCTTTTCGTTGAGTCGTTTTTGTGTGTGCAACTTTAGAGATTTGATAATTCAATACTTTTTCTCAAATGAAAATATATGAAACAAATGAAAATATATGCATGAAATAAATGAAACAAATAAAAATATACGGAGATATTTCAGGGTGAAGCAGAGTTCTTTTTTCATCCTTCTTGGTATGAGCTTCGTATATATGCAGTAAATAATAAGTAATAATTTATTAAAAATAAATATTTTATTTCTATAAATTTCCACCGTGGATTTTAACTTTTTTTTTTTTTCAAAATTTATTAAACTGATAAAAATTGTTACCGTATTTTATGGAAGAAACGCCGCGGCGTTTACGAGTTTGAAACTTAATTTTTTTGCCAAGTGCGGCCTTTATACCATGTGCGGCGTTTACGTTTTTTTTTTTTTTTTTTTGCATGCACGTAAAATTGGGATAAAGTAAAAATCCCTTAAGACTATTCTCAAGTCCCTTGCTCAACAACGCGAAAATTTCTGACTTTGCCGATAATGAAAACTGTGACATTTCCGATGATGATACCAAATCATGCAGGTGGACAAAGGAAATTTACAACTCTTCCACTCAGAATTTGAGGGCTTCGAATAGAAACTAAAAAGGGACTAAAGTGAATGCGACGTAAAAAGCGTCATAAAAAGAGTGCTAAGTTGCGCCGACCAATTATAAAATTCTGGAGCGCCTAAGGAGAGAGGTCCGCGTCCTGCACTCTGGATGAATTTAATTCCAGTTGACGTCTCCTTAATTTAAAAATTACATAAAAATATTTAAAATCTGATTTAAATAAAATTTTAGAATATTAAGTTATTAAAAATGAGGCACCCTACTCTGTTCAGAATACTTTCATTAAAGTTAGGCCAATGCGACATTTTTGACAAAAGTAGAGTTCCCACAGGTGCGGCGTTTACGACGGGTGCGGCGATTACGATATTTTAAAGCTTACTCAGACCAAATTTGAGGAGTGCGGCGCTTACGAAGGGTGCGGCGTTTCTTCCATAAAATACGGTATATAAACTGACTGAATTTGTAAAGATACAATCAATAACAAATTAAAACAAATTTTCAGTTATAAATTTGAAATCGTAATTCATATTTTTTGAAAGGACAGCACTAGGAGCTAATTGAAGTTGAAAAAATACATTTCTAATATATTTTTCTTACCATATCTATACATATAATAAAAAAAAGGAGAAAATATAACTACTAATTTAAAATTATTAATGTAACAGCAGTAGCTACTTTTATTTCATTACCTTTTTTTCTTTTCGTTGAGTCATTTTTCTGTGTGCAACTTTAGAGATTTGATAATTAAATACTTTTTCTCAAATGAAAATATATGAACCAAATGAAAATATATTCATGAAAATAAATGAAATAAAAGAAAATATATTCATGAAAATAAATGAAATAAACGAAAATATACGGACTTATTTCAGGGTGGAGCAGCGTTCTTTTTTCACCCTTCCGGGTACGAGCTTCGTATATATGAAGTAAATAATAAGTAATAATTTATTAAAATTAAATATTTTATTTGTAAAATTTTCCACTGTGGATTTTAAACTTATTTCTTTTTCTTTCTTTTCTTTTTTTTTCTTTTTTTTTTTTTTTTTTCAAAATTTGTAAAAATGATAAAAATTATTATATAAAATGACTGAATTTGTAAAGATACAATGAATAACAAATTAAAACAAATTTTCAGTTATAAATTTGAAATCGTGATACATATTTTTTGAAAGGACAGCAGCGCTGTCAGTTTGGTTTTGATGATGGTCCGGCTGGAGGAGCCAATTGAAATTGAAAAAATACATTTCTAAGATTTTTTCCTTACCATATCTATACAGTTAATAAAAAAAAAGAAGATAAAATAATCATTTCTCTGAAATTATTAATATAAAAGCAGTAGCTACTTTTCATTTCTTTTTTTTTTTTTTTTTTTTTTTTTTTTTGGTTCGTTGATTCGTTTTTGTATGTGCAACTTCAGAGATTTGATAATTCAGTACTTTTTCTTAAACGAAAATATATGAACGAAATGAAAATATATGAATGAAAATAAATGAAAAAAATGAAAATATACAGAGTTATCTCAGGATGGGGCAGCGTTCTTTTTTCACCCTTCTGGGGACGAGCTTCGTATATATCAAGTAAATAATAAATAATAATTTATTAAAATTAAATATTTTATTTGTATAAATTTTTACTGTGGATTTTAATCCCACTTACGGATAAATAATTTTAAAGAACCGAACTGGCAAAAAGTCCTTTTTGATTGTACTGCTTCATTTAATTAAAATAAATATACATTTGTGTATATCAATTCATGCTATGAATAATTCACTAAAAACTTTTTCTTACAATACATAGCAAAATAATAAAAACACCAATATAGCAAATTTTCTCTTAAATTATAAGCATGCAGCAATCGCTTAATTTAAATGAACATATGTATAACATGTACATATTAAACCCTAATTTAGAAAATCAGTTTGGCAGAACAAAACACGTCAATATTAATTTTGTTAATGTTTCAGCACTAGGCACCAATCAGAGTTATAAAGATACAATCATTTAATTAAAATAAATATTAAATTGTAATTTCTTGATAATATTTATTAAAGTATAATTAGATTTGAATGAATTTTTCCTTTTAGAATGAAAAACATTACTTATGAAAAATAGTTTGTACAACTGAACACCAACAAAGTTAATTTTGTTAGGCCCCGGTACTAGGCGATCTTTGAATTTGAATAAAAAAAGAGTTGCTGCGGCGCTCTTAAAAAACTACATTTTCATTTACAGTAAACATTTTAAAAATAGATTAATTTTAGAAAAGTACTTACCCTATTCTTTTAATTGTAGTACAAACATTAGCTGAATTATCCATAAAATATTTTTATTTGCATACATTCTAATCTACATTAGAAAATTCGTATTGTTTAGCACATGCCACACACAACTGATACGCATGCTCTTTGCAGATATACAGACTACAGTTTTGACAAAATTGTTTTGTTTTTCGATTTTGCTTTGATGTGCAAAAACTACATCTTTCAACTTTGGGAGATCGGACAACTTCATTTTCTGGTTCCCCACAAAATTCTCTTATCTTTCTTTTCAAAGGGTTTGGCAATGATGTTGTTTGTTTTCTCTCATTTATATGTTCCCTTATTAGATCAAAAGCAAGTTCTTTCAAAAAATAGCGACGAACAACCTTTTTCCCCGTATTTTTCTGAAAAATAATTTGAGAATTTATTCCCGCAATATTCATCAGCGAAAAAAACAAAGTAAGCGGCCATCTATTACTTTTTCTTGCGACTGAATAGGACCCTTTCATCTCATCTACTACGTCAACGCCTCCTTTTGTAACATTATATTGCTTTATAATGTCTGGCTTCATTTGTTGTGAATCATCTGTCGTTGTGTCATGATGCATTGTTGAGATAAGTAATACGGATGCATTTTTTTTTTTTTTGGCACGTAAGATACTAACGTTATGTCTTCGTAAAATCCAAAAGTACTTGATAAAACTTCTCTACTTTTAGAGGTAAAAAAATCTTTGGGTATTTATTTTTTATTTTTTCTCAGTGTCCCAATCATTGTAAGGTTGTTATCCTCTAAAAGTGATTTTGCTAAAGGGACTGACGTGAACCAGTTATCCATTGTAATATTTCTTCCGGTTCCTGATATTTGCGTTATAAGACGTTTTACTACATCAGATGGTGAATTACTCAAAACAAAGGCTCCATTTGGTTGCTGACCAGCATAAATTTCTAATTTCGAAACATAAAAGTTAATAGCATCAACCAATGAATATATTTTAATGCCATATTTTGCTGGTTTCGATTTCATATAGACACGAAATGAACAGCGACCGCGAAATTGTTCCAGCATTTCATCGATCGTCACGTATTCACTCAAAGTAAAATGCTTTTCAAAAGCGCTATTAATTTCGGAAAATACTTCCCTGATCGGAGCTAACTTATCCGACGCACGTCTTCCGTTTCTGCTGTTCTTATCATTAAATCGTAGGCACTTCAATAGAAATCGAAATCTTCGTAAACACATTGTTGTTTTAAAAACATCGGCGCCTGTGCCATCATCGCTCCATAAATCCGTTAAGTTTTGGTGAGATGATTTCATAACACCAGCAATATAAAGCAAACCCAATACTGCTTTTAGTTCCGTTAGGGAAGTTAACTTACAGTCCCTTTCTCTTGAAAAATTAGGTTGCTGAGTTTTTATATATATATTTGTATAGTTCACAATTTTCAGCAGAACGCAATCATTAAAAAATAGTTTCCAGGCATCGAAAACTGTCAATGCATCTTTTGCACTGTCGCGCACTCCTGATGTTTCACAAACAATACTGTGTTGTCGCCGTCGTACATTTGTTCTTGGTGGATTCTTTTCCCATTTTGTTATATTATCTTTACCAATAAAAAAATTGGACGGCGATATTGAACATTCAGTTTCTATATCTTCATTTTCATATTCTTCATTATCAGTTTCCTCATCTTCGTTTTGAATTAAATTATTATCTTCCTCCGATGAACTGGCTTCATCACTAATGTAATCCTCTTCCAAATTATCAAAAAGTTTTAGAGTTTCTTGAATAGTTAAAAACTTTTTACGAGACATAATTAAAATAATCAAAAAAAGTGCAAAATATCAGAATGAGAAAAAAGAGGGAGAGGGAGCAAACGGAAGAGACTCCACGATCCCTTCTTCCGCCTTCCAGGAAATTCGGGGGGATGGGAATGAAGAATGGGAAGGGAGAAAAAAAAACAACTAACGTTGGTGATTGCGCGCCGGTCA
Source organism: Maratus speciosus (assembly GCA_963932465.1). Taxonomy (NCBI): domain Eukaryota; kingdom Metazoa; phylum Arthropoda; class Arachnida; order Araneae; family Salticidae; genus Maratus; species Maratus speciosus. Next base: position 66,602,514 of record OZ010789.1, read on the forward strand.
TTCAGACCGAATTTAATTTTAGAATGCAATAAAATCCTGACAAAATGCAGGAATGACTTGTAATTTCTGTAAACAGAAGGTCGAACAGTGAAGGTCAGCTAGGCGGCATTCCACCATTATAACTTTAAGGGGAGATGGGTTATAGGAAGAATTACGAATTTTGGCGGGGAAAAGACCAACGCGCAACTAATAACGGGGTAACCGCATTTAAAATTTATTAGAAAAATTTTATTTTTCAGCAATTACAGATCAATTTAAAATTTAAAGTTTCAAACTTTAGATCTTCACACATCTTTAATTACTTCACCGAATAATTTCCCGATGGCTAATTTAAGGTTAAAGTTTTACAAACATTCAAATATGAAGTCAGAAGTATGTATCCGTACTGGAAATTTCTTACTTTGGGTATAATTTCTATATGAAGACGACTTCCTAAGGTTATTTTTTAACCAACATTAAAAATATCAACATTTTTAGTCAAATGTTTATTCTTGATTTTCTTTTTGACAATTTGGCGGTAAAAAGTATACGATGCTTTTTATCAGATTGTATAGTAAAATATTAGAACATTTTTATTCAAACTTTAAACTAATTTCCAAGCATTATGTAGTTGTTAAAGATTACAAAATATTTATCCCTGGAAAGTAAGGATATTCGTTTTAAAATTAAAAGTGTATACCAAGTAACGTCCATTAAACTAATATTTAGATTGTTATTTTGTATATTATTAGAAAGTAAATTGGCATTAAATTTAGAAGAGAAATCAACATTTTTTAGGCAATTTTTAAATACAAAAATCCGTAAAATTAACCTTAATCTAACATGTGGAAACTTTAAACAAGAATTTGTATCGAGGCATATTAAAAAAATTCATTGCCTGATTAAATTTGAATAATAACTTAAATTACATATTACTTACTTCAAAGTTTTGTTTAGAATCTGCTACAGGAATCTGCTACAGGAATCTGCTTTAGGATCTGCTTCGGATTATCAAAATTACAAGATAAATGAAGCACTTCTCAATTTCAAGCTTTTATGATTACCTTAAATAAACAACAAAAACTTTTTGCAGGTATTTTTTCGGTTTGGTATTAGATAATCTTGTATAATGTGTAAATATTTGTTAAAAAATAATAGTTCACTTATACTGATAAACACACATGTGCAATAAATTTAAAAGAAGCCAAAGAATGCTTAAAAAATTTTAAAATTCTTAACAATAAACTGTTTAGAAAGAAAGTACCTTGAAAATAATCTAAAAATTACAATGAAAAGTAGTATGTTAGTAAGTTACATATGATTTTTATATGGCATTAAACTGTTTTTATATCTAACATTAAATGCGTGAATTTTAATTATCTGTTACATTCTGTTTTTATAACAGTGAGTTTAAAGTTTTCGAAGGATTTATATGAGCCATAAAATCCTTGGAAAACAAAAAAATATAATGTGTATAAAAATACATAAAAAGAATGCGATAATAAAACGTTTTTTCTGTCCAACTGAGGTCTCAGATAAATTTAACCTAATAAACAAAAACTAATTTACAGCTCTGTAATATTTTAAAATACTGATATAACTTCTTCAGTTCCGAAGCTAAAATAATAATACAAATGCTTATTCATTGATTTTTTCCGAACGAAATGACATCATAAATGAGATAAAAATATCATTTCTGAAATTTATCCTCTAAGCATTTAAAAATTTAGGTCCAAAATATGGATCTAAAACTGCAAACCCTTTAAAAATATCAATTTAATAGTCATTAATCTAAATTAAAGCAATCACAAATTTAAGAGTTTTAAACAAGTCAATATCTACAAATCCTCAAAATTGTTTATTGAAAAGGATTTAAGTTAAATACTTATGAAAATTTCACACTTTCTTGGTCATACTGTCTTTTCGGCCTTTTTAGGCATTTTGCAAATTCAGATGAAAATAATATTTTCTTTATGTGAGAATCATCTTAGTTGCTGCCATTTATTCATTTTCTTTGAACGCAAAAAACATTCAGTTATTAAGAAGAGATGTGAAAATGTAAAAAAATCGGACATTTTAGTAAAAAAAAAAAAGAACAGTATTCTCCGTGTGGGGAGCCAGGGACCGAAGAGGTTAAGGTTAGTATTCTATGTGAACTGGTGTTACTCATTACTTATGTCCTTAATTTTTAAATAGTATTTACGGTATATTTCATGAGTGGTAAATGTGAGTTAAAAGAGATTTAGTAGCGTAGCGTATTATACGCAGGTTTGAAATATTTTTCATTTTTCATTTTAATGTTCATTTCAAATAATATAAAAAAAAACACATATTCTTATACTTTTTTGGTCCTATAGTTAAACGAAGACTATTAAATGTAAAGTCGATAGTAGATATACATTGGATAGACATACACATTTGTAACAGGTATTGACGGCATTATGGATTAGGTAATTTCATGTATTTTTTCTAATAATAATATTTCTAATAATTTAAATTCTTTTATAAATAATATATTTCATTCGTTTACGACTTAAATGAATACTAAATATTTTTGTGCATGTCTATATCTTCAGTTTGAAATTAAAAGTTACTTAAATTTGAAAATTTAAGATAATTAAAAATTTCCAAGTGCCCTTTGGGAATAACAAGAAGTATTACCTTGTATTTATCGCTGAATGCTATTTCATCAATTCTGAAAAGCAACCGATAAATACGACGATGAACCATCGGTGAATAATAACAGTTAAAAATGTAAATGATTACAAGACGTAAATCGACTGAAACCATTTAGTTTCAGGCAAAAATATGGAAATGGTTTGCGTATAGCGAACTATTGAAATGTTAATTTGACTATGTTTAAGTTATGATGAAAATGTAACATTTGCAGATTTGTAAACCCCTATCATCTTTGCCTAATTTTATAAGTAAGTCTCTTTAATATTCTGTAACTGTTTTGTATTGTATATAATATATCGAGGAAACAGGCCTAGAATAAAGGGGAATAAATGGTCTTTAAAATACATACAGTTATGTGTAAGGTGTGGTAATAAAAAATATTTGAGCAACAAAAAGGTTTCTAAAAGTTGAATATGTCTTTCCGAAAAATACAGATTGCATTATTTGGATTAGAAAACCATAGTTAATAATTATCAAACAAAATATTAAATTTTAGATTGATCAGTTAGAATGGTTTGCTAAACTAAAAAGGTTAATTGTAAAAACATTGTTTGTTATAATGTTTTTTTTTTAAGGTTTTATGGTGAATAATATGGCACTGTATTTTGTTCTTCTTGTTTTTGTTGTTTATTTGTGTGTAACACTCTTTCTTCACATAGCAAAACGAATGGAATAAATGTATTATGAATTTTCTTTAAACTTTTCAATTAAACGCAAACAGAAATGTATATTTCTTGCGATATATATATATTTTTACATACTTTTTAAGAAATTCTTTTTAAATTTTCTGTTATATTTTATTTTTTTTTAATTAATTCAAATTTTATTAACCAAAATTTTGACATATTAATATGTTCAACATTAAAAGTATAGTTTTCTACAAAATATTTCTCGACTTGAAAATGCTAGTGTTAAATATTTATCAAACATTTATATATGAAATTAATCTTATAATAAAAATAGTGTAGGGGATTTATTTAAAATATACACATTGTTTGAGAAAAAGAATACTCTGAATTTAATCAAAATGAATATTTACTATAAATATTCGTAAATAGATTTTAACAGAATAAAATGGAAATAATAAAAATAAAATGTTTATCTTTTTAAGTTCTAACAAATACAACATTCATTTGGTATCTTTTTTATTTAGTAGTGACATATAAAACTGTTTAAGGATAACATTCTCGAACATCCTATTCATCAAATTGTAGCAATATCGTAATTTCTTTTCTTGCATTGTAATTGTTAACAATGCAATTGTTAACTTTTTAAGTTCAAACAAATATAACATTCGTTTAATATATTTTTCTAAATAGTGATAATTTAAATATGTTTAACGATAACATTCTCAAGCATATTTCTTTTCATCAATTTTCAGCATTATCGTAATTTCGTTACTTACACCGAAATTATTAACAATGCTTCAATGTATATTTCCCATATTAGTCCAGTTTAAATTTATAAAATATAGTTAAACTCTTAGGATTTCTATAGAATATGATAGAAAATATACAGCATGTCTGCAACTAATGAAATGCGAACTTATAATTATTGAAACACAATTTAAACGTATTTTTAGCGTGGATTTTAATAGAAAATTTAAGGAAAGTATTTTCTTGAGAATGGAATACATAAAGAATCGGAAAGTCTAAAGTTTTCTGTTCTATTAAAGTTTTATTCTTCAAAATTTTTCAATATAAATTTAACAGGATATCTAAACAAACAAGGCCTCATCGAACTTTCAAATGCTAAACATCTAAAATCTATATCTTTCATAATCTGTACGATTAAAAGTAGAAGCTTTTCGATTATTCTATAGATTGTTGACTAAACATATTTCGAAATGCGTTATCTGGTTTTTTCACACCGAATTTAATGGGAAATAACATGTGGCTTTTAAATTCAATTTTAAGATATTCCATTAAATTTATTTTCTTTAAATGTATTTTTAGATATTAGGATTGATACGTAAAGAAATTCAATTATTTTTTTCGTTCATTTTATTCGATACTTGAATTTAATTATTTTTCGCAGAAATGTCCTTTACACTGAAATATTGAATTTATTGGGTTTTCTTTTTAAATATTAATATTATTTGTTGGATTGAAACGAGAAATGTTTTTCAGAAATTCTAAAACAAAGAGTTAGAGAATTGTATGCGAAATTCAAATTGAAACTTTTTGAAATTTGTAAAAAGTTAAATTTCCATTTGGGAGAAGTCACAAGAGTTTATCTGTTTGGAGATTTACTTAGATTAACCTAGTTATGGGGGCATAAATTGGTTGATTTATCTAGAGTTCTAATTAATGTTCAGTTATAAACTTAAACCAAAACAAAAAACGTAACTTTACTTAAATTATACTTAAATTAAAAACTTAAATTTACATAGGATATTTAGAGTTATGACATGAATAGATTTACTTAAATTATTACCTGTAAATAAATGTTTAAGAGGTTGTTTGCTATAAAAAACTAAAATAAAAACGTAATTAATAATATTTCAAATGATTTAAATAGTTCTGAAAATAACTAGCTTAATTTTAACTAAAATAAAACGAATTACAATCTTTATCAACCTTAAAATAAAAAAAAGGATAGAGAGAAATGAGAGAAAATGTTTCATGGTTTAATTTCCGTATCCACAAATATGAGGGTAATTGCATAAGCTCTAGAAATGTTATTCAGGATTAATTTCTGGCACGAACGCAAAAATGAGATGGTTGCGAAACTTACTTATTCGAATTGCAAGAACTTTGATGATAATTTTCCTGTGCTATATATATATTTTCTTTCTTTCCACTAAAGTCAAAATTCATTTTATTTTGTAGTGACAGATGTGATTTTTTTCTTTATTTTATTTGAGGTAAATATAAAAATGCAAGTGTTTGAAAACAAGTCATTGATAGAGATGATAGAGATTCATTGATAGAGATTAAATTTATACAACTTATAAAGAATTAATATGATTCAAGATTAATATTATTGGATATTGTTGATGCTAGTATGGAATGTTTACTGTGATATGATATTAATGTATTATGAATTTCTGAATATATTATTATTATTATTATCATTTGTTATAAAACAGATGTTTTTTAAATTATAAATTAAAGTTTAAAGTTATAGAAAGTTAATATATTAAAGTTTAAGATTGTTTAAGATGTATGTTTGTCATTCGATATGGATCGAATTGAATTAAGGTATTAACTAGGCATAAGTTGAAGGATTGGTGATGGATAATTACACCCTAGAATGAACTATGAGGAAACTACACCTCGTACTGTCCATATTTGAGGAATTATTGTTCATTACTTGATTGCTATTAACAGGAGTTGCCGAACAGTATTTACTTCTAGAATGACCAATGGGGAGAAATTACACCTCATTCTGTGTATATTGTAGGTCAGTGGTCTTCACTAATTCATAAAGCTGCTTAAGTTAAAATTCTAAGAGGAATTAAAATAAAGAAAAGTTGCGAGTCTTTATGTTTTGATTATTGGTGTTTTATCTGAAATTTTAATCCAATGGCATAACTAGTCTAAGATGGTCTGAATACTTAAATAAGATAAAAGTATTAACTGAATACTTTATTTAAAAGAAACACAGATTATTTATTTCTTTATTTTAAACATTAAAGGGCTAAACAATGCTCAATAAGACAGAAGTAAAAATATTTGTATAGTTGTTATAGATTGATATTGTTATTAGATATATTATTTATTCATATTATTGTTGTTGTTATTATTTATCATTGTTATTATTATAACTGCTAGAATTTTTATTGCAACAAATATTGTGATTACAAGGGGCTCTGCGGCTGAATGGTCAAAGCACCAGTCACCTAATCGTTTGTGCGTAAGAGTTTGTGGGTTCGATTCCCACTGGTTCCATTGGACACACACTTTGTGTGGAACTCCCAGGGTGTATTTATCTTGTTTTGTAATATTTCCTTGTGCTATGTTGTCTCCGACTTATAAGCGGGCTCTCATGTCAAGCACACAAGTCGTATGTTTGTTATTCAATAAATAAATAAATAAATAAATTGTGATTACAAAAACTGAGATACATAAAGAACGAGTAATTGTGATTTGTTAACCAAATTTATGAAATACCATGAATGATGAGAGACCTAGGTCGAGAATTGAGGAAATAACTAATTATCAACCAAACGAACCATTTATTCGATTTGAGAATAGTTTGTACATTTACATTGAGGTAAAGTAAAACATAACGTTTACAAGTACGGTTTATTTTTAAATTTTAATATTAATTATTTTGTCATTTGATATATTATTTATTCATATTATTGTTGTTATTATAATTTATTTATTGTTGCTATTATTATTTATTGTTAGAATTTTTATTGTAACAAATATTGTGATTACAAAAATTAAGGAACCATAAACTCTTATTCAACAATGATGGACTTAAAAATTCAGTATGGACTTAAATTTCACTTGAGAACTCCAATTGCTGATCAATTGATATTGATTATCGATATATCGACAATGTTGTGTTACTGTTGCAATCTAATTAACTTATCTTAATATTGGTATATTATATTATTAACAGAAAGAAAAATTTTATGCTAAACAATATCAAGAATTACTGTAATTTATAATTCTTGAAGGCAGTAAAAAAATTAAAGCCGTTCTCACATGGTCGCGATTCTTTAATTATTCTTCGAAAATAAAATTATTTTGGCTAAAAAGAATTCAGAGCTTAGAAAATTATAAATGACAACCAGGTAACGGTATTGAAATCCGAGTAGCTGATTTTCTCCCAAAGAGCTTGTAAGTCAGTAATACATACTAGTTCATTCTTTTTTTGAGGGGAGGCATTTGTTACAATATTAGATCTATCTTCTCGATTTTCCTGATCTCTTAATAATCTAGTTTTATTTCATTTTAAATGAAACTAAATTCAATAATAAATATTAAAAATAATTATTAAAAAGTTTCGTCGTAAAATAAAACCTTTTACACGAGTTTATTAGAGTATTGAATTATAAGGTTTATATTACTATATAACAGAAAAGAACTAATCCAAAACTATAAATTTTTAAAAACTTAACATTTCATTATTTTAATGTGCATTATTTCAATTTATATCGAGTAATAGGTTTCATGATACATCATATTTTTAACAATGGGTTTAAAATCAGTATTCTTAATTAAATTAAACCATATGTTGTTACAGATGGTATGCAATTAGAGACCAACAAGAATCACACAAGCTTATATAAAACGAAAAAGAAAATTTATTTAGCAAGATAGAAAATTGCCACTTATGAAAATGTATAACATTAGAGACAAAAACAGAGAGACAAGCTAGATTAAATGTCTCCTTACTTGCTTCACTGAAATTGTGGATTGAACAGCATTATAAAAATGCAAAAACCAGATGTGAAATTTAATTTTTATTTCAAAAGCGGCATAAATTTAATTAATTTCTTCACTACATGTAGAGTTTAACAATTGGGATGATTTTATATTAAATTTGACATTACATTTGGTATTTGAGAATTTTAACATTTTGTACATAAAATTAACAAACGTATCATTTTGTCAAATATGTTTTGTAAACATGGCATTTATATTTCTGCAAAGCACACAAGTTTTATTTAAGAAAATTTAAAAATAAATATTAAAGTAAGTGAGATAAATATCTCTTTACGAACTTTCTTCTATATCCATTAAAAAATATATTTACATTTATTAATTATAATTATAATTTTTTATAATTATTTATAATTATTACCATAACATATAATTATTTATAATTACAAAAAATAAATAAAGTTTATCCTGCCAAATACAAAACACAAATTAGGCATTTTAATCATCAAGTTTTGGCATAAATAATGGTACTAGCCATTTGGCGAAACGAAATGTTTTATTTCAATTTAAATTAAAAAGAAATAACTTCATGGCTTATCTTCATGCTAATATTTTTTAAAATTCTAAAATTTTCAATATGAACATCTAATCCTGATGTCATATTTGGCTGTTTAAGAAAATTTTACACAAGTATACCACATTAGATGACACTCGGTTAAATAGTTCAGGAATTATGAAGGTTTAAATCAGTTGGTATTGTCGAAACAGATTGCAATGTAGATAGTTTTCAAAGTAGAACTCAAGAACTACTTGGTGTCACGAGCTCTTATTTTGAATTGGTACACTTGAAGTTTTTCGAGATCAAATTCTGTTAAAAGATGTATAGTATACAATTAGTAATTGTTTCAAAAATTAATTTCCTATATATATATATACATATATATATAATTAATAAAAAATGATAATGCTCTCTATAATATTTATTCTGTCCTTTCCTGAAACCATTCAATTAATATATTATTAGCCGCTAAATCAATTTCTATTTCTGCACAAATTAGCACTTCAAATAGTTTTAACCAAAAAGAGATATAAGTCATAGTATGACGGCCTAGAATCTTAAGTGTGGACACGTGTTCTACACCTCGGCACTCAACCGTTCGGATGCAATTGGTAATTGTTTCAAAAATTAATTTCCTATATATATATATATAATTAATAAAAATGATAATGCTCTCTATAATATTTATTCTGTCCTTTCCTGAAACCATTCAATTAATATATTATTAGTCGCTAAACCAATTTCTATTTCTGACCAAATTAGCACTTCAAATAGTTTTAACCAAAAAGAGATATAAGTCATAGTATGACGGCCTAGAATCTTAAGTGTAGACACGTGTTCTACACCTCGACACCCAACCGTAATTCTCGTGTACAAATTCCAATTAAAATTTCAAGTAGCGGGCAACACATTGTCATATTTATAACTTTTATGTCTAGGAGAGCATATACTAAAATTGAAGCCAGTTATCCAAGATTTATTCTCGAACATCTGTCTAATATAAAAAAACCTATAAAGATATAAATTGCAATAAAGTACTTTCTTCAAGTGTGCTTCACGTAGAAAACTACAGTCAGCCATGTACTATCTGCTCTTGCGAACAGACCGGGTTGTCTCAGCTGCTAGGAATGTTCTCGGATTATCGTCTTGTATGTCTGTGGTCTCCATTTTTGGATGTTCCTATACGCCAAATAACGTAATACACGTACAAATTGTTTGTTTTTTTAGTAATAATTATGCCAACCACAACTACAAACAGTGGCTATAACACACACACACACGCACACAAACAAATACATGTATTAGAATTAATTAATAAAACATTTCAAACAATAATCAGCATTTTATTAGACAATTTTTAAACAACAATTTTTATAAAATTAACCCTAATCTAACTAAGACCAACCTTAAAAGTAGAAAAGATTCGTAGTCGTATGAAAAGTTTCAGAACCTCATAAAGATAGAATAATAACTTAAATGAATTAATAATTCTTACTTGTAATTTTAGATTAGAAAATTAGAATCATTACGAAATTCCAAAAATGTAAAACAAATGCAATCAGTTTATATTTAAAGTTTTTATGATTGCTTTAAATAAATACAAAGCTATTTTGTATTAATATTTTTTGGTTAGATAACCTTACATCATGTGAAAATTTGTATTAAATATAATAGTTCACATGTACTGGAAAACGCAAATACCCGAAAAACGAAAAGTAGAAGAGAATGCTTAAAATAATTCAAAAGGCATAATAAGAATTACTTTAGAAAGAAAAGAAATAATTAAAAAAATAATGAGCAAGTAGATGGTTAAAAAGTTACACATACTTTTTATAGTGCCATTAAATAGTTTTTATAATTAACATTAAATGCTTGAATTTTAATTATCTGTTACATTCTTTTTTTAATAACGGCCGTTAAAATTTTTCTAACGATTCATTGGAGTCATAATATCCTTAAATAACTAAAGATAGCGGAATATTTTTAAAAATATATTAAGGGAATCATAGAATTAAACATACTTTAGGTGATTTCTTTCATACATTTAGATTAAAGAAACTGCTTTAATGTTCGGTATTAATTTCAAAAATAGGTTTAAAGATATTGTTGCATCTGAGCTGGAACTCCTTATTACTTAGGTTATTAATTTAAAAAATAGTACCGGAGTCATTTGTGTGTTAATATGATTGGTCGACTAATATAGAGTGCTACCCTCATAGCATGCATGGTCACAGTGACGTCATTGTGACGTCACTGTAAGTCACTGTGGTCACGTCACATCTGTGACCAAAATGCCACCACTCAGTGATGTCACATTGTGACTGAGATGTGAACTTCTTAGAAAACTTTAAAAAATTACAAAAAATATTAAAAACATGTTATTTACTCTAAAATATATTTTTCTGCCGGATTAACAATTTTTTTAAACCGTGGTCCAAGTTGCATCTGTGCCTCTAACAAAAACATTTTATTTTCATATAACATAAAATGTAATTAATTCATCAGCAACACAAAACGATTTCCTAATTATGAGAATTTCATATTATTAAAAAAATGTTTTAGGTAAGCAGACCTCGACTTATCTTTTATAAAGATTTTTGTAAATGATCATCTGTTATACTAGAAGTTTCTCAAAGAGTAGTCGAAACATTTCTGTCGTTTCAAACTAAAAACTTTCTATTACAGTTAAGGCTGCAGCTTTTAACCTTTTGAATCCCATAATAGCCGAAATCATCCGAGAGCTCTGAATCCCATAGTAGCCGTCTCTAGCTGAAAGGATTTTCCTTCCCCTCAAGTGGTTTGGTTGGCTGTCAAAGGGGTGGTCCCTCTCAGTGACAGATGGGGTATAGTGTTGGCATTTCCGTGCAGTACACAGACAGAGAAAAAAAAATTCAGTTTACTTGAAAACTATCATTTGTATGTCTGCATATTTCGGAATAGAAATAATTTTAACTCGCAAATTTGAAAGCCTTTTTTAGAATTCAGATATTTCATTTATTCATAAAATGAGCCTCTTCTGCAATCATCAGATGGCAATAAATGAAAGGGGTAAAAAAGATGAAATAATAAGTCAGACAATATATATTGTTTTTTAATATTACTATAATTCATTTTATACTGAAGAAGGGTCTTCTATTATGAACTCTTGAAACAGTTATATGCTAAAATAATATTAGAAATTTATTGTTTTCTTTTTCACTTAATTTTACTTATCATGTTTTCATCTCAATACCGTGGATTTTATATGCATAGCAGTGTTCTGCAATGGAGTATACTCTCTAACCTCCCCCCCCCCCCCATCTATGTGCCAGTGTTTTTTAATAACATTTTTACACAAAATTTTTTAAATACTATTTTTACACACAAATTTCTAATTATTATTTTTACACTACGAAGTATCTGATTTTGTTATTCTTCAAACCTTATCATTTTTATACGATAATAAACTGACAGAACTATATCGAAATTGAAATACTTTTCTAACATTTTCTAAAAGTTTGATTAAAAAATCGAATAAACCAACAATAATAAAATAATAATTCAATTAATTTCCTGCCTGCAACGGCTGAGAAAAAAAAGGACACACCCAAGGTCCTGATTTTCATAAAAAAAAAGTAAATACGACTCTAATCCGTAACGAAGGAAATAGCTAATAGAAAAAATAAAATAAATTTAATGAAAGAAATTTGTCCCGGACTTCTGCAGACTTTTAATTTAATGTTCTACCTATTTTGTTGTTATTAAAAAAGACAAATTTTTCTTAACCTAAAAAAATATAATATAAACACAAAAGCAAATATACAATAACTTCTTCTTATTTACCCACGATTCCAAAAAGCGTTCTTTATTTTTAAAAACCTCAAAACACAATGTATTTTCGAGATTTGTGAAGACTAATTTATTATTATTATTATTATTATTGTTATTATTATTAATATTATTATTTTGCTACTAATTTTCGAAAAGTTTAGAAATAGTTTTACAGTGTATCATTATTATTATTATTATTTTTTTTTTTCAAAGCCAAATTTCGGTTCTTAGAATGCTATCCATTCTAAGTTAACATTTTTAGCTGCGTAACTGAATTTATACATTATTTTTAATTTTATTTTTAATTTTAGGTTATGTGAACGCTTTAGTTAAAATACGTATAAGTTATGATAATTTTCATATATAGTAGTATATTTTCAAAATATAATTATTTGAAAGATATTTTTCTGGGTAATTAGGATTTAAAATTCAAAATACAGTACTAATATACTGTTTTTTAGCATCACTAAGTAAATGAAAATTTACATAGAAATGGCATAATTCTATAAACATAAAACGTGTATTTGTCTGGAATTTCCAGGGGAAGAACAAATATTCCAGGGGAAGCATTTTCGTATAGTAGTATATTTTCAAAATATAATTATTTGAAAGATATTTTTCTGGGTAATTAGGATTTAAAATTCAAAATACAGTACTAATATACTGTTTTTTAGCATCACTAAGTAAATGAAAATTTACATAGAAATGGCATAATTCTATAAACATAAAACGTGTATTTGTCTGGAATTTCCAGGGGAAGAACAAAACACGCAATAAACAAAAAGTAATCTTTGAAAAATTTCTATCCTTGTGTTTCTTTTCTTAACAGGCGTATCTGTAAATGAAGCTAGGTGATAAACGGAGGGATGTACCACCTGTCGAAATTTGACGAGAGGGAGAAAGCAGTGGGCTGTTTATTCCACCACTGATCTCGTAAAGAAGGGGGAAAAAAAGAGGAGCATTTTCGGCTATCTCTTTGGGATTCTAAGGTCATTCTGTATTTAGGAGCTTGGGATCTAAAGAGTTAATGAGCACGCAGAAAGCGTCTTCAAAGTTCAGTCATATATGCATTTCTTGCTTTATAATTTGCATTCAAGTCATTTTTTTTCCTCTTAGTGTTTCACTATTTTAAGTATTTTTTTTTTTTATTATTCTACTTCTTTCAAACGTTTAAAATAGAATTGACATTTTCCGAATATAAAATTAATGTACAAAATTTAGGCAAAGCCCACGACATAATTAATTATTCATGTTTTATTTTTTGTTTTCAAAATATATCTTTAAAAATTATTTTACAAGTTTTATTCTACAGAAAATTAATATTAAGAGAATGACAGATTGACAAAGAAAAACTCATCTCTTCTCGATAATCTTGTTGTATTTTTTAAGAAGATATTTTGTATATATTACCTGTGATACAAATTTTACTTTTAAAAACAAGGAGGGAGTCATCATTATTACCATTAAATTAATTTGTATACATTTTGAAAATTTAAGCAATGTTTTATCTAGTAAACTCTAATTATGGATAATATTATTATTATAATTTACGTAAATGAAACTTTACAATTCAATAAAACTGATAAAAATAAAAGATGAAATACAATAAAACATTTTCAAACAGGAAATTGAATTAGAGACAATTTGACAAAATTATTACTCATTTAATTTCCTTCCGAAACTGTGGTATAGAAAAACAAATAAAACCAAAAAACATCTGCTTCGAACTTCGAAACTTAAAAATCGTCTGCATCTGCACTATTTCAGTTGTTACCACTCGACCGCAGAATAACGGATAAAAGTAACAGTGAAACTTTTTAGAATAAACGCGGGACACTGGACAGTTCTGTGGACACTGGACAGCATAGATGTGTTGACACGGATTTAAAAACTGAAACAAGAACGTTCTCAGGATCCAAGTTAGTTCAGCTAACAAAATATAAACCCGAGAAAATTACGGTAGCTTTGACTTGTTGAAGATGATTCAAGTCATTGCTATCGTACTTATAATCGGATTTAATTGGTTCCCCAAAATCAAAGTATCACGTACAACGTCAATGAAATTAGGTATGTAAAAATATTATTTTCCCTGTTTGCTTTTTTTTTTTTTTTTTAATATTACAACAATTTTAGTTAGTTTCTCATTAACATGCTGTAGAACATAAATATTTCATTACATTTATTTTTTATTTTGCTGAAATATCTAAAATATTATTTTCCTTGTTTGCTTTTTTTTTTTTTTTTTAATTACAATGATTTCAGTTATCTTCTAATAAACATGTTATAGAACACAAATATTTCATTACATTTATTTTTTATTTTGTTAAAATATCTAACTTCCTTTTCAACAGCTTTGATCAGATTATTAAAATTAGTGATTTAAATTGCATTTTAATCTGGTTTATTTTCTTATTTAAATATTGGGTTAAAACCACATGGTGGCATAAATATAAAAGTACATGGACAAGTATTATCATCAATCATTAACATAATTAATAGACATTTAAAGATAATTAAATTATTTAAAATTTTTGGATGTTATTAACGTTTACCATAGCAAGACCCCTATTTGTAATGAAGTTTGTAGCATGTTATTTCATTTACAGGGACAGTCAATTGTATTCCATTACATTACGGCTTGTGGGAAAAAAATCGTTTCAAATGATTTTTAATGATTTTACACGCTTTCAAACAGAATAAAATTGATATGCATTTATGAAGCGCACTAAAATGTGCATTCCATAGAATATGCGATGCAAAGAATAGTTATTGTTCATTTACAGGGCTAAAAAAGGAATTCCAATACATAATGATATACGGGTGGAGGGAATTGTTTGCGGCGTACTTTATTTATGTTAATCTATTTGATATGTAATGAAATTGATATACGTCGTTGAGGTTTACATACTATGAATTATTTCATGTATAATACGAAGTGTATATAGCATTTACAGGGACACACAAAATATTTCAGATACTATATTGTATCCGAAGTACTGTTCATTAGCGATGATTGCTGGAAATACATTTTTAATTATGATATACACTTTTATGATTCACTACATTTATGCATAGTATATGGTGTATATATATATGCTATAATTCATATACAGGAATATACAAAAGTATTCGAAAGGGTTACTGGGTATTGCTTAAAGGAGGTTTTTAAATAAGTTATGCATTTTAACGCTGCACTGTATTTAATTTACTAAGAAATGTTTGTAGTATATAGATAAAATGATATACAGGGTCACGCAAAGAATTGGATACGTTGCCATCTATGAACTATAATTTCTGGAAATGTATTTTCAGCAGTTTTAAGAGTGTTTTAGCTTGAATAAAATTTTAACTAAATAGTGGCGTGTAATAAAGGTTCTAGGTAAACTAAAGTGTTGTACATAATTATTTAAGTATGTTTCCATATATTAGTATAAATTCCTGAAAGAGAATTTCAACCTGTTATGCGTTTCCTTGATAAACTAAATTTTTCCATTATATAGTATATATATATCAATCTACAGATCAAATACAGGACTGTTTAAAATAATTAGAAAACATATTTGGCTGTGGATGGTAGGGTGTCAACGATTTTAATCGGTTGATTTAAATCAGCGATTAAATCATGATTTTAATCAACCGATTTTTTAAAAAAAATCATTGATTAAAATCAAAAATTTTCTAAATGTTTAAAATGTCAAAAAAAAAGTATTAAAATCTAACATGAACATAATTTGAAAGTTTCTACAGGTATTTTGACTTATTAATAAACAAAAAAAGAGCTTTAAATAATTGTTTCTAAGCTTAATTCATTAGTATTGTAAAAAAATTAAAAACAGTTGAGTTTGTAAAAAGCATTGTTTTTAAGTTTTTATCCAAATTAAAACAGTTTCATTTAAAAATGATATTTAAATCTAACATAATTTGCAATGTCATAATTTCCTTTAGGTAATCAATTTATGCATTATGTTATATAAAATACACATAGCAAGTATAATTACATTTCTACAAGTAAAAGAATAAATAGTAATTAATAGCAATCTCAAGTTAAAGAAGAATGAAAGAATGACATCTGCTCAGCAGCTAAATTGTAAATGAATGCATAAGAGAAAAAGAAATAATTGGTATAAAAATGCTAAGCACAGCAAGAGCTTCTTTGGCATAGGTTGAATAAATGTTTATTATTATTATTATTATTATTATTATTATTATTTTTTGTAACTCATATATATTAAAAAATTGAACCATTGAAAGCTAATAGAGGTAATAATGCTGTTACTTAAATATTTTGAGATTTCAGATATTAGTGGCTAACTTATATTTATTCTATATGAATGGGTTTAACTCATTTTCATTTTTTTCTTTTTTCTTTTCTTTTTTTTTTTTTTTTTGGTTAGCATACACGTACATGTGTGTAAGTATAGATTTTGGTGGTTTACAGAAATTTTCCTAAATACAAATGCAAAATGAACTGCAAATAATATTTGTTAGTTTTGTTATTTGTGCTACTAACTAATGAATTTTACTTATTTGCAGTTTTTATTAATTCTGTAATTACTTATACTGCTTCTTCTAGGCCATTTTGTTTAATGGTGCCACACCATGCCCCTTTTGAAATTGGCAAAATGCACCCTGCCTTAAAAATAGAAAAAACAGGATATTATTAAAATATGTTATTTAATTGTATTTTTCAATTTGTTATTCATAAAATTATTAAAAATTAAGGACACTTTACTTATAATGCTAAAAAATATTCTTTTTTTTTTCTTACATCATTACTAAACATATTACTAATATATTTCCTCATGAAATAGTGCCCGTTTTTTGAACTAGCATCCTGTCCCTTTTTCTTTCTAAAATGAATTATTATCATTTTAATAATTAAGGCTTAAAAATGTATAATATGTTCCTAATTAGAGAGTTGATTGTTTAATAATTAATTTGAAGTAATGTTAGCAATTTAGTATAAAATGCAGTTAATAATTTTCATAAATGTTAAGTATCTCTAGTATTTATAAAGTTTTACATAATTATTACAATATTAATGTATATAACATTATTGTATAATACTACCTAATGAAACTACTAATTTGCAGTTTTTATTTCTGTAATTACAAACTAACAATTATAATTTTATTAATTAAAGTGTAAAAACATAGATTATGTTAGCAATTAGTGGTGTAATTGTTTTGGAAACCTAAAACTCATGATAGCTATTCAGTATTTGAACGCTGGGAAAAAAATCATACAAATCTGATTTAAATAAAAAAAATCTGATTTAAATAAAAAAACCGATTTTATTTATATATATATTTTTTTAATTATGATTTTTTTTACACCTTAGTGGATGGTAACTGCGTAAATCAGTTTTTAAATGTTTTACGCGTTTTCATGTTTACTTAGTTATATTATTTACGTTATTTCCCCGATGTCTTGATAAAACATTTAGGAAGAGTTGGAAAGTGTTTTATAATCTATGCCTAACGCATGATATATCTTACTTGTTGTTTCTATTTCCCAGATCAGTCTTTTCATATAAAACATACCAAATCTAATTAGCTCATATTCACAAAATACAATATATACGGGAATAAAAAATTTAAATAAATAGGGCTTATCATGTAGTTCTATAAGTAACAGTTGTATTAATGTCCGTTAGACTCCATGTTCGTATTTAAAAAAGCAATGACAAATCATAACACATTAAAAAGCTTACACATTCTTAATATTAAGCTTGAATTCAAGATCAAGCTAACTTAATAAAAAAAGATGTCAGTTAATAAGCATTGTTTTTTAAATGGAAAATTAAAAATATTTTAGAAGAATAGGACTCCAAAATAGCGATATCTTGCTAAAAAGTACGGTAAAAAGATAAAATTTTATATTTCAAACAAAACTTTACTTTAAAATTATCGTAGTTTTTATGACAAGAATCATCACAGTATTAATACTTGGACATTTTTCCAGAGAGAAACATTCGCCTTGCATACAATATTTCAAATGAAAATCAAATTTCAAATAAATTGCTTAAAAGGCGCAAAGGCCAACATAGTGAAAAATATCCACGCCGGGTCTCGATCCCGGGTCATCAGTATAGCGCACTGACATTCTACCGACTAAACCACATGGAACGATACCCAGCCTGGAAATTTTCTCCTTATTACATGTTGGCAAGGCTACAAACGCCGCACAAGATGGAATATTTATCATGAGCCACCGTCATGGGGCAAACACGAAACTTAATTAAACCAGCATCGATTAAATCTATATTAATACTTGGAAATTTTTCCAGAGAGAAACATTCGCCTTGCATACAGTATTTCAAATGAAAATCAAATTGCAAATTAAAATTGCCTTTTAAGCTATTAATTTGAAATTTGATTTTCATTTGAAATATTGTATGCAAGGCGAATGGTTCTCTCTGAAAAAATTTCCAAGTATTAATATAGTTTCAATCGATGCTGGATTTAATTAAGTTCCGTGCTTGCGCCATGTCGGTGGCTGACGATAAATATTGCATCTTGTGCTGCGTTTGTAGCCTTGCCAACATGTAATAGTGAGAAATTTTCCAGGCTGGGTATCGTTCCATGTGGTTTAGTCGGTAGAACGTAAGTGCGCTATACTGATGGCCCGGGTTCGAGTTCCAGCATGGAATCTTTTTCACTAGTTCGCCTTTGCGCCTTTTAAGCAATTAATTTGAAATTTGATTTTCATTTGAAATCATCACAGAGTTTATGACAAGTTCGTCACAAATGACACATATTTCACAAATTGGTCACAGTGTGACTTCAAAACATTGTCACTTTCGTCACAGGTTCGTCACAAAGTTAATGCCAAAATAGTCACAAATGACACACTTTTCACAAATTAGTCACACCGTGACTTCACAGAGTAGTCACAATGTGACGTCACAAACGACCTCTAAAACGGCCATAACGACCTCACATTCTAGTCACTGTGACGTCACATCCACGTCACGTGACGTCACATCGACGGTCACAAAATCACAGTGTGACTTCACAACGACGTCGCCGTGACGTCACCATGCCTTACGGGTACTTTCAGGTTCGAAAAATTTTTCATTTGATACATTTACAGTGTACTTTAAATAATAATAAAAGAATGTTTACAACAAACAAGCAGCACAAAACCCAAAACTCCGTAAAATTTGACATACCGGGGTAACTTTGTCACCTCGTGGGAAGACGGATTTACTATTATTATATACATATATTTATTCATGTGATTGATGCTCGCTTTTGTTACAGGTCTTAGGCAGAACATAAGAATAAACACTAAGTGCCTTGCATTATCGCAATTACACTGAAGAGAATGTGACAAACGCAGTGGCAGCTGTCAATAATGGAATGAGTAGAAAACTAGCTGCCGAAAACTTTCCAAATACCACGTAGTACTCTTGCCAATAAGAGCCTTCGAAGACACACCAAGTATGTGGATCGTCCGACATTAATTAACCATCATAGGTGGTTTGAAGAAGAGCAGTTGATTTCCAAGTCTTTAGGAGTCATAGTTGACTGGGGTTTTCAAGACGGTAATTAAAAAATATATTATTGGAAGGCTGTTTATATCCATATATTGACTAACAGCACTCCAGATGATGATATGATTAATTACTGGTTAGCACAAAAAAAAAACAAAGAATTGAAAAACCATATTTTTCGCAATAAATCGTTAAACAGAATCGTTCAAATCCCCATAGATGGTCTAAAGTGTGTACTTGGTTATTTTACATCGATATCTGAGGTAAGTGTGTCATACATTACTTATTGCGAACATTTAAAGTACGAGGGCTTTTCGAAAAGTAAAGATACAATGCCGCATACACACTCAAAAAAATCTTATTTGATAAAATGTTTATTACGAATTATTTGCAGCTATAAACCTTATTTTTCAACATAATTGCCGCTGTTGTCGAAGTATTTGTTTAGTCTGTGTACAAGCTTCTGTGTCCCATTCTCATGGAAGTTTGCCGCCTGTTGTCGAAAACACATTTCAACTTCAATTTTGATTTCATCATCATCGTGGAAGTTTTGCCCTACAAGGTATTTCTTCAGGTAAATGAATAAGTGGAAGTCACTGGGTGCAAGGTCTGGACTGTATGGCAAATGGATAAAATTTCCCACTTGGATTTCATCACCTGCTTTTGCATAGCGCGTGAGGAATTCGAGTGCGTAGACCATCCTCTTATTTTTGTGTTCTTCCGTTAACATTTTCGCAACCCATCTTGCACACAATTTACGGTACCATAAAGTAACAGTCACAGCTTCATAAAGAGTTGTCATAGACACTTCAGGTATGATTTTATGCAACTCTTTAATTGTGAGACGCCTATTTGCTCGAATCGCTTCCTCCGGCCTTTGAAGAAGTGCATCAGAGATCACAGATGGTCTACCTGTTCTGGGTTCGTCATGAACATTGGTCCTATCGCTAGAGAAGGTACAACACCATTTCGTTAAATTTTTTCGATTCATAATGTTCCCATAGACAGAAACAATTTCTTTGTGAATTTCCGCTGGACGCATCCATTTTGCAAGAAGAAAACGTATGACGGATCGAACTTCACATTTGGCGGGATTTTTAATTGACGCAGCCTTTCTAAGCATTTGCTACACAAAGCAGGATCACCATAGAATTAACGAATGGCTGCAAGGGAAAAGTCAAAGGTTCAAAGTTACAATCTGTGTTGCCAAGGCGCTCATTAAAACTTTTTTCTCCTATCGTCTGCGTTGTAACTTTACTTTTCCAAAAGCCCTCGTATATTTGTAGTTTGGTGACAAAGTTACCCCGAATCCAAGGTGTCACAATTATCCCAAATCCAGAATGTCACAGTTACCCCAAATCTAGGGTAACTTTTCCACCCCCTTTTTTATTTTTTTCCTTACAATATTTCTCGTATACATTTGAATCCACCTTAATGTTGAAGGGAATCGTTTGGTCGATACTATTGTATTTTTTAGAGACCCGAATTCGAAGAATAAAAAAAGTTATATACTAAAAATATGTCTGAAACGTGACAAAGTTACGGTACTCTTTCATCTTTTTTTGTCTTCTAATTAAACAAAGAATGTCAAGAATTATTTGATAATAGATATACATAAGATAGTTGTGCAAATTATTAACAGATATACATTAAACAATAGATAAAAATGTGCAAGGAATTTCACTCATCTAGTTTTACAATGAACATTTAATAGTTATGCATGTGTTTCAATTTCCAGTTTACCTTAAAAGATATTTTAATTTGAGAATTCTGATGTAATTAAAGAACTTCCAGTTACCCATTTGGGAATTACTGGAAGTATTACAATAAAATTGCCGTTGAGCACGTTACTTCATCAATTTTGAAAGGCAACCTATGGCGATGAATATTATTAGTTAAAAATGTAAGTGATTAGAAAACGCAAATCGATGGAAAAAAATTACCCTTCTGGCAACATATTGAATTGGTTTGAGCACAGAGAAGCATTCAAATGTTAATTTAACTTTGTTTCAGCCGTGATGAAAATTTAATTTCTGCAGGGTTGTCAACACTTCAACCTTGTGTACAATTTCATAAGCAATTCTCTTAAGTATTCTGCGACTGTTGAAATTGTGAATGATCTTTCTAAAAATTCTTTTATATGGAAATAAATAATAACTTGTAAACATTTTTTTTTTAATATTTAAAAAAATATTATTGATGTCAATAATAAATACATATATACAATTCAAAAGGTAAAAATAAATATATAAAGCATCTTAATTTTTAAAGGTACATATAAATATTATACAGACATACATACAATAAATACAATAAACCCAACTGGAGTGAAAAATTAGCCACAGCCAGTAATCTAACACGGGACCATAGTATACAAGTATCTTGTATACAGTTGTCCCGGGTTCAATTCCTGACTCTGGCTAATTTTTCACTCCAGTTGGGTTTATTGCATTTATTGCATGTATGTCTGTATAATAGTTAGGGGAGAGTAGCCTAATTTGGACCACTTCACTTATTTTCAGGTGTAACTCACTTAATTTTGGAATATCTGCAAAAGATAATTACACAGGGTCAATCTATTTATCTATTAACTAAATAAATATTTAGATAAATTTCTTTTTGAGAATCTGAAATTTTATTTTAATTTGAAAAATTTGTCAAAAGTGGTCCAAATTCAGCAACTGGTCGCCTAAGTTGGACCACCAGTCTCCTAAATTGGATCAAATAATATCAGGTTGTTTTAATGACTAGGGAATATTACTAATTTTATTAAAAGAAAAGTTTGCGATTAATGAAACAATAAAACAAAATAACAGAAATGAAATATAATAAAATCAAACATCTGAAAATAAGAGTAATTGTTTTAAATCATAATGTATAAGTTATCAGTAATTAAGAATAGAAATTATGGAACTAATTGTCAGTTACTTGAATATCATGTAAGGAGTGATTCAAAGCTTATACATGAATTTTGTTTATTGTTTTTGTTTTCCAGCGCACACAACATGGAACCGTATATGGCAATCTGAACACTGAGTCATTTTTGCTATTTTATTTTTCTTACAAATTAGGCAAAACCAATCCTCACTGTCTAGATTTTTCTACTTAGATCCTGAATTATCAAACTTTTTTTTTTTGCAACTGGAGTTTTCTTTACATTATGTTTGTAGTTCTTCTCTTCCATCAATTTCCTGTTAATTGCATAACGCCTATTTTTCAAAACTCGATGTTCCAATTGCTTTTGTGCTGTGAAAGCTTCCTTTTTATCTTTTTTTTTTTTCATTTCAAGGTTTAGTTTATATGGCGATGATGTTAACGCAACTGTTTTTTGGCTCCCTCTGTACTTTGATTTAACTGAATTTAGCAAGGAAAATAACATTTCTAATGTTTATTTATTTATTTATTTTTTTTTTTTTTTTGCTTTTGGGGAGGATTTGTAGCTGCAGCTTTTTTGCAGGTCAATATCTTCACAACTTACTGTCTGCTTTTTGTTTCCTATATCTTCGACAGCTTTTGCTGTCACGGGTGTCTTTTTCCCCATTTTCAACAAGGTTTGAGATTTTATGCGTTTTAATGGCAAAAAAGTACAATTGCACCCTCCAGAACTGTAAAAAGTCTTCCATCACAAATATCCTGCAGGAGGAAAATGTTTGAATTCAACTCTGTAAATCAAATATGCCGTAGGAATAAAGAATTGAAAGAAAATAAATACAATTACATACAAGATAAAAGACATTGCAAACAAAATTTATTGCATAGACGTGAAAAAATATTTTTATGTTTATATAGGCCTAAACTGTACAAAAAAAATTAATCCAGATATACAAAAAAAAATTTGCAAGTAGATAGTATTCCATTATAAAACATGAAAAAATAGTGTACAAAGCGTACCGCCCTCGAAATTCATTACTTACTTTTCAAATTTATGATCGCATATCTGGTCCAATTTAAGCAACTGAAATTGGTCCAATTACGGCAACTGCGCCATTTTTTAAAACAGTTAATTTCAAGGCTGAGAACAAAAACGAAATCAAACAAATCCGCGTGAAAAAATATGCGCAATAAACAGACGAATTAATATATGTATATGGAAACATAACAATTTACCTTAGTTTTAAAATATTCACTTACGTTTAGTAGGAAAAAATTAGATCAAAACAGCTAACTTTAGGTTCTTTTAAATTGTCTGAAAACAGCACGTGGTAGGCGGTTGCTTCTTCTAATCATGAGTGACGTCATTCTGATGAGTAGGATTTCAGCGGTAGATGGAGTCTCTTCCTGTAATTAACGGCAGAATCGCAACGGTCCAATTAAAGCGGCGTCCAAATATGGCTACTCTCCCCTATATATACCTTTAATTGTCTAATGCAGGAGTTATTTATGTGTGTATGTGTGTTTTAATATATATTGAAGAATGTGTGTTTTATTATATGTCAATTTTATTTAGAAATTATTTATAAAAAAGAGACTCTTGGATTAAATTAACCGTCCAGCCGCGGGAAACGCTATTTTTGCGTTCCAGTGGGCTACATGTTTTTTTAAAAATTTAGATTGTTTAATTCCCAACACTCTATTAAAAGCGTATAATTTGGCTTTTTCTCGCTTTATTTAATCTGTAATTAAATAAAGCGACTATTTCTACTTTAAAAATGGTGGCAATCAGGCAATCATAGTTTAAACTAGTATGTTGTAGCCATCACAAAACTTTCTTCTATCTCATACATGTCAATACTTCAAAATTCACTATCTCAGTACCAAATTAAATGGCAATCTGTGTTCATCATGAGAAATCTAAAAATATGAAATTCCGTGCATTAGTTCTTGAGGCATGACTGTTGCTGAAATCCTGTAAATCCAGCAAAATGCAGCATAGCAACGCCACCTATTGGGTTATTTACACCAGAACCTAATTATCACCAACTTATGTCCACGTCTAACTGAATATTAAGTTTGAGAAAAATTCGTGTATTAGTTCTTGAGAAAGAGGTATTGCGCAAATCATGACAAATGCAGCATAGAAGCGCCACCTGTTGAGCGATTTGCAACAACACATAATCAGCAGCAATATTAACCAAGTTATACTTAAATCTGAAGTTTCATGAAAATTCGTGCATTAGTTCTTGAGATAGAGCTATTGAGGAAATAGTTCAAAATGCAGCCCAATAGCGCCACCTATTAGACGATTTACATCAACACGTAGTCAGCATCCCCAGCTAAAAATGAACTGCAGTTTTTCTACAGAAGTGGAGTATTTTTTAGGTTTTTCTATAGTCAACTATAGATTTTCTGTAGTGCAATCTCGACTGTAAAAATACTTTAGAAATTCTGTGGCTAATGTGGCGTAATTTTGTAGTACTTTATTTCAAAAATACTCAGTGCTATTAACTTCAAAAATTCTATAGTTTATGTGAAGTCATCATAAACTTTTAAAATAATGAGATTTTGCGTCTGTAGTAATGAAGTAATTTTATCTCATAATTTTACCAGTTCGTCTTTTTCTCTTCGTGTTTAATTATTTTAGTTGTCCGAAAGGAATAAATTTTATTTTGTGTTAATCAGAGAAAAAGAAAATTTAGTTAAAATTAAATTTCAAAGTCCGAAAGAGAATGCTGTCCTCGGGTTACAGCTCCGCCCCCCCCCCCTCCAAAAAAAATGTACTCTTTTTAACCTGACTTTAAGATAAAGTTTAAATACATAAACATGAAAAAAAATCGACCGAAAATTAACTACCAAGAGTGAGATATAGGGGGTGAATCTCTCCCCCAACAGAAACTTCTTAGTTTCTGTTTAATTTTAAGTTATTCGGAATAAATAAATTTTACTATATTTTTCAAAATCGGAGAAAATAAGATATTTCCGTTAATTAAATTTCAGACTTCAGGGATGGCAATGGGCCTTCCACCCCCGCCCCCCCCCCCCCTCCTTAACGGAATTTTTTTATTTCTTTTATTTTAAAATACTGAAAAAGAATGAATTTTACTATGCATTTCATAAAAAAAGAAAATTTAATTACTTAAATTTCAAAATCCAGGGAAGGGAAATGTCTTTTTTCTCCTATCCCCCTTTCCCCCCCTTCCCCCGCTCAACTGATATTTCTGATATACTGCTTCTCTTTTATTTTAAGTTTCTGAATATAAATAAATTTTACTATGTACAAAATCGGAGAAAAAGAAAATTCAGTTACATATCTGTTTCAAAATCCAGGAGCAACAATGACTCCCCTAGGCTCCCCTCTTTTAACGGAAAATTTTGGTTACCTTAATTTTTAAGTTACTCGCAAAGAATAAATTTTACTATGTTTTTCAAAACAGGAGAGAAAAAATTGGGTTACTTAAATTGAAATATCTAGGGAGAGGTAATTGGTCTCCTATGCCACCTTCCCCTAAACGGAAATTCTTGTTTCCTTTTTTTTAAGTTACTCGAAAAAAAATAAATTCTTCTATGTTTTCAAAATAGGAAAAAAAGAAAATTTAGTTTATACAATTTCAAAATACAGGGAAGGGCAATGGGCCTCCTATACCGTTCCCTCAACTGAAACTTTTTAGTTCCTCTTTTAATTTAAGTTAGTCGAATTAAATAAATTTCACTATTTCAAAACCGGTAGAAAAAAAAAATTAGTTACTTATATTTTAAAATCCTGGGAGGAACAAATGACTGTTCTATAACCTCCCCCCCCCCCCCCCCGCCTCCTGACGGAAAATTCTTGGTTTCTTTTTTTTAGTCACTCGCAAAGAATAAATTTTATTATGTTTTTCAAAATAAGAAAATAAAATTAGTTACTTCAAAATCTAGGGAGGGGTAGTTGCTCTCCTATGCCCCCCTCCTCCCCTAAACGGAAAATTCCAGCTTCCCTTTTTTTAAACATACTCGAAAGGAATAAATTCTACTGTGTTTTTCAAAAGCAGAATTTTTTTTTTTTTTTACTTTAATTTCAAAATCCAATGAGGAGGCATCCCCCCCCCCCCCGCTTTTTTTTCTTTTTCATAGCACACCCGGACCCGGATTTACTAAATGCACAATTTGCCCTTCTCCCCGAAAATACATGACTCCCAGTTCGTATGAAAATTACTTCTACTTTATAAAAACGAATGAAAAATAAATAATTCTTATTAAATATTTTATTTTAAATTTACATTGGAATATTTGATTATTGTTCACGCAGCTGAGGCTGCATTTCTGACTAAATAAATATTTATTATTTAAGTTAATTTTTAATTATAATTGATTTAATAATTATTATTAATATTTATAATTAATAATTATTGATATTTAATATAATATTAATTATATATTACATAATATGAATAATATAATTTAAATAATTAGTAATTATTATTTATAATTAATAATTATTAATAATATATAATAAATTAATATTATTTAAATAATATTTTTTATTCTAAATTCTGTCCGGGATGCAGATACATTTTGCGCTGTTAGCGAAACGAGATTGACCAATCAGAAGCTCACATTTCGCGAACTTTTCCCTGTTTTAAGGAAGCAAGCTTCCTGATTGGTCGATCTCGTTTCGCTAACAGCGAAAAATCTATCTGGATTCCGGCGGATGCAGCAGTAGTGCTCGTACAACTCAACTTTCGATCTAGGCGGAACGCTTTATTTACAATACATGTGACTCGCGATTCGACCTTCGTCTTTTTTTCATAGCCCCTTTTGTTCGTATTATGCTTTCGCGTTAATTATTATTATTATTATTTTTAAATGAATGTCAATAACCATAACATTGCGAATATTATGTACCGAGCTAATTTTTTAAAGAACTGACACCATGCCCGTTCGGTTTTTGCGTTCGTATTGTTGGATTCCAATGTAAATAAATCTCTTAACTAAATGAATCCCTAAAAGTTAAGTATTAAAATATCTATAAGCTATTAAAACTGCCCTCAATACCATTTCTTATTGTTAAAGCGAATATATTTCTAACTTAAATTCAATGACAGAAGAGCCATATATCTCACATTACTTTATTTTATAGACTTTTTTCTAGAACAAAACAAAACCAACTCTTGCCAGATATTGAAACAATGCAATTACAACCGGTTAAATAATTATGCAGGTGACTGATACATGGATGAAAGATAAAGTTAGTCATTACGTAACACGTATAGTATTTTTTAAATCTGACTTGTCCGAAAAGAGTTCAATAATCTAAGTTTTTTATTGAATAGTTTTTTTTTGTGTGTGTATTGTTCGGGTTATTTAATGTAACTTTTCAAGTAGTGCTGCTGGTTTTAAACATTTTTAAACAATGTGCATGACTTATTAAATTTTGGAATAAAATTAAATTTTAAAAGTAAACAGAAAAAGTATGTTTTCAGACAATGCAAAAATCTTACTTTTTTTTTTTTTTTTTTTTTTTAAATCTGCCTACCCTCAACTGCTGCTGAAGATTAAACTTGAAGCCACAGCGGTTGTCCAATGGCCTGGAACTAACCCTTCCCACTTTTCAATGTTTTTAATATAAGCAATTTTTCTTTTAAATTTGTCTGGTAACTTCTTTTAAAAAAAATTCTGCCTCCAGTCGAGTGGTCATTATTGATTAGAGTGTGTGCATGAATGTTTCTTCCTTAGTATACACTAGTACTTGGTATTCGATGCTCAGAAATTCTGCAAAGCAGCACTCAATAGACTGCCGTGTTTACTTGTGTAATAGTCTCACCCCTGATTTGAAGCAGAAAAAATCGTCAAACTATTTTCTTTTCATGAATTGAATGGATGAAAAAATTATGAAAGATCAACGTTTGGAAGAAAAGGTCTTGAGCATTGCTCAAAAAAACAGCCATGCTGGTACTTGATAGTTTCTGAAGACATTTTGTTGATGATGTAAAGAAAAAACTTTCAGAAGGCAAAACAGATCTTGTGATAATTCCCGGAGGAGTCGCAGAGATTCTGCAAGACAATATAAGACGAGTATATGGATATTGGATAATCAATGGGAACAACAAGAAAATTCCCAATGGAAAAGTAAGGCGCCCATCCCTGGAACTAATGTGTACAAAGCTTGACTTTAATGACAAGCGATATAATTTCCAAAAAATTTTAAGAAGATGGGTATCTTTGACGCTTTGGACGGAAGCGAAGATGACATTTTATGGAATGACGGAGATTCTTCAGACACCGACTCTCATTACAATAGTGATACTGAAACCTTTAGTAAAAGAAATTTATTATAATTTTTTGTTTAAATTTTCACAAAGATTATTATTTGTAAATTTTACATCTATAAAAATATTACCATAAAAAGAAAATGGTATTTAATAAACATTATAATCTGGAAACATTTGGTAAGTTACTAATTTTATTATGTGTTTTTTTATACCAGTAATGTTTCAGCATTTCAGTGTACAATATTATGCAGTAGATTTCTCCGCATAATAGTTGCACCTAGACTTTCACAATAAAAATTTGGCAAAAAAAAGTGCAACTATTATGAGAGTAAACACAGTACTATACAGTATGAAGTCGATTTTTGCAAAGAATCTCCACTACTTACTTAAGAGGTTACTTCACTCACATGAAAACGCCTGCCCTGTAATATTAATCTTATAAGAAATTTTTTTTAAAGTATCTCATTTGCATTTCCATATTTTGAAATTATTCTGTATGCCAGCTGAGGTCGATCTTTACAACAGCCGTTTTTTACTTTTTTGATTTTGTTTGCAGGTTTTTTTTCTGAGGCTATTTTTGTCTGAAAAAGATTAACGTCCTCATAAAAAAAAAAAAAAAGTGTATTTTAGAGATCGTCTTTAGTTACCCAATGCAAACAAAAGCATGGGAATGCAAACGAGATATTTAAAAAAAAATCTCCAAAAGATTAAGATTAGAAAGTGCATGTACTTGCATGGGCACAGATGTCATATACGGGCGGGGTTTTTTTCCGACGCCAGTTTGCAGGAAGTTCAAGACTGGCAGCGGTCGTCACAGATTTTCTTTTCTGTTTTGCATATTCTTTTTCATCAAGCCATTACTTTGCTTCATATTATTTTTAGCTCTTTATTATTTAATACAAAAAGTTGAGATTATTATTAATAACAATTCATAAAATACCTAAAAACACTACAGGTAAGTGATTGTTTGATTAATTAATGCTTCAATTGTTAAAATTTTGCAATATTTTTTATGACTGATTTGTGAATTTAGTATTTTCATTCTGTGACAGAGTCACAAAACTTGCATTTTTTTCCATGTCTGACTGAAAAAAATAATTAACTTTTGATCTGCGACTGATTGATGAATTTTGAGATATTTTCATACAACTGACTGACAAATTTTGCAAATTTTCTTTCGACGGAAAGATATGACATTTGTTCCCCCTTAAATTACTTATAATCTTGACATTAATGTAAACATTACCCTTAATCTCTGATTCATCTGATGTAAACAAACAGCCATTATTTGTGACATTAGTTGTAGATTTGTCCCCAAATCACTAATTTATAGGCATTTTAGAATTTTTTCAATTAATAATATAGAATTGTGTTTGCTTGATGTTTATATATGAAATTATCTAAAAATTAGGGAGCTTCACATTACTTTTCTCCTCAAGTGGGCACACCTAGAAAATAGTGTCAGAATGAACAAAGTAATAACTGTTCTTATGACATAATTTTCTTTGAAAAAGTTTTGTTATGTGCAATTTTATTTAAGGAAGTTTTGGGATTTTTTGTAAAGAAAAATTATATGTGACATTTATCGTACTTTATGAAATTCATATTTTCAAACTTGCATTGATAATTTCAGTTCTGTTCAATTTAAAAAAATTGACGTATTTATGTTTGCTCTGTTTTTTTTTTTTTAAATTGTACTGAAATCTATCGGAAAAATTTGAGTAAAATATTTTTATAAATGTCATCCTTCAATTTAAGTATAATACATTATTAGCATTATATCTATGTATGTCTATATATATATATATGATGTGGGAACGCTGCATCTCCTGACTGAATTTATCCCTGTGCATTTGTTATGGTGAATGCTTTTCATTATGAGTGTTCTCAAATCCAAAGAGGCAACTTTATGACATATGTTTTAAATTATTTTTGTTTGGAAACGCATGAAACTAGCAGGTGTTTGTGTTCAGAAACTATGTAATCGAAAGATGTTTTCAGACGTTTTATTTTACTGCAGAAAAGCGGAATTCCGCTTTTTCAGCATTGAATTTTATTATTCCTGGGATCGATGCAAATATGCATTAAAATTTGTTAACATTTTTAATGAGGGAAGGGTTGTAGTGGGAGTGTAGGAAATATAACAAAAACGTGACTACGAACCGCACCAAATTGAGCACAATTGTCAAAGGATCATGGAAAAAATGCAATTAATGTCAAAGAATCATGGGGAAAATGCGATTTTCGTCAAAGGATTACAGGAAAAAATGCGACTCCCGTCAAAGGATCGCTGGGAAACGCAATTTTCGTCAAAGGATCGCTGGGAAACGCAATTTTCGTCAAAGGATCGCTGGGAAACGCAATTTTCGTCAAAGGATCGCTGGGAAACACAATTTTCGTCAAAGGATCGCTGGGAAACACAATTTTCGTCAAAGGATCGCTGGGAAACACAATTTTCGTCAAAGGATCGCTGGGAAACGCAATTTTTGTCAAAGGATTGCCGGAAAAATGAGATTTTCATTAAAGGATCACGAAAAAGACACGATTTCCATCAAAGAATTGCAAAAAAACATGATTTTTGCCAATAGATCGTGTAAAATACGCAAGTTTATTCAAAAGGTCGTGCAAAATGCTCGAATTTCATCAAAAGATCGTGTAATATGCGAATTTCTTCGAAGGGTCGTGGGAAAAACGTGAATTTCGCCAAAGAATCACAAAAAAATATGATTTTTGTCAAATGATCGCAGAAAAAATGCAAATGTCGTTAAAAGATCGTGGAAAACATGCGAATTTCTTCGAAGGATCTTGCAAAAAAATGTGATTTTCGCCAAAGGATCGTGTAAAATATGCGAATTTTGTCGAAAGACCATGTAATATGCGAATTTCTTTGAAAGGTCACAGAAAAAACAAGAATTTTGTCAAAGAATCGCGAAAAAATGCGTATTTTGTCAATAGTGTAAAATATGTGAATTTCTTCGAAAGATCGTGCGAAATATGCAAATTTTGTCGAAAGATCGGGTAATATGCAAATTTCTTTGAGAGGTCGTGGAAAAAACGTGAATTTCGCCAAAGAATCACAAAAAAAATATGATTTTTGTCAAATGATCGCAGAAAAAATGCAAATGTCGTTAAAGTATCGTGGAAAACATGCAAATTTCTTCGAAGGATCTTGCAAAAAAAATGTGATTTTCGCCAAAGGATCGTGTAAAATATGCGAATTTTGTCAAAAGACCATGTAATATGCGAATTTCTTTGAAAGGTCACAGAAAAAACAAGAATTTTGTCAAAGAATCGCGAAAAAATGTGATTTTTGTCAAATGATTGCGAAAAAAATGCATATTTCGTCAAATGATCGTGTCAAATATGTGAATTTCTTCGAAAGATTGTGTAATATGCAAATTTCTTTGAAAGGTCGTAGAAAACTGCGATTTTTGCCAAAGGATCGTGTAAAATAAGTGAATTTCTTCAAAAGGTCGTGCGAAATATGTGTATTTCCTCGAAAGATTGTGTAATATGCAAATTTCTTACCACTTATTCATGTTATGTACCTACGATGACCCTCCCTTTACATTCACACCAGGGGGGGGGGGTACTTTTCTAAATTTTGCCGACATGCATCATGTGACATATCTTTGGAAAGGTGTGTGGCTGCTTATTTGTATTAGCACCTTCGTCTCCCTCCCCCGTGGGAGGGCATTTTTCTAAATTTTGCCATAGCCCCTCATGTGACATATCATTGAAAAGGCCTGTGACTGCTTAATCATTTTATGCACTTCTGGTGCTCTGCCCACCACTTTGCCCCCCCCTGGGGGGTACTTTCCTAAATTTTGCTAACACCTGTCATGTGACATATCATTGGAATGGCCTGTAACTGCTGAATCATTTTATGCACTTCCGGTACTCCCCCACCCCCCACTTTGCCCCCCCCCAGGGGTGTACTTTACTAAATTTTCCCGACACCCGTCATGTGACATATCGTTTGAAAGGCCCTTGGCTGCTTAATCATTTTATGCACTTCCGGTAATCCGCCCACTACTTTGCCCCCCTGGGGGGCACTTTCCTAAATTTTTCCGACACCCGTCATGTGACATATCGTTGGAAAGGCCTGTGACCGCTTAATCATTTTATGCAATTCCAGTACCCCGCCCACCACTTTGCCCCCCAGGGGGGGCACTTTACTAAATTTTGCAGATACCCGTCATGTAACATATCGTTGGAAAGACCTGTGACTGCTTAATCATTTTATGCACTTCGGTACCACACCCACCACTTTGCCCCCCCATGGGGGCACTTTACTAAATTTTCCCGACACCTGTCATGTAACATATCGTTGGAAAGGCCTTTGGCTGCTTAATCATTTTATGTACTTTTGGTACTCTGCCCGCTGCTTTGCCCCCCTAGGGGGGCACTTTCCTAAAATTTTCTGACACAATCATGTGATATATCGTTGGAATGGCCTGTAACCGCTTAATCATTTTATGCACTTTCGGTACTCCTCCCCCCCCCAGGGGTGTACTTTACTAAATTTTCCCGACACCCATCATGTGACATATCGTTCGAAAGGCCCTTGGCTGCTTAATCATTTTATGCTCTTCCGGTACTCCGCCCACTACTTTGCCCCCCTCGGGGGCACTTTCCTAAATTTTTGCGACACCCATCATGTGACATATCGTTGGTAAGGCCTGTGACCACTTAATCATTTTATGCATTTCTGGTGCTCCATCCACTACTCCCCCCCCCCCTTTGGAGGGCTCTTTCCTACATTTTGCCGACACCCAAACCTGTGACCGCTTAATCATTTTATATACTTCCACTGCTCCGTGCACTACTTTGCCCCTCTGAGGGCACTTTCCTCAGGGAGGCAAAGTGGATACTCATTAAAAAAATACTACATTTTTGAGGTCGATATACTACAAAAAAACTGCAGTTGGAGAACTGCGGTGATTTGGCCGATTCCACTACAGAATTTTTGCGGTCAATAAAACTGCGAAATTTCTGCAGAATTTTTAATATTGATATAACTATAAATTTTCTGTAGAATTTTTGTGGTCAATACAACTGCTAAATTACTGCAGTTAGTAAACTGCGGTAATTTTGTAGTTCTATTGACCGCAAAAAATCTGTAGTGGAATCGGCCAAATCACCGCAGTTTTCCAACTGCGGTTTTTTTGTAGAATTTCTGCAGTTCATTTTTAGCTGGGTCATTTCATATGAAGGACTAACTAAATCCGAAGTTTGATGAAAATGTGTGCATTTGTTCTTGAGATAGAGCTACTGCGAAAATAGTGTAAATCCTGCTAAATGCAGCACAGCACTGCCACCTTTTGGGCGATTTACACCAAACCATAAACAACATCCATTCATGTCAAAGACTAACGGAATCAGAAGTTTTATAAAATCCGTGCATAAGTTCTGGAGATAGAGCTTTTGCGGAAATCCTACAAAATGCTACATAGCAGCGCCACCTGCTAGGCGATTTACACCAAAAACTAATCAGCACCAATCTATATCAGGGACTACCTGAATATAAATTTTTATTAAATTCCGTGCGTTAGTTCTTGAGATAGAGCGCCCGCAAAATTTGTGTCACATACATACATACAGACAGACAGACTCACAGACAGACATTTTGTAAAACATGTTTTTGGAATCCCATACCCATAAAACGTGTAAATCCGTCAAAAACTGGAATTCGAAAATTTTCATGAAACCAATACTTTCTTCTTGTAAAGATAGAAGACAGTAAAAATGGAACCCACTGAAAAAGTCACCCGAGCTGGAGGGTTAAATACATTGTACTCAACAACCCTGTCCCGTCACTTCAATCCCTCCCGTCTTTCACCTTCCCGTCAGATTCAATTAAATATTTTAAATGCTGGCTAATAATATTTAAGCTGCGGCTACACACAAGTACAGGTTTCAATTAAGTTTCAATGAATCAGTTAACGTTAAAATGCATGGCATGTTTTGAAATTATGCGCCATTTTAAAATGTAGTTTAAAATTGCTTCAGCTTTTAAAACTTGTTCTAGCTATTTTACGATGTACTTTAGTGTAAGATTTTACTTTTAGAATGGTGATAAGTTAAATAAAATAATTAGAAAAAAAATTTCACGTACAACTAAAAAGGAAAACTTACAAAAATAAATAAAATAAAATAAATAAAAAACGTATTCACTTGCTTTGACAAGAAGACTCATAAAGCGCATAGGTGCCAAGTTCCCACTAATCATTCGTAATATGAGTCTTTATTTGACCCAGGTTTAATACATTTCTAAAGATATTTTATTTTTAACAAATGTAACTTAAATAATTCAATGTAGAACACTGAAAAAAAAAATAAAGATTCATCAAATGCATTTTCTGGTTTGAAGTGTGATTAACTTGGTTCAAATTAATAATAAGTCTTTTATATATAAATTCAATCAATAGAGATATATTTCAATGAGATAATCAAACTATATATTTATAAATAATATTTATTCATAAAAGTGTTAGTTTCTTGTTATTTTAAACCACTTCAGTTATTATGCTACTTAAGCTGCTAAACATCGCAACTAAAACCACATTGTAAATACTTTAATGTCTGAAATTTCACTTAAATATACACCAGTTTCAGTGAAAGATATAAAACCCTATGATAATGGTCTGCAATATAATCACATATACTTAATTTAGTCAAAGCTTGAAGAAATGCAATTTACAAATAATTTTCTTCGATTTCACTTTAAATAAAAAAATAAATAAACATGCTATGTCTGACATATAAATTTAAATTTGAATTGTTAAAAATGATGCGATTTAAAGAGACATTATAAAAGCATGCAATTCTATAAACAATCAAAATAATGGATCAAATGTTTCTGGCTACGACCGTTCCCCTCATCAGTACAATGTCATGCGATATCCAACCATTTCAAAACATGATCGCAATTAAACGTTTTTTCAGTAAAATTCACAAAACATCTCAGAACTTATGTTAAAGTAAGGCTGCACACTCAGGTGGAATCGGACAAGATGCACTAATCGGCAAATTCTGTAAACGTGTGAACCAGAATTCACGAAAATCTATACTAGCTCTCTATTACAGCTGGATATAATTACTACAATATTTGAGAAATCTGGAGAATGGTCATTTTCGAAGGATAATTTAAAATTATTTATAATAACATACATTTTATTCCCTATATAAAATTGGCAATTTAGGGTACCTAAACAACGATTCATTTAAAAAAAAAACTAATCGTATTTATTTTATATACTTTCCACTGGGAAAATTTGCTTCACTAAACAATATATCACTTTTCAATATATCACTTTTCTATATAACATAAACATAATAATAAATTTTCTTTTCCTTTATTTTAAACAAACATAAATCATGATTTGTGGTCTTATTATATATCATATTTTTATGATAGAAAGTATCAAAATTTATGAGGTATAAAAGCGTCGTCTTTAATAAGGGGCGATTATTCTTTTTACAATATAGCAGCGAAACAAACCTATAATAAAGGAAAATAAATCGTCGTTAAAACACATACAGTTCACTCTACAGTGAAAAAAAAGTACATAATGTACTAGAAAATATATTCCTTATTTATATGTATTTCAGTAAAATAGAGAATGTGCCTCTTGGATCAGAAAACATAGTTAATAATTTTCAATCAAAATGTTGAATTTTACATCCAATAATTGTATATTCTTTTAATTTTAAAATGTTAATGGTCAAAAGATTTTGTTTAACATGAGTTAAAAGAGTATTGTATCTTTTGTTGTTGTTTATTTGTGTTTAAATTATCAAAATTAAATTATTTATCTTACTTTTAGAACGAAAAGACTTAGGAAAGAAAAACCACATCTATAAAAATGAATAAATTTATTTTTGCAATGAATAGAGTCATTCGTGATTTCTGCAGGGTGGCTAATAAATACTGTTACAAATATTCAGTCATTTTGTTTTACAATTATAAAATAGAAAATGATAAATACACTAATATGATGACAGCAGAGATGAAAGTTTACCGGGAAAAAATTTTACACGAATTGACCGCCATCTTTATCGATTACCAAAGATAATCTCTTATGCCATTGTCACACTGCGGCACGAATCATTTTATGAGGTAATCGGTTCCATTCACGCAATATGGAAGCTTTGTGAGAGTCCAAACTTCTGTGTTTGTTGTTATTTACTTTACCCTCTAAAATTTCCCAGACGCAATAATCTAAAGGATTTAGATCCGGTAAAGAAGGTGGCCAATCTTCTTGCATGATAAAGTTTGGACAATTGACAGGCAGCCTAGCCCGTGTTGATTTAGCTTGATTCGAAGGTGTAGAATCTTGCTGAAATGTCCGATTGTTTTTGGAATACAAGCTTTCAGCTTGTGGCAATAAATGTGTAACGAATATGTTCTGTTTGTACTACTCGCATTTATTGTTATGCCTTTATCGATGAATTTCAAAAGCAATTTTCCATTGTTTGACACTAAAGCTCAAACACTAACAGAATTCTTGTTCTGAAAGCGTTTGACAATTCGAAAGGTTTCAGGTATTTCCTCGGTGTTGTTGAATATACGATATCATTTTTAGCATTATAACACTGTTCAGTGAAAAATAGCTTCACATCAGAAAATATTATTATGTCAACACTTTCCTACTGTGCCGCTTCATCAATTTCTTCTTTCTTTATAATCTTTTTATTCTTTGTGCAGCAGTCAAACCTTGAATTTCTCTTTTGCGATAAGGTTATAACCCAGATCTTCATTTATAATAACTTGAATAGTTTTGAGGCTCGCGTTCTCTTTTGCAGCCATTTTATTTGCAGAACGTTGTGGATTTCTTCACATCTTTTCACGAATTTTTGATGCGCTCTATTGTGAGAACTGAGAGTGGACATCCTGGTATAGATTAATCTTTACATAGCTATTAGTATCCAATAATCGATTTATTGTTCTATATATAAATGTTCCATTAAAATCAAGGCATTTTAGTTGTTTAAAGATTTCACCATCGGAAAATCTGCGACCTAAGAGCTCTTTAATCATCATTCTTTTAGCTTCCATCTTTAAAATAATTTTTAATACTTGTTTTATAACAAAATTCGTCTGCACTAATAGAAGATTGCCAAACGTTAAAATAGAGAAATAAATTGTTTTACCAAACGATTAATATTAATTCGTATTTTTTGGAGTGTAACAGTATTTAGAAGCCACCCTGTAATGTAATATGAAATAGAAATTTTGTTTTCAGTAATTGAGTTTTTATCATTTTGCAAAATGACATTAAAAAAAAAATCCGTTGTCATTCATGTAACATTTCAAATCAATTACGTTATGACAAATAAAATATTTTATTGAATTTCGAGTTTAGAGCATTAAACTAATATAATTTCATATTATAAAATAACTATACTCTTTGTAAAAGATTTTTCATTATGCAAATTGTTTGCAAAATCCGTCTAATCTATATAAACTTTCCACTGAATTAAAATACTAAGGTGTAGATACATTTATAAAATTTCCATAAAGTATAAATATTGACCGAAATTACCATTTAATGCTCATTATTATGTAAATAATATGCAATCTAAACTTTAACAAAAACTGAATTTTTTAAACTTTTTAAACACAAAATGTTATTAACAGAAACAAAATCCAGGCAGGAAGCGAAAATTCGGCTTTTTCAGAATTTAGTGTCGCCCTCGATGAGGAAATATCATGATTTGATGTTTTTGAACTTATGAAGTTGTGATTTTTTTTCTTCAACCCCCCTTCCTCACACACACACACCTTTTTTGTCGTTTTCTTTTTTCCTTTTATTTGTTGTTGCTGTAGGAGTTTGTCCTATCAAAAACTTGTCAATATAAAAGGTGTGCATAGTATAAAGAAGATTTATAATAAGTTTAAATGAATTTGATATCTTGAGAATTGACGAAGTTATAAATTATTTCCCCCTAAAATCCTATTTTTTTCGTCAGTTAAGCCCAGATTTAACTTTATCAAAAATCTGTGACACATATATTCTGACCCTTTTTTCTAGAAGTAAAAATAACTTTAAATTGATTTTATATGTAAAATAATTAAGACGTTATGGCTTTTTTTCGGTTTTCAGATACTCCTCCCTTTTGCCACTCCCTTGGCCCGATTTTTCCCACTAACGAATTTGACCGAGATTTTCTACCCATTGGTTTTAGGTATCAGTTTGCAAAATATTTGTTCAGAATTTTGGATTGGAAGATATAGCGTCCAGAAAAAGGTGATATATATGTGGGATCCCATTTTCCAAAACCCCACAGAGCTAGCTTATCACAACTCCGCAATAAAGCTACTCGGATGCTGACAGCGGCAACGCATGCGAGCAATAAATGACTGTGGGTGACAGACACGCTGCGAGGGAAATAAACTGAAGTGACGGGAAGAAGTTTAGAATTCGAGTGTTGGTGCTGGAAGGAGGAAGTAGACGCAAAAATGTATTGAAAAGACGTAGACGTTTTTAAAGACAATAAATGTCACAAGATGTAATAATGTTTGTGTGAGTGCTGTCTCCATGTACATTTTGTAAATAAGTTTCAATATAACTAGTTTTTTTAAGAGAAATCGTCTTTATTTCTGGTAGTAAAGTGCATTTTATTCTCTAATCAAAGGGATATTCCATAATTTTTGGTGCTAGAAGTGGAACGAATGTTTTAATATTTTGACGCCGCTGCCCAAAAATATGATGAGTACGATAAAATCGCTGATGATGAAATAAAAATAAAAATAAAAATACAGAATTCTGAATTCAAGTGGATATTGTTCCTAGCGGTGAGTACGGTATACAATTCATTTTTTATTCCATGATGAAATTGATTGATATCCCTGAACTGGAACTTGCCATTAAAAATGAAAAAAAACAAGTAAAATAAAGCTTTTGCACAAATTTCTTTTCGATGCTGAAGGTGATAGATAAAATGGAAAAAGAATCAGAGAATTTTCTGGTTTTGGTTATCAAACCGATAGTTCCGAATTTAAAAGCAAAATAAGAAAAAGTCAAGCAGATTTTTCTCTGAATGATTTAATTACAATTTGTAATGTACTTTGCATTTCGAAGGAAGGATCTTTAATTGATCTTACGACACGATTAGGTACTTATTGATCGGATTTAAGCTTGCAACAAGCTAATGTTCAGAATGACAGCGACATAGATTCAGAACACGGAGTACCTTTAAATAATAGTTCAGCAAGTAATGACATGGAATCATCAAATTTGGATAAAAGCAAGCAATTTCCAGTTCAATGTTTTGTGCCATCAACTATTAATTTTAGTGATATTGAAAATGTTGTACCTCCGTTTGATGGTAGTGCATGTCAGTATATAAATGTATGGTTGAGTACTTTTGATGATGTCACCAGTATATTTAATCTGTCGGAATTACATATGTTTATTTTTGTAAAAAGATCCTTAAGAGGAAAGGCTAAATTGTTGGTTCAGACCGAATTACATATAAATTCATATGAGAAATTGAACCAACTTTTGATTGCTGAATTTAGCACTACTTATAATTCTGCGGAGTTGCATCATTTGTTAAATAAACGAAAGTTATGTGAAAATGAAACCCTTGAAAAATATTTTCTATTAATGAAGCAGTTATGTTCACCTGGTAATATCGAGGATTCCGCATTGATGCAGTATGTTATAAATGGTATACCCGACCCTGTTTTTATAAAATCAGTATTGTATGGATGTCAGTCGATTTTAGAATTTAAACAAAAATTAAAAGTATATGAGAAGTTACGGTCGGAGTATAAAAATTCAAAATCTCATAAACATGAATGAGCTAAGCCTAAAATTAAATCCGAAGATGAAGTTAAGAACAGATTTAATCCTGTAAAACCCAAATATGCGCTGTTATAATTGTGGCGGGAATAATCATAAAAGCATTAACTGTGTTAATAAAGAGAAAGGGCCCCTTTGTTTCTCTTGTAACGGTTATGGTCACAAATCATTTCAGTGTAATAAATCGAAAGATACAAATGTTAAAAATGCTCAGCCACAAGTTAACAATATTACATCCCAAGATTTAATTCTAAAAGAGGTAAAGCTTTTAAACATTTAACCTTCTTGATAGATACTGGTAGTCAAAAGACTCTGTTAAAGAAATGTGTTTATGATAATTTCAAGAAATTTGTCGAATTAAAACCTACGGGTATCACTTTGACCGGCTTAGGGAAAACCTCAATTAAGCCAGAAGGTTATTTCGATTCAGAAATTGAAGCTGATAATTCGAAATTTAAAGCTACATTTTTGTCGTTAATGACAGTTACATTAATTTCGATTTTATTATTGGCTCTGATGTTATTCATCAAGGTATATTAACTATTTCTGAGAATGAAGTGAGATTGTTTAAAACGGAAGTTCAGTCTAATGAATTTTTAGTTAACATTGTAAATGTTCTAGATGAGCCTAAAATTGATTTAAGTCACATTGCTGACAGAAATTTGCTTTCGGAATTTTCCTCTTTATGTGCCTATTAAAACTAAAACTGTAGATGTTAAAAGGAAAATTAATTTAACTGATGAAATCCCAGTTTGTTCGTCCCCTCGAAGATTACCGCCATGTGAGAAAAAAATAGTTGAAGACCAAATTGAGGAGTGGCTAGCTCAAGGAATCATTCGGAAAAGTTCTTCTAATTTTTCGTAGCCGGTTGTGTTAGTTAAGAAAAAAGATAACACAATAAGACTTTGTATTGATTACAGACGTCTGAACAAGAAGACAGTGCGTGAACATTTTCCATTACCAGTAATATATGATGTAATAGATCAATTACACTCCGCTGAGGTATTTACAACCATAGATTTAACAAACGTTTTTTTTTCATGTTGAGGTTGAAGAAGGCTCACAGAAATACACCTCTTTTGTCACTCATGAAGGACAGTACGAATTTTTAAAGTGTCCATTTGGGCTGTCCAGTAGCCCTAGTGTTTTTCAAAAATATATTTATAACGTATTTATAAACCTATTAAAAGATCACACTGCAGTCATTTATATGGATGACATAATAATACCAGCCAAAAACGAAGCTGAAGGTCTAGAAAAATTAAAACTTGTTCTTGAAACTGCATCGGAATACGGGTTGGAATGAAATCTTAAAAAATGCAACTTTTTGAAGCGTGAGATTGTTTTTTGGGGGTATAGAATCATAAATGGTAAATTGTGTCCCTCCCCACTGAAAACAAAAGCAGTAATAAATTTTCCCGAACCAAAGTGTACCAAAGATATTCAAAGTTATTTAGGATTGACAGGATATTTTCGAAAGTTTGTAAGAAATTATTCGGTTATAGCTAAACCGTTGAGTGACCTGTTAAGAAAAGATTCTAAATTTAAGTTTGATGTAGAAGAACAGAAAGTTTTTAACGAACTCAAACGCATTTTGTCGTCAGAACCAGTACTTTCAATTTACAATCCCAAAAGCGCGACCGAAATCCATTGCGATGCCAGCATAGATGGCAATGGAGCTGTGTTAATGCAACTATCTCCAGTCGATAACCAATTTCATCCACTTTATTTCGCCAGTGAAAAAAAAAACCGAAGCTCAACGAAATTATAGTAGCTATGAATTAGAAGTCTTAGAGTACACTGTAAAAAAAATTCCGCAACGTTCCTGGGTAAAAATGGGCAGCTGAGTTGCCCATTATTTCCAAGAAACATTTCTTGAAAATGACTGGAACTTTACTGTATATGTTAAAAACTTTCTACAGAAATGCCAGTAAGTTTCCTGCAAAATACCAGGAATATTTCTGTTGACAGCAAAACATTACTGACATTTCACAGCATGCGGAATCCGCAGACGATTTTTACATTTCCAGTTGACAATTTTCGCTTTATTATCATTATTTGTTAGAATGAAAAAATATTTTGAAATTGACATCAAAATTATTATTTATAATTTACACGAAAAAATAAATTTTCAGTTAAAATTCAATAAAGTAAATATATATATGATATATTGTTTCTGAACTTTGCTTAAAATATAAAAATATATAAATGTAAATAATAATTAGAAAAAAAATCTAGACATAAAATATTTTGAATTTTCGTTAGTAATTATGTTAGTTTACAAGTTAGATAAAATACATATAA
The DNA here is from genome assembly GCA_963932465.1 of Maratus speciosus. NCBI lineage: Eukaryota > Metazoa > Arthropoda > Arachnida > Araneae > Salticidae > Maratus > Maratus speciosus. The sequence continues at coordinate 66,645,623 of OZ010789.1, forward strand.
ATTTTCATGAAAAAAAAAAAACCTAAACGTAATTGTATATTTTTTCCGAAAAAAAAATCAAATTTGCAGCAATTCAAAGTGTCAAATATATATCAAATTTAAATCAAATTGTAATAAAGTGTTAAAATATAAAATTAATTAAAAAAGAAAAAAAAAGTCCAGAGGTAGCATCGAACTCGGGCCGTACGGGTGGCGTGCGAGCTTTCTGCGTCCACACCACGAAAGACACGTTGAGATTGCAAACTAATGGGTATTTGAAACGTATGCTAAACCTCGGCATCTAATTTCTGAAAATCTAAGTCCCATTTGAAGAAATCCTTTCACAAGAATAATTAGAGATAAGAACTCTAAAACATAATAAATTAATCAAAATCGTTGAGAATCATGTTTGATGGTCCCCTGGTTAATGGAGATCCAAATAATAGGTGTATTTTTTTTACACGGTTTGCTCCTTAAACATTCCACAGACAAGTACGAGAGATAATCTCTTTGCGATGTCACGGAGGTATTGTATTTTCATCTGAATTGTCTTGTCAATAGAGACGTAAAGGATTATGTCGTCTATTGATTTATTTGCATTCCATATTGATTTTTTTACATTCATTTAAGGAATTCTTTTTCGACACTCGCGCGCGAGCAACGAATTATAGTAAAATAATAATAAATGGCGGTCGCAGCGTTTTGCTGTTTCCAACTTTTGTTCAGGAACGTTTCAGATAAGAAAACCAGAATTTCACAGGAAAGAGCTAAATTATTCTGAAAACCTGAGAAAAGGCGAAACGTTCCTGGATTTTACATGGAACGTTACCATTTTTTTTACAGTGTATATGTGCTAGGTATTTCATTTAAAATTGTAACCGACTGTAATGCATTTAAAATGACTATGGATAAGAAAGAAATGAGTACAAAAATAGCTAGATGGGCAATTATGTTATCTGATTTAGATTATGCTATTGAGCATAGACACGGTACTAGTATGAGGCACGTTGATGCAAAACTTTAAAAATTATCCAAGCTCAAGAAACTGACGAGCATATTAAAATCATAAAAGAAATTCTGAAAGTAAAATCTTATGATGATTATTTAGTTAAAAATGATGTTCTTTATAAATATGTTAATGGTAATGATTTATTAGTTGTACTAGATGCAATGCAAATGAATATAATTAAGGCCGCTCACGAAAAAGGTCATTACGCAGTCGCACGAACAGTAGAAAAATTAGAGAATGATTTTTACATCCCCAAATTTAAACAAAACATCTAGAAATGTATATCAAATTGTGTTCCCTGTATTTTAATTAATCGAAAATCTGGTAAACAAGAAGGTTTGCTACACCCGATAGAAAAAGAAGAAACTCCGTTACATACGTATAATGTTGATCACTTAGGTCCATTGGAGAGCACGAATAAAAATTACAAACATATTTTTTCGGTCATTGACGCATTCACAAAATTTGTTTGGTTGTATCCTACAAAATCTACAGACACTGCAGAAGTAATTTCTAAATTAGAAATCCAAATGACTGTCTTTGGTAGTCCGTTTCGCATAATTTCAGATAAAGATCCTGCCTTTACCTCTAAAGCTTTTGAAGATTATTGCGTCAGACAAAATATTAAACATATCCCGATTACCACAGGTTTACCAAGAGCTAACGGCCAAGTCGAACGTCTAAATTCGGTCATAATATCTGTTTTGTCTAAATTATCTGTAGATAATCCTACGAAGTGGTATACACATGTAAGCGATATCCAACAAGTAATAAATTCGACCTTTCGGAGAAGTATTAATACAACCCCTTTCGAGTTGATGTCTGGTACTAAAATGAAGCTAAAAAATAACATCGAGATTACTAGCCTTTTGAACGCTGAAATACAATCAGATTTTATTAATAATCGTGAAGAATTGGGAAAAGACGCTAAAAAACAAATTTTAAAAGTCCAAGAAGAGAACCGTAAAACTTATAATCTCAGACGAAAAAAGCCTAACAAATTCAAGCTTAATGATATGGTTGCTATAAAACGCACACAACAAGGTCAAGGTTTGAAGTTAAAATTAAAATATTTAGGTCCTTACAAAGTCATAAAAGTAAAAAATAAAGACACCTACGATGTAAAGAAAGTTGGATTTAATGAATTTCCAATGGTCACTAGTATGAAGCAGTGGACGGATGAAGCTTGACATCGAAAAAAAAAGAAGAAGAATTTAACCGATTATGACACTACCCCGACTACGACACACCACCGAACTGACTTTAAACGATTTTGACAAAATTAAGCCACGGACGAAAAGACGTAAGAAAAAGGAAGTTTAAAAGACGTAAGGTAAAAGAAGACGAAAAGATGTAAGGTAAAAGAAGGCGGAAAGACGTAAGAAAAGTGAAACGAATCAGACGATAAGACGTAAGAAGAAGAACGGCGAAGAGATGTAAAAAAAAAAAAAATAAGAAGAATTTTTTCAAGAAATAATTTAAATTTTGATGAAGTATTTTAATAATGATGACTTTTTTCTAAAATGGAACTTTGGATGCTGCTGCTTTTTTTCTTTATCTTTCCAGGTGATCCAGCTGCTGCTTCCAGCGGTTCAGGATTCATTCGAGGACGAATGTCTAGAAGGACGGCCGAGCTGTGGGAACCCATTTCCCAAAACCCCACAGAGCTAGCTTATCACAACTCCGCAATAAAGCTACTCTGATGCTGACAGCGGCAACGCATGCGCGTAATAAATGACTGTCGGCGACATACACGCTGCGAGGGAAATAAACTGAAGTGACAAGAAGTAGTTTAGAATTCGAGTGTTGGTGCTGGAAGGAGGAAGTAGACGCAAAAATGTAATGAAAAAGACGTAGACGTTTTTAAAGACGATAAATGTCACAAGATGTAATAATGTTTGTGTGAGTGCTGTCTTCATGTACATTTTTTAAATAAGTTTCCATATAACTCGTTTTTTTTAAAGAGAAATCGTCTTTATTTCTGGTAGTAAAGTGCATTTTATTCTCTAATCAAAGGGATATTCCATATATATATATATATATATATATATAGTATAGAACCACTTATCCAGAATAGTTGGGGTCAGCTGTAATTTTGATAACTGGCTTTTCTGGATAACTGGTTGGGCATTAAAGCAACATCCATTTGATCAGATTGATAGAAAATATGTTGCTGTGACATTGATTCTGATTTGAAATGGACTATTAGATTACACAAATTAAGATTCAGTCCAAACAAGATCAAAAGCTAATTGGAGTTTGAAAGAAGACAATTTATAGGAATATCTTGGAAGCAAAAATTCTTATGTTTCATAATGAATGGAACTAACATTTTTTTCCAACTGCATTAAATCATATTCAAGGCTAGAGTAGCACAGTTGTAGTTTATTCCAACAGAGCGAAAAATATCCAGACCAGGAATCGAACCTGGATACTTGGCGAACCTGGTAATTACATGGTATACAGGAATTTCTGTGCTACAAACACACTTTCATCATGTAAATGCTGTGGTTATAGCTCAGATGAATGAAGCTAGCGCTGCAGTCCGCAGCCAAGTACAACAAAGAAGAGTGAATTATGACAGCCAGGTATCGTCCGGATAGCCTAACAGGCATTGGTATGGCTTCCAAGTATCAGGTTCGATTCCTGGTCTGGACATTTTTTGCTCTGTTGGAATAAACTCCAACTGTGCTACTCCAACCTTGAATATTCTTATGTTTCCTTTGCATAAAAATCGAAGCCAAATATCTAAGTAAATATGCCTCTATTTCAAGTACCAAAGGTTGGCATCAAGTTATACTCTGCTTATTGTGTTGTATCAAGCAATGCACATGTCAAACTGTCAAGATCTGACACTTTTTTCTGAAAAGATTCTTAAATCAATGAATTGGAAATATCATTCTGAATATCTGGTTTACTGGATAACTAGTTTCCATATAACTGGTTCCATACTGTATATATATATATATATATATATATATATATATGTGTGTGTGTGTGTAGTTTGACATGGGTTGGTTTGGGGTTCTTCGGCAAAAAGTTTTCAGAAATACAAATATAAGGGAGAATGTAATAGGTAATATTTCTTAAGAAATCTGCCTAAACGATAGATGAAAAACATTTGTACTTCATAAATTTAATTTATGTGTTAAATTTTATATATTGTATATTGATTATACTATTGCAAATTCTATACCAAAATCATTATATTTTCTTTGTTTAAATTACAAAAAATATATATATCCTTAATAAAAATATTAATTAAACTCGTGACTCTGTTAGTACAACACATACAATTCTAGTTATACCATAACTGAGATATATTGTCTGAAACTGAATAATAATCGTAGATAAATGCCCTGTATTTCCAAGTTCCATACACATAGAAGAGAACTTTATTCATGAACACATAAATTCAGTCTTTAGAAAAGATTCATATGGTCTTATTAAAACATTACTAAGTGATGCATGATATTGGTGTTTCTATTGAAAATGCAAAGAACCGAAACATTAGAAATATTCGTTAGAATTAATATCAAAATTACTTCTAAATAAGGATTTATGTAGAACGACAATATAATGTTCACTTATTTGCAGTGAAAGAGCCTAAATTGGAAAGTTTCCTTGATTAGAGGATATTATTATTCGTGAAATTAGAAATACACGTTATGAAATGTGGTTGATCTGTTCTGATTAGAATTGTACTAAATGAAGAATGATTTGTATTCTTCAAGAATTGATTTAACGGGCTGCAGCTTTATAAACAGTCGAATAGAATCGAATATCCAAATTATCATAAAATGCGAATCACCGATATACATAAATTATTAATGAATATTACCAGCATGAATGTAATATACGCGCAAACAATTTAAAAAACCTTGGTGTACAAATATTTTAAAATTGCACCACTTTTATTGTAAGGCATAAGAGTTTACTTATGTTTAAAAACTCTGCATTTGAGTGATATGTATGAACTTGGCAAGGTTTGGTAATTCATTTTATTCTGTGTTGTGCAATAAAGATCTTTAAAGTATTGTCTTCAGAGTTTCTTTTAAAATATAACCAAAACTGAAGATAAAAAAAAATGGAATACAATGTTACATAAAAAAATATATCCTTGTGGAAAATACGGTCCATATGGGAATTATATTGACGACAAAACAAAATAAATTTATTATAGCATAAACGTACTGGATTCCAGAAAAGATGGTCGGGTTTCTTTACATCATAACATTTCACTGAAATCATGGCGGAAACCTTTATTACATATTTGTAAAGTGCAACGCCAAATGTTTCATAATAACTTAAAGAAAGTTCCAAAAATGTAAATTTGAAACTCTAAACGTTATTAATGAAATTATGATTATAATCCAATAATAATTACTATTAATATTTTATAAAATATATTAAATAGTTATTAGTAAATTATGTAATATCTATCTATGTAACATTGTGGTGATATTTCATTATAACATTGTGGTGATAATTCATAACTTTTGATAAAATTGATAAAATTTGAATATTAATTGCCATAAGATTATAATTTTTCATTGATTAATAAATTTTTTGTGTTCCAACTTTTCTGCATATGTAATTTTGTGTTATTGGGAAAAACTTTATTTGTTGCACTTTACAATAATCTGATAATATCGAGATCATTAATCTAGACAGTAATGAAATAGCGACACTAATATATTGACACCCTGTATGTTATTTCTCTGTCATTTCTTTAATATTTTTAGGCATCACTATCCTAATTCAATCATTTCGTTTGTAATATAGCACGAAATATATCTTAAGATTTTCTACCTTCATATCGTTATGAAATTGGAAATGTTACGTGCGTTTATTTAAATAAGTAGTAAAATATAATTTTGGTACACTGTAGAATGTATTTTGCATATTCTCCTGCACAATAAACTTCATAAATGCATTATTTTTTTTTATAAAATTATTATCAAATAGAGAATAGAACAGCCGATGTTATAGGTAAAAAACGAGTGGTAGTAAAGTATACTTCTTAATAAGCTACTTCAAAGTCATATGAATAAAGCTGATAAAAACGGAAATGTTTCATGAAACCATTTTTTTTAATGTATGTAAGAAATTATTTAAATCAAAATATAAATGTAAAAGTTCTTTGTTAAAATTTACGTTATGAGACGTTTCATGCATATTTTTATGCATAACGTTTAAAAAACACAAGAAAATTAATAAAGTTTCATTTTTATTAAAAGAATTTGTTTAATGAATGACGTAAATGTACACAAAATATGCATTGCATATTTGTATTAATGTGTATCATATAAGGAGTATGTATCAGAAGTATGTATGATGTACTGTAAAACAAATATACGCCTAATAAATGTGTTATTTAATCTATCTTTAAGCTTGTTATAGCTTATAAGTTATAATTTAATGTTTCATTATATTTTTCAGGAAAGACGCATTGAACAATTGGTTTTCATTTGTTAGATTTTAAATAAGATTTATCTTTTTGCGAATTAATGTCATAAAAGCCTAACGATAACAGACATAATAGAGCAACAGAATGTGGAATGAAAATATTTTACCCATTTCAATAATACCGTGAACTCTCTACATTATTACGATATTTTTATCTAAAGAATTAACAAAACTCTTTTTAAATAAAGGTAATTAAACGGTTTGGAATTTCAGACTAATACCGGGAAAGAAAGATTTTGAAAAATGCTAAATATTTGTTCATAACCATAAAATAGAAATATTTTAATGATGCCATAAAAGTGACAATTCATCTTTTATTTCACATTCCTTTGTTTATTAGTTGATGGCCATTACAGAACATATGCACTTTATATAAATTATGTTATAAAATTATTTTTATTATAAATAAATTTAAGGGATTCATTATTTAATTTTAAATTTTTGAACTCCAGTCTTATTTTTTTCAATTATGTAAAGATTTTCCAGTTCTGAAATTATTTTCTTCATATGTGTTGAATTCCTAAACGCCAATATTGTAGTGTAGTACAAATATTATTACACTTAGGATGAAAAGAACCTCAAAAAACAACATAAAAAAGAAATTTACAAGGCCTTTCGAACGAACTCTGTCTTTCTTCATAAGGCGCAAAGAACACATACTACTATTAGGTAGCTTTCTTTACAAAAAGCTACCTATTGCAGCCGTTCGGAGGAAAGCGATTTGAAAAACTTTTGGTATATTTTCATCGATCATGACCCCCAGACCCCGAAACCACCCTCTCACCTATGTCACACTGTAACTCTCGTATTTATGAACCGAATTGGATGTAATTCGGTGTGTACATAGTACATACCAATGTCTCGACCGAGTTCGTTGGCCAGCTTCATCCGCCATTTTGTTTCAAAATGGCGGCCATTTAAAAAATTTAAAAAAAATTAAAATTTAAAATGTGGTACCAAAAAATTGAAAATGGAAAAATATTTTTTTCTTATGTATTTGACCTTTATACAAAGACTCCGTAGCAGTTTTTGTTTCGTCTATATCTTAAAAAATGGCTGAGTTATAGCATTTTGAATTTCTAGCGAAGCTGACATTTTGAAACGTCCTGAATTTTGTCACGCGATAAAAGGCGTATTTATGAACCGATTTGGATGTAACTTCGTTTATACATAGTACAGACCAATGTCTCGACCGAGTTCGTTGGCCAGCTTCATCCGCCATTTTGTTTAAAAATGGCGGCCATTTAAAATTTTAAGAAAAATTTAAATTTGAAATGTGGTACCAAAAAATTGAAAATTGAAAAAATATTTTTTTCTTATGTGTTTGACCCCGATAAAAAGATTCGGGAGCAGTTTTTGTTTCGTCTATATCTTAAAAAATGGCTGAGTTATAGCATTTTGAATTTCTAGCGTGACTGACATTTTGAAACGCCCTGATTTTTGTCACGCGATAACAGGCGTATTTATGAACCGATTTGAATGTAACTTGGTCTGTACATAGTACATACCAATGTTTCGACCAAGTTTGTTGGCCAGCTTCATTCGCCATCTTGTTTCAAAAGGGTTGCCATTTAAAAAAAAATAATTTAAAATTTAAAATGAGGTATTAAAAAACTGCAAAATGAAAAAGATTTTTTTATGTGTTCGGCCTTGATACAAAGATTCTGGAGCAGTTTTTGTTTCTGAAAATTTGTTCTTTTGTTTATATCTTAAAAAGTGGTTGAATTATAGCACTTTACATTTCTATCATGGCTAACACTTTGAAACGATCTTGTATTTGTCTCGCGATACCACACGTATTCGCCTATTTCGATGGAAGAAGGCATGTGGATAGTATACATCAATATCTCGACCAAGTTCGCTGGCCAGCTTCATCAGCCATCTTGTTTCAAAATGGCGGCTATTAAATTAAAAATATATATATTTAAAGTGAGGTGCAAAAAAATTAGAAATTGAAAAAGGTTTCTTTCTTAAGTATTTGACCTTGATATAAGGATTTAGGAGCATTTTTTGTTTGTCTTTATCTTAAAAAATTGCTCAGATATAGCAGTTTCAATTTCTAACGTGGGTGACATTTTGAAAAATCTCATTTTTTGCCTGCGACAGCACTCGTATGTATCAACCGATTCCGATGTGAGTGAGCATGTGCACAGCAATTACTAAGGTCTCGACCAAGTTCACTGCTTAGCCTCATCCACCATGTTGTCTTAAAATGGCAGGCACTTTAAGAAATCGCCGAATTTGGCAGCGAAATAAATGTTACTTTAAATAAAAGCAGCTTGGATAAAGCTGACTAATTTTGCGAAATTCTCATTCATAATGATTTAGTATTGATAAAAATTAGTATTGAATCTCCTACATTCGGTTTCTACTTAATTGAGCTTCGTGTGTTTGAATAATATAAGTTGGCTTTTTTAAAATAAGGAATATGAAAGCTACCTCTTCCTCCCGGCACTGGCCGGAAGGACTTTTTTATAGGCAGGAGGGTTTTTTTTTGTTTGACACTTTTAACTGCTGACACTTTTTGGACAGATTTTGATATTATCGGAGTCTTGATCCTGCCTTCAAAGCATTTTAACATATTCCTCACAAACATAAACATTATCGTTGTAACATTAAGAACTAGTTTTGGGGGCCAAAAAACGTGGGATAATTTCTAATATACATACGTACATACACATATACAGATGAATGTCAATAATCTGGCTACTTCAAAAATCCAGAATCAAAGTCATCATCTCCCCCCCCCACCTCTTTACGCTTCAACTCAAGGGAGAAAGAAAAACAGCAATTGTTTACGAATTAAATTTTTCGAGATAGAAAGCGATGGATTAATGTACAGCGAGATAGATGACGCTAAACACAATTGCCGACGCTGGTTGCAGCTCAGAGGAAGGTGGACGAGAAGTCCTCAGAAACAAACGTATCGCTGGAAAAATGAATACATTTGACTGGAATATTAATATCTGCTTTGGAGAAACAAGTCTGTACTTCCTAAATAGATATTCTGCATTTGTATAAAATGCAAGAAAAAGAACGACCTAAAATATTTAAACAAATAAAACTGACATCGACGTTTAGGAAATTGCATGTAAAGAATTTACTTAACTGTTTGTTACGTATATATATATATACATGTATATGTATATATTGTAACAGGAAATATCAAGTAAAGTAAGTTTTTGTTTTAAATATTTAATTTTTTTTTCGTACATAAATATCACTTGCCTATGAATTAAAATATGAATAAAGGCACTATTAAGAATATCGTAAGTACTTTCAGAAATCTAGAATTTTCAACAATCCAGTTTAGTCAGGGTTACGTCGATACCGGATTTTCGAGGTTATACTGCACATGCAAAACAGTTTTTAAGAAAGCGTACACAGATTCGAGGTAAAGAAATAACAAAATTCCCTTTATCTTTCTTTTAAAATCATGATTATAATACTTTCTCTAGTCAGGTTCTCTAGTCAGGTCATGTTTCAGGTAGCAAAGACAAATTTTATTTATTGTTACAATTATTAATTCGTTTGAATTATTAAGTTCTTATTACTTTTCAACTCATTATTCTTTAACCATTGAAAACAAATGCTTAAGTGCTCAATATATATATATATATATATATATATATATCAAGAAATGAAAGAATGATTTGTTAATAAATGTCGTCCACAATTTAATGAGTCTAATAAAAAGTTTCTTCCTTTCTTTTATTGCAATAATATTTTACGTTTTATCCTAAATGGTTTTTCGTGTACGAAAATAAGACGTTTCTTTGGAAAATGTAATTTAGGTTCCAGAATATTTATTCTTATGTATTTTATACCAGTGACAAAAATAGCTTAAAAAGAAATTACCCGCATTTATGTGTGGCGATATTTTACTTTCAAAAACTACTATTTTATGCAAGAATCCAAATTAAACATTGCATTATCTTTTCTTTTTTACATAAATTATATTGAAACATAAATTATTTCAAATTGTTGTTAGAGGTTTTTCTTAGAAGAATTTTTGAATGTTAAAGAGGAAACTGTTTAGAATATTAAAAGACCAAATAATTTTTTTAGCGGTTTTCCAGATTTCTTGACGTTTTCATCGTAAAAATATACATAAAATTTTAATTTATTGCTTTGAAATAATTTTCAAATAAATGCAAATGCCAATAATACAAATGTCAAATAATTGCATAATATTTAAAGAATAGGCATGTGCGTTTTAAATTAAGACACGAAAGAAAATAAAGCTATAAAACATTTTGGATACATGTATTGAATAACAGAAAATATAATGATGACGCATGCTTACTTACGACATTTATTATGATATTTTCAATGCAATCTGACCCTGACAAAATTTAAATGCTCTTTCAACACTTTTTGTGATATCATCTTACTTTGTGTAAAGAAAAGTTACCTAAAGTTAGCTTGGTCGCAAATTTCCTTAAAATATATGTTCTTTATTTTCTACCTTATTAGATAAAAGTACGGATTTGGATAGAGAGACATTCTTTTTTTATCACGGAATAAAATAATTTAAAAACTGCTTTCTCATTAGAAAGGTGACTTTATTGAAATTTTTTTATTATTTTATAGAGTTCAGATCACCGTTCATATCACACCCCGTCTAGCATGTTTTCCAGAAAAAATATGATATTCCCTAATTTTAGTTCTGTTACTTCACTTTTGTATCTAATTTTAATGGAATTTATTTCAAAATGAATTTTTTTTTTTTAACTAATAAATTTCTAAGAACATTTTTTTTTTTTTTTTACGAACATTTTAGTACCTGCTTCTTAAATTATTTGCATTCATAAGTCTACCATTTCCATGCATCAGTTCAATGAAGTAGTATTTCTTCTAACATAGTGGTAATTTTCGTGTTTTTAATTTAAATAGAATACAAATAATAACAATAATAGATAATATGAGAATGTATCAATAAGGTTTTCTCCTCACATAGAAATAATTGAGTAAAATTTATGAAATTGCTACATTGTATTAGTCCTTTTCTATATAATCACTGTGCACAGTAACACATTTCTGCAAATGGCATTTTAAAGATGGGGGGGGGGCGGTTAGGATGTATTTTCAGGAGGCGCGATAGTAAACCGAAAATGGACATTTTTCTAACTTTTCCGATCCTCATATGTGACATATTGTTGGAAATACCTGTGACCACTTATTCCTGTTATGCACTCCAGAGCCGTTCCACCCAAATTTACCCCCCGGTGAGCATGAATGATGTTCTCAAATTTAGAAAAGTCCCCCCCCCCCCCGGACGGTATATTTGAGGGGAGGCGTTCGGGAGGTGTATAGCATGAATAAGTGTTCACAGGCCTTTCCAACAATATATCTTATTTGGGGGTGGTAAAAGTTAGAAAAATGTCCCTCTTTGAGTCTAATCTCGCTCCACCTGGAATACATCCCGCCCCTCTCTTTGAAATACCGGTTGCACAAATGTTCTACTCTGAACAGTGACTATACGGAAAAGGGCTTCCATAAATTTCAGTCAATTATTTCTATTTGAGGGCAAAACATTGATACTCCCTCGTATGGTACAACATATTACATAAAATTAAAATCCATCGCTCGTGGACATTAAAGAAATTTCGTTCTCACTAAAACTTAACAGATATGCGATTAAATAAACAGATATTCCACGCAAGGAATGCATGTCACAAAATGTTTCCTAGAAACATTATTTTATGGGGAAAGAAATAGTGATAATTCTGCCGATGAAAGTTGATGCAGTTAAAAAGTCTAAATAGTGTTGGATAGATTTTTTTAAGATTTTAAAAATTGTATCTGTTGTTGGTGAACATAAATATATCTTTTAAAAAATTGTTTATTCCTATATTTTTCATTTGTTTGTGATCTATATGTTATAATAGTTTAGATTCACTGCAATAACGAAACATAAATTTTGGTGGTCAATCTTTTACTATGATTTACATTTATACTTTGTTTCCACTCTAAACAGATTAAGATCCCATTTTGAATTATACTGTGATATATTCCACAGTGTTATCAATTTACATTGGTCATTTTTAATCAATAAAAACAAAGAGCGACTGTACCATACATCGGGTAGAAAAGCCCAAAAGAAACATACAATAAGGATGAGAGCATTCTCGCCAAGGCCCACGTCATTGAATGGGAAAGAAGATAAAATATTCACTTGCAAGCCCGCACCTCTACAAATGGAACCATGACTACACAGCTAAACAGAGAGTGCCTTCAGGGAAGAAATTTTTTGAAGAGTGACTCGAATCATAGTTACACATTAGAAATGACTACAGGGACTCTTATCCCAATCTGCTTCCAGAATTAAGTAATAGCTTTCGGAACACAGAAAGGAGTTCCAGCGGGAGGCGATAGTACAGAAAATCACCTCATCGAGTTCACTGCTGGAATTCCAGAATTAGTTAAAACTCGATTCGCATATTAAAGCGCAAGTCATATCTTGGTGGAAAAGACCTGAAAACCCGATGATAACGATTAACACGTAGGTTTACCATTGTGTTTTCCTGCTCCTAATCCTTCATGTTTTCATACCTTAGCGTGCAGGAAAATACAATGGTAAAGCTACGAGTCAACCACTAAAATTGGGTTTTCAGATGCTTTTTGCCAATATTTCTGCCGATATGATTTGGCAGACTGATTGCGTTTTAATATGCGAATGGAGTTTCAACTAATTCGGGAATTTTAGCCGTGAACTCGATGAGGTGATTTATCCTGCCACCTCCCGGTCTTAGTGGCTCTCCTCTCGCTGGCCACCAAATCGAGCAGCTAAGTACGATAAAGAATTGAGAGTGTCTTAAAGCGTTTCGCTGGACAATCCAGTCGACGTAAGACGTATTTACCCACCGACAGCCTGGATCTTCGAAATATTCTCCACCAGAGGAATCCAGGGAAGACCGCCAGTAGGAACACATTTTCTGGTCTCCTTTCACACACAACGGCAGGTTCTGGAATATGGCTCCACCGTTCATTACTATATCTGAAAAAGAATATTTAACTACAGTATTTAATTTTAGCTCCAAAAAAAAAGGAAACCCTTAAAACCGCAAGAAAATACTAAAGTTATGTAAATTAAATCCATCAGACAATGAAATATTATACAAGGGGAAAAAGTCGAAAATGTCAAATTTTGGACCAGAAATCTTCAACATGTAAATACGCTACCAAAAGCAATCTAATACGCGGAAATCACTGAAATAATGGTCTGATCGAAAATCTTATTCGCAAAAGTTGTCGGATATCATGAAATTAATTAATTTAATTAATTTAATTTAAGACTTTTTTTAGTTGTATGATTTGTCAGTCACTACCGTCTAACTTATACAGTTTCCAAGTACGAACTCTGCGACAGACAGACATATAGAGCAATAGACGAATATTGTTTCGTCAGAGGAACGAAACCATAACCCCTGTAACGGGTGTATTGTAAATATTTAAAGTTTATTACGATAGGTGGCAGTACTAACTGGAATTCTTTTCATTTCCTGTCATTACGTGCTGTATGTGTTTTGAGTTCGCGAGTTTTTCATGAGAAGAATTATGAGCCGGTTTTGAAAAAGTACGCGTATTGTTTTTTCCAGTATGGATTTCTTCTACTATTAATCAAATTTGTAAATATATATGTGTCGTGTAGTAAAGAAGTATAGATTAAATGTTTATTGCTAATTAAAAGCTAGAGTGGCGTTTTTATGTTGAAGAAATGTGTTAATTATTTAAATTGCGAATCTATTTTTCGAAAGTGGCGACCATAGCCTTTTATTTATGCTATTATTATTCTTGTTCATTTATGTATAATATACCATAAAATGATAGATGACACAATTTATAAAAAAAAATGTGAATGAAAACTTTCAATTGTTTAAACTCTAATAATATCAAAACATGTAAGATATTTATTAAAGGATTATGATCATAGATTATTATACTTGAGAGATTTTATGCTAATTAACTTGCATTTAGAATCACGGTATTTGCATGGGTCATCGAAATTTCTCAATAGGAAAAAAGTTTTAAATAGAACATTAAACGTATCAGATTACAAAGAAATCCTTCCTTTGAATTTTCTCAATCATCATATAAAAAGCTGCATTATTATGTACGCCTTATAAGAAATTTTGATAAAAGAGATGATAGACATTTAAGAAATATAGTTTTTCCAACAATAACTTAGAGAAATTTTCAAGTCTTTTAAAGAATTCAAATAAATGAAAAACAGGAATATAGATGCAGCCATATAGAAGAAGAATTTAAAGAGGAAGAATGTCAATAAAGAAGCTGCCACATTTAATGCCTAGCGTTAAATTCTATAAAACGTAACTTACTAAAATTTAAAGTATTTAAAAGCAGATTAAGATATATATTATTACGTCTTATTCTAGTTTATATATTTTGTTATATAATAAAATATTTTCTGGCCTTATTTTTAAATTGAATTAAATATATTTAGCCTGATATTTTTAAAAGATATTTTTTCTGACATTTTCAAAGTATGAGGTTTTATTGTATTTAAAATTTTAAAACTATTATGATAACCGTACAGTATACATTTTTGATTAAATACATTTTACGAAATAAAAGGAATAAAATTTCAGTTCAACATTTCATAACATGTCTTTTAAATGAAAAACAATAATTGTTGTTTTAAAAATGGTTGTTTAAAAAGAAATCTTGAACCGTTAATGAAAAATTTAAATAATTTGTTTTTGTTATCATTTTCAAAATGAAACACCAGAATGTTTTAGACGAATACTGATCAAAATATAAAATGGAAGAATTTTGCTTCCTTTAATAAAATAATTTTATTTTATTTTTACTTTTTTCTTTTCTGAACAGAATAATAATTTTTTGTTTTCTTTCAAAAAAAATAGAAACACCTGTATTTTATTTGTTGCACTACTGTATAGCATACTTTAGTGTCAGAAAGAATAATGATTTATAAGATCCACATAATCGCTCCACAGCAATAGCCTCGGACTCATTATGTAGCGGTTAATACATCACAGCAATGCTTTGTGCTAGATTTGTACCAGATTGGTGCCACAGGGGCTCTTATTCCAATCTTCTTCTACAATTAAATAGCTGCTTTCGGAACACAGAAAGGGGTCCTTCCTATCTCGATGACTACCTTAATGAGCAGCTGAGCTCCAAAAAGGATTGACAGTGTCTTAACACTTTTTTCTTGCATTGGCCAGAGCACGCCAGAGCACGTCAGAGTCATAATTTTGTGTTTCTACACATTGTCACAAAAAGCAGATGCACGGGAATTTCCTCAGAGTTTTCGAGAGATCTGTTCGAGCTTTCAATTGTCAACAGCATCCTGGTATGTCGTTCACAGACATAATTAATTCTAATAGTTTATTCTAATTTTATATTAAGAACATGCAATGAAGTCATTTATTCCGAAATCGTTATAGACCGGAATGCCTCATAAAAATGTTGTGAACTGTTTTAATGATGTTTGATTAATAAAAAATTGGAGATTCAGTTTGCCTTGTTCTTTTATCATGGAGAAACGCCCAACGATTTCATTTCTTGTCTTCTCTCAGGCCAATCCACGACTTGCCCGAATATCTACTGAGCCACAACAAAAGCCACCAGGCTAATGGTACTGCTGCATTAATACTGTGGCAGGACAAATGATTTGCTGCCACTCGCTTTAAAAAAATAAAAGCCACATTTTACTCTACTTACTCTCTTTATATAATAAAAGCCCTGCAAGATCTATAATAAAGCCGGCACTATGCAACAGTAGTTGGTGTTTTTTATATATGGTTTTAATTATATATATATTCTGTATCCGTAAAGGAAATCAACTATAAAACAAGATGGGAATTTGAAAACTTTACCAAATAAAACAAAAATTCTCCATGATTCATACCTGTTTAAAACAGTTCGATGTGGCCTCCATTTGTTGCCCTACACATCTATACGATATTCAAGTTCTTCCCAAACACAGTTAAGGACATCTGGTGTAACAGAGTGAATAACATCAGTGCTTTACTGCTCCTAATGGAGAACACAGGGAACTGCACTTAACAGGTATGAAACTTAGAGAGTTTTTGTTTTATTTGGTGAAGATTTCACATTACTCGTTCGTTGATTTCCTGTGACCGGTCAAAAGTGCGCCATGACTTAACGGACACACCATATATATATTTACAAATAGAAGATTAAATTTTATAAAATCAAAAATATGTAAAGTTTCAGTGTAACTTCTCTCATTAAAAATTAAATAATTAAAAGCAGATTAAGATATAAGTATTGCCGTTTCATACTAGTTTGTAATTTATTTATATATGAAAACAATTTGTGGGTTTATTTTTAAATGGAATCAAATAAATTTAGCCTGATATGTTGAAAAATTACTTTTTCTCTGATATTTTCTGAGTATCATTTGTTATTCTATTGCAACTCCGAGAACTATTATGATAAACATACAGTATACATTTTTGATTAAACATATTTTTCGGAAAAAAGCAATAAAATTTTACTTTGTCATATCATAACATGCATTTTAAATGAATAACTATAATATTGATTTTAAAAATTTTGTTTTAAAAAAAGTCTTCAACCGTTAATGAAAAATTATAGTCCATTCAATTTTTAATCATTAAAAAAAGGAACACCAGACATATTTTAGAAGAATATTGATTAAAAATATAATGGGACAATTTTGCTTTCTTAAATATAAGATTTTGTTATTTTAAATTATTCTTTTTTGTACAGAATAAGAAATTTTCGTTTTCTTTCAATACCCACTTTTTTATTTGTTGCACTACTGTATATCATAAGAATAATGATTTATAAGTGATAAAAGTATTATTTAATCTTCAGTAAGGGACATTTTGTATTTTTCAATTCATCAAAAGAGAATAACGAGTAAACGGAAAAGCAATAGAAAAGGCACAAAGTTTGAATTACTTTTGAAAAGAAATCTGTAAAAGTAATAGAAAGTTATCTAAGATTTATATGTGTTTCCCGAAACCTTTCAGAAGCGTAAATTGCATTCTGTTCTTTCTGTTTAAGAATGAAAATGATAGTTCTTGAAAAAAATTGCGTTTTGATATATAATATTATTGCATGTTTTGATAACCTAAAAATAGAAATTCAGAACATTTTATTTTGATAAAGAAACCAATTTTTTAAAAATTGAAACCAATTTTTTCTCTAAAAATAGAAATTCAGAACATTTTATTTTGATAAAAAAAAACAATTTTTTTTTTCAAGAGATAACACGTTATTGCAATTCATTTTTATTTTTCTATTTCTTAAAAAACTTAAAATATCAAAACTTTATTTTTTTAAACTATTTTCCTAATATAAGTCATTTTTTTAATCTAAAGGATTGATTCCTAAAAGTTATGTACAATTCGCGGTTACTTCTAAAAATCTACAGAAAAGATAGTTCAGAAAAATCACCCGACAAATGTTACTAAATCTAAGACACCTCCTCCTACTCAGCAGCTTTATGAGCTGCACTCATTCTCAGATTATACCCGTTTGATAGATGAGATTCTAATAAAACTCAATGAAGAACTGTAAGTAAGTTCTTTTCCAATATTCCCATCAATCTCAACTGGTAGAGCACGTTAAAAGTAAAATAATAGAAACAATATCTGATCAACTTTCCATTGGCGAGCTAATTGATTTTTATTTCATTTCTAATTATTCTATTAAAAGATTCTTACATACGCAAGTGAAGTTTCTATCTCAGAATAACCACAATTAAAAACATAATATTTTAGAGAGGTCATATTTAATTGCAGTAATGCTTCTTTTAGTAGCGAGTCTTAATCTTTTTTTACTCCTACATTCTAATCAAGATTTATTTATTTTGTAATTTAAAATGTATGGTCACTGAAAACTTCTTTTTTAAGGAACTTGGGCTTTGCTTAACTTTTTCGGCGAATGTAAACTTGTAAACTCATTTTTTATCACTGGTCTATAATTTTTCTTTCGTTCTTCTGTGGACTTCCCATTACTGGCGAAGCCCCGCCCTCCAAATATTCCGATTGGCTTCTCGCAGAGCTGTCCGCTTGTATAAACTTTTTCTTGATTAATTAATAATGTTATCTTCAGTTCCCCACATGTTTTGCTGCGTTCGAGTGTTCTACAGTGGAGACGGTCCTTTTAACACTAGAACCGCCATAGCGGTCATTTTGACCGGTAAAAAGTGAAAATATTTTGATTCGAACCAGATTTTTTAAAAAATAAGTTAAATATGTACCACGGAGAAATAAAACAAATATATAAGATAAATACATTTAAATAAAAATTCTGGTGTAAAATAGTTTTATAACACTTGTGTAAAATTTCCGGCGGTTCTAGTGTTAAGGACCAGAATTGTCGGCTAATGGCATTCGTGCATTCGTTCGTGTATACAACGCATCTACGTAGAGTCGCTTCCCAACTTTGAAGCCCATGGAACAATTCATAAGTTTACTTGCTTTAGCGGGTTGATTTTACATACTTTTATTGATTTTTATTTAATTTTTAATTAATCGATTAAAATTGTGTTACAAATGCAGGTAGAACAATAACCACAATTAAAAACATAATATTTCAGAAATGTCATATTCCTCTCTCATCGTTCTTTTTGTTTCACTTGGTGTATTTATATTAACACTAGAAAGACCGAGAATTTTACTCGAATTAAAAAAAATATTTCACACCAGAATCTTTATTTTAAATTATTAACTTTTCCATTTAACTAGGTTTTTCTTTGTATCTTTTAAACTAGTTTTATAAAAACAATTCTGGTTCGAACCTGGATATATTCTTTTGGTAGCAGTCAAAATGACTGCTCGTGGTCTTTCTAGTGTTAATTTAGAAATTCACAGCTGTATCATACCAATTTTTTGTTTTTGTCTATTGGTAAATCTTCAAAAAGTATTTAGAAAATGTTTAGTATCTCACTTAAACTAACAAATATTTAAATAATAAAATTCAATATTATATACACAAATTCTTTATCTGCAGAAAAAAATCTTCCTGTTTTTATATCATGTTTTAATAACATCATGAATTAATTTTCTTAACTCAGATGGCGATTTCCAGCATAATGATATGATATTTTGAGAAGAGAGATTTCATATAAACGCTTGAAATGTATTTAAAAAAATATTACAAGAAATTTTCGCCATACTTTCTTAGTCGGAGGAACTCTTATTGAAGAGATGTGTTTTGTAACTCTAGGGGGAAAACTTCGCTAACATTTATCTTACATTTTAATTTGGTTTTTATTTTATTTTAAGTTTGACATTGTAAACAGTGAATTTGATACTCTTACCTATACAAGCCTCACTTTCTCTTTTACCAAATTCTTTGTTGAGATACGCTGTCCAGAGTGTCTGATTCTACTAATCACTATTCACAAATTTATAAATCGTTTATCTGCTTCTTTCATTTCTTTTGTTAATCTATTTCCTTAATTGCATGGGATAAATTGTCTTCAGTTCAAATTGCATATTACTATGATCTATAAACAAATTCAACGCAACCATATACCTTTAAGAAGTTTCTTTTTGTTTCGATAGATCGATTTTGAAGTGTTTTAAATCTATTTAACTCTTTAAATGCAGGATTTCTTATTTTGTTTCGAATATATATATATATATATATATATATATGTGTGTGTGTGTGTGTGTGTGTGTGTGTGTGTGTGTGTAAGGTTTATTACACAGGAAAAATAATAAAAAAAAATTTCATACAATACGTCAATCTTTTCTTCTGTTGTACGTCTGCAATATAAGTAAAACTACTGTTGTGTGGCTATTTTACGCTAAAATATTGCAAATCAGTAAGTATTTTAATACGTATGTCTCCAAATACCTTATGTTATATAATTAGTTACTTTATAAAACATAACCCTTCAATTCCCATGATAGAATACGTTCTAAAAACCACATAGTTCAGACAATCTGACTTTACACCAGAAAGTTTCAGTTGTTAATTCCGCTTTATTTAAATACGCAATACCTGTTATTAATTAAAGCAGATATTGCTATTTTAATTTTATGGAGTGAATTAGGTATATACGAATAAAAAAATCTATTAAATTCAAAACACTGTTGTTTGCATATATGTAAAACTGTGCAGAAAAGGGTCAGGTACACTTATTAACTCCTTAATTCTCGCTCCCGTGGTATCCACGGGCTGTGTCTTTTATTCAAATTGTTTGATTCACATCAGTTTTATGAAATAGAATAATTTGCTTTATTATGGTATCATTTTGCCTGTCATTACATAAGGTGAATATTTCTTTTTGAAAAAAGTGGTGACAATAAGCAAACTGAATTTTTAAACCGTAATTTAATGTGACCATTAAGGGTTAATATAAAACTTCGAAGAAAACTTTTCTTCATGAAATCTAAAAAAAGAATGCTAAAATAGAACAAATAATCAGATAGAAGTGTGACGAAGAACAAAAAATATATACGATTAAATATTTCCATATTAATTTGACAGTTTAAAATAAAAAAAATAAATACTTAAAAGTTGGGTATGTGCACGCTAAATTCTGAAAAAAAAATCCTTAAATCACCATAAGCACAACGCTAAAAATGAATGATATATTTATTAAGATAAATCAATTGTGAAATTCCCTACAGGAACAACCACAGTAGATATTTAGACAAAGGGTACTAGTAATTGAGCAAATTGATAGTACTGTGTGTACATTAAATCCATTATTTAAGGGGGTTTTATATGTTACCTATTTTGATTAATTTATTCATGTTTTTTTCTCTTTTTTATATTTATTTTTATATTTTGGTTTTGGTTTGGACGTTTTTGCTATCTCTAACGTTTTTAAAAGTTCTATAGTTAAATTATTTTGTCCTTTTGAAAAATATTTTTGTCGAATAATATCAGCGATATATGCTTTTGCGCAAAATCTATACTTTTTTACAGAAAATACTTCTTTGGTTAAAAAAAGTAATATACACACATTTGTATACAGGTTTTTACCGAAGAAAATGAGGAATGTATGTTTTATGAAAAATCATCCTTTCGCTCAGCAAAAAGATTTTTTTTCTTTTTTGGGGGGGAGGGGGTGTAAAATAGTAATTCAGACGCATTTTTGTATGGAGCGAATTTATTTCCAAGGAAACATTTTATTATAATGACTAACAAAAAACTTTTATGTTTCTTTCTTTATAAATAATATCATTTTCTACAATAACTATTTAAAATTCCGATGGTTCGTAGTAACATAAAAACAGCGTACTGTACGCGGCAAGGCATTGTAAAGCCAAAGTAACAACCTTTAAGAATATTCTAGTTGAATAAAATATAGTACAGTAGCAGTACAAAAGTAAAAAAACATCAAATTGATTTTAAAGATATAAAATATTAATTAGAAAATAATTTTATTACATGGAGGATTTCTAGTAATAAAAAAAAGCGGGTGGCTTTATACACCAATATCTTCTAGAGTGGTAATATTACATTTTGAGGATTTTCTTCTTTAATGTGATGTCCAGTAGAAGCACAAAAATAATAACAAACATTAAAATGTATAAACAGAGTAAACATCAAATTTATAAATACATCATTTAATAATGAAACAAAATGAAATATATTACAAAATACACTGGTGGATTATTTCATACATCAGCAATGTCTTACCGAGAAAAATAACGAAATATAGAAGAAAAAATTGCGAACTTCAACTTCAATCATCGGGTGAAACGTGACGCGTCTTTGAATAGACGGTAAATCAGACACAGGTGTTAATCTCGTAATATTTTTGCAATTTGCAGCTGTTGCTGCAATTCGTGCATACTTTAAATGATAAATTATAAGTATCAATTTTATCTTGTGACAAAGCAGTAAATTAATATAAAATTTATCTGGATTTTATGTCCTATATATATATTGAAAAGATCAAGTGGCTACAAATTTTTTTCTTATGTTTGGCCGACCAAAATAATAGCTGTTAAAATCGGTTATGTTTTATCTAATTAAAAAAGCAATACCGTTATTTTCAAATATTTAAACACGTTTATTTTGTCACGTTTCAGGAAATGAAAATTACAATTTTTTTTTCGCTTTCTGAAAATGTTATTTATATCATTATAAATCTGACTAAAACAAAACATTATTGTGGATAATAAATAATATCAACTTATAAATTAATATCATGAATAATACAAGATTACAGACTCAGTGGATCAATAGATCCAATATCATATGGAAAGAAAGTACATAACACGAGGAGAGTGGAAAAATTGCAAGATGATTATGGGGCGAACTTCACGTGAAAGGAGGATTTAAAAAAGCAAGAGAAATGGACTGTTTGATAGTTTTTATCTTATCAAGATGAAAATCTGAAAAATCTTGATGAAAGGTTGAAAATCAATTACATGCCAAAAGGGGGTTTGTACCGGAATTCTTGGTAAATTCAAATTTTCATATATATGAATGTGTTATATACTTGATGTTTATGAATTGTCGTGATCGGTTTATCGTACAACTAATAAATATTATGTAAAATTGGAAAATGACACATGTATTTTATGTTTCGTTAGAAGTCAAGACAATCTTTTATTAATGATAAGACCAAATGCAACATTATTTGACGTACAGGGTGTCCGTAATTAATCGACCTCATTTTAACCCATATGGACCACACGGATTAATTACTTTCGAAAAATTTTAAAACTTCGATTATATCATTAATATGGTGTAATTAAGTAGATACTAGCCAAATTTTGAAAAAAAAGTTTTTAGTTTTTTAAGTAACTAGCTCTCTTATAAACAGGACATATTAGTAGGACACAGAGTAAGGACATATAAAATGCATACATAAACTAATTTTATGAGCAAATATATATTTTACTTTAAAAATACTGTTTAAGTTGTACAAAAATACTCTATGATTTCGCCAATAAAAAGATAATAATAACGGTAAAATTCTAGATTATAAGATAATAATTTTTAAAGGATTTTTTAAATATTTTTTTTAAATTAAATTTTAATTGTTACTTGGTTTTTTTTTGTTTGTTTGTTTTGTTTTGTTTTGTTTATATGTTATACTTTTATGTATTTTAAAGACGTCATAACAAAATGTATCCAGAAAATCCTTACCAATTTTATTTAATTTTTTTTGTTAGCTGTTCTATTTATAGGACAGCGGTCCAATATGGGTTTAAGTTGTCTATAGATGATATTGTTCAGAATAATAAAGGTATAAGATAATAAAGGTATGGGAATTTGTTTGATAGAAAGAAAATAGTTCAGAATTTCATATAGCTCAGCCTTTTTTAACGAAATGCACATATACCATGTATTTACGATAGTTTACAAAATTTATTAACCAAACATGTTCCATATGGCGCTCATAATTCTCAGATACCTTCTGGAATCGAAAGATAGCATTTTTCACTGCTAACCGCGTTTTGGGAAATGCTAAGAACATGTTGTGAAATACTGTCTTTAAGATCAGGTAGAGTTAGTAAATATTTTTTTTTAAACTATTGTAAATACTAAATGTGAACTAATTAAAACGCCCGCTGGTGGCGTAATTTTGAACTATTTAATTTTGCTTAAACAAATTCCCATTTATTTTAATATGGTTTTTGACAAGAGATTCCCAACTTTATGAACAATAGTTTCGTCGGTAGACAATTTTAAAGCAGGGCCTTTAATTATGTAGACGTTGTGTATAAATTGGAATTATTTAATTTCTTTTAAAAAATTATTTATGGAATCTAGTTTGTCACGCGAAAGTAACTTATATGTATACACACACACATATATATATATATATATATATATATATATGTGTGACATTTCGACGGCAAGTAGTTGGTATTGTCGAAAAAAATGAGGGTTTCCATTCCTACACAACACAGGTGGCAGCTGACTGGGTTTTAAATAATAAAGAAAAATGAAGAATTAACATAAGGCAGTCGCTTGAAACATTATTCACTTTATTTCCACACTCACGATTGAATCTAGGGAAGATGCTCACTCCTTCCATTGTAAAAAGAATAAAGTCTATTCTAATCTCACAATTAGTTTAAAAACACTCCATCTCTTGACTGCGTTCTAGTCTTTAACATCTAACATCTATCACACATTACGATACCGTTGCTTCCTCATTCTACACACATAATAAACAGTATTCATCCACCATTTTACTGCCTCCATCGAGCAGTCACCTTGAATATCCAGCCTGCTACGACTGCAATCCACTACGTTCACCTCAACATGCTAAAAACTAAAAAGCTTCTAAACTCACAGCTCCTCTACTACATGCTATATGCTTCTCTCTGGTTCCCGCCATCCTTATTTATACCCTGCTGAAAAGATTGTTCTAGAAAATTCTTATATCCTCGCCCCAGCTATCTAAAGCATAAACAAATGTTAAAATCTGTAGTCGAGATTATGCAAAAATAACCCTTTTTTCCCTCTTCAGACGATAAAAGAAATGAATTTATGTCTGCGAAGTTTTAATCTTTGAAATATTTTAATTACACCTGGATATTTTAAATAAAAGAATAAATTGAAATAAGTATGTTTTTTCTTTAAGACAGAATAATATTTTAGCAGTTAAATAAAGATTTAAGGGGAATATGATATACCGGGATTTAATAGCGGAATTTAATAGGAATTTAAATAATAAAAGTTTTATTAAAGAAATATAAATGAGCCATTTTTAGATTTACGCAATTTGGAATAAATATGAATTAAGATCTTAGAGATTAATAGACTAGGGTTTTAATTTAATAAGCCGGTATAATATACGGAATATTACTGAAAAAGGAAAATTTACATAAAATACTTTAAACTTGGCGCAAAAATTTAAATTTTGTAATATATATGTATAATTAAATACTATGTAACAGTACGCTGAGCACTTATTTACGTTTGTGGTTCAATAATTATTGCCCCTAGTCTATATAAAGTATTTGTATAGCGATGGTTGGTGTGGGATATCGAAGCACAATGTGTTAAATTCCTATATGTTCAATTTCAGAACCGTAACTTCTATATTAGAATAGTTTTGAAGGGAGGGGAGAGGTTTTAAATCCCTATTTTTGAGGGAATTTTTAAGGAGGGGAAAAGGGTGAAATGCTGGTTTCAAACTTATGAGACTCCATTTGTGAAAGTGGAGGAGGTGTAGTTAAAATGACTCTGATCCCGAGTCCAAACGACAGTAGTTACGTCTCCTCCACTGGCACAAATCTAGCTCATAAGTTAAAAATCAGCCTTTCATCCCCAACCCCCCCCCCCCCCCCCCCCTTACACTCCTCTCTCCAAAACAATGTGAATATAGCAGCTACGGTTCTGAAATTGATCATATACGCATCTAAGACGTTAGGCTTCGATATTCCACAACATCCCTCGCAGTAAAAATATTTTATATACACTAAGGTCAATAATTATTGAACCACACTCGTACACGCATGAGGAAAACAACACCGCATTTTATATATTTAAGTACATATCCAATACATAATTTATAGTTTCAAGTTTTAATAATGACTAATTGCTAAAGTTTTCACCACTCCGTTTAATATGTAACTATGAAAAAAAAAGTGTATTGAAATTGATATGTTACTAAAGTGAACTCTTTACATCGATAACTAAGAAATTTTAAGAAAGGCGTCTAATTCATTAAAGACACAACGATATTCACGAAATAAACTGTTCAAAAATAAAACAGTTTCATAAAATACTTATATAAAGAAGAAGAAGAATTATCTGACCAAACAATGTGTTATGCAGTCAGTCATACCCTTTTCTTGAGCCATTAAATTTTTTGACGATTTCACTTTGAATGGTGGAATTTAAAATGACTGTTATATAGTTTTCTGATGCTAGTGAGTTAAATTTTGTCGAAGGGTTTATGAGTCATAAAATCTCTGGAAAATGTATGATGTGAGGGGATACAAATTTATTTTTAAAGTTTAAAACTATAAAAAAATCTTCATTTCTTTCTTTGAAATATTTTTTCGTTGAAAACTTGCTGCAAGATTAGTAAAAAGCTTCTTAGTGTTTCTGCTTTATTTTAATGAAATGCATTTGAATAGAAATTTTATGAAGTATGTAAATAAAACAAATTGCATAAGTCAACGTGTATTTTAATAAAAATAAATGGAAATATTTAAACAACGTGTTTTGACTAGAAGTATGATAATACTATTTATTTCAATTACTTTTACTTTTTTTCTGTCTTTATAAGAATTGGATTTATAAGTATTGGATATTCTGTCTTTATAAGTATTGGATTCTTGAAAGTTTTTGATATCTGGTTTTCGGCGGATTTATACGTTTTAGGAGGTTCCGAATGCGATTTGATTGTTTTTAAAAAATGTCTGTCTGTCAGTCTGTCAATCTGTCCGTCTGTCTGCACGTAACACACATTTTGTGTGCGTTCTAGCTCAAGAACGTACGCACGGAATTTAATTAAAAAAATATATGCAGGTAGCCCCTGATATAAATTGGTGCTGATTCGTACATGGTGTAAATCGCCCTACAGATGACGCCTCTATACTGCATTTTTCTCGATTTCAGCAATAGCTGTACCTCAAGAACTATTGCACAAATTTTTATCTAACTTCAGATTCAATCAGACGTTGACTCAAGTTGTTTCGGATTAGGTTTTGGTGTTAATCGCCGAATAGGTGGCGCTAATATGTTCGACTTTTCCAGACATACATAACATTCGCAGATATTCCAAAAGTTTTAGGATTGTCACATCCAACTAGGTAAAATAAGAATTTGGCGACCTAGTAACATGCAAGATGGTCACTGATACCTTTTAATGCACATTTCATGAAAAATGTAAGTATTAAAAATAAATTTTATTGCTGTCATAAAAATAAACATGGATTAAGTGAACTAAATTGATATTATTAATTGAAAGTATATATAACAATGAAATGTTATTAGTACAAACACCACCTGTTTTACTGTAATGAAAATTTATATATATATTACGCTAACGTACGTGGCACAGAAATCGCGATTATTTGTTATTGTTTAATGGCAACGTCCGAGAATCGCACTTGATTGGCTATTATGTAAGAGTCCTTGGCAGGATTTATGGCGATCGGGTTTGTTTACATTTCGCGTGTTCAGTGCGATATCTTTCGCTGCAATTATATATAAAAGCTTCATATATAAGTAGCTTCAAAATATTCTATATATATATTACGCTAACGTACGTGGCACAGAAATCGCGATTATTTGTTATTGTTTAATGGCAACGCCCGAGAATCGCACCTGACTGGCTATTAGGTAAGAGTCCTTGGCAGGATTTATGGCGATCGGGTTTGTTTACGTTTCGCGTGTTCGGTGCGATATCTTTCGCTGCAATTATATATAAAAGCTTCATATATAAGTAGCTTCAAAATATTCTATATATATATATTACGCTAACGGACGTGGCACAGAAATCGCGATTATTTGTTATTGTTTAATGGCAACGCCCGAGAATCGCACCTGATTGGCTATTATGTAAGAGTCCTTGGTAGGATTTATGGCGATCGGGTTTGTTTACTTTTCGCATTTTCGGTGCGATATCTTTCGCTGCAATTATATATAAAAGCTTCATATATAAGTAGCTTCAAAATATCATTTGAAATGCCGATAAAAAATCTCGATGAATGCTTGAAAGTGGAGAAGAAGCCGAATTCGATTTGAATCGAAATAGATTCGAAATCCAAATAGAGAACGCCGTTAAGCGATCGGGAAAATAGGCTTAATAACTGTACCATGCGCGCATTGCTTCTGAAATCCAAATTACTGATTTAAACGTTCCGGGGCATGCATAACTGTGGGTGAAACGTGCAATTTCTGCAAAGCACTGTATTGGAAATGCGAATTAAACAGCAGCAAGAAATTTACAAAATGTTGTCATGACGTAAAAAGTAATTTTGTACGGACAGGTAGTTTTGACTGTACGGACCTGCGATACGAATTTCAGGTTCATTTAAGAATATTATTATCCCCCCCCCACCTCCCAGAAGTAAGATACAATAAAACCTACTTAGACGGAAACGAAAACGACCAGTGATAATTTCCGTTTTATGCAGGTTATTTAAATTGAACAAAGCATTTTTTTTTTGGGGGGGGGGGGGAGCTGGAACTTTGTTTTTCGTTTATTGCAGAATTCCATTATAAACAGGCTTTACTCTATTAGAAAATAAATTTGCTGAACGGTACTTAAAAAAAAATCTATGTAGTAATATTTGCTTACAATTTTATTATTTCTTTTTCAGTATTACACTTTATGTTGTATTTGGGATTGCTTTTTCATAAAAAGATTTTAAATAAAAAATTAAATTATTGAAAATATAATTACATTTTAATTAAATTCATCAGTTAATTTGGAATAAAAAAGTTTAAAGTATGAGACAAATTAAAAACATAAATATAAAATTAAACATATAAAAATTAACATATAAAAATTAAAAAAACTTAACCTTTGACTTTACACAGCTTTGGAATTAAACAAGAGTCGGGCCTTGGTAATTTGCACCGTCTCCACCCGCCCCCTCTGTATGGACCTGCGACAAAATTTTCAGATTCATTTAAGAATATTATTACGGGCCCGGGCAACGCCGAGTGGGTCAGCTAGTTTACAAGAAAAAAGATAAGTTATTCTAAAATTTAAATTTTGGAATTTACCTCGAATAAACAAAATAAATGTCTAGCGATCGAAAAAATATTTATAAAGCTTCTTTCTGATTATACGTATTTCTTATATATTGCATGCAATAAATCATGCTTTTTATTATATGTTATTGCAATATGAGGAGACGAAACCTTTTAATTTCGGGTTTTTTAATATTATATAAAATATTTATTATTATGTTTGAAACAGTGCAAGTGATTTTTTTATAAGAATATATATAGTTAATCACTGGGTATCCCTTTTAAAAAAATAGAAAGAAGAATATGTTTCGTAACAAGCTAAATTAATTATCGAGTTAATTTTCAAGATTATCCAAAATTACTAACTGTCTATGTAAACGACACTTAAATTAATGACTTTTTCCTACAGTTCTCGTAAGTAAATGTTTCAATCATTAATTTGCCCAATAAATGTAGCGTGAAATTCACTCTTAAAAGTTTCACGTATCATTAACTAGGTTTGATATTTTAAAACTTTGTACCAAGATTTTTAACATTTAATTTATTCTGTACAGCTTGTGATTAATTTTAAGAACGAAGATTATGTAAAGTATGCAATTTGATTAAAGCAATTAAGCATTTAGGTAGACAGTTTTAATACTTGAAAAATCTAAGAAATTTAATCTTTCGATGCAATGAAGACAGACGGAATTTCTCAAAAAGTCTCTGTCTTCAGTTCATACTTCCTTTTGTTTCAGAATTAATTGACTATTTGGACACTATTTACCTTTAAGCAATGTGATTCATTTTATATGTACCATTAAATATCATAAACTATGTATCATTAAGTAATTAATTTTATATGTATCATTATAATTTTTATATGTTGATTTTAAATCGTAAAATGTTTTTCTATGTAATAATGGCAAACATCTAACACTCAGTTGGGGTCTTTTATGAAATAAATGTAATAACTAAATTAGTAAATCGTAAAATTAATTTAAAGATTTATTTATAAGAGGGTAACGCAATACATATATGTTTAACACTATGATGAATCACTAACTATACAAAGCGAAAACAACATTCTGGGTTCCATACCTACACACACGTGATTTTAAATACATACTTTTAAAAAAAATTGTCATTTTTAGATGTTTTTTAATTGCATGTGAAAACTCCAATTAAAGTATTATATACTGATATCAAATAAAAAATTACTTTTTCTTTATATTAAAAAACTATTTTTTATAACTTGAACTGTATGCGAAAAATATACTATATAAATATATATATATGATTTTTTGTACGTATATATTTTACAAATATTTATTGTAAGTTATAGTATTGTAAGTATAAATAGTAACGAAAATACGAGAGAAATTCATCGAACAAAAATTGAAAAACTACATAAATTTCACAAAGATAGAAGATTGCAATTTTTTACTAAATCTTTATCAGCATCACTATGAGTCTTGGGCTTAATACTGTTAAAGTTATTAGTAAACAACTAAATAAACTTTTGAAAAATATGATGCATTTAAAAAAATGACAAGGAAGGTTTTAGTATTTACATATCAGACGCGAAATAAATGCATTGCATGTATAAATAATCTTGACAAGTGCGTCTTTAGCCTTTAGATTAAGCTGTTTTTTAACATTTATCATACGTGTGATAACTAGATGGGTTTTTTTTTAGATATATATTATGACCACGTGTTACTGTATCTCTTGAAATTCTCGCTCTTTTTACTTTTTTAGCCTACCGTGTAAATTCCTCGTCCTCATCAACTTCCTTTTCAATGTATGTTTTGAATTCAATATTTATTCACTAGATTTATCTAATTTGTTTTCAATATTAATTGTCGTATCACTCGGCGAATCATTTGGTAATCTTCATTCGCTAAGAGTTGTTGCCGTATAACTTCTGTTTTATTACCTTTGATAATGTTGCCTTCATGTCTATGATTTTATCTATTAAAGTTTAAAAGCACAATATGACTTTTATTATACCGAAAATTGGTGTTACTTGGTTCCTGGGCCATTACCCAAAACAAAAGCATTGTTTCAAATAAGTCCTGTTCCTACGGTGTTGTCGTAATTCACGATACACTGTAGGAAACAGCACTAGCTAGTAAAGCAGTGCACGCATGAATCATGACTGATTTGAATTTTTTTTCTAATTTTGGTTCACTAATTTGGGTTTATCTATTCGGATGTTACAGTAATAGGATTTCTAACTAAAAAAAATAAAATCAGACCAAAATATATTTAATGAAATTTACAAAAACGTAACCATATTCTGATTACGTAACCATATGCTGAATATTGATAAATCCCAAAGTCTGTAAAAAGTCGTATATCACAGAATTAAATGTACGATTTAGGTTTTTTTAGGTTATAAACTTTTCCGACATAACTCTTTTCGTATTTTTTTTTAAATAAATGCGGCCTCCTAAAAACTGACATAAAGGTAATATGTTGTGCAAATTACAGGTATAGAATACCCCAGTGTGCAGATTTGGAGTTCAGATTCAGAAATTCCTATGAAATGATTTGTGTTTTCTTGAAACAATTGAAAATATGTACTATTGAAAAGACATGTAGTATGAACAAACTTTTTAGTTTACATTTTTTATTATCATTTCAATAAGCTGTCGTTTGAAGATTTGATATAACCAAAATATCATTGTCGAAATAAGTAAGAATCATACATATTACATTTTGTTTTTCAAATAGAGAGCTTAAGGCTCGTCAATTCATTGGCATAAAATGTGATTACTTGAATCACTTGGAGTCAAATAATATAGAAAAGAGAACATCTTGGAAATTGTTATTCAAGTCATGATAAGAAACTGACTTATAATCTTTAAAATGACGTACATTTATATCCAACTGACTTATATAAAACATAAAATCTTCCATAAAATAAAGCTAATGCTATTACTGATTGTTTAAAATATACATATTTAAGTATTGTTTCTGTATAGAGGAATAGCTTGCATTTTAAAAAGTCGGTGCACTATAATTGTTTAATAAAAATGATATGGTGAAATGTTTTTATACAAATGATAATCTACCAATTTGGAGGTTTTAGGGCATCCCACATTACAAGTTGATAAAAAGGTACCAAAAGAGTGTTTTAAAATCAAAGATAAATACACAAAAGTTAAAGACTGGCAAGTAATTTCTTTTATCCTTTTTATTGTGTCAATAAAACTTTATAGCTCTTTTTTTTTTAATTATAGCAATTTAAAGTATTATTTGTTTGCGATGAGTTTGACAGTTTACTATAAATTTCCTTACAAAATAATATGGCATAATACGAATTAGTGAAGACCGTAATTAGTGTCGAAATTGTAATTACGTTTTCTATAGCAACGATTTTTAAATAGCACATTTCGCAAATCCATTTTGACTTTGTCTTAAAGATGTATTTCGTGTTTATATTTTGAAAAATAATTTTCTTGTCACATAAAACAAGATTTTAAAATGAAATTTTGCATAAATTTATCTATAAAGTAAAAGTAAGTGCATTTTTTTATGCTCTAGTATTCAACAGTCACTCTTTTCAAGAAGTAAAATGAGCTACTGACTTATAGCAAGTTTAAACTTGTTATAAGTCAGACGGGAAATTCCCTACGCTAATGTTAAAACTATTGGCTTGGAATCCAAGCGCATTTTAGCCTCCGATATACTTTTTCTTTTCTTCAGCAATTATTGTCGCTCTAAAAAATAACGTTCCGTTATTTAAACCAGTCGTAAAACAAAGCAGACATTGTACGGGATAATCTCTATTGCAATTTTTAACACTTCTAAGTATCGCACACTTTCAATTTTTATACCGCCGCATTGGTGAAACAAATGTACTTTTAAATGCAATTTTTTTTTTAAACTGCATCTCACTGTATTTTTGAGACATTAATTTTTTTTGTAGTTTTTAACACTATTTCTTTAAACTTGGCAACTAAAGTTCTCCAATTCTGCCGAAAGTAAAGGAAAAATAGTTGGAAAATACTAATTATATCTTTCTGTTGCCATTTTCCATAATAACTGGAAAAATGCACTAAATTCGTGCTAATTTGAAAAAATATAAATATGATTTCTGCTAAAACATGGAGCTATTTTAAACTATATTTCATTTTAAGTATCCATATTAATGTTATAAACAAATGAAGGCATCTGAATCATTAGATAGCCGATTTTTTGGTCGAGTTTCTTGCTTATTTCCTTTTGCAGGATTTCTGTATTATTCTGTGATAGTAACATCACATTCATACTTTAGTGTAGATGTTGTTTAAGACTGGCTCGTAAATGTGGAATTCTACAGCGGATGAGAAGGAGATCACTTTACATAAAATAAAAGTGTGTGTTTTTAGTCTTAAAACTGAAATTTGTTTTATACTATCTATCTAACTATATACATATGTATATACATATATATATATATGTGTGTGTGTGTGTGTATGTATATACATATGTATATAGTTAGATAGATAGTATAAAACATATATATATATATATATATATGTATATACATATATATGTATATATATATATATTTTTTTTTTCATCGGGGGCAACACTAAATTCTGAAAAACAGAATTCCTGTTTTCTACTTTTCTGTTTTGCCATGCATAAAGCTTTCATGGCAGAAAATGACACATTATTTTTTTTTTATTTAAAGTTTTTCTCAGAAAATGGATATGTTCATTTATTTCTTCTGTATACTTGTCTTGAAATACATTACAAAATATCTTGAAAACAGACAGTTAGTTGTATTTTACCCGTTAACCGTTGAGCCGATACCGTCACGGGCAGTCATTGGTGAACACATTTTGTAGCGCGCGTGACCCTAGCGGGCTGAACTCCGCCTAACTTTAGCTAACATATTATAGTTTCTTCTTTAATTTTGTCGCTTTATGGATTATTTTAATGCTTATGCGCTCAATAAATGGCTGCACTGAATTTATAAATTGATTTTTTAAGATAAAAATGCTTAATTTTAAGATTTTGAAGGAGTTGAAAGATGTGTGTGCATTAAAAAAAAAAAAAAAAAAAAAAAAAAAAAAAAAAAAAAAAAAAAAAACGACGATTTTTGAAAGCTTTTCCCGAAAATTACGTGACGATTAAGAGTTAAATTTTATAAACAACTCTTATTTATTTAAATTTTAAGCCTAAAAAATAAATTAAGTATATATTTTAGAAATATGTTTTCAAATAAAAACAGTAACATCTTCTAAGAAGAACGTACTGAAAAAGAAAAAAAAGAAATTTTCTTTACTTTCTACTTGAAATTGGGATAATACGAATGCATTCCAAACCCACATGTTCAACATTAGAGAGGCGAATTTACACACTGACTAATAAGGAGCCTTAAGTTTTTATTGGAATAAGTTTTTCAAGTCCATATTCTTAGGAAATAACAAGTGTAATTTATATAAAATTGAGATTTGTTACGTGTTTAAATTTATCGAAATACAGATTTTAACAAAATGCATCATACACATCAGAGATATTTATAAACTGTTTTGAACTGATTGCCATTAAAAATCCAGAAATATTGGAACTCCGGGAATGTCAAAAATGTGACGTTATACGACGAATCAAGGACAGACAAAATACTTTATGGGAAACATTAAAATATATTTTATTTCTTCTTAATATTAATTTATAAAAAGTATTATTTTCTTAGATCTAATATTGTTATTTATATTATAAAGTTTCTGCCAAAGTAATCTCAAAGTATTCTGTTGCTACAATTCTGGAACTCAATGAAGCATAATATTGTCTCTTCAAAACAATAAATATTGTTAACGTATGGAAATGTCTTCAAAAAGAGCTAAGTCAGAAACTGCAACGTGGCATAAAATCTTCTTGAATTACAGTCTGCACCATTTGATCTTTATAAAAACAATATCT
This sequence comes from Maratus speciosus, assembly GCA_963932465.1. Lineage (NCBI taxonomy): Eukaryota > Metazoa > Arthropoda > Arachnida > Araneae > Salticidae > Maratus > Maratus speciosus. The sequence continues at coordinate 66,680,610 of OZ010789.1, forward strand.
TTTTTGACATCCGATGCAAGACAAAAGTAATTTTGTTAGAAGATTTTAAATCATACAAAAAGGCAAAGCATAAATTTGTTTAATTTATATTATTTGTTTCTTCTCTCTAAAAAATTATTCTTCGTTCTGGTCGATATTGATTCTACGTTAGTTGTATTACCAGTTTTTTTTTACTTTAAGTGGACGAGGGACCTTTAAAATCAATTTTTTATTATTTGTAAATTTCACTTTAAGTATTATTCAAGGGTACATTATATGCATTATGGCATACATTTATCACAAAAAAAATTATTTTTTAAAAGAATTTTCCATAATATTTTAGAACTTTTCAAAATGCCCCTTGCCAGCTGAATATCAATGAAAGTCCCCAATATTTTTTATACAAGTTTGGTTTATATATTTAAATACTGTGCATCGAATTTGACTATTTGAATTTAAAGGTAAAAAAAAAAAAAAAGAAAATATTTTTTTCCTACCTTTAAATTCAAATATATAAAATTCGATGTTCAGTTTTATTTATATATTTAAACCAAACTAGTATAAAAAATGTTGGGGATTTTCATTGATATTCACTTCGCAAGGGGAATTTTGAAAAGTTCTAAAATATTATGGAAAATTCCTTTTTTTCCTCAAAAAATTTTTTTTAAACTTTTTTGTGATAAATGTATGCCATAATGCATATAATGTACCCTTGAATAATATTTAAAATGAAATTTACAAATAATTAAAAATTGATTTTAAAGGCCCCTTGTCCCCTTAACATGGCATTGTCTGAAAACACTTATAACGTGGTTGGTTTTCATACAGAAAATTTATATTTGTTAAAATCTGAATGATTATCCATTATTGTATCTCAATATTTTTGAAAACATGCAAATATGAAAAGGTACATCATAGTGGGTCTATGATTTAAGATCAAAGTGACTTATGCTCTTCATTCTCGCTGAAATTTATATAAATTTGTTACTTAAAATCTCTTAAGACTAATGTGCGCTGTTTGAAATGTTTCTTTAAAAATAGGAAGATTTATTTTCGAACTTTAATCTCGAAACAGCAACAATCGTCCAACTGCTTAAGCGCCCGGAGCCAATCCCTTCCCGCTTTTCGACAACAGCAACAATATAGGAAGAACGAGAATGTACAGTCGTGGAAAAATAAAAGTAAACACCCCCTACTAACTCCTCAACAAATTATCGTAGAAGAAAGTTACTGGTACCGAACGATTGGAAATAAAGTCTACTTTTAAATGATGTATATAAAATTTGCTTAGGGGGCTATCTACGTATTAAAACGAACCATAAATTTGTTTTTTTCAATAGCAGTACACAATTCTGAGATCATAAATGAACTCTACACCCTTCAATTAGCCTAAAAACAAATTTTTATGCAACTCGTACCTTAAGTTTCCGAAAAATTAATTTCTTTAAAACGAGCGGATTTTAAGGACTGTATCCAGATTGAAGTTCTGTATTCCATTGTTAACCGAGAGAGCCCCCTTCTTGATCAAGGCACCTTAAGCGCCACTCAAGGAGTCAATTAAGATAGGATAGCAGAATAAATTTCAAAATATCTACTGACTTCTATCATAAACGGCTCCTTAAAACGACATTTTGCCGGTTTTAAGCATAATTTGAAAACTACTTGGAAGAAAAATGAGAAATTTTGGATTTCCATAAAGCAGGACATAGTAAATCTAAATCCATCAAAAAATTGTAGGTTGCAATTCATAATTTTTTCGAATATTAATTTCATAATTCATAATTCATATCTTAAAATTATAAAAATTGCAAATTCAGCGTATTTATGTTTGGGTATATTAGTACTATTGCTACAAAAAAAAAAAAAAAAAAAAAAAAAAAAATAGCACATTAGGAGCATAATGTCAGGAGATATGAATAAAAATATGAAAATGTAATTTTACATTAGAAGCACTATATCTTGAATGTTTATAATTAAAAAATGTATCATTCAAATGACTTAAATCTCGTGTCTAGGCATAGTTTGAACCGAAGATTTGAAAAATCTTGTTAAAATTGTGTATTGCCATTGAAAAAAAAAATGAAGTTTGGATTCGTTTTAATATGTATCGTTTTATTATGTAGATGGTGCCCTAAGAAAATTTTATATTCATCTTTTAAAAGTCCTTCCGGCCAGTGCCGGGAGGGAGAGGTAGCTTTCATATTCCTTATTTTTAAAATACTAGATTATATTATTCAAACACACGAAACTCAATTTAGTGGAAACCGATTATAGAAGATTCAATACTAATTTTTATCAATACTAAATAATTATGAATGAGAATTTCGCGAAATGAGTCAGCTCTATTCAAGCTGATTTTATTTAAAGAGACTTATATTTGGTTTCCGAATTCGGCGATATCTTGAAGTGCCTGCCTTTTTAAGACAACATGGTGGATGAGGCTAACCAGTGAACTTGGTCGAGATCTTAGTAATTATTCCTGTGCACATGCTCACTCACATCGGAATCGTTGATATATACGAGTGCTGTCGCAGGCAAAAGATCAGATTTTTCAAAATGTCACCCACGTAAACAAATTTAAACTGCTATATCTGAGTCATTTTATAAGATAAAGACAAAACAAAAAATGCTCCGGAATCCTTATATCAAGGTTAAATACTTAAGAAAGAAACCTTTTTCAATTTCTAATTTTTTTGCACCTCACTTTAAACATAATTTTTTTTTTTAATTTAATGGCCGCCAATTTGAAATAAGATGGCGGATGAAGCTGGCCAGTGAACTTGGTCGAGACATTGCTATATACTACCCACATGCCTTCTTACAACCAAATAGGTTAATAAATGCGTGTGTTATCGCGTGACAAATATCAGATCGTTTCAAAATGTCAGCCATGCTAGAAATTCAAAGTGCTGTAACTCAACCACTTTTTAAGATATAGACGAAACAAAAACTGCCCCGGAATCTTTGTATCAAGGTCAAGTACATAAAAAAAAACCTTTTTCATTTTCCAATTTTTTGATACCCCACTTTAAATTAAAAAAAAAAAAGAAATTATGTTCCCTTTTGAAACAAGATGGCGAATGAAGCTTGTCTGCGAACTGGGTCGAGACATTGAATGTACTATGTACACACCAAGTTACATCCAAATCGGTTCATAAATGCGCCTATCATCGCGTGACAAAAATCAGGTCGTTTCAAAATGTCAGCCACAATAGAAATTCAAAATGCTATAACTCAACCATTTTCTTAGATATAGACGAAACAAAAACTGTTCCGGAATCTTTGTATCAAGGTCAAACACATAAGAAAAAAATCTTTTTCATTTTCTAATTTTTTCATACCTCATTTTAAATTTAAATTTTTTAATTTTTTTTAAATGGCCGCCATTTTGAAACAAGATGGCGGATGATGCTGGCCTACGATCTTGGTCGAGACATTGGTATGTATTATGTACACACCGAGTTTCATCCAAATCGGTTCATGAATACGCCTGTTATAGCGTGACAAAAATCAGGATGTTTCAAAATGTCAGCCACGCTAGAAATTCAAAGGGCTATAACTCAGCCATTTTTTAAGATATAGACGAAACAAAAACTGATCCGGAATCTTTGTATCAAGGTCAAACACATAGGAAAAAAATATTTTTCAATTTCCAATTTTTTGGTACCGCATTTCAAATTTAAATAATTTTTAAATTTTTTAAATGGCCGCCATTTTGAAACAAGGTGGCGGATGAAGTTGGTCAACGAACTCGGTCGAGACATTGGTATGCACTATGTACACACCGAGTTTCATCCAAATCGGTTCATAAATACGAGAGTTACAGTGTGACAAAGATTATATATATATATATATATATATATGGATATATATATATATATATATATATATATATATTATATCAACTTTTGAACGGATGGTGGTTTCGGGGTCTGGGGGTCATGATCGATGAAAATATACCAAAATTTTTTGAAATCGCTTTCCTCCGAACGGCTGCAATAGGTAGCTTTTTGTAATGAAAGCTACCTAAAAGTAGACTTTATTTCCAGTCGTTCGGTACAAGTAACTTTTGTCTACGATAATTTGTTGAGGAGTTAGTAGGGGATGTTTACTTTTTTTTCCACGACTGTACAATGACATATTACGAGACACCCACATTTTCGGAAAGCATAATATATCTTTATAAACGTCTAAAATAAATATATCGTACAGATTTAAAAAATCATTTAAAAAACACATTTTTTTAGATGCACTTACATTTGTTAACGTTTAAGAGTAGTTTTTATAGTATTTCAATCAGGTTTCTCAATGCAGAATGTAATTTCTTTCGGATGGTATCAATATCCAAGCGAAGATTTTCATTTTCAACAAGCTAACATTTATAATAATTCATGAATTGATGTTTATATGAATTTCAACGCAATGCATTACAATTGTTCCAGATATACAATCATTCTATCTTTATAAGAAAAAAAAGGTTAGGATTCGTGTAAATTTATACGGATTTATACGCTTTAAAAGATCCTGAAAACGATTTGATTATTTTTAGAAAATGTTTGTCTGTATATGACACACATTTTTTGGGTGCTCTATATCAAGAACTAGTGTACGGTATTTGACAAATACTTACATTCATTTAGTCCCTGTATTTTTTGGCGCTGATTAGTTTTTTGAGCAAAATACTCAGCACGTGTCGCTACTATGCTGCATTATTCACGATTTCTGCAATAGATATATATTAAGCATTAATGAACGGATTTTTATAGATCTTCAGAATTTTAGTTTTTAGTGCAAATCGTCCAACAAGTGGCACTGCTGTGCTGCATTTTTCATTATCATTTCAATAGCTATATCTCAAGAACTAACGCAGGAAATTTCATCAAACTTCTAATTTAGAAAAACATTCATATGAATTGGTGCTGATGATGTTTTGCTGTAAATCAGCCAAAACGTGGCGCTGCTATGCTGCGTTTTCCTTGATTTCCGCAATAGCTCTATCTCAAAAATATTGCACAGATTTTCATCAAACTTCATATTTAGGTATACCTTGATATGAGTAGGTGCGGATTATCTTTTGGTGTATATTGTCCAACAGGTGGAGCTGATATGCTGCGTATTTTATAATTACCGCAATAGCGCTATCTCATAAACTAATTCACGGATTTTTATCAAACTTTCGATTCACTAAGACGTTGTGATAAGTTGCTGCTTATTAGGTTTTTAGTGTTAATCGCCGAACAGGCGAGGCATTTTTCACGATTTTTGTCAAGGCAGTATTTCGAAAACTAATGCACGGAATTTAATCAAACATCATAGCATGTTGAAATTTCACAGAAACAGACCCTTATTAAGTTGGGTCTATACAACGCGACAAGTGTCGCTTTTATGCGCTTTGGGTGGGGACTTTTTGTTGCAGACATGCTCTTGCATGTCGTTCCGAATGGATGCGTTCCGAAATTCAATGATTTCTGTGAAATATATGAATCTCCATTTTTCACGATTTTTGTCAATGCTGTATCTCGAAAAGTAATGCACGGAATTTAGTCAAACTTCATAGCATATTTTAATTTCATAGAAAAAGACCCTTATTAGGGTTCGGAGTATACAACGCGGCAAAGCGTCACGTTTATCCACTTTGGGTGGGGACTTTTGGTTGCAGACGTCTAAGAGGATGCGTGCCAAAATTCAATGATTTGTTTGAAAGATAGATGCTCGTATCTTCTTTTTAATTGAACAGAATTCAATGAACTTTTACCTTTAGAATCCTCATGATGGACAATGATTGTCATTAAATTTCGGCACTGTGATTGCGAATATTCAAGTACTAACATGTATGACAGAGAATAAAGTTTTGAGAATGGCGCATCCAACTAGTTCTTTTCACAGAAAAACTTTATTGACAGCAAAATTATAGTAAAAAATGATCGCAAGATAAAATTAGCTAAAAAAAATCAATTTAACAAATTACAACGACTATTCGGAAAATGATTTTTTCGAAGACTAAAATTTAAGACATAAAAAATCGCACGGTCACACATTACGTACGCCATAAATTAAACATTAATAGTGTTATTACACGTAAAAATTGCAAGCGACAGAAATTGCCTGCGGCTCCTCAGATTTCCTGAAACTTACGTATCATCCACCTGAAACTTATGTATTATCCAAGCACGTCATTGGCTGTTCGGGAAAATGCTTTTCCAGCGTCAGATTTCCAAGAAATCTGACGACCCATTTTAAATGAAATTTCATTCTTAAACTTCTAAACATCACACAATATTACTTTTTACACCGTCGTATAGAGAAAAATATGTACTTTTAAATGCAGTTTGTTTGAAAGCTGTATCTCAATTTGTGTCTGAGTTATTAATTTGTTTTTGTAGTTTTTATTACTTCTTTGTCATAGTGGCAACACTCTGTAGTCCATCTCTGTTGAAAGTAAAGGGAAATACAGATTACTGTATAGACCAATCAGGAAAAAATATAATGCGGATTAAACCAATAACAAAGTTCAGATATGCTTTTGATTTCCTACCCTGACGAGGACAATAACCATTTTTCCAAATGGTTAATAATAGTTTTAGACCTATGAAAAGTATATTTCAAACATATTACATGATAAATTAACATTCATAATAAATTAACAGCATTAACATTAGCATTAATAATATTTTATTACTCTTACAGATATAAATTCAATTACGCGGCTGAAAATGTTTATCTGACAATTCATAGCATCCTAAAGATTGGTATTCCTGTTTTAAAAAGAGTGATTATTAAAGTATTATTCTATTCGGTACCATTTCTGAATGTCAGAGGCAACAAAAAAAATCTGTTTTTGTGTATGGTTTTTTAAATATAAAAATATATATCGGTATTTGAAGTTACTAAAGATAAAGCACACCTTTATAAATCATGGGTAACTGGGAAGAGGTTTGGTATATCTTTGTTGTTATTTTTATTTTCCGTAAATAAACTTTTTTTTTTTTTAACAGTGATTGTCGATTTCTTAAGTTTTAGTTCAATTATAAAAATGGAAGACATACTGTGCCATTTCTTCCACTCATCGACATAAGATTTATATATATTTAACTTATTAGAAATTCCGATTTGAACATGTATCTATGTTATCAAATAAATTTAAGTGTGAAAGATTCATAGTAGTCTGTAAAATGCATGCACTATTTTATCATATAAGTACGGAATAAATGCATTCGGCAATAATTTATTCCTTAAAGAGTATTCAGTATGAATAAAAATTAAAGTCTAAAAAAATTAAAATATGTATCATTTAAATAAATTATTTAAATATGTATCTATGTTGTCAAATGAATTTAAGTATGAAAGATTCATAGCAGTCTGTAAAATGCATTTACTATATTACCATATAATTATGGAATAAATGCATTCGGAAATGTTTTATTCCTTAAAGAGTATTCGGTATAAATGAAAATTAAAATCTAAAAAGAATTATTAACTTTAACCAGCCTGTCACGTAGATAACATCTTCCTGTATAGATTTTCTTCCTCAAGTTAGCTGCACGAAACTTTGCTTTTAGAATTCAGTTATTTTTATTAAAACACATAAATTAAAATGTGTGGGACCCCATTATAGATGATTCCCAATTTTCGATATTATTGAAGATTCATGGGGCTTCATTCATGGGGGCCTATTTTTATCTCCAAATTTTAAAATATATTTCCAAAAATCGCTGGCATATGTAGTTTTAAGTGTATGAGAGTTAAAAAAAATGGTTACAACAATCACAGAATATTCATGAGAAACCATGTTCAATGAAACGCATAAACTAAATCCGTTTAAGTAAGAATCCATTTTAAAGAATCTTTAAATTTAATTTGTCCTGTTTCAAAATATCAGTCATCCTAAAATTTTACACTACAATATCTCAACAGTATTTTAAAATAGAACTGAAAAAGAATAGAATCATTTATCATAGAATGATTATCTCCAGAATCATTTATCATACGCAAACACTTGTTGCAACATACTTTTTGGATTTTTAAACTTTTTGGATTCGAATATTTAAGTAGCCGCCATTTTGAAGCAAGATGGTTGGATAAGCTTTCCAACGAACTCGACCGAGCCATCGGTAAATACATTTCACACGCCTAGTCAAATCCAAATGGGTTCATAAATAGTTCAAAGTATTATCACGTGAGAAAAATGCCGAATGTTTATCTCTCTCTCTCTCTCTCTCTCTCTATATATATATATATATATGTTGCATTATAGCAACATTGGATAATTTATCGTTGAAAATGGAGTACTGGCTTTCTCGATAGCAGTTGTGGATCACATCCAGTAGTAATAGCGTAATAGAAGTGGTCAGAATATGTAATTCGATTCTGTTATATTAGTATAACAATTAGTTGAATTGCAGTCGTCGAGTGAAGGCAATGGAACACATCTGTCCGTGAAGTTTCCCCAGAATAAATTGAAACAACACATAATATCAGCTCAGAACTTTATTAGAACATCTTTCGGCAGGGCAGTTTCCATCAAGATTGATAGCAATCTCTCCATAGTAGTAATTAGGGCTAAAACAAAGTTGTAGATAATGGAATAAAGGAACGGTGACCAGGGGATGGTATGTAAACTGGAAATACGACTCAAATCTGCTGAAACACAGCGAGCATCAACTTTTTGCTCCTCAAGTGTAGGAATACAAATATGACGTAGATCGCGCTCTCAACCAATGAATAATTAAGAATAATCACGTCATAGAAAGAGTGCGGACAGGGCAAGTGGATGAATTTGAAGGGAAAAATGATAACCTCAGAAATGCGCGGGAAAGTAAAATTGGAAGCTAAAAGAACATTCTAGAAAGAAAAAAGCGCGGAAATGGAATATTTAATTTAAGGATACTAAAAGCGTAATATTTAAGCAATTTAGACAAGTGAGAAATTAAATTGAATAAGATTGGGGAATCGTGCAATTAGATCTAATAATGTAACTTATATATATGCATACATACATAGATATATTTGTATATTATGTAGATATACATCAACATTTAAAAAAAAGCTTGGTATTGGGATCTTGGGATCATGATTGGTGAAAATACATCGTAAATATACGGAATTGCTTTTCACGGGACGGCTGAAATAGGTAGCATTTTACTTTTCATAATCGAAGCTACCTAACATCAAATGTGTTGATGAAAATTATAACAAATCAATTTTCAATATAATATTTAGTTTGTTCATCTTTACTTTCTTAAATTTGGTATTTTGTTTTAATTCGCAACCAATAATCGAATTAACATTTTATATCTATGTAATTTTCTGCATTTACATCCAACAGCTTTTTTTGTTTTATTTACAACAGCTTTGGGAAAAGCTTCTCTAATTTCTATTTATTCACTTAATGACACTAAAAAAGAGAACGTTTATAAGAAAATTGTTCCGTGTTCTGTATTCAAATCACAATGAATACTGTTTTTTATGTAAGTTCTGTTATATTCGAGCAGTTATTTTAAGAAGCATTGTTAACTCTATAATGTGCTGCATGAAACTTTCATATAATATTGATTTAATTAACAACTTTAATTTTATTGATATAACATATTGCATAGCAACGGATCAACCATCGCATTCCTTCACTGGCGAAATTAAGCCTGGAGCTCAATGGGTTAATATATCACCTCAAAATTAAATTTATAATATTCTAGATTCTAACCTGTTACCTAGCTATTGAGAGTTAAATTGATTACACATAATTTTAAAAAAAAATAATTATCTCGATTTCTGTTATAGCGGGAATCATGGACAAAAGCTAATATATAATATCTAATAGAATAAATCACAATTGTTCATGCATATGATTTCAAAGGATATATATATATATTAAACAAAAACATAATTTGAAGAACAAATTAAAAAAAAAAAATATTTCCTACATTATTTAAGCCCGAGAAGGGACAGATATTAAGTTATTTCATTCAATTAGTTCTACATTTAATGTTAAATTTTTGTAAGAAATTAGTTAAACCAATTGAATATTAGAAAATAAAAGTAAAATTCATACAATATGATATTTAAAACACCCTAAACAATTAGATTCAGTTCAAATGAAATCGAAATAAATCTTAGACATTTTTTTAAGTTTTGTATTTTGCATGCATCTTATCATTTTATGCACAATTGTCGTAAACATAATACAAAATCTGCAATACAAATATTTTCAATTCAAAATGGAAGAAGTCTCGGGCTTAAATAATGAGGAAATAAATTTGGTTTTTTAATTTGTTCTTCAAATTATGTTTTTGTTTAATATGTCAAGTTTTTCAATAACTACTGCACTCAGACGAACGCATTTGAAAATTAATAGAGAGTATCATCATCAAGCTCTGATGTATGCGGTATTGCATCACAATGTGGGATGCAGTTTACCAATGTGTAATTCAAAATGTTTCAGCACTGCAGTAATGCAGGTTGCGGTAGATTGGACAAAAACTTCCAATCTGAACATAAAAAATCTATAATCAAATCATAAAAAATTAACTTCACTTAAATTTAGATACCCTATTTCCTACTCAGGAACGCTATGAATGTAAATGTAAATCGTGTTGAATCCTTACTACAAATATTTAACAATATTATAGCTGTGATACAGTAAAAAATAAAAAATAAATGTTTTACTTAAATTTTTAAACCTTAATCTTTCCCAAGGGTTGATGTAAACATATCAGAAAATTATTACCTAAGTTTAACTTGGGGTATAAATAGTTCTCATCTCGGAAAAAAAAATGCATTTTAAAATTTAAGTTATGTAATACCCCACTAAGTTCGCTACCTGCGTAAAAATAGCTGCCCATTAGAAAATATTTACTAAAATATAAACTTGCCCAAAGCAAAAACTTATTCTGAAAATGTGCTTTTTATTCCCAATATGACGCCATATTCACCTTTTTAATTTTTGAAAAAAAAAAAAAAAAAAAAAAACTAGCTCAATTTAATATTTTAAGTGAAAATCTTTCAATCTTTCAACTAAAAAGAAATAAATTATTATTACGGCTTTTGAAATTTTTGCAACAATGAAGTAAAAATGTTACATTTTCTATGGAAATATGTCCGTTGATTTTCAATGAAAAAAAGCGAAAATTGGAATCATTAATAAAAATAATTGAATAATGTAAACAAAAATTGGCCCATATTTCTCTCTGGTTTATAATTCACCCATATGCAAAGGCATTTTACCATTCGGTTTGACCCTGACGTCAGGCAAACGTTTTTACACTTTAAATTTAAATTATCATTAGAATTAGTCAAGAATAAAGAATAAGTGGCATCAGGGACAAAAAGGTGGGAAGAAAAAATGAAAACGTTATAATCTCCATAGGCTTTTCCATGTTAAATTAACATTGAGAAGTGACACTGGAAATAAATAAGTATTGCGCTGCCGCGCAATACTTATATATATATATGTATATATATATATATATATATATATATATATATATATATATATTTAATTTTATCAAAAATTTAAAAAAAAAAAAAAAAAGAAGAGTAGGGAAATCTTTCTATAATGTTTTTGCATTTGAAATAAAGAATAAAGAAATGTTTAAAAAAAAAAAAAAAAAAAAAAAAAAAAAGAAGAACAAAAGTTAAGTGGTCGAACAATGATGGAAATTCTAATTCTAATATTTTTAACTGGATAATACCTTTTTGTATAATATGGAAGGATTTTATTAGTTTTTAGGTAGATTTTGTATGAAATACTTCCCATTTCAATCTCTCCAATGTTAGAATTTCTGAATTTTTTTTTGCAGATTTTTAACGATCATGACCCCTAGAACCCATAACCACCCTCAGTAAAAAACTTGTATATATCTTTCTCTCTCTCGCTCTCTCTCTCTAAAAAAAAAAAAAAAAAGAAGGGAAACAAAACCTCGGTCAAAAAAATTCGGGAAAAAATCCGTAACTTTGTCGACTCTCAAGATATCAAATGCAATTAAATTTGTTATAAATACTCTTAATTATATCTACAACTTTTTGATTGACAATTTTTTGATAAGATCAATTCGTACTCAAAAAAAAAAGGTGTGTGTGTGTGGGGGGGGGGGAGAAAGAAGAAAATCCATAACTTCGTAAATTCACAAGATATAAAATCTGCATGAATTTATTATATATCTTCTTAATATTATCTACAACTTTTAAATTGAAAAATTTTTGATAGGACCAATTCTTACAACAAAAATAAATAAAAAATACATAGCAGTTGAAGAAAAAAATCATCGTATTAAGGGTATACTCAAATCCAAACTGCTTACTGTCAGACTCATTTTTAAATTCATTTTTGCTCTCAAAAATTGGTAGGTTTTCTTACTGGGAAACTATATAAAGTACCATAATTGTCTATTTTTTGATAGAGGCAGAATATATTTAAAAAAAAAGCTGTCGAAGTAAGCATTTTGAACCGAATTTCCCGAAGCGATTGTGTTGCAAATGAAAAACATTATCCTACTGAGAAAATAATTGCTTATAAATCAAGATTTAATTAATTGAACGTAAAATAAAAGAAACATATCCCTTATTAATCTCTTCAAATATCTCGTCAGCGAATTTCATGTTTTTCTTTTAAAAATGAATCTGAAAATGTGTCAGAAAATTTCGAATTGTTGAGCATGAAAAAGTACTTTTTTTTAATACCGGCTTAACATGATTGGGATAAAACAGGCTATAATATAAGAATGAAATTAAAAACTTGTCAAAAGCGGCCATATAAAATTGCTAGAATGGGATTATCTGGAATCATGATTTAGTTTTTGCTATTGAAATTAGTACTTTGAAATCAACCTGCTCCTGTAGGCCGAGCCGGAGGGGATTTTTTAAATAATCACTTTTGATTAAGGGTCTCCGGGACACAAAAATCTTCAAATTTTGCAAAAACATTTTATTTCATTACAAAAATTTTTGTTTTTTCCTGCTTAAAATGACATTTAAATCATGTTTCTATCTGGATTAGAACAAAAATTATTATTTTTTCGGTTTTGGTTTGTTTTCAAAATCTGGCTTTCAAGCAATGTTTGTCATGAAAACGACATCTTGTAAAATTGCATTTTTCTTCATGATAGGTTTTTTCACCATTTCTCGAATTTCAATTCTTATAACTCGAGAACCGTTAAATATAAAGTGTTCAAACTTGGAACATATCTTTTTCAACTATTTTACTTTAATTTTGATTCAGCATATTTGGAAAAAAATATTTACATTTGAAAATATGATTTTTATAAAAAAAAAAAGTTGCACCACTTTTTTTTTAATTTTTTCGTTAAATATTTTTAATTCTTTTTATAAATTAATATTTTTAAAAATGCCCAATCAAAATTAAAACTTATATATTTCTGTTTATTTAAATGAAAAGAAATTGAAATTCTACAAATAATATTTCGAATTATAACGATTTTAAATTACCCCACTTTTTTAATAAATTTTAAATTATTATTTTTTTTTAATTAAGAAGTTTTATCATGTGATTTTGTTTACACATCATAAGGTTCACCATCACAAAAAAGTGAGATTTTTAACTCAATAATTAAAAATTATTATCAAACGTGTCCCGGATCCTCTTAAGCCTTATCAGACCCATTTTACGTCCACTTGACATCGGGACTAGCATCTCTTACACGATTTGTTTAAGAAACACTTTTGATAGTACTGTGACAAGATCTTCGAGAGGAATGTATTACAATTTTTATTTTTAAAATACAGTGGAACAAATAGAATATGAAATGTAATCTTACATAAAATGCTAGCGTCTAATAAGAGTTAGAACAGAGCCACAGGTGATATATATATTATATTTTTTCATAAAACTTCATGAAATAGACTATAAGTTAAAAAAAAATATATCATATGTAATTTTTTTCGTCTTGTATTAAAAGTTATGTATGAAAAATTACCTAAAAGCCATTTATAATGCAATTCCTAGAAGATCTCAGAAAAACTCTGCTTGAGTTCCTTGTTTTAGTATTTTTCAAAATTTTACGATTTCTAATAGTTTTACCGAACTTTTATTTAAATAAGTGACTCAGTAATTTTATTTATCTGTAAAATTTTAAATATGCTTTATGGGATAAATTATAAGTCTTCATTTTATACAGATCATAAATTTCAGAGAGATGTTACATATGATCGATTTTTGAAAAGCTGCATAAAACCTTTAATTATCTATCAATAAATCTTATAAAATTAGTGATGGTGTTTTGTCCCTCGAAGCAAATATCTCTTACGCGTCATATGTCATAAAATATTTTACACATGGTTAGTTTAATAGTTGTGATTTATTTTATTTATTTCAGAAATATGAAAATTGATTTGAGAAAATGAATTTGATACTAATTTTTAACATAATTTTAAGCGGAAATTAAATTATAAAATTAGTGCGAATTTACATTTTCATTATTTCTTCTTTTATTTATTCAATATATAAATATGTAAAAATTATGCTATTTATTATATTACGACCAGATTATGGGTCTATGCAAAATGAGCAAATCAGCTGTGGCAGACATGTCACAGATTTTAATGAAAATCAGTCTATGTGCAGATCCATGTGTAGATCTATTTATGAGTAAATGTAAAATAATAGATTTTAGGATTGTTTATTTAAGTATCAAATATACATCAAAAGTGAATGAAAAATCGAGGTATTGTCTACATGCTTAAAATTTCAATTCAGATTATTAGCCTTAGGAATGGAAAGACTATATTAAGATTATTTATAATTAGGAATGAATAATAATTAACAGATTGGCGTAAGTTAGTAATTGTATTTTTATTCCGTAATGAGAAAAAAATTATTTTGAAAATTTTTGAGGTAAAAATGCAATATTTTTATTGCTCCTTTACACATCAAGGACAACACTGACAAGTTTAAATTGCTTGACCTTGTCGCTAAAAGTATATATTTTAAATATCGAACATTTCATTTTTGCCTTTTTTTCTTTAATGAGAAAAAAAATAGTAAAAAATGTTGAGGGTAAAATGCAATATTTCTATCACTTCTTTTTAAGTGAAGGATAACTTTATTAAACTTTTAAATTATTTGATATTATAGATAAAAGTGTAAATTTTAAATATACAAACTTTTAATCTTGCTTTCAGTTTCTTTTTGGCTATTAATATATTTATTTTAAACTACAGTAAAAAAATTACTACGCCGAACAAAAAATTATATATTTATCCTCTAAATCCATGGATGGCAGCACTACATTTTTTCCCTTTGAAATCGTGATAATTGTTACTAAATAAATATTAAGATAATTTTCCAGAGATTACAATACTATAAAAAGATTTAATTTATGTTAAATAGTTTTCAAGATACGGAACTTCAAACTAGCAACTTTGAACGATTGTACATATGCCATTCTACGTCACAAGCTTTTTAAATGTCCAGAACTTCCAATTTTTTTATTTTTTTGTCGAAATATTTTGCAAAGCTCTATTTGAATATAAATTGAATCTGTGTATCAAATTTTATTAAAATCGGTTACTATGCAGCCACGACTTTTTTTTTTTTTTTTTTGCTCATTTTGTGTGTAATGAGCCTTATATCACATGCTGAAAATGGGAGGATTGAACTTTGTTCCGATATTTTAAGAAATAAATCGACAACGTTAACTAGCACACATTGTATATATCTGTATGCAAATGTTATCTGTTTCGAAGCTTTTAAAGCTCATCAGTGCAAATGTTAAAAATAGTGTTTAAAATATAGAAATGTGCGAGCGAGAACGACGCACCTCATAGCTTGTCGTAAATGGCAAAATGGCGATGAGTGTTGAAGAACAACAGCGGAGTCAATCGTTTCCGCGTACACGAGGGGACGAATGAGAAGCGATTAATCATTTTGGACGAGTTTAAGTAATATGCAAAAAACAATAAAATTCATAGTGGTGTATTTATAATAAATACTTTGTATAGAATATTGTTTTCCAAAACATAGAATGCTGTTTTTACCCGACTTCCAAGAAGGGTTATGTGTTTCACGCGTACCTAGGTATGTGCATTTCTTTATACCCTCGAAATATCCCAACGGCTGGATGGATTTTAATGAATGAGGTTACCATTCGTCTTAACCGTCCGATGGTTATAGGCTAGAATTTGTTTTCATAAATTCAAAATGGCGGCCATAAAATACAAAATTGCGGTAGAGACGGAAAAAAAATTACGTACCCTATTTAGTGACATAGCATTGATTAGGTGTTTCAAAATGAAGGCAATGTTTCATTGGCTATTTTATACTCAGAAGCCCCATTTAAATATTACACAACTTGAAGTTGTGAGGTAGGATCTCTAGCTCTACTGCAACTCTCACCATCATAGACTTCTCTAGACCTCATCAAAACAGTGTTTATAGATAGGAACTAACAATTAAACTTAACTTAAAAGTCATCAATACAAGCAAATAAAAAAATAAGTGAGTAATATAAAAAAAATAGTTTAACATTGATGAGAAATAATTAATTAGTTCGCTTTTTACGCAGTCGGGTTTTTGATTTTTTTAATTTATTTTTTACTTGTTAATTAATATTTTTTATACTGTATATTGCAAATTAAATTAAATTTCTTTCTCATTTAACACACACATATCTCTAACAGATAAAATATAAATATTAAAGCAAGATTCAATCTTTTTGGTAGTTACTCTGTATTTAGGAATTGGTAAAATAATTTTTATACCACTTAAAAAACACAAGTAACGTAATGAATAATTACTTTCAAATAATACATATGAAGACGTGAATTTCAAAACTCGCCTTATCCGAAAAAAAAAAAAAAAAAAAAAAAAAAAAAAAAAAAAAAATCGAGTTTTCTCTATTATATTCTATTGGTCGAAGTTGCATCGAACGAACACTACAATCCGCAGGAAAACAAGTTTTATCATGTATTTCTGTCACTGTAAAATCTTGGTTTACAATGAAAACCAATAGATGCAGTCAGAGGTTTTTCGCGATTTCCCAAAATCTGCTTTTCAAGATAAAGCGAGTTTCTAAGCTCAAATCCTCATATGTTTCTAATATATCTTTGGTTCCAATATTAAATGAATCACATATTCATATATCTTTAAAAAGAATGCTGATATCTAATCTAAATATCGAATAAGATACATCGTTTAGCACATTCAGGGAAAGCTTTACAAATTGTCAGGTTGAAGATCAATTACGGTTGACGTATGCATCAATTAAGATAACACAAGATTTCCTGAGAATTCCAGTTTACAGATAATACTACAGAATAAATTACTTAAGAACAGAGGACGAACTTTAGCAGAGATAAATCCAGAGAGGGTTTCAGTATAAATTAAATTTAGCACCTTTTTAAAGATTTAAGATTACTTCCCTTATAATAATGATATAGGGGACAGATGATATGGGCAGAAAGTTAGTATAATTTTAAATATTCACAAGGAAAAAAAAACGAAAAATGAACGAAAAGTGCGGTTTTAACGTAAAAAAATTTCAGTATATAGTCCGTCTCAAAAGTTTTAGCACTCTTCAAATATGGCTAAAAATAATTGAAGAAAAAAAATTAAGAAACCGGTTTACAATAAATACTCGAGATTTATTTAACATCAAATAAGATGTGCACTTTTTTGCTGGTTAAAATATAATTTACATAAAATTTTGTCTAATTTACTTTTTTTCTTGAAGGAAAACTGTCTCAAAAAGTTTAAGGACTTTATGCATTTTTTTTAGAAATACCGGTTTGGACAGGTTTAATGAGTTTGTATGAAATCGTTTTCCAATTTTATAAAAATATAAAAGTGGAAAAATCATTTCCACTTATTTTAAAAAGGCCGAAGGGTAAAGAATTCATAAAAGGCGATATTTTTAAAGTTTTTAAATTGAAATACCAAAATAAAACTCTTTGTCAAATTGCAAAAATTTTACATTGATCAAAGCTATGTATCTATATGAAGATCTCAAGAAATTATAATTTCAACCGGAAACCAAGATTTGGAGGAACACGTATGACGTTTATTGAGACGAATCGCAGAATACGGAGATATGTGTTTAGATAATATATGTTCATACAACAAAACAAAATAAAATAAAATAAAGCAATTTAAGAAATTACAACGACCATTTAGAAAATGATTTTTTCGAAGACTAAAATTTAAGACATAAAAAAACACACGGAGTTGATCATACATTAAAAGTACGCCATGAATTAATCATTAAAAATGTTATTACACGTAAAAATTGCAAGCGACAAAAATCGCCTGCGACCCTTCAGATTTCTTAAAATTTACAAATTATCCACCTGAAATTTACGTATTATCCAAGTATTTCATTGGCTGTTCGGGGAAAGGCTTTTCCAAGAAATCTGACGACCCATTTTAAATGAAATTTCATTCTTAAACTTCTAAACATCCCACAATATTACTTTTTACACCGTCGTATAGAGAAAAAAAATGTACAGTCATGGTAAAAAAAAAGTAAACACCCCCTACTAATTCCTCAACAAATTATCGTCTACGAAAGTTATTGGTATAAACGATTGGAAATAAAGTCTACTTTTATATGATGTAGATAAAATTTGCTTAGCGGGCCATCTACATATTAAAACGAACCATAACTTTGTTTTTTTCAATGGCGATACCCAAATTTAACGATATATTTCAAATCTTCGGTTCAAACTATGCCTAGAAACCAAATTTCAAGTCACTTGAATAAGTTTTTGAATTATAGACATTCAAAATTTAGTGCTTCTAATGTTAAATTACTTTTTCATATTTTTTATTTATATCTTCTGACATTATGCTCCTAATGTGCTAATTTTTTGTGTAGCAATAATACTAATATACCCAAACATAAATACGCTAAATTTGCAATTTTTTATAATTTTATGATATGAATTATGAAATTATTATTCGAAAAAATTATGAATTGCAACCTACAATTTTTTTTTATGGATTTTGATTTATTAAGTCCTGCTTTATGGAAATCCATAGTTTCACATTTTTCTTCAAATTAGTTTTCAAATTGTGCTTAAAAAACGGCCAAATGATGGTTTAAGGGGCCGTCTATGATCGAAGTGACTAGATATTTTGAAATTTCTTATGCTATCTAGCAGGCTTCATTGACTGCATGAGTGGCGCTGAATGTACCTTGATCAAGAAGAGGACTCTCTCGATTAACAATCGAGTACTGAACTTCAATTTGGACACAGCCCTTAAAATACGCTCGTTTTAAAATAATTAATTTCTCGGAAACTTATCATACGAATTGCATAACAAATTGATTTTAGGCCAATTGAAGGGGTGAGAGTTCATTTATGCTGTCAGAATTGTGTACTGCTATTGAAAAAAACAAAGTTATGCTTCGTTTTAATATGTAGATGGCCTTCTAAGCAAATTTTATATACATCATTTAAAAGTAGACTTTATTTCCAATCGTTCGGTACTAGTAACTTTCTTCTGCGATAATTTGTTGAGGAGTTAGTAAGGGTGTTTAATTTTTTTTCCACGACTGTACTTTTAAATGCAATTTGTTTGAAAGCTGTATCTCAATTTGTTTCTAAGTTATTAAATTTTTTTTGTAGTTTTTATTACTTTTTTGTCTTAGTGGCAACAGAAGTATCCATCTTTGTACAAAGTAAAGGGAAATACAGATTACTGTATAGACCAATCAGAAAACGAATAAAATGCGGATTAAACCAATAAAAAGCTTCAGATATTCTTTTGATTTCCTACCCTGACGAGGACAATAACCATTTTTCCAAATGGTTAAAATAATCTCAATGTACAGGTGTCCAAAGATACGTATTAAAGAATGTGATTACATCATATTAAAGAAAATGGTTTACAAACCATGTCAGAAACTACACCACTAACAAGCAAGAATGAACTGGGCTGAAAAACAAATGTCCTGCGTTGGACAAGTGGCTTACTGTTTTATTCATTGATGAGAAAAATGGAATTTAGATGGCCCTGATGTGTAGAACATGTACTAGCATGATCTACGAAGGGAACCAAGGAATTTTTTCATCAGGCAGTAAGACAGTAAGACTGTAATGGTTTTGGGGGGGGGGGGGGCATTCTTCTGCAACAGCCTGACCTCTCTGGTTTTCCTAAAAAGAAGACTAAATTCCCAAAATTATCAAGAGACGCTGAACCAACATTTCCTTCAATTCGGTGACATTTTCGGGTGTCCTGAAGGGACCTTTGAACAAGTCAATCCCCCAATCTACATATCACGTACTACATAACCCTGGTTTTCAGGGAAAAAATTTAAATTATTTATTCTTGACTCGCCTACTTTAAGTATTGACATAAATCCGATTGAGAATGCCTATGGCGTTTTATCCCGTCAGGTTTACAGCAATGGAAAATAGTATGACTCAATTGAAGAATTCAAAGAGGCCATAGAGAAAGCATGCTACTCTTTTCCACCAGAAACCCTACAAAAACTAATAATTTCGATAGACGCGCGTTTGTTTGAACTAATCAAAAGTCACGAAAAAATAATTTGTATGTAACAGTTTTGTACAAATGATAAATGTAGTTGTTTTTTCCATTATGCATAAACTTTTGAGAGAGTTTTTTTTTTTAACATATTTTAAGTTATATTTTTTTACTAATATGTAATTTATTTTTTCTAATTTTGATGTCATTTATATAAATGAAGTTGCAAAATCTACAAATGAAAAAATACTACTTATTGTAACTTTTTATTATTCATTAAATATCACCATTTTATGCTTGTGCTTAAACTTTTGGGACATAGTATAGAATATTTTAATAAAACAAAATAGATGTAGTTCAAAATTCACTGGTAAACAGCATCTTGAGGAAGTACGTTTATGTGGATTATTATAAAATAACTACGTACTCAGTCAATAAGCCATGGGTTCTTAAAAACGCACCTTTTTAGTGTTAAATTTTCTAAAAGAAAAAGAAAATTAATATTGTGCGTAAAAAATTGTATTGCTTTGAATTTATCTAAGAGTATGCCAATATATTCAAGATCATGAGAAATATTTAACTAAATTGCATTTTTTTATTATGTAGATATTTTTTTTTCAGAAAACATAATCTCCACACATGTGGCCCTTTTTACTCGGCGAGAATATCACAGAAAAGAAATGGTCCCTTTTAGAAAACTTGCATTTTCGAGTCGCTAAAGGTAGCTGACATTAGAAATATTATTTTTTAGAATTGTTACTGATATTTAAAGTAAAAAGTTTTATAATTAGTAAAGTTTCTACAGGTATTAAGTACTTTTATTTATATCAATTATAAAAATGACCTGATCCTCAACATCCAACAAGAAGAAAAGTAGATATGTATGTATATATATTAATTTACATTTTAATTATTTGAAATAATTAAGCATATGTGTACTATGGCTCCCTGCTGGTTTTATATGTATTAGTTCTTCAATTTTTTTTCTAACTATGTTATGTATAAATTTGACATTCATTTCTACTGTTAAAAGAAATCATGTTACAGAAAAATTTCCTGTAAATGAGACTTGTCGCAGATAGCTTTAAGAAATTCTTCCACAGGAATTATATGTAACGTAATAAATATTAAGCTGAATTGAATGCTGTTTCTGAATATAGTTTTCTATAATTTGATTACATTTTACTCTATTTGTTTTTACCTTTTTACGTACTTGATTTTGTCTTTTACATAGAGCAGATGGTGAGTTCTTGATTTTTTACACAGTTAAAAAAAAATAAAATAAAATTCTTTACGTAGATAGTACAGACAACTTATTTTTCATAAAAAAGGAATAAAAATCTTATCTTTCACGAAAACTTTTTTGGTTGTCATCTGTTGATATATTTGAGATTAAACGATAGCAACGCCAAGGCAAGGATATTTTTGCCTAGGATATCTGAGGTCAATGTTTAAGCGAGTACCTTCATTTTTCTTTTTAAATTTTGGTTGCTGTTTTTTCTTTCAAAAGAAGAAAGTATTGTAATAGAAATTATTTTCGACTTTGGGTTTTTGACGTATTTACACGTTTTAGGGATCAGAGATTCCGAAAAACATGTTTATACAAAATGTCTGTCTTTCCGTCCGTATGTCCGTGTGTGCACGTTGTATCACCGTAAAGTGTAAGTTATGCATAGAAGAAGAAGAATTAATGCATACAGTTATGCATAGAACTGAACCAATTTTATTGTGCAAGGTCCTGGTTATGGCCAGCATAGGAAAATGTATGAAGTTAAGAATAGAATTGAACCAATTTTTTAGTACAAGTTTCTCGTTATGGCCAGCATAGGAAAATGTATGAAGTTAAGAATAGAATTGAACCAATTTTTTGTGTACTTTTATGGCTATTGCCAGCAGAAAATCCTTGAATTTGGAAATATTCCGTCAGAAGAGGGCGCTGTAATAGAGACGTTGGTGCCGTTTTCATTATTGTACCATCGAAAAGTGTGTGCAGTTATGCATAGAATTGAACCAAATTTCATGTTTACCATGTGTTTGGCTATGGCCAACCAGTCCTACGTGAATTTCGCAACAATCCGCCGAAAGGGGGAGCTATAATACCGATTATTCTCGACTTTTTTATAGTACTATTGTACATCCGCTGGTCATGCAGAGACGGGCAATTGGAATCCAGCTAATCTGGCGATTCTCAAGCAGCTGAATAACGAAAAATATTGATTTTATTAACTATTATGATTAAGAATAACTAGGTTTTTGTCCTATTTCTAAAATGAAACAGAAACTTAGGATGCAAATTAAAGTTATTGTAATATTGAAGTAATGACACTGAAGTATTAACATTTTAACAACTTTTTGAAATATAAACAAGTATGAAAAAGAAGAAAGTTTTACGGTTACCACCTTCGAAGGAACTTCATTTTCTCAGGAATATTTCGGTTTCGAAATCGACTTTCAAATGTAGCTGTAGAAGCATTATACATATTAGTCACAATTGGTTGTAAAGCAAATATAATAGCAGTAGTAGTTGCGTATGTGTATAATGGTTTTATTCTGTTTTATATTTCAAATATCTCATCTGAGATTTCCATTTAAAACATTGTATATTCTATAAAATATCAGTTAAGTTTAATTTAAAGTTATTTAAAGGGGAAAAAACCTTCAGCGTTATTACATTTATGTGTTTTTTTTTATTCTAAAAAATTTATACAAATGTTCTAGGTGATAGATTTGCAAAGAATTTATGGAAAAGACGAGGTTCAAACCTGCCTTATTCGTCGCTTTGTTTACGGACTACAGTTACAAGGATTCACGTGTCCTTACTTAGGTATACATTTTACATGTTCCATACATTTTCATGTTATTACAAATAAATATTACATATATTTACTTCTGTGCAATTTACTTAGATGAATTTTAAAAGACACATATATACGCAGAAACCGATCAATACAAAGAGAGGACCAGGACCGTACACGAGTATTTAGCTGCATATTCAAATACATACATATATATATATATATATTAATGTTATTCTGCTCTAAAGGTATATGTTATTAATTATATACAGAAGAAAATAGATTAAAAATATCATTTTTGCGAAAATTGCATAGCAATTTGGGTTCTTCAAAATCAGGCGATCGGCAAAGTTAGCCTGTGATTTTTTTAGACACTATATAGGAAAAGTTAATACATATAGTTTATAGAACTGCACTTTTTTTTAGTAAACTGAACTTAACAGAAAAATTACTAAAAGTAATTAAAAGTAATAGTAATCAAAAAGCTTGAAAAATCTCAATTAAACAAAATCTTATTGTATTAAATAAGCGAATCCAAAGAATCTTCGTATTTGTTTTTACATGAGATACATAAATTAATCAGTAGTAGTTTCTCCTCTACACTTCAACAGTTCTAAAGCAATTGTTTTCTTTCTTTGTAAGGCCTATCGTAATGAATTTTTTCCAGAAATTATTCCAGAAATTATTCCAGAAATTCCAGAAAAAGAAAAACTTCCATTTAATAAAGATAGAGCAATAGATTTTTTCTTCTTCATTGGATTCATTTTTATTTTTTCAAAATTTATTTAACACGTTGAGGGCCACGTCATTCTCCAGTAACTGACACTGAACTTTCCCTTTAGGCCGCGTCAGGGATCGGTGACTGACACTTATAGATTGTGTAAATGGAATCTTATTTAATGGCTTAAACGAAAAGAGAGAAAAAATAGACTTGGCATTCAACGTGTTAACTAACATTCATTCGAGTAATATTTTATTTTCCACTTTTTTTGTACTTCAGACACTGCTTGATTTAAATAATTCCATTCATATTTGCATCTTATTTCATTAAGAAATCCAGTTAGCATGTGCAAGTTCGTTTTCTAAAATCTGAAAAACAAAACAAAAAATGACCAATACGATTACGAATAAAATATATTTGACAAGTTAAGTATGAATGCAAGTATTTTATTAAAAAATACTTGCTGTTCATTTTTCAAAGAATTTATAATAATAGCTATATCTTTTTTCACTAATACTTATTTTTCACTTTATTTAAAACTAGTTTTATATAAATGCATTTTAATTCATATCTTCCTTACGTTATTTATACTTTAAAACATGTTATATATATATATATATATATATATATATATATATCCATTCACATATTAAAGACCATTCACATATTAAGTTTTAAAATAATAAATCTTTTAATTTTATTGGATTATTTTTTTATTTTTTCACAATTTCTTTTAATTAACATTCGAGTAATATTTTATTTGTTGCATTGTTTGGAATATTTGGTTTTCGGAAAATTCCTTATTTTAATAAATTCTATTCATTTTGTCATCTTATTTTATAAGGAAATCCAGTGAGTATATGCATATTCCTCTTTTCAAATTTAAAAAAGCAGAACCCATTTCGATTGCGACTAAAAAAATTTTGACAAGTTATGTATGAACGCAATTATTTTATAAAAGAATTCTCATAACGTAAGAATTATATAATAATAGGTATAGTTAGCCTTTTCTTTCTATCAGTACTTGTTTTACTTGTTTTTATGGGTATTTCTCGTTGCCAGATATTATATCAAGCTAGTTTTGCAAAAAAATAATTTTAGTTTATATCTTCTTTAAGTGATTTATACATTTTTTTTTCTATTTTTTTCATCTACATAACATGTCTTAAACGTTTTTATGAGAGGTTCTGGTTTATTATTTATATGTTTGTTTTGCAGTTTTAAAAAAATTCTCGAATATTCTTCCAGATTTGGTCTCATTTCTTGACAGATGAAGCATGAATGTAATTATGGTGTATGAATTTTTTTTTTATTTGATAAACGTTCGTAATAAGGAAAAAAGCAAGCACTTTAATATAAAAATTCCTTAGATGCTAAGAAAAAGATCTTGTATATTTACTTTACATAAATCTGCTTTAAATAATTTATTCACAAAATCTTTTCTGAAAAAATCCCTGTTCTTTTTTAATATTTTTATTTATAATATAGCATAACTAAAGTTTTATTTATGGAATTTCTCTCAGAAAGAAAAGAAAGGTGAATCTTGCTGTCACATTACTGTAAATGAAATTAACAAAAGCCGGCATTACATATTTTTTTTTCAGTTGATTTGCAGCAATTCAAATATTAATTTTGGATTGAAAAAGGAGGAGCTACTTTTTTTTGTTATCTCAAACGTAACGTTTATTTATGTTTTTTGTATTTATTAATAAAATTATAAAAAAATCTTTTGAGTGTTAATATTATAATAATTAAAATGAAGGAAGAATAATATTCGTAGTACTACAACTGCAATTAAATTAATATTTTTAAATAAGTTTTGAATATTTATTCATAGATGGAGAAAGTTTTTCTGATACAAATACCATTTTAATTTCCTCTGACTTTTTATATATGATTAATTTGTAACAAGATTCAATGTCATTGTTTTTTAATCACAAATATTAAGATATTTTAGAAATAAGTATTTTTTTAGAAATAAGTATTTTTTTTTAGAAATAGGTAAAAGACAAAACGCAACATTTCACCTTGTTTCATACATAAAATATATTATATGAATTTTAAAAAGTTCACTGTTTTACATAAAAGGTGACGTAAATAATAAAAGAGATGTTACAAGTTAAAAATATACCTTGTATTTAAAACTTTTTAGTACTTTCAAGCTTTTCCAAGCTCTTCATCACAAAATATTTTAATTACTATTTGCAGTTTAATTATGCAAATATGTCTTTTCGTTTTTAAAATCGAGATAGAGAAATTTTGTCGTCAATCCACAGCTCTCTCTCGTTTAAGTCTTAGTCAGAATATCACAATAGATTTTCATCATGCAAAAGTCACATTCAAAACATCCAAGTATTACACATCCACTATCAGATAATCCATAGAAATCCTTTGTAAAAACAATCAAGTATGTACGACGCCCTATAGTACAATATTCCCAATTTAAGTTCAATATCCTGAAAATAAAATCGTGAAAACTTGAGCAAAGTGACGTATTAAAATTTATGGTAGGGGAGACCGGCTAGTAGGCGCAATTTTAGTTATTAATTTTTATTAATTTTTTGTTTAAGTTTTTTACGAAACTTTAACTGTACATTTAAAGAACACGCATTGGGCTATAAATACCCGGAGTTTTGAGTTTGTAGCTTTTGTAGTTTATGTTTAGCTGAAGCCTAAAGTAAAATAAAAATTGTGCGCCAACCTACCCCATCACGGGGCAAGTTGTCTATACCAATGGGGTAAGTTGGCACACGCTTTATAAAAAATTAAATGAAACTCAAATAAGACACGCAGTTAAGAGAAATCAATTTCATTATTACCAGTAAGTTTAAACAAAGGCGTTATAACCGTACAATGTAAATCCTAAATTATACAGACATAAAAATATTGAATAAAACATTAACATTGAGTAACTTCTATCCTACTCGATATCGTCATCAGATTTGCAGTTGTCACAAATAAAAAATCGAGTGCCTCCGATTGGTCAAGCCTCGTGAGCCCAAAATCTTGCATTGCAACCACTTTTATCGGTGTTTGCTGTTTTTCATGCTACCAGCACGCACCGAGCCAACTTGCCCCGAGTTCAATGCGCCTACTAACCCATAATAAATTTCTTCACCAAAAAGACACTTAACCATCTAAGCATAAATAATCCAAGTAAATCACATATGGGGTAGGTACAATTAATCATACAATAAGAAAAACTGCACAAGTTAAATCGCAATTATTAAGATAAGTATTAGAAATTATAAAAAGAAGGAAGCAACAAAAAATTCCTTATGAGTGCAAAAAACAGAAAAATCGTAATAAATGACCACTGCACGTAGGTAATGCTGCAAAATTACAATGAGGATTGTAAAAAGCAAGAAGAAAGGTATTCTGTGACTGGTTGCGCAATCTATTCACAAACAGGTGATTTAATAAAACTGCGCCTACTTACCCCTGTAACCAACTAGCCCCGGTCTTCCCTACTTCATTTAAATATTTTCTTTCTATCCAAATTTAATTAGAAACACTGCTACTTTGACTGTCCAGTTACGCATTTAAAAAGCAAAGTGACGTATGAGTACAGAGTGATGTAATAAAATAAATGGAATTGCAGTTAATAATAATATATATTTCATCTAAGTTCGATCCAAAAACCTGCTAATTTTTATAATTTGTAATATTCAATTTTTTATTATATTATATTACTATATTTATTATATTTGTTATATTAATTACAATTTGTAATATATAATTTTTATAATTTGCATTTATTTTTATGAATAAACAGGAATTAGTTATTAAAATATTCTCTGATGAAGATCTTTGAAAAATTTGGATGTACTTAGAAGTTTAAAATAAAATGTAGATTTTTTTAGCTTGTAACATCTCTTTTAATATTTTAGTCACCTTTTATTTAAAAAGGTGAATTTTTTAAAGTTCATATAATATATTTTACTTTTTTTTTCTTTTTAACACTGCAATCGTAGTTGAAAAGTGTTTTTGAGTCCAGTTTGTCTAACAGCCTGTATTAACTCCCTTTTTCAGTATACTTAGATTTACAGTTAATTTTTATCGGAATAAATAGACTTAAAGTTTGGTCGTAGCACTTTACCTTATAGCTCTAAGAATTTTAAATAGGTGTCTTAAAGTAACGTTATGAAATTTTGATTGAAGCTGTGAAAGAAAATAGATAATATAATTTATTAAGAGGTACATACATTACTTTTAGCCGACAAGGTCTATAAAACTTATTCACTCATGCTTTTCATTCACATCTCTCATAAATCAAAAATATGGTTGTAAAAGAAATGATAGATGATCAAAATTCCAGTGATGCCTTGGTGTAACTTTATGAGGTTTGTTTTAAAATTGAATTAAAATATAAAATATATAATGCGAACACTAAACATTCCACAATCTTACTTAAAAGGAGACTAATATAATGAAATAGATGTTACAAGTTTAAAATATGCATTTTATTTAAAAACTTCTTAGTACTTTCAAACCTTCCAGGTTCATCATCAGAGAATATCTTGATAATTAAATGTTGTTTATTTATACAAATACGTCACTCTGTTTTGAAAATGAGAGGGCCAATAATTACTATAGTTGAAAGTAGAAGAAGAATTTTTTTAATTAAATGTATATTTTAAACTTGTAACATCTATTTCATTATAGTAGTCGGCTTTTAAGTAAGATTGTGAAATTTTTAATGTTCGCATTATATATTTTATGTTGAATCAAGGTGAAAAATTGCGTTTCGTCATGTGATATTGTTTGAATTAAAATAATTTTTGTTTTACCTTCTAATGTATATTTACCCATTGAAACAATACTTTTAATTTTCCAATACACAGTTAAACACATGTACTACACTTTCTCTGACCTATATTACCGTAAATTACCGAAAGTAAGCCCCCCTTTAGCATGCAGTAAATTCTAATGATTTTAAGGGGGTTTATAATCGGAATTTGTCTGAAAAGGATGGGAGAAATTGGGAGGGTGGGTGAGGAGGATATATTTGAAATTTATGAAATTTCACAGAATGTTTTGCGTAACTAGCGGTTACAATTGAAACGTCATTATTTTGAGGATATGTTAATTACTGTTTATTTATAAATCAATGATTCAAATTGCTTGTTTGCTTCATGAGGTAAAAAGCTTGTCACTGATTGTTTTACTTCAGAAGATATATCTGTGAATTGAAGACTTATAATATGTGCTTGTTTCCACTTATTTTTAAAATAATTTTCATTTTTATCAACTAACTTTATATTGTTATCTAAAAACCTTTAGTATCTGAAATTTTCATGTTTCTCATTTGACTATGTATTGCATTATGTGAACCACTGCAGTTAAATAACTGAGTTTCTCTTAATGAGTTTGTTTTCAGAAACTAATATTTTCCTTTTTCATCATCTTCACATAAATAGAAAAGATAAAAATTGGCATGCCCCTACCTTTATTGTCCAGCGTTGATAGAATCCGCGTAAATCCAAAAGGTATAATAAATCCACGAAGGTCAAAAAAGGGTAGTCCAGATGTTTGAACAAAAGGGCACAGGATGTTCACTACATTAATTTAATGAGAAAAACATAAAGAAAGTTAAAATTAAATCTACATTTAAAGTTATATGGTTGGTTTACATATTATAAATTTAAGATATTTAAGAGCGCATATATATTGTGTGTTTAGCTTAGAGGTTATTCTTTCGAGACTGACTAAAATCAGAAAAGTTATTTTGTTCATTAGTCCTTGATTGGATCACGTTGCACAAGTGTCTTTTATGTATAACAGATGTTGGAAGAATCTTTTTCTCTCTGTACGTGAAAAGAGGGAAAAATGGGTAGTTTCGCTTTCCACTCGGATAAACCGATTTCATCTCACAAATGCAATCTAGAAACACAGCTGTAATTATTTCACAATGTCTTGCAATTTCGCTAAATCATTATTCACTTTCTAACACCCCTGCTTGATTTCTGAAGTTGAAATAGTCATCAAGTTTAAATTGTTTCTATGTTTGATAAAGTCAGGTTTGGGAAGGGGCTTGGTGAAGATGTCTGCAGTCATTTCCTTACTGGGACAATATTCCAATTCTATGATTCCCTTCTCTCGTAAATCTTTAATTGAATTAAATTTGATATCCAGGTGCTTTGTTTTAGAATGATGCTTATAATTTTGAGTCATCTTGATGCATGACATATTATCGTCATACAGAATAATTGGTAGATTTTGTTTTAAATCTAGATCATTTAATAGGTTAATCAACCATATGGTTTCTTGTGCTGATGTGGCTGCGGAAATATACTCAGCCTCAGCAGATAATAATGCAACTGAGTTTTGCTTTTTTGTTGACCAGAAAATCGCTGTATTTCCTAATTTACTTAAATTTCCTGTGGTTGACTTTCTACCACTTTTATCACTTATAATTAAATTTAATCACTGTGTTGTTTTTAAATATCTCATAACTCTCTTAACTGCCCTCCAGTCTTTTTTCTCTTGGTTTCTCATTTCGGCGACTAAGGATGTTAATAGCCGCTGAAATATCTGGACGATTTATTGTAGCTATGTACAATAATGCTCCAATGGCTTGTCTATATTTATAATTATTAGGTAGTAAATTTTCATCGTCATCTAAGTTTAAATAACCTGCTTCCATCGGAGTATCACAAGGTTTAGAGTCCTTTAAATTAAATTTCTCATTCAGTTCTTTTATTTTATTTTTCTGATTGAGTGCATAAGTTTCTTCTTTAATTCTTTTTATGTTTATGCCTAAATAGTAATTTACCATAACTAAATTTTTCACTTCATATTCTTTACTAAGTTTTTTCATTATTTCATTTATTTCCTTAGTATCTTCTGAAATTAAAAGAGCGTCGACATAAATGATGATATAAGTTTTATTTCCGTTTGTTTCTCGTGTGAAGAGACATGGATCAGCGGTGCTTTGCACAAAACCTTGTTTGTTTAATCTTTCAGCTATTTTAATATGCCATGCTCTTGTTGCTTGCTTTAGGCTATATATAGCCTTTCTTAGCTTACATACTTTATTTTCTTCACCCAGTTTAATATGTCCTTCTGGTTGCGACATTTAAAGAACTTCTAAATTCCCATGGAGAAACGCGGTTTTAATGTCGAAATGATTTACATTTAAGTTTTTGTGAGCTGCACACGCTAGAAATGCTCTTAGCGTTGTGTAGGCTACTACTGGTGCAAAGGTTTCATAAGAGTCACTACCAAATTTTTGAGAATAGCCTTTCGCTACCAAACGCGCTTTGTATTTATTAATTTCTCCATTTGAATTATATTTAACCGTAAAAACCCACTTGTTTCCTATTACTTTTACGCCTGGTGGAGGATCAACTATATCCCAGGTGTTAATTTTCATTAACGAAGCAATTTCTTCGTTAGTTGCTTCGTACCATTGGTTTTTGTCATGTGGATTATTTAGATTTCTAATATCTTCGAAATCCTTCGGTTCTATAATTTTAATTTCTTTAGTAATCTGTGCGAGTCTGTTTGGTGGAACACCTCTATTCGATCTTTGTGATCTTCTAGGTTCATTTGTTGTATTTTCCTCATTGTCTATTTGTTTTTCTTCCTGCATGTTTATAATAATTTCTGAGGACTTTCCCCCTGCTTTTTCGGGTTGTTTCTGAATCTCGCTATCATTTTTCAGATTAGTATTTGGTTTTGTGTTTGAATTAAAGTTTTCTAGAAATCTGACGGTTCTTGCTCGTATAATTTTATTATTACCAGTATAGATTCTATATCCTAGATCTATTGTCGTAACCGACAAAAATTCCTTCAATCGCTTTATCATCAAGTTTTCCTCTTTGGGATTTGTCGAGATAAGCGTAAGCTTTGCAGCCAAACATTCTAACGTTGCTTAAATCCGGTATTTTATCTGTCCATAATTGGTATGGCGTAAAATTGTGAGCATTCGTGGGGAGTCGATTAGTTAAGTATACCGCTGTGTTTAGAGCTTCAAGCCAAAACTTCTGAGGTCGTTTCGCTTCCGATAACAGGTATCGCGTCATCTCAACTAGTGTGCGATTCCTCCTCTCCGAAACGCCATTTTGATGTGGAGAATTTGGCACGGTTAGCTGATGGTGTATACCTGCTTCTTTTAAGTAATTTTCTATCTCATCACTGGTATATTCCCCGCCGTTGTCAGTTCATAATTATTTTATTGTCTGACCGAATTTATTTTTCGTTATGGCTACGTACTCTTTTAGTTCAGTGATGACTTCACATTTCTTTAATAAAAGAAATACCATTGTAAACCTACAGAAATCATCAGTTAATGTGAGGAAAAATTTCTTTCCTCCTATACTTTCTGTTGGCATCGGCCCACACACGTCAGAATGAATCAGATCGAGAATTTTACTAGCTTTGTTAGTAGCTTCTTTAGGATAGGGAACATTCTTAATTTACATTTTATGCAACTTTCACATATCACTTCATGTTTACAGTTTTCTATATTAAAACCTGTTGCTAAACATTTAGTTTGCAGTTCCTTTATAGCATTTACATCTCTGTGCCCGAATCTTCTATGCATGAACTCAATACAGTTTTTATTCTTGCATTGATGAGCTAAATTTGCATAGTTTACTTGTTTATGTTTGTAAAGGTCTACTTCATATAATTACCTTTAATTTTCCCTTCTATAAAGGTTATTCCGTTTTTGGTTAATTTACAGGCTTCGTTTTCAAAAATGAGTTTACACCCATGCTTCACTGCTTTTGTTACAGACATTAAATTTGACTGCATTTCTGGCACGTACAAAACTTCATTTAAAGTAATGTCGTTTGATTGTGTTTTTAATTTTATTGTGCCTATCCCGTGTGAATTGAGAATTTTTCCGTTGGCAATTGTGACTGTGTTTTTATTATTTATATCAATGTCACTGAATAGGTTTATACCGTTACAAAGATGTGAGGAACTCCCGGAGTCTACTATCCAGGTAGATTTATTTTCAATGTTCGCGAGAAAAGAACAATTGTTTTGAGACACCGTTGTATCTAAAGTAGTTTTGTTTTCTTTGCTACTATTCCCCGGAGTCTGTGTGTTTGTTTCTATTTCTACTTCCGGAGTGATTTTGTACGATACTTATAAATCATTAAATAGTTTTTACATATACAGTCTTTTTTAAAAAGTGCTGTTCGATTAAGTATGTATGATTCTGTAACATTAAACTATCTCTGACCGCGCATGTCTATTATCGTACAAAATGAATTTATTAACTAGTGCAGTAGATTATAAGTTTGAGAATAAGAGCTATGGTTTCAAATTCTGAAATATACATATTTCACAAATATTTGTGAATTTACAAAAAAATAAATTATACAAACGCTATAAGGATTTCGTAGTTTACTTTAATTTGGTTTATTTCTTTGTATTTTTTTCATTAACAAATGAGAGATTTTACGTAAAATCTATATGTCTAGATAATTTAATCTGAAGGAAACAAATTATCCATATTTATCATAACCTAAGGAAATGTAAAATAAGTATAAGAATGCCAGTTTTTTTCTCTAATACCCATTAATAAGACTCGAATATAAATAAATAAATTGTAGCATCATTATTCTCCATATGCAGAAATTATCACCTATTTCATTAACCCTGTACTTCATAAACTTCTTGGATTTGAACGATAATTTTAAATTTAAATCCTCTTAATTCAAAATAGAAAATGTTTTGTAAATTATAGATGGTTTATATTCCCGTCAAAAAATTTGAAATAAGCTAATTAAGATTATGAGTGTATGTAGATTTCATATATCGTAATGTATCTTCAACCGATTCAAAAACAAAGACGTCCCTTAGTTCACATTTGTGTTTTCAGTGGAGATCACAAAAGCAGAAAACTTTCTTTATTACTCGCATACCAGGAGCAAAACAAGTCATTGAAGACTGTCGTGAAGTAAGCCCTATCAAGTTTGATTACAACGAAAAAATTAAAGAGATTTTCATTAAGTTTAATTCATCAATGAACGTGTTTGTCACTATTACTCGCAGAATATGAGGTGTGGCAATTAAATAACGAAATTAATGATTTAAAATATTTTATTTTAAATCTATATATATTATGTTATTACCGACTTCAATATACACCGCTCCTTTATCCTTACAACACTCGATGCGAATTTTCCATTGTTTGAAATAGGGCTGCAAGTCGTCTTCTATGAGATCTTTCGTAAAGCGTGCCGCTTTTCTTTCACAGCTTCAGCGGTCTGAAATCTGGTTGTTTTTGATGCAGATTTAACTTTGGATAACAGAAAAAAGTCACATGGTATAAGATCAGGCGAGTAAGGAGGATGATCCAACAGTGGAATATACTTTGCTAAAAACAATGCAGTGTGAGCCGGTTCGTTGTCTAATGAAGAATCTGTGTTATTCCATAATTCGAGTAATTTGTTTCGGATTTTTTCACGGAGTTGTGCAATGATGTCAAGGTAGTAATTTTTATTAATGTTTTGACATTCAGGAACCCAGTGAAGGTAAACATTCCCATTAATATCGAAAATTTGATGACATGGAAGGGTGACCCGGGCGAACATCATCCTTAATGTCTTCTCGGCCATCTTGTAAACGCTTAAAACACTCAAAAATCCGGGCGCGTTATAAACATATATGGCCGTATATTTCTCTTAAGAAAAGATTAGTTCAGTAGCCGGTCAGTAATTTTTACAAGTTAGTTCAGTAGTTTTTACAAGTTTAAAGTAAATTTCACATTAATTCGTTGCTCTTTTAAATCACTCAATATTTTTTCCCTGAAAAACACGAAAACAGGTTCCAGGACAAATAAATCGGTATTGTAGGGAAAAATCTCTGTTCTCTGAAACCCTTTAAATGCAGTATTTACAACTACTTCTCTCAAAAATGCAGCTTTAAATATTTTTTCAATTTGGCAAATTGTTTCATGTCGCTCAGGATTGGAAAGTAACCTCTTCCTCATCTGTTGGTCGTAGTATGATTTTTGAGGTGCATGAATGACACATCAAGGGGCTAAAACCGATGTGTCGCGTATGGAGGGAAGTATAACATAAATACCTTGCTTTCTCTTGCTAGATTGATTAACGCGATGCTTTTAGCATGAGTTGAATGCCATAAAGTATTAAAAGAACAGGCTTTCCCGGCAATGTTGAATTGAGGCACTTTTCTCCGAGAGTGAGTTTTATGGTTTCGGGGGTTGACATTATAGAGTTCCGGGGGTGGGGGGTGGGGAAGGAATTGCCTTTTTTGACCGCTGAAAACACAACATCTCAATTCTTCCCGGTGGGACATCTCATTGCTCAGTCGAGGAATCCCCCCCCCCCCAGTCCATCCCCTGAATTCAACACTGTTTCCAGGAGAAGGATTGGAAAAATCTATGCATTTTTTGAACTACATAATGAAGGCCTCTTTCGTAATCCATCAACTCCTATCATATATAGAAAATGAAATCGGGAAGGATCATCCATCCTGAGAGGATTTTCTCTTGTTTGTTTAATACATATTTGAGAAAAAAAAACTGGTTATAGATTATGTAGCCTTGTTATATGGGATTAAGATGTTATAGATTACATATCAATTAGGACAGATTATTTTATTAAAAAAAACAATTTACGGATTATATTTTTAATTTTATGTAGGCCTATAACGTAAGTTATTATACCCCAGATTAGAAGTATATTTGTTAAAATGTAATAGGCATAATATAAAAATAAACCTTAATTAGTACCATTATTTTGTTCCTTAATAATTGCAGTTTATTTAATTTAATAAATTTAAGCTATCAATTTGTCCCAATTTTATATATAAAACAAAATCAAAATTAACGTTTTCACCATAACTAGATAGATTTAGAATTATAAAATAACTTAACAGCATTAAAAATGTAATTTAAAGCTCCATGTTAATTTATTAACTATATGAAAAATATCATTACATGAGTGTAGGACAAAACCGGGTACACCCGGTTTCGACACACTCTTAAGTACCCGGTTTTACCCCATCACGACACAGATTTTAAAACATTACGTCATTAATCTCAATCCTATCGCAAAATATCAGTAAAAATGTTCAAATATTGGCAGGAAAGCAAATAATTAGATATAATACTTACCTATACTTAATATGCTGACAAATAGTGATTATATGCGTGAAACCTAGAATCAAACAATAGAATTTTTAAGAGTAATTTAAACTAAATCCTTCACACAAAAAAATTAACCGCACACAGTAGCGTTTCGTTCAGCTACAAATTCCGTATTGGTGGTCGACAACTATTTTCTAGTGTTGGCTGATATTTAGCAGTACAGCTCAAAGAGGAATATGTGCTACTCAGTTTTAACCGCCTTCCCGGCTTTGTACACCCCCCCCCCCTATATACATTTTCATTCTTTACTACATAAAGAATAAAAATATATTTATACTTCGTGCTTGAAGTTAATTGGAGGGCTATCTATTGGCAATGATTTAAAACTAAATTTCAGCATGGTTAGTATGTTAAAGAGCTGCACTTCACAATATCGCAGTCTGTTTAGGAACTTTATCATTTTATCTTCTTTCTTTGTTGTCCTTTCTTTATTTAACTTAGTACTTCCCCGGTACTTCCCCCGGTAGAAAAGAGTAATTTTGTAAAGCATATATGTTAAAACGAATATATTTTTTACTTAAATGAATTTTAAGCCTCTTTCTACTTGTGGAGACAATACAACAGAAAGTCAAAATAGTACTTTCCATTTTTTAGCATGAAAGTAAATATCTTATTCTCTAATTCATCAGCTTACATAATCTGAGAATCTGTGAAAAAGGGGAAAACAGTATTTGTTTACTAAGGGAATGGTACTTTAAAAAAAATAATATATACGTTTTCATTTCAATTGTAATTAAAAATTTAATAGCATCTCAAAACTACAATGCATAGTTTGCTTTTTGGCTTTCTCTATAGTATAAATTTGTAATTAGCAAAATTAAATCTTATGAATAAATCTTAGCAGAAAAACTAAACTAAACTAAAATAATATTATTTCCTAAACTGCTTATTCACAAAATGCTTTGCGTATACTGTAGTAAGTGTATTACACACATAAGTTTAACAAATATGTGCACTGCATTTAAAATTATAGTAGCTAAAAATTTAAAAGAAATTAATCTGAAAAGTTTTAAATTACGATTATTTTGAAATAATATATTATATTAATTGGACGACAGCTTTTATATTATTTAAAATGAAAATTTGAATGAGAAAATATAAATTTCATGCAAATCTCATTTGAACATTTTACAAAAAATGCAAATATTTATTTCCGTAATGCAAAGTATGACTGAAAAATGCTTCATCCAATAAACATTTTTATCTTTGCAAACAAATACACACAAACAAATTAATTTTTTTCTACTTAATATAATAATTTAAAAGTAAACACCGATTTAAAAGTCGGATAGTCTGCTTCAAAGAAATATTCTGCATAATTAAAATTTTAAAATAGTGTATTTAAACATATTTAATACATATTTTCGATTTTAATTTTCTAGTCATATTATGTTCAGTTTAACTTCAATCGCGTATATAAAGAAGTATTGTACTCGATATCTGCACACTTCCTGACATGCTGAAGGATACTAAACGCATCGGCGCTACAATCCCTTAAGGACTCTCATCTACAGTGCCTAAGAACATTTTCTTGCCAGTGGGCCTGTGTTGTTATATAACTTATATCCCTGTCAGATTGTTGACTTAACGCCCAACAGTTATTATTTCCAACAGTTATTAGCTATATGTTATTCCAAACTGTTATTCCCAACAGTCAATAGTTATATGTTATTCCCAACAGTTCCCAGCCGTTATACCCAACAGTTATTAATTATAAGTTATTCTCAACAATCCCCAGCATATA
Source organism: Maratus speciosus (assembly GCA_963932465.1). NCBI lineage: Eukaryota > Metazoa > Arthropoda > Arachnida > Araneae > Salticidae > Maratus > Maratus speciosus. Next base: position 66,718,419 of record OZ010789.1, read on the forward strand.
TTCCCAACAGTTACCAGTTATAAATTATCCCCAACAGTTCTCAACTCTTATTTCCAATAGTTATTAGTTAGAAGATATTCCCAATAAATTATTCCCGACAAATTTCCAAAAGTTTTTACTTATAAATTATTCCGAAGAAATTATTTCCAACAAATTATTCCCAAACAAATTATTTCCAAACAAATTATTCCCAACAATTTCTCAAAGTTTATTAGTAATAAGTTATCCCCAACAGTAATTCGCAGTATTTTCAAGCAAGATTAGTTCTAATTTTTTCCACCGCAAAGAGACACCAGATATGTAGCGTGGTAGTGCGACGCACAGTGGAGTATTTCACCCGAAATCCTGGCCAAAAATATTTTTCTATGTAAATATGGTCCGATTGCCTTGAAATTGTTAGATGTTATTGGATATCAATATGGCATGTTTGGTATTGTAACTGAAGTCTAGAGCATTTACGGTTCATTTACAGAGACATCCAAAAGAATTCCCTTACGTTATGGTTCATGGGAAAAAATCGTTTGCTCTGTATTTTAATGATATCACACTATTTTAAATGTACTGAAATTTATTTACATCACTGAGGTGTACTAAGGCACTTATTGTAGAATATGGTGTGCATAGAATATATCTTTCATTTACAGGGACACACAAATGTATTTGGCTGAAGAATAAATTTAACTATTGAAGTCTATGACCAATAATTGCTTGAAATGCGTTTGTAGTTGTGATATGCGTGTTTAAGTTGAATTATTTTTTTAAAAAAATATCACTTGATGTGGATACATTCTTTAGATCATATACAGGGCTGCATAAAAGTTCTCAAGTACAATTTTTTTTATTCACTGAAATGGCTGAATGGCAATGTTTAACTGTGCTATGCATTTCACTGAACTAACCTTTAGCATACTATGTAGTATATATGCAAATCCATAGCTTAGTTTAATATTTTATATCTTAAAAGCTGGCGAATTGTAAGTAAGATTTTAACAATTGAAACCTAATAAGTATACATTTTTAAATATTTTGACAACTAAGAAAAAAAAATACATCATTTAAGAAGAGCACAAAGAAAAAAGAAGTTAAAATATTAATTTACTTAGTAGATATTTTAAAAATACCAATACATCACATGCCCATAGACTTAACATTACCGAAGGGAGTTTGGAAGTTTAGTAGCAAGCAGTCTTAAAGGTTTACTGTTTATAAGTGAAAAGTAATTGTTGATAGATTTTTTTATTGACTTGTAATGCTAAATTAAATGCATTTAATTGTACTATCTATAAAATTCATTATTTACATTTAATTTACATTTAATAAAGATTATTTACATTTGATAAAGTTACATTTAATAAAAGGGAGTCTCTACAGCATAGAGAAGCTGGTTTTTCACTTTATTTAATATATTACCTATTTAAATCTGATTCTTCAGAACTTTGTTTTTCATCTTCTTCATCACACTCTTCTTGACTTTTATCAGGACTTCCATAAGACCTAGCTGGAAGAAGAAGTTGTAAAGTCTCGCTACTGTATGTCGTGCTCTTTTCCCTTGGTCTTTGTATCGAGCAGTTTATAAAAGGATCCCTGCTTAAAAGAGCCCAATTTGGAATATCTCTATTGCACTTTCTTGAGTACTTTATACGGTATTGTCTAAAATGTTTGTTTCTGGCCTCACCAGCTTCTTCTGACCGTTGGCCAATGGGTATGACTGCTGTCCTAATTACAGTGCCACCATGAATGAAAACCTTGTGCATTGTTGAAATCATGGTGTACCAACTGTAAAGGTTCACATACAGTCTTGCTGTTTCATCAGCAGATGTTTCTAACTTTTTTTCGTCAATGCAATGCCCACTTGTTATGACTTCCAATGTTACTTACAACTTTTTAATCATTTCTGCGTCTGCTCCAGACTTCTTTAATTCCCTCCTTTCTCTCCTTATTTTCTACCTTTGAGCCCCCGAAACTAATTGGAGAAACTTTTTTCAGTAAATAAGTATTTACAATTGGAAGCCGATCTGATATTACTATCAAGATGTATCGAATTGCGTACGTATGTACGTACTTACATACGTACGTACATGCATACATATAGAATCTGTAGGGGCAAAAGCTTTCAGGCAATTAGCGGTTAGCTAAAAACCTGCAATAGGAAAGTAAAAATACAGTTTTTATCTTTTCAATGCCACAAAAATGGGATTTAAGTAGTCCCCCGAAAAAAAATTATATAAAAAAAATGGCAACAATATGCGAAAGATATTTTTGCAGAAATTGGCACTCAAGACTATAAATAAAACGATTATAATTCAAACATGGTCCGGCAATGCCCGGTACATATTTAAAAAGCTTTCGATATGTTTAAATTAGTGCCAAAAACGCTTTAAAAATAACCCTTTTACGCATTTAATGTTTTCTTATTACATTAGAAACTAAACTATTTAAATTAACGAATAGTTTAGCACTAAGCTCTGACATTTGTTAAACACGTAAGCCCTGTTTAGTTTTAATTTAACAATTAATTGAGCCACAAAAAATTATATTAAAAAAAAAACAGCAATGCCGAAAAGCAACAAAAAACCACGTCTTCTCACAAAGAAACTTCCTCTTCAACTGAGGCCAGGAGCCACCGGATATAATTCAGGTTTCTAAAATAGATATAGATCGGCGCACTTAGTTAGCTATTTAAAAATATTATTTTTACAATTGTTGACGAAATTTTAATTTTTGCATTTTTGGCCAGATTTTTGGGCCAAATACTCTCCTGTGCGACGCCCTGACAATTAAACCACACGGATCGATGCTGGTTTAGTAGAAGTATGAAAAAATACTAACACATGTGTGTTTCCAATGGCAACACAGCATTTTTTATTTTTATTTATGATATTTATTTCATTTATTATTTATGATATTTTTGAATTTAATTATAAATTAATGAATGGAATTTAAGGCTTTCCGTTAGCCGCAGGTGATAAATGGTCAAATATTCTTTATGGTTACAACAGTATACAAGTTACAGCAGTCATTGCGTTTATTACGCGCGACAAATTATGACAACAGGCTGAAAAAACTGCAACGATGTAATATTTAGACCACAAAAAAACATGAAGAAAAAATAATAAAATACAAATTTTATTAATGATAATTAAAATTGTTTTGTTTAAAATAACATTCATATGATTCATTATAAACAATATCTTTACAAATAGGACACTTGTAAATGTTGTTTAACACTGATCAAAGGTATAAATGGTACATTTTATTTCAATCCCACGTAGTATTATTCTGTTGGGCACAAATTTTCCTGTTTATTTAAATTCGAAAATTCATAACAAGTATACTTATATTAGAATATTAATTTTTCGAAAAACTGTTCTTTCCGATTTTGTATAGTAAAATTATTTTTTTATTTTTATACTGTATTCATTTCAGTCAATAATATTGATTATTTTCACCCTCTTAAAGTAAGTAATATTTCAAAATTGGAAAAGTCAATATTTATAATTTTACTTAATGGCAGTCTGTTCTTAAACATAAATTTAAAGATTAAGCATTGACATTATGTCATTACAAAATATTTTTTGTAATAGTATTATGCTCATAAATGTGTAAGTAAAAATTAGATTCAAAAATCCTCTAATTTTTAAATGTCAGGCATACAGCATTTTCCCCTATTTTATTTATACAGTTCAGTTTAATGTAGCCCATTAAATGAATGATATTTATTAGAATCGTTATTAACAAAATGGTAGTTTTAATTCCCAAATAGCTATTGTTTTTTAAATAGTATTTCATAAAATCATTTCTAAGCATAAACATTTGTTAGAAAAATCCAATTTGTGATAATTGAGATATTCTAGCCCAATTTCGAATTCTCGTTCGGAAACAAAAAGGTATATTTTATATAAGGAAGGAAAAGTAATCTAAGATTAGACGTTCATTTTCAGAGCAATAAAACTAAAATAAATTCTGAAAAAATGTTTTCGTAATGGAAATTGTATTTTGTAAAATGTTTACAAATGTTTTTTTGTCAACTAGTGTAGTCAGAAAAACAATGTTGTTAGTGCGCATCTTTTTTTAAACCATTTGATTCCTCATGCTGCATTTGAGGAACTTCCTTTTATATTCAGAAATTCTAAAGCCACACAGAAAATTCCTAAAAAAGGATTTTTTCTTTGTGTAATCACGAAACATCCTACATTTAACAAAACAAAAGTCAATAGTTAGATTTTCTGGTACAAACTTAAAATTTATGATTTAAAATAATTTTCTGAATTGACGCATATATGACTTCTGTACCATGCCAAATTACCAATATGAAAACAGTGCTGGCAGTGGGCTACTTTTTTTAAATTCAGATTTCTTAATTGGCACCATTTTTTTGAAATAGTGAAATTAACCTTATTTAACTTAATTTAACCTAATTTAATTAACCTTGTTTAACCTTATTTAATGACACATTAATTAAGGTGAAAAAAAGTGGAATTTTACTATTTCAGAAAAGTGGTGCTAATCAAGAAATCTGGATTTTAAAAAAGTAGCCCACTGGCAACACTGTTTTCGCATTGGATAGTATGACATGGTACCGACGATATACGCTATCATGCAGAAGGGTTAAATTCAGATTGTTTAATTGCTATAACTTTCTTGAATTACTAGAAATCACCCTTTTTCACGTTATTTAATCCATAATTAAATAAGAAGAATATTAATTTGGAAAACCTGGTGTATAAAATCAAGTAGTCTGGATAATAAAAAAAAATGGTGGGCTTGCAAAACTGCAGAAAATAGTGAACTCGCAAAGCGTTAGTTATAAATCACAACTTTTGATAATAAGGTACTTGTACCCAATATGGACTGTGACTCTCACTATGGACACCACTAATATCTTTAAAAGTAACAATTGTGATCGAGAGATGGCGCTACATGTCCCAAAGAAAAGCAGTTGAAAAGATAATTAAGCCTGGGAAGTGCAAAAAAGGGCACTGTTCGCCATTTGGAGGGAAATTTGTTGTTTCGTGGTGTGCTGATCGTAATTACAGGTAAGTTTAAATTCTTATTAGATATGGAAAAATTACTTTAAATTGTGAAAAGTGGGGTGTTTTAGAAAGCTGATAAAACATATTTTCAATTGCTATTACATATATTGCTGAAAAATGTTTTCTTTGCTTATTTATTACAAGATTTAGTAAAACTATGCCCGATTCACAATATGGACACATTATGTCCACGTTGGAAACACAGCAAGTGTATCTTCAGATTCACAAATTTGTAAATGTCATCTGAACATTCGTCCAAGGAAACTCCTCCAAGAAAAAAAAAATCCTCCAAAAAGCCCTTGCGGAAAAATCAAAAGAAGCCTCCCCTCAGTAGGGTATCTGTTTGCGAAATCGCAGGTGCCAGCTGTATGACTTACTCAACAAAGTAGAGCTGGTACTGCTTCTTATGCAGTATTGATGCTGTTGCAGACATGCGGCTATGCATCACATGTGACATATATGTCCATGAAGACTGTGTGGGACTTACCGCCCATGATGAAGAAGTTTTTATTCGTCCATCCTTTGAGGAATGAGAAATAACAGATGTACATTCTGCAGACAGGTGCAATAAAGCTAAGCAAAACCAACTATAATATTTCCTAATGTTTTGTAGTAACTGAGGTGCTTTTCATGGGTCTTCGAAGAGCCACAACCGAAAATGACCTCCCCCCCCCCCCTTCTAAAGTGCATGTTCTGAAGCATGTTCTGCATGTTCATCCCCTCTCCTCTAAAATCCCTTGGAAGTGTGGCTCTTCCATACACCCTGTGTAGTAGGTCAATAAGGAGCCACCTGTCCCTAATATGGACATGCATGTCTATAATAGGGACAGGTGGTTGCCTATGTGGACACTTGTAAACCGTTTTTGTTTTTATCATTAAACTTAAACCAGAATAATTGCAAGGTCGATAATTTTAATAATGATAGTCAATAGTCCAGGGATAGTGGTCATATAGTTTTGTAGTCCTATGACGTGTACACGAGGGCGAAAAAAATTCCATTTTCCTTAGGGTGTCCATATTGGGTACAGGTACCTTATTTTGTGTTTTTCTACATTGTTTTGCATCTATGTTACGATAGGAAAATGTCAGTTAATTTATAATAAACAAACATTTATGTAACGTCACGTGTTGATAGAATAAAATAAAATATATAAAAAAACTACTTTTAAAATTCTTTCAAATTAAGTTACCAATTTTAAGATTCTTTCGTCTAATCCATTTTCATAAAATGACATTTGATTCGATAAAATATCAGAGTGTTTGAGGGGTCCAGTACCCGTTCATTATTTTAATTTTTTAAATAATGCTTCATTATCATTTTTACTTTCTTCTATCTTTATAAGAAGAAAGTATTGGATTCGTGAAAATTTTCGACTTCCGGTTTTCGACGGATTTATTTATTTTAGGGGTCAGATATCCCGAAAAACATATTTTTACAAAATATCTGTGAGTCTGTGAAAAATCCTTGGTTAACGTACTGCTCCGTTCCCGAAATGAATAGAATGTGTACAAGCGCTGTCCGCTGTCCGACCATAGTGCACTTCCAAACCATTATGCTAGGTGTTGAAAGTTTTTTACACATTTTTGTAAGCTATTTTCTTTATATATATGTAGTGTATTGTTTAATAAGGCTTATTAATTCAGACGTTATCAACAACTTTTAGTTATAATTTCAAAAAAACATGTGGTATAGAGAACATGATCTGAGTCTTTATATTACAGATTCAATCGCAGTTTTCAGAGTAAAAAAAAACACATAAGTATTTAAAATAAATAATCAATTGAACACATTCAAACATAGAAGATTACGTCAAAATGTCCGAAATACTCAGTGTATTTTAAAATCTTCATTAAGGCTCGAGTTTAGATGCATTTAACAGTGCAATAATTATAAATATTATTAATTAAAGACTACCTGACCGTAAAGTATGCTGTATTGCACTTCATGGAAAAAGCATTGATGACATTATGCCATGTACCTTAACTGATCGTAACACCGCAGGTTTAGACTTTTCTGTACTAATTTAAGACACATATACGTAAATTAAATCTCTTAGACATCGAGGGAACAAGACAGGTTACAAACTGCTACAAAATGTTTTTTTTTTATTATTTTTATAATACTTAAACCTTTGAGAATACCATACAGTTGGATCGGTTACTAAAGTTTCTAAAATTATAAATGAATAAGACATGAACGTTGAAGTGCGTAAACGGATGAAATAACATTGTCTAAAACTTTAAACTCATTTATTTTGATACACTTATTGATTTCGAAATTATGACCAGTGGTTTCATAATGATATATTTTAAGGAAACTAGCGAATTTAGATGTTTCTTTTTAAAATATTTATACAGGCTGTCCGGTCTCAACGGTGTCCAATGGCTAATTCCTAAACCGTTAGTCATAGACATATAGTTCCAATTGCAAAAATGTTTTAAATGAGGTAAAGAGGTATTTTTAAAGCGATTTCGGTCAAGAAAAACATTTATTAAAAAAATATGAAATTAAAATTTTTATACGGTCCCCAGTTCCTATAAGTGATATTTAGTAAAAGTATCCTATTGCACTGACAAGTAAGACAAAAAAAGTCCCATTCCTCTGCGATTAAAACTGACCGAGTAATAGATGTTTAAAGTTGGAGTATCTTTTTTGCTGCAAAATACGGGTCAGTCACAAATTTACTAGAAATAAAAGTAAATCGTCAGATATAAATTTAACATTAAACATTGAGAGTAAATTAACATTACAAATATATTTTGAGAATTTTGTTCATTCTGACATATTAAAACAAAATATATAACTTGTACTAAAAATATAAGTAAAAAAAGAATATCAGAAATTTTGTTAAATGATTATAAAAGCAACAGTCACAACTCATTAGAAAATGATACATAGTTAGATTACCTAATCTAAAAGTTAATTAATAAAAATTAAGGTTATTTTAAAACGTGCTCAAAGTAACGTCCCTTCGGCTACAATGCAGAAATGTACATGTGAAATAAATTCTTCTACTTTTTGCAACATTGTAGGTGTTACAGATCTGCACGCCATAGCAATACGATTCCACAAATCTGCTTGACTAGTGGATTCTCTTTCATATACCTTATTTTTCAGAAAACCCCAAAGAAAAAAATCTAAAAGATTCAAATCTGGCAACCCGAGAGGCCACTTAATACGGCCTCCATATCCGATTATATTATTTCCAAAAGTACTGGTTTGATTTTGGTCTCTAAAATATTTTTTTTTCAAACAAGTTTTTAAAAAGAACTAAAAAGTTGAATTTGAAAAAAGCATAATATCCTGAAAGTGTATAATAAACAATCCCTGCTCATACATCGTAATGTATCGGACTTCTTTTGTGCGGCACTGTATAGAAAATATAAACGCAACGCACTTTTATTTGGAAAAATTACATTGTGAATCTCTATGCCTTACATAAATGTTACTGATTTTGATTTTAAAATTTTTGTTTGTAGGCAATAATGTATACAAAATTTTTGGAGTGGTAAAATAAATATAAATGGTACGTACCTAAAATCATATTAATGTTACATTGTCATTGGATTTACATAATTATGCAAAATTTAATCTTGATCGGATATTTGGAAGTGAGTTAAAATTGCAATAAAAATTTTGAATTAGGAAGACATGCATACGAACGTCGTAAGTTAAAAGCTTATAAAAGTAATACAACTTTTTAAAATAAAATCATCAAAAGAAACACACTCATTTTCTTACCAAAACAAAACAAAAAAAGTCAAATTTCAATTGAGGACATCAGTTTCGAAACTCGCCTTATCCGAAATTTAAAAAATCGTATTTCTCTATCAATCTATTTTATTGGTATAACTGTACCAATCAAACACTACAATCTCCAAATTTTCAATGAATACCAATGGGCGCATTTAATGGTTTTATGCGATTTCCCAAAATTTATTTTCTCGATAAGACGAGTTTTCTTCAATTATTTTAACCAATCTGATAGTTAATTATTAAAAATTAACACTACCGTAATATTTATAGGAAGGAAGCACCTTCAGTTGAATCACATTAAAAATACTTCTTTACATTATTTAAAACCTTTTTGTAATTGGAACTATAAGTCTTTGACTAACGGTTTAGGAATTAGCCATCGAGCATCGTTTGGAGTGGACGCCCTTTATAATACTTTAAGCACTTCGTGTACGACCCCTGAAAGCTTGGTCCAACTCATCTGTTTTCGGTTACAGAAAAGTGGTTTAAGTCATAAAATTGAAAATGTCATAACTCGGTCAATTTTGTTGTTAGATGAATGGGACTTTTTTTGCCGTACTTGTTAGAGAAATAGGAAAAGTTTACTAAATATCACTTATAGGACCGGGGGAACGTATAAAAATTTAAATTTCGTAATTTTTAAAGAAATGTTTTTCTTGACTTAAATCGCTTTAAAAATACTTCTTTACCTCATTTAAAACATTTTGTAATTGGAACTATATGTCTATGATTAACGGTTTAGGAATTAGCCATTGGACACCGTTGAGACCGGACACCCTGTATAAGAATTTAAGTTCTCTACAACCTGTACGTGAAAAATAAACAAGTTTATTTAAAAGTTCTAATAATGAATATGACCAATTTTTATGGACTTTTAATGTACAACATAATAAACAGCATAAGGAAAAAATAACGGTTCAAAAATTTGGAACCTGGTCTGCAAAATCGTGGCAAAAGTAGTTTTGCAAGGTTAATACTTCAGCTCCACTCCATTTTTTTTTAATTTCGTCCCCAGGTGCTACCCACTTTTACTCTTCCTACAAAATTCTTACAAATAAAAAACATTAACATGATACACTTACGTATTTATATATGTGTTCTAGTTAATTTTTTATTGATCTTTTATCGAATTACATTGAATGCTGAGAAATTTCGTCGTAAAAAATTAGAAAATTAAATGTTTTACACACATAAAATTTTAGCGCGAAACGATAGGCGATACTGACTGCCCCCTAAAATTCAAAGAGCGTAAGCAAGTGCCGGTGGTGCATAGAGCTAGGGAAATACGAGTACAAGTCAATAGGTAGGTCCTAAAAGCCAATAAAAAAGGGAATCCAAGATACATACTTAAACGGCATGTTTATTTCTCTAAATAATCATAATTTACATTGATATATTTGTCCCATCTCTTTATGAATTTACTAAAACCTGCTGCATTAAAGTCTTTGGACTGCACTCTCAGCCATCTTTGTACCTCACAATCAACGTCTGAATCAGTCGACTGTAGGCTAAACCCATGTGAACACCCTTTTGAAGTTGCTAATGCTGTCTATTGTTGTTCGCCTGTCAGCTCTTACCATTTCATCAACTTTCCGCACTGTTTGTTCTGTCGCAATTTCAACAGGACGACCACTTTGTTCGTCGTCATCAACTTTCGAACGCCCCTGCTCATCTTGTACAACTTTTGCCTCATAAATTCGAAATTGACATCTTAAAGTTGGACAGTGCTGACACCATAAGGCATATTTGGAAAATATTTACTTCTAATTTCCGTCCTCTCATATCGTTTTGTGACCTACTTACTAACTTTCCCTGCTATAAGGTCCCGCACCCAAGGGTGTTCGGACACGGCACGCAGTGATAGATTTTTACTCCGAACATGCTTCGGAACTGGTAGCCAAAGAATTAACTTTATCGTGCAATGTTAAACCCTTTGTTATTATTATTATTTTTACATTTTAACACCTACTTGTTATTTCTATAAAATGAAAATAAACAAATGCAATAAGAAATTTCAAATAAAATTAATTACAAGCTTTATAAACCAGGATCAAACTTTGATGGAACTTCGTAACTTCAAACCATTCTGATCCCTTTAAAAAATAAATCTTTCTTTCCACATATTTTCTTAAATTTTGTTTACCATGATAAACGTACATAAAAGAGAAAATAGAGTTATTAATTTCTATGACAGTATGGGTGCTGATAAGAATGAAAAAATGTCTAAAAAAGTTAGAATTCTTTAGAAATAATCTCTGCTGACTTCCTCATCTATTTTATAACACGCCAAATAATTTCCTCTTTCAAGATTGGTTTTATCCCCTAATTTCCTTTTATTTTTTTAAAGTACCTTCAAACTACTTTTTTTTCTCTTTTGTTTGTCTTTTTACTTCCTTAAACTATATCACAACTGTCAAACATATACTATTGTTAAGCTCGTCAAAAAAGGTACGTAGTAAACAAAATCAAAATATCACAAATAAAGTTATTTTTTCACTCTTTTTTTCCAAAAAATGTATTAGGATATGCGGAGAAAATAAATTAGTCCGTCCTACAATATTTCAAAATATGTATATATGCTTCAGATAAAGTAAAACTACGTATAATTTTTTCTTCGATTTTTGTTTTAAAAAGAGTGTAATTATTATTTAAGTTAGCAGATGAAAATACAGAACAGTTTTCCTCTCATTTTTTTTTTTACAATGTCATAGATCTGTCATAACTTTTATGTGTTTAATTTAAGATGTCACACTTTTTAATGTGACTGTCAAAAGTGTTTACAGATAATTTGGAAAATTGTGAAAAAATGGGTTTAGCATTAATAGCCAAACATTTCCCATAACAAATGTTTTATATATTTTTTTACCTAACGTCATAAATTTTTGTTTTAAAAATTCGCGGTAAACTACACTAATTGATGTCAATAAAATTTAAACTTTTGTCAAATCTTTTTTGTCTTTATTTAAAACAAAAAAATCGATCTTTTATACTTTCTGGATGTCATTTCGTTTATAACTGTTATATAAAATTACACAGGAAAGAAGTAACAAATCAAGAAGAAATATACTTTCTCATTCTTTTTTTCTATAGCATGTATAAATATCGCTCACCCGCATGAAAAATGACACATCTCGACGAAAGTAAATTTCACAGCGGGTGAGCGATATGTTGTTGTACATTCCCGTAAGGCATGGTGACGTCACGGCGACGTCGTTGTGAAGTCACACTGTGATTTTGTGACCGTCGATGTGACGTCACGTGACGTGGATGTGACGTCACAGTGACTAGAATGTGAGGTCGTTATGGCCGTTTTAGAGGTCGTTTGTGACGTCACATTGTGACCACTCTGTGAAGTCACGGTGTGACTAATTTGTGAAAAGTGTGTCATTTGTGACTATTTTGGCATTAACTTTGTGACGAACCTGTGACGAAAGTGACAATGTTTTGAAGTCACACTGTGACCAATTTGTGAAATATGTGTCATTTGTGACGAACTTGTCATAAACTCTGTGATGATTTCAAAAGAAAATCAAATTTCAAATTAATTGCTTAAAAGGCGCAAAGGCGAACTAGTGAAAAAGATTCCATGCTGGAACTCGAACCCGGGCCATCAGTATAGCGCACTTACGTTCTACCGACTAAACCACATGGAACGGTACCCAGCCTGGAAAAATTCTCACTATTACATGTTGGCAAGGCTACAAACGCAGCACAAGATGCAATATTTATCGTCAGCCACCGACATGGCGCAAGCACGAAACTTAAATCCAGCATCGATTGAAACTATATTAATACTTGGAAATGTTTTCAGAGAGAACCATTCGCCTTGCATACAATATTTCAAATGAAAATCAAATTTCAAATTAATAGCTTAAAAGGCAATTTTAATTTGAAATTTGATTTTCATTTGAAATACTGTATGCAAGGCGAATATTTCTCTCTGGAAAAATTTTCAAGTATTAATACATATTTAATCGATGCTGGTTTAATTAAGTTTCGTGTTTGCCCCATGACGGTGGCTCACGATAAATATTCCATCTTGTGCGGCGTTTGTAGCCTTGCCAACATGTAATAAGGAGAAAATTTCCAGGCTGGGTAAGTCGGTAGAATGTCAGTGCGCTATACTGATGACCCGGGATCGAGACCCGGCGTGGATATTTTTCACTATGTTGGCCTTTGCGCCTTTTAAGCAATTTATTTGAAATTTGATTTTCATTTGAAATATTGTATGCAAGGCGAATGTTTCTCTCTGGAAAAATGTCCAAGTATTAATACTGTGATGATTCTTGTCATAAAAACTACGATAATTTTAAAGTAAAGTTTTGTTTGAAATATAAAATTTTATCTTTTTACCGTACTTTTTAGCAAGATATCGCTATTTTGGAGTCCTATTCTTCTAAAATATTTTTAATTTTCCATTTAAAAAACAATGCTTATTAACTGACATCTTTGTTTATTAAGTTAGCTTGATCTTGAATTCAAGCTTAATATTAAGAATGTGTAAGCTTTTTAATGTGTTATGATTTGTCATTGCTTTTTTAAATACGAACATGGAGTCTAACGGACATTAATACAACTGTTACTTATAGAACTACATGATAAGCCCTATTTATTTAAATTTTTTATTCCCGTATATATTGTATTTTGTGAATATGAGCTAATTAGATTTGGTATGTTTTATATGAAAAGACTGATCTGGGAAATAGAAACAACAAGTAAGATATATCATGCGTTAGGCATAGATTATAAAACACTTTCCAACTCTTCCTAAATGTTTTATCAAGACATCGGGGGAAATAACGTAAATAAGATAACTAAGTAAACATGAAAACGCGTAAAACATTTAAAAACTGATTTACGCAGTTACCATCCACTAAGGTGTAAAAAAATCATAATTTAAAAAAATAAATAAGAAAAATCGTTTTTTTTTTTATTTAAATCAGATTTTTTTTATTTAAATCAGATTTGTATGATTTTTTCCCCAGCGTTCAAATGCTGAATAGCTATCATGAGTTTTAGGTTTCCAAAACAATTACACCACTAATTGCTAACATAATCTATGTTTTTACACTTTAATTGATAAAATTATAATTGTTAGTTTGTAATTACAGAAATAAAAACTGCAAATTAGTAGTTTCATTAGGTAGTATTATACAATAATGTTATATACATTAATATTGTAATAATTATGTAAAACTTTATAAATACTAGAGATACTTAACATTTATGAAAATTATTAACTGCATTTTATACTAAATAGCTAACATTACTTCAAATTAATTATTAAACAATCAACTCTCTAATTAGGAACATATTATACATTTTTAAGCCTTAATTATTAAAATGATAATAATTCATTTTAGAAAGAAAAAGGGACAGGATGCTAGTTCAAAAAACGGGCACTATTTCATGAGGAAATATATTAGTAATGTGTTTAGTAATGATGTAAGGAAAAAAAAAAGAATATTTTTTAGCATTAAAAGTAAAGTGTCTTTAATTTTTAATAATTTTATGAATAACAAATTGAAAAATACAATTAAATAACATATTTTAATAATATCCTGTTTTTTCTAAAGAAATAAAGTTCTATATTTTTGCAAGATTTTTTCCACATGAATTTAGAATACTGCTGAATGGGGAAGTTTTTTACAAGAAATCTCTGGCTACAACTACAGGTAAATTTCAACTTTTTTTTTCTTTTTTTAAGGCAGGGTGCATTTTGCCAATTTCAAAAGGGGCATGGTGTGGCACCATTAAACAAAATGGCCTAGAAGAAGCAGTATAAGTAATTACAGAATTAATAAAAACTGCAAATAAGTAAAATTCATTAGTTAGTAGCACAAATAACAAAACTAACAAATATTATTTGCAGCTCATTTTGCATTTGTATTTAGGAAAATTTCTGTAAACCACCAAAATCTATACTTACACACATGTACGTGTATGCTAACCAAAAAGAAAAAAATGAAAATGAGTTAAACCCATTCATATAGAATAAATATAAGTTAGCCACTAATATCTGAAATCCTCAAAATATTTAAGTAACAGCATTATTACCTCTATTAGCTTTCAATGGTTCAATTTTTTAATATATATGAGTTACAAAAAAAAATAAATAAATAAAATAATAATAATAATAATAATAAACATTTATTCAACCTATACCAAAGAAGCTCTTGCTGTGCTTAGCATTTTTATACCAATTATTTCTTTTTCTCTTATGCATTCATTTACAATTTAGCTGCTGAGCAGATGTCATTCTTTCTTTCTTCTTTAACTTGAGATTGCTATTAATTACTATTTATTATTTTACTTGTAGAAATGTAATTATACTTGCTATGTGTATTTTATATAAAATAATGCATAAATTGATTACCTAAAGGAAATTATGACATTGCAAATTATGTTAGATTTAAATATCATTTTTAAATGAAACTGTTTTAATTTGGATAAAAACTTAAAAAGAATGCTTTTAATTTTTTTACAATACTAATGAATTAAGCTTAGAAACAATTATTTAAAGCTCTTTTTTTGTTTATTAATAAGTCAAAATACCTGTAGAAACTTTCAAATTATGTTCATGTTAGATTTTAATACTTTTTTTGACATTTTAAACATTTAGAAAATTTTTGATTTTAATCAATGATTCTTTTTTAAAAATCGGTTGAATAAAATCATGATTTAATCGCTGATTTAAATCAACCGATTAAAATCGTTGACACCCTACCATCCACAGCCAAATATGTTTTCTAATTCTTTTAAACAGTCCTGTATTTGATCTGTAGATTGATATATATATATACTATATAATGGAAAAATTTAGTTTATCAAGGAAACGCATAACAGGTTGAAATTCTCTTTTAGCAATTTATACTAATATATGGAAACATACTTAAATAATTTTGTACAACCCTGTAGTTTACATAGAACCTTTATTACACGC
This sequence comes from Maratus speciosus, assembly GCA_963932465.1. Taxonomy (NCBI): domain Eukaryota; kingdom Metazoa; phylum Arthropoda; class Arachnida; order Araneae; family Salticidae; genus Maratus; species Maratus speciosus. Next base: position 66,734,152 of record OZ010789.1, read on the forward strand.
CACTATTTAGTTAAAATTTTATTCAAGCTAAAACACTCTTAAAACTGCTGAAATTACATTTCCAGAAATTATAATTCATAGATGGCAACGTATCCAATTCTTTGCGTGACCCTTTATATCATTTTATCTATATACTACAAACATTTCTTAGTAAATTAAATACAGTGCAGCGTTAAAATGCATAACTTATTTAAAAACCTCCTTTAAGCAATACCCAGTAACCCTTTCGAATACTTTTGTATATTCCTGTATATGAATTATAGCATATATATATACACCATATACTATGCATAAATGTAGTGAATCATAAAAGTGTATATCATAATTAAAAATGTATTTCCAGCAATCATCGCTAATGAACAGTACTTCGGATACAATATAGTATCTGAAATATTTTGTGTGTCCCTGTAAATGCTATATACACTTCGTATTATACATGAAATAATTTATAGTATGTAAACCTCAACGACGTATATCAATTTCATTACATATCAAATAGATTAACATAAATAAAGTACGCCGCAAACAATTCCCTCCACCCCTATATCATTATGTATTGGAATTCCTTTTGTAGCCCTGTAAATGAACAATAACTATTCTTTGCATCGCATATTCTATGGAATGCACATTTTAGTGCGCTTCATAAATGCATATCAATTTTATTCTGTTTGAAAGCGTGTAAAATCATTAAAAATCATTTGAAACGATTTTTTTCCCCCAAGCCGTAATGTAATAGAATACAATTGACTGTCCCTGTAAATGAAATAACATGCTACAAACTTCATTACAAATAGGGGTCTTGCTATGGTAAACGTTAATAACATCCAAAAATTTTAAATAATTTAATTATCTTTAAATATCTATTAATTATGTTAATGATTGATGATAATACTTGTCCATATACTTTTATATTTATGCCACCATGTGGTTTTAACCCAATATTTAAATAAGAAAATAAACCAGATTAAAATGCAATTTAAATCACTAATTTTAATAATCTGATCAAAGCTGTTGAAAAGGAAGTTAGATATTTTAACAAAATAAAAAATAAATGTAATGAAATATTTGTGTTCTATAACATGTTTATTAGAAGATAACTGAAATCATTGTAATTAAAAAAAAAAAAAAAAAAGCAAACAAGGAAAATAATATTTTAGATATTTCAGCAAAATAAAAAATAAATGTAATGAAATATTTATGTTCTACAGCATGTTAATGAGAAACTAACTAAAATTGTTGTAATAAAATAAAAAAAAAGCAAACAGGGAAAATAATATTTTTACATACCTAATTTCATTGACGTTGTACGTGATACTTTGATTTTGGGGAACCAATTAAATCCGATTATAAGTACGATAGCAATGACTTGAATCATCTTCAACAAGTCAAAGCTACCGTAATTTTCTCGGGTTTATATTTTGTTAGCTGAACTAACTTGGATCCTGAGAATGTTCTTGTTTCAGTTTTTAAATCCGTGTCAACACATCTATGCTGTCCAGTGTCCACAGAACTTCAGTGTCCACAGTGTCCACAGAACTGTCCAGTGTCCCGCGTTTATTCTAAAAAGTTTCACTGTTACTTTTATCCGTTATTCTGCGGTCGAGTGGTAACAACTGAAATAGTGCAGATGCAGACGATTTTTAAGTTTCGAAGTTCGAAGCAGATGTTTTTTGGTTTTATTTGTTTTTCTATACCACAGTTTCGGAAGGAAATTAAATGCGTAATAATTTTGTCAATTTGTCTCTAATTCAATTTCCTGTTTGAAAATGTTTTATTGTATTTCATCTTTTATTTTTATCAGTTTTCTTGAATTGCAAAGTTTCATTTACGTAAATTATAATAATAATATTATCCATAATTAGAGTTTACTAGATAAAACATTGCTTAAATTTTCAAAATGTATACAAATTAATTTATTGGTAATAATGATGACTCCCTCTTTTTTTTTAAAGTAAAATTTGTATCACAGGTATCAGTTTGTATCACACTCATCTCTTCTCGATAATCTTGTTGTATTTTTTAAGAAGATATTTTGTATATATATACAAAATATCTTCTTAAAAAATACAACAAGATTATCGAGAAGAGATGAGTTTTTCTTTGTCAATCTGTCATTCTCTTAATATTAATTTTCTGTAGAATAAAACTTGTAAAATAATTTTTAAAGATATATTTTGAAAACAAAAAATAAAACATGAATAATTAATTATGTCGTGGGCTTTGCCTAAATTTTGTACATTAATTTTATATTCGGAAAATGTCAATTCTATTTTAAATGTTTGAAAGAAGTAGAATAATAAAAAAAAAAATACTTAAAATAGTGAAACACTAAGAGGGAAAAAATGACTTGAATGCAAATTATAAAGCAAGAAATGCATATATGACTGAACTTTGAAGACGCTTTCTGCGTGCTCATTAAAAGCTGCAGCCTTAACTGTAATAGAAAGTTTTTAGTTTGAAACGACAGAAATGTTTCGACTACTCTTTGAGAAACTTCTAGTATAACAGATGATCATTTACAAAAATCTTTATAAAAGATAAGTCGAGGTCTGCTTACCTAAAACATTTTTTTAATAATATGAAATTCTCATAATTAGGAAATCGTTTTGTGTTGCTGATGAATTAATTACATTTTATGTTATATGAAAATAAAAAGTTTTTGTTAGAGGCACAGATGCAACTTGGACCACGGTTTAAAAAATTTGTTAATCCGGCAGAAAAATATATTTTACAGTAAATAACATGTTTTTAATAATTTTTGTAATTTTTTAAAGTTTTCTAAGAAGTTCACATCGCAGTCACAATGTGACATCACTGAGTGGTGGCATTTTGGTCACAGATATGACGTGACCAGAGTGACTTACAGTGACGTCACAATGACGTCACTGTGACCATGCATGCTATGAGGGTTGATTTCTCTTGTTCATTTTTTATACCAGCGCACATATCATGGATCCATATTCGGCAATATGAGTACTGAATCATTTCTGCTATTTTATTTTGCTTACAACTTAGGCAAAACCAATCATCACTGTTTTGATTTTTCTTTTTAGATTCTGAATCAAATACATACAAAATAAAAGAAACTGCAAACAAAATTTATTGCATAAGTATGTAAAAGATATTTTTTATGCTTATATAGTCCTAAACTGCATAAAGAAATTTATCCAGATATGTATATACATAAATTAAAATATTCAATAACTTGCATTGAGATAGTAATTCATTATTAAACAAAAAAAAAAAAAAGAAAAAAAAATAGTCTCCATAGCGTACATACTTCGAAATTCATTACTTACTTTTCGAATTTACGATCGTATATCTGGTCTAACATAAACAACTGAAATTGTACCAATTAAGGCAACTGCGCCATTTTTAAAACAGATAATCTCAAGACAAATAGGCTCAATAAACGCAAGAATTTAAGTATGTATATGAAAACATAAAAAAATTATTTTAGTTTTAAATTATTCTCTTTCGTTTAGTAGGGAAAAATTAGATCAAAACAGTTAATTTTAAATTATTTAAAATTGTCTGAAATCAGCACGTGGAAGGCGGGTGCTTCTTCTAGTCATATATGACATCATTCTGATAAGTAGAATTTCAGCGATAGATGGCGTCTCTTTCGGGAATTAACTGCAGAATTGCAGCGGTCCATTAAAAACAGCGGCCCAAATATGGCTGATCTCCCCAGTAATTTACGTGATATGCCTGACTTATGTTTTTTAAAGTTATTTATACTTTTTGACACAAGACCTGATACGCCAGATAACCCCCCCCCCCCCCAAAAAAAAAAAAAAAAAAAAAAAACGAGTCTGAATCTTAGACGTATGTGACTGAAATATATATATATTTATTTATTTATTTATTTATTTTTTTAGACATTAAAATGTAATTTTGAAGGTTTTTGTTTCATTGAGTGAACCTAAGAGTTACAAACGTTCAGATTTTAACTCAAAATGAACATTGGATTCCAGAAGCTGAATTATCAGAATCTACCTAGTCACATTGTAAAATAATGCCGCAGTTGCTACAAGTGTCCTTATAATTTTTACATATAAGTTTTCTACATAGTTTAAAAAAAAATGAAATGTATTTACAATGATGATATTCATACATATTCTAAAAATAATTTTGTTCATCTTTCAAAACAACTTTCAGATTTAATCCAAATTTTAGTACTTTGTTTATTAATTTTAATTTTTTATTTAGACATCCAGAGTTTATAATCCATTTGAACAGGCAAAAATATCTCAATAAGATCGTATTACCTAATTTTTGATATTACGGACAAACATTTTCATGATATAGGAATTATTTTCTTACTTGCTTTATCTTTTTTCTTACAATATCACATATTTTATCCTTTAATATTACGTGTCATCAATAATGTTTTTCTGTTATGGTATTTCATCAAAATATTCTTAGGTCTTTCAATTTTCATAATAAAAATGTTCTCTTTCTCTATGATGTTTTGTTACTTACATACTCTATAAAACATGGGTGAAAATTCCTTCTTTCAAAATTAAGAACCGCAGTAAAATAAATGTCAGTAATTAGACAAAACTTTTCAAAGAATTTTCAATGTGAGTAAAGTAATTTCATCATTTTTTTAATTATGTTACCTTTGTATCTCTTACTTATCTAATTTTAAAGAGGTTTTATGACTCATATACTCTTAGAATTATTTTAACTGAAGAATATCATAAAAACAATATAACGGCCATTTATAATTCCAGCATTGAAACTGAAATAATTAAATACTTTAATGACGCCATAAAAAATCATGCCTAACACATTACATAGTCAGTAAATTCTTCTTGATTAAAAAAAATATATATATCATTTTATTTTATTTTTGAGCATTTTTTAGTGCATTTTAAGTTCTCAAAGAATTATATTTTATGATGCATGCGCTTAGCATTATCTTTAAATTTCTCAAGAAACGTTAGGTCGTAGACCGTACGTAATCTGATCTTTTAAAATGATTTAACTATAGAATTTGGATAAAAACTATACGACAATTTTTAAATAACGACAATATTTTTAATAAAAATACATTTTTAAAGTTGACATTTTTCATGCTTTTGAAAGAATTTGAAATATTTTACATGATTAGAATATTCGTTTACATTGTAGATTTTTTATAGTTTTCTTTTATGATTTGATTTGATTTATTTTCCTTGCCGAAGGTGAAATAAGATTGAGAAGTTATGAATTTTCTCGTCTATTTCAGAAATAGTTCTGATATTATATTGCTTGCTTTCTCAATGCTAATATAAGGATAAATGAATGTATAATTCAAATAAAAATATATGCAAACACATATTCAAATATAATATAATATATATATACCGGGTGAGCAAAAAGTCCGTATAAATTTAAAAAAATCATAAAAACCAAAAAAATAACCGAAATGAAAAACTTTTTGCAGGATTAGCATCTATAGGTTAAGGGGATTTTTTTAAGACAGAAATAAAAAATAACTCAAAAAACAGATGGCGCTGGTTCGTGCGATTTTGGTGGAAATATGCAAATGAAACGGTTATAAGAAGTTACGCTCCTAATCCAGAACTAGTTCACGTAAAATAACTTCACCAACAAAGCTTAATCCTTCATACTAAGCATCCACACGGCTCACAAGTCACAACGGTGAACTAGTTCTGGATTAGGAGCGCAAATTCTTAAAACAGTTTCATTTGCGTATTTCCACCAAAATCACACGAGCTAGCTCCATCTGTCGGCTGTTTTTTGAGTTATTTTTCATTTGTTTCTTAAAAAAATTCCCGTGACCTATAAATGCTAATCTTGCAAACAGTTTTTCATTTCGATTGTTTTTTCGGTCTTTATGATTAACTAACTATCAATTTAAATAATTTGAAAATAAAAATATTTCTTTAAATAAACTATTAAATTTAAAAAATCAAAAAACCCGACTGAATAAAAAGCGAACTAATTAATTATTTCTCATCAATGTGAAACTAATTTCTTTTTTCAGTTCCTACTATTGGCTCACACTCTCGCTATATATAATATATATATAAATATATACATATAAGATATATATATTATATATATCTTCTTCAAATTTTCAATCGTTAACAAAATACTTATTATTCATCCAATCAAGCTCAAATATTTTTTTTAACTCATAGTGGATGACACTTGATGTTAATCCAGTTTTTTTTCAAATATTAAATCATTAATTAAATTAAATTAATTAATTTTCAATAATCGAGAGTGCCCTCTTCTTGATCAAGGCATGTAAACCACTCAACAGGAAAGAAGAATGGGAGAAAAAAAGTTCTAAGTAGGAATTGACTTAAAACATTTTTTTTTTTTTATATTACTTGTTTATATTACTTACCTATTTTTTTTTTATTTATTTGTATTGATGACTTTTAAGTTGTTTTTAATTGTTAGTTCCTATCTATAAACACTGTTTTGATTAGGTCTATAGATGTCTATAATGGTTAGAGGAGCAGTAAAGCTAGAGATCCTACCTACACTACTTCCAGGTTGTATAATATTTTAACAGAGCTTCTGACTGTAAAATAGTCAATGAAGCATCGTCTTCATTTAGAAAGACATATCCAATAATATGCCACTCATTAGGGTGCGTAAAAATATTTTTCGTCTCTACCGCTATTTTGTATTTTATGGCCGCCATTTTGAATTTATAAAAACGAAACTTAGCCTATAACCATTGGGCGGTTAAGACGAATCGATAGAGACCTCATTCATTAAAATACATCCAGCCATTGGGATGTTTCGAGGGTACGAAGAAATGCACATACACAGATACGCATGAAACACATAAGCCTTCTTGGCAGTCGGGTAAAAAGGACACAAAATATAAAATGTAATGTTACTGATCTGTTCATTCTAATTTAGGGGAACTAAAATGTAGGGCACAAACACACGGTAGTCCATAAATTAATTGTGTACAAAAGTATAGAAGTATTAAAATGTTCTTTAATTCGACAACAGATGCAATTGAATACAGCTCCGCAAATCTCAAACACAGCATTGCTTCTTCTTAGCTTCGTTTTGTAAGGTGTTCGTTAACCGATCTGTTTGCAAAGTGAACAGTACATTAATCGATCACACACATATATTGTAATATTATATCTATAAAAAAGTATTTCAAAAATTAAAACACAAAAAAGTAAAAGTAGTTCTGATATTTTATATCGCAAAACCTGCTATAAATTGTCTGCGTATAACATATTAATGTCTGAGAAACAGTGATAACTGTCCCTTAAAAATATGCCCATAACTCGTTTTCTATGAATTGTGGACATATACGGGTATTTTCTATAATCTATGTCTAAGACTTTTTTGAAAAATAATCTAAGAATATTTTAAAGAGAAATATATTACAAAGAAATATTTTGCACATTGCGATACGATTGAATATAAAAATACTCGTCTTTCCTCTCCATTAATGAAAAAAAGTAATATGTACTTTTTATTAATGAACAATTTAACCTTTTAACAAGTGTAAATGGAAAGGAAATATGTTTGTCAAAACATATAGAATTCGTAGTGTAAAACGTTCTCTATTATTGAAATTTGTTCTAGGGGGATTGAGGTTATGAGACTTTTAAAATGCTTTAGAAACACACAAGGAATATAAAATGTACTACTCGTATACCAGTGATTCAAATTATGAAAAGTTAATGATTTCATTGAACTTTCGTGCTAGAAAATAGAAATATACAAAAGTACTAGGGCTCTTTATTGGATTTTTCATGAAGTATTTCATACAGATAAACATAGTAAATTTTTAAATTCACATTAATGCAAACACAGATAGCCTAAATTACGAAAGCTGATGAATATGAAAAATAATGTAATATTGAGATGGATATAAGATTATAATCTTTCGCAATTTTAGCACTGTAAAAAAATACGCCTGATATTTAATTTAGGAAAATATAATCTGACCACGAACGAATATATACCATAATATCTTCCTAGCTACCCACGAATCCAAAAAGTATTCTTTAACTTTATAAATTTCAAGGAGTAATAAAATATTTTCAAGATTTAAAAGCATATTTATAAAATCAAAAATTTCTTTAGCTTCCACTGACTTTCGGAATCGTTTTAAAATAGTTTTTATGGCACTTTCTGAACCCGGAATATAGTTTTTTGCTTGCTATCGTTGCTCAAAAAGAAATTTCCTGTACAACAAATAAACAGTTTACAAATAAACCTGGTAGTTTAACAGCACTAACATTAACATTATCATTAATTTTATTTTGCTATTCTTGCATGTTTAAATTTCTTTACGTAACTGAAACGGTTTAATTAAGAATTCATGGCAATCTAACAACCGATATTTCGGTTGGAGAAATATAATTAATACACTATAAAAACTACACTGAAAATTGAGTGATAAAAAAAAAAGTAAACATCGTTTTGATAAATACTCGTTTAAAACTAGAAAATATAATGTGTTTCTTAGGTTACAAAAGCAAAAATGATTTTCGGAATTCTAGGTAATTCGAATGATATCATTGTAATTTTTCTTTTGTACTAAAATTTTCTTTCCGTTGATTTAGAAATATTTGTCTTACCTTACACTGTGAATTCGAATCAAATTAACGCGCCTTATATGAATCGTATGAGTGCATTCAAACAGAACGTCTATAAGACGTATGGAAGGGTTTGTTTGATTAACCATTCGCATCTGTTTCGCATAAAAAATAATTAATCAAAGTGCAGTAAGTCTAAATGGAAGTATAATTTTAACGAATATTAGAAATGTTATTTTTAAGCCTATGGCAAAATTATAGTAATACAAGATAAAGTCTGTGGAGTATTTCTTTCAATGCAATGTTCAAATAAATAGAACAAGGATTTAGACATGGTTTACCTTTATAGCACGTTCATATTGGTGAATTCGAACAGAACGCCTATCCTAATATATCTACCTAATATTGGAATACCATCTATCATAATACTGGAAAGGTTTTTTTTTTATGTCCGAGTCAAAATGTTAGCAGTTCTACTTAAAATTTGTACAATAATCCTTTCAATGCAATGTATCAAATGAATGAAACAATTTGTTTCATTAACAATTCGCATCTATTTCGCATAAAAAATACTTAATTGAAGTACAGCAAGTCTAAATGGAAGTATAATTTTAAAGAATGTTAGAAATATTATTTTTAATCCTATGGCAAAATTTTAGCAGTACAAGATAAAGTCTGTGGAGTATTTCTTTCAATGCAATGTTCAAATAAATAGAACAAGGATTTAGAAATTATTTACCTTTATGGTACGTTCATATGGGTGAATTCGAACAGAACGCCTATCCTAATATATCTTGGAATACCATCTATCATAATATTGGAAAGGGTTTTTTTTATGTTCGAGGCAAAATTTTAGCAGTACAACTTAAAATTTGTAGAGTAATATTTTTAATGCAATGCATCAGATGAATGAAAGAGTTTGTTCCATTAACCATTCGCATCTACTTCGCATAAAAAATACTTAATTGAAGTGCAGCAAGTCGAAATGGAAGTATAACTTTAACGAATATTAGATATGTTATCTTAAGCCTATGGCAAAATTTTAGTAGCACAAGATAAAGTCTGTGGAGTATGTCTTCCATGCAATGTTGCAGTACAACATAAAATTTGTAGAGTAATCCTTTCAATGCAATGTATCAGATGATTGAAAGAGTTTATTTCATTAACCATTCGCATCTATTTCGCATAAAAAATACTTAATTGAAGTGCAGCAAGTCTATATGGAAGTATAATTTTAACGAATATTAGAAATGTTATTTTTAAGCCTATGGCAAAATTTTAGCAGTACAAGATAAAGTCTGTGGAGTATTTCTTTCAATGCAATGTTCAAATAAATAGAAAGACGATTTAGAAATGATTTACCTTTATGGTTCGTTCATATGGGTGAATTCGAACAGAAAACGTTTCAAAATAGCACGTATTGTAATTACATTTTCTTTCGGTTGTTACGAGAAAATGGCAACGAAAATATATAATTACTATTTTAAAACTATTTTTCCTTTACTTTCTACAGAAATGGCGTACTTCCGTTGCCAATATTAAGCAAATGGCTCCAAAAACTATAAAAATATTAATATTTCAAAAATAAATGGAGATACAGTTTTCAAACAAAATGCATTTAAAAGATCTTTTTTTCCCAATACGACGGCATAAAAATTTAAAATGTGCGATGTTTAAAAGTTTAAAAAATTGCTAAAGAGTATTTAATCGTAATGCTTTATTTTACGGCTAGCTTCTGTACGGTAACGTTATTTTTTGGACACAAAATAAGCTGGGAGAAAGAAATAGCATACCGTACCTGAGGCTAATAATGGAAAGCGTTTCTTTAAGCCCAAGATAATATTGCATCAGTCTATCAGATGAATGGAAGGGTTTGTTACATTACCCGTTCGCATATTGCCACATAGAAAATACTTAAATGCGGTATACTAAGCATAAATGGTAATATAAGCTTAAAGAATATTTAAAGATTTTCTTCATGACCAAGACGAAATTTTAGCAGTACAGCTTAAAATCTGTAGAGTATTTCTGTCAATGGAATGTTTGAACAAACAGCACAATAATTGTAAAATATTTTATATTTATGATACGTTCTTAAGGATGCATTCTAACACAAAGTCTCTCAGAAGAATGGAAGAGCTTATTTCATTAACAATTATCTTGTCGCGTAAATAATACTTTATTCAGGAATAGCAAGAATAAATACAGTATAAGCTTAACGAATATTGGAAAGGTTTTCTTTAAGCATTAGGCAATATTTCATCCGTACAACTTAAAATCTGAAGAGTCTTTCTTTCAATACAATTTTCGAATAAACAGAAGACTAACGTTAAAATGTTTTATTTTTATGATACGTTCTTATGGATGTATTTTAACCGAATGTTTATCAGATGAATGGAAGAGTTTGTTACATCAACCATGCTCATCTTGTTGCATAAAAAATACTTAATTGCGATATACTGAGCATAAATGGTAGTATATGCTTAACGAATATATGAAACGTTTTCTTTAAGACCAAGGCAAAATTTTTGCCGTACAACCTAAAGTTGGTAGAGTATTTCATTCAATGGAGGAATGTTTGAACAAACAAAACAATAACTATAAAATGTTTTATATTTACGCTACGTTCTTATGAGTGCATTCTAACAAAACGTTTATCAGATGAATAAATGAGATTGTTTCATTAACAATTGGCATCATGTCGCATAAAGAATACTTTATTGATGTATAGCGAGAATAAATGGCAATATAATTTTAAATAACATTGGAAAGCTTTTCTTAGGAAAAATTTCAGCCGTACAATTTAAAGTTTGCAGAGTATTTTTTGTTGTGCAATGTTCGAAAAAATAGAACAAGAATTCTAAAATGTTTTATTTTTCTGATACGTTCGTATGAGTATATTCTAACACAATGTCTATCAACAGAATGGAAGAGTTTGTTTAGTTATTAATTTGCTTCTTGTCGCTCAAAGTATACTGTATTGAGGTACAAGGAGAATAAAGGCAATATAAGGTTAGCCACCATTAAAGATTTCTTTAAGCCCAAGACAATATTTTAGCAGTCTATCTGATGAATAGAAGATTTTGTTACATTAAACCTTCGCATTTTGTCATATAAAAAATACTTCATTGGGTAAACTGAGCATAAATAATGGTATAATCTTAACGAATATTTGAAAGGATTTCTTTAAGTCCAAGGCAATATTTTAGAAATACAAGTTAAAATCTGTAGATTTTTATTTCAATGCAATGTTCGAATAAAGAACAAGAATTTAAAAATATTTTATCCGATATTTGATATTTGATATTTTTTCGATATTATAAATATTTGATACGTTATTAAGTCGTGCATTATAACAGAACGTCTATAAGATGAATGGAAGAGTTTTTTTCATTAAACATTCACATGTAATACTCAATTGTGAAATAGCGAGCATGAATTGTAGTATACGCTTAAATTAATTTGAAAAGTATATTTTTAACGCAAGGCAGTACTCTAGCAGTACAACTTAAAATCTGTACAATAGATATTTCTATGCGATATTCGAATACTAGGTTGAGGAAAAAGTTCTGTGAAATTTGTGTAAGTTCCACTGATATGTGCAAATTAACAACAAAAGCAACAAGGACTATTCTTCCAAGTACAGACCATTATAGTCCACCACTTTCTGTCATCGTTCTGCTATATTACGGAACCATTGCGGCTTCTTGTAATGGAAAAACTCTTAGCATGCTTCTTCAACGTCTTTAATAGATTCCAATCGACGGCCGTTGAAAGAGTGTTGCATTGATCGAAAGAGGCCATAATCGGATTGAGTCACGTCTGTACTCTAATATACGATACAAAATTCTGGTAACTATTAGTTTACAAATTTTCCAGAACTTTTTGCTCAACCTAATAAATAGAACAAAAACTGCAAAATGCTTCATCATTAAAATAAGGGTATACACTAGAATGTTGTAAATATAATGAATTTATTTTATATTTTAGAATCAACCGATTAGAGGTGAAATAGATAAATTTTTATACATGTGATTTCCCTTAATTGCATTGTCTTATACAGGGTGTTTCACTAACAGACCGGCAAACTTTCAGAAGGTGTAGCAGGCACAGAGACGACTCAGAATCGCATAGCAATGCAGGGTCGGAAATCCAGTACTAACGAGATCTCTCTCGTTAGTGTTCTCGTGTGTTATGGTCCAAATCATAGTGATAGCAAATTGAAAGACCATAAGCTTAAATTAAGTCATGGTTTTCCTGATAATGATGTTCCCCGAAGTTTTCTCTCTACGTGACTTGTTCGTTCCATCTACGGTTTTGCAAATTTGATGTAGTAGGGGCGTTTTGAAATGGCGCATCTTTGTTGCAACCGCAAACGTCCGAAACACACCCATCGTATTTTAAAAAATCCGAGCTTCCAGGTTACGAATGTTCATTCAAATATTATGAATATCGGACCACTTCATTATCAGGAACGTCATGACTTATTTTGAGCTTGTTGTCTTTAAATTTCGATTTTCTATCACTATGATTCAGCCAATAATTCAGCCCTCTATCTCGTTAGGATTGAATTTCCGACTCTACATTGCTATGTGATTCAGAGTCGTCTCTGTGTCTTCTACACCTCCTGCAAGTTTGTCGGTCTGGTAGTGAAACACCCTGTATTTGTTAGGAAATTACCCTTTGCTCATTGAGTTATTAATGATTTATTTATATTATTTATTACTGTCTTGAAATTGAACATAAATACATAAAAATATTTTTTAATTTCGTTTTTAAAATTGTGGAGCCTGGAAAATTATTAAAACATCTTTTTTTAACCTATCAGATTAAAGTGTTTCTAAATTATTTCCCAGAATATAGCGTATTTGTTACATCCTAAGATGTCTTCAGATTTTAGAAATTCAGAAATGAACTATCAATTTTATAAAGAACGAATACATCTGCCCGTAACGCTTACGTTATTTCGCGAATGGCAACACTTTGAAATTTGAAGTGAAATTTCGGTTTTGAAAATTTCGCTAGTGCAAATTTATAAGCTTCTAAACATCGAACATTTTCAATTTTTACACCGTCGTGTAGAGAAAAAATTTTACTTTTAAATGCAATTTGTTTTAAAGCTGTATCTCAATTTAATTTTAAGATATTATTATTTATTTATTTTAGTTTTATTAACGTTTTTGTAATCGTAGCAACATAAGTGCTGTATTTCTGTTGAAAGTAAAGGGAAATTCCTATATCTTTTTTTTGCCATTTTCTCAGAAAAAAAAAAAAAAATTAATTTAAATACGTGCTATGCCAAGAATACTGTCTGTTATAAAACCCGGTGAATTTTGGTTTTATTTCGTTTTTATTTATCAATTAAATGATTTTTATTTTATTGCAAACTTATTTTACAAACGATACAACACTGTCTGTTTACATAAATGTATTTCCAAGAATATTTGTTTGATTTATTTTCTACGCATTTACTTAATTCGTATGAAAAAGCTGAAATAATGTAATTTCATTAATTCGTGTGCAATAACATTTTCCGAATTCTGAAGAAATATAAATGAATGATTTCTGATGAAAGATGGAGCTATTATAAACAAACAGATGAATGCAAATGAATCATTAGATACCCGATTTGTTTTGATGAGCTTCTTGCATGACGATATTGCTTTTTGCCGTGTTTGTGCATTAATCCGTGATAATGATGTCATATGCATACCTTTCTATAGATGTCTGGAAAGTTTTAAGACTGGATCATAAAAGTGCAATGCTTTAGCGGATACAAATGACTTTACTTTATAAAAAAAACGTGTATTTTAATTCTTAAAATTGAAGTATCTTTTGTAAAATTGTGTCATTTTTACCCTAGCTGCTTTGAAATTCTTCACAGATAAAAATGCTTATTTAAAAAAACGTATTCGAAATCATATACTGATAAAACGAAATGTTTTACAAAAAAAATAGAGTGTCTTTAAAGAAGAATTGTAACATAGAATGTGCATGCTCACGTCGGAAGTCTTTGTCCAAAAAATAGCAATTTATATTACAGAATTTGATGATTCTCGCTTGGATGAATTCGCTTCGCCGAGTTAGACAAGCTAACAAAAAAGATCTTGGCTATAATTTGAGGTTTAAAATAATATCAAGTTTCCCAAGTTTTTCTCCAAAATTCTTCCGACTAATAAAATTTTATTGCTATTCCTTAAGAAATTCTACTATAATTTTATCAAAATAACATAATTTGCTTAATTTAATTTTTCACAATTTTATATAATCTATATATTTAAAACAAAATATTGTTTTTTAGTCATCTGCCCTGTGCTTTTTACAGATTCAATTTTAGTAATAATTTTTTTAACTGAAAGCTGTTCATTTGTAGATTTCTAGATGTGCTCACACTACCTTTTTTTTAATAGCTCCATTTTTACATTTTGATATTAAAAGTGATATTTTATGAAATTTCTTCAAAATAGTGGTAATTAGATAGCTTTCGTTATTCTAGAGAAGAGAGAAATAATGGGGAACTATTTTCTGTTAAAAATTCAAAATTGTTGTATAGGGTTTAGTGGCGCAAAATCCCATTAAGAACATAATATTTTGAACAGAAAATGATGTACTGCTTTTGAAAACCTGCATTTTTCCTCATAAAATTTCCATATTTTCTTCCTTCTGCATGTGTACTGATACAAAGTTTCAGACACTAGGCGAAATGCTTAAGAAAGTTAAAATGACGTAATATGCAAAAGAAAACTATCAGTTTCTTAGATAAAGCGAAACATTTTAACACAAATGCGTCTAAAAAACAAATTCCGGCAATTTTTACTCTCCGGGACTGATATTAGAAACTGAAGTTAAGAGTGCAACTGTTCACATGGAAATATATTTCTAACAATCGTGGCTTTAAGTTTTGATTTAAAATGTTTTTTAAATGATCAAATTAAAATACAATTTTTTTAAAGGATTAAATTAAAATACAAATTTTTAAATGATGATTACAGATATTAGAAGTACGTATGTAAACTTTGAGAAGATGAAAATGATGACGGCTTTCAATTTCATTTTTAAAAAAAATTCTATGATCGTGTCAAAATGGACTAAATTTTTCTGTTTTACATTCCGGAGTAACAAGCATAAGAGCCTCATTTGATAACTTCATCATATTAATTTAACGTTATCATATTTTGCTTATTACGTATCTTTATTATAAAAAACAAACGTATGTGTGCACAATGCTGGCGTCATTTTGCGAATGGTAACACTTTCACGATCAAATTTCGGTTTTGAAATTTTCGCTACTGCAAGTTTTTAATCTTCTGACCATCGTACATTTTTAATTTATAGAACGTAGTATATAGAAATCAACTTTCAAATGCATTTTGTTTAAAAACTATCTTAATTAACTAATTTATTAAGTTTTCTAAAATAATTTTCAAGTATGGTTTTTGTAATTAATCTTATCGCTTGCCGGCTTCAACACATAGTAATAATAAACATTTTGCACATAAAGCAACAACAATTATTCAGAGTTTATTTATGATTAATTTTCCATAACGAAATTAATACTTCCTTTATAAATAATTGAAAGAATAATATTTAAAAAAAAACACTAATTTAACATATTTGTATTTGAAAAATTTAAATTTTAGACGGCAAAATAGGGAAAAAAACTTTCAATTGGAATTTGTTTGCAAAGTGCATCTCAGTTTACTGATTGTCTTATGGTTTTAAAAGTAATGTTCAAGTATGATTTTTATAATTTATCTTATCACGTGCGGTCTCCAATACATAGTAATAATAAACATTTTGCAAGTAAATCAACAACAATTATTCAGCGTTTATTTCTGATTAATTATGCATAACGAATTTAATACTTTCTTAATAAATAATTGAAAGAAAAATATTTAAAAAAAAAACAAATTTAACTTATTTGCAATCGAACAATTTAAATTTTAAGACAGCTAAATAGGGAAAAAAAATTTTCACTTGGAATTTGTTTGAAAGTGCATCTCAGTTTACTGATTGTCTTATGATTTTAAAAACAATTTTTAAGCATGAAATATTTGTAAATTTATCTCTAACTCTTAGCAATCGCTTTTTATAAATTTCAAAATTTTATTTGATTGTATAACTCATATTTTTCATATGAAAAATGCATTTTTATTGTGAGTGAGCAACCTAAAAAGATTATTGCACGTTAAAAAAAATATATCAGTTTTCATTTAAAAGAAAAGGGTTTTCACTTACATCCTCTAACCGAGGAAACCCGGGTACGATCCAATAGAGCTAGATGAAAATAAAATGTTAATTTAAGTTATATAAACTAAATTAATGTTTGCTATTTTTCAGAATTAGTAGCAGTGATGTGAGAATGGAGATTAATTTAATTCAAAATACATACTATTTTTTTTCCGACGAGTCTTATTATCTTTAGTTAATAATGAAATGCCAGTTATAAAGTAGAAATTGTTATTTAGAAATAGTGGTAAATAAAAATAAAATAATTCCCACCTTCGGAACACTGATAAGACTATTATTAAATTAATGTTATTAACACTTATTATTATATTGTTATTATTATTAACTTATATTATTATTATTATTATTAACGTATTATTATAAATTATTATTATTATTGTAATTTAAGAGAAATATCTAAAATTGTCTTAAGATATTTCACATTTATTTATTATGGAAAAGAAAGATTGAAATATTTGCCACTCAAACCTGCTTTTTATAAATGAGAATTTTTATGTCGTATTCAAAGAATTTGAAAAATAAAATTAAGGTAACATTGTTTCTCTTGAAATAACATTTTGGCATTTCTATTAGGCATAAAAACATTTTACTATCTAACACCAATTATTAAGTACAAAAGCAACGACTATAAAATTCAAAGGAATTATTTCACGCGCACAAAGAAAAGTAAAATAAGAAAAATATTTTAAATGATGTAAAAGGAAAAGAATGTTGTAAAACTGCGCCGCAAGTGCTTAATCTGATTTTAGAATAAACACTTTTTTGATATTTTTTTGTTATTTACTGAATTCTTTTTAGAATTTTATTTTTATACTTTCCTTGTGAGATGAGTTATAAAACGAAAAAAATATTTTGATTACATTTTTTCACGCACAGTACTGAAAAAAAAACCCCATCATTCTATTGTATTTTATCCCCGAATAATTGTAGAATTTAGTTTCAGATTATTAATATAAGCTTTGAAATAAGAGTTGTATACATGGAGGAAGGTGGCCTAAAATGATCCCCTTAAGGGGAAAACTTGTGTAAAATAACATAACTGCTTAAATAAAACTTTGGTCCTATGCTAATATGATTTAAAATATATTTGTATCTGAAAAATACTTTAATAATATTTTAAACCCAAATTGAGTAATGCAAAAACTATATTTTTGTAAATGTGTCCAAAGGATCATTTTAACCTCACACAAGGGCAAAATGATCCTTCATTTAAAAATAATGGCAAATTGTTTTTTTATCGGCAAAATAAAGAATATAAAAGTAATTATGACAGTAAATAAAGAAATAAAATAAGTTTTACAATGAAATAGCATACATAATTTATTTTATGTAAATTTAAAACAAAAAAGGTGTCACAAATAATTTTGAAAAAAACCCCAATAAAATGGAATATTTGAAAATTTTGATCCAAAAGTAATAGCCCATAATAAACGAAGAAATAAAGTAAATAATGCTTATTTCCGCCCCATCAGAAATCTCGGAATATTTAAGCACATATTGCAAAGATACACATAATCGTCTACACATAACATTCTCATCTATCCCTGGACATGCATTTTGCGCCCACTGACAACACTTGTGACACTGGATCGAACCTTCACCTGCTGCAGAGGAGGCAGATAGTTCATAGCAATAAATACACTCGTGTTCATTATATGAATCTGTTTCACTATATTCCAAATACTGGTTTTTAGGCACTATTTTCTTTTTTGTGGGAGTCAGCGTTGCCAGCGGGCTACTTTTTTAAAATTCAGATTTCTTGATTGGCACCACTTTTTTGAAATAGTAAAATTCGTATTATTTAATGACACATTAATTAAGGCGAGAACAAGAGGAATTTTATCATTTAAGAAAAGTGGTGCCAATCAAGAAATCTCAATTTAAAAAGTAGCTCACTGGCAACACTGACAACTCTTTGCTTTGGCTTCATGCTCTTTTCTTTGCTTGTTCTAGATATTTTGTTTTTACATTTAGCATATTTTAATTGGACTTTTCTTAGCTGCAGCTTCTTTTATCATCTCTTTTTGTTCTCTATTTTTCGTTTCCAAGCACAGTTGATTCTTATAAGGACTGCTCGTTAAAATGGCACTTTCCATCGACTACCTTTTTTCGAAGTGCTTGATTACGTTTTCTTTAGAGACGGTAGAATAACACGTGGACTCAAAGAAAAAGGTTTGGGCAATCACACATTTGGCTCCCATAATGGCTAGGAACCGGTACCGAATTTTCTTCAGTCAATAAAATGGTAGTAAAACGATCCACATAATGGATCATTTTACCCGGTAAATGACCGCCCATTTTAGGTCATATAACTAGAGGTCGTATTCTATATTATAAGGATGACGCCGAGAAACAGAACAAACTTAACATATGCAATTCGCATCTAAAAACATACTCTATTAAGTACACTCAGTCATATTTCTGTACATGAAGGACTGTATATGTAAATAAATATCAAAGTTAGTGCTTATCTTATAAAAGATGTTATGAAACCCACTCTTTCAAGGAATTCTATTCCGACGCGTGATACTGCGATCGTTTGAATACCGCCATTGCATCTTCTTCACCTGGCACAACCAGTTTATGTGTTACCCTGTAGATAGCGCGACCTGTCTGGAAGAACACGTACGTGGATCATTTTGCATCCTAGGATCACTTTAGGTCACCCTCCCCTATTTAAAATTGTGCTATTTTTTAAAATGGGAATAGGCAATTATATACCTTTATTAATACTTATTATACTTATAATTATACTTATAATTATATGCCTTATAATATATACCTTTTCCTCAACAGCCTTGATTTAAGGAACTCAAAAGCGGCTGTCTATCATTTGAAATCCCAACTTTGGTACAAATTTAATATGTAGACGCCTCCCTTTTCAAAAATTTTGCTTATATCATTTAGAACGTACACGCACTACTGTTTTCAACACTACTTCTGATATCCCTGTGCGATAACGTATATATTTAATAGAATTGGGTGGCGCAAGCTATTTTTAAGAGTTGCATGTTATTTATGAATAATGCTATTCCCTTTTTACAATAGAGTTTTCTTTTCTATATTATAAAGAAATAATATATCTTAAAGTATACGCCCGTTTAACCCATTAAGCGCCAAGTCTCCCATTTTGGGAACCTTTGTTAAGATTTTTTTTCTCCACAAGTAATTAAGACACATACAATTTATATTACTTTTATTGAATATTGAAGTACTTAGCATGGTTGGAATTTTTTTCAAAAAGTTTGTAATTTAAATTCTATTTTTTAAAATTTTTCAAATTTAAGGAAAATTGACTATATTTACTTCATAAGAAAAAAAATCACTAAAAATAATTAATTCGACGGCGAAAGTTTCGAAACATTGAATATGAAAAAAAAAATAGTTATTTTTTTAAATCATAACAAACATAGATCAAGAAAAATAATTTAAAAGGGTTTTACAGTTGTTTATTTAGAAAGGTCCCAAAATGGGAGACTTGGGCCTTTCTGACTAGCAAAATAAAGTCCTCACCCCTTTTCCATGAATACATCTGTTGACCTCTCTGCTGTTTATTCTTTACTGTTGAAGGTCAGGCTCTTTTGTTATTGAACATAGTAACCCCTCTTTTGTTGCTGAAGTCCAGGTGTTTTTATCAAAACAGTTGATTCTATTCATAACGTTCTGGAGAATGTTCTAGATAAACGTGTGATAAATTCTTGGTCAGCAGTCTAAGCTAGGCGCTCAGTAAGCAAGGTTCATTTTCAATAGAGAAATTTCTGTACTTTTATCTAAAGTGTAAAAATGGCGTCTAAGTTTTTAACTGTGCAGGAAGCCTTAGACTATATGGAAACATTAGATTCGGACGAATTCTCAGCAGATGAGTGTACAATCACTTGTTTGCCACCAAATCCTGATCAGATAATTGATGAGGAAAATTTTAATGAAAATTATTTAGATGAAGTAGAACCAGTGGATGTATGCGGAGAAGTCGAACTTAATTTAAAACGTCGTGAAACACTAGATATTTCAAAGAAGAAAGTAACATATAAAAAGAGGAAGAGGTGTCCAGAAGAAAATTATTTTTCAGGTGATGAAGATGACTGCAACAAAAGTCAAAACCAATAAACAGAGTCCAAAAAATTGACAAAACGGAAAAAAACGTTAAAATAAATAAAGCTATTAGGACAAAGGAGGAGAAAGAGCCAAAAACGAAACCATATGTTTGGAAAAAAGTCGATAAATTAGATCCAATTAAGTCTGAAAAAACACCAATTTTAGAAGAGATCCATCCTGAGTTAGCAAGTAAAACTCCTTATGAATTATTCAAAATGTATTTTGATTCTGATATCATGAATCTTATTTTAGAAGAAACTTTAAGGTATGCTACGCAAAACAATAATTATACCTTTTCATTATCTGAAAAGTTATTGGAAGTATTTCTCGGAATTCTGTTGTTTAGCGGATATCATTCCTTGCCTCAAGAAGATTTATATTGGAGCAATTCAGAAGATTGTAATCTGCCTTTCATACAAAATGCCATGAGTAGACAGAGATTTAGAGATATAAAGAAGTATCTCCATTTATGTGATAATAATTCTATTGATGGCTCTGACAAGTTGGCCAAAGTTAGATGTTTTATAGAGTTGTTTGAAAAAAAACTTCAGCAATTCGGAACATTTTCTGAATCTTTAAGTATTGATGAGGAAATGATCCCTTATACAGGCAGACATTCTACCAAAATGTATATGCGTGGAAAACCAATAAAATTTAGTTACAAATTATGGATTCTTGCTTCTTCTCAAGGTTATCCATTCAATTTACAAGTTTATGTGAGAAAAGAAACAGCAGCCGAGGACAAAACTCCCCTTGGAACAAGAGTTGTCTTGGATCTAATAGAATGTGTAGAAAACTGTAGAAGACACAAAGTGTATGTTGACAATTTTTTCAACTCTCTGCCATTGCTTGAAAAAATGCGAAGAAGGGAATTCCGTCTAACTGAAACGGTGAGAGAGAACCGACTGCAGAACTGTCCTTTACAAGATAGTAAAGTTTTGGTAAAAAAAGAAAGAGGGACATTTGACTACATTATAACAAAGGATTTAAGTGTAGTAAAATGGAAAGACAATAAAGTTGTATGCTTAGCATCGAATTTTGAATGTATGGAGCCTATGGGGCAAGCAAAGCGTTGGGGCCGAAAATCTAAAAAGAAGATTGATTTGCCTCAACCAGGAATAGTTGGATCTTACAATAAAAATATGGGCGGCGTAGATCTTCTTGATCGATTTTTGAGTAGTTACCGACCCAGAATAAAGGGTAAGAAATGGTGGTGGCCATTTTTCACCAACACACTGAACATGGCTGTGGTAGCGGCTTGGAGAATCCATCGTGAGATGAGTGGACAAATGTCTCAGTTAACATTTTTACGAGACATTGTGATGGGTTTGATGAAATCAGACAGACTGCAATCGTTGCCAATACCTCAACTTGGACCACACACACCAGTGAACTGTAACATACGCTTTGATGGTGTAAATCATTTTATCACACAGTCAGGAAAGCAATCAAAATGTAAACTTTGTAAAAAGAATACTCGTCTGTGGTGCGAGAAATGTAAGGTAATGCTCCACAAAAATTGCCTAATACCGTTTCATACAAAAATGTAAAAGAAAAAAGATATTAAAAAGGTAAGAACATTTACGAGTTCTTCATTTTATGGCTTGAATATATTTAATATGCAATTAAGGTATTGATAATTAACTTTATTTACCATATACAAATAAATTTGGGGATTTATAACTCGATTTCGAAATATTTTAAAACTAAACATTCAACTCTAAACATTGTGGTGGAGTTTTCTATTTTATCCCCATTAGGCGCCAAGTCTCCCATTTTGGGACTATATCATATCTTCTAACCAAATAAAGATTTTTTAAAAATTTAAACTGCATATGATTAGAGACGTATATTAAACCTAAAAAAATATAAAAATTATAATTTTTGGGATGCGGTTCATATAGCGGCGTTTAATGGGTTAAGATCAGTTTGCAGATTGAACTACTCAATGATAATTACTATAAAGTTATATTGTTATAAGGAACATCAGTATTGCATGCACATTTCCCTTTCTTTCTTTATAATAAATTAAAAGTATTGAAAAAAGAATCCTGATAAGTTTAAGGTATTTTTCGTGTTCCATGTTTAATTTTCATTTTTTGTTATTATGATGGTAATTAGAAAAATCAGAAATATTTATTATATCACTAGTGAATATTTCAGAAACTTAAATCAGAAAAGATAAAGTATTGAGTCTAAAACCGATAATTTTATACTGCACATTGTATTTATTGTGTAATCACATGAGTTATTTAAACTACTAACTACTATGACTCAGTCCTACTGTTAAGGTTTTTTTTTAGTGTGAATATTTGTGATTTAAAAAGTGATTTTGGTGTGAAAAAAATAGTAAATTCGTCTTTTGAAGAGATATGCATATGACGCAATGCACAAAGAAGGATGTAGCCATAAACATGTTACAGAGAGCATCGGTTTCATTCAGTCCTTAATTCTTACTCGAAAATATATGTGAAAAACTCAGCAGTACTGAAAGATAAATCTTAAAGGCAAACTTTGAGGATATCACTAGAACCTCAGTATTGTTTTCTTAAGTGTCGCAGATTCCGTTGTCTTATTTTTTCAATCAAAGAAGGCAGCTAAAGTCTTCTGCATCTGACTTAGGAAATTGCAGCTGCCGATAAGTGAATTATTTGCACGTATAAGCATTGGACTTTGTCCTATAGGCTAGTCTACACGTCTTCCTGCAAAAAAGCCTTAAATAAACAGATAGTAAATCTAGTAAGCTAAAGTAGACAAAATAACAAAAAAGTGGATAGTAGATGATTGGAAAATGGTGATATTCTTCAAAGAATTAAAATTCAATAGCTGCGGTTCTGATGAGATGCAATATGTTGATGCTAAATATCGGGAATATACCACTCAAGTTACTTCCGAAAAGGCGTTAAGCCTCAACAGGACAAAATGTTTCGAGGGGCATTTTCAATTAAGGTGTAGACGGATTTCAGTCAATACATGATACATTGAATGCTAACAAATGCATAAAGAACCTTCGCGATCATTTTTTTTAAAAATGCCAATCAGATGACATTGGAAAAACGGTTTAACATTCACAGGATAAAAGGTTTTTGACTGACTTTTTATTAAAGTGTACTAATAATGAGCATCATTTCATAGATGCCACACTGAATGCTAACAAACATATAAGAAGATTTGTGATCCTTTGAAAAGCTCAGAATTGATAGGTCCCAGTTTCCACAATGATATGTTCCAATATAATCAGGCACACTGTCATCAAGTCAAATTTGTAGAAATAACCCAATTTTTAGGTGCATTAGTAATTATATAAATACGTAGCATCTATAGTCGTCATCTGGTCCATAAGTCTGTCTGTCGTCTATCCGCATATACCAGTGCAAAACAACCCAAACGAATGGTTTAAAATTTAATATATATAATCATTGCGTAATTTTGTCGAGCCATTTCACATTTTATGAAAATCGAGTGAAAACTTGAAAATATATAAATAATAATATTCTTTATTAAATTAAATCATATCATGTGTAATTAATTCAATGATATTCCATGATAGGTAATGATTCTAGCTTCTCATGGTGATTACGTCACATTTAAGGTGTAGTATTACTGAATTTAACATATAGGAACGTAATAAATTTTGTATTCGTAAATTTTTGCATAAAAGTGCAACAGCTATTGCACCAAGATCTGAATATTTATAAAACTAGTGATAGTAGAAACGCAACTTATTTATCATGTTTGACATTGCGACTTGTTATATCTTCCTACGCCTGTATTACACCAAATTATATTGAATATTTGTAAACTGTTCATAATTTTGTTGTACACTGTAAAAAAAAATCTGTAGTTCTACAGATGTAAAGTTACATGCTTACTAAACTTTCACCTGTAACTGTACGAAAAAAGCTGCAAATCTACAAAACCAGTTTTTGTAAAGCTACAAAAATCTGTAACTTTACAAATGAATCTGCTAAAATTTCAGTAATCTTACTAAACTTTTATTTGTAACCCTGGCTGCAGTTACATGAAAAGTTCTCGGAATCCCAGTTTCCAAAAAAAATCTTAGTAACCTTACAGATTTTTTGATTTTCGGCGCAAAAGTGTGTCTGTTACATGAAATTTTGTTGTTGCCGTTACACGAAAAGTTCTAGGAATCCCAGTTTCCTAGAAAAACTTTAGTAACTTCACAGATTTTTTTTTACAGTGTATGTGAAAAGTCGTTTCGAATAGAATAAAATAACTTATTACATTAGTCTATGAAAATATCTGGAACTGAATCCAATAGTATATGACTCTCTGACCTGTGGAAAAAGGTTTCCTAAAAGATATTCCAATGCAAAAGACAGTTTCTGGAGATGTTAGTAAATGTTTAGTACCAATCATTTAAGTAAATCATACATAATAATTTGATTCAGTTAACGACAGAAAATATGCATCTGTTTTGAAGACAAAGGTGATTCAAAGAAATACTAACAACGTTTATTTATTTATATATTTAAGGTTTTATTATTTCAAGTACTGCTAAACTATTATTTTCTATTATTTTGATCCCCTATTTTAACACATTATCTGTTGTTTCCAGTAACAGTCAGTATAAACTTTACTATACTTAAATTTTTTATCACGAGTTGAGACATATTAACTGATTTATTAAAAATTTGAAGGTTGGTTGTCATGCGGTGTACTTTTTCATCCAGTTCAAAAAAATTATACATTATGTCCTATTGTTAAATATCATTAGTATAATAGACTGTACACTCACGAGTTATTAATACCTCAATAAACAATTTATTCAGTGGCTGCGCAAGAATTTTATTATTTACCATATCCTAAAAAGTGCAGATATTTCTTATCATATTAAGCTATTATTCGTATTTAAGCTATTATGGCTTTTATTTTACCCTGCAGGTTTAAAAATTTCAATGCTGACGATATAAAAACAGTAATTTTAAGAAAAATTAAATAAAAAGAATATTGCCCTGTTAAACTGATGGCACTGGGCTCACAGGTTATTCACACTAATTGTATATTATACTCTTATTTCAAAGAATAATGCCCCTCGAAAAATAAATGAAGGGATTAGCCCACGTTTCCTCCCTTTATACTTAACCAAAGAACCTCCAAATCTAGTCAAGGAGCTCTTTTACATAATAAACTGGCATACCAGATTTGAAGCAAATCAGATAATTCTGCATGAAAAAAACATTTCGCTAAATTAAGCGGGGTATTAGCTCCCTCATTTCTCCCTATGCTGAACCAATGAACCTTCAAATCTAATCAGAAAAACTCCTTATCAGAATCAACCTAGAAAATAAATTAAACTAAATTAGATAATTCTGCATGAAAACCCATTTACCTAAATTAAGGAGAGGGGGCAATTGCCCCCTTTTCGCCTTTTATACTTAACCAATGAACCTCCAAATCAAATGAAAAAAGCCATATTGGAATAAACCGGTATATCAAATTTGAAGCAAATCGAATAATTCTGCATGAAAAACCCATTTATCTAAAATAAAGGGGGACTAGCCCCCGTCCTCCCTTTATACTTAACCAATTAACCTCCAAATCTTATCAAGGGAGCTCCTTAACATAATAAACTGGTATACGAAATTTGGAGCAAATCGAATAATTCTACATGAAAAACCCATTTATCTAAATTAAGGGGTGTAGCACCCTTCCCCCCTTTATACTTAAGTAATTAGTTTCCAAATCTAATCAGGAAAGCTTCTTAACATAAAAACCAGTATACCAAATTTGGAGCAAATCTAATATATTTGCATGAAAACCCCACTTATCTAAATTAAGGGGGGGAATAACCCCCCTTTCCCCCTTTATCCTTAACCATTGAACCCCAAAAACTAATCAGGGAAGCGCCTTATCAGAATGAACATAGAAAAAAAAATGAAGCAAATCGGTTATTTCTATCAAAAGTTATCGCGTTACGTACGTACATACAGAATCGGCTGGCAGATAATCTCTCAGGCTTTGATTGCCTGTGAGCTAAAAAGCATAAGCTTTAAGTTTTTCAAGACGTGCTTTACATTTTTCATGTTTCAAATTTATTTTGAATGAAAATCTTAGCAATTAGTGGGTTATAACAATTGAAGACATACACTATCTGGCCGTTCGTCACTGGACACTTTCAATTTTAGAAATTTTGTGTGTTATTTAAAAATACATTTTGCGAATTGTTCTGGAAATTTAGGAGTATAAAGAATATGTTTGACCTCATATGTAACGGTGACGTTTTGATTTAGGAGGATAATTAGGGAAAAGAAAAAATCAATGAAAATAAAACTAATATTTAAGATCACGCTGTAAAATAAAATGCGCTAAATGATCTATCGCCACAGCATACGAATATGTGGAAATTGTATAACATGTCTCTCCATTTGTGTAAAAATTGCACGTATATTCATGGAAATATAGCGATATTGTTCGAAAGTTCAAAAATTGATGCATGTTTTTTGTTTATATCATGCAGGATGTTCAACTAAATGTCAGCTTTAGAAAATTTGACTAAAGATAGACTCAATATAAAGAAATTGGAATATAAATATATTACACATTTGATGAAATATAAATATTCGTATAAAATATTTTTATCTGTACATGCACGAACGATAGTATTTTTTTTTTCATAAGTTAAATGTCAACACTATGGAGCAACACATATAAAAAAGCCAGTGAAATATCGTGAAAATTCCAAATGATATCGGTGGGAGAGACAGTTGGTTCTTAGTTTTTCTCTAAAAGCAGCTGAATGATAAGGTTTTTGTCATTTTTAATTCTCATTTTTAATTTTTATACTATTTTTCTTTTTTTCCCAAACTTTAGCTTCCCTCGGAAAACTACGATAACAACACTGTAGGAAAAAATCTGTAAAGTTACTAAGTATTTTCTAGAAAACTTGGATCCATAGATCTTTTTATGTGAGGACAACAACAAAACTCCATGTAACATATACACTTTTGCACTGTAAATCAAAAAAATCTGTAAGGTTACAAAGAATTTTTTAGGAATCTGGGATGCCTAGAACTTTTTATGTAAGTGCAAGCCGTGCTACAGGTACATTTAACTAAGATTACTTTAATTTTAGTAGATTCATTTGTAAAGCTACATATTTCTGTAGCTTTACAAAAACTAATTTTGTAGATTTAAATCTTTTTTCTAAAGTGTACAGATGAAATCTTAGTAAGCATACAGATTTCTGTGACTTTATATCTGTGTAATTACAGATTTCTTTTGCAGCCTGCAGCAACCCTTAGAGAGATACGTTTCAGCAGGAATATTGCTCCATCAATCCCCCATACTGGCAAACAGTTCAGTTTTCCTTTTTCCAGAGTTAAGCTGGTTGCCAACCGGTCTCAATTAGTTGCCTTGGTCTTAGTCAATTCTTTTGTTACATATTATTTCATATTTAAGTAATGCACACTTTTTAACTTTTAATTACACAAAATTAACTTTCTAATTACTTGATTTAAAATTATTTCTTAAATAAATAATCAGCTTTTCAGTTCCATGCGAAGCATATATTTTATCACATAAAATAATTTTATAGTAAATTGTATAGTAAATGAATAGATATAGAATAAAAGTATAATGCTATAATATAATTATAGTTGAGAACTATATAAACATTAAATAAGATTTCAAATAGATCTGCTATATATTCAAAATTATAACAAATATTACTTTTTAAAATCACTGTTATTTATAAATTCAAAGCTATTATTTGTTTTCACATAATATATGTACATAAACCTTTTTATTTTCTAAAAGCTCAAATATG
Organism: Maratus speciosus; assembly: GCA_963932465.1. NCBI lineage: Eukaryota > Metazoa > Arthropoda > Arachnida > Araneae > Salticidae > Maratus > Maratus speciosus. The sequence continues at coordinate 66,762,829 of OZ010789.1, forward strand.
AATAAAAAAAAGTAAATACGAATAAAACATTTTAAAAAGAATACATTTTTCAACCACAATTTTTTTTAAATCTAGAAGAGTGGTTAACTTTCTTATTAATGGACTACTTTGTCACCAGGTAAAATTGAGTTTTTGCTTTTAACGAATAAATTTCTTTTTCAGCCCCCCCCCCCCCCACCTCAAAAAAATCAAGCAATATTTACTTATTATGGTAAATTGTTTTCATGAGCAAAAAATGTTAATTGTTTTTATAACAAAACGATTTTTTCTGAAATAAAGAAAAGGGTTTTGATAACACATACGATGCTCTTTTTTACAATAAAAACGCTTAAAAACAGCCTATGAAAAGACTTAAAATAAAGTGAGAAAAAATAAATAATAATAATAAATCAAGCAACACATAAAATATTTAAAAACAACGAAGAAAGAAATTTAAAAATAGAAAACATATTTCATTCTTAATGAGTGTGTTAACTTGAGAACGAAAATCGCGATGTTTTGCCGCGACATGAGGACGAAAATCGCGTTGTTTTGCCGCAACATGAGGATGAAAATCGCGATGTTTTGCCGCAACTTGCAGACGAAAATCGCGTTGTTTTGTCGCGACAGAACGACGAAAACTGCGATGTTTTGCCGCGATTGACGGACGGAAATCGCAATGTTTTGCCGCGACTGACGAACGAAAATCGCAATTTTTTGCCGAGAACTCATCGACGGAAATCGCGATTTTTTGCCGCGACTGACTGACGAAAAGAGCGATTTTTTGCCGCGACTTAGTGACGAATTCAGCAATTTTTTTGCCGCGACTGACTGACGAAAACAGCGATTTTTTGCCGAGACTCATTGACGAAAACAGCAATTCTTTACCGCGAATGACTAACGGAATTCGAGATTTCTTTTGCAGCGCAGCGAGTGATTGACGAAATCCACGATTTTTATCATTGGCCGATTACCGGATTTCAGGATATCCCCCCCCCCCCAACTGATTAACGCAAATCGCGATATTTTGCCGCGGCTGCGATTTTTATCAACGACCTATTTATGAATTTCACGATTATTTGCAACGACTGATTGACAAAATCTGCAACTTTTTTCAACGATTTGGTTGGCGAAATTTGCGATTTTCTGCCGCGATCGATTGTAGAAATTGGCGGTTTTATCGATTAATAGACGATTTTTGCGAAATAATTCAACGACCGATTGACGAAATTCGTGATTTTTTGCCGCGATCGATCGAAGAAATTCGCGAATTTTTTGTCTCAAATTTCCGTATTTTCTACCTTATTACCGTACTTCCGTATTTTATCCTACATTTCCGGAGAAACTCCGGAATTTCCGGAGATATTGGCATCTATGGTTTATTACGCGACTGAAAAGTAGGGTTATGTATTTCACGCGTATCTGTGAATGTGGATTTATTTATACCCTCGAAACATCCCAACGGCTGGACGGATTTTAATGAATGGGGACTCTATCAATTCGTCTTAACGGCCCAATGGTTATAAGCTAGGTTTTGTTTTTATAAATTCAAAATGGCGGCCGTAAAATACAAAATGGCGGTAGCGACAAAAATAAAAATTACGCACCCTATTGAGTGGCATATCATTGGATAGGTCTTTTAAAATGAAGACGATGATTCATTGACTATTTTACAGTCAGAAGCTCCGTTAAAATATTATACAACCTGAAAGTTGTGTATGTATTGTGGATATCTAGCTTTACTGCAACTCTAACCATTATAGACATCTATAGACCTCGTCAAAACAGTGTTTATAGATAGGAACTAACAGTTAAACATAACTTAAAAGTCATCAATACAAGTAAATAAAAAAATAGGTAAGTAATATAAACAAGTAATATAAAAAAAATATATTTTAAGTCAATTCCTACTTAGGTCAATAAGAGATTTTTTTTTTCCATTCTTCTTTCCTTTTGAGTAGTGCTTAAAATGCCTTGATCAAGAAGACGGCTCTTTCGGTCTTAAAATACCTTGATCAAGAAGGGAGCTCTCTCGATTATTGAAAATTAATTAATTTAATTTAATAATAAATTAATATTTGAAGAAAACTGAATTAACATCAAGTGTCATCCACCACATGTTTACAAAAAATTATTTTAGCTTGATTGGAAGAATAATAAGTATTTTATTAACGATTGAAAAATTGAACAAGATATATATAGCGAGAGTGTGAGCTAATAGTAGGAATTGAAAAAAAATGTTTCACATTGATGAGAAATAATTAATTAGTTCTCTTTTTACCAGTCGGGTTTTTTGATTTTTTAAATTTAATTGTTTATTTTTATTTACGTAACCATCGAGTAACTTGAGCCATGATTTCGGTAACAATATTCCTACAGAAAAATATCTCTCTAAGGGTTGCAGCACTCATTTCCGCCAAGTGTAGTCCTACACGATACTGATTTCGTGCTGAGTTAGTACTTTTTAACTTCATGCTGTGATGTTTACGAGTCAATAAGTTGTCTTGGACGGATTCTTTGATTTTGGACAATTATTTTTTGTTTTAATATGCTAGTTATAGTTTAAATGATGCTGCATCTTTACGAATCAAAATTTTGCGTGTTACAATATCTGTGGTTTTTTTTTATAATGGATGGATAATATAGAATGGAGCGAAAAATGATCTTACTTCCATTTAAATTTGTTTGGATCTTTTTCTTCTTGATCTGGTTTCTTTTTGATATAATATTATATAATAAATATATTAAATTTACAAAATCAAAAAACCCGACTGCGTAAAAAGCGACCTAATAAATTATTTCTCATCAATATGAAACTATTTTTTATATTACTTACTTATTTTTTTTATTTACTTGTATTGATGACTTTTAAGTTGTGTTTAATTAACAGTTCCTATCAATAAACACTGTTTTGATACGGCCTATATATGTCTATTATTAAGGTTAGAATTACAGTAAAGGTAGAGATCAAAATTACACTACTTACAGGTTGTGTAATATTTAAACGGGACTTCTGACTGTAGAATAGTCAATGAAACATCGTCTTCATTTTGAAAGATATATCCAATGATATGCCACACAATATAGTATGTAATTTGTTTTCGTCTCTACCGCCATTTTGTATTTTACGGCCGCTATTTTGAATTTATAAAACTGAAACCTACCCTATAACTATCGGACAGCTAAGGCGAATAGATAGAGTTCTCATTCATTAAAATCCATCCAGCCGTTGAGATGTTTCGAGGGTATAAAGAAATCCACAAACCTATACGCGTGAAACACATAACCCTTCTTGGCAGTCGGGTAAAAATAGATGTGATAAAAGTGAAAAACTAAATGATGGCGTTTCATAGATCGCGCAATTTTAGAATATTTTCATTCATTTGATTTGAAAATGACATGGGTAGAGTTGAAACATGGAAACTGTCGAACAAACCTATTTTTACTGTTTTTAAAGTTTAAGTTTTAATTTGCACCTTTTAGAAATTAAAATTAATACATTATGCCAAGGTGGAAATTTGTTATATATCGTAGAACCCCGCTAATCCGAAATTCCGGTCAATCCGAACCGATTTTATTTTCGAAAATAATACTTGAACAAATTAACTGAAAAGATTGACGTACGAAATTTCAGGGATTACGGGATGAATGTCGAAAAAAACATGCAGAAGATAGAATTAAATATAAAATGGCTGCAGAGCATGGTTTTTATTCTTTAAACAGCTTGAATAGAATTTAAAAAATATTCAATAATGTAAAAGTACACTGTAAGAAGAATCTGTAGAGTTACTAAGAATTTTCTAGGAAACTGGGATTTCTAGATCATTTTATGTGATGTCAACAACAAAACTCCATGTAGCATATACACGTTTGCACTGTAAATAAAAAATCTGTAAGGTTACAAAATTTTTTTTAGGAAACTAAGATGCCTGGAACTTTTTATGTAACCCCAAGCCGGGATACAGATACAATTTTAGTAAGATTACTTTAATTTTAGTAGATTCTTTTGCAAAGTTACAGATTTCTGTGGCTTTAGAAAAACTCATTTTATAGATTTACAGCTTTTTTGCGCCTTGTGCAGATAAAACTTTAGTAAGCATATAGATTTCTGAAACTTTACATCAGTAGCATTACATCTTTTTTTTTTTTTTTTTTTTTTTTTTTTTACAGTGTACAATATATGTACACGAATAATAAAAACGTGCACTGTAGGCCTACTCGTAGAAGCCATCTTTAAAAAATCTCGAATATCAGTTAGTTTGCCAGCCACTATAAAATTCTCTTTTAAAACGCAAAAAGTGTTTAATTCAAATGAGAAAAATTTATTTATACTTTGAACAATATGATTTTGCAAATTATCTACAAAATATTATTCTTTCTTTCCTCCTCGTCGACGTGGTGACTGAGCTATTTATAGATTCGCGATTTTGAACAGTTTGTAACGGGTTGTTACGTAATTCCTCATTCAGAAGTTTTATTGGATTATTATAAACATCAGGAACGAGTGAGTGATAAAACAATCAATACTATTTTTTTTTCGAAAGTCGTGCCAGATTATTCAGCTGCCGGACTTTAGGATGCCGGATTGGAGGATGTTTATTATGTTACTGAGTTCTTATAACTTGCAATTTTTTAGCACACATCTTTTTCATTTCCATTTTTATCGTAATCTAGGATAATCCGAATTTTTTGTAATCCAAACGTGCATCGGTCCTAATTAGTTCGGTTTAGCAGAGTTCTACTGTATTTGAATTATACTGTTGAAATAAATCCTTCTATATATAAAAAAAAGTAATGCTTTGAAAATGGACCAATAAAAATCTGCGTAGATACCGCGAAATGCATCTGATTGGTCAAAGCTTTCTGACGCTATAAGGGATTACCAAAGTTGAGGGCTCTGTCGCCAAACGTCGCCAAGTTTTTCGCCAACGTGGCGATATATCGCCAGATTTGTCGGCTAAAATTAGTCGCCAAAAGTGACGCCAACTTGGCGCTATTTCCAGTATTTCGTCAAGTTTCCGTAGACTCCCATTGAAATCGAACAGTATTTACTTGCTTGCAGAAAATCAACAAATTGAGATATTTCAATGCAACAAAAGCTAATATTAGCTTATGAATAGAGCTTAATTGAACTATTTACATTATTTTTAAGCACAAACACCATTTACAATATTTGTAACACTATCTATATAATTTTATATTTAATAATTCTTATAATTATGAAACTCTGTAAGCTCTAATGATTATATTCTTTGGAGGTAAAGAAATAAAATTGTCAGGCGTTGTGGAGGAACGCGTTTTTACCAAGTGAAATCTAAAAGTTGAATGCATAAAAAATAAGAGATCGCGAAGCGATCCAGAAAGGAAACGCGAAACAACTATGTCTGTGATTGGCTAGAAAATAGGGATTGCTTCGCGATGCCGAGTGGAATCGCGAAGCGATTACGCGGGGGGTTGATGAGTGTAGCGAGCAGGGGGGTGCAGCCCCTCTAGCACTGTTAAATAATCTTTTTTTTTTTTTTGTCGTCAACATAATTTGCATGACTATAAAAAATTTATCAACAAAAATTATTCTGTACTACCGCGTTTCTTGCATCGATAATATACAAACTTTTTCTATCTTGGAATATTAATAATAAAAATCTTTTTTAAAGCTCTTTACTGCGATGCAGGGAAAATGAAACTACATACAAAACTGAACTTTCATTTCTGTATCATTTAAATGAGCTTACGTAACATTTCCAATTTTACAATGATATGAAAAAGGGAGATCTTCAGATTTATGTTTTATATTAGATTTCAAATGAGATATCTGAATTCAGAATTTCATGAAAGATAAACACATAAAATAACACAATGCGAAAATACTTTTTTCAGGTATTGTACTTCATGGCGCTGTTATTCTACGCATAATTGAAATTTTTTATTAGAAATATAAACTTGAAGTTGCGTAATCCAAGAGGTTCGTATATATAGTAAAAAAAATTTTCACATATAGAGGCTGTCCATAAATGTATTTCCTTAAGGCTACGGTCGACGTTCAAAAACATTTTCTACAGTTTTTGCTCAATTGTTTTAAAATTTAATACACATATAATTTGTGTAATAATTAAGAAATCTTCTTAATTTCATTAAAAATAATTATATGCAAATGAGTAATTAATAAGTAATATGCTAATTAGTGATACAAATTAAGAATGTTCCATGAGCATTAAATTTTGTTTCAGAAACTTGTAATTTTTTTAGGATAGCTTTATGATATATCAAAAATTGGTATACATTTTAAAATTATACTAAGTACCGTGGCAGAAAAGATTATAAAGATAATAATATTGATCATTTCGGATAAAATTCACTGATAAAATATTACATTTTTTTTTAAACTTTATATGAAATAATGTGCACATATTAATAGCAATTTTTGTAATAATGTATATCAACAACTGTATTTCCAAGTATTATTAATATTCGTATAAAGTTACGGCGCATGGAGCATTTTGAACTTACTCAGTAGGGGAAAATTCTTACTTAAAATTGATTAAGTATAGATTAATGATTGTTTACGTTAGAAAAACAGTTGTATCTCTGCAAAAAATTATCGGATTTGAATTTTTTTTTTATTTTTAAGTAGATGTTTGACAGAGCATATTTTTTCAAAAACAAAAAATTGATTTTTTTTTATTTTGAACATCCACTGTTGCCTTAAAGGAGGCGATCACTTTAAATCTTTTAAAAATGTCAAACATTTTTTTGGTCTATTATTAAAGAGAACGTTTTACCGAACTTTAAGGGGGTTCGGGACACAAAAATCTTCAAATTTTCAATTTTTATATTGGATTAGAAATTTCTCTGCCGTTTTCTTCTTAAAATGACGTTTAAATTATGTTTCTATCTTAATTAGAACAGGAAATATTAATTTTTTCGTTTTGGTTTGTTTTCAAAATCTACCTTTGAAGCTATGGTTGTCAAGGAAACGACTTCTTGTGAAATTGCGTTTTTCTTGAGTTTTTTCACCATTGCTCATATTTAAATTGTTATAAACCAAGAACCGTTACAGATAAATGGTTCAAACTTGTAACATGTCTTTTTCAATAGTTTTACTTTAATTTAGATTCAGCAAATTAAAAAATATATATTACTTTTGAAAATATGATTTTTTTTTAAGTTACATATTTTTTTTCTAATTTTTACTTTAAATATTTTTAATTTTTTTTTAAAAATTAACACTTTTTTAAATGCTGAATCTAAATTAAAACTTATATATTTCTGTTTTTTAAAATGAAAAAAAATGTGAAAATCTATAAGTAATACTTCGAGTTATAACGATTTTAAACTACCCCACTTTTTTAACAAAATTTAAATTTAATTTTTTTTTTTTTAAAATATGAGAAGTTTTATCATGCGATTTTGTTTACAAATAATATTGTTAACCATCACAAAAAATTTCAAAATTTTAACTTAATAAATAAAATTTTTTTGAAAATGTGTCCCGGACCCCCTTAAAAACAAAATATGACGATACCCCACTTAGAACCGGGTTTATGATAAAATATATGGAGCAAAACCTATTCAAATGAAGGTAATTTTTATCTTTGAAGTCATTTTTCCTCAAACCAGATATTTTCACATTTTGCCCATCATACTTCCAACACGAATTAACGCTGAAACTTAATATATTTTAATATTGTGTTTTATATATTTTTATAACCTCTACCTATTTTTAAATGAGTACCAGTTATGCATTTATTTTTTTCTTATATATATATATATATATTTAATTTCATCATAAATTTTGTATTTTATAGGTTTAATTGCCTGAAAAAATATTTTCATTGGGAAACAATTATTATTTTAGGCTGAAGTTAAATTACAATATTTTAATAAAATATATATGTAGTAGTAAGTGGATATATCGAATAAAATCCAGCGCCCAACACATGTATGTCAAATAATATTTTTGAAAATCGTTAATTACTATGTCATAATTAAACTAAATTTTAATTGGTTTTTCAATACAGTATTTAACTTCCTCAGTTCTGATGTATCACATGTGATACTTCATAATAAACTCATATATAAACTAAACTATTTGATTTTTTTTTACATTTTTACTTTACTTCTATATAGCTGACTGTTTTTGGCTTTGGATCAAAAACAATAAATGGCATCACTGATGCTTATTTCCTCATAAATTAAGGGTTACTTTAATGTGAGTTTGCATAATGCATTCTAGATAGTGTGTCCAAGAAAGTAAGAAAATTTCATAATTAATTACTAAAACACAAAATACCAAAACAAACATACAATTCTCGTAATATACAATTCTTGTAATATGTGTGTAAAAGAATAACGTGCTATTTTTTACAAACAACATACTAATAGTGAAAACCAATAATGTCCATAACATATATTTTCGAAAATGTAGTATTATATATGTTTTTAATTCTTCGGTTCTTCTTTTGATATCTGAGTCGACTACACTTCTGAATTTCTCCTATTTCAAAGAAATCAATGAAATCTGTCAACAGCTGAAGGTTGACTAATAAAGTCTAACCGCTTTTCTATTTCCACATAAGCATGAAATTGGCGGATTGATGAAGTCTGAGAAAACTTATAAAAAATAAATAAATATTATAACATTTAGATCTTTAAAACCATCCTGCCATATTTATTTGATATTTTAAAATTAAAATAGCTCAAAAGAAGAAATCAATATTCAAAGTTCTAATATTTTTTCAAAAGATAATGCCGTATTGATGTATATTTTGAGATTCAAAAATAGAGTTTGGGACATGAGTTTTCAAAATTTATTACAAAAGTAACATTAACTGCCAATTTTCTTATTAATGAAGTATTGATTGTTCTGAGAGCGTAAAAATCACTTCGTCATTAAAAATATTTCTTCTGGAAAATTCAAACAATAAAATGATAGGTATACGGTTACCGATATGAAGACTGTATCTAACATCTGAATTTATGAATTGGAGATTTAAGATATACGTAAGTTGGTATGTAAATATTCTTATTACAAAATTTTAACCAAACTATATTTTGATTTTTAAAGGCATTTTTAAGATTGAATTTTTTTATTCGGCATTTTTTTATAAAAGTGTAATTATTGAAGAAGTATTAGATGATAAAGCGAAATGTTAATTTAATATGTCTTGAAGAGAAATATCCGATTACTGACTAGCTGCTTTAAATTTTACTTTGAGAACATTACAGTTTTTAACGTCTGAAATATATTTTCATCAACAGGCCCGCAAGAAATATATTTTTAAATATTAACTTTAACAACAACGCCGTGAAATTTTTTTCAGATTAAAATAAAATGATCAACATGCAAGGAAATAAAATAAAGTTTGATTTCGTCCAGAAATATCATGTTTCCATAAAACTAAAACACTTCGCTAAGCTGTATTTTATTTTATAAATACAAGCAATATTTTTCTGTAAAAAGAGGACAGGTCAGTTATCTTAATGCAAAAATCTAAATTTTATCTTAATTTGTAACCCAATAATGTTATTACTTAGGAAATTAATTTATACTTAAAATTCTTAATAATGCTGCTAAAAGTTTTCTTTCGATAAATTAAAGAATACGGCATCGTTTCTTTTTTAAAACAATTTTTGAAATATATTTACAAAAGAATATAGAGCATTCTATTGCATTTCATTTTCAAATTCAATTAAAAGGAAAATGACTTTTGAAAATTCGATAGTTTCTGAATGCGTTATTTTCTATATGTGTCAGTTTCTAAATGTGTCACTCTAAATGTGTCATTATGTTTAAATAGATTTAAGAACAGAAGTAATTTTCATTTTTTAAAAACAGAATTAAGTATTTTAAAACATTGTAATATATTCGCAAAGAATTTTTTTAAGTTATTTTAAGAAAATAATGTTTTATCTATAAGCCTATGATACTCAAAATTTTATATTTTTTTGTGAGAATTTTTGGAGCGTATATAAATTGTTACGAAATTTTTTATACAATTTGTTATTATTGCTGTTTTCTTTCTTTTTTATAAGTTCAAATGATCAGATTATAGAAAATTTCTGATATTATAGCTTTAACGCCGCATATAATTAATCAGGGCATATTGTATAGATCAAGCTATTTTTTTTTTAAATTTACACACATTTTAAAAATATGTTTTATTACATACTGTAAAACATTTCAATTACTAAAGTTGTAGTTATTGTAATAAATCTCGTCGTAAGCCGCAGATTCATTTAATTTTGCAGATGGAAATTTCTGGTAACTGTGGTTGTTTTGATTCCAAAAATTATGATTCCAAAACATTTAATTTTCATATAATTGAGAATTTGACTTTTATCACAAAATAACAAAAATCTCTTAAGATTAAAAGAAAATATTAAATCAAAGTCAGTCAAAGAAATTAAATTTAGCTTTCGTCCAAAATGTATTAGACTTTAATAAAATGAAATAACGTAGTTTGATTACATTCTAAAATAAAGTTGGCAGTTAATTGATATTGTAAATAATATTTTTCAACGTAATTGGAAATTTTATTCCTCTTCTTATTTTGAAAAAAATAAACATTATTATAATATTTTTCATTTCGAAAGCACTTTAAAAATATAATTAAGAAAACACAGAGTTTATTTTATGATGTTTGATTTTCAAATTAATTTTTAAAAATTTTATATAATTTTCATTTCGATACCACTTTAACAATATAATTACGGAAACACAGCGATGCTTTTATGATGTTTGATTTTCAAATTAATTTTTAAAAAGTAATTTTTGAAAAAAGGCATAATCTTTAAATACATCAATGTTTGTCTGTCAAAGAAAAATAATGGGAATAATTTGCTCTCTTAATAGAAATAAGACATAATTTAAAAACATTTTAATGAATCGCTGATTTTTTTTTTTAACTTTACGGAAATAAATTCATCTCTATATATTAATCAGAAAAAATAATAAAATGCCGTAATTTTTATCTAACTTCATGTTGTTGCATTTTCAGAATTCATTATACAGGATGAATAGAAATGCTGGATCCGATAAAAAAAAAAAAAAAATCATATTTTCAAAACAACTACACATATTACAATAAGTGATACATCAATTTAAAGAGAAATATACTAAGTTTTTTTTCAGTTACAAATGTTCGACGAGTGACCCTCTTGTTACACGGCATACGTCCAATCTGTAATACAGTTCGTTCCAAGCATTTTGTAACGTAACTCTGTCAACGATTCTGAATGCTGCACAAATGTGTTCTTTAAGTTCTGGCAGTATCAAAGACATTATTTGTGTACCACCAATGCCGAATTTAAAGAAAACATTTGTGCAGTACTCAGGACCATTGACAGAGTGATACTACGAATTGTTTGGAACGAACTGGATTACAGATTGGACGTATGCCGTGTAACAAGAGGTTCACGCATCGAACTGAAAAAAAAAATATATAGCATATTTCTCTTTAAATTCATGTATCACCTATTATAATATGTGCAGTAGTTTCGAAAATATGATTTTTTAAAGTCGGGTTCATCATTTGTACTCGCCCTGTATTATACACAGGGATATAGTGGGAGTTTAAAAAGAAAAAAAAATATTTCCCTTTTTCTCCAAAAAATAGTATTCTCAATCATTACTAGTATTACGAATTTTGTGGATTTTTTTCATTGATTGATTATGTGATACTTAAATCGCATTACATTTGGATATTATATGTTTATCTTAAATTTTGTTTTAAACATTTTTTTTAAAGGAAAAAAAATAAAAAAAAATATCAGTGAAATTAAATATTTCAAAGATTACAACTGATTTAAGTGAAGTAGAATAACATGTACATTTTTTACTTTTACAAAATATATTCTTAATAGTGAATTATATTTTTTAAAACTTAAGTATGATAATCTATTACATTTAATTAATATAACTTCTGTACAAATTGTAATAAATGTAACTCACCAAAAGCTGTTAAAATAACATTAAAATAAGAAATGAAAATACGATTGAAATTTCCTAAGAAAATAAACATAATGCATTTATTCCTGAATTGTTTCTGAAAGTTAATAAACTTCTTAATAAAATCCAAATTGAAAAATTTAAGAATTTAACATTAATTTCAAAAGGTAAATATGTTACTTTTTGAAACAGTCAAAAAATCTGCTTTTACTTTATTGAAGGACTATCATTTTATAATTTTTCATTAGCGATGGTATACAAAAATTAAAAAAAAAAAATAATGAACGATTCAATGACAGAAAAATTTTGCGACCTTAATTTTTAATATTTGTATAAATTGCCTTTGGAACAAGAGCTCATCGATCAATTGTTCTGTTAAAAATTAATTATTTATTTAAATATATAATATAGAATTATTTAATATGTTGTAGAATTCCTAGAAAACTAAATAATTATATTGTTTACATAAATGTGAATATTCACAGAATAAAATGAATTTCTATTTCAAACAAAACTTTGTTCAGTCATTTTAAAGAAAATAATATAAAAAAGAATGCCTTTAATTAGCGGGCATTTTTCTGAAATAAAACAGTTATGAATTAAAAGAATCAGCTCATACATAACAACAAATTAAACGACAGAAATATATTTAGTAAATTAAAATTTAAAGCTTCGGATTTATAAAGACTATTTTAAATTTCTGTTTATATATCGTATAGTTATTTTATACGTCTATATATATATGGTACAGTTATTTTGTATTCATGTATACAGACACTTATTGAAAGCAATTATTTTTGAAAAAATATTTCTATTTAATTTTTAAAGATCATTATGATGTATCTTATTTTATTTAGAATTGTAACTAACATCAATTATAAACTAAATGGACAAAATATAAAAAACAACCTTCTACGCGACTAATATCGTTAGTTCTTCACTGAAAAAAAAAAAAAAGAATGTTGATTTTACGAATTATACTGGCAGCTGGGCTGCCACTTTATGAGTGTAAAATAAGCAGTAATATACAGTCTTATAAATGCAATCAACAGTACATTACTGCTTATCGGCACATTATTTGCTTATTTTACGGATCGCAGTTGTTAATTTTACAGTTTAAGCTGCTACCGCAGCTAGCAATATGATACCGTAAAATCAATATATACAGTGCAACCCCGATTCATCGTTCCCACAGCCATCGTTTTCCCGCATTGATCGTTTTTTTTTTCTATGGTCCCTGCACAAATTATATTTAATTAATGTTACCAAAAACTGCATACACCGTTCTTCATAATGTCGTTTTCCCGCATTCATCGTCGTAAATTTTTTCACCTGACCGAAATGAAATTGAAGGTCAAGCGGATCCATATGACATACAAACTGGAATTACTTCTTTTATCCTAAAATAACTCATTTGTATTGTTTTAGGGGGTGGGCAGGGATTAATGCGATTAGTGAAATTTAGTGATTATATTTCCATAGATCAAAATGTTGCGACATGTGGTGTCCTAAGCATAGAAGAAATGTGTGATGATGCAAAAAATGAAAATAATGGCGGAGAAGCAGAGGATAATGTTCCTGCCGATAAAAATGAGCCTACACTGTAAAAAAAAAAGAAAAAAAATCTGTAATGTTACTAAAGTTTTTCTAGGGAACTGGGATTCCTAGAACTTTTTATGTATCGGCAACAACAAAAATTCCTATAACAGCCAGTGTTACAGGAATTTTTGTTGTTTCCGTTACATAAAAAGTTCTAGGAATTCCAGTTTCCTAGAAAAACTTTAGTAACTTTACAGATTTTTTTACGGTGTACACCAGTGCTAAGTCTATGTCTCATGCAGTTACGGCGTTTGAAACTGCACGAACTTTTACATATGCACATGAAATTACAGAAAATTACCAGAAAAATGTTGTACATCTTGAAAATTTGTTGTTTAATTTTAAAAATAAGCGAAAAACGCAACATAAAATCAATGACTTTATAAAATATCAATTTTCTATAACTTCGATTTATATCTTTTACAGTTTGGCAACTAACAAATTAGTATTTATTAGTATACTGTATGCATTGCATGTATTATTAATGCATAAACGTTGTTTTTTTCGTGTTTTGACGTTAATCCGCATTCATCGTTTTCCCGCATTCTTCGTTTTTTTTACGTACCACTTGAAAAACGATGGTTCGAGGTTCTACTGTATATATATATATATATTCTTTTTTTTGCCGTGTATGGCTTTGATGACAACATATTTTTTAAGATGCATTTTAAGATCCAGGTGTTAGATAATGCAGTCGTGCTTTCGTCGATCCTGAGTTGTAATGAGCTACAAATTGTACTTTGTCGTTCGCAAGCAATAACCGATTTTTGTTCGAGTTTCCTTAGCTGAGTTGTCCCTTTTTGAAAACTTAAGACATCGATTCCCTAAGATTAAATCATTTAAATCTTTCTCAGTTTTGAATGTTTTATTAGCTATACTAAATGTTTAGAGGAACAGTATATTTATTCTTCGTAATGAGATTTTAATTTAAAAATGCTATAAAAAAAAGATATAAACATATTTAAAGTTGCATACATATTTTGAAAGCAATTTACTCTAAAAACTACACAGTAAAATCTTTAGTAATTTTGATTCGAAATCAAGGTTGAAACAAAGCCGAATTCAGGTGAATAAGCAAATCACTTCCTGCTAACATTTTAAGTTGTGTCTATTAATTTTCTTTAAAATTTATTAGAAAAGTATCCTAGACCATTAATGAATTACTTTCACGTGTGGCACCATATATTTTTGAGTGCTTTTGCAAACTACAAAATTTATTCATATTCAAAATCTGCCATGTTTTTATCTGCTCTATATATGTTCTGTCGAATTTTGCATATCAAAGTTATGTATATTTTTATTTACTTATTTGATAAAGGTAATTAGATTATATATGGATAAATATATTCATTTTTTATATATACATTACTGATATGCGTGATTTTTACGGTAATGTTTGTTTATATTCCAGGTGATATACACCATAATAAGTCTACTTTTGAAATTCGAATATAACATTTTTTAAGCTTTCGTCAAATGATTTTTTATAAGAAATATAAAATAAAAAAAAGATTTAGTTAACTTTTTCTGACTATTTTTTCGTTTCAATGTTTAAGAAATTGTTAGACTTCTTAATAAAAGAACTGCATCTTCGCACTGTAACTTTGAATTGCTATTATTATTTAAAATTGCCATGATATCATAAGCAAAAATTTAACATTTCGTAAATTCAACATTGTTGAAAAGTGTTTTAGACTTCGTTTTGTCTGTTAGCCAGCTGTCCTGTATGTCTTTGCATAATCTATTCTGTGTCGAAGCTAAAATAATGATACAAATGCTTATTCATTGATTCTTTCCAAACAAAATGACATCGTAAATGACAGAAAAAATATATTTTCTGAAATTCATCCTTTAGGCGCTTAGTATGTTATGTTCAAAAATATGAATCGAAAACTACAAACCCCTTTAAAAACATCAATTTAATAACCATTAACCTAAATTAACGCATTCACTAATTTAAGAGCTTTAAATAAATAAATAATCTACAAATACTCAAAATTGTTTATTGAAAAATTAAATTAAATACGTGCACTTATGAAAATTTCTCACTTTCTTGGTCATACTGTCTTTTAGTCATTTTTAGGTATTTTGCAAACACAGATGCAAATAACATTTATATTATTTGGGAATCAGCTTAGATGCTTCCATTTATTCGTTTGCTTTGAACTCAAAAAACATTCAGCTACTAAGAAGTGATGTGAAAATGTAAAAAAAATCGGAAATTTTAGTTTTTATGAGGAAAAGAACAAAGGTCTCAGTATGGGACCCAGGGACCGAAGAGGTTAAATATACTCGTACTGACATGTAATTGATTTATGTTATTGAGCCTTAATATTATACTATTTCAAACATAATGAAATTAATATAGATCACTGAGTGCTTATTGTAGAATAATATAAACCTAGCATTTATTATTCATTTACATAGACACACAAAATAATTCGGTTACAGCACTGTCTATGAGAGAAAATTTCGTTTACGGTTATGGTAAATCATTTTAAAAGTAACTTTTTTTGTATATTTGTGCGTACAGTACTATAGACAATACTATAGACAATACACAGAGATTCACAAAATAATTCGAGTAAGTTGCAATTTATTGGCGGGAGTTGCGAAAAGGAATTTTCAACTCTGTTATGCATTTCCTAATAAACTAATTATTTGTACGCTATGTAGTGTATATAAAAATCTATAGATCGTAACAGATCTGCACATAATAAATTTGTTATTTTTCAGACTAAAGATGGCAACTACTGAAAATGGGGTTTCAAACACGCTATAAGCTTTCGAAATTGTTTTCATAGACATAATCTTCTACGTTATGAAACGGTGAAGTTTTGTTGGATAGAAAATCATATGATGGATTAGTACTAAGCTTAGTGAAAAAATAGTGCTTTAAAATTATAACTGCAATAGATGAATTTATGAGTATTGCCATCTTTTAATCTTGCTATACAACTGACAGCTTTTAATTTTTTTATATAAAAAGGCGAAATTTAAGTACACGAGAGAAAGAATTTCTGTGTTAAAAAATTTTCGATGTTCAACTCTGAGAAGGCTCCCACAAATTTGGTCGAATTCACTCGCAGTACTCAACATTACGAAACGTAAGAGCACTTTTGTTATTTTTAATATAATTTAATATTATGCATATGTTCGAATTTTTAATAATTGCAGTACTGGCCAAATTAATATGGTAACAGGAAAACTTACACATAAATCATCCTAGAAGCTAATTTATTGTATTGCATTTAATATTGGGTGAATGTATATGCATTACTTGCAATGAACATAGGTATAGATGTTCACTCATGGCTTTTAGTGCTTCATATGTCCACCTTTAGCAGCATATGACTACCATTACACGTATTGGTATCCCTTCTTCTGAACCAGCCTTTCCATTTCATCTCTATGATGTCACATACGAATTCATCGCTGGATTAGTCAATCCGTGTTTGTTGCTGCAATTCTGTTGACTCGAAGACCAGAGTCAGCAAAATTGCAGCTTCAAACAAGGTTCAACTATTTGAGTGATTAATTCGTGCACACTGTAAAAAAAAAAATCTCTGAAGTTACTAAAGTTTTTCTAGGAAACTGGGATTCCTAGAACTTTTCATGTAACGGCAACAAAAAAATTTCATGTAACAGACACACTTTTGCGCCGAAAATCAAAAAATCTGTAAGGTTACTAAGAATTTTTTTGGAAACTGGGATTCCGAGAACTTTTCATGTAACTGCAGCCAGGGATACATATAAAAGTTTAGTAAGATTACTGAAATTTTAGCAGATTCATTTGTAAAGTTACAGATTTTTGTAGCTTTACAAAAACTAGTTTTGTAGATTTTCAGCTTTTTTCGTACAGTTACAGTTGAAAGTTTAGTAAGCATGTAACTTTACATCTGTAGACCTACAGATTTTTTTTTTACAGTGCATGGCATCATACTGATGAAATAGAACGACTGATTCGTAGGTACATCCAAGGCATTTCAAGATGTATAAAAGTAGTCATAGCTGATAAAGTTAAACATACGAAGTACTAAAAGCCATTAGCAGACATCTATTAATATGTTCATTGTAAGTAATGCATATATATTTAACCAATATTAAATATAAAACATCAAACTAACTTCTAGGCTGATGTATGCGTAAGTTTTTACTGTAACTTCATAAGTAAGTTCATAATAATTTGGCCAGTACTTTATGATTTGCATAGAAAACAAGTCATCCCATAAACGTTTGCGGGTTACGATATAGGACAAATTAATGTTCTTATTACAAGTAAAAAACAAAAACATGAAAGTGAAGTAGAATAACCAAATATCATTACCAAAAATTTCATTAACTGAAACGTTTTGCAAGTATAATTTTTATACTATATTTTCCTAATGTGATAAACATAGATAATCTAAAAAAGAATTTGCATTTAAATAAGTTGTGTAAAAGATAATTGTTTCTCAGTCTAGTCCCTATTTTACATGTTTAAAGTTGATTCCATTTCTTGAAATAAAATCATCAAATCAGGATTCGTATGTTTTCCTCATACAAATAATCATAGCGATAGGATTTTTTGTTTACTGAACATTAGATTTTTTCTTCATGTGCTTCTTAAACATCACCTTAAGATTATTGAAGGATGAAAAATTATGATAACAAGTATATGAATGTATACTGATTGCGATGCAATTTTAAAATCTTATTATACTTTTTTTGAGCTGTAAACTTTTTCAAATTATTTACATACTTTATAAAAAATGTTATATTAAAATTCCCCATCTTTAAATCGATGTTAAATTAATAATCTTCACTTAGTCAGAAGTATTTTAAAAGTTTTCCAGACTGACTAAAATATTTTTACCTTTTTATATTGTTAAAATATTTTTTTTATTTTTTACGTGATTAATTTATGAGAGATTTTAGAGCTCATTAACACTTAGAAAATTGTTAACGCATCATAATCACAAAAACAATGTAAAATACATTTAAAATTATATCATTCAACGTGAAATTAAAACTAGTATGTTGTGGCCATCACATAACTTTCTTCTATATAAATCAAGTCCATTACGTCATTTAAATAGTGCAAGAAATTACACCAATTTAGCACCAATTCATATCAAAGTATATCTGAATTTCAAGTTTGATGAAAATTCGTGCATTAGTTCTTCAGATAGAGCTATAGGGGAAATTCTGAAAAATGCAACATAGCAGCGCCACCTGTTGTACGATTTGCACCCAAAACATAAACAGCATTAATTCATATCAAGGTGTACCGGAATCTGAAGCTTTTTGAAAATCCAAGCATTAGTTCTTGAGACAGAACTATTGCGGAAATCATAAAAAATGCAGCATAGCAGCGCCACATATTGAGCGATTTAAACCAAAATGTAAAAAAATGTCAATCAATGTCAAGGACTAACTGAATCTGAAGTTTGATGAAAATCCGTGCATTAGTTCTGGAGATTGAGCTATTGTGGAAATCGTGAAAAATGCTGCATAGCAGAGTCACCTGTTAAACGATTTACGCCAAAACATAAACAGCATTAATTCTTATCCATGTATACCGGTATCTGAAGTTTGTTGAAAACCGAAGCATTAGCTCTTGAGATAGAGCTATTGCGGAAATCACAAAAGATGCGGCATAGCAGCACCACTTGTTGAGTGTTTTACACCAAAAGGTACAAAACGTCAATTCATGTCAAGGACTAAGTGTATCTGAAGTTTGATGAAAATCCGTGCATTATTTCTTGAGATAGATCTATTACGAAAATCGTGTAAATGCTGCAAAATGAAGCATAGCAGCTCCATCTGTTGGGTGATTTACACCAAAACGTTACCAGCACCAATTCATATCAATGAATAGCTGAATCTGAAGTTTAATGAAAATCCGCGAGGATCGTTCTTGAGATAGAGCCATTGCAGATATCGCGAAAAATGCAGCATAGCAACACCACCTGTTGGGCGATTTACACCAAAAACTAATCAGTACCAACTTATATTAGGGACTACTTGAATGTAAATTTTTATTAAATTCCGTGCATTAGTTCTTGAGATAGAGCGCCCACAAAATTTGTGTCACATACAGACAGACAGACAGACTCACAGACAGACATTTTGTGAAAACATGTTTTTCGGAATCTTTGACCTCTAAAACGTGTAAATCCGCCGAAAACCGGAAGTCGAAAATTTTTACGAATCCAATACTTTCTTCTCGTAAAGATAGAAGAAAGTAAAAATAAATACTTTGTTTCCATGACTACCTTACATATTACTGGGTACTAAAATATATATTATTTAAATAATTAAAATAAATAGCAATAATGTGCTTCTAATCAAACCATTTTTAAACAGTTTCATTTATTTTTATGGAAACACGCATTGACTTTCTCTCGTGACTATTTCTATTTATTACTTACATTCTTTAGAAAATTGCATTCAAATGCTTTTATTTAAAATAATGCATCACAATAAAAATGTTTCACGCATTATAAAAAAATATTCCAAAGAAAGAAATCATGTATTGTTACAGTTTTACAGTATTAAAATATATTTATTTCCTAAGATGATCCGTGTCCAAGAAATTTTATGACTCATAAACCCATAAAAACTTAACTCAATAGTATTACAAAACTATATAAAAGTCATTATAAATTCCAACATTGAAAGTGAAATAATAAAAAACTTTAATGACTCCTTAAAATAGTATGAATGACTGCCTAACACATACTTTGGTAAGAAAATTCTGCTACTTGTAGAATGTATTTTTATGCAGCTGTTTTATTTTTAAACAGTTTCGTTCTTATATTTCGTTAAATCTTCATCAAATTATATGCATTTCTTAAAATTTACCATTTATAGATTTAAAAAGTTTATTTTAATAACATACACATTTCAAAACTTTTTTTTTTTCAAAATCGTATACTAGAATAATTTGCGATGAAAAATATAGCAATTAGTTACTATTAGAATTTGAAACCATAAAAGAATAATTACATATGTGGTGAAATATAAAAAAATTAGATGCTCTTTTTCGCATTGGTGAAAATAACTATATTACGTATTTTAACGTCGTATTTATTTATTTATTTTTTAAATCCGTTAAGTACTTGCATGTGAAACACGTGTTTTCTTACATATTTGCAACCAAATTGAAATTTTCGAAGCTATATAGTACCTAAAATAAATGTATAATCCTTTATTTTTTTAGTCACATTCATACTGCTATAAATAAAATTTTCAGAAATACAAAAAAAAGAAAAAAATTCAATTTCAGAAATGGGAAAGTTAAATTTATTTAAATATTTAGAATGAAATGTTTTTCTTTTTTTGGATATCGTAAAAAGTAACCCACTGCCAGCTCTCTGATGTTAAAGAGACCTACGTTTAATGTAAAATACTCTTTAATTACTTTTTGTGTATTTTACCTATCTGTACTTCATTATGTACGTACTTGTTCTATGGACACATTCTCTTACATGTGTATAACACTTTATTCCATAAGAGAGGATAAATTCATAAACACAGATACCGATATATTACAGTACTGGCCAAACTGTTATAGTAACAGGAAAAAAAATACGCATAAATCAGCCTAGATGTTAGTTTGTTGTACTACATTTATTATTGGTTGAATATATATGCATTACTTGCAATGAACATATTTATAGATATCCACTCATGGCTTTCCGTGCTTCGTATGTCCATCTTTAGCAGCTATGATGGCCTTTATAAGCCTTAAAGGCAGTATTTATTTATAGTATAGTATTTATTATAGTCTAATATAGTATAATATTTATTTGTTTTTTAAATCCGTTACGTACTTGCATGTGAAAAACGTGTTTTCTTACATATTTGCAACCAAAATTGAAAATTTCGAAGCTATATAGTACCTAAAATAAATGTATAATCCTTTATTTTAGTCACATTCATACTGCTATAAACAAAATTTTCAAAAAAAAAATCAATTTTTAATTCCAGAAACGGGAAAGTTAAATTTATTTAAATATTTAGAATGAAATGTATTTCTTTTTTTGCCTATCGTAAAAAATAACCCACTGTCAGCTCTCTGATGTTAAAGGGACCTATGTTTAATGTAAATAGTTTTTAATTACTTTTTATGTATTTTACCTATCTGTACATCATTATGTACGTACTTGTTCCATGGACACATTCTCTTACACGTGTATAAAAGTTGATTCCAAAAGAATGGATAAATTCATAAACACAAATACCGATATATTACAGTACTGGCCAAATTATTATAGTAACAGGAAAAAAATACGCATAAATCAGCCTAGATGTTAGTTTGTTGTACTACATTTAATATTGGTTGAATATATATGCATTACTTGCAATGAACATATTTATAGATATCCACTCATGGCTTTTCGTGCTTCGTGTGTCCATCTTTAGCAGCTATGACTGCCTTTATACGCCTTGGCATCCCTTGTGTGTACTTCTGAAGCAGTCGTTCCATTTCATCACTATGATGCTATGCAAGAATTAATCGCTCCATTTGCTGAACCTTGTTTGTTGCTGCAATTTTTTTACGCTGGTCTTCAAAAAATTGCAGTAACAAACAACATTCAACAAATTGAGCCATTAATTCGTGTATGGTATCAGAGTGATGAAATAGAACAATTGCTTCAGAAGAAGGAAAGCCAAGTCGTATAAAGGCAGTCATATGCTACTACAGGTGGTTATACGAAGCACTAAAAGCTATGAGTGGACATCTGTAACTATGGTCATTGTAAGTAATGCATATACATTCACCCAACATTAAATTCAATACAATAAATTATTCTCTAGGCAGATTTCTGTGTAAATTTACCTGTTACTATAATAATTTGTCTAGTACTATATATTCTATGTAAGATTCAAAGGAAGTCATGCATATGCTGGGGCCGCTTAAAATTTTTCTTCAATATATTTATTCAGGGAATATTAGTAGACTAGTGCATAACCCCCGTCAAAAATGACGGAATGTGAATGATAAATCTCCAAAACAATATTTAAAAGATGCCTCATGCATTTTGTTAATCAAAAAGTATTATCCTTTCATTTTTGATAATTAGAACGAAGATATTATGTAAACTACAGTTTAAAATCATATTTTAAATATTTCAGAATGGAACAGGAAAACATCAAATTTGCATTGCATTTGTAACATATATATAAATTATTAAAGGAAAAATTACGCTTAATTCTATAAAACTTTTTATAAAATATTTTATATATTCATATTGCATGTGTAATTAAGGGATTTTTTTGCTCAGATTTGTGCATTTTAGTTTTAAAATATCAAAACACTAAAATATTTTTTTTAAATTTTACATTTTATAACATCATAAGTATAGTTTCTCAAACTATTATAACATAAAAGAAATTTACTAATAACATAATTTTCATTAAAAAAAAAATAGTTTATCCCAAATAACATTCATCAAAGGAAAATTTATAAGCAAACAACATTAAAAATATATATAAAATAATCTCTGAATTCTCACATTTTCATATTTCAAATCGGGCTGCCATAATTGTCAATATTTATAAAAAAAACAATATAACATTAACGCTTTTTAGTTTCTAAGGTTATTATTAAATTAAAAAAGATCCATCATTAAGCAAGGTAAATAAATTGTATTTTTTAATGAGATTATTAAAATATCAATTTTCTTCTGTTCTATAAAAAATGTAAATGATTGAAAAACGTAAATATTATGTAAAAAATGTATAGGTAAATAAATATGTATTAATAAATACGTATAATACTGTAAAATACCTATAATGCGTACAATACTGTGAAAATATGAATTTACAGATAATAGATGCCGCCACGCCTGGAACTATATTGCTGGGATTTTGTGTATGAACATTTGCATTTTCTAAATTTTAAAACTAAAAAACATAAATTTGAGTTACAAATAACTTAATTACATTTATGCAAATAATACATCTTTCCTCAGTGTATCCAAATCAAACGATGAAAACTTCAGAAAAAAAATGTTTATTTTATAATGATTTTTTTAATATAACTTCGTAACATTAGCGGGTCGGCCCATGGAGGAATGAAGACTAAATTATATTGAAGACTTAATGTTTATAGCTCCATGGCTCGGCCTTATGTAGCCATCATGTAGCTCATCAGGCAATGCTAAAACGATCCTTAAACTTAAACTATAGAAAACAACAATAAAAACTGATTTGATTGAATAAATTCAAATCCACCGCGTGTTCAAAACAGCATCAACAAAAACGTTAAAACAGTAAAGCACACGTTGCCAATTGGCAATCAGTACAGTATGATGAATGATTTTAAACGTGAATGAATCACCATTTGGCTCACTTTTTTTTTGCAACAATAATAATAATAATGATTAGCAAAGTGAAATGTAATTTCTGAAAATTTCACATTAAATTTTAATATGCTAATTATATGAAAATATTAACTTGTATTTTTAACAAACTTCGATTGTTTATATTAATTGACGATAGATGGCTGCAAAAATAGTTTTTGAAGGTTTTAAACAAAATTAAAATATTTAAAGACTTTAATAAGCTTCTACAAATATTTTAAGAACAAAATCAGATAATTAACCTGTAATTTTTTTAATGAAGCGTTCAAAGACTCATTCATTTGTTTCAATATTCGGAAATTGTGAATAGCAACAGTGTTCTTTTGTTTATATCTAGTAATCTGATGTTTATAATAGCTTATTTTTAATTTGGAACTTAATACATTATAATTGGATATGATATACATGTTTTAGTGAAAATATGCTGAACAGACATGATTTCTAGTAAAAAAAAATATCCTTTAGCTAGCATATGTTAAGATATATTTTTCATTAAGCCTAACATGGCGTTTAGCTACGGTCGATTCGCACACTGGAGTGGTCCGCACCGGCATCGTTCTGACGGCTTCCTGCACTCAGATTTTATTATAAGTAGATTAAAATGGCCGATGAACCTAAACACTGAACGTCATTTATTACACATAATGGGACATATCAGTGACGAACTTAGCCTTTCGGGGCCGTAGCTATGCTCCAAAAGAGATTATCATTCATTTGTCAGCTCACGGGAATTGCTCACAGGCATACACTGATTTTTCATCATTTACTCAGACAGATGGAGAGAGCATTGTGATCATGATCAGCAGTCATTGAAGAACTTAAGAATCGGAATTTTACTTGCCAGGTGCAAATTCGCAGTAAAGTTAACAAAGTTTTAGCTCATGTAAGAGGAAGTGGCACATATGCTCTGAATGAGGCGAAAATATGAACAATAAGCAAAAACAAAAAAGAAGGTTATATCTGTTTTGGAACTAATGGCATTCTATCGTTCTTACATTCCAAATTATGCTGAAATTGCTAATTTGTGAAAATAGGACCAATAATCAAAGTGAGTTTAAATAGTTAGTATTGTTTTATAAGATGATAGGTATTCCACAAATAAAATAATATAAAATTGCTATTCAGAATTTTCTAGTGTGAATTCCAAAACTATTGAGAAGTCGGTAGATTAGTTATGAAGTCACACTCGTATCCTCTGATATTGATTATTTCAATGGCAGCGGCAATGTCGATTACTCCGACTATAAAGGATCTTATTATTTCTGGCAAAAATGGGGAAATCTTAAGTTAGTTTTAACAAAATTTAAGAAAATATATATATACATTTTTTACAGCGGAAATTTTTAGAAGACTTAATGCGCTGATAACTAATATTAATTTTTTCCTTCGTCACCTTGTAGAAATGAGAAATTTCTTTTAACCTTTAAAAACACGGACGGCGTACTAAGTGCGCCTCACAATGAAAGAATGTCTGCGAATTACAAAATAATTGCTGGATTATCAACCGCGTCTCATTTCACTATTCTCAAAGACACTTGTGTTTTCAACAAATAATTAAAGCTGAAGTTCGCGATTTTTTGTTGGTAAGACAACAGTGGTGTATGGAATAAATCACCCATATACTTGCGTAATTTACTTAATTTTGTTTCGCAATTAAATTATGCCATTTTAATTGGATGTTTATTACGTTTGAACCTGTTAGTGTTACTGTTATTGTTAAAGAAGTATATCTTCTAAAGTATCAAAAGATGATAAGACATTGACGTATGGAGTACGCGGATAATGTTTTTTTTTCTAACTACAAATCATCCGTTTTATATTATTTCTAATTAAATTAATATATTGATTTAATGAATTTAACGTTTATTTCACTTATAATAATACTGGACATAACATGGCTATCGATAAAGGTTGTTTTTAGACTATAAAAAATTTTGCCGCATAAGCAAGCTGTCCGTGTTTTAATTTTTTTTACAAACCATCTTATTTTTTTTTTTAAGGTTAAAGGGGAAAATGTCATTGATTGTAATAAAAAAATACAATTTTTGTTATTTGTTTAACTATTTGTAAAAAAGTTGTTTCATTCGTGATAAATTTGTCCAATACAAAAATGTTTGTGAATTCCTTTTTTACACAAATTATTAGCTTCCTGCGAGAAAACAAAATGGATTTCTCATTTAAAAAAACTGATATTGTTCATTTTATTCGATAGAACTCTTTATAAAATTGTCTCCGTTAATTGTTTTTTATCAAAACAACCAATTTTCGGAGAGAAAGAATAGATTTTTCAAAAAAGTATGTTGTTCATCTTTTTCGCTAAAAATCTTTATTAAAATATCCAAAGTAATTTATCTGTAAAACTGTGAAAATATTATAGTTAGTAAAATATCTTAACTAAAGCGGAAATGTATAAATATATAAATGAAAAAAGATAATATGTATTTAAAAAATAATTAATAGATTAAAAAACGTTCCTTATTAACTTTTATGCTTTTGTTGGATTTTGCAGGAATTTATAGATATATATTAAACTGGTTATTTTTTATTGTAGCAGTACATCGATATGTATTTCTCATTTTTACTTGATTACATGTATTATTTATCTAAATGCTTAGGGTTGCATTTCCTGCAAAAAAGTGTTGTTTTCATTTAATAAATATATTTGTAATTTTTACCGCTTTGCCCTTGATGATGTCCGCATTATTTTTAAGTTTCAGTAATTAACGGTTAAGTGCTCAATATTAAAGACTTTTCTTTTAAATTTAAAATTTCAAAAGAATATAGAAATATTTAATCTAGTGGGAATCCTATACTCGTCGATATTCCTCTCATATTTAGATAATTATATTATATATTTAAAAATATTATTTTATAAAATTATTTTATGTATTTCAAAATTTTATATTATAAATTTTTTTAATTTAAACTATTTAAAAATATTATTTTATACGGTTGTTTTCTATATTTAACTTTTTTTAAAGTACATTATCAATTTTGCTTTATATATTTATAACTGTACATCTGTTTTATATAATTTCTTTTATGTTTTCGTTTTAGAGTTTATCTGTTTACTTGAAGAAAAAAGATTATTCCGAAATCTTCTATTAATACATTTTGTTTAAATTGGCTAAGACATTTCTAAAAACTTAAAATTTGATCTGGCTTCTCGAGCACAGACGGTTGTGCTGAATATTTTGTAGATCATTATGAAATTCAACTTGGACAAGAGAAAATTTATTCCATGCAATTAAGGAAATAAATCCTTCTATCTATAAAAAAAGTTTTGATTTGGAAATGGAGCAATGAAAATCTGCGTAGATCATCCGGGTATACTCCTACTAGATCGGCATCCATATTTTTTATGACCGGGGGTCTTTCTTCGTTAATATTAAGAAAACTGTTTCATACAAAAATATGAAAATCGGTGGTATTACAGAAATATGTTTGATAAACATGCTGATGCAGACAGTTTTTAAATCGAATAATTATTTTAAGAGATATTTAATGTTCAAGATGGTCGAAATCATTCCATTAAAAAAGTTTTATATGAGAAAAACTATGCATAGGAATTTAAACATTTTTAGATCATTTTATACACTGGAAGTTCCCGATGTGCAGGCTGCAATTATCTTTTTAATTAAACTCATTTTTTGAGGATTTATTTCCATTTTAAATTCAAATTTTCAGCATTTCGAGAGATATTTTTTTACACATTTTAGAAAAGGGCAATTATTTTAAACTGTTGCCAATTTTAAAAACAGCGTAAAGAATAATATTTAATTTAAATTAAAAAAAAATATTTACACGTGGCTATTATAAACAGAAAAAAACTTTCAAATTAGAAATAAGTGATTACGTGTTAAAAATCAGGAAAATATTGAAAATTACATCATAAAAACTACAGTTACACGTGAATTTTAAAAGGGAAAGAAAATTTTTAAATACTAAATTCATTATTATGCGTTAAAAGTCACAAATGAAGGAAATTACGCCATATTTAATAAAGACCAAATAAATAAAAGTTGTCAAAACACTTTAAATTAAAAAATTCATTTGCATGAGACATGTATTTCATATTTTGATATAATATTTTCAACTGTTATCGTGAATTCTAAGACATCGCTAATAATATTTCCTTTCTAACAACAAAAGTATGTTCATGTGAATATTAAAAAGAGAAAGGAAACTTTGGTGAAAATTGCGTCAGATTTAAAACGATACATTTAAAAGAACTTTCTCATAGCGTTGTTAAAAAGTACTGAGAAACAAAGACTCTGTGTACTTAATTCATTTTACATTAGTTTACTTTAAAATTTTTAACTAATTTTTAACACTTTCAAACAAAGTTGAAAAGTGTTATTGATTTCGGTTTGTCTGTTCGCGCTCTAACTTTCGTAAATGTACTCGGATCGCACTGAAATTTTTGGTTATTGACGTTTAGCATGAACCCTATTTCAAATGAAGTTTGTAGAGTGTTTAGTTCATTTACAGGGACAGTCAAAAGTATTCCGTTACATTACGGCCAATGGGAAAAAATCATTTCAAATGAATTTTAAAGATGTTACACCCTTTCAAATATAATAAAAATTATATGCATTTACGAAGTGCACTAAAATATGCAGAATGTCATAGCATATGCGGTGCAACGAATAGTTACATTTACAGGGCTACACAAAAGAATTCCATTATAAATGGTATTAGGGGAAATTGTTTGCGGCGTATTTTAATTATACAAATTCGTCTATAATGAAATTGATATACGTCGGTGAAGCTTACTTAAGTTATTTCATGCATAATACGAAGTGCATAGCATTTACAGGAAAATACAAAACATTTCAGACAAGTATTTTCTATCCGAAGTACTTTATATTAGCGGCGATGGCAGGGAATGCATTTTTAATTATGATATGCGCTTTTAAGTTTCACTATATTTATGCATACTATATGGTGTGTGTAAATGTTATAGTTGATATACAAGGATACGCAAAAGAATTCGTAAAGGTTACTGAGTATGACCGTAAATTGCTGAAAGGGGGGTTTAAAATGTGTTATGCTGAACTGCGTGTAGTTTTCTATGAAATGTTTGTAGAATATAGATAAAATGATATACAGGGCCACGCAAAGAACTGGATACATGGCCGCCTATAGACGATAAATTCTGGAAATGCTATTTCAGTAGTTTTAAGAGTGATTTAGTTTGAATTAAAGTTTAGCTAAATAGTGGCATGTAATAAAGGTACTAGGTAAACAACAGGGCTGAACAAAAGTATTCAAGTATGTTTCCATCTAATAGTATAAACTGCTGAAAGAGAAATTTCAACCTGTTATGCGTTTTCTTGCTAAACTAAATTTTCTATTATATAGTATATATATCAACCTACAGCTCAAACATAGGGCTCTTCGGAAGAATTGGAATAAATATTTGGCTATGTATGGCAACTGCTGAAATCAGTCTTTTAAATGTTTAGTTAGTTATCTTATTTACCTTATTTCCCTAAATAACGAAGTTTTGTTACAGCTTTCAGGGAGTGTTGGAAAGTGTTTCATAATGCATGACGTACGCATGATTTTTCTTTCTTGTTTTTAATCAAAGATGAAAACAGCCATTGTATCTCTTAGCAGCGGCTGATTTCGTCTTAAAAATCTCCAATCAAAGGAAAATGAATGAAAATCCGTTTACAGGGTTACCGTCACTGTTTTTTTTTTTTTTTTTAAATTATAATTCAATCTTTTTAAGGTCGATGAAATTAGCATGTTTTTAGACACTGCGGTGTCTGAACAGGGGTTGGCGAGCGTAGCTCGTAGGGGGCAGAGCCCCCTAGTTGAATACAAAATAATCCGGAAAATAATCCGGAAATAATCCAGACCTACGGTTGTTGGTTTTTAATATTAAAAATAATATTAGTTTAAATCGGATATTAAAAATATTACAAAATAACTTTAAATGTGTGTCAAGTTTCACAAGAGAAACATTAGATTTCATGCAGCTGTGGATTCCTAAATTAATTTTGAATACAGCAAAATGGAACAAAGAGAACGAAGAGATAAAAATATGACTCGTCTGAAATATTATGTTTTTAAATGTGTTTCACAAAGTGACTTGCAGTTTTAAGAAAATTTTAATTAAATAATTGAAAATTAGTTTAATTAAACATATTTGCCGTATTTCAAGAAAATATATCTTTAAAAATATAAATAAGGTTTTGATATTTCAAAACTTTTAACATATACGAAGATAAAAATAAAGTGAAACAACATTTTTTTCCAAAATATGTTCTCCTTATGAAAAGAAAAGACTCTCACAATCTATTTTTAGTTTATCAAAACATATAATATGTGATTTCAGATCGCAATTTTGTTCAAGAACTACCATTTATTTCTTAACCAAAATGTGCGTAATACAATTTGATCTTCTGAAAGGTTTCGGGAAACACATATATATCTTAGATAACTTTTGTATTACTTTTACAGATTTCTTTTCAAAAGTAATTCAAACGTTATACTTTTTTCTTGTTTTCTCATTTACACATTAGTTGTTGTCGATGAATTTAAAAGCACAAAATGCTCCCTACTAAAGATGGAATAACTTTTTTCAATTATAAATCATTATTATTTGTATAATTAAAATATGATATACTGGAGTGCAACAAATCGGATACGGCTGTTTCATTTTATTGAGAGAAAAATATGTTATTCTGTACAGAAACGGAAATTGGAATACAACGAACTATTTTCCATTAAAATCCATTATATATTTCAACACTCTGAACTTCTGTAATACATCTGGTATTATTATGAAAATGACTTTAAAATTGATAAAATTACTCATTTAAGATTCGAGACCTGGTTTAAAGAAAGTCATTAAAAATATTTTTTTCTTTTTATTCAAAAGACATGTTATTATAGGATAAATTGAAATATTTCTACCTTTTTTTACGAAACATATTTTTGAACTGAAATATGTACCGTACATACATACATTTTTTTTCGTTGTATTCTTTTTTGAATGACTTCCACAAATCTTTCCAAATTTGGTTCTTCAGTTTAAATCAAACTCAACTTATGAAGATTATTCCTTACGAGATTCATTATCTAATTTTTTTAATGCGGGAATTAATGAAGAAATGATAAATCAGTTCGCTTGCCCGTAATACCTTTAATTTTCAATTTCTTAAACTTCTACATAAAACATCAATGAGGTTTTTAAGACCTTTAGTCGATTCAACACTCTCCATGCCTAGTTGGTTGGTTGATTGTTGACGGCCGATTATCTACACTAGGCATATAGGCCCGAGGGAAGAGTGCCCTTTGTGGTGGTCTTTCTAAGGGAGCCTAACACGTATTTACGCATGGAAATCCATGGCTCGAAGAAAACCATGAATACTCCGAACGATTAGGCCGACGGGCGCAATTGGGATTGAACACAGCACCTCCGGTCTACCAGCTTCGAAAGCAGAACCTCTCAGCTACTGGTGGGGCCTCCATGCCTAGATTAAATATTTTTAAAATATAAGTACGAACGATGAAACGTTTATTCTCAAATATATCAATTAAATCAGTCATTAAGTATCGTAATATGTCCTCAGAAATTTCCATAAACATTTCTCTTGTATTTAATGTACAATGCAAATAAAATAGTTGTTGCGCATAAAAGAATCGTGTTAATCTATATCAAGCTATTGAAGAAGACATCAAAATTAATCCACTGTTCTATATTATTATAAAATTCTAATAAGCATACAACAGACAATTTAAATTTAGTATATCTCCTGACTTCAGGTATTTCTTATTCTGAACAATATCACTTAGAGGAAATATAAATTCTTGTAAGCTTACTTTGTTGTATTTATCTGTTCCTTTAAATTCTCAAACTTGCACTTCATGTCTGTAAGTACTTCATACTCTGAAAGCTCTTAATTGTCAACTGTTAATTTCTCTAGTTTTGATGGTGTAACCAATACTTAGACAATCTTGCTATGGAGACAATAAATGCTGTTACAGGAATTTTTGTTGTTGCCGTTACATGAAAAGTTCTAGGAATCCCAGTTTCCTAGAAAAACTTTAGTAACTTTACAGATTTTTTTTTACAGTGTAACACTTTAGTTTTTATACGCACAGAAGTGAGACTAATAATAAATTAAATTTTCGTAAATTTTTAATTAGTTTTTTTAAGTTATTTCTCCATAATATAATGAAATTTGTTTAGACAAAAACATTTTCTTTTAATTAAACTCTGTATATCTTGTAAACGAGTTACTTTAGAAAAAAAATTAAGACTTCAAAAAATATAAATTCATACATGAAAGTTACAAATGGAAATTTAATATAGTATTAGAAAAAAATGCATTTAATTTTAGTGGAATTTTCAATCTGAAACTTCAAGCAAGATTCATTTGTTAACGATTTCTCATCATTATTTACACACAAACATGGTTTATTACTCTTTGATAGATTTCCTAAACTTCATGGAAGTATTTCTCATATCAATGACTGATGAAACTTTTGCTAAAGCTAATAAAAAAATAATCCCGAAAAGAGGCAGAGAGGACTAGAATAACTAAGTTTTAAATAAAAAAATAAATAAAAAAAAAAAAAAAAATAATGTATTTTTTTTCTTTTTTTATTCATAAAAACAACTTTTTTGTTTAGAGGATAAATGAAGTTTATTAAAATATAATTTTAAATACTTATTTCTTAGACATTATGCATTTATCTAGAATCATATTTATTTAATATTAATAAATAAAATTTATTTTGTAATGTTCATAAATGGTTTTAGTGTGATATCGATTTACATTAAGTTATTTTTCATATACTTTAATATTATAAACACAGCGATTATATATATATATATAAAGTTTATTAAAAATAATTTAATGTAAAATGCACGATCTCTATTATTTACAAATCGCTGTGTTTATAATATTAAAGTATATTAAAAATAACTTAATGTAAATCGATATCACACTAAAACCATTTATGAACATTACAAAATAAATTTTATTTATTAATATTAAATAAATATGATTCTAGATAAATGTATAATGTCTAAGAAATAAGTATTTAAAATTATATTTTAATAAACTTCATTTATCCTCTAAACAAAAAAGTTGTTTTTATGTATAAAAAAAGAAAAAAATACATTAATTTATTTTTATTTCTTACACCCTTAAAATAAATATATATCAAAATCAAAATAGTACTTTAGTCAGTTAAGAGTCACAAAATAGCTAAAATGTAAAACATGGCAAATCTTAACAACGACGAAATTGGTTAAACAATTTAAGGAAATTTAAAATAATAATGAATATGGAGAAGAAACATTTAAAAAAATTAAGATAAACAATTTTTTTAAAGATACATTTATATTCTGCATTAAAATTGGCAATTTTTAAGTTTTATACCTCGATCCTAATCTTTTAATCAGTATATAGAATTTCATAGATAGAATTGTCCGTATTTCTTCCGTTTTAAAATACAGTGTTTTTATGGAACATTTTGAGATACGCATTCCTTTTTTTGGGAAATTCTTACTTATTAAACATACGCACTTGCTAAATTTTTGCGGAAAATATTTTTTTATATATTTCATTTAACACATGATCAATGAATTAAAATCTTATATGTTTCAACAAGTTATTTATAGTCCAGGCAATAGAGACCGTACAGGGCCTCTACCTAGGAAAATTCCTGGTAGTTCTGGAAAAAGGCTTACTATATGTTCTTGGGTCGCTGAATCCGAATTTTTAACTTCCCACCAAAATTTCCCCCGCAACCCGCACAAATTTCGGTAAAATGCACCCCCCCCCCCAAAAAAAAGGTGTTTATTAAAATAATAAATTATTTTGTTGTTTTAAGGAAAAAGTAACTGAAATTCAGAAATTAGACAAAATTTGCAACAAATATGATACGTGACATTATGACGTAGGATGAATGGGGAGGGGGGGGGGGGGCACTTGCCTCGGAACATGCGCCACGGTGTTGGGTGGACAAAGTTGCACAATCCCACTTAACCGTTCACATAGTTTGCGTTCTCTCTCCCGTCTCCCCTCCGAACTTTCTCTTAAAGATTTACTTTAAGTATTTTGGGTTGCTGAATCCGAATTTTTAACTTCCAACCAAAATACCCCCCCCCCCCACCCCACCCCGCAACACCCCAAAATAGGAGTTTTTTCATTAAATTTATTATTGTTTTAGGGTAAAAATATCTAGAAATTCAGAAAGGAGACAAAATTTGAAACAAATAGGATATATGACATTATGATGTTGGATGATTGGCGATGTGAGGTTGGGGGGGATGGTCTTCCTCAGAACATGCACCGCATTAAGTTATACAATTCCTCTTAATAGTCCATACAAAAAGGGATTTTACCTGGCAAAATTAACGGTAGTTCTGGAAATCGACTCACTTCATGTTTTTAGGGTCGCTGAATCCAATTTGTAACTTCCCACTAAAATATCTCCCGGCACCCTCCCCCCAAATTTTGATCCCCCCTAAAAAAATAGATTTTTTGAAAAAATTTGGTTTTTGAGAACAGCTCCGAGGAGCATGATCCTAGGCAGCCCCCTCCTTCCACACTCATCCTACATCATAATGTCATAAATCGTATTTGTAGGAAATTTTGTCTACTTTATGATTTTCTAGATACTTTTCACCTAAAATAAAAAAAAAATTGATTTTTTAATAAAAACTTTTTTGGGGGTCATTTTACCAAAATTTGGGATAGCTTCGGGAGGTCATTTTGGTGGGAAGTTAAAAATTCGGATTTAGCGACCGAAAAAACATAAAGTAAGTCGATTTCCAGACCTACCATTAATTTTGCCAGGTAAAATCCCCTGTTGCCTGAACTATTATTATCGTTCTTATTTTCATTTCACTCGAAAATAATGACATAGAAATGACCACTATGTATAAACGAATACTTCTTTGAATAATTGATGCATAAAAATTCTGCTCTTCAAATTCAGATAATAATACTTTTAAACAACTTACCTCCGTACAAAATAAAAAAAGTGAACTAAATAGATCTGACATTCTTAAATCTAAATATGACATCGAAATTGTTCCAACACGTACAATTCTTTTCAGAAGCAGTTTTCTGATAATAACAAATAATGAAGTATGGCAAGAATAATTTAGATTGCTAGATAAAAATGAAAACATGAAAAAGGTGTTTTCACTATCTTTGATAGTAAATCAAATATATCATGAAAATATATTTTGTTGATATGGGTCTTTTGCTTTTGTGTCTTCTGCTCTGTGTTCTCTTTATTTCGTTGTCTCCCGTTCTTTCGTTTTCGCACTATCCATTAATATATTTTAATTACTTTTGTCACGGTATATTTCCTAAGGTTTACATACATTTACTTATAAGTTATTTACATATAAACATACATGTGTTTTTGTTTACTCAATTTTTACTTATGTTTTAGTAAGATATAAAATGCATTAATTAAAAACAAGCCACCCTAACGGAAAATTAGTAGGTGAAACGATAATTTTATCGACACATTATGATTTAGTGAGGTAAAAAATTTAAGGATCAAACTTTTTTTTTATATATAGGTAGAATTTTGGTGCCAAACAGCGTAATTTTCGAAGTACAGTAGAGAAGTACAAAACTCTTTTAACCGAAACTCTCGGTTAACCGGTCTATTTTTAAAGTTTTTTTTATCATATTCTTTATGTGCAAAATCCATTTTGAAAGTTTTTTTTTTAACTATCATATTATTTCTGTGCAAGCAGTCCTTTCCGGACTACGAACGCATATAAATATGTTCGACATCCTTTCTTAGAGTTCCTTTGAATTAACTCGAGCTCGTAAACTGCGGAAGGGAACGAAAAAATCGAACAAATTAGCAATTCTGAAGCTTTTGAATGTTTTGAAAAAGGTTTGCCATGGCTGGGGAAGCCAAAAGACTGTTATACTGGTGAACTAATAATATTAAAAAACTCCGCGATAGAGCTTAAAAGTAAAGGCAATAAACAAACAAACTGCGACAAACAAAAAAATTTCTTCAAACCCTTGTGATATATGTAAAAGTTACTTAATTTCAAAATTAAAATTCAGGTAATTTATTCTTGTTTCTACTTTGCTATTGTTATATTTTTATTAAGAAATGGTTACCATAATACGAAATATTGCATATATTTCACCTTAACCTTAAAAGTGAAGCATTCTCGATTATCCGAAAATTTCGACTTTCCGAAAGAGGTTCGGTCCCAATTACTTCGGATAATCGAGGTTCTACTGTACGTACGGAAGGTATCCTAAAACATTTTGAATCAAAATTTTAAATTGCTCTTACAAATTTATTAATTCTAATTTTTTTCTTACAGAAATAAATGATGATAAAGTTAAAGATAATTGCAATAATGGTAATAAAGTTACGGGATAACATTAAGGAATATCACATCTTTTTCTGGGAAACTTCGTAGAAAGGATGCGATATGAAAGTTGATCGTAACTTCAAGAGATGATAACTCACGTTTATAAATTCATCTAACAAATTTGTCTTCTTAAACAAGTGAATTAATAAATTTTCAATATGCCTCTTCATACATATAGTAGTAGACTACTTCTATTTTGATTTTTTTCTATCTAGTTGGTTTATTGTTCTCTGACGCTTGTTTGAATTAATCCAACCAAGCTGATAGATTCTATGACGGAACAATGTAAACATTGAACAATGTTTCTAACATAATATTTTGTTAAATTTGTGTTAAATTTAAACTTCCTTTGCACTTTCATTTATTTTCTAAATAACTTGGGGTTTGGAACGTGATATTCTCATGTTTATTTTTTTGCAGGAGCAATTACATTAAAACCTGTTCCAATCGTTGCATGTCCTCCTTATACAGTCGGACCTCGTTATCCCGACACCCCGTTTTCACGTCACCCCACTTATCACACTAGTTTTTCAAAGTCCCGATTTTCTGTATATTATTTTAATGTAAATAAACTCCGGATTTTGCGTCGTAGAATAATGTTCAACTCCGGATATCCCGACGGTCTAGGAAAATTGTTCATTTGTAATATTCCATCTTATAAGCACGAAAATGAAGTGGTAATGAATGTCTTAGCCAAACTTTCCATAAAAATGTCTAAAATACTGATTGAGATAAACGCGAAATTTTACTTCATTATTTTATCTGAATAAATAAACCCACACACTATGAATGACACTTTTAAGCTCCAGATAGACGTATCAGTCTACTCGCGGTCTTTTTCCTCTGGTCAGGCGTCGTTTTTCATCCGTCAAAACCGAAGTATTGCATTATATTGAAACGGTCAGAAATTATCTAACATCCATTTCTGAAACAACGAATATTGATTACAATTCAATGTATAATATCGTAGCACTTGTAGGAAGCACATCTAGAGATAAGCAAACCTTAATTCATCAATATCTCATGTAATAATAATAAAAAATGTTATCATAAATCTGACTTTTATTATTTTCAATTTTGTTTTTGTGTTTATTTTGTTTAATAATAATGTTTTATTGCTTAAAACTGCAAAAACAGTTATGAATTTAAAATTGTCTTAAATTAATTAAAAATACAGCTTTTATAAACACATTTTTCTCAATCTTCGGTTACCGCGACACTTCGCTTATGACGACATTTTTCTCTGGTCATTTGAGTATCGGCATAACGAGGTTCGACTGTATAATTAAAAAAAAAACAAAAACAAATAATCAATCCAGTTGAAAATTTTTATTAAAAAAAAATGTAATCGTAATAAATCTATAATGCTAAAATATTGCCGACGTTTGTTAATTCAAGATTCAAGTCATGTTGAATTCATAAATGAACTAAAATGCATTTATCATTTTCGTTGAAATTTTACTTATTAATATTCAAATTCGGAAAGCCTTTTCATCATGTTTTGCAAAAATGTAAAAAAAAAAAAATACATTCATCATTTTTTTATGAAAACTATCTCATCTGAGTGGTTATTTCGTATCATTCGTATTTTATTTAAACGCTATAATTTGAAGCACTGTGAAAAATTTCATTGAAACATTACACCAATAATGGTGCAAAAAAATTCCAAAAAAAAATGGTACCGCAAAAAAGGGCATAATTGAACACTAATAACAATTTTTGGGCATCACAGCACCATCGAAGAATTCTTAAAAGCGTTTCATTAAACCTCAAACGTCCCATTCTACGACTTTTTGTGTAAAGTAACTGCCACCAATTTTGGTTTAAAGTTACACTAAAATTTGTATAGTGAATATATACAGATCATATTATTTTCAGTGTATTCTTAACTTGTTTTATATACAATAACATTTTTTTCAATACTTAAATGAATGTGAACAATGTCTGCCACTTCCAACAGAATTTTTCGTATTTATTTTCAAGAGAATGCTAGTATTTTTACTACTTGTCAAAATATTAATGATGCCTCATTTGTGAAAGTGAAGAAAAAACTTTAGTAAGAACAAACTAAGAAACATAACCATAAATCAAACGACAGTGATGAATTTTATGCCAACATCAAATATTGGCAACAAGGCACATCGGAATATACGGGCAGCGGTGGCCCAGTTGGCAGAGCGTTGTGCTCGTAGCCGAAAGGTCGTGAGTTCGAGGTTCACCGCTAGCTAAAAATCTGCCATCTACGTTAATGGCATGTGGTACATGTAAAATCTGTCGTTGGGGCAAAATCCTCGACGTTCCCTATGAATTATACCTCTGGAAGTGCCTTTTCAGGTGAATATCTCATCACCTGAACAAGGTTCTAATTTACGAGATCAAATTCGTGTACTGATGGTCGCCCTTCAGGCGGATCGTAGGAATTCCATAGAAAAGTGAGCAACACTTCCACTCAGTCTTTTCTTTTTTCACTTCCATTTTTGACAACGTACGAACAAATCCAAACGGTATAATTCATAGCAATCTAGAACCGTCGAACACAGTAACAAAAGTGATAGAATAAATAGCGATACAGCCACAAAAGCCAAGGTATAGTCAGTTAGATCTCTGCATGAGGCAATCAAGCGACTTCCGTCCCGCCACCAGGTACAAAACTCGTTAAGCAAGTCATATTGCACAGCAGGTAGGAGCCTGCTCTGCGGTATGATAATAATAACTAGTATGTTGTGGCCATCACAAAACTTTCTTCTATATAAATCACGTCAATTAAATCATTTAAATAGTACAAGAAATAACATCAATTTAGGACTAATTCATATCAAAGTATATCTGAATTTCAAATTTGATGAAAATTCGTGCATTAGTTCTGAAAAATGTAGAATAGCAGCGCCACCTGTTGAGAGATTTACACCAAAACATAAAGAGCACTAATTTATATCAAGGTATACCTCAATCTGAAGTTTGATGAAATTTCGTGCATTAGTTATTGAGATAGAGCTATAATGTAAATTCTGAAAAATGCAGCATAGAAGCGCCACCTGTTGAGCGATTTGCACCAAAACATAAACAGCACTAATTCATATCAAGGTATACCTGAATCTGAAGTTTGTTGAAAATCCAAGCATTTGTTCTTGAGATAGAGCTATTGCTGAAATCGCAAAAAAGCAGCATAGTAGCGCCACCTGTTGAGCGATTTACACCAAAATATACAAAATGTCAACTCATGTCAAGGACTAACAGAATCTGAAGTTTGATGAAAATCCGTGCATTATTTCTTGAGACAGAGCTATTGCGAAAATCGTGTAAATCCTGCAAAATGCAGCATTGCAGCACCATCTGTGGCGCGATTTACATCAAAACGTTACCAACACCAACTCATATCAAGGAATAACTGAATCTGAACTTTGATGAAAATCCGTACATTAGCTCTTGAAAGAGAGCTATTGCAGAAATCGCGAAAAAAGC
This sequence comes from Maratus speciosus, assembly GCA_963932465.1. Taxonomy (NCBI): domain Eukaryota; kingdom Metazoa; phylum Arthropoda; class Arachnida; order Araneae; family Salticidae; genus Maratus; species Maratus speciosus. The sequence continues at coordinate 66,802,559 of OZ010789.1, forward strand.
ACCACAAGGGCGCCACATGTTGGGCGATTTACACCTAAAACTAATCAGCAACAATTTATATTAGGGACTACTGGAATATAAATATTTATTCAATTCCGTGTGTTAGTTCTTGAGATAGAGCGTCCACAAAATTTGTGTCACATACAGGCAGACAGACAGACTCACAAAACCACAGATTCACAGACAGACATTTTGTAAAAACATGTTTTTCGGAATCTCTGACCCCTAAAACGTGTAAATCCGTCGAAAAAAGGAAGTCGAAAATTTTCATGAATCCAATACTTTCTTCTAGCAAAGATAGAAGAAAGTAATAATAATCACGTCTCATACCGGTCTAACAAGGGCACCACCAAACATCATGCGCACAGATTTTGATGATTCCAAAGTATGTTGTAATGGTCATACAACTAACTATTCTGATAAAAGGATTTCTTCAAATCGGCCTCAGTTTTTGAGAAATTGGGGTTTAAAGTTCAGCGTATATTTCAAATACCCATTCGTATGACTTCCTGAGTATTAATTCGTGGATCAGGGGTAGCGTGCGATCTTACGGGCGAGGACATTGCGGTTTGGATCCCACCCTGGGGCAATTTTTTCTTTTTTACTTATTTTTATTATTTACTTTTATTTATTTTTCTACTTATTTATTACAGGCTTCAGCTAATGCATCAGCATTCTTTTTGTACTACAATAGAATATAATCGCGTGGTTCAGGTACAAAATTCTCACCATCTTCATGAAACCCGGACACTATAAAAAAATATTTACAATTCAATTGTTTGATTTTGATTTTTTTTTAACAATGAAATATAACGAATATATATATATATATATATATATATATATATATATTGCTAAAGTAAAAAATCATACCTTTGTAAATACGTTATATTTAACTTCATTCAGTATCAATTCCTCGGCCTCAATAATTTGTCGATCTTCTAATGTTTCTAAAATTGCACCATAAAATTCTTCAGCCATAGCAATAGAAGCACCGGATATTTCATCCGGTGGAGAACTTGTAAACAGATCATCATTTTGTAACAATGTCTGGCAATATTTTAATGCATTTGTAATTCGGTCTTTTTGTTTCTCTTCCAAAAGAGAATTTTCCACATCAGCGCTGGTTCCTTCCATAACACAATCTTTAGCATTTAATCTGTCACAATCGGTAGCCTTCTTTTAATTTTCATACCGAAATTTTCCGTATGTATAACAATATTTCAAATCTTCTAATTGTCTGGAAAAGAAGCTAAACGATACGAATAAAAGAAATTTTAATTTATTCCAATATTACCGAGAAAAGCAAATCAGACGGTTAAAAAAATATATAAATATATTTATATGTATCGTAAATTTTATCTTATTAACTGACAATTTTTGCAATACAGTTGAATTTTTATGAATCACGTAGAGAGTGTTTTTATTTGCTATAATATTTTTTTTTAATGTAATCTGTCATTTGCAAACGAAAAATGATGTTGAGGTTGAACTTTAAAGATAAATATATTTTACAGAGTATTAGAAATTTCTACAACTGGTAAAAAGCTTGTATTTAAGCATTAGTGCTTTAATATTTTATTACTCTTTCAAGATATGCATTATTTGAATTATCTAATCCTAAATACGTTTGAGAAATTGCATCTGCAAATTACTTTGTATAATTTATAGAAGAAAAGGACAAAATTTACTTTAAAATTCCATAAAGTTAAAAAAAAATAGAAAAAAGAAAAATCATTATTTCAGAATTGTGCTTAAAATAAAAAATGTAAAAAATAATTAATTTTTAAAAAAGTTTTAGGCATAAATTTGTTTTGGAGTTTTGTAAATAGAAATATTAGTTTAAAAATTGAAGAGAAAAACAAATTGCCATGAAAAATTCGAAAATGTAAATGTAATTTATTAAGAAAATACCAAAGTTCAAAGCTGTAGAATGCCCAATTCTGCTTAAAATTTTTAACGTGTGAAAAATATATAAACAAGTAAAACATAAAAGAAATGCCCCGAAGTGGAATCGTCACCTTGTAAGATTAAAGTTCGATACTATTAACTAATTTTTTAAAGACTATTTTTTTCTACTCTTTAATCAGTGGAATTCACATTATATGTTCGGTATAAATAAATAAAAAATGATATTTTTTATATATTTTATTTTATATCGTAATATCTAAATATGTTTTACAAGTTTTGAAATCAAAGTACCAAAGTCTAAACTGTTTTAACGTTTTCTGTACATTTGAGTTCTTCATAAAAAATACTTTAAAAATGCCTTTCTAGAAATAAAAAAAAGAATTAGGATAGACAATTTCTTTCTGATTAGAAAAGGGAATTTTAAAGGTATTATAATCCTCTCAGTTAATTTATTTCACAGATTAGTATTTTAAAATACTTTTGTATTCCCAACATCATTTGCTTTCCAAATATTTTATGACTAATATACTCTAAGGAAAAAATTCGTAGTATCACAAAAAGCTATAAAAAATAACATTTAAAGCTCCAGCAATCAAAGTGAAATAAAAAAAAGTACTTTAATAGCTCCACAAAAATGTGTGAATTAATACATTGTTCTTAATAAATTGCTACGTCAGAAAACATTTCTTACGTTATTTTATTTTTGAACATCTTTTTATCATATTTATGTGTCATATAATTAAAACTTATCCAACAATACTTAGCAGAAAATTTCAATTTGCGAAATCATCAAAATCTGTACGCATCATGTTTGGTGGTGCCCATGTAAGATTAAAGTTCGATACTATTAACTAATTTTGTAAAAACTATTTTTTTCTAGTCTTTAATCAATGTAATTCACATTATATGTTCGGTATAAATAAATAAAAAAAGATTTTTTTATATATTTTATTTTATATCTTAATATCTAAATATGTTTTACAAGTTTTTAACTCAAAGTACCAAAGTCTAAACTGTTATAACGTTTTCTGTACACTTGAGTTCTTCATAAAAAATACTTTAAAAATGCCTTTCTAGAAATAAAAAAAGAATTACGATAGGCAATTTCTTTCTGATTAGAAAAGGGAATTTTAAAGGTATCATAATCCTCTCAGTTAATTTATTTCACAGATTAGTATTTTAAAATACTTTTGTATTCCCAACATCATTTGCTTTCCAAATAATTTATGACTAATAAACACTAAGGAAAAAATTCGTAGTATCACAAAAAGCTATAAAAAATACCATTTACAGCTCCAGCAATCAAAGTGAAATAAAAAAAGTACTTTAATAGCTCCACAAAAATGTGTGAATTAATACATTGCTACGTCAGAAAATATTTCTTACTTTATTTTATTTTTGAACAACTTTTTATCATATTTGTGTGTCATATAATTAAAACTTATCCTACAATACTTAGCAGAAAATTTCAATTATGCGAAATCATCAAAATCTGTGCGCATCATGTTTGGTGGTGCCCTTGTAAGATTAACGTTCGATACTATTAACTAATTTTGTAATGACTATTTTTTTTTCTAGTCTTTAATCAGTGGAATTCACATTATATGTTCGGTATAAATAAATAAAAAATGATTTTTTTATATATATTTTATTTTATATTATAATATCTAAATATGTTTTACAAGTTTTTAAATCAAAGTACCAAAGTTTAAACTGTTTTAACGTTTTCTGTACACTTGAGTTCTTCATAAAAAATACTTTAAAAATGCCTTTCTAGAAATAAAAAAAGAATTACGATAGGCAATTTCTTTCTGATTAGAAAAGGGAATTTTAAAGGTATCATAATCCTCTCAGTTAATTTATTTCACAGATTAGTATTTTAAAATACTTTTGTATTCCCAACATCATTTGCTTTCCAAATAATTTATGACTAATAAACACTAAGGAAAAAATTCGTAGTATCACAAAAAGCTATAAAAAATACCATTTACAGCTCCAGCAATCAAAGTGAAATAAAAAAAGTACTTTAATAGCTCCACAAAAATGTGTGAATTAATACATTGCTACGTCAGAAAATATTTCTTACTTTATTTTATTTTTGAACATCTTTTTATCACATTTATGTGTCATATAATTAAAACTTATCCTACAATACTTAGCAGAAAATTTCAATTTGAGCGGAAATTTATGTTGGGTGTGATAACTTAATCTGGTACAAATATTTAATTAATAAATTTAAAAAAAAACATTAAATAACGTTTTTTAATTTTCACTCTAAAACTTGTAAGCTGTTTTACGGAATAGACACTACTACGAAATAATGTTCTCGGTTAGATTATTTGTTCACTTTAATTTAAAACTTGTGATTTCTTTAATTTTGTTGATGAAATTAAATGAAAATTTGCGTATTCTTTGCTAATAAGTGGGAAGTTATTACACCTAAAACAAAGACATATTGTACGTATTACAATACATCTAATTTTATAGAAGAAAATGAATAAAAAAGGACATATGCTTTCCTAATAAAAGAATTCAGGAAATAGAGAATTGTAAAGTTTTCATGGGTAATATTATATTTCCATCATTTAAACGAAAAAGATAAAAAAAATATTTAAAAGATGCACTATTTGTAAAATAAATTCCCAGTGCTATGCCTAATACGTGTCGTATAAAATTTGAATCGCATTAGATTCATGTTGTCTTAAATTAGATACTATGCACTAAGGTATAAGCGCACCAGTAGTGGACAACTTAAGGACATTTATCTAATTATGATTCAAGTGCTAGTGAATTCCAAATGATATACATTTTTCTAGCCTGAGACTTAACCTTCATGTATCCGAATAATTATTCAAAGATACGAAATATATTCGAAAAAAAAAATGAAAAGAAAAAGTTACGTTCCTGTATGCTCCAGTAGTGGACCAACTAGTAAATTTCTTTTGCAAGAATCTTCAAGTCTTCGGCTTATCTAACAAATTATTAACAATGTAATAGAGTACATTAACATTAGTTTAATTTAAAATAAAACATAATAATAAAGAAACAGTGTTTTAAATAAAAACTTACCCCTTAGTGAAAACTCTAAGAATTTGGCAAAAAATCTATTTTTGAAGACACTCCAGAAAATCAACAAATGACCAGCATAAAAAAAAAAATAATTATTCCAACTAGTTTATAGAAAGGTAAAATTTATGGATTTTTAGTCAGATTTCTTTCAGTCGTTTTAAGAAATGCAGTTTCGGACTTGTTTTTAAACTTTAAAAATTAATGGTTCACTATTGGTACGTGACCCAATATAGATGCATTTACTTTAAATTCCTCATTGTTTACAAACTTATTTCTTAACTGTCATTCACATGAACACCTTAGTGTCAAGTATCGTGTGAAAATTTTTCTTTGAGATTGTAGTAAATGTAAATAAAATTATTCCATTTATTTAATTATATTATAAATTGTGTTAAATTTTAATATTTTCTGTTACTTATCTTCCTCATTAAAATTATTTTATTAAAAATCTCTTTCTATAAATGGATTCATTGCAATAAAAAATTACCCTTAATTAGACAAACTTATTTTAGAGAATTCACAATATCAGTAGAATTTTTAAATATTTTAGATTGTTAAAATATTTTTTATCCCTTACCTATTAGTCATCACTTGAGAATGTTTAACACGTTTGTGGTACAAAAATAATACAGCAGTCTTACAAAAATAAAAATAAAAACTATAATATCTCCATAAGGTGATAGGAGTAGATTAGATATTTTTTGGTCATCATATTTTTATATTTTTTTTAAAATATTCACAATAAATAATATTAATTTATTATACTTCTAAAGAAAACACATTATAAATATTTATTTTATTTTATTTTACTTTATTTTATTTTTGTCAAAAGACAAACTGTTTTAGATTTATGTGATTTTTTGTATTATATTTATTCTTCATAATATTTTTATTAATATTCCTTTAGTAAAAATAATTCATCACAATACATTCTAGACAAAAGTATTTCAACGGAAAACTATTCCAGTGAAAGAAATTAAAAAAAAAATATATAGTTTTATCATTGCAAAATATATTTGTATCACACATAACTAGTTTCAGACATTTTATGACATTTTATAGCCTTTAGAAAAAATTTAACTCAGTAGTTTCAGAAAACAATATTACAGTCATTTTAAATTTCAGCATTCAAAGTGAAATAATCAAAAATTTTAATGGCTCTATAAAAACATATGACTGTTTAAAAAAATAACACATTAAAACATTATTTGCTCAGAATACCCAACTTAAAAAATACAATTTATGAACTTATTTTGTTTTTAACTGTTTCTTTTGTGTATTATATTAAGGCATAAATGAAATAAATAATTTTCTAAGTTATAGAATTAAAAAGCTCATTTCAACAACTTATATGTTTCAAAACTTTCTTTCTAAATTATTAAATGTGTTTCTGATAGACAATTTAGCAATATTTCGTTATTAATACTAGGGGTTCCAACCCAGATCTCCCGGGTAACACAAGATAAGAGAAACATTTTTTATATTAATATATGTAATTTTTTTTTTTTTTTAGATTGCGCACTAACAATACCAAAAAGCATTTTCATTTGAAAAGTATCAATTTTGCGTTAAAATAAAGATTTTCAATTTATTAAAATCGATACAAACGTATGGGTTAACAGTCAAAGAAATCTCTAAATATTTCGTTACTTACACCAATCCTTTCTAATTCATATCTTCTCAGTTCCGTAACCACATAGTTGGATTACATGTATGTTAAATTACTGTTTTATTTATACTATTCTTTTTATTGATGAAGTTTTAACTTCGTTATGGGATAACAGCCAGAAACAAATGCTGAACTATTTCGTTTCTAATTTTAAGTGCAAATGGATCTTTCATAATCGTCTGCACGTGATAGAGATAGATGAAATGAATCATACTTAAAAAATATTCGAAAAACCATAAAAAAATGTGTAAATTTCGAACCAGTTTTGAAACAAATTGCACTTACAAGTGCATTTTTTTTCTCTATTTGACTGTGTAAAAATTGAAAATTTGCAATGTTTGATTTTTTTTTCAAACAATTTGATTTTTTGCAATGTTCGACATTATTCCCGAGATTCCAGAGTTTCATTCCCGAGGAGTTTGGTCGCAGACGCTGAGGTGGAGAGACGTGTTTTTCCCGCTCTCCGGTGTCTAGATGGCTACCGGTTTACCGGTATTTAGCCCCGATCCGGGTACGCAACCTAGCGTTGCGGATATCGGTGGTGCACTGGGAAGTAAACCCCAGGAATTTCTCAGGGATAGTATATTTGCTCTTGTGACGCGTAAAAGCATCACGGATGTGCGAACTCTTACTAGTGATGAGCTCGAGGAGCTATATTCTAAAATAAGTGCTGATTTATTCAGTACAAACAACGTCCGAATAAAACTTCGGAAGATCAAAGAGCCTACTCCGGCAGAGGTGGAAGCACTCAACAAAGCTGTTTTGATGTTCAACATGCTGTCGGAGGACGTTCACACACTTACACGGGTTAGTAAACAACCTTTATTCACGTAATCTTATCTGTCTGCCAAAATAGATATTGTGAATAACCCCAAAATTGACCCCGTTTCGAAGATTGTTCCATCTGACCCTCCGAAAACCGACTCGAGCAGCGAGAGTGACGTGGCGCCACCTGTTAACACGGGTATCAACCAAAGTCTCTCTGCTAGCAAGAGAAGATTGGATGAGGAGCCAGATTTTCCAAATTCTGCCCCCCACGGCGAGGAAAATTTCACCCCAGTGGGTTAAAAAAATCGAAAAAGCAAGAGAAGGCTAATCTCAATAACGATATAGAATCTATGGAGCTAGGCAATGGGGATCAACCCGCTGTTAGCGAGAAATCTAAAAAAGTGCGAGTCCCTCCCATCAAAATCATTCCCCCAGATAACTGGCAATTTCTCCTTCTTGAAATTAAAAGAAGAGCGAATTCTACTCAAGCTAAAATGAAGGGTAGATTTTTAACTATTAAATTCGAAAATGTTGACGATTATCGTCAAATTCAAGCTTATTTATTGACGGAGAATGTCCAATTCCAAAGCTACGTGTTGGAAGATGCAAAACCGATTAGAGCGGTCCTTAGGGGATTACCCATCAACACAGCTGTTCAGAACATTAAGAATGCCCTGGAATGTGAAGATTTTTTGGATGCCTCGGTGACCAAAATGTACAGAGGTCCCGTCTCCAATAAAAGATTCATGCCCATTTTTTATGTTTTGATCCCAAAACAGGCTGATGTTGACCGCATCTTCCAACTTACTGAAATTATGTAAACATATGTCAGTTTCGAAATCTACCGGGAGGTGCAAAGGGCCCTCACAATGTCACAATTGCCAGGGCTTTTTTCATAGCGCCCTGTCATGTAATCTAGCCGCAAGGTGTGTCAAATGCTCTGCATTTCATAAATCAGAGGTGTGTACGAAGCCCTTTGATGCGCCTGCAAGTGCCTTCACTGCGGGGGCCTTCACCCGGCAAATTTCCGCAACTGCCCTAGTTTCCCCAAAACAACCCCCCCCCCCCTAAAAATGGTAAAAAGAAAAACCAAAACCAAAACCAAAGGAAATCTGATAATAAAAGAATTGTTACGGTTCAAAATTCCTCGAGGACATTCTCAGAAAGGAAGATTAACAATTCTCAATCATTTTCGAGAGTTGAAAGCAGACATAACGTCCCCCCCCCCCCTCCGTTTCCCAAAATTCAAATCAGTTGGTCCCGAGCCAAAATTCGGATGCCTTTTCGGACACCGACTTTATCAAAAATTTACTAGAATTTCAAAAAGAGTTTAACGCTGACATTGTCAGTGCAGCATTTACTAAATCATTACCCGAACTCCGTACGGGATCCACGGAAATTGATCGTATTTATATTTTATATCAAAACATCCTAAAATTAAATAAAACCGGATAAGGTGGCGCCATCTCTTGGTGCTCTTTCGCCCTACATTTCTCGACTCAACCCTTCTGTTTACCATGTTCCCTCCTACAGGAAATCTGGATAAATTATCCATTGGCTTTTTTAATGTAAATGGGCTTCGACGCCAAGCAACGGAATTCAGTGCTTGGATTTACAGCAACGATTTAGACATCATCTTGGTCAATGAGACCCATTTCTTCCAGGGATATGTCTCCAAAATTGCAAACTACGAGAGTTTCAATGTTGACAGGGCTCGCAGTGGCAATAATAATCGTAACCAAGGCGGCACTGCTATTTATATAAAAAAGGGTTTTAATGCTAATTTCATTAATATTCCCAATCAAAATTTTCTGGAAACTACCCCGATTATTTTGGACTTCCCCTTTATTGAAAAACTTCTTGTTGCAGCTGTTTACTTCCCTCCAAATAGGAATGCAAATTTAATGGAGCCTGAACTTACCCGTCTCACTAATTCTTTTCCAAATTTTATTTTACCGGGTGATCTTAATGCTCATCATCACTCCTGGAATTCCAGGAATATTAATATTTATGGACGTAAACTTCGTAGATGGGTGAACCGAAATCATGCGCAAATTATAGCGCCCCCTTCCCCCACCTACATCAGATCAAATAATTACCTAGATCTTGCGATCTCCCGCAATTTTCCATACCCACACTCTATTCGAACGTTTAATGATTTATCTTCTGATCATTTGCCAGTCATTCTCAATTTTAGGGTTGAGTCTTATGACCTAAGTGTACCTCAGAGTATCTCCACTAGATGGCAGGACTATACTGCGATGCTAGAAAGAATGGATACTCCAGATCTCATACCAATTTCGGATTGGCAGGTCACTGAGGCCATAGAGCAACTCGGTGACACTTTATGTGGGGTGTTTGTGAAATGTTCTCAGCCGAGACATAATTCTAACAACTCTCTACAGTTACCCGAGAATATCAGGCAAATGATTACGCAGAGGAGTTGTGCACGTAGAATGTGGCAGGTATACAGAACTCCATATTTTAGGTCCCTTTTAAATAATTTAAATAGGAGGGTAAAAGCTGCTATTTATGAGTTTAAAAATGAACGTTGGAACACTTTTGTCGAATCCTTGTCGACTGAAGACAACACAGGCTGCTTCCCGTATTCGAGGCACACACAAGCACATTCTGGCCTTTAATAGCCCAAATAATGGCATTGCCTATACTAATATTGCTAAGGCTGAAGCGATTGCTGAAAGCCTTATGGATCAGTTTACACCTCATGAAGATTTGGCCAACCCAAAGGTTACTGCTGTACTGGAGAGCACAGTTCGAAATTATTTAAATTCTGACACTCAAAACACTCTTAACCCAACCTCCCCTTCGGAGGTTAGGGAATACATATCAGGTCTAAAAAAGAACAAATCTCCAGGGGAGGACCGTATTTCTACTAATATGCTTATTAATCTACCTGAAAACTTTATTCTCTACATTGTTATTCTAATTATTGCATGCTTTGTCTTAATATTTTCCCAGATTGCTGGAAAAGGGCGATTGTTGTCCCTCTGCCCAAAAGCGGAGCCGACGATATCCACGCCCTATCCAGCTTTCGACCAATCTCATTACTTTCATGTCTATCTAAGGTCTATGAACACGTCCTTGTGACCCGCCTAAAGGCGTTCCTTGACTCTCGTGACGTACTTATACCGGAGCAGTTCGGGTTCCGAGCTCGTCATTAATCAACACACCAAGTGTGGAGGGTCACGGAACTCCTACACAAAGGAATTAGATCAGGCGGGGTCAAAGGGGCTATTTTTCTCGACGTGCAAAAGGCTTTTGATAAAGTCTGGCATGCCGCCTTACTTTTTAAACTTATAACTCTCGGCCTTCCTGGCCAACTAATTAAAATCTATGCTGATTATTTAAAAAAAAACAGATCTTTTGTTGTTAGAGTGGGAAATGCTCTCTCTAACCCTAAACCTATTCTCAGCACGGTCCCCCAGGACTCAATTTCTGCGCCCACGTTATTTGCAATTTATGTAAATGACATTCTAAGGGAGCCTGACATCGATTTAGCAATTTTTGCCGATGACACTGCCATTTTACACAAACACAAACATGCACACCAAGTGTTTAATAAACTCCAAGTGTACCTTGATAAACTTTCGACCTGGTTAAAAAAAATGGAGAATTAAAGTGAATAATGCTAAAAGTGCTGCCATTTTTTTCACGAATAAAAAATTCACCCCAGACAATAACTTAAATTTTAAATTAAATAATGAACCAATTCCCTGGAATTTAGATTACAAATACCTGGGCATTCACCTGGATTCAAAATTATTATGGAGCAAGCACGTCGCTGAAACCCTGAGGCGTGCGAATGCTGCCGTATCTTCCCTTCATCCCCACTTGGCTTATTACAACCCCCTGTCAATTAAAAATAAATTGTTGTTGTATAAATCTATGATTAGACCGATCGTAACCTATGGTTTGGTCGTGTACGGTAGTGCTAGTAAAATTCATCTTGAAAAACTTCAAACATTTCAAAATAAATTATTACGTAAATTTGTTCGTGCTACCCGTTATGTCCGCAATGACGTCATCCATAATGATCTTAAAATTAAGCCTATTTTTGGTGAGATTAAAATACTTGCCACTAAATTTCACAGGTCAATTCCCTCAGTAAGGAATCCTGCGTTAAACTCAATTCGAACATATGATTCTAGGGTGGGAAGGGGCCGGAAACGTCCCCTGGCTATCTTAGCTAGCGATAATGATTTTATTCCTTGCTCGAAAACATCGAGACGTAACCCCTTTGGAGTTACTTAAACGCAGAATTCCCTTGCAAATTCAATATTTCCCTAGACAGAAAGAAATTTTCGTCTAAATTTGGCTTTTCCCCGACGTCATGCAATCTGCTGTTATTTTTAAATAAAAACAGCCGCGAGTGCAACCTTCCTTATTTTTTATTTATTAGGCGTTAAATTATTTTATTGGTTTTCAATCTGTTTTTAAGTGTTATAAATTTTTAATCAGCTAGTGTTATTTTAAATGAATTTATTTTCCTTTCCTCTGCCCTTCTGGGTCAGAGAATGTCTTTGACGTCATAGTCCTAGCTCCAATCAGCGTTTATGGTCGAGTTAGGCCTTCCAGTAATTTCATTGGCCGAGGGGAACCTGCTCGCGAGATCCTCAGTTACTCTATTTAAACCCCGGTTTTTGACCCCCAGCTTCAGTTCACCTAAGACCGCCGGCGTTTGTGCACCTCCCTGGAAACCTGTAAGCAAAGTGCTCTTTTCAGAGCTAAACGGTCCGAGCTGATTCGGGGATTACGGGAGTAGTTGCTATCCGGTCTGGTCACAGATTCACTCAGTATTAGTTTCATTTTAAATTTTAATAGATTTTATTAAATTTAAAATACCCCTTTTTTAGATCCTGGTCAACGCCGATATGAAACTCGCAGTCGTGGAAATTTCGATGTCTAGTACCACAAAGCCTTTTTCAAGGCTTTCCCATTTGTGCGAAAGCCGGGAGATCTGCGACTTGTGAGGGACACTAGGCTTGACTTTCAAAATTTAGTGAGCCATATAGGCCCCTTTTTTTTGAGGTTTCAGAGAAAGTGTTAGTTTGGGCCTCTGGTTTTCCTGCATGTCAGGCTTGCTGTGACTCCTGGCGCCACCTGCCTTTTCATTTTCCGACTATTGCCATGTCAAACATTAGTCTGTCAACGAAGTGTAGGGTAACCAAATTTATTTGGATGCTCTACGCGCCCTATTTAATTTTGAGGCAGATGTGCCTCAAGTGCTTCTAAATCCCGTAATGAGCCTCAGGGTTCCAAAATTCTTTTGTTATTTTTGTTCGCATTTTTTCTAAATTTAATTTATGTTGCTTTTTTTTTTCAACTTCGTTGGAGGTTTCGCGTGGCGGTATAACGTTCCACGTCGGTACTCCGTAAACACCGCGTTGACTTGACTTGCAATGTTTGACAGTTAAAAACATTGCAGTAAAGGAGACATTTAATCGTCTGCTGTTGCCAACATCAAAATGACGTCAGCGTAATAGAAAGAAGAGTTTCTCTTTTTTTATATAGATTTGAAAGCGCATCTGTTGCAATTCATATGTGCTTAAATATGTAAAATACGATGTTAATTTTAGCATGAATGAAAATAAGTACATTACATACGATTACGAATTATTATTATTATTTTTTTATCTGTTATTTTCTATTGTGTGACACACGTATTTAGATACATATTTTTAAAGAAATTAATCATTTCATAATCAGATACAAAAAATAAATGTAAAATGCTTGCTTTTTAGTCACATTTATAATGCCATATTTGAAATATGATAGCTGAAATCTAGTTTATTTTCAGTATTTAGTGTGAACGTTCGTAATTTTCAAAATATTTTTTAACATTTAAAATTTCACAAAGGATGCATAAATATTTTATCTTCAGGATATCATATACTTTATGATATTCTTCACATTTCTAGTTGTTTTTATTTTTTTACATTTTACAACTTTTTTCTGTTTCCTCGAATAAAATGTTATTCGGAAGTTTTATTTTGAGTAATTTAGAGGAAATTACCAGACATATTTTAAAACTCCGTTGAAATAAATTCTTATAAAACATACTTACAGCTTTATAAATCATAAAGACATGCAAGTTAGATAAGAGAGAATTTATTTCCATGTAATTAAGAAAATAGCTAATAACAAAATTGTACTGAAATAGGCAGATAAATGGTGTGTAAATTCGTGAAGCGTGATTTGCAGAATCCGAGTCTCTCGGCAGTTCCAATAGAGATTTCAGCAAAAGTGAACGAGAGGCTTTTATATGCAACAAATTCAAATTCACGCGATAAAAATGTCAAACTTGACAAAAAAGTATATTGTTAGAGTAAGAATGTTGCTACTATAGCTGCTATAAGAGCATACCTTCAACCTAATAAATTAAGCCGTAAATTTATTTTTAAATATATAGCGCATGATTTAACATGTCTGTTATCCAAATTCCATGTCATTATGAAACGTTAATAACACTGAGTTGAAGAAAATTACTTAATAATGCATTTAAAAGTGGTTATTTGTGCATATAAGAAGTTCGTATTGTAATTTTACTGGAATTGATTATTAAAATATTTGTTAGTTTAAATACACAAATAAAAAAAATTAAAGTTTCTCAGATTTATAAAAACGAAACGTTTGATTTGATTAAACTGTTAATGCCTCAAATAAATTTACATTTGGCAAAGTTAAACGCATAACAAAAAAAAAAAAAACGACCTCTCTGAAAATTATTTTTTTTGTGTGCTATTCTTAATAAAATCATATAAATAACTGTACACAATTTCAAAGACGCTTTCAATCAATTAATATATATATATATATATATATATACATACATATTCTAATAAACACAACTATCTTAAATCAATTGGTGAAATAAATATTTCGTTTATGTTTAAAAAATATGTTATTAAATAGAAAAAATATGAATTGATATTTTAAGCTTTATAACACCTACAAAAGTAAAAGTAAAGTGCAATAACATATTAACTCTTTTCTACAAAAACAACTTATCTTTAACAAAAGAAAACGCTCTTCACTATCTATTTTTAGGTTATCAAAACACACAATGATATGTGATTTCAGAACGCAGTTTTGTTCGAGAACTCTTTTTTTCTTAACCTACAGAAGTCAATTTGCTGTTCTGAAAGGTTTCGAGGACATATATAAATCTTAAATAACTTTTCTATTAGATTTATACTTTTTTTCCAAAAGTAATTCAAACTTTGTGTCCTTTTTTCCTCTTTTTCTTCTACATGTAATTCTCTTTTGATGAATTGAAAAACACAAAATGTCGCTTACAAAAGCGATAGATGAGATAACATTTTTATCACATATAAATAATGATTATTTCTCTCATTAAAGTATGATATACAGTAGTGCAACAAATCAAATACGGCAGTTTCTTTTTATTGAAAGATAACGAAATGTTACTATTCCGAACAGAAAATAAATTTTTTCTTTTTTAAATACCAAAATACTTTATTTTAGAAACAAAATTGCTCCGTTTTATATTTGGACGCATTAAATGTTTGTAAGGTTTCTGGTATTTTCCTAAAATTGATCAAAGCTTATGATTATTTACTTTTTTCATTAACGGTTTAAGACCTATTATAAAACAACGTTCTTTACTAAATTAAACTAATATTATTGCTATTTATTGAAAAGCCATGTTATTATATAAAAATCTAATTTTTTCTGTCTTTTATTAACTAAAAATTGTTTTAATCTAAAATGTATACTGTATTTTTTTTATATTAAACTCTAAAAATGTATGTGCAAATTAGTCTTTCCTATATAGTGCAACAAATCAAATACAGCAGTTTCTTTTTATTGAAAGATAACGAAATGTTACTATTCTGAACAGAAGAGATTTTTTTTTTTTTTAAATAACAAAATATTTTATTTTACAAGCAAAATTGTTTAATTCTATATTTGAGCACACTAAACGTTTGAAGTGTTTCTAATATTTTTATAAAAATATTTTTATAAAATTTATCAAAAACTTATGTTTAATTACATTTTTCATTAACGGTTCAAGACTTATTTTAAAACAACGCTATTTACTAAATTAAACTAATATTATTGATTTTTTTTATTGAAAACCATTGTATTATATAAAAATCTAATTTTTTGTGCATTTTATTAACTAGAAATTGTTTTAATCTAAAATGTATACGGTATTTTGTTATATTAAACTCTAAAAATATATGTGTAAATTTCTCTTTTTAACATAGGTATATGCGTAAATTTGTAAAATTACAAATTCGCCATACAATTTACACTGTTTTCACAAAACAGTACATTTATTTATGTGTGTTTATCGGCTTAATGAAAGTGTGTAATTTGTTAACCTTTCAAAAACTCAAAAAATTGTGTAAATGTAGAAAATTGTGTGTATTTACCCGACTTAACGTGTTATTGTAAATTTATACATTTTCCTTATTACACAGAAATACGTGTAAGAACAGATTATCACACGTAAATATGTGTATAAGATTTTTACACAGTCATATGTGAAAGAACAGAGTTTTACACAGGATTATGTCTAAGAGTATTACACCGGAATATCCGTATGAAGATACTTTTATGCAAAAATATATGTTCTTATGTGCACTAAATAAATATCGATACTTGAAAACTTATGTTGTGTAATCCAGGGATGAGAGCGCTCTGACCGAAATGGTCCATTTTCACCATCAAATTTTGAAAGTATTCTTTGTTTTATTAAATCTCAGAAATTCTGTCATTCAATAAAGCGATAAATACCATTAAAATTTAATGGTAGCAAGCAGTCATTTGGATCGTAGCGGAATGGTGAAGGAGGCGATTTGGAAAGTTCTGTCTCCTTAGTTCGTATCATGTTCCGGAAAGTATAGCTCGTTTATAGTACATTGAATAAAACAGGGAATTTTTCCTCTTGATGTAAAAGTATTTGTGAAAAGCGATGACTGAAATTGATAGAAAAAGAATATCTGACAAAATACGGAAATACTAATTTCCGCATTTTGCAAAATTTTATTTTAAAGTGTATTTATTCAGATTATACAGGTTCTATCATAAATTGTGACTATCTGATTTTAGGGATTCAAAACCACATTAATAGAGAGATGGCATGCAGTAAATATAATTTCAAACGATGCTCTTTCTTGTAAATTAAAGATACATGTTTTATGATATTTGCTAGAAACAGAACAATCACACAAAACATATGAGTTTGTTCTTCAGGCAATTTTGTTTTGCGACCTATTATAATCATTTAGTTCAAAATTTACATCCCAAACTATAAGGCTAATCTCCGTGTACAAAAAATCTGTCGTTTTGCATATTACATATGAATATGTGTACTAATGGGCAATTTGCACATTAAACTGCGTATTTCAGAGTTATCTGATAACTTTCTTACTCACGTAAGTAATTTAATGCATTATCATCAAAATACACAGTATTTTGATATCCAGAGATATTTGATGACTAGAGTATTTTGAATCTGACAAACAATTTCTTTCGCAATTTATACGTCACTTTACACATATAGACAAAACGTTTTCCTCGGTACACCTGTTTTAATGTGTAAATTTACGTATTTAATTTTTAAAGTGTAGGTTTCTGAATTACATTACAATAAAACCTCATACTTAAAACAGAAGAAAAAATATTTTCAAAAATATTCGGGTAACTAAGTTAATATTTGCTTAAGGTGATAAAGATACATTTAAAAGGCAAATAAATACCTTTATTTATTCTCATCGATATGTTTCATTGTGCTGACGGCAACATTCTCAAGATCTATAGCGATATAAATATGTTCGCATTTTTTTTTTTAAATTGAAAACATTGAATAAAAATAGAGATATCGTATTTTATTATTTCCGTTTTCGCAAACCTTCCGTAAAAAAAAAAAAAAAAAAAAAAAAAACAAAAAAAAACACACAGTATGTAAGAAAATAGATCCAAACCAATTATCTGGGGTATATGAAATACATTTCAACAAAGAAGTTAAAATATTGCAAATTTTTATATAGGAATGACAAAAAGAAAGGTACCCAGCTAAAAATGAACTGCAGTTTTTCTACAGAAGTGGAGTATTTTTTAGGTTTTTCTATAGTCAACTATAGATTTTCTGTAGTGCAATCTCGACTGTAAAAATACTTTAGAAATTCTGTGGCTAATGTGGCGTAATTTTGTAGTACTTTATTTCAAAAATACTCAGTGTTATTAACTTCAAAAATTCTATAGTTTATGTGAAGTCATCATAAACTTTTAAAATAATGAGATTTTGCGTCTGTAGTAACACTGCAGTATTGAAGTAATTTTATCTCTTTAATTTTACCAGTTCGTCTTTTTCTCTTAGTGTTTAATTATTTTAGTTGTCCGAAAGGAATAAATTTTACTATGTGTTGATCAGAGAAAAAGAAAATTTAGTTAAAATTAAATTTCAAAATCCAGGAGGGAATGCCGTCCTCGGGTTACAGCTCCCCCTCCCCCCCTAAAAAAAATGAACGCTGTTTTTAACCTGACTTTACGATAAAGTTTAAATACATAAACATAAAATAAAACCGATCGAAAATCAACTACCAAGAGTGAGATATAGGGGGATGAATCTCTCCCCCAACAGAAAATTCTTAGTTTATGTTTAATTTTAAGTTATTCGGAATAAATAAATTTTACTATATTTGTCAAAATCGGAGAAAATAAGATAATTCCGTTAATTGAATTTCAGACTTCAGGAATGGCAATGGGCCTTCCATCGCCCTCCTTAACGGAATTTTTTTATTTCTTTTATTTTAAAATATTGAAAAAGAACGAATTTTACTATGAATTTCATAAAAAAAGAAAATTTAATTATTTAAATTTCAAAATCCAGGGAAGGGAAATGGCTTTTCTCCTATCTCCCTCGCCCCCCCCCCTCCCCGCGCAACTGATATTTCTGATATGCTGTCCTTCTTTTATTTTAAGTTTCTGCATATAAATAAATTTTACTATGTACAAAATCGGAGAAAAAGAAAATTCAGTTACATATATGTTTCAAAATCCAGGGAGCGGACTCCCCTAGGTTAACGGAAAATTTTTGGTTACCTTAATTTTTAAGTTACTCGCAAAGAATAAATTTTACTGTTTTTCAAAACAGGAGAGAAAAAATTGTATTACTTAAATTGAAATATCTAGGGATGGGCAATTGGTGTCCTATGCCACCTTCCCCTAAACAGAAAATTCTTGGTTCCTTTTTTAAAGTTACTCGAAAAAATAAATTCTGCTATGTTTTCAAAATAGGAAAAAAAGAAAATTTAGTTTGTATAGTTTCAAAATCCAGGGAAGGGCAATGGGCCTCCTACACCGCTCCCTCAGCTGAAACTTTTTTGTTCCTCTTTTAATTTAAGTTACTCGAATTAAATAAATTTCACTATTTCAAAATCGGTGGGGGGAAAATAGTTACTTATATTTTAAAATCCAGGGAGGAACAAATGACTGTCCTATCACCCCCCCCCCCTCCTAACGGAAAATCTTTGGTCTCTTTTTTTTTAGTCACTGCAAAGAATAAATTTTATTATGTTTTTCAAAATAAGAAAATAAAATTAGGTACTTACTTCAAAATCTAGGGAGGGGTAGTTGCTCACCTATGTCCCCCTCTTCTCCTAAACGGAAAATTCTAGCTTTCCTTTTTTTTTTTTTTTTTTTTTTTTTTTTTTTTTTTACTTACTGGAAAAGAATAAATTCTATGTTTTCCAAAGCCAGAATTTTTTTAAACTTTAATTTCAAAATCCAGGGAGGAGGCATCCCATCCACCCTTTCTTCTTTTTCATAGCACACCCGCACTCGGATTTACTAAATGCACAATTTGCCCTTCTCCCCGAAAAGACATGACTCCCAGTGCGTATGAAAATTAGTTCTACTTTATAAAAACGAATGAAAAAAAATTCTTATTAAATATTTTATTTTAAATTTACATTGCAACATTTGATTATTGTTCACGCAGCTGAGGCTGCATTTCTGACTGTACATAATTATTTATTATTTAAATTAATTATTAATATAATAATTAATATAATATTTATTTATAATATTTATAATTAATAATTATTGATATTTATTAACATATAATATTAAGTCATACGTATAATATTAATATATAATGTTAATTATATATTACATAATATAAATAATACAATATAATTTAAATAATTAATAATAATTATTTATACTTAATAATTATTAATAATATATAATAAAGTAATATCATTTAAATAATTTTTTTTATTCTAAATTCTGTCCGGCATGCAGAAAGATTTTGTGCTGTTAACGAAACGAAATTGACAAATCAGAAGCTCGCATTCCGCGAATTTTTCCCTGCTTTAAGGAAGCAAGTTTTCTGATTGGTCAATCTCGTTTTGCTAACAGCGCAACATTTTCCTGGATCCCAGCGTGTGAAGCAGTAGTGCTCGAACTTCTCAACTCAACTCTCGATTTCGGCGGAATGGTTTATTTACAATACATGTGACTCGCGATGGTCGCCCGTTGGCGTGGTCAGTAAGCGGAGACTTCTGTCACCCCGAGGGCCCGGGTTCGAGTCCCTGGGTAAGACATGGATGTAATTGTGAATGTCCCATTGTAGTTGTATAATATATGTAATGTAATGGAAAAATAAAAAAAAATGTTGTGATTTGTTGTTGTTTCTATGTTATAATAAGGATCATTCGAGGCGACAGCCATAGTAGCTATAGGCCTCAAAGCGTTCTCCACCTCGGTGGACTTCAAATGTCAAATGTCAAATGACTCGCGATTCTGCTCTCGTCTTATTTTTTATAACCCGTTTCGTTACTTTCACGTTATTTTTTTTTTTAAATGAATGTATATTACCATAACATTGCGAATATTATGTACCGAGCTAAAATTTGAAAAGACACACAATCCATACCCGTTCGGTT
The DNA here is from genome assembly GCA_963932465.1 of Maratus speciosus. Lineage (NCBI taxonomy): Eukaryota > Metazoa > Arthropoda > Arachnida > Araneae > Salticidae > Maratus > Maratus speciosus. Next base: position 66,822,917 of record OZ010789.1, read on the forward strand.
TTTGCGATTCGTCGTTCGTATACTATACGAACTTGCCATAATACACTTGCCAAGGCCAAGTCTCCTGATTTCGTCAGGGGACTCCTGATTTTTGCTTGTTTTTCCATACTCTTGATTTTTGACATATTTCTCCTGATTTTCTGACACATTTTTTCTCATTCTTATTTTATACTTACATATGTTAGAAAAATCTTGGATGTTTATTTCTTTATGTTTGATTAGTGCTATTTGATATGATAGAATTTCCGATCAAATATGTAGGATGCCTCCTTAAAACTTTGACTCTTAATATGGGCAAATTTACAATTTTCATTTTTAAATACAAAAATCTGTTACAATTAATTTTATTTTCTATAATGAATAAATTATAACTTTATGTTGCAAACTGTAATTATTATTATTTTAATGGAATAATCATGTATCATTTTATTTTTAATAATTTTTTTATTAATTAAAAATTATCATTCATAACTTTTATAATTGTTCAGAGACAATTTGTATAAGAAGACAAAATCCATTCCTGGTATTTATAATGATGAATTTCAAATTGTTTTAAAACTTTTATGTCATTTGCTTGATTAAAAGCATTTTGAGGCCCCTAATTAAAAACGTTTTTAATTTATTAAGTGTATATAGGTACAATATTATTTCAAATAAATTAATTTGTTATTGCTATTTTATGTTTGCATTTAAAAATGAAAAAAACTTCATTGAAAAGTCTCCTGATTTCTTTTTAAAAATCCCCTCATTTTTGCCCTTTTCACTCACATGAAAAAGCCTGCCCTGTGTGTAATATTAATCTTATAAGAAAATTTTTTTAAGGTATCTCATTTGCATTTCTATATTTCGAAATTATTCTGTTTGCCAGCTGAGGTCGATCTTTACCACAGCCGTTTTTTACTTTTTTGATTTTGTTTGCAGATTTTTTTTTTTTTTTTCTGAGGCTATTTTTGTCTGAAAAAGATTAGGTATAACGTCCTCATAAAAAAAGGCTATTTTAGAGATTGACTTTAGCTACCCAATGCAAACAAAATCATGTAAAAACATGGATATTTAAAAAAAAATCTCCAAAGAATTAAGATTAGAAAGTGCGTGTACTTGCATGGGCACAGATGTCATATACGGGAGGGATTTTTTTCCGATGCCAGTTTGGCGAAAACATAAACAGCATAAACAACAACATCTGTGTTACCATATCAAGCAAAATAATGGCACTTTTGCGCCAGTTAAGTACCTGTTGAGTATATGACATTGGCGTCAGAAAAAAATCCTGCCAATATGGGACGTATATGACATCTGTGCCCTTGCGTGAAAGTGCATGAGCGAAGTAGCAAAATAAAATGAATTTCACTATTTTGAAATTTTTAAGGGTAGGGTTTCTTTTAGGTTTAAGACAGGGATGGTTGCTACCGGTGAGAAAGGTCACCTTTTTTACCACCGGTATGGTATGCTATTTCTTTCTCCCAGCTTATTTTGTGTCCAAAAAATAACGTTAGCTTACAGACGCTAGCAATAAACAAAGTAGATGTATCATTGTACAATTAAATGCTCTACAGCATTTTTTTTTATTTCTAAGCATTGCACATTTCCAGTTTTTATACCATCGTATTGGGAAAAAAAAGTACTTTTTAATGCAATTTGTTTGAAAACTGCATCTCTATTTGTTTTTGAAATATTAATTTTTTGTAGTTTTTAGCGACATTTGTTTCATTTTGGCAACTCAAGTACGCCATTTCTGTAGAAAGTAAAGAAAAAATTGCTGAAAAATAGCAATTATATCTTTTTGTTGCCATTTTCTCATAAAATGGGAAAAAAAATAATTAAAATACGTGCTACTTTGAGAAAAATATAAATGAAGGATTTCTGATAAAACAGGGAGCCATTATAAACTATATTTAATTTTAGGTTTCTAAATTAATGCAAATGACGTCATTTTACATAAAATAAAAGCGTGTGCTTTAAGTCTTAAAACTGAAATATGTTTTGCAGTGGAGTCCAGATTATCCGAGTCACGCTTAACCGAGTTATTTTCTTCTGATGGACTGGTGGCTTCTATTATTATGAAACAGCCATTATAAATGAAGCGTTAGGTGAAGATGAAAGAGCTGCCGTAAAAAGTTAGAACTCTGATTTTCTGGTCAGAATGGGAAAAAAAATGGCCATAATTTTTTTTAACGCTTCATTTATAATGGCTGTTTCATAATAATAGAAGCCACCAGTCCACCAGAAGAAAATGAAGTAATGGAAATGCCGGGGCGACACTAAATTCTGAAAAAGCAGAATTCCTGTTCTCTAGTTTTTTTTTTTTTTTTTTTTTTTGAACTCGTTCTTTTGATTTTTAAAGCCTTTTAAGACAACATCGAATCAATTTTTACTATGCAAATAAATTTTTTAAGGCAAAAAGGTGAAAGGGCAATTTCTTTTATTGAGTTGCAAGAATTGTGCAAATTTTTTGAATGAGGGGCTATAGGGGTGCTATTTTCTAACCCCTCCCCCCTTCCTCAACTGCCTATTGGAAACACTGGTAGGAGTACATTTTGTCAATTTAAAAAAGGGTAAGGGCACCCGTAAAAAATATTCTGGAGGGAACACTATATAGTAAAATATATTTCATTTATAAGTAGTATTACAGCTCCTTCATTTAAAGCCGGATTACCATTTCACCAGTAAGTAATTTATTTTCTTTTTAAGAACAGAATTGCGCTTGATAATTTCTTTAATAAAGCAGTTCTGTTTCCATATTTGAGAAGTTTCGTGTGTTTTGTTAACTGTATATAAATTTTATTTTACGTAATTTTCTTTTGTTTACATTATGCCAGTCTATATCCCTTATTTAGAAGTAATTTGCTTAATATTTCTGAAGATTTTTTTTTTCTTATGTGTACTGAGGGCTATTTCAAAGATTATATTTTTTATATTTACAGGGTTCCAGCATCATGGAAATTGAGGTAATTTCAAATTATTTAGGGAAATTTCAAAATATATAGGAAAAGTCGGGGAATTTACAAATATTTTCTAAAAAGTGTTGGAGAAAAAGTAAAAAATGATGCGAAATTCATCAGTCTCGGGGGAACAAATCACAAAGTTCATCAAGCGATCACAAAAAAAATTAGAGAAATTTCAAGAACGATCACAGAAAAAAATTGTTAATTTTGATAAAGGATTGCAAAAATAAGTAGCAAATTTCGTTGTATGCCCGTTTTGAGTCGGGGAATTTTTTGAGATTTGGTTAGGGTATTTGCAAGACATGTTTTGCTGGGAACCGTTATTTATGTTTGAATACCTTAAATAATTTTATGTACTGTACTTGAAATGCAGTAACGACTATAGACCACTAATTTACTTTCTAACCCCGCTTGTGAGGCTTTTTTTTTTTTCACATGGCTGATTGACGAATTTTACTGTTTTTTTATGTGACTGATGAATTTCGCAATATTTCTCTGTGACCAATTGATGAATTTAATGTTTTTTTCATGCAACTGATTGGCAAATTTCGTGTTATTCATGCGACAAAAATAACGATTTTGTTCTCTACAACCGATTATCAAATTTTGCAATATGTTTTATGACTGATTTGTGAATTTCGCATTTTCATCCTGTGACAGTCACAAAATTTGCATTTTTTCCCATGTCTGACTGAAAAAAATATTTAACTTTTGATCTGTCACTGATTGATGAATTTTGAGATATTTTCATGCAACTGACTGACAAATTTTGCAAATTTTCTTTCGACGGAAAGATATGACATCTGTTCTCCTTAAATTACTTATAATCTTGACAATGTAAACATTACCTTTAATCTCTGATTCATCTAATGTAAACAAACAGCCATTATTTGTGACAACAGTTGTAGATTTATCCCCAAACCGCTAATTTATAGGCATTTTAGAATTTTTCAATTAATAATATAGAATTGTGTTTGCTTGATGTTTATATATGAAATTATCTAAAAATTAGGGAGCTTTACATTACTTTTCCCCTCAAGTGGGCACACATACACAATAGTGTCAGAATGAACAAAGTAACAAAGATTACTCTGAATTACAAATATTACTCTAGTTCTTATGACGTAATTTTCTTTGAAAAAGTTTTGTTATGTGCAATTTTGGGACTACTTGCGAATACGCCTGGAATCCGCCATCTTGTTTTTGGCGCCTTTTTTGGCGATTTCGTGCTGGCGATGTTTTTCTCCCGTTGGACTTCCAACAATTGTAGTTTCTGGCAACCCTACATTTTCCTACGTCACTCCCGCGAATATTTCGGTAGCGGTAGCGTTAGCGTTAGCGTCACTTTGCCTTTTGAAGCTGGACAGTGCGGACGTGCATTTGGGTTTTCTGTTATATTTAGCTACACGTGGTCAGGTTGTATTTTTCCATACTGTTTTTTTGTTTTATTTGATTATTATTTGTATTTTTATAAAGAAATTCATGTTTTCAATTAACTTTTGGTAATTATTAGGAGAGTAAAGTGGGAGGATTTTACAATAGAAAAAAAACAATGATTATTTTGTGCCCTCTATTGTGTTGCGAAAAAATAAAATTGAGTTTATTTAGTGTATAATCTTTAAATATTGTGTGGTTTATTGTGCTTTTAATTTAATTTAGAAATTTATAATCAAATTTTTTCGCATGTTTAATCAAGAAAAAAATTATTTTGTGTACAATGTTTCAATATTGCTATTATTAATACATATTAACCTTATTTTGGATAAATGTTAAAATTTTGCGTTTTGGCTAATCGCAAATTTTGAATAATCGCCCTGAGATGGTCCCCTATTTTTATTATTATAAATAACGAATCGAATCAAGTGCTGTTTTCTGTTCAATTTGCATTCCTTTTTATTTAAAATTGAATATTTTGTTTAATCTGCTGCTTTAAAAGGGTCATTTATAGCGATTTTAGGCTTGAAAAACTGAAAATTCAGAGATTTTGAGCCTTTTACTCTGCACTTAAAGAAAAGCAAGAAAAAAAAAGAAATATTTATGAAAATTAGTGATTTCTGTTAAAAATTTATTTTTGCTTTTCTTTAATTGTTTAATCTCTGAATTTTTTAAAGTTTTTTAAGCCTAAAGTCGGTATAAATTACTATTTGGCGACAATTGCTTGGCGCGAAAACGGGTTTTTCACGCCAAAAAAACAAACAAGATGGCGGACTCCGAGCGTATCCGCAAGTAGTTCCGCAATTTTTTTTAAGGAAGTTTTGGGATTTTTTTATAGAAAAACTAAATTATGTGACAATCGTATTTTATGAAATTCATATTTTCAAACTTGCATCGATAATTTCAGTTCTGTTCAATTTAAAAATTTTTACATATTGTATCTATGTTTGTTCTATGTTTTTTTTAATTGTACTGAAATCTATCGGGAAAATTTGAGTAAAATATTTTTATAAATTTCATCCTTCAATTTAAATATATGCATTATTAGCATTATATATATATATATGATGTGGGAACACTGTATCTCCTGACTGGATTTATCCCTGTGCGTTTGTTATGGTGAATACTTGTCATTAGGGGTGTTCTCAAATCCAAAGGGGCAATTTTATGACATACGTTTTAAATTATTTTTGTTCGGAAACACATGAAACTGGCAGGTGTTTGTATTCAGAAACTATATAATCGAAAGATGCTTTCAGACGTGTTACTTTGCTGCAGAAACGTGGAATTCCGTTTTTTCGGCAGTGAATTTTATTATTCCTGGGATCGATGCAAATATGCATTAAAATTTGTTGACATTTTTAATGGGGGGAAGGGATGTAGTGGGAGTGTATGAAATATAACAAAAACGTGAGTACAAACTGCACCAAATTGAGCATAATCGTCAAAGGATCATAGAGAAAATGCAATTAACGTCAAAGGATTATGGAAAAAATGAGATTTTCGTCAAAGGATTACGGGAAAAAATGCGACTTCCGTCAAAGGATCGCTGTGAAATGCAATTTTCATTAAAGGATCACTAGGAAACGCGATTTTCGTAAAAGGATTGTAGAAGAAATGAAATTTTCGTTAAAGTATCACGAAAAAGACACGATTTTCATCTAAGAATTGCGATAAAAGGTGATTTTCGCCAATAGATCATGTAAAATACGTTAATTTCTGCAAAAGATCATGCGGAATGCTCAAATTTCATCGAAAGATTGTGTAATATGCGAATTTCTTCGAAAGGTCGTGGAAAAATCACGAATTTCGTCAATGAGTCGCGAAAAAATGGGATTTTTGTCAAATGATCGCTGAAAAAATGTGAATTCCTTCGAAAGATCATGCGAAACAATGTGATTTTCTCCAAAGGATCCTGTAAAATATCAGAATTTCTTAAAAAGGTCATGCGAATTTCTTTGAAAGGTCATGGAAAAAACACGAATTTCGTCAAAGAATCATAAAAAAATGTGATTTTTGTTAAATGATTGTGTAAAAAAAATGCGTATTTCTTCAAACGATCGTGTAAAATATGTGAATTTCATCGAAAGATCATGTAAAATATACAAATTTCTTCAAAAGATCATGCGAATTTCACCGAAAGATCGTGTAGTATGCGAATTTCTTTGAATGGTCGTGGAAAAAACTCGATTTTCGCCAAAGGATCGTGTAAAATAAGCGAATTTCTTTAAAAGATCGTGTGAAATATGCGAATTTCCTTGAAAGATCATGTAATATGCAAGTTTCTTACCACTTATTCATGTTATGCACCTCCGATGACCCTCCCCCCACTTCCACACCTAGGGGGGGGCACTTTTCTAAATTTTGCGACATCCGTCACGTGGCATATCGTTGGAAAGGCCTGTGGCCGCTTATTCGTGTTATGCACCTTCGGTGGCCCTCTTCCTGCTTGCCCCTACCCGCGGGAGGGCATTTTTCTAAATTTTGCCGTCGCCCCTCATGTGACATATCTTTGAAAAGGCCTGTGACCGCTTAATCATTTTATGCACTTCCGGTGCTCTGCCCAACACTTTGCCCCCTGTGGGGACCCTTTACTAAATTTTCCCGACACCCGTCATGTGACATCGTTGGAAAGGATTGTGACTGCTTATCCATGTATGCACCTTCGGTGTCCCACTCCCCCACTTGCCTTACACCCGCGAAAGGGCCTTTTTCTAAATTTTACCGCCACCCATCATGTGACATATCGTAGGAAAGGCCTGTGACCACTTAATCATTTTATGCATTTCCGGTACTCCGTCCACCACTTTGCCCCCCAGGGGGGCACTTTCCTAAATTTTACAGACACCCGTCATGTGACATCGTTGGGAAGGCCTGTGACCACTTAATCATTTTATGCACTTCCGGTACTCCACCAATCCCTTAGCCACCCAGGGGGTACTTTACGAAATTTTCCCGAACATTTTCCTAAATTTTTGCCGGAACCCGTCATGTGACATATTGTTGGAAAGGCCTATGACCGCTTAATCATTTTATGCACTTCTGGTACTCCACCCACCACTTTGACCCTCCCCCCCCCAGGAGGGCATTTTCCTAAATTTTGCCGACACCCGTCATGTGACATATCGTTGGAAAGGCCTATGAAAGCTTAATCATTTTATGCACTTCTGGTACTCCACCCACCACTTTGACCCCCACACCCAGGAGGGCATTTTCCTAAATTTTGCCGACACCCGTCATGTGACGTATCGTTGGAAAGGCCTATGAAAGCTTAATCATTTTATGCACTTTCGGTACTCCGCCCACCACTTTGCCCCCCGGGGGGGGGAGGCACTTTACTAAATTTTCCCGACACCCGTCATGTGACATATCGTTGGAAAGGCCTATGAAAGCTTAATCATTTTATGCACTTCCGGTACTCCACCCACCACTTTGCCCCCCAGGGGGGCATTTTCCTAAACTTTGCCGACACCCATCATGTGACATATCGTTGGAAAGGCCTATGAAAGCTTAATCATTTCATGCACTTCCGGTACTCTGCCCACCACTTTGCCCCCGGGGGGCACTTTACTAAATTTTACCGACACCCGTCATATGACATATCGTTGGAAAGACCTGTGACCGCTTAATCATTTTATGCACTTCTGGTACTCTGCCCACCACTTTGCCCCCCAGGGGGAATTTTCCTAAATTTTGCCGACACACATCATGTGACATATCGTTGGAAAGGCCTATGACTGCTTAATCATTTTATGCACTTCCGGTACTCCGCCCACCCCTTTGACCCCGGGGGGCACTTTACTAAATTTTTCCGACACCCGTCATATGACATATCATTGGAAAGGCCTGTGACCGCTTAATCATTTTATGCATTTCTGGTACTCTGCCCGTCATGTGACATCAATGTAAAAGTCTGTGAGCGCTTAATCATTTTATGCACTTCCGGTACTCCAGCCACCACTTTGCCCGCCCGTGGGGGCGCTTTACTAAATTTTTCTGACACCCGTCATGTGACATATCATTGGAAAGGATTGTGACCGCTTATTCATGTATGCACCTTCGGTGACCCACTTGCCCTCCCTCGCGGGAGGGCCTTTGCCTCGAAATTCTCCCCCAATCGAAACGCATGCTTTTCGACAGACAACTCTTTATACACGGTTCCAACAACAATTGCTTTCATAAAGTAAACATGCCATACAATAAACTTAAATTATTGATGCAGGTTTTTATTCTTGGGGCCCATTTTGTGAAGGTAAAAGTTGTTTTTGTGAAAAATAACATTTTGTAATGAAAGGTAAAATCCAGTTACTCAAATTCTTACTAAGCATTTATTGACAAAAACTTCTTTAAATCCTCTTGCTAAAGATTTTTGTTTTTCGTGACCTGGTTTTATTTAGAAACTAAACATTTTAAAATGGTTTTTATGAAAAAGAATTTTACGAAGGGGCTTATTTTACTAAAACGAATTTTGTGAAGATGCCTGTTTTATTAAGTTCATTTTTGTGAAGGGGCCCATTTTATTAAATTTATTTATGTGAAGGGGCCCATTTTATTAGATTTATTTATGTGAAGGGGCCCATTTTATTAAATTTATTTTTGTGATGGGGCCTATTTTAATAAATAGATTTTTGTGAAACGGCCTTATATAGGCCCCAAATTTTGCCTGGATCAACTCCTGATAATGTTACAGAAACCAGGTTTGAAATGATACTCAGTAAAAAAACTACAACATTTTTGAGGTCGATATAATTATAAAAAAAATTGCAGTTGGAAAACTGCGGTAATTTGGCCAATTCCACTACAGAATTTTTGCGGTCAATAGAACTGCGAAATTACAACAGAATTTTTAATATTGATATAACTATAAAATTTCTGTAGATTTTTTGTGGTTAATACAACAGCGAAATTACTGCAGTTAATAAACTGCAGAAATTTTGTGGTTGTATTGACCGCAAAAAAACTGTAGTGGAATTGGCCAAATCACCGCAGTTTACCAACTAACGGTTTTTTTGTAGAATTTCTACAGTTCATTTTTAGCTGGGTAGGATAAAAAAACATACAGCAGGCATAAAATACAACCTGAAAACTATAACTTTAGCCAAACTATATAAGAAAGAACCTTTAAAGATTAATTTTAAAAATAGTAGAATAATTTGATTTAATGTTGCTTTTATTATATCACACAAAGTTTTAATTATTTTTTTTTTGTCTCTTGGACTGCTTCTTTAGCTGATCTCAAATGATAAATTCCGGCTTATCGTTGTTTATTATAAGAAGAAGCAGTAATTTTCCACAGACTGAAATGGGAATTTTAATTGCATCTAACGTGTAATAAAAAGATTACTAAATACTTACGCTTTATTCAGCAAAATTGTATTTATATTAGTATTCTTATAATAAAAAACAGAGCAGAAATATTTTATTTTAATTTTAACTGCATAGAAATGCATGGATTACGTAACCGTCTACGTAGACGCCTATGAATTACGCCTACGTAATTCATGCATTTCTACAGGGTTCGTACGGGTGCTTGAATATCCCGACCAAGAAATTCTTCGGTACCAGTACCCAGCTAAAAATGAACTGCAGTGAAACTTTAAAAAAAATGTAGTTGGAAGACTGCGGTGATTTGGCACAAATCCCTGCAGTGTTTTTGAAGTCGACATAACTATAAATTAACCGCAGTAAATGTGTAGTTGATAACTACACACTCACCGCAGTCAATTTATAGTTATGTCGACTTCAAAAGAACTGCAGGGATTTGTGCCAAATCACCGCAGTCTCCCAACTACATTTTTTTTGCAGTTTGACTGTAGCCTTTTAAAAATTTATTAGAAAATATGGGGAGAAATGCCGGATGTGCATAACATAAATAAGTCGTATTAGGCCTTTCCAACAAAATGCCACATGATGGGTGACTCCAAAATTTAGAAAAAGTGCCCCGTTGGGGGGGGGGGGGGCAAAGTGGGGGGAGGGAAACCGGATGTGCATAACACGAATAAGTGGTATTAGGCCTGTATATGTTACATGATGGGTGACGGCAAAATTTAGAAAAGTGCCCCCCTTAGGGGGGGTGGGCAAAGTGGGGTGAGGGAAGTTGGATGTGCATAACATGAATAAGTGGTATTAGGCCTTTCCAACAATATGTCACATGATGGGTGACTGCAAAATTTAGAAAAGTGCCCCCCTTGGGGGGGGAAGTGTGGGGAGGAAAGCCAAATGTGCATAACTTGAATAAGTAGCCATTGGCCTTTCCAGCAATGGGTCACACGAGGGGTGTCGGCAAAATTTAGAAAAGTGACCCCTTAGGGGGGAGCAAAGTGTGGGGGGGGGGAGAACCGGATGTGCATAACATGAATAAGTGGTATTAGGCCTTACCAACAATATGTCACATGATGGGTGACTGCAAACTTTAGAAAAGTGCCCCCCTTGGGGGGGCAAAGTGGGATGAGGGAAGCCGGATGTGCATAACATGAATAAGTGGTATTAGGCCTTTCCAACAAAATGTCACATGATGGGTGACTTCAAAATTTAGAAAAGTGCCCCCTTGGGGGGGGCAAAGTGGGGTGAGGGAAGCCGGATGTGCATAACATGAATAAGTGGTATTAGACCTTTCCAACAATATGTCACATAATGGGTGACTGCAAAATTTAGAAAAGTGCCCCCCTTGAGGGGGGCAAAGTGGGGGGAGGGAAACCGGATATGCATAACATGAATAAGTGGTATTAGGCCTTTCCAACAATATGTCACATGATGGGTGACTGCAAACTTTAGAAAAGTGCCACCCTTGGGGGGGGCAAAGTGGGGTGAGGGAAGCCGGATGTGCATAACATGAATAAGTGGTATTAGACCTTTCCAACAATATGTCACATAATGGGTGACTGCAAAATTTAGAAAAGTGCCCCCCTTGAGGGGGTGGGCAAAGTGGGGTAAGGGAAGCCGGATGTGCATAACATGAATAAGTGGTATTAGGCCTTTCCAACAATATGTCACATGATGGGTGACTTCAAAATTTAGAAAAGTGCCCCCCTTGAGGGGGCAAAGTGGGGGGAGGGAAACCGGATATGCATAACATGAATAAGTGGTATTAGGCCTTTCCAACAATATGTCACATGATGGGTGACTGCAAACTTTGGAAAAGTGCCCCCCTTGGGGGGGCAAATTGGGGTGAGGGAAGCCGGATGTGCATAACATGAGTAAGTGGTATTAGACCTTTCCAACAATATGTCACATGATGGGTGACTGCAAAATTTAGAAAAGTGCCCCCTAGGGGGGGGGGGAAACCGGATGTGCACAACATGAATAAGTGCTCACAGGGCTTTCCAACAGTATGTCACAAGGCATGATGGCAAAATTTAGAAAAGTTCCCCCTTGGAGGGGGGGGGCAAAGCGGGTGAGGAAAGCCGGATGTGCATAACATAAATAAGTGGTTATGGGGCCTTTCTAACAAGTTACATGAGGGATGTCGGCAAAATTTTGAAAAGTGGGGGGTTGCACCACCTGGAATACATCCTCACTCCTCTATGAAATTTTTATATATTATAAATGACATTTATCGGAGGGCTCTGTAAAAAAATCCAATCTAAAAGGATGAAAATATTAAAAAAGTTAAAAAAGTAAGAGAAATAATGAAATTCTTCGATCGGCCGTGGTGAAAATCTGTGAAATTCATCCATCGACAATATGAAAAAAATCGCACGAGTTTTGCAAATCAATCGCAAGGAAGCTAACGCACATTTCCCCGATCAGTAGAAATAAAATATTGCAAAACTCGAGAATTGGTACCGTGAAAAAAATTGCAAAAATCATTACTCATTCAATGAAAATATTTATGAAATTCCCCAGTCCATTATTGAAAAGCCCCACCAGTGGCCGAGAGGTTCTGCTCTCGAAGCTGGTAGACGGGAGGTGCTGTGTTCGATCCCAATAGCGCCCGTCGGCCTAATCTTTCAGAGTTTTCTTTGGACCTTGGTTTTCCAAGCATAAATACGGGTTAGGTTCCCTTAGAAAGACCACCCACGGAGAGCACTCCCCCCCGTTAGGGCCTATATCCCTCGTGCTGATAACTGGTCATCATAAACGCAACCAACAACCATTATTGAAAAAAAACAAAAACAAAAAAAAACAGAACAATTCTTCAGTCGGCTGCTTTAAAATATTGTGAAACTTGTCAACCTGTTGCAGAAATCAATCGTGAAATTCATCAATCGAGACAAAACTCACAAGATTCTTCAGTTGGTGGCATTAAAAAATGTGAAATTTGTCGACCGATTGCAGCTGAAAAACTGCTAAATAAGTCACATTAACTGATAATTGAAAAATAGTTATTGCATATAATAATATTTAAAAAAAGGAATGCATAATAACATTAAATGGGGGGAAAATCGCAAAATTCAATCTGTCACAGGAAAACATTGCAAAATTTTATTGATAAAAAATAGAGCTGTACTGAGTACTCGGTAAATACTGAGTATTCGGCATACTCGGCGAAATTTTGGCCGAGTACTCGGCCAATATCGAGTAGTTGTAAGAATTTCAAACTGATCAGTAAAAAGTTATTCGAATATCAATGTATAATATATGTAATAATTCATAAAACTATTTACTCAGTATTTAACAATATGTGTACAAAATATAGAAAAAGTTAAGCAAAAACCCCTCATAAAATAATTCAAGATTAAAATTTAGTTTCACACATACAAATAAAAGTAAGTTTTTCTTATTACACAACTACTCGGTATTCGGTCGAGTAGTCAGTGGCCGAGTACTCGGTACTCGGCCAAAGTACTACTCGGTACACCACTAATAAAAAAGGAGTCTAAGAAAACCAATTCAAATTATTTTTTGTGAACAAGGTACACGAATGCAAGAAAAAAATTTAGGTGCCAATGGGCAGTCTCTCACCACTAAATTTTATTTGTTATTTTTTGTCTAATATTTCACCTAAATTTTTTGTAAGAATTTAAGTGAAGAGAACTAATAAAATTTAGTGGTGAGAAACTGCCTGCTGGCGCCTAGATTTTTATACTTCTGTTCTGCGAGTGCCCTTTTTTAAAAATTCGCACACAGCAGTCCTTTTTTCTAGAATCATCACTATCCTAGTGTTGATTCTAGATAAAAAGGGCCACTGGGCGGAAATGTTTAAAAAACAGCACACTTGTACCTTGTCGCTTGCAGGGAAAATCTGAAAAAGTGGTCTGAAAGTCGAAATTCATTCATCGACCATATGATAAAAATCCCACGAGTTTCACAAATCAGTATCAAGAAAAAACTACATTTTACCAGTGGGTAGAAATATAATATTGCAAAATTTGTCAATCAGTTGCATGAAAAAAAAAACTGAAAATAGTCATTAAGTCGTCAGAAAATTTGGTGAAATTTGCCAGTTGATTGTTGGACAAAAAAGAGAAATCCTTTAGTTGGGGATTTTGATCAAAAATTTACCTTAACACTTTGGCTGCCCCCATTTTTCAAAATCTGTTCCCAGGCACCGAATGCGTGACTTAGAGATCTGCACGGGCAGTCCCGTGGCCCCAGAGTTGATTTCAGGGGGTGGACGGAGGGGCTCTCATTGCTTTGGAAGGAATGTGTGTGTCCCCTCCCCGGACCACCCCCTGAAATCAACTCTGGGGCCACGGGTCTGCCCATGCAGATCTCTTAAGCCACGCATTCGGTGCCTGGGAACAGATTTTGAAAAATGGGCGGCAGCCAAAGTGTTAACGTAAATTTAAGGATATTGTCATTGGTTTAACATTAGCTTGTGAGTATTGTAACATGATAGTGTACTAAGCTCATTGAATATCCTCCTATGCAAAAAAAAAAAAAAAAAAAAAAAAAAAAAAAAACATTTAAAAGAAAAATTAAGGATATTGTCATTGGTTTAACATTAGCTTGTGAGTATTATAACATGACAGTGTACTAAGCTCATTCAATATCCTCCTATGCACGAAAAACATTTAAAATAATTAAGGATATTTTCAGTGGTTTAACATTAGCTTGTGTGTATTGTAACATGACGGTGTACTAAGCTCACACAAATCAGTATCAAGAAAAAACTAAATTTTACCAGTGGGTAGAAATATAATATTGCAAAATTTGTCAATCAGTTGCATGAAAAAAAACTGAAAATAGTCATTAAGTCATCAGAAAAATTCGTGAAATTTGCCAGTTGATTGTTGGACAAAAAAGAGAAATTCTTTAGTCGGGGATTTTGATCAAAAATTTACCTTAACACTTTGGCTGCCGCCCATTTTTCAAAATCTGTTCCCAGGCACCGAATGCGTGACTTAGAGATCTGCACGGGCAGACCCGTGGCCCCAGAGTTGATTTCAGGGGGTGGCCCGGAGGGGGGGGGGGGGAAGGGGGCTCTCATTGCTCTAGAAGGAATGTCCCCCACCCCGGACCACCCCCTGAAATCAACTCTGGGGCCACGGGTCTGCCCGTGCAGATCTCTAAGTCACGCATTCGGTGCCTGGGAACAGATTTTGAAAAAAGGGCAGCAGCCAAAGTGTTAACGTAAATTTAAGGGTATTGTCATTTGTTTAACATTAGCTTGTGAGTATTGTAACATGACAGTGTACTAAGCTCATTCAATGTCCTCCTATGCAAAAAAAAAAAAAAAAAAAAACATTTAAAATAATTAAGGATATTTTCAGTGGTTTAACATTAGCTTGTGTGTATTGTAACATGACAGTGTACTAAGCTCATTCAATATCCTTCTTAATAAATGAAAAAATCATTTAAAAAATTTAAACGCATATGAAAACCCTGTCATGTGGAAAAAAAAAACAATTCTTCGATCGCTTGCAGGAAAAATCTGAAAAAGTGCTCTGAAAGTCTAAATTCATTCATCGACCATATGATAAAAATCCCACGAGTTTCACAAATCAGTATCAAGAAAAAATTAAATTTTACCAGTGGGTAGAAATATAATATTGCAAAAATTGTCAATCAGTTGCATGAAAAAAAACTGAAAATAGTCATTAAGTCATCAGAAAAATTTGTGAAATTTGCCAGTTGATTGTTGGACAAAAAAGAGAAATCCTTTAGTTGGGATTTTGATCAAAATTTTACCTTAACACTTTGGCTGCCGCCCATTTTTCAAAATCTGTTCCCAGGCACCGAATGCGTGACTTAGAGATCTGCACGGGTAGACCCGTGGCCCCAGAGTCGATTTCAGGGGATGGGCGGGGGGGGGGCTCTCATTGCTCTGGAAGGAATGTCCCCCCCCCCCCGGACCACCCCCTGAAATCAACTCTGGGGCCACGGGTCTGCCCGTGCAGATCTCTAAGTCACGCATTCGGTGCCTGGGAACAGATTTTTAAAAATGGGCGGCAGCCAAAGTGTTAATGTAATTTAAGGATATTGTCATTTGTTTAACATTAGCTTGTGAGTATTGTAACATGACAGTGTACTAAGCTCATTCAATGTCCTCCTATGCACAAAAAAAACATTTAAAATAAATAAGGATATTTTCAGTGGTTTAACATTAGCTTGTGTGTATTGTAACATGACGGTGTACCAAGCTCATTCAATATCCTTCTTAATAAATGAAAAAATCATTTAAAAAATTTAAACGCATATGAAAACGCTGTCATGTGGAAAAAAAAAAATTCTTCGATCGCTTGCAGGGAAAATCTGAAAAAGTGCTCTGAAAGTCTAAATTCATTCATCGACCATATGATAAAAATCCCACGAGTTTCACAAATCAGTATCAAGAAAAAACTAAATTTTAACAGTGGGTAGAAATATAATATTGCAAAATATTGCCTTTATTATTTGATTCTGAGAAGTGTCATAATTGACGAAAAAAACTAATTTGGCCCTATTACCATTCAGAAGTGTAAATTTTCTTTTTAAAATAACACAATTCATATGATAGTAAAAAAAGATTGCTTCATTTAAAAAATTTAATATTTTACATAATTAGTGAGTATGTACTCATTAAATAAAAATTATTATTAACACTATGTTATGTTATTAACACAATGTGTCTAACCGCTTTGTATTACATAAAACTGTTTCATTCCTAAAAAGAAAATAAGTTACTTACCTGTGAAATGTTATGCACTTATTGTAGGTATCCTAGGCAGGCATCAATTTATAATTTGAAGTTCAGTATTGATTTTTTGTCTAACTGAACATCAAAACATACTTTAATACAAAGCACAGATAAGTATCTGTGTAAGATCTTGGTAAGATATATAAAAATTCTGAAACTTTTAATCTAAAAGAACATACTGATTGAAGCAAGTGTAAATCTGAAATAAAACATTGTTAATTACTATAAATAGATAAGTGCACTAAATCAAGTAAAATCGAACTATCTGGATAACTATCTGGATTGTCAGAAACAAAATTTTATCAAATGTTTTGGATGACATTTGAATTTAATTAATCCTGTTAATATGAAATGGACCTAATTTTTTTTTTCGCATGCATTAACCGTTAATAGTACAATCTCATCTAGATTTGAAATACTAACGATGATTGTACAAAAATTGCGACGGTTTATAAATCGTTATCACTTTATTCAAATTAACTCAATCGTGTGGATCTGAAATTAATTTCTTTCGATTGAGAATGTAAAAATGCCCATACAGCCACTTTATTTCAATAAACAGTGGTGATATTTTTCGCCAAACTGCAAAATAAATGAACTTCTTTTAGCAAATCAACGTGGTACTCCGCGCCGATTTTCATAAACAAGCCGGCGTTTCCGTGAGTTGAGGTGTTTCTTTAATGCTTCTCCTGCAGTTGCAACGAAACCATGGGGTTAGACATTCAGCTGTAAGGGGTTGAAAAATAAATCATATGTCCAAATGAGAAATTTAAATAAAATAAAGGAAGAAAATTATACTATTTTTTTGTTGTTCTTCTTTGTTTTTATGAGGTAAAAGTGGAAAACTGGAAGTTATATGTATGTCCGATATGGAAGAAAGACAATTTATGCAATATGCAATGAGTAAACCCACCTGTGTTTCTAATTTCTAATCATGGGCGACATATAAAAGAATGGTTGGGCCACTGTCCCTCTCGATTTTGAAATTTATCTAATTAAATTTCCTTTTTCTTCGATTTTGAAAAACATAGTAAATTTTTTTCGAGTAATTTAAAATAAAAGAGGAACTAAAAACTAGTTATGAAGATAGTGGGGCAGTGAGCAAGGGAGACCTATTGCCCCTACTTTGATTTTAAAATTTAATTAATAAGAATTTCTTTTCTTCTGTTTTCAAAAACATTATGTAAATATTTTGAGTAACTTAAAATGAAAATAAATAAGAAATTTTCAGTTAAGGGGTGTTGGTGGTGTTGTTGGTGGTGGTGTGAGTGTGTGTGTGTGTGGGGGGGAGACTCATTGCCCCTTCCTGGATTTTGAAATTTAATTAGCAATTTTTTTCTCCAATTTACAAAAACATAGTAAAATTTATTCTTTTCGAATAACTTAAAATAAAGGAACTAAGAACTTTCTGTTAGGGGAAGGGGGCATATGTGAGTCATTGCCCCTCCCTCGATTTTAAATTGTAACTATTTTTTTTCTCTGATTTTTGAAAAACATAGTGAAATTTGATCTTTTCTCTTATCTTAAAATAAAAGAATAACTAAGAATTTTCTCTTATGGGAACGAAGTTAGAAGAGAGCTATTGCCCCTCCCTAAATTTAAAAATTTAATTAATTAAATATTCATTTTCTTTTGTTTTCAAAAACATAGTAAAGTTTATACTTTTCGAGTAACTCTGAATAGAAAAATGAGAAATTTTACATTAAGAGGGGGGGGGGGGGGGTTGAGAGGTTCATTGCCCTCCCCTCCCTGGATTTTAAAATGTAACTAATAAAAAAAATTTTCCACTTTTGAAAAGTAGTAAAATTTATTCTTTTCGACTAACTAAAAATAAAGAAACTAAGAATTTCCTGTTAGGGGAAGGGGCATAGCTGAGCGATTGCCCCTCCCTTGAATTTAAATGTTAACTATTTTCTTCGCTTTTGAAAAACATAATGAATTTTTTTTTAATTATCTTAGAATAAAAGAGGAATTAAGAATTTTCAGTTAGGGATAGGGTAGGGGGTAGGAGAAACCTATTGCCCCTTCCTGGATTTCAAAAGTTAATTAATTAAAATTTCCTTTTCTTCTATTTCAAAAACATAGTAAAATGTATACTTTTCGAGTAATTTACAATAAAAAAAAATGAAGAAATTTCTCATTTCCCGCCCCCCCCCCCCCCCCTGGCTTTTGAAATTTAATTAATATTTTTTTTCTCAGATTTTGAAAAAAAAAAATAGCAAAATTTATTCGTTTAGAGTAAGTTAAAAAAAAAACTAAGAATTTTCCGTTGTGGGCAGGGGCACAGGTGGGTTGATGCCACTGCCCCTCCCTCGATTTTAAAATTTAACTATTTTTTTTTCTCTGATTTTGAAAATTATAGTGAAATTTAATTTTTTTTATCTTAGCTTAAAATGAAAGAGGAACTAAAAATTTTGCGTTAGGTAGGAATGTGACTTTCAATTAAGTCCTTAAAAGTCTTGGAAAGAGTATTAATTATCATTAGTATATAAAAAGTGTGTTTCATAACATGCAACTCTCACAAAATCAAAACAATTTTAAACACTTTAGAAAATTCGGGATATATCACACAATCATACAGCATTGTGTATTGCAAAAGTATCTTACAGTAACTGCTGTTATACTGTAGTTACTATTATAATAATCATACTTGCAAAATTAAGACCTGTAAAGTTCTTCAGAAACTGCAGTCAGACTGCAGATACATCACCGAAAATTTTTGTGAATTAATTGCTATAAAATCACTTGAAATTCACTGCCGTTTTACTGTAGACATAAAGTCTTACTATTTTTTAAATTTTGGGTTGAAAAAATACTTGTCAATAACTGGAAAATAACTGAAGTTTTTTTACTGTTGATATTGCACTACAAAAAAACTACAGTTGACCGTAGAAAAACTTGAAAAATACATCATTTCTGTAAAAAAACTACAGTTCATTTTTAGCTGGGTATTTTTTTACGGAAAACCCATCTTGAAACAAGGCGAAATTCCGTCCGCTTAAACTAAATTTATTTTTCTATAAAAAAATTCTGATTATTGGCCTTGAAAATAACGGTACCCGTATGAACCCTGTTCTATGCAGTTAAAATTGACAAAAAAATTCTGCTCTATTTTTTAATATCAGAATACTAATTTAAATACAACTTTGCTGAATAAAGCGCAAGTATTAAGTAACCCTTTTATTACACATAAGCATTATTTATTTATATATATATTTTAAATATTTCAAGTAATTAAGTAGAATCATTAACGTGAATAACTAACAAGTAAAAATTAAATGTAAAAAAATCAAAAAACCCGACTTCGTAAAAAGCGAACTAATTTAATTATTTCTCATCAATGTGAAACTATTTTTATATTACTTACCTATTTTTTTATTTACTTGTATTGAAGACTTTTAAGTTGAATTTAATTGTTAGTTACTATCTATAAACACTGTTTTGATGCAGCCAATAGATGTCTATGAAGGTTAGAGTTGCAGTAAAGCTAGAGATCCTACCTACACAACTTCCAGGTTGTGTAGTATTTAAATGGAGCTTTTGACTGTAAAATAGACAATGAAACATCGTGTTCATTTTGAATGACCTATCCAATGATACGTCACTCAATATGGTGCGAAAAGTTTTTTTCGTCTCTACCGCAATCTTGTATTTTATGGCCGCCATTTTGAATTTATATAAACAACACCTAGCGTATAACCATCGGACTGTTAAGACGAATCAGTAGGGACCTCATTCATTAAAATCCATCCAACCGTTGAGATGTTTCGAGGATATAAAGAAATCCACATACCCTGATACCCGTGACACACATAACCCTTCTTGGCAGTCGGGTAAAAAGAATTATGCATCCACAAAGCCGAATAAAAAACGGGTTATTGAGAATAATAAAGTTTATTTTGTTACTAATAATATATATTTAATTTTTTTTATTCCTTATTATAATACAGCGTAATAAATGTTAATTCTTAAATAATCAAAATGTACTTTAATTTTTATAAGAATGTTTTTCAATAAAGAAAAGTGATCGCAAGTTTAAAAAAAATAACGCAAAAGGAATCATAATAATATATAATTTTGATTTTTATTATAATATAGACATAAATGTTAGTTTGAATATTAATTTTTCAATAATATGAAACTTAAAGAATGTATTTATTTCTGATATCATAAACCCTGCTTATATGAAGGTGATAAAATGAACGAATTTCGTAGAAATATAACTAAGATAATGTTTTAAAAATTTCTCAAAACAAAAATGTTTCACAGCTAATATTTTTTTAAATAAGCATAATTGTGCGAAAGAGTTCTCTCAGGAAATATATTATTGGATAAAATTGATGAAATAGGATTTTTTAAGCAATTATATACTAAGTTTTCCGATGACTGAATGAAGTTTAATGACAATGAAAAAACAGAAAATCCTTTAACTGAGTCCGTTCATCAGCAGCTATCGCTCAAGACATGTTAACTCAAATTCACGAAATTCCGCAATGCGACAATTTTTTAAGCTAATCAATGTTCTCAGCAAAACTCTTTATGAGCGTATGAAAAAATACGATGAAAGTCGTCGTCAACATTGCCGCGATAAATACCGGAACAAATTCATTTGTAAATTAAAACTAGGCTTACGGAAAAATAGAACACTCTAAATTAGGATGAATCTTGATACGAGAAATCTAAGATACCAGGCTTAGAAATCAACCAAATGGTGTAGAAGTTTTGGTTACAGTTTAGTGTTAACAGTTTAGTGACATTTTCGTTAGCATGCCATCTATCTAAATTTTAAAGCAAAATCATGTCACTTAGTAATGCTGAAATCATACTGATGGTGACAACGCCTAATCCACAAATTGTGCTTTTGCTCGATTTATTCTTAATTTCTAAAAAATCTCCCATTTCATTTTTTACGTTGTCGAATAGAAAAAAATTCTCTCAAATGAAATTGTTTGGAAATCGTATCTCATGTTTCTGATTTTTAATGGATTTTACAGTATTTTTCAGGCATGGATATTTAAAAATTTGTGTGCAACCAAATTACGATAGATGAATCCGTTTGCACGTAACGCAGTATTATATAAAAAAAGACATGTCCATGAGTAACGCTGGCATCATATTTATGGTAACCATGACCTTACTAATAAATTTTGCTTTTACTGCAATTTGTTTAACCTCTAAACATCGCACATTATGTTTTTCCAAAGTCGAATGAAAAAAAAAAAGTACTTTCAATGATATTTGTTTGAAAAGTGTACTTCAGTATACTGATTTTATATTATTTTAAAGTAATTTTTAAGCATAAATATTTTATAAATATGCTTGCAACCCAATTACAAAAGATGAATCCGATTGCTCTTATAATTTAAATAATTTCAGAATTTTTTCTTCTTGCAATTTTCCATAGCTAAATCGGCAAACGAAATTAAAATTTACAAAAGAATAAATAAATAAAACAAATTAAATCGAATATTTTTATTCAAAACTTCAGATTAATAAATGTCGCTATAATTCGTAAAAAAAAAAAAAAAAAAAAAAAAAAAAAAAAAAAAAAAAAAAAAAAAAAAAGATTACAATTAACAGGTTGTTAATACTAAAGTAGCAAAAATGATTTTTGATTTACGTTTTGGGCATTCTAAAATTTAAAAAAAAAAAAAAAATCGTAAATGTAAAAATCTTTTAGTGTTTTAAATTAAAAGCATTTTTTTTCTTCTGCGCTGTGATCGGGCAGTATATGGCCATCTTTAACCACGAATATTCCAGGGTGGATTGCCTGATTATTTTTAAGCGGAAACTTTCATTCATGAAAACTAAATCAAGAGCGACTGACCTGAAAATGAAATCATATTCCATAAACTTTCAGTCCTGATGTCTAATCTGGAAACTTTCTTTTAAAAGTCCCAAAGTTTTAACCCAACTCTTAGAAACATCTGCTAAATTTCATTTTCTATTTAATATAAATCTTAGAAAATTCGCATTTTATGTAATTGTAATAATATAAATCACGGAATGCTGTCATTGCATTTAAGGTATTGAAACATTTAGTTAAATGGGATAATTAATTACATAGCATGCCAACAAAATAAAAAATAAACATAGCAACCGTTTGTATTTCATAAAAATACATCATTTTGACGTAATTACAGTAAAGTATTTCAGCTTTTAAAATCAGAATGCTTGTGACAGAAAAATACGATTTCCCTGACATTACGGAGAAAAATGCAATAAATACACCCAGATGACTTTGTATTTATTGAAATTTTAGTTCGCGTGGCTTAAAAATAAAGCCTTCACTTTATGGATGATAATAATAAGAAATAATTTCAGAAGATCAAGAGATTACCCACAGAATAAAACATTATTAGAAAGTGATGTCATACCTAGCAAACGATTTTTATTTTATTATTATCTTTTTCCTAAATTGATTTCTTGATATTGAAACGACTTCATTAAAATAGATTTTTTGACTTCAGAAACATTGAACTAAGGTACTACGTCACTTTAACACATGTTAGTTAAAGTTTTTACATACATAAATGAAAAATGAGCATTTTCTTCTTTGAATGACGTCAATTTCAAAAACAGCAAAAATACAGTGAGACAATCTAATTTTTATTTGCTTATAAAACAAAGTACTCGAGTTATCATTTTTTTAATGACTGAGTAGTTTTTTAGATGTGTGGCAACAGGAAACAAACGATTGAATTAGAAAATTAAAACAGGAGATATTTCTATAATGTTAAATTATGGAAGGTAGTAGAAGAAAGGAATAAATAGTGGTCTGATGATTTTTAAAATCAGAATGCTTGTGACAGAAAAATACGATTTCCCTGTCATTAAGAAGAAAATGCAATAAATACACCCAAATGACTTTGTATTTACTGAAATTTTAGTTCGCGTGGCTTAAAAATAAAGCCTTCACTTTATGGATGATAATAATAAGAAATAATTTCAGAAGATCAAGAGATTACCCACAGAATAAAACATTATTAGAAAGTGATGTCATACTTAGCAAACGATTTTTCTTTTATTATTATCTTTTTCCTAAATTGATTTCTTGAGATTGAAACGACTTCATTAAAATAGATTTTTTGACTTCAGAAACATTCCACTAAGGTACTACGTAACTTTAACACATGTTAGTTAAAGTTTTTACATACATAAATGAAAAATGGGCATTTTCTTCTTTGAATGACGTCAATTTCAAAAACAGCAAAAATACAGTGAGACAATCTAATTTTTATTTGCTTATAAAACAAAGTACTCGAGTTATCATTTTTTTAATGACTGAGTAGTTTTTAGATGTGTGGCAACAGGAAAGAAATGATTGAATTAGAAAATTAAAACAGGAGATATTTCTATAATGTTAAATTATGGAAGGTGGTAGAAGAAAGGAATATATAGTGGCCTGATGATTTTTTAAAGTAGACAGCTACCTATTCTATGTTCTAAAGCGTATGTACGTCAAGTTTCGTGCAAATCGGTCAAAAATTGAAGATTTGTATAAAGGACATACACTCAGAGAACGACTTTTATATATATACAGTGGCGGTCAAAAGTTTCCGGCCAGTTAGTTTCTTTGATTTGTTTGCCAGAATGTTTCAGCGAAGAAGTAGCGTAATTGGTCCAAAAGTTAGGATCAGGCAAATGATCTCTGACCATGTGATCTTTTTGATTGGCTACTGAAGACACTCCATGCGAAGGGGAGTAATTCAAAATTCGCGTGTGCAAAAGTTTCGGGCCATTCGTCATTCGTTAGTTTTTGTTATTCTTCAAAGTGATTTTTGGCAATGTTTATTAATTAATACACTTGAATAACGTAGTTGAAGTTAAAAAATAAAAAGTTCAACAATTATTGTTCGTAAACAAGTGATTTAATTTTCGCTACAGGGCCAATCATCTCGTGAATTGCGAAAAAGTTATCGATCGGAAAATCTATTGTGAATGATGTTTTAAAAAATATATAAAGATGTCCATGAACTTCAGGACTTGCCATGGTCCGGGAGACCCCGGAAAACGACTATTCGTGTGAGCAGATTTATTAGGAGAAAAAGAGTTGATGACTCGCATAAAAATGACGCTGCAATATCCTGCGATTTATGGAATGAAGATACAGCTGAAATAAGTCGATCTACCGCGTTAAGACGCTTACGTGACGTAAGACTTTATGGTAGAGCCGGTGTTAAAAACCGTTCATAAGTAAAAAAATCAGAGGGTCCGACTGGCGTTTGCCAAGGAACACAAAGGTACGTACAAGTGAAATCTAGAAAAAAGTACTATTTTCCGATGAATCAAAGTCCAACCTTTCTGGGAGTGATGGCCAGACAATACGTCTAATGACCTAAAAACAAAAGATATGATTCGAGATAGGTTATTCCTAGAATGCAGCATGGCGGACGATACGTTATGCTGTGGGGAGCATTTTCCGGAAAAGGTATCTTTCCGTTAGTTGACTTCCGCAGCAAGATAAATTCTGAAATGTATAAGGATATATTGCAAGGTCATTTCCTGCCTTATTGGAAGAAAAGTTTTGGCCGCAACTATTTGTTTCAGCGTGATAATGACCCAGAGAATGCATGCAAGCTCGTGAAGAAGTGGCTTTCTTACAAGAAAAATCCGCTTTTGAAATGGCCAGCGCAATCACCGGATCTGAATGCAATTGAAAATCTTCGGAACGTAGTTGACAAACGCGTGCGGAATTATAAATATTCAAATTCAGCAGAATTTCCCCAAAAATTGCAATTGGAAAAGTGGAAAAAAATTACCATAGAAGATCTTCAACTACTCATTGGATCGATAGCATGTCCCTGCGCCGCCGTACGTATTGCTAAAGATATGCCGGCAAAATACTAATTGCAAATGCTATTTATCCCTGTTATTTTCTGTTATAACACCATTTTTTCCACACTCGCCAAGTTGGCCGGAAACTTTTGAGAACATGCGTTTTCATTTGCAATTAATTTTATCAATTAAATTTATTGATATTTATTTGTTATTCCATAAATAAGTCACTAACTATTAAGTCTCACTTTGAGATTCCTCTTCATATGGGTATACTTACAAATTAACGAAAAATTTTATGCTAGCCGGAAACTTTTGACCGCCACTGTAAATTGTAGATTTTGAGTATTGGAGTATTTAAAAAAAATAATATTGAGAGATTAATGTAACGAAGCATATTAGCGTTGTAGCATTTTAGTATTGAAATATGCATATATATTACAGTATTCATAGTATTGATGTAGTGTAATATTGTAGCATTGCAATATTAAAGTATTATAGTATTGAATTATTAAAGATTTTTACTATTAAAATATTGCCATCAAGTAGAATTGAAATATCGAAGTACAATAGTATTAAAGTACTTTATTATTAAGTATTTTAATTTTGAAGTGTTGTAGTATTGTAGTATAAGAGTATAATAGTACTACAACTACAGCTCATTCCGCTGTTGCGCGTTTAGGAAAATGGCAAAGAAAAAAAATGATGTTGCACTTTGCCTCATCATCGCGTCGCCGCAGATTGGGACGTTTTGATGATCCAGGTGGACAAAATTCATTTTCCCGTTTATCTCAGAATTTGCAAAACTGCGTGTATTGGTACCGGGATATCTGTATTTTCGAGATCTATACGAGTTTTTTCGAAAAAATCAAAGGTTTCGATTAATTATGACCGTAAAGAAGACATTTGCACGGTTGGTTTGAGCACTTTGTGTTTTTAACATATGTCACAGGTTTGTTAATCAAATATTTTTTTTTTTTTTTGAATTTTGTTTTTTGTTTGAAAATAAACGATATTAAACTCGCTTAATCGATTTTTCCAAAGGTTCCAAAGGTAACTCGATTTTTCCAAAGTTTGTAATTCTGAGGATCCTTGATGTTGTTTACAAATTCCATCTTGAGTTTTAACATATTATTCAGCATTATTCAACAATAAGCAGTTTTTTTAAAATCAAAGTGACATTTTTCAAGTATTGAAAAAGTAAAAAACTCATCCAGATATCTGTAGATCATTAAGTTTTTTTTATTAATAAACAAGCATAATATTAATTTGCAGTGCATGTATGTATGTTTAGTTCAAATCTTGCTAGTCAAATTTAAACAACTTTGAATTATCCGATTGAACCGAAACAATTAAAACATGTGTAATTTGAATGACAATCCAATATTATTATAATTTAAATATCGTAGAAGTATGTTTAGAATACAGTGTCTACAGGGATTCACTAAAATTTTGATTAAAACTTGCAAGTTAATTTTAAACCAATGTTAATATTCTGCTTGATCTGAAACTTTGCTTAGGATATGTAGTTCTGATGACAATGCAATATTATTATAATTTATGGAACGCAGCAGTTACGCTTTTTATACAGACCCGCATAAAATACAGGGTGGTTATAATTAAACTTCCCCTATAAACATCACCCTACAGCGCAAACGGGAGAACGGAATGCAATGAAATTTAGTATTTAGACTATACACGAGATGCGTCCGCGGAATTTCGAGAAAAAAAATTAGTTCCAAAATGTCCACCTGATGTTTTGTTGATGTCCCTAATGCTTTTTCCATAAAAAGCATTAAATTTAACACAATAAACAGACAAAACAGCCGGTTTTACGTTTTATTACTCATAATTCTTGTTCTGGATATTTAATATTGTTTTTGTATTCCGTTTTGGTCGTTTATTGTGTTAAATTTAATGTTTTTTTTCGGAAAAAGTGCCATTTGGTGGCCATTTTGGAACTTTTTTTTTTCGAAATTCCGTGAGCGCATCTCGTGTATAGTCTATATACCAAATTTCATTGCATTCCGCTCACCCGTTTGCGCTGTAGGATGCTGTTTATAGGGGAAGTTTAATTATAACCACCGTGTATTAGTTCAAATCTTGCAAGACAATTTTAAAGCACTTTCAGTCATTTGATTGATCTGAAACTTTGCCTACAAATTAGAAGTAGAAATTATGCATTTTTTACAGGGCCACACAAAAGATCGCGGAAAAATTGTTGCTAAAAAGCAGAAATTTTAATTAAATTTCAACTAAATTACTGCAGGTTATTGAGATACACAATATCATTTTTTAAATTAAAAACAAAGTGCTTACTAGTTGTATTTCTCTTACAGGGACACAAAAAAAATTCCGATACATTACCGTTTATATCCAGAAATTTTATTTCAAATTAAATAAAACTTATGTAGCTTATTTATTCACTCAACAGCATTTTTTTAACCGAAAGTAATTTTGGTAGCATTTATATGTTTTACAGGGTATCACAAAACATTAAAGTTTTTTTTTTCGCAACAGTTTTCGCGATGGGAATTTTGTACAGGCGGCGCTGAAAGCGGTCTCAACTGGAGTACTGGAGTACTGGAGTTTGTACTGAAGCATTGTAGCGCATAGCCTCTTTTCAGTACCTAGACACCACGTTTAAGAATATAAATACAGTCGCTCGGCAGTTAAGAGGGTGAGAACGAGCTGTCGTGGGCCCCCTGTATTTTTATTTTAAGACTTTGTTGTTAAATAACTAAATATTTATGACTGTTTAAGAATTTTATTAGTAATGCATTAAAAAAACAGTAAAAACTAATTAAACTTCAACGAAATAATTTTGGCCACCTAGATCGTCAAAACGTCTCTGTGCCGCTTAGGAAAGCTTGGAACTGAGCATGCGCGCGTGCGTTTTCCGATTTGCAAAATGCAAAAAAAAAAAAAAAAAAAAAAAAAAAAAAGAAAGAAAGCTCTTCGAAAAGTTTTCAACTAATATCTCGGGTGATTAACAAAAAATGAAAACCTTGAACCTCAGGTGCATCAGGAACTGCCGTGGACTATTCTCAGCAAAACATTTTACACTTCTACGTGCAGATGATTTCGGTAGACATCACCAACATACAGACACAGAAACACATGTAAACACGCAGAGTGAAACATTCTTTTATTATTAAAGAGTATAGCGTTGAATTATTTTAATATTCTGGTATTGTAGTGCTGAGGTGTGGAAGTATTTTAGTACTGAAGTAGGGGATTGTTTTTGTACTGAAATATGGTAGTGTATTAGCACTGAAGTATGGAAGTGTTTTAATACTGAAGTATTGAAGTACCGATATAGTGTATTGTTACGGTGTTAAATTATGTTAAATTATTATGGTAGCGTCAAAATATTGATGTACTGATATGAAAAGTCATGTAGTATTGAATTACATTGTTTAGATTAGGTAATGTGTTGAAGTAGAAACATATTTTAGTATTGAAGTAATGTGGGTATTTATTATTTAAGTATTATAGGTATTTAGTATTGTATAACAGGTATTTTATATTGCAGTATTTATTTAGTCACTTCACCGGGGACAGGTATGGGAAAACAGTGCTTTTACCTCCCACCTATCTCGTGGCAAATGGTGAAGTGGTTAGTATAGTACTGGAGTATTGTTTTATTGAAGATTTTAAGTATTGTAATATAAATGTAATATAGATGTATTGTAATATAAAGTATTTTCGTATTTTGGTACCGAAGTATTGAAATATTTTTGTACTGAAATCTTGAACCTTAAAAGTGTTGTGGTATAGAAATATTGTAGCGTTCTAATATTGATATTATGAAGTATTAAAGTGTTTTATTTCTAAATTATTGAAGTTTTTTTCTGAAGTATTAAAGTATTGAAATATTTCAGTATTATTTTGGTAAAGTACAGTAGTATTGATGCATTGATATGTTCAAGTATTGAAGTTTGGTATATAATTTATTGTAGTATCGAAATATTTTACTATTGAATTATTGTAGTATTGTAATATTGATATAGTGTAAAATCGGTGTATTGTTTTTTTCTAGGTAGCTTTCTTTACAAAAAAGCTACCTATTGCAGCCGTTCGGAGGAAAGCGATTTCAAAAAATTTTGGTATATTTTCATCGATCATGACCCCCAGACCCCGAAACCACCCTCCGTTCAAAATTGATATATATATATATATATATATATATATATCTGACCTATGTCACACGGTAACTCCCGTAATTATGAACCGATTTCGATGTAATTCGGTTTGTACATAGTACATACCAATGTCTCGACCGAGTTCGTTGGCCAGCTTCATCCGCCGTTTTGTTTCAAAATGGCGGCCATTTAAAATTTAAAAAAAAAAATAAAACTTGAAATGTGGTACCAAAAAATTAAAAATGGAAAAATATTTTTTTCTTATATATTTGACCTTTATACAAATATTCCGGAACAGTTTTTGTTTCGTCTATATCTTAAAAAATGGCTGAGTTATAGCATTTTGAATTTCTAGCGAAGCTGACATTTTGAAACGCCCTGAATTTTGTCACGCGATAAAAGGCGTATTTATGAACCGATTTGGATGTAATTCGGTGTGTACATAGTACATACCAATCTCTCGACCGAGTTCGTTGTCCAGCTTCATCCGCCATTTTGTTTCAAAATGGCGGCCATTTAAATTTTTTTTTATTTAAAATTTGAAATGTGGTACCAAAAAATTAAAAATGGAAAAATATTTTTTTCTTATATATTTGACCTTTATACAAATATTCCGGAACAGTTTTTGTTTCGTCTATATCTTAAAAAATGGCTGAGTTATAGCATTTTGAATTTCTAGCGAAGCTGACATTTTGAAACGCCCTCAATTTTGTCACGCGATAAAAGGCGTATTTATGAACTGATTTGGATGTAATTCGGTGTGTACATAGTACATACCAATCTCTCGACCGAGTTCGTTGTCCAGCTTCATCCGCCATTTTGTTTCAAAATGGCGGCCATTTAAATTTTTTTTTATTTAAAATTTGAAATGTGGTACCAAAAAATTAAAAATGGAAAAATATTTTTTTCTTATGTATTTGACCTTTATACAAAGATTTCGGAGCAGTTTTTGTTTCGTCTATATCTTAAAAAATGGCTGAGTTATAGCATTTTGAATTTCTAGCGTGGCTGACATTTTGAAACGTCCTGAATTTTGTCACGCGATAAAAGGCGTATTTATGAACCGATTTGGATGTAACTTCGTTTATACATAGTACATACCAATGTCTCGACCGGGTTCGTTGGCCAGCTTCACCCGCCATCTTGTTTAAAAATGGCGGCCATTTAAATTTTTAAGAAAAATTTAAATTTGAAATGTGGTACCAAAAATTGAAAATTGAAAAAATATTTTCTTCTTATGTGTTTGACCTTGATAAAAAGATTCGGGAGCAGTTTTTGTTTCGTCTATATCTTAAGAAATGGCTGAGTTATAGCATTTTGAATTTCTAGCGTGGCTGACATTTTGAAACGTCCTGATTTTTCTCACGTAATAACAGGCGTATTTATGAACCGACATGGATGTACCTTGGTGTGTACATAGTACATACAAATATCTCGACCGAGTTCGTTGGCCAGCTTCATCCGCCATCTTGTTTCAAAATGGCGGCCATTTAAAAAAATAAAAAAATAAAAAAATTTAAATGAGATACCAAAAAATTGGAAAATGAAAAAGGTTTTTTTTGTATGTGTTTGACCTTAATACAAAGATTCCGGAATAGTTTTTCTTTCGTCTATATCTAAAAAAAAATGGCTGAGTAATAGCATTTTGAATTTCTCTTGTGGCTGACATTTTAAAACGACCTGATTTTTGTCACGCGATAACAGGCGTATTTATGAACCTATTTGGATGTAACTTGGTCTGTACATAGTACATACCAATGTCTCGACCGAGTTCGTTGGCCAGCTTCATTCGCCATCTTGTTTCAAAAGGGTTGCCATTTAAAAAAAAATTAAATTTAAAATTCAAAATGAGGTATTAAAAAATTGGAAAATGAAAAAGATTTTTTTTATGTGTTTGGCCTTGATACAAAGATTCCGGAGCAGTTTTTGTTTCTGAAAATTAGTTCTTTTGTTGATATATAAAAAAATGGTTGATTTATAGCACTTTGAATTTCTAGCATGGCTAACATTTTGAAACGATCTTGTATTTGTCACGCGATAACACACGTATTCGCCTATTTCGATGTAAGAAGGCATGTGGATAGTATACATCAACACCTCGACCAAGTTCGCTGGCCAGATTCATCAGCCATCTTGTTTCAAAATGGCGGCCATTAAATTAAAATATATATATATATATTTAAAGTGAGGTGCAAAAAAATTAGAAATTGAAAAAGGTTTCTTTCTTAAGTATTTGATCTTGATATAAGGATTCAGGAGCATTTTTTGTTTGTCTTTACCTTAAAAAATGGCTCAGATATAGCAGTTTCAATTTCTATTGTGGGTGACATTCTGAAAAATCTGATTTTTTGCATGCGACAGCACTCCTATATATTAACAGATTCCGATCTGAGTGAGCATGTGCACAGCAATTACTAAGGTCTCGACCAAGTTCACTGCTTAGCCTCATCCACCATGTTGTCTTAAAATGACAGGCACTTTAAGAAATTGCCGAATTTGGCAGCCAAATATAAGTTACTTTAAAGAAAAGCAGCTTGGATAAAGCTGACTAATTTCGCGAAATTCTCATTCATTATATTGATAAAAATTTGTATTGAATCTCCTGTATTCGGTTTCCACTAAATTGAGCTTCGTGTGTTTGCATGATATAAGTTGGCTTTTTTTAAATAAGAATTATGAAAGCTACCTCTTCCTCCCGGCACTGGCCGGAAGGACTTTTTTTTTTTTTTTTTTTTTTTTTTTTTTTTGAAGATTATAAGTTTTGTACAATTGACGTATTGTTGCATAAAACGCTTTAGTATTGTAACATTTTAGTACTTAAATATTGAAACAATGTAGTACCGAAGCGTTCAAATATTGAAGCATTGGAATTTTAAAGCATAGAAATATTAAAGTATTGTAGTACTGAATTTTTATAGTATTCTTGTTTTGTAATTATTAGTAATGGAATATTGGATTGTTTTATTATTGAAACAGTTTAATATTGAAGTAATGCAATATTGTAGTATTTAAGTATTGTAGTACCGCAGAATTTGGATATTATAGCATTGCATTATTGTAGAAATGAAGTGCTATATTATTGTAATATTAAATGATTGTAGTATTCTAATATTATAGTATTACAGTATTTTCGTACTAAAGAATTCTAATTTTGTAGTATATTTTGTAGTATTGTATTGCTGTAGCATTGTAAAACTGCATTATTTTGTATTGCTTTATTTAAGTATTTTAGTAAGGAAGCACTGTATTATGACAGTATTGAAGATTTATAGAATTGAAATTCTGTAGTATTCTATCATTAAAGAATTACAGTATTTTAAATCTTGTAATACTGAATTATAATAATAATCTAGTATTAAAACGTTCTAGCATTAAAATATTGTACTATTTTAGTACTGCTTATTACAGTATTATAGTTTGTAATTTTGAAATATTGTAGAAGTCTAGTGCTGAAGAATTATAGAAGTATTGTAGTACTGAATTATGGTAGTAATCCAGTGAAATATTGTAGTAATTTAGTTTTGTGCGTTGCACTATTATAGAAGGTAATATTCAAGCATTGTAGTATTGTCGTATTGGTGTATTGTACTACCGAAGTATACCAGCTCAAAAGTTTTTTTATTTTTGTTGTTTTCTAGCATTGGCGTATCGAAGATTGGTAGTATTTTATCATTAAATTTGTTATTATCTTATTACTCTTATTATAATAGTTTTTTAAAGTTATAAACTTAGCCTGAAACTTTTTTTATTGTATTCGTCTGTAGTGTCTTTCGTAGTATTGTAGTACTGAAGCACTTGCACCATGTCCGATTTTCTCAGAGAAATATAAAGTAAAATAAATGCATAAAATAAATAACAATTTCCAGCTTTTTGCCTATGTGCAAAATCTTATAGTGATGTCCGGTATCTTTGAGTAAAAAGAGAAACAAACTTTTATTTTATGCACTGTATACCGTCAAAATTGTTAAACAATTAAATAATTAAAACAAAATACAAGCTCAGATGATTAATCTTAATTTGATACGAGGGGGGAAAGCACGGAAGCAGAAATTTCATTTGATGCTATTTGAAACCGTTTAAAAATTTCTAAAATGTGTAGCTTACTATTAGAGTAATATGAAACGTCGCAGAGTAGAAATTAAATAGTGAGTTAGTATTGAACGCAATGTATGATTGTCAAAATTTGTATAACTGTATAATAATGTATTCAAATTAAGCATTAACTGTTCATTACTACAAATAACATAGCGTTATTTTTCGCAACAGAATGAATGATATTCGTCAAAAAGCGGCAAAAAATTTACATACATAAAAAAGTCGTGAGTTGAGTCGAAAAATGTTGCGAAAAAATTCATATACAAAATATCTAGGGGATTACACTTTCTTTTACCATTACAAAAATACGCAGATAAATAGAAAAAGAAAGATTTTTTTTCCTTTTAAATATTCTAGACCAGTGTTTCCCAACCTTTTTTTGGCCACGCCCCACCAAAGCATCTGTAAAGTCTCTATGCCCCCCCCCCCCTTTAACCTGTAAATTATGTCCCTTATTATTTAAAAAGGGAACTCTTTTCACGCAGTGGAAACATAATAGAGTCCTAGAATTATTCATTTCACATTCATGAACTTATCAAAGAGGTAAATCTTTTGTCATAAATGTGTTTTTAAGCATAATTTTATAAATGCAATGAGATTATATACATCTTCGGCTTTGAACAAAAATAATTTTGCTGCACTTCTCCAACTTACCTCAATGTTAAAGAAAAGTGTTATACGTTCTGCATTTTTATCTTCTCAAAATATTTTGAAAAGAAACTTGCATTTAACGTTAAAATTGATAATATTCACACATTTTTTAATTCATTTTTGTAACGTATAATGGGTTCTTGGAAAAGCTTTGTACAGTAAATTTATTTTCTATGGATAACACAATATGCAAGAAGCATTTCAAGATTCTCATCTTTATCAAATTTAAGTAGCTATTATTCTCCATCACAACACATTTTCTCTGTTTTCCCTTTCCAATATCGTTAAATATCTTTAATTATAAAGTATTTAATTATAATCTTCCATGTATTATCTGATTTTAAAATATAAAATGTATATAATATGGTCATGTAATTTTTTTTACTGTATGGGACACATGCACTAAAGCCGTAGATATTTACTATCCCATTTTCTTTCTAATGTTATTTAACTTATAGTGTTTTCTAAAGTTAGTAGTTAAGATATTTCGTATATTTTTTAGGATAATATGTCCAAGACAGCCAAATTTATATATACTTTTAAATTTTGTACGTGTAAAAGATTCTTTGTCGGACTTATAGCAGATCGATTAGAAGAAGAAAGCTCATTCAATAAATAATCAAAAGCATTACGAAAAATTGTAAAACAAGATACCAGAAAAAAAATTATAGAGAATATTAATACTACAAAAAAAAAATATGTCGCATTATATTTAAATATTATTTGTATAATTATTCTGATTTGAAAGTTATTTTATAGTTTTGATCATAAACGTTTAAAAAATTAATAACAGTATTAATTTTTTTTTTTTTGCTTGTATACCATTTATTTAAAGCCAAAAGTAACTGATAAAGAATGATTGAGTAACAAATTTGAAATTGCCCCCCTAGAAAGTCAAATTGCCCCACGTTGGGAATCACTGTTCTAGACTCATACAAATATAAAGGAAAACAGAAAATTTCCAATGCAATACAAACCCATTTTCTTAAAAAATATATATTGTTTGCAATTTAACATTACACCTTTATAGGTTAAGAAAATACAAAAAAGTATATGTACCTACAATTCAAAAATTTTTAGGCATATTAAAGATATTTTTTAAATCCAAAAGACACATAATGTATTTTTCTTTTCGGATACAGTTATAAAAGGAAAGAATGACAGAAATCTATTCTGTTTCATTTTCACATCCTTTTTTTTTTTTTTTTTTTACAATCGCAATGAACTATGTGTAGTACACACCATTTATTTATTTTTTCCTTTATATGTTAGTAATGATGAGGTGTTAAAAAACAACAACACATCCCTTATTAAAGTGGATATAACAATTTTATAGCAAAGGAATTTTTACGTTTTTCTTTATTACAATATGTATTATTGTGCCATAATAAATCATATTTTACGTTTTCCTTAACAAAAGAAATGTTATCATTCTGTGGTTAATGTAAATAGTGTTAAATTTAAAAAAGTATTTTGTCTTGTGCCGCAAATCTTTTACACTGTAAATTATAGGACTAATTTATTAGTATTTTTTAAAATAAATTATTATCGTTATTCTGTATTATAAAGTACAGATTATTATATAAGGAGTTACATTTTTGTTTATCATAAGGGAAATATTTTCTGTTATCACATTTTTAAGTATTAGTCCAAGAGCTGTTAAACATTTTAGGAAAGGTATTTGAGGCACCCTGAAAATTTGTGCAACACTTCTTTTGTAATGCCTGAATACAAAATCGAATGTCTGGCTGAAGGATCGTGGTCCAAAACCTGTGCCAGACAAAAAATGGCACTTGACACGTGTCTGGCACAGTTTTGTGCCGACTAAAGTGTCTGTCATTTTCAAAATATTTTTTTCTAAGCATAAATATTATTGTGCCTCAATCTCAGCGTGCCTCAAATACCTTTTTTGGGTAGTCAAAAAATGGCACTTGACACGTGTCTGGCACAGTTTTTGGGCCGACTAAAGTGTCTGTCATTTTCAAAATATTTTTTTCTAAGTATAAATATTATTCTGTTTCAATCTCAGCGTGCCTCAAATACCTTTTTTGGGTAGTGTCAAAAAATGACACTTGACACGTGTCTGGCACAGGTTTTGGGTCACGATCCTTCAGCCAGACATTCGATTTTGTATTCAGGCATTACAAAAGAAGTGTTGCACAAATTTTCAGGGTGCCTCAAATACCTACTCAAAAATGTTCAACAGCTCTCCTACTATATTTTCGACAGACAAATATAAATTATGAATCGAAAAATTTTATGCCAAAATGATATTTTTTTTTTTTACCAAGTGTTTAGCATTACTTTTTTATTGGTTATCAAAACACAGAAAACATATGTACCTAGAATTCAACATTTTTTTTAGATATATTGAAGATATGTTTTATTTCCAATAGACACATAATGTAATTTTCTTTTTGAATACTCTTATGAAAGAAAAGAAAGCTAGAAATCTATTCTGTTTCATTTGTAAATTTATTTTCAAATTCACAAAGAAGTATGTGAATTAAACGCCAACTATTTCCTTTTTTCTTTCTTATGTTAGCATCGCTGATGTATTAAAAAACACGCATCTCTTATTAAAGAGCAGAAAACAATTTTATCGCTTAGAAAGTTTTACCCTTTCATCATTAGAATATAAATTATAGTACGATAATAAATCATATTTTATGTTTTGTTTAGCGAAAGAAATGAAGAGTTATCATTCTGTATTTATTGTAAAGATATGTGATAAATTAAAAATGTATTTTGTTTTGTGTAGCAATTTTTTTACACTATAAATTATAGAAATAATTGGTTAATCTTTAATAAATAAATCAGTATGAATATTCTGTAATGTAAATTACAGATTATTATATACCGAGTAACTTTTTTGTTATAACAATCAAATATATTTTCGGTATTATATTTTTTTAATATTTTAGACTAAGACAGATATAAACGATGGACAGGAAAATTTCAACGGCAAACTGGTAATTTTTTAAAACAAAATTTTAACATTAATCTTTTATAGGTGATCAAAAGAAACGCCTCCTAGATAAGGAAGAAAGCCTTGAAACGCGTCACGAAAGCGTCAAACAAAGCAGGGAAAACAAAGAAAATTTCGAATAACTTGCATGTTTCGTTTTCTTTTGATCCTGGGATTATTATCTGCTATTAGAAAATAGTAATTAATTATTCCATCAGCCAACAAAATCGAAACTTTCAAGATGTTTTGACTGCTTTCTGTGACGCTTCCGTGACCAAGTTTTTCTCCCTTATCTATGAGGCTTTGTCAAATCACACAATAGCATAACGTATCTCGAATTCAACACTTGCTTTGAGACATATCAAATATATTTTTAGTTCCAAAAGGGACATAATGTAATTTTATTTTTGTCTACTTCTATGAAAGAAACGAAACATAGAAACATATATTGTTTCATTTGCACATTTATTTTCAAAATAAGTGATAATTCTTCTTTTCATTTGATATTTTTTCTAAAACAATCATTATAAATATTGTGTTTTCTAAATTACAGATTATTATATAACCCTTTAAGCCCTGACCCACACAATTTTGTGGGTGATAATAAAGTAAACGAAAAAGACTATTTCGTGTTTTTGTGAAATTTAAAACCAAATCTGCACATTTAAAGGAGTTAATTGGTTTCAGATGTTTTGATAAGACACAACTATGGGCCACCAACTACAATACAGCGTTAGATTTTCTGTTTTTAAAAAGACTATATCATCTGACATTAGTAGACAAAAAGTATGTACTCTCGTAATTTCTGTTAAATATGATTTTTAGTGTTTAGTCAGATTTAATTTTTCTTTTCATATACTTTATTCATGATTTTAATTGATTTTGTCCTTGTTAAATTTAATTAGGGTTAAAAAACAAATGACCCACACATCGGTATTTACCATTTCCAAAATAGTTTCAATTCCTAATATATAAAAAAAATATTTTTAAGTGATTTTTTTTTTAAATTTATGTTTTTAGCAATTTATTTTTTATTAATTAAATTTTTAAATCAGATTAATATTAAATTAATAGGTTTGTACAATTCATGATTTTTTAAAGAAATTTGAAGGATCAGGCAAAATCCAAACGGAGTGAAGGGTGTTTTGTCATCGCCTCATAAGAGGGGTGCAAGCAGTGAGCACGTCTTAGAAAATCAAATTGTAGTAGTGGTCTGTCCAAAAACAAAAATTGTTTCAAACATTTTCATTGTAGCTGATGAAAATTATCTCAATACACAACAACTTTTTTTGCTTAAACTTTTATTTTTAGATATTTGCACTCAAAATTCAGAACTACACAATTGTGTACATTTAGTTGAAAAACGGCAGCATTAAGGCCGAACCCACACAATTGTGTGGGTGCTCCCTTGGCGTAATCTGACATCGGGTATATTTTTATTTATTTATTTATTTATTTTGCAATCATATACGATTCTATCGATAAGGGGAAACCACTCAAACTATCAATTTCTACCAAAAAAACTCACGGTCTTAAAGGGTTAACGAGTAACATTTCTGTTATCAAAATCTTTGTATTTTTGTATGAGAAACATATACATATATTTTTTTTTCATTTATGCATAGTTTAAGTAAATGAAAAATACCTGAAAATATTACAGTTAGAAAGCATATTTAAATTTCTGAGACATCTTAGGTAATTTTTTAGTACAAATAAAATATAATAAAATATTTACATGTTATTTGCATTTTTACATTTAATCAATAAATTATTCATAATAACCCCTCATATTTCCTCTTTTCTCTTCATCTTTGTTTCAAATTAAACCATTATAAATATTCTACATTGGTAGTCACAAATTACAATCTAACGATTAACACTTCTGTTATAAATACTTTACGTTTTAATTTATTAAACATGTGCATATTTGTTTTGTTTTTTAAGTTTTATTTGAATAGGAAATATATAAAAATATTGTAGGAAATATATTTAATTTTCTGTGACGTAACCTCGTGTACATTTCAGCCGAAATTGTTTTGCAAATAATAAAGTACTTACATTATATTTGCATTTAAAATTTTAATCAATAAATTATTTAAAGAAACAGCATATATTTCTTCAAAAGAAATGGATTAAGTAATTGACAAGTATAATTTCTACATTATCATTTTTAAAAACATAGTTAGCTTTCCTCTTTAAAATTTATATCTAACGACTAAATACTAGAAAGGCAATACAGATACAGACGATTCGTTTTTGATATTATTGATTAAAATTGTCTCTAGGTGTTTTCGTAAGTGTTTCTATGTAGATATTTAGCAGCGCAAATTTATGGTTTTTCTCAAATTTACAATAATTGGATTTTTTGAAACAGAAAAAATATTCCTTTTATTAAATCAGTTTTGTTTTTAAATGATGGAGTTTCTAATATTTAACTCTTAATACTTGTTATGCATTTAGGTATATATTAATGAAAGATATTAATCATCGTGGAAAATACCAATTTGGAAACTATGGAAACAAAGGCTTTGCAAACTTCACAATTACTAACATATTCAAATGATTTTTCGTATATTCTGAAATATTCCGTATTTCTCGAAACATTTCATTGTAATGTTTAAAATGTTTGAATTTAACAAGGTGGTTTTCTATTTCTTTCCTGCAATTTAAACAAGTTTCAATTCTATCGCTTATCCTCTTTAAATTGAAAAATAAAGATCTTCTATTTTATTGGCATTATTGTTACATTTGAATTCATACAAAAGTTTTGAATTGATGGTTGAATGATGGATAAAAATATCTTATCTTGTTCAGTTTTCTTCATGTTTATTAAGACTCTATGGGATTTCACTATATGTTAAATGTAGATGTAATTTAATTATCTAAAGAAATTATGATTCCGTTTGCAGATTTATGATACAAGTATCTTAATTTATTAAATAAATTTTGTTACATATAATATTTTAAGTTGAAAACTAGGTTTGATAGTTTCACTAACCCTCAAATTGTTAAATATAATTATCAATAAAGACCACTCATTGTTTAGCAATTTAGATTACTTCTTAAGACAAAATTAACCAAACACAATTGTAAAACACTTTCTGCGAATCACAGCGATTATCTGTATATTTTTTCAATCATGAATTATAATTTAATCTTAACTTCCATAAATATTTTATTTAGCTTTATTTTATTTTATTTACATGCTTAATATTCTTATGTGTTTATGAAAATGTAAAGAATCTTTATTTATTAATTTTACTAGTTCATTAAATTTTCGAAACATGTGATACAATGATGTATAAAACATTAAAAAAAAAAAACATGTTTTATTTATTCATGAATTAAGTCAATATAATGCGCTTTTACATTATATTTTGTAATAGAGAATATAATGAATTTTTAAAATTAAATTTTCTAATGAATTACAAATTATTGGACATAATGGAACTGCGACATATTGGAAATGTTAGTAATTATTTAAAATTACACAGTCTGTTCTTCAAATAATACACAATCCATTTCTTGTCATATATGGTAGTGATGGGCGATAACGAGATGTTTTTCACGATTTTCTCGATTGTACGGGCATCTCGATATTTTTCGATTGTGTAAATTTTTTCTCGATGACTTCAGTTTGCAAATTGCTTTTATACATCATATTTTATGTATTATATACGTCATACATTTATCAAGAATCGTCTGCGGGTGAAGTGGAATGAGTCGATGTTAATAAAGACTAGGTGAGTTCGGCCGCTAGCGGGCCCCTCCTTTAATCGGGGCCTCTAATTTATACGTAATCTTGCAATATGAAATCACGAACAGGTTACCCGCTATATACGGTACCGTGGTGTGCACTCACTACAAAATCTTGTAAAAAAATATAATCTCGAAACGAATGAATCTCGGCCCAGATCTCTCGGGGGAGGGGTGAACGGGGGCACAGCATCTGCAAATTATAAATAAGTCATCACATGTCTTTAGGCTTTTCCAACCATATGTCACATGAGGGGTCTGGATCTGAATTTATGAAAATTCCCTCCCCGTGGAGGTAAGGGGGGGAGGGGTGCGGGAGGTGGATAACAAAAGTAAGTGGTCATAGGTCTTTCCAACAATATGTCACATGAGGGGTCTCAGCTAAATTCAGAAAAACACCCTCGTGGGGGAAAAGTGGGGGGCGGTCACGGGAGGTGCATAACATCAATAAGCAGTCACAGACCTTTCCAACGATACCTCACATGTGGGGTCTTAGCTAAATTTGGAAAAGTGGCCCCAGGGGAGAGCGAAGTGGGGGGACGGACACCGGAGGAGCATAATATCAATAAGTAGTCACAGACATTTCCAACGATATCTCACATGAGGGGTCTTGGCTAAATTTGAAAAAGTGTCCCCCGATGGGGGTAAAGTGGGGGGACTGTCACCGGATGTGCATAACATCGATAAGTAGTCACAGACCTTTCCAACGATATCTCACATGAGGTGTCTTGGCTAAATTTGGAAAAGTGCCCCGAGGGGCAAAGTGGGGGGTGGACACCGAAGGTGCATAATATCAATAAGTAGTCACAGACATTTCCAACGATATCTCACATAAGGAGTCTTGGATAAATTTGGAAAAGTGTCCCCCGGGGGGGGGCAAAGTGGGGGACGGCCACCGGAAGTGCATAACATCAATAAGTAGTCACTAACCTTTCCAACGATATGAGGGGTCTTGGCTAAATTTAGAAAAGTGTACTGAAATTTCATATATTATAAATAATATTTATCGGAGGGCTCCATAAAACAATTTCGATCTAAAATGATAAAAACTACCCCCGCAGTGGGGACCAAATTGGGGAGGAGAGGAAGAAAGTCTCATAATATGAAAGTGTCATCTGAGAGCTTTCCGATGACATATCACATGACGGGTCCAAAAAAAGTTTGAAAATTGCTCCTCCTCCCTCCCCCCGTGAGCCCACTCTTTCGCCCCGGAATTCACACAACCGCCACTTTAAAATTTTTATGTTCAATAAATAATATTTACCGGAAGATTTAAATAAAAACCCACATCTAAAATGATATATAAATTTATTATAGAAATCGGCTACGGTTTTAAAAATTTGTTCGCCCCTTCCCCACCCCCCTTTGAGCGAAGACAAGTTCATAATATGAAAGTGTGGTCAAAGGGCTTTTCGATTATATGCCACAGGAAGGGTTCGGTAATTTTTTTTTAATTGCACCCCGCATGGGTTTACTCTCACGCCCCCCCCCCCCCTCGATTTCACCCGACCCACCTTCCTCTTTGAAATTTTTATATTTATTAAATACTTTTATCGGAGGGCTCCAGGTAGGTGACACCTTGGTAGGGCTAAAATAAGAGAAACTTTGAAAATTAGGGCTTCATTTCACATCCCATTGTCATGGCTCTTTCTCTATCTCGTCCCTTGGTATTTCTCGAAAAATCTTTTTACATCTCTTCTCTGCCGAGGACGATAGAAATCCTCGAGAACTTTCTCATAGGGAAATGTTGAAAAGCGCGAGAGAAATCCTCGAGAAGCTTCTCATAGGGAAATGTTGAAAAGCTCAAGAGAAATCCCTGAGAAGCTTTTCATCGGGAACTTTCGAAAACTGCGAGAGAAACCATCGAGAGGCTTCCCATCGGGCAAGGTTGAAAACTGCGAGAGAAACCATCGAGAGGCTTCCCCTCGGGAAAGGTTGAAAAGCGCGAGAGAAACCAACCATCGAGCACCTTCTCATCGGGAAACGTCGATATGCCAGAAAAATTATCGAGATGAGATTTGCGAGATAGAAATGAAGCTTTCAGAGTCAAACCTACCGCATTTCAGGTTTAAGTCATAATTTCTCAAAGGAGTCCATCTGCTTATCCAATCTCTTTTTAGCTCACAGGCTATCTAAGCCTGAGAGCTAATGTACTCGCCGGTTCTTATGTATGCATGTATGTACGTAACGCAATAACTCTTGATAGAAACGTCCGATTTGCTTCAAATTTTTTTCTATGTTCATGCTGATAAGGCGTTCCCCTGATAAGTTTTGGGGGTTCATTGGTTAAGCATAAAGAGGGAAAAGGGGGCTGGTCACCCCCCCTTAATTTAGATAAATGGTTTTTTCATGGAGAATTATTCGATTTGCTCCAAATTTGGTATACCGGTTTATTATGTTAAGGAGCTTCCCTGATTAAATTTGGAGGTTCATTAGTTAAGTATAAAGAGGGGAAAAGGGGTAGATCTCCCTCCTTAATTTAGATAAATGGGTTTTTCATGCAGAATTATTAGATTTGCTCCAAATTTGGTATACCGGTTTATTATGTTAAGAAGCTGCCATGATTAGATTTGGAGGTTTATGGGATAGGTTTAGAGGGGGGGGGGATGCTAGTCTCCCTATTAATTTAGATAAAAGGGCTTTTCATGGAGAATTATTCGATTTGCTTCAAATTTAATTTACCGGTGTATTCCGATATGGTGCTTCCTTCATTTGATTTGGAGGTTATGTTGATTGGTGTAGTATTATGTAGATTGGTTAAGTATAAAAGGACGAAAAGGGGGCAAGTCCCTTCCCCTTAATTTAGATAAATGGTTCATGCAGAATTATCCAATTTACTTTATTTTTTTTCCATGTTGATTTTGATATGGAGCTTTTCTGATTAGATTTGGAGATTCATTAGTTAAGTATAAAGGGTTTAAAGAGGGTTAGAACCCCCATAATTTAGCGATATATATTTTTTTTCATGCAGAATTATCTGATTTGCTTCAAATTTGGTATACTGGTTTATTATGTTAAGGAGCTTCCCTGATTAAATTTGAAGGTTCATTAATTAAGTATAAAGGGGGGAAAGGGGGTAGACCCCTCCTTAATTTAGATAAATGGATTTTTCATGCAGAATTATTAGATTTGCTCCAAATTTGGTATACCGGTTTATTATGTTAAGAAGCTGCCTTCATTATATTTGGAGGTTTATGGGTTAGGTTTAGAGGGGAGGGGTTAGTCTCCCTCTTAATTTAGATAAA
Organism: Maratus speciosus; assembly: GCA_963932465.1. Classification (NCBI taxonomy): domain Eukaryota; kingdom Metazoa; phylum Arthropoda; class Arachnida; order Araneae; family Salticidae; genus Maratus; species Maratus speciosus. Next base: position 66,866,995 of record OZ010789.1, read on the forward strand.
AGGGTTTTTCATGCAGAATTATTCGATTTGCTTCAAATTTAATATACCGGTTTGTTCCGATATGGCGCTTCCTTCATTAGATTTGGAGGTTCATTGGTTAAGTATAAAAGGACGAAAAGGGGGCAAGCCCCCCCCCCTTTAATTTAGATAAAAGGATTTTTAATGCAGAATTATCCAATTTACATTTTTTATGTTCATTTTGATAAGGAGCTTTTCTGATTAGATTTAGAGGTTCAATAATTAAGTATAAAGGGGTTAAAGGGGGTTAGACCCCCCTTAATTTAGCGAGCTGTTTTTTTTTCATGCAGAATCATCTTATTTGCTTCAAATTTGGTATGCTGGTTTATTATGTTAAGGAGCTTCCCTGATTAGATTTGGGGGTTATTGGTTAAGTATAAAGGGGGGGGGGGGGACGGGGTTTATTTTGGCTTCATTTATTTTTTGTGTGGCATTATTCATTGAAATGTATAATATACAATTAGTGTGAATAACCTGTGAGCTCAATGCCATCAGTTTAACTGGAACTTGTTTTTTTATTGCTATTAACCGATGTGGGTTATGAACAATAGTGGTTTAGGTATTCAGTTCTGTATCGTCCTAGTTTCAAACTTTACTGTTGCATTTAGTGCCATTTTGCCCCGAATTTTCAATGTTTCTCTTATTTTAGCTCTGCCAAGCTGTCCCATACCTGAAGCTCTCAGATAAATATTATTTATGAAATATAAAAAGTTCAAAGAGGAAGGTGATTGAATTCTGGGGGGCGCGAGAGTGGAACGAGGGGCTGAGGTTAGTTTTCAAACTTTTACAAAACCTGTCCTGTTACATATCATCTGAAAGTCCTTTGACCACTCTTTCATATTATGAACCTTTCTCCTCCCAGAGTTGAATTCCGGGAGGGGGGCGGGGGAGGGAGTGGTGAGGGGGTAATTTTTTTTATTGTAGCGATTTCTACAATAAATATCATTAAATGAGGTTTTTTGATGGAGTCCTCCGATAAATATTATTTATTGCATATAAAATTTTAAAAGTGGGGCTACGTGATTTCCGGGTATATTCTGGGAAGTAAGAGTGAACCCACGTGAGAGGGGTAGATTCCAAACTTTTTTTGGACCCGTCATGTGATATATCATCTGAAAGTTTTCGGACTTATCTTAATTATCCACTCTTTCATATTATGAAACTTTTTCTTCCCTCCCTAGTTTGGCGCCCCGAGAGAGGCACTTTTCGAACTTTTTTGAAGTCGTAGTGTTTTTAAACATTTTAGATCGGATTTTTTTACGGAGCCCTCCGATAAATAATTTATAATATATGAAAATTTCAAAGAGAGGGATGGGCAGGGTGTATTTCGGGGGACAATATAATTGGAATCCTGGGAGTTGAGACTCTTTTCTATCTTTTGCTGACACCACTGATGTGATATATCATTGGAAAGCTCATTGACTACTATTTCATTTTATATATCGTCCGCGCCCCTCCCCTTACATTGCCCCCGCGTGGCGGCACTTTTCTAAATTTAGCCGACACCCCTCATGTGACATATCGTTGGAAAGTCCTGTGACCACTTATTCATATTATGCACTTTCCTTGCCCCTCCCCCCTACTTTGCTCCCCGCGGGGGTTCGTTTAATTTATTCCAGTCGAAGGCTTTCTAAAAATGGGGAAATTAAAGATCCAAACTCAAATGACGTAGAAAAATCAATAAAAAATATTGATTCCATTTACCATCCTTTAGTTCATGTTTTTGCCCCCAGGGGGTGCTTTTGATTCTTATTTCTTCGGCCATTTTGGTGCTAATTGCCGAAAAATTCTAATTTTTGATACTTAAACTCCCCTTACCGCTTCATAGCTACTCGCGTTTTTTCAACTTTTTTCAAGCAGGGGGAGCCCTCATATGACTTTTCGAGTCTTGTGGCTCCATTATAGTCTCCTTTTTTCCATCTGTTTTCAGTTACCCTTTATTTAATAAAATCTGCCTTATATACATGCAAAAACAATGATTTCAATAATCGATTGTAGAACATCTCTTTTGTAGATTCTCGAAAGTAATCGATGACTGTATCGATTGTGTATTTTACGATAACGATTTGTCTCGATTGGTAAATTTTCGAGAATCGCCCATCACTAAGCTCTATCACTACTATGAAATTGTCGGCCAGAATAATAGCTAAGTTTTCCAACAACTGTTTTTAGCTTCTCTCGTTATAATCGATTGTAAAACATCTCGATTGTAGATTCTAGGAATTAATCGATGGCTGTATCGATTGTGATTTTTTACGATGACGATTTTCCTCAATTGTCGAATTCTCAAGAATCGCCCATCACTAATGTATGGTATTGTCGCAGCTAATTTACAGTTATATGTAACTAGAATAAGTAATAGCATCTCATTCTATGGTATAATATTATCTCTTAACTAAATGGATGATTTATATTTAAAAGAAACTTTGCTTTGTGTAATTCAAGCATGTGCCGTTTATTTCAACCTCTACTTAATCATACGTATTTATAAAAGATTAAATCGTAAAATATACCTCTATTTCTTTAATAATATAAGAAGGTGTAAATATGTAACTATATTAAAATATATGTGAAAATATCTCAATTGCGGAGTCAATCTGCATTACATTATTATTACTTAACAAATGGATGAAATTACATTCTTCATTTTTTCCCTATTACTTCGTCTAGCTTTTATTAAATTACTGTACATAGTTAGATAACCGAAGGGTTTTTAAAAACAATATTTTTTTCATAAAATTAATAATGCGAACTTTAAAAAGTACACAGTCTTACATAAAAGGCGACTAAAGTAAAAAAAAAAAAAAGATATTACAAGAAAAAATGCAGAAGAAAATATTTAACTGATGTACTTTAAATTTTAATGCGTCGCTTTGCTCAAGTTTTAAGGATTTATTTTCAGCCCAGTTTCTACTCATGAAAAGTGACACATGAGAAACAGAGTGATGTCATAAAATAAATGGAACTGCAATTAATAATAATATATATTTCCTCTAATTAAATTCAATCCAAGAAACTGCTACTGCTACTTCCACTTTCAACTCTAGTAATTACTGGCTCTCTCATTATCAAAACAAAGTTACTTATTTGTATAAATAATCAACATTTAGTTATTAAGATATTCTCTCATGATGAGCCTGGAAGGCTTGAAAGTACTAAGAAGTTTTAAATAAAATGTATATTTTAAACTTGTAACATCTTTTTCATTACATTAGTCGCCTTTTAAGTAAGATTGTGGACCTTTTTAATGTTCACATTACATATTTTATGTTGAATCAAGGTAAAAAATTGAGTTTCGTCTTATGATATTATTTGTTTTAACTTACTTTCTTGACTTTTAACGATGATATTTAAAACTTATGTATTTCTGAATATTAAACGGTGTAACGATATACAAATGATCCATTACAATGTGTGCAAACGTCACCAAAAATTGTTTTCTAAACCATTGATATTGTAGTTTTTTACGTTTTTCTTTAAGCCCCACAATATCTCAATTAGGAATATTAAAACGTGTCAAAAATGGGCACAATATTGTGTATGCAGTAACTTACCTTTTTACTTTAACCCTGGAGAACTCGCTGCATGAGATTTTGTCTCACCGTCGTACTTTTTTAAGACTCTTATTTAAACCATTTTTCCTTTTAATTAAAATTTAAAAATGTTATTTCAATTATTTTACCTTTTTGTGAATGAAAGTACTAAGCCAAGCCAAAACAAATGATATTAAGCGAATGTAAAGTAAAAGAAAAGCAATTGCGCACCGTGAGAGAAATTCTTACTAGCGAGTTCTTCCGGGTTAAGTAATATTTATTTATTAAATTTAAAAACATTTCTGGATAAGCATTTCAAACAAATTCCGGTTAAAATGGATGGAAAATACTTTTATGGTATTATATTCTTTAATAGTATTATGAATTTATTATAGTATTTTATCTTAAATGAACTGCAATTAATAATAATAATATATATTTCCTCTAATTAAATTAAATCCTAGTAATTGCTACTGTCACTTCTACTTTGAACTCTTAGTAATTATTGGCTCTTTCATTTTCAAAACAAAGTGAAGTATTTGTATAAATAAACAACATTTAGTCATTAAGATATTCTCTGATGATTAGAATGGAAGGCTTGAAAGTACTAAGAAGTTTTAAATAAAATATACATTTTAAACTTATAACATAGTTTCCATTACTTTAGTTCCCTTTTAAGTAAGACTGTGCACTTTTTCTAGTTCACATTACATATTTTATGTTGAATCAAGATGGAAAATTACGTTTGGTCTTATGATTTTATTTGCAGTATTTTTTTCTATTAAAAAAATACAATGTATTTTTAATTGCTAATTAAACGAGTATTATATTCATTCAAGGTAATATCTATTAATGATTCAGATATAGCCCTGACTTATATGGATATGCACATTTATAGCATCGAAGCCCTTTAATTCTTGTCAAGAAAAATAAACATAATACTTCACTTAGTATCATTTTAATCAGAACAAATCAACCGCATTTCATAACCGGTATTTGGAATTTTCATGAATAAAGATATCTCCTAATGAATAAAACTTTGGAATTCAGGCTATTTCGGTGCAATAGTTGAATATGATATTGTCGTGCTACATAAAACATTATTTGGATATAACTTTGATATTATTTCTTAAGAATATTTCGAGCTTTTCTGGTCTTTAAATCTTAAAAGTATGAAAATATGTGTCACTTAAAACGTTTAAATAAGTCCATATCGCTCGCCCGCAAGATAAGCGACACATATCGCAAAAATTCATTTTGTGTTTTATTCTATAAATAGGTGTGTCATAGGTTCGTCTTCCTACAGGCAAATTATTATTCGTGTCGTTATACGGAAAACCTCTCTATTACATTATATGCCACTTTTCCATTCCTTTATAGGAAATGCACAGTGATGAAACAAGAAAAATGACACATCTCGCAAAGAGTTTTCCATAAGCTCATAAGCTTTTATAAAACTCTTTATTGCATTAGTAATAAAAATCTGAAAATCTCCTTACTTGGCAAAATATCACTCTGTTGGTGATTAATATAGTGTCAATTGATTAATAGTTAAACCATAGACTAATTGTTACAACTTTACAATTTATCGGGTAAGGTAGCGATGTTGTCGCATGTCCTTTTTGGAATGAATATGAGGATCAATGCAGAGCATATAAAATAGGTACTTATTTGTGGATGTATTTACAAGACATTGCTTCAAGTGTTGTCGGTGAAAATATGGAATCAACTTTTTACTGTGATAACTGCAACGGACAAAATAAAAAGAGTTGCATTATTTCATTATAAATGCATGCTGTTAAGATACTAAAAATCTATAAAATAACAATAAAATTAATTGATCAGTGGACACACTTAAAATGAAGGCGACGCTGTTCATTCAATAATAGAGAAAAATGCTTTAAAAAATATGCGGCTAAATATACATCCCTCAACAGTATGCCTCAACCAAAAAGACGGGGGCGTCATTTTTCAGTGATGAATTAGTTAATTCTGATTTTTTAGGTTTAAAACGATTGAGTGGCGAAATGGATCGTGCTTAAAAATTATTTGAAAGTTAATGAAGGTAACGCTCTTCATTTTTCCAAAATCAAAATTTTAAGATTTGATAAATCAATACATTTTTCATTCAACTTAAAACAATTCTTATTACCAATGGGATTTTTCTGAGTTTGAAATTAAAGCTAGAGGTAAAAGAGAACTTTAACTTTTACATAAAGCGTATTCGAAACTTTTTCCTTTGAGTAAACGTAAGAAACAGATTGGTTGCCCTTTAATTGCTTCCAAGCATATTCCTCAAAGATATGCCCCTTTTTTCTACATTATAGCTTTAACAATGAAGATACAAGACTGTGTAGCATCTATACAGAACTTTTTAAAAATAAAGTTCCAGTTTGAGAAAGTCCTGTAAAATGCTGCAATATTTATTTTTATAAGAATAATAAATTTATAAAAGAAAAGATAAAACAACTTATCTCGTTTTTCCTTTTAAATTAAGTATTTAAAAAAAAATATGTGATAAATATCTGTGATATTTTTTGATTTGAATAATTATATTTTTTTTTCAAAAGTTTGAAGAAGCTACAAAACAAACTTAGTAATCTGTTCATGCTTTGAAGAAAATAACTCTGTAAACTGAAAAAAAAAGAAAAAAACAAACAAACATTTGTTTTTGAATTATTACTAAACAATGACCAATAATTATTATATTTTTTGTTATCCTAAATAAGGTTCCTTTTTATAATAACGTAGTTTATAAATATATAGAAATGTCTTGAACTAATAAATAGTTATTACTATTGAAGCATGAAAAATAACTTACCTAGTTCTTCTATTTTTCAATTGTTATAGAAAATATTTTAATGACGTAATTACGTCTATGTGATTTATTGATTTTATAATCTGTTCTTGTATACTTATTTTGTATATATTTTTGGTGTGCAGCCCTGTATATGATCTAGTTAGTTCGGTCAAACGCATAGAACAATTGAAAATTCTCATTCAGCCATTTCCGTGAATAAACGGAAATGTACTTGGGAATTTTTGTGCAGCCCTGTATATGATAGCCACTCCAGGTAATATTAAAAAAAAGTTCAATATAAAAATGCGTACCACAACTGCAAACGCACTTCTAGCAATTATTTTTCATAGACTTCAATAATTAAATTTCTTCTTCAGCCAAATTCTTATGTGTGTGTCCCTGTAAATGAACGATGCATTCTAAGCACACAATATTCTACAGTAAATGATACAGTACACCTCAGTGATATATATAAATTTCAGTATGTGTAAAATCGTATGATTTCATTAAAATATACGACAAATGAGTTCTCCCCTCCATACACCGTAATGTAACGGAATTATTTTCAGTGTCTCTGTAAATAAACCGTAAATGCTATAGACTTCATTTACAATAGAAAAGATGACATAGTGATACCCAATAATATCTATGAATTTCCTGGCAATTAGAATATATTTACACGAGTTAGAGCACAGACAAACACAGACAGACAGACGAACAGATAAATAGACGAACATGCATACAGACACACAAACCTAATTCAAAAACACTTTTAAACTTTGTTGAAAAGTGTTAAAAATACGCATTTTTGCACGTACTATTTTGAAAGGCGACCGGAATTTGCCAAATTGTGCAACAAGAAAAGTGTCACAACTCAACAAGGGGTTACATTTTTTAGGGTGGGGGATATAAATTTACATAAGAAACAAGAATTTGGTTTTTTTCTTTTTTTTCCATGCAGACGATAAATATATAAATATATAAATAGTAAATATATTTGTATAAAAGCTTTCAAGATCATTGAAAACTATTTTTAATGAAATACAAATAAGTAAACTATTTTTTTAATCAAATGGAATAAACTTTCGATAGTTTAAAAGGAAATGTTGCTGCATTAAATGGTCCTTTTGGTAAAAGTAATCGTAAAGTAAATTAATATTTTTACACAATTTAGAAAAATTACTGTGGCTATATAGTTCGGACATTACAATTTCTAGTGAAGTTCCTCTCCTCACACAAGACAAACAGCTATGACATTTGGCTAGGGTTGTCGGAAAGCTCTACGTTTAAAAAAAAAAAAGCGCCAACCTTTTCCCCTCCAAAAATGTAAATATAATGTTGCAATTTTTCAAATCAAATTCGTTGGTTTTTGAAGTTATTTTTAAACTTTTTTTAATATTTTATACTTATTATTAACGAATTATTATTTTTTAATGCTTTTCTTTAAAAAACTTCAATGTTAATAATCCGATAAGTGGTCTCGAAAATTGCATTTTCAGAAAGTTATGCTGCTATATATATATAAAAAAAGATATATATATATATATATTGCTTACATCATTGAATTCTGTACTCTTGAAAACGTAATTCAATATATAAGTTTTTAAATTTTTTCGGTATCCATATTCTTCTTTTTTTCTTCCATATTAATTCTTGTAATTATGTATAAGGTACTTTACATTATACATACAGTTCTATATTATAGGTTTGTGGTATCCATTTTTATTGTCATTTCACAATTTTGCAGTTTTTGATGATGGTCGGTTATGTTTAATTAATGGTTATATATATATATATATATATATATATATATATATATATATATATATATATATATATATATATATATATATATATATATATATATATATATTTAACAGTAAATTTTCATCGATTCTCAAACTTCCTAACATAGTGCTTTAAATGCACCAGTTTTCAATGCTAGGTGCGAGCAGTACCAAAAGTGGTTCCCTTGTTAGTTAAATTTGAAGTTTGCAAGTGATTTGCCAGTTACATTTTAATATTTGAGTTTAATTAATTAAAAAATTTAAGTAAAAGATGTATTCGTTTATATGATAAAAAATAAATAAATAATTACTCAGTAATTTTTTTAGCCGTTCTTGTTTTCATTGTAGTCGTTGAGCCAGGGGCTCGTGTGGTTTCATGTCAGCGGATTTGGTAAAATATATATTTTTGGATTCACCACAACAACAACACCTCATTTATTCATGATACTTTCGAAACCAGGGTAGCTTATGGGCGCTATATTGGAAAATAGCTACCTTCCTTGAGTCAGTGGTTCGAGTGGTTTCATGTGAGTGGATTTGGTAAACAATATATTTTTTAATTCACCACAACAACAGCACGTCATTTATTCATGATACAATCAAAACTAGGGTTGCTAATATTGGAAAATGGCCGCCGTCGTTTAGCCAGGAGCTCGTGTGGTTTCATTTCCGTGGACTTGATAAATCACACATTTTTGGATTCACCAGAACATCAGAATGATATTTATCCATAATATATTAAAAAACAGAGTAGCTAATGGCCGCCATATTAAAAAATGGCTGCCGATAAACAGGGTGATTGAAAGATTTTCTTGGTTTTGCATGCTATTAAATTAATTGGACGACTAAAGAGACAATAAGTAAAGACATGCAGGGGTCAAAAGGTACAACGAAGTTCAGTCAAAGACTTGCCACAGTGGAGAGATTTATATCATGGCAGCATTTCTTCACATAATTCGTGAAAGAACCTGAATTAGTTCTACATTCAGATCTCTCTTTGATCAGGATCCAGAAAGAGGAACGTTATGTCTCATATTTACAGATCATGATTACCATTAATGGATAAATCTAGACACAGTAATAGAACCAACTGGAGCAATGACAAATCTAGAAATTGCCGAAGACATGGTCAAAGCTCATAAGATGGTTGAAGAAGCTTAACAAACTTTCAAGAGAGAATATCTGTCTGAAGACTCAAAGCCAGACGGGTTTTTCAAACCTCCAAAGATAAAGAAGCTAAGGGCATTTTCTGACTTTAAGAAGAAACAGAGTTTAAAATTCAATATATCAGAGTTTGTTGCATAGGCAGAAGGAAATCTGTTTGCTCAGATGACAATCATTGCAGAGCGAAGAAATTTAATATGAGAACTGTCTTTTCCTACCACCTAGTGCCTACCACCTTAGCAACACTTGATGGTTTAATAAAAAAAAATGAAAAATGTGAAAATTGACGGAAAACTGCGACTGCTGAAAGAATTCAAATGATGGTGTTGTTAACGTCATTGAGAGATACAACCATTTACACAACTAGCAAAGAATCTGTTTCCTAAAATAATAAAAGATTCTACATGCTCTCAAAGAATAAATGTTGTATTTGATACATATATGCAGGAGTCAATAAAAAGAAATGAACGAAAAATATGAGCTCTTGATAATGCTATAAAAGTTATATACTCCTGGACACCCAGTACGGAAATGGAAGCAGTTTCTATCTGATGAGGAGAACAAAAAAGAACTTATACATTTCATTTCTCAAGAATGGCAAAATGAACATTATATAAAATAGTTGAATACAAGAATGATGCACGTTATCTATGGAAAAAACGCTATAAATTCACGAAATAAGTAGTTGAAGAATACACGAAATTGACCTGCGTACAAGAGGAGGTTATACAAGACTTTTATTACGCGCACACCATGCTTTAGCGTCTGTATTTAGAATTATTATTAACTTTATAGATACTGATGTGGCAGTTATCACACTGTTTTCTTTAGAAAACAATCTGAAGAGCTGGAAAGGGTTAATATTTGTAAAGTGTGGATCCAATTACTGAGTAAAGTAAAGTACTACAACTTGAGTAAGATGCATGGACTTCTAGGTAAGGCAGTATGTAATGCATTACCTGAAATACGTTCACTGTCGGTTGAGACACAGTAAGTGCTCTTGGAGGCAAGATAAAATGATGATTCAGAACGCTGAATTTCTAAATGCAGTTAAGGCGCTTGATGCTGAAGCTGACATATCAGAGGAAAGAAAGAAACAGCTTGAGTCATAAGTTTACCATCCCTATTAAGGAAAGCACAATTACTCAAACATCAATGAATTGCGCTATATTCTATATACTTTTTCTGAAAAGAATGAGTCTGTGAAGTCGCATCGCCTTCTGTCATGTGGTAATACGCTCTATCTATAATGCGAGCTAATTACCACTTTCTTGTTTGGATGAACTGCCCACAGGCTGATCCTGATCTTCCATCCCTATATAAATATGGTTGGATTTTTGAACATATAGTGAAGGAAAAGGCTATCTAGAGGTCCAGTGGAATGGCAGTCCTCCTGCTTCTGAAGCAGTTTTTGAATTGATGTCATGTTATTGTTCAAGAACACGTGTCTCACCATCATATGCGTGTCTTTTTAATAACCTCGGATATACAAGCATATGCAGAATATAGAACTGTTCTGTGACAATGGAAGTTATTTGTACACAAGAATGTCAACCGATGATGATGATGATAGAAGTGAAGATGACTAAGATTTCTATTATTTATTAACCGGTTCGTGACCAGCATCTTTTACAAAAATATTATTCGGTTGACACCACTTTTTGTTAAACAATTAAATTTAGCTTAGCAATCTAGCAAATACTTTAATTAAATGATGAAAACTTTACTTTTATTTTTTAGTGGTATCAAAAACAAGCGATGGAAACACGTTTCCGAAGGTGCCTATATGTACCCGTGGTCCCGAAATGGTTAATTCTTAACAGACTAAGTACAATGGTTTCACCAGTATTATTTTTTTCCTGAATTGCTGTGTTTTACCACATGAAAATAATATGCATTAAAATGCAAAACAAGATGTTTATCACCTTGAAAATGTTAATAAACATAAAGTTAAATGTAAAGATAAGCATCATATTAATTTTAATAAAATCTTAATAAATACATAATTTGTATAACATTTTATTTTTAACAATATTTATTCTTTCCCTTTTTTCATTGAAATCTCTTTAATTATGTAATACTGGTAAAAAAAAAAAAAAAAATCATATGTATCTATGTGCTATTGATGGCGCTCATCTTTTCAATATGGCGTATATAAGCTACCACAAATTTAATAGTATCATCATAAAATGAACTCCTTTGATCATTGTGAATCCAAAAAGGTATATATCATGAAGTCTTCAGAGATGAAACGAAAATCACTCATTTTGGCTTCTGGCTTAACGACTGTTATCAGCAGCATTTAAAAGCCTATTAAGGGTTCAAAATATATTTTGAAAACTCTGAAAACATAGTGCATTTGTATTGACTTTTTCAGAATGTTAAGTTAGATTTTTCCTTTCTGTTTGTTTCTGATAATGGTATTTAGTGTTCAAATGTTTAAAAACTCCAAAATTAAGTTTTAATATATTTGAAAACTTTATTTAAATGTTAGATTATATTAAATTTTCACATGATAGTGAATTTTTTTGCATAATTGTTAAATTTGAACAATATTTGTATTTAATTCAATATTTTGAATCGTATGTACACCTTAGTATTTAAATTCATTATAGGCATTAGATAAATTAGATAATTTTTTAATCAGTTTCTATAATTAAAAATCTTCTAAAAAAAGTATAATTTTTTAATAGTATAAAAAATATGATTTTAGGTTTCTAAACTTGAAATTCAGTAAAATATTTTATTTGTCAAATTATAATGGGACTCCAAATGTTGAATGTATGAAATTTGATTTTTTTTTTAGTTTGATATTATGCAGATTCTAAAAAGGGGAAAAAACAACTTTACACAAAACAAAATTTCTATTTCAAATTCTTTTAAAAATGAAAGAAAAACTATATTCATTTTTAGAGATTTTGCATTTTCTTTTGAATGTCTTTTCGTTCAAAATCTGAGTATTTTAATTCATTTGCTGTTTAGATAAATTAGATAATTTTTTTGTCAATTTGCATGGTAAAAATTTACATTCAAAAAATATAATAAAACATAATATTTTATATTTGTATTTTGATATTATTATTTATATTACTATTTATATTATTATTTATATTATTTTATAATAAAACAATATATATTAATTCATTGGAGTTTAGAAAAATTGGATATTTTTTTTTATCAATTTGCAGTTTTAAAAATCTTTTACAAAAAGTAGTATAGACCGGTGAACGTTTATGCGGTTTTTCAATGAATTTTCTAATTTTTATGTTTTAACTTATGAAATTTTTGATATTGTGGTTTTATAAAGCAGTTAATAAAGTCAAAATTTGCGTATTCAGTTGTTGCCATATTCCTTTATTTAACGGGGAAAAAAATATGTCCAAGTCTTTTGCGTAAACTTGCAGCGGAAATGGGGCAAGTTTACGCATAAAGTGGGGCTCGTTTACGCATATTATAAGTGATACCAAGAAGTAAGTGAAATAAATATTTAATCAAAGTGAAATGTTTTATTTATAACTTAAAGCATTGTTTAAAAAAATAAAGAGAATTAATTAAAGAGAATTTTACAGCCTAAACTGAAAACATAGGGCTTATTGCTCATTAAAAACAGGAACTATTTAGTCATCTTCATCATCATTGTTAGAGTTTTTACAAACAAATAATTAAGTATTGACTTTTGCACACTTGTCATGGGAACATATTTTTCATCTAAGACATTGAACTCAGTCTTATCCTTTTTTGGATTGCTTGTATTATTTCAAACAGTAAATACACATACAGTTTTCATATTTTTCATCAGATTCATTCACTATTTTCTATTTTCAAGAGACCGGAAAAATTTCCGACCCAGCAGCTCGAAATAAAATCAGTAAAATCGGAATAAAATCCGTAAAATTGGAATAAAATCCGTAAAGTACCATTTTAATAAATGTTTCCTTTTTTTTACGGATTTTATTCCGAGCTGGGGAAAATTTTCCGGTACGATAAGGGCAACTATTTTCCGATTCCTACAGGAATACTGCTCGAATTCTTTTACAGCGCATAACAGGCTGAAATTTCTCTTTCAGCAATTTATACAAATAGATGGGACCATGCTTAAATACTTTTGTACACCCATGTAGTTTACCTAGAATCTTTATAACACGCCACCATTTAAATTAAATTTAATTCAAACTAAAACACTCTTAAAACTATTGAAATCACATTTGCAGAAATTATACTTTATAGACGGCCATGCATCCAATTCTTTGCGTGACCGTTATATAATTTTATCTCTATGCTACAGACATTTCTTAGTAAACTAAATGCAGTTCAACGTAAAAAATGCATAAATCAGTTAAAAACCACATTTAAGAAATTTGCTCTTATACCCAGTAATCCTTACGAATTCTTTTGTGTATATGAATTATAGCATTTATACACACCATATAGTATACATAAATACAGTGAAACATAAAAGCACATATCCTCATTAAAAAGGGATTCCCACCAACCATTGCTAATGTACAGTACTTCGGATACAATATCGTACCAGAAGCGACCTCATACCTCTGCGACGTATATCAATTTCATTATATATGAAATAGTTTAACATAATTAAAATACGCCGCAAACAATACCCTCCAGTCCTATGTGATTATGTATCGGAATTATTTTGTGTGGCCCTGTATATGAATAATTATTCTTTGCACCGTATATTCTGCAGAATGCATATTTTAGTTCATTTCATAAATGCATATCAATTTCATTATGTTTGAATGCATGTAAAATCATTTGAAACGGTTTTTTCCCGTTGGCGGTAATGCAACGGAATCCCTTTTTACTGTCCCTATAAATGAACTAAACATGCAATACACTTCATTTGAAATAGGGAAAGTGCAATGGTAAATGTCAATAACATCCAAACATTTCAAGGCAATCTGAGTATGTTTATGAGAGTTAGAACGCGGATTGACGGCCAGACAAACCGAAGTCATAAACACTTTGTTGGAAAAGTTTTAAAATATCAATAATATTTTTGCAATTCACTTTTTTAGATTAGCAAATCATACTAACTATTGAATCTAAAATTCAACATTTGCTCGAGAATTATTAAGTATGTTTTTCTGATCCAAGAAGCACATTTTCAATTTTGCGGAAAGAGATACTTTTACAATTACTTATATACTTTTGTTCACTATCTCATGGAACTGTGTGTGTTTTAAAGACCCTTTATTTCCTTTTATTACAGTTTGTTTATTTGATATATTGTAAAAAGAAAAAAGCCGCTTTTTAAAAGTGAAACGGCGGCGCATTTATCCTCATAACGTTTGATCTTTTAAATCATAAAAAATATCATCTACATTGATACTGCAAAGCATGATTTATGTTTTGTTTTAAATGAAGGAAAAGAAAATGTGTAATTTTGTATATGTTATATAGGAAACTGATAAATGAAGCAAAAGTATATTTTTTCGTGAAACAAATTTTTACAGCAGATTTTATAGAAACAAAGAATAATTTGTTTTAATTAAAAAAATCCTTATAATTCTAAATTGTAGATTTTTACACAGAGAATAAAATTTGTGTGTTTATTATAATAAATAAATAATTTTTGGTACATGTAATTTTTATTTTTCCAATCTTCGTCTAAATAATATATATATGAAAATATAGTAGACAAAGATTTTCTCTTTGATTTTTTTTCTTATTTTATTTAACTAATCCTACAACAAAAATCTTATATTGTAGAATATCGTAAAGAATCTACTGCAAACGATAAAAGCAGGTATAAATGTAATCTAAAATCTCTTAGATTTTGAAATGAATTGTGATTCTCCCAGAATCATACAATTTATCCTAAATCGATTGATTTGAACTTCCTCGAGAACCTGTACCTGAGTATAACATCAACTTAAATATTTCTAAACAAAATTTAACATATTTAATTTAATCTTAATGACAGGAGAAGTTTTTTTTTATATTCAACGGTTCTAACATAACAATACTCTATTTTTACAAGCTTTTATTTAATTTGCCTTGTCTGACCGATCGCGACAAAGTTTGCAATTCAATTTTAACACACTTCATATGCTATAATTGAGCTCATTTTTACTAATGCGACGTATTGCCAGAGAACATACAATATACAGTAAAAATAAATATATAGGGTAACTCCGGGAGAGTCGCCGCATACGGGATAGATTCCGCACCCCTTGTATTTCTTGTAATTATTGATAGATGGTCGTCAAATGCACAGTATAGGTGCGCAATGAGATTATTTTAACCAGTGTATAACGTAAATCTCATTTCGATGTTTACTTGTAGAAGTACAATCCTTAATTTGACGTAAGAGCATGATTTCACTGTCCAAACTTTTAAACACGTTATGTTTAAATACTTTTCATACACTAATTACTAAATGCATGCATGATTTCGAAGTCAAAACTAAGTGTAGGGTTTGTATAGAGTACTGTGTGTATGGTTACGCCATTCCCCTTAGCGATGGCAGGTAACTATGATGACCGACGTCTGCACCATGCAAAATTAGATACATGCCGCACTGCTATTCCGGTATACATGCCACAGTTTCTTTTGTACGGGATGATTAATTCTTACTAACTTTTCTTTTTCTTTTTTTTTTTTCTTTTTTGCACAGACTAACCATGTTAGGCATGCTATCAACTTTACTAAAACCAATGGAGAAAAAGGGGAAAGTAAAAAGTAAGAAGGCAAGAAATATACAGGGGAAAATAAAAAGTAAGAAGGGCATGAAAGGTGCAGGGTGGGAAATAAAAAGTAAGAAGAGCAAGAAGGATGCAGGTCAAGATGATAATAATGAAAAATTGGATTACGCGTAACGCAGACATTCTTTGCAAGGAATATTTAAAAATCTACAAAAAAGAGGAAGTGTAATTGGATTCGTTGCATCATATGTTTAAACGTAGTTACATAAAGACTACCTTTTAGACAGTTTTTCTGTAGATTGTAGTGGAAAAAACATGTCTCTTAACCCATTCGGGACTATAGGTGCATATAAGCACCTTCATAAAGAGCTTACAAATTACAAAATTTGTTTCTGGCACCAGTAAAAAAGAAAAGTAATATTTGGTTTGTTTAATTAGAGCATTTTCCTGATTATTTAAGTAAAGGTAACTTCTTTAAAAAAAGTGGTACGAACCGAATAAAATTTGTGTAAAAGCCACCGGTCCCGAAAGGGTTAACAAATAAATTATGTCAATATAATTTTACTTTTTTTCTTTTTCCTTTCTAATACATTGATGTTATGTTGTTGCTGAAATAGCAATTAAAATTTAATGTAAAAAAAATAAGTCGATAATTTTAATAGTGAAAGTAGGCAACAATTATTAATTTGAATCTACTAATACGTTTCATTGTACTCATATAGTTTTATTTTGTTATTACATCGTTAATTATATCTCCAGATATGAATATTTTTTTTTAATATTTTTATTTATAATTTAATTCTGTTCTTATTACAACCGCGGCACAACTACCGCACAAGTGCGGCGTCTCAGCCTGAATGCACGGGTGACGCGCCGCAGTGTAATGTTTTAGAAAAAAATTGTTAAAAAATATTTATAATTTGTTTTGAGATTTTTTGTCGCGGTAAACGCGTTGTATATTTAACATTAAATAGCACAGCATGATTTTTTTAATTTTATGACCACCATGGGACTTTATACACAAATTCAAAAAAATGTGCGACATAAATCCCTGAATTACCGTATATATATTTGAAACTAGCCTTCGCTATTCCGCATAAGCCCTAAACATTTGTCGAACAAGGATACGTATGTGTCATCACGTATGTGGTCACACTATGTGATCACGTAAATGTCATTGATTGCTTCAGAAATAGTTCTTCGAATGAACCCTGGAATATATGATAAATTCGACATGTTTAATTTACACTGTAGAGGTAAATGGGTATGTTGGTGATCCTCAGATGGAAATTCATCCCTTATTTTCTGGTAAGAAAGCTGTATTTTAGATTATATATACAATTATTTTTTTAAACACAAACTAACAGAAAGAAAATCACTCGCAATTTTTTTTATTTATTTTTAAAATAGCATTTATCCTTATCAATTGTCCTTTTGATTTTTTTCTCTTTTTAGTACATCATAATAAAAATGTTTTCTTTACAATATTTTCATTATTTTATAATTTACTGTACAAAACATTTTTTATATATTTTATATAATTATATTTTGAACTGTATTTTTTTATTTATAATTTTTGTAAGTACTATTTTTAAACCTATAAAAATTCTTTAGAAATGATTATTATTATTTCCAACAATATCATTTAAAGTTGATGTGATCAGTTGCAGAATACCATATAGACTTATTTATGAAATTCTGCAACGACTTTAGACGTGTTAACAACACTGTAAAAATTCATTTTTCATCAATTCTGAAACAAAGTTAAATTAACATTTCAATACTTCTCTATGCTCAAACCAATTGAATATGTTGCCTGAAACTAAATGTTTTGCATTGGTTTACGTTTTCTAATCACTTACGTT
Organism: Maratus speciosus; assembly: GCA_963932465.1. NCBI lineage: Eukaryota > Metazoa > Arthropoda > Arachnida > Araneae > Salticidae > Maratus > Maratus speciosus. The sequence continues at coordinate 66,884,827 of OZ010789.1, forward strand.
TATAACTATATTATTTATTGTCACAGGTTGCTTTTCGAAATTGATGAAGTAACGTTTCCAGCGGTAACTACATCGTAATAATTCCGGTAATTCCCAAAGGATAACTGATAGTTCTCTAATTATATCAACGTTTCGAATTTAAGTACATTCGAAGTTAAACTGGAAATTGAAAAATGCACATGACTGTCAAATATTCTTTTTAGAACTAAATGAATGAAATTCCTTACGATTTTGTTCATCAATTTTTAATTTATATCTATTAATAATGTGCACAAAAGTCTAATGTATATGTATCATCCAATTATACTTAATTTTCTTCGTTTAACTAGAAGACAAAAAAAAAAAAAAAAAAAAAAAAAAAAAGATTAAATAGTATTTTTTTTTTGGATTTGTACTGTCTGTTGTAAGAAAAAAAAATATTATTATTTAAAGTACAATTTAAGGGGGTCTGGGACACATTTTAAAATAATTTTTCTTTATTGAGTTAAAATTCTGAATTTTTTTGTGATGGTTAACCTTATCATTTATAAACAAAATCACATGATAAAACTTCTCAGATTTTTTTTTAATTTTAATTTAAAATTTATTAAAAAAGTGAGGGTAACTTAAAATCGTTATTACTCGAAATATTATTTATAGAATTTCATTTTTTTTTCATTTAAATCAACAGAAATGTATCCTTTTTTATTTTGATTCAGCATTTTTTTTAAATATTAATTTATAAAAAATTAAAAATATTTAACGAAAAAATTTGAATAAAAGTTGTGCAACTTTAAATAAAAAATCATATTTTCAAAAGTAAATATATTTTTTCAAATACGCTGAATCAACATTAAAGTAAAACAATTGAAAAAGATATGTTCCAAGTTTGAACCCGTTATCTTTAACGGTCCTCGAGTTATAAGAATTTAAATACGAGAAATGGTGCAAAAACCCCATCACGAAGGAAAACGCATTTTTACAAGAAGTTGTTTCCATGAAAGCCATTGTTTGAATTGTAGATTTTGAAAACAAACCAAAACGAAAAAAAAAATGTTCTAATTCAGCTAGAAACATGATTTAAATGCCATTTTAAGTCGGAAAAAACAAAGAAATTTTTAATGAAATGAAATGTTTTTGCAAAATTTGAAGATTTTTGTGTCCCGGACCCCCTTAAAAATGTAAAACTTAAAAAATATTCCAGACCATCATGTAACGCTTTATATTAGTAAACCATTTTAACTCATTGTGTACCACCCAATAACGATACTTCTCACATTATTTTTAAAATTAATGACATAAGTAATAAAGAGTTTCAGCTCAAATACAACAATATCGTTAAATCTATTATTGAAATAATACCGAACAATAAAGTAGTTTTTTTATAGTCTATCTTTATCGAAGAACTCTGCTCAAAAGCAAATAAAAAGTTTAACGATATGACTCCGTTAATGTATTTTTAAACATATTACACTACCTTTTGTTTTTTAAGGATGTTATGCGCACGTAAATCCTTAGAAAAAAAATTACTCACTGTTATAAGAAAAATGAATGTAACAGATAATTAAAATTCTAGAAGTTAATGTTAAACATAAAAACAATTTAATGGTACTATAAAAAGCATGCGTGACTTTTTAAGAACCTGCTTGTTCATTATACTTTTTTGAAGAATGTCTTTTCTCGCTGAAATATTTCGTATTATGCCTTTTGAAATATTTTCAGCAATCTTTTGAATATTTTTCATTTTTTTTGCATATTTGTGCTTTTCAGTAAATGGCAACTATTAAATTTAATACATATTTACACATAATGAAAGATTATCTAACACACAAAAAACCCCATGCAAAATAATATTTTTATTTAATTAAAGTAATCATAAAAGCATTAAATAAAAACTGATCGTATTTCTTTTATAATTGAATCGGTTATTTTGAAAAAAAGTTAACTCCTATGCAATAGCATAGAAATTAACCACCTTTCAAAATGACCGATTGAATTGTGGAATTCCGTAACAGATCCTAATTTTGTAATCTACAATTTAAAGTAAGTACTATTTACTCATTTATAATTGAATCGGTTATTTTGAAAAGGAGTCAACTCCTATGTAATAGCATAAGAATGCATCCCTTTTCAAAATGGCCGATTCAGTTGAGGAATTCCGTGACAGATACTAATTTTGTAATGTAAAATTTTGAATAAGCATTATAAACTGATTTAAGTTATTAATCTATCTTTATCAGGTATACATATTTTTCCATAATGCAAGATTATCTAGCACAACAAAAAATCTATGCAATATAGTTTTGTCACTCAATTAAAATAATCATAAAGTATTAAATAGAAAATGATCACATTTCTTTTTCAATTGAATCGGTCATTTGGAAAAGGTGTCAAACTCCGATGCAATATCATACGCTTTTTAAAATAGCCCTTTTAAAAATGATAGATTCAATTTTAGAATTTCGCAACAGATCCTATGATTCATTTTATAGAATTTGTATTTTAAATATTGTCTACATTATTTATTGTTTGAAATGTATTATCAATGTGTTCTAATACATATGTATATCTATATGTATGTATGCATGTATGAAATGATTTTTTGAAAAAGTTATTAATTGTACCCTATACATTTTTTAACAAAATTTGATCTCCAAAAACTTCAAGCTAAGTCCAAAATAAGGGCATGTGACGGCAAGTAATTCTTAAGTACTGCTTTAAAAACTATCTACATTGCAAACTATTTTGCGACAATTACCAATTGAATTTAACATGGTCTTCCAAAATTTAAACCTTTATAATTCCGAAACTACTTAATCAAGTGACTGCTCGTTTTGTATCCTTGTGTGTATCTTTTTACACAACGAAATATGACGTCATGATTAAATGTTTGTATTAAAAATTTCGGATTAAAAAAAAAATACCACTATGAAGAAAACCCACAACGTAATTTCTTTTTAACTTAAATTGAAAGTATTTATTGATGAATGTCTACTTTACAACCTTTTTTTCAGAGACAACTCGATGATTAAAATGTTTGGTGTGTTAAAAATGTGGCATAATATACTTTATTATTATTTTTTTTATTGTTTATGGCATATATTTTTGGTAATGGAAATAGAAAAAAATTCTAGAGAGTTATTTATCTCACTTACTTAAAACAAATTTTGTGATTTTCTTAAGTAGATATCATATTCATGAAAAATGTTAGTCAAAATGATAGTTTTTGTTAACTTTATGTAGAAAATGTTATAATTCTAATATTCCAAAGTGGTCATGTAGGAAAGAAAGTCAATTACATTTATACCACTTTTGAAATAAAAATTGAATTTCACATGTGTGTTTTGTATTTTTATAATGTTGCGCTTTATCCACAATTTCAGTGAACCAAGTAATGAGACATTTAATCTATCTTGTTTCTCTGTTTTTGTGTTTTTCTCTCTAATGTTATATCAGGTCGTATGTGAGAATTTTTTTTTTATCTTGCCAAGAAATTTTTTTTTGTTTGGTTTTTATAAGCTTGTGTTATTCATCTTGGTCTTAAATTGTGTCTCATCTGTAACAACATGGTGTTTAATTTAACCAAGAATATTAATTTTAAATAAATAGTTAAAAATATTATGTATCATAAAATGTATTACTTGATATAACTTGAAATAAGACACAGTAAAATGATAAAATTTTTAAGTTTCTTTAAAATTAATAGTTTTGCATTAGTTTATAGTCTTTTCTTTTTTACAGTAATATAAATTTAAATAATTCAAAATTATAGTAAACTCGTGTAAAGTGTTTAATTCAATAACGAATATTTTTAATAATTCTTATTAATATTTTTTATTAAATTAAATTTTATTTAAAATGAAATAAATCTAGATTTTCAAAAATGTAATATAGTAGGGACAATGTTTTATATTTTAGACATAAAACTATAAGTGATTATTCTAAGATTTCCATTGAATTTGTTTTCTTCTCTTGATACAGTATTTTTTCACCGATATTACACAAAGATAGTAAAAAGTTTGCAAAGTACATAATGTATTTCTACTTAACTATTACAATAGTTATGCAACTATAATCCCATAATAATTATTTTTATTAGAAATTCCTCTTAAGAAAATCATGTATTTTGTTAAATTTACAGTAAAACTGCCAATATAAAGAAATTTTAATTAAGAACTTCAAAATAGTTTCAGGAGCCTTAATTTCTATTTTTTTTTCTTTTGGTTTGAATAATTGATTTTACAGCTATACTGTAATACATTATACTGTACAACCTTTGAAGAAACTCAACGCATAATAATATGCTTATTATTTATCACATACAATAATATAAGCGAATGTTATCTAATAGAAATTTAACCGTTTTAAAAGTTTCAGAAAGTTTCAATTTAACTTTCGCATTCAATTCTCTACATTTAAGTTTTCCAGTTTCTTAACAAAATATCTGGTTTTTAAACCATCAAATAATATTGACATATATCTATTTAAAAATCCAATAAAATCGATATTTCACACAAAAAAAATGTTTGGAATGAAAATTTATTTGAAATACATTTAAAGAAAAGAAATTTAATGGAATATTTAAAAATTGATTTTAAAAGCTACATTTTATTTCCTATTAAATTCGGCGAGAAAAAAAAAATATGATAGCACCTTTTGGAATTACATTTAACTTGTTTGTTTTGATCCCTCGTTAAATTGATATGAATAAATAAATAAATAAATATATATATAATTTTTCACGAATAAAATTTTAATATAACAGTAAAATCTTTGTCTTTCGGATAGATATTTAAAAGAAAGCACACGAAAAAAATATTGAAATGCATTCTCTATGTATGCACTGCCAAAAATATAATTATCTTGAATTTCCTATTAAAATCCACTTTAAAAATATATTAAAATGAAATTTTCGATAATTATAATTTCTCATTTCACTAATTTTTTATGCACTATATTTTTTCTACTCTTATATTATAAGAAAATCTTAAGAATTCAACTCTATTTTATAAAGTTAATACGGACTATTTATGGGAAAAACAATATTAAATGCATTATTAACATATGTGATGGAAGTAAGTAATGAAAATACGATTTTGCTACAGGATGAAAGGGGGAGTCTGAGAATGTTATTGTTAAGCAGATTTAAGTTATAAGTATTAAAAAAAAAAAGATTTTAAACGAATGTTTTATTTGACTGAATTAAAAAATATTTTTTTAATTACCACTTTATTCTGTTAAAGTTTATTTACGAATATTTATAGGTAATATGCATATTCTGATTAAAATCAGCGTATTCTTTTCCGAAACTATTTGTATATTTCAAATAAATTTACTACAGTAAAGTTTATTTTTATTATGCTATTAATTTCATATATAAATGTATATTTATATAATATTTATAAATGTATATTTATAAATGTTTATTTATACATATAAATGTATATTTATTTTACTTAAATATATATTTAACACTAGAATTTTTCAATTCGAAAAGTATGCTGTAAAAAAGAAAAAAAACTTTTACAGTTAAAAATAGTAAAAATGTAAAACTGTTTATCAATAAAAATTGGATTATTTTACAAATAAATTTGAAAAGATAATACAAAATTTCAAAAGGAACTTCTTATAAAAGAGTATAAAGAATTATATATTGTAAGAAATATTTATTTCGTTTGTGTTTTATTGAAAAGTTTAATTTCACAATATATTTATTAATCTAATTTTACTAAGGAAATAGAGGATAAGTCATAATTACAAAGCGTTTAAAAAGTTGTTAGTTATAGTTATCATAGTGATATCTGATGAGGAAAAATATGTGTTTATTTTTTATTATTTTGGCAAGCGCAAAATGGAATACATAATTATGGATATGGATCCGATTCTTCTGATTTTCAGTCGAAAGTTACAATTTATAAAACGTTTATTGAAGCACTTTATTTGTATGCTCTTTTCAGCTCAAAATACGTTCTTTTTAAAATCGGATATTGTTTTAACATGTAATTTTTGACATGATTCAACATTTCTTTCATAATATAATATATTAAGAGCTCAGATGATAAAGGTAGTAAGCAGGGCTTAATTAATAACAAAAATGTACCGGAGCTCTAATATTCTGTGGTATCGGTACAACAACCGTGCCGTACCCCTCCCCTATCACTCCAGTTTGCATATTTACATGTCGTACATTATTTGCAAAATTTAAAGCATTTATAAAGCATGGATACTTCTCTTGCCACTATGACAAAAAAGTAATAAAAACAACAAAAAAAAATTAATAACTCAGAAACAAATTGAGATAGGGGAGATGGGGGCACATGTGAACAGTTCGCATAAATATAGCTTTTTCTCATGACTGGATTAATTTCTATAAACAAAACTTACTCAATATAGTAAATAGAACTTTCTTGTATGCATGATAATTTTTTTTTAAATCACCTGTATAGTTCTTCTTACATTTTTAATAGTTTTATAAATTCGAAAAATTGTTCACATGTGCCCCATCAGCGGGGTAGTTGTGAACACACATGGGGTACATGTGAACACAAGGAAAAAATATCCTTTGACAAGCTTTTTATTCTGTTATTCATTTGTCATCGTAATCCTTAGTTAATTACCTGTGAAATTCACCATAATGAAATATATATATATATATATATATATATATTTCTCTAGTTTCTGGGTGATATGTTTAAGCAAAAGATTATAAAATGAAAATAAGTAGATTTTGGGGGTGGAGGCTTAGATGATTCATTAAGTATTGCTGAAATAAAATAAAAAAAATAAAGAAGCAATTTTAAAAAAGAAATTAAAACTTTTAAATTTTGCTTAGGGGTTTTTGTTTGGAGAAAATTTTCGAGAGGGTGCGTTTACATACTATTTATCTCAAATCTGCCGAAATACGAAAGATTCCCGCGGCTGTATTTGCCGTATTTACTTATAAATTATAGATAAAGAAGGGTTTTTTAATGATTTAAAAAAAAATCTCGACTATAACCCCCCCTCCTCTCCCTAACATATTTTGCTTTTGAAAGAAGGAGGGGGTTACAATAGGGATTTTACGGTAGTTATCAGTTTAAAAATTTTATTTTCTTAAAATATTACTCATATCTATCTCCATTCAAAGCATCATGTACAGAACTGTTTTAGATATGGATGTAAGCCATCATTGCAAGTTTAGAACAAATATAATAGAAAAATTTGCAAAGTTGTTCAAGGTAATACTTTTGTATTAACAATGCATAAAAAATATTGTTGTAAACTATTTAGTAAAATAATATATAACACTTATTGCATTTTAGAAAACATTAAATTTATTTAAAGTACAATTGAATTTAAACGAGCTTGTTGCTCTTTATGTATTTGCTGAAAGATGTATTTGATGAAGTTTCAATGCAAAATCAAATTTGTCGAAGAAAATATCTTCTATTTCAGGAAAATTATAGATAATGGAACTGACATTATTTATCATTAAGTTAACCGAAAAGAACAGAATCACAGAATGATTATTGGGGCACTTATGTACTGTTCATATCTGCCGCAACTTGTCTGTTCACAAGTGCCCCACATTGCTGCTTCTGTTAAATTGATAAATCATTAACATTTCTCAATTTTAGAAGAAAAAGAACGTAATCAGAAATATTTATTAGTATTCATAGTATATGTTAAAACACTCAAATTCAAATAAATGAATAAATAAATAAAGTTATACGCTTATCAACTTGGAACAAAGATTTTACTTTTGAGATCTAAAAACAGTATTTTGGCTACAGAGGACAAACAAAATGTCAAAAAGCTTAAAAAATTTGTTACCATATGTCTACAGGTGCTATCATCTTTATTAATTTTTTTCAAATAAATAAACTTATAATAACTATTGAAAAATTGCGATGTTCACATCTGCCCCCATCTCCCCTACAGCTTTCAAACAAATTTCATTTAAAAGTAATTCTTTTTCTCTATACGACGGTGTAAAAAGTAATATTGTGGGATGTTTAGAAGTTTAAGAATGAAATTTCATTTAAAATAGGTCCAGGAATATTAATGCTTAATACATTATGATCAACTCCGTGCGATTTGATATGCCTTAAATTTTAGTTTTTGAAAAAATAATTTTCCAAATGGTTGTTGTAATTTGTTAAATTGCATTTATTTATTATTTATTTATTTATTTATTTTTTATGAGCGGTGTTTTAAAAAATCGAATACCATTTTTTTTTCAATCCGTAATCTATTTTTATATACAAATTTCACAACTTTTTTTTTTCTACTTTATGCAATTACCATATCGTAAATGAAAATTTCACAGTTAGTGAGAAGAAATGTTTTATGTTGCTGAGATAACTGTTATTAAAAAAAAAAAAAACAATTTTGAAATGAAGAAAAAAAAATGTTTTAAAAAGCATAAAAAAAAGAAAAAAAAAGAGAAAAAAACGTGAAATATTTTGTAAAGAAATAACGCTTTGGAATTTAATGATAAATCGTTGCGTTCTGTCGAAAAAAAACTAGCAAGAAAACTTGAACAGTCAAATAACCCACTCCTTTTACAAGTAATATTTATTTCGTTTAACGATTTCTTTCAATCAGTAAAAATAGTCTTTCATGCAAAATTGCTTATAAGAAGATAAGCATCTTCTTAGATAAGCATGCTTTTAAATCCGACATTATGCATTCAAAACTTTGAACAGTTAAATTATCCATTCCTTTTATAAGTAATATTTATTTCGTTTAGCGATTTCTTTCAATCAGTTAAAATAGTCTTTCATGCAAAATTGCTTATAAGAAGATAAGAATGCTATTAAATCCGACACTATGTATTCAAAACTAATTTATTATGAAATAGACTAGACCCATACGAGATTTTGAAAATATCACAATAATGAAATCCAATTTCAATAATTATAATAGCACAACTGTTTAGAAGTTTTGTTCACAAGAGTACGAAAATCCCTCCTAACCGATACATGTACATTGTACAATTCCACCTAAGTATGCTACTATGCTGTAAACGCATACTGACAAACTTTTATGAGCAATTGCTTTGATCTCAATTGACAATTGTAGTGAAGACGGACGTTTCCAAACATCTAAATGTCGATTTTAGTTATTGTTTTTATTATGTGATTTTAATTTATTATTTTTAATTTTGCAGTTTATTAAATGTCTTATTTTAAATAACTTATATTTTCTTTAAGCTTTATTCAGATGTAATTATATTTAATTATTTGGAACAGATGTCAAATCATTATTTTCATATCCAAGGTTTTTTATTTATTATTATTTAGAAATTCTTTTTCAGACTTATTTAGATTTAGAATTTTAAACTTGTTTTTATTCTAATAAACAAATGCTGTTTTTTGTTAGTTTCAGAATCCACACTAGTACTTCGTTTCACAGATTCTATCTGTACAATTTTTTGTTTGAAAGACATTAGTTTAATCTTATGTTCTTCATAGAAATTTTCTTCCGTTTATTAATAGTATTAAACTTTTCGTTTCGTTAATGTAAGCTCTAATTTATGTTTTTGATTTTGAGGATGATTCTAATGAACAGAATTTAACAATACTTTATCGTTTTCTCGACGACTGTGATTTCTTAATTAGATTCTATTACAATACATCCTAAATACATCAGGAAGTCATATCATTAGAAAATTATTACAAGCCAATATTTCAGTATTAATCCGTGTGACTCATCACATTCATAACTCTCTAAATTGTGTATTGCTTATTAGGTAATTGGTTCATATTCCTTTATTACCCATCGGCCAAGAAGGTTTAAGTGTTTCACGCGTATCTGGGTATATGGATTTATATCCTCGAAACATCACAATGGCTAGGTGGATTTTAATGAATGAGATCTCTATCGATTCGTCTTAATCGTGCAATAGTTATAGGCTAGGTTTTGGTTTTACACATTCAAAATGACGGCCGTAAATTTCAAAATGGCGGAAGAGACAAAAAAAATTACCCACCCTATTGAATGGCATATAATTGGATAGGTCTTTCAAAATGAATACGATGTTTCATTGACTATTATCAGAAGCTTCGTTTAAATATTACACCACCTGGAAGTTGTGTAGTTAGGATCTCTATCTAGATTTACAGCAACTCTAACCTTCATAAACATCTATAGGCCTCATCAAAACTGTGTTTATAGATAGGAACTAACAATTAAACACAACTTAAAAGTCACCAATACAAGTAAATAAAAAAAAATAGGTAAGTAATATAAAAACAGTTTGGCATTGATGAGAAATAATTAATTAGTTCGCTTTTTACGCAGTCGGGTTTTTTGATTTTTTTAAATTTAATGATTATTCAATAAATTTTTTATGCTAGAGTATAGGTTGTTTTAACCATGCACAAAAAAGCACTGAATGTTGAATTGTGTCATGTTTATTATTTATGGAATACATTCTTAATATATGAGGTAATCATTTTCGTTGATCTCATGAGGTGATTTAATTAAACACGATGGGTTGGTTAATTCACCCTTCTCCCTTTTTTTCTTCTTTATATTTTAAATTCCATTAAATATATATAAAAAAGTTTCACTTAGCATTTTTTAAAGATTTTGTACATACACACACACACACACATTCAAAAGCATATTTTGAGGTATAATGAATTTGATAAAAGTGGTGACATAATCATTTTTCCACATAACCGCAAAATAATGGTTCAATATAACAAAAACATACAAGGGAGAAATAGTTTATAAATATTTAATTTAGTATCGTTTTTATTCTGTAAATATGATAAAAGATTCTTAGGTCATTCTAAATTGTCTCTAAAGATTACATTTAAATCATAAATGGATCATTTAATGGTATTAAATATTTCTATCCCTTATATCTTAATGACTAATATATTTATAATTTTTATTTTATAAACTAATTATTTTACAGTATTTACTGAAATATCTAAAAAGACACGAATAAATATATAATTTAAACATTAGGGAAGACTGTGGACGGTTGACCATAGAGTAGGTTTAACTGACTATTCAATTTTCACATTTAAAAGAATTTCATAGCTTTGTCAATACGTGGAAACAAAGTTAAAGAAATATTAAAACAATAGTCTTTGTTTCAAGAACATGTTTGAAACAGGTGTAGTAAATGAATTGTGAAGAGTTTCCATCTTAAAAAGTTTATTTTTCAAAAACATTTTGCAAGAATTTCTCAGATAAAATATTCATAGAAATTTAAGTAAGCAGGTTTTAAGTAATGCAGAAATATTGAGCTTTCATTGTAGGCATAAAAAATGTACAATAAACCAGGCTGTAAAAAGTGCCTATATGGTAGGGTGGTGCGAAAAAAGTCAAGTTGATATTTCCGAGTCGCTATAGTGCGGAAAAGTTGCGATTGGTCAATACAAGAAAAACAAAAAAAATATTTTTTCAAATCGGACTTTATCTTCCGATCCCGCAAACCGCTTAAAAATTAAAAAAAAATGAAAATTTCAGATTTTTTAAAGATTAAAAAAAAAATTACGTATATATATTTTTTATCGCTATAGTGAAAAATATTTGCAGATTTTAATGTTTAATAATAATAATAATAAACAATTGCGTTTAAAGAATATCTTCCGATCGCGCAAGTTCCATAAAAATCGGGAAAAATTCAATTTTCAGCGATTTTGATGGATAAAGAAAATATTCACCTGAATCCAGTTTGCGTTCCAATATTAACATTTGCATATAAATTGCATAGCTGTTAGCTTGTTTAGATGTTTGATAATATTTAAACAACCCAAAACTCACCACGGCAAGGTAGCTGAACTTCGAGTTCAACCCACACCTTTCCCTTTATCCAACCAATGAGGGTTTTTGCTATTTACATTACTTAACCCCCTCACTTACAAGCCCGTGTTAATACGTTCACTAAGCTCCAGGTTTCACTGCAATACAAGCAATATTTAAAGTAATACAATTCTATTGATTTAATGTATTTTTAATACATTGAACAATGGTTAATACCTCCAAGGATTGCATTCATATTCGTTATTAAGTTTTTTTATAAAATGTTCAAAGAATCATTTTTTTAGCATTTAAAACAAAATGCAGAGAAAACAACATTACAATTTTGCCCTTTTCCAAGACAGTCGGAGGGTTAAATACACAATTTGTTATAATGGAATCAAAACACTGTATTAAAAAATTAGTGTCGTGACACTATAAGATATACAATTTGTTATTTCACCTGTTTAAGTCTGACTTTTAGATGCTGACTTTGTACTGCGATTTGGTGGTAATGCCTGGTATCATGGACATTGATTTCAGTGTGGTCTTGATGAATCCATCTCTTGATTGGGACCCACGCCCACATACTTTAAACGATGCTTCTGTTACCAATTTGATGCACCGTTTGACAGCTTGTTTATAGTAGGGAAACTTTTTATCATCCCAGTTTGAGATATCACCTGATTGAACGAAGAAATGTATTTCTTCATCGGTTATTCTCCAAAAAAGAGGTGGAGATGATAATTTTGCTACATTCCAATCAATTAATTCTGTATAGTCTGCCGCATCGAAGTTTAAAGTAGGAATGATAAAGATTCTGATGCCTTTACCTTTTGAAACAGTCTGCCTGGCTTTTAACACTCTTCTTAGCCCTTGCTCTGTTATGTACCACAACTTATCAAAGACAATTGCAATCAGTAGGTTTCGCGGCTGAGCAAAGAACGGTTTTCGTTCAATTTCAATGACTAGACTTTTTCAGGTAGTCACGCAAGTATCGAGATGTTTCAATTGCTCTGTACAGATGAATAAGCCCGTCTGTAGTGTACTTGCTGCATTTTATTTCAAACCAAACTGGCATGTAAGATTTTAAAATAAATGTCAATATGGCTTTTAAGGCATTCGATGGGTTTTCCATGCTCGCGTAAAGTCGAAGAACTCTATTTGAGCAAGTGCTCCATCTGGCATGTGAAATTGGGCCGGGGTCATACTTTGATAAGTCATTTGGAAAGTTGCCACTTTTAATTGCTTGACTTATGTCAAAAAGATATCTTTGATCCTTGCTCAACAGTTGTCTGTCCACTTCTGTAATTTCACAATCAGTCAGTTGAAACTTTATCATCGAGAGCTTTTCACAACAATGAGATTCTGTGCAATTGGTCTAATAAACGATATCGGGCCAGTTGTTTAACCATCCAAATATTGAAAAAGATGGCGGAATTATAATTCAACAAAATGGAATAAACAAAAAACCCACTGCAGTGGTCTTCCGAAATGCACTTCAATCTGTCTGATAGCACCATCTTTCCATCCATTATTTGTATTTCTGCCATCACAGTCTACAAAATCTAAGTATTCTAGTGAAAGCCCTTGTTCATTAACACATGATACTATGAAAGCTACAATGTCCTTAGCAGATCCGGAGTTTGGCGACATATGGCCTAAATAAAATGAGCCACGTTCTTTTATGATAGAGTAGTGCTCCTCTTTAATAGTTCGACGAACCTGTTTTGATCAAATCCTTTCTGTAACTAGGGACATCCTTATAACATCCTTTCTTCCGTCAAAATATATGCCATGTACGGTTCATCTGAATTCAGTTGACTTTGCCGTAAATTTTATGGAGTTAAGTGAGATTAGATGGGAGCGCGTAGGCCGACTACAGCGCTAGTTTGCAACGTGGCTAGCGGCAGTTGGGTGAACTACTAAACTTTTCAGGCCTGGAACGAACACTTCGTGGTAAGCTCTAGGTTGTTTAAAAATGACCTAATATGCTCAATAATATCAATTAAAATTTAAATCTTAACCTGAGACCGCAAACTGACCGCAGTTGATTATATTTTTAATGCATGAAAATCACCCAAAACTGAATTTTTGATTGAGCTTGCGCGATCGGAAGATATTCTCTAAACAGAATTATTATTATTATTATTATTATTAAATAGTACAGTTTGCAGATAATTTTCAGTATAGCGATAAAAAATATATAAACGTAAGAAAAAAAAATTCTGAAAAAATCGAAAAATTTCAATTTTTTTTAATTTTTAGCCGCTTTGCTGGATCGGAAGATAAAGTCCGATTTGAAAAATTTCTTTTTTGCTTTTCTTGTATTTACCAATCGCAACTTTTCCGCACTATAGCGACTCGGAAATATCAACTTGACTTTTTTCGCACCACCCTACTATATGGGAGTCTTGACAGATGGTCAAAGCTCCTTAATTAATTGTTTTTGGAAATATTTTTATTCCACACTGTTACATGATGAATGGTTAATGATTATATTTCTTAAATAATCCAAATTTATTCTGTAAAGCTACAATAAAATAAGGGTAATAGAAATGAAAATGTTTAAAACTGATTAAATGAATATCTAAAAAATTGCTACAAAAGCAAGAAAATATTTAACGAAATATAAATTAGAAAGTAGATAGGAACTTTACTTTAATTTAAATAGAACTCATAGTAGGTAAGTAGAAAGATTCGAAAAACTAAAAACGATGAAAGCAACAGCCTTAACCCTAGAACTACCGGAAATTTTACTCAAGTTTTATAAAAACATTCTACACCAGAATTTTTACTTAAAACTATTTAATTTGTTTATTTAACTTATTATTGTCTGATTTATACATTTAGTTTGTTTTGAAGAAATTTCTGGTTTGAATAAATATTTTGAATGTACATGTCGGGTCCAATGGACCCGTCTGGTAGACGGAAGGTTAAGAAATGTTAAGTATTCATTACTCTGAAGAAGAACATAACATTGATCAAAACACTTTAGGAAAGTAAGTAGACAAATGTCACCTAGATGATCACAGTGAGAAAAAAGCAAACTATGTGGCAACTAGTGTTGCCAGGTCTAGTGTCACAAGAAGTGGGTATTTAAAATAGATTTTTTCCCCTGTGCCTTGAATTCCGTCTAAGCAGGTTTGTTTACGCATCACATTTTCCAAAATATTTTTAATAATGATTAAACCATGTAGCATAAAGTTATTCTGCCTTTTAAAAAACTGATTTTATTTCCCTGAACAAATATTTCAATGTAGAATAAATCTCCCATAGGTGGGGAGCCTTGACCCTTTTTTTCTCACGTTTAAAATCAACGAATTAAAATGAATGTAAAAATTTTATTTTCATTGGAATTTAATTTCGCATATTTATATACAAAGTACATCGTGAAAAAAGCATAATATTGGCTTTTATTTATATAATGGGAAATAGAGGGGGCTCTACCGCCCTTTAGAAAAATAAACCAAATCTAAACAAAATGAATTACAAGCAGGAGATTTTTTCAAGAATGGAGAAGGGTTTTATGGTTACAAAAATAACTTGAAAACAACCGTTAACTATCTGAATTCATAAATAAAATATCTCTTATGTCCTTTACAAAATTACAGTGAGAACATTAACTTTTACTACCACTTTATTCTTACAAAATCGGTAAATGGAGAAACAAAAATTCTTTTTAAATTTAAGAATGCAAGAAATTGCATTCTGACCGAAAATTCTTCAAGTTAAATTTTCGAATTCATCTAACTGTGATTTGCGACAAAATGTTAATCAATAATTGAAAAACATAGAACTCAAATGAGCGCAGAGTGGAATGACAAATTCACCTTGCGTTAAAATAACTAAAAATAAACTGTTTACTAAAAAGGTGCATAAAAATTTATTAAAATATACCGTTACAAAATGAACTGGTCTTTAAAAACTTAAAAACCATTGATGTTAAAATCATAATGAAACAGAAAAAGATGATTCCTGAGATCTTTCGATCGCTAACGCGATCATTTTCAAAGGATACTTTCACTGGAATGTCGCATTCACTGAGCTATTTATACACCAGTCTGGGAAAAAAGGGGTCAGTCTATTATTTGTTGGGGGTGTCTATGAAGTTGTTTCGTTCCAATGCTGAAGTGTTAGATATTTTCAAAATGTTAAACCAGATTTGAGGTATATCATAAGATAAAACATCGTTACATACATTATTTTCTTTACTTAAAATTTCCAATGATTCCCTAATTCTCAAAGTATAATGATCAGATGTAGGTAAAATAACTCTTGCGTTTTCGAAATCTATTTTTAAATTTTGGTGTTGATTTAATCTGGAAAGTGCTGTAGACGGTCGGTTAAACTTGATATCTCTCATGTGCTCCCCCAATCTTTCTTTAAATTTTCGAGTGGCCATACCTATGTAGCTTAACCCCTTCTGATTTTACGTTTGAAATGGGATGGAATAAACACCTGAAATTTCCCTATTAGGTATGGGATCAATTCTCCTTTCAATTAGAGCTTTTAGTTTTGTAGGAGGTTTGGCTATTAAATTGATATCAAATTTCCTTAAAGCGTATTTTAATCTTTCATATAATCTTTGTACGTAATCGAAGGTACAGATTCTAAGTTCTCTCTTGTTTATTCTTTCTTTTTGATTTTTCTGTTTTATTTCATAAATTAATTTATTTATGAGCTGAGGGGAAAATCCGTTTTCTACTTCAATGTGTTTAATTGTATTTAATTCATTTTGTAGGTACTTTTCACTGCAAATATCAAAGGCTCGTTTTACGTAAAATCTGGTAGCCGCAATTTTATATTTGAAAGCGGAGTTACAGTCATAAGAGATGGTGTTATTCGAACGGCAATGCTTCCTGTATACTCTTCTTTCTATTTTACCCTCATCCATATTTCTTATTAGTTCTGTATCCAGGTATGGTAAAACCCCCTCATTTTCTACTTCCAATTTGAATTTGAATGGTGAATTTAATGTTCGTGTCTATTTCATTAACTTTCACTAAAAACTCATCTAAGGTTTGTATGCCATGATCCCAAACTATAAACACATCGTCTACATAACGGATCCATAGCGTTGGTTTTACTTCAAAATTTTCCATTATTTGATTTTCTACAGGTCTAAGCTTCAGCTCCGCCATTAAACCTGAAATGGGTGATCCCATTGGAGCTCCCTCAGTCTGAAATTTTACAGACAAAAAGTCTTGTTATTCTACGATTAAAATTGACCGAGTAATAGCTGTTTAAATTTCTAGCATATTTTTTTGCTGAAAATCATGGGTCATTCAAAATTTAGTAGAAATATAATTTTGTCAGATATATTCAAAAAATGGCTGAGAGTAAAAGTAACATTGCAATAGAAATTTGAAATCTTTAATCATTCTGACTTATTAATGCAAAATATACAATTTCTAATAAACATATAAGAAGAAAGAAAACTCAGAATTTTTGTGGAATAAATTGATGAAAATTAACAGCCTCAATTGTTTACAAAATGATACATATTGTAAAGTTATTAGATTACACTCACCTGCAAAAGTTGGGTTATGTAATTTTTTTTAGCTTTTGATAATTGATTTTTATGTATTCTGTACAGCTGAATCCGAAATTGACTTTCATTTTTTACCTCACGTAAAGATATTTTTCAAATCGTAATTTTTAAAGTTATGCAAAAAAGCAAAAATTTAATACTTTAAAATATATGTCATTGTTGTGTTTTTAATTTTTGATAATTGATTGTTATGCATTTTTTACCGCTGAATCCGAAAATGACCTTCTTTTTTAACCATCACGTCAGGATTTTTCGAAAATTGTAAATTTCAAAATTAAAAAGTTAAATTTAAAATTGAACCCCCTACTCAGTTGTTTAGCTGTACGAATCCGATTATAAGCCAAAAATTGAAAAAATTATTGAATTAAATAAAATTTAAAAAGTTTTACATCTATTTTATAGTATCAGATTTTCACTATATTTTAACTTTGACATTTACGATTTGCAAAAAAACTCCTAACGTGGTGGTTAAAAATGAAGGTCGATTTCAGATTCAGTTCTAAAACGTACTTAAAATAAATTATTAAAAGTTAAAGAACACAGCTATCTGGTCTATTTTACAGTATCCGATTTTTGTTATTTTTTAACTTTGACAATTTATGATTTGCAAAAAATCCTGAAGATGATGGTTTAAAATTAAGATAATTTTCGGATTCAGCGCATGAAAGTTAAAAAACATAACCATCGCAGTCTTGTGTTATGTAATCTAAAACTTTTTCCTAAGCATCTTGGCGGTAAACTATGTGAAATTTTTAGTGTTATCCTGTAAAATAAGTATAAATGGTAACCACCGAAAACCATAATAATATTAGACTGTCATCGGATTTACGTCAGTATGTAAAATCTAATCTCGATCGGATATTTGAAAGTAAGTTAAAGTTCGAGTACAAATTTTGAACTGGAAAACATGCATACGATTATTGAAGTCAAATAAAATTTTTTTAAAAATAACAATTTTTGTTAAAAAAAGATCATGAAAAGAAACAGTCTTAAATCCTAACAAAATAAAGCATATGTTAAAATAGTATTACTTTAAGCAATCTGAAACTTAATAAAAGTTAACTCAATCGCAAATTTCTTTTCAAAGCGCAGATACACATGGAATAAGTTTTTAGAAAAAGTTAGGTAATTGGTATATAACCCGAGAAATAATGGCCGAACTCATTGGCGTTCTGACAGAATGGTGGTATAAAACATACATTTTTAAAGCTTCATAACTTAGTCAATTTTAGTGTAATATGAAAGACACTTTTTTTTGCCTTAATTGACAGTGTAATAGGAAAATGTTACTAAATATAACTTACAGGACCGTTTAAAAATTTAAATTTCATAATTTTTTAAGAAATGTTTTTTATTGACCCACATCGATTTGAAAATATTTCTTTACCTCATTTAAAACATTTTTGTAATAGGAAATATATGTCTATGACTAACGGTTTAGCAATTAGCCATTAGATGACGTTGAGAGTGGACACCCTAACATAATTGAAATATGAATTAAAATTTTAAGGTTGGGCACATTTGAAATTTCGTAGGAAATTATTTTTTTATTTCTACTATACCAGACGTTCTATAGACCTATAACGTTCTATATTCTATTATACCAGAAGATCAGTTAAATTAAAAATCAAATGAATTTTTGTAATATAAAAAATGTTACTGATTATTGTTTTCAACATCTTATTATTTTTCAGGCGTCTAAATATGAACTATATTATAATTTATAAATCTGACAACTGCTTACCAAATTAATTATTGAAAGTTTTCAAAGTTCGTATTTAATCACTTTATTTATTATATATGCAAAATACAAAGCTTACTGGGGTTCATATTAATAATGGAAGACTCCATTTTTAAATATATACTTGTATTTATTTAGTATGTGCTAATTTCAGAAATACTTATTGATTTAATGAAATAAATTACATTCATAGGAAATTTCAGTAAAGCCTTGCTTTTAAAACACAGTTTTGTAAACTTCTAATGTTAATTATATTTTTAACTTTTATTTTACCTCCATACTTACCAAAGTGAAAAAAAAGTAACCTCTGTTTAAAATACTACAGAACAGTGGTTCTCGACCTTTTAACTCGAGGAGCCCTTTTTGGAAAGCACTTTTTATGGCTTTTAGTCCTACTGTACCTAAGTTACAAGGTAATGTTTTTTATATGCAATACTACGAAGCGCAAATTGAACGAATGGATATTAATCTTAACAATTCTACATTGTCCCAAGAATAAAATTATATTTCAAAAAAAAAAAATCCGTATTACTACTTTTATTTTCAATTACCGTCAACACCCGTGATATTGTCAAAAGTATCCATACATCAAAAGTCTTTAAAATTTCAAGTAATCATAACATTTTCCTTACATTAAACATTATATTGTTAGAGTTGCGCATAAATGTTTAATGTACAATTTATGATTGAATTGTTTCCCTCTAATCTCTGAATTGTAGTCCATTTAGTTGTAATTGCAGGCGAATGTCTGGTTCTGTGATTAAAAGGCTTCGTTGTGCGACAGTTTCTTTAAGCATGCATTTCTTTTACATTCCATTGAAAAAAAAATCAGGCTGTTTATATTTCAAGTCAAGTCGGTTTTCATCGTAATGATAATGCATTTCAGCATGCAAAATAGAATTATTGATTAACATAACTAAAAATAACTAAAAATAAACTGTTTACTAAAAAGGTGCATAAAAATTTATTAAAATATACCGTTACAAAATGAACTGGTCTTTAAAAACTTAAAAACTATTGATGCTAAAATCATAATGAAACAGAAAAAGATGATTCCTGAGATCTTTCGATCGCTAACGCGATCATTTTCAAAGGATACTTTCACTGGAATGTCGCATTCACTGAGCTATTTATACACCAGTCTGGGAAAAAAGGGGTCAGTCTATTATTTGTTGGGGGTGTCTATGAAGTTGATTCGTTCCAATGCTGAAGTGTTAGATATTTTCAAAATGTTAAACCAGATTTCAGGTATATCATAAGATAAAACATCGTTACATACATTATTTTCTTTACTTAAAATTTCCAATGATTCCCTAATTCTCAAAGTATAATGATCAGATGTAGGTAAAATAACTTTTGCGTTTTCGAAATCTATTTTTAAATTTTGGCGTTGATTTAATCTGGAAAGTGCTGTAGACGGCCGGTTAAACTTGATATCTTTCTTGTGCTCCCCCAATCTTTCTTTAAATTTTCGAGTGGTCATACCTATGTAGCTTAACTCCTTCTGATTTTCCGTTTGAAATGGGATAGAATAAACACCTGCAATTTCCATATTAGGTATGGGATCAATTTTTTCTTTTCAAATAGAGCTTTTAATTTTGTAGGAGGTTTGGCTATTAAATTGATAGCAAATTTCCTTAAAGCGTATTTTAATCTTTCATATAATCTTGGTACGTAATCGAAGGTACAGATTCCAAGTTCTCTCTTGTTTATTCTTTCTTTTTGATTTTTCTGCTTTATTTCATAAATTAACTTATTTATGTGCTGAGCGGAAAATCCGTTTTTCTACTGCAATGTGTTTAATTGTATTTAATTCATTTTGTAGGTAGGGGAGACCGGGGGAATGCCGCCAACCCGGGTTATGCCACCACCCCACCTAGTTTGAAAACTAAGGGCAGTTTGAGATAGTGAATGTGCCTGCACTATAGCGGCCAACAATATAAACAGTGCTTAAAGTGGGAGTGACTTTGCAGTACGTCGTTCGTCTGTTCTAGTGAAAAATGTAGTTTTCATCTGGTTGCTTATTATTTTGGAGTTTCAAATGAGTAGAGATAAGCACCTTTTATTGTAACATTAGGTATTTAAGATAATATGACCCGTAATCTACATGCATTCGCCGACATTTTGATGCAATGTGTTGAACAAGTTCGGTTCTTCTTTCGGCTTTGCTTGGGGATTTCCGCCATATTGTCCTCTCGGGGTAATGCCGCCGCCATGCAAATCGGGTGAGAAATGGGCTCATTTTAATGTAGTGGAGCCGATTCAGCAGAGTGACTTTTGCAATATGAAGTAAATTGTAAGCTTAACCATTATTCTGCTCAATTACATTGCTTTCTAACTATTTTCAGTAGGTTGTGTGTTTCCTAGTATCCATTTGATGCATGTACTAGGTCATTAAAGAGTGGCGGCATTACCCCGGTACAGTGGCGGAATTACCCCAGTGTCCTGGGTAATCCCGCCACTGTGCAGAGGTTTAAAAAATATTTTTTTATGTATGCTTACTTTACAGTTATGATTACGGTTAAATTTATACAAATACTAAAGATCATGATTCGGCTTTAGAATTTTTACTATTAAAAAATAAACATTTTTTCGAGGTGAAAAAATTTAAATTCCCTTAAGGTGTCGCCATTCAAGTGTCACTTGTCCGTGTAACAAGAATTTTTTTATTAAATATGCCTTATATGACTGAGGCACCGCAAAAAATTTAAATTTCGTTTTTTTAAGAACTGTTTTTATTGACCCACATCACATTTAAAATACTTCTTTCCTAATTTAAATAATTTTTTTAATTGGTACCATATATCTATAGGTAACGGTTTAGGTATTAGCCATTGGACACGGTTTAGAGTGTATAATTGATTCAGAACAAATGATCATTCTATATGTCTGATAATATCTATTGTTATATGTTGGTCAAGCCAAAATATGCAAGGCAAGTAGTTAACATTATATACATAATCAATGTACAGATGTTTTCTTGTGTGTTCCATCAGCTCCAGTATACCTATTATGATCTCTCTACATCTATGTATATTGTTAATAATTCTGTAATCAGGAATCTCTCCAAATCTATTCCTAAATTAACTTCTGCTCATATTCACATTAATATGCTCCTAAGGAATTGAAAGCTTATACTTTTGACGATTAGTATTGTACCTGTTCGTCTTTACTTTGGAAAGTTTATCAACGTTTTATAAAGCACATAAAATATCTAAGCAGTTCACAAAACATAAAACATAACGTCTTAACATAATTCTCAATTTTAAGATTCGGAAACTTTATCCAAAGTTTAGATTGCATATTAAATTATTACGTAACAATGAACATTTTATTTTGAATACTATTCATATTTATACTTTACTCAAACTGTTCAATCGCCCTTTAGTATTTCAATTCATTTGACACTTAGATAAATTAGTACTTTTTTATAATCATTTGCCTGTTGAAATATCTTTTAGAAAGAGTATAGTTACTTTATAATATAAAATGATTTTAGTGTTCTGAATTTCAAATTCAGCAAAATATTTTGTATGTCTTAATATATGGTGACTCGAAATGTTAAATATATGAAATCTGCTTTTTAACCGACTTCATAAAGAAGGAGGTTATCAATTCGACCTGTATGTATGTTTTGCCCATGTTCACGCATAACTTTCTTAAATATGAACCAATTTTGATAATTTTTTATTTGTTTAAAAGTGTAAGTCCCCCATTTGGTCCCATTGCAATTTCATAAAAATCTGATGATTAGAACATTTAAAAAAAAAATAAAAACTTTAAAATTCAAATCCTTTTTGAAGCAGTCGCTCATTATAAGCACTCATCTTTCAAAGTGCGAAAACATAGCTGGACAAGGGTCGAGATCCAGATAGATATTTCGCTGGTAGTCAAACGAAATTGACGAATCAGAAGCCTGCAGTTTTGCGAACTTCTCCGCTGTTTGCAAAAATGCAGCCTTCTGATTGGTCGATCTCGTTTCGCTAAGAGCGAAAAATCTATCTGGATCCCGGCCGGACCAAACCGGAAGGCCCACAAAGACACAAACCGATATCGGAAGTCGGTGTCGAAAAGTTGAAAATCAACCTTTAAAGTTTCTCATGTATCAGAGCACAAGTACAGCGTCTAGAATACCTAGTGTGAAAATATGCTATCCAAACAGCGCTAAAAATTTTGTATCCCTTGAATGTACGACGATGCTGCTAAAATCCCAAGTGTCGATCGCAGCGACATCTGCGGAATTTTTGTATTACTAGTATTACATTGTATAGAGTAGCAATATCTTGCAGTTGTAAAAATATCCTGCAGATGTCGCTGCGAACTTCATATTTCAGCAGCATCGTTGCTCATTTAAGGGATACAATATTTTAGCGCTTTTTTAAGTATTACAGGGACAGCCGATTTCCACACAATATATTCTAGGCGCTATAGCACAAATACAACGCCTGGAATCTGCGTGGAAATCTGCTATCCAAACAGCACTAAACAAATATATCCCTTAAATGTGCAATGATGCTGTAATCCAATGAGGCGATCTCAGCGACAACTGCGTTATATTTTCAAATTTCAGTGTAAACATTGTATTATAACAGCGTCTAGACCAAATGGTCTTGGAGTTTTAGAAAATATCCTCAGATGCCGCTCCGATCGACTCTTTGGATTTCAGCATCGTTTTACATGTAAGGGATACAATATTTTAGTACTTTCTAAGCACTAAGGCTACAGTATAGCGCCTGGAATAGATAGTGTGGAAATTGGCTATCCCTGTAATACTTAAAAAAGCGCTAAAATATTGTATCCCTTAAATGTGCAGTGATACTGCTGCAATATACAAATCGCAGCGACATCTGCAGGATATTTTCTACAACTGCAAGAAATTGCTATTTTATACAATGTAATACTAGTAATACGAAAATTCCGCAGATGTCGCTGCGATCGACACTTGAAATTTTAGCAGTATCGTCGCGCATTTAAGGGATACAAATTTTTAGCACTGTTTGGATAACATATCTCCACACTAAGTATTCTAGGCGCTGTAGCTATAGTACAGCGCCTAGAAGATACAGTGTGGAAAACGGCTATTCCTATAATGCTTTAAAAAGTGCTAAAAACTTGTATCCCATAAATCTCCAACAATGCTCAGCGGCAATATGCTGATACGAGCGCCATCTTGTAACTCTTTTCAATATAAACCCTGTGTTTTCAAAAATTATAGAATGTTAAATATCGGAAACTATAAATATAAGATATTTTAGTCTGTTATAAGCTAATTTAATTAAGGAATGACGTGAAATAGGTTAAAGAATCTCTTTTAGAATGACTATCGTTTTTAAATCACTACGATGGCGCTACGATCGACATCTTGTTATTCAGCATCGTTGTACATTATGGGATTCAATTTTTTAGCACTATTTTGTAGCCGTTTTCCACACTGTATCTTCTAGGCGCTGTAGCTATAGAGTCTAGAATATATAGTGTGGAAATCGGCTATCCCAGTAATACTTAAAAAAGTGCTAAAATATTGGATCCCTTAACGTTGAAATTCAATGAGTCGATCACAGCGACATCTTCAGGATATTTTCTATAACTCCAAGACGATTTGGTCTAGACATAGTAATAATACGATGATGTTTACTTTGACATTTGAAAATATATCACAGATGTCGCTGCGATCGGCTCCCTGGTTTTCAGCATCGTTGCACATTTAAGGGATACAACTTTCAGATCTGTTTGAATATCAGATTTCGAGGCTAACGAGAAAGACAAGCTTCCGCGGTGGGCCCGATTCTGCCTTTTTTACAGACCGCTGGAGTCACGTGATGCTCTTTTCGCACACCTTCATTGGCGCATTCTAGCATCACGTGACTTCAGCGGTCTGTAAAAAAAGCAGAATCGGGCCCACCGCGGAAGCCTATCTTTCTCGTTAGCCTCGGCAGATTTCCACACTACGTATTCTAGTCGCTGTACTACTGCGATAATCAGTCAATATGTTCTGGATATCTGGATATGGGGATCCAATGAGAACGGTTGACGATCGGAACACAGTAGGTATTGTGAACATGCTTACAGCATCTAGAGCTGGACCAAATTATAACATCTAGAATACATAGCGTAGAAATCTGTTATCCAAACAGCTCTAAAAAGTTGTATTTCTTAAATGTGCAATGACGCTGAAATCAAGGGTGCCGATCACAGCGACATCTACGATATATTTTCAGATTTCAAAATAAACATCGTATTACAGCGCCTAGAAGATACAGTGTGGAAAACGGCTATACCTATAATGCTTTAAAAAGTGCTAAAAACTTGTATCCCAGAAATCTCCAACAATGCTCAGCGGCAATATGCTGATACGAGCGCCATCTCGTAACTCTTTTCAATATAAACCCTGCGTTTTCAAAAATTATAGAATGTTAAATATCGGAAACTATAAATATAAGATATTTTAGTCTGTTATAAGATAATTTAATTAAGGAATGACGTGAAATAGGTTAAAGAATCTCTTTTAGAATGACTATCGTTTTTAAATCACTACGATGGCGCTACGATCGACATCTTGTTATTCAGCATCGTTGTACATTTATGGGATTCAATTTTTTAGCACTATTTTGAAGCCGTTTTCCACACTGTATCTTCTAGGCGCTGTAATCGTATTAATACAGTGTCTAGACCAAATCGTCTTGGAGTTTTAGAAAATATCTTGCAGATGTCGCTGTCATCGACTCATTGGATTTCAGCATCGTTTGACATTTAACCCCCTCACTGACAAACCCATGTTAATACGTTCACTAATCTCCAGGTTTCACTGCAATACAAGCAATATTTAAAGTAATATAATTCTATTGATTTAATGTATTTTTAATACATTGAACCATGATTAATACTTCCAAGGATTGCATTCATATTCGTTATTAAATTTTTTTTATAAAATGTTGAAAGAATATCTTTTTCTAGCATTCAAAACATAATGCAGAGAAAACAACATTACAATTTTGCTCTTTTCCAAGACTGTCAGAGGGTTAAGGGATCCAATATTTCAGCACTTTTTTAAGTATTACGGGTATAGCCGATTTCCACACTATATATTCTAGACTGTATACCTAGACATTTTCTATTTATGTAATAGAAAATGTCTAGGTTTACTATAGTTTGGACATAAGTTTCTCTTAAAGCATTTTGCCGCGCTCTGATGTGTAAACTTTATTGATGGATTGTCAGCTTTTCGACACCCAATGGGGATATTCCATCTACGTTATGATCACGTGGTCAAGATAAAAACTTCTAGCGTAAAGAAGGGAAGGCTCCGTAGACGTAATGTAAATCCCCTCCAGCCAGTAAAACAATTCATGAGGAAAGCAGTAGCCTCCCTTCTTATAAGTTAGAAATTTTTGGAGTAAATTACCGGTATCACGTGACTTTATTCAGCCTCGAACCCATATTTGGAATATCCTCCATTACCGGTATCATGTGACTTTTTTCAGCCTCGAACCCAGATTTGGAATAAAGTCCATTTCGATGTCTGTAGGTATCCATTCCTCAGACAGGTCTGCCAAACATTCACAATCGATAATGACTAAAGAAATAATTTGCTGAAGAAATAGAGCAGTTTTTTTTAATTTTGTATAATTTTTTCCATTATCACTTTATTCATGGTAATATCTACAATATATTCACGATTTTATTATACTTAAAATAGGTTGGCACCAACTTCAAAAAGTAATTGATTACTTTTTATATGTATATATTCTTAAATTAAATCATAAATATGTAAATTAATCTTCTGTAAAAAATATTCTCTAGAAAATCCATGTTTGGTAGATATTAAATTCTATATATTACATTTAACGTTTTTATGTCGATACATGATGTGCGATGTGCAGTTAATGGATAACGTTTCGTCATTAGAGAAGTTTAAAGAATTATTTAATTCTTTTTAGCGCTTTTTTGAAGTCGGTTAATATTTTTTTTTTTTTGAAAAGATTATTTTATTAATGTTTATATGTCACATCGGAAAAGTGATCAAAACTCCATAACAGTAAAAAAAAAATTATTTCATATTCTATTAAAAATGACTAAAAATAAATGTATTCATCCTTGAATATTATGTTTTTCTTTTCGTTAAAAAAGTGAGATGAATAGTTGTATTTTGATAATTTGGACAGCTAAGACGACACACAAATAAAGAACAAAAACAATAATTACAAAATACTATGCCATATTAACAGAAAAAAGAAAAAAAAAACCTTAAAAATTATCTTTATAAGAATAAATGTTTTTTTCCCATTAACCTTCTTAGATTGGCAAAACATACTAACAGATTAATCTAAAATTTTGCATTTTGCTAGAAAAATATTTATTGTTTTTTTTTTTACTCAAGAGGTGCATTTTCTATTTTGCGGAAATACATATACATTCTACTATATAATATTTATTTCACTTTCACAACGATCTGTATGTGTTTTAAAGACAGTTTATTTCTCTTTATTATCGGGTTGTTTCTGTGATATGTTGTATATAAAACAAATCACTTCGCTTATTAAAGACGAAACGATGCTTTTATCCCTCCTAAATTTAGAAGCTTCCAATATTGAAAAAATATGATCTATAGTGATACAAAAAATCCCGATTTATGTTTTTGTAAATGAAGGAAAAAGAAAATGTGATCTTTTGTACATATTGTATGGAAAAGTGATACATTGATCAAAAGTACATTGCTTCGTGAAACAAAGTATTACAGCAGAAATTATAAAAAGAAAATACTATTAGTTTAAATAATTTATTATTATTATTATGTACTATAAATTGAAGATTTGTATGTAGGTAATAACATTTTTGCAATTAAAAATAATTTGAAGTAAATTGGAAGAAAAGTACATGTAATTTTCAATTCTGAAATCTTCGACAAAATATACCTTACAATATACCTTCAGGTGTGATGCCCATCAGATTGAAAAGCATGCAGGCTGAAGTGACTTAAAATAATGAGACTAATATATTTTTTAATAAACTAATATATATTTTTTAATAAATTTCCTTTATAAATACATAGTTCGAATATCTCATTGAAATAGTGAAATATACTTCTAAAGGCGGAAAAATATAAAAGGCAACAGTAAAAGAGAGTTACTTTTTATTTGAACACTACTACTTTTGGTTTAAATTGATTCATTGGTCTGTTATTTCCATTTCAATTAACACAAGCTTTTAACTTTTTAAGGTAAATTTTAATTCCCAAAGCAAGATAATCTGTTTTAATTACTTTAATTCTTTTTCTTTTTCGTTTTACATAAAATGACTTTATCTCTAATTATTTTATATAACTTATTATCATCCTACAAGAAAAATCTTAAACTCAAGACTATCCTAAATTAATCAAGCGTTAAAGGCATTTAAAAGCGTTAAAAACAGGTGTCATTTTAAACTAATTTTTTAACCATCGCAAAATGTCAAAACATCTCATGCAATTTGTTGCAAGTCGATTGATTGGAACACATCCAGGATCTTTATCGTTTATATTAAATATAAATACTCATCAATTAAAAGTTTAAATTGAAACAAAATGCTGGGAGAAGAATATTAAGCAAAATGGTTTTAACTTAATTCAATACTCTCTTTTTTTTTTTACAAATATTTATATTTTTAAATTGTATATCTTGTATATTTTATAAATTATTTGTAACATCTATAATTTTTGAATGCTACTTTTTAAATTTATAATTTGTGTAAATAATAATTTGAAACCTATAAAAAATGATTACAACTTTTTTGTCATAAAATTCCGTTTTGAAAAATTATTTAATTTCTGAACAGTCGTAGAAAACTAAGGAGATTTACAAATGCAATTATGAGACGATTAGAGCGGTTCACAAATTTGTAATTTTTTTTTAATTCCATTACAGCGGAAAGAAAGTTAAATTAACATTTCAATGCTTCTCGATAGGGAAATCAATTCAACATGTTGCCTGAAACGAAATGTTTTCCATCGATTAACGTTTTCTATTCATTTCTGTTTTTAACAAATATTATTCATCGCCATAGGTTAGCTTTCAAAGCTGATGCTGTAGCATTTAGTGGTAGTTATATAGCAATACTTCCCTAAGGACAACTGTAGGTCTCCAATTATCATAAAGTTTCAAATTTTAATCTCTTTAAAAACTGAAAAATTAAACATTCACAGAAATATTAGAGATTAATTTATTAATTAAATAAATGAAAATTATTTTTCAGAAAACTTTTATCGATTTGTTATTGTATATCTGTTAAACAAAGGTGTCTAATGTATATCTATTATTAAATTAAATTTGATAGTCGTTAATTATAATCGTTTAACTATAAGACAAAAAACTTAAAAAGACTATGTTTTTATTATTTTTAGTTAAAATGCGCTTAGAAAATGATAAATGAAAGATATTGCATACCTGCATGTATTAAAAAAATTAAACATGAAGTGTTACGATCCATTGAGGATCAGGACTTACATTGCCTTGACCCTGTTGCCTTTACCATGGTCCATGATACACTATACACCGTATGTCGCGGTAATGCTGTTAGTCAAACGCGGGACACTCACTGTTTAGTTGCCAAGTATGAGGGGAGCATACATTCAAACTAAGGCATCTGCCAGTACATCGCTCCATGAAAACCCCAAAACTTGGAGTTCTCATCCCGTGGGTAACAAATAAGCTGGTAACTGTTTTTAGGATCTGGAAATTAAGACTAACTCATAAAGTATAAGTCCCTTAGCACAACTATATTCGCTTTTATTAACGGTTCTCTACATATTCCCAGCCCTAAGGGCAGGTAAAATCAAAGACAGGGAGGTGACACTTACATCATAACATTTTTGTACTAATCTTCCGCTAGTACAGTCGTATATCCGAGTTTTGTTGACTTAGCACAGAATAGATTAAAACAAGACAATGTTTCACCAAAATATAATACATCCCTAAGGATCCCATAAAGACACAATTTGGCAAAAAATTAAAAAAAAAAACCGCAATAAAATAAATCTGATGACATACATATTATTATTTCATCAAACAATATAATTATTTTCAATGAGTCAATAATTAAGAATAACTCATAAAATACAAGTCACTTAGCATAACCATATTCGCTTTTTTGACGGTTCTCTACATATTCCTAACCCTAAGGCCAAGTAAAATTAAAGGCAGGGAGGTGACACTTACATTATAACATTTTTGTAGTAATCTTCTGCTACGAACAGTCATGTATCCGAGTTTTGAGGACTTGGCACAGAATAGATTAAAACACGCCAATATTTCACAAAAATACAATACTTCCCTAAAGACCCCGAAAAGACACAATTCGGCGAAAAATGAAAACCCTAGTAAAATAAATCTGATGACATATCTATTATTATTTCATCAAACAATATAATCATTTTCAATAAGTCAATAACTCATTTAGATTGAGCCCATGAAAAACGATTCTGTAATCAAATGACTAAATAAGTCTTTTTGATTTGTAAAATGGTTTTCTTAAAAGGAAATTACATTTTACTCTATGATTACTGCCTAACGGATCGTTGAAATAATTTGTTTATGTGCTACGAAATTAATATTATCACGTAAAGTAATCTAAAGAGTAATATATCACGGGGAAATAAAATGCTTTTATTTAGCAAATATGTAACGGTTGCTAAATAATTTACAATCATTTCTCCGCCTTTTATTTAGATTAAATTAAATACTAAAATAAAGAATGTTTAATGATAGAAATTGGGTTCAAATTATAAGAATATGAGTGTCTGGTTAAAGTAGCTATGTAGTTTAATAATTAATGTTTT
Source organism: Maratus speciosus (assembly GCA_963932465.1). Lineage (NCBI taxonomy): Eukaryota > Metazoa > Arthropoda > Arachnida > Araneae > Salticidae > Maratus > Maratus speciosus. Next base: position 66,915,652 of record OZ010789.1, read on the forward strand.
CCTACGGAAATAAAGTCAATTACAGTAGTGGCCAAAATTGTGGATACTTTTAGGTAGCTTTCATTATAAAATGTAAAAAAGCTATCTATTGCAGCCGTCCGAAGGAAAACAATTCGGGACATTTTGCTATATTTTCACCTATCACGATTCCCAGATACCAAAACCACCCTCCTTTGAAATGCTGACTTATATATATATTGTCTGAATTTTGCCATGCTATAACTCTCGAATTTTTTAACCGAGTTGGATGAAAATTATTCATATGTATATTACATACTAATGTCTCGATCGATTTCGTTGGCCAGCTTCATCCGCCATCTCGTTTCAGAATGGCGGCTATTTGAATTTTTTATTATTTTTAATTTTTTTCTAACATTGTGCATTTACAGAAAATATTACGATTCGCGAAATGCGAACTCTTTTGAATCATTTTAAACAGAATGTTAGAAACATTAAAAGATATTTTAAAGTCTCACACAGTGTAAATTAACAACATAGGTCATTTTAAAGAGAAAGTTAGGAAACCTAAAAATTTCTAAAAGTGCTCACAAAATTGAAATGGCCGCCATTTTGAAACAAGATGGCGGAAGAAGCTAGCCGAACTCGATCGAGTCATTAGTATGTACTATGCATATGAAAAAGTTCATCCAAATCGGTTAAAAAATTTGAGAGTTACAGCATGACAAAATTTAGATATATATATATCTATCTATATATAGTATATTTATTTAAGTGAGCATTTCAACGGAGGGTGGTTTTGGTATCTGGGGGTCATGGTAGCAAAATTTCACGAAATGTTTTCCTTAGGACGGCTGCAATAGGTAGTTTTTTACTTTTTGTAATGAAAGCTACCTAAAAGTGTCCACAATTTTGGTCACCACTGTATAGGTGATTGACATCACGTATCTCAAGTAAGCTTGGTACTCATTTTATCGACCTCGAAATGATGAACAGCTGTGAAACTTGCACAACCTGGAGCCGAACTATGGACCTGCTGCGTGGTAGCAAGACTCGAACCACCATGCCACTAGATATCCCTGCATGTATTACTTAATATTAATCCATCGCTTTAACTCTTGAACTTTTGAACACTGATGAAAGACACCATTTAAAAAAATAATGACTGAAGTAAAAAGGGTACCAGATTACATAGAATTATAACTATAAATCTATTGATAAAACTAATAGTGAACAGTAAATTAGTTTTCGTTTATTATTCTAAATTTAAACAAGAATTCTGCTTGATAGAAAAAAAAAACATTTTATGACTGTATTCTTGCAATGTATTTTTATACACATTATAGCTAAGATTTTATGGCTCATTTAAATTCTTACTAAAATTTTAGCTCGCCGCTATTATAACGTAATTTATTTCCAAGCATTTAATATTAAACATAAAAAAATAGTGGCACTACAAAAAATTATTTGTAACAACTTACTTTACTCTTTAAAATTTATTTTGAGATTTTCTTAAATAATGCTTCAGTGATTTGTAGAAATACAAATGTTACATTTATGCGGAATGTCTTTTGAAATGATATGTTTATCAATTTTATGTAAAAAATGGTATATATCTGGAATACATAACGGAATATCACATTCAACAAACACTCCTTATAATTGTTAAACATTACATATAGTAAACAAAATACATGAAATTTAAACCGCCTTAAAAAGGAATTTCACAATTTTTTTTTCAATTTTTCAAATTTTGATTATTTAAAAATTAAAGAGATCAAGTAATGAGAAATTATGTCTGTCTTGTCTAACTGTTTGTTCTGTTTAGATGTGATAATTTTCTAATTATATAAATGCTTCTTTATTTAAGATGCTTTTGAAACAAGCTCTGTGAAAAAAATGAAAAAAAAATTATAATATTCTCATATGATAATTGCCACTCTTTCAAAAACAACTGTATTGAAAATTGTGAAATAAAGAAGACAGTTTGAGACTTTTTAATTTCTTAATTAAAGGGAAAAGGAGATATTGAAGGCAACTATTTATATACCAAATATAAGTAATTCAATTAATCTTCCTCGTGTGATAATAAGAAGGCCTCTCTATACTCAATAAGTAACCATACACGCTTAAATTGGTGTAAGTGCATAGCCACCTAGTTCTTGAATGGATTTATCTACGGTGTTAAAGGTTCACTGTAAAAACAATTTCGTTAAAATACAGAAATTGTACAGGCTATCGAGACACCAGTACTATTTCCGTATTTTAACGGAATTTTTTCCATAAATTTTGCGATAAAACGGAATTTTTTCTGGAATTTACGGAAAATAAGTCCTTTAAGATACGGAAATAGTATTTGCGTCTCGATTGCCAGTGCAGTTTCCATATTTTAACGGAATTTTTTTACAGTGTTGTTTCTACATATATATAACTGAAAATGGTCTACACAATGAGACCATTCGCAGCTCCGTGTCGTATTAAAGACATTTAGCTATTTATATCTAAAACCTACTTAATACGGAAAAAATAAATCAATTACAATTTTGTTCAGCGTAACAGATTTCGTAGGAAATGAATAGCCTAAACCAAGAATGAGAAGCGCAAATGCCAGTTGGTTCAACGTGCAAATTTGTACGGGCAAAAACGAATAAGTTGCGGCCTAAACATAGGAAATAGAGCACATTGTAAAAAAGAAGATGTAAATCTACAAGACTAGTTTCTGTAAAATCTTAAGAAATCGGCATTTTTACTAAAATTTTGCTTGTACACTGTACTGAAAAAAGGTTTAAATATACAAAAATAGGTTTGTAGAACTACAGAAATCTGTATGCTTTCTAAAATTTTATCAGTAACTCGGAATAATTGCATGATTTCTTTTTGACGCAGTTACATAAAAAGGTCTAGGAATCCCAGTTTCTTTAAAAAAAATTTAGAAACCTTACAGATTTTGTTTACAGTGCTAACGTGAATCTCTTACATCAATTTCTGTTGTATAAAAAGTTCTAGGCATGCCAGTTTCCTGAAAATTCTTAGTAATGTTATCTATTGTTTTATAGTGCATATAAAATTAAGTTATGTTCCTTTTATTTTTGTGATTTTGTTTGATTGCAATTCTCAAATCTTTTTCTCGTTTTATTTTTGTCTTTAACAAAATGAAAGATGTTTGATACATTGACAATTTTTCTCAACAAATGGCATTAACAACCATTATAACAGATGTAAAGTCTTCTTTTATTAGCACAGGTCATCATTAGCTGGACTTAGCAGTGATGAACGTGCAACGTTTTTTTTCTTTTAATTTTGAAAACTTTTGGAATGTCAATGTATTTTTTTTAAATATTGATTTTCTTTCAGAACTCTTATTATTGTGAAGATAATATCCTGTAATTTTTCTTATTTGTAACGCACATTGTTAGGTTGAGTTTTACAAGAAATCAGATTGGCATTTTGCAACTTTATTTATGCAACGTGATTGAAAATCCAATAAGGCATGATAGGGAGAAATCATACATTAGTGCTGGGGAGAAATGATGCACATGTGTATTTGAAATTTAATAATTTTTTTTAAGTTGTAAACTAATATAGTACTGTAATATTCATTATTGTTTTACAGCAAGAGTTACTGAAATTCGTAAGGAAGAACAAAGAGACTATTCATAGATATTATGTAGGTTACATAGAAAAACAGTGCGATCATAGATGGTTAGTTCGTTTTGCTCCTCATGTAGAAGGAAAAAAGTTTAAATGGCTTGAAAAGGAAGATGTTTCTATAATTGACGAAGGGAAAATTAAAAAAAATATATTAAATCCACCCGATTTTACTTAACAAAATGATAGAGTTGTTAGTTTTTCTTTTAACCATTTCAGGGGTGGTGGTATGTTTATCGGGTGGATTTAATATTTTTTTTTAATTTTCCCTTCGTCAATTATAGAAACATATTCCTTTTCAGGCCATTTAAACTTTTTCCCTTCTACATGACGAGCAAAACGAACTAACCATCTATCATCGCACTGTTTTCCTATGTAAACCACTTAATTTTAATTCCCAAACGCCACGTTGGCAGCAGCATTTTGTAAAATATTTTCCATTTAATATGAAAGTGAAATATAGCCCTTTTCTTATTTCAAATTAAATTTGTTGGTAAATTTCGGTGCTATTCATTTATTCAACACTTTAGCATTGGAAATGCTTTAACCTGAAAGGGTTAAAGAAATCTTAAATGTGCTAAATTTATGTTAAATTGTTTGCAAATCAGCAATGTTCACTTAATTTTTTCTTGCAGCAAGATCTCTAGGGTTTTTTTTTTCATTATTTATTTTCTAAAAAGTGTGATAATAGACTTATTTAAGTAATAGCAATTGTTTAAATATTTTTGTAAAAAAATTTCTGAAGCAAAAAATATGTCAATGTCGTTTCTTTTTAAATTTTACTTAAATATTTCAAGATTTATCATAAAAAATTGTATGACACATAAATTGAATTGTCTGTATTTTTTTTTTTCAATTTACATAACAATGTATCAAACCTCCCTTGCTAGTATATCAATCCTCCCCAGCAATGTTGAGATTTGATACAGTATTAACCATTCACAATAATTGGAATATATTTTTTGCATGATTATTTTTTAAATTCACAATATTTTTAATAAATGAATAAAAGATCACTTTATAAGAAAACACGAAATTTTTTTAAATAAGTTTCTAAGGGTTGTAAAAAATTAGTAAAAAAAAAAAAAGTGTATCATAATTCCCGTACCTCCCCTAATATTTGTGGGAAACAGGAAAATTGAAATTTTAATTAGTCATGCACATTAAATGCCACTATCCTCTAAATCAAAGATATTTAAGAATATAATAAAACACTCATACTACAATATATATTAAAACACACATACACACATAAATAACGCCTGCATTCAACAATTAAAGGTATATATAAATATTATACAGACATACAAACAATAAATACAATAAACCCAACTGGAGTGAAACATTAACCAGACGAATATTCGATTCCTGACTCTGGTTAATGTTTCACTCCAGTTGGGTTTATTGTATTTATTGTTTGTATGTCTGTATAACATTTATATATACCTTTATATTTAAGAATAGTTTTTCTTAATATGAAAGTTTTTTTTCAGATCTACAGTAGTTTTGGGTATAGGATCTTTATTTTTCGCATTGCGCGGCCAGGCGTGATGCGACTGTTCTCCATGTATATTGCAAAAAAACAAAAATTCTATCGTTAGACAGCTCATATGTGTAAATTATACGCTTTCAACTTGTTTGATAATTGAGATGGATTTTTGTAACCGTGAATGTGAATTTTTTTCCAATTTCCAAGCACTGAAAAATGCGTTCATTTTGTGACACACCGTATGATACTAAAAGTTATTTACGGTGTTGATGTTAAATTTATTTTATGTTGTCTTTTTTAAAGATATCATAACACTTGCATTGTTTTGTTTAAGAGGAAAACTCCAAATTGATATTTATCAAAAGATTGCTATGTGTAAAACATGGAGAAATATCATACTATTATACATAGAATAATGATAATATTTTTGACTGTGATGCGCGGTTACTTTTAGTGTACTTTTACTATTTTACCCACGCGTAGATACCAAATATATTCTACCTCATAAAGTATACAAATACGATTTCACAATTCATCTGTATACGTAAATTATATGCTTTTCAACTGGTTTAACCCCTTGAAGGGAGGTAATGCCGCTATGTCATCACATAATTTTAATTCCTAATTGCCACTATGGTACCCGAAATTTTTAATGAAAATTTCACTTTTATTACGTACACGAAAATATACTTTTACTTGTTTTGAAATAAATTTTCTTGTAAATACTGGCGTCAATCAATCATCTCAACATTTTACGAATACAAGTACCTTGCCCCTGAATGGGTTAATAAGCATCCAAAAAAATTTTAAGAGTTGTATATAATATTTCCTGAAATTTGCAAATACTGAAAAAGGGCTAATTTTGCGATATAGAATATCATACCAGAAACACAGTTTTTACAGTAATACCTCAGTTTTCGTTGACTTTGGATTTCATCGGTTTCGGTTTAGGCCGATGTTTTCTGCAAAAAAATTGTCTCTGTTTTCATCGGTCACCTCGGATTTTAATGGCTTACGCACATGATCTCGCTGCATTTTCCGGAAACAAAGAGGGCGGCCCACACTCTAATGTGGCGTTGTTTCCTGTCGTGTGTGCATGACTCCGCGATTCTAGGCAAACAATTGCGTTTATTTTCAGTGCTTTTTTTGTGCTTTTCATTGATTACGAGTGCTCCAGAATTGGACCAAAGAAAGTTATCAGATCCCGAAGCCCATCAAAGAAGAACGTCAGGAACACGATAGAGTTGAATAAGGAAATTCTTCAAAAATACGAGAGTGGCATTAATATTGCTGAAATCGGCTGCATGTACAGGAAATCGCCATTCACGATAAGCTCCCTTCAGGAGAAAAATGAAAAAATAAGGGATGCAATGTAAGTTCTTACAGTAAGCCCTTTCTGTTGTACTATTCAGAAACTGCTAGAGTTTTTAGCAGAAACAATGTGATTAAAAGTAAATTATGTGTGATGTGGAGGGAAAACAGGAAAAAATGTGTGACCAGACAAATTTTAAATGCGTCGATGAATGAAGTGTATTGGACGAGTGTGAAATAATACCTCCAGGATAAACAGATGCCTTCTAGTAATGGACAATGCCCCTGCATGTACTACAGATTTGGAAGACATATTGTTGGAGGAGTTCAATTTTATCACAGTAATTTTTTGATGACTAATACCACTCCACATAGCCAGCGTATGGGCCAGAATGTCATTTGAACTCTCAAGAGATTGTACACAAAAGCAAAGTTTCAAAGGTGCTTTGGGGTGACATCAGATACTGAATTAGACATAAGGGAGTTTTCGAAAAAATACATTTCAACGTCCTCAACTGCATTAGCGTCGTTAATAAGGATTGGCAGGAAGTGATATTAACAACGGTGAAATCTATCTGGAAGATATAGTGGTCAGGATGTGTGCATGAGAGAGATTTCGAAGCTTTTGAGCCTTCCCCTGATGACCCTATAGATGTGGTTCAATCCATTTTTGATTTCGGGAAGTTCACGAGTTTGGAGGTGAGTTATGGGGATGTTGAAAAGTTGGTGGATGAACACAATGAAGAAGTACTCTACTAGAGAGCTGCAAAACCTTCATCTAGAAATGGAACAGACGGCAGACGAACAAGTTGCTTCAAATGAAGAGGAAGTGACAGAGGAATGTGCCTTCTTCAGAGATTAAGGATATCTTATATATGTGGAGGGATTTCGTACAGGGTTTTGTGGAGAAAAATCACACAGACAAAGCTCAATCTGTTTCAAGCTGCGTCTGTAACTTGTTTAATGATAATTTCTTGACCAATTTTGGGCAATATTAAAAAGTGGCAGAAACAGACCACTTTGTCGGGTTGTTTGAGTGACATAGGTCCTCTGACTGTGAAGCTTGCACTACTGACAAAAATGGAAGTGATACCACACATAGTGTCTTGATAATATAGGCCAGGAACAATATATTAATTTCTTACAGTTTTTTGTATTATACGCTATATTTATTCTCTATAAAAGATGTTTTAGAACCTGTTTTGGAGTGTTTATAACGAATTAATTAGATTTGCATGGATTCATATGGAAATAATTGCTACAGTTTTCGTAGGTTTCGGATTTCGCCGATTATGCGGATTTCGGATTTCGCCGAACGCTATATTTATTCTCTATAAAATATGTTTTTGGAACCTATTTTGGAGTGTTTCGAACGAATTAATTAGATTTGCATGGATTCATATGGAAATAATTACCTCGTTTTTCGTCGGTTTCGGATTTCGCCGATTATTTGGATTGCGGATTTCGCCGAACGCTATATTTATTCTCTATAAAACATGTTTTTGGAACCTATTTTGGAGTGTTTCGAACGAATTTATTAGATTTGAATGGATTCATATGGAAATAATTGCCTCGGTTTTCGTCGGTTTCGGATTTCGCCGATTGCTTTCGAACAGATTATCGACGAAAACCGAGGTATAACTGTAGATATTGAATTTTATTTTATGCTGCTGCTATACAGATTCAATAACGACCACATTTTTAATTTTTCAGATAGATACTGACATTAGCAATATTCAAAAGACTGCTAATAGTAAAACATGAATAAAGATTATATAATATCTAAAGTAGTTTCCAAAAGGGTTTTAAAACATCAAAATATAAATTTAAGCAATTTGAAATCTTGATTTTTAGTTGTTTTACGTTACTTGTTTTTTTTATTAAATATTTAATTATTATAAAAACGACCATGCTGTAAAAAAAAATTATCTAACGTTTCTCCATAAAATTTTTGGCGGCTATTCTGCGTTCATTTTATTGAGTAATTTAACCGATATAACGGGTGTTACATTACACTAATGTGTAATATTACACCAGTTATACCACGTTAAATTAACGGGTGTAACGTTACACTAATGTGTGATATTACACCAGTTCTACCAGTTTAAAATACACTATTATATGAGTGAAATTATTCCATAGATTTAGAGGCAGCATGTTGCCACCAATTTTATGGAGTAATGTTACATAATTTTTTTACAGTGCATATGTTATTTTCATGTTTGATTTAATAATTTAAAACGAAGCTATTTTACATTTTACAAGGTCTTAAACATTCCTTCGTTATAAATGTGTTTCAAAGAGATGGAAAATATCGATTTTGTTACTTTTATAATTGATATTGAAAAAAATTAATATAAAATATATGATAATATAATAACTGATTTCTAAAAATATATTGTTTTAAATAATGAACGACCATTTTTACACTATTTATACTATAACCATATTTCAGAATAACCATTATTGTTTGATCTGAATAGATCTTAGGTTATTCTAGAAGAATAATTTTGAAATGCAACATTTTATTTCAAAGCTGTTATGCTTCTGTGTGTTGAACGTAACGCAACAATGTTCACATTTTTAGTGCATTCTGGGATTTTTTTTTTTTTTTTTTTTTTTTTTTTTTTTTTTTTTTTTTTTTTTTTTTTAATCAAACAGACTTTTTTTAGTTCTTCATATTTTTGTTCTTCAAGTGTAACCCAAACTGCGTGTATTTAAATGAAATTTATTCTTTTTTTTTTATATATGTTTGTCTTTTTGGCCTACTGTGAAATTATAATGTATAGCTTGTGGAAGATGAAAACTCTTTTATTGCTCATAAATTCTAATAATTTCTATGATAGATAAATATATGACAGATAGTAGTATGAAAGTCGTGTTTTTCTGACGTTGTTATTAGATAAGTGGCAACGATTATTACTCCTTCTTTTGTCAAACTAGAGATAAATTAAAAATATTTTATTTTGAGAAACATATCTGTGTATAATGTGTGAGAAATTTTATTATAATTTTTTTGGAAAGGTTTGTTATAATATAATAATTTGTTTGTAAATCATTGTTATGTGTGTGCCTATTAATGTGAATATTTGGAATGATTTTATGTGATACTTAATATTTTAAATATTATGAAGTATTCGTTTTTTTCGCACAATTTTGCAAATTTACGAATTCAAATTATGTGTTTTTTTTTCATTTTTCTTGTGTCTTTAGGAGTATCCTAGAAGTATATCTATAATTCTTCATAATGATAGCAGTAGCATGAGTTTTGTGCATGTTCATACGCAAGTACATGCATGAGTCAGAATTCTAATAACGCCTTATTTATATTTCACAAAATATTCAAAGATTTCCTTTAATTTGGTTATCACTTGCATTTTGTGAATATGTGACAATTAGTGGTTGCACGCGGTTTTTGACCTTAAATTGAGAAGCTGATCTTGTGGATTTTAGGAGTGAAATCTTCTAATTATCTAGTCCTTAAATTGCTTAAAAATAGTAATTAGTCACTATATCAGTGAAAGGTGTAATTTAAGCCGTGTAGGATTTAAATTATTGAATGTGATTTTGTAACACTGCTGATAAAGATAGGTTGGAGTCTTTCCGTTAATAAGTTAAAAATCATGAATATTACAATAAATGATTTTTGAAAGTCAATGACGATTTGAATACATATATATTTAAATATTTAATTTATAAATATTATTTAATTTATAAATATTACTGCATCAATAGTTAAACTGAAATTTATTTAACTGTATAATATTTTTTCAAACATTGATTATTTTATTTAAGGAAACGTTGTGAAGTAGAACCCAGAACTTACGTTGGTGTCAATTCCTGCAAACGTCCTAATTTGTACTGATAAATAATCTGTTTCATGTAATTAATGTAAGCATATATGATTTGTCATAACCTTCAAGTACACGTGTGTTGTCATAATATAGGGCTTAATTTAACTAAGCATAGTAATTTTAAATAATTCTTATTAAATGTGATGCGTTATAAATAAAACATTACTCTATATAACTTGAAATAATGCGCATTAAATTATTAAAATGATCAAGTTTCGATCAAAAGGGCATTTTTTTTTTAGCAGACAGTTTTTTTCTTCTACGCGGTAATATAAGCATGGTAATTCAATACTAAAATAAACTGTTGAAAAAGTTAAATTTTGTAACAAATATTTTAAAAGTTTCCTATAATTATAGAAAAAAAATTATTTTCATTCAAAATACTTAATAATAGATTTTTAAAACTGTACATTAGAATATTATGAGATTTAAGTGATGAACATAAATAAATACTTTTTTATCATTTTATTACTTTTATTTCAATTGAAAATTCTTTTATTTTTATCAGTAGTTTTTTTAGATATATTACAATGCAATAGTGCAAATTTCGTTACCTACATTATGTATATTTTCATAAATATGAGAATCATTATGTAAATACAATTCGCATAATAAGTAAGGTTTACAGTAAAATAGCCAATATAATAAGAATTTAATTATAACTATAAAATAGGTGTAAAATAATTCCCTAAAAAATGTTTAATTTATCTTAATATTATTTTTCACAGTTATATATTACACTTTAAATCACCGGAAAAACTCAAGGTTTCTGTTATGGAAATTAAATATTTTTATAAGTTTAAAAAAAGCTCAATTTTAATTTCACATACATTATTCTACATTTAAGTTTTAAAATGTTCAAAAAAACTATTTAACTTTGGTCTAAGAAAATATATTTATATTTTTAAAAAATCTAATAAGATAGATACAAAAGTTTTAAAAACATTACCGCTTCAAATGTTTAAATTTATTTTTTCGAATACAATGTACGAAAAAACTAATTGCATTTAAATACGCATCAATCTTAATAACTTAGAAATTTTACCACATAAAAAAACACTTTCATGGAATAATTGTAAATTGAATTTAAAGACCACGTGTTATTTCTTATTAAATTCCACGTGAAAAAATGAGATAACACCTTTTTTCAAATACATTTAATATATAATCTAAATAATAACCGAATGCTTATTCCGGAATTTATTCGAAAAGCTTAAGAAAGATATTGATTTTAAATGCTTAGAATCCACTTTCAGTTGTTTATTACTGATGCATTTTAAAAGTTCAATGAGCTTTTGTTTGTTTAGATCTCTCATGAAATTTATATTGAAAAGTTTTCAAGATGGAGATTTCAATAGCACAGAAAAACGACAGCCATTAGGATAGATGCTTAAAAATAATAAATTAAATTGAAAATTTATTGCAATGTGCACTTTATGCATTCATCTCTAAAATTATAACTTCCTTATATTTACTATTTAATCTCACGCCAAAAATATGTTTAATTGGGATATTCGAGGTCTATATTTGCGAAATTCTATATGGGCATTTCATTATTTTCAAATATAAGGTTACGTGGGGTAACTGGACCATGATTTTACATTATGACTCTGGTGGTTCTACCAATTAAGCTACCAAAAGCTAATGTTCATTTGAATTAAAGTCTGAACCAGTGTAAATATGTCCATCAAAAAGTGTATGAAGTTATGCATATACTTTAACTACATTTTATATATTCGTTTTTGGCTATGGCAAGCAGATCGTCCTTGAATTTGGAAATACTCCGCCGGAAAGGGGCGCTGTAATAAAGATTTTTGAGTAATTTTCTAGAATTTTAGTTCTTCTGTTATATATCAGTAGCTCGTGTCAAGAAAAGAACTTTGCATCCTAGTAAGCCGGCTTTTCGCAAACAGCTGACGTACAGCAGAATAACGAAAAATATTGCTTTTATTAAATATCATTATCGGGATTAAGGCGTTTATAACTCGTTTTTGTCGTCTTTTCTTTAACTCGTCACACATTTACTACCATATGTTCTGTTTTAATTTATAGCACGGAATTTCATAAATAATGTATATTTTAAGTCATTGCACCACTAATTGGGCTTTTATCTAATGTTAGTTATGTTTTTTAAATGCAGGGGAAGTAGTAAATATGGAAAAAAATTAGTTTGAAGCAACATTTGTAACAAACAGGACAAAATCGCACTGATAGTGGTAATTTTTTGCTCAAATTTTCAAATATGTTATTGCCATACTTATTATATTGCCATAAATATTACCAAATACTTATAATATATAGGTATAAGAAGAGTTACGTCTAGTCTCTTCACAAAAAAGTTCAATTTAAGTTTGTTATTTAAGGACAAACAGAGTAATTAAAATCATGGTAGGGGATCTGCTACCACGAGCGTTTGTGATCATGAGCCCATGGTATCTTTTTTGTTACCATATTATTTTCAAAGGAAATTTGTACTTTTTAGTGTTAGCTTTACAATTAAGATACTTCTTTTACTCTTAATTCAGAAGCTCGTGTTATGAAATAAATCCAAAATAAGTTACTTGAAATATACAATAAAATATTTTTTTTTAACAAAATATTAAAATTTCTTTTTAATATATACATAGAGAATGTTATGAAATAAATCCGGAATTAACATCTTGAACTTTATATCTCAAAGTACAAATATAAAACGTTTTTTATTGAAGCGTACCATTCAAGCATATTATATTTAGTATATTTAACTACGTGGTATATATTGCACTAGCTGATTCCGCGAAATCTACATAGCTTTAGTGTACTATATTTTGAATAAATTGTTGTGTTCATTGTGCGTTAAATTTTATCGTGTGTTTTGAATTTTTGGCAGCAACAAATTGTGAATCTTATAGGAAATAGCTGTTATCTTGTTTTTTATTAATTGAAAAAAAAACCTTTAGTTTTTTAGAATCCGGATTGCTTTATTTGTCTCCGCAATATTGTAAACTTGTAAAGATATAATTGTTTTCACAAAATATAATACTTTCGAAATATGGTAAAATCCTTCCTATTTCATCCTAATCTGCCCATGGTGGCACATATGATACCATACAGAAATCGTATAAAATATAATAATATCGCATTTTTTTTCACATTTTTACCTTATTTTACCCACAATAAGCTAAATAAGACTAAAAAATAATTATATCCTTAGAAATTTCCTGTGGTGGGAATTAGAGGGTTAAGATTAAAGTCAAAGTTGGTATAGTATTGAACTAATAATATTAAAATATTAACATTTGTAACTACTTTTTGAAATATTAAGAAGTATGAGGCAGAACAAAGTTTGGGGATTGGCACAGCCCGCTAATTTATGCTTTTGTTTTACGTAAAATACTGAAATATGTTTCTTTAATAGATCATATAAACTTGAAAAACATTGTTAATTTCGAAGTTTGCAAGTCATTTGGTAGCTTTGTTTGACTAGTCAAAATAATTAATAAGAAAATATGTTGCTTATCTCATTAAAAATGAATAAGTAATTACTGCGAAATTTTAATTAACTGTTCTTGTTTTTATTACCAAAAGCTTTTCAAGTACCTAGTAAACGTTAAAAACAATATTTTGTCAAAACTGAAAACGTGACGTAAGTGCATTTTAATTTTTATGTTCTGGACGTCAGGGCAGATTTTGCATTTATATTTAGTGTTTGTTAATAACCTTTTGTGTTTAAAAACTCCAAAATTGAGTTTTAGTGCTTTAAGAAATATTATTTAAAGTTTGGGTTATACATTATATTGAGTTTTCATATTATAATAATCATTTGTTTGCATTAAATGTTAATGTGGAACAATATTTTCTATTTTAACAGTTCAATTATATCTACCGTTAGTATTTGAATGTTTTGGAACGTTTAGAAAAAGTAGTTAGATTTTTTTATCAATTTGTAAGAGAAATTTTCTTATACAAATTGCATAGTTTGTTTATAATATGAAATGGCATGATTATAGCGTTCTAAACTTCAAATTCAGTAAGATATTTTATTTGGCATAACAAAATGTGAATCAATGTTGCCACATTGGGGATTTTGTACGCATTTTCGGAAATTTTGGAACTGCCAGGGGAATTTTTTTGAGAAAAGTAGTTCCCGGGGAATTTTTGGACACTATCAACATTTTGGAGGAAAAACTAGGGGAATGTGTTTCGCTATTTCATTTGAAGATTATTTTTAGTCACCTGACAACACTGGTTCTAACTCGATTTTAATTTGAAAAACGAAAATAAAATACAGAAATCGGAGATATTCATCATTTCTCGTGGTCTGGTCGTCGTTTACAACATGACAGTTTACACGCATCACAGATGCATCACGACCTGCCTTGGACAAACTCAATGTGAATTTTCAGTCCACTATATAATTGAAGCAGACTTTCGTAGTCATCGCGACAAACACACAGACACATTTATTTTATTGATAAAGATCTATATATACAAAAAAAAATAATAATACATTTTTTGTTTAATGCTGGTTAATTTGTGCTTTATGGAATGACAGTAAAGTTTTAGTAAGGCATGCAATTGCATACTACAATCACATTGCTGCATTTATAACTGAAATTGTTCAATGGATGTAGCAGATCCCCTAGTTCCCCCTATAAGAAACTTGAATGAGAACTCTGCGGTCTTAAGCGATATAAACCTTCACTTTTCTAAATCGGCATAATTTATCCGAAACATTATTTTACGGCGCTTTTTAAAATATTTAATTAAAGATGTGGCAATAGAGTGGTCACAAGCAACATGGGAATTTTTTTTAAACATTTTCTTCGTGGGGAGGCCCTCCTAAAAGTTGTCAATTAGTTAGAAAATGAGACTGCAAAATTTCACATCAATTGAATAACATTAAGCCGTGCCTCATCGAGATTGAATTCTTCAAAATTTGCGATTTTTGGCAAAAAAGTGTAGTTTTTCTTTCTTTAAGTGAAAACTATTTGTTTTCGAAACCTGACTCTTGTTTTATTTCATAGAAACTGCTGTTGACTTGAACTTTTACTCTCATCAAAACTTATATTTAATGAAGTATTTTTCAGGTCATCTCGTGAACTATACCCTCAAACTCATCTTTTAAACATAAGTGAAAAATGACAAATTAATAATTTTATTAATTTTGATATTTATTTTTTGCATTATTTGCATTAATAGGTAAAAAATAAGTGAACAATTTTTGTAATTTTAAAAATATTATTAGTTATCTAGTTATCTAGATTAATTATTAGTTATCTAGTCCTGTGTCTAGTAAGAAATAGCTTCTCGATTTGTATTGCAGTTGAACCTCTGAATTTCTCTTTTTGTTACAAGGCTGTTTTTGTTACCTGTTATCATTATCTATTTTTAGAATTGACAAACAATCCGGGGAATCTCCTCCCTCTTTTGGTATGATGGCAGAAATGTAAGATTTTTTAAACTGGCCACATGTTTCATGAAATCATCGACAGTAAGTATTTTTATGTATTTTATTTTATAATATTCGCTAAGTGAAACTGATTGCCAGATATGCTAGACTTAGTTTTCATCGACCAGTTAACCACAGACTTTAATTTTAAGTAAAAGTGCAATCGACTCCGCAAATAACTATTTCGTAATTAAAGAACTGAGCTTATCAAAAACAGATTTAAAAATTCCGATTTAGAGCTAACTGTTGTTCACTGGGATGGAAAACTGCTTCCTCAATTTTTGAATAAAAAAAATATACAGTATATATCAGTTTTAATAAGGCGTGAAGATGAAGAGCAGTTACTACGAGTTCCACAGCTTGAAAATAGTATCGTAATAATTCAAGCGAAAGCTGTATTTTCAGCAGTTGAAGAGTGGGAGAGAGTTCAGAGTCGCTTCAGAGGAACCTGCATGTTTCTATAGCAGTTGCTAAAGGAATAGTCTTCTGTATTTACCATGTCGCCACCATAATTTAGAAATTATCCTAAAAGCTTTTTTTAATTATTATTGTACAGTGAGCATAATCACTGCCTCTCAGTCAGGTATTTAAAAAAATATGATAGGTTGGTCTAAATTAAACCAGACTAACTGCAAAAATACCATTGAAGATGTAATACTGGATTTAAATATATAATTCAGAAGAAATTTCAAGTTTTCTTACAGGACTTTTTAAAAATTAACAGCTCGTGGATTATTATAAAGAGTTTATCCAACTTTGTTTAATTTTTGTCGGACTTCTTCCTCCAAAAGTCTTTTTTTTTCAGAGCAACCTGGTGCTTTTAATCATGTGAGATGGATGGCACAGGTCATTTATTCTCTAAAATATATTGTTTCAGGGGACGTCTTTCAATATTAAATTTAGAAAAAAAAGGTATTAGCGATTTTTTATTATTTCTAATCAATATTTATGTAAAAGAGTGCTTCAATACTCCCACTCCCGCTTCAGCCGCCAATCTAAAACCTGCAAATAATAAAATCAATTGTTAACAACCGTCAACCGGGCTACTTTGGTCCTTGCGGGGTTACTTTGGTCCATCCCATAAAAAAACGGTTTTATTCTTTGTATTGAGCAAACAATACAAGATAAACCAGAGTTTTTGCCCTTGAAAAATATTTTAGATACTACTATATGGTATTTAAATAGTTTGGGGGTAATTGAAAATTTTTTAGAGCCAACACTGGATGTGTTTGTAAACAACTGTTTTCGTGTGTAGATTTTAACTTCTCAAACTTTCTATAGTGAAACAATCTGGATAAGTGATACAAATAAGATGAGTGTCAAAATATTAATATTATCTTTATTAACCTGTAACCCATGTGTGATCATAATTTTTCCTTTAACTTTTTTATTTTGACAGAAAATGTTTACTCATAAATCTAGCATGAAAACTATTTTTTCGGGGCTATTTTGTACCAGGCCTTTTTGGTCCTGTTATTTGGCCCCAGTTACTCAGAAATGCCTTTTATACAAACAAATCTCTTAAAAAATGTATTAAGTAACATTTTTTTCAAATGTTACTTTAGCAAAATGTTACAGGGATTATTTTTGTTACAAATGCTGAGGATAACATGATGAAAGCTGTTTCTCGTGTCCTTAATTTTGACAATTGGTTTATTGTGTTTAAATATATATTAAAAAAAAACATTTGCTTATCAAGTTTGCAGTGTTAATTCATTAGCAGTTCCTATTGAAATCAATTGCTAATTGATTTCAAGATTCCAAAATATGAATTGTTTTCATTTCTTATGAAAATAAGTGAATGGACCAAAGAAGCCACCAGCAGGGACTACTTTGTTCCAAAATTTTAAAAATAGTTAAAAATTAAAAAAATAAAAATTTGCCACTTTAAAACCATACAGTTTGCTTCACTGTTTCCTGTTAATTGATTGGAACTCCATTTCGACGTTGAAAAATCATATATAATATTTTTTAATGATGGAAATGTGAGTGATATCAGGAAAAAGTGGCCCAAAGTATAGACCCTGTTGACGGTACAGAAAATATGATTGCCGGCAAAACACTTGCTAAATTGATAAACCGCCTTTGGTATCTTAACTCAGATCAAGTTGCATTTTCATTTTTAGATAATACTTTGGGAAATAAAAGTCACAATAATCCACCTTATCTAAGCCATTACCACCTTAATCCTTTTCGGCCCAGTGGCCCAGGTCGGGAGTCGGGACCACCTAATTTTAATTCCAAACTTACAAACGACACCAAGAATATTTTAATAAAATTTTTCATTTACAATGAAAGGTTAAAGTAATGTGATTTTAATTTCTAATAAAGTCGTTAGTAAATTCCGGTACAGACAATCAATTCAGCATTTTATGAGCAGAATTCTTCTGTGCCAGAAAGGGTTAACGTAGCAATTGTAAGGAAATTTTTTTTATTTTCTTTATTATGCTTCCTTTCTTGTAACGCAACTTTAATAATAAAATGCATTTGAGCATTATTTGTTCTCGGTCCTGAAAAATGCGTATATTTTTAAATCTAGGAGAGACCGGGGTTAGTTGTGCCAGGAGCAAGTTATGCCATCGAGCTTCCTGACTGAGCCAACAGGTTGCAGTACCTGTCGCGTCATGCCGGTGAAGAGGTTGATTGTCTCAGTGTGGTGCGTATGTTTTGAAGTATAGCGTTGCGTTGTTTTCGAGATAAAAATATTTATCTTGTTTTCTATCGTAAAAGTAAATTTAGCGACCTACGTTGGAATCGTCATTGCCACTAGTGATACTGAGGTGTGTAAACTTCCCTAACATTATTTAAATGCTTATATTTTGAGCTGTTATTCTATATATTTCATTTGTTTATCATGCCAATCTTTCGGAAACTGATGAGTATACTTCAAAATGTAACGCGGGGCTAGTCGTGACGAAGTCTAAGAGGTATGTTGTAACAGTGTCACTACGTACACCAGCATAATTTTTAACGGAGGTTATATTTCAGGAAAAATGGTGCGAAATTGCAAGAGGCGTACTGAAAGAGCTAAAGCTACTTTAGTAGATTATGATAAGGCTGCAACAGAAGTAAAATCCGGAAGGTGCAGTTTAAGGAAAGCCCAAGAACTGTTTAATGATGGTGAGATTACAGGATCGTCTTCTTAAGTAAGAAATCTCATTAAATTAGATGATTCTATGATAATTGATAATAGCAACGTGTCAGTAGTAAGTCATACAGATGTAAGACCACTCCCTAAAGCAGGACCTCGAAAAGGCGAGCGATCTATTCGTAAATGTTTGAAATCTGCCATTCTAACGAGCACAAATGTAAAAGAGAAAATTCGAGTAGAACAAAAAGCAAATGAACGCAGAATACAAATGCACAAGCAGTGCATAAAATATGACACCTAGGTTATTGAAAAAAGGGAGAAGCAAGTATTGGATAGCTCTGAAGATGACGAAAATTGCTTATGTCTACTTTGCTTGGAGCAATACAAAATTTCTTGACCTGAAGGAGACTGGGTGCAATGCATGAAATGTAAAAGATGGGCGCACGTCAAATGTAAGTAAGTAAGTAAGCACCCACCCTGGGAACCCGCTTTTGGCTTATGGTTAGGTGTAACCCCCAAGCCCAGGGCAGGGAAAAGTTTTACTACCTGCGAAACTCCTTGATTTTTTTTTTTTTTTTACAGTTTAGGAGAAATAACAATGTTAGATATATGACAATTATTGGCAGTGTTTGCAATAAATATTTACAGATGACCCCTATAATTACATTTGAGAGAAATATTCATTATTATAACATTAAACTTTTTTTTTTTTTTAAACACAATTACCTACATATTTGCAACACTTTTATATTATTTTCAGGATTCACACATAATTTAAATCATAACATCAATTTAAACCATGTACAGATGTGATATTTGCAACACTTAAAGCTATTTTCAAGATATATGATGCAAAATTATTTTTAACTCTATACTAAAAATAAGTATTAAGGTACAAGATGCGAACAATAATTAATATTATGCACTATTATGAAAGTATAAGTAATTGTAGATAATAATTACCTACAAATTTACAGTACAATGATACTGTGTTTGAGATATTATGTAAGATACATGATGCAAAAATTATTTTTAAATCTACACTGAAAATTTAGTATTAAGGTAGAATATGCGAACAATAATTAATATTATGCACTATTACAAATTCTTTTGAGTTATTTAATATTTGACAATATGGCCATATGGTCCTACTGAACACATCTTCTATTTGCCAAGTGTGATTGATAAACCGGACACGCAGTGGAATCCGCTGAATGTTTCCTATAATTAGGTAAGTGGAAACAATTTGTGCATCTATATTGCGAGGGAACTCCCGCAAAAGGGCACTCCGAAGTGCAGTGACCTCTCGAACATTTGGCGCAAATTGGCTGTCTCCTGCAGTAAGATGTCTGATGTCCATACAGCTGGCAATTGCCGCATCTAATTATTGGGCGAAAAGAACGAATATAACACTTGTTGAGACCCACCTGTATAAATATTTTTTCTAATAGTTCTTGTGATGCTTTTGTTTCTAATTGCAATATGATGTGATGTAGTGTAGAATTATCCCTCTTTAGAATTTTCAATAAGGTGATGTTTTTATCAGATAAATTTTCTTCAAGATATGATATTATTTCATTTGTAGGTACTGAGGATGGAATACCGGTGATTATTACTCTTTTGTAATTAGTCAACTTATATGTGATTTCTGTTAACTTTGTAATGTCAGGAGTGTTTTCTATCATTTTTAACAAATGTTCTGTATTGTCATCTGTATTAGATTGTATAATTATTGTATCTGGATTTCTGGCATTTCTGCAGTATATTATTGGAACTTCCTTCACTTTATTAAAGTGTTCGTTAAGTAATGCTTTGAGTTTTGGAATCCTTATGTGTTTAGCGGTTGTTCTAATTAATATTGCAGAATTAGAAATCGGCAAAGCAGGGGGAACGCCCGCTTTTGTGCCATCACCGCATTTCACTCCTTGACAGCCCCCACTAGAGTACTCCAAATTTCGCGTCACCAACTCCTCAATTTTCTGTAGTCTGTTGGATAATTGAATGAACCCTCCTTCACCATTTTCTTCTATTCTCTCATTTTCGTTATTTGCCATTATTGTTTGAGTTGCTATTGTTTTTAACTTAACTTCTGTTTGTATGATTTTTTCTCTAGTTTGTGATTTTAATTGCTTCTGTTGTCGTTTTAATTTATTAATTTCTTCTTGAAGGGTTACAATATTTGCATTAATCTGTTCTTTATTTTGTTCTTCCTTGACCAAAGAGTCTTTTAATTGTTTATTTTCTTGTTTCAATTCTTCCAATTTATTTTCAATCTTTACTTCTGCATTTGATCTTTTTTCCATTATTGTTTGAGTTGTTGTTGTTTTTAATTTATTTACTGTTTGTGAAAATTTGTCTATAGTTTTTTTCTTAAGTTGCCTCTGTTGACTTTTTATTTTATCTATTTCTTCTTTAAAACTTTCTTTTATTTGTTCTTTACTATGTTCTACCTCAGTTAAGGAGATTTTTAATTGTTTATTCTCTTGCTTCAGTTCTTCCAAATATTTCTCAAGTTTAATTTCCACTTTTGTACTTTCTTTGAGCTTTAATGACAGTTGATCATTCTGTGTTTGCAGGATATCCAATTTATGTCGTAATTTTTTCATCTTTTCAGGAGAATCCTTATTTATTTCGTTGGAGTGTTGTATAAGAAGTTTCTCATCTCTTCTTGCTTTAGAAAAGATTGTTTCGAGATATCTTTTAGCTTCTTCTGAGCTACTATTAGATCTGTTATTTAATAGTATATTGTACTCCTGAATGAGCTGTTGGATGGATAGTGACTCTAGCTGGTTTATGGATGGTGGTATTTTTAATGGAAGTGGTGATCCACCTAATGCATTTTGTATAATTTTTTCTTTGTTTTTTAATCGAGCCTCATTAATTTCTTCTGCTAGTGATATTGCAGTTTCCAAATTAGACTGCTTTCTTTGTTGGGTATTCTTGGTACTGATAGTTTTTGATTTTAGTTTTTCTGGTTGTGGTATGGGATCATTCTCTTCCTTTAGTAGGATCAGAAGCTGCAGATGATTGAAGAACGGACAACTAGTCACATATGGTCTTCTGTTTTCTTTATGATTTAGTTCTATAATTCTGTTTCTTATGCTAATTATTTCTTCACTTTTCATTTCCCGATGCAAGTTTATTAGTTCAGTATTATTTGCTTGATAATATGGTATTTTGTTGTATTCTTTATAATGTATTGCTCTGATGTGTTGTAACTCAAATTCCAAAAATAGTGCATTTTTTCTTAATTGGGCAGCTCTATCACCCTTTGCTGTCTTCATACGATATTTTTCTGGTTGATATATATTATTTACAACATTATAACTTTGTATGTTATATATGCCATAGTATGGGCTCTTTGAAAATTCTCCCTTCTCCACAGCCTTGATATGTTCTAATTGATTTGTTAATAGGACCTTAAATTCTTCATAACGTTGTGGATAAACCGCCTCGACCTTATTTATCAACTGTTGAACAACATGACTCGTAATTAGCGCTGGTTCTGTCGCCGGAATAACTCCAGATGATTGGACGTCAGCCAATTCATTATTAGATGCCTCTCTATTTATTGTACTTGTTTTCACTACTGTGTCCATATCCAATCTTGTCAAGTTGACTGTTGGATTGATTCCTTTTTGATTCATTATGTATCTTGACATTACTTTAAGTCCACTTTAACAAGACTGCTTATCAATACTTGGGATTATTTTAGTTAACTAATTTCAATTAGTAATTATGCAATACTTTAAGAGAGATATTATTAAGAATGATCGAAGATACTATTAAAATGATTTTAGATACTACGTTCTATCATCATATGCCAGCCAAGCAATTTAAAGATATAATACGTTTGAGTTATATTAAAAGTTGAAGATAAACACATAAATGGGGGGGGGGGGGTCCACTAGACCCGCACCACATATCTTTGAAAGAAAGGGATATAGATAGAAAAAAGCAAAAACCGGTGGTCGTGACCACCGAAAATGACTAAGATAAAAATTAAGAGCCTAATAAGGGTAAAATTTTGAATAATAAATGAAATAAAAATAAAATAAAATAATGATAGTAAAAGTTTACTATATCAAAACAAAGAAAAGGGAAAAGTATGTGCATTTGCCCCCGTACCACAAAAACCATACACTCAAAAAGAGATATAAATCAATTGTACAATTCTCCCAATAACACCATACCCTGTCCAACTTTGTAATTCCGACAATCACAATCATAATTTTTTACAAGTAACAACAAATTTCAGTATGTGAAGATTATTACTGTGTTTGTGATCAAAAATGGTCTCCTAGTTTAATTCATCTGATATGATACAGGAATAATAGTGTGTTATGAATAATAAAATAATAAAATGAAATAGAGAACAAATTTACATATTTACACTCTCAATGTAGAACTGATGTAGACAATTACAACAACATTGCTGCAGCATGTATATTGCCTATCCAATCCCGATTTCCCACACTTGGACAAAATAAGGAACAGACATTGTAAGGGCTGACTGGGTGGACCAGAAAAATAAAAAGAATGTTAAATATTACACTAAAGTATGAAAGTTAACAGTACTCACCCGACGCTACTAGGGTCCTGCCGCACTTGCCTGAAAAGAAATATGGTACACAAAAGTATAGATGAATAATTATGATGTAAATGCGCCAAAAATCAGTGCAGGGACCAACCAATAAGTGCGAGAAGAAACCAAAAATTTAACCCAAGAAAGAAAAAAGATGCTATTGTTAAGGATAATGTGTGCTGAATGTAAAAATTTTAAGTGGGATCAAGAATAAGAGTAATACGAGATATCCCATTGAAAAAAAGCAGGTGAATAACTCAAATAATAAAAAAGTTGTCAATGTTAGGCAAGGAATTACGAGCAAGGTCAAAAATTTAAGTGGGATCAAAACTGTCGGCAACCTCTAGCATATTCAAGAAATATCTTGATAATTGAAAAAGTTGATAATGTATGCTAAATGTAAAAATGTTAAGTGGGATCAAGAAAGTAATTAATACGAGATATCCCAGTGAGAAAAAAAAAAAAAAAAAAAAAAAAAAAAAAAAAAAAAAAAAGGAGAATAACTCAAAAAATAAAAAAGTTGTCAATGTTAGGCGCGTTACGAGCCTAATAATATACGATAATACGAAATAATAATAATATACGAGCAAGGTCAAAGAAAATTAAGTGGGATCAAAACTGACGGCAACCTCCAGCATATTCAAGAAAAAACCAGAAAATTATCTTAATAATTGAAAAAGTTTCCATTGTTAAGGAAAATCCTTAACAACTGGGAAATAGTGTGAAATATGGAATGGGATTGGTTAGAAAGTCAAAAATGACTAAAAAATAGAAAAATCCAAGTCTCTAGCTCAAATAGCAAAAAAGTAGCCAATGTTATAGTTAAGGGAGGGGGACAAAAAGTGGAGCAGAAGATGGTGACAAAAGTTAGGATAAAAGAAGAAATGAAAATGTGACAGTAAATGTGACAAAGACTAAGATAAAAGCAATAGAAAAGTAGCGCCCCAAAAATCCCGTCCCCTACAGGCCCCTAATTGAGCTAGAGCTAAACGAAATAGTGGAAAAGACGGGGGGGGGGGAAGTTCACTTAGGTGGTTTGCAGTTGAATTTGGCGCAGCGAAAAACCTCTACGACCAGTATTTTTGAGATATTTAGCATTTTGTGCTAAAATTCTAATGGAGAAAACACCCATTAGAAACAAAATGGCAGTTTTAAGTGTTAAGATGGCAAACCTAGTATTTAATTTTATATCTAAAAGTTGAAGATGACTACCCTAAACATGTTGCCATCGAAAAAATTTGTAGAATATAACATTTAGTAATTTCTTTTCTTTTTTTTTTTTATGAATTTTTTTTTTTTGTAATAGCTTTATAGCAATGTGATCTTTAGTAAGAAACAAAATGGAGAATAATCTTTAACATCCCACATTTGTGAGATCTTCATAAGTTTTACCATGAGTGTACCTCTTAAGACTCTAAAGACTATAACCAACACTCAAAAACAAGTCTTAGATAAAACCGGTGTACTCTTCATTAGTTTAAGTTTTACCATTACCTTTCCAATAAGGAAAATACGTGGCCAAAAATGGCAATTAAAAGGTCCGTAAAGGGCTAAGTGGATATATCTAGAAACGCGGCACGACCCCAGAAGCCCAGCTAAACCCTAACAAATCCATTAAAAACCCTCATAGAGAATACCGGTATCGTTTTAACAAGTATAACTTTGATGAAAATTTCAAAAACATTGGCTGTCGGATAACTTGACTCTTATTTACAATAATCCGGCATATCACCGTGTATTAAGCTGGTATGACATCAAAATTGGTAACTCAATTTTAAAGGCAGCCCATTCATATTATCAGTTATTTTAAGACATTATTATTATTTTGCCCTTAATGAACACAGATTGTGTGTGAGCAACCAGTGTCCACCCAATCGCTTCATTTTAGAAAATACCAATTTTAAAATTGAAATTAAAAATACTTAGAGAAATAAATTTTTAAAACAAATGGTACCGCTGAATAGCTCGAAGATTCAGCTATCAGAATATGTAAATAGTTAAAAGATCGAAGCATAAATAATAGTTAAAAATTTAAGTTCAAAAAGTAAACAACCTAATACAATCCTATGGGAAATCGGGAAAAAACTCCAATAATTTGACACTTTTTTTTTAAAATCAATTAAAAATTATTATATCACCCCAGAGAAACATGGGTGATGGCGGAGAAAAGCTAAAAGTTCGAATTATCGAGATCCGGCGTTAGTTTTTCAAAAAAGTTTGGAAAACGTGAAAATATACCTATGTTAAAATATAAGAATATGTCTCCAAAATCCCATGTTTCTCTATAGGAATGAGGGTTACTGCAAATTCTCAAAAAACCCAAAAAAAGAACATTTAACATAGTAAATCTTAATATTTTGCAACATAACAGGTATCATTTTAAAGCTTATACTCTTATCCAAGAGCAAAATACAATATATTTTCATTTTAAACATTTTTAGGTAGTATTTAAGACAATAGAATTCCATTGTTTATCCCATGTTAAGTCTATGGGAAAAATGTTCAAAAATTGCAGTTTTTGATGTAATGTATAAAGGGTTAAATCTAAACGATAACTTTGAACCAATGGTACTAAAATGATCTACGTGCTTTAATTAAAGTGAATGAAACATTAGTTATTAGTTTTCTGATAGATTTAGTTAATTTTGAAGGATCTGAAAAATGTCATTTTTTGAAAATGGCTCCAAAATTTAAAAAGTAATTTAAAGAAGTTATGTTAAAATTAATAGATAAAAATGACTTAGAGATACAAGATAGGACTTAAAAGAAAGCTTAGGAGTTAGTGAAGGTCAAATGAGCCATTAAAAACATTATAGGTAACTTAACATGGTCAAAATTGCAATGGAATGCAATTGTTTTCCCTATGTTATCTCTATGGGAGAAAAACATGAAAACATCACTTTTTAAAATGGATATTCAAGGGTTAAAACTTGGTGAAAACTTAATGAAAATGGTACCAAATTAATTTACAGAGTTTAATTAACACAAAATGAGCCATTGTTTTGAGTTATCAATTAGTTATATGTATCTTATAAGCATATTTAAAACACCTTAAATTAAAAATGGCTCAAAGTAAACAAAAAGTGCATGGTCTTTAATGGGTTAATTTTGTATGAAAAACTACATACCAGAAGACATAATAGATATCAAAATGATCACAAAAGTATATAGAATCTAAATTTATCAAGTTTCATAAATTTTGAGATAGTTAAGGGGGCACGAGAAGCAATTGAATAGGTGACAAAACCTGGTTCAAGGAGAAATCGAAAGTAAAGAAGAAGAAAGTTTAACTACATATTTCTCCTAAACCCCTATACATAACTGCACATACTATATATAATTTTAATCAGCATTAAAAGAGGAAGAGAAAGACATATGGCACGAGGCTCTAGCTTACCCCATTCCTGAGAAATTTATGTTTTCATCCGGAGCAAAAACGACAGCATGCTACTATGATTGTTACGTGACGCGCCCTCTACGTCAAATGTACTAAAAATGAACCTTATTATATTTGTATTAACTGCAAATCAGACGCTGAAACAAGCGATGACAACGAGTGATTAAGAATATGGGATATAGGCCTACACGTTGTAGTAGGTTACCGAGTCAAAGATAAATATGGCGAAAGATTTGTGTTGGCTTACTTTTTATTTCTTTCCTGATTAAGACAGGTTTTTTTTTTTCTTTTTATTGTTAAGTGTCTCTAAAAGTATCTTTATAAAGGACAAAGAGTTTACAAGTGTTAACAACTATTTTATTTTAATTTGATTTACAATATTGTTAAAACATGAAAGTGTTTTATTGTGTTAAGAACGTTATAAATGAATAAATTTCTCATTCTTGATTTAACATATCCCATTTAATCGCCTTTCTTACATACTTTGTGCGTGTTACAATGTACTTATATGCGTCATTTATGTGTCACAATGTGCCCCAAGCATGTCACAACTTGCCCCGTAGCGGGGGTTCGTAGTGACAAATTTCGAGGTTACGCATAATTCATTTTGTGTTATGAAAAACATTAATAATGTTAATAGTAGCTTTAAAGATATGTTACGCAAGATTTATTCTAATGATATAATACACGTTTCGCTTCAGTTCAAATCTTACGGCTAATATCAAAAATGTCGAAAATGTCACTACTAGCCCCGGTCTCCCCTATACATTTTTAGAAACAAATGGTGTGTGGTTTTTCAAAGAAAAACTTTTTTTTTTATATAAAATGAGACCTGCATTATGTTTCTAGGTTCAGTTATATTTATTTCATGAAGAAAAAACAGCATTTTTTTTTTTTGCGAAAAATCACGTTTTTTTCAAACTTAAACCTCAATGAGGCACGGATTTAATATTACCCAAATGAACTGAAACTTTGTCAATCTCATTTTGTAGTCAATTAGCAAATTTTGGGGGTCCTCCCCCGAAAAAAATTAAAAATTGATTTCTTGTGACCACCCTAATGTGGCAAGCAACTATGTTTCTTTTCTTACTGATGAAAGCACGTTGATTGATACAATGAAGGTGCTTTGCATTATGAAACTTCAGTAAGGATAACAAAAAAAAATGAAATAACTTTTTATAGGTTACGTCTGATAAAAGCACGTGATGCGAACACCATGTCAGATTCATTCAAATCTCAACTGATTAGAGATGGTAAGCATAAATCAAACAATTTGTGCTAATTTTAATACATGAGCTAAACTCTTTACCAACAATTTAACGACAAATACGTACAAACATGACACAAAAAATCACATACGATCGTTTCGAAGATACCTGGATCCCCTTCCTCAATGCGAAAAAATGATTAAAATGGTTTCGAAGAACCCCTCGGTTATACTCTCGAGTACTGGCTAATGGACTGATTGAAAAGGCGAAAGCAAGAGCTTATATATCGTAAACGAGGCTAACGAGAAAGACAGGCTACCGCGGTGGGTCAGATTCTTCTTTTTTTACAGAGCGCTGGAGTCACATGATGCTCTTTTCGCGTACCTTCATTGGTGCATTCGAGCATCACGTGACTTCAGTGGTCTGTAAAAAAGGGGGCTCACCGCGGTAGCCTGTCTTTTCCGTTAGCCTCGTATCGTAAAGGAATGACGTAAAACACCTGAAACTAACTGAAAAAAAGAGTCACTGCGCAGGAGTTTTCTCTCGCTAGTGTGGAAGGATGCTGCGCAGGGATCCTACATTTTTTCAGTTAGTTTCAGATCATTTACGTCATTTCTTTAAGATATATAAACTATTGCTTTTGCCTTTTCAATCAGTCTATTAGCCGGTACTCGCGGATATAACCGAGGGATTCTTCTAATCCATTTTAATCATTTTTTTTCCCCATCGCACTGAGAAAGGGGATCCGGGTTTCCTCGAAACGATCGTATGTGACATTTTTTGTGTCATGTTTGTACGTATTTGTGTGGTAAACTGTTGTTAAAGATTTTAGCTTATGCATAGAAAAAATCTAAACCTTGGAAAACATATTGGCATAAGCGTAGATGAAACTAATGTGATGATTGGCCAGCATCATCCATTGGCAATAATTTAAAAAACAAGCATAAAATAACTTCTCGTTGTAAAATTTATCTCTCATTCTTTTCGTTTATCTGCTAATATCGAAGCAAAATTCTGCCGAGTTTAGATGTTTATTTTTTGTAAATGAAGATTTTTTTTTTTTTTAAGTTTGATTTTGGGGAACAATTTTGAGTTTAAATTAGTTAAACATTTTTTTATAGTGATAAATTTAAAACTGAAAATTTACTTTTTTGAGTAGAAAACGAGTTGGGACTTTTTCGGGGAAATAAACTCATTTGGGGGAAATTTTCAGAAATTTTGGGGAAATAGGCCTTCGACTATCTAGCAACACTGATGTGACCCTACATGTTGAATGTATGAAATTATATTTATATACTATATATATATATGTGAATTCGTAAAAGCAGAAAATACTCCATTACAGTAAACAAAATTTTTATTTCATTTTTTATTAAAAACAAATGCTTTCATTTTTTGAATTTTTCATATTTCAATTCAAAAACTTTTCGTTCAAAAAGTGATATAAGAACTTTTATTTTGATAATTTAAACGAGTACGACGACACAAATAAACAGAAATAACAAAATACAGTCGAACCCGGTTAAGACGCGTTTCAGGGGAGTGGACAAAAGTCGCGTATTAAGCGGGATCGCGTATTAAACGTGATTCGTATAATGTTGCAGGAATTGCGTTTATTCTCTAATAACCTAATAGCCTTCTAGCCTAATAGCGTTCTCTAATAGCCTAAATGAACTTTAGAGCTTTCATTTATATGTTTGCGGTCGAAAATTGTCTCTTTTATGTATATTTATATACAAATTTTATTGTATTTATTGTTATTGTTTTTTTTATAAGACCGACTGGATTAAAAACGGAAAGTAAATATGGATTCCAATATGGGTTTAATGCCGATTAATAGGTTAAAACCAAAAATAATTTTCTTAATTGGTTAATTTTTTTAATAGAAAGAAAAAAATATTAAATCTTTGAAAAAAAAAAACTGTTTTAAAATCATATTTAGTACTTGTGATAATGAGTACCATTAAAATCTGTCCTTCTTTTCAATATAAGGAAAAAAACTATTCTTATTAATCTTTGTGTAAAAAATATTGTTCTATTGTTAAGATAGCGAAAATTAAAGAAAACATAAAACAATTATTCAACCTCAGTCGTTGGGCCTATATCCTTCGAGTTGATAATTGGCCGTCAAAAATCAACCCAACCCAACTCAACCTCAGTCGTATTTGTTTAATCTTTACGAGTTTCATTTTTGCTGCCTCTAATATGCATTATAAAACGTAGTAGTGATATAACGTACATTTAAAACCTCACTAACAGGTATGATCATCTCTAATCATAATAATTTTTATGACTTTTTTGAGTAACCTGAATCGCCTGTATCTCTCTACTACAGTAAAAACAAACACGAAGCGAGAGACAAAGAATTTAGGAGGCGGGTTCAAACACGAACTATAATTTTGGTAATTTAGCGGGTTTTTGTTTTATTCAAATATCTACCGCTATTTCCAATTACTAAATTTCGCCTTAATAAATCTGTTTATAAATAAAGTAAGTAATAATATTCCGAAATAATGATATTCCGTTTTTATCTGAATAAAAAAAATCCGCTAAATTGGCAACGCTTGAGAAGAGAGAAGGAAATCGCATATCAATGAATTCGCGTCTTAAGCGTGATTTTTTCCCCTCAAAGGGTCGAAAATTTATCGCGTATTAAGCGGGATCGCGTAATAACCGTTCGCGTATTAAACGTGATACTTTTGCATTAGCCTTATGGTCGATGTTCAAGGGATAGGAAAAAAATACGCGTATTAAGCGGGATCGCGTATTAACCGTGAGCGTCTTAACCGGGTTCGACTGCATAATACCATTTTAACAAAAGTAAAAAAAGCTTTTTTAAATATATTTTTTTTACCATTAGCCTTTTTAGATTAACAAAACACTCTAACTGTTGAATCTAAAAATTTACCATTTCGTTTGAGAATTATTAACTATGTTTTTAGGATGAAAGAGGCATTTTTTTCTATTTTGCGGAGAAACATGTAAATCAGCGAAACCTTTCAATTACTTATATACTTTAATTACTTTTTTTAATATGACATCGAACTGTATCTGTTTTAAGGACTGTCTATTTCCTTTTGATAAACGTTTGTTTTTTGACATCTGGTAGAAAGAAAACACACTGCTTATTAAAGACAAAACAATGATTTTATTCCTCTTAATTTTGTATGCTTTATATCATAAAAATTATGCTCCATGTAGTATTACAAATCATAAAATGTGTTTTGTTTAATGTAATAAAAAGTTATTTTTTACATATTATACAGAAAAGAAATATTATATATTATAACATATGTATTACAGTTTTGTGTTACAATTTTCTAGAGCAGAAATTCTAGAGAGAAAATACGATTAGTTTTCGGAAATAAATAAATAGAATGCTAAATTCATCTTTAAAAAGTTAAATTTAAAAGAAAGTTACACTAAGTGCAAAATATTTAAAATATTGCAAAAATATTTAAATAGATGTTAAATTACTTTAATTCTTTTTAGTACTTTCAGCTATAAAAATAGCCTTCGTCAGATGAAAAAAAAAACTGTTATTTAAAGCCTTATTTTTCAAAGGTCTCGTAGTTGGTGTCGAGAGGAGTAAATGAGGAAGTCAATTTTAAGATCCGGAAAACATTGGGCGATACCATATGAATTATAGGTAAGAGGGTAGAGTAAAATAAAATATGGATACCGAGGGAAGTGTAATATTATTCGTTTTATGAATCTTTAAGCAAACTGAACCAAACACTGGGTATGTCGTAGGATAAAACGTCATTACAAACGGTAATTTCTTTAGTGATAATTTTTATTGATTCACGGATAATTAATTCATGAAAATTCTTTAAGGGCATATAATTTTAGCATCTTCGAAATTAATTTGTATATTCTGCTTCTAGTAAAGTCTTGGCAGGGAGGGAGACAATAAGCACGTAATGTATTTTTAAAATGATCTATTTTTAAGTATTTACAGAGATGAGATTTTTAATTATGACTATTTTTATCCATTAAAAAATGTAAAACTTTGATTTATTTTTTGTTTACATATTTAATTTTTTTACATCGCTAATAAAAGGATTCTGACCTAAGACTAAATAATTGTAAAAATACATGTGCATAGCTGCGAAATCTTACGCTTTTTTCTTACCACTAACATTTCAAATAAAATGTTGGCTTATTTAATTGCGTATTTCTACGATTGAATAAGAGAAAATTCTCTTTTAAATTTTAGTGGTAAGAAAAAAGCATAAAAGTTGGTAGCTTTACATATGGGGTTTTCCGATGGACTGTTTCTTCAGCTTGTTTCCTTTCCCTAATCTCTCGTTTCAAGAGTGCTGCTGCTTTCATAGTAGGAGCACGTCTTCTTTGGACCTGACGAAGGAATACTTAGATCTTTCGAAAAGCCTAGCGTGTTTAAAAGTTTTTGATTGTATTTTAAAAAGATCTTTTAGTTCTTAAAGTATATGTAATTATCATTTCTGCAATCTTCGACTAAATTAAGTATATGTGAAAATTTTGCTGACAAATAGTACATGGTTTTATTTTCTTTGTCTCTAACTCTTGTACATTTAACTGAAAAAACATCAGACAATAAAATATTTACAATATACAGTCGAACCCGGTTAAGACGCTCACGGTTAATACGCGATCCCGCTTAATACGCGGATTTTTTCCGATCCCTTGAACATCGCCTATAAGGGTAATGCAAAAATATCACGTTTAATACGCTAACGGTTATTACGCGATACCGCTTAATACGCGATAAATTTTCGGTCCTTTAAGAGAAAAAAATCACTCTTAAGACGCGAATTCATTGGTCAAGATACAAATTCCATCTCTCTTCTCGAGTTTTGCAAATTTAGTGGATTTTTTTTTTTTATTCGGAAAAAAAGCACTGTTTCCGAATAATATTATTTACTTTATTTAACAACAAATTAATTAAGTAGAAAATTACTAATCGGAAATAGTGGAAGATATTTCAATAAAACAAAAACCTACTAAATTAGAAAAACTGCAATACTTCTTTGATTCCGCCTCCTCATACTTTTTGTCTCTAGCTTCGTGCATGTTTTTACGGTAGAAAAGAGATTCAGGAGATGAATTCAGTCAACGCAGTTACGTCATAAAAATTATTATGGTTAGAGATGACCATGCATGTTGTTAGTGAGGTTTTAAACGTACGTTATATTAGTACTATGTTTTATAATACATATTATGGGCAACAAAAATGAATCTCGTAAAGATTAAACTCATACGACTGCGGTTGGATAATTTTTTTATGTTTTCTTTACTGTTTGCTATGCTAACAATATTTTTTTACACAAAAATTAATAAGGATTGTCTTTCCTATATTAAAAAGATGGATAGATTATAATGGTACTCATTATTACAAGTACTAAATATGATTTTAAAAACTGATAATTTTAAAAAGTGAAAAAAAAAAATTAACATTCCTATCTTATTGTTGTTGTTTAATTTTTGGTTGCAACGTATTAATCGAAAATAAAGCCATGTTGGTATCCATATTTATTTTCCATTATGATTTCAGTCGGTCCTATAAAAACAAACAATGAGTTAAAGTGAAATACAATTAAATTTTAATTTAAATGTACGTAAAAGACACAATGTTTGACCATTAACATTTATATGAAAGCCCTAAAGTTTATTTAGACTATTAGATATGTAAATAAGTTCAGTTCCTACAACATTAAACAAATCACGTTTAATACGCCATCCCGCTTAATACGCGAATTTTGTCCACTCCCTTGACACGCGTCTTAACCGGGTTCCACTGTAGTTTTGATTATGATTTCCAGCAGATTATGTAGCATATTCACCAAAGTGATTAACAATAACAAGGAACTATCATTTTATTTGAAAAATATTCTCTATAAATTATTTCTCATTGAATTATTTCTCAGATTATCTCATTGAAATTTATCTTTTAAGATTGATTCAGAGCTGTAGGATGGCTATTGTTAATTGAATAAAAGTACTTTTGATTTTAATTTGTACATTGCTCTGTTGTTTTCGTTTTAATTAACACAAATTTTTGACTTTTTAGCGCACATTTAACGCTTCATGAGTCTTATTTCTCAAAGAAAAAAAAAATACTTTAAAGTACTATCTTTATGTTTACATGGGAAGGATTTTCTTAGAAGTATTTTATTTAAATTGTTATCACCTTACAAGAAAAATCTTATATTTAGACCATCCTAAAATATCAACAGAAAGTGTTAAAAAAAAGGTGTAATTTTAAACTATTTTTTAAAATCTCACAAAATTTCAAAACATGTCAAGCGATTTGACGTAAATATATTCACGGAACTTCCTCGAAAAATTGTACCTGTGTATATCCCCTGCTTAAATATTCCTGCCGAACATTTAAATTTTATAATTGAATCCGAAAAATCCCATGTACAACTGAATCCGAATGATGGGAGAAGGTTATTGCGCAGAATGATTTTAATTTAATTCAACAATCTCAATTAAAAAAAATAATAATTAAAATAAAAATGTATATATTATATATTTATATGTACCTCTTCGAGATGTATATTTTGAATTTGTCTATTATGTATATAATAGTTTGAAACCTATAAAAAGTTTACAAATTATTATTTCAATTTATATAAACTCCGTTTTGGAAGGTTATTTACTATTTAATCATTCGCGAAATATTAGGTTTAATTATGAAATATTACAACGATTTAGAAGTGCTCACAGCTCTGCAATAGTTAAAATTTCATTACACTGGAAACAAAGTTAACTTAACATTCACGTGTTTATCTATACGCAAACCAATTCAATATGTTTCCTGAAGCAAAATGTTTTCCAGCAATTTACATTTTCTAATCATTTAAATTTTTAATTAATTTTATTCATCGCCATAGGTTATTTTTCAAAATTTATAAAGTACCTTTTAGTAGTAATTACAAGGTAATACTTGTAATAATTCCCAAGGGTGAACTGGAACCTTTTTAAAGTTTAAAATTTCAGTATATTGTAAGTTCAAACTGAAGATTTAAACATGCACATAAACATTAGATATTCATTTAAGAATTAAATGAGTGAAAAAAATTCTTATGAAAGTTTTATATGTTTTTATTTTATATCTATTAAAAATGTATATATGTAAGGTATTATATCAATTATTACACTATATTTGATAATCATCGTTTAACTATAATACAAGAATAAGATTTAAAAAGTCTATATATTTATTACTGTTATATAAAATACACTTTTATGTAAGGTATGATATCCATTATCACATTATATTTGGTAATCTTCGTAACTATAAGAAAAAATTAAAATTTAAAAAATCTATGTCGTTATTGTTATTATATAAAGTGCACTGCGAAAATGATCCTTATTCCAGACACTCGTGTAATTCTTTAAATTAATCAATCACTTTAATTTACATTGGACCACTGATAAAAGATACAGACAATACAATTATTTAAAAAAAAAAATAATATCTTAAGTAAAAAAGAGCATCATCCTAAATAAAGAGGTTATGGACATATTTTTGTAGCGATTTTGTAAAAAAGAAAGCTATATAAAAATAAACGGTCATGTGCGAGCTTTACTCGCGCACAGAGGGTTCCGCAGAATAAATATAGGAATTTGTAATTGTATTATTAAAAACAAAAAGTTGCTAAAAGAATACTAAGACTTTCTAAAAAACTATACAACGTAGGGTTGGGTATAACTGTATATATTAGAAAAGTGTAAATGGGTATACCATGAAAGTTCAAAGAGATATGGAACCTAAATAATATCAAATATAGCTATTAGTATAACTCTTTTTTTAATATTATCCTAATCTGTTTATGATGAACTTATTTCGGTACTGACAATAAAAGCAGTGCATAGTTAAACTTCATTTGGCGTTTCATAAAACTAAATTCAGCGTAGGAATAACCTTTATTTCTACAGTGTATGGTAAAACAAAGCCTTTGATCAAAGTTTAAATTTGGCATTGTGCTAAGCGCGCTTCGAATTGAGGTCTCAAAGTTGCAACGCCGCCTTGGTCAGTGCCGCGTTTTTACAGATAGGTGTTTAATTAACTTTTAAAGTTACTCGAGGCGTATTGAGAGATACAATCAATGAAAACTATCGCGAATCTCACAGTATTTATGCGATTCATTCTAATTAAATATTTCGAGGGCGATGCCCTTAAAAAACGGACACCTAATTTTAATTCCAAAACAGACAAACGGCACCAAGAATATTTAATTAAAATTTTCCTTTGATCATGTACGTGAAAATAAGCAAGTTTGCATTTTCTAATAAATTCGTTTATAAATTCTGGTGTCAGTTCATTTTTTCATAAGTTTATAAATATAATTACTCTGTGCCGGAAAGGATTAAATCGTCGCAGGACTCTTAAAGCTTCAAAATTTAAGAAATTTTAATTTTTTTTTTATGTTAAACTCCTATCTTTTCTATATATTTTGATATAATTGTTTCTTTGAAATTCCCATTAGAGCAGAAGTTTTGGTTCAGGGAAATTATTACAATCTGATGTATAAGTAAGCACCAAAATTTTCATTCTAGTTGCAATACTTATTTTGTAATGCTGCGCGTAATATGTTATGCCAATTTTTTGTTCGACAAATGTCTAACAGTTTCGAGCCCTTATAAATATATTCTGTATAATAATAAAGGACTTTACGTTGTAATATCGATACAAAACAAATAGGTGTTGCTATCCAACGTACAATTTATACACACGTTTAACATAAAACTCTACGTTTCGGTTTATTCTTTAAAACCTTCATCAGGAGAAAAATTTTCTAAAATATAAATCGACAACAAACTCTTTACATGCTACATTTTGAAATCAATTCAAAATTCAAAACATTCTAACGGAAACCTCTTACTCCCCAATATGGCTTTCAATTTTGAAAACTCAATGAAAATTCCATTTTTTCAGCTAGTCTTTCTTCGTTTACATCTTTGATTAAAAGATGGCGCCACTGAACTCTTTATTTGGGAGTAAGAGGTTTCCGTTAGAATGTTTTGAATTTTGAATTGATTTCAAAATGTAGCATGTAAAGAGTTTGTTGTCGATTTATATTTTAGAAAATTTTTCTCCTGATGAAGGTTTTAAAGAATAAACCGAAACGTAGAGTTTTATGTTAAACGTGTGTATAAATTGTACGTTGGATAGCAACACCTATTTGTTTTGTATATTCTGTATCTTGCAATTTTTTAAATACATGAAACGAAAGAACATACTTATATCTTTCATCCCAATTAAAATTGTGTTTTAAAATCATATACATTTTAAGACATTAAATGTTGAAAATGGTCTTTTTTTCATTTTCTCCACTTTTTAGAGTCCCGAGGCCCCTTAAATTAGTCTGTTTTTAACAATTTGACGTTTATTGCTTTTATACTGTTACTGGACATTACATTACACATATATATCATTAAAAGTTGTTAACTAGGCATACAGTACGCCGCCCCTGCCCTTGTGTATATCCAAACTGACCGTACCTTTAAGGATTAATATCTTGGCTAATTACCGATGATTTTTTTTCGAAAATCATTATCAACAATTCTTTTATTCATCTGCAACAATAGATATATTCAGCGATGCTCAACAATTTTTCTGAATGCCCGTAAATCGAAATTTGTGTATAACAGAAAAATGCTAATTACTCAAAAACTATGTCACACAAGGTAATCGCAATAATTTTCCTACAAGGTTTATATTAACGTCTACTACCTCTAATTTTTTCATAATTTTAGTTTCAGTAGATTCGGAATTAGATGGAGTGGGGTGGGGCATATTTTTTCACTACATTTTCAACAATATCTTTGAAAATATAATACATAATAATTTATAATACTTTAATTTACATAATATTTATAATACATATTAATTAATATATTTATGAATGTTTATTTTTCTGAGAATATGTGGGTCAATGGTCTTTATTACTTCCCCGAATTTGAACTTTCCACGTTCCATAGTTTACGAGTAAAATGGTTGTGACAGACAGACAGACGAACAGACACAGGAGTGATCTTATAATGGTTCCGTTTTTAGGTGCGTTCGTAATTATATAAATACGTAGCACCTATAGTCGTCGTTCAGTCCGTCCGTCCGTCTGTCCGTCCGTCTGTCTGTCCGCATGTAACAGAGCAAAAACTACCCAACCGAATGGTCTGAAATTTCAAATATATGATTGTTGCAAAATTTTGTCGAGCCATTTCAAATTTTATGAAAATCGGATGTATAGTTTAATTACAGGGACAGTCAAAAGTTTTTCTTTACATTACGGCCAATGGGAAAAATTATTGCAAGTGCATTTTAATGATATTACAGCCTTCCGAATGATCTGAAATTTTAAAGATATAACTGTTGCAAAATTTTGTCGAGCCCTTTCAAATTTTAGGAAAATCGGATGTATAGTTTAATTACAGGGACAGTCAAAAGTTTTTCTTTACATTACGGCCAATGGGAAAAATTATTGCAAGTGCATTTTAATGATATTAGAGCCTTCCGAATGATCTGAAATTTTAAAGATATAACTGTTGCAAAATGTTGTCGAGCCCTTTCAAATTTTAGGAAAATCGGATGTATAGTTTAATTACAGGGACAGTCAAAAGTTTTTCTTTACATTACGGCCAATGGGAAAAATTATTGCAAGTGCATTTTAATGATATGAGAGCCTTCCGAATGATCTGAAATTTTAAAGATATAACTGTTGCAAAATTTTGTCGAGCCCTTTCAAATTTAAGAAAAATCGGATGTATAGTTTAATTACAGGGACAGTCAAAAGTTTTTCTTTACATTACGGCCAATGGGAAAAATTATTGCAAGCGGATTTTAATGATATTAGAGCCTTCCGAATGATCTGAAATTTTAAAGATATAACTGTTGCAAAATTTTGTCGAGCCCTTTCAAATTTTAGGAAAATCGGATGCATAGTTTAATTACAGAGACAGTCAAAAGTTTTTCTTTACATTACGGCCAATGGGAAAAATTATTGCAAGTGCATTTTAATGATATTACAGCCTTCCGAATGGTCTGAAATTTTAAAGATATAATTGTTGCAAAATTTTGTTGAGCTATTTCAAATTTTAGGAAAATCGTATGTATAGTTTAATTACAGGGACAGTCAAAAGTGTTCCGTTACACTACGGGAAATGGGAAAAAAATATTGGAAGTGCATTTTAATGATGTATCAGACTATGCGCTTTATGAAGTGCAAAAAATTATACATTCAGTACAATATGGGGTGCAAAAAATAATTATAAAACTAGTTATAGTACGAACGCACCTCATTTGCCACGTTTGACGAGCAATTTCCAACTTGTTACTTTTACAGTACGGAACCCTAATAAATGGGAATTTTCTTTTCTAAGTTTCTCATTCTGTGGCCCTATTGTTTGACCATCATATTACATCTTGATTTCTAATATACAAAGTTTTTAAAATCCTTGTATATTGGTGTATTGTATTTCTTTTTTTTTTTTTTTTTTTTTTTTTTTTTTTTTTTTTTTTTTTAAGACATAGAGCATATACAGCTTACATAGGCGAGAACTTTATTTTTTTAATAATACGGAACAGTAAATTATTTTTTGTTTATTAGATTTATCTAAAAAATCAGCTTTACAGAAAATCTGTTTTACGTTCATATTATATAAATATATTTTTATACACTTTAATCTTTAATTTTTCTAGGATTTTATGACTCATATCAAGTCTTAGAAAAATTGTAACGTATTCTTATAAACGAGAATGTAATAAGTAATTAAAATTCAAGTATTTAATCTTAAACTTAAAAACAATTTAATGGCCGCATAAAAATCATCCGTAGCATATTAGGACACTACAGGTTCATTATATCTTTTGGAAATAATTTTTTTTTTTCCTAAGCAGTTTCATTTTATGCATTTTAACTTACATTAAGTATTATTTTAAACCTTCTTATTTTTGTGCATGTTTGTGTTTATTACTGTGAACTATTAAGTTTAAATACATATTTTCACATAATATAATAAAATGAATTTACATCTAAAATTTTGTTATAATCAAAAGAGCATCCAATTGCAATTGATTAAAATAATCCTGTAATTTCGATATGCAGTGGATCATCAAAAATTTTTAATCTAAAATTGTAAGTAAGTGTTTGTAAGTAATTTATAACTTAAGTTTATGAGGTTAATCTACGAAACAATAATTTTTTTAAAGTTTAATACGCCTCATAATTAAATTAAAATTAATTTAAGGAAATTTAAGGAAATTTAATAACAAACGAAAATAATCTTAACCCTTAAATGCCTGATTTTTCAAAAATCATTGTAATAATGTTTTTCGTCTTTCATTTTTTAAATAAATCATGGGAAAAATACTTTTAAAAAATCATATTTTGTTTTAAGTATAGTTTACGGCTAAAAAACAGTTTATTACTAATCGGCAATACTGGTGTTTAATTGAAAAAATAATTGATAAAATTCTACAATATTAAACACACAAGAATTTTATGAACTATAATAAGAAATACAAAATTTTATTTGCTCACTGCAGGTCAAAGTAGAATACTTCGCAAGCTTCCAAACAAAACATAAAAGCAGATGTAGCAACAATTGAAAAAATAAATCTATCTTTATTTTTAAACAGCACAAGTGTTGCCATCTACAAATTTATGATCGTTGAAAATCGATTTAATAATATTTTCAGAATGTATTTTATGGGCAACATTAGGCACTATAGCTTCAATATTATTCTAATAATATTTTAGAGCCTAAATTGGGTATGTTGCCGAAAAGCAATACTAGGCATTTAAGGGTTAATTTAAAGCGTATTATAGTGGTACTCTGTCAGAAAAACTCTCCAGTTTACACTAAATGATTCTTTATTTTTGAACAAATGATTTCCGTACTCCTAGAAAATATATTTTATCCGTGATTTCTTCTCAAAAGTCTGAAAAAGGGGAAAAAATTCCGTTCGTTCCTAGCACGCATGCGCTCTGTTAATACTAAGGTCCGATTTTATTTTTAAAATGAAAAACCAAAAATTCGATACTTCAAGACTTCTAATTTAATTAAGTAAGGAAAGTGTTTTCGAATTTAAAAATAAATAACAATTACTTTTCTCATTCATTCAAAAATAATCACAATTTATTTTGTTAAATTGAATAAGTGTAATAAAGTTAACATAAGTTGAATTTATAAAGTTGTTCATATAAAAATATTTAATTTAAAATATATTTTAAATAAACACACTGTAAAAAAATCCGAACAGGAAAATTTTTTTCCGAATCGGAAAAATAGTTGCCCTTATCGTACCGGAAATTTTTCCGATCCAGCTCGGAATAAAATCCGTAAAAAATAGGAAACATTCATTAAAACGGTACTTTACGGATTTTATTCCAAGTTTATGGATTTTATTCCGATTTTACTGATTTTATTCCGAGCTGGGTCGGAAATTTTTCCGGTACGATAAGGGCAACTATTTTTCCGATTCCTACAGAAAACCTTGTTCTATTATTTTGTACAGTGCACATTTAAAATATATTTTAATTAAATATTAAATGGGGAAAATATATCCTAATCAAAAAGAAAATTCCTATAGAAAATAATATAATATTCATATTTCACATCTAGGAATCTATTTAAAAATATTCATAATTCATATTGTTATCGTATACTTATACTAAAGTATTAAATCCCCAGAAACAATATGATTACTGAATGAACAGGTTAAAAAAAATGGTATCTACATATGGTAAAGTAAAAATGTAATACACAATCCGACCACTTAGCACCGTACCGAAGAAATTTAATTGACAATTGTCAAACCTACTGATATGTATATATGAAAATGAAATCAATTACCGATTTCGTAGAAAATGAACAGACTGAACCGACAAAGAAACGCGCGAA
This sequence comes from Maratus speciosus, assembly GCA_963932465.1. Lineage (NCBI taxonomy): Eukaryota > Metazoa > Arthropoda > Arachnida > Araneae > Salticidae > Maratus > Maratus speciosus. The sequence continues at coordinate 66,957,520 of OZ010789.1, forward strand.
TGCCAGTTGGTTCAATCTGTAATATTTCACTAGCAAAGACAAATAATTTGCTAAAAAAGTGTACTAAATCGAACATAGAAAATGATGTTCTCTGTTCTTTCGTTTTAATTGCAATTCCCATTTTTATCGAACTATATTTTTCTGGATTAAAGTCAACATTGTAGTATTCATGGAAATCAGACAAAATTAAATTAATTTGTCATGCACATGATGGTCAGTTTCTATTAAATCAACTTTGTTTAATAACAGTTATTATATGTTTATTTCTCATATAGACCCGAAGGCGTCTACACAAACCATCACCTCATTGAGTTGACGGCTGAAATTTTAGGATTAGTTTAATCTCGGATTGCATATTAAAATTCAGCTCATCTGCCCAGTTATATCTTGTGGGAAACAATTGCAAAACAGATTTTAGTTGATGATTGGTTCACTATTGTGTTTTCCTGCTCCCAGTCGTCCATGTTTTCATACCTTTGGGTGCATAAATAAATAAAAAAATAAATAAAAGTCATTTAACAAATTACAGCGACCATTTGGAAAATGATTTTTCTCAAAGACTAAAATTTCAGACATAAAAAATCCCACGGAGTTGATCATACATTACGTACGCTATGGATTAAACATGAACATTTCTGGACCTATCATGAACAAATTTTAAAACAAATTACAGTTTTACAATTTTCGGTACTTTAAATTGTTAAACTTCTACGGAGCTGGTCATAACATTTGTTAAACGTTAAACATTGATTAAACATGGATTAAACATTAATATTCCCGGACCAATTTTAAATGAAATTTTATTTTTAAACTTCTGAACATCCCGCAATATTACTTTTTATACCGTCGTATAGAGAAAAAGATGTGCTTTTAAATGCAATTTGTTTGAAAGCTGTATCTCAATTTGTTTCTGAGTTATTAATTTTTTTTGTAGTTTCTATTACTTTTTTGTCATAGTGGCAACAGAAGTATCCATCTTTGTTGAAAGTAAAGGGAAAATACAGATTACTGTATAGCCCAATCAGAAAACGAAAAAATGCGGGATTCAACTAATAAAACGCTTTAGACATGTCTTGATTTCGTACCCTGACCGAGGACAATAACCATTTTTCCAAATGGTTATTGTCCTAAAAAACTTGAAACATAACGATCAAGCACTAAAATCGGGTGTGCATGTGGTTTCCACCAAAATATTGCTCGGTAGACCAGTTGCATTTTAATATGTTAATCGAGTTCTGGCCTAAACCTGAAATTTCAGCCGTCAACTCGATGAGGTGATGGTGTGTGCAGCCACCTCCTTGTGTGACATGTAAAATAACATAAAAAAATGGATGTTCATATTCCGCACTTCGCTGCTAGGAGTGATGAAATCAGTCTTATTGCGTATTGTACACAAATTTTCCTTATGAACAGACAGCACATTCATGTACAGTCGTGGAAAAAAAAAAGTAAACACCTGCTACTAACTCCTCAACAAATTATCGTAGAAGAAAGTTACTGATACCGAACGATTTGAAATAAAGTCTACTTTTAAATGATGTATATAAAATTTGCTTAGGTGGCGATCTACATATTAAAACGAACCATAACTTTGTTTTTTTTTTCAATAGCAGTACACAATTCTGACAGCATAAATGAACTCTATACCCTTCAATTAGTCTAAAAACAAATTTTTATGCAATTCGTATCATAAGTTTCCGAGAAATTAATTATTTTAAAACGAGCGTATTTTAAGGGTTGTATCCAAATTCAAGTTGGGTACTCGATTGTTAGCCGAGAGAGCACCGTTCTTGATCAAGGCACCTTAAGCAGTCAGTGAAGCGTATTAGATTACAGGATAGCATAAGAAATTTCAAAATATTTACTTACTTCTATCATAGACGGCCCCTTAAACCATCATTTTGCCGTTTTTTAAGCATAATTTGAAAACTACTTGGAAGAAAAATGTGAAATTTTGGATTTCCATAAAGCAGGACTTAATAAACCTGAATCCATCAAAAAATTGTAGGTTGTAATTCATAATTATTTAAAAAAATATTAATTGCATAATTCATAATATATATCAGAAAATTATAAAAATTGCAAATTCAACGTATTTATGTTTGGGTATATTAGTAATATTGCTACACAAAAAATTAGAACATTAGGATCATAATTTCAGAAGGTATAAATAAAAATATGAAAATGTAATTTAACATTAGAAGCACTAAATTTTGAATGTTTATAATTCAAAAACTTATCATTCAAATGATTTAAAATTGGGTGTCTAGGCATAGTTTGAACCAAAGATTTGAAATATCTCGTTAAAATTGGGTACTGCCATTGAAAAAAAAAATGAAGTTTGGATTTGTGTTAATATGTAGAGGCCACCCTAAGCAAATTTATATACGTCATTTATAAGTAGACTTTATTTCCAATCGTTCGGTACCAGTAACTTTCGTCTACGATAATTTGTTGAGGAGTTAGTAGGGGGTGTTTACTTTTTTTTTTTTCTACGACTATACGTCGTAACTGTATGCATACCAGTTCGCAATTTTTTTTTTCTTTTTGCATGCGTAACTTATACGCTTTTCAACTTCTATAATAGTCACTGTTTGATTTTTCTAACATTAAATGTGACATTTCCTGCAATCTGGTAGAACTGAAACAGTGTGAATTTTGTGACACAAAATGGCATGTGAAAAATATGAACGGTTTTGAAGTCGATTTTTGTTATATTGCCACTTATACAGATGGAGTAACGATGACATTTTTAGGTGCATTCGTAATTATATAAATACGTAGCACCTATAGTCGTCGTTCAGTCCGTCGTTCAATCCGTCCTTCTGTCCGTCTGTCTGTCCGTGCGTCCGCAAATAACAGAGCAAAAACTACCCAACCGAATGGTCTGAAATTTTAAATATATAATTGTTGCAATATTTTGTCGAGTCATTTCAAATTTTATGAAAATCAGATGTTTAGTTTAATTACAGGGACGGTCAAAAGTTTTCCGTTACATTACGGCCAATGGGAAAAAAATATTTCAAGTGCATTTTAATGATGTTATAGCCTTTCGAACAGAATGAAATTGATATGTACTTATTGAAGTGCATTAAAATACATATTCAGTACAATATGCGGTGCAAAAAATATTTATAAAATAATAGATGGAAAAAGTTTAAATTTAAAAAATAAAAAAACCCGACTGCGTAAAAAGCTCACTAATTAATTATTTCTCATCAATGTGAAACTATTTTTATATTACTGACCATTTTTTTTTACTTACTTATATTGATGACTTTTAAATTGTATTTAATTGTTAGTTCCTATCTATAAACACTGTTTTGATGAGGCCTATGGATGTTTATGAAGGTTAGAGTTGCAGTAAAGTTAGAGATCCTACCTACACAACTTCCAGGTTGTGTAATATTTAAACGGAGCTTCTGACTATAGTCAATGAAACATGGTATTCATTTTGAAAGACCTATCCAATGATGTGCCACTCAATAAGGTGCGTAAGAATTTTTTCCATCTCTACCGCCATTTTGTATTTTACAGCCACCATTTTTAATTTCTAAAAACAAATCCTAGCCTATAACCATCAGTCGGATAAGACGAATCGGTAGAGACCTCATTCATTAAAATCCATCCAGCTGTGGGGATGTTTCGAGAGTATAAAGAAATCCACATACCCCGATACGCGTGAAACACATAACCCTTCTTGGCAGTCGGGTAACTAGCTATAGTACGAACGCACCACATTTGCCACATTTGACGTGCAATTTCCAACTTGTTTTTATATTTAAGGAATCTCAGGACTCTTAAAATTATAAAAAGTGAAAAAAAGATACCATTTTCAACATTTAATATCTTAAAATGTATATGATTTTAAATCACAATTTTTATTGTGATGAAAGATATAGGTATTTTCATTCATTTCATGTATTTAAAAAATTGCAAGATGCAGAATTAACATTTATAGGGGGCTCCAAAGTGTCAGACATTTGATGACCAGAAAAATGGTACAACAGCTTAGGCGTAGAATTACAAAATAAATTTTGCAATTAGAATGAAAATTTTGGTTGTAATAATTGACAGATTGTAATAATTACCCGTAATGTAAATAAGTTTGAAATTAAAGAATTTTTATATTTTTAATACAAAGTTGTATTTAGCTAATGAAAATTTTTGAAAATTCCAACATTATAATCACCTAAGAAAATATTTTTTTCTTAACAATAAAAAAGACTATTTTATGTTCAGATTATGCAAACTAACATGGAACATACGTTTTGAAAATTTTATGAAACAATATTCAGAAGTTTTTGAGATATTGTGCACATTATGGCCAGAAACGGTAAAAAACGGAAAAAATGACTTTAAAGTTTCTGAAACTCTGGTGTAATTCTAAAAGCCATAACTTCTGTTCTAATGAGAATTTCAAGGAGAAAAATTATATCAGAAAAATAGCAGTTTAACATGTAAAATATATATATATATATATATATCGAAAATTTTGAAGCTTTAAGAGTCCTGAGACCCCTTAAAATATGAAATTGAAGTAACATTACAGAAAATATTGCTGTCATTAAAACATAAATAAAGATCATATGATTAAAATATTGTAATAAACTGAATTTTAGTTTTATGAAAATAATTTAAAACTGTTAAACGTTTTTATTTCGTTATGTAATATGCATATAAATTCTTTTTAAAATTTATGTTATTCGTGAAATTACTTTCTAAAAGGGAGTTAAAAACATTTCATTTAAATAATTTCAAATTTATTTTGTATACTTTTTTCTTTCAGTTTTGTCAAATATTTTTATATTTTACAATCTACCATGCGCTATTTCAGTGACAGACGTATACATTCCGAACATGTTTCAAATTTTATAAGTTGTAAAATATTTTTTGGTATAAATGTGTTGTAAACAGACGGTGGGAAATAATTTTCTCATTTTTATTGTTGTTATTTATGAAAATAAAAATAAAATATCATTTAACAAATGAATGACAAAGATTTTATCAAAAAATATGTCACGATTTTTTACCATTTATATATAACCATGTTCACGATAACCATTATTGTAAAATGTGAAAAGATTTCCCGTTATTAATGATTTATGATTTTGAAATTCCTTTCGTTGCATAGCTATTATTTTTTGAGTGCTGAACGTAACGCAACAATACTCGCATTTTTTAAAGCTTTTTGAAAAAAAATTGTAGATCATAGAGTTATTTTTTTATACTTCTTTAACACTTTGTTTTTCAAGAGTGTTTGATAAACTGCGTGTAGTAAATTAAATTTTTTTATATGTCAGTTTGATGTGTTTTAAAAACATAATGTTCATAACATTTATACTCACAATTTCTGATTTTTTCTACCTTTAAAATATTAGAGTACAACGGTAATGCGTTTTTATGATTTTTTCAATTAGATGAACGGCAACAATTATTATTATTTCTTTTATCCAATAAGTGTTAAATTAACAATATATATATATATATATATATATGAGAACAAATGTATTGCATATAATTTGTGACAAACGTTATCTCAATCTTCCTGAAAAAGATTCTACATTATATTTATTATCTATAGATAGAAAACTGTAAGTTGAGGCAGGGGTAATTAGGATCAGGGGTAATTGAGATGAGGAACAGTTCAGGGATAATCTGTAACAGTTAAAATAATATTGGCCATGATAATTGTGAAAACTGACTGATATTCTACATGTGCAATTTTTTGGGGTAAAAATGTATGTTTCTGTTATGAAAACTGCCGGCGTAAAACACTTGCAAAAAAGAGCATTGCAAGGAACGAAGAAGTACATGTTTTTCAGAAGCCGGTTTTTTTTTTCACTTCTGAACTGAGTAATGTTGTAAGATTTGTTTTAAAATGGGTTTTTGAGTTATGTTTGTGTACATATAGTTAAAATAAAAATGTAATCATTTGTTTTAGAGTGCTGAATATTTCGTTACATAGGAAGTGATTAGGACTGAGGGCCACGATATTACACTGGCAATTCTATTCATACGTGTGTCATTCCAACGCCATTTATGGTTTTTCAATGCGCTGATGAATTTGCGCAGGAAAAAAAGGGTGTTGCCATTCGAAAAATTCGAAATTTTTTCACTGTAACCTTAACCGTGACAGATCTATTGCATTAAATCATCACGATCTTGAGCGCATTCTCAGAATCTTTTGACTTTTGGGAAAAAAAATCTGACAAAATTAAACTTGATAAAATAACATTTTAATCTGATAGACGAATGCCTTAATGTTTCAAAATAAAGAAAAAATGGTCAGCAGCGAAAATTTTTTTATTTAACCGAGGTTTAATTTAAACTTGCGAGATTAATTTTCCTTACCATTTTAACCCTATAACTTTTTATTTTCTTCTAAATTTTTACTTATAATGAATTTGCATAGTATCCACAAGACATTCAAATAAGAAATAATAACAATGTAGTACTTTTAATACAGAATGTTTGTATAACATTGTCTTAAAAGAGTGTTAAAGAAGGGACGGTAAGGTAAAAAAAGTAATGATATTGGAAAAAAGGGACGAAATGGTAAAAAAAATGGACGGTAAGGATGGAACGGTATGGAAAATTACCTCCTATTTTTAGAAATATAATTTTAAAACTAAGTGATAGCCACAATGTTAATTGATTTTTAGAAACAGTTGTTAACATTGGATTATTTTTCTTTTTAAAATTTATCTCGAAAAGTGCAGGAATAAACCTTGGGGACGGTGAAACTATCGATAAAGTCACGATGCTTGAAATTGACATTTAAATGCTTATTTAAATTCTACAGTAAATTTTCTGGCAAAGAATTTTAGACATTATTTCTCTAGCATACTTCTGCATGAGAAAAAACTTTAAAAAAAATCTGTGGCTACATCTGAAATGATTTTCCTTATAATTTTAGAAGAGGGATGGTAAGGAATCTGAAACCCAGGGGCAGAGTTTAAAAAATAAAAATAACCCTAAAAATGTGTGCAGGTTAATTTTTAGCTACATATTTATATAAAACAATAGTTTCAGTTTCAGAAAAAAAATTACATCGAATTATTTTTATTGAAACAATTTTATCCAGACTGCTCCAAACTTAAAAATCAGCATCTGGGGCAAGGGACGGTATATATTTTCCAGGTGTTTGGACCCCCAATATCGCCCAAAACTTATTTATCTCGTTAATATTGTTGTGCAATCATGCAATGGGATGTTCGCCAGTATATAAAATAAAAAAAAAAAAAAAAAAAAAAAAAAAAAACACAAAAAAGTGTATTAAAATAGAAATTATTATTCAGGGGCATGAAAGTCAAAAGGTTGTGAGAAAGCCGCACACCTTCAAATAACTAAATTTGAAATTTCCTTTGGATTGGTTGAGCAGTTAGGTGGCTAGGGGTACATCTATCGAGGAAGCTTTTTTATGACCACCCTGTATTATTGAAAACTATTATCCGATAAAACTTTAATTAATGCGCATTAAATTAATAAATTATTAAGTTTTTTAAGATGCATAATTTAGTTGTAGTACATAGTATATTCTTCTATGTATTAATATAAGCCTGATAATTCAATACTATAATTAACTCGTGTACACTGTAAAAAAATAATGCCAGTTTTCCGGTAGGAATCGGAAAAATAGTTGCCTTTATCGTACCGGAATAATTTCCTACCCAGCTCGGAATAAAATCCGTAAAATCGAAACAAAATCCATAAAATACCGTTTTACTGATTATATCCTTATTTTTACAAATTTTATTCCGGGCTGGGCTGGAAATTATTCCGGTACGATAAGGGCAACTATTTTTCCGATCCCTACCGGAAAACTGGCATTTTTTTTTTAAATTTATTTATTTATTTTTTTTTAACAGTGTATAGTGTTTAAATTCATAATACATATTTTTAATAAGTGTTATAAATAGTGCAGTCTTTATTTTCATTTAAAATTAAATAAAACTACAATTAAAAAGAATAAAATTGTGAGTTTTACTTGTTGATTGAATGAAATTGAAATTATTATTCTTTATCTTTTTGTACCTTTGCAGTACTTTTTTGAGAGGTACTAATATAGACTGTAGAAAGCTTGCTCCATGCAACAATAATCTATATTTCATATTATAATTTCATAACTATCACAATCGTTATGGAACTATAATCTCATAATAATTCTGTTTTTCAGAAGATTATTTTAAGAAAATTTGCATTTTATAAAGTTTAGAATAAAATTGTCAGCGTAGAAAAATTTATATTCTAGCTACAAAATAGCTACAAAATGTTTTTTTACTAAAAAGTATTCCATAATTTTACATTATACTTTAGATCACTTTGAACACTTAACGCAAAGTATAAGGTTTATATTACTTTTAGAATGTTTCAAAACGTTTAAAATTGAATTTTGCATGCAATTCTCTATATTTCAGTTTTACAGTTTCTGAAAGACGATCTAATTTTAATCCAAGAAATAACATTTATATTTTGAAAGAAATCCAATAAAACGGATATTTGAAATTTAATAAAAAATATGCGACAAATAATTAAATTCAACTTTCCAATAAAATAACCTAAAAAATTAATTGAATTTCTTTATGTTTTAATCTTAATACCAAAAATACATTTAAAGAATAGAAATTTAATGGAATATTTTTAAATTGAATTTAAAAGCCACATGTTATTTCCCATTAAATTCGACGTGAAAAAATGAGATAACGCCTTTTCCAAATACATTTAATCAATAAGCTAAAGAATAACCGAAAAATGTTATGACGGCTTTTAATGATATAGCTTACGAAAGATATTGATTTCACCCGTTTGTGCATTTGAAAGTTGAATGAGCTCTCGTTTGTTTTGATCTCTCATTAAATTTATACGAATAAATATTTAATAAAATATAACAATTACAATTTTTCATAAATAAAAATTTAATAGAACAGTAAAACTTTATTCTTTCAGATAGATATTTAAAAGAAAATTTATTAAAAGTATATTGAAATGCATTCTATTTTTCATTCTCAAAAATATAATTTCCTTACATTTTCCATGAAAAACCAGTTTTAAAATATGTTTAAATGGAATTTTCCATAATTATGAACTGGCATTTCATTACTTTCATATGTACTGTATTTCTTCTATTCCAAGAAAAACCTATGAATTCTACTATATTTCATAAAATTAAACTGGACTAGTGTGGAAAAACATATATGAAGCATCGTTAAATAAGCATTGTTGCGTACATTTCTTTAGGCATTAATGTTAATATCAAAAAATACGTTTAAAATATAGAAATATAATGGAATATTTTTAAATTGAATTTAAAACTCACATGTTACTTCCCATTAAATTCGGCGTGAAGACATGAGATAACGCCTTTTCGAAATACATTTAATCAATAATTTTAAGAATAAACGAAAAGCTTACTCCGACTTTTAATCGCGTAGCTTATGAAAGATATCGATTTTAGATGTTTAGTATTTGAAAGTTGAATGAAAGATTGTTTTTGTAGATATCTCGCAAAATTTATATTATATTTTTTTCTCAATAAAATTTTAATAGAACAATGAAACAGTCTTTCGTATAGATATATAAAAGACATACATAAAGACATATTGAAGTGCGTGATCTATGTATCCATAAAAAAATATAAGGTCTTTGAATTTTCTATTTAAATTCATTAAAAAAAGTATGCTTAAATGGAATTTTTGATAATTCTAAGTTGCCTTTTATCAGTATTTGATGTACTGCATTTGTCTGTAGTTATATTGTAAAAAAATCCTAAGCATTCACCAGAATTTTAGAAATTCAAACTGGACTGTTACGGGGAAAATAATATTGAAGCAATGTTAACAATTGTAGTACAAACATGTAACAAAATATGAATTGCTGCTTTTATTTTTAACACAACGGATTCGAAGTTTTAGCTACTGGTTTTATCCGTAAGATTTATTTCACTTTTTGTGTGTGTGTGTGTGTGGGGGATTGGGGGGGGGGGGGGGTTAAAGTTTTTTTTTTTTTTTTTTTTTTTTTTACAAAACACATTTTTTTTTCATTCCTTCGTATATCTCTGTATCCGAATTGAAACCAGAGCTCAAGATTCGTATATTTACAGTTTCAGGGTATGTCTAAAAACTAGAAAAAGATAAAAGAAAAGTGCCCCGTAAAACTGATGGCATTGAACTCACAGGCTATTCACATTAATTGCATATTATACTCTTATTTATGCATACTATTCATTAAACTAGCATATGGCCCCGTCAAAAATGACGGGAAAGTGTTATTGTAAGTTTACAACATTAAGTCAGACTCAATTAAACAGGTGATTGATATGCATGATTATTCAGATAGTGGTAAGTCCTCAAAAGCATTAAAAAAAATAGTGTTTGTAAAAGTCAACCTTCAAATGAAGAAAATATGAACCACCTCATGCGGGGGGGGGGGGGAAGAGCTTTTCCCAACAACCCTATGGCAAAATTCTCATTTTTCTGCACATCTTTGATGAAATTCGTGTTTTTTTCGCAGCCTTTTGACGAAATGAGTGTTTTTATCGGGATTTGTTGAAAAATTTGCTTTTTTTCTGCGCCCTTTTGACGAATTACACCTCTCGCGTTTCTTTGACAAAATTCAGGGAAGAGTGCCACTTGGCAAAAAAAAATTGTTCAAAATCTTGCCAAAAATCTTTTCAAGATGGCAGAAAAACATCATTTTTAAATCTTTGTTATTTATAAATCAATGATTTTGCCCCAAAAATAGAAAATGATGAAAAAACATGGATTTATAAATAACAAAGATTTAAAACCGAAGTTTTTCCGCCATCTTGAAAAATTTGTTACGAATGCCGGTAAAATCTTGCTCACAACTACCAAAAAACTTACTAATATAAAATAAAAAGATAAATATAAATAAATACGAATAAATGAGACGGCGATTCAGAAAAAAGGGGAGTTTCATACAGAAAAAAATATATAAAAAAAAACTAAAAATACTTACACAAAAAACAAACAATCAGTTAAAATTTACAAAAAAAAAAAAAATCAATAATTTAATGTTTATGGTGAAATTCTCGTTTTTTCTGCACATCTCTGATGAAATTCATGTTTTTTTCGCAGCCTTTTAAAAAAATGACTGTTTTTACCACAATCCTTTCACGAAATGAGTGTTTTTATCGGGATTTGTTGCAAAACTCACGTTTTTCCTGCGCCTTTTTGATGAATTACACCTCTCAGGTTTCTTTGACAAAATTCAGGGAAGAGTTTCGCATCCTGTGCCGCTTGACGAAAAAAATTGTGCCAAAAATCTTTTCAAGGTGGCGGAAAAACTCAATTTTTAAATCTTTATGTTATTTATAAATCAATGATTTGCACAAAAAAATAGAAAATGATGTAAAAACATGGATTTATAAGTAACATAAAGATTTAAAAACGAAGTTTTACTGCCATCTTGAAAAATTTTTTACGAATGCAGGTAAAATCTCGCTCACAACTGCCAAAAAATTTATGAAACATAAAATAAAAGTAAAAGGATAAACATAAAGAAATACCAATAAATGAGACGGCGATTCATAAAAAAAAGGGGGAGTTTCATACAAAAAAAAATTCAAATATTTACATAAAAAACAAACAATCAGTTAAAAATTTAAAAAAAAAATCAATAATTTAATGTTTAGAAAAAGGGATCCTAGTCAGGGTCTGAAACATCGTCAAGGTATGGTCCTACTCTTCTAACTGAATTAAATTTAAATTTTGATGGATGTTTGGTAATACACCCTCGATGTTTTCAGACTGAATTTTTTCGGCAGCCGTTGGCTGAATCGTCTGTCTCTAAAACAGTAAACAATGTAAAAATCGATATATTCACCAATAAAGGGTGCATTTTAAACAGCTAATGCAAAAATCCTAATAAAAAAAAAGAAATAAACAGCAGAGCAAGCGAGACTTACCTTACAATCAAAATACGTTGACAGAAGCACAGGTGCATCCGAATGTATGCAGCAAATTAGTTACGTAACAGAAAATTTAGCTGACTAACGGTTCACCTGATACTGATGAACCAATAAGCTTCAAGATCCCCCGATTTCAAAATTTACATTTTTTTTAGGTTCTTTTGTTGAAACTTACACTCTTGCAACCTTTCGATGAAAATCTCGTTTTCTCTGTGATCCTCTAATCAAAACATATTTTTTCTGTTATTATTTGACGAAATTCACGTTTTTCGCGATACTTTGATCAAATAATGCATTTTTTCTGCAGTCATCTGATGAAATTCATGTTTTTTTTCACGATTATTTGGCGACATTCACATATTCCATGATCCTTAGACGAAACATGCATACTAAAGGACCCTTTGGGAAAAATTGTGCTTTTTTCTGCGATCCTTTGATGGAATTCATATTCGTTTGATGACACCACCCTTTTTCTACGATATTTTGATGATTTTTGCAAGCTCCTGGCTATATGTTTTTTTCATCCTGTTTGTTTCTATACATGGACTAAATGCACAGGTCATGGGAAAGGATTAGAAATAAACTCAAATTGCAGTTGCTTGTACTCGCATTTTTATTTTGTCAAATTCTGCTACCACCGAATTCTGCTACCCTTCTCGTCCTAAAAATGTCAACAAATTTTAATACTGATTTGCATCAATCCCAGGGATGATAAATTGTGCCGAAAAAATGGAATTCCCTGTTTTCGCTGGAAAGTGGCATGTCTGTAAATGCTTTTAAAAATATATACATAGTTGAAAAAAAAAAGCTGTTGCATTTTTCAAACAGCAAAAAATAATTCACAGAAATATATTAAATTCAGCTTAAAAAATGCAGCATAGGTGAAATAAGAAACTTAAAAATAAAACAAAAAACATATGGCATTTCTTTAAAAAATCAGATGTTTATTTTTTAATTTTAGATGAAACTTTAAAAATTGATTCATATATTTGGCCAAAACTAAAACACCATTATGTGCATCATTGAAAGTAATACACATACAAAAAGCTATGTTTTTTAACGGTACAAAAATTTAGTAAAATTTTTAAAAAAATGTAATTTTGATTTTTAAATCTTTATTATAATGAAACGTTCCTGTGAGTGATAAACACTTTATGAACATGAACTTAAAATATGCATAGTTTAGATAAAAAATAAACAAAAAATTGTGTATATGGGTGTTTAATTCTGTTCGGTGTAAACTCAGCTGAGTTTATCAGGCAAACTGAGAAATCCGTTGATTGCCGCTATCGCGCAATTCTTTTCCTGGTCAATTGGCGCCTTCTTTCCGAAAGCCCATAATAAAAATTAAAAAAACTTTTAAAACATTCAAAAATAACTATTGACAGATGAAAGCGAGTAGTGGCGAAAAATCAGCACGTTTATCCCTCTGTTGTTTTTCCTAAAGAAACAGCGTTTCACTGTTGCCACTACAGAAGAGTGAAATACATGTAATAATTTTATATAAATAAAATGAATAATATATGTTAGCAAAAAAAAAAAAAAAAAAAAAAGGAAATGAAAAAAATAATTCTGGGATTTATAATAGGTAAATTTAGGAATTACAATTTTTTTTTTCTCTCTTTTCTCTTTTGGTTGGATCTCAGTTACCATTGAGAAATAATGACATGCACATCACAGATGACACATTTGTAAAAATAATTTTTTTTTTAATATAATGTATAAATAATAATAATAAGAAGAATAATAAGTAAAATTTGATAATATGTCTGGTATAAAAATGATTGAAATGTCAATAGATCATGATTTTTGAAATTGTATCACCTTGATACAAAAGAAAATCTATGAGTGGTACTAAGAAATAGTAGTAGTACAATATTTACAAAAAAAAAAAAAAAAAAAAATAAGATTGTTTTTTCTGTAGAAAAAGACAGATATTTTTCTGTTAAATGAAATTATGTTGTTTTTTATATATACGTGTATTATAAATATTTTAGGGGTATTTATGTGTGTGGTAAAGAAAAAAGGCTTCGAGAAAGACGTCTGATTGTCAGTACAGAGGTCTTCTATAAATGTGAATGTCAACAGACAACTATGCTATCATGTGTTGAACTTTCTGTTATGAAACAATAGAAGAACTTCTTATAAAATATACCAGAACCATTGATAATTGAACTTTACAGTCTTCGCTCAAAAACTGTGTAGATACACAGTCATATGGACACGTACATTCCTTCAAGGTTTACAAAAAAAATAAAACCAGCAGTCAGTTTTTATTTTTTTTTTCTGACACCGGGAGAGATGCTGGGCAACATATAACTATGATATGTTCCCGCACCATGTTGGTTAAATCAAAGTAAAATTGCGTAATTTGTTATTTCTGTTTGTATAAATATTTTTTTATAAAATATAATTATGAGTGTAAAATTATAATGTTTATATATTTAAGTAAAATAAGAGTGTAAGTTCATACAAAAATTATTAAGTTGATTTTAAATAGTAAATATATACAGTAGACGCTCGATTTTACGAACTCGATGGGACTCATAAAATGTGTTCGTAAAATCGAAAGTTCGTAAATGGGAGTGACATTAGTTCAATGGGATGCTGATCGGGACCAGTACATCAGTTCGTAAAAACGAGTAATTCGTAAAAAAGAGGTTCGTAAAATCGAGCGTCTACTGTATTTTTAAAAAATTGTCGTATTGTAAAATGAATGTATAATGTTGAATTGAGTTCGGATCTCAGACAACAACAATAGCCAGACGCCATGGTGTCGTTTTATGACAAGCCAATGGAAAGTGGTGTATAATTAGAAGTCGTAAAATCATAAAAACGTTGGAATCAATTTATGGCCTCAATAAAAGTGTTGGGATAAATTTATGACTTTTCAGACCACCCAAACTTTAAGGCAGATAATAATAGTAAAGTATATGTAAGGGGCCATTTGCAGACTGCTAGCTAATAGGCCTATCGAAGTATAATAAAAAATCTTCTCACATCCAATAACAGTGGACTAGACAAAAATAGTTCCACCCACTGCAGGAGCTGGTGTGCAAGAAGAATAAGGTTTAAAAAAGATAGTCTGAAAAAAGATGTAGAGGACGCAGGAGCTCTCCTGAAAGCCCGTGCAATGAGTCCCGTAAGCCCTAGTAAAGCCCAGGCGAGATGGACATATCGGAGCGAGCCTAATCGAGCCTAATCAAGCCTAATTGAGGATGTCTTCCTGAGGTACCTATCGGAGTGAGCCTAATCAAGCCAAATTGAGGATGTCTTCCTGATGTACAGATCGGAGTGATCCTAATCAAGCCAAATTGAGGATGCGTTCCTGATGACACATTGCCATGATCCTAAGCAACGCAACAACTCGGAATTTGATGAATAAAGGCCACCAACCCGTATATTAAAAGAAGGTACTATTTTAAACATTTTCTTTTACCACTTAAGATCATATGAAAAATCTTAAAAAATACTTTTCTGATATTTTACGGTAGAGAGTAATCTGAGATCCGACAAAACCAATAATTAAATAAGATTAAGGTAATTTTAAAAATGAAGGAGAGTTATTCTTTTAGCAAAAAGAAACAATTATAATAATTAGAGTACGTGAAAATATTGTTTTTTTTTTTAAAGATTAAACATACTTAAAATAATGAGAAGCAAACAAAAGTGTTGCTTTCTATTTTTTGAATTAATATTATGTTTTTCTGTATATAGTTATGTTCAATGTAAATAAAATATTTAATCAAGTTTTAAAAAGTTTCTGTAATTATTTAATTAATAATATTTAAAGTGTGTCAATTTATTTTTTTACAGCTTAAATTTTAGTTTAATTCATAAGTGGAAGAGTTCGTCTAAATAATTCACAACGCAAACTCTTAATTTTCTTCGTAATTATTCAAATACAATAATTACCTTTTGACGCGAATTATAATTTAATTTTATTAATGCTTCGCGTTGCTCTTCTACTAGAATTTAGGTAAATACGATCACTTATATTATTTGAATTTATCTAAGGTATATAAAATTATATACCAATTTGCTATGAGGTTGCTTGGATGATTTGGACCAATTAACAATTTTGAATATATTTAATAAAAAATAAACAGGTGTAATTATCTGTCCAGCAATCATTAAATAATGTTTTTAAAAATATTTATTCAATAAATTACGTAATATTTCATATGTATGTCGTAAACTGACTGCTTGTAAATGTAAACAGTCGTAAATAAAATTGCTGCTTATAAATGTAAACGCATTGAAAAACGCATTTCAAACGCATTTTTGAGCAAAACGGTAAAAAAAAGCAATTTATCTAATTACAACGACCATTTGGAAAACGATTTTTTTTTAAGACTAAAATTTAACACATAAAAAATCGCACGGAGTTGATCATACATTACGTACGCCATGAATTAAACATTAATAGTGTTATTACACCTAAAAATTGCAAGACAAAAATATCGCCTGCGACCCGTCAGATTTCATGAAACTTAAGTATTATCCACCTGAAACTTACTTAAATATCCAAGCATTTCATTGGCTATTCGGGAAAAGGCTTTTCCATCGCCAGATTTCCAAGAAATCTGAGGGCCAATTTTAAATTAAATTTATTTCTTAAACTTCTAAACATCCCACAATATTACTTTTTATATTGTCGTATAGAGAAAAAAAATGTACTTTTAAATGCAATTTGTTTGAAAGCTGTATCTCAATTTGTTTCTGAGTTATTAATTTTTTTTGTAGTTTTTATTACTTTTTTGTCATAGTGGCAACAGAAAGTATCCATCGTTGTTGAAATTAAAGGGAAATACAGATTACTGTATAGACCAATCAGAAAACGAATAAATTGCGGATTAAACCAATGAAAACCTTCAGATATGCTTTTCATTTCCCATCCTGACGAGAACAATAACCATTTTTCCAAATGGTTAAAAAACATAAAAACCAGCCTTTTTAGTTATAATATAAAACAATATAGCACAGATGAGAGAAAAAAATCTAATAAGGGAAGTTTCTTATCAGAATAAAAATGTATGCCAAATTTGAAGCAAATCAAGTAATACTGCATGGAAAACCCATTTAGCTAAATTAAGGGAGGGGTGAGGATTAGCTCCTGCATTTCTCTCTTTTATACTTTACCAATGAACCTCTAAATCAAATCAGGAATGCGCCTTATCAAAATAAACCGATATACCAAATTTGAAGGAAATTGGATAATTCTGCTTGAAAAGCCCATTAATCTAAATTAAGGTGAATTAGCCCCAGTTACCTCCTTATACTTAACCAATGAACCCCCAAAACTAAACAGGGACCCGAATTATCAGAATGAACCTATATACAAAATTTGAAACAAATCGGATACTTCTTTAAAGAGTTATCGCCTAATGTATATACATATGTATATACAAATGTATGTACATACAGAAACTTCGAGCACATCAGCTCTCATGCTTTGATAGCCTGCGAACTAAAAAAAATACGAACAATAAGAACCGCAGTTGATCCTCATCACATCTATGCAATTGAAAGCACTATGGGAAAAATATGAAAACTATTATGTTTGAGATTGTTATCATTAAAGAGATTTAAATTATCACGTTTAAAATTTAAAAAGAAAGCGCGCACACAAAGATTTTAAAAGTTTGCTGTTTTAGTTACAATTTAAATAGATCAACATATTATTTTAATTAATATTTTTTGTTAGTGTTTATTTACGAATACTTGTACGCAATATGCAAATTCTCATAAAAATCAGCGTATTCATTTTTAATGCATGTTTATTTTAAATAATTTTCCTTCTCTGAAGATTTTAAAATTATAAGATTAATTTCATTTATAAATATTTGAGAAATATTCAAAACCAGTGTTTGAGGTCGAGACATTTTTTTATAGATAACTATACTTTAAAAAAAAAAAAAATACTAGGAAGATAAAAATTTTGATCAATAAAACGGGATTATTTTAAAAATGGAAAAGTTAATGTTAAATCTAAAAATAAACTTCTTATAAACATATATATATATATATATATCGAAAGGAATATTTATTTTAGTTTGTGTTTATTTAAAAAAAAGTTAAAGTATATTCACAGTATAATTATTAATTTAAATTTTCTGAGAAAACAGATGATGTCGTAATTACAAAGTGTTTTGCTCTAAAACGTTTTTAGTCATAGTGGCATCTTACGAGGAAAAAAATATGTTTATATTTTTAAACATGTATGAATTATTACTTTATAGGACATATTTGTAAGCATAATCTCGTATATGAATTTGATTCTTCGAGTATACATTCTACGTAATATATTATAAAACATTTACATGAAGCATTCAATTCCTTTGCCTATTGATGTTCACTATGCATTTTTTAAATTTACACGTATTATTTTAACATGTAATATTTAACATGATTTAACATTTATTTAGGAATATAACTTTTTTTTAATATGAAAAAAATTTCTGCATAAATTCCAAACTAGAATAATAAAATAATTTTAAATAATTTTAAATTAATGATAACATTTCTTTGGATGAAAAAAATTAATTTAGTAAATCATTAGTGGCAAGAGTAAAAAATAATAAAATAATGAACAACTTTAAGAAAAATGTAGCAGATATGCATGGGAACAATAGATATAA
Organism: Maratus speciosus; assembly: GCA_963932465.1. Classification (NCBI taxonomy): domain Eukaryota; kingdom Metazoa; phylum Arthropoda; class Arachnida; order Araneae; family Salticidae; genus Maratus; species Maratus speciosus. Next base: position 66,976,093 of record OZ010789.1, read on the forward strand.
TGCACTGTAAAAAAAAAAAAAAAAAAAAAAAAAAAAAAAAAAAAAAAAAAACAGTTTTTCTAGGAAACTGGGATTCGCAGAACTTTTTATGTAACGGCAACAACAAAAATTCCTGTAACAGACGATGTGTAACTTTACAGATTGTTTTTACAGCGTGGTCCTTTTGTGATGGTCACAGTTAAGTTGCACGCTTTAGACATTTTCAAACACTTACTCTAATTTAACTGTATATAAATAAAAAAAAAAAAATAAGAATATTAAATACATTTATTTCCATTAAACTTTGGTTAAAATCTCAAATTACTGAAATCAATATATTTCTCCAATTAAAGGGTATAATATTATGTTTTGTTCCTATGATAATCATTTATTTATTTTCTATTAACCTTAAAAGATTTTTGATGCTAAATGATAAGAACATTTCGCTGTATGTTAAAATTTGTTTAAGTAAAATTTTAAAGGAAATAAAATGTTGACTATCATTCTAACAATTCTAAAAAAAACAAAAATAATTTTTAGGAATTAAAATGGTTTCAAATATTTTAAAATAGTGAGTTCTCTTTGATTAAACACAAAGTTTATAAATACCCTAAGAATAGGCTGTTAAACTGTTTTTCATGAACAAGAAAAAAAAAAAAAAATCAAGCACAATTTTTTGCTTTCAGTCAGTATTTCTTAAACACACGCCTTTTTTTGAACGGCTTTTTTTTAACTATACCAGTTTATTCAGTTAACTTTTTATCTACTGACGGTACTTATAAGTACCACCATTTTAAAATTTTATCCCGTAGTGAATACTACAAATATTCTAATGATACTTTTTGAAAACACTCTTTTAACTTCACTTTATCTGTATGCATGGCGGCAGTATTTCTGGGTTTGTTATTTTAGCGAGGAAAGAGGCTATCTTTGAAGAAGTCGATGTATTTTGTACGGATTGTAACTCTTGTCTATTAGATATAAGATAAGGGTTGGATTTCTTTATATGTGTTCATTATGATCTTAGAATACAATTTGACTAGCTATTTTAGGTGAACGGTGCATGTCTTTGATTTAACAGATTTAACCTAAAAAGTACGTTCTCTAAAGGCAAAAAAAGAAAAGAAAAAGAAAAAAAAAAGAAACACGTTTTTAAAATCTTTAAACTAAACAAAAAATCTTAGAACATTAATTTAAATACTTTGCAATCTGTAATAATTGGAAGAACATTGAAGGTTTCAAGTAACCATTACTTTTAAAAGTAATATTAATAAACCAAAAATTCAGAAATTATAAGTTCAATTAATATTTATTGCTTTTTACGATTTCTCGGAATCAGTTTCTTGCAATCTTGTTTTTACAAAAGCGTATCCATGCTTTCAATTCCGGCGCTTGATGTTCATAAACGTGTTTACCAAAAAATATCATAGCTACTGACCACAAACCAGATTTTGAAAATATTACAATAATTAAATGCAATTAAAATATTTATCACAATAGAATTTTTTAGATATTTGTTTCACAACAATGTAGAAATCCCTTCTAACAGAAGCATGTACAATTTCATCTGAGTAAGACGTCTTGTGTGACATATATTGCCAAACTTTTTTGATCAATGACTTTGGTCTCGATTGACAATTGTATTTAAAAGGGTCTTTCCCAAAGATCTAAACATCTATAATATGAATCGATTTTACTATATGCGTTTAATGTGTTGTGTTTAATTTCGCACTTCCTTAAACGTTTGAGTTTAAATTATTTATATTCTCTTAACTTAGTGTTGCAAATCTGGAGATGTTTCAAGTGAACGGTAAATTAACTCATCATCGACTGTGGTGATTTGCTAATTTGACTCTATTAGAATCTACTCTGAAAACATCTTGATGTCAGATCATTAGAGAATGATTATCATACAATCTTGCTGTATTGATAAGTATGAGTTCTCACGTGACCTAACTGTCTAAATTATGTATTGCTTATTAGTTAATTGGCGCATATACCATTAGTCAATCAATCCCTTGTGCGAGAGATAATGTTATTTTACTCAAAGTACATAGAAACGCTGAATGCCCGGTATTGCATATTATCTATGTACCATCTTCTTAATCCGTTAGGAAATCTTTTTTATGTACATGACGATGTTCATTTGCTTAAACACGCCGGTTCATTCAATTTCCTTTTCATAGACAAAAAAAATCTTATTGTATTTTGAACGTTGTAAAGTATAAATTAAAATTATCACACAACATTTTGTTTTAAAATAATTCTATATATTTCTTATAAAAAACATATATTTATATGAAAAATAAATGCAAATAAATTTATCTCTATTGCCGATGAAATAACATACATTATCTCATATTTTGAGATGTACCGTTTATGTAATATTTTGAACATGCATTTGCAAAATATATCATTTGCAAAACATTTTACGACATATGCCCCATTAGTGAGTGCGACTGTCAAAATATTTTTAATGAATAAGATGAAAAAATAAATAAAAATTATTAAACACCAATTAGTTTTTCATCCGTATAATTTTTCATAACGCATTTTTTCTTTTACTTTTTGAACAGCTTTTTAAAATTGTACTAGTTTATACAGTGTAAGCGTAATAAAAGGAAATTGTACAATTACTAAGTAGGCTCTTTTTGTTGTCTGAAAATCAGGTTTTGAGATAACGAAAAAATAAATTAATATGTGGAATGAAACAATAAAAAGATATGTTTTCTACAAGTAAAAAAAAAAAAAAAAACACGCTTTGAAATTCTTTGAATTAAACAAAAATCTTCGAACATGAATGTAAAAACTTTGTCAATCTGTAATAATTGGGGATGTTTTAAGTTCAAGTTAACAGAAAATAATTTCGTAATCGACTATGATTATTTGCTAATTAGACTATTAGACTATTAGAATCTACTCTGAATACTTCTTGATGTCAGATCATTAGATAATTATTATCATCCATTATTAATATGTATTATCTCATATTTTTAAGGCAATCTTGTAGTATTGATGTGTATGAATTCTCGCAAACTGCCTAAATTGTATGCTACTTATTAGTTAATTCGTTCATATACCATTACTTAATCAATCCCGTGTGCCAGAGATAAGGTTGTTTTACTCAAATCACAAAGAAAAACTGAATGTCTCGTTTATGTATTGTATATTTCAATGGCGGCCAGAATTGTGGACATTTTTTGAAATTTTCATGTTTTATAAATTTGTGTGCTTGAAAAAATATAATCAATTTATCAAATTCAAGGAAATGTAATGTAAAATTTACAGAAAAAAATAATTAAAATATCTGCATTACAAAATATGTTACGCTTACAAAAAATAAGATACATTTTAGGTTTCATTATATTTTAAAGTTACACTTACGCATCAATATTTAGTAGGATAATCCTTATTTTTTTATTACAGCTTCACAGTGTCTTTTCATTGAGAGAACTAGTGTTTAAAGTTCATCCTTTTTTATCACATGATGCCAAGAATCAATTACAGTTTCAATAAGTTGCGTTTTATTAGATGGACGCTTTTTTTGTACAATAATTTTCAAACGTCGTCACAAAATGTCTATTCAGATCACGGCTGTTTCCTGGCCAGGGTAATCATTGCATGCTTTAATTTTTAAACCATAATTTGCATATTTTCCCGTATGGCATGGAACTAATTGCTGCTGAAAGAAAAATCGCGTTTTATTGGGGGAAGAGATCCCTAACGGAAGGTATCAATTTTCGTTCCAGGACAGTTTCGATGTTTTTTTTTTTTTTTTTCATTCAGAATGCTATCAAACACTTGAATGCGGTCCACACCATCTGCAGACATACAAGCCCAAATCATGACATCTGTTGTGTTCTTTGTAGTTTCTTCAATGCAGTCAGGATGCAAATCTTTCCCTACTCTACTTCTCATATATTTTAGCCCATCACTACCAAAAAGCGACATTTTAATCTAATCGTTCCAGATTATTAGCTTTCACTGATTTTCTGACCACTTAAAGTGTTCTTTGCCAACTGAACTTGTTTATTGCGTTGTTGAAGATTTAAAAATGTTTTTATCCTCGAAATTCTACCTTTCTGTCCAAAACCTGCTAAACGTCTCATGAATGTTCTTGAAATAGCTGAAATACCCATTGCATTCATTTAACATCTAACAGCATCTGATAATATTCTTCTATCTTTGACGCATATCCTTTTTATCTTTCTACCTTCAGAAGCACTTGTGATTTTTTTTTCGGCCTGATCTTGTCTTATTTATCATTGATTAAGATTCTTCATAACGTAAGCACAACTTTCGTATGCCAGATAAAATGACTAATCTACCACCCTGTCTTGAAATTTCAGCATAATAGAGACCGTTTTCTCTCAATATGACAATTCTGCTTCTTTTTGTTGATGTCCAATCAGTTCTTGTTGTTGATGACATTGTTTTAAATTACTTGCATTAAGAAACAAACAGAAATATTTCCAAAAAAAAGTTATTCTATTTAGTTACACTAGTATTCCCCATTCTGCAAAATTCATTCGAGCAAAATACTGCTTTTACAAATCTGCTGCAACATCCGGGAGATAGTACGCAAAATTATTAATTGTTTTCCCTTCTCGTATATTTTGAAACATGCACCTATCTAGACAAATGCTTAAAATGTGAGAATAGATATTCGATCAGTTATTTTTCTCTTATTTTAACCTGTATTTTTGAGTAAAAATAAAAGATACATAAAATTTCAAATTTTTTTCGAAATACATTTAATATATTTTTAAATACATTTTATCAAATATTCCAAAAAACAAAACTTTCACTAACCCAAATTATTAATAAAGAACGTTTGTTAACAGTAATGAGATCAAAACAATGTTGTTGTTTTTTTAATCAGAAGGGCCCTTTTTTTAATCAGGGGAGCTACCGCCCCGCTGAACTCCCCTTTTTTATTCATAATTTTACCTTGTACTTTAGGATGTCATTCAAAAGCATCACTCAATCTATCATTTTTAGTCATTCATAGCTTGGAACAATCAGCCTCTCTTTCGTACATAATTCAATCAAAGCTCAAAAATACAGGTAAAAATAAAAGAAAAATAACTTATCGAATATTTATTCTCACCTGTCAAGCATTTGTCCAGATAGGTACTTGTTTCAAAATATACGAGATTGAGAAAACAAATAATAAAAATACGCGACTGCAACGCACAGAACTTTTCAACGCGAAATCTATTGCAGCAATATCAATAACGTTTTTCCTATGAAAAAAAAATTCAAAATAATAAAAGAACTGGACATTTGCACCGTAAAAAGTTACATATAAACGGGAAAATAAATATCATTAGTTTACTAAACGGTGTATAAACTGTTGCAAAGTCAAAAAAACTATACACAACTATTATTCCCAAGTTTATTTCATTGGATAATAATTTTGTTCTTCGGAAATTGCAGAAACTATGCGGAACTTTTGAAACTCATTGCTTAAATTCACTTATTAGAGAAAAATATGCATATGTGGATTTTCTTTCTAGGAAAACTTTTCGATGTTATTTTTATTTTGTTCAAGTTACACCCCCTTGTATATTTGATAATCTTATGCAACGTATTTCGAGTTTAACATTTATTCATTATTGTGAAAAATCATTTATTCATCGTAAGAAAATTTGTCAATTAATTGCGGAAAAAGAGAAAAGATGTCGCCTTCCTCTTATTAAGCATATTCAATTTGCTAATTATTCTAGCAGAATCTTTTATGATATTGAGTGCCAAGCTTTGTCACTTGGTCCAAAATTTGTCTTCAAGAATAGTTATGATTCTAAATCTCTGGTTGCAGACTGTGAATCCTTGCTCAACTCAATTCCAGATACAGAAAGAGAGAAGACTAGGACCTATATGTTCAAGTTAGCAAATAAAATTCCTCGGAAACTGGATCATTCCCAACTTAACTTATTTAGGACAGTCCAAAAATTAAGGAAATACAAAGAAGTTGTTTTCATAAAAACTGATAAGACAAATAAAATTGATGTTCTCATCAAGTGTGACTATATTGATAAGACAAAAGCTTGTATTCAGGAAATAAGCTGTGTAACTCTTAATAAGGACATAAATTTCTCTATATTCAGAAAAACTCAAGAATTAATAAGAAATGGAGAATGGGCGGATTGCATGAAAAAACACATTAAATTAAATCATACAGGGATTACCCCAAAATTTACAGGTCGTTTGAAAGATCATAAACCTGAATATCCAATCAGATCCATAGTGGCTCGTTGCTCTGGGCCTCTATATTGTATTGAAAAAGCATTCATATATTTACTAAAAATGTTATTGCCTCCCTCTAGCTATGTTGTTAATTCTACTGCTGAATTTTCGGAAAAGATTAAAACTTGTACACTAAATAATAACACAATTTTAGCCAGCCTGGATGTTATATAACTATACCCCTCTCTTGACATGTAAGAAATTGTTCAGGATATTGTATCTATTATCAATAATCAGAAGCAGTTCAACATTAATATGAAAACTTCCCTTACAGCTGGGTTGAATCTTATTATACAGAGCAATATATTTGTCTTCAATAATGAATTTTATAGACAATCCAGAGGGGCTCCGATGGATTCTCCAGTCTCTGGGTTGTTTACAGAATTTAAATTGAGACCTTTGGAGAAATTTATCTTTGATACTTTTAACAAAAAAACAACATTTTGGGTACGCTACGTGGATGACATTTTGATTTTATGGGACCATAGTCGCTTGGATCTTGAAAATTTTCTCAGTAATGTTGATAGTCTGGATCACAACATAAAATTCACCTTAGAAATCGAGAAAAATTTTCTTTTCCTTTCCTGGACGTACATTTACACCACAATGACCAGATGTTGAACTCTACAGTTTATAAATAACCTATGAAAGAAAATACTGTTATCCTTTCAATGCTAATTTACCCTTTAATTATGGTATTGCAGCATTTAAATCATTTACACAAAGGGCCTTTTTAATATGTTCTGGTACACAATTAAAGTAGGAGCTTAATTTTATTAAGCAAATTGCCATAGATCATGGTTTTCCCATTAAATACATTTATAATATTATTCACAAGCAACATTGTCTCCCCCCCTCACAGTTTACCTAATAACCAGCAGAGACCAACATATTGTCGATTCAGGTATGTGCCAGCCATTTTTGAAAAGTTAAGAAAAATGGTTCGCGGATTTAACGTTCAACTTGTTGCTATTCCCCCTCCTTACCTTACTAATTTGTTAAATAGCAATAACATCCTACACCTGGGCATGAGCGTGCCGGTGTTTATGAAATTCCTATTATTTTGGATAGCGGTGCTAGAAAGTTTTACATTGGAACTACGAAAAAAAAAATTCTGGAACCATTGAAAGAACATAAAAGAGATATTTTGCAATATCGTCAGACAACAGCACTTGCTAAATTTTATTTCAACAACCCTCATAGTTACATAGATTTTCATAATGCTAAAATAATAATTCCATGTAATACTGCAATAGATGGCCTTCAGAAAGAATCAATAGAAATTATTATTAGAAAAGAAGAAGTTTGTAACGATAACATATCATTTAATATCCCTAAACTTTGGATGCACATATTAAAATAATCTTTTGCAATTCATTTTATTCATCTCATATTTTTCAAAGTCAAGTATACACTGCTATTTTTGATTTTAACAAAGTTTGTCTCTTTCGTTTTCAGTTCTGCATTTATTTGCATTGTCTTACAATAGATGTGGCCACTGCAGGCCAAATTGTTCATTTGATATTCTTTTATTTCTTTTTCACCTCATAGACGGCGCCATAATCTAAATCATTCGAAATTGTAGTCTATTTTTTTCTGATAGATGGTGCCATTGCATGTTTTCTGGATTGTAATTGGTTAAAGTGACTTTTGACAGGATATATAACGAACCTTTTGAATTCAAGACGGTTTTACTCTATTTTTAGAAGACATTACGCCAACGTTTTCCTGATGACGGTCACAGAAGATGACCGAAACGTTGAATATTTTAACTGTATTTTAATGTTTGTATAGTTTTTTTGAGTTTGCAACAGTTTATACACCGTTTAGTAAACTAATGATATTTATTTTCACGTTTATATGTAAAACTCAAAATGTTCCTTGATTTTCCTCTTTGTCCAATAAGAAAGCCTTTTACAAAAAAAATTATTAATCCAATTAAAAAGCAGCTTACAAAACAAGGAGTTTAAACCATAAACTCTCTCAAGGGAAATCTTAGGGTTGCCATGTTTGGTGACGTCCGAGGAGCAGCCCGATAAACCGGGGTTGCCACATTGGCGCAGTTATCGAAGAAGATTGGCGAAGGAGAGTAAACTGCGATTTAACCTGCCATTTTTTATTAAAGTAAAATTTATGGATAATTAAAAATACATTTAGGTGATAAATTCGTCATTTAAATATATTAAATATTTCTATCCCTGCATTCTAATGATTAATGTATTTATTATTTTTGAATTATATATTTTTTTTTTTACACTAATATCTGAAATACCTGAAAATTCATAAATTGATTTCGGTTTTCAAAACTTTAAAAAAAAATAGGCATTAAAATTCAATTTTCTTTAAATGATGTATTTCACATGAGAAAATAATGGCAAACATTAAATTTTGAAAATGATATTTTCTTTAGTATTTTAAGCGAAATATAAAACTTTCACTTTGTAGGTATCAGCGTATTATGAACAGTTTGAAGTACAACTATTTTAAAGCTTTCTTCTGCTCACGTTTTAAAATCAAGGATCCTGAACGATTATTTTTTTTTTTGTTTAACTCATTGCGGGCTTTCGAATTTAACACTTTCTGTTTTGAAATATTGGCAATCACATTAAAAAAGATTACCTTTGATTATTAGGAGCATCAGTCTGTTTCGTAATGTTTGTGTGCATAAATCAAAAGCGGAAATAGCCACATCGGCAAATTTGAAAATAAAAAATAGTTCGATAAGTAATTGTTGAATTTATTATTTATAATATTATCAATCATGTTTAGAAGCCAGAAAATGATAAGATATTAGAAACAGTATTCAGTCACATATTTTATGTTACAAAAAATCATTTGGATTGTGCTTTTACATCTATTTTGTATATATAGAACGCGTTGAGTAGACATAAATGATAATTCTCTAAGGAAATATAAGTATTCTAAACATTAAAAAATTGAATACTTCTTATGTTATATAATTGGTTCTGAACCAAATCAGATAATTTTATATCGCTAATATTATCTGCTAATCTGCCGCTAATATTTTTTGCTCAAATCAAAAGCTGCAAGGTAAATAGTTAACACTAATAAGTCTCAATTTTAATTGATAATAGCAAAGATAAAACGTGTAACTTCTGTAAAATAGAAAAAATTTAGTTTGATAAATAGCCATTGAATTAGTTAATTATAATAATATGTCCCATATTTATTCGTCAAAAAATAATAAGATGCCAAAAAATTTATTTAGTCATATATTTAAGTTTACAAAAAGCCCTTTGAATTCATTTTAACACGTATTTCTGGTTTATAGAATGCAGAAGGTTAAGTAAAAAGAAAAAATAATTTCCAAAGGAGTTATAAATATATCAAACATTAAACATTTAGTTCATACTATTGTTATAAATTTGATTTAGAATCAAATGAGATCCTCGTATACCGCTGATAATATCTTTTATGATTTGTTGCTCAAGCCGAAAGCTGAAAGATAAGTAGTTAACACTTTGCACTGAGTGAATACATGGACGTTTAGTTGTGTGTTCAATATAATTACAATAATTCCACACCGTCTGTGAATATTGCTAATGTCTCTGTAATTAGGGAGCTCTCGAAACGCATTCCTAAATTAATTACCGTTTATATATATGTTACGCTTTTCCCCAGATATTAATGCTTACATTATGTATAAATAGTATTGTAACCATAACATGGATGAGTTTAACAATATTTTATAAAACAGCTGAAATGCACAGAGGTGCTTGAAACATAAAAAAAAAAAAAATAATACGATATTTAACCAGTATTCTGTCAAATATTTTATGTTACAAGGATCCTTTGAATTGTACTTTTCCATGCATTTTCGGTATATATAATATATAAAGTTAAGAAGGAAAAAAGATAGTTGCCTAAGGAAGTAGAAATAAACTAGACAGTAAACGTTCAAGTCATCTTTTTGTTATATATGTATGTTTCAGAAATAGATCAGATAATTCGCTGTACCTATTGTGATGTGTTGCTACAGTTAAAAGCTGCAAAATAAATGGTTAACACTGTCCGTACGTTAAAACAAATACTTTAAAGACTAGTGGGCTCAGCCCCCTACGAGCTACGCTCGCCAACCCCCGTTCAGACACCGCAGACTCTAAAAGCACGCTAATTTTACTGGCTTTAAAAACATTTCGAAAGATTGAATTATAACTTAAAAAACAGTAGCGATCTCCCTATAAACGGGTTTCTATTCATTTCTCTTTGATTGGGGAATTTGGTCAAATCAGCTACTGTTAAAATATACAATGGCTGCTTCCGTCTTTGATTAAATAATTTTAGCTAAACATTTCAAAATATAAAATGGATTAAGTAAACAGAGTCTTTGTCTGCCGGTATTTTTTAACAAAGCGAAAAGAAAGTCTTTTTTAAATAAGACATTTTAAATATATCGTTTATAACCTGACGTAATTTTCACCAAACTTTTCTTTCTCTTTTTAATATTCACGTGAAAATACATTTGTTATGAAATGAAATATTTAAGCTGTCCTAACAAAAATAGTTGAAAAATATCAAATAAATGTCTCGCACAATTTCTAAATTTAAACCGTTTTGCAATATTATTTTGTGTTCATTTTATGTAATAACTGTAATGTGACGTAAATATGACGCAATTTCTCCTATTTAAGACTTCTAACGCAAGTTAATAAATTTATTATTTTACAAATTCCTTTCTCTCTTAAAATTCACGTGTAATTATAGTTTTTATGACGTAATTTTTAAAAAGTTCCTTCTTTTTGTACATAATTATTTAATTCTAATTCCAAATGTTTTTTTCTGTTTATAAATAGTCACGTGTAAAAAATTTTTTAATTTATTTACAGGTATATATATATATATTTTTTTTTTTTTAAAGCAAACATTATTGTTTCGCTGTTTATACAGTTGGCAACAGTTTAAATTAATACCACTTTCTAAAATCTGTAAAAAATATCTCTCAAAATGCTGAAAATTTGAATTTAAAATAGAAATAAAACCTCAAAAAATGAGTCAAAATGAAAAAAATAATGCAATCTGCACTCCGGCAAATTCTAACGCATAAAATGATCTAAAAATGATTACACTGCCATGTATAGTTTTTGCTGCTATAAAACTTTTTTAATGGAACGATTTTGTACAGTTTAGCATTAAATATCTCTTAAAATAATTCTTCTATTCGAAAACTGTCTGCATCAGCGTGTTTATCAAACATTTCTCTATAATACCACCGATTTTCATATTTATGTATGCAATATTTTTCTTAATATTAACGAAGAAAGACCTCCGGTCACAAAAAATTCAAAACCGGCGGCGGTGACAGCGGTAGTTACTATTTTTTTAGAATAGAGAGATAAAAGAATTTTTTTTAAAACTAGGGGGCTCTGCCCCCTACGAGCTACGCTCGTCAACCCCCGTTCAGACACCGCAGACTCTAAAAGTACGCTAATTTGATCGGCTTTAAAAAGACTTCGGGAAATTGAATTATAATTTAAAAAACAATGGCGATCTCCCTATAAACGGATTTCTATTCATTTCTCTTTGACTGGGGAATTTTAAGGCCAAATCTGCTGCGGTACTACTTGATTAACCCGTCGACCAATTTCGCCAAATTATATAAATCGCCAAAGCACTTGACAAATTATACAAATTGACATCATTTTTATTTTAAATAACGAAAGAACAAATAAATTAGTACAACATTTATAAAAATACAAATAATACGTCGAAATAAAAATAACTTGATGCCGTAGACACGTGTAACTTGCTTAAAATCAAGTTAATGTGACATTTATGATCAACCATTATTGGCATTTAATCTGATAGTTTGGCGAATGATAGCTATTTGGTCGGCGGGATAACTAAGTAGTACCAAAAATACACATGTCAAACGCTGTTTTCGTCTTTGATTAAGTAAAATAAGATAAACATTTCAAAATAAACTAATATAAAAGGAATTAAGTAAACAGAATCTTTGTCTCCCGGTATTTTTTAACAAAGCGAAAAGAAGGTTATTTTAAATTGATCGTTTTTAATCTGACGTAATTTTGACCAAACTATTCTTTCTCTTTTAATATTCACGTGAAAATACTTGTGTTAGAAATGAAATATTATTTGCGCTGTTCTAACAAAAATAGTTGAAAAGTATCCTCTCAAAATATCAAATAAATATCTAGCGCAATTTCTAAATTTAAACCGTTTTGCAATATTATTTTGTGTTCATTTTATGTAATAACTGTAATGTGACGTAAATATGACGTAATTTCTCCTATTTAAGACTTCTAACGCAAGTTAATAAATTTATTATTTTACTAATTCCTTTCTCTCTTAAAATTCACGTGTAATTATAGTTTTATGACGTAATTTTTAATAAGTTCCCGCTTTTTGTACATAATTATTTAATTCTAATTCCAAATGTTTTTTTCTGTTTATAATAGTCACCTGTAAATAAATTTTTAATTTATTTGCACGTATAAATATATATATTTTTTGAAGCAAACATTATTGTTACCGCTGTTTATGCAGTTGGCAACAGTTTAAATTAATATCACTTTCTAAAATCTGTAAAAAATATCTATAGAAATGCTGAAAATTTGAATTTAAAATAGAAATAAAACCTCAAAAAATTAGCCAAATTAAAAAAAGAAATACAATCTGCATACCGGGAACTTCAAACGTATAAAATGATCTAAAAATGATTAAACTCCCATGAATAGTTTTTGCTGCTATAAAACTTTTTTAGTGGAACGATTTTGTCCAACTTTAGCATTAAGTATCTCTTAAAATAATTCTTCGATTTGAAAACTGTCTGCATCAGTGTGTTTATCAAACATTTCTGTATAATACTACCGATTTTAATATTTTTGTATGCATTATTTTTCTTAATATTAACGAAGAAAGGCCTCCGGTCACAAACAATTCAAAACCGGCGGCGGCGGCGGCGGTGACAGCGGTACTTACTTTTTTTTAGAATAGAGAGACTATTTTAATTTGAATTACTAGGGGGCTCGGCCCCCTACGAGCTACGCTCGCCAACCCCCGTCCAGACACCGTAGACTCTATATGCACGCTAATTTGATCGGCTTTAAAAAGATTTCGAAAGATTGAATTATAATTTAAAAAATAGTGGCGATCGCTCTATAAACGGATTTCTATTCATTTCTCTTTGATTGGGGAATTTTAATGCCAAATCCGTTGCGGTACTACTTGATTATCCCGTCGACCAATTTCGCCAAATTATATAAATCGCCAAATTATACAAATTGACATAATTCTTATTTTAAATAACGAAAAAACAAATAAATTGGTACAACATTAATAAAAATACAAATAAAACGTCGAAATAAAAATAACTTGATGACGTAGACACGTGTAACAACATTTCAAAATAAGCTAATATAAAAGGAATTAAGTAAACAGTCTTTGTCTCCTGGTATTTTTTAACAAAGTGAAAAGAATGTTCTTTTAAATGAGACATTTTAAATTAATCGTTTTTAATCTGACGTAATTTTGACCAAACTATTCTTTCTCTTTTTAATATTCACGTGAAAATACTTGTGTTAGAAATTAAATATTATTTGTGCTTTCCTAACAAAAATAGTTGAAAAGTATCCTCTTAAAATATCAAATAAATGTCTAGCGCAATTTCTAAATTTAAACCGTTTTGCAATATTATTTTGTGTTCATTTTACGTAATAAGTGTAATGTGACGTAAATATGACGTAATTTCTCCTATTTAAGACTTCTAACGCATGTTAATAAATTTATTGTTTTACAAATTCCTTTCTCTCTTAAAATGTACGTGTAATTATAGTTTTTATGACGTAATTTTTAATAAGTTCCTGCTTTTTGTACATAGTTATTTAATTCTAATTCCAAATGTTTTTTTTCTGTTTATAATAGTCACGTGTAAATAAATTTTTAATTTATTTACACATATAAATATTTTTTTTTTTGAAGCAAACATTATTGTTTCCGCTGTTTATACAGTTGGCAACAGTTTAAATTAATATCACTTTCTAAAATCTGTTAAAAATATCTCTAGAAATGCTGAAAATCTGAATTTAAAATAGAAATAAAACCTCAACAAATTAGTCAAAATAAAAAAATTAATGCAATCTGCACTCCGGCAAATTCTAACGCATAAAATGATCTAAAAATGATTAAATTCCTATGAACAGTTTTTGCTCCTATAAAACTTTTTTAGTGGAACGATTTTGTCCAAATTTAGCATTAAATATCTCTTAAAATAATTCTTCGATCTGAAAACTGTCTGCATCAGCGTGTTTATCAGACATTTTTGTATAATACTACCGATTTTCAAATTTTTGTATGCATTATCTTTCTTAATATTAACGAAGAAAGACCTCCGGTCACAAAAAATTCAAAACCGGCGGCGGCGGCGACGGTGACAGCGGTAGTTACTTTTTTTTAGAATAGAGAGATATTAATTTAAACTGTTGCCAACTGCATAAACAGCGGAAACAATAATGTTTGCTTAAAAAAAAAAAAAATATTTATACGTGTAAATAAATTAAAAATTTATTTACACGTGACTATTATAAACAGATAAAAACATTTGGGATTAGAATTAAATAATTATACACAAAAAGCAGGAACTTATTAAAAATTACGTCATAAAAACTATAATTACACGTGAATTTTAAGAGAGAAAGGAATTTGTAAAACAATAAATTTATTAACACGCGTTAGAAGTTTTAAATAGAAGAAATTACGTCATATTTACGTCACATTACAGTTATTACATAAAATGAACACAAAATAATATTGCAAAACGGTTTAAATTTAGAAATCGCGCTAGACATTTATTTGATATTTTAAGAGGATACTTTTCAACTATTTTTGTTAGGAAAGCGCAAATAATATTTCATTTCTAACACAAGCATTTTCACGTGAATATTAAAAAGAGAAAGAATAGTTTGGTCAAAATTACGTCAGATTAAAAACGATTAATTTAAAATGTCTCATTTAAAAGAACTTTCTTTTCACTTTGTTAAAAAAATACCAGGAGACAAAGACTCTGTTTACTTAATTCCTTTTATATTAGCTTATTTTGAAATGTTGTTACACGTGTCTAGGTCATTAAGTTATTTTTATTTAGACGTTTTATTTGTATTTTTATTAATGCTGTACTAATTTATTTGTTTTTTCGTTATTTAAAATAAAAATTATGTCAATTTGTATAATTTGGCGAGTGGTTTGACGATTTATATAATTTGGCGAAATGGGTCGACGGGATAATCAAGTAGTACCGCAACGGATTTGGCGGAAATTCCCCAATCAAAGAGAAATGAATAGAAATCCGTTTATAGAGAGATCGTCACTGTTTTTTAAATTATAATTCAATCTTTCGAAATCCTTTTAAAGCCGATCAAATTAGCGTGCATTTAGAGTCTACGGTGTCTGGAAGGGGGTTGGCGAGCGTAGATCGTAGGGGGCCGAGCCCCCTAGTATACCAAATTTTTGTCAGCTTGATATTATCCGATGTTCAATTATTATTCAAATTCCAATTTCAGTTTCTAATTTCAGTTACCAAAATTTCACCATTATCAATTTGCCACTTTTTTATTAATCTCATCTTAATGAACATAAAGTTGCATATTCAACCCATTGAATTAGCATTTAAGGTGTCTGGATGCATTTAAAACGTCAATATCGATCAAAATTTCAATTAAAAAACTTACTGTCTAAGAAAAATGAATGAAAGCGAATTTTATGATCTTGAAGATTTTTAAAGATTTATATTCCTTACAAACTTTTAAAAACTTAGTTGAAAATAGCTTTTTTACAATTTTTTATAGAAAGTATTTTTTTTTTTTTTAATCGAGTTGCAAAAATCATAACTCAATAAATAACAGTTAAATTTCCCCAAATATTAAAATTATGTTTTATATGTATTTCCAAAAGACGTAGACTATATTCATAAGTTACATAGTTTAATTTATGAATTATTAACGTTTTTCAGGAATTTTAAGCATTGTTTGTCTTTTAATATGTATATTTTACGAAATAATCATTTTATCATGTGGTGCCTTAAGGTAGGGGTGCACAAGCTTTTTAAGAGAAGGGCCACTTACAAAAATGTTTGGGTTGTTAAGGGCCACATGACTAACACGGAGATAATTCTATTTCAGGGAGATGATGTGGGGCCTATTATAAGATAAAAAAAATTGGTTTCAAAGGGGGTGAGTTTTGCCCCTCTAGGTTTCCCTATCTAGTCAACATATCCAATTCAGTTGACAAGGATATAAAAACAGTTTATGTTTGTATATATAACAGAGATGCATCAAGGATTATTTAGATTGAGTGATAATATTCTTTGAATTCATTCGGGGGAGTAAATTTTGTTTTATCAAAAGTGCTAAAAAACAAACATAGGCATAAAAGTGGCTAAGTGCCGAAAAAAAACGTGAACTTTATAAGCTGAGGGGGAGAGAAGGAGCCGATCAACGAAATTTGCAATTTATCCGCGCTTGATCAACGATATTTGCGATTTTTTACGCGTCACCAACGAAGTTTGCAATTTTTCCGCTCGTGATCGAGACAATTCACGATTTTTCCGCACCCGATCAACGAAATTTATGATTTTTCACGCCTGATCGACAAAATTCGCGATTTTTTAAGTGCCCCAACAACAAAATTCGATCTTCCGGAGCCTGATCGGCAAAACTCGAAATTTTTCAGTGCCTGATCGACTATATTCCCGGTCCTGATTGATGAAATTCGCAATTCTTAACTGACTGACGAAATTTGCAAATTTTTTTCCCGCAGGAAGTTAACAAAATTCGCGTTTTCTCACGATAAACTGACGAAACTCAGAATTTTTCCGCAGCCTATCAAGGAAATTTACCATTTTTACGCGTACCATAGGGAAAATTTGCGATTTTTCCTACCGACCAACGAAATTCTCGATTTTTCAGTGCCTGATCAATGAAATTTGCGACTTTTCTTCGAATAATAGTCGAAATGCGCGATTTGTTCGCAAATAATTGACGAAAATAGCGATTTTTCGCACGTGATAGACGGAATTTGCAATTTACCGAACCCGATCAACGAAATTCGCGATTCATAACTGACTCTGACGAAATTTGCAATTTTTTGCGCGGAATATTGGCGAGATTTGCGATGAACAGACGAAACATGCGATTTTTCATCAGCCGATCAACGAAATTTGAGGGCTTTTTTGGACGTAAGTGACAAAATTCTTGATTTTTCCGCTTAACTGACTGACGAAATTTGCTATTTTTTCCGCGACAAATTGATGAAATTCGCGACTTCTTTTCGCTGCTGACGAAACTCAGGAATTTTCCGCAACCCACCAACTCTTCCGCGCATCATCAACCAAATTTGCGATTTTTCCGAGCTCGGTGGACAAAACTCGCGATTTTTCCGTGCTCAATCGGCAAACTTTGCATTTTCGTCCCCGTCTCATCGACAAAATTCGCGATTTTTTTGCTTCCGATCAACCAAATTCGCGTTTTTTCCGAGCCTCATCTACAAAATTCGCCATTTTCCCGCACCCGATCAACGAATTCGCGATTCTTAACTGACTGGTGAACTTTTTCAGTTCTTCCAGAGGAAAATTGACAAAATTCATGATTTCTTTCTGCGTCCTATGAAAAAAACTTTCTGGTTACAAACTGACGAAATTCGCGGTCCACACGTTAATCCATCACGGGCCACTTTTTGCCCACAGGCCACAGGTTATGCACCCCTATCTTAAGGCATCTGTATGCGCTCGGAATTTATTTTTTAACTTTGTAAATTTTAAGTTTAAGGGGTCTCAGGACTCTTAAAATTGTATAAAATGAAAAAAATACAATTTTCAACATTCAATATCTTAAAATGTATATGATTTAAAATTTTTTTTATTGGGATTAAAAGATATAAGGTTAGTTGGGGTAACTGGAACCACGAGGTAACTGGTACATAGGCTATTTTATAAAAAAAACTTGGTGTTTTTTAAGTTTTAGCATTTGTGAACAATGCCCCTTAATCTCTACTTCCTAAAACAACGTGTATCAACTCAATCATAACTCTCACTTTGCTGTGGTAGGTTGTCAAAAATTTACGTTTCTTTTTTGAAAAATAACGTCTATATGGTTGAACTTCCTCGGCTGATTATTAAAATACTATAAGTACTTTTATTAAACAATCATTTTTTTTTTTTTTAAATTAGACATATAACTACATTAATATTATTAGGTATCTGTACATATTTACTTCATGTTTGAAATGTAAGCCCGGTGTCCAGTTACCCCATAAATTTTTCAAGAATGGGGTAACTGGACCATGCTGGATCCAGTTACCCCAATAGTTATAAATAATTTTTTTGTGTTTCTCCTACTACGGGAAGTAAATTTCTCAATTGTTTTTTGATCACAATAAAGAAAATGATAGAATACCTTATTAAAATTACGTAATGGAATTTTTAAAAAGCATATTGAGTGGTATCAAACCAAATTTCTTGGCCCCATGAGAAGCGGTGATGCCGTTATGGCATCACTTAATTTTAATTCCACATTGGCACCTGAATTTTTATAATGAAAATTTCACATTTATTAATTACACGAAAATATACTTTTACTTGTTTTCAGATAGATTCTCTTGTAAATATTGGTGTCATTAAATTATTTCAACATTTTACGAATGCAAGTACCTTGTCCCTGAAAGCGAGATAGCCAGACCTTGAAATTGTACTATACACAGAGGTCGCATTCAATAGGGAAACTTTTATCGTTCCTACAACTATTTTGAAAATAATATCTTCATCGCACCTTTCTGTAAGGGTTCTGGTAGGAACAATAAAATTGTCCCTATATAATGCGACCCCTGGATAAAGTACTTAAGTACTTACGTAGCCGTTTGTTCATAAATTTACCTTGCTATTTTTTTCCTTAAAATACCCATGTGACTTTTATACTTATTATAATAAAGTACATAAGTACTTCTTCCAGTTTTATGTTTTTGGTATAAATAAATCTAATATTTTCACTTTTAGTGTTTTTTGTAGACGCATTGACAGCAAAGGTTTCCCTTACAACGCTGTTTACTGACATATAATTTACATGATCTGCCTGGTTTAATTTTTTTAAGTTGTTTACACTTTTTCAAACAGCACCTGATATCCGATATGAAAAAATATGAACGCGTGTGGAACATAGACCCCCTGGTCCACTTACCCCATTTTTATGGAGCCACAGGACCCATGAGGAAAGAAAGATGAAATATGCATATTTTTATATTTTAAAATATTAAAATGTAATTTTGAGCATTTCTGTCTGATAGAGGAAACCTAACTGAACATATTTACAGAAGTTCAGACTTTAATTCAAATGAACATTAGTTTTTTGAAGCTGAATTGTCAGAAGCTCCAGAGTCACATTGTAAAATCATATCCCAGTTGCCCCAATTAACCTTGAGTATGTTCTTTCACTTCATGTATTTAAAAAAGTGCAAGATGGAAAATTAGTATTTATAGGGGATTTCAATCTATCTGGCGTTTGTCAAGCAGAAAATTGTTGTAAGAGCTTACGTGCTGGATTGCAAAAATAAATCTAGCATGTAGAATGAAATTTTTTTAACCTAATTATACTTCAGATTATAATAATTACCCTTAACATAAATAAACTTGTATTTAAAGAATTTTTACATTTTTTATACAAACTTGAATTAAAATAATACAAAATTTTGAAAATTTAAGCAGTATAATCAATTTAAAAAATATTTTTTAACAAAAAAAAATGAAATTTTTGGTTCAGTTTATCCATACTAACATGAAACATATGTTATGAAAATTTCATGAAAAAAAAATTCAGACGTTTTTTTAGATATCCTGCACATTAGGCCTAGAAATATCATTTGGAGAAAATGACTTCAAATTTTCTGGAAAGCCGCTTTAGCTATAGAGCGTGTATAATTATAATAGCCATAACTTCTGTTCTAATGGGAATTTCAAGGAAACAATCATATGAAAATCTTCAGAAAAGATAGAAGTTTAAAATACAGAAAAAAAAAATCGAAAATTTTGAAGCTTTAACCCTTTTAGTGCGGGAGTCGACTAATGTCGACATCTAGGATTTGAGTGCTGTAGACTACAGTAAGAGTCAACAAAAGTCTCCTAGGCGTTCACGGCGTGTACTGTGCTCATTTTAGTGCGTCATGGGCTTAGCGGTGATGACGTATTGCGCCTGCGTAGTGCAGTAATTTTGCTATAACCAAAACCAGTAGCGTGCCTGCGTGTACATTGTTTGTGATTATGTGTCATTTTATTGATGATTTTTATTTTTTGAAATGGAAATAATTATTATGGCTTCATCTCGTACTGGACCATCTCAACGTCAAAAACGATACATGTTGCTTTTGAGTAAGTCGCTTGTTTGATCAAAATATTCCGCACAGGGCATTAACACCCCCAAAATATTTCCGCACTGAAAGGGTTAAGAGTCGTGAAACCTAATATAATTGCTAACTATTATTAAAAAAAGGTCATAAAACAGGTTATAACTATACTGTAAGGCAGTTTATTATTTTAAATTTTCCTTTTAAAAAACAAGCATACATGGAAGCGAATAGTTTTCATTTTCTGAGTTATTTAAATTTAAATGTATTACAAATATATAGGGTAAGTACGGAAGAGATGGGCAACAGGGTGAGATGGACCATTCAAAAATGTCGTTTATGCGTCGCAATGTGTAAGATGTTGCGAAACTAGAAAAAATATTTCATACAACTGCTCATATTTCATCAGATATTTAATATATTTACATTCTAATTGCACTATATTATTTCTACTTCATTTTCCCAAATTTTCTGAAACTGGCATTAAATTCGGTAATAATCCCTTCATGATATAAACAAAAAATTATGTAAAAAATTGTTAAACATATTAAATAAATCGATTTTTTCCATGAATATGTGTTCTGTTCTTCCACAAATGATTAAATATATTGTACAATATCCATATATTCGTAAGCTATAGAGAAAGATTATTTAGTGCATTTTATTTTACAGGGTGATCCCCGTTTTTGTTGTCCCCCTAATTCTTCTTATGATCGATTTGCCGTTGATAAATATGGGGTCGAAAATATTCTTCATAATACTAAAGTTACAGAAAAATCTTGCAATTCCAAGTCCTCTGCGATTTATTCTGTTGAGCTAATTCTGATATCATACCATTTGTCAAAGTCAACAAGGTCCGCTGGATGAATTGAATTCTTCAGGATTGTCAGGGATAGCTAGTTGGTATAGCATTGACAGCGGTCATGAAAGGTCCCTACTTCAAATCCCACCTTTGACAGTTTTTCACTGAGCTGGAAAGTTACAAATCATGTGACTTATATACACTGTATGCTATTTAGAAGTAATCTATGTTCTAGTAATTCACTGACAAGTATAACTGGAATACAAAACACAGTATCTTATTTAATTGAATTATTTACTTCTTTTTATGCATTTATATATTTAACCATACTAAGATTTGTTATCAATTAATAACTATAAAAAGTATGACTTATTTCTATACACAGAAATATGTTAACAAAACTATGTTATGTAAAATTCAGATGTAATCTATTTTTTAAGGTTATCTTATAAACTCCAACGTAGATTAGTTCACATAACAATCGTAAGCACAAGTGAATTTCTACCCAATGTGAGTGCAAACAAACGCATTTTTAGTATCATTCTTAATATATTTAAAATTCTCCTATAATTATACGTCTCTATCTAGTTCAGTCTATGACTAAATATAACTAACTTAGTGTAAGTCCTCTTTAATATTTTAACACAATAATTTTCAGAATTCTTATGAAGATCAATATCTCCAAAACATGCTCCTTACAGTCACGAATGGATACATATTAGGAAATGTAGGCAATTTTCTAATATTTATATCCATATGTATATTTATGATTTAAATAAGCTCTAAACTATATTTTTGACAACATCCTTTTTTTATTTAACTGTGGTATTTTAATAAATAAAACTCGAAATTCCTGGCCGATTTATACCTAAAACATAAATAATTTACACTGATGATTACACAATTTAATTTTTTTTCACGTTTGTTTTTAAGTAATATCTAGTTAAAAGTCTTTAGTTAAGTTTTTAATTGATATTTTAAAAATGATTTTATTTAAGTAATTAAACCTTACCCTTAATCAAAATAGTCTCCTTTCGTGGACATTAAAAATCTCTCCATTCTAAAAAAAAGAAATTACTGTTCGCACCGCCGCCGCCGCCGCAGGTTTTGAATTTTTTTGTGATCGGAGGTCTTTTTACGTTAATATTAAGAAAAATGATGCATACAAAAATATGAAAATCGGCAGTATTATACAGAAATGTTTGATAAACACGCTGATGCAGACAGTTTTCAAATCGAAGAATTAATTTAAGGGATATTTAATGCTAAAGTTGGACAAAATCGTTCCACTAAAAAAGTTTTATAGGAGGAAAAACTATTCACGGGAATTTAGTCATTTTTTAGATCATTTTATACGTTTGAAGTTCCCGGTGTGCAGACTGTATTTCTTTTTTTAATTTGACTCATTTTTTGAGGTTTTATTTCTATTTTAAATTCAAATTTTCAGCATTCCGAGAGATATTTTTTTACTTATTTTAGAATCTTGTACTAATTTAACCTGTTGGCAACTGTATAAACAGTGCAAACAATAATGTTTGCTTCAAATAAAAAAAAATATATATATATATACGTGTAAATAAATTGAAAATTTATTTACACGTGACTATTATAAACAGAAAAAAAACATTTGGAATTAGAATTAAATAATTTTGTACAAAAAGCAGGAACTTATTAAAAATTACGTCATAAAAACAATTTTTAGACGTGAATTTTAAGAGAGAAAAGAATTGTAAATTATTAATTTCATTAACATGCGTTAGAAGTCTTAAATAGGAGAAATTACGTCATATTTACGTCACATTACAGTTATTACATAAAATGATCACAAAATAATATTGCAAAACTGTTTAAATTTAGAAATTGCGCTAGACATTTATTTGATATTTTGAAAGGATACTTAAATGCCGATAATGGTTGATCCTAAATGTCACATCATTAACTTGACTTTAAGCAAGCTACACGTGTCTACGCCATCAAGTTATTTTTATTTCGACGTTTTATTTGTATTTTTATTAATGGTGCACTAATTTATTTGTTCTTTCGTTATTTAAAATAAAAATTATGTAAATTTGTATAATTTGGCGATTTATATAATTTGGCGAAATTGGTCGACGAGATAATCAAGTAGTACTGCAGCGGATTTGGCCTTAAAATTCCCCAATCAAAGAGAAATGAATAGAAATCCGTATATAGGGTGATCGCCACTGTTTTTTAAATTATATTTCAATCTTCCGAAATCTTTTTTAAAGCCGATCAAATTAGCGTACTTTTAGAGTCTGCGGTGTCTGAACGGGGGTTGACGAGCGTAGCTCGAAGGGAGCATAGCTCCCTAATAAAAAAAAAAAGTACCATAGATGAAAGTACATTCAATTCCTTATAAGGTAGTTTAGTAGAAATAAAGCAGTTTCGTTTTTTTGGTAGAATTCGTATGAAATACTACATATTACATTCCGCCCTATGTTGGAATTTCGGAAAAAAAATATAAAATTTTTATGGACACGATATGTTTCATAATGCTGCACAAATCTTTTCCAAACTGATACATAAATAAAGGAACACAAAATCTCGGTCAAGTTCGTTAATGGGCAAAATCGGACCAAAGGTGGTTCAAATAGGGAGTGGTTTTGTGAGAAACGGGAAAACCCCGCTTCCGAGAAACTTCTTAATTATAAAAGATATCAACTCAGTTTAAAATTATTATTACTTCTAAAAAAAGGGCCAGAGATTTATGTATGACAAAATTTTGATAAATTTAAAAATGGGCTCAAGAGGCGAAAAAAATAGGGTTTCCAGAAGAAAAAAAATTCATATTTTGTCAGTTCACAAGATATCAAATCCAATTAAATTTATTATAATTTCTCTTCATATATTCTATATTCTACAATTTGTATATTGAGAAGTTTTTGATAGGACTCCTTCTAATCCGAAAGAAGAAGAAAAAAAAAAAAAAAAAAAAAAAAAAAAGTCCGAAATTGCGCGTCGAACGTGGGAAATGATGTGCATTCGTACTATAACTAGTTTTATAAATATTTTTTGCTCCGTATATTGTACTGAATGCATTAATTAGTGCATTTCATAAATGAGTATTAATTTAATTATGTTTGAAAAGCTGTAACATGATTAGAATGCACATGAAATAATTTTTTCCTATTGGCCGTAATGTAACGGAAAACTTTTGACTGTCCCTGTAATTAAACTATAAGTATCCGATTTTCATAAAATTTGATATGACACGACAGAATTTTGCAACAATTATATATTTAAAATTTCATACCATTCAGTTGGGTAGCTTTTGCTCTGTTATATGCGGACAGAGGGACAGACAGACGGACTGAGCGACGACTATAGGTGCTACGTATTTATATATTTACGAACGCATCTAAAAAGGGGGACGGTGAAAGAAGAAAAAATCTAAAACTTCGTACATTCACACGATATCAAATCTGCATGAATTTATTATATATCTTCTTAATATAATCTACAACTTTGATATTGACAAGTTTTTGTTAGGACCAATTTTTACAGCAAAAATAAATAAAAAATACATAGAGGTTCAATAAAAATATCTTAGTAAAGATGTAATGAAGTAACAAACTGGTTATTTTCTGACTTGTTTCTAAAATCATTTTTTGCTTTCAAATGCATCCAATTAGTAGGTTCTCTTATTCAGAAACTATATAATGTGTCATAATGGTCGATTTTTTAATAGAAGCAGAATATATTTTAAAAAAATGTGTCAAAATGAGCATTTTGAATTAAATTTCTCAAACCGATTGTTTTGGAAACGAAAAATAAAAACATAGGTCGCTTATAAATTTCTTTAAAAACCATGTCAGCGAGGTTCATGTTTTTCCTTTTAAAAATGAATCTGAAATATGTCAGAAAATTTCGAGTTGCTGAGCATGAAAAAATATTTTTTGAATACTTCTTTAACCTGATTCTGATAAAACCAGCTGTTATATAAAAATTAAATAAAAAACTCATCAAAAGCGGCCAGATAAAATTGTTAAAGTGAGTTTATCTGTAATTATGATATATATTTTCTTGGTGAAATTAATACTAAACATCGAAATCTAACTGCGCCTGTAGGTCGAGTCGGCCGCGATTTTTACATGTATCTCTTTGTTCTCTTTTGGAGTTATTGAATATTTTCTAATCTATTAGTTCAATTTCGGCTTTGTCAATTTTTTTTGTGTGTACTCCCACATCATCATGTTATACAGATTGAAACGTGACTATACTGGTAATGAAAAACAAAATTTTGTCGAAAATAGGTTTTATTCTTTATAATATTCTATATAATCTATATAAAATTCTTTATACGTATCTTTGTAATATAATATAATATTCTTTAATTATTTATAATATATTTCTATAAAATACTTATTCTTCAAGTGGTATACACTTTTTCCAATGGTCCTATGACATTTAGAAAACTGGCATGTTATACGGATTATGTTGTGATTCAATATATCCATCAGTTTCGCATTTAACATTGTAAAAAGTAATGATAATCTCTTACTCTGAAACCACCTCTTCAAGATTGAAAATCCAGTTAGTTGCTGGGAGACCCACACGAACCCGAAAAAAAATGTCTCAGTCC
This sequence comes from Maratus speciosus, assembly GCA_963932465.1. Taxonomy (NCBI): domain Eukaryota; kingdom Metazoa; phylum Arthropoda; class Arachnida; order Araneae; family Salticidae; genus Maratus; species Maratus speciosus. Next base: position 67,002,087 of record OZ010789.1, read on the forward strand.
GCAACATGACGTGATACCGGCAAAATAATTTTAGGCGACCCACAATCGGACCCGAAAAAGATACATTTCAACCCGAACCAGAAGTACTTCAACTTTCAACCCGTCAAGAACTCTAGATGAAAGAAAACTACGACTTCCCTCAGAGGGATTAGTCTGAACAATATTGCTGAGATTTAATAATGATATGTGGAAGCAAAGAAAATGAGATATTATCTTTAATTGTCCATATACTGCGATAAATTGAAATGCTGAAAATAATCGAATCGTAGAATTACAAAATCTTACATATAAATTCGTATACATTGTTTAAAAGATGGGAAAGCAAACCATGCAAGATAGTCATACATGGATATAAAATTGAAAGTGCGCAATATATTAAAAGTAAAACAGGAAATGAAACACTAAATTATCTTATATCGAAATTTTAAGTGTATAAAATGATGTCAAGAGCATAATCAGACGCTCCGCACCAATTTGAGTAATTTTAAATGAAAAATATATGATGTTTAAAAAGAATGGACTATACTTTACTCCCCCAGAATAGTTAATATTGTACAATATCTGTTTTCCACGGATGCAATGAGATTGTCGATAAGAGAAAAGGAATTTTCTCTTCAAAATCTGATATAGTATCAAAGTACCGAACACATCAACAGTGGCATGCAATTCGTCGTTAGATAATGTTTTAGATATGCTCGATCGGATTTTAATGATGAGAGTATGCTGGCCACTACATACGCTGTATTGTTTTGTTTTCAAACATATTCTGCACAAGTTGAGCTTTATTTAGCATGTATTAAATAAAAGATATCGGCAATGATTGCAACAAAAAGTATATACACAAGATCTGAATATATCATCTGCATAACCTTTGAGCTGTCAAAGTGTCTTTTGAATTTACAAATCCATACATATTTTTTCAGCAAATCATGCAAGCTAAAATACGCAATATGAACCCGATTATGAAATTTCACCAGAATAAGTAAATATATAAAGAATCCACTTATGACAATTGAGAATATGACCTTATGATAAAATGTCTAGAAAAACGATTAAGAAAAAAATTCACATCACATTTAAAACGGCACTTCTCTCTTATAGTGGCCTTTTCGAGAGAGAGAAACGCCTAGAGAAGGAACACCTTAACAAGTACTTTCGGGCAACCTACTCACTGTTTCATACAGGTCTTTATTCAATATGTACACATATTATTTAATGCTAGGTGAGTATCTATCAGTTTTGTTGCATTTAAATTGCATGTTTTGTGGAGGAAATGCAGCATAATGAAATATTTAAAGTTGCTAAACCTAATAATTCCAAATTAATGGTAATTGAGATCGCTTTCCGTTCATTTCATCTTTTTAAATTATTATTTTTTTTTTTTTTTAGAAACCATTAATAGAGACAATTTTATATTTTAAAACTAACCCGAAGCAAAATTTCAAGTTTTTGGGCTCAGCAGTAACACAGAAATAGAAAATTTTCGAAAGTTTTTTGTTTCTGTAGTGTTTTATATAGCGACATTTTTAGAAATTGTTCTATTCCGAGAATTTACGTCATGATAAATACAGCCATGTCAATTTTCATTTTTATATTCCTAAAAATTCCATGTACTTCGTTACTTAGGTCATCTTTACATCCTTTTCCGCTTTGTTCAGTCTTTAGATTTTTTAGAATTCGTTCTACAACGAGCATTTACATCTTATAAATTACTGCCATGCCAAAGTTCTAGTTTCTAACCCCAACAGTATCCCAGAAATTTCAGTATTCAAAATAAATCATAATTTAGAACCTTTCTAGAAATTTTTACGTTTATCTGTCAAATTGAATTTTCAAACCTTTTAGAGAGCGTTCATAAAGAGTATTTACATCTTAAAAGTAATTACCACACCGAATTTAAAGTTTCTAACCCAATCAATATCACAGAAATCGCAATTTTAGAACTTTTTGGCTCCTGCAGCGATGTAGGTTGTTGCACTGACACAAAATAGTCTTTTTTTGCGGAGCAGAGGTGGCCACCAACATTTTTTTAAGTTGGCTATGTAGTTTCAGAGATAACACCTCACAAACGAACAAACATTAATAATATTGCACACTTTATAAAGTTATAACGCTTTATAATATTAGCATTAGATATACAGATACAAAAGCCATTTATCAGTTACAAACTAAAGTGTCCGGCGTTGCCCGGAATTTAAAGGATGTTTGTTCTGAAAAATCAATTTCAAAATTTAACATACAACATAAAACAAACATTAAAAAAGCAGTCGAAGTGTTGTAAGCATGAATCAAATGAAAATGCATAAATGTATATAACAGACGCAAAAGAATACAGCTATAAATGAACATATTTCAATTTATAATTGGAGCAATATTGTTAAATTACGCCTTCAATATGTTTTCTCACACTCATATGACGTTATAATATATTCGCCAAGTCCTTCATATTTCCAATATGACTTAATATTTACCTCTATCACGTGGAAACCTTGAAATAGAAAAGTTATGAAGTTATATTCACTTTCATTTAAATTCGTGAAACTATTTATTTCATTTTCATCTTTCATGTCAATATCTTGCAATATAAAAGTTATACGTAATATTCACCTTTTTTTTAAATTCGGCAAAATATTTATTTCATTTTCATTTTTCACGTGGAAATCTTGCAGTAGAAAATTAATTGTTGTAGTAAGAATTTTATTGTGTACTTTAATTGTTGGCAACTGCTTTAACGAAAAACGTTTAAATTTGATAAGAAATTGCTGATAATTGGTGATTTTTTATTAATTAAAAATTAACTATAAATTATTTCGATTGCGGATTACTTTAGTCGCCTCGGCCTTGTTTTAATACACATGTACGTATCTTTTCACCTGGTTTCAAATGGACTGATAGACAAATTTTTACTTTTATATATTAGATTATATACAAACATAAATAACTTATCTAATACGTGTTACCAGATGCCTTTTAAATATATATATATATAAACCCGTATAATACTTATTCTGTTTTATTTTCATAGTCATTTGGCAAAAAAATTTCACTTTCTTAGCCCCGAATTGCGTGCTTTTTACAAAAGCACCATATAACAGTTCTTATAACATAAGTCCATATAACAGCAAAGTACCATGAAAAGTATTAAATGCATGGTGATAATTTCTTAGAATGCAACATTTACGATCAACCATTATTGGCAATCAATCTTATAGCTTGGCGATAGATTTTTGGTCGACGGGATAACTAAGTAGTACCAAATACTATACTGCAATTTAACTTCAATTTAGCTTAATCTTTTCTATTCTACACTGGTGTCCAAAATTAAGGTGACTCGTCACAAAGCAGCAGTCACAGTGACGGTGCAGCAACACAGTGATAAAATTATCTGAAATATATTATTTCCTTTTGAGTATTTGCGTATTCTAAAATTTGCATTTTGTGATTGGTCCTTAATTTTGGACACCAGTGTACTATTTTAAGATTTTTAACTTGTAAACATCGCACATTTTGAAATTTTATACTGTCGTATTGGGGAGAAAAAGTACTTTTAAGAGCAATTTGTTTGAAAACTGCATCTCAATTTTGAAATATTAAATTTTTGTAGTTTTTAGCGCCATTTGTTTAATTTGGGCAACTCAAGTACTCCATTTCTGTAGAAAGTAGGGGAAAAATAGTTAGAAAATAGTAATTATACCTTTTTGTTGCTTTTTTCCCTTAACAACTTAAAAAAAATGTAATTAAAATACGTGCTATTTTGAAAAAATATAAATGAACTATTTCTTTTTCAAAATTTAATTTTAAGTATCTATATTAATATTACAAACAAATGAGGGCATATGAATGATGAGATAGCCGATTTTTTTTTTTTTTTTTTTTTTTTTTTTTTTTTTTTTTTTTTTTTTTTGTAGAGTTTCTTGAATGACGACATCTTTTTCTTTTTGTATTTATGTATTATTCAGCGATAGTGACGCCCTATGCGTACCTTACTGTAGAAGTTTTTTTAAGACTTTATCGTAAATGAAGAATTATTCAGCGGATGTGGATACGTCATTCTGTACAAAATAAAAGTGTGTGTAAGTCTTAAAACTGAAATATGTTTTGTACTATCCATATTTATATATTTTATTTTCATCGAGGGTGACACTAAATTCTGAAAAAACAGACTTCCCGTTTTCTAGTTTTTTCAATCTTTGTGCAGTTTCGCCTCAAAAAGTGAGATTTGTTGCAAAAAGATATAAATAGCTACGAAAACAAACCTGATGAACGTTTATGCTTATTTTTACAAGTAAATATGGCACAGATGTTATATACGCACCGAGGTACCTATCTGGCGCCAAAGTGGCGTTACTTTGCCTGACATGGTAACCAGTGACTGTCATATTTTGGGGCACTAAATGCATGGCGGACATTATTATTATTTTCTTGCCATTATTTTTTGAAAGAAAAAGATTACTTTGTTTAATGGTCGAATATTCTGCCAACTAATATGGCAAAGATTTCTTTTACAGCAATAGTGGTAAGGGAAGAATAAACTTGGCAGCCATGGATTTAGTGCCCCCCAAAATGCCAGTCACGAGCCACCACTGATGTAACCATGTATAACGCTATTATAAGTTGTTTTGTTCTATAATTATACCATTTATTGATTGTTATTTCCTTTTAAAAATAATAGAAAAGGTTTTGTTTGTTACTTTATCTTGTTTTCATATTGAAATAAAAAATAACGTACTATTATAGCACGCTATATGTAACTGGTATACGAAAACGACGTTTTCGCCAAATTGGCATAAAAAAACAGGCTAAACCCGGTGCGTTTATGGCATCTGTGCCATAGATATAAACATTTTATTTATATATATAATATCATTGCTTTTTATATACAATTTACTTTTGTTTGTATATAAAAATAGGTAAGTGGCTTGTTAACCCGAAATAAATTCCATAAATCTTTAAAAAATTGCTTGAGTATATGAAACAATGAATAAGTTGCACGAAATACGCAGAAAAAGCTTACTTGTCTCGCCAAACCTATTTTCTCTACCTCGCCAAGGCCCTTATACAGGAAAAGTACCAATTTCGTTTTTAAAGACTAAAAAGAAATTAATATAAATGGAAAATGTTTTTTTGAAAATCATGCTTTCCTTAAAATTCACAAAAATTTAGAAAATATATGTTTTTTAAATGCATTAAATATTAGTAAAGTCTTGAAAAAAACCTTAAATGAACAGAGTTTAAAATTAATTCGGTGAGTTCAATTATGGAAGATAAAAGGATTTAAATGGGAATTTCGCCAAGTTAGCCAGCTATCTCCAAGTTGCCTTCATTTCATATATAGAAACGTTTTTGTCGACAAAATTGGCGATATTTCGCTACGTTGGCCAAAGTTTGGCGATATCGCGGTAACCCTGTCATTAGTACTTTTCAACAAATACTGATTGTTGAAGCTAATGCTGATTTCTCTATAGAAAATCAAACGTAACCATTATGTAATTATCCCCCCCCACACCGTTTCCCCCTTAGAGATCGAATTAAAAAAAAATCAATGTCCAATTTATATAATGCCCTCAGGAATACATATATATTCCAAATTTCAAAACTCTATGTCAACAGGAAGTGGGTGAAAAATAAATCACAAGATTTGAGTGCCACAGACAAATATAATTGAAAGTTTAAAGAAAGCATGTAAAAAACGTAAGAAGAAATGATGCTATAAAGCAAAATATTTTATTGCACATCAAATAATTGTTTCTAATTTTCACACGCGAAATATAAAATATGCTTTTGGCGATTAAAAAATGCTATTGAGAGATTATCGCAAAATCTCAAATCAAAGTTTTTATGCCATTTTTTTTCTTTTAAATCGAAAAACAAACAGATTTCTTTTCCTGTTTGATTAAATTTAAATATGTTTTATGGCACTTCAATATTACAGCGTGCGTATTTTTTTTTTATTTGCTCCATGTGTTCAAACCACTTGTCTACGAAAACATCAACCGGTGAAAGTGACGCACACAAAATTTCTGTGACGTATGCAGATAAATTGTCCCTTTTTATCATTTTTTTCTATATAATTTTTAAACGGTTTGGAACTTATTTTTTATAGTAGATGCATTCAGTAGGCGACCTTCATAGGTACCATCTGGTGCAATCAGAAACGAAATCCGACAAATATTTTTTGAGTTATGCTTGACGAAAGGTTTTTATTAGGCTTTTTATTCAGTAGGAAATGGCGTTAATATCCATCGTAGCTGTATGTGTCGCTGAGTATTACCCTTCGCTTCGCTCAGACAATTATATTATGCTTTAATGCAATACGAAATGCGATTAATAAAAATATACATTCTATATTAATAAACAGAACTAATAATGTAATAAAATTCACCTTGAATTTAATGAATATCACAGTTATGATGAATTATACTCTAACTTTGATACAATAAAAGCAAAGAAAGTAGAAAAAATAATGTTTCAATCAATATGTAATTGTATAAAAATAAAAATCCAATCTTTATATCTGCTTTAAGATTAGTTGTGGCTTCAAAAGTTCCACGTATAGCGGTACACGTTGTTTTACACAATTGGCATTTTGCTTTTAGTTTATTGTCATTATCAGCAATTATTATTTTGAAAGTTTTCTTGTCTAATATAGTGCCTCGTGCATCCTCACAATTAAATTATTCACTTGACACATTTTTAACAGGAGCTCCAGAAGTATTTGTCATCCTTTCACGAGTCTTCGAAAAAACAAACTGCATTATATTTCTACCGTACTTTAAAAATACAATCCGCAGCAAAACGCTAAATGGTCCTTCCGGAAATACTGTGTATCGCACTGTACTTTTTGGTTAAAAACGTTAGAAGTATCAAGAATAGAACATCAGAATTGTAACTATTCAGCAAAAATCAGATAGTAACGCGTTTTGATTTTGTGAAACTTCGATCTGCGGTTTATATAGACTTTTAACGTGAAATATTATTTTGGACATCCTTATAAAAAATCGGGTCAAGACGAATCCGACACCCGAAACAATGAAATCCAACCCGACGCGCGACAAAAAAGTGGATGTCAATCCAGCACAAACCCGCCCCGCCATGGGGAAATATAGAGCCAATCTGAACCGCCGCTCGGGTTCGGTTAAATATCGACAACCTGACCCGATGCAGGACTTTAGTGTGTAGACGCTCCCAAACACTAAGAGAAATTTGTAGAATAATGATATCCTGAAGCACATTTAAAAAAAAAAATACTAAATTCGACAAATTCAGCTATTTAAAGTTTTTTAGCTAATTGTGTTCTTGCTGTAAGAATGACTCCTAAATCTCATTAGATCTGATCTCGTATTTCAATAAATTTCTATGATTCATTCAAAATATGATTTTCAAATGGGTAATAAAAAAACCTTATTTAGCTTTGAAAAATGGTTCAGAATACTGATTACTTCTTGATACACATTGATTAATTTTGCTGACTGTATGTTTACGCAATTGTGGAAAATGATTCGTTTACTTTTTCTGTCTAAACACGAATACATTAAAAGTAGATTAAATACTCAAGAAAAATTATATCAGAAAACTTTTCCGTTCAATTAACCAAATGGCTGGGTAAAATGTATTCCATATAAAATATGCGCTTCCTCAGTGATACAAAATATTTTTGAGAACGAAACAGCATAGAACAAGATTCTATATTTTGAGATCCGATTTATTATAAATGGGTTGCCCCCAATTTATAATTAATAGGACTTCTAAGTTAGTAAACTAAAACCATACTGTTTAATACTTACAAAGTGTTTAGAGTTTGAGTAAAACCTTCACGAAGTGAAAGTATATATATATATATATATATATATATATATACATATATATATATATATATATATATACAGGGTGCATAGGAAAGTCCCTTTAACCTGAAAATACTTGCGAACAGAGAGAGCTACAGCTATGTAAGTGAGGTAATGGTATAGTAAAGCGACTATGCCCGACATAATGTAATCTACAGCAGCGGCCCTTGTGGCAAAATTTGGAAGATAGCCATCGCAAATCGAAAACGAAATGAGATAGAGCAAAATTTCCCATTAGAAAGTTTTAGAGCATCAATTAATTAGTAGGAAACGACATTTGGTTTACACGGATACGATAAATTGTCGGTGGTATACCCAAAAATGCCCCAAAACGATGTACTACATTTTGTGTATACCTTTGAAAGGAATAGCTAGAAGTGTGAATAAATAGGCACAATTTATTGTATAAATACGTACTTACGTCAATACATTTTGATAACATCACACAAAAAAGCAATAAAGACAAACTGTCTCACAGTGATAAAATGTTAATGTTCAGTATATTCAAAAATTTCGCCATTGTTCACGATACACGTTTGTATTCGTGAGAGTAATTCTGCATGCACATTTCTCAGCATGGAAGGTGTCACACTATTACAAGCATCTTCAATACGACGACGTACGTCCAGCAGACTTGTAGGTGGAGTTGCATAAACCTGATCTGTTATGTAACCCCACAGGAAGAAATCCAATGGAGTGAGGTCCGGTGATCGTGGAGGCCATTCAACACTACCACCATACCCGATAATTTTTTATCCAAAACAATCTTTGAGAAAACTTCGCACTGCAGCTGGCTGATGTGCAGCTTCACCGTCATGTTGGAACCACAAATCACGTAATGCGGAATGGGGAATATCATCTACAAAGTCAGGTATGATATTCTGTAGTAGTTGGAGGTACCTCTGTCCGTTTAATGTACCTTCGTAGAACACAGGTCCCAGCAAGCGATCCTTCCAAATACCGCACCATACGTTAATGGACCAGCGCACTTGGTGTCTGGTTGATAGTCCCCACGAGGGATTTTCCAGCGCCCAGTAGTAGGCATTGTGTCGGTTTGGTACTCCAGTACGTTGAAACTGTGCCTCATCCGACGAAAGAATGTTGGACAAAAAATCTGTGTTACCTTCAACATTAATCAACGCCCAGTTGCACCAATCAAATCGACGCTCATTAGCCCGTGGCAACAGTACTTGCTGCATAGTGATACGATAGGGATGTTCATGTTGATATCGCAGTATTTGCCGTACTCGGCCTCGTGTTAAGCCACAAGGCATACTGATATCTCTTGTACTGCTGCGTGGATGGATTAGTGCATATGCCAAAATATTCTCTGGTGCAATACACATACCTGCACTCACTGATCTGCCAGAACGCGGACGACTCCTAGTGCTTCCTGTAAATCTGAGACGTCGCACTACATTTGAGATGGAAACTGCACTTGGATGTGGCCCAGCTGGAAAACGAACGGCATACTCCCGTGCAGCATGCGTCGCATATCGTTGGCATTCGCCGTAAATTAGTACCATCTCGCAATATTCGAAATCAGTGAAATTAGCCATTCTCATACACTTCCAAAATCCTAACTTCAAACTACAAGAAAAGATTATTTTTAATACACTAAGAAATCAGGGTTCGTACGGGTACCGTTATTTTCAAGGCAAAGTATCAGTATTTTCTTATAAAAAATAAATCAAGTTCAAACGCGCAAAATTTAGCCTTATTTCAAGAGAAATTACCTATAACAAAATACTGGTATTGAAGAATTTTCTGGTTTGGCAATTCCAGGACCTGTACGAACCCTGGAAATGTACTTTTTGTAGATCTCATTCATTTAGGATCATTCAGAATTCCAGTCACTTTGTCACTCTCAAAAAAGGACACGTATTTTCAACTCGTCGATAGGCAACGATTAAGATTGTCACAACACAGAAAATAAAAGTTTTAGAATAAAAGCGCTTGCGAATTCGGATAAAAATCGTCGTTTGCCATATATCGTTTGTCAATCGTCATGCTATGAGATTAGGTTATTTGTATTAAGCGAGTGCCAACACCTTCTAACACATTAAAATCGGTTAGCAAGAAAACTTGTCATGTAAGGTGAACAAAACATTTAAATTTCAATACCAGTATTTTAGTTTGGAAATTTTCACATTACCTAATCTCAAATTTTGAGCGATTTAATATAACAAAATTACAATATGGAAAAAACTGGTGTCGAATAATTAAAAGTTGCTCTTCTTTAATGGGTTAAACGAAAATTTTAAATGCATTGGAAATTAAAAAATTACAGACGTTACAGCACCATACAACGTCACAATCTGCGATTGCGCACTGCTAAATTCCGAAATGTGAATATGCAGAGTAGAATCGTCGCGTATCGATTTCGGACATTTTTGGGTATACCGGCGACAATTTATCTTATCCGTGTAAACCAAATGTCGTTTCGTACTAATTAATTGATGCTCTAAAACTTTCTAACTGGAAATTTTGCTCTATCTCTTTTCGTTTTCGATTTGCAATGGCTATCTTCCAAATTTCGCCACCAGGGAGCACTCCTGTCGATTGCATTATGTCGGGCATAGTCGCTTTACTATACCGTTATCTCACTTACATAGCTGTAGCTCTCTCCGTTGGCAAGTATTTTCAGGTTAAAGGGACTTTCCTATGCACCCTGTATATATATATATTTAATTTCAAGATATAATATGGATAAAGTTTCATTTGAACTAATTTTAAAGAATAATTCTGAAGGAGACCCTATTTGAAGTTAATATTTTATTTTGAAATAGTTTTATACTAAAAAGACCGACTTAGAATGCAATACATTTTAATAGAGAAGTAAACTATAGTTTTTATTTACATTTTAAAAGATTCTATAAAATTTTAACTAGTTAACAACATTTCACATTTTTTATTAATCATACAGTATGGTTTTAAATATCCCTTTTCTTATATAACTAGGGGGCTCTGCCCCCTACGAGCTACGCTCGTCAACCCCCGTTCAGACACCGCAGACTCTAACAGCACGCTAATTTGATCGCCTTTAAAAAGATTTCGAAGATTGAATTATAATTTGAATCTGACAATTGTAATCTGACGTAATTTTCACCAAACTTTTCTTTCTCTTTTTAATATTCACGTCAAAATACTTTTGTTAGAAATGAAATATTATGATCATCTTAAAATGTCAAGTAAATGTCTCGCGCAATTTTTAAATTAAAACTGTTTTGCAATATTATTTTTTGTTCATTTTACGTAATAAGTGTAATATGACGTAAATTATACTATTTAGGACTTCTAACGCATGTTACTGAATTTATTATTTTACAATATTCTTTCTCATTTAAAATTCACGTGTAACTATAGTTTTTATGACGTAATTTTCAATGAGTTCCTGCTTTTTATATTTTTTGTTTATAATAGTCACGTGTAAAATAAATTTTTAATTTGAAGCAAACATTACAGTTTGCGCTGTTTATAAAGCTGGCAACAGTTTAAATTAATACAATTTTCTAAAATTTGTAAAAAATATCTCTCGAAATGCTGAAAATTTGAATTTAAAATAGAAATAAAACCTCGAAAAATTATTCAAATTAAAAAACTAACTGCAATCTGCACACCGGGAAATTCTGACGCATAAAATGATCTAAAAATGATTAAATTCCTATGTACAGTTTTTGCTCCTATAAAACTTTTTTAATGGAACGATTTTGTCCAACTTTGGCATTAAATATCTCTTAAAATAATTCTTCGATTTGAAAACTGTCTGCATCAGCGTGTTTATCAAATATTTCTCTATAATACTACCGATTTTCATATTTTTGTATGCAACAGTTTTTTTAATATTAACGAAGAAAGACCTCCGGTCACAAAAAAATCAAAACCGGCGGCGGCGGCGGCGGCGGCGGTGACAGCGGTAGTTACTTTTTTTTAGAATAGAGAGATACAGCCACTTGATATAATATCACAATGAGTAGAAATATAAAAATTCATAAAATTACCATGTACCCTTATGTGACTGTCAGAGATTCACTATGATGTCAGTTTGATTGATTTTGAATTTATTCTATCTATATAGAATAATGTATTGCTATAAAAAGAATTCGACTTCCAGTTTTCACCGGATTGACATGTTTCAGGTGTTAGAAGACCAGAGAAACATGTTTTTACAAAATGTTGTTCGTCTGTGTGGGTTCTCATGTTTGCATCTGTCTGTCCGCGTGTGTGATCGTTTGCTTTTTTGGGTGCGTTGTACCCTTATTGTATCATAGAAAAGTGTATGAAGTTATGCATAGAACTGAACCAAATTTCATATATATGTTTTTTTGGACAAAGCCAGCAGGGCGCACATGAAATTGGGAATATTCCACCTGAACGATGCATTGTAATAACAATTTTTGTGTCGTTTACATTATTTCTTCATTGAAAAGTTCATAAGTTTATTCATGGAATTAAAACATCAGATTGTCAGTGGCTAACAGATCACAGTTGAATTTGGAGATATTCCACCGGGAATGTGAGCTGTAATAGCAATTTTTGAGCCGTTTTCATGATTGTATCATTGTAAAGTGTACAAAGTTATGCATGCAATTAAACATAACTTCATACATATGATTTTGGCTATGAGCGTCAGGACCCAGTTAAAAATGGGTATAATCCCATGGAAGTAGGTGCTATTATAGTGATTTTTGTGAATTTTCTCGATTTGTTGTAGTTTTGTTATTCATCAGCTGCTCATGAAGCGATTGGCACTTCGCATCCAGCTAACCCGGCGAATCGCAAGGAGTTCACATGCAACAGAATAACGAAAAATTTATATTTTATAAGTTACGTGACTGATATTAACTAGTTTTTAGTTCGCTTAATAAAATTAAGTAGAAATTTAAGATGGATGTCAAGGTTGGTGTAGTTTTAGTTTGCACTCGTGATCACTGGTGTAAGATTCAAGTATTAATGTAAAATAACTTTTGGAGATAGCATGTATAAGAAAGAAGAGATTTTTTTGCGATTGGCAGATCCCACTAGTTAAGTTACATGCACTGCACATTGGCACACAATGCAAAATACTGCCTACATACTTATATCACTGTCAATCATTTTGCACGTCGACTAACCATTAAAAGATAGTGCTAGTAACTATTATTAATAAAGCAAATAAGGTAACTGAATGGAGCTAACTTGCATTTTGAACTATGATGATATATGATGACTGAATGAACATGAAGATATTTCTGAAGACCTTATAAATGGATAAGAAGTTATTTTTTTCATCTAGAAAATAATTTAATAATACGAATATAAAAATACTAAACGAAATTTTGCAACACAATGTTTGGGAAAATATTTTATATGAGTTTCCACAATTTACAAAACTATCCTTGATGCAATTTGTTTTGGATAGACTATAATTTGTCTTAGAAGAAATTTACCAAGTTGAATCAGGAAAGTTTCTGGGTAATACTGAAACTTTGAACCAAATATTTTAAAGATTTGTTTTTACTTTTTAAGATCCGATACTGTGATATAAGATATGGTCTTGTATAAAAGAATTTTAAAGGAAATGTAAAACAAATTTCCAGGTGATTTATATTTTTAGGAAGGCATTAGTCTTATTTATTTTCAATTGAAATGTTTAGATTCTTTATGCTTTTACACTTTGTATAGCTATATGGACATGCATTCATTCAAATTAATGAGGAGGTTAAGAGATGGTAATTGCAATTTTCAGAATTCAATTTAATCTTATAGCATATCTAATGAATGAATACATTAAATGTCTAAATTTTGGTCAAAGAATTTCGTATGAAACTTGAAGTTAAATATTTAATTTAATAAAATGTTTGGTAAATTTATATGCAGTGTTATATTATTATTTTCGTTAGTGAGCGACAAATGAGTATGAGGTGTTAAATATATTATCCATGTTTATTTTTAGCCCCGGTACGGTAAGCTATTTCTTTCTCCCAGCTTATTTTGTGTCCAAAAAATAACGTTAGCTTACAGATGCTAGCAATAAACAAAGTAGATGTATCGTTGTACAATTAAATGCTCTATAGCATTTTTTAAAATTTCTAAACATCGCACATTATCAGTTTTTATACCATCGTATTGGAAAAAAAGTACTTTTTAATGCAATTTGTTTGAAAACTGCATCTCTATTTGTTTTTGAAATGTTATTTTTTTTGTAGTTTTTAGCGACATTTGTTTCATTTTGGCAACTCAAGTACGCCATTTCTGTAGAAAGTAAAGAAAAAATTGCTGAAAAATAGCAATTATATCTTTTTGTTGCCATTCTCTCATAAAATGAAAAAAAAAATTAATCAGAAAAATTAAATAAAAAAATAATTAAAATATGTGCAACTTTGAGAAAAATATAAATGAAGGATTTATGATAAAACAGGGAGCTATTATAAACTATATTTAATTTTATGTTTCTATATTAATGCAAATGACGTCATTTTACATAAATTAAAAGCGTGTGCTTTAAGTCTTAAAACTGAAATATGTTTTGCAGTAGAGTCCCGGTTATCCGAGACACGCTTATCCGAGTTATTTTCTTATGATGGACTGGTGGCTAATATTATTATGAAACAGCCATTATAAATGAAGCGTTAGGTGAAGATGAAAGAGCTGCCGTAAAAAGTTTGAACTCTGATTTTCTGGTCAGAAAGGAAAAAAAATGGCCATAATTTTTTTTAACGCTTCATTTATAATGTCTGTTTCATAATAATAGAAGCCACCAGTCCACCAGAAGAAAATAAAGTAATGGAAATCCCGGGGAGACACTAAATTCTGAAAAACCAGAATTCCTGTTCTCTAGTTTTATTATTATTATCCTCTCATCTTTTATTCTCGTGATACCTTTATACATCATATAACATGAATTAGAAAAGGTATGTTTTGATTATTTTTATGGAAGATCGTAAAAAGCTTTACCGATAAATAAATTATTTGTGGTTTATGGTTAATTGACTTCTTAATGTACATTTTAAGTTCATAGGTTCATAATTGACGTCCACACTATATTCCGAAATCTGGGTTGTTAAAATAACATCCTTTTTGAACGCTTTAATTAACATTGTGGCGTTTTCCGCGACAGAACAGTTTACCAGATTTATAGAAGCAAAATGTTTCAAGCCGTAAAAAAATTAAAAAAGTCGATTTAAAGTTCGTAGTTGAAAAACTTGAAGAAATAATTCCGCAAGATTACACGATCGGAACATTAAAGGAAATTATTTTGAATAGTGAAGAAAACAAGATCCTGATTTTGTACAAGAAATTTTATCGAATGCTGTTCGCTGAGAGAACGGAAAAAAGAAAATGAAGCTAAGAAATTAGAAAAGGAGAAATCGGATCAAGAATTAAAAAAGCCATAATTAAAGGATAAGTCAGATCTAGAGTTAAGAAAGCTGGAATTAAATCATCAATTAGAGTAAGAGAAAATTCAGTCACAGGGACAATTGCAAGGTGGGTATATTTCAAATGATTATGAAACTAATAATTCTAAAAGAAAATTTACGTTGCCCAAGTTGGAATTTCGCCAATTTGATGGCGATTTAAAAGGATTGTTACCATTTTGGAGTCAGTTTGATCAGATTCAGAATGATCAAGATATTGCGCTAGAAAATAAATTCCAGTATTTGATCCAAGCAACTGTCACTGGATCTAGAGCGCGAGAAGTTGTTGATAGTTTTTCGCTAACTGACGCTAACTATGCCAAAACTATAGAGAGTTTTAAGGCTAGTTTTGGTAGGGAAGATGTTTTGGTTGAAGTATATGTGCAAGAACTATTAAAATTAATTATATCTGTACAATCAAAAGAAAAATTTTCTATTACATCATTATATGATAAACTTGAGTCGTATTTACGAGCTCTTGAGACGTTAGGAGTCACAACGGATAAATGTGCTTCAATATTATATCCAATGGTAGAATCTTGTTTTACTACTGAATTTTTGAAAGCATGTAATCGATCCCATATAATTCTGTTAGTTCTGATGCCTCGATGATTTAATGGCGTTTCTCAAATCTGAAGTTGAAGGAGATCAAAGAATTAATTTGGCCGTGACAGGTATTGGTTTGTCAAGAAAAGATGACGCGAGCTTTAAAAAAAACAAAAGTTACAACGATGTTACTAAACATTTAACAATTGCTGCTACTCTATTAACAACTTCTTCAAAACCAGATTTAAGGGGGAAATTGCGTTTTTTGCAAAGGAAGACATCTCAGTAAAGAATGCTTTTTGGCACAGAAGATGGGTTATAATGAAAATCAGATTATATTGAAGGACAAAATATGTTGTTTTTCATGTTTGGCAACAGGTCACACAATGAAGCAATGTAGAGCTATCTTGAAGTGTTTTTTATGGGACAAAAGACAGGCGTCTGTGATGTGTCAAACACTCGATAAGAATACGATCAATGAAAAGAAAGAGGAAGACGCAGAAATGTCGTCTGGAAAAAATAAATATGGTCAATTTCAATAGCAATCCTAAAGTGTTTCTTCAGACGCTCAAGGCAAAAATATTTTCCGAAAACAAAAATAAATATGTTAGACTAATTTTGGACTCAGGTTCTCAGCGATCGTATATTTTAAAACATTTAGCCGAAGAAATGAAGTATTTACCTTTTCGAGAAGAAAAAGTTTCTCATTCCCTTTTTAACGGAGTCATAACAAAGGATTGTAATCATCATTTCTACAAGGTAAGATTAAGCGATTTGAAAGAAAATTTTAAAGTTTTGGATCAAAACATTATATGTGAAAATGTTATGCCTGTAGGAAAAGGATCCAGGTTTGAAGAATTAACGGAAAAAGGCATCACTTTGACGGATGTTGGTAAAAATTCTGAATCTATTGAAATATTGATTGGAACGGATGTACTGGGAAAATTACTGACAGGTCGAAGAGAAATAGTCTCGCCGAGATTAGTAGCACTGGAAAATTTTTTTAGGTTGGACCTTAATGGGAAAAGTGCCTCAAGGTAATGCGTTCGAAGAAAATTTAGCTCTTTCAGTTACGTCTATGTTTGTAAAGGAAGCAGCGATTGCTGATTTATGGAAATTGGATTTGCTTGGAATTCATGATCCGCTTGAAAAACAATCAAAATTTGAGATTTATCGTCAATTAAAGAGCATTTTTTACATACAGTAAAATTGAATGAAGATAATCGTTATGAAGTTTCTTTGTCATGGTAAGAAGATACAGAACCTTTACCTGGTAATTTGAGTTTAGTCAAGAAAAGATTAACTAATGTTACGAACTAGTTGCTTTCCGATAACCTTTATCAAAAGTATGAAAAAGTCCTTTTAGGGTGGCTTGATGATAAAATTATGGAGGAAATTCCACAGTCTGAAATGAATCTTTATGAAAATTTTTTACCTCATCGACCAGTGATAAAAGAAAACAGTACAACTCCCATTCGTCCAGTGTTTGACGCATCAGCTAGAATGCAGAACCATCCATCTTTGAATCAATTTTTGCATTGTGTACCAAATCTTATTGAATTAATTCTTGGCATTTTCTTACTATCTAGAAAAAATAAATTAGGTGTTGTAAATGATATCAAGAATGCATTTTTACAAATAGATCTTCGTAAAGGAGATCGGGACTATTTGCATTTCTTGTGGTGAAGTGATCCAGAAGAAAGAAATATTAGAATGTTTCGACATACTAGAGTTGTGTTTGGAGTCAAAATTTCTCCTTTTCTTCTCGGTTCCGTCATAAAATATCCAATTAAAAACGATGAAGAATGCGACCCCAATCTTAAACTGCAATTGCTGAGAAGCTTTTATGTTGACGATGTCGTTGCTAGTGTCCACCCACAGGAAGAATTGGAAAGGTTTATAACTTATTCTAAATCTCTTATGGCTAAAGGTGGATTTGATTTGAGAGGATGGGAACAGACAAAAGGAAGAAACAATATCGAAAATAGCGAAGATACTGCTGTACTGGGATTACAATGAAACATATTTCTAAACGTTTTAAAAGTTAACATAAGCTGGACGAAAGATATTAATATAGAAAAATAACAAAACAAATCACGCTATCAGTTGCACATAAAGTTTTTGATCCAATTGGTTTTACTGCTCCAGTTATGATATGACCCAAAATGATGTTACAGAAAGCATGGAAAGAAGGAATCACCTGAGATGAAGAAGTTACTAGTGATATAAAAAATGAATTTATTGAATGGTTTCGTGAATTATATATTTTAGAAGAAATTCAGCCTTCTAGATATATTCAGTTCACCCCAGATATTTTAAAAACTTATAGTCTTCATACATTTTGTGATGAAAATCAGTATGCGTATGCTGCGAAATCCCGCATAGGTCCTTTAAAATGTGGAACTATACCTAGAATGGAACTTTTAGCTGCTTTGATTGGTGCTAGATTGGCTAAATCAGTGACTGACGCTATGGGCTGGGAAGATATGAAAAGGTATTTTTAGAGCGATTCCACAACAGTGCTTGCATGGATATCCAGGAAAGAAAACTGCTCTGTTTTTGTTAGAAACAGAGTTCAAGAAAACAAAATTGAGTGATCTTGTTTTATGAAAACATATACCTGGTAAAATGAATCCAGCAGATCTGCCATCTAGAGCGTGTAAAGCAAGACAGCTGGTATCTCTCAAATAGTGGGAGGTTCATCTTGGCTTAGAGATGCTAAATAATATTATAAGAGTATGGATTTTAAGTGCCAAGACATAAGCCAAGAAGAAATCGAAAAGGGAAAATTGAAGTCTAGAAAATTACTCGTAAATGTTGATGAAAGCCCAGGGAAAATCTGGTACTACAGGTTTTTTTTCCAGTTATAAGAATATCGGTTGGATAGTACTTCGTTTCAGATATAATTCTTCTAATCCAAAGAAACAGATCAAAGTGAATTGACAAGTCTTGAATTTAAGAGTACAGAAAGAAGATAATTTGGATGATACAAAAGGAATGTTTTTCCCATAAAAGTGGGGGGAGATTGAAAACTCTGGAGACGTTTCAGGATGAACAAGACATAATACGTGTAAAGACTAAAATTACGTATAGACAAGACATTATGGATTTCCTCACACCTATGGTTGTTCCTTCAAACTATGAAGTTCTCAAACCATTAATTTTACATTACCACCGTAAAAATTGAATGCAGGTCCTCAGATTCCTCTAAATGTGCTTAGAGAAAAATATTGGACTTTGAATGTAAGATGAACTGCGAGCTCTGTTCTATCAAAATGCACCATTTGTAAAAGATTTAATTAGAAGAATTTAGAATCTTCGCCAGTTTCTCTGCCAGAAAATCGAGTGAAAGATGCAGCAGTATTTCAGATAATTGGCATTGATCTGGCTAGCCCTCTGTTGCTTAAAAATAAACAGAAGTGTTGCCATATTTACAGGGTTATCTTATTTACATGTGCCATCTACAGAGCTGTGCATTTAGAGCTTGTGACTTCAGCTTCTACAGAGTCATGTTTAATGGCTTTGCGAAGATTTGTATCTCGTAGAGGAAGATAATTCTGTTATATATATTGCGACAACGGTTCTAAGTTTGTTGGTGCATCCAATTTTTTAAAAAGGTTGAACTGGAATCGCATACAGAGGTATGGAGCAATAAATTCTATCAAATGGAAATTCAACCCTCCTACTGCTGCTTAGTGAGGCGGATGGTGGGAGAGGCTCATCACATTGATGAAAGATCTATTAAAAAGTGTCTTAGGACAAGCCTTTTTCAACTATGAAGAGATGATAACTGTATTAGCTGACTGCGAAACCATTATAAATTCGCGACCACTAACTTACATGTCTGAGAAGGAGTCCATCAAACCCATATCACCGGACATGTTTCTGAAAGACATTCATGAATGCGCTTTACCAGATGTTGATGCGGCTGAGGAAAGTTCTCTCACAAGAAGACTAAAATATAGGCAAGAATTGCAAAAAGGTCTCAGAAATCGATTTAGATCAGAATATCTGGGTCTCCTTATCCAACGACCAAATGGGAGACGAATGCAGCGTTCAACTGCTGTAAGAGATATAGTCTTGGTAGGAGCAGATAACAAAAAAAAGGATATTAGCCATTAGGACGAGTTACAGTTCTCATTCGGGGAAAAGATGGAAAAGTTCGTCTTCTGAAGTTACAAACGTCTCATTCGCAAATGATTCGACCTATTCAAAGAATCTACCCTCTTGAAGTATCATCAGTGGATTGTACCGAAATTATTTTTCCTAAACCAACTTTGAATGAAAATCAGGTTGAGCCTCCAAAAGACGAATCACAAATTAAAAAGACGAGATCTGGTAGAATTATAAAGGTTCCAGAAAGACTCGATTTATGATGTTTATGTAAATGTTGTATTCATTTAATGTGAAGTTTTGATTATAATATATAATCAAAAAGTGGGAGGATGTTCAACCTATTTTCCATGTTTTTTTTTAATTATTATTATCCTCTCATCTTTTATTCTCATGATACCTTTATATGTCATATAACGTGAATTAGAAATTATATGTTTTGTATATTTTTTATGGAAGAAGATAAAAAGCTTTACCGATAAATAAATTATTTGTATTTTAAGAGATTAATTGTCTTCTTTATATACATTTTAAATTCATAAGTTCATAATTGGCGTCCGCGCTATATTCCGAATGCTGGGTTGTTAAAATAATATTCTTTTTGAACGCTTTAATTAACATTGGGCACAGAAATATTATTCTACATATTACCCTAATATAAAAGAAAAATGTTTGATGAGTTCTAGAAATGACAAAATATTCTTTATAAAAGGAAGTCAATATGCAATAGTATCTTCATAAAGATCTTCATAAAATTTAATCTATAAAAAAAAAATAGGTTCAATCTTAAATACGTTAAAAGATAAAACTGTTAACATATAATTTATAAATTATGGTATATATTTAAATATTAAAAATATTAATATTTTACTGAGAAGTATTATTAGAAACTCGAGTAAATTAAAAGAATATAGATCAACAAAAAATTGTAAATTATGAAAATGATGGATTGCCAGAAAAAAACGTCTACAAGAGATAGTCTGATTGTATGTCGAGTATTCCAATATTTACTTGTTACACATGAATCTGTGTTATCCGCAGATATTCTAAACGCTTTAAAACTTTTAGTGAACATTCTGCAAATCAGTTTGTTGAGCGTGTACACTGTATGCCTTTGAACCAATTTTATCCCTAATTTTCTTTGAACCTGTAGAGAAATAGAAAATAGGATAACTTGTCACACATTGCCCTAAAGTACAATGCATTCTTCCTTCTTCAACGTATGTAATTCTTTCTTCGTAGAGAAATGACTTTTAAAATTCATATATTTGTCAAAAAAAAACTCCATGTGTCTGAACCGTCTTGTTTACACTTTTCATCAGAATCGCAAATTTGAGCAGATGCTAATTTTATAATAAAAGCATAAAAATATGACTCAGATGATTCAACATATACCCTCTTATGGATTATTTATATAACTGAAGAAGATGCAACTAATTTTGAACTTCTGGTCTGAGCAATATATTTTTAGTGGAATGTGGCGTTACAATATATTAAGTATTTAATCCCCAAATGGACACAAATAACGATGAATCTTATAAAGTTATTTCATCTGTATCAGTTGATCAAGAAATATCAATCAGGTCTGACAGATAAATAAGGAAGTGATGTATTTATTTATCTATTCTCCGCTCAGTGTTTCAAGGACATCATAATCATCAATAATGACTTATAAAAACTTGTGTAAATTCTTCAATTAATGTCTTTAATTACAGATAATAATCATAAATCTCCTTAAATTTATTTTTCCATGTGTAAATTATGTATGTCAGTAGTTGTTGTTGTCTTCAATATTGTTGCTGAATGATCGAATTCATCGTTGATCAGGACACCCTTCAAAGGTCATATACCAGGCAATTTTTACTTACCTATATTATATTGTTATTGTGATTATACAAAAATAATTTGAGATTAAATCGTTCCCAAGCCTTTAGTAAAAGTTTTGCTAATATGTGGGTATATACAGTAATTGTCTAAATCCGAATTAAGAGTGTTCGTCAGTGAAATGTGAAATTCCCTTCACTAATGTTATGACTTTTGGCGGGGAATATGCATTAGTATTTTTAAAATATCGTTACAGGAAATTAATATTTTTAACTTTTTTATGTGTACTCTTCATTAAGATGTTCTTTTTTATGCTGAAAATATTTCTAAGATCTATGCTAAATTTCATATTTTATGTGTTAAAAGCTGGTGAGCTGTGAGCAAGATTTTAATACTTTAAATAAATTAAATAAATATTTTAGAAATATTTTAACAATTGAATAAAATATACATCTGTTAAGTAGACTACGCAGAAAAAAGAGCATAAAATATTAAGTTTCTGCCGAGATATTTAAAAAATAAGAATGCATTACAACCAAATACGTTTAACTTCAGCGAGGGGAATTCGAGTTCTTATTGATCAGTACGCTTGAGCTTTGAACCCGATAAAAAATCTAACATATCAATAAAAGTAAAAACGTACACGTCTTCGACGTGCAGTGTTTTATTTTATTTTTATTTTGTCATTTTTTGAAATTGTTTTCAAGCAAATACCAGCGCCACCCAAGCATTTCCAAGCATGCTTACACGATCTAGTTATAAAAATATTTATCACCATCAATACAGAATCAGGACATGTTTTTAACATATTCTATCTACCTTTGAATCTACAAATTCTTTACATATATTTGTATTAATTCAAAATATGCATTGGAGTTATAGAAAATTACTTTGCCCATAAGCATCGCAGCTTCAATGAGTGGAACTAGATATTATTTAAGATGATAAAAATATTTCTGTCCTCAAATTATGGCTGAACAAATTTCAGATATGTTGGATGCATTGCTGTATGCTTGACCTTTGTAATTTTAAAGTTTCACGTAAATTCTTAATAATTCAAAGCTACTTCAAAAACGTTTCAGTACATTACTAATAAAATAATAAAAATATCTCTGTCCTCAGATTATGGCTGAACAAATTCCAGATATGTTGGCTGCATTGTCGTAAGATTGGTCAAAGACGATCCAGATTATTGCCGAGTTTCCTATCACGTGAATCTAAATAAATCAAAACTGTTCAAGAAACAATTCACTGATATCACTTGATTTTTTTTTTATAAATCAACAAAACAAAATTAATTGAGCGTGATACATTTTAACTGAGAGCTTAGTAAATAATTCATGATTATATTTAATTAGCCAATATGCCACTGATTACAGTATACGTGAAATTGTTTTGCAGAATAAAAATCAGCATGCATTTTTTTCTCACTATCTTCTCCATGTGACGTACTAAATATTCATGATTTTCTGGTAACAAGCAGAAATTTTTTTCAAGGATAACCAGTAATTGCAATATAGTCAGCTAGAAAATAATCATATTTTGAATTTGAAATTATTTCCGATCCCTTTATGCTACGAGATTCAACTCCGCAAAATATAAAAATATCATAAGCTACAGAATCATAACTACAGAAGCTGAACCTATCATAACTACAGAAAAAAGTAATGAATTAAAAAAAATAAGCATTTTTAATTTTTCTAGGTATGTTTTTGTTTTCTTCAAAATTTTCTTATTTCAAAATGTTGTCACCCTGTGCAACTACAGCTGTTGCATATGCCTAAAAACGGTCTTAACTGTTGTAATGTTTAATAATATTAATATTATCTTCAATTATGACATAGATAATGTAAATTTCAAAACTAAGAAATAACGGACAATTAAAAATAGGTACGATAAACGTATTTCCAATCTTAGATTAAACTGCTTCTAAACTTATTAAACTATAACGGAAAAATTCTCCCTCTAAATAATATGGAAAATTTTATTATGTATAAGATCAAGCTATTGGATAAATAATCATGTAGTATAAAGATGTTTAAAAATGCCGCATCTTCAAAATAAGAATATAGTTATTTATCCATTTTCATTCTAAGATGAATGAGTAACGTAAAGAAAACAATTTTTATTTAAATCTCATTGTTCTTCAAATAGTGAAATAAGTACACATATCCTTGCTTATTAATTACCATACTATGTGAATAAATGCTTTATAAAATATCATTGTATTTTTAATATCCAAAGGCAATGAAAAAGTAATTAAGTAATTTAAATGACTAGAAAGTTTGCTTTATTTCATGAAATAGAATTTGAAACACAATTTATGGAACTCAGTTATACCTAATATAAATTTTTTTTTTAAGTAAGTGTATTTTAAAAATACTATAGTTTTATTCTAAGGACGAAAATTTAATTTACGTAATTAGCGTAAATGCACGGAATTGTTAAAAATGATGAAAAATCAACTGATGGAATTTTTATTTAATTTTTAAAATCAAATTTTGATTAAAAGTTAGAGTTGAAAAAAAATTTGATGTATTTCCAATTGGAAATAAATAATATTCAGATAATTTATAGATAGGTTGATTGATCAAAATTACCTCTAACAATCAAATCGTCTACTAATCTTGGATGCAAATTAAATATGATTATTATATTAATGATGTGTATTATCACATTGCTACAAAGCGTAAACCAACTTAGTGAAAAATGTCCAAGCCGGGAATCCCCGGCTTGGACATTTTTCACTAAGTTGGTTTACGCTTTGTAGCAATGTGATAATGCACATCAATAATATTCAATAATTTCAAGCGTAATTTCACTGCTGAAATGTAGTTGAAAAATTAATTAAAATTGTATGATTATTATTTTAATGTATGTACAATATTCATTTTATAAGAAAATAAGAATACGTACCGAAATAGAAAATATTGATTAAAAATTCTTCGAGAAAGTGAGAACAAATTTTGAGAATTTTCAAGTGCTAATAAAAATTAAAGATTCCACTTAGTATAAAAAAAACTCTTATCCTAGGTTTGAGTAGTTAAAAATGCTGATGAATGTAGTTATATTCTTTTACAAAAGGTATTGAGTAGTTATAAGAATTGTTAAATAAAAAGTTCTGCATATAAAATAAGAAGAATATGCAGGTAATCGAGAACCAAAAAATAGGCTTAAAGAGAAAAAGATTCCCCCTTTTTAAAGTTTTCATTCATCCCATCCTTCTTTTCTTTTATTCTTTTCTTTGTATTTCTTCTTATTTATTTGTTGATATTTTATTACAATGTGCAATAAATAGAACTAAAAAAATGCAGAGCTTATCAGGATTACAAATTATTCTTTATATTAAAATATGTTTTGCTTCAGTTTTTTAAAATCATTTTTAGTTCTGAAATATAGAGAAAATCTCATAAAATTTTACACATGATTCTAATTAAATGTCAATTAACGGAAAAAGAAATAAGAGCTTTATTTCTTCATACGTTCAACATTATTAATTAGGATATCCCATTCTAAGAATTTTACAAGACTTTTGTCTGGTACCGCTGCTTTAAAAACCGTCATTCCAGATTTTACAAGCACAGTAAGACCATCGAAATATTAATAGACTAGAATAGAATAAAAATATTATTCTAAAAATAATCGAAATTTTGGACAGCAGCATACTTTCAGAATCAAGAACTCGTGTTTCTAATGTGTTCTATCTCCCTGTGAATCTAAAAAAAATCTGCAAATTTGTATTAATGCAAATCAAGTATTGAAGGTATAGAGAATTATTTTGCCAATTAGTATCCTAGCTTCAATGAGTGGAACTAAATATTTATTTATTGTAATAAAAAGGTGTGTATTCGAATTATGGGTGAACATATGAGGGATTCTCACATAATTTTGATTTTTAAGCCGCTGAATAATAATTTTTATTTTAGTACATATTCTTGTTCCCCCCCCCCCTTATATTGGAAAACATTATATTATATGACTGTATGACAATATTAACGATAATGGTAACACTAAGTGATAGCCACAATGTTCATTGATTTTTAGCAAGAGTTATTTACATTGGATTAAATGACAATAATAAGAAAACTAATTTACTACAAAAACTGTGGCAATAAACCTTGGACTAAAAATAAAGCCACAATGCTTGAAAATGATACTTAAGGCTGATTTAAATTCTGCAGTAAATTTCACGTCAAATAATTACAGCCATTTTTTTTCTCTAGCACTCTTCTGCATTTGAAAAAAACTGAAAATAATTCTGAGACTGTACCTGGAGTGTTTTTCTGTATAGTTTGACAACAGGGACGGTAAAGAATCTAAAATCCAGGGACATTGTTCAATATATAATAACAACCGTAAAAATATGTGCAGATTAATTTTTTACTACATATTTATATAACACAATAGTTACAGTTAAAAAAATATATATCGAATAATTTTTATTGAAATAATTTTATAAAGACAGCTCCAAATTTAAAAATCAGCATCAAGACAAGGGTTGGTAAGGCATTTCATGGAATATTTGGACTCCTGCATCGTCCAAAAGTTATTAATTTGGTTAATATTATTCTACAGTCATGCAATGTAATGTTTTCCAATATAAGAAAAAAAAAGAAGAATATGTACTAAAATAAAAATTCTTATTCAGGGACTAAAAAGTCAAAATTATGTGAGAATACTTCATATTCGATTGGATAGTTTGGCCGTTTTATGGAATGTTTCCTCTAGCCATTTCCAGGGTATTTAATAATGAACATTGTCAGAAGATAATTTAAAGTTATTATTTTCCTGTTGTTTTTAACCTTTAAACGCCTGGTGTTGCTTTTCGGCAACATACCCAAATTAGGCTCTAAAATACTATTGGAATAATATTGAAGCTATAATGCCTAATGTTGCCAATAAAATACATTCTGAAAATATTAATAAATCGATTTTCAACATGTAGATGGCAACACTTGGCTGTTTAAGAATAAAGATTCATTTATTTTTTTCAATTGTTGCTACTTGTTCTTTTTGTTTTGTTTGGGAGCTTGCGAAATACCCTATTTTACACTGCAGTGAGCAAGTGAAATTTATTTCTTATTATAGTTCCTAAAATTCTTTTGTGTTTAATATTATAGAATTTTATCAAGGGAAATTATTTTTTCAATTAAAAACCAGTATTGCCGATTAGTAACAAACTGTTTTTTAGCCGTAAACTATACTTAAAATAAAATATGATTTTTTAAGTATTTTTCAAATGATTTATTTAAATAATGAAAGCCGAAAAACATTATTACAATGATTTTTGAAAAATCAGGCATTTAGGGGATAAAATTTTAATTTTAATCCGATCTATACATTCAATTTAAACTTTTGTAATGCATACATTATTCTTTTTGTAAAGAAATTTTCTTAATATGGATCTAAGTACCCTTTTAAAAACATTCTTTTTTCCATTGAAAGGACAGCATTATTCCTTCACCGTTAAAGGCTGGACTTCACATGAGGGTGATTCGTCTTCATTCGTCTGGAAAATTAAGCCTAAGAAGTAGGACGATTTCATTTCAAAGACGAACAGGATAATAAATGAGTGCGAATACCCTGCAAACTGAATATGCTGTCGAATATTTTCCCTATAAATACTTGAAATAATAAGACAGATGGTAGAGGTATACGTTCCTGTATTTTATGTGTTTAAGGGGGCACAGAACCTTTAAACTTTCACAATTCTTAACGCTAAGCGAAAAACTCCATTGAAAAATTTGCACTATTTATTGAATCATAATCATTTATAGACGGTGAGTATAATTGAATGTCCGTAGATATTGAACCTTTAAAAAGCGTTTCCTCAGATTAGTAAATTTGGAGTTTGCGCGTCTGTTACTTTTAAACTATCTAAACTACAGCTACCAAATATGCATTTCTTTATAGTCTACACGCAAGAACAAAAAATATTTACTTGTATTTTTGCATTTGAAAAACTTGGAAAAATATTTTGAATTTTTTGAACTTTTTTTTTATTTTGTGCTAAAATTTAATTTTAAACAAAATGTTTTGCATATATTTTGGATTTTGTTTTTAAGTTAGAAGTAGGTGAGTTATGATTCTATTTTGTTCAAAAATTTTTTTAATATGCATAATTTATAGATTTATCATGCGCGCAGCACTTAATTACAGGTTAGTGAGATTAATTTTTAAATTTAAAATTTAAATGTTAAATTTTAACATACAATTTTTTTTTCTGGATAATGCAGTTAAGGATATACACTTTAGACAAAAAGGAAAGAAAATATCTTTATTCCATATTGTTTGTGTTTTGGTACTTTGAAGAAGCCGATGTTTTTGATTGTTTTGACAAACTCAAAGGTTCTGTGCCACCTTAAATCTTTTACTATATAATTTATATCAAACGAAATAAATTTACTTAAGAACAAAGAATTTTTACCGGAATGTTTTAGAAATGCTTATTCAGAAATTTTTTAAACTTAATAAATAAATATTACTTAAAGTAAAAAGGTAAATTATTTAGTTTAACTGCATATATAATATTTTGCCCATTCTTAACACGTTGTAATATTCCTAATTGAGATGTTGTGGGGCTTAAAGAAAAACGTAAAAAACTACAATTTCAATGGTTTAGAAAAGAATTTTTGGTGACGTTTGCACACATTTTAATGGATCATTTGTATATCGTTACTCCGTTTAATGTTCAGAAATACATACTACTTAAATATTATGGTTAAAAATCAAGAAATAAAGTTAAAACAAATAATATCATAAGGCCAAACGCGATTTTTCAGCTTGATTCAACATGAAATAAATAATGTGAACATTAAAAATGTCCACAATCTTACTTAAAAGGCGACTAATGTAATGAAAAAGATGTTACAAGTTTAAGATATACATTTTATTTAAAACGTCTTAGTCCTTTCAAGCCTTCCAGGCTCATCATGATCTTAATAACTAAATGTTGTTTATTTATACAAATACGTCATTTTGTTTTGAAAATGAGAGAGCCAATAATTACTAGAGTTGAAAGTAGAAGTAGCAGTACCAATTACTTGGATTGAATTTAATTAGAGGAGATATGTAGTATTATTATTAATTGCACTTCCATTTATGATAAAGTAATATAATAAGTTATAAAATTAAAGAATATAATACCATAAAAGAAATTTTAAATTAAATTAAATGTATATTTTAAGCCTGTAATATATTTTTCATTACATTAGTCGCCTTTTA
This sequence comes from Maratus speciosus, assembly GCA_963932465.1. Taxonomy (NCBI): domain Eukaryota; kingdom Metazoa; phylum Arthropoda; class Arachnida; order Araneae; family Salticidae; genus Maratus; species Maratus speciosus. Next base: position 67,031,035 of record OZ010789.1, read on the forward strand.
AGTAAGATTGTGTTACCTTTTTAATGTTCACATTATTTATTTTAAAATTAAAAGAGTAGAATATATTTTGAGCAGAAAAAAATAGTTTTTATTTTATGCATGAATTTATTTTGAAAAGGAATTAAATTATTCTCGAATTCATTCTGAAAAAGTGGCCATATGTTCTTACGCAGTTGGCAAGAAAAGACTTTTGTATTTAAGCTATCACTACATTATCAGCATAACTGTTAAAGTTTGAATAGAAAAGTCAAAGCGCTCTGCATTCTTGGCTATAATAGCAGATTTCATTATTAACAGAATATATAAACCTGGAAAAGGGAATCTGTCCGTCCAAAATAAATTTCAACTTTTACATGAATAATTATAAAGAGTTATGCATATGTCTATACATTTCTACCAATTACCTATCAAAAACGTGTTATGATATTTATATTATAAAGCAATAGGCCCTAAAAGTTCGGACCAATTGATTTTTAAAACTACCCGGTCGATGTTTTTGCAAATTGTATCATTCGATGGAGAATTTTCCGGTGGTGGTTTATGAGCATAATATACAGGTATAACCATTTTTGATAAACAATTTCATGTTTTATTGATATTTTCGACAAAAGGGTTGCAACAACTAATTTTTTGGCATTAGTTATCGTTAATAGAAGGAACAGAATGTCTATATCCGTTAGACTATATATAAACATCTCGGTAAAATTATCTGTTACTTAAATTTAAAATAACGAAAGAAAGAGCAAAAATCAATTTAATGAGAAATAGTATTAGCAAATGAAAATATTTAATTTAAACATGAAAGGAGTATTCGTAATTGATAAAAAAATAATTAAGAAAGTTTTAAATTGATACAGTATTTGACGATTTATCTTTGCGCGCCAGGTTTTAAAAAATGCATCTCAAAAATTGCATTAGATAAAATTTGAATAACTTTGATTTTCTTTTTTTTTTAAAATAATTTTCTTTTGATTTTTATCTATTCTCCCATTATGTTTCTTACAGGAAAAATGAACAGATTTATTTTTAAAATGACCCTAACTGTGAATTGTACTTTTTTTTGCTTGATTGGGAGTTTGAATTTACTTTTATCACCTAACAATGCGATTTGAAGCCAAAAAGGCATATGCCGGAGCGATTTTGGCAATAATTATGTTTTTTTTAAGTGTACGAGATCATTTTTAGGATAATTTTTACATTTAAATGTAAATATATAAATAACAGTTAATAGCCTAAAAATGTAGCAAAATGATTAAATTTTAGTGTAAATGTCTTCCACATACACACATATTGTAAAATAATTTAATTGCAAATATTTAAAAAAAATCCCCTATACTTTAGTAGGGAAACATGCCGTATAAATACCGATTATTGTTTTCCACAAACATGGGAGTTTTTTGTGAAATATGATATATTCAAATCTAAAGTGTACAGTCATGGATAAAAAAGCAAACGCCCCCTACTAACTGCTCAACAAATTATCGTAGAAGAAAGTTACTGATACCGAACAATTGGAAATAATGTCTACTTTTAAATTATGTGTATAAAATTTGCTAAGAAGGTCATCTACATATTAAAACGAATCCAAACTTCATTTTTTACAAATCGATCTTTTATCAAATCGGTCTTTTTATCAAATCGATCATTTTTAAATAATAAACTGCGCATTTTGATATTTTAACGAGTAAATAAGCAACTCCCCTCCCGAACAGAAAAATGATAGTATTCATTATTTGGGGGCGGGTGTGTGTTGATATTCTGTGTTTCGATCTTCGACGTCTTCTGCTGTCAAAAAAATCACTTAATTCGGTGCCGGATGGGAGTGTATAAGTTTTTTTTTAATTATTACTATAGAATAACATAAAAGAAAGAAAGAAAGAAAAAAAAAAAAAAAAAAAAAACATATAAAATCTTTTTGTGCTGGCTGATCAAAGGATGGGAAGTAACGTAAATTTCAGGTGGAGGAGGGTGGGATTATAGGTTTTGATGATTGATTAGTTACTGCAACTACTGACTAGCAAGTAGTGCAGAAAACATTCAAAAATTCTAATAGATGTAATACTTTTTTGTAAATTAATATATTTTTCCATTTTAACATATTTTTCCTAATTTTAAATTTATTATTGGGTCGTTCGGGAAGTCGTGTCCGTTTAGTAAAATCAATTCGCACCGGAAAATCCTGCCCGGTAATTATTAGACATTAGATATAGGAATTAATGTCTAGTTATTAAATGATAGAATTTACCGGTACGAATTGATTTTTTCCAAACAGACACGACTTTCCGATCTACCCAATAATTTTAAACAATTGAAAATTTTTGATCTTTTAAACTTTTGAATTTAAAATATAATTTAACTCATTAAGCACTGTTGATTATTTCCTGGGGGAGAAGACGTTTTAATTTTCATGGGGGAAGGATAATGTAGAAAAGTGTTTGATTATTTATTAATTATTACAGTAATATAACAAATGTGAAAAAATACATAAACAAAAACGTTATTTGCAGAACAAATTAAAAACAAATCAGTTTTTTCCTACGTTTTTTTAAGCCCGAGAAGGGACATTTATTCATATATTTCATTCAGTTACTTCGATGTTTAAAGTTTGTAACAAATAAGTTAGAGCTTTTGCGGACAGTGCCCTTAAAAAAGGACTCATATATATATATATATATATTTTTTTTACTGGCACCGAGAATATTTAATTAAAATTTTCCATTTATAACGTACTTGAAAATGAGAAAGTTTGTATTTTCCAATAAACTTGGTTATAAATTCTGATGTCAGTCTATCATTTCATCAGTTTATAAACAGAATTACTCCATTCCGGTAAGGGTTATGAATTATGAAAAAAATGTTAAATTTAAAAATATTTTAAATTGCAATAAATTATTACGTTTATAAGAATTATTGAAGAAGTGTCTGCCCAACTTGATATTTTGAAGTTACAGTAACTAATCAATCTTCAAAATATATAACTCCGCCCCCACTGAAATTTACGCTACTTCCCATCCTTTGCTCAGACAGCATAAAAAGTTTTTATAACTTTTTTTTATATTTTGTCTTATATTTTGTTCTATAGTAATAATTTTAAAAAACTATACACCAGCATCAGCCTCCTGAATTAGATGATATTAAAAAAAAAAAAAAAAAAAAAAAAAAAAAAAAAAAAAAAAAAACAGCAGAAGCCATCAAAACGCAGAATATCTGCACACTCCGCCCCCAAATAATGAAGATTATCCTTTTTCTGTCCGGGAGGGAAGGTGTATATTTACATGTTAAAAAAATCAAAATACGCAGGTTATTATTTTCAAATGATTGACTGGTTAAAAAAATATCCAAATACAGCACTAATTTAATATATTTCTATTAATTTTTATGGAAAAAGTATATAAAGCGTCATCGGAACAACCACCACTGATGGTTTTCGAGCAACACTATTCTCGCAAAAGACGGCTACATTGACGATGAAAGTTCTGTCCAATCAAATTTCGAGATGTGAAAACCTGTTTGGGAAAACCAAAATATGTATATGTTTTATTTGCTCGATTGCATCGTGATCAACGAATATTAGAAAAAAATGTTAAATACAAAAGTTACGTATTTTTGTCCGTAAAATCCGAATCTGCAATAAAAAATGGGGGTTATCATTCAAGATTTCAAAGTTGGACCCCCTCTGACCCCCGGGGTGTCGGTTGCGAGGGTCAAATTTGGTATTACTGAGTTGCTTTTTTAAAAATATTTAACACGTATATTTTCGTTTTTCAATCTGCTTTGTATTTCTCGAGTTATTCGACCGCTTCCAGACTTTTCGGACACACTGTATATGTGTATATAAAAACATTTTGCAATAATAATTGCTTGCTGAAATAAATTTTGGGAAGAGTTCCATATCCCGTTCTGTTTTTATTGGCGGGCTTCTTTTGGCGATAAATATTTCGATGTTCGGCATTTATGGTTCCTTTTTATATCACTTGATGCCTTTGGTTGATAAATAATAATTTTGCATACATATTTTGGTTATAATTATTATTTTTAATTTTACGCGGTTTTTTTAACGAAATTTTTCTGTAGATGTAAAATTATATACATATCTTAACCTTTGTAATATACTATTAGCTTTTTAATTTCGCATGTATAATAAATATATAAAATATGAAATATATAAAATTATAAAATCATGTATAAGTATATTGTATATTTATTTATATGTGTATACAATATATATATCTCACTATCTATATATATTATATAATTACATACATAATGTATAAAAAATAATAATACAAATAGGATGTTTATAATACAAAATATATGCTTATGAAAATTGAAAACCATGTTTTTCTGCCTCTTGAAAAAATTGCTAAAACGGTCATTCGGTGCCATTTTGGATTTCTTCGCCAATTGCTCCCACCAGAATAAGATACGGAACTCTTCCCTACATTTTCTATATTATTTTTAATTTATCATTTCTTTTTAATTTTTTCTGCATATCTTCTCTTCTTTTAGGAAGGTATTCAAAATACGTTGGATTGATTTTCCGTAACCTTCTGGTCACAAGCTAATTGTTATTTCTATTAGAAGATTACAGACGGATTTTGTAATTAGCGATTAGTAGATATATTTATGTTTTTTTATTATGAAGCAAACGAACAAAATTGAGCATAATGTACTTTTCATCTTCTGTTGCAATATCTCCAAAAAAGCAATACTTGTAATGCACGGCAAACACTTTGTAATGGCAATGCATGGAACAATATTTGTCAATTTATCATTTAGCGAATATGAGAATCAATTAATAAAATGCTAATTAGATAAAATTTTATCATTAGAAAGCAATTTTGGCTGACGGACATGTATCAGGTAAACTTAGTGACAAATAAACAATTATTTTCATCATCGGGAATAAGGCGACAGATTGAAGAATAATTTTATTTTAAATATAAAGGGAATAGATGTGTATTTATCTCTCGGTGTTATTATGTTCATTAGAAAAATTGAAAGAAAATCTTCGGTGCAAGTATTTACTAAAAATATTTGTAGTAAAACTTTTGCATAACTAACAATGTTTATCTTTGTACCGAATAAAAAAGGGTGGGTAATTTTTAGAATAAAACTCTTTTGCACGGTATCATTTAAAAAAAAAAAAAAAATACAGCATTTAGAGATTTTAAACTTATGCATCGAAGCCTATCTTTCGACGCTAATTAAGAATGTGTAAATTAAAAAAAATATATTCAGAACTTTTTTTTATAAAAAAAATCGATTTTTAAAAGGAAAAAGAAATACTTTTTTCAATAGGGAATGAACGCGAAGTGTTAAAACCTCCAAATAATATGATCTTCCAATAAGGTCTTCTTTTGTCTGGGTACTTAAATGTGTGTTTCAAATGATGAAAATATTAAAATACACGTCTTTAAACTTCTTACTAAAATAATTTCTCAATCAATCAATGTGCTGTTTCAGAATCAAGTTTCGTTCTCAAAATAATTAAAATAAATTAAATCATTCTATACGAGTATATCCACAAATTAGTTAGATGATAATAATTTAGACTTTTGCAATGATTTGTACAATGACCTATTTCCTGCCAATAAATAAAATTTTATTGATGATTTTCATGTTATTGTGTCAAGTTTTAATGAAGATCTTCCTACTCACCATGGTAATATGTTTCCTGATTTTGAAATTACTGATCACTTAATAAAGATTTTTAATGAAGACTTAACAAATAATGCTGACTGTTCTGCAAGCACAAGTTTTCAAATTCAGCACATTGAATGTGATAATACAACTTCTCTAATAATGTGTGAAATGTCTGTTCAAGTAAATTTAACATTGCATAGAAATGGAAATGATAAATATTTTGATTTTTGCAAAGAATTGAAAACGCGGAAAGTCCAAAAGAAGAAAAAGCACCTGATTTACCATGTTTGGTGTACAATTTACGACTTGTTTCAACTATTACTAATGTGATTAGCACTTCAAGCGTTGTCCTGTTTGTTAAGCTTGCCACTTAAGACATTTTTTTTTCGTAAAAAAAATATTTTCGACTTTTTGGTATTTTCAGAGTTTTTCATTCTTAGACCTCAATGCATATCTTAAAAAACAAACGTGGAAAACCAGATCAGATTCTATACAAGAATCAGTTGAAAGATAAATGAAAAAAAATAAAAGAGGATACAGAAGTAAAAGATAAAACGAAGACGAAAATTTGAAAATAATTAAAGCTTAAAAAATCAAAAAATGCATTTAAAAAACAAATCTAGCAGAAACTCGAAATTAGTCGCTAAAATAATCTGAAAGTAAAGTTTCACCAGGACCAAAAGTAATGAAGAATCCTAAATCTGAAGCGTATCTAGATCTATACCATTTAGAAATCAAAAAGACAAAAAAATCAGATGTACACGGAAGATGAAACGAGATAAAAGTTAAAAAAATTGAATAAAAAGAGATATTTAGAAATTGTATCAGTTATATTTCATTTACTTCTTTTTTTTTCCATAGAGAAAGTTAAAAGGGTCAAAAGTATGATAGTGAAGTATACATTATTTATTTATAACATTTTCAAGATTATGTATTTCAGTCACTTTTTCTATTATTTAAGTTATTATTAAATAAAATTATTAATGCATTAGGTCAATAATTATGTATTCAACTTTCAATTTCATTTATTTCAACACTTTATTAAGTATTAGAAGACTGTAATATATCATATATATATTATGTACTTTATTAACATTATACCGGGTGTCCCAAAAAGGACTGACTGATTTTAAAATTCAATAACTTGCAAACGGTGACACATATTTAAAAAATTCTTGCAGGAGGGTTATGCATAAGGTCAAAAGTTTTTTTACAGTGATTTTCGATTTTAGTTCGAATTACAAACAATAGATGGCGCTGTAAGCAATAGTTGCTAAATACAGGCTCGATTTCTGGTCCTTTCTCTTGTTCCATGCTGAAAAAGGAGATGGAAATGTATTATCCGGGCCACGAAGCACCAAAAATCGAGCCTGAATTCAGCGTCTATTGATCGCAGCGCCATCTATTGTTTGTAATTCGAACTAAAATCGAAAATCACTGTAAAAAAACTTTTGACCTTATGCATAACCCTCCTGCAAGAATTTTTTAAATATCTGTCACCGTTTACAAGTTATTGAATTTTAAAATCAGTCAGTCCTTTTTGGGACACCCGGTAGCAAGTAAATGAATATTTTAAGAGGAAGGGACTTGCATAAAAATCATTGTCACATTTAGGACTTTGGACGTCTGAATTTGGCCTAAATGTGACAATAGTTTATTATTGGCTTTTATTACATATAAAAAATTAGTTTCTAAAAAATAAATTAGTTTTGGACTAGAGACACACGATTCAATAATTCTGTGCTTAATAAAAAATATATTTTCTTGTTAATAAACAAATATTCCTTAAATGAGACTAAACTATAGAGAATTACTATGCATTTATGAACATTGACCTTAATGTATATATGTTTTGACGTTTATTAAGGTCAGTTTACAGAGACACACAAAAGTATTTCATTAGATTATAGCCAATAAGGAAAAGTCATTTTCAATTTGTTTTAGTGATGTTATAGTGTTTCAAACATAATGAAATTATTATGCTTCACTGAGATTGATAGCTAAAGCATTCTATAGAGTATAGAGTAAATAAATGTTATAGTTCATTTACAGGAGCGCACAAGCAAATTCTAATCCATTAAGATCTGGGCATCAAAGTTTATGATGATATATACATGTGTATTTTAATGATTTTGTACTATTTCTAACATAATGAAATTTACATACAGTACTGAGTCGCGCTAAAACATGTTTTCAAGATCTTATTGCGTACGTAGATTTTATCATTTGGTCCCAGAAATTCTGAAATTAATACGTTTACAGAAGTGCTTATGAGCCATTTTCAGTACAGTGCATAAATGCAATAAATCTCGCTTGGAAACATTATTTTCTATTATATGTATATATATATATATATATATATATATATATATAATATATATATAATTGTTTTTACTATGTATAGCGGAATAAGATTAAATGTATTAGAATACTTATCAGTAATTTTATACATAAATGTATGAAGTATAATTGTTAGAAGCTTCTTGTACTTTTAGATTATAAAATAACGATGAAATGATTTTACATTTCAATTTAAGTTATTAAAGTAAATACGTTTCATATAATATATATTTCACGATTTTTATACTGGTTTGACAAGTTTACGCATAATTAAAGTTATAATTTTACCAAACAGGACTAAAAATGCAAGTGTAAATAAGTATCTAGCGTTTTCCTGTAGTTATATTACTTGCGTTTTATGAAAGTTAGCTTATTAATTAAAAATAGCATAAAGTTATCTTCAGTTTGAAAATATTTTACACTTGTAGATACACTTGCAAATATTTTCCTTGTTTCAATATTAAAAGCTGAATAACTTTCGAAAACATATTTTGATATATTATACGTGATAAGTACTAGGAATAGAAACATATGAATTTATTCTAATTTTTACATAGTCTTAAACAATCTTTAAATTAAAATGCTGTACTAAAAATATTTTTCGTCTATAATGAAATATTTTGGAAATTAATTTCCTTTTATTCGCTGCATACATTAATTAAAAAAATAGATATTAACCCCTGTAAGATAGTAATAATAATAATAGTAATGATAATAATGTTATTATTATTATCATTATTTTTATTTATTCATTTAACTGGCAACGTGATAGGCTGTGCACTTATATAAAAAGTAGAAAAAAAAAAGAAAAAAAAATTCAGAAAGAAAAAAAAATTATATTCTTTGTACTTTATTTATTAATATACTAAAATAAATTATTATTTACAATTATTATATATTCAGGAAAAAATATATACGCCACGAAAATAATTGTAACATTCAGACACACTCTTTAAGTAATTTGCTAGTTAGAGTCAGTGTCGCTCTAATTAAAATAAATAGAAGAATGTGAATCTGATAGGTGTTTTGATAATACAAATGTATTTATTACAATTATATAGAACTTTAAAAAATGCTACACAACTTAACAATTCCTTAGAAAATAAAAGCAAAAATATTTGTTGCTATATAATTTTAAATAATATATATAATTTAAAATTGCATAGTTTATTTGTTGCAAAGAAAACTGTACAACATAGCGTGATAATCAATTTAACTAATTAGGCAATTTGCACAATCCAATCATATTCAAAAATAATTCTTTAATTGTCGAAAGATAATTCTTTATTAATTAATCAATACATTAAATTAAACTAAAAAAATATACTCCCAATAACAGTCTATATTTAAATCAATAATTATTACAATGTGTATATATATATATATATATATATATATATATATGTTGTTAGGTATCGCTATGTTTGTAAAAAAAATAAGGAATAAGAATATTGTATTTATTTTGTAATAATATTAAAATTTTGAATTGTATAATATTTATATGTGCACAAACAGTGTAATAAAAATTACCAAGTAGACCAGACAGTAAACAGGACTATTAGCGATAATGCAAGCAGCATGGACGCCATATTCTGACCTAGGATGAATAGTAGAAGGACAGAAAATTTATGATGCTTTAGCAATAAATTTTCAACTAACGAAGGAGAATTTATGACGATTCAACGTGGGTGGTGACCATTCCCACGAGAAGTCAGAATCGAGAGTATTAAAAATGAGCTATGCAGAAAGAAAGGAAACAGGCACGCCCAAGTATGGAGGACCAGCATGAAGAATTCCGAAATTACCAATGAGGGGGCGAAACGGATCAGCCAATAAGAGATATAGCTTTATGTCGAATAAGCCCTACCAAAAAATTGGGTCTAAGAAAAAGGGAATGAAAAAAAATTATTAAGTCTCGTCTCTCTCTTACAAGAGGGTCTAAAAATTAAGACTCGTCTCTTTCCAAAGCCAGAATGACTTTACCTAAAATCTACAATATGGCAAAATAATGAGCTATGGAAATACCTCCAAGTCCCTTCTCAACAAGCTATAATTTCACAAGATGATGAATTTTATGAAACAATATCGCTACACCAAGATATGAACTTTTATCTCCTGGAGACTCTAAGTAAAGGGGCGATAGCAGAAAGCAGAATCATCGTTGGTACGAATGGAAAGGGTGAAATAGCTTCCCCTAAGACGCAGCGGCAAGAGTACTGCAATCCTTAGAAAGAACTCCCGAATCAATGAGATAGGACTTCTGAATGACTGTGAATAAGAAGAGCATTTGCATAAAGATCTGAATGCTCGGCTAACATCTCACCGGAAAACTGACTCCAGGAATATGCATCATTTATAGGTCAAATACGAAAGTGAAAAATAGTGATGTTAGAATCTGATAAACTCTACAAACTTTACTGCATTAGATGAACATACGAATGTGAAAAATAGTGATGTTCGAATCTGATTAACTCTACAAACTTTAGTGCATTAGATGAACATACGATTATAAAAAATAGTGATGTTCGAATCTGATAAACTCTATAAACTTTAGTGCATTAGGTGAACATTCTTAAGTGCGTCACAAGAACATTCTGACGTACCCTTAAAGGAAAAGAGCCCTGGTCTGGTCAAGGTCTATTTGGGTGAGAGCTAATTATATTTATCTCCAATTTTAATTATGGCTATTGTTTATTTGATATTTTCATAGTGTGTATATATTTGATTTTACATAACTTATTCTTGTAGTCTAATTTTTACCAGATGACCGTATTATTAGCTCATTAAATATTTTAATTATTTAAAATATTTTAAAATAGTAGTAATAATAACATACCATTAAATTTTGATTAATGTTTTGGCCAAAAGCCTTAACTTTGGATCGGTGCTGTGAGTGAATCACAAGAATAAAATAAAATAAAATATAATATAATAAATCAAACGGAACATACATACTGTTGTAATGTGGATTGAACATTTTTATACAAATGAACAAATTGAATGTTGATATGAAATTAATATTGAAATAAAGGCAAATGATATTTGAAATATGAACTTTATATATTTGAAAATAAAATTTGAATATATATGTACATTTCTATCTTTTTCTTGGAATCATTTTATTCTTCTTTTCTTTACAGATGTTAATTAAATTTATGAGTTTAAGAATTAAATTTCAGCAGATATTAAATTGGAAATTTATCTGAAAAACCTACCAGTTCTAAATTCACATTTCACGACGTTAAATAAGGCGCACTTGTCTTATTGACAGTATTATCTTATTCCAAATCTCTTCTCCCTCTATTTTATTAAATCATATTATCCCCCTAAGATCTTTCACAACGCGGATCTGGATAATATTTTCTCTGGGTGTACTAATCATTACATTGTCACGTGACCTTGTGTGTCGGTGCAGATCGTCACAACATTCTTCGTAATTACCATAAGATACATTTAATATAAATTATCCTAGTAATTACATTTTTATGTAAGGGTTTGAGATTATTAAAAAATTAAAACAAAAAAGTTATTTAGAAATATTTACTCGCACTTTCTTTCATATGCAGGTCTTAACTGTCTCTAAAATTGAATTACTTTTCGAATATAACATTTTTTATTTAAATTTTATTTAAAGTTTTCTTATTACCGTTAAATGAATTATTTATGCGATATACGGAATATTTTTCAGATGTTTAATTAAAGTTATTTAACTAAATTAAACATTCATTTGCTTATTTTTAGCTACTTGATTAATCTTTTTTATATTTAAATGATAGGTATGGGGAACAATTCTGAGTTAGGAAATAAAAAAGTTGCCAAACACGTATACATTTCGAGACTAAAAAAGTATTTTTTTCAAAATGTTATTAATAATTTATATGCTGGAATAAAAAAACATGTTACCGTTGGTTAATAAGAAAAATCAAGCAATGCTTTAGAAATAAAGTACATAAATTCAAACGGAAGTTTAAAAAAACCCATTTCTTTCTTACTTATGCTACTGTTACTGAAATGAATACGAGAAAATTAATTCAAAACATTATATATGTATAGGATCATTTAAAAAAAACAGTCTAGCAGACTAAGGGAGAGAGTGAAGCTTTTGACCACTTATTAACATTGCGATATGGGACTCATTTTTCATCAGAAGCCCACGCCCATGCAAAACGCATTTCTATCGAGAATGTTCTGGGAAGTAGTTAAAATATATGGTAACTAGCTGTCATAACTTGATCTTATAGTTTCCGTACATTGCAAGGTCCGCCTTCTACAGCGTGAATACATTTTTTCAGGGCATTTTTTTTAATCACAACTATTTTTTTGCTTTTACTTGAAATGAATTTTAAAGCATATTCAGTAGAACATAGATTCGCGTCCCAGTTCTCAAACAATTTGAGTCCCAAACATGAAATTCGAACTCATTTTGATTGGGTTCTTGAACAGTGAGATTGTCGTTTCTAAATTCACCGAATGAAAACAACGATTCAAATGTGACTAAATCTAACAATCACATATAAGTTAAAGAGGAATTGTTTATGTATAAAAATAAAGCATAGTAATATATACACACACACACACATTTATATATATATATCTATATTTACACTGCTCAAAACAATTAAATGATATTGGGATATTGTATGTACGAGTATAATGATATAAAGAAAATTTCTTTTGCAGGAAATGGAAAAAGAGAGTCATACATGCAAAATTTTCACAATCTCAAACTTCAAATTATGCAAATTTTTAGTTTGACGTCAAAAACGACGCTTTAGTGGTAGCGAATGAAATTTGTCTTTGAACTTACTAAAAGATAAAGCGGTAAACAATGATCGACATTCAGTAAACGCTTTATTTTGATGCGAGCGATGTCTCAACGAAGTCATTTAACGGAATCATAAGTTTGGAGAACTGTTGGTCAGTTAAAGGGAGAGGGGCAAATACAAGCCTAAGTCGCAGAAGCAATTGGCGTTTTACAAAGTGTGGTTTCTAGGATCAAAAATCGTTTTTGGAGACCAGAAATGCAAGACGAAGACCAGGTCAAGGTCGTAGACCTGCAACAAATTCCAATGAAAACCGATATTGAAAGCTAACGACTCGCAGACAACGAAATATGAATGTCACTATTTTTCAAAAACATATTCGCTCGGCTACTGGCACAACAGTTTTGACTCAAACTGTTCGAAATTGGCCCCACACTGCAGGTCTGTATGCTCACAGACCAATGTTCTGTGTTACGTTACAGCAAGGTACCGTGATAAAACGCAGGGAGTGGGAAACAGAGCATGTGACCTAGAGGAGAAATGAATGGCCTCAATATTCTTTACTCTGACGACTCCCGTTTTACTGTTTTTGATAATAGGCGTCATTTCATCTGGCGGGAACGTGGCACCAGAAACGATCCTGTATTCTTGGAAGGAAGTGACAGATTTGACGGTGGGGGAGTGATGGCCTATACTGGCATATCCAATGATGGGCACACAGGCATCCACATCATTCGAAATAGTGCTCGGACCAATTAGTGATACAGGGATGATATCCTCAGACCTATTGTAGCCCCTTATGTTGCAGAAATTGGCGATGACTTCATGTTAAAGAACTACAATTAGGCCACATTCTCCTCACTTGGTGGATGTTTTCCTTTCGAAAAAGGAATTATACGACTGGAACGAACTGCGTGTTCTCCTGACGTGATCCCAATAGATCATTCTTGCGGCATTCTTGGACGACGAGTTGCTGGCCACCTACCACCCACATAAACTCTCCAAGAACTTAATATAGAACTTCAGGAGGAGGAGGACAGAATACACCAGCTCATCATTAATAGCCTCATTGTCTCCATGCGGCAAAGGTGTTCAAAGTTGCAAATCGTCCGGAGAAACCATACCCCTTATTAAAAACGATTTTCTTTCAAGAAACACCTTTTTTATTCGTTTTTTATCATATGCACAAATTGTGTTTTTTTCCTTTCGTACCCAAATTTTCAGTACAGTGCATTTTTTCTGCCAAACATGTGTATTTTTTTTTCTCATGTAGCCTACCTTATCGGTCGATTATGTATCAATTATCTAAACGATTATCGAGCCGCAAGTTCCATCCACAACCTTAATATCCTTTAATTGTTTTGAGCAGTGTATATAAAGTACCTCAAACATGTTTACGGGTATTTTTTTTAATATAACGCTCTAAAATTCGAAAATATTTCACCGAATTTCATGATTTTTTAACAATAAGTCAGTAAAAGAACCTAAAACAATATGCAATTCCCAGCTTTGAAACCAAAAAAAAAATCATCAATAAGAGTTAGAAGAGCTGCCAAAAAAACCTCATGTATTTTTCTTAAAATCGCTCAAAATAAATGTTAATGCAAAATAAATAACAATTTTAACAAATAACAGTCAATATCTGGTGTGCTAGTCAAGACAATCAAGGAAAACATTGCATCTTCGAGGCAAAGACGCAATAAGCTTCTCAATTTTTCATTGAGGGGTTCTAGCCCGTTCTTTGCTAAAAACATCGATTTTTTGTCATTATTTTTTACTTTAATGTCATGAGTAGCACTTTGGAGTTAGTCCCATAAATTATCTGTATTAATTTATTGAGCTTTGTTTTACGAGCGAACGGCAGCATAACGTTTTTCATTATATTTTTTGTATACAGAAACATTCATATTTCCACGAATAAGACGAAATGGCCAACTGCAGACTGTCCAAAACAACCCGATACCATGAAATTACGACTACCATATTTAACAGTAGGAGGTAGGTATCTTGGATGGTTTCTTGTGTGGATTGAACGCCTGATATACTTTACACCGTCACTTCCAAGCAAGTAAAATTTTAGTTCATCATTGCAAAGCACATCATGCTAGGTCTTTTGTAGTCCATAATATGTACTCCTTGACAAAGGCTATTCCTGTTCTTCACATTAACTGAAATTTACTTGCTTGGATGATGTTCAAATAGCCCATTCTTAACTAAATGAAGACTTATCGTCTCTTCAAAAACATTTAAACATCTATCGGCGAACCATACCTTTGTGAATATCGAATGCTGTTAATCTGTGATTTTATTTTACTGCTCTAATGATAGCTTTGATGTCCGGTGCAGCTGTTTTTCGACGTCTTCCCTACCGAATAACATTACTGACATGGTACTGTTTAGAATATCCCAGATCGTGTTTGGATCCAGGTGCATTTCAGCAGCTAAATCTTTGCTTTGTTTACAGGCTTTCTTAGTCTCAATCTTCTGAAATTCGGTGCTGAACTTTTTTTACCCTAAAATAAATAGAAATGTATATTATTATACACATAGAAAGCTATTTTAGTTCAAACAAATAAAGTTAGCACACCAAAATACAAGCTATACTAAAAATTCATAAACTTTTTAGGTCGTACTTCTGACTCTTACCGCCGAAGATTATTTTTGGTTTCAATATTATTTCCAATCTGTGATTTGTATCTTGTTTTAGGTACTTTTATTAACATTTTGTTAAAATTTCACGCAATTCAGTTAAATATTTTTGTGAAGTGAGAGCGATAAATTAAAAAAAAAATCTTAAACTTTTTGGAGGTACTGTATATATATATATATATAGATATATATATAGATATGTATGTATGTATGTATGTATGTATGCATGTATATACATAAATATAACGAAATACAACTGTATGAAATAATGTGAATCATATAAATAGTTACAAAGTGATTTATCATGTCACATTTAAGGCTGTATTGTTTTTTGTTTGTTTGTTTCGGTTTAAAATATAGTTGTCCACATTTTACCATTTCCCATTTTGTAATTATTCACTTTTTTCACGTTCTTAACAGTTTCTGGAATCAAACATGCATACGTAATACCCGTACTCAGTTCTATTAAACGCGAAACGCATAAAAAACAATGAAACTCTCTTAATATCAGAAATTTCAAAATATTGACAGTTCCTTTACCAATTTATATCTATTTATCTATATATCAATCTCTCTCTCTCTCTCTCTATATATATATATATATATATATATATATATATATATACTTTTTTACTGAAAAGTTTGAGAATCAGGAAAATTATGAAAAGAGGGTCCAAAACATAACAATAAAATTATTAAGCAACTGAAACAAGAACAATAAATACACAGAAATCCTAGCTCATCGGGGGGTGGGGGGGGGGGAGTCAAGAAGGAAGTACTAAACAAAAAATTGTATCCTCATAGATTTCACAAGATATAGACAACGCACATACTCCATTAGTTAAACAATATCAACAAGAAAAACTTAAACAACCTAATAGTTAGAAATTATATAATGTAGCTAAAAAAACCAAACTATTGTGTAAACGAAAACAACCAGCCAATTTATAACAAAAATAAATCCGTTTTTCTGAATTTAATATTTAAAAAAGCATTCAATTAAATGAATCATTAACTTAAATCTTAAAATAGCTCAAAATTAAATGAATTATGAACATGTAGGAAGGCCATACCCCCCACCTTAACCCGTGAAGACTTGAAAAATTCTAATATCTCTTAAAAATCCACAACACTTCACATCCGCCACGGATAAGTAGGAGCCGGCAGGCCTAAGATTCTAGCAAGGCCAGCACAAAAAATACTTGTCTTTCCTTCAATCCAAATCAATAGTGCTATTCCAGTCTACCCCTGTTTCATTTTGATTCATCACAAAGCAGACCTTCTTATTACAGACTTTAATCTGCATTTCCCATTTATTCAAAATGTCGCTTCTGCTTCCTTCACGGCGTTTGGCCGTTGAACTGTTGTCACTTCCAAAAACATTTCTTAAGCTGATTTACATAATGAAAAATAAATTGATATCGATATAAATTGGTATAAAAATGATTTGTAGTATATCTAAAAATCTGCGAACTTAAAAACTCTTTATTTCTGCAAATTTTATAAAATCTGCTAACTTGGCCAGGTAAATGTTGATGAAAACCCTCTTACATAAATTTTAAAGCCAGTGTGGCATTTATTGAGTATTATAATAAAAAAAAAAATCTCGTTTATCAAAATGTTTAATTTGTATATTATCTGTAATCATTAAATCTAGATAAAAAAAAATAACATGCAAACAGTCATCTGATGTTTTATTTAATTTCAAATATGGAGGATAGATATCGTTAACCGATATCAAAAGTTTGTCATAGAAAATAATTAAATCATCTCATGTATCTTAAAACTGTTAAACTCTTATTTGTGTGTAAAACATAGTTAAATTCGTAATAAAAAGAAAAAAAATTGATTGCAGAGCTGGAAAATTTTTTACACATCCTATCGCCATATATATATAAATAAAATTGAGAAATTACATATAATGAAATTATTATAAAATCAATAATTACATAAACTCAAGAAAAATCTCTTTTTATTCCAAGTTCCTCTTCAATATAAAACTAATCAAAAATATTTTTCAATGCATTGCAAAGCAAATCATTTGGAATATTAGAAAAATATATTTTTTAAATCAGAAGTATGTAATTATAAGTATTCTAATATTTCAATTTCATTGCTTTACAATTACATGGAAAATATTTCTGATTTATTTTATATTGAACAGGAACTTGGAATAAAAAGAGATTTTTTCTTGAGTTTAGATATAGTTAGAGTTTAGAAAAGTTTTTTTAAAAATCATCTGTTACATAATAAAATTGTTTGCTACGTAATAAAAGTGCTATGTGGATATATTATGCAATATAAAACATAATTCAATGGTGTTAAGTTAAGCTGCTAATTATTAATGATTAATGATGTAAGTTAAATACCATACGGAATGTAAGGTGAAATTTATATTATAATACATTATCCAAATTCACCGTAAAATAAATCGTATAAGAGTAATATTAACTAATTAACTTCTGAGTAATATTAATTCGTTAAAGATAAATTTATTATATAAATAATCATCTTGGTACTATAGTTGGTAACCAAAGATTAAATTAAATAGTGATATTCAAGGCTGGAACAGGACAGTTGAAAATTATCTGTTGCGGAACAGAAATGCTTTATCTGTTAAGCTATCCGGACGATACCTGTCTGAGATAATTCACTTTTATTTGTAGGATGAGTGAATTATGTCAGATATGTATCGTCTGTATAGCTTAACAGGTAAAGTATTGGCACGGCACGCCATGTATCCAGGTTCGATTGCTGGTCTGGAAATTTTTCACTCTGTTGGAATAATCTTCTACTGTGCTATTCAATAGTTCTTTTCTTAATGTTGACTTTCACAATTTTCTTTTAAAAAACAAGGTTTGTTATTAAAGCTTGAAATTCCTCTGCACGAAACTAGTAGAGAAATATTTATAAAGAATTTTTTTATTTGGATAAATTGTTAAATATTTCAAAAGAAGAAAGGTTATAAAAACAGTCCACAAACATCTTTAATATTAGAGGAATTTAATTAAAACCTTATTATTTTACAAAAAGGTACTAAATTGTAAAGAAAGAAGACAAACTGAAAATAATTAATACAATTCTTTGCTCTTGACTATTAGCATTAATAAAAAAAGTAAAATGAGTTTAAGAAAATTAAAAAAAAATTACTTTTTTAAAATAATTAAAGTTGCATGAAATGTGTCTTTAACTTGTGTTAACATGTTTCGGTCATAATTAAAGTATTATTTTTTTTTCACCTTTTAATTTAAATAAAACGTACAATAAGGTGCGATAATCTTGCATTTGAAAAGGGCATTTATTATGTAACCTAATACTATCCAACTGTAATTTTGGTTTTTATATTTCACTATTTGATGTATTCTTTTTAGTACACCTTATAACATTTTAATAATTTATTCTATACGTTTTAACCGTGCTAAAAAGAGGGAAAATACCAGCATGTTAACTTATATAAAATTAATCACTATAATATTTAAAAGTTTGTGTTTTGAAGCATGATTAAATTCTAAATAAATTTAAAGATTATTTATAAAATCGTTATAATTCTTTGGAAAGCAGTTTGTAAAACGATTTAAAACGCACATATCAAAGAACAAATTTTTTAGGCTCTTTTTCCATATGTTAAGTTATTACAATTTTCTTATACAGGTAGTCTAGTTATTTGATGCGAATGTTCTGTCGATAATAACCAGTGTGTGCATATTGTATTTAATCTTAATATTCTCAATTGGCTTTCCTGTAGGTCTCTTCGGGCCTTTTATTTATTTATTTTATTTATTTTTTTTTTTTTGTGTGTGTGTGGGGGGGGGGGACGGCGGTAGTAGATGAAAACCGCTGGGTGGGGCTTGTGAGTGCTTAAGCCATTTGGTAGGCCTCCCCACCTAGCTGAACCTTGTTGGGGAAAATGATCCAACGCATGTCGCTGCTATGCTCCATTATTCATTATTATCGCAATATCTCTACCTCAAGAACTAATGCACAAAATTTAATCAAACGTCAGATTTTGTTAGTCCCACATATAAATTGGTGCTGTTTAGTTTTTGTTGTAAATCGTTCAACAGGTGACACTGCTATGCTGCATTTTTAACGATATCATCAATAGCTCTATCTCAAAAACTGATGCAAGGATTTTCATCAGACTATAGATTCAGTTAGAACTTGAAATAAGTTGTTGGTAATTATATTTCGGTGTTAATCCCCTAACCGGTGGCGCTGACATGCTGCATTTTTCAGGAAGTATTAACATGTATGAGATCGAAGAAAGTTTTGTGATTGCCAAATCTGATTAGTTAAACGTGCAATCATGACACTTGCAGGCTTAGTTATTGAAAAAACCTGTAATCCAACAGTAGTTTCATTTTCGATAATGAATTTCATTAGCTCTTCGTACCTCGTCTCATTCTTTTCATTTCCCTTGCTGTTGCTTCCAGAAATTTCCTTCAAAATACTTCGTTCAAAACTATCCATTTTCTGGAGTCTTCTGCCTTTACCGAAAACGGAAAAAACTTGTTCGATTACATAGTTTCTGAATAAAAGCACATGCCAATCACATGTGTTTGTGTCACAGAATAAATTATAACTAGAAAACAGGAATTCTGCTTTTCCAGAGTTTAGTGTCGCATCCGATGAAAATATATATATATGTATATAAATATAGTTAATACAAAACATATTTCAATTTTAAGACATAAAACACACGCTTTAATTTTATATAAAGTGGCTTCATTCACATCCTCCGAAGAATTCCTCATTTACGATCCAGTCTTAAGCAACATCTATAGTAACGTATTCTTCTGATGTCACTATCGCTAAATAATACACAAATCCAAAAAAAAAGTCACTCAATTAACCCGACAAAAAAATTGGCTATCTGATGATTCGTATACCTTCATTTGTTTGTAATCTAGATAATTAAATTAAATATAGTTTATAATAGCCCCATGTTTTATTAGAAATCATTCATTTATATTTTTTCAAAATAGCACATATTCTAATTACATTTTTTTCGTAGTTAATTGGAAATTACTATTTTCTAACTCTATTTTCTTTATTTTCTACAAAAATGGAGTACTTGAATTGTCAAAATTAAACAAATGGTGCTAAAAACTACAAAAAAAATGAATATCTCAAAAATAAATTGAGATGCAGTTTTCAAACAAATTGCATTAAAAAGTACTTTTTTCACAAAACGATGGTTTAAAAATTAAAAATTTATGATGCTTCGAAGTAAAAAAAAATGCAGTAGAGTATTTAACAGTACAATGATACATCTGCTTTGTTTTATGGCTGGATTATACAACTGAACGTTATTTCTTGGAGACGACACTTTATTTGCTGGGTGAAGGAAATAGCATATCGGGGGCTAAAAAATGTCAGAAAGTAGCTACTTTTAATTTGAAGTTGAGAAAAGGTTAAGGCCATTAGACACTTTTGCACTGAATTATGCTTAAAGGTATAAAAACTGACATTAAATGTACATTTCAATTTGAATGCGCATTTTGTTTAAAATTTGCATTTATCAATTTTTTAATAACGCTGCGTGGTGCAATAGCTGTTGCAATCTTATGCAAAAATGCATGAATACAAAATTTATGTCGATCATGCATATTAAATTCAGTAATATGAAAGTAATATGACTCCAACTTAACTTAATCGACTTAATCAACTTATTAATCTTAACTTAACGACTTAATCAACATGGCAAACTAGAATCACTACGTGTCATGCGATATCATTGAATTAATTACAAATGATAAGATGAATAATAGAATGAAAGAAAATATTAATATTTTTTTAAGTTTTAATTTTATTTTCATAAAATTTGAAATTACTCGACAAAATTACCCAACGACTATATCGCACCCTTCCATCAAAATTGACAAATCTCAAAAATTGCGTTTTTTGAGTTATGGCTGTTATTCTACTTGGTTTTTACGCCAGTGGAGTGGCCAATATCCTAAAGTACCGTATAGTGCACTGCAAATCCAGCCATCAGATAGCAGTTGAGTTTGTAAGATGGACATTGACCCTTCCACAATCCATAGCCTGGAAACAATATTTCGCATTTCCTGAAAAAATTAATTTTTTGAGGTATGTCACTTTTGAAGCAAGGGTACGATATACATGTAATTCTAAATTGTTTTTACAATATAAGAGAGTTGATAGTACCCATCCAGACAAACAATAATTACCATAGGACACGGGGTCGCACACTACTTATTTGCTTCGAAATACAGGGCGTTTCACCCTAATGGATGCTGGCTTGACGGTACTAATTTTGAAAAAAAGAAAAGAATCGCAGAAAAATTGCAATGATATGTACCTTGTTTTTTATGAAATGTGATGACATCACAAAAAGTTTTGGAAAAACAGCGTGCTCACGCAGTCGATGATTCCGTATGAGCTGATAAACTACCGTCCAAAATGTGGAGCTTGACATGAATACTACTGCGCGTGTAATGAAAACTTCCACCACATTTTTTTTTTTTTTGGTAAAATCATATTTACAACAAAGGTGATCATGTCTATTAATAGTTTCATCATAATATACTTCAGTTTTCAGAAAATTATTATCAAAGTTGGATTAATTTAGAACATCCTGTAGTTTAGATTACTTGGATGTTGCGATCCAATGTTCCATGGTAAGTATTGCTCATCTGGATTGGTACTATCACCTCTCTTATTTTGTAAAAGCAATTTGGAATTACCCTGTATATTAAATTTCAATCCATTCGGTTGGGTAGTTTTTGTAATCTCATATGCGTACATACAGACGGGCGGACCGGATGACGACTTTACGTGCTAAACATTTATACAATTACGAACGCATCTAAGAATGTATCCTAATTATTTTTAATACATAAGACATGTTACATAACGGGTGTCTTTTTAAGACAGATAAATTAAATTTCAGTATTTTTTACTATTTAAAAAAACAAATAAAAAGAGAATAATCAAATGTTTTATTTAAATTGTTTTAGAACACCTAAAACGTTTTAAAATTTTATTTTTTATTTTAAAGACTATTTTAATTTTTAAATCTAGCATGGTGTTTTGTTCAATCCTTTAATTTAAGAATTAAGTTAAGATCTCACTTTTAAATTTCATGAATCTCTAGTCCTAAGCATTTACGAGAGACACGCAAGTAAAGTGTTAGAGAAATGTCCATTAAAGTAACGTTTTACAAAAGTGGAACTTGAAAGTTTCTGCATTCAAGAACTTTTTTTTTTACTTCAATTCTTCGAATGTTACTATAGCTTTTTGCCCCTTGTTTTCAGAATTGAATTATATTTTTTTGAAGTACTTTTTTTTTATTTACCTTGTATAATACATAAAATGAATAAACTAGATTATTAAAGAAGTAACTGCAGTTGAATAAAAGTATTTCTATCTCAAATGTTTCAATCTTTTTCCTACATACTATATGCTTTTGTAACTTAATACGAATTTCGAGAAAGATTTAAAAATTGATTTTATTTGTTATTTGTTTAAAAGTATTAATAGTACAGTTAATTTAGAGTGCAGAATTAAAATAAAAGTATCTTTCATTTTATGAGTATATTTTGTTCATATTTTAACCCTTAAATGCCTGATTAAAAAAAAAAAAATCAGTAAAAAAATGTTTTTCGGCTTCCATTTAAAAAAATCATATTTTGTGTTAAGTATGGTTTTCGGCTGAAAACAGGTTGTTGCCAATCGGCAACACTAGGCTTTAATTTAAAAAGTGGGTAAGTGTGATCTCAGACCGCACAGAGAGTTTCGTTTAATATTACTTTCAAAACACTTTATCCGTTTGCAAAATCTGTTAATTCCGCCTTTCGCAACCAGCGGGCGCACTGTATTCTAAATAAACCTCTATCCGAACGAAGCTCCTTTTTACAAACTATTTGTAGATATAATAGTCGAGGAGATCGGGTCTATAGCACCCGATATAGTTAGGCGGCTCCTGGCGGTAAAAAGTGGAAATAAAATATGTAAGGCTATGGTGCATAATACGAAAGAGTGGTCAAATGGGTGTCGGCAAAATTTAGAAAAGTGCCCCCCCCCCCCGCCCCTCGATGAGAAGGATGGATATAAAAATGGAAAGGTTATAAAAATTGCTTAAAATACACAAGTTACTGACCGGAGAGGTAAATATAAGACTTTTTGACAATTTTACGATTTGTCGTGTGATCGCCATGTTCAGCTATAAGTATTCAAAATTTCAAGTCTTCAACTTAATTAGGGTCTCAGTTAGAAAAAAACCCCTTAAAATACACAAGTTAGAGTCCAGACGGGTAAATATAACACTTTTTCAAATTTTTATGATTTGTTGTTTGATGTGAGATGTTCAGCTGTAAGTACCCAAAATTTCAAGTCTTTAACATGTAACAGACATACAGACATAGGAATGAGACGAATAGGCTTTCGTCAGATGAACGAAACCCTAAAAATAACCTTGTTTGATAAAATTGTATGATATTAAGCATACATGAATTTTAAAAACTATAATAAGGAATAATTTTTCTTGCTCACTGCAGAACAAAATAGGGTATTTCGCAATCTTCCAAACAAGACAAAAGCAGATGTAGCAATAGTTGAAAAAATAAATCCCTCTTTATTCCTAAACAGCACTATTGCTGCCATCTACATGTTGAAAAGTGATTTAATAAAATTTTAAGTATGTATTTTATTGGCAACATTAGACATTAAAGTTTCAATATTATTCTAATAGTATTTGGGTATGTTTCCGAAAGAAAACACACGCCATTTAGGGGTTAAACGAATGGTATGTATGTATGTATACATAACATGTAAAATAAAGTTTGTTCTTCAATATGTACATTAAAATTTTAATTGTTATACATGTTAAAAAATATAAATATTAATATTAAAATGCTGCAAAAGTCTGAAGATATAAAACTATGACATTAAATAAAGTTTTCTTACAGTAAGATTCAATTCCTCCTTACATAAATTAAATTAAATTAATATAAAATTTGTCAAAAAATAAATTGCTAGAGATTGTACAATGATTATTTCTAAGATTAAGGCCCTACTTCAGTCAAGTGAGAAGACCCGTTCGCTAATGCTAATCCTATGGAAGAAATTTATAACGATATCTCGGTTGCA
The DNA here is from genome assembly GCA_963932465.1 of Maratus speciosus. Lineage (NCBI taxonomy): Eukaryota > Metazoa > Arthropoda > Arachnida > Araneae > Salticidae > Maratus > Maratus speciosus. The sequence continues at coordinate 67,055,547 of OZ010789.1, forward strand.
TTTCAATATTTTTAAATGATTTTTTTGCATTGAATAGCTGAGATCTAACTGTACAAAGGCCTTTTTTTACATTTTCTATTTTGTTCACAGATATTTTTAATGAGGACACTTTCATTTTCGGAACCGGTTTTGAAACTGAAAGCATCCTCATAAAAAAAAAAAAATTGTAATAAAAATCGAAAAAGTAAAAAACGGCCTGCATACAGATCGATCTCAGCTATCCAATTGAAAAACAAATCATTTAAAAATATTGAAATGCAACCGAGATATCGTTATAAATTTCTTCCATATCATTAGCATTAGCGAACGGGTCTTTTCATTTGACTGAAGTAGCCTCTTAATATATTTATCATGTTCTAATTTCTAATCGTAAAAATAGCGTATATCGTAAAAATAACATTTGCAGAGCGTTATTTCAGTAAAATTTTAATTCACTATTTTTTTAAATGCCTTTTCAAATACTTACGAAAAAATAGAAAATAAATGAAATACTTTTGTTATTTTTCTTTTAAAGCAAAATTCTTAAGTTACATTTAATAACATTTTTATATAGTAACAGAAGAAACTTTTCTGAATTCATTTATGTCTTAATATTATATTTAATAGCTGTGTTTTCTTTTGGAAACCTGTGGTTTTTCACCGTCTAATATAACATGTTGTTACTATGTTCATTATCTCGTTTTTACTTTTCTACTGCTTTTAAGTTTCATATTGGAAAAATGATGTCTTTTTTTTTTTTTTTTTTTTTTTTTTTTCTATTTTAAATAAAAGTAAGAAATGCACAGCGTGTCTTGAACTTTTAATCATCTGGTACTGATATTGCCCACTTCGATTTACTATGCGCTGATCTGAGATTAAGTTACTTAATCTCGACGAATATTATAAACATTTGCAGAGGTTTTTTCTTTTTTTAATATGTCGACTGTTGAAAAACCCTCAATTCTCCCTGATGCAAGTGTTTAGGGGTGTGAACAAGTCGTCTATTGTTTTTAAACCAATTCCCACTCATCCGGCGTAGTTGAAACACATTGCTCTGGCTCATACACACAGATGTGTTCAAGAAAGAGTATTTGCCATCACCTGGAAATTACTGTTATTAAAAATAAGTGTTAAAAAATCTGCCCCGTAGTAATATTCCCACATATACCTGTTTTTAAGAGTAAACTGTTTTTGAAATATGAGATTTAAATAAAGTTTATTTTTCTGATACTTTAGATAAGCTCTGTATTATTATTTGTAGCAGTGATTATTTGACACATACAGACATTATGATTAAAACTCTCGTTTTTACGAAAAGGTGTATTAAAGTCGTTTTTTCATCACATGTTTAATTTTATAAAAAAAATAATCTATAAATGTTAACTTTAAATATAATAGGTATTTTGTTTCTGAAATGCAGTAGATAGTGTTTGAATTCCTCTGTAAAATAATTTTCCCCACAGCATAAAAAAATAACATACACTGGCCTTCAAAAAATAAGGTACATCGACTGGATGCTTTCGATTGACACGGTTTGTCGAATATCTACCAAAATTGTTGGCGAATTGTTCTACAACTTCCGGGATGTAAAGAACATGTTTGATTTCATATTTCTCGGTAAAGATTTATCGGGGGCACAATTAGGGAACTAATAATAAATTTAATAATAAAATAAAATTGGCGATCACCTATGTAACAGAAAAGGCTGGAAATGGTTTGTCACTGTGGTAAATGATTATTTGAGTCCTGTTCAACGTTTGTATGCATGTGTGTAAGCATACCATTCATATTAGTGAAGATGTTAACGTTTTTGTGAAAAAATCGAAAGTTTTTTGTTTAAGCATACAGAGTTTTCAACCAAATTTAACACAACTTTCCAAAAACCTGACAGTAAGGTTTCAAACACCAGACAGTTCCAAAAAAAAAAAAAAACAGTAGCAACAGTATACTGTAACCGAAACATGAATATATTGAATATTTGATGAGATATGGGCACTTGTATGAAATAAATTTTAACTGCGCATGCGTATAACTTTTCAAAATTTTTATTTCATAATTTGGTACTGTCTACTTGTTCTGGGTCGTGTTGAAACAGAGCCGGTCTCTCTAAGATGGTGCAATGCATGTATTTTCATGCGTTGGATGTAGATCCTTAGGGAAACGTTCTGAATAAACACTTGCAGTCTACCTGGCATTAATTTGACATTCACCATAAATACGTATCATTTCGGCACATTGCATGTATACGTAGCTTGCCATTATGATCTCAGCGCTGACTAGCATATTCCCTGCTAGATGGCTCGTGTTTTACTCCGAACGTATGGCACTGTGGTACTATTGTAATTTCCATAATCCCATTTTTCACGCTCGTTATATCTCGGCTGGTAGTTTGCATTCCGCTGCCGTTTATCTACTCCTTAGTGAGTATGTTTCATTTCCCGGATATCGATTCTACCTACTTTGACGTTAAAATGTTGTTTGATCCATAAAAGTGTTAAATAATAATTTGAACAGTATCTATATTAGATTCTGGCGTTTTAAGTATTAATTTTGTGTAGTACATCGTTTTCTGATATCATAATAAATTGATATTTATTTTTCTGTTTAATTTCAATATTTCATTCTTCGCTTTGTATACGAACCCTAAAGTCAGCTCAATATTTTAAATGAAATGGTTATACATGTAATGAAATGGTTAAATGAAATGGTTATCCATAATGGATGTTTGGTGATACACCAATTTGGCGATACCGGCTAAAGGTGGTTTCGCCGTAAAAAGGACATTGCACCATGATTTTGAACTTGAATTACTTTAATTCATCTTTTAACTAATCCCTCATTAAAAGACAAAATTATGTGAAAAAATCTCAAACTTTGAAATTTAATAACTGTGCAATTTTTTTATCACAGACGTCAAACTTTTTGTGTTATATCTGTTATAATATGTGTAAACTTCTGCTAAATATAACTATAGTGACTGGGGGACCGTATAAAAAGTTAGATTTCGTAATTTTTATAAAATTGTTTTTTTACTTTAAATAATGCCTCAACATAAATATTTACGTCATTTCAAACATTTTTGTAATTGGAACTATATGTCTACGACCAACGGTTGAGAAATTAAAGGTCGGCGATAGATAACATATTGCACCCTGTATACTATTCATCCATTATAAGAGAAATCATAGAGATTGTAACGCGCAAAAACTCAATATGTAATGATGCGGCATCATTTCACTTACCAAATATATTCCTAGAGCGACTCAATGAGTATGGAAATAAAATAAAATAAACATCCATGTAAGGTAAAAATGTAACGTGCATAAAATGAAAGAATACGTGAAAAACTGAATAATGGCGTGTCATAGACTGAGTAAATTTAGAATAGCTTTATTTATTTGTTTTTGAAATGACTCGGGGTGAGTCTAAACATATCAACAGTCGAAATAAATGTATTTTTACTGGATTTAAAGATTTAATTTACACCTTTTAAGCATTTTAAATTAATATAGTAAAGAGGTATTAATAACGCATGCTTTTAAATGCAGTTTAAATTATATACTGATTTTAATGGCTAAAATACGTAAATTAAAACGTTTAAAAATAGGTTTATATAACTATTTACTAGTTTCGACTTAACCCGAGTCATTTTCAAAACAAATAAATAAAAAATATTTTAAAGTTTCACGGTCTATGAAACTCCATCAGTCAATGTTTCACGTTGTCTTTCATATTATGCATGTTATTGTTTATATTTTACTTGGATGTTTACTTTTATTTTCATAACCAACACTAGTAACTTGAATCATAATTTTGGCAAGTTAAATGATGCAATGTTAGATTACTTTAATTTATTTGTTTTGAAAAAAAATCGTTTAGATTCGAAACATACAAACAGTCGAATAAACCTTTTAAAAATTTTAATTTACAAATTTTAGCCATTAAAATTAATGTATGTAAACAATGTTTAAAAAGGTTACAAACAATTTGTTTTATAATTGTAGTACAAATTAATAAAATATATATGTATTAGAATACCATATTTTTTAATACCTGATTTAATACTTACTTTAACTGCATCAGAGAGTATAAAAGTTTTCACAAAATTCACCATGTTACTTACATTTAATATATATATACGTATATATATATATATATATATATATATATATATATATATATATATTGCATGTGTTTACATTTATTCTTGGTAAAGTAAATTATGTTAGAAATTCACATTTAAATCTCTGGCGGTTTCAGCTGAAAACATCTGCTAGAGACAGGTAAGAAAATTGTCTGAGAAATGTCCATTGAATCTAGTTTTTAGAAAAAGTTCAGTTTTATTTCTGAGTTTTGATTTTATAACTTATTTGAAATAACTGGATTTTTTTTCATTTTTTTATGTTTATCTAGATCATAAGCTCTTAAAATTCAGTTGAAACGCTTTTTTTCCATTTGAAAAAACTTATATCAGCTTAAATAAAGATTTTCTACGCGCAAGAGGAAAATAAACTTAGAACAGAATATTTTAGATTTTACTATTTTTAAAGCAATTTTCTTAACTAATTTCTTGGATGCTCTAAATTTGCGATTAGTGTAAAATTATAATAATTTAAATTCTGTTTGAGCTATTTCATATATAAACTATCGATTAAATGGCTTTTCTTGATTATGAATAAATTATCTTTTTTTTTAAATTTTACATTATTAAATTATTACAGTACTCTGTTTAATAACACAGTTGCGCTGTCATTTCCTGCAAAAAATCATATAAAATAATACTAAATGAAAATAATCAGGAGATATTTATTAAATAATTTTTTACGATGATTAAGGACTATGTTTAGCCTCACCAATAAATTAATTTAATTTGCTTACAATACGAAATCTAAAATAACAAAGGAAGAAGACTATATACATGATAAATGTTTTATTCTTGCATTTCGATTTCCTTGTCATGGAAATGTCTTTAAGCGCAGGGAGATTTTAGGCTTCTAATCTCTAAGTTCTTGTGGAAGTATTTCAAATGCCTTCCCAATTTAGGTTTTTTCTTCATATTTTATTATTATTTTATTAATGATGTTCGAATTAAGGTAAAAAAAATATAAAAAAGAGCATTTTTTGTTAATCTGGAGAAGCAGTCAGTGTTGACCATTTTTTGTAAAATAAGACAGACGTAATAACGTGGCCGATGGCGATGCTTGTGAATCGATTTGTGGTATTAGTAGTTAAAACTCAAAGTTTTAATGCAATAGCTTTTAGCGATGTGGATTAAAAATACCTAAGTATGAAACCTCAAATTGAATAATTCGTCACATACTACTCGCATTTTGTTATATATAAGTGAAACTGCGATTGCAATAAATTACGATATTCCCGTTTGCAATTATATAAAAATGCAAGGAACTGGAAAACCTGCAAGAGTTCTGAAAGCCACCCATAATAATGCTACAATAGTATCTGTAAAATTAGATGGTGCAAAGGATTTTCAAAATTTAAATGTCTCAGTTGGCGTAATTAGGTCAGAATTTTGACTACTATACTTTGTACTGCAGGCGATCTTAGCAATGGAAGCACAGATGATGTAAACATATTCTTATAGCATAATTTAAATTTACAATAAAATGTGTAATATTTTTAAGAATAAAGATTTACGAATTTCATTCACGTACACTGTCTGCTGGAAACGTGAGTGTTACTTTAATTTTCTTCAGTATCTCTCTTTGAATTTTCACTTTGTTTACAGCTATTTTCATGTTTGACTGTAAGTTCTCTATATAGAGAGCTTGAAGTTTCTAGAAATGCATTACAGAAATATAATATTTAAATTTTATGTGACTCTGTAATGGCGAAATCATCAGTTTAGTAGACATGATGTATGTGCCAAATTAATTGCTCAATGAACTTTCGATTTGTATATTAGCAAAGTTTAAATCCGGCATAGGTCAATAGCTTTAGGGTGATGGTATACCTGTCATAATGTTTACATCTTCATCCTGACTAAATGGTTCATCTTCCGCCAGGAAACAATTATGTGTATCTCTTGCATATCTTTCAATTATTATTCGATCAATGGAATTTGCGCTTGATGCATCAGTTGTGGACATTGGAAAAAACGAATTGCCACTTGATCTAACATATATCTAGTGCTAAGAATCATGACTCATCTTTTATTTGACATTTTTCGACATTGATCGTTTGATCAAACTGCACTCGAATTCTATTATGTCACTTTTTAAATTTACAATAACATATTTTTGAATTCAAATCTGTATAAAACAGATCTTTACTATTTTAAGGGGTCTCGGGAGTTTTACTTTTAATCTGGCGATGCAATTTAGCAACAAGTCACATTTAATTTTTTCTCAGTCTCTACAAAATATAAATGCATAAATTTTTTAGTATAGACAAGTTAATATATCTTCTATTTAAAATATTTTTTTTAATATTCTATATTGAAATTTTATTTTAATTTTTTTTATGTTTAATTTTGATAAAAAATTAAAAATTGTTTTTTGGCCTGCATGCACATTTTTCACAAACTAATAAAACAAATTACATGAAACTTGGTAAAAATCTTCATTTTAAGGTAAAGAATAACTTATACTTCAAATTTAGTATTATAATTACATTGGTTATTTAAAAGTGGCAATTTGTTTAATAAAAGAATGATTTTTTTCACAAATTTTTAATTTAAACTTAAATTTCAAATAAAATAAATAAATAAATTGCTTACAAATGAAGTATACGTTTAAGATACATTAGGTTTACATCATTATTAATACTTTGGGGGGCTCTTGAACCAATAGTTTTGCTACAGTCTTGCGCGCAGTGCATACAAACCAAAAAAAAATAATAATAAAAAAAAATCAATATAAAGTATTGAAAAAAACTATTTTAAATAGAAGACATATTAGGTTGTCTATATTAAAAATTTTATGCATTTATGTTTTATGTTGCTAAATTGTCCCGCCAGGTAAAAAGTAAGACTCCTGAGACCCCTTAAATCACACACACAATCTTTCATAAACTTTAAGTGGTATTTTATATACATTTTTTTTTAATTTGATATTCTCTTAAGGTATTGGGATATGATAAATTGATTGAATTAATTCTGAATTTAATACGCTGAATTTTATTCCTATAAGTTCTTCAGTTACGAATTTTTGTTTCAGCACAGTTATTATTATACAAAACTGGTTTTATCCTGAAAACTGAAACTCTTACTCTTGAAAAGACTGATACTGAAATTTTAAAAACAATATTTTCCAAATAATGTCCATAATTCTAATATAATAATATAAGCCATAAATATTAAATGAATTGCGTATTTTTAGTCATAGAATAAAATCTGATTGCTCAAACCTAGTTTTAAATAAGATATATTAGTTAATACATTGCCACCAATGCATTACAAATAGTCGGACATAAGATAAACTACAATTGGCGTATGCATCAATTAAGATAACATAAAGTTTCCTGTGAATTGCGGTAAAATATAGTTTAGAGATAACAGAGTAAAATAAATTACTTAGGAATACCGAATAAATTTTCGTAAACACAATGACTGTTTCAGTACAAATGAATTTAACAATAAGGGTTACGATAAGTATTTTTTAGAATGTTAATTTAAAAATATAAAAATTATATTAAAAGAAATATGTATTGCAAATATTTTAATCTATATATTCTTTTAATTTAAATATCAGTTGTACTTCAAATAAATGTGAATTCTTTATAAATATATCAATTGTAAGACGCAAGAACGTTTTTATCTTCCATATTGAAATATAAGTTCATTATATTTATTTAATTTATAATTCGTCTAATTGCACGAAGTAGAGCATTTTACGTGTTTTGAAACAGAAGCGCAAACATCTAATTAAGCACTTATTCTTCACGCCAGAGTAAAATGGCCATAAGCCTAATTGCATTAGCGAGATAGAAAGAATTATTTAACACATTAACACATCATTATGTTCTATATAAACGTTTCTAAAACTTATAGTGTAATATCTTTCCCCCTCTACCTTTTTCATAGAAATATATGCAATTTTAAAAGTTCCTTGAAAAGGTAGCGGATTGAAATTTTCTTTTACATTGTAAAAATTGCATTACAAATTAAAAATAAATACATTTTCTGCTGAAAATTAACAAAGGAATGCAACTCACACAATCAGTCGAAGACCGTCAAGAAATATATAATTATTTTGTTATAAACTAGGGGGCGCTGTCCCCTACGAGCTACGCTCGCGAACCCCTGTTCAGACATCATAGACTCTAAAAGCACGCTAATTTGATAAACTTTAAAAATATTTCGGAAGATTGAATTATAAGCTAAAAAACAGTGGCGAACGCCATATAAACGGGTTTCTATTCATTTCTCCATGATTGGGGAATTTTATGGCCAAATCAGCTGCTGTTAAAAGGTACAATGGCTGTTTCCGTCTTTGATTAAATAAAATAACTTAAACGTTTCAAAATAAACTAATATAAAATGAATTAAGTAAGCAGTGTCTTTGTCTCCCGGTATTTTTTAGCAAAGCGAAAAGAAAGATTTTTAAAAGACATTTTAAATGTATCGTTTTTAATCTGACGTAATTTTCACCAAACTTTTCTTTCTCTTTTTAATATTTACGTGAAATTACTTTTGTTAGAAAGGAAATATTATTTGCGCGGTCCTAATAATAAAAGTTGAAAAGATCATCTCAAAATATCAAATAAATGTCTCAGGCAATTTTTAAATTTAAACTGTTTTGCTATATTAATTTTTTTTTTCATTTTACGTAATAAGTGTAATGTGACGTACATGTGACGTAATTTCTCCTATTTAAGACTTCTAACTCATGTTAATGAATTTATTATTTTACATATTCTTTCTCTTTTAAAATTCCCGTGTAAATATAGTTTTTATGACGTAATTTTCAATGTGTTCTTGCTTTTTATATTTTCTGTTTATAATAGTCAAGTGTAAATAAATTTTTAATCTGAAGCAAACATTATTGTTTGCGCTGTTTACACAGTTGGCAACAGTTTAAATTAACACCATTTTCTAAAATATGTAAAAAATGTCCCTTGAAATGCTGAACATTTGAATTTAAAATAGAAATAAAAACTCGAAAAATGAGTCAAATTAAAAAATAAATGCAGTCTGCACACCGGGAAATTCTAACGCATAAAATAATCTAAAAATTATTAAATTCTCATGTGTAGTTTCTGCTCCTATAAAACTTTTTTAATGGAACGATTTTGTCCAACTTTAGCATTAAATATCTCTTTAAATAATTATTCGATTTGAAAACTGTCTACGTCAGCGTGTTTATCAACCATTTTTCTATAATACCACCGATATTCATATTTTAGTATGCAATATTTTGCTCAATATTAACGAAGAAAGATCTCCGGTCACAGAAAATTCGAAACCGGTGGCGGCGGTGACAACGTTAGTTCTTTTTTTTTTTTTTTTTTTTTTTTTTTTTTTTTTTTTTTTTTAAGAATGGAGGGATCATTATATCACTCTTTTTTTATTATTATTACAACATTCTAATAATGCAAAAGCGCGTGAAAAACCTTCCAGTAGCTCTGTTTTGAAATATATTTCATTTATATAAGTTTCAACTGCCTTTAAGAATCGAGGAAGAAAGACGCACATATGGGGGAAAATTTTAATGTCGAGCCTGTCCGTTATTGTTGATATTTGAACTGAAATTTTTGTTTTTGCGTAAGCTAATCCATCAAATTTTGCGTTTCGAGCTGGATAAAGATTCTTAAGCTAACTCTTAGCGCTGAATGTTACTATGTATTGAAGGTCTGTTAAGTGTATCGTAGAATATCATGCAAATGTATCCCAAAAACCCACACATTCAAAAAAATATTCTTTCGACTGTCGTACGGCCTCCGTTCGTTGACATGATTGAAGATTATGATAACTGCATTTCCTTCTTTGTACTATGCCGTGTGTTGAGCAATACAGAAAACACTCTTGAAGTTTTCTAATGTAGCGTATAAATTGATTTAAAAAGTTATTATTTCCCAATTTTACTAATGTTTAACATATTTGCATAATATATGACATAAGAATCAAAGAAAAAATCAACTCATTCGTAAACTTGTGATAATTAAATATTCGTCCTTATCAGAACATAGAGCTTAAAACGTGCAAATAACTTATCCAATAAAAATTAATTTATGTTCCAAAATTTCACTTTATCTATAATCTTCATTTTTAATAATTTCAGTAGGATTCCTTTAAATGTAATAAGTTTAATTTCTTAATCTATTTCATATTTTTACTCGTTCCCGAATTCTATTACAAGATTCCATTTGTAAATCGCATATTTCTTCGTAAATTATATTTCATGTCAATTATTTTATTTTGTTATTTAAAAAATAAGATTGTTTATATTTTTGAAAGGCTAAACAGGTTAGCAAGTTCCACATATATATATATATATATATATATATATATATATATATATATATATATATATTATATACATGTATGCACAAAACCAGATGGATCTTCCAACCGAAGTTGAATGCAATGTCATATTAACTTATGTTAGGTATATTGTTATTTATGTTGGATTTTTTTTAAGTGAAAAATTAGAGGAAATTTTTATTTTCTGAAAATCTTGAATATCAGTCCGAAACACATATAACATAATAAAAGAAATTTGAAATATTTACAGTTTCATCCACCAAATAATATTTATAAAGTTCATATACATTTTTTTTTTAGATTAAATCATTCAGTTTTAAATATGAAACAAGCTTCATTTAACCCCTTGACCGGCTGGCCCGAATTGTTCCGTTTCTAGAAATCATGTTAAAATGGTTATAGACAAAAATATTTAAACATAATTATAGTTTGAAGCCTATATTGAAAGAAAGGATATTAAAGATTTTATAGCATCAAACTGCGATAAAAAAATATATAGGGGAGACTAGGGACCGTGGATCATACGAGAGGCTTGACCCACCCATCAATTTTCATATTTAAAAGAATTTCAGAGTCTTATCAATAGGTGTCAACCAAAGCTTTCATTTCATAGAGATAATCGAAATAGGTGTGGAAAAAAACCATTTGAGGCGTTTTCAACCTAAAAGTTGTGTTTTTAGGGTTCCGTACTTAAAAAGTAAAAACGGAACCATTATAAGATCACTCCTGTGTCTGTCCGTCCGTCTGTCTGTCTGTCTGTCACAGCCATTTTATTTGTAAACTATGGAACGTGGAAAGTTCAAATTCGGGGAAGTAATAAAGACCATTGACCCACATATTTTCAGATTAATAAACATTCATAAATATATTTAGTGAAAAAGTAGAGGAGCTAATTATGCTACTTGAAAAAAAATATTTTCTTTGTATACCATGTGGGGTATCCTGTGAAAGCTTTTGTAACGCTGAACTCAAAAATACATTCCTTTCAATTTTAGGTATTATATTTTCAAAAAAATTGTTGAAAATGTAGCGCAAAAATATGCCCCCCCCCCCATATAATTCCGAATCTACTGAAACTAAAAGTATGAAAAAAATAGAGGTAGTAGACGTTAATATAAACCTTGCCGGAAAATTATACCGATTACCCTAGGTCTCATAGTTTTTGAGTAATTAGCATTTTTCTGTTATACACAAATTTCGATTTACGAGCATTCAGAAAAATTGTTGAGCATCGCTGAATATACCTATCGTTGCAGAAGAGTAAAAGCATTGTTGATAATGATTTTCGAAAAAAATCATCTGTAATTAACCGAGATATTAACCCTTAAAGGTACGGTCAGTTTGGACATATACAAGGACAAGGGCGGCGTCTCTATGCCTAGTTAACAACTTTTAATAATATATTTGTATAATGTAATGTCCAGTAACAGTATAAAAGAAATAAAAGTCAAATTGTTAGAAACATACTAATTTAAGGGGTATCGGGACTCTAAAAAGTGGAAAAAATGAAAAAAAGACCGTTATCAACATTTAATGTCTTAAAATGTATATGATTTTAAAACACAATTTTAATTGGGATGAAAGATATAAGTAAGTATGTTCTTTCGTTTCATGTATTTAAAAATCTGCAAGATACAAAATTAGTATTTATAGGGGGCTCGAAACTGTTTGACATTTGTCGAACAAAAAATCGGCATAACAGTTTACGCGCAGGATTACAAAATAAATATTGCAACTAGAATTTAAATTTTGGTGCTTACTTATACTTCAGATTGCAATAATTTCACTGAACTTAAATAAATTTGTATCTAAAGCATTTTTATATTTTTAATGCAATGTTGCATTTCGTTAATACAAAATTTTGAAAATTTAAAGTAAAATCACCTAAAAAAATATTTTTTTGAACAATAAAAAGGAAATTTTAAGTTCAGTTTATACAGACTAACATGAAATATATGTTTTGAAAATTTCATGAAAAAAAATTCAGAAGTTTTTGAGGTATCCTGCGCATTATGCCCAAAAAACGCCATTTGGAAAATAATGACTTTAAAGTTTTGGAAACGCCGCTTCAGCTATTGAGCGGGTATAATTCTAAAAGTCAAAACTTCTGTTCTAATGGGAATTTCAAGGAAACAATTATATCAAAATATTCAGAAAAGATAGGAGTTTAACATCTAAAAAAATTAAAATTTCTTAAATTTTGAAGCTTTAAGAGTCCTGCGACGACTTAATCCTTTCCGGCACAGAGTAATTCTATTTATAAACTTATGAAAAAAATGAACTGACACCAGAATTTATAAACAAATTTATTAGAAAATGCGAACTTGCTTACTTTCACGTACCTGATAAAAGGAAAATTTTAATTAAATATTCTTCGTGCCGTTTGTCTGTTTTGGAATTAAAATTAGGTGTCCTTTTTTTAAGGGCATCGTCCTCGAAAGATTTAATTAGAATAAATCGCATAAATACTGTGGGATTCGCGATAGTTTGCATTGATTGTATCTCTCAATACGCCTCGAGTCACTTTAAAAGTTAATTAAACACCTATCTGGAAACACGCGGCACTGACCAAGGAGGCGTTGCAACTTTGAGAGCCCAATTCGAAGCGCGGTTCGCAGAATGCCAAATTTAAACTTTGAACAATGGTTTTGTTTTAGCTACACTGTATAAATAAATGTTATTACTACACTGAATTTAGTTTCATGAAATGCCAAATGAAGTTTAACTATGCGCTGCTTTTAATGTTAGTACCGAATTAAGTTCATCATAAACAGATTAGGATAATATTAAAAAAAAGAGTTATACGAATAGCTATATTTGATATTATTTAGGTTCCATATCTCTTTGAACTTTCATGGTGTACTCATTTACACTTTTCTAATATATACAGTTATACCCAACCCTACGCTGTATAGTTTTTTTACAAAGTCTTAGTATTCTTTATGCAACTTTTTTTTATATATATAATACAATTACAAATTCATATATTTATTCTACGGAACCCTCTGTGCGCGAGTAATGCTCACACTTGACCGTTTATTTAGAAATATTTTGTAAGCGTTTTTCAAATACATTATATAATAGAAATTTAAGTAAGTTGGTGTTTAAAGAAATGCAGCAATATATATACGCTTTCGTACCAGGAGTAAAGAGTGTACTGTAAGTTAGGCTTAATATAACAATGTGGTATTCTTTAGAAAAGGCCTATGTAGGGAGGCTTTACCCAGTCAATGTGAGGGAGGGTTGACCAGATGCTCAAGGCTCCCTTAATTAAGCTGTTTTGGAAATCTTTTTATTATACACTGTGCATAATGAAAGTTAATGGTATATACATAAAATAATGTAAATTTATTCTGTAAAGCGTCAGTAAAATGGTGTGATGGAAAAAAAATGTTTAAAACTGACAATAGAAAAATGTAAAAAATTGCTAGAAAAGGGAAAGTTGATAGGAACATTTCCCATTTAAATAATACTTACAGTAGGTAAATAGAAAGAGAGGGAAAGACTAGAATTGACTAGAAAGAATGAAAGCAGTAGTCTTAACCCTATAAGGGGCAGTGGTATGTTTATAAAACAACCTAATTTTAATTCCGAAACATCACATTTACACCAGAATTTTGCTAAAATCTTTTCATTTAATATGAATGTGAAATATAGCCTTTTGACTTATTTCCCAAAAAATCTGTCCATAAATTCTGGTGACAGTCATTTATTTCAACATTTGAGTACTGAAAGTACTTTGCCCCTTAAAGGTTAAAATCATGTTAATGATAAGGCTAATTCTATAAAAACTTGTCATGTCTGTCACATACTACGATTTTTGGATACCAGTACTTTAGAACGAAAAATGTGACTTATTTTATCGGCGATATCTAATCAATTGAATAAGGCGAAGGTAACTTTTCGAAAATAACCGTGGCCAACAAGCATAGCGATTTTCAGCTGTGTGACAGACATGACACGTTTCCATGGAATTAGCCATAAGTTCTCATGCGGTTGCAAAAGAACATAGCACGATCGAAAACTAGAGTTGTCAGATCGAGTGTCACTAACAATAGATCAAGGAGATAAAAAAGCGGGACATTGGATCCTAAATCCTGACATAATAGCATGAAACACTATGAAAACCGAACATGTCTCTAACAGAATACTGCCTTAAATGTTAAAATTTCATTTTTCCTGATGTACAGTTATACCTGCTCAGACAAAATCCTGTTTAAAACAAAAATTTTCTCCTCTGACCTTCGATTGGGCCTTAACAGGTTTGTTTAAGCCTCATATTTAAAAAAAAAATATTTTTTTATAATAATTAAAGCATGTAGAATAAAATTATTTTGCATTTTTTAACTGATTTTTTTCTCTTTTCACAAATAGTGCAATATAAAACAGAGTGGGTCAAGCCTCCCATATGTGGGGAGTCTTGACCCACTATGTTTTCATGATTAAAATCAATCATTTTTCAAATTTGTACTATTTCCGTAGAGACGACTGCATTCTTTACCATAAATATTGCATATAATTTAATAACTACAAAGATTATTTGTTTACTTCTTAATATTCTGTTTACATTTTCATTATGCTAAATAGGAGTATGTTAATTTTTATACATCAAAAAGTTCATGTAAACACATAATGTAAAATTTGTAAGGAAAAAACTGCAACTCATAAATATTTATATTACCAAAAAACAATTATTTGTGTTCTTGTAAAGGTGATTTAAAAATTATCATAATATTTCATTTTAAATGAAATAAAATATTACCATTGAACTACTTTTTTATAAGAAGTGCTTTCGAAGATAATATATACCATTATTAGTGTAAAAGGTATTTTCCTTTATTCACAAGGAAAGTTATAAGCATCTGACATACGAATAAAACGTGCATTTAGATGTACTGAAGTCAATAAGTTAACTATAATTTAGGAAACTTTCTACAGTCTTTAAATTGTTATAGAAAAACAGAACAATGTAGCAAATGTCAGTTCATTTAAAGCGGCTTACACGGTTGTAGGATTTGGGATTGAAATCCTACGGAATTTCCAATCCTTGTGTCTCTTTAGGAGATTACAATCAAACGCAGAGATATCCCGAGGGATTTACAGAATTGTTCTTTTTTTGGGAATTCACCTGTGAAATGCAGTATTTTAAAGTGATTTTATTCAAATTTTGTAAATAAAAGGAAAAAAAATAATTAAAAATTAATATTTACTTTTTTTTTTAATTTGAAAAAATCTCCAAAAGTTTCAGCCATAACACTTACTCATTTGAAAATTCTGCCTTTAATGCAGAAATGCTACCGTAGAGAAAAAAAATTGTTATCAGAAGAAGCAGATATTTAGTTCCATTATTTGTACATATATAAATTTAAAGAATTTCTTTAATCATTAAAATAAATTTTAAAATGGCATTTCTATAGATATGATGCAGTTTTTTTTTTCTATGACGAGCGTTAAATCAACCGTAAAAGCAATCTTTCTACGCAAGAAAACAACAACAAAAAAAATCCACATTTACAGAATTATTTTCGACAGAAATTTTTTATTGGAAGTTGTCATAAGTCAAGTTTAAAAGCAGTAACATTGGTTTTCTCTTTTTCCGTGAATTGTATCCAACATGATATATAAAGTAGAAATTTGCTTATGCACACTCTGGCTTCGTAACATTTTACTCTGTTTCAGGGAATTCTATACAGTTCAAATTTAATCCTTCCGTATTTCGTTGCAAACGTATTTTTCTAAATTTTCAGCATTTCTGTTTCGGGATTTTTAAGGGGTCTCAATACACTTAAAATTGGAAAAAATAAAAAAAGACCATTTTCAACATTTAATATCTTAAAATGTATATGATTTTAAAGCACAATTTTTATTGGGATGAAATATATAAGTATGTACTTTCATTTCATGTATTTAAAAAATTGCAATATGCAGAATTAGCATTTATAGGAGACTTCAAATTGTCAGAAATTTACAGGCAGAAAATTGGTACACTGTACAAAATCCGAGCAGTATTCCTGTAGGAATCGGAAAAATAGTTGCCCTTATCGTGCCGGAAAATTTTCCGACCCAGCTCGGAATAAAATCCGTAAAAAAAGGAAACGTTCATTAAAACGGTACTTTACGGATTTTATTCCAATTTTACGGATTTTATTCCGATTTTACTGATTTTATTCCGAGCTGGGTCGGAAAATTTTCCGGCACGATAAGGGCAACTATTTTTCCGATTCCTACAGGAAATGTGGTCCTTTTTTTTACAGTGTATAACAGATTACGCGCAGGATTAAAAAATAAATATTGCAACTAAAATAACAATTTTGATGCCTACTTATTTTTTTTTCTTTTTTTACAGCGTATAACAGATTACGTGCAGGATTAAAAAATAAATATTGCAACTAAAATAAAAATTTTAATGCCTACTTATACTTCATATTGTAATAATTACACTGAACCTAAAAAAATTGCATTTAAAACATTTTTATATTTTTAATGCAACGTCGTATTTAGCTAATATTTTGAAAATTTCATCAGTAGAATTACCTAGTTTTTGAACAATAAAATGGAAATTTTAGGTTCAGTTTATACAGACTAACATGAAACAAATATTTTGAAAATGCATGAAAAAATATTCAGAAGGTTTTGAGACATCCTGCGCATTATGCCCAAAAACTTCATTTGGAGAAAAATGACTTCAAACTTCCGGAAACGCTGCTTCAGTTATTGAATAGATAGTTATTGAATGGTTAGTTATTGAAATGGTTAGTTATTATCAGTTATTGAATGGAATTCTAAAAGCCATAACTTCTGTTCTAATGGGAATTTCAAGAAAACAATTACATCAAAATGTTCATAAAGATACGAGTTTAACGTCTAAAAAATTAAATTTTCGAATATTTTCAGGTTTTAAGATCCTGAAACCCCTTAAAGACGTTAAAAATTTTTGTCAAAATTCAAATAAGTTTTGTTAGATATTTGTATGAAAATACACTCCTAATTTACTCAAGTGAATGCAATTTTAAGAATCTTAAACAGTGACTAACAAAAAATTTTGTTGCTTGAGAAGTTAAAAGAGTTTTTTCGTTGTTGATGTTTCCAAAAGAAATAAATAAACGATTTCTGGCACTATAAATATTCATTATATCGTCATAAGATTTTCATTAGATGACATTTCTGAAGAAAAGCATATACACTGCTCAAAACAATTAAAGGATATTTGAAGTTTTATATAAAATAAAGATATAAACGAAATTTTTTTTTTGCCGAAAATAGAAGAAGAGAATCACAAATGCAAATTTTTTCTGGTTTTCAAACTGTGGAGTATGCAAATTTTGAGTTCGACGTCAAAAACGTCGCTTCAGCGGCAGCGAATGAAATTTGATTCAACTGGATAAAAGAGAATGAAGACAAGGATGATCGGCATTCAGTGATCGCTTTGTTTCGATGAGTACGATGTCTCAGCGAAGTCATTTGACTGATTCAGAAGCTTGGAGAATTGTTGGTAGGTTAGAAGGGGGCCAAACTCAAGCCGAAGTAGCGCAAGCCATTGGAGTGTCACAAAGTGTCATTTCCAGGATCTGGAACGGTTTTTTGGAGAGTGGATGTGCAGGCCGAAGACCAGGGCAAGGTCGTAGACGGGCAACAACGCCCAATGAAGACCGGTATTTAGCGTTAACAGCTCGGAGACACCGAACCATGAACGCTACTCTTCTCCAACAACACCTTCGCTCGGCTACAGGCACCACGATTTCAACTCAGACTGTCCGAAACCGGCTCCATGCTGTAGGTCTGTATGCTCGCCGATCGATGATATGTGTTAGTTTAACATCAAGGCATCGTCGCGACCACAGGGAGTGGGCAACCGAGCATGTCAACTGGAGGAGAAATGAATGGAGCAATATTCTGTTTTCTGACGAGTCCCGTTTTTCTGTGCATCCAGATAATAGGCGTATTTTCATCTGGAGGGACCGTGGCAGTAGGAATAATCCTGTGTTCGTGCACGAAAGTGTCAGATTTGGCGGTGGAGGAGTGTTGGTGTATGGTGGCATCTCCATTGACGGGCGCACTGACCTCTACATCATTCGAGATGGAGCTCTGACTGGTCGCCGATATAGGGATGAGATCATCAGACCTATTGTAGTCCCTTACGCTGCAGCAATCGGAGATAACTTCATTTTAATGGACGATAACTGCAGGCCACATCGTGCAAACCTGGTGGAGGATTTCCTTTTCGAGGAAGGAATCGTTCGAATGGAATGGCCAGCGTGTTCTCCAGACATGAATCCAATCGAGCACGTTTGGGACGCTCTAGGAAGACGAGTTTCTGGCCGCCAACAACCCCCATAAACTCTCCAAGAACTGGAAAGAGGTCTTCTGGGAGAGTGGAGCAGAATACCCCAACTCGTCATTAATAGCCTCATTGAGTGCATGCCTCAAAGGTATTCAACGCTGCTGGTCGCCCGTGGAAACCATACCCCCTACTGAAAATGATTTTCTTTGAAGAAAACACCTTTTCTTATTCTTTTTTTTCTCATATGCACAAATTGTGTTTTTTTCCTTTAGTACACAAATGCGCAATAAAATGCATTTTTTTCTGCCAAACATGTGTAATTTATTCTCATATAACCTACTATGTCTGTCGACCATGTATCAATCAGCTAAACAGTTTACCAGATACAAAATCCACCTAAAACTGCAATATCCTTTAATTCTTTTGAGCAGTGTATTATTTTATTTCATATTTTTTCATTAACTGAGCGTTGGTCAATTTCCACTCTGATCAGCAGGCAGCCCGTCGCGTCGTCGTTATTGAATTGCTGGATTCTAAATGTTTAGATTTCTGCATGAGGCCAATTCCAAATTCTTTCATAATTCAGAAGAAAATAGATACTGTCGAACTTAAATAAATGTACCAATCATCTACGATGCAAATTAGACATTAATAGACAGATATAAGATAAATCCGAGCTAGATGCCCGATTGGGTTAGTTGCCCGAGGCTCAGCATTTCAGCATCTGTACAGACACGGAACTAGTGATGTTCCTCTACCCTCAATATAAAAAAGCGAAGTAGACAAAGTTGACAGCGATTTATTTTTTTTAAAATAAAACTTATATTTATCAAAACAGGTAAGGTTGGATTTTCCTGTTTGTTCTTTGAAGATAGAGATAGTAGCATGTGAAATATAATATATTTATTGTCATTTGTTCATGAAATAATTAATGTATGTTGTTGTAACAGGTATCAAATAATGTGTTATTTTATAGGTTGCAGCCATATTCCTTCCTATTTCAAAAGCTACTGGCTACATCTATTCCGGCCAAGATTGGCGTCTACCTCTCAGATCCATGATAGATGGCCAAAATTATTGATTAATTTTTACGATTAAAATTTCATTTTATCTGTTATTTATATTACGGTAATATTTTTTATGATGTTCTACATAAAATGTGGATTTGTGTAAATCGTTCTTCTGTCTCAAAGTGATCGAAATATTGTTAAAAAAAAAAAAAAAAAAAAAAAAAAAACTTTTCCAAATAAAGAAAAACTAATTTGCTACCGAAGGTATCTTTGTATAAATCATAATCCATATTTTGAGAAATGAAAATCCTGCATAAAAGAGTAACTGAATATTGCCTAACTGTATTTCAGTAATAAACAATGCAGGATGTATCAGGACTGATCGTCAAAGTTTGGTGGGGAGGCAGGAAATGACAAAGAAGGTAATCTCGCATAGTAAAGTATGGGTGCCAAGGAACACATGACGCTTTAGAGGGCGCAGCGTATCCATAACTTCTGATCACTATGACGCTCTATAGCAAGTCTGGAATGTCGCCATTAAACAAGGTGGCAATGCAGAAGTAACATGAATCATTATACGTTAAATGAATATGCATATATGTATAGTTGAAACTGTCGTAAAGCCGAGCAAATGTATGCAGAGCGGTACCCTATCAACGTAAACTTCAGCATAAAATGTTTGCGCGTGTTTATAAACAACAAAAATTAATTCAAATATTCTTCGGTCAGTATTCGCCACACAGTTGACTGAAAAACACTAAACAAGCAAGCAATGTCTTGTGCGCTGAAACTTGGTTGTTCTTCTACAGACTGTTAAATAGCTCCGTCGATTGGAACTGTCTGTTTCCATCGGTTGCTTCCGCTATCAAGACAAGTACTAGTAACCGATACAGTTTCGCAATATTCTTGATGAACACGTGCAAATATTCTATGCTGAGGTTTTCGCTGGTTGGGTAGCGTTTGTGTAGCTCTCCGACCGCTTTTGCCTACCACACGGCAAGTTATATCCATATCTGCTTATTCATGTAACACGTATAACGATTCATGTTACTTCTTCAAAGTCAACTTGTCGAATGACGAGCGGCTGGATTTGTCAGAGAGCTTTCATATGATCAGAAGTTGAGGATACACAGCACCCTCTACAAAGTCATGTTTTTGTTTGTCCACATACTTACGAGATAGTGTATGAGAGAGAATTATGTGAGATTGACTTCTTTTGTTATTTTTTAGTTTCCCTCCAAATTCGAACGGTACACCGTGTATAATGATTTTGACAACGTATGATGCGCTTAATAAATGTTGTATAAAGGGATAAAGTGTATTTCTAAATTATCGATATTTCATTGGATATGTGTGACAAATATACCTCATACTTCTTGTTTACAACAAATCCATAAGAAGCGTCGTCAACTGAAGATTGAGTAATAGAGCCTTATCGCTTTTCAATTTTCAATTATAATTGAATTATGGATTTGAATTGACGAGAGAGTGCAAAAATATGACTGAAAATATGGAAAAGTCGTGATATATAGTTAGATAAAGAGAAGCGCTTAATATGTCATATTTTTCTGATTCATTCATTTTAAAATAGCTTAGGCTTAGTAGAAATTATACTATACAACAATGCTTATGCTTAGTTCTACAATAAATATTTTCATACTTATTTGTTTTATTCAAATAATAGGTTGTGTAAGATGAATTAATCATTTTTATGTTTTTCTTAATTTATCACTTATCATACCTGTTGAAATCTATTTTTTGTTTTTCAAAAGAGCATTGGGAAAACGTATTTACAGAGAATATTACAAAAGTAACATTTGCATTTAATATGAATATGAATAAAAGAAATATTATTTTAGCAATGCGACCTTCTAAATATCACAATGCAATCACTTCTTATAATGTACAATATTATTATTAAGTGAAACTTTAGTATTATAATAGTATCGCGTCTACAAGCTGCAAATAATAAAATAGTCAGTAGCAGTATATCCAAATAAATATACAATAGAAAATTTGAACTGATTTAGACAAAGAAAAGAGAACTGTTTAAGGGAACTACTGTTATGTAGATTTCGTATGAAATACTACCTATTACATTCTTCCCCATGTTGGAATTTCTGAAATTTTTTTGCAGATCTACACCGATCATGATCCCTAGAACCCAAAACCAACCTCAGTAAAAAACTTTATCTATCTATCTATCTATATATATATATATATATATATATATATATATATATATATATATATATATATATATACATATATATCACTTTCTTCTGGACACGATAACTTCCACAATTCTGCACAAATCTCTTCCAAACTTATCCATATAATCAAGGGGCATAAAATCTCGGTCAAGTTCTTTAATGGGCAAAATCGGACCAAGGGTTTGGAAATAGGGAGGGGTTTTGTGAAAACTGAAAAAAACACATAACTTCTTAATATTTGTACATATCAAATCAGCTTAAAGTTTTTATTACTTCTAAAAATAGGGCCAAAAATTTATGTATCACAGATTTTTGATAAAATTAAAAATGGACCCAAGGGCCGCAAAAAATAGGGATTTTGGGAGAAAAAAATGCATAACTTCGTCAATCCTCAAGACATCAAACCAATCAATTTTATTATAAATCTCCTTAATACTATCTACAACTTTTATATTCACGAGTTTTTGATAGGACCAACTCGTACCGCAAAAAAATTAAAAACGAAAAAAAAAGGTGGTGGTGGTGGGGGGGGGGGGTAATTGAAGAAGAAAAAAATCCATAACTCCGCCAATTCACAAGATATAAAATCCCCATGAATTTATCATATATGTTCTTAATTTTGTCTACAACATTTATACAGACAAAGTTTTGATAGGACCAATTGTTACAGCAAAAACAAATTATAGATACATAGCGGTTGACGAAAAAAAAAATCATCTTATTAAGGGTGTATTCAAATCCAAACTGCTTATTTTCTTACTCATTTTTAAATTCAATTTTGCTCTCAAACGCATACAATTTGTAGATTCTCTCAGAAACTATATAATGTACCGTAATGATCGATTTTTTGATAGAGGCAGAATATATTTCAAAAAATGATGTCAAAGTGGGCACTTTTAGAAGAATTTCGCGAAGCGATTGTATTAGAAAAGAAAAATATTGTCCTACTGAGAAAATGATAGTTTATAAATCAAGTTTTAATTAATTGAGCGAAAAATATAAACACAGGTCGCTTATAATTTTCTTCAAAAATCACGTCAGCAAATTTCATATTTTTTCTATTAAAAATGAATCTGAAAATGTGCCAGAAAACTTCGATTTGTTGAGCATGGAAAAGTATTTTTTTATTACCTCTTAACATGATTCGGATAAAACCGGCTATTATATGAAAATGAAATAAAAATTCGTCAAAAGCGACTACATAACATTGTTAAAGTGGGTTTATCTCTAATCATGATTTAGTTTTTTTTTTGTGAAATTAGTATACTTAACTTCGAAATCTACTTCCGCATGTAGGCCCAACCGGCAGGGATTTTTTCAGTATCCACTTTTTGATTAATTTTACTTTTATGCTTATAGTTCCTATATATACGAAAAAACATATCTATGGAAGGATAATTTCAAAATATTTGTAATTGAAAATTTTAGAAAATTGAAAAGAAATTTCTTTGTTTCAAAAATGCAGAATAACTAATACGAAATGCATAACTAGGATATTATTGATTATTTGAATCATATTGATAATCGAATTTACAAAAAAATAATAAGACTTTTAAGCTGATATTTTAAATATGATATTGAGAATAATAAATAATCTTCTATAAGCATTAAACTAAAAAATAATACCTACAGCTTGATATTTCTCCTTAATTCTTTTTTCGACAAAAGCCTTTAATCCGTTTACGAAATTCCATAGAACTAAATAAATATTTGTAACATTTATAAAATTTGAATACAGAAAATATTAAAAAACTTTTTTTGTTAAATAAAATTTGGTATCGTTATTCAAATACAGTGTAATATAACGCGGAATATATGTTATTCGGGGACATCTTTCCACTTAAATTATTTTGTATTTAAAAATTGATTTAAAATTAGCAGTAGAAATATATTTGACAGTAAAAATGTAGGTTTTAATTTATAAAAGAATTATTGTATTTTTCTGTTGAAAGTTGCATTTTAAAAATAGTTGATTTGTGAAGATTTCCTTTCAAAATGATTGGGATATAATGCTTACTAAAATTACTTATACTTAATTAGTTTCAAAGGTACGCAAATCGAATGTTTTAAAACACATTGACAAAAGTTTGATTTTTTTTTCATTTTTAAATACAATATTTTAAATTTTTATTTTAAATTACTTCTTTTTGAAAAATATATAAACATTTAAATTTGAAATATATGTGTAACTTGTATGATTTTTTATTGAAAATCAAATAGTATACATGTTAGTTTGTACGGAAAAAAAATTGTTGATAAGAAAGAGTTTCGTTCAATTGAATTGGTTTAAATTATTTGAAATTTTGTAATAAATAAGCCTCAAGTTATATATTTAACATTTTTCTAATACTCTGATTTTTAGTTGTAACGAAAAAAATATTTTTTACAACTATCCCCAGAGAAAAATGCTTTATAATCGAACACAATTTTCATTATATATTTTTACAAAATGTTATCTAAATTTATTAAAAATGATTTATTTAATTGGTTTTGTATACACGTTTCTGGAAGAATGTAAATATTATCTTAGTCTTGAAATATTTCGATACATGCTTTGTTCATAATCTCCTTATTAGTGTTATACAACTGTAAACATTTGTGTTTTCGTTCAGTTTTTATATAGAAAACATTAAAATAATAAATGTAATTATGGTTCGAAATATCTAATTTAACATTTTTTTTTTTTTTTTTTAAATAAACAATACTTGTAATTTGGATTTTTTTGAACATTTCATTATTTTTACCTCCATTACGTGGATGGTTTAATAATTATTGGCCTTAATGTATATAAAATATTTGTAATACGATGGTTGATGTGGAATATCGACACCTAATCTCTTAAATGCCTATAAGCTCAATTTCAGAACCGTAGCTGCTATATAAAAATAGTTTTGGAGGTAGGGGTGAAGTTTTAAAGACCTATTTTCGGGGGATTTTTAAGGAGGGGACTTAGGGTGAAATGCTGGTTTGGAGATTACGAGGCTACATTTGTGACGATGGATGAGATGTAGGTACATCACTATGATTCCAAGTACAAACGACAGTATTTACGTCTCATCCACTGTCACAAATCTAGCCCCATAAGTTAAGAATCAACCTCCCCCCCCCCCGCCCATTTTACTCCTTGCTCCAAAACTATGCGAATGTAGCAGCTACGGTTCTGAAATTGAGCATATAGATATCTAATACATTAGACATAAATTTTCCACAACAACAATCAGAGTACAAATATTTTATGTACACTAGGGACAATAATTATTGAACTACCCTCGTATATTTTAAATATTATTCTCTCTTAATGAGGTACAATATCTCTGCTCATTATTCTGACACATTAATTCACAAATGTTTTTAAAAAGAACTCACAAGACCTGAGGTACGCAAATGTAAACCTTTATTCTTTTTCTCATGAAAACGAAACCTTTAAATTTTAAAAAATTTTAAATTTACCTTTATATTGCTGAATATTTTTCCCTTGAAACAAAACCAATACAGCCCAGTACTGATGCTGATTCCTCATGAAATACTGCATGTTATTTTCATACGAAATGCCTTAAAAGTATGGCAAAGAAAATAATTCATTTTCAAAATTCTTCAACTTTAACCCTTTGCTATAAAAAAGTACTTATATATACTTAACTTTTTTGAAGAACTTAAATTTGCAACTGAGGGAATTTAGGTCACTGATAATTAGATAGATGTTTTAAAGGGGCTCATAATTTTTTATTTATCATGTTTTTTATTTGGAAATCTAAATTACCAGTCTCCTTAACTATCAATTGCAGATAAAGGGCTCCTTTTGCCATCTATGATGTCATTTTGTTTGTGTAAAACAGATGAATGTGCATTTATAGTAATAATTTAATTGTAGTTGTCAAGATGTTAAAATTTTATATAATGATTTGAAAAAACAAATTACATTCATAAAAATAATATTCCTTTTAAGGATATACTATTTTAGGGGAGAATAAAATTATAATCATAATTTCCTTTTCTATAACATATTTAAGATATAAATCAATCTTATAATTTATTTTTTTTTTTTCATTTTGATTTAGGCTGAATGCGATTCGATTTCACATGAATGCGAATAAGAAAATACCATATTTATAAATAAAAGAACTTGTGTTGAAAACGAAATCACTAAAAAACAACAACATTTGTACACAGAATATAACAAATTCTGCAGCGCGGGATAACCCACCATCGGCATAGGCTTCCGGATCCCGCTTTGCTAGTTTATATTAAAAAAAAAGTACTTTATTTACAAGTGTTTACATAATAGTTGTTAAACGCACATAAATTAAAGATAAGTAACAAATATAAAATTTAAATTAAGAATGCTAAGGACAGTTAACAGAATTAAATATAACAAGTAAAAGTTAAGAATAACGCTTTGTAGACTAACAACACATGGCAAACTTAATCAGATGCAAATCAAATGCATGCATTTTGGATTTCAGATATCTATACAGCCCTAAATCCATTGGAGTGAATGAAAAGAAATATTAATTAATTAATATATAGTTGATGATTATGCTAGTAAAGCTGATTACAACATATATTCTAATGATTTTAACACATATAAAACACATTATTCACATAATTCAAGCACTTAAAAATGGATTCACACACACATAATATAAACAAGTCGAGCACTGTGAAAAGAAACAGACACATACGTTTCGTGAGTACTGGAACTCACATCATCAGTGTATAAAATGAAATAAACATCCCCCCCCCCCCAAATACATGAAAGAAGAAAACCCAAATGTCAGATTTCATTTTATACACTGATGATGTGAGTCGCAGAACTCAAGAAACGCATACGTCTGTTCATTTTCACAGTGCTTGATTTGTATAAAGTGAAATCTCCCTGTGCGACAACCTCCCTGAACGACCATTTTTTATGAAAAGAAATTTATTCCCATAAGCTCACTACTAATTTTACGTCTATTCAGAGACCACCCCAGTTGAACTCCCTCCATGATCGACCAATTTCTTTGAAGAAAATGAAACAAATTCCGTTTATTTCTGGTCGCTTGAAGAAGGTTTTATTAGAAGAATAATTCCGGAGAGCGAAATATTCATCAAACTTCTAAACTAAGTTTAGATTTTTGATTTATTCTGGTAACTTTTAATTATTTAAATCCCTTTGTGCCTCATTAGGCAATGAATTTAACTCTGACGACAAATTAATGATGCCGGTCAATAAACCCCACTGCCTTATTCTGTCAGGAAACTCTCAAAGAAATAGATAAATTAATGAAACCGTCATCGTCATAATTTGTTCCCGTCAAAAAAAAAAAAAAAAAAAAAAAAAAAAAACCCTTATTTACTGAACTAAAGTTACTAAAGTACTGAACTAAAGTTAGTACTGAATAAAAGTTATAGAAGATAAAACCATAAAATCAAAGCAAACGTCACTATATTCATTTTTTTAATTCTGCAGTAATTAACTTATGCAATTAACTTTTGTTTTGATACTTAAATTTTCATATTTTTTCCTAATGTGAAAAATAAATTTTAGTAGCATTAATTGTAACCTTTTTTCAACAATTAAAATTTAGATTTAAACATGACCTCCATTAAGAGACCACCTCTCGGAGCGACCAATTTTTATTGGAACGGAGCGTGGTCGCTTTAGGGAGGTTTTACTGTATATTGTGTGTTCAAAGTTAGTTTTTCACTTCTTTAACATGCCATATGGTTTGACATTGAATTGCGTAGTATTTAACGTAAAATTTTATGCTGAGAAAAAAAATATAGGATAAAATATAAATCCTTATGTTAGTCACATTCCAAGTATTACTAAAACTTTTAAAGATAATAAAAAATTATAATTTCTGTTTCATGTAATAAAATCATTCATTTCAAAGCAAAAATTTAAATATTCAAAAATTTAAAGCTGTTACTTGATAACATAAACGCAACCAAACATAACAGATAATTATGTTCGACCAGAAAAGATGTGAAAAGAGGCTGTTGCGTTTTTTTATCTCTATTTTTTTATAATCTATAAATGGGACGAAGTGTTATATTCAATAACCACTTCGTCACTAGGTAAAATTGAATATTTACTATCAACGGATAATGCAGTTTTTAAGTGCAAAAAACAACATGTAAGCCTCTTTTCTCTCATTATGGTGAATTGTGTCATTATAGATAAATTAGTTCGAATAACAAAAAATAGTGCTAATTAATTTTTTGTAACCAAACAAGTTTTTTACTGAAAGAAATAAAAGAATTTTAATAAAACATTTGTTGCTCATGTTGTTCGATAAAACCGAAAGAAAAAGAATAAAGTAATGTACCTAAAAAAATATTTTAATTAAATACGGATAAAGAAAACAGCATAAGAAAAAATATACAAAATAATAAAAAAAAAGAATAAAACTAGTTGATAATGTTAAGACGCATATCTAAAAATATTTTTTGTATGATAAAATAACATAATATATAGTGCAGAAAATACAAATATTTCTTAGATACCGGAAGTTTCATTTTTTTTTCAATACTTTGATATTTTTCGAATTTCTAGATATATATGAAATTAGATATTTTTAATTGTAATAACATATAGTGTATGATTTTTGTAATGACATCCATTCGTCATTTTAATTAACTAAGATGTTGTCCACCATTTGGAAACGCTGAATTATTTGGTTTTTATAAATATTCATTTCTGTTGATCTCTGAAATACAAGTTATTTTCAGCGGTTTTCTAAATTGCATTAAGACGGTTCTAATATTTTATATAAAGTTCAGGTATTTGTTCTGACAATGTGGATAACATCAATATCTGACACTTGCTGTGTTGGAGCCAAGCGTAGATCTGCCATAGGTCTACCTAGTACTCCCTTGAGTCACTGTGCTCAGTTCTGTTTGGATGCATGATGTTGGAGTAACGCGGTTAAATAATTTCTTATTCTCAATAAACTTCTTATTAAATATAAAATCTCATAGTCAGAGACGTTACCAAGTTCAGTACACTGTAAAAAAATCTGTAAGATTACTGAGAATTTTTTATGAAAGTGGGATGCCAAGAACATAATGTTTCTATGAATTTCATAGTATCTAATATGTATTGAACCAGTGTTGCCTGACGAATACAAAAATTTCATTTTGAATACTACTATTTTCGTACGGTATGTTTGCTTGATTTAATCTCAATTTTTTTCTAAATAAATAAGTTGATCAACTGTCGGTGAAAATAGTGGTATTCAAAATAAAATTTTAGTATATGTCTGGCAACACTCTCTAGAACTTTTTATGTGACTGCAACAAAAATATTTCATGTAATTAATCCGTGTTAGCGATAAAACTTTAGTATGTATTTAGATTTCTGTAGCTTTACAAAAAATTGTTTTGTACATTTACATCGTTTTTCTACACAGTGTACAGAAAAAATTTTAGTGAGAATGCAGATTTCTGTAGCTTTTACAAAAACTAGTTTAGTAGATTTACATCTTTTTATTTTACATTGTATAAAGCTTCATAGCTATATTCATTGCTATATTAGCAAGTTTTCCTTTATGCTAACTTGTTGGCGATGATATGTTTTTCATAGATGCAGGGGTCACATTATATAGGGAAATCTTTATTGTTCCTACCAGAACCCTTAATGAGTTGTCTTCATGATCATTTTATTTAACATATTCTAAAGAAAGATGCGATGAAGATATCATTTTCAAAATAGTGGTAGGAACAATAAAAGTTTCCCTATAGAATGCGACCCCTGTAGATGGTGTGTGAGGAATTATAGAATATAACCTAGACAATTGTTGCCAGACGAGTCTAAAAATTAAAACAATTTTCAAAGAATCAGATAATTTTTACATAATGTACCAAGGTTTACTCATTAAATAATTTTGGTTATTTTTTTAATATTTTTTCTAAATATTAATATTCCTTATAACACAACTACATATTATCCGACTGGTTGCCATTACGCGATAAGTGTAACCTATTTAAAGCTAATTATTACTATATATATTTTTTATTTCATTTTAATATTATTAAAAATATTTTAAGAAATAGTCAAATAATTTTTTACTAACTTTTAATACATCTCATTTTTTATGTTCACTTGCTATTAAAAATGAAAATGAGATTCCGTAATACACGAACTTCCCATCTCCATATATTATTCACCTTTCAACAACGGGAAAATTTAGGACACATTTTCCGACTCTTTTCTAAACGCAAGCATGAGGCATGCATGCATGATTATTCAAGTGAATGTAATTGAAGAGTCTTTTATTTTTTGATAAATGAATTACAACTTGATTTATCAGCGATTTTTATTTTATGACAGTGTTTGGTTCTCTTTCCTGGGCTATCGCGTCTGGAAATCCAGTTAAAAATATCCGAGTAGAAAGCATCTTCTGAAAGAGCTTCTGTCATTATCAAAACATCGAGAACACTGTCCTGTTACATAGTTTCTGAATAAAAGCACCAGCTATTTTTTTTTTTGTATCCTATTTAGATATGAAATTATATGTCGAAGAGATTGTGTTAGCTTTTTTCGTATCAAATTTAAATATTTAGTCCTTTGTTTGTTATTCAAATTATTGTAGGTGATTGTATTCGTAAACAAACGTTCCGAACCTGGCTTTTTATTATAGACATATTCTTTGCTTTATTAAAGTAAATTATTTTAAAATTCCGAATTAATATATATATATATATATATATATATATATATATATATATATTATTTTAAAGCTCTTACAGTGATGGAACATTGGCGCAGCAGTTGAGAGATTGTCTCCACTGAATTTTTATAGTATTCTTCGCCTTCAAAATCTCAGAAATTCTGTCCTGAAGTTAGATGAAGAATACTAATAAAATTCTGCGGTGTCAATTGATTCTCTGCTGCTATGCTGTTCCATCACTGCACTTATTACAATTCGAATAATATAGTTCTTTTCCACTTGTTAATAAAAGTTTATATTAACAAGTTACTGCACAAATTTTGCTCGCAAAAATAATAATAACTTTTTTTGTAACACTACGTTACAGAAATTTGGCGTAATCGTGCATATTTTATGAAATTTTTAATTTAATCATACATAAATTATAGAAGTTTAATAAATCATATCTTATAAATTATAATGAATATTAAACTATACTCCAATTCGTTAAAAACTAATATTTATAAAAATTTGAAATGAGATTTCTTTCTGGCCGTTTATAACTTGAGTTCTGCTGAATTGTTTTCAATAAGATTTGCACTGTTTGTCGAAAATATTTTTAAGGAATGTTTTAGTATGTAAAATATATTCCACGTTTCTTAGGTTTAGAAGTATGGTAGAAAGTTCTATAATCAGATGAACCCGATTATATAATATTGTCCTTTTTAGAAATACTCTACTACTGAATGTATTTCAGTGAACTAGCATTGTTAGAAAATTTTTTAAGTATGGTTTTAGTGTACTGCATTTCATTCTATGTTCGTTGGTTATAGAATTATGCTGTAAAGTTCTATAATCAGGGGAAGCCAATATTGAACGTTTAGGCTTTTTAAAAAGTTATACCAAACGGATTTTGATGTCACTTGCCATGTTAGATACTTAATTTTTCAGGTATGATTTATAGTATATTGCATCTCGTTTTAACGTTTTCTACTGTAAATGTTCAAATAAAACAGCTGGGTTTAACAAACTAAATTTTGCCTCATACAATAAAAAAAAAAACATATAACTACGCAGTCATATTCGTATCGTTTTAAAAGAAACGTAAGGACATGCCAAATAATGGATCATATTGCTTTAAAACATAAGGTCAAATTCACCGATATATTTCGTTTGGCGAAACACTTACTTTCTTATAAAAACACCCTGTAACAAAATCTTTTCTAGGCAGTAAAGAGAAAGCTCTTTAATTTGCTTTTCAAAATATTGTGATTGCAGAAAGTAGTTTTCCGATTTATTTATAAGCCATCATATTGTAAAGATACATGAGAATATTTAAAAAATGTATTTTTATTTCAAGTTTTTTGGTAATACATAAAAATTGACCTGCAAACTATCATAGTCATTTTTTTTATATATGTCATCATATATGGTTTGTTAATGTCTTTATATTTTATAAGGCATGTGTAATTATTGAAAGTAATTAAGAGAACAAAGAGACTTTAATTGTAAAAATTATAGCAATATTTTGCTTCTAAATTTTATTTAACTTGTTTTAGCTTTTAGGGGAGAGTAGTCATATTTGGACCGTCGCTTTAATTGGACCGTTGCCATTCTGCTGTTAATTATGGAAAGAGACGCCATCTACCGCTGAAATCCTACTCATCAGGATGACGTCATTTATGATTAGAAGACGTACCCGCCTAAACACGTGCTGTTTTGAGATAATTTAAAAAAACCTAAAGTTAGCTATTTGATCTAATTTTTTCCTACTAAACGTAAGTGAATACTTTAAACCTCAGGTAAGCTGTTATGTTTTCATATACATATCTAAATTCATCTGTTTATTGCGCGTATTTTTCACCCGGATTTGTTAGATTTCGTTTTTGTTCTTAGTCTTGAGATTATCTGTTTTAAAAAACGCCGCGGTTGCCTTAATTGGGCCAATTTAAGTTGCTTAAATTGGACCAAATGTACAATCATAAATTTGTAAAGTAAGTAGTAAATTTCGAGGGCGGTACACCTTGTACACAATTTTTTTTAATATTTTATAATGGATTACTATCTCCATGCAAGTTTTTTATACAGTTTGCGCCTATATAAACATAAAAATATTTTTACATGTTTATGCAATACATTTTGTTTTCAATTTTTTTTATATTGTATGTATTTATATTTATTTTCTTTGAATACTTCATTCGCAAGGGAAGGGGGGCAGACTATTTACAATTCTGGAGGGTGGGATTACAGGTTTTTACCATTAAAACACATAAAATCTCAAACCTTCCGGTGGGAGTAGTTATTTCAAGGCTCCGGGGTGGGAAGGGGAGGCACCTGGATGCAACACTGTTTGAATATATAATGTTTGCGTTTGATTAATCGTAGCGTATTTTTTTTAATAGAGCATATTTTTTAAACATATCTTTTTAATATAATGTTGAAAACAACACAGATAAACTGTCTGGAAGAAAAACACCTGTGAAAGTAAAAGCTGTTAAAGATATAGGAAACGAAAAAGAGAGCGTAAGTTGTGAAGAAATTGACCTGCAGAAGGCTGCAACTACACCCCCAACCCCCCAAAAGCCATAAAGTCATTAGAATGCTATCTCCCTTGCTAAATTCAGTTAAATCAAAGTACAGAGGAAGCCAAAAAACAGTTGTGTTAACATCTTCGCCATATAAAGCAAACCTTGAAAGTAAATAAAAAAAAAAACGATAAAAAAGAATTTATTTTGCTTGATTGTTTCTTTAATCGCAAACTTTGTTTTTAATGAAATTAGTTATATTCCTTAGTCATTAAAACAACCTGATATTGTTTGGTCCAATTTAGGAGACTGGGGGGGAGGGGTCCAACTTAGGCGACCAGTTGCTGAATTTGGACCACTTTTGACAAATTTTTCAAATTAAAATAAAATTTATGATTTTCAAAAAGAAATTGATCTAAATATTTATTTAGTTAGTAGATGTATAGATTGACCCCGTGTAGTGATGTTTTGCAGATATTCCAAAAATTAAGTGAGTTACATCTGAAAATAAGTGAAGTAGTCCAAATTCGGCTACTTTCCCCTATTATATTGGGCATATTTAATGCTTAATAACTATTTACCCAGTTCCTGTTTTCAACTTATTTAACTGAAGAAATTGGTAACAGCGGCCAGATTTTTAGATTCACTGACACACAACATCCACTGTAAAAAACAAAATTTTGACTAATGATTCTTTTTTATGACAACGAGAAACATGCAACTGTTGCTTTCGAAGAATTTAAGTTTGGTCTAAAATTTATAACGCTAAGCCACATACAGCTCTCGAGAAAACTTTTGGAGTTGAACTCTCACAATATTGTATTTAAATATAAGTAATATTCAATAATAAACTTATGATGTATAAAAATATTAAAAAAATAAATTAAACGTTTATTTAAAATTATACAGGGTTAGCATAACTGAATAACATGTTTTTATATACTTATGTATTCAAAACTATTTCACGTATTACAACAAGTGATATGAAAATAAAAAAAAGCATTCCATTGTTTTTTATTGTCGCTTTGCTTTGTTTTTTCCGTTGCTGGACTCTGGATTGAACGTGCGAGAAAAAAACTATATACACTTAGTGACAAGGCCACCAACATCTCATGATCTTACGCCATACGATTTCTTTTTAGGGGTTACATCAAAGATCTTGTTTATAAATCACCATTGACGAAAAAAATTAAAGAACTTAAAGCGCGCATCAACACTATCATCACGAACCGATGACAGTGTAAAACTGCAATATATGTCAAACGAACTTAATTACAGATTAGATGTTTGTAGTGTTATGAAATGTTTACACACAGAACATTTCTAACTAGAAAAAACCACATATAATGATTTTCTTTTTTTCATGCATCACTTACTATAATGCGAGTAATAATTTTGAAAAAAATATATATATATTTTTTAATCCGGTCAATTATTTGCTCTAACCCTGAATTCGAATCCATGAATATATTGGTATTGGTATTTTTCTTTAACTTAATCTAATTCACCTAATAACATTATAAAACAAATATTTACCTAAAATATATGAACTGAAACAATAACGAAATAAATTTGTACCACAAAATAAAGGAGAAAAATACCAAGAGATAAGGCTTTTAAATTCTTTGAAATATTACCGTAATTAATACATGTAAATAAAATTACTTAATACATGTTCTTTTAAATTAGAAACTTACAAACATTTCTTTTTGTTTTATATATACTTTTCGAAAACTGCAAGTATACTAAATGAATCCGTGGAATAATTATTTAGTTTGCTATAGACTGATATTTTTCTAAAATATAATAAAATACATTGATATTTTTACCATTATGACTAATTCAAAACTAAAAATGCCATTTAACAAGATATTACTAGATTATTAACTAAAATAACACTTTTCATTAACTAAAAGTCGCATTTATCTATTTTTAAGTTATGGAGGAATATAACAGCATTTGATTACAAAAAGCAAAAAAAAAGAGTTATAAAATATTTACCCATATCTTAATGAAGGAAAGAAGAAAGAAAGACGAAATAAAAATACATTTCTTAACAAAAAATAAAAAAGAATTCCCACTATCTATTTTTACACTATCAAGATATGCAATGACATGTGGTTTTAGAACGTAGCTTTGTTCGAGATCTATTATTTTTTTCTGAACCAAAAAGGGCATAACGCAATTTGCTCTTTTCAAAAGTTTGGAGAAACACATATTAATCTCAGAAAAAAACACATCATGTCTTTTATTAAACTTGAAATAATACTTTTATTACATATAAATAAGGATTTGTTTCTATTACAAAAGTTTGATTTAGAGTAATTCAGCAATTTATTTTTCTTTATATTGAAAGAAAGCGAAGAGTGTTTATAATTTATTGCATCCTTAAATGCAGAGTGTTGCCTTTTGGCAACATGCCAAATTTAGTCTTCTAAAATAATATTAGAATAATATTGAAGCATTAATGCCAAATCTTACCAATAGAATGCATACTGAAAATATAATTAAAACAATTTTCAACATTCAGATGCCAGCAATAGTGCTATTTAACATCAAAGATACATTTATTTTTTCAATTGTTGCTACATAAGCATTTTGTTTTGTTTAGAAGCTTGCGCAATACTCTATTTTTTTTTCAGCAGTGAGCAAGCAAAATTTATTCCTTGTGATAGTTCTTAAAATTCATGTGTGCTTAATTTTACATAATTTTATCAAGGAAAATTATTTTTTCAATTAAAGCGTAGTGTTGTCGATTGGTGGCAACCTGTTTTTTACCCGTAAACTATACTTAATATTTTAAAGTATTTTTCCGTGATTTATTTAAGTATTTAAAGCCGAAAAAAATATTTAAAATATTTTTTTTTTAATCAGGCATTTAAGGGTTAACATAAAAAAAAAATAAACTCTATATTTGTTAATTATATTTGTTATATTTGTTATAATAAACTCTATATTTTACCAGCCAGATACAGGATCGTCTGATTTAAACTGATTCAACAGTCGCTGGGCAGTACTGTGAGCCGCATTGAGGCATATAGCAGCACCATCTTGTAAAAATACAATTTCCTTCTATCTGATCGCCACCACCTTAATGAATCGGGTAAACAACATCTCTAAGAGATTATTAGACTCTCCTGGGTATTGTCAACGAAATGGGCAACAGCAATTGAAAATAAACAATCATGCAGAATACTTACAAATAAAGTCAAGAAACTTTTATTATTCCACATATTCTCTTAGTCCTACAATCGTGACAATTTCTTTAAAATAAAAGTGGTGACCAATATGTTTTTGCATAAGTTTTTTTAATGTTCGATACTGTCATTCATTTGCTCTCGGCATGCCAAACTTGATTACCGCCGCGGGCCAAATTAAGCATTATACACAAACAGAGCCGATTAACTCTATGTTGGACCCGGGGCACACAGGCTATGTCGGGGCCCCCTTTCTCAAAACAATTCATGCATTATAATCTTGACAAACACCTTTACGTGCAGTTTACAATTTCAACCATAGCTTTACGAAAAAACAATATATTATAGACACATGTAAAAATGAATTAAAATATATAGGAAAGTAAAATCTTCTGTACTACATGGTATTTAGAATGAGTAAAACTCTAAACCTATAAGTTTGAATGAAACCTGTTAGATGTAATAACCGTTCTTCTCGGTATTTCGAAGTTTACTATATATTTCATTGTCGTTAGTGAAAAACTGAGATAATTTAGTTTACATGAATGGGAAAAATATTTTTTTTATGAACTACAAATGGAAATTTACATTAATTTATACTTTCAGAGAGTGCACAAAATGCACTTTGGGCCTCCTGAAAATGTGGGTCCGGGGCAAGTGCCCCCTGTGCCCCTGTGGTAATCAGGCTCTCACAAAGTCGTGGGCGCAATCAAAGAAAGTAGATATTATTATGAGAACTGGACACAATA
Organism: Maratus speciosus; assembly: GCA_963932465.1. Classification (NCBI taxonomy): domain Eukaryota; kingdom Metazoa; phylum Arthropoda; class Arachnida; order Araneae; family Salticidae; genus Maratus; species Maratus speciosus. The sequence continues at coordinate 67,092,578 of OZ010789.1, forward strand.
AAAGGCGTAAGTACAAATCATAGCCGTGTTAAAAGAATACTGGAGTAAAGTTTAGAAGTTATTGTTTTTCACAATTTATTTTATATTACTTTTTTTTTCTTCTAATCTTTGAGATTTTTTCCAATATATAAATAAATGTGTATATATATATATATATATATATATATAATAAATAGTGCCTGGTATTTATGCGATGCGTATTTGGTTTCATTTAATAAATACTTTTTTTTTCTTCAAATTATGTTTATTTTACTAGGAAAAAATTGCTATCGAACATACGTTGTAAAAACAATTGGGACTTTTCCTGCCATTTTTTGTTGCAATTTTTCAAGCCCGATGCAGTGAAAATTTTACAGCAACTGTATTGGCAGCCGCAATACCAGCACCTTTTGTCTTAAAATACAGATTTTTTTTTACATTGTAGCCATTTATGCTTGATTGCACACTATACTTTTAAAAACCGGTCGATTGATAAATAATTACATAAATTTAGAAAACGCCATATCCTATATATTTTCTGTCTAATACGGAATGACACTGACTTTTGATTATCTGCAATAATGAATTTTGAATAACAGTTTTAAGAACGGTAATTAGAAGTGAAGTAGTTAGATTAAACTGATTTTCCTGTTTCTTGAAAAGATAAAATCTTCTTTTGAATTCATTTTTCAATTAATTGTTAGTATACTCTCAAAGTTTCTTTCCGATGATTTTTGTAATAATGCCTAACAACAATGAAAAGGAAATATATTTAATTTTTGAAAATTGTTTTGCCAAAGTAATACATGCTATTTGAAAATGCTAATACTATCAAATACCATGACAGCATTATGAAATTTGCTTTGAGGTTGAATTTGTGTCAGGTACTATGTAATTTCAAATCTAGAGTACATGTGTGTCTATAAGTGGTATTTTAGTAATCCTTATTCGTAATTTATCAACGTAAAATGAAAATTATAATTTTTTTTTACGAGTTTGAAATTAACAGTCAAAACTTTATGATTGAAAGCCGTTAAAGAAAACACGAATCTGCCTTCTATGTGAGAAGGTAGATCTGTTTAATCTTCACTACCATATTTTCAAGATATTTTCTATACTGAGAAAAATTAAGCATGTGTGCACGGATATAACATTAAAAGACCCATAAGTTTTTTAAGCAGAGATTTTGCTTGACTTTTAAAAATCTAACCGGTTATATATAACACTTGCTATCAATAATATTTAGGCTTTTAGTATTTTCAAAAATTTTGAACTGGTCAAAACAACATTTCTTCCATTTTGTATCAAATGATTTCAGCTAGCGGCTACTTGAATCTAATAATGACAATAATTTTCTTTTAGAAAGTTATTTCCTTCACTATGCTTTTTGAAAGCACGCTGTATCTCTTTTAAGAAGTATGTGTTTAATTTCTGAACGTTTATATTTCTGATATGTGTCCAGTTTCTTCTTTTAGTTTTCTTTATCTTTCTGCACATCTTAAGGTTACATTGTGTACATATTGAACATAAAAAGTCATTTTTCCGTTTAATATAATGGTATTGTAAATCGCCTTTTAAAAAAACTGGGTCGTTCGTATACAGTTAATCATATTTATTAATACTGGGAAAGAGCTTAAATAACTTTAAAATAAATCGTGTGCGTATGTCAATGAAGTATATGTATACGAATAAAAAAATGAAAGAAATATAAGAAATATCACACAGGATTCATTAATAACGATACATTTACTAATCTCAATAATGAAAATAATTTTAACCTAATGATCACAAATCTTGAATTCGTGTGTTCGTCTAAAGCCCAAATAATGCTCAAGTAACATATTCGGCGTTTTTGTATCAAACACAAAAGTGATAATTTCTGTCACATTCAATGTTACTCAATTAAAACTAATTTTTTTAATCTGTTCTATATTATCGCCGAATGTTATTAGTTTTAGAACTTCTTATTTAGAAGTGCTTAGTATTTCAGAAATAGAGAAGTTATAAAATCAAAGAGAGAGAACTTTTATGAAACTTTAAACTTACAGAATCTAGATCCTCTACTTTGCCGCAATACTCATATTAGCAATCTTTGTATTCGTAATTTCATGGAGCTAAAATTGAAATGTGAGTTATGATTGTCTCTTTACATCATTGTTGCCAGATAAGCGAGACTTTTTAAATTCAGATGGCTATTCCACTTATGTATTCACGAAATATATGAAGCAAAAATTACTATTCAAAGATAGTGTTAGCGTTCTGAATAAAAAATAATGTAATAAAAAATAAGCTAGTGCTCGGCTAACTAGAAACACTGTAATTATGGATGATTCAGATACTTATCATCTCTAAGACCATAGTCGGTATAAGTGTGTTCATGCAGGCTACATTTTCAGCGTATTCAAATGACTGAATTAAATACAGGTAAAATGCTAGAACAGAGAAGTTGTCAGCATGCCAGTTTTGACCCGCGGGCCATGTGTTTCTCATGTCTAATATGCACTGGGAATTTTATTGTTACTACCTTTATTTTATTGGTGAGCGTCGAAAATTATTGGAGGTCATTCTAATAGGAGAAAACAGCATGTAGAGAAATTTAAAAATGTCCTGTTAGAGCAAATTTTGTCTCTTTTTAGGAATTTTTTAAATGCTGTTTCTGTTGGGAAACTGCCAATTAAAAGATTACTTAAGCATAGTAAAAGATGCGACAATTGTTTAAACATGAAACTTAAATACTAAATTCTAAATATTTTTCGTAAAATCCAATATTTGATGAAATATTTGACGGCTGATTGCTTTTTAAGCATATTTCAAAGAATTTTTTAAATTTAAAAGTGATATCTTTTAAAACATTTCATTAAAACTAAAAATCTCTGTAAAGAGAACTTTTTTGTCGAAATTTATTTTACATTTGAAAAAAGAATTTGAACAATTCATATGTCATGACAAAAATCATAATTAACAGAACTTTTATTATTATAAATAATTTTCTACATAATTTGATTTACTATTTTATTACATTATTAATTTAATTCGTTGAGTAGTCAATTGAGATATTTCCGCTATTTATCATTGATTAATTATAAAATTTATTTAATTTATTAAGCATTAAGCTTCATTTACTATCTTCAGTAAATAATATGCAACAATGAACATGAATAAGTAAAACTATAGGAAAGTTTAATAAAATACCATTATATATATAGTAAAAGAAAACAGTCTAGACATTTTGCCTTGAGACATGTCGACATCATATTGATGCCTCAAACATACGGTAGACTTCATTAGCTTTTAAATTGTATGTACTGAGTTAAATCAACACAATTATATATAATTACCAAACAAAAAGTTTGAATCTAAACAAAATGCTACTAGTCATTTACTAAATTCTTCTAAGATTTATTAAATTACATTTTGAATGATCAATATTATAAACAAGTGAATTAAATTAATTCACATTTTTCACTTTACAATTTAAATAATTGCGTGGATTTATTTCGATAAATATTTTTCAAATATTATTTTTTATTTGTCAAGTGCGTTATTTTTCTCAATCTTTGTAATTAATACAAGTAGTCCTTGTAACAAAGACTCAATTTGATTTAATTTTATTACAATATAATTAAATAACAAAATCGTGTTTTATTATATTCAAATTTAACTAATATATTTTTTCTTATGAGGGAACAAAAATAGAATGATTTATTAAAAAGTAACTTAATTACTACTATACTTATTACTTAATTATTTATAACTTAATTTACCTGATTAATTTAAATAACTAACTTAATTACTAATTTTTAATTTATTATTTAATAAAAAATTACTTAATCTCATTGAAATTTAATTACTTAAAAATTACTTCGAAGAGAAAAAATAAAAATATACAAGAACGAAAAAAATTATCATATACTCAAGAGCATAAGGAATAGATTAATAAAGTTAAAATTCTAGTTCTATATTCACCTTGAGTTAAATAATTAAATACATATAAAAGCAAAAAGTTGCTATTAATGGGGGTCCGGGACACATTTTAAAATAATTTTTATTTATTCAGTTAAAATTCTGAATTTTTTGTGATGGTAAACAAAATCACATAATAAAACTTTTCATAACTTAAAAAAAAAATTTAATTTAAAATTTATTAAAAAAGTGGGGTAATTTAAAATCGTTATAACTCGGAATATTATTTATAGAATTTCAATTTTTTTTTTCATTTAAATAAAAAAAATATATGTAAGTTTTAACTTTGATTGAGCATTTTAAAAAAATATTAATTTATACGAAAAAATTTAACGAAAAAATTGAAAAAAAAAGGGGTGCAACTTTAAAAAAAAAATCATACTTTCAAAAGTAATTTTTTTTTCAAATATGATGAATCAAAATTAAAGTAAAACAATTAAAAAAGATATGTTCCAAGTTTGAATCTTTTATCTTTAACGGTTCTTGAGTTATAAGAATTTAAATACGATTAATGGTGGAAAAACCTATCATGAGGAAAAACGCATTTGCTTGAAAGCTAGATTTTGAAAACAAACCAAAACAAAAAAAATAATATTTTTTTGTTCTAATTCAGATAGAAATATGATTTAAATGTCATTTTAAGCAGGAAAAAAAAAGATTTTTAATGAAATAAAATGTTTTTGCAAAATTTGAAGATTTTTGTGTCCCGGACCCCCTTAAAGATACAGCTTGCAATGATACACTAACATACGATATGGCATGTAGTATCGACAGATTTGCTGCATAATAGATGAAAGCTCGTTTTGTTGAAAATTTGAATATTTTACTTGCATCTCATCTGACGTACAGCCATTAAATTACAATGTTTTCTTCTGTGCAATTCTTGAATAAGCGCAAAGAAAATAGTAACAGCATTTAAATCCTACTAATTACGTCCTCTTAACCCGGCATTACACGCGCGAGAAAAACGAACGGGATTACTCGCGCTGGGTATGTTATGCTTATGGCGGTTTCTTCCAATTTTTTACCATAAAATCTATGTAAAACATAAAACACTAGAAAAAAAGAAGTGATAACCGAGTTTTAAACAGATATTAAACATGTTTCTTACATTTATTTTGTGCATTCGCTGCGTCTATCTATATTGAATGCACGCGCAAGAAAAACTGCCGGTTTTACTCGCTCTGGGTATGTCATACCCATCGCAGTTTCTCCCAATATTTTTACCTTAAAACCTACATAAAACACTACGAAAAAGGAAGGGATAATATAGTTTTAAAGATATATAAAAAATTTTATTTACATTTATTCTGCAAATTTCCTGCGTCTATGTGTACTCAGAGCTGTTACAGAAATGCTCGCGCTGGGAGTGAGGTACCCATTTGTGGCGATTACGATACATCTACATTTCGAATTATTTAACCGCTTTTCCCCCTCTAAGATTATGACATTCGAGGCAGCTACACAAAGAATCATCTATTTCTGAAGAAAGGTTACGGAGAAAAACTGCAAAAAAGCAGCACTGGGTGTGGCATACCCAGCGCGAGCAAGCGCGGGTTAATTGTTGAAAACGTTCTGGGTTTTTCTAATGTATTTTAAGATATTTTTAATTTGTATTTTAAACGCCCTTTCTATTACACTGTAAAAAAAAAAATCTGTGAAGTTACTAAAGTTTTTCTAGGAAACTTGGATTCCTAGAACTTTTCATGTAACGGCAACAACAAAATTTCATGTAACAGACCCACTTTTGCGCCGAAAATCAAAAAATCTGTAAGGTTACTAAGAATTTTTTTTGGAAACTGGGATTCCGAGAACTTTTCATGTAACTGCAGCCAGGGTTACAAATAAAACTTTAGTAAGATTACTGAAATTTTAGCAGATTCATTTGTAAAGTTACAGATTTTTGTAGCTTTACAAAAACTAGTTTTGTAGATTTGCAGCTTTTTTCGTACAGTTACAGGTGAAAGTTTAGTAAGCATGTAACTTTACATCTGTAGAACTACAGATTTTTTTTTACAGTGTATATGTATGCACCTGGAAGTAATTTTTTGTACAATGATTTGTTCTTTTATATGCAATTTTAATATGGAATAGATTAACTTTAAAACATTAACAGGATTATTATAAAGAAATCACATTTTTTCCAACAGTGTAATCAGCTATCTAAATAAGCAACTTAAAAAACACATAATTCTGTAAAAATCTATTTTCAACAATTACCGTCTATTTCCGGTAGTGTGGGAATATCTTCGCGTTTCGATCTGTAAAATTTATACACACCACTTAATGCACTCAAAATTACATCAGTTTAATTATTAATACCATACAGAAAAGGTATTATCGGGCGTAGCCGGTACTTTAACCGACTTATTTTACGTGTATCTGTAAATGAAAGTTAATTGCTATGCACTCTATAATCTATAGAAACCATAAATTTCTGTTCAGTAATTTTATTATGGTAGAATCATTATTACGTCATTAAATTGCACCATAATCAAATTTTCCACAGATATAATAATGTAATAGAAATTTTTTGCGTCCCTGTAAACGAATTAAAAATTCTTCTTATTCTATACTCCGAAGACATCATGTTACGGGCTATCTTAATATTTTTTATACATCTCAATATGTTTGAAATGCTCTAACATCAATAAAGTGCACCGAGAATGATTTTCTCCAATAGATCATAATATAACGGAACTGTTTTGAGTTTCGCTATAAAATGACTATACACGGGGTTATAATCTGATCCCAAAACGACCGCTGATTGTCAAAACGTTGTGCTTAGTGATGTATACCGGTTTGTTTTGGGGACATATAATAACTGAATACGGGTGAAGAAGCGCCCTGTTGACCGGTAGAAGTCTACCAATGCTGTCACACCACACACTGTCCGTATAGCAGGTGTAATGGTCTGTAGGCCGTAGCCTGTGATAGACGCTTCCCTCTAATTGTGGTACGTGGATTCTAAACGGACTAGCTGTATGTTGATGTCATTTATCGACCCCACATTAAAACTTTAAGAAATGTTCTTCCAGGGACAGTTTCTAGAAAGATAATGCTTGTTCGCTAAGAGCTCGAGTTTCTTGAGACTTCCTACTTTATGTTCAGGCTCAATCACGGCCTGCCCGCTCCTCCTTCTGGGGAACCAACCGAAATGCCAGATGTCGCCTTGACACACTGCACATGATTTTAAGATGTCTGTTCAAGATTTGTGTGCCTCAGAACAATATCAGGCGTCTAATCAACTCAATGTCCGACCGCGTTCCGTATTGTAGAAGGCTGCGGACCGACGCGCTACTAAAGTTGCACTTGTCTAATTTTACACACTCAATTGCCTTGAATTTGAGATACTGTTTCTATAATCTGTATGAGTGTAATTAATTTCATTTCAATACAATGCTCCCTTCTTCGTGTGCTATTTTCAATGTTCATAAGTGTATAAATAAATTACAACTAGATGACATCACTTTCCAGAATTTTGCAAGAAAAAGCTAATTTGAAGTATCTGTTATTGGTTAGGCATCAATAACTGGAAGTTTCACACTACAAGATGCTTTATTCTACATTGAATAAATGATTCTTTCTTTGCATCAGATGCGACTTCCTTTTTACAATTGCATCAGCATTTTTCACAAAAACGCGGAAACATAGAGGTATGGTTTACTTGCATACATTGACAGAAAAATATCACACTGTAGAGTCACGCATTAACATAATTCAATTTACACATTTCGTAGTATAAATAACAGTTTTCGAAATTAAAATTTCAGCAAATCGTGTTATTTTCAAACGATAAATTTAAAAGAAAAGGTATAAATATAAACTGTTTCAAACAAATTTTAGGAAATTCAAATTTATTTTAGTCGAGTATGTTTTAATGAAATCAATATATATATATATACAGTAGTGCTCAAAAGTATTTTCACAGACATAATAATTTACTTAAATAAAAGCAATAATAAAATACTAAAATCAAACATTTATTTTATTTAACCATATTCAATGTTTTACAGAATTCTAGCAAATGAACTAGAATCTTTCACGTGTCAGGTTGTACTCGACACGAACCCTTGAATTCCATTTAAGTCAACCCGCAACCCGACCCGAGCTCGACAAAAAAATTCCTCTTCCCGCAACCCGACCCGAAGCCGCAAAAATAAATTTTGTCAACACGAACCCGAGAAATTCCAACCCATACCCGGCGGCGTATTTCAGAAGTGCACATTCACAAGGCGACCGGGACAAATACTGTCCTCCGATTGGTTGAATGAATTTCGTCACTACCAGCAAATGTTTGTTTACTTTCACAGAGCAGTTCTGCCGTCTATAAATATGCGGTTATCTGAACTAAAAACACGCTAAAAGATAGTTACGATAGAATAGATGTTTTAATTTAGGTATAAATTTTAATTGTAGTCAGAAATTAGTTATTTACATACAATTACATACCATCTTTAATAATTTCAAGCCAATTGCATGTCGCCGATATGCAATGCTACTTTTAATCTCAGAATATTTTTTTAATATATTAAAATTATGTGTTTAAATGACTTTTTTAAACATAATTGTACTGCTGTAACATGTAATTTTGACAAATGAAATTCTTGATGAAGATAGAATTATTTAGTATATTAAAAGTAATTTAATTTAATTTTATCTATTCTTAAAAAAAAAAAAAAAAAAAAAAAAAAAAAAAAAAAAAAAAAAAAAAACATTGCTTTTGTTTAAGAGAAAAAAAATTGCTTCCATTACTTATTATCATGTGACTTTCACACCATAAGTTAAGGTATTATTTCTTTTTTTCTTTTTTTTTAGCTCTTATTCAAATTGATTTCACTTACTTTTTATTGAATGTCACTTATTTAGTAAGTTTGCTTTCATTTAGCGGTTCTGCCATCTATTGAAAAATTTCTTAACTAATAGCACACTAGTTTTTTTTAAATTAAAGTATATATTTTAATATTTTTTTTTATGCGTTTAATTTGTAGTCAGAAATTAGTTATTTACATGCCACATATAAGAAATAATGCATGCCAATTGCATGTCACAGATAAGCAATGCTGCTTTTAATCTCAAAATATTCTGAACAGATTCTCTTTAAAAAAAAAAAAAAAAAAAAATATATATATATATATATATATATATATATACTTCCATTACTTATTATACAATCATGTATTTTTCACACCATAAGTTAAGGAATTCGTTCTCTCTCTTTTTTTTAATTGAATATTACTTATTTTATTGGTTGTGACAACTTGGGAAATTTGAGCCCATTGATTGAAAATTCTAATTTCAGAGAACAGTTTTTCTTTTTTTTTTTTCTTTTTTTGGCTTTCAAAAATTTTTATACATCATTCAAGCTGGAAATTTTGCGATTCAAGTTTGGACATTTTTGAGTTCTTCCTTCTAAAAAAGATCGTTTAGCTATGCCTCTGTGCAAGGTTTTTTTTTCAAACCATAAATCCTATCCTTTGTTTACATGCACTGTTCACATTAGATTAGCCGAATATTATTATACTTTTTTTATAGAAGAATGCATTCTGATGAACACAGAAATGAATAAAATTAGAAATAATTGATTTTCTCCTCCTCAGTTGCAGTTGTTCTAATTTGATAATTTAGAACTTATAGATTTTCTTACTTATTAAGGTCTTTTTATTTCTTCAGTTTTATGTTCTTTAAACTTTCCCTAATCAGAACAAATAGATCCAGAACATATTTTACATTATTGAAAAAATGTTCTAGATGTATTAATTAGAATAATCTAATATTTGTCAAAAAATGGTATAATAAACTTATTCTTTAATTAAATTCTAAATATTTCGAATTTTAATTACATAATTCAATTACAATTGATAAATAACAAAATGAAAAAGTTTTAAATTATTTTTTATTAATATTGCATAACTTATAAAAATATTTATTCGTTTTCTCATAAATTTTATCGAAAGTAAATAAAGGAATTGAAAAAATATAATAACATTAAATGAAATTCTCTATATTTAAATATAAATGCAATTAAATAGATCTTCTGTTCATTAAAAATTTATGTGACTTGTACTATATGAATACTTATTCTATGACATTCTTAACACATTTAACATGATCAATAAAATTCAGAGATATTTCCATTTAGCCATCAAGAGAATTATTTCAACCTTATAGTATTTTACATAAATGACAAAAAAAAAAAAAAAAAAAAAAAATCTTTAAATTAACTATTAGAAAATACCATTTAAAAATTACCGAATATTAAGTATATTCTGTCGTGATTATTTTTAACATAAATGATAATTTTCCTATTTGATGATCAAGTTAAAATAAGATTTTTCCCCCCATTTATGTAAAATTCTATGTATATAAAGCTTTTAGTTGTGTCATGATATATTGCTAAAAATTATAAATAATTTTATTAAATTCGGTATTCGGCCAAATATTCATTTGAACTTGTAACAAATATTAAGTATTCGGTGATTCATTTGAACTTGTAACAAATATTAAGTATTCGGTGCATCTTTGATATTTAATATCTTTATTACATTTTGTTTCCTGTAGCTTGAATGATGGCATTCATAATCACGAGAAAAGGCAAATCTAGAAGGTTTTTTTCTGACGCGATTTTCGCAAATTCCAGGACGTATTTGTAGTGCTCTGAAAATCAGTCAGCCACTTTTGAAAGTCCTGTTCACCAGATAATTTCATTCTTAATGAACAAGAGCATTTTTTTTTCGGTAACATACGCACTTTCAGTAAATTTAAAGTCGAAATTAGGTGTCAAAAGATTTATTATATCACCGACGAGATTTTTAAAATCATTTCTCATTTCTGCCATAATGCAAACGTAAACAAAACAAAATCGGTTGCCGGTAGTGACGAGTTTCATTCAACCAATCAGAGGACAGTATTTCTTGCGGTCGTCTTGTGAATGTGCATTTCTGAAATACGCTACCCGGCGCAAACCCGCCATATTTCAACCCGTAACCGACACGAACCCACAATGAAAAAAATTAAATAATGTTTTAATATCATTATGAAAAGAAAATTCTATAATTGCATCTCTAATACCATTTTTATATTTTTGATAGAAGAATAAACAAATCTATAGTCTGTAATATTCAAATATAGTAAAACTTCTGAATAGTGGACCTCGGGATCGATAAATAGAGTCAAACATCGGGTCGAGCTATCCCGAATTTTGTTTTTTCTGCTCGGAAGGAATCTAATTTTTCTTTTTGCAGGTCGGGGTCACACTAGAAAAATTCTTGTGGGCCATATATAAGTTTATTCCCACTCAGATTGTTGGATAAACATAATTATGCTCAAACTTTTTGCGAAAATCCCAACAATCTTAGTCACAAGAAATTTATATATAATCCGCAAGAATTTTCCTAGTGTGACACCGACCTGCAAAAAGGAAATTAGATTCATTCGGAGCTGAAAAAACAAAAGTCGGGATAACCCGACCCGACGTTTGACTCTATTTAACGATCCCGAGGTCTCAACTATTCAGAGGTTTTACTATATTTCAGTATTACAGAATGTAGATTTGTTAATTTTTCTATGAAAAATATAAAAAATGGTATAGAGATACAATTGTAGAAATTTTTTTCATAATGGCAATAAAACATGATTAGCTTCTCTTTCATTACGAGTTCGAGTCGGGTGCGGGTCGAAATATCTCGGTTCCGTGTCGGGTTGCGGTTCGCCAAAAATTAATTTTGTGGCTTCGGGTCGGGTTGCCGGTCGAAATTTTTTTTTTTTCTCAAGTTAGGGCCGTGTTCCGGGTTGACTTAAAATGGAATTTGCGTGTTCGAGTAGGGTGCAACTCGACACGTGAAGGATTCTATTTCATTTGCTAAAATTCTGTAAAGCATTGAATATAGTTAAATAAAATAAATGATTGATTTTAGTATTTTGTTATTGCTTTTATATAAGTCAATTATTATCTTTGTCAAAATTATTTTTAGCGCTACTGTATATATTTGTGACGATTTGACGGCAAACAGTAGGCATTATCGCAATTAAGGGTGTTTTCTGTAATGCACAGCACAGTCCGTTCAGGACGATATAGTTGTTGAGAATAAAGGACTCGAGGAACATAAAAATGCAGTCGATTGAACGTAATCCGACTTTATTGACGTTCTCGTAATTTGACTTTAGGGGGGAAATGCTTCATTCCACCGATGATAAAAAAGCATAAAATTCACTTACATCAAAATGAGCTTAAAAGCTGTTCCATCTCTCGGTCCGAAATCTTTTCGCTTCATTATGCTGCAGACTCTTATTACCTTCGTAAATACACTAAATCTCTCACAAAGTTCTTAAAAACTCCAACAACATCTCAACAAAAACGCAGAAATCTCTCCGAACAATCTTTTTGTATGATCAGCTTAAAATCTGGCTGGCTGACAGTATTTATACTACCTCGCTCAACGATTGTTCCAGAATATTCCATACAATCGCACCTAGACGCGCCAGTTATAAACAAACTTTAGTCTCTGTTCACGAGACTGCGCTAAAAACAAGTTTTTTCTCACACGACAGACGATTTTTAACAAAAACTAAAATGAATTTATTTCTGCGTAAGTTTTAAAGCATTGAAATATTCTAATTGGCACCTGGGTATTTTAAATAAAAGAATGAATTAAAAAGTAGGATTTTGTAGACGAGATAAAAATATTTTAGTAGTTAAATAAAGATTTTAGGGGAATATGATATACTGGGATTTAATAGTGGAATTTTATACGAATTTAAATAATAAAAGGTTTTATTAAAGAAATATGTAATTAAAGCCATTTTTATATTTAAGCAATTTGGAATAAATATTATATGGATTTGGATCTTATAGAGATTCATAGACTAGGGTTTTAATTTAATAATTTAATACGCCTGTATAATATACGGAATATTATTGAAAAATGAAAATTTATATAACATACTTTTAAACTTGGCGAAAAAAATTAAATTTTGTAATATTATAACCTCTCCCCAAAGACTTTGAATGAAACTTGGGGTTAATTAACTAAAAGTTCAGAAAACATACTTCTAATAAATTTGGAAGTTGATTTTTGAATTTTAAAATTTTAGAGACGTCAGCGAAGAGATGGAAAAGTAAAATAAATTTAGCAATGCTGTAAGTAGATTTTATTTATTTATTTATTTATTTATTTATTTGCTAACAGCATTTAAATTTAGTTGAGAGAATTTCCCCTGCAAAAGAACACAAATAATGGTTACAACATCACTTAGCATTTGCAAGTGCATAGGAAAAATATAAATACAATAAGAAATAAAAAATAAGAAATAATAAAATCATAGTCATAAATAACAGCAAATTCTTCTGTCTTATGGAAATTTGGTGCATTTCAATTTATCGTATCAACAAACATAATTTTAATCATTTAATATTCGATATATTTTTTTTTTTTTACTTCAACTAGAACTTTAAGTTCTATTGGCTTAATCAGTTCCTAGGTCATAACAGTCGTTAAATAATCAGCAAAAATAATGATACAGTCCTTAAATAAAAAGTTCAGCTTCAATAAATATTTTTTTCGAAATTTGTTCAACTACTTTGCCTACTAAAACACTTTACATTAGGTTTTAATACTATATGTCATCATTATAGCAGTTTTACTTTAATAAACAAATTTCTAGTAGTTATCCAACTACCCTTAACGTTTGTTTATCAACTACTTCTTGAGCTCCTTTTCCCATTCGCATTGGGATTCACCATCTTTTAAAACTGCTTAACTTTGTCCAAGTAGTAGTTATCATAACATTTCACTTATACGTTATGTTCTGTTTTCCCATAATATATAATAAATCTTTCAATAATATAAATATATTATATAATACTTTCAATTCATAGTCATAATAATTAAATTCTGAATAGTAATAATAATAGTCTTCAATAATAATAGTAATAATACGTAATAACAATAGTATAATCTATGAAAATATCACAGATTGTTTACTTATTGATATGGAAAATTATGATTGAGGATGAAAATAAGTACATAGCAACTAAACAATTTTCTTATTTTTTAAGAAATTATTTTTGCCGGATGAAACAAACAAAAAAAATGTATATAATAATAACATTTCCAAAGTCGAAATAAATTTAACTCTAAATATTTAGAAAATGGACTCTCAACCAGTAGTTCCTTACAATAATTTATCTCTCTGATACTCTTGATGAACAGACGTGCATTTGATAAACTTAGAATAGTAAAATAAAGAAAAGAAATAGGAATAAAGGATAATTTGTTTATATACTTAATTTTCTGTTGTTACACAATCACCACAAAATCACATCATAATAATATGACCAAGTCTGAATTTCCATTCCAGTCCTAGGATCAAAATCTACTAATTTAGGTTCAGTCATTATATTAGCATTCATTACAATAAAAGAAGCACTTATTTTCTTTCATAACTGATAAAGTAATATAACAGAATTTAGTGATAAATGAATAAATAATTCCCAGGATTTCATAATAAATAAACTTCACAATAAGTAAATAAATAAATAAATCTCATAAATAAATAATCTCAATACATAAATAAATAATAAGAACAGAAATAATAACATAACAAATATAAAACTCACTCCATGAATGTTGTTCCCAGCACTATTATTTTACAACACATTGTAGATTCTAGATCTTTGGAATTGATTTTTTATTAAAATCATAAACACACATATATTTCACAAATAATCACCTCTACCCATTTCTAATTTGGAGACATAAACGCTTTTATTGCCACCAATTTAATAATCCTGTCGGACTAATTCTTTACTTGTGACGATTTGACGGCAAGCAGTAGGCATTATCGAAATTAAGGGTGTTTCCTGTAATACACAGCACAGGCCGTTCAGGCCGATATGGTTGTTGAGTATAAAAGACTCCAGGAACATAAAAATGCAGTCCATTGAACGTAATCCAACCTTATTGACGTTCTCGTAATTTGACATTAGGGGGGAAATGCTCCACTGCACCGATGATAAAAAATCATAAACTTCACTCGCATCAAAATTAGCTTAAAAGCTGTTCCGTCTATCGGTTCGAAATCTTTTTCGCTTCATTATGCTACCAGACTCTTATTACCTTCGTAAATTCACTAAATCTCTCACGAAGTTCTTAAAAACTCCGACAACATCTCAACAAAAACGCAGCAAATATCTTCGAAGAATCTTTTTGTATGATCAGTTCAAAGTCCGGCTAGCTGATTGTATTTATACTACTTCGCTGAACGATTGCTCCAGAATATTCCATACTCCCGCACCTAGACGCGCCAGGTATAAACAAACCTTAGTCTCTGTTGACGAGACTGCGCTAAAAATAACTTTCCTCTCACCCTACAGACGATTTTTAATAAAAAGAAAAGTGAATTTATTTCAGGGTAAGTTTTAAAACATTGAAATATTCTAATTGGCACCTGGACATTTTAAATAAAAGATTGAATTGGAAAGTAGGTTTTTTTAGACGAGATAATAATATTTTAGCAGTTAAATAAAGGTTTTAGAGGAATATGATACACCGGGATTTAATAGTGAAATTTAATATGAATTTAAATAACGAAATGTTTTATTAAAGAAATATAATTAGTTAGAGCCATTTTTAGATTTACGCAATTTGGAATAAGTATTATTATATGTATTTGGATCTTATAGAGATTAATAGACTACACACAACACATTGTAGATTGTAGACTTCTGAAAATGATTTCTTATTAAAATCATAAGCACACATATACTTCACCATATTCATCTCTGCCCATTTGTAATTTGGAGACATAATAGCTTTTATTGCCATCACTTTAATAATCCTGTCGGACTAATTATTTACTTGTGACGATTTGATGGCAAGCAGGACGCATTAACGAAATTATGGGGTTTTCTGTAATACCAAGGCATACTTAGATACTACTACAGGCAGACTGATTTGGGTTTAATGTATGAAGTCCCTCGCCAGAAGACTCTGATACCCTGCCCAAAATTGAAATTTGACTCTGACCGTAACTTCAACGACGAGAACCAATCACAACGCACTGGGCAGGGTTCAGAGAATTCCAAGTTGTTTACATTTTTTTCTCCTCGATCGTATAGATGTGATTCAAAAAGAGTTTAATAAAAAATATTAAGGAACAGATGTCATATTCGCCCCATATTGGCGCGATTTTTTTCTGACTCTAATCATCAAATTAAAAAAAAAAAAAAAAAAAAAAAAAAAAAAAAAACATTATCATTTTAATAATTATTGGAATAATAAATTTAAATGAAGTTAATTCAAAATTATTTTTATCGGATGATTGTAACATTACTAGATGAAAATCATTCATAACATCTAATCTAATGTCATTATTAGGAAGAGTTAAATTAAAAACTTTCCTGTCGCGAACGGTTTGTTACACATGATAAATAAAAAAACAAGTATTTCTACCTTTTAAAAAATTAAGTTTGATAACAAATCTGTTGATCTTTCATCATTATGTTTATATTATTGCTAATAAAATTAATTTAATGTCTATGAGTTTGTGTGCTTGTATGTTTATTTTTAATGTTTTATTTCAAGTTTAGTTTAAGTGTATTGTAATGCAGAAAGTAAATCAAGAAAGTGAACATTTGTTTTAACACTTCGTTTAAAAATTTGTATTTTATTTAAAAAGGTGGGGGGATCTGATTATCTTCTGCCATCAGATTTTGTCATGTTTATTGCAGGGAGGGGGGGGGGGATAATAGATACATGCTGTTATAATTTAATTAAATATGCAATTAAAACTTGGATTTTAGTTTTTTTTTTATCTTTTTAAACAAAATTATTAAACTAATATGTAAAACAAAAACAGTAGCTATTTTAACATCAAAATGCCTTTAAGTAAAACTGATGTGGAATTGTTCGATAACTAAAAAGGAATATCTAATTTTCATCAACTCAGATTATTGGAGCAATTTTAATTTTTTTGTTTAAATGCTATTACAAAAAAAGAAAATATTCTGAAAGTACTGCTTTTAGCTAAAGTTAAAAGATTATTTATTGCTTAACCAAATTTTTTTTATATTTAAGGTGGATTGAAATGTCTTAGCTTTCGTAACTTTGAGGTATACTTGTAAAAAAATTGACATTAAGCAAACAAATAAAATAAAATTCAATTTTTATATCCAATTATAAATCAATGATTAAGGTGGTTGTCAAGTTTCCCTGTTCAACAATGTAAAACTTAGACTCATTTTAAATGTTAAGGTATAAAACTGGCAGACATGGCTATTGACACAGTTTGTAATCAACACTTTTTCCTTTTTTTTTTTTTTTTTTTTTTTTTAATGATTTACTTAACAAGATATAAGTAATTTTGGCCATATGACAACATGTTTTATACTACTTAGTTATCCCGTCAATCAATTTAGCCAAACCATACAAATTTACATAATTTTTATTTTAAATAACGAAAGAACAAATAAATTAGTATAGAATTAATAAAAATACAAATAAAATGTCGAAATAAAAATCACTTGATGACGTAAATATGTGTAACTTGCTTAAAGTCGACATTTACGATCAACCATTATTGGCATTTGGCCTTATAGTTTGGCGATAGATTTTTTTCCAATGGGATAGCTAAGTAGTACCCATGTTTTTCGCACAATGACAGGTGAGGAATGTGGTATACAGGCATTATAATGCACGTTTACAAAATTCCCCACCTGTCATTGTGCAAAAAACATGTCATGTGACCAGAAAAGAATGGTTTTCTTTTAAAAACTAAGTATAAATAGTTTTTAAAAGAAAATCATGTCTAATTCCATGGCTGCATGATTTTTCAAAAATATTTCCATTGCAATTTACCTTAGGCACCAAATTTGATTGTATAATTCATACTACCTTTTGTACTTTTATAATTACCATATCAAGAAGTGGGATAAAAATCAAATCCCAAGATTTCATCTTTACATATAAAAACTAAATTGAGTTAAACAAAGGAGTGAAAAATGAATAAATCAAAATTTTAAAGGTCTTATTTAATGAAAATATATATATATATATTTCACTTTTGTATTTATTTGTTTGAGATATATGTTTTAAGCATTCATTTTGCACTACATAACTTTAACCTAAAAAATAACCATCTTATTATGTTAAATAAAATGGTGAAAGGAGGTGTGTATGAAATTTATCGTAAACAGAAAAAAAATAGTATTCTTCTTTTCATAAAAAATAAACTAAACAGGTTGGCACAGATGTCATACATGCACGACATTGGTGCGATTTTTTTTCCGATGCCAATTTGGCGAAAACCTCATTACCATATCAAGCAAAATAACGACACTTTGGCGCCAGTTAAGTACCCAGTGCGTATATGACATTGGCGTCAGAAAAAAATCACGCCAATATGGGGCATATATGGCATCTGTGCCAACAGGTTTTTATGTACCTCAATTATCATCACTTTATCTATTTCAAAAGAATTAATCAGATGCATGACCTTTTTCGTACTTGTTAGTTATCCCATCGACCAATTTCGCCAAATTATACAAATTGATATAATTTTTATTTTAAATAACGAAAGAACAAATAAATTAGTAAAACATTAAAAAAAAATACAAATAAAAAGTCGAGTTAATGGTATTATTGGCATTTAATCTTACAATTTGGCGACAGAATTTGGCCGACGGGATAACTAAGTACCAAAAATACAAATAAAACATCGAAATAAAAATCACTTGATGACGTAAACATGTCTTGTCAAGTGAATGTGACATTTACGATCAACCATTATTGCCCTTTAATCTTACTATTTGGCGACAGTATAACTAACAAGTACCCATTTTTTATTAACTGTAATCTGATATAAAAATTCTTAAAAGTATCAAAGGAGATGGGTAGATAAATGTTTATTTTCAGCTGTCTGATAGATAAAAGAAAAATTCGTGCCTGACACAAGACCACTGGAGGAAAAGAGTGGCTATCTAAAAATATCGACTTGCAACCGTCTTTCCTACAAGAAGATAACAAAATTTTCAGTACTACTTGATTATCCCATCGACCAATTTCAGCAAATTATACAAATTGCCAAACTATTCGTCAAATTATACAAGCTAACATAATTTTCATTTTAAATAACAAATAAATTAGTAAAGCATTAATAAAAATCCTTATAAAAAATCTAATTAAAAATCACCCGATGACGTAACAAACATGCGTATCATGTTTAATGTCAGGTGGATGTAACATTTGCGATCAACCATTGCTGGCATTTAATCATATAGTTCAGAGAGAATTTTTTGGTCGACGGGATAATCAAGTAATGCCATATTTTCTTACATTTCATCTGTACTTCCACTTTTGCTCGTTGCAATGTGTTAATAATTTAACATTTATGTGGTATATTTAATTTTAAATTAGTAGAGTTGTCTGTGGTAATTCCTGGTCAAAAATCAACAACATCCAATTATTATAAAAACCATTAAAGATATTGTTCCCAGTTTTGGCATGGAATAAGAACCCTTTGATGCCTGTACTGTAGTATGATAAAATGTTTGCTTAAATACATATGCACTTATAATTGAAATAATTATAATTTTTAAGTGATCAGGAATTGCACCAGAATTATTCCTGGTCACTTCTGGGGTAATAATCGACCAGCATCCTTTTTTATGTAAATGAAGTGGTAAAATTTTTTTTATGACTGAGTATTAAAATAATTAGAATTAGTCTTGAAACATTCGTCTCATAATTGTGGAAAAATAACACAGACCGTGTTTTGGGTGTACAAATTAATTTGACCGCATTTGATGTGGAAAAGACTTTTACATTTTATATTACATTAACTTGCCGAAGAATTTTTTTATAACATTTATAAACAGTATTTATTGCTTCTTCATCCACTGTGAATGAATTAATACCTTGCAAATTTATTTGTTCATAAAACATATACTAAATGTTTATGTAATTATAGGGAAATATATTTTTCAAAATATACATTTTTTTTAGCCTTAAAATTATGATTTTCCTTAACCATCTTTTAAAAAGCTTTAATTGTAGGGTAATGTTGATTAAGAAACATTGGCATGTTCTTCAGAAATTGAGTGAGGTTGGGACTGGGTTGATTTTTTAAGTTTTATAATGAGTAGAATTGAGCCAGGTTGGATCTAGGGATGGGATGAATAGTGATTTGGCTGAATATTCGGCCAAATTTTAGGTCAAACACCGAATTTTTTCCAATAAAGAAAATAACTTTTGATTATATAAATACAGTGGTGGGGCATTTCTAGAAAATCTTACTAGCCAACGATTTATTTCACCAGCTAGTAAAATGCAACATATGGTTACAATACAATATTACTATAATGCATTTTCATATTTTTTCCCCCTGTAAAATTAAGAAATATAAACAAGAGATGAAAGTTTAATATAAAACAGAACTTAGTACCATGTTTACATCCCAGTAATTAAGAAAGCTGAAAAATATAGCTAACTACTAAAAAAAAAAGTTTTTTCATATCTCTATAGTTTGTAGTTTTCAAAGGCTACCTAAAAATTCACTCGCCCTGTCAGAAAATTCAGTCGTCAGTGGTGAGTAAAATGATGCATTTCCCCACCCCTGTATATATATAGAATTTTAAATTTTAAAGTGGAAAAAGAATTAAAAACAAATTTATGTTCTATTATCTGTTTACATTTTTGAATGACTTGTTTTTGTAATATTTCAACTTCTAATAAAATAACTTTTACTACATCTAAATTATAATATCATAACTTTATCTACAGGAAAGTAATGCATAAATATTTTATCTAAAAAAGGAACTCATTAATCATTACTACTCTTAAATGTACTTTTTAAATTTATTTTTAAATTTGAAAAACTTATTTTAGCCCAAAAAATTACAAAATTGCATTTTATCCTTTTATTGTAAGATATATCAAATTGATTTACAGTAAGTCAGAATAATAAGATATTTCCATTAAAATATAAAGAATTTATTTAACTTTTACTATCAAATGATACTTTTATCCTTTCTTGCATTCAAAATCAATAATATTATTACACTCTCTCTCTCATAATTCATGCGGCGATATTTTCTGAAATAACCTTTAATCAAGTAAATTTTATTGTGGAGGGTTTGTGTCCCTAATGATAAATAAATTTGAAAGAATGAGTCTGTTCTGCACAAATTACATTAAAGCAAAAGGTATGGTTAACGTAGAATATGTATGTTAACAAAGTCTTTGACATTGGAATCAGCACATACAATATTCCACTTATTCAATAAGCATTGAACTTTGAAGGGGGGGGGGGGGGTGTGCTGTGAGACCTATAGCGGCAATTCAATAAGCATTAAAAACATACTCAGAAACTGATAAGAACATGAATGAAAGAATATGTAAATAAAAATATATATACATAATAATGTTACATATTAAATCCAATATTCATGCAAATAATTATTTTTAAGTGAAAACTATAGAATTAAAATATTATTTTGCTCAATATTTTTAAAATTTATATTTAAATATTTATAAAACAATCTTCATAAATCAGGTTGCGCCATCTAGTGACTATCTAGTTTGACACTAGTTCTGTTTTCAGATGTACAATTGTACTTGGAATAGTGATATTTGATATTCCATATTGAAAATGAATCTTAGCTAATGCACCTAGTGAATGAATTTTTACATTTCTTACTTCATAGAAAACAGAAAGTAAGTTATTATGAATTTCATAAGGGCCTTTTTATATGTGCATGGAATTTGCAGATGGTGATGAATATTCAAGTGTTTTTCTTTTTTCTATTAGAGTTTTTACATCTTGAGTTGTAACATATCATTCTCTATTTAAGACATTTCTCTGACAATTAAAAACCTTTATAGGAAATACAGAAAGGCTGTATATTTTTTATTATCTGAATAACTGTGCATTTTTTGCAAGAACGAAAATGACTTCATGAATGTCCCAGAAAGCAGCCAATTTAGATTTTTAAAAAATTGCAAAAAACGGAAAAGAAACTTTTTTCCTGAATTTATTTGACAAGATAGCTTTCAATATTCAGTGGCATTTTAGCAATATTCGGTTGAAGCATTCGACCAACAAGCCTTCAATATTCAGCAAAAGGGCCGAATACCGAATATTCGTCCCATTAAAAACAAAAATATGGCATAGTCTACAAATTAGAAGAACTGCACAAAAATAACATAGGACAGTCCTAAAATGGCATAATGTATGCACATCATTAAATGTACAATCGTAGAAGTGTAAATATTTCTTTTTAAATTAATATTTTGATATATAGATTCCTTCAAAAAAAGACAAAACAAACTCATAGCAATACACTTTTATTTTTACTGAGCATATTAATGAGAGTTCTATTTTTGGTAAATTTTTACTTTGAATAAAATACCAAACAGGATGTCATTCAGTCAAGTAGTTTTAAAAATATGCAGGCAGGCCAATACAGGTTTTTTTTTTCTTGGGGCTCTTAAATTTTGTGAAAAATAACATTTTGTCACAAAAGATGAAATACAGTTTCTCAAATTAGAACCAAACATTTATTAATAACAACTTCTTTAAATCCTTCAACTAAAGTTTTCAATTCTGGTGAGCTTATTTTGTTTAATTATTAAACATTTTAATAAAAATAATCAATGAAAAGTATGTTTTATTGAATGGAATTTTGTGAAGGGGCCTGTTGAAATTATTGAAAAGAAATTTGCGAAGAGGCGTGTTTTATTGAAAGGAATTTTGTGAAGGAGCCTGTTTTATTAAATGGATTTTTGTGAAGGGGCCCTAAATAGGCCTCTCATAAAAAATATATATACAATTTTTACATATGAAAACAAGTAATTTCCACAATGAAAATAACTTATACAAAAATATTTTATATGAATTTTATTTCACAATAAAAAAACGCTGCACATATGAAATGTACTGAACTGATCAAATACTATAAATATTTTTTTTTCATCATCAAGGTGGTTCTCCAAAAAAAAAAAAAAAATCGCTGAATATCAAACTTTGACACATATTCTGGCTCATTTTTAAACATAAAGTTTTGGTTATTGAGAGGATTTGTAATTGAACACTTTCTTTTGTTATTTTTCAATAAATGAATTTTATCTCGATTAATAGCAGTTATTGTCTCAGGACAGCAGATGTTTTCCCTTCCCCACACTAATGTGTCTGAAACCTCGTTAAAATGTCTACTTTGGCAGTACTTTCTAAATAACTCTAGTTTTTACAAAAAATGCAAAAAGAGTTTGATTACATAGTTTCTTATGATAATTTTAAAATTCCTGACTCAACAACACAAAACTTTCTGAGCCATTTATAAATGTGAAGGCATAAAATTGATGAGTTTGACTATTGAAGCAGTTTTTTTTCATTCCTTGATAAATAAATTACTTTTCAAATTGTAAGTGATTCTTGTTGTGGGGCAACAGGTTTTCATGTGCTATCTTTCGATAATTCAGTTCAGAACACCCACTTTGAGTGTATTTCAAGAATGATCTGCTTTTATCAAAACAAGGTTAAAATGACATTCGATTACTATAGTTTCTGAATAACATCTTCCACTTTCAAGTGTTCTTGAGCAAAAATGAATTCAGTAAAGTAGCTCCTTTAAATTTTAAGAACAGCTTTAATAACAGCACTTGTCAATTTGATATGTTTGTGAACAAAAATGTATCAGAAAGTAACCAGTTTGGACTTGAGGTTTAATTAACTTAAAATATATCTGATCACCTGATTTTTCATAAGATAATTCTGAATATTTTTCAAAAGAAAAAAAAAACAATGTATTTGGATATGAATGAGAGTTGGAGATGGGCGATTCTAGAAAAATCAAGTATCAATAAACATAAACATCACATAAAACAACATCTATCACAATAAGAATTGATTCTTAACTTCTAGTATCAGATGTCCTATAATCAATACTTTCATATTCACACACAGATCCGCTTAAAAACAGTAATTACAAAACTTGGCGATCAAGTGGCAGGAAATTTGATCATAAATAGTGATAATGGGGACGGTGATAAATAGATACTTCCAGCATTAATTTCATAGCAATTTATATTCTTTCGATTTTACTATTTTAACGGCAGCGCTGCTGTCAAATGTTGTATATTAGTTTTTTTCGTTCCAGATTAAATATATTTTTAGCTTAGAAGCCTAGTTATTTAGGTTACTAGTTTATTAAGTTGCATTTTTCAAGTTTGTCCCCCCCCCTCCCAAGAAATCAGAACCTTCTTAATTATGTTTTTGACGTTCTTCCCAAGTCATTTGGCTACCAACTAAACATTGATATTATATCTGCTACACTTAGTGGCCACAATCTATGAATTATAATCAACATTTTTGGCTTATTTCCAGTTCAAGTTTGAATAAACTAGTAACCTAAATAATTAGGCTTCTAAACTAAATATGTAATTATTTAACATGGAAAAAATCCTGTAATACAAAACTAGATAACAGTTTTAACGCTAAAACAATAAAATCTAAAGAAAAATATATACAGTATACTCCCTCAAATCTACAACCCTTCAACGCAGATGTAAACAATGAAACTTTCAGTTCAGATGTAGGGGCAAATTTACAGAATTTTTTGGTTTTATATCATCCCATATGTATTTTAATATGTAATTCTTGATAATATGACTGAACTCATGGTTTTCATGAAGAGAGTATAAATTTATTTATATATATAAAAAAAAGCTGATATTACTGATAAGCACAATATTTTTATCAAATATATTTATTTATTAATCAAGCTTTTTTGGTTATTAAAACTGGCTAAACCTAATGCAGCAAAAAATTGACAATACTTCAAGAAACTTTAACACAGAAATTTAAATAATCAATAGTCTGTTAATCAATCACTTGACATCGTTAGATGCTCATTAGAAACAAACAAACAATTAAACATACAACAACTACACTGGTCGCAAATATAGTACTCCATCTCATAAGCAGGGGATATATAAATAGCTGTTTGAAGAAAAGCCCAACTCTGCTAACTTCCTCTTGGGAATAACATTTGTGTCATTGAAATGATTCCATGAATGTAGAATTTAAAAACATTTTACCATATGCGAGCCCCCCCCCCCCCCCCAAATGATATTGTGCTTTCTCTAGATTCAGAGGTTAATCGGGCCCTGTACACATACCATTTTTTTTTATATATGCCGCATTTTCAAATAAGACATTTACTTAGACTGCGTTTTACGACAAGTTATTTATTTCAAAATAAAATTTAGATATTTAAAATTTGATATTTATAAAATATAAAACTTTTATGAATAAAATGTTAAGTGCGGACATTCAAAAGCAGAAAATATTGCTTTTAATCATCTAATCCAGCCATGCTCAACCTTTTTTTCAAACGGGCCACAAACATATATTTGTGATGCTAGCTAGGCCACAACATACTTAAAAAAAACATAACCAAGTTAATATTATCAGTGTGGTTGAACGTTTGTAGCAGAAGGAATGTCATAAAAAATTTTAACACCACTATTTCCAAACAATAAATTTCATGGTAAATTTTTAGTACAAATGTTGAAAAAATAGGCCGCGAAATGTTTTGTTTGGAAAGAATAGCGTAAAAATGTTTTGATGCCTAGCGTAAAAATGATTTGATACCTTTTTTTTCCGCGAGAAACATTCAACCCTAAAAAGCAGTATTAGCTATATAATAAAATGTAATAATATACCAATGCAAAATTTCTGTGTTCTAAAAAAAAAATAATGAGGAGATTTTCTGCAATAAATCAGTTTTGTTCAATGCAAAAAAACTTTTTATTATTTGTTTTTTACTGTACAAATATATACAGCAAATTAAATTAATATTTAACAATGTTTGATAAGTGTTGGAGATTAACATACATAGGACATGTAAAAAGAACTTTTCACTAAGAAAATGGCATTCAAGATGTTTTAGTATAATTTTAAATAACAGAACAGATTGTGTCTTCCCACAAAAATATGTAAAACAACAGTGAACATCTTAAATACCATATTTTATGGAAGAAACGCCGCGGCGTTTACAAGTTTGAAAAGTGCGGCATTTACGATTTTTTTTTTTTTTTCGTGTACGTAAAATTTGGATAAAATAAAAATTCCTCAAGATTGTTTTCAAGTCTCCTGCTTAACAATGCAAAACTTTCTGACTTTGCCGATAATGAAAACTGTGACATTTCTGATGATGATACCGAACCATACAGATGAACAAAGAAAATTTACAACTTTTCCACTCAGATATTGACGACTCAGATTTTGAGGGTTTCAAATAGAAACTAAAGAAGGCCTAAAGTGTATACGACGTAAAAAGCGTACTAAGTTGTGCGGACCACTTAAAAAAATGGGGAGCGATTAAGGAGAGGGTCCGTGTCCCGCGCTCTGGATGGTTTTAAAAGCAATTGACGTTTCCTTATTTTAAAAATTTTAAAACATTTAAATATTTTGAATAAAATTGTAGAATCTTAAGTTATTAAAAAGAAGGTACCCTACACTGTCCAGAAAACTTTGATTAAATTTAAGTCAATGAAACACTGTCGACAAAAATAGAGATCCCACAGGTGCAGCATTTACGGCAGGTGCGGTGATTATGATATTTTAAAGCTTATTCAGAACAATTTTGAGGAGTGTGGCGTTTCTTCCATAAAATACGGTACTTTTATGCATTAATTTAATTAATATTATAAATATGGATTAATGAGTGTGTTTCTTGCTGCACATTGAATGCTGCTGGACCACATGTGGCCCGCGGGTTGAGTATGGCTGATCTAGTGTATGCTTAATTTGTAGCTATTGTTATATTTAAATTTTGTTTCCAAGAATGAACTCTAGATTGACAGGAGTGAGACAAATAGTCTTTAGTCAAACGAAACCCTAAAAATTATCGTCAACCTGATCAAACTCGATACAAGACTCTAAAGGGGAAAAGGTACTTTTCGGTTAGCCGGGCGCCAGTGTTATATATACATATATATGTATATGTAAATGTATGTATATATACATATACATTTACATATATATATGTGTATATATATACAATATATGTATATGTATACATGTGTATATTTACATATATGTATGTATATATATATGTATATATAACACTGGCGCCCGGCTAACCGAAAAGTACCGGGGAAAAAAACCTCACAAAAATTTTCGTACACAGCCTTGCATTTGTTAGGGACAACTCTGCAGAAAAGTACTCACATTTATTTATTTATTTTTGAGGAAATTTAAGCATATTAAAGGATTATACATAAAAAATCTATTTTTTCTTACAGAATGCTTTAGCTAGATGTATACTCTAATAAAATTTTTTGTGCATACAAACAGAAACAAATAAATTACCTCCTGGGCCCATAGGCTACACTTTTTTGGAGACCACCTCCTTTAAATTGATATATTTTAGTGTTTTCTGTTAAAAACAGAAAGAAGTATTTATATTGCAGGTAAATATTTAAATTTCATAACATTCAAAATGTGATAATTTGGTATTTTTCTAGAATTATTAGGACGTAGAGGCCATATAAAAAATAAAATTTCTCATTTTAATATTCATACAGCCCATCATAAAACAAAAGCTGTATGTGATTTGTATGCCTTTTTTTGTAATTGAAAGAACGTTTCTCTCATCAGTATTTTAAACGATAATCGCCATAGCCTCTATTTTGAATCAACTAGTATGATGCAATTCTGAGAATCTTTTGCAGAATTTTTTTTTTTTTTTTTTTCAGAATAGATTTACAGTAAATAAGTTTAAAAATTCATATATTTTCACATAAACATTTATATAGAATCTCTAACCTTAAAAGAACTTTCTTAGTTGAACAATGAATTTTAATAGAATAAATGGACATGGTTGGATGATCACTCAGGATGCGAAAAATAGGGAAAATGCTTGATTAAACTTAACAGTTTCTTTAAAAGATATCATTTGTAGAGATGCTGTGACTACAAATGCTGTATCTGTATATATCCAATGTGTATGCACAAACTGGAAACTAAAAAATTGTAAGGATCCAATATTTTCTTCTTATGAATATCAAAAATTAAAAGGGGAGCAGCATTTGGAATCTATCATGTATATGTTAATTATGTACAAGACTCAATAAGTGAGTGAAACAAATAATATTCTTCATCATTTCTCTTTTACATAAAATACTAGCCTGATAGGGAGAAAAAAAACCTGAAAGAAAATCTTAACACAGACTCTCCTTTCCTTCCGGGCGCCAGGCTTCAACCTAGTCAGCCTAATGGATAATCTGCCTCTGCATGCAAATATCAAATAAGTTTGTTTAACCTTTAACTACTGAAACAGAAAATTTCGCAAAGTTACTGTAAGCAGATTACTAAGACAGAACGAACGTTAAATAAAAAGTTTGATTAACTCCCTGAAGGGAAGAGTTCCATATCCTGTTCTGTATGGTGCGATTGGCAAAGGAATACAAAATGGCGCCAAAAGGCTATTTTAGCATCTTATCAATTTTTTTAAGATGTCAGAAAAAAAGGTTTTTAAATTTTTATAAGCATATATTTTTATATTATAAACAATGTATTATTTTTATATATGTTATGCACTCAATTATATATATGCACACATATAAATACAAATTATATACACATTTATGTATACATAACTTTGTACTTATATATATTTATAATTTTATATATTTATTTTACATCTGAAACTAAGCTCATTAATGTTATATACATATTAACATAAAAAAATGCACAATATATATATATATATATATATATTCTCAATATTACATTTACAGAAAAATATCATTTAAAAAAAAAATCTCAGAAAATTATGAATTAAAAAAAAATTAATTATAAAAAAATATGTATTCAAAATTATTAGTTATCCACCAGTAGCATTCAAGTAATAAAAATAGCAACCCCAAATGCTGAAAATCACAACAATCACATTGAAAAATTCATTGCCAAAAAAAGAACGCCACGAAAACCAGAACAGTATATGGAACTCTTCCCTCATTGAATACTGTTTTTGATCTCAACTCTGCACTAATACTAATTATTAAGTAACAAAATAAACTAACATGAAAATAATGAAAATTGCTTCGATAACACAGAATATTGCAACGATATTTAAATCCGTGATCACCATTTCTTTTTCTTATTAGAAATAAGAACATTTAATGTTTAAAGAAGATCGGCTTTTTTTTATTATTATTCGGGCGATATCAAAAACAAACATTTTACGGTAACAGTAAATTCGTCAAAAAAAATCTGCTTCAAGCCAGTTATGAGGACTGTAGTTTGATAAAAATCAAATTTTAATTTTAAAACATGTGTATGAAACACAAGCTATTTTTATATAAATACGGGACATTCAAAAAAGAATTTCATGAATGAACCGAACAATCAAGTAAACAATAAGTAATTTAGCTTATCTTAAAAGTATGGTGTAACGCTAAAATGCTACAATCTGAGTAAAATACCCTTTTAAATTTTAGGAAATTGAAGAATATAAGTGTTTAATTTATTATTTTGAAAATACGATCAACGATTCTAACTCCGACAATGAGAAAGAAGCCGCTTTCTGGGCAGGGTATAAATGTAAACAAAGAGCACGTTGCGATGTTTTGGTTCAGGGTTTGAAGCTGAATCAGACTTCACTTTTTCGACGGTTTTCGGCGAAATTGGTGGGCCGTATGTATCTAGTAGGCTATGGTAATACACAGCGCAGGCGTTCAGGCCGATATGGTTGTTGAGAATAAAAGACTCGAGGAACATAAAAATGCAGTGGATTGAACGTAATCCAACTTTATTGACGTTCTCATAATGTTACTTTAGGTGGGAAATGCTCCATTCCAAAAATCATAAAAAAAGCATAAAATTCACTCACATCGAAATTAGCTTAAAAGCTGTTCCATCTCTCGGTTCGAAAGCCTTTTTGCTTCATTATGCTGCAGACTCTTATTACCTTCGTAAATTCACTAAATCTCTCACAAAGTTCTTAAAAACTCCAACAGCATCTCAACAAAAACCTAGCAAATCTCTCCGAAGAATCTTTTTGTATGAACAGCTCAAAGTCCGGCTAGTTGACTGTATTTATACTACCAAGCTCAATGATTGTTCCAGAATGTTCCATACTCCTGCACCTAGACGCGCCAGGTATAAACGAACTTTAGTCTCTGTTGACACGACAGCGCTAAAAATAACTCGTTTCTCACCCGACAGGCGATTTTAAATAAAAATAAAAATGAATTTATTTCTGCGTAAGTTTTAAAGCATTGAAATTTTCTAGGATATTTTAAATAACGAATGAATTGAGATAAGTAGTTTTTATTTATTTATTTATTTATTTATTTATTTTTTTTTTAGACGGGATAATAATATTTTAGCAGTTATATAAAGGTTTTAGGGGAATATGATATACCGGGATTTAATAATGGTTTTTTATAAGTATTTAAATAATGAAAGGTTTTATTAAAGAAATATTAATAGTTAGAGCAATTTTTAGATTTACGCAATTTGGAACAAATATTATTATACCAGCCGCCTCTGGCGACCAGTTTGGTCTCCCTTAAATGTATGCTAAGCATTGCATCATGTTACTTTCATTCTGAAACTAATTTTCTTGCTCAATCTTTCCCGGAGTCAAAAGCTTCTGATACAGAAATCAAGAATTCTTTGCGAACTTGATTACATTTCATACATTTTCGGTGGTATGCTTATTTCGTCTTTTTTGACAAATACCTCATAATTTCCGTAGCTGTAAAAATGAGTGAAACTTCAAGTGTTTAAGCTGAGATTGGTTCTTAAATTATCTAAGTTAAACTTATTCTACATAAACATGCTGTTACTTCAGTGTTATTTTTTAATATTAATAAATTTATTTAAATTTTGCAAATCATGCATTTATCATTTTTTATTACTTAATAACTGAATGATGAATATATATACTTTTGTTTTTATAGATTTGATTTCTGAGTTCATTAATATGATAATATACTAACGTAACTAAGAAAAATAGCAAAATAAAATCCTCGTGAATGCAAGCCGTTAACAAACGTTAGCGCCTCCAATTTACCTACTATGACGTTATAAGAATATTGTCCATTCATTGTTGGAGAACCTGCTTTGCGAATGATTATCTCCATGGTCTAATATTTTCTACCGTTTATATGATGAATGAATCTATTGTGTTTGTTTACTCTATGAAGAGAAATAGAAAGCTGTCAACTTAATTTCAATTCAAATCAAATCTTGGAATGTATATTTATTTGAATGTAAATTAGAAACAATACTTTGATGTTGAAATGAAATATTTTAGTTTATGTTATTATTATTATTACGATTAATTGTTTATTTAGGTACTTTTCTATTGCCGGGGCCTTGCCATTTTTCTTTAAGCTTGGCGCAATTCGGGCTTCAGAACGTGAAATACGTTGATAAAATATATAAACAGCTATGAAAACAAACCTGGTGAACTTCTATTTTTATTTATATGTATTTATTTGCATATAAGCATTTTATTTACACACATATATACAATATTTGTTTCCATATAAATTACTTCTGTTTCTATATAAAAATAGATTATTGGCTTCTTTAGATTAAGTCAATTGTATACATAATGAAAAAATTGCTTATGTATATGAAATAGGATATAGATTGCCGGAAAATTCGATGCCATTTTTTTTTCTCGCCAAGAACCTATACCGCAAAAATATCTATTTATTTATTTATTGCATTTAAATGAGGTAAGTGAAAGATGTGTATTTTAAATGAAAGTTATGTATTTTAAATGAAATGAGTGATACGTTTATATTTTTAATGAAATGATGCCGATGGAAGAATATTTGGCAACTTATCACCTGCGCCCAACTAACATAAAAGTTCAGAAATGGCCGTTTGGCATATAAAAAGCGAAGCGGTCAGCTCGGAACTATTGATGACAGTCACACGACTTCGGCTTTTATCATATAGATAGATTAGGATCTCATAGAGATTAATAGACTAGGATTCTAATTTAATAAGCCAGTATAATATACGGAATATTAGTAAAAAAGGAAAATTTATTTAAAATACTTTTAAACTTGGCGAAAAAATTTAAATTTTGTAATACACACACACACACACATATATATATATATATATATTATATATTTCATCAATAAAAATGCAAAAACACCATAACTCTGGAAAGAAGATGTATATCAGCAATATTTAAATCTAAAAATTCCCAAAACTTTCAAAATTCAGATTAAAAAAAAAAAAAAAACTGTCTGTTCTTCATCAGTGGGATGACAGACGGACCTAACTCCACCCCTACTGTTAAAAGCTTGCACGTTTTGGAACACACGTCCATCCTATACTCAATACAGAAAAACTATTGTCATTTTAGAAATAAAATTTAAAAAGCCTAAATAAACCAAATTTAAACAAAAAAATAATGTAAAAAAGCACAATTAAATTACAAAACAATTTTTTTAAATAAAATATCTTTTAGAAAATTACTTCAAAATTACAATTTAAATATAAACAAACAAAATTAACTTAACATGTATGAATGCAGAACAACGCGCACGCGCACCCTCCCAAACCTACAAGAAAAATACAAAAACATAAAACAGAAGTATCTATATGTATATAGATAGATAGACAGATAGATATATAGATATACAGATATTATTAAGTTCATACCTCTTTTTTATATCCTTCACGTCTCACATTATATAATCACATTATAAAAAAATCTGCAAAACTTGATTGATTAAATATAAAGAAATGTTTTCACTAGGTATTTCTAAAATAATAAGACGAAAATATTTTTATGTTATTGCAAAATTTTAATTAGTTATCTTTTGTTTTTTTTTTTCTTCAATGATTTAAAAAAAAACTGAACTTGATTATTTGTAAATAAAGACACAATATTGCTTAATGGTACACAAAATACGAACTTTAATAAGCTAAAAGTTGATTTCTACGTTTCGAGCTGTTTCTACAGCCGTCTTCAGGAAAATATGATGGTAATAAGGCTCAAAGTTCAGAGACGAAAGCTTCATGTGCAAGAAATAATAATTAGTCGAAATAAAAATGTTGATGATTTGAATATAAAAATGTAGTGTTGCCATCTAGTGAAAATAAATAATTATTAATGAACTGACATCAAAGAAATTAAACAGGTCGATTAAAGAAACCACGCGTGCCGCTATCTAGACATGAGGGACAAAACCACGTCTGATATAAATACAGATGATGGTATTAATACAGGTGATGGTACAGCGTACGTCAAGCTCGTTCGCTTGACGTACGAGCTGTAGAAACAGCTCGAAACGTAGAAATCAACTTTTAGCCTATTAAAGTTCGTATTTTGTGTACCATTAAGCAATATTGTGTCTTTATTTATTATATTTTATGGTGCAATTGTCCAATATGTATTATTGATTATTTGTGTTTAATAAAATAACACTCAGTAGTTTTTAAAGTCATAAAAGTAAAACGAAAAATTGTACTGAATTGTCTTTTAAAATTGTTTTTTTGTGTTGAAAATTTTCACAGGTTTTACTAATGAAATAAACTTTGAATTACCGTTCTGCAGCAAAATCAGAAATGGGCAGTAAAACAAACAAAGCACTAGTTTGAAAAACGATTCTCTCGGAAATGCGCTCAAATTTATTGCATATATTCTATACGTTATTTAATAAATTTATTAAATAACAGTTTAAAATTTCCCCTCTTTTTTTATTTCTGCTAACTTATCTTAATCATGTGGCAATATCTAAAAATTTCAAGGCTGATAGAATATATTAAACGCCTTAAGCGAATAACATATCCGTTAAAGTCAATATTCAAAACTTACTTTGACATTTCACTTACGTACATTGGAATATTTATAACTTTGCAATTTTTAATTTTGTATGAGAGTATAAAACTTATGCTTCAATAAGCAATATTTTAATCAACGCAGACCAGACATATTTCAAAACTGTATTCCTATGTTCATGAATAAGAGTTATAGAAGGTTTTCATTATGAATAAAACTTTAAGGTACATTTGCTTTCCGTGTAGTTCTCGAAATGGATATTTTTGTGTCACTCTCTAATTTCGACTTCTTTTAAAGTGATTATTTACACTTTTGAAACTCTTTAAATCTTTGTAGAAGCATATAAACCATATGACTTTTAAGTACTCAGCCCACCTGAACCAAACCGTAATTCATTCCGTATATATATAAGTATATGAATAAAGATTTCTTCTATGTGAATAGACTTTGAAATGTAGAAATGTTTCCTGACTTCTTTATTAAATGTCAAAGACTAGTTTTAACTTTTTCTATAGATAAAATTGAGTATGTTTTAATGGTAATATTTTCTCGTACTTGAGATGATTATTAATGATATACTCTTGGCCTTTCAATAAAAAAAAAATATTAATGAATTGTATGTACAATTTGTAATATCAGAATACCTATGCATAATGAAAAATAAAAGAAATTAGTTAAAGTTATAAATATTACTGATAAGTATGATTTTTTATTTACTTTTTGCAAAATAAAAACTATAGCAAGTACTGTACGATTTTGATTATTTGGTGTTAGCTAAGTTAGTTTTCATGAATCCAGAATAAGGTGCCAAACAGTAATTTGTATTAAGTGATGCATCTAATTTACAAATACCTTGTTTGGTACATTCTTTACGTTTTCTGAGTTCAAACACATCATGCCACTAACAAACTACTATAAGCTGCAATGTTTTTGCTTATAACTGTAAAACAATGGTAGCAAAAGTATCTTATGATCAAATATATTTTAAAATATATAATGAATAATTTTAAAATAATTGCTTATGGACACTTCTGTTAGTTAATCTAGTAATACTTATAATTATCTGACATTGATCATTAATTGATGGGCATGTACATATGCATTGTTCTTTAACCCTTATGTCAATGACCGGGTACCCGGGTACCTTTTTTCTGTTTTCATCCCGTTTTTAGGGTGTTAATATCAAAAGAAACTATAATGAATTTAGATCCCCTTTATTTCTGATATTCACTGTCCATTAGTATAATCACTGTAAAATCCAGAATTTTTTTATTACTATTTTGGGGCATTAAACATTTCTATACCTGCCATGAATGACCAGGGTACCCGAGTACCCATGCGAATTTTCTGTGGAAAAATACAGAAATTTATAGATTATTTACATTTATATCAATAAAACATGACAATAATTTGAAAACAAGAGTTAGACATATTTTTTAAGGTAAAAAATATTTCATTTACGTGAAAGTTTGTGGACAAGCTGCACAATAGCTAAAGGTGTACGGATTTACATCACATACTGGCTTTCCGCATTGTTTACACGATTTTCTGGTTTTTCTGCGCTGTTTGTGAAGCTCTATCAAGCACAACTGACACCAACTGCTTTTATCCTTCCTTTGTCTTCTCACTTTTAATCTCTTTGGACTTTGTTCTGAACGTGCGGCAGCTTCAAATACGACCAAAGATTTTTTTTTTCAGTATACTTTCAATTCCTTATTTGGTCAAAAAATGTCTCATAGCCAGGCATGAAAGAGTTCCTCCTAAAGAAGGAATTCCACCTTTTAAAAATCAAATTTGGACATTCTCAGGATTGATGCAAAAATGCAAAAAAATATTAGAAGCATATGGGATGGGGGTGGGGTGTTCTAGAAAACTTAATAATTAGACATTTTGTCTATTCAAATCCTTGGAGTTTGTTTCTGAATTGCTGTACTATTAAATCAAAGGCGAGCTTTTATTATAAGCATCTGACAGTTGTGTAACTAGAGAAAGTTACATAACTAAAGAAACTTCCTTAACTAGAGAAAGAAAGTTTCCAACAAGTTTGGAATAGAATATTTTATTCTATTTATAGAACACTTCTGGATAATTTCAGTGATGCATTTTTGGTAATGTATTTATTGAGTAAAGATCAATTTGGTGTGCACGTATTTAGCATAGATTTTTTTTTTAAGTACAGTGTAAAACAGTCAAATCATTCAAAATAATACATCTATTTTGGAAAATTAATCTCTGTACTTCACATAAGTTCATCAGATACATTTGGATGGAATTATACTTTTAGCAAACTGTTCCAATTTTCTTATTTGATTTAATGACTTTATACATTTATTGTTATTTATTTTTCTTTTAATACTTTCTAAGTTACAAAAAGAAAATAACAATCATATGTACAGTTATAATTCATTTTATTGTATGAATAACTTAAAATGTGTCTAAATTATACGAGTTTGGCCTTATTGTATAGATGGAAAAAAACTTCCACCTTTTTTTCCCATTTCCCACTTTCATTCGCGCATTTTGCGTTTGTTCTCAAAATGCTGGAAACCTCAAAATCTCACCTAACTTCCACAAAAACAGGCGATGATTGTCTGTTTTATTTATTGCCATATCATTATTTTCACTATGTATAATGTAAGTAGCAAGTACTGCTATATCCACAGTGTAGAAAAATAATTCAAGTGGTTATGTGGTTGTACGCCTATGTGTTGTATATTGCCCCAATATTTCTCCATATTTCGTTTCATTATAAAACTGAAATATTTCGTGGTTATCTTACGGTCTTGTGATGGTTTTATGATGATGCGTAGTAGACATTAGAACGACAAGTTTGTACCTTTTGGATCATACGAACATATACTTAAATCATCATGAAATCCAAATTCTATGATAAAACTTGCGTGATTTACATGGCCTCATTTCTTGTGGAATATAGGGTTTGTTTTTTTTTCAAATTGCCAACATTTGTGAGCTTACAGTATAATAAATGCTTGGCTAAAGAAAGAGAAAAAAAAAGTTGTTCATGGCAATGTTTCGTCCAGAATACTTGAATGATGAGTCGAAGTTTTACACAACTCTTTCATCCTGGTTTATTTCACGGTCTGTACCTACTTTTCCGGTGCATAGTTGGCCGTTGAGATATTATTAATTATTTGCATGACATGCCCGCTATATTTTGATCCCATATTTAGACGGTTTAAACGGAATATGTTGGGTGAATCTTGTTCTTCCTCGATGCGTAAATAACTGCTCATCAACCGTTCTGTTGGTTTGTATTTTTTCAATAGGTTAGGACTTAGCATAGACCATAAATCACAAATTTTTGCAGCTTTAACATTTTGAAAACATTCCACTCGTGTGTTCCGGTTGTCAAGACGAATAAATCTTAAGAGATTCTAGAATCAGTCTACACTCATTCTTGTTCGATAATACGGATATGAGTTTGCTTTACATATTTCTAATGTGCGATTTTTGTTTGAACTGTTGGCACATGAAGTAATTAATATTTATGAAAATATATCAAATTTCTGGTCTCTAAAGGCGGGGCTGTTACACTCTGTGCAATAGGGGTGTTTTATGGCTCGCGTATGTTAAAATCGCAGCAGGTACCCGGGTACCCGGGTCATTGGATAGAAGAGTAAATTTTGGCCATTGACATAAGGGTTAAGTTATTGCAAGTTTTAGAATCTGAACTTTCCATCAGTATTGTTACATATTCAGATAAGATATAAACATTAGTTGTTGGACTGTAATTAATGTATACATATATAATTATTACCTGACCAATATTCTATTGGGAGATTGTTTGGATTTAATCTAAGGATGATTGTTTTTTGAATGGTCTCTGCGAGATTTTAATACGTCGATTTTGAAGGCTATAACTGAGGATTATAGCTTCCATGTAGTGTGAGATGAGATGATTTTGGATCTATAAATTTCACGGTTCCTTCAATTGCATTCCACAAATACTTTGCGAGATTCAGATTTGATAGTGGTTTGAACCACCTAAAAAAGTAAACTTTCCTATACGAGAAAAAAACAATCCGACATAGTAACATCACTATGGCAGATTGCAGTATGCTGAAATTAGGGCCATTAGTATAATCCATCAATATAGATGGATTTATATCTTCAGCAATGGTAGTTAGATATTATGTCTATTAGGGTATTGTAGAATACGAACTAAAATGTACAAAGGGAGCCAGAAAAATATCTTCCGCAATATTCATTGCCACCACACGTTTGAAAAGTTGTACCAATAAATTTAGCATGCACTCTTTTGTGCTATTTCGATCAAATCATCACTCATCCAACTGTTTGTAGTGACTTATCTGTGATTCAGAAGACTACATAACTTGTTTTTCCCTATCCCCTGTCTAATCATCTCAGTTCTTTGTAAATTTTCAAGGTTTAATTTTGATAGCTGCAGACGGAAACACTTTTGAAAACATGTCTTCAGTTTCTATATCCATATGCTGGATTGTATGGCCAGTATTGCTTTTAGAAATCATTCGAGATAATAAATGATTAAAATATGATGAACATTTCTGTACTTTTATCCATCTGCTGTGTTTTAGAAGGATGAAAATTCTTTTTACCCGAGAATTTGCTAACCGGTGACAACAAAAATTTGCTTGTTCATACACATGTTTTTTTTTCTGACTGTCCAGTATTCAGACACTTTAATTATTGGTGCTTTTGAATATCATATAAATGTGGCGCTTTACTGATTTTTGGTCACCCAATGGCTTTGAGCTCCTGCAAGCTTTCCACGTTGAAAATCCTACAAATCACTTTTCCACATAATCATAAACAATTGGTCTATACAACTGTATCAGAAACCGACCTCCTATTTCCATATTAGTCTGGGTCCCCAGCAGCAACATTATGATGACATAGCTAATTTGCATAGAGCTGATATACATATATGTATGTAATATACATTTAAATATAATGCCTTTCGAAATTAAAAGACAATAAACAAATTCTTAAAAACAAACTAGCCAAATCTCAAATTTTAAGATGGCATACACTTATTTTTATATATAATACATAACATGAAATTAAAAAGCTAACAAACCCGAACAATGAAGTGACCAAAACTCAAAATAATATATGGTAAATGGTTATATTCCACACATTTGTAACAAGAACAATTACAAAAAAAAAATCATACTAAATAAAAGATACTATAAAATTATAACATAATAGGAGGCAGAAACATATTTAGAAACATTCAAAGACAGCTAAAATTGAAATAAACATCATATAAGTATAAAAAGGAACCACAAATGGAATACAGATATCAAATTACGATATAAATTTAAGAAACTAAAATGATACGTGTATGTATAACCGCTAATGGCAGAACACCACACGTTTAAAAAAAATGACTTTTTTCGCATCATAAACTGGCAAATCTGCAAAAAAAAAGTCTATCACTGACAATAAAATGTACTTGAGTGATAAAACAGTAGGAAACACAAGAAAATTAGGGAAAATTCGAGAATTATACACACATTCTACAAAACCAATTTAGAAGCACACTGAAAATGCTGCTTTGAGCTTCCCGACTCATGGCAAGTGTACCAATCAAACTTACTATGATAGCTAACTTAGCCAGAACACCTCATAAATATTGAAAATAAAGTCCGAAAAAAAAAGAAAAAAAATTGTATATTGGAATTAAGATAACATCATCAAATTACATCCGAAATAACATAAAAACATATATAATAAGCGAACATATGACTGTTTATATTATCGAGTAACGAGAAAATGTCAGTGACATAAGTTTTCTTTTATCTCTAAATGCGTAAGAAGCTCTTTAGATGAAATCAAATAAAGAATTAAATTACATTTTGTCAAATCAATAAGTTATTACGATTGCAACTGTGTATAAAACTTAAATGCAACAATATTAATTATTTACAAAATATAAGTGCTTCTGAACGTACGAACAGATGAATGGATAGATGGATACTGTTCTTTAAATTAGTGTACATGCTAAAAATATTTTCTGAAGCCATTTAGCGGTTAATGTGAACAAGGTTAAGTTTTCTTTTTTTAGTTTATTTTTATAGAAAAGATATCAAAATAATTCCTTCAAGTTATTGTTTTGTCTTGTTTAATTGCTTATAAGTTTACAGCACTTGTTACAGCCATATTTAAGTAGAAGAGATAATCAATGGGTCAATATGCTGTTAACATCCTTAGACAAATTCAACTAGTTACAGCGAAATTTCTTTCAATAGTTCGTGCTTATATTACGCATCGAATTCTAAGTACCTAATAAATTACATAGAAATAAATTTATTTTTTTCTGTACTGAAAACTTTCTGTAAGCGCATATTATGTTTATCTATTTTGTGAGCACTAGATTAGATGTTGCTTTTATAATTTTGTGGTTTTTAAGTTTAAAATATGCTAATCTCCTTTTGCATTTTAAAGAAGTTAATATAATTAAAGTAGTCCAAAGTTTTAGTTTTTAATTATATGCTAAATTTAATTACTTTTAATTGTTTTCCACTCATTTTATTTTCAATAGCATGTTCATCGTGAGCATTTTTTAAACTTGAAAAAAGTGACTGGAATTTAGCATTTAAATTTTTTAACATGGTTCAAAAAATGCAATTTTAAAATCTATATTTACTATAAGAAATCGTTTATGCAAGAGGTGTTTATATATGACATACGATGAATGTGTGATTGAAATGTTTGTAACGCAAACCATATTCCTACACACGACGCTGATTTTAAGACATATGTCAATCAAAATGTTAAATTCGAATTTTCAAAAAGATTATATTCATTTATTCGAAAATAAACACCAGAACAGCTTTGCTAAAAATAGAATGTAATTTTAAATATTCACTCGAAATCCATAAAATAAAAGGTTTTTTATCTCACTCATGAAAGTTTATACTCCTTTTTAGGGTTCCTTACTTAAAAAGTAAAAACGGAACCAATATAAGATCACTCCAGCGTCTGTCTGTCGCAGTCATTTTACTCGTAAACTATGGAAGGTTTAAAGTTCAAATTGGGGTAAGTAATAATGTCTATTGACCCCCAAATTCACAGATTATTAAACAGTCACAAATATGTTTTGGAAAAATGTAGAAGGGCTAATTAAGTTACTTCAAGAAACAAATTCTGTTCTTCGTATATCCTGTGGGGTAGTGTGCGACAAGATATCGTCGAAACTTTTGTGCAAAAATTCCACCCCCTTCCCATCTATTTCCGAATCTACTGAAACTAAAATCATGAAAAAATTAAAGGTAGTAGATGTTAATTTAAACCTTTCAAGAATTATAGCGATTACCTTAGGTATCATAGTTTTTGAGAAAAACGCATTTTTCCGTTAGACACAAATTGCGATTTGCAAGTACTCAGAAAAGGTGTTGACGAGCACTGCAGTTAGCTATCGTAGTAGAAGTATAAAAGCAATGTTGATAACGATTTTCAAAAAAAAAAATAATTTTAATCGTCATATTTACTACTGTGTCAAAAAAAAACGTCTAAAAGTTAAAATAACCCGGAACTTGTACGCCAAATGTGGCAGATAAGCTCCGGTCGTGAGACATTCTCGCAATCTTTTGACTTTCAGGAATAAAAATCTGGTAAAATTAAACTTGCTAAAATAACATTTTAAATTTATAGACGAATACCTTAATGATTCAAAATAAAGAAAAATTGTCGGCAACGAAATTTTTTTTATTTAACTGAAGTTTAAGTTAAATTAGTTTAAGCAAAAGTTTAAACAAATCATGTTAAGACTAAGTGATAGCCACAGTATTCATTGATTTTTAGAAACAGTTATTTATATCGGATTAAATTTAAAACAATATTTTACCACGAAAATTGTAGGAATAAACCTTGGCGACAGTAAGACTACCGATAAAATCACGATTCTTGAAATTGATATTTAAATGTTGATTTAAACTCTGCAGTAAATTTTCTGTCAAAGAATTTTAGCCATTCTTTCTCTAGCATACTTCTGCATGAGAAAAAATTTGAAAAAACATCTG
Source organism: Maratus speciosus (assembly GCA_963932465.1). Lineage (NCBI taxonomy): Eukaryota > Metazoa > Arthropoda > Arachnida > Araneae > Salticidae > Maratus > Maratus speciosus. The sequence continues at coordinate 67,134,368 of OZ010789.1, forward strand.
TGGCTGCATGTGGAATATTTTCTGTATCATTTTAGCAAGAGGGATTTGTAAAGAATCAAAAACCCAGTGATACAGTTTAAAACTAGTCGGATGTACCAATCCCAAAACTTTCTTCTATCTCATACATGTTAATACTTCAAAATTCGCTATCACACTGCCAAAATTAAATGACAATCTATGCATCTCATGAGGATTCTAACAATATGAAATTCTGTGCATTAGTTCTTGAGATATGACTATCGCTGAAATCATCTAAATTCAGCAAAATGCTGCCTAGCAGCGCCACCTATTGGGTGATTTATACCAAATCCTAATCAGCAACAATTTATGTCAACGTCTGACTGAATCTGAAGTTTGGAGAAAATCCGTACATTAGTTTTTGAGATAGAGCAATAGCGAAAATCGTGAAAATATCTGCATAGCAGCGCCACCTATTGGGTGATTAACACCAAAACTTAATTAACAACAACTTGTGTCAACATACAACTAAATCTGAAGTTAGATGAAAATTGGTCCATTAGTTCTATTGATAGAGCTACTGAGGCAATCGTGGAAAAGGCAGCACAGAAGCGCCACCTGTTGGGCGATTTACACCAACACCTAATCAGTAGCAAGTCATATCAAGGACTAACTTAATCTGAAGTTTGATGAAAATCCGTGCGTTAGTTCTTAAGATAGAGCTATTGGGGAAATCGTGTAAATCCTGCAAAATTCATCATAACAGCGCCGCCTGTTGGGCGATTTACACCAAAAGGTAATCATCATCAACTCATATCGAGGACTAATTAAATCTGAAGTTTGATCAAAATCCGCGCATTAGTTCTTGAGATAGAGCTATTGCGAAAATCGTGAAAAATGCAGCATTGCAGCGCCACCTGTTGAGCGATTTACACCAAAAACTAATCAGCATCAATTTGTATTAGGCACTAACTGAATATCAATTTTTATTAAATTCCGTGCATTAGTTCTTGAGATAGAACGCCCACAAAATTTGTGTCACATACACACAGACAGACAGACAGACAGACTCACAGAGTCACAGACAGACATTTTGTAAAAACATGTTTTTTGGAATCTCTGACCCCTAAAACGTGTAAATCCGTCGAAAACCGGAATTCGAAAATTTTCATGAATCCAATACTTTCTTCTTGTAAAGATAGAAGAAAGTAAAAAAAATAACAACCGTAAAAATGTATGCAGGTTAATATTTTGCTACATATTTATATAAAACAATGGTCCCAGTTTTGGAAAAAAAATTACATCGAATTACTTTTATTGAAACAATTTTATGCAGACAGCTCTAAACCTAAAAATCAACATCAGGGACACGGGGCGGTATGGGAATTTTGCGGTATATTTGGAAAATTAACATCGTCCAAAACTTATTTATCTCATTAATATTGTTACGCAGTCATGCAGTGGAATGTTTCCCAGCATAAGAAGAAAAAAAAACAAGAATATGTACAAAAATAAAAATTACTATTCAGGGACTTAAAAGACAAAAGATCGTGAGACTGCCTCTCGTACTATAACTAGTTTTATAAATATTCAGATCATGGTGCAATAGCTGTTGCACTCTAATGCAAAAACGCATTAATGCATAATATATTAAGATAAAATATATCAAATTCATTAACACGGAAATAATAGGACTCCATCTTAAATATGGCGTAATCACTATGGCATCATAGAATCATTACCTATCATGGAATATCATTGAATAAATTACGTATGATATGATTTAATAGAATGGAGAATACTTTCATTAATATATTTTTAAGTTTTGATTCGATTTTCACAAAATTTGAAATGACTCGACAAAATTATGCATCGATTATATATATTAAATTTGAAAAAAAAAAACAATTAGATAATTTTTGCGCTGTTACATACGGACTGAAGAACGGACCGGACGACGGCTATCGTTGCTATGAATTTATATAATTACGAACACACCTAAAACAGTATAATGAAAATTTTTATGAATTTGAACCTTTTTGTTTTAAAAGATTGACGCATTTATTCAATAACGGAATTCATCCGTGGTATAGATCAGAATATGTGTAAGAGCTTTGGCAAGAAAACTTGATGTACAAAACATGTAAGGAAGATTGTTTTTTCCGTTATAGTTGTATTTATGCGAAAAGTAATAAAGGAAATTTTGTTACTCATAGAAAAACAATGACAAATAAAAGTTAAATTTAAAAAATCAAAAACACTGACTGCGTAAAAAGAGAACTAATTAATTATTTCTCATCAATGTGAAACTGCTTTTTATATTACTTTCTTATTTTTGTATTTATTTGTATTGATGACTTTTAAGTTGTGTTTAATTGTTAGTTACTATCTATAAACACTGTTTTGATGATGCCTATAGAGGTCTATGATGATTAGAGTTGTAATAAAGCTAGAGATCCTACCTACATAACTTCCAATTTGTGTAATATTTAAACGGAGCTTCTGAGAAATAGTTTCTGACAAGTAGCTTTCATAGTCAATGAAACATCGTCTTCATTTCGAAAGACCTATCCAATGATTTGCCACTTAACATGGTGCGTAATTTTTTTTCGTCTCTACCGCCATTTTGTATTTTACTGCAGCCATTTTGAATTTATAAAAACAAGACCTAGCCTATAACCATCGGACGGTTAAGACAAATCTATAGAGACCTCATTCATTAATATCTTTCCAGCCGTTGGGATGTTTCGAGGGTATAAAGAAATCCACATACCTAGATACGCGTGAACCACATAACCCTTCTTGGCAGTCGGGTAAAAATTCTCCCAAATTCTTTTTTTTTGCCCTTTTTATAAAGATTTTTATTTTGACATTTTTTATCATTAATCTGTTTTTTTTTCTTTTTTTTTTTTCCATGAAAAATGTGCATGTAAGAAGCTACTACAATATAGAATTATAAAGTGGAATTTTGAGCGTCATTTGCGATTTAGTGGTTTTACAACAACTGTTAGTCACTCCTTCTGCGTACAATTATACGTTGAACAAAGAACCTGCTTAAATTTTGTGTTTCAAATGTAATTTCGTGTGCCTAAGATATTCAAAATCGCCGAAATTTCGTGTTGATTTTGATTCACGATAATTCACTATTACACAAATATATCATTGTTCAAGCGTTTCTGGTCAAAAACACAAAGAACATCATTTACCAAACGTCGTACTCGCCTTTTATGGCTTTGTGTTACTTTTTCCTGTTCTCGAAGTTAAGATTACAACTTTGAGGAAGGCGTTTTTAGTCTATTGAGGCAATTCAAGAAAATTCACTATGGGAGTTGGAGACCACACTTCATTCAGCGTAACAAAACTTTATGTAGGATTCTGTTAAACACAGTATAGTTCAATTGCAATTTACAGTGCCTACTTTGAAGGCGAAAAATAAATTTCCTGAATAATTTTTTTTGTGATTTATTTAACGATTTCGGGTACTTTTTACACAGTATGTACGTCGTTTATTAAACATAAAATGATACTTTTACGGATGTTTTATATTTTAATTCAACATAATAGGATTTTTAATGTTACAACCAATGAGGGTTTGTGTTTTGTTTAACCCTTTCAGAGGCAGTGGTATGTTTATGAAACCACATAATTTTAATTTCCAAAGCTACAATGGCAGCAGAATTTTGGTAAAACGTTTTCCTTTAATATGAAAGCAAAATATTGCTTTTTTCTTATTTCCAATTAAATTCGCTCGCAAATTCCGATGCCATTCATTTATTTCGACACATTAGCACTGACGATGCGTTGCGTCTGAAAGGGTTAATGAAAGAAATTGGAATTTATCATTGTCTATTTATTATTGAGAAAAAGATAACTTAAAAGGAAAGAGATTTGTTTCCTATAAAAAATCTTTTGCACTATTAATTAAAGTAATATTTTAAAATTAGTTTTGTTTAGATATATCTTTATGATTAGTATGAGTTGTAAATTACAACTTTTTAAATAGCGAATAAAAATTCGATCATTAATATAGTTTAAAGTAAATTCATACAAAATGTCATGTATGTTTTCTTTTTGAAAGTTTCGATAAAACTAAGTATTTGTTAAATCTTTTAATGCAATTAACATATCTTTTAATTTTCTCTGACAGAAATATCTGTACATTTCTGTGAGAGATGTTAGTTAATATTAAAATATTAACATTATGCATGCATTTTAAATATTCAGCAAGTATCGATATCTTTATCCTCTAACATGCACTGCTGGACATTAAAATTGCAACACCATGAAAGATTGAAAATACAAAAAAGATACTTATTGTAAGTAAACAGTAGGGCATGAAAACAAAATGATTAAATTTGTAAACAGTTTGGGGGTTTAAAAGGGTGCGAAAATAGTAGAAACAGCTGCTCCCTCTGGCAGCTACAACGGCCCTTATCTGGTTAGGCATGGAGTCGAACTGGGCTTGGAGGACAGAAACGGGCTACTCATTCCATGCTGCTTCAAGTCTATGCTACACTTCATCATCCGTATTAGCTGGAGACGGGTGGCGGGATAGCCTCTAAGCAATTCACGACCAGATGTTTTCAATGGGTGACAGATCTGGAGACCGCGCAGGCCAGGGCAGCGATCGAATGCCCTGTGTATTGAGGAAGGTCGCAACATGTGGTCTTGCGTTATCTTGCTGGAAGATGACGTTTGGCGGGCCTCGAAGACAGGGCACAACCACTGGACGTAAGATGTATAAAATGTACCGATCTGCGTTCAAATTACCGTCGATTCGAACTAAAGATGTGCATTTCGTGTACCCAAATGGCTGCCCAAACCATCACAACAGACGCAGGGCCCCTATGCCGATATCGAATGCAAGCAGGTGACAGGCGTTTTCCTCGGAGCCTCCAGACAAGTATACGGCCATCAGAATGCAGCACGTACAACCGGGACTTGTCTGAAAAGACGACATTGTACCAGTCATGCATCCAGCTTTGTCGTTTGGCGCACCAGAGTCGCCGACTCTCTCTATGCTGCATTGTCACGGAAAGCCTCAGTACTGGTCGCCGTTCTGGCAGTCCACACTGCTGCAAACGTCGTCGCACTGTACGAGCGGATACTGGGCGCGCTTAAAACATGTCCATGTCCTGACTAATGGTTCGTGATGTGGTTGTACGGTTTTGCAGGGCCGACCTCACAATATGGCTGTCCTCTCCGGCGTTAGTCATGGGAGGGCATCGAGATTCTGCATGCCGTTCAGTATGACCCTCAGCAATCCATTGATTCCATATTTGCTGACAGTGGTTGGATTTCGACGAATGCAATGGGCGATATCACGGAAAGATAATCCACACTCTCGATAGGCAACGATACTTCCTCTATCGAATACGGACACTTGGTGGTAAGCCTTTCGTATTATTATTCGAGGCATAACACGATATTCTGAGCAAAGACTGACCTTACAAAGCGCGTTCTGAATGAGAAATCCACTACGCAACTGTTCTTTTATTTAGTGCTTCAGATGTCGTTTCTCCCGCCTGCCTCGTCTAAATGCGCTGAAATATTAATCATTTGCGCATTCCAACCTCTTCTTCCTTTCATGTGATTTTGACGTTCGTCAGATCATTCCTTCCTGGTGTTGCAATTTTAATGGCCAGCAGTGTATTACAGAAATCAGCGATGCTGCAAATGGTTTTTTGGTTGAATTTTTTTTATACAAAAGAATGTTTATTTTAATATTTCATTTTTTTATGTAAATTATCCTTTTTTTGTTATATTTCTGTTTCCAGATACACAAGTTTTAAAGACAGCACACCACATGTAAAATCATAATTTTGAAACTGTATAAGACAAATATTATATTACTATAATAACATTATATTACTATAATTTTCTAATAATTATTCGCTTATTCAATAATATTTCGTAGTTCTCGAGAAAAATAATTGCATAAGCAGGAAGTGACTGAATATAAGCAGACATTATTCCAATTCTTTGATCCTTGTACAAGTTTATATTTGGCAAATCATATTCATATAAATTTAAAAATAAGACATATCTACTTTTTTGTTTAAATATTCTCTTAAATTTGAATTCATAGAAACGTTTGTGAATAGAATTTTATATGATTGATAAAAATACATTATTCTGTTTTCCTATTATTTATTATTTTCCTGTTATGTAAATTTTCAGGGGTTTAGATATCTCTACACTTCTTTTTAAATTTCCAATAATATTTCCTGTATAGTTTTATTTAAAAAATTTCTGATGGTACTAGTTTTAATAATATAGTATATTGATGGATCCAATCCGGACTTCCCCAGTTACAGAACATAGCAATTGTTTTATTCTAAATATTTTATTTATCTATTTTTCTAGTTTGTCTGCTAAGAATAACAAAAAGCATTTTTGTATGACAAATATCAAACAATGTATTCAAATAAAATTTTGAAATATATATTAAAAGGGATCCCTTATCAAAATAATTCATAGAGATGCGTAGAATTCTATAGAATTCTTTACAAGTTCTGTACAATAGATATTTTATACAATACCATTTCTATTAAATTTTGATAAGTTCTACAGAATACTTTTTCTGAAGAAAATGTTTCTATAGAATAGAATTTCTATAGACTACTAATTCTATAGAGCTTTTAAGAGTTCCATAGAATACTTTTTCTAAATAAAACGTTTTTTATAGGATTGTGTTTCTATAGAATACTATTTCTATAGAGTTGATGAAAAGTTCAAGAGAATACGTTTCTTAAGGAAAATGTTTCTATAGAATTCATAGAATTTCTTTTCTATTTTTTTTTTCTGTAGATAATTTTTTTATAGTATATAAACTTTATACAAATTCTATAGACTAATGATTCTATAAAATTTACGATGAAAATAAGACTTCTTTATATCTGCATTTTTTAAACAAATTCATAAAACATAGACAACATTAATGTTTTATGTATCATTTATAATTTAATGTGAGCTAAAAGTAGATAAAACAGAAATCGGCTAACTCCGCATCTGCCGTAACTCATAGTAAAAGAATGTGACTGAAACCACAAGTCAATTAATAACGTCTACTGATTAATTTTAAACTTATATTGTACTTAGAACAGAAATTGTACGAAATTTTAAAATATTTAAATTAAGACTTAATTCTGATTTCATATTTAGATTTTTCACGTATAAATTTAGCCTTCGGATAACTAACAGGATATACTTCGGTCAAGCAATTTATTAAAATAAATATATTTTTAATCATTGCAAAACATATTGCAATGCGTCTAGCTCTTAAGAATAAATAGAAAACTACTTGGAAGAAATATCATTAATTTTGGAACACAATGATTGAACCTTCTAAAAATTGTTTTTTCATATTTCTATTTTTAAAAAAATATATTCTTTGAATGTGAAAATTAAAAAATCATTGTAAAGTTGTCTGTTTATTAAATTATATGTTAATTTTATATATAAAAAAAGAAGTATTCAAATTGATCATTTGGGAAATAATATGCTTTTTTTTATTAATATCAGTAATTTATAAACAAAAGAATTGTTTCACATCTGTAGCAGCCAAGGATAAAATAAAAAAGTTGAAATACACTTACATTTCTAATTTATAAATATCTATTTGCATTTTAGAACTATTGAAGTGCTACAGAAATTTATTATTGATTCCAATTATATGTGTTTTCTTTTATGTAATACTCATTAAAACATTGAACATAACAATATTAAAAAGAAAAATGCCGTAATCACTAGAATTACTATACACTTTTGTAATTTATAGATGCAGTAAAACATAATATGTATCAGGTGAGTCAGATGAAAAAAATAATGTTTTGTACCTAAAAAATTATCGAATTCATTAATTATGTCATGTTAAGATATGCTTGGAACTATGAAAGAAATTCTATTTGGGAAAAAATAACAACTTTTTTTTTAATGTAAGAAGTAATATTTTCTCCTTACCTTTGACATTTCATTTTAGTGTTCAAAATACTGTAAGCTAACTTTAAAAATAAAGGAATTACCTATGGGTACTAAAATGTACTCGGCATGCGTCTGATTTCCACTTTTATATTTCATTCTAAAATACTATGAATATCTATTCTGATTAGTTGCGCACGCCAAAAGCTGCAGGGCAAGTAGATATCACTACAGACTGAATCAATATACAGATGCTTCTTTGTGTGTTCAATCATCCCCAATATAATTACTATGGTCTAACTTTATGTATATTGCTAATGTCTCTGTAATCAGAGAGCTCTACAACTACATCCCTGAATTAACACTCTGTTTATATGAATATTATGGCTTTTCTGATATATTGAAATGCTCAAATTATATACGACAAGTATTGCACAAGTTTTGTGCTAACGTGAAAAAAATTAAACTTTGTTGTACAACATAGCAAAAGTGTAAAATAAACGCATGGCAGTAGTTAAAAGAAATAAACGAAAGGGAAGAAAAAAAAACTTTTATGAATACCCCCTTATAACTTTTTTTTTCCAAAGATACTGATAACAATAAAAGTATTTTAAATGAACAATGGAAAAAACGGAACAAAGCATACTTAAAATATTCCGCATGTTTGTATTGAAGCATTTTTTCATAAAAACTGTTTCAAAAACATCCAAAAATTTATCTAAGTGATTCTCCGTAAAGAGGCAATATTGCATTCCCTTATCTGTAACCTGAAAAATATTATCATAAACTTTTCTTCTTTTGCATATATGTATTTCCGCAATAGAGTTCTTTGTTAAATAAATTCATCAAGACGATTTATTAATTATGAATTTAAAAAAAGAAAATTAATATAAGATAGTCATTCCCTCACGAGTTCCCTATAACTTCTATGTAACATTAAACTTATTTTTTCTCAAATTTAATTAAAATTAATATTTATTATGAAAGTGTTTTAGCAAAGTTAAATAATTATATTAATCATAAACACTAGTTTCTTAAATTTACACATGTGTAAAACTACTTAAAAGATGACAACATTTAAAAGATGCTAAATTACTTTAATACCTTAGTACTTTCAACTATAAAAAATCTCTGCCGGCCCGGCCTACAGGCAGAGGTAGATTTCGAAGTTAAGTATACTAATTTCACCAACAAAAACTAAATCATTATTAGATATAAATCCACTTTAACAGTTTTATCTGTCTGCTTTTGACGAGTTTTTATTTCCTTTTTATAAAATAGCTGGTTTTATCAGAATCAAGTTAAGGCGATATTAAAAAAATATTTTTCCATACTCAACAACTCGAATTTTTCTGGCACATTTTCAGATTAATTTTTAATAATAATAATAATAATAATAAAAAAAAATATATGAAACATGCTGACGTGATTTTTGAAACGATTTATAAGTGACCTGTGTTTTTATTTTTCTTTCAATTAATTAAAACTTGATTAATAAACTATTATTTTATCAGTAGGGCAATATTTTTCGTTTCTAACATAAACGCTTCGGGAAATTCTGTTCAAAATGACGACTTTGACATCATTTTTTGAAATATATTCTGCCTCTATCAAAAAATCGATCATTACTGTACATTATATAGTTTCTGAATAAGAGAATCTAGCAATTGGATGCGTTTGAGAGCAAAAATGAATTTAAAAATGAGTAAGAAAATAGAGAGTTTGGATTTGAATGCACCCTTAATAAGATGATTTTTTTCTTCAACCGCTATGTATTTTTGTTTTTGCTTTAAGAATTGGTCCTATCAAAAACTTGCCTGTATAAATGTTGAAGACAATACTAAGAAGATATATGATAAATTCATGGAGATTTTATATCTTGTGAATTGGCGGAGATATGAAAATTTTTCTTCTTCAACCCTTTTTTTTTTTGGTACGAATTGGTCCTATCAAAAACTTGTAAATATAAAAGTTGTAGATAATATTAAGGAGATGTATAATAAAATTATTGGATTTGATATCTTGAGAATTGACGAAGTAAGGAATTTTTTTCTCCCAAAAACCCTATTTTTGCGCCACTTGAGCCTATTTTAAATTTTATCAAAGATCTGTGATGCATGAATTTTTGGCGCTATTTTTAGAAGTAATAAAAACTTTAAACTGATTTGATATGTACAAAAATTAAGAAGTTATGCGTTTTTTCGGTTTTCACAAAACCCCTCCCTATTTCCATCCCCTTTGTCCGCTTTTGCCCATTAACGAACTTGACCGAGATTTTATGTATCAGTTTGGAAGAGATTTGTGCAAAATTGCGGAAGTTATCGTGTCCAGAAGAAAGTGATAACACAATTGCTTCGGGAAATTCTGTTCAAAATGCCCACTTTGACATAATTTTTTGAAATATATTCTGTCTCTATAAAAAAATCGATAATTGCGGTACCTTATATAGTTTCTGTATAAGCGAATCTACCATTTAAATGCGTTTGAGAGCAAAAATGAATTGAGAAATGAGTCGGAAAATAAGCAGTTTGGATTTGAGTGCATCCTTAATGCAATGATTTTTCCAACACAATCCGCTTCGGGAAATTCGGTTCAAAATGCTCACTTTAACAGCATTTTAAAAAATATATTCTGCCTCTATCAAAAAATCGACCATTACGGTACATTATATAGTTTCTGAGTAAAAAAACGTACCAATTGGAAGCCTGTGAGAGCAAAAATGAATTGTAAAATGAGTCGGAAAATACGCAGTTTGGATTTGAATGCACCCTTACTTAGATGATTTTTTTCTTCAACCACTATGCATTTTTAATTTGTTTTTGCTGTAAGAATTGATCCTATCCAAAACTCGTCTATATAGATGTTGTAGACAATATTAAGAAGATATATGATAAATTCATGGGGATTTTATATCTTTTGAATTGACGGAGTTATGGATTTTTTACTTCTTCAAACCCCCTTTTTGTTTTAGTTTTTAATTTCTTTTTGCGGTACGAATTGGTCCTATCAAAAACTTGTGAATATAAAAGTTGTAGATAATATTAATGAGATTTATAATAAAATTAATTGGAATTGATATCTTGAGAATTGACGAAGTTATGAATTTTTTTCTCCCACAAACCCTATTTTTTGCGCCCCTTGAGCCCATTTTTAACTTTATCAAAAATATGTGATACATAAAATTTTCACCCTATTTTTAGAAGTAATAAAAACTTTAAACTGATTTGATATGTACACAAATTAAGAAGTTATGGGGGGTTTTCGGTTTTCACAAAACCCCTCCCTATTTCCACCCCCTTTGTCCGATTTTGCCCATTAACGAACTTGACCGAGATTTTATGCCCTTTGATTTTATGTATCAGTTTGGAAGAGATTGGTGCAGAATTACGAAAGTTATCGTGTCCAGAAAAAAGTGATATATATATATATATATATATATATACAGAGAGAGAGAGAGAGAGAGAGAGAGAGAGAGAGAGAGATAGATAGATAAAGTTTTTTACTGAGGGTGGTTTTGGGTTCTAGGAGTCATGATCGGTGTAGATCTGCAAAAATTTTTCAAAAATTCCAACATAGGAACGATCCCAATAGGTAGTATTTCATACGAAGTCTACCTAAAACATAGTCTTCGTCAGAGGAAAATAAGAAATACTATTATTATTATCGTGTAATTTTCAAAATCCGCGTAGATGATGACGAAAGGAGTGAAAGTGGAAGTCAATTTTTAGATCCGGGAAACAATGGGAAAATAAAACATGTATATAAGGAAATGAAATATTACTCGTTTGTGATGCTTTAAGCAAACTGAGCCAAATTATGGGTATATTGTAGGATAAAACATCATTACAAACGGTATTTTCTTTAGTAATAATTTCTATTGATTCGCGAATAGTTAAATCATGATAATTCTTTGAGGTATATATAATTTTTGCGTCTTCGAAATTAACTTGTATATTCTGCTTCTGGTTAAGTCTTGACAGGGCTGTTGTAGGTCGGTTGTACTTCAAATCTCTCAAATGTTCTTTAATACGAACTTTAAGTTTACGCGAAGTCATTCGTATGCATTCAAGATAAATATTTTCTGTTTTCAGTGGAATTATGTATACTCCAGAAATTTCATCCTTCGTGATCGGGTCTATTTTGGCATTAATTAGATTTTTCGGTTTTGCTGGAGGAGTGGCAATTAAGTTTACGCCGAAGCGAAAAATTGCATGTCTGTGTTTTTCGAAAAGTCCTGGTATGTACTTCATTTTGCAATATCTCATATTACTCCGTGGAGTTTTTTTCTATTTCCATGTGGTTCTTCTATGAGTTTATTAGCTTATCAATAATGCGTATTGGGAAACCATTCTCAACTTCAATGTTTCTAATGGTGTTTAATTCATTTTCAAGGTGATTAATAGAGCAGACACTCAAGGCTCATCTTATATAAAAGTTGAATGAAGCAAGTTTATAGTTAAAAGGTGATGTACTTTCAAAAGGAATGGTTCTGATAGACTTATTTACTTTCCTGTACACTGTGCGCTCAATTGTTAAGTTTGATAAATTTTTAATTAGCATTACGTCAAGAAATGACAGTTGGTTATTATTTTCTATTTCTAACATTGCAGTTGAGAATGGTTTCCCAATACGCATTGTTTATAAGCTAATAAACTCAAAGAAGAACAATATGGGAATAGAAAAAACTCCACGGAGTAAATCAGATATTGCAAAATGAAGCACATGCCAGGACTTTTCGAAAAACTCAGACATGCACTTTTTTGCTTCGGCGTAAACTTAATTGCCGCTCCTCCAGTAAAACTGAAAAATCCAATTAGTGCCAAAATAGACCCGATCCCGAAGGATGGAGTTTCTGGAGTATATATAATTCCACTGAAAACAGAAAATATTTATCTTGGATACATAGGAATGACTTCGCGTAAACTTAAAGTTCGTATTAAAGAACATTTGAGAGATTTAAAGTACAAGCGACCTACAACAGCCCTGTGAAGACTTAACCAGAAGCAGAATGTATAAGTTAATTTCGAAGACGCAAAAAGTATATATTTCTCAAAGAATTATCATGATTTAACTATCCGCGAATCAATAGAAATTATTACTAAAGAAAATGTTTGAAACTACTGTTACTAAAGAAACGTTTGTAATAATGTTTTATCCTACAATATACCCATAATTTGGCTCAGTTTGCTTAAAGTATCATAAAACGAGTAATATTGCACTTCCCTATATCCATGTTTTATTTTCCCATTGTTTCCCGGATCTAAAAATTGACTTCCACTCTCACTTTATTCGTCATCATCTACGTGGATTTTGAAAACTAGACGTTAATAACAATAGTATTTCTTATTTTCATCTGACGAAGACTATGATTTTTATAGTTCAAAGTACTCAGGTATTAAATTTATTTAGCATCTTTTAAATGTTGTCATCTTTAAGGTAGTTTTACACATAGTGTAAATTTAAGTTTAACATTTAAAGATGAATTATGCATTTCTATTTATTTATTTACTAGTTTCTTATTTTTTACTAAATTAAAAGTTGATTTAATTAACAATTACCAGTTCACCTACAGTTTAAATCATTCCCTCACATTTTGAAAAAAATCTAAATTTTAGCCACAAAAATTGAGGCATTGTTCCCAATATCAGGGTCATTTTGTTTGTTGTGTTAACACCTTTCTGTTTGGGAGTCTTTAGTTTGAGGTGGCCATTGTATGTGGAGGAATGAAATAAAGATATAAACATTTGTGCATGGGTGTTTTTTTTAATCATCATTCCCTCACACGGGATATCTGTTTCAAGATAAGTCAAAAAAAAATTCTAGGTAATATTGTGTTATATGACTGATACTTTAAGTAATTAGTCATAAATCATTTGCAACCATTTTGTGTAACTTGAAAAGGGCAGTCATATTGAATTTTATCATTCCCTTACCCATCATTCCCTCACATTTGCTGAAATGAGGGAATAACTATATAAGTGAGGGAATGATAGAACTTGCCAAAATAATTTAAAACGTTTAATTTCAGTGCTTCAAAGATCTAACCAACTAAATTTATTCATTTTAGTACAAAATTTCATTATTTTTTTCAATCTATTTAGATAATTTAGGTCATGCCTTATTTAGATCAGGACTTTGAAACTTTCTTTTTAATTATAAAAGAAAAATGTGCAGCAATTAAAGTATTTCATGTTACTCCAGAAGAAAGAGAGGTTTCTAAAAAAAGGTTTGGTGTGGATTCTAATTATGAAGCCTTCAAAGGAACTCAAAAGGTGCATCAATTTATTTTCAGGAAAGCAAAACCTAAACTATCTTTTAGGAGTTTGAGCTGTTTTGACTAAAACCAACAGGATTACATTCAAGACCACCTCTGGGAAGGATATCAGAGGTTTGGAAACAAGGCCAGTACAGAGGCCCAAACTTCTCATTTAATAAACAAAATTAAAAAGGTAAGATTAAAAAAATATTTATAATAATATTTATAAAAGGAATTTAATAATAAGATTTTGTAAATTTTATTATGCATAATACATTTGTATATATTTAAAATTGTTTGCAGGAGGTGCTACTTACTGCTTTATGAAGATGAAGAAGATCCTGGAGAAGTTATATCACAGATAAATGACACATTTCTAATCAGTGCAATGTATCCCAGCAAAACTTAAGGGACATATAAATGGCCCGCACTAAAACCAGACACTCATATTTATCACATTTCTGATATTATAAAAAAAAATTGTACCACCAGTGCCCTATTTTAGAACGAACTTGTTTACATTTCCCTGTTTACATTAACTAAATGTATTTATCCTACTTTTATGATTAACTTATGTGTAATGTTAATTTTCCAATTATTTTGTGGCATTGTATTAACCTAGAAATTGAAATATATTTGATTTGTGTGTATAAACTAGAAATTATAATAAAAGAAGCTTATTGCCACATATATGTATTTTTAAAAGAATTTCCTCATATGCAAAGTATCAATCCCTCACTTTACTGCCATTCCTTTACTTTTATAAAAAATCAAAATCCCCATAATTTTGTATATTTTTCAAAATAATCGCTGCTGATGCACTTTGTATGTTCATTTAACATTAGAACATACATTTATGTAACAATTTTCAAGAAAGTAAGTAGTTCCTATTTTCACTTCTGTGCTTGTCACATTTGCCTCTTTATGGAAAATCACTCAGCTGTATCAAAATGTATCATTTACAAAGCATTAGTTATTACTGTTTGTCGCGTTAGTTATTACTGTTTAATTAATTGTTTGTATACAAGCCACAATTTTAGAGATTTATAAATGATCTTGTATTACACTTTACTAAGTTTGCTTTTTGAAATATCATGGATATTTTGTGTTCAATTATAGAGGTACAGACACGGTCCTACATTACCATTTACTGTATAATTTTGTTTTTTGAAATATTTTGAACACAATTCAGCACCCATTTAAAGTCGCCCAGTGAATTTTGTTCTATTGGAAAATAGTGTTCAATAGAGTCTTTCAAATCTTCTTAAATGCCTCTGAATATTTGTCTATTTTATTCCTAGCGCTGGATGTTATTTTCATTGTAGATTCTATTACCTGGTTATACAATCAATATATTAGTTTCCCTTCACACGTTAACCTATTAATTTTCCTCTTAAAAATAATTTGATATTTGTGTCAAAAACTATAACAGTGTTTATTTTGATAATAGATTCATTTAGTTCATTTTTCCAAACATTTCTGTGAAATATGCGAATTTACACATCATGACTTCTTCATTGAAAATCTTTGCCCGTAATGCATAGCGTTCGATTAAAAACTCTGCTGCGTAGTAACTCTGCACGTAGATTTCCCATACGTATAAACGCCCTTCCTTCATCCTACTTCGCTATCGGCGGGCAGAGCAGGTGATAGCTTCTCTCATCTTCACACATTAGGTTGAATGGGCTTCTTTAAAGATGTCATGGTTTTATATGATTTATTGCTTTGATGACGCCATACAACAATTTCATAATTGCAAAAGACTTTTCTTATGTCTAGAGTGTGTTCAGGTGGGACTAGTGAGTGCTTTAGCCTTTTGGCAGGCCTTCCCACATGGCTGTCCATGTCTAGCCTGTGTCTATGAGAAACGTAATGGCTTCCGCGACATTTTATTTTTCATTTTGGCAATAGCTTCTTTCTACGTGTGCACATTCTGACCCAGCATTATATTCGAATCATCAGAGAATACATCACATACTTTTCGATGGTGTTTTATTTGATGACAAGAACTTTTTCTAAAGATTAAATATTTCAAATCCTGGTGAGTTATTACTGATGCTCCGCAAAAATTAAAATACAGCTCCCAGGTTCTACGGACAATAAAATTCAAACTTAAAATCTAGCCAAGTCAGACTGTTCATTCATTTGTAGCGCAAATTAAGCACATTTCAAGCCTCTGATAAGTATTATTTTTACGTCAGCAGTTGTTTCGATTAATCGCAGAACATTTGACTTTTAGTTAGATTTCGTATGAAAAACTACATATTGCGATCGCTCCTATGTTAGAATTTTTGAAAACTTTTGCAGATCTGCACCGATATGTCCCCTAGAACCCCAAACCACACTCAGTAAAAAAACTTTATCTATCTATCTATCTATCTATCTATCTATCTATCTCCCTCTCTCTCTATATATATATATATATATATATATATATATATATATAACTTTTTATGGATAAGATAACTTCCGTGATTCGGCACAAATCTCTTCCAAACTGATACCTAGAATCAAGGAGCATTAAATCTCGGTCAACTTCGTTATTGGGCAAAATCGGATAAAGGGGATGTAAATAGTGTGGGGTTTTGTGAAAACCGAAAAAAAGCCCATAACTTCTTAATTTTTGTACATATCAAATCAGTTTAAAATTTTTATTACTTCGAAAAATAGGGCCAAAAATTTTATGTATCACAGACTTTTGATAAAATTAAAAATTTACTCAAAGGGTGGAAAGAACAGGATTTTAGGGAGAAAAAAAATCAGAAATCCGTCAATTCGCAAGAAATCAAATCCATTTAAATTTATTATAAATGTTCTTAATATTATCTACAAATTTTAAATTGACAAGTTTTTGATATGACCAGTTCGTACCGCAAAAAAAATATATAAACTTAAATAAAACGGGGGGGGGGGGTTGAAGAAGAAAAAAATCCATTACTTCGTCAATTCACCATGTATAAAATCCGCATGAATTTAATATATATCTTCTTAATATTATCTAAAACATTTATATTGACAAGTTTTTGATAGGATCAAAATTGCAGCAAAAACAAATTAAAAATACATAGCGGTTGAAGAAAAAAAATCATCGTATTACGGTTGTATTTAAATCCAAACTGCTAATTTTCTGATTCATTTTTGGTCTAAAAGGCATCCAATTGGTAGGCTTTCGTATTCAGAACCTATATAATGTACCGTAATGGTCAATTTTTTCATAGAGGCAGAATATATTTAAAAGAATGATGTCAAAGTTGGCATTTTGAACCAAATTTCCTGAAGCGATTGTGTTGGAAACGAAAAATATGGTCTTAATGAGAAAATAATTGTGTATCAATCAAGTTTTAATTAATTGAACGAACAATAGAAACACAGGTCGCTCTTCAAAAATCACGTCAACAAGTTTCATATTTTTTCTTTTAAAAATGAATCTGAAAACATGCCAGAAAATTTCGAGTTGTTGAGCATGGAAAAGTAATTTTTTAATACCGCCTTAACATGATTCTGATAAAACCAGCTCTTATATAAAAATGAAATTAAAAACTCGTCAAAAGCGGTCAGATAAATTTGTGAAAATGGGTTTATCTCTAATCAAGGTTTAGTTTTTGTTGTTGAAATTAGTACCTAAATTCGAAACCTGCATGTTTCTGTAGGCCGACCCGATAGGGATTTTTTTCATATTTGGCAAAGGAATATTGGGGGCTGAATTAACAAAGAAGGAATATTAACTGACAAATTCTGTTGCGCAATATTTTACAGGAGAATTTAGAATGGTATTTCTTCATCAACTCGAGCTACTTCGTAACTTACAGGGTAAATATCTTCCAGTATTTTTTTAATTTTTTAAATTTTGTCATTGATGCAAAAATGTCCTTGCATTTCCATTTGAGAAATTCAGATTGTTTGTATTTCGTCTCTGGATGGTTTCCTTCTAAATGACGCCGTAGCTCAGAAAAAAAGTTGGAGCTGTTAGAAAACATTTTATCACAAATCACACGGGTAGGTCAATGCTTAATGCGGTTTGAAATTTAACTTGACAAATTTCTACTCATATGGTAACTTCCTGTCTATCTACTTCAAATTTACTTTTTGTTTCTCAAATTTTTAGATATTGTACTGAGGGAACATACAAATATAGCGATAACAGAAATTAATGTTAAGCTGTAAACTTTTATACAGAAAATAACACCAAATGCAATCTAAGCTTAAAGTCGATTTCAGTTTTCAGTGATATTTGCAAAAATATTACTTATGCACACTTTTAAAGTTTTTCTGCGCTGCCAACGTGTTCATTTCATTCAACTTTTATTTATCTATCAAAAGTGTCACGGGGCACCTAAAATGTGTACGCAGAGCACTGGTTGCCAACCGCTGACTTAGACGAATAATGCTATTAGCTATGCATTTCTTTTAGTCTAGCGATAGATGAAAATTGCGATAATAATTTCAAATTTGCTACCGATTAAAGGAATCGACAGAAATGTTATATACATATAGTCAAAATTTATGTCATTAATAATTATCGAAAATCTATTCCTTATTGTATAAGTTTATGTCATTGCTAATTTACTGATATAGATATAAATCTAATAAGGAACTCAAAAATTATCCGCCTTTAATATTGAAGTTATGTACAGCTTTACAAAAAACGAAAACTTTCGTTAATAGATTTCAGCACATTTATTTTACTATATCGTGTAATATTTAGATAAAAAAAAATAAATAAAAATCAAACTTCTTAAAATATCTAGGTCATCCAAACCAGGTTTTTTTTTATTATAGTATGTACGTGAAACCTGTTTTGTATCGAAAACTAAAATATACTTTTTATCTTTTAATATATCAGGACATGAGTTTTAAAACTCGCCTTAGCCGGAAAATCAAATTTGGGAAATCGCGAAAAATCTCTGACCACGTGCACTGGGTTTTATAATAAACCAAGCTTTTACAGAACCAAAAATTCATGATAAATCTAATTTCTTGCCAATTGTAGTGATTTTTCGATGCCAGTTCACCTTTAGAACAATTTTACAGAGAAAACTCGATTTTTTTAAATACTGAGTAAGTCCTCATATATTTTATTGATGTTGCCTACTGACGAACATAAAAAAAACATTCATGTATAAAAAATATCAATTTTGTATTCAATTAAAGTTTTCAAATTTATTAAAATTGATACTTTTTATTAGCCGCAAGACAGGAATTAGTAGCAGACGAAATTTCCAAAGATTTCTCTACTTGCAAAGACTTCTTAATTCTTATAGTTTCAGTGGTTTGAACGCGTAGTTCGATTACATGCGGGTTAAAATTGTGTTTTAGCATTTTAATAGTGTAAATGCTCGTCCTAGGAGTGGTGTGTAAAAATTGTGTTTTTCACTAAAAAATTGAAAAACTGATAAATATAATTGATAAAAGGGAAGCGTTTATATAAGTAAAGTTCGGCTAGTTTACATTCTAATAAAGACACTATTAGCATTTACAATATTTCCGGGTAAACCAGGATTTCCGGCTAATGTACCGTAACAAAATTAAGATTTCTTAATAAAACAAAAATTTAACAAATATTCAATAAAACTGCGTAATTAAAAAGTCTGCTGCAACTATTGAAATAATACTAATTTTTTCATAACATTTTCAAATTGCATTTTTATCGCTTACACCCCCTCCCCCCCCAAAGAAAAATGTATATTGATTAATAAATAGGAAAATTTTTAAAGAAATAAAACAATCTCAGTGTGTTTTAAATCTGTCAGTAAAACTTCTAAGCAAAAGACGAAATATATTTTTAATTCAATTATAAAATATACTCAAAGTATAAAAATAGTGTTTCGTAACCTTAATTTTTTATATATTTAGTTCTTAAATTATTGTAATACAAAGAAGGATTAAACATAGATAATGCCCATTTTTAATAGCTGTACAAATTTTTTTTACTTAATGTTTTAATGTGTCAAACGGAAATTATCGTATATCCTTTCTTTTACAAACGACGCTAACTTAGTTAACGAACAACGAACGCCATTTGAACTTTTAAAACGACCACCAAATTATCTTTCGCAACCTCGCTGGACCTTCTCCATTCATGGGGGTGCGGACAGCAGCATTTCCCAAGCATGTTTGTTTCTCTATACGATTCTCGCGTAAGTATCTGGGGTTGAACCCTATGCGAAAGAACGAATGGGAAGCATTATTAAAATGTTCTTTACGCCTATTGGTGTTTTTCTTCAGTTTACCCGCGACTGACGTCATGCAGCAAAGGTAGGACAGCTTCAAGTGATGTCATTTACGCGTCTGCTTTAATATTCATTGCTCCATGGTTTAATTTTTTTCAATGAATCACGATAGGAATGACTCTCTACCACAGTTTCTTATTTACGTTTTACGCCCGGAATACGCTACGTTTGTACTCAACTCGAAATGGCTGTGCAAATCAGTGAAATTTTGTTAGATTTGATCCGTTTATAGAAAATCATGTCGAACAGAAAGGATTTCAGGTATAAAAGATTTGTATTTTGGCAGAAAGTTTTCTCGTATACATCTGAAATCGAAATTAAGCCTAACGTGGTTCCATCTTATCGGTGACCGTTAAAATTGATGGGATCGCCCCGGATTCGTTATTATGTGTTTTATTATATAGAGATTTTATATTGAGGGAATTTTAATTTCACTGTGGAATATAAACCTAAATCAAGTGCAAATATATTTATATTGTTTTAAGTAAAATCAGACTAACCTTTCATAAATGGACACCACGCGATAGATGTAGATAAAATAATCGTCGTTGAAAATTATTCGAAAATCATAAAAAAACAGTAAATTGAGTTACAGTTTTGAAACAAAATTCCTTTTGAAGATATTTTATTTTCCTTTTTTGACTGTGGAAAAATTGAAAATGTGTAAAGATTAGAAGTTAAAAACTTTGCAATAAAAGCGATATTATTTTGTTAGGTAGCATTAGTATGGCATCAGTATTACACAGTGACATATTTTTCATTATAATATAGATTTAAATGTATTCTGTTACTTAAAGTTTTTATTCTGAAATACTCTGTACATAAGTGAAAAAGTGCAAATAAAAATCTGAAACTGAAAAGGACTTCTACCAATTAAAACTTAAAATTATCGACTTTTCATAACATAAATAACAATAATTCAAATTCTTCTGTGACTATAATTTTCTATGTATTCCTATCTATATCTTCTAAAAAAATGTAAAGTACTACCCCGTTGACACATTAACACAATAATTTCCAGCGTTCTTATATTACGCATTGATTATTTCAAATTATAAATGTTAATATAGATCTGAAATTCATTTGATTATTTTTGTTAATTTTAATGATGCATAGCTGCCAACTTTTTGCGATTTTTTCTTACCACTAAAATTTAAAAGAAAATTCTCACTTATTTAATTGCAGATTTCGCCGATTAAATCTGTGATTTTTTTTTTTTTTTTTTAATTTTAGTGCTAACAAAATGTATAAAAGTTGGCAGCTATAATGTTGAATTATCATCTGTTAAGGGGACTGGGTAAGCGAGATTCAACCAAACATTCGATTTTTACTTTTTTATACCATTAAATAGTTTAAACATTTATCTTTTCAACGATGTATTACACATGTTTATATCTAAAAAAAAATGCTGGATTTTTTCATTCTTACTAAGAGCACTTCACAGCAGTGGGCTACTTTTTAAAAATTCAGATTTCTTGATTGGCACACTTTTCTTAAGTGGTAAAATTCCCATTGCTTTCGCCTTAATTAATATGTGATTAAATAAGGCGAATTTTACTACAGTAGCGCTCAAAAATATTTTGACGAAGACAAAAATTTACTTAATTGAAAACAAAAATAAAATACAAAAACCAATCAAAATAAAATAAATTTTATTTAATCGCCTACGATGTCTAATAGAATTTTAGTAAATTAACTGTCATTTGATGGAAAATAACGCGAAATACAAGAAAAATCAGAAAAATGGTAAATCAAAATTACTTTGACATAAAAATAAAAAAATGATTTTAACACAATAATTATCAAATATAGTAATAGTCCAGGCAATAGAGGGGCTATACCTAGAAAAATTCATGGTTGTTCTGGAAAGAGGCTTACTATATGTTTTTTGGTTCGCTGAATCGGAATTTTTAACTTCCCACCAAAATTTTCCCCGGCAACAACCCCAAATTTGGTAAAATGCCCCCAAAAAAGGTTTTTATTAAACAAATATATTTTTTTATTGTTTTAGGTGAAAAATATCTAAAAATTCAGAAAGTAGACAAAATTTGCAACAAATTAGATACATGACATTATGACTTAGGATGAAGGGGGAGGGGGGGGGATCTGCCTCGGAACATGGCCGCTGTTCTGCGTGAACTAAGTTCCGAATTCCACTTAACCACTCACACGTTTACATTCGCCCTCCCATCTCCCCTCCGAACTTTCTCTATAAGGTTTACTTCAAGTTTTTTGGGTCGCTGAATCCGAATTTTTAACTTCCCCCCAAAATTTTCTCCCCCCGACCCCCCAAAATAGTTCTTTTTAACTTAAATTTCTCATGTTTTAGGGAAAAAGCAATACGAAATTCAAAATCTAGACAAGATTTGCAACAAATAGGATATACGATATTATGACGTAGGATGAACGGGGAGGGGGAGTTCTGCCTCTGAACATGCACTGCGGCGCTACGTGCACTAAGTTATGAAGTCCAGGCAATAGGGGATTTTACCTGGAAAAATTAATACTAGTTCTGGATTTCGACTCAATTTATGTTTTTGGGGTCGCTGAATCCGAATTTGTAACTTCCCACCAAAATTTCACTCGGCAACCCCGCAAAAAATTGATTTTTTGAAAAAATTTGGTTTTTGAGAAAAGCGCGCGGGAGATGTTCCGAGGCAGCTCCCTCTCTCCTCGTTTATCCTACGTCATAATGTCATACATCCTATTTGTTGCAAATTTCGTCTAGTTTCTGAATTTCGTAATGCTTTTCCTGACGAACTGAGCTATAGTTGTCGCAGCGGAACGTGTCTAGCGAAGTTTGGTGAATTGCACGGTGACCAAGGCAGAGAAACGTTTCATCGAATTTCACGTCAAAAACTATTAGTTTGTTAAAATATTTAAAACTGTGTTTTAAGGATACATTAAACTACTCTTTTCTTTCATTTGTAAAATAAAAGAAACTATAAATTTTCTTACGAACCTTAACGTCTTATAAAAGTAAAATCATTTTCATAATCTTTTAGAAGTTATTAAATGAGAAGAAATATGTTGAGAAGCACCTTTCTGAAGGAATTAGTTAATTTAAATAATATTACTTAAATTTCGTGACAGAATATTTGGATGATGTAGAACTTGTTTCCTTTTTATGTATAAAATCCTACTTATGAAACATTGATTAAAAGTTTAAAGAAAATTTATTCAGGAAAACTTTTCCGTCCAATTATGCAAATGGCTTGCACAGATTTATTAACTATACAATCTATGATAGAAAATCAAGGATCACATCTTCTCAATGATATAGAATATTTAAAAGTTTATGAAAAAGCATAAAATATATCCCCATATTTTATAATGAAACAATTACTGTAATTGACTAACCAGAATTCTTATTAGATAGGGATTTCATATTTATGAGAAATTATCAATATCTTTATAATTCAGAAGACTGTTTAAACGAGTTTAACATTAACATAGTATAACTAAATTATTTTAGAATTTATGAATATTTGAGAATTTAGGCTTATTATTAATAAAACTGTAATAGCAATGAAAGATAAAAAAAAACTGATTTTGTATTAAATTGTGAAAGTTTTTTTAACTTTTTTTTAACCCCCTGACTGTTCAGCAAAAGAGTAAAATTGTAATGTTGCTTTCGCTGTATTTTTTTTTTTTATAAATACTACAAACATATTATTTTTACAACATGACATAAAAAACTTAATAACAGATATAAACAAACCCTTGAGAGTATTAACCATTATTCAATATTTTAAAACTGCATTATATCTGTAGAGTTATATTAATTTAAATAATGCTTCTACTACAGTGAATGTCCGTCTACTACACTGAAAGTCCGTTTACAAGGACACGCAAAATAATTACATTACACCATGATCAATAGGAAAAAAATATTTGCAGTAAATTTTAATGCGTTTAGGCAATTTTAAATATAATGACATCGATATTAATCTATAATGTGCAATAAAAAAAATTCTGCATCATATCGAGGGCAAAACAAATGTCTTTCATTTACTGTCTCACACAAAAGAATTTCGTTATATAATCGCCTAATAGGGAATTTCGATTGAATCATATTTTAAGGAAATTATACTATTTCAAACGTATTTGAATACATAAGCATTATTGATTCGTATTATGAAATTCTCATTATAGAATGTAAGGCGCATAGAAATTCTCTTTCATTTACAAGGACACTAAAACTATTTCTGATACATTACTGTCCATATGTCACCTGATACATTACTGAGCCATAATTGCTGGAAATTCGTTTTCAACTTTGATTTGTGTTTTTCAGTTTAATTAAATATATAATATTACATTGTGTGTATAAAGTCTGTAGATAATATACAGGAATACAGAAAAAAATCGAAATCATTAGTTTGTTTGAGCCTGAATTGTTTAACTGTTTTATCATGATTTACGGTTAATAGTATTCTTTTATTAATACTAAAATAACTTTGTATTCATTTGTTGTAGTGAATTATATAAAGAAATTGTTGTATTGTAACTGTTGTTAACAGTAGTTGTTTTTGCAATATATGTAAAACATCGATTGATTTAATGATGTGATTTCTTATGTGATTTCCAATTTATTAAAAAAACATGCAGTTGTAAAATTTCACAACTTTTGGGTAATTTCATAGAATTTGTGTGTAAATTTTAGAAAAGTAAGTTTTTCAAACATTTCGTTACTGATTAAGAAAAGGAATATGACACAGATATGTTGTTTTTTTTTTCATTCATATTAAATCGAATACTGTACTTATGTTACAAGTGCCGAAAAAATCACGTGAAAACTTGTGGAAAATACAAATTTAAATTTAATGTCAATAAAAATCTTTATAATGTTATTCTATGAAAGAAGGGTTAATTTAGTATGTAATATTTTTAAGGGAGACAAATTTCTACTTAGATTTCATGCAATGCTTCGATGTTTACTTAAGATTTTTAAAACAAATTATATGCTTACTAAAATGTAGCATTATCTTTCTTCATGCAAATTCACAGAATAAATATTGCAATAATTTATTCACGTTTCTACAAAATATGTAGATGTACTAAAAATCATAGATCGAAAATTATTTTTAGTGAATAGTCATTATTTAGAAATCGTACTGAACTAATAGAAATTTTATTCTTAAACATATAACTAGAAACATGATGATACTATATATGGGAAAAAAAAGTACCGCCCATATACTTGACGATACAAGTTTATAACTACACTCTGAAAAATACCTTTGTGATTTAAAGTAAAATATACAGGCAACAACTTGCCGGAATACCCCTGTGATTTGAAGAAATTTCTCTTTTATTTGCGGAAATTTCCGTCTTTTGAACGGAGATTTTGTTCAACTGCCATGTTGGATCTCCTCTGTGAATTAAGCAAAATGCAACTATAGATTGTAGGATTTCTGCGAACTATTACGTTAGATTTTTAATTTTCTGAATTTCGAGGGCTAACGGGCAACTCAAAACGGTGCATTTCTTGTTTTTACAACAACAACAAAAAAGGGGAAAATTAATTCATAAGTTATTTTATAGTGCATTTAGGATTTCAGTTAGGCTCATATTTATATTCAATAAAATTATAAAATATATAAGAATATTTTGCACAATTTTATTAAGCATTTTTATCAAAATGTCTTTTTTAATTTTAATATCTGATTTTACAGAACGAAAGGAATGTTATTAAACAAGCTATTGTAGATGTCTACTGTAGCTGAAAAAGCATTAGTCTTTTTCATCAAAAATCTTTGCTCAAATTTATTAATAAATGGCACAGTTTTGACTTTGAGGAGAAAATAAAATATTTAGAAAAGAAGAAGAGAAAATAAAATAGAAAGAGAATAGAGAGCTTAGATAGAGAGCTTTGAAGAGAAAATAAAATAAATATATTTTCAACATATTTAAGAAAACTTAAAATAATATCCACATGCATTTTATCTTGATAAAAATGTATATAATGCATTTTAATAAAATTGGTGTCAAAATAAACGTATGTTTGGTACTAAAAAGTGATATTTAATGTCTATCTCAGCCTCTTGAAGTAGTGGTAAGCAACGCATATTCATTACTTGAAAGAAAACCATTTCTTAAAATAAATATATGTTACAATTATTTATATTCCTAATTTAAATTATATCTGCTTAAAATTAAATATATCATGATCCTCGACTATTGAAAAATAATTTCTTTTCATAAAAATTTATGCAGAGGTGATAAAATACAATTTAACATTTTTCACAAAAATTTTAAGAGCATAAATTATTTAAGTATTTTAATTAATTTTCATCATGAAACTACGCCAGAAATCATTGAATACTAAATACGTGAAATTTCACATTGCTAACTAAGTATAAAACCAACAGAGTTAATAAATCCCCAACTCAGTAAACGAACCCGCACCTTTTTAATAGCGTTCCAATGTTGCACCTTTAAGCTACAAGGACGATACACAACCTGGCATCTCTCACTCATATATGTCGGTAAGGTTGCAATCGCAGAACGAGATGGAAAGTCTTCATGATCACGAAACATTGCTGCGAAACATTAGACACAATAAAGCCCAGCATAAGTGGACTTATATAAGTATGTTAATTAATTTTTCTATTAATTTTAAGCAGTGAAATTACGCCCGAAATTATTGAGTATTAAATACCAGAATTTTCACATTGATAACTTAGAGTAAAACCTACAGAGAGAAAGATGGCCAAGCCGGGTATCGAACTTAGACCTTTGTAATAGCACCCCAATGCTCTATCTTTAGGCTACGAGGACGATACACAGCCCGACACGTTTCACTCAGATATGTCTGCTGATTATGATGCGGTGGCAGCATTATTGACAAATGTTAGAGAGAGATGCCAGGATGGGTTTCGTCCTCTTAGTTAATCTAGATCATTGGAACGCTATTCCAAAGGTCCGGGTTCGATTCCCGGTTTGGATATTTATCACTCTGTTGGTTTTACGCTTAGTTAGCAATATGAAAATTCACGTATTTAATATTTTAATATTCATTAACTTCCTTATTTTAATCTTATGAGTTAGTAAAGGTATTTCCCTATGAAATATCACTTTAAGGTATTTAATATTTAACACTACGTAAATTAATACCTCTCTAAGTGGAATTTAAAGAAAAGTACATAAACTTTGAAAACTTAAATTACGTCTTGGAGAAAGTGACATTCATTGTCATACGTCTCCTATATAAGCGGGGAAAAAATTCTAATACTTATGAAAGAAAATTATTTGTGTATATAATGTTTTGAAAAGTTACTCAACTTGAAAACAGAAATTTTGTAAATTTTATCGTCTTTGGTTCAAAAACCAATATTAAAAATGAAGAAAAAGGAAATAATTTAATTCTAAGTATTTTACAGACTGGAAATAAGTAAGCAAAAATTATATTTTAACTTTTCCAAAATAGAAAGAAAACCCAACATTTAAAATATTTCTAACTGTAGTTATGAAAAGTATAATGTATCTTTATACAAGTAACCATATGTTCTTCAATGGTTATTTTCAACATAGCATTTTAATGATTTTCTTTATAATTCAGTATATTAAATCAAAATTATCTTGAATAAATTACATGCCTGGACGCATTTGATGTCTAAGCAATTTGATACAAGAAAATAAATTGTTGAAACTGGATTAAATATAAAAGAAAAAGAAAATTGGATAGAAAAATTAAATATAGGAATTGTTAGAAAAATATTTAAAAGCAAAAATAGTATAATATCATGGATGATCATTCTTTTTTAATAGTTTATTTTTCCACATAAATATTTAACAGATTTATCTCAAATTTTTACAAACACTTATTTATAATTGCACATTACTATCATCACCATATATACTTTTAGACAATAATAGTGAGGAAAAATATTTATCCGCTATCATATTTCTACCAGTATTCACATAAGGGTTTAGATAACGCATTCCTATATTTTCAGGAAGGCTTTCAGTTTCACGTCTTGATTTATCTTTTCCATGACATGGAAAAGCATTGTACATAAACTTTGAGACAATATCAACTGGCATCCAAAACTTGATATCGAATTTGTCTGGTTATTTTTCATATACTGTATAAACTTACATCTGACTTTGGATGGAAATTACTGCACATCCACAAATATATTTTCTCCTGGCTTATAAGAAATATAAAATTTATGTATAAATTTACACCAAATATCTGAAAACGTAGCAAACTTATAAGTTTCTAAAAGCTGAGAGGGTTGTGTGTAAAGTATTTCCTGGTTGAAAGAAACGACGAATGTGTAGGGGAAATGTGTTTTGTTGGTAGGCCGCACAAAACTCGGTAGGCCGGGGGAAATAAAGTGCAATTTATGAGAAATAAATAGGTCGAAAGAAAGAAGAAAGTTGTTTCAAACTTGTATTTTCTCCGAAATCGAGACATATTTTCCATGTGTCACCTCAATGTGCGACCTGCCTTACAGTTAGCAAAAGAATAGTGGAAAATAGAAAAGGAGAAGGAAGATGGTACATATTTCCTTTTATATGGAAACGGTTAATGAAAAGAATGTGTAGGGAATATGTTTTTCCAAGAAAAAGTGTTTTCTGAAGGAGAAAGCATGATGAATCTGCCCAATTTTAGAAGCAGTCAATTTAACTTCTCTTGGCGCTTCTAGGTATTACTAAAGATATCTCTTTTAATTTTAATTTCATTCGATTCATATTTGGTAGCAGTAATTTTCGAAGTATTTTAGGAAAATTGAAAAAAAAATTGACTGCCTAAGATAGAGGGTTTTTTAGGGACCCACGCTAAAATAGTGTAAACAGTCAAAATGACTGGCGCTTCTAGCGTTAACTCGGAAACGGTGATAGATAGTTATATGAAACCAGTGGTATGTTTATTAAAAAATCGTATGGATATTATTCATAAATCTCAAAATTTAGTTTAAAATAGCGTAGATAGATGGCGCTGAGAGTGTTAAAAATCCTTTTAAGGGAGTTCAGAAGAATATAACAACAAGCCGTTGAAAATTTTACAATTGAAATCTGACCGCCATTAGCGTATAGTAAAAATAATGCCGAAAGTCATGTATATCGTGAAGGAACTTGTGTCGGAGTACCACCGATTAAACCAGAGTCCTACTGCTACAAGGAGAACTTTTCAATTCGCAAAAAACCCAGATGGGAAAACACTTCGTAATCTTTTCAAAATATTTCAACAGACAGGCAGCGTGGCCGATGTTTTAGTCGGAAATGTGAGTCCAAACCACGTTACTCCTGAAAATTTAAAGACACTTGATGCAGTTATTGAGTGTAATCCGAATAAATCTCTCCGTAGACTTGCAGCTGAATCCAGAATCAAGACATCCATCACGTACAAAATCCTACGGAAAACATTACACTTGTTTCCTTACAAGATTCAATGCCAGAATGTCATACCAGTACGAGGAATATGGTATATATGAATATGGTTTACGAATGAGATCCATTTTTATCTATTTTTATCACATTTCTATTTTTATTATTTATATCATTTTTAGAATTTGTTGCCACTCAACAAGCGCTTGATGATCGACCAGGCATGGCTTGGTTTGCGCAAAGTGGGGCTTGTCCATAACGTACACAAGATGTTTTTGACTTTCTGGATGAATACTTCGACTGATAGAGAAGAATACTTCGACGATAGAGTTACTGAGTTGAACTATTCAACAGTGAAGGGAAAGGCATGGAGTGACTTCCGTATTCACCCGACCTCACACCCTGTGATTACTTTTTGTGGGGCACACTAAAGGACATTGTTTACCGGAAAAATCCTCTAACTCTCGACGACATCGAAGAGGCTATTTGTCAAGCTTGTGTGTCGATTTCTGGGGCCACACTACAGAAATCACTGACAATTTCATTCTGCATTTGCGACATGCCTGTTCTGTAAAAGGTGGACATTTTGAATCACTTTTAATATGATACAGCCTATATATCGCAGCGCCATCTATCGGCGCTATTTGTAATTAAAATGTCTCTTATCTAAAACTCCTCTAATCTTAAAAATCTAAAACTCTGTATCAGATTCTTACGTTTCTTTATTAAACATACTATCTATCTATATATCTATCTATCTATATATATATAACCATTAATTAAACATTACCGACCATCATAAAAAACCGCAATATTGTGAATGAAATGACAATAAAAATGGATACCACAAACCTATAATATACAACTGTATGTATAAAATAAAGTGCCTTATAGTTAATTACAAGAATTAATATGGAAGAAAAAAAGAAGAATATGGATAGCGAAAAATAATTGAAAAACTTATATATTGAATTACGTTTTCAAGAGTACAGAATTCAATGATATAAGCAAATCGGGTGTTTCCTGTGAGAAAAAAAGCTAAAAGCTGATTTTTTTTCTCCTGTACTCAAACAACCAATATGACCAAGAGAATAGTTTCAAGATGAAAACATATTAATATCAAATGGCATATATATATCTTTAATAATATGGTATTTTTGGAGCATAATTCAAACTGTTTGAAAGAAAATAATTTCGAATTTAATACCTATATTATTGCAATTAAAAACAAAACGTTATTTAATTAAACGTCCTACAAATTTCTGTGTACCTTCTTAACAGTTGCTATAATTTTAAAAGTAAGTTTTTGGAAGTGATATAAAAACTATGCAATTTCAATGAAGATAGATTTTGGAATAATATCCACTTAATGCTTTCTTTTTTTATATTAAATCATTTAATACATATTAATTTAAATAATATGATTAACGTCAAGAAATATTTAAAAGAAAACAAACGGCAATAAAAATATTATTTCAGAGAAAACTATTGGTCATAATCTATGATTTTAATCGCTGCTTTTGTCTTGAGAATTTTTCCATTTACTTTTAAGTCAAAATGATAAAAATTGTACCATAAAAATTAGTCAGTATTTTTTTAATATTAAAATGACTTTTTATCTGGGGTATGCATTCGATTTCATTTTTTCAGTAAAAAAAAAAAAAAAAAAAAAAAAAAAAAAAAAAAAAAAAAAGATACTTGAAACGGTACTAATTTGACTTAAAGAAAACCTGGAAGGTTTTCACTTACGGTCAAATTAAAGGGTGCCTTTATCGAAGCCGATGACGAATTTATGTTTACCATTCACGATAAATTAATAATAATGAAGTTACTCTCGTGAAATTTTTAACAGAATAACTTAATTTTATGTAAGTTGAAAGGTCATAGTAATGTAGTCAGTGACACCGTATGCAATATTAGTTTATTTCCGTTTATTGAAAGCAATTTGGACAGTTTGTACGTGGTTGTGTATTTCTGACGCGAATGTGCGGGGGGGGGGGCATTATAATAAACCACTTTATGTCATAACATTTCAAAACAATTTAAGCTCAGCGTTCAATATATCATTACAATACCACCATTAGTTGTAAAGTTGTAAAAGAAATTATGGACCTTTGTATTTTTTTAAGAGTCATTGCATGAGCGAATCAGGCAAAAAAAGAAAAAAGTTTCCATCACCATCTCAGAATTTCTTTTTTTTCTGGTGTTGCCTTGCCCAAGGAAAGAACAAATCTCAAACATTTTTGTTATATCTCTTTTAGTTTTGGAGTTAGGGGCTGTCAAAGTTCCCTAGACGAGGGGCGTAGAAAAATGTTTTGTCATTTTTGCCACTTTATTCTCTCAACTGTGACTGGCTTTGATGTGCTTCAGAGATTATTTGTTTTCTAACTGATACTACACCTTGAACATTAACATCTCAAATCGAAAATTCATTTGAAGATGGTCAGAGCCCCCGAATAGGGTGCCCCCAAATACCCCCAATTTCGTAAAAAATCAGTTTTTAAGAATGCTTTAAATCTTGGCTCTGATGTGATACAAAGAAAATTTTTGCACAGTGTAGTTAGACATTGTCATACAAAGTGAATTTAAGGTTAATATTTTTTGAAGGTCCCCAGAGCCATTCGGAATGGGGGCCCAAACACGGACCTGAACTCTAAGTTATGTAATTTCAAAGCATTGGTGCAGCTGGCTCTGACCTCCTACATGAAAACTTTTTGCATGGAGTTGTAGCATCAACATAGTAGTTTCACATTATGAAAAAATATATTTTGAAGGTACCGCCCTTTTCAAGAAAAATCCATTGAAGTACACAGGTTTTGGTGGGGTAATTATGAGTTTGAAGCTCTTTTTTTAAAAAGAAAAATATCGCTATCAAGTAAGCTTAGTATTAAAAAAGTACTTTTAAATGCTATTTGTTTGAAAACTACAACTTATATATGAGATATAAATTTTTTTTGTAGTTTTAATGCCATTTCTGTAATACTGGCAACTGATAATATAAGCTCAATATCAGCAACTACATATGCTTTTTCACCAGTCTGTAAAGAAAATTATATTTTTAAAAAAGCTGAAAACAATGTAAAATGTAAAAATGTTAAAACATTTCTTTTAAATATCACAACATACTAAAACAGATTACCTCTATATGTTGGCAATGAGCATAAAAATCATCTCTTAGGGCTGAAAAAGCACATTCTTCACCATCTTCTTCTTCAGATTTCTTATCTTTATTTTCTTTAAGCTTTACAGTGACTAAAGAATGCCACCATTCTTTCTTGAGTCAAGTATTCATATGGACCAAAAAATTTCCCATCAGCTTGTGTACAGAATCTGTTGTTAACGTACTCCCACACTGTTAAAAATTTGCAGCATTCTGGCAGGTCATTTGACCGTTTTTTTCCGAAAACGGTTACGCAACCGTAATTTAACACTATTCTGACCATATTATTGGCATTTTACGGTCAGAATACAGTTAAATTATGGTTATGAAACCGTTTTTTCAAAAAACGGTCGAATGACCTGCCCGAATGCTGCAAAATTTTTAACAGTGCAGTCTTCTCACCAATGTCATAACATTCTTGAAGGGTTTTTTTTTGTTTTTTCAGTAAGTCGAATTGGTTTTTTCCTCTTCTTAATGGCCCATCTGTTGCTAGAAGTGTTTGTTTTGGAAGAAATCTGCTGCAGATTGGTTTGTGCTTGCCTTAAAATTTCAACTAGTTTTGGAGCAACAAATGTTGTTTTCAAGCGTTTTACATAAGCATGCTTTATTTTATCAAGTCCTGTAGTTGGAGTAATTAGTGTATGGGTTCCACTAACAAGATATCCCAGCAAATCTTGTACAGATATCTTCAGGACAGGGATGGTCTGGTATATGTGTAGATATACCAGCTAATATCAAATATTATATGCATTCTTTCAGCTTTTTAATAGGAATTAAGTAAATGCAGACAAAATAAGTCACACAAATGTTCTTTAAAATACATTTATATAGCAGATGATAATCTTGGCATAGCATGTATTTTAATCATTTTTTTTTTTAGTTAAGAGAAAATGGCAACAAAAAGATATAGTAATCTACTATTTTCCCTTTACTTTCTACAGAGTACATCAGTTGCCAGCATTACAGAAATGGCATTCAAAATTACAAAAAAAATCAATCTCTCAAAAATAAACTGATGTAATTTTCAAACAAATTGCATTTAAAAGTACAATTTCCTTTACAGACTTGTGAAAAAGCATATGTAGTTGCTGATATTGAGCTTATATTATCAGTTGCCAGCATTACAGAAATGACATTAAAACTACAAAAAAATTAATATCTCAAATATAAATTGTAGTTTTCAAACAAATAGCATTTAATAGTACTTTTTTAATAGTAATCTAATACTTGATAGTGATCTTTCTTTTAAAAAAAGAGCTTCAAACTCATAATTACACCCATCAAAATCTGTGTGCTTCAATGGATTTTTCTTGAAAATGGTGGTACCTTCAAAATAAATTTTTTCATAATGAGAAACTACTAAGTTGATGCTACAACTCCATGCAAAAAGTTTTCATGTAGGAGGTCAGAGCCAGCTGCACCAATGCTTTGAAATTACATAACTTAGCGTTCAGGTCCGTGTTTGGGCCCCCATACCGAATGGCTCTGGGAACCTTAAAAAAATATTAACCTTAAATTCACTTTGTATGACAATGTCTAACTACATTGTGCAAAAATTTCTCTGTATCACATCAGAGCCAAGATTTAAAGCATTCTTAAAAACATATTTTTTACGAAATTAGGGGTATTTGGGGGCACCCTATTCGGGGGCTTTGACCATCTTCAAATGAATTTTTGATTTGAGATGTTAATGTTCAAGGTATAGTATCAGTTAGATAACAAAAAATCTCTGAAGCACATCAGAGCCAGTCACAGTTGAGAGAATAAAGTGGCAAAAATTACACGAAATTTTTCTACGCCCCTCGTCTAGGTAATTTTGACACCCCCTAACTCCAAAACTAAAAGAGATATAACAAAAAGGTTTGAGATGTGTTCTTTCATTGGGCAAGGCAACACAAGAAAAAAAAATAAGAAATTCTGAGATGGTGATGGAAACACCCTGCCTGATATGCTCGTGTATGACTATAAATGGATTTCTTTACCACCATGCATAAACATATAATAAAAATGATATCCTTCTGTCAAAAAGTCAAAAAAGTTTAAATTTCAATTGAATAAATATAAATGTTTATTCATTTATACTTACATTTTTTTCATATTATTATCAAAATATGTATTCTTATTCCCTGAAAATTTTTTTAATGTTCTAAACTCCGAGGACAGTGTTTACAAGTGACAAAACATGCCGCGATTCTGCTTTCATGTCTGAACTGAATTTGATATCGTTGTTAAAAATGTCGTTAAATTATATAAAGACTTTAATTATTCTTGGTGTATGATTGCATAAGTATGCATATGCAAAGTATTCTTCTTCAAATTTCAATTGCTAACCTTCCGTGAAGCAATTAGCATAAGCATATCATTGCACAAAAACCCATAAATGATCGAAAAATGCTATAAGTACGCATCCATTTATGAAAACAATATTTTAATCACTGATACAGCAAACGAAAAGTAATCCTTTTCCCGACTAGGATGCTTGACATTAATTCTTACTCATTGTAAAATGTAAATTTCTAAAAGAATTAAAAGCAGATAAGTATTAGAACATCAAATATAGCATTTATACATGTTAAAAAATCTGTTCTTTCATTAATTTCCATAAAAAACACACAACGAAAGATTTCAATAAAATTTCTTTATTGTTTAATGTTTAAACCAAAAATCTTGTACGTGTTTACAATAAACCTTTAACAAATAATTAAGATGGAAATTCACAATCAAATCTCTTCGGATTCTGCTTAAAACATTTGCAAGATTCAGGTAAGTAAATGTTCTAAGAAACGTCCATTAAAGTAACATTTACGAGACGTCTGTGCCAGATTTTATTTATTTGCTTTGCCTGAATGTTTTTTGTTTATCTTTTTCCACGTCTTTAACACTACGACGGCCGCGTTTTCAATATACCTAGAACGGCCATGAACGGTCATTATGACCGCTCTTTCGAAAAAACTAAAAAAATGTAATTTTAAATAAAATAGTATTAAAAACCCCTTTCCAGGAAACGATTTAATGACAAACCACAAAAAAGACTTACATTTAAAAAATGTTTTCCAAGGAAATAAAACATTTTACATTCTTTTTCTGTTCCTAGGCAGTCTTCATGATATAGAATCCAGAAATTAGATAATGTTAGTGTCATATTTTTTTTATAATTATAAACATAACATATGTTTTCAATTTTTTTTTTCAAAGTCAGCAATTTTATTAATAGATAAAAAATATATTATACTGAAAAAATGTAACATACCATCAGTTTATTTCACATGCAAAGCAGACGGATCCTTTCTTCTAACATACATGGACCACAAACATGTTTCTGGCATCTTGAACACTGTTTGGAATTTTTATTTCGTTTACAATTTTTCAATATTTGACACTGCTTTCGTTTTCTGTTTTGAATTCCGGGAAGCATTTGGATTTGATTGTCATCATTCAACCTGTTTCGATCAATATAGTTTTTACGGATTTCATCAGATATTTTCAAAATATATTCCCGACGACTAATGTTTGATTCAAATGTTTCTTTGTATATTACCCATGAATTTATTGCGGCTAGATTAAGTATGTTAAAAAACATGCGCTGGCCATCGTCTGGAAGAAGATTTCGTAGAGTATTTTCGGGACATTTGATCCAAAACATTAACACCATACTTAGTAGAATTGTAGAATTGGATGACCTCCGGAGTCTTCTTTTCGTTGTCCTGATACATTCAAATTTTTATGCAATGAACTTAGCAAAAGCACATTTTTTTTCAACTGGTATGATGTTAAAGCGATATCTTCATGTGAAATTATTTTACTAGAATAGAGCTCATCTTTTACTTTTTTGAAGTTATATGGCACCTGTTTTTTTGCTCTGTTTATTGTTCCCACCAAACTTAGGCCATTTCTCTTCAAATTCTTTGCCAGATTCAGTGTTGCGAAATAATTATCAGAGGTAACATTTCTCCCACTGTTATAAAAGGATTCCATCAAACGATACACTGCGTGTTCTTCAACTGTTACATGAAGTGGCCGCATTTCTTCTTATCCTAAATATGGAAACCCATTCAGAACAAACTTCGTTGATAAATCAACAGCTATACAAAATTTTATCCCAAATTTGTCAGGCTTTTGCGGGATGTGCTGAATAAATTTGCAACTTGCTTTGGTTGGAAATAGCTGCTCATCAACAGTGATAGTTTCACCAGGTTTGTAACACGATAGACAGTTTTCAATAAAACTGTTCCAAACTTCGGTAACAGGAGCGAATCTGTCATTTTGCAATTGTTGTGATCTAGTCGATTTGACATCAAATCGCATGTATCCAATAATTTCTTTAAATCCTTTTCGTGACATAGTTTCGTTAAAATATCTGCTCCCCCAAAAATATCTGCTCCTTAGACCACAAGGCATCGATCGAACGTCCTTTTGCATGCAAAGCATCCCGAATATACAGTAATGAAATAAAGGCCTCAAGTTCATCTAAAGAAATTTTCCAATTATTATCTCCAGATCTTCGCACTGCTCAATTTCTGTGCAATATTGTATGTGTTTCAAAATCTTTTCAGTTAGAAAAAGGCGCCAGGTACTACTTGCATTATAAATGATAAATTTTCTTTTAGCGTAAGATGAGGGGCCAGCGTTTTCACGCAAAACATTATGCATTGTCAGTCTTCTGGAAGTATTTTGCGATATGTATTTCCATATGGTTCCATCTGCGGCAATTACTTTTGCAGAATTATTTTCATCACTATTAGTTTGTTATTTTTTCTTCTTCCACGACTATTTTTCCGTCCACGACTACGTCCTTGAATAACTACTTCATCTGTTTCATTATCAGATTAAGAAGATGAAATATCATGCGGATTTTCTATTTGATGTATTTTGAAATCAAAACTCGAATCAGACTCTGTATGATCGCACTCGATATCACTTTCGATATACTTTTCATCCTCATTTTCAGAAGCATAATTTTCGGACGATAAATCTTGCATTGAATGCACAATTGCTTCCGCAGTCAGAAAGATCTTTCCGACAGTTCTGCGAAACATTATTAGAATAATAATAATTATTATTATTTAACTGAAAATATCTGTTCATATCATTTTCAAACGGAAGTAACAAATCAAGTATTGCTTCACTAATAAAGCGATCACTTAGTCAAACATTTTTATGGGTATCTCTGGCGTCGGAGCATGCGCGGAATCAACAGAGACAGGTGTCTTTCGAAGGAACCGGAATAAGCCAGCTATTTAGCACACTTCCCCCCCCCCCCCCACGTCTATACGTTCTTTGTATAAAAACCTCTTTTACAAGATGAAAATAATGATTTTATCTGACAAGTGTTGAATTCAGAGGATGAAAATAATGATTGCTCCGGGGGGGGGACATTTTTCCTCGGAGATATGAGATGTTCCCATCGAAGATTTGAGATTTTGTGCTTTCAATGGTCAAAAAGTGCCATTTAGCTTCCCGGAACTCTATAATGTCCCCTCGGAGCCACAGAAATCCCTCCCGGTAAAAAAAAAAAAAAAAAAAAAAAAAAAAAAAATGACTTCAACACTGTATCAGGCGCCGGTCATTTTGACCGTTTTTGGCCGTTCTAGGTATATAAGTTTTTTTTTTTCGAAAACTAACAACAATATTTTAATGAATTTTTTTTGTATATTTCCGATGAATATTTATGAAAAGTCAAAAATTATTGCAGCAATAGGTGGAAGCAAAACAGAGATATGCGAGATTAAAATGCGTTTACGCTCAAAAGGACCGCCTTGGCCGATCTAGTGTTAGAATTGAAACCTTGTAAGCTACTTATGTTTTTATGCATGTCGTAGGCTAATTGAGAAATCCGGCTCTTTGCAAACAGCCTAGGCTCTTTGCAAAGAGCCGGGATAATTGGAGAATCCATCTCCCTTTTTCCAATTAGCCTGATATCTTTCAGGCTTATTGCAAAGAGCCTAGAAAGCGTTAGGCTAATTGAAAAATGACCACTTATTTTACGATCAGGGTGATATTCTTGATAGAAAAATCCGATTTGCTTCATTTTTTTTCTTCTTTCATTCTGATAAGGTGCTTCCCTGATTAGTTTTTGGGGTTTATTGGTTAAGGATAAAGGGGGAAAAGGGGGGGCTAGTCCCCCCCCCCTTAATTTATATAAATGGGTTTTTCATGCAGAAATATTCGATTTGCTCCAAATTTGGTATACCGGTTTATTGTGTTAAGGAGCTTCCCTGATTTGATTTGGAAGCTCATTTTTTAAGTATAAAGGGGGGAAAGTGGGGCTACCCCCCTTAATTTAGATAAATTGGTTTTTCATGATGAATTATTCGATTTGCTCCAAATTTGGTATACCGGTTTATTAAGTTAAGGAGCTGCCTTGATTAGATTTGGAGGTTCATTAGTTACATATAAAGGGAGGAAAAGGGGGCCAGACACCCCCCCCCCCAGTAATTTAGATAAATGGGTTTTTCATGCAGAAACATGCGATAAATTTGGTATACCAGTTAATTATGTTAAGCAGCTTCCCTGATTACATTTGGAAGATCATTATTATGTATAAAGGGGGGAAAGGGGGGCAATTGCCTCTCCCCTTAATTTAGATAAATGCGTTTTTCATGTAGAATTATTCGATTAGCTCAAATTTGGTATACTGGTTTATTATGTTAAGGAGATGGCTTGATTAGATTTGGAGGTTCATTAGTTAAGTATAAAGGGAGGAAAGGGGGGGGTAGCCCTCCCACCCTTAATTTAGGTAAATGCGTTTTTAATGCAAAATTATTCGATTTGCTCCAAATTTGGTATACAGGTTTATTATGTTAAGGAGCTTCCCTGATTAGGTTTGGGGGTTCATTAGTTAAGTATAAAGGGAGGAAAGGGGGGTAGACCCCGCCTTTAATTTAGATAAATGGGTTTTTCATGCAGAGTTATTCGATTTTCTCTAAATTTCGTATACCGGTTTATTATGTTAAGGAGCTTCTCTGATTAGATTTGTAGGTTCATTAGTTAAGTATAAAGGGGAGAAAGGGGGGGTAGATCCCCCCCCCCTTAATTTAGATAAATGGGTTTTTCATGCAGAGTTATTCGATTTGCTCCAAATTTCGTATACCGGTTTATTATGTTAAGGAGCTACCTTGATTATATTTGGAGATTTATTGGTTAAGTATAAAGGAGGGACAGGGGCTAGTGTCCCCTTAATTTAGATAAGTGGGTTTTTCATACAGAATTATGCGATCTGCTTCAAATTTGATATACCAGTTTATTGCTATATAGCTTCCTTCATTTGATTTTGAGGTTCATTGGTTAAGTATAAAAGCGGGAAAATTGCGCAATTGCACCTCACGTTAATTTAGATAAATGGGTTTTCATGCAGTATTATCTATTTTTTTTTTTTTTTTTTCTAGGTTCATTCTAATAAGGAGCTTTTCTGATTAGATTTGAAAGTTCATTGGTTCAGCATAAAGTGAGAAATGGGGGAGCTAATATTCCCCCTTAATACCCAGCTAATAATACTTAATTTAGTGAAATGGTTTTTTCATGCAGATTTATCTGATTTGCTTCAAATTTGGTTGAGTTAAACCAGTTTAAACCAGTTTATTATGTTAAGTAGCTTCCCTGAATAGATTTGGAGGTTCTTTAGTTAAGAGAAAGGAGTGCAACGGGGACTAATCCCTTCATTTATTTTTCGAGGGCAATATTCTTTGAAATAAGAGTATAATATACAATTAGCGTGAATAGCCTGTGAGCTCAATGCCAACAGTTTAACTGGGCAATTTTCTTTTTATTAGGTTTATTAACGAATAACCCTACCCAAACCCGAAAAATAAATTGCAACGGATCGTACCTCGATCCGAGCAAGACAAAATAATTTCAGTCTACATGCAACCAGACCCGAACCTGAGAGATCCATTTGAAAAAACCCGAAATCCCGATCCAAATCTGATAACCAACAAAAATATTCCAAAGATCCATAACCGGATGCGAACAAGGCAAATTAGTTTCCGTGGACACGCAACGCTACCAGAACCTAAAATTTCCATTTGAAGTCAACCTGAAACCCGTCCCAAACCAAATCTTAACCGACAAAAATATTCCAAATAACTATAAACCGATGCAAGCCAGACAAAATAATCTCCGTCCACCGGCAACCCGATCTGAACCTGAAAGTTCTAATTGAACTCAATCCGAAACCTGGTTGTGGTCGGTTTTCGGGTTGACTTCAAATGGAACCTTCAAGTTCGGACCCGGTTGAAAAAAAATTAAACTAAATTAGATAATTCTGCATGAAAACACATTTATCTAAATTAAGGGGATGGGCAATTGCCCCCTTTTTCCCCCCTTTTATACTTAACCAATGAATCTGCAAATCAAATGAAGAAAGCCATATTGTAATAAACTGGTGTATGAAATTTGAAGCAAATCGAATAATTCTATATGAAAAACTCATTTATCAAAATTAAGGGGGGGGGGGTCTAGCCCCCCTTTCCTCCCTTTATACTTAACTAATGAACCTCCAAATCTAATCAGAGAAACTCCTTAACATAATAAACCGGTATACGAAATTTGGAGCAGATCGAATAACTCTGCATGAAAAACCGATTTATCTAAATTAAGTGGGGTAGCCCCCTTTCCCACTTTGTACTTAAATAATGAGCTTCCAAATCTAATCAGGGAAGCTCCTTAACACAATAAACCGGTATACCAAATTTGGAGCAAATCGAATATTTCTGCATGAAAAACCCATTTATATAAATTAAGGGGGGGGACTAGTCACCCTTTTCCCCCTTTATCCTTAACCAATGAGCCCCAAAAACTAATGAGGGAAGCACCTCATCAGAATGAACCTAGAAAAAAATTTGAAGCAAATCGGATATTTGTATCAAGAGTTCTCGTGTTACGTACATACGTACGTACACACGTACATACAGAATAGGCGGGAACATACGCTCTCAGGCTTTGATAGCCTGTGAGCTAAGAATATCACCGTGATCGGATAATAAGTGGTCATTTTTCAATTAGCCTAACGCTTTCTAGGCTCTTTGCAATAAGCCTGAACAATATGAGTCTAATTGGAAAAAGGGAGATGGATTCTCCAATTAGCCCGGCTCTTTGGAAACAGCCTAGGCTGTTTGCAAAGAGCCGGATTTCTCAATTAGCCTGCGAC
The DNA here is from genome assembly GCA_963932465.1 of Maratus speciosus. Lineage (NCBI taxonomy): Eukaryota > Metazoa > Arthropoda > Arachnida > Araneae > Salticidae > Maratus > Maratus speciosus. Next base: position 67,176,376 of record OZ010789.1, read on the forward strand.
ATGCATAATAAACAAAATAAAAGCGCTTTAAAAAAATAAAAATTGACATTAAGTTTTAATTAAAAACTTTAATATAAATACAGGTTTTTTAAATGAGGAATATTCTATAAATACGGAGTAAAAATGTTTCATTTGTGTGTTTTTAGTAATGAAAATGTACATAGTTGAGAGAAAAACTCAATTAAAAGCTCTTAATTTTCCTTTTTAGAGGTTATTAAAGCATATACATGGTACTTTTTATTTAACTGCAACCGACATAGTAATTTCTTTGATCGGATCAGCGTTTCATTCCTTAGTTTTATAAATCATAAGGCTGTTGATCAAAATTAGTTCAACTATAATTGTTAAAAAGTCATAGTAATGCAACCAGTGACACTGTATGTTCTGTCAGTTTATTGCAGATAATAAACTGAAATAAACTATTAAATGGTATTCAATAGCATACCATTTGGACTGTTTGCACTCCGTTGTGTATTTTGGATGCGGATGGGCGGAGGCATTATAATAAATCACTTTATGTCATAGCATTTCAGAAAAATTTTAATTCAGCGTTCAAGATATCGTTATAATATTTTTTATTAGTTGTAAAGTTGTTAAAGAACGGACCGCTATATTTTTGATACGATAAATGGATTTCATTACAACCATGAATAAACATACAATAAAAATGAATTCTCCCTACCAAAAATTTGCTTTTCAATTTCAATTGAATAATTACAGATATTCATTTATCTAAAACTATATTTCTGCACGTTGTTTTCAAAATATGTGTTCTAAAGTATGAAAAAATAAAGATTTGTAACGTTCGAAGGCAATGCTTAACAATAGCGAAATATCACTGTATTCTGTTTTAACTTCTGAACTATATATCTAATCGATGTTATAATTGTTGTTAATTATTTAAATATTTGAATTATTCTTGGACCAGGATTACATAAGTATTGCATAAGTAAAATATTCTTCTTCAAATTCAAATATCGAACCTCCTTTAAAACAGTAAGTATATCAATGCGCAAAAAAATTAAAATATACGAGTAGAAAAATGTTATAACCTGTAAAATATATTTATGAACACAATACTCTAATTACAGCTACAACAAACTAAAACTAAGCTTTTTACCGCCTAATGGAATTTGCATTAACCCTTACACAATGCAGAATGTAAATTTCTAAAACAATTGTGGTGTATATTTAAATTATGTCTGACAACTCCTTACACATACATCTAAAATCTCTATACAGCTTAAAGTATCAAATGTAGCATCTATATATGTTAAAAATCTGTTCTTCTAAACAATTCGATAAGAAACGCATTACGAAAGAGTTCAAGAAGATTTCTTTATTTTTTAATGCATACAAAACCCCAAATCTTCTATGAGTTTACATTAAATCCTTAAAAAAGAATTAAGAGAGAAACTCACATTCAAATCTCTCCGGGTTCTGCTTAAAACATTTGCAAGAGTCAGGTAAGTAAAGGTATCAAAAAGGCACATTAAAGTGACATTTCAGAAACATTTCCTACCAATTTTATTTATTTGTTTTGGCTACATGTTTTTAGTACTCTTTATTCATATCTTTAGAATTGAAAAGCCTTTTAAGCTACTTAGGTTTTTAGGCTTAGTAAATAAAATAAAAACAATTTGTTTTCTCAAATTTTGACATTAATTTCAAGCCAGGTTTACCCAATGCAAAATACTCTATAAATATTAAGTAATTTAGCAATAAAATTATTGTTTCAATAAAAAGTTTAGTTGAAATTAATTGTTTAATTGCACTTTTGATAAAAACACATTAAGAAACTTCTGAAGAAAATTTCATTATTTTTTAATTGTATAAATCCCATAATTTTGTATGAGCTCACATTACACATTTAAAAAATAATTAAAATGGAAACTCAAACTCAAATCTCTTGGAACTCTGCTTAAATCATATGCAAGAGCCGCGAGGTAAGTAAATGTTCCAAGAAATGTTCATTAAAGTAACAGTTGCGAAACGTTTCTGCCTGATTTTATGTAATTGTTTTGCCTGAATGTTTTTATTACATGTTTTTTTACATCTTAAAATTGAAAAGCCTTTTAAGTTACTTATGTTTTTTATGCAAAATAAACAAAATAAATAATTTTTTCTTTCAATTTTGACATTAATTTTAAGGCGGATTTACCAAATGCGGAATGTCTTATAAATATTAAGTAAAAGTGTTTAATGTGAGTGTTTTTAGCAATAAAATCGTACATAGTTGAGAGAAAAATCAATTAAAGCTCTTGATTTCCTTTCTTTAAAGTTGTTAATGCATTATCATGGTTCTTTCACCTTAACTGCAACAAAACATAGTGATTTGTTAAATCGAACTACTCTTTTGTTTCTGATTTCTATAAAATATAGGGATGTTGATTAAAAAATATATTTAGATTCAATTACACATTCTTATAAACGTTAAAGAGGAGGGTTTTGTTTTCTAATAAAAGAATGTTAGATCTTATTTCCATTAATATTTCTGCATTTAGAAAATTGTATACAAATATGTGTCTCAGGACAATTACAGTAAATCTTACATCTAATTTCTTCTCTTTTAGGGTTATTATAAAAATCACAAAAACAGAATTTTTTTATTCTATATTAAAATAAAACACACATAAAAATTATAAAGAAATATTTACTTTAGAACAGATCATAAAAAAAGCATTTCATTTATTTATTATAAAACAACAAAAAGAAAAAAAATAAATGTTTATTGGGAATTTTTTATATAAATGAAGAAGGTTTCCAAAAAGTAAATATTAATGGCATCGCTCAGCTCTGAGATAATACATCTCTCCATTCAGTAATATTGACAATCCAGTTTATTGAACAAAACAGATTAAAGCGTTAGAATATCCACCAAGTCCTCTTAAACTTGCTATCAGTGATTTATATAAATCATACCAACATAATTTTGTTTAAAGGAAATCAAATATTTCGAAGGTGTTTTCTGCATCTGCGATGTTTTCATGATTTCAACTGATATTTCACTTCACATCTAATGTATCTTTCGATTTCAATATTGACAATTCAATTTCTTGAACAAAACAGATTAAAGCGATAGAACATCGACCCTGTGTTTTCAAACTTTCTACATGTGATTTAGAAATCATACCAACATATTGATATTTAATTCTGCGTAAAGAAAATTAAAGCTTTCGAGCGTGTTTTCATAGGATTAGTTGATTATTATGAATCGGTGACATTTTCATGATGTCAACTGTTTATTTCACACCATAATGCATCTTTTAATCAAGCAATATTGGCAATCTAATTTCTTGAACAAAACAGATTAAAGAGATATAACATCCACACTGTTTTCTCAAACATTATATAAATGAGTTATAGAATTCATGCCAACATATTGTTGTTTAATATTGCGTAAAGTAATCAAATATTTAAAGGGTGTTTTCATAACATTGATTGCTATTTATGATATCGGGGATGTTTTCGTGATTTCAACTGGTATTTAATTGTATACTGTAATGCATATTTCCATTAAGCAATATTGACAATAATATTTTTGAACAAAGCAGATTAAAGCGAAAGAACATCCACCTGTTCTCTTAAACTTGTTATGTGTGACCTATAGAAATCATCACAGCATAATGTTGCTTAATACTGCGTAATGAAGTCAAATCTTTCGAGGAAGATTGCATAAAATTGAATGACGTTTATGATATCGCGGATGTTTTCAAGATGTCAACTGGTAATGCATGTTACACTGTAATGCATCTTTCCATTAAGCAATACTGACAGTCCAATTTCTTGAACAAAACAGATTAATGTGGTAGAACATCCACCCTGTTATCTGAAACTAGCTGTGAGCGACATATAAGATTCATACCAATGTAATGTTGTTTAACATTGCGGAAGTAAATCGCATCTTTTCAGGGTATTTTCATAAAATTTATTGGTATATTTATTGATATTTATGAAATCGTGGATGTTTTCATGATATCAATTGATATGTCACCTCCCACTGTAAAGCATATTTTCATTGAGCAATAGTGATAATCCAATTTCTTGAACAAAATAGATTAAAGCGATAGGACAATCACACTGTTCTCTATATGGAAGTATAAAAAAGAGGAACTGGCATATCCTGACATAGTGAAGCCAGTGAAACAAACTGACTGTTTTAGAAGACAAACTGACACAAGTAGAAACATATAGGAGTATTTACCATATTTGTGATAAAATCTTTCCATGAATAAGATGCATAATAAGAGAAAATTTTCTATTCAATTTTAATGGTGGGAAGTATTCAATGGCGTTATTCAGAAACTGTAGATCCGATTTAAGAAATGCAGCCACCATCTTGTGATAATCTCGTCAGTTACTTCACTTGCAACTGGTAGAAATTATACTATATGTTCCCTTCTCTATCTGCATAACTCCATTGTTCTCTAAAGTTTTGTATAAGTGATTTAAGAAAACCTATCAACATATTGCTGTTTAACACTGCGGAAGGAAATCAAACATTTCGAGGTTGTTTTTATAAAATGCATTGATATTTATGATAGCAGGGATGTTTTCATGATGTAATCGGTATTTAATTTTACACTGTAATGCATATTTCCATTCAGCAATATTGACAATATAATGTCTTGAATAAAACAGATTAAAGTGATAGAACATCCACTGTGTTCACTTGAACGTGCGATGAGTAACTTATAGAAATCATACCAACATAATTTTATTTAATACTGTGTAAGGAATATCTTTCAATTTGTTTTTCTAAAACTGATTGGCATTGTTAATTACTGATATTTATTACCTCAGACATGAATATATTTTCTGAAATAATCATATATTGCACCTCGCACTGTAATGCATCTTTCATCAATGCTCACAAGTTCGCCAAAATGATCAAATAATATTGCAATGCATATAACCGGGTTCTCCTAATGTTTTTTTTTTCACTCTTTTAGCGCAATTTTACTCAATCTGAATTTTTCTATGCACAGATGGAATTTTGTAATCTATTTTTAACCGATACCCAAACATCCTAGAGTTAAACAAATTATGCATGAAAAATTGTGTTTACGATGAAAATAGAACATTTTAACCCTTTATGTACTGAATTTTGAATTCATGAAGATGTTATCTTTTAAAGCATTTTTTCGTGAATTGTTTAAACTACATTAGAAGATTTACATAATCATTTAATAAATTCTAGAAGGATTTTAGAAGGATTGAAGGATTTAGAAATTTTAATTAAATTTGAATTTAGAGGTATTTTGTGCAATCAAACAATCTCCCACTCAAATCTTTTATTTTAAATATTTTTCTTAGTATTTTGTAGAATTAGGAAATGCACAAATAACCTACACAACAACAAACAATAAACAAAAACAACAAAACAAAGACAAACAAAAACAAAGTTTTTACAATAAAAATATAGAAATATTTCCGAATTGAGAAATTCCCCCTCATACCCAACGCCAAGAAAGCTGAAAAGATGCAAAGGCAAAATAAATCATCCTTTTAAAAATACTTTTCTTTTGTGTAACCAATAATGCTTTTGGAATAAGATAAACTAATGCCTCTATAACTCATTCTGAACTATATCACTACTAATCTATGGATGCAATGAATTTTATAACAAGTTATTTTAATGGTGTTTATAAGTAGCGTCAGTATATAAAGGGTTAATTGTTTACAATTTAATTATAAATTAATACATTTATTTTAAAGCATTTTAGTTATCCCGCAAAATGTGGTAAATCGCAAAATATTCTCCGCAACTTTTAAAATTTAAAGGGAGTTTAAAAAGTAATAGGTTTGCGACAAAATATGTTCCCAAAATATACCAAATCGTTACGAAACTGCACCAGTCGCAGATTTTAAAGATAAACAGTAGAAATAAAATTAGAAATAAAAAATGAAAAGTGTACTATAAAAAATACGCTTTTATCAATTAATAGTTCGATATTTATTAATTTGCAATTCTATTCTAAAGAATCAATTAAGAAATAGTTGAATGATTGTTTAATTTTTCTTCTTTTTTGTAAAAATAAAAAGACCAAAATTGACATTTTTTTAGCAAATTCACTTACTTGCACATTTTACTAAACTTTAACAGAACAGTGATTTTTTCATAACCAAGTTTGGTTTTAAGGGGTCAAATTAATGTATTGTAACAGACATTTTGGAGGAAAAGCATGAATTGCCGCCAAAAAGATATACGTACTTTTCAAGATGAACATTGGGGGCTTATAAAAGAATTTTTTAAACTAATTTAAAGTTTATGTTTACTAATTTTTTAATCAAATGATAATTTAATATAAAATTACATAAATGATTCATTACTCAAAGATAATAAAATAATTAAAAATATGTTAAAAATCGAGTAGTTTTGGCTAATACTTAGAACTCATCATGATTTACAATTTAAACAGTTGTTACAAAGAGAAGTATCAAACTAGCTTTCGAAACAATTATTTAAATTGGTGATGGATAAATATTAGCTGAAAGTACTTGGTTTTTATGTACTTTTAATAATTTAATCATTCTTTAATTAATGAATTATTTATGTAATTTTTTTATTAGTTTTTTTTTTTTTTTCATTTATTTTGCAACCCATACACACTGAATGATTAATAAGATTTTGTTTAGTGAAAAAAGGTTCTAAAAGTTCAAAATACTGCGAGAAAGAGGACATTATTTTTTTTTTAATGTTTAAATACTTTATGACATTTGATCGAATTTTCGGGTGTTTTCGATTTTTTTTTTTTTATTTTTTTTTTTTTTTTAACCATGGTAAATTAAAAATTAAGACCGTGTAAACTGACACAAATTAAGAATGTCAAATACAATTTCCCACTTTTATTTTTAAGTCTAAAATAGATAAATTACAATATTATAAAAGTAGTATTGTATTTTGAATTTTTTTTTTAATTACATGATAAAAAAAAAAAAAAAAAAAAAAAAAAAAAAAAAAAAATGTAAACACATGTTGATCAAAAACATCAAAGTTAAAAAGTAATTACTTACAAAATATAAGTAGAGAATGGTTAAAAAAATCTTTATGACCAAACAGCAACAAACTTGTACGTAACTCACTGTATAACAGGAATAGTGAGAATAGTTTCAACTGGTATTTTACAAAAGAAATAAACATAATAAACAGATAAATTTTAAACACACGTATATCTTTTACAAACATTTTGCTTTTATTGAGAGGTTGAATATGTTCTGTTTTTTTTCATGAAATTTAATGCTTTATTTAAAATAATTAGTAAAAAACATGACACTGAAAATATCGCTCATCTGATTTTGTTTCCGATATTTCTGTCATCATTTGAATTCAACGGCGGAAAACACGACATGTCTTTTGAGGTTGTACAAAAGTCGACCATTTTTAGCACCTTCCTAAGAATAGGAGTGCTGTTCAGATAGGCCATGTGCATCTACTTGTACAAGGAATAATTGAAAGAAGCATAATATGGTGAATACAGCAGGAATTCTAAACTATTACTTTTTCACTTTTAATTTCTAATCTTCTTTAAGCAATACACTTATTAATGCTGAAAAAAGTGTATGATAAAAACTCTGTAAGCGATCAAATACATTTATGAAAACAATGCTTTAATTCCTGATAGAGCAAACTAAAAGAAAGCCTTTTCTCGACTAACGTAATTTTCATTAAGCCTTGTCCATTATAAAATGCAAATTTCCAAAGCAATTTAAATCAGATAATTCTCTTAATTATATTTAACAACGTCTTCCATATATATAAAAAATTTTCTATTCGGCTTAGAGCATCAAATTTAGCATTTATACGTGTTACAAAAACCTGTTCTTTTATGCATTTCAATAAAAAACACATTATGAAGATCTCAAGAAAATTACTTTATTTTCTAACCCATACAAAACCCAGAGTTTACAATAAACCCTTAAAAAAATTAAGATAAAAACTAACATACAAATCTCTCCCAGTTCTTCTTAAAATATTTGCAAGCGTCAGGTAAGTAAATGTTCCATGAAAGGTCAATTAAAGTAGCATTTACGAAACGTTTCTGCTGGATTTTGTTTATATGTTTTGTCTGAATATTTTGAGTAATTCTTTTTTCATGTCTTTAGAACTCAAAAGCCAAATGAGCTATTTATGTTTTTATGAAAAAAAAAAAAAAAAAAAAAGCAATTTTTGATTCAATTTTGATATTAATTTTAAGACACCATTTCCAAATGCGTAATACTCTATAAATATTAACTAAAAATTTTTAATTTGTATGTTTGTAGTAAATAAATTGCACTTAGTAGAGATATAAATTCAATGAAAAACTCTTAATTTTCTTTTTTTAAGTTATTGAGGCATAAACCTAGTTCTTTCATTCTAACTGCAGCCGCCATTTAATCGAATCACTCTTTTATTTCTCAGTTTTATAAAACGTAAGGGTGTTGATTAAAAAATGCATGTAGATTCGATTACACACTAATCTAATTAAATGAATAATACATCCTACTTGTATTAAGTTTACTACATTTTGAAAATTATATACAGATATTGTGTCTCAGGATAATTACAGTAAATCTTAAATCTATTTTTTTAACGTTATAATATAAATAATAATAACATGTACTTTCATTCATTATTAAAAAACACGAATAAGTAGTTATAAAAAAAAAAAAATATTTGTTTTAGAGGAGATTATAAAAATCGTTTCCTTTATAGAACATTTATTAACAATTTTTTATATAAATGAAAAAATTCTTCGAGAAGGGAACATTACAGCTCTCGTGAATCACCGAGATAATACAACTTTCCATTTCGAATTAGCGATACTGGAAATCCAATTTCATGAATGATAGAAAAATTCTATAAGCGCTCAATTAAATTTATGAAAACTATACTTTAATTCCCGATACAGCAAACTAAAATAAGACAAACGTAATTTTTATTAAACTTTACCCATTGTAAAATGTAAATTTCTAAAACAATTCAAAGAAGATTGTTATTTTAATTATATTGCGCAACTTTTCGTAAATACATCTAAACTTTTTATATAGCTTAGCGTATCAAATATAGCATTTATACATGCTAGAAAAACCTGTTACGAAAGATCTCAAGAAAATTTCATCATTTTTTAATGTTTATAAACCCCAAAATCTGGTATGAGCTTACATCAATCCATTAAAAAAGAATTAAGATAAAAAACTCGCATTCAAATCTCTTCGGGTTCTGCTTAAAATATCTGCAAGAGCCGCCATGTAAGTAAATGTTCAAAGAAATGTCCATTAAAGTAACATTTACGTAACGTCTCTGCCGAATTTTGTTTATTTGTTTTGTCTTAATGCTTTTTGTACATTTTGTAAGCTACTTTTGGTTTTATGCATAGTAAACAAAATGAAATGATTTTTTTCCAGTTTTGACAGTAATTTTAAGGAACGTTTACCAAATGCAGTATAATCTCTAAAAATTAGGTAAAAACGTTTAATGTTAGTGTTTTAGCAATAAAATTGTAAATAGTGCAAGAAAAACTCAATTAAAAGCTCTTAATTTTCTTTTTTGTGGTTATTTAGGTTCTTCCATTTTAATTATAGCCGTCATATTGTTCTTAAATCGAATTACTCCTTTCTTTATTAGTTCTATGAAGGGAACATAAGGAGATTGATTAAAACATATATATAGTCTCGATTATATATTGTTTGGAACATTTAACAACAGTGTATTGTTTTCTAATAAATGAATGTTACTTGTGAAATACTCTATAAATACAAAGTAAAAATATTTAATTTTTGTGTGTTTTAGCAATAAAATTGTTATTTCAATAAAAAAAAATCAATTAATTGTATAGCTGTCTAATTGTTTAATTGTATTTAAAAAAACACATTACGAAAGGTCTAAAGAATTTTTATTTTTTATTTTTTTAGTGCATATAAAGCACAAAATACGGTATGAGTTAACATTAAACTCTTAAAAAAGAATTAAGATGGAAACTCACATTCAAATCTCTTTGGGCACTGCGTAAAACATATGCAACAGCCGCCAGGTAAAAATGGTCCAAGAAATGTCCATTAAAGTAACATTTACGAAACGTTTCTGACGGATTTCTTTTATTTGTTTTGTCTGAATATTTTTAGTATATTTTTTGTCAGTGTTTTTAGAATTGAAAAGCCTTGTAAGCTAGGTATGTTTTTATGCATAGTAAACAAAATGAAAGCATTTTTTTTTATGTTTTGACATTTTTTTAAAGAAAAGTTTAAGAAATGTGATACACTCGATAAAAAGTAAGTAAAAATGTTTAATGAGAGTGTTTTTAGCAATAAAATTGTAAATAATGAGAGAAAAAATTAATTAAAAAATCTTAATTTTTTTGTGGTTATTAATGTATAACCATGGTTCTTCCATTTTAACTATAGCCGTCATAGTGATTTCTTAATTTGAATTACTCTTTTATTTCTTAGTTCTGTAGTACATAAGAGTATTGCTTAAAACATATATGTAGATTCGATTACATAATATTTTGAAAATTAAACAAGCATTCTTTTCTAATAAATGTATGTTACATTTTAGTTGCATTTAGATTTCTAGATTTTGAAAATTATATGCAAATATTATGTGTCATCATAATTACAGTAAATCTTACATCTAATTTCTTCTCTTTAAGGTTATTATAAAAAAAATAATTAGCATTATTGTTAATCCGATTTCATGAATGATAGAAAAATGCTATAGGCGCTCAAGTATATTTATGAAAACAAAACTTTAATTCCTGATATAGCAAAAAAAGAAAAAAAAAACGACTAACGTGATTTTCTTACCAATTGCAAAACGTAAATTTCTAAAACAATTAAAAACAGATAATTATTTTAATTACATCTCACATCGTCCTCAACTTACATCTAAATTTTTTATACAGTTTAGAGCATAAAATTTTGCATTTATACATGTTACAAAAATTTGTTCTTCCATCAATTTCAATAAAAACACATTACGAAAGATTTCAAGAATATTTCTTTATATTTTATAGAATATAAATCCCGAAATCTTGTGTCGGTTACATTGAACACTTAAGAAATAATTAAAATTCAGACTAACATTCAAATCTCTTCGGGTTCTCGATGAAACATTTGGAAGAGTCGGGTAAGTAAATGTTCCAAAAAATGTCCATTAAAGTAACATTTACGAGACGTTTATGCCAGATTTTGTTTATTTGTTTCGCCTGAATGTTTTTAGTATATCGTTTTTCATATCTTTAGAATAGAAAAGCCTTTTAATCTACTTATGTTATTATACATAGTAAACAAAATAAAAGCTTTTTTTGTTCCAAATTTGACATTCATTTTAATGCAGGTTTGCCAAATGAGGAATACTCTATAAACATTAAATAAAAATTATTTTAATTTTATTATATTTTACTCTCAATTTTCCTTTTATAAGTCATAATAATGGTTCTTTCATTTTACCTGCAATCGACATGGTGATTTCATTAATCGAATCACTCTTTTATTTCTTGGTTCTATAAAACACAAAGATGTTGATTAAAAAAAAAATATTCAGATTCAATTACACATTATTTGAACAACAAACAATAGCATTTGTATTATTGGAACACCAATTCATAATAAAAATGTTCTCTGATGATGAATTCGCGAATTGCAAATCTAAAGTACTAAGAAATTTTAAATTTAATGTATATTTTATAACTTGCAATATCTACAGGGTTGTTATAATTAAAGTTCGCCTATTCAGAAGGCTCTAGGGCCAGTTCTACGGCTCCAAACGAAGCAAAATTTCACTTATACGTAGTTGCAGAGATGCGCTCTGCAAAAATCGAAAAAAAAAGTTAAAATTTTTGTCAATAGGTGACGCTGCGCTAATATTTAAGGCGATATTTCCAAATTCGTTATATCAATTTCAGTCAATCGAGACGAAACACACAAATTTAAAAGTTTCAACAAACTTCGAGGAACTGCGAATTCTTATAATTAAAGTTCGCCTAACAGACAGCTCTAGAGCCTGACCTAAGACTCCAAAGAATACAGAAAAATGAATATAATTTCATGTGATGTAATCTGCATCAACAAAAATAAAACATGTCGCTCGGCAACGAGGAAATAACGAAGAATAACATTACGCATGCTCAATGAATCGTCCACCATTTTCAATAACGCATTCCATTCTCAGAATTGTGCTTTCTGCAGCATTGCGAAAAACTGCCCAGTGAGATTGAGTTAATATGAAGTCTAATACTGTCTTTCAGATCAGAGATTGTCTGACATCTGACTTTAGATACATAATCTTTCAAAAATAGCGCAACCAAAAACTGCATGCAGTTTTTCGCAATGCTGTAGAAAGCACAATTCTGAGAATGGAATGCGTTATTGAAAATGGTGGAGGATTCATTGAGCAGGCGTAATGTTATTCTTCGTTATTTCCTCGTTGCCGAGCGACATGTTTTATTTTTGTTGATGCAGATTACATCACATGAAATTATATTCATTTTTCTGTATCGTTTGGAGTCATAGGTCAGGCTCTAGAGCTGTCTGTTAGGTGAACATTAATTATAAAGTGGATCATGCGATCGTGGTGACCAGACTTTTGAAAATAACGACTTTTGATGCGGTCTTCTGGAAAATGGCTTGTTAAGAAAGTCTGAACTGCTCTAATAATGTGCAGTGGTGCAACGTCTTGCATAAACACGGTATTTTGAAGGCAGCCTCGGTGTTGCAACTCGGGAATAAGAAAATTTGACAACATACTGATATACCTTCTCCCATTTACGGAACATGTACTGGGTCCTGTGGATGTTAATTCCTCAAAAAAATATGGCCCTATCATAAACGTAGCTGTGAAACCGCACCACACCGTCACTTTAGCTGCATGCAATGGAACGTCTTGGACAACATTAGGATTCTCTTTCGCCCAAATTCGACAGTTGTGTGTTTTCACTTGTCCGTTTAAATAAAAATGCGCTTCATCAGTCTATAGAATATTCCAGGGCCAAGAATTGTCCGCATTCATTCGTGCAAGAAACTGTAGTGAAAATGATAGCCGACTTTCGGTATCGCCCTGTATTAGTTGTTGCACTCTCTGAATCTTGTATGGATAGTAGCGCAAAATTTGACGCATTACTTTTCTCACAGTGGAAATTGGCATATCGACTTCATTCGCAATAGCTGGCACACTTGCATTACCAAATAATGACTGGCTTGCGAAATCCACGGTAGCATTACCAATATCTTCAATGCTTGAAATGTCTACCTTTTTTCGTCCTCTTCCAGGAAGAATGTCGAGTTTTCCTGTTTCTTCGAACTCTTTAATCATTTTGTGAACTCAACGATCCGACATTGGTCCACGTCTAAGATCTTTTTGTATCCGGAATTCTCGAAGATCTGCAGCTGCATTGCTGTTATTTTGATAAAATAAATTTAAAGAAGTGCCTTTTCTTTCAAAGTTACCATTCTCCACAAAGCGTAGATTCAAATGCTTTTCAGAAACAATGAACTGTTCCAGTGTTAAAGAAATCATAGATACACTTTATCAGCAAGTTTTAAATCGTCAGGTGGTTAGAAGGGTATTTGAATTTTTCGAAGTTGCGACGTCACTTTGACGTCGTTCGTCGAAATAAAATGTGATCTTTTTCAAGCGTTGGGTGGAATTTTGTGATTTTGTGTGTTTCATCTGGATTGACCAAAATTGATATAAAGAATCTGAAAAAGTTTACTTTTACCAAATGTGAAATAAAATTTCCTGTATTTTTTTCTTTACAAAATAAAGGAATCTGCAAATATTGGGGCAGCGCCACCTATTGACAAAATTTTTAACTTTTTTTAAATTTTCGCAGAGCGCATCTCTTCAACTACGTACCAGTGAAATTTTGTTTCGTTTGGAGCCATAGAACCGGCTCTAGAGCCTTCTGAATAGGCGAACTTTAATTATAGCAACCCTGTATATTATTATTTTTATTGTCGCCTTTTAAGTAAAAAAGCTTTTTAAAGTTCATATTGTGTATTTTCTGAAGAGCATTTCGTTTTCTAATAAATGAATATTACATCTAATTGCATTAAAATTTCAACATTTTGAAAATTATATTTAAATATTATGTCTAAGGATAATAAAAGTAAATCTTACATCTAATTTCTTCTGTTTTATGGTTATTATAAAAATAATGATAACAGACATTTTCATTCATTATATATATATATATATATATATATATATATGTGGGAGGAAAATTCACACAGGCTTCAACAGGAACTACTACTGTTTAACTCGTTAAAATGTTTAATTGAAACTTTTAAACTTCTAGATTACATGATACTAAACTACTAACATTTATCTGACATACAAAAACAGCACGACATTTAACGTTTAATTGAATGATATCTCTAGCACGGGTCTACAGCGATCCCGTCTAAAAAAAAAGTAAAAGCGGGCAGCGCCCAATTTAAAATCAGCTAGGAGAGAGCACCGCTCTCCTCCAACGCAGAAAACCATCTCCCTCAAACTCCAGCGTTCGGCCTTCCGTTTTCGTTAGCTCATCAACTTCTCGTGAGAAATGGACTTCGCCTTCTTCCGACATCTGGTCTGGGCTATTGTTCGCCACTACATTCGTCCATCCTGACCATTCTGTGTCCTCACAGATCATCCACCATATAGACTGGACTGGTACCGTCCGACTTTCCTGGAACCTGAAAAATACTAGAAAAACACACACAAAAACAAACAACATGACAAATATGCAATATCAAACTACGTATACAGACGAACACAGTCTTTCCATCAAAAAAAAGAAAAAACACAGTTTCAGTTCTTTTTTTGCTAAATATAGTCCAAAAAAAACACAATGCGCAGGTGAGTTCATCACGTGGATACAGTCCTATGAACAGTTTTTAAATAGAGAGTTTTTTTTTCTTGTATAAAACAGTAAAAAAAAAAAACATGTTCAGATGACAGCACAGTCACTTTTGATAAACACAGTAAAAAAAAAAAAAAGATGAGACGATGCAAAAAAAAAAACACATAAAAATATCAGCTTGGATTAGCACTATATTTTTTAGGTTGAAGAAGCCCACGGCTTCATGTGATCGGCTGCAGTAGAGGTCACTCTTGGACCCTCTTGAAAGCCCACTTTTTCGACATCGTATCGATCATTGCGCTTCACTTTGATCACTTTGTATGGACCAAGGAATTTCGGTCGTAGCTTCATACCGACCCCAAATTGGGTTCGTTGGATTGCAACTAAATCACCGATTTTATAACATTTCGCTTTTTTGCGTTTACGGTTGAAAGTTTTGCGATTTTCCTCCTGTATTTTTAATATATGTTGTTTCGCGATATTTCTGCTATTCAGTGTTTCCTCGACAAATGCGTTTTCATGTTCCTCATCAAGAATTTGTTTTATTCTTAAATCTTCCCTATTTCTGATTTTTATTCCCGTTAAAACCTCAAAGGGTGTGTATTGAGTGCTTCGGGAAATCGTACTATCCATTATTCGTTGAACAGCCGGTACGTATTTGTACCACTTTGACGGATCGTCGATACTTAATTTAGCAAGGATTGATATGAGTGTTTCCTGTTGTCGTTCTACCTGTCCGTTTCCTCTGGGTATTCCCGTTGTAATTAGAACATGCTCAATATTTTCGTCTTCGAGATACTTTTTAAACTCACTGGAAGTGAAGGCGGCACCTCGTCGCTGATTATTCGCTCTGGGTTCCCGAATGTAGCTTGTTGAATTTTTAATTTAGAAATTGCTTCCTTTGCAGATGTAGTCTTGACTGGATAGAACCACACGAAAAGCGTCCACTACAGAGAATATAAAATTGTAGTTTTTGTTGGTCGAGGGCATTGGGCCTAATTGGTCGACATGATAAGTTTGGAGAGGGGAATCATGTTTAGGAATGGGATTTAGCAATCCTTCACCTTTCCCTCGCTTTCGGTTGTACAGGATGCATTCTACACAATTTCCTATAACACTTTCGATTTGTTTTCGAAGATTAGGGATATTATAATCCTGCTTTATTATCGCTTCGGTCTTCGCTACAGCGTAATGCCCTTTATTATGAATTTCGCGAATAATTTCTTTCTGCATAATTTCCGGTACCATAATTAGTTCTCTACCATCTTCATATTTGTACACCATATTTTTCCTAACAAAATAATCTTTACTTTCATTTTTCTCAACTAGTGTTTTGATAGTTTTAATGTAATCGTCTTCGTTTTGTGCTTTGGTTAATTTTGTTGTAATTTCATCATGCGAACGTGTTGTGACTAATACGGTGTTACGACTCAACGCATCAACGTGTTTCATTTGACTTCCGGGCCTGTGGACAATTTGATAATCGAATTCTTGTAGGAATAATGCCCACCTTGCTACTTTTGGCGTAAGATCTTTCTTCTCTAATGTTTTTTGAAAAGCGGAACAGTCAGTTACTATTTTAAATTTATTCCCTAACAGGTATGTCCGGAATTTCTTTAATGCTTATATAACAGCCAGCGCTTCAAGCTCGTAACTACTATATTTGGCTTGGGCGGGTGTTGTTTTCTTACTCATGAAATGAACGGGGTGTAAGTTTCCATAGTCGTCTTTTTGTAACAAGACTGCTCCAAAACCTAAGCTGCTAGCATCCGTGTGTAACTCTGTCTCGGCCCCTTGTCTAAATATGTGCAACACCGGTTTATCCGATAATTTATTTTTCAATGTTTGGAAAGCTTCCTTTTGACTCGCTCCAAAATTAAATTCGTTCTCCGTTTTCAGGAGATCACTTAAGCATTTAGCGATTCTAGCATAATTCGCTATATATTTTCTAAAATATCCAGTTAACCCTAGGAAACTCTGGAGTTGTTTCTTATTTTGTGGCTCAGGGAATTTCTCAACGGCTAATGTTTGTGTTTCTGAAGGGCGAATTGTTCCGTTTTCCACTATGTATCCTAAAAATTCGATCCTTCTTTTCAAAAACTGGCATTTAGAAAAATTGAATTCGAGACCATACTCTGATGCTACCTGAAACACGCGTTTCAGTTTAGAAAGCGCCTCTTCTTCAGTCTTCGCAGGGACGATTATATCGTCTAAGTACACGGAAATCGTTTTATCTCTTATTAACTCTCTGAGGCATGCATATATGTAGCGTTGGAAAAACTGCGGGGCGGAGCTTAAACCAAAAGGCATTACATTATACTCGAACTGGGAATTATTTGTAACAAACGAAGTAAATTGTTTACTGTCCTCATCGACTTCTACGTGGAAAAAACCATTCTTTAAGTCCAATGTGCTAAAAACTTTATTTTGCCCGATCTCGTCTAAAATATCATCTATTACTGGAAGGGGGTAATTATCCCTAATTATCTTTCGGTTAAGCTTTCTGTAATCAACGCATAATCTGTAATCGCCATTTTTCTTTTTGGCTAAAACAATAGGCGCGGCGTAACTCGAACAACTTTCTCGTATAATGCCTTTATCAAGCCATTCCTGGACTTGTTTATCAACAAACGCTTGTTCTGCAAATGCTAATCGCCTAGGTCGGTGCGTAATCGGTATTTCATCGCTCAATATTATTTTAACTTTCAAGTTAGCACTTTTTATTTTCTCAGGCTTGTAATTCTCAACTAAGTTAATTAATTCCTTTTTTAAACCGCAGTCAATTATGTGAGTAAGATCAATTAACCGAATTTACCATTTCTGCTAAGTAAACAGATTCATACTTAGGAGTGTCAGTTAAGCATTCTTCAATCATGGGAGTGTCTATGGAATTTGACCGCAAGCCTGGGATGGTCATGGGAATGTTTACAACATCCGACTGCGAGACTGACTTGGCCATGGGAATGTTTACAACATCTGAAGGAGTGTCTAACTTCGGAATTTTTAAGGAAACCGCAGTTATCATATTAACAGTATAATTTTTCTCCTCATTTCGCTTACTCATAACTTTAAGGCCATTACCAGATATTTCAAAATTTAATTTACTTAAACAATTATTTCCGAGGATCATATCATATTGTAAATCATTTAAAACGTAAATATCACAATAGATACTAATATTATCAATTGAAATGTCGGTATTGAAAAAACCCTTCGGACTCACTCCTTTTCCGCTAATTCCTGTCAGTTTCACATCGTTTTCATTTAATTTAGGGCATCCTAAACTCTTATAGATGTCATCATTAACCATTATTACGTCAGATCCGGAATCTACCACACAGCTGACCTTTTTCCCCATAATTTCAATAATTTTGAGGATTTTATCCGATGGGCAGGAATTTTTATTCGCAGTATTTACTGATTTATTATTATGGAAGTTACTTTGCTCAGCCCTATGTTCGGTTTCTTTGCCTCTAAAATAAGTTGGCCCTTCTTTTCTTCTGGGACATTGATTTGATTTATGGGAGGCGTATTCATTACAATAAAAGCATCTAATTTTGAAAGGGTTAGCGTTATTCCTCGTGTTAAGATAATTTTTTTCATATTTGCTACTCTGCGGAATGTTATTTCTGTTAAAACTTTTGTTTTCAACATTTTGAGTAAAACGCTTTTTAACATCGTTATTCGGACTTCTCGTTTCGGAGTTTTTCCTGATAATATTGCGAGCTGCCTCATAATCATCAAGCTTGCTTATAAAATCTGAGACCTTCGTAAACTTAGGCAAGTCATCAATAAAATGTTCCCTTATCTCAAGCGGTAATCTCTTCCTTATTTGGTCAATAACCAAAATGTTTTTTAAATCATCAAAAGACGAAATGTTAAGACCCGTAAGCCACTGTTCCAAAAAATTAGTAATTTCAAATGAAAAATCTCGCCACGAGGCCGAATTTTCCTTTCTATGCGAAAAGAATTTTTGTCTAAATTGTTCTGGACTCAGTTTGAATCTTTTCAGTAATAACTGTTTCACGTAATCGTAATCATTGGAGAGTTCCTCCTTTTCGCGACCTATTATGTTTACTATTTCCAACGGTAACAGACCTAACAAATAAGTTACCCAATTTTCCTTTTCTACGCCCAAACGCTTGATTTGGCGCTCAAACAATGTAAGGTAAATACTAATTTCTTCTTGGTGGTTGTACTTTGTAATTAATTTCAAAACATCGGGGCTTTTAATCCCGCTACTCAATGTTGGTATTTCGATTTTATTTTTCGCGGCTATTTCGAGTTCAAGTCTTTTGAGTTCGAATTCGCGTTTGCTCTCTTCTTCTAATAGTATTTTTTTTTCAACTTCTTCCCTTTCAGCAACAATTCCGGCTAGAAGATTTTTTATAACATCTTCATTATAATTGCTCGATTTAATGATCATGTCCGAGAGTTGTGGCTTAGTAGAGCTTTCTGGAGCTTCTAGCCCCAATTCCCGCACTACCCCTAAAAGGCCTACCTTCTTGGCACGTACTAAATGCGCCATTATTTTTATTTCCAGTTTAATATCAATTTTTTTATAGCAACACAAACATATAAAAAGGAACTCACTTACTTTTAAAGGGAAAATCCTTTCTTGAAAATATAAAACACAATAATAAAATAAAAAATGGTTTGTGCGAGCTTGTACCACCACCGGTACATTCGCTGTGTGTAAAATGAATATATTTTTTCACATACGTAAGAGAAAAAAGACGAATCAAAGCTCACGACAAAAAAAAGCACAGTGAGCCAAAAATTAGCCAAAACAGCCTACAAAAAATAAATCACTAGGCTGCATAAATTGATTTGATCGCACTAAAAACACACAAAAAACAACAGCCCACAAAAAATAAATCACTAGGCTGCTTAAAAATGATTTAGTCACAGAAAAGCTCACTAAAAAAAACACACCGTGAGCCAGTAACTATCACATCACTCGCGAGAAAAAGAACACAGACTCACACAAAAAAAACACTGTGAGTCGTTCACACTGGGGGATCCTTCGGCCCGTGAAATTAAGAAAATATTTGGAGCATTCGTTGCACCCAGGTTGTTCCTTTCCTGATTCTTCGAAGCAACTCCGCGGCTTACACCAAATCCTTTGGATCCGAGTAGTTGTAGATTCAGATTCCGTCCAGGTTGTAGGATGTTCAAATGTCCAGGGGATTGATTTCAAATTTCAAATCGTAAAAAGGAACTTGTTGAATCCGGTAATTCAGTTCATATCCAGGCCGGGCCCACAAAAATTTGTGGGAGGAAAATTCACACAGGCTTCAACAGGAACTACTACTGTTTAACTCGTTAAAATGTTTAATTGAAACTTTTAAACTTCTAGATTACATGATACTAAACTACTAACATTTATCTGACATACAAAAACAGCACGACATTTAACGTTTAATTGAATGATATCTCTAGCACGGGTCTACAGCGATCCCGTCTAAAAAAAAGTAAAAGCGGGCAGCGCCCAATTTAAAATCAGCTAGGAGAGAGCACCGCTCTCCTCCAACGCAGAAAACCATCTCCCTCAAACTCCAGCGTTCGGCCTTCCGTTTTCGTTAGCTCATCAACTTCTCGTGAGAAATGGACTTCGCCTTCTTCCGACATCTGGTCTGGGCTATTGTTCGCCACTACATATATATATATATATATATACATGTATATATATATAAACACGAATAAGAAATTAAAAAAAAATTGTTTTAGAACGGATTATAAAAAAAAATTTCCTTTATTTATTGTAATAGAATAAAAGGAAATACTTTAGAATGTTTATTAGGAATTTTTTTATATTAATGAAGCAGTACTTCAAGAAGTGAACATTAGTGGTCTCGTGCATCGCTGAGATAATGAATATTTCGATTTAGAAATATAACAATTAAACTTCTTGAAGAAAACAGATTAAAGCGATAGAGTATCCACACTATTATATTAAATGTTCTATAAGTGACTTATGGAAAACATACAAACATAATGTAGTTAATGTTGTAATACCGAGTAAGGAAATCAAATTTTTCGAGGGTATTTTTATAAAATTGATAGGCATTTTTAATCTACACCATGCCCACAAAAATTCCTTGCCACTCTCTTAACTTCGAGGCATACTGTTATAGACATGAAATGCTGCTATAGTCATAAAAGTGTGTCTAGGTATTAGCAGTGTAGCCATGCACTACTGAATAAAACCATCTACGGCGTCACCTGGTGGGAAATTGTCGAGTTAGCATTCCATACTCGAAAACGGAAATATATAGGGAAAAAAGTGATTTACAAAGTAGTAGAGCGTAATCGATTTAGTGCGAAAGACACCTTGTGGACATTAATGCGAAGAATAGAGCGGTTAAAACAAGCATTTGTTTTTCCGCGATTTCCTACACTATTATGTGACAAAACCATCATAGAAAAAACAACAACTAGTTCTAACAATATAACTTTATTTCAGATGTTCAAACTTCTCACCATCAGCTGCAGTGAACATTTGGCAGCACATTTGTCAAAATATAACCATTTATCCTTCCGTTAAAGTTTCGTGTGTCATCAATCGGAACAACGGATAATCGAAAATGCCATTATCTGGTGAATAGAGCTGGTGGGCTAGTACTTCACATTTAACCGTTTCAAAGTGGGTTTCTGCCAATTATGGAACATAAGATGTCTCTTTGCTCGTATAGCGACAACTTTTCCTTCAATGCTCTGCTCAAACACATCAACTGTAGCCGAGCGATCGATCGTTATGGTTTCGTTAGATTTTAAATAACACCGGATAATCCTAACAGACGCCGAGTAGAAGGTTGGAACAATGGATATACGGCTTTGCCAACGATGTTGATACGTTGCCAGGCTTAAGCAACGATTTTCTATGCTTTTGGTTATCGTAGAATATCCATTTTTCTCGTCAGTTGCGATACGATGAAAAAAACATTTAATTTTTTGCCTTTGAAGCTGCTGTTTACTCGGGAAAAGACGCTGCTCAACGTCTCTCGTTTCAACTAGTACTCCACGCAATGCCATTGTTTTACAATCATTCTTAATGCTTTTCAACATTTCGAAACTGCTGTGTGATCAACTCTGAATGATTATGAAAGTTCAACTCGCATCTGACATGTGTTTTCCTGAAATAATGCCTCCAATCCGTCATCTTAAAAATTTTTCGGTGTACCAGAGCGTTTCTTATCTTCCACATCAAAATCATTATTTTTGAAGCGTCTGAACCAATCTCATCATTGTTTCAGACCATTGTTTCAGACAGATCATTGTTGCTGTAAGTCTAACTAACGATTCTTTTTGTTTCAGCTGCATATAAAAAAAAAATACTACAAATAAATTCTACGGAAATAGTATTTTTTGGTATGGAGTTCGACCTGCTTAACTCTATGAAAAAATATATTGTTTGCACTTCTGTGAAATAACTTACACTAAATTCCATGTATGCTTATAATACTTCTTTATAGAAGCGTTACCAACTACACTACACGCACACAGTTTTGGAATCGGTTCATAAATACGAGAACTTATTCAACCTCCTAATAATGCAAAGTATTTTCAAAATTACTGAACTCTTTAAATTGACCTGAACATAGTATTATATAACACCAAAATAAAACATAAAAAAATGCTAAATTATTAATTAAAAATAATGTAATACCAAAATAAAACAATAAAAAAATCTTAAATCATTAATTGAAAATAACAATACACTTGGAGATGGGGACCAGTAAATCAAATTAGAATCTATTAATGTCTTTCCATAATCCAATTATATTACACATAAAAGTGTTCTACTTTTGTGAACTTTTAAAACATTTTTTACATTCTTTTATCAATTTCCTGCTAAATCCGTATCATTATACTTTATTGATTCTGTTTTTTGCTATTATTCTCTATCATCATAATGAGATAAAGGAAATCTCTTTCTCTGGGGCTATTTTTCGAGAAAGACAAGTTCTTTAGATTACACTAGTTCAAACATAGTTTCCCAGAGATAAGAATCCCGTCATAAAAAGTTTTAAATAAAACACTACTTAAAAAAGTGTTTTATAATGTAAATGCTACGCTGATATATTATGCAATAAAGCAAGATTAAATTTACTATATGAGATATAGATATTAGTGAACGTAAGGTTTCCAGAAAGGAACTTACATGTCAAATAACATTTAATTTACAATTAATAGTATATTAATTCAACTGTATTCAATAGCCGAAAAAAGTATTAATTAGAAATATTAAAAATTAATTTTTCATATAAATAATATTGCAAAATATTTTGTAACTCGTGATTTAATTGAACACACAGATCAGAGAAATCTAAAGATTTATGAATATAAATTGGATAAACACATGAAATATTTGGTGTATTTTATAACAGTTCATGTATATTAAAAGTATGAAGACTATCATGAAAAAGAAGTTTGAAGTAAAATACTTATTAAAAATATGGTTTTATATAACAAGGCGCTACGTTGAAATATTTTGTAACATAAAAATCGCTTATATTAATTACAGATATTAGCAAATTTTAATATCTCTAGAACATTGTAAATGTCCAAGATCCATATGTGGTTTAAAATATAATTCACATAAATAAAAAAAAAGAAAATGGAGAAAAATAAGAGAACAAATTAACTGTGAACGTATTTAAAGAACATCGCTAGTTAAAAAAAAAAAAAAAAAAAAAAAAAAAAAAAAAAAAAAAAAAAAAACACGTAAAGTGACACAGTCAGTAGCTGATCAAATAAAGTCAGTGCTACCGGGTTCCTATTATATTTACTTCCTTTTAAGTTTTACAAGTAAAATAACATGATTGCTACAACTCTTAATGAATAATCTATAATGGACAAAAATTAAATCCGCCAAAACAAAATAGCAACATAATTGTAAATATTACGTTGACTAAAAAGTTTCCCGCCATTTTTTTTTATTGTAAAATGTTAAATAAATTCGAGATCATTAAAACTAATGAGGATAGTAATCTCCGTTTAAATCTACAATCGTCTGCGAAAGTTTTGGCAACTTTACAATTCCTTCTGTGAAAAATTGGGACGGGCGCGAGCCCAGAAATAGATCGACCTCATTTATGACCTCCTCATTTGAATCGAAGATTGCGCCATCAAAATGCAGCTGCAGATGAGAAAACAGATAGAAATCTCATGGGGCCATGTAGGGCTGTATGGTGGATTTTGCATTAAATCCCACTCTAGCTTGTAGAGCGTCCAGCCGGTCATCGTACTAACATGTGGCCGGGCGTTATATTGATGAAAGAGAACCACCTTCCTTCTGAACTCCTTTCTTCGTTTTTCGCGAACAGACTCACGAACTTTGATTAGCATGTTGTTGTATATTCCACTGTTTGTTTTCTGTCCACTTTTCAGGTACTATTTGTACAGAATTACACGACAGTCCCATCAGATGCAGAGAAGCACCTTCTTGCTAGTTATGACACGTCTTGCAACCGAGCCTGCTGATTCCCCAGGTGCTGACCAACCCCCTTTACGGCTTGTATTGTTCTAGTACACCCACTTTTCATCACAGGTCACAATTCTGTCTAGAATGCTCTCTTTCCTTTTATCTGTGAGCAGAGTCAAACAGCAGATTTTTCTCTTGCGCTTGTCTTCAGGAGTCAATTCGTGAGGCACCTAGCGATTGGACTTAAACGTTAGATTTATGCATTTCAGAACGTTAACTATTGTTTTTCAGGAAACGTTAAGCTATAACGCAATAATTCGTGTTGAAACATTTCTGCCTTGATCAAGGATTTTCTTTAACTGCTCGCAATCAACTTCAATAGGGCGGCCAGAAAATGGTTCATCTTCAATGTCGGAAATTCCAGCTTTAAACTTTCGAAACCAAACTTTGACCGTTTCATAAGAAACAGTATTGATGCCTAAACTTTCACACATTTTTCTGTGGCATTCAGTCGCACTGAGTTTGCTACAGAACTCATAGTACGTAATCGTTCTGATCTGCTGACGAGATAGCTCCATTTTAAATACTTTTTTGAAGCACAATGTAATACATTTTTAACAAACAAATTACACACTCATGTAGTTTCTATGCTCTGCTTTTGAATGGAAAAATTGGTTGGTTGAAAAACTAACAACCGCACAAATGACAGCTGTTGGCGCGAAGGTATCTTCCCTTGGCTGAAAACATTCTACTCAATGTAATATACAGTTTTTAATTGCAATTTTGCCAGTGGTTGATCAAATGAAACAAGTTGATAAAAAATCTAAAAATGAATCTTTAAAATATCATCCTTGGGTTGTGATTAACAACAATTCTTATAAAATGAGTAGTTTAAATAAACAAGAAATGGAAGTTGGTTATTTTAACTTACTGTAATTGTCTCACATTAATCAAAAACTAAATGTTTACATTTATTTATTAAAAAAAATTAGAAAATGTCTTCTCTTACAGTAGACAGGCTGACAACAATGTGACAACATATTAACTAACATTCAAACAAAAATATTGTGTGTAGTGCCACGTATAAAACTCGTTTCCGCCAGAAATGGTGCAATATTAAAATATATATATATATCAACTATTGAATGGTATCAACTATTGGCCGGGTCACCTTATATTCTTTAAATTATAGGCGTTATTTAATAAGTGAAATTCACAAAATTAGTAAATAACCAATTTATTTATTAAAATTCCATTTATTCTAATAAATGAATTGTTATTAGTAAGTATCCATGAATCATGTCTCAAATTTAAAATGTTATTTTGATTCCAGACTATAATACAAAAAACGCATTTAATTTAGTTGTATATTTTTATAAGATTATAATTAATAGAGTATACTACCGTTTTATATGACGAATACATTCATACCGTTCATACGAATCATACCGTTTTATGCGAGTTTTATAACGACTGACTGACTAAATAGCTATTTAGCGGTCTCATCTCACATGATCAATATAAAGCGAGTTTCTAGCTTAGAGTAACTGTCTTAGTCCTTGTTCGACTCTAAAGTTCTCGCCTCCTGATCATGAGATCCCTGGTTCGTACCCCAGCAGCGCCAATTCACACGCTCTCTAAAGTGGTGAGCCGAACAAACACGCTAACAACCTTCAACTACTATAATATCTTCTCATAATCAACAGATGGCAGCACCAAATAAATCATCTCCAGCCAGCAAAGCCTTACATTTATGCCGTTCATACGAATCATACCGTTTTATACGAATTTTATAAAGACTGACTGGCTAAATAGCTATTTAGCGATCTCATCTCACATGATCAGTATAAAGCGAGTTACTAGCTAAGAGTAACTGGCTTGGCCTTTTGCTCGACGCTAACGTTCTCATTTCCTGATCATGAGATCCATGGTTCGTATACCAGCGGCACTAATTCACGCACTCCCTAAATCCGAAAGAAACTTTTTGTAGAAAATGGTGAGGCCGTTTTACTTTAAATTACGGGCAGGGATTATGACATATAGAATACATGTTTGAAAATATTTCTCCATATTAAATAAAATAACTGCAAATAATATGTTAATTGAAATATACCTTAAAACTTTAAGTATAATATTGAAGAAAACAGAAATACCTTGAACATATTTATGGCCCTAAGTGTTGAAAGTTCAATAGCGTCAATTAATATCATAATGTCAGAATACTGAAGGAATTTATATAACCAACGCGTAATTCTTATTTTGAAAAAAAAGTACAACATTAATAATTGCTGGCAGTAAAAATTCTATTTGTTATAAATGATGAACTGGAGTTATTTCCCGCCTCATGGCATGATAACGTTATATTTTCTTAGATATAAGAACTGTGCAATTGCAACCCCCTTTCTTTCAGGTTAATAGAGGTTTGTGAAAATATTTTTGTCTCTAATTAAATGCGGATCTTTGAACAAAGGACGCTTTTACATTTTTAATTGCACAATCCCGCGAGTTATATACGTTCTCGATACGTAATGCATCGATTTTGATTGATCTTGATTTTTAAAGCAAATTACAATTTTTTACGAACAATGACTCTGTCTCTATAATTAATATAGGTAAGTCAAAAGTGTATTGTTTTAGTGTTTTCTTATTTCTGCATATCCACCATGAATGGTAAGAACAATGTTGTAATTGATAAGTGGATTTTACGGGTAATCATAAAAGTTAGAGATGGAAATGTTTCCAGTAATAAACGTCGAGGTATTTTGAATACATCAATTAGGTAAACCAGTCCAACCATTTCTTGTTCTGCCGGATTACTAATGTGTGGGTATAAGATTGTTAAAAATGTAATATTGTGGTTCAAATATGAAAAGAGTCTATATCACTTACACGTCATATTGTTTAAATATTAATAAAAAAAAACATGTTTAGCAGCAAAAGTATTACGAGCAATTATTATTTTTTAAAGAAATTTCTCGAAGTCTAAGTAATCAAAACACAACCAGATGAAAATTATTCACAGAATTCTTTTATGCTAAATGAATGTCTACGAATGTTAAATATAATTGCATAGAGAGACAGATGATTCACAAATGACGTATTAATTTCCCAAATTTTTATTTCCCATAATTACGAAGATTCTAAATGAAATAAATTATTTGAATATTGAATAAATAACACATGTGATGCTTCTCTGAAGGAATGTAAATAATTGATTCTCCATCATATTATAGTTAATAAAACGAATTTCTCACTTTTTTCATAACTTTCTATGAAAAACGTTTTCTTTAATAATTGAAACGTTGAAATACGCCTTAGAAATAGTAAATCTGAATAATTAAACTTGAGATTCCCTTTTTATTCTTGAATGGAATGAAAAAAAATACAATATACAAAGTATAGCTTATTTTGAATTTTTTCTTACTCGTGTCATAATGTACTTTATTTAAAACTAGATTTATTATTTAAACGCGACTTTTGTTTCAATGAAAATAATAGATGAAAAATATTTATAATTGATAATAGCTATTTTTATGCTGAAGAAAAATTTATTCCTTGGAGAAGAATAAACGTTGCAAAAACATTCAGAAAACACTTTTATTATTTCCGGAATTTAATTAAAACCTTATTATTTCGGAGCAAAATATTACAGTCATACAAAAGATGACAAATGAAAAAAAAATAATACAATACCTCTCTGCTGCTTTTCAGCTGTAAAAAATAAAAATAAAAGGCTTTGATAAAAAAAAAGTCCTCTTCTATAATTAAAGTTACACCACTTGTATCTTTAATTTATTTTCAACCTTTTCGATCCTAATTATAACATTAATAACCTTTGATATGTTTATATAAAGTTTAAGATAAAATAAAATAAAAAAAGTGTGATAATGTCTCTTAATAGATTAGACTTTAACCCTAGATCTACCGGGAAATTTATTCAAGTTTTAATAAAACGTTCTACGCCAGAACTTTTATTTAAAATTATTTAACTTATTTATTTACCTTATTTTTGTCTGGTTTATATACTTAGTTTATTTTAAAGAAATTTCTGGTTTGAACGAATATTTTGTATGTACCTGTCGGGTCCAATGGACCAGTCTGGTAGACGGAGGGTTAAGTAAAAGTAATTAAGTAAAAAAAGATGTTTTATTTTTAAATTTTACTTTTTTTTAATTTTGTACATTTCATTGCTATATATATTCTTTGTAAACGTGATAATCCTTCATATTAATGCTCTTTTTCTCAGGAAAATTCTATAAAATTTAAATTTTAGGTTTTTGAAATTTGTACATTTTATTGCTATATTTTTTCTGTGAACAAGATAAGCATTTAAATAAATGTACTTTTTCAAAGAAAATTCTACGAAATTTAAATTTTAGATTTTGTAATTTTTTGTTGTAAATTTCTAATTTCATTATTAATGTCAATATGATATCTTTTCAAATTTTCCAAATAAAATTGAACGCAATGTGTACATTTTTTTAAATATTCATTGCAAAATTCAATATTATTTGTGAGTTTTTATTTTTAAATTGCTAGGTGAATATTTTTATTAAAAAAATTAAAACATATAAAATCAAGATAATTTATTTTACTTTTAATAAATTAGTTACATATAAGTTATAAACTCTTAAAATCATCTTAAGTACCAAAACTATCATAAAATGACTACCCGAGTACTTTCGATTAATATTACAGTCAAAATTCGATCTTCAAGGCGTCCACTTTTATTGGTTTTAGGCGCTTACGTTTTTGATCTTCTAAAAGCTATATGTAATAACTTTTAACACATTTTTAGTAAAATTAAATTATTTATTTTGATATTGAATTGAGTAATGTTTTTCATGAGTCTAAAGTTCCATACGAATTTAAGAAAATATGATATCGTTTAATCTGTTTATTTTATTTAACAGTAAATCGATGCTAACATATAGGTTTTTAATGCTTTCAATCATCGTAGGCACCTAAACGATGACAAAATGAGTACCCGGTGATATTTGACTAGTATTACGGTCAAGGGGTCCAGTGTTATTTTTTTAGGCGCTTACTTTTTTAAACCTTTAAAAGCTATATGTAATATCTTTTAACACATTTTTAGTAAAATTAAAATATTTTTTTTTGATGCTGTATGGTTTAATGTTTTTAATATAGTCTTAAGTTCAATAGCACGTTCCGAAAATATTAATATAGTTTAATATATGACAATATACAACACGGAAAAGTCAAAATATATATTATAATTTATTTGCTTAAAAGACGTTACTAAAAAACCGTTAAAATCATACTAAAAACGTATATTGACCTGTTTCAACTCCTTCACCGTGTCGTTATCAGAATGTATAACAAAAATTACAAATACAATGCATATGAAACCTGGGGGAAAAATCATCGAATACAAACACGTAAACATCTAACGTCCCCTACATTTTCCATATCGCACGTGCGCATTCTGTATCGAGATTTCACAAGTTGTCCAACCACTCAATCCATATACTCGGTATGCGAAAAGATAATGTATCGTTACAAACTCTTGAATCCCTTAAATAAATTTCGATGGACTCTCTTATAAATAATTGTAAATAAAAATTAGATGTGTAGATTAATCTACTCTCGTTAAAAAATATGTTAAAGCTTTGTATTTGATTCAGCTCGGATAAAGCAGCATTACCTCTGATATATTTTATGTCATGTTGAATTCTCATATTGAATTTTCGTTGGGTCATACCTAATGATATACTTTTAATGTGTTTTAAGTAACACCTTTTAAGCAAATAAATTTTAATGTATGTTTCGACTTTTCCGTTTGGAATATATATTGTGATGTGGTTATTAGTTGACGTAATTAAGACTTATTACTCTTACTTATACATACATTTGTAAATTACATATGCTTATTTTATTTAACAGTAACTACATACTTACTTATAGGTTTTTAAAGCTTACAACCATCGTAGATACCAAAACGATGATAAAATAACTATTCGAACATTTTCTACTATTATTACCTTTATAATATGGGGATGAGGATATCATTAAGGCGTCCACTTTTGCTTTTTTAGATGCTAACTTTTTCAAAACTTTTAAAATGTACAGTGCGGCGCAAAAGTTTATACACAAGCTAAAGGTTTTTATAAAATGAAAAATATACACCGTAACGCTTAGAAATTGTTACTGTATCTAAACAATTGAATTACAAATTGATGTTTCGAATTCAGAAACAATTCATTCTAAGGAAAATAATAAATTATAAAAAAATCTAAAAATTGGTATGTCGCAAAAGTTTATGCACAAAAACGAAATATTTACATTGCACAAAGTGCTAAAGTCCTTTAGTAGTCTATGGTGTTTCCATTTCAACGAATACATGATTTTCTATTGATAACACGAGAGTATGGAAAGTTCTGAGAGCGGGTTTCTACCAAACTGCCTCGATTGCTGATTTGAGCTTTTTCACTGAGTAATAAAGTTTCCCATTCTTGTAAACGTCACGTGATAGGACTCGCCAGATGTTCGCTATTGGATTGATATCTGGGCTGAGCTCTGGCCAGTTCATCACACTGATATTCTGAGATCTAAGCTATTATTTTGTGCAATGGAAATCGAGTATCGATGCGTTGTCTAGCTGAAAGGTCCAATTGTGACCACGTAGGTGTTCACCAAAGGATCAAAAATGCTCACTCAGAGTTTCTCCATACATTTGTGAATTTTGTTTGTTATTTAGGAAGCCAAGAAACGTTTGTTCATTGCAGCCAAAAGCGATCCATACAATGAGCGAAACACCATGTAGCTGCCTGCTGAATATGCTCTTCGGCTATTTACTCAAGGCACACCAATAGACTTAAAAGCCATCTGGACCATCAAAATTTTATTTTTTTAACCGAAAAAATAACACAAATCTATTTTTAAATGGGTTATTTTGCCCATTGAAATCTTGTTTGTTTATAACACTGTCTCAGAAAAGGTTTATGAGCTAATTTTTGTTTTTTGATGAATCCTGATTCGGTTATTCGTCTGCGTATGGAGTCAAGATCCATGTCGACTTTTTAACTGATTAAGATACAAATTGCAAATTACAGTTAATCATTTAATTCTTCTATCCTGACGAAATGAGGTTTTAATCGACCTTTCTGAGCTATACGCATTTTTTAATTGGTTACCGCGTTGCAAAACACTTTACATACCACGTGTAGACCGATTAAAAAAAAAATGCAAAACGGATTTACCTTCAACTTTTAGCTTCCAAACCTCTATAACTTCTTCACGCGAAAACTGAACAGATTTCGACATTTTGGTATAACTCGTACAGTGTTCGCTACACTGTATACTCTAGGAAAAAATTGTCGCCGGTCCATCACCTATCATGTTTAAGGCGACATTTGTTTAAATCTCATTTGTGCATAAATTTTTGAAACATCGCAAAAAAAAGTTATTTTGTAATTTCTGGTTTTCGTAACGATGACTTTTTCCAAACTTGATATATATATATTTATGATCATAGTATTTGAATACAGTGGATATTTGAAAGCATTCCGTTCTACAGTTTTCTTTTTACTAAAATATTTGAGTTGTGCTTAAATTTTGGGCCGCACTGTATATGTAATAATTTTTTACACATGTTTACTAAAATTATTATTTTTTAACACTTTCCAACAAAGTTGAAAAGTGTTTATGACTTCGGTTTGTCTGTCCGTCTGTCTGTCTGGCCGTCTGTACGCGCTCTAACTCCCGTAAATATACTCGGATCATTCTGAAATTTTTGGATGTTAGTGACCTCTACTATAGCACGAACCCTATTGCAAATGAAGTTTGTAGCATGTTTAGTTCATTTACAGGGACAGTCAAAAGTTTTCCGTTACATTACGGCCTATGGGAAAAAATCGTTTAAAATGATTTTTAATGATGTTACATGCTTTCAAACATAATAAATTGATATGCATTTATAAAGTTGACTAAAATATGCATTTTCTGTACAATATGTGGCCCAAAAAATAGTTATTATACATTTACAGGGCTGCACAAAAGAATCCCTTTACATAATGATATAGAAGTGGAGGGAATTTTTTCCGGCGTATTTTAATTATGTTAAACTATTACATGCATAATGAAATAGATATACGTCGCTAAGGTTTACTATAACTTATTTCATGGATAATACGAAATGCAGAGCATTTACAGGGACACACAAAAGATTTCAGATACTATATTGTACCCGAAGTACTGTAAAGTAGCGATGATTGCTGGAAATGCATTTTTAATTATGTTATGTGCTTTTATGTTTCACTATATTTATGCATTGTATATGGTGTGTATAAATGCTGTAATTGATATACAGGGCTACTCAAAAGAATTCGTAATGATTACTGGGTATGATTGCAAATTGCTTAAAGGTGATTTTAAATTAGTTAGGCATTTTTACGCTGAACCGCATTTGGTTTACTAAGAAATGTTTGTAAAACATATATAAAATAACATACAGGGTCACGCAAAGAATTGGATACATGGCCGTCTATAAATGATAATTTATGGAAATGTGATTCCGGTAGTTTTAAGAGTGTTTTACTTTGAATTAAACTTTAGCTAAATAGTGGCGTGTAATATAGGTATTAGGTTAACTGCAGAGTTTTACAAAAGTATACAAGTATGTTTAAATATATTAGTATAAATTGCTGAAAGAGAAATTTCAACCTGTTATGTGTTTTCTTGCTAAACTAAATTTCTCCATTATATAGTATATATATCAACCTACAGATCAAATACAGGGCTGTTCAAAAGAATTGGAATACATATTTGCTATGGACGGTAACTGCTGAAATCAGTTTTTCAAATGTTTTATGTGTTTTCTAAAATGTTTACTTAGTTCACTTATATACCTTATTTCTCTAAATAACGAAGTTTTGTTAAAGCATTCAGGAAGTGTTGGAAATTGTTTCATAATTTATGCTTAACGCATGATTTTTCTTACTTGTTTTTGATATTGTACGGTTTAATATTTTCAGTACAGTCTCAAGGTGAACGCGGCGCGCCGTGTTCACCTTGTATATAATATCAAACTATCTTATATAATAATATGCTTGAATATAATATAGTTTGATCTGTACATTTTGTTTAACAGTAAATCGATACTAAATGCAAATCGGAATGCAATATTTTAAAAGGGAGATATAAATGAGAAATAATGAGGATGGACCGGGAAATTAATATAATATTCTTATAATTCTGTTAACACCATAGTTTTAAACCGAGCTTGTTAAAATACAGAAACCAATTTATTAAACCCTTGAGGGGCAAGCAATTACGTTTTTGAAATGCTGAATTCCCACCGGAATCTTTGAAAAATTCTATTTCAAAATAAGTAAAAGCAATTTTACGGCTTTTTTCCACCAAAGTTAGAAAGATAAAATTTAATAAAATTTTTCTGGTGTAAAACTTCATTAATCTTAGGTAATATATAATGTATACCGGTGCCCCTCAAGGGGTTAATGCAGAATTATCCACAGTAAAGGAGATATTTGAATTCGCTAACCTCAGGGCCTATATTAGAAAAAGTTTAAAACTCGGGATTGTTTATATTAACTTTAGATTTGATGATTTTCAAAGCATTATTGGCGTTTCCAGATCTATATAGAGAAGATCCAGCGAAAGGACTATCTATTCTAGATTAGTTTCAACACAATTATTTCTAATTGGTAAATCAATCATATGAGTAGTAATTTTCGAGCCAGGATGATGCTATGATGAATAATGTTAGCTGTGTGAATTAGGTTCTCCATATTCGTCGAACATAGCTCAGATGACAGAGCATTGGCAGCTTCAGGCGAGAGATCCCTGGTTCGTATACTAGCTAGGGCATTTCTTTTTTCCATGTTATAAAATTACAACTCAAAGAATATCTATTGTAAGATAAATACGTTACAAGATAGGCACCATAAAGTGGCACTGAAAGCGCAATTACCTTATGTACATTTAACAGGTAAAGTCCTTAATTATAAACTATATAATCTCTTGTCACTCGGGAAAAAGCATATAGTGTGAGGTTGAATAATTTATTTTCGGGAAAACAATTCATTTATTTAAAAAAATTAGTAAAAAGCTTGTCACTGAGCGTTTTGTAACGCTCTATTCACTACATTTACCCATTTTTCTGGAAACATTTGAATTACAAAGAGGAAAAATAGCACAACTTTTGAAGCTATACATGAAATGATACATTTTTGGCATCTTCCAAAAAATAAAAGCGTTGGTCAAGCAGGCTGTGTGTCATTGATCGGAACAAGGAATAATCAGACGGGGCAATGTCTCATGAATATATTGTTTGGGGTACACCTATCATGTAAGCGTTTCAAAGACGGTTTTACCGGTTTTGCAACATGTGACGAGTCTCTGCTCGTAAAGCGGCCGTTTTACTCCAATTCCTCAAACGCAACAATTGTAGTCCGTAAGCATCTGCCGTGAGGGTTTCGTTTGACTGCCTAAGAAGAAACCACTGCTCAGACGTGAAAACCACGTCTGTAGAGCATATATGTTACCCTGGACAACTTTATTAAGGTCTTGAGTAAAGGTTACATCAATGAGAACACAGACCCAAGCCGTAGGAAATGAAAACGCGAACAATGGGAGACTTAAAGTAAAGAAAAAGTAAAATACATAGAGATGCTATGATGGTTTCGTTGGGTTTTAGCAGCTGATAATAAACTACACTTAACTGATTCTACCAAACGCAGAGCAGAAACTTGGAACAAGAATATTCGGCTTTACCGACCATGTTGATGAATGGCTGGGCTTACATCACGATTTTCGATGCTTACGGTTACCGCAGTCAAACCTATTTTCATCTTCAGTCAGAAACACCTTCAGACGTTGAAGTAGCTGTTCCCACATGCAAAGACCCCGTTGGACATGTCTAAGATTAAACTCGTACGGTACCTAATTTCTTTCCTTTAAAATCATTCCTGATGCTTTCAAATATTTTGAATCTTTTTGACAAACACGTAGTAATTCTCTAAGCTCAGCTAGTGTTAGAGATGTGTCTGACATGCGTCTTCATGAAGTAATGCCACCAAATCTCCATCTTCACATTTTTTTCAGTGCGCCAGAACGTTCTCTATCTTCAATATTTCAGAATGCAAATGCTCTTAAAGCAGAGAAAGGCTACGAAAATAAAAAGCTTTTAGATTAATAAATCATTCGTCCCTTTAAGAGGGCACAGAACCTTTGAGTTTGTAGTAGCGATCAAGTAACGAACTCAGATAATATGCAAAATCTTTTTTTTTTCTTTCTGCCTAAATTATCTATTCTTAAATATAATATACAAAATAGTAAATTTCGTACATACGAAATTATTATTTAACTTTTAATTTTAAAAATTCGAATTTTTAAAATTAAAAGTTAAATAGTGAGAAGATCTTCTCACTAATGCGTGAATTAAAGTCATTAAGTGCTGCGCGCTTGATAATATTCCTGAATTATACATATAGAAAACTATTTTTCAATGCAACAGAATCATAAAGAAGCTAACACTAACGTGAAAATAAAATATACAAAAAATACTGATATATAATTTAATTTAAACACAAAATATTAAAATTTAAAAAAATATATTTTATATTAGTTAAGTGCAAAATAATAAATAATTGAATTTGTCAATTAGTTTGCTTGTTGTATGTATTCTATACAAATACGCACATTTGGTTAATTTTTTTAAACTGTACCTTATACAGTCCAAAAGTAACAATATGTGTAAGCTAAAAATATACTTATAAGAGGAAACGTGCTTTAAAGTTTCATACTAACCGTTTGTAAATGACCGTGATTTTAGAAATAAAGAAGATTTTTTTAATGCGGTTTTTTTACATACATTAAAAATACAGGTTGCATATAGCACCTCCTAGTTGTGAAACACTTGTCTCGCCAGCGACTTCTCTATTGGAGCCAGAATTGTACCATTAAATTGGGTGAAAGGGGGGCACCCCGAATCTCGGGTTCACCAGAGGGTGAAAGGATGGTCCTCCAAGGTATAATGATGGCATTCCTGCAATGTTGTTTAATATTTCCCAACAGTTTTCGACATTAAATTATACCTTTGTCTGTCATTGCTGAATATCATTATTTTACATTGAACGATATACATGTATTTTTTTTATATTGCAGAATAACATTTTTAAATATTAAATTATATCTCTTTAGATATTAATTTCTTTTTTGAACCTCAACAGGGCTCGTACGCATCAGGGGATTCAGGGGATTTTAGGGGGTTTAGTATCAGAAATTTCGTAAAGCACTGGTCGCTATATCTGCAGATAGAATTTTTTTTTCATTAAATAAGAGAAATATTACTTTACGAAAATTCTGGCAAAAGGTCCTTGAAGCGTATGAACCCTGCTCAACAACTGCAATTTGCAAATGTAGTGAACGTAAACTTCTCACTGAGTTTGGAGAAGTTATGCTCAAGATATTTCTAGTCTTATTCAATATAAGTCAGAGAAACGTAGCTCTAATAAAGAATAATGAAAGTTACCCGTGGAATATGTAGCAATAAGAAACTTAAAATAGAAAGTGGTTGCAGCATACTTTTCTGTTAGTGACGAAAACTATGTCTGACAAAATTATAATTTAATTATCTCATACTCTTTCAATCACTACCGACTTCTTTTCTGTTACATTCTTTTAACAAACATTTATTTAAATATCCTTTTTACTATTAAGTTTATTAGAATTTTAAAGCGACATTATGTTGAAGACTAATTACCTACTTTTGAAACTAAACTTGTATTCTTTCAATAACAAAAAATAATATTATTTGAAAAGTCTGAAATAGGAGATCTTTTTAAAAAGGTAAACACAGTATCCATTATAAAATACATAAATTGATCTTTTTATCTGAAAACATTATATAATAAAAAAAGCATTGATACTTTCTTTTACCATTTTAAAAAAGATAAACATAGATTCCATTGAAAAATACATAAATTGATTCTTTTTTTTATGTAAAAGCATTATGTAATAAAAAAAGCATCTGCGTTTTTTGTAAAACTAACAATTGTTATATTTTAACATCGTTATATGCACTACATTGTTTTTTTAAATACAAGTAATTCTAGCGGAATATTTGCAGATTTCCTTATTAAGTTTTTATGCAGCATTATTAATAGATTTTAATGCGAAATGCTTTTCTTGAAACATTTCGTTGATACAATCTCTATAAATTTCTATATAAACTGTACTACAGAAAATTTCAATACCAATCTCAATAGATTTCTATATAATTTTTTTCAAATATATTCATATATATAAATAACTATAGATCCCTAAAGAATTTTTTTTTATAATGCAAATTTCATGGCAGGCAATCAAATACTCTTCGATGAAAACGATAGAAATGGGCTATTGTGTAATTGTGTGTGTGTAAATGGAAAGTGTTAAAACTTTCCATTTGCTTTGGTCAAGATTAGAATCTTCATCAAATATGCAAAATGTCGACAAATATCTTCAAATGTCCAAAAAATGATATTGTTTATACGAATGTCGCCAGGTATCTCTGAATGTTGGAATACTAATATCAGTTTTATAACATTGCCCAATGTAAATAAAATATTAAAAATAATCAAGTTTTCTAAAATTGGTAAAATTGTTAAATTTTAGTGTTTAGAATACTATTTACGTATTATAATGTTATAAGTAATAGAAAAAAAAAGAATCGTTTGGATGTTTTCTTTTAAAAACTAATTTTAAGTTAAATCTGTGAATATCGGCAGATATGTAAATTTGACGTCTTACATTCAGTGACTTTCTAGACATTGGCCAATATTGAACGTGACATTGGCCGACATATGTGTGTTACAGTGGTCTCACAGACGTAGATTCCACTTGCCGACGAAGAGATGGACACAAGTTACAGAGCGTACGTGTATACGCCAACCCCAGTGGTGTGCCATATTTCTTACACGTAGCCCTTTAATTACTCCAATCACCCATTGAGAAACCAATCGGCACCCAAATCATACTTCGAAACCTCTTGGTTCCATTTGATACAGTTTTTTCACACTCAGCTTCCAAACGGCACTGACAAGTCACCTTCCGTTTTAACAATGTTTTGTTGGGAGGTGTTTAAAAATTCAGAATAAAAAATGGCCTAAAATTTATATCTTGAAAGTTTAAAGGTCTTGTGCCACCTTAAGTACACATAAGTACGCTTAAAGACATATTGTTAAACAAAACATTTGCCTTTTTAAAGTAGAAGAAATATTCATTGGTTATAAGCGGTAAGTTAGAAAAAAAAAAGAATTTTACCAATGTATAAATCTTTTTTGATATATAAATAATCCATTCTTTTAAATTAAAAGTTTTAAGTCAAATTCTTTAAATTGCGTAAAGCGTATTCTAAAATACAAATATTTTATATCTTAGTATTACGATCAAGATGTCACATGTACATATTAACCCTTAAATGCTGGGTGTTGCATTTCGGCAACATACCCAATTTAGGCTCTAAAATACTATTAGAATAATATTGAAGCTATAATACCTAATGTTGCCATTAAAATACATTCTGAAAATATTATTAAAACGATTTTCAACATGTAGATTGCAACACTTGTGCTGTTTAAGAATAAAAATATATTTACTTTTTCAATGGCTGCTACTTGTTCTTTTTGTTTTGTTTGGAAGCTTGCGAAATACCCTATTTTCTTCTGCGGTGAGCAAATAAAATTTATTTCTTATTATAGTTCCTAAAATTCTTGTGTGTTTAATATTATAGAATTTTATCTAGGAAAATTATTTTTTCAATTAAAGACCAGTATTGCCGAATAGTAACAAACTGTTTTTTAGCCGTAAACCATACTTAAAACAAAATATGATTTTTTTAAGTATTTTTCCCGTGATTCATTTAAAAAATGAAAGCCGAAAAACATAATTACAATGATTTTTGAAAAATCAGGCATTTAAGGGTTAAGATATAAAATACAGATATTTATAATGAAGAGAAAGAAGTTTTTTCAACTGGATAAATCATATTCAATGGCTGGAGTCGCATAGTTGAGATTTTTCCAACAGAGCGAAAAATGTCCAGACCAGGAATCGAACCTGGATACCTTGGCTTGCCGTGCCAATGCTTTACCTGTTAAGCTATCCAGACGATACCTGGTTGACATAATTCACTCTTATTTGTTGGACATTGATGCGAACAGCAACACTAGTTTCTTTCATCCGAGCAATAACTATAGCATTTACACGATGAAAGTATATTACAGCATGAAAACTCCTGTATACCACGTAATTAGGTCATAATGAAGAGAACGAAGTTTTTTCAACTGGATAAATCATTATGTTCTCTTATGTATATGTTCTCTTCATTATGACTTAATTACGTGGTATACAGGAGTTTCCATGTTGTAACATACTTTCATCGTGTAAATGCCATAGTTATAGCTCGGATGAAAGAAACTAGCGCTGCAGTTCGCAGTCATGTCCAACAAATAAGTGTGAATTATGTCAGCCAGTTATCGTCGGGATAGCGTAACAGGTAAAGCATTCGCACGGCAAGCCAAAGTATCCAGGTTCGTCTTCTGGTTTTTACATTTTTCGCTCTGTGGAAAAATCTCAACTGTGCTACTCCCGCCATTGAATAAGAATACAGATATTTATTTAAATCTCTGTACGTTTTTATTTAATTGTCGATTTTAAATAGTTCATTGTGAATTTCAATTAGATACATGCCAATAAATTATCCTTTTTTTAAGGTATTAACTTTGAATATAAAGTCCTGCATGATTTTTTTAAATCTCTTACAGTAAGAATTAAGTTAAATAAACACATTCAAATCTCCCGTGGCTTCTGCTTAATGTGTCTGCAAGAGACAGGTAAATAAATTGTTACAGAAATATCCATTAAACCGCTGTTTTGGAACAGTAGAACTACAAAGTTTCAGCATTCAATAATTTTTACTTGAATTGTTCAAATGTTTCTCTTGTTTTTTTTCCACCTTTCTTTCACGATTGTATGTTTTAAACTTTGTGAAAACTTTTTTTAAGAATAAATTTTTAAATTTACTTTTCGTTTACCGTAACCTTGCATGCTGTTGCATTAATCTTTTTAAAATTGTTTTACAACGACTTGAATTAAAAACTGATTTTAAAATCTCTTGTGGTCATGCTTAAAACATCTGCAAGAAACCGGTTTAAAATATGTTAGAAAAATGTCAATTTAAGTAACATTTCAGAACAGTGGAACGTAAAAGATTCAGCGTTCAAAAAATTATTATTTACTTGACGTGTTTGAATGTTTCACTTACCATTTTATTGTATTTATGTTGGAATAACTTATTATACTACTTTTCTAATTCATAACAAATATATAACAAATTTAAATACCAAGAGATATTATACTCCCTGAATTAGTGAAACGTGGTATTTAAAATTGTAAAAAAGTATTATATGATAATATAAGATATAAAATACACACATATATATATATATTTTTTAATCTCTGTATGTTTTTTTTAATTGCTCATTTTAAAAAGTTCGTTATGAATTTTAATTAGATTCATGCCAATAAATTACTCCTTTATTCTTGTTTTTTAAAGTATCAACTTTAAATATAAAGTCAAGCATGATTTTCTATTTATCTTTTACAGTAAGAATTAAGTTAAAAAAACACATTCAAATCTCCCGTGGCTAATGCTTAATACATTGTTAAGTATTAATGATGTGAATTATCACACTGCTAACAAAGCGTAAACCAACTTAGTGAAGAACGTCCAAGCCGGGAACCGAACCCGGGTCCCTGGAATAGATCTCCAGTGCTCTACCACTAAACCACAAGGAGACGATGTACAGCCTGGCATTTTTCACTTATATAAGTCGGAAAGGCTGCTACCGCAGCACAAGATGGAGAAGTCTTCGTGAGCACACATTCTAGCGGCGTAACATGAGACGCAAATAAACCCAGCATCGGTGAATATACAATTTTAATTAATTTTTCAACTACATTTAATTAAAATTGTATATTCACCGATGCTGGGTTTATTTGCGTCTCAATCAGACGCAAATAAACCCAGCATCGGTGAATATACAGTTTTAATTAATTTTTCAACTACATTTAATTAAAATTGTATATTCACCGATGCTGGGTTTATTTGCGTCTCATGTTACGCCGCTAGAATGGGTGCTCATGAAGACTTCTCCATCTTGTGCTGCGGTAGCAGCCTTTCCGACTTATATAAGTGAGAAATGCCAGGCTGGACATCGTCCTTGTGGTTTAGTTGTAGAGCACTGGAGATCTATTCCAGGGACCCGGGTTCGATTCCCGGCTTGGAAATTTTTCACTAAGTTGGTTTACGCTTTGTTAGCAGTGTGATAACACTTCAATAATTTCAAGCGTAATTTCACTGCTGGTATGTAGTTGAAAAATTAATTAAAAAACATTGTTAAGTGTTTGAATGTTTCACTTACTATTTTATTT
The DNA here is from genome assembly GCA_963932465.1 of Maratus speciosus. Taxonomy (NCBI): domain Eukaryota; kingdom Metazoa; phylum Arthropoda; class Arachnida; order Araneae; family Salticidae; genus Maratus; species Maratus speciosus. The sequence continues at coordinate 67,218,088 of OZ010789.1, forward strand.
TATTTATGTTGGACTCACTTATTATACCATTTTCCTAATACATAACAAATATGTAACAAATTTAAATACCTAGAGATATTATACTCCCTGCATTAGTGAAAGGTGGTATTTAAAATTGTAAAAAAGTATTATATGACAATATAAGATATAAAATACACACACAAACACATATATATATTAATCTCTGTAGGTTTTTTTTTTTTAAATTGTTCATTTTAAAAAGTTCGTTATGAATTTTAATTAAATTCATGCCAATAAATTATTCCTTTATTCTTATTTTTTAAAGTATCAACTTTAAATATAAAGTCAAGCATGATTTTCTATTTATCTTTTACAGTAAGAACTAGGTTAAATAAACACATTCAAATCTCCCTTGGCTAATGCTTAATACATTGTTAAGTGCTTGAATGTTTCACTTACCATTTTATTTTATTTATGTTGGACTCACTTATTATACCGTTTTTCTAATACATAACAAATATGTAACAAATTTAAATACCAAGAGATATTATACTCCTTGAATTAGTAAAAGATGGTATTTAAAATTGTAAAAAAGCTTTATATGATAATGAAAGTTATAAAATACAAATATTTTTTTAATCTCTGTATGTTTTTTTTTTTTTAACTGCTCATTTAAAAAAGTTCGTTATGAATTTTAATTAGATTCACGCCAATAACTTATTCCTTTATTCTTGTTTTTTAAAGTATCAACTTTAAATATAATGTCCAGCATGATTTTCTATTTATCTTTTACAGTAAGAATTAAGTTAAATAAACACATTCAAATCTTCCGTGGCTAATGCTTAATACATAGTTAAGTGTTTGAATGTCTCACTTACCATTTTATTGTATTTATGTTAGACTCACTTATTATACTATTTTTCTAATATATAACACATATGTAACAAATTTAAATACCAAGAGATATTCCCTGAATTAGTGAAAGGTGGTATTTAAAATTGTAAAAAAACTTTATATGATAATAAAAGATATAATATACACGTTCTTTTTTAAATCGCTGTATATTTTTTTACAATTGTTCATTTTAAATAGTTCGTTATGAATTTTAATTAAATTCATTGCAATTAATTATCCCTTTATTCCTGTTTCTTAAAGTATGAACATTAACTATAAAGTCCAGCATTATTTTCTTTTTATCTTTTACAGTAAGAATTAAGTTAAATAAACACATTCAAAATTCCCGTGGCTAATGCTTAATACATCTGCAACAGACAGGTAAATAAATTGTTGCAGAAATGTCCATTAACTGCTGTTTTAGAATAGTAGAACTACAAATTTTCAGCATTCAATGATTTTTTACTTGAATTGTTCAAATATTTCTCTTGTTTTTTTTCACCTTTTTTCTGGATTGCATTTTTGAAACTTTGTAAAAAATTTTTTCTTGGAATAATCTTTTTAATTTACTTTTCGTTTGTCGCAACCTTGCATGCTCTTGCATTAATCTTTTTTTCCCCAACGAATTAAGTTTAAAACTGATTTTAAAATCTCTTGTGCTCATGTTTAAAACATATGCAAGAAACCGGTTTAAAATATATTAGAGAAATGTCAATTTAAGTAACATTTCTGAACAGTGGAATGTACAAGTTATAGCGTACAAAAAATTATTATTTACTTGACGTGTTTGATTGTTTCACTTATCATTTTATTGTATTTATGTTGGACTCATTTATTAAGTTTATTTTTCAAATATATAACAAATCTATAACAAAATGAAATATCAAGAGATATTATGCTCACTGAATTAGTAAAAGGTTTTATTTAAAATTGTACAAAAGCTTTATATGATAATATAAGATATAAAATACACATATTTTTTTTAAATCTCTGTACGTTTTTATTTTAATTGTTGATTTTAAATAGTTCGTAATGAATTTTAATTAGATTCATGCCAATAAATTATACCTTTATTCTTTTTTTTTTTTTTTAAGTATTAACTTTAAATATAAAGTCCAGTATGATTTTTCTTTGTATCCTTTACAGTATGAATTAATTTAAATAAACACATTCATATCTCCCGTGGCTTCTGCTTAAAAATTTATCTACTGACGGTACTTATAAGTACCACTCACTTTAAACTTTCATCCTATAGTGAATATTACTAATATTCCAATGGTACTTTGCAAAAACACTCCTTTAACTCCACTTTATCCTGATACATGGCAGCAGTAGTTCTAGGTTTGTTATCTTAGCGAAGAAGGAAGCTATCTTCGACACAGACGATGGATTTTGTGCCGACATTTTGTACAGATTATCACGTTCGTCTTTTTATTGCTGCAAACACAGTAAAGGATATAAGATAAGTGTTGGATTTTTTTTTATGTGTTCATTATGATCTTAGAATACAGTTTGACTAGCTATTTTAGGTGAACGGTGTATGTATTTGATTTAACAGTTGAATTACTCGGTAAAACTTATAAGTACCGTCAGTACACTGGGTGTTGGAGAAAAACGTCTTGTTTACATTTCGTCTGTGTAGTTATCCATCGTTTTCATCTGCTTTAAAATGTAATTACTAAAATGTAGTGTAGTAATGATTTTCCTGGTATTTCATTTCTGTTTCATTGTTATTTTTTATAGGAAATTGAAAAGTTTGTGGCACCGGCTTGTTTTTGCTATGCTAGAAATGGCATATGTAAATTTATATATTGCATATCTGGAGATGCAAGAGAACATGCTGTCCCTGGAATAAAGACGTCATATAACTAAAGGTCTGATAATAAGATCAAAACCTGAATTTTGGTTGTAAATGTCTGTAAGTATTATTTAAACTTCTCCTAACAAGATTGCTTTTCACGAAACTTCTTTTTCTAAACATTAAAAACTATTAAATAAGTAATTGCAATTAACTAACATCTTCTTGTTGAATGATTGCAATACATTTTGATAAAATAAACTTTATAGTTTTCTTATTTTATACACTTATTCAAAAAGTTTATAACAAATAATTTTACCATCATTTATTGTAGAATATATTTGGTACAATATTAAATTGTTATATTTTTTACAATATTTAACTGTTACATTCTTATAATTTTTTGCTCCTTTTTTAAACAAGTGCTATATATTTAAACAAAATAAGCAAAATAATCATTCATTTACAAGATATCCATTTTAATTCAATGTATTCAATAAATATTTTAATCAAACTTTGAAATATCCAAAAGCTATTTAATTATTTGAATATGTGCAGGTACGTTACTGTATATAACTACTTTAGTAAGATTAAATTTTCTTTCACATGAATTGAATTAAAATAAAGGCTTTTAATGTGACACATTGCAGACGAATTGTCAGTGATAGTAGAGAAAATCTTTCTAAGATTAATCGAATTATTTTAATCTAGTTTTAAAAATTAAATTAAAAGACTTGCTTTATTCAACCTCCAATTCACTATTTTTTAAATGAAAAATAAGTTTAAACTTCTGATGAAAATTGAATGTGAAAAAAATAATTTGGAGGGTTTTTTTAAGTAGCATTTTTTAGTTACATTTAATTACATTTCTGTACAGTCGCAAAAGAAACATTTTTCAAAAATTCAATTACGTGTTAATATTAAATTTATAGACGTTTCATTTCGTTCCAAATGTCTTTTATCCTTAATTGAAGAAAATCTCTGCAATATTTAAAAAACTATGCTTTAGACGTTTAATTAATACTATATTATTGCATTTATTCATTATTGTTAAATTTTATGTTGTATTGTTTGATTTATACGTAAAAATAAAACCTACAAAATTGTTCGCTACTTTTTTCTTGAAGGAAGGAACAAACATATATATATATATATATATATATATTAGGGTGTATCGAAAAAAAATTGAAATTTCGTACACATTTTTGAGGTAGTGCAGAAAAGTTGAGAACTCACTTCATTAAAATGCGTATAGAATTATTAAACACTTAGTTGATAAATTCTGTCGCCTCAGTGGGCCGAAAGTTTCGAAAATTGAACTAAAAATGATTCAAATATATAAATAACTACAGTTTTCGTTGATCAGTTTGAGATAGTGCTCACAAGTCAGAATTTTTTAACGACGGCAAACATATATATTTTTTAGAATTATAGGTTAATATCTCCTGCCGTTTCATAGACACCAAATTTTGGAAAAAGTAGGTATAATACAAAATCAATAGAAGTCACACTTATTTCATTTTAATGCGAACAGAAATTTTATTTTACTTTTCGAACATACAAATGGCAAATGCATTACTTCTTGTAATCATTTTTGGTCTCCAATTTTGACCTATAGAAAAGCGGGAAATCAAGGGTGACAGGTATTCTATTTCTTTTTGTATATCTAAGTGTTAAATTAACCTGCTTCCATCTTACGTATTACTTTAATGTTTCTAGATATTTCTACTCTTTTGCTACTCTTCACTCTACTCTTCTTTAAGAAATATTATTCACAGCCATTTCATTCAAAAGATGTATCGTTGTATCAGCCTATGCAATATCTCTGTGTCAGATTTTTAATTCGAAGCTTTACTAAAAGATAGTCAAAACATTGGAGAAACAGCGGTTATATAATAATATCCAGATGTACTTTTAAATAGCTTACAAATATATGGATATTGTACAATATATGTATTCATTTGTGGAAGTATAGAAAGTGCATTCATGGGGATATATCAATTTTTTTTTATTTATTTATTTTTTTTTTGTTTATATCATACAGGGTTTTTTACCAATTTTAACATCATTTTCAGAAAATTTGACAAAATGTAGTAGAAATAATATGATATAACTGGAATGTAAATATATTAAATATTTAATGAAATAGGAACAGTTGAATGAAATATTTTTTTTTATCTGCACATACGCGCATGATAAAAAATTTTTGTTCTTTTCATGATTTGATTGTCAACTCTATGGAGCAACTCATAAAGAAATTCTGTCAAATATCCTGAAAATTCAGGAAGATATCGGCAATAGACTGAGCTGAATTTTAGTTGCCCTCTAAAAATAGCTAAATGATAATTTTCTACAAATTGTCGTTTTTAATTTTTAATTTTTACTTTTTTTTAATTTTCATTTTTCATTGATGCTTTAGTTCTTCTTGGGAAATCACCAGAACGAGCCTATTCCAAGAAAAAAAGAAGTATCAAAACCTAATCATTTCTTCTAAATCAACTCGTTTACATTCATTAAGTACAAACTCCTTTGCTGAAAGCCAGATAATAAAAAATGACAATTTGTGGAGAATCCCTTATTATTCAGCATCTTTTAGAGAGCAACTAAAATTTCACTCAGTATATTGCCGATATCTTTATGAATTTTCAAGATGTTTCCCTGGCTTTTTTTATGAGTTGTTCCATAGTGTTGACTATCAAATCATAATTATTATTTTTTTTTATCGCGCGCGCATGCGCAGATAAAAAAAATATTTCATTCATCTACTCATATATCATGAAATATTTAATATATTTACATTCCAAATACAACATATTACTTCTACTATATTTTGTCAAATTTTCTGAAACAGGCGTTAAATTTGTTTAAAAACCCTGCATGATATGACCAATAAACATGCAAACAATTTCTGAACTTTTTTTAGAAAGTGATACATTTCCATGAATATAAGTTCTATTCTTCCACAAATGAATGCATATATTGTACAATATCCACATGCAGTGAAACACCGATTTTACGTTTCTCAAGGGACTGAGTAAAGAAACGTAAAATATGGTAAAAACGCAAAATACGGGAAATACATAGAAAGCAAAAAAACTGAAGATAGTAAAGATGACTCTTTCAAAAGGTATTACAATCTATATTTTACGAAAAGAACAGTATTATACATAGCATTTTAAGATTGTTTTAACACATTCAGTTGCGAATGCTGGAGTTTAGGTTAATAATAGTCCGTAATAGCGGATTGTTTTTAGTCATTGAGTTCAAATCTTCCAGGATTGAAATACTTTGCAAGATTTTTTTTTGGTCTTTATGATAAATAAATACTCTTTCACTATTTGTAAGCTCTTGAATGAAATATTAAAAGATGGACCGGACTGTGCTTCTATTTCTTCTTCTTCATCGGTGGACGAAGTGTCCATAACATCGGCTACGGATGGAAAATAATTCTTTCAGCTTCGCATGTTGTTAAGGTTTCCGGCATGTAATCATCGAAGTCATAGATAACTGTTTCGTTGTCATTCTCCGAGTCTACCGCAGTTGATTCGTCATCTGTTCTCGATTCATTAGATGCTACGATTCCGCTTTCTTCAAAACAATTTGAAATGTGTAATGTGTAACGTTTCTCCTCGTCGCAGAAATAAAATGCATAGCCTCTAGAACACTTAACTTTAATTTTCAGGCGTCATTTAGGTTTCCATTTTTTATTTCAGCTACAGCTTTCCGGACAAGTTGCTTTATATAAAACATTTTGAAAGATCGAATAATGCCGAAATCACAAGGCTGTAATTTGCCGAAAAAAATCGACTTGCACTTTAGACAGGCGCAAAATCGGATGTGTACTGCATTGATCATTGAACAAAATTATTTTACGATTTTGCAAGTCCATTTTCTTTTGTTTTGTTTGCTCAAAAATCTTCGAAAAGGGGTTTGGTTAAAAACGCATTTTTTTTTTGCTTCGTATTTGTCGAATAACTTCTCACGTTTTTGAAGTATCGTGGGTTGCGCGACTTTCCAGCATCAAGAGGTTTCAGCTTCTCACTTCTATCAGAATTACAGCACAGTAAAACCGTAAGAAGCAATTTAGACATCTTCCTTCCATGGCAGGAGTCTCCTTTAGCAACGCAACTTTTATCCGGTAGGAGATCAAAGAAAAGTCCGGTTTCATCCGCATTGAATACGTCCTTTGGCTTTGGTCATCCTTTAGTCAAATATGGTAGAATTTTCTTCCAATCTTCTATTGTAGCTTCATTTACAATTGATGATTCTTCCGAAAGCGCATATACACAAGATTATGTCTTTTTTTCATCCGGTTAATCCAACCATTTGCAGCTGTGAAATCTTTCAAACCACCAAGCCTATCGGCGATTTCTAGAGCTTTTTCTCTTAGTATCGTGCCATTTACAGGTACATTCGCAGCACGAGCTTCATTAAACCACTTTTAAAAAATACCTTCCAGCTCATCGTAAAGCGATTTTTTCAATGTTTTCCGTTTCTTAGCTTTTTTTCAACCACTTTCTTGATGTTTTTTTCAATTCTGTAGTATGGATTGTAGGGTTGTCACGGGAATTCCTTGCGATTGAGCGAACGCTACTTTGGTTCTTTGAAATTCATCAAATTGTTTAACACATTCGGTTTTCTCCGCAACACAAAAGATTTTGCGTTTTTACTCGTCATTTTGGCAGTAAAAGGTTGGAAATGCGACCACCACGTGGTAAACAGCAATTGAATCTGAGAACGTGAATAAGAAAAGGGTCACTTTCTCTTTCCGACGAAATAATTGAGCCACCCCCATCTAATTGGTAACTGGAGTGTCTCTTCCACTGCCCTTTTCATTCCTACACCAATGAAGTGTGTTGTTTCTATACTTTGCTCCCCCTCCAGCTGACCGGGAGATGGAAGGGCCCAGTGCGCCACACCAGGTGTATAACAAAGGTGAGGGGGGATCCGATTTCAAGAGTCTGTAGAACGCGTTTTTGTTATATAGATTACATAACTTTCAACAACGTGGATTAGCTTAAAAAAACACAAAAGGAAAAATTATTGCTTATTTTAGAACTTTTTTAATTTTTTTTTTACATTCCAGAGAAAATGTAAAGTACGGGAAATTCCATAAATAACAAATTTACGATCCGGGTTAAAATAACAGTACAATAATACGGAAAAACTGGGACCCAATGAAAAAAACGTATAATGCGAGAAAAAAGTAGATTTGGGAGACGTAAAATCGGGGTATCACTGCATTCGTAAGCTATAGCGATAGAACATTTCGTGCATTTTATTCTACATGGTGATAACAAACATTAGTCTTTTTCTTTGATCTTTTGTTGGCTTCCTAATTGTCCTTCTAATGAAACCGCCATTGATAAATATGAAGTCAAACATATTCTTCATAATCCTGAAGTTCCAGAAAAATCTGTCCAATATATTTTTTAATTATTCGACATAATGTCTAAAATTGAAAGTGTTCGATCATGTGCATTTATTATATTTTATTTAATAAAATATTTACTGTATTTAATTTAGAACAATCTAAAAAAGGTTTTTTAGTATATTTTAATATGTTTACTCGATCTAACTGATGTAAAATCTTGATTATATTTTTTAAAAAACTTTTATAAGATAATATATAAAATTCATAAAATATATATTTATTTTTTATGCATGTCCTTTCTGTTAAAATTGCACCATTTAATAATACACAGGGACACGGAAGCACAGACAATCACCTCATCATCGAGTTCAGGTTGAAATTACAGAATTAGTTAAATCTCGATACGTATATTAAAATGCAATCGGTTTGCCTAGTCATATCTTGGTTGAAAACACTTGAAAACCTGATTTTAGCTATCGACTCGTAGTTTTACCACTTTGTTTTCCTGCACCCAAAAGTGTGAAAACATGGACGACTGGGAGCCGGAAAACGCAATAGTAAACGTACGAGTGAACCACTAGAATCGGTTTTTCAGGTGTTTTCCACCAAGATATGATTTGCCAGACCGATTGCGTTTTAATATGCGTATCGAGTTTTAACTAATTCTGGAATTTCAGCCGTGTACTCGATGAGGTGATTGTCTGTGGTGCCGGCTCTCGGTCTACAATCCAGACTCTCAAACTATATGCTATATGCTACCGATACCGGTATGCTTAAAATTTAAAATTTTGGTTCTTTTAACGTTGCTATTTTTTACGCTTTTATTATATTGCGCCAAGCTCCTACTTGATAATTATTCTCAAACTGCTAGTTTCTCAAATGGTTTATAGAAGCATTAAAAATACAGAAAATTATTTCATTACTAAAAATTTGTAAAAATTCTTCATTATATTATTTATAAAATTTATATTGAACATAAATTTAAATTACTGAAATATATATTTATTTTTTATGTGCGATCTTCCAGTTCAAATGCTCCAGTTCAGCTTTGCTATTCCAGACTCTCAAACTGCTAGTTCCTGAACATTATTCCAATGGCTCACATAATCATTAAAAATACTCAAATTAGTATCATTAAATGAATCCTGTAAAATTATTGTTATTTTAGAAAATTTTTATGCACATTTAATTACAGATAAAGTATTGAAGTTTTTGAAAACTATTAGTAATAAGAATGAGATTTGAGATTTTGTAACTTTCACTAAATATATCATTGTTGGTAATATAGTGATAATTAAATATAACACATAATTCCTTTAGGAAATACAGTTGACTATAATAAGCCTGACATATTTTGATGCTTAATAATTTATAAAATAATGAGATAGATTTAATAACATTAATGGTTAGATCGATTCAAAATTTTATAGCCATTTTCAGTGAATTTTTACATGTGTGCCATTCACCTCATGGATATTATAAAGAAGATAGTAGATTTCACGATAAATACGGCAAGCATGTCGGCGTTCACAGCTCCTATTACGGTTAAAATCCTGGCCTTAGCTCAACAATGTTCAACACTTACTCCTGTAAACTATGTCCGTTAGAAATCCCCAAAGAAAAAATTGCAGTGACGTTATATCAGATGATCTGGACGTCCAAGAAATTAATTGTGATAATTATTCTTATTAAAATATTTACTTTTTAACGAAATCACGCTGTAAAAGAAATCCCGTTAATTTAACAGACGATTTACATTGCTGTCTGAAATGCTACCAGGTTCTCCCTTGTAATTTGTACAGAGTGATCCTGTTAAATTTGTATGTATTTTCTCTGTATAAAACAGCATCATTTACATGTTACAGATATGATAATTCCGTTATATTGAAACATATTTTTTAAACGAAATTAAACATGCCTCTTAGAAAATGCAACCATTTCCAACAAGTACAAATCTCCACTGTGTTAAGCAAACATTACCTGTATTACATGACAAGAGTAACATACAGTGCGGCCCATAAATAATTTTATTAAAAATTTTATTTTAATAAAAATAAAATTTTACAACGAAATGCTTTCAAATATCCACTGTAGGTGAATAATATGATCATAAATATGTATCTCAAGTTTCGAAAAAAATCATCGGCATGAAAATCAGAAATTACAAGAAAACTGTTTTGTTGTGTCGCAAAAGTTTATGCACAAATGAGATTTTATGCAAATATCTCCTTAAACATGATAGGTGGATGATCGGCGAGACTTTTTTCCTAGAGTATAAAGTGTAGAGGTTGCTGTACGAGTTATATCAAAATGCCGAAATCTCTTCAGTTATCGCCTGAATAAGTTGTAGAAGATTGGAAGCTTAATGCTGAAGATGAATCTTTTTTTTGCAAATTTCGCTTATTTTAAATAGGTCTAAACGTGGTTTTTATAGTCTTTTGCAACATGGAACACAATTCAAAAATGCAAATTGCTTAGAGAAGTCGAGTAAAACCACATTTTGTGAGGATAGAAGTATTAAAAGATTGTCTGTAAGTAGCTATTTGTCTCTTAACGAGATAAAAAAATCGACGTGGATAAAAAATATCACGTGACACCATATGCAAACAAATAACAGAATCAGGAATAATCGAATAACAAAAAATATCTCGTAAGCCTTCTCTGAAACAGTGTCACAAACAAGCAAGACTTGAATGAGTAAAACAGCACATGGATTATCGTGACGAATGGAGTTATTTTTTCTGATGAAAAAAATGGAATTTGGGTGGTCCAAATGGCATCTCATTCCATTGGCGTGCCTTGTGTAAAGATCCGAAGAGCATATTCAGCAGATAACAGCGTGGTGATTCGTTCATGGTATGGGGCGCTTTTGGCTGTAATGTACAAACTTCTCTTTGCTTCCTAAATGGCAGACAAAATTCACAAAAGTATCAGGAAACTCTGATTGAGCATTTGTGGCCATTTAGAGAACTCCTGGGTGGTTCCAGCAGGACCTTTGAGCAAGACAACGCTTCAATGCTCACTTCCCGTTGCACAAAAGAATGGCTTAAATCTCAGAATATCAGTGTGATGAACTGGCCAGCACTCAGCCCAGATCTCAATTTGATAGAGAACATCTGGGGAATCCTCTCTCGAGAAGACTACAAGAATGGGAATCAGTATTACCCAGTGCAAAAGCTCAAATCAGCGATCTAGGAAGCGTGGAACAAACTCTCTCCCCAAACCTTCTTTATTCTCGTGTTATCAATGGAAAACCGAGTATTCGATCTCATCAGGTGCAATGGAAACACCTCTGACTACTAAAGGACTTTTGTGCCTTGCGAAATGTATATATTTCGTTTTTGTGCATAAACTTTTGCGACATCACAATTTTCAATTTTTTATTATTTATTATTTTCCTTACAATTAATTGTTTCCGAATTCAAAACATGAATTTGTAATCAAATTGTTTAGATACAGTGAAAAATTCAAAGCATTCTAGTGTATATTTTCCATTTTATAAAATCATTTGGCTTGTGCATAAACTTTTGCGCCGCACTGTATATCTTTTAAGTTAAAACACAGTTTACTGTACGAATTATTTTCATTTACCCTTAAGAATTTCTGGTATAATAACAATTATTAAACCATTTTTTACTGTACGAGATCAATTTAATTTAATTTTCAGTATTTCCCGTATTTTGTTTTTTATTTGATTGTTAGAAACTGAAAAATCTTATGACTTCAAAATATCCTGCTGCAGGGTGTAAACGATATTTAAGCTTACAGTGTAGAATATCCGTATTTTATGTGAAATGGAGATATTCTGTTAAAAAACTGTTCTGTTAAAAATATGAGTTAAAGCAACAGGTACTTTTAACTGTGTAGATATTACTGATAGCGTGTTTTAAAAAGACTCCAACATTTGAAATATTATTGCGCGCGAATCCGCAATAATTAAGAGTTCACGGGCTAATATATATATATACATATATATATATATATATATATATATATACCGAAGAGCCATTACATTATGACCACCTATTTCATACCACGTAGGACCACCTTTCGCCCTCAAAACCACAAAACGCGACCTGATATCAACTCGACAAAGTTGTTTTAGGTAGACTAAGATATCTGGTACCAAGCGCCTTACCAACTGGTCCTGAAATTCTCGCATATTGTGAAGTGATAGCGTGGCAGCACGAATTGAGATTTCCAGTTGGAACTACAAATGTTATTTTGGATTCATGTCAGGGGAATTTGGAGGCCAGGGCATGACTTGAAACTCACTAGAATGTTTCGCGAAGCATTCCCTGACTATTCGACCCAAATGACATGGCGCATTATCTTGTTGGTAAATGCAATAACCCATCGGAAGCATTGTAGTCATTAAGGGGTGCACCTGGTCTGAAACGATGTTCACGTAGCTCACTGACATCAAGGATTGTTCTATGGGGATTATGGGTCCTAATGTGCTCCATACAAAACATCACCCACACGATAATATAGCCGTCACAGGCTTGTCTCCGACTAATTGTGCATTCGGGATCTAGGGTTACCGTTAGAAATCAGCGTATTTGCACATGTCGGTCGATGTGATGAACCAGAAAATGTGATTCTTCGGACCATGCAACTTTCTTCCATTATTATATGGCCCAATTCCAATGCTCATGAGCCCGTTGCAGGCGCTGCTGTCGATGACGTACTGCCAGTGCCGGGACGTGCTTAGACCGCCGGGTGCGTAGGCCTATACACAACAGTGCACGCGGCACTGTGTGTTGAGAAACACTGTCTGTGTAACTACTGTTGTATCTGTTGGTGATTTTGGCTGTTGCAACTCTTCGGTCACGACGAATAATGCGTAACAATCTCCGCTCTCCTATGGAATCAATGCGCCGCGGGCGACACAACGATCACCGGAGAGTTTCACCGTTCATACACCGCTTTCGGTACGTGCTCACAATGACAGCACATGTACAGCCCACCAAACACGCCGTTCCCAATATCGACGTTTCCAGTCGTCGAACCATAACGATCTGACCTTTTTAAAAGTCTGACAAATCAGTTACTTTTCCCATTAAGTCTCTAATCACGCTGTGTTTTGAAATACAATGCATGAGCGCTTTATGTCATCCAATATCAATCGCGCACGCGCCGTGGTTTTGTTTCTGGGCGAGCTCATTGCTACAGATGCAGGGTGGTCATAGTTTAATGACTCTACGGTGTATATACTATATATACATACACTCACACACACACACACATATATATATATATATATTTATTTATGGCTCTTTGCAAAGAGCCTAGGCTGTTTTCGAAGAGGCCGGCTAATTGGAGAATGATCTTCCTATTCTCAATCGACCTGATATTTTTCAGGCTTATTGCAAAAAGACTCAACAGCTTTAGGGTAATTGGAAAATGTTAATTTGTTTTTAAATCAGTCTGATGTATTTTCAAGCTTATTGGAAAGAGCCTGTGGGGAGTTAGGCTAATTAGAAATTTTTGATTTAATTTCTAAATCAGCTTGGTGTTATTTCATACTCATTGAAATGAGCATATGTAGTTTAAAATGACCAAAACGACCACTGATGACCACTTATTTGTCGAAACAGCCTAGTTTCATAGAGGTTTATTCCAATAAATCCAAGGTAGTGAATATTTATGACGTTTTATATAAAAACAAAATGGAGGGGGGAGTTTAAAATGAATCAAAAAATGTATAAGAAAAACTGTTATTGACAAATTTCATTAACGCGCCTGAGTGTCTAAGGTTAGTGAATGCCATATATTCAGATGTATAAGCCGCAATTCAAATATAACTTTGTTTCATAAGAGTAATTTTATTTAACAAAATGTACCCTATTTCCAAATTGTACTTATTTAAAGTTGTTTTTTATGTAAAGTTTCTGGTGTAGAAAATATTTATTTTAGCAGTGGCTTATATCCAAGTAATTAAGGTATTTCGTTTTTGTTTTAAGAATACATTTTTCGCAAACACCCCATGCAGGCAATCAACAAATTTTGCAGATGGGGAACATATTTATTGTTTTCTCAGCAATACATAGAGCTGATTTTATGCATAATGATAATATTTATAAAAGTTATGTAAAGTATGAAAATTGACGTGTCAATGGAATCTGCAGATGATGCAGATTTTTAGTGTTTTCACAACTTAAAGTAAAGAAAATGGTTGATTATAAAAATAATTATGAAAAATATGTAAGACAATTTGTGAAATAATGAAATCTGCAGATGAATCAGATTTTTAATCTTTCTGCAGTATCACATAGAGAAGATAAATCCCCCAATCAAACTTATTATGAAAAATATATAAGAAAATTTGTTTACTAATGAAATCTGGAGATAATTCAGGTTTTTTGTGTTTGTCCAATGTTACGTAGATAAGATGGATTCCCGAATGAAAATAATTATTAAACATATCTAAGAAAATTGGTGAAATATATAAGAAAATTGCAAAGATTATAATTAAGGTTAATAAACACGTAAGGCGTAACATAAGGCGTAATTAAGGTTAATGAACACAATTTTTTAGAAGTATATTTTGTCCTCTACCCGTAAAGATCTACAAAAAATATCTGCAGTTAAGACAGAATGTTATTTTTCGCATTGCGTAGAAATAATATACTGCTGAATAAGTAATCTCAGATATTCTGTCGAGTTCTATTTCGAGTTTTATTTTAAGTGCTCTACAGATGTAAAATTAAAGTAAAGTAATTACTAATCTCAAGTAATCTGCAGATGATGCAGATTTTTAGTGTTTTCACAACTTTAAATAGGAAAAAAGGTTCATTATGAAAATAATTATAAAAAACATATAAGACAATTTCTGCATTAATGAAATCTACAGATAAATAATATTATTAATGCTTTCGCAGCATCACATAGAGATGATGTATCGTCAAATCAAATGTATTACAAAAAATATATATGAAAATTTCCTTATTAATGAAATCTGCAGATGAGGCAAATTTTTTGTGTTTGTCCAGTGTTGCATAGAAAAGATGGATTCCTGATTGTATATAATTATAAAAAATATATATCTCTATTCTAAAAAAAAGTAACTACCGCTGTCACCGCCGCCGCCGCCGCCGCCGCCGCCGCCGGTTTTGAATTCTTTGTGACCGGAGGTCTTTCTTCGTTAATATTAAGAAAAATAATGCACACAAAAATATGAAAATCGGTAGTATTATACAAAAATGTTTGATAAACACGCTGATGCAGACAGTTTTCAAATCGGAGAATTATTTTAAGAGATATTTAATGCTAAAGTTGGACAAAATCGTTCCACTAAAAAAGTTTTATAGGAGCAAAAACTATACATCGGAATTTAATAATTTTTAGATCATTTTATACGTTATAATTTTCCGGTGTGCAGAATTAATTTATTTTTTTAATTTGACTCATTTTTCGAGGTTTCATTTCTATTTTAAATTCAAATTTTCATCATTTCGAGAGATATTTTTTTCTTATTTCAGAAAATTGTACTAATTTAACCTGTTGCCAACTTTATAAACAACGGAAACAATAATGTTTGCTTCAAATTAAAAATTTATTTACACGTGACTATTATAAACAGAAAAAACATTCAAATTAGAATTAAATAATTACTTATAAAAAGCAGGAACTTATTGAAAATTACTTCATCTATAACTACACATGAATTTTAACAGAGAAAGGATATTGTAAAATAATAAGTTTATTAACATGCGTTAGAAGTCTTAAATAGGAGAAATTACATCACAATTACGTCACATTACAGTTATTACATAAAATGAACACAAAATAATATTGCAAAACAGTATAAATTTTAAAATAGCGCGAGACATTTACTTGATATTTTGAGATGACCTTTTCAACTATTTTTGTTAGAACAACGCAAATAATATTTCATTTCTAACAAAAGTATTTTAAAGTGAATATTAAAAAGAGAAAGAATAGTTTGGTCTTTTTTTTTTTTTTTTTTTTTTTTTTGGACGGCGCAAATAATATTTCATTTCTAATAAAAGCATTTTCACGTGAATATTAAAAAGGGAAAGAAAAGTCTGGTGAAAATTACGTCAGATTAAAAACGATATATTTAACCCTAGAACTACCGAAAATTTTACTCAAGTTTTATAAAAATATTACACATCAGAATTCTTATTTAAAACTATTGAACTTATTTACTTAACTCATTATTGTCTGGTTTACATATTTAGTTTATTTTAAAGAAATTTCTGGTTAGAATAAATATTTCGAATGTACCCATCGGGTCCATTGGACCCGTCTGGTAGGCGGAGGGTTAAAATGCCTTATTTAAAAGGACTTTCTTTTCGCTTTGTTAAAAAATACCGGGAGACAAAGACTCTGTTTACTTAATTCATTTTATATTAGATGATTTTGAAATACCATTGTATCTTTTAACAGCAGCTGAGAGAAATGAATAGAAAACCGTTTATAGGGAGATCGCTTTTGTTTTTTTAATTATAATTCAATCTTCCAAAATCTTTTTAAAGCTGATCAAATTAGCGTGCTTTTAGAGACTGCAGTATCTGAACGGGGGTTGGCGAGCGTAGCTCGTAGGGGGCCGAGCCCCCTAGTATATTAGAAAATTGCTGTACCAATAGAATCTCCATATAAGGCAGATTTTAATTATTATTTTTTTTTGTAACATCACATAGAGATTACGGGTTGCTAATGAAAATAATTATAAAATAATAATTTATAATATGTAAGATTTAAATTAATAATAATTTATACATATAACTCCTTTTAATTCAATAATTCTAAGTATAACTCCTTATATTATCTTATAAGGAAATTTCTACTATGATATAATCTGCCGATGATGCGGCTTTTATTGTTTCCCCAGCATTACGTAGACAAGATGGGTTGATAAATGAAATCAACAGTAAAAAATACATCAGGAAATTTCTGTAATAATGAAATCAGCAAATGTGGCGCATTTTAGGTAGCTTTCATTACAAAAAGCTACCTATTGCAGCCGTTCGGAGGAAAGCGATTTCAAAAAATTTTGGTATATTTTCATCGATCATGACCCCCAGACCCCGAAACAACCCTCCGTTCAAAATTGACACACACACACACACACACACACACACACACACATATATATATATATATATCCATATATATATATATATATATATATATATGTTCTTCTCCTCTAATTAACAATAATATTAAAAAACTAATTTATGATGCATTAAATCATGGTTTTCCAAAAAAATTCATATATTCATTAATATACAATTAGTACTTTTCTTACATGATCTATTAAAACAAATTAACACATGCGTAAACGAAATTACAAAAAAAATTATAAAATAAAAAATATCTATAAAAAATTAAAAATTGTAAAATAATATAAAAAAAATATTATAGATTGGTTGGGTGGGTAGATGTTAGAGTACGGAGGAGGGTGGTGTTGTCTGGATAATACGCAATGGTTAATTATTTAAAAAAAAAGGGGGCTCTTGTATTATTACTATATTTTTGTTACGTATTTTATATGGATGTTGATTTGATATTTTATATGTAATTGGAGAATTTCATTAATATTATAATTAGCCTAATTATTGATTAATCTAATTTACAATTATTTGTTATTAAATTTTAAATTTACTAAGGACAATATCATATTAATTACTAATAGTATGCCATTCTTATAGTGAATAATATACATATAAGTATGTATAATATAAATATAGTTATACTGTATGCATTAAAATTGGGTAGTTATTTTTATTATTATTACTCTATTCTTTTTAATATTTATTATCGATTTAATGTTTTTGAATGTCCACATTCATATTTTATGGCTTTTTATGGATGTCTGAAGATAATCCACACTCTATATTGTGCTTTTTAAGTAATGGGTATTTAAGTATCATTTAACCTTCTATTTACTTCCACATGTTTTTTATTTCCTGTTCATTTTATAAATATCTGATATATAATTCATAAAAAATAATTTTTATATTTAATAATTATTTATATTAATTATTACTGAATTTTATTTTGTTTTATAGCATATAGCTATATGCTATATATTATCAATGTTCTAGAATTATTTATTTCATATTTAGTTTAAATAAGTTAGCTAATAGAATATATTGTATGCTTTTAAATTTTATTTACAATAGTTTTTAAATACATTGTGTGGTTTATATTCGGTTTATAATTCTCTATATATAAGGATATGTTTGGTTTTGCTCTTTATACAGTTATTTACATTCAAATGCTTACAATTATTTATACAGTTATTTACAATCAAATGCTTACAAATATTTATCTTGCGTTAGTTGTTTAATAGAAGTAATACTAGATGGCAGCACTAAATTTGTATCTTTAAGATAGCTCTAATTGTTAATTTTTCTAGCTCCTTTTCAGTTATAATTTAATACACCAGGGGGTATTTTTAGCTAAATTTTGACGATATTGTTAAACTGTTATTAATTAATTTAATAGTGCATTTTAAATAATGTAATTAATATCTATTTATTTTATATTAGATTAAATGTGTTTAACAAGGTATTACAAATTTTATTTCAAAATGTATTAACTGCATCCTTTGGTATCATTTACTGTGATTTCTTAACTGTTTTATTCACCTTAATCTTTTTGATATACTGGCAGCCATGTGCGCGTGGATTTTTGTAAAATACTGAAATATTAATCGGTATGGTGTTTATTATTTATATTTTATATCCTATAAATATTTAAATACGTTTTATTGATTCTTCCATTTCATAGTATTTGTTTCTATTCTGCTTTCATTTTTAATCAATTCACTTGATTTTTTGGTTGTTTGGGCACAGGGGAAAATAACTTTTAGCTTTAGCTTATTTTTCCCACAGAAAACAACCATTTTGCTTATATCATTGAATTCTGTGCCCTTGATAACGTAATTCAATGTATAAGCTTTTCAATTTTTGTCGGTGTCCACTTTTTTCTTTTTCTTCCATAATAATTCTTATATTAATTTTTTTTTAAATACTTACAGCTTTAATTCATAATATTTGACGGTGTAAGGTTATGTTTAATTAATGGTTATATATATATATATATGAATATATATATCTGAAAAAAAATATATATATCTATTTATGAACCGATTTGGATGTAATTCGGTGTGTGCATAGTACATACCAATGTTTCAACCGAGTTCGTTGGCCAGCTTCATCCGCCATTTTATTTCAAAATGGCGGCCATTTAAAATTTTTGAAAAAATTTAAAGTTTGAAATGTGGTACCAAAAAATAGAAAATGAAAAAATATTTTTTTCTTATGTATTTGACCTTTATACAAAGATTCCGGAGCAGTTTTCGTTCCGTCTATATCTTACAAAAATGGCTGAGGTATAGCATTTTGAATTTCTAGCGTGGCTGACATTTTGAAACTTCCTGAATTTTGTCACGCGATAAAAGGCGTATTTATGAACCGATTTGGGCGCAACTTCGTTTATACATAGTACATACCAATGTCTCGACCGAGTTCGTTGGGCAGCTCCACCCACCATCTTGTTTAAAAATGGCAGCCATTTAAATTTTTAAGAAAAATTTTAATTTGAAATGTGGTACCAAAAAATTGAAAATTGAAAAAATATTTTTTTCTTATGTGTTTGACCTTGATAAAAAGATTCGGGAGCAGTTTTTGTTTCGTCTATACCTTAAAAAATGGCTGAGTTATAGCATTTTGAATTTCTAGCGTGGCTGACTTTTTGAAACGTCCTGATTTTTGTCACGTAATAACGGGCGTATTTATGAACCGATTTGGATGTACTTTGGTGTGTACATACTACATACAAATATCTCGACCGAGTTTGTTTGTTGTCCAGCTTCAACCGCCATCTTGTTTCAAAATGGCGGCCATTTAAAAAATGTAAAAAAATTAAAATTTAAAATGAGATACCAAAAAATTGGAAAATGAAAAAGATTTTTTTTTGTATGTGTTTGACCTTAATTCAAAGATTCCGGAACAGTTTTTGTTTTGTCTATATCTAAAAAAATGGCTGAGTTATAGTATTTTGAATTTCTATTGTGGCTGACATTTTAAAACGACCTGATTTTTGTCACGCGATAACAGGCGTATTTATGAGCCGATTTGGATGTAACTTGGTCTGTACATAGTACATACCAATGTCTAGAAAGAGTTCGTTGGCCAGATTCATTTGCCATTTTGTTTCAAAAGGGTTGCCATTAAAAAAAATAAATTTAAAATTTAAAATGAGGTATTAAAAAATTGGAAAATGAAAAAGATTTTTTTATGTATTTGGCCTTGATACAAAGATTCCAGAGCAGTTTTTGTCTCTGAAAATTTGCTCTTTTGTTTATATCTTAAAAAATGGTTGAATTATAGCACTTTGAATTTCTAGCAGGGCTAACATTTTGAAACGATCTTGTATTTGTCACGCGATAACACACGTATTCGCCTATTTCGATGTAAGAAGGCATGTGGATAGTATACATCAATATCTCGACCAAGTTCGCTGGCCAGCTTCATCAGCCATCTTGTTTCAAAATGGCGGCCATTAAATTAAAAAAAAATTATATTTAAAGTGAGGTGCAAAAAAAATTAGAAATTGAAAAAGTCCTTCCGGCCAGTGCCGGGAGGAAGAGGTAGCTTTCATATTCATTATTTTAAAAAAGCCAACTTATATTATTCAAACACACGAAGCTCAATTAAGTGGAAACCGAATGCAGGAGATTCAATACTAATTTTTATCAATACTAAATCATTATGAATGAGAATTTCGCAAAATTAGTCAGATTTATCCAAGCTGCTTTTATTTAAAGTAACTTATATTTCGCTGCCAAATTCGGCGATTTCTTAAAGTGCCTGCCATTTTAAGACAACATGGTGGATGAGGCTAACCAGTGAACTTGGTCGAGACCTTAGTAATTGCTGTGCACATGCTCACTCACATCGGAATCGGTTGATACATACGAGTGCTGTCGCAGGCAAAAAGTCAGATTTTTCAAAATGTCACACACGTTAGAAATTGAAACTGCTATATCTGAGCCATTTTTTAAGATAAAGACAAACAAAAAATGCTCCTGAATCCTTATATCAAGGTCAAATACTTAAGAAAGAAACCTTTTTCAATTTCTAATTTTTTTGCACCTCACTTTAAATATATATTTTTTTAATTTAATGGCCGCCATTTTGAAACAAGATGGCTGATGAAGCTGGCGAGCGAACTTGGTCGAGATATTGATGTATACTATCCACATGCCTTCTTCCATCGAAGGCGAATACGTGTGGTATTGCGAGATAAATACAAGATCGTTTCAAAGTGTTAGCCATGATATAAATTCAAACTGCTATAATTCAACCACTTTTTAAGATATAAACAAAAGAACAAATTTTCAGAAACAAAAACTGCTCTAGAATCTTTGTATCAAGGCCAAACACATAAAAAAATCTTTTTCATTTTCCAATTTTTTAATATGTCATTTTAAATTTTAAATTACATTTTTTTTTTAAATGGCAACCCGTTTGAAACAAGATGGCGAATGAAGCTGGCCAACAAACTCGGTCGAAACATTGGTATGTACTATGTACAGACCAAGTTACATTCAAATCGGTTCATAAATACGCCTGTTATCGCGTGAAAAATATCAGGGCGTTTCAAAATGTCAGCCACGCTAGAAGTTCAAAATGCTATAACTCAGCCATTTATTAAAATATAGACGAAACAAAAACTGCTCCCGAATCTTTTTATCGAGGTCACATACATAAGAAAAAAATATTTTTTCAATTTTCAATTTTTGGTACCACATTTCAAATTTAAATTTTTCTTAAAATTTTAAATGGCCGCCATTTTAAAACAAAATGGCGGATGAAGCTGGCCAACAAACTCGGTCGTGACATTGGTCTGTACTATGTATAAACGAAGTTACATCCAAATCGGTTCATAAATACGCCTTTTATCGCGTGACAAAATTCAGGACGTTTCAAAATGTCAGCTTCACTAGAAATTCAAAATGCTATAACTCAGCCATTTTTTAAGATATAGTCGAAACAAAAACTGCTACGGAGTCTTTGTATAAAGGTCAAATACATAAGAAAAAATATTTTTCCATTTTCAATTTTTTGGTACCACATTTTAAATTTTAAATTTTTTTTAAATTTTTAAATGGCCGCCATTTTGAAACAAAATGGCGGATGAAGCTGGCCAACGAACTCGGTCGAGACATTGGTATGTACTATGTACACACCGAATTACATCCAAATCGGTTCATAAATACGAGAGTTACAGTGTGACATAGGTCAGATATATATATATATATATATATATATTTATATATAAATTTTGAACGGAGGGTGGTTTCGGGGTCTGGGGGTCATGATCGATGAAAATATACCAAAATGTTTTGAAATCGCTTTCCTCCGAACGGCTGCAATATGTAGCTTTTTGTAAAGAAAGCTACCTAAAAGGTTTCTTTCTTAAGTATTTGACCTTGATATAAGGATTCAGGAGCATTTTTTGTTTGTCTTTATCTTAAAAAATGGCTCAGATATAGCAATTTCAATATCTAATGTGGGTGACATTTTGAAAAATCTGATTTTTTGCCTGCGACAGCACTCGTATATATCAATCGATTCCGATGTGAGTGAGCATGTGCACAGCAATTACTAAGGTCTCGACCAAGTTTTCTGGTTAGCCTCATCCACCATGTTGTCTTAAAATGGCAGACACTTTAAGAAATCGCCGAATTTGGCAGCCAAATATAAGTTACTTTAAATAAAATCAGCTTGGATAAAGCTGACTAAGTTCGTGAAATTCTCATTCATAATGATTTAGTATTGATAAAAATTAGTATTGAATCTCCTATATTCGGTTTCCACTAAATTGAGCTTCGTGTGTTTGAATAATATAAGTTGGCTTTTTTTTAAAATAAGGAATATGAAAGCTACCTCTTCCTCCCGGCACTAGCCGGAAGGACTTTTTTAAATTTTCCTAGTATTATGTAGAGAAAATTGGTTGCTAAATAAAACAAACACAGAAAATGTAGAAAATTAAATTAAAGTAGTCACTAATCTATCTCAGGTAATCAGAAGAATAAATAATATCTGTCAATACAGCTTTGGTACATACTTGCTGTGACTAATTGCATTCAGAAGTCACTCTTCTCTGCGTAATATTGAAAAATACACTGAAATTTTGTCTTTTTGAAACAATACATTAACCCATTTTAGGCCAAGGATAGAAGTTTTATAAAATGTGATATTATTTTCAATGAAATATGCTTAAATTACATTCATTAAGACACAAAAAAGTTTCGTGCATGAAAAGTAATATTTTATTTACGAAATAGAAAGAAATATATTTAAGAAATAAAATGCATTCGGCACTTTCCTGCATTCAGTCAATGGTGCGATAACGCACCATTAAATGAAAAATTAATATATTTTTTTGATTTTTTATGACACTTGTTTTATTATTATTGTATTTATAGAACATGCAACTTCAATCCATCATAAAAA
Organism: Maratus speciosus; assembly: GCA_963932465.1. Lineage (NCBI taxonomy): Eukaryota > Metazoa > Arthropoda > Arachnida > Araneae > Salticidae > Maratus > Maratus speciosus. The sequence continues at coordinate 67,241,615 of OZ010789.1, forward strand.
CATATAATTAATATCAAGTGGAATAATTATACATTTTCATCAACTATTTTAAATTAAAAAAACTAGCGCATTTTGAAAATTTCTCAATAGAAAATGTTTACTCCAATTGATTCACTGATATTTTATAGATGTCTTTAGGAACCTTCAAAATAGCAGAAAAATAAAATTGGTGAAAAATATTCGTCACAGTGTTAATAACAAAATACTTATTGAAATGGTGCATTTACGCACCTTTAGCCAAAAATGGGTTACATTCATTTATTTTTATTTTATTTATTTCATACATTACATATTTTTTTTATTTATTTATTTTTAAATACACTCTAATTGTAAAATCCCTTATATAAAATTATTAAGAAATGTGTTTTAGTCAATAAGTATTTACAAAACAAATTATTATTTATTTATAATTTAAAAAAAACAACATTTTTGACCGGCGGTGTAATAAGATTACATTTTGGACTTAAAATTCAGAATAATTACTGTGAATTAGATATTTTGAAAAATAACATTAAGGAGAAAAAAAAACCACTTTAATTAATAAATAGTTTGCGAAAAACATTTCTTTTACACTTTATTTTAATTATATTCTTAAAACCTCTAGCGTTATTTGTCATATAAACTATTTTTTAAACATAAAATGCAAAACCCAAAAAAATGAGTAGCATTATCTTCAAATACGTCTAAAAAATACCAGAAAAAATCTTTTTCAAATGGTCTTACCACATAGTTCATTCAACTGTCTCTTGCAGATATTTCAAGCAAAAATCTCGAGATTTTTTAATGCAAGTTTTAAACTTAATTCCCTTTTCAAAGGATTAAAGTAAATACATTCAAAATTTCTTTACAGTCATTAAGTGCATAGAAACTTTTTTGTAGAATATTTTTTTTTTAAATCTTTTAAATAAATAATTTGAATAGTCAAATTATAAAATAATAGACTTTTATTAAGAAAACAAATGTAAAAAGTTATTTACTTTCCCTATATAAAATCCTAATGAAAGATTTTATTAAACAAATAAAACAAATAAATGTTTTATTGCGAGATTTGTAGAACGCTGGCGGCAATGTAATTTTAGTATGTTGTTACAGTCATCTACAGAATGTTTGTCATACACGAGGGTGAATATAGCATATGTATGGTTAGTTATGTATACAGATTCGCACAAAATAACACGAATATATGAAAGGAATATATTATGTTAATTGGGGATTTATAGAACGCTGACGGTAGTGTAATTTTAGTATCTTGTTATAGACATTTGAAGCCCAGTAGCGTAGTGGTCAGAACGCCTGTCTACTACGCTATAGATCGCGAGTTCTGGTCCCGGCTGGGCAATGTTCACTCAACATTTCATCCCTTCGGAGTCGATAAAATGAGTACCAAGCTCGCCCGGAAATTAAACACCGAGGGTCTCGCGTTAGGTTGACCACATGGCCGGGGCGCATGCTGCATAGCACCTCGGGGCCCAGGGTCAAGTAAACAGAGTTGGGCACTATAGACCCTAATCCTTCATGGATCATAAAGCCACAGGTTTTGTTTTTTGTTCAGTTACAGTCATTTACAGAATGTTTTTCCTACGAGTTGGTGTAGATAGCATGTATAGTTATTTATACAGGATCGCACACAATAATGCAAATACATGAAACGAATGCATATTAATTTCGGTATTTGTAGAATTCTAACCTGAATGTAATTTTAAATGTTGTTACCGTCGCATACAGTTTGCTTTTTCTTGAAGAGTGTATCTATACGTATTATTTTACCAGTTATTTTACTGGTGCATACAATTAACTGCGAATACATGTTACATGCGCGGTTTCTTGAACACTGAAGGCAATGTACATTTACCATGCTGTTACAGACAGGCAACAGATAGCAGACAGACAGAGAGCAGGGTTGGCTGCCAGTCAGAGAGCAAGAATATCTGTCAGACAGACAGGCAGCAGTCATACAGTTGCGAAATTATAGATATATAGCAGGCAGACAGCACGTATACAGCAGATAGATAACAGATAGCAGATAGAAAGGCAACAGATAACATACATAAATGCAAGATATATAGTACAGACAGATATAAAAGAGACAGATATCAGGCAGCCAATAAGCAGACAGGAGGAAGACAGACAGCAGACATGCAGCTGACAGAGTGTAAGTAGACAGCAGAAAGCAAATTGCAGCCATACACATATCAGATAAGTGATACATACAGTAGATGACAGACATAGATACATCAGACAGATAACAGACACACGTACAACAGACAGTGAGCAGACAGAAAGACAATAGATAACAGACAAGAAGGTTAGATATCAGACAAACAAAAGACAGACGCCAGACTGAAAGACAACAGATAAAAGACAAGAAGGTTAGATATCAGACAAACAAAAGACAGACGCCAGACTGAAAGACAGCATACTAACAGAGGACAACATATGTACAGTGAGTAGATATTTGACAGACATACAGCAGACAGATTCAGTATACAGACATTTGATACAGTGTAGACATAAACAGCGCGTCTCAGACAGATAGTCTGCAGAGTTTGGACAGAGAGTATAAGGCAGACAGAGATACAACAGACTGACAATTAGCAGAAAGAGCAGGCAGACAGAATGCAAACAGACATTATACAAACAGCCTGCAGTATGTAGACAGTTGGAAGACAGAAAGACAGACATAATAGATTCTAGGCATATAGACAAACATAGAGCTTATTTTTAGACAGTAGTTATCAGATAGACAACAGGCAGCAGAAGGAAAGCATACACACAGACAAGGGAGGGCTGGCAGGTAATAAAAAAACAGACAGCGGACATAGCATATACCAAACAAACGTACAGACAGTGCGAGAGACAAACCGACCAAAAATAGTTCGGGGTTGATGCACAAAAAGCGCAGGTGGTAGAGCTCCCTAATTGAACTATACTTATTTAAAATGTAAGATTTTTTTGCAGAATTAATACAGAAAGAGGCTGTTAATTTTGAACAGGAATATATAGGATTTGAGTATAATGTAATAAAACATTTGTAAAGTAACATGAACTTTGATACATTTCACTTTCAATTTTATGATTTTTGTTTGCTTTTCACAAGTAAAAATAGCTACACGATTTTTTAAGACGATTTTTTAAATTTCTGAAATTTGGAAAAATGTATGACATCATAACACAGTGAATTTTAGTCAATGAAGAATGCAATTTTTACTTTTGTACTTCTCAGTGAATGGAAATTGCTTCTAAATGTAATTTATAGGACCCTGTAACGGTATAAAATTAAAAAAGTGTACATATTTTTTTTACTTATGCCCGGATTATTTTATCATTATAATCTAAATTCCTAACAATTTTTACATATCTTATAATATATAATAATATAGAACAGAATAATGTATAATAGAATATATAAATAGAACCAAATATATTTAGTCTTATAAAGTTTAAATTATGTTGCGAAATACTTTTAGTAAATTCTAACTTATGTATTCCCCATATATTATAAATCTAAATTAAAGGGAAACGTCTTTTACAAGCTCTGAAATGTAAAGTTTTTCAGAAATTATTTTTTTATGAAATGCGCTTTGTCATAAACATGTAATTCATAAAGATTTCAGTTTTGAATTTTAAATTTAATATTCGTATATACATTTAGTATACGTATATTAAAATTTGAGAATTACTTTTCAGTAATAAAAAATGGCTGTATTATAGTTTAAGGGCGAGAGTACAATAACGTGGGTCAAGCGAGGAACACAATAAGGAATTATGTATGAAAAGAATTAAACGAAATATAGTTTTTTTGGTACAAAAGTAAGTGGAATTCTTTGCTGTTTTAAAAACTATGCGTCATGAAATGATATCGATTCAAAGTTAAATGTAAATTTTCAACGGAAAATTTCGTTATTTAAAGTTAAGCTGAAAAGCGATACATCAATATATACACGTATATGTATTATGGTGATGTGCGAAAAGCGAATTTACTGATATATTTAAATGTTTACAGAATGCTGAAATAATACGAACTTGAATTTAATTCTTTGATTACACTTAATTTTACAATTCACTATAACTAGGGTTTATGTAGTGTTGAATTCACTTGAAATTTTTCAAAAAAAAAAATCAAAATAGGAAATTGCAGTTCTATAGTTTTTTGCACTAAATTCATAAACGTAAAATTTTAAATAAAAATCCCGATCCAAATGTCAATTAAAATGAGTTGATATAAAATATATGACATCACCTCTCAAGCATTATTACTTAACACTGTACTTTATATGATATTTCTAGAACATTTCAATTAATCCTAGTTCATCCTATTACTTTAATTACCACTTCCGTGCCAATGCTTCATGAATGATGAAAAAAAGACTATTTTCAGATTTTTCAACACGACGTATCCTCTTTTCGGATGCTATCAATTCTCATGTTGACATTTTCATGTTCTAAAAACATTGACAATAACAGCGCAAAATGAAAATTATTTTCTTAATCAATGATGCATAAATTCTGCTTTACAGCTCAAAATGTGTGCCTGCGAGCTGATAGCATTAAAAAAATATTTCGCATTCATGTTGATATCAGAAAACGGATTATTACATTGTTAAGTTAATCCGAAACGTTTCCGAAAATGTTGTTGCATAAACAAAACCTTTGTTTCAAAAATACTTCTTTAAACCTAGTAAACCTATTGCTTTCTGAGGTTCTTGACGGTAAATAATGCATTGCTTTTCGCAATCGTATGTAACTCCAAAAAGTTATATTCTATTTTTCTAATATTTTCTTGTTAGATGAAGAAGTATTTTTATTTTTCACACTACAACTCAAGGCCTCTTTATTATACGTGGCCATTGCGTCGTTGTTTTCATTTGCCATAAAAGTTTGAGTAAATTTGGTTGGATGGAAATTCTTCTCGTGTTTATTTAGAAAGTATAAAGGGGGGAAGTGTTTAAAGGCACCATCTTCCACATAGCATGATCTTTGTGGCGAAATTTAGCGCTCGACCGAAATTGTAATGTGTTATTATATATGGCCATTGCATCGTTGTTTTCATTTGTCATAAAACTGTGCGCAAATTTCGTTGTAGGGAAATTCCTTTCGTGTTTCTTTTAAAAAGTGTGAAAGTGGGAAGTGCTTAAAGACACCATCTTCCACAAAGATTATTTTTGTGGGGAACTTTAGACCTCAACTGAAGTGTCACATAGCAGTCACATAAAAAAACGATAAATAAATCGCTAGATTAAAATCGATTAAAAAAAATTAAATATTCCTTTTAAATTATGTATTACAGATTACTTTTTCTGTAATATTAATCGTTGTTTCTAATATTAAATTTCTTCTGAAAAATAGTTAAAAAAATTAAACCATAGCAACTAAATTCCATTTTTTTAAGCCAAACAAACATGTGTTGATACGTAAATTTTACTTAATGAATAGTATTGAATAAGTACAACAAAGTAACACGACATATTTCATTAAATACATTTTCTGGTTTAGAACATAGTTATTTCTGTTGTGGAAAACTAGAGTTAGCTACACATGAAACGCAGTTTTTAATAGGAAAACAAATCAAAAAATATTTGTGCACACCTCACAGCACACTTTTAAAAGTATCAAGAGTAATTAACAAAAGAACTAATATTAAAATGAACTGCGATAGGAGTAACATTATAGACCTATAATACATCACAGAAAAATATTGCGATTACAAAAATATCTGTCCAGACTTTTTTTTATTATAATATTTTTCATCTGGAAAGATTAAAAATAATGAAAAATTTAAAAATTATTACAGAAAGTGTACTGAAACTCTGCTGCTAAATGATAAAATATCTTTTTTATTTCAAATATATCTTCTGAATTTAATTATAAAATTTTGTAACATGTATTTATAATGGATTGCGTTATGTTAATCGCGTTTTCTATGTGTATCATGCTAAAGTTTTTAAAAAATTATTTTTTGAAAACTTTACTTTTTGTTTTAAGTGTGTATTTCCTAAGTAAAACATACAGTGTAATATATTTCATTTCGTACTGCTTGTGCAAATCAGATGTTTATTCTAATTCACAAACCTTTAAGCGTAAAAGCGCGAAGGAAACTTCTAAGGCATTAATTAAAATCCTTTGTAGCAATGTAAAATAAACTTCAGGTACGATTTTTCCAGGCACTTTCTTACATGTAAAATAAATTATCGAAGACTTTCGATGTCGCTTCATTAAAACTTTTGAGTGAATAATTATAGACATTTAAATACCTCTAGAATTTCAGCATATACTTTATCCTCTACAATTATCTGCAGAAAAGAATGAAACCACACCCAGTAGTTAAATACATGGTTTCAAAAGATTTATTTCAAGAGTGTTTCAATTACATTGTAGAAACTTCAGTGTTGACAAAGCACACAAATTTTAATTGTTCCATATATTTGAATAATTAATGTTAAGTAAGCAATATGTTTAATATAAATATTAATTACATTTTTGTAAATAATGTTTTTAATTCTTTATACATATAGTAAAGTATCAGTTTTTAACTAAAAATTGAAAAAAAATTACACGCTATACATGATACATTTCAAGGCATGATCGAATAGCGCAAAATCATAGTTTTAATCTCTGTAAGATTATTTTATACATTAAGTTATTTCTTTTAATTAAAAAGAACAGTTAAGCATTTGCGTTGCATTTTCATAGAAAAAGATTTCGCTTTTTGTTTTTTGTTTGATTTTCGCCTATATACATGTTACATTATTAGAGCTAATTCCGCGATTTCCTTATGGTATTCTAAATTACTACTTTATATTCACTAAATCCTTATTCTTAAATAATATCTATCGTTAATTCTGTTAATTTCCCTTTAATTTAATCTCACGTATCTATATTGCCGAAATATTACGCTTTTAGTATTCTTAAATTCCATTTCCGCGCTTTTTTCTTTCTAGAATGTTCTTTTAACAACCATTTTATTTTCTCTTTCAAATTTTACTTTCCCGCACATTTCTGAGGTTATCCTTTTCCCCTTCAAATTCAAACGCTCGCTCTGTCCGCACTCTTTCCATGGCGTGGTTTTCTTAATTATTCATTGGTTGAGAGCGCGATGTATGTCATATTTGTATTCCTACACTTGACGAACAAAAATACGATGTTCGCTGTGTTTCAGCAGATTTGAGTCGTATTTCTATTTTTATACCACACCCTGGTCACTGTCTATTTATTTTATTATCTACAACTTTGTTTAGCCCTAATTACTACTATGGAGAGATGGCTAATATTCTTGGTGGGAACTGCGCCGCCAAAAGATATTTTAATAAATTGCTGAGCTGATTTTACGTTTTGTCTCAATTATTTCTGGGGAAACTTTCAAGGAAAAATGTATTATGTAACCTTCACTCGTTGACTGCTACAGCTTCCAATCATCATTCAATCTTCGTTATACTAATACAACAGGATCGAATTACCTGTTCTGACAATTTATATTACGCTGTTACGCTATGTCAAAATTCTTTCCAAAAGTTGAATGATGCACTAATAGCAAAACCCATCTTAAAAATTTATGATCCTAAATTACCCCGCCAAATGTTTGTTGATGCCTCACAGGTAGCGGTAGGTGCCGTACTTAAACAACCAGATGATAATGGGTTTTTCCAATTGCTTATTACTCCAGAGGATTGAGAAGCTATGAACGGAACTACTTTATATATTACTAACGGAACTACTTTATATATTTTATATATTCCGGTAAAGTTTTATATTATTTAGCTTGTCCTAGTAGTACACTTTGATATTCTATAAGAAACAGTTTGGGGTACTATTGCTTAAATAAGAAAATACGTGCGGACAACGGACAAAAACATCATTTTCATTGCATTTTGAGGCAACATAACAATGTAAAATAACAATGCCCCCATGGAAACGAATACAGTTTACTAAGAAGATAGTGCTATACTAACATATCACCACAAAAGATTTTTGGGATGTCGTTGCTTTCCTAGCTTTAGCCCTGCAAACATACTCGCATTTCACTTTTCATGAAAAATGGCGGTCACAACCTTGAACTTTGACATTTTTTAAGTGAAGGGAAAATTTTTTCAGGGCTTCAAAATTGCACATTATTCATTAAATGTGATCTACTTCCACATAAAAAAAATATCAAGCAAATCAAAAAATACAACTATCACACTTGTCTGACTTTCAAAATAATGGCTCTTAATGCTTCTTTGTCGAATATGTTTGTTTTATAACACAAAACATTCTCTGTAATATTACGAACATATAAAAAAATTTAAATACAATTATCAGTTAATTTTTCTTAATGAGTACTATTATTATGGTTTTGGTAATCTTAATGCACGCAGAAAACAATTCCAGAGAGAAAAAAAAAAAGGCAATTGAATAGCTTCCATGCGAATGTTCTTTTATTGATTATATTTGTCCTTCTAATATTAAAAGTGAAAAAAATGTACTTTAATATAAGATATAAGAATGACTATATAAGTAAGAATATTTTTCTTTAGATTTTCCGTCATCAGTTAACTTAACATTGTTTAAAAAATAACCAGTATCTTAGTTAGTATTTTCTGCTGTTTTGACTTTTCTTTTCAGTTTAAAAGTCGTATCCTAAACCGTACAAAATTATCACCATATTCACTAATTCCATTCCTTATTCTTAAATAATATCTATCATTAAAATCCCCTTAAATTAATTTATCTTGCCCAATTTACTTAAATATAAAGCTTTAATTATTCTTAAATTATATCATGATTTCCGATCATTTCTGTGAATTTGAATTTTTTTAAGAACCATTTCTTTTTCCATTCCGAGATTATATTTCTGCGCAGGGTAACATTCTACTATAAAATCCGTCCGCTTCGGATTGACAGGACTCTTTGCTTTATCTCTCCCATTGATTATGACGTAGACAGTACGCGTATACCTTATTCTCGTATTGGCCAGAACGCGCACTACGTCATTATTTTGTATTTCTCCGTTTGACAATAAAACGCGATATTTGGACGGATTTTGGTCGAATTTTGACTTGTAAAGCATTACCTGCCTGCGCGTCTGATCTAGGATGTATTCAAATGATTGCTCCAATGATTATCCCAAGGATGTATGCTAATGCTTTCTCAAATATGTGTGGAGTGCTCATTGAATGATGATTTAAAAAAAAATTATGGTACTATAACGCCTTGTCTTGGTTTTCGGAGAAAGAACCACTGGAATTATTTATCGCCTTTCCCAGCCACGATATGACAGCAAAAATCATAATTGGTGTGCTTTCGACTTGACGGCTGGTTGTGCCGATATAATTATTCATCAGTTACTTGGTAAAGTTTATCGCCTATCACTTTCTAGCTACTCATTGCATTCCACTATTCATCATTCAGTTTCTATTCAGTTTATTCTATTACACTATCGCCAATCTCCGCTCCTTCTTCTTTCATCGATTCTAGTAACGCATAAACGGAATTGTCGTTATATTAACGGTATCCTAATAGTAGCAGTAATCCACTTCTTGAGCTATACAATGTGAGCATTAGAACAAAAGTATAACTGAATTATGAAGCTTAAAATATTTAAACATTAAATTAAAAACAATATCCCCCTGTATCATCAAATTGAAACGTAATAAAATTGAATGCGTTATTATATGGCATCATTAAATTTTCATCCGTATTTTCTAAGTGTAAGCGTGCTACTTTATTTTATGCATGACTTTAGAATTTCTTTTGCGAATTTAATAGCCTTTAACATATAACCTACTTTTTTTATTACGAACAAAATGAGAAATAAAATGTAATATAATCCCAATCACTATTTACTTAAATAGTATTAATCATTATAGTTATCCTTTTTCTGAACGCACTGGGAAAAAATTACAAAGAAAAAACTAAATTAACTACTTTCTATACGTGCATGTTCTTTTTAATGAGTACATTAGTCATTGCGAGATAAAAATTTAAAGCCAATAAAAAAATCTGCGTTCTTCTCAGCTAATGACCTATCTGTCTCAAAACGGTTTTTCTCTCAGGTGTTTTTTCTCTCAATTTTGAATGATAGAACCTTAACAACCTAATTCACTTTTTTCAAAAATGAGAAATACTAAACATATCTACGCGTAATTTCCTAAAACTTAACAACTTTATAAAGGTATTCTTTTATTCATTTAAAAAACATTTTGTTTTTTACATTCTAAAGACGTTTGATACTGTGACATCAAACTATGAAAATTAAATGCATTTCTTAAAGAGAATTGAAAGAGAAATTTTATAGAGAATTAAAGGCTTTTTTTATAAAGCAAATATCAACGAAGGAAACATACAATAACCTTTTTTGTTTTGTTTAAATATTTTTTTTTCATTTTTAATTTGCTTCTCCTACTGGAATATAAAATTGATAGGATGCTTTTCAATAGTGAGACATTGATTCCGCTCGAGAAAAAAAAAAGTTTGGAGTTTTAGCAGATTCGGGTCAGATTATTTTTCTGGGGATTGGAGAGAGATACTTTAACGCAATAAATATTAAAAGTAACTATCCAAATCACAAAAGTTTCCGGTTTAATGAAATTTATTGACAATGTCATTTACCGAAACAAAAGGAATGTAAGTTTATTTAAGTACTGTTCTTTTGATAATAGAGTAAGCAAGGTATTTGAAGACGTTTGGAAAAAGTCCTACTACAATATGATAAAACAGAAATAACAATTTTCTGGTATGGTAAATACGGGATGGATGCCACATCGGGGTAATCGAATCACTGTATTTCAGCTATTGGGCATCTGAAGGGTTAGTTAATTTCTTCTTCTATCAAGCGTTAAAATAAAGTGTAATAGACGAATTTACAGATTTTTTTTTTCTTCAAACAAATATTATGTTCATCAAAGAATGTAAGTTTGACTTTGATTGTATGCTCTCATAATATAGATGAAATATAATGTATTTATTATAGATATGAAATATTTCGTGAAAGTTTGATGAAATAAAGTATCGAATAAAGCGTCTGATTATAGGTCGCAGCTATATTTCTTCCTGTTTCCGGAGCTACTGGCTGTATCATCGTTTCCGATCGAGTGGGGTGTCTAACCCTGACTTCAAGGATAGATGGCCAAAATCATTTATTAATATTTTTGATAAAAATCCCATTTTGTCTGGTACTTATATTAGGAAAATATTTTTTAAGGAAGTTCTACATACAATTTAGTGTAGCTAGGATAATTGCGCATACAAAAATCATTACTAAAAAAAAAATAAAAAAAAAAAAAATAGGGTAAGTGCAGGAGCGTAAAGAAGTGGCAACTATCCCTGATTCCTTATGTTTTGTCGCGACAGTTTCGGTCGAAAAAGAAGCCCTAGGTTAAGATTAAAATTAAAAAAAAAAAAACATTTGTAGAAATAAAGGAAGCACAAGCAGTTTAAATATAATTAAGAAGCCTGATTTATTATTAAATGCGGAAGAAAAAATGAAATCGTAATGATAAATGCTTAGTCTGATATCATCATTATAATATGCATGTAGTCTCTCTGTTCTAAAAAAAAGTAACTACCGCTGTCACCGCCGCCGCCGCCGTCGCCGGTTTTGAATTTTTTGTGATCGGAGGTCTTTCTTCGTCAATATTAAGAAAATTAATGCATACAAAAATATGAAAATTGGCAGTATTATACAGAAATGTTTGATAAATACGCTGATGCCGACAGTTTTCAAATCGAAAAATTATTTTAAGAGATATTTAATGCTGAAGTTGGACAAAATCGTTCCACTAAAAAAGTTTTATAGGAGCAAAAACTATACATAGGAATTTAATAATTTTTAGATCATTTTATACGTTATAATTTCCCGGTGTGCAGAATTCATTTATTTTTTTTAATTTTACTCATTTTTCGAGGTTTCATTTCTATTTTAAATTCAAATTTTCAGCATTTCATAAGATATTTTTTACTTATTTTAGAAATTACTAATTTAACCTGTTGACAACTGTATAAACAACGGAAACAATAATGTTTGCTTCAAATTGAAAATTTATATACACGTGACTATTATAAACAGAAAAGATTATTTAAAATTAAAATTAAATAATTATGTATAAGAAGTAGGAACTTATTGAAAATTACGTCATAAAAAGTATACACGTGAATTTTAAAAGAGAAAGGATATTGTAAAATAATAAATTCATTAACACGCGTTAGAAGTCTTAAATAGGAGAAATTATGTCACATTACAGTTATTACATAAAATGAACACAAAATATTGCAAAACAGTTTAAATTTAGAAATTGCGCTAGACATTTATTTGATATTGTGAGAGGATCTTTTCAACTATTTTTGTTAGGAAAGCGCAAATAATATTTCATTTCTAACAAAAGTATTTTCACGTGAATATTTAAAAGAGAAAGAATAGCTTGGTCAAAATTACGTCAGATTGAAAACGATTAATTTAAAATATCTCATTTAAAAGAAATTTCTTCTAGCTTTGTTAAAAAAATACCAGGAGACAAAGACGGTTTACTTAATTCCTTTTATATTAGCTTATTTTGAAATGTTGTTACACGTGTCTACGTCATCAAGTTATTTTTATTTCGACGTTTTATTTGTATTTTTATTAATGTTGTACTAATTTATTTGTTTAATTTGTTTAAACGATTAATTTGAAATATCTCATTTAAAAGAAATTTCTTCTAGCTTTGTTAAAAAAATACCAGGAGACAAAGACGGTTTACTTAATTCCTTTTATATTAGCTTATTTTGAAATGTTGTTACACGTGTCTACGTCATCAAGTTATTTTTATTTCGACGTTTTATTTGTATTTTTATTAATGTTGTACTAATTTATTTGTTCTTTCGTTATTTAAAATAAAAATTATGTCAATTCGCATAATTTGGCGAGTGGTTTGGCGATTTATATAATTTGGCGAAATTGGTCGACGGGATAATCAAGTAGTACCACAGCGGATTTGGCGTTATAATTCCCCAATCAAAGAGAAATGAATAGAAACCCGTTTATAGGGAGATCGCCACTGTTTTTTACATTATAATTCAATCTTTCGAAATCTTTTTAAAGCCGATCAAATTAGCGTGCATTTAGAGTCTGCGGTGTCTGGACGGTGGTTGTCGAGCGAAACTCGTAGGGGGCCGAGCCCCCTAGTAACAACAATAATTATTACGACAATTCATTAACTATTAAAAATGTATTTCTAATTAATAAAACACCAGTCCCGAGCGGGTTAAAAAGTAAAGTAACGATCAGACTTATAAAATTACAAATTTTATATTTCATATTTTATTAACCTACTTAAATTTAGTAAATAATTACTGCAATTTATATCTTTTTTAACACTTTCTATAATCATTGAAAGGTGTTTAGGGCTTTGGTTGGTCTGTTCGTCTCTCTCTTTGTCATCTTACTTGTGTAAAAATACTTGGATTGCTACGTAATTGATATATGTTATTGAGTTTTACTATCTATGTTTCTATCAAAAATAAAGTGCATAGCATTTACAGTTCGCTTAGTGGGACAATAAAAATAATTCCGGTACATTATGATGCATGAGGGAAAATCCTTTCAAAGTTTTTTAATGATTTTACGCTATATTAATATATTGAACTTTTTTGCATATCAAACAGGTGCGATACTCTGTGTGTGCATTTTCATTTATGGGAAACTTTACTATAATTTGCATATTACACGGTATATATAAATTATGTAGACCAAAAGCTATACAGGGCTATACAAAATAATTCGAGAACATTTCAGTTTATTTACTGAAATTGCCGAATCACAATTTTCAACTACGTTATAAATTTCATAAATGAGCTATATTTAGCATACGAACAATAAGTAGTATATATAAAGGAGATTGGGGGAATATTGACCCATTTTTTTACAAAATGATTTTTAATTATTCTACCTAGAATACATTTTCGTGTATCATTTTATTCGTTATAAAATCAGTTATCAAAATAAAATCGCCGCATAAGTATAATACATAATAAACATGAATTTTTTTTTTTTTAATCATCAGAAAATAATGGGTCAAGGCTCTCCACAGGTGGGAGGCCTGACCCACTTTATTTTATATTGAAATATTTGTTAAGGGAAATAACATCTGTTAAAAGTAGCCAGAATAACATTATGCTACATGGTTTTCCTATTATTAAAGATATTAAGGAAAATATTATGCGCAAAAAACCTGCTTAGACGGAATTCAAGAAGTAGGAGAAAAATTCCGCATTAAACACCTACTTTATGTGACACTTGAAATGGAAAGACTAGTTGCCACATAGTTAGGATTCATCTCACTTTGTTTATACCTCCCTAAAGTGTTTTAAGGTACCTTCCTACCTTCGGAAGGAATTTTTTTCTAGTACTTGAAAAAATGCCTACTTATGTGCATAATATTATAGAATATAGCTAAAAATCATGAATACCATGAAAAAATATTTTTAAATATTCTGATTTTTAAGCTCAAAACATACATACAAATTACTATAAAATGACACTTTTGCAAAACAGCAAACTCACATTTAAATAAAGATATTTTTATTGACGAAATTTTATTATGATTAATGAAAATTTTTCAGGTACTGAAACATTTTCATAACTATAACTTTGTTATTAAAAAATGTATAGAAGATAGCGTTTTTACACACAGAGAAATCAAAAATATATATGACAATCCATAACTGGTGTCAAAATATGAAAAAATAATGAACTATAATCACAGTAGAGGAACATTATCTAAATAAACTCCTTTAGACTATTTTTGCAAATTTTCATAATGTTACAAATGTAATTTTTCGAGATATGATATTTTGCGATAAAGCAAAATATTAAAGATCTCATTTTGAGAAAAAGCAGGAAATATAATTAAAATCAAGATGTCACCTATTAACTGAAAAACTTAATTTTAAAAAGCTCTTATTTATACAGTTCACCATCTTTGTTATTTACAGCAGTAATTTTTTTTTCTTGATAGCTTTTAAATTTTTTCTACGTTTATGTGACACAGTGATCGTATGACGCTTCGAATCATCAATTTAAGCGTTATGCATCTGTTGATAACTTGTTAAGATGAAAGAGCATCTATTTTTAACTTTCAGATCAATTAATACTTTTAATCATCCTTGATAACGTTCATTGAATTACATCACTGCATCATAGGTCCCCAATTTCACAGTTTTCAAAGAAACGAAAACACTTCTTGGCATTCTTTGCCATATTACACCGTGAAAATACTCAGGGCATTTTGAGTTTTTCCATGTAGGCATTTATTTAACAATTCTCTGGAACGGAGCTCCAAATAAACGGGCTTTATTATATTCAGAATATCATTAGGTAAACCTGGATATTTTTATTTTACACATGTTTTAACTTCCAATTCAGCTCGCTGATAATAACACCAACTGGCATTGCCGTTGCATTAATTTCTTGGAACTGACGCACCATGATACAAGGCACCTACCACATTTTGCTGCATTCTATGTAAATTACCAAAGTTGGCATGAACTGCAAATCTATAGTAGCTTTGTAGCGTGTATATAAACACATCTGATAATTTACCTTTTCCCGAGAGACCTTTAGGATTAGTTTTCCGTTTTCTCAAACGTGAACATACATGTTTATGGATATGTCCAATACACTCCAATTTTGTGACACTATTATCGCCATAAGTATTTTGCACACATATAAAACCTTTTGAGTCTCCACCACCACAATATTTCATGTACTTCAATTTTTGCTGATCTACAGACCTCTGAACAAGATGAAACCATAGTTTCCTTCTTCTTTGCTGAACCTTCAAAATTACAATGATACACATGATCTGCTTTCAGTGACTCAACAACTTCGCGTTAGTTGGCAATTTTTGTAACACTTTACATGTACGACAATATAACGACATGACTTCCAAAGCTAATACTTTCCCAGCATCTACTGAAATAGCAGCAACGCAGCCATTTAAAGATGTATATCCTCTGCGCTGTCATGTTCCACTCACAGAAACACTACATTCATCAACTTTTCTTTTCGAAATACCCTCCCCCCCTCTCTCTTTTTGCCCTAGAATATTTATCTACAACTGCTATAACTTTAAAAATTTAAGCTCCAAGTTTTTCATATGCAGTTTTCGCAAGTTTCGGCAAATTCATTGTACTGCAAAGTTTATAAGAGGAGGAAAATCCTTTATCAATTTGCTTTATTCCATATAGAGAAGATGGGGGCACATGTGAACACGAGTCACATGTGAACATTGCAATTTTTCGATAGTTAATATACAGGGTTCGTACGGGTACCGTTATTTTCAAGGTCAAATATCAGTATTTTTTTTTTATATATAAAAATAAATCTAGTTTAAACGGACGAAATTTCGCCTTCTTCAAGGAGAGATATTCCATAAGAAAATACTGGTGCCGAAGAATTTCTTAGTCTGAAAATTCAAGGACCCGTACGAACCCTGATATAAGTTTTTTTATTTTAATAAAAATTCCAAAAGATGATAGCACCTGTAGACATATGGTAAAAATTTTTTGAAGCTCTATGACATTTTGTTTGTCCTCTGTAGCCAAAACACTGTTTTTAGATCTCAAAAGTAAAATCTTTGTTCCAAGTTAATAAGCGAATAACTTTATTTATTTATTCATTTATTTGAGTTTGGGTGTTTTATGAATACTAATTACTATACTATGAATACTAATAAACATTTTTGATACAGTTCTTTTTCTTCAAAAATTGAGAAATGTTAATGATTTTTCGATTTAACAAAAGCAGCAATGAGGTGTACTTGTGAACAGACTAGTTGGGGGCAGATATGAACATTTCATAAGTGCCCCAATAATCATTCTGTGATTTTGTTTCTTTCAGTTAACTTAATGGAAAATAATGTAAGATTCATTACCTACAATTTTCCTGAAATAGAAGATATTTCCCTCACGCAAAGTTTATTTTGTATTGAAACTTTCACAAACACATCTTTCAGCAGTTACATAAAGAGCAACAAGCTCGTTTACGTTCAATTGTACTTTAAATAAATTTAATGTTTTCTAAAATGCAATAAGTGTTATATATTATTTTACTAAACTATTTACAACAATATTTTTTATGCATTGTTAATACAAAAGTATTACTTTGCAATTTTTTCTGTTACATTTGTTCTAACCTTGCAATCATCACTTACTTCCGTCTCTAAAACAGAAAATGTATATGATGCTTTGAATGGAGCTATTCATTCAAAATACAATATCCATAAATACCAGTAACATTTTGAGAAAGTAAAAATTTTAAACTGGTAACTACCGTAAGATCCCGATTGTATCCCCCCCCCCTCTCTCAAAAGCAAAATAAGTTGGGGGGGGGGTTATAGTCGAGATATTTTTTAATCATTAAAAAAACCTTCTTTATCTATAATTTACAAGTAAATAAGGCAAATGCAGGAGTGAGAATCTTTCGTATTTTGACAGATTTCCGATAAATAGTATGTAAATGCCCCCTCCCTAAAATTTCCCCCAAACAAAAACCCTTCAGCAAAATTTAAAAGTTTTAATTTTTTTTTAATTGCTTCTTTATTTTATTGCAAGAATATTTAATGAATCATCTAAGCCTCTCCTCTCTAAATCTACTTATTTTCATTTTATAATCTTTTGCTTAAACATATCACCCAGAAACTAGAGAAATATATATATATATATATATATTTTCTGCATGGTGAATTTAAAAGGTAATATAACTAATGATTACGATGAGAAATGAATAACAAAATAAAAAGCATGTTAAAGGATATTATTTCCTTGTGTTCACATGTGCCCCACGTATGTTCACAACCACTCCGCTGATGGGGCACATGTGAACAATTTTTTGAACTTACAAAACTATTAAAAAATGTAAGAAAAACTATACAGGTGATTTTTAAAAAAATACCACGTATAAAAGAAAATTCTGTTTACTATATTAAGTAGTTTTTTGTTTATAGAAATTGATCCAGTTATGAGAAAAGCTATATTTATGCGAACTGTTCACATGTGCCACCCTCGCCCCTACTAATTTTTGTTTACTTCAGGTTCATAAATAATTTTGTTAGATGCAGCAAGAAGTTACAGTTTGTACACTTTATCACAAAATGAGAACACAGTCCATAGCTGTAATTTTTCATTTAAATGCAATCATAAATTAAAACATTCTGGACAGGAAGACATAGAAAAAATATTAAACAGAATCTCTAAATAAATAATCCTGTAGGGAGGATTGACCAGATGGTCAATACTTCCTTAATTAAGTGCTTTTTGAAACTCTTTTTATCATACACTATAAATAATGCAGAGCTAATGGTTATATTTTTAAATAAAGTATATGTTTTCTCTAAAACTACAGTAAAATAGGGTGATAGAAATGAAAATGATTATAATTAACTAAAGAAAGATATGAAAATTTGCTAGATAAGTAAGTTAAGATTTAATGAAATACAAATTAAAAACTTGATAGGAACTTTTATTTAGTTTAAATAGTACCCATATTAGGTAAATAGAAAGAATGGAACAGCAGCCATAAGAAATGTCACGCGTCTATTCCTTTGCAAAAGAACATAGCATAGATTAAGGTTTCTGCCAACCTTTAAAATGCAATTTTGGGTCAAATATCTGATTGTCTATGTTTGGCTTAGCATTAAAACCTGACATTCTAGCTTTCTAAATCAGTTTGAATTTTGTGTCTATCTTGCTTAGAAATAATTTAGAAACATTTCAATATTAGTCAGTCGCAAGTTTTTGGATTCAGAATTGGAGTATGTTCATAGCAAAACATGCATACTTCATTATCTTCTTCATCTTCTGAAACATTCTTCAAACGTTTTTATTTCTGTTGATTCATAATTTCTGTTTTCTTTTTAAGAATATTCCTTTTCCGTTTTACAGGCTGTTTTGCTTCTTTCTCCTTAATATCTGTTTCCTTCTAGAATTTATAAGGCGAAGAATTCAAAATAACAGTATTTTACCTTATTTTGTTAGCTCCTTTCTCCATTCGAAAGCCTTACTGCGGAAAGAAATTTAGGCGAAATTGGAAATGCTGGGCTACACCCATCTAAAGATTTGATGGGTTAAGTTTACTAATGTATTCTGTAGAAGAAACGTTTTAAATCACTGATGACGTGTATTATTTTAATGCCAACTGTATGAATGTGGAAACAATTTGAATCAGCTCGACGTGGAAAAGGCTGGATGTGGTCAACTGATGGAATTGTGATACCAAGCCTTTTGGATGAAGAAGGTTGAGATTTTTTATCCTGTGATCTTTAAGAAATATTTATTGCTTCAGAAATGCCAACCTATGGCTGCATAGATTTTGCTATGCTATCACTGACATTCAAGGGTGTTTCTATCGTTTTCGAAAGAACAAAAGATATTGTTGTTTTATTGAAAATCCTTGTTTTCCCAAATCCTTTGATTACAGTATTTGCTACTCTCAAAAATGCAGCTTTAAATAATTTTCCAATTTGGAAAATTGTTAGAGATCTCCAAGGATTTTAAACTAACAATTGTGTGAATAAAAATGATTACTAGAATCGGGTAGATCTCTTCCATGACGTTTTACATAAAAAATAAAAAAATAAAGAAGACTTCTTCAGAATGATGGAACTCGCTTAAAACATGATACTTAATCTTCAAATAATGCTAAGTCTTTTAATTAATCAATTGTTATTTTACGCCCTCTAAAAAAGAACTTTCCAACGATACTGTTTTTACGAAAGCAGGATTCTTTTTTATCTATGATGTCAAAGAAGAAATTGCCCCGTATATTGAAAACTGGTGGTTTCAGATAGATTGTTTCTATGTATATTTTTATTTTTATTTTTTTTAAATACTTGTACTAAGAAATTTCTAAAAAGTAACTTCCTCATCAAAAGGCAAAATCTTGTATATATATATATATATATATATATATATATATATATATATATATTGTGTTTGATGTCACGAGCGGTATTGCCGTGTATCTATTGAAGGGTCAAATTTCGGAGGGTTAGTATATACACTATATTGCCAAAGGTGACCGGCCACTTGCGAATTTAGACTTTTTTTTAATATCTAGATAAATACATGAGAAATTAACCTGAAACTCCAGGCGTGTAAGCAGTATAGTATAGGTCATATATTTCCGTGAAGATTTTTTTCCCGAAACCCCATAGGGGACCGTTAACAAATTCAAAAAGAACGAATATCTTTTGGACAACCCTGTAAAAACTAATGTAGTAAAAGCGCTCAGCCTGTAGATTATGATTAAGTGCTTTATTGTAATACATTGTGTTTATTTTTATGAGAATAGCATCTATATTCGTAGAGAAGTTAAAGTTTTTATAAAAAAGAGTCCCAAATTTTGCTTATAATAAAGTTTTTTTGCTTATAATTTGTAGAGTACATTATATAAAAAAAGTTCTTTTCAGAAAATATGACAAATAACATTGTACACAATACCCTGCAATCAGAATGAAAAAATAATAAAAATTGTATGAAAATCAGCAGTTAAACTAAATAATGATTCACTGCGCATGCCCGAATGTAAACAAAATATAATTTCACAATGTGTTAGCTAAATGTATAGAGCAACTTTTGTAAAAGTCTCAAAAACATATCTTGAAAATTCTAAAAATTATGGTTGATAGAATAAGCTCAAAATCCGCTGTTTCCAAAATGAAGCAAAAAGATGAGGGGTTGTATCCATATATCCATTGACTAGTGTCATTATAGTATACATAATATTGCACGTACTACTGTAGTTTGATACAGCCCGTCATCATTATGCTTCCTTTTTGGAATATGTCAATCATTTTTCAATTTTACAAGAATACTATCAAAATCTAAAATGAAACATATAGAAAATTAAGAATTTCATTATATAATAATTTCATTACAAAAATATCATTTAAAAATATATTCGCATAATTTCATAAAAGTAAACACTTTTAAAAACTGTTCTTAGCTCATTCCGAAAACAATTCATTTACTCTTAGACTTCAGAAAAATAATTTCTCACTATGGCTTTATATGTTGATGCATTTAAATATTTAAATTGTCACGTCTAAAGAAAAAAGAGAAGAATATGACTGTGACCGTAAACTATGACGATAAAATGCATATTTCAAAGATTAAATTTTGAATGTAGATTTTAGTGAAGGAAATATAGAAAAAAATTTTCGCCTAAATTTCTAAAATTATTTTTGCTATAAGTGATAGAACATAAATAAAAATAAAAATACTTTTATTTACACTGCTCAGAAAAATTAGGCTAACAAGAAAAAAGTGAAGAGAACAGTCCGAGACAGTCCGAAATTTGTAAGGGAGCTTTTATTCTTTGAAAACATGGAATGAAGATGAAAAGATTGTTTAGGAGCAACAATTTGCTTACATCGAAACGGCACCGAAAACTGGCGATATGAAGCAATTAAAATAATACAACTTTGTAAAAAAATCACCATAAAATAAAAACAAACATAGGACGCGTTTCGAGCTAAAAATATAACAGCTCGTCATCAGCTACAGTAAACACGTGTTCGTAAACGGACTAGTTTTAAAATAAACCGTTTACGGACACGTGTTTACTGTAGCTGATGACGAGGTGTTATATTTTTAGCTCGAAACGCGTCCTATGTTTTGTTTTTATTTTATGGTGTTTTTTTACAAAGTTTTATAATTTTAATTTAGTTACATGTAAATGATAAAAAGGTATTGTTTAGAAATGATGAAAGATTTTTAATATGGCGTGTGGTCTCCTCGAACAGTTAAGACTGCTGCACACGTGTTTTCCATGAATGCGATGAGGTTATCGATAAGGCTTTGGGGAATATTGTTTCAGTTGCTCAAAATTTGCAATCTCCAAATCCCGAGGAGTAACAGGAGGCCTTTTCGTCTCTCAGCAATGCGTCGTCTGAGGATATTCCAAACAGGCTCCGTCAGATTCAGGTCAGGAGAACATGCTGGACATCCCATACGCTGTATCATTTCAGCTTCAAGCATGTTTTCCACACGACGAGCTGTGTAAGTTCTGGCATTACCATGCATGGAAAACAAAAAAATCACTAATTACTGATACATAAAATACGACATGAGATCTCAGTATCTCGTCTGTATAACTTCGGACCATGGAATTGCCATTACGCATGATATGCAGACCCGTGTGTCTACCTATGCTGATTCCAGCCCATAGCATCAACCCATATCGTCTATAAACAGAATTTGACTCCAACAACGTTAACTCCAAACTCGACGTTCGGATGCCCACCTCCTTTGGGCTGTTCAATTGCTTGAGATCACTGGAATACGGACCATTGACTTAAGTGTATAGAGAGCACCCTGATATGTATAGTTAAATGTAAATTTAAAATTTCAAAGTATTTCCCTTTCATCTGCAGTACCGTTTACATCTTCATAAAAAATTTACAATTTCGGTATTTTTTTTATATTAAAAGAATAATACGCTTTATATTAAATGAAAACTAAGATTTAATCGAAAGATATTACGTATTACATTAATATTAATTTCAATACGTAATCTAACAAAACAAAAATATCATTGCATAAAGTAAATTTGGTTAAAAATATAACTCTAAAAGATTTATTTACTATTAAAGAGATAATTTTTTGTCTAAGCACTTATTTAAAATGGTTTAATTCTTCTAGACAGTACAATTACGTAATATTTATGAAAGCGGCTATTTTTATAGAGGATTTAAAACTGGTATTAGTTTTTATTTCCACTTAAAATAATCTATACAATTTGTTGTTCGGTGAATATTAAAAAAAGAGTCTTCATTGAAAAAATATGAAAGAAAAAGTGTTCAGTCACTGTAACTTAATTATTATTGTTTACTTTGCTTTTATCAAAACTGTACTAATTAATAAATTTAATGTCACCTGAGCAAATAAAATAAAATTGGATAAAGTTTCATAATGGAAACTTTATGTAAATGTGCTTCACTAATTTTGAAGGATGCATGAACAAAACATTAAATATTCCTCTTCTCTTTTATTTGTTTTTAATAAGTTTTCTTAAGTATAAAATGAAATGAAATATCATTTACTGTTTATACATAAAATATATGCATGAGTATATATTACATTAATTGTTCTGAAATAACTATACCTCGCCAAGTTTATGTATTATTAATATTGTTATTGTTCCTTCTATCATTATTAATTACTATATCATTGATTAAATTGATATCCTTTTGCAACAAACTTTTCAGAGAAATACATTTTTTAGTAATATATATATATATATATATGTGTGTGTGTGTATGTATATATATATATATATATATATATATATATGTGTGTGTGTGTGTGTGTGTGTGTGTGTGTGTGTGTATGTATATATATGTATATTTAACTCACTCAAGTATATAACAGAATCATAAATAACTACTAATTTAATACTTTATAAATTTATTTTATGTAAAAAAAAAGATATAATTATAAAATTATATCATGTAGATCTGAAAGTTGGGAATTAAATACATAGAATTATTATTACTCGAAGACATGCTAAAGAGTTTGTACATTTTTTGTCTTGCTAAGTACTCAACTTTGACCATTTAAACAAATACACAGTGGTATATGCATAATTGTACCAATTCTAATGGGTAAACGGATTGCTTACTGCTCACACAAAATGTATTTCTAAAGTGCAGAGAGGGTGTTTTATTGCATCATATTTTCCATATGCCATCAAAGAGTTCAGTTGCGCCAACTCACATCTGCATTGTGCTTTTTCCTGTTTGTATGTTCTTGCGCACACAACGATAAAAGGAAATGCACGGCCACGTAGTCCAGGGGAAATGTACATTATACCTTGCAAAAGGTCGGGTAGAAGAGTTTTTTTTTCTGAATTGTTTATAATGATGCCAACATGGAAAAACCGAGTTTTCTAACAAAATTTCTCGAGCCTAAATTTTCAGTGGCCAAAAAAAAGAAAAAAAAAAAAAAAAAAAAAAAAAAAATTGGGACTTTTTTTTTTTTCTAAATATCTCGAGACCCGTTGCCGTAGCATATTATGTGCCAATTACAATATTAAAGAGCATAAAATTCTCTACAACGTTCATGCTTACAACTTTTTTATACACTCAATAGCAAGCGCAGTACGCCATTTCAAAAATAAGGCATTTTTTTCAATTTCTTCAAAACCGTGAAAAACGTAGTTTTGCCCCGATTATTTAAACGTTCCCCGCGGATTTAATTGTGTACGTAGACTTCTGAAAATTGGTAGCAGTAAATTATCTATAATTTGCACACTCACGTCTTTATTTTCATCTCAACAGACATTTTATATTCTATAAATTTATATAATTTTAAAAGTAGGGAAAAATGTAGATGAATGAGACATTTTTCATATTTAGACAGTAACTTTAAGTGTATACAATGTTAACTTCAAAGCACTGTTTAAAAGAATATTTCAATATTTAGTAACGTATTAGCACGATAGTTTCAATTAAGAAAGAATTATTGTTCAATTTTAATAATTTTAATAATTTTATAATGTTATTAACTTTTATACTGCATACGTATTTTCCCAGGTATCAATGGGATAGGTATGAAATTTTGCGAAAAACATATTTTATTCCACATTACAATGGTATATTTTATTTACCAATTATTGATAACATATGTTTTAATGTTTTACTCTTTTAAAGATAGCAAACATTGGATTTGTAGTTCCATATAAAAAAAGGGACGCGAAAAAGAAATATCTTTTATATAAGAAATACTTTTACCTTATATAATAGGTACAATAAAAATGACAACAGATTATTTCACTAACTAATGTTATGCATTTATCTCTTGTAAAATTTAAACATTCTTTCAATAAAATATTTCAGATCACTAGTTTCATAAAAATATTTAAATGATTAGTTTTAAATAATATTGACAATTTTGTTTCTCTACTTATAACAATAAATATAACAAGAGATTATATCATTTTAGCGTGCAAAAATATATAAACCTTTAACATTATCTATTAATTGCTTTAAAGATCAAACAGAAAACCTTACTTTGGTTGTTGAAAAATGTGCTTTGTGGAAAATTCTAATTTCTGCATTATGTACTGTTTGGAAACTATATCTGTTTAATGATCTCAGTAAAACCATTTATCAAATGAAATACCAATTTATTTATGATTGAAGGCCATATAAACATTTTTGTTTTCGCATTGATACCTGACTCATTCAACTCCACTTTCCCTACACAATAAAGTAAGGTACGCAATAGGACTGCATAAGCTAAATGAAAAAATGTATTTTAATAATAATAATTTCTACAGGCTATTTATTTAACAATATTTTTATCTCTTTGATGGAACTAGTGTAGGATTATTAGCATCCCGTTACAAAGGAATATCCTTATCCTGAATAAAACAGATATCTGGATCATCTAGAGGTATAAAGCCTTATACTTCCCATTTATCAGCATTTTCCTGCACTTTATTCCACTTTCTTCGCGGACTAATGTAGTCTCAAGCGAAAACATTTGCACGCTAATGTTAAACCTATGGGAACATACTTTTCAGAATTCTTGCTTGAATTTCAATATTTAATTTTTTTCATATGATACCTGAGGTCGATATCTAACGTTGTGTGTTTTTAATTTTTCGAATTTGGTTGCATTTTTTTTAATGAAAATACTTTAAATTTCAGAACGGGTTCCAAACAGTTTTCCAAAAATGAATGTGTCCGAATGTATTTTATTGGTAACATTTGGAATTTTAGCTTCAATATTATTCTAATAGCATTTTAGAGCCTAAATTGGGTGTGCTGCCTAAAAGCAACACCCGGCATTTAAGGGTTAAATAAAACAAAGGGCTGGTGTTTCTTATCAGAATTATCACGTATATATACATATATATATATGTGTGTGTGTGTGTGTGTGTGCGCGTGTAGATATATATAGGAGCAATCTTATTATTAGTTGCCATCCTACAGCGGCACTGCAAGTCGTATTCGACTCCCGGCTGGACAACGATCACTAGCTTTAACCCCTTTGGTGCAGATAAAATGAGTAACAAGCTCGCCTGGTAACTAAATACAGAGGGTCCGCGTTAGACTGACCATCTGGCCGACATATGCTGTACAGCATCTCGGGGACCAGATTCAAGAAAACAGGAATGGGTACTGTAAGTTCTGATCCTTCATGGGTTGTACAGTCACATGTTTAGTGTTATCATTAGTTGATTCAGGAAGCCAGAATGTCGGAAAGTATATAATTAACCCTTTATCTACTGACGGTACTTATAATTAAAACTAAAATAACTTGTTATAAAATTCATTTTAAACATCGATTAATAGTAATGGAGTTTAGAATGAGTTACAGATGCATCACTGTACCTTGTTCTAAAAGCATTATTGTTTACACAAAACAAAAATATTTTTAAAAGAATGATTTCTTTTGTCTTTGCATCTTTTTAGCTCTCTTTGTTGGGGGGATGATAATTTTTCAATTAGGAAACTTTTCTATATTTCTATTGTATGAACATTATCTTAATTTCCAATCTTAATATCATTTTAAGAATTTTTAAAATATTAAAAATTTTAAATCAAAATTTTAAAGTGCTTTATGCGTTTTAATTTTTGAGATATTTCTTCTACTTTGCATTTTATTCACTTAAAACTCTATTTCAAACAAATCTGTCTATCGATTTTTTAATCCCTTGAATAGTTCACCTTTTAGAGATTTTTTTTTTCTGAATTCTGTAACGAGTTTTTTGCCTTCTAATAAGTCCAAAATCACATTTAATTATATTAATGAAGTCAAATTTCAAAATTCTTTAACAGTTTCTTTCGAAACAATATCAGGATTGTTCCATATAAATTTCATGATTTTTTATCAAAAATTAAGACGCATGGAACATTTTAAAAAATCTAAAAACGTTGAATGATCAGTTTTGAGAAAAACAGATTTAAAGTATATTAAATGGCCAAAAAAGGGTATGTGTACAAAATTCCAACACTTGTAACTTTACAAAAAATAATCATATCTGCATGCGGTTTTTTTTTCGCAAATGATTCCGAACAAAGTGGAAAATAATTACATGCAGAACACTAATTTTCGATCTTTGTGGCAATTTTTGCTCAAATGAAGGTCCACGATTCCCTTAAGCAGTTATACTAGTGATCGAAACATAACGCTATTTGATGTTCAAGAACAATGAAGCATCCGGTTTCGTTTTGTGAAGAAAATAATTTAGTACCTAAAATCGCCAGAAGTGTATATTTTTTGTCTAAAAGGTAATAGTTTTCATAAATTAATAAGTAATTGCAAAATAAAACTGCAACAACAAAATTTTCTGGCAACAAAATAAATGGCAATGTTTATTGTAATTACAAATGTCCTTCAACACAAATACCATTCTTTTATAACGATACACTGTAAAAAAAAACGGACTAAAAAACGGAGATTCTACTGGCAAAGGAGACACCAGTACTATTTCCGTATTTTAACGGAAATCCCCCCCCCCCCCCATCAATTCCAGGAAAACGGAAAAAATTCCGTAAATATACGAAATTTATGGAATTTATGGGGGGGGGGGCATTTCCGCTAAAATACGGTAATATTACTGGCATCTCGATTGCCAGTAGAATCTCCGTATTTTAGTCCATTTTGTTTTACAGGGTACCTATAGCAATACAAGTGGTAAACGATATTTTGCACCCAGCTGCCTAAAATCTGAATTCAGTTATTATATCGGATCTGTACTCGTAAACTACTCTTATCTACTTCACTGTCTTAACATATTTTAATTCCAATGGTGTCGACCAGGTATTAATCGTACGTGGCCGTATAGTTTAAATAGCAAATAAACAAAACTTCCAAATAGGCTTGTGTTTCATTGCGATGTTGAAGCATAGAAGCTGTTGCATTTTGCATGTTTTAATTAAATAAAGCTGTTATCTTATGTTCATACTCCTGAATTCGATGCAGGCTTCGTATTAAATAAGTAAAGAATTCCCATCGAAAGTTCGCTACAGCGATTATTTCATGGTGATGTATTTAATAGTAGAAATCTCGCATCGGTAGTTGACGTTAGCAGCAAAAAATTCATTTTTCTTTCACAACAGCACCAATGTTTTCCCTGGTGATGAATTTCCATGCAATTTTTTATTTTTAATTGAAACCGCATCCTCTGCTTTGAACGCACAACAAACGGTGTTATATTTAACTTAACAAATTATCATTTAGTGTACTTCGAGCAACTCATGTTTTGTAATTGCCTCAGTGAGTGTATATATGTGTATCTCTGTATTTTTAATTTATAATAGCTTTTGAATAAACTCATTATTTTATACCTTTTTCTCTAATAGTTTTTAAAATAGAAATATTTTCTGCGGACATACATCACTTGTTTTGACAATTGTTCTCTGAGTTACAGCATTCCAGATGTAGAAAAGTGCTTTTCAAGATAATAAAGTTACGTTAGTCTCTGAGACTCTTTTCATATCCTTATCCAATTGGTTCTTTTAGAAACATATAAAATTTAAATTTAAAAAATAAAGGTCTGCCGTAAAAAAAAAAAAAAAAAAAAAAAAAAAAAAAAAAAAGTATTATGAGAGGAAATGTTTTATACTGAAATCTATTTCAGCAACATATTGAATTTCTTTTTTCAAATGCCTGAATGTTATATTAGCAATATGGTAAGATTGGTTCAATTTTCTAAATTTGTCCGAATAATAAGATTATTTTGTATGTGTCAAAATTCAGTTTTAATATATAAATGAGTAAATTCAAATCGAAAATTACTTTCGCTGGAAAATAATCTAATTTTCAGACGAAACATATATCAAAATTTCTTTTCCAAGACTTATATATACATAGAAAACTCAATTTAATAAATAAAAAAAAACATATTAAAGTATAATTTACACTTTTCCATTAAAGATAATTTTTATTCGTGTAAGGCAGGATCATTCATATTCAGGTAGAAAAATTTGATTTAAAACTAAGTGGTGTAAAATGATAGGAAAATGAAGATGACGACGAAAAAAGGAGTTTTTCTTAAGATATATATATATTTTTACAATTAAAAGAAATGTTAGTTAAACATTTAGAAGTATGAGAATATTCTTTTTGATTAAAAATAATGTAATTTATAATGAAACTGGGTTAAAAAAATATTTGATTTTGGTAGAGTTGGAATATCTTTATAGAAAGAAAGTGGGAGATTTTCGTAAATGGCCATTACCAAATTATTAGTTAGGAACCAGTAGAACTTTTTTTTGTAATTTTTTTATATTATCCGACAATTCCAAGTTGAGGAAGCTGATTAATACACTATATATGTTATCCGGAGACGTTTCCGAACATAAATAGCAGCAAAACAAAATTTTAAGTTCACAAGTCTGGAAAACATGTTGTTTTTTATGCTTAAAAATATAAACAACGTTTTTAGGAATGGTGGATAGTTCCGAAGATGTTATTATATATTTTCGTTCGTACTTATATTATATTTAAGTGGATTAAAGATGTATTTGTCTTTTTTGCAGAGTGTTTTAAATCCAAATTTTAATATACTGGTTATATTTTGGAAGCAATGTAAATTTATATATTTGACAAAAAATATTTAATAATTAAGTCGTTTTTACATTTTTAGCCATATTTTTTTGCGCGTTTTATAAGATGTAAGTCAATAAGAGGGGGTATGCTAATGTACTATAAGAAATATGTAAAACATTAATTAAAATTTTTCTACTACAAAAAATATGAGATAAAAAAAAGCTCGCGCTGAAAAAGGCTTAAAAAATGTGTTTCGAATTCACTTGACCGTTGTCATATTACATGTGTAAACAATGGTTGTCAGCATTTGATTCGCATTTTGTCAAAGTTACCTTTATTTTTTTTTTAATTAAAGCAATGATCTTTTATATATATTTCAATTGAAAATTGTTAAGTTAAGTAAAAAGTTGTATTTAAAATTCGATTTAATGCATATATAGTTTTATTTCGTGAAGTGATGATTTTTGGTAGATTTCGCAAGAAATACTACCGAATAACTACCTCGAGAATAACTACTATTGCAGTCGTTACCATGGTGCGACTTTTCAAAAAAATTCCTTCATAACTTTTCATTATATGACCCCAGGAAACCAAAACTACCCCCACCTAAAAAGTTTATACATACATACATATATATATATGTATATATATGCATGTATGTATGTACTGAATTTTGTCCGCACGATATAAGTTACTATTATGCACGGATCGTCTTCAAACTTGCCAAACACAGTGAGATAGTTAGTATCACGGCGGCCATTGCAAATGAGGAAAATCGGCCCAAGGCTGTAGAAATGGGAGTAGGGTTAAAATTTTTGAATACCGCCTTAACATGATTCTGATAAAAGATGCTCATAGAGAAAAATGAAAGGAAATTTAAACATTTTTCTTTTATATTGTTGCTATCTATGAAAAAAAAAACACAATAAAATTCTTGCCACAACAATTATTTTACTATTGTAAGATTTCCACACGAAAAATGAAAATCTATATATATATTGCGCTATCATATTTCCATACATATAAAAGGGATTACTGTACGGAGGACCCTGTTCCGACGCAAAATGCCGCCAAGTTTTTCCCCAACTTTGCGATATATTTGGCGATCAAAATTAATCGCCAAAAGTGACGCCAACTTGTCCATGTCGCTCATAATTCGGCAACAGAAAATCAACAAATTGAGAAATTTTACTGCAACAAAAACTAATATTGGTACTACTTGATTATCTCGTCGACCAAAAATCTATTGCCAAACTATAAGATTAAATGCCAATAATGGTTGATTGTAAAAATCACATTCACTTGACTTTAAGCAAATTACACGTGTTTACGTAATGAAGTGATTTTTATTTCGATGTTTTATTTGTATTTTTATTAATCTTATACTAATTTATTTGTTCTTTCGTTATTTAAAATAAAAATTTAATTTTAACTTCGAAATCTACCTGCGCCTGTAGGCCGAGCCGGTAGGCTCTTCTTCATTTATTCAACTCAGTATATACATAATACTATTTAGTTATAATAAACTACTTGCAGATCAAATATGTAAAAAGTTTAATACATAAGAATATAATTATTATTCATAAAAAACAAAAACCCTCCGAGTTAATATTTAGAAAAATAAATTGTTTGGATATATCATCTAGCTTTGCAACAAAATCTACACTGTAATAAAAATCTTGAAATTTATTATGCAGTTTCATAAGACCTAAAGCAATACTGATGAATTCCCGAAACTATAAGAAACATCTCAAATTAATAATAAAAGAGCAGGGCATTTACGCCATGAAAATCGAAAAGTTCAGTACTAACGTGAATAAAAAAATCACAAAATTACTGAATGGTGTATGTTAAAGAAATAAAAAACTAAATAAACATTAAACAAGTCAAATAATTAACGTTTTAGTCATCTATGAACATTGTCAGGAAAGAGTTGTCAGTTGCTTTTAAAATAAATCCAAACCACCTTGAATTAAAAAAGTTCCTTATGTTTCCAACCATTTAACACTTTAACTAATCGTTAGAAAGAAGATATGCAGTGGCACCATCTATTTGATAAAAATAGAATAGAATTTAAATCAATTTAACATGGGAGAATACAATAGTGCCATCTAACAGAAGAAAACAGAAAAAAAACTAAAATTGAATAAAGGCTTATTCCATGAAACTTATCATGTCTGTCACAAAGGTAAAAATCGCTATGCTTGTTGGCCACCTTTATTTTCGAAAAGTTTGCTTCGCGTTATTCAACTCATGAGATATCTCCGATAAAATAAGGCACATTTTTTTAATTCTAAAATACTGGTAGCCAACACGCATAGCGATTTTCGGCTATGTAATAGACATGACAAGTTTTCATGGAATTAACCCAAACAGTATTTCACGCAGTGGCGACATGCATTATAAGTGCAGAAACTAAATACGGAACAGAAGAATAGAATAAAAAGAGAAAAACTTTTCTAGAAGCATAAATAGTAGTACATTGTCAAACGTTAAAAATATAAGATGAATAAAAAATTAGCTGCATATGATAATTTTAAGATGTACGTACATTCAAAGTTTAGAGATATGTTATCATTACATACTTCCTTTCTTCTAACCATATTTTCAATGAATTTTTCAGTAGGCTGTCAGTAGCATTATTACACGGAATTATTATCTTGGAGTTACAAAAATCCATCTTACCGTCAGGGCTTTTGAAAGAAAATCTAGCTACAACTGCTGTTTGATGATATTGCGAAATAGTGGAAACTAGGGAGTGTTGACCCACTTTTTACAAAATGATTTTATATTTTTTAAATATTGAACGTAGAAAAAAAGTTATATATCATTTTATTCGTTATGCAAAGAGTTATCAAAATAAAATTGCTACATAAATGTAATATATAAGAAATTTGAAAAAATGGTTGATTCTAATCATGAGAAAATAATGCGTCAAGGCTCCCCACATATGGGAGGGTTAACCCAATATATGGGAGGCTTGACCCAATTTGTTTTCTATTGAAATATTTGTGAAGAAAATTAAGATCAGTTAAAAAAAAAAGCAAAATAACTTTATGTTACATGCTTTAATTATTAAAAAAATATTTTTGAAAATATGATGCTTAAACAAACCTGTTTAGACGCAATCTCAAGTCAAAGGAGAAAAATTTTGTTTTAAACAGGATTTTGTCTCAGCACGTATAATTGTACAGCAGGGGAAAGGTACTTTTAACATTTAAGACAGTATTCCGTTAGAGATAGATTCCGCTTCTATAGGGTTTCATATATTAATATGTCCGGATTTAGGAGTCACTGTCCCGCTTTTTTTGTCTTTTTGTCCTACTTTTTGTGACATTCGACCTGCCAACTCTAGTTGTCACATAGTTTGGCTTCATCTAACTGTATTCATTCTGCTGAAATGTGTCGACATACCTTCCTAACGTTTTTCAATCAATGCTATGTTCTTTTGCAGCCGCATGAGCACTCAATTCCCATCAACTTTCCCATTTATATTTCATATTTTTTTTCTTGCAGTGAGTACAATAGTAATTTTTCATATCTTTCTTTAATCAGTTTTAAACATTTTATTTTCCATCATAACATTTTACTGTAGCTTTACAGACTAAATTTACATTCTGTTTGATATATAGCCATTAACTTTTCGTTATGCACAGTGTTTTATAAAAATATTTCAAAAAACACTTAATTAAGGGAGTCTTGAGCATCTGGTCAACCCTCCATCACATTGACTGTGTCAAGCCTCCCCACGTAGACCTTTTCTAAAGAATAGCACATTGTTATGTTAAGCCTAACTTACTGTGCAATCCTTATGCCTGTAATGAAAGCTCAATATTTCTGCATTACCTAAAACCAACTTAATTAAATTTCTGTGATATATTTTATCTGAAAAAAGCTTACAAAATACTTCTAAAAATCACAACTTTTAGGTTAAAAACGCATTACAACTGAAAAGCTAAGTGTAAGAACATGTTAAATAACAAAAATTACATTTGAAGAAATTTAATGTGAAAGTTTTTGTTGTCAATTTTAATGATTTATTATCTGTTTGATTCCATGTGTTTAAAATATTAACAGGTGTGGTACTGAAATCTACCAAACAAAATTATTCATATTTAATTTTTAAATATTAAAAAATATTAATATTATTTACATTATAAAATAATAAAATATTAAATATTAATGAATAATGTCTTAAATCTTCAAAACTAAATAGAACTTTCGTATTTTAGCTTTAACATGTGATAGAATATCTGATAACGCCTTCGTACAAAATATAAAATAACTTTAAGAAAATGTAGCATAACATGTTCTTCCACTCAACTCTTCAATTGATTTTTTCCTCACCCATTTCGATTATCTGTATGAAACAAAGACTGTTGTTTGAGCATTCCAGTAGCCTTGGTTGACACCTATTGATAAAACTCAGAAATTCCTTTAAATATGAAAACTGATGGGCGGGTCAAGGCTCCCGTTTGGTCAACCCTCCCTAGTCTTCCCTATTTCTTTTATGCTCTTTCAAACGTACTATTTATTTCGAAACGTCAATGTAAAACTTTCTGATAACGTTTTTCAAAATAATAAGTACTTCATAAACTCCGGCACGTTCGTACCCAGGTGTATGATCCAGATTACTATTTAATAAATTAGTAATGTAAGGAGGAATAGCAATAACTTAAATGTTAAATATGCAAACAATTTTCCTTAATTTTGTTTCAAAAATGACAGGAACATACCTGGACAGCAAATATGTAGGATTATGCTGGTTATTAGGCAGGCTGTGAGTGGGGAGTCAATGTTGCTTGAAAATGATATTATAAAAGTATTTAATGGGAAAAACATGATCTATGGCAATCTGCTTTATAAAATAAGCTCTTCCTGTAATTGCGTGCCGGAAAATATTAAATATGCCCTTTGTAAAAATGATTTAAATGCTCAATGCGGTATTGAAAATTCAGGCAAGTTAGCATTGAATGCGGTAAAGAGTAGTTTTCTTTTGGAAGATGGTGCCATTGCGTTCTACATCGTTAAATCGCTTTAAATTTCATTCTGTTTTATCTGATTGATGGTGTTACTGTCTTTTTTACGATTGGTTAAACATTTAAAAGATTGGATAAATAACGAACATTTTTAAATTCAAGACAGTTTGGTTTTGTTCCTTAAAAGTAATATAAAACTCTTTCCTCACGATGATCATAGATAATGACTGAAACGTTGATTATTATTATTTTATTTTAATGTTTATTTCGTTTTTAATATATTTTATATACACCATTCAGTAATTTTGTAATTTTTATTTTCACATTAATATTCGGATTCAGTTATTTTCTTCTTATATTAAAGAGTTTAGATATTTATTTCAAAGAACTCTAGAAATGTCAAGCGATATACTACTGCTTTTTACAGAAATAAAGGTAAAAAATAAAGTTCTACACAATACAGAGGAGATAGTTTTATGTATTTTAATTAAAAGCTGGATTAATTTCACTTATAATACAGAGCAAGTATTTTATAAGAAAACAGCAAAGCTCTTACTACGTACGTCAAACATTTTTGTAAATGGTTTAAAAGCAAAAAATAGCCTTCTTCAAATATATATATATATATATATATATGTATATATATATATATACATACATTATAACAACATGTATAATAATCATAAACATATTAAGTTAAATAATACTGTAAAAAGATAAAATATCTTTATTAAGATTGACGATCGTTGCATCGCACAAACGGCGAAATTTTCAAAATCAATCATTTCACATGCATCTAATGGGAAAACCATGATCTATGGCAATCGGCTTTATAAAATTAAGCTCTTGCTGTAATTGCGTGCCAGAAAATATTAAATGTGCCCTTAGTTCAAAATGATTTAAATGCTCAATGCTGTAATGAAAAGGCAGGCAATTTAACATTCAATGGGGGTAAACAGTCGTTTTCTTTTTGTAGATGGCATTTTTGGTAGAGGGTAGATTCATAAAGGTATTATTTACCTTCATGAATGATTCTGAAAATGTAGTCGTTTGTGTGCTGAAACGGTCGTCACTCTTAATAAAGATATTTTATCACTTTTTATAGCATTATTTAACTTAATATGTAAATTATCAACATTTTTCGAAAATTATAAAATCAAAATACCGTTAAAGAGGGTTGACTTAGGGAATTAAAAAAAAAATGTAAAAAACTTCACATATATATGTATATGGATATATATATATATACATTATATTAAAAAATGACTTTCATGCTCATTGTAGCACATTTGCCTCATGAGGACATCCGCAGGATGATTTACAATAAAACAGCATCAACCACCTGGCATCCCTGAGGATGCAGAATATTGTCACCAGGAGGTCCTCAGGAACAGAAAATGTCCGCCTTACAGCATCCTGGGGAGCTCCCAGAAGTTAAAGGTATTTTAGGGTCCTCCTCGGGAGGTTCTGGGGAAGTGATACTGGAGGACTTTAGGAAACATCAAGGTCACTTAATAGGCCACAAAAAAATTAGAAGCTATTATTTAAAGTATTTAATGTAAAATAATTTAATTATTTTTTCTTTCAGAAATAAATACGTTTTTTTTTAAGCTAATTATCAGATCGATTCACATGCAACAGGAATTACAATTATCAAGCACGAACACAGAATCACATGAAATGTAGCTTTTGTGAACAAATTTCTTACCTCCATTCTCCTTTCCGTATTTTAACCGGGATACTTAGGAACACTGTACGCGCGCTCTATCCATTATGCTACAGGGTCGTCGAACAAGAAATATTTCTAAGGTATTCATGTATTTTCCCCATGCTTTTGAAACTCAAGGCTAGAAAATATCCATATTTTTTGTGCTTCGTAAGTCGGAATTTTCTAACTTTTATTGCAAATTTAAATGCATAGTCTTTTGTATATATTCAATGTAAATTTAAATTCTTAAGTTAAAAAAAGCATATCAATTAATTATTTAATTTAACATAAATGTCTTTGAATTTTTAAATTCCTACATGAAATTATATTTTTAAATGAGAATAATATGCTTTTAGCCTTTAATATTGAAAATCCATTGAAATCATTCTATACGTAGAAAATTCATTCTGTATTATTTTTCATACAGTTAATGATGCTAACGTTTCTGAGGATATCTTGCAACATAGTTAATAAAAGTTAATAATAATTATAGTTAATAAAAATAATATTTCTAGAAATTTAAAATGCAAAATACGCATATTTTTATTTAACAATGTGATTTTTTTTTATGATTGCCTTTCAGAGAGAATGAGATTGAGAAAGATTGGGAGAATCCTTTCAAAGCAAATAATTTCTCTCTCTCCCTCTCTCTTTTTAAACAGAAACTTTAGTCGACCTTTTTTTTTTTTACTCTTTTTAAAAAGCGGGTTGATTAAGCAAATTTATGAAAAAGTATATAATTTTTGCTCTGTTTCTTTTTTTAAGATAGAGGGGAAAATAAACATTACTTAAACCATCATTTCCGAATTTCTACACTGATTCCTCAACGTTATAACTACAAATCAATTAATATGAAACTATTAACTATTAAAATCATATCTTAAAAATTATATTTGACAATTCATTTTTCTATTTATAATTTATTTTCTACTTCTTACGCTTTAAAATATTTCCTTGCTGCACTTTCACAGCGATTTCGTATATTTCGGTGAGCATTTATTGATGCATCATTAAATCCATTTTTTATGAAACTCGAAAAAGAATGTACGAGTTGCAGATAATTTGAGATTTTCCACCTGTCGTGGGAGAATTAAAAAATACTATAAAATCAATGCATTATTTTACAATAACTTTTAAGAATATTAAAGTGCTGTATTTTCATCGAACACGCATTTTTGTACAAATTTGTATAACTCTGTCATATCTGGATCTGGGATGAAAATAGACTGAAATATTGCATCACTCAGAAAAAGGCTGAGTTACAAAAAATACAAACTATTAATAAAAGTTATGTATCTTACAAAACTATTTTATTTTCTTACGGTAATAAATAAAACCAATTTGCAGTTAAATCTCCAATTAAAGATCTTTAAAATCGTGTAACAACGTTCTATGCATAAGAAATTCTTTATGCACCATTTTTCATTTAATTAGGGATGTGAAATATTTTTAATGATTTCTTGAAATGTAATTTAATTTTAGTAAATAAAACTTACATTTCAGGCAACAAGAAGTTCAAAAATACAAATACTATGATACTTTTCTTCCTTTTTTTTTTTTTTTTCCAGAAACCTTTGATGACATCTTTAAAAAATTATGAA
Source organism: Maratus speciosus (assembly GCA_963932465.1). NCBI lineage: Eukaryota > Metazoa > Arthropoda > Arachnida > Araneae > Salticidae > Maratus > Maratus speciosus. The sequence continues at coordinate 67,279,414 of OZ010789.1, forward strand.
TTCTATTTTAAGGGAAACGTTTCTGTTAGTTATTTCAGATCCGGATTTGCTGATAATTTTTGGAATAACACTTTTTTTCTCCTTTCAAAGATTTTCTTTTGCAGGTGTATTATGTCTTTTCCACAAGCATGCACGCACATACTCATTTGAGAAAAGTGATTGTGGCGGATCCGCTCTATTCAAAGTCAACTTATAATCCAGTCATAATATTCTCCCTGACATCTGGCTAGGCATTATCTCAGAGAAAAGATACTTATATGAAAAGTCTGTCGCTATATGCATGCTAAAACAGAAAAAGGAGTTCCGTTAAAAATGACTTTTTATAGATATCCGAAATTAAAATTTTGCTAAATAGAAAATATGTTTCTTAATTTGAAGTTTTAATGACATATATATATATATATATATATATATATATATTAAAAAAAATAAATTTTTTCATGAAGTTTAAAGTATTTTCAATAAATTTTCCTTTTTCAGTAATATTCCGTATATTATACCGGCTTATTAAATTAAAACCCCAGTCTATTAATCTCTATAAGATCTTAATCCATATAATAAAATTTATTCCAAATTGTGTAAATCTAAAAATGACTCTAACTATTTATACTTCTTTAATAAAACTTTTAGCATTTAAATTCCTATTAAATTCTGCTATTAAATCCCGGTATATCATATTCCCCTAAAATATTTATTCAACTGCAAAATATTATAATTATCCCGTTTAAAAGGAAAAAAAAACCCTACATATTTCAATTTGTTCTTTTATTTAAAATATCCAGGTGCCAGCTAGAATATTTCAAAGATTAAAACTTACGCAGAAATAAATTCATTTTCTTTTATCGTCTGGCGAGGGGAAAAAGTTATTTGTAGCACAGTCTCTATAACAGAGATTAAATTTTATTTACACTTACACATCTGGGGCTAGACTATGGAATATTCTCGAACAATCTTTTGGTGGTAGTATAAATACTGATTTCGGCAACCAGAGAGGTGTAGGTAGAGGTAGTAGAGAAAGAGAGAAAATGTGGTAGATGGGACTTGACACTTCAAAAGAAACCTACATTGGTCTTTGGTAATGATTATTCGGAGTGATTTGCTGCGTTTTTATCGAGATGTTGTTAGAGTCTTTAGTTAGAGTGAAAGATTTAGTGAATTTACGAAGGTAATAAATGTATGGTAATATAATGAAGCGAAAAGGATTGCGTAGTGAGAGATGGAATAGTTTTTAAGCTAATTTTGATGGAACGAGATTTTTCTTTTTTAACATTGGTAAAGTGGAGCATTTCCCGCCTAAACTCAAATTATGAGAATGTCAATAATGTGGAATTGCTTTCAATCGACTGCATTTTTTATGATCTTCGAGTCTTTAATTCTCAACAACCATATCGGCCTGAACGCCTGTGTTTTTTTATAACTGGAAACCCCCATACTATTTCGACAATGCCTGCTGCTTGCCGTCCAATCGTCACATATCAAGTGGCGGTCAAAAGTTTCCGGCCAGTTAGTTACTTTGATTTGTTTGACAGAACGTTTCAGCAAAGAAGAAGCACAATTGCCCTAAAAGTTAGGAATAAGCAAATTACCCCTGAACACGTGATCATTTTGATTGGATACTGAAGATACTTCGCGCAAAGGGGAGTAATACGAAATTCGCGTGTGCAAAAGTTTCCGGCTATTCGTCATCCGTTAGTTTTTGCTATAGATAGAGTGATTTTTTGGCCGTGTTTGTTAATTAATCAACATGAATTATGTATTTGAAATTCAAAAATGAAAAGTTGAACAATTTATTATTCCTAAACGAGTGTTTAGTTTGTCGCTAAAGGGACAATCCTCTCGTGAGTTGAGGCAAAGTTGTCAATCGGCAAATTTTTGCCGTGAACGATATTTAAAAAAAATATAAAGATAGTCATGGATTTTGGAACTTGCCACGGTCCGGGAACCCCGGAAAATGACTATTCTTGTGGACAGAATTATCAGAAGAAAGGCAGTTGGTGACCCCCGTAAAATTGCAGCTGCAATTCCCCGCAATTTACGGCGTTAAAATATTGCTGAAATAAGTCGGTGTACAGTGTAAAGACTGATACGTGACGTAGAACTTTATGGAACAGTTGGTGTTAAAAAACCTTTTATAAGTAAAAATAATCAGAGGGCCCGACTGTCGTTTTCCAAGGAATACAATGACTGGTCATGTGAAAACTCGGAAAAAGTACTATTTTCCGATTAATCGACGTTCAATCTTTTTGGGAGTAATAACAGACAATACAACTCATGGCCTAAAAACAAAAGATAACATGCAAGATATATTATTCTTACAATAAAACATGGTGAGGACACCTTATGCTGTGGGGAGCATTTTCTGGAAAATGTGCCTGTCCGTTATTTGAAATCTGCGGCAAGATGAATAGTGCAATGCCTAAGGATATCTTGCAAGATCATTTGCTACCTTATTGGAGGAACAATTGTGGTCGCAACTATTTGTTTCATCATGATAACCACCAAAAGCATACATGCAAGCTCGTAAAGCAGTGGCTTTAACACAAACAAATTCAGCTTTTGAAATGGGCAGCCTAAACACCCGATCTTAATCCGATAGAAAATCTTTGAAACTAACTTGAAAACGTGTGTGGAATTATAAATATTCCAATTCAGCAGCATTTTAACAATAATTGCAAGAACCGTGGACAAACTTAACATTGACGATCTACAACTGTTCACTGAATCAATGCCACGTTGCTGCGCTGCCGTACTTATTGCTAAATGTATGAATACAAAGTACTAATAGTAAATGTTGTTGATCACTGTTATTTTCTGTTATAACACCATTTTTTTCCAAACTTGCCAAGGTGGCCATTTGAGAACATGCGTTTTCTTTTGCATTTACATTTGTCAATTAAATTTATTAATATTTATTTTTTATTCCATAAATAAGTTCCTAACTGTTATGTCAATATCGTGTATAAGTATCATTTTGAAATTCCTCTTCATATGGGTATACTTACAAATTAATCTAAAATTTTATGCTGGCCGGAAATTTTTGACCGCCACTGTATATAATGCAAAATACCCCTCAATTTAAAATTATGCTGGAATCTTTGTTATATAGGAAATACATATAAATATTTATCTATATTTTCTGAATCTATAATGTTATTTATATTTCTGAAGTTCTTTAAATGGAAACTTAACTTTTATTATTGATAAATAAAGTTATGTATGGCAATTTGAAAAAGATAATAGAAAAATACTTAATTAATAAGTCAAACATACATTTAAAAAATAAAATAAAGATAAAATAAAACAAAATATGTTTAAACCTCCAGGATTGACACTTAATATTAACAGTTCTGTTTAGATAACTTTTTCTCATTCCCAACACCTGTATAAAGTATACTAGAAAAGCTTAGCGGTATTGCCTAGGCCCGTGATAATAATCTGAATTAAACCTTAAATTTGCAGGAATTTATATATTTTAACCAATTTTATAAGAATGTATTATTTTTTATAACAGAAAATCTTTTCAAATAAACCTCTTATCGGGGGGGGTGGGGGGGAGATCAATATTTGTATTTTTTTAAACCGAACTTGCCATTTTAGCATGAAAGCTTTAAGTTGGTGTTTTATGCTGAGGTAAAAATGCCTTTCCTCGTCGCGACACTTTTGTCTGTTTTTTACATCAGGGGTTTGATAAGTGTGATAGCTAATTATCAAAAATGAAAAATCTGAGCCTCAGGTGCATCAGCACTTGATTTAGACTATTTCCACAACAAAAGTTTAGAGGGCTACTTATTCACAAGCACATGGTAAGGATATCTTCTTTTCTTTGCATTTATCTCTATATATCGGAAAAAATATATGGTCAGAACTGTCTTCCATTTAGATGTTTTAGTGTATTAATTTAGAAACTTATTATTTATTTAATTAAAAAAATAAAATTAATTAATTAATTAATAAAAAAGTAATAATAATAATAATAAAGAAAAACGCATTATATTATTAATTGAAAATTAATAAAATAATGATAAATTAACAAAATTTGGTTTAAATGACTTATAATAGTAATTATTATTTAAAATGTGAATTAACTGAAATTTTAAATTAAGTTGTTGCAATAATTAAAAATGATTACAATTTAATAAGAATTATCTAAATTGCTAAAAAATAATAAATCGAATAATTAGTTAAGTCATTAAAAATTGACACCGATCAAATTGAATTCACTTTATTTTAATAAAAAGAAATTGAGTATTGTACTCCAGAATTACTCATGAGATGGCGTCAGAACTGAGACTTCCTATGTACTTCCTCAGGAGTGGCGTCCCTCGGACGTTGTTCCATGGGACGTTACTGGGAGTTCATTCCTGAGGAAATCGTAAAAGTCTCTTCCCCAGGAAGTCCTGATCTTGCCATTTTAGTATTAGCAGCAATTGGATATGATTTGGAGCCACTGGGGAAGTATTGAGGAGCTTTCGTGCTATACGGGATGTTATATTTTAAAGTAAAATTATAAATATATTTTTTCTATTTTCAAGAAAAATCTATTGAATACTAAATAACTTTCTAGGGATGTCCCCAGGAAGGTCTTCCTAGAATGTGGCTTCCTAGGTACGTCCCTGGATATGTCTCTGGGAATATCTCTCAGGACGTTACTCCACAGGATATCATTAAATTAGCTTCCACAGGAGAGCCTGCATTTGTCATTTTAATTTTGGGTGGAATTTGGGATGAGTTGGAGAGCCCAAGGAAGAATTTGAAGGACGAAGCTCTTGTGCGAAATGGGGCATGTCATATTATAAGTTTTCTTAAATATTTCCCATATTGGCACCTATTACAAGGCTATATTGTACTATCTTAAAATAATCCTTATTATCTTTCAAATATGATTCATGTACTCATTTTTTTTATTATTTTGTAATAATTGTTTTAAAATAATCAATTTAAGCAATATATTGTTTAACTTTTTACTCAGTAATTTATTTTAACTTTTTCCCTATATGTTTTTTGTTGTATTTTTTAAATAAATTTTATTTATTACAAATTTTTCATTCCATTTTTAATCATTATCTATTAGAGTTCATCACTGTATCTCCAAAATTCTTCTTTAGATTTCACTCTTCTCCATAGACGGCAGCACTATTATTTGCTAAACATTTTGTTATAATATTGTTTTGCATTTTTCACACACAGGGAAACAGTATATTTATTTTTGTTAAATATCTACTTTTTTAATAGTTAGATCACAGCCACATACCAAGTCAAATTGCTTGTATTTTAGATTTTTATCTATCATTGAAGTATTATCTTCTCTTCATTTATTTATCTTTTAATATTTTATGAGTAGTATTTCAATTTTTGGATATCTTAGATTTTTTTTATGTATTTGGAGAATTTTTGATATGTTATAAGAAGATAAATTTTGTCATTTTAGAACTAATGCCGACAAAATTGGATGAAATAACATGTATTCACTGTGGATTAAACCTGCCTGATCCTCTGTCGATTCTGTAGGTTATTCATTGTTTCTTTATTATACATTTGTGGTTTCCATTGATCATATTTTGTTAATCTTTAGAATTTTACAAACTTCATTTGTGATTTCATTTTAATTAAATATATATCTATGTATACACACACACACACACACACACATATATATATATATACATATACATATATATTTAGAACTTATGACTATGCACATATCCGAATCAATCTATTTCCTTAAGAAACAATATGCTTCTCTTTCACCTATAATAAATAATTTCATACTATATTGAAATATTTGAAAAACATATCAGTAGTCTGTCATTATTAAAATTATGTACGTTTTCGAAATTGCTGAAATATTAATTCCTATATTCTTTTCACATATAATCCAATTGAATTTAATTATTGTTTAAGTTCAATTAAAGGTATAGAGAAAACAAATGATTAAATATCCTATTAATTTCATCTTTGATGAACCGCAACAGATTATTGTTAGTTGAATAACCTTTGCTATGCTGACCTCTTCGTAACATAATACATTAACCTCTTCAGTTCAGAAGCTAAAATAATAATACAAATGCTTATTCATTGGTTTTTTCCTAACAAAATGACATCATAAATATCAGAAAAAAAGTATCTTTTGTGAAATCGATCCTTTTGGCGCTGAGTAATTTAGGTTCAAATTTATGGATCTAAAACTACAAACCCCCTTAAAAACATCAATTTAATAACCATTAACCTAAATTAACGCAATCACAAATTTAAGAGCTTTAAACAAGTAAATAATCTAAAAACACTCAAAATGTTTTACTGATAAAGATTTCCATTAAATGCTTATGAAAATTTCTCACTTTCTTGGTCATACTGTCGTTAGGGCATTTTTAAGCATTTTGCAAACTTATATGAAAATAACATTTATTTAATGTAGGGATCAGCTTTGATGCTGCCATTTATTCGCTTGCTTTGACATCAAAAACATTCAGCTGTTAAAAAAAAAAGATGTGAAAATGTAAAAAAAATCGGACATTTTAGTTTTTAAAAGGAAAAGAACAGAGGTCCCGTATGGGGACCCAGACACCGATGATGTAAAAAAAAAAGACTATTTTTCTGCAGGAGAAAGCGTCACAAAAATAAGATCCTGAAATATGTGGGATGTCTGAATGAAATCAACATTTTTTATCAGTGACACTTCGCAGTCAATATTTCTTTTGACCATGATAATTGGTTAAACATGATTTAAACAGTTCTAGAAATGTCCCACATCACTTTGTTTCGTAATTTATGGGCATATTTGCATCAATTTCATTAAAAATACCAGTAAATAAATTGATCTTTAGAAATTAAAGACAAAATAAAATATTTCAAAATAAATGTATGATTAAAAACAAAATACACAAATTAATTAATATTTTGAAACAATTAATCAAAATTTATCTTCCAAGCTCATATAACAATTACGAAGTTCTAAATGAAGACGGCATTTAACAATATTATAATTTAGAGTTAATAGAATATTGCAATACTGTAAATCCTATATAAAAGTAGCAAGACAAAAAGGGAAAAATGTAGTTTCAAAAAGTGGAGGAACAATATCTGGCAAGAGGACTAAATTATGAAAATATACATAATACGTCGAGAACAGACAAAATAAATCACCAATGATCCAACAAAAACACATACATTTTTAATTTTTAAATGTCGCATTTTATACTTTATTAAAATGTTTCAATTTTACCTTTAGAAACTTTTATTAATAATTTGTATTAAATATTACTAAGTAAGTTAATATTGAATACATATGTTATTGAAACTGTCAATTATACATTTATCTTTAAAAAATATTTAATAGAAACACATAATGTAAATCATTTCATTAAGCATGATGAATATTTATACTTTTTACTCATATTTGTAGCTTAAACAGACATTTTCTGAATCAAGTAAATGCATCCGCGCTTTCATAAAATAAGGAGATTTCAGTCATATGCCTTACATATATATGATGAGTGAAAATATAATAATTATCAGAGGAAGTAACATCGAAGACTAATAAATTATTCGACTGAACACTGACTACTGAGCGCAGTTGTCAATACTAATGGTCCATGGTCTATCCCTTTATCAGTAAATCAAGTGTTCAGATGTATTAATTAATACTGTTAATTTGTCATTTTGATTAGTATACGGATATCACTGTCCGATTATCCAGTTATGAAATGTATCACATGCGCTTATGCAGTTTTACGAAATATTTCACATGTATGTATTTTTCAAAACTGTTTTTTGAGATTCTTAACTATATCTATATGCATTGGTTAAAAAATCTAGTGTATCCCTGCCTTTCCTCACTCCCAATTATAGAATATTTTACTAAGATACACCTCCCCCCCCTTTATTTTACTTTTTGAAAGTTATACAACATTGTATAATTTATAAATATGGCGGTATTAATTTATTTCAGACATATTCCATGAAGTAAATATTTCAGAGCTTGTCTGAGTTATTCATAATAGTAAGATCTATTTTTAAAATAAACAACGGCATAAAAATGTAAAATTACACTAGAAATATTAAGTTTTGTTTCTAAGACAGATATTTTGGGGGGGTTCAGCCAAATACATATAAACTTAACTATACATTTTTATTTAAAATATTGTGATAATATATATATGTGTGTGTGTATTTAATAATAAAACAATTTCGCCATTTTTACCTTAATTAAATTATTCCAAATTCTTAAAATATCTACCTTTATTTCCCTTTCTTTTAATAATATCTTAATAATAATCTTAATAATAATTTTAATAATATCTTATTTTAATCCCAGGCCTTAAATCAGCGCATTCTTTTACTTCTTATTCTAAAAACCTTAATCTGTTAAAATCGACACTTCTTTGTAAGAAAAACCAAACCACTAATCTATTTTTTTTCTTCATTTTTGTGATGTTAAATTTTTATTTCTTTAGAATGTTTCTAAATGCCATTTTATTTTTATTAAAAATATTATTCGACAACCCAGCATTCCTTTGAATTAATTCCCGTGACTAAACTGTTCATATTTCTCTTGCTCCACTGTTGATAAACAGTACGGACATTAGGTCATGAAATGCCCACCTTGCTCATTTTTTTCATCCAATAGCCAGTCACGTCATCGGACTGACCTTCCCCTAACTTCAATTTCGTTGGATCTTCGAAAAGCAGCGTCAACATATCCTGTGTCAATTTTCTTGTATAAAACGAGGTTACACATCCTTGGAGAATTTGTACGTTTTTTTTGCCTTTCCTGATAAATGCATTTCACATGGAGAGTTTGTCTGCAATTCGATATGTTTCTCTAATAATCTAACATCCTAATGCTATTGTTAAGGCCCAACACGGCCCAAACATGGAAAAACTGGACAACCGGTGGAATTGTTCGCCGATATGTGAAATCTAATACATTATTGGATGAAAAGTGCAGCTTTAAGGGAAAATTCCCAATATATTCATAACATGGCCTTCCACTGAGACTATAAATTATGACTGCAAGTTTGTGATTCATCGGTTTAGTGATGTGTGACTTGTGTATTTCACTGTTTTTTCGACATGATTTACACATACTTGGGATAGTATATCACACACACATATATTATATATAGACGTATATATAATATATATATATATATATATATATATACAGTTTACAGTTTGTGGTTATGTTTGAAATTACTTTTGGAATTCTTAACTGTACATATCTAAACTATATATATAAAATCCTAATGAAACGAATTTATGAAACGAATATATGAAACGGCTGAAATGTAACGATTCTTTGAATCGACTGATTAAACAACTGATTATGTTTCACGGCGATTTCTCCTAAAATATGGAATACTTTGCGATGAAATTAACACCAAAAATCAATATTGATCCACAGATTTCAAAACTGGTATTATAATTTTTAAATTCGAATTAGTTTTCAAAATATTATTTTTTTTTCTAATTTTATATACATTTTTCTAATGATGGCAACTCAAATTTTAATCAAACAGATATTTTTTTTTCAGATTTTAGAAAAGTTTACTATTTTAAACTAATTTGGCGAGAAGTTTGGCCTCCCTTAAATGTATGCTAAGAAATGTATTATGTTACTTTTATTCATAATTCAATTTCTGTTTCATTATCATTTTATTTAATACAAACAGAAACATTTAAAATAAATGGCTTTCACTTCTTTATTTTTTTAAACGAAATGAAAAGAAAAATATTAGGCACAGATGTCATATATGCACCGGGGTACCTAATTGGCGCCAAAATGGCATTATTTTGGTTGACGTGTAACCCGGCTATTGTTGTTTATTTAATAATAAGTGTTTATTCACTTTATTTTCTTTTTCTTAATTACATAAATTGTTTTGTTCTATAGTTAATTATTTTTTTGGTTATTTTCCTTTAAAAATAAAAAATAATAGAAAATAATTAAAAAATATGGTACTACTTAGTTATTCCATCGACCCATTTCGCCAAATTATATAAATCGCCAAACCACTCGCCAAATTATACAAATTGACATAATTTTTATTTTAAATAACGAAAGAACAAAGAAAATAGTATAACATTAATAAATATACAAATAAAACGTCGAAATAAAAATCACTTGATGACGTAAAGACGTGTAACTTGCTTAAAGTCAAGTGAATGTGACATTTATCAACCATTATCGGCATTTAATCTTATAGTTTGGTGATAGATTTTTGTTCGACGGGATAACTAAGTAGTACCAAAAATACATATGTAACTGGTATTCGAAAACGAGGATTTCGCCAAATTTTCGCAAAAAAAATCACGCCAAACCGGGTGCGTATATGGCATCTGGTCAAATATTAAGTGATGTAAAAAACGATGACATTTAATTTCAACTTCAAAGCGATGTTTTAATTTACCACTCGAAAAAAAAAATGCTAACTGGCGAGTTGAAAAATAGTTATTGGCGAGATTTGCACCCGGCTAGCGTAACAGTACCAAGAATTCTTTACGACAATGCTTTTATTATTCGAGAAAAAATTGATTTTTTTAAATCGAAATGAAAAACTTTCGGCACAGATGCCACATACGGTCCCATATTGGCGCTATTTATTTCTGACGCCAATGTCATATACGCAACGGGTACTTAACTGGCGCCATAGTATCGTTATTTTGCTTGATTTGATAAGCCGGATGTTAATGTTTATGCTATTGATCTTTTCCCCAAATGAGCGTCGGAAAAAAATCGCGCCAATATTTGATATCTGGGCCAAACTTTCATATGAAAAGCGAAGGGATCAGAGCGTATTTATTTATGGCAGTTACATGACTTGGACTATTATAATATAGATGAAATGATGGCGATATAATAATATTTGGTGACTTATCACCTGTACCTGGCTAATATTAAAGTACCAAAATGGCACCAGGAATATAAAAAGCGAAGTGGCAAAATGTTTTAAAAAAGTGTTTTTTACTTGTATATTCAGATGTTACACTAAATCTATTACACTTATTATTCCATAAATGTAACGCATGGTGGTATATTTTAATAATGAATTGATTTCGATCAGTAAGTGATTCTATAAAATTGTATAATACTACATTTCAAGCGCTACTTTGTTACTGTTATTGGAAGGTTGTATTTGCATTATTATTCTACCCATATTATAAATCATCAACTAACAAAATATAAAGGTGTTTTTCTCTACCAAAATAAATCTATCAGAGGATATATTAAAAGCAGTATATTTAAATTTATTACATATATTTAATATTAATATATTCATAGTCAAAAATAGTTTTATGTATGTAAAAAAACGGAATATATGCTAATTTTTTTTTTTTTTTTTTTTTTTTTTTTTTTTTTAATAAAAGCTTTTAAATGACTAAACTGTAATTCGGAATAATTAAGTTATATTTTATTATACCTTTAAAATTTCATGAATCAAAATAGTACACTACATCAATTTGTGCAAAGAATTTGAGTTTGGGCTACTAGGCTTATAGTGTTTACTTAATTTTTCATTTGTATTTATCGTTATTTTTTGCTAAATAAATTATTATTATGTCAGAAGATCGCATAACGCAGATAAACATGTTATTTAATTTAGAAAAAACTACTGCATTATACCTAGTTTAAGAACTTTTGTGCATATAATTTATTAACTAAAAGAATAAATTTCCTAGTTGGAAAAATGCTCATAAAAATATACAAGCCATAAAGGTTTGTTTAAATTTAATTTGATAATTTTGCAGCGTTATTTTATTTCCAAGTTTCAATCTAAGTCGTTTAATTTTTCAGGTCATTTAATCGTATTATCTTTAACAAAAATGTGTATTATTTTCTTACGTTATACTTAAAATTAGATATTCTTCTTCATGACTTTACGCTTAAATCTCCATGCACGTAATGAAATTAAATGCGGAAAAAAATAAGATGTTCATATCATAGTTTTTTTGGGTGCATTATTAAAATGTCTTCTTTACTTCGCTTTATGAGCATTTAGCTTATTAAAAGCTTAACTTTGGATGTAAGGTTAAATTAGATAAACTTTAATATTGGAATTTTGATGTCAGTGTGTTCGTTATATCATATCTCCATAAGAAGAATTATGTTTTCAAATTGTAATATATTATTTATTTATATTTCTTTTTTGTAAGTATTAAAATAAAATTATAATAAACTTAGAATTTTTTTTTTAATGTATGAAGTTGCTACGCAATATTAACAATGTGTGTAAAAAAAAAAATAACTAATTTGACAACTTTTTTGCTCATGCTACATTTCATTTAAAGTTCACTATTTCTTTTAATTAATCAAACCTTTTTTATTGTCAATATTATTTACTTTTAATCTGAAAATTAATATATATATCTATATTAGGGTGTTTCATTTTGTAAGGCAAAAAGCAAAATGTAAATTATTTGCAGACTTTGCTTACGCCCCGAGTCTAAGTGATATAAAATATATATATGCCAAATTTTATGAAGATTGGATAATATTTAGGAGTTGCACACTTTGGTCAGTTTTGTAAAAGTCGGCAAAAAATACGATTTTTTATTGTTGTTTTTATTTAGTTTTATTATAATTGTTTTTATTTAGAAAACTAGAAATCACAAACTTTAAATAATACTAAAACTAGACACTAAGATCAATAGATAGTGTAATACGCAAAATATGTGTTATATTAAGCAACTTTGAACTATGTAATCTCCTCTTTGTTCGCTTGGTGACAACTTGTCTCTGATGCTCGACTACCCTCAACAAGAATTGTTTTTGCTGTTTGTCCCCGACCAATTCATTTAATCACCGAATTTTACACCGAATTCCTCTTTCTGATGCATCATTGACCACAGTAAGAGCGTTCAAATGACTTTTTATATAATCTCTGGAGTATTCTGTAAAATCCATCTATCCCAAACTATTCAAAGGACGTCTTTTTTAATTAGTAACGAAATGATTCAGGTGTTTTCCTTCAGAAACAAAGTTTTTACCTCGAATAGTTTATTTCCTTTTTCTTTACTGGTCATAAGTCCCTTATTAGACGGAGTAGTACGCACATCCAAAAAACTAAATCCTACGTTTGTTTCTAAAGATACAAAGGGTATCTGTATCAACATAGCAACTGTAAGTGCACTGTTTTTGACATTTGCATCTGTGTAAGAGTTCAGAAGCTGTAGCATACCTTCTTTGGAACCCATTTACGTAAAATTATCTTAAGCCAAAAGTGTACATATATGATGCTGACACAATGAGCGACTCTTTTCATTTCTTTTCATTTTCGTTGAGGACCGTTTATTGAAGAGTACACTTTTTAGTGCATATACTGCCTTTGCCATACAGTTTGCTTTATTCAGAGGCTCTGGGATCCTGAAACTGAAGTCATTTTTAGACCAACCTTCTAGGTACAGCAGTAAGAATTGTAATAACTCTTTGTAATCTTCTCTTAGATGACTTCTGTATTTTAGGACATTTTGGAGATAGTTAACCCGTTTGTACCCTTAGCTCTTTTTTTAGGCGAAAACCTTGTCAACTTCACTAACTGACGAACTCATATCATCTTCTCCTTGTGACCTAAGAAATGTCGAATAACCTGACAAGGTCACCTTTCCAAATTGTCTGTTTTGTATTTGCTTTATCCGTATTTCTCTATATCTCCTTACTTAAGTTTTGTTACTCTTTTTACATCTTCTGTAAACCAGCACTGATATTCTCCTCCGTCTTAACAGGAAAATTTGCTTTCTTGTACACTTCCTGTAGTTTAGGACTGGTATATTTAGCAGAAACCGAATGTCTTTCTTTTATTTCCTTGTGATGGTACATAAAACTAAAAGTACTTGTTCCTTTGCCGAGAATCGAGCTAATAAAAACTCATCACTTGGCACATTTCCTAGCCACCAAATTCCTCTTAAGGGTCTCATTTTAAAGTTCAATTACCTTCAAAAGATGAAAGAAACACATGAGAAGCCCATTAGTACAAAGTACTTCAATATTAGAAATTTCACTGATTTGAGATAAAAGTGATCAAAGTGTGCAACCTCTACATATGATCCAATCTAGTACTTAAAATTTGGCATAGATAAGTTTAACATCACTCAGACTCGAGGCGCAAGCAAAGTCATATGAAAATCTCATCTTTGGAAAAATAAACACCCTAATATATATTTATGCTAGGTGTGTTATAAAAAAATTATGTATATTCTTACAGTGAATAATAACTTGTTTTCATTCAGCTTGTATACGGGGTGATTTAATACAGATGTTATTGTAGACGTAGTTCTTTAACTGCTGATGATAGCCACATGCTTCTGACTTCAAAATTGTGCAAATCGAATACAGATATGAGATTTGTTTTTAAAAGGTGTTGTATAAACATTACAATGTGAAGTTTAATGTATTATACGGCTCCTATTTTCTTATATATTATATTTAGGCAAATTTTATTCTTCATCTGAGAAAGACGTTATAACATTTGTTATTGTTTTATTAATAAAATTTATTGAGTGGTTTTTTCTTTATGTTTACTGCTCCAAAACGCTACTTTCCGCATTTAGTGTCAGATGGAGAATTTATAGAATTCGAAGCATAATAACTGGATAAGTTTTGGAGGGTTTGGTTGCTGTTTCAATTTCAGAAGACAAAATCTTTAAGTAGATTTGACTAGCATTATGCAATATGCGAAAACCAAAAGCTACGGGTATTACCAAATATTTTTTTTCAGTTACGATAACGCAGTTCCACTCATACGATCCAAACGTTTAATAGTTTCTTGATAGAACTATTTAAGGGAACTTGTATCTTTTAAATGCGTCAAAAATTAACGAAAAACTTTAAAATTTGAATTAATCTAACTTTTAAACTTTTTTATACATATACGTGCAATTTTGGATATTGATTAAACAGATTGTGTTTTGTAATATGCTACAATTAGAAATTTATTATCCTTTTACAGAATTTGTGTATTGTTGAAATCAAAATAGCTCTTTCTTTTACTGTGTGAAATATGTGTGTTTAAAATGAACTACTTTTAAGTATTTACAATGGTAATATTTTTAGTTACGACTATTTTTATTCATTAAAAATACAAAATTTTTATTTTTATTTACAAAAATATTATTTTTATATAGTTAAAAAACATTTTTGGACTAAGAGTAGTTCATTTTAAATACTCATATATGTTTAGTATCTTTACCAAATTCCATGACAATCCATACATTTTCCCTCAAGATATCATGCGCGCAATGACTTATGGAGTAAAAAAAGAGCTATTTTGATTTCAACAATATGCAAATTATGTAAAAGGTTAATAAATTTCTAATGACAGCATATTACAAAGCACAGTTTGTTTAATCAATATCCAAAATTCCATTTTTATACATAAAAATGTTTTGAAGATAGATCAATTCAAACTTTAAATTTGTCCGTTAAATTTCGTTGCGTTTAAAAGGTACAAGACCCCTTAAAATAGTGTAGCTGCTCTATTGCTAAAAGCTGAGAAGAAAGAAAGAAATCTATTACAGCTTCTCTACGTTATTGGGCTCCATGAACAAAACGACGTATATCTTCGCTATGCAAAATATAAAAAATAATTTATGAATAAAATTCTATAATCAGAATCCGAAACGTTAAAAAATGTACGGTTTATTGCAAAGGGAGTTATTTAGAAATTTCAAAAAATCATTTTTTTTATCTAATTTTATTTTTTAATAAAACGTAAAAAAGAAAAAAAAATTCTAAATTTTATTTTCAATTTATTTTATGCTAATTTGTTTCACTTTGGCCATATGTAATTCACTTTGATTCCTCGTAAAATAAAATTACCTAAAGATTAAAGCATGTTCTGGATGATGATTTAGCTGTTTTTTTTTTTCTGAAATCGTACACGGAGAGAAGAATACATTAAATGAAAATGAATGAGCAAGATCTTTGAGTAACGTTAGCATTAAGTTAAACATATCTATGCGAAGTGGAATTGAATACCTTATTTCATACTAAGTAGTATTTCGAAATGTATGCTTGGAGGGAAATAATTTTTTTCATAATCCATTACTGATATTTCTTATTTTTCCTTTGTATATATTGGAACTAAAATAAAAAAACCTTTTTATGGAGAGTGGTTCATTTTATAAAAGAGTAATTTAATACTTACATATTCAAAGTACTTTTAGCTAAAATGTTTAATATTATTTTAAACATTTATCACCTTCAAGACGAGTGTCATTTAACAAAAATGCAATTTGTATTAGTAATAAATACGTATGTTACTTTTCGCCTTTTACATCAAAAAATTAATTGTATGTATAGACAAGGCAGCGATTACGACTAAAATATTCTGTATATATATAAAAAAAACATACAAACGCTATATGAAACATGGCCGAAAGGGATAAACCAAATGAATAACTGTTATTTAAAATATATTTAAAAAATTTTTAAAACTTGTATTATATAATACGATATAATTCAGCTCCTAACCTTAGTTTGGATTTTGTTTTTAATTTAAGAATAAATTTGATGTTATTAAAAAATATATACAAATATTGCATAAGGAATGAATTACAAAAATAATAGTTGCATTTATCATACAGATTTAAAAAGATACCCTCCGAAAACATATGTGAAATGAAAATGAAGGCAGATATGTGTCCTTACGCATCAGCGCTTATCAGTGTAACGGTCGCAAAGCTGGGTCGATTATTTTAAAGGTATTGATTGTATTTCTATACTCTTATTAAGATTAATAGTATTTAGCATTCAAAATTTAATTTGCAAATAATAATATAAATTAATAATCTGTTAAGTGAGAAAATTACTCGCGTATATATGGTTCTGTACATTAAATATGAGGTCCCCGGAAGCGAAGGGGAAATGACGAAATTGAAAAAACTGAGCTAAGTGCACAGGATATCTGGAATTACGGCTATTTATTTGGAGAGAAATAAGTAAAAGTGATTTTCTAAACATGTGTTGCACTCTAGAGGTCAACTACATAAGATCTTTAAACTACTTAACTCTATAATTTTTAAGATTAAAAAATATATATTGTACTCCACGTTTCTTTTATTAAAACTTGTTTTTACTACCTCATAAAACTTGTTTTTAAGAGGTCCAAGACCGCTGTAAAATATCCAACAGTTTCATATTGTAATTCAGTCAAGTACTATAGATGTTCCAACTTTGAACTCAGTTTACTCCAAGTCTAAATTTTGTTACTTGTATTCCTTGGCTTCTGGGGTCCTCATATGATAATTAGTAACTGTAGTATTACAAAAAATTGTTGCTAAAAGAATAATAATACTTTGTAAAAAAAAAAAAAAAAAAAAAAAACTATCCAACGTAAGGGTGCTTCGAGGACACAAAGCTGACTTGGCCAGTGTGGTGGTTTTCAAGATAGGTTTTTAATTAACCTTTAAAGACACGAGCGGTGCATTGAGATAGACACTCACCGTAAACTTGTCGCGAATCGTCAAGTAATTACGTGATTAAATCTAATTTAATTAGTCTGTATTTAACAATTGGACTTTTATTGCTTTTATACTACTACTTGCAATTGCATTACAGAAATATATCATTAAATGTTGTTATCTCGGTTTTAACAGCCGATGGAACATATAGTACGTCGCCCGTATGTTTATGTATGTCCAAACAGTTCGTGTCTTTAAAGGTTACTTTCTCGGCTAATTACAGACATGTTTTTTTCTAAAATCATTGTCAATAATCCTTTGATACTTTCTTAAAGATACGTACATCGAGATTCTCTCAATTACCTTCCTGAGCACCCTCAAAGTGAAATTTATTTGCAACGTAAAAATGCGATTTTATAAAAAACTATGCCACCTAGGGCAATCGCTATTGTTTTCCTGCAAGGTTTCAATAAACTTCTATTACCCTTAATTTTTAAACAATATAAGTTTCAGTAGATACGGAAATAGATGAGAGGAGGATATTTTAACGTTACATTTTCGACGAATCTCTGAAATATTATACCAAAACAAATATATTTTTGAGTTCGGTGTTACGAGAGCTTTGTCATCATGTACAGAAAAAAAGATTTTTATTCTAAAGCAACAAAATGTGCCCCATATATTTTTCCTAAATATATTTGTGAATGGTTAATAATATTTAAATACTTGAATCAATAGCCTCTTTAAGTAAGAAACCCTAAAAACTAATTCGTGTCAGTCTGAATTTGTAATTTGTAGATGGACCATGTTTAGAAATAAGTTACGTTTTTTTTCCTTATAGATCAGTTTCTGAGACTAAAAAAATTTCGACTGTCTCGATAATATAGTTTGAACTTTGTTCAACGTCATGAAGTTCTTGAAACTAAAATTTTTACTAAGACTGATATTTTTGCTACAATGGATTAATATAAACTGTTGAAGCTTGTGACTGCGAGAATGTTGCTTATTACTTTGTTGCTTGAGTCTCAGTCTTTTCTTTCGTAAGTACCATACATATACAATTTGTTTTTTTTTCTAATATAGCTTACGATAAATTGAGATAAAATATTAGTGTATTATAGTGATGAATCGCTTAGAAAATGAAATACCATACAAATCACATGCAGCACTGTATATAAATACAGCTATTGAATATAAATATACAATTTAATATAAAAGTCATTTATAAACAAAATGTATCATTTCTTTCACAACATAAAATGAAAGTAGGTATACAGTAGTACAAGATAAATAAAACAGGAATAATAAAAGTACGTAAACCATATAGAATCATCAACAAGATAAAAATCAAATTTTATTAATTTTGTTGGTTAGCCAGTTTTGAAGTTGTGTTTATCTTCGCCGACTTTTTATAATAACTTTATTAGCTCCTTTAGATTTGAATAAAAAAAAGTTTCGACACTTCTAGTAAGTAATCAGTGCTTGTCGATTTTCCACGCAATCTATATATATTGATAATAAACCAGGATTAACATATATATCTGCTTATCAATTCCTGTCACAAATGTCTCGAATGTTAAAATTATAGGTTGCAGGGCAAATTAAAACGTTTTTATCCTTCTTAATGCTTTAAATACAATATCAGGGAGATTTTCTCCTCGAAAAGCACTGATTTTAAATTCCTGATTATCTTAAAGAGAGAATGGACGTCATGAACTGAAATAGAATTTAACTTTTAGATGGTTTATAGGGCTGGATAGTTTGTTTCGTGAAACAACATGTTAACACAACACTCGTGCGTGCTGTGATAACCGACTCAGTTTAAAATAATGCTGTATCCTTAATTCTTTTGAGCATTATTAATTTTTAAAACATAATGATATATAAAAATGTAAGAGCTCTAAGTAACGCCAATAAAAATTCAGAACGTTATAAAAGCAATATAAGACTTAGCACAAAAACAACGAAAGAATAAAAAAATCTTTTTGGCACACTATATATTTGTTCGAAGACACAAGCCAAAGTAACCAAAAAATGTTATGCATTGAGCAACATCATCGAAAACATATAGTGATGAATTTATGGGATGGCACAGCTTATACGACGGAAGAAATGTGTATTGTCAGAACATATCAATCTAACTGACAACTCCAGTCTACATATTTAGTTACGTGTCAAATAAATCGCGTATGTATTAGAAAAGTATAATTTTTAATATCTGTTGTCCACAACTTTCTGTTGAGTTTTACTGCATGAACTTCTCAGAAAGATCAACTAATTAAGATTTTTTTCAATATTTAAAATAAGTTCTGAGTCGGATACAAAATGTGCTTGTGATGTTATTTTAAATAATAATCTTCCTACAACTGCCTCGAAAAATATTCGGATTTATCCACTAATGTCTTAAGCCATACACTAATTTGTGCAATTTTTTTTAACACAACACTAGGATGATTAAGTTGTCAGACCATACTATCTACGCTCGTCATCCACCTTTCAGACACCACAGACTATAAAAAACGCTATTTGGACAGTCTTTTAAAATATTATGGAAGATTAAATTATACGACGAATTTAACGACAGCTAAGATCCCCCTGTAGTCGGGTTTTCATTCATTTTCCAATGGGGATATTAAGACAAAGTCAAGTGCTATTGAAACATCTAATGGCTTTTTTAGTGATTAATTAAATAAGATCAGTTAAACATTTAAAAATCAGCTTATATAAAATGAACTGAGTAAATAACGTCGTTACCTTCCAGAATATTTAAACAATTCGCGTGAGCATTTTTTTTTTTTTTTTTTTTTTTTTTTTTTTTTTTTTTTTTTTTAAGAAATAGTATCATTTGCGTTGTCTCAGAACTTGCAGCAATATTTAAAAAGAATTTCGAAATATGAAATAAACCTCTTGTGCAACTATATTTTCAAATAAAAAGTGTTTGAAAATTTTATTATTTGTCTATTTTAAATAGGATTTATCCTCATTTACATCTTTTAATGCATAAAAATGTAATTGTTGTTTAGAGTTTTCTTCCTTTTATTAACATTATTCATTTACATTCATTCAATCATCATTTTTAATATTCAGCTATTTCACGCTATTTGTAGCTTTTAACACGTGACTATTTAATTATTATTTTATTATGATTTTTCGCTTTTCAACAGTAACATGTAAATATATGTTTAAATTGAAACTAAATATCATTCTTTACACTGAATTTACAATTTGTCAATAATTTTAAATAATGATTTTTAATATATAAAAATGCCTCTTTAAATGATGAAAAATTGAATGAAAAATTAAAAAAAAACGCTCAAAAAAATTAGTCAAATTATAAAAGTATAGTCTGCATATCGCACGGTTGTGAAGTATGTCCCTTGAAAAGATCATTAAATTCCTATGGGTATTATTTGCGCCTATAAAGCCTTTTTAACGGAATTAAGACCAACTTCTAAATTAAATAATAAATCATAGATTTAAAAACTGCTTTAGCCTGTTTATCAAATATTTCTCTATAATACTACAAATTTTCATATTTTTGTATTCCCTAGTTTTCTTAATTTTAGCGGAGAAAGTGAAAACATAAAAATTAAGTTAATTATGGTGAAGCAGTAGTAGTTACTTTTTATGGTTTCGTTCACCTGACGCAACTATATTCGTCCGACTCCTCTGTCACACGAGCCGTTAATTCCCAAATTGGCTCAGCCGATCTCAGCAATCTGATTGTTCGTTAATATTAATATTTTGGATTACTTTACTGTGATTTTGATCAAATTTAACAAAATAAATCAATTTAAGTCATTATAATTGCATTCTATTTTACATTACACTACTTCATAAGAAAATAAATATAATTTTCTACTATATAAATATCAGTTTTAGCCAATCAGATTGCTGAGCTCGGGTGAGCCAATTTGGGAATTAACGGCTCGTCTCTGTCACAGAGTTCGTTCTCAGAAACTGTATAAGTTAGAGACTTGAAATTTTGTTGTATATATATTTTTTTAATCTTAGAGAGAAAAGACCTCATGTCACAAAAAAATGTCAATAATTAAAAATTGTCAACTAAAATTCCTTTACGGTATTGTAGCATTAATCATTTTTGTTTAGAATAAAGAAATAAGTAATTTTTGCATAATAAAGTATTTATCTTTCATAATAAGTTAATTTGTTGATTTTTTTTTCTTTTCATATGCAAAATGATTTCGACTTCCAGATTATAAATGAAGAAAAATAAATATTTATATTTATATCCCTATATTATTTTGTGCTTAAACGTAATTAATTATACTTAAGTAATAGGACTCTTAAAGCTTCAAAATTTTCGAAATTTTAATTTTTTTAGATGCACAAACTCTTATATATTCTCAACATTTTGACATGATTGTTTTCTTGAAATTCCCATTGAAACAGAAGTTATCGCTTTTAGAATTATATTATGTTGTAACGGAAGTTTTCCGTCAAAGAAAGCTCTTAATAATGTCTTAATAAAGTAGTACTTTTAGTGCAGGTAGTAATCAACCCGCGAATCTATAATTTTCTGCAAACGTTTTGGTACTTTTTCAAAGCCTTCGGCCCAGGGACCCCGAGTCCAAAATCAGATCAATCTCATTTCGGACGACATGTGCAGAATTAAAAATAGCACCAGCAAGATGCAGCTGCAGGTGTGAAATAAGGTAGAAGACCGAAAAAGCGATGTCGGTGATATATGGTGGGTGGGGCTAAAGATCCCTTTCGAGTCCATAAAGTGTCCAGCCAGACACACGGGATCTTGCATTACCTTGATGAAACTTTTCCTTCTTCCGCCGGAACTCATTTTGATGTTCTGTCTTGATAGCAGCGTCAACATGGACTAGAATCTTGCTGTACATCTTATTGTCCATGGTTTTACTGTTTTTCCGGATACTCTTTGTGGATAATACGACGACAATCCCACCAGATATAAAGCATTATCTTTTTGTTAGTCAAAATGCGCGTTGCAACGCTGCCGACGGGCTCATCGGGCGTAGAGCAACCCCTTTATCGGCTTGTGTTGTTGAAGTGAATCAACTTTTCGTCACAAGTGACGAAACTGTCCAGAATTTTGTTCTTGCGTTGATATTCGAGCAGATTAGTGCAGGCCTGAACACGTGTGCCCTTATCTGCTTTACCCTTATCATGCGGCACCCAGCGATTGAACTTATACGTCAAGTATATGCGATGCATAGCGCGACTAATGGACATGGCACTAATGTCCAACTCCTGAGCTAACTCTTGAGTGGTTGAATACTGATATTATTTTATAAGTTCTCGCAGACGAGCCTCATCAACATCAGTATTCCGACCAGAGTGCTCTGCTTCTTGAATGTCTTAGTCCTTCTTTTTGAACTTTCGATACCAAAACTTCACAGTCTCATATGATACAACAGTAGTACCTAAAGCTGTACACATGATTCGGTGACATTCTGTAGCTGACTTTTTGCAACAGAACTGGAAGTAAATGCTTTCTTTTTTAATCTGGTAGCATTATAGTTCAATTTCAGACACCGTGTACTTAATTATAACGATATTTGTTTTACTAATTTTACAACACAGTGTTATGAAGCAAGTATATTCCTTTCAAATGCCAAAAATTGTTTGGCAAAATATGAGCAAACACGTCAACGCTAACTGTTTGAGAAGACGATATTAGCTTTAGAGGGAAACTTTCGTTACTACCTGATACCTGCTCACAAGTTGACGCGGTGTTTCCGAAACTTTCAAATCATTTCTGTGCAAATGATTTTTAAGGGCGTAATGCGTATGATATTTCAAAAACTTCTTACTTTTTTTTTCATTAATGTTTAAAATGATGTTTCACGTTAGTCTGTATAAACCGAATCTAAAATTTCATTTTTATTGTTCAACATAATATTTTGTTAGGTCATTATATTGTTGAAAATTTCAAAATGTTGTATTAGCTAAATACAACTTTGTATTAAAAATATAAAATGCTTTAAATACAAATTTATTTACTTCAGAGAAATTAATACAATATGAAGTATAAGTCAGCACAAAAATACCATTCTAATTGCAAAATTTATTTTGTAATCTATCGCATAGTAAGCTGTTATACCAATATTCTGCTCGACAAATGTCTGACAATTTGGAGCCACCTGTAAATATTAATTCTGCATCTTGCAATTTTTTAAATAAATGAAAAGAAAGAATGTGCTTATATCTTTCATCCCAGTAAAACTTGTGTTTATAAATCATACGCATATTTAATATAGCGAATGTTGAAACTGATCTTTTTTTTTCATGTTTTCCAATTTCAGGAGTCCTGAGACACCTTAAATAAAAAATGAAAGAGCTTCCGTACAAAAGAATTATTACTACGTAACCAACTTACAAAAAACAGCATGTAAACATAACAGAATATATAAAAAGACGTTAAATGTAAGAAAATATGAAGCTATAAACAGTATCCCAAATTTTTCCTACAATGATTTTTTTTTAACAAACATTAATAATTTGATTTTATTTGTATTGGTGTTACCACTACTGGTTATAAAAAACTTTTAATGGGGATTTTTGTAATAGAATGAAATTTATTCACAGGCAGAATTTAAACTTTATTCTGTTACAAACCCTCTGTACGATAATATAAAAGTTTTATTAGTCGAATATCAGTTTCAAATGTAATATTTACGAAAATATAAATAAATAACAATAAAATTATTTTGTTAAAAATATCTTACAAAACCGAAATGTCTATGCATAATAAAGTATTTCAACAAAGTCATATAATCGGATTAGTAAACCTCGTGTAATCGGATTAAACAATTTCTATTATAAAAACATATTTCGAAATCGCAATTTCTTTTATTTTAAGATAGAATATTGATACCTGCTAAGTACTGTAATATATTTTCTGCAGATTAACTTTCTGTTATTTTTACCATCGTTATTTATATTTTGATTTTTTAAACTAAACGATAAATTGTAATATACATTTTCTTTTATATAAAACGAGTGTTTTTTTTTTTTAAGAGTATCTCTTAATTCAAAAAGTATGAATAAGTGTGAATAAATTATAACCATAAATTATGAATACGTTAATAAACTAAATTTAAATCTAAAAACCACCTTCTGCGAAATAATTAAACTAAGACAGCGGAGTTTCGAACCATAATGATCCGGACCTACAATAACCGACACTGTTTTCTTGACCATGGGACCAGAGGTGCTATCCAGCATATGTCCGGGTCAAGTGGTAACAAGGACGCGGGACTCACAGTGTTTAGTTCCTAGTAAGCTTGATACACATTTTATCGAAGCCGAAGGGACGAAATGGTGACATGTAAAATTTCGAAAATTTGATTTTTATGGAATTGGTAATACGGAGGTGTGCAGAGTGCTTCACTACCAGACAAACAAACCTCCAGGAGGTGTTGGGGGCACAGATACAACACGGAATCACATAGCAATGCAGGATCGGAAATGCAATCCTAATGAGATAGAGGGATTGTTAGAGTCTGAATCATCGTGATACCAAATTGACATTTAAAGACCATAAATTTAAAATAAATCATGACTTACATGATAAGGAAGTTCCTCTATGTTTTATGACTACGTGCCCTGTTCCTACCATCTACGGTTTTGCACGTTTGATGTAGTAGGGGCGTTTTGAAATGGCGCTACTTCGTTACTACCGCAAAGGTCCGAAACACGTCCGGCATATTTCAAAACATCCGGTTACGAAAGTTTCATATACACATTACGAAACATCGGACAACTTCATTATCAGCAAAGTCATGATTTATTTTAAGCTTATGTTCTTTAAATGTCAATTTTAGACCAGAATGATTCAGGCCCAAACAACCCCCTAAATCGTTAGGCTTGCATTTCCGACCCTGCATTGCTGTGTGATTCCGAGTTGTCTCTGTGCCTCATACACCTTCTGCAAGTTTTTCTGTCTGGTAGTGAAACACCCTGTATACTCAAAATTTATTTAAAAATTTTTTTGAAGGCAACCTACTTCTCCGCAGGAAACTATATTTGTCTGCGAGCCCTTTTAACCCTTTATCTACTGGCGGTACTTATAAGTACCACTCACTTTAAACTTTTATACCATAATGAATATTACTAATATTCTAATGGTACTTTCCAAAAAACGCTCTTTGAACTCCACTTTATCAAGTACATGGCAACAGGAGTTCTAGGTTTGTTATTTTAGAGAGGAATGAAGCTGTCTTTGAAGCTGTCGATGTATTTTGTGCCGATATTTTGTACAGATTGCCACGCACGTCTTTTCATTGCTGCAAACACGGTAAAGGATATGAGATAGTGTTGGATTTTTTTTATGTGTTCATCATGATCTTAGAATACAATATGACTAGCTATTTTAGGGGAACCATGTATGTATTTTATTTAACAGTTGAATTACTCGGTGGTACTTATAAGTACCGTCAGTACACTGGGTGTTGGAGAAAAACTTCTTGTTTAATTTTCGTCTGTGTAGTTATCCAACATTTTCATCTGCTTTAAAATGTAATTAGTAAAATGTAGTGCATTAATGATTTCCCTGGTCTTTCTTTTCTGCCTCATTGTTACTTTTTTATAGAGAATCGAAAAAGTAGTGGCACCGGCTTGTTTTTGCTATGCTAGAAATGGCATATGTACATTCATACATTGCATATGTCGAAATGCGAATGAACATGTTGTCCCTGGAATATTGACGTCGCATAACTAAATGACTGCTAAAAAGGTCGAAATCTAAAAAAAAAAAATAGTTTATTTTAACCCTTTCAGGAACAAAGCATTTTCAATTCTAAAGTGTTGAAATAAATGATTGGAACCGGAATTCGCCAAACGATTTATTTGTAAATAAGAAAAAGCCTATATTTCACATACTTATTAAATCGAAAATATTTTCTGGTGCCAGTTGAAATTCCTTCTGGATTTACTGTTACGCTATTTTAGTCATAGTAGTCGGTACTTTAAAGTACCACTTTAATTAATTACCTCTAAATAATTAAATTTCTCACGGGTGCGTATTTTTTTATGTTTATCCTTTAATTTTCATTGCAGTAACTGAAAAAAAATATTACATGAAAAAAATTGCAGTAGATCATAATGCCGTAGATAAAGGGTTAAAGTTACTTAATTAGATTTAATAGAACCATACCTCCACTTTGTATGTGGGCATCTGTCAACTTTGATGCATTACTTATTAAACTGTCCTCTAACTTCTAAATTACAGATAAAGAAGCCATCAGATTATATTTGTTTCAATATATAATAAAAAGAAATAATATAATAGAAAAAAAACTATTACCTGAGTCGAAATATAAGAAATAAACAAACATAATTTTCTTCATTTCCGATAGACACTTTAAATGATGATACTATCCTTCCAGAGACTATACTTTAGAGACTGAATCTTATTCGACTAATGCCATATGTTATGGATAGGTTTATATGCCAAGTATATTTTTTATATGAAGTTGTAATTTTTAAAAATGAATTCTGCTAAAGCACTGAAGATTTGAACTCGGCTCTGAGTCTCTTCCACTTGGATTGAAAACTTTAAACGGGTAATCTTTATTCCAGTGAGATTAACCTCTTACTTACTCTGTGATGTGTACGGATTTTCAATAACGCTGTATAATACAAGGTGTCTATAAATTAGTTGAGCAAAAATAATGATATATTGAATAAAATTGACAGGGAAAAAATTAAAGTACATATTGTTATGAGATAGAAAAATAGTTCAAATTTATCATTATCACAAATGTTCGATATGACTTCTTTTCGTGACTCTGTAAAACTCCCTTTGGTAAATCATCCCTTGCAACAGTTTTTTCAGCATGTTTCCATCGTGCAAATTAATTGCAGTGCTGATTCTTGATTTTAGTTCAGGAATGGGTGCAGGAAATGGTGGCTTGTACACTTGATCCTTTACAAACCACTATACACCGAAATTAAATGGTGAGAGATCTTGTGATTGTGGTTGCCATTGAATAACACCTCCGCTCGGTAAGCGATAGCGTCAGTTATGACACCTAACGCTATCTATGAATAAATTTTGGAAGTACTATTACTAATCTGATTTTCAACTAGTTAATTTTGTTTAATATTTAGGAGGTTCTTAACTTACGAAAATGCCCAACTAATTTGTAGACATCCAGTATATTTTTAATTGCATGGTTTCAGTAGTTTCATATTAAGATAATTTTTTAATCTATGTGTTACTTCGGACATTTGGATAATAACTGAACCTGTTTTGTTTTAAATTTATTAGACTCATCACGGATAATTTTAGAGATTCTTAAGATGTTGTACCTAAAAAAGAGCATTGTTAAAAAAAAATGACGTTAAGTCTCTTAAAATGAAATTAAACAAATACAGTATGCGATGCCGAACGTTTATAGGAAATTTTAATATTGTTAATGTAACGTACTTTTATATGTATAAAAAAGAAAAGATAAATGAAAAAAAAGTGATTTGAACCTTAATTGTATATGGAAATGTCATAGCTATAGATATATTTTAAAAAATGGGTATTTAGAAGCGGAGAGACATATATCATAGCGAAGATTATATTAGAAAATCTTTAATCTAAGCTGTAAAATGATAAACTATTTTTTATCATGTTAGGGGATGTGCATATATAACGTTATTATCTTTTAGGTAATTTTGGACACCATGCCCCCGTATGATATCATACGTTATCATACGTTATCATCCCTTGACACCCCCCCCCCAGTAATGATATCGTTATCAATGTATAAAAATCCTTTAGAATTTTGGAATTATTTTCTTTTGTCTGGAGTGATATACAGGTATGGTTAAATTTATTCTTCGGACACTTTATTGATGCAGACGAAGATATGTCAATAAAATATCAGTTTATATATGAAATATTACTTATAAGAAATAGTTACTATTTAAAAATATTTAATAATAGCTCCCTGTTACATAATCCTTTCAACAGTAGCAATGTCTTGTGTCTTTTTGCACTTGCCGCCTGCACGGGCTGGAACAGACAGAACTTCTTATCAACAAAACAGGTGGGTAACATTATTTCTCGTTTATTTCCTAGTAAATACAATTATAATTTCAAACATACTTCGCATATAGTTTGTCGAACAGCGGATTATATATACATACCCATATGACAGAAAAATAGGAAAGCCAAACGCTTGGGTGTTCATAGGAGTTGAATAATTTTATAATTATTATGATTTTAATAATACTTTCATACTCTGTACTTTCATAAATATAGATAACATACTAAAAAAAATATACTATTTTGCTGTAAATATAAAGTTACAAATAAAAATGGATGAAAAATGATAACGATTTCTAAAGACAAATCTACCCTCCCCTAGAGCTATCTTACGATATCATATATCAGAGCCATCCCTCATCCTAAAATGATAACGTTATATATGCATAACCCCTTGCCCAAGTAATCTGAATATCTTCTTTCTTTATTTATATGTTTAAAATTTAAAAACGAATGTAGAAATAATTATAAAATTTATGTTGTTAAAGAATATTAGGACAAAGTTTTTCCACAATCAATTTTAAATTTTTCAATATGAAAAAATGTATTATTCTGCAATATGAAATACATATGAAATAAGCTATATTTATGTAAAGTAAAACAATGAATACATTCGAATTATATATCTTCATAAGTAATTTCTGAAATTAGAGTAAGTTAATGAAATAATGTAATATATTTACATGAATTCTATTCGTACAACAATAAACTGGTAAATAATATTTGCTCATTCAAAATCTGATGAATTTGTTTAAACGAAAAGTGAGTGTGGTTTCACCAAACCAATGATTTACATTACATTCCTTTGTTTGGAGTTTGTTTGATCGAAAACGTGAACTTAATTGATATAGATATTTGTTTGGTAATATTAAATAGTTAGTTAAAATGACAATATTCAAATTGGTTTATTTGAATGGTTTATTCCATGAAACTGCCATCTATAATTAACTTTATACGTTAAATTTAATTTCATTTTTTTTACTTGACTACTCGTAAATATTTCATTCGGAGAAAAATACATAATTTCTGATGCGTTGACTTTTTGTCTTGACTAACAGGGAATTAACTTCAGGTTTTTAAATCATTTATTCTTTATCTGTCCATAATCTAATTGTATGTGATATACATTTTTAATCAATAAATCGGCTAAAACTATTTAAAATAAAATCGCTACGATGGTTTCAAGAATACACTAATTAGATTCATTGCTCATGGAATGGTTTACATTACAACTAAAGATTAAACAACATAAAGTTAGTAATATTCCGTTAAGAAAGCATATAACATTTGCAATTTTTAATTAATGTTTCAACTACTTTACAGCAGTGAAAGTAGCATTGTTTTCGTCGTGTTTAAGACGAATCAGGAGAACACAGTGGACGTACTTGAGTTGTCTGATAAATGTAGATGATGAAATTTAAGATGCTACCTCTTAAAAAAAAATACGGACGTCTTCGTAGTACCTGAAACATATGTTTTCCCCTCTGGAATTGGAGGATGTGACAATGAAACTGCGAAAATTGACAGATTAGGCCTAGATAGACTATTATATATAGAACTTATGTTAATTTTGTTGCTTGAAATATATATATATATATATATATATATATATATATATTTGGGAATGAAACAGACGTGAATAAGCATAAAAAAGAGTCCCAAGAAATTTCTGACGAAGGTGTAAACAATTCCTTAGCAAATAATGGAAAATACAAACTTGATATTTTCGCAATTAAATGCTTATCTTTGCTGATCGATTCCAGAACATAACTGCGTATAGTTTAGTTCTGGCCATTAGGGACAATATTAAGAAACATAAAGTATTTCATGTTACCTAAGTATGTGATATTGGGATAGTTTCCCAGAAAACATAAATTTAGAAGTATAGTATATTTATTTATTCAGTTATTGATTTTTTAAAACATCTTTACATTTTAGCTGAGGTATAAAATCTTTAAAAAAATTGATCTTCATTTTGATTCATTGATGAAAGATAATGTTAAACATTATAAAATTTGCAGCATGAGTATGTACATAGAATTTTAAAAACAAGCACTCAATTTTATGTTAATTGCGAGGATCAATTGTGTTGAAATACATATTGCAAAAGGGCATAATGGTGTGTGCAAATAAAGTGAACCATTTATGTAAAAAAATCATAACGCTTATAACTCCCACACTATCAAACATTTATAAAAAATTTAATATTAAAAACTTAGTATTGCAATTTGTCATGTATAAAAAATGTTTAGTTTTTGAGTACGACTATTTTGTCTGATGTTAATCTGTGTGAGTGAAAGCGACATCAGTCCTGCATATTTTAATTTTCACTTATGTGTATTTACCTCCCGGAATCTGGCTTTCGCGGATATTTCAGACTTTTATGTTAATTAGGCCGCTGTGATGAGTTACTAAACTATACATACATTGACGTTAGCTGACGATAGCTGATATTGGTTTATTTAAAGTCTCATATACTTCATTTTAACAGCAATTTGAGGCGGGAAACTCATATTTTAGTGATTAGAAAGCTAGCCAGTTGGACACGAGGTACCGTAGTTAAAGTGTAGAGTCATTCAGTGAGAGTAATTCAGTTTGATCATAGTATATTTCACAGTTCTTTCAAATAAAATGCATATTCGGAGGCTACTGGTCTGTAACTTATACGTTAAATTTTAGGAATTGTAAATGTGATTACAGGTGAATTTTTTTCGAAAGTGTATCTTCTTCGACATCGAAGCCGTGAGTGTATAGCAACCATCTTGTCTCATCTAAGTTAGTTTTAATAATAACATTACTTCAAAGTGATTTGACAGTGAATTGAATTATTTAGTAAATTTGAATTTTTAACGGCATATTTTAATCTTCCACTTCCACCCCAACACAATTTATCACTGACTTTTAATAAACTCGTTCGTTGATCTGTAAACTTGATCTATGACTGATTTGCAACGTGGCACGACCCATTATTCCGCACAATATATATTCAGACAATTTATAAACATTGATTGAAATTTAAAATTCTGTTTTCAAAAGCTTCCCCATAAAGTGCATGTAAATAAATGACCTTCAAGTACATAATATTGAATATTCTAAAAGTAATAATACGTTAAAGTTATAGTCTTTGTGGAAGGTATGGTAGAAGAACTTATTTCATTATAAAAATACTTATAAATATAATTCATAGAATAAAGTTTATCCTTCGAGAACAGATATAAGTTTCAAAATGTATAGAACTAATAGAAAATTAATTTTAAACATTGAACTATGCTCTTTACTATAAGCTTAACGATCCTCATGATACTATTTATGTAGAATTTTAAAATCATAAGAGACATTTCAGTTAGGTTCATACATGTTTGTAATAAAATTACGAATCAAATAATGACTTTCTGCGTGTTACGAATTTTTTATAAATAGGGTTTAAATATCTTTTTCAATTTAATATCTATTAAGAAAATTTAAGTTGAAGTTTACCTATTAAGAAAAGGAAGGATATTTTTTTATTTGTCAATGGCAATTGTACAGAATAGCAACTAATCAGTGAAAAACAGTTGAAAAAAAAGTGAATACCATAATTTTCTTTTGGAAAATTAATCTCATTTAATAGAGTCAAAACACTGTTTTAAACATTAGTGTCGTGAAGGAAATTTTCACCTTGTTATTAATAAACTTTAAAATATACTTATAACTACTTAAAAGATGACATAAACATATAAAAATATTATTTAATGCAAACCTGAGATTTTTCGAGCATACACGCGTTCCTTTTCAAAGGGGAAAAGGTGATTGACTGAATAAAAATACATTAAAAAAAAATAGTGTGCATGCGCAAGCGGAGTTCGGTCCATCATAATCACAATATCCTAAATATTTCAAGACCTCCTGATAATATGAACTGATCTATTCACCCCTCCTCAGAGAAATGGACCGAACTCCGCTTGCGCATGCACACTATTTTTGTTTTTGTTTTTCAAATGTATTTCTATTCAGTCAATCACATTTTTCCCTTTGAAAATGAACGCGTGTGTGTTCGATAGATACCAGGTTTGCACTAAATAATATTTTTATATGTTTGTGTCACCTTTTAAGTAGTTATAAGTATATTTTAAAGTTTATTAATCTTATTTAAGTGATCGATTAAATAATGCGAATTTGTCTATAAAAAGTACTGGATAATTCCGATTCTTTTACGATTCTTACTTCTTATTTCCCTTGTTTTGCTGCCACCCTGTAAAAGCGTTAGTGTGTTTCATCCTCAGGCAATTTGCGAAAACTGCTATATATCTAAGTAAATTTAAAACCTTATCCACCTACTTTATACATTGAATTACAGTACATCATGTATGTTAATAAGTTTTATTACGAAAAGAAAGTTCGGTAAGTAATAAAAAACGAAATTTAATGTCTACCACACCAACTCGATTTAGTGTAATTTATATTCGTTACTTGAAAAAAAAAAATTTACCTTAAAATAAATACATGTTGTAACATTTCAATTTTTAATCAAATTATATCTACATGTCACTGAATATCTCATTTTTCTGCATTTTTGAAAAGTATAAATCGCCGAAAACCGATTTATACTTTATAATATCCTCTGTAGAGGCGATAATAGACATTTTAACTTATTTAACAGACATTTAAAAATAAATACTTCTTTATATTAAACTTCTGTGTTAGGAAAATATTTTTTTTCGTGAAATATCCATTTAAGGTATTGAATATTTCACCTTGCCCATATTAACATCTATGGAAAGTGAAGTAATAAGAATGTAAGTGCAAAATCTTAGAAAAGCTTAGAAAACTAAATTACTTCCTTTGGAAAGCTAAATTCATTGACATACTTTTCCAATATGAGCGGGAGAAAGAGTTTAATATTTGTGAAAAAAACGTTCTACATTTACATAAAGTTGTTGAAAAGTCACTCAATTTGAAAATAGGAATATTTTTAGTTTTATCGTCTTTGGTTAAAAATCCAATATTAAATGAAAAAAAAAAATGAAACTAATTTAATTCTCAGTGCTTCTTAGAATAGAAATAAATAACTAATTTTTGATAAAGCAGCCAAAGTAACCAAATTCTTAAAGTTTTGTTACACTTTAGAATTTTCGAAATTGGATGGAAAACTCAATATTTATATTAATTCTAACTTTAGTTATGAAAAATGTAATACATATTTATAGCAGCACTTAAAACTTTATTCTAACTACATATGTTTTTCAATGTTTTTTTCGCATAAATTTTGAATGGGTTTCTTTATACACTGGCCTCCAAAAGTTAAGGTACAGGGACTTGATGCTTTTGGTTGCACACGTTTTGTCGAATATCTACAAAAATTATTGGCGAATTGTTCTTGAACTTCTGGGATAAAAAGAACATGTTTGATTTTATATTTCCCGGTGGAGATTTAGTCG
Source organism: Maratus speciosus (assembly GCA_963932465.1). Taxonomy (NCBI): domain Eukaryota; kingdom Metazoa; phylum Arthropoda; class Arachnida; order Araneae; family Salticidae; genus Maratus; species Maratus speciosus. The sequence continues at coordinate 67,313,260 of OZ010789.1, forward strand.
GGGGTTCAATTAGGGGGCTAATAATAAATTTAATAATAAAATAATATTTGCGATCCCCTATGTAACAGGAAAGGTTCGAAATAGTTTGTCACTGTAAATGACTATTTGGGTCCTGTTCAACGTTTGTATGCATTTGTGTAAGCATAGCACTCATATTCGTGAAGATGTTAACGTTTTTGTGAAAAATTCAAAAGGGTTTTGTTTATAGCATACAGAGTTTTCAACCAAATTTAACACAACTTTCCAAAAACCTGACGAAGAGTAGTAGAAACATTATACTGTAATTAAAACATGAATAAATTGAATATTTGATGAGATATGGGCAATTTTATGAGATAATTTTTAACTGCGTATGCGCGGAAGATTTAAAAATTTTTATTTCATAATTTGGTAGTCAGTATTTTGGGGCAACTTCAAAAAAAAGTTCAATCAAATATTGTGAAAACTTAGAAAGATATAGCGAGCTGATTGAAAAGTTGTGGAAAATCCCTTATAATAAAGCTATTTTTAGGAAGCAACTCACTATATCGACCCTATCTTTGTGAATTTTCGCGAACATTTTTTTTCGAATTCTTGTGTGCTGCTTTTTTGATAAGGTCAATTGTAAATTCATTTCCACCAGACCATTTACATACTTCCATACATCTAATGGCTTCTAAAACTTCCTCTACCATTACTGCTATTGTTACTGGAATTTCTGTTATGTTTTCTCTCGGATAAGGTAGAATGAGTTTTCTTTGATCTTCAAATTAATATAGATCGTTATAGAATTTTTCAACAATATGTACTAAACTCATATAAATAGTGTGAAGGATTTTATTCAAAAATAACATAAAGGAAGAAAACGTGATAAAAACTACAAACAAACTTGCATTACGATTTGCACTACGGTTCACGAAGTAGGTCTATTACAAATATCCCAAAACCCACGTGATTGGCTGATGTTTGCTCGCACAAACACTTCATTTCCGTCCCTTTTAACCTTTCATCTCTAAAGTTTTTGTTGAGACATTTTTTGTAACGATATTTATTTTCTCTTGATTTAAATTTAAAGGAAAATAACATATATGACACCAATTCGAAATACAGTTTAATTATCGTAAGCATAATAAAGAATATTCTTTTCTTTAAAATATCGCGGAAAAATAAACACAGTGGATCGAAGGCTATGTATTTAAGCTTTACGAAGAGAAAAAGTTTTACTCGATTATAAAAAGAAGGTATGGGAAGCATTGTTTTAATATTTATACACGTAACAGAGTATCATTACTTATAAAAAAATGGAAAGAAAATTCAAAGTTTATGTTTGATTGGCTAAAAGATAAAGGGTAAAAAAAGAAATAACAATAAAAGAATGTTCACCGTTTATTATCTCTAAAATCGCATCTGATGTTTTAAAAGAAAATGCCTCTTGCCAGAAAAGTGTCGCAAAAATTTTAAACATCTTTATTTAAACGATAAATAATATTATAAAATCTGTTTTAAAGCTAATAAAAAAATAAAAAATAAAATAAACATGATGAAAACTAAAGCATGGATTCTCAGCAAAAGAGTCTTGCTGTGCTGCAAAATGTTGTATGAAAATTATTTCTCAAGTTAAAAATGAAAATACTTAGTTACAATTCATAATACTCGGATTTATTTAACTGATTACAACAGAGAAAGATCAATTTACTACCATAACGGACGAAGAGATATAAAATGTGAGAGATTTGCTAAATGTTTTATGGTTATTTCCGCGTTTTCTTATAACGGAAATCTTAAAATAATGAAAGCAGTAGAAAATATCAAAATGACCACGGATAACTACCAAAGATATCTTTTAATATCCGTTTTCAAATAAAAAATTCCATCACTTTATCCAAACTGTCTCCAGTGTGTTAAGTTACATCACGTTAAGGTTACCAGACGTACCTCTGAATCTACTGCTATATTAGTTTTAGAGATAATGCGTAAAGAAAACCGATTTTCGGCTATTCTATTTAAATGCATCCCACATAATTTCATCTAAGAGTTTTCTATATATAGCTGTGTATTTTAACTTTTCAAACATACACATTATAAATGCAATGCAAAAACACTGGACTCACTCTGCAAGAATGTAGTCGACCTGGGGGGAACAATATTAAACAAGATATTTTAAAATAAGATCTTTTATCTTGGAAATGAAGATGTAATGTGGTAGTTCCACAAATGAAGGATCAGATTAAACCTATTAGAAAGTAAAATTCTTATCTTTATTATATATTTCGTTTTACAAAGTCATTATAAAAATGTGTAAACACCCTCCATACTTCAGAGGCAGGTGCAAATGAAAAACAGTTTCTAGAAGCAATAATGCAAGAAATTGTAGAAGAAGTAGTGCAAAGCAAATGTGATAAAAGATATTTAGGCTCAGTATGGAACAAGGCTGCAATTCTATGTATCCTCCCTTGTTAGTACTAAAATAAATAATTGTGTTAAAATTTTATACGCGTGTAAAGCCAACACCACCTAGATATTTGAGAAAACCTTGACACGCGTCACGAAAACGTCACACAAAGCAGGCAAAACAAAGAAAAAAGATTATTCATTGGCTGTTGGATATGTACGAGCGAAGGAATTATCTTTTTCTTGGTTTTGCCTGCTTTGTGTGACTTTTCGTGACGTATGTCAAAGCTTTCTCAAATATCTCGGGGGCGTTGGTAAAGCACGATGATTTTGGAAAAGTCAAGAAAGGATAAGCATATTTCAAAAAGAAAAACAGAAAAGCTATTTAAAACGAAACTTCTTTAATAGTCAAAATGAACACTTCCCTATTTATATTGTTGAACCTCAAACGTCTACAGATATATGGGAAAGTTTACGTTTTGTTCATTCTGTATATCACTGTTTGAAGTAATTTTTAAGTAATTTTTGAGGCATTTTGAAGCTTTTTTTAAGCAATTCATTTAAATTTAAATCTTCGCCAGATGTATCAGAAGTATTACATAAAATTATACAATGCACAGTTATTTGAATACTAGGGATTTGAGGAAAGAAATCTGAAATGGAATACCATCTTTTAATCTCTACAATAAGTGTTTTTCTAAGTAAAACTACTTCTAAAACATCAATTCTACGATATTTCTCGTAGTCATCAAAGCCATCCAGAGAAAGATAGATAGTCTGGTATGTCAAATTAAAAAGCTTGTATTCTTTTCTTGTAAGTTTTCTTTCCTAGCATATGAGCAATTCCCTTCATCCACAAAATAGCATGATATCCGTCTATTTTCTTTCAATTCTTCAACACTGACTAGGTGCGAAATATTAGGGCTGTCAGTACAAGCGGCATATACCTGGCATTCGAATACCGCATTGACTTGAAAACCACGAGATTTATAAAACTGACTTATATCTTCAGCTAAAGCCAGAAATTCATCATAATAATCCAGAAGACGAGCCGAAAACCAGCCAGCAACATAATATAAACTTAGCAAATGTTTCCAGTTCAGATTACGAATTCTGGGATTTTATGAAGTGATATATTGACTAAATTCTTCTTTAGAGACTTGGATAAATAAAAATAATGATTTAAAAAATAATATTTTAACAATGATTTAAAATAATTATTTAAAAAATATATAAAATTTTATCATGAAAAGGTTTTTATAAAGTAAGTAAGTAACTATTTAAGTAAACAAAAACAGAAATAGAATTTTAATGTCACATTTTAGGAACTCAATTTTCCAAAACATTTCTTGAAGAAATTCTGTTTCTTTTAAAGAAACCATTTCCCTACACAGGGGAATATAAAAAAAAAGTTGCATACCTGAAAAGCACGAAATTAAAAAAACTATTCATTCCAAAAGGATATATCTGAATTTTACGAAATTCAAAACTGAATACTAAATATAAAACAAATTCGCAAAGTAATGTATTTCATTAATTACATAAAGTTGTTAAATAACACAGTAAATGAAAATGAAAAAACAAAATTTCACAATACATTTCTAAAGGGATTGAAATAGATGAAAAATACATTTTTTACACAAAATTAATTATTAAATTATATTCAAATGGACTATATTTCGTTAAAAGATAATTTAATATCTTATTCAACAACTGTTGATTAAGAAGTTACACACACTTATTAATATTTTATATTCATGATCCAGAATTGCAGTTATAATAGAAATACACTACGCCGGAAATAAAAAACACGGCTTATAAAAGTTGTGGTTTACTTTTTTTTTTTTTTTTTTTTTTTTTGTGTGTGTGTGTGTGTGTGTGTGTGGTAGGATGTGGTAGGAAGTGGTAGGATGTGGTCTGTAAAATTCCAAAAACGCAAACAAAAAGTTAACAAAGCAATACAAGTAATCAAAAACTTTCTGATAATATAATGTTTTTCATCCGAAATTTTCATTATATTAAAACTTTGCAGCAAATTTTGCAGATATTAAAATAAATAAACATCCTCTAATAATAAAAATATACTTTTAAAACAACATAGAAAGAATTTTGTTTAAGGATTATGTTATTTGTATTATTAATTAAATGAAAAAGTTTTATATACAAACTCTGTACATTTTTCGACTCTTCTGAAGCAATTTTCCTGAAGAATGACACTATTCTTGTAAGTATTATTATTTAAGTAGAATATTCTCATCGGTCTTGAAATCGCTTTGGTGAAGTTTAAACTTATAGACAGTTTGTACATAAAGCATTTCAACACTTTTTATTTAATATCCTATAAAAATTAATGAAGTATAACTGAAGATTATTCAAGCGATTTATAGATGATAAAATACTTAAATTTCTATCGTTAAGAAAATTATTATTTTCATGCGAATTAAAAGTGAAGGCACTTTGATTTTATATACAACATCCATATCATATAATAAGTAGCGATGTATAACATAAAATGACGCGACTACATATTTTTTTATAAAAGTGTGAATTAAATTTTGTGGGTTGTAAAGTACTCAGAAAAATGTATTCCAATTGGTTTCAAAATAACTCTTATTCTGGAGTTACATACTCTTAAAGATGCTTAAAAAACTGCTAAACTTTTGCAAAAAAATATAATTAGAGAACAGTTCAGTAATGAGTTCTGCATATAAAGTAGAAATATTATGTGCATAATCAGAACAGAAGCAGGCACTAGATAATTTTAAGATTACATTACTCTCTTTTTTTAATTAAAATACTTTGTATTTTTGAACTTTTTATTATTCTGTTTTCTGAATTCAAAAGGTAAAAAAAATAAAAAAAAATAGAACATGGTAACTTCAGAGTTGATTATCTCCGTACGCTAGTTATATTTTTTTTCTTTTCCAATTTATTTTTAGTAATATGTTTTTAGATTGCACCAATACCAGCATTTACATGCAGAAACTGGATTTTATTCTTATTAAATATTTTAATAATCAGAATAGCAACTTGTGTCTGAGCTTTTCAACTTTATGAATTTACAATTTTTAATAATTAATTCCATTCTGATTATTTAGCAATTAACTTCCTATGTTACTATGTAAATTTCTTAATTTAATTTCCCGTAATAGTATCATATCAGTATTGGGACTAAATAATGTTTTAAAATATTTTATATTGCAATAAATATTTACGATTTTTTTTAAGTAAAAAAATTATTTCTTTAGCAACACTAGTTTACTTTTTGTGGTACTTTATATATTATTTCATATGTTGAAAATTTTAATTTTAGAATACTTTGCTTCAAATGCATTTACATATATCTGCTATATTCTTGAGAAGTCTATATTCAGTCTTCTGTATGCATGGTTTAAATTTTTTTTTTGAAATTAAAAAATAATAATTGTTATTTTTTTTTAATTTAAACAAAAGAATTTTATTTTCAATACAATAATATAATATACAAGAATTTTATTGTTAGGAATTGGTAAATTAATGTTTTTATACGTGCAAATGTCGCTGTGATATAATTTATTTTATTTGTTAAATGCGGATCGTCGCTATGGTTTTTCTTTTCCTCTCTTTTACCCTTTTTATCTCACGACAAGATTTAACATCTTGGAAATAAAAGTTGGCATCTCGAAATAAAATTAACGAAATACTTGCTTAAAAAGTTCATTTAATATATCACAAATGCAAAAGATGTGCATAGTTTTTAAAAACTTAAAAATTTTCATAATTTTCTCCCCGGCGCTTTCGATCAGACCTTGATCGTCATCAGTACTCCGTCATCGACTGGACAACCAGGTGAATCCAAATTACAGTCGAGGGGGGAAGAGGGAGGGGAATGAGTAAACTGAACATTTCTATCCAAGCCGAACAATACATTTCCTATTTTTAAAACTTTAACCCTTTGCACTCCAACGGTGAGTCTCACTCACCACGCTATTCTTTACATCAACTCCAACGTTGAGTCTCACTCACCACGCTATTCTTCACATCAACTCCAATGGTGAGTCTCACTCACCACGCTATTTTTTACATCAACTCCAATGGTGAGTCTGACTCACCATCTTAACTTACATGAACGATTTACATTAATTCCAACCTTCGTTCTTACTTACTGTTCTATTATTTACCTTAATTATGTGATCTAATTGGAATCTGTACAAATGCGATAAAAGGAAGTATCCAAAATGTATTTTATAACAATCTTTTTGTGAAGATAAAACTGACTGATATGTATCATAAACAAAATTTAGCATTTAAAAAACGGCACTGTTATTCGATGTGCTCTCTTTTGTCAAAGTAATGTTATAACAATATAAGAAAAATAAAACTGGTACTCACTCAGTATAATATTGTCGTGGCATTAGAACGTACTGATTAATTAATAAATTTTGTTTAAAGAAAAAACACGCGGAGACATTTTTTTAAATAGATAATAATTATCTTTGTTGAGTGTAAACTTGTAAAACAGCAGAGAAATGAGGGTCCACTCAGCCATTTAAAATACGTGAAACTATTGATTAATCAATTGAAAGGATATATTCAAGAAAGCCGTGGGGCTTCAACATCCGCTGATACCCACACAAGTGTTCGATTAAATAGAGGGTTCCATGTAATGCTAACAAGTAGTCAAAGATTGTCGAGTCTGCCATCACAGAACAGGAAGAGGTAAGAGACATCAAACGACATACTTTTGTGACACTTGTCCCGAAAAGCCTGCAATGCACCTTGGTGAGTGTTTTATAAAATACCACACCCAACAAACCTATAGAGCATAAGATTTAAATATTATATTTCTAACATGTAAAAATATATAAAACATTCAAATAAAAAAATTATTTTCAATTTGACTATATTTCATTTTGTTTAAAAATGTCGCGGAGTTGGTGTTGCTAGTTCCGCCATGGAAAAAAAGCTTGGAGTGCATAGGGTTAACCATATACCAGGAATTTCATATGACGTATTATCATTTAGCCTTATTGCTTTTTATTGAAATTTCTATGGATTCTTTTATTAATAACATATGATGATGGGAGGTAGGAATAATTATTCTCGCTTCGCTAAAACGAATATTAAAATTTTCTATACGTTAAGTCTTGCTGAAGCTGTGGTTCGTATTAAACTTAATGTCACCTACGTGTTCTTTCAATCTGACCTAAAATTTCCCTCCGGTAATTTCAATATATAGTGTTTCTTCCTGTGCAAGATTAATAGACAAACTACTGCGTTAGCAAGACTTAACCTACAGCAAAATTTAAATATTCGTTTTAATGAAACAATAATAATTATTCCTATCTTCCATCATCATATGTCGTTACTTAAATAATACATAGAAATTCTAATAAAAAGCAATAAGGCTATTAATGATAATATATCATATAACATTGCGGATATGTCGTTAAAGTTTTTAAAATAGAAGATGTATTGTTGGGCCTGGATAGAAATGTTCAGTCTATTGCCTCTCCTCCCCTTTTCCCTCCACTGTACATCGGACTCATTTACAGCATCCCCCCCTTCACCAATTCACTGTAATTTGGACTCACCTGGTTGACCAGTCGAGGACGGAGTACGACTAGGAAGTGTCAGTATACATTCAAAGCTGCCCTGATAACGATCAAGATCTGATCGAAAGCGGTAGACGAAAAAATTGTGAAAGTTTTTAAGTTTTTAAAAATTATATTATGTAATAGATATAATAATAATAGATATGTAATAATAACATCTTTTACATTTGTGACATCTTTTATATTTGTGACATATTAAATTCACCTTTTAAGCAAGTTTTTATTTAATTTTATTTCGATATAGTTCGAGGTTAACCCTTAAATGCCGGATGTTGCTTTTCGGCAACATACCCAATTTAGGCTCTAAAATACTATTAGAATAATATTGAAGCTATAATGTCTAACGTTACCAATAAAATACATTCTGAAAATATTATTAAATCGATTTTCAACATTTAGATGGCAACACTTGTGCTGTTTAAGAATAAAGATAGATTTATTCTTTCAATTGTTGCTACATGTTCTTTTTGTTTTGTTTGGAAGCTTGTGAAATACCCTATTTTGTTCTACAGTGAGCAAGTAAAATTTATTTCTTATTATAGTTCCTAAAATTCTTGTGTGTTTGATATTACAGAATTTTATCAAGGAAAATTATTTTTTCAATTAAGGACCAGTATTGCCGATTAGTAATTAATGTTTTTCAGCCGTAAACCATACTTAAAACAAAATACGATTTTTTAAAGTATTTTTTCCCATGATTTATTTTAAAAATGAAAGCCGAAAAACATTATTACTCTGATTTTTGAAAAATCAGGCATTTAAGGATTAATGTGACATTCCAATGGTATATGTTATTCATATATATATATATATATATATATATTGAGTTGGAATCTCTTTTTGTTTAGTAGTTAAAAATAATTTTTTCACGTGTTTATGTTTTTTTTTTTTATCGTCTGTTGTTATGAAAGTTTTTTAGAAGAATTTCGTTAGTATTCCTGAATTAGAATGGCGAATATTAAGTATACATATATTAGGATATATTTATTTATTTTATTTATTTATCTTATTTATCTTTATATTTTAGTTATTTTTTGTGAAAGAGTATGGTGATCCGACTTCGAGGTACAATGAATCTATATTCTTGTAAATATGTACATAATTGTCAATGTCAATATCTATTTGAATATTCCATTTCTATTATTTCAAAATATGTAAATAAATTTTGTGATCAAAACAAGTTTGAATAATTAAATATCACGAACCCACCATTGTGTTTGATAGGAAGCAAACACCTTGATTATATAATTTTCCTTTTTGTGTCGGTGCCATTTAATATTATGCCGGAAAGGTGTTTTATTAAATGGGTGTAACCTATAATATAAAAGCACCTTTTATAGGTGAGTTTATAATTATATAAATACGTAGCACATATAGTCGCCTGTCTGTCCGTCTGTCTATCCGTCCGTCCGCATATAACAGAGCAAAAACAACCCAAACGAATGGTCTAAAATTTTAAAAATATAATTGCTGCAAAATTTTGTCGAGTCATTTCAAATTTTATGAAAATTGAATGTATAGATTAATTACAGGGACAGTCAAAAATTTTACGTTTTATTACAACTAATGGGAAAAAATTATTTAAAGTGCATTTTAATGCTGTTACAGTCTTTCGAACAGAATAAAATTGATATGCAATTATGAAGTACACAAAAATATACATTCAGTACAATACGCGGTGCAAAAAATATTTATTAAGCTAGTTATAGTACGAACGCACCTCATTTCCCACGTTTGACTTTCAATTACCAACTTGTTTCCCTCTGTTTTGCTCCTGCTTTCAAAGTGGAAGCACGTATCTTTGGCGCTTGATGAAGGAAGACTATGTCCTAATGAAAGACCTTGCGCATTTCTAAATTTTATAGTGCTTTAAGAATTTCTTTTTGACGTTATTTTAAAATGTATAATAAAAATAATTAATTCAAAATGTACCAAATCCCCTCAGTATTCAAATAGCAAACATATATTGCTTAATAAATATAAGCAGGGTTAAAAATTTTTAGTTAAAACTAACAAACAGGAGAAAATTGAAAGAATATTTATTGTTTATTGTCATCTTTTATTAAATCTTAATAAATCTTAAATAATAATAATCCTAAATAATTGATATTTGGCAATGTATTATATATAACGTAAAATCTGGTACACTTTATAGATGTATGCATATATGTAATAAAGAGTATTTTAATCTTAAATTTCGGCTAAAATAAACTCATATATTTTAGAAAAACAATTTAAGGTCATCGTATATAATTTATATAATATACATTCATGTATTGGGCATATTTTAATGTAAAGGATATATAAGTTAATGGAAAGTAAATACTTTTAAGTCACTGTTTTTTTTTTCTTTCGAGAAATATACGTCCACAAACAAAACAAAATTTTTGCACGTAAAATATACACACAAAGCAAGAAGTATTAAATTCGAAGGCAAAATTCAAACGTTTTGTTCCAATACAGTTTTCATATTTGGTTTATTAAAAGCTAGGAGGTAGTAGCTTTTATTTATAAGAAATGACGGTAGCTTTATGTAAAAAAAAAAAAAAAAAAAAAAAAAAAAAGAGATCTCTCTAGTAAAATATATCTTTTGAACATTAATTTATTTTTCTGATAATTTCTTATACTTTATCTAATACTTTCATTTAAATACTAACTGGAAAAGACCGGCTCGAATTATTAATATTTATGGTTTAGTAAATGGAAAAAAAAACTTTGAGTATATTTTTCAGAAACTTTAATGAAATAGGTATAGTACTGGTGTACTTGATAATCGTATCTTTTTAACTTTTAATTTTTAAATATTTTATTTAATTAAAAAATATAGTTAATAAATTGGTTAATTAAATGTATTTCACAATAAAATAATTATCCACATTTAGTTCAGTTCTATGAAGTTGAGTTATCTTCACCTGTCCGTATAACCTTTCTAAAACATTAGTTGTTTACTCAGAAATAAAAATGAGAAATTATAATATGCGAATAAGAAAACACTTCATGGTATGTCAAATTCATTATAAATTCAATGCGCAGCAATTTATTGCAAAAATAATTATACGAATTTAGATAAAGGTTTTACTTAAGAATCTTTTGTATATCAAGATTTAGCATTTATTCATGGACAATTTAAATGAATAAAGAAATTTTATTTTTTTTTCTTTTGTTTCCCAAATTGTATTTCAATTCTAATTGTGATACCACAAAGTTTATTTCCAATATAAAGTTTTGTAATCCAGTTATTAGTCTTTCTTTAAGAAAATGCCTTTCTATAGAGTTAAGTGACATTTTAAGGATATTATTTTTCCTTTGAAAGACCAGCATTATTCATTCACTATCGAAGAGCGAGATTCACATTAGGATGATTCGTCTTCATTCGTCTGGAAAATGAGGTCCAAGAAGTAGAGTGATTTCAATTGAAAGATGAACGGGATAATAAATGAGTTTGAAAACGCTGTAAAGCTGAATATACAGTCGAATTTTCAGAAGTCAAGTTTCTCCAGATTCAAAGATATATAGTTTGGTAAATTAAATGTATATGCATTTTATTCATACGGATTATGCGATTTAGCTGTAATATTAAATAATATATCTCTATATTATTTATGAAAACTATTTATATAGCAGCATTTTCCGAAAAATGTATTCCGAAATATCTTTAAAATTAATATCTATATTAGTATAATGTCAAATTTAAAATTATATAGTTATCAGTAAAAATTTTTATACCTTCAAAATTGTTGATATATATTTAAAAAGAGATTTTTTTTTTAACGCTAAATAGAAGGTATTTAATTTTATCGATTACAGTTTTTAGAATAATATCTTACTTACTAAATTCTATATTTTTCTGGTATTGAAATATTTATTTTAAAAATATACATTTTAAAATATTATGGTTGAGAACATGGAAAATTTCTAAACGTAGAAAAGCACACAAGAATATATTTTGATCAGAAATGAAGTCTAAAGTTGCGCATAAAATTACATGGGAATGAGAATATGTGAAATTTTAGATTTATTTTCTAAATATAAAAAAATTAAAATAAAACATATATTTTAAATTGCAAACTTGTTTCAAAAGAGACGCATTTCATTTATAGTCCAGTCAAATTAGGTTAGAAAAGGGCTTAAAGTGGAAAATTCTGGTGTAATTGTTTTTAGTGTCATACGTTATGTTTTCGGAGGTGCTGAATACGTATCTGATGTTGTCAAACAAAATTGCTCTCGGCAAATATGAAAAATCGTGAAAAAAACACTAAAAATCGCAGATTTTTTTTGGTTTTCGGCTTATAACTTGCAAAAAAAGCTTTTTACGCAAAAGGTGACCCTATATTAAAATGCAGACGAGAAAATTACCTACAATTCCTGTTCTTACCCTTTCTGTTGTAAGACATATGGCTTCCGTAGAGGCATTGAAAAAACGACGAAAACACAGAAAATTTGGAAAATCGCAAAAAAAGATATCCTGACCCTTTCCGTTCACAACACTAAAAGTAAGAATTTCCCTGTAAACATTTGCTCACGTACTCACTTATTATTAGGTTATATATTATTATGATGTGACCTCAAAAATCCGGCAACTTAAAAAATCCCCCCCCCCCTTTTTTTCACTTCCAACTTACGGGAAGAGCAAATATAGCAATTATTTTCGAATTAAAAACCGAGGTAAAAACGATGCATTAGCGGACAGCGAGATCGCTTACGCTGTGATAAATAGAACCCTCAATAACACTGGTAGCAGATCAGAGGAACGAAGACGAGGACCTAGCAGAAGATCAGATCTCACCGAAAAAATGCATAAATTTGACCAGAAAATTAATATCATCTTCAAAAGAACAAGATTGTATTTCCGAAATCGATATTCATCACTTGTATGAAATCCAAGAAAGAAGATAGTGACATTGATGCTTGACAAATCACATGAGAAGAAATGACTACTTATCAGATTTTTTAATATATAAAATATCAACTAAAGTAAGTTTTTTAAACATTAAATTTTCTCTTTTTCTCACGTCAATATCATATGGGTATGTATTAAATTGTGAATAAATGTCCCTATCAAGAAAATCGTAAGTACTTTTGATATTTTTTTCAGAAATCTGTAATTTTCAAAAATCCATTACAAATGTGTAGTAGCTGACATTCACACAAAACAGGCATGAGAGGATGCAGATACACTTATTGTCACCACAGCAAGGGACCTTGCACTACAACATAACTCTGTAGTTATTGTAGGTGAACCCGTCGATTTGCTAGTTATCATGACTTGTTGCTGTAGTGGTGTACATTCAAATGTATACTTTCTAAATCCAGGAAAAGGGAGAGTTTCACCACCCTTTTTTTTTCTGACTGCAAACTTGATCAATCAATAAGGAAAGGGCATGTTTACAAACAAACGCATCTGTCAACCAATCTATCAACTACATTTTTGTCATAACGATCATTGCAGGAATAGGCTTGGCGACGTAGGCCAATCATTTCAGAGACCTGTTAAACTTAGACCAATCAAATTTCCCTAGCTCCTGTGAACAGTAGGAGTCATAATGAACGGAGTGGTTTTTCTTGTTGATCCACAGTAATTCGACCTACAGTGACGTCATCTGCCCTTTCCTTATTGCTAACAACATATTAATTTTGCATGCCATGAGAGGCTGTGATACTACTTCAGCCTTGTTCAAAGTAGGAAAGATGAGGTTTCTTCAGACTCTCAAGAAAAACCCTGCATTAACTAATACCATTGAGGTTTTTAAAGACCCTATGACAGAGGCCGATGCAGTTCCTGGTGCTGGCAATCGTTTTTTGGTATCATTGTGTAAATTTTCTGACAAGGAAGCCACTCCATTAAACAAATTGAGGTATTTTTGTTATCTTAGCTCTGAATACAAGACATCAATCCATTTGGCGTCCATACCTCCTACTGACTCTGCACCTCAGCAACAATGCTTTAGGGTATATTTTCAAGTTCAACAATGGCTTGGGAATGATAAAGATCCTGAACAATGGGGTTGGAAGAAAATGAAAGATGGTCTGGAGACAGTAACCACGCTACAGCCATCAGCAGCTCAAGCCCTTTTGAAACTTATTTCTTGCAAATGCAAGAAGACCTGCCAGAAAAACTGTGGATGCAAAAAAGCAGGCCTCAAGTTCTCCAATATGTCTGCGAAAGCAGTTGCAATAACATGGCTCTTACTGAAATCGAAGAAGATGAGGATGATCGGGAATTCCCTGAAGTACTTGAAGGTAAATATGCATAAATAATTCTATTTCACCTTTACTTTTTCATTTTTGTGATCAAAATATTTATCTTAATACAGTGGTATAACTACTCAATTTTAAAAGAATTAGAAATAAATCATAAATTATTTTTTAAACGGTGGTTCGTTACATAATAGGCTAATATATTTCCTAAATTGAAGTCCAAAAGGTAACCTATTCATGACTTGAGTTGTAAAAGAGGGGTAACAAAAGAAAGATATAAAAATCATGTTACGATAAAATGTTGCATGAATCATTACTTACTTAATTAATTACAATTAGTTCCACCGTTTTTTTTAAATACTATGTGCACCAGAGTTGCTCAGGAGCCTAAGCTTCGACCCTTGGATGTTTCCAGCCTTCGCCTACAGCTGGGGCAGCAGTCTACTCCCTCGAGATTAAAACGTCTATTTCACGCCCAGGTGCTTTCTTTAATAAATATAATATTTAATTATTTTTTAGATGTAGATGAATTGGAAGGCACGCCTACAATCATGCAACCTTTGGCCAAGAGGGTTGGGTTTGACTAATGAGTGTCATTTCAAATCAACAATGATTTAATAATAAGTGTTGTATAAAAGAAAATACATACCTATTTTATTATACTGTATAATATTAAACACTAACCGATCAATAATCACTTTTTATCTTTTTGTTGTATCTATAAAACCTAACGTTAACGTTTCCCATATCTGCGCAGACGTCTAATGATGCATTTTGTATGTTTTCAATAAAGAGGCAGCTGACTATTTCGTGCATTCATCATTGTTTTTCTCATAACTATTCAAGGTTAAAAAAAATTACTTGCACATACATTGTAGAGAACTGTATCAATTTCGGAAATACAGTCTTATTTCTTTGAAGATGACGTTAATTTTTCGGTCAAATGTATACATTTTTTCGGCGAGACCTTATCTTCTGCCACGTCCTCGTCTTCGTTCCTCTTAGCTGCTACCAGTGTTTTGAGGGCTCTATTTGGCACAGCGTCATGATATCGCTGTCAGCTAATTCATCGTTTTTTATCTCAGTTTTTAATTCGAAAATAATTGCTATTTTTACTTTTCCCGTAAGATGGAAGTGAAAAAAAAGGGAGGGGGGGGGGCAGATGACTTTGATGCCGGATTTTTTAAGTTGCCTGATCTTTGAATGCCGGATTTTCGAGGTTACACTGCATACCTACATCATAATAATATATAACCTAATAACAAGTGAATGCATTAGCAAATATTTCCAGTGAAATGCTTTCTTTTAGTGTCCTGAAAATTTAGTGGGTGTAAAAGAATATTTTTTTTTGCAATTTTCCCAAATTACTGGTTTTCGCCGATTTTTCAACGCCTCTACGGAAGACATATATCGTACAAAAAATGATAAGAACATGAATTGTAGGTAATTTTCTCGTATGTATTTTAATATGGAGTCACTTTTTACGTAAAAAGCTTACCTTGCCAGTTGTAAGCCCAAAAAAAAAAAAAAAAAAAAAACTTCATTTTTAGTGGTTTTTTCACGATTTTTCATATTTGCCGAGAGAAATTTTGTTAGACAACTTCATATTTGTGTTCAGCAACCCCGAAAACATAAAGTAAGACACTAAAAACAATTACACCAGAATTTTCCACTTCAAACTCTAATTTGACTGGACTATTATGTGGATCACACAATCTAACTAAGTTACACGGAATAATACGAGATTTTATCACAATTTCAAGTGGATATAATAAACGTAAATAATACATTTTTTCACCGGAAAATAGAGTTACAATTCATAATTTTAATCCATACTTTGGTCCTGAAAATATTATGCTTTCTTACTTCCAAATCATAGTACACGGTATCGTAATTGTTGAATATAATTATTTAGTATTATGACTTGTTTCTTGGTGGTGCATACTTAATTTAATGTTTTTAGTAAAATTTCTACTTCAAAGAGTGTTTATTTTAATAGCAAAATAAAAGTTGCCATTTTAGAACCTGAAACTGGATTTTTGTTCTTCTAAACTTCACCTAACGAAAATAAAATTACTATAGTGAAAGGAGTTGATCATATTTAACGCGTGACTTTATGTCATAGCATTTCAGACAACAATATCCTGAACACCTATCGTTATTAATGTTAAAGTTATGAAAAAAAATATTGGAAAACTAAATTTATGAAATCATTTGGAATTCATTACCAACAGGAATGAACATTTAATGAGAAATCCCTCTCTCACAATTAAAAATAATTGCTCGTCTTTACTTATAATTTTGCGCAATATTCTCACAGTAAGTATTAATAGCTTTTAAAAAAATAAAAGAGTTGTAAATTTTGAGGTCAATGTTATCTGGTAGAAAAATATTAAGTTGTTCTGTTTTTCAATACATAATCACTGTTAGAAATCTTGTTTAGAATTTAAATACTTGAATTATTCTTGGATAGAGATTGCATAAGTAATCACATGCAAAAATATTCATCTTTAAATTTTCGTTTATTACCTACATTAAATCAATAAGAATATAAAATACAAAATGACTTTAAATTATATAAATACACTATAATCACAATCTTACATTTAAGACACAGTACGTTTATTCCTGTACAGCAAGTTAAAAGTAAGCTTTTTTTTTTTTTTTTTTTTTTAGAGTTAAGTTACCGTAAAAAGAAAATGTATAAAAAAATAAAAGCAGATAATGTTATTAATTGTATTGCATATGCCTTATACATATATCTAAAATCCTTACACAGCTCAGAGCATAAAATATAGTATTTATATATGTTACAAAAATCTGTTACATTGTTTGCTTACTTTTATCTATTTCAATATAAACCACGCTACGAAATATCTCAAGACTTTTAGTCTCGCAAGAGATTACGTTAATTCTTTAAAAAATAATTAAGATGAAAACTCACTTTCAAATCTCTTAGGGGTTCTGCTTAAAACATAAACAAGAATAAAGTAGTTAACTATTCTAAGAAATGCCCATTGAAACTCTTTCCACCGGTGTCAAATTACACCCTTTATAACGTAATTATATAAATATGTGCAATCGTCGTACGGTCCATCTGTCTGTCTGTCTGTCCGTCCAGATAACAGAGCAAAAACTACCCAACCGAATGCCCTGAAAATTTAAATATATAATTGTTGCAAAATTTTGTAAATTCACTTTAAATGTTTTGGAAATCGGATGTATAGTTTAATTATAGGGACAGTCAAAAGATTTCCGTTACAATAGGGCCAATGGGAAAAAATATTTCAAGTGCATTTTAATGATGTTACAGCCTTTCGAACAGAATGAAATTGATATGCACTTATGAAGTGCATTAAAATATACATTCAGTACAATATTATGTGCAAAAAGTACTTATGAAACTAGTTATAGTACGAACAAACCACATTTGCCACGTTTGACGTCCAATTTCCAACTTGTTAACTTTTGGTTTATGTTTATGTTGCTCTTAGTCTTGAATTTAAAAACGTAAAAGAAAGTCTTCAAGGTATTAAAAATGATTTATCATTTTTATAACTAAACATTAGAAAGGAAAAAGCATAAATTGAAATATTTTAAAAGGTGTCATGTGGCACCGGTAAAAATAGTGTTGAATTAACATTTTGAAAACATTTAAGCGGAATAGCATTTCACAAAACATTAAAATAGGTGTTAAAGATATCGTTACAATATATTCATTATTTTTAAAGTTATTAAAGTAATTTTTAATCACTGTATTTTTTAATAGCCTAATTTGATTTCATTATCGCCATAAACAAACATCTAATGGAAAAAATCCATCAAATATATTTTTTTAATTTCAGTCGAATAAGTAAAAGTGTTTACTCGTCTATACTTACATATGTTGGCCCATTATTCTCACGATAATTATTCTTATGTTTGAAGAAATTGAAAAAGTTTTTAATGATAGAAATATATTTAGGGATCCAGTTTTGAATTCTAAACCATATACATACCCACCGTTAGAATTGCTGTTCATGATCTAAATGCTTGAATTATTCTTGGATCTAGATTATATAAGTATGCATATTCAAAATTATTCTTCCTTAATTTTTTCTTCTAACCTTTTTTAAGAGGTCTGGGACACAAAAATCTTCAAAATTTGTAAAAATATTTTATTTCATTAAAACATTTTCTGTTTTTTCCTGTTTAAAATGACTTTTAAATCATGTTTCTGCCCTAATTATAACAAGAAATATTATTTTTTTAGTTTTGGTTTGTTTTCAAACTCTAGCTTTCAAACAATGGTTGTCATAAAAACAGCTTCTTGTAAAAATGAGTTTTTCTTAATGATGGGTTTTTTCACCATTTCTGACATTTAAATTCTTATAACTCAAGAACCGTTAAAGATAAAAGCTTCAAACTTGGAACATGTATTTTTCAATTGTTTTACTTTAATTTTGATTCAGAATATTTGAAAAAAAAGATATTTAATTTTGAAAATATGATTTTTTTAGTTGCACCAAATTAGTTGCACCAATTTTAATTTTTTTTGTTAAATATTTTTAATTTGTTTTAAATTAATATTGTTGAATTAAATTAAAAATGCTGAATTAAAATTAAAACTATATTGAAATATATTTCTGTTTATTTAAATGAAAAAAAAAATAAATTCTATAAATAATATTTCGAGTTACAACGATTTTAAATTACCCCACTTTTTTAATAAATTTTAATTTAAAATTAAAAAAAAAATACGTTTTATCATGTGATTTTGTTTACAAATTATGTGGTTTACCATCACAAAAAAATCAGAATTTTAACTCAATAAGTAAAAATTATTTTAAAATGTGTCCCAGACCCCCTGAAAACATTAAGATTTTCAAAATATATTTTTTAATTGGTAGATTAATGCCATAATAACTAGCTTACATTTAAGAAAACACGTCAGTTCTTGATGCATAAAACTAAAAGTGCAACTTTTTTGACAAACATAATTTTTCTTATAAAGTCTTTCTTATTATAAAAAGGATGTGTCTAAAAATATATAAAAAGAAGATAATGATATTAATTATGTTGAACGATGTTACACATGTATCTAAATTTTTATACAGCTTAGAGCATAAAATATAGCATTTACCACATGCTACAATATATATATATATATATATATATATATATATATGTGTGTGTGTGTGTGTTAATTACTTACATTATTCGTTTAAATATAAAACACATTACGAAAGAACTTTTCTTTAATTTTAAGCTATTTAAATTCCAAAGTCTTGTCTTGTTTTCATTAAACCCTTAAAACACGAATTAAGGTGGAACTTCACATTCAAATCTCTTGGGCTTCTGCTTAAAACGTATGCAGAACCAGGTAAGTAAATGGTCCAAGAAATGTCCATTAAAGTAACATTTAAGAGACGTTTCAGTGTAATTTTATTTATTTGCTTTGCCTGAAGGCTTTTTTTTACACATTTTTTCATGTCTTTAGAATTAAAAGCCTTTTAAGTTCTTACGGTTTTATGCATAATAAAAAATGAAATAAAGTTTTTTTCGCCTAATGCTGATATTAATTTTAAAACAGGTTTACCAAATGCTTAAAATTGAAAACTATTTCGAAAAAAAAAAGTTTCATTCAATATAAACCTTCGGAATACTTAAGTAAAAATGTTTAATAATTTTTTAGTGAAATAATTGTACCTAGTTAGGATAAAAACTTAGTCCAAAGAGGTTAATTAACACGTAAGCTTTGTTCTTTCACTTTAAATACAACATACAGAGTGATTTCTTTAACTGTATCTTTTTTTTTTTTTTTTAAGTTTTATAGACTATTAGAGCATTGATAACAAAATAGACATAATCCAATTAACCATTATTTTTAACTTTAATAAGAATGTTTTGTTTTCTAATTAATGAATATTGCATCTTACTGGCATTAAGATTTCTGCAATTTCAAAATTATAAGGAAACATTGTGACTGCGGATGCAATGAATGTTTCATATAATTTCCTCTTCTATTTTAAAGTAATCTTTTCATCATAAGAAAACTGTGAATAACAAAACATATAAATAATTTGTTTTATAACAAAAATATAAAAAATAATTAATTTATTCATTATAAAAAGTAAAAATGAATATTTTTAACAAGATTATTAATAAGTTTTTACATAAATTATTAAATTCGTGAAGAATTAAATATTAAGGTTCTCGTGTCTCGCCATGATAATTGCATCCTATGATTCAGTAATACTGACAAAACAGATGAAAACGATAGAACATCCAATCTATTCTCCTGAACTTGTTATGCATGATTTTTAGCTGTTTCTTAGTCAGAACAGATTTACAAAGGTTTCGTTTTAACCCTTTAGGGCAAGGTACTTGTATTCGTAAACTGGTGAAATAATTGAATGAAAACATTATTTACAAAAAAGTTCATTTGTAAACAAGTAAAAGTTAATTTTCGCGTATTTAATAAAAGTGAAATTTCCATTAAAAAATTCTGGTGCCAATGTGGCCAGAGATTAAAATTATGCGATGACATAGCGGCATCAATGCCGTTCAAGGGGTTAAAATCGAATTTATAATTAATAAGGCTATATAAGAATAGACTTTATTGAATCCATGAAACCGATGGCTTGAGGCATTTAATTAAAAAAAAAATTCGCCTACAACAGTGCATTAATATGTAAAAAAAAAAAAAAAAAAAAAAAAAAAAAAAAAAAAAATCAACACTTTCAAGGTTTGGCAAGTTTAAGTTGTACTAGTAAGCTGCATCTAAAATATTTCATTTGCGATTGTTGAGTGAAAATGATATTTTATTTTTATTATATGCCTCTCAGATGGATAACAGAATTATGTTATAGGTAAATGTTATAGGTATATGTTATAGGTAAAGAATGGAAGCATGAAAACAAAATTCGTATTTGAATATCCATAAGACACGTGTAAACAATGGAATATGATGAATGCTTTTTTTAATTTTAGCACCTTAACTGACCAATTTTCACCAGTAGGTTCGTTTTTTATGTACTTATGAATGTTTACAGTTTTTCTCAAAATTTCTTTCCAAGATCAATATCAGTTACAAGTTTAATTACTAAGAAAAATTAAAATTTGTAAGTTTCAGTGTCATGGCTTATCTCAAACTTCAATTTTTTTTAACTTTTTCACATATACTTGCAAGCTATAATGCCTATTTTTAATTAATTGTGTGAGTACCATTTCTTTCTCTTGTTCCAAAATTTTAGTCAATGTAATTATTGTGCGTCATTACCAGGAAAGTTTGGTGTTTCGAAACATAATGATAAGTGAGGTTGACAAGGATGAATTATTACGTGTATATTATCCGAATTCCCGCACCTGATAGCATTTCTATATAGAAGTGACTTTACGCAGAAATATATGATCAAATGTCATCGGACACTTTAAATTTTAGGAGTTTTGTTGTATAGCTAAAGTGATGCTTGAAAAAGACTTCGGTAACATGCTCTCATATTTTTCAGCGAATGTTTAATCACGAGGGAATTTTAGGGATAGAACAAAAAAATGGATTAATAAATATTTTTTTTTCATCATCCTGTAAATTTAAACGCTCAAATTCTTCAGTAACTGTAGAACATAGCTATTAAAATCATGTACATTATCTGTGTTCGTTTGTGAATAATTAGCAAGTATCTTTATGGAGATATAAAGGTTTCTTTAAAATAATATTAAAGAAGATATAGAATTTTCTAGATTTTTTTATGTTTATACAATGCCCTATAGCTAAAGTAATTTAACGCCACTTACAGAAATATTGGCAGTACTTGCATTCCTTGCATAATTTAATAGCCAGCTGCCTAGGTAACTCATACAAAAAGTCATGTCAAAATTGTGACAATCCATTGTTTTCTAGCTACTTTAGGAAAGTAACTAAAATTCAGCTTACCATACCACACATTTCGTTTCCAGGAAAGCCCTCATTTATTTCAATTTAGGAATTTAGGAAAGCCCTCAAGGCGCTCGGAGGGTTAAAGAAATATTATCAAAAAATTCATGATAGGGCCTCGAAGTTCATAGTTACATAAGGTAAGCTGGGGTAACTGGACCCACTAGGTAACTGGGTCATAGGCTATTTTATAAAAAACCGTTGATGTATTTAAATTTTAGCTTTTGTCAACATTGCACCCCACCTCTATTTCTGAAAACAACGTGTGTCGATTCAACCATAACTTTGACTTTGCTGTGGTAGGTGGCCTAAAATTTAAGTTTTTTTTTTTTTTTTTTCCTTAACAACGTCTATTTGTTCAACTTCCTTAGCTTTTTATTAAAATACGGTAAGTACTTTTATTAAGCTATCGTTTTATTTAAAGATTAGACACCTCAATACATTAATATTATTAGTATCTATACCTATTTACTACGTGTTTCAAATGTAAGGTCGGTGTTCCAGTTATCCCTTAAATTGTTCAAGACTGGGGTAAGTGGGACATGTATCAGTAGTGTTTGGACCAAACGGGATCCAGTTACCCCAACAGTTATAAATAACTTTTGAGCTTCTCTTACTACGGGAAATTAATTTCTCGATTGTTCTTTTCGCTTGCAATAAAGCAAATTACATAATACCTCATTAAAATTACATAAGAAAATTTTAAAATAGCATGTTGGGGCATCAAACCAAATTTCTTAACTGTAACTATAGCATATGTAGATATATAGTAGTGTAAGGTATAGCTCGAAATATTACAATAAAGATGAAGAGGCGTACATAAGGCAGAATTATCGAAACAAATAAATAATAGTTCTGTTCGATATAAAAATTTGGTTACATTCTCCACAGATTTATTGGATATATCGAACTTCCATTGTGGTAAATAAAAAAGATAATAAGATAATTAAGTACTTACGCAGTTGTTTGGTCATAGATTTATCTTGTTATTTTCCACCTTAAAACACCCATGTAACTTTTATACATATTACCTATGCTAAAGTACAGAATAATTACTTAATTTTCTTGTGTTTTGTATAAAAAAAATCTAATATTTTTATTTTTAGTGCGTTTTTAGACACATTGACAGTAAAGATTTTTTTTACAACGCCCTTTAGTTGACATATAATGTATATGATCTGCCTGGTTTATTTTTTTTTTAGTTGAATATTTTTACTTTTAGTGCGTTTTTAGACACATTGACAGTAATGATTTTCTTTACAACGCCCTTTAGTTGACATATAATGTATATGATCTGCCTGGTTTAATTTTTTTTTTTTGTTTAATATTTTTCAAACAGGACCTGTTACCCAATATAAAAAAAAATCGCGTGTGGAAAATAGATCCTCCTGTTCCACTTGCCCCATTTTTATGGGGCAACTGGACTCATAAGTAAAGAAAGATAATACATATATATATATATATATATACATATATATTAGATATTAAAATGTCATTTTGAAGATTTCTGTCTGATATAGGGAACCTAGCTGAACACATTTGCAAAAGTTCCGATTTTAAATCAAATGAATATTAGCCTTTTGAAGCTGAATTGCCTGAATTTCTAGCGTCACATTGAAAATCATGGCCCAGTTGCCCCACGTACATTACATAGAGGTACCTTCCTACGAAATTTTGTAGTTCTACGTATAGCGGTGCCTTCAAAATAGCGTCGACACACACTCACGCAAAGTTCTTTCCTTATCATTATAGATACCAGATAAAATAACAATAAATAATATATTAATTGATATAAAACTTTAAACTTTTAGTGTGCGTTCGGAGAAAAAGGTAATGCCTAGAGAAAATTTATGGAAACAAGTGTTAAGTTTTCTATAACGAAAATTATTATTAGAATTTCAGAAAAATAGAGAGTTATGCATAGAACCAACGCGCAATTCTGATTTTGAAAAATAAATAAAAATAAATAAACTTCATTATTAGAATTCTCTTTGTGATACATGAGCTATTGAAAGTATTTCCCGCCTGATGTTATGAAAATATTATCTTTTCTTAGACTTAAGAAATATGCCACTGTATCTTCATTCAGATCATTTGAAATATTACAAAGATTATTTTATCTCTAATTATATGCAGATTTTTTAAAAATAGACATTTTATATTTTTAGATGAAAGTCCCGCTATTTATTTACGTTCAAATACATCATTTCGTCTGATCTTAATTATTAAAGAAAATCAATACTTTATGTTAACGTGTTTTAAATTTCTATATTCAAGATTACAGTCAAAATTATATTGGTTCTATAGATTTCCATATTCTGTGCATATCCACAATGAATGGTGAGAAGTGCATTTTAAGGCAGATTTTAAAGTCTACAGATGGAAACGGTTTAATTACACTGCTCAAAACAATTAGGGGAGCACATGATTTTAACAAAATTACACAAATATTTACACCGATAAGTAACGTAAAATAAAGCATACATAACTTAAAGCGTAGTAGAAAACATATAAAAAAACTTCACATGCAAATTAATGTTTATGGCGTCAAAAAATAGAAAAAGGATAAAAGTGCAGAAATCGGGATTTTGCAGGAACATCTGTTTCCCTGTCTCAGTTGCAAAATAAAATTGCGCAGTTTCTATTTTGAGAAAATATTACTTAAAAGTCACAATAACGTGATTTTATAGAATCCATGGCTTGGCGTGTTATTGGGACAGTTGGAAATCTAGGGAAACACAAAGAAGTGTAGCTAACGCTGTTGGAATCGCGAGAAGTGGGAATGTAAGGCTGTGTAATCCATTCCAAGACACATGGAACGGTAGACATCGACAAGGGCAAGGTCGGCCATGTTATTACCACAGAAACGGATGACCAATATATCCTGTTAACAGCTCGTCGAGACGGAACAGGTAATGCTGCTCAGCTGCAAACACAGTTGTTCTTGGCCAAATGACGAAGGTTGTCCAGCCAAACAGTCCGATATAGGCTTCATCAGTGTGGTATTTATGCACGTAAGACAATGGTCTTTATTCCGTGGATCTGAAGCAACTACGCCGCCCAAAGAATGGGGGTATCTGAACTAGAGGTCTGCACGGGCCGGAATTTCCAGGCCCGGGCCCGGCCCGGCCCGAACGAAAGCTATCTTGGCCCGGCCCGGCCCGGTGTAAAATTGGAAGTTCGGCCCGAGCCCGGCCCGGCCCGTTTGCATTTTTACAGTTCTCGGCCCGGCCCGGCCCGTACAAAAATCAGTGAAAACAGGCCCGGCCCGGCCCGACACAATTTCTACAAAAAAAAGAAAAAAAGATCCGTTTTTTCTCAACATAGAATTAAGATTCTTTTAATGAATACAACATACATATTTATGGGGACATTTTACAGTATATTTCACATTACTATGATGTTCGCAAAACAGAAAACACACAATAGTAAACATTAACGATTACTTACAGTGTTTTAGTCATCGTGTCTACAGACATTTCCAAATGGAAATAAGGATTCATTAAAAGATTAATGTAGTTCAGAATAAAGGATTAAAAACATAATAACTTTTGAAGCTGTATAATAAAAAGTAGATTTGTGAAAATATTTCTCTCATTTTTAAGGCTTTTCTCAAATCCAAAGGAGCTACATTTCGACACATTTATGAATTCTTTTCTTTTCGGAAACGCGTAAGATTGGCAGGTATTCTTATTAAGAAGCTATATAAATGACGTTTTTTTTCATAGGTAACAGCAATATATCTTTCTGAAAATACTGTCAAAGTTAGCGTTTTGAATCGAATTTCCGGAAGCAATAGCACAGGAAAGGAGAAAAACGTACAGTCACGTGACAGGAATCTCTGTTATCTCTGTAAGAAATTTATCAAATATGGAAAAAGCTATTCGTTTCCAAATGCCTTCAATAGGCAGGCCTGTCAATTTTATTCCTTTATAGTTAAAAATTTTGTCAGAAAATGTGTCTGAAAGCTTCGCATTGTTGAGCAGTGAATATGAGAACCACCTTAAGGTTTATTTCCTAAGATACTGTTTAGAGAAGTTCATTATCACTATTAATACTACAAAACACAATGACTGTTCTACACATCCTGAGATCGATTAAGACCGGTTTCGTCTCGGCACGAGTCTGCTGAAAAAAAATTAAACTCGGAATCAGACATCTTGTAACTGTACGATGCCGATCTCTACGATGGACATGTTAAATTTCTGTTTTGATGTTGTTAAACTCGCATCGGCTCGTGACGCACATTTATACTTCTCGAGAAAATCATATTCATTGAAAGTGGCTCGTATTTTATCTGCTTCGCTTATTTTCTTATATCGGGCCGATAGGCCCGATTAATTTTTTTGCCGGCCCGGCCCGTTTATTTTGTCTGTCGGCCCGGCCCGTTGAAAAAAATTTCCTAATTCTGCCGGCCCGGCCCGGCCCGTTTGAAAATTCGCCTTCATTCCGCCGGGCCGGGTACGGGCCTCGGGCCAAGCCCGGGCCCGTGCAGACCTCTAATCTGAACATCGAGTTTGGAGGCAAAGTTGTTGGAGTCAAATTCTGTTTACAGACGAGTCCCGATTCAGTCTGAATGTAACATCTAAGGTGTTTTGGCATGGAGAGAAAGAGGCACTCAAAATAATCCCACATTCGTTCATGAAAGATCACATTATATACGAGGTGGCTTGATGCTATGGGCTGAAATCAGCATAGGCGGACGTACGAGCGTACATATCATTCGGAATAGCACTTTGTCGATCCGAAGTTATACAGACGAGATACTGGGACCTCATGTCATATTTTATGTTGCAGCATTAGTGATTTTATTTTTCAATGCATGATAATGCCAGCCCCCATACAGTTCGTCTTGTGGAAAACATGCTTGAAGCTAAAACAGTACAGCGTATCGAATGACCAGCAAGCTCTCCTGACCTAAATCCGATCGAGCATGTTTGGGACATACTCAGACGATGAAATGCTGCGAGAACAAGGCCTCCTTTTACTGTCCGGGACTTTGATATTGCAATTCTTGAGCAGTGGAATAGTACTCCCAAAGTCTTATCGATAACCTCATCGCATCAATGAAAAACAGGAGTGCAGCAGTCTTAGCTGTTCGAGGAGACTACACTCCATATTAAAAATTTTGCATCATTTCTAAACAACACTTTTTTAACCTTTACATGAAAACAAATTATTGCCCTAATCCATCTTTTCAAAGAATAAAAGCTCCCTTTTTGTGCGTATTTTTTCTGTATTGAGAATTGATACACGTGTACAATCCATTTTATGCCCATACATGGTTGTCTTGCACTGTTCTCTTCACTTTTTTGCTTATTCCCCTATTTTTTTTAGCAGTGTAATAAGCGCTGAGCGGTTATGAATACAGCGTATAGGTTAACCAGTCCATTCCTTTTCCTATATGTGTGATCACAATACTGTTGAAAATGCAATATATTTTTTTCAAATATTAACTCTTTATGTACTGAATTATGAATTCATGAAAATTTTATCTTCTAAAACATTTTTCGTGAATTTTTGAAACTACATTAGAAGATTTATATAATCATTTAATACATTTTAGAATGATTTTAGAAGGATTGAGAGATTTAGAAGGATTAATTAAATTTGCATTTATAAGGATTTTGTGCAATATTTATAACCCCACTCACATCTTCTATTTTAAATATTTTTAATGTATGTAATGTCTAAATATAATGTTCTTACAATATAAATATAGAAATATTACCCAATTGAAAAATCCCCCCCCTCCCCACCCATCGCCAAGAAAGCTGAAAATGTACAATGGCAAAAGAAATCATTCTTTTAAAAATATTTTTGTTTTGTGTAACCCAAAATGCTTTTAGAACAAGACAAAGTGAAGTATTTATAACTCCTTCTAAACTGTATTACTACTAATCGATGTATTAAATGAATTTTATAGCAAGTTATTTTGAAGGTACTTATAAGTACTATCAGTAGATAAAGGTTAAAAAGTGTCCATATCGGTTGCACACCATCTTTTTTAAATATACTAAGATACTTTTTTAAATATACGTCATATTTAATGAACCGATTTTTTTCTCACATTTTTTGTTAAGTTTCTATTAATTATGAAAGAAATGTTTTTAATATGCAATGTAAAATAAATTCAATAAGCTTATTTTAGCTTATTAATATTTTTTCTGTCTAGTGTCATAATTTTCTTTTTAAAACTGAACATATTGTCTAAATGTAAATTTCGTTTCTATGAAAATAATAGATAAAATACATTTATAATGGATAATACATTTTAGATGATGAATAAAAAATGTAATTACTCGGAGACAAATAAACGTTGTAAAAACATTTTGCAAACATCTCTAATATTCCGTGAATTTAATTAAAACATTATTATTTCGGAGCAAGGAATTCAAATTCGTGTGAAAGATAAAAAAAACTAATAAGAATTATTACAATTCTTTGTTGCTGATTTTCAGCAATGATAAAGAGAAATACAATGATAAAAAAATCTTCTTCTATGATAAAAGTTACGCAGAGTGTGTCTTTAATTTATTTTCAACGTTTACGATCCTAATTAAAACATTAATAACTTTAGACATTTTTATATAATTTTGCGCTAAAAAAAGGCTGAGATAAAGTCTGTTAAGAAATTTGAATACATTATTTTGCATAAAACTATTCAGTTTTATATTTAAATTTTAGATTTCTAATTTTGTATTTTTATTCAGATATATTATTATGAAAATATGACATTCCTCCCAATTAATGCAATTTTAGCCACGAAAATTCCACGAAATTTAAATTTTAACTTTTGTAATTTTAGATTTTCTTATGACTAAAAATGATATTAATGTAAACATGATTACCCACTAAAGAATCTAAATTTTCCACAAAGACTGAGCTATCCGTAAAATATTTAAAATTTTATTCACTTATTTTTTTTTTATTCATTTATTTATTTTTAAATTTTAATCATTTATTTCTTTTAAATTTGTATTAATTTATTTATTATAAAATTTTATTCATTCATTTAACATTCCTTCTAATGCAATATTTTCCCCGAAAATTCTGTGAAATATAAATTTTAGGTTTTGATTTGAGGAGGTAAATACCTAAGTATTTATAATCTATTTTCCAGGGAATGGATTAATTATTTAATTTAAAAGTAATATTAGCGTCCGGAGTAAATCGTTGGTTGGTGGAGAAAATAACGGTACTTTTGGCACTTTTAACTTTAATTTTCCATTTCGTTAACCATGAAGAGATTCTACTAAGATAGTTTTGAAGTTCAATGAGCACTGCATGTGCATGTTTGTGCTCGTGAAGTATGGCTGAGACTTCAGCGAAAATCGCTAATTCGACCTCAGGCTCTTTAGGAATATCGTTGACATTTACGTTAAACAGATGGAGACCAGAGAGTGAGAAGTAGATTTATGGTTAGAGTACGAATATCCAACTTTAACGATAAAGGATCTAGATTTGAAATAGGCGTCATAGATTTTAATAAGTAGGGCTGGTGAGACAAGCGCAATTAGTTTGAAAGTAATAGCAATGTGCCAGACTTTGTCAAAAGCCATCTGCACATCCAGAAAGATTGATCCCGACACATTACCAGATCTAATTCCGTCGTTAGGTAGCTCCGTATCCCTCAACAACTGATTAGTTATTGAATGACGTTCCGGAAAACTGAATAAGCACTTTATGAGATTAAGAAACACCTTAAGGCGGTTGACAAGAGCCTATTATTAGACTTTTGAGAGAAAGGAAAGTAAAGTGATTGGACGAAAGCTTAAACGGCCATGGATATCCTCCACCCAACTTTTGTGGAGGGGTGTGGGGCGATAATGAGCCTTTCCTAGTAATAAGGAGATCTATTAAGAGACATATTCTTTTTCAGCCTGAAATATACTCCCGGAACTCTGAATGCGTGGCCGGGTGTATCGTGTTTGGTGTGCTAGTTTAAAAAAATGAACTCGGCTTTCCAGCACAGTCGTAACCCGAGGGTTGTCCATAGTAGAATGAAGTGTAAACTGACTTCAAAGTTTTTCAGCGATAGCTTCAGCCTTTTCAGTGTTAGTATAAGCCATGCCATTAGGGCATCTAATAGTCGGAGTTTTTGTTGGTGTCCTACGACTGCGAGAAGCAGCCTTCCAACTTGTGCTGTTTTCAGTCGATAGGTATTCTACAAAATTGTTCCAGCGTTCATTCCTAAACTTGGAGACAGCAGCCCTGACCTTCGTACGCAACTAATTTCATTGGGACCTAAAACATTGTGTGCTATAGGCCCACCACATGCTGCCAGGACGATATCGCTCCCTTATTAATTTCGAAGCAAATTAAAGGTACCGTATTTACTCGTGTATAGCTCGCATTCCCCCCCCCCCCCCCAAAAAAAAAAATTGCGACAAAAAAATAGGTGCACGTGATACACGGAATATTTTTTACTGTTGGATGTAATCACACGATATTCATATAAATCAAGATATGTATTCAAGGAAGAAATTAAAACTGGAAAAATTTTACTTAATAAAAGTATTGCTGCATATTTACACTGCTCAAAACAATTAAAGGATATTTGAAGTTTTATATAAAATAAAGATATAAACGAAATTTTTTTTGCCGAAAATAGAAGAAGAGAATCACAAATGCAATTTTTTCTGGTTTTCAAACTGTGGAGTATGCAAATTTTGAGTTCGACGTTAAAAACGTCGCTTCAGCGGCAGCGAATGAAATTTGACTTTCAACTGGATAAATGAGAATGAAGACAAGGATGATCGGCATTCAGTGATTGCTTTGTTTCGATGAGTAAGATGTCTCAGCGAAGTCATTTGACAGATTCAGAAGCTTTGAGAATTGATGGTAGGTTAGAAGGGGGCCAAACTCAAGCCGAAGTAGCGCAAGCCATTGGAATGTCACAAAGTGTCATTTCCAGGATCTGGAACCGTTTTTTGGAGAGTGGATGTGCAGGCCGAAGACCAGGGCAAGGTCGTAGATGGGCAACAACGCCCAATGAAGATCGGTATTTAGCGTTAACAGCTCGGAGACACCGAACCATGAACGCTACTCTTCTCCAACAACACCTTCGCTCGGCTACAGGCACCACGATTTCAACTCAGACTGTCCGATACCGGCTCCATGCTGTAGGTCTGTATGCTCGCCGACCGATGGTATGTGTTAGATTAACATCAAGGCATCGTCGCGACCGCAGGGAGTGGGCAACCGAGCATGTCAACTGGAGGAGAAATGAATGGAGCAATATTCTGTTTTCTGACGAGTCCCGTTTTTCTGTGCGCGTATTTGCATCTGGAGGGACCGTGGCAGTAGGAATAATCCTGCGTTCGTGCACGAAAGTGTCAGATTTGGCGGTGGAGGAGTGTTGGTGTATGGTGGCATCTCCATTGACGGGCGCACACCTCTACATCAATCGAGATGGAGCTCTGACTGGTCGCCGATATGGGGATGAGATCCTCAGACCTATTGTAGTCCCTTACGCTGCAGCAATCGGGGATAACTTCATTTTAATGGACGATAACTGCAGGCCACATCGTGCAAACCTGGTGGAGGATTTCCTTTTCGAAGAAGGAATCGTTCGAATGGAATGGCCAGCGTGTTCTCCAGACATGAATCCAATCGAGCACGTTTGGGACGCTCTAGGAAGACGAGTTTCTGGCCGCCAACAACCCCCACAAACTCTCCAAGAACTTGAAAGAGCTCTTCTGGAAGAGTGGGGAAGAATACCCCAACTCGTCATTAATAGCCTCATTGAGTCCATGCCTCAAAGGTGTTCAACGTTGCTGGCCGCACGTGGAAACCATACCCCCTACTGAAAATGATTTTCTTTGAAGAAAACACCTTTTCTTATTCTTTTTTTCTCATATGCACAAATTGTGTTTTTTTCCTTTAGTACACAAATGCGCAATAAAATGCATTTTTTTCTGCCAAACATGTGTAATTTATTCTCATATAACCTACTATGTGTGTCGATCATGTATCAATCAGCTAAACAGTTTACCAGATACAAAATCTACCTAAAACTGCAATATCTTTTAATTGTTTTGAGCAGTGTATATCACCTCCTTGGACTTTTTTATACAACAGTGCTAATAACATTATTTACACTTTAAGTAGCAAATCTCAATGCCGCTACTGCTGTTGTCCTCGTCATCACTGGCGCATTTAATATCCTAGTAAATCCTATTGTCTTCAGTTCCATCCATCTGATTGTAAATTCCAGTCACTTTGAAGATTTTTATTATTATTTTGCCTGAGATAGAATACCAAGCTTCACATATCAACTCAAATGCACTTGGGAATGACGCACACTTCATTCTCCTACTTACAGTGATGTGTTGTTGTCATCCACCGATTATATGCACGCCGAAATGCAACCTTAAATAATGACAACATCAAGGGGCTGCAGCGCTCTCGTCATGCTATCTGGTATCACAACCAAATCACTTGAGCTACGAGTTTTCGCTTTTACTCCAAACGTCGTGTGTCCACGGAAGCTGTCCTGGACCAGCATCAATGGCTAGGGTAAAGCACTTAGCCGACGTTCTCACACAACGTTAATCCAATCTTTCAAGAGCTCATCCATCATCCACCCTTTTTATTGTGCTCTTACCATTGTACGGACTGGAAAATTTTTTTGGGGGATAAATTTACGTTTAAAATTCCAATATGCTGTCAACTTGTGACCGTCAGGTGTGATGGAGAGCGTAACGGTGCATCGTTGCTTGTCTGCTCCTGTTGTGCGCACTTGAAGGCTTCAATCTCCAACGGGATGAACATCTGTCGCTTCCGGCATATCAAACCACAATGGAATTTTATCGGCATTTGATATCCCTTTTGTTTCCGTAGCCACATAAAGTACTGGATGAACTTACAAGGGAACCACTTTTGGTGTTGCTCGCACCTAGCACTGAGACCTGGTGCATTTTGAAGCCCTATATTATGAAGTTTGAGAATCGATAAAATTTTTCTGTTAAAATAATATTTCTTGATTATACAGCAGCATAAATTTCTGAAAATGCAATTTTCGAGACCCCTTATCGGACTATTAACATTGAATTTTTTTTAAAGAAAAGCACTTAAAAATAAAAATTAGTTAATAATAAGTATAAAATATTGAAAAAAAGTTTGAAAATTCCTTCAAAAACCCACGAATTTGATTTTGAAAAATTGCAACTTTATATTCATATTTTTGGCGGGGAAACAGTTGGCGTTTATTTTCAAAAGTAGAGCTTTCCTGCAACCCTAGCCAAATGTCATAGCTGAATTTGTAATAGCTAAAAATTGCAATGTCAGACCTATTTCGCCACAGTAATTTTTCTAAATTGTGTAAAAATATTAATTTGCTTTATGATTACTTTTACCGAAGGACCATTTAATACAGCAATATTTCATTTTAAACATTCGGAACTTTATTTCATTCGATTTCAAAAGAAAATAATTTGCTTATTTTGTATTTCACTAAAAAATAGTTTTCAATGATCTTCGAAGCTTTTATAGAATTATATTTATTACTTATATATTTATCGTCTGCATAGAAAAATAAATGAAAACCTTATATTTGTTTCTTATGCTATCAATTATAAAAAAAAAAAAAATCGCAATCTGATATAATTTAGTAATACGCTCTGTACATTTTCTCTTTGGATAAACCGGGCGGAAAAATTGTAGCGCCACATTTGGCGACTTAACTCACTTTTGGCGTGAAATAAACAAATAAATATGTAATAATAAAAAATTAAAAGTATAAAAAAGTATATAAAATATTATTTTAACAGAGATATTTTTTCGGTTCTCTAACTTTTATGTATAGGGTTACAAAACTCACTAGGTCTCGATGCTAGGTGCGAGCAACACCAAAAGTGGTTCCCTCGTTAGTGCGATGTTCTTCGTATTCTTCCGGCAGCTTCTTCGATAGCGTAGTTCTTCTCTTGATAGAGAGACTGTTACGATCATAAAGCGTCGCACCCAGACATAACTCCCCTTGAAACCTTCTCTTGGAATATTCATTTTCCTAACTATTTTATAGGCCTCGATCATCATTTCCGTTGAGACTGAGTACCCCGAACGTCGCAAGTCTGTTACATGAGCTAAAAGCTGCTGCTCCACTTATTTAAATGATTTCCCTTCAGAAACTATGCTTTTTGGATGGTGCTTTTTTCAGATTTTCTTCCATATTCCGCTATTCCCGCACACTCGTCTCACCAACGCGTTAATCTTTTCTTTTGCATATTGAACTATTTTCAGCTTGAATGTCTCAGTATAATAGCATCGATTCTTCATCTTACTCGCACGTTGTCAAAAGACGCTCTCAAGTATTTCATTAATAGAGTGACGTCACCAAAGCATAACACGTCACTCACTCCTTACCCGAAACTAAAAATAGATTTTCACCTTCTTTCCTGCACTGACGTAACATTTGTTTCGACATTCTTTAGTGAAATTTATTTGATCATTCAATCACTTGCACGTCAAATTTATGATGCGCTTTATATACCAGAAATAAAATCGCCATTTTTCTTGTAAAGTTCGGGGTGAGCGTTATACATGAGTAAATACGGTATATTTCTTTAGACCAAAACTCAGAAAAAATTCAGATTTTAGACATTTTTAATTGGTATTGTTTAAACTGAAATATATTTCTTTCTGAAATAAGTGAATTTAGAATATGAATGAATAGAGGAAAAGGTTACCTATTTCTTTCACAGAAGGAGAAATTTGACAATAGATTTATGAATCGATTTGGTGTATTGTCTCTCACAAATGCATAGCGACGTTCTTCTGTGTGACACTAAGGATAAAAACATTCAGAATATTAATCTGCTACATTCCACCTAATTTATTTAAAGCAGCAATAATTGAACCAGCGTTATAACAAATCAGCGTGACACATCTAAAGTAATTAAGATTAATACAATTTACTTAATTTCTGTTACAGTGTTCTTCTAAAAATAAATTCTAAAACATTTATCTCTATTGTATCCATACTTTTTGATGATTAATAATATTGGTTGGTAGTTTGTCACTTTTTAAGTTTGCCATAAAGCGTGACTAGATTTAACTAGATATTTGTAAAAATAGTGTTACTCATTTATACAAACTAATAAATAAAATAATAACAAATATATCGTTTCTAAATAATACACAGAGAAATTCACATGAATACATGCACTAATTCACACCATTAAAAATATCCCACAATATAATTCTATGTAACTATTTATTTGCATAAAATTATATAAAAAATACTCCTAAAAAATCATAAATACACTGAAGAGACAAAACATTATGACCACATAACTAATAACGCGTTGACCCAAATTTGGCTCGCGAAACAGCTGCAATCCACCTTGCCACAAGTCTTTGGTAGATGACCAGAGACAGATTGCAGCAGATCTTCAGGCAGCGGCCACGCAAATCCCGTATATTCCAAAATGGTTGTTTTTGAGCTCTCAGCTCCCATCCAATGACACCTGAAATGTGCAATATTGGATTAACATTTTTTAAGTAAAACGGCCAGGAAAATAACTGGAATCCTGTATTATATCCATGGAACCAATCCAACACAGTTTGAGTACTGTTACAGGGAGCGTTGTCTTGCTCGAAGAATCCATTTCCATTTCGTAAGACTGATAATATGTAAGGATGCAACTGATCGCAATAATGTTCAGATAGTCCTTGGCCTTCATTGTCTATTCTATCACAACCACAGGTCCCAGAGACACCCATAAGAACGTTCCCCAAAGCATAATATCGCAACCACCGGCCTATGTATAACATGTTGTATAAGGGGGAGCAACAGCTCACCTAGAATAAGGCGTGGACTGATACGGCCATTGGTATGTTGAAGGATGGATCGTGATTCATCAGACAAGGCAAAACTCTCCCAATGATCCATGGCTCAGTGATGATATTCCCGGGTCTAATGTAGGAGTATTTGGTGATGATGTTTGTTCAACAGAAGCCCACGAGTGGGACGTTTGCTGCATAGTCTCATATTTAACAGTTCCAGCTACACTGTGTGCTCCGAAACAATTCTTCTTGGTCTTGTATTGTATTGGAATATCAGCTTGTGACGATTTTGCTTCACCGTGCAGGAGAGTCTCCGATTTTCTTTTTCCTAGATAACGCCTGAGCGTCAAACGCCATAGCGTCTACTTATGGTTTCACCGTCATTCATTTACTCTGCATAAGTACTAACAACGATATATCACAAAAAAACACGAGATTTACTGTTTTGCAGATACTCGTTCTGCGTTGTAAGGCCGTTGAATTCTGCCCTCTATCAAAGTCGCTTAGATCAGCGGCCTTTCCAATCACAGGCAGAAGTATGTGCAAAAATGATTCCTCAGACTTCCAGCAGCCTTTAAATACCATTCCCACCTGATTATATGCCATCCACGTCGGCCAGGCGAGTTCATTGCAAAAGGTGGGGATGGTCATAATGTTTTGGCTTTTCGGTGTAATTGTAAATATGGTTTTCTGAAAGGATTTAACTGATTAATTTAACTTTTGTCAGTGAAAAAAGAATTTTAACGTAAATTCTTTCTTTCTAAACCTGGTTCACATTTTTTGTCTCTGTTTACAGTTAATTACCTACTTAAAAATAAAATCTATCCTATACTGCGATTATCTAACTAGGAGAGGGCCAACTTTGTTAATCATAGATTTTGATTATTTTAATGTATGTTGTAGGGTAGAGACCCAATAGTCTCAGGTTCAACGGGTTTTATCCAATGCTTCTTAGTTTTTGAGAAACCGGGGGATCTAATAGTAGTACTCAACTTAAATACTTACTTTGTAAATAAAAGGACGGGTTGGTCGTAGCTGAACCGAGGTCCCGGGTTCGATATCGGGACGCGCTACATTTGTTTTTCTCATTTTTTGTTTTATAAATATATGTGTAAGTATAACTTAATAATCCCATTGTCAATTAAAATTTATAATATTGTATATCAATTATAATTTTAACCTATTTATTTTTTTACTTTTAACTAAATAGTTGTATAAAACATCATAAAACTGTTAATTTTTTTAAAATCACTTTGAAGTGTATTTCATATGTTCTTTATCGATGCATTGATATTGAGCAATTGTGTCAATTCGTGATTTTAAAGAAACATCATTTACGCCTTGCTTTAACAAAGGAAGTCAATGCGATAATACTCTTATTCTGTTTTTAAAGTAACAAGCATAATTATATTAAAAATTAGCATCAGAATTAAATTGCAACCGATTTTTTGCATATTAAAGATTTTTAAATTTGTAATACATACATATGCTTGCACTTTCAATTATTTTACTTTCCCCTTTATCTTCTTTCTGCTTTTATTTTTATTTGATTTGAATATTCTTTTATTTTATCATAACTTTTTATTTTATCATAGCTAGATGGGCCACAACAGGTTTTGTCACGATTTTGGAATTTTCATCATTCAATAATAGATCCAAATTCTTTTAAAACCTGTTTAAAGGATGAGAAATAATAGTTTAAAAATAAAAAAATGATAAATTTAATTTTTTTAACATTTTAATTAATGTATGATATTAAAATTTTTAATTCAAATTATTAAATCACAATTACAATTATATTTATAAAACAAAAAATGAGAAAAACTATGTACGCGCTCGAGTACCGAACCCGGGCCCCACAGACCAGCCAGCAAACGCCGTACCATCTGAACTACGACCAAATGTGAGTTTTTTATAACAGTATTTTTTGTTAATAAATCTAAAAATTCTTGTAAATATTTTACAAAAAACTCTAACTCTCTATTTATTAAATTAGTTTTATATAAAAATTTATCTATATATAAAATTTCTATTGCATAAGTTGTTTTGGATATCTTCAGACATTAACGAAGATAATTTTTGAAGAGGAGCAAATTTCTCATTTATAATTCGGGACATAATTTGTTAATATATCCACAAGAGACAGGTAAATGAATTGTTACATAATTACTCATTAAACTAATATTTTAGAAGAGTGGAACTAAAAAGTGTCAGCATTCAATGATGTTTTATTAACTTTCGTTGTTTCTCTTATCTTTTTTCACTTTTTGTTTCAAAATTAGTTTGTTTCTAAAACTTTTTGGTAACTTTTTGCTTGAATGCATTTTTAAATTTACTTTTCGTATTTTGAAATCTTACATGTGCTTGCATCGAATGTGAGTTTTCTATAACAGTATTTTTTGTTAATAAATCTAAAAATCCTTGGAAATATTTTACAAAAAACTCTAACTCTCTATTTATTAAATTAGTTTTATATAAAAATTTATCTAAATATCAAATTTATATTGCATAAGTTGTTTTGGATATCTTCAGACATTAACGAAGATAATTTTTGAAGAGGAGCAAATTTCTTATTTATAATTAGGGACATAATGTGTTAATATATCCACAAGAGACAAGTAAATAAATTGATACTGAATTACTTATTCAACTACTATTTTAGAAGTGTGGAACTCAAAAGTGTCAGCATTCAATGATGTTTTTTTTTTTTTTTTACTTTCATTGTTTCTCTCATTCTTTTTCACCTTTTGTTTGAGAATTGGATTGTTTTTAAAATTGTTGGTAATTTTTTGCTGGAATGCATTTTTAAAACTTTTCGTATATCGTAATCTTACAGGTACTTGCATCAAATGTGAGATTTCGATAACAGAATTTTTTATTAATAAATCTAAATATTCTTATAAATATAAGAAAAAGCTCTATTTATTAAATCAGTTTTATTTAAAAATCTTTCAAAAATAAAAATTGATATTATATATGTTGTTTTAGTATCTTCAGACGTTAACGAAGATAATTACTTAAGAGGGGCAAATTTCTGATTTATAAATCTGGCCATTATGGGTTAAAATATCTACAAGAGACAGGTAAATAAATTGTTACAGAAATATTCATTAAACTACTATTTTAGAATAATGGAACAAAAAAAGTGTCAGTATTCAATGGTGTTTTATTTACTGCATTATTAATTTGTTTCTCTTTTTTTTTTCTCTTTTTGTTTCAGAATTGGATTGTTTTTAAAACATTTTGGTAATTTTTTCATGGAATACATTTTTAAATTAACTTTTAGTACATCGTAATGTTACACGTGCTTGTATCGAATGTGAGTGTTCTATAACAGTATTTTTTGCTAGTAAATTTAAATATTCTTTTAAATATTTTACAAAAATCTCTACCTCTCTATTTATTAAATTAGCTTTATATAAAAATTTATCTAACTATCAAATTGCATTACTCAAATTTTATATTTCTTGTAACAATATAATTCCAATAGGTTAAAAGAGACTTATATCGTTTCAGCAGTTTAAAAGATATATTTTAGTGTATATAAAAATATACCTATATTCATATTTGATTAATTCCGAATTATTACTATTATTATTTATATGTTGTATTAACTGTATAATAAAATGTATTGTGGTTTTATATATATATATATATATGTATGTAACAAAAGCATCTTGTTTACGAAAGAGGTTTCATGCTGGTGGACATTTGTCTCAAAAGGAGATCTTTCACCCGGAGCCAGATAGTCTGGACTTCAACAATACTTTTGGCTTATTGTCAAAATTAAATTTACAACCGGCCCCATGGATATTTATGAGGGCCCATAAAGTGGACCACACACGGGCAGTGACAGATGGCCATTTCTCCGAGCGCCCCTTTTCAAGGGTGTGGCGCGGTCCGTCCCAGCACGGTTCGAGTACCGAATCGGAGTTGTGTGCCGGTGGTGTTTAGCGAGGGGTGACAGTCATACTTTCCGCGGATTGAGCAAGGGGAATCAAGTCCGTGCCCTTATTGTTACAACCGTGTCTTTTACGTAAGAATGGTAAAAGACATATTATACAGTTCTTCATGTAATACAGAACTACTTTACTCCTCATGTTAGAGAGTTCGACTAGAGTCTTAAAAATGTACAGTACTCCTTAAGTCTTCTAGTATTGTTAAGCACAGCTTTGAGTGCTGCTTACATGCAGTATCTGTAATAAGTTTAGTAACATGTTGTTACTCAAATGCTTCCCTGCAATTTTCGGAATGCGGTTTTCACCGAATCCCATTTGCCCGTATTATAGTGCTAGAATAAACCACTGGTCGTCATAGGCCCGGTATAATTAGTGCTTTGTGTTGTGGATATACTAGCTATTTCTACTATATCTGATGTCATAAGGTATGAGCATTTATAATATTTTGTTCCCTACCTAAAATTGTGTATAATTAATGATTAGGGATTTTTACTACCAATTGGTATCCAAGTACTTAAATATTTTGTTAATGAGGAATATTAAATTAATTGTAAATTTAAAATGTCGAGTTTTGTTTTGTTCTTTGGAACATGCGTGTCTTGTGACACAACTTTCTTAATTTGTATATATGTTTCATGTAAATAAAAATATGTTAATTGTTAATATTTGGATTATGTCATTTCTACACCACGAATCTAGTAACTTATTTTAATATTAGTTTTTATTTCAGGTTTGTTTCGTATTCTTTAATGTTTATTAAATGCGTAAATTTTATAGGTTTGTCTTAGTTATTTATGGGGTCTAAAAGCTACGTCTTCCACGACAAATTACACAGCTCATTTGGGGCAGTTTTGGAGATAGTGTCCCCCCCCCTTTCCGATAATTATGTATAAATTATCGCAGAAGCTAGCCAGGACCGAAAGTTTCAAGATAACTATGCTTTATTTATGAATTTTGAATTATCACTATGGATTTTACAGGTTGAGTAATTAAAGGGTGGTAACTTAATTACTCTGGGGTTATGGGGATTTGTGAAGTGTTGAGTCTCTCCCTGTCTTCTGGGTTTTACGTCTTATGTCTGTATTGGCAGTTCCCCTGTTGTACCCGTTGATTTTAAATAATACAATTTTTACCCAAATAATATTTCCCCAATCTCCCCCTCCACAAAAGGTGGTTTTCCATAACTTATCTGTATGTATTGGGTAGTATAGTTTGTTACCGTTATATGGGCCCAGTTCTGCCCTACATATATCGACAGGCAATATTAATTTGTTTCTCTTTTTAGGGTTTCGTTCATCTGACGAAACCCTAATTGTCTCTCTCCTCTGTCTGTCCGTCACAGTGCCCGTTCTCAGAAACTATATATGTTGGAGGCTTAAAATTTTTCGTACTTATAGCTTAACACCTCACATCAAACAAAATCCCTAAAATTTTTAAGCAGTCTTATATTTAACCATCTGGGCTATAACGTGTGCATTTTAAGATTTTTTCTAACTGAGCTCATAATTAAGTTGAAGACATCAACTTTTGCAAAATTATAGCTAAACACTTGCGATCAAACGACAATTCGCAAAATTTCGGAAAAGTGTTATCTTTAACCCTCTGGA
Organism: Maratus speciosus; assembly: GCA_963932465.1. Lineage (NCBI taxonomy): Eukaryota > Metazoa > Arthropoda > Arachnida > Araneae > Salticidae > Maratus > Maratus speciosus. Next base: position 67,354,691 of record OZ010789.1, read on the forward strand.
CTCTAACATGTGTATTTTAAGCTTTTTTTTTCAAACTCAGCCCCCAATTACGTTGAAGACTTGAAATTTTCCGTAATTATAGCTAAAAACTTGCGATCACACGACGAATCATCAAATAAAAAAAAAAAATCTTATATTTAACCCTCTGGACATTAACTTGTGTAGTTTAAGCTTTTTTTTCCTAACTCAGACCCTAATTAAGTTGAAGACTTGAAATTTTTCATAGTTATAGCTAAACACTTGCGATCACACGACAGATCTCAAAAATTTCAAAAAGTCTTATACTTACCCGTCCGGTCTCTAACATGTGTATTTTAAGCAATTTTTCTAACTCAGCCACCTACTTAAGTTGGAGGTTTGAATTTTTGCATACTTATAGCTGAACACTCGCGATCACATGCCAAATCATAAAAATTTCAAAAAGTCTTATATTTACCCCTCCGGTCTCTAACTTGTATATTTTAATCAAATTTTCTAACTCAGTCCCTAATTAAGTTGGAGACATGAAATTTTGCATACTTATAGCGGAACACTTTCGATCACGTGAAACATAATAAAATTTCCAAAACGTTTTATATTATTTACTCCTCCGGGCTCTAACTTGTTTATTTTAAGCAATTTTTCTAAATCAGCCCTTAATTAAGTTGTAGACTTGAAATTTTGCATCACACGAAAAATCATAACATTTTCAAAAAGTTTTATATTATTTACCTTCCAGGCTATAACTTGTGTATTTTAAGCAATTATTTATCCCTCCCCACTTTTCACCCGGGGACACTTTTCTAACTTTTCCGATACCCCTTTGACCACCCTTTCATACTATGCACCATAGACTTATATATTTTAGTTCCACTTTATACCGCCTGAGGGCGCCTACATATCTCGGGTGCTATACGCCGGATAACTTCGACTATTATATCTACAGATAGATTGTTCCGATAGAGGTTAGTTTGGAATAGTGTACGCCCCCTGTTTGCGAAATGTGGAACTAACAGATTTTGAAAAAGGATAAAGTGTTTTAAACGGAATATTAAACGAAACCCTCTGTACGATCTGACACTTACCCACTATTTTTTCACTTGTTGTTTCAAAATTGAATTGTTTTTAAAACTTTTTGGTAATTTTTTGATGGACTGCATTTTTTCATTTACTTTTTGTATATCGTAATCTTACACGTGCTTGCATCGAATGTGAGGGTTCCATAACAGTATTTCTTGTTATTAAATCTAAAATTCTTATAAATATTTTTGAAAAAAAAACTTTAACTCTCTGTTTATTAAATCAGTTTTGTTTAAAAATCTGTCAAAAAATCAAACTGCTATTATAGAAGTTGTTTTGAATATCTTCACACGTTAACGAAGATAATTATTGCAGAGGAGCAAATTTTTTATTTATAATTTGGGATGTTAATATCTGCAAGAGACAAGTAAATAATATGTTACAGAAATGTTCATTAAAACATTATTTTAAAATAGTGGAACCAAAAAGTGTCAATTCAATGAAGTTTTATTTACTGGAATTGTTCATTTGTTTCTCTTATCTTTTTTCACATTTTATTTCAAAATTGGATTATTTTTAAAACTTTTTGTTAATTTATTGCTGGAGTGCATTTTTACATTTACTTTTCGTACGTCGTAATCTTACATGTGCTTGCATTGAATGTAAGGTTTACATAACAGTATTTTTTTTTTTTTTAAGTAAATCTAAATATTCTTGTAAATATTTTACAAAAGAACAACTCTGGATTTATTAAATCAGTTTTAGTTAAAAATTTATCTAAATACCAAATTGCTATTACATAAGTTGTTTTGGATATCTTCAGACATTAATGAAGATAATTATTGAAGAGGAGAACATTTCTGATTTATAATTAGGGACGTTATGGGTTAAAGTATCTAACAAGAGATACACTGTAAAAAAAATCACAGTAATTTTACAGCAAAAAATGCTGGCAATATGGGTGCCAGCAAATTTTGCCGTAAATATACAGCAATTTTGTTTTTTTGATTTTACAGCACTCTTGTAGATTTTCAGCATTTTTTGCTGTTAATTTTACAGCAGTTTTGTTTTTTAGATTTTACAGCACTTTCGTAGATTTTCAGCATTTTTTGCTGTTAATTTAACAAATTTTGTATTTTAGATTTTACAGTACTTTTGTAAACTCTCAGCATTTTTTGCTGTTAATTTAACAAATTTTGTATTTTAGATTTTACAGTACTTTTGTAAACTCTCAGCATTTTTTGCTGTTAATTTAACAAATTTTGTTTTTTAGATTTTACAGTAGTTTTGTAAACTTTCAGCATTTTTTGCTGTTAATTTAACAAATTTTGTTTTTTAGATATTACGGTAGTTTTGTAAACTCTCAGCATTTTTTGCTGTTAATTTAACAAATTTTGTTTTTTAGATTTTACGGTAGTTTTGTAAACTGTCAGCATTTTTTGCTGTTAATTTAACAAATTTTGTTTTTTAGATTTTACGGTACTTTTGTAGATTTTTAGCATTTTTTGCTATTCAACATAAAATTCTTTTATGATTGTACAGAAATTTGTAGATTCTCAGTACTTTTTACTATTAATTCATCACCAGCTTTATTTTTTAGGTTTTACATAATTTTTTGCTGTTAATTTACTACAGCAATTTTTTTTTTTAACAGCACATTCGTAAATTTTGCACGAAGGCTGTGATATTTTACGCCTTTATTTTCAACAACTTTGTAACAAGCAGCATACAGACATACCATGAAGAATGTACAAAATACTTGAATAACATCATTATTTTCTAAATATATTTTTTCCCGATATAATATCAGAATTTCTGTAATTGAATAAGAAAAATTTCCATATGGTAATAGTGGCATACAAAACTTCACAGCCTTTAAATGATATGGCAAGCAAAATTTTATTTACTTATTATCATGGCCCCATTAAATCATTGGTCAAATTGGACAGTGGTACTAGAGCTCATAAATTTTAGAAAAACAAATCTTTAAAATACGCACTCTGAACTGCTGGCATTTAAAAAAAAAAAAGAAAAAAAAACTATAAGAAAGGAGCTTTAAGTCTCCCATCCTGTCAGGCGAAGACACTTACTGAACCTACGGATTTCCATTTGATAGCTGATGTTGATCCCTACATCTGTTTCTACCCCCCCCCCCCCAAAAAAAAAAAAAAACTTTTGTTTTACTTTTTCGATTTGGATTGTAGTTTTTTTTTAGATGACACACTTATTTTCGAAACTGGTTCTGAAAGTTTAAGTAACTTCATTGAAAAATACCTGTAATCAAAAAAGTAAAAAAAAAGGCAGATGTGGGAATCGACATCAACTATAAAAAAAAAAAAAAAAAAAAAAAAAAAAAAAATATCAAAATGCAAATGAGATTATAACCTTTCCAAAAGGTTTAGCATTAGTTTGAAAGTGTCTTTGCTGATGGGACAGGAGCCTTAATGAATTATGCCTTGGGCTTCTTTAGATTTATGGGGCCCTTTTTAGACTAGCTTTAAGATTTAAAAAAAAAAAAAAATCTATAAACCAGGGATGTCTACCCCCCAAAAAGCTCCGATGGATTCTTTCCAAATATTCCACTGACAAGTAGGTTTTAATGTTTTTTTAATGGCAAGTTTTCTGTTAGTTGGGCAACACCAATTGCCAAACACCATATATCAAATATTTAATTACTGTATTATACTAAACTACCAGCTGTTACAGTAATTTCGTTACTTATATCACCAACTGCCAAATGAAGCAATACTTGGTGAAATATCATTGGCACCAAGCTAACAGAAGAGTACCCCTTTTTATCAAATACAGTAAAGTAAAACCTGCAAAAATTGAACATTTTCATAACAGAAAAATAGTCTCTACAATAAAGTAGTACAATTATACCTCTTTGAAGTGGAATTTCTGACCAGTCCATTTAGCTATTCCATTTTTATAAGTTTTACTCCATTCTACTTTTTCTCTTTAATTCAACTGTCTAAGAAACATTTTTCTACTTTATTTTCTAATCTAGTTTCATATGCAGTTTCTAATATATGAAGCTGATTAAATTTCTGATAAGAAGTAAAATGTGAAACAGATTTCTTTTCATCAGAAACATAATTTGTTTTAAAATTAAATAGTTATGCTATTCAGTAAACTTTTTTTTTTTTTTTTTGTAAATAAATTTAATTTGAATAAGATTTTTTCGAGGAATAGAGGCAGTTTTAATTAAAAAAAATTATCACATTTTAAAGTTGAATGGATACTATATTCCTCATTCATAATTTATCTAAGATACATAAAACGATCATGGATTTATGAAGCTTTTGCTTGTCAGTTTGCTATATATATAATAAGTATAATTGTAGACATGTATACATAAGTTTAGTAATAAAATTTAAGTTTAGTAATAAAATTATCTTGGAGCTGAACTTTAAAAAAGAACAAGGTACTTTCAATTTTTCTATTAACAGTGAATCTTCATACAATAAAATCTTGATAATGAAACAGTTGTGGATTTAATAAGCTTTGTTTCCATTAAAAGTTTATTGAAATATGAAAAAGTTACATTAAATCTTGAAAAATGAAAATGATTTATTAAATTCATCCAAAGACTTTTATTGTTCGAGCATAGTTAAATAATAATAATAATGGTTGGTTGGCACTGCTAGTGCTATCACTGTTATTGGTTGAAAAAAAAAATTATGTTGAACATAGTAAAATTGACATCAATTTGTTTTAGATAAAACATGCCACATCAGGGTCATAGGAATATTCTTTTTTGAATGTATGCTTATACCAGTGGCGTGGCGTCCGGTCATCGCTGGATGCGGCGATGACCAAGCAATATTTTAAAACTCTTAATAAGCTTTTAAAACTCTACGATCCAGTTTTAGCCGAACATTTGGAGTTCATGTATAAGTGAAGGTAAGATTTAAAGTTTCTTTTTTGAACATTCAACCATTGAATTTTAGAGTTAATTATTTTTCACCACAAACTTAAATAATTGCGATGACCACCGAAAATTTTCACGCCACGCCACTGGCTTATACCCTGTTCAGATCGGATATTTAAGATATCTTAGATCACCAAAATCTCTGGGGGAGATCCATAAACTATCTCAGCGAGTAATTTTTCTTCAGTTAGATACAGGCACTACCACTCACTCTGGCTCCAGTTTAACTGACTGGCTGTTGGTTTTATTTTATGCATACTTTGCATTCGTTCAAATCTCAGACACAGTGACATTCACAGATGCCGTAGATGAGTTTTGAGATGTGAACAGGCATTCAATTACAAGACAGTACAGCCTTAAAAAAAAAGGCAGTCTAAGATATCTTAAGCATCCAATCTGAGCAATGTACAATATGTGTGAGACATACCAAAATTAAGATCATAAGGCCCATTGATATGTATTATGTTCTTGGATTTATTTCGTTGCAAGAAAACAATTTGCATTAGAAAAATGTCTGAAAGATAATTGGAATTAAATAATAATAAAAAAAAAAACACATGAAAGTTGAAATTGAAAAAGTTTAATTTTTACAAGATTACAAGTACATCAATTACAACTCATAATCCAGTTATATAATTTAACAGGGACACTTGTGACACACTTGTACAATATTCAATCTGCTACACAATTCTTTTGTTGCTTGTTTCCTCTGTTGAGATTAAAATTCCTTATGCATCTGAAAAAAAAAAAAGAAAAAAAACGGGTAAGATTCCTAGATACATATCGTATATTCTTAAAGATTTAGTATTACTTTTGGGATATAATGAATATTTGGTCTTTCGACTGTGTTCTTCAGTTATCTAATACTGAACAGTAATTGCCCAAATATTGTTGGATATTTATTTATAGCCAATAAATTCAAGATAATATATTTTCTTTATTTTTTTATGCAATGATTTTCTCAACTGCAAACTGCAATGATTTTCTCAACTGCAAATTGGATGCATTTATGAAGCAATTTTAATTCTTAAATGAAAAAAAAACTATTCTGATTTAGACACACAAAAAATGATGTGATTGTATGAGAAAAATTCAAACTGCTCAGTAGGGTGTGAAAAATGATTTTTTTTGGTTTTTTAAATAAAAGAAAAAATCAGATTTTTTTTAATTTAAAACAGATTTTTATGATTTTTTTCCTAGCATTCAAATACTGAATAGCTACTAAGAGTTTTAGGTTTCCAAAACAATCAAAAGTCTAATTGCTAACATAATCCATATTTTTACACTTTAATTAATAGAATTATAATTATTAGTTAATAATTACAAAAATTACAATAGATGCAAATTAGTAGTTTCAGTCATTAGTAGCATACAATGTTATAATACTTATGTAAAACTAATTTAATACTAGAGATATTTACATTTATTAAAATTATTAACTGTGAGTAATATTAAATTGTTAACACTACTTAAGATTAAAAATTATTAAACTCTGCAATTATGAACATACTACCTTTCTATGCTTTAATTACTAAATGATAATAATTCAGTATTCATCCTAGAAAGAAAAGGGGGTAGGATGCAAGTTCCAAAAAAGGACAATATTTCATGTGGAAATATATCAGTAATGTGTTCTGTTAGTAATTATATAAATAAAAAAGTATATAGTTTCTTAGTATGATAAAAAAGTGTTATAAATTTTAATAATTTTATGAATTACAAATTAAAAAATACAATTGAATAACAACATGTTTTAACTTTTTTCTAAAGAAATAATGTTCTATCACTTTTGTAAGATCTTGGGCACATAGATTTAGAAATACTGTGGATTTTGGAATTATTTTTACAAGAAATCTGTCTACTACAGGTGAATTTCATTATTTTTATAAGAGGCAGGAGGGTCCATTTTGCCAATTTCAAAAGGGGCAGTTGTGGCGTCTTACATAATTGGCCTAGGGAGAATAGTAAGTACCATACATACTCTCATATAAGTCGAGGAATTTCTGACAAGTAAATTTGGGAGGTCGACTTATACGCGAGTCAATTAAAACATAAAACTTCAAATACTGCAAAAATCTGACTTTTTATGTGTATGAATAATAAAATATTACAGAAAATACAAATAATAATAATTTATCATTAAAAATTTTTTCAATGATTTATTTTTATTTACTTACTACTTTTTCGCATAGGCAAGTGAAATATTTGGTTTGATTTTGCGCAAAATTGAAGTAAAAAGTTAAGGGGTTGACTTATACGCAGGTTTTTGATTTTTTGCAGAATTTGCATTCGAAAGTTAGGGGGTCAACTTATATGCGAGTCGACCTATATGCAAGTATATACGGTAATTAAAGTTGCAAATAATTTCATTAGTTACCCATCCATGCACACATACGGAGTAAATATAAGGAATAGCCAGTTATATATGAAATCCTCAAAACATTAAACAGCATAGCATCATTAGAACTCAGTGGGGATTCTCAGCATTCAGTTTGAAATAGCTTTGCCTTCAAATAGCCTTTTTAATTCGTAACAATTTTCATTTGGTGTACATGAGTTCAAAAGTAAAAAAACATTAATTCAACTTTTACCGAAGAAGCTCTTGCTGTGCTTAACATTTTATACCAATTGGTTCTTTTTCTCTTATACATTGTTTTACAAGAAACGTTCAGATGATGTCATTCTTTCATTCTTCTTTAGCTCCAGTATTTGCTATAAATTATTGCAAAAGTTCTGAATTTATGTGTTTCTGAAATTACATAATACTTGAGCAATAATAAGCAATCGATAATAAGTAATTAATAAGCAATCGATATTCTGATAACTTAAAAATGATATATGTAAAAAGTTCTTCTGTAACTTATTCCAGATATGTCCATACGGACAGATTAAAATCGTAGAATGAACAATGTTGAAAGAGAAATTAGGAAGGATATAACATTTGAGGAAATTTTAGTTCATGTAAGTGCATAAATTAAAGAGAACAATATAAAAAAAAAATCTCCAAATAAAACTTGTTGAATGGACCCTATTAAGGTGACGTCAGATGCCAGAATGATGATCTGTTATTCCAGTTACTGCACCTGCAGAATACCAGTATGCGCAGGCGCAAACAGCGCTAGCAGACAACTTTACCCTTGACCCAGGTTGAGTGCATACATTTTAACTGAAAATTTGCAAACTTAGGGAATTTTCTCGCATACAGAACAACATTTTGAATTTAGATTACAATATATTAAGTATATGCTGCAGCATCAAAGAATTTTTTGCAGTATTTTTAACAAACAAGCATTAATAACTCACACTCCATAGACTGCTATGCTAAACACCGCCAGCAGACGAATTTTAGCCTCGACCTCAGGTCGCGTGCATAAGGTCCATTAGAATTTTGAAAAGATAGTTGCTATTTAAAATAGTGCACATACATGCATGTTATTCATAATGCTGTTTTAATAGATAGAAATGATGTTTTTATTAAATGACTATGTGTGATTTTAAATAAACGTTTATGAGAAAGAAAATAAGACTTGTATTAGTCCTTTTTAATTATATAAAGCAGTAAAGGGGAAAAAAAGGTTAAGGTCAGTGCAAACCAGACAAAGCAATTGGTATGACCTTTTATTCCAATATTAATGTCTTCATTAATTGAAAAATTGGGTTATGTAGATTTCTACCTCAATCAGGGTTGCAAAAAATCCGGCTAAAATTAAAAAAGGCCAGGCCGGTGGCTTTTATTGGTTTTAACCGGCTATTTTTTGGCCAAAATTGGCCATAATTGGCTTTTATACAATGAAGCATTGTAATTATAAACTACACATTTTAAAGTGTTTTTAATTAGTTTTAATGACATTTAATTGATTTAGAGTTTAATAAGTAACCCAATTTCTCAATAATGAGGACATTAATACTGGAATAAAACTTAGATGTTTTGCTAGTGATTTGAAGTCAGAATTGCAAATATGTCAGCTAAATTTTAAAAGGGCCATACCAACTGCCAATTTTTTCATTTTTACTGCTTTATAAAATTAAAGAGGACAATTACTTAGTTACATATTTTATTACTTAATTTTAAGAGCTATTAATATACAAGTCTTATTTTATTTCTAGTAAACATTTAAAATTATACATAGTCATTAATAAAAACACCATTTCTCACTATTAAAAACATTGCAAACAGCATATGCATGAATATGCTTAACAACAAGCTTTTCAAAATTTTATTTACAGAAATTTTTCTTCTTGTTTAAATGCTCTATTTTTTATACACTTATGTACCACTCTCCTCAAATATTATATCCTTTCTAATTTCTCTTTTAACATTTAAAACTTAATCTCTCCATATGGACACACAAGAATGTTTCCATTTTGATGTGCTACATTTTGTCATTAATTAATCTTTAAAATGTGTAGTGTATGTGGAGCTATGTAATATAGAATTTCAAAATACCAGTTTGGAGCCTAACTTATATTATTTTCAATGTTTAAATATATATATATATATATATATATATATATTTTTTTTTTTTCCCCAGACATAATGCCTTCACATTTTGGACTTACTTATTTGACAAATAAGTAATAGAAATCTATAATTTTTTAGTAGAAAATATTTATAAGTGTATTAAAAATTAATTGATCCAAATTTAAAACAAAATAACTGTAAACCAACTTTAAAAAATAAAAGCCGGCTATTTTAAAGTGTTTACCAAAAAAAGCTGGCCGGCTTTTTTTTTTGGCCTGGCTAAAAGCCGGCGATCCTGACCTCAATTAAATGCCTTTAAAACTAATTAAAAAACACAAAAATGTGTCATTTATAATTAAAATGCTTCACTGTATAAAAGCCAATTTTGGCCAAAAAAAGCCGTTTAAAACCAATAAAAGCCACCGGCGTGGCTTTTTTAAAAATTTTAGCTGGCTTTTTTGCAACCCTGCAATGATACTTTATCGCCTTAGTGGCGGATTAACTGAGATATGATTTCCCCTACCCCCCCGCTACTCTTTCTTTTTATTTTCCCCCTGTTAGAGTTGGTCCTATCAAAATCCTGTCAATATAAAACTGTACATAATATTAAGAAGATTTATAATAAATTTATGCAAACTTGATATTTTGTGAATTGACGAAGTTATGAAATTTATTTCTCAAATTCCTGGGTTTTTTTTTCCCCCCGCTGCTTGAGGCAATTTTTAATGACATAAAAAATCTGCCATACATAAATTTTTGGTCATTTTCCTAGAAGTAATAACTTTAACCTGATTCGATACGTATCACAATTAAGAAGTTATGGGATTTTTTTTCTGTTTTCACAAAAATTCTCCTTATTTCCACCTCCTTGGTTTGATTTTGCCCATTAGCAAACTTAACAGAGATTTTCTGCATCAATTTGGAAGAGATTTGTTCAGAATAAATTTAAACTTCCTTCATAAAAAAAACATGAGTTCAGCCATATTATCGAGAAATACATATTAAAAATAAAATACATATAGAATGATATAAATTTAAAAAATAATAATAATTTTGTCCATACATCTGAACTGAAAATTTCATTGTTTACATCTGTGATGATGTGCGGGATTTTAAAGTTGCGGATTTGAAGGAGTCTACTGAATTGAGATTAAAAATGTTTATAATTATATCAAGATGACTATAATAAGGACTCAAAATATTGATAAGTGCACTCAGGTTTATGTGCATTTGAATTTTCGTTGTTTGTGTCTGATTAAAAGAAAAAAAAAATAGGAAGGGGGGGGGCAGTTTATAGGGTGGTGGATAATTGGAAGTTTACTGTATTTCTTACGAAATCTACCTAAAAAGGCTGCACTAAAAAGTTCCCAGTGGGGACTATATAGAATAATAAAAAGATATAAAAAAAATATATACAATTATTTTTTTCTTAGCAATTCATTCAAAACTTCACTGTAATAAAATTGTTAATTTAAAAGTTATTTTGGGATTTGGCAAAAAGTTGAGTTTAAAAAAGAAATGTTTAACCATTTTATTTTAAAATGTTATCAAAATTCCACCATACAATGTGTATTTATTATAAAACAAATTTTGAAATAATTATTACAACTATTATATACATACCAGAAACTAGAATGCGTGATGCAGAAGGCAAATTTATAATTCACTGTAGACTCAGTTGGTACATTGCAACCTAAAATAAATATAAAATTATAATATAATAATCATTAAATTTATTCATTAATTAAATATTCTACTTTTCGTTGTTTAATATAATACTTCTAGTTAAACTTTCATAAACTATTACTTCAAACATGGTTAAAACTTTTAAAGATAATTTAAAATGTATTGATATTGAACTCTATTAAACATGTTATTTTTAAAAAGTATATACACAATGTTACGAGTCGAACCACTGTGAACAACCCCTTCACATAAAACTAGACTAATTATAGAAACAAGAATCCACCTGCATCGTTTACGGTAGTAACCCCCCCCCCCCCACTTTTTCTTTTAAATGTGGTTTGTGTTTGGACATTCGATTTTGATGTTGGAAGGAGGTAATTGAAAAGAATCAGTGGAGTAATGACAACCATTGTGCTCACTCCAGCAAAATAGGACAATCAGGCAAGAATTTAATTTAAACAGGGTTCACTATTCTGAAAAAGAACACCCATGGTCTATTCAAAAAACATATTTTGAACTGGTTTATTTAAAGTCCCCTGTTATAACATACAATTTTGTGATATTTTATATTGAACGATTGGTAAATTTAGCAATATATTCCTGCAACCAATCGATAAATTTCATATTTTCTCGTGACCAATCTGAATTTTTGTGTGTGTCCCTGTTACAGACACAATTGGCAACAGAATAAGTTTCCATATTTTCCCCACAACTTATTGGCAAAACTCTCAGGCTTTTTTTTTTTTTATGCAACTGCTGGACAAATTTTCTAATTTTTTTTTTTTCACACAACTGACCGATTTCGATATTTTCCCACAACCGAATGACTAAATTTACAATTTTTTTTTCCTGCGATTGACTGACAAGCCACGCGATTTTCTCTTGTGACCGATTATCAAAGTTTGTACTATTTTTAGTGACCAATTGGCAAATCTTGCGACTGATTGACAAAATTAGACATTTTTCCCATTTTCCAAGCATTGGAAACTATAATGAAGGCTTAGAATAAAGAAAATTATTAATTTAATAATAAATAATTGCATAAAATAAAAATTTAATTTAAAAACCAGAATCAAGCTTTTTGGAATATCATAAAACTAAGGTGCTTTCTTTTCCTGCTTTTTTTCATTAGAAATATTGTATCAGCCCCCCGAAACAGAATATGCTTAAAAGTGTGACGTATGTCATAGAACAACGGACTTCTCAGCAGAACATTTAAAATTCTCATTTCCAAGAAAATTCACGATTCAATCAAAGGAAAAATTGTGAAATTGGTCATTCAATGGCTGGGGGAAAAAAAAAATCAAAATTATTTAATCATTCATTTAAAAAGATTGCGAAATTCATCAATTGGTTGCAAGAAAAACTCGAGCAATTCGTCAGTCAATCAAGGAGAACAAATCATGAAATTCTTCAGCCTGTTGTGTAAAAACATACAAAATTCAATGAACAGTACACAGAAAAAAAAAATCTTCAATTTTGGCCAATCGGTCATAGTTAATAAAACCATGAAACTCATCAGTGCATCGCTGGAAGAAACTGCGATGATTTTCTCTAATCGGTCACGAGAAAAAGTCAAAATTTCTTACAGTACAAGGAAAATATCACGAAATTTGCAAATTGGCGGCAGTTAAAAAATGGAAAACATATCAGTGGATTCTCGGAGGAAACAGCGAAATTTGTCGATCAGTAGTGGAAAAAAAAAATCATGATTTCCCCCAATCGGTAACAAAAAAAAAATTGTCAATTGGTACAAGAAAAATATTGCGAAATTTAAAAATCGGTCATAGGTTTAAAAAAATGCGAAATTCACCAGTGAATTGTCGGAAAAAATCAGCAATTTGTTGATCAGTCGTGGGAAAAAAACCAGAGATTTAGTCAATTGGTTGCAAAAAAGCAACAAAGTTTTCAACAAAGAAAGAAAATATTGCAAAATTCACTGATCTGTCGCAGGTAGAACGTGAAATTGGTCCGTCACAGGAAAAAGCCTGATTTTTATCAATCGTTCGCAAGAAAAGACGGAAAAAATTTGCCAATCAGTAGAAACATATCGCAGATTATGCCAAACGGTTGTTTGTAAAAATACATGAAATTCACCGATTAAGTAGCAGGAAAAATGCACGATTTTCTCCAATTGGTTGCAAGAAGTTTCTGCAAAATTTGCTTATTGGTACAAGGAAAATTTCACAAAATTCCCCAATCGGTCAAGAGAAAAAACGCAAAATTTGTTAGTAGAAAGTCGGAAAAAAAATCTGAAATTCGTCGATCAGCCGCGGAAAAAACTTGCAATTTTTGTCAATCGGATGCAAAAAAAGACGACAAAGTTCCTTATAAGGTTTACTTTAAGTTTTTTGGCTCGCTGAATCCGAATTTTTAACTTACCCTCAAAATTCCCCCCCCCCCCCGAAATAGTTGTTATTAACTTAAATTTCTTATTATTTTAGGGGGAAAGCATTACGAAATTCAGAAACTAGACAAAATTTGCAACAAGTAGGATATATGATATTACGGCGTAGGATAAACGGGAAGATAGGGGGCTGCCTCGGAAGTTGCACTGCGCGCTTTTCTCAAAAACCAAATTTTTTGGGGGGTTGCCGGGTGAAATTTTGGTGGGAAGTTACAAATTCGGATTCAGCGACTCCAAAAACATAAAGTGAGTCGAAATCCAGAACTAGTATTAATTTTTCCAGGTAAATCCTCTATTGCCTGACTTCATAACTTAGTGCATGTAGCGCCGCAGTGCATGTTCAGAGACAGCCCTCCCCGTTCATCCTACGTCATAATATCATCTATCCTATTTGTTGAAAATTTTGTCTATTTTTCGAATTTCGTAATGTTTTTCCCCTAAAACAGTAAGAAATTTAAGTTAAAAACAATTATTTGGGGGATTTTTTTTGGGGGGGGGGAGTTAAAAATTCGGATTCAGCGACCCAAAAAACTTAAAGTAAACCTTATAGAGAAAGTTCGGAGGGGAGATGAGAGGGCGAATGTAAACACGTGGGTGGTTAAGTGGAATTGCGCAACTTAGTTCACGCAGCACCGAGCACATGTTCCGAGGCAGATCCCCCCTTCCCCTTCATCCTAAGTCAAAATGTCATATATCTAATTTGTTGCAAATTTTGTCTACTTTGTGAATTTCTAGATACTTTTTCTCTAAAACAATAAAAATGATTTTTTTAATAAAAACCTTTTTTGGGGGGGCATTTTATCAAAATTTGGGGGGGGGTTGCCGGGGGAAATTTTGGTGGGAAGTTATAAATTCGGATTCAGTGACACAAAAAACATATAGTAAGCCTTTTTCCAGAACTGCCATGAACTTTGCTAGGTAGAGCCCCTATACGGTGTCTATTGTCTGGACTATTAGCGGATCGTTGGGAAAAAAAAAAAAAATGGAAATTCGTCAATCCAATCAGCCGAAAGAAAAAAAAAAGAGAAAAAATTTGCCAATCGGCAAAAAGAAAATATAACTAAATTTGCCTACCAATCACGTGTAAAAAAACTAAAATTGTCAGAAGATGGTAAAAAAAAAAATAATAATAAATAAATAAATAATCGCTAAATTCTTCGATTAGTTGCGGAAAAAAATCCGTGATTTTTTTCCAATTGGTCGCAGAAAAAAGCTAGAACAATCACCAATGAGTCGTTGGTAAAAAACACTAAATTCGTGGATTAGTCGTGTGAAAAAAAAAAAACTGATTTTTGCCAATCAGTCTAAGAAAAATATCGCAAAATTCACCTATCGGTTGCAGTTAAAAAACACTAAATTTGTCAGTGAATTGTGGAAAATCTCAAATTTCTTCTATCATGTTGCAAATAAGAAATTCGCAAAATTCAACAATCAAGTTCGAGAAAAAAAAAAAAAAAAAAAAAAAAAAAACACGAAATTCGGCAGTTAACAGAGGGGAAAACATGAAATATTACGATAATCGTAAATCGATCGTTGGACAAAAATGTAAAATTCATCATTCGGTCAGGATAAAAGTGCAAAATTTGCTAGTAGTTTTTTCGTGTGTGTATGTCAGCGTTTTACAAAATGCCTTTTGCGCTTAATGGTAGTTCTGGAAATCGACTTACTTTATGTTTTTTGAGTTGCTGAATCCGAATTTGTAACTTCCCACCAAAATTTCCCCTGGCAACCCCACTAAATTTTGGTAAAATGCTTCCCCAAAAGAGGTTTTTATTCATAAAATCATTTTTTTTATTCTTTTAGGAAAAGTATATAGAAATTCAGAAAATTTGGAATCAAAACTTAATGGTTATTTTCTGTTGTTTATATCAGCGTTGTTGTAAAATTGCCTTTGGATCCAAAAGAATTTTCAGAAAATTTCAGGCTCATAAGTATTTTGGAGTTTCATTTTCAAATTTTAATGAAAATGACTTTATTTTACTTGTTTTTAATAACTTTACCTTATTTGCAATTGTTCCTGTATCTTAATCTATTATTTAAAAAATATAATTTTTCTGTTTTGTTTGATGTTACAACTTGCAAATTTGCATTATTATGTTATTTTGGGGGTAAAGGGGAAATAAAAAGGAATTGAATTAATAAAAAATAAATTTATATATTATTTCAATAATACTTAATGAACGTATACAATTTTTTTTTCTTAATTGTATTTGAAACTATGTTCGAAAAAAAATTCTGAGGCACGTAAAAATGTTTCGGGAAAGTTCAAAATTTTCAGGCGGACTGGACTTTTCGCTAAAGAGAAAAAAAATGAAAAATGCAAAAGTGGTCCACTGTAGTCTCCTATATTTTTTTTTAATCATTTTCTTAATTATTCTTCTCGGTTGATGGATAAAAATGTTTACAATGTCAGCTGAATCTGATCTACTGAAAAGTAAGGGGCTGTACATATATAACATTATCACTTTAAAGAGAGGGAGGGAGGGTCTGGCACTTGATATTGTAACATATCTCTGGGATGGGAGGAGGGATGGTTTGTTTTTTGATATCGCTATCATTTTTCATCCAACCAAACTTTCAAGTGCAAGAGAACAATATTGCTTTTGAATGCACTATGTAACACTATACTGTTATTAAAATACTTTTAAATAGTAACTAACTCAATTAGATGTTATAGGATAAAAATTTATTTCATGTATTGATATTTTATTGACTTCCTGAATCCGTAAAGTATGCAATGAATAAATAGTACATATTCATATGTGTACATCTCTGAAAGTGTATAAAAAGAAAGAAAAAGAATATAAAAATATAATAATATTTAGGCATTGATAAAAGATATCTGGTGGGAGGGTTGGCGAATGATATCATAAAGGGAGGGGGTGTGTGTCCAGTCCTAAAATAAGCAAAATGTTGGTAATGTTATATATGCATAGCCAAACTATTATCAACTGTACGATACGACAAAATCACACAAATAATTACTATTACTCAGGGTTCGTAAATATCGTGATATTTTCGAAAATATCAAAAATATCCGATATTTTGATATATATCCGATATTTTCGATATATATCCGATATTTTCAAAATTGTCAGCTTACTACTGAATATAAAGATTTTTAGACTTAATATAAATTAGAATCTAAAACATATTACATTTAACATGAAAACATAATAAAACAATATTCTAAATGTCTTTTTTAATATTTTTCTTACAAAATTTATGATCAAATAATTGAAAAAACAATCTTCTTCAAAAGTTGCTTTTCACTCATCAAAACACAGAATGCAGGATTCAGTTTAAAAAATAAATAAAATTACACAACAAATTCTGAAATACAAAATAAAGTTTATTTTTTCTGTTGAAGAATTTGAACATGAATGTAAGTTTGTCTGCTTTTTCATTCCCTAACCTACTGCATCTATTGAAGGAGAGTCTGTAAACAACTGATAAGTTAAATTATCTTTCATGGGCTGTTGTAATTTAATATTATGCCACCAAATATTTTGGTTCAACATTTAAATATTCAGTTTTAAACATAAAGCATATATGAGATTTTTTTGCTAAAATCCAATCACCAATTAACCCCTTTATCTCATTCTAGAAGGTGCAGTCTACATAAAGAATTGAGACAGGGTAGGGTGGTATTGTTCAAAGACATATTTCTTATGATGGCAATGGGAAAGCTGCAGGTACAGTCCAAAACTAGTTTTTGGAGTGTAGGGAATATTTTGAGAGCTATTCTTTTTAGTTATTTATTTACAGATGGGGTAATTTTTAATAACAGTTGAAGAATTCATTTGCACTTCTTTTGACTGAAAATATTTTGAAAATAAATATCAGATATATGAAAATATTAAGAAATACGACATTTAAAAAATAAATATCAAATACATGAAAATGAAAATATCGAAAATATCAAAAATCTTGATATTTTGAAAATAAATATCGGATATATATCATGATATATATCAAGATATATATCCATTGATATATATCAACGAACCCTGCTATTACTACAATGCATTTTCATAATTTTTTCTAAAAATTAAGAAATATATACAACAGAAGAAAGCCTAATATAAAATAGAACTTAGTACCATGTTTCCATTGCAATAATTTGGAAAGTTACAATAGGTTTAAAAAAATGTTTTTGGTATATCTTTACAGCCTACAATTATTTAAAAACTACCTAAAATTTCACTCGCCCAATCAGAAAATCCACTCGCCACTGACGAGGAAAAGGATTTCCCCAACCCTGTGCATAGCCCCTAACTAGAGATCTGCACGGGTCTTGCCAAGGTCTGAGCTCGACCTATTTTCATTCACGGCACTCGGGCCAGGCCCAGTGATTACTCTTTAGGGGCTGGGGCGGGTCTTACTTTTCTCCATAAGGATCGGCCGCCATGCCTATTTTTTTCGTACAGACCCAGGACTGGTTTCATCATTTCTAGTCTTTACGTCCCAAAAATTTTCAGTTCGGGTTTTGACCTGGCCCGTATGAAAATCATTGTCAGGGCATGGCCTGGTCCATTCAAAAGTAGGTAAAATTAAACCCGGCCTAAAAATCTTTGCAAAAAATGCATACATTTTTAAATTGCAATTACTCAACAATTGAACATTAAAATTTATTATTTTTAAAGACTAGTAGATTTGTACACTTATTAAAATATAGTAATCTGTGAGAAATATAACTTAGCTATAAATGGAAATATGTTCTTGAGACATGTGTAAAGCTTTCTGAACTGCCAATTTAACAAAATTTGGAATAAACAAAATGCAGCAGAAAAGTTAATTAAAGAGTTAAAAGAACAAGGTGTAACAAAGACAGACAAAATGTGTCGCTCAGTGCCTCAAACATGTTACTAAAAATGTTTTTTTGAGTGAGAAACTTTGATCAATACTTAATAAATCTAAAATTAAAAGAAAATTATTCAAATTTCTATATTAGTCATGATTTTAGCCCTTTTTATGAATTATGACCACTTTACCCCACCTGACCCTAGAGCAGTTTGTTCTTTGAACCCAACTGTTTACTGATACTGTTTAAATTAAAATATGAATTTTTTCAATTTTCTACATAAATTAACTAATTATTAAATTTAAATTATTTTCAAATGAAGTTATACTACTTATATATCCAACAATGTCTGTTTTATCAATAAATATGCATGTATATGTAATAAGAAAAGAAATGATTAAAAAAAAAAAAAACCCTGCTTCAATACATGGAATTGAACAATATACAATATTATTAATAATTTAAACGCTTACATACAACAGAGATTTCTTAAAAAAAATAAATATTGCAGGCTATGGCACTTCTATAAAAATTCGTATTATAAACATGAAAAAAAAAAAAGATAAGAATTTTTGACCGCGGACGAGTCGAACTTTTAATTTTTGTATCGGGGCGGGTCCGGGCTTTCAAATTTCGGCCCGTGCACCCCCCCTACCCCTAGCTATGCATTGCAACACTTTTCTTTTAATATTATGGTGTTGCCTTTAAAATATGTAATTGTCATTTTAATTAAATAGCTCAAATCAGTAAAGCATTATAATAATACATATGAATGTCAATAAATTAAAAAAAAATCTTATATTATTATCTTTATAGGATTTTTTAATAATACAGAAATCCTTTTTGCCTAGCACGTTTCGCTCACATGTGACTACCGAAAAAAGTTGCATATGTTTGTTTCACATGATGAATTTTAAAAGGGATAAAATATTTATTTAAGTGACACCAGAAGAGAAAATAGAGCCAGCACTTACCTTTTCGTCTTTAGCAGATTCATAGGTAGTATACTTGCATCTTCACGGAACAATATGGGAATATGGCTGCCTGACCTGAGCCCAAAGCGGTTCCTAACACTGCATGTTCTGTTTCTTTCGTCTTCGTCTCAGCAGAGGAGTGGACATCGTTCAACGACGCAAGCGCAGAGACCGAGAAACCTTCCAGTAAAACTTTTTTTTTTTTTTTTTTTGCTTTTTCAAAAGAGCGGGTTGGGGGGGGGGGGGGGAATTCAATAATGATACTGAAAATTGATATCTTTTCGACTTGATTCTTGTCTAGGATGCTTATTTTTGAAATCGAAATGTTTATAATAGAGTAATCTGTGATGTTTATATTCCAACACGAATCTTTCGCGATTCGGCCAGTAGAGGACGCTTTGAAAAAAGACAGAAAAAACAGCAAAAAAGGCTGTGAAGTGTGTTTTTTAGTTTTCGGGAAATAATAACGGTGTTTTTTGCTGTAATTTTCACCGTTATTTTTTACTGTGTAGAAAAATAAATTGTTATAAAAACGTTCATGAATCTACAATTTAAAATATTATATCTAAATTGTTTTACATTCAATGATGTTTTATTTACTTTCCTTGTTCAATTGTTTCTCTTGTCTTTTTTCACAATTCTTTTCGAGATTGGACTGATTTTAAAACTTTTTGGCAATTTATTTCTAAAAAGCATTTTTTAAATTTACTTTTCATATATCGTATTCTTACATGATCTTGCATTAATCGAAATTTATTGTCAGTATAAATTAGTTTAAAATCAGTTTAAAATCTCTTTAGTTTCATATTTAAAACAGTTGCAAGAGACAGACTAAAAAAAATGTTACAGAAATAAAACATTAAATTAACCCATTAATGTGGGCTTTTACAATAGTACAATTGTAAAACTTTCAGCTTTCAAAACTTACTATTTATATGAAGTGCTTGAATTACTCTTGCCACTATTTCTTAACGTTATATTTATGTTGGAGTCAATTATTAAATTTTTTTCGTAATATATAACAAATATGAAAACCCAGAGATAACATACTCCCTTAATTGCTAAATGCTGTTATATATTACTGTTAAAAGGGTTAATAAACATACTCTCTGCATGTTTCCGTTTATCCGAAGACCTTTTTAAGACAAATTAAAATATTCTACAAATGCATGATTTATAAATCAGTGATTTGATACATTATGATTCAAGTTGTCCTCGGTCTCCTCCAGATTACTCACGTTATTTTATTTTATATTTTAATTTGATTATTATTTTCTTACACGTAACCGTGGGCTAACTCAGCCCATATTTTTTTGTTGTAAATTTGTGTAGTATTGTTTAAGCAGCTCTTATAAAGATTACTTTTCAACAAACTTCTTTTTCTAACCATAAAAACTATTAAACTCTTATAGAAGTAATTGCAATTAAATAATATTTTATTGGTGAATGATTTTCTTAGATTTGAATAAAAATAACTTTTATGGTTTTAATTGTCAATGCCCTTACTGAGAATTTTTTAATTAAATAATGTTGTTTAATTGAATTTTTAATACATTTGATACAATATAAAACTGTTATTTCCTTTCAATTATGATTTTTTTAAACTAATCACATATATTTTAACATAATAAGCAAAATAACTATTCATTTAAAAGAACTACCTTTCAATTATATATTTTTTAAATATTTTATTCACAATTAGGCACATTTAAACGTAAATCAGTTCTTTAAATATGTGTTACTATGTATAACTTTATTTTTAACTTTTTAACTTTATTAAATAAACTTTTACATAAATTAAGATAAAATAAAATCATTAAATATTATACTGAAGATGACAATTTTTCAGAGATAGAGAAATGATTTTTTCTACTGATTAATCTTTTTGTTTTAATCTAATTTCTAATGATAAATTAATAGACTTTAGTTCATAAATGAAATTCGTTATTTTTTTAATCAAAATACGTTTAAAATTCTAACGAAGAAATAGTTATATAAAATAACTTGGATTTTTTTCAAAGTAAAAAGGTTTAGCTACATTTAATTAAATTTCTGTACAGTCGCGAAATAATCTTTTTTTTTTTTTTTCTAAAATTCAATTACACTTTAATATTTAATTTATTGAAGATTCATTTCTTTCTAAATGTCTTTTTATTCTCAAACGAAAAATGTGTCTTTAATATTTTAAAAAAGCTGCTTTATGCGTTTAATTAATTCTACTTCAGGGAATTTATTCATTAAAGTTAAAAATATTTTATATTTTATTGGTAGATATATTAGTAAAAATAAAACCTATTTTTTTTTTTTTTTTACTTTTTTTGAATAGAACGACTCTCGTTTCTTTTTGGTTGTTATATATATATAATCAAATCAAATGAAAATAAACAATCAAAATACCATTATGGAGGGCTGAGGTAGGGAATGCTAAAAAAGTTTTAAAACCTTATATGTATATATGTGTATGGGCAGATATATGTGTATGTATATTTGCTTATATATTGTATGCATATATATATATATATAAACAGGATTATCATGCATTTTACATCATACATTTTCCATTAATTTTTAACATATTGGCACATAAAACAAGGCTATATTTTACTAGCTCAAAATAATCCCCAATGTTTTTTAAATGTTATTTATATACTCATTTTTTTATAACATTTGTTTTAAAAAGTTTAATTTAATCAATGCCCTTTTATTTATTTATTTATATTTATTTTCTTTATATTTACTGATTACTTACTAAGTTTATTCTTGTTTTTTCATTCTACTCTAAATAAATGTTAATTTAAGTCATTTCTTGATTTCTTCAATTGTTTTCCCTTTCTCATGGGTATAGATGGCAGCAACAAACATTTTTGTTAAAAATCTAGTAACAATATAGTGTTCCATTTTCCCACGAGATGGCAGCAATGCTTTGGTTCTCAGTAACTAATTGCTGGCCACATGATTTAATAGTCTTAAATCTGATTGCATCATCACATGTTACAATATTGTGGACCAACTTTCTTAAGTCTTTCATTCTTGTCTCTAATTGAGGTATTGTGCTCTAATCATTTTTCAATTTTTAATATTTTGTTTGAGGGTTATTTTTTTTTAGATCTCTTGTTTTTTTTTTTTATCATTATTCTGTATAAATATGCCCTATTAGGAGGTAAAGTTCGTCATTTTAGGCTTAATGCCGACAAAATTGGATGAAAAAACGCTTTTTCACTATGAATTAAACCTGCAAGCTCCTCTGACGATTCTGTGGGTTATTCATAGTTTCTTATTTTACATACTGATCTCCTATGTTCATATCTTGTTCATTTTTAGAATTTCACCATTTGTTCATATATTTGCGATTTCATCTATATTATATATATATATATATATATATATACATATATATGGACATATATGTCAAATACACCGAGACAAGTGCACAGGAAGAAGATAGAGTTTACCTTTGACATTGTACAACAAACGTTTTTTTATGTACCAAAGATGATGTAAATATGTGTATTTTTACAAACTGTTCCTAACAAGATTATTTTGGAAGAATAAAATTAATATTAACTAATCTATATAAGAAAACTTGAATTGCTATTCATGTATACTTACTGTTAATTTTGTGGTACAATATGCTTTGTGGGAAGTATTCACATACACGTTTGATATGAAATTGCATTTAATTGTATTTAAAAAATCAAATGTGAATAAAATAATTGTAATTCAAATTGTTTTTTAAATATTTAAAATATTGCAAAATAATTGTATTTTAAAAATGCTTTTCAGGAGAATACAGACATTTATTATTATTGGACTCTTCAAATATAAGGAAATAATGAATCAGTATAACAGTTGTTTAATTTTACAGCTTATTGAAACAGCATTTGTCCACCATAATAAAAAATAAATTAAATATATTTTTTTTCATTTCATAGATATGTATGACTGTTTCAAGAATAATATGTAAAAAAGGCCTTCCTATGAACAATAATTGAAATCATCTTTAAAACACATGAATGCAACATTGAAAATTAATTTAAAAAAAAAAAAACATTCCCCTTGCATACAATATTTCAAATGAAAATCAAATTTCAAATTAATTGCTTAAAAAACAATTTTAATTTGAAATTTGATTTCATTTTAAATATTTTATGCCAGGCGAATGTTTCTCTCTGGAAAAATTTCCAAGTATTAATATAGATTTAATCGATGCTGGATTTAATTAAGTTTCGTGTTTGCCCCATGTCGGTGACTCACGATAAATATTCCATCCTGAGCTGCGTTTGTAGCCTTGCCAACATGTAACAGTGGGAAATTTTCCAATCTGGGTATCGTTTCATGGGGTTTGGTCGGTAGAATGTCAGTGCACTATTGATGGCGCGGGTTCGAGTCCCGACATGGAATCTTTTTCACTATGTTAGCCTTTGCGCGTTTTAAGGGGACCGGGAAAGCTCTCTCTCCACCATGTTAAATTCACCAATTTTATGTACTATTCTCTCAGAAATGGTGAAAGATGGAGGTCTAGATTTTTTAGAGTAGTTAAAATAACATGATTTACGTATTTTAACAGATCATTTTCTTTTTAACTGAAACTCAAAATTAATTATTAATTATTTATTGAAAGTCATTTTTTAAATTAGCATTTTTGGTAAGATCTCACTGCCTAAAATAAATAATTCTCAACAAATCATTAAATCCCTGAGCTAAAATATACAATATTAAATAAAAAAAAACTGAGTTCTTAAGTTTAAAAGATTTTGAAAAAATGGAACATAAACATGAAAAATCCACGTTTTGAGAAAAAGTCAATTAAAGATTTAAATGGCCATTAGGCTGTGAAGTACTCTTAGAGAGAATGAAAAATTTTAACACTTATTTTTTTTTATGTATAAACATGTGTGACACATCGTTGGAAAGATAAAAGTTTAAACTATTTAATGATATAAAAAGTAAAAATCGATTTTTGGTTGAATTTTGCTTTCCCGGTCACCTTAAGCAATTAATTTGAAATTTGATTATCATTTGAAATATTGTATGCAAGGCGAATGTTTCTCTCTGGAGTTCAAAGTATTAATACTGTGATGATTCTTGTCATAAACATCGTGGTAGATTTTAAAGCAAGGTTCTGTTTGAAATATAAAATCTTCTATTTTTGCCGTACTTTTTAGCAAAATATCGCTATTTTGGAGTCCCATTCTTCTAAAATATTTTTAATTTTTCCACTTAAAAAACACTGCTTATCAACTAACATCTTTTTTATTAAGTTTTAAGCTTGATCTTGATATTAATATATTAATAGTTTAAGGTATTTTTATGTATATAATGAAGTATAATTCATGTTAAAATGGTTTTCTAAAAGATTTTGAATGGCTAGGTTATTACTGAGAATAATTAATATCCATTTTATTCTACCTTAATAATGGTAGCAAGTAAATTAGTGCACTATTTTAATTTGTGAAAAACATTAGATTTTAGCCTTTCTGGCTTATGCTGTTTACATATCATTTATTTTTTTTTTCATTCTTGTTCCTTTATATACATATATTATAAAAATGTAAGATGTTAGCAAGTAGATATATCATACTACTTAATTATTTAAAAAAGTACTTGCATTATACAGAGTGCAAAAACTTTTGTGCACATAATTTAATAACTGAATGAGTAAATCTTCTTAGTTGAAGAAAACACCTAAAAATGTTAAAGGCATAAAGGATTGTTTAAATTTAAAGAGATAATTTTATAGAATTATTTATTATATTTTCAAGTTACAGACTAAGTCTTTTAATTTTTTCAGACCATTTAATCACATTATTTTAAACAAAAATGTGAATTCTTTTCTTGCATCACACTTAAAATTGCAATTTTTTTTCATAAACTTTTGCTTAAATCCACATACACGTAATAAATTTTAAAGCAGAAAAAATTAAGAGGCTTCTCACATAAAATCAGCTTCTTTTCTTTTTTTTTCCTTTTTTTGATACATTAATAAAAGTATGTCGTATATTCATTCTTATGAACATTTAAGAACTTAACTTTGAATGTAAGCTTAAAATAGATAAAGTTTAATTTTAGAAATTTTATGTCAGTGACTTAATTATTTTTCGTAACATCCGTGTATGCCTGATTCAGTTTTTC
This sequence comes from Maratus speciosus, assembly GCA_963932465.1. Classification (NCBI taxonomy): domain Eukaryota; kingdom Metazoa; phylum Arthropoda; class Arachnida; order Araneae; family Salticidae; genus Maratus; species Maratus speciosus. The sequence continues at coordinate 67,380,089 of OZ010789.1, forward strand.
AGTTATATATATATTATCATGGAAGACGATAGTATTCCAGTGACGCAGCCTTAAGCCTAAAATCGTATCGTATCCTATCGTATCGTAGAATTCGTAGATGGCGGAACTCATATATACAACTAACTCGACTTCAAAGAAAGCGCGAAAAGCCGCCTTTCAATAACTCGGCGAATATAGCTCTTATTATTTTGATCTTTTTCAGAACAGTCTTATTTCTGCAGTCTAATGCTGTTCTAAAATTTTTACATTTCTACGTGCAGTATATTTTGAGATCTCGAAACCCATTTTTAAAGTTACTTGGTATGTAAGAAGTTCCTAATTTCCATTTCTGGAAAACGGTTCTAACGATTTTCTTTAAACTCATATATAATAGAAATATGTTTTATGTGAAGGGAATAAGATAACATTTGTTTCCGGGAAAACTCTAATTTTCTTTTTAATTCACTTTTATTTTCCTCCGAAAAAGATCTCATTAAAATTAATATATAAAATGAATCTACTTTAGATGATCCGAATTAGATCATTTTTGTTTCCAAGAAGACTCTTATTCTTTTTATAATAAGCATGAAAAATCGGACTATATTTTTCCACTTTTTATGGGAATTTCACTGAAAATGTGCCTATTGTATTCATGCGCTTAATTTCTTCTGACCAACGCTTAGTGAAAAGCTTAAGAACCTTCAGTAGCTCAGTCGGTTAAGTGCGTGCCTCGCAATACGTAGGTTGCGAGGTCTGTCCTCTTTGAAGAAGCAAGCACTTTTTTTTATAAAAGTAAATTTGATTTTGTTTCTATAAAAATATATTTATTTATTTTGATTTTTTTTCTTTAAAAGTTTCACATATCACTATTTCGTGACAATTTTTCAGGCAATAAAAATACTGTAAAATCTGTCTAAGGCGGACTCTGTGTAAGCCGGAAATGTGCCTACCGCGGAAAGACTTTCAAGTCCCGGCGAATCCATTCAAAATAACATTAATACGTGCTCCATAAGCCGGAATCTGCCTAATGCGGAAACGGAAAGGTTTTTAAGGTCCGCCGAAAGCCAAATTTTACATAACACGGAAAAAAGAATATTTTAATACCGAAAAGCATTCGGTAAAGGGAACTTTAAAACTGATAGATAGATCAAATACATATAATAAATAAATACATATAAAATACAATATAAATAAAAGTACATTTTTATGCATTCATTTGTTTACAGAGAGAGAATTTTAATTTTGAAATTTTTCAGATTTAATGATAAGGAAAAGAAAATATACAGTTTCTATTTGTTCAATCTACAACAGTTTCTTTGTGTTTACAATTTTTAACACAAACAATTTTTTGTTTTTCTACGGTACATAAATTTAAATTATGCGTTTTTATTTTTTCCATTACCCTTATAATAAAAAAAACAGGCCGTAATTCTTCCATTACCTTTATGATAATAATAATAATAATAATAATATTAAATTCGTGCTGTTATTCTAACTGTAAATGGAAGACTACGAGATTTCAAAAAAAGTCATACATTCAAAATTTTGCAAAAAAATTGCAGTTTTATACTTTTATCTTTGGGGGAGGGAGAGGGGGCTCAAACAAAGGTTTATTAAACCATCTCTTTAAATCAAAAGAGCATAAAATGTAAAATTTGTCATGTAAATTTATTTTTTTAAATATATTTAAATTATTTTTTAGTTTCAGAACAACGATAACTATATATATATACCTTGCAAACTTCCCATGTATTCACAGAAAAAATTAAACTAAATAAAACCTGGAATTAAATAATTCAGTTGGCTAAATAAATTATTAAACCATTGCCTTGCATTTAAAAAAAAATACAAGGTACAAAATATAATTAAAATCTGTTTCTGAAATAATTTAAGTTGGTAGTTAAATAGATCAATAATTTAATGATTTTCTGCATGGTATTGCCATCTGTTGACTAAATTCAGCATTAACAATAAATGAGAAATATATTCACAAAAAAATTAAGTGAAATAAAAATTCAAATTAAATAATTCATCTGGCTAACTAAATTATTAAACCGTAGCCTATCATTAAAAATTATCAAATTTTCAAAAAAAAAAAAAAAAAAAAAAAAATCAATAATTAAATGCTTCGCTGCATGGTATCGCCATCTATTTGCTAAATTCACTATTCACAATAAATAGGGGGGTGGGGAATATTACAATAAAATTTTCTTTTCAATAATGGGAGCAATAATAATGTATTTTATGCATTTTATACAGTGCATTTTATACATCCAGTAAATCTAATATCCCACCACCCCAATACAACTAAAAATTAAACATTTACATTAAAGTAGCAATAAATGTTATGTCACATGTTAGTGTTATGTTAGATGTTAATAGATTAAAAACTTACATGATGGAAAATTATTTCTTAAAAAATAAAAAATCGGTAATTTCCCAAATAAATTTTATTTGAAAGTATTTTTTTTGCTTACAATTTTATTGCATTTTAAATAAAAAAAAATTTAAAGAGTAATATTTCTTTATATATTTTTTAAGAAAGTAAACTTTTTACATAGTAAGTTTTAACAAAGCTTTCTATATCTGTGAAACAAATCATAACCCCCCACATTTTGTATATTACTTCCATATGTTACTAAAAAGTTCTTTAAAAAAAATCAAATAGCACAACACTCTTTACAATTGAAGTATGAGGTAAGCTCTTTTGAGGAGGGGGGTGGGGGCGAGGGAATTAAAGGTGAATGGAAATCACGATTATGAGTTCCTATCATCAGTCTTTATTTTATTTTTTACATTTTTATTATTAACTTAAAAAATGAATTATACCAATTAAAAAAAAACCCTTAACGGGTTAAAAGTTTGTGACGCAGCACTTTATCTCATTGCTATAAGAATTTTAAATATGGCACTTAAAAATAATGATATCAAATTTTAAGTGACGCTATATTATTTATTTCATCATTTTATTTTTGTTTTATTTATAATTGCATGCGTAAGAATTATGTTAAATTTAAAAGGACGTATAAAAATGTATTCATTGATGCATTATCATTCACATTTTTCATAAATTCAAACTATGAGTTTTAAAAGATATGATATCAAAATTTAAGTGACGCCTTGATGTAGCCTTAAACAATTTGTTTTAAAATTCAATTTTAATTGTTTTCGATTTGGCTAAATATATTTACACATCTAACCAAAACTTTTAATTTTTCAATACACTGTTAAAAATACCACTTTCACTGAACCTGTACAATGCACTGTAATGTATTTATATGAATAAATTGATTTATCTTTTGCGCCACGCTATCCAAAATCACAAGTAAAATTTATGTAAGTGATTTCTTTGCTTCATTGTACCCAAACTAAGCGAAATATATGCAAATGGATATTATGATGCAAAGAAATCACTTACATAAATTTTACTTTTTATTTTGGATAGCGTGGCACAAAACATAAATCAATTTATTCATATAAATACATTACAGTGCATTGCCACTCAATAGGGTGCGTAATTATTTTCGTCTCTACCGCAATTTTGCATTTTACGCCACCATTTTGAATGTATAAAAACAAAACCTAGCCTATAACCACCGGGCCGTTAAGACGAATTGATAGAGACCTCATTCATTAAAATCCATCCAGCCGTTCGGATGTTTCAAGGGTATAAAGAAATCCACATACACAGATACACGTGAAACATATAACCCTTCTTTTGAGTTGGGTAAAAAATATGAAATATAGTGTTCGAGTGAATAATAATTTGTTTTCATTATGCCTAAAATTGATTGTATACCGGTTGATTCAACATAGATGTTAGGGCAATTATCCTTTGCACCGCTGATGATAGACACATACATCTGACTACATAATTACACAATTCGAACACAGGCATGGTATTTGTTTTAAACTGGGCTATATACATATAAAAATACGGTTTTTAATGTTTTATATGACTTCCCCTTCTTGTATCTTATATTTAGGAAAATGTATTTCTAAGTTTATGGAAGACATTTAAAACAATTCCCATAACTTTACGACCAGAACTTACCGAGTTAAGAATAGTTGAATATGGTTAAATATCAAAATTTGACGCATAAATATCCCGTTTTTCTTTATCTACTGATTGAATGAAAATGCATAGAAATCAAATTATATTTAAAGGTACGTTAAACTGGTTCTTCGCTAGAGTTTTTCTTCATGTGCCGTTTTTAGATTATCAAAGCTTTAAATAGACGATTTTGTAAAGTTCTAATCAATATTTATGAGGCCAGTTCAAAATAACATGTCAACACGAGCAGTGGGAACAGTCCAGAAACCAATTCTTTTGCTTCTCTCGGTATAATGTTGTGCCACTCATAGAGCATATATTTTTTTAGTTTTTCTATAGAGCTATGTAAAACAGCATAGCTAATCTGTTAATAAAAAGAGGAGAGAATGAAATAAAGTTACTGTCGGTTGTTCCGTGATCAGAATGAATGAATAAAAAGATATATTTCTTACGCCTGAAAATATGGACTAATCTGTCGCTAAACTAAAGTAAAATATAATCTACTTTTGAAATTATGTATTCAAAAATACAACTGGAAAAAAATGAACATGAAGAAAATAGTAATATTTCTTAATTTTATGACGTCAAAATTAATTAGAAATTTTAATTAATTAATTTTCTAATTTGAAGTTTATGTTTTAATAAAAGGAAAAAATATATATAATTTGATATTCATTCCCCTTTATGGTATTTGTTCCACTCTGAACATGTTATTTGCTTTGAGAATTCTGCTTTAATGTCATGTCAAATAAAACTCAGATAAGATTAAAAGCAAGTTCTGTCCGATGACATTAATCTATTTATAAGTTAAAATACTAGTATTTTTTTCTAAAAGCTTTTTGAATCAATTTATTAGTATGTACAATAATTTTCTTTTTTGCTCTACCTTTAAAATGCCAGAAATAATAAAATAATATTAAAAATAGTAGACAAGTTTGATTTATGTAAAACATTAGATTTCTGCTGGTTAGATTTGTGATGTTTAATTAAATTTTAGATTTAATTTAACTTTATTTTTAATAAATATATTATCATTATGTAACAAGATATTAAGTAGATAAAACGCGTTGCTTAAGTATTTAAAATAACTATAGCATTATATCTAATGCAAAAAGAAAAAAAAACATTCCATATCAATTATTAACTGCAGGATTTAAATGAAGGATTTCTTAGTTAAAGAAATCTCTATAAAACGTTCAAGACAAAAGATTTAGTTAAATTTAAAGAGGTAATTTCGTAGCTTTATTATATTTTCAATTTTAACTTTAAGGGTACGAGGGACCTTAAAGATATTTACTTTTATTTTTTGTAAACTTCACTTTAAATATTACTCAAACGTACATTATATGCATTATGACAAACATTTTTCACAATATATATATATATATATATATATATTTTTTTTTTTTTTTTTTTGAGAAAAAAAAAATCCTTTTTACGCGTTCTCGTAGAATACGCATTCTTCGAAATGCCCCCTGCGCATTCCATATCAATGAAAATCCCTAATATATTTTATAAAAGTTTGGTTTATATATATAAACAAAACTGTGCATCGAATTTTACATATTTGAATATAAAGATATAAAAAAAATCAATTTTTTTTTAATTTTTCAATTTTGTTTGTTGTTCTGGTATTACATTAAAATTTATCAATTTTTTAAGTTCTGGTATTACATTATTTTTATTTCCTAAAATAATCATCAGACTTTTTATAAAAAAGTTATTAATAATTATTACACCTTGTTTCTTCTATTTAAATAAAACTAAAACCCTATAATGTTTACCTGATTAAACCTATTATGGACTTTTTTTATCTCTTAAAAAAACTTAACTTTAGCAACATTTATAGTATTGAGGCCTTTGTTTGCGGCAAATATTAATATTGTTTACAATAAATTGCTGACAAATACTTCTCCTTAAAAAAAAATATTTTAATTGTTCTGTCATTTATTTTGTGGATTGGGTCTCTAATAAGCAGTGTCAATTTAAATTATTCTACAATTTATAACTGAAATATCTTTCCCAGAGACTCACTAGATGTTGCTAACGATGCGCGGAATGGAAGCGGATATAAAAGGAACATAAATAACATTTCTCACTCTCAATTTCAAATTGTCTATTTGATTGTCATTTTTTTAATTATGTGTTGAAAATACGGAACTATTCCTACACTGTAAAAAAAAAAAAAAAAAAAACAATGTAGATTTGCCAGATCAAACTCGATCACAGGAATGTGCTGTATCTTTCTTTGGTTTTCTGACTATATTAGCAGGGAAACTACAGTAGTTGCGTAAAATTAACAGCACAATGTGCTGGCAATTTGGACGCAAAAACAGGACAGCACAAACTGCTGGCGTCCAACTTGCCAGCACATTGTACTGTTAATTTTACGCAACTACTGTATTTTCCATGTTAATATAGTTTTTTTTTTTTTTTTTTTTTTTTTTTTTTTTACAGTATATACAAGTGAACCCCAACATAAAACAAAGTACTTACGTCTTCTGGTATAATGGTAAAAGCGCTGATAAGAACATGTCAAACATTTATTTGTGTTCAATATTATTTAAAGAGAAATACCTGTGAAATTTTGTTTATGCAGAACAGTGCCTATAAAACAGGAACAGGAATTGTTTTTGACATTATTGACAGTAAGTTTCGAACGCGAGTTATCAATAACTAAATCGTTATCCGGGGTATTTGCATTCAGTGACTATTCTATTCACCAGATAAAATGAATAATGATGAATAATGATTATAAATGATTAATGATTAATGAATAACGATTATAAATGATTAATGAATAACGATTATAAATGATTAATAATTAAAAATGAATAATCATTAATGGTTTACATAAATATGGTTTACATAGTATTTTTCTTTGATTTACAGGGGCAGAGAAATAATTGTTTTACAGTACATACAATCTATAAGCGATGATTGCTGGAAGTGCGTTTTCACTTGTAATGTGCGTTTTCACTTGTGATGTGCGTTTTTAAATTTATCTAATGTTTTGTATATCAGTTGGTGTGTTTAAATTCTATACATGATATAATGGGCAACATAAAATATCTCCAGTACATTGTCGTTTATTAACGAAAATTGCTGATGCGAAATTTACAATTCTTATATTAGTAGCCTATCTGAATTATATTTTAACGTATCATGTATTGTGTATACAAATTTATAGATCATATACATGACATTCAAAAGAATTTATGGTAATTCCTGAAAATGGATTTTCAAAAGTTTTATTCGTTTTCCAAATTGTTTACCTCTGCCTTATTGAACGGCGAAATTTTGTTAAAGTATTCTGAAAATGTTGGAAAGTGTTCCAAAAACTATATTGGAAACACGATTTTTCGCTCCTGTTTAGTTAAAATAGGAAAATTCTACAGGAACTTATCTTCATATATGTGATAAGTCTTTCTGCATTTGAACAGACCAATTTGTCAATATTAGGTTTATAATAAAAATCAGACACCAAAATGTGATGAACATCTTGGTGTCTGATTTTTTAAGAACATTTCTAAGCAATAATGTATCATCTTTCTATGCTTTTACTTTTGGGATAACGCATGCCGTCAAACTTGTGTCGTCGATTGTGTTAATTATATTGTGTCAACTTAGTTAAAAAACGAAACTCTCAATGAATCACAATTTCCCGCGTTTAGAGAATATTTGAGTTTTTGATAATGAAGCAGATTGAAATGTAAAATTCTCTTCGAGGAAAAGCTTTAAATGCAGTAACCAGTTTCGCGTTTTGTTCTTAAAATATGGATGTTTGATTACGTCAAAATTATATACAAATCAAGCCCTAGGCTTTTAGGTGCAAGCAATTTGTTTGATTTATCATCACATTTCGGTACATTGACCTCATGCCTTTCTTACTGTATATTTCTGAACGTCTGCTTGTGTTGAGTATAAATAGAAAACCTTTAATTTTAAGGAATTTCGATTGTTTATACGGATACTCTGCACTTTCTGTATTATGTTTTATTTTCAATTCCAATAAAAAAAAAAAAAAAAACACTTTTTTTTCTCCAATTATCAAGAATAAGTATTATACACTACGTGTTGTCTGTTATATTGCATTTTGGAATTCATAATTAGAAAAATACCGAATTCTACTCTAACATTGAAATATCTAAGCGTAAATAGATCTTTCAAATGTTCATGAAAAATGTTTGTAGAAGCTAAAATGAAAGTTCAGTTGCAATTTTAATAAATGTATGCTTACATATAAAATCAAAAATTTAAACGTTTCAAATTCCTATAATTTGAAATTTTTCTGCTGAAATCTAATTCAAGTAGTACTGATTAAAATTTAAGCAATTGTGTTTAACTGTATTAAACATTAGTATTACCCAAAAAGTCTAATTCATTAAAGAAACTAGATTTGAAAACCTGATAAATCAATATGAGCAACATTATTTATACCTAAGAAAATGTTTTCCACAAAAGGGAGATGTTCACATAATGAAAGTATTCATTAAAAATAAACACTTTATTATGATAATAAAAACCATTATCCAAGTGTTATAATAATGCATTTTTCATGGTATGTAATGTCCCAAATAGACTCCCAGTAGTTAAAATTGTACATTTGTTTACATGTGCGAAAGCGAGCTCGGTATCATGCTTATAAAAAATGAAGTATGTAGCGCTACAACCCATTAATTATCTTGGCCTACAGTACCGAATTCTGTTTAGTAGACCATGGATATACAGCATTAGTGTCAGTCAAGTGGTCAATCTAATCAAGCTAAAAAATATTGTAAAACGTACATATAAAAATATTTACAGATCAAGCACATAGATGTTTCTGCCCTTTTGGTAAACATGTTCAATATGGCACACAGTTTTTTTATTACTTATTTTTTTTTATTTCGAATCCTTTCCGGAGTAACATAGAAAAGTTTGTATCACGCAGGCTGCCTTTACAAAGTATGTTTCAATCACAAAAATAATGCCAACGCAATGCTCAATATAAATGCTAGTTATTATGTTTTGATTAACGTAAAGTATTTATAAAATCTAATTTATTCTAAAGTCTAAGCTGAATTTACAAGAAATTTTTCCTTTATTATTAAATCATTATTTTTCTTTCTCAGTTTTGGAAAAAATATGTTTATTAGTACTGATATTATATTTATAGAAAAAAAGTACTTATAAAAACTAAGTTTAATGAATGAAATATTATTTACTACATATCCCGGATAAATTGAAGCATGAAGAATTTAAATAGTAAAGTAAAATATGTATTGAAATTTTGAATATATCATGTCTATTTTGAGTGGATGGCGAACTTTGTCATCAATTATTAGCTAAAATTCGTATTAAATGCATTTCAGAGTCATTTTAGGAATAAATAATTTTATTTAACAATGCAGTATCCACTATTTAAGAGTCTTCTTTAAATTAGGTTCATTTAACTTCATCAAAACGGAAAATGCAGCTATATCCTCTACAAATCTGAAGTTAAAATAACACTGCGAATACACATTCATTGGTTTTGCACGAACAAAAAGACACCATAGATGACAGAAGACGCACTTTTTTTTCTGAAATTGATACGTTAGGAGGTTGGTAATTTACGTTCAAAAATATGAATCTAAAATTACTAACACCCTTAAAATATCAATTTATTTATTGATAACCTAAATTACGCAGTAACAAATTGTTAGCCTTTAATTAATTGAATAATCTATTGGGTCAGTCGTAAAGTCGTGTCGTTTTGGGAAAATCAATTTGTACCGGAAAATTCTATCATTTAATTCTTAGACATTGATTCCGATATCTAATGTCTAATAATTACCGGGCAGAATTTCCCGGTACGAATTGATTTTGCCAACACGACACGACTTTACGATCGACTCAATACAAATTCTCAAAAGTTTTTACTGTAAAGTGTTTAAGTTAATTATTTATGACACTTTCTTTCATTCTTGGACGAACTGTCTGGAATTCATTTTGAAAACTCATATGATAATAAGGCTTATTTTGGGAGGATATAAGCGTCAGTGCTGCGATTTATTGGTTTTAATCCGAAGCTAAAAACATTCACCTATATAGAAGTAATGTAAAAATGTAAAAAAAAAAAAAAAAATGCAATTTAACAAATTACAACGACTATTTGGAAAATGATTTTTTCTAAAATTCAAGACATAAAAAATAGCACGGAGTTACTCATACATTACGTACGCCATGAATTAAACATTAATAGTGTAACATTAATAGTAAACATTGATAGTTACACGTAAAACACCGACGACACCACAGAAATCGCCTGCGACTCGTACGTATTATCCGCCTGAAACTTACGTATTATCCAAGCATTTCATTGGCTGTTCGGGAAAAGGCTTTTCCATCGTCAGATTTCCAAGAAATCTGACGGCCAATTTTAAACGAAATTAATTTCTTAAACTTCTGAACATCCCACAATATTACTTTTTATATCGTCGTATAGAAAAAAAATATACTTTTAAATGCAATTTATTTGAAATCTGTAACTCAATTTGTTTCTGAGTTATTAATTTTTTTGTAGTTTTTATTACTTTTTTGTCATAGTGGAAACACTCTGTTGTCCATCTCTGTTACTGTATAGATCAATCAGAAAACGAATAAAATGATGATTAAACCAATAAAAACCTCCAGATATGCTTTTCATTTCCTACCCTGACGAGGACAATAACCATTTTTCCAAATGGTTAAAAACAAATAGTTTAGTTTTTATCCTCCTCGGTTCGGAAGTATCACATGTGATACTTCCGAACCGTGGAGGTTAAGAAGTAGGAATATTTCGCTCCAATAAAAAATGTATGCTAATTGGATTATGAGAATACAATGCGGTTCTGAAGAAGAACCTATAAAATGGACATATGGCTGATGATGAGAACGAAGAAAATGTTGTATTCTCTTCTAATCGTACGTTTCAAAAACGTTTCTGGAATTGTCACCATTATTAGTGATTCAAAATGTTCATGTGCTAATTCACGTAGAGAGGATTTCTGTCATTTTTTTATATTATTTTTATTAAAGTGTACAATTTGTCACTAATATTGGATATACACGAAATATACAAATGGGTTTGTAAGGATTACTTGAAAAAATTAAGAGTCTTATTTCATCTTAAATACATTTTTATGATACTTATACGATAGAATAAGGTGCTTATAAAACGAAATATAGTTCAGATTTCAAAATGCATAAAATACTATATCGCAATTTCTGTGGCATAGTAAAAAAAAATCAAATTTGGGAACTAAATATTCTATATGAAAATAAATATTTTATACCAAAAAAATTAAATTATGCATTTTTAAGAAAATTGAACTTTGTAATTTAAATTTCTAAATGATATGGATTATCAAAGCAGTTTATTTTTAAAATGTTATAATAAGTATTTATATCAAAGAAAATATTTTCCAATTTCATTTTAATGGATAAACAATTTTTTCTATTCGTTCGGTTAAACCACATTATTTGTCATACTAATATTATTTCCATTGAATTAAAAAAAAAAAAACTGTTGATTTACTATTGTAGTTAAATACGTATATATTTTCTTTCTTCTCAAAATGGAATAATCATCCTATGGAAAACATTCTTGAACAGATCTTTGAGATTACAAACAAATCATTACAATTATATAGAATGTTAAAAATACCAAATATATATTTAACACTTGAAAGGCCTAAAATTGTATTGAAGTTTTATAAAAAAAATAAAAAAAAATTACACCAGAATTTTTATTTAAAACTATTTAACTTATTTAACTTTTTTTTCTTCTCCGTGTGTTTAAAGTTATTTTTTGAAGAACATTCTGGTTTGAACTTAAATATATTCTTTTGGTAGGGGTAAAAATTATCTCTCGTGGCCCTTATTTTGTTAAAATGACGATCCGGATTCCATCCGATTAAACAATCATGCTGAAAGTTGTAGTTATTTTAACACTGAGTATTTTGTTCGAGTCGACCCAGCTTCGTTAATAGTTAAATCGGAAATTCTTTTGTACCATGCTTCTAAAAAATATCGACTTCTATAATTGGTAAACTTCTGATTACAAAAAATTTTTAAAAAATTACGAAATGGTCAATCTTTAAAGCATTGTTAAAAATCTTGAAATTTAAATTGTTCTTTTCGAATACATACTTCTGCTCCTTGAGTGGTAATTGGAGGGATGAACTTGTCTCAGCTTGCACTTTTGACATGGGATAGAAAATATACCTGGGAACTGCGATATCTGTGTTTTTATTTCCTAAAAAAATACGTTAACATTTGATGATGAGGGATTCTATGTAATCCGAAATGTCCTTTTAAAATGCTTTTTTGGTGTTTTTAATATTCTAAATAACAGGGGAAAATTGGCTGTAATCACAAAGACTTTTAGTTATGGACATGTTCAGACGTATCACTGTTGTTTACATCAAATGCAAAAAACTTAACTATACTCCCTGTAGGAAAAATCAGCTTTTCAAGGACAAACACCTCCTTTTTATTTTCCCTTCGTTATCATAGTTACTAAGCTAAAATAACAGCCGAGGAAGGAATAATGAAAATAGAACGTTTGTCCTTGAAATGCCAATTTTTCCTGCAGAGCTGCTATATTAACATAGTTTTGGAAGCAGGGATGAAGTTTAAAAGCCCTATTATTTAGGGAGTTTTTAACCAGGGGTGAGGGTTAAATGTTGGCTTGGAGCTTATGAGGCTACATTTGTGACAGTGGATGAGATGTGGCGACATTAGTATGGTCCCAAGTCCCAACGACAGTAGTTACGTCTTATAAAGTGTCACGAATCTAGCCCCATAAGCTAAAAATCAGCGTTTACCCCCCCCCCCCTCCTCTTTCACTTTCACTCCTCTCTTTAAAACAATGTGAATATATTACCTACGGTTCTGAAATTGAGTATATACGCTTCTAAGGCATAATGCTTCGATATTCCACAACAACCGTCGCACTACAAATATTTTATATACACTAGGTACAATAATTATAGAATCACCCTCGTATAGTAGGGGTAGTTGTGCTTCGGATTCCGTAATACTACTAGTACTTTCACTACATACCAGCCAGCCACTTAAAACGAAGTGACGCATTGGAATATATGGAACAACAATTAATGAAACTAATTTCCTCTATACAAGTTTTATCCGAAGAACCACTACTTCTAAATCCAGATATACCTAAGAATTATAGGTTCTCCCATTTCAAATGCAGTGGCGTATTTGAATAAATGGAACGGTAGTTAATAGAATTATTCCCTAAGGAAGGTTTCATATACAGACCGAATGCAGTCGGAAATTTCAAAAAAAAAAAAAAATATAAATATATTTTTTAAACTTTCAACATCTGCATTTGTCACTGGTTAAGTTAATGGAGAACTTTTAAAGATCATATTGTGCAGTTTGTGATGTTTTAAAACATTTTCCCATAGAAGGGTTTCTTTCACTTTATTTTTATAATATGTTTTCTGTAACGTCGAAATTTTGATTTAACAAAAGATCATGCCAATTTAAAATTCATTTTTCCATGATGGCAAAATTTACTAGAGAAACAGATATATGCTTTTCAGCGTAACTACAAGGAATCATATGTGTATCATGAAAATTAACTTACCGGAAGCCGACCAATTTTTTTAATTCATTAGATAATCATTCAAAAAATTAATACTTCTATTTTGGATAATTTAAGATTCATATAAATCTGACGTATTCTAAACATAGCCATTTATATTAAAATATTTTGTATTTGTTTAATCTAGTTACAGCAGGACTTGCTCGTGAAAATCATATAATATTTAAAATCTAAAACATCTGTTAGAATATGTAAGATAACGACTTTTATATCAAATATAAAACGAAAATTTCTACAAGAGCAAAAACTATTACAACAACACATAAATTGTATCAGCATAAATAAAATTAAACAAGTTTGTAGCATTAAAGCTAGTTTTCTATAAAAAAATATTTTTATATTTAAATTATGAGTGTCAAGAGATGAATAACATTATCCTGAATCTGGTAACTCTCTCACTGACATGAGAATTTTACACATGGGACTTAAACTGTAATAAAAGAATATGTCTCTCTCTTGCATATTTTAGCTTTTCTACAAACTCATTTTAAGAAAGAGTATATTTAAAGCAAATAAAGCCACGTTCTTTATGTTATAGAACATAAAGTAGAGAAAATATGGTTAGCAAAAATTTTTATTCCTAAAAACTTTGAAAAAATATATTAATGTTTCATTTGTTTCTCAATTTACTTAATAATAAATTGTCAAAATAAATAGTAAGAACTACATTAAAAAAAATTCCATAAATATTTTAAACACGATGATCCAATCCAATTCAGCTCACATAATATCATATAAAACTTCCATTCTGCGCAATTCGAGGTTATACGGTTTCATGTGCAGAGTGTCATTGTTTCGTCTCTGATTGTTTAGTAGCGATATCGTCGCTACCATGTCAAACTATCCAATGTGAAAAAATGCATTTTTCAAATTTTGTGCCATTTTATTGTATTGTGCATCATATGTACTAAGCAAAATCGTCACGTCTCTAGCTTGCTTAGAAACTTAGATAATAACAGTTTCAAAGTATCCAATATGCACTTTTTTCTATGATTATCAATGTCAAACTGTCCAATGTGGCATATTCGATCCTTTGCCGCAAATGTTTGGATATTTTTCTTTTTCTAAGCATCCATACCATGTCAAAGTATCCAATATGAAAATAGTATTTTTATCAGAAAGACAAAAACTGTTTTATTTATGTATTGAAATTTAACGCAATTGACATATGTTTTTGACGTTTACTATAGCATATGTTTTCTATTGTTAATGGAATGTAAGAAATTTTAGTTCATTTATAGGGTCACTCGAAAGATTAGCGTTATATTTCACTCAATAGGGAAAAAGAGCGGTGTCTTTTTTAATGGTGTTACTATTTAAAACATATGGATTTATCAAGTGTATTAAAACATGTTTTATGCAGAATATGGTCTGCAAGTCATTTATTACTATTTACAGGTTCTTACAAAAAAATTTTGTTGTATAATGGTTTATAGTAAAAAAAAAAAAAAATGGTTGAAGCATATGTTAGTAATGTTAAAATATTCCAAACCAAGTGAAATCGTCATCCGTAATTGATTTACATTATAAGTTGCTTATTTTAGAATATGATGTGTGTGATAGTTATCGTTAATTTACAGGGACACACAAAAAAACTCTCCTACACTGCTGTCTATTAGCGATAGTAGTTTGGAGTGCGTTTTACTATACTAAAATATGTTAGTAGAAATTCCTAATATGCAGGGCTACGCAAAGAACTGAAAGCATTGCCGGTTATGACTGGTAATTTTTGGAAGTGAGTTTATAACAATTTTTTGCCTGAATTAAATTTTACCGTATTACGTAGCATATATAAAAATCTGTAGATAATATACAGGGCCATACAAGAAGGTCGAGTCTATTTCTGTTTATTGGCGGAAATTACTAAAGGTTGAATGTGTAAATTGCGTAATGCGTTATCTAATTAAACTAAATTGTCGCATACTATCTAGATTATATAAAAATCTATAGATCATTTACATTGCTTCATTAACTGTTACGCGCACTTTTTCTGTCTAATTTCGGTAATTGTTTTTTAGTGAATTCTTTTGTGCAACCCTGTATACGAGATACAGAATTTTTATACAGCATGCAAAAAATAGTTAAATTTAAAAGCGCATACCAAAATTCAAAAACGCGCTTACAGCAATTATTGCTCAAAGACAGTACTTTAATCCATTTCTTTTGTGTGTCCCTGTAAATGAACAACAAATGCTATGAATGTATTCCCTATTCTGTCGTAAACTTCTTGTAATGAAATTCAGTTATATATATCAGTTGTAATACATTTGAAATAGCGTAATGTCATTAAAATACTCCGCAAACGATTTTTCCCTAATATACCATAATGTAATGGAAATCTTTTGAGTGCCCCTGTAAATGAACTATTAATGGTACACACTTTATATGCAGTACCGAACATGTCATTGTAAGCACCATTAACATTTTTCAATTGCATGAAATTCCGAGTATATTTACGCGAGTTAGAGCGTGGACAAGCAAACCGAATTCATAAACACGTTTTAACCTTGTTGGAAAGTGTTAAAAGTACAATAGGTTGAAAATTCACATTCAGTAATTTCTATCAATAGACGAGCATAACTGAATTGTTTTGTGCAATCCTGTATTACCTACAATTTTTTTTTCATGCAACATAATAAGCTAAAAATTTAATGAAAGCTAAAAGACGCTTAAAACTATTAAAATGATACTTCCAGAAATTATCATCCATAACTGCCCATGTTTCTAATTTTTTGATCCTGTATATGATTTTGGTCCTGTATATGTTTTTACTTATGTTCCACAAGCATCTCATATACTAATAATAGTTCAGCTTTAAAATAACACAATTAAAAACTACGTTTAAGCAGTTCAGAATCATACTAATTAATGGTAACTAATTTTTAGGTAGTCCTGTATACAATCTATAGAATTTATACATACCACGTAGTATGCACATAGTTTTAAAATGCATACCAAAATGTAAAAAGCATTTACAGCAATTATTGCTAATGCTAATAGACTGCACTTTAACCGAAATCTTTTGTGTGTCGCTGCAAATGAACGATAGCTGTTGTACACGTCATATTCTAATATAAGCATGTTGCTGTGCACCTCAATTATGTATATAAATTTCATTATGTTTGAAATAGTGTAACATAATTAAACTAAACCACAAACCGGAAAGGGTTAATAGGAGATTAAATAAATCACAGATTTCTATTCGAAAATAGTGGCAGAAAGCGGCCCATGAGTTTCATAGAATTAATAGCGCGAAGATTACTATTTATAATTACGGGTATGAAGTGCTTGTTTTTGCCCACCCCATTATTTGAGATTTTTTTTATGTTTTATAAAATTAACAGAATGTTTAAAAAACAGCTTTTATCTTTATTAATTTACTGTATATTCGTTATTAAAATTATTAAAGAAAAATCTTAAGAATTTTATATCGAATATGTAAATGCCAACATTTTTACAAATTAAACTATTGAATACGACACATTTGCTACTATGAAACGGCGAATCTGGGAAAATCGCAAAAAATTTACAAGTCAAACTGTCCAATATGGCATATTCGCTACTATGGAAAGGCGAACCTGGGAAAAGCACAAAATTTTTACAAGTCAAACTATCCAATGTGGCATATTGGATAGTTTGAAGCCGAAAAAGTTCAACGAAGCTGAAAAAGTACAAATAAGCATACCATATCAAACTATCCAATGTTATTTTTTGGCGAGTAAAATTATTCAAATGATTTATGTCAATAGCATGCTTAAATAGGATATAAAACAACACTCGAAAAATATAATAATTGTTTACTGCTGCTTGGCGCTGATTTTGAATCGACAATTAAAACAGTTTTTTTGCTCTCCTGAAAAGTGGCTATTTTCACATTGGATAGTTTGACATGGTACCGACGATATCTGCCTGAAAAATAACTGAACTACGTGCTTTAAAACTGGCAAGGTGTAGTCAGGGGGTGGGGCATGAAAAAAGTAATCGATTTCAGACTGTATAAATTACAAATTTTTAAGGCTTTCAGATATGATAATCCTTTGGGTCGAATTATCTTACAAGGGTTAATTACAACGGTTTCGTCAATCACCTAAACAGAAGTTTTCACGAAGATATATGCAACTGCAATGATGTAGAATTTATTAATTATATAGATCAGGAATTTGGACATGTTGTTACTGGTAGTTTAGAAATTGTAAAAAACAAGGTGTGTAGGAAGATGATGGAGTATGGAACAAAATATCGCATGAAACCTACCGTAAAAAAAAGTACTGCAGGAAAACGGTTTAAAACTAACATAGATATATTTATACAAAAAATTATTGTATAGATACGATTGAACATGCAGTATTTTCGAAGAATGGAAGTTCTATGTATTAAGATATTTAAACAGAGAATATATTAAAGATTATCAAGCTGCATTTCAGGAGGAATATACTAAACTTGCATAGTCAATTAAAGAACTTCAAGAACAATTTAAAGTCACATATGTGGATAAGGCAAACACAAGTTACGCATTGATATATAAAAATATATATGTTAAGTTTTTAACTGGAAGTTACAGTAATAAACATATCTACGAACTTTTAAAATCGAAAGTTTCAGTAATAGAAGACAGGGTCAAAGCACTTTATAAAAAAGTTAAATTGAAACAAAAAAGTCAAAGTTTTCAATATCTTCTCCTCGTGCCTAAATTCCATAAAATCCAGTTAAATTCAGAAGTGTGGGTATGGTTCATAATTTGAAGTTGCTAATAAGAAATTGTTAGAGGGTTTAAATTGTTTGATAAAAAGATGTATAGGGATACAAAATTTATTATAAGAACTGTTATGTATTATTGGATAGTTTGCAAAAACTAAAAAATATCACATGTCTGTTTGCGTATGATTTTGAAAACCTTTATAAGACAACTGGCTTCCTGGTTTTAAACGAAAAAAATGTGAATTTTTATAATAAAAATAGCAATAGAAGATAGTGATAAAGATTGGTTCCTGAACTTGTTTCAGTTTGTGATATAACAGAATTACCTCCATGGGGGAACAATATGTTTAAATAAATTCGTGAAATCACGATGGGTGTGGGGCGGATATTTCTAGTTTGATACTTACATATACTTACATATACTTAAATATAGTTACATATATATGAAAGAAACAATAATTTAAATAGTGAAGCATTGAGCTATAGATACATAGATGATGATATAATAGTTAAATTAAATGAAGACATTACCCATCATGATTTCACATATAATCCTAATACTTTAAAGTTAGAACTTTCCTCCAGGGGTTGTTAAAAAATTCATTGTCTGGATGTAAATATGAACATAGCGAGTGACAATTTGTTTACAAGTTTATTTGACGAAAGGAATGATTTTATTTTTAAAACTTTAAAGTTACTATATTTTGAATCACATTTTCATATTAATGTAAAAATGAATGTGTTTAAAATGGTTTAAGAAGACAAGGCACCTTCAAACTCCTTTTTTTAATCGTACCTTAAATGCTCTTTAAGGGCTTACTTATGAATTACGGCATATATTTATCACACAAGAAATAAAAAAAAAAAGTCGAGAAAAATAACGAATTTTCCTGGATAAGCGTTATCAAGAACTTTCAAAATGTCCCAACCTCACTCCATATCAATTAAATGGCCAATACTTTTATGCCAGTTTGGATTACATAATCAAATAAAACTGTGCATCGAATTTTATATATTTGAATATAAAGGTAAGAAAAAACTATTTTCTAAATGTTATGGAATTTTCAGCAATTTTGAAACATATTTCTACACTTAGCTGCCTTTAACTTTTCCAATTATATTTAGTTAAAAAAAAAAAAAAAAAAAAAAAAAAAAAAAAAAAAAAAACAGTGCACAGTTTTATTTGTTTTATGTAAACCAAACTGGCATAAACAAAAATAGGGGATTTTAATTGATATGGAGTGAGGTTAGGACATTTTGAAAGTTCTTGATAAGGCTTAAAATATTCAGGAAAATTCCTTAGTTTTCTCATTTTTTTTATTTCTTGTGTGATAAATAAAAGTCATAATTCATATAGTGTGTCCTTGAATACTGCTTAAGGTGTAATTTTAAAACATTGAAAATTGTGTTTGAAGGAACCTTGTCCAATTAATTCGTATTAAAAGATTAAGTTCAGGGGTTAATGATATGTTTGATGTTATTATAAAGCAGTGCAGTCAAGGTTTGATGCAAGGTTTCCCACGGAATTTTGTGCTAAGACTAATATGTTATTTTATTAGGGATAGCAGGTTTCGAACTGACCTGAATTCAATTTCGGATGCAAGAAATAAGCTGGATATATTGATTGATGTAATAACACAGTGTGATATTTTTGTTGTGCGTTATTTGGAAGCTTTTTTTGAGGGTTCAGGGGACGGTGAAGCATAAAATCCTGATTTAACCGTGTTGTGCATGTATGAGCCATGCCGACCGACTTTCTTCTGGTTTGTAGTTTTCTGGTATTGTTCTTCAGTTTATTTTTTAAGAGTTATTGTTTACAATACAATATAAATTTTTTATTGATTTAAAGATATAGTTTAAAGCAGCTAATTTTTTTTCGCAGTATCTATTCTTCTTAGCTACTTTATTTCTGACGAGAAAATCTTTCCATAAGGGATCACGGTGATTACAATTTCGTTTACGATTAGCATCGTTTCTTTGTATACGCTCCTTTCTTTATTTTCGCCCCACCAGTGGCCGAGAGGTTCTGCTCTCGAAGCTGGTAGACGGGAGGTGCTGGGTTCGATCCCAATCGCGCCCGTCGGCCTAATCGTTCGGAGTTTTCGTGGTTTTCTTCGAGCCGTGGATCTTCCATGCGTTAATACGGATTAGGTTCCCTTAGAAAGACCCCCACGGAGGGCACTCCCCCCGGGCCTATATCCCTCGTGTAGATAATTGGCCGTCAAAAATCAACCCAACCCAACCCTTTCTTTATTTTCAAAATACTTACAACGAGAAGGCCAACCTTGGTAATCACAGATTTTGTTTATTTTAATATAAATTGTAGAGTAGAGGCCCCTTACTCTCAGGTTCAACGGATGTTATACAACTCTCGTTAGTTCTCTAGAAACAGGGGGGGGGGGTCTAATATTGTAATACAACTTAAATACTTATTTTGTAACACAATTAATGCGGTTGGTCATAGCTCGACGTCTGTTCGTTAATTCAGGTTCGATACCGGGACGTGCTCCATTTGATTTTCCCACGTTTTGTTTCATAAATATACTTCTATTTATAATTTAATAACCTCATTGTTAATAACAATTGTGTATCGATTATAATTTTTAAAAACCTTTTAAAACGATTTAGTTACAAATAAAAAAAATAAATAGTTGAAAAATTGTCTTTTTATTTGTAACTCAATCGTTGTACAAAGCATCACAAAACTGCAATTTTTTTTAATAACTTTTAAAATGTATTTCATATTCTTTATCGATGCAATGATATTGAAAAATTGTATCAATTAGTGATTTTAAAGAAATGTTTAGGTACTGCCTTAATAAGAGAAGTCAAAAAGGAGGATAATACTACTCTGTATTTAAAGTAAGAAGCATAATTACTTTTAAAATTAGCATACGAATTAAATTACAATCAATTTGTGCTGCATATTAAAGGTTTTTAAATTTGTAATGCGTTTACTTATGTTTTGAATTATTTTTCTTCCTGATTTATTTTTTTCTGCTATATTTTTTTATTTTACTTGAAAACGTTTTATTTTATTATAAATAGAGGACGTCTCATCAGTCTTTTGTTATTTATTAATTTTTTTTTTTTAGTTTGGTGCAGTTAAGTTGTTTCTGTTTAAAATCTTTTTCAAGCAAGTGTGTATCATTCTATAACAGTTTATAATCGTATAAAATGGAAGAAGCAGTTACCAATAAAATAAGGTAAGATTTTGTATTGATTTTCGAATTTTTATTAGTCAATAATAGATCACCCCTTAAAAAAAAAAAAATAAAAATAAAAAAAAATATATATATATATATATATCTTTAAATGTTGAGAAACCTTTGATAATTGTTTAAAAATCAAAAATGCGAAATAATAATTTAAATATGTTAACATTATAATTAATGGACGATATTAAAATTTTTAATTGTGAATTTTAAATTATAATTACAAGTAAAACAATAAATGTAAATCAAATGCAGTACATTCCGGTATCGAACCCCAGTGCGCTAGACAACGAGCTGAGGCCTTACCGATCGAACTATGAGAAACGCATTACTTTCCTTATGAAGTAAGTATTTAAGTTGCGTTATAATATTAGACCACCCACCCCCACCCTGTTTCTCAATAACTAAGGAGCGTTGTATGAAATCCGTTGACCTTGAGACTAAGGGGCTCTACTTTACAACATATATAAAAATAATCAAAATCTGTTATTACCAAGTTTGGCCCTCTCCTTGTTAGTTAATTATATATTTATATGCAGCGTTCATTTTAAAGATCATTGTAAGTAGTGCGACTGCCACTACTATCATATGGAATATTATATATTTATTTTTTTTATAATATTGAAAAGGGATATAAATTCGGAAAATAAAATATTGAAAAACGTATTTTTTCATATTTTATTTGCGCATCAGAATAAAATAAATTTATTAAACTTTACCTATTTATTTTTTCTATTAAATAGTTATTTCTTTGTTTCTCCTTTTAAAAAAATAATGGCATAAAAGTCGTTAACAAACATTTAGCAACTTATGCAATATCAAATATTCTGCACATATAAATAAATAAATTTCTTGCATGAATAAAATATAGAAAATTGTCTTTTGTCATATTCCATTTGCGCATCAGAATAAAATAAATCTATTAAATTTTACTTATTTATCTTTTCTATTAAATATTTCTTTCTTTGCTTCCAATATCTAAAATAACATATGGCATATAAGTAGTTAAGAAAATTTTAGCAACTTATGAAATATCAAATATTCCACATATAAAAATAAAAAAAAATTGCTTGCATGAATGAAATAGTGAAAATTGTCTTTTTTCATACTTTATTTGTGCGTCAGAATAAAATAAATCTATTAAACTTTACCTGTTTATCTTTTCTATTAAATATTTCTTTCTTTGCTTATCATATCTATAAAATATAATGGCATATAAATCGTTAACAAACATTGAGCAACTTATGAAATATCAAATAATCTACACATATAAATAAATAAATTGCTCACATGATGTGAGCAGCAATCGCAAGAAATGAAACAGATACCCCAATGAAGCAAACGAGTTCTATAGTGTCCAGCAAATGTCTCTCTCATGCTAAAAACTTGTTTTATTGCCTGTACGAGATGACATCGCTACATATGCATATTATTAATAATAATTATTCTCGAGCATATGTATATAGTCCTTATAAATTTCAGATTTAAAATATTTTATAAATATTATTTTTTTCTGTGTTTTTGTAATATGTATGTATTAATATCATTCTATATTCAGAAATCGTCGATTACTGTTCGATATAAAATTCGAGCATTTAAAAGAACATTTAAGATTCAAAGTCTATTCTTATTATATTACTTGAATGGTGTTTTAGTGTAAATGCTACTTTTCTGCTTTTATTATTCATGAAAAAAATATTAATTATAAATTTCAATAAAAAATTGCATTTGAGGCTATCAATTTCGATTTAATGGAATCTCGTGTTTTACACAAATTTTATCCATGCGAATTATAAATCCCAAAACCTAAACAACTCTCTTTTCTCAAATTCCCTTTGATCTCATTTAAAAGAAAACCCACCGCATTTACATTTCATTTTACTTCGAAAAATTTAAGTAACGGCTAAAGCAAAATGTATTTTAAAAATAAACAAGTAAGACAAAAACAAATGCACTTTTTAAAGAGTTCAATCAAATTTTCTAATTTATGACAACGTTATTAAAATGAGTAGAAACCTGTAGTATGATTCCGATTAAAATTATTATGAAAACAATCACAAACAAGTTGGAAATTGCTCATCAAACGTAGCAAATGAGGTGTGTTCGCACTGCAACTAGTTTTATAACATTTTTTTGCAACAGGTATTGTACTGAATGTATATTTTAGTGCACTCTATAAGTGCGTATCAATTTCATTCGGTTCTAAAGGCTATAGGATCAATAAAATGTACCCCATTGGGGCCGTCATGTGACGGGAAAATTTTGACCGCACCTGTCATTAAACTGTTCATCTGATTTTCGTAAAATTTGAAATGACTCGACAAAATTTTACAACAATTATATATTTACGATTTCAGACAATTCGGAAGGCTGTGACATCATTAAAATGCATTTGCAATAATTTTTCCCCATTGGCCGTAATGTAACGGAAAACTTTTGACTGTCCCTCTAATTAAACTATACATCCGATTTTCATAAAATTTGAAATGATTCGACAACATTCTGCAGCAATTATATATTTTAAATTTCAAACGATTCGATTGGGTAGTTTTTGCGCTGTTGTATGCGGATGGACAGACAGACGGACTATAGGTGCTACGTATTTATATAATTACGAACGCACCTAAAAACTAACTAAGAAATTTATTTAAAAAATAAATTTTGTTTCATGATTCTACTTTCAAAATCAATGTTTACATCGTATAGTAAGACAATGAGAGTCTATGTGTACTATTTGTTTTGAGATTTTTTAGAATTATGTATCTTTTTAGATTGCTAGTAAAAACTTACTATCTTCTGAAAAATTTCATTTATCATCTTTAAAAATCATTTAATCAATATTTTACATGTTTAAATTTTTACACTTTTTTTTTCATTTTTAATTGCCAGTTTGAACTATTGACAAAAAATATAAAAACATTAAATTAAAATTTATTGTATTAATTAAATAATTCTAAATTACATACTAATATATTTTACTATAATAAGATTGGATAAAAGATATTCTAGTAACTTTTTAAAATTATTTTAATTAACCTAATTGAGGTTAATTCTTAATTTGTTTTTAGAAAACACTTATAGACTAAAATTTAAAAATAATACTCTATATCTATTATTTTGAATGCAGGTGCTTTTACTTCAAATGCTTCGCGTTTCTAATCCAGACTCTCAAATTACTAGTTCCTCAATTTTTTCTCGAATGGCTCATAGAAGAACTAGTATGTTGTGGCCATCACAAAACTTTCTTCTATATAAATCACGTCAATTAAATCATTTAAATAGTACAAGAAATAACAACGATTTAGCACCAATTCATATCAAAGTATATCTGAATTTGAAGTTGGATGAAAATTCGTGCATTAGTTCTTGAGATAGAGCTATAGCGGAAATTCTGAAAAAAATGTAGCATAGCAGCGCCACCTGTTGAGCGATTTACACCAAAAGTAAACAGCACTAAACGATATCAAGGTATACCTGAATCTGAAGTTTGTTGAAAATCCAAGCATTAGTTCTTGAGATAAAGCTATTGCGGAAATCGCAAAAAAATACAGCATAGCAGCGCCACCTGTTGAGCGATTTACACCAAAAATTAAACAGCACTAATTTATACATCAATTCATGTCAAGGACTAACTAAATCTGTAGTTTGAGGAAAATCCGTGCAATAGTTCTTGAGATACACCTCTTGTGGAAATCGTGAAAAATGCAGCACAGCAGCGCCACCTGTTAGGCGATTTGCACCAAAAATTAAGCAGCAATAATTTATATCAGGGACTAACTGAATCTGAAGTTTGATGAAAATTCGTGCATTTTTTCTTGAGTTAGAGCTATTGTGATAATCATGAACAATGCAGCATACCAGCGCCACCTGTTGGGCGATTTTCACAAAAAAGTAATCAGCACCAAACTATATCCTGGACTAACTGAATCTGAAGTTTTATGAAAATCCGTGCAGTAGTTCTTGAGATACAGCTATTGCAGAAATCGTTAATAATGCCGCATAGCAGCGCCACCTGTTAGGCGATTTTCACCAAAAAGTAATCAGTTCCAGTTTATATCAAGGTCTAACTAAATATGAAGTTTTGTGAAATTTCGTGCATTAGTTCTTGAGATAGAGCGCCCACAAAATTTGTGTCACATACAGACAGACAGACGGACAGACAGACAGACAGACAGACGAACAGACAGACAGTTTGTAAAAACATGTTTTTTGGAATCTCTGACTCATAAAACGTGTAAATCCGTCGAAAACTGGAATTCGAAAATTTTCATGAAACCAATACTTTCTTCTTGTAAAGATAGAAGAAAGTAATTAAAAAAAATACGCAAATTTATTTCATTATTAAATTTGTTTAAAAATATGGATATTACAAAAAAAAAATAATGAAACTTAATGACAGAGTGTTGAAGTTTCTGAAAATTTATTATAAAAATTATTGTAATAATAATAATAAATTAATATGGAAAGAAATTAGCACATATATTGATGATAAATTTATTAAATACTTCATAATTTATATTAATGATAAGTTAATATATAACGCATATTAAGTGGCAGTATTTAACTGCTTATAAGACAGCACAGTTTTATTTTATACCAGAAATTCGCTTTAAAATGTAACTTTAAAGTTTCAGATATAAAAGAATCTAAGAAATTATCTTTATGATATTCAAACGCATGTAAGAGCATTCGGCGTAAAATTAAAATTAAATAAAAAAAATCACAGAGAATAATAAGAATATTTAACAACTGTGAACGTTAATTGCTAAATTTGAATCTTCCTATTTTTTTTATTTAAAACAATTCACTTTATTAAATTAAAAAGAAATAGTTACCGAATTCCGGAAGTGTTGGAATGTACTTCATTATTTATTCTAGATGCATGATTTTCCTTCCTTGATTATTGTTTGAAACAGCTTGTTTTTGTGATAGTCCCATATGAAGTTCATTAAGATACAAAAAGGGTATGTTTTTATATGTCTGATTATTTATATATATTTTCTTTTACTTATAGGTTCTAACATCGTCCAATTTCCGGAAATTTCAATATATTGTCACATGGTATACAGTGAATAATCGTCTATCATGTATCAAATTGAGCGATATCAGCAATGATCGTAGATAGAGCTAGTCTAGATAACACTAATATACTATATTTAGATATTCAGGTTAAAATTTGCCGTGCATCGTGTTAACATCATTGTAATACGTTACAAAATAAGCTCTTTAAGTCGGGATTTTTTTTAAGTTACTTGACTTTTTAATAAAACATTCTGAGCGTAAAATTCCTCAGATATTTATTATTATTAAGAAAAGTCTTTTAGTTGATAAGTATTTATAAAAAATTCTGCTATTTATAATTGTGAAAATTAAGTATTTCAAAAGACAGACTTTGTAATGAACTTTAATTGTTGGCTTAAAATTCATACCTATTTCAACTCTGCATTATATGTTTAGAGAACATATATAGAAAGATTTGAGAAAGAAATTATAAGGGAAAATATTATTGCGAAAAATATTTTAAAAACTAATTTGTTTTAATCTAATATGTATAAACATAAAAAAAAAATGAGTAGAAAATTCTTAATATATGTCAACAGACAAAAGTAAAATACCAGAAAACTCTTTTTAAAATTTGCTTTGCAATTAACTGAGCTGTTAAAAATTTTTTAAAGCTAAAGTCTCCAGAGTTTTAAATATAAATTTTAACCTAATTCTGTTTTCAAAGTATAAGAAAAAATGCCTTCAAATTTTCTTTAAAGTGATTAAGTACATAGAAATATTTTTTGTAGAATATTTTGTACGTTTTAAATCAATTTAAATAGTTAATTTGAATAGGCAAATTAAAATATAATAGATTTTTATTAAGAAAAGAAATGTAAAAATTAATATATTTATGTGCATTTAAAATGTAAGACATTTTTTGCTGTACTATTACTAGAAATAACTGTTAATTTTCAATATTAATATAATGGATTGGATTACATTGGGTAAAAATAAAACATTTCATTTTTTTACAGGCATTTTTCCAATTTGGTACATAAATAATAACACTTAATGTCAGTTTTATGCAATAAATAATTCTTTAAAATTTTATAATTACGTAAGTAATTGTATAAGTAATTATGAAATCTGATACATTTCTCTTTGAATTTCATGAATGACTATATATATATAATAATAAAGCCAATAAACTTCTCTTAAAAATTCTTAATCAATTATATGTACTTACTACAAACAATGATAATACACATTGTATAAAAAATAGGTATCAACTTGTCAATATTTAAAAAAATCTTCATTGTGTATATGTCGTAGTCTAATTGAGAAATCCGGCTCTTTGCAAACAACCTAGGCTCTTTGCAAAGAGCTGGGCTAATTGGAGAATCCATCTCCCTTTTTCCAATTAGCCTGATATTTTTCAGGCTTATTGCAAAGAGCCTAGAAAGCGTTAGGCTAATTGAAAAAATGACCACTTATTATCCGATCAGGGTGATATTTTTAGCTCACAGGCTATCAAAGCCTGAGAGCTTATGTGCCCGCCGATTCTGTATGTACGTGTGTACGTACGTAAGTGCGTATGTGCGTAACGGGATAACTCTTGATAGAAATACCCGATTTGCTTCAATTTTTTTTTCTAGGTTCATTCTGTTAACGTGCTTCCCTGATTAGTTTTTTGGGTTCATTGGTTAAGGATAAAGGGGGAAAAGGGGGGCTAGTCCTCCCCTTAAATTACATAAATTGATTTTTCATGCAAAAATATGCGATTTGCTATAAATTTGGTATACCGGTTAATTATGTTAAGCAGCTTTCATGATAACATTTGAAAGATCATTTTTATGTATAAAGTGGGGAAAGGGGGGCAATAGCCTCTCCCCTTAATTTAGATAAATGCGTTTTTCATGTAGAACTATTCGATTAGCTCAAATTTGGTATACTGGTTTATTATGTTAAGGAGATGGCTTGATTAGATTTGGAGGTTCATTAGTTAAGTATAAAGGGAGGAAAGGGAGAGCTAGCCTACCCCCCCTTAATTTAGGTAAATGGGTTTTTAATGCAAAATTATTCGATTTGCTCCAAATTTGGTATACCGGTTTATTATGTTAAGGAGCTTCCCTGATTAGGTTTGGAGGTTCATTAGTTAAGTATAAAGGGAGGAAAGGGGGCTAGACCCCCCCCCTTAATTTAGATAAATGGGTTTTTCATGCAGAGTTATTCGATTTGCTCAGAATTTCGTATACCGGTTTATTAGGTTAAGGAGCTTCCCTGATTAGATTTGGAGGTTCATTAGTTAAGTATAAAGGGAAGAAAGGGGGGCTAGACACCCTTAATTTAGATAAATGGTTTTTTCATGCAGAGTTATTCGATTTGCTCCAAATTTCGTATACCGGTTTATAATGTTAAGGAGCTGCCTTGATTAGATTTCGAGATATTTATTGGTTAAGTATAAAGGAGGGACAGGGGCTAGTGTTCCCTTAATTTAGATAAATGTGTTTTTCATACAGATTTATTCGATTTGCTTCAAATTTGATATACCAGTTTATTACGATATGGCTTCCTGCATTTGATTTGGAGTTTCATTGGTTAAGTATAAAAGGGGGGAGAGGGGGGCAATTGCCCCTCCCCTTGATTTAGATAAATGGGTTTTCATGCAGAATTATCTAATTTAGTTTAGTTTTTTTTTCTACGTTCATTCTAATAAGGAGCTTTTCTGATTAGATTTGAAAGTTCATTGGTTCAGCATAAAGGGAGAAATGGGGGAGCTAATACCCCCCCCCCCCCACACTTAATTTAGTGAAATGGTTTTTTCATGCAGAATTATCTGATTTGCTTCAAATTTGGTATACCAGTTTATTATGTTAAGTAGCTTCCCTGATTAGATTTGGAGGTTCTTTGGTTAAATAGAAAGGGGGGCAACAAGCACTGATCACTTCATTTATTTTTCGAGGGGGATTATTCTTTGAAATAAGAGTATAATATGCAATTAGTGTGAATAGCCTGTGAACTTAATGCCATCAGTTTAACTGGGCAATTTTCTTTTTATTTGGTTTATTAACGCATAACCCTACCCAAACCCTTAAAATAAATTACAACAGACCGTACCCCGATCCGATCAAGTGAAAATTATTTCTGTCTACATGCAACCCGACCCGAACCTGAGAGTTCCATTTGAAAAAACCCGGAATCCCGAACCGAATCTGATAACCGTCAAAAATATTCCAAAGATCCATAACCGGATCCGAAGAAGACAAATTAGTTTCCGTGGACACGCAACGCTACCAGAACCTAAAACTTTCATTCGAAGTCAACCTGAAACCCGTCCCGAGCCAAATCTTAACCGACAAATATATTCCAAAGAACTATAACACGATGCAAGCCAGACAAAATAATCTCCGTCCACCGGCAACCCGATCCGAACCTGAAAGTTCTAATTGGACTCAATCCGAAACCTGGTTGTGGTCGGTTTGCGGGTTGACTTCAAATGGAACCTTCAAGTTCGGATCCGGTTGAAAAAAAATTAAACTAAATTAGATAATTCTGCATGAAAACCCATTTATCTAAATTAAGGGCAGGGGCAATTGCTCCCTTTCCCCCCTTTTATACTTAACCAATGTACCTCCAAATCAAATGAAGGATGCCATATAGTAATAATCTGGTATATCAAATTTGAAGAAAATCGAATAATTCTGTATGAAAAACCCATTTATCTAAATTAAGGGGACACTAGCCTCTGTCCCTCCTTTATACTTAACCAATAAATCTCCAAATCTAATTAAGGCAGCTCCTTACCACAATAAACAGGTATACGAAATTTGGAGCAGATCGAATATCTCTGCATGAAAAACCTATTTATTTAAATTAAGGGGGTGGTATAGCCCCCCTTTCCTCCCTTTATACTTAAATAATGAACCTCCAAATCTAATCAAGGAAGCTCCTTAACATAATAAACCGGTATACGAAATTTGGAGCAAATCGAACAATTTTTCATTAAAAACCCATTTACCTAAATTAAGGGGGGTAGCCCCCTTTCCTCCCTTTATACTTAACTAATGAACGTCCAAATCTAACCAGGGAAGCTCCTTAACCTAATAAACTGGCATACCAAATTTGGAGCAAATCGAATAATTTTGCTTTAAAAACACATTTACCTAAATTAAGGGGGGGTAGCCCCCTTTCCTCCCTTTATACTTAACTAATGAACCACAAAATCTAATTAAGCCATCTCCTTAACATAATAAACAAGTATATCAAATCTGAGCTAATCGAATAATTCTACATGAAAAACGCATTTATCTAAATTAAGGGGAGAGGCAATTGCCCCCTTTCCCCCCTTTATACATACTAATGATCTTCCAAATGTAATCAGGGAAGCTGCTTAACATTATTAACCGGTATACCAAATTTATTGCAAATCGCATATTTCTGCATGGAAAACCCGTTTATCTAAATTACGGGGGGATAGCCCCCCTTTCCTCTCTTTATATGTAACTAATCAACCTCCAAATCTACTCAAGGCAGCTCCTTAACTTAATAAACCGGTATACCAAATTTGGAGCAAATCGAGTAATTCATCATGAAAAACCGATTTATCTAAATTAAGTGGGTAGCCCCCTTTCCCCCCTTTATACTTACATAATGAGCTTCCAAATCTAATCAGGGAAGCTCCTGAACACAATAAACCGGTATACCAAATTTGGAGCAAATGGGATATTTCTGCATGAAAAACCCATTTATATAAATTAAGGAGGGGGGGCCTCTTTTCCCCCTTTATCCTTAACCAATGGACCCCAAAAACTAATCAGGGAAGCACCTTATCAGAATGAATCAAGGGAAAAAAATTGAAGCAAATCGGATATTTCTATCAAGAGTTATCGAGTTATGTACGTACGCACGTACGTACACACGTACATACAGAATCTTCGGGAACATAAGCCCTCTGGCTTTGATAGCCTGTGAGTTAAAAATATCACCCTGATCGGATAATAAGTGGTCATTTTTCAATTAGCCTAATGCTTTCTAGGTTCTTTGCAATAAGCTTGAAAAATATCAGGCTAATTGGAAAAAAAGGTAGATGGATTCTCCAATTAGCCCGGCTGTTTGCAAAGAGCCTAGGCTGTGTGCAAAGAGCCGGATTTCTCAATTAGCCTACGACATATATAATATAACGACATATGACTTCAAAGATCTTTTTAATAATATAGACCTATTAGATTTACATAAAATTATAAATGCATTATTTAAAAGGTATTATAAAAAACTGGAATTACCATCTAATATTGATATTGCATATTTTAAAACTTTAACAAACTTCATTATCTATAATAATTATATCTTGCAAGATAACACTTTATATTTACAGCATGTCGGTATACCACAAGGCGGTTGTACATCCAGTTTACTCTCAGACTTATACTTATATCATTATGAACGTAATTTTACTAATAATAATCTACATTTATATCGTTATATTGATGACATAATTTCAATTGATACTGATCATTCTGCAATTATTCAATTTCTAGTAGATTATCCCACTAATTTGGAATTAACGGAAAACCTTTTATCTAACAATACAATTAACTTCTTAGATCTTAAAATTACAATAAAAGACAACAAAACAATAACAGATTTATATTACAAACGAAAAGAATTTAAATTCAAAGTTAATACATTTACAAATTTTAAATCTTGTCTACATCATTCTGTATTTCGAAATATAATACTTAATCATTTATATAGAATAAAATGTTTATGTTCTTCTCCTCTAATTAACAATAATATTAAAAACTAATTTATGATGCATTAAATCATGGTTTTCCAAAAAAAATCATATATTCATTAATATACAATTAGTATTTTTCTTACATGATCTTTTAAAACAAATTAACACATGCGTAAACAAAATTACAAAAAAATTATAAAATAAAAAAATATCTATAAAAAATTAAAAATTGTAAAATAATATAAAAAAATTATTATAGGTTGGATGGGTGGGTAGATGTTAGAGTACGGAGGAGGGTGGTGTTGTCTGGATAATACGCAATGGTTAATTTATAATAATAAAAAAAATTGGGGGCTTTTGTATTATTACTATATTTTTGATACGTATTTTATAAGGATGTTGATTTGATATTTTATATGTAATTGGTGAATTTCATTAATAATTAGCTTACTTATTCTTTAATCTTATTTACAATCATTTGCTATAAATTTTAATTTAATAAGGACAATATCATATTAATTACTAATAGTATGCCATTTTTATAGTGATTAATATACATATAAGTATATTTAATATAAATAAAGTTATACTGTATGTATTAAAATTGGGTAATTATTTTTATTATTATTCCTCTATTCTTATTAATATTTTAATATTTATCTATTTTCACTTTGTGTTATAAAATTTATTATCGGTTTAATGTTTTTGAATGTTCCACATTCATACTTTTAGGATTTTTATGGATGTATGAAAATAATCCACACACTATATTTGTGCTTTTTAGGTAATCGGAATTTAAGTATCTGTTTACCTTCTTTATACTCCCATATGTTTTTTATTTCCTGTTCATTTTATAATTATCATATATATAATAGTTTTTATTAAAAAATTTTATATTTTTAATAATTATTTATATTAATTATTAATGAATTTATTTTGTTTTATAGCATATAGCTATATGCTATATATTATCGATGTTCTAGAATTATTTAAATTCTTAGTGTAGTTTAAATAAGTTAGCTAATAGAATATTTTGTATGCTTTTTAAATTTTATTAACAATATATTTTTTTAAATACATTGTGTGGTTTATATTTGGTTTATAATTATCTATATATTAGGATTTGTTTGGTTTTGCTGTTAATAAAACAATTGTTACATTCAAATTCTTACAACTGTTTATCTTGTGACAATTGAATAATAAAAGTAATACTAGATGGCAGCACCAAAATTTGTATTTTTTCGATAAGTTCTAAATTTTACTTTTTCCAGCTACATTTCAGTTATAATTTACTACACCAGGGGGAATTTTTAGCTAAATTTTGACGATATTTTTAAACAGTTTTTAATTAATTTAATAGTGCATTTTAAATATGTAATTACTTTCTATTTATTTATTTTATATTATATTAAAAGTTGTTTAACATTTATTTCAAAATGTATTAACTGCAATTATTAATATCATTTTTTCTGTTTTATTAATTCAATAATTTAATTTTAGTACACGGTTTATTAATTTTGGTGTGTGTAAGTTTTGCTTCCATTTTAATTAACTTGCTTCAATTGATTGGCTAAATTGATAATTAGCCTTAGCTCCGCGATATAAGTTTTAATTCTTATTCTTACTACGCTTGTTCCTTCAGTGTCACACTGCCCAAGATTTTATATATGCCCAAAAGTCCACAAACAAGGCATTCCTTTCAGACCAATAGATTCGAACATTGGTACCTCTTCCTATAAATTAGCGAAATCTCTTACCTCTATTTCCTCCCTTCTGCTCCCTAACAACATTTACACTTGTAGGAACTCTTATGAGTTTGTTAATAACCTTCGTAGCTTCGATAGTACTCAAAACAACAGTATGGTTTTATTCGACTTAAAATTCCTGTTTACAAACGTATGGGTTCAAGGTGCTTTAAATTGTCTTAAATTGTGCCCACCAGAATTTCATTATTCATATTACGAAATTAATGAGCTTATGCATCGTAACAGCATTTGTTTATCGCCAAACATATTCATCTATAATGGTAATTTTTATTGCATGGCTAGTAGTTTGTCCAAAGGCTCCCCTCTCAGCCCATTTTCAGTAATATTTACATGCACTATTACGAATCAAACCTTTTCAAGAAATTATCTTGTCCATTTTACATACCTTATGTCGACGACTGCTTTTCATTATTGAATTCTGATGATCTGAATCTTATTAATATTCTCGATATTACGAATTGTATACATGAACATATTAATTTCACTTCCGAACTCAAAAATAGCATTCGTTTTCCCTGCCTTGATGTCATGGTTTTCCGCGAAAATAACATGTTTCACAATATTGTTTACCGTAAACCATTCGCAGTATCCTTACCCTCACATCGCATTTCATCTCATCCACCTAATAAAAAGTTGGCTGCCTTCAACAATTTTGTCTACCGGGTGTTAAATATTTATTCTTCCGACAGTTTACTCAAAACAGAATTAGATTACATTAAATCGATTACATTAGGTTACATTAAATTGATCGAGGTCTTACAGTTAAAATCGTGGATTCCATTCATAAGTAAACGTGCTCACTCCAAAGTTAATACTGTCGGCAATGAAAATTTAATTATACTTCCATATTTTCCATAAATAAGCAATCAAATTTCTAAAATCTTTTTAAAATTTGACTTTAAGTTAGTTTATACACATTTTAAGAAAATACAATTCACAAATCTGAAACATCCAATTGACAGTTTTTCACATATTTACAGGATATATTGCTAATACAATAAAATGTACATTGGTCGAACGAAGCAAGCCTTTAAGATCCATTTGGGGAAGCATAAAAAATGTATTAAAAATTGCGACATCAAGCATTCCGCTATTGCTAACCACTGATGGTCCAACATTCATAATTTAAAATTTTCCGAAACCTGAATAATACAGAAATGCTCATCAATTTACGATCTTGACTTCTGAAAATCTTATCACATATGGAACAAATGTTTAGTTCCAACACTTTAGTTAACGATTTCTCCAGTATGCGCAATTTTTCAAAGATATAGTTTAATTTTCTATAATTTGTTCTCTTCACTTCTCTTCCTTTTTCTCCTGTCAGTTTGAACTCTCCCGGAGTACCTGGGCAATTTTGATTGGTCTCCCTGTGTGTGAGTGAGATCGACTTCGCGGTTGTTTGTCAACCGTGAGTAAAAATCATAAAAAAAAACGTTATTTTTCTTTTTTTTTTTTCTTTTTTTTTTTTTTTTTGCAAATATCTTTATTTTCTGAATTTAATTATAAAACTTTGTAAATTCCATTTTATGGAAAATTTAATCATATTATATTTATAGCGTTTTTCAAGTGTATGTATCATTCAAAAATTATTACGATATATCATTCGCAAGCTATACGTTTTGTTTGCAGTCTGCATATCCTTAGTACAACACATAATGTAATTTCTTTCATTTCGTATTGTTTGCACGAGTCGCATGTTTATTCTAGAACACAAAGTTTCAAATGCATAAGTGTGAAGAAAACTTCTAGAGCATTAATTAAAATCCTTTGTAGCAATGTAAAATAAACTTTTCGCTACGATTTTCAAAAGCGTATACTTACATGGGAAATAAATTATCGAGGACTTGTAAAGTCACTTCATTGAAACATTTGAGTGAATAATTATAGACATTTAAATAACTCTAGCATTTCAGCATATACTTTATCCTATACATTTATTTTCAGAAAAGAATGAAAATTGCAATCAGTTGCATAATGCATAGTTTGAGAAGAGTACTGTTTCAAATACATAGGCAAAAACGGCTGAAATGGTAAAGCATGTATTTTTTATATTTCCACGAATTGTGAATTATTTAATTTTACTCAATTCATGCGTTTAGTAAAAATATTAAATATATTTTCGAAAAAAGAAATACTTTATGCAATCAAATTTAAGTATACTATACGTATTAATATTGAACATGTATGTTTTATTTATCATTCTTGTATTTCTTAACTCCTCACCCGCCATTTAACCTATCTAAACAACAAAATTATGTTATTTTATTGACGATGCTTGCCTCAATGCTTCTTTGTCGAATTTATCATACTTAAAACCTAGAAACTTCTCTGAAAAATTACGAACTTTTTGAAACAAATTATGTAAGCTCATTGTGTCTAAATGGGATATCTAAATACGAAATCTTAGAATCTCTAAGTGTTCTTAATATCTGAATGCAAAAATCGTAAATAAATGTTATATAATGAGACATCCGAAATTCAGGAACAAAACACGAAATATTTCTTTGCATTTAAAACATTTTCTTACAAAAAAATTCCCAATCAAGTACACGTAGATCTTTTTAAAGCCCCCACATATTTAAAGTTGCTTACGTTTTTTCTTTTTACCCGACTGCCAAGAATGGTTATGTGTTTCACGCGTATCTGGGTATGTAGATTTCTTTATACCCTCGAAACATCCCAAAGGCTGGATGGATTTTAATGAATGAGGTCTCTATCAATTTGTCTTAACGATCCGTTGGTTATAGCCTAGATTTTCATTTTTATAAATTCAAAATGGTAGCCGTAAAATACAAAATCACGGTAGACACGAAAAAAATTACGCACCCTATTGAGTGGCATATCATTGAATAGGTCTTTCAAAATGAAGACAATGTTTCATTGATTATTTTACAATCAGAAGACCCGTTTAAATATTACACAGCCTGGAAGTTGTGTAGGTAAAATCTGTAGCTTTACTACAACTCTAACCATCACAGACATCTATAGACCTCATCAAAACTGTGTTTATAGATAGGAACTAACAATTAAACACAACTTAAAAGTCATGAATACAAGTAAATAAAAAAAATTGTAAGTAATATAAAAAATAGTTTAACATTGATAAGAAATAATTAATTAGTATGCTTTTCACGCAGTGGGTTTTTTTGATTTTTTAAATTTAATTACCTTTGAAGATCATATAACCTTATGAGCGTCAAGAACTACTTTGTCTGTTTCAATTACCCGATCGTTAACGGTTACATAAATATTCTCAAATAAATTGACAAGTATAAAACGCATTGTCACATTTAGGGCTTTGGACGCTTCATTTATGTTTAAACAGGAGTAAATGCAACAAAAATTGGCTTAAATGCGACAAACGTATATCGTGGTCTTATATTATAGATAGTTATTAAATTTCTACAAAACTTCGGTAGATTTCAACTAAAGGCACAATATTCAGTAATTTGCTGCTGAATAAAATTTATATTTACTTAATAAAATTCCAAATATTCCCTAAATGCGACAAAACTATGGGGAATCGTGTCTCAGTTAGGCCCAATCACCTTACAATTCACAATTACTTTTTCTTAAGAAATGTTAATTATTGTCGTTTTTTGTGTTTCAATATACCGAGCAATAATTACAAAGAAAAAGGGAAGACAAATAGCTTCCATATGCGATGTTCATATCAGCAAATACTTTCATCATTGTAAAAAATAACATTAAAAGTTCAATATAAAATTCTGGTATATATTTTTTTTAAATACAATCTATATCCATTGCCCATTCATACTAAAGTGAGCTTTCTGTTTTTTTTTTTTTTTTTTTTTTTTTTTTGTCATCACTAGTTAAATTAAAATAGTTTTAAGTCTAATCAATCTCTACTTTTTCTTATGTTGCTTTGCAATTTCTTTTAATTTCAAATTACATTATCCTAATATACATCTTTACTTATACAATTTGAAAGACCAAACAAACGTATAATTAATTTATTAAACTTGGCATCTTTAAAATTTACATTAAAAAAATATTGCTTTATCCTCATACTTAAATATAGTTGCAAATTAAAATTGAATGTCTAATTTTTATTTCCCATCCTTAACATTTGGACATCAATGGCCCGCCTTTCTTTATTTTCAACTTTATTGCATTATTTATATGTCTTTACCATTTTTATGGCGAATTTAATAGCTTCTAATCTATAGCCCATTTTGTTAAATTACGAATATCTTGAAAAAGAAAATACAATATAATTCCCAATTACTATTTTTTACGGTATATTTATCTGTATAGTTTTCAATGTCTCCGTTGCACTGATAAAAAATAACAGCGAAGAAAAAGAAAATTAAATAGATTCTATATGCGCATGTTCTTTTTAATGACTGCATTAGTCATTACAAGATAAAAAGTAAATGCCAATAAAAAAATCTGCGTTCTTCTCAGCTAATGACCTAACTGTCTCAGATTTTTTCTAACATTTGTATATTTTACTTTCTTCTATCTTTATAAGAAGAAGTATTGGATTCGTGAAACTTGTGACTTCTGGATTTCGACGGATTTACACGTTTTAAGGGTCAGAGATCCCGAAAAACATGTTTTTAGAAAAATGTCTGTATGTTAGTCTGTGAGACTGTGTGTCTATTATTCTATATGTGACAAAACTTTTTTAGGCGTTCTATCTCAAGAACAAATGAACGGAATTTAATAAAAATTTATATTCAGTTAGTCCCTGAGATAAGTTGGCGCTGATTATTTTTGGTGCAAATCTTCCAACAGGTGCTGCTGCTATGCTGCATTTTCCATGAGCTCTATCTCCAGAACTAATGCATTTTCATTAAAATATATTTTTCATGAATTTCGCAATAGCTCTATCTCAAAAACTAATGCTTGGATTTTTATCTAGCTTTAGATTCAGTCAGACGTTGACATAAGTTGTTGTTAATTAGGTTTCAGTGCCATCAATTAACAAGTGGAGCTGTTATTCTGCATTTTTATGGATTTATACGATTTTAGCAATAGTAATATCTCAAGACCAAATGGCACGGAATTTCATATCTTTAAAATTATCATAATGGGCATAGATTGCCATTTATTTCTGGCCCTGTGATAGCGAATTTTGAAGTATTAACATGTATGGGATAGAAGAAAGTTTTTGGGTTGGCGCATCCGACTAGTTTCTTTATTGTTAAATAAAAGAGCCTTAATAATCTCATTCACTTAAATCAAACAGCCAAATTACAAAAATATCTACACTGTAAAAAAAAATCTGTGAAGTTACTAAAGTTTTTCTAGGAAACTTGGATTCCTAGAACTTTCCATGTAACGGCAACAACAAAATTTCATGTAACAGACACACTTTTGCGCCAAAAATCAAAAAATCTGTAAGGTTACTAAGAATTTTTTTGGAAACTGGGATTCCGAGAACTTTTCATGTAACTGCAGCCAGGGTTACAAATAAAAGTTTAGAAAGATTACTGAAATTTTAGCAGATTCATTTGTAAAGTTACAGATTTTTGTAGCTTTACAAAAACTAGTTTTGTAGATTTGCAGCTTTTTTCGTACAGTTACAGGTGAAAGTTTAGTAAGCATGTAACTTTACATCTGTAGAACTACAGATTTTTTTTTTACAGTGTAGTCGTAATTTCATAAAATTTACCACCTTTATAAAATTGTTCTTTTATTCATTGAATAAAAAATTTCTTCACTTGTAAACAATGTATAAAAAACAGTTTTTATTCATTATTTAAGATGTTGATGTAATTAAATAATAATAGTGTCCTGAGAAAATAGTAAAGAGTATCCTTGTGACAAGAAGAAGGAAAAATAAACGTAATTTTTAAATCGGATACTAATTAAGGAAACATAAAAACATCTAGTTTTATTTAAATCTTTTCAAACTTTCTTTTGCATATCAAAGGAATATGAATTTTATATGATGCTTCTTATTTGTGAGATGTTAATAATACATTGGGAAAAGCATTAAAGATTTAACTTAAAGTCAGATTTTTTGTTAAAGTCTTGGAAGAAAATTTATACACAATAATTAGTAAAAGTAGCTATCCATATAACAAACGTTAAGATTTACTGATATTATTTTTTTATTATCTTTTGTACTGAAAACTAAAACATATTGTATTTTCCGTGCCATTTTCTTTATAATAGGCTAAGCAGGAATTATTCAAGACGTAACAAAACGTCGTACTATCCATATAACAGACATAACAGCTTTCTAGTATATTTAATGTTTTATCACAAACAGTTCGTTCTGAAATGTAATCCGTTGTTTAAATTTTAAGAATAAAATATTTGTCAGAAATAAAAGAAGCACCAGCGGTGCAACGATAATAAAACAAACTCTTATTATTAAGATTATTAACGCTAATTTATAAAGCATAAAAGGAAGTGAAATTAACAAATGTTTAGGTATATATTATCCTTTTCACATGCATGTAATAACAAAAATAATTATTTTCACAAAATATACCTACTTAATAAATTGGCATGATCTATGAATTTGACACTAGGTACAAAAGGTTGGAGGTCCAAAAAGATTAAAAAATAGTGTCACGATCAACTTTACTAAAATGTAAACTTTCAAAATGATATTTAACTATTCTAATGATAAAAGAAAATAAATAATAAACCTTTTGGTATTTTTTTAACAATTTCCAGTAGTATTGAAACTGTTTATTAATAAATCATTAATAAAATTTTATGTATGATATGTAAAGAATTTTTTGTATTCTTTAACACTTTCCAATAGTATTGAAAGTGTTTATTTATAAATCATTAATAATATTTTATGTACATTTACCACTTTCCAACATGACTATAAAGTGTTTATGACTAAACTATAATGATATTGTATGTATTTTTAACACTTTTAATGATGTTCGAAAGTCTTTGAAAGTGTTCATGACTAAATAATTAAGGAAATTTCATTGGAACGTGCGTATATGACTTCGAATTGTAAGCCTGTTCTTTAACTCTCTTAAATATACTCTGATTACCATATAATTGATACATGTTATTTAGGTATATCGTGCATGTTTGCTATTTAAAATGAAGTGTACACCATTTATAGCTGTTAATACATTCAAGTCAGATTTATTTCCAATATTTGGAAACAAATAATTGTACTTAAATAACATTGACAAGGCTAAATGACAAAATATGAGGTTTATTTAAATTCAACGATTCTATCATTTATTGAAAATTAAAAAAAAAAATATTAGTATTTTGCGGGCTAATCTTTTGAAAATAGTCCAAGCAACAATTTTGAAGACGTTTGGAAAATATATTATAAGAGTATTCAACATACATACCATTATATTTAACTGTCCTAATGATAAGCAGTAAATCGCTATGGAAACTTTGTCCTTTTTAAAGGTTTCTAACATTGTTTAAAAGGGTTTATGACTTAGGTTGGTATGGTGGTCTAACTGTCCGTGTTCTAACTTGAGTAAATATACTGGGATTGTCATCTAATCGATATATACTATTGATATATTTTAGGGATATTTCCTATTGAAAAGGAAATGTGTAGCATTTATAGATCGTTTACAGTAACACTAAAAGAAATCCGTGACATCATAGTGTATGGGAAAAAAATTTCTCCACATACTTTACTGATTTTACTCGATTTTAAACATTTTGAAATTGATATATATTTCTGAGGTGCTCTATAAGCTTTCTACTGTAGGGTTCGGCGAGCATAGCATTTATTGTTCATTTACAGGGACATAACAAATAATTCGGTTACACTACTGTTTCCGTGCGATAATTGCTGAAAATTTTCAGTTTTGGTATGAGTTTTTCAATTTACACATTTTTTTTATTACTTGGTATGTATAAATTTTATTAGTAATATTCTGTGCTGCAAAATGTGAATTTGAGATTACGTTCTTTTATTTACGGAAATTGCTGTAGAGGAATTTTCAACTGTGTTATGTGTTTCCTGTTTGAATAAATTTAAAATACAGCTTTATTCAGGCTTACTATATATGTTTCTAATGAAAATGAAATGTGTAGCATTTATATTCCTTTTGAGAACAATAAAAGACTTCGGTTGAATTATGGTCTATGGGGAAGAATCACTTGCAAATTATTTTAATGATTTTATGCTATTTTAAGTATATTAAATTGATATATATCAGTCAGGTGCGGTATTCTTAATACAGTTTGCATTTTCATATGTGGTACGTGTCTTAAGATTTTAGTAAACTTTAATTTCCTTAATAGTTTGGATCATATACAGAGCTACACTAAAAATATCGAGAACATTTCTGTTTATTCATGGAAATTGCCGAATCGCAGTTTTAAGCTATGCTAACTGTTTCCCAAATGAGCTAAATTTCAGCATACAAACTATAATTAGTATATATACAAATCTGTGTATCATATGCAACACATCAAAAATCAATTCATTTACTTTTTCGACTATAAATGGCATTTGATGAAATGGAGATTTCAAACCTGTTGCGCGTTTTCTAATTTGTTTACTTAGATATCATTTTAAACGTATGGTTTATTACACCATTTTGAATTTGTTGGATATTACTAACGGTTGAAATTTCTTTCTTATTTTTAATATAAAGATTTTTTATGTTAAACTTTTTTCAATTGAAATGAATTTCAGGAAATATCCAAATTAACAATTTTGTAAAAGACAAACTTGCATGTATAAAATATTCTTTTAAAATATAGATTATATTTAAAAATATAGATCTTTTAAAATTTAGATAGCAATTTCTTAATTCTTAAACTTCAAAAATACATTATCTCGCTACGGCTTTAAGATGTTGGTGCTATTGAATATTTAATGCATCTCAGATTTAACAAACAGAATAGAATATGAACGGAAATACAAACTATGAAAATGAAATGCAAATTTCAAAGTTGAATTTATAAAGCAGATGCTAGAGAAGACAAGACAGAAAAACATTTCTCTAAGATTGCTTTAAATATTTTTCAAATGTTTACTTTGAATGTCCACCTGATTCTGAAAATTATGGAAGGCTTTTAATTAGTGAGAAATTGATTGGACATTTTAAAAATTATAAAAGATTAAAAAAGGCGTAAGACAAACATCCTTACTTACAATACTATTTTACTAATATATGTTCAGAATTCAGAAGTCTGTGATGTTAAATATAATAACGGTGTTAA
Organism: Maratus speciosus; assembly: GCA_963932465.1. Lineage (NCBI taxonomy): Eukaryota > Metazoa > Arthropoda > Arachnida > Araneae > Salticidae > Maratus > Maratus speciosus. The sequence goes on from OZ010789.1 coordinate 67,423,317, forward strand.
ATATATTAATGATGTTAAATATAAATAAGTAATATTAAAAATTGTTAAAGTAATATTTCAGTTTTGTTTTTTCTCTTAGTATCAGTTTATTTATAAAATAGAGAAAAAAAAGTTTTTAGAAAATTAGAGAACAAAGAAAAAATATGGAAATAAAAGGAAAGACTGGGCAACCGGAGAAATTGTTAAGGGTAAAATTAAAAACAGAAATTCATATTGAGAAATTTATAACAACTTGCTTAATCGGAACCTGTATCTATCGAACACCTACATAAACTGATAATTTCATGGTGTCTGCTAATGGACTAGAATTTGATGATAACAGATGATGTACCTCCTCAAATTTCGCCTGTTTGCAAAGGAACATTTTTCGGATATTTGGAACCCGTCATCTTTTTTTTATAATAAAAAAAAATAATACAATAATACAATATAACCAGAGGCGACAATATTCATTAAACACTTCCAAGTTAATTAGAAATTAATATTAATTTTAATGTTAATATTAATTCTGTCGATATGCAGTGGCGACAACTTACATGGGCCCGTGGGGCTTGAGCCCACCCATAATTTTATCTCTCTGCCCACACAATTTCAATTGATGTGTAATTTGTTATTTATTTATTTAATCGCTGAAATAAAATTTGGTTTTATAGACATTATCATAACAATTATGTTTGAAAAATATTAAGGACATCAATTGAACCAGCAATTGGAAGAAGAAAATAAACGCCACTTTTTGACTCATTCATTTTTCTACACTTTTACATTCTTTAGACGTAGCGCTTAGTTGTGAGTTCAAAGAAAATAAATAAATAATAATAATAATAATAAACATACAAAGCGAATGGTTTTTGTTATTTTCTTCGAACTCACAACTAAGCGCTACACGTCTAAGGAATGTAAAAATGTAGAAAAATGAATGTGTCAAAAAGTGGCGTTTATTCCCTTCTTCCAATTGGTGGTTCAATTAGACCTACAGGAGCACGAAATGTCCCTTCAGTGGCTGCATAATTAAATTTTTTTCAAAAGCAAATTTCTTGGATATTTTGCATCTATGTTAATGAATTGAATTGATAAAGCAATTCGGTGACTAAATTGCACGTTTTCCTTGACATTTAGTTTTGGCACTTTCAATAGTTAGCAATTTCTCTGTTATTTATCCTAAATATTAATGTATTTGTAAAGAAGAATTTGTGGAAATATAATTTCATAAAATTATTTATTAACTTCTAGTTAAATTATAATAATTTTGTATTTTGCTTTAAAAAAATTAATTCGAATTATCATATTTATTCATTCGCTGATCCGCGCCTCTGTCTCACACACACACACGCAGACTACGGAGAAAAATTAAACGTGTTATTTTACTAAAAATATTTTACGCCCACACAATATTTTTCAAAAGTTGGCGCTCCTGTCAATGTATCATGTTTGTCTGTAAAACATGTTTGTTGAACATGAAAATGTCTACTTAGGATTTGATACTATCCTAACTATCTACATTACAAGTTTAAAATACTAATTACTGCACTAAAAATCACTCGGAACCGTTTCGAAATCAAGGGCTTCAAAGATTTTTAAAGATAAAACACTAAATAAGTCGCTTTAAATTGTTGTTTGTGGTTATATTATATTATGTAAACTAAAAAACATTTCAACTTTTTGTACAATGCATTATATGCCATTGATAAAAAATAATGGTTTTGAATCATTGAAATAAGATAATTTATTAATCTTCTAAATAGTCAAGGAAATTTGTACGGTAATTAGAACATGAATCGTGAAACTACATGGGTAGAAAAACATACCAAATAACGTCTGGCAACATAAAAAGCGTAATCGGAATTCAAAATGTTGATTCAGTTCAATATTAATGTGTCTTGCTGAAAGAGAACAAAATAAAATTTCATTGCAAAATGCGTACACTACACATCTTCAAAGTTCCAGTGAGTATGACACCAGCTTTTTAGATTAGAGATATTTGCCTATTTTTTTCTGCGTTTTTTTTTTTTTTTTTTTTTTTTTTTTTTTTTTTTTTTTGCGGATTAAATCAAAAAATTGCAATATTTGTCTGCGATTAAATAAAGCAAAATGTATATTCGACATTTTTTGAAGAACTGCGTGCTGCCTGATCACTGAGACTGAAAGCTTCGGAAATTAAATACGATTTTCAAACAGTGAATTTTTAAAGCACATACTAGTGGAGGAAATTATAAGCCATTCACCCTTAATTTGTTTAAACACTTCAAATATTTACACTGTATATGCCATAGGCTTTTGAAATTTTTTGATTAATGTTCATTTTCGAGGTACTGGTTACGTATGAAAAAAAATTAAACTGCATTTTAATGTTATTAAACAATATTTCTGAATTCTAAAATATATTCATTCTACACTGTAAAATAATCCGAGGAGTTTTCCTGCAGGAATCGGAAAAATAGTTGCCCTTATCGTACCCGAAAATTTTCCGACTCAGCTCGGAATAAAATCCGTAGAAAAAAAGGAAACATTCATTAAAACGGTATATTTTGGATTTTATTCCGAGCTGGGTAGGAAATTTTTCCGGTACGATAAGGGCAACTATTTTTCCAATTCCTACAGGAAAGCTAGTCGGATTTTTTGTTACAGTGTATATTCTTCTTCTTATGTCTTAAAATTTTAAGCTATAATAAATAAGAACAATCTTATTTATTAGTCTAGCATTGCAAATTGTTTAGAAAAATTCTTATATACTATAAGACAAAAACAAAAAAAGACGCAGCAAGAAGGAGTAATCCAAATTGGACATAAATTGCTATGCATACACGTTTCGACGAAAAATGTTTGGCGGCCAGTGAATGAACAGGTGACGCTGCAGCGCATCTTAACTGCGCAACTGGCAGGATATTAAGGAGGAGACATTTAGATTCCACTTCATAAATTCTTTGCGAATTTCATTCCGTGTACTCGATAGACAATAACTATACATCGCATACATGTGAGCGAGCAATGTGGGCGTATGTTAGAATTTGAGAGAGCGCGTGTAGTCGGGCTCAAATAAGTCGGTTGGTTTAATTGGATAATTGCTCGGCATTTGGATAGGAGCGATTCCACTATTCGACGATGTTTGCAGGAATGGGTGAGCCAAGTCCGAACACAGCGTCAAGAAGGAAGCTGTGACCTAGATAGACGATAGAACGTGGACACGATTAATCGTCAGAGCGGCACTCAGAAGAACCACACATTCATGATTATTATCGATTATATGTACCACTGGTGCTTCAATAACCACAAGGATCAAGAATAGGCGGCTCAGAGAAAGGGGACTGAGCTCACGGCTCCTCTTGCGCCAACAATCATTAACCACTGCACACCAACAAACCCGTTTACAGTGATGTCGGGCACATTCGACCTGGAATGTAACGGAGTAGAACTGTCTTCAGTTATAGTCCCGCTTCGAATTGAGCCCGATTACCAGATAAGAGGTGTCTGGAGGCGCCTCGGACAGCGTGATAAAGAACCCAAATGACTCCCGCCATACGACCTGGCAACCAAGAGTGATGGTCTGGAGACCCATTTCATTTCATAGCAGGATTCCTTTGTTTGTGAACCGATGCACCCTTACAGTACAGCAGTCCGTTGATATTATTCTAGGCAACTTTGTGTTACCTTTGATATCACGCCACCCTAGGCTTACTTTTAAGGAAGATAATGCATGTTCGCTCACGGTGATAGTTTCTACTGCTTGTCTTGGTGCTTGCCCAACACTACCTTGTCCACCAAGGTCGTCGGATCTCTCCTCTGTTAAGAATGTTCTCCCATTTGGATAATTCCTTCTTTCTGCGTCGTTTATTTTTTGTGTTATAGTGTATTTTTTTAGGCCTTTCAAAATATTTATTTTGAATGTTCAAAAAATAGATTCGGAATTTATTGAATCCTTTTCGATATAAAAGTTATAAAATTTCATATTTTAAAACATGGCATTTACGAGAAATCTTAAGTTTTTATATTAATTTCCTGATTAATTATGAACTATAGTATTGATAAGATGTTTCCATTTTAATGAACATTTCCTTTTAAATAAGGTACTTTCTATTCTGATCAACAATTCTGTATTTTATCCACTTATTTAAAAATTTAGAGTTATACGTATTTTTATCTGTAATACTCAGATTCAAATTTACAGGTAGTAAATATATGACATTTAAAATTTATATGAGAATTATAAAATTCTAAAATGTACTGCTAGAAAAATAGAAATATTTTAATATTGAAAATTGTCTTTTAAAAATAAAATTTAATAGCAATGTCTTTATTTTAACTTCTCGATGTAGATTTATGACATTGATAAATTTAAATGTTAAAAACGAGAGTAATGTTTAAATACAACGTTATAGATCGCGTCCGGTATTTTTTGTTTGACGCATGACCTTTCCTAGCGGAAAAATTCTTTTTCATTATTTATTCTACTTATCATTTTCAATGGAGTTATAAATTTGTACTTTAGTGAAATTAATTAGTTTTCTCAGAGGCTATGAGATATTTCGATTCCGTAAAAATTAACTCTCAAGGGTGATTATGTAGTGGATGTTTTGACGAATTTCTACTTTTCAAGTCTACATATACTTGGAAATCTTAGAAACTCATGTAACTTTTGTATTGCAGAGGAGGGCCATTTAAGGTCAGCTGCACGAAATCTCTGTGACATACAAGGAATGGAAATCGAAAGTATTGTATTTATAAAAGGCGATATGTTAGAGTACGAAAACTGATATCGCGGGAAAAAGACCAGGAGCATCTACTACCGGGTTAAGCGGTCATGGTCGCAGCAAAGAGATTGTGTGGCTATTGACAAAAAAAAAAGAGACTGAAATTTCAAAGACTGAAATTTTGAATCAGATGATAGTGAAGTAAACATGTAAAATCTTTTCTGTGAATCTTGTTTAAAGAGTTTAGAACGTTTAGTTTTTAAGTCCTATAGGATTTCAAAATCTATCAAATATTTTTTATTAGTGAGATATTAATTGTCCATGGAAAAAATTATAAAAGTCTTAAAATTAAAGCATAGAATTTTAAGAACTTTATTCCCGATATATTTTACATAAATTATATTTTAATTTCAAAAAGATAAGAATTCTTTATACATTTTAATATGGGTTTACCCTTTATGTTATATTATTTATCGAAATTGAAAAAAAAACATTTTTTTAAGTGCTACAAAATGTTTGGAAATAATCTGAGCGTAAATAGATGTTTATTTAGTCATCATATTTGGACATTTCTGATTTATTTGACACCATTATATTTTTTTTATTCTGTTATTAATAACATATTAATTGCATTTCTTCACACCGTTCGCAACTAATATTTCTATTGTAAATGTATTTGGTCTATAACCTAAGAACCGCTTTGTAAAGTTTCTGCTATCTAGAAAAAAAGATATATTCCCCAGTTACTCTTAACTAAAAAACATTTATCATTATAGTTTTCAATACCTGAATAAACTAAGAAAAAAGCGGAAAAGAAAACAAAATATGTGTATGCCCATTTTATTGATAACATTCGTCATTGCAATATAAAAACTGAAAGCCGTTAAAAAATCTGTCTTCTTTCAGAAATACGTGGGTATAAATTTGACTCACATCTCTTTTTTACTTCTATGTTATTTTAAGTTTTAATTTTAAATGAGAGAATACTAAAATCTGAATGATTTAAAAATCTTAAATACAGAAAATATTGATGTATAATTACATAAAATTAAAAAAAAAATTTAAATTGCTCTTCCGTTCCTTTGATGAATAATATCGTAATTTTTAAAATTCGGAAAAGTAATTTCTCATTATGACTTTCAGATGGTGATTCAATTAAATATTTGATTTGCCTTCTTCACAGTAAACAAAATGGAATATCACCATAACTGTAAACTATGAGAATGATATATAAATCTCATTTTTAAAGAAGACGCTTTTAAAAGAATATAGAAGGAAAATTCCCTTTGATTTGTTTAGAACATTAAAGTATTTACTCTCTATGTCCCATAGGATTTGAATTTCATAGATTTGATTTTTATTTTATTTTCATAAATGAGATATTGATTGACCATGAGAAACATTTGACGTTCTTAAAAATATAAAATAGAGCTATGAACAGATTTCTTTCGTATTCTAATTTTGTAATTGATAATTAATTGTAGTAATGTTAAGGATGTTTTAAACAAATAATTCACTTTTATTTTTTCTTTTGTATAAATTTTCTTGTATAATTCGTAAAACCCACTGTAAAAAAACTAGAAAGATACATACGGAAGTTACCCGAAAAAGAAAAGAATACAAATTGATAAAAAGGAATTATCAGTTTTAGCATTTCTTTAAAGTTTGCTGTATCAGAAAATAGCTATCAGAACTTTTTTCTTCATGTACTGAACTAATATTTCACATGAAAAGGAATTTAAGGAAAAACACAAAAACATTAATGAAATGCTATTTCTCCTTTATTTTATTGTATATATATATATATATATATCACCATGCATCCATTTTAAAAGAATATTCTCAAAAACTAAAATTAACCGTTTTGAAAATCGAAGATTTAATGTACATATAACATGTTTTTTAAGCAAAATTTAAAGAAGTTCTAGAAGTATTTATGCCCATGTCTTTTAGACGTTAATGCATTTAAACGATTAATGCGCACTGGCGATCGGAAATTTAAAACAGTATGGTCAAGAAAGTAAATTGGGAAAATAAAATGAAATTTCAAAGATTGTTTTTTGAAGTAGTTACCAGTGAAAAATAAATTTCTTCTTACTTGTGAACACATTCAACTGATTTTTCTGGAATTCGTTGAGATTGGTATGGTTGGAAATTTCTTGCCATGAGGGTCAAGAAGCATGTGAGGATTATACCCCCTCCCCCCGCAGAACTCAACTGATAACAAGAAAGTGTCAATTTCATCCATGGCGTCATACATAAAGAAAACAAAAGCAGGAACAAGACTCCATCAGAACATAGGGAATCGTTTAAATCGTACTAGGAGATCTTTAAATATAGCGGGGCTCTCGTTAGTTAGTTACTCGTCACTTTATATCCATAAAAAGAGATTTCAAACAATAACTTTTATTAAAATAAGGTTTCTAATTTTTAGTAAGATGCTACAGAAGGCATTGGTCCGTATTTTGTAAACAGTTGAATTGGGACGGATCGTTTATTTTGCTAATCATGGTAAGACATTTCCTATGATAACGTCCTTGACAAAATCGGATTTATTTTATATTTTTCATTATGTATGACATCACGAAAGCCATTGGCCAGTATCTATTGAACGTCAGATTTAGGAGGGTAGTTTTTATACATATTTGTGTGTGTATGTATGTGGTGATTTGGCAGATTCTGGATATGGCGTATGAGTCGATGAATAATCCGTTTGTATGTCATTCTGTAGAAAATACCACTGTGGAAAATTATATGCAGTCTAATATTACGTTAGAGTGACCAACAATGATGACTAATTAGAAGTTATGCAGTCGCAAATCATGATGAAGTGACAGACAATGATCTCTACCGAGATGTTACGCAGTCGAAAGTAGTACAGTGGCAGGGAAGGAACAAATTTTCTAATTTCTCCGAAAGAATAAAACCTCAAGCGTGAACAGTTATTTATTGACAAACAGAAAATATCTACAATTCTCATGTACCATAATCGACCAAAACGCCTTACGGTGCACGATGCAGTAGGCTGACATTTTAAAGCTGTTGATTAAGAAAACTCTCGAATTCTACGAAGTAATAAGCAAAAGATAGCTATTATACAATTTGAAGACAGGCGATATACTCTCAAGCTGACGCAAGGAGACAGTGATCACGTAACACGCGAAATGAACGAATTAGAGACAGGAGGCCGCTCTCAGACGATTGTCTAGGACCAATGGGAGAGAGGGAGAGGCTTAAAAAAAGACAGTTCCAGTTTTAAGACCGTAAGCTTTTTAAGGGGGAAAATCAATCACGGGAATAAGTTTTTCGTAGAATGAAATTTGGAAAAGAAAAAGAATCTGCTTTTGAAAACATTCGAACATAAAAATTAACTTCACTCAGAATATGATAGATAGGATAGTTTAAAAAGTTAATGAAGAATTCTAAGGCTTTAAATTAAGGTTTTGGAATAATATATTATTGATATACGTATTTTATATTAAGGGGAATTTAAATAGGAATAAATGATAGATATTATTAAAGTAGGGAGACATTGAATATGTCGAAAAATAGGATAATTTAAAGAATATCGCGAATAAAATTTTTATATAACACACATATATATATATATATGCATATTATATCATGACAAGATCTCTCCAACAAATAACTCTAAACGAGATCTAGAAGTAACATTTAATTATGTTTCTCAGACAGAATTGTTCAATTTTTTTTAATGTTTACTTTGTCCAAGAGGAATTGAAAGTATTTAATACTTTTCATTAGTGATATATGGTTTTCGTATGAGAAAAATTTATAGACATTTTCCAGTATAAAATATTCTTTTACAGAGATCCTCATTTCTAGTATTTAATATTTGTAATAATAAGAACTATAAATGAATATTTTATGTTTGAATAAAGTGATATGTGAAAATGATTTGTATATTTCCTATAAGAAAGTTTGAATTTGAAAAATGAAAAACATTTTTCACAAAAATAGATAGCAACGAAATATGGACATAGCAAAAATGAATTAGAAACTAAAAACAAAATTTTAAACAAACTTTAAAAAGACTGTCAAATCAAGCATTATATTAACACATTTTATATCGAATCTTTTAGCTTATTGAACTAGTGTTGCAAATGAAAACTTATTCGGTATAAAACCGTAAAGCATTTATGTTATTTGTTTCTTCTGATCTAAGAATTTTATATTTAATGCCTTTTTAAATTTAACATTATCAAAATTTAAAATGAAGAACATTTTCAAAAAATAAAATAAATATATTAAAACTAAGAAGTTTTATATATTAAAATTGTATTCATAAATTCCATTCAAAAATATATACGCGTAATTTTATAAAACTAAGAATAAAAAAAATGATTTTGTTAATTTTAAAAACAATGTCTTTACTTTTAAACTTCAGAAAAATAATATTTCGCTATAGCTTTAAGATTGTAATTCACGTAAATATTGAATGCGCAATGACTTATAAAAACAGAATAGAATATAACTCTGACCGCGAACTATGTCAATAAAATGCAAATTTCAACAATTGAATTTTTAAATGAGGTACTAGTGAAGTAAAGATAGAAAAGACTTCTCTTAGATTTATAAAATTCTTTTAAATGTTTATTGTACATATCATGTAAGATTTTGAAAGTTATCGAATGATTTTAATTAGAAAAATATTGATTTCACATCAAAAAGTAAAAGTCTTCAAGTTAATATATATTACATATATTGAGTTAAGAACGATTTATATTAATAATTTGTTTATTTTATTAAAAAAAAAACTTATGATGATTAGTACTTCCGAAAATTTTCGTTTTGCTTTTTCTGTATCAGATTACTTTTAGAAATTAAAAAAATCCATTTTACGAAACTACAGAGGAAAGCATATGGAAATAACAAGAAAGACTAAACAACTGTAAAAATCAAGAAGGGAAGTCTTAAAAGGAGACATTTCTGTATTCAAAATCTTTGTTCATTTCAATTGTTTCTTCGAAAAGTATGCAATACAATTATAGTAGACGTACGTTCAAAGGAGATGATACGTATCTCCTTTGAAGGAAACTTATGAGAAGCGAACATTTTTGCTATCCTTGTGATTTCATGTTAGTGACGTATCTGCTGTTTTATTTGTTTAACCTTAATATAACTGAAACTTACTGATGGGACGTTACAATACCTTACCATACAGTTAAACTATTCAAGATTGCGATAAAAAATATTTGAATATTTTCTTATTGTATGAACTATTGTATTGAATTGTATTGTATTTACTATTCTTCTATTGCATTTTGAGAATGGAAAGTGAGTGTTTGATTTTTTTATGCCGTATTTTTTAATAAGTGATTTTATCTTATTAAACTTTTTCAAAAATGGAATTAAATTTCAAATTTAGACATAAGAATGTCTCATATACTACATAGTATAATTTATAAAATTCGTATTCATTAATTCTTAGTAACTCCATACATATTAATATAACTGCGAGAAAACACCACAGTGATATTTTAATTTTAAATACACTACTATAAGTGTCTTTTTAAATCTTTCATCTTTTGATGCTTTTATCATGTGAAATAATTATTTATAAGATACTGTAATATTTTCCTAACTTTAGAAAAATATTCTCTGTATTTTATAATCTAGTAGTTTTTCCGTAGAAATACTTTGACTAATTTTATACATTTTTAATCTCTAATAGTTTACAGGAGTATAGAAGTATTTAAAAAAAAAAATAAAACTATACCCATGTTCAAAATTAAGAGAATTTTCAGATTTGGTCGGCTATCTCTAGAACTACAGAACAGATTTTATTAAAATTAGGTATGTTCACAGGTTGATGTAATGCAAAAGACAAAAAATACATATTCAACAGTTTTAATACACAAGCAAGATTTTGCGCAAGTCTCATCAGCGTCGGAAGGTATGAAAAATATTTTACAAGATTTATCATGAAAATGTTTTAATAGTGGGGCAGTAGAAATATTTTGACTAATTTTATACATTTTTAATCTCTAATAGTTTACAGGAATATAGAAGTATTTAAAAAAATTAAATAAAACTATACCCATGTTCTAAATTTAGAGAATTTTCAGATTTGTTCGACTATCTCTAGAACTACAGAGCAGATTTTATTAAAATTAGCTATGTTCATAGGATGATACAATGCAAAAGACAAAAAATACATATTCAACAGTTTTAATACACAAGCAAGATTTTGCGCAATTCTCATCAGCGTCGGAAGGTATGAAAAATATTTTACAAGATTTATCATGAAAATGTATTAATAGTGGGGTATGGTTACCTCTTAATATAATACAGAACTCACAACGTGAATTCGTTTTGGAAATCAGTCAGTTTATGAGTTCCTGTGGCAGTTTGTCCCACTTCTCCTGAAACGCTCTTTTCAGTCCCTGGGTGGTTCTGGGAGTTAAAAGGCGAGTTGAAAATATCCTTCCGAGAGCATCCCACACATGCTCGAAAAGTTTGGCGATCTTAAGCCTTATCAATCAAGCGAATATCCTCACTTTTTAGATATTCGACGACCATAAGAGATCATCTGGGCGTGCGTTGTAGTCTAATAAAATGATATCAGGGCGAACTGCATCCCTCCTGAAAAGGCAAACATAGGGCGCCAAGATGTCATTCCTATACCTCACACCAGTCACATAGCTTTTTCTAAGCACATTGAAGGGTGTGCGCCTATCCAAATTGGTGTCTGCTTCGTCCATCAAACATCCACAGCTGTAGTTGTCTCTTTCTTGGGCGTTGGAAGGCAGATAGCAGATCTCTTGTTATTCCAGGTGAAGGTACATCAGGAATTGGTGTTTAGGCTGAAACGAGACTCATCAGTGAATGAAACGGTCCACCATACGTTCTCCTGTGTACAGAATTCAGCGTGACACAAGCAGCAGGTCCTCTTGCAAACAGCCATCTGCAATGTAGCTTTCTGGAAACAGTCACCCTTGCTGTCGGCTTCCTGTGGCCGCAAAAACTCACGTTACAGCTGAGAAACTGTTACACCCCTGTTAAACCTCGCTATAATTAACAAATAGCGATCTTCATTGGCCTTCGTGGTTCTTGGACGTCCTTGCCCAGACTTTCTCTCTGTGAATACAGTATTCTTAAACTGTTTGCATAAGTTAGACTCGAACCTGGACATTATATTGAAGCCTATTGGAATCTGCACTTGGACTGCCCTTTTTCCAGTCTCCCGCGATTCACCACCTTATTTCATCGTCCAACTACTTTTCTTAATCATTTCTAATCTTTAATTTCAGCGAAAATTACCAAGACATTCTGTGTGGTGAACCAGCGATGGAAACACGAAAATTTCACCGCTCAATTATAAAGCCTGTTCCTGTATTCGCTTCGCCCATACACACGTGTACGTTTACGTATTCGATGCTAAAATATTATGTCTTTGTTTCGAAGTATTAATGTTACCCTATTAAGTAATTCTCATGAACTGTGACAAAATATGCGAATTCTCTTAATTTTGAACATGACTATTGCTATGTATATAGTTATTAAAGAGAAAAGTTTTAGTTATAAATCATAAAAATAGAAAGTTATCTAATAATGGATTGTAATGTTGTATGTGATAGACAATCTATCATACGGGTGTGAAATTTTGCAGTATATTTAATGATAAATTTTTCTGACGAAGAATTTGTTTGAAGGTGTAGGTCAAAATATTTATTTAAAGCTCTAACACTCCGAAGAAGGTGCACTCGTTACAGGAAATGGTCTTAACAACAATAATATTTCACATGATAAATCACTTCAGAGGGACAAAGAAACAAGAAAATAAAAATTATCCAGTGGGAAATGTAAATAGACATTAATAGGTCTCAGATTTAATAAAGCAGATATTTTTTAGTAATGCATCGCACGTGTATTCTTTAGTCAAGAATTCTATTTAGGTAAATTAAGAATTTTTATTTCATAGCTTGGTAGTAAGCTATTTATGGCAACTCATATAAAACGTTCCGACAAATATTTAGAAAACTCAAAAGGATACATTAAGCTGTTTTCTAATTGTGAAAAATCACTTATACTAAAGCTAATTTTAGAAACCAACTCACTATATCACCGCCATCTGTCTAAAATTTCTTGATATTTGACTAGACGTTTCGTGTCAGTTAGCCTAAATAGGTGATTACCAAATTATGAAATAAAAATTTTGGAATCCTTCACGCATGCACAGTTAAAATTGATTTCACGCATATGCACATATTTCATCAAATATCCAATATATATTTATGTTTTAATTACTGTATACTATTTCTATTCTTATTCTTCAATTTTCATTAAGATGGTGTTAAATTTGATTGAAAACTCTCTATTCTATAAACAAAAAAAAAAAAAACATTTAAATTTTTTATAGAAACGTTAACACATTCCGAATATACGTGTTATATTTACACAAATGTACAACTTTCCGAATATACGTGCTATATTTACACAAATGCACACCATCGTTAAAGTTGACCCACATAGTCATTTGCTACAGTGACAGACAACTTGGAGCCTTACTTCTACATGGATGATGCCAAACATTATTTAACTATTAAAGTTATTGTTGGCCTCCTAATTTGTCTCAGTTATTGAATGCTCACTGAAAAATGTGAAGTCAAACATGTTCTTTACATTTCTGAAGTTGTTGAGCAATTTGTCACGAATCGTTTGTAGAAATTCGAGAAAACGTGTACAATTGAAAGCACCCGATCACTGTTCCTTATCTTTTGTAGGACACTGTTGTACATTTTCATGTGTTGTAGTTATCCTCATATTATCTGATCTGGATATTTATTCTCTCGACATCACCAGCGTCGATTTTTAATTTAATCACTCTAGAAAATGTATACTGAAGACATCCTATTATCTTTCTGATCTTTGTAGATTCACAACTTTACTTAAAGCACTGATATACTTTTTTCCGGGTTGTCAATTGAAAGTTGGTCCTTCTCTCATTTTGGCACTGTATTTATGAACTCTGGTTGCGTTGCTTCGTAATTGTTTTATGATGGAATACGCTGCCATGAAATACCTAAATTAATTTTAAGCAAACAAAATAGAATATTAAAATTGCAAAAAATATGTTTTTTCAGCTGATGTATTTTTTTGTCCTCCCCTGTATAATAACTATATGTTTAAAACAAATACTAAATATATTGTAGTTCTTATTAGTTAAAAGTAACGCATAGTAATAACATTTAATACGTAATGGAATTCCAATGAATAGGTAAATATATAAAAATGCCTCATTCCGCATTTCAAAAGCTTTATCTGTGTTGCTGGAATACTCTTGTTATTACTGCAATGAATGCGTAGATATCCATATTTCCCATCTTACACCCATAAGAGCGTAAAAGGAGATAAAATGACTTTTCAATAAATGACAATTCACAAATCATCGCTAAAACATAAAATATATGTCATATTAAAGCTCAGATTCTTAGTAATTAGCTCACATAGTGTGAGTGCCTTATACTATGTGAATTTTATATAGACCAATTTGTGTGTCCATTAAGATTTATATATTAAAATGTCTTCTTAATGACTCACAATTAAAAATAAAAAATATGTTTCTGCTACTTTCAGTCCTAAATGCGCCCGTTGCGTGTTTTTGGCGTGAAGAGTACAAAAGAACAAAGATAGAAGTTTACAACAGTTCAAGGGTCCGATCGGTAGAACCCCGCATCCCATGAGTTGAGGTCCGATCCTCTGTCAATCTAGAGTGCAAGGCCGCTAACACTTTATAACCTAAAATGTCATATAAATATTCAGTAGTTTGAAACAATCATGAAAGATTGTGTAACGCTGTATTTGGAGGTTAAAAAAGGTTACGACCCACAGGAGTGCGGGCTAGATCGGTCGACAACAAAAAAGGAGGAAACAGATTTTTTTTTTTCATGGTTAGTTTAAACACCAAGATAATTCGAATAATCTGTTAGAAATACTTTCTGAAATCTACTGAAATTTCTTTTGTTTCTAACAGAATAGGATTGGTGCTGCTAGAAAACAATGCCCCTAAACCGTGTATTAAACAGTTTAGTGTGTGGAAACAGCAGTATAACGTCACTACGATACATCGGCTGGCATTGTCCTAAGATGGAAAGCCGATTGAAAAGTTGCAGTCGTACATCAAAATGGACCATAAATGAATGTCAGTATACAGATGGCTATCTTTACTAAATTAATACGCAGAGATCCTAGTCCAAAGTATGATAAAAAGGTGTTAATCTATAATTCGTATTCGAGGAGATTTGGCAAAATATTAGGTAATTGTGCAATAGCTAATAATGTAAAAAGTGAGCCGAAAGTTCGTTAAAACTTTAGAAAGTCATAAAAAGGGATGAAAATATGACAAACAAATGCGGTTTTCACAAGGTATTCGGATTTTTTTTAGCAACAAAATTTTTTTTTAGTTTATGTCACCTGTAGAGGGCGCTGACGATGCGAAACACAATGAATAGGACAACAGTACCCTCCATTCATTTATTTAGCAATCAAAAATGTTCAATATGACCTCCAGAACATTCTACGACACAATTAAGGCAACGCACAAAGCCCGTTACAGATGAATGCATCATGTCGGTGTGAATTCCAGAAATCTCACGACAGATGGAATCATTCAGTATGGCCAATGTTGAAGGAGGTGAATGGTATACAAGTAATTCGAAATATCCTTACAACCAGAAGTCCACCGGCATGAGGTCGGGTGATCGTAGAAGCCATGCGATCTTGCAACCTCAACTGGTCAGTCTGTCTTCACCAGAGATACTCAATAGGAATCGTTTTTTTGGACTGGCATAGTGTGGCGATGCACCATCCTGCATAAAGCTTTTTACAGTTAACACACTTCTTTGATTTAATGTGGACACGACATTGTCACGGAAAAGAGTGAGAGAACGCTGTCATACTGTGCTCTTTTAGAGACCAATATGGGACACGTTTAGCCAAAGAAGAATGGCCCGACAATGAAAGATGCGGTAAACCCACACCAGACTGTCAACTTGCCTGGATGCAGTGCGTCGTGTTTCCCCAAGGATTACACATCCAGGATACGACAGGGGCCATTGTTCAGTCCACTGCACATCTTTATTATAATATCTTCCTTTTTTATGAATTTTTAAAGTTTTAACGAACTTTTGTCTCACCCGATATACTTCGATAAAGAAATAAATAATCACATTTATTGTTTTTCCAGTTTATATTGGACACTTTCTTGTTAAATTAAATATAATAAATCATCAACTAACAAAATGGAAGAATTTAATCTGCTGTACAATAATGCTATATTTATATTTATGACACGTGTATCATATTAATATATTCATAGTTAAAAGTATTTTTATGTATATAATGAAGTATAATTCATGTTAAAATAGTTTTTTTAAAGCTTTCTTGAATTTGCTAAGTTATTAGAATAATTAATATCCATTATATTCTACCTTAAAAATGGTAGAAATTAAATTAGTATACTGTTTGGATTTGTGAAAAACATTAGATTTTAGCCTTTTAGGCTTATGCTTTTTACATATAATTTAATTTTTTTCATTCTTGTTTTTTATAAATTTATTGTCAAAATGTAAGAAGTTAGTAAGTAGATAAATCATATTACTTTATTTAAAAAAGTAATTGCATTATATTCAGTGCAAAAACTCTTGTACGTATAATTAACTGAAAAGAGTAAATCTTCTTAGTTGAAGAAAACACCTAAAAAATGTCCAGCCAAAAAGGTTTGTTTAAATTTAAAGAGATAATTTTGCAGCATTATTTATTATATTTTCAAGTTACAGACTAAGTCTTTTAAATTTTTCAGACAATTTAATCACATTATGTTTAACAAAAATGTGAATGCTTTTCTTACGTCATGCTTAAATTTGTTTTTTCATAAACTTTTGCTTAAATCCACATGCAGAGCAATAAGTTTAAAAGAGAAAATTTAAGAGGCTCCTCGCATAAAATTAGCTTTTTTCTTTCCAATGTTTTTTATACATTAATAAATGCGTGTTCCATACTCATTCTTATGAGCATTTAAGATCTTAACTTTGAATGTAAGCTTAAATAAGATAAAGTTTAATATTCGAAATTTTATATCAGTGTTTTGAGTATTTTTGGTAACATCCGTGTATGTCAGATTCAAAATTATATATATACATATTTTCATGTTTATTGTTAGGAAAATACGAAAATAAATATAGTATAAATAATTAATTTCTATTACAAGTGTAAGAAGTTGTTACACAATAATAAATTTATGTGTGAAAAATAAAATATTACTTTAAAACTTTTTACACATAGCTACATTGTTTTAAATTTAACTTTTTCTTAAGTAATCGAATCTTTTTTATACTATACTTGTAATATTAATTATCTTTAGCCGGAAATTTTCTTTTGTTGCCTTGCTAAAAGTTTATAAACAAAATTGAAGTATATTGTTAGATTGAATAATAATTAGTTTTCATTATGTTCAAAATTGATTGTATACCGATTGATTCAAATTAGACGTTATGGCAATTACCTTTTACCCCGCTGATGATAGACACATACTTCTAAGTTCAAAATTGTATTACTCGAACACAGATATGGTATTAGATTTAAACGGATCTATATACATTTAAAATACGAATTTTAATGTTTTGTAAGGCTTCGTTTTCCTCACATCTTATATTTAGAAAAATATTATTTCTACACCTATGAAATGCATTAAAACAATTACCATTCTTTTACGACCAAACCTTGTCCAGTTCAGAATACAGTACTACCCCGACTTACGTCCCCTCGACTTACGTCATCCCGCATTTACGTAGTCTGACCTAGACATTTTTTCCTTAATGAAGACGCACTTTTTGCACTTTTTTGATGACTTTTGTAAGAAATTTAACATCTCAGATGCAGTGACAGTCATGGAAATTTCATGCGATGAGGTTCAGCAAAAAACCATGAAAGATGCTTAGAAAAGACTGTCTCATTTTCCTTCACAGGGACTAAGAACACACGTGAAAATGTTGATTCTGTATTTCTCTTAAATGATGAAATCTTCTAAAATGAAACAGAACTCAACTTAGAGATGACTGTTGAAGATGTTGTTGAACTTATTATTTCCTCTGATTCAGATATAACCATCGACGAAGTTATGGAATTACAGAAACAATGTATTGTCAAAAAATACATGAAGATTTTGAGCCTAACGGGAAGGGGAAAGATTATGGAGGTTCTAAAATTTACCGAAGGACTAAACCTTATTGGAGCTGGAATGACGTTTCTTGAAATTATTGATTCAGACACGCAAAGTGTAGCAACGACTAGAAAGAGCTTATAAAACCCACTCTGTTGTTCCAAAGAGTTTCTAAAAGAAAAAAAAAAGATTGTCGATTCAAACTTCATTGCAAGATTTTTTCACATGTTCAAAGGCTCGAACGAAGTAGCTAGAAGAACAATAATTTGTAAGCTAACAACTTATTGATTTATTCTAATTTCTTGTATTGCAAAAGCATTTTTTTTGCTAATGTTAAATGTACGTTACATAATCCCTAAATGCAATAGAATATGTTCATTAGATTTCGGTGAATTTTAATTACTTGTGCTTTATTGATCATCTAAATGTATCTCGACTTATGTTGCTAGTAGAATTGCTGAAGTATGTCGAGATATTAATATATTTAAATATTGTGAAATATTAAAATTTGCCGCTTTAAAATAGTGTCTTTCCGCATCAACTGCCGGACAGAAAATGTATACAAATGAAAGTAAATTACTGGCTCTTTTCTATATTTTCTGTTCTTCTGCCTTTTTTTTTTTATTATATAAGTTTTAAATAGACGATTTTGAAAAGATCTAACCAATAATTATGAGATCAAGTCTAAATAATATAGCAAATTGAGCAACGGTAACAGCCCAGAAACCATTTACTTTGTTTCTCTTAATATAAATGCTGTATCAGTCATAGATCGATTTTTTTTTTGTTTTTTTCATTGAACTATGTAAAATAGTGTAGCTAATCTGTTAATAAAAAGAGAGAAGAATTAAAGAAAGTTATTGACGTTTCTTCCAGTATTCAGAATGCATATGAGGACCCTAAAATCCAAGTAATATAAGTGTCAAAATGAAAAAAATCAGCTAAGTGCACAGACTATCCGGAAATAAGGCTATTTGTTCGGAGGGAAAGAAATATAAGTGATTTTATAATTATGTGCTGCGTTCTACAGGTTAACTACTTAAGCTCTTTAAACTACTTAACTACTTAACTCTTGAATCACTACTTAAAATTTTAAAAGTGTCGTACTCCACTTTTCTTTAACACTTATTGAAAAAAGAGACCAAAGACCGCTGTGAAATAAGCAACAGTTTCATATTTTAATTCTATGTTTAAACTTTGAACGAAATTTACTCCAAATCTAAATTTTGTCACTTGTAGCCCTTGGCTTCTGGGGTCCTTATATATAAAACGAAATATTTCTTACATCAGAAAATATGAACTAATTTGTCGGTAAAATAAAGGTTAAAAAATAACCTACTGATAAAATTCTGCATTTAAAACATGAAGCAGGAAAAAATAAGAACATGAAGAAAATAGTGTAAAATTCATGCTGTCGAAGTTAATTAGAAGATACAAAAATTTTATTTTGTAATTTGAATTTTATTTTTTAATAAAATGAAAAACAATTGTATAATTTTATATTCATTTTACTTTATGGTAATTTATTCCACTTTGAACATAATGTTATTTGCTTGGAGATTTTTGGTTTAATGTCATGTCAGATAAAACTCCCTTAAGATTCAGCACATATCTGGAACATAATATTAATCTATTTGTAGGTAAAAATATTATGAACATGACGAATCAGAATTCATACTTATAATTGTTTCTTAAAGCTTTTGGATTAATAATTTATTATTAGGCATAATAGTTTTTTGTTCTACCTTTAAAATGCCAGAAATAGAAACTGTAGGAAAGTTTGATTTATGTAAAACATTAGATTTCTGCCTATTAGGCCTATAATGTTTACTGAAATTTTAGATTTAATTTATCTTTATGTTTTAGTAAATATATTATCGTTATGTAAGAAGATATTAAGTAGATAAAACACGTTACTTAAATATTTAAAATAACAATAGCATTATATCTAATAAAAAACTTTTTCCCATGAAAATAATTAAGTGAAAGAGTACATTTTCTTAGTTGAAGTAAACTCCTAAAAAGTGTTCAACCCAAAAGATTTAGTTAAATTTAAAGAGATAATTTCGCACCGTTATTATATTTCCAATTTTCACTTTAAGTCGTTTATTTTTTCCAGACCATTTAATCAAATTATCTTTAACAGAAAACATAATTCATTTTATGCGATATATTTGCAATTAGATATTCTTTTCATGATCCATTCGCGCGTGATGGAATAAAGAACGCAAAAATTATATTTTATAGAATTTTATAGAGTTTTATAGAATAATTTTTTTAGATGCTTTATTAAACTGATCGTGATTGTAATTATTGATCTTGAATTTAGTGATCTTGATTCACCTTTTGAGAAATTGATTTAATAAGAGCTTAATTTTGGATGCATGGTTAAATTAGATAAAGCTTTTATTGGAAACTTGATCTTTTGGTTATTTTTGGTAACATCCGCGTGGGAGAGTTTCAGATTTTCAATTACATGTATATATATATATTGAAAAATGAAATTTTGAAAGTACCAGTATCTAAGAATTTTTGTATTATAAGTGTATGAAGTTGCTACATGCTATTAATGTTATGTGTTAAAAAAAAAAAAAAATGCTGATGCTACATTTGTTTTAAAGTTCACTATTTCTTTTAAGTAAACCAATCTTTTTAAGCCAACGTTATTTAACTTTAACCTTGAAATATTTTTTTTTAAGTTTATTTCTGCGATGTATGGTATAACTGTTTAATATATGTTGTTAGAATAAATGATAATTTGTTTCATTAAGTTCAAAATTGCTTATATACAGAGCGATTCATTATAGACGTTTTCTTAAACCGCTGATGATAGACAAAATCCTACGATGATTGGCAACTATAAAATGAAAACACATATATGACATTTGGTTTACACTAATTACTAATCACTAATCACCCACTCGTGGGCAGCCAACCTTTAGGTATAGGAGCTGATTAGTCCACGAGGGGAAAACACATATCTACCACCCCGCGGAGACTACAGTCCTTGCGAACAAGCCCGGAAGCTCCAGCAGGCTGGGAGACCCTGCTTAATGAAAATTACATGATTATTACAGGTAATTCACAATGGGTTGCACTATTGAGCAAACCCGAGAAATTTTACAGTTATAGTTGATGATGAATAGTTAAAAATATGTTATAAAATAAAGTTAATATAGGTACTTAATTACATCTCATTATTTAGTAATTTAACATTTAAAAAGTGAGTATTTACACTTAAAATTTAAGATAGGAGAATTATTTAAGGTAAACAATAAATAGTAGTATAATATGACAGAGCTTGATTAAAATGACAAAACAATCAAAATGATTATTAAACAATATGACAAAATGTAATGAAATAAAGTAAAATATTTAAACTAAGTGACTTGAAGTAAAAAGTTCATCGTACAGATGAGCGTTAAAAGTCTTTTTTTATAAATGAAAAATGTTTGTTTAAAATATTATAGTTGGCTCTTAACTTGGCATAATTTGTTGGATCAAATAGGGTCCTTTTAAGGTTGAAACGTACAGTTTTGTTTCTTTTAAAGTCAAAGGTATGTGTCATTAATGAACATTTTGAGAAAAGGTAATGGATCGGGTCTCCTATCCCCTTGCCACATGGGCAGGATGGAGAGTCTCGTTTCCCTATTGTATTAATAAAGGCGGGAAAACTGCCGTGTCCACTAACATAATATGGAATAATGTGACTTTTGCAGATAAAATCAGAATCCACTTTATTCAAGATTTTATAAGTAAATCGGCCTTTTTCAGATGAAGTCCAATAATGTTGCCAGTCTGACAACATTTTATCCTTGAGTGCTTTTTTGATCACAGAGACTGGAAAAACTAAACGGATGATTGGTGACGTGGTGGATGTCGTTGTTGATTTTGCTAACATATTAAAAAGTAAATGTTAATGTCTTATAGAGTATTTATATATATCTTATATTTAGAAAAATGTTGTCCCGCGTCTAAGAAAGTCATTATAAAAATTCTCATTATTTTATGGCTGAAACATATCACCAACTGATTCTTTGTATTTTGTGATATATCAGAGTTTTCCGACCTCAAAACACGTAGATTCGCCTCTTGTGCCAGATTGAAAATTTATAAAATCCAATGTTGAATAACTCGAAATATTCCGTGTTTCTTTTCTAGAGTTTTTGCTTCAGTTTGCGTTTTAGAGAACAATTGCATTAAGTAAATCTATCCAGTATTTATATATTTTTTATAAGAAAAATATTAAATATCAGTAGAAAACACG
Organism: Maratus speciosus; assembly: GCA_963932465.1. Lineage (NCBI taxonomy): Eukaryota > Metazoa > Arthropoda > Arachnida > Araneae > Salticidae > Maratus > Maratus speciosus. The sequence continues at coordinate 67,445,455 of OZ010789.1, forward strand.
CTGCAGGGAAGAGCACTAAAATGAAGTTTTTGTGTCCGTCACCATAACGCTGTACTACATACAGGGGTCAAACTTATATTAGTTTCTCCTTAGAATCATCCAGTGTTCTTAGTTTCTTTACACAAGAGAACAGTTAAGAGCGCAATATTTAAATAAAGCCACATATTTATGTGCTTGTAAATAAGAGCTACACTGTCACTGAAGAAAGGTAAAAATAAAATAGGGTAAGGTGCCCTATTATCGTCCTCCAGTCACTTTTGGGCAATTGGAAGTTGTAATTTTCAGAGAAAATCTAACAAATTTGTATTTTACATAGACTAACTACCCACGCACATAGAAACATGGTCAAATGTCGTACAAAAAAAAAATTAACAATGCGAAAAATTATTTTTTCAAAAGTATCTAAAAAATACAAAAGAAAAAAATGGTCCCAAATTCGTCCCCCCAAAAAATCCAATACGCCGAGGCTTAACTTACAGCTAAATCAAAATTTATTTCTAAATGAGTAAGTAATTAAATTTATATTAAAGTAAAGCACAAAGAAATGCACTTATTATCAGTGGAAGAACAACATAACGAAACATTAGCCATCCAAACAGGAATTCAAAACAGGAATCCAAACAGAAAAAAAAAAAAAAATGTTATGAAAAAACATTCCTAATTTTGTCCGCGAGACGAAAATAAGAACTGCAAGGGGGGCGAAATTGTGACCACGCTGCTTCGCAATATGACGGAGTTTCAGTTCCCGTAAGATGAACTGAGCGTCCTAAAACTCACTGTATGCTACTGTCAGCATCTTACCAACGTAAAATACATGCAATGAATAAGAAATAAATACTTACAGTACAGTAAATAACGTTTTACAGACACGTAATAAGAACTCGAGTCTTCTAAAAATAGGAAATTCGCCGTCTTTAATTTATTTATGCATCTTGGCGGACGGAACTTTCAACACTGACCCCTTTTACCTCCCGTCCCCTGTGCCTTGCGTCATAAGTGGCGTCACAATGGCAGAAACGAAGAAGTTAATGGGGCGAATTTAGGAGAGGGGACGAAATATGGGCACTTTACCCTACAGATAAATACTAGACGGATGTGGCAATCCTAAAGCTTTCTTCTACCTCATACATGTTAATACTTTCTGAAAAATACAGCAAAGCAGCGCCACCGGTTAGATGATTTACACCGAAATCTTAACAGCAACAAATTATGTCAACTTGTAACTCAATCTGAAGTTTCGGGAAAATACGCGCATTATTTTTTTCCGTAGAGCAATGGCGGAAATCGTAAAAAATTCTTCATAGCAGCACCACCTGTTGGGCGATGCATACCAAAACCTTATATGCAACAACTTAAATCAATTTGATAACTGAATGTGAAGTTTGATTAAAATCCGTGAATTACTTCTTAAGATGAAACTATATCGGGAATCAAGAAAAATACAGCATAGCAGTGCCACCTGTTGGGCGATTTACTCCAAAACTTAGTCAGCGCCAACTCATATCAAGGACTAACTGAATCTGAAGTTTCATAAAAATCCCCGCATTAGTTCTTGAGATAGCCATTGTGGAAATCGTAAAAAATGCAACATAGCAGCGCCACCTGTTAGGCGATTTACACCAAAACGTAGTTAGCGCCAACTCACATCAAGGACTAACTGAATCTGAAGTTTCATGAAAATCCACGCATTAGTTCTTGAAATAGAGCCCTTGCGGAATTCGTGAAAAATGCTGTATAGCAGCACCACCTGTTGGGCGATTTACCCCAAATTGTACTAATTCATATCAAGAACAAACTGAATCTGAAGTTTCATAAAGCTCCGTGCATTACTTCTTGACATAGAGCCATTGCGGAAATCGTAAAAATGCAGCTTAGCAGTGCCACCTGTTGAGTGATTTGACCCAAAAACTAATCAGCACCGATTAATATCAGTGACTAACGGAATATAACTTTTCATTAAATTCCGTGCATTAGTTCTTGAAATAGAGCACCCACAAAATTTTTGTCACACACAGACAAACACACCGACAGACAGACAAACTCTCAGACAGACATTTTGTAAAAACATGTATTTCCGGATCTCTGACCACTAAAATGTGTAAATTCATCGAAAACCGGAATTCGAAAATTTTCATGAATCCAATACTTTCTTCTTCTAAAGATAGAAGAAAGTAATAAAATATTTAACATGAAACGTTAAAAATGATAATACTATTTGTGAGATTTGATGCAATCAAAGGTATTTAGAAGTTTCAAATATTCAATTTTATATATTGAATTATATTTTTAATATCTCTCTATTCTAAAAAAAAAGTAACTACCGCTGTCACCGCCGCCGCCGCCGCCGCCGCCGCCGCCGCCGGTTTTGAATTTTTTGTGACCGGATGTCTTTCTTCGTTAATATTAACAAAAATAATGCATACAAAAATATGACAATCGGTGGTTTTATACAGAAATGTTTGATAAACACGCTGATGCAGACAGTTTTCAAATCGAAGAATTATTTTAAGAGTTATTTAATGTTAAAGTTGGACAAAATCGTTCCACTAAAAAAGTTTTATAGCAGCAAAAACTATACATGGCAGTGTAATCATTTTTAGATCATTTTATGCGTTAGAATTTGCCAGAGTGCAGATTGCATTAATTTTTTTATTTTGACTCATTTTTTCAGGTTTTATTTCTATTTTAAATTCAAGTTTTCAGCATTTCTAGAGATATTTTTTACAGATTTCAGAAAATTGTACTAATTTAAACTGTTGCCAACTGTATAAAAAGCGCAAGCAATAATATTTGCTTCAAATTAAAAATTTATTTACACGTGACTATTATAAACAGGAAAAAAACTTTCAAATTAAAATTAAATAATTACGTATAGAAAGCAGGAATTTATTAAAAATTATGTCATAAAAAGTACACACGTGAATTTTAAAAGAGGAAGGATATTGTAAAATAATAAGTTCATTAACATGCGTTAGAAGTCGTAGGAGAAATTACGTCATATTTACGTCACATTATAGTTATTACATAAAATGAACACAAAATAATATTGCAAAAAAGTTTAAATTTAGAAATTGCGCTAGACATTTATTTAATATTTTGAGAGGATCTTTTCAACTATTTTTGTTAGGAAAGCGCAAATAATATTTCATTTCTAACAAAAGTATCTTCACATGAATATTTAAAAGAGAAAAAAATACCTTGGTAAAAATTACGTTAGATTAAAAACCATTAATTTAAAGTGTCTCATTTAAAAGAACTTTCTTTTCGCTTTGTTAAAAAATACCAGGAGACAAAAACTCTGTTTACTTAATTCCTTTTAAATTAGCTTATTTTGAAATGTTGTTACACGTATCTACGTCATCAAGTTATTTTTATTCGACGTTTTATTTGTATTTTTATTAATGTTGTACGAATTTATTTGTTCTATTGTTATTTAAAATAAAAAATTATGTCAATTTTTATAATTTGGCGAGTGGTTTGGCGATTTATATAATTTGGCGAAATTGGTCGACGAGATAATCAAGCAGTACCGCAGCGGATTTGGCGTTAAAATTCCCCAATCAAAGACAAATGAATAGAAATTCGTTTATAGGGAGATCGCCACTGCTTTTTACATTATAATTCAATCTTTCGAAATCTTTTTAAAGCCGATCAAATTAGCGTGCATTTAGAGTCTGCGGTGTCTGGGCGGGGGTTGGCGAGCGTAGCTCGTAGGGGGCCGAGCCCCCTAGTAACTTAAAAAAAAATAATTCAATAATTTTATTTTCAATCAGTTTTATCCTAATTCCTTTCACTTGGATCACATATTACTTCACTTTGAAATTTTCGCTTTGATGATAAGAAAAATAAAATTCCGATAAAATTAAAGCATGTTCTGGATGATGATTTAGTTGATTTTCGAATTTTTATCAAAAAGCCTACTACCGTAGAATGATTTCATTTTTGCTACATTAAATTACTATCCATGAGTACGTTCTTTGGGTAAAATTACAATTAAATTGAATATATGTATGTGAATTCCTTACTTTTAAAATGGGCCGCATTTTCAAAATTGACGTTTGCGAAAAATATTACAAATACTAAATCCATTACTAAAATTTCTTTTTTGTATAATGTACTTATTAAATCTATTATTTTTTCTTACAGGCGTATCGTAAATTACTCCAAAATACTAATATGTATATATTTTTGTGCAGTGGAATTAATTAGCTTTAAATCAATAATATTAATATAGGGCAAATATTACGACAAAAATATTCTGGAACTAAAAAATATAAACCATATGCACACTACATGGAACCTGACCTAAATGAAATAATTCAAATAAATATTTATTTATTTAAATTATACTTTACTGGCTTTTTTTAACTTGCTGTGTAATGCAATATAGTTCATTTTTTAATATTTATTTTTTTTTGTTAATTAAAGTAAATTTAATAACATTTTTAAAATAAATATAAATATTATTTAAAGTATTAATTATGAAATGCATATTTCCACTCTATTTTAGAAATTGAAAAAATATATAAATACAGAAAACACCTGTGAAATGAAAATGAAAGCATAGTTTATTTTGTATTTGCGCAATGAGTGTACACCAATGACATGGTTAAAAGTCTATGCCGATAATTTAAAATTGTAACATTTACTTGGTTACTATTACTCATATAAACAAAAATGCAATTTGGTCCGCAAAATCTAATAATTTAAGTCGAAACTTTTAAGAAAAAGTATCCACGTTGATATGTGTGAGATGTGATTCGTAGAAAAAATGAGTGGTGTATTTAACACTAATTAATGTTCACTCCGATCTCAGTTCATGAAACTAGGAGAATTTTTGATGTGAGGTTTGCAGCACTGTACATAAAGCTTAAATTTCGACCTTATGTCTTACTGACGTTCACATATGTTAATATCCATAATTAAAGCTTTGTAAATTAAAAGAATTGTTTTATGATAAATAAAATAAATTATCATACTTTATTAGTCTGTTTGTCACTCACTCGGCTCAGTCTGAACTAATTGAAAATTGCAAGTATTTTTAAATATTCGCCCTTTATTTACCAGATGAAAATGTTTGGACACGTATAGAAGAATGCGAATCATTCATGCTTTCTCTCAAACTGTATTCTTAATTATTACTGTTTACTATTAATTATTACATTTATCATTATCATTCATTCTCAAATATAGAAGAATATGTCGGGCTGGTTGTCTCAGAAATCAGATTTTTTTTTTCATGAATTTAGGCAATATCTTGATAAAAGTAAATTACCGTTATTCAAAATTGCCATAATATTGACAATAATATGGAATAGTTTGAATTATTTGTAACTGTATGTAAGGTTTTCTCATTAAAACATTATATATTTTTTAAAACAGTAATGAAAAAAAATCTTTTTCACTTTACCACTAAATATGAATATTTTTTTCCAGATTGTTTCACACATACTACAAAAATAGCATGTTTTTAAGCCTTAAAAATTTCAAAGAGTTTGGACAAAATGATTATTATTATTATTTTTTAAATACCATACGACCACTGCCTCTCTCTTTCTTTACCGGTATATTCCAAAATTTCTCATTGACACCAAAACACAGAATACGAAAAATAGAAAATTCAAAACATCTTATAGTTTTCCTTCTCTTTGCAGCACTGTAAACTATTTAAAAAAATACCAAAGTTATCCATTATAACAAGAAAATACCATTTTCATTTAAAAATCTTTAACCGAAGTCATTTTTCATTTTTACGTGCATTTTCCCACAGGAGTAACATGCTTTAAGATATTTTGATTGAAAAAACATACTTAATTTTATACTCTGAAATTTTAAATCTATATACTAACTTTTCTGCTAATGATCGAGTATCCATTTGGTTCAAGTATATTTCGATTTAAGAGTGAAATAATCAGTTAAAAAAAAAAAAAAAAATTACTCAAGATTTTGATGTGAGAAAAAAAAATAAATAACTAAGCTTAAATCATTAATTTTTACCGTTAATTAACAATATTTTAGTACAAAAATTACACAGTCGTTGGAAACATACTATCTTACCCCCACTTCCCGTTTCTCGTTGCTGTTATTTCCAACCTTTTTATCGCTAAATGTCAGTTGTTGTTTCTTAACGGATTTTTCATACAATCAGCGGACATATATATCAGAGAAAATTTAGTTATATATAAAATCATACAAATATAAATTTCATTTAAGAATATTATCACGGGACCTGATTTGCTGGGCTGCTCAGCTAGTTCTGAAATATAGCAGGTTTTCCTGGGTTTTTACTGCCATAAAAATGAAATACTTTATTTTTAAAAAGGTAAGTAATCTCTTATTCAAAGTACATTGCCTTAGTCGAAAGTATCATATTTAGTAAACATTTTTATTTGTAATTATTTGAAATTTTTTCTAGAAATTTTTATTATGGGAGTTTCAAAATTTTAGAATCGGTCTGACAATTTACTCAGTCATGGGTTGTTTGCGCAGTGTGTAGGGTTGGTTGTCACATGGCATACATATAATGTTTTGACTAGAATATTTCAGTATGTAAACAGCCTCCGCACGTGACTGTCTTTTTGGAAGTGTTGTGTGTTATTCTTAGAAGTTGCCACATAATTTTTTTTCGTAAGTACTATACATCCACTATCTGCTAAAATAAATCTGAACTTTATTTATTCGTATTATAATATGCCCCAACAGTAGCCGAGAGGTTCTGCTCTCGTAGCTGGTAGACGGGACGTGCTGGGTTCGATCCCAATCGCGCCCGTCGGCCTAATCGTTCGGAGTTTTCATGGTTTTCTTCGAACCTTGGTTCTCCAAGCGTTAATACGTGTTTGGTTCCCTTAGAAAGACCTCCACGGAAGGCACTCCTCACCTTAAGGCCTATATCCCACGTGCTGATAATTGGCCGACATAAATACAACCAACCATCGTATTATAATGTACAATAAATTGAGCAAAATTATTGTAGTAGGACAAGATGTTAATAAAGGCCCCCACAGAATGAAATAAATGATCCTCAAACTAGCATTCCGCACTCTCGCGCTCACTCACGAGCTGCGGTCGAATGTAAAATTTCAATTAAATGTAAATAATGATAACCAACTAAATGTATTATTTTTTTCACTTCTTGTACAGAAAGTAGGTATGCAGTAGTACAAGAGTATTAAAAAACGTTAATTTAAGTACGGAAATCATATTACCGTAATTTCTGGTGCCCGCGGATCAAACAATCATGTTTCGACCCTGAAATTTTTAAAAATAAAATGTAACTTTTTATATTGGTCTTCAAATACTGAATAAAATTTCTGGGTCCAAACTGAATTGTTTGATCTGCGGGCTATACACCCGAAATTACGGTAAGTCATTTATCAGATAACAAAACCAAATTTTGTTGGTTATCAATTTATGAAGCATGTATACTTTATTTTTTCTCTTATATCACATAAAAAAAATCACTGCTTTCGATATGAAAAAATAAATTTTCGGCTCTCCCAGTAAGTAAATTACTAGTTAATTTTTGGTTTCACATGAAAATTTCTGGCATATATTATTTTTCTCTATATATATTTATGATTCGTGAAGATTAACAATTTTCTACTCTGTTTCTCAACATCTGACTGACGTAGCTAGTATATGATAATTTATGGGAACAGTATGAGCTGCATAGCAAATTGGGCATTTGTATCCTTATTTATTCTCTCGGCACAGCATCAGAGAAACTATCCCCGCTAATAGTACCTACTTTAGCTAGTGCATTTAAGATTGAATTTGCTTCATGAGATGAAATAGAATTTAACTTTAAAATGGTAGTTACGATTGAAGATGTTTGTCTCAAGACACAACTTTATCACACAAAACCCAATCGAGCAGGGATGTCAAAACACGTTCAAATGAATACCGTTTTCTTCTTTTAGATCATTCTCCATTTTTTAAATAAAAAAAATATAAGCTATTGACAATACGGAATCAAATATTAGGACGTTATAAAATAAATACAAGAAATAGCACAAAAACAACTACCATAAAAATATTTTTCATACGCAGAATTGTTTTTTAGAACAGAAACAACACTAACCAAAAAGACAATGTTTAAATCATATCCACTGAACTATACCATCAAAAGCATGTAATAATGAACTGCCACAGCTTATATGAGGGTAGAAATGATTTTTCTGACATTGAACCCCTTTTGACAACCGGGCCCACTATCTCCGATTTTCCAAGTATCAAATTAATTACAGAATTGTTAAAACAGTATATTTTTATGACCTAGTAACCAGTTTTTACAGATTTTTGATGCATAATCTTTCCGGTTAATTAAAAATCTTCCCACTAGCTGAAAAATCCTTTTTACAATTTAAAATACCATTTCAGTTAGATATCAAATACGCTTGCGACGTCATCTTAAGTTATATTCTTTCCATAACTGCCCTTTAATATATTCGGAATTAACCTACTGATATTTTTAGTAATAGACTTATACATGGAAATTTAAATTATCTCATATTTGTTACACGAGATAACTAATATTTGAAAAAAATTAGTTATCTATATTAATAACTCGGATGGGTGAATTATGTCTAATATATAAAAATGACATACATTCCCAGATTATATAGATATATAAATTCATTCTCTTTATATCTAATATTATTTCGAGATTAAATGTGATTATTTATACATAAATAAAAACATAATGATTTATATACAAAAGTTATTATTTCCACATAACCAACTCACACAAAAAAATAAACGTAACAAAAAATATATAAAAGTTATTAAATGTAAGAAAATGTAAAGCTGTAAAAGGTATTCCAGATATTTCTTACTAATATTCCTCCAGTTTTAACAAACAATAAACATTTAATTTTATTTGAGTTGTTGTTACCACTGCTGATTATAAAAATAAAGATAAAATGGAGATATCTATAATCGGATAAAAAATATTCTGTAACAACAATTAAACTTAATTTTGATAGAAACAAAATACATTATAAAATAATCATGTATTATTATTCAAATATTTATTTTAAAATGTAATATTTAAGAAAAATGTAAATAAATAACATTAAAAGTATTTTGTTAAAAATATTTTACAAAATCTAAACATCTGTGAATAACTAAATATTTTAATAAAGTAGGATTAGCAAACATCCTGTAATCGGATTAAATAATGTATATTATAAAAATCTATTTCGAAATTTCCAAATGTTTTCATTTGTATTTCTATATAAAGAAAGAATATAAGGACAAGATAATTTCAACAATAGATTTGCCATATATTACTTTGTTGTTATTTTCACGATGGTTATTTACATTTTTCTTAATTTAGATAATTTAATGAGTATTTTTATATTTCTTTTTGTATTAAAGGAGTGTTTCCGTTGACAGTATCCACTAGCTAAAAAAATGTGGGTGCTGTCATTGATTTGCATAAATGATAATGACATTACGTATTTGATTTGCGTAAATATTTCCTTTAAGATCTATTAAATTTAATACATATATATATATATTTTAGAATAACGTTCAGAAGTATTATATCCAGTTAATGTTCTATTTTGTTTTACATATTATAGTGAAAACGAAAATGTTAGTTGTATATTTAAAAGTTAACTGAAAAGTACATTATTTGAAATTCGAAATGAAAGTTTAATTACTAAATTATTGCGATAAGTGTTCATATTTCAAATGTATTACTTAGGAATTAATTATTAAACTATATTGAAAGGATCTATCTAAGTAAAATTCCGAAAATTTACTTTTGACCTGATATCAATAACGTAAAATAAAAATTCCTTGTGACATTGAAAGCTTTTTACAAAAAGAATAAAAAGATATCTCGGTAATCCTATATGATTGTTTTTTGCATATTAGCTAGCCGAAAAATTACGATATATGTATATATGCAGGTTGTTTGACAAATAAATACATACACAGTTAGAATGGCTATATTTTTGCAGGTTTGAATGTTACACATAACCTTCAATGAGAACGATCACTGACATTGGAGCAAAATTTTTCCAATGTAGGTTCTCTAAAATGAGATGGTAATAGAAGAATTCAGATAATAAAGGTTGTATGTGACAAAAAAAATTGTGTTAATCACATGATTGAACATAATCAATGGTCCTCTACTATCTGTTAAAATTTTATTTAAAAATACTCGCAGAGATTTCGATTGATAAAATAGGCATTTGACAATATACGTAAATAGATATTTGAAACTTTACAAATCGTTTTCACAAAATGATATATATCTCACTTACCACCGTATGATCTCTTGTTTTAATTGATCAGTTCTTGATGAATTTGTTTTAAAAAGTCCTATCTCATCTGCAAGTTTGAAAAGAAACAAATAGCCTATCTTCGTTTGTGGGATTTGTTCATGATTGGTCTTCCCGGCTGTTGTTTATAAACATTTTGTGCAGATACATCTATCTGAAACTTATCTCTAAGTCTATTTATTTTAAGTAGAGAATAGACAGGCAAACTCTTTTTTTTTTAATTTAACTTTAAATACTATTCAAGGGCACACTATATGCATTATGGCATGTATTTATCATATCAGAAGAAAAAAATAGGGATAAAAATAAGGGATTTTCTTGAATATTTTAAGCGTTATGAACAACATTTTAAAATGACCCATGCATATTCGATATCAATTAAAATCTCTAATATTTATTGAGCAAGTTTTTTTATATATATACAGCTCGTATTCAAAATATTAGAATAATTTCTTTTTTTTACAAATTAAAAATATCGTTTGGTAATTTAATGTCTTTTAATGCAAACATATAAACGATAATTTTATTAAGAAATTAATGTTGATTAACCTTCTTAAAATTAATATCAGTTTTTAAAAAATTAATTGAAAAAAAATTATTTTGAAAAGACAAAATATTACAATATTTATTCAAGTGGTTCAAAATATTAGAATATTTCACACTAATTCTCCTTTAATTATCACCAATTCGTAACTGGTGACATTATTGATTAAATTCAGACGACCATATATAAAATCAGTATTCTTTTTGCAGTTTGTTTGTTTTTTTTTTGTCCTAAAATGGGTCGTGTGAGTGATATTCTTGAACCTATTAAACTTCGTATCGTTGATTTGTATCGGCACGGTAAAAATCAATGTTATGTAGCGAATTATTTACATTGTTCGATAAAATCGTACCGAATTTGAATAATCTGAATTTTATGAATCTTTCTACATTTTATGTTAGCAAAAGCAGAAGATTAGTGAAAATTGGTATTATAATTGCAATAAATATGCTGAAGGTATAAAAAATTGTAATAGAAAATTGCAAAAAAATAGCAAGTATATAGTGTAAGGTGAATAAAATATTAAATGTAAAACAAATGTTGCATGTATAGAACTGTATATTATGAGGATGAGCTCGTCTTCGATTAAAACTGAAAAAGTATCAAAACTAGCTGTTATATAATAGCTAGTTTTGATAGTCTAGATTTGTTAGTTTTAATAGTCTTATTCAGGAATACTTAGAAGTATATACTTCTAAATATTCCTGAATAAGACTATTTACAAGCATCTTTTGGTCTGAAAAGCACGTAAATTTCATAGTACTTCTTTCATATAAAACTGCTTTACACATATATGAAAAAGAACATATACGACTGGATATACGGTTGGCTTTACGAAAATGAAAAGAACAGGCTATGGTTTTTGAATTTTTACGAATAAAACGATAATTTTCACAGAAAATGAAGCTAGTGTTTAAAAAATTGGTTTTGTAGAACATTTATTAGCGGTTGAAATGCAAGTATAGTGCTTATATAGAATTTCTAATTGTCACAAACAGCCTTTTCCGAATAGCAGCACTGGAAAAATTCTGACTCATCACACTGCCTTATATTACAAATACATAAATTCTTCCAGAACTCTTACAAGAATTATTTATTTACATGAGTAAAATGGCACGTTTGTGTTCATGGAAAAAAAGCAACACACCTTCTGAGAACAGAAGCTACAGAAACATCAGATTAATCTCTACAGAAAATATTTCTACTCACGCCTTCATCTTTAAAGAAAATGCTGAAACAAGAAATGTTAGAGAAATGGAAATATGAATGACACATTGGTGATATCGGAAGATATATAATTACAATTTCTTACGAAAAGTTTCTAAAGACCATATACTTAACAACAGAAATTTATATTTGTTTGCAACTAATCACAGACCTTTTCAAATGCACACATCGACTTCTCTGCATTATTTATAAAATTGTTTTCTAACGTCTTCATTGGAATTAAAGAAGCTATCAGAACATAGATTATCATATTTGTTTAATAAATAAAAAAAAATTAACTATATAATCGACAGAACAACTATCTGTATGTAAATAATATAAATAAACTAACATATTTTTCATCATTTTTCATCATTTCATAGCTATTTTGAAAGATTTTTTCAGTACATCCAGAGTGTTGTGGGTTTCTTTTGTATTTAAATTATCAAAACATTCCCATTTACTTATTTATTTATTTACTTGATTATTATCATTTAACCACAAGAGCCATATTCTGCCAAGACAAAATTTGAAAAGCGGATGCCCTCTTATAAAATCATAGTTACGAAGAATTTACAGCAAGATAATGAGATCCCAACTTTACATACGTTCAAAGGATATGAGATTATCTTGAAAACTAGATGTATGTTACAAGATGAATCCAGTACTTCACTGAGATATTGATACCCCGCATTACAGTGCTTCAATAAATTTGGTGTCAGAGGAATATAAATTGGAAGTACAGTGAGTTTGGATGTCAAAACCACATGAAGCAACCAAGATGATTGTACAGTATTGCTAAAACTTTTCAAACAATTGGCGAGTTGTGAATTTTAAATTAAAGCTTTTCTAATCATGAAATCACTACTCAATTATTAGACTGTAAAATAGTTTGCCTACGCTTCCACATAAAGCTATGTTATAAGTAAAACACATGTAATCACTAACAAGTGTTTTTTCTTTTGAAGGTAATTTAAGTGCTATACAAATTGTGTAAGTGAATAGAAGATTAATTTCTAAAACTCACTAATCCGTAAAGTGCTAGATGACATAACATGACTTCATCTTAAAATTTTATTAAAAGAAATGAAAGAATAATCTAAAAGGTCTATTAAAAGTAGAAAAAGTTAAAATTAAAATAAAATTAATTACAAATGGCAATGACATAAGAATTCATTTCATGCCGACGCGTTCTCTTCAGAACCTAGCAGATAGAATTTTAAACAACTTTGATATACGTAGGGAACAATTTTTAACTTTATTTGAAGCACACAAATATATATATAAAATAAATAAAATACCTCTAAATATTTTATATATATATTTTTTCTTTTACTACTTTTCACTCCCATTTGGGACTCTAAGAATACACTTACATATTTTACGGTAATAAACACTTACCATGCATTTCAGGTAAACACACTCAACCATTTTCATTGGTTTCGTGGTTCGTCCAGGGATACGGGGATCCCTGGAAATCCAGGGATCGTTACCAATACCGACAACTTTTCACACACGATTGTGCACCACATATGAGGAAAACTGTCTTATTAATCAAAATATCAAAGCGAGGGATCCACTCGCTAGTTAAGCTCTCTGGTTCGTTTTCTCGCGTTTTCGCAAGATTCACGCGTGAAGATTTCGGATACTCTTTGCCTTCCAGTTTACTCGTCACTTAGACTTAGTCCTCATTCATCATTCTCAAGGAATTTCTCCAATGACTCTTCCAGCATTCCAGCGAAAGATTCGGAAGGGGAATTTCAAGTCCTGGACGCGGATAACCGTCCTGCAAATTATCGCTATAATCTCGAGACACAGTTGATTTCAAGACACACGCATCAACTTCTCAGTCCACATACTTCCCGCTCCTTTTGCATTATATGAAAGCTGCCATCGCTTAACTTCACAATGCGCATGGTACGGTTACGCCCTTGCACTGCCGCAAGAATCAAGATTCTGGTACCCAACGCGGTCTTCACACGGCTCGTACTTTCACTGTATTCCGCACTTACATCACAGCCAGCCTCAGTGCCCGTCTAAATTTCAGTAAACTCCGGGACCTAAGGAGATGTTAGCTCATCCTCTTCAACTCGAAATTTCTTTCTGAACCTTTTTAACGAAAGAGAGAAAGAGAGGCACTACTATTTTTATTACATCGTCAACTATGCACACTTAAACTCACGCCTACTCATTAATCCGCCAACCTCTGAAAAATGCCCCAACCAACCAATACTTCAGAAAATATTCCCTTTCAAAAACAAAACATAGGATCAAACCTTCCTAAACATACGATCGCATACAGGCGTAAAGGCCTGTAGCTATGATAAGAGTAGTGACACCCCCACAATATCGCCTTCGCAGACCCCAAACCTTATGGTACAAGGATGCAACTGCAAGGCAATTTTCCCAGATTGTAAACAACTCAAAACACCAGCTCAAGACCTCTTAGCAATAGCAATGTAAAGTTTTATTACCCCGATTACCTCCAAAAGTTTGACGAATCTCTAACTTTAAGTAACGAGCCTGTACTACAATTTATTGCACTGCTTTGGCATATAACTTCCAATAGACAAAGGATACCACACGTAGAGTGCTGCAAGGTTTAAAGGCCATTTACGACGACTTCAAATACATAAATAAGGAATAAAACATGTATAGTTCTGTGAAAAACAAACTACGTGTGGGTCATTTCTGATCAGCACATGCCACTTAGAACTGTGCCCCAACTACTTCTTTGTGTGAAACTGAAAAACAGGATATATATTTTGTTATGCACAACAAAGCAAATAATATCTCCCATTTGGATTATCTTATAGAGTGTGTCCGCTCTCAACGTTGTCCAAAGGCTAATTCCTAAACCGTTAGTCATAGACATATACTAACAATAACAAAAATGTTTTGAATGAGGTAAAGAAATATTTTAAAAGCGATTTGGGTCAATAAAAAGATTTCTTAAATAATTACGAAATTTAAATTTTTATACAGTCCCCCGGTCCTATAAGTTATATATAGTAAATTTTTCCTATTTTACTGACAAGTAAGACAAAACAGTCCCATTTATAAAAGTCCCATTCTAAAATTGAGCGAGTTACGAAACTTTAAAAATGCGTGACTTATGCCACTTTTCTGCTCTGAAAACAAATGAGTTCTGCTTGGCTTTGAGGGGTCTCATACTAAATGTTTAAAGTATTCGAAGATCTTATTTCATGTGTATCTGCGCTTTGAAAAAAAAATCGTACAAATATTACGATTAAGTTAACATTTATTAAGTTTCAGATTGTCTAAAATAACATATCTTTTATTTTGTCAGGATTTGAGACATACTTTTATGATTTTTTTTAACAAAAATTATGTTATTTTTATAAGTTCTTGTGTTACTTCAACGATCGTATGTATGTTTTTTTTTTCAGTTCAAAATTTGTACTCGAACTTTAGCTTACTTTCAAATATTTGATCGAGATTACATTTTACATACTGTCTCAAATCCGGTAATAATCTAATATTATTGATTTTCGCTAGTCACAATTTGTACTTACTTTACAGGATAACACAAAACATTTCGAATAGATTACCGCCAAAAAGTTTAAGAAAAAGTTTTAGATTAGGTAATACAAGACTGCAATTGTTAGGTTTTTTTTTTTACTTTTATGTATTTTTTAGCACTGAATCCGAAAATTACCCCAATTTTTAACCATCATGTCAGGATATTTCGAGAATCATAAATTGTCAAAGTTAAAGAATAACAAAAATCGCATATTATAAAGTAGAGGAGATGGCTGGGCTTTTTAACTTTTGATGATTGATTTTTACGTACTTTTTAGCATCGAATATGAAAATGACCTGCATTTTTAACGATCACGTTAGAATTTTTTTGCAAATCGTAAATGTTTAAGTTAAAATATAGCGAAAATCTCATACTATAATACGAATGTAGTGCTTTATTTTATTTTATTAAATTTTATTTTATTTTATTCAATAATTTATTCAATATTTTTGCTTATTCTGGGATTATTACAGCTGAACAAGTGAGTGGTCTGATGAGATGAGGGAGGCGGTTCAATTTTAACTTTGAACTTTTGCAATTTGCGAAAAAGCCTGATGTAATGGTTAAAAATGAAGATCATTTTCGGATTCAGGGGTAAAAAATACATAAAAATCAATCATTAAAAGTTAAAAACAGAACAATTGCATCTATTTTACAGTATCAAATTTTCGCATTTTTTTCTTTTTTTAACTTTAACATTTACGTGAAAATCTTTATATGATGGTAATAAAATGAAGGTCAATTTCGGATTCAGCGGTACAGAATACATAAGAATCATCAAAAGCTACAAAAAAATAGCATAACCCAACTTTAGCAGGCTAGTGCAATCTAATAATATAATAAAATAACAGAAATTCTGTTTTTTCTTTCTTCTTAAATGTTTATTACAAATTGTATATTTTGCATCAATATGTCAGAATGATTAAAGATTTCAAATTTATATTGCAATGTTAATTTTACTCTCAACCATTTCTTTCATATATCTGACGAAATTATATTTCTACTAAATTTGTGAATGACCCCAATTTTCTGCAAAAATTATGCTCCAACTTTAAACAGCTATTACTCGGTCAATTTTAATCGTAGAATAACGGGACATTTTGTATTACTTGTCAGTGTAAAAGGAAATTTTTACTAAATACAACTTATAGGTCCGGTGGACTGTATAAAAATTTAAATTT
The DNA here is from genome assembly GCA_963932465.1 of Maratus speciosus. NCBI lineage: Eukaryota > Metazoa > Arthropoda > Arachnida > Araneae > Salticidae > Maratus > Maratus speciosus. The sequence continues at coordinate 67,462,222 of OZ010789.1, forward strand.
AGTATTTTTTTAAGAAATTTTTTATTGACCCAAATCACTTTTTAAATATTTCTTTACCTCATTTAAAACCTTTTTGTAATTGGTCCATGTGTCCTATATGTCCATGACTAACGGTTTAAGAATTATCCATTGGACACCGTTGAGAGTGGACACCCTGTATATATATTCTTAAAAGTAGTAGAATTAGTTTTTAAATGTTTTAATATAAATTTAATGAGTATGTAAAATTAATTATATCTACTTTTAACTAACTTACATTGTTCGATTAACAATAAAAGATGGGTGAGGAGGGCTAGACAAATTTAAGAATGAAAAAAAAACTTATCTAACACAAAATGATTTTATTTTAAAATAAATGCAAAAAGGAGGGCAGTGGAAATCACATATAAGAGAATATTACACAATATTACATCTATGATTAGATTTAATTAATCTAGCATATGGGGAAGAGAGAAGCGAGTTACGCTCCTGCCATCACAAGAGATTGAACATTAATCTTAAAGGAGTAATACTATGAAATTTATGTTTAAATGTTATTTGTATGTTTATATGCATAGTATAAAAATTTACTATGTTTTTTTTCATTTTAAATTTACTATTATAAAAGTTGAACCTTTTTAAAATAAATACCAATGGAGCAGTGAAGTCTTAAACTACATAGGTTGGCAGCTCTACTCAGTCTGACTTTCTAATCTTGTAAGCTTTAAACGCGTAATCTTTCTACCGTTTACATTGACATACGGTGATATTCACTATTTTTCAATTACCCCGTATAATTTTTTTTTAAATAAGTGTCGTGTGACTTAAGTGTTTGAATAGATTTTTTTAGTTTAGTCCATATTTTAAAATTTACTATTGTAGAAATAAATGAAAAAATTGTTCAAGCGTTTTAGGATACATTTATTCCACATTCAATCATAAAATGCTTTACGTAAAATCAATGTATGATTCCAGTGTATGATTAATATAAAATAAATATGAAATATGTTTCATATAAGCAAAGTAAAACTATGAATATATTCGCTTATGTAAATTCCAAATTTACTGAAGGTTTAATGAAATATACTATCATATATTTAAATTAATTCTATCCATATACTTATAATTTCGTAAATAATATTTGCTGAGTCAAAATCTAGTGAATTTGTTTAAATGAAAAGTGTGTATGGTTTCTCTAATCTGACTATTTACATTACAAACCTTTACTTTGAGATTGTTTGGTCGAAAACATGAAATTAATTAGGATAGATATTTGTTTGGTAATAGTGAATCGTAAGTTAAAATGGCAATATTCAAAAGGGTTTATCTGAATATAAATCAATTAAAACAATCTGCTGCTTAGAATTAATTTTACATGTTAATTTTATTTTTATTTTTTTACATGACTACACGTAAATATTTTATTCGAATAAAAACAGATAACTCCTGCTGCATTAAATTTTTACCTTGACAATTGGAGAAATAACTTTTGGTTTCTGAAAACACAGTTTTATTTCATAATTTTTGTAATTTTAGTGTAATATTGTATTTTATATTGCATTGCAATTTTTCATAAGAAATTAAATTTAAAATGTTATAAAAATGTGAATTATTAGATAATATTTCAAATTGATTTATTTTAATTCCCTCACCCGGTACACGTACGCATACACACATACATTTGCAATTGAGTGAAAATCTGTGTATGATTGGAAAAATCAAAACAAATGCCATTTTTGTGATAACAGTGTTTGATTTACTGAAAGCATTTTACATTTTGTATTAATGGCATTCACCATTCATTCTAAGAAACATTTAGTTTTTCATATTAAGTGCAATAAAATTAATTGACGTGTAAATCAAATTCCTAATTATGCACACTTGGCAATAACCTTTAAAAAAATATTTCGATGAACGAAAGAGAAATCCTTTAACTTACAAATTTTATTTAATGAATTTTTTTTTTTTTTTTTTTTTTACCTGACGCCATGAAAATTTTATTAATATTAGCAGTTAAATTGTCTTGTCGCCGGATAAAATTTTGTTTTTCTGTGTCGTAAAAAGTTATTCGTACCCATATTCCGCATATGATTGTTCATAGAGTATAGTAGCTTTTTACACTTATTCGTTACTTTGAAAATTCTGACGTAGTAGGCATCAGTGTTAAAAAAATTATGGTAATCGATGAAAGCGAGATTATGATCGATGATCAAACATCTCTCATCAAAACCCCTGCGAATGCTGTGCTATGTGATGAGGGTATGTGGCTACGAATTATCCTGACAAGTCTCACCGTTTTTTTTTTTATGGCCAGTCGAAATTGAAGCTGTTTTTTTAAAGTAACGCACACCACGGTTCTCCCTATAAACGCTTTTCACAACCATTTCAAAATGTTCTGTGTCAATGGTCTACTTTTTGTACACAGTTTAAGAATAATTTCATTCCGGGTTAATTTTTTTTTTTGCATTCAAAAACTTTATGAGAGATCGCAGTGGACGGGGAATAAAGAACAGCATTATTTTAAGCAAGTCCGATGGCGATATGTCGAGCGATCGAAAGTGTCAACAGTTATTGGCTACAATTACCAAGGCTTAAATATCTAGAGCATGTACGAAGTTTTTTCCAATACATTAGCATTCATGGTGTGCAAAAATTATTTTTTGAATAAGTCTGGAATTATGTGTAAAAGGGCACAACTCAGTGCACCAATTCAATTTTTCTAGGACAGTTTTTTAAATTATTAAAACACGTGATTTTGATATTGGAAATAGTATATACTATTACTAGAGAATCTGTTTAGTTCTTCTTTTTACTTTGTAGAAGTTTAATACTATACTATTTATTTCTTTATGAAAAAAATTAAATTAATATTTTGATTTCATACACACAATTAAAAAAAAAGGAAATCACCTTTTGAGAAAATCAATAATATGTATAATAGCAAATATAAAACACATACTCATAAAAATTTAATTTTAAACTAAAAATTCAACTTTGAGTATTGTTTAATTTGTTTATTCTTCAGATGAATTCACACTATTTTCAACAAATTCAGAAATTTTATAATTCATTTGAATCACGAATATTTGAAAACTGGATACTGGAGTTTATATTATTTCAGTTAGTATTAAAAAATATAAGTTCAATGAAGTACTAAGGCTAATGTCAGACAACGTCTTTTTGCAAATTTTTTTTCTCATTTCCAGCATCCTTACACATGGTAGAAAATGTGTAGGGATGCTGGAAATGACAAAAATGCGTGCAAAAAAAAAAAAAAAAACGTTCGTGTGATATTAGCCTAAAAAAAATATTGAGATATGAAATTTAAAGGCTGTTGTTTACTTCACCAAAAATAAATTTTATTTAAGTAATAGATGCACGCGAAATTAAAAGAAAACTAAATGTGTATTAATACTGAATATTTCATTTAACTGTGTTCAAAATATTTTAGAGTAAAATTGGTCTTTGGATACTTAAGCTTTGAGTATTAGTTTAAGAAATTGTTTTGCAATTTTTACTTTAGCAAAATATAACAAAAATATTTTAACTAATTAAATATTTTCTTATATATATTTTATGTACAACTGTCAGCATATGCATATTTAAAATTTAACGTAATTTTGTATAAAAAAATATGAAATTTGTTGCAAAAGAAAAAAGTATACTTGTAAAAAATTGGAAAGTGAAATGCATTATATAGCAAGTTTAGCATGTTTTCTGCCAAAAAAGAATGTATTTTTTTTTTTTTTTTTTTTACTTTTTTTATAATTAAAGTGTATTTAGTATTAAGAGTGACAATTTTAACATTATTGCGAAGCTTGTCAAAATTTTATTAAAAGCAGTTTGATTTTCTTTCGGCACTTCTATATATAATCTAATTACACTGATATATAATTTTTATGTTTATTTTGATGAAAGACAACTTTTTTTAAATTATAGCCTATTAATAGAATAAAAATTCCTTATACTCCAATGTTCACATAATATCACTGCAAATATCTAAGAATCTGTTCTTTTAAATCTTAATATATATTTTTTGAAATATATTTCCGATCGCAAAGAAATATATATATTTTTAATGTTTAATGGACATTTAAATAACTCTTGTTTTTAGAAGCATTACCTGATTTTGCATTCGATTTTATATATGCATGAGTAAATAACGGTAGTATTGTAGTATATCATCATAAAAATCTAATATATTTAATTCTACTAATTCTTTTTAATTATGCTGAACAATGGACTGTTATACAAAATTTCTAGAATTATTGTAAAATTAATATGATTCACCGAAAGTGACCAATTACATCAGTTTTTTAATTATAAAATACTAATGAATTATAAAGAAATTTTTAATTGTAATTTATTAATAATAATATTATATTTAATTTTTTTTAACAAATATATAATTTCAGAAACTGCTAATGGTCCGTTCTTTTAAGTAGTCATCTAATTCAATTTTGAAGTAAAAATACATTAATTAGAATGGAAGTAACGTGATAAAGAGCAAAATATTTCATAGTTCCTACATAGTTCAATCGCATCAAAAGTTAATTAAATTTTTCAGAAACGCTATCTCAGAAAATGTTTCAATAAAATTAAGAAAAGGAGTTATTATGGTAGTTCCTTTGAGAAGTCAAGGTACTTTACAAACAATACTTTATAAAATTAATGAATAACTTTACTCCGAAGTTTTACATTTTCAAAATCAGTAATCATTAAAAGTATTTTAACTGAAAAAATAATTTCGGAAAAAAAAGAGAGCTGAATTAAATTTCTAAATCTTTCAATATTTCATGTATGAACGTTTTCGTTTATCCCTTTTTTATATTTTCTTTTTCTTTTTATATTATTTTATATTTATTATTAGTCTCTTTCAAAATTAACCATATTAAGCAAAACATAAATTTAAGAACATAGTAAATTTATTCATTTAGTTATTGAGTTTTTAAATGGTCTTAACATTTTTGCAAAGTTAAAAGGTCTCACAAAACATATTTCTGTATGCTTCATTGTCTTTCCATGATGAACGGTAAAATGTTATATTAATATTTCTAACTTCTTCGTGTAAAAAATATTAAAAGTATACTCAAAGTTTTTATTATATGAGACTGAATCACGTTATAGTAAATAAATTGGTTGGTAAAATAGTACAATGGTGTAATGTACGAACATAGTAAATTTACTAATTTAGTTATTGCTTTTAAAATGTTCTTAACATTGTAGCAAAATTAAAAAGTTTTCAAAAATATTATTATGTGCTCCATTCTCTTAAACTGATGAACGCTAATTTAAGATGTTATACTAATATTTCAAAATTGGACGTATAAAAAGGATAAAAGAACTCTTAATGCTTTAATATGTGAGACTGGATGAAGTTAGAATAAATAAAATGTATTAAAAATTTTTACAATGGTGTTTGAAAGCAAAGTGAATCGTTTATTTAATAAAAACATATTGCTTAACACGGAAATGTTATATACCGTTTAAAAAATAATAACATAAGTTGTAAATTAGAATATTAATTTTGATGTATAAAATATGCTTGTTTCATATATTAAATTACTAGCAAAGGGATATTATGTATATATATATATATATATATATATGTGTGTGTAGCATTTTGCTACCGACTTTCAGATATTTAGGCGGCACCAGTACACCTCGACATAAAATGTAGTAGAGCAATCAAAACCATCCATCCGTTATATTGAAAATACCGGATTGCAGTCAGGGTGGCGAGAAAGGCAGGCTCGAAACACATTGATAATTTCCCTTACGTAATGAATACAGAGAGTCATCATCACTTTTTAAACTGGTTTTATTGACAAAAACATAGTAGGACACTTCCAGTAGTTATTCCATCCACTCACAAAAATCGATCATCACTTCATAAGACTTTAGATGTTATAAGAATAGGATCTACAAATTCGAACGTTCACTCCAAGCGACGCAGCTTAATTAGACAACCAGAAAAACGTAAAAATATTCTCTCCATCGCCGATGTAACGATATTTGTACCCCGAACAACAACGCGCGAACGGTTACAGAACAGTAAAAGACCAATCTAGAAGAGAGGTGGGGGAGAATGGGACATAGAACAAATTACGATTCGATGGGAAAGGATGACGTCGATAAAGAACTCTTTATACGGCGTCAGAATAAAAGTGCAAATAGCACTGGCAGACGCATGGAATTGTGGGTATAGAACACGAAATAATAAATGATATTAAAACATTCGAAAGAAAGAGAATTTAGTTTTAGAATAAAATGAAAAGGTAATTTAATGGGCTTTATAAGATTAGGCGAATGGATTAAGGTTTTTAGAATAATAAAAGAATACGCAACTTTAAATGCATGAAATAAAAGACAAAAGATATTAAGATATTATTAAGGATAGGTAAAAAAGGAAAAATATTAAGAATTTGGAATAGTTTTACTAAGAAAAAGAGGCGAAAATTTTTATTATTGCATATATATATATATACAGTGCGGCGCAAAAGTTTAAGCACAACGCAAATATTTTAATAAAAATAAAATTATACAACGGAATGCTTTAAAAAATCCACTGTAGATGAATACTATGATCATAAATATATATCTGAAGTTTAAAAAAATTCATTGTTACGGAAAACAGTTTTCGTGGTGTCGCAAAATTTTATGCACAAATGAAATTGTATGCAAATATCTCCTTAAACAGAATAGGTGGAGGATTGGCGAGACATTTTCCCTAGAGTATAAAGTGTAGAGATCGCTATACGAGTTATATCAAAATGTCGAAATCTCTGCCGCTGTCGCCTGAAGAATTAGTAAAAGTTTGGAAGCTGAAAGCTGAAGGTAAATCTTTTTTACAAATTTCACTTATATTCTAAAACTCTATAGGTCTAAACGTGATGCTTATAGTGTTTTGAAACGTGGAAAGCAAATCAAATATGTATATTGCTCAGAAACGTCGAGTAAAACCACATTTTGTGACGATAGAAGAATTAAAAGATTGGCTTTAAGATTGGCTATTTGTCACTTAATGAGATAAAAAATCGACTTGGCTCAAAAATATCACATGGCATCACATGCAGATGAGTAACAGAATCCGGATTCATCGAAAAACAAAAATTATCTCGTAAACTTTTTCTGTGACAGTGTCACAAACAAGGAAGACTTGATTAGTCAAAGCAGCACATGTACTATCGTAATGAATCGATTAGTGTTATTTTTTCTGATTAAAAACAATGGAATTCGATGGTCCAAATGGCTTCTCATTCTTTTGGCTTACCTTGTGGAAAGATCCAAAGAGCATATTCAGCAGGCAACAACGTTGTGATTCGCTCATGGTATGGGGCGCTTTCGGCTGCAATGTACAAACGTCTCTTTGCTTCCTAAATGACAGACAAAATTCACAAAATTATCAGGAAACTATGATGGAGCATTTGTGACTGTTTGTAGAACTCCTAGGTGGTCCCAACAGGACCTTTCAGCAAGACAACGCATCAATACTCACTTCCCGTTGCACAAAAGAATGACTTAGATCTCAGAATATCAGTGTGATGAACTGGACAGGCTCAGCCCAGATCTCAATCCTATAGAGAACATCTGGGGAATCTTTTCACGTGACGGCTACAAGAATGAGAAGCAGTATTACCCAGTACAAAAGCTCAAATTAGCGATCGAGGAAGCCTGGTACAAACTCGCTTCCAAAACCTTCCATACTCTCATCAATGTGTTATCAATAGAAAATCGAGTATTCGAGCTCATCAGGTGCAATGGAAGCACCATAGACTACTAAAGGACTTTTGTGCCTTGTTATTGCATATATTTCGTTTTTGTGCATAAACTTTTGCGACATCAAAATTTTCAATTTTTTATAATTTATTATTTTCCTTACAATGAATTGTTTCCGAATTCGAAACATGAATTTGTAATGAAATTGTTTAGTTACGGTAAAAATTTCAAAGCATTCCGATACATATTTTTCATTTTATATATATAAAAAAAATAGCTTGTGCATAAACTTTTGCGCCGCACTGTATATTCAGAAAATTGTACGTAGTAAATGGAATTTGAAATTATGTATCGAAAACCGTATCTATAATGTGCATACAAGAAATGTCTTTGAAGTACAGTGTGGTTTTTATTTTAACTGATGCTATTAAAAGCCATCTGCAGCTCGTTCCAATAACCGGAATGGCAGTAAACTTGGTAAGTAGACTAATGGCTCCATGGGAAAATATTAAAAAATAGATAAAAATATCGCCGATTAGGAGGTAATGTGGAGCGATACAATATATATATATATATATATAATTTTTTTATAAAACCGGAAAGTTCACGCTTTATTAACCGCATTCACTTCCCCGGCGAGGAATTCGCCCACATTCAATGTGACCGCCGTTCTCGTGGACTATACCTGGCACTCTTTACATTCGTTACGGCGGAACGTAACATGTCACAAGAAATATGGGCGGGGCTATTGGTGCTAAAGTCAATTGGTAGGCCCCCGCCCGGCCGATCTTTCACAAGAAATATTCCTCTTTGTCTGTGTTCTGTTGTATTTTAAGGTATTCAGGTTCGTGATCCCACCAAGATGGACCCCTGACATCAAATAACAACAGAGCAACAAATCAGACGGATTTAGATCCAGGGACCGGGGCAGCGAGGGAACTTGAAAACTACGACTGATGACCCTTTGTTCAATAAAGTGATGACTCGACAGCTGCTGTACTTTTACACAAATGGTTGTGGTGCACCATCCAGCATAAAGATTTTATTTGCTAAAGTTGTGGGGCGTCAAATCTAGTCTGCATGTTATGATACCTATGTGCGTTAACGGTACGCGCTATTGATCCTGTCATAGTAATATTCTAAAAAATAGAAGGTCGAAGGGTTAATTCGGCTGAGAAACCACACAGTCCTTTTTGGTGAATGCGATGGAGTTTCTAGAACTGCTTAGGGTTGTTCAGAGGCCCAAGTTTGACATTTAGGAGTGTTAAGAGACCCATTCAGATGGAAATTGGCCTCATCTACCCAGTTGGTTTAGAGTTTTTGTAAGCAGCTGATGTTGAATTGATACTAATGGAGAAATCGCCGCAAGACTTTCCATACCGACTAAACATTCAAATCCAGTTCTCAAGCAACATCCCTTGCGCTGTTACTATTACCAGCAATGTTTCTCTCTGACCTCTCTGTGCATCATCTTTTATTACCTCTTCTTACACCGATTTACACCCTCTTCAAGACCGGACTGCTAATGATCCCGTGTTCTCGAATTTAAGAATCATTGCTTTCAATGCATTAATGCTTTGTGTAGCTTGTGGCGTGTTCTAAAATACGAAGAGCGTGGATGCATTGCTAGGGTTTCAAAACACATCTTCAGAAGTAACGTGCGCTGTGGTAACGTAAGACGCAATATTCAACCTGTATGAGATGAATACATTTCTTGGAGCTCTTCGCATGCTTTTATAGCCAAAATTATTAGCGGGATTGTCATATGTGCAGGTGAAATTTGCATTCTCATTTTTAACCGTGTTTTATGGTAATTCGCAGCTTTGTGGACTACAACAGCGCCACATATTTCCATATCAGCAGTGCTTTGAAATAATTCATATGACGAGATCTTCTTACCCATGGCTTCTCTATTCCTTCTCCAAGTTTACAGCCATTCCGGTTGCTAGAACGAGATACAGATGGGTCTGAAAAGCGTCAGTTAAAAATACAAAAACCAAGCTGCAAATTGGGTATACTACTCCAATTTAAAATATTAGAATAATCAAAAAAGACATTGAATTGTCATATAAGATGCATGATATCTGTAAAAATAAACAATGGCGACAAACGAGAAAAATAAAAAGTGTTCACGAAAAGCTGATGTACGATATACTGTTCCCACGTGCCTAAAGGATTGATATTTTTTTTTTAAATAATGAATTAAAATATTTACAAAGGTGTTTCAAAATATTAGAATATTTGTAAAATTTTGTGATTAACCTGCTCCGATAATACAATTTTCATAAATGGTGCCTCTGTAAAGGTAGTACGCATATAAAGTTATGTTTTACCGTCAACCGTAGTTAGTTGGCAGTTCAAAATGGACCGAACGAAGACATACCGGATTCTACAAAGATTACTATTGTAACTTTATGCAATATGGGACTTATTCAACAAATGCTTGCCGAAAAGTAAATTCTATTCAAGGAACTGTGAGTAAAGTTTTAAAATATTATTCTGAAAATAAAAATTTTAAAAAGAATCATGGAAATAGTAATCGTAAATGAATAACCACACTAAGATGTGATAAAATGCTGAAACGTATAGTGGAAAAGTCGTTTCAGAAGTTTGAGATTAATAAGTAGAAAGTTGCGAGAACAAGGTGTGGATATCTAAACATCTACCACACCACGGCGAGTCCACAAACTTGATTTTCAATCGCATGTGCCCAAAATAATGCCGCTCTTTACTTGTAAACAAAAGAGGGTCGCATTGAGGTGGTGCGAACAGAGATTGCAATGGGGATTCCAGGACTCAATGACATACTTTTTAACGATGAATCGATGTTTTGCGTTTCGCTCGGTCAACAGGGTATACGCGTTTGGCGTTGCAAACAAGAAGTTTTAATAGAGAGTGTTTTATACCATCAGTGAATTTCGACATCTTTGTCATGATTTAGCTGTGTATGAGTGTTGGAGACTTAGGAAAGCTGTGCATTTTGACATGAAATGTAAATTCAAAAGAATACATGAAGGTACTTGAGCATTTTATGATTCCATCATCGGAATACCTATTTTAATTTGGCTTTATCTTTCATCAGGTATCTGCATCTTGCCACATGTTAAAGCGCACGACTACTTGTATTAAGAAAAATAAAATCAACTTACTTCGTTGGCGAGCAATTCTCCTCATAGAGAATATCATGGGATTTATGAAGAAACACCCCTATTATTTAAACCTCATAGAGACTATCTGAGGATGAAGAAACACCCCCAGGATGTAGCTCCAAAGGACACTAATGAACTCGTTAAATGTGTGAAATTCGTTTGGGCAAATATCAGCAAAGATGACTAACAGACGTTAGTGAATACTATACCTTATCGTGTACGTGATGTTATTAAAGCCAAGGAAGAAGTCACTAAATATTAACATTCACAAATTTTTCCATTTAAATTAATTATAGGGTAATTCCGGGATTTATGCCGCACATTTTTTGAATTTGTGAATAAAGTCCCATGGCAGCCATGAAATGAAAAAAATCATGCTGTGCCATTTAATGTTAAATATACAACGCGTGTACTGCGACAAAAAAATCAAAACAGATAATTAATATTTTTTAATAATTTCTTTCTGAAACATTACATTGTGGTGCGTCACACGAACATTCAGGCTGAGACGCCGAACTTGTGCCGTAGTTATGCCGCGCTTGTAATGAGAACAGAATGAAATTATAAATAAAAATATTAAAAAAAATATTCATATCTGGGCTACCGTTAACCCCCTGACCGCCGAACAAAAGGGCAAAATTGTAATTTTGTTTTTAATGATAAAAAAGGTGTTTTTTTCAACATGATATGATTTTTTTTATTAAGTATAGCTATATAAGCCTTGTCAGTATTAATCATAACCTTATTTTTAAAAAAGTGTATTTTATCTGTATAATTATATTAATTTAAATAATGCTTCCATTGCAGTAAAACCTACTGCTTAGAGAACGCATATATCAGTTCGCGGCGGTGAGAAGGTCAACGATGTAATAACAAAATTAACCCCTTAATCGTCGCGCCCGAGACACTCATGGGCTGGACGTCAAATGACTTTAGCTAATTTTTTCTGGTATCAACTTTGCATTTTTCTTTCCCGAAAATATGTTTAAGCCCTAAATACGTGATTCTATTTTTATTTCTGTCTCGCACCATTATATTTTTAAAGTATAGTTTTAAGTAAATTTCTCTTGCACTTTTTGTCGGAAATCAGGTACAGTTGTTCCTTAACCCTTAAATGCATATGGTATCGTTTTTGATACAATAATTGTTCCCTATTTATTGGATTTTTTATTCACATATTCCGTATTTCCACCAGAAAAATAAAAAAAGAAAATTTCACTCCATTTAATAACAGCCACTTCGTTATTAAATAAACCGAAATTTACCATTTATATTTTCTGGTATGAATTCCGATTATCTGAATTATGAAATTTGGGAACGCATTCTACCCTATGCATTTAAGGGTTAAACAAATAGTGGTGCCCACGAAATAAATTGTCTTATGCTGATATTGCAGCATCGGTCCGTTAAGGAAGTCATAAACGCTTAAATGATGGGAAACTCTGAAATGACAAGTTTGTTTTTAAGATCGAAATGCTTAATTTAAGGAATTGCACGAGTTGAAACACATGTTTTACTTGTTTCATATTTGAATACATCTGGGTTACCGCTTTATAAATTTCTATGTTGAGTAGCTCAAGTGAAGAGAAAGATTTTAGTGTTGAGATATCTGGAAAGAAATCAAAAGATTCCATTTTTTTCAGATGTTTTTGACTCTGAAAAATCGGAAACTGAGGATAGTAATGGTAACCAAATATTACGCACATCTATGCTTGCAATTGAAATCGGAGTCTAGTCTAAGATTAACGTTTCATTTGAAGCTATTTTGGGTATTCTGCAGTACTATGAACATTTTATAAATTATGAATTGGTGGATAATATTGTAATCGAAACTAATCGCTATGATGAGAAATGAGGAAATGTTTTAGGGAGAAAGGCAGATTGGAATGGCAACCTATTTCTTAAAATAAAATGCTGTTGTTTTTTGCTCTTACTACTGTCGAAAAAATTGTAAAAAAAATAGTTAAAAGTAAAAGTTTAAGAAAATACATTTTGGGCTACACTTTATTTGTTAAAACTGTTAAATGTGTTCGCGATATTATAACGTACAATAAGTACAGCGAATTAAAAAAAATTACATTTTTGGAATAATGAAGCTCACGATCCTCAAAATCCACCTAATCCAAAACTGTACAAAACTTTGATTATTTGTGCGCATCTGAATGATTTGTAAAGAACGATTATCAACATTAAATTATTTATGTGAACAGCATTTTCTGGATGCTATGGCCCCTACGGACAAAACCTTACACACAATGAAAAAATTGTTCTTCCCATGAGAATAAATATGGAAACAAAATTATAAAATAAACCAAATATGAATGAAAAGACTGTAATTTAGGACTACGCATGTCATGTTTCAAAGTTTTCCTTACATTGAAAATTTACTAAATTTTGAAAAATATATTGAATGCAAATTTTCAAATTAAATTTGAATGAAATTATCGTCCTTGTAGTAATATAAAATATTATTTGATTTATATATGTCTTTACCTTTACATAAAATGGAACGTCATGTGTGTACAATACAATCAAATAAAACATAAATAAAATTGTAACTTTTAAAAATTTTATCCATCCAGAACACTTTCAGGAACAAAGCCCCTTCATTGCTTAAATGTCGAAATAAAGGACTGACATCGGAATTTATGAACAGATTTATTAGAAAATAAGAAAGAGCCAAATTTCACAAATTTACTGAGGAAAAATTTTTGTATAAAATTTCTGGGATTATTGGACTTTTGCGTATTCAAATTAAGGGATTCCATACACTTCAAACCACCCTTAAAAGGTTAAATATTTAGAAAATACCCTGTTTCTTTTACTAATGAACTCAGAATTTTACGAATAAAAAATTGGGCAATAAAAAAAAATCGACGATTTTTGAAGAGATTTTCCCAAAATTACGCGACGATTAAGGAGTTAAACTAAATGAGTACAATGAAACATATTAGTAGATTCAAATTAAAAATGGTTTGCCTACTTTCACTATTAAAATTATCGACTTATTTTTTACATTAAAGTTTAATTATTATTTCAGCAACAGCTTAACATCAAGGTATTAGAGAGGGAAAAGAAAAAAAGAAAATTGTGTTTACATAATTTATTTGTTAACCTTTTTGGGACCGGTAGCTTTTACACAAATTTTATTCGGTTAGCACCACTTTTTAAAAGAAGTTACCATCACTTAAATAATCATGAAAATGCTCTAATTAAAGAAAGCAAATATTATTTTTCTTTTTTACTGGTAGCAGAAACAAATTTTGTATGCTCTATATGAAGGTGTTTATATGCACCAAGGGTTCCTAATGGGTTAAGAGACCTTTTTTTCTATCTACAGACAATCTACAGAAAAAGTGTCGAAAAAGTACAGTCTTTATGTAACTACATTTGACACATGATGCAATGAAGCCAATTACACATCCTCTTTTTTGGAGTAGTTTTTTTAAGCATTCCTTGCAAAGAACGTCTGCGTTATCCGTAATCCAATTTTTTTATTATTATCATCATGACTTGCATCTTTCTTGCCCTTGTTACTTTTTATTTTTCCCTTTTTCTCCTTTGGTTTTAGTAAACTTGATAGCATAACTAACATGGTTAGTCTGTCCAAAAATAAAAGGAAAAGTTAATAACACTTAATCATCCCGTACAAAAGAAACTGCGGCATGTATACCTGAATTACAATGCGGCATGTATCCCAGTTTGAATGGAGCAGACGTCGGCCATCACAGTTACCTTCCATCGCTAAGAGGAATGGTGTACCATACGCACAGTACTTCATACAAACGCTAAACTTAGTTTTGACTTCGAAATCATGCATGCATATAGTAATTAGTGTATGAAAATTATTTTCAAATAACGTGTTTAAAATTTGGACAGTGAAATCATGCACTTACGTCAAAATAAGGATTGTATTTCTACAAGTAAACATCGAAATAAGATTCACGCTATATACTGGTTAAAATAATCTCATTGCCCACCTATACTGTGCGTTGACGACCATCTATCGATAATTACAAGAAATACAAGGGGTGCGGCATCTATCCCGGATGCGGCGACTCTCCCTGAGTTACCCTACCACTTTCCGAGTTATTCTAATTTTTTTGAACCTGTGACAAGTATTCTATTTTTTTTTTTTTTTTTTTTTTTTTTGAAAGACAAATCATGAAAAAAACTTTCTATTGCAATACAATTGTTTTATTTTATGTTCATCTATAAAATATGTAGAACGAGATAATATACATCAAAGTTGCCAAGCATTCATTTATACCAAAATAAATCTAAATCTCGAATGGCTTTTTGCTTTATTTTTCATTATTATAATATTTTGATTTGGTTGGTTGTATGAGGTTTTATGGCGTAAAATACTTTAAGGGACATGCCGCGCAATTTTTCATTGAAGTAGAATTTGTGATAAAAGTAAACTTTGTGATCTTCAGCAAGAAAAATGTTATGGATATTAAAGTGTGAAAACACGTATTATAAGATTTTTTAGAAAGTTTTCTGAAGAAAAATATTTTTTTCAGAACGGTAAACACTTTCAAAATGTGTTTAATTGCTTATGAAATTCTTTCAAAATGCTCTTTATCGAACATGCAAATAACGTAATAATGGATTTTCAAGAATTCGCTATTAAGGTTTCTTATCTATAAGGTTTCTTATATATAAAATTTATCTAGAAATATAAATTAAGACTTATCCTTGTTTTTTATTATATTTATTTATTTATTTATTGTAAAAAAATATAAGAAAATGATTCATAGAAGCATTGTTTAAATTCCTGCTGGGATTCCTACGTCCACTTCCGATATTTGAGTAATTACTTAATGTTTATTAAATTGCTAACAACTCCTCTTCTGTTAATCGTAGAGATAGAATGAAAACAGATTTGCGGTCTTAAAAGATTGCTATTTCAAATAGAATAATAGAACATTTCTTGAAAATGATAGCCAAAACGGCTATTTTAATTTAAGGAAGCACATTAAGTTTTAAATTAAGTACTCTATGCATTATAAAACTTTATACTATTCTTGGAAGGAATTCTTGACAAAACTCCACTAGTTTTCACCAGAAGCACTTTAACGTGCATATATTTACGCGTAGAGTTATTAAATTTATGTACGCGTGCAGACGATTACCCGAACAAATTGTCTGAATAAATTAATTATTATATCTTTTAGATAACAGCAAAAATGCACCTATTGTTTTAAAACTTGTCGAAGGTTATTTTCTTTTTTCCGTTATAAAGATCTTGTTAGTATTCCAAATCTGCAGGACTTTACTGCAGTTTTTATATATGCGCCTGAAATTCTCTGCTGCTCTTTTATATAAATGCGTATAGATAATCATAGTACAAAGAAAATATAATCTAAATTATTTTATTGGGGCAACTAAATTGAATTCACACTCATTATTTATCATTTAATATAAATTTATATGAAAACCCCAAAATAATACCCCCCATAATAATATTTATTTATTTATTCCCTACAATTGTACCATTACTGCTTGCACTTTTACTTAAGTATTTTACTAAATTCTTTCATTTCTAAGGACATTTAAGGAACATTTATTTTTACTGGTGAAATTTGTTTATTCGATGTATATACAAAGTTTTTGGAAAGTACTAAATAATTTATTAAAGACGTCTGATATTCTTTTTTTACTTCGAATTCCTGCATTTTTCAGGTTTTTATTTTTTGTCTTTTGTGTTACATTTAAATTTACAAATAAATTAATTATATAAAATAAAGCTTTTATCTCTCAGAAGCTTAAATTATACATATAATATTGTCTAGGTATTTATGAAAAATATTAAATTATTTCAGAATTTACTTCAGAAAATTACAATGCACTTTATTTAATTATTCAAACGTAAAATTCTTAGCAGAAAGAATGCCGTGTAAATGTTTATTTAAACTTACAGACATAAGTTTTCTGAGTAATTTTATTTCTAAACTCTATGTTAAAGCAGTTTCATTTTAAGACAATTTAATTACGTTATCTTTAAAAACTTATGCATTTTTTGTATGAAACTTTCTTAATACTGGAATCTTTTATTAGTACTTTGTATCTAATCCTACATGTATACAGTTAATTTAAAATGATAAAATTTCAAAAATTATTTTTATAAAAGTAATTTTAAAAAAGTTCTAGTTTAAAAGATCTTTCTTACTCCGCTTGCTACACGATTTGTTTTCTACTAAAAAAACTTTACTCGGCGTATGAAATAGAAATCTAGAAAATTACAGAATGAAAAATTGATGAGAGTTTGTTAAGCTAATTTTGGTATTAACCTGGAATGTCTGATTTAATTTTTAATTTAATTTGTCTACTTGCTTTATGTATGATTTATATTACCAAACAAAAACATATATTTCTCGTTAATTTTATGTAAATGAGATTTTTTTCTTCTGGAAAAAAATATTAAACGGATTACATTTGTAATATTTTTCATTCAATATACATTTTTTAATGTCATACTCACCATTCAAACAATTATCTGATTAAAATTTTCCATTTTTAAGAACTAAATTTTTATAACGCAAAAATATGTTATACAAATGCGTCATATTTCTACTACTCATGTAAGAATTTTTAGATAATCACAGGGTACTTCGTTATAAATAATATACTTTGGACGAAAATGCACTAATTAATGAAGTAGATTTATTACGAAGCAGTTTTTAAAGAATAGTTCAAGTTGAAAGTGCATTAAATGGTTTCATATTCACTTGTTCTGGGAATTAAACTGTCCCCAGAAAAAACTGCAGCTGAAAACGAAAAATGATAAATATACATTGTTAGACACCGACCTCAGCTATTCTATTAAAAAAGAATCATTTAAAAATATTGAAATGCAAACGAAAACTTTAGTTACAAACGCTGCTTTTCCATTTTATTAGTTTGCACGTGCACGTGGATTTGCATGAATAGAGTATATTGAACCTTATATACAGGGTGTCCTATCAATATCACAAAAATTTTGCACAGCCAGATTCATCGCTTAGAGATCATAAAAAATGTCCAAAGAACTGTATTTATACGACTTACAGTTTTCGAGAAAAATGCGAATGAAAAGTATGACGTTCTATCCGGTGGATAGGTAGAAAAAATCTTGAAAACACGGACATTGTTATTGAGAGATGGTAAACCAATTAATAAGCAAAAAAATATATATACTATATACAAAGTATGGTACATTTTGGTCGATTAATATAGTAAATATAGCTTTGGGTCACAGGAGGATATTTCCAATAAAGTTTTTTTTTCTTGCACCGGATAGGACGTCATACTTTCGCATATTCTTTCGCTATTCTTTCGTATCTTTCGAAAACTCTAAGTCGTAGAGGTATAATTGTTTGGGTACTTTTCATATACTCCAAGCAGGGAAACTGCTTCTGCAGATTTTTCGGTCTTGATGATACACCCAGTATAGCTATTAGACCTGGAAGCGGCAGCAAATGACAATCACCTCATCGAGTTCACGGCTGAAATTCCAGAATTAGTTAAAACTCGATTCACATATTAATACGCAATCGGTCTGTAAAGCCATATCTTAGTGGAAAACACCTGAAAACCCGATTTTACCGGGTGACACGTAGGTATACCAGCGATTTGAGTTTTAACTATTCTGGAATTTCAGCCGTGAACTCCATGAGGTGATTGTCTGTGCTGTCGCTTCGCGTTCTACATTTGTTGGGGAAGTTGCGATTTAGAAATTTATTAAGAAACTTATCTATGAAGTAATTTATTTTGCAAATCCAGTCTAAATGCAAAGATAATATACGCACATATTAAACTGTTACCAGGAAAGAAAATCTTTAATCAGAAATTTTAAGAACTTATCGTATATAGCATTAGAAATTATTCTACCACAAGGGATTACTTTATACAGTTTCCAGTAAAGTATTTGATTTTGATAATTTAAGTAAATATGATTTTAATGTGATTTATCTGGCTTTAAACATCTTAATTGTGTCACTAATTATTCTAATTAATTTATTTATTTACTTCACAAAGCTATCAGAAAATGCAGCCAATAATTTTTCAGAATTGTTTTCAACGTTATGTAAACGAAAGTAATTTTATATTTATTTCAGTTCTATTCTCGACGCTGCTCTAAAATGTTCAAAGTAGTTACTTTCATTAAGATATTAATATTGTGTCAATTTTTATTATTGTGTAAAAGCGGTTTTTTAAATAACATGTTTTTTATTTGGTTACTTTTGAAGCCTTTGATATTCATATAAAAGTTTACCCTTGGAGAGCTTTTTCCGACGATGTCCGAATATAACTACTGATAAAATTAATACATAAAACTAAGATTCTAATAAAATTTTCTTTGATTACGTTATTTATTTTATTATTATAAAAATTATGACTTTTTTCATGATATTTTCTGACAAATCATTATATATATATATTTTTTTCCAAATATTATTTTCAAAAAGTTTCTTAACGGACTTGTTAATATAATCCCCCGTAAAAAAAAAAAAAAAAAAAAAAAAAAAAAAAAAAAAAAAATTCTATCAAATAAAAAATTGTTACAACGTTTATTACTCGTCTTCGTATTTCTGTTAAGTTATAACACTTTAACCTTAATTAGAAGTAATTTTTTTTCTAAATTAGAAAAATAAGTAAGATAAATTATGTCAAATATTTAAACTTTGTAATTAACACATTGTATTTGAATAAAGCATATCACAAAGGGCAATAATTTAAAAAGGAAAATTTAGCCCTAAATAATTAATAATTTACAAAATTTATAGTAAAACTAATCATAGAAATGTTAAATGCAGATGAAAAGTAACAATAAAGGATACTTGAATTGAACTTGAATGTTTGTGTAAAGACTCTTTATTTCAAATCGAAATCTATTTAATTAAGTAATTAAGGAATATCTTGCTAAAAATTTAACTTTGCAAGATTGTGATTTTGAAGGTAATAAGATAGTTTTTCCTTAAAGAAGTAACATAACAAATTTCCTGCAAATTTACTTTTGTGCTTTTACATAATCCAAAAAGATACGGAAAAGAAAGATACTTTTCCCAACACAGTAGTTGCACCGTTTGAATTTTTTTTTCTAAAAATCAGAAAATATATTAATATTATAACATTTCAAAATTATTTATAAGACAATCATGTAAAATAATAATTAAACATTCTCATGTAATTACAAACTAATTGAAATAATTCCGGTTTTAATAATAATAAAGTGTGACAATCAAATTAATAATTTTCATTTTTTATGAATTGTTTTATTTCTGAAACTGTTTATTTTCACATTTTCAAAGCTTAGACCTTATTATTTCTATTTATAATTGAAAGTATTCTGATACTTATAGGCTCTATTAAATAATTAAATATCTGAATTCGTCTGTCAAATTTTTATTCTTTTCCAATTATAGACATTTCTCATTTCATATGTACTGTGAAAATTATTAAAATTTCTCTATGAAAGGGCTTAAATATAATGCGAAATTCTCCATGGCATTTCTATTTTTAGATATATATCAA
Source organism: Maratus speciosus (assembly GCA_963932465.1). Taxonomy (NCBI): domain Eukaryota; kingdom Metazoa; phylum Arthropoda; class Arachnida; order Araneae; family Salticidae; genus Maratus; species Maratus speciosus. Next base: position 67,482,588 of record OZ010789.1, read on the forward strand.
CTCACTCACCTCTTTGTTATATGAAATAATAAAATCCTAATTAGAACTTTTATATGCAGTAAGTAATATGAAATGAAAATTTTCATTTGATCAGTCGAATCTTGCAGCTTCGTTCAACGTAAAAACGAATAAATGAACAAGTAAAAAATAAATTTAAAAAATCAAAAAACCCGACTGCGTAAAAAGCGAACTAATTAATTATTTCTCATCAATGTGAAAATACTTTTTATATTACTTACCTATTTTTTTTACTTATATTAATGATTTTTAAATACTTATATTAATGATGTTTAAATGTTAGTTCCAGTCTATAAACACTGTTTCGATGAGGCCTATAGATGTCTATGATGGTTAGAGTTGCAGTAAAACTAGAGATCCTACCTACACAACTTCTAGGTTGTGTAATATTTAAACGGAGCTTCTGACTGTAAAGTAGTCAATGAAACATAATCTTCATTTTGAAAGACCTATCCATTGATATGCCTCTCAATAGGGTATATTAAAAAAAAATTTCGTCTCTACCGCCATTTTGTATTTTACGGTCGCCATTTGGAATTTCTAAACACAAAATCTAGCCTATAACCCTCGTACGGTTAAGACAAATCGACAGAGACATCATTCATTAAAATCCTCCGGCCGTTGGGATGTTTCGAGGGGATAAAGAAATCCACAAACCCAGATACGCGTGAAACACAAAACCCTTCTTGACAGCCGGGTAAAAAGAATGTTGATTGTCAACATAAGTAAATTTTGAAAAACATCAAATTTGCTATCCGAGGTATCAAACATTTAAAATACAAATGTATTTATTTTTCACAGATTGTCCAGGGTTTTACCAGTTTTACCAGATTCCTAAATATCCGTTGAATATTGCTGCATGCATCTATTGAATAATCTAGTACTTTCCACATCTCCAGATTAATGATCATGTTTTAAAATATCCACCAGTTGCATTTGGGAAAATTATATAACATCGTATCATTTATAAAATGGTACGTTATTAAGTGAATTGCAGTCTTATTTCATTAAGTAAATATTTACGGGTTATTAAAAATTTTCTTTTTAAATAAAAATACGTTTATAACTTGAGATTCAAAACTTGCCTTATCCAAAACTTAAAAAATCGCGTTTTCTATGTTCTATTTGTAAACCTGCACCGAAAAAATAAAACAATCTGCAAAAAATCGTGTTTTATCTAGTATTTCTGCAAATGTAAAATCTTGGATTACGATGAAAACTAATAGACGCAATAAGAGGTTTTCGCGATTTCCCAAAATGTTTATTTCTGGATCAGTCGAGTTTTGAAACTCACGTCCTTAGTTATATTTATGAGAAAATCATTGTCATATATATTTTAGGTAGCTTTCGTATGAAATACTACCTATTGGCGCCATTCCTATGTTGGAATTTCTGCATTTTTTTTGCAGATCTACGCCGATTATGACCCCTAGAACACCAAATCATCCTCTGTAAAAAACTTTGTCTATCTATCTATCTATCTATATATATATATATATATAACTTTCTTCTGGACACGATAACTTCCACAATTCTGCATAAATCTCTTCAAAACTGATACATAAAATCAAGGGGCATAAAATATCGGTCAAGTTCGTGAATGGGCAAAATCAGACCAAGGGCATGGAAATAGAGAGGGGTTTTGTGAAAACCGAAACCCACCCATAATTTCTTAATTTTTGTACATATAAAATCAGTTTAAAGTTCTTATTACTTCTAAAAATAGGGCCAAAAATTTATGTATCACAGATTTTTGATAAAGTTAAAAATGGGCTAAAGGGGCGCAAAAATAGGGGTTTTGGGAGAAAAAAAATTCCTAACTTCGTCAGTTCTCAAGATATCAAATCCAATTAATCTTATTATATATCTCCTTATTATTATATACAACTTCTATATTCACCAATTCCTACCGCAAAATAAATTAAAAACGAAAACAAAAAAAAAGGGGGGGTGGGGGGTGAAGAAGAAAAATTTCCATAACTCCGTCAATTCACAAGATATAAAATCCCCATGAATTTATCATATATCTTCTTAACATTGTCTTCAACATTTATACAGACAAGTTTTTGATAGGACCAATTCTTGCAGCAAAAACAAATTAAAAATACATAGCGGTTGAAGAAAAAAATCATCTTATTAAGAATGCATTTAAACTGCTTATTTTCTTACTCATTTAAAAATTAATTTTTGCTCCCAAACGCGTCCAATTGATAGATTCTCTTCTTCAGAAACTATATAATGTACCGTAATGATAAATTTTTTGATAGAGGCAGAATATATTTCAAAAAATGATGTCAAATTGGGCATTTTGAACAGAATTTCCCGAAGCGATTGTGTTAGAAACATAAAATTTTGCCCTACTGAGAAAATAAGTGTTTATTAATGAAGTTTCAATTAATTGAAAGAAAAATAAAAAAAACATGTCGCTTATAATTTTTTTTCAAAAATCACGTCAGCAAGTTTCGTATTTTTTCTATTAAAAATGAATCTGAAAATGTGCCAGAAAATTTCGAGTTGTCGAGCATGGAAAAGTATTTTTTTTTTTTTTAATACCGCCTTAACATGATTCTGATAAAATCAGCTATTATATAAAAATGAAATAAAAACTCGTCAAAAGCGGTCAGATAAAACTGTTAAAGTGGATTTATCATGATTTAGTTTTTGTTGGTGCAATTAATATACTTAACTTCGAAATCTACCTTCGCCTATTGGCCGGGCCGGCAGAGATTTTTTTAATTACAGCAGAAATGTTATTTTTTTAAAAAAAGAACATAATTTACTGGATGTACAACCTATTACTTATAACATAACCCATTTGTATCATTACCACATATGAGACTGCATTTCCGGAATTTATGTTTTATTGAGAAATTCGGAATAGTAATTTTTGTTTTATTTTATGATAAGCTTTTAGTGATTTCATAAAGTAAAAAAAAAAAAAAATCATCTTAATGAATTTCTAGTATGGAGTAGAAATTTCTGAATGAATAAGAAATTTTCCAATTGCCCGTATATATGCGATAACATTATATGCTTTTATCTAAAAATATGATTCTGAATTTTAAATAGGCTCATCAGAATAGTCTATTGTTTCTTATTTCTTTTATATTAGTTATATATTCAGAAATTACACTAAATTTTATGGTTGTACATTTTAGTAATTAAAACTAACACATGGTAGTAAGTTTTAATGAATTAGTAAATCCTGTTACCACATGAGAATGCATGTTACCCAATTACAAAAGAAACTTAGTTTTTTGTTATTGCGAGATTCAATTTGTATTGTTAATCTACGCAAAAAATAAATCATCATCTAAACGAATTGAAAATTTAATCTGCTCTACTAAAATAAGACGAAGAGATGATTAATAAAAAATAATATATTTGAGACATATATGTACAATATTAACCCTTTAGTGCGCAGCTTTTCACATATGCAAAAAACAGTGTTTTGAATTTTATAGATTTTTTATATTTCTACACACCTAATTCAAACCAGAAAATTAAAATAGAAATATTTGCTTTAATTAATAACAGACGTTCCGTTTTTAAATAAAGCGAAATTAACTATTGAAACTTTCTGGTGTAAATTCAGATTCTCTAAACTACGTAATTGCTAGAACGTATCCTATAATAGGAATTAAAGGGTTAAAGGTTTTAAGTTTTATAAAATAAATAATTATATAAAATAAAGTATTTGAAGACATACTTATTAAAATATTTACTAATTTGAATTATTTTAGCGTAAAATAGCTACCCGACTGTAGTTTTTTATCGTATTGCAGATGTGCAACCGAAGAAAAAATTGACGTATTACATGAAAAATGTATCTGATATTTTTCATTATTTTTCCCGAGTAATAAATCTTTCAGAGAATCATATATATTTTTTTCCGAAACAAAATAAAAATCGCGTATCTAAGGATTAATATAGATATACATTTAAGAATAATTTTATAAACATAAAGAAACAGAACTCTTAATAATATTTTTCTCAAAAAGCTTTTTGTATGACTAATATATTATTGGGAATAATTAATATCGTTTTTAGTACTTTTTAAATGCCAGTAATAAAAATTGTACAAAATTTTCCCCTATGTAAAATATTAGATTCTTAATTATTAGGTTTATGCAGCTTACTCAAATATAAAATTTAATTCATCTATTATTATTAATGAATATATCATCATCATGTAAAAATATAAGTAGATAATACTGGTTACTTAATAATTTAAAAAAACATATATCAGATTTCAAAATCCTTTCTCCATATAATTAATTAATGAAAGAGTAAATTTTATTAGTTTAAGAAAACTTCTAAAATGTTAATGTCAAAAGATTTGTTTAAATTTAAAGAGGTAATTTTTCAGCGTTATTATATTTCCAAGTTTCAGCTAAATCATTTAATTTTTCCAGACCATTTAATCATATTATCCTAACAAAAAATTTAATTATTTTCGTACGACATACTTAAAATTAGAAGTTATTTTTTTTCGTATACTTTTGCTTAAATCCACTTGCGCGTAGTGAATTTAAAAGCGAAAAAAATGTGATTATTGTCATAAAATTAATTTATTTTGTTTTTAGATGCATTTGAAAAAGTCTTGTTTACCTCCCTTTATGGCCATTTACGTTATTAAGAGTTTAACTTTGGATAAAATCTTAAATTAGATAAAGTTTATTAATGAAAATTTGATGTCAGTCTCTTAGTTATTTTTGGTAATTTTCGCGTAATAAGTCAGATTTAGTTTTTCAGTTATAATATAATATATATACGTTTTTAACATTTCATTTTAAGCATATATTAAAACAAATGTACAATAATCTGCAACATTTTGTGTTTTAAGTTAATGGTGTTGCTACACAATTTTCACTTCATGTGTGCAGCATAAATGTAATACTTGAAAACATTTTTTTGCTAATACTACATTTATTTTAAAGTTAACTTTTTTTAAGTAACCGATTCACTATTTAAACGAATTACCAAATATATTTAGCCTTGAAAAAAAAATGTTGTTTTTTCTGCTAAAAGAGTTATCAAAATTAAAGTTTAATTAGATAATTTTACAGCATTATTACTTGTATATAAAAGTATTTCCAAGTTTCAGCTACGTCCTTTAATTTTTTCAGACCATTTAATCACATTATCCTAACAAAATTGTTAATTATTTTCGTACGACATACTAAAAATTTGATTTTTTTTCACAACTTTTTGCTTAAAATGAAATCTTAAAATGAAAATGCTCGTAATGAAATTAAAAGAAGAAAAAAATTAAGAAGCTCATAACATAAAATTAGTTTTTTAAATAGATGCATTATTTAAAAGACTTCTTTACTTCGCTTTATGACCATTTAGGTTGTTAAGAGCTTACCTACTTTGGATAAAACTTAAATTAGATAAAGTTTAATACTGGATATTTGATGTCAGTGTCTTTGTCCTTTTTGATAATGTCCGCGTAAGTAAAATTTAGTTTTTCACTGATAATGATATATATATATATATTATATTTCATTTTAAGCATATATTAAAATCAATCAATTTCATCAACGATATTTTCGATTGTAAGTGTATGATAATGATAGTGCTACACAAACATAACTTTATGTGCAGAATATATATATATATATATATATATATATATAATATAAGGATGATATAAGGATGAGGCCGTAGTTAATGAAAAAAAATGAGTTTAATGGTTCTGGATTATAGTTTTACACATTAAATCGACATTATATTTACAAGTACGGAAGGGTAGGGGTTTTTTCTGTGGCATACGCGCTCGCAGTATCGTCGGAGTATTCATATCGGCCTCTGCTCTCGTCTAGAGCGAGAAAGATACGTCTAACATCAACCGCGTCGGAATTAAATCTGCTTTTGGTTGTTACTTTTTCCCAAGCGAAGAGAATGCAAAGCTGCATATCAGCAAATTCAATAACATCTGCTGTTCTGCGGTTACAAGTTCTCATGGAAAATGCTGATCATATCCTGTTGCTAGGAGTAGAGTTTTATGGGAATCTAAAACCACAACTCACACTCGACCATTTTGTCCGCTTGTCGACCTCAACAGCGCATAAATAAGCAACAAGATATGTCAAAAAACAAACAAAAAAAAAACTATCTAAAAATAATTAAAATCCAAAGGAAAAAAACTGTCATTAAATAATTAAGAAAATGGAGCTAAATAATAATAATAAAAAAAAAAAATTCTAAATTTTATGTAAATTAATGCTGACCTGCCTTGGGATATCTCCAAAAAAAAGAAAAAGAATAAAAAAAATTTCAGGATAACATCAATTTGCGTCATGAGGGCGTCTTTCTCATGAGCCATCATCAGGGATGAAAAATATAATCTGAAAGGCCGTCTGCTCATTATATTATCATCAAGAAAACATACTAAAATCTGCCTCATATTAGGTAGAATTTCGTAAAAAAAATCTTTATCCCAACGCCATTCGGGAATAAAAAATAAAAAAAAGAGGTTTGCCACGTCTAAGCAAAAAACAAAAAAAAAAAAAAAGGATTTCCCAACAAAAGGTTTTTTTTCGACAGCCAGCTCTTATTTCTGTAAAACAAAATATCCGAGGGGTGGGGGTGGGGGGGGGGGGGGTAAAACACATACATATATACAGCAATTCAATAAAAAGTTTACACATAAAACACAGTTTTAGAAATATAAATACAGTTTTAAAAGTATAAATACAACAATATTCTTTTTCTTCTGGTCAAAAGTGAGTGTTAAAAAAAAAAGTCCTGTGTAGACAGTCATTTTAAATAAAGTTGTTGTTTACGGAACATAAAAAAGCACGTGTTGCGCAACAGGGAAATTAAAAAAATAAGACACCATTTGCAGTCCGAGAGAAAGATAACTTGCCATGCAAAAAAAAAATCACCACATGGGTTCAATAAAAAAGTTTTGAGCAGATATATATCGCTCAGAGGTTAAAAAAAATGTTGAACAGAACTTCGAAAAAAAGAAGGCACATAAATTCTGTTAATATAAGCCGAAAAAATAAAGAATCTGTTGCATATATCACAAACAAATAATAATAATAATAATAATAAGCACTGTTGATAATAAATTGCTTGCACACGCGATAATTTCTTTTAAAAAACACTCGAAGTTTATCGTACTGTAGAATGGCATAACACACAAAAACACGAATAAAAAAAAAAAACATTCTGTGTTGAAGATTTTCATCCATGATCGCACTCGTAGCTGTGACATAGCTAGTCACACTTGTAAACACGTCATTTTAATGTTTCGTCCGGAAAAAAAAATCGTGGATGCTTCCTGTAATCGTAAAAAAAACGAAGATATTGAAATAAAGTTACTAAGAAAGTCACAGATAGTAGCAGTCTAATAGTACGTACGATATAAATGTTCGCTTAAATAAGCAGATATAGGTGTAAAACACAGAATATATAAAAACACAGTTAAAAAAATAGTAGTAATAAGAAAAACACATTTATGATAAATTCGGAGGTTGCACTAGTGACCCATATACGTTAAGCATATTTCTTTTTGGAAATTTAAGTCTACGTTTTCTCTTTCTCGTTGTTGACTTCACGGAATGTCGGCGTATAAAAAATAAAAAAGGAATGATAAGGACACGCAGAATTTCGGTCCAATTAGTAACGTCACTCGAATCTTGAGATGGTTGAGATCATTTACCTACTCTGTATCATTGTGTATTTTAATTCTATTTCATTTTATTATTCTGCTAAGTATTCGCATTGTTTATTGTTATTGGTACCTCTATCGTGTATTATTATTATTATTTGCATCGTGTTTGTCTTATTTGACATTCTTATTGTTGGCATCACTACAGTATTCATTAGCGCCAAATTTAATCTGCATAGAGTTAAAGTCTTCTCTTGCGCCGTGTTTCACTTGTAAATAATGGTCTATTGCATCAATTTTAATTTGTAAAATATCAACTTAATATTATTTTTTTTTTATTTTCTTTTTATTAGCATTTGCATATAATTTTTGGTTCAATTCTTACTTGCATATGGGTTTTGGTATCAAAATAAGAATTAAAACTCTCTTCAAAAAGAGCTCTATAATTGAAAACGAAGTATTGCTTTGAACATTGTTATTTGTTTTCTAGCATAGTGTTTCTCTGTAATTAGTCTCCTGTGTCAGTTCTAATATATTGTTTTATTTTTTCTATGTGTAACAGTGTAATCCAACATTGTATCCTGTATCGTATCCTATATGTAAAAATGGGAAAAACTTCTTTTAACTCCCATTGTTTTTGTTGCATCTGCAAGTGCTATTAAGTGGATTTTCCACATTTGATTCACATCCGGACTTCTATTGTTTAGTGTATTTTTATTGTTTTTTACTTGTTCACCAATGTATAATACTGCATTATGAGGGGTTTTTTTTTCTTCCCTTCAAAATCTGTAATGCACATACGTTTGTATAATGATAAGCCCAGCCCGCCTGCGATATAAATGGGCTGCCACTTGTAACATTTCTGTATAATTTTGTAAGTTTTAATATATAGGGGTCTTTTTCAACGAAGTTATTTCCGGGCCCTGCCTCCGGCAGCGGCCAGTTATCATGGTAGTTATTCTGCTGGGCGGGGCTTGTTGAGCTAAAACCATATTGGTAGGCCTCCCCGCCTGGCCTGAAACTGAAACTGAAACTGAAACTGAAACTGTATGGAACGCCGAATGCTGATAAATGAGTCCGTTGGCAGACGTAAACAGTAATAAACAGATAGTCAATAAGACGAGCACAGTCATGAACAGCTTGTAGGATAAGAAATTTAAATCGAAGGAAAAGCAGTCTGGCGATAATGTTGTGAGATGTTTCAGATATGCTGAGTCATTCACTGGGTCAATTTTGATGTCAGTAGGAATATTTTCATTCGAAAAATCTTTATTTACTTTCGGTGTTTTCAGATCTTGTAGGAAAGAGTTTGAAACAAATGTTTCTGTCGTGCATCTAGCATCAGAAAATGGATGTACATCGGATTTATCTTGAGATTTCGTTGCAGATGCATTATCAGAGACAGTAATGCAGCTTATAAAAACGATCGGGGGTGGAGATTTAGTTAAAGTAGCGCCGTTTTTATCGCATCTGTGAGTACCCCGAAATATGACATCTGTCCCTATGATAAGTGGCATGGGCATCTGAGAAGACATAACTACGTAAACAGTAGTAGAAAAAGTATTACCGTCTATTTGTATATTGGTAAAAAACGATCCTATAGGCTGAAGAGTACCGTTGCCGATACCCGACAACTGTACAGGAGCTCCGGTGAGGGGGGGAGACCCAATTTGTTCATAAATGTCTTCTCTCAGTATCGTCAGTGGGATTCCAGTGTCGAGGATTGAATTGATTTGTAAATTAAATTTTTTTACAGTTTTCTGCATGCGCGGATGAGAATGACACATTTCTACTACGTGGATTTGTTCGTCTCTGCGCGGCGACGTCTTGCGTGAAGGGGAGGTGCCTTGAGTCGAACGCTTACGCTCCGGAGTTTGCTCTGTACGCTGGTTGGAAACATGACCAAAACGTGCACATTTCATGCACTTTTTCCCTTTATTCAAATGCACACACTGGGTAGATCGGTGCCCTGGGGCTAAATAATTCCAGCAGGTTAATTTTGCAGTTTTCTCCGTTTGGTTAATCTTAGGAGTGTTGGGTGTAGTCGGTGACTTTGATTGATAAAATTTAGAGCTCTGTTCACAAATTCGTTCGAAAATTTGGAGCTTGTTTTTAAATTCGGCAAGCGTGGCGTACCTGAATAATATAGCTTTATTATGAGGTGTATCGTTAATCCCATTAATTATATAGTGAATTAAAGATATATCATCGATGTTTCCTCTTTGTGCTATTTCTTTCATTTTCAAAAAATATTCCAATAGTTTTTCGTTTGGGCGGCAGCCTCTAGCGGCTAGTAATTGATGTATCTGGGCGGACGAAGCTGATTGTCCAAATTCGTGAAACAATGCTTCTTTGAGCGATGTATATGAAGAAATGCTATTTTCACTACGTACATACAATAATGCTAAACTTTTTAATGCCCGCTCAGCAAACACAAATTTCTGTATGTCGGACAGTTGAAATGACTGGGCCAGAGATTCAAATCTCTGAAACCATGTTTGAACGTTTTCCGTTTTATCACCACTAAACGGTGTAATTAAATGATCAATGTCATGGAAAGAAATTGTCTGTTTGGGCGCGAGTGTGTACAGTGTACACGCGCCTGGTCTGGTTATACTTCCAAAGGGGAAGAGAAACCAGTGTTTCCACTACTATTGTGGCTATAATCAAATTCTGTATCCGATTCGGAAACTGCCGTAAATGTGTCTTTAAACCCGAAATATCAACTAGTGCGCTTAACACTAGAAAGACGGGAGCGGTCATTTTGACCGAAAATGAATTTTAAACGCTTGTATTTTTCTTAAATATTCTTCGATTTCTACATGGTTTATTGAATTTTCCTAATTATTCATAAGGATTTTCTAGCGCAAAAATTTTATTTTTTTACACAATATTATGAGCCATATAAATATGTATACCTAGAAAGGCGGATTGCGGTCATTTTGACCGCTGAAGAAATAAAATCTAACATTACATTTACTTTCCAATTTCTGCTGTCTACGAACATTTATTCTTTCTTTTCGAGATAATTTTAATAACATTTCGTGGAAAGAAGCATACGTGAGGTAGGGAGGGATATTAAAAACATCTGCTTGTCACGTGATTCTTTTCGTAGGGCCTGTAATAGACTGCTGTCATTTGGAGAATAAGTGGGATTGAAAAACACCTGCTGGTCACGTGAAAGTCCTTTTATGTTCGAAAGCATCTGCATTTTTAGTAACAGATATTTATTTCTATTGAAGTTATTGACCTGATCGGATGTACATTTTTTTCACGCTATGTAGCAAATAACTGTTTTTAAAAGCAATCTGTCAGATAAAGAGTTTCTAAAAATATTGCGGGCTGTATCTGAAACCGATTCTGGTACATATGAAAATTCAAATTTATCTGATATAACCCTGGAAATGTAAGTGAATCCTCTTCCGCGGACGAATGCGTTTTTTTTTTTTTTTTTACTGAAACTGCACAAACAGATTTTTCGTCTGAATCTGAAAATGAAGGATTTTTTTTTATAATTGTCGATTCAAGTACCACACGTGGTAGAAAACGAAGACAAAACAGAAAACGTCAAAAGAAAAGTAAACTACTACGTAAAAGTGAAGAACAAAGAGTATGTTCCCAAAAGGTAGGAACTGAGCAAAATGTAGAAGTAGCAAAAGATGGAACAATATGGGCAGTTCCTTCTGGTAATATTTCTTCAGGAAAACGATAAAAGCACAATGTGTTGAGAGAAATTCCTGGACCAAGTTCATTTGCCACTAGAAATGTAATGTTAGGGAATTTCACAATTGCATGGAGACTATTCATAAATGAGAAGATTCTTCGTTTGATAAAAATGTGCACAGAAGCGGAAGCTCATCGATGTTTGCAGAATCCGCATTGGAATACATCGTTAGACGAATTAGATGCTTTTATTTCCCTATTGTATGCTCGTCGAGCTTTTATTTCTAAAGGTATTTCAATAAGCAACTTACGGTCCACGATATGGGGAATAAACTTTTTTCACCAAACAATGGCTCGGGACAGGTTCAAAGAAATAATGAGATATTTGCGGTTTGATCCAAAGGCAACAAGATCTGAAAGACTTCGATCTGATAAATTTGCACTAGTGTCAGAGATCTGGAACTCGTTTATTGAAAATTGTTTGTTTTGCTATAAACCGGGTGAAAATATAACAGTAGACGAACAACTCTTCCCAAGTAAGGCACTTTGCCCATTTACACAGTATATGCCGCAAAACCCCGATAAATTCGGGATTAAATTTTGGCTAGCAGCTGACGTTCGATCAAAATATTTGTTGAATGGCTTTCCATATTTAGGTAAAAATGAAAATAGACTTACAGATGAAACTGTTGGAGAACATGCTGTTTGTCGCTTTGCAGAGCCATTTTTCAACACAGGAAGGAACATAACAACGGATAATTTTTTCACAACGTTGAAATTAGCCCAAACTCTAAGAAATAAAGGACTTAGCATCGTTGGAACTGTGAAACGTGGAATGAAAGAAGTGCCCGAATCATTCAAGCTCACAAAGGGAGAACTGTATTCAAGCCAAATTCTCAAGCACGATAATATATCACTGACCTCGTATCAAGGAAAGAAAAACAAAAATGTTTTGTTGTTAAGCACTTTACATCCTACACTTGAAGTCAATGGCAATGAAAAAAAGACGCCTGAGGTTGTTCAGTTTTACAACTCAACGAAATACGGTGTGGATGTACTTGACCAGATGGCAAGAAAATATTCCACAAAATTAACTTCTCGACGATGGCCTGTTCAAGTTTTTTTTTAATATTCTGGACTTAGCTGCTGTAAATACTTGTGTGATTTATAAAGGGACTACCGGTGTAAATATAAAGCGTCGTGATTTTATTTTGAATTTAGCTGACGAACTGTGTACAAAATATGTCGCCTCTAAGACATCTCCGCTGTCATACTTAACTCCAAATGCAGGTGCACCTACAATCTCGGGTACGAAACGCAAACAATGCCAAATCAATCGATGCCGGAATAAAACTATAAACATTTGTAGTGATTGCAAAATGTTAGTTTGTGTCTCCTGCAATTACAAAGTTATAAAGCTGAGTGTTTGTAGAGAATGTAAAAAGGAATAATGTAAGTTATTTTTGTAATATTTATATTTTTAAATATATACACTTAAAAAAGCAGTTATGTTATATAAATTTAAGATACTTTGAGCAAATCAAAAAAAATATTTTAAAGTGTGTATTTTTTTTGTATATTAGTAATTTTTGTTGATACTTGATTATATATATCGTATTTCCTTTAACTAAAATTAATATTATATATAAAACGGTAAATAAAAAAAATAATATTCTATTATATTAATAAATATACTTTAAAAAACTTGTTTGAACAAAAAATATTAAAAAATGCTTTATTTTTGGTCATTCAAATAGAGCGGTCAAAGTGACCGCTCTCCGTCTTTCTAGGTATACAAAAACCGCCGCCTTTCTAGTGTTAAAATATGCTGTCCGATATCTTCTTTTGATCCATGGATATCAATGGATAAGATACTAGCGATAGTAATCAATTGTATCTGATCGTAATCATCCAAAATTTCTTTGAGTTTATTCTGATACTCATCGCTTTTTTCGGTAAAAGAAAATCCTTCAAATTTCCTTAAATTCGCTCTATTTTGGCGATTTTTATCGCAACCAAATATAAATTCGTGCAGTAGCTTGATCTTATCAGTCTTAGCCGATTTCAACTGGCTTTTAATAAATTCTATTTGTTGTAATTCCATATGAAAAGCAAGAAAGGAAAAATAGAAAAAAAAACTTACTTCAAAGGAGTTATCGAATTTAAAGAAAAAATTCTTCGCCACGATATATATGTCGATCCACTTAATGATCCGTAGAAAAAAATATACTTGCAGCCGGAGATTCATTTCTTGCAAAACGACGACTATCTTGTAAAAATAAAAATAAAAGGAAGATTGAGCTTCTAAACAGATGGCTAGTAGATGAATCACATCAGCTGAAATGCAAAGGTTGATAACGGAACGAAAAAGTTCTCTGATTTTAAACGTAGATCGGTAAGTAAGCCTAGGGGATTTTATTTTTTTAATTCGTTTGGGATTCCAATCGGCCTAGGGTCCCCATGTAATATAAGGATGATATAATTATAAGGCCGTAGTTAATGAAAAAAGGAGTTTAATGGTTCGGGATTATAGTACTACATATTAAATCGACATTATATTTACAAGTACGGGAGGGTAGGGGGGTTTTCTGCGGCATACGCGCTCGCAGTATCGTCGGAGATTCCATATCGGTCTCTGCTAACATCAGCCGCGTCGGAATTAAATCTGCTTTTGGTTGTTACTTTTTCCCAAGCGAAGAGAATGCAAAGCTGCATATCAGCAAATTCAATAACATCTGCTGTTCTGCGGTTACAAGTTCTCATGGAAAATGCTGATCATATCCTGTTGCTAGGAGTAGAGTTTTATGGGAATCTAAAACCACAACTCACATATATATTTTGCTGATGCATTTGTTTTAAAGTTAACGTACTTTTTAAATAATCAATCATTATCAATACTAATAAATATTATCTATAGCCTAAAAAAATCTGCTAAATGTGTTATCAAAACTTTCATTCCAAATGTTTGAGGGAATAATATATTTTTGTTCATTAAATTCAAAATTGTTTACATACCGGATGATCCAACATACATGTTAGGGCGATTATTTCAGATACCGTTGATGATAGACATTTACAGCAGTAACAAAATTAAACACTTCGAACAAAGATATGACTTTTCGTTTAGCCATGATTCTATGCATATTGAAATTTAGGAGTTATTGACATGCACGGTCATTCTTTTCTCATGTATATATATATTCCTGACTGATTCATAATCAACGTACAGCCTGAAACAATGAACCAAGAGTCATGGAAATTCGGGTAAATGCATCTTATGACTTAAGCGTGCACAAAGAAAGGATTTTTTAAAATTCCCCCTAAGTAGGGTAAGGGGGGATCGAAAATTATAGAACATCTGGCTATATATCAGCAGCCGTTTTAGGTAGGAGCTTGAAATTACAGAAACTAAATGTATTAAAAAAAATAAACACGTGTTTCAGCTATTTTACAAATCCACATCTAAGGGGTTAAAATTTTGGAACGTTTGGCATATATAAGCAACCGTTTTAGGTAGGCGCATGAAATTCGAGGAAATAAATCTACTAAAAAAATAATTAAATACCTATTTGAGGAACTTTAGATATTCCCCTCTACAGGGGTTAATGGGGGGGCGGTGTAGAAATCTTTATAAAATTTGTCCATATCTCGAAAGCCGTCTTAGGTAGAAGAGTGAAATTGCAGAAAAAATCTACTAAAAGAATAATTAAATACGTATTTCAGCGACTTTAGAAATTCCACATAAGAGGGATAAATGATGGTTCGAGGATTTTAGAGCATTTGGCATATCGCAACAGCAGTTTTTGGTAGGGGCGTTAAATTCTTGAAAATAAATCTACTGAATAATTAAATACACATGTACTTCAGCGATTTTAGAAATTCCCTTCCTAAGGGGCTAAAAGGGATGGGGAGGGTCGAAAGTTTTAGAACATTTGGCCATATCTGAGCAGCCGTTTCACATAAGAGCGTGGAATTAAAGATAAAAAATCAACGAAGTAAATAATTAAACAAGTATTTCAGTTATATTGGAAATTTTCACCTAAGAGGGTTAATGGGTAGTCAAACGTTTTAGGAAATTTGGCAATATCTCAGCAACCGTTTAAGGCAGGAGCGAGAAATTCAGGATAACAAACTTCTTAAAAATGATTAATCACATATTTTAGCAATTTTAGAATTTCCTAATCTAAGAGGGTTAAATGGGGGGGAGGGGGGCGAAGATTTTACAATATTTGGATATTTATCAGCAGCCGTTTTAGGTATGAGCGTGAAATTCCAGAAAATAAATTTACTAAAAGAATAATCAAACACGTATTTCACCGACTTTAGAAATTCCCCTTAAGCAGGTTAAAGGGTGGGGGTTGAAAATTTTAGAACGTTTGGCCATATCCAATCAGCAGTTTTAGGTGGGAGCTGGAAATTCCAGACAGCAAAACTATTAAAAAATGATTAAACATGTATTTCAGCGATTTAGAAATTCTCTTCCACTTTAAGAGGATTAAAGTGGGGAATATCGAAACTTTTAGATTATTTCGACATATCTCAGCAGGTGGGTTATATTAGTGGCATGTGTTGCAGGACATCTGATCTACTAAAACATACTTAAAGATGTATTTTATCGATTTTAGAAATTTCCAGCTATGGGAGTTTAATGGTGTGTTCGCATCTTTCAGCAGCAGCAGTTTTTATCTCAGCAGCAGTTTTTGGAAGGAGCGAGAAATTCAAGATAACAAACCTGCTAAAAAATAGTTAAATACGGTACTTCTATGCTTTTTAAGCTATTCTGTCTAGTATGTCGCCAACAAGGACTTTGACCTGGATAATGTAAGATTATACGAATAAGAGAACATTAATGGATATTTGATTACATGGTAAGAATTTTTTTTCTACTTTTCGTCTTTGCGAGATATATTTCGTTTTATTCAAAATTCTTTTAGAGAAACTGATCAGCATAACGGATGAACGCTGCTGTTATTTTATATTTAGAAAAATTATATTCTCCGTCGAAGAAAGATATTAAAACAATTCTAATCTATTTAACCCCAAATCGTATTGAGTTATTATTATTTGAAATCATTTATAATTTCAAAGTTTTCTGGTATCAGAACGCGTCTTTCTGCCTTTAGTGAGAGAATAAAATTTATTAAAATAGAAATGTAATAACTTACTTAGTTTTTGTGTTTCATTGTTATATTTGTTTTTCCCTTTTTGGAAAACAAAAGCTAGTAGACGTTTTTGTAACTGTCTAACCAGCGTTTATGTTTAATTTCGATAACAGTTAAAAATAACAGGACAAATGAACTACCTGGAATAACACATGAAAGATTGCTTTTCCTTCCGTGACCACAAGACTGTTCAACTCATAGAGCTAAAACTTTGATAGTTTCTTTATATAATTATTTAAAAGACTGTAGCTGCGATGCTGGAAAAAGCGAGCACAAAGAAATAAAATTCACCATCCAACTGTTAAAACTGTTTGTTATAAAAATAAATGTATGCGTTTAATCGATAATTCTGTAATCGAATAAAATTTATTCTACAGCGAGAGTTGATCAATAATCTGATAAAAATTGAATAAAAGATAAAATAAAAGAATAATATTATTCCAATAAGAATAAAAGTATTTATTAAAAATATCTTACAGTATCGAAATATCTGTGCATAACAAAATATTTAAAAATTCCTTTACAGTCGGATTAGCAGACCTCATATAATCAGATTAGGGGAATGTCTATTACAAAATTATATTTTGAAATTTAAATTAATTGAATTTCAAAATGATACCGAAATTATGCAGAGTATTTGCATAACTATTTCATGTAGATTTTCTTAAATTCAACATAAAAATTGTTTTTTTGCAAATCACAACTTTTCGATATGTATATGTTCATAGTAAAATAAAATGGAAAATAGCAGTTCGGTATTTAAAAATTAATTTAAAAGTAAATTAATTTAAGTTTCAATTTCAAGTCATCACATTAAGCGTTTTATATTTGAAATGTACCTTTATACGAATGAATTAATAATCTAAATTTTAAGGATGTATCTAATTAAAATAATGAACTTTTTTATTTAATCAAACTTCCATAACGAAAAATAAACATTGTTTGTGATTTTTTCCATATCTGTATAAAAATAAATAAATAAATTCATGGTAATATGAAGGTTTGTTAATATTAGTCAGCTCATTAATTTGGATAAATATATTCAAAGTGTTTTAAATAAACTCACACAGAATTCAAACGATTAAACAGTGAAGGTTATAAAAATCTGGAAAAACTTTATAGAGAGAGCGGACTAATCTTGGATTGAAATTTTTCCAATGTGAGTTTTAATAAGATAGGCGTTTGATTTTGTAATTCCTACCTTGTCCTCCACTTGCAAAAATGATCAAGAAGTCTAGTAATATGGACCCGACAACGCCGCTACTTGAAATATCATTCGTAGCTCAGATTTAAAGTTAAAACTTCTTTATTTAAGCTAATCGGGCAGAGGTGTGGAATAATCACTTTACTAATTTGTCTTACCTTACACGGCGAATAAGCAAGATCATCCACTAAGTCACTAACATATTTAAAAACAAAATTATTAAATATTCAACTTACATAAAGTTCTTCTACAGTCGAAGTCGCAGACACCTTTCACAAGTCAATAAGTTACTTTGAGTTGCAAAGCAAATGTTACTCAAAAAAGTGCAATCTTCTTAACAAACCAGTGTTGTTAAGAAACTTTTATTTCCTCAATCTGTAATTCAAAATGTCTTACCAATCGGCAATCGCTTATAGCACAAGTTCTGAATGTAAACTTCCTCTTCTTATTCCAGTGAGTCAGGACTCGACCTAAATGCGACGACACAAACCCTAGCTTCAGGAAGTATACTCTGAAGATTGTGCGGCGCAGCCTAATTTGCATAAATTTACAGCGAAAAGCTGAAAGTAGTACAAAAGAGTACAAAACTCAGCTCGAAAAATTAGAGTAAAATAAAGTATAGATGTGTCTTCTTTCTGCGTGCACAGGTTAAATGTTTGCCGTCATGTTCACATTAGAAACACTAGAGACTCTTTATAAGTGAGTTGCTAGTCTACTATAAGCCACCTTCCCTAAAATATACAGAGAAAAATGGTTGGCCAAATGCATACATTAACCTTTTTCTTAAAACATAAATATTGAGCCAAACAATACCAAGCACAAAGGATGGATCACCTTTAAATTTATGTCCAAAAAATTATTTTAAACTTTAATCAACTTCTAATCCATCATTCTCTTAAGTGCAAAAGTCCTACACTGCTACATTCAAGCTGAAATAAGACGTGCAATACTAAACAGACTAAGGTACCTAAAAAGTCAAAACAAAATTTCGTAGCGTAAAATTTTTCTCAAACAACAAATACTTCCCATTTTCCAAAACTACCGTACACAAAAACTTTTCCTATCACAAAAAATCCGCCCAAATGCAAAAACTCCCATGCGCTGAATTTACCTCACCAAATTCTCAAAATACTAAAAAGGAAGCCTCTCTTAACAAAGACTCTCTACTTACTAAGCATGAAGTAGAACATAAAATGTTCCATGTACAGATTTACCTTTTGTGCACGACAAGTTATCATTCTTAAACTATACTTTTTAACAAAATATTTAATTACTTTTTTCACCCCAAAAAATAAAATTAAAAATAAATATAAAAAATGACATTTTTTAGAATTTGTTTTCTTCATTAGAAATAATCCACAAGTAGTATAGTAATTTTTCAAAGAGGCATTTAGGCACAGTTGATAAATAAGGCACTACGTTTTCCATGTATTGTTAACAACTTCAACTTTTGTGTCCTACAGGTTATTTTAAATTAATTAATTTTACAAAATAAATAAAATCTTTAAAAAACGGAAATAAAAAAGAATGAAATGGTATTTAGAAATTGAATTGTTTAAATTAATATATATATATATATATATATTTACTGCGACAATGATTCTTTAAGAAATAGATTTAGTTTATTTTATGCAGAATTGCCGTGCGAATACATATATAAATATATTCCCATCAATGTAAAATAATTTCTTAGATCACGACATCTGAAATTGAACGATGAAACACTTGGCTCTTACCAGATGAAAGCAACAGAACACGTTTCTCAAGAGACAGGGTATTTCAATGAGGTGATTTGTCCTTTGAGAATGCATTGTATATACACAAGTAGTATCATATAAATGTACACGTACTCAGACTGCAAATATCTAGGAGTCCGTTCTTTTGTATCGTATGAGTAATTTTTGAAATTTATTTCCAATCATAAAGAAATATCCCAAAAATGTGTTTACGTTTTCTGGAGTTTTAAATAAATAGTATATTTTAAAAGCAATTGAATTAACTGATTATGTATTAGATTTTATAAATGTGTAGGTTGATATTGATAGTATATTTAATATACAGGGTGATTCTAAATTCATGGTACAAACTTTAAGTAGGAATGTATGGATGGGCGCAACTGACGTGTTGAGGTACGAACACCAGGGGACCATTCATTTCATATATTTCCTGTGTTCGACAGATTTGCCAGTTTATTTTTTTGTTTAATTCAAAAATTTCGATTTCATACCGGAAATTTCTTGAATCTTTAACAATATTCATACCGGAAGAATAATTTTCTCTTTATGTAATCATGAAATGTCTGTCTTAAGTAAAGAAAATAATAGTAAACGATTTTTCTGTTATGAACGAAAAAAATTCAAATAAACAAATTGGCAAATTGGCCCCTGGTGTTTTACCTCAAAGCCTCAATTGCGCCCAAATATTTCTATACAATAACTGATTGTTACAATGTCTTGTACATCCTCCTTAAAGTTTGTACCATGAATTTAGAATCACTCTGTATGAAAATAAAACGTTGAATTCTATTAATTATTTTGTAATTGTGCTTAAATGATGCTCGTTTCTACAATTGTTTTTTAGAATTACAGTAAGGTAAGGTGTTGCAGGAGCGCGCCACCGTACCATATTTCATTAAATAGCAATAGATAAAGAGATTTAAGAGATTATATTATACTTTAATTATAATCTTAAATTATTAAGCTAGTAAAAAAAAATTGCATTCATCAACTTATAAAAAAACAATTTCGATATTATTTGATAAAAGAATATCCTCCTAAATACGCACACTTGTAGAACTACTGAGGGCTTGAGTACGTATTCAAATGTGAAAAAGTGTGCAGTATGTATAGAAAAAAAGTTTTTTACTTACAAACGTCATATTTGCTGTGACCATGATCTGCGTAGTCTGTAGGGCTGCGGAGTCGGTGGAAAAAATGGACGACTCCGACTCCAATTCCGGGAATTTTAACAGAAACGGCTCTCACTCCGATTTTTTCTCTCAAAAATGGGCCTGGCGCCGACTCCGACTCCGCAGTCCTGCTTGTAAAACGGACGACTCGACTCCGATTCTTTCGCTCAAACATGAACTTGACTCCGACTACGCAGCCCTGGTAGGCTGTGCACACTTCGTGTCACCAGTCTTTTCTGAAATATCATTTTCTATTGAAAGTAATTCTCCCCGACCCCCCTCATTTTCAGTGTTTTGTTGTAGAACTAGCACATGCAGTTTAACAAGTTTAGATTATAGTGATCTTCCCAGAAACGCTACTTGCTGAAAACTCAGTATTTCAAAAACGTAATTTTTGAAAGGCTATAGAAACGTTATTTTAAATCCTGCTTTATTAATGGTAGCAGTTTTTTTCAAATGCAGGTTTGAACCCTTGCACATTTTGGCAGTTTGCAGTTTTGCACTATCGTCAAAAAATATCATCATTGAACATCATTGAAAATTCATTGAAATATCCATAAATACCAAAAAATGTAAATTGGCTTTATAATCATTATTATGATACTATCTTCAAAAACCATAAATATTATAAAGAGAAGACTAAAATCAAGTACTCTCTTACAAATCATTAAACGGTTACACAAAAATACTGTAAACTTATAATTATTATTACATCGCATACAACTGTAGTTAAATGCAAAACTGTTTGGGGACGCTCTATGTACTCATGTATACCGTGCAGTCTTACAATACCTTACCCTACAAGAATCACTGAATGAGAACAATTAAGCATTAACAACATTTTTTTTATACTGCGTTCTTTTATTCTTTTGCTTTGAAAATGTTAGTGAAAATATTACTCATACATTTAGTTAATAAAGAGGTTTTTATCATAATATATTATATTTACAATTATTTTACACTTTAATATGTACATTATTTCAATAAATAGAATTGTTTCGTTCATTTAAATATTAACCAAATTCCTTTTTTGAAATAAAAATACATTTACAGGGCGGAACGTCGTGTGATAAGAAGGAAAAATATTTCACAGTTTCTGAATACGTAAATTCAATATATGAAAAGTTAATTGCGTTTTCTGGAAAAGACATATCAGAAAATATCTCAATTCAATTACGAAAATGATTGCCTATGTTAGCTTCATTTCGAAGTTACAGTGCCTGTACGTAACAGACCATACTTTAAAAAAGCAATGAAGAACTTTCTCCTAAGTTTGACATTTTTTAAATTCATAACTATTAAAAAGTTTTAAATTATTTGGGCTCCAAAATAATTTTGAGAAAGAAACTGCTGAATTAAAATTTTAAATGTTACAATATTCCATGTATAAAAATTTTCATTATAATTTATCATTTTTTTAGATATCGCACTTTTCTATTATATTATATTTTATATTTCTTATTAAAAATTAAGGAAATCTAAGCAAAACATAAAATTAGGTGCATCGTAAATATATTAAAGAAGTTATCGTATTTTAAAATGTTTTTATCATTGGAGCAAATTTATGAGGTCTTTAAAAATATTTTTGTTAGCTTCATTGCTCTTTTTTTCACTAACGGTAAATTAAAAAATGATAATAATATTTGTAACTTTGACGTGTAAAAAGAAGAAAAAAAATTAACTAAAATTTTTAATATGCAAAAACGAATTTACTTGGAATAAACTATATATATTCCAAAATAGTGCAATGGTGGTCTTCAAATATCTTGAACCATTTAGTTAATAAAAACATATTGCTCGATACACACATGTTATCTCAAGCGTTTAAAAATAAATAACAGAATCAGTTAATTAGTATATATTATTGTTATAATTAGTATGATATAATTAGTTAATTAGTAAAATAATTTATGGTGTATTAAACATGCTTGACTCAAATTCGAAATTACTTGCAAATCATTAATATATGTATTCAGGCAATTGTAAGCAGTAATTTAAATTTAATATTGCGTTATAAAAAGAAATTCTCTATAATGTGTATACAGGAAATTTCTTTCAAGTACAATACGTTATATTTCAGTTTTAAATAAACATCATACATTTGAAATCCGATTTCGGCAAAAAACATGTTTTGAATATTAAAGCATGAAACAGAGATTCTAAAATTTTCAAGAATGTTTTCTCAAGAAAAATATTTCGTTTTCTTTTCTTAGAAAGATAAACACTTGTAAGTTTTCTTGAATGTGAAATTCGTATGAACTTCGTCATACATTTATTTTAAATGTTGAATTCTAATGATAACTTTCATCTAGAAATTAAAAACGAGTACCTATCTTTAAAGGATTTTTCAGAAACTTATCTAAATGTATTTAACATATCAAAAATTAAATTATTCTAAAAGTAATAAAATACAAGTGTTTGTGGAATGCGTGATAAATAAACTTACACAGTACAACAAATTTGAATTTTTGCGCAGCCACAAGACCGGAATTAGTTGATTCTTATGCACGGATTCCGAATCTAGTTTTAGGTTTTCTTCAGCCGACTAGTTTTTGTGGTATTTGCAAATTCCGATTTTTGCAAATTGCGGAATTTTCGTACAATTACATGCAAATTTAACGCATAAATCATTATCGGACTGGCTATTTTATTTTATTTTATAATTACTGTCGAAATTTATTTTCAAAACTTATGTGTCCGAGATTATACTGACATGTAACCGTTAGCATATTGGGTCCAATTTGCATAATTTTCATGACTTTCTAATAGCGTTTATTGACTTCTAAATATATCTGCTACATAAGTACACTAATATGTTTCAAAAATCATTTTTTGGTTGATTTCAAATCTGGTCCGTTTTCTCCTATAACGTCTAGTATTTTTAAATAAGGTGAAATTTTATTTTTTGGTCAAAAAAGCCATGAAACGCTATTTATGCTAGGTTGTGATGTACTTCAGCTAGTTAGGATACTTTCTACTATTTTTTTTTCTATTGTTTCCGATTACACCTATTAGTGAGTACGTACTCGATATAAATCTGACATTGTTCGCCCGTTTGACAATGAAGGACACTCCAAAAAATATAATTTGATATCAAACTTGTGCCAATACCGTACAAAAGTAGAAATTAATTTTTCTCAAAAACTGGACTTGATATAAAGAAACGGCTTGCAGATTTGAAATTTGTATAAACATCTAGTCTGGAAATTGAGTGTTAAACTACTTCAAACTTTACAGTAATTTAAGCATTATTCAAATGAAAAATATGTAATTTAGAATTAATAACTGACAGATAAACATTAAGAATATACAGACAACGATATTTCTGGAAACAATGGTTCAAATAATCTAGAAATTCAAATAATCTAATCATAATCTAGAAAAGGTAATTCAAAGTGACATTTATGGGACAAAATTTGCAAAAAAAGGGAGAAAAAATTGTATAGATTTAAATATGAAAATTTTTCAAAAAACTGGACAACTTAGAGAAAATCGGAAAATATACTCGGGATTAACGTAAAAAACTGATGTAGAATATACTAATTTCAGTTACGTGGCTGAACCATTGTTGCCCAGTGTTACTAATGAGCTTATAATTATAATAAACCAAGTAGAAAAGCAAAAATAAAGTTTATATTTTATTAAATAGTCTTTCATTTAAAAAAGAGATGACCTTAATAAAATATAAATTTTAAGCTGTGAGTAAGTTTAGATTTCTCAGAGTTATATAAAATATGAAATTTAAGATAAAAAGAAACATTCATTTACTACGAATATTATATCTAACTATTTTAGGCCAAGAAATTTGAAAGATAAATATAGATAATTTGAAATTGCATTTTCTTTAATATAATTAATTTATTAAATTTCTTTATTTAAGTATAAATATAATTAATTTTAAAGTTGAGTAAATTATTTCATTTCTCTATTGCATAATTAAAACATTTAAATATCTTTATATGTTTTGAGATTTAAAATTAGAAACAGAATTTAATTTAACTGTGACTCCACTCTAGGAACATAAAATGCAAATTTCCAAGATTGAATTTTTAAAGTAGATATTTTTCAAGGCAACATGGATACACATTAAACAGGTTTCGGGTAGTAATAGACGAAATTTTCAAATATACTGAAGACATTTTCAGAAGAGAAATAATTATCAGATATGAGGTAAAGATGAAAACAAGAAAATAAAATCATGTGTGAAAAATAGATTATGGATCAATTTTCAACACTTCAAAATACTGTAATGGAATTTTACAGGTGAAAAAAAGAAATCATAAGTAAACAATTTAAAAAACACGTAGGAACTAAATTAGACGACAGTTTTAACTCTACTAGAGCGATTTTCAAAAGAGAATATTTATCAGATATGAGATGACGACGAAAAAAAAAAAATATATATATATATCCAACAACGTTTGTTACCCATTAAAACAAAATAAGGCAGAAATGAGTGCGATCTGATTGTTTAAAGTAATATAATAATCAATACCATAAAAAAATAGAATGAACATTTTCAATTACTGCAACAACGGAAATTTTTATTTTTTAAATAAGTTATTTTGATAAAAAAATTTTATATTTAAAATATATATATATCAATGCTTAATATTTACCCACAATGGCCTCATGACAAAAACAATAATATTTTGCTATTGATTTTCAATAACTATTTGAGTTACTATGAATGTGGTGAACTAAAATTAAAATTTCCATACATATACCATTCAAATTAACAACTTTGAAAAGTTTAGGATTTTTCATTTTTTTTTTATGCCTGTTAATTACAAACTTAGAGGTAAAAGATGAGAATATCCCTCAGAAATGTAAGCGATAGTGTAACGCGGCCTCCCGTTTCAAAAATAGACATTACCGGCAGTGACGTGGCCGGCTTGCGTGAGCTCTGCCGAATAAGAATATGCTGTGAGTTCGTTAGAGTTCTGTTCTGTTTTGAGTTGTGTTAACATGTAAAAGTTGTATTCGCGCTATTATTTTTATGTGTACGTGTGATGTTCAATTTGTTATGTGCCCTCTTACCAAGAAGAAATAAAAAATATTTAAAAAGCTACCCCGAGAAAGTGATATTTTGAAATAATGTGAAATTTCTGTGTGAGTTAATTTTGAGCTAGCCCGACAATTGGCTACCCAACGTTCGTCCACGTATTCGAAGAAAAATGTTCACATCCTAATTTTTCAAAAGCGTTCGACATATTATTTCATCATTCTTCAAACCAAGTGATATAGTAATATATTTTTTAATTAAGAAGCATCTTGATAAAGTGTGGTTTTCAACTAGCAAAGAAAAAAAGTGGCACGACCGGATGTTGTCAGTGTGTGAAATATGTTCCTAAAATTCTAGAGATTTAAGTCGTCTGCGTGTAAAAATATGTTCCTATAATTCTACAGAATAATTCGTCGTCGTAAACTTCTGAGGTATGTTCGCCATGTTCTATAGATTAATTTTTGTTTCGTTACATTTGCCATTTTCATGCATCAGCTTTACACGATGCGATATGTGTTCTTATTTTCGAAAGTTAAAGTTCTGCAAATTGTTTTGCTTACGACCAAGAAAAATGCTACGACACGAGTGTTTTTTAAAAACTTTCAATTCATTTATTCACATATGCCTACGTTTGCTTATTCTACAAAATTTATTTATCCAACAAGTAAGCGATTTTTTAAAAAATAGAATGAATCCGTTTGTTCTTTAATAAAAAGAATGCATTCTTGAAGTTATACTTCGTAATATTCTCTATGATATTTTAAACATTTTTAATAAATTCTATTATTTTCCATTCATTTATGTATTTATATATTTATATTTCCCCTTCCCCCTTCCCTCACCCATTATTCTGAATTTACTTTTGTTTCTGTTCATGTATGTTTTATTTTTACTTTGCTTTAAGTAAGATATTTTTCCATTCATACAAAAAAAAAAAAAAAAAAAAAAAAAAGTTGAGAGAGAGCGGAAGTGAAAGAAGTGTTCATTTACGTTTTCGTTGAATTTTTTTCTTTGCTTTTTATTTTCATTGTACTCATTTAGTTTCATTTTGTTATTACATCGTTAATTATAGTCCAGATATGACTTTATTTTTAAATATTTTTATTTATAATTTCATTCTGCTCTTATTACAAGCGCGGCATAACTACCGCACAAGTGCGTCGTCTCAGACTGAATGTACGGGTGACGCTCCGCAGTGTAATGTTTTAGAAAAAATTGTTAAAAATCATTAATAATTTGTTTTGAGATTTTTTGTCGCAATACACGCGTTGTATATTTAACATTAAATAGCACATCATGATTTTTTTTTTTTTTATGTCCACCATGGGACTTTATACACAAATTCAAAAAAAAAAATGTGCGGCATAAATCCCGGAATTACCCTACATGTAAACGAAAGTTAGAAAAACATTTGCACTTTGATGAAAAATATGTATCATATACAAAAACAAAAAATCGTTATGTATTCTGCGAATATAATTTTTAACAAAAAATATTAATGCAATAAATTGATATTTAGCTTTGGCTAAACCGGATACATACATTAAAGAAGATGATAATCAAATTGGAACTATTACTATTATTGTTTAAATGTTTCGTTTAGCATAACAAGAATTTAAAAATAAAACTGTAGTAGCCACTTCTGGAAAGTAAACTACACAATCTGAAAATTGACAGATTTCTTCAACATAAAACGCCAGTGTGGAATTTAGTTAGAAAAACTCTAATATAAGATTTTGGACTACATAAAGTTCGATACATAGTTATCTACACTATATGCATAGATTAATATATTTACAAATGAATTAATAGTAGAAGAAAACCTTCATCCTAAACATTATTCCGCGCGAGAATAAAACCAACACCCGTAATTTACAACCTCTAAATTTAGCTTCCGTTGAAGGCTATCCGCGCAAAAATTATGAAAGCGCGCGTAATGAGGAGGATAAAGAAACGCCGATTGGTCTGCTACCTATCAACCGAAAATAATGTTAAATTATTCACGCCTGTTACAAAACGAATTACAAAAGATATATTGTATTTGTTTCTTTATAATTTTAGTCACGCACAAACACGCTTTTACACTTTTTATGGAATTATTTATCATACTTTAATATATTTTATTGTTTTAAGTATTATATTAATATTGGTAAAAGTTGGTTGGTTGTGTTTATGACGGCCAATTATCAACACGAGGGATATGAGCCCAAAGGGGGGGGGTGCCCTTCGTGGGCGTCTTTCTAAGGGAACCTAACCCGTATTAACGCTTGGAAATCCAAGGTTCGAAGAAAACCACGAAAACTCCGAAAGATTAGGCCGACGGGCGCGATTGGGTTCGAACCCAGCACTTCCCGTCTACCAGCTTCGAGAGCAGAACCTCTCGGCCACTGGTGGGTCTAATATTGGTAAAAGGAAAGTGTTGTATTTAAAGAAAAAGAACACGTCATTTGCAACGAAAAGCTAAATAAATTTTGTGTAGCTATTTCATCAACAACATCTTTGGTAAAGATGGGATTCAAGCACCATCACTTTTTGTGAATTTAGGCGAAATTTGTATAATAATTTTTAAACACTAAATTTCAAAAATATTTGTTTTTATTATGCAGTTTATTGATTATCCTGAACATTTTTTGTGGAATTTAGTGTGTCTTCATAATTGAAAAGACTGTTACCAAACTTAATATTATATAAAGTTTTAATAACAATAGATATGTTAATTATCTCAGTCATTAAGACCACTAGTTGCATATGGTTTGAAATATTTGAGCTATTTTTTATACTTTTATTTAAAATAATACATATAAAGCATTTAAGGTAAAAGAAATAAAAATAAAAAGAGACCAGAAAGATGTAAAAACTTTATTTTCCTCGCGGTATGTACGGTAACTTACAATATTATTATGTTACTGAAAATTTATAACTAATGCCAAATTATACCAGGCACAAATTATAATCAAGCAGTATATTATTTCGCCACGCTAACATAGATGTATCCGGTCAGACTGCGGAGTAGCATTATCAAGTAGGGTAATTACGGGATTTATGCCGCACATTTTTTTTTTTTTTTGAATTTGTGTATAAAGTCCCATGGTGGACATAAAAAAAATCATGCTGTGCTATTTAATGTTAAATATACAACACGTGTACTGCGACAAAAAAATTCATAATGAATTATTAATATTTTTTAACATTTTTTTTCTAAAACATTACACTGCGGCGCGTCACCCATACCTTCAGTCTGAGACGCCGCACTTGTGCGGTACTTACGCCGCGCTTGTATTAAGAACAGAATGAAGTTAAAAATAAAAATATTAAAAATAAAAAAAAAATCATATCTGGACTCTAATTATAGATGAAATAACGAAATGAAACTAAATGAATACAATGAAACGTATTAGTAGATTCAAATTAATAATTGTTGACTACTTTCACTATTAAAATTATCGACTTTTTTCTTTTTACATTGAATTTTAATTGTTATTTCAGCAACAACGTAACATCAATGTATTAGAAAGGAAAAAGACAAAAAATAAAATTGTGTTTACGTAATTTATTTGTTAACCTTTTCGGGACCGGAAGCTTTTACACAAATTTTATTCGGTTCGTACCACTTTTTTAAAAGAGGTTACCTTTACTTAAATAACCATGAAAATGCTCTAATTAAACGAAGCAAATATTACTTTTTTTTTTTTTACTGGTGCAAAAAACAAATTTCGTAAGCTCTTTATGAAGGTGCTTATATGTACCTAAGGTCCCGAATGGATTAAGAGATCGACTTCAATGTACAGAAAAAGTGTCGAAAAAGTACAATCTTTATGTAATTACATTTAAACACATGATGCAACCGAAGCCAATTACACTTCCTATTTTTTGGAGTAGCTTGCAAAGAAAGTCTGCGTTACGCGTAATCCAATTTTTCATTATTATCTTCTGGACTTGCATCTTTCTTGCGCTTCTTACTTTTTATTTTCCCCTTTTTCTCCTTTGGTTTTAGAAAACTTGATAACATGCCTAACATGGTTAGTCTGTGCAAAAAGAAAAGGAAAAGTTAATAACATTTAATCATGCTGTACAAAAGAAACTGCGGCATGTATACCGGAATAGCAGTGCAGCATGTATCCCATTTTGCATGGTGCAGACTTCGGCCATCACAGTTACCTGCCATCGCTAAGGGGAATGGCGTAATCATAAATGTAGTACTCTATACAAACGCTAGACTTTGTTTTGACTACGAAATCTTGCATGCATTTAGAAATTAGTGTATGAAAAGTATTTAAACATAACGTGTTTAAAAGTTTGGACAATGAAATCATGCACTTACGTCAAATTAAAGATTGTACTTCTACAAGTAAGCATCGAAATGGGATTCACACTAAACACTGGTTGAAATAATCTCATTGCGCACCTATACTGTGCGTTTGACGACCATCTATCGATAATTACAAGAAATAGAAGGGGTGCGGCATCTATCCCGTATGTGGCGACTCTCCCGGAGTTACCCTACTGGGAACATCCAATTTTGAATATTTATCCTATACTGGATTATTTTTAATAATATACTCTGCTATTTTCGTGATAAAAATCCTTTTAATAAAATTACAATGCACAAATACACTGCCTACCAAATGCTAAGGTATTAGGTGCTATATTTTGATAAACAGTTCTTTATTAAATGCGATAAAGAAATTTACATAATTTATATGAGTTACAGCAACAAAACATTCTTGCAGAATACTCCTTTCTGGGATAAAATAGTACATCGCTTGTTGTATGTGGGAAAATGTCATGGACACATAAAAAATGGTTTCTAATAAAGAATATGTACACACCTAACTGCAATGCACTGTCGGTTAGGGTGGAGCAAAATTTTGTTTTCCTTCAAACCAAAATTGGCCGGGTTGGGAAAGTTGCTCTATCAGATCCTCATTCTGAATATAAAATATTTTTGAAAAATATTAATATTAAATACTGCCCCAAGGTCATTGAATATTGAGAAAAAACGTAAAAGCACTCGCCTGTGGAAAAAAAAAAAAATTCTTTTCCTAATCAAAATGGGGCGGTGTGGGAAAGTTGCTCTATCATATCCTCATTCTGAATGAAAAATATCTTTGAAAAATATTAATATTAAATACTGCCCGAAGGTCATTGAATATTGAGAAAAAACGTAAAAGTTATGCATTTTCCCATTTTTTTCCCTCAAATATACAAACTATTTTATTAATTTAGTTTAAAAGGATGATCATCGAATTATTATTATTATTATCTATCTATAGTAAAAATATGTAATATTTATATCAAATTTGCTTTTATTATGCTAACTCAACGACTATACTTCTTTTAAATATATGAAATTTGGGTAATTGTAATTGTTTTACATATTTTACTTAACCTGTGTAAGAAAATATAATTTGAAATTATCCTTAAAGAACTATAGTAACATGGTAAAAATAATTTACTATTTAATTTACAAGCAGTGAATTTACCATTTTATGGTAGTCCATACTGTTTTTTGGTTTCAAAAACTGGCATTTTTTTCCGAGACTCCAGACGTTTTAATGTATCCATGGCGTCTCAAAGGACCACAAACAGCAGAAGAAGCCTCTGTAACAAGTCTCAAACATCATTCAGTGGCTTGATTGTGTCAAGAGAATAGCTTAATCTTAGGTAAGATGTCTTCATCTATTGCCTTTGGATTTAGGATACACTTTGTAAGAATGTTATGATCTAAGAACTTAGTTAATGGTGGTTCTGTCACGGTCACTTCAGCCTAATTTATGAAATTGATATAGTCTTTGGTCTCTCAGGTAACTTGATCGTTTATTTTCGTGAAACTTTTATTATTCTGCATAGTGCCAACACTCATACATACTATATAAGAGTGGCACTGCGCAAAATAATGAAATCTCGAAAGTCAAAAAATTCTTTACGTACATGATCTCAGGTAACTTGAAAGTACGTAAAGAATGTCTTCACTTTCAAGATTTTATTATTATGCGTAGTGCCAACACTCTTACATACTGTGTAAGAGCTTTGGCACTTCGCAGAACAATAAAATCTTTAAAGTCAAGAAATTCTTTACATACGGATAAATTTTGAAGCCAAAGTCTATATAGATTCTATAAATTGGGCTGAAGTGACCGTGATACAACCACCATTAACTAAGTTCTTTGATCATAACATTCTTACAAAGTGTATCCTAAATCCAAAGGCAATAGATGAAGACATCTTACCTAAGATTAAACTATTACCTTGTCACAATCAAGCCACTGAAAGATGTATGAAACTTGTTACGGAGGCTTCTTCTGCTGTTTGTGGCCCTTTGAGACGCATTGAGTTCATTAAAACTTGTCTGGAGTCTCGGAAAAAAAGGCAGTTTTTGAAACCAAAAAACGGTATGAACTACTATAAAATGGTAACTTCATTACTTGTAAATTGCAATAGTAAATTATTTTTATCTTATTACTATAGTTCTTTAAGAATAATTTCAAATTATATTTTTTTACACAGGTTAAGTAAAAAATATAAAACAAGTACAATTATCCAAATTTCATATATTAAAAAATATATAGTCGTTGAATGAGCATAATAAAAGCGAATATGATATAAATATTACATAATTTTACTATAAATTTATAATAACAATAATAATAATTCGATGATCATCCTTTTAAATTAAATTAATAAAATAGTTTGTATATTTGAGAAAAAAATGGGAAAATGCACAAATTTTACGTTTTTCTCAATATTCAATGACCTTGGGGCAGTATTTAATATTAATATTTTTCAAAGATATTTTATATTCAGAATGAGGATCGGATAGAGCAACTTTCCCACCCCGGCCAATTTTGATTTGAAGAATTTTTTTTTCCCATAGGCGACCGCTCCACCCTACTGTCGGTACCAACGTTTCATGATGCAAATTATGTTACATCATACAGATAAGCAGTAAACTTCGTTGAAACGAATGCACGTCACTGTAACCATCGAAAGAGATTCCCGCCGAAACAATTATTCCACCACCTCTGTAACTGTGTGTTTCAGAAATGTAGTATTGATTTTATCTACTGCTTTGATCCTTCTAATCTAGCAACCCAACTGAATCACTCTCTGGTATGAACCCGGACTCAACTCTGATAAGTACAGAAACCCATAGCTACCCGGTCCAGAAAACGTGTTCCCTTGCTCAACATAAACGGGCACATCCTTGTCGTCAGTTCAGTGGAACACATACAACGGGCGTCTGTCATCGAGACGAGAACTGTGAAGTCCTCTTAGCGCGTAGTAGGAATAGCCTTCTTCGATCAAGCGTCCATGAAGCGAAAAAACGATCTCATACAAGCTAGAGCACAGTTGTGGCTCTCCTTTTTCGAGTCGAAAGAGCTAGAAAATAGTTTCCCGCAAGTGTTGTAACTCATTGTTGGCTTAGAGCTGGTCTTCTGGACACAAAATCGTCTGATGTAAAGTGATTACACGGTCGCTGGACTTCACTACGAGTCACACTGGACATCTAAATGCATCTTCTTGCGACAATCCCAATTCCATTCATCCGATCGACCGTAGTGTTAATGAATCTTTTAAACAACTTCTGCAAAACGTTGCTAGACTTTTCTGGGTTTTGTCAACGAAATTGCAAACAACAATTGAAAATAAACAATCATGCACAATACTTACACAAGAAAGTCTGATTTTTCCACATTTTTTCTTACTTCTACATAAATAACAATTTTATTAAAATATAAAAATGGTGATCAAGTTCTTTTGCATACCTTTTTTTATGTTTCAGTACTACTATTCATATACACTATGAATTTTATTGTTACTGCCTTGAAAGGTGTGCTTTGAAAAACATGTTGTATACTAACTTTTGAAGGACAGTGCAATTGCTTTCTTTTTTTATAATATTCTCATTACTGTTTGTAACTTTAAAACTTGAAAATTAGCGTCCATTTATATAGTTTTAACATTAATGGTTTCAGTTTTGTGTTACTGATATTTCGCAAGCAGCTTTTTAAATTCAAGGACAGTTCTTTTTATTTTTTGACCACAAGCAAGTGCAAAACGTTTGGTGTTACTACTGACTTTTACATGTTAGGTACATATTGTACATGTAAATAAAAATCACATAAACGGAATATGTTCATTTTATGCGCAAAGTACCTGTTGCGCATATACATGAAAAAATATTTTATTTCTGCGAATCGTCATTTTTTTCACATTATAAATATTTAAATAGCAAAAGTTTTAGTCATTAATTCATTAAATTTTGTGCGGTAAATCATTTTTATGGGACTAATGGTGTTAGTTTCTGGTAATTGAATAAACATGAAACTAGAACTAAAATTTTCAATAAAGATATCCTAAATTAAAATTATTTGTTTCAACAAAAATCCTTAAAATGTATCACAATCATAAGAGATGACGCTAAATAGTTTCTTGAATTTCAGAAGATACAATATTATGTACTCTAATATAATTTACTAAATTTTGCAATAAACGTATGGACTGGAATTTATGCATTTTAATTAGAGCTTACACTGTTAAAAATTTTGCAGCATTCTGGCAGGTCATTCGACCGTTTTTTGAAAAAACGGTTTCATAACCATAATTTAACTGTATTTTGACCATAAAATGGCCAATAATATGGTCAGAATAGTGTTAAATTACGGTTGTGTAACCGTTTTCGGAAAAAAAAACGGTCAAATGACCTGACAGAATGCTGCAAATTTTTAACTGTGTAGATTAAGTTCTTTTGGAATGTACAAGCGTTTTTATCCCTAAATATTAAACTGTTTAAAATTTATGTGAAACGATTTAGGTTAGGTTTTATAAACGCAGATTTTGGCTTAGCTGTTTAAAATATTTTGTTTTATGTCCTTTACTTTATAATATATTTTTTTATTGTATGGCTACCCTCATGGAATGCATGGTGACAGGTGAAGTCATTGTGACGTCACTGTAAGTCACTGTTGTCACGTCACATCTGTGATCAAATTTTCACCACTCTGTGATATCACATTGTGAGTGAGATGTGAAGTTCTTAGAAAACTTTAAAAAATACAAAAATTATTCAAAACATGTTATTTACTGTAAAAAAACATTTTTCTGCCGGATTGAAAATTTTTTTAACCGTGGTCCAAGTTGGCTCTGTGCCTCTGACCAAAACTTTTTTATTTTCATGTAACATAAAATGTAATTAATTCGTTTTCATTAGCGACACCAAAAGATTTCCTAATTATACGAATTTCATCTAATTAAATATGTTTTAGGTAAACATACCTTGACTTATGTTTTATAAATATTTTTGTAAATGATCATCTGTTATATTAGAAGTTTCTCAAAGAGTATTCGAAACATTTCTGCGGTTTCAAACCTAAAAGTTTTCTATTACAGTTAAGTCTGCAGCTTTTAATAAGCACGCAGAAAGCGTCTTCGCAGTTAAGTCAAATATGCATTTCTTACTTTATAATTTGCATTCAAGTCATATTTTTTTCCTCTTAGTGTCTCACTATTTTAAGTAACTATTTTTTTTTTAAATCTACTTCTTTCAGACGTTGAAAATAAAATCGACATTTTCCTAATATAAAATAAATGTACAAAATGTATGCAAACCCCATGACACAATTAATTAATCATATTTTCATTTTTTTTTCAAAATATATGTTTTACTATATGTTTTATTCTACAGAAAATTAATATGAAAAGAATGACAGACCCTTTTGACAAAACCTTTTTCTTGTCGATAATCTTGTTGTATTTTTTAAGAAGATACTTTTTATATATTACTTGTGATACAAAGTTTACTTGAAAAAAATGGGGGGAGGCTTCAATATTACCAATAGATTTATTTGTACACATTTGGAAAAATTAAGCAATGTTTTATCTAATGAACTCTAATTATGGATAATATTAGTATTATAATTTACATAAAAGAAACTTTACAATTCATTTTAACTTGTTTTAAAACTGATAAAAATAAAAGGTGAAATACAATAAAAATTTCTCAAATAGGAAATTTTAATCAGAGATAATGTCATAAAATTATTGCGCATTTAATTCCCGAATCTGTTGTATAGAAAAACAAATAAATCGAAAAACATCTGCTTCGAAACTTAGAAATCGTCTGTACTATTTCAGTTATTACGACTCGAAACTTAAAAATCGTCTGTACTATTTCAGTTATTACGACTCGACCGCAGAATAAATAAAGTAACAGTAAAGCTTTTTAGAATAAACGCGAGAAGTTCAGTGGGCAGCATAGACGTATTGACACGGATTTAAAAACTGAAACAAGAAGGTCCTCAGGATCCAAGTTAATACAGCTAACAAAATATATGTTCGAGAAAATTACGGTAGCTTTGACTTGTTGAAAATGATTCAAGCCTTTGTTACCGTACTCATTATCGGACTCAATTGGTTCTCCAAAAATCGAAGTAGAGGGACTAACGTCAATGAAATTAGGTATGTCTAAAAATATTAATTTCCGCGTTTGCTTTTTTTAAAATACAACGATTTTAGTTAGTTTCTCATAAACATGCTATAGAACATAAATATTTCATTACATTTATTTTTTCTTTTGTTGAAATATCTAAAATATTATTTTCCCTGTTTGCTTTTTTTTTAATCACAACGATTTTAATTAGCTTCTCATAATCATGCTATATAACATAAATATTTCATTACATTTATTTTTTATTTTGTTGAAATATCTAACTTCCTTATTAGCAGTTTTGATCAGATTATTGAAATTAATTATTTAAATTGTATTTTAATCTGGTTTATTTTCTTAATTAAATATTTGGTTAAAACCGCATGGTGCCATAAATATGGAAGTATATGGACAAGTATTATAATCAATCATTAATGTAATTATTAAACATATAAAGATAATTAAATTATTTAATAAAAATCCTTTTTATAGAGTAAAATTATTGGCAAACATATTTTTTTAATTTTGTATTACGTGATGTTCTTAAAAAATTTGCATTGCCTGTTTTTAGAAAATTTGCATCTGCTCAGAAGAGGAATTTATAAAAAAATAAGACACATCGGAGACGTACTACTATTAAAAGAAATAGTGGATATGTAATGTTAACAAAAAAATAATGATCATTTAATGTATTATTCAACCTGAGAAATGTTTTAAAATCTATGAACTAATAGTCATAGAGGGTGAAAGCTTTTCATTTGTTAAACATTCTTATTGAAATGTTTTCAAAGTGAACTAGAAGTTTGTTGGCAAATGAAAATACAGAAGTTTCGCAATCAGTAAGAGTTTAAATACGATTTTACTTAAAAAATAACGCAAATACTTGAACGGTAGGATTCTAAAATATAATAGCCATATTTTATTATTTACGTTTTATTATGGATAATTTTATCATTTTATTTCCTGAATGATTTTATAGAGATAAATTTCAAAATATCGTATTATGCACTCTTTCTAAACAGCGTGATTAAAATGGATTTCTTATTTCTTATTACCATATAATGTTGTAAATAAAATAATAATAATAATAATGAACCTATGTGTGGCTCTGTTTTGTGTTTATGGTCTCAATTTTTATATTTTATTTACATTAAAAAGTAGTTAACCATTTGATACTGTGTGCATTATTTTGTTTTATTGTGTCGTATAAAAATAGATATGATTATCTGCATTTCTAATAGAATATATATTTATAAAATTTTCACCAGACTTTATTCTAAAAATTTTGTAGTAGATTTTAATCTCTGTGTACTATTTATTATAATATCGGAGTTATAGTGGTCATGACAACATATATCAAGCCAGATAGATCCTTGGCAAAACATTAAAAACTTTCACATTAGACGCAAAATAGAGTAGCTGTGGTGCTGTGTTTATAAATAGTAACGAATTATTTTTAAAAAAAATTATAGGTTGTAAGTGTTATTATTTTTATAATATATAATTTCATAAATAAAAATGCAATTTGGCAATCAATTATTAAAGTTATTTTTTAATAATTAAAAAGTTGTTTTAAATATGTATTTAACTTCAAGAAAACCCTGATGTAAAATAAATCTAACAAAAACATAGCTGTGAAAAATGGGAGCCAAGTTCTGTAAAGACAATGGCAAGAAAAGAAGTGATATCTAAGTTGGTGCCAAGTTCAAATAAAATTCCCTCAAACTTACCTAGTGAAGTATTATAGAATTTTTTAAATTGTTTAGAAATAAAAATTACTGATAGCATATTAATAATAAATCTAGAACTTGGCAAGTTTTTACCTACAAGGCATTTATTTTTATTAATGACATTATTATATCTAAACTTGTTATTTCATGTTTGGAAGCCTTCATTTGAGTGAGCTCCTAACCCTTGAAGGGTGGTGGGATAAAATATATCCCACCTAATTTTAACTGCAAAATACCACATTGACACTATAATTCAGGACTAAAAAGTTTAATTTTATTAAATACGTGAAAAGAAGCTTTTACCCATTTTGAAATAAATTTGTTTTTAAATTCTGGTGAGATTGAATCATTTCAGCATGTCACGAATAAAAGCTCTTTGCCCCTGAAGGATTAAATGGGTGCAGTCTCTGGAGGGATGACCAAGAACAAGAGTAAAGGTATCTGTCACTTTCTCAGGTCTTTTAGTCTGTTTGCATTGAGGTTTCCGAAGGGTGGGTGCTAGAGTGATAACCAAAGAGGAGCGGGAATGTATTTGTGTATTTATTGGTTTATCAAATCTCTAACATGAGTCATTTGTTTATAATAATAACTATATTAATTTTTTTATAATGACATTGTAGTTAATATTAAAATCATCATTTTATTAAGACATGAAATTGATAGGCATAACATTTATCAAAAACTTGCCAAGTTCTAGATTTATTATTAATATGCTATCAATAATTTTTATTTATAAACAATTTAAAAAATGCTATAATACTTCAGTAGGTACGTTTGAGTGAATTTTATTTGAACTTGGCACCCACTTAGATATCACTTCTTTTCTTGCCATTGTCTTTACAGAACTTGGCTCCCATTTTTCACAGCTATGTTTTTGTTAGATATCATTACTTTTTGTAAAGTTACAATATATGTAGACACTTTACTCAATGCTTTTTAATGTGTTTACATGTGACTATTTTATTCACCAAGCAACTTTCAATTTTAATTTAACTTTCCTACAACAAACTATTTGGCTGTCAATTTGCGGCAGAAATCTATATTTTAATACTGCTACATTGAATACATGTTTTGAAACGAAATGTACTGATTCGAAAATTTTATTGTTTCTGAAACAACAATTCCTATTAAATTCCTATATTAAATTTTCCTATTAAAATTTCCAATTAAATATCCTATAGTTGGGCCTGCTTTTTTGTACTGAAAGTGAAAAATAAAATTATGTGCTTATGCCACACTATGCATCATTCATCCATGGGTGCCGGCAAAGAGGCAATGCAAAGGAAGGACATTGCCCCTCCCTGGATTTTCAAATTTAATTAACTAAATATCCTTTTCTCTGATGATTTTGAAAATAACACGTGGGTAAGTGTGATCACAGATCGCACAGGGGGTTTCGTTTAATAATCCTTTCAAAACACTTTACCCTTTTGAAAAATATGTTAGTTCCACATTTCGCAACCAGGGGCGCACTCTATTTTAAACAATCCTCTATCCGAACGAAACTCCGTTTTACATACTATCCGTAGATATATTAGTCGAGGGGATTGAGCCCATAGCACCCGAGATAAGTAGGTGTCCCTGGCGGTAAAAAGTGGAACTAAAATATGTAAGGCTATGGTGCATAATATGAAGGAATGGTCAAAGGTGTGTCGGCAAAAGTTGGAAAAGTGCTCCCCGGGTGAAAAGGGCGGAGGTTAGAAAAATTGCTTAAAATACACAAGTTAGAGCCCGGATGAGTAAATAATATAAGACTTTTTGAAAATTTTATGATTTCTCGTGTGGTCTGAGGTATTCAGCTATACGTATGCAAAATGTCATGTCTCCAACTTAATTAGGGGGCTCCTTTAGAAAGAATTGCTTAAAATACATATGTGGTAGCTCAAATTGTTAAGCGTAAGACTTTTTCAAGATTTTATGATTTGTCGCCTGGCCTCAGGTGTTCTGCAATAAGTATGCAAAATTTCAAATCTGCAATTTAATAAGGGACTCAGTTAGACAGAATTGCTTAAAATACTGATGTGGAAGCCCAAAGTGTTAAATGTACGACTTTTTCAAAATTTTATGGTTTGTCATTTGATGTGTGTTATGATATTATAAGTATATGTTATATATATTATAAGTGTATTATAAGTATGCAAATTTTCACGCCTCCAACATAATTAGGTGCTCACTTAGAAAATATTGTTTAAAATACACATGTGAGAGACCAAAGGGTTAAATGTACGACTTTTTCAAAATTTTATGGTTTGTCGTTTGATGTGAGGTGCTCAGCTATAACTATGCAAAATTTCACGCCTCCAACATAATTAGAGGCTCACTTTGAAAGAATTCTTTAAAATACACATGGGGAGCCCAAACGGTTAAATGTACGACTTTTTCAAAATTTTATGATTTCTCGTATGATGTGAGGTGTTCAGCTATAAGTATGCGAAATTTCCCGCCTCCAACCTAATTAGGGCTCACTTAGAAAGAATTGTTTAAAATACACATGTGGGAGCGCAAAGGGTTAAATGTACGACTTTTTCAAAATTTTATGATTTGTCGTTTGATGTGAGGTGTTCAGCTATAAGTATGCAAAATTTCACCACTCCAACCTAATTAGGGGCTCACTTAGAAAGAATTGTTTAAAATACACATGTGGGAGCGCAAAGGGTTAAATGTACGACTTTTTCAAAATTTTATGATTTGTCGTTTGATGTGAGGTGTTCAGCTATAAGTATGCAAATTTCACGCCTCCAACTTAATTAGAGCTCACTTAGAAAGAATTGTTTAAAATACACATGTGGGAGCCCAAAGGGTTAAATGTACAACTTTTTCAAAATTTTATAGATTTTCGTTTGATGTGAGGTGTTCAGCTATAAGTATGTACAGTTTTATGCCGCCTACCTAATTAGGGGTTCACTTAGAAAGGATTGTTTAAAATACACATGTGAGACCCCAAAGGGTTAAATTTACAAGTTTTCAAAATTTTAGGATTTGTCATTTCATGTGAGGTGTTCAGCGATAAGTATGCAAAATTTCGCGCCTCCAACCTTGTTAGAGGCTCACATAGAAAGAATTGTTTAAAATACACATGTGGGAGCCCAAAGGGTTAAATGTACGACTTTTTCAAATTTTTATGGTTTGTCATTTGATGTG
Source organism: Maratus speciosus (assembly GCA_963932465.1). Taxonomy (NCBI): domain Eukaryota; kingdom Metazoa; phylum Arthropoda; class Arachnida; order Araneae; family Salticidae; genus Maratus; species Maratus speciosus. The sequence continues at coordinate 67,523,469 of OZ010789.1, forward strand.
AGGTGTTCAGCTATAAGTATGCAAAATTTCATACTTCCAACCTAATTAAGGCTCACTTAGTAAGTATTTTTTTTTTAATACACATGTGGGAGCCCAAAGGGTTAAATGTACAACTTTTTCAAAATTTTATGACTTGTCGTTTGATGTGAGGTGTTCAGCTATATGTCTGTAAAATTTCACGCCTCCTACCTAATTAGGGTCTCACTTAGAAAGAATTGTTTAAAATACACATGTGGTAGCCAAAGGGTTAAATGTACGACTTTTTCAAAATTTTATGATTTCTCGTTTGATTTGAGGTGTTCAGCTATAAGTATGCGAAATTTCCTGCCTCCAACCTAATTAGGGGCTCACTTAGAAAGAATTGTTTAAAATACACATGTGGGAGCCCAAAGAGTTAAATGTACGACTTTTTCAAATTTTTATCGTTTGTCATTTGTTGTGAGGTGTTCAGCTATAAGTATGCCAAATTTCACACCTCCAACCTAATTAGGACTCACTTAGAAAGTATTTTTTTTTAAATACACATGTGGGAGCCCAAAGGGTTAAATGTACGACTTTTTCAAAACTTTATGATTTGTCGTTTGATGTGAGGTGTTCAGCTATATGTCTGTAAAATTTCACGCCTCCAACCTAATTAGGGTCTCACTTAGAAAGAATTGTTAAAAATACACATGTGGGAGCCAAAGGGTTAAATGTACGACTTTTTCAAAATTTTATGATTTGTCGTATGATGTGTGGTGTTCAGCTATAAGTATGCAAAATTTCAAGTCTCCAACATATGCAGTTTCGGAGAACGGGCTCTGTGACGGACAGAATATCTCAATTTGTTGATTTTCTGTAAGCAAGTAAACCAGATAAACCCCCAGTAAGTAGATAGGTTTACAATGGAAGTCTATGGGAATTTGGCGAAATATTAGAGATATCGCCAAGGTGGCTTCACTTTTGGCGACTAATTTTGGTCGCCAAATTTGGCGATATATTGCCATGTTGGCGAGAAACTTGGCGGTATTTGGCGACAGAACAGAGTCCCCCTACTACGGCAAATTAAAATTTCGCCTAAAAGACATAATGTTAAAGTAAAAATGGGCACCCCCAGGTGGGTAATTCATCGATATTCACAATTTTTTTATTTTTTTCCTTAGTTTTATAGTGTAAACAAACTTCGCACCAAATTTGAAGTCTGTAGCTGCAGTAGATATACGAGATCTTTTTGATGAGTGAGTCAGTCAGTCAGTCAGTCAGTGGTAAAATTATCGATTATCAGACATTTTCAAATGTCATTATCTCGGAAACTATTTATGCGTTATTTATAAAATTTTGGATTTTAGGTAATTAGGGTGGCCTTACTACACATTTCGTATAACAAGTACGTAGCTCTCATAGATTTTCAGTAGTAGAGCATTGAAATTTGACGAAAACAGCTCGAAATGGTTCGTGTAAATAACACACGGCTATGTCAGGCGAACTTGGCTGACACACTGCCGTGTGTCTAGATTAAACCTTTGTATCACCGTTCAGTACATACACAAAAGTTTCACTTACTTTTGCAGTGAGCTTAAAAATACGATTATTTTATTGCTGCTATTTTCCAACATAACAATTGTTGCCGAAATTGTACTTAGAATTCTCAACATACCGATACTGGTGATACTGGTTAATTTTTTATACCAAAGTTTTATTTTTCATTTGAGTAGTTTCAGTTCGTTATTGCTAAAATGTACTTCGAATATTTTGTAAAATTATAAAGGCTGGAGATAACCACGAATAGATATTTACAAAGATCAGTTGGTATATTTTAGAATCTTGTATTTGTAAATAGACAATATTGATCCGAAGTATGTAATTTTCTACTTATTTTTAAAAAAAATCATTACTTTATTGTTTTTATGTTTTAAATCTTTTTTTTTTACATACCTAAAATCACATTTCCTAACATTTGTGTAAATATTTACAATATCAACATTAAATATTACTTAAAATAATTATTCGATTTAAAAACTGTTTCAACACGTTTATCATATATGTTGAAATAAAACTAACAGTTGTTTACTTAATATAGTCAAAAGTAAACAATGCAATTACAAAAGCAGCAGCGTTTGTTGCCTTTTTTTCAGAAAGTGCTAGCATGACATATCATTGTATATTTTAGAATCGAAATAGTTTGAAATTTTTTAGGTATTTTTTTGGATATAGTGGATAATGATTATATTACCATATTATAAATCATATATGACTTTATGATAATATATGATACAAACAACATTTTGTCAGATAAAATGTCCAGTTGTAATAATTTATATTTATGACATGTGTATAAGATGCACATTATATATATATATATATATATATATATATATATATATATATATATATATATATACATATATACAATACATACATACATACATACATACATACGATACATATATACATACGTACGATACATATATACATACATACAATAGATGGAGATGTAAGCAATAGTCGCTAAATACAGGCTCGATTGCTGGTCCTTTCTTTTGTTCCGTACAGAAAAAGGAGATGGAAATGTATTATCCCAGCCACGAAGTACCAAAAGTCGAGCCTGAATTTAGCCTCTATTGATCGCAGCGCCATCTTTTGTTTGTAATTCTAACTAAAATCTCAAATCACTGTAAAAAAACTTTTGACATTATGCATAACCCTCCTGCAAGAATTTTTTTAATATCCGTCACCGTTTGGAAGTTATTGAATTTTAAAATCAGTCAGTCCTTTTTGGGACACCCGGTACATTACACACATATATATGTGTGTATATATGACATATATAAATATACCGGGTGTCCTAAAAATGACTGACTGATTTTAAAATTCAATAACTTGCAAACGGTGGCAGATATTTAAAAAATTCTTGCAGGAGGGTATTGTATAAAGTCAAAAGTTTTTTTTACTGCGATTTTGGATTTTAGTTCAAATTACAAACAATAGATAGCACTGAGAGCGGTAGGCACTCAGTCGAGGCCGAAACAGACGTCACTCAGCATTGATGCGAAATAAGGAGATTAAGGCTGTGGAGTGGATCTCGTTTGATAATGCAATCTTACTCTTAGAGCACGATTCTGAACCCAGTCGATATGATTTCAATGAAATGTGTTGTTGTCATGGAAATGTCGTAGCTAATTGAGAAATAATTCTTTGCAAAGACCCGAGCTAATTGGAGAATCACCTCCTTTTTTCCAATTACCCTCATATTTTTCAGGCTTATTGCAAATAGCCTAGACAGCGTTAGGCTAATTGAAAAATTACCACTTATTTCCCAATCAGGGTGATTAATTTAAGCTTATTAACCCATAAACAGACCCGAACACAAAAATAAATTACAACAGACCGTACTCCGATCCGAGCAAGACAAAATAATTTCTGCCGACACGCAACCCGAGTAGAACCTGATTTAAAAAAAAAAAAACGAAATCTGACTCGTACCAAACATGATAACCGGCAGAAATAGTTTAAAGCACCATAACCCGATCCGAGTAAGACAAAATAATTTAGATGAAAACGCAACCTAACTCGAACCTAAAAATTCCATTAAAAACCCGAAATCTGAACATGACAAAAATATTCCAAAGAATCATAACCCGATCCGAGGAAGACAAAATAATTTCCGTGCACATGCAACGAGACCCGAACTAAAAATTTTGTTTGAAAAAAATCCGATATATGACCCGAACCAAATATGATAAGCGACAAAATTATTCTAAAGAACCATAACCCGATCTGAGCAAGACAAAATAATTTCCTTGGACACTGAACCCGAACCGAATCTAAAAATTTCATTTGAAAAAAACCTGAAATCTGACCTGAACCAAATCTGAATCCGACAAAAATATCCCCAAATACCATAACCCTATACGAGCAAGACAAAATAATTTCCGTGGACACGCAACACGACCCGAACCTAAATATTCCATGAGGAAAAACCCGAAATTTGACACGAACCGAATGTGATCCCGATAAAAATATTCCAAAGAAACCTAACGCGATTCGAGCAAGAAAAAATAATTTCTGTGGACAAGCAAATCCAAACCGAACCTAAAAATTTTGTTTAAAAAAAACCCGAAATATGACCCGAACCAAATATGATAACCGACAAAAATATTCTAAAGAACCATAACCCGATGCGAGCTACACAAAATGATTCCGTCAACAGGTAACCCGATCCGAACTTGAAAGTTCTAATTGAACTCAATCCTAAACTCGATCTGAAACCGGGTTTTGGTAGGTTTTCGGGTTGACTTCAAATGAGATCACTAAGTTCGAATCCGGTTGCGTCTCGACGGAAATAATTTTGTCTTGCTCGGATCGAGTTACGGTTCTTTAAAATATTTTTGTCGTTTTTAGATCAGGTTCGTGTCGGGTTTCAGTTTGACTTCAAATGGAATTTTCGGATTCTGGTCGTATTACGTGTACATGGAAAATTAATTTGCCTTGCTCGGATCGGGGTACGACCTGATGTATTTTTATTTCCGGTACTGTTCGTCTTTCGGGTTAAGTTCAAGTAGAACTTTAAGGTTTTGGTTCTTGCAGGCATCAGGTTATGGTCCTTTAGAATATTTTTGTCGGTTATCATTTTTGGATCGGGTCATATTTCGCGTTTTTTTTAAACAAAATGTTTATGTTCAGATCGGGTTGCGTGTCCACGGAAATAATTTTGTCTTGCTCGGATCATGTTATGGTTCTTTGGAATATTTTTATCATAGTCCGATTTCGGAGTTTTTTTAATGGAATTTTTAGGTTCGAGTTAGGTTGCATGTTCTTCTAAATTATTTTGTCTTACTCGGATCGGGTTATGGTGATTTAGAATATTTCTGCCGGTTGTCATATTTGGTTCGGGTCAGATTTCGTTTTTTTTTTTCATCAGGTTCTGCTCGGGTTGCGTGTTGGCAGAAATTATTTTGTCTTGCTCGGATCGGGGTACGGTCTATTGTAATTTATTTTTCGTGTTCGGATCTGGTTATGGGTTAATAAGCTTTCCCTGATTGGGAAATAATTGGTAATTTTTCAATTGGCCTAGCGATGTCTAGGCTCTTTGCAATAAGCCTGAAAAATATGAGGGTAATTGGAAAAAGGGAGATGATTCTCCAATTAGCCCGGCTCTTTGCAAACAGCCTGAATTCTCAATTAGCCTACGACATTTGTCATGTTATATATATGCATTTATGTGGCATAAAAGACGTAAACAATACGTGTATAATGACTATATGGCACATGACAAGCGTTTCGAGTATATATATATATGTATATATATGACGCATGCATAAACTTTGTGATGATTTTTTACAATTTTTGCATAATAAAATTTATAGGGGCCTCTATAACAAAGAAGTACCCTATTTTCTCTGCCCCAACTTGTTGGAATTACAATCCTATACAGATTTTTATAATAATCAATATCATAAAACTTATAAAATTTAATTACTTAATATCGGCATTTCTTGTTATCTTTCTTTTTTTTTTTTAATGTTGTGTAATCGAAAAAAATCACCTTCACCAGTGATTTTGAGTTCATAATGCGTATTAAATAGGATAAATTAATCTCACTCAGTATTTTCTATAGTTTAAAGAATATAAAAAGTACTGTATGTATAATAAGATATTATATTTTTAATACAAATTTTATTTTGATAAAGATTTGGAAATTAAAAAAAAAATGTTTCTAACTGGTAACTTTAATGCTTTTAACAAATAGCTAACTTTGAAAAAAAATAAATCGATCATTCATTTGTCTTCAGTGTTCTCATTTATTGCAATAGGAAAAAAAGGTGCAACAAAAATTGAAGCCTCTGAGGCATTGCATTTTGATTCAGTAATATTCTTTTCGTATACCCTTGTTATAGCGGCCCCCAAGTATTAGTAGTAGGCCCCCCATTACGATGTATCGCCGAAGTATATTAATGTTTTAGATGTAAATGATTTTACAGCATGCATAAGTGTGACTCTGTGTGACATGCATAAGTGCTTACAACTGTACAAGTATGTCACAGTGTGACTTCATAATATTGTCACTATAGTCACATATTCGTCAAAATGTTAATGACAAAATCGTCACAAATCACACAATTTTCACAAAATTGTCACAATGTGACTTGAAAGCATTCTCGCTGTCGTCACAGAATCCTCATAGTGTTAAAGACAATTTCATCACAAATAACACATATTTTACAAATTGATCTCAATGTGACTTCAAAGCATTGTCGCTTTCGTCACAGATTTGTCACAAAGTTAATACCGAAATAGTCACAAATGACACATTTTTCACAAATTTGTCACACCGTGACTTCAGAAAGCCGTCACAAAAGAGCTCTAAAACGGCCATAACGTCTACACATTCTAGTCACAATGACTTCACATCGACGTCACGTGACGTCACATCGACGGTCAGAATGTCACAGTGTGACTTCACTACGACGTCGTCGAGACGTCACCATGCGTTATGGGTATGTACCGTTTGAAACTAATATATGATGTAAACAAATGTTTTTTTTTTCTATAGAACTTCTTCGTTCGAAAAAGAAATGATATTTTGCTAGAATTACCGAAGCTTGAGACGGCCGTTTCAATTATTACTTTTAAAGATTGTTTTTTTCTGGCATAATTCATCAATTCGTGGTTTTTATAGTTAGTGTTTTAATAATATGCAATTTATATATATATATATACGGATTATTTAAATAATTTTGATCACATCTTGGAAACCTTACGGTAATGGTATAATTTTGGTCGATGTGGAAAATTTCTGCTTGATGATACATTCAAAAACCATCTCGTCCTTAATTTTTGCACACCAGTGTATATGTAAGAGGACGTGAGTTTCAAAACTTGACTTTGTCCACCAATCTATAATATTGGTAAACCTGAAACGAAAAGAGCAGCACAACCTGAAAAAAATTACTTTTGTCCCATATTTCTGGCAATTTAAAATCTTAATGTACAATGAAAACCAATGGACGCAGTTAGTGGTATTTCTCGATTTCCCAAAGTTTCATTTTCTGGATAAAGTGATTCTTGAACCTCACGTCCTCATATCTACTATGACTGTTTCGTTCTTCTGTGACTATTACCAAGCTGAAGCTTGGTAATTTTTATTCATTTTGAAGAGCATTTTAATGCATTCTGGCTGTAATTGTTTTTTACAGAATCTTGCACAATTTGTAAATTCGATGTATATGCTGAAGTTATTGGGAAGTGTTTAATTATTCATACTAGGTCAATGACTTTTCCTTTTTTCTTTCGAATTACATTCAGCATTTTCTTTATCTTTTATAGTATATATAAAATGACTAATAATTGCATTTTCTAAATTGTCAAACAAAAGTATTTTTTTACGCATACTTAAATCATGCATTTAAATATGTTATTTATTCGAAATATTAAAATTTCCTTCTTCAAAAACTTACATTGATATAATTTTCAAAGGATAAATTACGTTAGCAGAAAGAATGCCATATACATTTTTATTTTAAATTGAAGACAACCTTTTACTGCATAATTTTATTTCTAAACCTTGTTTTAAAACAGTTTAATTTTTGTAGACAATATAATTAGTTTATCTTTAAGAACATGTGTATTTTTTTTCATGAAAATGTCTTAAAACTAGAATCTGTTATTAGAAACTTGCCTTCTAATCTCACATGCACATAGTTAATTTAAAATGATAAATATTTTAAAGTTTGTTTTTAAAAATGCCATTACGAAGAAGTATGTTTTAGCATATAATTTAAAGGTTCTTGCTTACTTCGCCTTAGGATTTGTTTTCCCTTAATAATGTTTATTTTGGCGTATTAAATTGAATTATCTTGCATAATGAAAATTGAATGCGGGTTTATCAAAGTAATTTTGGTATTAAGATGCGAAGTCTGATTTTGATTTAATTTCTACTGTAATTTTTCTACTATTATTGCTTAGCTAATATTTGTATTAGTAGTAAAAGATTGGTTTGTTTGGTTATGTTTATGGCGGCCAATTATTAGCACGAGGGATATAGGGCCTAAGGTGGGGGGGTTGGGAGTGCCCTCCGTATGGGTCTTTCTAAGGGAACCTAACTCGTATTTACGCTTGGAAAACCAAAGTTCGAAGAAAACCACGAAAACTCCGCACGATTAGGCCGGCTGGCGCGATTGGGATCGAACCCAGCACCTCCCGTCTACCAGCTTCGAGAGCAGAACCTCTCGCCCACTGGAGTGGTAAATGAAAAAATATTATTATATATTCATTTTGAACGAAGTGGATTGTTTTAAATTGTTCTTGTGAAAAAATTATTAAACTGACTGCATTTGTTATATTTTTTCAGTTTATATTTGTTTTAAAATGTAATTTGTTTACGCACTTTTTAAGCAATAGTTATATAAAGATTTCTTATTTTAAAGATTTTTTTATATTTTTAATATGGCTTAGAATATGCAATTGCATAAATCTTTTTATCCTTATTATATGCACGTATTATTATAGGTAATGCTTAGGAAAATTTATTTTCACAATAAAAGAAAATCATTTTTGTGGGTAAAAAGTGAGAATTTTACCATTATTTTTTTTATTTAAAGAATTTTAACCATTGCGGTGTTTAAAACACTAAAACTTCTACAAATATTTGTTAAATCACTCCATTATTTTTTTGTAACCTGAATATAGCGTATTTAATAAAATTAGAGATTGATTTTGCAATAGAATGAAAAAATAAAAATAAAAATCGATACATTGAATACATCATGTTTTTTGCTGTACTCGTAGCTTGCCCATGCTCGTAGATTTTACTTTTTGTAATGAACTAATCTATTATATAATCTATTATACCTATTTTTATTAAATATGCTATATTTAGGATTAAAAAAAGTAAAAGAATGATTTGATAAATATTTTTAGATGTTTTGGTGTTTTAAACGCAGTAATGTATAAAAAAGACTGCAAATATTAAAATTCTTTAATTAAAAAAAAAAAAAAAAACTTAAAATTCTGAATTTTTACTAAGAAAAGGATTTTGTTTCTTGTCAAAATCAGTTTTTCTAAGTATTACCTGTAATAATATGTGTACATAATTAAGCAGAATAAAAATGTCAACGTTCTACAAAGGGTACGGAGTTCTTTTAAATTTAATTAAAATACACTGTAAGAAAATACCCTGATCAATTAAGAAGAGCAGTTGTAATAGACTTAGTTAAATTTCCAGTTACATTAAATGGGCCGCTATATAAATTTCGAAGCGGGTTTCGAAATAACCTAATAATAAAAAACTGCAGCCAAAGTTGAAAAAGAAAAAGAATACCTTGTTATTCATTGACTTCAGATATCCTTTTGAAATACAATCATTTAAAAATATTGAAATGCAAAAAGGTAACTTGATGTGAACGCTACCATTGTTTTAACATTAGCAATAGTCCTCTTCGCGTAACTAGCGTGGTATCTTAGGAGTGATTTATTTACATGTTTATCTAGGAAGCCACTATAATGTGACAGTCGTTTGGAACAGTTAATTTATTTTGAAAATTCCAGATAAATTCATGGAAGATAGAGACACATATCAAACTAGTATCAAGAAGAAAAGCAAATTCACAATTTTTAAAAAAAACTTTTTGCAGATAGAATTTTAAATTGTTCTCTCACACTAGAATACTTTATAATGTTTCCAATAAATCCGATACTGAACATTAAAGAAATGTTATTTGAACCACTACGGTTTTAGTCACCTTCATTGGGACACAGTATATTTTTAGGTACATTCTACTATAAAAAGTAAGAAGCTGCGTAATATAGCCGTTCTCGAAGAAAGCAATTTCGAGAAAGTATGCTATATTTGCATCGATCATAACTCCCATTCCGCAAAACCACCCTCCGTCCAAATTTTAATTTATATCTATATCATATATATAGATAAATATGATTTTTATCATGTGAAAAGCCTCCAAAATAGCAATATTATATTCAATTTTGGACTAGCGGATGGACTTTTTGTTAGGGACTAAACAAAAGAAAAATGGTCTAAGTATAGATCAGAACGTGTAAAAATTTGGCAACATGGCCATATTTTTGGCAATCTGGAAAGTTAGGGAATCGTGAGAAAAGTAAAGTAATTAATAACAAATTACATAATAACTATTTATAAACAAAGATAAAACAAACAAATATATATACAAAGAAAAAATACTTATTTGTCAAAATAACATGAAAATATTAGAAGTCCGTAATTCTGGTTTGAACGAACACTCACAAAAATGGATCAGATATTTAAAAAAAAAAAAAAGAAATTAATAAAGTACGAGAGTATAAAACACGAATGTGGTTTGATTTCGGTTTTAAATTTTCTGTGAGAATCGTAAGTAGGGAATTCGTCAACAACTGTCATTATGGCAATTTGCCACATTTATCTAATTTTTTTTTAAGTTGATCAATGGCAAATTCCTTCTATATTGTTTTTTCGGGCGTCCTTACAAAGAGATTATGATTCAAAAGTTACGATTCGAAAACTGCATATGTGGATTTCATGTTATGTTCAAAAATGGTACAAAACTCTCCCGGTTAAAAAACCTTAATCTCAGTGAGCATAGGAAAATTTCTATGTTTTGTTTGAATACTTAATTTTGCGAAAATATTTTCATCTTAATGCAAATTACTCTCGCCTCAAATATCAAATATTAATATATTTTTTACCATTTTTAGTTTTAAAATAATTTAAAGAGTTACAGGTAGCGAAATAAATTGTTATTTTGAATGTAACAATATAATATGTTTTTCATGACGAAATAGCGAATTTTGCAATCTGGTTCTGAAAATTAATAGTATGTATGTTTTTTAGGCAAATGTCTGAAATGTTTAGAAAGATGCATTTTGAAACAGGGTAGAAACCATAGCACTATTTGAACAGGCGTATAAAAAAGTAATTAAGTTATTTCTTATTTAGAAAATAATTACAAATTAATAATTAGTTAATAAAGTTGTGGCTAAAGTGTAAGTTAATAGGCAAATCTGAGAAAGTTAAATTTTTCAACAGGGTAAAAAACATGGTACGCTTTGTATTGGCGATAAAAAGTAAATCTAGTTCTTATTTGGAAAAATGTTGCAAAATAGATAATTATCAAAGAACATCTATAATTACTCTGATTTCATATGATGAAAGAGACAAAATGGTATAAAACGTAAATGGAAAGGAAAACCATTCGAAAAAAGAAGCTTAATTTTGTGCCATTTATCGATGGCTCCCGGGACAGACCCCCCCCCCCCCTTCTTGACGACATTAGATCGGTTGCTGCGAGTAAAAAACTCTCTATTCGTAACTAAATAAGACACTTGAGACTACTGTTTCTATGCAAAAATTTATTATCTTGAGGAGAAGTACCGTCCCTTTAGATTTTGTATAAACAATTACAATCACATTGTATATGTGTGTGTGTCTGTAAATATACTCAATTCTGTATCATATCGTCTGCGTATAATATTTTAAAATCTGTATATACAGCTCATATTAAATAAATTAGAATAACATTTTTTTTTTTTTTTTTTTTTTTTTTTTTTTTTTTTTTTTTTTTACAAATTGAAAATATCCTTTGGTAATTTAATGTCTTTTAATGCAAATATGCAAACGATATTTTTATTAAGAACTTATTGTTGATTAAACTTACTTATTATCTTAAAATTAATATCATTTTTGAAAAGATTAATTGAACAAAAATTGTTTTGAAAAGTCAAAATATTAGAATATATATTCTAGTGGTTCAAATTATTAGAATATTTCACATTAATTATACTTTATCACCAATTCATAACTGGTGGCATGATTAAGGGGTCTCAGGACTCTTAAAATTGGAAAAAATGAAAAAAAAGACCATTTTCAACATTTAATATCTTAAAATGTATTTGATTTTAAGACACAATTTTAATTGGAATAAAATATATAAGTATGTTCTTTTATTTCATGAATTAAAAAAATTATAAGATACAGAATTAGAATTTACAGGGGGCTCCAAACTGTTAGACATTTGACGAGCAAAAAATCGGCATAACAGCTTACGCGCACGATTACAAAATAACTATTGCAACTAGAATGAAAATTTTGGTGCCTATTTATAATTCTGATTGTAATAATTACTCTGAACCTAAATAAATATGCATTTAAAGCTTTTTTTATATTTTTAATACAAAGTTGTATTTAGTTAATGCAAAATTAAGAAAATTTCAACGGTATAATCACCTAAAAATTATTGTTTTGAATAATAAAAAGGAAATTTTAGGTTCAGTTTATACAGACTAACATGAAACATATGTTTTGAAAATTTCATGAAAAAATATTCATAAGTTTCGTGCGCGTTATGCCCAAAAACGTCATTTCGAGAAAAATGGCTTCAAAGTTTCCGAAACGACGCTTCAGCTATTGAACGTGTATAAACGTAAAAACCATAACTTCAGTTCTAATAGGAATTTCAAGGAAACAATTATATTATAATGTTCAGAAAAGATAGGAGTTTAACATCTAAAAAATAAAAATTTCGAAAATTTTAAAGCTTTAAGAATCCTGAGACCCCTTAATTAAATTAAGATTATTTTATTTCAAATCAGGATTCTTTTTGCAGTTTGTTTGTTTTTTCGTCTTAAAATGGGTGCCGTGTGAGTGATATTCCTGAATCTATTAAACTTCATATGGTTGATTTGTATCTCGGCACGGTAAAAATCAATGTTATATAGTGTTTTATTTACATTGTCCGCAATCAAGCGTTAGGAAATTACTAACAAAACATTCAAAAAATGGAAAGTTTCAAAATAATCGCCGAAATGGCGGCCGAAAACCAAAAACATCTTCTAGAAATTAAAGGAAACTGAAGCGTATAGTTAAGAAAAAATGTTTTAAAAGTGTGCGATTCTTGCACCGAAAACGGAAAGAAGGAGTTGAAGTTTTTACATCGACAACATTAAGACGTCTCCTTAAATTTAAGTTTGAATCTCGTGTACCGTAAACAAAACCTCCCATGACTGCAAAACTAAAGCGTAAAAGTTTCAATTGGTGTAAATCAAGACGTTTATGGAGTGAAGAAGATTGGGAAAATATACTATTTAGTGATGAAAGTGTGTTTTGTGTTTCATATGGTAATCAAGGTATTCGAGTTTTGATAATGAATCAAGAAGCATTTGATAAAGAATGCCTTAAACTTTCCGTAAAATTTGCTGCTAGTGTCATGGTTTGGAATCCCATGAGTGTTTATTTGAAGATGATTTCGTCTTTCAACAAGATTTAGCGTCACCGCATACCTCGGCGTAAACTAAGAATTGGTTCCAACAAAGCAAAATTAAGGTACTTCTTTGGACACCAAACTCGCCAGGCCTTAATCCCGTCGAAAACTTATGATGTATAATGAAGAAAAAACTCCAAGAAAATCCTCCTTCAAGTAAAACTGAGTTAGTGGCATGTATAAAGTCTCTTTCGGCTAATATTGATAGAAATGTTTGTAAATATCTTGTATATAGTATGCAAGATCGATTGTACGCTGTTATGAAAGCTAAAAGGGATGCTTTCATACAAGCATCTTCAAAAGCTACAAAATATTAACTACCATTTACTTCATATGCATAAGGTAATACTGTTGCGTAAAGTTACATATTCTACTATTTTGAACTAATCTAAATTTTATTCTAATATTTTGATGTTTTTCAGAAAGCTGTATGCCTAATTTATTGTACTGTATTTTATATTTTGTAAATGTTAAAATGTTATCTAAACATTCCAGATTTAGTTTATAAGAGATTTAATTTCCTTTACTTAGTATCAAAAATAAATAAATGAAAAATATTTTTTTATATTACTTTTTCTCAATTATTCTATTATTTTGAATATGAGTTGTAATACATGTACACCAATTTACAAAAATAACTCAATTCACAACACTTTCTAAGTAACAGTTAAATTCTGCAAATAAATGTTTAATTTATGGCGTCAGTTCAAGAATTGAAATATTTCTAAGACGTGTGATGGCTAGAGGTTTGTTCTATACTTCTCGGAGAAGAGAACTTTTAATTATGTGGTATATTTAAATTAATTTAAAAGGATTTTCTGGGAATTTCAGAATTTTCCACTGCGAAATATATTTAAGATTACAATAGAATTAATGGAGAACGATGTTATTTTCTTTAAACAATTTAAAAGTGAAACAGATATCTATTTATTCACAATAATTAGTAACTGTTATAAACGGCAGCAGATATGTTTTCTATGTTTTTTTAATATAAAATAAAACAAAAATGCAAAATTCCCAAAGCGCACTTACAATGTATATCAAAATAGTAGGATTTTATTATAAAACAGGCTATGTCCAAATAACTGCTAATTAAAAACCACTAAAAGTATGTGGTTTGCTTCTATATTTAACTCACATTTTAGTGAACAGCAGCTCATTTAGTTTAATATGATTATAATTACATTTCTCAGCATTCCATTTTCGATATTTTGTATACAATAGTTTTTAATGCACATATGAGGCATTCTCACAATCTTTTGACTTTTGGGAAAAAAATCTGGCGAAATTAAACTTGCTAAAATAATATTTTAATCTGATAAACGAATGCCTTAACGATTAAAAATAAAGAAAAAATGGTCAGCAACGAAAACTTTTTTATTTAACTGAGGTTTATGTTAAACTTATGTTATGGAAAATAAAACTTTTCGAGTTTAATTGTCTTTACCATTTTACCACAAAAACTTTTCATTTTCTTCGAAATTTTTACTTATAATGAATTTGCATAGTACCCACAAGACATTCAAATAAGAAGTAATAACAATGTAGTATTTTGAGTACAAAATTTTGGTAAAACATTGTCTTAAAAAGGGCATTAAAGAAGGGACGGTAAGGTAAAAAATCCCTGCCGGCCCGGCCTACTGGCAGAGGTAGATTTCGAAGTCAAATATACTAATTTCACAAACAAAAACTAAATCATGATTATAGATAAATCCACTTTAACAATTTTATCTGGCCGCTCTTGACGAGTTTTTATTTCATTTTCATATAATAGATAGTTTTATCAGAATCATGTTAGGGCGGTATTCAAAAAAATGCTTTTCCATGCTCAACAACTCGAAATTTTCTGGCATAATTCCAGATTCATTTTTAATAAAAAAAAAAATATATGAAACTTGCTGACGTGATTTTTGAAGAGATTTATAAGCGACCTGTGTTTTTATTTTTTTGTTCAATTAATTAAAACTTGATATATAAACAATTATTTTCTCAGAAGGACAATATTTTTCGTTTCTAACACAATCGCTTCGGGAA
Organism: Maratus speciosus; assembly: GCA_963932465.1. Classification (NCBI taxonomy): domain Eukaryota; kingdom Metazoa; phylum Arthropoda; class Arachnida; order Araneae; family Salticidae; genus Maratus; species Maratus speciosus. Next base: position 67,538,753 of record OZ010789.1, read on the forward strand.
ATTCCGTTCAAAATGCCCAATTTGACATCATTTTTTGAAATATATTCTGCCTCTATCTAAAAATCGATTATTACGGTACATTATATAGTTTCTGAATAAGCGAATCTACCAATTAAATGCGTTTGAGAGCAAAAATGAATTTAAAAACCAGTCAGAAAATAAGCAGTTTGGATTTAAGCGCATCCTTAATACAATGATTTTTCCAACACAATCCGCTTCGGTAAATTCGGTTCAAAATGCCCTTTTTAACAGCATTTAAAAAATTATATTCTGCCCCTATCAGAAAATCGACCATTACGGTACATTATATAGTTTCTGAGTAAGAAAACGTACCAATTGGAAGCCTTTGAGAGCAAAAATGAATTGTAAAATGAGTCAGAAAATAAGCAGTTTGGATTTGAATACACCCTTACTAAGATCATTTTTTACTTCAACCGGTATGTATTTTTAATTTGTTTTTGCTCTAAGAATTGGTCCTATCCAAAATTTGTCTATATAGATGTTATAGACAATATTAAGAAGATATATGATAAATTCATGGGGATTTTATATCTTTTGAATTGACGGAGTTATGGATTTTTTTCTTCTTCAAACCCCCTTTTTGTTTTCGTTTTTAATTTTTTTTGCGGTACGAATTGGTCCTATCAAAAACTTGTGAATATAAAAGTTGTAGATAATGTTAAGGAGATTCATGATAAAATTAATTGGATTTGATATCTTGAGAATTGACGAAGTTATGGATTTTTTTCTTCTTCAAACGCCCTTTTTGTTTTCGTTTTTAATTTTTTTTTTGCGGTACGAATTGCTCCTATCAAAAACTTGTGAATATAAAAGTTTTAGATAATGTTAAGGAGATTTATAATAAAATTAATTGAATTTGATATCTTGAAAATTGATGAAGTTATGAATTTTTTTCTCCCAAAAACCCTATTTTTTGCGCCCCTTGAGCCCATTTTTAACTTTATCAAAAATCTGTGATACATAAATTTTTGGCCCTATTTTTAGAAGTAATAAAAATTTTAAACTGATTTGATATGTACAAAAATTAAGAAGTTATGGGGGGTTTTCTGTTTTCACAAAACCCCTCCCTATTCCCCTCCCCTTGGTCCGATTTTGCCCATTAACGAACTTGTCCGAGATTTTTTGCCCATTGATTTTATGTATCAGTTTGGAAGAGATTGGTGCAGAATTACGAAAGTTATCGTGTCCAGAAGAAAGTGATATATATATATATAGATAGATAGATAGATAGATATATAGATAGATAGATAGAGAGATAGATAGATAGATAGATAGATATATAAAGTTTTTTACTGAGGGTGGTTTTGGGTTCTAGGGGTCATGATCGGTGTAGATCTGCAAAAATTTTTCAGAAATTCCAACATAGGAACGATCCCAATAGGTAGTATTTCATACGAAATCTACCTAAAAAGGAGACGGTATAGGGAAAAAGAGACGAAATGGGGAAAAAAAGGGACGGTAAGGATGGAACGATAAGGAAAATTACCACCTATTTTAGGCAAATCCTGTTAAGACTAAGTGATATCCATAATGTTCATTGATTTTTAGAAACAGTTGTTAACATTGGATTAAATTAATTTTTTTTAAATTTACCCTGAAAAGTGCAGGAATAAACCTTAGAGACGATAAGACTACCAATAAAGCCACGATCTTGAAATTGATATTTAAAGGCTGATTTAAATTCTGCAGTAAATTTCCTGTCAAAGAATTTTAGACATTCTTTCTTTAGCGTATTTCTGCATGAGAAAAAAGTCCTTCCGGCCAGTGCCGGGAGGAAGAGGTAGCTTTCTTATTCCCTATTTTTAAAAAGCAAGCTTATATTATTCAAACACACGATGCTCAGTTTAGTAGAAACCGATTATAGGAGATTCAATACTAATTTTTATCAATACTAAATCATAATGAATGCGAATTTCGCGAAATTAGTCAGCTTTATCTAAGCTGCTTTTATTTAAAGTAACTGGTATTTGGTTGCCAAATTCGGCGATATCTTGAAGTTCCTGCCATTTTAAGGCCACTTGGTGGATGAGACTTACGAGGGAACTTGGTCGAGATCCTAGTAGTTCCTGCGCACATGCCCACTCACATCGGAATCGGTTGATATATACAAGTACTGTCGCAGGCAAAAAATCAGATTTTTCAAAATGTCACCCACATTAGAAGTTGAAACTGCTATATCCGAGCCATTTTTTAAGATAAAGGCAAAACAAAAAATGCTACGGAATCCTTATATCATGGTCAAATACTTAAGAAAGAAACCTTTTTCAATTTCTAATTTTTTTGCACCTCACTTTAAATATAATTTTTTATTTAATTTAATGGCCTCCATTTTGAAACAAGATGGCTCATGAAGATGGCCAGCGAACTTGGTCGAGACATTACGATACACTATCCACATGCCTTCTTACATCGAAATAGGTTAATAAATACGCGTATTATCACGTGACAAATATCAGATCGTTTCAAAATGTCAGCCATGCTAGAAATTGCTATAATTCAAAGCTATAATGCTAAAAAGTGCTATAATTCAACCATTTTTAAGGTATTTACGAAACAAAAACTGCTCCAGAATCTTTGTATCAAGGTCAAACACATAAAAAAATCTTTTTCATTTTTCAATTTTTTGATAACTTATTTTAAATTTAAAATTTAATTTTTTTTTAATGACAACCCTTTTGAAACAAGATGGCGAATGAAGCTGACCAACGAACTCGGTCGAGACATTGGTATGTACTATGAACATACCAAATTACTTCCAAATCGGTTCATAAATACGCCTGTTATCGCGTGACAAAAATCAGGTCGTTTCAAATTGTCAGCCACAATAGAAATTCAAAATGCTATAACTCAGCCATTTTTTTAGATATAGACAAAACAAAAACTGTTCCTGAATCTTTGTATTAAGGTCAAACAAATACAAGAAAAATCTTTTTCATTTTTGAATTTTTTGGTACCTTATTTTAAGTTTTAAATTAAAAAAAATTAAATGGACGTCATTTTGAAACAAGATGGCGGATGAAGCTGGCGAACGAACTTGGTCGAGACATTGGTACGTATTATGTATACACCAAGGTACATCCAAATCGGTTCATAAATACGCCTGTTATCGCGTGACAAAAATCAGGTCGTTTCAAAATGTCAGCCACAATAGGAATTCAAAATGCTATAACTCAGCCATTTTTTTAGATATAGACGGAACAAAAACTGTTCCGAAATCTTTGTATTAAGGTCAAACATGCACAAGAAAAATCTTTTCATTTTCCAATTTTTTGGTACCTCATTTTAATTTTTTTTTTTTTTTTAATTTTAAATAGCCGCCATTTTGAAACAAGATGGCGGATGAAGCTGGCGAACGAACTTGGTAGAGACAATAGTACGCATTATGTATACACCAAGGTACATCCAAATCGGTTCATAAATAAGCCTTTTATCGCGTGACAAATATCAGGTCGTTTCAAAATGTCAGCCACGCTAGAAATTCAAAGCTCTATAACTCAGCCATTTTTTAAGATATAGACGAAACAAAAACTGCTCCGGAATCTTTGTATCAAGGTCAAACACATAAAGGAAAAATATTTTTCAATTTTCAATTGTTTGGTGCCACATTTCAAAATTTAATTAAAAAAAAATTTAAATGGCCACCATTTTGAAACAACATGGCGGATGAAGCTGGCCAACGAACTCGGTTGATACATTGGTACGTATTATGTATACACCAAGGTACATCCAAATCGATTCATAAATAAACCTGTTATTGCGTGACAAAAATCAGGTCGTTTCAAAATATCAGCCAAGCTAGAAAATAATTCAACCATTTTTTAAGATATAGACAAAACAAAATTGCTCCGGAATCTTTCTATCAAGGTCAAGCACATAAGAAAAAAATATTTTTCAATTTTCAATTTTTCGGTACCACATTTTAAGTTTTAAATTTTTTTAAAAGATTTAAATGACCGCCATTTTGAAACAAGTTGGCGGATGAAGCTGGCCTTCGAACTCGGTCGAGGCATTGGTATGCACTATGTATACACGAAGTTACATCCAAATCGGCTCATAAATGCGAGAGTTACAGTGTGACAAAGATCATATATATATATATATATATATATATACATAAACTTTTGAACGGAGGGTGGTTTCGGGGTCTCGGGGTCATGATCGATGAAAGTATACCAACTTTTTTTTTTAATCGCTTTCCTCTGAACGGCTGCAATAGGTAGCTTTTTGTAATGAAAGCTACCTAAAAATTGAAAAAAATTCTGTGGCTGCATCTGAAGTGATTTTCTGTATAAGTTTAACAAGAGGGACGGTTAGGATGAAAAACCTAGTGACAGAGTTAAAAAAATAATATCAACGATAAAAATGTGTGCAGGTTAATTTTTTGCTAAATATTCATATAAAACAGTTCTCCCAGTTTCTGAAAAAAATTACATCGAATTACCTTTATTGAAACAATTTTATACAGACAGCTCCAAACTTAAAAATCAGCATGAGGGACACGAGACGGTATAGGCGTTTTCCTGGTATTTGGACCCCCTACATCGTCCAAAACTTATTTATCTCGTTAATATTGTTATGCAATCATACAATGGGATGTTCCCCAGTATATGAAAAAAAAGTGTATTAAAATAACAATTATTATTCAGGGACATGAAAGTCGAAAGATTGTGAGAATGCCCCATATATTGAACGCATGAATAATGAGACCGCGTTGTAACAGTCGCACACATCATTTTTATAATTTTAATGTGAAAAATGATTCAAACATCAACTTGTATGGTAAGAGATAGCGCTGTTGGCATTATTCTGAGTTTGTGAAATACGTAATGTCCACATTTTTCTATAGGATTACCGTTATTATCAATCTCTATTGCCAGAAAATAATTGTCTCCATGTTCGCAGGTTCCGAAGTTCCTTTGGACGAAACTTAATCTGAATGACTGATAATGTCAGATTACACCGGTCTGATGCAGTGGACGAATATCAGGAAATATTGCTCAACCAGATTGGATAGCCTCACCTGAAATTCCTTTAAAGGAATGTGGGATTCTTTAACGACATATATTTTCACACGTCCAACCTCACACACTTCACATAAAAACATTTTAATATAAAAGAGATAAAACAAATGCTGATCGAGAATAAAAACGTATATTCTCAAACAAGGATCTAAAAATTAAAAAAAAACGTCTGGTAACCAGCAAAGAATTCTAGTCTCTTATAAGAAATATACCCCCCCCCTCCCGTCCTCACAATTATTTTCGAAAGTTCGTTTTTAAATTTTTAATTCCGACCTATGAGGGGTGAACCACTTCTTAATAAAATATTCCTAATAAAATATTTTAGTATCATGTCTCTTTTAGAGAGACATGATACGAAAAAAAAAATTAAAACTTAAACATTTGTTTTATGAATGTTTTTAATAAAGAAATGGCACAATCGATTCCATATAGATTCATTCATTGGGTAATCCTGTTTTACACATACCGATTCGACAAATGGCTTGGTTCGGGCTATAGACGTGCATCGGATTATGTAGCCCGATTTTATCCGCATCAGACACGACCCCAATGCTTTAATTTCTTTCGCTGCGGGTTGGGTTAACTAGTCGTTTCGATTAGGATTAAGTTTTGGTATTTGCTTATCGGGTTCTTTGGTTAACAGTACAAGACAGACTACAACATAAGTGGAATGTACTGATTGCCACCAACGCTGGGAGTAAAAAATAGTATTTGCACTGAATCTTTACATTGATTTTTTCCATAAACATTGTTAAAAATGAAAAATAAAAGAAAGGGAATAAAATGTGGGAGAATTTACCAAAACCGTACTTACCAGATAAAATATTTTGGTCTGTAGTGACGACCTGGTGACCGCATTTGTTGAGGCCTGCCCGCAAGGCCATGTAAACATTTGAATTCTTATTGCATCGAACTGTTTCCAATAAAACATTATTCGTTTAAATTTTTGCAATATCTATACTATTCATTTCAGAATTAGTCCGCTTTTATGTAATCTGTAAGTTTGAAAAAAAGTTTAGCAGTTGACTCTATTTCCTACAAAATAGGTAGATTTTTGTTTACGTCAGACATTTCTTTATCTTATTATTTGGTACTTATACATATAGTTTTTTTCAGGCATTTCTAAAAAATGAATTAGTTTGTAATTTTACTTATTTGAAGAATGGTAGTTTATGATGCACTTTTTTTTAATTAAAATGCTAAATTTTACTTTTCAAGTACATTATTACGTCAATAAAGAGACAGTCATGCACTGTTTAAAATTTGCAGCATTCTGTCCAGTCATTTGACTGTTTTTATCGAAAACGGTTACACAACCGTAATTTAACACTATTCTGAACATGTTATTGGCCATTTTATGGTTAGAATATCGTTAAATTACAATTATGAAACCGTCTTTTTTTTAAAAAACGGTCGAATGACTGGACAGAATGCTGCAGATTTTTAACAGTGTGGGGCCATAGCTGCAACTGAAAACATACAATGATTGGAGAAGAGACTTCCCTTTTCCTTTCAGATTCTATGATATCTATCATGGACTAAATTAAAATTTAGTACAGTATTTCGTTTTGAATTGATACAAATCAAATATATAATTTTATTTTTATTATACTTATAGTTTTTTAAATTTTCCACTATTAAGTATTAGTATATAAAATATAGTTGTATTGAAATTTACCGAAACATGTACCAATTGTTATTATACTACTATTGCAGTGAAAAAAAATGTTTTTCATTAAAATAGGTTTGTTTTATCAATAAAACAAGCAGCTTAATTATTATGTTCATTACAACACAGTGTGGTGAATATTTCACCTACATTATTATACATAATATTATAATATAAGGGGAAAGGTCTCTAAAAATATTTAACAAAAACCGCATTTTTTTTCTTTTAACCCGGGAGAACTCGCTAGTGAGAATGCCCAATTGCTTTTCTTTTACTTTACATTCATATAATAGCAACTTTTTTTTGGTTGGCTTAGTACTTTTATTCACAAAATAGGTAAAATAATTGAAAAACATTTTGAAATTTTAATTAAAATGAAAAATGGTTTAAATAAGAGTCTTAAAAAAGTACGACTGTGAGAGAAAATCTCATGCAGCGAGTTCTCCCGGGATAAAATTACTTGAACATGTTCTGAAAACGTTTTTGCTTTTCCTAATAATTGACAACTATTTAAAAGAATCAGAGTGACGGCTGATAGATAAGAGAAAATATTGGTGGATAATAGAAGATAAATAAATAATAGATAAAAAAACCTTTGCCTATTTTCAGCATCTTGTTGAAAACAAACAAACAAACAAAAATATCGAAACGAAGATTTTCAGCTTATTTTTAGGATTTAGATAACGGGTTTTAAAAAATAAGTAATATTTTACTACTATGTAAGCATTATATTACGACACAAAAATAAAATTTGTTTCAAGTATGGAAACATTTTTGATACAACAAATATCTTTATTATTACATTCATTACAATGTACGATGTTGCCTGATTTAAGAAAAAGAATTATCATTGAATACAGGATGCATATGATGTATTACTTATTAATCTATATTATTTTTTTTTATATATGTTATTTAAAAACAAATATTTTAAATAAAAAGCTTTTAAATATTTGAATATTTTTCTCACTGATAAGTCTTATTTAATTCCAAAAATAAATGTTTAATCTGATGTCACGAATTTTTAATATCATCTTTTAATTTTTTAAAGATCTTTGAAAGTATAATATAAAAATTAGACATTAAATTAAAATTACTTTCTGCGTAAAAAGTACCCGGAATTGTTAAAATAACACAAAAAAATTTTTATTCGTCAAAATTTATTTTGTCGTCTTCAAAGAAGGCAGCATCGAGTCCAATATATGTATCCTAGCGTTTGATCAATCCTCCATAGATTTTTCATAGGTTGGATATGACCTTCAGCTCTATCAATGACTTTTCTTTTACGACTTTGTCTCTAAAGATTTTCCTCGAAGTGGTAATATTAGCTTTTTGAACCGAAAAAAGTCACATTCATATGTGGCTTGTCGACGATATTAGTTGTGTTTTGGTCCAAATCGCCTTACACAATGACACCTTTGTGCGATTGTGCACCATCCACGCAAAATGTCGGATATTTTCAAGATTTTTGGCTCACAAAATTTCCTTTGAAACACAAAACGAGAAAATAAGTGCCGTGATATCTTTTCTGAGCTTCTTTTAAATGATAAATTCCGAGTACTTTTTACACAGACGTATTTTTTTTTTAATTATTTTTATATCACCACACTCTTATTATTATTCTTAACTAAGGAAGAAGGCATAACTATAAGATTACTTATAGTTTTTATTTACATATTTACAGCAGCTGCTAAACGCAGCTATCAGAACAAGTTATTTCTTACAACTACGCGGAATATTCTGGTTGCATGTAAAACCTTAACAATCAGACTGTGTGGTGCTGCCATCTATTAACATAGATCGCTACTATTTCGGATTCTTATTGGTTTGCGATATGACACCCATCCCCTCATAGTTCAAACGAACTACAGGCAATATTGCTCTTTGACTCCTTCGAACTTGAACACATTTCTTACAGTCCTCGTCATAAGTTTCAGTCAAATTTGTCTTACACAGTTTTATCTGTCATAACATCATTTTTATTGCACACAACTGTACCTGCCACAATATCATGCGAAGGCTGTGATTGGCTTGGTTCTATAGTATTATCATTATTAAGCTGTTATTTTATTTTTCCATTAATTCAAGAAAAACGGTTTTGGTTAACCCTTTCATACCTATCATAATTACTGTAATTTTTACCACTATGTCCCATATTTTCAACTTTGTCTGAGATTAGTTTATCATTTCGATTCATCTCTAAAACTCTCTCTGGTATTTTATCACTTATCTCTTTATTTCGTCCCAACTGATCAACGTGACGCTTTCACATTATTCCGTCACATCTGTTTACTAAAACCCATCTACTCCCCAATAATATCATAATTTTTCCTTTTATCTATTTCTCCCCTTTTCCAAAATTTGTAACAAAAACTAAATCATGAAGCTTATATTTGTGCAGGGGTTGCTGCATTTTAGGTTTTGATGGTAATACAAAGTAGAGGGCTGTTCGAACTAGCCTTCCAAACATTAATTCAGCTGGAGTTTTACCAGTCACCGAATGAGGAATGGAATGATTTTCTAACAAAAATCGTGAAATTGACAATGTTACGTTACTTTTACGTAGCTTTTTAAGACACTTTTTCACAGTTTGCACATATTTTTCCGCTTGTCCGTTCGAAGACGGATGATAAGGTGGAACAGGCGTATGCTTAATTCCATTATTTTTAAGAAATTCCTCAAATTCATCACTTTTGAACGCGGTACCATTATCACTGACCAATTCAACAGGTAATCCAAATGTGGCAAAAATTCTCCTTAATACCTTAATTGTAGTTTTACTATCAGACCTGGGTACTACTTCTACCTCCAACCATTTAGTATAAGAATCGACTACTATTAAAAACATTTTACCTTCAAAAGGACCGGCATGATCTATATGGATCCTTTCCCAGGGCAGTTCAGATTTCCATTTCAATGGTTCCGTTTTGGGACAATCCCTCGTAAACATCTGACATCTATTACAAGAATTTACCATTTGTTCAATTTCTTTATCCATATTTGGCCACCAAACTACCCTCCTAGCTTTCGCTTTCATGCCTGATATACCCTGATGAACGGAATGTAGTAATTTCAATATATATTCACGGCATTTTTCTAGTACGATCACTCTATGTCCCCACAATAGACAATTTTCTAGACAGGAAATTTCCTCCCTTCTACGAAAATATGGTTGATATTCTTCTGGTTTAACCTTTCACGCCCACCCATGTAACACCCACTAAAAATTTGTTTAGTGTGGTGCTGCTATTTTGCATTCTTGTTGGTTTGCGATATGACAATTATATATAAGATAATCGTATAAAAATAATTAAACATGGTCTTTTCAGTCGGATCTAAATAAGAAAACTTCTGTCATAATAATTGCACACAATAAAGCCACAGTCGGCGGACCGAGGTCCACATCCGGACCTCTGAAGCTCGAACATTGGACCGACGAAAAAGACATTGTAAATGAAGAATTTATTCAATTTCCAACACTTTCTCAATATAAAAAATCCGAAATACACAATGTAATGATTCTTAGTTTTATGTCATATATTCTGATGAAATTTGAAGCAAGATTCCAAGACTTTGCACAGATAGGTAATTTGTTTCAATTCTTTAAATCGCCTTATGGATTTTCTCCTGCGTCGAAGTGGGCGGATTCGACTGCGAAGTTGTTCATTCTTCAAACACCTTTACTGCAAATGTAGATATTTGACTTGCAGGAAGGTATTTCCTTGCAAATGTATAAAACTGCATCCTCTGAAGAATTTCGAGATAAACAAGTCTCAGAGAAGTAGAAACAAAGCAAAAACTAACTATTAATTCTTTGCGCTCGAGAGTGTTTCCAGGTGTCACACGGAAATCAGGGCTCCGAACGCTCTGGATACCGCTAATTTCTTACTGTTTATATAGCTATCTTTAATCGCCGATAATTCTGCCATTCGGTAAGGCGAATAAAATTACTTTAAAAAACTGGTGTCCATAGCATTTGGAGCCTCTATTTACACGGGAGCCTAGTTGTGAGTGAGATTCACCTCTCGAAGGCAAAGGGTTAACTTGACTCCTATATTAACTTTTTCCAAAATGTACTTTTGGAGAACAAATATCATTCGAGATTAACTGACGGTCAACTTGACGACACTCTTCGCATTAGCTGTTCATCTCGTGAACCAAACTATAAAAAATTGGCTCAAGACCACGTGTAATTTGTCGCATTCATTTTTCCACGAATACCTGCTTTTTTCTATTTTATTTTATGCATGTAAAAATTTTCAGAATGTATACCTGTGTATGTAGTAATTTTTCAGAACGAATACCTGACTTTTCTATTTTATATTGTATGTATGTGCGTGTAAAAACAACAATTTAAAACATGTACTTATGCTACTTACGTGGGGTTTTTCTGGACTTCAATAATAATAAAAAAAAAATTCAAAAGTATTCGGACCCTATTTAAAATTACTTGCCGACCGCTGCTTTAAAGCAAGTGAATTAAATATTTTCCAATTATTTTTATAAATAATGGTTTTGCTGCCTGTTATTCTCTTTCATATTTTCTAAAGCCTAAATTTTAAAATTATTTCTCTTTATAACTAAAAATATTCAGATTTTTGATGAAATCTTTTAAATACCCACTGTTCACAATGCCTTTGTCAGCGTACATCACATTTTCATTCCGTTCCAATTACAGAAATTTCTCATTTCATATGTACTGTGAAAGCCATTCAAATTTCTGTTTCAAAGGAAATAAATATAATGGGAACTTCTGCATCAAATTTCTATTTTTAGATATGTATCATCCCTCTCACCTGTTGAATATATAAAATAAGGAAGTCCTAATTAGCAGTTTAATCCTCAGAGGGTAATATGAAATGAAAAGTTTCATTTGATCATTTGTATTCTGTAGCGTTCCTCGTTGGAAAATAAAAATAAATGAAAAATATTGTTGATTGCCATCATAAATAAATTTTGAGATTATGTTGTTCAATGTTTCGATTTGATTTTATACGGGGAATTGAATAACTACGTGAAAAAATTTTAAAAATGTAATTTTAATTAGAGTTCGTTTCCAATATTAGATAATTTAAATATATTTTGTTAATGTATATAAATATGATATATGTAAGTATAATAGTAAAAGTATAAGTATAAATTTTGTTTATTTACAATTATCTTTAATTAAATTAAAGACTGTTTAGTGTAATTAAATCAGATATCCATCTGGGAGACATAAATGGCGTCTCAGTGAGATGTAAAATTTAACAGATGTTAGAGCATGCTGAAAGAAACTGTTTTACCATTGTTTTGAATCAAATTATTCGGTATCATATATGAGTCTAAAGTGAGATTGTGTTCATTAATAATAATGAAGATGTTTTAAGGACACATTCCACCCTGCTTTGAGTGAAATTCTTGATCATAGAAAGTTCTGCAATTTAGTTATTATCACACATGTTCTTTGAATACAAAGCTTAATCTTGGTTCGATGGTGGACTCTTATCTATAACTTTTAGCGCTATAATTTGATTTCGCATAACGTAATGTAGTTTTGTTCCATATTCCATTAAAATAACTCCAATGTTATTAGAGTTACGAACAGAAGTCTGCGTTGACATTTGAGGGAAATATTCTTTATTTGACAGAATAAATTGATTAAGACAATCGTTTCCTAAATAGTACGTGTTTTCTGTTGTGTTTCCAAGTTTTCTTCCTTATACATCCTGTGCAATATTTTCCCGATGTGATAAATGCATGAAGATATATTCTTCTATTCGGACCTTTATTTTCATTTTATGTTATTAAAGAGAGCGGTTAATCTTAACTACTGAATATTTTATAATTGTCCACGAAAATAAGCCAAAAAATGTTTCAGTGTTAATATTACATTTCATACGGGTTACTGGATTGCTCTATATGTTAGCTTCAAATCTTTGTGAATGTACATATTTTTGTTTACTAGAATAATCTAAAAATATGCTGAATACATATAAGTGATTCATAGGTCCTTAAACATGTTTTACATCAAATTAAAGATGGGAATTCCGTATTATATTTCTTAAGTACGTTTGATAATGTTGGAATTAAATTTCCGTATCAAAACTGAGTTTAAGAGTTTCATTAATACCATTATAATTTTAGAATTTATATATTTTCCTTTACAGAATTATACTATTATAAATAAACGGTCAAGTGCGAGCATTACTCGCGCTCAGAGAGTTCCATAGAATAAATATATGAATTTGTAATTGTATTATATATATATATATAAAAAAAAAAAAAAAAAAAAAAAAAAAAAAAAAAAAAAAAACGTTGCTAAAAGAATACTAAGACTTTGTAAAAAAGTATACAACGTAGGGGTGGGTATAACTGTATATATTAGAAAGGTGTAAATGGGTGTACCATGAAAGTTCAACGAGATATTGAACCTAAATAATATCAAATACAGCTATTTGTATAACTCTTTTTTTAACATTATCCTAATCTGTTTATGATGAACTTAATTCGGTACTGACAATAAAAGCAATGCATAGTTAAACTTCATTTGGCATTTCATGAAACTAAATTCAGCGCTACGGTGTAGCTAAAACAAAACCTTTGTTCAAAGTTTAAAAATGGCATTGTGCTAAGCGCGCTCCGAATTGAGGTCTCAAAGTTGCAACGCCGCCTTGGTCAGTGCCGCGTTTTTCCAGATACGTATTTAATTAACTTTTAAAGTCACTCGAGGCGTATTGAGAGATACAATCAATGCAAACTATCGCGAATCCCACAGTATTTATACGATTCATTCTAATTAAATCTTTTGAGGGTGATGCCCTTAAAAAACGGACACCTAATTTTAATTCCAAAACAGACAAACGGCACCAATAATATTTAATTAAAAATTTCCTTTTATCATGTACGTGAAAATAGGCAAGTTCGCATTTTCTAATAAATTCGTTTATAAATTCTAGTGTCAGATCATTTTTTCATAAGTTTATAAATAGAATTACTCCTTGCCGGAAAGGATTAAGTGGTCGCAGGACTCTTAAAGCTCCAAATGTCGTTTTTTGTTCATAACGCGCAGGATACTTCAAACACTTCTGAATATTTTTTCAGGAAATTTTCAAAACATATATTTCATGTTAGTCTGTATAAACTGAACCTAAAATTTCCTTTTTATTGTTCAAAAAAATATTTTTTAGGTGATTTTACTGTTGAAATTTTCAAAATTTAGTATTAGCTAAATGCCTAAATGCAACATTGCATTAAAAATATAAAAATGCTTTAAATATCAATTTATTTAAGTTCAAGGAAATTATTACAATCTGAAGTATAAGTAAGCACCAAAATTTTCATTCTGGTTGCAATATTTAATTTGTAATCCTGAGCGTAAACTGTTATGGCAATTTTTTGTTCGACAAATTTCTAACAGTTTCGAACCCCCTATAAATACTAATCCTGCAGCTTGCAATTTTTTAAATAAATGAAACGAAAGAACATACTTATATCTTTCATCCCAATTAAAATTGTGATTTAAAATCCTATACATTTTAAGACATTAAATGTTCCAAATGGTCTTTTTTTCATTTTTTCCACTTTTTAGAGTCCCGTAAATTAGTATGTTTTTAACAATTTGACATTTATTGCTTTTATACTGTTACTGGACATTACATTACACATATATATCATTAAAAATCGTTAACTAGGCACAGAGTACGCCGCCCTGTCCTTGTGCATGTCCAAACTGACCGTACCTTTAAGGGTTAATATCTTGACTAATTACCGATGATTTTTTTCGAAAATCATTATCAACAATTCTTTTATTCTTATGCAACGATAGGTATATTCAGGGATGCTCAACAGTTTTTCTGAATGCCCGTAAATCGAAATTTGTGCATAAGAGAAAAATGCTAATTACTCAAAAACTATGTGATCTAGGGTAATCGCTATAATTTTCCGGCAAGGTTTATATTAACGTCTACTACCTCTAATTTTTTCATAATTTTAGTTTCAGTAGATTCAGAATTAGATGGGGGTGGGGGTGGGGACATATTTGTGCGCTACATTTTCAACAATATCTTTGAAAATATAATACCTAAAATTAAAAGGAATGTATTTTTGAGATCAGCGTTACAAAAGGTTTCACAGGATACCCAACGTTATATACAAAGAAAATATTTTTTTTCGAGTAACATAATTAGCCCCACTACTTTTTTACTAAATATATTTACGAATGTTTGTTAATCTGAAAATATGTGGGTAATTGGTCTTTATTACTTCCCCGAATTTGAACTTTCCACGTTCCATAGTTTACGAGTAAAATGGCTGTGACAGACAGACAGACACAGGAGTGATCTTATAATGCTTCCGTTTTAACTTTTTAAGTACGGAACCCTAAAAATGTTAAAAAAAAACAGTTCCTGCAGTTGAAAAAGTTGTCATCATTCGAAATCTTAGCTATATTACTTAAGCTATCTTCATATCATGGAATCAGCATGTTTTCTTACTAAAAATTTAAATATATAAATTGATACAATAATTTTTTTAATTAAGTATGGAAAATTTACATTGTTCTTCATTGTAACCTAAAGTGTACATATACTATAATTCCAGTGCATTTGCTAAAAAAAATGCTTACACATAGTTAGAAGTTACATATATGAATTAAGACAAACAGACAAACGAATAAATTGTCGGGAGAAAAAAAAAAAGGATAAAACGTCTTTCACAATCACCGAAATTTTCGTAGATTCAGTACAAATAATCTGGTTTTATAAAGATATTTTTACAATATTTCATATTCCTGTTAATTTTCATAAATTTAATTATTTTCTTTTATGCAGGAAACCAAGCATGCTAACTACTTTATTGACCTTTAAATTATCGGGAATATTTTTTTCTTTCTTTTTTATTGAATTATTAAACATAATTTCTAAATATGGAGTTCTTATCTATAAGTTTTAAATTCATAATGTAGTTAAAGGTTAAATTTTAAGCTACAAGAAAAACCTTTCTACGACATTGCTCTAAATAAAGTATGATAATTGCTTTCAAAATTACCTTAATTAAAAAAATTACACATTCTGTATAATCCCAGAATGAATTTTGAGAACGTATTCGCACGAAATTAGTGCCTGGCACTATGTTATATAACAATGTATATCTTAATTCATTTATTCATCCTCTCGAATCCCATAAACATATTTGCTTTCGCTTTTCCTTATAAATATTTGCATGGAAAAGAGAATTCTATTGGAATATTTGATAAAATATAAATGTTCATAACTAACGTGTTTCTTTTTCCTACAAAGATTTTCGGACGTATAGTTCAGCCGAAGTTCCTAATGCCACGTGCTTTTTGAAAGGCAGGTGAAATTGGCATTTCCTCTCTTTCCTTTAAATATCGATTTATGAAAATGTCTTTTTTGGCTTACATAGTTTTACGTAAACATTTGCAAAAATTTTGTAAATAAATAAGTAGTAAGTAATTATATTTGATGTATTAAGTAAATATTTTCTTATTTTTTATAGCATAAATAATGATATTTATATAATTCCATAAAATCTTTTGTGCCGTGATCAAGTTATTTAAATTTTTCAGATAGATACTTTTAAATAATATAGTTTTTGCTAAAAATCCTTTTTTTAGCAGTTTATTTGATGACCGTTTATAAGCAACAAATTAAATAACAACCATTCCTTATATTACTATATTTGGTGTTTGAGATAAAGAAGGGGAAAATAGAATATACAATAGTTGTATACTTCTGACATTATCTCTACTATTCTGAGGCAATTCTATGTGTGAACACTTGGCAAAGTTTATAGTTTTCCCCCCCTCACTAAGAAACAAAGTATAGCTTTTCAAAATTTTATCTTTAAAAAGATTCTGAAATATAATCTGTGCTGATGGTTCGTACAAATATCCTAACTTTCACATGAATATATTATTTTAAACCACTGAAATCCTTATATATCATTCAATACAATTCTGATTTTTAATGAAATATAAAATAGAAATATAGAATCGGCACTATGCTCTTACTTATTAATGGATATATTAATGCACACACGTGTTTAACTTGCTTTAGGGATTGGAATAAATTTCAATGAATTAATTAAATCATCAGTTTCGGCTACCCTCGTGAGCATTTTCAGGGTAGGTTTAACAAATGTTTCACTCGATTTGCATTTGTCGAAAGAAGCTTTAAAAAAAAAACAGCTACTGAAAATAAGAAACAAGGGAAAAATTGCTTGGAGAAACTAACAAAATGGGGGATTTTCTCCTTTAATATCTTTTTTAAGGCCACAATTGGAGATTCGATAGGTATATCCAATCAAGAAAACGATATGTGCAATAACGACCTCTCGTTTAATATACGAAACTTTAGTGGAATTATTAGTGAGATTACGATTTTAAAGCATAGAATTTTGTATTTTGTGTTTTTCTTTACTCTCAGTTCGAAATAGCAGATAGCGCTCAACAATTGTGATATTTTTTTCGGCAGTTTACCCCTCGTTCCCTTTTTTCTATTGCTGTTTCTTTCAATGTTCATTTCAACCCTTGAAAAACGAGTGAAACATCTGTTACATAATAGCCGTGAAGATGGTCACGAGTGTGAATATAATTGACGTGTAATATACCAAAACTTTAATTGTGTTATGGAGGATGTGATTTTAATGACTTGAATTTTGTATTTAGTATATTTGTTCCGTTTCATTTCGACAAAGCAGATCCTCCATTATCTTTTTATGATGCGCTGATTAAATATTTAATTACGCTAAACAAATATAAACCCGTGCACTCATTTTTATAAACCAATAAAAATTGTATTTACGTTCAGTGGACGTCGCGGGAATAATTTCCATTGATTAAAATTTAATTGTAGATTAATGTTTAAAGGACTCACTAAGGTCACTAATGGCTGAGATAAACGCTTTTTTTTCTATTCACCGCGTTTGTTTTCAAACATCAAACTATTCTCATCCTTTTCTATATAACTTAAATTCAACTATCTGCTAGCTCGCCGTCTAATAGCGTTATATTGTATTCTACGCATTGATATAACCAACACAAATATTTTATATTTTGTCCAATACTTTGTACAATAAAATGTTTTAAATACGACTAAAATTTAAATATAGGACATTTAGAAACTTTGAAAAAGAATAAAAATTGTATATTTAAATTTTAAGGGGGCACAGAACCTTTTTTTTTTGTCGAAACGATCAAAAACACCACATTTTTCAAAGTACCAAAACCCAAATAATGTGAAATTAATAATTTTTTTTCCACTTTCCACCTAAAGTATATATTCTTAACTACATTATCCAGAAAATAAATGGCGTATATACATAATTAACACATAAATTTTAAATTCATAAATTCATCTCACACTGTAAAAAAGATTCCGCAACGTTCCTGGGAAAAAATGGGCAGCTGAGTTGCCCATTATTTCCATGAAACATTTCTTGAAAATGACTGGAACTTTACTGTATATGTTAAAAACTTTCTACAGAAATGCCAGTAAGTTTCCTGCGAAATACCAGGAATATTTCTGTTGACAGCAAAACATTACTGACATTTCACAGCATGCGGGATCCGCAGACGATTTTTACATTTCCAGTTGACAATTTTCGCTTTATTATCATTATTTGTTAGAATGAAAAAATATTTTGAAATTGACATCAAAATTATTATTTATAATTTACACGAAAAAATAAATTTTCAGTTAAAATTCAATAAAGTAAATATATATATGATATATTGTTTCTGAACTTTGCTTAAAATATAAAAATATATAAATGTAAATAATAATTAGAAAAAAAATCTAGACATAAAATATTTTGGATTTTCGTTAGTAATTATGTTAGTTTACAAGTTAGATAAAATACATATAAATTTTCATTAAAAAAAAAACCTAAACGTAATTGTATATTTTTTCCGAAAAAAAAAATTCAAATTTGCAGCAATTCAAAGTGTCAAATATATATCAAATATAAATCAAATTGTAATAAAGTGTTAAAATATAAAATTAATTAAAAAAGAAAAAAAAAAGTAAAAAAGTCCAGAGGTAGCATCGAACTCGGGCCGTACGGGTGGTGTGCGAGCTTTCTGCGTCCACACCACGAAAGACACGCCGAGAGCTGCAAACTAATGGGTATTTGAAACGTATGCTAAACCTCGGCATCTAATTTCTGAAAATCTAAGTCCCATTTGAAGAAATCCTTTCACAAGAATAATTAGAGATAAGAACTCTAAAACATACTTTAAATTAATCAAAATCGGTGAGAATCATGTTTGATGGTCCCCTGGTTAATGGAGATCCAAATAATAGGTGTATTTGTTTTACACGGTCTGCTCCTTAAACATTCCACAGACAAGTACGAGAGATAATCTCTTAGCGATCTCACGGAGGTATTGTATTTTCATCTGAATTGTCTTGACAATAGAGACGTAAAGGATTATGCCGTCTATTGATTTATTTGCATTCCATATTGATTTTTTTACATTCATTTAAGGAATTCTTTTTCGACACTCGCGCGCGAGCAACGGATTATAGCAAAAAAAATAATAAATGGCGGCCGCAGCGTTTTGCTGTTTCCAACTTTTGTTCAGGAACGTTTCAGATAAGAAAACCAGAATTTCACAGGAAAGAGCTAAATTATTATGAAAACCTGAGAAAAGGCGAAACGTTCCTGGATTTTACATGGAACGTTACCATTTTTTTACAGTGCACTAGTGTGTGCATTAAAATCATTTAGTACTGCACGCTTAACAAAACCCTAAATTTTGCATATGAAAAACAATTTTTGAACAAATTAGAATTATAATACACCTAAATCTAATTTAAAACCAAAATATAAACAAAAAGTTTTGTTTAAAATTTCAATTTGCCCAAAATAAAAATAAAAAATAAAATTTATCAAGAATTGTTTCAAGTTTTTCAAGTGCTAAAACATAAATAATCAAAATATGTCTATTCTTTTGTTTTCAGCATGTAGACTATAAAAAACGTAAATTTGGTTATTTTCTTAAAGCTGTAGTTTACATACTTTAAAAATAACAGTGCGCATAAACTCGAAATATTCTAACCTGAGAAAACGCGTTTTAAATATTCAGTATCTAAGGACCTTCAATCACACTCACTGTCTATAAATGATTATAACTCAAGGAATAATGCAGATTTTCTAATGTGGTTTTTTGCCTATTATTGAGGAATATATTAAAAAAAAATCAGAATAAAACAAAAATCGAAAACTGATTTTTAAAGTTTAAAGGTCTTGTGACTTCTTAAAAAATATGAAAACCAAGTGTTCTCTAGAGTAGCAACATTTATGCCAAAATACGGTATTATATTCCCATTCATTACCAACTGTCGCATCTTTTAAACATATTGATTATATTACATTGAGTAAAATTTTCCCACCAAATTTTTTTTTATTGTAAAATGATAAATACATACGAAATTATGAAAGCTAATAAGGATAGTAATCTCCGTTTAAATCTACAATCGTCTGCCAACGTTTTGAAAACTTTTCAATCTCTTCTGTGAAAAAAATATGGCGTGCGCGAGTCCAGAAAGAGATCGACCTCATTTATGACTTCCTCATTTGAATCGAAGATTTCGCCATCAAGATGCAGCTGCAGATGGGAAAAGAGATAAAATCTGAAGGGGCTATGTCAGGGCTGTTTGGTGCATGTTGCATCAAATCCCACTCCAGCTTGTAGAGCATCCATTTGGTCATCGTACTAACGTGTGGCAGGGCGTTATCTTGATGAAAGTGAACCACTATCCTTCTGAACTCGTTTCTTCGTTTTTCGGGAATGGCATCGCGAACTTTGATTAGCATGTTGCTGTATATTGCACTGTTGGTAGTCTGTCCGCTTTTCATGTGCTCTTTGTGTAGAATTCAACGACAATCCCACCAGATTCAGAGAAGCACCTTCTTGTTAGTTAGAGCACGTCTCGCAACAGAGTCTGCTGATTCCCCAGATGCTGACTACCCTTGTTTACGGTTTGTATTGTTATAGTATAGCCATTTTTCAGGTCACATTCACAGGTCATATTTCTGTCCAGAATGTTCTTTTTTCTTTGATGTCTGAGCAGAGACAAAAAAGAGTATTTTCTCTTTCACTTCTCTTCAGCAGTCAATTCGTCAGGTACCCAGCGGGTTAAACTTAAACGTTATATTTACGCGTTTCAGAGCATTAATTATTGTTTTTTGGCAAACGTTAAGCTCTAACGCAATAGTTAGTGTTGAAACATTTCTGTCTTGATCAATGATTTGCTTTTACTGCTCACAATCAACTTCAATAGGGCGGACAGAACTTGGTTTATCTTCAGTGTCAAAATTCTCAGCTTTAAAATTCCGAAACCAAACTTTGACTTTATCATAAGAAACAGTATTGATGTCTAAACTTTCACACATTTTTCTGTGGCATTCAGTCGCACTGAGTTTGTTACGAAACTCATACACTGTAAAAAAAAATCTGTAGTTCTACAGATGTAAAGTTACATGCTTACTAAACTTTCACCTGTAACTGTACGAAAAAAGCTGCAAATCTACAAAACTAGTTTTTGTAAAGCTACAAAAATCTGTAACTTTACAAATGAATCTGCTAAAATTTCAGTAATCTTACTAAACTTTTATTTGTAACCCTGGATGGAGTTACATGAAAAGTTCTCGGAATCCCAGTTTCCAAAAAAATTCTTCGTAACCTTACAGATTTTTTGATTTTCGGCGCAAAAGTGTGTCTGTTACATGAAATTTTGTTGTTGCCGTTACATGAAAAGTTCTAGGAATCCAAGTTTCCTAGAAAAACTTTAGTAACTTCACAGATTTTTTTTTACAGTGTAGTACATAATCGTTCAGAGCTGCTGACGTGATAGCCCCATTTTAAACACTTTTTTGAAGCATAAGATAATATTTTTTTAACATACAAAGTACACGGCCATGTACTTTCTATTCTCTGCTTTCGAATGAAAAAATTGGTTGGTTGAAAAACTAACAACCGCACAAATGACAGTTGTTGGCGCGAAGGTATCTCCCCTTGGCGGAAAACTTTTTACTCAACGTAATACAAGATTTTCAACTTAGATGACAACATAAGACACTTCAGTGACAATAACAAAGATCTGACTATGAAGAACAATAACATTTTGAGTTTTCTAGTAATAATATACATTTCTAATATTTACATGAAAATAAACAGATGCATAAATTCAGTGTCCATAGTCGGAGATTTACGGAACTCAAAGAAGTTTCGGCCCCATAAATTTAAATAAATACAATATTATCTTATCAGAGACTTATTTAAAATAAGAAAGAGAAAGCGATATGTATTACTAATGTAAACAGCAATATGGTAGTCAGGTCAGGCATCAACACCAGACAAGTATATAACACAACCCCAATTAAAGCATCAATTGTAGAACGATTTGAAATCCATGAAAAGCAACTGATTCTTCGTGAAATGTGGTGATACATATTTGAATTAATACTTAATGAACAATTAAAAATCATCAAATAATATATATATTTAAAAAATCGCAATATCTATTTAAATAAAACGCCTGGGTGTTTAGAATAATTATGTAAAGTACAATACAATACTCTGTCAATCGGATGATGTTTCGATTTACATATTACAGTAGAACCTCTTTTATCCGAAACTCTTTTAACCGAAACTCTCGGTTAACCGAAATCCATTTTTAAATCTTTGTAAAAGGATTGGCATTGCTGGAGCAGCAGGAAGACTGTGATACTGGTGAACTAATAATATTAAAAAATTCCGTGATAGAGCTTCAAAGCAAAGGCAATCGAAACTCCGACAAATAAAACATTTTTTCAAACCCTTGGGATATATGAAAAAGGTACTACTTAATATCAAAATTAAAATTCAGTAATTCATTCTTGTTTCTATTTAGCTATTCCTTTATTTTTGTTAAGCACTTGTTACCATAATAAGAATTATTGCATATTCTCTCCTTAAACTTAAAATGGAAGGGTTCTCGATTATCCGAAAATTTCGATTTTCCGAAAGAGGGTCAGTCCTAATTACTTCGGATAATCGAAGTTCTACTGTAATATTAATAAGGGTAATAAAATATTACATATGTAAAAACACTTTTAAAATTTATATCAAAATGTCAATTCAATCAGCCGTTTTCATAGAAAACGGTTACATAACAGTAATTTAACTTTAATCTCAGCATAATATGGTCAATAATATGGTAAGAATAGCTTTAAATTACAGTTATGTAACTGTTTTTTATTAAAAAAAAGGTCGAATGACTAGAAAGTTTGCTTCAAATGTTTAGCAGTTCACAGTTCTAGTAAGTAATTATAATTTTCTCGTTATAGGTAGCGTTTGGTTAGTCATTTTATCTCAAGTTTAGCGGAAAACAAATGAGATTGAAATTTATCAAACAGATATATTAAATCTATCAAACATATTTAACTTCAACTAAATTCGAAACAGATAAAATGTGCTGCGTAGTAATTCTTAGATAATAATTTGTAAAACACTTCTATTTTAATGAAACCTTATTTGTAAATATGTAGCATTATTATCAGTTCAGATATAAATCAATGCGTATTTTAATAATTTAGGAAAGTGCAGATTATATTTAAATGAAATGCAAATTCTGATTTTACAACTACAGTGATACAAATCAGATTCCTTTGCTGATCCTATTTTGTTAACTACAGGAAATTAATAAGGAAACAACTATGGTCGATAGTATTGAAAATACAGTTAAATTAAAGTAGAGCGGAATACGTTACTTCTTGCTAAATCTTCATTTTATCAATCATTTAGCTGCTTCTGTGCAAAGGAGGACGATAATACAACTTACTGTTTTTAAAACCTTATCAGTTTCATTTTTTAACATAATAAATTAAAAATAGTTTTGAATCACCACTTTTTCCGTGCGAAAATACCTGCTTTGTATAACCAAAAATTATCCGTCAATTAATAAGGTAAAAATTATAGTTAAAAATTAGTGGTATCATAAACTTTTAGCAACAAATTAAGCAAACTCTTCCTGTCCGAGCAGCGTTCGGGCAAAACTTTTATCGGGTTAAAATATTGCGATAAAGTATATTTTTTTATATGCTTAAATACACATGCGTGCCATCTTGTATTTTTGTTTGAAGTCTCTCTGAAATACAATAAACACTACAGAATATAATAATGTTTTATTTAAACGAATAAACATATGTTTTAGATATTATCAAATCCTTTTTAAGTTGACAAATTTATTTTTTATACATTCAGAAAAGACATTGAATCTATTTAAATGCAATAAATATTGTAATTTTAGAAATCCAATGATGCATATATCTTCTTATTGTTGACACAATTTAGTTCGGTTGATGATAGAAAATTAATTAATATAAATACTGTCGAACTCGGTTAAAACGCGTTTAAGGGGAGTGAACAAAAGTCGCGTATTAAGCGGGATCGTGCATTAAAAGAGATTTTAAAAGAATGTTGCAGGAATTGAGCTTATTTACATGTCTAATTCCCTAAATGAACTTTAGAGCTTACATTTATTGCGATAGAAAATTGTATCTTTTACGCGCATATTGAGATTAAAATTAACTACATTCAACTTTTACTCATTGTTTCTTTTATAGAATCGTGTGGTATAATAACGGATAAATAAAACAACAAAGATAATTCTCCTTCTAGACTATTTTTTTTCAACAGAAAAAATGAAATTATTGAAGCACTTAAAATTACATTTAGTACTTGGAACAGTAAGTACCATATATATCCTTCTTTTTAATATAAGAAAAATCTATCCTTATTAATATTTGCGTAAAATATATTGTTAGAATAGCAAAAATTAAAAAAAGAATTATTAAACCGCAGTTGTATTTTTTATTCATTACGAGTTTCGTTTTTTTGTTGACTATAATATGTATTATAAAACATAGCAGTGATATAAAGTATATTTAAAACCTTGCATACTTGAGTAACTTGAATTCGATATATCATTTCTACTATAGTAAAAACATTTACTTATAGAGAGACAAAGATGTTAGGAGGCGAGATCAAAGAATCTTTCAGTTTTGTTAACTTAGCGGGTTTTTGTGTGATTTAAAGATCTACCATTATTTTTGGTTAATGATTTTCGCCTTAATTAGTATATTCTTAAATCAAATTAATAATACAGAATTTTTTATCTGAATAATAATAAAAATCGGCTATATTGGCAACACTCGTGTAGAGATCATTACTATTTTATCGTGATTATTTTTTCTCAAAGGACCGAAAAATTGTCGCGTACTCAGCGGGATCGTATAATAACCGTTCGTGTATTAAATGTGATATTTTTTCACTAGCTTTATGGATGATGTTCAAGCGATCGTAAAAAAATCCGCGTATTAAACGGGATGGCGATTAACCCTGAGCGTCTTAACCACATCCGACTTATATGTTATATAATGTTACAGATCTAGTTAAAATATTAGAAACGAAATATGTATTTGTCTTTGAAAATCGCATTCGATCAATCATGCAGCACATTTCATACAAAAAGAAAATAAGATAAACGAGTCCTATAAACGTATTAAAAAGAAAATCGACATTGAAGCGAGCAGAAATCGACTAAATTAGCGAAATTTTGTTTCCCTGTTAAAACATTTTGAATTAAAATATGCATTAATATATTGTCATGTACTCCACGAAAGTGTATTTTTATATTCGATTTCATAGTAATTTTATATTAAATGTTCAATTTCGTTCGGTTGAAAGGACAAAATTAATTACTGGACATACATGTTCGATAATCATACTCATTTATTTAAAATGGCAGAAACGTAACAGATCTAGCTTTGGGAAAATCCCATTTGATTAATCATGCACACTTCTTATAAAAATGGGGAAAAAAATCAACAATTCGGGTAAATGAATTAAGGAGACAGTCGACTTTGATATGAACATAAATCAACCAAAAAACGCGAAATTTGATTCCGCGTCAAACTTGTTAGAATAAAAAAATTAATTAATAAACTGTCATGTATTTCGCCGAAAGTAGGTTCCTATATTCGATTTTATATTAAATTTCAATTTCATGTTCGATTTTGTTCGGTTGACACGAGGAGATTAATTAGCAGAGAAATTTTTTTTCGATAAACTTACATATCTAGTTAACCCTTAATTGCCGGGTGATGCTTTTCGGCAACATACCCAATTTAGGCTCTAAAATATTATTAGAATAATATTGAAGCTATAATGTTGCCAATAAAATACTGTCTGAAAATATTATTAAATCGTTTTTCAACATGTACAAGGCAACACATGTGCTGTTTAAGAATAAAGATAGATTTATTTTTTCAATTGTTACTATTTGTTCTTTTTGTTTTGTTTCGAAGCTTGCGAAATACCCTACTTTGTTCTGCAGTGAGCAAGTAAAATTTATTTCTTATTATAGTTCCTAAAATTCTTGTGTGCTTAATATTATAGAATTTTATCATGGAAAATTATTTTTTCAATTAAAGACCAGTATTGCCGATTAGTAACAAACTGTTTTTTAGCCGTAAACCATACTTAAAACAAAATATGATTTTTTAAAGTATTTTTCCAAAGATTTATTTAAAAAATGAAAGCCGAAAAACATTATTACAATTATTTTTGTAAAATCAGACATTTAAAGGTTAAAATGACGTAAAAGGAATAGTTATTGCTAGTTAAAACTCACATTCTATCAATCTTGCAGCACGTTTCATTACACGCATTTGCACACATTTCAGGGAGAATAAGATAATCATGTCGGATAAACGGGTTAAAAGGATAATCGGATTTATTATGAGCGAATGTCAGCCAAACATAGGGAATTTCCTTTCTGTTTCAAAACTTGTTATACTACAAAAATACATTTCCATACACTTAGCCAAAAGTGTATTATCAGACTTTTTAACAGAAAGCAAGAGGAAAACGTACCATAATGTATTTCAAATACATTTGCTTGAAAATAAATATTTTGGAGGTTATGCATATTTAAAATTCTCCATGATTTTTACGTTTCGTCTCAATTCGCAATATATCCAAGGAACTATCTAAACTCGTACAGCAAATCTATGCATTTATTTTTGAATGAGGGTTTTCTAAAAATCTCAAATCAATAATAGTGTCAATTAATATGAGAATTTTTAATAAAAATAAAACTTCGTATGTTTTTTCTGTTCTTTTTGGTTAATAAGACAAGAAATGTGCCCAGTTAAACAAATGGCATTGAGCTCACAGTATATTCACACTAATTATATATTATACCCTTACCTCAAAGAATAATGCCTTTCGAAAAATAATTAAGGAGGGGATCCCCCCTCCGTTGCACATCTTTATACTGAACAAATGAGACTCCAAATCTCATCAGGGAAGCGCCTTAACAGAATAAACCGGTTAGGAAATTTGAAGCATATCGGATAGAAAAACCCATTTATCTAAATTAAGGTCAGTCCCAAGTACCTCCTTTATACTTAACCAATGAATCTCCAAATCTAATCAGGGAAGAGCTTTATCATACTAAACCAGTATACCAAATTTGAAGCAAATCGGATAAGGAAACTCATTTATCGAAATTAAGGGGTATCCCCCTGGTCCCCCCTTTATACTTAAACAATGAACCTCCAAATCTAAAGAGGGAATCACCTTATCATAATTAACTGGTATACACAACTTGAAACAAATCTGATAATTCAGCATGAAAATCCATTTATCTAAGATAAGGGGGGATTAGCCGCCGTACCATCCTTTATACTTAACCAATGAACTCCCAAAACTAATCAGGGAAGTGCCTATGAGAATGAATCAAGAAATTTCTTTTGAAGCAATCAAGAGTTATCGCGTTACGTACGTACGTACATACATACGTGGATCCGTACATATATACTGAACCTGTGGGCACATAAGCTCTCAGGCTTTGATAGCCTTTGAGCTAAAAATATCAAAGACTATTTTCAAAACTAGAACGTATGAAGACTATTTAAACATATTAATTAATATGTTCAAAACTGTTCATTTTTATTATCTTCATTTTTTTTTTTTTTTTTTTTTTTTTTTTTTTTGCAAATGTTTATTGAATCATGGCATAAAGCACTTTTTTTTAACGCCGCGCTCTTATTATTAACTAATTACTCTTTACTAAGGAAGAATGCATAACTATAATATTACTTACAGTTTATTATATACATTATTTACAGCAGCTGCTAAGCGCAGCTCTCAGAACAAAACACATCGTACAACTGCGCAGAAATATTCTCGGTTAGGTACAAAGCCTTATAATTCCAGATTGTGTAGTGCTGCCATCTATTAACATAGATCGCTACTATTTCGGATTCTTGGTTAAGGATATAACACCCCTCCCCTCATAGTTCAAACGAACTACAGGCAATCTTGTTCTATGACTTCTTCGAACTGGAGCACTTTTCTTACAGTCTACGTCATAAGTTTCAGTCAAATTGTCTTTTACAGTTTTATCTGTCGTAACATCATTTTTATTACTTACAACTGTACCTGCCACAATATCATGCGAAGGCTGAGATTGGCTTGGTTCTATAGTATCATCATTATTAAGCTGTTCTTTTATTTTTCCATTAATTCCCGAAAAACGGGTTCCACCAGTGGGTGAGAGGTTCTGCTCTCGAATCTGTTAGACGGGAGGTACTGGGTTCAATCCCAATCGCGCCCGTCGGCCTAATCGTTCGGAGTTTTCGTGGTTTTCTTCGAAGCTTGGATTTCCAAGCGTTAATACGGGTTAGGTTCCCTTAGAAAGACCCCCACGAAGGGCACTCCCACCCTGGGCCTATATCCCACGTGCATATAATCGGCCGTCATAAATACAACCAACCAACCCGAAAAACGGTTTTGGTTAACCCTTTCATACCTATCATATTTACTGTAATTTTTACCACTATGTCCCACATTTTCAACTTTGTCTGACAATAGTTTATCATTTCGATTTATCTCTACAACTCTCTCTGGTATTTCATCACTTATCTCTTTATTTCGTCTCAACTGATCAACGTGACGTTTACACATTACTCCATCACATCTATTTACTAAAACCCATCTACTCCCCAATAATTTCATAATTTTTCCTTTTACCCATTTCTCCCCTTTTCCAAAATTTTTAACAAAAACTAAATCATGAAGCTTATATTTGTGCAGGGGTTGCTGTATTTTAGGTTTTGATGGCAATACCAAGTGAAGGGCTGTTCGAACTGGCCTTCCAAACATTAATTCAGCAAGAGTTTTACCAGTCACCGAATGAGGAGTGGAATGATTTTCTAACAAAAATCGTGAAATTGACAATGTTATGTCACTTTTATCTAGCCCTTTTAAGGCAATTTTTCACAGTTTGCACAAATCTTTCCGCTTGTCCGTTCGAAGACGGATGATAAGGTGGAACATGCGTATGCTTAATACCATTATTTTTAAGAAATTCCTCAAATTCCTCACTTGTGAACGCGGGACCATTATCACTGACCAATTCAACAGGTAATCCAAATGTGGCAAAAATTCTCCTTAATACCTTAATTGTAGTTTTACTATCAGACCTGGGTACTACTTCTACCTCCAACCATTTAGTATAAGAATCGACTACTATTAAAAGCATTTTACCTTCAAAAGGACCAGCATGATCGATATGGATCCTTTCCCAGGGCAGTTCAGATTTACATTTCAAGGGTTCCATTTTGGGACAATCCCTCGCAAACATCTGACATCTATTACAATAATTTACCATTTGTTCAATTTCTTTATCCATATTTGGCCACCAAACTACCCACTAGCTTTCTCTTTCATGCTCGATATACCCTGATGAACGGAATGTAGTAATTTTAATATATATTCACGGCCTTCCTCTGGAATGATCACTCTATGTCCCCACAATAGACAATTTTCTAGACAGGAAATTTCCCCCCTTCTACGAAAATATGGTTGATATTCTTCTTGTTTAACCTTTTTCGGCAAACCCATGTAATACCCACTCTAAAATTTCTTTAGTTACAGGATTTTCAGTTGTCCACTTTGCAATAGTTCTAGAAGTAATAGGCCAAATATCATTACTTGAAAAAAACATTATTTCCGCAGTGTTACTCACTATATTTACAGTTTCTGGGAGAGATAATCTACTTAATGCGTCAGCATTTTTATTATTTTTACCTTCGCGATACTCAATTGTACAATCATAATCAGCTAACATTAGCGACCATCTCAGCATTCTAGTTGATAATGTATCAGGTACCTTTTTAACAGGATCAAATAATCTAATTAAAGTTTTATGATTTGTTATAATTTTTAATTTTTTCCAGCTAAATATTGGTGAAATTTAGTGACACCAAACATTACAGATAAAGCTTCTTTATCAATCATGGCGTAATTTCTTTCAGTTTTATTTAAAGTTCTAGAAGCATAAGCAATAGGTTTCTCTTTACCCTCAACAATGTGGCTTAAAACTGACCCTATACCATATTCAGAAGCATCACAGTTTAAAACTATATCTTTGTTTATATCATATAATTCTAAAACAGGAGATGTAGTTAATAATTGTTTCACTTTTTGAAACGCTTTTTCATGCTTTTCTGACCATGTCCAGTTTACATTATTATCTAATAATCTATGTAAAGGTTCTAAAACATCTGAAATATTAGGCAGGAAGTTTCTACAATAAGAAATTAAGCCCAAAAATGAACGCAATTGTGACACATTATTTGGAATAGGAGCGTTCAAAATAGCATTAATTTTTTGTGGAATAGGTCTAATTCCTTCCTGAGATATTTTATGACCTAAATAAGAAACTTCCGAAACCATAAATTTTAATTTTTTCCTTATTTAATCTTATACCCTGCTCAGAAAAGCATTTCAGAACATTTTCAACTCTTTCATAATGTTCTGATTCATTACTAGCACTAATAATAACATCATCTAAAAATACACCAACATATTCAAATGTCTTTAAAATATGTTCAATTTTTCTTTGGAACATACCAGGAGCACATTTTACCCCAAATGCTAATCGTAATACGTTAAACAAACCTTTATGTGTATTTATAGTCAAAATTTTGCTACTTTCATTATCTACAGGTTGTTGTAAATATGCATCATTTAAATCAAAAACAGCAAAAAATTTACCACATGATAATTTAGAAAATAATTCTTCCATTCTAGGAAGAGGATAATTGTCATTTTCAGTATTTGAATTTACTGTTGCTCTATAATCACCACATATTCTAACAGAACCATTATGCTTAGGAACAATTACTATAGGACTAGCCCATTCTGAATGATCAACAGGTTTTAAAATACCCTCATTAGTTAATCGTTCCAATTCAACATCAGTAGCTTTCCTTAAAGCAAAAGGAACAGGTCGAGACTTCAGAAAAACTGGTTTTGCATCGTTTTTCAATTTTATTGACGCAGGAGGACCCTTGATTGTTCCGATCCCGTCAGCAAAAACATTAGGAAAATTTCTAATTAAATCATCTTTAGAAATTCTTTTAATCATATTTACATTAGGCCAAAATAATTTTGATGCTTTTAACCAAGTTTTTCCGAGTAGACTCGGACCCTCTTCATTAATTACCAATATTCTTAAATCAGGTATACAATGTTCATTAACAACAGCATTTTCTTTTAATTCCCCCACAACAGTTAAAAAGTCTTTAGTATAAGTTTGTAGCTTAATATTAGATTTAATTAAAGGCAGCTTACCTGAGAAAAATTTATGAGCAACACTTTTACTTACGAAAGTATGAGCCGCACCACTATCGATTTCAAATTGTATATTCACACCATTTATTTTAACCGAGTTAATCCATGACACCTTATTGGAGTTGTCGTTCATAAAATTTAAACAATATTCTTCCTGAATAGTTTTAATTTTTCTGTTCTTAAAAGGTTTCGCACTTTTCATTCCGAAGTTTCTGTTACGACAACAAATTTTTAAATGCCCCAATCGATGGCAGAAATGGCCTTCTGCAGATTTAAAAGGGCATAACTTGGGGTTATGATTTTTAGAACATCTATAACACGGTTTCTTAGGCGTGAATTTATCTTCTTTGGGCTTAGGAGCATGAGCGGACGTCCCCACTTTCGATTTCCCTGCTTTCGGAACACGCCCTTGATTGACAGTCGTAGTACCTCCGATGTGTAGGGATTTCACTCCAGCCTCAGCTATCTCAAATGACTCAGCTATTTCCATCGCTGTTTGGAATGTTAAGTCTCTAGAATCCAGTAATGTTTGCTGTATTTTCTCATCCTGGATGCCAAACACAAACTGATCACGCAGGCGGTCATTAAGCGTATTCCCGAAGTTACAATATTCGGATAAACGACATAAATCTCTTATAAAATTGGCTATATTCTCACCTTGCTTCCTTAGTCGTTTCTAGAACTTAAATCGTTCCACAATTTCACTAGGGCGTGGTGAAAAATGATCTTTAGCTTTCTTTAAAATCCTCGTAACTGATTTCTTTCAGCGTATTTGGAACAATAACATCACGTAAAATAGCATAAGTTGTTGTTCCAACCGAACTTAATAAAATATTTTTTTTTTCATTTCATCATTCTTGATGCCGTTCGCTGAGAAATAAAAATCAATTTTCTCGACGTAAATAGTCCAAGGAACATTTTCATTATATTCTTCCAAGCGTCCCAGAGTAATTATTTCTTTCTCGGCCATTTTCCGTGCCACTTTTTCTTTTTCTCTTTCGAATTTTTTTTTTCTTTTTCACACGAAAAAAAATTTCACTGCCTTTTAGTTTCGGTTAAATCCCATTTTCGTCGCCACTTTTATAACGCCGCGCTCTTATTATTAACTAATTACTCTTAACTAAGGAAGAATGCATAACTATAATATTACTTATAGTTTATTATATACATTATTTACAGCAGCTGCTAAGCGCAGCTCTCAGAACAAAACACATCGTACAACTGCGCAGAAATATTCTCGGCTACGTGCAAAGCCTTACAATTCCAGATTGTATAGTGCTGCTATCTATTAACATAGATCGCTACTATTTTGGATTCTTGATTAAGGATATAACAGCAATTCCAAAAATTTTTTGAAGCAATCAAGAGTTTGCGCGAATCAAGAGTTATCGCGTTACGTACGTACGTACATACATACGTGCATCCGTACATATATACTGAACCTGTGGGCACATAAGCTCTCAGGCTTTGATAGCCTTTGAGCTAAAAATATCAAACACTATTTTCAAAACTGGAACGTATGAAGACTATTTAAACATAATAATTAATATGTTCAAAGCTGTTCATTTTTAGTATCTTCATTTTTTTTTGCAAATGCTTATTGAATTAGGGTATAAAGGACTTTCTTGAAAAATTTCTTTTTCAAATAAAGGTGACAAAGAATTTTAAAATTCACCATCCTCTTAAAATTTAATTTAGACTTTAAGAACTGATTAATAGGTAAATTCTAAAGATTCAATTTTGACTGTTGGGCAGATGTGTAACAGAATGTATATAATGTTTATTTAATGTAATTACTCAAATATTATTAGTAACATAATAGTTGTAATGTTCCACATTAGATTTACTTCTTAGTAGATATTTTATAAAAATACTGTGACACTCCTGTTAGCTGCATATTTAAGCTGGTCAAGGAATATAAAAAAAGTACATTTTAGTCTTCTTATAAAATTATTTTTACATGTAATGTTTATTTAATGTAATTACTAAAACATTTTTAACAAAATAATAGTTGTAATTTTCCATTTTATTGATATTTCTAAGTAGAAATTTTATAAAAATACTACGACACTCCTGTTAGCTGCATATTTAAGCTGGTCAAGGAATATAAAAAAAGTACATTTTGGGTCTTCTTATAAAGTTACTTTTACATATAAGACACCATTTCAGACTAACTTTAGGACGCTCTACAACTTTTTACTGGCTTTTTTCCTGTAAATAGTACTGTTTTCAAGATAGGGAGTCTCTGCATAGGAGTCTCTTCTAGGGTTCTCTGCATGGTACCTCATTGAACATGTCATACTTTGTATGTGATACTTTGTGTAATATGTTTTGACACTACGTTCCTGGCTGTAGTTAATTCGGTTCACGGGAAGTTTGAGGCAAAATCGAATTATTGAGTCGGCCTGTATACTTATATCACGCTTAAAATATACTTAATTATTATTTATGTAGCTGTAATTTGAAAAAATTGCCCAGAATTGTAAAACATCTATCTCTAAATTAAGACATCACAACATTTACAGATAGGTATTATTGTATTTCGTTACATTCGAAATAATGTAATGTAGTTAATATTTAAAAAAAAAATATATATTTCTATTCAGTCATTAATATGTGCTAAATTATACCAGATTGGAAATGGGAAATTTTATCCATATCAAACATTTAAAAATTATAGCCAGTTATTCCAGTTATTAAAATGCGCCCAATTATATCAGATGTAAAATTAAAGGTTTCATCAAGATCAAAGAGTTCCATAAATGTAGTGAGTCAAAATTTCAGCAAACGCTATTTAAACAATATACAGTGTGTCCACGTATAACCTGACCGACCTTTATTCTCGCAACCGTTGGTCCTAGATGCATACTTCCAATTACAAAAATGGTTAAAATTAGGGGCAGGGTTAAGATGAAAAAAGTTTGAAGCGAAAAAATAATTTAGTGAAGAATTACAGGATCTAAATTTTTATGCGGTCCCCCGGTCCTATAAGTTATGTTTAGTAAAATTTCCCTGTTACACTGGCAAGTAAAGCAAGAAAAGTTCCGTTATTCTACGATTAAAATTGACCGAGTAATAACTGTTTAAATTTGGAGTATATTTTTTGCTGCATATTAGGGGTCAGTCACAAATTTAGTAAAAATATAATTTCGTCAGATATATTAAAGAAATGGTTGAGAGTAAAATTAGCATTGCAATATAAACTTGAAATCTTTAATCATTCTGACATATTACTGCAAAATGTACAATTTCTACTGAACATTATAAGAGGATAAAAATTACAGATTTTTTGTTAAATAAAAGGATGAAAAACAACTCAATTCTTTACAAAATGATACACATTTTAAAATGCTGTTAGATTACACTTTCTCAAATTTTGGGTTGTGGCATGTATTTTAGCTTTTGAAAATGGATTCTTATGTATTTTTTAGCACTGAATCCGAAAATGACCTTCATTTTAAACCATCACGTCAGAAATTGTCTCAAATCTCTAATTTCAAAGTTAAACAGATAAAAATTTAAATTGATCCCACCTCTCCTCACAACCTCATCGGGGCCCCGAGCTGTTTAGCTGTAAGAAACCCAGTATAAGCCGAAAAATCTAATAAATTATTGAATTAAGTAAAATTAAACTGAATATAAAAATCTTACATCTATTTTATACTATCAGATTTTTCGCTATATTTAACTTTGAAATTTACGATTTGCGAAAAAATCTTGACATGATGGTTACAAGTGAAGGTAATTTTTTGATTCAGCGTTAAATAATACATAAAATGTAATTATAAAAGTTTAAAAACATAACCATCGCAGGTTTATGTTATCTAGTCTAAAACTCTTTCCTAAACTTCTTGACGGTAATTTATCCGAATTTTTTTGTGTTATCTTCTAATATAAGTAATGTATAAGATGGTAAGAGTCGAAAATCACAATAATATTGCATCGTCATCGGATTTAAGTCAGTATGTAAAATTTAACTTCGATCGGACCGTTGAAAGTAAGTTCGAGTACAAATTTTAAACTGGAAAGACGATCATTGCAAGTTAAATAAAACCTTATGGAAATAACATAATTTTAGTTAAAAGAAATCATAGCCTCAAATCCTTACAAAATAAAACATATGTTAAAATATAATTATTTTAACTAATCTGAAACTTAACTAATAATAGTTAATCGTAATATTGGTACGATTTCTTTCAAAGCGCAGATACCTTGAAATAAGTTTAAGTACTTTATACACAATCCCTGATAGCATGGTCGAAATCACCTGTTTTGATATGCAAAAGAGTGGTATAAGTCATGCATTTCAAAGTTTCATAACTCAGTCAATTTTAATGTTAGATGAATGTACTTTTTTGTGTTACTTGTTAGTATCACAGAAATTTTTTAGTAAATATCACTTATAGGACCGGGGGACCGTATAAAAATTTAAGTTTCGTAATTTTTTAATAAATATTTTTCTTGACCCAAATTGCTTTAAAAATAATTCTTTACCTTATTTAAACCATTTTTGCAATTGGAAGTATGTATCTAGGACTAACGGTTGCGAAAATAAAGGTTGGTCAGGTTATACGTGGACACACTGTATAAATGCACATAGAAATAACAACACCAGCTGCTAATTAATTATTTTAACCTTTAGACGAGATCCTTCTATAAAATAAACATTAAAGCAAAAATATTTTAGTCACTTTTATTTGATGCTAGCAGAGTAGGTGCATGAATGTCAAAAGGAAAACTAACTCTTTTGGGAGAGGAATTTTTTTTGGCGAGGTGGGGTTAATCCCTAAGCTGTGATTTGTAACTAATTCATACAAATAGTATGTGATTATATCAAAATATTTGAAGAATCGCATAAAACGGGCAATTAGTGATTATGATGATATTTACGTAACAAATTCTAAAATTTGAATATAGTTTAAAAAAAAAAAAAAAAAGAAATATTTCTCTATACTTTGTACTTTTTATTATGAAACCTACAACGAATTTCACAAGTTATACAAAATCCATTTTGAAATATATAAATCCAATAATAAAAGTTTTAATTTTAAACTAAATTTCACATATTATATATCCTTCTATAAAAGGAAAATAAGGTAATGGGAATGAATGACATGCCATTCAACTGTCAAAATTAAACGATAAAAATTATTTCTTGAAAAAATCTTAAATTAAAGGGAACAAAAGAGTAATCGAATAGCTCTTATGGATTTCATTACAATAAAATACACTGGATTTTGTGCGGATAAAGTTTCTTTAACCCGTTTGTGCCTGAATTTTTGTTTTCTAAAATTTGTTGGTAAAATAACTTTAAAATGTTGCAAAATGAACTTTAAAAATACTAAAAAAAAAATACGCTTATTTTTTTTTTTTTTTTTTATTTATTTATTTTTTTTGTATTCTTTTGATAAAATGTAAATGTACTAAATTTGGGAATATGCATAATATTTGTAATAGCAAAATTATATGTTTTGTCTAAATGTATATAAAAAAGCCTTTAAATTGTGTATTATATAATATAAATAGTATTTTTATGAAATACTAAAAATATATATATTATTTCTTTTCAGAGACTAATAACATTATGAGTATTAGTAATAATAAACTAAGAATAATCGTATTTGAGGCTTAAAAACAATTTGTTTCATAATCATCTTGAAAAGGACTTTACATAAATACCTGCCCCCTAAATGAATAATAAAATATGTACCCATTCGTGCCTAGCCCCCTATATTTTGCGTGTTACAAAAATGCATAAAAAATAGGCTCGAACATATAATTTCACAATATAAAAAAATAAGTATTTCAAAGAAGTCTACAATTTAAGATTATGACTTATTTATTGGGATAATTGGTAGAAAAAACACACACAAATGAACTTACATTTACATTTCGCCATCTTGAAAAATGAAAAATATATAAACTCCGAAAAAAGCCTTCATTTTAAGCAAATAAATATCCATTTTACGCGTCATCTTTCGGATAAAGATCATCATCAGATAAAGATATTTACGGACAACTATTTTATACAATTTTCTAGTTATGAAGAAGAAGAAAATTATACAAATTTATTAAAATTCGAAGTGTCCCAAAAATGGGACGCTATGCATTAATGGGTTAAGTAGTTTTTTTTCAATGCAATGTAAAATATCAATGAATTAATCTAAATGTGTTAATTAAAATAGAAAGTAACCAAATTTTAACTTAGTGGTAGAATTCTTCTACGCATTCCAATCATTTTTTGAATAAGTTAGCAATTTTAATATAAAGTAACTTAGACACATTTACATATTATATAGCCATAAAGTGAAGTGAAATATCAATAGATAATTAAAACAATTCACAAATAATAAATATAGGTACAGATTGAAAAATTTTAACGTATTTCCGTTTTTTTTTTTTTTTTTTTTTTTTTTTTTTTTTTTTTTTTTTTACCATTTAGAAAAATGGTTATTATCCTCGTCAGTGTAGGAAATCAAAAGCATATCTGAAGATGGTCTGTACAGTAATCTGTATTCCCTTTACTTTCAACAAAGATGAACAACAGAGTGTTGCCACTATGACAAAAAAGTAATACAAACTACAAAAAAAATAATAACTCAGAAAAAAATTGAGATACAGCTTTCAAA
The DNA here is from genome assembly GCA_963932465.1 of Maratus speciosus. Classification (NCBI taxonomy): domain Eukaryota; kingdom Metazoa; phylum Arthropoda; class Arachnida; order Araneae; family Salticidae; genus Maratus; species Maratus speciosus. Next base: position 67,576,787 of record OZ010789.1, read on the forward strand.
CAAATTGCATTTAAAACTACATTTTTCTCTCTATACGACGATATAAAAAGTAATATTGTGGGATGTTTATAAGATTATGAAATAAATTTCATTTAAAATTGGCCGTCGGATTTCTTGGAAATCTGACGATGGAAAAGCCTTTTCCCGAACAGCCAATGACATGCTTGGGTAATACGTAAGTTTCAGGCAGATAATACGTACGAGTCGCAGGTGATTTCTGTCGCTTACAATTTTTACGTGTAATAACACTATTAATGTTTAATTCATGGCGTACGTAATGTAAGATCAACTCCGTGCTATTTTTTTAGTCTTTGAAAAAATCATTTTCCAAATGGTCGTTGTAGTTTGTTAAATTGCATTTTTTTAAACTTTATTATTTCTATTACTTTTTTTAAATATAATAGTAAAACTTAAACGAGATAGAGCAAAAGAACATATATTTCTTTTTGCATGTTTTCTTTAGAAAAAGAATTGTTTTACATTATCGTAGATGAAAATAACTGACTATTTCTTAACATTCCGTCAACTTTTATTTCCGTTTTCCAGAAAATAGCTGTAGTTAATAATCGTTTATTTTTCCGGTAGTCGCTTTGCTTTATATCAACCATTTACAATATTACTTTCCTTTATTCCATATCTATCATTGTAACTTTCATTAGTAATTTATTTTTCTGGACAATGTCACAAAATTATTTTCTGTATTTTTTTTCTATTTATAGGCACACTTAGTACCGTGAAGTTTAGGCTTGCGTTCAACAATTACAAAATCAAAAGTAGCATACACTTAAAAAAATAAAATTACATTTATCAGTTAAGCATATATTTGCTGCAATATTGCGAATTATATATTCTTTATTTAGCTAGTTTTGATTTTAAATTCATCATGGTACAATTATTTTTAATGTTTACACTCTTTATATTGGGTCGATCGGAAACACGTGTCGTGTTGGGAAAATCAATTCACACCGGAAGATTCTGCCCGGTAATTATTAGACATTAGATATCGGAATCAATGTCTAATAATTAAATGATAGAATTTCCGGTACGAATTGATTTTCCCAACACGACTCGACTTTCCAATCGACTCAATACAATTTAAGTTATATGTCCCTGATTTCCAAACATTATTTGATAGTTTTTGTTAAATACACATATAAACAAATAGAGTGAAAATAAGATGAAAAAGTGGATACTTGTAATTGTCATCTCAACAAGTGCAGAAGTCAATAGAAAAATGGAAATGTATACTTGAAAAAATAAATTCTGAAAATCATACAACGTTCATTTAATAACTGTTTTATTAAGCATTAAATTCCGAATTTCTTGAAATATTACCTAATTTGAAATGTAATGCATTAAAATACGATAATAATGCGACACAATATATACAAACTTTTACTAACTATAACATATATACTTTTCGAGACACACCGCTCAGAAAACTCACTATTATTTTATAGTGCATATGAGGGGTGAGTGCGGGTTGCACTGCATACCATATAAACATGAAATATCTTAGATAATAAAGTGTCTAATGTAACTAATAGTATTAGAATCCACATGGTGTTTTGAAATGTAAATGTTAGTGCATTATTTGGGAAGTGAAGTACACCGTATAAATTGAATTAGAATGTCTTGAAGATTATAAAGAGATGCATAATATTATTACCATAATTGAACAAGATGTTTGATTAATATTTATTATAAATTGCTATTTCTACTATGTAATATAGTAGGTAAGGGATATTTAAATAGAAATGTTGATAGTGATGAACATATGCGTGAGAATGTTTTATAGAATTCAAATTCGTTTTCAATTTACTTTAACATTAAATTTTCGGTTTTATCTAAAGATAAATTTGTTGATTTGAAGCCTGGTAATAATTGCATTGCATAAAAATTATGAACTATTGATGTTACTTATAGCTAGAATGCTTATTTTGTACGTCAATAGAATTATAAACATAAATTTTATTATAAAAATTAAGTACTTCCACCAATAATTAAATTAATATAATGTGAATTAAAAAAGCATTGAAATATATAGTGCTGCCACGAATTTATAAATAAGTACTCTTTTTGAATAAAGTATTACTATTATAGCTATCCTCTTAGAACGAAATATCTATATAAATATATTTATTTCTGTGTGTGTGTGTGCGCGCTCGCGTGAGTGCGCATACATGTATGTTTATTTTCGGTAATAATTTTTTATACGAGTGTGTAACAATAAGTTTTTGCCCTCACATAGAAATATTTGAGTGAAATTTATGAAATTGCTACATTGTATTTGTCTTTTTTCCATATAGTCACCTCGCTCAGTAACACATTTCTGCAAAACGGTATTTCAATGAGAGGGCAGAGGATATATTCCAGGAGGCGCGATAGTAGACAATAACGGGGCCATTTTTCTAACTTTTGCCGACCCCCATATGAGACATATTTTTGGAAAGATATGTGACCACTTATTCATGCAATGTACCTCCCTCCCCCCTCCCCCCATATTTGCTCTCGGGGGGGGGGGGCGTGAATGATGTCCGCAAAATTTAGAAAAGTGCTCCCATAGATTAAATTTCGGGGGAGGGCCTCGGGAGGTGCATAGCATGAATAAGTGGTCACAGGCCTTTCGAACATTATATCACATATGAGGTGGGTAAAAGTAAGGAAAAGGCCCCCTTTGATTCTACATTTTGAAAATTACAAAAATTACTACATTACAAAAATTTCAATTTATAAAAAATATTTATCCTACAGAATAATACTTTCTAAAAAACTTTAAAACAAAATGAATGGGACTCTTAATAATTGTAAAACAGAGAATATTTTTAAAGAGAGAACATTAATGTCATTTTAATCAAAATGTGATTTTGGGGTAATGCGCGCAAAGTAAAGAAAATCTTTTGAATATTTTATAATGAAATTTGCAGGATATATAGTGTAAGGTAGACCCCATGAAGAAACTCGAAATTTTTATCTTTATTTGTTTAAAATGTCTTTTTTTCATGGTTTTTATAATAAAAAAATTTTGTATAACCAAGATACAATTTTGTTTTTAAAATATAAAAATTCTACAAATAGGCAATTTTTTCATTCATTGTAATTACCAGTCGCACAAGTATAACTAGCCACAGAAAATTCTGTTTTACATGCAGAAATTCCTTTGTAATTAAGCGTGCAACCTTGCGATTCCAATCCCTATAAAAACGAGTTTCATCCATTTATGATCTGAAAAATGCATCAAATGAAAGAAGAAACATTCATTTAGGACTGTAAAAACTGTGTTTTTGTTATGTGTAAGGTGTGGGTTTCAGTAATTCCTATTTGTTCGTTGGATATATTTCTGTGATAGTCTTACAGTAACTTTCAAATAAATTGTTTTGAGATTCATATTTGGTAAGAAATTATTTGCTCAAGTATCGTTTTTTGCCCTTTAATTATCTAAGTAGCAACTTTATCGAATTTACTCTTTCCTTTCTAATTAAATGTCTTCCATCATTTTTCCAATAAACTGGATACAATTGTAAAAATTTCACTCAGAATTTTGATCCATTTAAATAATTTTGCAAATTTACTCTATTGGTATCCTGGTATTCTCTAAACCATACTTATTTGAAATTAGTTGTTTAACATCAGATTTACTTTTTTGTTTATCAAGTTGCGTCGGTGAGTCTGAGAATCGTAAAATATTGTTACACCTAATTATAGTAAAATATTGTTAAAGCTACAAATTTAACTCAAAATACCATAAAAATTATCAAGGATTGTATCTGATATTTTCTGCTTTTTATATGAAACCGATTTTTCCATGAAATGAATATCATTGATAGAAACCGAGAACCAGCCGAATAAATAGGCATCATGGGTAGTTTCTTTTTGGGTGGGGTGGGGGAAGGTTGCTTTTTCTATTCAATAAAATCTCTTAATTTAATGTTTCTTTAGTGTTGTCAGCGGCCTGCGTGTTGAATATTTTGTCTGATCACTAACGTTCCACAGCCATTTTAATCTTAAAATTGAGGTATATTAAATTCAATGCTTTGTCAAACATGTATCGCAATGAAAACATCTTATTTTACGAGCTGAATCAATTACAATTATATTTCCGAAGACAATCATTTGGGGCAATAATTCCAATTTAGCTATCGTAGACTACAATTTAAAAGAAGAGAAAAGGAGTTGACGCTAAGCATTATCAAGTTATGATTTTCTATTATATTAAAGTTGGGCAAAATGAGAAAGAATATCTTCACCGCCTACAATTACCATATTCAAAAGAGACTGCATCTCGGGTTATTGTATTCAGATAATTTATAGAATTTAGAACGGGTCAAAATTCTCTCCTGCATAAAGAACACGGAGGATGACATTTTTCAGATGTAGTCTTAGAAGATGTGAATGATGCAGAATGATACATATATCTAATGACACAGAGTGAACTTATATTCGACTGATTTATGAATGCTGATACGGATTAACATTGAATCCACAGATATAAGTAAAATTATTCATGAAGAACTTCATATGGAAAAACTCTCTTGTCGTTGAGGCCCCAATTACTTAACCGAAGATAAAGGAGAACAAGAATTTCAAGTTTATACTAAAGTCGATTAACATGTAATCATTTATTTGAAGTTCTGTTTCATGCTAGTTTTTTTTATTCGTTTTAATTTTCTATCGTATAAAAAAAATGTTTGAACAGTTTTTATGAAGCTCTTTTATGTAATAAAGTAATATAGAGAAAATTCTTTAGAAATTGGAACACATGAAACATCTTAAAATAAAGCAATCTTTCTTAATAGCTTTAAAAACATTTAAATTTTTAGTAACTTGATTTATTTTTTTAATATTTATTGGATTTATTGAAAAGAGCCGTTCATTCTACAGTTTTCTTGTATTCTAACATAAATAGTGAAATATATATTTTTTAAGTCCACAGTCCACAATACAGTTAATAAATTCTTAATTTACTGGTTCGGTAGAACCTGCTAAAAAATGGAAGGAATCTGTGCAGCAAATCACATTAGTATAAGGTTGCTGTTAATCGAGCAGTCATCCCCCCTTTTCCAGCCTTTTTTATTTATTTATTTATTTATTTATTTTTGTATTGGAAACTTAGATGCATAGGGAAAATTTTGCAAATAAATTTAAGTTTGAGCTTCTAAACCTTCTTATGAGCTTCAAAAAGAAAAAAAAAAGACAAACTGAAATAAAAACAAACGGGTTTAGATTAAAAGTTTCAATACTAAACGTTAATGTTACATGACAGTTGGAGTGTTTTGGGAAGAACAATATTATTCTGAAGAGTAACCTGCCCCTTCGTTTTAAAAGAAAGGCATATTTAACCAATGTGTTTTGACTGCACTAAATTACAGAGCAGAAACATGAGCGCTAATAAAAAGTATATTACAAATATTACAAACAACACAGAGAAGTATGAAAAGATGTATACTAGGCATAACTAGAAGAGACAGAAGGAGAATGATTTGAATAAGAAGTCAGGCGAAAGTTTTTGACATCACTGAAAGAATTAAACGGCTGAAATGGAAATTGGCTCGGCACATTGCAAGAATGCAAGACAATAAATGGAGCACAAACACCCTATAGTGGTATCCCAGAGATGTAAAATGACCAAGAAGACGACCTCAAATAAGATGGAGTGGCGAAATTAGAAAAGAGGCTGGTGTTAATAGGTTGTGCCAAGTTGGGTGACTAAAGGACTAGACAGGAAATATTAGCAAAATCTGGGGGAGACCTACATCCAGAAGTGGATTGAAAACGGTTGATGATGATATATAATATACATACATATATATATGCAGTTAAAGGAAGTGAAAACAAAAAGAGATTTGTTATCTGTAGTGGCTACCATTTTTACCCCTTGGGTTTCCTAGCTCCTACTACAATGCGATTAAAGATCATGTTTCAAGATCTTTGGAGAGATAACATTTCGTGCGATGAAGAAATCCCATATTCCATACTACAGGTTTGGAATACGTTTTTATCAGAAATTCATTTGTTAATATCAATCGAAATACCCAGGTATATGAATTCTTATAATCGAAGTGATGTCCAAATTCAGTTACATGACTTTTGTGATGGCTTAGGTAAAGCTAATTCTGCTGTTGCTTATTTACGTATTTTTACTCCTCACTAAGTATTTGTCAATTTGATTGCAACTAAAACTAAAGCCAATCCTATAATCCAAAAAATTTGCCTCGTATTGAGCTTTGTTCAGCTCTTTTATAATACTATTCGTCATAATTCATTAAAATTAAAATTATCTATAATAATGTTTTAAAACTTGAAAAAAAAATATTTAAAAATTTCATTACTGTAGTAAATAACATTTTGTTTAACAAATATCAATTTCTGATTACTTAAAACCTTTTTTTTAATGAAACATGGAGCTATTAGAATAACCTTAAACTGAAATTCATGGACAGAAAAAAATGGACAGAAAAATTTCTATCTATTTTTTACCCAGCATTTTGCAAAGCTATTTATTAAGTAATATTCATAAAACACGAAATGCGATATTTTAATTCATTAACTGAATTTTGCAGTATATTCTCTTTACCCTAAGAATTTTGAAAGCTGGTATTAAATAATATTAAAAGTACTTAGGCATGAAACACCAACTGTAGTATGGAAATTTCCTTTTTAAAACAAAATTTAAATGTAAATATCTTAACTTTTGAACTTTGGTAAAGTAATTTCTTCCTCTATTTTAAACTTTAGAGCATTTAAATATCTTAATGTGTTTTGAGGTTTAGAATGAGAAACTGAATGGAATTTTACTGCGACCACACTGTGGTAAAATGAAATGCAAATAATGAGAAATTGAATTTTTAGAGCAGATGGTAATGAAGGCGAGATGCACAAACGTTTCTCTTTAGCTTGTTCCAAGCTTTTAAAATATTTGTCTGGAAAAATACACGATATTTTTGAAATTGACAGAGAGATTTTTGGAAGAGTGTAGTATTGATCAGATCTGCTAAAAGTATGGAAATTATTTATAACCCATCTTTATTATTTTATAACTTTTTTTTTTGATTTTACGATTTCATACAACTGTTTAGGAGGAGTTTTAGATTTTTAAGAATGCTTTTAACTACATAAAATTAACTTTGAATCTGTTTTTCTCATTATAATTATGCATCTTTAAAATTACTATATGTAACACCAATTATTGTAATTATTTAAAAAATTAATAGAAAACTGTTATTGATTTATCAACGGATTTTCAAATGCTATAGGTTTATCTAGATTTAATATAACAAATATTGGAAATCTAGTTTTTAAATACTTTTCGTTTCAATTAAGTATATAATTTTGAAGTTGTCTGTTTAATACGTATGCTATTCATTGTTAAAATCAGTATTTCCAGATTGCAATTGTAGCGGCTCACATTTTTAAAATTTTCCAAGTTTTCCAGAAAATGTTGTAAGTGATACAAATTGGTAACAAAAATTGTAAAACACAAACACAAATTTTAAGTGTGATTGAGAGTCTTAAAATGATTACTAATTTAACCCTTTATCTAACCCTTTATGTACTAATACGTACCATTAAAATAAATTGTTTTAAAATTCATTCAATACATCGATTAGTAATAATACAGTTTAGAATTAGTTACAGATGCATAACTTTACCTTGTTTCAATAGCATTATTGGTTACACAAAACAAAAATATTTAAAAGGATGATTTATTTTGCCTTTGCATTTTTTCAGCTTTCTTGGTATTGAGGGGGGGGGGGATTTTTCAGTTCGGAAATATTTCTATACTCCTATTGTAAGAACATTATATTTGTACATTTCCTAATTCTACAAAATACTAAGAAAATATGTAAAATAAAACATTTGATTGGGGTTATAAGCATTACACAAATGCCTATAAATTCAAATTTAATTAATCCTTCTAAATCCGTCAATCCTTCTAAAATTCTCCTAAAATTTATTAAATGATTATGTAAAACTTCTAATATAGTTTCAAAAATTCACGAAAAATGCTTTAGAAGATGAAATTTACATGAATTCATAATTAAGTACATAAAGGGTTAACCTAAATGAAAAATATATAATTTTAACAAGTGTATGAATCTACTTTCCATTTATCCTCCTTTGGGAAAATATAAGAAATATGTACTTTGTTTATTTAGATAAAACTAAATATGGACTATAGGTTTTTCCGTAACAACAAAAAACTGATAAGAAAATGATAAGATTATTACCCAGAAGAAACTGATAACTATAAGAAACTGATAAGATTTCGAAAACTGATAAGATTATTACCCAGACAATATCATGTTTCCTCTTCCAATCCATTTCTGTTCAAGATTCCGTTTTTATAATTATTTTTTTTTTATCATTAAAACGTGAAAATATACAGAATTTTAAATATGATAATTTTAATGCACGTTTATGTTTTTACTTTCTTTTATCTTTACATGAAGAAAGAACTGGATCAGTGAAAATTTTCAACTTCCGGTTTTAGAAGTTAGCGTAGTTTCATCCAAGGTATAGGGACATATTTTTTAAATGTTAAATACTCTATACAAGAGTCACTAATTCTTGCCAGAATCGTTTTAGGCATCAGTTTTTTTTTTTGTACTTTTTAAATACATTTAAAATTAATTTTTTTTTGTCTTAAAGTATTAAATAAATAAGTTATCTTACTTATGATTAATTCATACACTTGAAATTATTTAGTTATAAATTGTATTAATAATGTTTCACTCGAAAATTTTGCAGTGTCTGGAATTTAATTATTCAAAGCGTAGGTTTCTTTAATAAAAATAATTCCGCATAAACATTTTCAATTTAAAATAATTGTTTACTCTTAAAGACATAATTTAGCTGTGCAATTTTATTTATAAGTTTCTGTTTTAGGTCGTTTAAATTTTCCAGACAATTTAATTCTTTTATATATAAGAGGAAAGCATATCTGGTTACACTAGAAAAAAACATTAAAAGAAGAAATTTTGAATAAAATTCCTATAAAACCACATTCAAGTACATAATTTTAAATAACAATTATTTTATACGATTACATTGTAAAATAGATAATAAAAATGTTTGTTTGTTTTTTGTTTGGTTTTTTTTGGTTTTTTCTTTTTGGTTTTTTTTCTTTGGTTTTGTTTTTTTGCTAAACATATAATTTAAAATGTCTGGCTTATTTTGCTTTTGGATTTTTTAACTAACAAAGAGGTTGGAAAACGAATTTGAATTGGATGAATTTAATAATGGAAATTTATGTGACTTTATTTTAGTTATTTTTTGTATTAACCTCGCTAGTTATTTTTAATTTATTAATATAGTGATTTTCAGTTTTTTAGTATAGTGATTTTCAGTTATCTCTCTTTCCTTGTTCGTGTCGATTTTTAAATAATTGGGTAGTCAAAGTATTTTTAATTTTTATATACGAAATGAAAATATCTCTTAGTACTCTTTGTTACATGATTAATTTGAAGATTTTCGCCATTTGTTCACTCGCAGTAAATTGCCTAAAGTGTTCTAAATATTTATAATATTTGACTAGCATTTCATATAAGTTGCTTTATATAGTTGATTATTTATTTATGAACAAAATATCGATTGAGCATGCGCAGTTAACTTTTTTCATGTAAATGCTCATGCTACATCTAAAATGAAATATAATCATTTTCTAATTGCAGTGTAGTGTTTTTACTATACTTTGTTAAGTTTCCTGATAGTGGCGTTAAATTTGGTTGAATACCGTGCACTCACAATACAGAGTTAACAGCATAATTTATTTTAGTAAATATTTTATATTTTCCTTATCACGAAAATGCATAAATAAGAAATAAATAATTTTATACACTTAATAAATTTTAATGAAATTTTACTCAATTCATACATTTAATTATTATTATTAATTATTAAATTACTATTTGAAGAAGTATGCGCTATGTGTTACCAAGTTTGTCTTCATTTCGATGTTGTTTAGTGCAAGAAAATTTTCTTTTTAAGAATGATATATAATTACAATAAATACTATAATAGCCTACAGAATTTCAAAATTTCGATATGTTATAGTGTTTTATATGACCAGATGTATTGCGTACTATATTTATAATTTTTTCGGTAATTATTATCTATGTCTCCTAAATATTTGATATTAATTAACACCAATAGCATAAAGAAATTCATGTATATTCATAAATGTGTTAATTCGAAAATTTGCAAACTATCCCTTCTTGTAGTAATATACATTTCCAAATAAACGAATACAAACAAATGTTATCTCATCCATGAAGATGAATATTACCTTTGGTTAGAAATTGAAGGTTTAAAATTGAAGTAATTTTTTTTTTCTATCTAGATCGTAGTATTGTTTGTAGTTTCAAGTATAAATATATTGAGATAAAAAGAGAAGTAGTTCCTTTTTACAATTACAAACTTGTCATTGTAAACATTTGACAACACTTATCTTGTATACAACTTGTGTACAATAATTGTCATTACAATTAACAAACTTGTTTAAATTCATGACTTGTCAATTAAATAAAACACTTTAGTAATGAACAATCTAATATAAATACAGCGTGTAAAATTTAGGGAAGTTTATTATGATTTAATCTAACGTTGTAAACTATATTACATAATATTAATGTATAATAGAAAGTCCGGGTAATTTTATTATGATTCAATCTCATGTTGTAAACTACATTACATAATATTAATGTATAATAGAATATCCAATCACTTTTTAATGACGTAACTTTTACACTAAAGGATAGATGCTCTTACTTCACATGTCAGAAATATAAACCAAGTAAAATGCTTTTATAATAATTGTTGAGTAGTAAATACAAAATTAAAGTTATAAAAACAATAACTATACATTTAATAGATTTACCAATATGAAAAATCTGCAAATAAAGTAATAAAAAAAATGATTTCCTATTTATAAAAGAAACATGAAATAGAAATATATCTATGTAGAACTGAACGAAAATGCATCAACATTTACAATTGCACTTTAATAATTTTCTGGAATAATTCAGGCTTAAATGAAATATGGTGTTATGCATTTGCATTAATTCAATCCGTAGTGTTAAAAATGGCTAAATTATATTTGTAGATTCGGAATATGGTGAATCTCTTTAAACGAAAATCTCATGGAGATTTATTGGATTCCATGATTTGCACTGCTTTGTTAATTGTTTTATTCGTTTCATAACTCGAAGTTAATTAAAGAGATATCCTTTCTATAACATTGAATATCTTGTCAAAAGAATGCCAATAACCAAACAGGATTTTCAAATTGTAGGTTGCATTGGATAAACTGATCAAATGTTTTTGTTCAAATGCTGGTGAGAATATAATTATCATTATTATTTATAAATAGCAATACTTTTTAATTGGGGATTTTGGCTTTTTAAAAAGGGCGTTAGTGCGCTTTGGGCTTAGGAAGGTGATATTTGATACTGAATCATCAAATGAGATCTAAAAACAAAACTTATAAACTATTTTGACCATTTATGTATTAAAACCATTGTTTCTGATTGTAGACATTAGCTAAAGTGCAGTATGTTTGCATGTATGAAGAGGTAGATTGTATCTGTATGTAAATGTATATATTAAATATTTTTTGTAAATTCTGAATAAATTACTTGTGTGTATGAAACAGTGAATGGGATATACACTGTATCAGATAGATATGTATGGTAAAATCTCTTACTGTTTTCTGAATGCTAATAAAAAAAAGAAAAACATTTTTCAAGAAGAGCAAAGAGAAAACAGAAAGTACAAGTTTAATTTTCTGGGGAGAAATCTTTAAAATACGGACCATATTCCAAGACCATACATTTAGCATTAGAGACGGAAATTTCCAGCCTGACAGCTGAGGTGCATTCAGACAATTTTCTCAATATAGACAAACATTTTAACATTAACAGCAAAATTTCATATAAAATATCAAAAAGACGTTATAAGGAATTATTTAATCTATTTAAAAGAGAGAATGTTAGATGCATAGTATTTCTAAATTTAAACATATTGTAATAATGACGGTTTAATAGAACACATATTTGTAATTTTGTAGTTGCCGATTCATTAATAAATCTATAAATTTTATTAATAAAATAGAATTTTCCTGAGATAGAGGGGTTATTTAGATAAAGCAATGGTTTAGATATTATAACTTTATTTTTTCGAATGTGCTGAACCGGGAACACGAAACTAATTAAGGGAGATAAACATTCGATAATACAGAGTGAAGTCATTCAAAACTTTTCAAGTAAATCCAGATGGCGGTCCAATGTTAAATGACTAGGGTCGCTAAGTATTTTATTATAAAATGCTCAGAATAATTTTTGTTGCAATTGTGTAATATGTAATGTGTACTAAAAGGTAATTTAATTTGATATTACAGTAAAATAGTTTATTTATTTACATATCAAATTTATAAAATATTTAATGACTTTACCAAAAATATATTACTTCCAGGGATGAGAGATCTCCGACCCAAATGACAGTTTGCTACCACTACATTTTAATAGCATTTCTCGATGTATTTAATAGAGAATTTCCCAGAATTGATAAAGCAAGGGCACTATTAACATTTAGTGGTGAAAACCAACCATTTGGTTCGGAGCATTCTCATCTCTGTACTTCATAAATAAATAAATTTAGTAATGACAAACACATAATATGAAGTTTGGTGAAATTCCAAGCACTAGACTTTGAGATACAGCTATCACGGAAATCGTGAAATATTCAGCATAGTAGCGCGACCTGTTGCGAGATGTACACAAAAACATAATAGGCACCAATTTTTGTCAAGATCTCACTGAATCGCCGATTTGCCACATATAGACAGTTCGAAAGACTCACGTTCAGGCGTTCCTAAAAACAGTTAAATCGCGTACAGAAATTTCTAAACCACCGAATTCCGTCGAAAACTGGAAAATTTCAACAATCCAATACTTTTTTCTTGTAAAGAAAGATATAAGAATTTTTTTTTTTAAATGCAGAACTTTCTAAGGAAACTTATATATATTTAAGAATATGCGTATTATTCTGTACTTAAATCAATAGAAATGTAAAAATAGCCTCTCATTGACATCTCTGTAGGTGAGGATCATTTCAATTATTTCATTTTACAGGATGATCACAAACGATATGATCTTTCAATTTGCTGTTGTTCACATAATTTCCCTCATTATTATATCTTCACAGCAAAATATGAGATCGAACAGGTTCTTTACATCACTGAAGTTACAGAAGATCTCTTCAATCACATCACTAGATATATTCGAAGTGTGTCTTATTAATATGATATCCAACTATAAATAACTATAAAAAATAAATTTATAATTATTAATTTCGCGTATTTACTGTCAAACTGAATTTAAGACGTCGATAAAATACAAATAAGAAGGCAAAAATCCTAAAAAATATTGTTTTCAATAAAATAAAAAAATGAAGGTTAAATGTAAATGTAAAGTTCTCGCATCGATTAAAATACAGAAAATATCTAGCTTAAAACATAAAAACAATTTTTTGTATGAATTTTTATATATTCTTTTTATTATTATTCCACTATTTTTTTAAGCCAATTGCATTTTAAACATGAATTTTTTCCGCGTTATGATTAAATGTCAATTTTATCCTCGTCCAATTTGATCGTGGAATTTGTGGAATTTTTAAGAATACTAGTTCTCATTATTTGTTTTCTACCTTGGATACTGAGATCAGTTACATCATATATTTCATGTATATGACTCGTTAGCGAGGATGGAACATAAAGAATCTCAGTATTAAACACCACATGTATAGTGTGATTCATAAAGATCGAAACATAACCTATTTCCTTCAATATTGCTTCTGACCACATACTTCCAAATGCAAAGTTTTTTAAAAAAGGGTGTAAAATTTGATGATGTAAGTTGCCGCCCCATAGGGGTCTATTTTAGAAAACACAAAAACTAAATTTTTATACAGGCCCCTTAGAATAAAATATCCAATAAGGAAAATTATCATTATCCATTCCTGAATTAAACACACAAAATTCCATGTTGAGATATCTGTAAGCATGGATATATGCCCGTTTAAATAATTCATCAGGTTTAAAAGGAAGTTTAAAGACAAGTTGAGATGCGTGTAATTCAAGAAACAACGTTAATTTAAGGGATATGAGAAATATTCAATATTTTTTATTTATTGATTTCGAATTTTGATTTCTTTTGTGTGTGTGACTTAACCATATAATTTATAAACAAGATCATGTCCTATAATTTCTCATAAAGTTTTTATTTATTTTTTTAACATTAAGTTTAAATATATATATATATATAAAACAAATGTAACTTATTTATAAAAAGTCATATTTCAGAAGTAAATATATATATATTTTAATTCATGAAAATAGAATTAATATAAAACAATCGAAAAAGCCATATTCCAAGTTTGAACAATTTATCTTTAACGATTCTCAAATTATAACAATTTAAAGACGAGAAACTGTGCAAAAACCCGCCATACAGAAAAACGTATTTAAAGTATTCAACAAAGAATGTCTCCTAATAGAATTTTTAAATGATTTATAAAAGCTTGCAGGTGAGTAACACATTCTTGTAGCTTAAACTTCCGATTCAGTTTCAATTCTTTCCACCACAATTTCCACCTTCTTTCTGTACTGTTTAAATGTCTCAGTTGGTTTAAACAAGGCTTTTTCTAACATGATGATTTTCATAATTCTAGCCTTCACAACTTGAGATTTTTAATCGGCCCGCCTCGGCACATTAAAAAAAATTCTTTTTTTTTTCTGGCGGATATGAAACTTTTAAACATTTGAAATGGTTATATATATATATAATGATTATATATTTATATGGTCACTATATCTCCACAAATGAAGAAACTGGCGATTTTTTTCATTCGATAAAACCTGGATGTATAAGTAAAATCGAGTATGTAAGACGTGTGAAACAATAAAGATGTAATTCCAGAATTATAATCTCCTATGGAGTAGTATGGACAATGCACTATTTTGATTTCGTTCTTTCCGTGGAATAGCATTCAAAGTTTGGACTTCTAAGACGATCGCGAAATTTCGGCCCTGTGTCAGATGAGTCTTTCATCTGGTTATGTATACCGGAGATTGGCAAAGCAAGCCCGGGTACTTTGAATCCAGATCTAATTTAGTGTTAAACAGATGTCATTACATGTACATGACGATATATCGATGTCGTCGATCCACGAAATATGAGTCTCCGGTCAGGAGCGAAATTCGCTATCAACCGGTGTATTGAGACACATTAGCATTATTTAAAGTTGTGACTATATACTTTAGACAGCGATTACATAGCAAAACAGGCTCACATGGAGGATAAGAAAAGAATCGAGCAAAAGTTTGTTTAAATTTGTTAATTTCCTTAAGAAATGGACTGAAATATATCCTTGGCTCTTATATATAATTCAAAATTATTAGTACTTGTTTTAAAGAAAAAGCGCATTACTTCGTCCTCCACTATTGTTTGCTTAAACAAAATATATATTTCTGTTAAATATCAGAGCGTAACGTGTCACTTTATACCTAATAAATGTAACGCGGCATCGTCCTATAATTATTGTAAAAATTATTTAGCTATTGAAACAGGACTAGTGTGTCGATTGTACATTAGAAAGTTATTGTCGAGAATAATGAAACTGTTAAACTAGTTTAATGGGAGTGTACCGTAATTATGCTATTCTGTGAAACGCAATAAACTTCTGAATAAGGGCATATTACAGAACTAATCAATCTATTCTCTGATTAAATTCCTTTAATGCAATACTTTTGTTAGGTAGGGTCTTTCACATTGTTAAATGTCGACAGGTAAAGTGTCGGTTAAGTTAACTTAATAGCGATTACAAAACATATATTTTTGAAAAAAAGATATTTAAAAAAAAAAAAGATATTTCAAACATGGTAAGATTTTACAGAAAATGAAAAAAAAAGATTATTCAAGGATTGTTTACAGCCATTTTTACTATTTTTTATTTAATTGGAATATTGCATCAAAACTTGCTTTACGACATTTTCTTTCCTTATACATCTGTAACAAGACAAGACTGGATGTCAACAATGGTAACGTAATATTCGTTATTGGTAATGGTTAACGTAATGGTTACTTATTGTTCTTTCTTTCTCGAGTGTCGTATTTTAAAGTTCTTCCTTCTTCGCGACAATCTTTAACGGTGACTTTTCAAACAATTTCGTTCATTTTCATCTTTTATACTTATCTCCAACAATGTTTTTAACGGCGTATCTCTTCATTTTTGCATCGTACCAAGATTGCAAATAATAGTATGCCTCTCAAGCTAACAGAAGTTATTAACGTCTTACATGTTTCTCTGAAATTTCATATATTTTCAAGATGACGCGATTAAAATATATTTATTTTTTAAACCTATTCTTCTTGCAGTTTCTCTGGTTTATTTATTTAAAATCTATAACTTTTCAATTTAGGTCACACCATCAATCTATTCTAACTGGAAATGAATTGATGATATATTTGTGCTACACTTTTCTAAATTGTAGCTTTTCAATAACTTATGGTATGAGAAACCATAAGTATTCTCTATGCATTACTTTTACTACTTTTCTATGTAATACTTTTTTCTCAAAGTTTTCTATCAAAATATAATGAAATTCTCCTAAATTTTGTATAATTTTATCGATCATATTGAAACATACTTTTCCCTAGTTCTATGATTCGCTTTCTCAACTTAATCTATAAACTTTAACAACATAATTTTCTTTGGATTTCAAATACACAGTGTTACATATAATTTCCAAAGTAATATTTACTGCATATCTTCAACAACAATATTAACTCCTGATATATTACTCCTGTGAATATTAACTCCTGTATCTCTAGAAAATGATAATATAGAGTAAATTTGCTCATTTAAACATACTCGAGTTAATGTTTGTGATTTTTCAAAGATGAAGAGTAGATAAATAATATAACGAATTAAACTCATGACAATTCACCATTAATCACTGTGACAAAAATTGTCCCATAACTACTGTGAGCGGCCTCTCAGATTGCTAAATCGAAACATGAAAAAATATATGAACTAAGTGGTAAAAAACCGTTTGTTTACTAATACCTATCTACTTAATTGATCTATAAATCATCTTTCGAAACTTGAAGTTGATTTTTGAAGACGGGAGACAAGTATCCAGTTATATCGGAATAGTAAGAGAAAACGAATGACTGTAGGACATTGAGGAAAAGAAGTATGTCATTTTAGACTCATCTAATAATTATTGTATAAAAATATATTTTCTTTGTGTAAAATGTATGAATATTAATAAAAGTATATGTTAAATAATTAAAATTGCGTTATATTTGCATAAAAAATATTGTTATATAAACAACTTTCATAAATTAAACTTTGTGTGCATAATTTTATATATGTGGAGATAAATAGATGAGAATTTATACATCAACATAGAAATAAAATAAATAAAACAATACTTTTTTTTACCACACAGTACAGTGAGTTGTGGTTTTAGATTCCCATAACACTGTATGCCTAGCAACAGGATATGATCAGCGTTTTCCATCTGAAACTTGTAACCTCAAAGCCGCAGATGGTATTGAATTTGCTGATGTGCAGTTTTGCATTTTCTTAGCTTGGGAACAAGTAACAACAAAAGTTCAGATTTCATTCGGAAACGGCTGCGGTTAGACGTATTTTCCGGCTCTGAACGAGAGCAGAAGCCGATATGGAGTCTCGAAGATTGCGGGCAGATGCCGCAGAAAACCCCCCTTCCCTCCCGTACTTGTAAATATAATGTTAACTTAATATGTAAAACTATAATCCGGAACTATTAAACTTATATTCTATATATATATAATATGAAACTTACATATAAAACTTATTTTATTTCATTAACTACGGCATTATCCTTATATCATAGTACAAAATGTCGAGTTGCATTCAATGCATAACATTCACAAACATTGAAGGCAGGCTGCATCTTTACAATCGTTGCACTGATACACTGTTTTCCTTTTGCAAATCGGAAGGCATCTTTAACATGTTTTCTTTTTTTCTATTTTCTCATCTTGATTAAAATAACTATTTCCTTCGCCTTCACTTTTTCCAAACATTCTTCTTATTAATAGTTTCAGATCTTTAAGAAAATACAATGAACTGATTCTACGTTTTAGATGAGGCTGATTCATTTTCAGAATGAGGATATTCTATATATGACCTTTTTTTTACAAGCTCTTCAATTTCAGTTTGTGTGACGTACACAGGATTTTTTTTTAGAATAATTAGATTACATTTTCTCCATAATATCCTGAAAAAAAAGATAAAATTATCCTAAAAAGAAAAGTTTTTTATCGGACAAAAACAGAATCACAACTACTGTGAGCTGTCTGACAAGCCGCTTTTGCAAACAAAACAGTAAAAAAAATAAAAATAAACACAGCTAGCTGAATGACAAGCGGAATGTGACATTGGGGGCCTGTTTGAGGAAGGCAGAAGAAAGATTGTGGATCATTATCTATTCTGAGAGGTGGAAGTGAATGCTGGAAAATATGGAGCGGTCTGTCAGACCGCTCACAGTAGTTATGGGTTAAATATTTCATCCTGATAAAAGGGCGTCTTTATGTTTTCTAAATATGTTTTTCTTCCTTTGCACAGTTTGTCTATAAACGTAACTACATGCTACAAATTTGATTTATGAATTTATGAATATAAGGAAAGTATTTGTTTCACAGTTCCTTTTTTCTATGATGATGTTTACATTTCTCAGATTTTGGGATTTCTGTGACTGTAATTAGATTTATTTTATAAAATTAAATATTTCAACGTGCGATTCATTTTCTAACATATCTTGCCATAAATTAAAATAAATTTTAATCGAATGGATAATTGTGCTTTTACAATACATAAGGAATACAATTTTCTTCCTATCTATTTTAGTACAAAAAAAAATAGACATAAGAAACTGCTTTCTCGGATTTCATACCAGCAAAGTTCTAATTTCATCTTGTAGTAGCTATAAAATGGTTCATGGAACTTAGTGATGACTCATTTGTCCTGGGAGTTTGTTATGCACAAAGGAGCATTGCAACGGAGTGCACCAAACTTCTTCAATTGAAGTTTATTTTCAAAATCGTAATACTTTGGATGAACCGAATCAATAATGTATTTTTCAACGAGGACTTTTTTGACTTTGAATGCTTCTTCTTCAAGAAAAACAGGAGATAATGTTCTCAAAATCCAACAGAAAAGGCAGTTGCACAGGATATGTGAGTTTTTGCATTTAACATCGCTTTAAGGCATAGATGAGGAGGATTAAAGAAAACAAAATATAATTTGTACTCACATATATTGTAATTATTTTGGATCGATAATTATTCTCTATTAAAATCATTTATCCGATAATTATTAGCGTTGTTTTCGAACCTAATATATGAATAACTATACTAAGGTTATCTAGTTTATTTTAAGACAGTTTTATTAACCATTTTATTAGTTTGAACATACTTAGAATATATTGGTATTTTTCTTCCGTTTATCTCTATATTTTGTTTTTAAAGAAAAGCAAAAAACTATTCATTTATGACATAATGCAAAACAGTATTTTAATTAAGATATTCTTTGATATCTTAGTTCAGCAAGATTAAAGAAAACAAAATATAATTTGTACTCAGCAGATAAACTTTGATGGCAAAAGCACGTTGTACTTTGATTTAGTGTTTCATAGTGATTAATAAATCTGCACCTCTGCCTCATGCATTAAGTTATCCCCCACCCCTGCCCTTAACTGCTAACATCCCTTCTAAGTATCAAAATGTGAAATTTGAGTTTTTTGGCTAGAAACCCTTATTAAAAAAACACACAAACACAACAAAGCAATATTATTAATCATGGAAATAAACAGATATTATGAGATAACACTACAAGAAGTATGTATATCTATGAAATAAAATTAAATAATAACGAACGTCAGCTTAACAATATCATATGCAGATTAACAACAGCATAATTAAAGAAAAATTATTTGAATGTTAACAAATGAATTGATGAATAATTAAATTAATATCAAAATCTAAATTTAAAATTTTTGTATATTCCTATCAACAATATTTGTTAATTTTGTAATCTGATGGAATAAATTCTAAAGAATATATTTAAAGAGAAACATATATAATGTTTTTGTTTTACTTATAGATATTAAATATTTAAGATTACAACATTCTAGGTTTTTAATACATTTTAAGTAAAATGTTAGAATTCAACTTTAATACAATAATTTATTACTCATAAATAGATAGCCCAGAACGTTTCACATATCAAGAGCTGTAACTGAGTGTTGTTAAGTGGGCTCGATTGTAATTATTTTCGATCTATAATTCTTGTATATTAAAATCATTTCTCCGATAGCTATTAGCGTTATTTTCGAACCTAACATATGAATAACTATACTGAGGTTGTCTAGTTTATATTAAGGCAGTTTTGTTAACCATGTTATCTGTTTGACCATATGTATAATTTATTGACCTTTTTCTTCTGACTTTCCCTATGAATTTTTTTTTAAAGAAAAACATAAAACAATTCATTTATGAAATAATACAAAATAATATTTTAATTATGATATTGTTTTTGTATACATAATGTAATAATAGTAACAAACAAAAAGTTGTTGCAGAAGTTTAAGAAATTAATAGAGTAATCACTTTTTTATATCATTAATAGCGTAGTTTTCAAGGAGCTCAATTATGTAATTTAAATAAAAGTTAATAATTTTTAGAATAATTTTAAAAGTAGAAAGTATTTCTCGTTCTTTTTTTATTTAAGTTCATATTAATGTTGAGTAAAGAGCTCATGGATTACTAATAACGTTGACTTAAAAAAATCAGGAATGTAAATTAAAGTATATGGTTTACTTTGCAAAATGAAAATAAAAATATTTATAAGAGTGTTTAATGCTAGACGGGAAAATATAATTAAACTGAAAAAGTTTAATTATGAATAATTTAAGTAATTATGTTTTGTTAACTTTAATATTAAACATCTATAAAAATAACCTTTTTCAGTATTAATAAACAATGTTTTATGATTTTTACTTAAGTAAACAAAGCAATAAACAATTAAATTTAAAAAATCAAAAAAACCCGACTGCGTAAAAAGCGAACTAATTAATTATTTCTCATCAATGTGAAACTATTTTTTTTCAATTCCTATTATTAAGTCACACTCTCGCTATATATATCTTATTAAAATTTTCAATCGTTAATAAAATACTTATTATTCATCCAATCAAGCTCAAATATTTTTTTTTTAAATTGTAGTGGATGAAACTTGATGTTAATCCAGTTTTTGTTCAAATAATTATTCATTAATTAAATTAAATTAGTTAATTTTCAATAATCTAGAGAGCCCTCTTTTTGATCAAGGAATTTTAAGACCGAGAGAGCCCTCTTCTTGATCAAGACATTTTAAGCGCCACTCAAATGGAAAGAAGAATGGGAGAAAAAAATTTCTCTTATTGACATAAGCAGGAATTGACTTAAAACATTTTTTTTATATTACTTGTTTATATTACTTACTTATTTTTTTATTTACTTGTACTGATGACTTTTAAGTTGTGTTTAATTGTTAGTTCCTATCTATAAACACTGTTTTGATGAGGTCTATAGATGTCTATGATGGTTAGAGTTGCAGTAAAGCTAGAGATCCTAAATAGACAACTTCCAGGTTGTATAATATTTTAATGGAGCTTCTAACTGTAAAATAGTCAATGAAACTTCGTCTTCATTTTGAAAGACCTACCCAATGATATGCCACTCCATAGGGTGCGTAAATTTATTTTTGTCTCTACCACCATTTTATATTTTACGGCCGCCATTTTTAATTTATTAAAACAAAACCTATCCTATAACTACCGGGCCGTTAAGACGATTTGATAGAGACCTCATTCGTTAAAATCCATTCATCCGTTGGGATGCTTCGAGGGTATAAAGAAATCCACATACACAGATACGCGTGAAACACATAATCCTTCTTTTCAGTCGGGTAAAAAATAAACTGGTTTTAACTAACTTAAATGAAATATTTTTTCATATGTTTCATTTACAATTGAAAAGCTAGCATGCAAAAAATACTTTGAATTATTTATGCTTCATAAAATCGTGATAGTGTTTTCATGAAGATATTTCTTTTTAGATGCCTAATTAATATTAATGAATACCACTCTTCTAGTTCTTGTACAAAATATTTTTGTTACACAACATTTCTACATAAAAGGTACATAGTTTTTGAATGAAAAATATATTCAAAATATTCATAAAAATAAAAATAAATCGCATGTTTATTTTTTATTTTAATCAGCTCTTTAAAGACCTTACTTACATTTCCTTATTTAGTGATGGAACACTCACAGAGCGATGATTTAAAAAAATGTATTTATCCACTTATCGGAAGATTTCTGCGGGGGAGGGAGGGGAGTGTATAGAAAATACGAATGAATAAGGAACGAATTCATTTTTAAGTACAGCATCTAAAACAGAGCTGTGAATATTCTGACTTTAATATGTCAAAAGCAACGAAATCTGTCACTTTGTTAAAGACGAATAGATATTTCCATTTTTTAAGGTTATTAGTGCTATTGTTCTCACATAAATAATATTTAAACTGGTTATTTGCACGACAATAAAGAATGGAGTTCATCTCGCAGTTGGCACCAAATCTGTGTATAAAATCCCAATTTGTCGGTATTTCAAAAATTCATTTTAAAGTTTAAACGACGCCCCAAATAATACATCTTTAAAACCTTTTTGTATGAACACGTTTTTACTTTCTTTTATCTTTAGCGGGACAAATTATTGGATAGGTGAAAAATTAAGACTTCCGGTTTTCGATGGATTTATATGTTTTAGAAAGTCCTGAATACGATTTGATGCTTTTTAGAGAATGTCTGTCACTCTGTCTGTGATTATGTCAGTGTGTATGGGACAAACATTTTATGTGTCCTCTATCTCAAGAACTAATGCACAGAAATTCACAAAACTTTAGATTCAGTTAAACCTTGATTTAAACTGCTACTATTTATTTTTTAATGTATGTGGACCAACGATTTGCGCTTATATGCTGCATTTTTCGCAATTTTCGCAATAGCTCTACCTCAGAAACTATCGCACGGAGTTTCATCAAACTTCAGAGTCAGTTACAACTTAAGTTGTTACTTATTAAGTTTTGGTTTATATCGCCCTACAGGGGGCGCTGCTATTCTGTTTTTTCAAGATTTTAGCAATAACTATATCTCAAGAACACATATATGGAATTTAATACAACTTTATATAAATAAACTGTTAGAACTTGATATAAAATTGTGCAGATTATTGTTTGGTGTATATCGCCCATCAGGTTGTTCTGCTGTGCTGCATTTTATACAATTTCCGCAATAGCATTTTCTCAAGAACTAATATACGGATTTCCATCAAACTTCACATTCAGTTAGACTTTGACGTAAGCTGTTACTGATTATGTTTTGGAATATATCGCACAGCAGGTTGCACGAATATGCTAAATGTTGTCACGGTTTTCGCAAAATCTATATCTCAAAAACTATAAACGCAATTTAATCAAACTTAATATTGTTACACTTTAACATGAATAGATCCTTATTAGACTTGGGTATGTATTGAACAATATGTGTTGATTTTATACTCTTTGTGTTGGAAATTTTGGTTGCAGCATTAAAGAGTGTGGGTACCGAAATTCGATGATTTATTTGAAACAATGCGATACTTATAATAGTGTTAAATGCACCCAATTCAACGAACCTATACACCTTTTCAATCCTCATAATGGACATACATTGTCATTTTAATTGTGGCATTGTGATGATGAATTTTGATGTAGTAACACGTATGAGATATAAGAAAGTTTTGTGATTGGCACATTCGACTCGTTAAGAAATAATTTAAATTAAAAAAACGAATTCAACTGTTGAAAAATACGTAAAAATAAAAGCAGTATTTTATTTAAATAAGAAAAATGAACATTTATAATATAATATGATTATATTAATTAATTAGAAATAACAATATATTTTACTCAAACGTTATAAGTATTTAAACATATCTTTGACAATTGACAATCTGCAGATTGAAAAAGGATTTTAAAACGTATATTCAGCGTGATGTGGCATTTGCTATTAATGTGTTAGATTAAATATAAATATGGATATTTTTTTCTAAACCCAAACAAAAAGAGAAGTTTAAAGTAAATGAAATACTATTCCATATTAGTAAGAAATGTAAAGTTTATGAAAATGCAATTTCTGAAATATCTACCAAATATTAATACATTGCTGATCTTCGACTTTGTTACAAATTTAGCGCATTTAAACTTTTTAAACACACAGTATGTCGAATTTATTCTACTCAATATTTATATTACTCGCGAATTCAGGAAGAAATTTTGAATAAAAAAAGTTACAAACAAATGACGCGGATTGAAGTACCCGCTTACAAATTATTAAAAAGATAGAATTTTCTTATTCATCAATTTTTATTTTATTTATCGTTTTAATAACAAAACATTTAGTACTATAATAGCTATAGTTTTATACTATTATTTTTAAATAAAAAATTACACTTGACTAAGAATACCCATTTAATTTTTTGATAATTTTTATATAACAAAGAAGTTGCATAAATTATTTGATGAATATGCATTCAAAAAAAAAAAGATGAATTTTTTGCAACTTTTATTTTTATGATTTCAAATTCAAATCTATCTAATCGAAAAGTAAGTTCAAAAGTTTCTTGTTCTATAAGAATATTTCAATTTATAAGAAAACTGGTTTAAATGTAACTTTGTTGAATTCTATAGCCTACCAATAAATTTAAATCTTCACAACTGAGGAAAATAAGCTATCTAGCTTTATCTAGGTGAAAGTCATACGTAATACTATCTGCGGGAAAAGATATTAAGGAACCTAGCAGAAAAATTTTGAGATAAAAAAGAAAATCCATAATATACGTGATGGATATGCACTTCAAGATATTAAGATGAATTTTTTCCAAGTTTTATTTTTATGATTTCAAAATCAAAAAGTCCTTCCGGCCAGTGCCGGGAGGAAGAGGTAGCTTTCATATTCCTTATTTTAAAAAAGCCAACTTATATTATTCAAACACACGAAGCTCAATTAAGTGGAAACCGAATGTAGGAGATTCAATACTAATTTTTATCAATACTAAATCATTATGAATGAGAATTTCGCGAAATTAGTCAGCTTTATCCAAGCTGCTTTTAATTAAAGTAACTTATATTTGGCTGCCAAATTCGGCGATTTCTTAAAGTGCCTGCCATTTTAAGACAACATGGTGGATGAGGCTAACCAGTGAACTTGGTCAAGACCTTAGTAATTGATGTGCACATGCTCACTCACATCGGAATCGGTTGATATATACGAGCGCTGTCGCAGGCAAAAAATCAGATTTTTCAAAATGTCACCCACGTTAGGAATTGAAACTACTATATCTGAGCCATTTTTTAAGATAAAGGCAAACAAAAAATGCTCCTGAATCCTTATATCAAGGTCAAATACTAATTTTTTTCAAT
This sequence comes from Maratus speciosus, assembly GCA_963932465.1. Taxonomy (NCBI): domain Eukaryota; kingdom Metazoa; phylum Arthropoda; class Arachnida; order Araneae; family Salticidae; genus Maratus; species Maratus speciosus. Next base: position 67,602,395 of record OZ010789.1, read on the forward strand.
TTCTAATTTTTTTGCACCTCACTTTAAATATATATATTTTTTAATTTAATGGCCGCCATTTTGAAACAAGATGGCTGATGAAGCTGGCCAGCGAACTTCGTCGAGATATTGATGTATACTATCCACATGCCTTCTTCCATCGAAATAGGCGAATACGTGTGGTATCGCGTGACAAATACAAGATCGTTTCAAAGTGTTAGCCATGATAGAAATTCAAAGTGCTATAATTCAATCACTTTTTAAGATATAAACAAAAGAACAAATTTTCAGAAACAAAAACTGCTCCGAATCTTTGTATCAAGGCCAAACACATAAAAAAAATCTTTTTCATTTTCCAATTTTTTAATACCTCATTTTAAATTTTAAAATACATTTTTTAAAAAAAATCGCAACCCTTTTGAAACAAGATGGCGAATGAAGCTGGCCAACAAACTCGGTCGAGACATTGGTATGCACTATGTACAGACCAAGTAATATCCAAATCGGTTCATAAATACGCCTGTTATCGAAAGACAAAAATCAGGTCATTTTAAAATGTCAGTCACAATAGAAATTCAAAATGTTATAACTCAGCCATTTTTTTAGATATAGACGAAACAAAACCTGTGCCGGAATCTTTGTATTAAGGTCAAACACATACGAAAAAATCTTTTTCATTTTCCAATTTTTTGGTATCTCATTTTAAATTTAATTTTTTTTTTAATTTTTTTAAATGGCCGCCATTTTGAAACAAGATGGCGGATGAAGCTGGCCAACGAACTCGGTTGAGTTGGTCGGTATGTGCTATGTACACACCAAGGTACATCCAAATCGGTTCATAAATACGTCTGTTATCACGTGGCAAAAATCAGGGCGTTTCAAAATGTCAGCCACGCTCGAAATTCAAAATGCTATAACTCAGCCATTTTTTCAGATATAAACGAAACAAAAACTGCTCCCGAATCTTTTTATCAAGGTGAAACACATAAAAAAAAAATATTTTTTTAATTTTCAATTTTTTGGTACCACATTTCAAATTTAATTTTTTCTTAAAATTTTAAATGGCCGCCATTTTTAAACAAAATGGCGGATGAAGCTGGCCAACGAACTCGGTCGAGACATTGGTCTGTACTATGTATAAACGAAGTTACATCCAAATCGGTTCATAAATACGCCTTTTATCGCGTGACAAAATTCAGGACGTTTCAAAATGTCAGCTTCGCTAGAAATTCAAAATGCTATAACTCAGCCATTGTTTAAGATATAGACAAAACAAAAACTGCTACGGAGTCTTTGTATAAAGGTCAAATACATAAGAAAAAAATATTTTTCCATTTTCAATTTTTTGGTACCACATTTGAAATTTTAAATTTTTAAGAAAATTTTAAATGGCCGCCATTTTGAAACAAAATGGCGGATGAAGCTGGCCAACGAACTCGGTTGAGTCATTGGTATGTACTATGAACACACCGAATTACATCCAAATCGGTTCATAAATACGAGAGTTACAGTATGACATAGGTCAGATATATATATATATATATATATATTGATATATATATATATATATATATATATATATATATCAATTTTGAACGGAGGGTGGTTTCGGGGTCTGGGGGTCATGATCGATGAAAATATACCAAAATTTTTTGAAATCTCTTTCCTCCGAACGGCTGCAATAGGTAGCTTTTTGTAAAGAAAGCTACCTAAAATAGCTAATCGAGAAATAAGTTCGAAAGATTCCTGTTCTTTAAAAATATTATAACTTATAAGCAAACTAGGTTAAATAGAACTTTATTGAATTCTATAACCTACTAATAAATCTAAATCTTTAAAACTGAGGAAAAGAAGTTACCTCAGGTTAAATTTTTACGAATACTATCTTCGAGAAAAGATATTAACGGAACTGTGTCCTTTTTGACAGTTCAGAAACGTCATAATGTCGCTGTAGTTTAAACCCATATCGCTTAATTCCTAATAAATATAAGAATAAAAGTTTTTTTAATCATAAGTAGAAAAAATCAGGAATATTATTTTAGAATAAATCAATTGATTTATTTAGAACAATTACTTTTGTAATACTTCAACATGTATTTTTCTGTGAAAAACAAATGGTTCCCTCAGATATATTTTACAAGAAAATTTATGTTCAGTTACTTTTAAAATTAAAAAGCACAATACCTGACATAGTGTAATAGTTAATTTGTCTTTATCAACTATACATTATTAATATTTATATAAAATGCAATAATTAAAAAATGGCATTCTTTCTCACACATATTTAGGTATTCAGAAAAATACTTTAAATAACATAATATATTTTTTAATTAATTGGATGCCGTTTAATAGGTTATATCTGCATGTATTTGTTTTAATTATTTCTCTTAAATAGAATTTTCACAAAATGTATCTAAAAAGGAAAAGAAAAGAACCACATTCTGCGAAAAATTACAGTGATATTTTTTCAACGCAATTTTTTCATCTTTATTCATATTTCAAATTTTTTTACAAGATTCACAAATCACGCAAAATGACCATGTTTTATACGTGTTTAGAAATAGCGAAATTTTACATATTTCGTGAGCTATTACTTTAAAAATTGATTTGTATAAAGTTATTAGCAAGCCATTCCACTTAAAGAATCTTGACAAGAAGACTATCACATTCAAAACATGACCAACGCATTTTTGTAACTATACTTCATACAATATTTTTACTTTAACGTTGTGTATAATTTTCTTACTGAAAATCTTCTGTAACAAAATTGTCTATTTAAAAATGTACTTCACGATTCAGTGCACAATAATCCATCAAAAGTTACCTAAGCCATTGTTTTGAGTCTTAAGAAATCAAGGGTACCTTTACAGGTAACAGCTACAATTTATTACTTTCAACATGATGTTATTTTCACATGCAAGGATTTTAATATTCAAATTTGAAAAATTTTATATAAGGTCAGTCTGCCTAAATGTGATAACCCCTAAATGCGACAATGTTCTTTTACATAAAATCTTAATGCAATAATCGTAAATAAATGTTATATATTGAAGCATACGAACTTCAGAAACAAAATCCGAAACATTTTTTGCATGTAAAACGGTTTCGTTAAAAGAAATTTTCAATCAAATACACATCATTCATTTTACATCGCCCCCATGTTTCGGAAATGCGACAAAAATTCCTGAAAGTGGCTCACGGTTTTTATTTTTTAACTTTAAAGATCAAATAACCCTATAAACGTCAAGAGCTAAGTTGTCCGTTTCAGTTACCTGACCAGTTAAACTAAAGAAAAGGCGACCAGTATCCGGTTTAGAATTTGAAATAGACTACGCATTTAGGAGAGCTTGTTTTCAGACTGTGCCTAATACCGACATAGATATTGCTGCAAATGCGGCGAAACATTTAGAAGATTAACGAAGAAATTTATATGGGATTTTTCATATATTGTGTTAAAATGATATTTAAATCAAATTTTATGTTTAATTAAGCTGTGTTGAGTCAGCTTAATCTTCCATTAATGTTTTTCTTTAACCAGGTGTTTACATATGTATTTAAGAAGATCAAAAAAGAAAAATACGCTTCTTTAAAATTTTTAATAATAAAAAGGTGTAAAAAACGCAGTGTCTATTCCAGTAACATAATGTAGACATATGATTAAGGCATTTGCAATACATTTACAGAATGAAAATTCTGGAAAATCTTGTGTAGATTGAAAACAATTTATGTTTATTTTAATGCGGTTAAGTAAGTTAATGTTACCAACATTATACCATTCGATAGCTTAAATGCTGTCTCCGATTAAAACGTGATGCAATTGAGTTAGTCCCTGGTTTAGGAGTCATAATTTTTGTTAGCACTTTTATAAAATCTGATATTTTAATTTTGTTTTCAATTTTTATTCGTTATAATCGACATTTTCTACTTTTAAATTAGTAAAAGATTAAAAATAAATAAAGCCATGGTTATCTAAACAAATATTTATTTCCATATACGTATTTTTAAGTACAGAAAATGTAAATTTTTTCGTGAAAGTGCAAGAAAAATGAAGAGGGGGTGGGTGCAACAGAATATCATGCACAGAGCTTCTCTTTGGCTTAATCAGAATTATTAGAAATATTGTACGATTTTATCTATTTGTAAGGCTGATATATTTATCATGTGACATTTTTAAATAAAGTTATATGTAATAAATAGTTTAGTTAACAGTATTATAAATATCTTTTAAATACTCTTTTAACCCGTAAGCTCCACATCGTGAATTCGCACCGACCGAAATGTCGGCGTCTTTAATTAATTCGCATTTTTCATTCACAAAATAAGAATTTTGATAAAATCAAATATTTCATTTCGTATATAAAATATAAATCGTATAAATATATTTCATTTCGTTATTAAATTTCGTATATGGATCATGTAGTTATATTTCATTATCACCAGATTGTGAGCAAAATTATGCGGAGTTGAAGTTACGGAAACACAAATCGCACTGGTGTATAAATTATGGGTTAATATTGGCGAGCTAATTTCGCGAATTTTAAACGATGTTTTCTGTGACAATCATTTAATTATAGTTATGGCCATAGCTTCTTGGCAAATAGGGATGAGTGTTTTTTATATTAGGAACGCATTTATTTATTTGAGGGTTATTTATATCAGAATATTGAAATAATAATATTGAAAAGTTTAATTATAATAGTCCTGTACTTACATTTTAGTACAGAAACAGTACCCTGTGAGTTAATAGAGACTTTTCATTCATCTTTTAATCAAGTGGTCTCGGAGACCGCTAACAGCAGTTAAGGGTTAATTAATTCAAAAAATAATTACTAGACCTTAACTGCTGTTAGAGATGGGTTTTTTTTAATTCACAGTTTAACTTGTAATTTCCAGTTTAACTATCGATACAGCGAAATTTTGCTTCATTTGGAGCCTAAAACTATTGTTTGAAATGCTTGAAAACTCAACATTTTATTATAAATAGTACTGTACAAACAGTTTAGTGCAAAAATAGTATTTTATGAGTTAATCGTGCATTTTATTTATCTTTCAATCGAATGGTTTCGCAGACCGCTCACAGTTGTAATGTGGTTTCCTGTCACAGCAGTTAATCGTTAAATGAACTTTTTCAGATGAATTGTTATGTATAAAATACATTATCACGTTAAGACTATGAACGTCTCATTTATGTTTTAGCTGCCATAAATGCGACAAAAATGACCTAATGCGACAATCCTATATTGTGTTTTTATAATACAGATAATTATTAAATTTCTACAAAACAAGTTAGTTTTCAACTAAAGGTACAGTATTCAGTAATTTGTTCCTTAATAAAATATACATTTATATAATAAAATCCCAAATATACCCTAAATGTGACAAAACTACGGGGAATCGTGTCTCATTTAGGCAGACTGACTTTACTGATGTAAAACTGAAACTTTTTAATAACTGTTTTCCTTTTGATCCTTTCAATCACAAATAGTTCATATTTATAGATGTCTAGGACGAAAGTTCAGAGTTCCGTCACTAAAACTAAGCACATAAATAGTAGGATTTTACTATTACAAAATTCAAAATGGTTCTATAAACGTGATATCCATATTTATTCGAGATAATAAAATTTAAAACAATACCAAATTTAAGGTCAAAAACTAATCTCTTTCTAAAAACGTTCCGAAACGTCGTTACGGAAACACTCAACTATTTAGTGAAGCCATCACATTATGTATCAGCAAAATGACTACATGCTAAAACTGTATTATTATATTAAGTAATTTACAAAGGATTTTCAGACACAAATTATGTAGTATATAAATCGACAGAATAGTATAGTTCCATTACACGCACAATATTACTTAGAAAAAGAAACCTACCACATTCAATAAAAGCTTTCAATATGTGCTTTCTTAACTCAAAGACAAATGTATTTCTCAAGCGTGCTAATTTTTTATTAGCATATCAGATATCAATGAATTTTGCTTAGTGTGTTCCTCTTACTCTTTTGAATTTAGCTAATTATTGAATACATAAATACGCTGTAAATAGACACATTTACCATTTGTTTTATTCACTTGTGATCGTTTGAATCTTTAGTATTTGATAGAAATTAATTTGTTAATAAATTTTTATTATTATTTCTGACAATTATATATATTATTAATTATTAATAGTTACTGTAGTATTATTTATTATCATTTCATATAATATTATAATTTATTATTTATTATAGAAATTTAGAATTTTTTGTGTCACAGAAGTACAATTTCTAAATTCTCAAAAAAATACATTCCAGTGGGCTATAAATTGATATGCAAGCATATAGAGGAAAATAAAATTTAAAAGTAGATTTTTGTATAATCTATCCTGTATGTTAGACATGAAAAAAGTAGAAAAGTCAAATTACTTCCAATAAAAACTGTTGCATGCATTAAATAATTGTGACTGAAGTTAGGACTTTACATATTCAAATATTCATCGATTAACATATAGTAGAAATATGATAATAATACAAAACAAAGTAGCCATAATACATCTACACTGTTCAACACATCCCATGAAAGCATCAAAAATACAAAAAATCTTATGTGCGCACATATTTAATATGCATGCGTTATGCATAAAACATTTTAAAATTTTTTAAAAATAAAACTATAGACTAGTTTTAATGATTGAAAATATGTATATATGAATGATTATCCTATATTGGTCTTGTTTTGAATTTTATCATAAAGGTTGAAAGAGAATACTTTGAAATTGAAAGTAACAGTTTGAGTTGTATTATCTTAATTAAAGAAGCTGTTTGGTTTAACCTTTAGACCAATGTCAGACGAACGTCTTTTTTGCTGCTTTTTGCTTAGGTATTATCCATTCACAATGCTATAACATTGTGAATGGATAATACTTAAGCAAAAAAGACGCCCGTGTGACATTGGTCTTAGAATAAATAGCTATTTCAATAATCCAACAGTGTGAGTTTTCTCATTGCAGTGCGTAATGAGGTATGCGATTGAAAATGTTTTGTAGAAAACTCATCATCTCCATTGTATTTAGCAAAAGGAAATTCTATTATTATTAAAATGTCAGTTATTTACAAAGATGTAGAAGTATTACACTAAACCATGCATTGTATAACATTTTAAAATCAATTACATCAGTTTAGAAATTATGAATTAATTTGAAAGAATAATTTCTATAAATTAGGGAGGATGATATGTTTAAAAAATAGACATTTATTAAATGCGTTAACAATAATTTAGTTTTCAGTATATTTCAATACATTACAGAAATAATGATTTTCAAAAAAAATTTTTTGAATACAATTTCCTTTTAAATAAAATGTGTTAAATAAAATATTTATTTTACTTTTACTTAAAATGCATTTTACTATGTCATTAATGACTATATTAAATTAGAATATTATATGTAACTAATTAATTTTTATTGTATTTCTGAAAATGCATTATGTGAGACTTTTCTCCAATCAACAAATTATTTATCATATTTTTAATTTTAAGATACTTTTAAAAGGCGGAAAATTGAGTAATGCGTTAGAAAATCACTGCGCAGTTTCTTAATAAGTAAGTTTAGTGTCATTAAAAGTTTCTGAAACGATACCTCGGAAAAGATATCGATGTGATTTAGTATATAATTACTCTTATTAGTTTCGTTAAGAAATGACATTAACTTCGTAAAAGTCATTAAATTAAAGGAATAGCCTATTAGAAAGAAAAGTATATTCAATATTGTTAATTACTAAAATAATTGAAACTAACACCGTGATAGGAAATTGTTTGTTTACAAAATGTATCAAACAAAATTAGTTTTAAAGTTATTAATTCATTGTGAAAAAACAATCGGTTGTAAGATGAATATGAAGATTTTATATTTGACGAACGTTGCGGGAAATAGATACAGCGAAAGCGATGCACAGGCTGACGAAATTACTTTTTTGTGAACATTAACAAAGAGCTTTTTAGTGATTACCGAATCAAAGAGCACACTTGGAGAAGGTACTTGAAACATTTATCATTCGTAAAATGTCTACTAAAGTGGAATTTAACATTGGTTTTCTGTCATTAAGCGGAAAGTGGAATCTTGAATTTAGAATATAAAACTTATCAAAATTATAAAAATTTCAAAAATCAAACAAATGTTTTAAGACTGAATTAATAAATAGCAAAAGCTCACGAAACGAACACAATTACAACAATATAAAAGAAATTAGACTTAAATGTTACTGTATACATATTTTTTATTTTATTTTACCTTTTATGTTACTGTATATATGAATGTAGTCGAAAAAAAAAAAGATTTGAAACAATGAATTGCTTCATATATTTACAAAGACAAAGTTGTTCCAAATAGGTCGCTTGAACTTTATCATAAACAAAAAAAATACAATAACAACAATATGTATTTCTTTATTGCATTGGAATAAATAAAAGCGCAACCATTGAACTATTATTTCAAAAGCAAACACTTTGCAAAACCTGATATACTTGTATGCGAGTGACACAAAAAAGCAGATATTTATTAATCTAGTAAAATATAATATACCTACGAACTGAAGTACATAAGGGACAATATCACAAAATACGAAAATTACAGTCCGCATAATAAAATGTCTATTAAATGTTAGATGATGCAATTTTCTTTTTTACACACTAATAAAAAATATTCTTAGAAGTATTTTCAAAAGATATTATATTCATAATAACACAAAAATAAAGCAATTAAATGACTTAAACTTTCAGATTGTCATTTTCCTAGTACGTCACACTGTGATGTGTGCAAAGTAAAAGGCGATCTACTATACTGTACAAATACATCTTTCTAGTTATTTTTAATTTATAATTATTAATTATACCTTATTTAACACATATATGAGGAAGTTAACAAGTTCTGTATTTTACAAATAATTTTCTATAATTAAAATATGATTGTCACAAAAAATGAATGTCATTTTTCTGGCCTGCTCATTTTAGTTTTTTAAGAGGTATGAAGATGGCGCTGCAGAGTAATTCTTCATGTTATTGTTATAGTTTAAGTCAGAAGTAGTAAAACGATTGCTACCTGCAAGGTCTTTTAGATATTTCTTTGAAATTAATGTGTTGAAAGGCTTTGTAAAAATTTTATGTCATTTTTCTGGCTTCAATAATTTACAAACAAAACTCAATAATACATTGAATTTGAGGTACTATAGAGGAAACATGTCCCTTCAAACAAAATTAAAATGTTGGATCTAAAAAAAAAAAAAAAAAAAAAAAAAAAAAAAAAAAAAAAAAACAGAATGTGAAAAATGTTTTAGAATGAAATTGTCACTATCCTCGCATACACGTGCCAAGAAAATGACATATAATTATAAAATTATAATTACATCAAATAGAACTTACGCTCTTCAAACTTTATCAATTTTGCGTGTAAATTCCTTTATTAGGTGCTTTAAAAAATATTTTAAAAATTATCAGGAGCTTTGAAACGATTTAAATTTTCAAAAAAGCTTTTTTTTCAAAATCACACATTCGTGATATTCACCCCTAACAGTCACTTTTGAGTTACCTTCAGTTCCAAAAAGAGTTCTTTTTCTTTAGAAAAAACAGAAACAAATATATTTTCGATATTTAAAAATGCTTTTGTAAAACAAAAATTCCTTTTGATGCCACTGATTTTCTGAAATCTTTCAGAATAGATTTATATTGTATTAATCAGTTTAATCATCTTTAAATATGGTTCTTTTGAATGCAATTCTCAAGTAAACATTGTTATGTTCAACAAACTGCTTTTACAGGAAAACATAACATCTGCAGAATTAATATGGAAAATGAAATATTGAAACATCGTGTTTATCCACCAACACAGCCTAATATCTCAGACCTACATTCAGCTGATTTTTTTTTTTTTTACCCAAATATTCCATGTCCTAAATAAGCTGACTCTCATGCTTCTAATACTCCAAGTACTAAACCAGCTGATTCTGATTTAATACTTCCACAACCTTCTGTCCCCAATATTTCCATTGTTGATAGTGCTGAATTAGTGAAATCAATTTTTTTTTCTTTCTCACGGTTATCCAACTGGTTCAGATGAATTCCTCAACGTCTTAAATATCCTGCGGAGGAGAACAGTGATATTTGTCTTTCCATTGAAAATGCGTGACACTAAACAATACTCTCCCGAATTCGTGAAAATAATTTACCGGTTTAAATAGCACACAGTCTAGAATGTAATTGTGTACGTGCGGAACTAAATAAGCTGACTCTCATGCTTCTAATACCCCAAGTACTAAACCAGCTGACTCTGATTTAATACATCCGAAACCTTCTGTCGCCAATAGATCCATTGTTGGTGCTGCTGAATTAGTGAAATCTATTTTTTTTCTCACGGTTATCCAACAGGAACAGAAGAATTCCTCAACGTCTTAAATACTCTGCGAAGGAGAACAGTGATATTTGTCTTTCCATTGAACATGTGTGGCACTAAACAATACTCTCCCGAATTCATGAAAATAATTTACCGATTTAAATAGCACACAGTCTAGAATGTAATTGTGTACGTGCGTAACTTGTGTTCGTTTGTGTGTGTAATTAAATGTTAATTATGTATCTCCAGTCTACCTAAACTTTGAGTACTGTGATTATTTATTAATTCATTCATTTAAAATACTGCAAACATTAACATTATTTTAATGCTATTGTATGTTTCAATTCAATTACGCAGCTGAAAATATTTAAATAAGTATTGATAAAATCCTGAAAAAGTTATTCCTATTTGAGAAAACTGATTAATACACTTTAAAGTTTCAAAACACCACTGACAGAAAAATGAACTTTATTTTTTATAAATAATTCTCAAAAATATATTGGTTTCTGTGTTTTTTAAAGTCAAAGAAAGCTTTTCGGAATTATGTGTAACTCGGAAGATGTTATTTTATATTTTCGTTCGTGGTTATATTATACATTTTTAGATTTAAAAACTTTTGTGTTATAGTGCAGGGGAATAGTATGAAGTGTTATATGGAATTTATATCTTAGTTTAAATGAAAAATATATTATAGGTTGGACGAAGGAATTATTGACAGAACAATAGGTAGCAGATATTTATGTTGAAAAAAAATATATAAAACTTTTCTACAGCATGCTTACAGAAGATACGCTTAAACTGCACGAGGTTAAATTTTCGTTTAAAAAAACATCATGCATTTGGAATGTCATTTTACCAAATAACATGCTATGAATATGAAATTTTGAAAACAGAAATCCCAAGTTCCCGAAGTCACTCCTCTAAAAAGTAATAACAAACATTTTTTTCCCCGTCAAAAAGGTAAACATCACGAGTTTTCTTTATAAAGAAACGCATATCGTCTTCATGAACTTCTTGACCTCAAAGAGTAAATTTTAAAGTATTAATCAAAAAGAAAATGTACGCATCTTGAAGTAGAATTTCATAGCATTATACAAACTTTCTTAATTTGTAAAGCAAAACCTAACAACATGCTACAATTGCAGTGATTCTTAGAAAGAATGTTAAACAAATAACTTTGGTGGTTGCATACGCTGTTGTTCCCTAAACATACAAACTATGGAAAAACGCTCTGACATTGTGGCAAGATTTTAATTCAAAATCTCTGTGTAATTTAAAGGCGAGCTCTAAGCCAAGTATGGTATTGCTTTTTTCATTCAAAATATCTTAAATCTGAATTAAATATGATAAAAAGCAGCATAAGATGCTTTTTATCAAACATTTAAACAAATTAATAATTAGTTAGAAGTACAACTAATTAGTAATATGTAAATCTAAAACGAGCAAAGAAAAATTATAAAAATTGTCCATACATTTTTAATAACGTTAACTTTACAAATAGAAAACAAAGTTATAATAGCTAAAAGTATAGAAATATATATATCTATATATATAAAAGAAAAGAACAACGTAAATACGGGGAATATGACAACTGGGACTTTAAAAAAAATCACGATATAAGTTGCGATGAATATTATCATTATTATAATAGTTTTTCTCAAGTTTTATATACAAGGCTTTACATAGTTGGCTGATTTTGATTTACTAGAGAAAGCAAAATGTACTTCTCTGTTATGCTATTACCTGTACTTTGTGACACATTTTGAGGTTTTTCTGACACCAGCCGGTGTGTTTTATAAGTATTCCAAAACTGACTATTGTAAACATTGTTATATCGTTTTCCTAGATAAAGAACTATGGCGATAATCTAAATGTTTAATACCAACTGCGAAATTTATGTTTAATGTCACTAGTGTTTTAGCCTTGAAATCCAAAAGAAAAACTTTTGTGAATTATTTCGTCTGTGAAAAGTATGCTGAAAATAAGTTAAACTGCAATAATGATATTGATATGTCCCATTATTCCTCCCATTTTTGCTGCAAACAATCGAATAGTGGTTCTTGTAAATTCATTACACCTTTATTTACAATGATATTTTCATAATAATTCATACTCATATTTTTCTATTTAAATATGGAAATAATCTTTAATTCAATATTTTGAATTTTATAATTAAAAAATAAGATTTTGGAATTTTTCTGGAAGTTATGCAAAACAAAAGAACCACACAATGTAATTAAGTTAAGTAATTAAAAAATAACGATTGGAAGGCAAACGAAGAAATTATATAAAATGAAAAAACATTTAACGAGAAATAAAACTCTGTTTTACGTTTTAGTAAATGACAGTGTAGAAAATATGGAAAACGAAATAAAAATGTAGAATTTTTGTTTTTCTTTTCAGTAGAGCTGATGATGGATAAAGCTAAAAAAATAGTTTAGCAAAAACACCGGATCCACTGTCACATCCTGATTTCTCATACAGCTGTGCCCCTGAACAGCAAAAAAAGTTCAGTCATATTCTCTTCTTCTTTAATCGATAACAAAAATTCTGAGATTGAAAAATTACCGTCATATACCTGCCTGAAGCGTATTCAGAACTGTTCCTGATATAAAAGGAAGATTTTGAGGAAAATCTTTGAAGCCTTTATGGAATACAGTCTGCTGGTTCTTTTTCTTCTGGTGCCAGTTGTCCTCACATCTTTTCTTCCTCTAAACTTCGCGTCGCAGCCACGTTATTTCCTATGACTTTTTGGACACCAGTAGCACCAATGTTTCTACCAAACAGTAAATTCAACTTTTCGCCGCACTTAGTGTCCCAGCTCTTTGTTATGTCTTCCTACTTCTAGTTTAATTATTTCACGAAAACTTCCACCAATGTTTCTGTCGTGGATCTTAAGATATCTTCGAGGATTGTTTTTGGAAGCCGTTCCAAAATTGTGTTTCTGTTTAGTGAACGGATTCCAGTCGCCGAAGTTCAGACTTCATGTTATTCTTTGTCCGATCGCCGCCGGCCACTCATGAGCTCTATTAGATGATGTGGAAATTCTTCCTTTGATACATTTGTACATCTTCTAACAGAGGTGATATTTTTGAGCTCGGCAAAACTTCTCTCCTGTGGGATTTTTGAAGGCGAAATAATGCTACAGCTAGAGACTAAAGGAGATTAATCAAATTTGGAGGGAGTGCAATGTAGGTATTTTTCTCATAAAGACATTGTTCTTCTAAACCTATATGAGAGTTTACGTTTTCAATCTAGCTTACGATTATATCTTCTCCTGATGTTTCACGTCTATCGTGACATGGTAAACGTAAAATACATGTTTAACCTTTAAATGAAAACCTGGTGCGGTTAGTTTTCGACAATGTCGCTGTGTCACAAAGTAGCCACAACAAGTAGCTATATTTTTATTATGTTCTTATATCTCAAAGAAATATCATTTGACAAGGATTACATTGCTACACCGTATAACGAACATAATAACAAAAAATAATATTTTCCTGTGTTAGGTGGTTCTCATACACTTTAGATTTCAATATCCAACGTATCTGGACATCGAGAAAAGCACGCAAAACGCGGTTTCAAATACACTGCGGATAGCGAGAACTAGCGAGGTGTTGGAGCTTCGGCCAATAAACGTTAGGTGACGCGTCACATCATACTAAGAGTTGGCACCGTTGTTTTATTCCGCCCTATCGCTCACAGAGATTCGAAATACGAAAACTAGACCTTCTGTCACAAAGTAACCCAATCTTACGGTAATACCAATTTACCACATTTATCTTAATTTTTTGAAAGTTGATCAATGCCAATTGGCCTCTATATTGCTTTTTCGAGAGTTCTTACAACAAGATTATAATTCAAATTTTACGATTCGAAAACTGCATATGTGGTTTTCATGCTATGTTTAGAAATGGTACAAAAAACCATCCGGTTAAAAAAAATCTTAATCTTTGTGATCGTAAATTAAGAAATGAAACTTAATTTATGGAAATGGATTAATATATTAAATAAGAACGCCCTTACAATTGTACTATCAGAGGACTTAATAAAAACACTATTTTCTGTTACTCAAAATCTGGTGAATTCGACAACGTTAACAGAAGTAATTTATGATAAACACCAATGGTTATTGTAAAAATTACTAAATTTTAATAAAAAAAATTGTAAATATTAACATTTTTCTTTTTCTATGTTTTGTTTGCATACTTGTTTTTCTTAAAACATTTCTATGTCAATATAAATTAATATCGCCTCTCAAATCAAATCTTTATATATTTGTTGAATTTTTAGTTTTAAAATATTGTAAAGAGTTACAGGTAGCGACTTTTTTTTCCTTTTGAATATAACAATATAACATTTTTTCCTTGACGAAATAGCGAACAGACCTTACGCGAAAACTAACTGTGTGTATGCGTTTTAGACGAATATTTGAAATGCTTAGAATGATGCAGATTTGCAGCAGGGTAAAAACCATTGAATTATTTAACTGGTGATAAAAGAGCAATTGAGTTATTTCTTATTTGGAAAATATTTTCAAATCAATGATTATCAAAGAAAGTTGCGGCTAAAGTGCTTAGGCAAACCTTTGAAATCTTCAGAATGATAAATTTTCCAAAACAGTAAAAATCATGGAACTCTTTGTATTGGCAATAAAAAGTAATTAAACTAGTTCTTATTTGAAAAATATTGCAAAATAAATAATTATCAAAGTATATCTATAATTATTCTGATTTCATATGCTGAAAAAGACAAAATGATATAAAAAGTAAATAGAAAGCCATTTCGAAGAAAAAACTTAATTTTGTGCCCTTTGTCAATGTCTCCCTGGCGCGTGAAGGCTAGAGGTTTCTTCTGTATTTCTTGGAGAAGAAATCTTCTAATTATGTGGTATATTTAAGTTAATTTAAAGGCATATTCTGGGACTTTTCGAATCTTCCTCTGCGAAATATGTTTGAAGATTAAAATGAAATTAATGGAGAATTATGTTATTCTCTTCAAAAAATTTAAAATTTAAGTAGATTTCTATTTATTTACCATAATTCGTAAATGTTATAAACGGCAGCAGCTTTATTTTTAATGTTTTTTATATAAAAAAAAACAAAGAATACAAAATTCATAAAACGCACCTGTATATCGAAAAAGTAGGATTTTAGGATAAAACAGGATATGTCCAAATAACTGTTAATAAAGAACCACTAAAAACATGAGCTTTGTTACCATGGTCTACTCTCATTCAAATGAACAACAGCTCATTCAGTTTAACATGCTGTTAAGTAGCATTTCACTGAATTCCATTTTCAATATTTTGTTTACAATAATTTTTAATGCACATATACTGAACGCATCATTAAGACGACGTTCTTGTCAAAGTTTTTGACAAATGATTCGATCTTCAACTGGTGCGTTAAGAGATGACGATAAATTTTGTCACTATTAAAAATCATTGCTAGGCACTTTCCCGAAGCTCTTATGTGGGTTGGAATTATGCTGAGTGGGATAAATACGTAATGTCCATATTCCCTATAGGATTACCTTTATTGTCAAACTCTACTATTCGTAAATAATTTTCTCCAAATTCGCAGATTCCGTAGTTCTTTTGGGTGAAATTTCATTTTAATGATTGATAATGTCAGTTCACACCGTTCTAATACAGTAGGCGAATATCAGGAAATGTCGCTCAACCAGATTATATAGCGCACTCTCCTGAAATTCCTTTAAAGGAGTGTCTGATTCTTTGACTACAGATATTTCCACACGTCCAACCTTACGCACTTAATATACATGCGCTTGAATATAAAAGAGCTAAAATAAATGTTGATCGAGAATAAACACGCATATTCCTAAACAGGGATCTGAAAGTTTGAAAAACATGTCGCAACCAACAAAAAATTATATTTGCCAATAAGAAATACGCGCCCCCTCCTCCCACTTACTTTCGAAATTTCGTTTTTATATTTTAAATTCAGGCCTATGAGTGGTTGGTTACTTCTGAAAAGTGAGAGGAATGATGCTTAAAAAATCTTAAACTTAAACATGTTTTTACTCATTTTATGAATATTTTTAATAAAGAAATGACACAATCGATTCCATGTAGATTAATTTATCCGGTAATCCGGTTTTAAACATACCGCTCCAACCAGCGATTTGGTTCGGGTTACAGATGTGCATCGGATTATTTAAGGGGGTCCGGGACACATTTTCAAAAAAAAAATTATTTATTGAGTTAAAATGCTGAATTTTTTGTGATGGTTAACCATATCATTTGTAAACAAAATCAAATGATAAAAATTCTCATAGCTTTTATAAAAAAATTAAATTTAAAATTTATGGAAAAAAGTGGTATAAATTAAAATTGTTATAACTCGAAGTACTATTTGTAGGATTTAAATTGTTTTTCATTTAAATAAACAGAAATATATATTTTTTAATTTAGAGCCAGCATTTTAAAAAATATTAATTTCTTTTTTAATTAAAAATATTTAACGAAAATATTACAAAAAAAGTGGTGCAACTTTTAAAAAAAAAATCATATTTTCAAAAGTAAATATTTTTTTCAAATATTCTGGCTCAAAAGTAAAGTAAAATAATTGAAAAAGATATGTTCCGAGTTTCAACCATGTATATTTAACGGTTCTCGAGTTATAAGAATTTAAATATGAGAAATGGTGAAAAAAACCTATCATGAAGAAAAACGCAATTTCACAAGAACTAGTTTCCTTGACAACCATAGCTTGAAAGGCAGATTTCGAAAACAAACCAAAACGAAAAAATTAATATTTCCTGTTCTATTTAAGATAGAAACATGATTTAAACATCATTTTAAGCAGAAAACGGTAGAGAAATTTTTAATCCAATAAAAAATATGAAAATTTGAAGATTTTTGTGTCCCAGACCCCCTTAACCCGATTTTATCCGCATCAGACCCTACTCCAATGCTCTAGTTTCTTTTGCTGTGGGCCGAGGTATCGTTTCGATTCGGATTAAGTTTTGATACTCGTTTATCGGGTTCTTTGGTTAACAATACAACACAGACTACGAAATAAGAGGAATTTACTGATTGCCACGCACGCCGGGAGTAAAAAATAACATTTGCACACAATCCATAAATTGATTTTTCCCTAAAACGTTGTTAAACAAGTAAGAAAAAATCATGTTTCAAGAATAGATTATGAAACACTTTCCAACATATTCGGAATAATGTAACAAAACTGCACCGTTGAAAAAATTAAAATATTACGTCTAAATCAACCATATGGAAACGCATAATACATTTCAAAACCCAATTTCAGCTGTTCCCATCCACAATTGGAAATTATGCGAATTTTTTCAGCAGCCCTGTATATGTTATATATATTTGAATCTATTAACTACATGCATACAAAAATTCAGTTCGCTTAAGAGATAAATTTACTTCAGTTGAAAGTATACCTTCAGCAATTTCCTCTAATAATGAGAACGGTACGTGAATACTTTTGTGCAGCCCTGTATTTAAAGTATAGAATTTATATATAATGAGTAAGATGCAAAAAACTAATTAAATTTAAAACCGCATACCAAATTTTAAACCGTACACTCCAGCAATTATTACTCAAAGACAGTACTGTACTGTAACCGATTTCTTTTGTGTGTCCCTGTAAATGAATAAAAAATGCTATGAATGCCCAGTTCTAACGTGCTCGTAGTAAAATCCAGTGATTTATATCAGTTTCAATGCATTTGAATTAGCATAATGTCATTAAAATACTCTACAAACGATTTTTCCCCATATACCACAATGCAATAGAATACTTTTGAGTGCCCTCGTAAATGAATGATTAATCCTACATACTTCATATACAATACAGAACATGCTTTAGTGACCCTAAATAACCTTTATCAATTTCATGAATATCCGAGTATATTTACGGGAGTTAGAGCGAGGACAGACGGACAGCTGGCCAGACGGACTAACGGCCAGAAAAACCGAATGCGTAAACACTTTTCAAGTTTGATGGAAAGTGTTAAAAATGGAAAAGAAAAGAAAGGGAACAAATCTGAGAGGAATTACCAAAATCGTACTCACCAGATAAAATATTTTTGTCTGCAGTGCGGACCTGGTGACCGCATTTGTTGAGCCCTGCTCGCAAGGCCATCTGTTCATTTGAATTCTCAGTGCATCGAACTGTTAGATTCATTAGTACATATACTGCAAAAATGTAAACGAATAGTGTTTTATTGAAAACACTAATCGTTTACATTTTTGCAGTATATGTACTATTCATTTCAGAATTAATCCGCTTTTATGTAATCTGTAGGTCTCTAAAAAAGTTGTTGACTCAATTTCTTACAAAAAAGGTAGTTTTTTGATATGCCAGATATTTCTTTACCTCATTATTTCGTGCTTACCGGGTGTCCCAAAAACTGAATGATGGATTTTAAAATTCAATAACTTGCAAACGGTGTCAGATATTAAAAAAATTCTTGCAGGAGGGTTATGTATAATATCAGGAGTTTTGTTACTGTGATTCTTGGTTTTAGTTCTAATTTCAAACAATAGATGGCGCTGAGAGCAATAGGTGCTCAGTCCAGACACGATTTCTGATACTCCGGGATCCGTTCAATACATTTTAATCTCCTTTTTTCCCATGGAAGAGACAGAGAGACCGATAAAGCGAGCCTTGAATTAGCAGTTATTGCTTGCAGCGCCATCTATCGGTGCTATTTGTAACTGAAACTGAGAATCGCAGCATAAAAACTCCTGACATCTTACATAACACTCCTGCAAGATTTTTTTTAATATCTGTCACCATTTGCAAGTTATTTAATTTTAAAATCAATCAGTCATTTTTAGGACACCAGGTATATATATATATATATATAGTTATATTCAGGCATTTCTAAAAAAATGAATTAATTTGTTATTTTACTTATTTGAAGAATGACCGCTTATGACACACATTTTATTTATTTTTTAATAAAAATTCTAAAATTTTACTTTTCAAGTACAGTATGACTTCAGTAAAGAGATAGTCACGTCGCCATAACTAATACTGAAAATATACAATGACTGCAGAAAAGACTTCCCTTTTTCCTTTCACATACCATTCCATTTATCATGAACAAAATTAAAATTAAGTACAGGATTTCGCATTGAATTGATACAAATCAAGTATAAAATTTTATTTTCATTATATTGAAATTTATTCACAAATGTTTAACATAAACATTTAAATTTTTAAAAATCGTTGAAAAAATAACATAAAAATTTGATATTAAATTCAAATTACTTTATGCGAAAAAAGTATCCAAAATTGTTAAATAAAATATAAAAAAAATATTTGTTCATCAAAATTTATTTTGTCGAGTCCGACATAACTACGCCAATGCTTGGCCAATCCTCCATAGATTTTTCATAGGCTGAATTTAAATTAAGTACAGGAGGCTGAATTAAAAGTAAGTACAGTAAAATAAGTACATCTGCTCCATCAGTCACTTTTCTTTTACGACCTTAATTGACTCTAAACATCTTCCTCGAAATGTTTTAGCTCTTTGAATCGAAAAAAGTCGTATCCATATCAGACGAGTATGGGGCTTGGCGACTATATTTGTTGCGTCTTGGTCCAAAACCCCATATACAATATCTTTGTGCGATCGTGTACTATCGTTGTGTAAAATCCACACAAAATGTCGGATATTTTCAAGACTTTCCGCCAACAAAAGTTCCTTTGAAAGACGAAATTTAAGGCAAACTCTATGTTGAAGTAATTTCTCCATTATCAAAATTTGCAGATCACAAAAAGATAGCAAACAGTCACTATCAATTCATTAAGTCACAGATTACGCTGAAATCAGCATTGTAACTTGGTACAGTGGTACCAACTTAGAGAAAATTATTGCAGTGATATCTTTTTTGTGTTTCTTTTAAATGAAAAATTCCAGGTACTTTTTACACAGACGTATAAAATTTTGAAAATAGTTAGAAGATAATCCTATAAAAACATATTTAAACGCGATATTTTCAGTCGTATCTAAAGGTGAAAACTCCTTACCTAATAAATGCATACAATGAAAACAAGTGGATTGGATAATTTTCCATTATTTTTATAAATAATAGCTTTCTGCCTGATATTTATTCTCTTTCATATTTTCTAAAGCTTAAATGTTAGAATTATTTCTCTTTATAATTAAAAATGTCAGATTGTTGATGAAATCTTTTAAATGCCCACAGTACCCAATTCTTTTGCCAACATACGTCACAGTTTCATTCCGTTCCAATTCCGAGAGTTTTCTATAATATAGAAATTTCTCATTTCATATGTACTGTGAAAGCCATTCAAATTTCTGTTTCAAATGAATTATATATACTGAGAACTTCTGGATCAAATTTCTATTTTTAGATATGTATCATCCCTCTCACCTGTTGAATATATGAAATAACGAAGTCCTAATTAGAAATTTAATCCTCAGATGGTAATATGAAATGATAAGTTTCATTTGGTCATTTGCATTCTGTAGCATTACTCCACGGAAAATAAAAATAAATGAAAAAAATTGTGGATTGCCATCATAAATAAATTTTGAGATTAAATTGTTCAATGTTTCGATTTGCTTTTATAAGAGTTATTGAATAACTTCGTGAAAAAATTCTAAAATTGTAATTTTAATTCGAGTTCGTTTCCAATATTAGGAATTTTAAATAAATTTTGTTCATGTATATACCGTTTCCCAAAAATGACTGATAGATTTTAAAATTCCATAATTTCCTAACGGTGACATATATTAAAAAAATTCTTGCAGGAAGGGTTATGTATGATGTCAGGAGTTTTTGTACTGTGATTCTTTATTTTATTTCGAATTTCAAGCAATAGATGGTGCTGAGAGCAAAAGGCGCTCAGTTTAGAACCGATTTTTGGTACTTCGGAATCCATTCAATGCATTTTAATTTCCTTTTTTCGCATGGAAGTAGAGAGAGGCTGAAAAATCGACCCTGGATTTAGTGGTTATTGCTTGTAGCGCCATCTAACGATGCTATTTGTAACTAAAACTGAGAATCGCAGTATAAAGACACCTGACATCTTACATTACACTACTGAAATAATTTTTTTAATATCTGTCACCGTTTGCAAGTTATTGAATTTTAAAAACCATCAGTCATTTTTAGGACACCCGGTAAGTATTATATATCTACCCTATATATATATATAAAATCCTAATTAAACGAATTTATGAAACGGATATATGAAACGACTTAAATGCAATGAATTTATGAAACGATTCTATGAAATGTGTGATTAAACACCTGATTATGTTTCGAGGCGATTTCTCCTAAAATATGGTGTACTTTGCGTGGAAATTAACACCAAAAATCGGTATTTTTCCGCATATCTCAAAACTGGTATTAGAATTCAAATGGATTCAATTTTTTTCAAATGGAATTTTTAGGTTCGGGTCGGGTAACATGTACACCGAAATTATTTTGTCTTGCTAGGATCACGTTATGATTCTTTGGAATATATTTTTGGGGTTCAGATTTGGTTCGGGTCGGATTTCGGGTTTTATTAAAGTGAACTTTTAGGTTCGGGTCGGGATGAATGTCCTCATAAATTATTTTGTGTAGCTCGGATCGGGTTGTGGCTCATTGGAATATTTTTGTCGGTTCAGATTTGTTTCGGGTCAGATTTCGGGGTTATCTCAAATGAAATATTTACGTCAGTGTCCACAGAAATTATCTAATGTTCATCGGATCGGGTTATGGTCCTTTGCAATATTTATGTCGGTTATCACGGTTCGTTCGGGTCAGGTTTTGTTTTTTTACACATCGAACTTTCAGATTTGAGTTGGGTTGCGTGTAGACTGAAATTATTTTATCTTGCTGGGATCTGGATGCGGTCTGTTGTAATTATTTTTCTGGTTTCGGGTCGGGTTATGGGTTAATCAGTCTAAAAAATCACCCTGATTGGGAAATAAGTGGTCATTTTTCAGTTAGCCTACGCTGGCTAGGCTCTTTGCAATAAGCCAATCAAATACCAGGCTGATTGAGATACAAGCGGTAAGTTTTCAATTAGGCTATGGCTCTCAATTCTGTTTGCAAAAGGACTGAAAAATATCATGCTAATTAGAAAAACAGAGATGATGCTCCAATTAGCCCGGTTCTTTGCAAAGAGCCTGATTTCTCAATTAGCCTACGACATATATATATATATATATATATATATATATTAAAAATTCGATAAAGGTATTTAAATAAAGCGCCTGGGTGATTAGAAGAATTGTGTAAAGTACAATACAATACTCTGTTGGTCGGATAATGTTTCGATTTACTTATTAATATGAATAAAGGGTTTTAAAATATTAAATATGTATGCATACTGCTAAATATTTACATCAAACAGTCCATTCAATCAACCGTTAACTTAGAAAACGGTTATGTAATCATAATTTAACTTTACACACACCATAATATGGTCAATAATATGTTAAGAATAGCTTTAAATTACAGTTATGTCACTGTTTTCCTTAAAAAAAGGTCGAATGACTGGAATGTTTGCTTCAAATTTTTAACAGTGCACAGTGGTAGTAACTAAGTTGAATTTTCACGTTATAGGTAATGTTTGGTTATTCATTTAGTTCAATTTTAGCGCAAAACAAATCAGATTTCAGCATATCAAACAGATATATTAAATATACCAAACATATTTAACTTCAATGCATTTCAAAACAGATAAAATATGCTGCATAGTAATTCCTAGATAGTAATTTGTAAAACAATTCTATTTCAGGAAAACTTAATTATAAATATGTAACATTATTATCAGTTTAGATATATATCAATGTGTATTTTAATAATTTAGGAAAGTGCAGATTTTGTATAAAGGAAATGCAAATTCTGATTTTACAAATACAGTGATACAAATCAGATTCATTTGCTGGTCTAATTTTGTTTGGTTGACAACAGGAAATTAATAAGGAGACAAGTGCGTTCGATAGTATTGAAAATATAGTTAAATTAAAGTACCGCGGAACGGAATACGATTACCTCCTGCTAAATCTACATTTGATCAATGATTTAGCTGCTTCTGTATAGAATGAGGACGATAATACAAATTTTTGGTTTAACACCTTAACAGTTTTTTTAACACTATAAACTAATAACAGTTTCAAAACGTCAATTTTTCCGTACTAAAATACTTTGTATAACCGAAAATTGAGCGCCAATTAATAATGTGAAAATTATAGTTAAAAATTAGTGATGTCATAAAGTTTTATTAACAAAATAAACAAACTCTTTATGATCGAGCGGCTTTCAAAAAACTTTTAATGGGTTAATAAAATATTGCGATAAAGTACATTTTTTATATGCTTAAATACACATATGTGCTATGCTATATTTTTGTTTTAAATCTCTCTGAAATATAATATACACTGCATAATATAATAACGTTTTATTTAAACACATAAACACATGTTTTAGATATTATCAAATCAATTTTAAGTTGACATATTTATTTTTTCTACAATCTGAACCTATTGAATTTATTCAAATGCAATAAATATTGTGAATTTAGAAATCCAACTTTCTTATATACACATGTTAGATCGGTTGATGAGAAAAAAACAATTAATAGAAGTATGTGCTATATAATGATACAAATGTAGTTAACCCATTAACCGCTTGCGTTGCGTTTTCGCAACAACAAAAATAAATACGCATGCTTAAATTTACCAGCAAGCTACCACTATTTATGAATTAAAAAATGCCTAATTTAATAACAGAAACTTTGATTATTAAATAAAGTGAAGACTTCATTGAAAATTTGCGGTAGCAAATGCTTTTCTGCAAAAAAAGTTGAAGTTTCCTGCGTTATAGTTTCGGTATCCCTGTCAAAGTATTTTAAATTAAAGTATATATTAATGTATAGTATACAGTCATGTATTCACGAAAGTGTGTTTTTATATTCCATTTTCTATTAATTTTATATTTAATGTTCGATTTCGTTCGGTTGAAAGGCCAAAATTAATTAGTAGAGATATATGACGACAACCCTACATAACTATTTAAAATGGCAAAAACGTAATAGATATTGCTTTGGGAAAATCACATTCGATTAATCATGTAACACTTTTTATAAAAATGGAGAATATAAACAATTCGGATAAATTAATTAAGCAGACGGTCGACTTTGATATGAATATAAATCGACCAAAAAACGAGAAATTTCATTCCGAGTCAAAACTTGTTAAAATAAAAAAAAATAAATTAAAATATTGTCATAATATTTCGCCAAAAGTCGGTTCCTGTGTTAGATTTCATATTAAATTCCTATTTCATGTTCGATTTTGTTTGGTTGACGGGGGGGGGAGGGGGGGGGTTAAATGGCAAAGATAGAATTTCGAAAAACTTACATATCTAGTTAAAATGACAGAAACGGAATAATTATTGCTTGTTGAAACTCACATTCTACTAACCACTAAATGCCGGGTGTTGGCAGCATACCCAATTTAGGTTCTAAAATACTATTAGAATAATATTGAAGCTATAATGCCTAATGTTGCCAATAAAATACATTCTGAAAATATTATTAAATCGATTTTCAACATGTAGATGGCAACACTTGTGCTGTTTAAGAATAAAGATAGATTTATTTTTTCAATTGTTGCTACTTGTTCTTTTTGTTTTGTTTGGAAGCTTGCGAAATACCCTATTTTGTTCTGCAGTGAGCAAGTAAAATTTATTTCTTATTATAGTTCCTAAAATTCTTGTGTGCTTAATATTATAGAAATTTATGAACGGAAATTATTTTTTCAATTAAAGGCCAGTATTGCCAATTAATAAAAAACAGGTTTTTAGCCATAAACCATACTTTAAACAAAATATGATTTTTTAAAGTATTATTGCCAAGATTTATTTAAAAAATGAAAGCCGAAAAACATTATTACAATTACTTTTGAATAATCAGCATTTAATGGTTAATCATGCAGCACGTTTCATTAAAATGGAGAACAAGATAAACATGTCGGATAAACGGGTTAAGAGGATAATTCGATTTTAAATGAGCGACGGTCAACCAAACATATGGAATTTACTTTCTGTATCAAAACTTGTTACACTAGAAAAATACATTTCTATACGCTTCGCGAAAAGTGTATTGTCACACTTTTTAACAACAAGCAATGAAAAAATCTTCCGTAATGTATTTCAAATATATTTTCTTGAAAATAAATATTTTGGATCTTATGCATATTTAAAATTCTCCATGGTTTGTTTAATTCTAATTAGCAATATATCCAAGGAACGATCTCTAAACTCACTACAGCAAATCTATGCATTTATTTTTGAATGTGGGTTTTCTAAAGTTCTCAAATTAATAATGGTGTCATCTAGCATGTGATTTTTAAATGAAAATATATCTTCGTATATTTTTCTGCCCATTTTAGTTAATAAGACAAAAAAATATAAAAGAATAATTTCAAAAGTAGAACGAATAAAGATTATTTAAATATAATAATTAATATATTCAAAACTTTTAAATTTTATTATCTCCATTTTTTTGTGCAAATGTTTATTGAATCATGGCATAAAATACTTCCTGGAAAATTTTCTTCTTCAAATAATGGTGAAAAAGAATTTTTAATTTCATCATCTTCTTAAAATTTAATTTAAACTTTAAGAACTGATTGAAAAGTACATATAAAGATACAATTTAGACTTTCGGCAGACGTGTAACAGAGTGTATATAATGTTTATTTAATGTAATTAACAAAAGATTATTAGCAATATAATATTTGTAATTTTCCATTCTATTGCTATTTCGATGTAGATATTTTATTTAAAAAAAAATACTAGTGCTCTCCTGTTAGCTGCATATTTAAGCTGGTCAAGAAATATAAAAAAGTACATTTTAGGTCTTGTTATAAAGTATCTTTTACATGTAAGACACCATTTCAGATTAACTTGAGGACACTCTACAAATTTATAATTGATTTTCTCCTGTACATAGTACTATCTTCATCATAGGGGTCTCTGCTTAGGAGTCTGTTCTAGGGACCTCTGCATGGCACCTGATTATAAAATACAGGTCGTACTCTGTTTAATACATCTTGACACTACGTTCGTGGTTGTAGTTAATTCGGTTCACGGGTAGTTTGAGGAGAAATGATTGAATCTCTCTGTGTATGTATATCACGCTAAAAATATACTTAATTATGGTTTATGTAGCTGTAATCTGAAAGATTTGCTCAGAATTGTAAAACGCCTATCTCTGAATTACGACAACAAAACATTTACTGACAGGTATTGTTTCATCTCGTTACATTCGAAATACAGTATTGTAGTTAATATTTAAAAAAAAATCTATTCAGTCATGAATATGTGCTAAATTATACCAGATTGAAATTGGGAAATTTTATCCATATCAAACATTTAAAAATTATAGCCAGTTGTTCCAGTTATTAACCATTATGTATTGAATTATTTTATGAAACTAGGGGGCTCGGCCCCCTACGAGCTACGCTCGCCAACCCCCGTCCAGACACCGCAGACTCTAAATGCACGCTAATTTGATCGGCTTTAAAAAGATTTCGAAAGATTGAATTATAATTTAAAAAACAGTGGCGATCTCACGAATTTCTATTCATTTCTCTTTGATTGGGGAATTTTAACGCCAAATCCGCTGCTGTACTACTTGATTATCCTGTCGACCAATTTCGCCAAATTATATAAATCGCCAAACCACTCGCCAAATTATACAAATTGATATAATTTTTATTTTAAATAACGAAATAACAAATAAATTCGTACAACATTAATAAAAACACAAATAAACCGTCGAAATAAAAATAACTTGATGACGTATACACGTGTAACAACATTTCAAAATAAGCTAATATAAAAGGAATTAAGTAAAGAGAGTCTTTGTCTCCTGTTATTTTTTAACAAAGCGAAAAGAAAGTTCTTTTAAATGAGACATTTTAAATTAATTCTCAAAATATCAAATAAATGTCTAGCGCAATTTCAAAATTTAAACTTTTTTGCAATATTATTTTGTGTTCATTTTATGTAATAACTATAATGTGACGTAAATCTGACGTAATTTCTCCTAAGACTTCTAACGCATGTTAATGAATTTATTATTTTACAATATCCTTTCTCTTTTAAAATTCACGTCTATACTTTTTATGACGTAATTTTTAATAAGTTCCTGCTTTTTATACGTAATTATTTAATTCTAATTTGAAAGTTTTTTCCTGTTTATAATAGTCACGTGTAAATAAATTTTTAATTTGAAGCAAACATTATTGCTTGCGCTTTTTATACAGTTGGCAACAGTTTAAATTAGTACAATTTTCTGAAATTTGTAAAAAATATCTCTAGAAATGCTGAAAATTTGAATTTAAAATAGAAATAAAACCTGAAAAAATGAGTCAAAATAAAAAAATTAATGCAATCTGCCCTCCGGCAAATTCTAACGCATAAAATGATCTAAAAATGATTACACTGCCATGTATAGTTTTTGCTGCTATAAAACTTTTTTAGTGGAACGATTTTGTCCAACTTTAGCATTAAATAACTCATAAAATAATTCTTCGATTTGAAAACTGTCTGCATCAGCGTGTTTATCAAACACTTCTGTATAAAACCACCGATTTTCATATTTTTGTATGCATTATTTTTGTTAATATTAACGAAGAAAGTCCTCCGGTCACAAAAAAATCAAAACCGGCGGCGGCGGCGGCGGTGACAGCGGTAGTTACTTTTTTTTAGAATAGAGAGATTGTTATCTTCTAAAACAATTTTTCGTGAATTTTTGAAACTACATTAGAAGGTTTATATTATCATTTAATAAATTTCACAAAGAATTTAGAAGGATTGAAGGATTTAGAAAGATTAATTGAATTTGAATGTATAAAGATTTTGTGCAATATTTATTTTATAACCCCCCACGCAAATCTTCTGTTTTATATGTTTTTCTTAGTATTTCGTAGAATTAGGAAATGTATAAATATAATGTTCTTGCAGCAGAAGTTTAGAAATAAAAATTGAAAAATAACGCCATGAAAGCTGAAAAGATGCAAAGGCAAAACAAATCATCCTTTTAAAAATATTTTTGTTTTGCGTAACTAATAATGCTTTTGGAGCAAGAAAAATTGATGCATCTATACCTCATTCTAAACTGTATTACTATTAATCGATGTACTAAATGAATTTTATAACAAATTATTTTAATGGTACTTTTAAGTACCTTAAGTAGATAAAGGGTTAAAACGTGTAAAATTATATCGGATGCAAAATGAAATATTTCATCAAGTTTATAGATTCCATAAAAAATAAAACAATTCAGCAACTGCTACTTAAACAATATATGAAAACTCATAGAAATATCAATACTAGCTACTAATTAATTATTTCATCATTTAGGTACTTCTATAAAGTAAACTTTAAAGCAAAAATATTTTGATCAATTTTATTTACTGCTAGCAGAGTAGGTGTATTAATGTCAAAATAAAAATTAACTCTTTTGGGACGAGAAATGGTAAAATTCAGCTTTATTTTTTATTATCTCTCCAAATGAGTGAAAAAACATTAACTAGTAGGAAAGACTTATAAAATATTTCCATTTTGCATGCATTAGCAGATAAGAATTATTAAATGAAATAAATTGTTAAATAGATATACTTAAATGACATTAACTTAAAATCAATAAAAAATAGATGCTATGCAAAATAATATAGAGTGAACCAAAAGTTTTGCCCTCATTATAAATATTTATTGTGCTCAAACTATTATAATTAGATATATGTTTGTTTGGATACATTCTAAGTACTGTTATGCATTTTTTTTTAATAAGACCATGTACCTCAGTAAATTTCAACGTAAACTCACTTAGTAGCTTGGAGAATGTCTAAGTGGTATTCTAGTTCCGGCCAAGTGTTCTTTAACATGTCTTCTTCTAAAGTACACACAGTAGTTGTTATCATAGTCTCCAGTTCTTTGACCTCAGTAACTGGTGTGGCAAAGACTGTGTACTCAAACTATTACAATTAGACATATTTTTGTTTGGATACATTCTAAGTATAGTTATGCATTTTTTTATTACACCATGTACCTCAGTAAATTTCAACGTAAACTCACTTAGTAGCTTGGGGAATGTCTAAGCGGTATTCTAGTTCCTGCCAAGTGTTCTTTAACATGTCTTCTTCTAAAGTACACACAACAGCTTGTATTATAGTCTTCAGTTCTTCGACCTCAGTAATTGGTGTGGTAAAGACTGTGTCCTTGATATAGTCTCCAAAGGGAAAAAAATCGGAGGATTTATATTTGTAGAGCGCGGAGGCCGAGGTGTTGCTCCATCCCTTCCAATCCACCGATCCGGAAATATTTCGCTGTATTGCACACAAAACACTACTAAAATTTACCTATCCAATGATACAACAAGTTACATTATTATACAAACGGTTAATTTGTAACGAATCATTACAACCAGGGCAAGACTTTTGGCTCATCCTGTATATTTGCTGATATTCTTGCATAAATGTCAAATAAATATATTTAAAAACTACTTTTATAGCTTACTGAGATTCAATTAATTGCAAGCAAGACTTGTGTTTTTAATATTTTATATTTTTAATTTAATGAATCCTACTTAATATTTATACATAACTATTAATATAAACATGACTTAATATTTAGGGATTATTTATGGTAAAAACAGGCTGAAATACGTAAATATTTTGAAAAGTAAAATACTGATTAAACGAATGACCCGCATGATGTCATATAGGACTGATGCAATCATTTGTTATAACTAAATTATTTAGTGAATATTATTTATATGAAACTTTTATATAATTATTTGTTAGGCACATCACCTTATTCAGTTAGTTGCAAATTTATCTACTTTTGAGTCCCATCTAATATATTTAAAAGTAACTAAAGAATCTTATAAATAAGAATTTCATTCAAATGTGAAGATATATAGAAGTATGTTCTGTAAATTACATTTAAATTACAACCCGTTTATTTTCTTTTTTTTTTCTAAATCTATTAAATGTGTAGAAACAATAAGTAAATCCTTCATGCTAAAGAAAAACTAAATTTATGAGTTCGTTTAAAAAGAAATTTTTAAAAGCCAAAGTAAATGCATTTTTTATGCATATTCTATCGTATATTTTACAGATACTTTCAGTAGCACGTTTAGAGATAAAAACTTATTTCGATGACAGGGTTTCAGTTAGTCACGCATTTTCAGAATGGGAAATAAAGATAAACGAATCCATTTATTTCATAAAATAGTCGGATTTTCGGGTACGATGACGTATTGGAATGAAAAGATCATTTATTAAAACTAACGTCAATTATACGTCAAAATGTTAAATGATTACGTAAGACGTGTATATAATTTTTTTAATTTATTTTAATGGGGGAGCGGTTAATTCCTAATCTATGATTTGTAATTAATTCATTCAAACAGTAAATGATTTTTTCAGTTGAATATTTGATGAATGGCATACAACTTGCAATTGGTAAGTATGAAGTTATATACTTATTAAATCTTAAATTGAATAAAA
This sequence comes from Maratus speciosus, assembly GCA_963932465.1. Taxonomy (NCBI): domain Eukaryota; kingdom Metazoa; phylum Arthropoda; class Arachnida; order Araneae; family Salticidae; genus Maratus; species Maratus speciosus. Next base: position 67,633,283 of record OZ010789.1, read on the forward strand.
TTGGAAAAATATTTTTCTATATTTTGTACTTGTTATTGTGAAACATACAACCAATTTCACACATTATTCAAAACCCATTTAAAAGTATATAAATCCAATAATAAAAGTTTTAATTTTAATCTAAATTTCATATATGATAAATCCTTCTGTAAAAATAAAATAAGGTAATGGGAATAAATCCAATGTCATACAATTGTCAAAGATAAACTGTGAAAAAAAGTTCTTGATGAAATCATAAATGAAAGAAAATAAATACCAATCCAATAGCTCTCATGCGTTTCATTAGAATAACATGCAATCGACTTAGTGCGGATAAAATTTCTTTAATCAGTTGTTTTAATGTTATGTAAAATAAGAAATGTTAATTTAAATGTGTTAATTAAAATTGAAAGTAACCAAATTTTAACTTACTGGTCGAATTCTTATACGCATTCCGACGTTTTTTGCATAAGTTAGTAATTTTATTATAACATAACAAAATATGTATGACTTAGACACATCTAGATATGGTATATCCATAAAGTGAAGTATAATATCGATAGATAATAAAAATAACTTGCTAATTATAAATATAGGTATGGATTGAAATTTGTTAACGTATATATTGTTAAGAGACAGAACAAAAGAACATATATTTTTTTTTTCATGTTTCCTTTAGAAAAAGAATTGAGTTTCATTATCGTACATGAAAATAACTGACAATTTGTTAACTTTCCATCAACTCTTATTGTCATTTTCCCTAAAATAGTTGTAGTTAATAATCATTTATATTTCCGGTAGTCGTTTCAATTTTTATGTCAACCATGTACAATATTTCTTTCCTTTATTCCTTAGAAAGCTACCCTAGTAACTTTCATTAGTAATTTGTTTTCCTGGACGATGTCACAAAATAAATTCCTGTAAGTATTTTTCTATTTATGGGCATACTTAGTACCGTGAAGTTTTGGCTTGCGTTCAAAAAATTACTAAACCAAAAGTAGTATACACTTTTAAAATCTAAAATTAAATTTATCAGTTAAGCATATATTTAATGCAATATTGCGAATTATTATTATTTTTTTATTTTAGCTAGTTTTGAATTTAAATTCATCATAGTACAATTATTTTTAATGATTACACTCTTTATACTATTTAATTAATAAGTCCTTTATTTTCAGACATCATTTGATAGTTTTTGTTAAATACACATGTAAACAAATAGAGCGAAAATAAAATAAAAAAGTGGATACTTGTGAACGTCATCTCAACAAGTGCCGAAGTCAATAGAAAAAAGAGAAATGTATACTTGAAAAAACAAGTTCTGAAAGTCACCCAACGTACATTTAATAACTGTTTTTAAGTATTAAATTCCGAACATACTTGAAATATTACCTAATTTGAAAGGTAATGTAATTAAAATACGATAATATTGTGACACAATATATACAAACTTTTAAAAACTATAACATATATAATTTTACAAACCCGCTTCTCAGAAAACCCCTTGTTATTATATAGTGCTTATAAAGCTGTGATGTGAGTGGGGGTTGCATTGCATACCATATAAACATGAAATATCTTAGATAATAAAGTGTCTAATGTAATTATTAGAATCAGAATCTATAATGCTGCTTGAAATGTAAATGTTGGTGAATTATTTGGGAAGTGAAATACGGCGTATAAATTTAAATAGAATGTCTTGAAGATGATAACGATACACTTAATATTATTAACATAATTGAAAAAGATGTTTGATTTAATATTTATTATGAATTGCTATTTCTGCTATGAAATACAGTAGGTAAGGGATATGTAAATTTGAAATGTGGATAGAAAAATGTGAGTGAGAGTGTTTTATAGAATTTAGACTTTTTTTTTATTTAACTTAACATTAAACTTTTCTTATTTTTTTCTTTTATTAAAGTAAAGAGAAATTTGTTTATTTGAACCCTGGTAATACATGATTTTTTTAAAACGTAATTGCATTGCATAAGCATATTGAATACTTATGTTACTTACAGCAAGAATGTTTAGTTTTTACGTAAATTATTAAAATAGAAATATAAGCATAAATTTTATTATAAAAATTAAATGCTTTTCAATAATGAAACTAATATAATGCTGTTTAAAAAAGCATTTAAATGTGTAGTGAAGTCACGAATTAATAAATTATTCTTTTTTAATCAAGTAGTAATATTATAGCTCTCCACATAGAACGAAATATCTATATAAATATATGTTTGCGTGTTTGCACGTGAGTGCGTATGTATATATGTGTATTAGAGTGGTCCTTATTTATATGTGAATTTTTTATCTATCAAAAAGTATTTATGTGAACTTAACCCTCATAGCATGCATGGTCACAGTGACGTCATTGTGACGTCACTGTAAGTCACTGTGGTCACGTCACATCTGTGACCAAAATGCCACCACTCAGTGAGGTCACATTGTGACTGAGATGTGAACTTCTTAGAAAACTTTAAAAAATTACAAAAATTATTAAAAACATGTTATTTACTGTAAAATATATTTTTCTGCCGGATTAACAAATTTTTTAAACCGTGGTCCAAGTTGCATCTGTGCCTCTAACAAAAACTTTTTATTTTCATATAACATAAAATGTAATTAATTCATCAGCAACACAAAACGATTTCCTAATTATGAGAATTTCATATTATTAAAAAAATGTTTTAGGTAAGCAGACCTCGACTTATCTTTTATAAAGATTTTTGTAAATGATCATCTGTTATACTAGAAGTTTCTCAAAGAGTAGTCGAAACATTTCTGTCGTTTCAAACTAAAAACTTTCTATTACAGTTAAGGCTGCAGCTTTTAATGAGCACGCAGAAAGCGTCTGCAAAGTTCAGCCATATATGCATTTCTTGCTTTATAATTTGCATTCAAGTCATTTTTTCCCTCTTAGTGTTTCACTATTTTAAGTATTTTTTTTTTTTATTCTACTTCTTTCAAACGTTTAAAATAGAATTGACATTTTCCGAATATAAAATTAATGTACAAAATTTAGGCAAAGCCCACGACATAATTAATTATTCATGTTTTATTTTTTGTTTTCAAAATATATCTTTAAAAATTATTTTACAAGTTTTATTCTACAGAAAATTAATATTAAGAGAATGACAGATTGACAAAGAAAAACTCATCTCTTCTCGATAATCTTGTTGTATTTTTTAAGAAGATATTTTGTATATATATACAAAATATCTTCTTAAAAAATACAACAAGATTATCGAGAAGAGATGAGTGTGATACAAACTGATACCTGTGATACAAATTTTACTTTAAAAAAAAAGGAGGGAGTCATCATTATTACCAATAAATTAATTTGTATACATTTTGAAAATTTAAGCAATGTTTTATCTAGTAAACTCTAATTATGGATAATATTATTATTATAATTTACGTAAATGAAACTTTACAATTCAATAAAACTGATAAAAATAAAAGATGAAATACAATAAAACATTTTCAAACAGGAAATTGAATTAGAGACAAATTGACAAAATTATTACGCGTTTAATTTCCTTCCGAAACTGTGGTATAGAAAAACAAATAAAACCAAAAAACATCTGCTTCGAACTTCGAAACTTAAAAATCGTCTGCATCTGCACTATTTCAGTTGTTACCACTCGACCGCAGAATAACGGATAAAAGTAACAGTGAAACTTTTTAGAATAAACGCGGGACACTGGACAGTTCTGTGGACACTGTGGACACTGAAGTTCTGTGGACACTGGACAGCATAGATGTGTTGACACGGATTTAAAAACTGAAACAAGAACGTTCTCAGGATCCAAGTTAGTTCAGCTAACAAAATATAAACCCGAGAAAATTACGGTGGCTTTGACTTGTTGAAGATGATTCAAGTCATTGCTATCGTACTTATAATCGGATTTAATTGGTTCCCCAAAATCAAAGTATCACGTACAACGTCAATGAAATTAGGTATGTAAAAATATTATTTTCCCTGTTTGCTTTTTTTTTTATTTTATTACAACAATTTTAGTTAGTTTCTCATTAACATGCTGTAGAACATAAATATTTCATTACATTTATTTTTTATTTTGCTGAAATATCTAAAATATTATTTTCCTTGTTTGCTTTTTTTTTTTTTAATTACAATGATTTCAGTTATCTTCTAATAAACATGTTATAGAACACAAATATTTCATTACATTTATTTTTTATTTTGTTAAAATATCTAACTTCCTTTTCAACAGCTTTGATCAGATTATTAAAATTAGTGATTTAAATTGCATTTTAATCTGGTTTATTTTCTTATTTAAATATTGGGTTAAAACCACATGGTGGCATAAATATAAAAGTATATGGACAAGTATTATCATCAATCATTAACATAATTAATAGACATTTAAAGATAATTAAATTATTTAAAATTTTTGGATGTTATTAACGTTTACCATAGCAAGACCCCTATTTGTAATGAAGTTTGTAGCATGTTATTTCATTTACAGGGACAGTCAATTGTATTCCATTACATTACGGCTTGTGGGAAAAAAATCGTTTCAAATGATTTTTAATGATTTTACACGCTTTCAAACAGAATAAAATTGATATGCATTTATGAAGCGCACTAAAATGTGCATTCCATAGAATATGCGATGCAAAGAATAGTTATTGTTCATTTACAGGGCTAAAAAAGGAATTCCAATACATAATGATATAGGGGTGGAGGGAATTGTTTGCGGCGTACTTTATTTATGTTAATCTATTTGATATGTAATGAAATTGATATACGTCGTTGAGGTTTACATACTATGAATTATTTCATGTATAATACGAAGTGTATATAGCATTTACAGGGACACACAAAATATTTCAGATACTATATTGTATCCGAAGTACTGTTCATTAGCGATGATTGCTGGAAATACATTTTTAATTATGATATACACTTTTATGATTCACTACATTTATGCATAGTATATGGTGTATATATATATGCTATAATTCATATACAGGAATATACAAAAGTATTCGAAAGGGTTACTGGGTATTGCTTAAAGGAGGTTTTTAAATAAGTTATGCATTTTAACGCTGCACTGTATTTAATTTACTAAGAAATGTTTGTAGTATATAGATAAAATGATATAAAGGGTCACGCAAAGAATTGGATACGTTGCCATCTATGAATTATAATTTCTGGAAATGTAATTTCAGCAGTTTTAAGAGTGTTTTAGCTTGAATAAAATTTTAACTAAATAGTGGCGTGTAATAAAGGTTCTAGGTAAACTACAGGGTTGTACAAAATTATTTAAGTATGTTTCCATATATTAGTATAAATTGCTAAAAGAGAATTTCAACCTGTTATGCGTTTCCTTGATAAACTAAATTTTTCCATTATATAGTATATATATATCAATCTACAGATCAAATACAGGACTGTTTAAAAGAATTAGAAAACATATTTGGCTGTGGATGGTAGGGTGTCAACGATTTTAATCGGTTGATTTAAATCAGCGATTAAATCATGATTTTAATCAACCGATTTTTTAAAAAAAATCATTGATTAAAATCAAAAATTTTTTTAATGTTTAAAATGTCAAAAAAGTATTGAAATCTAACATGAACATAATTTGAAAGTTTCTACAGGTATTTTGACTTATTAATAAACAAAAAAAGAGCTTTAAATAATTGTTTCTAAGCTTAATTCATTAGTATTGTAAAAAAATTAAAAGCATTGTTTTTAAGTTTTTATCCAAATTAAAACAGTTTCATTTAAAAATGATATTTAAATCTAACATAATTTGCAATGTCATAATTTCCTTTAGGTAATCAATTTATGCATTATTTTATATAAAATACACATAGCAAGTATAATTACATTTCTACAAGTAAAATAATAAATAGTAATTAATAGCAATCTCAAGTTAAAGAAGAATGAAAGAATGACATCTGCTCAGCAGCTAAATTGTAAATGAATGCATAAGAGAAAAAGAAATAATTGGTATAAAAATGCTAAGCACAGCAAGAGCTTCTTTGGTATAGGTTGAATAAATGTTTATTATTATTATTATTATTATTTTATTTATTTATTTATTTATTTATTTTTTTGTAACTCATATATATTAAAAAATTGAACCATTGAAAGCTAATAGAGGTAATAATGCTGTTACTTAAATATTTTGAGGATTTCAGATATTAGTGGCTAACTTATATTTATTCTATATGAATGGGTTTAACTCATTTTCATTTTTTTCTTTTTGGTTAGCATACACGTACATGTGTGTAAGTATAGATTTTGGTGGTTTACAGAAATTTTCCTAAATACAAATGCAAAATGAGCTGCAAATAATATTTGTTAGTTTTGTTATTTGTGCTACTAACTAATGAATTTTACTTATTTGCAGTTTTTATTAATTCTGTAATTACTTATACTGCTTCTTCTAGGCCATTTTGTTTAATGGTGCCACACCATGCCCCTTTTGAAATTGGCAAAATGCACCCTGCCTTAAAAAAAGAAAAAAAAAAGTTGAAATTTACCTGTAGTTGTAGGCAGAGATTTCTTGTAAAAAACTTCCCCATTCAACAGTTTCTAAATTCATGTGGAAAAAATCTTGCAAAAATATAGAACTTTATTTCTTTAGAAAAAACAGGATATTATTAAAATATGTTATTTAATTGTATTTTTCAATTTGTTATTCATAAAATTATTAAAAATTAAGGACACTTTACTTTTAATGCTAAAAAATATTCTTTTTTTTTGTCTTACATCATTACTAAACACATTACTAATATATTTCCTCATGAAATAGTGCCCGTTTTTTGAACTAGAATCCTGTCCCTTTTTCTTTCTAAAATGAATTATTATCATTTTAATAATTAAGGCTTAAAAATGTATAATATGTTCCTAATTAGAGAGATTGTTTAATAATTAATTTGAAGTAATGTTAGCTATTTAGTATAAAATGCAGTTAATAATTTTCATAAATGTTAAGTATCTCTAGTATTTATAAAGTTTTACATAATTATTACAATATTAATGTATATAACATTATTGTATAATACTTCCTAATGAAACTACTAATTTGCAGTTTTTATTTCTGTAATTACAAACTAACAATTATAATTTTATCAATTAAAGTGTAAAAACATAGATTATGTTAGCAATTAGTGGTGTAATTGTTTTGGAAACCTAAAACTCATGATAGCTATTCAGTATTTGAACGCTGGGGAAAAAATCATACAAATCTGATTTAAATAAAAAAAATCTGATTTAAATAAAAAAAAAAAACGATTTTATTTATTTATTTTTTTAAATTATAATTTTTTTAAACCTTAGTGGATGGTAACTGCGTAAATCAGTTTTTAAATGTTTTACGCGTTTTCATGTTTACTTAGTTATCTTATTTACGTTATTTCCCCCGATGTCTTGATAAAACATTTAGGAAGAGTTGGAAAGTGTTTTATAATCTATGCCTAACGCATGATATATCTTACTTGTTGTTTATATTTCCCAGATCAGTCTTTTCATATAAAACATACCAAATCTAATTAGCTCATATTCACAAAATACAATATATACGGGAATAAAAAATTTAAATAAATAGGGCTTATCATGTAGTTCTATAAGTAACAGTTGTATTAATGTCCGTTAGACTCCATGTTCGTATTTAAAAAAGCAATGACAAATCATAACACATTAAAAAGCTTACACATTCTTAATATTAAGCTTGAATTCAAGATCAAGCTAACTTAATAAAAAAAGATGTCAGTTAATAAGCATTGTTTATTAAATGGAAAATTAAAAATGTTTTAGAAGAATAGGACTCCAAAATAGCGATATCTTGCTAAAAAGTACGGTAAAAAGATAAAATTTTATATTTCAAACAAAACTTTACTTTAAAATTATCGTAGTTTTTATGACAAGAATCATCACAGTATTAATACTTGGACATTTTTCCAGAGAGAAACATTCGCCTTGCATAAAATATTTCAAATGAAAATCAAATTTCAAATAAATTGCTTAAAAGGCGCAAAGGCCAACATAGTGAAAAATATCCACGCCGGGTCTCGATCCCGGGTCATCAGTATAGCGCACTGACATTCTACCGACTAAACTACATGGAACGATACCCAGCCTGGAAATTTTCTCCTTATTACATGTTGGCAAGGCTACAAACGCCGCACAAGATGGAATATTTATCGTGAGCCACCGTCATGGGGCAAACACGAAACTTAATTAAACCAGCATCGATTAAATATATATTAATACTTGAAAATTTTTCCAGAGAGAAACATTCGCCTTGCATACAGTATTTCAAATGAAAATCAAATTTCAAATTAAAATTGCCTTTTAAGCTATTAATTTGAAATTTGATTTTCATTTGAAATATTGTATGCAAGGCGAATGGTTCTCTCTGAAAACATTTCCAAGTATTAATATAGTTTCAATCGATGCTGGATTTAAGTTTCGTGCTTGCGCCATGTCGGTGGCTGACGATAAATATTGCATCTTGTGCTGCGTTTGTAGCCTTGCCAACATGTAATAGTGAGAAATTTTCCAGGCTGGGTATCGTTCCATGTGGTTTAGTCGGTAGAACGTAAGTGCGCTATACTGATGGCCCGGGTTCGAGTTCCAGCATGGAATCTTTTTCACTAGTTCGCCTTTGCGCCTTTTAAGCAATTAATTTGAAATTTGATTTTCATTTGAAATCATCACAGAGTTTATGACAAGTTCGTCACAAATGACACATATTTCACAAATTGGTCACAGTGTGACTTCAAAACATTGTCACTTTCGTCGCAGGTTCGTCACAAAGTTAATGCCAAAATAGTCACAAATGACACACTTTTCACAAATTAGTCACACCGTGACTTCACAGAGTGGTCACAATGTGACGTCACAAACGACCTCTAAAACGGCCATAACGACCTCACATTCTAGTCACTGTGACGTCACATCCACGTCACGTGACGTCACATCGACGGTCACAAAATCACAGTGTGACTTCACAACGACGTCGCCGTGACGTCACCATGCCTTACGGGAAGTGTATAGGCTCTATTAGGTTCAGTGTTGGGGTATAGGACATATTAGTTTCAGATTTGGGAATATTAGATTCAGATTTATGGTATATTAGATTCAGTGCTTGTTAAACATGTACTTCATTCAAAACACCTTTTGTACAATGCCTTCGAAAAGTTGAATTTTTGAAAAATATGTATACTAGAGAGTAATACTTTCTAAAATCTTTAAAACAAAATGAACGGGACTCTTAATAGTTGTTAAACAGGGAATATTTTCAAGGAGAGAACATTAATGTCATTTTAATCAAAATGTGATTTTTGGGTAATTTACGTAACGTAATGAAAATCTTTTGAATATTTTGTAATAAAATTTTTAGGATATATAGTGTAAGGTAGACTACATGAAGGAATTCTGAATTTCAATCTTTATTTGTTTAAAATATGTCTTTTTTTTATCTTGGTTTTTATAATGGATAAAATTTTGTGTAAGCAAGATACAGTTTTGTTTTTAAAATATAAAAATTCTACAAATAAGCAATTTTTTGATTCAGTGTAAGTACCAGTCACACAAGTATAACTAGCCACACAAAATTTTGTTTTACATGCAGAAATTCATTTGTGATCAAGCGCGCAACCTTGCGATTCCAATCCCCCTATAAAAACCAGTTTACCCCAATTATGATCTGAAAAATGCATGAAATGAAAGAAGAAACATGCATTTAGGACTGTAAAAACTATGTTTTTGTTATGTGTAAGATTGTGTAATTCCAATTTGTTCGTTGGATGTATTTTTGAGATAGTCTTACAGTATCTTTCAAATAAATTGTTTTGAGATTCATATTTGGTAAGAAATTATTTGCTCGAGTATCGTTTTTTGCGATTTAATTATCGAAGTAGCAACTCTTACCGAATTTACCTTTTCCTTTCTAATTAAATGCCTTCCATCACTTTTCTAGTAAACTGGATACAATTGTAAAAAATTCTCTGGAAATTTTCATCCATTTAAATAATTTTGTAAAGTTACTCTATTGGTATTCTCTAAACTATACTTATTTGAAATTAGTTGTTTAATATCAGATTTACTTTTTTATTTATCAAGTAGTGTCGATGAGTCTGAGAATCGTAAAATAATGTTACACCTAAATATAGTAAAATATTGTTAGAGCTACACTTTGAACTCCAAAATACCATAATAATTAATAAGGTTTGTATCTGATATATTCCGCTTTTTATATGAAACCGATTTTTCCAAGAAATCAATATCATTGATAGGAACCGAGAACCAGCCGAATAAATAGGCATGATAGAATAACTTTTAATGATCGAGAGATCCAGTTTCCTTTTATGCCAAAGTTCATAGGGTGTCATCTTATTTCGTTAGCTTTTGTTGGAAACCGGTTAATGAGGTATGTGGCGAATATGACCTATTCCCCAAAGAAATGTTTTGGTAGTTTAGCGCTTGACAACGTCGTTCTATTTTTGTTTCTAGACCCCGTTCTGTGGACATAGGACGTCTTAGGAAACACCGATAGGGAACACTTAATTGACGCTCTATCCCATTTTCGATCGGGTAGTTTTTGAATTCATCACTGATATATACTTTTGCATTATCAGATCTTATTGATTTTATCAACTTGACAAATTTATTTTTTGTTAACGCTATATATTCATTTAACTTGATAACGACTTCCGATTTATGTGCGATTAAGTATGTTACTGTATACCTGCCATAATCATCCGAAAATGTTATGAAATATCTTTTCCCTCCTATCATTGCTGTCTACATGGATCCACATATGTCGGAATGCACTAGAGTATAGATCTCTTTACTTCTGTTTGTGTCTACTTTAGGGTAGGGTAGTACTGAGAGTTTCCCCTCAATGCACTTGGTGCATCGCGTGTCGTATTTACAGTTATTGATTATTATCCTTTCGGCTAATTTGTGGTTGACTAGGTATTTAATATCATTAAAATTTTTGTGTCCGAGTCGGCTGGGGCACATTGATATGCAGGTTATATTATCACAGAATATTTGAGTACTCAAAGTATAATCGTATTCATCTTCGGGATTTAACACGTAAAGGTTATCATTTAGTTTAGTTGTCTAGATTACATTATCGTATTTGACAAATAAGCATGCATTTTCTCCAAAATTACCTTTATGTTATTTTCTGCGGCTTTTTTAACTGACAATAAATTGCTTTTTAGTTCTGTGCAATACAGTACATATTTTAATGTAATGTAGAGTTTTTTGTTTGGTTTTAGTTTTACGTCAACCATACCTTGTGAATTAAGCCTTTCGTTTTTGCTACTATTCGGATTTCTAGGATTTCCTGAATTATTTTTGAAGTTGGCGCTATTGTTGTAGAATTTATTTCTGTTATTATTATCATACTTGTGATAACTATTTTTCTGTTTATTTTTTAGTTTGTAACACTCGGAACGGTTATGGGGCATTCTCACAACCTTTTGACTTTTATGTTCCTGAATAATAATTTTTATTTTGTACATATTCGTGTGTTTTTTTAAATTTCATATACTGGGGAACATCCCATTGCATGATTGCATAACAATATTAACGATATAAATAAGTTTGTGACGATGTTGGGGGTCTAAATACCATGAAAACACTGTCCCGTGTCCCTGATGCTTAGTTTTACGTTTGGAGCTGTCTGTATAAAACTGTTTCAATAAAAATAAATCAATAGATTTTCTTCTGAAACTGGAACTATTATGTTACATAAATATGTAGCAAAAAATTTACCTGCATACATTTTTAGGGTTGTTATTATTTTTTAAACTCTGTCCCTGGGTTTTGGATTTCAGCAACAGAATTTATATCAAGTTTTTTCTCATGCATAAATATGCTAGAAAAAAGAATGTTTAAAATTCTCTGACAGGGAATTTACTGCAGAATTTAAATCGGCATTTAAATATCAATTTCAAGCATCGTGGCTTTATTGGTTGTCTTACCGTCCCCAAGGTTTATTCCTGCACTTTTCGAGGTAAATTACTATATTTTTATTTAATTCAATGTAAATAACTGTTTCTAAAAATCAATGAACAATAAATTGTGGCTTCCACTTAGTCTTAACATGATTTGCCTAAAATTGGTGGTAAATTTCCAACCGTTTCATCCTTATCGTCCCTTTTTTTTCCAATTTTGTCCATTTTAGGTAGCTTTCTTTACAAAAAAGCTACCTATTGCAGCCGTTCGGAGGAAAGCGATTTCAAAAAATTTTGGTATATTTTCATCGATCATGACCCCCAGACCCCGAAACCACCCTCCGTTCAAAATTTATATATATATATATATATATATATATATATATGACCTATGTCACACTGTAACTCCCGTAATTATGAACCGATTTCGATGTAATTCGGTGTGTACATAGTACATACCAATGTCTCGACCGAGTTCGTTGGCCAGCTTCATCCGCCGTTTTGTTTCAAAATGGCGGCCATTTAAAATTTTTAAAAAAAATTAAAACTTGAAATGTGGTACCAAAAAATTAAAAATGGAAAAATATTTTTTTCTTATGTATTTGACCTTTATACAAAGATTCCGGAGCAGTTTTTGTTTCGTCTATATCTTAAAAAATGGCTGAGTTATAGCATTTTGAATTTCTAGCGTGGCTGACATTTTGAAACGTCCTGAATTTTGACACGCGATAAAAGGCGTATTTATGAACTGATTTGGATGTAATTCGGTGTGTACATAGTACATACCAATCTCTCGACCGAGTTCGTTGGCCAGCTTCATCCGCCGTTTTGTTTCAAAATGGCGGCCATTTAAAATTTTTAAAAAAAATTAAAACTTGAAATGTGGTACCAAAAAATTAAAAATGGAAAAATATTTTTTTCTTATGTATTTGACCTTTATACAAAGATTCCGGAGCAGTTTTTGTTTCGTCTATATCTTAAAAAATGGCTGAGTTATAGCATTTTGAATTTCTAGCGTGGCTGACATTTTGAAACGTCCTGAATTTTGTCACGCGATAAAAGGCGTATTTATGAACTGATTTGGATGTAATTCGGTGTGTACATAGTACATACCAATCTCTCGACCGAGTTCGTTGGCCAGCTTCATCCGCCATTTTGTTTCAAAATGGCGGCCATTTAAAAAATTTTTAAAAATGTAAAAATTGAAATGTGGTACCAAAAAATTGAAAATGGAAAAATATTTTTTTCTTATGTATTTGACCTTTATACAAAGATTTCGGAGCAGTTTTTGTTTCGTCTATATTTTAAAAAATGGCTGAGTTATAGCATTTTGAATTTCTAGCGTGGCTGACATTTTGAAACGTCCTGAATTTTGTCACGCGATAAAAGGCGTATTTATGAACCGATTTGGATGTAACTTCGTTTATACATAGTACATACCAATGTCTCGACCGGGTTCGTTGGCAAGCTTCAACCGCCATCTTGTTTAAAAATGGCGGCCATTTAAATTTTTAAGAAAAATTTAAATTTGAAATGTGGTACCAAAAATTGAAAATTGAAAAAATATTTTCTTCTTATGTATTTGACCTTTATACAAAGATTTCGGAGCAGTTTTTGTTTCGTCTATATCTTAAAAAATGGCTGAGTTATAGCATTTTGAATTTCTAGCGTGGCTGACATTTTGAAACGTCCTGATTTTTCTCACGTAATAACAGGCGTATTTATGAACCGACTTGGATGTACCTTGGTGTGTACATAGTACATACAAATATCTCGACCGAGTTCGTTGGCCAGCTTCATCCGCCATCTTGTTTCAAAATGGCGGCCATTTAAAAAAATAAAAAAATAAAAAAATTTAAATGAGATACCAAAAAATTGGAAAATGAAAAAGATTTTTTTTGTATGTGTTTGACCTTAATACAAAGATTCCGGAACAGTTTTTCTTTCGTCTATATCTAAAAAAAATGACTGAGTAATAGCATTTTGAATTTCTCTTGTGGCTGACATTTTAAAACGACCTGATTTTTGTCACGCGATAACAGGCGTATTTATGAACCTATTTGGATGTAACTTGGTCTGTACATAGTACATACCAATGTCTCGACCGAGTTCGTTGGCCAGCTTCGTTCGCCATCTTGTTTCAAAGCGTTGCCATTTAAAAAAAATTAAATTTAAAATTCAAAATGAGGTATTAAAAAATTGGAAAATGAAAAAAGATTTTTTTATGTGTTTGGTCTTGATACAAAGATTCCGGAGCAGTTTTTGTTTCTGAAAATTTGTTCTTTTGTTGATATCTTAAAAAATGGTTGATTTATAGCTCTTTGAATTTCTAGCATGGCTAACATTTTGAAACGATCTTGTATTTGTCACGCAATAACACGCGTATTCACCTATTTCGATGTAAGAAGGCATGTGGATAGTATACATCAACACCTCGACCAAGTTCGCTGGCCAGATTCATCAGCCATCTTGTTTCAAAATGGCGGCCATTAAATTAAAAAATATATATATATTTAAAGTGAGGTGCAAAAAAATTAGAAATTGAAAAAGGTTTCTTTCTTAAGTATTTGATTTTGATACAAGGATTCAGGAGCATTTTTTGTTTGTCTTTACCTTAAAAAATGGCTCAGATATAGCAGTTTCAATTTCTATTGTGGGTGACATTTTGAAAAATCATTTTTTTTGCATGCGACAGCACTCCTATATATTAACCGATTCCGGTGTGAGTGAGCATGTGCACAGCAATTACTAAGGTCTCGACCAAGTTCACTGCTTAGCCTCATCCACCATGTTGTCTTAAAATGACAGGCACTTTAAGAAATTGCCGAATTTGGCAGCCAAATATAAGTTACTTTAAAGAAAAGCAACTTGGATAAAGCTGACTAATTTTGCGAAATTCTCATTCATTATATTGATAAAAATTAGTATTGAATCTCCTATATTCGGTTTCCACTAAATTGAGCTTCGTGTGTTTGCATGATATAAGTTGGCTTTTTTTAAATAAGGATTATGAAAGCTACCTCTTCCTCCCGGCACTGGCCGGAAGGACGTTTTTCCTATACCGCCGTCTTTTTTACCTTACTGTCCCTTCTTTAACACCTTTTTAAGACAATGTTATACCAACATTTTGTACTAAAAATACTGCATTGTTATTATTTCTTATTTGAATAAACTGTGGCTACTATGCAAATTCATTATAAGTGAAAATTTGGAAGAAAATAGAAAGTTATATTGGTAAAATGGTAAAGAAAATTAAACTCGTAAAATTTCGCTGCTGACCATTTTTCTTTATTTTGAATCATTAAGGCATACGTCTATCTGATTAAAATGTTCTTTTATCAAGTTTAATTTCACCAGATTTTTATTCCCGAAAGTCAAAAGCTTGTGAGAATGCCCCTTATGTGATTCCCGTTGGCAATACGAGCAGTATTTTTTATTTGCTTTATTTATTATTTTATATGCAATGTCTCCAGGAGGTGTGTTAGTGTTCTTATTTTTCTTATTTTCAATTCTATGTGAGTACTCACCAATCAACTTATTTTTGACGAATTCGAGATTTAGTCCTTTTCGTCCCTTGCCTCCATGCTTGTTATGAGAGGCGCGTAAGACTGGTGCAAACTACATACCATAAGTGCTACTATATGTGAATCATTTACGAGCTTTTCTATTGCAGCGATCTTATCACGGATTGTCAATATATTGTTGACATGCAAATTTAGATCCCCCCTTCATTTAGCCTTTGGGAGAATAATTTCCTCAGTAAAAATAACTTTGATGACAGGTTCGTTTTCTGGTGGACGTTTTCCAATTTATCCCATATTTCTTTTGGAGATATTATGTTCCTAATATGCACTATTTGTGCGTCATCGATACACAAACATATTATTGCCTTTGTCTTAGCAGAATTATTTGTATAGTTATCATCGGGGGTGCTCGGTGGTGTTTGTGTTATATACTTAAACAAATCATCTTTAATTAATAAATTTTGTAACTTAAAGCACCAATTATTATAAGTACTGTCATTTAACATCAACTGCAGTGATATTTCCCACGACTTCCATAGCGTGTTGATTCCATAGCGTATACAGGTTGATTATATTCTTTGATAATATACGTATGCTATAGTTCGCTGTTTTGTATAAGAAGTTTTAATAACGTTCTTAGTATATATATAAATAATCAATTATGTATTCATATAATATTTCTTATAATGTCACATATTTCAGTTTTAATATTTATTAATATTCATAGGTATTGTCAATATATGTTTATGCATATATGATCTTCATATATTTCAATCCATATCATCTTTATATGTGCATCTTTTCTTTTATCATTTTTATCACAATAAAGTAATTAAATTTATTACTGGGTTTAATTTATTTTCTCCTTATCTTCAGTCTCATGATCTCTTGAGAAAACTGAATTGGATGATTCTGAGTTCAACGGCTTACGCCAAATACCCAGTGTTGCAGCACTATACTTAAATTGTTAAAAGAATAGAATATAAGAAATTTCTCTTACCTTTTCTGGTAAGGAGCTGAAAAATTTTCTTTCGTCATCATTTGAGCAGCTGAAACATTTAAATCATTTTTATTTGAAGATAAATCTATCTTGTTTTGTTATTTTTTGAGATAGGTTTTCCGTCATTGACAAGACAGGCTTTAACACACTTTCTTTATTCGCAAAGATATTCTTGATTGAATGTTGACAAACTGCAAAAAATATAAAAAGAAGAGATTAAAATTACACGAGTATAAAGAACCGTATACTGCCACGGGAAGACAGCTTTAAAACAAAAGTTTGCAACATTGAATTCGTGAGATGTTGCTTGGTTGAAACCAGCACATGAACTGAAAACTTTGGGACCTTAAAAAGTTCTGGGAAAGTATGAAAACAAAGCAAAACTGCAGAGTTCGCATAATTTCTTTCTTTTCTCGGGCGTACATGAGCTTGCCTAATGAAATAGAATGGGGAGGCATATATCTGTGATGCTGCCATCTGTTGATAATTACGTTGAATAACGTTTTGGTCCTCGTGTGGTGTCTCCCCCTGGGGGATACTGGAAAAAGTTCTTGACTATTTTGCATTAGAATGTTAATACAGTTTAATTGAAGCACTGATTCAGTATATTTCACATTGGATAACTATGTGGTGCATAGCTCACAAGAGAATGGTTGTATCAGAGAATGGTTGTATCAGAGAATGGTTGTATCGAGGGGTTTAGCATAAAACACGCACATCCTAAGAAAAATTTCATCAGTCCCCAATGACTTAACCGAAGATCAAGAAGAACAAGTATTTCAAGTTTATAGTAAAGTCGATTAACATGTAATCGTTTATTTGAAGTTCTGTTTCATGCTATTTTTTTTTTTTTTTTTTCGTTTTAATTAAATTGCTTTCTATCGTATAAAAAATGTTTGCACAGTTTTTAAAAGCTCTTTTATGCAATAAAGTGCAATAGAGGAAATTCTTTAAAAATTGGAACTCGTGAAACCTCTTAAAATATGGAAATATTTCTTAATTGCTTTAAAAACATTTGAATATTTTGTAACTCGATTTATTTTTCAAATATTTATTGAATTATTTGAAAAGAGCTAGTCATTCGACAGTTTTTTTGTGTCCTAATATAAATAGAGAAATATATTTATTTAAGACTACAGTCCTTATATGTGATACACAGTTAATAAATTTTTAATTTATTAGTTCGGTAGAACCTGCAAAAAAATGCAATGAATCCATGTAGCAAGTCACATTATTATAATGTTGCTGTTAATCTAGCAGTCATCTCATTTTTTCCAGCTCTTTTTTTTTTTTTTTTTTTTTTTTTTTTTTGTATCGGAAACTTAGATGCATAAGGAACATTTTGTAAAAAAAATTCAGTTTGAGTTTCTAAACCTTCTTATGAGCTTCAAGAAAAAAAGACAAACTGAAATAAAAACAAACGGGTTTAGATTAAACTTTTCAATACTAAAAGTTAATGTTACATAATAGTTGGAGTGTTTTGGGAAGAACTATATTATTCTGAAGAGTAACATGCCCCTTTGTTTGAAGCGGAAGGTGTTTAACCAATGTGGTTTGCCTGCACTAATTTATAGAGCAGAAACATGGGCTCTAATACAAATGTATGGTACAAATATTAAAAACAATACAGAGAAGTGTGGAAAGATGTATGGAAATTGGCTGGGCACATTACAAGAAGACAAGGCAATAGTGGTATCCCAGAGATGTAAAATGACCAAGAAGGCGAACTCAGACAAGATGGAGTGACGAAATCAGAAAAGAGGCTGGTGTTAATAGGTGGTGCTAGTTTGATGACTAAAGCACTAGGCAGGAAATATTAGAAAAATCTGGGGGAGACCTACATCCAGAAGTGGATTGAAAATGGTTGAGGATGATAACGATTATGATATATAATATATATAAATATAAATATATATATATATATGGCAGTTAAAGGAAGTAAAAACAAAAAGAGATTTGTTATCAGTAGTAGCTACCATATTTGACCCCTTGGGTTTCCTAGCTCCTACTACAATACGATTAAACATCATGTTGCAAGATCTTTGGAGAGATAAAGTTTCGTGCGATGAAGAAATCTCATATTCCATACTACATGTTTAGATTAAGTTTTTATCAGATATTCATTTGTTAACATCAATTGAAATACCCAAGTATATGAATTCTTATAATCGAAATGATGTCCAAATTCAGTTACATTGCATTTGTGATGGCTCAGGTAAAGCTATTTCTGATGTTGCTTATTTACGTATTGTTACTCTTCATGAAGAATTTTTCAATTTGATTGCAACTAAAACTAATGTCAATCCTATAAAACCGAAAACATTGCCACGTATTGAGCTTTGTTCAGCTATTTTATAATACTATTCGTCATAATTCATTAAAACTAAAATTATCTACAATAAACTTTTAAAATTTGAATAAATATATTTAAAAGTTTTAATACTGTTGTAAATAACATTTTGTTTATAAAATATCAAGTTCTGATTACTTAAAAACTTTTCTTTAAAAAATGAAACTCAAGCAGCTATTAGAATAACCTTGAACTGAAATTCATGGACAGAAAAAATGGACAGAAAATTTTCTGTCTATTTTTTACCCAGCATTTTTCAAAGCAATTTATTAAGTAATATTCATAAAACATGAAATGCGATATTTTAATTCATTAACTAAATTTTACATTAAATTCTCTTTACCTTAGGAATTATGAAAGGATGGTATTAAATAATATTAAAAGTACTTATGCATGAAACACCAACTGTAATATGGAAATTTCCTTTCTAAAACAAAATTTAAATGTAAATATCTTAACTTTTGAACTTCAGTAAAGTAATTTCTTCCTATATTTTAAGCTTTAGAGCATTTAAATATCTTAATGTGTTTTGAGTTTTAGAATGAGAAACTGAATGGAATTTGACTGTGACCGCACTGTGGTAAAATGAAATGCAAATAATGAGAAATTGAATTTTTAGAGCAGATAGTAATGAAGGCGAGATGCACAAACGTTTCTCTTTAGCTTGTTCCAAGCTTTTAAA
Source organism: Maratus speciosus (assembly GCA_963932465.1). Taxonomy (NCBI): domain Eukaryota; kingdom Metazoa; phylum Arthropoda; class Arachnida; order Araneae; family Salticidae; genus Maratus; species Maratus speciosus. The sequence goes on from OZ010789.1 coordinate 67,652,773, forward strand.
ATATTTGTCTGGCAAAATACACGAGATTTTTTAAATTTCCAGAGGGATTTTTCAAAAGGGTAATATTGATCAGATCTTTTAAAAATAATGAAGTTATTTATAACCGATCGTTATTATTTTATATATATATATTTTATTTTATGTTTCCATACAACTGTTTAAGAAGTGTTTTAGAGTTTTAAGGGTGCTTTTAACTACATAATATTAACTTTTAATCTGTTTCTCTCATTATAATTATGCATTTTTAAAATTACTATATAGAGCACCAAGGTGTGTAATTATTAGAAAATTCTTATTGATTTACGAATGGATTTCCAAATGCTATAGGTTTATCTAGATTTAATATAACAAATATTGGAAATATAGTTTTTAAATAATTTTCGTTTCAATTTTAAGTACATAATTTTAAAATTTTCTATTTGATACGTATGCTATTCATAGTTAAAATCAGTATTTCTAGATTTTATTTGTAGTCGATCACTTTTTAAAATTTTTTCCAAGTTATCCAGAAAATATTATAAGTGATATAACTGGGTAACAAAAATTGTAAAACATAACAACCTAATTTTATGTGTAGTTGAGAGACTTAAACTGATTACTAATTTAACGCTTTATCTACTGTCGGGACTTATATGCACCCTTGAAATAACTTTTTTTTTAAATTCAATTAATACACCTATCAGTAGTAATACAGTTTAGAATGAGTTACAGTTGCATTACTTTATCTTGTTCCAATAGCATTATTGGTTACACAAAACAAAAATATTTTTAAAAGGATGATTTATTATTTTTTATTTATTTATTTATTTATTTTATTTACTATTATTATTATTATTTTTTATTTTTTGCCTTTGCATTTTTTCAGGCTTCTTAGCGATGGGGAGGGGGATTTTTCAGTTCTGAAATATTTCTATATTTCTATTGTAAGAACAATATATTGTTATATTTCCTAATTCTAAATACTAAGAAAAATATTTAAAATAAAAGATTCGAGTGGGGTTATAAATATTGTATAAAATCAATATAAATTCAAATTTAATTAATCCGTCTAAATCCTTCAATCCTTCTAAAATCCTTCTAAAATTTATTAAAAGATTATGTAAATCTTCTAATGTAGTTTCAAAAATTCACGAAATATGCTTTAGAATATACAATTTTAATGAATTCATAATTGAGTACATAAAGAGTTAACCTGATAGAAAAACACTTAGATTTAACAAGTGTTTGAATCTGCTTTCCATTTATCATTCTTTGGGAAATTATAAAATGTATGTACTTTATTATTCAGATAAAAATGAATATGGACTATAGATTTTTCGCCAACAACAATATTACGAAAACTGATAAGTTTATTACCCAAACAATTTTATTTTTCCATTTCCAATAAACATTCCGTTTTTATCATTATTTTTTATCAATGAAACATGAACACATACAGAATTTTAAGTATGATAATTTAATGCACGTTTGTGTATTTACATTCTTTCCGCTTTACATGAAGAAAGTATTGGATTAGAGAAAATTTTTGACTTCCGGTTTTAGAAGTTAGCGTAGTTTCATCCAACGTATAGGGACATATTTTTGAAATGTTCACCCGAGAGTGGTTGCGTCTTTTTTCGAAATGTTGTAAGTCGAACTCGGTCTTTTTGCCGCCCCCCCCTTCCCCGCATACAGAAAATGTAAAATAAGAAATATTTCTGACTTAATATTTGAATGCTATATTTCAATGAAATTATAATTTTGCAATTTACTTAAATTATTACCCGACTGAAAAGAAGGGTTATGTGTTTGACGCGTATCTGTGTATGTGGATTTCTTTATACCCTCGAAACATCCCATCGGCTGGATGGATTTTAATGAATAGAGGTCTCTATCAGTTCGTCTTAACGGACCGATGGTTATAGGCTAGGTTTTGTTTTTATAAATTCAAATTGGCGGCCGTAAAATACAATATGGCGGTAGAGACGGAAATTGTTTTACGCACCCTATTGAGTGGCACATCATTGGATAGGTCTTTCAAAATGAAGACGATGTTTCATTGACTATTTTACCGTTAGAAGCTCCGCTACAATATTATACAACCTGGAAGCTGTGTATGTAGGATCTCTAGCTTTACTGCAACTTTAACCATCATAGACATATAAAGGCCTCATCAAAACTGTGTTTATAGATAGGAACTAACAATTAAACACAACTTAAAAGTCATCAATACAAGTAAATAAAAAATAGGTAAGGAATATAAAAAATAGTTTCACATTGATGAGAAATAATTAGTTAGTTCGCTTTTTACGCAGTCGGGTTTTTTGATTTTTTAAATCTAATTGTTATTATACATTTTATTGATGAGAATTGGAATAATGGAAAAAATATAAAAAAATGAACTGAATTTATTGACCGTTGCGCAGACTTTTCCACCAATTTCAAATTAGCTTGTAACTATGTACCTGAAAAAAAAAGAGATGTCACTTTACTATGGTGGTGGTTTTCCACCACCATAGTAATCAAATCTCCAGTTTAAAGTCAGCTACATGGTAGTTCCACATCGTATTTGCATGGGGATATGAAATAGGAGAATATACTTTATATGGATGGGAAAAAAACACACACGCTGTTGGAAATTTATTTATCGTCTGCCAATGCTCAGTGCGAGCAGTTTTGTGTAAGTATAATTTCTAAAAAATGGCAACGCTCTTATCTATTGACTTGACATATATTTTATTCTATTCTAAGAGTTTGAAACCAAGAAAGTTTATAATTAACCGTGCGATACAGTTCACTTTGTTATCTATTAAGTGTTGTGAGTTATTGACGAGTTTGTGTTTATTTAATTTCAACCAGCGCGCTACAACTACTAACTACTGCCGGGTTAAATAAACTATGCAAAAGCTATCACTAATTCTTCTTCAGAATCGTTTGAGACATCTGTTTTTTTTTTCTACTTTTTAAAAATATATTCAAAATATATATTTTTTAATAAATAAATAAATAAACCACCTTACTTAGGATTAATTCAAACATTTGAAATTATTTAATTATAAAATGTTCAAAATGTATAAATTGTAATAAAGTTTCATTCGAAAATTTTGCAGTATCTGGAATTTAATTATTCAAAGCGTAGGTTTCTTTAACAAATTAATTCCGCATAAACATTTTCAATCTAAAAGAATTGTTTATTCATAAAGACATAATTTAGATGCGTAGTTTTATTTATAAATTTCTCTTTTAGGATGATTAAATTTTCTAGACAAATTAATTCTGATATATTTAAGAAAAAGGCATATCTGGTTACACTTGAGAAAACATTAAAATAAGTAATTCTGAAAAAAATTCGTATAAAACCACATTTACGTATATAATTTAAAATTGTAATTATTTTATAGGATGACATCGTAAAATAGATAATAAAAATGTTTTTTTAAAAACATATAATTTAAAATGTCTGGCTTATTTTGCTATTGGATTTTTTTTCCTAATAAAAGGCTTATGTTGGAAATTGAATTTAAATTGGATGAATTTAGTAAATGAAATTTTATGGGAGTTTGTTTTAGTTATTTTTTGTATTAACCACGCATGCTATTTTTAATTTTTAAATACTAATTTAAGTTGTCTATCTTTCCTTGTTTGTCTAGTGTTTTAAATAACTGCAGAATCAAAGTATTTTTAATTTTTATATACGAAATGAACATACCTCTTAGTGCTTGTTGTTATATGATTTATTTGATTATTTTCGTCATTTATCCACTCGCAGTGTATAGAGCGTTCTGAATTTTATAATATTTCATTAGCATTTTCATATAATTTGCTTTATATTGTTGAATGTCAATTTATGAAAAAATACCGTTTGAGCATGCGCAGTTGATATTTTTAATGCTCATGCCTCATCTAATATGCAATATAATCATTTTCCAAGTGCAGTGTAGTGTTTTTACTATACTTTGTTAAGTTTCCTGATAGTGGCGAAAAATTCACAATACAGAGTTAACAGCACTATTTATTTTTGTAAATATTTTATCTTTTTTTATGAAGAAAATGTCTAAAGAATAAATAAATAATTTTATACACTTAATAAATTTTAATGAAAAGTTGTCAATTCATTCATTGAATTATTATTACTAATTATTAATTCACTATTTTAAGGATGCGTATTATGTGTAACCACTTCATATTAATATTGTTTACTGCAAGTAAATTTTCGTTTTAAGAATGATCTAGAATTATAATAAAGACTATAATAGCCAACAGAATTTCAAAATTTCGAAATGATATAGTGTTTCCTATTACCAGATTTGTTGCGTACTAGATTAATATATTTTTCGGTAATTATCATCTGTGTCTCCTACATATTTAATGTTATTTAACACCAATAGCATATGTAAAGTCATGCACATTCATACATGTGTCAGTTCGAAGATTAAATTTATCCCTTCTTTTAGTAATGTACATTTCCAAATCCATACAGATTAATATCACCTTCAGTTAGATACAGGGTTAAAATTGAAATAAAAATCTTTTTTTTATTCGATCTAGATCGCAGATATTTTGTAGGTTCAAGGATAAATATATTGATATTAAAACAGAAGTAGTATCTTTTTACAATTACAAATTTATCGTTCCAGCAAAACTCATGTTGTGCCAATTAAGTAAAGCTCTTTTGTATGAAAAGTCTAACATACATGCAGCATGTGAAGTCCAGGTAATTGTATTATGATTTAATCTCATGTTGTAAACTACATTACATAATATTAATGTATAATAGAAAGTTTAAATTACATTTTAATGACAAACGTTTTACACTAAAGGATAGATACTCTTATTTCACGTCATAAGTGTAAGCCAAGTAAAATGCTTTTATAATAATTGTTGAGTAGTAAATACAAAATTAAAGCTATAAAAAATAATAACTATTCATTTAATACGTCTACCAATAAGAAAATTCTGCATCTAAAGTAATAAAAACAAATTATAAAAGAATCATGAATTAGAAATATTTTTATGAAGAACTGAACAGAAAATGAAGCCACATTTACAATTGCACTTTAATAATTTTCAGGAATAACTCAAGCTTAAAAGAAATATGGTATTAAGCATTTTCATTAATTCAATCCGCAAGGTAATAAATGGCTAAATTACACTTGTAGATTAGAAATATGGTGAATCTGTTAAAATGAAATTTGCATGGAGATTTTATGGATTTCTTCATTTGCACAGCTTTGTTAATTGTTGTATTCGGTTCATAAAATGAAGTTGATTAATTGATATATCCTTTCTACAACATTAAATATGAAGTCAAAAAGAATGTCAATAACCAATTAAGATTTCTAAATTAAAAGTTATTATAATTATAATGGTCATTGGATAAATCAATCAAATATTTTTGTTCAAATGCTGGTGAGAATATAATTATCATGATTATTTATAAATAGCAGTAATTTTTAATTGGGGATTTGGGGCTTTTAAAAATGGCATTGGAGCGTTTTGGGCTTAGGAAGGTGAAATGTGTTACCGAATTATCATATTTCACTAACATTTTCATATAATTTGCTTTATATTGTTGAATGTCAATTTATGAAAAAAAAATATCGATTGAGCATGCGCAGTTGATATTTTTAATGCTAATGCCTCATCTAATATGAAATATAATCATTTTCCAACTGCTGTGTAGTGTTTTTACTATGCTTTGTTAAGTTCCCTGATAGTGGCGTTAAATTCAAAATACAGAGTTAACAGCACTATTTATTTTAGTAAATATTTTATCTTTTTTTTTTTATCAGGAAAATGTCTAAAGAATAAATAAATAATTTTATACACTTAATAAATTTTAATGAAAATTTGTCAAATCATTCATTGAATTATTATTACTAATTATTAAGTAACTATTTTAAGGATGAGCTATGTGTAACCACTGTAGTCTTCATATCAATATTGTTTACTGTAAATAATTTTTCGTTTTAAGAATGATATAGAATTATAATAAAGACTATAATAGCCAACATAATTTCAAAATTTCGAAATGATATAATGTTTCCTATTACCAGATTTATTGCGTACTAGATATATATTTTTCGGTAATTATCATCTTTGACTCCTACATATTTAATGTTATTTAACACCAATAGCATATGTAAAGTCATGCACATTCATACATGTGTTAGTTCGAAGATTAAAATTTATTCCTTCTTTTAGTAATATACATTTCCAAATTCATACAGATTAATATCACCTTCAGTTAGATACAGTTTTATAATGGAATTTAAAATCTTTTTTTTTTCAATCTAGATCGCAGTTATTTTCTAGATTCAAGTATAATATATTGATATTAAAACAGAAGTAGTACCTTTTTACAATTACAAACTTATCATTCTAGCAAAACTCATGTTGTGTCAATTAAATAAAGCTCTTTAGTAATGAAAAGTCTAATATGCATGCAGCATGATAAGTCCAGGTAATTTTATTATGATTTAATCTCACGTTGTAAACTACATTATATAATATTAATGTATAATAGAAAGTTAAATTACATTTTAATGACATACGTTTTACACTAAAGGATAGATACTCTTATTTCACGTCATAAATGTAAGCCAAGTAAAATGCTTTTCTAATAATTGTTGAGTAGTAAATACAAACTTAAAGCTATAAAAAACAATAACTATACATTTAATACGTTTACCAATATGCAAAGATACTCACTTTAGCTAATGTCTACAATAAGAAACAATGTTTTTAACATATAAATGGTCAAAATAGTTCGTAAGTTTTGTTTTTATATATCTTTTGATAATTCGGTAACAAATATCACCTTCCTAAGCCCAAAACGCTCCAATGGCATTTTTAAAAGCCCAAAATCCCCAATTAAAAATTATTGCTATTTATAAATAATAATGATAATTATATTCTCACCAGCATTTGAACAAAAACATTTGATTGATTTATCCAATGGTCATTATAATTATAATAACTTATAATTTGGATATCCTATTTGGTTATTGACATTCTTTTTGACTTCATATTTAATGTTATAGAAAGGATATATCTTTTAATTAACTGCATTTTATGAACCGAATACAACAATTAACAAAGCTATGCAAATGAAGGAATCCATAAAATCTCCATGCGAATTTCATTTAAACAGATTCCCAATATTTCTAATCTACAAGTATAATTTAGCCATTTATTACCTTGCGGATTGAATAAATGCAAATGCATAATACCATATTTCTTTTAAGCTTGAATTATTACTGAAAATTATTAAAGTGCAATTGTAAATGTGGATCCATTTTCTGTTTAGTTCTCCATAAAAATATTTCTAATTCATGTTTCTTTTATAATTTTTTTTATTACTTTAGATGCAGAATTTTCATATTGGTAAACTTATTAAATGTATAGTTATTGTTAAATAAAGTTAAATAAATTTAACAAGCCAATTTAAAAATATTTTGTTCCATAAAAAACAAAAAAACATTTTTCAAGAAGAGCAAACAAAAAATAGAAATTAAAAATGTTAATTTTCCAAAGAGACATTTTAAAAATTTGGATGCATTCCAAGCCCATAGATTTAGCATTAGAGAGGGGAATTTCCAGCCTGACAGATAAGTGCTTTTAGACAACTTTCTCAATCTAGACAAAAATAAAACCCCATCAAAATGACATATAAAATATCAAAAATAAATTATAAGGAATTATTTAATCGAGTTAAAAGAGTGATTATGTGTTGAATAGTATTTCTGAACTTAAACACACTGAAATAGTAACAGTTTAATGGAACACGTATTCCAAAACTTTTAGTTGCCGATTCATGGGGGTCCAGGACACATTTTAAAATGATTTTTATTTGTTGAGTTAAAATTCTGACTTTTTTTTGTGATGGTTAACCTTATGATTTGTAAACAAAATCACATGATAAAACTTCTCAGACTTTTTCTCATTTAAATTTAAAATTGATTGAAAAAGTGGAGTAATTTAAAATCGTTATAACTCGGAATATTATTTATAGAATTTAATTTTTATTTCATTTAAATAAACAGAAATATTTAAGTTTTAATTTTGATTCAGCATTTTTAAAAATATTAAATTAAAAATATTTAACGAAAAAAAAAATCATATTTTCAAAAGTAAATATTTTTTTTCAAATATGCTAAATCAGAATTAAAGTAAAACAATTAAAAAAGATATTTTCCAAGTTTGAACCCGGTAGCTTTAACGATTCTCGAGTTATAAGAATTTAAATATGAGAAATGGTGAAAAAACCTGTCATTAAGAAAAACGCATTTTTACAAGAAGTCGTTTCCATGACAGCCATCGCCTGAAAGCTAAATTTTGAAAACAGACCAAAGCGAAAAAGTTAATATTTTTTGTTCTAATTCAGATAGAAACATGACTTAAGTGTCATTTTTAAGCTGGAAAAAACAGAGATTTTTTTTTTTTTTTATGAAATAAAATTTTTTTGCGAAGTTTGAAGATTTTTGTGTCCCGAACCCCCTTAATAAATCTATTTTATTAATAAATAGAATTTTTCTGAGATAGGGGGGTTATTCAGATAATTCAATGGTTTAGATACTATAACTTTGCTTATTCTGTTGTGCCCACTCTCTAAATGTGCTCAACCGGGAACAGAAAATTAATTAAAGGAGATAAACATTCGATAATAGAAAGTGAGATCTTTCAAAACTTTTCATGCAAATCCAGAAGGCGATGCAATTTTAAATGACTAGAGACTATAAGATGATGAAATATTCTCTTGAGACGTTCGTGTTAATTTTAAAGTATATTTATGAACACTTATTAACAACAATTACACAATCAAAATTTAATACGCTATGCATTTTATTATAAAACGCTCAGACTAATTTTTTTTAAAATATGTAATAGGTAATGTACTAAAAAGTAATTTAAATTGATACTGCAGTAAAATAATTTATTTATTTAAATATCAAAATTACAATTCAAACACAGAATATGAAGTTCGGTGAAATTTCATGTATTATTTCTTCAGGTGCAGCAATCGCGAAAATAGGTGTGATACGCTCGATATCCGCTAATCATCATAGGTGTATTCCTCGGTGCACGCCTTCTTTTAACACAGAAATTGTAGTTTATTTACATAGTACATAAAAACGTGGATGACAATACATTTGGCGTCACACTATATACAAATAATTGCAGGTTTCATATGGATGCACAAGACCTTCATATTACACTCCTAAACCTCCACTTCACTATATCGTTAAATTATTTCACAAACTAGTAAAATTATAATATTGCGATGCTTGTAGCACCTGACACTTCCGTTTTATAAATCAAAACACTCGCCGGCCAAACATGCACGGCCTATGTCTACACTTCTCCAAAAAACTCTTCCATTCTGAAAAAACAGTGTCTCCCTTCCTCTCCACGCGCCCGCGTATCACGTGACATTGGCGCCAACAGGAATTAAAAGAAAACTTATCCAGACACCTCCAGACATCACAATAGGGTTAAACACAGCATAGGCGTAGCACCTGATTGGACGCTTTACGTAATTTTCTGCGTTATGTTTAAATGTTAATGTTATTCGCGTCAAATTTGATCGTGAAATTTGTGTAATCTTTAAGAATACTAGTTCCGATTATTTGTTTTCAATACTGGATACTCAGAATAGTTACAGCTTGTATTTTATGTATATGACTCGTTAACGAGGATGGAACATGAAAATCTTAATATTAACCCATATTGGACCACTGTCCAATAAATAGGACAGCTAATAAAATATTTTTTAAAATAAAATTGGTAAGGATTTTCTGGATGCATTTTGTTATGACCTCTTTAAAATACATAAAAGTATAACATATAAACAAACAACCAAGTAACCAATTAAAATTTAATTGAAAAAAATCTATTTAAAAAATCCTTTAAAAATTGTGATCTTATAATCTAGAATTTTACCGTTATTTTTATCTTTTTTATTGGAGAAATCATAGAGTATTTTTCTACAACATAAACAGTATTTTTAAAGTAAAATAAAACATTTGCTCATAAAATTAATTTATGTATGCATTGTATATGCCCTTTCTATGTGTCCTACTAATATGTCCTGTTTATAGGACAGCTAGGTACTTAAAAAATTAAAAACTTTTTTGAAAATTTTGCTAGTGTCTACTTAATTGCACTATATTAATGATATAATCAAAATTTAAAAAAGATTTCAAATTATTTAATCGGTGTGGTCCAATATGGGTTAAACACCACAAATAGAGTGCGATTCATAAAGATCGAAAAAATAGCCTTTTCCGTTAAAAATTGCCCGTGGAAACATATTTCCAATTGCAAAGTTTCATAAAAATGGTGCAAAATTTTATTGCATAAGTTACAGCACCATGCGGGGTGTATTAAAAAATATATACAAAAACTAAATTTTTATCCAGGGTCCGTAGTGTAAAATTTCCAATTAGGAAAAATTTTCTTATCCATTCCAGAACTAAGCACAAAAAATTGCACCCTGATATCTGCAAAGCTCACAATACCCGTTTAAATAATTCGACACGTTTAAATGGAATAGGCACAAATTGAAATGCTTGTAATTAAAGAAACAACGTCAATTTAAGGAATCCGGGAAACAGTTATTTTTTTATTATTATTGAGTTCGAATTTTGATATTTATTGTGATGGTTTACCATATATTTTGAAAACAAGATCACAGGATCACACCCTATAATTTCTGATTAAAAAAATAAATGTGAAGTTAAATGTGAATTTAAAAAAAAAATAAATAAATTCATTTTTTAATTATGTAACTTATTTTAAAAAAATGATATTTTCAGAAGCAAATAGTTTTTTTTTTTTTTTTTTTTTTTTTTTTTTTTTTTTTTTTTTTTTTTTTAAATTTCGTCGATGCAAAATTAATTTAAAATAATCGAAAAAGACATTGCAAGTTTGAACCATTTACTATCGATTCTTGACTTATGACAACTTAAAGACAAAGAATGGTGAAAAGACCAGTCATGAAGAAAAACTCATTTAAAGATTTAAACAAAGATTGTATCGTAATAGAATGTTTAAATGATTTTTAAAAGCTAGTAGGTGAGTAACACATACCTGTAGCTTAACCTTCCGATTGAATTTCATTTTTGCCATTTCCACCTTCTTTCTGTACTGTTTAAATGTCTCTGTTGGTTTAAACAAGGTTTTTTTCTAACATGACGATTTTCATAATTTTAGCCCTTACAGTTTCAGATTTTTTGTCAGCCCTTCCCAGCACGTAACAAAGAAAATTCTTTATTCTGGCGGATATGATACTTTAAACCTTCGAAATGGCAATATATATATATATATATAGATAGATATAGATATAGATATATAATGATTAGATATTTATATGGTCACTATATCTCTACTTATGAGGAAGCTAGTAATTTTTTTTTTCATATATATAAATATGTATAAATAAATGTATAAGTAAAATCGAATACGCAAGCCGTGTAAAAAAAGAAAGATGTAATTCCAGAATTATAATCTCATGTGGAGTAGCGCGAATAATTTTGATTTCGTTCTTTCCGTAGAATATGGTTTCAAGATTGGCCGTCTTAAAAGACCGCATAATTTCTTTTCTGTATCAGATGAAGGGACCCTCGTCTACTTATGTATCCCCGAGATTGGCAAAACAAGCTCAGACTACCTTGAATTCAGACGTAATTTCAGATGTAATTACATTATTAAATTACATTACATTACATTACATATTTAATACAAGATGAATAATTCTTCTCTATTAAAATCATTTCTCCGATAACTATTTGCGTATTTTCAAACCTAGTATATGAATAAGTATTCTAATTCTGTGTATTTTATATTAAGACAATTTTAATAACTATTTTATCTGTTTGACCATACGTATAATTTATTGGCATTTTTCTCCTGACTGTCTCTATGAAAATTTTTAAAGAAAAACATAGAACTATTCATTTATGAAATAACACAAAAACAATATTTTAATTAAGATATTGCTTTGGTACACATAATTTAATAATAGTAACAAAGAAATTTTTTTGAAGAAATTTAGTTAATATAGTAACCACTCTTTTATTTAATTAATACGTAATATTTCAAAGAGTTCAATTATGTAGTTTAAATAAAAGTTAATAATTTTTGGAATACTTTTAAAACTAGAAAGGTTTTTCGTTCTTTTTTACTTAAGTTCATATTAATGTTAAGTAAAGAGCTCAGGAATTACTAAGAAAGTTGACTCAATGAAAAAAAAAAACTTTAAGAAACATTTTGAGGAATGTAAATTAAAGTATATGGTTTACTTTGCAAAAAGAAAAAATATATTAGAGTGTTTAATGCTATACAGGGAAGTATAATTAAACTGGATAAAGTTTAATTATGAATATTTTAAGTAATTGTGTTTTGCTACCCTTAGTATTAAACATCAATAAAAAAATAACCTTTTCAGTATTAATAAACAATTTTTTTGGACTTTTACTTAAGTAAACAAAGCAAAAAGAGCCGGTTTAAACTAACTTAAATGGAAGATTTATTCATATGTTTTCATTTACAATTAAAAAGCTAGCATGCAAAAAAAAAATACTTTGAATTATTTATGCTTCATAAAATCGTGATAGTTTTGTTTTTGATGAAGATATTTCTTTTTAGATGCCTAACTTAATATTAACGAAATCCTCCCATTTAGTTCTTATACAGTATTTTTTTGCAGAAAATGTCTATGTAAAAAGTGCATTATTTCAGAATGCAAAATATATCCAAAAAATAAAAATAAAAAGCATGTTTTTTTTTTATATTTTAAGTAATTCTTTACAAACCATATTTACAAATCCTTATTTATACATGGAAATCTTCCAGTGGGATGATTTTAAAAATTTATTTATCCACTTATCGCAAGATTATTGGAAAGGAGGGAAGGGAGTGTGTGATGTTGAAAATAACATACCATCACATATCATTATTTATCTCCTTTGTAAAATTAAATTCCCCATTTTAAAATTTAATTTCTCCTTTCATAATTATAAACTGAATCAAAACTTCCTCTTCTTTCTCAAAAAAATATATCTATTTCTTCTTCTCTTTTGCGTTTTAGTTTTCAGTTATTTAAGTTTTCCCCAATTTCACCCAAAGCCGTTAATAAAGTAAATCAAAAACAAATATTTTTCTCATACTAAAATCATTAACTTTTCGAGCATATTTTCCTTCGGTTAACGAATATATGAAAAAAGATATTCTTTGACCATATGCTCCAGTTCTGGCAGTTATTTATACACTCTGTGTTAATGTTCAGTTTGATAGTCAATACAAATGCCTTTTCGGCCGCAAATATATATTCTGTTTATATAAAAATCGGCGTCCGGCATCTGCGTTGCTGATTCTAAATGCATATTTCCCACCATTTAGCTTTGGTATTCGTATTTGTAAGTTGAAATGTTAAAATGCCAATCAACGGCTCTTTTGGCTTGTTTTTAATTCAAAATTACATTAAATCTATCCATCTTTGGGGTTATAATGGTCCAGGGTACCAAGAATTTGGCTCGAAACATTGGCAACAATATCTGACAAATTATTCATTCCTTCTATGTACGTCGCACAGCTAACTGAAAGAGTCCCTCTCTGGCACTTACGTACATTCTTCATATCTATATCCAATAAAGCCATCCTGTCTTCAAATTTGCAGACTTCTTATTTTGTGCCTGTCTTTAATACTATTCAAAGATCTGAACCTGGATTTCCAAAAAAAAAAAAAATGATTATCTTAAAAATGCAATAGTTTTATAAAATGTTTTCGCTACAGATCATGGTCTGCAGTATAGAGTGCATAGCATTTAAGAATCAATTGAAGAATCTTTGAACCTGACACTAAGGGGTACCCTACAACATATATTAAAATAATCAAAATCTGTGATTAACAAGGTTGGCTTTCTCCTTGTCAGAACTTATGCATTTCACAAGACTTTACATTCACTTAGACCTTGATGTAATCTGGTACTATTTAGTTTTTAATGTATATTGCCCAACAATCTGCAGCTGAAATATCTACTAAATATTAATACATTATTGACATACGACATTGTTGCAAATATTTTCTTTGTCGAATTTATTCTACGTAATATGTATATTACTCACAAATTCTGGTAGAAATTTTAAATAAAAACACGTGATAAACAAATGACGCGGATTGAAGTCCTCGGTTACAATTTTTTAAAGGAACAGAATATTTTTATTCATCAATTTTTCTTTTTTTTCATTTAAATAACGAAAACATTTCAGAGACTTATGCTATTCTTTATAAATAGAAAATTACATTTGCCTAAGACTACTTATTTAATTTTTTGATATTTTTTTATATAAAAAAGAAGTTTCATAAAATAATTGATGAACATCCACTCAAAGAAAATAAGATGAATTTTTATTCCAAGTTTTATTTTTATTATTTCAAAATCAAATACAGCTAATCGAAATGTAAGTTCAAAAGATTCATGTTCTATAAGAATATTTCAACTTATAAGAAAACTGGTTTAAATATAAAATTATTGAATTCTATAGCCTACCAATAAATTTAAATCTTCACAACTGAAGAAAATAAGCTTTATCTTAGGTGAAAGTCATACGTAATACTATCTTCGGGAAAATGTATTAATGAAACTAGCAGAAAATTTTTAGATAAAAAAGAAGTTACAAAATACGTTATGGATATGAACTCCAAGAGGATAAGAGTTTTTTCCAAGGTTCATTTTTATGATTTCAGAATCAAAAATAGCTAATCGAAAAATAAGTTCAAAATATTCGTGTTCTGTAAAGTTATTTTAACATATAAGTAAACTAGGTTAAATATAACTTTATTGAATTCTATAGCCTACCAATAAATCTAAATATGTACAACTGAGGAAAATAAGTTTTATCTTAGGTGAAATTTATACGTAATACTATCTTCCAGAAAATATATTAACGGAACTGTGTACTTTTAGACAGTTCAAAATCTTCATGATGTCGCTGTAGTTTATACACATATTTCACAGTTCCTGATAAATATGTGAATACATGTTTTTTTTTTTTTTTTTTTTTTTTTTTATCTGAAGTAGAAACAATCATGAATATTATTTTGGAATAAATCTGTTTATTTAAGTAAAACAATTACTTTTAAAAAGTTATTTAGACGATGAAGTATTTTTGAATGAAAAACAATTGCTCCCTCAGGTACATTTTTCAAGGAAATTATAAGTTCAATTACTTTTAAAAATTAAAAACACAATGACTGACATAGTATTATAATTAATTTGCTTGTATTTATCAATTATACATTATTAATATTTATATAAAATGCAATAATTTAAAATTGGCATTCTTTCTTACACATATTTAGCTATTCATAAAACTACTTTTCTTAAAATAATATGTTTTTCAATAAACTGAATGTCATTTAATAGTTCATAGAACTATGTATTTGTTTTAATTATTTGTCTTATATAGAATTTTCACAAAATTTATCTGAAAGGAAAAGAAACGAAACTCATTTTGTGAAAAATTGCAATAAGGAATGTTTCCTAGAAATCTGCAAAAAATTTTTGTTTGGAAAGCTATGAAAAAACAAGACAAAGAATACAAATGGACACTGTAAGATAACTTTATTAACCACATTACTCTGTAAAACTGTTATTGTTTTTCAACTAAACCGTTTCGTCGGACATTATCGATTTCACTTTTGATGGTACCTGCTAGAGCATAATTTTGAGACAGTACTATTCGATTGACCAATTTCTGAACGTTATCTGCTTCTCCACCTTTAGCATACACTTTGGACTTAAGATGCGCTAAGAATCGATTCGTAAAATTTCTAGAACGTTTGCGGGGTAGTCAGACGTTTCTAAGAAAGTAATGTTTTGCTGGCAGAAGTGGCTGAGAATGAATTTGCAATAATGAATGCTAGCCAAGTTTGTCCATAAAACGTAATCCCTGCCTTTGTAATTGCAACGTATGTAGGGGATGAGACAACGGTGAATGTTCTTGTTCAAATATCGTTGCCCATTGACAGCGAACCCAGACCAGAGCTAAACGGACGACTCAAGCCTTTCGGACCCATCGTAATCCAAACGAGGATCTTGCATTCAAATTACGTTTCAATAGGAAATTTAATGATAGGTTGTGTCGTGGAGAAGTCAGATGTGTAGTAGCTACCATTATCGTTAAAAGTGGTGTGATTGAGGGTGAAATATGACTCGTCATTTAAGATGAATGCTTGGTCAGAGAATTTTCTGAACAAGCGACCACTCCTTGGTTTTGGCGGCAACCGTTTGCTTTTCTGTTCGTTTTGTTGTGACACTTTTCTTGTGATATTTCCTGTTAAGCTCCTTGGTGATTTTTTTATGTAGGTGGGCGGTTTAAACACTGAATTTAAAACTTGCGGGATGGATTAATACTAGGTCGTTTTGCAAAACAATCGTTTCAACTACTATAACTTTGGTTTGGTGAGTTTTTGGGACATCCTACCAGCTCTTAACCGACAGTCCTTTGTAGTAACATTGTAGATCACCGTATATAGTTCTTTGGGGAATATATTTGCAAATAAAAAGGTTCACGATGAATTTGTTCCCATGATGAATATTGCCTTCGTAAAACTTGTACACACGTGTACGTAGACACTCCTATTGCGACACCATTCTCTTAAAACACAGATTACTTAATGCACTCTCAGCTAATTTGTGGGCCATTATATACGATAACGTAGCATTTCACTTGCAGATGTTGCCTTATTCGTTTTTTTTTTTTTTTTTTTTTTTTTTTTTTTTTTGCTATTTTGCCTTACACCAAAATTTGTGTGGATTTCAAGGAAACAGTCCTAATTATTTTTTCCACACAATTGTTTAATCTTTATTCATATTTTTCCTTTTTTGATAGGATTTGCAAATCAGTCAAAATGACCATGTGTTATACATTTTTAGGTAGATTTCGTATGAAATACTACCTATTGGGATCGTTCCTATGTTGGAATTTCTGAACAATTTTTGCAGATCTACAGCGATCATGACTCCTAGAACCCATAACCACCCTCAGTAAAAACTTTATCTATCTATCTATCTATCTATCTATCTATCTATCTATATATATATATATATATATATATCACTTTTTTCTGGACACGATAATTTTCGTAATTCTGCACCACTCTCTTCCAAACTGATACATAAAATCAAAGGGCATAAAATCTCGGTCAAGTTCGTTAATGGGCAAAATCGGACCAAGGGGATGGAAATAGGGAAGGGTTTTGTGAAAACAGAAAACCCCACATAACTTCTTAATTTTTGTACACATCAAATCAGTTTAAAATTTTTATTACTTCTAAAAATAGGGCCAAAATTTTATGTATCACAGATTTTTGATAAAGCTAAAAATGGGCTCAAGGGGCGCAAAAATAAGGTTTTTGGGAGAAAAAAATTCATAACTTCGTCAATTCTCAAGATATCTGTTCCAATTAATTTTATTATAAATTTCCTTAATATTATCTACAACTTTTAAATTCACAAGTTTTTGATAGGACCAATTCGTACCGCAAAAAAAAATAAAAATAAAAACGAAAACAAAAAAGGGGGTTTGAAGAAGTAAAACATCCATAACTCCGTCAATTCAAAAGATATAAAATCCCCATGAATTTATCATATATCTTCTTAATATTGTCTACAACATCTATATAGACAAGTTTTGGATAGGACCAATTTTTACAGCAAAAACAAATTAAAAATACATAGTGGTTGAAGAAAAAAAATCATCTAAGTAAGGGTGTATTCAAATCCAAACTGCGTATTTCCTGACTCATTTTACAATTCATTTTTACTCTCAAAGGCATCCAATTGGTACGTTTTCTTACTCAGAAACTATATAATCTACCGTAATGGTCGATTTTTTGATAGAGGCAGAATATATTTAAAAAAATGCTGTTAAAGTGGGCATTTTGAACCGAATTTCCGGAAGCGGATTGTATTGGAAAAATCATTGCATTAAGGATGCACTCAAATCCAAACTGCTTATTTTCTGACTCATTTTTAAATTCATTTTTGCTCTCAAACGCATTTAATTGGTAGATTCGTTTATTCAGAAACAATATAATGTACCGCAATGATAGATTTTTTGATAGAGGCAGAATATATTTCAAAAAATTATGTCAAAGTGGGCAGTTTGAAAGGAATTTCCCGAAGCAATTGTGTTATCACTTTCTTCTGGACACGATAACTTCCGCAATTCTGCACGAATCTCTTCCAAACTGACACATAAAATCAAGGGACATAAACTCTCGGTCAAGTTCGTTAATGGGCAAAAGCGGACAAAGGGGATGGAAATAGGTAGGGGTTTTGTGAAAGCCGAAAAAACCCCATAACTTCTTAATTTTTGCACATATCAAATCAGTTTAATGTTTTTATTACTTCTAAAAATAGCGCTAAAAATTCATTCACCACAGATTTTTGATAAAATTTAAAATAGGCTCAAGGGCGCAAAAATATGGGTTTTGGGAGAAAAAAATT
This sequence comes from Maratus speciosus, assembly GCA_963932465.1. Lineage (NCBI taxonomy): Eukaryota > Metazoa > Arthropoda > Arachnida > Araneae > Salticidae > Maratus > Maratus speciosus. The sequence continues at coordinate 67,671,267 of OZ010789.1, forward strand.
CCTTACTTCGTCAATTCTCAAGATATCAAATCCAATAATTTTATTATACATCTCCTTAATATTATCTACAAATTTTATATTCACAAGTTTTTGATAGGACCAATTCGTACCGGAAAAAAAAAGGTGGGTTGAAGAAAAAAAATTTTCATAACACCGTCAATTCACAATCTCCATGAATTTATCATATATCTTCTTAATATTGTCTTCAATATTTATATGGACAAGTTTTTGATAGGGCGAATTCTTAAAGCAAAAACAAATTAAAAATACATAGCGGTTGAAGAAAAAAATCGTCTTATTAAGGGTGCATTCAAATGCAAACTGTCTATTTTCTTACTCATTTTTAAATTCATTTTTGCTCTCAAACGCATCCAATTGCAAGATTCTCTTATTCAGAAACTATATAATGTACAATAATGATCGATTTTTTGATAGAGGCAAATATATTTCAAAAAATGATGTCAAAGTGGGCATTTTGAACAGAATTTCCCGAAGTGATTGTGTTAGAAACGAAAAATATTGCCCTACTGATAAAATAATTGTTTATTAATCAAGTTTTAATTAATTGAAAGAAAAATAAAAACACAGGTCGCTTATAAATCTTTTCAAAAATCACGTCAGCATGTTTCATATTTTTTTTTTTAATTAAAAAATAATCTGAAAATGTGCTAGAAAATTTCGAGTTGTTGAGTATGGAAAAATATTTTTTTAATATCGCCTTAACATGATTCTGATAAAACCAGCTATTTTATAAAAAGGAAATAAAAACTCGTCAAAAGCAGACAGATAAAACTGTTAAAGTGGATTTATATCTAATAATGATTTAGTTTTTGTTGATGAAATCAGTATACTTAACTTCGAAATCTACCTCTGCCTGTAGGCCTCTGCCGGCAGGGATTTTTTAGAATTAGAGGAATTTGCTTTTATTCGTGAATAAATACTTTAGCTATAGATTTGTTCAAGGTAATTAAAGAGCTATTTCATTTAAAGGATCTTGACAAAAAATACTGTCACTTTCAAAATGTGACCCATCTAAATTTGTATGTATACTTCCTACAATATTTTAGCTTCTACTTTGTGTATAATTTTCTTACTGAAAATCTTCAGAAAAACAAATTTACATTTGAAAGTGTACTACATGATTCAGTGTATAATAATCTCTCAACATTACTCAGGTTTTGAGTCTTAAGGACTCAAGTGTACATTCACATGTAACAGCTACAATATATTAGGTTCAACATGAGGTTAATATGTGAACGTGCAGAGTCTTTAATTATCAATATTTGAAAAATTTATATATTCATGTAAAACTGACACTTTTTAATAACTACCTTTTTTCTGATGCTTTCAATCACACAAAGTTCAAATTTTATAAATGCTGCAGGACAGAAGTTTAGGATTCTGTAACTAGAACTAAGAAGAACAAAAATAGAAGGATTTTAATATTGCACTACTGAAAATGGTACTATAGACGTGATATCCATACTTATTGGATATTAGAATTTAAAACAATACCAACTTGAAGGACAAAAACTAATCTCTTTCTAAGAACTGTGTCTCGCTACGGAAAGACTAAACTATTTCGTAGATACATCCCATTATATATCAACAGAACCACTACATGCTAAAACTGAATTATTATATTATGTTATTTACTAAGAAACTCAGAATTTGCAGAGATGCGTCACAAATCAGCTAATTTAGAGATCGACAGAATAGTATCATTTAATTACACGCACGATATTACTGAGAAAAAAGAAACCTTTCATATTGAATAAAATCATTCAAAATGTGCCTTCATAACTCAAAAACAAATGTATTTCTTATGCGTGTTAAATTTTTATGTGCATAGCAGATATTAATGCGTTTTGCTTAACACGTTGAGTACCACGGTGACTGACACTGAAGCTCTGAAAAATTTACAATGATATAAGTAATTTTTAAGAAACTATAATCCTATAATAAATAAAATGTAATTAAACTTTAAATAAATTTTCAGTAATTACTTAATTATATATATATACATATATATTTAGTTTTATATCATATTTTAGACATCAGGCATCGGTGAATGACGCGTTTTAAACGGAAAGTTCAGTGTCAGTCACACGTGACGGACGTGACGCTTAATGTGTTAATGTATTCCTCTCATCCTTTTTAATTTAGCTGATTATTTAATGTATAAATATGCTGTAAATATGTACATTTGCGATTTGTTTTATTGAGTTATAATCGTTTTAATCCTCAGCATTGGACAGAAATGTATTTGTTATTAATTTTTTATTATTATTTCTTATATTGTTATTTCTTATTAGTTATTATTATTTATTGTATTAATATGTATTACCATTTATTTAATATTATTCCTTAATATTTTTTTATTTATTATTATTTATTATAGATATTTAGATTTTTTTTCGCCACAGAAGTAACATGTCTAATTTCTCCAAAATATACAATTCTGTTTGAAAATGGCAATAAATGGTTTTCTAGTATTTGTTGGTAATCGGAAGCCTTCATGCGGTCTGAGAGAACAGCCAGGTTATGTTTACCTACATAGCCGAAGGCTCCCCACACCATTAATGAGCTCCACCTTGCTGTCTTTTGGAGAAAATTCCCTCTTCTTTCCTCATGTCATACCAATAGAAAGCAAGGCCGTCTGGTCCATCCAGATTAACTTCTTTCTCATCTGAGACTATAACACAATGTCCCTGGTCCTCCCAGGTTTGATTATACTTGGCCCAGTCGACCCTCCTTTGCATGTGGATAGCTTTCAACATGTGCTGCTGTTTCCTTTTCTTATATCGCAAGTTGATTGTACATTTTTCAATTTGTGACAGTGTTGATTTTGTCACAGGGATGTTATCTTCTTTGGACAACTATTTTAGGGAAATACCACCTCCTGAAAGACGACGTAAAACTGCTCTTGCTGGCCTGGAAGTCATTTTTCTACAAGTACACCTCCTTTTTTTATACCCATACGCAGTGCTCTATTTTACAAAATTGTCTATTACGGTTTTAGATCGTTTGATTTGTTTACATATTGGTTTATGTGAAGTACCTTTTTCCTTAAAAGCTGTTATCTGTCCTTTCTCGAACTTAGAGAACTGGGTTTTCTTTCCCATTGCAACACAGCGGGAGAAATAGAAAATACAACCTTTTAAAGTTCGTACAAAGTTCGACTGGCAAAGAACAAGTACTTGACAACTTTCTGACGTCATAAACATGTTGAACTAAGCAGCCCGAATGTCGGTAATTACCAATAAATACTAATATTAGCAGTGGCTTCATTTCAGAGGCACACTTTTCCCCCTCTTTTTTTACACATTTATCTTTTTCTTCTGCCCAGGTGAAGCTGGAATAGAGTTACTCCTTGTAAATATGTATTTCTATATAGACTTTCTTAATGTTTTTGTTTCAATCTTATTTGTTTGTTTTGTGCCCAATTACGGCACACAATTACGGTGGCTTTATTTCGTTGGGACACACCTTAAGTAAGTTTAATGTCATTAAAAGTTAATTAAAAGTTTTTGAAAATATATCTCGGAAAAGATCTCGATGTGATTTAAGAAATGATTTGACTTGTTAGTTTCGTTAAGAAATGACATTCCCTCCGTAAATGTCATTACATTAAAGGGAGAGACTATTAGAAAGAATAAGAATTTCTGTATTTTTAAGTGCTAAAATAATTGAAACTAACAGTGATAGGAAATTATTTGTTTAAAAATTGTATCAAACGAAATTATTTTTAAAATTATTAACTCGCTGCGAAAAAAAAAAAAAAAAAACTATTTTTAAAGGAAATACCGTGTTTACTCCTGCATGTCAATTGGATTTCATACCAAGGAAATATTTAACAAGTTGGAAATTGCTCGTCAAACGTGGCAAATGAGGTGCGTTCGTACTATAACAAGTTTTATAATTATTTTTTGCACCCCATATTGTACTGAATGTATAATTTTTTGCACTTCATAAAGTCCACAGTCTTTAACATCATTAAAATGCACTCCCAATAATTTTTTCCCATTCACCGAACACTTTTGACTGTCCCTGTAATTAAACTATACATCCGATTTTCCTAAAATTTGAAATGGCTCGACAAAATTTTGTAACAATTATATATTTAAAATTTCAGACCATTTGGAAGGCTGTAACATCATTAAAATGCACTTGCAATAATTTTTCCCATTGGCCGTAATGTACAGAAAAACTTTTGACTGTCCCTGTAATCAAACTATACATCTGATTTTCCTAAAATTTGAAATGGCTGGACAAAATTTTGCAACAATTATATCTTTAAAATTTCAGACCATTCAGAAGGCTGTAACATCATTAAAATGTACTTGCAATAATTTTTCCCATTGGCCGTAATGTAAAGAAAAACTTTTGACTGTCCCTGTAATTAAACTATACATCCGATTTTCATAAAATTTGAAATGGCTCGACAAAATTTTGCAACAATCTTATATTTCAAATTTCAGACCATTCGGTTGGGTAGTTTTTGCTCTGTTATATGCGGACAGACGGACAGACAGACGGACAGACGGACGGACTGAACGACGACTATAGGTGCTACGTATTTATATAATTACGAACGCACCTAAAAACCGGTTGTAAGAGGTATATGAAGCTTTTTTATTTGACGAACATGGCAGGTGATTTCGACAGCGAAAACAACGCACACGGTAATGGGATTGCTTTTTTTTTCGGACATTAACCCATATTGGGCCACACCGATTAAAAATTTTTAAAAATTTTTAAAACTTCGATCATATCATTAATATGGTGTAATTAAGTAGATACTAGCAAAATTAAAAAAAGAAAATTTTAAACTTTTTAAGTAACTAGTTGTCCTATAAACAGGACATATTAGTAGGATACATAAACTGATTTTAAGAGCAAATATTTTATTTTAGTTTAAGTTTAGTTAAGTTTATGTTCTTCAAAAATACTCTATGATTTCTCAATAAAAATATAATAATAATGGTAAAATTCTAGATTATAAGATCGCAATTTTTAAAGGATTTTTTAAATAGATTTTTGTCAATTAAATTTTAATTGGTTACTTGTTTTTTCGTTTATATGTTACACTTTTATGTATTTTAAAGACGTCATAACAAAATGCATCCAGAAAATCCTTACCAATTTTATTTAAAAAAAATGTTTTATTAGCTGTCCTACTTATAGGACAGCGGTCCAATATGGGTTAACAAAGTGCTTTTTAGTGATTTTCGAGCCAAAGAGTACGCTGGGGGAAAGTATTTACCACTCCCAAAATGCCTACTGAAATAGGATGTACTAACAATTTTTCGTGATTAAATGGAATCTTGAATTTACAAGATCAAAACTTTTGAAAATTAGAAGAATTTCGAAATTCATACTAATGTTTAAAGGCTGAATTAGTAAAAAGAAAAGGTTCAGGATATTCACGAAACGAAAAATAGAACAATAAAAAAAGTTGGACTTAAATGTTACTGTACACACATTTAGTAATTGTTTTTACATCCTAGGTGTATATAATGGTAGTCGCGAAAAATAAAAAGATATTTAAAACAATTAATTGCTTCAAATATTGTAAAGGAAAGGTTGTTTCACACTTCACTTTAATATACACTATCACTTGAACTTTACAATAAATACAAAAATTAACTATAATAATAACAATATTTGATTCGTTTCCAGATTGTGTTGGCCTAAATAAAAGCAAAATCATTGAACTAAATATGATTTCAAAAGCAAATACATTGCAAAACCTGATAAACTTGTACGTGAACAAACTGAATAAAAAGAGAGATGTTTATTAATAGATTAAAATTTAATAGACCTACGATCTAACGTATTTAATAGAAAATTTTTTGTTACACTCAGTTCCAAAAAGCGTTCTTTATCTTAAAAAAACCCAGAAACTGTTATATTTTCTAGATTTAAAGCTGCATTTGTAAAAAGAAAGTTTCTCTTGCTGCCACTGATTTTTAGAAATTCTTTCGAATAGATTTATAGAGTATTAATAAATTTCCTCAACCCTAAATATAGGTTTTTCTAGTACAATTCTCATCTAAACACTTTTATGTTCAACAAACATGTTTTACAGACAAGCATAATGTATGCAGCATTAACATTAACATAATTTTAATTCGCTTGTATGAATAAATTCAACTAAGCAGCAGAAAATATTTAACTAAGAATTTATATCATCGAAAAATGAATTATTCTTGTTTGAGAAAACGTTCTCAAAACGTTTTAAAAAATGCTAACGTTTTCAAAAATGACTGGCAGCAAAAAGAACCTTATGTTTATAAATGCTTCTCAAAAATGTATTGGTTTCGTATTCGATAAAGGCAAAGAACTCTTTTCGGAATGATGGTTGAGTAGTAAGAGGTTATTGTATAATATTTCCATACGAGGTTATATTATATATTTGTAAATTTAGAAACTTTCGTCTTATAGCGCAGATGAGTAGCATAAACTTTAATAAGGAGTTTATATATTACTTTAAATATAAAATTCAATCTAGGTTGGAAGACCCCACCAGTGGCCGAGAGGTTCTGCACTCGAAGATGGTAGACGGGAGGTGCTGGTTTCGATCCCAATCGCGCTCGCCGGCCTAATCGTTCGAAGTTTTCCGTGGTTTTCTTCCAACTTTAGATTTCCTTGCGTAATTACTGGTTAGGTTCCCTTAGAATGACCCCCACGGAGGGCTTCCCCCCCTTAGGGCCTATATCTCTCGTATTGATAATTGGCCGTCATAAACAGACGATCCAACTATTCTAGGTTTGAAGGAGGAATACAAAACAAGACGTAACACATATTTCAGTTGAAAATCAAATATGAAATTTTATATCTTAAAAGTATTTTATAGAATGCTTACAGAAATATCGTTAAACTACACTAGGTTCTATTTTCGTTTAAAGAAAACTTCATGCATTTCAAATGAGATTTCACCAAAAACATGCTGTGAATATGAAAGTTTGAAAACAGAAATTCCAAGTTCTTAAAGCTGCTCCTCTCGAAAGTAATAAGTTTTTCTTCTCATAAAGGTTAACATTTGCAATTCTTGTTATTCAAAAAACACATATCATCTTCATGGAATTCTTGAATTAAAAGAGTAAATATTAATGAATTAAACAAAGAAAAATATGTGTGCGTCTTGTAATAAGGATTGCATACACTATGGAAACATTCTTAACTTGTAAAGCAAAATCTAACAAAATTTTAAAGTCGCACGGATTCTTAGAAACAATGTTAAACAAATTGTTGGTTGCATAAGCTGTTGTTACTTACACACACAAACCACGGAGCAACGCTTTGACATTGTGGCAAATTTTTAATTTAAAAGCTGAACGTAATTTAAATCGTTTTCTAATCCAAGTGTGGTATTGCTTTTTTCTGTCAAAATATTTTAAATCACGATTAAATATGATGAAAAGCAGCGTAAGATGTTTTAAATCAAACACTTAAACAAATTTACAATTAGTTAGAAATACAATTATTCAATAATATGAAATACTAAAACAAGCAAAAAATAAATAAATAAATAAATACAAATTATCTATACTGTTTTAATGACACCATCTTTAGAAATAGAAAACAAAGTTATAATACCTAAAAGTATATATATATATATGAAAAAGAAAAAACAACAAAAAACGATTAATACATAAAAAATTCAAGACATAAGTTAACCATGAATAATCTCGCTATTATAATAGTATTTCTCTATTAGGTAGATTTCGTATGAAATACTACCTATTGGCGTCGTTCCTATGTTGGAATTTCTGAAAATTTTTGCAGATCTACACCGATCATGACCCCTAGAGCCCAAAACCACCCTCAGTAAAAAACTTTATATATATATATATGTGTGTGTGTGTGTGTGTATCTATATATATCACTTTCTTTTGGACACGATAACTTCCACAATTCTGCACCAATCTCTTCCAAACTGATACAAAAAATCAAGGGACATAAAATCTAGGAAGTTCGTTAATGGGCAAAATCGGACCAAGGGGATGGAAATAGGGAGGGGTTTTGTGAAAACCGAAAAAACCCCATAACTTCTTAAATTTTGAACATATCGAATCAGTTTAAAGTTTTTATTACTTCTAAAAATAGAGCCAAAAATTTATGTATCACAGATTTTTGATAAAGTTAAAAATGGGCTCAAGGAGCGCAAAAATAGGGTTTTTGGGAGAAAAAATTCATAACTTCGTCAATTCTCAAGATATCAAATCCAATTAATTTTATAATGAATCTCCTTAACGTTATCTACATCTTTTATAATCACAAGTTTTTGATAGGACCAATTAGTACCGCAATAAAAAATTAAAAACGAAAACAAAAAGTGCGTTTGAAGAAAAAAAAAATCGATAACTCCGTCAATTCAAAAGATATAAAATCCCCATGAATTTATCATATATCTTCTTAATATTGTCTACAACATCTATATAGACAAGTTTTGGATAGGACCAATTCTTACAGCAAAAACAAATTAAAAATTCATAGCTGTTGAAGAAAAAATCATCTTAGTAAGGGTGTATTCAAATCCAAACTGCTATTTTCTGACTCATTTTACAATTCATTTTTACTCTCAAAGGCTTCCAATTGGTACCTTTTCTTACTCAGAAAGTATATAATGTACCGTAATGGTCAATGTTTTGATAGAGGCAGAATATATTTTAAAACATGCTGTCAAAGTGGGCCTTTTGAACGGAATTTCCCGAAGCGGATTGTGTTGGAAAAATCATCGTATTAAGGGAGTATTCAAATCCAAACTGCTTATTTTCTGATTCATTTTTAAATTCATTTTTGCTCTCAAACGCATCCAATTGGTATATTCGCTTATTCAGAAACTATATAATGCACCGTAATGATCGATGTTTGATAGAGACAGAATATATTTCAAAAAATGATGTCAAAGTGGCCATTTTGAACTAAATTTCCCAAAGCGATTGTGTTAGAAACGAAAAATATTGTCTTACTGAGAAAATAATTGTTTATATATCAAGTTTTAATTAGTTGAACGAAAATTAAAAACACAGGTCGCTTATAAATCTCTTCAAAAATCACGTCAACAAGTTTCATGTTTTTCCTATTAAAAATCAATCTGGAGTTATGCCAGAAAATTTCGAGTAGTTGATCATGGAAAAGTATTTTTTTGAATACCGCCCTGATTCACATGAACCATGAAACATGATTCTGATAAAACCAGTTATTATATAAAAATGAAATAAAAACTCGTCAAAAGCGGCCAGATAATATTGTTGAAGTGGATTTATCTCTAATCATGATTTGTTTTTTGTTTGTGAAATTAGTATACTTAACTTCGAAATCTACCTCCGCTGTAGGCCGGGCCGGCAGGGATTTTTTTACATACAAGGCTTAACACAGTTGGATGGTTTTGATTTATTAGAGAAAGCAAAATGTGCTTCTCTATTATGTTATTATGTAGTCAAATTATGTCCATATACTGTATGTTATGGACATTACATAATCGTGTTAACTCACTACCCAACTATCTATTGTTTATTTATGTATGCACTGTGTCTTTAATTATATGTTCGGATTATAATATAGTGTCATCAATTGAAATATCGTGGTTCAGTGGTTTTACTATTCAGTATTTAATTATAAAATTCTTGTGAAATTATTAAATAGGTATGAAACGTGAAATGTTTTAAATAGAGGTTAATTTATTAACCCAAATTTTGTTAAATTTTATAAGTAGATTATTTTTATACGAAGAATTTCGAAACATACGTATTCCGTGATATGCAAAGTGCTGCTCCAAATATTTAAATAGACTATTTATTATGGAAATTTCCTTTTTAAGATATAATTTAAATATAAATATCTTGACTTTTGAAGTTAATTTCTTTTCCTATTTGAAATTTTAGAGCATTTAAATATTCTAATGTGTTTTGAGTTTTAGTATACTGAACCACTTAAAATTTGACTGTGGAAAAATTGAATGGAAATTTGCAAGATTAAATTTTTAAAACAGATTATTGTAAAGTGAAAAGAAAAAAGTTTTCTCTTTAATTCATTTAAGGCTTTTATAATGTTTGTCTTGGGATATTAACGAAATTTTAAAAGTTTAAAAAAGACTTTGTAAAGGAATGTTTTGAGCAGATATGAGAAAAATGTGGATATAAATTAGGCCGATATCGGTGATAGTTTCATTTTTTAAAAATCAGACATGGATATTTTTATACAAGTATCCGTATGCGGGATAAATTTTCTGAAATGATAATAATTAAATTTCTCTTAACATAAAAAAAAAAATTATAATTATAACTGCAACAACAACAACAACGTAACAATAATAATAAAATGATAATAAAGTAATTGTACGTGCCATTTGCTGAGTTTTTAAGCTTCTACACACACTCAGAAATAGAAAATCAGAAAATTTTCTTCGTTTTTGACAAAACCGTTTCCTAGGAAATGCTCCGAGCGAATATTTTGTGAAATTGTGGAAATTACATTCTTTGCTTATTTGAGCATACAAATTTCGTTAAAAGTGCTTGTTCGAAAAGAACAATGAAAGGGCTGGTAGTACCATCTATTGAACAGTTTAGAAGCATTTATATTTTTTAAAAGGGGAAAAAAACTTCCCTTGATTTTTTCTCCGTGGTAACTCGAACTCACGACCTCCGGTGTGAGAGACCGTCGCTCTAGCTATCGTGTTATTGAGCTCTAGCATGGATGTGATTTTAGAAGCATATAGTGGAATCTACTGTGTGCTTCTATTTTTATTATGTAGATTGTAATATTATCGATGTTGTTATAATTCCTGCAAGTTTTAATTAATAAGGCTAATTTGTTATTATGGTTTTCCTATGTTTATGGATGACTGGAATATGGCTTGATTAACATAATGTATTAAAGAAATTTTCTTTACTCAATGATGATTAAAATATGTTCTGGTTAATTTGTTGCTCAGAAATAACGAATTTTGGAGTGCATATTGGTGAAAATTTTATCAATTTGATTAGGGGGGGGGGGGGGGGCAAAGATTTTGTAAATTGTTTTACAGTCTGTAGGAAGGTGAGAGATCAATTACGCATTTTTTTTTTTTTTTTTTTTGAACGATTTTGAAAAACAGAGAAAATTTATTCTTTTCGAATTAAACCATAACGAACAACAGAAAAAAATAATATAATAATAATAATAAACATTCTTAGAAGCTTTACAGTTAAAGAAAAAAACAAATGCAGAAATAATAACTACCTATATTTCAGTATTTTCTGAAAAGCGCTAAAAAGTTCCGTTTGTTAAATAAATTGTGCAGGAATAACATAAACAAGTACATATAAGCTTGCTATAATAGCAGTATTTTAGGAAGTACAGTAGCGCACCCCCCTTCAAACAGCTATTGCAACAGTTTCCTTAAAATGCATTGAATCTGGACGTGCGGAAACACTTTCGTCGAAAGTGATGAAACGACGAAAGTGAGGAAGTGCCGAAAGTGAGGAAACACTTTCGTCATATATTTGACAGTTTACGTTTCATTAAAAGTCACGTGATTTTGATAAGAAATTATTGTCAAAAACGAGGAAATACAGTGTCATAAAAAAATAATGCCTAGATTTTAAACAGCTGTCACAAAAAAACTATGAAAGGTAATTTATTTGTTTTAGTCTTATAACGTGCGGCAATTTTTTTCATACCTTAGTATGTTTCAATGTGTGCGCCGTTCGGTGTGCACCAGGAGCAAATGTGTGCAATGTGAGCACTGGAAGCAGATTGACCTGGAATAGTTCTCTGAAAAAGCCGCTGTACACTGAATATTCACTTTGACTCCACATACCAAATCACGCACTGTGCTTTTTGTTGCACGGTCAACATCGTACTGTACATATTGTTGCACGGTCAACATGGTACTGAGCAGCTGTAATCTGAAGTGTCGGCTGACCTTGACGACTGCGCAACTGATCCGCTCATAACACAGACAAGCAAAAGAATTCTGATGAACTAAAACCGAACTTGCATTCACCAGTTATCGTGTAGTGAAAGAATTAATCATTTAACATAAAAGGCTTTGATGTTAGAGGAAAAGATCCAAATACCGGCTAGGATCCAAATACCGGCTACTAGGTGTTCTGAGAACTGAGTGCAGCGCAGCCTAGCCGTGATAGGCAGAGTTTGTAGCTTTAATTGAGAGAAGAAAGTTACGAAAAGTACGTCATTGAAGTCTGTCTCATTTACAAATAGTAAATACAAAAGTGTCGAATCGACGTAATCTGGTTCGTCAAAAGTTTTTCACATGCATGTTTCTCATTTTTTTTTTAATTTACTGATCGTATATTGGCTTGAATTGTTGATGAAGTTATTTTCTATGCATTCTTAACTCTCAATTGCCACGCGCACATTATTGGTATTTTATTATATGAATGAGTAATACCGGTTTTGACTTAAACATACCAGTGGCACGAATACCGGCTACCTAGAGTGGTCTAAATACTGGCTAGCTGGTATTTGGACCAGGGTTCTCACTAACTTTATTCCAACGTTAGCAGTTTGGCTAATCAGAAATAAAAAACATTCGCCAAATGGAAAAAAGAAATTTAGCAAAATAAGTTCGTCGTGAAACATTGAAAATTCGATTTTCAATCCCTTAATGTACCGGCCTCATTTTGTTTCAATGTGTTCTAAAATAACCTAAGCTTTTGTGACTGCTTATAGATCAGTTATCCATATAAATTTAATTATCCACGACATAAACTATAAAAAAATTAATTATATTTTAGATTATTCTATTCTAAATCTATTTTAAAACTTTTCTAAATATATTTGGAATAAAATATATTCTAAAATGTTTGCACGACCAAGAAAAAAATCCCAAACCCGATTTAACTCATTAAAATGCTATGAAATAAAACTTCCAAACCCTGTAACTCAGGATTTTAAGATATTACATTCAATGATTTCTGAAAGATTCAAAATATAGATAGCAAAGTTTGTGTCAAAAACTTTATTTTTCAAGAATTCTCCGGCTTTTCATTGAAGTCTATACTTTAAAGACAGTTTCGAAATTGTACTGTTACCTATTGGATCTATTAACACATACTAAAATGAGATTTTTGACATTTCTCATTGTACATCCGATTTCTCAATTTAGTTTTTGTTGTGTTCATCACACTGAAGCCTCTCTCATAGTTTACTGAATGTAAGTAGCAATATTTTAGTAAAAAGTAGCATGTTCCAAGTCATAGGATAATGTTTCTTCAAATCGTTTTTTTCAAATTAAATCTATGGTATCTCAGGAATTCAAAGTTCTGCAGCAATAACTCGAAAGTTTTAAATAATTTCCATTCTGGCAATACCTCAGATAAGGACATGTCTGTATCATCCAAATGTATAAAGTTAAAAACTGATTCAGTTTTCTTTATACCATAGTTTTAAAAATTGTTCTTATTCCTTACTAACGGGAGATTTTGTGGGCAAAACACACATAAAATCTCTAGTTTTTCTGAATCAACAAAGCGTTCATTTAAATTTTGTAGAATATACCTTATTTAATCTTGTTTTAAATTTTCTAAAACACCATGTTTTTTTGTTTTTTTTTTTACTATCACGAACTAAGTAATTTTCAAAAACAAAAGCTTGTCTTTCTACAGGCACATTCTCCATAAGCTTTTTATAGTTTTTCCCATAACCAGGAGATCCTCTAAACATTTAATTGTAACGCCAGTTTGACATTTTTCAAAAGAAAAATCAATAATGCAAATAAGCATGTCGCCTGTCCTGACACAGGCAAAGATAGCTGAGCAAAAAATGAGCACTCAAAATTTGGCGAGTCAAATCTTCCGTTTACTCGCCAAATGAAGACATTTGTCGCGATTTCGTGCAATGGCGAGCGGCAGCGAGAACTCTGATTTGGACGTCTCTCGGTTGCTCTGCTTGAAGGGGAGAAAAATAAATTAATTTAAATAGTTCCATGATTAATAAATTACTTAAATGGTTCAAAAATTGTTCCAGTCCCATTTCGCAATATGAAAAAAACAACTGTGGCCATAATTCTTCAGGACCGACACTGGTTACCGGATCACTTCCCAAAAAGGATCTGTTTGATACTCCAAAATTGCCTGTAATAAATGTGAAGAGAAATAAAATAAAATGAGGGAGTAACCAGGCGAAAGAGGCATAAATTGGATTTTAACCCTCTAGCTGCGCAACCCGAGATCGTCGAGCAACATAAAAGTAGCAAAATTTGCACAACTCGAGAATTCCTCGGGTGTGCAATTTTTTCCGTCTAATTAACCCTCCTTGATTATTCCCACCGGTTATTTTTTTATTGTAATTTTTGCCTTATTTAATCGGTGCATTTTCCCGATTAAATTAGACAAAAATTTTTGTTTTGAAAAACAGGGGACAAAACAATAAAAATTCTTAAAAGATGCTCGTCGCGAAGGGGTTAAATACGCAATTTTTGAAGCTATTTTAATAAACCAATTACGCAGTGAGAGGGTTAAAAAAGTGAAAAGGGAAAATATCCAACAGAGGAAGGTGATGTAGTTTGTGTCTTCTGCATGGGTACTTTCTCTGTGGACAAGAATGGGGAAGGAGGGATTCTGGGTTCAATGATAAGAATACGATATGTGGGCTTATAGGGACTGAACCGACGCAGAGAGCGATATTATGTTTGTGATTTTTTCGGATAAAATAATTCTCATTTCAATTAGCAAGCTTTTTTTTTTGTTTTACACGTTAAAAAACAAAACTAGAAACATAATGGGAAGAAGACTGTGAGAGATAGTCGTAAAGAATTTTATAATTTTGACAAAAATACTTGTTTCTTAAAAAAAAAAAAAAATTCTGTTCATAAGAAATGTTATTAATCAATAAAATTTATTAAAATAATATTCTTATTGCTTAATAATTGTCATTAGCTCTATTTGTGTGATCTTTTGGAAAAAAAAAACTTAGGTAGCCGGTATTTAGACCCCATTTTAAAAACTCAAAATATGAAGATATTCGGAATTTTGCTTTTTATAAACAGAAAACGCCTTTTAAACTGATTTTTTTCTCTAATCATGTGTAAAATATGTCAATGTACCTGTTGTTACGTTTTTTAAAGTTAATTTTGAAAATTGTATGATCTAGATTAAAAACAAAAGTGGTAGACGGTATTTGGACCTTTTCCTCTATGATTTTTTTTTAATCTAGGCATTATTTTTCGATCACCCTGTATGGATGAAGGATTGTTGAAATGACAAAAAAGTGAGAGTTTTATTTCTGAGAGTGCAATGAATGTCACATTTGGAGGATCATAAAATAGAAATATATTTAAATATTATTTCCAGGAATAAATTGACTTTATTTAGGCTCCAAAGTTTCAATCTGGATTATTACTTATGCATTATTAAATATATATTATGAGTATTTTCTTAACATACTCAATCGGAGTAAGTATTATAGAACAAAATTCAACTTATATAAAGATCTTCCTGAAAAGTGTTTCCTTTAAATAGTTATAATAAAGCGGCGTATTGCATTTTTATTTGTATTCAAACTTATTAGAGGGCTTAAAATTTTTGTTTAAACTGGGAGATATTTTGATTTAAAGGGTCTTAAGATAAAGCTTGAACTAAATCTGAATAGTGTCTTTAAATATCTAAATTTTATCCGATTAAAAATTACATGTCACAAACCATTTAAAAAGTATTTCGAGTCTGTTATTGCATGAGCAATTTCTTAAATAATAGATTAATTATCTACTAAAAGATTTATTAATTACATTTTTAGAAATTAAAATACATTTTTTATACTTTTTGTAAATTAAAGAAATATTTTTTGCAGCGAAATTATGTAAGAAAAACGGACAAGTAAACTCATGCAAGCAATGACAAATACATTGTAATAAAAAAATTCATCTGTCATTGACATGGAGAGATTTTCTTTCTGTAGTTTCCTATTTTATTCTGATCTCATGTATCCATAGCATCCATAGTAATATAATATAAATGCATATTTGTATGACAAAATAAGTACAGTTTAGTTTAGTTAAATTATTTTATTTTTTAGAAACATAAAAAACTCGAAAATGTATCAATAAGAAATTTTATAATATTCTTAGCGTGCAAGTCTCGTCTGTGTGCCTCTATGTGCTTAAACATTCATATAGGTGCCATTTTCAGGTTGAATAGTAAAGATAAAAAATCTGGAAAAATATTTGAAATTATACATTCTATCTTTTATGGATCGTTCCCAAGGTCTGTTAAAATACTGGGTTACAAGTACATTACTGCAAAGACATATAAGTTATACAAGTACATTACTGCAGAACTTTCCGGTGATAGTTTATTAAATGCATTGTTATATTTTAAATGCACGGCTAACTTTATCACACTACACGGAAAATGTTTGTAAAACCAGTATGTAAATCGGTTTAACTATCCATCAACAGGACATTTGGCATTACAACTTTAGTCACACAGAAACGGATAAATACAAACCGTATTTAATTAACAGAACTCATATAGTAACTAGTCACTAGTAGATTCAATAGTAACTAGAATGTACTAAACCGACAAATCTGAAATCATAAGTAGTTGAACGATGCAGTTTTCTGAAAAATACAAACAAATGCGCAGGTTTATTCTATAGAGAAAACACCTATTTACAGAATAATTACAAAAATCATCGACAGATAGCGATTTGGTCCTAGTTCTTCTGTGAGTATCTGTTTAAACAAACGTTTAATATTAATTACAGCAAAGTGTCTATACTATGTAGGTTACTATAGACATGTATACTATTCAGAGTGTCTTGTATGCCTCATGGTCATTCTCAATGTCAACCGCAATATACAGTGGGACGAAATCGCGAAAATCCGTGACATTAGCCGTAATGCAATATATATATGTATATATATAGCTAAAAAACTAGACGAATATGCTTCATACATTCTAGACTTTACCAGAAGTCAGTGAACGGATGAAAAATATATAATTTACTTTCAAAACACTTGTTTATTTTATAGAATTTTGCCAAATGGTTTTGTTGGAGCTAGAAGCTGATATTTACCATTCAAAAATTACAAAATTTTTCACTTTCTACACCATTCAATCAAATATAATTTAGTTATAAAACATTTGTCTTTTGAAGCGTTTATATCTTTACAAACAATACGTGTTTTTAAATGTTGTTCTTACAAAAAAAAAAAAAAAAAAAAAAAAAAAAAAAAAAAAAAAAAAACTGGGAACGTCCATTCGTTACTCTTGTAATAATTAGAGCAAATTTTCATATATAATTCCAAATATTTTATTACAAAATATAATTAAGATAAAAATTGATATAATCATCTAAACACCACTGTGTTCCACACACAAAAATATATCTAATTTGTAATAAAAAGCATTTTTCTTATATTAAATATTGAATATATATTAAATGACTATATTAAATGTATATATTAAATGACTCTTTTGACACTCTGGTGTCACAAGAGTAACAAAATTTTGATTGATTATATAGACAAGGGAAATGCTTTTTGTTACAAATTAAATATATTTTATGCGAGTGGAACATAATTGTATTTAACTGGTTATATCAATTTTTGTTTTCATTATATTTTGTAATAAAGTAATTGGAAGTATTTGCGAAAATTTGCTCTAATGGTCACAAGAGTAACAATGGACGTTCCCAGCTTCTAAAAAACTGTTTCGAAGTAAATAAGCTTTGTTCTCTTTTTCTGTGTTTATTGTGTCAGAGAAATTCATAACAATCACATCCGCTGCGATGCGTCCGGACTCGACAGGCCCATAAAACTAATTATAATTCTTTAACATGTTCAAGGTTGATTTTGTATTCGGATTTTGAAAATGCCAGGTTTAATCAAGAAATTCTTCATTTTGGCATAGACAATTTCTCATTTCTGACTTCCGATTCGCATTCTACACCACTATGAATACAAATTTACCAAATATCAACTCCTTTCGACATATTTTACGAGTGCTTCATCGCTGTCCACGAAAACACGTCTGTCGTTGCACTGTACACCACACTGAGCATTCGTAATACTAGCTGTTTTGCGAATTGTCTGCGTCACTTAAAAAAATATTGACACAATTGAAACGCTTCTTACTCGTGCTAAATATTTAAAAAAAAATTGCCATTTGTTTCTTAGAACGTATCGGTGGAGCAAGCAAGATATAAACTTCACAGGTTAGCGGTTATACTCTTTCAGTTTCTCGTGGAAAAAAAATATAATTATTGCGGCAAATATTTTTATAAACCCTTTATGTACTGAATTGTGAATTTGTGAAAATTTTATCTTCTAAATCATTTTTACTGAATTGTTTAAAATATATTAGAAGATTTACATAATCATTTTATAAATTTTAGAAGGATTAAAGGATTTAGGAAGTTTCAATAAATTCGAATTTATTGCGATTTTGTGCACTATTTATAGCCTCACTCAAATATTTAATTTTAAATATTTTTCTTAGTATTTTGTAGAATTATAAAATGTACAAATATAATGTTCTTGAATATTAATGATGTGAATTATCACATTGCTAACAAAGCGTAAACCAACTTTAGTGAAAAATGTCCAAGCCGGGAATCGAACCCGGGTCCCTGGTATAGATCTCCAGTGCTCTACCACTAAACCACAAGGACGATGTCCAGCCTGGCATTTCTCACTTATATAAGTCGGTAAGGCTGCAATCGCATGGACATTTTTCTTGGCTTCATCCTGCAATCGCTTGGCTGCAATCGCTTGGACATTTTTCACTAAAGTTGGTTTACGCTTTGTTAGCAATGTGATAATTCACATCATTAATATTCAATAATTTCAAGCGTAATTTCACTGCTGAAATGTAGTTGAAAAATTAATTAAAATTGTATATAATGTTCTTACAACAGAAATACAGAAATATTTCCGAATTGAAAAATCCCCCCTCCCCAAAGCAAACAAATGTGAAAAGATGCAAAGACAAAGAAATCATCCTTTTGAAAATATGTTTCTTTTGTGTAACCAATAATTCTTTTGGAACAGGATAAATTATTGCATCTATAACTCAGTCTAAACTGTATTACAATTAATCGATGTATTAAATAAATTTTATAACAAGTTATTTTAATGGTACTTATAAGTACACTTAGTAGATAAAAGGTTAACAATAAAATTCCATCTCCTTTTGTGTTTGTCTTTGAAAACACACTCTTATCACTGTTTGTAGTTTTTAATTATTGATTTTTATGGTTGCTTTTTAATCAACCGCCTTATGATGCAATATTCAAGTATTGTTTTATAACATTAGCGTTTTTATTCACAGTATCGACAGGGATAATTTACTCTTTACTAGTTTTCTTTATAGTTTACGTTTTGCTTATCTTAAGCTAAAATAACAAGCTTTGGTATTAAAAATTTTACATAAACTGTAGTAATTATCTCCAGTAAATATATATGCACGTATTATATGATACGATTAAATAATTTATACTAAACTTTTGATATTTTTTTCTCCTTGGAACTCATTTTTAGAAATGATTTCCTTTTTAATAAATTTCTAAAATACGTTTATATTTTCAAACATCTTCTTTTCTGTAGACTTAAGTAAATAAAACAATTATGATATGCAAGCTATGCCATATAAACAGAACTATATAATTATTTATTTAAACAACAAAGCAAATAATTTAATTACTCTAAAACTGATTTCATAAAGAAATTAATACCGTATATATTATTTAAAGCAAGGAGATTAATTTAATCTTAAATAGATAATTTTACTGCGTAATTTTACATCAAATCTTACCTTGAATTAGTTTCCTTTCTTCATGAAACTTTATTCCGTTGCCTTTAAAAAAACAGATATTGGAACGTAATTAAAACTTCTAAAAATTTTCTTTGAAACAACATGCACGTATTGATGTTAAAATTTAAAATATTCTACAGTTTATCTTCATAATAAATAGCTTTATGTCTGTAAACAAGCAGCATAAAAGAATCTTTTCTCCGCTTTAAAAGTAGCTTTATGCTTAAAATCTTCATTTCAAATGGGAACATAAATTTTATGAAGGTAAAAGTTATGATAATTTAAATGCTAGTTTTTATGGCTAATGTTGTTATTAACCATACACCTTTAATTTAGTATTTCATCATTTTTTTTTTTTTAATTTATTTATTTTTTTTTTTGCCATTTCTTGTATAGCATTTTTTAAAGAATTAATGAAGAATGAAATGATTCAGTTGTATTAATTAATAAAGACTTGTTGTTCTGTTGCTGTTAAAATTACTTAACCTGATTAAAACTGTGTTTTATAAACTAAAAATTTATTTTACAAATAAAACTTATTTAGGGTACCCAAACAATTAATGTATTTAGTATTTATTTTAAAGGAAGATATGGAAACGTCCATTGTTACTCAGGTGACCATTAGAGCAAATTTTCACAAATACTTCCAATTATTTTATTACAAAATATAATTAAAACAAAAATTGATCTAACCAGTTAAATACAATTATGTTCCACTCGCATAAAATATATCTAATTTTTAATAAAAAGCATTTCCCTTGTCTATATAATCAATCAAAATTTTGATACTCTTGTGAACAGAGTTGTCACAAGAGTCATTTAATATATACATAAGTAAAAGGCTTTTTGTTACAAATTAGATATATGTTTGTGTGTTGAACACAGCGGTATTTAGCTGGGTATATCAATTTGTATCTTAATTCTATTTTGTAATAAAATAATTGGAATTATATATGAAAATTTGCTCTAATTATCACAAGAGTAACGAGACGTAAATATTCACTCTAAAAATAAAAGTTTGTCCTCCCTGCAAAGCAAATAAGTGAAGTGTATAGATCTAATATTCCAAAATCTAAAGATGATTTACAAAATGCTCCAGGACTTTCAACTTTTGCGAAAAACAGTTTTATAATAATAACTAGTTGGATGTGCCAATCTCAAAACTTTCTTCTATCTCATGCCAATATTTCATTATAATTAGTTTTATTAGTATTTTTATTAGGATTAAGCATAACTTCATACACTTTTCGATGGTACAATATTGAAAATTGCACAAAAATCGCTATTACAGCGCCCCCTTCCAGCGGAATATTTCGAAATTCAGGGAGGACCTTCTTGTCATCTTCAAAAACATACACAAAACATTTGGTTAAATTCTATGCATAACTTCATACATGTTTCGATCGTACAATGGCGACACACGGGCACACAGACAGACGGGCAGACAGACATTTTGTATAAACATGTTTTTTGGTAATCTCTGAACTCTAAAACGTGCAAATCCGTCGAAAACTGGAAGTCGAAAAAAATTTCGATTACAATACTTTCTTCGATTGAAGGTATAAGAAAGTAACAAATAGTGAAAGTATCATATGTTATTTTACAATCCTTGATAAAATTGTAAAAAAAAATTCAATGTCTTGGGTAACAAATCTATAAAATATATCATGAATATCTAGTTTGTTGACATTTTTATCGTGCGTTTTTCTTTTTCTGTCTCCTTCTCCCGCCTTAATACGGGTTAGGTTTCCTTAGAAAGACCCTCACGAAGGGCACTCCCCCTAGGGCCTATATCCCAAGTGTAGATAATCGGCCGTCAAAAATCAACCAACCAACCAACCTTCTCCCCCCTTTCGTCTCCAGCAGTAAAAAAACAAGAATATTTAAATAACAACCTTATTGGGAAAAAAAAATAGTTCCTATCTATAGCAAGTTATTTAAGACAATAACTTAACATTTTTTAATAGTAAACTTCAAAGCAACAATCAAAATTAAGATACTCCGGATAATTAATTGACCCAACTAATTCTATGAGATTTTGAACATAGTACCACTGAAAAACTTGGAGGTTTACTTGAACATTTATCACATACTAAATAATAATAATAATAATAAAAACAACATTACCACAACATACGATTAACATGAATGATTTACTGTAAAAGAAGATGGAAGGGCGGGACACAAGCAATAAGTATGAACAGTAAAGGATCATATAAGTACCTTACCTTCTTACAATGAAATGCAACCTAAATTCCATTAAAAAATGCGATGCGTATTATATAGCTAACTAACTTTAGTTATCTAAAATCTTATTGAGATATTAATCATATTAATTATTTAAAACTATATATTAATTTTCAAAACCTACAAATCCAAAATATTATGAAGTATTTTACACTGAATCATTACACAAGAATATTCTCAAAATCGTGAAACCTCCATTCCATTTAATTTCTTAGTATTTGTAGAATTAAAAGGGACACTTAAGTTGACGAAATTAATACGTTTAATCAAAAATATTTAGTTTATTGAAAGAAATCAATATACCAAAAGATAATAAATTTATTTCATTTTTAAATAATCACCACAAATAAATAATAAAATGATCATACAATTTTATCTTTAGTTAATTTCCTTTTTATATCTTAACAGTATATCTTAATCTTTATCTTATATATATATATATATATATATATATATATTGTGTGTGTGTGTGTGTGTTTTATTGGTTCGTATTATTTCCCCTTACTACTTAATTTTATTTATATATACTATAATGTTGTATGAGGACTCTAAAGCGTCATAACATAAAAATTCATAATTAATATAAATATTGTTTTTAACGATTTTTAAAATGTAATTCAATTAATATTTGTTAACGTAAGTCATTTCATTAACTTAAAATGCACTCACCAAAATGTTCCGAATACAGTTGGAATAATTTCACATTATTTTTACTAATTCTGATACAACCCTCGCTTAATTTTTTTTTTTTTACCAATCCTCTTGTAGAGCAATATATATATATATATATATATATATATATATTATTTTGAACCTGTGAAAATGAATGGCGAAATGAAAGTGAAAGTAAATTGTGTTAAATATGCACTACACACACCAAGAAAAACTCTTTCATAAATTCATATTTCATGATTTTATGGACATTTATCTCCACATCTCACATAAAGAAGACTTCTGAACAGATTTTGTTGAACTTCTTGGGCAACGAGCTCACTCCAGTTTTAAACCCTCCCCCAGGGACACTTCCAGAGACACTTCAGATTTAGAGCACTTCCTTCCAGTTTCTGAACTCCGTCGGACTTCTTGGACGATAAGTTCTTTCCTAATAAAGACACATTATTATCACTGCACTTCCATCTGATTTCTGAACTCCGTAGTATTTCGTGGCAGATGCGATCATTTCAAGTAGGTGATTTCAGTTTCGAAGCATTTGGGTCCGACGCATGATCTGGCAGATGCACAAGAAACATGATTCTGCTGGTTTCACAATCCTTTCCTTCTCTGAGATTCTACGATGACATACTCTGGCAGACCGCTCTAATTCAGCCTTTGTTAAAAGTACATCCGAGATGAAGCATTAGGTAAGCTATCTGTCACAAACAAGCACAATAAAATAAGAGAAAAACCTCTCACAACAACTTTTCTCTAAAACCAACCTATCCTCTTTTCTTTTCTTTTATTAACCAATACTTTAACTTGAGGTAGTTCTCCCTTTTTTACAGAAAAAAATTCTTTCCAAGAAATGGAACATTTCCAAGGATTACCTACTCGCTATGTTGCATCTATAGGCTAAAATCTTCCATGTATGTACTGACGTCCACATAACATTTTAATTTTAAAGTAACGCTACCACCAGATCAACTGGAAACCATTGTTAAATTTATAACCTGAAACTATATCTGCTAAGGATTAACAATTTAGAACTCTAATATTCTCTGTTCCATTTTATTGCTTTTAAGGTCTAAAGTTACGCCACAGAACTGCAAAAATGAGAAGAAAAAGAACTGCAAAAATGAGAAAGGTTACTGTCTCGTTCCCTCAAATCTGAAAAAAATTTCATCTACCACCCGATCTTAAAACATAAAACTGGCACATGTCTATAACACCTAATCCCCAAATTTCTGCTTCGCAAAATTGTCGTGTAGCAACAATATTTTCTTTTATATCTGCTTGGGGACTTCCCAGACCTGAAACATTGACTCAGCCAGCCGCCGTACACCTTTATGTGTTTAAGAAAAATTGACTGTTACACACATTTACTAAATGCTTTCACTCACAAATTGAAAATAACCAATCTCCAAATATTTACTTATCTATACAAAATAAAGCAAAAATAAACTTTTAATAGGTCATTTAGATATTGCTATCAAAATATTTGTCATTATACTAATATGTTAATTAGTGTTTCCCAGAACACACTTAAATTCTTACGACGAATAAATTTAAACCATAAATATATAAATATTGGAATTATTTAAAAGAACTTTATTATTTCCTTCAATGTTAATATTATTATTATTTACATATTTTATTATTTTATTTTATTAAAAATATATTTGTGAATTTAATGCTGGCACTATCTCAACTATAGCGCAAAGGAAAAAGTACATGAATTTGATTTCAGATGATATATTAGCTGATATTAGTTAGAGGTTAGAATTCTAGAATGTTCATTTTGATGAAATTTAAATATTATGGACAGCTGGAATATTAAGGAATAGGTATTAATTTCGTAATTACATATATCATGTTCTAAATAATAGATTAGATAATATATATTGAAATCTTTATAAAGAAGCAAATAGAATATTTAAAAAAAAAAATACGTTGTTACAAAATTATTGAAATAATCAAACAGTATAAGAAATAATTATTTTTCGTTTATGAATAAACATGAAATATGCAGATTTATATAAAATGCATAAGAACGAATTCTAAAAATTGCTCTCATAATTTCTGCAATAAACCATGTTTTAATGAAGTATATCATTATCTATCTGTATTATCTGTACCTATACATGCATAGGTATAAATTGATAAATAATACGTCTGGATTAGAAATTTATTGATTCATTCGAATGAAATGCCTGTCTACTTTTATATAATATCATGATTTACACTGCAGTCCCTTGTGGATTAACTTTATTTCGACCTAAAGTATGATATTAATTAAAAATATTTAATAATATTAAATATATAGTTGGATATCCAAAATTTAGGTCACATTTGATAATTGTTTATGCTTGAATACGAATGTTTGAATATATATCTAGTTTTGCTTCTACGAGGCATAGGAAATGTTTTATATAATTTAAAACACAAAATATGTTTCATCTTTTTTTCTGCATTAAGAGATTCTTAAATATCTTTAAAAAAAACGTATACTTATATTTCCTATATTTTTTTAGATGCAATAAATACTTTGATAAATTCGGAATCAGTTGAATTTCTTTAAATTAAACATAGTTGTTAGATTATCGAATACAGAGATTTAGATCATATTCCTTCTCTGATTTGATTTTATTCGATAGAGAACAGGAAATTAATTACGAAAATACATATTCGATAACGTTGAATATCAAGTTAAAATGTCAGAAATGAAATGGGATTTCCTGGAATTAAATAGCTTTCGATCAATCATTTAGATATTTTCATATATATAAAGAATTATATGTAATATTAAATCTACTTTAAATTTTGGAAATTATTAAACAGCGTACATGATTAATTTTTTACATTTTATGGCATTTCGGAAATATATATATTTTTAAATCTTTGTTCCTTTCGAGTTACAATTAATATAAACTTGATAATGTGTAGACCCATAAAATATAAATTATTCAAAGCTTAGTATGTAAAAAGTTTGAAGTTTAACACATTTTTCCTATTTTTCCTAGGTTCATGATTGAATTTTAAATGTTGTATGTAAAGTGTTGACTTCAGATAGATCAGTTTGTTCAAACTAAGAAAATATAAGTAAACTTACACGAGTCATTTTTGTAGTTCAAAACTATCTTGATTTTCTCTTTTTTGTATACTATTGTTACTTTTATCAACATAGATGCTGAAAAAAGCTGCAGATTTTAAATTGCGATCAAAAACTATCCAGTAGCATATAAATACGAGGGGGAAAATTCTTAGATGGCACTATTACTACAATATCATTGGAATCGAACAATTAGTGCAATATTTAATGTTTAATTTGTATTTAATCAAATGGCGCAACTTTGTATTCAGTTACCAAAAATATCATTTATTTGAAGTATTACAAATGTAGCATTCGGAAGAACACTTACATTAACGGAATCAAAGATATTTCACTATAAAATTTTGTAATAAATTTGATAAGCATGAAAAACATTTCTGAAAATAAATAATGCAATCCATCAATATACTTATGATTTTACGTTTATCTCAACATTTTAGATTTTCTGGCATCTTGGATACCTTAAATTTGTGAATTGAGTAAATTAATTACAGTGTCCAATAATCTTCTTCATGAAAATGACATAGCATTCTATATTCTTTGCATGTTTTCATTCTCTATAGATTTTTTCGTTGTACATTTTTAATAATATGTAATAATCTAAAATTCTTGAATGGCTTCTGGGATTAAACAGATAAACTTAAATATAAACCTTTAAGAAAATAGTGAAATTAATATTTTGTGAATACATGAAATCCCTATACTTGTGACAATAAAGATAAATATATAAACCTAACTTTATTCTTGGGAAATTAAAACAAAATCTGATAAATAAATATTAAAGCAAATAAATCTAATCAGAATATTTAAGGAAACTGGATAACTTATGACAGCAAATGTCGAAAAAAGTTTTAATTTGTTTTGTGCAGTTGACACATATTATCCTAAAAATGATTTTTTTTCATTATAAATCTTCATTTCAACAATCTCTTTCGGATGTAGTACGAATTACGGATTCTACGAGGACATTTTCACAAAATATAAATGTTAAAATGAAAAGATAAGTACAACGTAAAGTTTTTTTCTTTAGTTTGGATATTAACTAAAATACTAACACTTTATCGAAAATACAACGTTCATTAATAGTTGAAAATCATTTTGGTTGAAATTTGTTTCATAAATATTAGTTCAGGCAATAGAGAATTTTACCTAGCAAAATTAATGGTAGTTATGGAAATCGGCTTACTTTATGTTTTTTTGGGTCACTGAATCCGAATTTGTAACTTCCCGCCAAAATTTCCCCCGTCACCCCCCCCCCCCAAAATTTTGGTTAAAAGCCCCCAAAAAGGTTTTTATTCAAAAAATCAACTTTTTATTGTTGCAAAATTTGCAACAAATTAGATATATGACATTACGACTTAGGATGAAGGGGAAGGGGGGATCTGCCTCGGAACATGCATGCGGTGCTGCGAGGACTAAGTTGCGCAATTCCACTTTACCACTCACACGTTTACATTCGCCCTCCCATCTCCCCTCCGAACTTTCCTTTTAAAGATTACTTTATGTTTTTGGGGTCGATTAATCCGAATTTTTAACTTACCGCCAAAATCCCCCCCCCCCCCCGAAAACCCACCAAAATAGTTGTTATTAACTTAAATTTCTTATTGTTTTAGGGGAGAAGCACTAGTCCGTGATCCTTCATGGATCGTTTAACTACAGGTTTAGTTTTATTTTAACCCTTAAATCCCTGAGTTTTCAAAAATTATTTAAAAATTGTTTTTCAGCTCTCTTTTTTTTTGAATAAATCATGGGAAGATACTTAAAAAATCATATTTTGTTTCAAGTATGGTTTACGTCTAAAAACCTGTTTGTTACTAATCGGCAATACTGGTGTTTAATTAAATAAATAATTTTCCTTGATAAAATTCTATAATATTAAACACTCAAGAATTTTGAGAACAATATTAAGAAATAAATTTTACTTGCTCATTGCAGAGCAAAATAGGGTATTTCGCAAGCTGCCAAACAAAACAAAAGAACATGTATCAACAATTGTAAAAATAAATCAATCTTTATTCTTAAACAGCACAAGTGTTGCCATCTAAATTCTGAAAATCGATTTAATAATATTTTAAGAATGTATTCTATCGGTAACGTTAGGCATTATAGCTTCAATATTATTCTAATATTATTTATTAGCCTAAATTGGGTATGTTGCCAGAAGGCAACACCCGGCATTTAAGGGTTAATTTCCGAAATACCGATGCTAATTTCATTTGCTTTAATTATTTAGGCATTTCTCTACCAAGTATTTCTATTATATCCAAGTGAAGAATATCTATTTCGGAAATACAGTCTTGTTTTCTACAGCAAATATTATTTTTCCAGTCACATTTATGCATTTTTGCTTTTGTTCCTTTGAAAGTGACACCTTTTCTTCTGTCGGTTCTGACTTTGAAAGTAACACCTTTTCTCGCCCTCGTCTTTCTGATATGCTACCAACGTTAACAGCAATTGTGCTACAACTGTAATCCCTTGCTTTCGATCGCAAGGATTTTAATTAGGAAACAATTGTCATTTTACTTTCTCTCGGAAGTTGGAAGTGCATAAAGTGTGTGTGTGTGTGGAAGATAACTTTGATGCAGGATTTTTTTAATTTGCGGATATTCCGAATGCCAGAATTTTGAGGACACATTGTATTTTCAAATTATAAGGCATGCAATGTCTTTCAATTTAATTTAAATATATAAATAATAATATTATTAATAAAATTTACAGTACTTAGATTATTTTGACTTAGATGCACCTAAAAAATCAAGTTTTCTCTTTCACTAGTTGCCGTTTCGATTTATTTATTTAAGAAATAAAAGCAGAAGGCTTTTGCTGTAATTTTTTATAATTATTGAAAAAAAATTATACATACATTTACCAATAACCCCTGCTTCAAAATTTATTGTAAATATTTAAATATATTTTTTTTATTGTAGAGATGATTTCTATCATAAATGTTTACCTGTTAAACTTTTCATCAGACGCCCAGTATTGAAATCTTACTACAAATAAATAATTTATTTCCATTTATTTATTTCAGAAATAACATTTAATATAGTCATTAAATTGATATTTACTTTGAAACAGAGACTAGATTTACTGAAGCGAAGATTTATTAAGTTTCGCATTTTTACATTATTAAAAGCACAAAAGAGACTAACTGAATGAGATTCGAATGTAAAGTTAACTAATTATTTTCCAGTTGCGTTAATGCGAAAAATCAAGATTGAAATCCATACCTTGATTAAAGAACAAAAAATAAAAATATAATGGAAAATTTTGATATAAATATTCTACTTTAAGCAACTACATTATTTTGTCTCGACATTTTTAAACGACAGATATAAATATGTTCTATTTAATCCAGAAAAATAAATTCACTGGATTATATGCTAAAATTATGTTTTCAAATACAAACTAAATTAATCTCTTACATAATACACACGAGCCTTCAACTTCTTTTTTTCAATTTGCTAGCATATTAAGGAACTTTTTACGGGTATTTTTTGTAGAATATTCTGTTTATGTTTTAAGGTGGCAGATCATGTCGAGGAGACTGAAAATGGCCATATTTAAAGAAGTACCAAAAACTCTGTAGTTTCATAACCAATGAATGAAACGTACCATTTTTTTCTTTATTTACACGAATTCACTTTGATAAAATATTCAAATACAGGTATATTTAGTTATATTATTTAATGAAATCATAATAGTGACTTTTGAAAAATATTAATATTGAAATATGCATTTTGCGCGCACGATTTTACAAATTCTACTGCAGATATGTGTTTAATGTTTCATATTTAGTTACCTATAATACGATATTTTTCACTGAACATAAATTTGAAAGTATATTCAAATTCTTTAGCATAATTAATGGCTTTTCTAATCATATACGCTAAATTTCACCCAAAAATGTATACTTATTTTTTCAATCCACATTTTTCTGAGACAAAAATCAGACTAAATTGAGGTTCAGCATACACTAACACATGTAAACTAAAGATATACAAAATTTTAAGGTTCTATGATAATTATTTTTTAAATGAGAGCGCACGAAATATATATATATATATATTTATTTATTTATTTTTTTTTTTAAACGGCTTCAAAATTAGCTTATAACTTAACAGGAAATTCTTTTATTCAAGGTATTTTTAGCCATAACTCCTGTAATAATTGATATCTATGTAAAATTCTTTTTGAAGTGCATTTGTAACTTTTGAAGATATGCATTCTGAAATTTGTGAAAAATCAGTTTTGATCATTTTTGAAAAATTCTTTTTGAAAAGTCAGAAATCGAACCCAGATCACTGGCGCACGCTCTATTGTTTAATGTAACTCGTACGCCAATGATCTGGTTTCGATTCTCGGGCTGGGCATTTTTTCCCTGAGTTGGAAATTTTCAATTCGTATGATAACTTTATCAACCAGCTTGATTGTGTTACAATAATAGTTTATCTACGTACCCATCGTTTATATGGAGTTCCTTTATCTGCGGTTTATCCTGTTGAACTGTTTACATGACAGACCAGATGTTACTACCAATAAGCTTATCTGAGTGAAATATGCTCCTCGGTTGTCGGCACAGTTAGCTTGAACGATAGAGCATTGGCCTCGTAATCCAAGGATCTGGGTTCGATTCCCGGGCTGGAAATTTTTTCGGTCAGATGAACATTTATATTTCGTATGATAACTTTACCAACCAGCTTGATTGAGTTACAATAACAGTTTATCTACGTACCCACCGTTTATATGGAGTTCCTTTATCTGCGGTTTATTCTGTTGAGCTGTTTACATGACAGACCAGATGTTACTACCAATAAGCTTATCTGAGTGAAATATGCACCTCGGTTGTGGGCCCTGTTTAGCTTAAACGGTAGAGCATTGGCCTCGCAATCCAAGAATCTGGGTTCGATTCCCGGGCTGGGCATTTTTTCGCTCAGATGGAAATTTATATTTCGTATGATAACTTTAACAATTAGCTTGATTGTGTTACAATAACAGTTTATCTACGTACCCATCGTTTGTATGGAGTTCCTTTACCTGCGGTTTATTCTGTTAAGCTGTCTACATGACAAACCAGATGCTACTACCAATAAGGTTATCTGAGCAAAATATGCTCCCCGGTTGTCGGCCTTGTTTAGCTTAAATGGAAGAGCATTGGACTCGAAAGCCAAAGATCTGGGTTCGATTCCCGGGCTGGGCATTTTTTCGATCAGTTGGAAATTTAAAATTTTTATAACTTTACCAATTAGCATGATTGTGTTACAATAATAACAAAGCCATTTTGCCATAAAAACTGTAGAGTAAATATAAAAAAATGTGCAGCGACATAAACCCATATAAGTGGGCAATTCCATACAAGTGTCAACTTTGATAAAAAATATTTTTTTATAATTTTTATAAACTAAGTTAAAAATATATTGAAATATATTCCAAGTTTTCAAAATAATGTTTTAGACTCAAAACTTTTATTTTATTTGCAACTGGTAATTGTCCAAATAAACAAAATGGCTATAAACTAAAATGCTTGCTGTTGTGTGCAAAATAGTATTCTTGAAGAACACTTGGAAAAAGAAGGTAATTGTTGTGTGTTTTACATTTTTTTAAATAAATGAATGCATGTAGTATAATATTTAATAGTTTACAATAGTCTTAAAGCAATATTCTTGATAATAATGCATGTACAATAAAGTCTCGTGTTGCGTCATTCTGTCACATGCTTTTGTGCATTTTTTATTTCAAATAGTAGGTAATCGTGCTCGATATGTTTTTGAAAATACAATCAATAGAGAATACATAGTTATGTAATGTACGTTCATTCTGAAATTTATTAGTTTAATCATTTTTTTTTTAAATAAACGTTTAAGAAACTTTCTGTCATTCCGTCACGTCAAATGACAGTTAATAACTTCAACCCTAGTGCAGATAGGTTGCTCTAAATTTTAATTTTGTCTTGCTTATACATCATATTTAAGAAACGTATTAGTTGCGAACGAATGTTTTCCTAATTCACAAATGTTTCCAGTTTTAAGTAACAGGTTAGAGTCATGGTTGCAAAAATGTCATTCCGTCACACAATAAGAAATTACTCAAAAATGAAAGAATAAAACCTGTAAAAAAATTGTTTCAGGTATTTTTTTAATCTTTTAGCCAATAATAGTCATGTGCAAACTAAAAATTAATTTTTGTGTGAAAATAGCTTCAGAGGAATTGCTTTAGCTGTAATTCTACAACTCAAAATGTCATTCCGTCACATACGGAATTGCCCAAGTGTTAATTTATTTTATTTTATCAGTTGCAAATCATATTTAGTATGTATCTAAGAAATAATGCATTGAAAGCCCAAATAAAGTTCTATACACGATATTTAATAACAGTATAATTAAGAATTTAACTTGTCATCCAAGAAAAGAGAGATTGAGAAATCATAACATATTTCGATGACAGGTTCGTACTTCGCCGTGGAGTTTTGGAATGTTAAATATGCATTAACAAAATTCATCTACGTCTCAGATTTTTCCAAAATGGCATATAAGAATGATAAGATAATTTGCAAAATCTAATGTACATTTATAGGGGAAAACATATAAGAAATTTTATGAAAAGCTTTTGGACAACTATTTATTGGACAATAATAATTTCTTTTAATATATATATATAAAGCAGAATTATTTTCTAAACGTTTATATCCTTTAGAACGTAAAGATTGTTACACGATGAACCTCGATGTTTGTTTTCTCAGAAAAAGAAACTCTAACATCATGTTTGTATATTTTGTTCATTTCTTTGATTCTAATGCTATTTGTGGTATATTACTTAAAAACAAATACAATTAAAACAAGTGAGTTTGCATAAGACAAAAAAAAAATGCCATTTTATTTAAAATACGATACAACGACGAAGAATAAGTTCAATTTAAGGAATCAGTGAAACGAAGAGTTAATGCTTTTCAAAGAAAAATTTCAGAGATTTTTCTTTTCTTTTAAGTTTAAAATAACAGAATTATGTAATATTATTATCCCTCAAAAATATTAATCTGCTTTTACAATTAAATAAACACTAAACTAAAAGTTATTTTATCTCCTAAAGTATAAAAAGAGTGCCAGATAATATTCTGGTATTTCATAAATAAATGCAATTGACTATTACTTGCTAAAGACTTCTATTGTATTAGAATTTGTTTTTTTTTATGTCCTTTGTAATGCTATTTTAGCATATGAACAATCACTTAAATAAATAGGATAAGTATTTGCAATTTATGAAGCTGTGGCATTCCGGGTTATTTTCCCTTTATTTATTTAAGATATGTCTAGATTTTAGTAATAATTTATTAATTAGCCTATTGTTTGTAAACTGACATAGTTTTGTAAATTGTTCCATAGTAATAAAAAAAATCTTTATTTGTTATATTTATTATATATTTACCTTTTGGGGGTAAATGTTATCTAAAAAAAATAAATTTCCATTTATTTAGAAATATTTACTTTTTTTAAATGTGAAAATACATTTAAGAAAAGCTGTTGAATAAGAATATATTAAACTGACATATGGACATATAAAACATGTTTAAACAAAAATAATTCATCATCTGAAACTGTCAGACACTGAAATTGGGAAATATATGTACACTATTTGGCCAAAGGTGACCGTCCACTTGCGATTTTAGACGTTTCGTTAAATATCTTGAAAACTACATGAGGAATTCTCCTGAAACTCCAAGTGTGTAAACAGAATAATACAGGTCATGCATTTCTGTGAGGATTTTTTCCCGAGACTCCATAGAGTACCGTCAACAAATTGTAAAAGAAAGAATATCTTTTTGATAACCCTGTAAAAACTAATGTAGCAAAAACGTTTAAACGGTAGATTATGATTAAGTGCCTTATTGTAAAAAACTGTTTTTTTTTTTTTTTTTTTTTTTTTTTTTTTTTTTTTTTTTTTGTAAGGATAGCATGCATACTCATAGAGAAATTAAATTTTTCATAAAAAGAGTCCCAAATTTTGCTTATAATTTGTAGAGTTCTTAATATAAAAAAAAGTTCTTTTCAGAAAATATGAAAAACAACATTGTACACAATACCCTGCAATCAAAATTAAACAATAATAACAGTTTTATGAAAAATGAGCACGTTTACTAAATAATGATTCACTGCGCATGGACAAATGTAATCAAAATATAATTTGCTTACTGTGTTAGCTAAATCTGTAGAGCAAATTTTATGAAAGTCTCATAAACATAGTTTGAAAAGTCGGAAAATTATTGTTGATAGAATGAGCTCAAAATCCGTTGTTCCCAAAATGAAGCAAAAAGATGAGGGGCTGTATCCATATATCCATTGATTAGTGCCTATACAGCATACACAATATTGAACGTACTATTGCATTTGGATGCACCCCCTCATCTTTTTGCTTCCTTTTTGTAATAACGGATTTTAAGCTTATTCTATCAACGATACTTTTCAGACTTTTCAAACTATGTTTTTGAGACTTTCACAAAAGTTGCTCTATACATTTAGCCAACACATTATGCAAATTATATTTTGATTACATTCGAGCATGGGTAGTGGATCCTTATTTAGCTCTTTACATTTAGCTAACACATTATGCAAATTATATTTTGATTACATTCGGGTATGCGCAGTGAAGGATTATTTGGTAAATGTCCTCATTTTTCATAAAATTTTTATTATTTTTAATTCTGATTGCAGGGTATTGTGTACAATGTTGTTTGTCATATTTTCTGAAAAGAACTTTTTCTTTATTAAGAACGCTACAAATTATAAGGAAAAAACTTGGCAAAATTTGGGACACTTTTTATAAAAAAATTAATTTCTCTACGAATATACGTGCTATCCTTATAAAATTGAATACAGTTTATTACAATAAAGCACTTAATCATAATCTACAGTTTGAATGCTTTTGCTACATTAGCTTTTACAGGGTTATCCAAAATATATTCGTTCCTTTTCAATTTGTTGACGGCACCCAATGGGGTTTCGGGAAAATATCATCATGGAAATGTATGACCTGTACTATTCCGTTCACACACCTGTAGTTTCAGGATACGTCCTCATGTAAATTTCTAGATATTTAACAAAACGTCTAAAATTGCAAGTGGGCGCTCACCTTTGGCAATATAGTGTATATATCACGCTATCGTATGTGGCACATAAATCGTGGTTACTTGTTAATTGTTAAATGGCAACGCCCGAATGAAACACATATCATTGGTTATTGATCAACATCCAATGCAGCGCCATACCTATAATGAGTTTACCATAGGGGGGGGGGGGGTGGCTGTTCTGTCGCACAACTCCGCCAAGTTTGTCGTCAACGTGGAGATATATCGCCACAAGTGACGCAAACTTGGCGATATCTGTAATATTTCGCGAAATTCCCTTAGACTTCCATTGTAAACGAATATGGTTTACTTGCTCACAGAAAATCAACAAATTCAGATATTTTAATCCAACGAAAAAAAATATATAAGCTTAAGGGATTATAATAATTGCATCTAAGGAAGTCCAAGTAAATTAAATTATGAATAAAAGTAAAATGATAGAATGCTTAGCGTGCTTTCCCAAACATAAATTTTAAAGGACACCAAACTGGTCGCCAAAGGCGGCTAGTATCATTAAAAAATGTTATTTTAAAAGTTTTATATCACGCGAATCTATAACGTTTTAGTTAGATCAGACAATTTCCTGAAAACTTCGTTTCTTTTTATGAAATAGTTATAAGAATAAAGCATTTTTTTAAATATTTCTAAATAAATTGCATTTTTTTGTTGTTGTCTCGATTAATATTTTGTGATCACATATCTTATAAAATGTTCCACAAAACTCCGGTCACAACATCGCGAAATCGAGGAACTTTTCATTCGATGTAGAGTACGAAGCGTTAACAGATCAAAGCATCTCAGCATCTTTTATGCTCAAGAAATAATTATACCAAGTGTTTACCAATTCTTAATAATTGAATTGTTACTGTTAATGGGAATTTCTTTCATTGTTTTTGACATAAGGGTCATTCCATGCAAAATGAGCAAATCAGCTGTGGCACACATGTCACAGATTTTAATCAAAATCAGTCTATAAGTAGATCATATCCATTTATGAGTAAATGTAAAATAATAGCTTTCTGGATTGTTAATTTAAGTATTAAAATTTATATTAAAAGTGAATGTAATATCGAGGTATTGTCTATGTGCTTAAAATTTCAATTTCGATTATTAGCCTTAGGAATGGAAAGAATATATTAAAAATTATTTATAATTAGGAGTGAATGATAATTAACAGACTGGCATAAGTTAGTAATTGTATTTTTATTTCGTATCGTGAAAAAAATTATTTTTGAAAATTTTTGAGGGAAAAAAGGAATATTTCTATTAATCCTTTACACACGAAGGACAGCCTTGACAAGCTGCAAATTGCTACACCTTATAGCTAAAAGTATATATTTGAAATATCGAAAGTTTCATTCATGCCTTTTTTATTCCTTAATGAGAAAAAAAAATAAATAGTAAAAAATGTTGAGGGTAAAATGCAATATGTCAATCACTTTTTTTTAAGTCAAGGAAAGCTTTATTAAACTTTTAAAATATTTGATATTACAAATAAATGTATATACTTTAAATACAGAAACTTTTATTCTTGCTTTCAGTTTATTTTTGCCTCAAGAGAATTTTAAATTAGAGTAGAAAGAACTGGCTAAGCTAAACGAAAAACTATATATCAATTCTAAATTCAAATAAAACAACTAGATGGCAGCACTAAATATGTTTTCCCATGAAATCGTGCAATATTTTAAGATACGCGGGCGAATTCAAAGAGGTATAGCGAATGGAATCTAGAAAACATTACTATTTTGAACCCCCTTTTCTTATGTTAGGAATCAAAAGGCAATCTTGAATTTTTTTAACGTATTATGGAGTTATTAATCTTTATGTCTGTGCAATATTGTTACTGTCGGGGCTGTCCCTTTTTTATTTTTGACTTTTACAGAACAGGAAAAATCATGATTTTGTATTTTTTTTTAAAGTTTCTAACTTTTTTTGAAGATGAAGGAAATAAATGGCCACTTTAAAACTTGGGGAATTCGATCTACATATGACATACTACATCAGGCATAAATTTCACAGAGGTTTTTTAATTCCTTTGATTTTTATAACGATTCTAATTTTCTCAAAATTCACAAATTTTCAATTTTTGCAACCAATTTATAAATAATCATGGTGTTACTAGATTATTATTACTCAGTAAATAAGAAGATAATTTTTCAGAGTTTACAAAATTACAAAAAAAATTCCTTCCTGTTAAACAGCTTTCAAGATACAGAACTTCAAACTTGCAACTTTGGACGATTGCGCACATGCCATTCTATATCACAAGTTTTTTAAATGTCCAAAACTGCTAAAAAAAATTATTTTTTGTCAAGATATTTTGCAGAGCATTACTTTGAATATGAATTGAACCTGTGCATCGAATTTTATTAAAATTGGTTAGTATGTGGCCACGACTTTTTTTTAATTTTTGCTCATTTTACGTGGAATGACCCATAAATGAGATAACTATATTCAGAATCTCTTCCCTTTTGCAATCACAAAAATAAGTTCTTTGTGAAAAGTTTTTTATAAAGTGGAAATCTAAGGGAATGTGAAAATGTCCCATTTCAAATAAATGGAGTTCTGGTTTAATGAACTGCAGAATGTTTTAAAGCTACCGTAGTAATGTGTCTTTTGACTTGAATTTATTGAGATTACATAGCGAAACTCTTATGGGTCCAATTAAATAATATATTTTTTATGCTACTTTTTTCTAAACTCAATTGATAAACATCAATTTCAGTACGGTAATAGTAACTATACTGTAAAAAATCGTTGACTTTACAGTATAATAATGGCTGCTCGGATGCTAGTTTAAAATTGTAAAATTAACACCAATAAACCGTAAAATTAGCAATTAATAAACCATTAAGGAGAAATGTGGTGTTTAATTCATTAATACGATTATATGATACTGCTTATTTTACTGTTATGAGCCCGCACTCCAGCTGCCAGTATTGCCGTAAAATTGAAATTTTTTTTTTGCAGTGTATACCCGGCATGGTTTGCAAAGAATAATCACACAAAACGTCTCCATAATCAATTATTATAGATCGTAAGTGCCATAGATATATAGTTAAAAGTTCTGTTTGCATAATTATGAATGTGTGACGTTTCGACAAGGGTGCTTTGCACAACATACCAATACAGTAGACCAATTGTTACTTTAATGTATTAATATTAATTAATTAATAATAACATTAAATTTACTTTCTGTAAAAATGGATTAATTCGTCTGTATGTCCAAAAATCTAATAATCATATTATAAAATTAAAAAAAACCGAATGAATAGAATGCAAAATTTCCAAAGTATTCAAAGTTAGCGTTATTAAAAGTTAATGAAGAGTTTTTGGTAAATCATTTCAGAAGTTATCTGAATTTCATTTTGGAAAGCGATGTCTGTGTCTTCCCAGGGTTTAGCTCTCTTCATCAAATTTAACGCATGAGAAATTTAATAACGTATGTTTACATATTCTAATTTTACCAATATTTTATCTGGCTCAAGCTATATATTTTATTCAACTCATTTCGCACTGAAAGATTTAGGGGGGTCGAATATTTCATAATTAATAGATATTGATTCAACCGTAATATTTAAATGAAAAATAGAATTTAAAGAACACTTTCAGAAATTTTGAATGATGACTTGGAATGTGAATTAAAATATTCAAGTCATTTTTTTTTCTCGGATGAGTAAAAAGAACAGATTAGATAATATCTTAATTATAGAGAAAAAATATTAACTGAATTTCAACAAAGGAGTTGTAGCATAAATCCAAGCGCATTTGTGGAACGGATGCTTCGATTTTGATGATTATATTTTCTTGGGATTTGTCTGATTTTAAGTTGTTTTTGCTGTTAGTTGCTCGTTCTGATTATTCTCCCCGAGAGAAAAAATATGTACTATAGTTAAATATTACATGTGCTATAGTTAAATAAAAGTTCAGAATTGCGTCAACAAACAGTAATACATGCCTGATAGCACCGGTGGAGCAATTGGCGTACAGATTAAAAGATGTCAGGTATTTCAAGCAGATGTGCAGCAGCAATAGGTATTTAAGCCACTTTATCGCAACAGAGTCAGTTGGAGTCGCATAAAGAGGGCTCTTTAGATGTCTCCATAAGAAGTAATCGATTAGTCGACAAATCTGAAGGTAGAGGTATGGAGAAAGGACTTTTCCAGAACGTCAAGGCAGTCAGTTATCGTATTTTACTGAAAGAGTTTTTACGAGAACAAGACATTCCCATAGTCATTCGTAAGAGGCTGTATTTTCAGTAAGATGGGTTGTCAGTTCATTTCAGCACTACTGTGCAAAAGTATCTGGATGCTACTTTTGGGGTGTGATGGATAGGAGGCACATGTTTATGAAATTCAAGGAAGTTGTCATCGCTTTAATATCCGTTGCTGCTGCATATGTGCTTGAAATAACCGATAACTTTAAATGCACGCCAGACACTCTATAGACGCTGCCATTCATATATTACTGTTAATTCACGCATTTTTGAACACTTAATCTAAGCACAGCACTTGTGAATGACGCCCTCAATAACTATTGCTTTCAATCCTCAACGCGACACTTGTCCCCATTCATTCCTATACAATCAGTGATTGCTGCAGTACCAACGCTTAAAGTTTGCATCATGAATTTGAGAGCATGCTGTACAGATGACTACAAAATTGTGCAAAAGAAATTATATTTATTATATACTCTGCACGAGAATTCGAAAATAATTTTGGACATGAACTGGTTTTGGACATGGACGAGTTATCTGAAACTGACGTTGAATTTGGTTGAAAACGCTGCATGTTATAAACAAAAACAATTGCAGAATTTTGTGAATTTTTTTACGGAAAACCATGTATATGCAAAAATCACAAAAGATCACAAATTTTGTACAAGATCCGCATAGCTCTATGCTATAACTATAGATCATTTCGATCATTTTATTTTACAGGTTGATGGCAAATAATATAATTTTATAACTGAATTTGCTGTTCCTCCTCTAGCTGGCGTCGTGATTAAACTTTTCTATAAAAATGTTGACAAACACATTCTTTTTATTTTCGAAGTACCAGGAGAATTCGAAAAATATTTCTCTAGATATTCAACTAATCTTGTAAATGAAAAGTTTCTTAAAGTGTATATTTCTATCTTTAAATGAACATGCAGTATTAGGTTATTTTGAACTGAAAAGCATTTATGTTTTGGTTAGATTCGAACAGCAATAAAATTTTCAATTTACAAAATTCTACTAATTTTTCCTTTTTAATATTAAACTGCTGTTGTGTAATTATTTATTGTATGTTTATCTTCAAACAATGAAATGTATTAAAAATATCAGAATTATTGTATCCAAAACGTATTTAAGTTGGAGTACGACTGGAATGGTTCTCTAAAATGGATTTTATTCACAGTCTTTTTTAACAGTTTATGCTTCAAGTTATGAATCAAGGAAAACGCTCCATATCATTAATTATCTTCATAAATTTCTGAATGTTTTTAAATATATATATATAACTGTAATATGGAATTTAGATAAATTGCTGCATTAAAGCTCTTTAATAAATGTGCTTTATTATTTAATAAACTTTAATAAATTTACAGTATTGCATTTTTGTAAAATATTTGCAAGGATAATTAGATTAGGTTACGATTCTATAATTGGATTTTTATAACAAAAATACTGTTTTAAATATGACGAAATTCTTATAATAACAATGTAAATAACTCTATTGTGATGTATCTGTTAGTATAAATTTTTATGTAGTTGTAAATATTTCATAAAATGTATTTTCAATGAAAGACATGATTCATCTATATAAACGGTTTAGAAAATAACCATTTAAAAAAATTAGTTTCATCTGTTTCACTATGTTATATAAATGTGATCGAGATAAGTATTTTGTATAAAACGTAGTATATATTTTTATTAATACAGATTTAATAAACTTTAAATTAAATTTTCTTTCGTTGAGTATTTTTATTCAGCAATTTCCACCTACAAATGGATGTTTTTGAAAACGTTTGTCCAGCACTGTATATGATCCACTAAATGCATATACAACAAATAATACTTAAAAACTAATTGAATTTAAATGCAAACAATAACTGAAAACGCATTTCCAGCAATTATTGTTCGTGTGATTCAATAGTCCATTTACTGTTCATTTTATTCTGTAGCAAAACTCTTTTGTGTGTCCCTGTAAATTAACAATACTTTTTTTACTCACCACGTTCTATAGCAAGAACCTTGTAATACACTTTAGTGTTATATATCAATTTCAAATAGTCTAATATCATTAAAATGCACCGCAATTGTAGCGAAATACTTCTGAGTGTCCCTTAAATAAACCGTAAATGTTACACGCTTCATTTTCAATACCAAACAATGATATAGTGACACCAAATAACATAGATGTATTTGTTGACAATGGTACTATATTTACGCGAGTTAGAGCACGGAAAGACAGACAGATGAACAGAGAAACCAAATTCATAAACACTTTTCAACTTTGTTGGAAAGAGTTAATAAGTGATACAAGAAGAGTTTCCGGAAATTTTAATTCCGTGTAGCTGTCTTTAAATATTTCTCCACCACCAAAGTGAAGTAACAAAACATCTCTGTTTTTCCTTCAGGTATATTTTTACAAGAAAAGTTGAAATTGGCGGAAAAGTCTGCGCAAAGGTCCCTAATGTCGGTTCATTTTTACTTTTTCTCATTATTCGAAATTTCATTACACTGTAAAAAAAAAAATCTGTAATGTTACTAAAGTGTTTCTAGGAAACTGGAATTCCTAGAACATTTTATGTAATGGAAACAACAAAAATTCATGTAACAGACACATTTTTGAGCCGAAAATCAAAAAATCTGTAAGGTTACTAAGAATCGTTTAGGAAAATGGGATGCCTAGAACTTTTCATGTAACTACAACCAGAGTTACAGATAAAATTTTAGTAAGATTACTGAAATTTTAGCAGATTCATTTGTAAAGTTACAGATTTTTGTAGCTTTACAAAAACTAGTTTTGTAGATTTGCAGCTTTTTTTGTACAGTTACAGAAAAAAGTTTAGTGAGCATGTAACTTTACATCTGTAGAACTACAGATTTTTTTTACAGTGTAATAAAATGCATAATTTAAGTAAACGGCAAATTTATAACTTCATTGAAATGTAATATTCGAATATTAAGTGAAAAATGTTTCTTATTTTGCATTTTCTGTATCCGAGGGGCCAGCGGGAAAAGGGCCGAGTGCGACTAATAACGTTCTGAAAAAATGACTACTCTCGGGTTAATAGAAACTGCCATATTTCTAATCCAACACATAACAATTGTTACGATCGTATTTTTAGTTCATACTTGGGTCGCTTTTACCATCAAAGGCACGATCATCTATTTGGTATTGAAAATAAATAGCAATTCTTTATCAATTTTATGATATTTCTAAAGAACTATATAAAATTTATAGAAAAACTAAATAGTTATAATGAGCGTATCGCAGTATGTAAGATAAAGGTGAAACGATCTCATCCCAAGTACGGGCACAAAACGTGCTCGGGATTGATTATTATACCAGTATTCAGACTCGGGACTCAAAGTGAAAATTTATTTATTAAAAAAATAAATAAAGGATTACAAAATTGCTTTCTAAGTAAAACGAACGCAGTCTAGGTTTTTTAAAGTCTTTTATAAACCTTATAAAAATTGGTTTGATAGGGAAATGTTATTGATAGAATATAAGGAGAAGTGTTAGATCTAATTCTGAAATATTTACACTGTTATTGTTATTAATATACAGAAGCCACCAGATATACCTTGTCTGTTGTCGCTTCATGTTCGATCATTTACCAGAATTGCTAAAAAACGAAAATTACATATTCATGTAAAAATTAAACAACGAAATTCTTTGAAAGAATTATTGTGGACTTTGCAGATTTCAGCCATTGGTTGGATATTGATAACAAGTTTGCTATTTTAAATATTTTTAAAACGATTTTTTTTAACTATCGATTTCCAGGGGCAAAAAACGTAAAATGTTTTAATGCGCGAGTATTTCGAATTTCTTTATTTTGTAAATTAACTTCCAAATAATTTTAAAATAGTGTTAAAATCTTTAACTGCGTAAATTCAGTATCGGACTTAGGTGGAGTTGGGAATTGAAGAAAAGGCCCCGAATATAAAAACAGTTACCAAAAAATTCTAAAAAAAAAGAGATGGCATAGAGTTAAATCTTCAATCTAGAATTCTTCGAATCTTTTATACCTACAATTTTCTCATCAATAGTAAGCAATGAAAGCTTTTACAGGAAAAGATTTGTTTTCTAAGAAACGCATTGCACAAAATTATTTCATAATGGGAAATATTTAGTCACATTATCTTCCCAAGTGATTAAAACTAAGGCTTTTTGTCTGACATTTGCAAACAATACATCAAAGTAAAATTTAATACTATGATCTTGGAACATATAATTGAGAGCAAATAGATAATTTTTGTAAGTGGGAATATTGAGTAATTCTATTTTATTAACGCCCTTTAATGAGTATACTTATACTTATGTTATGCGTATGTGATATTTACTGTTTAAAGTTTAAATTAAGTTTTAGAAAATCAAATATTTGTAAAATTTAAAGATAATTAAAAAAAATAAAGAATAAAAGAGTAACACAACTGTTAAAAACTTGTAAGAAAGCATTATCATTGAGAATTCACTAATCTGGAATTCGTGGCATCTGATATTGTTCGACTCATACTAC
Source organism: Maratus speciosus (assembly GCA_963932465.1). NCBI lineage: Eukaryota > Metazoa > Arthropoda > Arachnida > Araneae > Salticidae > Maratus > Maratus speciosus. Next base: position 67,714,900 of record OZ010789.1, read on the forward strand.
TTTCTCATTAATAATAAACAATAAAGTCAATCAAGCTTTTAAATTTGAAGTATTTTACTAGTTCGAAAAATTTAGACGGTACCTTTTGCTCTACGCAATCAAATTGATTTTCACAATGCTTTTGTATATTAAGAAACTTTCATTAACATAATCTCTTTTAGGGATTAATACTGACAGTTTTGCTAACAATGGAAAAATATGCATAAAAGCAAACATAAAATATTAAATTACATTTTTGGAAAAGAAAATATTTAACAACGATTTTATATTCATCATTAAATAATTTAAATTGTTAGGACCATTATATTAAGTCAGAAATAATTCAAATAAAATTTAATCATAATTACTTTGTATGAAAATCACTTAACTTTAACATTTTAAAATTCATACCACAGATAGGGTTTTACAAAAAAGTTATTTTTAAAAGTTAATAAACAGTTTGTAATTCAAGTGAAATTTATTATGCAATTAGATCTATTTAATTTTATTTCAGTCTTCATAAAAACTTTTAAATAAAACCTTTCTGATTCATTAGTCACTGTATGGTACATAGATACAAACTATCGATTTCTTTCAAATTATTTTTTTTTTTCAACTGAGAGATTTATTTTATTTTTTACGCTTCCTATTTCTTTATTGTGTTTATTTTATTTTATTTACAAGGAAACTTTTTGTTTTACAAAATATAAGTTTGCAGTTATGTGAAATGATTTTTTCAGTCTTCGAAATGCTGAACAAATTCACAAAAGAATAGATAAAATTGATACTTTTAGAATAATTCCTTCCAAATAAATGTAATTTAATGGTGTTTTTAAACATGTATGTTATTTGTAATCCCTTTTGTTATATATTGAATTTAGAAAAAGGGATATAGTTTAGTCCGACCAGAATTAACAGCTCCCTGTGAATGAACACTTAGCTACTATTTTAATAGAATAAGGTTTAAAAAAACTCCCCGCTAGACGGAGTTTATTGCATTGCTTATATTGCATTAATTCTATTCAACAGGAACCCATCTCATCCCGCATGTGTTACTGAAGTCAAATGATTTTAATTTGAGAACATGTTTGATTTTTCACGTCTGAGGAACACATGGTTTCTGTGCTGAAATAATAAGACAAGTGCTATGCCATTGCATAAGTTTCATAATAATTAATTGTTTTTATTTGCACTACGCAGAAATTTCAGTGAACATAGGTTAAATATACATATTAATTTAAAAATATAGCTATATTCCTAATTGTTTTAAACATTGTAGAAATAAGTAGAATTTGAGAATAAAGGGAATTTAATAACTGGTTAGGAAAATGTTAAAACTCCTATGAATGAACATCTGTTCATTCACTGGGATTTGTCTGTGTTGCAGAGAATCGAATCTAAGAGCTTATTTTTCTTATTCTTTTACTAATTACATATGAAATAAATTCACTAAATGTACAAAAAACGGTTTCTAACCAATGACTGAATTCAGGTGTTCATTCACTGGAGTGAATACATTAGGCTACTTTCCCAAGAGAATGAAGTGTTTGGACTTTGTTTCTATGGCCTCTTTTATAGCCTATATTTTGAATTCAGTGTTTCCAACAATAATATCAAATAAAAAGTGAAAAGATATAAAACATAACAAAATAACATGCACATACATTTTAAAATGTAATAATTATTGATGTACTTCCATTCTTATTTTTTCTTTGTTTGTAGGTGGCTGATTGAAATATTCTTTCAGATGACCAAGAAGAGTCATCAAACAGGAAAATGGCCATTTCAAGTACTTCATAGAGGGCCTTGAAATTGCTTGACAAGCTATCACGTCATATTAGATGAGTTTGAGCAGGGCATCTCTTCATTTTAATATTCCAAAAGAAACGTTGCCTTTGAAACTGCGAGGGAAAACAACTGAAGGTAGACATATGGGACCATCGCCTGTTTGTTGTACTTTGAAGAAGAAAAACTCCCTAGTTGGATAGTTCGAAAAGTGAAAATTGGATTTGGAATGCATAAGGATGAATTAAAAGATGCTGTTTACAATGTCTATTAGTTTTCTTTTCTACTTAATCTAAACATTCATTTCAAGTCAAAACTAGCATCTAGGTGGTTCAGTGTAACTAATTTCTACGAATAATCAACATTCTTTACGGCACAAAACAAACATTTAATTTCAAAACGGAACATAAAAATCTATGAAGTTACATTCGACACATCACATCTATAGAATTCTAACATGAACAACAAGATTAATTCCTTTCCGTTCAAAAGTAAACAGTTCTAATAAAGCATGCGCTGGCTAATTAGCTGGCTAAATTAGCCGGAACATCCCGCCCGGCGTTGGACGGTTGTCCAAGATCATCATAAAATGACAAAGGTGTTACTTTGGTGATATTTCGACGTAACATACCTGTAGAGGTCTTGAGATCAGTTACACGGACATGTCCATCATCACCTTTATAACTTTTCAGAATTCGAGCTAGTTTCCAATTGCATTTTTAATCTTTGAACTAATGTCCACCTAGAAGAAAAAGGTAAAAAGTCTAAAATGGCATTATTTTCAAGAACATTCAAAAGAGGACCTCCAATGAGGAAATGACCAGGTGTTAGTGGTTGTAGATCATTAACATCTGCAGATAAGGGGGTCAACGGACGTGAATTCATAACTGCCTCAATTTGCGTCACAAGTGTTGACAGCTCTTCAAAATTTAAGATAGAGGATTTAGTTATATTTAGGAGGATTCGCTTCATGATTTTTATATTCGATTCCCATAATCCGCCGAAATGTGAGAATGCAGGGGGTTTGAAATTCCATTGAATTCGTTCTTCAGCACTAAATCGCTGAATTTCTTCCGAAGAACAGATTTGATAGAACGATTTCAAAAGAGCACAAGTACCCTTAAAATTTGTGGCATTATCACTCCATATGACACAGGGTTTAGATCTTGGAGCAATGAATCTTCTCAAACAGGCTAAAAATGCTTCTGCGGTCAAGTCCGAAACAACTTCTAGATGAACGGCTTTGGCAGAAAAACGAATGAATATAGCAATATATGATTTTAGGGTTATCTTTGAACGTCTTAAATTAGGTTTTGTTATAATAAGACCTGCTAGATCAACGCCTGTTTTCTCAAACGGTCTAGATGGTACAATTCTATCACGGGGCAAGTCACCCATCAATTGTTGAAGAGTTTGGTGATTTGTTCGAAGACAAGTCACACACCTATTTATAATTTTCTTTACTTGACTTTGACCAGATGGTATCCAATAAAATTGTTTCAATAAAGATAGGGTTGTCTGAGTACTTGAATGTAGGAATTTTTTGTGGTAATAATCGATTAAAAGTTCAGTAAAATAGTGAGACTTTGGTAAAAATATTTGATGTTTCTGTGATTCTGATAAATTAGAAAATTTCAGTCTTCCACCGACTCTTAGCAGTCCATCTGCATCTAGAAATACATTTAAGTTCAAAATCTTACTGTTATTTGGGAGTGGACGTTTTTCCTTTAAACATCGAATTTCAGTTTGGAATCCGGAATTTTGAACAATCTTTATCAGCTTCTTGGTCGCATTCTGTAACTCAGAAGTATCTTAATAATCATATTTTCTAATTCATGAGTTCAATTTACAGTTTTTCAGAAATCTTAAACACCATGCAGCAATTCTTATTAACTTCATAAAAGAAGAATATCGATTAATCAAATCAATGTTTAACTGATTTTTATTTACAATAGTTGGTTTTACAACAGTGTTTTCTTTAGTTATAACTGATGTTTAACTTCAGAAATATCTAATTTATCGAATGTGTTATCCAAATTTGACCAAAGAGAACTGTTATGCTTTAACCGCTGGATACCTTCCCACCAAAGATGGTTATTTTTCGACTCTGAAACTTTCAAACCTCTAGTAACTAGATCGGCAGGATTATCTTTTCCAGGACAGTGGAACCAATTTAATGGATCACTACGATTTCTGATTTCTTTTATCTGGTTTCTGACAAACGTTTTAAATATTTCTAGCTCACCTCTAATACAAAAGAAAATAATAGTATAGTCGGTCCAAAAGTAGCAAGTTGCAGGAATAGCTAATTCTTTAGCAATTTTATTACAAAGTCTAGCAGACAAAAGGGCTCCTAAAAGTTCCAGACGAGGTATAGAGACAGTTTTTAAAGGGGCGACTCGACTTTTTGCTGCCACAAAACTAGTAACAATGTTCTTATTCCTTAACACTGCTCTAAGGTACACTACAGTACCATATGCCTTATTTGAAGCATCTGAAAAACTATGTAACTCAAAATAATCATCTTCATCCAGGGCAATATCAGCCAAATAATATCTGGGAATGCAAATACAATTTAGTTCTTTTATTTCTTCAAACCATTCATTCCATGAATTGTCTAGATGTTTGGGTAGGTTTTCCCCTCATTGTAATATGTGATAATTATTGATGTGCTTCAATTATTTTTTCATTATTTTTAGGTGGTTTGTGGAAATATTCTTTCAGATGACCAAGAAGAGTCATCAATTAGTAAATATGGCTGGATCAAGTACTCCATAGAGGAACTTGAAAATACTTTACAAGCTGTCAGGTCAGATCAGCCGAGTTTTAACAAGGTTGTCGAAGGATAGTATAGGACGGTGGTTTCAAGAACTCCAAAAATACCTTGAAGAGGAAAATTGGTTTGACTTTCTTACATGTTCTGATATAATGCTGATGAAACTGGAGTTGAATGCTGTCCAAAAACAGGAAACGGCTTGGATCCTGAAAATCACAAAGACTTCAACACAAAATTGCACCTGGGAAATAAAAAGAAAGCATTGCAGTTTTAGCAAATTTTTCTGCCAGTGGAAACAAAGATTCTCCGATGGTTATTTATCTCCATATTTCAAGGTATATGGATGAATGAATCACTTCAAATTACGTCATTGAAAAGCGTGATTCTGGATGGATGGTCGCACCCACATTCTGTGAATACACTGCTAATTGTTTCTACCCATATTTAATTGAACATGACAAACATTTCCTTGTTTTATTACTTCTGGATGGTAATAAATCCCATATAAATTCTGAATTAAGCAAAATTTCCTTAGTTAAGTGAATTCTTTTTTATAGCCTTTTGCAAAATGCTACTAATGTGCTTCGATACCGTGATGTAGATGTTTTCCGCCCACTCATAGCTTCATGGAAAGCATCAGTAAAACATTTGAAGAAGAAGAACGGAAATTTACAGATTATAAGTAAGACTAATTTTGTACCCATTTTCAATGCAGCTTCTGATACGCCGATTGATATCATGAACATAAAAAAAATGCTTTCAAGAAATGTGGTATTTTCCAATATAAAGTTGAAAATATCGACTTTAGCAAATCCATGCAAAACAAACCCAAAGAGCAAATTGGCAAAGGAATTTGTGACAAAACAGACTGTTCTGACACAAATGATGAGTTTTTCTCCAAAGTCTTCAGAACGTCTTACACGTATGTTAAAGTATTTTAAAGAACCTTAAATGATACTCAAAGAACCTGTGATTTTTTTCAATGTGGAAGAAATATAAATTATAAGGTAAAAGGGTGCATGATTACACAAAATCTTCCCATTGAAGTTGAAACAATTTCTGTGAACTCCGATAAAAATGAGGGAATCTTAAATATTGATTTTGCCGTAAGTACTTATAACCAAATAAAGCTATACACAAGTGAAGCTGACAGTTTTTTTGAAAATCTATAAATTCAGAAAGGTTTGCATCAAAATGAGATGGATTCTCTCCTACCTCTAATATCTAAGTTTGATTCGCTTTACCCTTATGTCATTAGGTACTCCTGACTGTGCTGCACTGCAAGCGGAGAGAAAATACACATCATCAGCGAATATCCAGAAAGATCATCTCCATTTTCAAAGCAGCTTTTGATATGTCAATTGATATCATCTAGATAAAAAATGGTTTCAAGAAATGTGGTATTTTCCCATTTAATGTTAAAAATATAGATTTTAACAACTCCATGAAAAAAAAAAAAAAAAGAGCAAGTTGGCAAGAAAACTTGTGACAAAACAGTCTGTTCTGACACAAATGATTAAACGTAGTGAAACTCCAAGAACATATGCATTTTTTAATGTGGAAGAAATATAAATTAAAGGCAAAAGGGAGCAAGATTACACAGACTGTTCTCATTGAAGGTGAAGCAAATTCAGTGAACAACGATAAAGATGAGGGAATCTTAAATATTTATTTTGACGTAATATCCCAGTCGTTAGAGGGTTGAATTCGGAATTAATTAGAGGAAAGCTAGAAATTCTTTTAATCCCTTCAGTTTAGGACCAGTATGAATATGCAATGTTCTCATCCCAGTACTTGGTGAGCGTTAGGAAATATGTATCAATTTATAGTCAAAAAACACGTTTTTTTTCCAATATCTCACAAAAACTAACTCTACCAAAAGCATTGTCAGTAAAAATGTTGTAGAGATTTAAATTCTGAGTAAACTGAGTACCTATAATTAATATTTTTTGTTGAAAATTAAGGTCACAATCCTACTTCAAAGTTATAGCTCTGTGGCCAGGGGATTGAACTCAGAATTAATCAGGGCAAAACTGAAAATCGTTTTACTCCCTTCAGTTTAAATGTAAAATGAGCGTACTATGTTTTTCTTCCTCGTAATTGGTGAAATTAAGATAATATGTACATATTTATTTTCGAAAAACACGTTTTCTCTAATTTCCTTAACAATATCTTAAAACACCTAACTCTATAAAAAACATTGTCAATGTAAATTTTGTAGAGCTTAAAAATTTGAATAAAATGAGTACTCATATTAATATTTTTGTTCAACATTAAGGTCGCATTTCTATTTCAAATTTTTGCCTTAAATGCTTATCAAGAGCTTGAAGCCAGGAGAAACTATGATTGCTAACAATTGAAAAAGTATGTATAAAAGCAAACATAATATATTAAATTGCAAATTTTATAAGAAATATATTTGACAACGGACATTTTTTTTACATACATCATTAAATAATTTAAATTCCTAAGACCGGTGTAAAATTAATATATTAAGTAAGAAATAATAAAAATAAAATTTAATTATAAGTATTTTGTATAAAAATCTCTTAACATTAACATTTTAAAATTCTTAGCGCAGATATAGTTTTAGTAAACATAAAAAAAGTTAAAAGTTAGTAAAAAGTTTAAAAGTTAGTAATTCAAATAAAATTTATTATGCAATAAAATGTCTTTTAGATTTTAGTCAGTCTTCATAAAAACTCTTAAAAAATACCCTTTTCTCATTCATTATTCATTGTATGGTGCATACATACAAACTATCGATTTTTTTCTAAAAAAAAAAAAAAAAAAAAAAAAAAAAAAAAAAAAAAAAAATGAACCAGGATTTTTTTTTCTTAATTCTATATAGTATTTATTTGACTTACATTTAATTGACAACTTTTTGTTTTGCAAAATATAAGTTTGCAAATCAAAACATTTATTGATTGCCTTTTACTAAGAAGAAATCAAATTATGTTCAACAACTGGAATGCAATCCTGCTTTGTCACACATGGAACTTTTTCTCATTTCTTTTTACATTCATCAATATGCTATAATGTAACTTGTATTACTTATAATGATGCCGAGAATATATCTAAAAGTTATTTTTTACTTTATTTAAATTTTGTTATTGTGATTTCTTTTAAGTATTCGGAATACAGACTTATCAATTTAAAAATATTTATACGATTTCCTTTTTTTGTAACTCAAAATGTAAACGGTGATAGATTGAAATTACAAAGTTGACGTAAATGTTTGTTGAAGCCTGTGATGAAATATTTGAAAAATCAATGATTTACATATTTTATCAAAGTCGGGTGTTAGTGGCATTCTCATTTCGAATTCAACGTCTGAGGTACTACAAAATATGTGCATGTATTTATATATATATTAACTCAAACAATCTACAAAATTTTGAATTTTGTACTTGAAAAGTTTCGTAATTTTGCCGCTACTGTTTTTTTTTTCTTTTTTTTTTCTTTTAAGTTTGAATGATAGCGTTTTATCTAATGAATTTCGCTTTGAAATATATTCCATGATTTATAAATGGTAAGGTATATATTTTTATTTAGTTTTAACTCAAATTATTATTTTAATAAATAAAAGCAAACCTTAAAGACTTTTGCAATCCCTTTTTCCTATTAAATAAACACTAAGGACATATATGATAGTAATGTACAAATCTGGAAAAGAAAAACTCAACACCCGCTACTAACGCAACCGAAAATCATAAAAAAATTGAGCCTGGAAACAATCGATTATTAATAACATCTAGAAATTAATGCTTTACTCAATTTTGAATAAACCTCTGCATATAGAACATGTGCACAAATAAATAAATATAGTCAAACTATATTTCAATTTGAACGACAGATTCACCTTAATAAAATAAATGAGAAAATGAATATTAAATTCACAATATATATCTTTAATTTTAACTTAACAGGTGCAAAAATACAAAATGTTAAAAATTTTTAAAAACAATCAAGATGTTAAAACATTGGAGTCCTTTTGATGTTAAAATCCGAGCGCTTTCGACTAAACCATTAGTCATCATCAGGGAAAATCATCAAGGAATGTGATTTTCCCTGATAACGACTAATGGTTTAGTCGAAAGCGCTCGAATTTTTACATCAAAATGACTCCAAAGTTTTAACATCTTGATTGTTTTTAAAATTTTTTAACATTTTGAATTTTAGCACCTATTAAGTAAAAATTAAAGATATATATTGTGAATTTAATGTTCATTTTCTCATTTATCTGCACAAATTTTCAATTTTCAATTCTAAAAACTATTTTTATTATATTTGTGTGTTTCGCAATTAGGTAACCTCGGATACCAAACGGAAATTCATTCGGTCAAGCAGTTTACGAATTTAAGTCTTGGGATTTCGAATGTTAAAATCATAATTAAACCTTTAATGGATGATTTTTTAATTTGTTCGGAAAACATTAAAATAGTGTCTATTTTGTTAATTATCTATTACAAAAATAAGGAAAAAATATGTTTCTGTTGCGCATGATGGTACATTGTCACCTCTAATGTACATAACAAATATGGCTCAACAACTGATCATTTTAAATTATGCACTCACTTTAGCGGGTTTATACTGCACAATATAAATATTCAACGAGATAAAAAATTTAAAATGCTGTTAATAGTTTGTAGAATTAATATTTACTGTCTATAAAGATAGAGAAAAAAACGTGAGTAGAGAATATTGCAAGCAGAATCAACAAAAGACGTTCAACGTGATAACAAATCTGAGCAAAACCTGACTTCACGACCTTAAATGCATGTTCTCACTCATCAGTAAAGCATAATTGTAAACCAAAGTCCAATAGAAAGCTCCAAATGGCAAAAAAAAAATTATGTGGTTTCTGGGAAGGATATAGGGGTTAATCTTTTCAATACGGATTGCAATCAGGGTTGTATTTATAGCCGAACCCAAAAGCTACTACTTGGCAAAATGAGTTATAATTTTGGATTCAAAACTTTTAGAAACGGAATTCTGTTTAATAAAAAATAAGGTTGGAATTCCTATTTATTCCAAAAATTACTTCAAAAAATATTTTTAGAAATAAAGGCCGAAAATAACATGAATTGTAACATATTTCTTTGTAAACAGAAATGTATTTCAAAATTCTTCCAATAAGCGAATCTAAAATTATAATTCATTCTTCTAAGTAATTTTTAGGTTACGCTTTGAAAACTGCCTTCATTGCAATATGATATGGAAGAATTAAAAATGAATTTAACGTTAGTAGTTCCAAATTGTCAAACTGCAAAATTCCTAAACTTCTTGACTAAATGAATTCTCGTTTCTGTATTCGAAGTTCAAATTTTCATAAAAAAAACAAAAAAACAAAAATATGATGATAAACTTTGTTGTTCGTACTTAAAATTTAATAGTTTGTTACAATTTCTACATGTATACTACCCTCTAAGAAAAATATAAGTATATAATTCATTAGTAGACTTTATTACTAGTCGAATTGTACGTCACATTTTTATAGGATGATTGCAGAGTTAGAAAGTGGTGGTTCGTCGAAGAATTATACATTTATATTTATTTTGTACTATAAGTATACGATTATAACGGCAATGTTTCCGAGTCTTTATGTTTTTCAGGTAAAAATGCTATAGTGTATATCTTTTAGTTTATTTAGACACAAATATTTCTTGTCATTCCACAAATAAATTTTACCAGAGCTGTTTTTCTTTCTTGTTTAAGAAAAATATTACATTATTAATGCATGAAAATTTCTAATTTTGAAAGATATTTAAAATTCAAATATATTATCAACAACAATATTTTATTAATTGAAAAATCCTCTAATGGTCGGATACAAAACATCCAGTAATTTAATACTAAATCATAATAATTTTTTTCGTGTCAAACATAATTAATGTTTAGTCATAATGCATATTTTCCTTTTGTTTACAAATATCCAAATACCTAAAAATATTACACAAACGTTATTCAACCATCCAATAAGATATAACCAAGTATGGGATGATTAATGTAGTTCCACCAATTTTGAAAAACGATCACATGTATAATCATGTAAACGTCTTTTAACTGACAAGATCACTTTCTATTTGAGATATATTACTTTTATAAAGTAGATAAAAATGAAGTAACTGCATGTCATTGATTCTATGTAATATTTCATAATATTTAATGACATAGTTTCAAATTTATCTTGGGGCGTATAATAAAAAGTTCATTGCTTATAATATCTCGAATGGAAATTCATATTGCAAAAATATCTTTTATTTTTCACAGACATGTACTTATTTATTGATGATTACAAAATAAAACATGATGTTAAATAACAAGACTTATATAAAAAATTTTGATTTTACATATTTTTATATTATTATTTAAATTTTAATAGAAATAATTTTCAAAGTATCCAAATTGTAATATTGCAAACCATCATAAATCATAATATTTAACTATTTCGGAATTAACTTCAAAAACAAAAAATATATATAATTTGTGATTTATACATTTTTTAACAGAAATTGATTCCTAGAAGCTTTAAATATGCGAATAAAAAATACATTTCATTGCCCCCGATAGTTTTAGCGTTATGTTTGAAAACCCTTTGCTTTGCAACCCCTTTTGCAACGATTATAAATGAATTTAACATGATTTGTAATCGTTGACATGCAGATGAGTAAATAGAGATCCAAAATTTAAACCTTCACAATTCGACAAAAACGTATACTAATAGCTTCCGATTATGTATCCTAAGAAAAAAATTACAGAAATATCAAAATATCATGTCAAAAATTCGTATTTAATCTTGAAGATTAAGGTGCATTTTCAGTACTAAAACGACCCCTAAGAGACTCGTGTTTATAAGTATAAATTAAAAATAAACAATTTCCAATCGAATGTCTATTTCCGACTGTTTTCTCCGGGATAAGTTGGTGATTAAAATGGATGGAGTAATTTTCTCATTTTTGGCCAACTGTACAACTAGACACACATACAATTTTTAATATATCACAAATATCTTATGATACATTGAAGTTTGTAAAAATATAGTGCAGTCGATAAGCTTTATAGCGTTTTTAAAAACATTTAATAAGGAATAGCTGGTTGCATTGTTATACGCAGATTTATTTTTCATTTCCGTGTGAATAAACTGCAAAACTCACTCCGACCTTATGCAAGAAGATAAGTAGCTAAAATTCTATATAATTACTCAAACACTCGTGGATAAAATGTGATTAAGTCAATTACAAAATAACTACGTCAATATTGAATTTAAGTAGGAATTTTAAAAGTGTGTCGGTTACCACGAAATTCGCTTCATTTATGACGACCTATTTATCTTACCAAATTTGGCGTCATTTTGCCTACGTTGACGAGAATTAAACGCTGGTGCATATGAATATGTAGTTTTAAGCGTATGGGAGTTGTATTCAATATTTTTCATTTTTCGATTTTTTTTTTGTCTATATTTTTGTCTATCTCTTTGTCTTAATACACTGCTCAAAACAATTAAAGGATATTTGAAGTTTTATATAAAATAAAGATATAAACGAAATTTTTTTTGCCAAAAATAGAAGAAGAGAATCACAAATGCAAATTTTTCTGGTTTTCAAACTGTGGAGTATGCAAATTTTGAGTTCGACGTCAAAAACGTCGCTTCAGCGGCAGCGAATGAAATTTGACTTTCAACTGGATAAAAGAGAATGAAGACAAGGATGATCGGCATTCAGTGATTGCTTTGTTTTGATGAGTACGATGTCTCAGCGAAGTCATTTGACAGATTCAGAAGCTTTCAGAATTGTTGGTAGGTTAGAAGGGGGCCAAACTCAAGCCGAAGTAGCGCAAGCCATTGGAGTGCCACAAAGTGTCATTTCCAGGATCTGGAACCGTTTTTTGGAGAGTGGATGTGCAGGCCGAAGACCAGGGCAAGGTCGTAGACGGGCAACAACGCCCAATGAAGATCGGTATTTAGCGTTAACAGCTCGGAGACACCGAACCATGAACGCTACTCTTCTCCAACAACACCTTCGCTCGGCTACAGGCACCACGATTTCGACTCAGACTGTCCGAAACCGGCTCCATGCTGTAGGTCTGTATGCTCGCCGACCGATGGTATGTGTTAGATTAACATCAAGACATCGTCGCGACCGCAGGGAGTGGGCAACCGAGCATGTCAACTGGAGGAGAAATGAATGGAGCAATATTCTGTTTTCTGACGAGTCCCGTTTTTCTGTGCATCCGGATAATAGGCGTATTTTCATCTGGAGGGACCGTGGCAGTAGGAATAATCCTGCGTTCGTGCACGAAAGTGTAAGATTTGGAGGTGGAGGAGTGTTGGTGTATGGTGGCATCTCCATTGACGGGCGCACTGACCTCTACATCATTCGAGATGGAGCTCTGACTGGTCGCCGATATAGGGATGAGATCCTCAGACCTATTGTAGTCCCTTACGCTGCAGCAATCGGAGATAACTTCATTTTAATGGACGATAACTGCAGGCCACATCGTGCAAACCTGGTGGAGGATTTCCTTTTAGAGGAAGGAATCGTTCGAATGGAATGGCCAGCGTGTTCTCCAGACATGAATCCAATCGAGCACGTTTGGGACGCTCTAGGAAGACAAGTTTCTGGCCGCCAACAACCCCCACAAACTCTCCAAGAACTGGAAAGAACTCTTCTGTAAGAGTGGGGCAGAATACCCCAACTCGTCATTAATAGCCTCATTGAGTCCATGCCTCAAAGGTGTTCAACGTTGCTGGCCGCCCGTGGAAACCATACCCCCTACTGAAAATGATTTTCTTTGAAGAAAACACCTTTTCTTATTCTTTTTTTCTCATATGCACAAATTGTGTTTTTTTTCCTTTAGTACACAAATGCGCAATAAAATGCATTTTTTTCTGCCAAACATGTGTAATTTATTCTCATATAACCTACTATGTCTGTCAACCATGTATCAATCAGCTAAACAGTTTACCAGATACAAAATCCACCTAAAACTGCAATATCCTTTAATTGTTTTGAGCAGTGTATTCCAAATTTTTAATTGACCGATATTTTCAATCAAGGTGAACGATGAAGCTAGCCAATGAACTCTGTCGACACTTCCTTGTAAGTCCTGTACACATCTGAGTTGCATACAAAACGGTTCATAAATACAAGTTTTACAGCTTGTCAAAAATCAAATGTCTATATATATATATATATGTGATAAAGTAACATATTGGAGCTAAAAAAAGACAGTTGGCGAAATCTGTTTCAGTTTAGCTTTCCATTTATTGACGCACAGGAATAGGCCGGATGGTTATTTTAATAAGAAAATAGGGGAACTCCAGAATGTAGCGATCAAATTCTGTATTTCCAAGCTTTATTACATAATCAGAAGCAAATCGGCGGGGAAACGCTCAAGCTACGCGTTAGTAAAATGATTATTTACTCATCTCTATGGGGCAGTTGAAGTATCAAATATTCTTTACATGATGTTACAGAAGAGAAAGATGCCATTCAGGCACCATAATTGCTATTAGGTACCTTATGAATATTACAGAGTTTGAACATGACCGCCTTAGTGGGTACCGGGCGTGTCGAAGAAAAATCTTCGAATAAAATTTCGAAGTACCTAAACCTCGAAAAACTTCTCTCTTTATCTCGTCGTCTCGTCTCTGTATCACACTCGTGACGCTGATCTGGTTGCTCCTGCATATTTTAGTTAAACTAGCGCAAATTGACGAATTAAGTCACCTGACTTCCATTTCTCCAATCATAACCGTGTTAAGAGGGACTTATTAACAGTTCCAGTGGAAGAATCTTAAGGTGATTCAACTTCCGTATCGCGAAAACTTCCTTCTAGAACTCTCCATAGTCTCGAAATCAGGTACACAATGTGTAAATAAAAAATAAGCTCTGAGCTCGTAAGCTCTAACTAAAAATAAATTTTAGATTACCAGATGATAATTTCAACAGAAAAGAAAAGTGATCTTATTGATGTGGAATGAAAACTAGAATATTAAAGCACTGAAATATTATAATAGACATTTTGATATTTTAATAAAAAAACGATTTTAAATAAAGGAGATAATTTGTGGCTTATAACATTCTAGCAGTTAAATACAGAATTTAGAGAGGTTTGATACACACGAGAAATAATAGTGAATTTAAATAGGGATTTAAATAATAAAAGAATTTTAATTAAAGAATGTAATTAGTTATTGCCATTTTTTAGATTTAAGCAATTGAGAATAAATATTATTAAGTGAATTAAGATCTTATACCTTTACATACGGAGATTGATAGATTACGTTAAGAATAGGTTTTAATTTAAATATATATGGAATATTATTAAAAGGAAAATTTATATAGAGTAATGTTAACCTTGGAGAAAAAGATTTTATTTTTTTTTAATATATATATATATACATATATATACAGTGAAACAACCTTGAACGGTCACCTCTAAACAACGACAGCCTCCGAATAACGGCCACATATTGATGGAGGTTGGTTCCATCAATATGTGGCCGACATTTTGATGGAACGAAACACGTTCCGTAGCATTAAAATTTGTACGAACCTCTAAATAAGAAATTCTGAACAACGGCCACTCACAATAGTCACGAGAAATAAAATTGCAACTCCTAGTATAATTTCAAATTTATTTGCAAATCCAAATGTGAGGTAGATCGAACAAAATTTACTTCATATGTCAACAAACAGAAAATGAAGATATTAATGATGATGGGGAAGTTTTAGATAATATTCTAAGAACGGCAGATACAACTAACATGAAAGATAGCAATTTTGTATGTCTGGACAAAGATTTGGCAGTTACTGTCACATTTGATTCCATACAGCAAATGGTGAAAGATAAGAGAGAGGAAAAGAAAAATGATAAGAAAGTTTAAATGGAAGAGATTATAGATTCACTAAAAATTTCCAGGATTAACACCTATCCCGAATATTTGAAAAACCTTCGTGAAATCCAAAATTCTCCATTAAATAATAATAATGATGATGATGATGAGTTGTATAGCAAAACAACTCATATTGTTATTTCTTCGGGAAAGATATTTCCAGCAAAAAAAAAAAAAAAAAAAAAAAAAAAAAAAAAAGCAATTGCAGATCCCATATTTTTTAATGTATTAAAACAATGATGATAATTAAAATGACTGTGAATTTCTATTTTAATTTATGTAATTTTATTTTTTTAAAATGAAACCTCTGAATAACACCCACAACTGAGGAGCTGTCACTTTTCACCGATCTCATGGGTAGCCGTTATTCAGAGGTTACACTATATATATATTGTTATATGTGTCATGATCAGTAAAAATATAGCGGAAGTCTTCGGAATTGCTTTCCTCTGGAAATCTGAAATAGGTAGCTTCTTACTTTTTGTTATAGAAACTATCTAAAATTTCTATGAATGCTTTATCGGTTTCTGTAAACGTGACTATGTTTTTACTGTTTTAGGCCGAAAGAAACTGACTATGCGAGTCTCACGCAATGTCCAATATACTGAACAAATATATTTAACTCATGTTTAATACCATACTAGGTATTCGGGTTGTGAATCAAAAACATCTTAATACACACTGTTCAAAACAATTAAAATGTGTCTAGATTGTGGAGGGATCATGAGGCAGGGAAAATGTTTAGATGACTGATACATGTTCGACAGACGTGGTAAACTATATGAGAAAAAAAATGACACATCTTTGGCATGCATTGTCATGGGTACAAAAGGGTAAAAATACAATTTGTGCATATGAGATATAAAGAATAAAACATGGTGTTACCTTCGAGGAAAATCGTTTTTAGTAGTGAGTAATGTTTACCCGGACGGCCAGCAAAGTTGAACATCTATGAGGCATGAAGTCAATGAGCCTATTAATGTGGTGCTGGGTTAATCTGTCCCACTCCTCCAGCAGAGTACTTTCCAGTTATTGGAGAATTTGTAAGTGGCGAGCAACTCGTCTGCCTAGAATGTCGCAAACATGCTGTATTGGGTTCATGTCCGGAGAACACGCTGGCCAATCCAGTCGAATGATTCCTTCTTCGAAATGGAAATCATCCACCAGGTGAGCACGATACTGACTGAAATATTCATCCATTAACATGAAGTCATCTCCAATTGCTGCAGCGTATGGGACTGCAATAGGGTGGTGCGAAAAAAGTCAAATTGATATTTCCTAGTCGCCATAGTGCGTTAAAGTTGTGATTGGCAAATACTAGAAAAACAAAAGGAAAATTCTTCAAATCGGACTGTAACTTCGGATCGCGCAAACCGCCTAAAAAGTTTTTAAAAATTGAAATTTTCCAATTATTTCAGAATGTAAAAAAAAAAAAATACGTATATATATATTTTATCTCTATAGTGAAAAATATTTACAGATTGTACTGTTTAATGATAATAATAATAAATACTTTAAGAGAATATCTTCCGATCACGCAAGCTCAATAACAATCGGGAAAAATACAATTTTGAGTGATATTGATGAATTAAGAAAATAATCACCTGAGGTCACATTGGTTCCAATGTTAATTGGTTCCATTTGCATATAAATTGTGCAGTTCATTGCTTGTTTAGATATGTGATAATATTTAAACAACTCGGAACTCACAACGGAGAAATGGCTGCACTTCGTGTTCCACACACACTCTATCCTCCATCCAAACAATGAGGGTGTTTGCTATTTACATTACTTAAGTACATAATTTATTACTTCATCTGTTGTTAGTCTGACTTTTTGATGCAACTTTGTACTGCGCTTTGGTGGTAAAGTCGGGTATCGTGGACCTTGAATTCAGTGTGGCCATGATGAATCCATCTTTTCATTGGGGCCCACATATCTTAAACGATTCTTCCGTTAGCAATCTGACTCACTATTCTGCAGCAAGCGTGTGGCAAGGAAATATTTTAGCATCCCAGGATGGGGTATCACCTGACTGAACGAAGGAATCTATTTCTTCATCGGTTACTCTCCGATAAAAAATGGAGATGATAATTTTGCTAAATTCCAATCAATTAATTCAGTATTGTCTGCAGAATCGAAGTTTAAAATAGGAGTGATAAATTTTCTCATGCCCCTACGTTTTGGAACAGTTTGCCTGGCTTTAACCACACTTTTTAGCCCTAGCTATCTTATGTGCCTCCTTTTATAAAAGACCATCACCACCAGTAGGTTTTCCGGGAGCGCAAATAACGAGTTTCGTTCAATTACAGGAAATACCACTTCCTTCAGGTCGTCAGGTAAGTATCAAGATGTTTTTATAGCTCTACAGATGAATACGCCCTTCAGTAATGTACTTACTGCATTTTATTACAAAACAAACTGGAATTTAAGATTTTAAAACAAATGTCACTATGGCTTTTAAGGCATCCGATGGGTTTTCCACGCTCACGTAAAGTCGAAGGACTCTATTTGCACAAGTGAGCCATCTGGCATGAAACTGGGCTGGGGTCACACTTTGATAAGTCATTTGGAAAGTTGCTATTTCTAATTGTTTCACTTACGTCAAAACCATACAATTACATAACTTACGCCCTTGCTCAACAGTTGCCTGTTCAATTCTGGAATTTCAAAATCAACAAATTTAATATGTATCACTAAGAGCTTTTCAGAACTAATGTGATTCAGCCCAATTTGTACTTAAATGATCATCGGTAGTTGCTTCACCATCCAAATGTGGAAAAAGATGGCGGAAGTTTAATTCAGCAAAATGGAATAAACAAACAACCCACTGCAGTGGTCGTCCGAGATGCACTTGAAGCTGCCTGATAGCACCATATTTCTATCCAGTATAAGGATTTGTACTTGCATAGCTTACCAAATTTAAGTATTCTCGTGAAACCCCTTGTACAGTAAGATATGGTACAATAGAAGCTAAAATGCCCTTAGCACATCCGGAGTTTGCAGACATATGGCTTAAACAAACTAAGCCAGGTTCTTTTATGATAGAATATTGTCTTTCTTTAATAATTCGACGATCCAACCCTTTCTAAAACTAGGGTATCGTCCTTACTTCCGTCAAAATATATGCCATGTAGTTCATCTGAATCCAGTTGGCTTTGCTGTAAAATTTTCCAAGTGCGTCTCTTTTCCCTTCTAATTTTGTATCGATCAATCACTTGAGAAACACATATTTCAGTGATTGTACTGATATTTTCAAGCACACTGGGTGAGCTGCTGAACTTTTTTGTTCTGCAGCGAACTATTAGTGGTAAGTCCTAGTTTGTTTAAAAATCATTTAATATGCTCAATAGTATCAATTTACCCTGAAATAAAAACCTGAGACTGCAAACTGATCTCAGTTGATTATTTTCTTTACATCAAAATCACTCAAAATTGATTTTTTTTTTCAATTTTTATTGAACTTGCGCGATCGGAATATATTCTATAAACGCAATTTATTATTATTTTTCATTAAACAGAACAATCTGCAAATATTTTTCACTGTAGCGATAATATATATATATATATAACCATAAAAAATTTAATTCTTTAAAAATAGTAAAATTTCAACTTTTTTTAATTTTTAGGCGGTTTGCGCGATCACAAGATAAAGTCCGATTTGAAATTTTTTTTTTGTTCATCTTATATTTACCAATCGCATCTTTTGCTCACTATAGAGAGTGGGAAATATCAACTTGACATTTTTCGCAGCACCCTAGACTACAGTAGGCCTGATGATCTCATCCTTATATCGCTGACCGCTAAAAGCTCCATTTCGATTTATGTGGCTGTCGTTGCGCCATCAATGGAAATGACTGCATAGGCCATCATTCCCCCACTGCCAAATCTGACACTTCCTTGCACGAAAGCAGGATTGCTCCTAGTGGCTATATCCCAACAGATGAAGATAAACCTATTATCATGATGAACAGGAAATTGGTACTCGTGAGAGAAAAGAAATTGCGCCATTCATTTCTCCTCCAGTTCACATGCTCTATTTCCCACTCCCTGCGGGCGTCTCTGCGATTTGCTGTTAACGTAATACAATAGAATTGGTCTGCGAGCATACATACCTACAGCATGGAGTGGATTTCACACAGTTTGAGTCGAAACTGTGCTGCCAGTATCCGAGCGAAGGTGTTGTTGAAGAAGAGTGGCATTCATATTTCGGTGTCCTTAGCAGTTAGCGTTAAATATCAATCTTCATGGGCATTGTGCACGTCTGCAACTTTGCTTTGGACCTCGCCAATCAAACGGTAAATCATTTCTCCACAATTCATTAAGTTCAACGATAGGTTTTAAACCTAAATAAGTCTAAACATAAATTTTAATAGAGCATTTATGGATACTGGAATTCATTAAGCTTTTTATAAATATATGGAAGCGATAGTGCCAAGTCTTTGATAATTGAGTACCTCTTCTTACGAGTAGTAATACATGATTTATTAAACATAATTTCTGATTAAATAAAAGGAAGATAGATGTTCGGAAATAGCGGTGCTAAGACAAATGATTGTATGGTTGCTATCAGAAATTATGTATGCTATTTAAAAAATTATCTTTTAAAATAACTTAATTAAGTTTCATATATAAAGCAGAAATAGAACTCTTTAAAATTTATTACGATCTTGCTTAATTTTATTTAAGTTAAAATGTTGCGAAAATTTTAATTTATTCTTCTTATAATTAACAACATTTTAATTTGAAATAAATAATATTCTAAAACATACACAACATTACTTTAATGAATCCCACTGCAACATCTTAAATCATTTTTTTTATTTTTGATATGACTTAAAAAATGAAAATCTTAATTGAATAATAAAATAATATAATTAGCTTTTGAAATAATAAATTACTTG
Source organism: Maratus speciosus (assembly GCA_963932465.1). Lineage (NCBI taxonomy): Eukaryota > Metazoa > Arthropoda > Arachnida > Araneae > Salticidae > Maratus > Maratus speciosus. Next base: position 67,735,244 of record OZ010789.1, read on the forward strand.
ACATCATGTGACATTTAAAAAATTCCATCTATTTTTTTAAACATAAATTTATTTTTTTAATTAAGAAATTTTAAATTATAAGTAATAAATTTATCTGGAAATATATTTAAGTTAAAAAAAAAATAAAATAAATTTTATTTTTTTCCAAACTAAGAATCTCTATAGTATCTATCTTTCATTTATAATAAGTTTTTATAATTCTATTAATTGCATCTAAAAGTATCGCAGATATATGCATTATCAAAAACCGTTTATGGCTTTTAAATTCCCTTGATATTTTAAATAATATTTTTTCAGTAGTACTATTTTATTAATTAGTAGAGAGATAAGATAGATATTAGTAGAGGTATATGAGATTTGTATATTTTTTTCTTTCCACCTAAAGATGAAGTATGTGTAAAATAAATGTCTGGTGAAAAAACATTCGTAATTATTTTATAATTTGAATTTCTATAAAATACTTTTAATTAATTGTGACTTTCAACGATGAACTTATTAATGATAAAAGTGCAAGAAAGCTTGCTTTATGAAATGTTATAATAAATATAAATACTTTTGACAGATAAATATGAAATAAACACTGTTTTCCAACCCTCCAATGAGCGTATGTAAACTTGAATCTACCTTTTTCAAACTCATAGGTTTTATCGTATTGTTCTCACTAATAAAGGGTAAAAAATAAATAAATTTTACCAAAAAGTACATTCCACCTATGGGTGACACACAAATTCAAGATCACATCACAACAACATAAATTAATCAAAATTCGAAACCCTACAAATAGTAACTAATAATTAAGTTAAATTTAACATTCAGTCAAAAAAAGGAATTACGGCCTTTTTAAATATTTTTGTCACGAAAGATAAGTTCAACTAAAGTCCTTGCTTGTTTGCATAAGTAAAAAACGTTGGATGATTATAGAATCATTTCAGAATATCTAAGATATGTGTTATTTTTTATACGTTTAGATAAACTCTTCCAGATCCCGCTAAAGGCACCACGGTAAATACTCAATAAAACTCTAAACCTGTGGATCCCAATCGTTTTTTGGCAGATGCCCAAATAAGCAACTTTAAAAAATCCTGGTGACCCCTTCCACTTTGTAATACATAATTGTTATTATATAAAAAATTAAGTTTTATTCACACGGAGAAACCTTAAATGAGCAAACGTTAAAAAATATATATATAATTATACAGATGTTAAGTTGCAGAAATTTGTATACTTACTAAACTTTTATCTGTACACTGTACAAAAAAATATGTAAATCTACAAAACTTTTTTTTCTAATGCTACAGAAAACTGTAGTACAGAAATATGTACCTTTCCAAAAAAATGTGCTAATATTACAATAATCTTACTAACATTTGATCTCTAACCGGGGTTGCAGTTACATAAAATGTTCTAGGCATTCCCAAAAATTCTTAGTATCCTTACAGATTTTTATTATTTACTGCGGAAACGTGTACCTGTTAAACAAATGTTTGCTGTTGCAGTTGAATAAAAAGTTCTAGGAATCCCAGTTTTCTAGAAAATACTTAGTAAGGTTATAGTTTTTTTTCTACAGTGTATGATAAGTCTTTTCACATTGTTTAACTTATCAAAAGTATATATATATATATATATATATATTATACAGATTCGTCTTTAAAATAACTGAATGAATGCAATGAGGCAATAGATCATCTTATTTACACTTAGAAACATTTCATTTTCTTTGGCAACACCTCAATTTTTTTTCTTATTATTTCTTGCATTTTTATATTCATGAAATTTCTCAAATAGCATTTCCGAATTCGCACCTTTATCAGTTTAGAGAGGCCAGTTTTCTTTCCACTTATAAATTATTTCATTTCTGATTACTTTTTTTTTTCCATTCTCCTTAGTATGCCATCATGTTTATCCGATTTTAAATTTTAAAATTCATATGTCATGATGTTGATGTATGTTTATACTTTGTGTATGTGGAATGCACAATAGCCATAAGAAGTTTAATTTTAACCCATTTTCTCCTGTAATTTGGGAATTTATTAATTTTTTAAACGGAGCCCCTTGTTCAAGTATTTCAAATATTGTTTAGTAAAATGTGTTTAACATGGTCAATTTAACATAGTCTCATAATTAATTTCATATGTGGAAGATGCTTCGTGTGATATAATGCAACGTCAATAGAAAAACAAGCTTATTTCAATAAATAGTACGAAAAAAGGTGTGTGATTCAAAAACAATATTTTAACCCGAATTGATTTGAAATTTTCTAGTAAATAAAAGGTGTCTAAATATACTAAAAAAAATCACACAATTATTCCAGTTACTATTGTGTTTCGACCTTATAAGTTAAAAGTTTTTTAAAATTTATTTTTCTTCTGTAAATTTATTTTTTTGGTTTATGTCCTATTTCTGTTTTTAGTCTACAACATTACTTTTATTTAAAATAAAAGAAAACAGAGAATAGGTTGATAACAAAACTGAAAATGACTCTTTTGAAAGGTAAATTGCCCAAAGTTGGCTGCTGTACATTGTTAAAAATTTGCAGAAAACTGTCCCATCATTCGAACGTTTTAATAGAAAACGGCTACATAACAGTAATTTCACTGTATTCTGTCTAAATTATATGCAATAGTACTGCCAGAATAGCGTTAAATTACGGTTACGTAAAGGTTTTCTAAAAAAGCGGTCAAATGACGGGACAGTTTGTTGCATGATTTTAACAGTGTAAGAGAAGAGGTTCTTTCAAAGACGTGTCACAAGAAGGAGACATTAAGCGTTCGCATATTAAGAGCAGAAAATTACATTTATTTGTATATAATTAATAAGAAAAATATTTTAGCTTACTTATTTTAATATCTAACTTTACTTTATGAAAACAAAAATTGGATAACTAGGACGAAATTACTGAATAATATTTATGCTAATAGTAAGATTTAATTTTCAATTTTATGTATTAGTCCAAGAGCCGGCCGTCGATTTTCCTATGTATAAGATACAAGAGAAATTCGGCCGGCAAAAGTAAGGATTAACAAAGACTTATAGTTAGCCACCTTTTTTAATTATTTATTCCTGCCGGGTCATGGATTTTTTGCGTCACTTCCGGTGTCAATTTTGAGTGTTTGCCTATGTATCGAAAACAAGGATCAAACATATATCCCAATGTAGGTTTCAAAGTGTACATTAAGAACATACCGGTCTGCCAAGTCTAATCCTGCCAGAACCAGGTGGCAGACTTACATTTATGACGTCAATTTTGAGTGTTTACCTATGTATCGCATACGAGGATCAAAGATATATCCCATTGTAGGTTTCAAAGTGTACATTTAGAATATACCTGTCTGCCAAGTCTAATCCTGCCGGAACCAGGTAGCAGACTCAATTTTATGACGTCAATTTTGAGTGTTTACCTATGTATCGAATACAAGGATCGTACATACATCAAAATGTAGGTTTCAAAGTGTACATTAAGAATATATTGCTCTGCCAGGTCGAATCCTGCTGGAACAAGGTGGCAAACTTACTTTTATGACGTCAATTTTGAGTGTTTACCTATGTATCGAATACAAGGACCGTACATACATCACACTGTAGGTTTCAAAGTGTACATTAAGAATATATTGGTCTGCCAGGTCCAATCCTGCCGAAACCATGTGGCAGACTTACTTTTATGACGTCAATTTTGAGTGTTTACCTATGTATCGCATACAAGGACCGTACATACATGACAATGTATGTATCCAAATGTAAATTAAGAATATACCGGTCTGCCAAGCTTAAGCCTGCCGGAACTAGGTGGCAGAGTTACTTTTATGACGTCAATTTTGAGTGTTTACATGTATCGAACATACATCACAATGCAGTTTTCAATGTGTACATTTAGAATTTACTGGTGTGCCAGGTGTAATTCTGCAATTGGCATGCGTTACGGCAAGCACATAATGAAGCTTTTGAAGCTTTGCGTGAGTGATAACACAATTAATGAAAATAAAAATGTTTATTTTCTTACTATATTTCAACGATATAAGACCTTGTTTTTTGAAAAATGTGGTGACTTTATACCAGAACTAGTTTTTTAAAATTATACTCCTCAAAACATGCAAGAAAATGTGGAATTAATAGATGGAATTTACTTGCTTCACAGATTAAAACCCACAGTGCCCCAACCTTTAGTAGGATAGCTGAATTTATATTAAAACAAATTTGCAATACTAAAGTCGGCGAAATTCATCTTATTTTTGACAATTATATATCCCCCTCGATAAAAGATATAGAAAGAAAAAATCGGGATGAATTTGATGTACCGTAGACCATTATAGGGCCTTCCCAGAGCAGGCCAATAAATTTTTTGAAAAGTCTAAAAATAAAAAAAATAAAGAATCTTTAGTTGAATTTTTAAGTCGATACCCCAATAGCAAGAGATATCGGCTTAATTTCGGCCTAATACCAGAATTGTCGGGAAATGATCAGTAGTTGAAAGGAGAGCTTCACATAATATCGTCTGAAAAAAATCTACCGATTAATCTAGATAATATCGTGAAAAAATGTCGGCAGGAAATTGTATACTTATTACAAGTCAATTAATCTGAAAAGTATTCTTATGCATGTAATCGGCCGGCAATCGGGAAGTAATGAAAAATTAATCTTTTTACTGAGTTGTTATTGTTAGTTTCCGCTGTATAGATACCAAGGTTATTAGACATATAAGGTTGGCTCGTCACTATGGACTCCGTCCCGCCCACTCTCGTTGCTAGGCAGAATCATACGTCACAAGAATCCAAGAATCCTTATTTTCCTGTAGGCCGTAACCCGTGTTTGCTATGTTTATGTTTGTTCGTCTAAAATATTTTTCTTTTTAAATTTAAAGTCAAATACATAAAAACTTGAATTTGAAGCTCTCTTTTAATATTTTATTTCATAAAGAAACATTCAATGAAAAGAAAGATATTTTAAAGAAAACTGTTGAATATATATAATGAAACACATCCAATTTAAATATCGACAGTATGTTAATAACATCTTTTTCTAAATTACGAATCTTTATCCGCGTAAAATATTTAAATGCTAAGTCAGAAGAGATGAAATCATTAAAAAGAAAATTAAAATTTAGCACTAGGGATTGTGTAGAAAAAAAAAAAAATGAGAAAAACTATTGTATAGTTGTTTTATTTTTCATTAGTATTTTCTTTATTATATAAAATCAAATGCTTTAAATTGTAAATAATATGTGAACAGTTAAACTGTTGTAAATATTATTATTTTTTAATTATTGATATATTAAATATAAAAAAAATGATGGTGTTAATTATTGCGAGGTCTAATTTCTCCACTACTCTCTCCCCCCTTCCCCTTCCTTTGTATCAGCCTCTGGAAATAACCAATACTTGGTTAAAAAAACCTGTAGGAAGATACTATGTGTTTTATATACAGTACAAAGTCTCAAATCCGGACGTCCGAAATCCGGAATTCTCCAAAATTCGGACATTTTCGTAATTGGCGTTTTTATTTTAGCGAAAAATAAAATAAACCGCTAATAATCGCATAAAACAATATTATATTAAGCTAAAAGTTTGAAACCGAATCCCTTTTACGAATGCCAAAAAAATCTCTAAATATCACACGGAAAAAAAAATCTTTAAAAATTAAAAATCACTGCAAGAATTCTGAATAAACTTTATTAAAAAGAGGCCATTTATAATACTGAACTAAAAGATTAAAACCGGATTCCTTTTACTAATGCGGAAAAATCGCCGCGAAACGTAAAGGCAGAAAAAATAGCAAACTTTAAGCGTCTGAAGTTTGCAGAGAACATCATTTACTATAGTGAACAATACCATTGTAACTGGAATTCCTTCATGAATGTCAAAATAATTACCTCGAAACGCAAAAATTCGCATTGCAAATCGCCCAAATTTCAAAAATTGTGTAGGATAAAATGTACTATATTGAATTAAAAGATTGAAAATGAATTCCTTTTACGAATGTCAAAAAATTGACTCTAAAAATCTAAAATTCACATAAAAAATTCGCGAAAATTTCAAGAAACTCTGTACGAATTCCAAATAAACATTATTAAAAAGAGGACAACATTTACCATATTAAGCTAAAAGACTAAAACCAGATACCTTTTAATGATTTGGGAAAAGTGCCACACGCGCGAAAAAAGAAGGAATTTTTTTTTTTTAATTTAAAAATCGCAAACAACAAAATTTATTGTAGATAAATTTATTGTCTAAGACATTGTAACCAGAATGCTTTTGTGAATCGCAAAATAACGCATTCAAAATCTCTAAAAAGTCATTAATCACGGGGCTAAAACTTTGAAATCGAATTACTTTTACGAATGTCAAAAAATCGCCGTATTACGAAAACAAAAACTCTTAAAATCGCTAAAAAAATGCAATACATTGAAAAGTCGATGTAGGATTTCCAAATAAACTTCACTGAAAAGAGGTCAAAGTTTATTATACTGAATTAGAATATTGTAATCAGAATCCTGTTAGTAAAGTAAATTTTTTTCTGCAAAATTCCTAAAAACGATAAAAACCACGTAAAAAATTAAATAAAAAAAAAATTGTTGTAATTGAGATAGTTTTTACTTTTTGAAAAACACATATTCCCCAATTAAAATATCTCTTTAGTATTATTTTAATTTATTTTCTTTTAATTATTAATTAATTGTTTTCTTTTTAGTATTAAAATGCTTTCCAATGCGTAAATAATTCACCGGTGAAAGTGGATAAAGTTTTCATTTTTTTTTTTTTTTTTTTTTTAATTATGCAAATGAACAAAAATTCGGAAAAGTCCAATCGACGAGTTCTGGACGATTCCGAATTTTTGACTTTGTACTTTACTAATATATACTTTAAAAGAATCATAATTGCATATGTTTAAGTCTTTTTTACTGTTTTTTACAACTTACAAATATTTTAAAACTTATTAGTCTTTATAAACGTAATTCTGAGAAGTTATTTTGTTTTTTCTAATTTGTAGAAATTCCATATTAAAACGTACATTTTAATTAAATGAATTCAAGTTGCAACCCACTATATATATATACTAATTTAATAAATATATATATATATATATATATAAATAAGAAATTGTCAACTAGTAAGTAAAAAATATATATCATAATAACAAAATAAGAGAGAAAGAGTGAGAGAGAATATAGAGCAGCTGTAACTGTTTTTTCTCTTTTTTTCAAAAATGTTTAATTTTTCACCCCCGTGTCACTGTAAAGATTTTAAAACTTATTAATTTTCTTCTATGTAGTTTTAAAACTAAGGTCTCTTATTTCTTTACACGTAAAAAAAAGTATTAAAATTCTTTCCCCTTAAAATTGCATAACAATTCAACTGTATATAACGCTATTAGCACAGGAGGGATTCCGACTGTGGATTCTTGTGACGTAGCAGATAAAGACCCCTCCGATTGGGTGAAAAGTTACGAGCCAACCTTTATAGTCTAATAACCTTGTATAGATACCCCCTGCAGTGATGATAGGGGGTGTGTGTCACGTGAATAAATCTGTCCAATGTGCTGCAGTATCTTATCTGCCTCCCGCTCAAAATAGTTTTTCACGTTTCAAGGACATCATTTGTAAATGGACAGTCGAAGGAGTAGGGGAAAAAATACTTTCCAAGAAATGTTCGTTGGTGAGAATGCATTATTATTTGCAAATCAGTAAACTTAAAACCCTTAAAAACTTACAGATAGCAGGGCAATTACTGTAAAAGTAAACTGACAATTTAAAAGCATTTGTTTGTTCTTTCTTTCTTTTTTTTCAATATTTACGTATAGACATTCATACTTAAATTATATTTAATATGATGTTTAGAGATATTTGCTGCTTTGTTGATTTAGATAAATAAATTGATAATTATAAGATCTGAAATTTATGGTAATTTAGGATAATATCTGAAATTTAGACTATTACAACAACAAATATTTGCTCTAAATGTATTTTCTTTGTTATGAATTAAAGATTTTTAATTTAAAAATTAATTTATTTAGAAATACTTCAGGCAATGTTATTGTATAAATTATAGTGAAGTTGATCATCTTTTCTTTTATTTTCTCTCTAAAGTTATAAATTTAATTTTATACCTCTTAAAAGTTAAAAAAAAATCTGAACTTTTTTTTAATTAAAATTATTATTAGATAAATAAATTGAAAATTATAAGATCTAAAATTTAGATTATATCCGAAATTTAGACTTACAACAACGAACTATTTCTTCTAAATGTATTTTCTTAATTATGAATTAGAAATTACTGAGTTAAAAATTAATTTATTTAGAAATAATTCCGATAATGTTATTGTATAAAGTATCAATGCAAAAACCCTTGACGGGTTAAAAGTTTCTGACGCAGCAATTTATCTTATGCTCTAAGAATTTTAAATATGGAACTTAAAAATACTGATATCAAATTTTGAGTGACGTTATGCTATTTCTTAAAAAATATATTTGTATTTATTTCATCATTTTATTTTTGTTTTATTTATAATCGCATGTGCAAAAGTTATGTTCAACATGAAAAGCTGCATAAAATTTTATTCGCTGTTGCTTTATCATTTACATCTCTCATAAATTCAAAATATGAGTTTTAAAAGATATGATATAAAATTTAAGTGACGCCTTGATGTGACTTTAAAAGGTTTGTTTTAAAATTCAATTTAAATTATTTTTGACTTGGTTAAAATATTTTTTTACATCTACACAATACTTTTAATTTTCCAATTCACTGTTAAATATATCACTTTCATTGAATCTATACTATGCATTGAAATGTATTTATTTCAATAAATTGATTTATCTTTTGTGTCACGCTATTCAAAATTGTGAGTAAGATTTATGTAAATGGTTTCTTTGCGTCATTGTGTCCAAACTACATGAAATGTATGAAAAAGGATAGTTTGACGCAAAGAAACCATTTATATAAATCTTACTCACAATTTTGAATAGCGTGACACAAAAGATAAATCAATTAATTGAAATAAATACATTTCAATGCATAGTATAGATTCAATGAAAGTGATATATTTAACAGTGAATTGGAAAATTAAAAGTATTGTGTAGATGTAAAAAAATATTTTAACCAAGTCAAAAATAATTTAAATTGAATTTTAAAACAAACCTTTTAAAGTCACATCAAGGCGTCACTTAAATTTTATATCATATCTTTTAAAACTCATATTTTGAATTTATGAGAGATGTAAATGATAAAGCAACAGCGAATAAAATTTTATGCAGCTTTTCATGTTGAACATAACTTTTGCACATGCGATTATAAATAAAACAAAAATAAAATGATGAAATAAATACAAATATATTTTTTAAGAAATAGCATAACGTCACTCAAAATTTGATATCAGTATTTTTAAGTTCCATATTTAAAATTCTTAGAGCATAAGATAAATTGCTGCGTCAGAAACTTTTAACCCGTCAAGGGTTTTTGCATTGATATCATTACTTTTTTGAGGTTAGTGATAAAATTATTAAAAAAAAGATACTTATGGAATTTAATGCAGATTTAATTTTTACTATTTTATTACAATTTTCCTTATAGCAGTTTGTATATAAAAACAAGTGGGTAAGTATAATCGCTGAACTCACAGAGGGTTTCATTTGATATTCCTTTAAAAACACTTTGTCCTTAAATTAATAAATCCAAAATGTTAATTTATAATTATTAAATCCTTACATAGATGGTGCACCAATAGTTCCAATTTTCATGGGGCAGGGAACGCATTCTTTTAAACAAACCACCTTCCAATTGAAGTCACCAAAAACCAAGTTGAATAAGCCAGACCCCGTTGTGTTGTTTCACAAACAGCAGTCTCATGTCCCCTCCTTCCCCCCTTTTTCAAAAATTTTCAGACCAGTACCTAAGAATGGAACCGAAATAATTTTTTCTCTTCAGAAATTAGGATAAAAAAATAGTATGCAGTACTCATAAATTTACTTTAATGCTATATAGGGTGATTATTAAGTTAATTATAACGTTTGGAATCTGTTGCATTGATGTCCGAAAGGTGGTTTCTGAGTTATGGAAGCTGGACCCATAAGGCACCATAGAGGGGCGAAGCCCACTAGTGTCTATCATAATTATATCTGTCATGTAGACTAATTGCGATATTTAATCAAAATAGTCCCCCCCCCTCCTCATCCCCGGAAATATAACAAATACAAAATGTGTCTTTATAAACCTATCGTCAAATAGGTTTTTATTTCTTTTTCCCTAAAAAAAAAAACATGATTTTTATATCCATAACGTAAATAGCGGACGAAGCCCGCTAGTTCCTATCATAATATATATTTTTAATAATTTTATATACTCTATAATAAAAATCAGACTTAAAATAGTCTAGTTCCATGAGTACTTGTAGTGTCAGTTACATGCTACGATTTTTGGATACCAGTATTTTAGAACGGGAAAATGTGACTTATTTTATCGGAGATATCTCATTAATTGAATAAGGTGAAGCAAACTTTTTGAAAAAAAGGTGCCCAACAAGCATGGCAGTTATCAGCTACGTGACTTCGTGCTAAAGTCCATTAATTTGATCTGCTTTTAAAAGATTACGGAAGATTGAATTATAGTAGAACCTGGATTAACCGAGCTTCGATTAATCGAGGTTTCTGTTAACCGAGCCGATAACAAAGTCTGATTTTTTTTCCCTTTTGAATGAGCCTTAAAAATAACCACACTCTTAGTATCGTGTTTTTGTAATAGCAAACCCCCTCCCCCCACACACACGCACACTCCCCACAAATACACACACAAATTGATGCCCTTAGTTCTACTAAAGTGGAGCATTCCATAATTTCTCAATGATAATATAAGTGTTAGACCGCCAAGGGCGCCAAGACTAATTCTTCACAAGATTTTGCAATGGAAACTTATGTAAATTTTGCTTTTGAAAGAAGAAAATGTTAATTTTTCATATCTATTTAAAAATTCGATAATATTTTTAGCATCCGAAAAAGCCAATATGTAAAAACGTTATTTATTTTTTTTTAAACCGGATCTGCTTAACCTCTTTAAACTTCAAACACCACCCGAATATATAAATTGAAAAATACATATGTAATTAAAATAAATAGATAAACCCCTAAAATTGTAAAAGTCCTTTTACAAAAGAATGGATAAATATAAGTAAAGAGAAGTGCAGATGTATTTGGGTTCAGTTTTCAATGCTGTTAGTCATTAACGTGGGAATTCCTAAGAAGACAAATTACCATTTCGGCGGGATTTCAAATCGGTTCTATAGATACCCAGTGGTTTCTGTAGTAATACCAGGTGTGACACTTTTTTTTAAATTATTATACCGTATTCTGGAGCTCTCTATCTTTCTGGAGAAAATAGAAATCGGCGGATGTGGAGGTATTTTCCCATGAAATACTAATTAACACACGACACATGCGCGACACGACGTGCTGTTGGTGTTTTTTGCGTGTGAGTTGCGACGACCATTGTAGTTTAAAATTGGCTTATCTGAAATTAAAATAAACAGTAATTTTTAATTAAATATGACTTATTTTAGTGACTAGACGAGACAAAAGGTGGAAATTATGAAAAGCTCTCTCTCTCTCTTTTTTTTTTTCTTTAATGCTGATTATTTGAAGAGGGTATTCAACTTTTATCGTAGAAAAAGGGTGATTTTTGATGATTGACAAAAAAAAAAAAAAATCCTTAATGCACTGCATAATTATATAAGAAACTAGGGGGGTCTACCCCCTACGAGCTACGCTCGCCAACCCCCGTTCAGGCACACCAAAATCCAAAAAGCACGCTAATTTGATCGGCTTTAAAATATTGAATTTAAAAAAAACAAAAGAAAAAAAACAGTAGTGATTTTCCTGTAAACGGGTTTCTATTCGTTAATTAAAAAATTAGTTAAACATTTGAAAATAAGCTAATGTAAAATGAATTAAGTAAACAGTGTCCTTGTCTCCCGGTATTTTTTAACAGCGATATAAGATAGTTCTTTTAAATAATTCATTTTAAATGTATCGTTTTAAATCTGACGTAATTTACACCAAAGTTTTATTTCTCTTATTAATATTCAGGTGAAAATACTTTAGTTGTTAGAAGGAAATATTTGCGCTGTCTTTGAATTCACGATAATAGTTGAAAAGATTATCTCAAAATATCTCGCGCAAATATATTTTTTAATTTAAATGTTTTTACCATATTTTTTGGTCATTTTAAATAATGTAATTTCTCCCCTTTACAAGTTTTAGCGCATAATTTTTTTTATTTAACATTTTGTTTCTCTTTTAAAATTCAAGTGTGAATATGGTTCTTAGGACGTAATTTTCCTGCTTTTAACATGTGATCATTTAATTCTAATTTTAAAGTTTTTATTTCTATTTACAATAGTCACGTGTAAATAAATTTTTAATTTGAAATAAACATTATTGTTTCGCTGTTTATACAATTGGCAACAGTTTAAATTAATAACATTTTCTAAAATATATAAAAAATATCTCTCGAAAAGCTGAAAATTTGAATTTAAAATAGAAATAAAACCTCAAAAAATGAGTCAAATAAAAAAAATAAATTCAATCTGCACACCGGGAATTTATAACGTATAAAATGATCTAAAAATGATTAAATTCTCATGTAGTTTTTGCTCCAATAAAACTTTTTTAATGGAACGATTTTTTCCAACTGTGGCATTAAATATCTCTTAAAATAATTCTTTGATTTGAAAACTGTCTGCATCAGCGTGTTTATCAAACATTTCTCTGTAATACCACTGATTTTCATATTTTTGTTTGCAACAGTTTTTTTTAATATTAACGAAGAAAGGCCATGCTTAAGCATTCAAATTGGATGTCGATCTACCGGGAATATCTACGCAGATTTTCAGTGGTCCATTTCCAATTCGAAACTTTTTTTTATATATAGAAGGAAAAAGCTGACAAAATTAGAAGTGAAAAACAATTCAGTATTATTAAAGTAATCGTGCCGTGGTCATCTATTAAAAAATGCAATTTTGAGAAAAAAAACTAGTTTCAATTTTATGTTATAATTATAATAGAATGCTTATTGTATTTTTTTATTTTCTTTTACTTACATAGAATTGTCTATTCCATATTCTGACCACATAAAGAAGTCTCAATTCCGTTGATAAAGCCGCTAAAATAAAAACTCGATTTTGCGAAATTTATAAGTTATGATTATAAATGTATATGTAAATCCTTAAAGCGGTTCTCAAAAAAAAAATTTTTTTTTTAACGTTCAATAATGCGAAAATTTCTGCTGATTTACAAACATAAAAATAGTGTTCGAAAGAAACTGAATTTCGGTTACATTCCTAGTATCGACTGAAAACGTAAGCGAAATTGTTTTAAAAATAAATTCAAAGTAAGTAACATAAACATACATATACGCATGTTATCTGAATAATGTTTTGCGTAGAAACGGCAGTACATAATTAACAAAATAATTTGATTGAAATAAAATTAATTAAATATAAGGTGCTATAAACATAAAAAATATATTAAAAAATAATTTAATTTAAAAATAACGAATTTAATCAATATTAGTAATACCTTCTAGATTTATCTCCTTGTATGTGAATATATAGTATGTACGGCTCTTTGGATGGGAGTGCCGTTTGGGGGAGGCTAGGGAGGGGCAGTTATAGTAATACCGAATATACGGCAGTATTTTCGCCGAAACTAGGATTTTGGGCTGAAAACGAAAATGAAACCGAATATTCGGCGAAACTCCACATAAAAGAATGAGACTTGCAGGCTTGGTTATTGAAGTGATTTGCAATACAATAGATTCTGTTCTTTAAATTAATTACATCTTGAGTTAAAATTGATTGTTGTCTCATGACAACAGTTTTCTTTCTCTTCCTCTACTGTCGCTTCCGGAAATTCGGTTCAAAACGCCACATTCGGCAGCCTTTTCTGAAAGATCTTTTATTTTTCTCAAAAAATATAAAAGACAGTTCGATTAAAAAGTTTCTGGTGGGCAATAAAAAATAATTGGCATTTTCAGCCAGCAGCCAGCAGTTACAATGAAATTTAATGAAAACCTTTAAAACAAAACTATCATGCAATAAAATTCAAGTAATACTACTTTTCAAAATAATTACATTCAGCGTAATACTTTTAAAGAATGTATTACTTTTCCAAAGATTTTCTGCCCCCCCCCCCCCCCTACCCTGCGTACACACATGAATCGCGGTAAAAAAGAACAAGATCTTTGAAAAACAGAAACAACTCCATTATTGGGCACAGCCTTTGTAAGTTTGCTGATTTGAAAGCATGGCCGAAATTAAGGGGGGCAGAGGGGGCATGTGCCCCGGGCGCCAAATAAAGATTTTGTTTGTCGATTTTTCTCGCATCTGTGTTTTGCACGGTATTGTTAAAATCATTCTGTCTGGCGTATGACAAAACATAGAAGAATCTAAAGATGATATGGCATAAGGATCCTGTATAAAGCGGATTTTTTTTCGATTCCGTTTCCGAGATTTTAATCAATCAATATTCGACAAAGCCAAGGACGGATTCAGCTCATCATTTAGAGGGGGTCATGGATTTCCTTTTTTGGGGTGGGGGGCGATCACATCCTCGTTATGAGAATTTTTTATATTGAAAGCTATTCCCAAATCCAAACTAACTACTTTTCTGATACTTTCGCGAAGTCATTTTCATTCGTAAATACAAAAAATTTGCATTAATATTCGTAAAAATATAAAATTTGCCCATTTTGTTCAGATACCAGGAAATTAGTTTCCCATTTTCTTATAAAGGCAAAGATTCATTCAGAAAATGTTGTCAAAGATAGCACTTTTAGCCAAGTTTTACGAGTTGAAGCCAGAGGAATGTCGTCGCAAGGGAACAATCGGCTGTCACTTCCGGAATTTCAGTTTAAAAAGTCTAACAATTGTCAACGATTAAATATGGCAAAAATTTGTGTTAAATTTTAGAGGTAACTAAACCGTACACATTGGCAGCTATGGGATTCTATTAGTGTCATAAAAATTGCAGGTTTAGCCTCTTCTTTCTGCTCAAAGTATTAAATAGTTTTTTTCAATCGAACTTATACCTTTGGAATGGATCATTTTCTTCTGAACTGATGGACTGGTGCCATCCATTATTTTGAAACAATCGTTATAAATGAAGTGTTAGGTGAAGATGAAAGAGCTGTCGTTAGAACTCTGATTTTCTGGTCAGAAAAGGAAAAAAAAATGGTCATATTTTTTTTTTTTTTTTCTAGTCAGGATGAAAAAAAAATGGCCATAATTTTGTTTCTGATCAGAATGGAAAAAAAAAATGGCCATAATTAAAAAAAAAAAAAATCTATGATATCTTTTGAATGTTGAAAAAATAAAGAAATAAAACATATTTTAAAAATAATTCACGTAAAACAGACGTCACTCTTGAACTAAACAAAAATAACTTTCCAGAAATTTTATACACCATAATTAGTATTTGTATTCTAGAGATTGTATTATATAAAATATTATTGAATTGTATTAAATAATGTTTTGCACTTTTGAGTTTTGACCCAACGAAATTGTTTTTGTTTGTTTTATTTTAATATTTTATTTTCCATTCGGAGATAATCGTATGGAGATTTTTATTCAAATATTCGGGGTAAAGTTTGAATTAACTCATTAGATAAGGTGAGCGAAATTCGAAAACAGAGATAGCTTTCTTAGAAAAGTGTGGAGGAAAAAAACACCTCTAAATTGGCAACACTGGTCTAACATCAGATTTTTTTTAAAACTGCAATGCCTTGCGGGGAACTATTTTTGTGCATATTACATTTCTATAGTGTAAAATACTAATTTGGGTGACATAATTATTTTAGGAATAAAGTTTTCGCTATAGCAATATACTCGTATGTATTTTTAAAGTGATTTTTTATACATAATTTACATAGTATGTGTATGTATGTATATATAAGCATTTGCGCCCTTTTGTAAGGCAATCGGCGCCCTTTTTATCCATTTTGCCACCGCCCTCTCAGTTATGCCAGTACGACCCTGAAATGTGGTACGCAATTGCGTCAAAAGATGGCGACACCAGGATTCTGATACGCTTATTATGTAAAACTTCATTGTTATTTATAAATAAAACATTTCAACTAAATTATTTATTATAAAATAATTATTACATCACAATAGTTTTTATGCAAGGAAAATAATAATAATAATAATAATAATATTATGGATGTCAGTGATTATATATTGATTGGCCGTCATAATAATAAAAAATGATATTATAAAAAGAAGAGCTGAAATGAATTATTTTTTTACGTTTCTGATCGTGTGATTTATATTCAAATAATAATTACAGTAAACTCTCTGTAAGGCGGACTCTGTGTAAGACGGAAATCTGTCTAACTCGGAAAGAATTTCAAGTCCCTACGAATCCATAGACATAGAGTAAAATTTGTCTAAGGCGGAATATTGTCTATTGCGGAAAATTTTCTTGGTCCCGATCGATTCCGCCTTACACAGAGTTTACTGTATTAATGTATATTTTTTGTAAAGTGATTGAAATTAAATATATTTATAAAATTTATGGTAATATTTTTATTGTTGAAAAATTGCCAAGAAATAATCATCATCAAATTGGCGTCATTATAATTGTAATTTTATTTAACTTAATAGCAATTAAAAAATTACAAAGGAACTGAGAAACTAACTGAGTCAACTAACAGACTTTAAAAAAAAAAAAAACTTCACACGCACCAGCGAGTATCGAACTGCCTATGTTAAGATCAGTAGACGATGGCCCTCAACCACTCAGCCGTGGGAAGACAAAATTTTTCTCCCCAAAAGTGGTTAAAAAGAAAGCATGTGTATGAATACAGTGTCATGCATTTTCGGTCAAATTTCCATAGAATGGCGAAGAAATATAGTCCGATTTTTCATGCGTATTATAAAACGAACAAGAGTCTTGCTGGAAACAAGTAAATTGTTATTTGGTTCATCTGAAACATATTTATTTGATTTTTAAAAAATCGCCCGTGTCATTTTCGAGAGAAAAAAAATCGAATTATTTAACGAACGAGAGTTTTCCCAGAAAAAAGAAAAGTGTTATTCACCTCGCCTTAATCACATTTATATTATGTATCAATTTAAAAATAATCGTTAGAACCGTTTTCGAGATTTTCAAATTAGGAACTTCCTCGATATTATACCAACGTTTTCACTTTAAAAATGACTATTTAGATCTCAAAATATACTGCACGTAGAAATGTAAAAATTTCAGTATACGACCAGACTGCAGATATAAGACTGTTCTAGAAAATTCAGAACAATAAGACGTATATCTGCTGAGTTATTAAAAGGCGGCTTTTCGCATTTTCTTTGATGTCGAGTTAGCTGTATATATGAGTTCCGCCATCTACGAATTCTATGATACGATACGATACGATTTTAACGATACGATACGATACGATTTTAGGCTTAAGGCTGCGTCACTCGAAATACTACCGTCTTTCATGATAAAGAAGTTGATCATCTTTTTCCCCCCAGATAGTGATAAATTTAATTTTATACATTTTAAAAGTTAAAAATCGATGACTCAATATTCTTTTTTAAATTAAAATAATTATTAGATGAATAAATTGAAATTTATACTGACATTTAGATTTACAACAACAAACAATTAGAAATTTCTGATTTAAAAATTAATTTATTTAAAAATAATTCAGATAATGTATTGCATAAATTATAAATAAATTTATTATCTTTTTTTCCCCCAAATAGTGATAAATTTAATTTTATATCTTTTTAAAAGTTAAAAAAAATGACTGAATATTTTTTTAATTAAATTCATTATTGAAAATTTTAAGATCTGAAATTTAGATTATATCAGGATAATATCTGAAATTTGGACTTTTACAACAACAACAAAATATTTGCTATAAATGTATTTTCCTAGTTATGAATTATAAATTTCTGATTAAAAAATTAATTTATTTAGAAAAAATTAAGATAATGTTATTGTATAAATTATAAAGAATTTGATCCTATTTTTTTTTCTCCAGATAATAATAAATTTCCTTTTATTAACTTTTAAAAGTAAAAGTAAAAAAAAAAAAAAAAAAAAAAAAAAAAAAAAAAAAAAAAAACTGTTTTTTTTTTTATTAAAATAATTATTTAGATATTAAAAAAGGGAAATTTTTTTTCCATAAATAACAAAAATTTGATTAGACGCTTTAAATGATAGAAATTTCACAGCCTGGAATGTTAAATGAGAATATTTTACATTGTACCATGCAAAAAATTATCTAATTAAAATGTATCAAAGTTCGTTTTAATTCAAACAGTAAATATTGTTAGACGGAAATATTTTCCACTATAAAATACAAAAATGTTTTCATATCGAGGGCGTAATTAATTAAAAGGTAAGACATTTTGTTTAATTTAAATTCTAAATATTGCTCATCTCGGGATGAAAATTACAATTAATTATTCTTTGTAAGATGCAATAATATTTGTATATCAACAGTGTGAGTTACTTATAAGCAAGAATATAATTTTTAAATTAAATGTAATTTTATTTGTATCTTACAATGGAAAATTAATTGTAATTTTAATTGTAAAATTATTTAACAGCAATATTTTGACTTTAAACAAAACAAGATTTATTACATTTCAATTAGTTACATCCTTGATATGGAAATATTTTTGCATCTTATAGTGGAAAATATTCCCAATTAACAATATTTATTTTTTGAATTAAAACGAATTTTTTTACGTTTTAAATGCTATTTTTGCATCGCACAAATTCTTCTATTCGATATGATTAGCTAATCGGCAAAAGATCATATGATATTGCAAAGTACTCGGTAAAAGATTACCAAGTGACCAAATTATCGAAAACTAATACGCAAAGGCTTCATAACCGATTCAATTGTAGTCGGGAGGGGATGCTCAACAGGTGATCAGCCTTGCGGACAAGAAGTCATATCTGGCGACCTCGGAAAATGAGATCACCAGGATGAAATATAATCGAGTTAGGACTTTCGGCGGAAGTTCGGCCAAGGATTATTTGCTGTTTGGGTATTGGGGAAGCAATGATGTAGCTGCAATTTTAGGTGAAAAAAAAAGTTTATTTAACTGTTGAAAAAAAAATGCTATTCATATATATCAGAAAATGGGAAAACTTTAAAAGTGGAAGAGAGAGTATTAGAATGCAGCCACGAGGAACCTGACTCTAAGGTAATGTTTCATTTAAATAAATGCAAAAACGATTACAAAGTTCTGATAAAAGCATCAGATACAGATGTTTTAATCATATTATTAGGTAACATCTTAAAATTTCAACATCTTAAAGTTTGGCCTTTCTCATCCAATAAGGCAGCTCAAAATAATTGTATTAGTTGTACAGACCTAGCTAAATTGTTAAGAAATAATATTTGCAATTCCTTGCCTGGTTTTTACGCTTATACTGGATGCGAATCTACAGCAAGTTTTTACAAAAAGGGTAAAATAAAACCATTTCAAATATTAAGGGAAAATGAAAAATGTCAGTTAATGTTTGCAAATCTCAATAATCCCCTAAGTATTGAAAACGGAGGGATGATGAAAACAATCCAAGAATCCACTTGGTATTAAAAATTTTAGTGATGTTAATTTAGCTCGTTTGTTAAATTTTGAAAATCAGTTCGCAACACAATTTACCGATGGACAGTTTTTTCAAAAAAAATAAAAAAAATTCGATTCAAGTTTGATGCCACTTTGCTGGAAATCTCTCGAGCAAAAAAATTTTAAGAACAATTTACGTTACTTCTATGTAGCAAATAAGAATTGCATTTTATATTATATCTCTGATTGTGGACGGATTTGTAATGATAATTATGGAATCAGACCAAATTGGTTTGAAGGAGGTCCAACTCCTTTGCTTGTAGAAGATATTTTATTGAATGATGAAAAAGAAAATGAAAGTGAAGATGAAGATGAATACAATAGCATATATATCTCTGATTCTGATGAAGAAAATTTATTAAAAACTCATTCGATATGTGCCAAAGTATTATTGTAAGCAAGCGAATTTGTATAACACTCATTATTTTTCATTCCATTTTTTATAAATGAATGTTCTGATAATAAATTTATATTTATTTTCTTTTGATTTTATTTGTATTTTCATTACAGTCTATCAGTACCTTTGCCCAGCAGTGTAACTTTACTACCATTGTCTCAAAAAAGTCTGAGACGCTGTCATTTAGTTGATAAGTAATTTTTAATTTTTATTGGCAGCATCAGTTAAGAAGCATATCTATTACCAAATAGTAGTTGAATACAATTTGGCACTGCTTATTTGTTTAAATATGGCTATTTTTTACATAGTATTACTAGCTTTTTTCAAAAAAAAAAACAAAAAAAAAGGTTTTTTTAATATGCATTTTGAGTATAAATTAAAATTCTTAAAACTTGATTCGTGCTTTTAAATCTAAAGTCAGCAATTTATTTCAATCGTATTTATTTACTTTATTATAGAAAATATTATCATTTCCTATAGATAGACACTCAAAAAATTGCTAATGAAGGATAATATTATACCAGGTCAATAGTCCCCAAAAGATTTTTGGTATAAATATATAAACATAAAAGCAAAAAAATATATAGAATTAAATAATAAAAATTGTAATTTTAGAAAGTAAGCCGTCATTTGTGGAAGATCAGTATAATATTATCACTGAGATTGTTAAGAACAAACATTTACATATATCCACATAACTATAACAATGTTTAAGACACACGCAAATCATGCATGATAGCAGATCATTCAAAATTACTATTTTACACATTAAAGATGAGTTGTTATATATATATATATATATATATATATATATATATACATACACACATATATATATATATATATAACAATATTTGTTAGATAAAAATAATTGCAATGATTGTTATAAAAATTGAATGTGTCATCAAGGATATTCACTAGACTTTATAAAGCAGAATGCATCGACATAATCTGTACTTCAACAATCATTAAAAAAGAAAGTTTGCATTTGTCTAGAGCATCTACTTAACGTTGTCACAGAACTACATCGTTTTTTTCAAGACTTTGAAACACATTCAGATGCATGTTTAACCGTTCTTTCAGATACACTAAAAATTGACGTAATAAAAGTAAGCGTGATGTATTCCACTTGAAGTTGCGGAGGATTAGACCCGGCAGAAACATATATTTTTATTGTATACATTGAAATGCACGTTAATTTGCATATTTCATATTTTCATCATTTAATTTCGCGTAACAAAAGTAAGTTTGCCTACTGGTTGCGGCAGGATTAGACCTCACAGAACTGTGTGTTCTTAGTGTACAGTTTGAATCCTACATTGTGATGTATGTACTATCCTTATATTCGATATATAGGTAAACACTCAAAATTGACATCATAAAAGTACGTCTGCTACCTGGATCCGGCAGGACTGGGAATGGCAGACAAATATATTCTTAATGTACACTTTGAAACCTACTTTGTGATGTATGTATGGTCCTTTTATTCGATACATATACATAGGTAAACACTCAAAATTGACGTAATAAAATAAGTATGCCGCCTGATTCCGGCAGTATTAGGCTTGGCAGTCCGGTATATTCTTAATGTACATTTGATACCTACATTGTGATGTATGTACGATCCTTCTATTCCATACATAGGTAAACACTCAAAATTGACGTCATAAAAATAAGTCTGCTACATTATTCCTGCAGGATTGGACCTGGAAGACCGGTATAATATTAATGTACAGTATGAAACCTGCAGTGTGATGTAATGCACGGTCCTTGTATTCGATACATTGGTAAACACTCAAAATTGACGTCATAAAAGTAAGTCTGCCACCTGGTTCCGGCAGAATTAGACTTGCAGACCGGTATATTCTTAACGTACACTTTGAAACCTACATTGGGATATATGTTTGATCCTCGTATTCGATACATAGGTAAACACTCAAAATTGACGTCATAAAAATAAGTCTGCCACCTGGTTCCGGCAGGATTAGACTTGGCAGACAGGTATATTCTTAATGTACACTTTGAAACCTACATTGGGATATTTGTTTGATCCTTGTATTCGATACATAGGCAAAAACTCAAAATTGACACCGGGAGTGACCCAAAAATTCGGCAGACCAGTATATTTTTAATGTATACTTTGAAACCTACATTGGGATATATGTTTGATCCTCGTATTCGATACATAGGTAAATACTCAAAATTGACGTCATAAAAATAAGTCTGCCACCTGGTTCCGGCAGGATTAGACTTGGCATACCGGTGTATTGTTAATGTACACTTTGAAACCTACATTGGGATATATGTTTGATCCTTGTATTCGATACATAGGTAAACACTCAAAATTGACGTCATAAAAGTAAGTCTGCCCCCTGGTTCGGCAGGATTAGACTTGGCAGACCGGTATATTTTTAATGTACACTTTGAAACCTACATTGGGATATTTGTTTGATCCTTGTACTCGATACATAGGTAAAAACTCAAAATTGACACCGGAAGTGACCCAAAAATTCCATCACCCGGCAGGAATAAAAAATTTAAAAAGATGGCTTCCTAAGGTCTTTGTTAGGGGTTACATACACCGGCCGTATTACTCTTGTATCTTGGAACATCGACGGCGGGCTCTTGGACTATATGCATCAAGAATATTTTTATACATAATAACCAATAAATACTCGACGAAAAGAAATTTCGCAATGCAGTTTCATAACAGTTTTTATGAGTAGTAATTTTTTATGTAGAACAATGTAGTATATTTTACTAAATTGCATCGATTTTCTTCAAATTAAAATGTGACTTTGTGAAATTCCAAATCCACCACATGTCAACATTATGACAAAATTTTATATATGCATCTACTGTCTACATTGATCTGTAATATTAAACTTTTTTATTTCCTTAAGCTTAGTTTGAAATAGAAATAATTTTTTTGCCATACATAAAATTTATGTTTCTAATAGTAAAAACAATAAAGTTAACAAATAATATGCAGTATCTATTCTATCTAAACATTATATTTAAATAAGCGGAGAATTTTATTGTACAGAAAATAGCAATTGTTTTCTTTCCACTATTTTTTTTAATCATTGTTGGAAATCAAGAACGTTATAATAACTAACATGAAAAATACGTACTAGAAAGTGCGCATAGTGCCGTTTGTCAAAAGTTCACATTCCATTAATCTTATAATAACATTTTTCATATATAGACGAAAACTGCAATCTTTTTATTATGAATAAATATTGATACATGAAAAAGGATATGAAAACATAATTGAAAAATGAATATATGACAGCGATTTTTAATGAATATTGTAAATTGTGTATGTCAGAGGGAATATAGAAGAAATGCAGAGATTAATGAATTCTACCAGAGACACTTTATGCATACGAATATACTAGGTTTGTCAGAATTTGTTTTATTGGAAATTACGCAAAACCATCTTGGACAGATACATACTTTAGCATGCTAGCTACCATCTATACATTGAGTAATTCAAAATCTGGTATCCATGTAATGATCTGTATTAGAGAAGTGTTTTTATTCAAAGTGTACACGGGAATTCTAGAACAATAAATTTCGCTATATTTAATCTGAGAAAATCTGAATTATTAAATTTAATTTAATCTGAATTAAATAAAATATACTATTCAAAACTTTTCGTAGATATATTGATTTAGTAAAACTGAATGGATCGTAAGTATGTGTCATGCCTGTCGAAAGGCACATACATTCATCAATAGATCACACGAACGGCGAGTCGTATGGTAGTTAAACTTGGTAATATTTTAAATTGATAAATTATCGCCATAAAGATGTAAATAAGTTGTATGCATAAAAAGGTAAATTAAGATAATTATGTGGGAATATTTTTATGCATTTAAACTTGATTCGAACAAATGCTCTTTACTGATGACAATTTATGATCGGATGGCGAAATGCTATTAATTTAAAGATTATTTCATCTTAGCAAAATATAATGAGACATATCTAATGATATATTTACACAATTTATATCTCTTGATGAGATATTTCCATTATTAAGAGAAACTGAATAAATTCAAATTGCTACTCACAGTCGAAATATATAATTAAGTTCTGTTATTATCAAATAAAGCATTTTGTAAACAAATATCAATTAATTTTATTCAACATTTTAACTATCATGTAAATTTTAAAGTGAAAATATTATTTTTGTTGCTATTTCTTTTGTATTATATATCCATTTGAATAAAAAGAAAGAACACAAATGAAATACATATTTTTTTAATTTTATTTATTGTCTTATAAAATTTCACTTACAAAGTTATTTGAAACAATTTGTTTTATATTTTCAATGCGACTACCTTAATATGCATGATTACATAAAAAAAATAAAGTAACAAATGTGTATACAGTAACATACGAAACTTGACGAAAAAAATATAAAATAGTGTTAGAATTGCATGTTACTTGTCTTATGCTCATATCAATCGTCTACCTCAACCTAGAAAACCTGTGTCGAACGCTCAAATCGGATTTATCATCAATCTGACTGGAGTTCGGCCGCAATCAGGTCATATTAATAGTGAGTTTCATTAGTGCGTTTTAACTGTATTTTATAGGTTGGGGTAGACGGTGGATACAACATTAATCCTGTATATTGACTATAAACATTCAGGTAGAGCAAAGTCTGGTCAGAACACTCCACCGTTCCAGTTCAAAATCTCCTTTCATGATTCAGAGTTCTAGAAATTGAGAGAAAAAGAAGTTATTGCCCTAATATGCACAGTAACATCAAATGTAAAATGACAAATGTGTATACAGTAGCATGCAAAACTATCAAAGGAGAGCAAGCAAAAAGGCAGAATAAAGATAAATGGACAAAACAGCATAAAATGGTGACATAGTTGCATGTTTCTTGTCTTATGCTCGTATTCATCATCTACCTCAATTTGGAAAACCTGTGTAGAATTCTCAAATGGAATTCATCATTAATTCGATTGGAGTTCGGCCACGATCACATCCAAGAGGTTAATAGTGAATTTCATTTGAGTGTTTGAACTAGGATGTCTAAATTCAGGTGATGGTGAATACATGCACCAGTTTTTTGTATTGACTAGAAGCACTCAGGTATGGCGCAGTCAGGTCCAAACACTCCATCCTTTCAATTAAAAATCTCCTTTCAAAATACAGAGACCTAGAAACTGAGAGAGAATGAGGAGGTCATCCTCATATACACACGAACATAAATAGTAAAGAAACAAATGTATATACAGTAACACATGAAACTACCAAGGTACTAGCGAGAAAAGATATATATATATATATATATATATATGGACGACGGAAATATAGGTTGTTAATATTCCTCGTACAAACGTGTTGAATATTATTTTTGTTTTGCACTGTGAAAGCAAAGATACTTTCATTCGTCCGTGAGCAATAATCGTTTTGTTTAGAAATTTCAAGGCTGAAAATACAGAAAAACAAATGAAATTATAGATTATTTTTTTATTATTTTGTTTTTCCTCTATTTGCAATTTCATGTTTTTCAATAAAATTTATTTTTGGTTCATCGGATGAGACCATATAATTATCTGTCACATTTTTCTCGAAATCTACGAGTTTTAGAAGTAGGGTTATTTAGACGCTTTTTATATATTCCAAGCGATTATTCTCTTCTTGTAAAGTTTGTTTGATAGTATATGATTAAACTTCTTCCTTTGATTATCTAGCTTTAAAATAACTTTTTAAATTTTTAAAGTCATTATGTATAACTCTTCCACATGCATTAAATCTAAAGTATAGATAGTTAATAAAACGTAGCATCACGTAATGATACTACGAAAGTTCCTTACTTAATAAATGTTTTTCTGCATATTTAAGCACCACTTTATTACTGTTAATTGAATGCTTGAGTGAAAATGACCGTTGAGAATTTCTCAATTCAATTTAGGAAATTGATAGCTGTGATATCTTCTTTCCTAATAGATTAATTTTACTTTGAAAACCAACACTTTTGCAAGCTGCTGTACCTGATACTTTTAGGATTTCTGATTTTCAATCACAATAATTGCTGAAAAAGTATCCGAATAGAAACGATTTCGATGAAAAATGAAGTTCAGACACTATTGTAACTTTCTTGATATTTCAAATACGGAAAATTGTTTTGAGAAAGAAGATAATTTGAAATAATTGTTTAAAAAAAGATCTTAAGATTTTAAAAGAGAATTTATTTAAACGCTATTTTATGGAATTTATAGTTTTAACAAATGCGCACAATATTAAAAAAGACGGAAAATTAAAGTGTAATTTTCACCATAAGCAAAATTAAAAAAAAAATCAGGCTGTCAGGTTTCTGATGCTAATGAGCAGGTAACTAATTAAGATTACTATTATCTTATATTAATTGTTTACTTATTTATTGCATTTCATATGGATCACACTTTGCGTACATGGGTTTAAATTAATATTTTTCCTTATCTTGAAGTTTATCCGAGTTATACTTTTCAGATCTTATTGTATGAACAAGCTCTTTCTGCCAATGATTTACAGCTTCCATTTCTATTCAAGAACGCATCGAAACGAAAAGTGTGGATAAGCAAACAAAGAAATTCTCGGGTGTTTTAGATAAGAGAACGGTGTCCCTCGTTGGTATTAGGGAAAACCCGTATTATATTTTTGAAAAAAAAAAAACACTGAGAGAAAAACGAGGGAGTTATAGCGAAAACCTCGAAAAGAAAGGATGTAACTTGTTTAGTTGAGTTATCGGGTGTCCAGTGTATTGGGTTCCTGGAAAAGACTTGTCTCATGTGCGGAGAAAGTCGACACAAAGAGAGATACTTGTAGGATTCTCCGTTAAACCTAATGAGATACCGTAGGGTGAGAAGGAAATAGTGTATTTTAATAAACTGACCCAGTACGTACAGAGTATTTAAAATATAACTTAGTATCTGGAAGAATCTTGAATATCCGAACCCTTAAATGTAAATTCCATTTTGTTTCTATGTAAATAATTTGTAAATAAACTGTTCTTTTATATTAATTGAATAAGTTTAGCAATTTTTTATAATCCTTTTCACATCGTGTCCGATATCACATACTTAAATTACTGGTGCCAGCCCATTAAATAAAAAAAACATTGTTCGAAGTCTGTATGAGCGGTGATCGTAAATTCGGGAAGAATCATCATCATGTGGACTAAGGAAGAGTGCAGCACAGGCTTTCATTAAGTCAAAAATATATTGTTAAATATAATTAATGTTACATTAATATGTAAATGCAGTGTCAAATAGAAGGCTAATAAGAATAATTTTAAGTCGATTGCAGTTTATTATATCTGTACTCTGAAAATCTAAGTTGGACAAATAAAATTGACAACTATTTTTCTGTTATTTATTACACTAGATTAAGACGGGAAAACAGACGTTTGACTCTTTGAGGAATTATAATAGCTGCTCATGATATTGCATAAAGCCGAGTAAATCGTAAAATAGGAATATTCTCGGACAAGTGTTACGATTCAACAATTTGAATGTTCCGGAAAAAAATATCTTACGAAGAATGAGTTACTAAAAAGTGAAATGTTGGATTGAAATTTCAAGCTTTTATATAATATGTAATTTGCATTTTCTAGTACAAGAGACCCTTACAAACCTTTTTCCGTTAACTGTTGTATTTTCTATCTATAATGATGAAAAATATGCTTTAATATAATAAACAGACTATTCGTTCTTCTTTGAAACTGAATACTCATTAGAGGTCTTATTTGAGATCACATTCATTAGAGGACACATTCATTAGAGGTCACACTACTAGTTAACCTACAAAAAAATTCTGTAAACTGCAGGATAAATTCTCCAAAATTATACGATATAGGAGAATATAATCAATTACAAAGTTATTGATTAAAATAAATTTTATGCGAAAAGGCATATTGCGCAAATAATTGCGAAGAATAGAACGCGTAAAACTGTCATTAGATAGGTCGTGTTTTCCAACAGTGTACGTAACACAAATGTGCATCTTAGGCGTTTTATTCTTAGCATTTATGTGTGCATTAGGATGCAGTTAAAAAAGAATGTTTGAGTTTTGATTTGGATAACAGATAGAAGTTCCATTTCAGTACCTAGAATAGGCGTGCAAAATATCATGAATTTTGAAAAATGCCTTCACTCCTCTACCAAGAACTTTATACACCATATGGCCAAAGGTGACCGAACACTTGCGATTTTTGACGTTTTATTAAATATCTAGAAAAATACATGAGGAATCAACCTGAACCTGCAGGTGTGTAAACAGTATAGTATAGGTCATATATTTCTGTGAAGATGTTTTCCCGAAAGCCCATAGGGGACCGTGAACAAATTGAAAAAAACGAATATCTTTTAAATAACCCTAGAAAAACTAATGTAGCAAAAGCGTTCAAACTCGAGATTATTAATAAGTGTCTTATTGTAATATATTGTGTTCATTTTTATGAGGATAGCATGTATAGCAGTAGAGAAATTAAGGTTTTTATAAAAACAGTCCCAAATTTCGCAAAGTTTTTTGCTTATAATTTGCAGAGTTCTTAATATAAAAAGAAAAAGTTATTTTCAGAAAATATGACAAACAGCATCGCACACAAAACTCTGCAATCAGAATTAAAAAAAATAATAAAAATTGGATGAATAATGAGCAGGTTTACTGCGAATGCAATCAAAATGTAATATGCATAATGTGTTAGCTAAGTATATCGAGCAAATTTTGTGAAAGTCTCAAAATCGTAGCTTGGAAATTTTGATAATTATCGCCGATAGAATAAGCTCGAAATCCGTTGTTCCTAAAAAGAAGCAATAATATGAGGGGTTGTATACAAATATAGTAGTAAATGCAATATTGTGTACGCTATCTTGGCTCTAATCAACATATATTTGATACAACCCCTTATCTTTTTGCTTCTTTTGGGGAACGACGGATTTCGAGCTTATTCTATCGACGATAATTTTCAGAATTTTCAAGCTATGAATTTGAAACGTTCACAAAAGTAGCCCTATATACTTAGCTAATACATTATGCATATTACATTTTGATTGCATTTGCGCTTGTGCAGCGAAAATATTTTTAATAAACCTGCTCATTTTTCATCCATTTTTTATAATTTTTTAATTCGGGTAGCAGAGTGTTGTGTACAATGCTGTTTGTCATATTTTCTGAAAAGAACTTTTTTTATATTAAGAACTCTGTAAATTAAAAGCAAAAAATTTGGCGGAATTTGGGACTGTTTTTATAAAAACCTTAATTTCTCTGCGAGTATAAATGCTATCCTCATAAAAATGAACATAGTTTATTACAATAAGCCACTTATCAATTATCTCGAATTTGAATGCGTTTGCTACATTAGTTTTTACAGGATTATCCAAAAGATAATCCTTCTTCTTCAATTTGTTGACTGTCCCCTATGGGATTTCGGGAAAAAATCTTTGCGGAAATTTGTGTCCTATACTATACTGTTTATACACCTGCAGTTTCAGGTTGATTCCTCATACATTTTTTAGATATTTAATAAAACGTGAAAAATTGCAAGTGATCGGTCACCTTTGGCCATATAGTGTATTTTCATTGTTTGATACAATAGGTTCTTACCATAACTTATGCATTTAGAGTGTTTGTTGGTAATGTTGTTTGGCATTTTTATATTTAAAATGTTTAGTGTAACTTTCTTTATTATTTCTAAACCTTAAGTCTTTATTTTAAATTTTTTATCAATTTGTATTCTGATACTTTATATGCATTTATTTTGTTCGAAGGTATTGCACAACGAAACATTCAAATCGGTGTGGCGCAAAGAATCATTCAAACGCAGTATTGCATTAAGCATTTTTTACTTCTTGGGTTGGCACACGAGTGTTGCAGGTGGCAAAGAATTTTAGTTAAAGATAATATCAATAAATTAAATTAAAAAGAAATTTATAAAATACAGACTTACATTTTAAGAACTTATCAAGGTTTAATCTGTTCTATTGAGGGCAAAAAACAAATTTCAAAGTTTGAAAAACAAATCATGTATTGTTTGAAACTACTTGTCTATTTTAATATAAGTCTACCTAAATTTTATTTTTTCATTTCTTTTATGTTCTTAATATATCACTTGATTTTTCACAATAAAATTTCTTTATATATGTTTACGCAAAATATGTGTTTAACATGTTTGATGTTTTTTATCACTATTTATTACTTTCATATTTGGTGGAACGTCCAGTATATCAAACAACTTTTATTTTCCCTTCTATTGAACAGTAACAGAAATAATAAAAAAAATCACGTTTAAATAGCTTTATCATAATAGAAAACTTTACTGAAGCCTAGAAAGGAGCCATTCAAAGACCTTGATGTCACACGTTCTTCCATAAAGTCAGCTGAAGATAGCATCCCTATTTCAGTTTGACTATCGATTGAACAAAAGCGTATTTTTTATTTAAAAGATTAGAATAAAATAAACATTCAAGTATGTCAAACGTTAAAATGAGTGTTTTATTGTACACTCTTTTGTTTTGTTTGTATTTGACATCATTGAGTTGTATGGTTTAAACACCGTATATGATTTAAATCAAAGATTTTTCAATCCAAGCTTGAAACACCAATAAATTGCGATCTGAATGAGAAATATTTTAGACCCGGTATGCTATTTCTTTCTCTCACCTATTAATGTTTTGTCTCCAAAAAATAACGTCCGTTGCACAAGCCAGCTGCACAAGCTCTACTGCATTTTTTAAAACTTCTAAGGATCGCACATTTTCAACTTTTGTACCGTCGTATTAAAAAAAGGTACTTTTAAATGCAATTTGTTTGAAAACTGCATCTCCACTTATTTTTGAGATATGAATTTGTTTGTAGTTTTCAGCACCATTTGTTTAATTTTGGCAACTCAAGTAGGGGAGACCGGGGTTAGTTATACCAGGGACAAGTTGTGCCATGGAGCTTCCTAATTAAAGCCAATAGGTTGCAGCACCTGTCGCGTCATGTGAGTAAAGAGGTTGATTGTCTATCAGGTGCTGCGTATGTTTTGAATTATCGCGTTGCGTTGTTTTGTGAGATAAAAATAATTATCTTGTTTTCTATCGTAAAAGTAAATTTTGTGACCTGTGTTGGAGTCGTCATTGCCAATAGCGATACTGAGGAATGTAAGCTTCCCTAACATTATTTAACTGCGTATATTTTGAGCTGTTATTCTATGTATTTCATTTGTTAATCATGCCAACATTTCGGAAACTAATGAATAAAGTTCAAAATGGCGTAACGCGGGGCTAGTTGTGACGAAGTGTAAGAGGCACGTTGTGACAGTGTCACTACTTACCCCAGCATAATTTTTAATGGAGGTTTTTATATTTCAGGAAAAATGGTGCGAAATTAAACGAGGCGTACTAAAAGAGCTAAAGCTAATTTAGTAGATTATGATAGGGCTGTAATAGAAGTAAAATCCAGAAGATGCAGTATAAAGAAAGCCCAAGAACTGTTCAATGTGAACCGAACGTTTCTTCTTACATATAGAAAATAAAAGGAAGAGTATTCATACGGAAGGAAATATTGAAATGGGATATAAAGAACCGCGTATGATATTCACACCTAAACAGGAGATGGAGTTGTGTGAATATGCCAAACAATCAGCGAATATGCTTTATGGAATTAGTTCTGCAGAACTGCGAAATTTAGCGCATGAGTTTGCCTTTTGAAGTGACATAAACATGCCTTGAAATTTGTTAACAAAAAAAACTGCAAGTGCTGATTGGCTGATTATATGGTATATATGGCTCTGTATGGAACGACATCCTACAATTTCCTTTAGAGTGTCTGAAGCAACAAGTTTGAGTAGAAATACAAGTTTTAATAAACATAATGTAGAACTATTTTTTAATAATTTAGCGTCTCTATTAGAAGCTAATAAATTTAATTTAAATGACACATGGTATATTGATGAGACAGTAGGAACAGTAGCAAAACCTGTAAACATAATTGCAGAAAAGGGTAAAAAATGAGTTTGGGGAATGACCTCTGTAGAAAGGGGAACAAACATGACTATGGTTAATGGCATTAACGCTCTGGAAATTCAGCCCCACCGATGTTTATATTTCCACGTAATTTAAAGCTCATTTTATTCGTGACGGTCCCATAAGCTGTTGCGAAACATCAAACCCAAGTGGATGGATTACAGGACCTGAATTTTTACTTTTCATGAAATATTTTGTTAAAATGTAAGATGCTCGAAAGAGTCCCCAGTCTTAGTGTTGCTTAATAACCACATTTCTCATCGAAATATTGATATTTTAAATTATTACATGGACAGCGGAGTGATTTTGTTATTTCCACCTCACACGAATAACAGATTACAGCCCTCTGATGTGTCAGTATGCGGGCCATTCAAAAACTTCTTCAATCATACCGTATGTAGAGAGTTGAAATCGCATCCTGGAAGCACTATGTCGATCTACAACTTACCAGGTATTGTTGAAATAGCCATTCCTATTGCTACCACTCCAAAAAATATTCAAGCAGGATTTTGTTGTAGTGGAATTTGGGAATATAATAGGAACATTTTTACAGGGTTAGACTTCCTATGTTCCTCATTAACTGATCGACCGTTATCAAGCAGAGATGAGAGCGTTAAAGGCCAGAATGAGAATGAAAAAAAATTAGTAAATAAAAAACTGTTAATAAAACAAGCACTTCAGTAATAAATTTAATCAATGATGGTGAGATTGCAGGACCGTCTTCAGAAGTAAGAAATCTCATTGAATTAGATGATTCCATGACAGTGGATAATAGCAATAAGTCAGTGGCAAGTCTTCCAAAGTAAGATCACTCCCTAAATCAGAACTTCTAAAAGGCAATCGATGTATTCGTAAATGTCTGAAATCTGCCATTCCAACAAGCACACTTGTAAAAGAGAAATTCAAGCAGAACAAAAAGCAAAAGAACGCAGAAAACAAATTGAAGAAGAAAAAGAAAAAAAAACTGTATGGAAAGGCCAAGCAGTGCATAAAAAACAATTACACCTATGTTATTGAAAAAACGGGAGAAGCAAGTATTGGATAGCTTTGAAGATGACGAAAATTGCTTATGTCTAGTGTGCTTGGAGCAATACAAAATTATCAGATCCGGAGAAGACTGGGTGCAATAAATGACATGTAAAAAAGGGCGCATGTCAAATGTCCCAAAAATGAACCTTATTATATTTGTATTAACAGAAAATCAGGCGCTGAAACAAGAGATGACAATGAGTGATTGAAAATATAGGATATAGGCCTACACGTTGTAGTAGGCTACCAAGTCAAAGAACAATATGGCCAAATATTAGTGTTGGCTTACTTATTATTTCTTTCCTGATTAAGACAGTTTTTTTTTCTTTTTATTGCTAAGTGTCTCTAAAAGTATCTTTTTAAAGGACTAAGAGTTTACAAGTGTTAACAATTTAACTATTTTATTGTTATTTAATTAAGAATGTTATAAATGAACAAATTTCTCATTCCTGATTTAACATATCCCATTTAATCGCCTTTCTTACTAAATTTGTATATGTTACATTGTACTTACATGTGTCATTTATTTGTCACAATGTGGTGCAAGCATGTCACAACTTGCCCCGTAGCGGAGGTTAGTAGTGACAAATTTCGAGGTTACGCAGAATTCATTTTGTGTTATGAAAATTGTTAATAATGTTAATAGTAGTTTTATAAAAATGTTACGCAAGATTTACTCAAATGATATCATACACTAAATGTTTCGCTTCAGTTCAAATCGGTCTCTCCTACTTCATTTCTGTAGAAAGTAAAGGGAAAATACTTGAAAATTAGCAAATATATCTTTTTGTTGCTATTCTTTCATAAAAACTGAAAAAAACTGTAAGTAAAATACGTGCTATTTTGAAAAAATATAAATAAATGATTTCTGATAAAACATGGAACTATTATATACTAAATTTAATTTTAAGTATCGATATTAATATTACAAACAAATGAAGGCATATGAATCATGAGATAGACTTTTTTTCAAAATATATATTCTAAAAACACACTCAAAATATATATTAAACAATTAATTGCTAAAAAGGACGTCAAATGTT
Organism: Maratus speciosus; assembly: GCA_963932465.1. Lineage (NCBI taxonomy): Eukaryota > Metazoa > Arthropoda > Arachnida > Araneae > Salticidae > Maratus > Maratus speciosus. Next base: position 67,769,350 of record OZ010789.1, read on the forward strand.
AATAAAATACATTAAAAGATCTTAATAATTTGACATGTTTCGATTGAATTTAGTCAATCATCATCAGAAAAACAAATAAACACTAAGATGGAAAATGTCAAAAAACTATTACAAATGAAATTTAAAAATAAATAAATAAAAATCACGCACGTAATATTTTAATATGTTTCACGTTGCCCTATTTTATTTCCAAATTATCTAACATTTCAATCCAAATATTTGGGATTTCAAATGACAAGGAATCATTGTTTAGTAATGTGTATGTGCATAGAGCATAGTGAAACATGTTAAAATATTACGCGCGTGATTTTTATTTATTTATTTTTAAATTTCCTTTTTAATAGTTTATTGTCATTTTCCATCTTAGTGTTTATTTGTTTTTCTGATGATGATTGAGTAAATTCAATCGAAAAATGTCAAATTATTAAGATATTTTAATGTATTTTATTAACATTTGACGTCCGTTTTAGCAATTAAGTGTTTAATATATATTTTTAGAATATATATTTTTGAAATATTTTTAATGGACGTATAAGAGAACTTCGCTTTATAATTTAATAGACTTTTTTTTGTCTAGTTTCGTGAATGACGAAATCGGGTTTTTTTTTTGGAGTTGTGTATAATACAGCGACAGTCACGTCCTATGCATATTTTACTGTAGATGTTGTTTGAGACTGGATCGTAAATGAGGAATTCTTTAGCGGATGCGGATAACATCATTTTGTATAAAATAAAAGCGCGTTCTTGGAGTCTTAAAACTGAAGTATCTATATTTATATACATAGGGGAGGATAGTACACAGTGAGACGAAAATTATTATTACTTAACAAATGGCGACGATTTTTATTCTTTTGAAGAAAAAAAAATTGCTACATATTTAAGCTATACAAATGCACTACACATTAATGCATAAATGTTTTTTAAGTTATTTATAAAAGCACAGAATCAGAATAACGGAGTATCGAAAATTGTCTCACTGTGTACCACAAGTAGTACACAGTGAGACAATGTATATATTTTCATAAATCATGCATTTTTACACTCTATCAATGATTTTCTGCAGTTTATGATTTCTAATTAATATTTCTAGATTTTCAAAATATTAAAAATATGAGCCTCGGTTGGACAATGGCACACCTTGAGCGACTTTCATGCAAATTTTCAGCCTCTTACGTTTAGTAAAATTCCCTAGTCATCGCACGCCCCCACACACACAGAGAAAGAGAGAAAAAAACCTTATTTTATTAATAAATAACTTTTGTAACATCAGAACCGCATAGTAGGTACACAATAACATACGTCTCACAGTGTTCCACAACTGTGTGTATCACTGTGCACTTTCGTTACGTTGTAATAAAATGGATGCCACATCTGTTACATCAATTTCATCGCTTTAAAAAGTTTATGTCGTTTTCCCGAAATAGTCTATTATTAGATATAGCTAGATTTGGTTAAGTAAATATATGTCATATTGAAGAAAATAAACTCTAAAATAGACGTTTATGTAACTATAACCCCTGTAAAATAAAGAATTACTTACTATTTTGTTATGCGAGTAACCGAAGTGCCGAAACTACATCCATATCTTGCATAAGATGAGGTGGTTATGTGTGGGTGCCACGTAGAAGAAAATGTTATAACTATATGTCAAAATGGCTGATGTCTCACTGTGTACTCCCCTACCCTATATATTTTTTTCATCAGGGTGCGACACTAAATTCTGCGAAAGCAGAATTCGAGTTTTCTAGTTGTTGTATTTTATTGCTTTCTAGTAGTGTGCCATTAAATTCATTAATCGTTATTGCATCATAGACGGGTTTCGAAGGCTACAGAACATAAGTGTAAACCATCTTTTTACTGTAAGCTCAAATAGATTTGTTTTTACATAAAATATAGTTTTTTAGATAGCCCACTAACAACGCCGAAAAATGGTTACATGAAAAATATCAGTAATGTATTAAAAAAAAGTTTTTATAAATAAAGATATTTATTATAATCGATACTAATGCATTAGGGGTATGCCAGGAGATTATAACCTTAAGAAATCGCCAACGATCGCTACTTACAACAGCCTTTTTAATTCTGATAAATTCAGAGTTTTAATGGAGTAGTTAAATTATATGTCCTGAAAATCGGGTTTACATACCGTATATACTCGTGTATAAGTCGAAGGATTTTAGACAAAATTTGGGAGTTCAAAAGGGGAGAGGGTCGACTTATATAGGACTTAGAAAATAAATAAATAAATACTCAAATGTTTACCCATTTGCTGTTATTCAGGATCTTTAAAGACTGAAAATAATAACTATCTAGGAATCGTGAATATAAAAACCTTTGATGTTTCCATTTAAAGATTAAAAATTTTCAATGACAATGGTCATTTCCCTGTGATTGGTAAAAAAAGAAAAAAAAAACACAAGAATAATTTTTCTGTAATTGTTCTGCACCCGTTTTCTCTTGGAATAGAATTACCTTCAATACAGGAGCATTCCTTTCAACATTTTAATCCCCTTTTAAAAAAGAGTTCCACTTAAGAATCGTTCTAGATTTCTCCAGTAAAAGTTCTACAATAAAAAGAGGTACAATATTTTAGCAGGTTATTAGAGGTACAATATTTTAGAGGTAGCAATATTTAAAACTTTCAATTAAAAGAAAAAAGTCTGATTAGAAACGTAAAAAATGTTTACTAATTTCATGGAAATATATTAATATTTTTCATCCTCGATTACAAATTATTTTTCAACATACTACCAGAAATGTGGTTCGAATTATACACGAAAATTATTATTATTTTTTTAATTTTGCGTAAGCATTAGGGGAGACGTTCTATACACGATTCGACATATATACCGTTGTATAATATACCTTGTATACACAAGTATACATGGTATATTATTTTATTTATTTATTGAGCTGGAATTCAATTACAGAAAAATTGCTCGAAAGAAGTGCTGATATATATTTATATTGTTTTTAAGTGCACACGATAGAGCTTTTCATGCAGTGCTGTTTATTTTACTAATATAATACTCAGTTCACAAAGGGGATGGGAATTTAGTTCAATAATAAAACACATAACATAGTTGAAATTGTAAATTCAGCTATATTTGTCAATATGCAGTACACTGTTCAGATTTTTCGGGAGAGTCTTTATATGATCTTTACAATTTATGTACATCATAGTATATAGTAAAACGTAGTTACGCTTGAAAATGCAAATTAATAAATAAATAACGGGAATAATCGTGCCGTTATAGAGCATACATAATAGTTTGCACTCTGTTGGTTGCATAGAACATTTAAGACAACAGCGATATATAAAAAGCGATTAAAATGATAAAAACACGAAGTATAGTTTCTTTTTATTCCAAACAGTATATGTTTGAAATTCATTGTCTATGTTTACAAAAGGAATTGATCATTCTATCAACTGAATTCAATAAACGAATAGAAAATTTTAGAGATTTTATTTTGGTATGGAATTTTTAACCTCTTTTATCAATATTCCTATATTTTATTATTTCTTCCCTATGGAAAGAAAATAAAGCAACAACAGCAGTTCAATAGATTGATCGAAATTCAATATAGTAAGATATTCATAGACTGAAGTTTACCGATATATATTACCATTATTTTGGACTGAAAAAATATATCATATAAATAAGCTTGGTGCAACACATATATAGATGTATTGTGTTATTAGAAATACTAGTATGAAAATGCTACTTTTGCTACTTTACGTAAATAGAATTTATTAAAGATAATTATAATGTTTTTAATTTTAAATCTTATAACACGATTTAAATATTGTTATAAAAATATTTTTTTTTAATATAAATTAAAATTAAAAGGAAAATGAGGCATCATGCATAGAATACGAATCTCTTCCCATCATTCCAAGAATTTAGTAACATAACTTCTTACACTGTAAAAAAAAAATCTGTAATTGTACATATGTAAAGTTACAGAAATATGCATGCTTAATAAAGCTTTATCTGTACACTGTACAAAAATAGTTTTTGTAAAGATACAGATTTCCTTAGGTTTACAAAAGAATCTACTAAAAATACAGTAATCTTACTAAAATTTTATCTGTAACCCAGGTTGTAGTTACATAAAAAGTTCTAGGCATCCCAGTTTCCTAAAACATTCTTATTAACCTTGCAGATTTTTTCATTTATAGTGCAAAAGTGTATCTGTTACATGAATATTTGTTGTTGTCGTTACATAAAACGTTCTAGGAATCCCAGTTTCCTAGAAAAATGTCACTGATTTTACATTTTTTTAAACACACCTATAAACACACCTACATTAAAACCTAATTTCAGCAAATACCACCCTAAGTAATCAAATACGCAAAGTTGCTGGTATAGCAATATTATTATCAATACATTTTTATACACAGCGCGTTATATGATATTTTATCTAAAAACGCATACGACAATAAAAAAGAACTTTCAGTAATGATAATCCTTAAATAGCAATCTATCAATTTTTCCAGCGTTTAATATTTCTTTTTTTTTATATTCTGTGAATTTATTGCGAATTATTACACAGTAATATAGTTCAGCTGAGACATGCATAACTCAGTTAAGAATATTATAAGCAATTGAAGACCAAAGACGGCTTTGCAGTATATTTTTTTGTGTTGTCTTCATATCATATATAATCTCCATAATTCGTACACATCGCTTAATATACTAACCTGAAGTTAAATGAAAAAAAAAAAAAATACAGCCAATTCAAAAGGAAACGTCATCGATTCTTTACCATATTTTAATCGAATTATTTTTTGTATCACTATAACTGAAATATAAATAATACATTTTCCATATTTTATAGAAAGCATGTGGTAGTACGTCGCAATTGATTTTCAACTACAGAACGTCCTGTAGAACGTCAGAGTCTACATGTTAAACAGATAGACGACCAGACAATTAGGCGAACCAAAATCATTTACACTTATAATTACGTTAGAAAGTGTTAAAAATAGAATGTTACCTAAAATAATTTAAATAGTATATCAATATTTGGGGCTTCATGTTCAGATATGCGTTTTTGTATAAGTATGAAATGCAATTTTTGAAATCTAAATCCAAGTGATTTGATATTAGCGATATGGACACACATTTTTATATAATTGCTCAAAATAAACCGCATCCTCCATGTTAACCTATAAAGTAATAACGACATTTTTAGATAGATAAATGAGATTTTGTGATTTTGGGGTGGGTTTTTTCCCCTTTTTTATTGTTATGTGGTATTTCTGATGGAAACATGTCGAATGTATATACATATGTGCCAATTAAAAGATTTTTTTTTTCAATCAAAAAATTGTACTATAAACCAGAAATCTACTTAAGGAGAGAAATTAAGTAGATTTCAAATTACGACTACATTTAAATCAAGATGCATTCAATAAAAATAAATTCTCGCTTAAAGGACATATTAAATACATAAGCTAAAACATTTTACAACGTTCTCCTCACAAATATGTACAATACCATGGCACAAAAACCACACACGGCCTTTTAAAGGATCCTCTTCGTCAGTGCGACAAAAAAAATATATTAAAATGGGTTCAAAGAACCCCTCATTTAAAGCCCCGAGTACTGGCTAATGAATTGACTGTAGAGACGAATACAAGTGTTTATATATCCGAAAGAAAGGGCGTAAGTGAAAGGAAAATATTGAAAAATAGGAGTCACTACGCAGGATCTCTCCACACTAGCGAAAGAAAAGGAGTGCTGGTCATACCATTCAGCTTGGAAGAAGTACGTTTATGTATATAATAAACTTCGTAAATGTCTAGATCGAAAACTGTATTACATTTTTGAATAATTTTCGCCTCTGGAAAATTAAACTTGTGTTTGGAATTCCAACAATGTTTAGCTATTATAGATTTTTCACATTCCTGTTTTCTAACGTAATTCAGGTGTTCTTTCAGCCTAATTCTAAGTGCACGCTTCGTCTGCCCAATGTAAGAGAGGCCGCACTCACAAAAAATTCTATAAACGCCTCAGGCATTATGGTACTCTTACTAGGTACTATTATTGTTCCTCACAAGCCTTTGAAGATAATATAGGATGTCAATAGTAATAAAAAAGTACGTCGAGAAATTTGTAAAAATTTAAATAAATTCAGATAAATATATATAAAATAAAACAGTCAACTGAGGAAAAATATGTATTTACGAAGACACAAAGGTATTACTGGATCCCCTTCCTTAGTGAGAGAAAAAAAAAAGAATTAAAATGGGTTAGAAGAACCCCTCGGTTATACCTCCGGGTACTGGCTTATGGACTGATTGAAAAGGCGGAAACAAGAGTTTATATATTCCAAAGAAATGACGTAATTGAACAGAACTAACTGAAAAAGAGTCAATGCGCAGGATCTCTCCACACTGGTGAAAGAAAGGGGTGCTTTTCATATCATTTACTATGGAGGAAGTATGTTCATGAATATAGTGAGCTTCGTAAAAGTCTAGATCGAAAACTGAGTTACATTTTTGAATAATTTTAGCCTCTTGATAATTAAACTGGTGGTTGGAATTCCAACAATGTTTCTCTATTGTAGATTTCTCAATTTCCTGCTTTCTAAAGTAATTCTGGTGTTCTTTCAGGCTAATTCTAAATGCACTCTTCATCTACTCAATGTAAGAGAGGCCGCACTCGCAAAAAATTCTATAAATGCCGCAGGTGTTATGGCCATTAATTGGATTTTTGAGGTCGTCGAAAGAAAATTTATTTACTGGAGAAAAAAAACAAACTTTGAAACTAAACTTATTGAGAATACAGGAAAAATGTGTAATGATTTTAGAAAAATAAGGTAAGACAATAACATTTTAAAATCTTTTTTTACTGGAACAGAATCATTGACTGTTGGAGGTTCAGATAAAGTACTGTTAATAATATTCAAGCTAAATACGCGATCGAGGACGAATGCTTTAATATAGTTAATTTCACAATTAAATAACTGAGAATTTAAACAAATTTCGTATTTCATTATTTTCGAATCATTGTATTTACAAATAAGATAGCTTTAATAATTACTCTTTGCATATGTAAGAGGAATTGATCTCAATGTCTGCTATCCATTCGATAAAGTAAGTTGGAGAAACAAATAGAAAATTCAATTTTTTTTTTATATGAAAATATATGTACTTTCGAGTTTATGAATTCTTTTATATTTTCTTTTACATTTTGTGTTTTTATAGAAAGAGTAAAACAAGAAAGAAATTTCATCGAAATTCAATGTTGTAATATATTTTTTTATAAAGAAATATATTCATTCTATTCAAAGTCTATTCTCTTTATTTAAAAACAAACAATGTTCGACCATATAGATAAGCTAGACTCAAGCATTTTCTTAATTGAAAGCATATTTTCTTTTAAAATAAAAAAATAATAGACATAGAATTTGCTATTTTCAAATGTAATCTTTTAAATTTAGTTATGAAATAATGTATTTTAAAATGCAATAAAAATGGGTTAATAAATTAGAATTCAGTTTTAAAATGCTAATAAACCTAATGGAGAAAATTTGAAACATTAAGCTTTTAAACTTTGAATCTAAAATAGTATAAATTGCGCATTAGAATTGATTTTTTTTTTTGTAAGGTTTAGCTCATCTGCTTGCATTTTGAAATTAATGATAATTTTAAAGCAATATTTTATAGTGAATGTTTGATAAATAATTACTTAAAAACACAAAATGCAATTTGTTTATGATTATGAAGTATTGATTGAACGTTATATTTTAACGTAGGTAAAAATAAATATCAAAACTAAAAAAATTAAATAACATGTAAAGATTTCATTTAACTATCTTATTCGTCAAATTTATTTACTCAATTCTTTCTAACAATATATAATTTGTAATACATTATTTCTCAGAAAAGTGCAGTATAATCAAAACTTATCTTTTTATTAGATATAATAAAATACTTTATTTGTACTGTCTGCATACTGAGTAAGCAGTATACTTTAATCTGATTACCTTTAATTATATAAACAATAATGTGTCTTTCCGGTCCAAAAAAACCCCAAAAATAATAACAATAAACAGGTTAGCAAAAAATACAAAGGTAGAAATACAATATTGAGAGAAAATAAAGTAACTATAGTAAAGCGATTTCAATTACGGAAGAAATAAAAACATATGACTAATTAATTAATATAAAAGAAAAAAATAAATAAATAGTTTTATTAATATTTAATTTTCTCAGAATGGAATAATTTGTACATTAAAGATTAAATAAAAAATAATATTTTGCGAATAGTGTTTAACTTTTAATGCATTACATAATATTGCTTTAATATTACCATTAATTTTAAAATGCAAAGAAATTAGCTAGATCCTACAAAAACAAAAACAAATATGCAATTCTAATGCGCAGTTTATACTATTTTAAATTCAAAGTTTAAATGCTTAATATTTCTCATTTTCTTCATTAGGTTTATTAGCATTTTAAAAGTTAATTCAAATGCTATTTTTGAGTATATTTCAAAAGCTATTTTGATGCTAGTATATTTCAAAAGCTATTTTTGAAATATACTAGCATTAATTGGAATTTTCTAGAAAATAGTTTTGTTATATTATGCACTAAATTTCAATTTCCTATTTTCAGAATTTCAAAAGTTTTTTTTATGTGACAGATCTTTGCATATTTGAAAAATGAAATTTAATAGTAATGGTAAACATAGCTATTAAAGTAAATATATATATATATATATATATATATATATATATATATATAACCATTAATTAAACATAACCTACCAATATATATATATATATATATATATAATAGCTGTTCGTTTAAACACGTCTTTCAAACTGTGACCAACAAAATAGGAATGATGATAGGGCGAAACAAAATAGGAATGAGGAATGAAAGTGACTTTCCATGAAGTCTACAATTGTATTTACTTCATAGCTACCTGTACTGTAAGGTTTAACGATTTGTGCGATTCGTATATTTTATTTTCCTTTACTTTTTATTTATTACTAGATTAAGAAAATATGCAATTAAGAAATTATATAAATTTATTTGAATTATACATCGGTAAATAATTTTAAAAGTATGTTTATAGGTAAGCTGTTTTTCAACGACCAATAAAAAATATTAATAACTCTCATATGCAGCGTAAAGAAAAAAAATACATGCTATATTTTTTAACATATCAGGTTTGCTAAAATATCTATTTGAATATTCATTTTACATACCCCAATATTTCCATATATGTATATAATTTAACATACAGATATTTTCACCGTATCAGGGTAACCACAAAATCTCTTTATAATTTCATGCTTCTTATTAAAAACACAAATGACAAAAATGACACTGATTCATGTAATAAAAGTAGTAAAATATTTGGGGCATACAGTCGAACTCGATTAATGCGAGCCCGGTTAAAACGAGTAATTTGTGCATTACGAAACATTTGTCAGTTAACACTAGCGGTCATTTTGACCGGCACCAAATAAATCTATTTCGATTATCACTAGAAGTTTCTTTCTAAAATAAGTTTAAAATGTCTCATGGAGAAATAACTGAAATAAATAAGTTAAATAGTTTCAAGTATAAATTCCGGCGGTTCTAGTGTTAAACAATATTAAGTTTTTCTCGCTTATTCCGTCCTACAAAAGTAGGATCACTTCTATTACGAAAAAGATATCGTTCACTTCAGTTTGAATTTCGGCGAAAAGTAGGGTAAAATTAATAAAGGAATCCTGTCACGTGACCGTAATAAACACAGCAAGTAACGTTTTTTATTGCATTTCCGTTTAACAAATCTATATTTATTGTTTTTAATCATAAGAATGAATGCAGAAAGTTTCGAAAAAATCACTGCCAAAAAAGACGTGTGTAATTTATCTGTTTATGTACTGAATCGTCAAAATTAGGGCTTGTTATTAAAGTCCCCCTTGCATATTGCACATTATCATTGTCATATGTTTATCTACTAACAATACACTATTATTGCACAAAGGGACGCTGGATTCTGTATCACCAACCTCGTGTCCTCTCCTTGTTAGTGTGTTTCGTTCATGTCCTATAAGAGGATAGTACACTGTTAAAATTTTTGCAGCATTCTGGAAGGTCATTCTACCGTTTTTTGAAAAAACGGTTTCATAACCATAATTTAACTATATTCTGACCATAAAATGGCCAATAATATGGTCAGAATAGTGTTAAATTCACGGTTGTGTAACCGTTTTCGGAAAAAAACGGTCAAATGACCTGCCAGAATGCTGCAAATTTTTAACAGTGTAATCAAGAAAGGCTGGTAAGAGTTCCAATCAAAGGTCGAAAACGGTAACGCTTCGTCCATATAACTTTTAAATATTGCTTTATGTTTGAATTAGCACGGAACATTGTGGTATTAAATTAATTTTGAATTAAAAAAATTGGGCCATTAATAATAGTGATTGAATTATGTGTATGTTTTTAAGATTTTTATATATCTTCCCGGGTATTACGGATAGCGGCTATTATGAGGACTTTTATAATTCCCTTTCTTCTCGTATTAACTGTTCTGAAAATAGAATTCGACTGTAAACTGAAGATTTTTTGTATTATTTAATAAAAATCTGTATGTGCAACATTGCTTGAACGATGTACGTCAAGGCGATAATCGTTGATGTTTTCCTCCGGGGATAAAGATTTGTCCATATATTACTTAAAAATTATTTTATTTTTTCCCCACAAATGTTTCAGACATTTTAAGCACACATTTCCTTTTCATGCATTATAATCCATAATATAATTTGCACACAGCTATTATTCTGACACAAAATGCTTTGATTAAGCATAAAGGTAGAATTTTCTTCGTAAATACGCCCGTTCCTTTGAGGAATGGTATTCACTTAAGAGCATATGGCTGTAATAATTTCTATAGTCACTTCATTGCTTAAAGTTTGAATTAATATTTGTCATATTATTGGAATGTAGCGAAAGAAAGCATATTTTTAAATAATACGTGTGTGTAGGTGTAAAAGTATATTGTAAAGACTAGAGGATTTATTTTTCATTTGAATTTTACATAACAGATATGACATATAAAAATTTGCACAATTTTACATACTTTATAACATATGGCTAGTTTTAACATAAAAATCTGAAAATAGATAGTTTAGTAAGTCGCCTTACACATGAATAGACAGTTATTTCATTTTTTAATGTATGGGTTTTTGGAGATTTAAATTATTATTTATTCCGAGGTTGTTATTTTTTCCGAGTATGTAATTTACAACTTGTAGAAAATAAATTCAAAATATGGTTTTATCGAAGGTCTTTTTTAAATAGAATTTAATTAAATTACCCTGAATAGCGTATATTTTCATAAAGTTTACATTGCATAATAAAAAATATTTTTATAATACAATTTTTAAAGAATTTTCGAAATTTCATAAAGAGTGATAGTGAAAATAAATTTTAAACTGCCACAATTGTGTTTTTGTAATTTCACTTAGAATTCACGGATTTTTTTTTAAATCTCCCACACACTTAAAAAATGGACATTGAAATTTCTTTATGATACACTGTCACAAAAATTCGTCTTTATACATTAATCTATAATTCGTCATTTAAAAAAAAATAATTTCCCCATTCCTAGAAAACATGTTTTCTCCTTTAATTCTTCATGGAAGTCTAAAAAGAGGGAATTACTCCGTACATTCTTTGCACGCATGCGTATGGGCTGTATTAATACCAAAGTTCGAATTTATTTTTTAAATGAAAAACCGAAAGTTCATTAAATTTAAATTTCTATATTATTTAAAACAAACAAACAAAAAAAATTAAAAATATATAACAATTCATCAGACAAGTAAAAATTACATAAATACATTTAATACAATTAAAAAGCAAACGTTTCGAGCTAAATTTTAGCCCCTCATCAGTGCAATAAATAACATTCAAATGACACAAAACTATATATCATGTTTACAGTTAAAAATTACTGGCAGTTAAAATTAAATAAAGTATAAAAATTTCAAAACAATGCTGAGTATTTAGGAGGAAGTGCACATGATTCATATATCGGCGACGTTTGCTTACGAGTGAACTCACCTTCCAGAAATACTCTACTTTTAATATTATTGCAACCGGATCTCATAACTTTCGTATTTGCGAAATCTGGGATATGTTCTGTATCTAAAGAATGCTGTACTTTTTATACTTTATTTAATTTTAACTGCTAGTAATTTTTAACTGCAAACATGATATATAGATTTCTGTCATTTCAATGTTATTTATTGCACTGATGAGGGGCTAAAATTTAGCTCGAAACGTTTGCTTTTTAATTCTATTAAATGTATTTATGTAATTTTTACTTGTATGTCTGATGAATTGTAATATATTTTTGATTTTTAAATCGTATATCAGACTTTAAACAATGATTATTTATTTTAATTTAAAAAAAATGCTTTCGAATGTAATAAACTAGCATTTTTCTCATCCTATTAAACTTATTAGCAATTAATTTTAGAGTATTAAAAAATATTTGCATGCAAAATATATTTTAAACGAAAACTCAAAAAATATATGTATAGTAGTTCAATCAAATAAAGAAAAATCGATTTTATTCAAAAAAGCAAATATTTTTTTTCTCCTTGCTCGCTGGCCTTGTTGTTAAGATGGTCGATTCGAAACACGCAGACCCAGGTTCAAAACCAAGCGAATCGACGGAAGAAAGAGATTTTTTCATATTACGGGAAGTTTCTGTCCCAGAATGGAAAAAACGGAAATTCCTTCAATTTGCGGATATATACCGCAATCAGCTTGCTATAGTTATAATCAACGGAAATTCCTTCAATTCTCGGATATATGCCGCTAGCAGTGCTGCGAGGAATATTTCCGTAAATTGAAGAAAGCATTTCTGAGAATGTAGTTATCTTTGTTATACTTATAATCAAGCTACTTGCTGTAATCAGAAATAAAATTACACAAAAGTAAGGATTTATGTTTTTCAACCAGACATCATCTTATGTCTCTAATTATGTCTGAACTGGAACCGAATTGATATGTAAACGGAAATAGTTAAATTTCTTCATTTAATAAAATAAACGACGTACTCCACTAAAAATAAACTATACAAATCTGAAAAGCTTAGAAGCTACTGTGTATAAAAAACGATTGATGATTGGAATGAGCACATCAAAGATATAATTTTATTCCTTCAAATAAATGCAATTTTAAACTAACTCGTATCGAAATCTATTCATGCCGAGCGATGCCTAATGGTAAGGGTTTTATAAGTAACAGTTCAAAAGTTTTAAAGCAAATTTCCAAATTTATAAAATTTAATAGGATTTGCAGCACAGAATTTGTCTTTAAATTAATTGTACACGTTAATCTGGATCAGGCAAAGGTTTAGCTGAAAATCTTATGTGTTCTCTCCAACTAAAAAAAACAAACATATTTTTAACCAGAAAATATTTTTAATAAGATGTATTTTTATGTATACGCTGCTTATTAAATTAAATTTACTAAATACATTTTTCTGTTCAAATTGTATTTATTTGACTTCGAAAATAACAAAAGGTTGCATACTATACTTCAAAAGATTGGTCGACTAATGAAAAGTTACAAAAATTTGAAAACACTATCCATATATTTTTGCGCTGAATTTTGATTAACTGCAGAAATAAAATCTGAACGATAATTTTAATATCAATTATTAAAATTGAATTTAAAAAATAAAAATGATTTTCCTATTTTTTAAATTCAAAAATTTTCTTTTAAATTCAATTTTTAATAAACCGAGTGTCCCAAAATGACCGATGCATTTAAATTCAATAACTTGCAAACGGTGACCGATGTTCTAAAAAATCTTGCAGGAGTGTTATGTAAGGTGTCAGAAGTTTGTATGCTGCGATTTTGAGTTTTAGTTTAAAATAACGTCGATAGATGGCGCTGCAAGCAATAACCGCTAAAACCAGGCTCGATTTTCCGGCCTTTCTCTTCATCCTTGCGAAAAAAGGAGAATTATTCAATGGATCTCGAAGTACCAAAAATCGAGTGTTGAATGAGCACCTATTGCTCTCAGCGCCATCTATTGTTTGAAATTCGAATCACAGTAAACAGTTTCAGTTCAAGGAATTTCGGGACTCTGGCGAACATCTTGATATGACCTTGCTGTGCAAATTCTTTCTTAAACATACTCCAAATTATTTCTCTATTTTTACCTTGTGTAAACTTGCCTGTAAACGGAGTGTAAGGCACCCAAAATTTTGTGTGCTGTAATCGCCATTTCTTGAGTTTACATTTAGCCTCAAAAACTCCAAAATTTGGATTGATCCTGCTGTTACGGTGTTCTCATAACAGTTACAAGTTTATTTTTTCGGCTATTCCTTTGTTTCCAAAATTCATTTTATGTACCTTCTTCAGTTTCGATGGGGATTACGTTTGGCGGTTCACAGTTCCATGCTGGCGTTTATGGAGCACTGCTTTGGCTTGGCTTGTAATAATGCCTGGGATTTTTAAAATTAAATGCATTTTCCTTTCGAAAATTATTTTGTAAAAGTAATAAATTCCATTTTAAAACGCTAATATAGTCCGTCTCAAAAGTTTAAGCACAAGCATAAAATATGGATTTTTGGGGAATAATAAAATGTTAAAATAAATAAATATATTTTTTTTTACTTGTGTATTTCGTAACTTCATTTAAATAAATGATATCAAATGTAGAAATATTTAAATTACATAATTGTAAAAAATATAATTTAAAATTTGTTTAAACAGAACTGTCTCAAAAGTTTATGCACAATGGTAAAAACAGCTACATTTATAATTTTTACAAACTGTTACATTGGCATTTTCCCCCTTGATTTCGGATTAGTTCAAATAAAGGTGCGTCCATCGAAATTATTACTTTTTGTAAGGTTTCTGGTGCAAAAGAGTACCATGCTTTCTCTGTGGCCTCTTTGAATTCTTCAAGAGAGTCAAACTGTTTTCCATTGCTTTTAAACGGACTGGTTAAAATTTCATAGGCATTCTCAACCGGGTTTATGCCAGGACATAAAGCTGGCGTGTCAAGAATTTAAAAAAAAATTCTGCAAACCTTGTACAAAGATCCATCGAAGATCCCCCAAATTGTCACCGGATGTAAAGAAATGCTCGTTCAGTGTCTCTTGATATTTTTGGGAATTTCGTTTTCCTTTTAGAAAATCCAGAGGGTTCAGGCTGTTGAAGCTCAATAACCCCCAAATCATAACAGACTTACCGCCTTGCTGCCTGTTGGAAAAACTCGTTGGTTCCTTTCTGAGATCATGCTAATACATGTTCCACCCATTAGGGTCGTATAAGTTCCATTTTTTTCTCACCACTGAATAAAACAGTAGGTCACTTGTCCGCCACATAACATGTGATTTTTAGCATAGTACATTCTTGCTTGTTTGCGATGCAGTTTGAGACATGGTTTTAAAACCATTTTTTTTAGTATGATGTAATGGCATTCTTTAAAAGGTCTAGGTACAATATCTTTGGACACCTGTGCATCAAGTTTATTTTTAATTTGCAGTTTGGGCCTATATCATCTAAACAGGAATCTCCCTATTCTCCTATCGGTATCAACAAACGCCATACGTGGTCGGCCGTATCTTGGTTTCCGGTTGAAATTGTCACTTCTATAGAGTACATTTATATACATTGCTTTGATCAATTTGAAATTTAAGAAGCAGTTTTACTTTGTGATTTCAATTTCAAAAGTTTTAAAATGTTACCTTTTGTGAATTCTTTTCTCTTCGGCATTTTTAAACAAGTGTAAATGCTTTTTTTCACTTCTATGTTATTATAAAATTGGTAAATGTCCTCATACAACCTCATTACATCCGTCCAATACCGAGTTTCTGAAAAAAATTGCATGAAGTGCTTAAACTTTTGAGACGGTGTTTCTTCAAGAGAAAAAGCAAATTAAATGAAAATTAATGAAATTTGTATTTTAACCAGCAAAAAATGCATATTTTATTTTATTACGATTAAGTATAGAATATTTATTGTAAATTGGCTTCATATATTATTTTCCTCAATTACTTTAAATCATATTTTAAGAGTGCATAAACTTTTGAGACGGAATATTCTATCAAATATGAAGAAATTAATGTGAAATTTGCTTTGTACACTGTAAAGAAAATACTGCCAGTTTTACGGTAGGAATCAGAAAAATAGTTGCTTTTATCGTACCGGAATAATTTCCGACCCAGGTCGGAATAAAATCCGTAAAAATTAGAAAATAGTCAGTTATACGGTATTTTACGGATTTTATTCCGATTTTGCGGATTTTATTCCAAGCTGGGTTGGAAATTATTCCGGTATGATAAGGGCAACTAGTTTTCCGATTCCTACCCGAAAACTGGCATTATTTTTTTTTACAGTGTAGTTGACGTTTACTAAGATGTTTCGTAATTTTAAATGAAAACTCCAAGTATTTTTTAATTGGTGGTCTTTTTAAATTACACATTCATAATTTGTCGATTTAAAATGAAAATTTCAGCCGGGTATATCAGTTCGAAATATTACACTGTATAAAAAATAATGGCAGTTTTCCGGTAGGAATCGGAAAAATAGTTGACCTTATCGTACCGGAATAATTTCCAACTCAGCTCGGAATAAAATCCGTAAAATCGGAATAAAATCTGTAAAATACCGTTTTACAGACTATTTCCTTATTTTTACGGATTTTATTCCGAGCTGGGTCGGAAATTATTACGGTACGATAAGGGCAACTATTTTTCAGATACCTACCGGAAAACTGGCAGTATTTTTTTACAGTGTAGAATACGTATTTTTAGGATGTTTGCCATCTGTAAGACCAGGGTTGATGCAAGCTTATTCGTGCAAAGTGTATTTTCGGTATGTAGATTTTAACAATTAAATTAAATACAGATAAAATGTCACAAGCTTCGCAGGTATGATTCACGGGCCATAGGTGCTTGTCAGTTGCGGCTGCGGGCAGCGTATTTAACTTGCCTGATTTACTCTACCACAAAATTCAAAATAATAAAAAACGTATTTCACAGTTTACATTAGACTTCTACTGACAACTTGTAACCATGGTTTTAAATTATACTTTACATAAATAACCATTTTAAATTAAAGTGTGCAAGAAAAACTTAATTTTATGTAATGAAACTTAAAATAAGCAATCTACATCTAAAAACAATGGCGCTTCGAATGATTTCTTATGAGACATTCAACGCCCCAACTTACTTTCAATAATTTTGAATAATGTGAATTTTTGTTTAGATCTTTTTAACTTCTAGCCAAATTACGTTCATTGAAAGCAGCCAGTATTATGCATGACTAGGGAATGTAAACCAAATGTCAGTTTCATTAAAGTGAATGAAACTTTATCTGAAACTCGTCTCTTAATTCAAACATTTTTCAACACAGTTAATGATATCTTCTTTGAGAAGCAACATTGATGAACTCAGATGAAGGATTCGTACAGATAAAATGGTAAAGTAACTATTGCCGTGAAACTATTTCTGCATTGCGTAAATCTTGGCCTTATCTATAAATTATAAAGCATATTTAATATGTATTATTATTTATCACAATTAAAAATATCATATGAAAGAAGTAAAAATTAATTTTACGTGGAATAAATACATGTGAATTGAAAATAAGGAAAATGAATGAAAATGAATAATGAAAATGAATTTAATTTAAAGTGATATACAAAATTTTCATTTCTGAATTTTTATGTAATAGTATAATAATAATAATACTAAATTTATTTTCAGTTTTTTTTTTTTTTTTTTTTTTTTTTTTTTTTTTTTTTTAATGTTGTAAAAAGATAAATTCATAGATCAAAATACATTTGGTTACGAAATGCGAATATAAAATAAAAGTGATTATTTATTTATGATATACAAAATTTTGCGTTAATATGTTTCTCTTACCCGTCTTTCATATGTTTGGTGCAGTTTTCTCAAAGTACAAAATCTTATGGCTACCTGTTGCTTTAAAATGCGAGATCTATACTAATAAAAGATAGTTTAGTTCTGCCTGTGTGTGTCCGCAATGGCTAACGAAATCTACCGCACGTGCGACGCGGGAAATAAAGGATAGTCCAAAGCAGGTCCGAATGCACCTCTAGCGCAGAATTGGAATAATTTCCTACATTTTTGAGTTTATAAATAAAAACTTTAAAATCCTCAATTAAATTAGCGAAAATAGAAAATAAAAACATTGCATTTTAGCAAAACCACAAAGAAACTCATCCCACATATGTTTCAATCTCATGAAGGCGGAATGGTTGCCAGAAAAATGAGTGATTGCAAGAGAGATAAGCCAGTGGAGGTTTTTGAACTCATCCATATTTTAAAAACTATTGGAGGTAGGTATTCGAAAATTTGGCCATACATGCAAAATAGTATTCTATTTCAGAAATTCCAAAAATTAAAAAAAATTGGTTCACACCGTCAGGAGATACGACTTTAAAATCATTCAATAAAGCACAATCTTTCTATTTATATTGAATTTTGGCATCTAATAATCTGAGCCATTTATATAACCAGTTGATGAAAACTTTACCCAGCCAACTTGGTAACCCAGGTAACTTGACACAGCCATCACATATCTGACCTCCGTTTGCAATCCGATCACTAGGGGCTTTGTTGCCCGCCGGTGACACTTTCCTACATTTTTCCAACCCCATTAGGTGATATATCATTTTAGAGCCCTTTGACCACTTTTTCATATTATGTTCGAAGGTGGTTTGTTTAGTACAGATGCGCTTTGTGGCGGTGGATGGTGGAGCTAATCGATTTTGCAGCGCAGCGCAGGACGTCTCAAATACGGTGCCGTAGACAGTTGAGAAATGTGTCGCATGGTCGTTTAGAACAGAATGTGCACACTGGTGGTGGAAGGCTGAAATAGAAGACTTTCAGGCAAGTGCTAGGCACTCCCATTATATGGTGACCCAATCAAGTCGTGACCCGAGCAGGTGGTTCGTTCGGTTCGATATTCATTTTTTGGAATAATTTCATATGAATGTGTGACCCCAAATACAGTTACATACAAATTTAATGTTCATTTACGGTTACAACACGGGATCGGGTAGCACCAGGCGTATCATCAAGTACATAAATAAAAGAAAAATAAATTGGAAATTTATAGAATTATGTAACATTTATTTTAAAATTAAGAAAAATATAATGTGTTAAAAAAATAATAACATGCAAAATATAACATTATTTTTTTAGTTTCATATCGCTGTTTACATAAAAAAAAATTCAACATAAAAATGCTACAAATAAAAGTAGATATTAGGCACGTAAAAAATGAAATAGGCTTAAATAAAGCAAAATGAAAATGTGAGAAGATATCCCTATTAAATTAATCCATAGCAAAATCCAGACGGATTTCCATAACATAATTATTTGAAAAATGTGGTTACGAACAAATATGAATGGTGATTTCACGTCTTCAGCCTTATTTCACAATAAATACACTTTGAAGCTAAAGTAGTATTTGTAATATTTCAAAGAGGAAACGAAAATAGTATTTTGATAAGTTTACAGATATAATATTTGTTGAAAGGGAATATATAATAAACCTGAATTTGGGGGAATACTTTCTTTCTTTATCAAATATATTTTAAGGCGATGTCTTCGTTTTACATGTATAATACTGTTTAACTATAAATAATTGCACTCTATGAATAACTTACTTCTATTCTTGAAATTAAAAAATAATATACGGTAAAATGCAACCACAACATGTTAGACAATATACTACGTTCTATTTTCCTATGCTCACCTAACCTGTCTCGATACACTTCAAAATTTCAAATACTACACATTAATATTATTTAAAAATAGGGATAAAGTGTTAATATTAATCTGCTTTATAATTAATGAAACTTATGACAATCACCCTCTACTATCATCATTGTACAATATATTTTGCATTAAAATTTTGTTTTTCTTCTTGTTTTCAATATTTCTTATCTTATATATCGTATATGTAAGCATACATTACGTCCAGGACATTTTTTTTGTACTCCCAATTTGTCAAAGGAAATATCAATAAAGAACAAAGATTCTTATCCTTTTCACATGACGAATATCAGACAACTTGAATTTCTGAATTATGGTTCAGTATTAAACATTCGCATGTGGTCTGACGATATTCACAAAAGAGGGGGACCAGAACAAGTTCGAAATGACAAAAATTGAATGAAGTTTCAGCGTGTATTAGGAAAGTTATAATAAATTTAGACCAACACTTAAAATATATACATATATTTAACTATGTTTATAGACATCAAACAAAAAGAAAGAAAACAACAATAACAAGAGTTCTAGTAATGTACTTGAAAATTAACCAGTCAAGATTGCATACTTTTCTGTCCTCATATATCCTTTATACGGATTATTATGTTGTCTTTCGATTATATGCTTACTTTATACACGAATATAACTTTTACAAAAAATTAAAAATTTAACACAAAATTCCAAATCTATAGAAATATATTATTTATTTTTTGTTTAATCAAATTCAATTTGTTTTATAAATTGAATGCTAAACTATAGTTTCAATAGTATCAAAAATGCGTTAAATGTATACATGTGATTTTCTTTTTTGGTATTTTATTTAGTTGTATTCTTTTTCGAAAAAATCTATATTGTGGAATTTAAGTTCAGAACGCATTTTCTCCCTGTCGCATTTGGTTGCACAAACAATTTCGCTTCAAAACTCAAGGTAAATTCAGTTAAATCTGACAGCGATAGCAGACTGCGGTAGCCAACGCTGTTGGTAGAGCATCCAACTCGCAGCTGAAAGGCCGCGGGATCGAGGTTTACTGCCGGCTAAAATCTGGCATGTATATGCTAATGGCGCTTGTTGCATGGAAAATCCGTCGTGGGTGCAAAGTCCTGCAAGTTACCTATGGAATATACCTCTGCAGGTGACTTGCCAGGTAAGGTCTTGTCACCTGATGAATGATGTAAATTACGAGATCAACTTGAGTAGCAATGTACAGATGCGAAACAACAATATATAAAATTTAACTAACAGGCATAACAAAATTCCCAAATAAGAAGTAGATACTGACTATGAGATTTTGGCTCTCGTCAGGGTTATTGCCAATACCAGGTATTAAACCCACTCAGCTTCGTCAGGTTTATTGCCAATACCAGGTATTAAACCCACTCAGCTGTGGCTAACCGGCTGGTAGAGGCCTTGTCATTGAATAGAAAGAAAGAAAGCTTGCATACTATGTAGATATCACGATTAATCTTTGTTCGAAAACTAACAAATAATTTACATTCGTATGATAAAAATATATTGTCCACTGTCACCATTTTTACTCTATTATGTAGTTTGTATACAAATTTTAATTTATAATATTTCATATATATTTAAGTACAGGGTAGAAAAAAAATATTCACTCCAGAGGGCACTGAAGGCCCTTTTACTGCCTAAAATTTGATGAAGCCAAAACTAGCGATTATTCTAACGATGCACTAATTATATAGAGAAAAACAAATATAACTAAATTATTGCCCAATTAATGTTTCAGCTCAAATATGGAAAAAAGCATTCGCGTGTATCAAAATGTTGCTAAAGTAGCGAATCCAGAGACGTAATAAAACGACCGTAGTTGAAATGAAGAGCTTTGGTTTAAATTGACAAGTCTCTAGCTTTTTCTTTCTGTGAGCTGACATCCGATCGACATAATATTATTGGTAATACAATTTGGTTTGCATATAGATAGCGCAACAAGATATGCAGCTGGCAATGAAACTCGATTAAACGATGGATACTCTGATACTGTTTATTTTTTAACTGAATCCTACTGATTGGTGAATTTATCATTAATATTGAAATTTATCCTACTGAGTGAATAAATATTCAGGCTGGAGACGAACCAAAGAACTGTGGGTAAAGTTGTCAACGCTCTGCTATTAAGCTATCTACATGAAGTATCCATCACAAGTGATTTTGGATATTTGAACATACTCACTGCAAATACAAAATAATTGCTTTAATTACAACTATTTATTTGTAATAATAACAAATAGACTGAGCAGTTGTTTAAACATGCTAACGCGTATATGAGACCATGTTAGACATAGCGTGTAAGTCTTTTAGACACATATTTGAGTATCTCAGCACCACATTCAAAATAATTTCTTCAGGGGAATGTTTAATTAAAAAAAGTGTCAAGCGTATCATTTGAATTAAATTTCGCCTGCATTACAAATATCACCAATCTTTCCTCTTTATCTCGATCTCGTCAGATTCAGAGTATTATAAAGAAGCTACACAGAGCAAACTTTAATAAGTAAATTATTTCTTGTCTAAATTTTGCGTTAACATAATATGTCCAGATTTCTGGAGGCTTAGTTAATCAATGTATTTAATTACGGTAAAGCGAAATGCGTAGATAACACTTTTTTTCACCTCCTTAGTGAAACGATAACAGTAATGCAATTGGAATAATTTCCATTTCTTAATTTGTTAGTTATATTTCTTTAGAAGAAAATCTATATAAACATTATGGAATTTTATTTTAAAACAATGGTATTTCTGAAAGATACAATGATCACATTTCAGTTTGCGTAATATATGAAAAAAAAAATAGAGTGCTATTGTTTACATTAAACTTTTATTAGCAGCTTCAAACAATGATGGAAAATTATACTTGACATGACCTCTTTAAATTAACTTGAAATTGTTATTCAAATAAAATGTAATTCCATGTAAGGAAACTTAATTAAAAAAAGTAATGACGAAAAATAATATATTTTCACATACGACGGACTGTTTCGTTCCGAATGATTTCTTAAAAAACAATTAATGTTCCCAGTTTGAAATCACTAATTTTGAAAAATGTGAATTTCTAGTAGATGCTTTTATATTCTAGCCAAACCATATTCATTGAAAGGCATTCATTTTTATGCATCACCTGTGTATGTAAACTGGATGTCAGTTTCATTAAAGTGAAAGAAACTTTATCCGAAAGTTGTCTTTTAATTCAAACACTTTTCAAACCGGTTTATGATATTACATTTGCGAAACAAAAGTATTTTCAGATGGATTATTCGTATAGATGAAATCGTAAAATAAATAAATTTTTGCATTGAACAAGTCTAAGATTTATCTATAAATTATTCGGCGTATAAAATATTTATCTATAGATATATATTGACATGAAGTGATATATCATTTAATCACAGAGTAAAAAATAAAAAAATATATATATACGGAAATACGTGTGGAAATTAATTAAATTTAAAATTATATCAAAAATACTGTTTTCTGAATTTTTACATAATAGTATCAGAATATATGAAAAAAAGTCTCTAATTTTTTTTAAATTATTTAATTTTAATTGTGGCAAAAGAGGAACTCATAAATCACAATTCATGTCTTATAGAATATGGATATCAAATTAAAATACTTATAACATGTATTATTTTCATATACATATCGTAAAATGTTCTGGAGGTCATGTTGAACATTTGCTATTTGAAGAAAAAATGAATATTTCAATGAATTCGGGTGAAACACAACACATGAAATCAATGGGTATACAAATGAAATCGGGTATTGTTGTCCAGTTCATTGTATTTCGGGATGTTAGCGATATCTATATGTAACTTTTTAACTATTTTTTTATTTTTGCTACTAAAAATATTCGACTGCATTGTCAGCCTTTTCTTGCAAACACTTCCTTTAAATGAATATTAAAGACGTGAATTATCACATTGCTAACAAGGCGTAAACCAACTTAGTGAAAAATGTCCAAGCCGGGAATCGAACCCGGCCCCCTGGGATAGATCTCCAGTGAACCATCTCCAGTGTCCATAGAACTAAACTACAAGGACGATGCCCAGCTTGGCATCTCTTACTTATATAAGTCGGTAAGGCTGCTACCTCAGCACTAGAAGGAAAAGTCTTCATGTGCACACAATCTAGTGGCGTAACACGAGACACAAATGAACCCGTCATCGGTGAATATACAATTTTTAATTAATTTTTCAACTACTTTTCAATGGGTATACAAATGAAATCGGGTATTGTTGTCCAGTTCATTGTATTTCGGGATGTTAGCGATATCTATATGTAACTTTTTAACTATTTTTTTATTTTTGCTACTAAAAATATTCGACTGCATTGTCAGCCTTTTCTTGCAAACACTTCCTTTAAATGAATATTAAAGACGTGAATTATCACATTGCTAACAAGGCGTAAACCAACTTAGTGAAAAATGTCCAAGCCGGGAATCGAACCCGGCCCCCTGGGATAGATCTCCAGTGAACCATCTCCAGTGTCCATAGAACTAAACTACAAGGACGATGCCCAGCTTGGCATCTCTTACTTATATAAGTCGGTAAGGCTGCTACCTCAGCACTAGAAGGAAAAGTCTTCATGTGCACACAATCTAGTGGCGTAACACGAGACACAAATGAACCCGTCATCGGTGAATATACAATTTTTAATTAATTTTTCAACTACTTTTCAGCAGTGAAATTACGCTTGAAATTATTGAATATTAACTTCCTTTATTATGAATTTTTAAAGTTTTAACGAATTTTTGGCTCACCCGGTATATGCAGGGTGTTTCAGTTAAACGTTTCAGAACTTCTAAGAGGGGTAGGGTACATCGTGACGAAACAAAATCATATACCAATGGGCAA
The DNA here is from genome assembly GCA_963932465.1 of Maratus speciosus. NCBI lineage: Eukaryota > Metazoa > Arthropoda > Arachnida > Araneae > Salticidae > Maratus > Maratus speciosus. The sequence continues at coordinate 67,794,013 of OZ010789.1, forward strand.
TCAGAAATGCTTTCCTGACGCGGTAGATGGCGTTGTGCGAAAGTTCCGAGCTTTCGTGCAGGGAATCTTCATTTCGCACAAGAACGCCAAGTTAGTAGGATGAATGATTACACGAACGCAGAATTAGCCGATATGCATTTGGTGTACGGGGCTGCAAATTGTAGTGGGCCAGCCGCACAGCGTTTGTACGCGGAACGATATCCGAAGAGGCGTATTCCCAGTCATAATTTATTTCCAAGACTGCACCAGAGGTTAGCTGAGACAGATTCATTTGAAAGAGCTGACAGGGTCAGGGTAAGAACAGCACGGACTCCAGCCGTCGAACAGAATGTGCTGCAGCATGTACAGAGGAAACCAAGTACGAGTACACGAAGTCTAGCGATTGTAGTCGGGGTTTCCCCTAGCAGCATTTGGAGGATTCTCCGAGAACAAGACATGCATCCGTTTCACGTGCTGCGTGTCCAGGCACAGCAACCGGAGGATTATGCACCTCATATTGCTTTCGCACAGTGGTACCTTGGAAAATGTGCTACAAATCCCACTTTTCCTGCTGAAGTGTTGTTTTCCGATGAGGCATCCTTCACAAGGGAAGGAATTTTCAACTCGCATAACGACCATATCTGGGCGGTCAAGAACCCGCATGCAATACGACGTCGTGCAGCGCATATTCGATTTTCGGTCAATGTATGGGCCGGTATTATGGGAGGTCACCTCATCGGACCTTACCTGTTCCGTGTCGTCTAACCGGAGATAACTACTTGCTCTTTCTGCAGCAAGTATTGCCACAACTTTTGAGAGATGAACAGATTTCTGAATTACGCAACAGACAATGTGGTTCCAACACGATGGAGTCCCTGCCCATTATAGCGGAGCTGTTCGTAACTACCTGGATGTCACATTTGGTCAACAGTGGATCGGACTTGCTGGTCCCGTGCATTGGCCTGCTCGGTCACCCGACCTATCATGTCTTGATTTTTATTTCTGGGGTCATATGAAATCGCTAGTTTATGACACCCCTGTTGACAATGCTGAAGAGCTGGTTGCAAGAATCGCAGTAACTGCAGGAGAAATTCGAAATTCGCCTGGAGTATTCCAGAATGCTCGGATGTCCATGCATCGGAGATGTGAGGCGTGCATTGTAGCCCGTGAGCAACTTCGAACACTTACTTTAATCCATGTACTTTTTGCTTCTCTTGATGTATTATTAAAACGATTTTTCACTTACCGTCTCTTTTCTTTATGGTGCTTCTGTGTCCAACACCGCTTCAGGAAAGCATTTCCGACCCCCACATTGCTATATGATTTCGAGTTGTCAGGATGTACCCTACCCCTCTTAGAAGTTCTGAAACGTTTGACTGAAACACCCTGTATATATATACACAAGCATTCATGATTCTAAATTCATGGTACAAACTTTAAAGGTTGGTGCAGGACACTTTAAGAATCATTTATTGTATAGGAATGTATGGGAGCAAGTGACGCGTTGAGGTACAATCACCAGGGGGGCAATTCGGACCTATTTTAAATTTCTAAATTTCTCATTCATACCTGAAAATTCCTATACTGTTCTTCTCTTTATTTAGGACAGACATGTTATGATTACATTAAAAAAAAATCTTCTTTGAAAATTTCCGGTATGAAATCGAAATTTTTTTCTAAAAAAAAGAAAACTCCATTTGTATTAATTTTCATGTATTTTCTGTATTTTTCAGATTTGCCAGTTTTACATTTTTTTAAATTTCGAAGTTTTCTTATAAGAATTTTTTCTTGATGTAATCATGAAATGTCTATCTTAATTAAAGATAAGAATAGTATAGAAATACCCATACATTCCTTTACAATAAATGATTGCTATAGTGTCCTATACAACCCTTAAAGTTTGTACCATGAATTTAGAATCGCCTTGTATATATACATAAGAACGTGAGTTTCAAAACTTGCCTTATCAAAAAAAAAAAAAAAAAAAAAAAATGGAAAATAACGAAAAACATCTAACCTCGTCCATTGATTTTCATTGTAAACCAAGATTTTATAATGTGAAAAATACAGAATAAAACTAGTTGTTGCAGATTGTAGTATTTTTTTATGCAGTTTCACCAAAAGAATAGATTGAGAGAGACAACTCGATTTTTTAAAATTTTGGATAAAAACTGGATTTGTTCATATATTATTCAGTTTTATAACACTGATAAAATAATTCTACTAATAGAACAAAATCAGATCCTTAATAATTAAATTCCAGTATGTACAATTATTCTTATTTTTTTCATAGCTGTATTGATAATATTCCATATGTTGTTATAAATAAGAGTAGGATAACACTTTAAATACAACATTACATTTTTCGTGTATTAGAGTTGTAAGAAGAGAAACGTTAACATAAAAATGCATATATGTTTGCATAATATAAATATTTGCAAAATGTTGTTCGCCAAAACTATTAATGGGGATTTGACGGCTGCCAAAACACTTCGGGATACAGGTCTTCAAAGTTTCTTTGGCCTTCTAAAAATAATCATGGTGGTTTGATGGCTGCACGTACATTTCACGATGGCACATATAAGATTAAATTGAAAAGGCAAAATTTCAATGTATATTGAAATTTTTAGAAAACGCATGCATGGAAATGTAGAGATGATTTACTTTTATAAGATTACAGATATGAAATTTAGTATGTTTTGGTATATTTCATTTACTTATTGAATGTCTTTTAGGGACATATCTCCGTTTGGTAATTAACTGTTTAGAAGTATATAATGTCAGTCGTTGTATAACTTACATCTATCTATGCATGCGTGCTTGAAAAATAGTCCAACATAAAGGAAACAATAATTTCAATGTATTCAATGGAAACTATATTTTCAATAATTTCAATGTAATTTCTTCTTATCTTACAATCAACGATGCCATCCTGAGATTTCAAAATTTTAAATAAGACATATTAATATTTTTTAATACAGGGGTAAAGTTAATTTTAAGGCATTTTAGAAAGAATAAAACTTATAACAATTCCGTCTGCACTTGTGTTTTGAAAAAAAATATTATCATTTTAATATATTTTCCAATATAAAAAATTTCTTCCAGTTTTTAATATTGCTTATCGTAAATAAATTGCCGTATACATTCCGCCTCGAGCTGTTTTTCTCACTCCCTAATTTTGAAAGAAAAACCAATCAAGAAGAAAGATTCGTGATAAATTTCACATGCTAAATATCACACAATTTAAATCTCTGAAATAGTATTCAATATTATACTATTAGCATGTGGTTTGACTATATCCACATCGAAATATGTTTAAGGAGTCTAGAAAAGAAAACGGACAAACACTAACTAAAATTTAATAAAGGTGGTAATTAATTTAAATTATTTCTTTTCTTGCATTTATTTATAGATGTGTACAGAAATAGTTTTTTTTTTAATTTAAAAACTATAAAAATTTTTAATAATGTAAGACAAAATTAATCTTGCAAATCTGGTTTTACAGTTTCAACCTCTATATTTTTTAGTATGGTGCAAGGAGCAAAAGAAATTTTGTTCTTTTTTTTAAATAACACCTACACAAAAAAATGATAAAGATATAAATGTATGTATTTTAGATATTGAGTAATGAAGTTGATATTTGCAGGTATTCTTAACATAATTTGTTATGTATAGTTCTTGTTTCAGTACACTGTAAAATAAAATAAAAATCGACCAGTTTTCCTGTGGGAATCGAAAAAATAGTTACCGTTATCGTACCGGAAAATTTTCCGATCCAGCTCGGAATAAAATCCGTAAAAAAAGGAAATAGTCAATAAAACGATATTTTACGGATTTTATTCCAAGCTGGGTCGGAATTTTTTCCAGTGCGATAAGGGCAACTATTTTTCCGATTCCTTCAGGAAAACTGGTCGTTTTTTTTTTTTTTTTTTTTTTTTTTTTTTTTTTTTTTTTTACAGTGTAAGCGTACTACAATAAATTCTTATGCAATAAAAAATAAATTATAAAAGCAGTGTCATGGTATACTTCGTAAAACACATTAAAAGACCTATTTCATGAATTGAATATTAAAGATAATATAAGTCGATAATTTTATGATTAGTATTTCTTTCTTCTTCATTTATTACTAGCAAATACGCTCGGCATTTCCAGGACTCGCCATAAGCTAACGTCTATACATAGGCATTTTTTTTTAGCTCAGCATTTCTATTCGTCCACGTGGGTAGTTAATTTTAACTGCAGAAAAAAGGGACATTATTAAAAGTACCATAATTTCAAAATACCATTAAGCTGTGTATTCGTCTCCTCTTTGCTCAGACAATTACATGCCATTACTTATTGGATATTCGTATAATAACTGTATAGATATAAGGAAAACAAAACAAAACAAACAAAAAACAACAAAAAATTAATCAATTGGACTCTTTATTTCATACATATTTCGAATAAAATCTATGTAGTCAATATTTTAAACATTAAATATTGAATGTGTACAAAACATCTAATACACTTTAAACCAAGAAAAGCTTAATTATTATTTCATGTATGTATAGTATTTTGTATAAAATGAAGCTAATATGTTACAAACGTAAATTGGGAAATTTAACAAAGTATATTTCTGCTTAAAAGAGAATAGGATTATTTTAATGCACACCAGATTATTTTTGTAATCCTATTAGTTGAAATTTGCGTTATTCCAGACAGTAAATAATGAGCATCAATTACAATAATCCAGCTTAAATAAGGAGTTTGTATAATATATATATATATATATATATATATATATATATACATATATATACATATATATATGAATTGACAAGTGCCTAACCGATTCCCAAAGATAAGCTTATATATTTATTTAACCTAGGTGATTAAGTTTATTTAAAAAATATATACAGGGTGATTCATAAAAGATGGGCAGAACTTTAAGGGGTTATAGTACACTTAAAGACAAATAATATTAAATAGGAGACTAAGGGTCCCAGACGTATTCCCAAGGAGATAGGGGGCATTAAAGTTTAGGGTCCGAAATTTCAAATGATTATAAAACATGGAAAAATTGGTCGATTCGTTTGCGGTTTTTGCAAAAAATTTTCTTTATGCCAGTATTTTCTTGAAATAAAATTTTAAAGTTCAATTTCAAAAAATGCCGATAGGGGGCGCTTTAGACTTTCGAGTAACAAACAACTATTTTTTAACGTTATTTTTTGGATTTCTTTAAATGATTTCGAAAGCTTAGACTTAAACTTAAATTTTGATCTAAAAATCTGAGTCCTAACGAGTAGTTAAGTAGCATAAACTGAAATTTGAAATTTGAAACCCTTCTCCCCACAGAACAAAAATCAGTTATTCCCGATCTTTGTGTCGTAGATTAGGCTCTAACTACTGCCGCGTTTTGCTAAAATTAGTCTTTATGTCAGTATTTTCTTGAAAATAAATTTTAAAGAAAATTTTCAAAAAATTCCGATAGAGGGCGCTTTAGACTTTGGAGTAACGAACAACTATTTTATACCGTTATTTTTTGTGTCTCATTAAATGCTTTCTAAAGCTTAGACTTAAACTTAAATTTTCAGCTCAAAATCTGAATCGCTGAGCGTGGTTCAGTAGCGAGGGGAGGGGGTTCAAATTTCAACTTCTGAACATAGTTCAGTTTGCACTACTTAACCATGCCCAACGATTCTGTGCTGTGATACGAGGCAAAAATACAACTTTCGTCAAGGACTGCATAGTCGGAATTCACTCATAAAGGCACTGGCACAGTTGGAAACGTCGCTCATGCAAACGTTAAAGCTCCATTCCTGACGCTAGTCACCGGCTGAAGAAGGAAACAGAAAGTATGCAAATGTCAAATGGGGAAGAAGAATACACGTATGCAAAATTTCGACACGATTCAGGCATAAAAACCACTGAACGGTGAGTCAAGTGTAAGTCGCTGTAGTAATGAATCGGAAGATGGTGCCCTTCACGAATAAGGAAAAGGCTGAGATGCATTTAATTTACGGAGCGGCAGATGGAAATGGTGCAGAGGCACAACGAATGTACGGAGAGCGATTTCCCAACAGGCGGTTGCCTAACCGCAAAACTTTCGAGCGCTTGCACAGACAGTTGTGTGAGACGGGATCATTTCTCGCTTCCCGGTCGAATGCAGGTCGTGCAAAAAAGGACGAATCAGTAGTTGTTGCAGAAGCCATTCTGGATGTAGTAGCGGCGCAGCCAAGTACAAGTACACGAACAGTGGCTAGGCAGGTGGATACCTCACAGTCCATGACTTGCAGGGTACTGAAGGATGAACATTTGCTCCCGTTTCATGTGCAACGAGTCCAGAAACTGTCTCCAGGGGATTATCCAAATCGTATTGAATTCGCCCGCTGGTTTCTGCAGCAGAACGCGCTAAATCCACATTTTGGACGAACTGTGGTTTTCACCGATGAATGTACCTTCACACGTGAAGGTACATTTAACACACACAATGCACATGTATGGGCGGATGTCAATCCACATGCTACGTATCCACATGCTCATCAGAGACGCTTTTCCATCAATGTTTGGGCAGGAATCCTCGGAGACCACCTAATCGGACCGTACCTTCTTCCTGAACGCCTCAACGGTAAAACATACCTGACATTTCTGCAACATGTGCTGCCAGACCTGTTAAACGTTGTTCCTCCACGCATCCGGCGGGTCATGTGGTTCCAGCACGATGGAGCGCCAGCCCATTACGTACGAGACGTCCGCAACTATCTGGACATCACATTTCCGAACAGATGGATTGGTCGAGGTGGTCCTGTTGCTTGGTCTGCTCGCTCGCCAGATCTTTCACCCCTCGATTTCTTTTTTTGGGGACGATTGAAGGCTCTTATGTATGAGACACCCATTGAATCCCCCGAGGAACTGGTCGCCAGACTTTCCGCCGCTGTAGGGGAAGTGCTCGAAAAGCCTGATGTTTTCGCGAATGTTCGCCGTTCCATTCTTCGCCGTTGTTCTGCGTGCATAACCTCTGGTGGTCACAATTTTGAACATTTATTGTAATTACATGTTAATAAATATGCTTTGGTAACATAATCCTAATTTGTGTCTTTTTACCTCGTATCACAGCACACAATGTGTGGACATGGTAAACTGAACTGTGCTCAGGAGTAGAAATTTCAAACCCCTCTCCCCAGAAACTTAACCACGTCTAACGATTCAGATTTTGGGCTGAAAATTTAAGTCTAAGCTTTAGAAAGCATTTAATGAGACACAAAAAATAACGGTATAAAATAGTTGTTCGTTACTCCAAAGTCTAAAGCGCCCTCTATCGGAATTTTTTGAAAATTTTCTTTAAAATTTATTTTCAAGAAAATACTGACATAAAGAATAATTTTAGCAAAACGCGGCAGTAGTTAGAGCCTAATCTACGATACAAGGATCGGGAATAATTGATTTTTGTTCTGGGGGGAGAAGGGTTTCAAATTTCAAATTTCAGTTTACGCTACTTAACTACTCGTTAGGACTCAGATTTTAAGATCAAAATTTAAGTTTAAGTCTAAGCTTTCGAAATCATTTAAAGAAATACAAAAAATAACGTTAAAAAATAGTTGTTCGTTACTCCAAAGTCTAAAGCGCCCCCTATCGGTATTTTTTGAAATTGAACTTTAAAATTTTATTTCAAGAAAATACTGGCATAAAGAAAATTTTTTGCAAAAACCGGAAACGAATCGACCAATTTTTCCATGTTTTATAATCATTTGAAATTTCGGACCCTAAACTTTAATGCCCCCTATCTCCCTGGGAATACGTCTGGGACCCTTAGTCTCCTATTTAATATTATTTGTCTTTAAGTGTACTATAACCCCTTAAAGTTCTGCCCATCTTTTATGAATCACCCTGTATATACATATATTCATTATGCAATTTTAGGACTATAAAAATACAGTTTATTTAAATTTGCACTAGTTCTGGGTTTTATATCTAACAATTAAATTAAATTTTAAAATATATATAATGAGATTAAATTGACCAAAAAGAAGGACTTCATACACAAATATATTAAAAGACGTATGCATTTACAAGAAATGGAGAGCATAATAAAACATTAGTAATTCAAGATTAATGTGTGGAAACCGAAATTTGTTTACTATTTTTTATTATGCGTTAAATATCACCGATAGTTCACATCGGGATTTTTCAAAATGTTAGAATGTTTGAACTGTAGTCTATAAACGCCAAGTACACTTAAGATTTTGCCCTTCTGTATTTTTAGTTTTTGCAAGGTGAAACCTAAATTTGTGCTTTAAATTCGCAGGTTATTTTAGGAATTATTACATTTTGAAACAGAGCAGGAACAAATATTGCTCATATTTTATCCCAAAACGGCGAAACATAGTTAATGAATTTTTGACTCCAAAAATCACCCTTCTGCAAGAGCAACAAATAATAGTGGTCGCCATTTACTTGATACAATATTATAAGACGCATTTTGTCAGTGTATGCGGCCAATAATGGATATCACACTGTCCATTAAACGGACTCCAGACACTGCTATAGAAATACACCCACTACTATGAGAGGGGTCGGAGCATATTCTGTCCACTGCTTAGGCCTTCACATCATTTCCTCTAAAACTCGTGGTGTAGTTCTCAAGAGTGAGCCACACTTTTGAAACACGTGAGAAGCCCCCACCAACGAATTACTCTACCGTCAGCCTGATTTGAGGATCCCCTATAACTGGTTAAGGGGCCTCACGACACTTAAACTGTTAAAATTTTTAAAATTTTACTTTTTTTAGATGTTAAACTTCTATATTTTCTGAACATTTTGATATAATTATTTCCTTGAAATTCCTATTATAACAAAAGTTATGGCTTCTAGAATTATATCCGCCCAATAGCTGAAGAAGCATTTCTGAAAATTTGAAGTCATTTTTCTCCGAACGACGTATTTGAGCATAACGCGCACGATATCACAAAAACTTCCGAATATTTTTTAATGAACTTTTCAAAATATATGTTTCGTGTCAGTCTCTATAAACTGAACCTAAAATTTCCTTTTTATTGTTCAAAAACATTTTTTAGGTGATTATACTGCTGATATTTTGAAAATTTTGTATTAGATGAATATACATTTGTATAAAAAATATAAAAATCAGTTTATTTTAGAGAGCAAAATATTGTCTGTTGGCTAGAATATTGACATAAATTATGTTAACATAAAAAAATAATAAAAAATTGTAATCTAATAGCTTATAACGACCATTTGGATTTTTTTTTTGACTTAATATTTACTTAGTTTTAATTTTGGGGCATATCGACAAGAGAAGCGGAGAAAGATAAGAGGTTAAAGACCGAAAGAAGTTCCACCGAATCATCGCAACAAATCACCTTCGTAACAAAATTTATCCGAAAAATCTAAATTTCGTCCACCAAATTCCGTCGCATCCCTTCAACAACAGATCGCAAAGATGAAACTTCAGACGACCAAAACTTTCATCGATAAACTCTCCAAGTCCCGTCTCGAGAAGAAAAACAGTTTACAAATCGAAAGCAGTTTCACCGAATCATCCACAGATTGCGACAAATTACCTACGTTGAGCTCAATTTTTCCCGGATAGAATCGACCGATTGTAAAACGCCGTGGCTAGTGGATTGGAGCACCGCGAGACATGGCCTTTTACTATCAATCGATTAAACATTAGATTGTTTCCTTTTCCGCGTTCGTCTTTTATTCTGTAATCGATTTTTATGGGCTACATAATCAGCTAAAGACCTCGATTTTCATGCGGTACATAATCAGTTGAAGACCTCGATTTTCATGGGCTACATAATCAATTGAAGACATCGATTTTCATGGGCTACATAATCAGTTGAAGCCATCGATTTTTGCTTTGCAAGACGATTTTCATTTCGGCGTCGCTCTTTGGTTTTGAATTTCTCCATATCTGATAATTTACACCTAACCATTTTGTAACTTTTTAAAATTTGTAACGATTTTATGCCTTTCGATAACCTGTTCAAACAATTTTTAACGATTTTATGCCTTTCGATAATATTTCAAACAATTTTTAATGATGTTATACCTTTCGATTACCTATTCAAATAAAAATTCTTCTAAAAGTAAAGAACATCGTTTAATTTCGTTAAAAAAATAAAATGAAAGCATCATTTGACCCCATCCTCGACCGAAATCAACAACCATTTCCAAATGGTTAATAAACAACTCAATAGATAATCCAGATTCAGAGTAATCACAATATAGCCATCAGCCAGCCATCATTATTTTATTTAATGCTTTTTACACCCTTAATTTTTTTTTTTCCATTTTTGACAGCGGGCGATCATTTTTTATCCCTCTTCTGCACACCATTTGTGGAAATTGAAGCTTGACAACATTTAATTTTTAACTTAGTTATATCTAAAGTTAATCTATTTACAAAATATTTACAAAGAAAAGTGTCGTCATCTTAATTACATCACAATTCTGCGAAAACGATCACAGCACATTCTCCTAACCCACACATCCTCGTTTTACTCCGTCGTTCAACTGTATTAAGTTCAGTTCCTCCTTTTTCCCCGCTCGCAAAGAGCGTCTGCCGTTCCGAAGTCTGTCCCTCGAACGCATGCGCGCTGTAAGTTCATCGGGAAAGGAAACAGAGTGAAAGCGCTTTGATCGGCAGTTACGTAAGAAGTTGATGGCGCTGTAAGCAGTATACACTTACTACACCAGGAGGCACGCAGGGGGCGCTCTGGAAGCTATTAAAGGCACTTGGGATACTAAAAAGACTTTCCCACAATAATATATTTTAAAATTTTAAAAAAAGTTAACGCATTCAATAATTAAGTTTATTGCTTTATGAACTCTACAGAAATTTTGTATCACTTTGCTAATTATTATTATTGTTCCGATAAATACTGCTGTTATTTTTTTTCTTGTCCAATTGTTAAACTATGTCAGAAATTTAATATTTATTATTTCCATGAATACTTGCAGCGTAAGTCACATGCTACGATTTTTGGCTACCAGTATTTTAGAGTAGAAAAATGTGACTTATTTTGTCGGAGATATGAGGGCCAAGCAAACGTTATATTGGCCAAGCAAACGTTACGAAAATAACGGTGTCCAACAAGCATAGCAGTTGTCAGCTATGTGATTTACACTACAAAAATTAGCCTATTCAGGTAAAAAAATGTTCTTATCATTTGTATTTATACAAATAATTTGTCATTTTTTAAATGTTCTTTGCGACAATACAAACTCTTCAATAATAAAATCTTCATTCTGTTTGTGTGAAGTCTTACGTAAAAGAAGCGCAGATCAACATTTTGTCATTTATGACGGGGTTATATACTAGTGATAATTAAATTGATATTTTTAGGGATATAGTAATTTTAGATCTAGATTTGTGACCCTAACTAACTAGTCCACTAAAGAATCAATTACAGAAAAGGGTATCTTTCTGAGATTTATGTTGTCATTTTGTTTGTGTAAAATTAATGAATGTGAAATTGTATTATTGTTTTTACTTCGGTTCGCAAGAGGTTAAATTTGAAAAAATGAATTTAACTTTTCTTGTGAATGGATTCAAATCCCGTAACTGTCGATTTGCTCACTTTTTGTTTCCGTTTCATTTATCTACTAGCTCAATAAACAGTTTCAGTAAAATACAAAATTCATGTACTTCATCCAACTACTCCATGTTTATATAACAGAGGAAAAAATATTTATTTGAGAAATGCTATTTGGGAATTAAGCACAAAATATTATTTCGTCTTTGTAAAACTCGCTTATACAGTACTTCAAATTGCACATTTTATTATAATAGACGATATTTCTAAACACCATGTAAATATATTTTTAAGCATATTATTATTTTTACTTTTAATGAACTCATTTGACACAATTATTGAACACAATATAATTATTAATTTATATATGTATGCATAAAAACGTTCTTGAGTAAGGAAAAAGTAACAATGTATTCTAGAATATTTATTATTTCAGTATATTTGCATTTTGCTATTAAATGTTTTATCGAATCATGTCAGAAAATATTTACTATATATATCAAAAAGAAAAAAAAATAATAAAAAAATATTATACTAATATTAAAATAATATTAGAATAATAAAATAAAAATTAAAAAGTATATTATTTAAAAAATATAATATTAAAATAAATAATTTTAAAAAATCATAAGTAAATATAGCTATATATACATATGATAGCATGTTTGTGATGATAGAAAATCATGATACAATGGACGAGTATCAAAAATACAGAGCCAAAAAAAAAAAAAAACATACTGAGAAGAAGATATCTTTAAGCAAGATAATATTATTTTCGTTTTACATTCGTGATGTATTTTTTTTTTTTTTTTTTTTTTTTTTTTTTTTTTTTTTTTTTTTTTTTTACATGAGGTAAAATATTCGGATCTACAAAGGTTCATTATAAACGAATATTACAAATGAGTTATTCAAAACCAAAGTTCCAGTTTTTCGTTCAGGGGAGTCTGTGATGAATTCTTGCTATATATACAATCGCTTGTTAGGTGCCATAACATACAAAATCCTAGATTGCAAATGAGAGCAACGAATGATTATAGCCTATAATTGTGAAGTAATTGTATGTCAGACGAATAACTTTACCTTCTGGATAATATGTATTTTTTAATTAATGATTCCAGTTTCAGATGAACACTTCAAAGATAGAACACTTAGTTTATATTCAAAATGAAATGGCTAAATATTGTAGGTTTTATTAAATCTGAACACATCAAATGGAAATAAAGGAAAGAAAGAACAGTCTTTTGTAGCACGAAACTTTGCTTTGTAGTTTCATCTCAAATTTTTAATACCAGAACTGATGCTGTCGAATGCTAATTAAATTTTACATTACTTTTAATACATGTAATAGAACTTATTAATTATGAAATAGGACAACGGAGTTAAAAGTAAACTGTAAAATATACTGCATTAAAAGAAATAAAATCGGAATAATATAAAGAAACTCATAATTAAGTAATAAAAATCATTTTTTATTATAATAATAATGATAAATCAAATATTATGTGTAATCAAATATTAAGAGGAATTTATTCCTTCAGTAGAATGATAACGGAAACAATATTTTAAATCTTGATTATGTGAAACATTTTAAATATATTGCATTTTTGGTACAGAAAATAAATGAAAATATATTATTTAAAGATAGAAATCAATGTCTAATAAACATAAATCCAAACAAACTGGGATGTATATAAGGTCTAACTTAAAAATATATCCTTTTTTTATATTTATAAATATATGAAACACATTAGTTCTTGTATGAGTTTTATTATTTTCGATGTCTTCAGTATTTTACACCCCATATTTTGCTTGAAAATGCTTTGTTTTATTGCGTAATCACAGCTTTTTTTCTAATCTACTAACATCGTCAAAGAATAACATTTAATTAAGATTATCTGACTGTAATGATTCTGGAATTAACTCATATAGTTTAGAATATAATTTAAATTTATATTTTCTGAAATTTTAATTAATCTACTACGTCTAAGAACAAATGAAGTTTCAAAACCCTATTAAACTGTTAAGTTGGTGAAAAATATAATACTGATATGACTACTGAATGTATTTTTATAGTGAGATGCATTTTAAAATGTTTTGGGTGATTAGCGTGAAGTTAAATTTATTTACAACAAAAAATTAAAACATAATCTACTGTAGCACCGAGATTGAGAAATTTCAGATTTCAGTTACCCTTGAACACAATTAACAATATTAATTACAAAATTAAAACAGCATCATGAATTAAATCAACAAAGGAATATCAAACAAATTTAATGTTTTGGGGAAGAAACATATTAAGAAAAACATGCTTCTTAGTTTGAATACAGATTTTTTATCCAATACTCTACAGTTGCATCCTAGCTATATCAAACTACTGCGAAGATGACTTTGGGTTTGATGGTAAAAAGAAAGCAGAAATATGGCTTTAGTTAATTGGATGTTCGAAGCACTATACTTTAAGAAATGGCATAAAACTGGAGGAGACTTACATCCAGCAAGGAATTAAAAATGTATGATGTACGATGACTACGGTGACGACAGCGATGATGATGTTCATGGATTATAAATGTAATTAATTATTCATATGTAATTATCGAATTAATGAATCATGTTTAATGTAAATCGTTATTTATGCATTTGAATCATGTAATGTAATGTGCGATTTTAATTCGAGGTTTTCAAATCATGATAATAATATAATTTGAATTTGTGTATTTTATTGTTCCTGTTCCTTTCCTAAATACCAAAATCTAAAACAACATGGATATCAAATTTTATTTTTAAATAAAAGCAATATATGCTAATTTCAAATGATTACAGGTGTAAATTTTAAAAGAAAACTTTTCTACGTGGATTTTTTTGTGGAAGGATGAAGATAATGAAGGTAAAAATCGTGAAATTATTTTAAAGATTTTTAGTAATATATTTAATGACATATAGAATATATAAAATAAATCTTAGTAAATAAAAAAAAATCATTTTAATAAATAAAAAAATGGATTTCAGTATCTATAGATATAAGTTCATTTTTCATAATGCATTTTGCTTATTAAAGTAAGGGTTTAAAAATGGAAACATGGTTTTTAACATTGTTTTGTTAATAAAAAATAGTTATTTTCCATTGAAACATTTTATTGACTTATGATAGAATTATATTTTTATAAAATTTTTACAATAAGTCGAAAGGGGCAATACCCAGATTTTTCGATACCCAGAATAAAATTTTATTAAAATATCTTTATAAATGTATTGTTATTTGAATCTATTTGTTTTAAAATATTTAAAGCCAGTCAATAAATTTGCCTCTAATATTATTTAATAAAATTCATTTTTTATTCCGTTAAATAATCCCTAAGAAATCTTATTTTTTAATAGAAATAAAAATAATCAATATAAGAGGCGTTACATAATAAAAAGCAGAAGTCTTTTAATTTAATTTCTACCAATTAAAGAGCGGGTTGACAAATTAGACTATTTAAAAAATCTGTCATTTATTAAACAAAGAATAATTCTTATAAAAATTATTAGATTTTTAAATAACGTAAGTTAATCAAACGTAGACTGAGAGTAAAAAAATGTATCAAATGAATTTCTGCTAAACCAAATTAAAAATAATTTTTACACTGGTTTTTGAAAATTGCATATTTCAGATTAATAATAGAGGTAATAATATAACTTAATAGATAAACTAAATAGATAACTAAATAACCTTATAGATTAATAATATAACTTAAAGGTGATATCTACTCTCTGAATATATAAAAATGATTAAATCCAACTAAAAGTAACACAATAAACCAACGATTATTATTTTTTTTTTTTTTAAGAAAAGAAAAACTTTTAAAACCTTTAATTGAGCTCTGACCGTGTTCACTAATTTTTTTGCTCAATAAATTGCCTAAATGTAAAGCACAGGATGTGTTTGATAAACGGTGGTAAGCATTTTAAAGAGCTTTTTTATAATTTCCTAAGACAAACCTCAGAAAAGAAAATGAAAACAAATTACCTTTTAATATTTAGGCGACAGCTATATATATATATATATATATATATATATATTTTTTTTTACTTTCCCAAAACATATCTATATAAGATTAGGAAATAAATTTATTAACGCAATTTTCATAAAGAATTTTAAAGTTATCTCAAATCTTCATTTGAGAAACGTAATGACTGACGTTGACAAGTAAATTACGAAAAAAAAAAATATTATTACACTCCAGGCCTGTAACTTCAGAATCTGGAATGAAATGTGGTACGGAAATATATTTTTTCCATAAAATATTTAACGAAATATACTTTCTTTTGTCTAGATTGAACATTGTTCACGCTTAAAAATATATTAAAATATTAATGTAGGAATTCTTTGAAATTATTTAATGTGTTTCCACAACAGTTATTTAATATTTGTTTTATTTTGAAGTTAAAAAATATGTATTTTATATCTGAATTTTCAATGCAAAATTAGAAATTATAGGAAAAGTTATAATTTGAATTTAATAATAATATACTTATTGTATAAAAAATTTCATCTTGGTATTAAAATTTTACGACATTCCTATATTTTAATTAAAAAGTTTATAAAATTCATACTGATAATTTTCAATTGTTTAATTTGTTGTCCTCTAAAAAGCGTGTTTGTCCTCTGAAGTTTATTTATACTTAAGACATTCATTTTAAAAAACACTGGATTTACTCAGATAAAAAAAAAATAGCAATTCTCGATAAAATATAAACTTTGTATTTATTTAGCAAAAATTTCTCTAAATGTATATAGGAGAAAGTAGAAAAGTAAGGAATGTTTAATTATTTTCAAAGATCTCTTTACGTTATGTCGTTACAACCTAATGGAAATAATTATTCTATGCATTTTGAAATTTTATTCATGTTATTTATTTTCTAACATTTTAGTTAAAATAATGATAATTATTTTACTATAAACATAACTTCTTTAAAAAAACACACAAAACATTTATTTAGACAATCACATTACAGCAACTACGAATACACATCTCCAAACCATAATCACAACATCAATATTATCCTCGAACATCTCACGTTTTTCGTCTGAACCCCAAAAAAATTAAATACATGGAGTCAGGAAAAAATGTCTATTGTTCAAGAGTTTATCTTATGAAAAAATAATTTAAATATTGTCATGTGACTTTACTTACAAATCCCTCCTTTCGCATGTCAATAATCCTCAGTAATTCCGAGACTTGTAATATGTTTTTTCATGACATCATAACTCAAATTCTTAGTCATTATATCTGCTTCCAGTTCAGACGAATTTACATATTTTGTTTCAATTTCTCCTTTCGCTCTTTCATCTTTTACAAAATGATATTTTCTACCTATATGTTTGTTGCGATTATTCACTCTTGGGTTTTTAATCCAATCAATTACAGATTGACTATCAGTACTGATTTCTATTGGACGCTTCACCATTTCTTCCTGGCTTAACTCTTCCAAGAGACCCATTAACCATTTTCCTTCACAAACAGCATCACATAAACTTAAAAGTTCAGATTCCATTGTAGAAAGCGCAACCAGTTTCTGTTTATTACTTTTCCATTCAATCAGTGATTCTCCTATCTTTACGATATATCCACCAAATGATTTTGAATCCCGTGTAGTACACCAGCTAGCATCAGAACAAAGTGATAATTGGCCCTTTTTATTTTTAATTCGAAGTTTGTAGTTTTTAGTGCCTTGAATGTACCGCAAAACTCTCTTCACTGCCTGTAAATGAATTTCTCTAGGATCTTTTGCATACTGAGACAAATTACTTAAAGTGAAAGCTAAATCTGGCCTTGTTCCTCTTACTAGATATCCTATACTTCCAAGCATTTCTAGATATAGTGTTTCATCAATTTTATTTTCATTTTCATATTCATCTAATTTTATTCCAGAAACACCAGGGGTTTTCACACTTTTACAATTTTCCATATCAAATCTTTCTAAGATTTTTTCTGCATACTTAGCTTGCCCTAGCAAAAATTCTCCATTATTTTCTTCAATATCAATACCAAGGAATTTAATGTTTTTCTTCAGCTCTTTAATTTTTGCTTCTTTATTCAATTTTTGTATCAATTTATTTATTAATTCTTCGGATTCACTAACGATTATTCCATCATCGACATATATTCCAACTGCAATAAATTTATTATCATTTTTATTAAAAAACACACATGGATCTGCTTTGCATGGCTGTAATCCAATTTTATCAAATATATTAACTAATTTTTCATACCAGCATCTTCCTGCTTCTGGCAACCCATATAAATTTCCTGTTACCAATAATATTTTCCCTCCTTCAATTTGTAGACCTTCAGGCGGATTCATATAAATTGCAGTTTCTAGATCTGCATTCAGATATGCTGTTTCTACGTCGAAAAATCTAGTTTTGTAACCTTTCATCGCTGCGACTGCCAATAAAGTTCTAAATGATTCAGTTTTCATTACAGGACTATACGATTCTTGATAATTTGTTCCAAATTTAAGTCTTGATCCGTCGTCTACTAATCTTGCTTTATATTTTACATCTTCACCGTCTTCTTTTACAGTAAAAATCCATTTGCTTCTCAGTGCCTTCACATCTTTTGGTTTGTCAACGATTTTCCACGTTTTGTGTTCTTCTAATGAGTGTAATTCCTTTTTGATTGCTTCTATCCATTTATCCTTATCTCTAGAATTTAATGCATCTTTGTAATTCTTTGGAACTTCCTCGTGCACTAGATTCGCTAAATACTTTGGATTGGGTTTCCTAATTCGTGATGATCTTCTAGGTTCTTCAAACAACTTATTCTCATTAGTTTCTTTTTCTTGCTGTTCCTTGTTTTCATCAATTATATGATTTACTTCAGATTCTTCTGTCGCAGAATCATTCAAATCATCTGACAACGCAATTGCTTCCTTTTTCTGATTTAACTCTTCTTCATTTTCATCGGAATTATTATCTTCTTGTTCATCTATTACATTTTTATTATTGGTAATGTTGATGTATTCAAATTCATCAGCCATTTCTTCCTTGTTAGCTGTATCTTCATATCCCATTTTTTCTTCTATAAATATCTTCTATAAATATCTATAAATATCTAAAAATCTTCTATTTTCTCTGCTTTCACGTATTCTCTTTTCTTTTAAATCATACAATCTGTATGCTCGCCGATCTCTTGAATATCCGATAAACACTGCTGGTTTTGCTCTTACATCAAATTTCTTTTTATTGATATCATCGTTGCGATAAAAAGCTTTACATCCAAATACTCTCATATGCTTTACTGTTGGTTTATTATTTGACCATAATTCTAATGGCGTTTTCTTTCTCGTAGCTGTTGGAGTAACATTATGTATATAAGCAGCTGTTGATACTGCTTCGGCCCAAAAGGATAAAGGTAGTTTTGCTTCTATCAGCAATGTTCTTGCAGTATTAATAACAGTCCGATTAGCCCTTTCTGCAATCCCGTTACTTTGTGGACTATGAATTGTGGTTCTTTCATTCTGTATGCCCTTCCTTTTGTAATAATTCACGAGCTCTTCATTAGTAAATTCACCACCATTATCTGATCTAACCGCTTTTACTTTCTTGCCGGTTTCATTTTCTCTTCTCTCTATTATATTTATAATTCTTTCTTTTGCTTCATCTTTACTTCTTAAAAAATCTACAAAATATCTTCTACTATATTCATCTACTACCATTAGCATGTACTTACTCCCTCCCAATGAGTGTACTTTCATTGGTCCACATAAATCAACATGTAATTTTTCTAAAATGCGTGTTGTTCTTTCTATCACATGATTAAATGGTGTTCTTGTTAATTTCCCTTGAATACATATTTCACATTTTGTTTCTTCACCATTCACCTTTTCTAATCCCCTTACAAGATTTTCTCTCGACATTCTTTGTAAGTATACATAATTTATATGCCCAAGTCTTCTATGCCATAATTCTTTCTTTGATTCATTTGTCTGTAAACAAGATTCATTTCTGTCTTCATCTGTTTCTCGTACAGCTAAGTTTATTTTAAATGTATTATCTTCGAATGTTCCTTTAGCTATTAATTCGCCTGTATTCTTTTCATAAATGGCTGTTCCTTCATTATCAAATATCACATATTTTCCTTTTCTGACTAAACTTGGAACTGACATTAAATTTTCTCTTAAATTAGGTACGCAAAGAACTTCTGTAAGTTTTATTTTTGTTTCGCCACTTTTCTTATCGTAAGACGTAACATGAACATTTCCACGATATTTCGCTTGTATTGATCGCTCGCTGTCAGCAGTTGCAATTTCTACATCTTCAGGTTTTCTTTCTACAACAATATCTTCTTTATGCGTCATATGCGAAGTGCAAGCTGAATCTAACATCCAGGTTATTTCCCTATCATTTTCAGATTCTTTACACTCATTTCTATTGAATTCATTTGGCTGCAATGCATGTTCATTTGTAAAACATGTATATTCTTTTGCCTTCTTGTTTGAAACATTATTATTCTTATTATAATTATTATTATTGCGTGAGTATTCTCTTACATCTTGAACTTTATTACTATAATAATTTTGAAAATTTTTCTTAGGTGAATACTCCCTATCATTTCGCGAGTGTGTCATATTCGATTTACTATAACAATTCCGCGCTATATGATTTGGCTTTCCGCAAGCAAAACATAAAACCTTTTTCTTTTCATTAGCCCTAAATGCTTTGGACTCGTTTTCTCGAAATTTATCATATTTTCTTTCATATCTCAACAAAGTTTCTCGCATTACTTCATAAGTTATATTTGGGTTTGATGATATCGCAGTTGTTACTTCGCTATATTTCTTTGGGAGCCCTTCTATAATAAATCCTATTAATTCGCATTCATCAATTTCTGTACCCAATTCTAATATTTCATTAGCTATCCCTTGAGCTCTTATCAAATATTCTTCTATTGTTTCTCTTTCGTTTTTCTCTATTCTCGCAAGATTAATTTTTAACTGAATTCTTCTCTGATTTTCAATTCCCGCATAACGCTTTTTCAGTAATTGTCATAAATCCTTAGCTTTTTTAATCCCTCTAACAGCCATCATTTGTTCTGTGGACAACGTCAATATAATTATACCGTAAACTTCATCATTCTTTTCTAACCATGTTTTATGCGCTTTCAAACTATCGGGATCCCCTTCATTTTTTACCGGTTCATCATTTTCGATAACATCAAATAAATGTTTTGATTTAATCAAAGCTTCAACTCGCATACTCCATAATGTATAATTTTTACTTGTTAACGGCTCTATTCTAGGAATTCCAAACATATTGGATTCACACATAATTAAAATACTTTATCTTCCAAACTATTTTTAAATGCATATAAAATTCTTACCTCTTAATTTTTTTCTATTGGCGGTTAGTCCAATGGAACAAATTCTTAACTTGTATTAGGCCTAGTTCATACAATTCATATTTATTTACTCTTCTTACTTGTACACTCAAAATATAAAATTCGCTTTAAAACCACGCTCTGCTACCAAATTGTTATTTATTTTCTAACATTTTAGTTAAAATAATGATAATTATTTTACTATAAACATAACTTCTTTAAAAAAACACACAAAACATTTATTTAGACAATCACATTACAGCAACTACGAATACACATCTCCAAACCATAATCACAACATCAATATTATCCTCGAACATCTCACGTTTTTCGTCTGAACCCCAAAAAAATTAAATACATGGAGTCAGGAAAAAATGTCTATTGTTCAAGAGTTTATCTTATGAAGAAATAATTTAAATATTGTCATGTGACTTTACTTACAATTCAAATACCTTATTATATTATCTTGTTTGTCTTACGAGTACTTAGAGTACATTTATACAAGTAATATATAACAGAGAGTCCTTTAAGGGATACGAAACACTTATTAAACGAACCATTTTTATATCTAATTGCATTTCTAAACAATATTGGAGCATGTGACTAATATATCATACGTCCAGAATTATGCAGTTTTTATAATACATACAAATTCCCTTTTTATCAGTAGATATATGTGTTTATATCAATATAACAGTATGCATTTCATTGACTTTGGATACATATTACTCTTTTTTTCATTTTTTACCTCTGTAGTGTATTTCAGCCTAAGGACGCAAGATTAAGGCACATTTATGGGGTATTCTCACAATCTTTTGACTTTTGGGGGAAAAAATCTGACAAAATTAAACTTGCTAAAATAACATTTTAATCTGATAGATGAATACCTCAGTGATTCAAAATAAAGAAAAAATGGTCAGCAGCGAAACATTTTTTATATAACTGAGGTTTAAGTTAAACTTGCGAGTTTAATTTTCCTTACCATTTTACCCCTATAACTTTTTTATTTTCTTCTAAATTTTTACTTATAATGAATTTGCATAGTACCCACAGGACATTTAAATAAGAAATAATAACAATGTAGTACTTTTAATACAGAATTTTTGTATAACATTGTCTTAAAGGGGTGTTAAAGAAGGGACGGTAAGGTAAAAAAGGGGGCGGTATTGGAAAAAAGGGACGAAATGGTAAAAAAGGGACTGTAAGGATGGAACGGTAAGGAAAAATTACGAAATATTTTAGGAAAATCATGTTAAGACTAAGTGATAGCCAAAATGTTCATTGATTTTTAGAAACAGTTGTTAACATTGGTTAAAATTAATTTTTTTTTTTATTTACCTCGAAAAGTGCAGGAATAAACCTTGGGGACGGTGAGACTACCAATAAAGCAACGATGCTTGAAATTGATATTTAAATGCTGATTTAAATTCTACAGTAAATTTCCTGCCAACGAATTTTAGACATTATTTCTCTAGCATATTTCTGCATGAGAAAAAAACTTGAAAAAAAAATTATGTGGCTGCATCTGAAATGATTTTTTGTATAATTTTAGAAGAGGGATGCTAAGGAATTTAAAACCCATTGACAGAATTTAAAAAATAATAACAACCCTAAAAATGTGTGCAGGTTAATTTTTAGTTACATATTTATGTAAAAAAATAGTTCCAGTTTCCGGAAAAAATTGTTTCAATAAAAATAATTCGATTTAATTTTATCCAGATAGCTCCAAACTTAAAAATCAGCATCAGGGACATGGTACGGTATAGGAGTTTTCCAGGTGTTTGGACCCCCAACATCGTCCAAAATTTATTTATCTCGTTAATATTGCTGCGCAATCTGCAATGGGATGTTCCCCAGTATATGAAATAAAAAAAACACAAAAAAGCGTATTAAAATAAAAATTATTATTCAAGGACAAGAAAGTCAAAAAATTGTGAGAATGCCTTATACATTAAGATGGATTATTACACGAAATTGTTAAAAGAAATTATTACCAAATATCGTTAACGATTACTAGAAACGAAATTATTACCTTAAAGGATACTTCAGAAATATGTGATATCGTTCATCAAATGCATATTCTAGTAAGACTGAAGTTTGTGACTAATATTTAAGAAAAAAATAATAATTACAGAAAAACTTAATGAAACAAAAATATTCAGTTAAATTAACCCGGGAGAACGCGCGCCGGGCCTGGGAAACCCGAAGTGAGTACGGTTTTTACAATTGTCACCACTATCTTTTTAAAAGTAATTTTTTATTTATTTTATTGCAAAATTGTCTCCGATGATATAAGGTGCTATTATACTTTGTATTTATTGGTGAAAAAGTAAAAACCATTCATACCCTGAGTATGCGCGCTTTCTCCAGGATTAATTTCTAATTCTGAAAGCAAAAAATATCATTCTATGTAGAACGTAATGTAATAGGTAAATGTATACATACAAATACATATATTTAAAAAAAACAGTAGGATTACGCAGACCATAAAATAGAGAAATTCTCGATAAAATTTAAATTATGTATTTACGTTAGCAAAAATTTCTGTAAATGTATGCAGAAAAAAGAAAAAAAAACTAAGGAATGTTTAATTATTTTCAAAGATCTCATTCTCACAATTTTTGACTTTTGGGGGAAAAAATCTGACAAAATTAATCTTGCTAAAATAACATTTTAATCTGATAGACGAATGCCTTAATGATTCAAAATAAAGAAAAATGGTCAGCAGCGGAAAAGTTTTTATTTAACTGAGGTTTAAGTTAAACTTGCGAGTTTAATTTTCCTTACCATTTTACCCCTATAACTTTTTATTTTCTTCTAAATTTTTACTTATAATGAATTTGCATAGTACCCACAGGACATTCAAATAAGAAATAATAACAATGTAGCACTTTTAATACACAATTTTTGTATAAGATTGTCTTAAAGGGGTGTTAAAGAAGGGACGGTTAGGTAAAAAAAGGGGACGGTATTGGAAAAAAGGACGAAATGGTAAAAAAAAAGGAACGGTAAGGATGGAAATGTAAGGAAAATTACCACCTATTTTTAGGAAAATCGTGTTAAGACTAAGTGATAGCCACAATGTTCATTGATTTTTAGAAACAGTTGTTAAAATTGGATTAAATATATATATTTTTTTAATTTACCTCGAAAACTGCAGGAATAAACCTTGGGGACGGTGAGGCTACCAATAAAGCCATGATGCTTGAAATTGATATTTAAATGCTCATTTAAATTCAACAGTAAATTTCCTGCCAAAGAATTTTAGACAATATTTCTCTAGCATACTTCTGCATGAGAAAAAACTTTGAAAAAAATCATGTGGCTGCATCTGAAATGATTTTCTGTATAATTTTAGAAGAGGGATTGTAAGGAATCTAAAACCCAGGGACAGAGCTTAAAAAATAATAACAACCCTAAAAATGTATGCGGGTTAATTTTTAGCTACATATTTATATAAAAAAATAGTTCCAGTTTCAGGAAAAAAAAAATTTTCAATTAAAATAATTCGATGTAATTTTATCCAGACAGCTCCAAACTTAAAAATCAGCATCAGGGACATGGGACAGTATAGGAGTTTTCCAGATATTTGGACCCCTAACATCGTCCAAAACTTATTTATCTCATTAATATTGCTGTGCAATCTGGCAATGGGATGTTCCCCAATATATGAAAAAAACACAAAAAAGTGTATTAAAATAAAAATTATTATTCAGGGACAGAAAGTAAACAGATAATGAGAATGCCCTTTATACATTAAGATGGATTATTACACGAAATTTTTAAAATAAATTATTACCAAATATTATTACCGATTATTAGAAACAAAATTATTACTAGGATACTTCAGAATTATGTGATATCGTTCGACAAATGCATAGTTTAGTAAGACTGAAGTTTGGAACTAACATATAAGAAAAATATAATTACAGAAAATCTTAATGAAACAAAAATAGGCAGTTAAATTAATTTCTAATTCTGAAAGCAAAAAATATCATTCTATGTAGATCTTAATGTAACAGGTAAATGAATAAATACAAATACACATTTTAAAAAACAGTGGCATTACACAAACTATAAAATAGAGCAATTCTCGATGAAATTTAAATTATGTATTCACTTTAGCAAAAATTCCTTTAAATGTATACAGAAAAAGGAAGAAAACTAAGGAGTGATTAATTATTTTCAAAGATCTCTTTCCGTTATGTCATTACAATCTAATGCAAAATATTATTCTATTTTGGAATTTTATTCAAATACCTTATTATATTATCTTCCTTATTTTACAAGTCTGGTTTACATGGATATTGTCCATAGATTTTCGATTACCGCATCGATCCTTTCACTATACATATTTGTTCTTTTTATTCCAGTATTCAGCTTTATGAAAATTGATTACTGCTTCTTCTAGCATAAATATGTACTATTTTATATAGGTGTAACACAGAGAAGGGATGAGAAACACTTATTATACCGATCCATTTTTATATAGAATCGCATTTCTAAAAAAATCTGGAGCATGTCACTAATGTATCATACTACCAGAATTACAGTTTTTAAAATACATACAAATATATTCCATTTTTATCTTTAGATATAGGATTATAAAAATATGACACTATGAATTTTATTTATTTTGGACGCAACTCACATTTTTTTTTTCATTTTTACCTCTGTAGTGTCTTTCAGCCTAAGAACGCAAATTTAATGTGCAATCGTGAAAAAAAATTACCCCCCCCCCCTACTAACTCCCCAATAAATTATTGTAGATGAACGTTACTGGTACCGAACGATTGGAAATAAAGTATACTTTTAAATGATGTATATAAAATTTGCTTAGGAGGCCATCAACATATTAAAGCGAATCCAAACTTCATTTTTTCAATAGCAATACCCAATTTTAACGAGATATTTCAAATCTTTGGTTAAAACTATGCCTAGACACGAAATTTCAAGTCATTTGAATGATATGTTTTTGAATTATAAACATTCAAAATTTAGTGCTTCTAATGTTAAATTACATTTTCATATTTTTATTAATATCTCCTGAAATTATGCTCCTAATGTGCTATTTTTTGCGTAGCAATAATACTAATATGCCCAAACATAAATATGATGAATTTGCAAATTTTTATAATTTTATGATATGAATTATAAATTATAAAATAAATATTCGGAACAAGTATGAATTGCAACCTACTGTTTTTTTGATGGATTTAGTTTTATTAAATCCTGCTTTAAGGAAATCCAAAATTTTACATTTTTATTCCAAGTAGTTTTCAAATTATGCTTAAAAAACGGAAAAAGGATGTTTTAAGGGGCCGTCTGTGATAACGTGACTAGATATTTTGAAATTTATTCTGCTGTCTTGTAATCTAGCAGGCTTCATTGACTGCTTAAGTTATGCTTAAGATGCCTTGATCAAGAAGGGGCCACTCTCGGTTAATAATCGAGTAGGAAATTCAATTTGGATACTGCCCTTAAAATACGCTCGTTTTAAAATAATTAATTTCCCGGAAACTTATCGTACGAATTGCATAAAAATTTCTTTTTAAGCTTTTTGAAGGGTGTAGAGTTCATTTATGCTGTCAGAGTTGTGTACTGCTATTGAAAAAAACAAAGTTATGGTTGGTTTTAATAAGCAGGTGGCCCCCTAAGCAAATTTTTACATATATAATTTAAAATACGATAATTTGTTCAGGAGTTAGTAAGGGTTGTTTACTTTTTTTTCCACTACTGTACATTTGTATTTGTACATTAAGATGGATTATTACACGAAATCATAACACTTTACCTTAAGGGATACTCCAGAATTATGAGATCTCGTTCTACATAAGAATGCATATTCTAGTAATATTGAAGTTTGTCACTAATATTTAAGAACAATATAATTACAGAAAAAAATAATGAAGCAAAAATAGTTAGTTAAATTAATTTCGAATGCTGGAAACAATAAATATTCTATGTAGAACTTAATGTAACAGGTAAATGTATACTACTTAAAAGGGGCTAGTGTTGGGCGTTACTAAGTTACACACTATTTTCCCAATGCATTGCTAGAGGGATTGAAAATTTTTTTCACAAAATTAAATATCAAATGGCTTATTTTGGTTAAAAGATAATTTGACACCATATTCAACAACTGCTGATTGAGAAATTAATTACCCACACTTATTATTATTCTCATATTCCTGATTCAGAATTTCGGTTATAATAGACAAACTACGCCTGAGCTAAAAAAATCGGCTTATAAAAATTGTGGTTTATTTTTTTTATAGAGTTATGGTAGGATAAGATATCTAATAAAATTCTAACAAAGTAACAAAAAATAACGAAGCAATAGTATTTAAATTTTGCGGCAATTATTTGCAGATATTAAAATAAATAAACATCCTTTAATAATAAAAATATATTTTTAAAACAACATAGCAATAATTTTGTATAAGGATTAAATTATTTTTGTTACTAATCTGCATAATTTTCAAATGTATGCATTTTTTGCAGTGAAAACAAACGCAAAAATTAAATTATATGAATTCCGCTGATGATGCTTATTATGCAAGCAATTTCAAAACAAATCTATAGTGAAAGTACGCTTTTAGATGTGAGTTTCTTTCTTCAAAATTAATTATTAAATTAATATACTGAGTTTATACAAAACTATATATAATATACCGGGCTGTACAAAAATATTCGAGTGAATTTCAATTTATTGATTGAATTTGTCGAATATTCCGTTTTCTATTGTGTAATGCATTTCGTAACGAAGTTAAATTTTAGCACACATGTATTGTACAAACAAATTTATAGATAATAGACGGTTATACAAAAGGATTCGGATACTTTTCGAGTTAGAAGCGGTAATTGCTGCTATTTGATTTCAACATTTCAAACAGTAAAGTTGTAATATTCTAGATGTATTCGAAAGTGTTCCAGAATCGGTGAAATGAATTACATGAATTTTCATTCTTGATTATGTTATTTTCACATTCAATATACTCTGAAATTTTATATTTGGAAACGATGAGAAAATAATATTAATTTGCGTTCTTACTACAGTTAATTAAACACTTATATGTAATTGATATTTGTAGAAAAACTTTTTTAGCATAATTAAATGGAATATAGCTTGTGCTCCAGGTGTAGATTAGAAAATGTATTTAATTGTCTAACACTGGTATAATGCTGTAAGTGCATTTACAGTTGAAAATGAAGTAAGTAATGTAATATATATATATATATATATATATATATATATAATGCTTCATTTAGTTTCAATGTATTTTTTACTTATGTATGTGTCTGGTTGTTTGTATGCCATTTTCTCGTCCATGGTTAGGGAAAAGGTCCACAAAATTGCATAATGATAAATGTAGAAAAACGTTTAGTGTGTATCCCTTGCTCATATTTTGATTTAATTTTTTATAAGCATTTTAGAGAATTTTTATTACACATTAGTAAAATAAATCTAGTTTTAATATTTTAGCACAATAGAGTACATTTTTTCAATAAACTGAATCCCGTGTGTATATAGCGATTTTCTAACTCTACAGATTTTTTTAAAAAATAAAGTCATATTCCGTAACTTTTTTATTAAATGCTCAAGGTGTCTAATATTTGTCATCCAAATACGAAATTTTGAATCCACTATGATTCTTTGGGAATCACAAACGAAACTATACAATTATCCCACACCCACTATTCTCAATAGATTTTTTAATGTTTATAAACCACGGAAGACAATCTATTTCCGTGTTTTAAAGAAACATAATTTTTTTATTTGCTGGAACTGATTTTCGGAAACAATCTCATTTTTTCTCCTGAAGTTTCTAAAGATAAAGAACGATTTTCCAAATCATGGATATTGTGGAAGAAGTTATTGTTTATGTTTGTTCTTTTTTATACTATATATTCTAACATTTATAAAAATATTCTCTTTTTCAAAATATGTTAATATAAAACATGCAACACTAAAGCACGTTAGGGCGACGGTTAGGGCCGCATTTGCTGAATTTATTTTCGAAAAAGTATTATAAAGTTTATTTTCACAAAAATGAAAATTTCACGGCGAGATTTGAAATTGTAGAATAATAACCTAGGTGTATAAATACAATTTCTTATAATATTTTATAAAATATTGCAATATATGATAAATATATTTTTACAAATTGCTATTTCCAATTTCAGGAAATAAAAAAGATTTATGTTTAATGAATGAGTTTTTGTATTATATTGTAAAGAAGTGAAAAAATCCAAAATAAACCATCCTTAATAAAAGCACATGTCTGAAAATTGCGAAAATGATGTATCCTCCACCGATACAAATGGCCGATCACTATGAACACATTTATGATGCTACGGGGCGGGGGGGATGTTAATGCAAGTTACAAGTTGTGCAGGAAAAGCATTATTTGATTAAAAACTGGGTTATTTAATTTGCTAGTGGTGATTGTCCCCTTAAACTATGAAAATACCCATCTAAGTCTGCACTATAACCCTTTAAGACCCAGACCGCACAATCGTGTGGGTTAGACATTCATTTACATTTTCTCTTCTGAGTCGTATATAACAGTCGTATGTAATAAAAACCCGAATAAAACGATCGTTCTGGTTTGCAGAAAGAGTAAAGTATCATTTTTTATCAACAGATAGTGGTTGTAGTACATGTTTTACTTTCATTCGGCATGACTAGCTTTCTTTACAAGTACTACAAGGGATACACCTTATCGGGGGTTAAAGGTATAAAATTAAATGATTCACTACATAAAATAAGATTAAGACAGGTTAAAATCTTAAAAATATGATGTAAAATATTATGATCTATCAAGCTGTGAAACTATAGAAATAGTGAACAGGAGTGGAAAAACATGCAATGACATATTATCTTACAATGTCTCAAAAAATGGCTACGTTTGATCAGAGAGCAATGATTCAAATTATAATTAAAAGAATCCCCCTTCTTCACATCTCATTTCTGTTTTTATTACTTTAGTGGTATCGACCATGAAACCCGTATGACGCCCTTATAAGCAAGGCTTTCATGAGTGAGATACGGACATGTAGTGTTCGTAACACCAGTTTAATTCTTAAATCCTTATCAAGATTATGTGAATTGCCGAAAGTACTTGCTTTTTTTAACATCTTTCTAAAATGTTTTAATCATCTTAGAAATAATTAATTAATTGTGTAATTTTATATTGTATTATTAAGATATATTTTAGCATCCTGGATTTGTGTATTTTCTGTAAATTTACCCTACATAGCAACTACGTTATCGTGAAAAAACAAGATTTGTTCACTTTTTTTAATTGCTTTGTGCTGTTTCTGTTGGAAACCTATCCAATATATATAACATAACACAATAATATCAATAATATATTTATATAACATAAAAATATCATATACATATTTATTTTATTTTTTACTTTGACACAAATCCCTGTATTAAAGATGTAAGAACAACGCGTAACTTTAGTTAATACGTGTGGTTATATATATGAATATTGTTTATATAGTTATATAATCGTAATTTATAATAATATAGCTTTAATAAGTATTCTTTGTGTATGTGAGATGAATTGATCTCAGTATCTGCTATCCATTTTATAAGGAATTTCAGGAAACAAACAGAAAATTCAAGTTTCTTTTTTGATATGAATTGATATGTACATTCGATTTTATGAATTATTTTATATTTTCTTTTACATTTTGTTTGCATGTACAGAAAGTGAAAGAAGAAAGAAATTTCATCGAATTTCAATGTTGTAATTGCTATTTGCTATTTTTACATGTAGAATCTACAAAAATAATTTTCGGTATTTTAAAATGCAGTCAAAATGGGTTAACACATTTGAATTCACTTTCAAAATGCTAAAAACCTGTTGGAAATAAAATGAGAAAGATAATAGGATTTAAGCATTGAATTTAAAATAGTATAAAATTCGCATCACAATTGCAATTTTTTTTTTTTTTTTTTTTGCCAGGTTTAGCTAATTTTTTTGTATTTCAAAATTAATGATGATATTAAAGGAATATTTTGTAATGAATTTTTGCTGAATAATTCTAATAAATACTTAAAATAGACAAAATGCAATTTGTTTTTAATTATGAAATATTAATTGAATGTTGCACCTTTACTTAGGTAAAAATAATTTTGAAAACCAGCAGATAAAATAGCAAGCATACATTTCAATTCCCTTGTTTATTCTTCAAATGTATTTAATCAAATGTACCAATCTATAATATGTAGTATATTATTTCTCAAATCAGCGCAGTATAATAAAAACTTGGTTTCTTATTAGATATAATAAAATACTTTACTTCTACTGTCTGTTTACTGAGTAAGCAGTATACTTTAATTATATTTCCTTAATTATCTGAACAATAACTTACGTTTCCGTCCAAATAATAATAATAATAAACTGATCAGCAAAAAAGACAAAAGTAGTAATACAATATTGAGAAAAAGTAATGTAACTATGGTAAAGTGGTTTCAATTAAGGAAGAAATAAAAATACAAATTTTATTAATTAATTAATGTAATAGATAAAAATAGAATAATAGTTTTAACAATATTTTACTATTACACAATAGAATAATTTGTACATAGAAAATTAAATAAAAAATAGTATTTTTCGAAAAAATTGTAACTTTTAATGCGAAAAATGTGCTAGCTTTATTTGGAATTTTGAAAAAAAAAGTTTCGAAAAACTTCAATTTTAGAAATTAAATGGAAATTCCTGTTTACAGAATTTGTAAATATATTTATGAGAAAGACAGTAGCTTACTTTAAAAATGAAATTTATTATTAGTGGTAAACACCTTTATTGAAGTATATAAAAATATATAAAATCATAATAGCAGTTTTTAAAACATGTTTTTTCAAACTGTGATCAAGAAGTTTTTGAGAAACAAATCAGCCGTGAAGAATTAAACTAACTTTCATAAGACCTATAAACGTATTTACTTTATAGCTGCATAATCTGTAAGATTTAACAGTTTGTTCTACACAGATAAGTCAATTATCTTTCCTTTTTATTTATTACTATATTAAGAAAATCTGCAAATAAGAAATTATATAAAAGTTCTTTAAATTAAACAAAGGAAAATAATTATAAAAAGTATTTTTATATTGTAGGTACCATGTCAAACTATCCAATATGTATTTTATATTGGATTGTTTGACTTGGTACCGACAATATGAAAACTGTCTTATAGTAGTCCTATTATAATATTTAGTTATAAAGTCCTATAGATTCTTTTAGATGAAATAGTAAAATAAATATTGTATTGACATCATTTTCCATTGTATAAATCTTGGCATTCACTATAAATTGTTCAGTATATTTAATATGCATTGATTAAATAAAAACTTAAAAAAAAAACCAATTAAATTATCCAAAATAGGAAAGAAAAACAGCGTATTTTATCAAAACCGCAACGAAACTCATCCCAAATCTGTTTCAATCTAGAGAAGGTTGAATAGTTGCCAGAAATATGCAGATTTGCAAGAGAGATAAGACAGTAGAAGTTTTCGACAACATCCTTATTTTAATTACTATAACCATTTGAAAATTTGGACACACGCGCAAAATAGTATTCTATTTCAGAAATTCCCAAAACTAAAACACTCGATCCAGAACTTCGGGAGATAAGAATTAAAAAACATTAAATAAAACACGATCTATTTATTTTGAATGAATCTTTGTCCCTAATTATCCAAGGCTTTATATCACCCTTTCATGAAAACTTGATCAAAAGGGAAACTCGGTACGGACAACTTATTTCTGTGTTCAGTTTGATAACCATCCCCGCGGCATTAGGGACTTTGTAACCCCCGGGGGCAGTTTCCAAACTTTTTCCAACCCCGTCAAGCGATATATCATTTGAAGCCCTTTGAACATTCTTTCATATTATGTACCCCGTCACCTCACCCCATATTTTACCTCCAGGTATTTTTCTCTTATTTTAATCACCAACCACTCGACTAACATATCACCGGATAGCTTGAATTATGGGGTTTTGGGATATAGGATTGTTTACAATTCAATGCGCTCCCTTTCGGTGAAAAGTAAATCAAACAGGTTTTACAGCGCTGTTATACGCTGCCGCAGTCAGCAGGAACACGTGTCGGTTTTTCGTATAGAATAGATTGCCACGCCTGGTAATGTTTGGTTTGTTCTATGAGGTTTTATGGCGCAAAATCCCTTAAGTGACGTGCTGTGCCAGAAAACCTTATGAAAATATGTGACAGAAGGTCGAAATAAACGTTTTTGCAAAGCATACGCAGCACGACAATTATACGGTACGAGAGGGAACGGGTCGGAGGTTCTTCGGAATGTGGTTCGTTCAGAACAAAGTGCGCCTCGCGGTGGTGGATGGTGGATCTAGAAGATTTTGTAGCGCGTAAGCAGCACGCATGCTATACGGTGCCGCAGACAGCGAGGAAAAGTGTCGGATGTTCATTTAGAACAGATTGAGTTCACTAGTGGTGTATGGCGGAAATATAAGATGTTTAGGCGCGTGGTCAGCATACCTGTACTGTGCCGTAATCAAGCGAGGACTCCATCCAGAGGTTTGTTTGGTTCAAGCTGCATTTTTTGAAATAAGTTCATATGAATTTGGGGCCCAGATATAATTATATGCAAATTTAATGTTAATTTAAGGGGCATTTAATTTTAATCACGGGCTCGGATAACGCCGTCAGGATCAGCTAGTATATAAATAAAATAGAAAAAAAATGATTTTAAAAATATCATTTTTTTACATAGTAAATTTGTTTTATTCGTTAATTTTATAACGCTGATAACAGAATTTTACTAAAATTGCGAAATCCCATCCGAAATAATTAAATTGAAAATTTATAGAATTATGTATAATTTTTTCATAACAGTTTTCGTAATATAACGTGCTTCAGGAAAAAAAAAAAATAGAAAACGTATAAAATATAACATTATTCTTTTAGTTTAATATCATAGGTTATATGAAAAGAAAGTTTAACATAAAAATGCTTCAAACAAAAGTAAATATTATACATGTAAAAAAATGAGATTGTCCTAAAGAAACTGAAATGAAAATGTTACAAGATATCCCTATTAAAATATTCCGTAGCGAAATACAGACGGGTTTCCTTAACATAATTATTTGTAAAATGTGGTTACATAAAAATTTTAATGACGATTTAACGGCTTCAGGCATATTTTATGATTCATCCACATTGAAGCTTAAATTGAATTTGTAAAATTTTAAAGAGGAATCGAAGAAAAGGGAAATTCATTTTTGTGAGTTTACAATTGTAATACTTTTTGAAACAGGAATATATAATAAACAGGAATGTTTTATGATACTTTAGTTCTTTTTACATTAATTTTAGGCAGATATCTTCGTTTTATTTGTTTAAAAATATTTAAATCTATATAACAGCAGTCTATGAATAAATTACTTTTACGCATGAACTTAAAAAATAATCTAATGTATAAGCTGCCAAAATATGTTCTACAGTATACTACTCTTTTAGATTCCACTTTCCCTAATCTCAACTAGCCGGTACAGAGAGACTTCATAATTTCAAATAATATACATTGATATTATTTTAAATCAGGGAAAAAGTGTTAATTTTAAGGCGCATTATGATTAATGAAGGATGAGACAATTCGTCTCCACTTAGTTTTGAACCATAATACAGTAAAACCTCCCTAAAGCGACCAGGTTCCGTTTAAATAAAAATTGTTCGCTCCGAGAAGGGGTCACTTAATGGAGGTCATGTTTAAATCTAGATTTTTATTGTTGAAAAAGGTAACAATTAATGTTACTAAAATTTATTTTTCACATTAGGAAAAAAATATGAAAGTTTAAGTATCAAAACAAAAGTTAATTACATGAGTTAATTACTGCAGGGTTTAAAAAATGAATGCACTGACGTTTGATTTTACGGTTTTATCTTTTATAATATTTATTTCCACGTCCTTTCGAAGTAATAAATAAATGCAATTTTTTTTTTCTGGACCGAAACAAATAATGACGATTTCATTAATTTATCTATTTCTTTGAGAGTTTCCTGACAGAATAGGGCAAGGAAGTTTATTGCCCGTCATCCTTAATTTGTCATTAGAGTTAAATTCATTGCCTAAAAAGGCACAAAAGGGTTTAAACACTTAAAAGTTACCGGAATAAATAAAATTTCTAACTTATTTTAGAAGTTTGATGAATAATGCGCTCTCCGGAATGAATTTTCTAATAAAACCTGCTTCAAGCGACCAGGAAAAAACGGAATTTGTTTCATTTTCTTCAAAGAAATTGGTCGCTCATAGAGGGAGTTCAACTGGGATGGTCTCTGAATAGAGGTAAAATTAGTATTGAGCCTATAGGAATAAATTTCGTTCCGTGAAAAAAATGGTCATTCAGGGAGGTGGTCGCACAGGGAGGTTTCACTGTACTATCATATTTTACACTAAAATTTTGTTTTCCTTCTTGTTTTTAAGATTGCTTATCTCATATACCATATATGAGGGGCTCACAACCATAGTAGCCATGTCCAATTTGAAAGAAAAGGAGATCGTCCAATTTGAAGACCATAAAATCTGTTTTATCCACTCCCACATTAAACCAAGTCTGTAAAAATATGACATATATGATAAAGTAGGTAAAAACAGACTTCGTTTACTGTGGTAATGAATAAAACGGATTTTATTCACCGTCAAATGGAGTATTTCATTTTTTTTCAAAATGTGCTTGGTCTACTATGGTTGTGAGCCCCTTATATGTAAGAATACATTAAGTCCTGGGAAATATTTTACACTTCCTATTTGTGAAAAAAGATGTCAATAACTAGCAAGAATTCTTGTACATTTCTTGTACATTGAAGAATATCAAACAATGTGAATTTCTAAAATAGGATTCAGTATTAAACAGACCGCATATGGTCTGATTATATCCACAAGAAGACTAATTTAAAGGGACCAGAAGAGTTTGAAATGACAAAAATTGACTGGAGTTTGAATTTGGATTAGGAAAGTTAAAATTAATTTAGACTATTACAGAAAAAAAGTATCTATGTTTGTAAAAATGAAGCAAAAGATTCTTAAATATTAAAACGACAATAACAAAAGATTTAATAATGTACTGCAAAATTAATCCAGCACAGGTAACATAGTTTTGTGTCGTCATATCTTCTTTTTGCTGATTATTACGATGTCTCTCGATTATACCTGAAAAATAAACTTTTTGCAAGAAAATAATCCATAAAACTATAGTATTTGATTTTTGTTTAATCAAATTGACTTTTTATTATAAATTGAATGATAAACTATATTTTCTAAAGTATCAAGAATGCGTTAACTGTAAAAAATGTACATTTTTGAAAAATCAGTTTTGTGTAATTTAATTTAAGTAACGACAGGATTTTTCCTTTGTTAGACTAGGACGACCCCTTGCTCTCTATGCTCACCAACACCCCACGTAATCGCTTTGCAATTCCATTCGTTATTGTGAAGCAATCCCTATTTTCTAGCGAACCTCAGACGTAATTGTTTTGCGTTTCCGTTCAGGATCGTTTCGCGATTCCTTATTTTCTATGCATTCAATTTTTAGATTTCACTTGGTAAAAACTCGCTCCTCCCAAAGTCCTGACAAATTTATTTCTTTATCTCCAAACACAATCATTATCACACACAATCAATCTCCAAATACAATCATTAGAGCTTACAGAGTTTCACAATTATAAGAATGACTAAATATAAAAATATTTAAAAAGGTAAAATTTATAATTTATTTGAATACTTACAAATTAAATGAATTTATAATTAAATAAAATTATAAATTAATAGGAAATTTTAAATTATAAATTAATAGAAAATTTTAAATTTAAAATATTGAAAATTTAAAAAGCGACAAATTTATTAAAGTTATTTGGATTTTTTTCCCCTTATCTTTGTAATAAACTCGCTAATTTGTAGTTAAAGTAAATAATCTTATCATATAAATCTCCTCTCCTCTGAAATTTTCATTTCGCTGCCGTTTCTCCGCCAACATATGTATGTAAAATTACATAAATAGCGTTACGAATATTGTAAATAGTAAGTGTTTGTGCTTAAAAATAATGTAAATAGTTCAGTTAAGCTCTATTCATAAGCTAATATTAGTTTTGTTGCATTGTAAAATTTGTTCATTCATCAATTTGTTCATTTTCTGCAAGCAAGTAAACCCTATTGGATTTCAATGGGAGTCTATGGAAATTTGGAGAAATACTGGAAAAAGCGACAAGCTGGCGTCACTTTTCGCGACTAATTTTGGTCGCAATATTTTCCGATATATCGCCAATTTGGCGACAGACTCGGGTCCGTTCCTCCCCTTGGTAGCCCTATTTTATAACGTAACAAAGCTCTGATCAATCAGATGCATTTCTCGGTATCTACGCAGATTTTAATTGGTCCATTTCCAAAGAGTTACTTTTTTTTATAGAGAGAAGGATTTGAAGATCAGATAGTAGGAATGTGTGACGTTCGCGCATGCCCTCTCTCCTCTAGCAGTGCCCCCTTTTGTAAAAAGAGGAGAAACAGATCAGAACCTGGAATAGCTTCACCTAAGAAGTTGAACTAAAAATTCTGTGAACGATTGTGGTCACTGCCAGTCGTAAAGTAACAAAATGGAACTGTATAAGATTTCTTGAGATTATTAGTGTTAACCCTTAAATGCCGGTTGTTGCTTTTCGGCAACATACACAATTTAGGCTCTAAAATACTATTAGAATAATATTGAAGATGTGATGCCTAAAGTTGCCAATAAAATACATTCTGAAAATATTATTAAATCGATTTTCAACATGTAAATGGCAACACTTGTGCTGTTTAAGAATGAAGATAGATTTTTTTTCAATTGTTGCTACTTGTTCTTTTTGTTTTGTTTGGAAGCTTGCGAAATACCCTATTTTGTTCTGCAGTGAAGAAGTAATTTATTTCTTATTATAGTTCCTAAAATTCTTGTGTGTTTAGTATTATAGAATTTTATCAAGAAAAATTATTTTTTCGATTAAAGACCAGTATTGCCGATTAGTAACAAACTGTTTTTTAACCGTAAACCATACTTAAAACAAATATGACTTTTTTAACTATTTTTCCCATGATTTATTCAAAAAATGAAAGCCGAAGAACATTGTTGCAATGATTTTTGAAAAATCCGGCATTTAAGGGTTAAGTGATGCGTCCATCGTGTCGTCCTCTTCGTTTAAATAAATATGTCATGTTCCTGAAAGAATTGGCCAGTTTTTGAAAAAAGCCCACACGAACGACTATCCTGTCCAGATACATCTTCGGTAATCATTGAATTTTAGCTACAGTAAAGCATAGTTTACGCTAAATTTGTAGGGACGCTGTAACTGTAATAGTGCGGTTCGAGCAATTTCTGTTTGTTAATTATTTATCTCCGTTTCTTTGAAAATAAATCTCTATAAAGCAATGTGAAATTCAATTTAAACATAATAGCATTTCTAACTAATTTACTGATTACATTTTAGTTGCGCAGTATAAGAGGAAAAAATCCTTCAAAAACGTTTCGAATGTTTATTTGAAAGTTTACATCAAACTTTTACTAACGACTTCAAACAATGATGAAAAATTATGCATGACATAAATAACCGTTTTAAATTAACACGAATTTAATGTGAAAGTAAAATTTAATTTAATGTAAGGAGGTCTCATTACAGCGAGTGACGTGTAAAAATAACGTAGCTTGGTTAGTTTCGAATAACTTCTTAAGAAACATTCAATGGCCCAAGGTTGAACTCGATTACTTTGAAAATGTGACTTTCTAGTTAAGATCTTTTTACATTCTAGCTAAACAATTTTCATTGAAAGACAGTCAGTTTTATGCATCATTGGAGTATGTAAACTCAAAGGCAGTTTCATTAAAGGGAATGAAACTTTATCTGAAAGTTGTCTTTTAATTCAAATACTTTTCAAAACAGTTGATGACATTATATTTGAGAAACAACAGTTACTTCAGATGAATGATTTGTGTAAATGAAATTGGAAATGAATACCTTTTTGCATTGAAGAAGTCTTTTATTTATCTATAAATTATTCAGCTTAGGAAATATGCATCAATTATTGCATCACAGAGTAAAATGTAGATGTGTAAGTTACAAAGAAATATTATACGTGAACGGAAATACGTGTGATTTTTTTTAATTTAAAATGATATCAAAAATATTATTTTCTGAATTTTTATTTAATAGTATCAGAATATATGAAATAAGTCTGTTATAATTTTTGTTGAAATTATTTAATTTTAAATGTTGCAAAAGATGAACTTATAAATCACAATACATTTTATTATGGACTGTGGATATGAAATTAAAATATTTACATATAAAATATATATTATTTTCTATTAATTGCTTTTCCTTATCCATCACTCATATTTTTTAAGCAGAAACCTGAAAGAGCAAAATATTTAGGATATCATTTTCCTTATAATACGAGATTTATAAATGAAATAGAAGATATACTTTTATAAATTGAATTTCTATATATAGCATATATATATATATATATGTTACGAAACAATTTAATGAGTGTAGTTGAAATATCACATCATGCTTATTACGTATTACTGGAGTCATACCACATTTTAATCAGTCGTTGGTGATGTTGTAAGCAATCCTACCACTTAGCACAAGCATTGCTAGCGGAGGTATCAACTCTGTGAAAATATAGCAGCTGTAGAGCGATGATAATATTGGTATAGTCCAATCAAACACTTATTATTTCATTATGAAAACAAGGCAGCGTGAGTGGTGAAAAAAGGCGTATGAAGAAATATGGGGTTTTTCCAATTAAACATATGGAAACGAAGTCATAGAACAACTGTTTATTCCATCAGAACACACCAAAACTAAACAATTCCCGCAGATGAGAAATCAGAGCATTCCACTCGAGCATAAACTAGTTACTCATGCTAAATAGATGTTAATTTACGAAATGAATATTCTACCTGGCTAAGGACACCGGGTAATAGGTTATGCAAACAATCACAGCACAAAAATCTCTCGTTTTGAGCTCATACTCTCGCTATTTATGAAAATGCGCGGAGGAATTCCGATTGAAATGAAAACTTCAAGCTAAACCAACGAAAATCACGAACGAGCCTCGAAGTGAAACTGGGATCCGACACTCAGCCAATGGAGAGCGATCAAGAAACGTCACAGAAAAGAATCCCAGCGCCGCTAATGGAATGATTTTGACGTGAAAAGGTTGTCTCCCAGCTGGCGGGAAAAAGATATGAAATAGAATAAAAAAGTAAAAATGGCTTTGATAAACATTCGAAAAATAAGTAACTGCGTTCAGAACTTTACAGTTTGGTAGACGATAAAAATTAATGAAGGAATTAAAAGTTTAGATTACGTTTTGGAATAAACCTATTATTAACATACGCGTTTTTAAAAATATAGGAATTTAGCTAGAAATAAATAATAGAGCGTATTAAAAAAAGGAAATAATGAATAGGCCGGCAATATAAAATAATTTAAATGAATAGTAAAAGTAAAATTTTTTATATAACAATATATATATATATATATATGAATATATGAGGACGTGAGTTTTACAGAAAATCAAATTTTGGGAAATCGCGAAAAACCTCTGACTACTTTCATCGGTGTATTGCAAACCAGGTTTTTATAATGCCAGAAATACACAATAAAACTAGTTTTTTTCAGATTACAGATTTTTTTTATGCAGATTCACCAATAGAAGAGATTGAGAGAGACAATTCGATTTTTTAAATTTTGTATAAGGCCACTTTTTTCTAATCTCACGTCCTCATATATATTATTTAGTTTTATAACAGAATTCTACTAATATTACAAAATTAGATCCTTACTAATTAAATTCCAATATATACAGTTATTCTTATTTTTTTCATAGCTATAATGA
Organism: Maratus speciosus; assembly: GCA_963932465.1. Lineage (NCBI taxonomy): Eukaryota > Metazoa > Arthropoda > Arachnida > Araneae > Salticidae > Maratus > Maratus speciosus. Next base: position 67,834,825 of record OZ010789.1, read on the forward strand.
CAATATTCAACTTGTTGCCATAAATAAGGATAGAACAATATGCAAAATGCGTATGAGATCAGAATTGTAAGATGAAAAAAATTAACGAAAAAATGCTGCAAAAATATACATGTTATATATAGATAAATGAAATTCTTGAAGAAACAGAATTGAAAATAGAGAAGAAAGACTCACCAAAGAATATCGTAGAGAATTTCAAAGTGATTTGAATAATATAAATATTTGTGGAATGCATTTCCCTAAAAAATTATTGGCGTTTTGGCAGATACTGTTACATTTCGGGATACAAATTATCAAAGGCTTTTTTGTCCTATGAAAATAATAACGATGATTTGACGGCCGCTGGCACATTTCACGTTAGCACTTTGAAGCTTAAACTGAATTGGAAAAATTGTAATTTATATTGAAATTTTTAAAAAACATAAATCGAAAACTAGAGATAATTCACATTTATAAGTTTAAAGATGTGATATTTGTCGAGGAGGGATATTAAACTTGTCTGTTTTTTTCAATTCCTACTATTAGTTCACACTCTCCCTATATTTATTTATTTATTTATTTATATATCTTGTTCAAATTTTCAATCGTTAATAAAATACTTATTATTCATCCTATCAAGTTGAGATAATTTTTTTAACCTTGTACTGGATGAGAATTGATGTTAATGCAGTTTTTTCAAATATTAATACATTAATTAAATTTTAATTAATTTATTTTGGATTTTCATGGGAGAAAAAATGCCGGCCATTGGCTATTGAAGCATTTAATGCATCTTCACATCTATAAGGGGGTTACCATAGGATGGACACTGTTCTGTGCCAAATACCGCCAAGTTTGTCGCCAACTTGGCGATATATCGCCAAATTTGGCGACCAAAATGAATCGCCGAAAGTTACGCCAACTTCGCGATATCGCGAATATTTCGCCGAATTCCCATAGACTTCCATTGTAAACCTACTTGCTTATAGAAAATCAACAAATTGATTTTTTTGAATGAGAATTGAAATGAGATATTTTAATGCAACAAAAACTAATATTAGCTTAAGGGATTATATTAAATTTTTCTTTGATGACCTAAGTAGGAATTCACTTTAAAAACAAAATTTTTATATTACTTGTGGTATATTTCATTTCCTTATTGAATGTCTTTCAGGCAGATATTTACGTTCTGTAATTATAAAACTGTTTAAACATATATAACGGCCGTCTATGAATAACTTAGATTTATCTATACACGAAGCCTTGAAAAATAATTTAAGATAAAAAGAAGCAATAATAATATGTCTTCTTCGTTTGTATGTCTACTTGGCTATCTTCTTCGTTTCTACATATCTTATGATCAACTACGCTATTGTGATGTTTTACAAATTTAAATACGACACATTAATATATTTTTATATATAGTGAAAAATGTTAATTTTAAGGGATATTAAAAAGAATAAAGCTTATGGCAATTCTGTGTTCACTAAGTTTTGAAGCATTATATTATCATTATTGTATATTCTAATTTAATTTATTATTATTATTTTTTTTACATTGCATATCGCATGTAAAGTGTTTATGCGTATAAATTACGCCTTTGACAATTACTTTCATTCCCTAATTTTGAATGAAAATATAAATCCAGTACAAAGATTCTTGTACATTTTACATGAAACATATAAGGCAATTTAAATTTCTGAAATAGTATTATTTATTAAACTAATAGCATATTGCCTAATGATATCCAAATAAAAAATTGTTTAAGAGAACCAGAAAGGCAAACTGACAAAAATGTGACTGAAGTTTCATCATAGATTGTAATTAATTTAAACCATGATTCCTTTTTTCATTTATGTATATATGTTTATAGAAATATACATATTTCTTTTAGTCCAGCGTCCATGATTTTGAGTATGGTGGAAGGAATACAAGGAATGTTGCTCTTTCTTTTTTTTTTTTCTTTTTTTTTTTAATAACACAATTTTTAAACAATTTGTGATAAAAAATTAAAACTACATATTTTAGTTTTTAAGTAATGTATTTGACATTTGGAGCTACTTTTAACGTATATTGCTCTTTGAAGTTCTTCAGTCATTGGGTGCACTACAGTGAATTCTCATGTAATAAAAATTTATTGGTAAAAGTAATTATGAATTGATATCTATGTTAAAACACATTAAAATACCTATTTTATGCCTATTTTATGAGTTGAATATAAAGGATAATATAGGTTTCTAATTTTATGATTAGTATTTTCTTTTATCTTCTTCATTTACTGCTAACTAAATCCGCGCGGCTTTTCACGGGCATGCCAACGGCTGCCTTCTATCCGTAGGTATTCTATACTTTTGTTCTGCATCTCCATTTGGTCCATATGGCTAGCCATTTTTAATTGTATAAAAAGTGAAAAGTATGAAAATGACTTTAATTTCAAAGACATATTTCGTTTTGTAAGAGTCGTCGCTTCGCTAAGACAGTTATACGCAACTACTTATCGGATATCCATATAATAACTGTATTTATGTAACAAAAACAAAGAAGATGAATCATTTGATCTCTGTTTTTGACACATACATCAAATACAACCAATCTACGTAGTCAATTATTTAACACTCAATATTGAAGCTGTACGAAACATATAATGCGCCTTTTACCCTTTCCGGCACACTGTGCCCCGGTCGGGATATCTAATTTTAATTCCAAACTTTCGAACGGCACCAAGAATATTTTAGTAAAATTTTGCTTTTACAACGAATAGTTAAAGTAACATATTTTTAATTTCTGAAAATGTCGTTTTAAAATTCCGGTGTCAGTCGATCATTTCATCATTTTACAATAAAAATTGCCCGTGCTGGAAAGGGTTAAGCTAAACAAAGCTTTATCATTATTTTATGTTTAGTTAATTACATGAAAACAATGTTATAAAAAGTAAATTGAGAATATTAGAAAAGTTTATTTCTGTTTAAATGAGTAAGCTATTATAATTAATGCACGCCATATTATTTTCGTAATCGCATAAACTAGAATTTGCGTTATCCCCGACAGTAAATAATGCGCTTTAATTGCAATAATCTAGCTTAAATAAAGAGTTTTTATGATATAAATATGACTTGACAAGGAATAACTCATTTCAGATAATAAGATTATATATTTATGTAACCTAGGTGATAAAGCTGATTTTTTGAAGAAAAAAAATATTTTTTTATGTGTTAGTTATACAATACTAAGAATACAATAAAGTCTATCTCAATCTGACATTAGATCTGGATTATATATCTAACAATTAAGTCATATTTTAAAATCCATAATTATGCGTTTAAATTGACCTAAACGAAGAAATTCATAAACAATAATCTACAAGACGTTTTCATTTACCAGTCATTTAGAGTGTAAGCAAATATAAGTAATTATTGGACAACACTAAAGTATAGAATCCGATATTTGTTTACTATGATTTCTTGTGCTAGATGAAATATCCCCAATATTCGGCATCGCTCTTTTTCAGACTGTTAGAATGTTTGAACTAATTTTTATTAATGTGATAAAGTACACTTAATATTTCTCCTTCTAACGAAATTAAAATAGGGTAGGGGAGTACACAGTGAGACAGAAGCCACTTTGACATATAGTTGTAACTTTTTCTTCAAGCTGGCACACACACATAAAGACCTCATCTTATGCAGCATGTGGATGTAGTTTCGGCACTTCAGTTTCTCGTCCGACAGTATAGTAAATAATTCCTTATTTTATAGTGGTTAAAGTTACATAAACATCTATTTTACAGTTTATTTCCTTCAAAATGACATATATTTACTTAACCTAACCTAGCTATATCTAATAATAGACTATATTGGCAAAACGACTTAAACTTTTTTAAAGCGATGAAATTGATGTAACAGATGTGGCATCCATTTTGTTACAACGTAACGAAAGTACACAGTGAGACGCATAGTTGTGGTACACAGTGAGACGTCTCTTATTGTGTACCTACTACGTGGTTCTGATGTTAAAAAAGTTATGTATTAATAAAATGAGGTTTTTTCTTTCTCTCTTTCTCTCTGAGTGTGTAGGCGTGCAATGGCTAGGGAATTTTACTAAACGTAAGAAGCTAAAAATTTGCATGAAAGTAGCCCAAGGTCATCCATTGTCCACCGAGGCTCATATTTTTAACATTTTGAAAATCTAGAAATGTTAATTAGAAATAATAAGCTGCAGAAAATTATTCATAAAGTGTAAAAATGTATGATTTATGAAAATATATACATTGTCTCACTGTGTACTACTTGTGGTACACAGTGAGACAATTTTCGATACTCCGTTATGCTGTTTCTGTGCTTTTATAAATAACTTTTTTTAAACCATTTATACATTAATGTGTAGCGCATTTATGTAGCTTAAAGATGTAGCATTTTTTTTTTTCAAAAGAATAAAAAGTGTCGCAATATGTTAAGTAATAATAATTTTCGTCTCCCTGTCTACTACATTCCCTACGTATTTTGCTAATGTGTGGGTCCAATGCTGGACATCATACGGTTCATTAAACCGACTCCAGGCACTGTGATAGAAACATACTAAATACTATGAGAGGGGTCCCGAACAGATCATGTCCCATAGGTACGCCGTCTAGTCATTGCCTCCAAATGGCTTGTGGTAGACCCGAGCGAACCATACTTTACAAATTAATGAGGAGCCCCCACCATGGAATTAATCATGGAATTAATCATGGAATTAATCTCTGTGATCCGAATCAACGAACAAAACAATTCAAAATATAAAATATTAATAAAAGATGTGAAAAAGAAACAAAAATAGGAAATTTAGTCCCGCGAACACTTTGCACTTCAGGGTGATTAGGCCGAAGGCGTCAGTATTACGAAGTAAAAAATAACAGTGAAAATAAAGGATTGTTCCAGACAGATGCGGTGGTACTGCCTGTTCCCCGTTCTCACATCTATCACTAGGTCTTCATGACAGATGTTACCACTGTTTCTCATCCATGCGAGGACATCGCCCTCACCCGTGACAAACAACATACAAGGCCAGTTCATGACGTTTAAACGTGACACGTAGTTGATCACCTTAACACGGTGATCGGTACAAAGCGGCGTCCATTGTTTTGTACTAATCGCCGTGTAAAGAGGATCCACTCCGTGAGACTTTTTAAAAGCCATGAACAGGTCTTGTATCTTGTTTGTTGCACCTCCCCCAAGAGTGGGTAGTGGATTCCGCAGAATTCTAGCTGGATGACGAAATCCACGAAAACACATGATTTTGAAACATACTGTCGATACCGGACGTGCAGATCTATCGAAACCAGTTTAAGTCAGGAACCTCATTTAACCGGTCGATTCTCCACCAACCTTTAACTCGCGGTTCAACTCTCAGTTGAGAAACCTTCGGTTTGAAAATCTAACCGCCGGTTAATATTTCGAATTCATCGATAACTTTCAAGCCCCGATTAGTCGATCTTAGATTAGCCAACCCTCGGTTGAAATCTGCGTAGTTGATTGGCCAAAGGAATCACGTGACCTAGTAATCGTCTCTGCGAGTTCTGTCCTTCCTTGACACCATCTTTATCTGTTCCTTTTCAACAACAAAACTAGAGGCAGTATTGGAAATGCAAACTTATCATGTTTAATTTTTAAATAAAAAATTCTTATGAATAAATTTGGAATTACGATTTTGATTTCATGGTTTTGTTCATTTATAGAACAAAATTTTCAGTAAAATTCTTAACAATAAAATTTTTAAAAAACAGTTGATTAAAAAAAAATGATTAAAAAAAGTAATTTTCTTTAATATAAGTTTAATAAACAATTATCTGATCAAACTAGTAGTATTAAGTAGAATAAAATTAAATAATGCAGTAGGTTTATTTACTTATTTTTTACAACGAATATTATATATGAAGATATTTTCATATATTTATTTCAAATGCATATATTTTTTATTTAACAAATGTAATTAATTACAGATTCAATTAAAATATCTTGGATAAAATAGCATGCCGGTAGAAAAAAAAAGACAAGAGGCCTTTTAAAAAAATATCATGCGTTGATTATTACACATGTTTTTAGAGATCATGTTTAATAACTTTAGAAGAAGGCCGAAAACATGTATTAATGTTCTTAATGTATTGCGAAAATTAAAAAAAAAAATCTTATTATATTATGTCCCTTTAAAACAAAAATCATTATTTCGAACTTACTAAGTATGTAATTAAAATAATTATTTATCTATTATGAACAACTGACCACATATACACAATTTGGTAGAAAATTCATGCTTTAAGCAACTATGAATGGTACGGCGATGGAACAAAATTTGGAAGAAAATTTGTTTTCTAATTTTTCATTATTATTAAAAAAGAGAGAGAGAGAAAAAGAAATTTGAATCATATATTTTTACTAAATTGATATCGAAAGAACATATTTCTATGTGGATTCGTTAGATGGCGCCACCAAATATACTTTGTAAATCAATAAAATTTGAACCTTCGTATTCGACACACAAATTAATATAATTTTGCGTTCATAGAGCAAAAATATACAAAAAAATGGGAGAAATGTAAGTAAAAATTCTTCTATAGTACCATCTTTGATAATTAATGCTTTGTTTAATTAATAAATCCCAAACAACTTTGTTTTAAAAAAAGAAGCATCGATGCAAAATTTAAAACGACCGCCATCTTTCTTTCTACTAGGCATGCGCGGTTCACTAAGCTACCTACCAGAGCTTGGTTGAGTTAGTCAACTCCAGGTTAGTATTTACCTCGGATTTCGTCAGGTTGGGTAAACGGAGAATTGGATTTCGTATTCAACCGACAGTTAAGCTCGAAACGCGAGGTTGAAGTTGACGGAGAATTACCGGGTTAGTCGCACTCTGAAATTGGTTATTGCGGCGCCCTCAGCTGAGTTCTTGGTCATACTCCTGGTGCGAAACCAGGTTGATTCTACAGAGAGCGGAACGAGACCTACAAATCTGTAAAATGAGTTAAACTTGACACAGCAAACTTTTCATAGCAGAATTGCTATACTAAATTTCATTGAAAAGCTATAAAACTATAAATATTTCAAACATTCTGTGCAATTTTTTATACCTAAATTAAATTTAGCATCAATGCACAAAAATTTTAAAAGTAGTACAAAGGACTTCATATACCTCTTTCGTTTTTAAAGAAAAAAAAATAAAATAATAATAATAATAATAAAATTTTTAAAACAATTAGCGACATTAAGAATATTTTAATGTGGTATCCTTCTATATATAAAAAAAAAGTTTTGATTTAGAAATGGACCAATGAAAATCTGCGTAGATATTCCGCGTAGATCGGCATCCAATTTGAATGCTTAATCATGGCCTTTCTTCATTAATATTTAAAAAAAAAACTGTTGCATACAAAAATATTAAAATCGGTAGTATTATAGAGAAATGTTTGATAAACACGCTGATGCAGACAGTTTTCAAATTGAAGAATCATTTTAAGAGATATTTAATGCCAAAGTTGGACAAAATCGTTTCATAAAAAAAGTTTTATAGGAGCAAAAAGTGTACATAGGAATTTAATTTTTTTTAGATCATTTTATGAGTCAGAATTTCCCGGTGTGCAGACCGCATTTAGTATTTTAATTCGTCTCATTTTTTGAGGTTTTATTTCTATTTTATATTCATATTTTCAGCATTTCGAGAGAGATGTTTTACAAAATTTAGAAAATTGTATTAATTTAAACTGTTGCCAACTGTATAAACAGCGCAAACAATAATGTTTGCTTCAAATTAAAAATTTATTTTACACATGACTATTATAAACAGAAAATATAAAAAAGCAGGAGCTCATTGAAAATTACGTCATAAAAACCATACTTACACGTGAATTTTAAAAGAGAAAGAATATTGTAAAATAATAAATTCATTAACATGCGTTAGAAGTCTTAAATAGGAGAATTTGCGTCACATTTACGACACATTACGCTTTCGTGCGGTTAGAGTCTGCGGCGTATGAACGGGGGTTGACGTGCGTATCTCCTAGGGGGCAGAGCCCCCTAGTATAATAAAACAATACTTTGTTGTAAGCTTTTAATATAATAAATCATTTTCTATATGTAATTCAAAATAAAATGTTATTCATAATTATAAAATTTGCATCGAAAGTTCTTTGTATACATTCGAAAAAAATATTTATGCATAAGTTCAAAATATAATTGCATTACATATTTACTCAACCTTTTGTACATAATGACTATATTTTCAAAAGTAATACCTAGGACTTGATATACTTCTTTACTTTAAAAAAAAATAAATATTTATTAAAAAAAAAAAAAAAAAAAAAAAAAAGTAGCGACATTCAGACTATTTTAACGTAGTATATAATAAAACAATACTTTGTTGTGTGCTTTTAAAATAATAAATATTTTTCTATATATAATTCAAAATAAAATGTTATTTATAATTATAAAATTTGTATCGATTGTTCTTTGTATACATTTGAAAACAAATATTTATCAATAAGTTCAAAATATGAATGCATTACATATTTACTCAACCTTTTGTACATAATGACTATATTTTCAAAAGTAATACCTAGAACTTGATATACTTCTTAACTTAATATATATATGTATATATATATATATTACAATCTTTTTAAAAAGTTGCGACATTCAGACTATTTTAACATAGTATGTAATAAAACAATACTTTGTTGTGTGCTTTTAAAATAATATATCTTTTTCTATATATAATTCAAAATAAAATGTTATTGCTTTGAAAGTTCTTTGTATACATTCGAAAAAAATATTTATCCGTAAGTTCAAAATATGAATGCATTACATATTTACTCAACCTTTTGTACATAATGACTACATTTTGCAAAATTGTATTTCTAAAAAAAACACAACATAATGAAAATAGATTGGAATTATTTATTAGATTAATTAAGTGCTTTATTTCTAAATATTGCTTATTGGGTAAACAATATCATTTAATCAGATTATTGTAATTTTAGGAACAATAACGTGTATTTCTAATATTAACAAGAAGTGAAAAAAAAGATTTTATAGAGTCAATAATGAAACGGAAAATAAAATAAATAAGAGAGAGTTAATTTAATTATTAAAGGCTTAATAATAAAATATATATTAAATAGATTGTTCCCTTCTGCTAGAAAAGAATTAAAACTGTATATTAAGGGATTAATTAAATTTATGTTGCATTTTAATATGAATTTTTCATATTTTAAATGAATAAGAATGGATTTCAATTTGTTAGCTTTATTAGTTTCACATATTTCACAAAAATACTTTAAAATGGCATGCATTTCCTGTTGCCTTATTAAATATGAGTTAATTAAAAAATAATATTTTATAAATTATAAAAAAATCCTTGATACAGTTTTGTGTCACAACTGTTTAAATTGAAACGATAATCTTAATCAAAATAGGCACTTCAAATCAAAATTTATTGATACTATATGGCTGGACCTATGTGCAAAATATTTTTTAAAAATAAAATATAAACAAATAATAATAATTATATATTTTTAATGAAATACCTGTTTTCATCTACTACTTAGCTAATGATATTTTATTAATAACTTTAACAATAATAAGCATATTTTGTAGAACTGTACCCGAGATTTACTTTTATTTTTTTTTAAATGAAATCTCCCCCCCCCCCCCCAGTGAAGCTCTGGAAACACACAGAATTTCGGTCATTGAGACCGCATGTAATGTTAGTTCCATTCGGAAATGTGGAACAGAGATCTTTGGATGTGGATAGATAGAGATATTTGTATATGGAACTAACATTTCTCATGATATCATTACGTTTTAACCCTTTCAGAGGCAAAACACTTCTGTTGGTAAAATGTTAAAATGATTGAATGACACCGAGATTTATGAACAAATTTATACGAAATTTATATAAAAGCTTTTTTTCGCGTACATTATACAAAACAAAATTTAATACCTAAATTCTGGTGCTAATGTGGCATTCAGGATTTAAAATTAAGTGGTAATATAATACACCGGTGCCCTTCAAAGGGTTAAAGAAATAAATTTATGTCTGTTGAAAATCTCGTTATAATATTTATATCACAGTTAAGGTCAATGAATAAAATTCTCGTTTAATCTTGGAATGAAACGCTTCGTGGTTTTGATATAATTAATGGATTACGGCCCTGTTTTCCTGAAATAAGTCTGTTTGTTGCAGTGTGATCAACCACATTCACCCTTTATTTATTGACGGTACTTATAAGTACCACTCACTTTAAACTTTTATCCCACATTGATCCCGTACTAAAATTCTAATGGTACACTTGCAAAAACACGCTTTTAACTCCACTTTATCCGGATATATGGCAGCAGTAGATCTAGGTTTGTTATTTAAGCGAAGAAGGATGTTATCTTTGAAACAGAAGATGCGTTTTGAGTCAACATTTTGTACAGATTGTCACGCTCATATTTTTATTGCTGCAAAAACAGTAAAGGGTATAAGATAAGTGTTGGATAATAATATATAATAAGATAAGTGTTATAAGATAAGTGAATCATTTTTTTTGTACGCATTATGATTGTAGAATACAATTTGACTAGCTATTTTAGGTGAACGGTGAATGTATTTGATTTAACAGTTGAATTACACGGTGGTACTTGTATGTACCGTCAGTACATTGGGTGTTGGAGAAAAACTTTTTGTTTACATTTCGTCTGTGTAGTTATCCATCGTTTTCATCTGCTTTAAAATATAATGACTAACATGTAGTGTAGTAATATTTTTCGTAATATTTATATTTCTGTTTCATTATTATTTTTTATAGGAAATCGAAAATGTTGTGGCACCGGCTCTTTTTTGCTGTGCAAGAAATGGTATATGTAAATTCATATGTGTAGATCTATATGCTATCACAAGAATATAGAAATCACATAACTAAAGGACTGCTAACAAGATCGAAACCTAAAGAAAAAAATAGTTTTTTTTTTTTTTAACTCTTTCATTGCAAAGGATTTTCTACGATAAAGTGTTGAGATAAATGAGTGGCACCGGAATTTGCCAAAAATTTATTTGTATGTAAGAAAAAGGCTATATTTCAAATAGAAAACATTTTACCACAATTCTGGTGCAATTGAAATACCACGTGGGTTTTCTGTTACCGTATTTTAGTCATAGTGTACTGACGGTATTTTAAAGTATAACTTTAATTAATTACCTCTAAGGAATTAAATTTCTCACGGGTAGAGTATTTTTTTTGTTTATGCTTTAATTATCATTGTAGTAACTGAAAAGAAAATACATAAAAAAATGCAGTAGCTCAACATGCAGTAGATAAAGGGTTAACCCTTTATGTACTGAATTATGATAAGATAAAGTAAATATAAGAACAAGATACAGTAATGTATCTATAACTCATTCAAAACTTTATTACAACTAATCTGTATTAAATGAATTTTATAACAAGTTATTTTAATGGTATTTATAAATACCGTCAGTAGATAAAGGGTTAACCCCTCCTCTGTCGACCATTGCGGAATTCGCAGAGAACGGCGATTCCGCGCGTCCCTACCTACGTCCCTTGTGAGGAGACTCTCGGAAGCCAGGAAGAAGGGAAAAAATGAAACGGTACAAATAGGGACCTATATTATTTCCTCATAAGAAATAAACTTATTGTTTTTTATACGTTACTTCTATGTCCTCTTCGGTCCCTGGGTTCCCATACGGGGACCTCTGCTCTTTTCCTTATAAAAACTAAAATGTTCGATTTTTTTTTTTTTTTTTTTTTTTTTTTTTTTTTTTTTTTTTTTTTTTGCATTTTCACATCCATTCTTATTAGCTGAATGTTTTTTTGAGTTCAAAGCAAACGAATAAATGGCAGCATATCAGCTGATTCCTACATAAAATAAATGTTATTTTCATCTGTGTTTGCAAAATGCCTAAAAATGCCCAAAAGACAGCATGACCAAGAAAATGAGAAATTTACATAAATAATTAACTCAAATATTTTTCAATAAACTTTTTTGTGTATTAGTAAATTATTTACTTGTTTAAAACTCTTAAATTTGTGACTGCGTTTTTTTTAGATTAATGGTTATTAAATTGATGTTTTTAAGGGGTTTTGTAGTTTTATTTTCATATTATTGAACCTAAATCACTAAGCGCCTAAAGGATCAATTTCAGTAAAAGATATTTTTTCTGTAAATTACCATGTCAATTTATTTGGAAAAAACCAATGAATAACCATTTGTATTATTATTTTAGTTTCGGAACTGAAGAGGAACAAAACCAATAAGTATCAGCACTGATGTTTATTTACTCATTAAATAAATGATGTTTTCACCTGAATTTGTAAAATGTCTTCAAGACTATATGGATAGGAAAGTAAGTGATTTTAGTAATTATTTAATTTAAATCCTTTACAAAAAAATATGATTATCTGTAGATCATTCATTTGTTTAAAGTCCTTAAATTTGTCATTTCGTGAATTTGTGTTATTGATAATTAAATTGAAATTTTTAGGGATATAGTAATTTTAGATCAGATTTAAGAACCTAATTAGCCTCACAAAAGAATGAATGATAGAAAACGATAACTTTCTGATATCTGTATTATCATTTTGTTTGAGTAAAAGTAATGAATGTATATTTTCAGTATTATTTTACTTTCAGTTCTCAAGGGGTTAAATTTGAACAGTGAATTTCATCTTTTCTTCTAAATGAATTAAAATCCCTTATCGGGCGATTTCTTAATTTTTTATTTCACTTATCTAAAAGATGAATGAAAAAATGTAAAATACAAAATTCAGGTACTTCATAGAACAACTTCACGTTTATATGTCAGAGAAAAATATATTTATTTGAGGAATGCTTTATCTGAACTATGCAAAATATATTATTCTGTAATTGTAAAACTCGCACTTCAAAAAGCATATTTTATTGTTATAGAGGACAATTCTAAACTCTGTGTCCATATCTTTTTTCGCATATTAAATTATTTCCAAATATTTTTTGAACTGAACGCATTTGATCCTATATTATGATAAAATCATTGTTAATTATTTATATATTTCTGTTACAAAAAAGTTCTTTTGAAAATAGAAAGAAATAATATATTCTAGAACATTTATTATTTCAGTATATTTGCATTTTACTATTCAATATTTTATCAACTCCATGACAGAAAAAATTTCATACTTATAGCAAAAGGAAAGTTAAATATTAAAAAAACATATTATTTGCAAATATTCGTATGTGTATATGTTTATAAAATATATCATTTACGCAAATATTATTCTAATGAAAAGATATTTAGGATGATAGAGAATCAGAAAATAATGGTGTGAAGGTGGCCGTGGTAGGGGTGATGTACATGCAGGAAAAACTCCAACTCTAAATACGGGAACTGAAAATTTATTTAAAAGTTTTTTTTTTTTTTTTTTTTGCTTTTAAAAGGTTTTTCTCCCCCTCGTTAAACTAAAATTTGTAATATAATTCAGTGCTTAAATCCATACGGAATTGTATCTGTTTTTTTTTTATTTCTGTAACCTCTTTAATTCAAAGCATTAATTTTCAGTTTATGATCTGTAATCTTTTCTCGCAAAAGCAATTTATTTTCCAATAACACTTGGGATACAAACACAACACACAAATAAAACATAACACAAATAAAACAAAAATAGATAAATGCAGGTGTCTTTAATATTTGAATGGCAGTTATTTTTACATTTACGTTCGCTCACGTGGGAAATAATTCAGTCTTAATCACTGCTTAATTTTGAGCAGTTGCAGTAAAATATCAAAAAGTAAAAGATAATTATGCGGATGCGGTCTCTAAAATCATTTTCAGGTACGATAACTCAATTTATAGGTTGTATAAAAACATATGCCTTTTCTCGGCATCGCGGAATTATAAGTAGCGATTATTTAAGGTAGTCATTTGTGTTACATGAACAAAGCCAGGTTTCCTGTCACCACTATTAAGTAAATATAAAAAAACCGTTTTTTGGCAACCTTTGCGTCATGCGTTTCGTCGGGATACCAGATTATGTAGGGTAATTATTTGTTTTCGCCAAAAAGCCTTTGTTCACTCTTCGATCTGTATTCTAATGTTTTAAATTGGCGATATATTGTAACGCCAAGTCATCTAAACTTCTTTTGAAATGTCTCACTTCAATTTTGGCTGTTGAGTTGAAAACTGCTTATAACTGCGCTTCTGCGCAATTGTTAAACGGGGTATCTCTCTCCATTACCACTAAAAATACAATAACATTGTTGTAACTTTTTTAATATTAGCTTTTAAATAAATTTTCACTTCCCGTATTGAGAGTTGGAGATTTTCCTGCATGTACATTACCTGGGCCACGGACCACCTTCACAAATGTGACGAGCATAAAAATATAACATAGTAAGAAGAAGATATCTTTAAGAAAGAAAATATTATTTTAATTTTACATTGGTAATTTAAGGTTTTTTAAAATTTGAGGTACAATGTTCGGATCTCAGTGATTTCATTATAAAGAAATATTACAAATGAGATTTTCAAAATCAAAGTGGCCGAGTTATGAATTTTTGTTCAACAGCGTCTGCGATGAATTATTGTTCTATATACAATCGCTCGTTCGGTGCCGTAGCATACAAAAACTTAGTTTGGAAATATGGCAAAAAATGAGCCAAAAATCATTATAGTCTTCTATAATTCAGAAGGAATTGGATGTCAGACCAATAACCACTTAACTGTTTTGCCGGAACTGGGTTCGGACAGGACCATTTGCTTAGTTTGTTACTAAAAGCTTATTGACCATATTAATTTGTAACTGTAAATTTATGTTTATTAACTGCCAGATATTTTTGATTGTGAAAGGCAAATATTTCAGTATGAAAAAAGTTGTGTTTAACCCCTATTTTTAATTCTTGGGGTCAAAAACATAAAACAGTTAAGGGGTTAAGTTTACATTCACACACCTAAGTTTATCTTCTGGATAATATGTAATTTTTTTAAATGTTTCACTTTTATTTCAAGTCTTCGAGATAGAACACTACAGTACAGTTTACATTCAAAATGAAATGACTAGGATATATTCTAGGATTTTTTTAATTTTGAAACTGCTGAATAGAGCTCGATTGTGCAAAAGAACGCAATTGTTTATGACCGAACTGGCTTTGCAGTTTCATCTCAAATGTTTAGTACAAAAATGATACTATTGAATACCAGTTAATTTTTACATTTCTGCGCTTTTAAAACGTGAAATAGAACTTGTTCGTTATGAAATAGGGCTATTTAGTTAAAAGTAAACTCTAAAATGTACTGAATTAAAAAAAAAAAATAAAAGCAAAAAAATATAACGAAACTCATAATAAAGTAATGTAAGTTTTATTATACTAATAATTGTAAAGCAAATCATGGATGGAATTTATTTCTTCACTAGATTGATAACGCAAACAATACTTTAAATTCTTAATATGTGAGATATTTTTTAAAAAATGCGTTTTTGGCATAGAAATTAAAAAAAAATAAAATAGATTTTCATGTCTAATAAACATAAATGCAAATAAACTGTAATACATTTATTGTCTAATTTAAAAAAGCATACTTTCTTGTAACATTTATGAATGCATGAAATATGTAGTAAGCACATTAGTGCTTGTATGGTTTTTATTACTATTCATGACGTAAGCATTTTGCACCACACGTTTTGGTTGAAAAAGCTTTCTTTTAATGCGTAATCACACTTTTGTGTTTAAATGTACTAATATATTCAGAAAATAACATTCAATTAAAAACATCTGACTGTAATGATGAATGGAATTAACTCATATAGTTTAGAAAATAATTTATATATTTTAAAATTTAAGTTATTTACTACATCCTAGAAAGAACAAAAGACATGTAAAAAACAACATAACAAACTGATAAGTTGATAAAAAATATATTATGGATATGACTAGAGAATTTATTTGCAAAGTGAGATGCATTTTAAAATGTTTCGGGGTGATTAAGGTGAAGTTAAATTCATTTGCACCAAACAGATAAATGATCTTCTATAGCAACACCCAGATTACAGTGCACCTAGGAACTAAATTAACATCGAAATACAGTGTCATGAATAAAATCGACAAATGAATATGAAACGAATTTGGTGTTTTTTGGAAGAAAAATATTAAGAGAAACATGCTTCTTAGCTTGAATAGAAATTATTTAACCAATACTCTACATCCGCTATGTATCAAACCACAGCGCAGATGACTTCGGGTAAGATGGTGTAACGATAGCAGAAATATGGCTTTAGTTAAATGGATGTTCAAAGCATTATACTTGAAAAAATATTAAAAAATCTCGAGCACACTTAAAACCAGCAGGAAATTAAAAACGGATGATGACGGCAACTACGACGGCGAAAGCAATGATGATGTTCATGAATTATAAATGTAATTAATTATTCGTATGTAATTGCCTATTTAATTAAACATGTTTGATGTAAATCGTTATTTATTCACTTGAATCATGAAATATAATGTGCGCTTTTCATTCGCTGTTTTAAAATGCGTTGTGTGCAGCGGTGTAATCTCACCTAAACAGTATAACACTTTATCTACTGACGGCACTTATAAGTACCATTAATATAACTTGTTATAAAATTCATTGAATACATCGATTAGTAGTAATACAGTTTAGAATGAGTTATAGTTGCATTACTTTATCTTGTCCCAAAAGCATTATTGGCTGCACAAAACAAAAATATTTTAAAAGGATGATCTCTTTTGCCTTTGCATCTTTTTAGCTTTCTTGGGGTTGGGGGGGGGGGGATTTTTAAATTCGGAAATATTTCTATATTTCTATTGTAAGAACATTACATTGGTACATTTCCTAATTCTACAAATTATTAAGAATAATAATTAAAATAATAGATTTGAAGTGGGCATATAAATATTGCACAAAATTCTTATAAATTCAAATTTAATTAATCCTTCTTAATCCTTTAATCCTTCTAAGATCCTTCTAAACTTTATTAAATTGCAGTAATACCTCGACTTACGTCACCAATTCGTTTCAAGACTAGCGACGTAAGTTGAAAACGAAGTAAATCGAAGTTTAGATAAACAAAAAAGGATAAGTAATGAAATTTCTCCAAAATCTAATGAACATATTCTATTGTATTTAGGGATTATATTACACACATGTACCATTAGCTGGAAAATGTGTTTCCAGTACAAGCTTTTGGAATAAATCAGTAAATTCCTAACTTACAATTTGTTCTTCTAGCTGTCCCGTTCGAGTTTTTAAGGATGTAAAAAAAATCTTGAAATGAAGTTTAACTGACAATATATTCTTATTTTTTACTCTTGAAGTTCTATGTAACAGCAAAGTGAGTTTTCTAAGCTTTTTCTACTGACTTTTCTTATTTGTTTGTCATTATGACTGTCGCGAGAAAGGTTCCCTTCATAGGTCCAAAAGTCTTCAAAAAATTTCAAAGCACGTCTTAATAAAGGGATTTTTTTTCCAGGCCAGACGACGTAAATGCGGAGTGACGTAAGCCGAGGGGACGTAAGTCGGAGTACTACTCTATTATGTAAATCTTCTAATGTAGTTTCAATGAAGTTTAAACTGACAATAAATTCTTATTTTTTACTCTTGAAGTTCTATGTAACACCAAAGTGAGTTTTCTAAGCGTTTTATACTGACTTTTCTTATTAGTTTGTCATTATGACTGTCGCGAGAAAGTTTCCCTTCATAAGTCCAAAAGTCTTCAAAACATTTCAAGGCACGTCTTAATAAAGGGATTTTTTTTTCCAGGCCAGACGACGTAAATGCGGAGTGACGTAAGCCGAGGGGACGTATGTCGGAGCACTACTTTATTATGTAAATCTTCAAATGTAGTTTCAAAAATTGACAAAAAAATGCTTTAGAAGATAAAATTTCCATTAATTCTTAATTTAGTACATAAAGGAATGAACCAAGTTACTAGCTTATATTAACTGACTGCAACTTTTGCTCGACGGTAAAGCTCCCACACACTGATCCAGAGATCACTGATTCAGTTCCCATCGGCGTCAATTCTCTCCCTTCAACGAGAATAATACATTTTGAGTGTGTCCATTTCCGTACATACTTTATTAATATTTTTTTGTCATTTCCTAAATACCAAAAATTTTTCTGCTATACTATTATTTTGAGCAAAAATTTCTGGAAAATTTTTAATCTAATAGCTACCAGAATTTGTATCGTATATAGGAGTACTAGTGGTACTGCCCATACGTGGATCCATCCGATTATGGCCTTTTTCGATCAATGCATTACTTTTTCAAAGACCGTCGATTTGAATCCTGTAATGAAGTTGAAGAAGCATGTCAAGAGTTTTTCAATTCAAGGAAGCTGCCATGGTACTTCCAAAAAATCCGAAAGAATGACAGAAAGTCGTGGAGTATGGTGGTCTCTAATTTGAAGAATAGTTCTTGTTACTTTTGTTGTTAATTTGCCAATAACAACGCAACTTTCAGAATTTTCCCTGAACTTTTGTCTCAACCTAGTAAAAATAACGTAGCGATAAAATCTTGTTATAAAATAAAATCATACCTTATATGCTAATTTCATGTGACTACATGTGTAATGTTTAAAAGAAAACTTTACTACATTGATTTTCGGGGAATGATTAAGATAATCAAGGTAGTGTGTTATTCATAGAGCGGAAATTGATTTTTTTTAAATATTTTATAAATAAATTTAATCACATTGAGCATGTCTAAAATAAAGCTTAGTAAATATAAAAATAAATTTTATGCTCGTCGAGTGTGCATTGTGATCTCTAAGCGATATTTTATTTGTGAATTCGTGAAAAAGTTTAATTAAATAGTTTTAAAAGTAGTACATTACAGTCTGCTGCTTCATTCAAAAAATCTCCACAGAACATACTTATTTTAGTTATAGTGAAATAATCAGTTTTCAGTGTATGCACATTTATCCAAAAGATCTTAGTACTGTCTAATTAATAATATGAATATTCTGTAATATTAAAAAAACATTATGTTTATGTAGCTTTTAAAAAAGAATTAAGTATTACACAAACGTGAATAATACAGAAGAAATAAATATTTATTTAAAAAAGTACAATTATCTTAGTGTATTTCAAAGAGAGAAAAAAATAAGAAAATTTTAAAACCACAAATACCTTGCAAATTTGAAGCTTTAAAATTGACATATTTTAGTTTAGCGCCAAAGTATCATATTTTTTAGTTCATCTGATCTTATAATTAGTACCTTGAAGTAGGCTAAAAAATTAAATATAGTATTTGAAGAAAAAGTTTTGTTTAAAATCTTTAGAAGAGATTATCATCTACTTTAAAGGACATTATAATCATGATGGCGACCTTTTAAAATAAACACCAAAACGAAAGATAAATGTAAAGCAATATAGAAAAAAAACTGATTGAGTCAAAACACTATATTAATAAACTAGCGTCGTGAAGGAATTTTCACCTTGTTATTAATATAATCTCTAAAACATACTTATAATTACTTAAAAGGTGCTACAAACATATATAGATATTATTTAGTACAACCCTGAGGTCTTTCCGCGTCCTTTATTAAAAGGAAAATATGACTGACTGAATAGAAAATAAATTTTAAAAAAACCAAACACAAAATACTACGCATGCGCATGCGCAAGTGAAATTCAGTCCATTGATCCACAGAGGGTGGAAATATCAGTTTATATTTTCAGGTGTTCTTGAAATACTTAGGATATTATACCAAATCGCGTGAATATTGTAAAAAAGGACATCGTTACAAACAGCATCACTCCTAAGTAAAATCTCGATGAATTCATGGATTGTTGAAGAGTAATGGTTGAATGTTTAAATGATCATTTTAGTTTTTTCGATTTTTATCTTAATATTTTCTTATTTCTGCAATGTGGTTAAAGCTGTGCTTGGTTTGTTAAACTTGATATCAGATAAGTGCTCTTTTGGCATTTTTGTACCTTTTCGAGAATTCATACCAATATAGAATAATATCCTAAGTATATATATAGAGAAAGAAAGAAAACGTTTTTCAATTTCCTCTGGTCGATCAATGCCAACCGTAGCAACTTCTCTAATACTAATTACTTTTCATTATTGTAGCAAAAGTTTGTTGTTGTGATAAATTATTAAAAAATACATGCTTAAAAATTATTTATAAAGGCGAAAAAAGTCACTAATTTAAGATGGTTTTCCAAGAAATTTTCATTCAAAGGTACATTTTTCCCTATTCAATGATATAAAAATAAAAATTTTTATTTTTTAGAACTGATTGAAATGAAATAAATGCGATATCAACTTTACTGGTCATTGACGAATTCTTTATAGGTTTCCAAGAATATTTCTTGATTTTTAGAAACCACCCTAAACTTCTTTTGCAGACGACAGACAAACCAGCAAAGAAATATGTCTTTATCCATAATAAATAGAATTCATAAGAGTTTTTAATTCCCCTTTCTTATTATGTATTTATTGCATAAGCCTTTATACTGTTTGTTTTTGAATACCAAAACCATCCGCGCTATTGCGCATGTGTCAGATATGCTTTGTTTTAACAAAATAGGGGGGGGGGTGGCGTTTGTTTAGCTGCATTTTTTTTTTTTTTAAATGCGCTTTTGGGGAAATAATATCGATTTATGAAAAAACGTTTTTGTAGTTAATATTTATAAAAAACGAAAACGCTTAAAAAATTAAATTGTTATACAACATTTTTGCTTTTCGCGAAACAAAATTAATTTTTATTTTTTTAAATTGATCGTTTCTTTAAAAAATAGGAAGTAATTTATTCAAAGAGGCATTCTTTTCCACATGACATAAAAATCGTGTACAGTTTGTCTAATAAGGCTGCAATCGAAATCCTCTATACCTGTTTTTTCAAAGACATTTTTTTTAATTTTTTTTAGGTTATATATATATATATATATATTTAAAAAAAAAAAAAAAAAAAAAAAAAAAAAAAAAAACACGATTACTCTCACCTTCTGCTTCTCGGCAAATCTGTTTATTTGTATTTCTAGAAACCCCGTGAATTTGACTGGGTTGTTTCGTAGAATAAGCTATCAGAATACCTAATTCTCCTGCTTCTTGATCACAAAATTGAAAGAAATTATATATAATTTTCTCACTATCACCCCTGAAATATATATTTCTACTCGAACTAGCCTTTTGAACACTAAATATAGAAGTTTTAATTTGAATTAAACCGAGATATTAATAAAATTTAAAACTTTGATCGGAAGCACAAAATAACAAACAAGTAAGCACCAATATGACTACGCAGACGAGAACGCCAAAGTAGAACTTCTAAAAATGCCCATCTCAGTGTAACACGGTTTTCCGACAGTAGAATCGCCCCCAAAAAGAAGAAAAGCAAGAAGCAAAACATTAAATGAGATATTGTAAACGGAAACACACCTGTGAACGTCATTTCTACCCGACTGAAAAGAAGTGTTATATGTTTCACGCGTATCTGTGTATGTGAATTTCTTTATACACTCGAAACATCCGAACGGCTGGATGGATTTTAAAGAATGAGGTCTTTATCAATTCGTCTTAACGGCCCGATGGTTATAGCCTAGGTTTTGTTTTTATAAATTGAAAATATCGGCCGTAAAATACAAAATAGCGGTAGAAACGAAAAAAAAAATTACGCACCCTATTCAGTGGCATATCATTGTATAGGTCTTTCAAAATGAAGACGATGCTTCATTGACTATTTTACAGTCAGAAGCTCCGTTTAAATATTACACAATCTGGAAGTTGTGTAGGTTGATCTCAAACTTTACTGCAATTCTAACCATCATGGACATCTATAGACCTCATCAAAAGAGTGTTTATGGATATGAACTAACAATTAAACACATCTTAAAAGTCATCAATGCAAGTAAATAAAAAAATAGGTAAGTAATATAAACAAGTAATATAAAAAAATATTTCAAGTCAAATCCTACTTAGGTCAATAAAAGAATTTTTTTTCCTCCCATTCTTCTTTCCTTTTGAGTGGCACTTAAAGTGCCTTGATCAAGAGGAGGGCTCCCTCGGTCTTAAAATACCTTGATCAAGAAGAGGGCTCTTTGGATTATTGAAAATTAATTAATTTAATTTAATTGATGAATTAATATTTGAAAAAAACTGGATTAACATCAAGTGTCATCCACTACAAGTTAAAGAAAAAAATATTTGAGCTTATTGGATGAATAATAAGTATTTTATTAACGATCGAAAATTTGAACAAGATATATATAGCGATAGTGCGAGATAATAGTAGGAATTGAAAAAAAAAAATAGTTTCACATTGATGAGGAATAATTAATTAGTTCGCTTTTTACGTAGTCGGGTTTTTTGATTTTTTAAATTTAGTTAATTATTGTTTTAATTTTTGAATGCCAAGCACGTTGAATGCCAAGTCTATTTTGTCTGTCTCTCCATTTAGGCCACGAAATAAGACTCTTGTTACAGAATCTATAAGTGTCAGTCACAGATGACTGACGCAGCCTAAACGGAAAGATCAGTGTCAGTCACTGGTGACTAATATGGCATTCAACGTGTTAAATATCAAATAAAAAATTCCATCTTTACATACAAAAAATTGCCTGAGTTAAACAAAAGAGTGTACAAGACCAAACACTATGCCATAGTAAACAAGTCGAAAATTTCCCGTAAAACCTGGCAAATGAGGTGCGTTCATACTATAAGTAGTTTTATATATATTCAGATCTTGGCGCAATAGCTGTTGCACTCTTACGCAAAAATGAATTTATACAAAATTTATTACGATTATGTGTAATGAATTCAGTAATACGGAAATACAGGACTCCATCTTAAATAGGACATAATCACCATGACAACCTATAATCAGTACCTATTCATGGTGTATCGTTGAATTAATTACGTATGATAAGATATAATAGAATAAAGAAAACATTTATTAATATAGTTTTAAGTTTTGATTCGATATTTATAAAATTTGAAATGACTCGACTAAATTATGTAACGATTATATATATTAAATTTCAAACTATTCGGTTGTGCAGTTTTTGAGCTGTTATATACGGGCAGACGGACAGACACACGGACGTACCAAACGACGAATGTAGATGCTACGTATATATATATAATTACGAACGCATGTAAAATGCGATGCATTCAATTTATTAATTATTTAACAAATTATAATCATTTAAATAAATAATAATCATTATAATCATTTAAATTTTTGTATTCAATCATTTAAATAAAAAGGTGTAAAAAAAGTCCTTCCGGCCAGTGCCGGGAGGAAGAGGTAGCTTTCATATTCTTTATTTTAAAAAAGCCACCTTATATTATTCAAACACACGAAGCTCAATTAAGTGGAAACCGAATATAGGAGATTCAATACTAATTTTTATCAATACTAAATCATTATGAATGAGAATTTCGCAAAATTAGTCAGCTTTATCCAAGCTGCTTTTATTTAAAGTAACTTATATTTGGCTGCCAAATTCGGCGATTTCTTAAAGTGCCTGCCATTTTAAGACAACATGGTGGATGAGGCTAACCAGTGAACTTGGTCGAGACCTTAGTAATTGCTGTGCACATGCTCACTCACATCGGAATCGGTTGATACATACGAGTTCTGTCGCAGGCAAAAAATCAGATTTTTCAAAATGTCACCCACGTTAGAAATTGAAACTGCTACATCTGAGCCATTTTTTAAGATAAAGACAAACAAAAAATGCTCATGAATCCTTATATCAAGGTCAAATACTTAAGAAAGAAACCTTTTTCAATTTCTAATTTTTTTGCACCTCACTTTAAATATATATTTTTTTAATTTAATGGCCGGCATTTTGAAACAAGATCGCTGATGAAGCTGGCCAGCGAACTTGGTCGAGATATTGATGTACTATCCACATGCCTTCTTCCATCGAAATAGGCGAATACGTGTGGAATCGCGAGACAAATACAAGATAGTTCCAAAGTGTTAGCCATGATAGAAATTTAAAGTGCTATAATTCAACCACTTTTTAAGATATAAACAAAAGAACAAATTTTCAGAAACAAAAACTGCTCCAGAATCTTTGTATCAAGGCCAAACACATAAAAAAAAATCTTTTTCATTTTGCAGTTTTTTAATACCTCATTTTAAATTTTAAATTACATTTTTTTTAATGGCAACCCTTTTGAAACAAGATGGCGAATGAAGCTGGCCAACAAACTCGGTCGAAACATTGGTATGTACTATGTACAGACCAAGTTACATTCAAATCGGTTCATAAATACGCTTGTTATCGCGTGACAAAAATCAGGGCGTTTCAAAATGTCAGTCACGCTAGAAATTCAAAATTCTATAACTCAGCCATTTTTAAAGATGTAGACAAAACAAAAACTGCTCCCAAATCTGTTTATCGAGGTCAAACACACAAGAAAAAAATATTTTTTTCAATTTTCAATTTTTTGGTACCACATTTCAAATTTAAATTTTTCTTAAAATTTTAAATGGCCGCCATTTTTAAACGAAATGGCGGATGAAGCTGGCCAACGAACTCGGTCGAGACATTGGTCTGTACTATGTATAAACGAAGTTACATTCAAATCGGTTCATAAATACGCCTTTTATCGCGTGACAAAATTCAGGACATTTCAAAATGTCAGCTTCGCTAGAAATTCAAAATGCTATAACTCAGCCATTTTTTAAGATATAGACGAAACAAAAACTGCTACGGAGTCTTTGTATAATGGTCAAATACATAAGAAAAAAATATTTTTCCATTTTCAATTTTTTGGTACCACATTTTAAATTTCAATTTTTTTTTAAATTTTTAAATGGCCGCCATTTTGAAACAAAATGGCGGATGAAGCTGGCCAACGAACTCGGTCGAGACATTGGTATGTACTATGTACACACCGAATTACATCCAAATCGGTTCATGAATACGAGAGTTACAGTGTGACATAGGTCAGATATATATATATATATATATATATATATATATATATATATATATATATATATCAATTTTGAACGGAGGGTGGTTTCGGGGTCTGGGGGTCATGATCGATGAAAATATACCAAAATTTTTTGAAATCGCTTTCCTCCGAACGGCTGCAACAGGTAGCTTTTTGTAAAGAAAGCTACCTAATACTAAGTAATACGCTTTCAATCAAAAAACTTACGATTTTATTCAAAAATGAAAAAGAGTAATTTCGACCCAATAATTTTATTTTTAGAGTTTAATTTACTTTTGTTGTACAATTCTAGATAAAAGGAATTTAATTTGATAGTATAAATGCATTTTATAGAGCTATTGTATATGTAAGAAATCACGATTTTCGACTTGACACAATCTTCTGAATTACTGACTATTTATCATTTATTTATTTATTTTTTGAAAACTAAAATATACTTCACTTAAAAGTGTTTTCGGTATATTTATGTGATCCAAATACATTTTAGTTTCATATTTTTCGAATTCTGAAATGATCCTCTTGAGACATAGAAGCATTACTTCGTGATATTTGAAATGGTACTACAGGGAAACTACTATATTATATTTATGTCTTATAAAGATGAATTATTTCACGTGGGGCTCAAGTTTGTCATGTTTTATATTAATTTATTTTTTTAGAACAATTTTGTTTAAATGTATTGTTATATATTTTTCGCTTATTTCGAACTGTGTGTGTTTTCTCAATACTTTAAAAGTATTTTTTATTATTGTAAGATTTCAAAATACCTAACATTTTTTTCGGAAATTAATTATAAATTAATACATTAATATTAAGGCTCTTTTCCCTTACCCTGTCACAGGCGATAACTCACCAACTATTATTTGTAACGCATACAATTGTATGAGATTTGAAACAAAGATGGCTTTTATTATGCGCAAAAAAAAAAAAAAAAAAAAAAAAACCTCTCAACCAAATAGGCCAAATAACTGCAAAAATTAATTGCAATTAATAACTGCAAAGTCAATTTAAAAGCTGATTAATAGAAAATAGTATAAGTAAAAAATGAAGAGTGTAATCTAAAAACAATTAATGTAAAAATTTTGTTTTTAAAATCAATTCCTACTTAGGTCACCAGAGAAAAATTTAATATAATTCGAAGGTAATATTAGTTTTTGTTGCATTAAAATAACTCAATTTGTGGATTTTCTATAAGCAAGTAGGTTTACAATGGGAGTCTATGGGAATTTGGCGAAATATTAGAGATATCGCCAAGTTGGCGTCACATTTGGCGATTGATTTTGACCGCCAAATTTGGCGATATATCGCCAAGTTGGCGACAGACGTGGCGGTGTTTAGCGACATCAGGGTCCCCCCTATGGTAACCGCCTTATAGATATGATGATGCATTAAATGCTGTTCAATAACCAATGGCCACCATTTTGTCTCCCATATAAAACTAAAATTAATTAATTACAATTTAATTAATAAATTAATATTTGAAAAATCTGCATTAACATCAATTGTCATCCAGTACAAGTTTTAAAAAAATATTTCAATGTGATGGGATGAATGATAAGTATTTTATTAACGATTGAATATTTTAACAAGATATATAAATAAATAAATATAGGGAGAGTGTGAACTAACAGTAGGAATTGAAAAAATAGCTTTTATGAAATAATAGCTTAACATTGATTTACGATTATGCATAAAGAAATCAATTTAGAAACACTAAAAAATGATAGTTTACTTATTTTTCTTTCTTTACTTTTGACCTATCTTAAAAAAGTAAAAGAGCACAAATTATATAGTTTTTAATAAATTCACTTGCTTTAGCTTTCTAGAAAGCGTAAAAGAGCCGAGAGTTTTCATACCTGAGTTAGGTGCCTACGGCAAATAAATGTGTTCTAACGGAAAGTTTTTGCAAAAAACTTGAATTAAAGTGAAACAAATTAGATGTGATTTTCAATACGGATGCTAATAAATGAGTGATTTTTTTAATCGGTTTTTACTTTATACTTAAAATAAATTTCTTTTTTCTTTGGTTTCGCTTACTACATATTACTACATACTTCTTCTGTCAGGAAACTTTAGTTGAATGGAAACATTTTCTTTAAAATATTTACATGATTTTTATGATTCATCTGCATTATTTTTTAAAATGTAATGCTGTTCTGACTATATACTGTGATTGTTGGATGATAGTCCAGTAGAAATAGCTCAAAAAAGGGCCTTGCATTGCAAAAATTCGGGTAATTCTGATTTTCGGGTATTATGTATACGTTGATCCTCTAATGAAAAAACCAAGTTTTCGACCTTCTAGACCTTGTGCGTTTTTCACTACGTCAAAAAAACCAAAATTGTTCGGCACTTTTTTCGATTTTTCTGGATTAACTCGGTTTCAGGGCATTTTACAGAAAAAATTACAATTTTGTAGAAAACTAAATTATCTACAACATGCACTGTTCATGTTTGTAAATTGACCAAATAGGAAGCGAGATACGGAGCCGGGAAAATGGGGTACAATTTGCAAAAAGTGGAAAAAAAAAACAAATGACGTTAGTTTTTCCTTGAAAAGCCATTTTTATATTTTATTTTTCCGTTTTAGGAACAAAAGTGCCGTAATAAACTTTGTAAAGTATGAAATAACCTACAAGTTTCATTCATTAGGACATTAATTATCTCAAACAGACTCTAAAATCAGAACAACACGATTTATGGTTAAAACAGGAAAATTCCGCCTAGCAAGTCAATATTTTTAAAACGATCTTTAATTTTTGATACTGGATAAACGAAGCAATTAATTGATTATATTGTGTACAATAAAAAGTAATTGGAGAATAGTTTGGGGGGCGGGGGGGGGTGAAGTTAAACAAAAATCCTAGTCGGTAGATATAGGCGCCGCCCAGAGTTTGGGCTAAGAATCCGAAGTCGAAAGTAAAATTAATTGCTGGGAATAATATAAGAAATATTCTGCAAAGATAAATAAAATATAATTTAGAAATTTTAAAATGGAAAAGGATTATACAGGGCCGAAACTAGAGGGGGGGGGGGCATGTGCTTCTTTCGCCAAAATGGGAGGCAAAGAGAGCGCGCAAAATGAAGATTTGGTTTATCGTATTTGTATTAATTTTTCTCACAGATTTTTGTTAGTTAGTCAAAGGTTACATTAAAGGTAAATCTATCTCGCATTTAGAATATTATTCTCAACATAAAGAGGACCAACAACTATGCTAATGCATACTAAGACGGAAACCTGTATAAAGAGGAAATATTTCTGTGTTTTTTTTAAATTCAACTTTAAATTTTAAAGTAAAGCAAATGGATAATATAAACTTATAAAATTCTGTATGTAAATTCACCTTGTACAGGAGGGGGAGAGTGTGGGGGTGAGGAGGGGGACAAAACCGATATTTGCCTCAGAATTTAAGAAAAAAAGCTAGTTTTGGGCTGGAGGTATCGAATAAGAATAACTGCTAAAAATGAATTCGGAATGCTCAAAATGCATGATTCTATGCGTTAAAAGTAATAGCGGAAGAAATATTGACAATTAATCAAGTATATGAATATTATTATATTATGTGGAAACGCTCCTGATGTTATACTGGACCTTGAGGACTTTGACAACCTACAACAAACAATCGAGTCACGTGCTACCAGGGTCACACAGCAGAAAAAAGAAACGCATATAAAGTGACTATACTTATTATATATTTGTTGATTAGTATCTTCTACATGATATAATTAATTAATTCGTGTTTTCGATATAAAAAATAAAAGCTTTTTTTTATTACTAAATTACCAGTCAGCATTTTCAGGTTTTTAAATAAAATCTCGTTGCTGTGATTTTCAATGTCAATTACAAAACATAATTTCCTAATAAATAAAACTATGGTGCACTTCATGCTCTAAAAAGTTGATTATGATTGCTTTGATTCTGAAATGCACTAAAAGTGAGCTATAAAGCAAAAAATACCGTCATTTGTGGATTTTTGTAATTTTTGCAAATTTTACCCTATTTTGCCGGCTCTGTATCTGGCCTCCTATTTGGCTAAATCACAAACATAAATAGTGCATGTTGTAGAGAATTTTATCCTCTACAAAAATGTAAAATATTACTATTAATTAAATGTAGTAATTATTAAATTAAATGTAAACTATAAAAATTATTATTATTTTTTTAAAAATGACGAAAACAGTGCTTTATTCCCCCCCCCCCTTCATAGTGTCTCTCTTGAAAAGTGTTTTTACTATAATTCCCTGCGTATAGACTGCGGCTATGTTAAGTCTTCTTAAAACCTGAAATTGTTTTTAAAAAATGAAGTCACATAATTGTTAAGCAGAAATAAGTCACAATGTATTTAAAAAAAATTCTAGTAGAAAACAGAGTTACCTGATCCCTGCCTTATACGGGGGGGGGGAATTACGGTAATGATATTCATATATTTGATTAATTGTCAATGTTTCTTCCGCTATTACTTTTAACGTATAGAATTATGCATTTTGAGCTTTCCGAACTCATTTTTAACAGTTATTCTTATTCGATACTTCTAGGCCGTAATAGCTTTTTTTTTTTTTTTTTTTTTTCCTTCTAGGACAAACATGGATTTTGCCCCCTCCTACAGAAAGTGAGCTTACATGCAGAATTTTATAAGTTTATAACATCCATGAGCTTTATTTTAAAATTTAAAGTTGACTTAAAAAAATAACCCGACGACAATTCCGCTTTATACAGGTTTCCTCTTAGTATGCATAAGCATAATTTTTGGTCCTCTTTATGTTAAAGACTAATATTCTCAATGTGAGATAGATTTACCATTAATGTAAACTTTGACTAACTAATAAAAATTTGTGTGACAAATTAATACAAATACGACAAACCAAATATTCATTTTGCTTCCTCTTTGCCTTTCATTCTGGTGAAAGAAGAATATGCCCTCCCTCTCTAGTTTCGGCCCTGTTTAATCCTTTTACTTTTTAAAAATTTCTAAATTATATTTTATTTGCAGTATTTTTTATATTATTCCCAGCACTTAACTTTGTTTTCGACCTCCGATTCTTAGCCCAAACTCTGGGCGGTGCATATATCTACGGACTAGGTTTTTTGGTTAACTTCACCCCCCTCCCCCCAACTATTCTCCAATTACTTTTTATTGTACACACTGTAATCAATTAATTGCTTTCTTTATTCGGTATCAAAAATTAAAGATCGTTTTTAAATAGTGACTTGCTAGGCAGTATTTTCCTGTTTTAACCATAAATCGTGTTGTTCTGATTTTAGAGTCTGTTAGAGATAATTAATGTTCTAATGAATGAAACTTGTAGGTTATTTCATACTTTACAAAGTTTATTACGACGCTTTTGTTCCTAAAACGGAAAAATAAAAAATAAAAATGGCTTATCAATGAAAATCTAACGTCATTTTTTTTTTTTTTTTCCACTTTTTGCAAATTGTACCCCATTTTCCCGGCTCTATATCTCGCTTCCTATTTGGTCAATTTACAAACATGAATAGTGGATGTTGTAGAGAATTTAGTCTTCTACAAAATTGTAATTGTACTGGAACCGAGTATTGTAGGAACCTGGTTGTATTGTAAAATGCACTGGAACCGAGTTAATACAGAAAAATCGAAAAAAGTGCCGAAATATTTTGGGTTTTTTGATGTAGTAAAAAACGCACAAGTTCTAGAAGGTCGAAAACTTGTTTTTTTCATTAGAGGGTCAACCTATACATAATACCCAAAAATCAGAATTACCCGAATTTTTGCAAGGGAAAATGCTATTTCTGCTGGACTATGATAGGAGGTGAAAGAATAATATCGTATAGTTATTTTTAAATACTGAAATTCTATTAATAATCCAAAAATCATTTTTCGTGATCAGTATGTAAGGTATAGGGTTCGTTACATTGTACTGTGGCCACAAAAGACCACTCTGACATAATAGTCATTAATTAAAATAATTCTGTATTTATTTCTCATATATTTGATAATCAAGAACAAAAAATAAAAGGAAAAGCATTACCTGTATTGACCTGAAAAACAGAAATGATAGACGCATTAGAGAGAGGAAATACACTGCCGATAATCATCCTCGAAAATCTTTATTCATAAAGGAGTTCTCTTGAAGCAAAGACATATTTTATATAGTACATCTCTTGATTATTAGATGCACTTTTTTATGATGAATATAAACAAATCGGTTTTTTATGACCTCATTTTTTCGATAAACACAATATAAATTTTCTCCTGGGGAGTGCGGAGGCACATGTAAAAAACAACAACAACAACAAAAAAAAAAAACAAAAAAAAAACAAATCATTTAGATGATTTTTTAGCATCGAATTCAACAAATTCTAACACAAGCACCAGTTGAATAAAAAATAGTAGTAACTCATGCTATACAACAACCAATAGGTTTTTTACCCACTTAATATTATTCTGAAGACTCATCGTAGCATCACGGCTAGAGGAACCGTTGTCAAATCTCGGCGCAAACAAAAGAAAAATATGCAGCCGATCACACAATCTTAAAAAAATATATTCTTTCACTTTTATCATTTTTGCTGTGCGCACAAGATCCGTTTATTTTGCAAAAGGGCGAGGGCGGCCACCCTTTTCTGTGCTCGTTGTCAGAACTCTAAAGGCCGTGCGCAAGCTCTGCGTAGAAGAGGGGGGAAAAGGTTGCTGCAATAACTTGAACTCGCCAAAGCGGTGATAAAAAATATATTAGAAACTTACGTTAGCACAATTGCAATGCTAAAGCATATAAAAACTGCTTTCAATTAAAGGAAATTTTATAGATTTAATTAAGATAAGATGACAAAAAGGAGTAAAGTGTTACAAATTTTGAAATTACGTATTAAACTGATTTAAATATGATTGGCTAGCGGCGGGGCTACAAAGAGGAAATTACCTCAGAAATAGAAGGTTATGGAATGTTCCAGAGAAATCTTTTACCGGAAGTACAGATTTAAAAACTATGTTTATGATTTTAAAATGAAACGAAATGTTACGCCAGAAAGAAAAGCTTACAGGGGAAGTTTGAAAAAAAGGAAGAAATTAAAATAATTTTAGAATGCGAATATTAAAATTAAATGAATAATAGATTAATAAAAATATTTTCTAAATCAAATTAACTGAAAATATGGCAGTGGTTGTAAGTAACCACAACTTATACATACATAATAATTAAATAAAATTATGAACATTGCAATCTTTCAAATCAGAGCAAATATGTTCAGATTTGTTTACTCATAATCTTAATAAGAAAGGACTTTCTGAAATAAGCATGATATCACACGCAATATTTTTATTTACATTGCATCTTAATTGAAACAAATCTCCTGTCTTGATTTATAATTATATCTTCCAAAGAAATATTATTTTTCTGTTAAATATTGCAGGATATTGCATTAAAACTAAAAATAAATAAATCTGGAAGAGGCTTTTGCTAATGAATACAGAGGTGTTTTATTCACAAGATTACAGAATCAAATGCGATCTTGTGTAATATAGAAATGTAATATAACGGGTGAGCCAAAAGTCATAAAAACTCATAAAAAGAAAAGTGGATTGCAAGGGCTCACAGGGTGGTCGGGTGTTTTTAAATAGCAAAAAAAAAGTGTTAAAAATCACATGTAGAGGTCGCTGACGACCCAAAACACAATGAAACGGACAGCAGTACGCTCCATTCATTTGTTCTTCCAATAAAAATTTTTCAACATGACCTCCAAAACATTCTACGACACAGCCGTGTCTTCCTGTTCATTGTGTTCCGGGTCGTCAGCGCTCTCTACATGTGATTTTAACTTTTTTTTTTTTGCTTCTAAAAATAATCCGACTGCCTTGTGAGCCCTTTCTTGCAAACCGTACTCCTTTATCATAATTTCTTCTCTTTTTATGAGTTTTTTAAAGTTTTAACGAATTTTTGACTCTCCCTGTATATAATTCCTTGTTATGAGCGAGTATATGAATTTGATATCAAAATGCAGTTGCATTTATTTTCGAAAAATCGTACACAATTGACGGATTTTTGGAATTTTATGTGATTTAAAGTTTTTATCGGTAAAATGAGATACATTTAAATTTATAATTTACATAGGAATTTTTATAGTACTAGGGGGCTCGGCCCCCTACGAGCTACGCTCGCCAACCCCCGCCCAGACACCGCAGACTCTAAATGCACGCTAATTTGATCTGTTTTAAAGATATTTCGAAAGATTGAATTATAATTTAAAAAACAGTGGCGATCTCCCTATAAACGAATTTCTATTCATTTCTCTTTGATTGGGGAATTTTAACGCCAAATCCGCTGCGGTACTACTTGATTATCCTGTCGACCAATTTCGCCAAATTTATAAATCGCCAAACCACTCGCCAAATTATACAAATTGATATAATTTTTATTTTAAATAACGAAAGAACAAATGAATTCGTACAACATTAATAAAAACACAAATAAAACGTCGAAATAAAAATAACTTGATGACGTATACACCTGTAACAACATTTCAAAATAAGCTAATATAAAAGGAATTAAGTAAAGAGAGTCTTTGTCTCCTGGTATTTTTTAACAAAGCGAAAAGAAAGTTCTTTTAAATGAGACATTTTAAATTAATTTTCAAAATATCAAATAAATGTCTAGCGCAATTTCTAAATTTAAACTTTTTTGCAATATTATTTTGTGTTCATTTTATGTAATAACTATAATGTGACGTAAATATGACGTAATTTCTCCTAAGACTTCTAACGCATGTTAATGAATTTATTATTTTACAATATCCTTTCTCCTATAAAATTCACGTGTATACTTTTTATGACGTAATTTTTAATAAGTTCCTGCTTTTTATACGTAATTATTTAATACTAATTTGAAAGTTTTTTTACTGTTTATAATAGTCACGTGTAAATAAATTTTTAATTTGAAACAAACATTATTGCTTGCGCTTTTTATACAGATGGCAACAGTTTAAATTAGTACAATTTTCTGAAATCTGTAAAAAATATCTCTAGAAATGCTGAAAATTTGAATTTAAAATAGAAATAAAACCTGAAAAAATGAGTCAAAATAAAAAAATTAATGCAATCTGCACTCCGGCAAATTCTAACGCATAAAATGATCTAAAAATGATTACACTGCCCTGTATAGTTTTTGCTGCTATAAAACTTTTTTAGTGGAACGATTTTGTCCAACTTTAGCATTAAATAACTCTTAAAATAATTCTTCGATTTGAAAACTGTCTGCATCAGCGTGTTTATCAAACATTTCTGTATAAAACCACCGATTTTCATGTTTTTGTATGCATTATTTTTGTTAATATTAACGAAGAAAGGCCTCCGGTCACAAAAAAATCAAAACCGGCGGCGGCGGCGGCGGTGACAGCGGGAGTTACTTTTTTTTAGAATAGAGAGAAAATTAAATTATTTTAATTCAGCTCACAATTAACTTACAAGCACACAAAGTATCGTATTATTCAGAAGATAATTAGGTTCATAAGAGATTCTATCAGAGTCAATAAGAAAATACTATTTCAATTAAAATCTGTTTTATTTCACTGATAGATTTCAGTTTATCGCCAAAGTGCCATATTTTATAATTAATCTGATCTTATGAAAAATCTTCTGTAACCAGGTCCAAACCTATATAGACTAATTGGAGAGAATTTGTTGCTTAAAATCAGTAGTGGTTTTATTTTCACTTCAAATGTTATTGTAGCCATGATGGTAATTCTTGAAAATGTAATTACGGAATTCCATAGGAAAATCTCGCTTAACCCCCCGACTACAGAGCAAAAGAACCGACTTTTAATGTTGTTTTCTCTGTATTTTTTTAAATGTCTAAATAAAAGATGATTTTACTAACATGATTAAAAAAAAATTAATTACGTATAGGAATATCAGCCTTGAGACTATTAATCATAAGAAAAGGTTTTAAAATTGCATTACATTTGTAAAATTATATTGATTTATACAATGCTTCTACTGGAGTGAAACATAAACTTACTGAACGGATATAACAGTTCAGGGCGGTGAGAAGGTTAAAAGTGCAAACCCTTTTAAATTCAATCTGAACAATAAATTGAAAATTGTGACAATTCTTCTGTCTCTAGCTAATTTCATTATTTTGGCAGACGTTTATTGTTAAAATAGATTTTAAAAAATACATTGTCCTAAATTATATATATAAAAAAAAGAAACATAAAAATTCCCTAAGATGAAATACAGTTTTTAAACAAATTTCGTTCGAATTTACGTTTTTCACATTTACAGCAAAACATTATATTTTAAAATTTTAGCACAACGAAGGTTCGTTTAAGGTAATCAGATCAGATGCATAAATAAATATATATATATATATATATATATATATTTAAAACCACAAACAAAATATCAAAAACCATCACTCACCATATCTAAAATGAAACTCACATCGAAAAAATTAAAATAACCAACATAAACTTTAACTCTTAAAATCAAACTGAATAACCAAACTAAAGAAAATATATATAATTACAAAACATAACAGAACATAACAGAAGGCGAGCGGTATGGCTAACAACATACTCTGCAGGGATAAGTCAGACTTTACGCATGTTACGTCCCCTCGCCAAGACCAAAATTGAAAATATGAAAAAATGAAAAACTATGAAAAACTAAAGAGAACTACAACATCCACCAAAATATCTCACTAACTCATTAGATCAATCAACTCATCAAAACCTCCATACTCATCCATCACTGAGTTCAGTTCAGTTCTGTACCTGCTACTCTTAATAAAATCACTAGTTATTCTCCTGATGAAATTGCGAGGATAACCATGCTTGAATCCCAAGCGGCACCACTCTAAAATATCGTTAAACATATCTTTAACTCTAGTACTCAGTCTTTCGATTCGTGTTAATCCATTTCTAAGTACATTTCTTTTAATCGAAACATGCACGTTGGAATCAAAATATAGCAGCTTTAAGGTATTAAAGTTGAAATCATTTCGCTTGTCATATAACTTAGATATCAAATTTTCACTTTCTATGCTTAGGTTCACGTCTAGAAAATTAATATTTTTACAATTCTGGGTGGAGGATTCCAGGCTCAGAGACATAGGATAATATGTAAACTCAATATTTTCAATATCATTGTTTAATTTGACTATCAAAACATCATCTATATATCTGTAGGATAATGTGTTACTGTTTAAATTATTATTTCTTTCATATATATGTAAGTAAATGTTTGCCAAAATGGAACTGCAACTCTCCCCCCCCCCCCCCCCCCATTGAAATACCCCGAATCTGTTTAAATATTGTATTTCCTTCGTAAAGGTAGTTTTCTTGTACTACTAACTGAAATAAATTTATGAAAAAATCATTATGAACATCCATAGTACTATTTTTATTATATATCTATATATATATATAGATATATATACCGGGTGTCCTAAAAAGGACTGACTGATTTTAAAATTCAATAACTTGTAAACGGTGACAGATATTTAAAAAATTCTTGCAGGAGGGTTATGCATAAGGTCAAAAGTTTTTTTTACAGTGATTTTCAATTTTAGTTCGAATTACAAACAATAGATGGTGCTGCGATCAATAGACGCTGAATTCAGGCTCGATTTTTGGTACTTCGTGTCCCGGATAATATCTTCCATCTCCTTTTTCCGCATGGAACAAGAGAAAGGACCAAACATCGAGCCTGTATTTAGCGACTATTGCTTACAGCGCCATCTATTTTGTTTGTAATTCGAACTAAAATCGAAAATCACTGTAATAAAACTTTTGACCTTATGCAAAAACCTCCTGCAAGAAATTTTTAAATGCCTGTCACCGTTTGCAAGTTATTGAATTTTAAAATCAGTCAGTCCTTTTTAGGACACCCGGTATATATATATAAATATGACATAATGCATTTCAGTTCACCTTTATCTACTGACGGTACTTATAAGTATCATTAAAATAACTTATTATAAAATTAATTTAATACATCGATTAGTAGTTATACAGTTTAGAATGAGTTATAGATGCATTATTTTATCTTGTTTCAAAAGCATTATGGGTTACACAAAACACAAATAATTTTAAAAGGATGATTTATTTCGCATGTGCATTTTTTGAGCTTTCTTGGTGTAGGAAAAAAAGGGGTCAATTCGGATTTTTTTTTTTTTTTTTTTTTTTTTTTTTGTAAGAGCATTATATTTGAACATTTCCTAATTCTTAATTCTACAAAGTTATAAGGAAAATATTTAAAATAAAAGATTTGAGTGGGGTTATAAATATTGCACAAAATCCCTATAAATTCAAATTTAATTAATCCTTCAAAATCCGCCAATCCTTCTAAAACCCTTTTAAAAAATAATAAATGATTATGTAAATCTTCTAATGTTGTCTCAAAAACACACAAAAAATACTTCAGAAGATAAAATTTTCATGAATTCATAATTCTGTACATGAAGGGTTAAACTATTTCAGAAAGAAAAATGAAGTTAATAAAAAATATGGCAAAACACAAGCCACACATGAAATCAGTGATCTTTATAAGACAAATTTATTAGTTTCTCTATAGTAACATTTCAAATAACGCGAAGTACTGCTTCTAAATCTCAAGAGAATAGCTTTAAAATTTGAAAGATATGGTAGAAAAATGTATTTTTATCCCATAAAATGCCGAGCACAATTTCGAGCAAAGTATATTAGTTTCCAAAAGAAAAAAAAATGTATGTATATATAGTTGTTACGTTAGAAAAGTGGCTCAGTCAAACATTATCATTTTGGGCCCATTTAATATCCCATAAATGAAATCATAATATCATTTTGTTTAAAATAATGTTACTTTTTTTATTTATTGTTTTTGTTTAAGCCCTTGAGGGACAAT
Source organism: Maratus speciosus (assembly GCA_963932465.1). Lineage (NCBI taxonomy): Eukaryota > Metazoa > Arthropoda > Arachnida > Araneae > Salticidae > Maratus > Maratus speciosus. Next base: position 67,872,611 of record OZ010789.1, read on the forward strand.
AATTGCCTTTCTGTAATGTCGAATGCACACCGGAATCTGCAAATAGATTTATTTAAAAAAAAGGAAAATCAATTTTATGTCTTTTCCATACCAAAGTTGGAAAAGTAAAGTTTAATAAAAAATTTCCGGTGCAAACCTTCCTTAATCGTAGGTGGTACAGAACGATTAAGGACTATCCTTAATCATTAAGGTTAGCTGAGTGAAAAAGTTCCACCAGATTCGTCCGGGATAGCTCAGATGGCAGGGCACTGGCGACTTCAGTCAGGAGATCCCTGGTTCGAATCCTGGTTCGGACATTTCTCGCCCAGTTGGAAATTTACATCTAATATGATTTATTTACCAATTAGAATAATTGTATTAAAATTAATCTAGTGTAATTTCTTATCCAGTGATTTATTGATTTCCATTCGTTAAAGTTAATCTGGAGTAATTACCCATCCAGCGATTTCTGGAGTTGCATTACCTGTGATTTATTCTTTTGAGCTGAACCAGGTTTCAGACCAGATTTTTTAAGCATTAAGGTTAGCTGGGTGAAAAAGTTCCACCAGATTCGTCCGCGATAGCTCAGATGGCAAAGCACTGGCGGCTTCAGCCAGGAGATCCCTGGTTCGAATCCTGGTCCGGACATTTTTCGCCAAGTTGGAAATTTACGTCTAATATGATTTATTTACCAATTAGAATAACTGTGTTAAAATTAATCTAATGTTTTGTTTGTCGCAGTTCGGATTACCTTTGCTTTGAAACACGAATTCTTTTTAATATTATTAGTTCACGAGTATCACAGTTTTTTGCTGCTCCAGCCGTGCCAAACCTTTTGGAAAACATTCAAAAACTTCTGAATTGCTAATTTGTTCGTTTTCTTCGTTCATTTTGTTCGTTCCACTCTGCAGCTTACGGAAGCTCAAGTTATATTCAAAGGAACTTTAAGAAAGGGGATCGAAAATATTTATATGTACTCGTAGTTCGGAATGGACCGTTTGCACACAAGGAATATTATAGTTTTAAAAAAAAGCTTTGAAAATGGATTGTGCACACAAGGAATGTAATACAAAACGAAAAAAAAAAAGCTATAAAAATGGATTTCGTTTAACCGAGAGTTTCGTTTAAAAGAGTTTCGGATAAAAGAGGCTCTACTGTATATTAATGAAGTTCATTAAAATATGCTTACTATAACGTACATAAAACGTGACTTGCAAGGACACACAAATATTTCGGTTGTAATACTGCCTATAAACGATAAATGCTAGAAATGCGTTTTTAGTTTTATTATGCGTTTTTAAGTTTACCTAATTTTTTGCATACTATATGCTGTGTATAAATTCTACTGATCAGAAGCAGGGCTACACAAAGTTATAGGTAACCATTTCAGAGTACAGGCGTGAACTGCTAAAGGGTGTTTTTTTATTAAAATATGTATGTAGAACATAAATAAATTAATAGGGATTTTAAAATGAGTAAAATATTTCTTAAAAAAAAATCTGTAAAGTTACTAAACTTTTCCTGGGAAACTGTTATTCCTAAAACTTTTTATGTAACGACAACAACAACAAAAAATTCATGTTACAGATACACTTTTGCCCCGTAAATCAAAAAGTCTGTAAGGTTACTAAGATTTATTTAGGAAATTGGGATTCCTGGAACATTTTAGGTAACTGCAACCCGGGTTACAATTTTTTTTTAGTAAGGTTACTGTAATTTTAGTACATTCATTTGTAAAGCTACAGATATCTCTAGCTATACAAATCTAGTTTTGTAGATTTACACCTTTTTTCTCAGTGTACATATAAAATTTTAGTAAGCATACAGATTTCTGTAACTTTACATCTGTAGAATAACAGAATTATTTTTTTACAGTGTAGAAGGAAGATCAATTTCTATGCGCTTTTATTACATATGGAAACATATTTAATCTTATCGGATTATTACACTACTGAGAAAAAATACATAGCTTCTTTAATACTCAAAGTATTTTATGATATATAATACGGAATGAAATGTAAAAGATTTCGTTATTTAAAATGCAATTTTGCGTTATTGTACATATAGAATTCACATTTTTTAATTTAAAAGTTTTATGATAAAATATTGAAACTAAATTTAAATCGGAAGTGACATGAGATTGTGTTAAATAGTTACAGAAAAGTGTATTTTAATTGGGAAATAAGTTTCCGGTTAACGGCTAATTTTGTTCTCATTTATGAATAAATACACTGTAAAAAATACAAAAATAAAAAATAAATAAAATTAAAAATTAATTAAAAAAAAAAAAATCTGTAATTCTGCAAATTTAAAGTTACAGAAAACTGTATGCTTACTAAAATTGTATCTGGACACTGTGCAAAAAAGATGTAAATCTAAAAATTAGCTTTTATAAAGCTACAGAAATCTGTACCTTTACGAAACAACCTACTAAAATTACAGTAATCTTGCTAAAATTTTATCTGTAACCTGGATTATAGTTACATAAAAAGTTCTAGGCATCCCAATTCCTAGAAAATTCTTCCTAACTTTACAGATTATTTTTGATTTACAGTGCAAAAGTGTATCATGATTTTTTGTTGTTGCCATTCTATAAAACGTTCTAGGAATCCCAGTTTCCTAGATAAAAATTAGTAACTTTATAGATTTTTGTACAGTGTATTTTAGTGCCTTAAAAATAAATATGTTATGTTCTACTTAAATTAAACTTTTAATAAAAAAATAAAAATAAAAGTAAAAATAGAAAAAAGTAAAAATGATTATAAAGCAAAAGCAACTTAATTTCAAACACAAAATTTTTTGAACATGCATCGACGTTTTAAAGATGGCAAGATTTTTTAAAAGGAAATTTTAGAAATTATTTATATATATATATATCTTTCAGTTCGGTGAAATTGTTTTCAAGCAATGTACTTTAATATTCTAGTTATTTTAGTGTTTGAAATTTTCAAAATTTCAGTTTTAACACCTTAAGCGTCCTGCAGAATTTTTCATGCATGTTCAACAATTCATAAATTTATAGCTATAAAATGTTTTGGTATGGAGATTTGTATTTGATAACCTTACATATTTTATTCTCTTATGCACTTCAAAAAATTAACCTTAATGTTAAATTTGCGCATCAATATTAATCCTCTAAATTGAAAAAGAAAACGGTTTGACGAAAAAATGCAGTTAGGATGCTTAAAGGATTAAGTCATTTTAAATCTTTTTACAATAGCTCTAAATTTGAAATTCTGAAGAAATATGTGTAATAAGAGCTAATATATGTCAAATTAAAAATATTTATTTTTCAATCTTCTTCTTAAAAAAATTATCATATTATTGTTTCTGTATTTTCCCCAATTGTAACTATGGGCTACGAAGGAGTTTTTCTGAGCACAATAATAGTATTACTTTTAATACGTAAAACTTTACGTTACATATAATTTGACATTTTAATTAAATATTAAAATTTTTATACATGGATAGTAATAAAATATCAGTAAATGCATTTGTATTTTTCGTTTAATTGTGTAGTGGATTCAATCTACTTAACAATTAGGTTTCAATGAATGTAAAATACAGTAAATTGAGGTATCAAAATTCGCTAATCACATTGTTTTTCTCTGTATCTAGACAACCAAGCCTGTAGAGGATAGTTTATCCACAAGGACCTCTTTATTGAAGTCTTAAAAATATTCAAAATATAGCAGAAGATGAGTCCGCCAGTAAGCTCAACAGAGGGTGGGGTGGTGAGCCTGAGCAGTATGCAAATAAATATGACACTAGCAATATTTAAAAATAAGACAATAATAAGCAATAATGTACAAAGCTGTGACAATACACAGACAGTGTATAAAGAGGAACTCGAGCCCTTTGCTCAGAGATAGATTAATATAAAATGGTCGCGTAAAAAGTTAAAGAACTTTTTAAACTTTGAGAGCAAAGGTGGGTGGGATAAAAGATTGGCTAGCAAAACGCCAGGAAGAACAGGGGGACAGCAAATATGCCAGCGAGCTGTTAAGGGGTTCACTTAGCTGTTCTCTTCAATCAGTTGAACACACCCGCTCACTACTGCTAAAGCAACGGGCAGGTCATTTTCAAAATTCTCGTTTAAATTTCAATATTTGTAAATATTTTTTTTAGATAGGATAGCTGAGCTCTATCTCTAATAGCTCCAGCTTTTAATTTTTGGATTTGCAGATTTTTTTAATAAAGATATTTTCACTTTCGAAACCAGTTCCAAAAGTGAATGTACCTTTGTTGAAAAAAATCTTCAACCGAATTCGAAAAAGTAAAAAATAGCCATATTAGAGAATGACCTCAATTATCCTAATAAAAGAAATCATTTAACTCCCTGACCTCCGAGCAAAAGGGCAGAATTGTAATGTTATTTTCACTGTAATTTTTTAAAAAGTCTAAAAAAAGAAGATTTTTCTAACATGATATGAAAATTTTAATTACGTATAGGAATGTAATCAATGAGGGTATTAATCATAGCAAAATGTTTTAAAACTGCATTATATTTGCAAAATTATATTAATTTAAAAAATGCATCTACTGGAGTGAAACCTACAGCTTAGTGAACGGATATATCAGTTCGCGGTGGTAAGAAGGTTAAAAATATTCAAATTTAAATGAGAAATTAGAAAAGAGCCTACTCATAGGTTTAGCATTAGCGAGCGTGTGTTTTCAAGTGCATGAAGAGTCCACTTAAAGGAAAGTTATATAAGTATCGAAATGCAAAAACAATATTACCGCATGCACAAAAAGGAGAAAGCACTCTTTGAACATGATAAGGTATGCCCCAAAGGAACCATAACCGCTAAGTAAAACAGCACTGGAGGGGAGTGAGCAACAGGATATCCAAACAAAAGACTCGGACAACATCATAGGTATATGTACCCTTATCCACAGTGATTATGCCACTTCTTCACATATTGTGCACGAAGATTTATTTTGATATGTTTTTGTGGTACTAGAAGGGATAAATCGACTGATAATCGACAGTTGCATGCTTTGCCAACTAATTTGTTTACAAAACTGAGCCGGTAACTACGAATTTTTTGTGCCAACAATTGTCGCCTGGCACAAGATAAATTGATAATTTATATTGCAAATCTTAATACCATTAAGAATAAATTAAATACAGTAAAATAAACAGTAAAATAATTGAAATCATTAGTTAAAGAATACACTGAGGATCAGCAGGAATAAAGTTTTGGCCATATATTTCTAAAAATTCCCTTTAAGTAATTTCCACAAATGTTTCAAACACACTAACCACATAATTGTATTTATTAAATTTAATTAAAATTCATAATCTAATTATCACACAGCTCAAATCCTGGCGCATAAGGCCTTGGTTAATCGTATAATAAAAATTGTTTTCTTAAATACGCCCATTAATCTAATAAATGGCATTCAATAGAGAACATGTGACTGTAATAATCTCTGTAATCACCTTATGTATCAAAATTTGAATTAATTAATATCTTAACAAAGATGATAAAATGTTAATGTGATAAAACTAAGAATCTATATGAGAAACGCCTTGGTGTAAATGTTCTTCTTTCAATATTTATTTCAAAAATGCACATAATAAAGACTAGAAATACATTTTTGAATTTTACATGAGCTACGCATTACAACGAATGGTGAGAATTACCATAAAAAGTCTTAAAATAGAAAGTTTATTAATTGTCTTGAAATATGTATATAAAGTTTTTACATTTTTTAATAAGTGTGTCTGTGGAGTATTAAATTATTATTAATTTCTTTAAACAATTTTGTTCGAGTAAAAAAAAAAATTAATTAATAGAAAACAAATTTTATAATTGTTTTTTATGGCGGTTTTAGTTAAACAAGAATTTAATTAAACTACATTTAATAGCGTATATTTTCAGAAAGTTTACATAATAAAATAAATTTTATTATTATACATTTTTATGTATTATAATATTTTTATGGCATTTCCCAAAATCCCAATAACAGTGATATTAACAATAACCATAAAACTGCTGTTATTATGTGTTTGTATTTTAACTTAGAATTCGTCATTTTTTCTGAAGTCTCATATACATATTAATATTTGGAAATTATTCCAGAGAGAAGCATTCGCCTTTCATACAATATTTCAAATTAAAATCAAATTTCAAATTAATTGCTCAAATTAATAGCAATTAATTTGAAATTTGATTTTAATTTGAAATGGCTCTTATACAATTAATAAAAGTATGCGTTTGAAATTTCTTTATTAATTCTGTTATTGTTATAGTAACAATAAAGCTACATATTGCAATCATTATTTGTATGCAATCAAATTGAATAAAAATATTGATTGATTTTATCATCCAGACAGCTTTATGTGATTACAATAAATAAATTGCTAACTATTCGCAAAATAATTGTAAATAGATATATTTTGTCATTTAATAAAAAAAGAAGAAAGAAAAAATCATGCGTGAAGCATAGATTATGAAACATATTCCAACACATTTAGAATAATATAACAAAACTGCACAGGTAAGTAAATTAAAATATTGTTTCTAATTCAACCATATGAAAACGTATAACACATTTGAAAACGCAAATTCAGCTGTTCCCATCGACAATCTGAAAATTATCCGAATTCTTTCACGAGCACTGCATATGACATATATATTTGTATCTATTAACTATATGCATGCCAAAATTTAGTTCAGTTAACTTAATATATACTTTAATTGAAAATTCACCTTCAGCAATTTCCTCTAATAAGGAAAATAGTACGTGAATTCTTTTGTGCAGCCCTGTATATGAGGTATAGAATTTATATACAACAACGAATAAAATGAAAAAAAATTAAATTTAAAAGCGCATGCCGAAATTGAAAATGCACTTCCTACAATTATTACACAAAGACATTACTTTAACCAATTTATTTTGTGTGTCCCTGTAAATGAGCGACAAATGCTATGAGTACCTTATCCATCTTAATCATCATTTAGTGAAATTCGGTGATTTATAAAAGTTTCAATACATTTGAAATAGCGTAATATTATTAAAATACTCTGCAAACAATTTTCCCATATACCATAATGCCATGGAATTCTTTTAAATACCTCTTTAAATGAACTATTAATCCCACATACTTCATATACAATACCAAACATGCCTATGTGACGCTAAATAAGACTGGTCAATTGCTTGAAAATCCGAGTATTTTTACGGTAGGCAGATCTTGGACAGACAAACGGACAAACTGAATCCATAAACACTTTTCAATTTTGTTATAAAGAGTTAAAAGGTAGCATATTCAATAAAAACCAATTAAAATTAAAAAAAAAATTAGAAACTAGAATGTAATAAAAAAAGTACCAGATTAAAATTTGCACATCAAATCAGTGTTGCCAGATTGGGGATTTTTTCCCCATTTTGGGGAATTTTGAACCTCCAGGGGAATTTTTTGGGGACAAGTAGTTCTTGGGGAAATGTTTGGGGACTATCAGAATTTTTGGGGAAAAACTTGGGGGATTTTTTTTTTTTTTTGTTCACTATTTCACGTAAATTTTACTTTAAGTCGTCTGACAACACTGGATCTCTCTCAAATTCAATTTTTATTTGGAAAACGAAAATAAAATACAGAAATCAGATATATCAATCATTATTGTTGTGGTCGTGCTAAATCGTTTACAGTGTAGACTTATCACATGTGAATCACGACCTGCCTTGGACTATCCCCGCCTGAATTTTCAGATCACTAATTGCGGCATTTTCCTAGTCATCAAGAACAGATACACAAACACATATGAACATTTATTTTATTAGCATAGACTTATACAACAGAAATAAAAACAATTTATAACTTTCTTTGTTTAAGGATGTTTAATTTGTGCTTCATGGAACGACAGTAGAGAATTTTGTTAGACATGCAATTGCATACTACAATCATATTGCTATGTTTATAATTGAATATTGCTCAATAAATGAGCAGCCCCCTCCCAATTCTCCTTATACAAAACTTGAATGAAAACTCTGCGGTCTTAAATGGCATAAACCTTCAGATTACTAAATCTTCAGGACGTATGCGTAAAGTTCATTTGCAGTACTTTTTAAAAGATTTAATTAAAGATGTGTAAAGCAGCTATTTTTTTTTTATTATTATTATTGACAAAAGCACGGTGATTGATACAGCAAAGAGGCTTTGCAATATGATTAGGTGCTTCAGTAGAGAAGAAAAAAATTGAAAACAATATTTTATAGCTTAAGTCAGATAGAAGTATATCATACCACGAACATCTCAGATTTATTCAAACCCCAACTGATAAGAGGCGGTTTAAACCTTGAAAAAGTTATTGGCATAAGTGTAAATTGAGCTAACGCAATGATAGGCGAGCATCATCGATTGGCAACAATTAAGCAAGTGTAAACGAACTTGTCGTTGTAAAATGTATCTTCATTCTCGTCGTAAAGTTGCGAATATGCATTCAAATTTCTGCAGACTTTAAATGTTTTTTGTAAATGGGGAATTTTTTGAAAAAATGCTTGATTTGGGGAAAATTTTTCAGTTTAAATCAGTTAAAAAAATTTTATAGTGGAAAATTGAAAGTTGAAAATTTACTTTTTTGAGTAGAAATTGCGTTGGGGACTTTTTCGGAAAAAAGCACTGATTTGGGGAAATTTTCAGAAATTTTGGGGAAATTGACTTTCGAGTATCTGGCAACACTGCATCAAATATACATTTTTATTTTTTCAGACGAGAGTTTTATAACGAAGTTTTTTATAACAATAGTTAGTTCAATATTTACACAAACTCGTTTTCAATATATATATAATCATGTAGCGTTATGCCTTCAGGTAATGGCATTATTTGTAAAAAAAATTAAAACTTTTTACATTAAAGTCATTCTTTATATGGATTACAAAGAGAAGAATTTCTGATATTCTATTATGAAATATTTTATATTTTATGACAATAAAAAAAAAGATATTAGAATATCTAAAAGACAGTATTTTCTCCATTAAATGAGGCCTATTTCTTAAGTTTTTGAAATGAAAATATTTTAACCAAAAATTTGAATTTTTATTCATTACAACAAAAATATTGCATATTTCTCTAAATATCTTTGGTATTAATTTAAGTAAAGAACACGATTTCAATGAATATGAAGTTTTTTCATGTATTAGCCAGTGTGACATACTTTTATTAAAAAAACGAAGTTTCAACAAATTTGTTCTGGGAATATTGTAATGATTGAAATCAAATTCCCAAGGAAATTAAGCAATAATGCAATGATATAGAATTCTTGTAAAATATGAGGCTTAATATTATTATTTCATTACTTAATTTAAAGAAATATTCCTTTTGCGTGCTTTTAGATAATTTAAGATTTTTAAAACGTGAAAGAAATATATATATATAGAAATGTTGCTTATAAGAAGAAATAATTATATTCCATTTGAAAGACTTTATTTAAATTAAGATTGTATTCACTTATTCTAGGTTCAATATGGTTAAAGCCAGAATTATTTTAAATTTTAAGATAAAATTTAAGGTTATTTCTCTGTTCTTTCTACAAAACAAATGGGGATAGTAAAATTGCATTATTAAGTGTCAATAATGAGACCAAAGTAGTGTATTTATTTTCATAATAATTTCCATTTTACAAATACTTTTAATTTGCTAGAATATTAAAGTAACGCATTGATTCTCTTTGTTAAAACGGTGTAATGGATATTGGAAGATTCCAGCTGCAGATGTTATGTTCACCACATGAAACTGATTTTATAATATTAAAGAAAACATAATTTTCATAAGTTAAACAGAAAAATCATTTTACATAATTATATAACTTTTCGAAAAAATGCATAAGGTTATATCGAATTTAATTGAGCACTGACCGTATTTTCTTTTGCTGTCACATTTGCAGTTCACATATCGCTCACCCGCAACGAAAGTGACACATCTCGACAAAAGTAAATTTTACGGGCGAGGCAAAAGACAGTTTGCATGATTTTACTGTAATATGAAATTATGGCACTTAAGTCTGCATGCAGGGATAAAAACGACATAAAAACTTAAAACCCTTAAGAATGAAGACGTTGGTTGACGTTTAGAGAGTTGGGTAATTTTACCTCCCCACACAATCCACTCCTCTTCTGTGGTCACAAATGGACATATGGCATTATAAAGTGATTTTCCGTGTAACTACACGTATGAAACTTTTTGTTTAGCAAGACAGACCTAAGAATGACAGACCTATTAATGGAATAATACGCAAAATGAATTTTTGTGCGATGTGTCACTTTTCTTGCGGGTGAGCGATATTATGTTTATATTAAATTTACAATTTTCACCGAAAATTAATAAATAATTTACATCCGTATGATAAACTGATATTGTGCAGCATAACTTTTCTTACCGCTTTATCTATTTTGTATACAGATTCTATTTTATTTCACAGATTCTTTTTATTTCATAGAAACTTAAGTACAGGGTTAGGAAAAAAAAAGTTATTCATTTCAAACGGATCTAAAGATCGTTTTCCTGACTTGAATTTGTTGAGGCTTAAAGAAGGGATAATTCAAAAGTGCTAATTATATATTGACAAGAATTCTAATTGAAATATTCCCCAATAAATGTATATGCTCAGCATCGAAGAAAGCATTATTACGAATCGAAATGTCTTCAACGTTTACTGTAAATATATATATATATATATATATATATATATATCTGTAGTTCTACAGATGTACCAGTAAAGTTTACCATGGTTACTAAACTTTCATCTGTAACTGTACAAAAAAAAGCTGCAAATCTACAAAACTAGTTTTTGTAAAGCTACAGAAATCTGTAACTTTACAAATGAAACTGCTAAAATTACAGTAATTTTACTAAAATCTTATCTGTAACCCTGGTTGCAGTTACATGAAAAGTCCTGGGCATCCCAATTTTCTTAAAAATTCTTAATAACCTTACAGATTTCTTTTTCGGCACAAAAGTGTGTCTGTTACATGAATTTTTATTGCTGCCGTTACATAAAAGTTTCTAGGAATCCCAGTTTCCCAGAAAAACTTGAATAAATTTGCACTTTTTTTTTTTTTTTTTTTTTTTTTTTTTACAGTGTAGTGAAAAGGTGTTCAAGCCGGGTATTGAACCTATGATCCTTTGCTTAAATCGACAACGCTTTACATATTGAATTTCCTAGACCGACAATCGGCGGACATAATTCCCTTAGATAACCTCGAATAACCGATTCGAAAGATTTCTGATTTGTGATTTTTTAGTTATATTTCTTTTAATAAAAATCTTTATTAAGCATTATAAAATTCAATTTAAACACCATTTTTTGACAGATTTGCAGATCACAAACGAGCTTGCGCAGACCATGAAAAAAATCTTCCAAAAAATTGAAAATGCATTACCTCGTTATAAAATTAAATATAACATATAAGACGTGATTTATCACATTACTAACGAAGCGTCGAACCAACAATGTGAAAGTTCCCAAGCCGGGAATTGAACCCAGAACCCTTGGAATAACGCTACAAGTGTTATACGATTTAAACTCCGAGGACGATGACCAGCTTAGCATTTCCCACATATGTTGATAAGGCTGCAACTGCAGCTTAAGATGGAATAGTCATCATGAGCACACAGGCCTTCGGCGTATAAATGTAACATGTTTATTCCATTACTTACATTAAATGTCTACTAACAGCTTCAAAGCATGATGTAAACTTTTACGAGACATAAACAATAAATTTAAATTAAGCTGAATTTATATAAAAGTAAAATTTAATTTCACGTAAATAAATTTAATTTAAACAAGGAATAAAATAATGTATTCAATAATGTGTTCAGTTTCGAATGATTCTTTAAGAAACATTCAATAGCCAATCTTGCGCTAACTAATTTGGAATAATGTTACTTTTAGATTGGATATTTTTACATTCTAGCCAAACCATGAAAAGTTCACTGAAATGTAGCCAATTTTATGCATCATTGGAGTATCTAAACTCTATTCCAGTTTCAATAAATTGAATGAAACTTCATCTGAAAGTTTTCTTCTAAATCAAACACTTTTCAAACTAGTAGATGATATTCTATTTAACAAGCAGCATAATCCTTAGATGAGTGATTCGTATATGTGGAATAATTAAGCAAAAATAACACTAAAAGCATTTTTCCATTGAAGAAATTTTGTATTTACCCATAAATTATTAAGCATATGTAATATGGATTGGTTATGTTATCATAAAGACAACATTTCATATAAAAGAAATGAAAATTAATTATACTTGAACGAAATACGTGTGAGAATAAAAGAAATTTGAATCGGCAGAAAACATTATATTTCCTGGTTTTTATAACAATAAATATAAATAATGTACATAAAGATAATAGTATGGAAATATTTTTTTTTAAAAAAGCTATTTTCTATTTTTTTCTTTAAGAGTTTTTTACATTGAATTTTGTAAAAAGATTGATTCTGAAATCACGATACATTTTATTATAATTATTTTTATTATGATTTATCACCGTATACTTTATTATTATCACGATATATTTTATTCTGTTATGATTTATATTTCATTATCACGATATTTTTTTATTATTGTAGATATAAAATTAAAATATTTATTATAATCTACATTATGCGCCCATACAATTGTGTGTATCTTCCCTTGATTGAACCTGACATTCGATTTTTTTTCAATCAAATATGATCGTATTAATCAGGTGATACCACCAAAATTTTGAATTTCTGCAAATAATCTCAAGGTCTTACACTAGAACGTTGGTTGGTGTCATCTCGACACCAAACCGAAATTAACTTTATCTCACTATCACATTTTCCACCTATATTCTTCAAATTTAGTGACTTTTAATCACTTTTACGTAAAAACCAAACTATCGTAATTTTTATTATGTGATTTTATTTTGTAAAAAGTTACAGCTAAATTAACCTAGAACGTTGGTGTTATTTCGAAACCAAGCAGAATGTGAAGAAAACATTAGGTCGTAACGAAAGTTTTCCGCCAAATCAACATTACATAATACTAATTATAATATGCATAATAAACTGTAATTTTATGTATAACCACTATTCCGCCAGACCTTCACAGTGTCATATTATACAGCACTAATACCTAAAGCTGTACACTTTATCCGGTGACGTTCTGTAGCAGACTTTTTGCAACAGAACTGGAAGTAAATGATGGTTCTAATCTGGTAGCTTGATAGTTCTATTTCAGACACACTGCACTTAATGAAAACGATATTTTTTTTTTTTTACAAATTTTACAACACAGTGTTATAAAGCAAGCCTCTTTCTTTGAAATGCCAAAAATCGTTTGACAAAATATGAGCAAACATGTCAACGCGAACTGTTTGCACAGAGGATATTACATGTGGCAGGAAACTTTCATCACAACCTGATATATTAAAGCACATAAAGCAATGTTTGAATTTCATTTTTTAATTATTAAAGGTACACATATATTAAGACAGACTTAAAACACAATTAATTCAATAAAAACAAATATAGTGTAAAATTAGCCAGGGTTAGGATTCGAAGCTGTGTCCACGGCGTACGGAGCTGTTGCTTTACCACTAAGATACCCCTGGTCGATATCTCAGCCGGGTAATTTCTCACTAATAAAAAACAAGTTAGGGAACGTCACGGTTCATCTATCAGATAGCACTGGATAACGTGACAACGATACTTTGTTCATCGTTGTAGCGTAAACCAGTGCTATCTGATTAATGGACGGTGACGTTCACCAACTTGTTTTATTAGTGAGAAATTACCGGGCTAATAAAGGAAATAGTTTACTTGTGTCTTTCTTTCCAGTTCCTGTGACGTTGGTTTCAATCTCCTTTAGTTGCGGAAGCTCTATTATACTTTCCACCCCTCATAAAGGGTGGAAATGATTTAGTTATATTCTGGTGACCCAATGTCTCCTGTTACTTTCTTTGTGTTTATTACAATATTCAAAAGCATGTGAAAGTATTTTTTTCCTAAGAGATATTTTATATATTCAGAAACTACTATTTTAGGATTTATATATCGCAAAAAAGCTCTCAGTCCCGAATAAATTGCAGATCTATTACCAGAATTATCCTAAAATGAATGAAATTGTTGTGACTTTTCGGACTTATCTCCATATTTCGCACTTCGTGATAATTTTCCTTATTTGGGGAAAAACGAATCTGTACCATACGATAAACGATTAGTGGAATTCGTAGTGCTAAAACTAATGGAACTATATAAAAATAAATGTCAAAATGTGGCAGTTGATAACTTTTTTATTTCACTGGAACAATTAAAATTTCTGATAAAATGTAAAAGACGTGCGGAAGGAAATGTGAATGGAGCTCGACGAAATGATTGCCCATATTGTCTGAAAAATAAAAAGGACAGTCTTTATTCTACGAATATATTAAATACGAATGTACCTGTACCATATTTATTATGTATCAAGGAAAAATCCTTAAAAAGTCATTGTACTGTTCACAGTTCATTCAAGCGTTACAACTGCAAGTAAACAAAGAAAACACCAGGAACTGTGACATTCTACAATGAAATCAATATGATGTGGACATTTCGGATCACATGGCTAGAAAATGTCCTATAAACATTTTCTAGACATATAAAGTCCTATAAACATTTTAGACAATATTAGACATTGCAGTTACATGCTTGGCTTATTTACACACCTGTTTCAGACCATTATATTTCAAGGAAATGTTGCATTCAACAGTTAGCAAATGAATTTCTTTCAAATTATGTAAAGGATACAAAATGTGCCACTAATGAAAATTATAGATCGGAATTAAAGCAAAACATTTCTCTTAAATGCAAAAAAATGTGAAATTAAAAAGTGTAAAGGCAATGCCACAAACACAAAAGGCTTTTAGCGCAGGAAGATGATATCGCTCAACCGCAAAAAAAGTGACACATCTTGCAAAAATTCATTTTGCGTTTCATTTCACTAATAGGTTTGTCTTAGGTGTGTCTTGCTACCCAAACAATTTCATAAGTGTAGTTATACGGAAACTCCCTTTATTGCGCTATATGTCAATTTGTGACCACAGACGAGGGGTGGATTGTGCGAGGAGGTAAAATTACCCAACCCTCCAAACATCGTCCTATGTCTTCATTCTTAAGAGTTTTATGCTTTTATGCACATTTTTACTCCTGCATACAGTGCTAAGCGCTGAAATTTCATTTTATAGTAAAATTATGCAAACTTTCTTTTGCCTCTCCTGTGAAAATTACTTTTGTCGAGATGTGTCACATTTCTTGCGGGTGAGCGATATGTTTAAAATGTACCGAAAAATCGCCAATTGCAGCAAAAATTGTAAATAAGGTACGTATATGATATAAAATATCTCGCATAATGTCAATATATACTTAAATATTATAATATGAAGATAATTAATAGATTAATTTCGCTCTTTTTTTAAACATCTGTGTTTCGTTTTCTTTGTGAAATTTATGTATATTTCTATAAAAAAAATCATCGGTTTCGTTTTTTTTTTTTTTTTTTTTTTTTTTTTTGTAAAAATATAAAAATATAAGTTTAATTAAGGTACAATGATCGAATTAATTGATAAATTAGAGTTTGAAACATCTATTTTGCATAATTTGTTTATTGATGGTAATTTTCACCGAGGGTTGCTTTACGATGTCCAAATCGTCGGACGATCTACTGTTAAAGGGATATAGAGGTTCCACATGAATTTTTTTATATACAAATATATACATATATACATATACAAGCATATTCTGTAATTCACATTTTGTATAGGTATGCGCTTATGGAGACCTTCCTTGTTAGTTTTGAAATATCATATTATCATCATTATATATTTTAATCACATTTTTCTTTTTCTTCGTGTTTTTAATATTGCTTTTCTTGTATAGCGTATTTATACTTATAAGTTACGCTTCGGGCTAATTTTTTCACTCACTATCTTTGAAAGAAAGGAAGATAAAGAACGAAGCTTCGTGTACATTTTGTTTTCTACAAGTAGGGGACATCTCTCCTGGATTTTGAAGAGAGAAATAAGTTTGAAAGTTTTTGTCACGATGATCAAGAAATACTTAGGATCTCTACTCCTACATCCAAACAAAAAAGGTTTCGTATCTCATGAACTATTGGATTCGGTAGTATAGTTCCTGTACATTTCTTAATACTTGTGATAAGATCTTTCGAAAAATACCACTCTAGACAAAATCCAAAACTGTCATTTGGGGATGTTCCCCTGTAAACTATAATTGTCATAGATTTATTTACGTTATACAAACTCCATATTTTTAGTGATAAACTTTTTTAGTGATAACAGATTCATTTCAGATTTTTAATTCAAAGCAGCTTCTTTTTGTAAAAATATAATAGCACCGATAACAATAATTTTTGTGAAAAGTATAGCATCTGTCGACATTAGCGCTTACAAAATATTAAATAAAGAAACAGCATAGGAGCTAACAGAAACTAATAGTGAAAAAATATTTAGTAGGTCGCAATCTAGGATATATTTTCGATTAGAAATAAAACGTACGATTTGTAGTTAAAAAGTTTCTAAATTATGGTTTTTCGAAATGATCTCAAATTATAACAACAGAAAACTTGAAATTAATTCAAAGAAAAAAAAAACACAATACGAAAAAATGTCGATATGGCTAAATATATATATATATATATATATATATATTTACGTAGTACTGAAAATTGGAATGATTTATTTGGAAAAATAAAATAAAAAGTTTTGCACATTGAAGGGTACATCTCTTTTCTTTATTAGACATGTAATATTCAATATATATACATGAACTTACAGAAATATTAAATGTGTTTTGTTCCTTATTTGTAATAACAGAAATATTAAATGTCATTTCTTCATTTTTTTAATAACGCAAATTTTAAACAAATATGCGATAAAATTACAAAACTATTTATATGTTGAGCAATGAAGGTTATATTTGCAGCTATTTTTAACAAAATTTACGTTCTTTAGTTCTGCTTTCAATATGTGTTCTATAATAAATACTTGTGTAAGACAATATGCATTGTAAAACGCAAATGAGGATATGATATCTACGTTAAAATACATTAAAATTTTATAAATTGAATATTAAAGATAAACATTGCTAATATAATAAAGATAGTACAATAAAGAAAAAATGTATTACTTTTGTTTTCTTTCTTCTTTTTTATTTATTATTTGTAAACTTCGGCTGCGTTTCACGGGCACAAAAATGGCAAATTTTAACTGCACATTAACTGGATAATATAAAAATGACCTTAATTTCAAAGTAATACTGAGCTGTGTATTAAAATTTCCTTTGTTCAGACAATTACACACAGTTACTTATTTGATATCCGTATGAAAAATGTGTATATATTACAAAAACAAAAAAAATAGGAATCAATGAAAATCTTTCTTTGATAAATATTTCAAATAAAATATACATTTAAATTAGTTTAATATTTTATATTAAAGCTCTACAAACATAAATAATACTTACAAACTAAGAAAAGATCAATTGTTTATATATAGTCTATTGTATGAATCATATATAAAATATTACAAAGGCAAATCGAGAATGTTAACATACTACGTTTTTTTTTTTTTTTTTTTTTTTTTTTTTTTTTTTTTTTTTTTTTTTTTTTTTTTTTAAGGGAGAGTATTATAATTAATGCACACCAGATTATTCTTGTAATCCTATAAGCTGAACTTTACGCTACAACCGATAATAAATAATGCGCTTCAATTGAAATAATCCCGCTTAAATAAATAATTTGATTAAGATAAATATGACTTGACACGTGAATAAACGATTTCAGATCATAAGCGTATATATTTATGTAACCTAGGTGATAAAACTTATTTTATAAAGATAATTATCAGTTATACAATTTTATGAATATATAAAGAACGTATGTATTTATCTGATATTATTTTTGCACTATGTATCTAACAATTAAGTCAATTTTTAAATTATATGTAATGCGTCTAAATTGATTTATTATTGAAAATTTATCAATTCTTGAACAAAGTAATTAAAAGGCGTATTCGTATTACCAAATATTGACAGTATAAGCAAGTATATGAAATTCTTGCACAAGATTAATGTATGGAATCCGAAATTCCTTTGCTAGGTTTCATGGTGTGAGATCAAATATCGCCGATATTTGGTATCGTTGTTTTTAAACTTTTAAAATATATGAAGTAATGATTATGAATGGGATAAAGCACACTCAAGCTTTTCTTTTCTATCTTTATAGCTTTTGAAAGGCCAATACAAGTTTTACACTTTAAAACTGAAATGTTATTTTAAGAATTATTACAGTTTGAATTAGAGAAGTTACATATGTTTTTGATATTTGGTAGAAAAAAAATCGTTAATGAATTTCTGACTTCATTTATTACTCTTCTGCAACAGTAACAATAATAGTAATAATAATAACAACAACAATAATAGTTGTCACCATTTTCTTGGTACTTAATTTTAAAAATGACTTAAACTTGTCACACATTGCTTTAGCATATAAACTTTGTTGTTTATTTACATAGCAAAACTGCTAAATTACATTTTATAGTAAAACCATTAAATTATAAACATTTAAATCATTCTGTTTTTATTTTATTCCTACATTATGTTTGGTATCAACACATGAAGTTTTTAAATAATATTACTTACGATTTGATATACTTTAAGTAAAAAAAAATATAAATATTTATTAAAAATCTTTTAAAGATGGTAACAGTATTTTGTATATTTAAAATTTATAGCTTTTAATAAAATGATATTTTCAATGTGCTTTACAAATTATAATACCTTTCTCTTAAAACATTTTTTTTGCATTATAAAATTTGCATTAAATGTTCTTTGTATTCATGGGATAAACATAACCATAAGATTAAAATATGAACGCATACATATTTACCCAGTCTTTTGTACGTAATATATGTTTTTACTATTGCAGCTCTAAAAATTGCAATATAATCAATCTTTATAATACTTAATTATTAGATGAATAAATTGTTTTATTTCCAAATATTGTTTACTGAGTAAGCAATATCTTTTCATCAGATTATTGTAATTATAGGGAAAATAATATATATTTCTAATCGTAAAAGGATATGCTAGGACAAAAACACAACAACAGGCTTTGCAAAGACAATAATAAAATGAAAATAATGTAAATAAGACAGAGCCAACTTATGTTTTAAATGTTTAAGAATTATATATATTTTAAATTGCTTATGACCCTCTATTAGAGTGCAATGGAAATTGTATATTAATGGATTTATTAAAGAATATTGCATTTTAATTTTAATATTTCATACTTTAAATAAATGAGTAAGGATTGTTATTCGTTATATGTAAGTATTCAAATATTTCCTCATAAAATTACATGCATTTTCTGTGTTAAATAAGAGATAATATTTTACACATCATAATAAATCTTTCAAGATACATATCTGTATCAGAGTTATTTATTTCACATCTATAGTCTTAATTTAAACAGACAATCATAAAGATATTTCTTTTAAATTATTTTCTGCAACTAATAGCAAAATATTTCTCTGGAACAAAATATGAAAAAATAATTAATTTCTTTCTTTATAAAATATCTGCTTTTATTTACTTTTTAGCAAAGGATTTTTATTTATAAATTTAAAAATAATTAAAAAAATTTGGGAGACATTTTACCCATATCTACTTCTATTTATGTGCAATAGAATGAAATCGCGGAATATTTTAGATATATACAGTATTTCGGTCACTAAAATGGAATGTGATGCAGGGTTGTCGCTGCCGCTCGCCATTGCGCCAAATCACGACAAAATGTTTCATTTGGCGAGTGATGACTCGGCCTGGATGATTAGACGGGTGATTAGACTCGCCAAATTGCGAGTGCTCAATTTTTGCTCATCTTTTTTTGTGTGTGTGCTTATCAATACAGGCGACACTTGTATGTACAGTACTGAATGATTAATGCCACTTTTCATGTTCAATAGTACCGTACCATTTACATTATTTTTAGAGATAATGAAAAGACCAAGAATTCTAGAGAAATAAAGCTTTTGACACATTATGTTACTTATATTTTGAATTTTTCAGAATTCATTGAATGCAATATTTTAAAATTCTGAGCTAACAGTGATTGGAAGTTTTATTTTACTAGGGGGCTCGGCCCCCTACGAGCTACGCTCGCCAACCCCCGTTCAGACACCGCAGTATCTAAAAGCACGCTAATTTGATCGGCTTTAAAAATATTTTGGAAGATTGAATTATAATTTAAAAAACAGTTGCGATCTCTCTATAAACGGGTTTCTATTCTTTTCTCTTTGATTGGGGAATTTTAAGGAAAAATCAGCTGCTGTTAAAAGATACAAATGCTGTTTCCGTCTTTGATTAAATAAAATCAGTTAAACATTTCAAAATAAGCTAATATAAAATGAATTAAGTAAACTGAGTCTTTGTCTCTCGGTATTTTTTAACAAAGCGAAAAGAAAGCTCTTTTACATTTTAAATGTATCGTTTTTAATCTAACGTAATTTTCACCAAACTTTTCTTCCTATTTTTAATATTCACGTGAAAATACATTTGTTAAAAATGAAATATTATTTGCGCTGTCCTAACAAAAATAGTTGAAATCTCAAACTATCAAATAAATGTCTCGCGCATTTTTTAAATTTAAACTGTTTTGCAATATTAATTTTTTGTTCATTTTACGTAATAAGTGTAATGTAACGTAATTTCTCCTATTTAAGACTTCTAACGCATGTTAATGAATTTATTATTTAACAATATCCTTTTTCCTTTAAAATTCACGTGTAAATATAGTTTTTATGAAGTAATATTCAATAAGTTTCTCCTTTTATGTGTAATTATTTAATTCTAATTTGAAAAAAAAAAAATTCTGTTTATAATAGTCACGTGTAAATAATTTTTTTATTTGAAGCAAACATTATAGTTTGCGCTGTTTATACAGTTGGCAACAATTTAAATTAATACCGTTTTCTAAAATAAGTAAAAAATATCTCTCGAAATGCTGAAAATTTGAATTTAAAATAGAAATAAAAATCTCAAAAAATGAGTCAAATTAAAAAAATAAATACAGTCTGCACACCGGGAAATTCTAACGTATAAAATGATATAAAAATTAATTAATTCCCATGTAGAGTTTTTGGTCCTATAAAACTTTTTAATGGAACGATTTTGTCCAACTTTAGCATTAAATATCTCTGAAAATAATTCTTCGATTTGAAAACTGTCTGCATCAGTGTGTTTCTTTATAATACAGCCGATTTATATATTTTTGTATGCAAGGCATTTAGAATTTAGTTATTATTTATAGTGGATAATTAAATTCAGATGAATAACTGGTCTATAAGCAGTTACAATACTTAGGCTATTTTGGAACGTATTGAAAAAAAGTGGAGATAAATTAAAGGGTTAAGTTTCGAATTTTCTATGTTTCACGATGAATTTATTTTGCTATTTTTTTTTCATTTGGCTAATGTTTTTTATTTCTAATTAGCCAAATTGCTAACGTTCGTAAAAAGTCACCGAGAACCCAGATGTGATGTTAAATGCATTCGGAAATATGGATTGTCTAACAGATATGTTTTGATGTGAATGTTTTACACTTCTATGTTTTTTCGTGATACAACTGTGAGACTTATACGTCGCATAAATAAAGGTAAGCCTATTGAAAAAGTCGTTATAATTGAAACTTAATAATCAAAATTCTCGGATTTACTTGGAATCAAGCACTGTGTATATTTGACAGAATAAGTGGATTACAGCCCATTTTTCTTCTTCCAAAACAATTTTCTACACTACCTTATTAAGATTGAAAATTGAATTTCTATTTTCCTTGTGTATGATTTAAAATCCTGTAAGGCTCGAATTCTTCATTTTTGCTTCAAATTAATTTACCTAAGAAGCCAATGAGAAATAAAGATAAAATACAGAATTTATGTAATTCAACAACGAATTTCATGTATACATTACAAAGGAAAAAATATTTATCTCAGAAACGATTTCGGAACTAAGCACAAAATATCAGATTGTTTTCATAAAACTCGATTACACAATCATCCAAAATTTATATTTTATTATGATAAAGGACAATTTCATTCAAAATGCATAATTTATTATGATAAAAGACATTTTACAAAATAAATTTAAAAAATCAAAAAACCCGACTGCGAAAAAAACGAACTAATTAATTATTTCTCATCAATGTGAAACAAAATTTATATAGCTTACCTATTTTTTTATTTGCTTGTATTGGTGACTTTTAAGTTTTGTTTAATTGTTATCTCCTGTCTATAAACACTGTTTTGATGAGGCTAGAGTTGCAGTAAAGTTAGGGATCCTACCTACACAACTTCTTTTATAATATTTAAACAGAGCTTTTGACCGTAAAATAGTCAAAGAAACATCGTCTTAATTTTGAAAGACCTATCCAATGATATGCCACTCAGTATGGTGTGTAATTTGTTTTTCGTTTCTACCGCCATTTTGAATTTATAAATACAAAACCTATCCTATAACCTTCGGAAGGTTAAGACAAATCGATAGAGACCTCATTCATTAAAATCCATCCCACCGTTGGGATAAAAAATAATGTAGCAGGTACACATTTGCACTGTGAATAAAGAAATCTGTAATGTTACTAAGAATTTTTTAGGAAACTGAAATGCCTAAAACGTTTTATGTAACTGCAACCCGGGTTACAGGCAAAATTTTATTAAGATTACTGCAATTTTTGTAGATTCTTTTGTAAAGCAACAGATTTCTGTAGCTTTACAAAAACTAGTTTTGCAGATTTGCATCTTTTCTTTTTTTTGTACAGTGCACAGATAAAATTTTAGTAATCATATAGATTTCCGTAACTTTACATCTGTAGAATTATAGAATTTTTTTTTACAGTTTAAAATGCATTTTTAATGTAATTCTTGTTCTATTAAAATTCTTCGGTGCTGATGTTAAATTCATTTGATCTAAAACAGAACACCGTTTACAGAAACAGCAAAATTGAATAAAAGCACTGTTATGTGCAACATTGGAGAGCTGACTGATTATTGGAATCCACAAACAAATGTGAAACAGATTTAATGTTTTGGTTAAAACGGATGCTATTCTAGGAAAAAAAAATGGGAAGCAAAACATGCTTCTTAGCTTAAAAATAAAAGTTTTAATCCATTAAGTATTTATTGTGCTAATATATTGGACAGAAACATGAACACTACGAAAACGAATGCTGCACAATTTAGAAACAATGCAGTAAAGTATTGAAAGCTGTATTTTACTACAAACAAAATTAAAAGAAATATTTGTTATGTTTATTCATGGAAAGGATGAAGATAATAAATACCGCATGGTATTCGTACAGGGAAACGTTTTCTTATTACAATTTTGTATACGAATTTAATGGCACATAGAATATCTAAAATAAGATTAAAAATTTACAAATTCATTTTAATGCGTGCAAAGTTGAACTTTACTATCTAAAGATATAAGTTCCGTCTTCATAATTAATTCTGATTATTAAAGTGAGGGTGTAAAGGAGGAGATGTACGGCTGTTAATTTTAAATTTTGAAATTACTTTCTTTTAAATATAAAATATTTATTTTTCTATTTAAGTTTTGGTATTGAGTTATGATTCAATTATGTTTTCATAAAAACTTTAGAATAAATAAATATGGATAGTTTTGTAAAATAATATAGAAAACACAATGCATGTTTTTGAACATAATGTAAAAAAAAAAAAAGAAAAAAAAGATTTTTAGGAAATTGGTTATATAAGAATTACATTACTTTATGTTTTTTTTTTTTTTTTTTTTTACTCTGAAGAAAGATTACTTTGAGGTATTTTTATAAATTTGTTGTTATTTGATTCTATTTTTATTAATCTTTTTTAACAAAGCCACCTAACTTTGCCAGAAGTATTATTTCTTAAAATTCATTTTCATTATAGTATATATATAAATAAACTTACTCTAAATGGATTTTCTTTAAAATGAATAAAAATAATCGACATAAGAAAAGTTAAATGGATTAAGAAATTTCTTTAGTCACTTTATGGTAATTAAAGAGCTACATAATATTAAAAAAAATTAAACGTGCCGAATTACATTATTTTAATGAACTATCATGCATTATACTTAGAATTACATCTGTTTTAAAAACGATTACCATTCTATCAACTTATGTTAACGAAATTTAGTCTGGGAAAATAAAAATGTGTCAAATCAAACTTCTAAAGGAAATGAAGAATACAATTTAATAAGATTAAATTCTTCCTAAATTTTATATTTCAGATTAGTGACACAAGTTTAACTTACATGTGACATGCACACTCTTCATATATTAATATAAAAGAAAATAGGAAAAAGTAAACTCATTTATTAAAAAATTGTGAATAAATATTAATGATATATATATACATTTCATTATATATGTGACGGCGTTCATTAATTGTACAGGTTAATTTAATACCGTAAATGTGAAGAGCAAAATTATTTTGAGAAACGGTGTGTAATGTTTAAACGTGCTTCTTTATAAGTCCTATAGAAAACTTTTAAAAATGAAAATATAAATATCTAATATATGTTTTGTTATTTAGTTAACAGCAACAGTAAGAAGCTTTAAAAAAATATCTCCAGAGAAGATTTGAATATATATTTATTACTCAATTTTACTAAACACTTTCAAAGGTGTCTCAAATAGAAATTTGAAAGATTTGATGACAGATTTTGAAAAGTACCTACAGAAAAAATACTAGTATTTATGAAATCAGACTTCTAAATACGAAATTAAATGTAGCCATGGAATATATTTTACTGAATTTACTTTTTATCGATTGCACTATTTATAGATTTAAAAACATATTTTTTCTGGAACTTATTGCGAAAAAATATTAACGTAGGCATTTTTAATATCGAATTACTTAGTGCATGCATTTAATATTTGCTTTCTTTTGATGTTTAAAATAAAATAATAAAATCTGATATTTATATCTGACTTTCGCAATGGAAAATTTTAAAATGTAGTAAAAATTTCAATTTAACGTGTTTCAGAAAAATATCCTTCTTATTATCAATTTTTAAGGACATTGAACAACATTAATTTAGAAGTTTATAAAATTCATCAAAATAATTTAAACTATTTAAAAACATTTGTCTTTTAAATCTTACATGTTAAATTATTATTAAGGCATTCATTTAAAAAACAGTGGGTTTAGTCAAACAAAATATAAAACTTTTACTTATAAAACTAAAATTGTGTACTTACTTTAGCAAAAATGTCACAAAATATATATAAGATAGTAGAAAAAGAAATAAAGTTTAATTATTTCTAAAGATTTTCCCCGTTATATTATAGCAACCAAATGCAAAATATTATTCCATTTTGACATTTTATTCGCATATTTTAGTACATTATCTTGCTTATCTTACAAGTTCGGTTAATATCGATATTTCTATAAGTATGTTCATCGATTTTCGATTACCGCATAGAACTTTTGATCATTCTCATTATTATTTTTTTTATTTTTACTTTTCAGCTTTAGGAAAATAGATTACAGGTTCGTTCAGACGTAAAGATGTACTATTTCTTAAAGGTACAGAGAGATCATTGAGCGCTTTAAAGGATGCGAGAGACTTATTACAGAGATCCATTTATAAATAGAATAACATTTCTAAACAATACTGAACCATATGACTACTAATATCAGATTACAAGTACTACGCAGCTTTTAGAATTCCTGCTAATATATATTCCCTTTTTACCTTTGGGAATTAGTCTATACCGGTATTACAATATATATTTTTATTGATTTACACCTTTTTTCCCTTTTTTCCTTTGTAGTGTCTTTCAACCCAAGGAAAAAATTACATTAATAGATTAAGATCCATTATTCCCTGAGGTATTACACAATTCCTCTAGGGATACACCGGAGTTATGAGTTTCGTATCTTTCTATGCAAAAATATATTTTCTAGGAATACTGATGTTTGTGACTAATATTTAAGTGTAATGGAATTACATACACATAGAAAACGTAAATACTAATAATAAATAATAATATATTACACTAACAATATATAACATTTCTGGGAGGATCTAGGCCCTTTGAGGATTGCAGCTTAACCCGCTAATATCCAAGTCAGACATACAGTGATAGGGGAATAATTTTTAAATGTGGGTATAGATATTGAAGTGGAATTAAATGGTACCTGACACTTAATCTCCCCCGAGTGTATTATCAACCACCCTTAACCTGTAACTCATAGTAAATAAGTACTAAAAGTAATAATAATAATAACAATTAGTTATCGTCATGATCCGAGCTAGTCCTCATAGAAAAATAATAACCACATTATCCCAAAATAAGGTTGGATGCCAAGCTTCAAACACCCCAAAAAGTTGTGTAATTTTGAAGACAGACTAGCGGCTGGATCACACAACAACGCGAGCATTATTATTCAGGAGAATGCCCACCCAAAAATATCTAAGTAAAATTATTAACAAGCTAAAATTCCAATTCATTAAATTAATATTTGATCTGAAAAGTAAACATTAATATAAAATAAAGAAGATAATCATGATGTGCAAAAAAGTACTAATAAGCAACATTAATAAATATTTATTTACATTATCCTATATTTACACATTACAACAAACAAGTTAACTACCAGTCTTGCACACCCGCGAGAGATAATTTATTTTCCTTTAATTACACTTACAATTATTAAATTTTGCATAATCAGTTTGACCATTAGTTAGTAATATTAAAACTGGGCATGCACGCCCGATTGTACCTTTGCGTACGCATTTAAGTTTTATTACATGGAACAACAATATAAAATAAATACCTGGGAACATCAAATGGCAAGATAAAGAAGGCATCATCACAGGTGGTCCAGAGTTGATTAATACACAAAGTCTTTCATACAAATCCACGATTCATTCGCGCGAAATTTTTATAAAGCATTCATGCAACTTTTAATTATAATTACATGGAGGATTATCTACAACGTATAACTCTTATATGAGTTATGATGTATGGTCGAAAGGCTGTAGGTCAAGCTCTATCAATTAGATGTTTGCACCGGATTAGAGGTAGAGACCGGGTCGGATAAGTACTCTGTCATCTCTATATCGAGATTACGGCTGCTCCGATACTACAATTTAGTAAAATCAACTACGACCGCCATACTCTATCTCTACTACTACGCGCGGCTAATCTGATGCTACTCTGCTGACGAACTTCAAGAAGAATCATATATAAACTACTTGAAGTATATATGTGACTATCTATATATTTTTCCTTCATTTTCGAAAGGAATGGGGTGCCGTCCCTCGATCCTCGTGAACATTTTGTAGCCACTTCTCTTCCACCTTCGTTTCTTCATTATCTTAGCGCTCTCTGATTCAAGGATCGCTATATCCGTGGTTTCCATGCTACCCGTCCACTTAAGCGGGGCTAAAACTCCTCTTTTTCGCCTTTAGTGTCCTTCTTGGGAGGTCTAAGTCTGACCTCCATAAATCTGGCAATAAATTCAGGATGACGTAAAGAGTCCATCCTATTGTGACTTCTCTGACATCAGGACTCAACATCTTGTGTCATAAAGTTTCTTGGAATTAGATAAGATCTACACATATACCACCATACCACTTATCCTTCTTTACTAAAAACCAACTACCATCTATACATATATATATACATTTACTAAAACATTATACATATTAAATTCATATTCTGGGTTGGAAGTTATTCCGGTACGATAAGAGCAACTATTTTTTCGATTCCTACCGGACAACTGGCATTATTTTTTTTACAGTGTTCGTATTTTTTTACAGTGTATTAACACCGAGTTCTTGCGTTATTTCTAATTCTCAACATCTAAACATCTGCAAAAATTGTTTTCCAAACATCTTATTATATATTAATGTTTATAAAATTTTCTACTTAAACATTTTTTTTTTTTTCAAATCAACGCAATTATAATTCTTCCAACAGAGCTAATAATAAGAAACAAAATCCTAACAAATATTACTTGAATCTTAATTACATTTACTACATGCTCACATTTAAAAACTAAACATGTTAGTACTGTAGTCTTGTCATTTAAATTAAATATGTGTTGATTTATTATCTGTTAATAATAATAAGAAGCAACATTCTGTTATAAACAAAATATAAGACAAGATTATCGTGCGTCTTAATTAAAACATATCATGTTGACTTAAAAATATTTTTTTCTTAAAAAAAAAAAAAATTATATTTCTTCTTGAATATGGGTACAAGATTGATTAAGAATGAAATGTGGTAAATTATTAATGAATATGGAGATGATTTTATTCAAAATATATAGAATAAAATGAGATTATGTGAAATATAAAAAATCGCACTATTTCATTCTTATATACATTTTTAATATTTTTTCCATCACAAGCATCTCGGTTAGAGCAGGGAAAGGAAATCAAATACACTGTAAAAAAAAAAAAAAAAGCGACCCGTTTTCCTGTAGGAATCGGAAAAATAGTTGCCCTTGTCGTTCCGGAACAATTTCCGACCCAGCTCGGAAAAAAATGCGTAAAATACCGTTATATTGACTATTACCTTTTTTTTTATGGATTTTATCAGAGCTGGGTCGGAATATTTTCCGGTACGTTAAGGCCAACTATTTTTTCGATTCCTACAGGAAAACTGGTCGGATTTTTTTTTTTTTTTTTTTTTTTTTTTTTTTTTTTTTTTTTTTTTTTTTTTTTTTACAGTGAATGGAATCTTTCATTCGCTTCCATAGTACTCTGAAATGATCGTAATATGATAAAATCACAGAAAATACGCTGTGACTGTTGCTTTGTGATGGGTCACCAGATGACATTGCAATTAAGTCACTATTTTAATTCTCAAGTGCCTGTCATTTGAAGATTCAGTTTTGTTGTCGGTTGGTTGTATTTATGACGGCCAATTATCTGCACGAGGGATATAGTCCCAGGGGGGACTGCCCTTCATGGGGGTCTTTCTAAGGGAACCTAACCCGTATTAACGCTTGGAAATCCAAAGTTCGAAGAAAACCACGAAAACTCCGAACGATTAGGCCGACGGGCGCGATTGGGTTTGAACCCAGCACCTCCCGTCTACCAGCTTCGAGAGCAGAACCTCTCGGCCACTGGTGGGGCCAGTTTTGTTGTCATTATCAACATTGCATTGTGATTATTCACCAAATAATGTCAAAATAAAGTCGCATGGTGACTGTAAGATGACCGTGATTCTACAGGGAATTTACCATTTCACTGCTTTGTAAAAAGTCACCAGATGTTTCCATTTTCCGTTATTTCGAAACTCTTTAAAAACAGCTATCATGGTGACTTTACCATGGAGTCTGCAAATGACAGTAACTTGGGAATCACAAGATGTTTTCTCATTTAAGTCATCTTGTGACTCCTCACAAAGCTGCAGTCATGATGACTTCTCAGCGGAGTGACGAGAGTAAGAATAAGACGAATGACTGATATCACATTTCAGTTTAAGGGACTTTAACACTCTTGGTCATTTTTTATGTCAAGGAGATTTTACATGGACAGGCTGAGATGTTAGTGTAATAACCATTTTCTACACTTGCTTTTTTACTACTCATGTGTTCAGAAATTGGAATTTTGCCTTTGTTGCTTAAGTTTTGCACTCTGGTGCATCATACACGTGTTTTACAAACGTATATATATATAATCGAATCTGTTTTCTTGATTTATCTGGATTATTTTTCAAAGCATTTCAATTAAATTTCGAATTTATACAGCACAGCTTGCAATGTGAATAAAAAGAAAATTAAATATTACATGAAACTTGTAAATCACATTTTGTATATGCATTTTATAAACTAAACATCTGATTATTGTAATCTTTAATTTAAATTTATTAAGATTAGATTGTTTTGCCATCATTCCTAATAAGAAAAAATATTTAATAATAAACATATTATTAGTCTCAAATTTTTATTTACTATGTGTCTTAATTAAAACAAATCTTGTTTCCTTGAGTAATAATTTTATCTTCCTAACATAAATGATATTTCCTGTTGAATATGGCTGTTTGTTTGACTAAGAATGATGAGAAAACAGTGGGAAAGGATTTTGCTAAAGAATATTAAAGATGAGTTTTATTCTAAAATACATAGAATTAAATGCTATTAGGTGTAATATAGAAATGGCAAAATTTCATTCCTATGTTCATTTATGATATAAGAAATTTATCTATTTATCTTAAATTACCTATTTTATAATTTCTGCTTTTTACTATAAAATTCTCCACTTAACTGATGCATATGGGAATTAATTATTATTTAAGAATCCCCATAATATATAAGAAGAAATGTATTTACTGCAGTAAGACCTTATTAGTTTTTACTTTACATGAACATTTTAACTGAAGAAAATAAAATTTAATTTTATGTACGAAAAGGCTTATCTATACAAAGTTGTTTTTTGTGTTATACGCAATAATTTTATTTCAGTGTATGCGCATTTCTGTAAATTAAAAAAAAATACAATTTGAAAAAATAATATGTAAAAATTGTAAATTTAAAATGCTTATAAATTTATGCAGTTGTTGGAAAAATTTCTATATTACAAAATAAGAATAAAACAGATAAAAAAATTATTTATTATGATAAATACAATTCTCATGGTAAAACTGAAAGAATTTTTTTAAAAAGCAATATTAGAAAATTTTTAAACGACTCTTTCAAATTTGATCTTTTTGAAATATTAATTTTCCATAACTTCTCACAAGTAATCTCTGAGACATTAAAGGTTATATTTACAAAAAAATAATTCGTTTGTTAAAATCAAATATGTATGAAATTAAAGAATTTACATATTCCAGTTTTGAGCCAAAATGCCATATTTTATAGTTACCATGACCTTATAATTAATCATTAGTAATTCAGTATTAATTTAGTAATTAAATTTAGTAATATGGAAAAAATATTACTCAATCCTAAATGAGATGTAATCCCCTTGGCAACCTAGAATCTTTACCTATCATGGGATACCTGTCATTTAATTACGTATGATAGGATTTAATAGACTGTAGAAAACTCTTATTAATATCTTTTTAATTTTTTATTCGATTTTCCTAAAAATTGAAATGACTCGAAAAACGTCAGCAAGGATTATGTATATTAAATTTTAAACCATTCGGTTGGGTAGTTTTTGCGCGGTTATATGCACCAGACGACGACTAGCTATTTATTACTATTCTAGCTATTATTATTATTATTACTATTATTACTATTCTATTTATTATTCTAGCTATTTATTACGACCATAATGTAGTGAAAGAGTTTTGAGTGTCTCTGTAAATAAACTATTAACGCTACGTACTTTATTTCCAATACCGAACATGGTACCGAACAGAGTAAAACTCAATACCATATATCAATTACAGAGCAATCCTACTATAGTAACGCAAGTTAGGATTAGGAAAAACAGACGGCCAGACAGACAGACAAACGAAATTTATACAAATTTGGTTCAAATTTGACTTTCAGCAATTTATGCCAATAGACGGAAGCATACTTGAATACCTTGTACAGCCCTGTATTTTACCTATTATCTTTATATACACGCCACTATTTAGCTAAAATTTAATTAAGACTAAAACACGCTTAAAACTGCTGAAATCACACTTTCGGAGATTATCATGCATAAAAGGCCATGTCTTTAATTCTTTGAGTGGCCCATGTATATCATTTTATATACATTTTTATCTTACAACATCTATACATGTATACATATCTACAAACATATCTCAGTATACTAAATGTAGTTCAGAGTTTAAATGCAGAATTCATTTAAAGATCACCTTTAAACTCTTCTCGTTCATATTCAGTAACCCTTACGAATTATTTCGAGTAGCGCTGTACCTGATCTACAGCATTTATACACAGAATCATATCACAATATAGTTGTTTGAAAATGCTCGTCAAACATGGCAAATGAGGTGCGTTTGTAGCATAACTAGTTTTACAAATATTTTTTGCACCGCATATTGTACTGAATGTATATTTTAGTGCACTTCATAAGTGGATATCAATTTCAATCTTTTAGAAAGGCTGTAACATCATTAAAATGCACTTGCAATTATTTTTTCCCATTGTTCGAAATGTAAGGGAAAACTTTTGACTGTCCCTGTAATTAAACTATACGTCCGATTTTCTTAAAATTTGAAATGACTCGATAAAATTTTGCAAGAATTATATATTTAAAATGTCAGACCATTCGGTTGGGTAGTTTTTGTTCTGTTATATGCGGACGGACGGACAGACAGACGGGCCGATTGACGATTATAGGTGGTACGTATTTGTATAATTACGAAGGCACCTAAAAATGAACTTCTAGCAATCCTATATAATATATAGTTCTTCGGATACAGTATAGTATCTGAAATCTTTTGAGTGTTCCTGTAAATAATATACGCATTCTATGATACAGGAAGTAACTTGTTGTAAATCTATATCAATTTCTTTATAAATGAAATAGTTTATAAATTTGAATTTATAAACTATTATAATAAATATTGAATTTAACATAATTAAGGTACTCCGCAAAAAATGTTTCCCCTGTACCATTATGTAGCGGAATTATTTTCTGTGGACCTGTAAATTAATAATAAATATGCTGTTTGAGCAAATGTATTTGAGCAAATTTCTCTTGATGCAATGTATCTTCTCTTGAGCTAATGTATTGTAAATCTTTAGTTGTATTCACATCCATTTTAAAATATTTTGCAGTTTATGTATGGCAAAGATTGAAAGTAATCCCAATTGGGGAATATTAATAGCAATCATTTGCCAGTTATAGCAAATATAAAAGTCTCTACATCACAGTGAATGTGCTGTATCTTTCTTTGGTTTTCTGACTATATTAACATAGAAAATACAGTAGTTGCGTAAAATTGACAGCCCATTGTGCTGTTAATTTTACGCAACTACTGAATTTCCCATGTTAAAATAGTCAGGAAACCAAAGAAAGATACAGCACATTCACTGTGATCGAGTTTGTTGGCGAGATAAACAGTACTTTGTACTGTAAAAATGTCGTTTTTTTTTACAGTGTAGCTAATTTCATTATTGTAGAAAATGTTCATTATTAAGATATATCTTATGCTTGTTTCATGCAAAAATCATGCTTGAAAATTATTTAAAAAACAAATAAAATATCTAAATTGAGTTTTGAAGCAAATTTCATTTGAAAGTGTTTTTTTTCCCTTTTTGATGATGTAAAAATTGAAACAATGCGGTTTTTTATAAGTGATACAATAAAAAAAAAAGATATAGCACCGATCGTTGTCACCAGCCTTATTCATTTCTGAAATTAATTAATTGAAATGGTAGTCATCCAGACCTCAGCTACCACTTTTTTTTGGAGACGAGATAAATCTCCGCATTGAAAAATTATAGGATTTTTTTATCACTAGCACATTCAAGTTTAACTAGTTTAGGAAAAAAATATTTAATCAAAAATATGACAAACCCAAGTCTCGCATGAAATCAATGATTTTATAAGAAAATACATTATGATAGTTTCCTTATAGTGCCATTTCAAATATCACTGCTTCTACATCTCAAGAGGATAACTTTTAAATTGGAAATATATGGTATAAAAATGTATTTTGATCTCATAAAATACCAAGTACTATTTCGAAGAGGGAAGTATATTTTTGTTTCGAAAAGAAAAAAAAAAACATCAAACATATATTGTCGGTATTTAAAAAAAAAAGTCTCAAGTCGAAAATTATCATTCTTTGATATATCGAATAGAATTTTATTTCAAATTACATTTCGTTTTATCTGGAATATTTTTATAGAAAAAGTAAATAAAGCACTAAAAATAATATAATTGAGACAAAAGTCTTCTTTTTCTTTTCAAAATGAAATAATAGTAATAATTTTTTTTATTAATCGAGCGTTTAAAAAATATATATATAATAATAAAATCTTATTTTTGCATCTTTTATTAATAATTACTTCTCCAGTAAATAAGCATCAAAATGTACAATATTAAATTCCACTACAAGATTATTACTCTATAATATCGTAATCTTTTTGTTCAATTACAGGGTCACACAAAAGTTTCGGTTTTAGTGCTTGCTCTCTATGAGACATAAATGGTAGAAGTGTATTTTAACACATTCCAACAAAGTTGAAAAACGTATATGAATTTGGTTTGCCTGTCTGCTGCCAGTCAGTCCGTGCTATAACTCGAGTAAAAATACTCGTTTTGAGATGTAATTGAGGTTAGCCATGTCATGTTTGGTATTCAAAATGAAGTGTGTAACATTCGTGTTTCATTTACAGGGGCACTATTCGGTTACATTATGGTCTATGGGGAAAAAATCGTCTGCGATATTTTAAAAATCATAAGATATAAATAAATGTAAATACATAGCTTAAAGTTTCGTCAAATAAAATCCTTTAAAAAAACATTAAAGTCATAAAAAAAGTTTTCAACCGAAACTTAATGGGCCTTCATCAGTGAAATCTAATAGCTGTTGTCTAAACCTAATGTCGCCCTGCGTCGTCTAGCTTTGGCCGGAACAAACCATTTCACTTCAAGTGTAGGATGGTACATAAGATGGAATGGAAAATGTTATTATTTTTCCCCAAAAAAATACAGGTTTATCAATCCTTTATTATTATTTTGCAGACTGCGTGGGTATCATACGATAATATATCGTTACAGACTATTTATTTATTAGATATTATTTCTAGAGATTCTCTTATGATAGATTCTTGGTGATTAATTGTGCGGAAGATATTTTTGGATCAATTGAAATCTTCTTTTATAGGCTGAGTTTGTGCTAATGTTGCTAACGCAGAGTGGGGGGTCTATTTAATCTCAGATCAGCTTCATTTTCGTTTATCCGTCTCGAAATTTTCTCAGGGGCATACCTATGTACAAAAAATCTTTATTCTCTTTCGTAAAGAGTATAATACACTGATGGACAAAACTTAAGGACGACTGTTATTTTCAACGAGAACAGTTAGAAATAGATAAGCAGCAGCAAGTGCAAATTTTCATCAATGCGGGATGTTCGCTGTTTTGTGAAACTTGTGCAAATTTCGTACTTCCGGTTCTGTCGATCACATGATAGCAGAGATAAGAGATTATAGGCAAACGCCGGGTGCTGTGAGTTGTCATGAGATGAAAAAATTGAAGGAGATGGAGTGAAGCTTGAACATTGGAATTTTGAACATGTGTTTGAGTCATCATTTAGATGAAATTACTCGTAGTAGAGTAATCGGAAAGCTGAAAGAGTGACTAAAAAATGAGAGCTCGAATGTGTTTGTTGTTGAATGAATGTTGCTTGTGAATTTAGCATCGCGCACAGTATTGTTTCTAGGCTATGGGTGGCATTCCAAAAGAGTGGAATATATACTAGGCACACGGGAGTACGTACAAACAGTACGAGTCCCAAGAATCTTCTTAGCTATATTATTATTTCGGCAAAAAGAAACCGACGCAGCATTGGTGGTCAATTAGCAAATGAACTTTGTGCTGCTACAGGAATTTCTTTTGTTAGATATGATGCATATATAATTGTATAAGTTTAATAACCCTTTTATCATCAAATGCATCGTAAATAAAATAAAAAAAAGTTCTAACTTCAGACCTATAATTCATTGAATAAAGTGAAATTTTTGAAATCAGCGATATTTCCTGAAAGAAAATGATTTTTTGGAATCTTTATTCTTTTAAATGAGTTTAGTTCATGATTCTTAAAGTTTCTAATACGGCAAATTACATTTATCAAATTGAACTATCGTTTATAACAGATAAATTAACTAGTTTTTACAGAAGGTATCATTTTCAATTATTTAAGTTAATTAGATCTGATAGTTTTAACAAGAATGTTTCGAATTTAAAACTTTTAGATGAGTTTATAAAGTAATTTATGAAGTTTAAATTCCTGTTTTATAGCAGATTTAAGTTTAATGAACGTTTATTTTACTTAAAAGTAATATATTTCAACAATTTTTATTAACCGAGATAAAGATAACTTATGAAAATGAAAATGTAGAATAAAAAAGGTTTTGGAAGTATTATTTATTAACACGATATTTTAAATGAATTTTAAAAGTATTTTGGAAAAGACACGTACCACAACATTAACCTAAAATGAGATTAATTAAGGAAAGAGCGTTAAAGGTAAGTATTTAATTAATAAAAAATGACAATTTAATATATTTAAAATGAAAATCTAATGATAAATTGTTAGAAAAAATTTAAAAGAATTTTGTTTTAGTATGATATGTTAATAACGCGTAAAGGAAACCAAACGCTCAAATAAAATTTCCTTATCATCATGAAATATATATTTCCCCTCCATCACACTAAACAATCCTGAACACGTCTGCCCTTATCTGCTTGAGTCAGTTCATGCATTGTAAAAAAAAAAATTCCGCAACGTTCCTGGGAAAAAATGGGCAGCTGAGTTGCCCATTATTTCCACGAAACATTTCTTGAAAATGACTGGAACTTTACTGTATATGTTAAAAACTTTCTACAGAAATGCCAGTAAGTTTCCTGCGAAATACCAGGAATATTTCTGTTGACAGCAAAACATTACTAACATTTCACAGCATGCGGAATCCGCAGACGATTTTTACATTTCCAGTTGACAATTTTCGCTTTATTATCATTATTTGTTAGAATGAAAAAATATTTTGAGATTGACATCAAAATTATTATTTATAATTTACACGAAAAAATAAATTTTCAGTTAAAATTCAATAAAGTAAAAATATATATGATATATTGTTTCTGAACTTTGCTTAAAATATAAAAATATATAAATGTAAATAATAATTAGAAAAAAAATCTAGACATAAAATATTTTGGATTTTCGTTAGTAATTATGTTAGTTTACAAGTTAGATAAAATACATATAAATTTTCATGAAAAAAAAAAAAAAACCTAAACGTAATTGTATATTTTTTCCGAAAAAAAAATCAAATTTGCAGCACTTCAAAGTGTCAAATATATATCAAATTTAAATCAAATTGTAATAAAGTGTTAAAATATAAAATTAATTAAAAAAGAAAAAAAAAGTCCAGAGGTAGCATCGAACTCGGGCCGTACGGGTGGCATGCGAGCTTTCTGCGTCCACACCACGAAAGACACGTTGAGAGATGCAAACTAATGGGTATTTGAAACGTATGCTAAACCTTGGCATCTAATTTCTGAAAATCTAAGTCCCATTTGAAGAAATCCTTTCACAAGAATAATTAGAGATAAGAACTCTAAAACATACTTTAAATTAATCAAAATCGGTGAGAATCATGTTTGATGGTCTCCTGGTTAATGGAGATCCAAATAATAGGTGTATTTTTTTTACACGGTCTCCTCCTTAAACATTCCACAGACAAGTACGAGTGATAATCTCTTAGCGATGTCATGGAGGTATTGTATTTTCATCTGAATTGTCTTGACAATAGAGACGTAAAGGATTATGTCGTCTATTGATTTATTTGCATTCCATATTAATTTTTTTACATTCATTTAAGGAATTCTTTTTCGACACTCGCGCGCGAGCAATGGATTATAGCAAAAAATAATAAATGGCGGTCGCAGCGTTTTGCTGTTTCCAACTGTTGTTCAGGAACGTTTCAGATAAGAAAACCAGAATTTCACAGGAAAGAGCTAAATTATTCTGAAAACCTGAGAAAAGGCGAAACGTTCCTGGATTTTACATGGAACGTTACCATTTTTTTTTACAGTGTGCGGCACCCAACGATTGAACTTGTACGTCAAATTTATACGATGTATAGCGCGACGACTGGACATGGCACTGACACTTAACTCCTTAGCTATCTCTCGGGTGGTTGTATACGGATCTACTTACACAAGATTTCGCAGGCGGATCACATCAACATCAGTAGGCCGGCCAGAGCGCTCTTCTTCTTTCATGTCATAGTCCTTGTTTTTGAACTTTCGGTAACAAAACTTCACAGTGTCATATGATACAACAGTTGTACATAAAGGACGTACACATGTTTCGGTAACATTCTGTAGCTGAGGTTTTGCAACAGAACTGGGAGTAAATGCTGGTTCCAATCTGCTAGCGTGATAGTTCCAATTCAGACACCCTGTACTTAATGATAACGATATTTTTTTACAAATTTCACAACGCAGTGTTATAAAGGAAGTATCTTCCTTTCAAATGCTAAAAGTCGTTTTACAAAATATGGGAAAACACGTCAGCGTGAATGGATTGCGTAGACGATATTAGCTGTGGCGGGAAAGTTTCGTTAAAACCTGATATTTCTAATCCATCACACTAATCATTCTAACAACGAATCTATCAAACTAACTGTAACGAATTTATTTAATCTGAAATACCTACAAAATTCTCAGGCGTTGCTATCCATAAACGATTATGGCCTGCGATGCTGAAGTCTGCTTTCTTAAACTCGAGCTCTGAAGCATTACACAAATTATTGCATAATGAGAAATCCCCCCCTGTAAAATCCATGTAACTTCTAAAAACTTCAAATTTTCTTGTGAACAAATTCTAAACGAGTGATTCCAAAATGGAGGCGTTTTGCCCCATCGTGGAATAATTTGAAATTTTAAGGGGATGAGAGGGGGACTCCAAAATTATTATTTACCCATTCCCTGTCGTGAAAAGTAATGTTAAAAACCAAAAAAGATGTAATACATGCTAATTTAAAATATAAAATATAAAAAAAAAGTTTTTGTTGAAAAAAAAAAAATCTCAATCAAAAATTCAAAAGGCCGCGAAATTTGACACACATTTTTTTTCACGTTTAAAAATTTCAATAACCTTTCTCTTTCTGGTTAATAATGAATATTATTTTTTTGAAACTCTTTTAGTTATTTAGTGAATAATACATTCCTTAAGGGTACATATAAAACTAACTATGTTGAACATATTTAACCTAAAAAATATTTCAAATATATAATCAAGGCACTACTAATCTTAAGTAATTGATTGATAAATCCCAAAAGGGAATTAGAAAAACAAATTGGTAAAAAATCTAATGTATATGCTTCCCTACATAGAAAATAAATATATATTATGACATAGACTTTATATTTTATAAGATAATATATGAAGTCAACTGACAAAAATGATAAAAGGAAAACATTGATTATGATGCGGATAAATGGGCTACTGAAAATCGATAATGATGAGAATCTTGAAATGTTTTTTGTGCTTTGTATTATCTATAAATAGAAAATATAATGTCTGAAAATTATCACCAAAATTTAAAGAGTTACTAAGGTAATTATAATAAGTGCCAATGCAGTTCTCTTCAAGTTATTTCAAGTTCTCTTCTAGTTCTTTTATTTCTCTTTTTCTGTAATGATCAAATTGTAGACCATATAACACTTTTGTTTAACACTTATATAAAGTTGTAATGGACCAATAAAGTTATTTTTCCTATAAAGATGAATGTAAGAGGCCTCATTGAATTTATAGTGCTACGTTTCAAACACATTTGTGGCAGAAAATTTACCGCTTTGATAACTTAAAAAATATCAAATACATAGCCTCCGGTACGGTATGCTATATCTTTCTCTCAACTTATTTTGTGTCAAAAAAATAATGTTACCTGTCAGAAGCTAGCCGTAAAAGAAAGCATTACGATTAAATACTCTTTAGCAATTTTTTTTAACTTCTAAGCATCGCACATTTTCAATTTTTATACCGTCGTATTGGAAAAAATGTTTTTTTTAAATGCATTTTGTTTGAAAACTGTATCTCCATTTATTTTTGAAATATTAATTTTTTTTGTAGTTTTTGGAGCCGTTTGCTTAATATTGGCAACGGAAGTACTCCATATCTGAAGAAAGTAAAGGAAAAATAGTTTTAAAATAGTAATTATATATTTTTGTTTCCATTTTCTCGTAACAACCAAAGAAAATGTAATTAAAATACGTGCTATTTTGAAAAAAATATAATCGAAAGATTTCTGTTAAAATAATGGAGCTATTATATACTATATTTAATTGTAAGTATAAATGTTTTTTTCCGGGTTTTTCGATTTTCATGAATGACGGAACCTTTTTGCTGCATTTGTGCATTATTTCGCGATAGTGATGTGTTATGCATGCTTTACTGTAGATGTTTAAGAGTAGATCGTAAATGTGGAATTCTTTAGCGGATGCAAATGACGTCATTTTACATAAAATAAAACGTGTGCTTTAAGTCTTAAAAATGAAATATATTTTGTACTGCAGTAGAGTCCCGCTTAACCGAGTTATTTTCTTCAGATGGACTGGTGGCTTCTATTATTATGAAACACCCATTATAAATGAAGTATTAGGTGAAGATGAAAGAGCAGTCGCAAAACAATTATGGCCATTTTCCCCCCATTCTGACCAGAAAATCAGAGTTCTAACTTTTTTAAGGCTACTCTTTCATATTCACCTAACACTTCACTTATAATGGCTGTTTCATAATAATAGAAGCCATCAGTCCATCAGAAGAAAATGAAGTAATGGAAATGCCGGGGGCGACACTAAATTCTGAAAAAGCAGAATTCTTGTTCTCTAGTTTATAGTTGAGACTATTATTGGCCTCTTCCAGATTAATACAGTTAACTTTTGTAGCGATAAATCATGTAAGTTGTTACAGAGTGTGTGTTGGTGCGTTTGTATGGATGGATGTATTATAATTTTACCGATATTTCAGTGCTGCGTGGCTGATAAAAGTTTCGAAACACACTGTCCTAAACGTTCTTGTACGTAATCCAGATAGAAATATCAAAGACTTAAAAAAAGCGGGCACAAACGAGTTTTTTAAAAATAGCAAGCAATAAACGAACATGAAACAAACAATAAACGAATATGAAAATATTAGTAGCTGAATGAAAGGAAAATTATTAAATACTGAAAGAGGAGTGCTGGACAGATAATTACACCTGTTTATTTTCTATTTAATTTATATCCAAAATTGTTAATTGGTCCAAATCATCCAAGCAACCTCATAGCAAATTGGTATATAATTTTATATACCTTAGATAAATTCAAATAATATAAGTGATCGTATTTACCTAAATTCTAGTAGAAGAGCAACGCGAAGCATTAATAAAATTAAATTATAATTCGCGTCAAAATGTAATTATTAAATTTGAATAATTACGAATAAAATTAAGAGTTTGCGTTGTGAATTATTTAGACGAACTCTTCCACTTATGAATTAAACTAAAATTTAAGCTGTAAAAATAAATTGACACACCTTAAACATTACCAATTAAATAATTGCAGAAACTTTTTAAAACTTGATTAAATATTTTATTTACATTGAACACAACTATATACAGAAAAAACATAATATTAATTCAAAAAAAAGAAAGCAATACTTTTGTTTGCTTCTCATTATTTTAAGTATATTTAATCTTTAAAAAAAAAAGACAATATTTTCGTATACTCTAATTATTATATTTGTTTCTTTTTGCTAAAAGAATAATTCTCTTTCATTTTTAAAGTACCTTAATTTTATTTAATTATCGGTTTTGTCGGATCTCAGATTACTCTCTACCATAAAATATCAGAAAAGTATTTTTTATGATTTTTGATATGATCTTAAGTGGTAAAAGAAAATGTTTAAAATAGTACCTTTTTTTAATATACGGGATGGTGGCCTTTATTCATCAAATTCAGAGTTCTCGCGTTGCTTGGGATCATATTCTTATGTCATCCGGAATTCGCTTTGTATCAGAGCGGCAACATCGGGATGGCAGGATGCAAAGCTACGGACCTCTGTAGAATAATCCTCTTTATTTTAACATCAGGAAGACATCCTCAATTTGGCTTGCTTAGGCTCACTCCGATAAGTACATCAGGAAGACATCCTCAATTAGGCTTGATTAGGCTCGCTCCGATATGTACATCAGGGAGACATCCTCAATTAGGCTTGATTAGGCTCGCTCCGATATGTCCATCTCGCCTGGGCATTGCTAGGGCTTTCGGGACTCATGCATGGGCTTTCAGGAGAGCTCCTGCGTCCTCTACATCTTTTTTCAGACTCTCTTTTTTAAACCTTATTCTTCTTGCACACCAGCTCCTGCAGTGGGTGGAACTATTTTTGTCTAGTCCACTGTTATTGGATGTGAGAAGATTTTTTATTATACTTCGATAGGCCTATTAGCTAACAGTCTGCAAATGGCCCCTTACATATACTTTAATATTATTATCTGCCTTAAAGTTTGGGTGGTCTGAAAAGCCATAAATTTATCCCAACACTTTTATTGAGGCCATAAATTGATTCCAACGTTTTTATGATTTTACGATTTCTAATTATACACCACTTTCCATTGGCTTGTCATAAAACGACACCATGGCGTCTGGCTATTGTTGTTGTCTGAGATCCGAACTCTATTCAACATTATACATTCATTTTACAATACAACAATTTTTTAAAAATATATATTTAATATTTAAAATCAACTTAATAATTTTTGTATGAACTTACACTCTTATTTTACTTAAATATATAAACATTATAATTTTACACTCATAATTATATTTTATAAAAAAATATTTATACAAACAGAAATAACAAATTACGCAATTTTACTTTGATTTAACCAACATGGTGCGGGAACATATCATAGTTATATGTTGCCCAGCAAGGAGGAAAAGAGAAATACAGAAATATACATACATATATAGATTGATCTCTAAATAATTAGAGAACCAAACACATTTAGAATAATGGAGAATAGATAAAAAATACACGAACATGATAATACTACTAACTAAATAAAGGAAAATTATTAAATACTAAAAGAGGGAGAACATAGAAATTCAGCAAATTATATATATATATATATATTTAAATTGAGCTGTAACACTAGAAAGACGGCGATCGGTCATTTTGACCGCTACCAAATGAATATATTTCGGTTCGAACCAGATTTTTTTTTATAAAACTAGTTTAAAAGATACAAAGAAAAAAACGAGTTAAATAAATAAGTTAATAATTTAAAATAAAAATTCTGGTGTCAAATATTATAACAAAATTTGAGTAAAATTCACCGTCTTTCTAGTGTTAAATAATTAGAGAGCCAAACCAATTTACACTAGATTTGCATAATTGTGGTTTTATAACGTAACTGTCATTCTCGATATTCTTTTAATTAATACGTGCTTAGTTTGATCTATATATGATAATTCACAATTATTCGGAAGCATATTAAAAACAACATATTTCAATAACAGATATATTAGATTAATATATATATATACGTTTCAAAATAACATTATACATGGTCTTTTTTTCTAATTTAGATATTCAAATTGGTTAAAATGGTAGAAAAAAGGGTTTTTTCTGGAACGTTGTTTTTGATGGGGACAAACTGGCAGCAGTAAGCTTCTTGCGAAATATTTTTACAGCTTTGTCAATCGCAGAACGGTTGAAATATCTGTGAATTGCTATAAATTTAAAACAACTTAATTCTTTAGAAAATAAGCAAGTTTCAGAACAAACATATATGAGCATACTATGCACATCTATGTAAAAAGCCTCCATTTTTGTATTTGTGGGATGATTTGACAAAAAAAAGTCAAAGTGTTTTCTCAAAGCGGAAGTCTAAAAATGGGATTCACACCTCGTAACTAAGAAATCATGAAATGAATTTTTATTGTTTCTTTAGTTTAAGAAATGAATAGAATGTCCGGATCAGGGTAATTTATATATATTAAACAGAAGATATGTTAATAGTATTATCAATAAAAGTAAAAGTGCCATAAGCATACCTTAGCCGACATTTAGGTAAAATGATATTAAATAATTTTTTAAAATTAAATTTGAAACTTGTTTGTTAAGCAGCGAATCTTAGGGGCAATTCCACATAACATGGGAACTATAGTGTAGACCCTTGAGGGGCGGGGTAATATACTTTGTCACACCTAATTTTAATCAAGATTTGCACCAGAAATATTTAATTAAAATTTATTTTTCTAGCTTTGGTGGAAAAAAAAATAAAAAAAATTGCTTTTCCATATTTTGAAACAAAATTTTTCGAATATTCCGGTGTGAGTTCAACATTACAGAAACGCAATTGCTTGCGCCTGAAAGAATTAATGGCTAAAGCATAGCTGCCAACTCTTCCGCTTTTTCAGACCAGAAAAATTTAATAGATACGTTTG
This sequence comes from Maratus speciosus, assembly GCA_963932465.1. Lineage (NCBI taxonomy): Eukaryota > Metazoa > Arthropoda > Arachnida > Araneae > Salticidae > Maratus > Maratus speciosus. Next base: position 67,916,782 of record OZ010789.1, read on the forward strand.
GCTTATTTAATCGGCAGATTACGGTGATTTAAAAAGGTAAAATTTACTGTAAAATTTTTGTGGTCTAAAAATGTGTAAGATGTTGGCAGCTATGGCTAAAGAGGGAAATGTAATGTGAGTCACAATACCATGTAACGTGAGTCACACTCAAAATACTGATTGATTTAATTAATTACTATTAAAACAATATTATTTTTGTGTATATCATAAGTTGAAAGTGTGTTGTATTCTATGAAATACTTCTTTTTTACTGTGTTGTGACAAATGAGGAGACATTCTAGGTCTTCATTAACCCATAAAACTTGACTTCCCTTTTTTTTTTTTGTAATGTGAGTCCCAGTAGCAAATTAGGGTCTGCATACCACCTGTTAATTAAAAAAATTATTACATTGTTATTCTTCGTTTCTTATTGTACCCCAGATATCTATGAAGAACTTTTTTAAAAGCAAATGTGATATTTCTTCGATTTATATAGAATTTACTTTTGGAAAAATGTGTCAAATGGTAACATGAGTCACATGGAATTGCCCTTAGGATCATTGGAATTTATAATATTTAAAACAGAAAAGATAATAATATCTTTTTTTTTCCTAAACAAAACGTAACTAACACTGTCATCGCCGCGAGAAATGAATATTTTGTTATCTAGGGTCTTTTTTCTCCGATATTAAGAAAACTACGGCACACAAAAATATGCAAATTGATAGTATTATAGAGAAATGTTTGATAAATATGCTGAAGATTTTTTTTAAGTTAAAGAATTATTTTAAGAGTTATTTAATATTAAGGTTAGTCAAAACTGCTCCATTAAAAAAGTTTTACAATATATAGAAATTTAATTTATTTTCTAAGGATATACATTGGTAGCTCCTGGTGTGTAGACTACATTTATTTATTTTTTTTAATTTGACTAATTTTTGAGTGTTTATTTCTAATTTAAATTCAAATTTTCAGCATTTTGAGATATATTTCTTACATACTTTAGAAAAAGTTATTATTTTAAACAGATGCCAACTGTAAAAAAGCAAATAATAATATTTTCTTCAAATTAAAATATTATTTATACGTTACTATTATAAACAGAAAAAAACCCTTTCAAATTAGAATTAAAAGATTACGTACTAAAAGCAGTGAAACTAAAAGCCTATGTTTTTTTTTTTTTTTTTTTTTTTTTTTTTTTTTTTTTTTTAATTATAGTTCAATCATTCGCAATCTTTTTAAAGACAATCAAATTAGCGTGTTTTTAGAGTTTGTGTTGTCTAAATGGGGGTTATATAAACCCTTAGGAGACAGAACCCCGTACTTATTACCAATAAAAATAAAACGTCATAAATATACCTTAGCCAGCATTTAGGTTAAACTATATTAAATAATTTTCTTCAAAAATAATGCATGTAAATTTCAAAAAAACCTTGTTAAAATGAAATACAAATTTAGAGCAATAAAACTTAATAATATTAATAAAGAAGCGTTAAACTGATGTAATTTCCCCTTATTTACAATTTTGCAAGTTGCAAATTCTTGTATTATCTAGTAAACATTGTATTCGTCTGAAAATAAATGTTTTATTGCAACATTACCATCTTTCAAACAATAATATATCATCAACGTCAGTCTGTGAACTTAGAAAAGGAAAATTAGAGAAACAAGAATTTATTTAATAAAATTATCATATATATTATTTTTTATGTCAACCCCCCCCCCCTTCTCTATGCGCATAAAAACGCACAAACATGTATAATCCAACGTAATTTTGTAAAGGCTGTTAATACAGTGCAATCGCATTTCGTAAATAACTTTGATTAAAAATATTTCTGTTAGTTAAAAATTAATGAATAAACGTAGAAAGATTTATTCATTCTTATTTTTAAAAAATATATTTTTTAAAGAATAAGCAGGTATGATCAACGTACTATGGTAGTTAAAGTAATACTCATTGCTAAATGTTTAAGCCTTCCAAGCTCATCTGAGAAAATAAACACGTATTAAACGTGAGTAGAATAGTAATTTACTTTAAATTTGTTATTTCACTTTAAAACGCAATGCAATGTTTAAAATTAAATTAATGTAATACGTTAATTAACTTATTTTAAGATATGTTACGTGAAAATTGAAAAATTTAAATATTATAAATAATATAAGCAGGTTATATTATCAGATTTGTATATTCTAATTTATTTCCGGTTAAACATAATCCAAAACACCAAGAAAAGAATATATTACAAAACACTGAATGATCATTCACAGTTCACCTTAATTAACATTCTTATCTTAAAGACAAATTCATGTTACAAAAATAAATTACATTTGCAGTTCGTTATGACTGAACACCTAATTAAGAATAATAAGAATATTTTGTTGAAATAATTTCTTTTATTAATGACATTTCAGGATTTCGCTTTATTGTGATACGCAAAGATTCCAGTACATATGCATTTAGAATGCAAAACGACTGCATTCATAAATGCATTTGCGTGAAGTATTTTTATATGCTGCCTAGTTAAACCTAATATTTATGCATTAGTTCTATAAACGAAAGCAATTAGAAATAATTTTCTTATTTGTCTATCTTCAATTTTTGCTATCTTGATTTATATATATGTAGTATATATACAGACACACATTCAAGCACACACACACACACACACACATATATATATATATATATGAGCCCGAGTTTATTCTTATGAATAGTAGAGATTAATAGCAACGAAACACACTTGAAAATAGGCATTACATTAGTACAATTGTAAGTGTCTCGCATACAGCCAGAATATAATGAAAATTAATTCTTTTAAGCATATTATGTCAATGAATCTTGATTGCTTTGCATAAAGCAACCATTAATAAAATTTATATAAAAAATGCAAAATAAAAAACAGTATACACTAAATATATTTGATTACAATTAAATCAACTGCAATAATATAATAATTCTTATTAATTAAAAGAAAGAATGTAGAAATATTAAAAATTACTATGAATTCTTATCCGATTAAAAGTTAATGAAACGAACAGCAGTGCGATCAAAGGAGGCAAATATAGTAAGTGTATAGATGGAAAGAAATCAAAGTGAAAGAGCAACATCACATCAAAATCGTAAAAAAACTATTTTCGCAAGATTATTATGTAGTCAGGGATGAGATTTCTGACTTTTTCCATTAGAGAACATTTTCTTCTGTTAAATCTCAAAAACGTTCTGATTAAATGAAATAACATTTTCGCTAAGACTATACTGGTACGTAAAAAGTTCGAAATCTTATACCTGTGCAGTGCAATATAAAACTATTAACATGCTTTTTAAATTTTTAACACTAACGTTTAGTTTTTGAAAACTTAAGTAAATAAATGCAAAAATCATTAAAACTCTAAATTAATTAATAGTCTAAGTTAATTTCAGGCTTCCTAATCGAGGTTCAAACTGTAGACAATTTTCGGTATTTTAAACGATTCTGGTCCCAATAATGAGGCAACATACTGACGTCATTTTTTTAATTCCTAAAGTATGCATTGACCAATCGAAAAAAAAATAGTTACGTGGTTACATAATAGGTACATTTCTGTCTTTGTACAAATTCTGTGGAAGCATATTTGCAATAAATTATTGCCTTGTACCTTCTGGTCCAAAGCCGTGAACGGAGACCTACATAAGTAGGTCTCCATCTAGTAGTTAGTAGGTCGTAGTAGTAGTAGTAGGTAGTAGTTAGTAGGTCTCCGTAATTTTTACAAAATTAGAAATGTAAACATCTGAGATGAAAATTTTCATCTCAGATGTTTACATTTCTAATTTTGTAAAAAATTCTGTGCAACATATTTACTATAAATTCTACTCTATTGGACATTTCTGTCAAAACTGTTGCATTGAACAAAGACCTATTTCAAAAGCGATGTTTATATTAGTGCGTTTCTGCAAATTTAGCTGTAGCATATGCACGTTAATCCTCCCCTCTACGACTTTTAGGTAGCTTTCTTTACAAAAAGCTACCTATTGCAGCCGTTCGGAGGAAAGCGATTTCAAAAAATTTTGGTATGTTTTCATCGATCATGACCCCCAGACCCCGAAACCACCCTCCGTTCAAAATTGATATATATATATATATATATATATATATATATATATATCAATATATATATATATATATCTGACCTATGTCACACACTGTAACTCTCGTATTTATGAACCGATTTGGATGTAATTCGGTGTGTACATAGTACATACCAATGTCTCGACCGAGCTCGTTGGCCAGCTTCATCCGCCATTTTGTTTCAAAATGGCGGCCATTTAAAATTAAAAAAAAAAATTTAAATTTGAAATGTGGTACCAAAAAATTGAAAATGGAAAAATATTTTTTTCTTATGTATTTGACATTTATACAAAGACTCCGTAGCAGTTTTTGTTTCGTCTATATCTTAAGAAATGGCTGAGTTATAGCATTTTGAATTTCTAGCGAAGCTGACATTTTGAAACGTCCTGAATTTTGTCACGCGATAAAAGGCGTGTTTATGAACCGATTTGGATGTAACTTCGTTTATACATAGTACAGATCAATGTCTCGACCGAGTTCGTTGGCCAGCTTCATCCGCCATTTTGTTTAAAAATGGCGGCCATTTAAAATTTTAAGAAAAATTTAAATTTGAAATGTGATACCAAAACATTGAAAATTGAAAAAATATTTTTTTCTTATGTGTTTGACCTCGATAAAAAGATTCGGGAGCAGTTTTTCTTTCGTCTATACCTTAAAAAATGGCTCAGTTATAGCATTTTGAATTTCTAGTGTGGCTGACATTTTGAAACGCCCTGATTTTTGCCACGTAATAACAGACGTATTTATGAACCGATTTGGATGTACCTTGGTGTGTACATAGTACATACAAATAACTCAACCGAGTTCGTTGGCCAGCTTCATCCGGCATCTTGTTTCAAAATGGCGGCCATTTAAAAAAATTTAAAAAAAAAAATTTAAAATGAGATACCAAAAAATTGGAAAATGAAAAAGAGTTTTTTTGTATGTGTTTGACCTTAATACAAAGATTCCAGAACAGGTTTTGTTTCGTCTATATCTAAAAAAATGGCTGAGTTATAACATTTTGAATTTCTATTGTTGCTGACATTTTAAAACGACCTGATTTTCGTCACGCGATAACAGGCGTATTTATGAACCGATTTTAATGTAACTTGGTCTGTACATAGTACATACCAATGTCTCGACCGAGTTCGTTGGCCAGCTTCATTCGCCATCTTGTTTCAAAAGGGTTGCAATTTTTTTTAAAAAATGTGATTTAAAATTTAAAATGAGGTATTAAAAATTGGAAAATGAAAAAGATTTTTTTTATGTGTTTGGCCTTGATACAAAGACTCTGGAGCAGATTTTGTTTCTGAAAATTTGTTCTTTTGTTTATATCTTAAAAAGTGGTTGAATTATAGCACTTTGAATTTCTATCATGGCTAACAATTTGAAACGATCTTGTATTTGTCTCGCGATACCACACGTATTCGCCTATTTCGATGGAAGAAGGCATGTGGATAGTATACATCAATATCTCGACCAAGTTTGCTGGCCAGCTTCATCAGCCATCTTGTTTCAAAATGGCGGCCATTAAATTAAAAAATATATATATTTAAAGTGAGGTGCAAAAAAATTAGAAATTGAAAAAGGTTTCTTTCTTAAGTATTTGAACTTGATATAAGGATTCAGGAGCATTTTTTTTTTGTTTGTCTTTATCTTAAAAAATGGCTCAGATATAGCAGCTTCAATTTCTAACGTGGGTGACATTTTGAAAAATCTGATTTTTTGCCTGCGACAGCACTCTTATATATCAACCGATTCCGATGTGAGTGAGCATGTGCACAGCAATTACTAAGGTCTCGAGCAAGTTCACTGGTTAGCCTCATCCACCATGTTGTCTTAAATTGGCAGGCACTTTAAGAAATCGCCGAATTTGGCAGCCAAATACAAGTTACTTCAAATAAAAGCAGCTTGGATAAAGCTGACTAATTTCGCGAAATTCTCATTCATAATGATTTAGTATTGATAAAAATTAGTATTGAATCTCCTACATTCGGTTTCCACTTAATTGAGCTTCGTGTGTTTGAATAATATAAGGTGGCTTTTTTAAAATAAGGAATATGAAAGCTACCTCTTCCTCACGGCACTGGCCGGAAGGACTTTTTGATCTGAAGTCTGGAACTGAAAAGAGTTTCCCCAAGAAAACATGTCTGACAACAATTAAATAAAAACTTAAATTACTCTAATGGACATTATTCAGTAAATAGCGGTGAGTATTTTTAGCCTTTATAATTTAGAATATGTTTCATGTCTCAGATATAAACGATAAAACTGAAGAGGCAAATGTGAAACAGTATTTGGGGCAATAATGATACTATTCTAACATACAGGTGTATCTAAAAAAGGGGCAAAACTTTACGGGGTTATAAAACACAGCTATACGAGGAATTTTCGTCATTGAATATATGGTCGGAACGCAAGCGGTCAGAAGTTAAAAGCTAGTTATCCACTGTCGCAGTTAAAAAAGTAACAAAAATGTGAGAGGAAATACTTCAGAAAATATTTTATTAATAGGAATGTAATTAATGTGCATGCTCAAAGAAATTGCTCAAAAGATCTTCCAACAACTGTAATACATGCTTCACATCTGCAGTATAGGGACTGACGCACATTTGCGGAGACACCAGGCATTTCCCGAATGTCCTGGCGACTAGATCCATACCGGTTTCATTTAGGCACTCGTAGATTAGGCTATTCGTATGGCCCCACAGGAAAAAGTCCAAGCACGAGAGATCCGGAGATCTTGGTGGCCAAGTTATGGGACAACTTAGACCAAACTATCACCCTGGGAAAGTGGAAAATTACCTTTTAACTTCTCACCGTTTGCGTTCCGAGCATAAATTCGATGACGAAATTTGCTCATATAGCTGCGTTCGATCACCCAAGTTTTTCCCACTTTTTCAGGTACACGTTGTATAGCTTGAAATATCCACCACAAATAAAAACTGAATGTACTACTTTTTATTGTCTATTTGTTTCTATACGGCAGTTAATTTTTCTTAAGCTTAATTGCATATTTCTCTTCGCTTTTTACTTTATTTTTAATAGAACGGCACTGAATCATGACTAGGGTGGCTATGGTAATTTTGAAATCATCTTTCATATTTTTATCATATAGAAGTAAAAAATGTGTATATCATTTAATTCGAGAAGATTGAACGGTTTTTGAATTTTGTGAATGCACGAAATATAACAAGTCCGGCGATTTATATTTCAATAACATTTATAAAGGCTTACAGATAAAAATGTGATAGGGTAACCTCGCCAGTAATTAAGCAAATGGAGTTAGTGCTACGAGGTTTTTATTATGTTCCCTTCCTTAACATGATTTCTACAACCCTTAATGATTGTCCTATAATGGACAAAAATGAAATCTGCTGAAATTAAATAGCAACAAAATTATAAATAGCTTTTTTAAACGCCAATTTCCCAGTTTTTGATCCCGCGAAAGAAGTCTATCGAAAATCTAAAAATTAGTCTTTAAAATATCATTCTTGGGCTTTTATTAACAATAATTCTTATAAAAATATTATTTAAAATAATCAGGATGGAAGTGGATTGTTTTAACTTAGCGTAATCGTCTCCAACTTTTCAAAAACTAAATGCTTAAACTTTTTAATAAAAAAAATCATAAAACGAATTCTCTCACAGCAAACAGTTTAGAACTATGTGAAAACAAGTGCACCAACATTCAAACAAAAATATTATGTCTGGTGCTACGTATAAAACTTATTTCATTTGAAATGACACAATATTTCAAAAATTTGATCGACTACTGGAAGAGTATCAACTACTGGCGAGGTCAACCTAGTTAATTTTACTACTTAGCTAAAACTGGCATTATTCATGTACTTTTAAACATTTTTCTACGTAGTTGAAAAGCTTTTAGGATTTCCGTTTGTCCGTTTGCTCTAACTCTCATAAATATACTCTTAGTGCCCTGTAATTGTTCAATGTTATTGATGTATATCACGATCGATGGTATATAATTAAATTCATATACAAGGCTACGCAGCAAATAACGCCCGGATGAATTTCTACAGAAAGTTTTGACCCGACTACTTTTGATCCTGGCGACCTCTCTCTAGGGTCAGCAGGTAAGACATATTGTCCGCTGGCCAAATTCGTTTCTCGAACATCGGATACTGGCTAGTATTGAATAATTTTGAAGCCTTCGAATATTATTTTTCGATAATTTCATTTCCTCACTTACTGATACTTTACAGAGTGCATTGCAATGTCATAAGATCTTTTGGCGATTACCTAATGATATGGAATATAAAAAGATGCGAGATGCAAAATTAAATGTAAGAAGATTTTATTTTGCTTAAAGTCTAAATATTGAAGTTAAATGATTTTACAATGAAAATTGCAATTTATGTTAGAATTAATTTTATATTGTAAGATGCAAATTTTAAGTTCAAAATTACGTTCTTACATATTTGTTACTTATACTATTCATTTACAAATATTTTTCCATTTTAAAATGAAAAATTAATTGCAATTTAAATTGTAATTCTCATTGTAAAATCATTTAACAGCAGTATGTGGACTTCAAATGAACTTTTGTACGCTTTAACGCATTCCATCCTAGATATGGAAACATTTTTGCATCTTATAGTTGAAAATATTCCCATTTAACAATATTTATTTTTTGAAAAAAAACAAGTAATATAAAAATTTTGTTTTTAAAGTCAATTCCTACTTAGGCCATCAAAGAAAAATTTAATATAATCAAGCTAATATGAGTTTTTGTTGCATTAAAATATCTCAATTTGTTGATTTTCTATAAGCAAGTAGGTTTACAATGGAACTCTATGGGAATTTGGCGAAATATTACAGATATCGCCAAGTTGGCGTCACTTTTGGCGACTCATTTTGGCCGCCAAATTTGGCGGTATATCGCCAAGTTGGTGACAAACTTGGCGGTATTTGGCGACAGAACAGGGTCCCCCCTATGGTAACCCTTATTCAAAATACTTTCATTGAAATTCAATAACCAATGGCGGCCATTTTGTTTCCCATGCAAAATTAAAATTAATTAATTAAAATTTAATTAATTAATTAATATTTGAAAAAACTTTATTAACATCAATTGTCATCCAGTACAAGTTTAAAAAAATTTATTTCAACCTAATAGGATGAATAATGAGTATTTTATTAACGATTGAAAATTTGTACAAGATAAATATATAAATATATAAATAAACATAGGGAGAGTGTGAGCTAATAGTAGGAATTGAAAAAAACAATTTACATATATTTTAATTATACAATTTTTACGTCTTACAATGTAAAGCATTGTCATGTAACATTGTGCTACAGCCATAAAAATTCTATTCTGTATTTAATTATACAATTTGTACGTATTAAACTGTAAAGCATTGTCATTTATCCTTGCGTTACAGCCGTAAAAAATCTATTCTGTATATCTTCTAAATATACCCTGGTTCTGTATAAAAAAATAGTTTTTATATTTTATTTTAATACTTAAATAATTATTTCAATAAATAGTACTTTGTTCATCATTTTTTCTTTTACTTTTAAAAGGTAGTAAATTAAATTTCTCACTATCTGAAAAAAAGATGACCTACTTCTTTATAAGATAATTTATATCATAATGTTTATAAAAATTCTCAAAAACTTTTTTAATCATCTTTCATTTATTTAAACTTCCAGAGTTCTATATTCCTAATTTTCAAAATTTTAATCTGAATAATTTACTATTAAAAAATGAGTTTTTATTTAGAAATTTCTAATTCATAATGAACATAATACGTTTTGAGTAAACAGTTTGTTGTTGTAATAATCTAAATTTCAGATATATAAATATACTCTAAATTTCAGATAGATAATAGATTCTAAATTTAAAAGATTATAACTTTCAACATATTTATCTAAATCAACAAAAAAGCAAATAACTCCAACCATTTTTTCATATGTAAAAGGTACTTGTTTCATAAGTGAAAGGATTCAATTTTCATAACTTTGTAATTACGGCAACTTTCGGCCAATCAAATAATTAGAATATTCTGCCGATTAATTGATTTACAACACCACTCCCTTTTTCTGCCGACATTTGCCTACGACATTAACCAAAGAAATTTCCAGATTGTGTGCAGACAATATTGTATCAAGTTCCCAAAGGACTACTGTTCAATTACGAAAATTCTTATAATAGGAAAAAATTAGCCGATATCTCTTGCTATTGGGGAATTAACAAGATGCATTTCCCTTTGTAGTTGGTAGTTTCTGTTAGTTTTATGTTGTCGTATATTTTTATTTGAATTAAATTTTAGCTTAACATCTGGCGTGTACAAAACTCTTTAATAATATACAGGATTGTACAGAAGAATTCAAGTGTATTTCCATTTATTATTCAAAGATCGCTTAAAAGTGAATTTTTTTACTGATCTAAATTTATGTTTCTATGTAGTATATCTGCGAATCTACAGATACTGATGCAATACAGGGCTGCATAAAATATTTAGACTACACTTCTGAATATGGAAAATATTTGATGAAACTGAATTTTTAAATGTGTTATATGCTTTCGAAATTGTTTACTTACATTGTTTCTTTCACCTTTTAAACGGCGAATTTATGTCACAATTTTTGTGGGTGTTGGATATTGTTTCACTATTTATAATTGACGCACGATTTTGCCTTTTGTTCACATTACAGACGGTGCGTAATTACAAGTTGAAAGGATTATTAAAGTTGATTCACAAAGTATATTAGCTGATTCCAAAAGATGGATAATCAATGGAGAATCATACCGCTATTTAACTAAAAAATTAATATTGATATTGTGACAGTCTTCTACGTAGATATCGGATCTCCCCCTCCTTCAATCAAAATAAATTTTGAACATAACTCTATTACTTGTAAAAAATTGTTCTCTCTCCACCACCGCACTCTTGCAATTTAAATCATTAATTTAATTCAATTCTTAAAACCATTCGGATACTTATATCCGTGCTTTTTTTTCTTTTTGTAACGACTTTAATTCAATACTTTTAAATATCCAGTTTTATGATTTCAGTTTTCTCAGTTGCACTTGCCAGTTATCAAAATCTGCTCTCAGAGAATGAATTTCTTCTCGGTAACACTATTTGTATAAAAGAAATAAAGCAAAAGAAAAAAATATAAATGCAGCTGTTTGGGACATTACGTATAAAATTTCTTTTCGTCGGATTTTGCCAGAGTTGTAAAAAGGTCATTCTTAATGGCTGCTAAAATTTGACCGTTGAAAGAACATAACTAAAAGTAAAATGTATTTTATGTGAATCCTGCCTCAAAAATTTTTACAGATACTTTATCTTCTTCTTATTCATTCTAAAAGCATATGCGATTTATCTACATTGCGCAATTATAAGTAACGATCATTTAGTCTAATGTTTTAATGAATGTATAGAAAAAGCAGATTTATGACCCGGAGCCCAAGTTAATAAGAAATGGTTAATTTGCTACCCTGTGATTCACACGTCTAGAAGCGACACCATACTAGATTCCGTTGAATAGTCGCGTCAAAGCTTTATTCATCTTCGTTCAGTCACCATAACCTTTGTAAATTGGCGATAATGTGCAACGCCAAGCCATGTCGATTTGCTAGCGAAAGTAATCACTTCTCCTCTGCTCGCTATACACTAAGGTCCAAAAAAGGGGTCGCTTGTTAACTTTAAGTTTTTTTTTTTTTACGGATAACCTCTCCATCCATATATTCTCTATATCCATATTTCAATACAAATATATGCTGCACCATGAACGTGCTGTTTCATCGATTGAATAAAATAACTTGTTCCTGATTATACTGTTGGAGTTTTTGATCATTCCATCACGAACCCGGCAATTACCGTAAAAAGCTGAACAATCACCGTCACAAGTCTATCATTTTTTGTGCCGAAAAATATGATAATGCAAATCTGCGTAGTTTCTGCATCGCCTATCGCGACTCCTGCAAGCCAAAATCCGTCAATTTCTACACGTTCTTTTGAGATATTGCTTTTGCAGAGAATAAACATAAACTAGGGGGAGCAGACCCCTGCTCGCTAACGCTCGCCACTATTTATGTCAACTCTAGCCAGAATGAGTGCAATCATAAATCATTAAAACGTATTAAAATTACAAATATTTTTAATGTATAAAAAGTAATGGAAAACTTTGTTGAAAATGGAAATAAAAATGTACCTTGGAAACAGAATTAATTTAAAACCTGAGTGAAAACACAATAAAAAATATTTATAGTTGGGTCGCTATGCGATCCGAGCAAGCAACACATGAAAATTACAAAAAAATTAATTTATTAAAAAGTAATTGAAAATTTTGTTGAAAATATAAATAAAAATTATTTATCAAAAGTTTGGCGCTGTGACTTGTTGATCATCATTGAGAAAGCTAAGCTAAAAAGAAATTGATGCCGTTTAAATTTAAATGGCATGTTAGTGTCCGATGTGGTCCTTCTCCTTTCATTTTTCCTACAGTATTGAAATTAACGGCTTAAATTAATTTAAAACTATAACAAGACGCTATAAAAGATGCATCGCATCACGCTATCCGACGCTATCGAACTGTAAACAAAACGTTTTCGCCTGTGTCTAAATACAACCTTGGATCAAAAAGCTGATTCGCTGAATTCCTCACGTCACCGTAAAACGGACCAATAGCAATTGTCATTCATGTATTGTTCAAACGGTTTGCGTTAAAAGAGATATCCTGTCTGGATTTTGATTTACTGAGTGGTTTGGGACATGTGACGTAACCACTGAGAATCGTCGCTTTGGCTGTTGCGAAATAGCAAGCTACAAATACAGCCCTTTTTTAGAGCTACATAAGAGAAATATATATAGAGATGTTTTTGGAATGAAGCAAAAATGGGAAGAATGGTTGTATTTAAAATATCAAAGTGAAGAATGGCAAGGCAATAGAATAATTAAGCATAGAAAATGAGTAATAAAAATCATAAAAACTAAAACAAATTAATAATTCAATAATTTAACAAATGAAGTAAACGAAACAAGCAGGTAATGAAACCCATAAAAGCCCAGAAGAAAGACAAACTAAATTGTGATATTGCAAGAGGAAATAAACATAAAAGTATTAAACAATGTACACTGGCATTTACGATGCATAAGTTTGGACAAGAACAGGAATTATTACACAAATAGCAGTTGAGATACCGTTAGAATAAACAGAAAATAAAGTTATCAAAATAAAAAATAATAATCTAAAAAATAACAAAAAAAAGTTGATTAATAAACTGCTCAAACGAGATAGCACAGATAGTGAAGAATCTCATTATCTGCATGGTAATGACAAAGAAACATTGGCAGACATCATTGCAAATGCCACAAAATGAGATATTGATATAGTTTTGTACGACACACCAATATATAAAAAGAAGATTAAAACAAAGAACTTTTCTTTTAGCTCACGTTAAACGTGGAATTACTCAAGTCTACCCATTGTAGATGCGTTTGTCTCATACATTAAATAGATGAAGAGGTGTGAGAGGAAATACTCTAGGCTTCTATGTTTACTTATATTCCATCTAAAGACGGACTTTGTGTATAAAGAAAATGAAATATTTGTAGTGGACATTTTGGATACTGTTGCTGCTCAGTGTTTCCCTTAAATCCCATTAAAAATCAGGAACACTACTTGTAATTTTCTTCATTGCAGAATATTCATGAACAAAACTTTAACTCAATCAGTCAGTATTGCAGCTACGTTATTATTTATTCATTCATTAATAACGGATAATATACCATTATAAATTTACTTCTGAAAACTGATAAAAATATACGTAGTTTAAGTGTTTCAGATACAGGTTTGTACTCTAAATTATCATATAATAAATTAAGTTGGAAGTTTATTGTTCTGGTCTTAGTATTCTAGTGAGCTCATGAACGATGGCCCAAAATTCGGGCAAAATGAAAAAAAAAAAAAAAAAAAAAAAACAGATAAAACATAAGGTCTGGAGCAACTTTATTGTAGACATTTCAATTTCTTACCGCTTACAACCATTTAAAAATAATCGTGTCTTTCTTTAGCCATTTCATATTAGCCCCATACCGTGAGGTTAATATGAGATTTTTTTTTTTAGATTTAGTGTTATGACGTGAAATAACACTAAACGGACGTTCTTTTTCGTAAACATATAAAAAAATCCAAATCCAAATTAAAATATGTTTTTACTTCCGACTGGAGTCAACACCTTAAAATTTGATATGAAAGTTTACAATTTTGTACCAAAATATTTGCACTATTTAGTTTTATTATCATAATTCCGCCGTCATATAGTTTTGAATCCTCATTATCATAATATTGATAGTGCACATTTTCCATTAAATATCTGTGCCTTTTTTTAAATACATCATCTATCTGAATTTCCTACTTTCTGTACACTAAAATGAAATCAGAAAATTGAAGAAGACTGATCAGATGAATGATCCGAAGACTGACACTGTGGAAACGGGGAAGTCAAACAGAGCCGAAAATTAAATTTCTAGTTGTAAAATGATATTGGTATCTATATTGTTAATAATATTGATATTATTAACCATTTGGAAAAATGGTTATTGTCCTCGACAGGCTAGGAAATCAAAAGAATATCTGAAAGTTTTCATTGGTTTAATCATCATTTTATTCGTTTTCTGATTGGTCTATACAGTAATCTGTATTTCCCTTTACTTTCAACAGAGATGGAGAACAGAGTGTTGCCACTGTGACAAAAAAGTTATAAAAACTACAAAAAATTAATAACTCAGAAACAAATTGAGATACAGCTTTCAAACAAATTGCATTTAAAAGTACATTTTTTCTCTATACGACGATATAAAAAGCAATATTGTGGGATGTTTAGAAGTTTAAGAAATAAATTTCATTTAAAATTGGCCGTCAGATTTCGACGATGGAAAAGCGTTTTCCCGAACAGCCAATGAAATGCTTGGATAATACGCATGTTTCAGGTGGATAATAAGTACGAGTTGCAGGCGATTTCTGTCGCTTGCAAAATTTTACGTATAATAACACTATTAATGTTTAATTCAGGGCGTACGTAATTACGTAATGTATGATCAACTCGTGCTATTTTATATGTCTTAAATTTTAGTCTTTGAAATTTTTTATTTTTCAAATGGTCGTTGTAATTTGTTAAATTGCATTTTTTTTTTTTTTACTATTGTGTTATGATCCCTTCTGAACTTTTGAAAGTGTAAAAGTCGTTCAAATGAAACCCCTTTTGAAAAATAACTTAGACCAATCGAGGGAAATATGAAACACCCTATAATTGGCTCTAATAGGCGGTACTCAGATTAACACTTTTGCTGCCCCCCCCATATTTCAAAATCTGTCCCCAGGTGCATCTACTTTTCTCTTCCTAGATCATTCTTACAAATAAAAATCATTACCAAGATGTATATAAGAGTGCATGTATGTGTTCTAATCAATTTTTCAATTGTTCCGACGACCCTTCGGACCTCGCACATAACAGATTTTGTTCTACAGTGTAAAAAAACGACATTTTTACGAAATATAACGAAAATACAGTAGTTGTGTAAAATTAACAACACAATGTGCTGTCAATTTTACGCAACTACTGTATTTTATATGTTAATATAGTCAGGAAACTAAAGAAAGATACAGCACATTCACTGTGATCGAGTTTGTTCTGGCAAATATACAGTGGTTTTTTACAGTCTACCCGAGTGTGACATCCAGGCACGTCAGGCCAACTAAAAAATTAATTATATTACAGCACAAAAGGATAGTCGGCATTGAATACCTCCGTAGAATAGATAGAGTGTGGGAAAGTAGTGTTGATGAGAGGTCCTGGAAATATAAAGACTGTTCCGAAGGTTGTTCGGAACAGGCACACAGGGACAAATGATTAACTCCGAACATACTTGGAACTCGCAACCAAAGTGCAAAAATTTTCTGATGCTATATTCATAAAAGTTTTGTCTAGTATAGTAAAGTAGCCATTCACTACTGAATGAAACCGCATACGGCGCCACCTGGTGGAAAACTGCGAAGTTTGCATTCCTATCTCGAAAACGGAAAGAGGTAGGAAAGAGTGATTAAGAAAGTTATAGAGCACTATCGTTTCAGTACAAAAGGAGACCTCGTGGATATTAATGCGAAGAATATAACGGTTAAAACGCACATTTACTTTTTCGTGATAGAAGTGTACGAGCAACTGAGCTCACAGCTTGCGGTCACCGGCCATAAGGCGAATGCTTTTGAAAAATAAGAGCGGAAGCAATCGTTCCCGAATAAACGAGGAAACCAAAGTCTCCGCTCAACCATTCTGGAAAAGCTTAAGCCAAAACGAGGTAAAAAAAACGAGAGCTGGAGAGTGAATTAAAGAAATGTGAGCCCCAATTTTGTAAATATTGGGTATAATAGACATATCATTACCCAAACGGTTAAAATTCTTCCATATAAAACAAGCTTCCCAGAAGTCTACCTTATAAATTGAAGAGCATTTGTGAATAATTATACCTTCGAATAATTTAAAATTGTGATTGTTAGACTAACAGTTATTTGCGATAGCGAAGCGATTAATGCCACTATTTTTAACGTTAGTTTTATCCCTTTTTAAACGGACATTAAAAGATCGCTTGTCTGATCAAAATACATTTTCTCACATTATTTTGTAAATTTCCCAATGTGAAAATGTGTCTATTGGATGTTTCTGATTTGTGCAGGATTTAATAAGTGTCATCGTTAATTTTTGGAAATTATGGAAAGATAATTATGTTGTCAGTGCGATCAGTGTTAACTTTATAATGGATACATTTAATGAGTTTATTATGAATTGAATCGACGTTTCCAAGTGAAAAACTCCAATCAATTACAATTGATTTAATATGGCCTGATTTTGATTTGATTAAACTCTCTGAAGAACAAATAATTAAAGCCCGGCGAAAATAAGTATTAAAATCAGCTAACTTCTCAGTAGGAGGATGAGACGAAAAACTATATGGGGGCAAATAAACGATGGTTCACGATAAACAGCTGTGTGAAATTAGTTAGTTTCTTGGAAAACTATAACATCAAGGAAAAGAAACAGTTGGTATTTTCAAATTAGGAAGTAAACTATATATTTTCATCTATAGAGTTCATAACGGAGAGAATGTTAAAAAGATTAAGATCACCAGATTTATAACAATTGGACTGGTGATCGAACTGTGGAAGCACCAAAATAGCTGTTTGCATAATTTTGTAATTTTTTCCTTTGCACTGATAATGAAACTTTAGATGCTGCTAAACAACTGTCTGCACCATTTTGTACATACACATTTACAATGTAGGCTATTTTTACGTTGTGCATTTATTTCTTAATATATCGACACGAAATTCAATCCTCTCATTTTAAATATGTTAGAATAAGCTTTTATTAGCATTTTATATTTTTCTGAAAATAAAACAACAAATACTTTTTTTTTACTTTTGTGTGAATGCCAATGCATCAGTAGGCATTGGCAATTTCATTATATACAATTAAACGTATCTTATATTTATCTAACTCAATCAAATGAGCGTGTATAGACGAAAATTAAAATATTATGGTTACACATACAGTGGTGGCCAAAATTAAGGTCATTTTTGAAATTTTCATTTTTAATAACTTTGTGTGCTTGAAGAATATAATAAATTTCACTTAAACACAAATTTCTATATATCAAATTTAAGAAAATTTAATGTGGAATTCAATAAACAAAAACAAGCAAAATACTTGCATTACAAAAAAAGTTACGCTGACAAAAAAAAAAATCTATATTAGATTTCTTTACATTGTAAAGGTACACTTACACGTTTAATATTTATTAGGATAACAATTGTTTTTATTACAGCTTCACGGCGTCTTTTCATTGAGAGAACTAGTGTTTGAAGTTCATCCTTTTTAACAACATGATACCAAGGATCAATTATAGCTTCAATAAGTTGCATTTTATTTGGTGACGCGTTTTTTGTACAAGAATTTTTAAATGTCGTCACAAATCTTCTATAGGATTCAGATCAGGTCTGTTTCCTTGTCAGTGTATAAATTGTATGCTTTTATTTCTAAGCCATTCATACATATGTTTGCTGTATGGCATGGAAGCGAATCCTGCAGAAAGATAAATGGTGCTTTATTGAGGAAGAGATCCCTGATGCAAGGTATCAATTTTGATTCCAGGATAGCTTCGATCTATTTTTTTGTATTCAGAATGCTATCAATCACTTGAATGTGGAACACAGCATCTGCAAATATATAGCCCCGAAGTACATTTGTTGGGTTCTTTGTAATTGCTTCAATGCAATCAGGATACAGCTCTTTCCCTACTCTATGTCTCACCTATTTTAGCCCATCACTACCAAAGAGCTCTATTTTACTCTCATCGCTCCAGCTTATTTGCTTCCACTGATTTTCTGAACAATTAATTTGTTTTTTTGACCACTGAACTCGTTTCTTGCGTTGCTGAAGATTTAAAAATGTTTTTTCCTCGGAATTCTACTTTTTAATCCAAAACCTGCTAATATTCTCCTTATTGTTCTTGAACTAACTGAAATACCCATTGCATTCAATTCCCATGTAACAACATCTGATGAAATTCTTCTATGTCTGAGGCATGTCCTTTTTTTCTTTCTATCGTCAGAAGCACTTATGCATTTTTTTCGGCCTGATATTGCCTAATTTATCACTGATTTAGTTTCTTCATAACGTAAGCACAAATTTCGTATGCCAGATAAAGTGACTGATCCACAAACCTGTCTTGCAATTTCAGCATGAGCGAGATAATTTTCTCTCAATATGACAATTCTGCTTCTTCTTGTAGGTTTCCAGTCAGGTCTTGTTGTTGATGACATTGTTTTAAATTATTTGCATTAAGAAAAAAAAATAGAAATATTAAAAAACAAAACAAAACATTATTCTATTTAGTTATACTAGTATTCTCACTTCTGCAAAATTTACTCCAGAAAAATACCACTTTTACAAATCAAAATATACTACAGTTTAGTAACTAACATTTGAGTGGTTCTCAGAACAGTCTTTGTAATTGGCTAGGAAGTTTTTATTACAATACATTTGAGAATTCATGACTAATTGCCTTTGTATTTTAGACTAAAGTAAGCGTAACTTTTTTGTAATGGAGATATTTTAATTATGGTTTTTTATTAGATTCTACATTAAATTTCCTTGAATTTGATGTAAAAACATTTGTATTTAAGTGAAAATTAATTATATTCTATAAGCACACAAATTTATAAAACATGAAAATTTCAAAAAATGCCTACAATTTCGGCCACCACTGTGTATGTTCCGTTAAAATATAAAACAGACAAAATGTTATTTAAAATTGATATTTTGAAATAAAAGAAATTATATTGTTTTTCTTTTAAATTTTTTCTATATGTTTGTATTCCTATATCAACTCAAAATCTGAAAAATTTTATTTTTACTTTACTCTTTCATTCAAGGATTTTGTTGTACAAAGAATTACCCGTAATATCGAAGAAAAAGAAAATACATTCTGTAAACGTTGGCAAATTTTCAAAAGAGAAGCGGGATTTTCTTAGAGAATATGACATTGCCAGCAATTTAACAAATTGCGAGAAATATAACTTTCAGCAAATTTTGAATGAATATTTGGATTTTCATGTGTTTTACAAATCTAAAAACCAGTTCTTTAGCAGATTTCCTTTTCTTTTGATCCATGAATGATTCATAAAAATGTATGTTATGTAAACAAAGTATGAGTCCAATAAACATGGATAAGTATGTTTTATATAAATTCTTTTATGTTTAGAGTACACGAGTTGCTTAGAGCCAGTGATAAAATAGAAATGAATTGTAACACATTTTAAGTGAAAAAATTGCATATATGAATAAATCAATCTGCAGGTATTGGAAATTTCTTTATATATGGTTAAATGTATCGTATAATTATCCATAGCTGCCAACTTTTACGGATTTTTAATACCAAAAAATTAAATAGTAAATTTTAGCTAATTCAATAACCGAATTTAAAGAATTTGTAACGTTTAAATGAAACGAAAATTCCTACTAAATTTTAGTTGTAAGAAAAATCCGTACAAGTTGGCGGTTATGAATTATCTAACTCAATCAAAAATATTTATACTTATATCAGACTTACATTTTTTATGCATATCCACATTACAATGATACGTTGATGTCATTACTGAAATCACTCCTTATTCTGATTTTATAACAATACTAGCTGTACCCGGCCACGCGTTGCTGTGGCTCAGTCTGATTAAAGGAAAAGAAAGAACTGAGAAAGTGCATATTTCTAACGTGTTTAATTTCGCAGTGTTTGTGTGTATACAATATTTTTTGTTATTAGATGGTCTGTGCAGATAGAAAGATTGTCTGGTTTGCCGATTCTAGAACACGAAACATATAATTGTCCGTGAGAGAAGCAATCCGTGTCTAAATCTAAACCGCAGAATTCTAAAGCTTGGCCCTAAGCTTTGTTGATGTAGATAGCAAATGCCAATCAAACTGGTAATTGCAATCTCTTAAATTTAAATAGCATATCCAATGGAATCAAACGAATGCGGAGAATGAGGACATCTTCACCTTTGAAAGGTCCTGTTAAGATTATTGTTTCTACGACGTTGCTCAATAATGTTTTTACTGCAAGCCTCGTGCATAAGCATTGGTTGGTGGATATTTCGTAACATGATAATTGGCATACCAATTTTCAACTGGAATACGTGATGTGGAATCCACTGCATATCAAATGAATTAAAAAATTCGGTTGGATAATTAACTGTTTCATTTGCTTCAATTACAGTGTCGGTGGACTTGTATGTGACTGATTCGCTTTTAATGTTAATTTGAATAATGCTTTTAAGTTCGTATACGTCTTTGTTCTTGGACGCAAGAATAGTCACCCAGCAAATCAAAATTATGAGGCAATGAAATTCGACTTGAGGTCAAATCTGGCGGCGCCAGTGTTGCCAGATTGGGGACTTTTTTGCCCCCAGATTGTTCATTGTCACCGCTTTTTTTAAATAGAAATATTCGGCCTACTTAAAAATGGATTAAAAATTCTGAAAAAAAGGCGAATTATACTATTTAAAAAAATGGTGACAGTCAAATAATCTGGATTAAAAAAGTCCCAAATCTGGCAACACTGGCCAGCACATTATCATTCCTGAGTTTCAGCAATTGATGTGAAAATATCTCAGCTGATCGATCGTTTTGCATCTGGATACGCATATTTGTAATTTTATGGTCTTTACGTATAGTCACAAAGTAGCGAATTTCAGCAAGCATTTATTTCATCCTCTGGTTTCGATCGATCAATTACATGTAATGTTTGCCTCAAATCTCTTGCAAGCAATATTAATGCGTTCCAAAATGGTCTGATGTTTTCACGCAAATCTTGCAATGATCGATCAATTCCCGCGAACGATTTTTATACGCCATTGCGCATTCATCCCAAATAACATATTTATTTTTTTTGCAATACTTTTCCAATGTCGGATGCTTTGGAAGTGTTTCAGGTGAGAGGTTCAATGAATTGCATGTTCAATGGCAATTGGAAAGCGGAATGTGCAGTTCTTCTACCTGGTAGTAATGTAGCAGTTATTCCGGACGACGCAAGTTCTAAAAGGCTATGTCAGTTTGGGATTGAATTGCTATCAGAATCAATCTAATGGGGAACATTTTATTCGTTCCTCCCGTTGCATCTAAGAAGAATATTTTTACAACTCCGTTATTGACAGTTTGCGTTATTTGATCATAAATTCCTTTTTGCACAAGTGTTAGATTAGGAATATTTGATTGCACATACGATAAAAGATCACCTGTGTTGCAGTTCTGTTCACGATGCAAATCTACATCGAACGAAGCAGCTTCCGATCGATTCGGTGATGACATTCCGAATGGATTGGGAACTTTGTTAGTGATATCTAAGCACAAATTTCTAATCATTATCAACGCTTTGTTGTAGATTTCGGCTATGAAATCCGTATTCCTTTTTAAATTTCGACGGAAAATATCTTCAGCCATGTGCAATTTGTATTTTTCCAATAACTTTGTTGAAAATGAATTAGAGCAGGCAGTCTATATGATTGCAAACAATGCACGCATTTTATTTGGATGTGACGTGTTGCATGCGTAATAGGGTGGAGCGAAATTTTTTTTTCTTCAAATCAAAATTGGCCGGGTTGGGAAAGGTGCTCTATCAGATCCTCATTCTGAATATAAAATATTTTTGAAAAATATTAATATTAAATACTGCCCCAAGGTCATTGAATATTGAGAAAAAACGTAAAAGCGCTCGCCTGTGGAAAAAAAAAAAAATTCTTTTCCTAATCAAAATGGGGTGGTGTGGGAAAGTTGCTCTATCATATCCTCATTCTGAATAAAAAATATCTTTTAAAAATATTAATATTAAATACTGCCCCAAGGTCATTGAATATTGAGAAAAAACGTAAAAATTGTGCATTTTCCCATTTTTTTTCCCTCAAATATTCAAACTATTTTATAAACTTAATTTAAAAGGATGATCATCGAATTATTATTATAATTATTATATATTTAGAGTAAAAAAAAGGAATATTTATATAAAATTCGCTATTATTATACTAACTCAACGACTATATTTTTTTAAAATATATGAAATTTGGGTAGTTGTAAATGTTTTACATATTTTACTTTACCTGTGTAAGAAAATATAATTATTCTTAAAGAACTATAGTAATAAGGTAAAAATAATTTACTGTTTTATTTATTAGCAGTGAAGTTACCATTTTATAGTAGTCCATACTGTTTTTTGGTTTCAAAAACTGGCATTTTTTTTCCGAGACTCCAGACGTTTCAATGAATCCATGGCGTCTCAAAGGACCACAAACAGCAGAAGAAGCCTCCGTAACAAGTCTCACACATCTTTCAGTGGCTTGATTGTGTCAAGGGAATAGTTTAATCTTAGGTAAGATGTCTTCATCTATTGCCTTTGGATTTAGGATACACTTTGTAAGAATGTTATGATCTAAGAACTTAGTTAATGGTGGTTATGTCACGGTCACTTCAGCCTAATTTATGAAATCGATATAGTCTTTGGTCTCTCAGGTAACTTGATCGTTTGTTTTCGTGAAAATTTTATTATTCTGCATAGCATTATTATTCTCATTCATACTATATAAGTGTGGTACTGCGCAGAATAATAAAATCTCGAAAGTAAAAAAATTCTTTACATACGTGATCTCAGGTAACTTGAACGTACCTAAAGAATGTCTTCACTTTCAAGATTTTATTATTATGCGTAGGGCCAACACATTTATATACTATGTAAGAGCTTTGGCACTACGCAGAATAATAAAATCTCGAAAGTCAAGAAATTCTTTACAAACGGATAAATTTGGAAGCCAAAGTCTATATAGATTCTATAAATTGGGCTGAAGTGACCGTGATACAACCACCATTAACTAAGTTCTTAGACCATAATATTCTTACAAATTGTATCCTAAATCCAAAGGCAATAGATGAAGACATCTTACAGAAGATTAAACTATTCCCTTGTCACAATCAAGCCACTGAAAGATGTGTGAAACTTGTTACGTGGGCTTCTTCTGCTGTTTGTGGTCCTTTGAGACGCGTTGAGTTCATTAAAACTTGTCTGGAGTCTCGGAAAAAAAGGCAGTTTTTAAAACCAAAAAACAGTATGGACTACTATAAAATGGTAACTTCGTTGCTTGTAAATTGCAATAGTAAATTATTTTTATCTTATTACTATAGTTCATTAAGAATAATTTCAAATTATATTTTTTACACAGGTTAAGTAAAAAATATAAAACAATTACAATTACCCAAATTTCATATATTAAAAAAAGTATAGTCGTTGAGTAAGCATAATAAAAGCGAATTTGATATAAATATTACATAATTTTACTAAAAATTTATAATAACAACAATGATAATTCGATGATCATCCTTTTAAATTAAATTAATAAAATAGTTTGTATATTTGAGGAAAAAAATAGGAAAATGCACAACTTTTACGTTTTTTCTCAATATTCAATGACCTTGGGGCAGTATTTAATATTAATATTTTTCAAAGATATTTTTTATTCAGAATTAGGATATGATAGAGCAACTTTCCCACACCGCCTCATTTTGATTTGAAAAAAAAAATTATTTTCCATAGCCGAGCGCTTTTACGTTTTTTCTCAATATTCAATGACCTTGGGGCAGTATTTAATATTAATATTTTTCAAAGATATTTTATATTCAGAATCAGGATCTGATAGAGCAACTTTCCCACACCGGCCAATTTTGATTTGAAGAAATTTTTTTTCCCCCATAGGCGAGCGCTCCACCCTAATGCGTAATTAATGTATACATCGAAGTATCGGTCGTTCTCAATAAATTCAGTGTTTGACATGCACTGCGGAAATTGAAATATGTAAAGCCGTTGACAATTCCTAATTGTTGGAAAGATGTTGGACCGGGCACATTTGCCAACAGCATGCAACGAAAGAAGCATTTATCTTGATTGGTATGCACAATGTACAGTTTGCATATGATAGTTTCTTTGAATATGCTAAATGATCCTCTCCTCGTTTGCGTCGTTAAAATGATTTTCTACTCGTTTTCCATGATTAATATTTAGGCACTTCCAAATTGAGCAGTTTCTTCACAAACACGTAATTTTGGCATACTGTGAAGAAAGCAGTTAAAGTTGTAGCCGATTGATTCATTGCTATTTTTGCACATTTGCAGCTGTAAAATAAGCAAATTATCCATTTCCTACATGTACCGCTAAGTAAATAACAGCTGGACTTCGTTCATGTATGGGAAACGACAGAATTCGCCATACAGTTTCATTGATACTTATGTATCTTCCAACCGGATACTGTGTGATTTCATAGATATGTATGACCGCATGCCTATCATTTTTCTGATTGCACGCCAAGAACTGCCATATCCCTGCCTTTATTCACGTACTTACAAATGTACTTCATCTTTTTAACAGGGTTACAGTATTCCACGTTTATTTCCGCTCTGTATATTTTTGATAGCTAAGGCGAATATGGAATAACCCAAAAGTTATCTACTTAGATGTCACCGTTTTGCATTCGTACCGCCATTAATTTACCGCCATCTTCCGCTGATTTTCTTCTGTAAAACGGATATCCATTGTCCCAGCGTGCATTATATTCATCATCGCCATCACCCACGAAATAGATCTGTAGGAATTTCTGTTGACCATCTGGTAACGGAAGTAGGGAGCCGGTATTATGACAAATTTGTCTTTTCACTTTGAAAGTATGGATTATTTGAGCTGTTACGATTTTTGCGCCGAATGACGTCATTTGGAAGCATGAATTGTATTTTCCTGATATTAGACAGGAAAATCTCTGATTCGGCGATACATCCCGCAAGCAAACATTTAATAGTTCTGGCCTTAATTTAAAGTTTCTCCAAGTTGAGGCAGTTTAATTTTTCAGGCGTCGCAACCCATTCCTGTCGTTTCGCCATTAAATTCAAACCTCGCAATATGGACACACTTCAGTCATAGTTCTGATGAGAACATGCCGGCTCAAACTATAATCATCAGCTGGGTTGCATCGTAATGCAAATGGCAGGCAATTTTAATCGCGTGTTTTTTGAGCACGGAGTCATGTTTGGCGCTAATCTGTTGTTTCTCGTTGATGTCTTTCAGACACTCAAAGGCCGTTGCGTTCATTCTGTTGAGAACGAAACAGAGATGATTCTGCATAATGCGCTCGCCAAGCTCGCAATCGTGCATCCTCACGTCTGGCTGCACGTCGCTCTGATGCTTCCTCGGCACGTACTTCAACCATTCTTTGTCTATTTCACTCGTTTTCTGATGCCCGTTCTTCCTCAGTTTGATTTGCATTTACTTGTCGCACTGCTTCCGCTCCGCTACAAAAACCAAAGATTGATCTTCTGCAATGCATTATTTGGATGAATTAAAGCAGATCGATTGCACTGAAAAAGAAAAAAAAGAATGTTATAACAAAACCATATCAAATAGCAAAAAATTAAAAAAGGAAAAAACACGAACTAAAAAACAAAGAAAAAACAAAAAACATAAAGAATACTAACGAAATATTTGAGTAATGTACCCCAGGGCAAAGTGAGGCGAGGGAGACGGGAGGTGCATAAAATTAAAGAGCGGATCAAAGGCTTTCTAACAATGTACCACATAATGGGTGGTGGAAAACAATTAAAAATGTACCCCCCGGGGGGAAGCGAGGTTCATAATATGCATATAAAAACACACGCGTCTTCAAATGTAACGCAAACCGTGAATTTCAAAGCAATCAGTGAAGAAAATTCGGAGATTTAGGAATTTGTACAAAAGAACATTTACATATTTATTTACATAGAAATGTGCCCCCGTGAGAGAAAGTGGCGTGAGGGGAATGGGAGGTGCATAATATGAATGTGTAGCCAAAGGGTTTTCTAGTGACATATTACATGATCATCGTGTAATATGATGGGAGTCGGAAAAAAAATTAAAAGAGCGTCCCCTGGATGGGTGTTTAAAATTTAGGAAGGGAGAGAGCAAGGTTCTTAATAGGTATGTAACAACACCATCGTATTCGAAAGCAACTCAATACGTGAACTTCAAAGCAATCGGTGAAGAATATTCCGAGATTAGCGATTTTGTGCAAACGAACATTTACATTTTTATTTATATAGATATGGGATTTCGAAATAAATAATGAAATCTTTCAAAGATAACTTTTTAATTTACCTTTAAAACATACTATATTTTGCGAAAAATGATTATTCTTATTACTTATTCTGCTTCATAGTAGTAATTTACACCATTTCTTAGGCTGATTTACAGAAGAATGAAATTTCTTTTGACAGAAGGATGAAATTTCGTTTGACAGAATTTGATTGACATAAGAGTTAAATTCTGTAACATTTATTTAACTAGCCATTCATAATAAGTTATAGTTAAAGAATTAGGTACAAAATTACCTTAAATATATCAATTGAAAACACAAAAAAAGCATAAAAAAATAAATATTTCAATCTTAAATTTTAGTTTTTATACCGCTTTTCGAATAAGAGTGACATAAGATGAAATTTTATTTGAATATAAACAAAAGTCGCTTTTTATTTGTAATAATAATATTGCCTCTTAGATTAATACACCACTTTTGCTCGTATTAAAAGATACAACTGTGTATGTCTGTGTGTAGATAACGAAAAATTTTTAGTAGTACATTCCTTTTTTTTTTCTTAGTTTGAAAAGAAAATGTATGTTATATTATACCAATAAATATTTATTTAAACTAATAAAAATTTATATTCTACTTATTTTGTCTTTAAAGAACTAACTTAAAATATGTAATATTAAATTCTATTTATAAAAATAAGAAAATTTTCTGTCGAAATTTTAACATAATAAAAGAATATCGAGATTTGTTCGAAGGTATTCATACACTTGTAATAAAAAGTTATTTTTTGGGAAACAAGGTTAGAAATGGCTAAATTTATTTGATCTTTCGATACATGTATTCATGATGAATCATCTTTTTCTATCTAAGATAGAAATTTGTTCCCTATTGCATCATTGTATCAAAGAAATATTGACTTTTTTCAGAACTCATAAAGTATCAGGGGATAAAACAAAAATGAAAAAATCATTGTTTGAAATATAGATTGAAATCATAAAGATATTTTTATTTTATAAGCTTTAGGGGTTTGGAGAATTATTTTAGAGCTGCAGGCAGATGTTTACCGCATTTCAAACATGTATACTACATATAAAATGATGTATTAGAACATATTGCAATTTTTAATTTAATTTTTTATAAGTTATAGAGGATGCGACGTATACTTCGTTTGCCATAATTCGTCTTTAATTTTTGACATCGTAATACAAATCATGTATTACGTCATTTTAATTTATCGCCTACTACCGCTCTAATAATGAATGTAACCCACTAACATTAAATGAGTAATAATACTTGACATGATTCGTGAACGCTGCCACAAGAGGCGAGGAAACGTACTCGATTATAATGATGCAATATAATGATTAATACTGGCTGATAACGCTCCTCTGATAATTATTATGGTGTTGCGGGGCATATCTGAAAAGTAGATGGAATATGTTGCCAATTGTCAACTTTGTGTTAGAACTGATGTTTCTATAAACTCTATAAGGCTTTGTAAGGCTTTGTAATCCATATTTCAAAACAGCGGCACATTAAAGTTGATAAAGTAGTATTAATAATAAACTATTGCTTAACGGTTTTGGATATTTTCAGTACGGTCTGATATTTGATATCATTTTAAGGTTTCTTTTCTGGAAACTATGATTTAATGTAATTTATTTCTATATAAAATATTTAGCAAAAAATTCTTTCTTTCAGCTCACTGCAAATATCTGATGAAATGTTATAGTTAACAATATCAGATCAATCGTAGGCAAAAATCATTTATTTTGGTTTACTTGAAAAATCATTGAAATATAAAAAAATCATGCTTTATAAACATATGCATTTGTTTTGAAGATGAAATGCAAGTCAAATTTTCCATGCATTTTTCCCTATATTTCAAACTGCAGCTGAAGATTTATAGCTTAATATGTGGAAATATACATGCATTGTATCCGTTAAAAAACTGTAACGTTTTCAATAAAATTATTCTGCTGTAGATTTTAATCAGAATAAAAAAATGTCTTATGAGTTCATGCTATTATTGCTAAAGTTTAACAATAATCATATGTTATGGAAATCTGACATTTATGAACCTGTAACTGACAAACGGTGTCAGATCCTGGTAGAAAAACTTAAAATTTAATAATGTTAATTACAATATAAATTTAATTTATTGTTATTTTTTTAGTCAGCAAAATAACATTCTTTAATATTAACAATAATTAAAACCTTTGCCGCAGGCTGGTGACATGAAATTTATGGAACCACTAACTGTCATTCCCTATTGAGCTAAATTAAATAACTATTAAGCGGGTCCGGGACACAAAAGTCTTAAACTTTTCTTAAAATTTTTATTACATTAATTTTTTTTCTTTTTTCTGCTTAAAAAGGAAGTTTATATCGTGTTTCTCTTTTAACTGGAACAAGAAATATTCATTTTTAAGTTTTGGTTTATTTTTAAAATCTAGCTTTCAAACTATGGTTGTCATGAAAACGACTTTTAGCGAAAATGTGTTTTTCTTCATGGTGGCTTTTTCGACAATTTCGCGTATTTAAATTGTTACAAGTCAAGAAACGTTGAAGAAAAATATTTCAAATTTGGAACATGCATTTTTCAATTGTTTTACTTTAATTTTGATTCTGCAAATTTGAAAAATATATATATATATATTTACTTTATAGAATATGATTAAAAAAAATTACGACATTTTTTTTCAAATCTTTAGTTTAAATATTTTTAATTTTGATTGAAATTATTATTTTTTAAAACGCCGAATCTAAATTAAAACTTCTGTTTATTTAACTGCAAAAAAAAAAAAAAAAAAAAAAAAAAAAAAAAAAAAAAAAAAAAAAATCAAATTCTACAAATAATATTTCGAGTTATAACGATTTTAATCTACTCCACTTTTTTAATAAAAATTTATTTATTTATTTTTTAATTCTGAGAAGTTTTATCATGTGATTTTATTTACTAATGATATGATTAACCAGCAAACAAAATTTTGAAATTTTAACTCAATAAATATTTTTTTTTTGAAAATGTGTCCTTGACCCATTTAAACTGGAAATTATGGTCCCAAAGTATCATTGGTATCTTTTAATTAATTCCTACAAGTATGAATTTAAGAAATAATTTAGAATATGCGCATGACAAATAGATTAAAATAGCATTACCTTAACTTTAGAAATAAGATGAATGTCTCAAAATGGTACTTTTGTGTTTTCAAAATTTCTTCTTATTAAATAAGTTCTTGGTTTACTAGTTGTGAATAAATTGTTTTTATAAAAAATGACGTGAATGTTTTAAAATCATGTTTTAATATTTTCATTAATTTGAAACTTATGTATTTAGTTAAATTTTTCAAAATCATACATGCTAAAAGAAATTTAAACCATTTAGAAATATGTATTATAAATTGGGACTTATAGGATATATCAAGCTAATTGTAACTCTAAACTCATGTTTCTGTTTTTTTATTACTTTAAATTCAGAATAACAAATTTTTATGCAATAGATAATTAATTGTATTAAATCATGATGATTTCATATATTCATAAAAAACTCATCATAAACTCTAAATGTATATTTTTTGATAGAACATTTTTTTGCATAGTTCTGCTGAATATTATATATTTTTTTCTTAATAACTTTCTGAACCATAGCTGGCAGTAGAAAATCTTGTACTGGTAGACGTTTTTCAATTTTCATTTCTTTTTTTAGTCCAAAAACTTACAGTTTACCATAAAATTGGTGTAGTAAAATTCTTTTTAAATGCCAATCTTACTACTAAGTGAAGACTTTTCCCCCGAGGAGCCCCGAACATATCAAATAGTTGTTTCATGTTTTAATTTTATTATCAAATATTCTTTATTTTAAATTCATTGATATAAATCACAAAAACAACCTAGACTTTGCATCAAATATATAATTGTTTTATGTTTTTGAAGCAACTTTTTAAGTATGAATAACTATTCGGAATTCCATAAAAAGGATGAACAAATTCCTTTTAATTTCTAGATATGTTTGCTGTATATATCGAGCGATCGTTTATTTTTGAAAGGGGAATAATTACTAACTTTTGAAGAAAATGCTAAACAATTTATACTCATCCTCACACTTTACAGAACTTCTTTCCATCCCTGTATCCCTTCTCCGTCTGGTTATAAAACTGACCTTGCTTGCAACATAAAAAGAAAGAACTTTGAGGGGTGGGCAAGGAGAGAGATAACGATCTTGAAAGAGAGTAGGCATTCACGTTATTCCGAATTACGATGAAACTGTAGGGAGTATGGATGAGGGGACACACATTGTCAAGCAATAGTCACCCCAGGAATGTTGGATGATGTTATTTTTGGAGTAAATATTAAAATTTCAAAATTATCAGTTAGTGCGATTTCCTGCCGATACCAGCATTGGACTACTTGAACAGAGTACGATCAATTGGCATCATAACATTGTCAGTGGGCGATTACGGATATTCTTCCTATATTTCGGATAAACGACCTAATTGATTTCGGTATAGTATTTTGCTGTCTGGGTAGGCTCTGGAATACTGTTAATGGGTCTGCCAATTAAAATATACCCTGGAGTAAGCGCTTCAAACTCATTTATATCATCAGAAAAGCGGAAATAAAGGTCGGGAATTTAGGATCCTCTCACTCTTGACTACTAAAGTATCAAAATCCTCTAGAGTGATTTTATTATTACCTACGGCCCTAAGCAAATTATATTTGAAGGACTTAACGCCAGCTTCCCGTAGACCACCAAGATTAGGAGATCGCGGAGGGATAAATATCCAAGTTATGAATTCTTCGGCAAAGAAATTTGATAATTCCTCGTCTGGAGTGGTCAATAATTTTTTTAAGTTATTTAATTCTGTTGACGCACCTTTAAAATTAATGGAGTTGTCAGAAGTTACCTTATTTACTTTGCCTATTTTGGCGCAAAATCTTTTAAGAACAGCTATGAACGCAGCACCAGATAACTCGCTTACTATCTCTAGATGAATAACCTTGGTAGACATGCATATAAATATGGCCACATAACTTTAGGAATAAGTGTCCTTATATGGAAGTGGCCACAAAACATCTGACCTGAACATAAACACCTGAACATCATGGACATCATGGGCTTGTGGACATCAACACCTGAATTGAGAAACG
The DNA here is from genome assembly GCA_963932465.1 of Maratus speciosus. Taxonomy (NCBI): domain Eukaryota; kingdom Metazoa; phylum Arthropoda; class Arachnida; order Araneae; family Salticidae; genus Maratus; species Maratus speciosus. The sequence goes on from OZ010789.1 coordinate 67,948,683, forward strand.
TGTGCTTAGGTGTTACGCGTTGCGATGTGAGGTCTCCCATTAACTGATCTAGTGTTTTTGGGTTATGCCTGAAACATGTGGCTCAAGTGTGCACTGTTTTTCGTGCAACGCTTTTAGACTTTATTGGCCAATATTTCATCCGTACTTGATGAACTAATCCCTGAGCACCTATGTAAAAGTACTTTTTATGAAAGTACTCAAAAGTTAATTTAGTGAGCTTATGAACACTGGGCAGGATTAACTGGTGCTTAGCATCAAAAGGTAAGTCAGAATTGATTCATCTGCCACCTACTCTGAGCAAGCCCCATTTATCAATGAATGGGTCTATTCCCTTTAACTTACTGGAAGAAGGTACAGTTTGCCCCTTTCTGAGTACTGCTAATTCAGGAGCGAATTTACCTTCCAGCGCCTTTTTTACTAAAAAATATATACTATATTTTAATTCGATTCACTTAAGTTGATTCTGGTTAATGCATCTGCGCTTGCAGTTGTTGGCGAACCTAAAAATAAAACTATATATTCTTATTAGTTTGAGAAAACTATTAGAAGGGTAATATAATACATTAAAAAGTCAGGGTTATTGTTCATAATCAGTAAGGTATAATCAAATTTCTGTTCTTGTTCGCATTCAATGTCTGTGACAGTAGGAAATTGTTTGGGAACTATAATTTCCCTTTGAAGAAATTTTGGCCCAAACGACCACAAATAATTGTTGATCAGATCCTTGACTGATGCAGCTCTGGATATGATATCTGCTAGATTAGATTTTGAGGATACATGGTCCCAATGATAATTCTCAGAAATAGACTGGATCGAGGTGACTCGGTTGACAACAAATGTTTTAAGCTTATGTGTGTATTAAGCCAAAATAGAACAATTGAAGAATCTGTCCATAGACACAACTTTTCAAAGCATAGCTGTAGGAAGGGAATTATCTTTTGAATCAGTTTTGACAAAAGTAGAGCTGCACGGAACTCTAGACGCGGGATTATCATTGAGTTTAGGGGGACCACACGGAACTTGCTACACAGAAGATTACACCTGAACTGTCCAGTTGTGGAGAGAGATCTTAGGTAGATGGCTGCTTCCTAGGCCGTTCCAGAAGCATCTGAAAATCCGCGTAAATCTAGACCTGCAATGTTGTCAGACAAAACATATCGCGGAAGTGTAAGATGATTTATTTCTGTCAATTTAATCAGAAATTTTTGTCATTCCCGAAGAGAGATGGCAAGTAGATGTTGGTTTCAATTTATCTTTAATTACCACGAATATTGCATGAAAAGTTTTGTTTTGGTTAGAATAGGGTCAATTAGGCCTAAGGGATCGTAAATTTTAGCAGTTTGTGCCAAAACCTCTCTCATAGTATAAACATCTTTGGGTTCGATAATAATTTTAAAAGTAAAATGATCCGACTGAGGTTTCCAAAGCATCCCTAAATTTTTACAGAAGTTTGCTGCGAGTGTTTGTCAAATGCATATTCTGATATGGCTGCGTCTTGTAATAATTCAGGATGATTAGAGTTCCATCCCTCCCCTTTCTAAGAACAGAATAAGTTGAGATTGCAAGTCCTGTGCGTCTTGTAAGGAAACCGTACCAGATAAACAATCATCAACGCTCATGTCGTTATGTATCACTTCTGCAGCCTTTGGAAAATCTTTCTTTTCTTCATCAGCTAGAGCCATCAACATCCGCATGGCCCGAAAGGGAGCACTTACTGTTCTATAGGTAACCGTGTTAAGTTCAAATATTTTTATCGGAGCGTCCTTACTAGACTTCCAAAGAATTTTTTGCAAATTCCTTTGCAGTGGGTCGATCATTATCTGCCTGTAGATTTTCTTAATGTATGCACAGAATGCATATTTGTGGGTACGACATCTAGTTATAATAGAAAATAAGTCTTTCTGAACCGTTCCGATATTTAATAAAATAGAGTTAAGTGAATAACCACTAGATGTATTTGAACTTGCATTGAAGGCAACTCTCAGGGGAGTGGATATTTTTCCCGGTTTATACACATCATGATGCGAAATGTAATAAGACAGCTTATTTTCGTTTTTACTTTTTCGGTTTCACTTATGTTCCTCACAAAATATTTCTTCATCCCCTTTTGCAGTTTCTTTATTATCTCCAGGTAAATATTCTATTTCAAAACATTTCTGAAAAGTATTGTCTAAGCTCTAAGCTATTCTCAGTTAAAAGTCAACAATATGACTTATTTTCAACTTGTGGAAATGAACCTGCGATTAAATATCCAAATACTGTTGCTCACTCTGTAAAATGTCAAAATATACCTCGCTACCAATTAATGCATCAATCTGACCAGGTATATGAAAATTATTGTCCTCTAATTCTATGTAGTTAGGGATGCATAAATTTGAAATATCTAATCTTTCAACCAGAATGTTGTTTGTTATTCTTTGGTAGAACTGCAAACTCTAGTGATTTACAAAATGCTCCTTGCTCATTTGATATTTGTGCATTGATAATTTGTTTTACTTCCTGATGTGACTCGTTATTGCCAGAAATAATACTTTTGAATGGTTTTGGTTTTAGGTTTAATTTCCTGCATGCATTTTTACTTAAAGCATGGATCGACAGCTTATTGTCTAGAATAGTTCTACAAAATATCCGACATCTTTCAGTAAGTGCCATATATTTCTAATTTTTCAATAAATAAATATTTTTTAACATAATGCAGAAAAAAGATTACAAAATTATTGCAAATATTAGATATTGCCACAAGGTTAGAATGTAGAGCTACTGTGTTTCTTATTCTTAGTACCATATCTTCTGTACTTTCCGAATTTCAAGTACCACATTTTCGTAGTAGCAATATTCACCCTATTTTATCCCAAGGTTCGTACGGTTCCTTGAGTTTTCAGATTGAGAAATTCTTTGGTACCAGTATTTTCTTATGGAAAATCCCTGGTTAAATAAAGCGATATTTAGTCCGTTTAAACTAGTTTTTTTTTTTTCTATAAAAAAATACTGATATTTGGCCTTGAAAATAACGATACCCGTACGAACCCTGTATCACAAATTTGTCTTTAAATTAAAAAAAAAAAATCATTTATATTCTGAAATAGTGCTATTCAAATATCAGAAGTTTTGGCAGCCATGTATTACTATTATTTTTCTACCACATTTTCATAAGCTTACGAAGACATTACATATGCATTTGAGAAATTGCATATGCATTTGAAAATTTCACGCGATTACTATATTACATTTTCTCTTTTAAAAAGTATTCCTCTTTATTTAGATCAAGTTAAATATTTTTTTACTTTCTTCAATAAGGAAGAATTCCAAAATCATTAAATTTAAAGAGAAAGTATAGCATATTTTGCCTGTCACTCTCACCCTAGTTGCATTTTAATGTCTAAAATATGTCACCGAAACCATATTACTATAACATCGCGTTTTATTTCTCACATCGCGTTTTATTTCTCACATTTACTACTGCTCTAATGGTGAATGTAATTCACTAACATGAAATGGTTAATAAAACTTGACATGATGCTTGAAAGCTACTACATGAAGCGGTGAAACATATTTGATTACAGTGATACAATATAATCATTAATATCCACTGATGTACTTCATCTGTTACTTATTAGCGTGTAACAGATCCTATCTGGTAAATAATGGAATATATATTTAAACTGTCAGTGTTTTAGAACTATAGTTTCATAGATTTTAACATATTTGCCAATTTACAATTTGAAATATCCGGCACACCAACGTTATTATACATAAATAATTTCAATCTAATGATAAATATAAACTATTCCAGTATGTATTTAGGTTGTTTTTATACTATCTATTGTTTGATATTTATTTAAGATTTCATTATGGATTTGGATGAACTAGTGGAATTAATTTAGATAGAAATGCATACGTGTCGGTTAGAACACTTTATTTAGGAACTCATTAGAAATCAGCGAATATAAATTGATCAGTTTTAATGTTAAAAATCTAAAATATTATACATATATATATATACAGGGTGATTCATAAAAGATGGGCAGAACTTTAAGGGGTTATAGTACACTTAAAGACAAATAATATTAAATAGGAGACTAAGGGTCCCAGACGTATTCCCAAGGAGATAGGGGGCATTAAAGTTTAGGGTCCGAAATTTCAAATGATTATAAAACATGGAAAAATTGGTCGATTCGTTTGCGGTTTTTGCAAAAAATTTTCTTTATGCCAGTATTTTCTTGAAATAAAATTTTAAAGTTCAATTTCAAAAAAGCCGATAGGGGGCGCTTTAGACTTTGGGGTAACAAACAACTATTTTTTAACGTTATTTTTTGTATTTCTTTAAATGATTTCGAAAGCTTAGACTTAAACTTAAATTTTGATCTAAAAATCTGAGTCCTAACGAGTAGTTAAGTAGCGTAAACTGAAATTTGAAATTTGAAACCCTTCTCCCCCAAAACAAAAATCAGTTATTCCCGATCTTTGTGTCGTAGATTAGGCTCTAACTACTGCCGCGTTTTGCTAAAATTATTCTTTATGTCAGTATTTTCTTGAAAATAAATTTTAAAGAAAATTTTCAAAAAATTCCGATAGAGGGCGCTTTAGACTTTGGAGTAACGAACAACTATTTTATACCGTTATTTTTTGTGTCTCATTAAATGCTTTCTAAAGCTTAGACTTAAATTTTCAGCCCAAAATCTGAATCGTTAGACGTGGTTAAGTTTCTGGGGAGAGGGGTTTGAAATTTCTATTCCTGAGCACAGTTCAGTTTACCATGTCCACACATTGTGTGCTGTGATACGAGGTAAAAAGACACAAATTAGGATTATGTTACCAAAGCATATTTATTAACATGTAATTACAATAAATGTTCAAAATTGTGACCACCAGAGGTTATGCACGCAGAACAACGGCGAAGAATGGAACGGCGAACATTCGCGAAAACATCAGCCTTTTCGAGCACTTCCCCTACAGCGGCGGAAAGTCTGGCGACCAGTTCCTCGGGGGATTCAATGGGTGTCTCATACATAAGAGCCTTCAATCGTCCCCAAAAAAAGAAATCGACGGGTGAAAGATCTGGCGAGCGAGCAGGCCAAGCAACAGGACCACCTCGACCAATCCATCTGTTCGGAAATGTGATGTCCAGATAGTTGCGGACGTCTCGTACGTAATGGGCTGGCGCTCCATCGTGCTGGAACCACATGACCCGCCGGATGCGTGGAGGAACAACGTTTAACAGGTCTGGCAGCACATGTTGCAGAAATGTGAGGTATGTTTTACCGTTGAGGCGTTCAGGAAGAAGGTACGGTCCGATTAGGTGGTCTCCGAGGATTCCTGCCCAAACATTGATGGAAAAGCGTCTCTGATGAGCATGTGGATACGTAGCATGTGGATTGACATCCGCCCATACATGTGCATTGTGTGTGTTAAATGTACCTTCACGTGTGAAGGTACATTCATCGGTGAAAAGCACAGTTCGTCCAAAATGTGGATTTCGCGCGTTCTACTGCAGAAACCAGCGGGCGAATTCAATACGATTTGGATAATCCCTTGGAGACAGTTTCTGGACTCGTTGCACATGAAACGGGAGCAAATGTTCATCCTTCAGTACCCTCCAACTCATGGACTGTGAGGTATCCACCTGCCTAGCCACTGTTCGTGTACTTGTACTTGGCTGCGCCGCTACTACATCCAGAATGGCTTCTGCAACAACTACTGATTCGTCCTTTTTTGCACGACCTGCATTGGACCGGGAAGCGAGAAATGATCCCGTCTCACACAACTGTCTGTGCAAGCGCTCGAAAGTTTTGCGGTTAGGCAACCGCCTGTTGGGAAATCGCTCTCCGTACATTCGTTGTGCCTCTGCACCATTTCCATCTGCCGCTCCTAAATTAAATGCATCTCAGCCTTTTCCTTATTCGTGAAGGGCACAATCTTCCGATTCATTACTACAGCGACTTACACTTGACTCACCGTTCAGTGGTTTTTATGCCTGAATCGTGTCGAAATTTTGCATACGTGTTCTTCTTCTTCCCCATTTGACATTTGCATACTTTCTGTTTCCTTCTTCACCCGGTGACTAGCGTCAGGAATGGAGCTTTAACGTTTGCATGAGCGACGTTTCCAACTGTGCCAGTGCCTTTATGAGTGAATTCCGACTATGCAGTCCTTGACGAAAGTTGTATTTTTGCCTCGTATCACAGCACAGAATCGTTGGGCATGGTTAAGTAGTGCAAACTGAACTATGTTCAGAAGTTGAAATTTGAACCCCCTCCCCTCGATACTGAACCACGCTCAGCGATTCAGATTTTGAGCTGAAAATTTAAGTTTAAGTCTAAGCTTTAGAAAGCATTTAATGAGACACAGAAAATAACGGTATAAAATAGTTGTTCGTTACTCCAAAGTCTAAAGCGCCCTCTATCGGAATTTTTTGAAAATTTTCTTTAAAATTTATTTTCAAGAAAATACTGACATAAAGAATAATTTTAGCAAAACGCGGCAGTAGTTAGAACCTAATCTACAACACAAAGATCGGGAATAACTGATTTTTGTTCTGGGGGTAGAAGGGTTTCAAATTTCAAATTTCAGTTTATGCTACTTAACTACTCGTTAGGACTCAGATTTTTAGATCAAAATTTAAGTTTAAGTCTAAGCTTTCGAAATCATTTAAAGAAATACAAAAAATAACGTTAAAAAATAGTTGTTTGTTACTCCAAAGTCTAAAGGGCCCCCTATCGGCATTTTTTGAAATTGAACTTTAAATTTTATTTCAAGAAAATACTGGCATAAAGAAAATTCTTTGCAAAAACCGCAAACGAATCGACCAATTTTTCCATGTTTTATAATCATTTGAAATTTCGGACCCTAAACTTTAATGCCCCTATCTCCTTGGGAATACGTCTGGGACCCTTAGTCTCCTATTTAATATTATTTGTCTTTAAGTGTACTATAACCCCTTAAAGTTCTGCCCATCTTTTATGAATCACCCTGTATACTGCATTATAAAAAATATGTATGAATAGACTTTGTGCGAATATACTCCTTGTAAGCAAAAGAAATATATCATGTTCTTATAATAAATAGCTTTATGGGGATTTATATTTGAATTATAAATATATATACGTTTTATTTTAAAAAAAAAATACCAAAAGTAAAATAATGAGTTTCTCGCTTTATTTCTCCCAATATGTGAAGAAAAACTTAAAGAGTTAAATTGTTAAAACATACTTGATTTGATCCATTTAAAAGAGCTTCTTACACCAACAAAAATATTTTGTTGGTGTTTAAATTATGTACTAAAATTAAAACTTCTTGACAAAAAGTTGTTTTAATGATTTTTTATTGATGTAGATGAAAAATAATGCGAAATTGAAATTAACAAATCAAAATATTGATACTTTTGTAATAATATTATTTAAAACAACATGGTTTAACTTTTGGAAACTCTCATTTGTTTAATATTAATAAAATTAAACTGTCAAGTGGGAGTATTACTCGCGTACAGAGGGTTATGTACAGTAAATATATTAATTAGTAACTGTATTATTACAAAAAAAAAAATCTTTGATAACAGAATAATAAGACTTTGAAAAATCTATACAACGTAGGGTTGGGTATAGCTGCATATACTAGAAAGCATAAATGAATATACCATGAAAGTTCCGAGAGATATGAATCCTAAATAATATCAAATATTGCTATTTTGTATAACACTTTTTTAAAAATCTTATACGAATCTGTTTATGATGAATTTAATCCGGTGCTGATAATAAATGTAGTAGCATATTTAAACTTCAGTTATTTTCTGTAACAGTGTACTTAATACAAAATTTTTGTTCAATTTTAAAACTTGGCGTTGTGTTAAGGGCGCTGCGAAAGGAGGAAGCAACGCCGTAGTTCGCGTCGCGTTTCCCCCTATAGGTTTTAATTAACCTTTAATCACACGGGTGGAGTATTGAGAGAGCCACTCAATTCAAATTAGTCGCGAATCGCATAGAAATTATGTTATTAACCCGAGAGAAATCGCACCTAGTATGACAGGCCCGATCCATTTTCATTCAACGTTTCATTCAACATTACCTTCTTCTTATCGGATTAGCCCAAAATTTCGTGTAGCTGTAATCAAGGTCACATTCGTTCAGCATTGGTAAATCTAGTTCTATTCTAAAAATAGATTTTGAGAAACAGGTGTTGGGGGTATGTGATACCTGTACTAGTCCTAGCGTCAGTCAGATCTTTCCATTTTTTCTGTCCGTTTAGTGAATTGTGACGCGCTGTTCGAATTACGACGAAAAAAATGAATGTTTCGACACCTTATACAGACTGTATCTAGTTATGATGAACCTATATGTAATAAGAGTTTTGCCTCTGTGGATAAGGAACACTGTAGCAATCACGATTCTTCTACTCACATTGAGACAGAAAAATAAGATGCAAGTTCACTGTCAACAATGAATTTTTATAATAGTAAAGAAAAGATAGATAATGGGAGAAGCAAAATACCGGCAAAATGTTTGGAAGAATTCAAGGAATATAATTAAAAAGCTTTCAGGTAATATAGCTTACTCAAGAGGTGTCGTTTCTATCGTAGATGTATGGAATATTCTTTTCGATAGAAACATGCTAAATAGATAACACGCTAAATACATGTCAGGCTCGGACTGGACCGCCAGCGTATCGGCCCTAGGGCCAATGCGCCCTCATCCAGGGAAAACTTCGCGCACCTATGTACCTAATCCGCTATAATATTTTTTCCTCGTTGTACATATGCATTGCGACATTAGTGCACTAAATTTCGAAAATTAGTTTAAGGTAAATCGAAACAATTCCAGGATCGCAAACCAAAGGGGATATCTTTTCATTCGATTGAGAAACAAAACATGCACCCAGGGAAAGTTTTATTAGCTACGGCGCTCTGGGCTAGTTTATTTTCATTGCTTCTTTCAATGATTTCTTTTATATTTTAACAAAATATTTTGCATATTTTCAGTCCATTGGTTTTAGTACCTTGCTCCTGGGTTTCCCTTTAAAGCCCGCCCTGAATATATCTATAATTGAAAACTTGCTTTTTGAAAATAAATTGAGAAAGAAATTAATACATTTCAAAAGGCAAAAAACTTTTGTGGGGATTTTGTTTTTTTATTGGAAAACGTGATTTTTCATTTCGAGGAATACAAACTTGATAACACTTCTGGTTTACAATTCTACAAACGGTGGAATTCCGCATCCAGCGATTTTTCATTCACAAAATCTACACCATAATTTTCGGTTAGTAATATTCGCTTCTTTAATGGCTGACTTTCCCTAGTAAAATAACTATTAGGAAATTCTTAAGCATTTTGAATTAAAAATATATTTAATTTAATCTCAGAAAAAACTATTGTTACAAAAATGTTATCACTACTCAGAAATTATGATAGTTTTTTTTATTATTATTAAAAAAAAAACGCTAGCGAAAGGGTCCTACAACTTGGATGAATACAATTCCTGGAGCATTTCTCTCAATTATGGAAACTTAAATATTTCCCTTTATCACTAATAATGGTAAGAATTTTTTAAATTGTAGGAAGAATGTTCTGAAAAGAGTAAATCTACTCAATTATTTTAGTGATTTAGATTAATAAGGCGAATTTTTTAGTACTTTTTCTGTAGAAATGTTTTAATAGTGAAATATCAATTCAGCATTTTATGGATACATAAAGTCATACTTAAGGATGCAAAAAGCTTGACTCGCAGAAGAAACTGCTGCCAAATTTTAACTGAAATTGAATTTATCTCCTTTTCAACTGACTAGCAATTAATTCATATTACTTTAAAGAAATATACTTAAAAAGGGAAGATTGAAGCCCTTAGCAACTCTATCTTGCACTTGGTGAAGAAAAAAATCTAATTGTCAGTGCACCAATGGTGATTATTGATACTAGTCACTGTTTATAAAATTTTATGTTCACTTTTATTATATTGATATTTAATTATCGATATTCATTTCAGAGTTAAAATGTAACTATTTATTGATACAAATGGATTAGGCTTACCAAAGTTCATATTATCGGGAGATAAAAGGCTGACTTAACTATCTTCGGAATAAAAGTGCATACAAAATGCAGAACATAAAATATATTTGAAGGTCACAAAACACAATACATAACATTCGCGTACACAATTTCGTTTCAATAAAATTTTAACGCATACTATTTCGTAGATACATTTTAGTTCACAAAATTCTAAAAAAAAAATCATTTGTCTACAAAAAAAAAAAAAAAAAAAAAAAAAAAAAAAAAACTCATTTGCGCGAGTTGCAAAATAAAAAAGGATTATATTAAGACCATGAAAGAAGCGATAAAAGCGATAAAATGCAACGCACGCCCACCTTTGAGTTTCAAATTCAATGAAACTGAAACTTTAATTTGGATTTAAATAATCGACCATCTCTGGGTCTTTTTTCAGGCACAGTCACCACAGGATAGTCCCCAACACTTTTTTGGAAAATAGGTTCAGTAGATTCAGTATCTAAAAAACAGTCTTTATCAGAATGTTCGATCATCGGCTTACTTGTCGCAGGGACTGAAGAACAGTTTTTATCAGTCAGCTTTATCATCGGTTTAGTAGAAGCAGGATCAAAAGGACATTCTTTACCATTCGGTTGAACAGTGTGTTCGGAAGATATTGAGTTTTGTGCTATAGAATGCAGTTTAGTACCTCTTTCATGAGTTACTTCTAGATGTATCAATCTCAGGACAGGAGGTACAAATTCGCTACCTTTCATTTTTACCTTTACTAATTGTACATTTCCATCTTTAGAAGGATAAATTTCAATAACTTTGGCAAGTGGCCATTCAAGTTTCTTAACATTCTCACTAGACACTAGAACAACATCACCAATCGGGACCGGTCTCTGATTTTGCGAAATTCCGAGGATTGACTTAAATATCCCAAATATTCAGTGCGGAATCTTTTTCTCATCAGAATACATAAATATTTATATTATCATGAAAATGAACTAGAATTATAAAGCTGTGTTCAGTATGAGAAAATTATGCGATTGAATGCATGTAAAAATTTATAGTTTTTCTAATTTTTCTAATTAAAAATTAATTACTCCTTATATATATATATATATATATTACAAAGGCTTATTATTCTTTTAGCAACGATTTTTTTAATAATACAGTTAATAATTGATATATTTATTGTATGGAACCCTCTGAGCGCGTGCAATACTCGCACTTGACCGTTTATTCCTTCCATACGATTCTTTTATTAAGATTCTTATATTCTTTCTTTAGAGTAATTTCGTAAATATTCAACAAATTTCTATTTTTTTTTTTATCCTTTGAGTTATTCACCTCTGCAGATTCTTCACCATCTGATCTTTCCTAATTGCCAAGATCGTGTCTTTCAGGGGACAAATACTCATCGTCACTATTACTTTCAGATAATAATGAAAAATCCCTTATAAATTCATTGTTCTACTTGAGTGATTATTTGTTTCCCTCTGCGTTTTTGAAAAAAGTGACCCGAAGATGATAGCTGCAAAAATAATAATAATTGTACATAGCCAAATTTTACACACAATTTTACATATAATAAACATAAAATGATAAATTCCAACTAATTTATTTCGGATTTATTTAATAACATAACATGAGCATATGGATGAAAAGTCAAACAAGTAACTTAAGTACACAGCTAACACTAAAAAATAAAAATTTTCTGTGGAAATAACATGGTAGAAAAAATGCTACCACAGGCTCTTGATCACTAACGCCCGTGGTAGCAGATCTGCTACATTGATTTTAATTACTCCTTTTACCATTTAAAAACAAACCTACATTGATAAAATACTTATTATTCATCCAATCAAGCTCAAATAATTTTTTTAACTTGTAGTGGATGACACTTCGTGTTAATCCAGTTTTTTCAAATATTAATTCATTAATTAAATTAAATTAATTAATTTTCAATAATCGAGAGCCCTCTTCATGAGAAAGGTATTATAAGACCGAGAGAGATTCTTGATCTTCTTGATCATGGCATAATCGCCACTCAAGAGGAAAGAAGAATGGGAGAAAAAAAATTTCTCTTATTGAACTAAGTAGGAATTGACTTAAAATATATATATTTTTTTGCATTACTTGTTTATATTACTTATCTATTTTTATTTACTTGTATTGATGACTGTTAAGTTGTGTTTAATTGTTAGTTCCTATCTATAAACACTGTTTTGATGAGGTCTATAGATGTCTATGATGGTTAGAGTTACAGTTAAGAAAGAAATCCTATATACACAACTTCCAGGTTGTAAAATATTTTAACGGAGCTTCTGACTGTAAAATAGTCAATGAAACATCATCTTCATTTTGAAAGACATATTCAATGATATGCCACTCAATAGGGTGCGTAATTTTTTTTTCGTCTCGACCGCCATTTTGTTTTTCACGGCCGCCATTTTGAATTTATAAGAGCAAAACCTAGCCCATAACGATTGGGCTGTTAAGACGAATTGATAGAGACCTCATTCATTAAATTCCATACAGACGTTGAGATGTTTCGAGGGTATAAACAATCCCCATACACAGATACGCGTGAAACACATAACCCTTCTTTTCAGTCGGGTAAAAAGGAGAGATATAGAATAAATTTTAATGAAATGATAATTTAAGATATTTTATTTTATTAAAATAAAGTCAGTGAAATAAAGTTTGTACATATCCTTTTTTGATTCAATTTGCGCGAGTTTTCCCCTTTTTCAAAGTATATTTCTAATAACAGATTTGTTTAATTTTTTTAAATCCCTTTCATATTGAGTTTTATTTTCACGTATGGTATTTTATGTGTATTGTTGAACATACTTATGTTTATTCTCTGATCAAATTAAATTGTGTTTTGCTTACATGCGTTGCTTTCATTTGAAGTGCTTCTGACTGATGTTTTAACGCTTTTGCACGGGTTTACTTACGTGTTTAAGCCAGTGATTAGTTTAAAAAATAACAACACTGGTTTTCTAATAATGTTATTTTCACACTTGAAGCAACTTTTAATACGAATCATTTGAAGGTGCTGATATCTTTCTCTATTGTAGTTTTTGCTGCCTCTCATAGTTTTTGATATAGTTTCAATATCTTACAAATTTCGAAATAGTGGCATTGTAATATCTCTCATATGATAGTTTATAGCCGTTTTAATATACATAGACATTTGTACTGCATTCTCAGCTTTATCCACTCAGACATTATTTCACTGTTTTTTCGCATTAGTTTTTTTTTTAAGATACTGAAAATAAATTGAAAATTTCGCAATCTAATCGCAAATCCTTCTAATCACTCTCATACGATAGTTTACAGCCATTTTCATGTACATAGACATTTATCTCGCAATACTATCTTTATCCGCTTAGACGCTATTTCAACATTAGTTTTTTAGATATTTTCAATAACTTACAAATTTAGCAATAGTAGACATCGATAGTAGCATTCACTCTTATACGATAGTTTACAGACTTGACACTCTATTCACCTTGAAACCCAGACCTCTTTTGACAAGTACGGACGTATGTAACAGTGTTTAATGTAAATTTGTATTTTCAGATTCCACATGGACGTACGTGCTGTACGTCAAGTAGACTTCTACGATTAAATAAGGACGCATGCATTGTGCGTTGTTGATTTTAATTGGTTAAATACATAGACATTTGTCTTGCAATATCTACGTATGCACTTTAATGCGTATGTGCTTTAACCTCTCAGACGTTGTTTTACTGTTTCCTCACGTTAGTCTTCTCCCTAGTTATCGTCTAAAATAAGTCTAAATAACCTAAAACTGTGTTCATAAAACGTAGTAAGAAAAATGTAAAGATAAACACATATTCTAAGTGTTAACAGAATATCTCTGCATAATTTCTTCGGATTTTCTTCTAAAAATTAATTAAAACTTTCACCTAAAGAAAGTATGCCTAAAATGTAAATAATGTATCAAAGGGAAAAATATTTCTTTAATTGAAAACTTATTTGGTCCACATTTCAGTATCATACAAGAAATACTTTTCAATATAAATAATAATAATTTATTTCAATATGAAATATATAAAAGCAAATAATTCTTACTAAAATATACTATTACACTCAAAATCGTGAACGAAATTTTTTTTGAGCATTTTAAAAGATAATACCATTAAATAATATAATAATCATAGAAATTATTAATACGGGGGTAGGGTGATAAATCATGCAGACATGCTTTTAGAAATGACCTCCAGAATCACGCCCGGTGGCATATGGAAATAATATTTCCCCTATATATGCATGTGCAGATTTGAAGTCGTTGAATTCATCCAGTGTGTTCTGAGAATCGGAAGTATGGAGATATGTTCTAGTGCTATGTCGACGCAAGTTAAGAGCGTACTGTTATCGAATATTTAACTGCTGAAAAAGTGACTCATGCTGAGATTCGTTGTCGTTGAAAGGCTGTTTATGGTGACAATGCTGTTGATCTGCTGATGTCTAGTGTTTTATATCGATCGGCAGGAAAATTTTGTGATTGCGAGCCTAGAAAACCATAATTCTTCATGAAAAACGCAGCGGACGTCAGATCACTGCCCAGACGATAAACATTGTAAATTCATCGGCAATTTGATTCAAAATAACCGGCGAATCATACAAAAGCATATGGCAAACCATATTGGAATATCCAAGGATCGTGTCGTCTTCATTATTGAACAATCGGGATACCGTGAAATCCGCAAATGCAGAGGCTCTGCAAAAGCTGAAGTTTGAACCGATTCCACATCCTCATTACTCCTCCGATCTTGGGCATTTTATTGTGCCTTGCGGTTTTTATTTTTTCCCTCTACTCAAGAGAGACCCCATGGGTAATCATCACACCTCGAACAATGAGGTAAAGGCAGGTGTGAAGTTGAGAGATGTTAATGAGAAACGATTTATATAGCAATATGTTCATTAAAATAATAATTTAATATAATTATTTTATTAACTCTTCAAAAAAAAAAGTTTGTACATATAATATTTTGCAAGAGTTTTCGTTTTTACTTAAAGAAAAAATCGAATTATACATTTGTTTAAATTTTGTAAAAAAAAAAGTTACTTTATATGGTGTTTGATTCTCAACCAAACTTTTGTAGACTTTAGTGTATTACTTGAAATATGGCAGAAGTTTCTGTAAACATTGGCAAGTTTTCAGATCATAGTCAAGATTTGCAAAAAAGTTATGATTTCTCGCCAATTTAATAAATTGCTCAAAATACATCTTACAAAATATAGCCAGGGAATGTTTTTCTTTTTATGTATGAATCTTTTTGTGTTTGCCTTTTTACAGTAGAAACATTTATTTTACGAAAATATTTTTTAGTTCGTGATGTTTAGATTAAACAAATTTCTTATATACAGTCCGAACGTTATAAATTTCTCGTAGCAATATAGAAAAATATTGTGTAATAAAAATGAATAAATTATTGCTTCTTTTTGTAAAGATTAAAAACTTAGTTTGCAAAAACACTTAATTGCACTTATTAAAAAAAAAAAAAACTGACAACTATAACAAATTTTAAAGATAACTGTTAATTGCTTCTTAAAGAATACTGAATAAATAATAAATGAATAAAAAATAAATAAATGGAAATTCGGGTGACATGTGGGCTATACATACAATATAAGCATATTAAGCACCTTTTCAAGCACCAGAAGTTTTTAACTATTGCAGACTAATTTCGGTACCATTTAGCTATCATCTTCGGTACAAAGATTTTTGGAATTTCTCCCATGATAAGAGGATTCTGGGGGTACGTTTTATGGACAGATAGAAGTAGAGGAACAATCAGTAGAAAATTGCATAGGAAAATGAGCTAGTGTATTGGAAATACCATAGTAAAAATTATTAATAGTAGGTTTTATGTAAAATTCTCCATCCATATTTCAATAATAGACAGATAGCGAAGTTATAATGGACAATATCTTTTATTATTAGAAATTTGGAAACAAGCAAGATAAAAGTTCACTTGAAGAAGTGAATTTAGAGATATTTTTGGCAATGTTATAATCAAAGGCGTGGTTCATCTCCAAGCAATGTTTTGAATTTGTCTTATTATCTTACTTACAAACACATTGAATGTGCTATTTAATACGACATTTGAAACACAGTTTGGTTTGTCAATATAGGACAGGCTATATGGCTAACTAATACTGTATATGCAAGAGAAATTAAAATTATTAATATGATTTTTTAGTTTAGAGAGGTTATAATTGTAATATTTCAAAAACACTATCACGGAAAGATATTAACTCTGATCAAGAGATAATCCAATATGACAAGAAACAAATAATATAAAATTTTAAAAGAACTAGTAACTTTTTTTGTTTACTATTCATGTAGCTACAAAATTATTTATAAGTAAACAACACTAAAATATGTTTCCTTTGCATTGCAAAAATTACAAAAAAATAAACAAGTATATTTATGAAAGAGTATAAAATACTTTCGTCAAATAGAATTTTTTACAAGCAGCTTGAGTGTTTTTTTTTAATTATTAAAACTATTCAAGCAGCAAAAAAAAAAAAAAAAAAAAAAAAAAAAAACTTTTAAATTTCTAAAACACATAAAAATATTGTAATTGGAATGTAGTGTTATTGCTAAAAGATCACTGTGAAAAAATTATATGTGTACTATTAATATTAAATGATGAAAATATTTGAGCCATACTTTATGTAATGTAATTTAAATATTTATTTTGAAAATTAAAACATTTTGACGCTCACTTAAAGATATTTGTAACATTAGTATTTTTTTTAAGTGACATAACCTTAAAAAAATCCTTATTCTTCCCCTAAGAGAATAATGAAGATAATTTTGACAAAATTTAAATAATGTAGGTTACTACACAAAACGGGACGGATGGAAAGCGAGTTCAAAAAGCTATTTGAATTCGATCTTTTACTTTAATAACACTACTTAATTAATAAATCTGTGTTTAACTAAACAAAGAAAATCAGTAAATTAGTTAATTAAAATAAAAATTAATTTACGTACTCAGTTTTGGAGACTTAATATTATTATTTTGTATGTTAACCCTTTATATACTGAATTATGAATTCAGGAAAATTTTATCTTTTAATTTTATTTTCGTGAATTTTTGAAACTACATTAGAAGATTTACATAATCATTTAATAAATTTTGAAGGATTTTAGAAGGATTGAAGGATTTAGAAGGATTAATTAAATTTGAACTTATAGGGATTTTGTGCAATATATATAACCCCAATCAAACCTTTTATTTTAAATATTTTTCTTAGTATTTTGTAGAATTAGAGAAGTGTATAAATATAATGGTCTTACAATAGAAATATTTCCGATTTGAAAATTGAATTCCGTAAGATATTTACTATAGAGCAGAATAAGAAAAGTATGTATCTGTATAAATATATATTTTTTAATAATAACTCTAATAATAATAATGATAAAAACAAGAAAAATGAAATAAAATAATATAAAAAATACATACAATTATAACAAATTGCATATATATATGAATAATAATAATAAATAAATAAGTATAAAACTAATATTAATTAATACAAAAAATCTATATATTAAATGATAGGATTAAAAAGGATTTTACAAACTACCGAGAGCACGGTGAAATTAGATTTTTCATTAACATTAAGTTTACGATTAAGATAAATTGCTAAATTTTCATGAAAGTCCATTTCTGAAGTACTATTAGTATTAAAGGTAGTTTTTGCATTTTGAAAATTAAAACTATCGCCGGAATTACATGAATGCTTGGCAATAGAAAATTTGTAAATTTCTTGATTATTTACATAACAAGAATGTTCTTTTAAGCGGATTTCGAGATTTCTTTTATTTAATTAAAGTTTCACCAGTTTCAGAATTTTACATAAAATTGCTCACATTTATAGTTCGTCGGGTTGAGTAGATGTTAATTCAAAACTTTCTGCCAAGGGTTTTAGAAGAAATATATATAATTGTATCTAAAATTACAAAAAAAAAAAAAAAAAAAAAAAAAAAAAAATTCACTTAATATTTTGCTATCATATTATAGTCGGACAAATCGACACAGTTTAAAATTGGTATATTTCGTAATAAATTCAAAGATTGGAGCAAAATTATGACAATAAATTATGTAGTCGTAAAAAATACGAAACATATACTATCTGTTGCAGTTCCAATTGCATTCGAATACAAAAACAATTCCAAATTTTACAGTTCATAAAAAATATTCATGCATACATCTAATTTTTTTAAATATAATTTATTTTAATGCGATATTTGCTTAATGAAAGCATGATGATACATATTTTTAAATAAAAACTAGATATGCGTTAATTTACAATGCAACGCTTTTTACAAAAATATTGCATTTTCTATACAAGTATAGTACTTTCTAAACTACCACTTCTAAACTAACAATTAATTTCAGTATGCATATTTCATAAAAAAAAAAGCTTGGAAAGTATTACACAGTAAAATAATTTAGATTATTGTAAATATTTATTGATTAAGGTACATCAAATATGCAAGAGGTTTTTTGAATAACTTTTATTTTCAGATATATTTTAAGCCAACATGTTCAATCGCAACACGCGCATTAAAACAATGACCTAGCCTAGAAAATTTAATATTTTATTTCCTTATCCCTATGGTACTATTTCAAATATCACGAAGTAATATTGTTTTATCCCAGAGGGATAATGTTAAAATTGAAAAAAAGAACCAAAAGGAACAAAATATTTTAAACATAGGATAGATTGCTTTAAAATGTAATATCTTTTAAAGAAGAAAAATTTGGAAATAATATACATTTAATTTGGATAGAACTACATCGCGTATTTAAACAACGTAATAATTTTAGCTAATGAAAATGATTGTTTCTAATCCCGTTTCTAATTGAGCTATCCCAGATGAATCTGGTGGAACTTTTATGGTGGTTACCTGGGTGAAAATGTTCCAACAGATTCGTCCGGGATAGCGCAGATGGTAGAGCATTGGCGACATCAGCCAAGAGATCCCTTGTTCGAATCCTGGTCCGGACATTTTTTGCCCAGTTGGAAATTTACTTCTGATATTATGACATTGGTTTACGTATTTGCAAAATAATGATATAATAAACAAAATAACTTCATGAAAATAACTTCAAGTAACCAACATAATTTTCTCAAAAATTACATCCTCTCCAATATAGAGTAAAAATGCTTTTTTTTTTACCCGACTGAAAAGAAGGGTTATGTGTTTCACGCGTATCTGTGTAAGTGGATTTCTTTATACCCTCGAAACATCCCGACGGCTGGATGGCTTTTAATGAATGAGGTCTCTATCGATTCGTCTTTACGGCCCGATGATTATAGGCTAGGTTTTGTTTTTATAAATTGAAAATGGCGGCCGTAAAATACAAAATGGCGGTAGAGACGAAAAAAAATTACGCACCCTATTGAGTGACATATCATTGGATAGGTCTTTAAAAATGAAGACGATGTTTCATTGACTATTTTACAGTCAGAAGCTCCGTTAAAATATTACACAACCTGGAGGTTGTGTAGGTAGGATCTCTAGCTTTATTGCAACTTTAACCACCATACACATCTATAGACCTCATCAAAACAGTATTTATAGATAGGAACTAACAATTACACAACTTAAAAGTCATCAACACAATTAAATAAAAAAATAGGTAAGTAATATAAACAAGTAATATAAAAAAAAAATATTAAGTCAATTCCTACTTAGGTCAATAAGAAAATTTTGTCCCCATTCTTCCGCTTAATATACCTTTATCAAGAAAAGGGTTCTCTCGGTCTTAAAATACCTTCATCAAGAAGAGGGCTCTCTCGATTATTGAAAATTAATTAAATTTAATTAATGAATTAATATTTGAAAAAAAAACTAGTTTAACATCAAGTGACATCCACTACAAGTTTTAAAAACTTTATTTGAGTTTGTTTGGATGAATAATAAGTATTTTTTAACGATTGAAAATTTGAACAAGATATATATAGAGAGAGTGGGAGCTAATAGTAGGAATTGAAAAAGAAATAGTTTCATATTGATGGGAAATAAATAATTAGTTCGCTTTTTACGGAGTCGAGTTTTTTGATTTTTTAAATTTAATTGTTTATTTCAAAAACTAAACTTTAACGTTATTGGAGAAATAAGAAACACACATCATGTATATTCTATAAATTTTACATGCTTGAATGTCCGAATGTTCATGATATTAATATTGTTGTCTTTATGGTTACATTTTAGTTGTAAAAAATTATACGTATATGTTATAAACATTATTATGTAAATATCAGTGGAGCACAAGAATCTCTAAATTTTATAGCTTGGCAGCTCCAATCGGTATGACTCGGACTCCCTTAAAAAGGATATGAGTGAGAGGGATTGATCTAGGGAAAATCGAACGTATTACAAAATTTTAAACAAACAATACGAAAGCATACTTACTGTAAAAATTTATATAAACAATTTATTATCAGTAGTCACTATAGATTCAAGGAATTTTATTATGAATTATACATTATTATGATACCACTAGCTCATTATGTCCTGACGACTGGGTAATTAACAAAAATTCCTTCCTTTACACATTTCTCTTAATAATATGTGAAATTTGATCATATTGTCTCAATGTTTTTTGTCATTAATTAATGTACGTTTCTATAAGTCTGTCAGTTTTCCTCAACCAATCATCCTTATAATAATAATAATAATAATAATAAGACTTTAGTTTCCCTACTGCATTATAAAACAGGAAAAGGCGCCTTGTAAATGTTTCTTTAATTTTGTTAATACTCTTTTGAATTAATGTGGAACTGAAACGTAACATTCTGTAGCACATATACAAGATTCTGTAATACTGTGTCTGAGAGGGCCTAATATTTTAATGATATTGTGATGTTTGTCACATTTAAATTTTATTATTTTTCTGATAGACTTAGCATAAGTTAACGCTTTTCTACTTTATTTCATTCCCTAAGACTGGTTACGGTGTTTTTCCGATGACTTGTTTCGTTCTCACTTGCATTCTAAATATTTTTGTAGTATCAGTTATCTTGTCACTTTTTTTAGTATTTAATAGACTGACAGTTAAATTTCGTCAGAGTTTTCCTGATCGTGTCCGTTTTCAATGGCTCACGTCACCTATGGCGTGTATTAATATATTATTTCTATGAAGTCAATTTCCTTATGAAATTTTTGGAAATGCCATTTGTGCTCAGTCATGCAGAGTCTAATTTCTTTCAAATTTTTAAGATGTTAAATTTTACATTCGTCCTTTTTTTAAATATCCGACCGGGAAAAAAATCTTCTTTAATAAAGATTAACATCTTTTATTAACCAGAATCATGTTATTCTCTTCAAAGTTAATTTTACTGTCTCAAGCTTCAAATGGTAAAATCTTTTTGATTAATCTATTTTTCTCCCATGAGACATATATGAAGCCTGTAAGTGTTATTTGCTGTCTGGATTTAACAAAATTCACAATGTTTTATTATGAATTTTTTGCTTCTAAAGTTGAGTTAATGCGATAATAAAATTTATGATTCTGTAGTACATACTGAAGATGATAATTGCTTAATATTTCAATGAGAGAATTATATTTATTCAAGAGAGTCTTATGTTGTTTTGAACTGTATAGTCGAAAGAGTGTTCTACCGTATTTACTCACGCATAATGAGTTTTTTAACCCTTAAATGCCTGATTTTTCAAATATCATTGTAATAATGTTTTTCGGCTTTTATTTTTTAAATAAATCATGGAAAAAAGACTTTAAAAAATCATATTTTGTTTTAAGAATGGTTTACGGTTAAAAAACAGTTTGTTACTAATTGGCAATACTGCTCTTTAATTGAAAAAAATAATTTTCCTTGATAAAATCCTATAATATTAAACACACAATAATTTTAGGAACTATAATAAGAAATAAATTTTACTTGCTCACTGCGGAACAAAATAGGGTATTTCGCAAGCTTCCAAACAAAACAAAAAGAACAAGTAGTAACAATTGTAAAAATAGATCAATCTTTATTCTTAAACAGCACAAGTTTTGCCATCTACATGTTGAAAATCGGTTTAATAATATTTTCAGAATGTATTTTATTGGCAACATTAGGAATTATAGCTTCAATATTATTCTAATAGTATTTTAGAGCCTAAATTGGATATGTTGCCGAAAAGCAACACCCGGCATTTAAGGGTTAAGACACTGGGCTAATATTCTGTGAGCGCATTACTCAGGAGATATTTGAAAACATACATGCTTTCCTTACATTAGTCATTGTAAAAGATATATTTAAAATATTTTTCAGTCATTTCTCCGCAATCGCATGCAAGATACGACAGTATTGCCTTTTCGATTTGTACTTGTGTTATTATAATGTGAGACGTAGAATGTGAATGAGCCGGTACAACTTGATATCTTTACCACCGTTACCGCGCTCTCTAAAGACAGAACAACTGCAAGTACAGAACACAGAACATATTTTTTTAACCTTTCGTTCTTTTTACTAGCGTGGATATCAAAACTAAAAAAAAGTTTCTAATACTTTAAAAGTCTACGTTGCACCTCAAAGTACAGAATGCAAGTACAGAACACAGAACATACTCTTTTAGCATTTCGTTCTTTTTACTAGTATGGATAAGAAAATTAAAAGAAAAGTTTCTAATACGTGAAAAGTCTACGTTGCATTTATAAGTACAGAATGCAAGTACAGAACACAGAACATATTCTTTTAGCCTTTCGTTTTTTTTACTAGCGTGGATAAAAAAAAAAAAAAAAAAAAAAAGTTTCTAATACGTGGAAAGTCTACGTTGTCAATTAAAGTACATAATGTATGTACAGAACACTGAATATATTATTTTAGCTTGTCGTTCTTTTTACTAGTGGTGGTATGCATCAAGCATAGATGAAAAAAAAAAGTTTCTAATATGTGAAAGTCTACGTTGCACTTCAAATTTATGATATTTCAGATTATGGTAAGGGTACAATTGTAAATACCAAAGTTTATGTTCAAATTTCTCTTTCGTTTTCTTTGTGAATAAAGAATTTTACAGAATTCTCTTCCTTTTCTTGAATTTTCTACCGTTAAAATATTCTTCTGTGCTTTACAGACAAGGCCTTTTCTTCCTCTATAAAAAGAATACGCATTATACACGAGTAAGTATTATACGTAAGTAAATCTGTAAATCTGTCCTTGTGTATAGAGAGTAAAGAGTTAATTTACTATGATAATACCTTTTTAGTAACTAGAGTGGTTATTTCCTTGTACTAAGCATAGTTTAATTAAATAATTTCTTAAATCTAGTGCGATAATCTAAACTTGAGGCCTAAGAATATTTTGAGCAAGCAATAAAATTTATTTCGGTATTAATATAGATATGGTTATTTGGGCAAATATAGGAAAATATAAACGGATTAAATGAGAGTTAAACTTACACTATGTGTAAAATTACTTAAAAGATGACACAGTAAAAAATTTTAAATTATTTTAAAACCTTAGAACTTTCAACTATAAAAAACATAGTCTTCTTCAGAGGAATATAAGAAATACAACAGTTATTGACGTCTAATTCTCAAAATCCACGTAGATGGTGAAGAAAGGAGTGAAAGTGGAAGTTAATTTATAGATCCTGAAACATTGAGAAAATAAAACATGGATATAGGGAAGCGGTAAAATTACCCGTTTTATCATTCTTTAAGTAAACTGAGCCAAATTCTGGGTATGTTGTAGGATAAAACGTCATTACAAACAGTATTTTCTTTAGTAATAATTTCTATTGATTCGCGGATTATTAAATCATGATAATTCTTTGAGGGATATATAATTTTTGCGTCTTTGAAATTAACTTGTATAATTTGCTTCTGGTTAAGTCTTCATAGGGCTGTTGTAGGTCGGTTATACTTTAAATCTCTCAAATGTTCTTTGATACGAACTTTAAGTTTACGCGAAGTCATGCCTATGTATTCGAGATAAATATCTTGTGTTTTCAGTGGAATTACATATACCCCAGAAACTTCATCCCTCGGGATCGGGTCCACTTTGGCACTAATCAGATCTTTCAGTTTTGCAGGGGTAGTGGCGACCAAGTTTACGCCAAAGCGAAAAAGTGCATGTCTGAGTTTTTCGAAAAGTCCTGGTATGTACTTCATTTTGCAATATGTCATATTACTCCGTGGAGTTTTTTGTATTTTCATATGGTTATTCTGTGAGTTGATTAGCTTATCAATAATGCGCATTGGGAAACCATTCTCAACAGCAATGTTTCTAATGGTATTTAATTCATTTTCAAGGTGATTAATAGAGCAAACACTAAACGCTCGTCTTGTGTAAAAGTTGAACGGAGCAAATTTGTAGTTAAAAGGTGATGTACTTTCAAAAGGAATAGTGCTGTTAAACTTATTTACTTTCCGGTAGACAGTGCGCTCAATTGTTAAGTTTGATAAATTTTTAATAAGCATTACGTCAAGAAATGACAGCTGGTTATTATTTTCTATTTCGATGGTAAATTTTATGTTAGGGTCCATATTATTTATTCTATTAAGAAATGCATACAGTTCAGATAAACCGTGATCCCATACTCTGAAAATGTCGTCCACATAACGATACCATACTGACGGAATTAAAACGCTGTCTGTTAAAATTCTTTCTTCAAATGGACGTAATTTGAATTCGACTAAAATACTTGAGATGGGGGAACCCATTGCTGCTCCTTTAGTCTGCTTATAAATCTTCTTATTAAACATGAAAATATTATTTCCAGTTACTAGGTTAAGTCCAGATTTTATGGTGGTCTTCATTTCTGAGTTTAATGATGGCTCGTTATCAATAAAGTTATTAGATAGTGTAAGTTTAACTCTAACTTTTGAAGATGAATTAAGCATTTCTATTTATTTATTTACTGATGGATTAAGTGAGCTAGAAAATAATATAATACTGTTTGACATTTAATATTAATTCTACTCACTAGGCTAAAATTCATATATCCAAAAAATAGTAATCTTTTAGATGTTGAATACAATTAAATATTGTTCGAGATTAATCATAATTCTTAAGAATAGATATACTTTTTATTTGAAAACTCTATTCTTATAAAACTGAAACAAAATTGAATAAGGTTACTAATTGCACTATAATAAAATTCAAGCTGAAGTATTTAAAATAATTACATATTACTTGTCAAAATAATCTGTAAAAGAAAGAAAACTATAACATCTATCAATTGGAATATGAAATGAATGGCCTTCATGATTGCATAAAAATTCTATTTCTTAACGAAATTTAATTTTTTTCACAAATACATTTTGAACATGATTTGCAAATGAAATCGAAGTAATTAATCATTCATTAATTTGAATAAATTATGAGTAATTAACGAAGGTATTTAAAAGATCATTAATTTTAATTTTATCTTAGAGAGATATTTAAAAACAAAATCACTCTCAACATTTAGTAACTTTCTAATTAAAACTTCATTATGACATAATTTTTGAGACATAGGAACAATGTAGGGAATAGTTTAATTGTAAGTAGAGAAGTTTTACAAATTTCTAACAATTTTTCGTGCATCTTTAGCTGTTACCATTGATGGCTTCACAATAACAAAAATAAATTATTTGGTAAATAAAGTTTTCTGTAAAATGTACTCAATTAAATTTCACATGCTTTTTAATTTTTTGTTAAACAGCAGTAATCTGAGTAGTAACGTATATAGATATGATAGAGATAAAGTTAAATTTGCTGTTCGTAGTTTGTGTTATTAAATATTGTTTATTTAAGCTGATGGATCTTAAGAACACAACGAAAAATTAGCACTTGAAAATGTTTTTATAGAAAGAAATTTTAGTATATCGATAATTTCTAAGAAAATAAAAAGATCTCAGTGTAATGTTTTTTTTTTTACCTTATTTACATGATATTTACTTATGGCACTAGGATTGGTGTATTTTAGTACGAATGGTTTAACACAAAAATGTTTTTTTTTTCAACACTGTACTATTATCTCTCTCACTGCGGAACCTGAGATTTCCCCGGGGATGCATTTCTCCGTCTAATTAACCCTCATTGATTATTCCGACCAGTTATTTTGTAACCATTTGGAAAAGGTTGTTGTTTTCGGTCGAGGATGGGGCCAAATGATGCTCGCATTTTATTTTTTTTAACGAAATTTAACGATGTTATTTACTTTTAGAACAATTTTTATTTGAATAGGTAATAGAAAGGCATAAAATCGGTAAAAATTGTTTGAATAGGTAATCCAAAGGCATAAAATCGTTAAAAATTGAAAATGTTACAAAATGGGCAGGCGCAAATTATCAGATATGGAAAAATACAAAGCCAAAGAGCGACACTGAAATGAAAATCGTCTTGCGAAGCAAACATCGATGTCTTCAACTGATTATGTAGCCCATGAAAATCGAGGTCTTCAACTGATTATGTAGCCCATGAAATTCGATTACAGAATAAAAGACGAAAGTGAAAAAGGAAACAATCTAATGTTTAATCGATTAATAGTAAAAGGCCATGTCTCGAGGGGCTCCAATCCACTAGCCACGGCGTTTTACAATCGGTCATTTCTAACCGGGGAAAATTGAGCTCAACGTAGGTAATTTGCCGCAATCTGTGGATGATTCGATGGAACCGCTTTTGATTTGTAAACAGTTTTTCTTCTCAAAACGGGACTTGGAGAGTTTATCGATGAAGGTTTTGTATGTCTGAAGTTTGATCTTTGCGATCTGTTGTTGAAGAGGCTGCGAAGGAATTTGGTGGGCGAAATTTAGATTTTTCGGTTAAATTTTGTTACGAAGGTGATTTGTCGCGATCTGTGGGTGATTCGGTGGAACTGCTTTCGATTTTTAACTTCTTATCTTTCTCGGCTTCTCTTGTCGAAATGCCCCAAAATTAAAACTAAGTAAATATTAAGTCAAAAGAACTCCAAATGGTAGTTGTAATCTATTAAATTACATTTTTTTTTAAATTGTAAATTTTGCCTTATTTAATCGGAGCATTTTCCCGATTAAATTAGGCAAATAATTTTGTTTTGAAAAACCGGTGGCAAAAGAATAAAAATTCCTAAATACACAATTTTTGAAGCTATTTTGATAAAACAATTACGCAGCGAGAGGGTTAAATATATGCACTTAAATCGCATGTCTCAAAAACTCCTCATGTCGACAGCCAGTACAGGTGATATATTGAAATTTCTAAAGTGTTTCTTTTAAAACTACATACAATATAACGACTATTTTTTTTTATCTAATAATATGTACCTTTACGTCATATTCCACAATCTAGACGATCGACTCATTTACAGCAATTTGAGGGCCTATATAGAAAATTAATTCTAAATAAATAAATGTTGTAAAGACAAGATTTTTTATTATGTTCTGACAAGGGAAATTATGTTCAAGGACTATTGATTGTATTAAATACATTTCTGAAATAGATAAATTGACATGCGAGTGATTTTTTCTTATCAGTGTTTTTATTATTATTATTATTATTGGATATACAATTTTAAATCCAACTTCCCGTAAATGAAATAAGCCGATTATTAACGTCCTCGTAAAGCTATAACCTACAAGCTTTCTTACTCTTTGCAGAACAAAAAAATGGCGCATATACAAACCATGCCACGGTTCAATTGAAGAACATCAGTTTATTTCTGAAGCCATCAATGTATTTACATGATTACATGCGTAACGGCATTTACGTCCACTTATTGTATATATATTTTTTTACCATCTGAGGGGTGGCGGAGGGAAATTGCAAATATTTATTTTTACAGATCATTATATTGTCACCGGAAATACGTCACACTACCGAAAATAAGGTCATGTGCCGTACAGTAATTGTGTTAAAACCGGAAATAAACAAACGGACCCACAAGGCAAGTTAAATAAAAGCTTGTAAAAAACCGCACAAAAAAATGCCAGGACAAAAACATTACCATCATTAGAGAAATAAAACTCATAGAATATCACAAACGGAACAATCCATTCAAAATAGAAATGATTATAAAACTCAGATCCTTTTACCAAAGGTTGTGAGAGGAAATGCATTAAAAATTATGTACATAAACCCTCTTTATTGGAAGTCGGTTAATCTATAAAAACACGGGAGATTTGAAATTACTAGTAACATATAAATACGGGCCACTTGCTGTATATGCAAGACCTTTTTAAAGCATACGTAAATACATTTAATCATATTCTTGTTTAATACAATGGCCAGAAGTAGTATAAAATAATAAACATAAAATGCAATTACAAAATGACTAATTTTATTTGAATTGATATAATAAAAACGGATTTATTAATATAAAATAAAAAAGAAAAGTGCCCAGCTAAACTGATGGCATTGAGCTCACAGACTATTCACACTAATTGTATATTATACTCTTATTTTAAAGAATAATGCCACTCAAAAAATAAGTGAAGGGGAATTAGCCCCCGTTTCCCCCTTTATAGTTAACCAGTAAACCTCCAAATATAATCAGGGAATCTCCTTATCATAATAAACCGGTATACCAAATTTGAAGCAAATCGAATAATCTTGCAAAAAAAAACATTTATCTAAATTAAGGGGGTGGACTAACCCCCCTTTATTCTTAACCAATTAATCGCCAAAACGAATCAGGGAAGCTCCTTAACATAATAAACCGGTATACCATCTTCGGAGCAAATCGAATCATTCTGCATGAAAAACCCATTTATCTAAATTAAGAGGGGCGGGCTAACCTCCCTTTTCCCCCTTTACCCTTAACCAATAAACCCCAAAACTAATCAGGGAAGTTCCTTAACATAATAAACCGGTATACAAAATTCGGAGCAAATCGAATCATTCTGCATGAAAAACACATTTATCTGAATTAAAGGGGGTGGACTAACCCTGTTTTCCCCCCCTTTATCCTTAACCAACGAACCCCCAAAACTAATCAGGGAAGTTCCTTAACATAATAAACCGGTATACCAAATTCAGAGCAAATCGAATCATTCTGCATGAAAAACACATTTATCTGAATTAAGGGGGTGGACTAACCCCGTTTTCCCTCCTTTATCCTTAACCAATGAACCCCCAAAACTAATCAGGGAAGTTCCTTAACATAATAAACCGGTATACCAAATTCAGAGCAAATCGAATCATTCTGCATGAAAAACACATTTATGTGAATTAAGGGGGGTGGACTAACCCCGTTTTTTCCCCTTTATCCTTAACCAATGAACCCCCCAAAAAATCAGGGAAGTTCCTTAGCATAATAAACCGCTATACCAAATTCGGAGCAAATCGAATCATTCTGCATGAAAAACACATTTATCTGAATTAAGGGGGGTGGACTAACCCCGTTTTTCCCCCTTTATCCTTAACCAATGAACTCCAAAAACTAATCAGGGAAGCGCCTTATCACAGTGAACCTAGGAAAAAATTTTGAAGCAAATCGGATGTTTCTATAAAGAGTTATCGCGTTACGTACATACGCACGTACGTACGTACATACATACATACAGAACGGGCGGGCACATTAGCTCTCAGGCTTTGATAGCCTGTGAGCTAAAAACGGACAGCTTACTACATACGCAAATACTCTTTAAAGTCTAAATACAAACTTCTTTGCTGAATATACCTATAAAAGTATAAAAATAACATACATCGAATATACAAATAATAATAATAATAAATATCTACTTAAGAACAAAAATAGAATAAATTATGCAATTGCAGGAGCGGTCTATTCCATATTCCTGTGATGACTTAGCTATTATAAAGGACAAATGCGTCTGTCCGTAACACAGACGTCGTTTTGACGGTCGTAACAGCAACAAATTAAATCTAGTTTTAAGTGTTTTTTTATTTCTGAACAACGTACATTTGCAGTTTTTACACAGTCGAATACGAAATAAAATCTACATTTAAATACGATTTGTTTGAAAATTACATCGGAAATTGTTTGAAAACTCTATAGCTGTTTACACAGTTTTTATGGTTAACGCTGACGTCGTTTTGACGGTCGTAACAGCAACCGATTAAATGTAGTTTTAAGTATTTTTGTATTTCTGAACAACGTACCTTTTCAGTTTTTACACAGTCGAATACGAAATAAAATCTACATTTAAATACGATTTGTTTGAAAACTACATCGGAAGTTGTTTGAAAACTGTATAGCAGTATACACACTTTTTATGGTTAACACTGACGTCGTTTTGACGGTCGTAACAACAACAAATTAAATTTAGTTTTAAGTGTTTTTTTATTTCTGAACAACGTACATTTTCAGCTTTTACACAGTCGAATACGAAATAAAATCTACATTTAAATACGATTTGTTTGAAAACTACATAGGAAGTTGTTTGAAAACTGTATAACAGTATACACACTTTTTATGGTTAACACTGACGTCGTTTTGACGGTCGTAACAGCAACAAATGAAATTTAGTTTTAAGTGTTTTTTTATTTCTGAAAAACGTACATTTTCAGATTTTACACAGTCGAATACGAAATAAAATCTACATTTAAATACGATTTGTTTGAAAACTACATCGAAAGTTGTTTGAAAACTGTATAGCAGTATACACACTTTTTATGGTTAACACTGACGTCGTTTTGACGGTCGTAACAGCAACAAATTAAATTTAGTTTTAAGTGTTTTTTTATTTCTGAACAACGTACATTTTCAGTTTTTACACAGTCGAATACGAAATAAAATTTACATTTTGAATACGATTTGTTTGGAAACTACATCGGAAATTGTTTGAAAACTCTATAACTGTTTACACACTTTTTATGGTTAACGCTGACGTCGTTTTGACGGTCGTAACAGCAACCGATTAAATGTAGTTTTAAGTATTTTTGTATTTCTGAACAACGTACATTTTCAGTTTTTACACAGTCGAATACGAAATAAAATCTACATTTAATTGCGATTTGTTTGAAAACTACATCGGAAGTTGTTTGAAAACTGTATAGCAGTTTACACAATTTTTATGGTTAACACTGACGTCATTTTGAGGGTCGCAACAGCAATCGATTCAATTTAGTGATAAGTTGGGTTTTTTTCTGAACAACGTACCTTTTCAGTTTTTACACAGTCAAATACGAAATAAAATCTACATTTAAATACGATTTGTTTGAAAACTACATCGGAAGTTGTTTGAAAACTGTATAGCAGTATACACACTTTTTATGGTTAACACTGACGTCGTTTTGACGGTCGTAACAGCAACAAATTAAATTTAGTTTTAAGTGTTTTTTTATTTCTGAACAACGTACATTTTCAGATTTTACACAGTCGAATACGAAATAAAATCTACATTTAAATACGATTTGTTTGAAAACTACGTCGGAGGTTGTTTGAAAACTGTGTAGCAGTTTACACACTTTTTATGGTTAACACTGACGTCGTTTTGACGGCTGCAACAGCAACCGATTAAATCTAGTTCTAAGTGTTTTTTTTTTTTTTCTTTTTTTTTTTTTTTTTTGAACAACGTACATTTTCAGTTTTTACATAGTCGAATACGAAATAAAATTTACTTTTAAATGCGATTTGTTTGAAAACTGCATCGGAAGTTGTTTGAAAACTGTATTGCAGTTTAGCATTTTACACACTTTTTATGGTTTTAAATAAATGTTCAAGATTACATTTTTATTAACTGACCTCTACAGCAGACAGATGATTGCTAATCAAAAATTCATTTGCACTCAAATTAATATAAATAGTTTAGCATTTATTTCCGACTTATGTTCAATAACGAAATTAAAACTTCACGAATTAATAAATAAAATACAAAATATAAATAAAGCGCAAATTTAAGTGATGTAACTGAACTCCGCCCTTAAACCAAACAAATTATTAGAATTAAAAAGGCGTTTGCAAGTAGCGATCTGTGGAAATTTCTTTTTCTTTGACTGATAAGACCTGGCACGAGGTCAATATATCGCTTTTTATAAATTCCAAAATTTTATTTGAATTCGTAATTGCTATTTTTTAAAAAAATAAAATGATTTTTGTTATTGTTAGGGGCTATTCTAATAAAATATATTAAATTTAAAAAAATATATTATAGTTTTCAATTAGAAAATAATGTAGATTACCTACATACAAAAATAATGGCAGCTAGTAGAAAAAAATTGATCTTCATATTTAAATATTTCATAGTTTGAACACTGTGGTGAGTTTGTAAATAGAGTAAATAAAACATACATGTTTGTCATTTATTTATATTGGAATTTGCAATAGTTTTTTTTTTCATCAGTGACGTACTCATTACGTCGTCCATGTTTTTGAAGGTTAAAACATATTTTATTTATTAGATATTGTGCAAGTTCACTTAAATGATGCATATATACAGAGTGTATCTGAGAAAAAGGCAAAACTTTACGGGGCGATAGAACACAGCTATACGAGCAAATTTTGTCAAAGAATGTATATTCGGAGCGCACGTGCTGAGAAGTTAAAAAGTAGTTTTCCACTGTCGTAGTTAAAGAATTAACACAAGAATGAGAGAGATACTTCAGAAAACATTTTATTAACAGGAATGTAATTAATGTACATGCTCAAAGAAATTGCTCAAAAAATCTTTCGCTTGCTGTAATGAACGCTTCACGCCTGCAAGATAGGAACTGACGCACATTTGCGACAACACAAGTCATTTCCCGAATACCATCGGCAACAATGGCAATCCTGTCGACTAGATCCATATAAATTTCAATGGGGCACTCCTAGATTAGTTTTTTCATATGGCCACATAGGAAAAAGTCCAAACACGAGAGATCCGGCCATCTTGGTGGCCAAGCTATGGGACCAACTCTACCAATTCCTGGGACAGTGGAAAACTACCTTTTAACTTTTCACCACTTGCGTTCCGACCATACATTCTATGACGAAATTTGCTCATATGGCTGCGTTCTATCATCCCGTAAAATTTTTCCCAGTTTTTCGGATACACCCTGCATTGCATATATTATAGATAAATAATAAAATAAGGTTAGTTTAAACAAAAACATGTCATTTTAAATTTGAAGTACATAAAATTTATTATTATTTTAAACGTCAATTCCATAGAAACCGTTTTGAAAAGTATATTTTTTTTTCGTTTCTAACCATTTAAATAAAATTATATTTGATTTTGAATTATTTAAATTCAAAAGAAAAATAAATTGCGTGGATTTCAGTTTTGAAACGGTAAAAAGTATAATAACATAAACTTAGAGAATATACAATATCCTACAGAATGATACTGGTTACATTTAATACTAAAATTATTTGCGAATGTATGATTAATGTGTCTAAAATAATTCCCTCATCTGCATAAATAATTGAACTTGATGTTGTTTCTGTAAATTAACAATATCATTTAAAATATTTACACGGTTATATATTTTTTAAGATATTATCATAAATTATTCACTTGAATGTTACACATTTGTTACACTATAACATATTTACAATGATGTTTTATAGTATGTGGCACTTTAAATATTCTGTAAATATACACACATATATATACATATATATATATATATATATATATATATATATATATATATGTATATATTGGCGCATAAATTAAGGCCATTTTTATAAGAGTTTAAAATTTTATTTTTCAACGTAATTACAATTATTTCATTAAAGGTAATTATTTCTCACAATCTTTTCAAACTAAAATATTAGCAATTAATTATTCATCACTTAAATATCACAAATTATAAGTAGCAATTAACCAGGGAAATAAATCAGGCATCATTAATGTCATTCATTTATCTCAGTAAGATAAATGAAAATAAATAACTTCCACCATTTGATAATTCGTTAATTAAAATTCCATCACGATACGGTCTTATGAGATTTAGAAAGAAGGCTAAATTTATTTTACTTTTATTGCAATTGGATATTTATATAGCATGGAAAGAAAATATTTTGGCTATTTTGATTGTAACAGTGATCAAACAGCATTTAGATAATATTTAATATTACAATAAAATGATTAATAAAAAATTGATTCGCATTATGCTTAGAAAGTTGTTTTAAAGTTCACGTTGTTATTACAATGTTGTATATCATTTGTTTCAATTTATATAAAACAAAATACGGCGAAATGAATGTAAAATGGTGGCATCTTAAAAAATAATTGTTTATCTATGAAATTAAATGAATTAGCTTTTTTTAAATATTTACGAAACAAAGGAAGGCTGATTAATGCCATTAATTTTACCTCACTATGATAAAGTTTATAAAAAACTTCCAACATTTGTTACTTCTCTACAAAAATGATTTCGATACAAACTTAGGTAACTATGAAGCCATTTCTGATTTATTATACATTAAAATATTGGAATATTACAAGTCCATGCATATTTTAAATTTGGTATTACTGTTAGTGGCTTGACAATCTTAAAAAAAGTATTTTAGTTGAATCTGTAAGTAACTGTGAGAAATAATGGAGGTACATATGTAATTTCGATGTGTATTATTGATATAAGTAGTTGTTCATACGCCAATTTGATACCGAATATTAGGTGGCAAAAATATGAACAATAATTTAAATTATTGACATTTTGATATTTGAATATATGATTTATTAATGTAGAAAATGAACTAAAAAAGCAGAAGAAGGTTGGAATTCGTAATTTAAATTTTCTTTAATGCTAAAAAGATTTTAGAAAACTAAGTATAATCATGAAGTTTCCACGTTAAAATCGTTAAAAATTTAAATATTTTAAAGAAAAGGATATATGTCTTAATTCCATTTGGTTTCAATAATGAACATATTTCAGGGAAAAATATTTAACATTTATTTTTACATAATTCAATTATTATCTTAATCTATAAATGATATATTTTATAAATGATAGAAAATTCAATGTTTAAATAATCTCACCAACATGAGACAATTTTAATTGTCTGAATACTTGAAAATATAAAAAGTGGGAATAAATCCACAGTGCCAATTATAAAATATAGATAAAAATTGTAATATTATTTGAAAAATATGAATTACGATTGTCTTATATGTTTCAAATAAGATGCAATTTTAACTATTTTTATGATATAACTTTTCAAAAAAATATTTTATAAACAACCACAATAGTATTAAAAATAAGAAAATAAATAACTCATTCTTTAAAAAATTACCAATGTCTGTTTTTTTTTTTTTTTTTTTTTTACTTTTGGAAAGATTTTGTTTTGAAGATAATATTATTTCATGTTATGTTTGAGAATGTTACCGTATTTAACTCTTTCAAACAAAGTACCAAACTTATTGCGTTTGAAATTCCGTAAAATGAGATTTCTTTTAGGAATTTTGAAGGCTAATGTAACATTCATACTTAACATAAGCTTTCAAATTAGGTACAAAATATAACCAGAAATATTTAAAATAAGAGAGCATGTAAATTAATAAGCCATTACATTCCTTAACAACAGTATATTCAAGGTCAGTGACGCATTAACTAATTATAATATGTTTCCAAGAAACTTTCATAAAATACGCTACAAACGTCACGTGGACATAAAATTTAGGTGTGTTATAAAGCAAGTCGCCATCACTTTTACAGCAGCAAATGGTTTTCGTATTATTCATAATTATCGAATATTTAAATATTTTACATTTACTGTCCACAAATTGCCACAAAATTTAAACCTGTTCTTCAATTGAAAAAAATAAATATATAAAATCGTGCTGCTTAGAAACACCATGTTATAGTTTTTCTCCAAAATTTAACATAATAACAAATTTCCCCTCGTTTTATGTTCTGAAACATCTGATACATTTTTCTTCTAAATAAGTGAAGAAATAATTGTATTTCTCTCATCTTTCTATGCTTGTACTAAAGATAAATCATTATTGTTTACTGGTTTAGAATTTTGCAATTCCAAACTCTGAAAACGAAAGGATACATATTTCGTATATTATAAAGCATCTGAAAATAACGGAAAAATAGAAACTTAGTTGTTTTAAGCAAGATATTGATTTGTACATTTTTGTAAAATTTGAGAGACTTCTATTTCTATGTGCACTAGCTCCAGAAATTTCAAATTTTTTAAAGTCTTATGCAGTGTTTGAAAAAAAAATAGTCAGTTGGGTCGAACCCTTTAACACGAGCAAACAATGAAATACATTTTTATAGAAAATGTTAGTATAGTAAAATGTGTAAATTATGAAGAAACTTATATAAAAAAAAACTATGAATTATGTTGTCATATAAATTATTTTGTGCATTACCCATTTATCAGATAATCTTTGCGAGTTTTTTGATTATATACCTTAATTTTTTCAAGTCAAATATTTCCTTGGAAAAAAAAAATCCCTGATATGAACAGTCATTTAGTGAATTAATATGCCCGTATAATGCAATGAATTCATGGTTACAGTAACTTAAAATATAATCGTTTCATAAGAGGTCAATTTAAACTTTTATTTTAGTAATTTTCATTAAACTTTTAGTTAGCTTCTGTGTTTTAAAACGTAAATTGGACACTTCATATGCTAATATACAGATGATAATCGCATTTATTTTTCAATCACTAGTTGTTTTGATATTTGTTTTATCATATGATCTGCCATACCTATTGCTGACTCAAAGATTGATAAAAAAAATACAATAATGTAGGCATTAAGGAAATAATTAAATGATACCAGGAAATCTAAACGTGGGGATTAAATTTAAAATTAATGTCGAAAACAATTGAAGATAAGATAGTCCAGAGTACACCAAACAGACTGAAAAATAACTGGATTTTCGATGACGGAAGGGATAGCAGTTTCTTGATTAGTTTCATTTTCTTACTATCATATGACTTATAAGTGGAAGTCACTTACAAGTTACAAGTATGTTTATAAAAGTTTATTCGGTTTCCGTCAATGAGCAGCACAAGTACAGAAGAGCCAAAGGATTAAAAATATATATTGTTGCATGGCAAGCACTTATTGGTGGACGAAAATTTTGGATATTGACAATCATGGTGGTTTCAAGCATTTTTTTTTTTTTTTTTTTTTTTTTTTTTGCTTTTTGCTTTCGTCATAAGAAGGTCGACTTATGCCCCATTCGTGCAGTGAAAACCTCATCTTTATTCGCTTAAGAATTGTTAATTTGATTACCTAGTACCACCGGCTGATCTTACCATTTTCAAAGATTGAAATATTAAAAGTTATTGCACGATAGAAAATAAAGTTTTAATATATCAAAATATATATCTATATTGGTTTCGGATGGCACGCGTTATTTGAAAATATAAACAGAAAACGTAGATAATAATATTGTTTCATATTCCTTCCTAGTGCGCATAGACACAATATTTCTAAATAAAATCCGCTGCTGCGTTTCTTGTATAAATATAAAAGTTCTTAACAGTACATTTTGAGTTCAATTATATTGAAAGGTATTATACTAATAAAAAATTAGAAAATATGCATTTCGAAAAATTACTGTAATAAAATTATATTTGAAATATATTTTAAGCTAATCATGACATACATATTTCACAAGAACCTTTACAATATGGAAATAAGCATGAAAACAGCATTCGTTATTTAGAAAATTTAACATTTTAATTATTTTCTCCGTACAGTAGTTTTTCTAAGAGCATGAGACTCAAAAAGGAAGTACTAAAATAACGCAGATAAAAGAATATATTTATTTTTAAAACGAATGTTTTTTTTTTTTAATTAAAACTATTTTACTTCCTTAAAAATAATTTGTAAAACAAAAATAATTAATAATTGGTTTGAAGAAACTTCATTTCTATACATACTCGTTTTATTAATTCTATTGCTACAGAATAATTGTTCTAATTGAACGAAAACATTACGATTAATTGACATGGAAATTTGATGATAACTATATTTTAATCCTTCTACTTACAACTATTGTATTTGGTTAAAGTTCTTAATATTTGTGTTAATGCATCTTTATAAAAATTGAGTTAGATGTAAAATTGAGATATCTCATCCTTATTTAACTACATGTTGTCAAAAAAAAAAAAAAAATGATTAAATATTTTCTTTTTAAAAATGTTTATTTAACTAAAATTATCTAATTTGTAATCTGTGATTAAATAACAAAGCAGATATTACGTTTGTGCTGTCTTATAATTGGTAACACTAGTTTAAAAGGTCATCTCAAAACATGAAACCAATGTGTAAATTTATATTTAAATTTAAACTGTTTGGAAATATTATTTTTTGGCTCTTTCAAATATAAAGTAATTCCCCCCATTTGCGGGTTTAACACATATAACTGTAATTTTTATTTTTAAGTTTTCTTTCTTTTGGAAAAGGTTTCCAGTTTTCTTTATTTTCTTTTATTCTTTCTTTTTGATACACGTATAAATACAATTTTTTGACGTAAATTGCCATATTTTCCTGCTTCTAACATGTTTTCATTTAGTTCTACTGTTAAAGTTATTTTTCTATTTTTAATAGTCACGTGTAAATAAGTTTGTAATTGAAAGGTAATATTATTCTCTCGCTGTTATGCCTATCGGAGACAACTTAAAATAATAACATTTTACTAAAGTATGAAAAAAAATCTTTAAATGATCAAGATTCAAATAAAAAAGTGAAAAAAATATCAATAAATTAGTTAATAAGAAAATGCCGTCTCTACCACAAGTTCTTAATCTATATCCACAGAAAAAAAAAATTAATTTCCTATGTATAGTTTTTGCTCCTATAAAACTTTTTTATTGGAATGATTTTGACCAAACTTTACATTAAATAGCTCTTAAAATAATTCTTCGATTTAAAAACTGTCCGCATTAACATGTTTATCAGGTATTTCTCTATAATGCTACAAATTTTCATATTCTTGCATGCAGTAGTTTTCTTAATATTGGCGTAGAAAGACGTACAGTCACAAAAAGGACATTTACGGCGGCGGTGACAGTATTAGTTTTTTTTTTTTTTTTTTTTTTTTTTTTTTTTTTTTTTTTTAAAGAATAGAGAGATTGTTTTTGAATCATTCAGCAGTTCTTGTTACAGATGTAGTAAATTAAAAATATGAAACATTACAACAAGTAATATATAAAGTAATTACAAAACGTAATATATAAAATATTACTTTTTGTAAATTTTCTGTTATTATCGAATTTTAAATATAAATATACTGATTTTAAAAAATGATGTTTGTGAATTTCCTTAATTAATAAAACCTGCTAAGATAGAATCTAAAGCGATCGGAAAAATACCGCTTTGGGCAGGTTTTCTACTTATTATGATTTTGTCTAACACATCTTATACATAATGCATGTATTATGGAATTAAACTTGTACTATTTAATTTCCCTTCATGATTACAATAATTACATATAATTAAATATATAATAAGATATAATTAATATACTGAATAAAATTCATAATAATTATGATATTACTTGTAAGAATAAATTATAATTCTCAAAAACGGGTTTACGTTAATTTAAGTACTGTATTATTATAATAATTTTATATAATTTATTTATCTATATAGATGCGTGTGTATATGTGTGTGTATATATTCTTTATATAATATTTTATAATGTAAATGTGAGGTGTAAGAAAAAATGTTTGTTCTTCAGTTGTTGATAATGTTTAAAACGTAATGGAAAAATACTGACGAAGAATATTTAACAGCGAAGAAAAAAAATGCATTATTTTAAAAACATTATAATTCTTTTAAAAAACCAATAATAAATCTTACAAATAAATTAACGTTTAATTTAAATGTTATATAATTGCAATGGAATCGTTGTCATGCTTAATGTAAAAAGATAAATTGCTGTGCAATAATTACATTTGCATAAAAACATTTTACTTTTTAATGGTCTGTATAAAAAAACTGATATGAATTAACTGACAGTATAATACTAGACATTCATTAAAATTTTAGATTTTATTTTCTAACGTAATTATAAATATTTATTTTTAGCAGTTTTATCTTTGTGATATTTTCAAAATTAAATGGGTAATGTATTATTCATTATTTCCAATACATATTAAAGAGTAATTAGCAAAGGAAAATAATCAGTGATCATTAATAAATTTATTTATCTCATTAAGATAAATGATGAATTTTAAAATTATGATATTTACAGAATTATGCACAATCATTTAATATACTAGTCTATCCCTCTAGAGGTTATATATTTACAAAAAACCATTTTTTGTAAAATAGAATCTACCGTACTGTGCAAATTAATTTCGTCAAGCTATATTTTTCCTCAGAATTGTAATGCATTTGATTGTTGATGTCTTATACAGACTTACAACGGTTTTATCTGCCTTAATCAAGTATACTGTTAGAAATTGGCAGTAAGAATAAGATTTCACTTATTTTAAACTGGTAATAATGACTTCACATTCAGTCATGAACTTATGTTTGTGCGAGGTGGATATTAGTTGTTGTTCTATGTGAGATACGCGTTCCATTCGTGTATTTAAAAAACGATAGTGTTTAAAGGAATCGTTCGAAAATAGTGTATCTTAATAAACACACTTTTCTGAGAGTGAGATATACAGGGTAAGTCAAAATTAATATAGCGATTACAAACGGCTATAACTATTTAATGGAACGAATTTATAAATAAGATTAACAAAGAATGTAGACGGAACTTCAAAATTTCTTTACGTAAGGCGCAGGTGCAGTGAAGAGGAAGCCTACGTATGCGCAATTCGAAATTTTGTAACGACAAGAAACTTGTTCATTGCGGCCGTCTCATTAGTAAAAATGGCCAATTATGATGGTAAAAATGGCCATTTTTTTTCTATTGGGTTATGTGATAGACAGGGTGCCTCCCATGGCCAAACCAATTGAAGAACTCAAACTACGCATTTGTAATGCGCTTGCGTCGGTGACTGAACAAATGCTCCAGAATGAATGGCGTGAAATAGGCTACTGTATAGATGTTGTCTGTGTGACCAAGGGAAATCACATAGAACATCTATGACATAAGTATACAAAATTTGGAAGTTCCGTCTACATTCTGTGTTAATCTTATCGTTAAATTCTTTACCATTAAATAGTTTGTAATCGCTATATTCATTTTGACTTACCCGGTATAGCTTCTTTAATCACTCAGGGCTACAAACCAAATGTCGTTAGACAAAATGACTATGGACCCATAAGCATATTCCAAAAAAAAAAATGTAAAAAAAAACTGAAACAGATTTTTGGAGGTTAAGACTGCAAAATGCGCAGGAAGCTTAGCTTCTGTTCAAAGTATGATTAATTCAATCAAGTACGTAGAAATATTACAAGTAAGACTATTCCAATAGTTCAAACTTTTGGCGTACATTTCAACATGACTTTGTCTTATGCCACATTTCAAAATTGCTTAAACTTTGATGAATAAAAGTAAAAATAATTTGACTGATTGACTTGGAAATTTGACAGACATAAATTTGACAAGAAATGTGTGGAATATTTTAAAGAGATTTTCAAGAAAAATGGACCATACAGTCAAAGAACACATGATAACGAATGGTATAACAGTATGGTTCCAAGAGGATGATTTAAAAAAATATAAGTTTTAAATCAGTGGAGTTAAATACTAAATGTATTCATAAGGTAATTTCTTTTAATGGAAGACAAACTTCATTCTATTGTGGGATTTTTTTTAAATGCATTTAAAGTCATAGCTTTAAGAATAATCTTTTTATTTGTCCCAATTAATTTGCACAGTATAGCCTACAACATCAAAACACTGAATTTGAAGATGATCCGTAGTTGCTATAAAATCCTTTGAGTTTAGTAAAACATAGACCACTAAATGTATAATATTCGGTATTTGAACTATTATAAGACATTCATAGTAAATTTAAATTTAAGTGACTTCTTCAAGTGCTTATGCTATGACCAGAAAGCTAAATATAGAAATTAATTTAGAAAATATGCATGGATATGTACAATTTGTAGATTGATTTAAAATATAAAATATAGTGCTAAAAGTTTTTTATTAAAAATTGCAATTTTCTTAAAAATAAATAAGAACTAAATTTAATCAAAAGTAAACGCAACTAAAAAATATCAAAATTTGTCGTAATTGTTTCTTAAAAATGTCTATTCATTTTTATCTCAAGGGAAAAATCACTTTTTCCATTGAAAATAAGCGCGTGTGCGTTAGAAAGATCTCGGGATATAATAAAATCTTTATAAAGTTTAGCACGTTTTAATTAATTTTATGCTTGATCTTAACTTTTTATCTAGTTTTTTTTTTTTTTTTACATAAAAGAGTTTAAAGTATTTGATTCCCTACTTAACATAAAGCAAAAAAATATTAAATGACCTAACTGTTTTCAAAATGAACGTATACACATGATATTAAGGTATGTTACTACATTTGACCTAAGTAATCTTCCTATTAAAAACATAATTGTAGCATTTATTGTTCGTTTACTGGGACACTAAACATATCTTGATTACATTACAACCGATGGATATTTACTGAGTGACATGTATTTTAATGATTTTATGCTATTTCAATCTCTAATAATGTTTTATTAAGTTTTTAGAAAAATGAATATGAATTCAGTTTGTTCATCTGAAAACTCAGTTATCCAGGTTTCCACTTTATGAAAGATGTTTTTGTTGACTACTTTATTACAGATGCTTCTAGATTTCACCACGCACCCTTTTAAGAATCGAATACTAATAGGGATTTTTTGAACACAAAATTTAGATAACAGAAAATGAAATTTTATTTTGTATGAAATCGCAATGATTTTTGACGGAGGTACTGCAGGCAATAATCATCGCGGAATGTCCTGCTGATATTCGAGGAGAAACTAGATTATAGGAACGTGCCAGTGGACCTCGATAATGGAAAAATTCCACACTTCGCAAGTTAAGCAATTTAAGCCTTTCAAGAAATGTAATATAGTCAGAAAGTTTTTTTTTATTATTAAGTAGCATTTGATTAACTAATTACAATTATTTTATATTAAATCAATTGTTTACAGTGGTATTAGAATGTTTAATTTTAAAAGGAGAGCTATAAAACTAATCGAATCTATTATTTTGTTAATTAAAGCTTGAAATCGATATTCCACAAATGGCTTTTAGGACTTTTTAAATTAAGTTATAGTACTAGATATTTTTTAAAATATGACCGAAATCAGGGAAAATTATTTCATAACAATTAAATATCGAATTCCGGATCTTTTGTTTTATAATTTATCCGATGTATTATCCGAAATATATGAGAAAATATTTGGAGAGCATAAGACACAGTATGCCATGTCAGCAACGTAAATAACAATTAGGAATTTAGAAAGTACATGCATTGAAAATTCAGAATATTCAACAACCAGTTTTTTATCACGAAATACATTCTGTGTAAAAAGTACCCGGAATTTATCATTAAAAAAAATAAACGGTCAAGTGCGATTATTACTCGTGCTCAGAGGCCTCCGTACAATAAAT
Source organism: Maratus speciosus (assembly GCA_963932465.1). NCBI lineage: Eukaryota > Metazoa > Arthropoda > Arachnida > Araneae > Salticidae > Maratus > Maratus speciosus. The sequence continues at coordinate 67,992,079 of OZ010789.1, forward strand.
ATATGAATTTTTAACTGTATTATTAAAAAACAAAACTTTTCTAAAAGAATAATAACACTTTGTAAAAAAACTATACAACGTAGGGTTTGGTATAGCTGTATATACTAGAAAGTATGAATGGGTATACCACAAAGTACAAAAGAGATATGAAGCCTAAATAATATCAAATATTGATATTCTGTATAACTCTCATTTTAATCATAGCCCAATCTGTTTATGACGAACGTATTTCGATACTGACTATAAAAGTAGTTCATATTTAAATTTTATTTGGCATTTCATAAAACAAAATTCACCGTAGTAATAATATTTTTTTTACATTGTAGCTAAATAAACACTTTTTTTAAATTTAATCTTGGCATTGTGCTAAGCGCGCTTCGAAAGGAGGTCTCAAAAATATGCTACGCCGTCTTGGTCCGGACCGCGTTTTTCCAGATAGGTTTTTAAATAACTTTTAAGGAACGGGAGGCATATTGATAAATCCACTCAATGCAAACTAGTCGCGAGTCCCATGGAATTATATGTGATCGATTCTAATGAAAATAGTTTGTTTTTAACAATTAGACGTATACTGTTGATATGCAATGAATTATACTAATACTTCATTAAATGTTGTTTCTAGGCTTTAAAAACCGATGGTACATAGAATACGCAGTCTCTGTGATTATTTATGTCTAAAGAGTCCGTGTCTTTAAGGGATAATATCTCGGCAAATTACCGACGATATTTTAAAAATCATTATCTACAATAGTTTTATACTTTTGCTACGATAGATACCTCCAGCGCTCCTAAACATCTTTGCTAAATGCCAGCAAATTGAAATTTGTGTGTAACGGGAATATGCGCTTTTCTCAAAGTCTATTGGACCTAGCGTAATCACTATAGTTCTCCTGTAACGTTTAAATTAACGCAAACTACCTCTAATTTTTTCATAATTTTAGTTTCAGAAGATTCGGAAATAGAGGGAGCGGGGACATATTTTTGCACTATATTTTCGACGATTTCTCTGAAAATATAATACCTAAATTAAAAGAAATGTATTTTTGCGTTCAGCGTTAAGGAAGCTTTCACACAATACCCCACAAAATATACAAAGAACATATATATTTTTTTCAAGTAACTTAATTAGCCCCTCTACATTTTCTTAAATATATTTGTGAATGTTTAATAATCGGAAAATATGTGGGTCAACAGTCTTTTTTACTTACCCCAATTTTACCTTTCCACGTTCCATAGTTTTCGAATAAAATGGCTCCGACAGACAGACAGACACAGGAGTGATCTTATAAAGGTTCCGTTTTTACTTTTTAAGCACGGAACCCTAAAGAAGGATCTTAATCAGTTAATCAGCGTTTCAGCCGCGCTTATCGGAAGGACATTGGATTTATAGAAAATAAAAACTAATTTTACTTAAAAATTATTTCAAACTCCCTCGCTAATATAACAGGTGATCATTATTCAATGTGTTTTTATGTCTTAAAATATTTTGTATATAGTGATATGAAGGTTGAAATGTAAAGTCCTTGTATAAAAAGTTATTATGATAAAATCCTTGCTGAGTAAATTAATGAATCACCGTATATCTTATAGAACAACAGCTAAAAATATTCCTGTTTAGTTCGTCACATTTTTTTCATTTCGAAAAAAATAAATGAATTCTTAAGAGATGTGTAAAAATCAATGAAATGATTTTGAATTATTTTAAAATAGTACAATATTATGTTTTATTAGACATACTACACATTTGAAAAGTTTATAGCATCACTATTAAATCATTTTTTTTTTTTTACCTCTGTCATATTTTCTTTTAACTTTTTTTTTCTGTATTAAAATGGAATTTGTATTTTGAAAATGAAGTATCTTACAAAAAGGAGTGATATCTCATGAAAAACAACTCGTTTTAAATGATCCCGCTAAGCCATTAATCTAAAACGTTAGTCATAAAAAGAAGTGATATCACATAAAAAAGAAGCGATATAGATGTGCATACTTCGAGTGCCGGGTAAAAATCTGTCTGCACTCATAATGTTTCCAAACGACTCGAAGTGAAGTACAGTATGTGAAAACTGCTTGGCGACCTACAATAATATAATATAGACACTATATCAATTTTGAAAAATTGTGAAAATCGAAAAAAAAAATTTCAATTCTCTTTGTATCATTATTATAAATATTTGCAAGAGAATGATCGTTAATAAACCAGAAAGAGTTTTATAAAAACCAGGAAATGTTATGTAAGTGTACAGTAAATCATGTAAGTATGTAAATGATGTAAATAATAGATGTAAATGATATAAGTAAGTGATGTATGTAAGTGTACAGTAAATTATATGTAAGCGTACAGTAAATGATATGTAAATGATGTGTAAAAGAATGATCGTTAATAAACCTGGAAGAGTTTTAGAAAAGCAGGAAATGATATGTATGTGTGGTAATCATCTGTAATTACAATTATACTTTTCAATATTTTTAACATAATCTCTAATTATATAAATGCGTTAAATAGTGTTTTAAAATTAAAGAGAAAACTGATAAAATGGATCCTCTTTATAACGGAGTTATTTTTAAAACAAAAAATGTCACGCATTCAACATAAAGAATAATAACTATTAAAACAGAAGCTTAACTAGAACAGATGTTTCCCCAGTCATGTGCAATTTTGTTTACACAGACTTTACTGCAATATATCTTATTTTAAGTAACATCTATTATTACGTGCATTGTTATTAATATACATATGGCCGTTATTTTTTTAATTATTTTACAAACTCAAAATGTTTACATGGTTACTTAAAAAATTCTCCTAGAAAAAATGGTATTCCTCATTCGAATAATGGTAAATAAAATAAACAAATCGATCTTACGTGATGAAAAATAACAATGCACATGCAAACACAGAAGCCTCAACTTTTTGCAGTTTCAAGGAAACAGTAATACGAGAAGAAATTTTTAAGATGTATAGTACTATGTAAGGGCAGGACATACAAACATTATAAAAGCCTACAGGTCGCCAAGCAGTTTTCACATACTGTACCTCACTCCGAGTCCTTTGGAAACCTTATGAATACTGATAGATTTTTACAGGTCACTCGGAGTATGCACATCTATATCGCATGTTTATGTGATTTTTTGCTTTGTCATCGTACATTTTGCGTCTAATAAATGTCACTGTTCGTATACAAATTTAGTATTTTCTTTAACCTGAGATCTCACGCCCCACTTATTTCTATATACATGCACACATACAAATATGCGTATTAATATGTATATATTTATACCTATACTAGCAAACCCCGCGGCTTTGCTCGCGTAATATGTGAAATATGCCAAGTGATATTTATATGTATAATTTGTATTAAAAAGTACTAACTAAATTTTTATTTTATTAAAAGGTAATATTTTATTTTATTAAAACGTACTTATTACATTTAGGAATAATTCAAAAATTACTATTTAAAACACAGTTTGACTAAACATCATTATTACACTGCATTAGGCAGAAATGAGAGTTAAATTAATAAAATGAAATAAAACTAAAAAAAATGATAATTTAGAAAATATTTTGAAACTTTTATGCTCAATTAATACACTCATTTCCGTATTCATATGAAGTTTTGAATTTTTTTAGAAACCATCTTCTTACATCTTAAAATTAACTATCATGTGAAATTCCAAGTCCTACCACCTCTCTCAACATAAAAGGGTATGTTGAAATAGGAAATGTCACCATCAAGTTGTCAACATTAATTTTGAAATCGGTTTGTTATTTCCTAATATTCCACAGAAACGCAATTTAGAAAGCTTTTAAAGGCCTTTTTAGAATTTTTTTTGTTCCTGTGAACACCAAGTGGTAGAATCATCGGCATAAAATATAGCCTGTGTAGAATCAGAGACTGTTCCAATTGATTCGAAACTATTCTTACTTTTATAATCGGTTTATATTCTCTGAAATTGCATAGAAATCGTAATTTAGGACTTTTTTGGAACGCTTTTCACACCTACCCTTCCCTTGACTCCTTTTTAACTCAAATTTATTTTCGACAGTCCTTCGAGGGCATTTATATTTTATAAGTAACTACCATGAAATATTTAAAGTTTCTAGCCTTTTCAGTATCACAGAAATCGTAATTTAGAAATTTTATAGCTCCTGCAACCCTCTGGTGGTAGTGGCACAGACATAAAATATAGCTTATTTTTGAGCAGGTTCTATCACTATCTATCAATTTGTCATCATTATTTTTTTAATCGGTTTGGTATTTTATAAGCTTGCTTAAAAATTGTAATTTATAACGCTTTTCGCTCACTTCATCTTTTTAAATTTGGAATTTTCTTTCGATTGTTCTTAGAAAGCAGTTGCATCTTGTAAGTAAATACCATGCCATATTTCAATGTGTTAGATCCCTCAGTTGTGCAAAAAACGCAAATTAGAACATGTTTTGCTTTTGCAACCCTCAGATGGTAGTGACAGCAACATAAAATATAACCTCTGTTATAGCAAGGACTGTCACCATTGATTTGCAACCATTACTTTTGAAACAGCTTTGGTATTTCCTGAGATTGAGTAAAAGTAGCAATTTAAAACGTTTTCAGAACGCTTTCGCTGTTTTTCACCCCTTTTTAAATTTCCAATTTTTTCGAAACTGTTCTTAAAGATTATTTATATCTAATAAATATGTATATTTCCTAATTTTAAGTTGCTAGCCCCTACCGATCACAAAAATCGAAATTTAGAACGCTTTTTTGCTCCTGCAACGTCTACGTGATAGTGATACAGACATAAAATAGCATCTATGTTAGAGCAGAGGCTGTCAGCATCAATTTCCTGTCATTACGTTTGAAATCAGTTTGATTCTTTCTGAGATATTGCTGGCAAATCGGCATTTAGAACGTTTTTTACAACGACTTTTTCGCATTTTGACCCCCTTTTAAATTTTGATTTTTTTAGAAAATGTCCTTAGAGATCATTTATATCTTATAACTAACTACCATTCCAAATTTCACTATTCTAGGTCCTTCCGTAACGCAAAAACCGCAATTTAGAACGTTTCTCTCCTGCAACCCCTTTGGGGTAGTGGCACCGACAGAAAACATAGCTTATGTTGCGGCAAGTGTTGTCACCATCATTTTGACGCCATTATTTTTTAGATCGGTTTGGTATTCCCTTAGATTGTGTAGAAACCACCATTTAGAACGTTTTTTAGAACGCTTTTCGCGCATTTTCACTCATTTCAAATTTCGAATTATTTACGAACTGTTCTTAAAAATCCTTTATATCTAATAAGTAGCTAATATTTCAAATTTCATATTTCTAGACTTTTCAGTAACGCAAAAATCGCATTTTTAGAACGTTTTTTGCTCCTGCACCCCCTTTCGTGTAGTGACACCGGCATAAAACATAGCCTATCTTGGAGCAAGAGTTGTCACCATCATTTTGACATCAATATTTTTTAAATCGGTTTGGTATTTCCTGAGATTGTGTAAAAACTACCATTTAGAACGTTTTTTAGAATGCTTTTTGTGCATTTTCACCACTTTTAAATTTCGAATTGTTTAAGAACTGTTCTTAGACATCATTTATATCTTATAAGTAACTAATATTCCAAATTTCATATTTCTAGGCCCTTCAGCAACGCTAAAATTGCATTTTTAGAACATTTTTTGCTCCTGCACCCCCTTTGGGGTAGTGGCACTGACATAAAATACAGCCTATGTTCTAAGTTGGACTAACACCATGTATTTTGATACCATTACTTTTGAAATCTATATCGGTAGCTCCAGAGATTACCTCTAACAAACAAACAAACTTTACTTCTTTATAATATTGTTATAGATATATACATGTAACTTTAAATCTTCATTCTAATTTTACTTGAAATATTTTCAATATTCTTGAATAGAAATTGAAATTTTGCGAACATATTTTTTATGTTTTTTCTTCGATCATACGAAATTGGAATAAGTATTTGCTAAAGAAGTAAAAGTAATAAATTTTGAGAAATTTTTATCTTATGCAAATACTTTTGAAAGAGTTAACAAACAGTTTCCATATATGCAATGCAAAATACTTGTCTGAAAATCCTGTCAAAGGAAAATAATATATAATGCTCGGCATATTTTAATTTTTATATGAGTTTCAGTTCCTTGCTGTAAGTTATATCTGTTCATCTGTTCATCTGTGATATTTTTATTTTAACATGTCTTAGAAAGCAGTAAAATTTTTATAAACGTATGGCGTGATAAATCGTACTTTCTTTTACAATAATTTTCTAATTTTCTTTACAATAAAGAAAGAATAATGAATTAAATAAAACATTATTATGAATGCAGATAAAGGAAATTGCCAAATTATATCCATTACAATAAATTTAGTTCTCGAGTTGTGTCAACTCTCCTCTCAGTCTTTTAGAAAAGTGACTATTTTCGACCGTCTCATTTGAAAGTTATCCTATCGCTATCAATATAGCTTATTATTGATATATAAGTTGTTCTGTTTCTTAGATCGGCATCATGGTTTTCTTTGAAGTGAACTGCCCGAAAGTGTATGTCACACGATTAAAAATGTTCATTGTGACTGCTGGCTATGATGGGAACAGCACTCAGGAGTGACCCGAATGATTTCGCAAAACATCTAATAGCATTTCAGTTTCCTTATTATTTAATGTTTTACTTAGCTCGGTACATAGCAAGTGCAGTATAGGACACGTATAGTTCTAGTTAGTGACAAGTATATAAAGTAATTTTACACTAAACCTTTTCCGGTTTAAGAGTAATTTCATAGCGGTAAACAAAGTAATAATTTATTACTATGGAATGACCGTAAATTTGAAATAAAGATAATATTCAAACATTCAGACGCACATTACTTAGACATATACTCAAAGAATTGGGTCTGACGAACTTTGAGCAATAACTAAGAAAATCAAAACTAATAAGTTAAATCCATATTATAAACACAAGTGGGGATGACCGAGCTATGCTCGGCGAAAATAAGTTTTGTTTTCAACACGATATAATATACTGATCGTATCGTGCTCTCTGATGCCAAAGCACATACTTGGCGCCAAATTAAAAAATGTCGTTAAATTTGTCTATATTTTGGGAAAAAACAGTATTTCATAATGTTAAGGAATTTTTAAGAAATATTTAATAGGACGATCTTATCGAGATACATGGTTAAACCAATCAGAGTTGAGCTCAAAATGTAATTTGGATTGATGTTCTTTCGTTATAAATGTGTAAATGATGTAACATTTTAAAACATGTGACAATATTGACAAAATATTTTATTATACTGTTTCGGACACGAGGAGATCATTTGACTAGATCACAAGTTAGGGAAATTTTGATTAATGGATCGTATTTGAGTCGCTGCGGGTCAAGCTAAAATTATCTAAAAAACGCTCTAACGATTTTGACTGAATTTTGTATTCTACCGTTTTGGGTCTTGAGAAGACCACTGGGATAGGTTACATGTTCGAGAAAATTAGGTTAGTCGGTCATTTTTGGGTCACTGTGGGTCAAGTTAATTTTACCTAGAAAACGGCTTAAACGATTTTGACAAAATTTTGTATTATACCGTTTTCGGGCTCGACTAGGTCACGTGTTCAAGAAATTTCAATTAGTGGGTCATTTTTGGGTCACTACTGGTGAAATTAATTTTGTCTAGAAAACGGCTCTAACGATTTTGATTAAGTTTTGTATTTTATCGTTTTGTGCTCAAGAAGTCCATTGGATTAAGTCGCATGTGCGAGAAAATTTCATTAGTAGCTCATTTTGGGTCAGGGTCAAGCTAATTGTATCGAAAAAACAGTTTAATCGATAATAAAAAAATATTATGTATTATACCGTTTTCGGTCGTTTGAAAAGTATTTTATATACAATTAACTAGACCCAGAGTGACCCCAAAATAACCCATTAATCAAAATTTCTCGAACATGTGATCTAGCCAAATGATATTCTCGTTCCCGGAAATGGTATAATATAAAATTTTGTCAAAATTGTTTGAGCCGATTTTTACATACAATTAGCTTGACCCTGACCCATTGTTATCCAAAATAACCTACTAATCAAATTTTCTTGAACATGCGACCTAGCCCAATGATGCTCTCGAGCCTCAAATAGATTATAAAATTTAATAAAATTTAATAGATTATAAAATTTAGATTATAAAATTTAATAAAACCGTTAGAGGCGTTTTCTAGATAAACTTAGCTTGACACACAGTGACCTAAAATGACACACTAATCGAATTTTCTCGAACATGTGATAAGCCCAGTAGTCTTCTCGTAATCCAAAATGACAGAATATAAAATTTAGTCAAAATCGTTAGAGCCATTTTTAGATAAAATTGGCTTGACCCATAGTGACCCAAAAATCACTCAATGATTAAAATTTCTCGAACAGGTGACCTAGCTCAATAGTCTTCCCGTGCTCGAAAACGGTTGGATACAAAATTTAGCCAAAATCGATTGGGCCGTTTTTTAGATATAAATAGATTGACCCTGACCCAAAATGACACACTAATTGAATTAACTGGAATATTTGAGCTACCCCAATGGTTTTTTCGTCTCCGAAATTGGTAAAATACAAAATTTAGTCAAAATCGTTAGAACCGTTTTCAAGATAAAATTTACATGCACGCACAATTTTTGCTGGTAAAAATTAAATATAAATATCTGGAATTTAAGATTGCGTTAAATATAAAAAAATCGTTTAAAATATAATCAAATTGAGGAAATATTAATGCTAGTTATTTAGAAGATACTAACTAATCGGATGTGGCGATCCCACAACTTTCTTCTATGCATACATTTATGTATACATGTATGCATACATGCATACATGTACTTCCTGAAAAATGCATTACAACAGCGGCACCGGATAGGTGATTTACACTAAAATCTAATCAGGAACAACGTATTCCAACTTCTAATTGAATTTACAGTTTGATTTAAATTCGTGCAATAGATCTTGAGATAGAGCTATGGCGATTACTGATTAATCTTCATGTTTTCCACGAGTTTCACGTTATTCTGAATTAACTCACAGTTGGGAGAGCAAAGTTCAAGGTTTTGAATTTATATCATTTTAAAGTCAGCCTATTTCACGACTGAAAGTGAAACATGTCACATGTTCAACAATATAAATAAGCACAGAATGATTAGAAACTTTGAAAATTTTATTTTAACACTTTTAAATATTTACAGATTATTTACAGCGAAACATTTGGTTAATATTTGCTTAAATACATATAAATTCCTCGCTGGAAATCCAAGATAATATTTTATACATTCAGGAATATTTATTTCTTACTTTTCTGAAGATGAAGAAATATGCAACGTGCATGCTACGTTCGACTTTCACATTCTACTATAAAACTAAACTAAAAGAACATGGGTAAAATTATTTTAATATTAATTCTCCAGACAGATCATATGATCTCCGGTGCCTTTTCAGTCTGGCTGAGAGAGGCCCACGCAAGAGTGTTGCGAAATATTCCACAAACTCCCCCCCCCCCTCCACCACGATGAACAAGGGTTCATCAAAATGGGGATTTAAAATAATTAAAATAGAAATAAAATTATTCTAAACGATCCTGAATTAAAATATACACAAATACAATACAAATCAAAATATATACTTACAAACTGGACTTCAAATAAAAATAATAAAGTTAAATTATAACAATTAAAATATTTTGCCCTACAGATGTCTGCTACTAAAAATGGAAAAAAAAACAATTTAAATCTATAGAAATTATTACAAACAATTCAAGACAAAAATCAAACTAAAAATTAGAAATATTAACAAACAACAAAAAACATTTTTCTTAACCCATTAAGCGCCAAGTCTCCCATTTTGGGAACCTTTGTTAAGATTTTTTTTCTCCACAAGTAATTAAGACACATACATTTTATATTACTTTTATTGAATATTGAAGTACTTAGCATGGTTGGAATTTTTTTCAAAAAGTTTGTAATTTAAATTCTATTTTTAAAAATTTTTCAAATTTAAGGAAAATTGACTATATTTACTTCATAAGAAAAAAAATCACTAAAAATAATTAATTCGACGGCGAAAGTTTCGAAACATTGAATATGAAAAAAAAAATAGTTATTTTTTTAAATCATAACAAACATAGATCAAGAAAAATAATTTAAAAGGGTTTTACAGTTGTTTATTTAGAAAGGTCCCAAAATGGGAAACTTGGCCCTTTCTGACAAGCAAAATAAAGTCCTCACCCCTTTTCCATGAATACATCTGTTGACCTCTCTGCTGTTTATTCTTTACTGTTGAAGGTCAGGCTCTTTTGTTATTGAACATAGTAACCCCTCTTTTGTTGCTGAAGTCCAGGTGTTTTTATCAAAACAGTTGATTCTATTCATAACGTTCTGGAGAATGTTCTAGATAAACGTGTGATAAATTCTTGGTCAGCAGTCTAAGCTAGGCGCTCAGTAAGCAAGGTTCATTTTCAATAGAGAAATTTCTCTACTTTTATTTAAAGTGTAAAAATGGCGTCTAAGTTTTTAACTGTGCAGGAAGCCTTAGACTATATGGAAACATTAGATTCGGACGAATTCTCAGCAGATGAGTGTACAATCACTTGTTTGCCACCAAATCCTGATCAGATAACTGATGAGGAAAATTTTAATGAAAATTATTTAGATGAAGTAGAACCAGTGGATGTATGCGGAGAAGTCGAACTTAATTTAAAACGTCGTGAAACACTAGATATTTCAAAGAAGAAAGTAACATATAAAAAGAGGAAGAGGTGTCCAGAAGAAAATTATTTTTCAAGTGATGAAGATGACTGCAACAAAAGTGAAAACCAACAAACAGAGTCCAAAAAATTGACAAAACGGAAAAAAGGTTAAAATAAATAAAGCTATTAGGACAAAGAAGGAGAAAGAGCCAAAAACGAAACCATATGTTTGGAAAAAAATCGATAAATTAGATCCAATTAAGTCTGAAAAAACACCAATTTTAGAAGAGATCCATCCTGAGTTAGCAAGTAAAACTCCTTATGAATTATTCAAAATGTATTTTGATTCTGATATCATGAATCTTATTTTAGAAGAAACTTTAAGGTATGCTACGCAAAACAATAATTATACCTTTTCATTATCTGAAAAGTTATTGGAAGTATTTCTCGGAATTCTGTTGTTTAGCGGATATCATTCCTTGCCTCAAGAAGATTTATATTGGAGCAATTCAGAAGATTGTAATCTGCCTTTCATACAAAATGCGATGAGTAGACAGAGATTTAGAGATATAAAGAAGTATCTCCATTTATGTGATAATAATTCTATTGATGGCTCTGACAAGTTGGCCAAAATTAGATGTTTTATAGAGTTGTTTGGAAAAAAACTGCAGCAATTCGGAACATTTTCTGAATCTTTAAATATTGATGAGGAAATGATCCCTTATACAGACAGACATTCTACCAAAATGTATATGCGTGGAAAACCAATAAAATTTGGTTACAAATTATGGATTCTTGCTTCTTCTCAAGGTTATCCATTCAATTTACAAGTTTATGTGGGAAAAGAAACAGCAGCCGAAGACAAAACTCCCCTTGGAACAAGAGTTGTCTTGGATCTAATAGAATGTGTAGAAAACTGTAGAAGACACAAAGTGTATGTTGACAATTTTTTCAACTCTCTGCCATTGCTTGAAGAAATGCGAAGAAGGGAATTCCGTCTAACTGGAACGGTGAGAGAGAACCGACTGCAGAACTGTCCTTTACAAGATAGTAAAGTTTTGGTAAAAAAAGAAAGAGGGACATTTGACTACGTTATAACAAAGGATTTAAGTGTAGTAAAATGGAAAGACAATAAAGTTGTATGCTTAGCATCGAATTTTGAATGTATGGAGCCTATGGGGCAAGCAAAGCGTTGGTGCCGAAAATCTAAAAAGAAGATTGATTTGCCTCAACCAGGAATAGTTGGATCTTACAATAAAAATATGGGCGGCGTAGATCTTCTTGATCGATTTTTGAGTAGTTACCGACACAGAATAAAGGGTAAGAAATGGTGGTGGCCATTTTTCACCAACACACTGAACATGGCTGTGGTAGCGGCTTGGAGAATCCATCGTGAGATGAATGGAAAAATGTCTCAGTTAACATTTTTACGAGACATTGTGATGGGTTTGATGAAATCAGACAGACTGCAATCGTTGCCAATACCTCAACTTGGACCACACACACCAGTGAACTGTAACATACGCTTTGATGGTGTAAATCATTTTATCACACAGGCAGGAAAGCAATCAAAATGTAAACTTTGTAAAAAGAATACTCGTCTGTGGTGCGAGAAATGTAAGGTAATGCTCCACAAAAATTGCCTAATACCGTTTCATACAAAAATGTAAAAGAAAAAAGATATTAAAAAGGTAAGAACATTTACGAGTTCTTCATTTTATGGCTTGAATATATTTAATATGCAATTAAGGTATTGATAATTAACTTTATTTACCATATACAAATAAATTTGGGGATTTATAACTCGATTTCGAAATATTTTAAAACTAAACATTCAACTCTAAACATTGTGGTGGAGGTTTCTATTTTATCCCCATTAGGCGCCAAGTCTCCCATTTTGGGACTATATCATATCTTCTAACCAAATAAAGATTTTTTAAAAATTTAAACTGCATATGATTAGAGACGTATATTAAACCTAAAAAAATATAAAAATTATAATTTTTGGGATGCGGTTCATATAGCGGCGTTTAATGGGTTAAAAAAATAAAACGAATAAAAAGTCTTTCATTCAATTACTAAAACAGTTCAAAGTTTTTTTTCTTTTTTTAAAAACAAATGAGATTTTATTGAGTCTGTTAATAAATCAGTTGAGACTTTTTTTTTTTTTTTTCAATTTGTCAGCTCTAAATTATACAGTAAATTTATGGGTCATTTGATTTAGAAGAGTTTCACGTAAACGAAAGCGTTTCACTAAAGATTCTTTTGTTGCTGGTAAAATTAAATCGTTCACTTTTATGGTAGATAAACACAAGATACGTTTTCCGATTTAAAAATTTGCAGGAGTAAGAAGAGATGGTTCTTCTAACTCGGAATACGTGTAAGTCAACGCACGAGAGTTAATTACAGCTTCTACTTCTATTAGAAGCGTTTTTAATTCACTAAATGTTAAAGAAAATCTTCCGATAACTTTACGTAAGGTAGTTTTCACTGAGCGATTTCTTACCATTCACTTACCATTCGCTCACAGAAGCCACCCTGCCAGGCTGCACTCTCTACAATATACTTTCAGGAAATTCCGTGATTGGCGTAAAATTTTTTAACATCAATATGGTGAATTACTTTCCACATTTCTTTTAGTTCAAGATCAGTTTTTTTTGTCTTTGTCTGAATAAATTACAGCACACAGTCCTCTTTGTGAGATAAACCTGCGAAATGCTAACAAGAATTCTCCTGTTAGATGCCTTTTACTAATTCTAAATGAAGTGCTCTTGTGACATCACGTGTAAATAATAAAAATTAAAATTTATTTTCATTATCGATTATGCCCCGCATAATCAAGACCTAATACTGAAAATGGTGGAGCTTCGTTAATACGGTCACCTGGAAGAGGGGCTATAACTTGTTGGCCAGCGCGTACGTTAAATTTCTTACACATTATACATTTGTTCAGGATTGATTTTATACACTGTCTGGATCTTAAAATCCAAAACTTTTCACGAGTTTGTACTAATGTACTGGACACTCCTGAATGAAAAACTTTTCCATGTGCATCTTTCATGATTAATTCAGTTAGTTTATTTTTTGGAGGAATCACAACAGGATGTTTTTCATAAAATGAGGAATCAGACTTTTGTAACTGTCCTCGTACCAACAGCAAACCTTCCTCTGACAACCTAGGATTTAACTGAAAAAAAATCCGACTCTTTAGGGATACTCTTCTTATAGTTCAAGCATTTTATAACTTCAGGAAGACTTTCTTCTTGCTCTAGTTTTAACCAAATATTTTCAGCATGTAACATTTCCTCACCTGATAATTCTGAAAAATCTCTTTTTTCTACCTTTAATTTTATATTAGAAATAAATCTAACTACCCATGCTCGATACAATTTTTTAGGGAGCTATACTTTTCAAGATTAAAAATGGAAATTTCATCAGCTTTATTTGTTTGAACAACGCAAGAAATGGTTGCTGCTTTTCGAGACTTCTCTTCAGAAACACCAGGTAATCGTGATGCAGCAATTTTAACCCTAGTCCACTGACTTTCGGGAAGGAAAGAAATTCCGAACCATACTACCATTTTTTGAGAATTTATTAAATGCTTCAAAGAACAACTTCTCGTTATTAAATCTGCGGGATTAAGTTTGCCGTCACAATGTCTCCATAAACTAGAATCAGGCAAACTAAGAATATCAGCGATTCGATTACTAACAAATGGTTTCCATTTTTCTTTTGTCCCTTTAAGCAAATGAAGAACAATTTCTGAATCAGACCAGAAAATAGCATTATTTAATTGGATAAAGTTCGTGATAAACTTTGCCATTCTGGCACCAATGCTCCCATGAGTTCAAGACGTGGCAGAGTTAACTTCTTCAAGGGAACAACCCTAGACTTAGACATTAGAAAACTAGTTTTAAATTTATCTTTAGAAATTGGATATGGATACCGTAAGTATGCCACTGCACCATACGCATTAGGGTTAGCATCAGTGAAAATATGCATTTGGAGATGCTCCTTTTAACTGATCAGGTTGTTATAATAGTTCCGGGGAATTTCAAAGTCTGAGAGATCCGGGATTTCTGAGAGCCAATTTTTGCGATTATTTTCTAGTTCACCACAAAAACTTTCATCCCATGATATTCTCATTACCCATAAATGTTGTAAGAGGCATTTGATGCGAATAACAAAAGGGGCAATATATCCGGATGGATCAAACAACATATCTGCAATTTTGAAAATATTCCACTTAGTACAAGCATCATTATTTAATTTTGATAGAAATGGTCGTAATACTAGTCTCAAATTACCTCCTGTATTATTCCAGATCAATCCTAAAATTTTCAAGCAAGTATTTGGGGGTTCGGAACTCGAAATAGGTATGTTTGCATCATCTAAAACATTAGGATTAGAGTTAGGACCATGATTCAAACATTCGTTTAATGATAGAGAATCACCATATTTGGAAGAAGCATCATAGACTATGCGAATTATAGTTGTAGCTTTGTCGTCACGAATAACAGGTGTGTGTGGCATTTAATAGGAATTATTGGAATGTTTCTTGGTGCACAATTCTATTACACCCTCATTAAACTGCTCTAGCAAAATAGAGTTATATTCCTTAAGTAAAGAATTTTTTTCAGGAATTTATTTTCTAAACTGGAAAACCGCTTCTTTGCTACTTCAAGATTATTTCTAAACTATTCAAGAGAATTTATCCACAATAATTTTGTTTCATAACGCCCATTTACGAATTTTAAATTTCCTTTAAATTCTTTTATTACCTCAAGATAGGTAATGTTCTTTTCATTGCTTTCAGCAATGCCGAATGCTTCGAGATCCCAAAATGCTTTCAGCTGAGTATTTATATTTTCAACTGAAACACGCAAACAAGATACTTCTTTTTTATTCGACTTTATCTGCCCTTGCACCATATAACCCAAAATACTTTCTGCACCGTATAATTCTTTTGTCAATTTTCCCTCGATTCCCTTTAATATTTTCCACAAAAAGTCAGGACCTAGCAAAATATTTATTTCATGTTCAAGATCTGTATCAGCAGGCTTATAGCCTCTTGTTCTCATTATGTATAGAAGTTCTGGTTCTAGGGTTTTTACAGAAGCTCCAGTTATATTATCAACCACAAGTGCTTCGATCTTTATCGAGTTTATAGGTTGCACAACACTGGATAATTCAAGAGCAACAACTTCGTAACATGATTCACAAGGGCGTCTCCGCCCAAAGGGATAAACTAATTTTCTCTTCGCAATGGCTTCAATTTTAATTTTTGTACTAGAGACCCCTTCACAAAACATTTTTCTGAACCACTATCACGTAAAACGCGAGCCAAAAAGCATTGTTTACCAGCAGACACAAAACTGTACAAGTCTGCAATAATGTAGCTTTATTTTGTTTATATTTTTGTTCTGACATCATAGATACAATTGTGCCTTTCTTTTCTTTTTCAGGATTTTCTTTTGTTCTTTCTTTAAAACAAAACAAATAACTATGGGTTTTGTACCACATTTGGAACAAGGGTTAATTTTTGTTCTACAATTAATTGATGAATGCGACTTATTAAAGCATTTGTAACAGTGACCTTCTTTCTTTAATTTATATCGTTTTTGCTCATCCGTGAATTTCGAACAATTTAGTCCTACATGATCAGAAGACTTGCAAAATTTGCAAAACTGTTTTGTAGATGTATTTAAAGCAGCAGCTGAAGGAATATTTTTCTTTTGAGGAAAATTTTGATATTTATTTGAAGAATTTTCATATTTGATTTTAGAATTTTCATAAGCCTTGCTTTAGAATTATTTACTAAATTAGGAGCTTCACGGCATCTTAATTCCGTTTGAATAACATTTATTAGTCAGTTACTTCACAATCCTTATAGGGGTCACGTTTTATACACAAGTCTAGCATCAAATTTTCTGGTAATAACCTTAATAATATGGGTAGTAATAAATGGCCGTAGGAGCCTGATGTTACTCCTAACGCATCAAGATTTCTTATACAAGTTTTAATATTATCATACAACTTCCTGAGAGAAGTGACATTATTACTATATTTCACTGGTTCCAGATTTAAAATTTTGTTCATATAACATTTTATTATGTTTTCCCGCTTCCCGTACCTTTTTTCTAATAACTTTAAACACGTTGAATAATTTTGATCTATCAGTTCGAAACCAGCTACAGTATTATATGCAGGTCCAGACAACAAAGATTTAAGATACTGGAATTATTCAATTTTTGATAACGATTCGCTCGAATTTATCGCACTAGTAAATAAATTGAAAACTTCTAAGCACTGGCATGCATCTTCAGAAAATTTTTCTATGTTAAGTTTAGGCAGGTTCACTGCCGAAACTAGTTTACTACCGATTTTTGAACCGTTACTTGATTCTAGTAAAACTTTTGGTTCAGTTTCGATTTTACATTTTTTAAGTTTCATCTTAATTTTAAATTTCAATAAATAAGCACAGGGTGATTAAAAACTTTGAAAATTCTGTTTTTACACTTTTAACTATTTACAGACTATTTACAGCGAAACCTTTGGTTAATATTTGCTTAAATACATATAAATTCCTCGCTGGGAATACGAGATAATATTTTATAAATTCAGGAATATTTATTTCTCCCTTTTCGGGAAATCAAGAAATATGCAGCGTGCACGCTGCGTTCGAGTTTCACATTCTACTATAAAACTAAACTAAAAGAACAAGAGAAAATGTTTTTTAATATTAATTGTCTAGACAGATCATGAGATCTCTGCCGCTTTTTCAGTCTGGCTGAGAGAGGCTCACTCAAGAGAGTTGCGAAATATTCCACAGCGATAATCATGAATAATGCAGCATAGCACCGCCATGTAATATGCGATTTACACCAAAAAGTTATCAGCATCAAATTACATCAGGGACCAACTG
Organism: Maratus speciosus; assembly: GCA_963932465.1. Lineage (NCBI taxonomy): Eukaryota > Metazoa > Arthropoda > Arachnida > Araneae > Salticidae > Maratus > Maratus speciosus. The sequence goes on from OZ010789.1 coordinate 68,009,706, forward strand.
AATCTAAAGTTTGATGGAAATTCAGTCATTACTTCTTGAGATACGTCTATTGTGAAAATCGTGAAAAATGCAGCATATCAGCGCCACCTGCTGGGAAATTTATACAAAAAACTAAACAATACTAATTTATATCAGGGAATAACTGAATCTGAAGTTTGATGTAAATTCGTGCATTAGATCTTGAGATAAAGCTATTGTGGAAATCATGAATAATTCAGCATAGCAGCGCCACCTGCTGGGCGATTTATATCAAAAACTAATCAGCTCCACTTTATATCAGGTACTAACTGAATCTAAAGTTTTATTAGATACCGTTTATTAGTTCTTGAGATAGAGCGCCCACAATATTTGTGTCATACACAGACAGACAGACTCACACACAGACCTTTTGTAAAAACATGTTTTTCGGATTCTCCGAACCCTAAAACGTGTAAACCGTCGAAAACCGGATTCCGAATTTTTTTACGAATCCAATACTTTCTTTTTTAAAAGTTAAGAGGAGGTGATAAAAAAAGATAGAACACCAGTACAGTATTATGATTGATGTTTAAATAACCTTAACATATATGTACGTGAATTCACAACTATTAAAAAGTGTATAAACTGTTAATATGCTTGAATATAATAAAAATAGTTTATACACACTACATTGTTTTTATTTATAGGTATAATTGTCTCTAAAATCTTTTACAGAATTCATAATTTATTGCAAATTAGAAATGCTTCTTCTATCTCAAAAAGCGTATGCGGTTAATAGGAAATACAAAAAACCGTACAGAGGTCTAAACAATTGTAAGTAATGTGCGGTAGTGCTTTCCACTTTCTGTTTTTAGCCTTCAAATCATTGTATTGTACCCCAGAAAATATTTTACGGAAATTATATTTTTAAAACATTTAGAGTGAGCTGTGATTCTGTAAATTCTAAAAAAATATTTCAAATAAATCTCTAATAAAGAACTTCAATTTATGTCAATATATTTTATTATTTTTAAATGCCAAGTTTACTTTTAATGTAATTGATAAAATATTTGGAAGGGGTGAGTTCGGAATAGCATTGAGCTGATAACCCAGTTTAATTTAAATATATAGTTATCATATTTAATTGATAAATAACAATAATGAAAAACAAAAGGTAATTTCTTACCTTTCTGGTAATCCTACGTAGAATAGAATTCTTCTTACGGGATAATGTATCCACCTATAATATTTATTGGATTTTATTTAAACATAAATGGTGATCATATGAGGGATGTATCTTCAGTGAAGTGTCGGTCTTGTGAAAGAAAAGACACCTTTAATTATCACACACAATCCGGATTAAATACTGGTTACACTACAAAAGAATAAGATTAAATTAGTAAAAACAACATTGTAGAACATGAAATCCACATAGGAGGAGGAACACTCCACTTAAACAAAGGATAGCGCACAAAACTTTGTGCGTGTTGACTTGACCAGTGTCAGTCCTTCAAGTGAAGAGTTAAAAGGGGCTCAAAAAGTTACAGCAAAGTCAAATAGTCTAGAACAATAAGAAAACTGCTTAATAAGCGATTCTCTTTCTCTTCTATTACGAACCCATTTCAGTCTTAATTAAAAGTTGACATAACTGGAAAAATTCTTTGGAGCTGCCATCTGTTGCGGCATCTAAAAAACATAAATGTCCAAAGTAAATGCCCATTACTTCGTAATCTTACGAAATGTCGCTCGTGAAATGTCGCCATCTTGTTACATATTTCACAAACAAATGGATAATTATGTTACATAATGTCACTGATAAATTCTCTTGTTACACGCGAGTGGATGTTTGGCATAAAACACTGATGTGCCGAGACGTTTTCCAACAGTAATCCATGTAAGGTCTTACCAAACCCTGTGAATTCAGTTTTAAGTTAGATAACTCTGTATTTTTTATTTGAACTGTTAAAATAAGTTACTTATTTGTAAATGCTAAAAAGAAATAGTAAAATATTGAAATAATATTTATTGAAACTTGATAATTATTTTCAACAATACGTGATAGTTCAAGTCCCCTTTACAATAAAATAAAAAGTGTAAATGTTTATGGAAAGGTTTGTTTATTAGTATTATAGGTTAAAGTCAGTAAGAGTATTCAAATTAAAAAGTAAAATAAAACACCTTAAATTTATAAAAAATATATATGTATAAGGCGCTAGAAACTTTAATTTTAAATAATGTCACATATTATTAATATATATATATATATATATATATATATATATATTTTTTTTTACATAATTATATAACTGTATAGAGTAAAAAAAGTAGATCTTAGGACATCAAATGTATGTTCTGGATATAAAATACATTGAAAGTAAAAATATATTCACACGAAATAATAAATAAACTCTAAATAAATTATAATTAATGAACAAATATTTCTTTTTAAGCATCACATAGAATTTTTATTTCAATTACGAAAGAGGTTTTTTTTTAATCCCCAGTACAAATTTTACATTTGAATTAATGAAGTTTCATGGAAAAAAGCGTTTCTAAAACTTACGCTTTCTATAACACAGGATCCTGGAAATTCCTTCTTAAAAATGGTGTGATGTACTTTATGCATTTATCAGTTCCAAGTGAAGCGAGGGATTTGCACTCTGTCAAAAATTATGTACTACTATTATTCTTCAAAGCCATTCGTTTTCAAGTTGCAGAGTATAAATGTAAATCTATTTTGACATTGATGTTAAAGTAATTTTATATAAAAAAAATATAAGACGCTAGAAACTTTAATTTTAAATAATGTCACATATTATTATTTTTTTTACATATATATATAACTATATAGAGTAAAAAAAAATAGATATTAGGACATCAAATGTATGTTCTGTATATAAAATATATTGAAATTAAAAATACATTCAGACGAAATAATAAATAAACTCTAAATAAATTATAATTAATGAACAAATACTTCTTTTTAAGCACCACATAAAATTTTTTATTTCAATTACGAAAGAGGTTTTTTTTTTAATCCCCAGTACAAATTTTACTTTTGAATTAATGAAGGTTCATGGAAAAAAGCGTTTATAAAACTTACGCTTTCTATAACACAGGATCCTGGAAATTCCTTTTTAAAAAATGATGTTATGCATTTATCAGTTCCATGTGAAGCGAGAGATTTGCACTCTGTCAAAAATGATGTACTACTATTATTCTTCAAAGCCATTCTTTTTCAAGTTGCAGAGTGTAAATGTAAATCTGTTTTGACATTGATGTTAAAGTAATTTTATTTAAAAAAAAAAAAAACCGCTAAAATTTTAATTTTAAATAATGTCACATATTATTATTATTTTTTACATATTTATATAACTATATAGAGTAAAAAAATAGATCTTAGGACATCAAATGTATGTTCTGAATATAAAATATATGGAAATTAAAAATATATTCAGACGAAATAATAAGCAAACTCTAAATAAATTATAATTAATGAACAAATACTTCTTTTTTAGCATCACATAAAATTTTTATTTCAATTACGTAAGAGGGTTTTTTTTAAATCCCCAGTATAAATTTTACATTTAATTAATGAAGTTTCATGGAAAAAAGCGTTTCGAAAACTTACGCTTTCTATAACACAGGTTCCTGGAAATTCCTTCTTAAAAATGGTGTGATGTACTTTATGCATTTATCAGTTCCATGTGAAGCAAGGGATTTGCACTCTGTCAAAATGATGTACTACTATTATTCTTCAAAGCCATTCGTTTTCAAGTTGCAGAGTATAAATGTAAATCTATTTTGACATTGATGTTAAAGTAATTTTATATATAAAAAAAATATAAGACGCTAGAAACTTTAATTTTAAATAATGTCACATATTATTATTTTTTTTTTTACATATATATATAACTATATAGAGTAAAAAAAATAGATATTAGGACATCAAATGTATGTTCTGTATATAAAATATATTGAAATTAAAAATACATTCAGACGAAATAATAAATAAACTCTAAATAAATTATAATTAATGAACAAATACTTCTTTTTAAGCACCACATAAAATTTTTTATTTCAATTACGAAAGAGGTTTTTTTTTAATCCCCAGTACAAATTTTACATTTGAATTAATGAAGGTTCATGGAAAAAAGCGTTTATAAAACTTACGCTTTCTATAACACAGGATCCTGGAAATTCCTTTTTAAAAAATGATGTGATGTACTTTATGCATTTATCAGTTCCATGTGAAGCGAGAGATTTGCACTCTGTCAAAAATGATGTACTACTATTATTCTTCAAAGCCATTCTTTTTCAAGTTGCAGAGTGTAAATGTAAATCTGTTTTGACATTGATGTTAAAGTAATTTTATAAAAAAAAAAAAAAAAAAAAAAAAAAAAAAAAAAAAAAACGCTAAAACTTTAATTTTAAATAATGTCACATATTATTATTTTTTTTTACATATTTATATAACTATATAGAGTAAAAAAAATAGATCTTAGGACATCAAATGTATGTTCTGGAGATAAAATATATGGAAATTAAAAATATATTCAGACGAAATAATAAACAAACTCTAAATAAATTATAATTAATGAACAAATACTTCTTTTTTAGCATCACATAAAATTTTTATTTCAATTACGTAAGAGGGTTTTTTTTTAAATCCCCAGTATAAATTTTACATTTAATTAATGAAGTTTCATGGAAAAAAGCGTTTCGAAATCTTACGCTTTCTATAACACAGGTTCCTGGAAATTCCTTCTTAAAAATGGTGTGATGTACTTTATGCATTTATCAGTTCCATGTGAAGCGAGGGATTTGCACTCTGTCAAAATGATGTACTACTATTATTCTTCAAAGCCATTCGTTTTCAAGTTGCAGAGTGTAAATGTAAATCTATTTTGACATTCATGTTAAAGTAATTTTTTGTTTCACAAAAACATTCGAAATATATGATGTTTTAAGCCATGCATTTTGCCATTAGACATTTTGCGCTTTTTTGTTTTCATTAATGAAGAATTAAATTATGCATTTGATAATTTTTTTGCAAAATAATATAAGTAGTATTTTGTTCTTAGATTTTTATTTAATCGTGTTTTTTGCGAATCGGTAAACGATTAATTATTTTTAGATTATTTATTGTTTTATGAAACGACGAGAAAAAATTAAAATGATTGATAAATTGAAATAGTATGCGAAACTATTCACAAATTTTAAGCATTTCTAAATTTTATTAAATTTTAAGTTTTTAATTATTAAGCATTAAGTTTTATGTGTATTAAGAAAGTATTAAGTAATGTAAGTATAAGTAAAGTATAAGTAAGTGTAAGTATTAAGTAATGTTGCTTAATTAACTTTTGTTATTTGCTTATTATTGAAAACATAAATAGTAAATAGAAAAAAATCGAAAACATTAGGCCAACCAAAACGTTTGTTTTAAAAAAAATGGGCAATTCTATCTGTTATTATTTTTTCATAACTTGACTTGTATCTCTTATAATATGAGTTATTCCTATCAATTTTAATTAAACCAATTAAGAAGCTAAAAATGTGTTTCCGAGATTAATTGTTCTATAGTGCTAAAATTTAATAATTAAGGTAACACATTATTTTACTTAATTAATTTATATTTTCTTTACTATTATTATTATTATTATTATTATTATTATTATTATTATTATTAAAACACTGTATATTTTTTTATTGTCAGAAAAATGAAAACACTCAATTTAATATCGTAATGCCCACTTACGAAATTTGATGTATGTTTAAGTGCTTGGGGAAAAATATAATTTTAATATTGGTCATAGGACTCATAACTTTTTTGTTTTAACTAAAATGCTAAGTAATTTGACTTAACATTAAACTTACACTTAGCAGTACGCAAAACAAAATTTTTATAATTGAATTTATAATTGGTGATTTTTTATATATAAAACATGATACCAATAGATTTAAAAATCCCCTGCTCTTGTATTCGTACCAGAGCCATTGATATTGAGCCCCAAAGCTGTAGCGACACGATTGATATTCAGCCTGGCTCACCTCACGCTTATAATTTGGCAATTCTGCAACTTGAGCACAAGATGGGATATTTTAACGTGCAACGTCCACTGTGACAAGCATAAAGGAGTTCAGTGGTAGAGCGTTAGCTAGTACCAATTGGTCTGGTTCAAATTCAGTCTAAGACACTTTTTCACTCAGTTAGTTTCAAGCATTTTATAATGAAAATCCATGAACTATAAATTCACTTCGTATTTCTAAACGCGTATGCCATTTTTGCAAATTATTTTGCAGAATATTCATCGATGCTGGAATAAATGACAATTAGCCTCACAATCTTGACACAATGGTTGTGATTCATGGAGATATGCCCTTTTCTGCTGCAGGTGCCGCCCTGCCAACATATAAGAGTGAGAAGTGTCAGGCTCGATATCGTCTGGGTATTTCGGTAGAGAGATGACACACAATGCCAATTGCCCTTCTTCAAATCCAGGCCTGGACAATTTTGTACTTTGTTGGTTTTACGTTATATTTAGGAAAATATTAGCAATTATATATTTAATTAATACTTCTAAAAGCGCATGTATTTTCAGAAGTCTTTGTTACACACACACACATATATATATATATATATATCCAAAAACCAAACCAAAAATTCGAAACTACGGAACTGATCCAACATATATATATATATATATATATATATATATAAACTGCTGCTTTATATTTTCATATTGCTAATAAAATTTAAAAAAAGAAACTAGTTTTTTTTCTATATGTTATTATATATGTTTTATAACCTGGATTATTATTAGAAACGTCGACCAAACAAATCAGGATATTATGTTTTACGGCTCAGGAAAGAATAGCTTTCAAGACCTCCCCATTCAAATTAACCCAATTTTTAAAATACCATGTGTTGTAAAAAATCTATTTTTTTTTTTTAAATATTTGATTATTCATCTATGACAAACCGATTCTGTGCACAGAAAAGTAAATATTGATTGCATTTATCACTAGTAAATCTGCAGATCATTCACCTCAGCATGTGTTCAGAATTTTAATTTCAATATTATTTCATCTAGTATTCAAAACGTTCAACCCACCTTTTAATTTCTTTCATATTAGTATAACTAATTGCAGCGACTAATATTTCAAATAGTTTTAGAAAATCTAACTCTTGCAAAGACATTTCCATGCACTGATACTCCATTTTTTCCCGTGAGAATTATGTACAATAACAAATAGTGTTTATATCCTAGAGTAACTTCTGTCTTCAACCCCCCCCCCCCCCATTGTATAATTATTCGAAATCTGTAATTTTCTGGAGTTCAGTATTTTGCGTCATTGAATATCTTTACTCAAAACCATAACAATATTTAAATATATTAAGGCACTAATAAATAACTTTAACAATTATTCTCATAAATATAGAGAAGGATTTGCTAGCACAATCAAATTATTTAAACACAAAGATAGACGACTCAGATTAGAATGTTTATATATTGAAGCGCACTTATTTACACGAAAAATACTATTTGCATAACGAGTACTAGAATAATTTTAACACAATTATTCTAATTGGTAAATAAATCCAATTAGATGTAAATTTCCAACTGGGTGAAAAATGTCCGGACCAGGATTCGAACCAGGTATCTCCTGGCTGAATCCACCAGTGCTCTGCAATCTGAGGTATCCCGGGCGAATCTGCTGGAACTTTCTCACCCAGCTAACCTTAATGATTATAGCATCTGGTCTGAAACTTGGTTCAGCTCAACAGAAAAAATCTCAGGTAATGGAACTTCCGGAAATCGCTGGATACGAAATTACACTAGATACAAATTTACACTTGATCCAGCGATTTCAGGAAGTTCCATTACCTGATATTTATTCTGTTGAGCTGAACCTGGTTTCAGATCAGATGCTATAATCATTAAGGTTAGCTGGTTGAGAAAGTTCCACCAGATTCGTCTGGTATAGCTCAGATGGCAGAGCACTGGCGGCTTCAGAGATCCCTGGTTCGAATCCAGGTTCGGAGATTTTTCGCCCAGTTGGAAATTTACATCTAATTTTACATAACGAGTATTTACAAAACTAATCATACTAATCTTGAACATCTAAATAACAGCTTTACTCATTCTAAAATCACAACTGCGTCTTATTTCATCTTAATATAGTCTTTTACATGTGAAATCTATCTCCACCTTTTCCCCGCGTTGACAACATCATGCTCGTTTCTTCTTTTCTTCATCGCATCAGTTTATTTCAATCGCTAGCACTATAGCCACTCCTCCAGGATCCAGGCAGCGTTTAGAGTGGCTTTAAGTCAGAGTTGCGTTCTCAAGAACAAAATGGTCCTGACTAAGAGGAAGGGAATTAGCCTTCCCATATAAACATATTTTAATTTATTTTATTAGTATTTTCGTCTTAAGTTTTCGCTTTAAATGCAATATATATATCTATCTATATTATTTATTAATTACTTACGGTATCGCTGTGCAGAGTGTATATTATTGAATAATTATTTCACACATATACGGTGTCCATTAATGAATTTATTGGGTTATTTGATATAATTTTGTTATTAAAACTAAATTTTCCTTCACAATGGTAAATAAGACAGTGAAGTTACTTAAATACTGTTGCTAGAATTATAGATAAATAAACTGGAAGATAGTATGAAAACTTATTAAATAAAATATAATTTGTAAAAAAATTCTATAAGGAGGTTCATCAATGCGTGGTTTACAGTAACTGAAAAAAATGAATTTAAATTTTCAGCATTAAATTTGGAAGAACATGCATAAAAAAACTTATTAAGCACAGTCCGTTAAATGAGCTTACTAAGCAGAAGTTCAATGTTTAAAAAATAAAAAAAATCATTTTATAAAGAATGGGTCAGCCCTCACTAGTCTCCCTTATGTTTATTTTGCTCGTAGTTTTTGATTGTAATAAGTAAAAAAACGTCTTCAATGTATCAAAGGTATAATTTTACACCGGAAGAAATATTATTACACGTAAAGAATGGTTTAGTACACCACTTATATAATACACTGGCATCCAAAAGTTAAGGTACAGGGACTGGATGCTTTCGATTGCACACGTTTTGTAGAATATCTACCAACATTATTGGCGAATTGTTCTTGAGCTTCTAGGATGTAAAGATCATGTTTGATTTTATTTTTCTCGGTGAAGATTTATTGGGGGGGGGAAGGGGGTACAAATAAGGGGTAATAATAAATTAATAATAAAATAATATCTGCGATCACCTATGCAACAGAAATGGCAGGAAATGGTTTGTCACTGTGGTAAATGACTATTTGGGTCTTGTTCAACGTTTATATGCATTTGTGTAAGCCTAGCAATCATATTCGTGAAGATGTTAACGTATTTGTGAAAAATTCAAAAGTTTTTTGTTTATAGCATACAGAGTTTTCAACCAAATTTAACACAACTTTCCGAAAAATTGCCAAAGAATAGTAGTAACAGTATATTGCAATTAAAACTTGAATATATTAAATATTTGATGAGATATGGACATTTTTATGAGAACATTTTTAACTGCGCATGTGCGGAAGATTTCAAAATATTTATTTCATAATTTGGTAGTCAGTATTTTGGGGCAATGTCTATAAAAAGGCCAGTCAGTAGTTTCATCGCTTCCCGGTTTTCGGTGTCTTTAATTTGTGTAATTTCCCTTTTAAATTTGACCGTTTTCAATTTTTCAATTTTTTTTTTCAGTCTGGCTTTCGCTAGAGTGTCTTTTACTCGGGACTTGGCTAGGTTCCTAGGTCCCCAGCCACGTCCTGAGTAATAGACACTCTAGCGAAAGCTACCTAACGATAAAAATCCAACAGACAGTTGCCAGATAGAGAGACAGAGGGAATTGTTCTTTGTTGGTACGTAGACGTCAAAACAGCATATTTATTTTTGGGTTGTAACGGAGGTATTATTCGTACATTTATGATTTATGAATTTAAACCCCCTTGTTATAATATTTGAAGGTTACTTTTTCATTGCTGCATAAACACTCATGATATTAACTAATTTATATACATAAGTAAAGAAATTTAAACATGAAGTTTTATAAAAATATTAAATAAAGAAAAAAAAAGGTTAAAAATACTTTTCAGAAAATTATAACATAAAAAAATCAGGAAAAAAAACTACGTACGCAATTATTACTCTCATTTATCATGTGCTCTTAATAAAGATACATAATCCTATGACTTCATAGTAAAGCAATGACTGCTTTTTGACGAAAACTATTGAACTCCACAATTTATAAAGAATTTTTATAGTTTACAATCACATCTCATTATTAACCCATTTTTGCCTGAATTTTTTTCAACTCAATATTGTGCTAACTATAGTAAATGGTGTAAAATGAACGTAAAATATAATAAAAAAAATTCTCTTTGAAAAAATATTTATTTAACATATAAAAATCTAAACGTCCCAACTTTGGGACACTTGGCACAAAATTATACGGGCTTTCTCCGTTACAGTCTAAGCATTATATCTATCTTTTATGCCATTTAATATGCTTGAAAAATGTTATATATCATTCGGGTTATTATTTGACTATAAATTTTCTTTATTATTACTATAAGGGGGGAGAGGTTTGGGGACCCCCAAACACCCGAACACCCAAACCCGGGGTTTGGGGACCCTCAAGAACAAGACCCCCTTCCTCCTCACCATTAGCCATTGACATAGTAAAAATTTATATAGTAAAAATTTATAATAATCAATAATTACTAATAGAGTATATATACCGTAAATACTCGCATATACGCCGACCCATTAACTTTTGAATGCAAAAACTCGCGTATGTCGACGCCCTAACTTTTTACTTCAATTTCGCACAAAATCAAACCAGGTTTCACTTACTAATGCGAAAAATTAGTAAGTAAATAAAACTAATCATTGAAATTTTTTTAATGATAAATTATTATTATTTGTATATGTTAAATATTATTTTATTATTTATATACATAAATAATCAGACTTTTGCAGTATTCAAAGGGTTTTTTTTTTTTTTTTTTTTTTTTTTTTTGTTATGTAATTGTAAGTTTACCCCCAATTTACTTGCAGAAAATTGTCAAAAATTCTTCGTTTTACTCACGAGTATATATGGTACAGTAGAACTTCGATTATCAGACCCTAGTGTAACCGGAACACTCTGAAAACCAATGTCGATATCCTAAGTTTTTTCCAACTATTTTTTTTTTTACTTTTACATTCCTTCTGTATGCAAGTGTTCCCTTTCAAACCACGAGTAGAGATAAGCACTTTTGGTTCCCCTTTCTTCGAATTACATTGAAATTAGCTTGAGCTCCTGCAAGATCCGATTCCGTGAAGAATATCCCCCCCCCCCCGTGTACACGTCCCTGTTCTAAACAAAGAAAATTATTTTCATGTATATTTTAAATTTAGATGTTTATTAAGCAGTTATTAAGCAGTCCTAATAGCAGTTCGATGACGATGTTGCATATTAAACTAGATGATTAATGATAAATCCTCCATTATCTGGAAATTTGATTATCCGCTGTCGGTTCGAACCCAATTACGTCGGATAATCGAGGTTATGCTGCATATATTTTAGTAACCTCAGGATGTAAAATACTAAACTAAGTACAAAACATAACGGTATGATGTAAATTTTTACTAAGCCAATAGCTGAGGGTAGGAAGGGGTGGGTGCCTAGTTCTTGAACAGAGACCAGCCCCTGTTCCCCCTATCGTAATAACAAAGAATAGCCAAATAATAATCCGAATAATAATTTTATAACCAAATAATAATCCGAGTTGCATGTAACCATTTTGTAACAAAATAAATGGCATAAAACATACTTTTAATGCATAGACAGTAACGGAGAAAACCCCTACCCATTCGTGCCTAGCGTCCCAAATTTGGGACGATATATAAAGGTTCAAATTCGAGCAAAAAAAATTGAAATCTGAAAAAAATCAAAAATACATATTCTAAAATAATGTTTCATCTTATAAATAATACTACTTATAAAAAAATAAAAGAAATATCTTACCTTTTCTTACGCGCCATTTTATTGGAAGGAAAATCCAACTTTGCGCTCAAACATTTATTTCACCTTTTTTTAAAAAAAAAAAAAATGCACTGCAACTTCAGGATAAATATTGAAAAGAAATACTAAGGATATAATTTACTAAGTTTTGAAAGGATATCATAATTCAATTTGTAATGGGCATTTTTTTAAGAAAGCGTCCAAAAATTAGGACGCCATGCACAAATAGGTTAATTAATGCCATGTTATAGAATGAATCAAGCATGTGGAGTATTTGCTACTATTTGTAGATACAAATATAATATTTTGGTTATTCATTTCTTTTTCAGCTTGAGAATTCAACAATTTTTTAAAGAAAAGTACACATACAGTGAATTTATGTTTTTCTAATATAATTTAGATAAATAAATATCTGGGATTATAATTGTTCTATATATTGAAAGGCGTTAAATACTTTATTTACTTAAAAGGAATCTTTATTTAGTAGTATATTTTTGTAAAATTGCATTACCTTCATTTAAAATAATTTAAAATGTTGTTATCTTATTCATGATTTAACGAAGTTGATGATATTTGAGCTCAATGTAAGACATGATTTTTACTTTCTTCTATCTTTACAAGGAAAGTATTGGATTCGTAAAAATTTTTGACTTCCGGTTTTTGACGGATTTACACGATTTAGAGGTCAGAGATTCCGAAAAACCTGTTTATACAAAATGCCTGTCCGTCTGTATGTGACACAAATTTTGTGGGCACTCTATCTCAAGAACTAATGAAGGAATTTAATAACAATTTATATTCAAGTAGTCCCTAATATAAATTGGTGCTGATTAGCATTTGGTGTAAATCACTCAACAGGTGGTATCATTTTTCGCGATTTTTGTAATAGCACTATCTCAAGAACTAATGCACGGATTTTCATCAATCTTCAAATTAAGTTATTCTTTGATACGAATTGGTGCTGGTAACGTTTTGGTTTAAATCGCCCTACAGATGGCGTTGCTATGCTGCATTTTGCAGCATTTACAACGATTTTCGTAATAGCTCCAGAAATAATGCACGGGTTTTCATCAAACTTCAGATTCAGTTAGTCCTTGACATGAATTTACGTTTTGTACCTTTTGGTGTAAATCACTCTGCAGGTGGCTCTACTATGCTGCATTTTGGTGATTTCCGCAATAGCTCTATTTCAAGAACTAATGCTTGGGTTTTTAAGAAACTTGAGATTCAGGTATGCCTGGATATGAATTAATGCTATTTAAGTTTTGGTGTAAATCGCTTAACAGGTGGTGCTTCTATGCAGCACTTTTCACGATTTATCCAATAGCTCCAGAACTAATGCACGGATTTTCATCAAACTTCAGCTTAAGTTAGTCCTTAACATGACTTAGACATGGATTTACGTTTTGTACCTTTTGGTGTAAATCACTCTGCAGGTGGCGCTACTATGCTGCATTTTTGTGATTTCAGCAGTAGCTCTATCTCAAGAACTAATGCTTTGAATTTCAACAAATTTCAGATTCCGGTATATTGTGATATGAATTAGTGCTGATTATGTTTTGGTGCATATCGCTCAACAGGTGGCGCTGCTTTGCTGCATTTTTCAGAATTTCCCCTATTGCTCTAGCTCAAGAACTATTGCACGAATTTTCATCAAACTTCAAATTCAAATATACTTTGATATGAATTGGTGCTAAATTGATGTAATTTCTTGTACTATTTACATGATTTAATTGACGTGATTTATATAGAAGAAAGTTTTGTGATAGCCACAACATACTAGATAATTTAAATGTAACATGTTGAAATAACAATAAATATTCAAATATCAGCTCTATATTAAATTAGGAAATTATAAAAAATAGAAAGTAGAAATAATATTAACAAGAAAATTATTTCCATTCATCATGAATAGTATTGTTTATAAAGAGACGAAATACAGTGTCGGAAATCCAACGATGTATTAACATCATAATAAATTATTTGAAAACCCTTGCTATCGTGGTTTTGACAAGCACATTCGAATACGAGGATTTATATTGAAAATTTATCATTATTAGATACATTCCTTTACTAATTAATGTCATGTTCGCGAGTGGATCCAGTATGTCAAGAGATATGTTATTACATTGTGATATTATGTAACCGCAAACGAATTTCCGTAGCTTAATCATGATGTCTGCCTCTAAATATATCAATTTTATAAAGAGAAATAACAAGCATACCAATAATTACGTTTTTCAATAAATCCCTCAATTAAATATGTCACATTATGTTAACTTAACATATTTTTATTCAACTTTATTCTGTCATATGATTGCTAAATAATTGTATATTTAATGAAAAAGAAAACAATGTATACGTCAAGTTTATGTTTGCAGAAAAGGAAAAAAAAATAATTTATATAGAAGTATTGAGATATGCACATAGTTAATGCGATTTATTTTAAAACTTCGAAAATAACATTTCTTTGTATACTTTTTTCTTCCTCGATATAAGAAAAAACGCGCAAATGAAAGCTCGTTGAAAAATAATTTCGGGCTAAATTGATTAAAATAATAAAAACATTTTTATGCGAATACAATAAAAAATTAAAACTGTGACCGGCAGTGATTGGCGAACTTTCAAAAAAACAACAGGAATATCGCGCACTTCCCCTTCAGCGGCCGAAAGTCTGGCGACAAGGTCTTCTGCAGATTCAATGAGGTCTCATACACAAGAGCCTTCAGCTGTCCCCAGAAAATGAAATCGAGGCATGAAAGATCAGACGAGTGCAGTGACCAAGCTACAGGGCGGCCTCGTCCAATAGATCTGTTGGGAGATATTTCCAAATAGTTTCGCGTGTAAAGGTACACTCATCCTTAAAAAGCACAGTTGCCCCGTAATCTGGATTTACTACGTTCTGCTGCAGAAACCAGCGGGCACATTCCACACGAAGAGGATAATCCCTTTGAGGCCGTTCCTGGACTCGTTAAACATGATATGAATGCAAACGTTCATCTTTCAGTACTCGCCATGTCCTGGAGTGTGATACGTGTAATTCCGTAGCCACTTCTCGTGTACTTTTACTTGAATGATCAGTCACCGTATCCATGTATTCCATTGTTTGTTCCACAACTAACGTTCCGCCCGTCTTTGCACTACCTGCATTCGATCGGGAAAAGATAAAGGATTGCGTCTCACACAACTGTCGGTGCAAGCGCTCAAATGTTTTACGGTCGAGCAACCGCCTGTTGTGCAACTGCTACCCGTACAATCGTCGAGCCTCTGAACCATTTCCATTTGCAGATCCGTAGATAAAATGCATATCAGCCTTTTCCCTATTAGTGAAGAGTCACAGCTCCCTATTCATTCCTACCGCGATTGACAGTTGCATACTCGAATCAGCGGCTTTTATGTATTAATTGTGGCGAAATTTTAAATACGCATTCATCTTTTTCCCTATATCACTTTCGTATGCTGTTAGCGTCATTCTTCGCATGATAATTCGCAAAAGGAGTGGAGCTTTAGCTCCAATGGACCAAGTTTCCAAATGTGCCAGCACCATTGCGTTTTGTTTCCGACAATACATTCTTTCATGAAAGTTCTTTATTGGGTTGTGTACTATCACCTTCCAGAGTTTCGCCCATTTTTTATGAAACAACCTGCATATATAAAGCCATTATAAACCAATACAAATGATCATCTACAGTAGAGAATATATAAATTAGAATTGCAGTTATATGCAAATATATATATATACATTTTTCCTTTTCTGTACTTCGAACGACGAGGATCTCTATCACAAACAACTAGCGCATAACAAACACGTTCAATCGCTATGCAAAGGAGTGATCTGATTGTTATTAGATAACATTAACATAATATCACTTTTTTTAGGTAAGTCCAGATTTATCAACGTCATTCCCTGAATCTAAATCGCGAAATAAGAGACTGGAGAAATAAGCCAGTGTCCTTTTATGATAGACCAATAATGATAAAAAATATAGAAAGTCTTTAGAATGCTTAGGAAAAGAGAAAAAAAGGGCACTTCGTGCAAAAAAAAAAAAAAAAAAAAAAAAATATTTTTTTTAAGCTAGCTCCTAGATGCACAATATATATATATATATACATGTATATATTTAAAACCACAAACAAAATATCAAAATCCATCACTCACCATAGCTGCATTGAAACTCACATCAAAAATATTATAAATAACCAATATAAACTTAACTCTTAAAATCAAACTGAATAACCAAACTAAAGAAAATATATATAATTGCAAGACATAACAGAACAGAACAGAACAGAAGGCGAGCGTATATATATATATATATATATATATATAGAGAGAGAGAGAGAGAGAGAGAGAGAGAGGGAGAGAGAGAGAGAGAGAGAGAAAGATAGATAGAGAGAGAGAGAAAGATAGATAGAGAGAGAGAGAGAGAGAGAGGGAGAGAGAGAGAGAAAGAACGTGATATTCGAGATATACCGTATATCTCGGCGTGTAAGACGAACTTTTAAATGTAAAAAATAACTTCATTTTTCCGTGTGCGTGTTATACGCCGAATATAAAATCGTTGATGTAAAATCATAAGAATAAAAAGATCCCAATTTTTTAGATGTATATTTAAATGCATTCATTTATCCATATAAACAAAGAAACTTACAATATATATTTTCTAACAAAGTTAATTTGCCTTATCACATCTTCTTCCCCACAGTCGCTTTCATGTCTTTTATTCCCACTGTTGCTTTCATCTTGCCATAAATAGTAATCCTCAATACCGCTATGTTCAATTGATGTTCCACATAAAAAAAAAAAAAAAAATGATTTAACAGTTATTTCCAGTTTGATTTCATTCCATGATGTTCACACATTTGCGTTCATGACACATGCCGCACATTTCATTCTTTCGTAAATGTTTTTTTTTTTTTTTTTTTTTTTTTTTTTTTCATCTAGCATTAATGTGTTCTACTGCCACCTTAACATTTCTTTCAAACATTCACATGACGCATGACGCACATTTCATTCTTTCGTAAATGTATTTTTTTTTTTCATCTAGCATTAATGTGTTCTACTGCCACCTTAACATTTATTTCAAAGGTTTGTTTTTGGAAACATCTAATGGCTGAACTAACGAAGTTAGTCCAGCTGGAATTACTGCCAAAATCTGTATTATATTCGTTTATTCTTTTTTTTTAAATTACATCTGTTCTATGGGATCTAAATATATCACAAATTTTGCCTTAGTCAGATTAGCGCATTCGCGCAGATGGCGAGGGAAGAAAGTTTGAGCGCATAATAGACAAAACCTGTCTCAAACCAGATTTTTTGGAGACGGGTTATTTAGTATCCAAAGGATAGTAATTGAGAAGACCGGAAATGTTTTTTTTTCGCATGTCGAAAAGAAAAGAAACATTATCTGAAGTGGGGGTAAAGATGATATTTCTGGTTTGTTTTCGTAATGTAAACTAGATGCGTGTTATGCGGCAGTATAAGCTTGAAATAAAAATATATACAGCAGAGCCTCGATTATCCGAAGTAATTGGGACCGATCCTCTTTCGGAAAATCGAAATATTCGGATAAACGTGAATGCTTCAATTTTAAATTTAAGGAGAAATATATGCAATATTTCTTATTATTGTAACAACTTCTTAATAAAAATAAAGCAATAGCAAAATATAAACACAAATAAATTACCTGAATTTTAATTTAAAAACTAAGTACCTTTTACATATATCACAAGGATTTGAAACAATGTTTTGTTTGCCGCAGTTTCGATTGACTTTGCTTTGAAGCTCTATCAAGAAGTTTTTAAATATTATTAATCCGTCAGTATCACAGTCTTTATGCTGCTCCAGCCAAGCCAAACCTTTTGCAAAACATTCAAAAGCTTCGAAATTGCGAATTTGTTTGTTTTATTCGTTCCACTCCGCAGCTTACGGGAGCTCAAGTTAAATTCATAGAAACTCTAAGAAAGGGGATCAAAAATATTTATATGTGCTCTTGGTTCAGAAAGAACCTCTTGCACACCAGGAATATGATAGCTGAAAAAAAAAAGCTTTTAAAATGCATTTTGCATAGAAGGAATGGGATAGTAAAAAAAAAAAAAAAAAAAAAAAAAAAAAAAAAAAAAAAAAAAAAAAAAAGCTTTAAAAAGGCTGAGTGGTAGTATTTTAGTGAGGAAGGCCGACACAAATGTAACAATAACAAAGTGGATAAGCGATAACAGCAAATCATAAAATATGAAAGACGGATAGATAAAGAGCTCATTTGAAAAGGAAAACACCCTAAACCTCCAAAAAATAAAGAAGTGCTTTACAAAGAAGCTTAATCAGCAAATCATACAACAGGATAGGCTGATAGCTAAAATGACCAATCACTAAAAAGCCTACCCTACACCCAAACAAAGAAAAAATTCTTCATAATAGTGGTAATAAACATCATACAGAACGTTTACAAAAATACAGAAGAAACAGACGAATTACCATTCAATAAGATCCATCCTTTAGCACAACAAGCAAACAAGCGGGCAAAAAAAAGAAGAAAACCGCAATCAAAGTGTAAGAGAAGCCCCACTGCAAGTGTTCTAAAAGTCGATGTTAAACACAACGAACTAATAGCCGAAACAAGGTTCTACACTAGAACACAAAAATAACTAAAAGAGTCGCAAATCTCATACTGTGACTACAACCCACAAAAAAGTGACATAATAATTAGAAAGTGATAAAACCACCAAGATAGAGTCAAACTGATAAGGCAAAAGAAGAATTCCCATAATGAGAGAAGCAAATGTAATTTAAAGAGAAAAAATTAAATGTAAAAGAAAATAACAGAAAAATACAAGAACCGAAGTTAAAGTTCGGTCAGCGGTTTGAAATAGCATAGTCGTTACGATAGAAAGCCGGGTGCAATCTCACTCCGCAAAGATTTCTGTCATACATTCGGCCCAAATTCGCCATGTTTCTTGTGATACTTGGAATAATACGGCATACCACATTTTGTTCTTTTTAATTAATTAATTAATTACTCTCTCTCTTTTTGTTAAGCCTGCACCCCCTATTTGATCTAAAAACACGCAGTATCTCAGATCCACCAATCACAAAAATTTTGCTCAGTGGCAATGCCGGATCGGCCTTGCGAAACATTTGTGGGTAACCGACCAACTCATGAAAAGAAACGAACGCAACAAAAAACACTGCATCTACGATGGCCTAAAGGCTTTTCAATAATATCTCCGCCATAAAGCGATAAGGCAAAATTTTGCGTCTTTGCCAGGTGTTAACCCGGCCAGCGCCCTACAAAAAAATGCGAAATTTAAGAATACGTGATTTTTCTCCTGTGTTTTGCAATTTTTGGCCTTAGGAAGTTAAGAAAAAAAGAATAAAAACGATCTCCCACTTTGCTTTTTATCTGCTTGTGAGTTCCGAGAAATCCCAACTGAGTATTCGCGTGCGTGCTTGACGATTAAAAAAAGGAATGTGTTTTCGATTATAATTTAATTAATAACTCGTGCATTATAAAAAATTATAAATCGGGCACATCATGACCTGCCTTAGAATACACACACAGAAATTCTCAGACATGTACGATCAGTAGATTTCGCTAACTATTGCAGACAGCCAGAGTGAAAATTACTTTTATTAGTATATAATAGTGAAATAGCATTCTTTAACTGTAAACTCTAAGGGTGCGACATCCATGGATGGCTCACTATCCAAAAAGAGTCATGGTGACATATCATTGCAGTCATCAAATAGCCATCGCTTGAGTACATGTAACTGAATAACAAAATAAGTCAAATTTTGTTCATATTGTGCTCACACTTGTAACGAAGCTATGACTGTATTTCAACTCGCTGTTCTCTGTCTGTAAGTGAGACAACTTTATGACTTCAGGCGCATTCTTCCTAGGGTAATTTGGAATTTAGTAAAAGTTTTACAACAGAAAGTATTATATAAATTTTGAAAGTTTTAGATACGTCATTAAGTAAATATGATTATATATAATACTTTTAAAGTTATATATAGATTGTTATTTTTTGGTATAAGAGTGGCAGCTTGGGTAACCGTAAAATAAGATGTAATTATTCGTCTTGAAAATGAATTAAACCGTATACAGTGTGCAATATGTTATCTATCGCCAACCTTTAATTTCTAAACCGTGGTCGTAGACATATAGTTCCAACTACAAAAACGTTTCAAATGAGGTAAATATTCATGTTGCGACAATATTTAAAGTAAAAAGTCAATTTTATAAAAATTACGAAAACTAACTTTTTATACGGTCCCCCAGCCCCTATAGTTATACTTAGTAAAAGTTTACACATATCATAACAGATATAACACAAAAAGTTTGTCATCTGTACTACAAAAATTGACACAGTTATTAAATTTCAAAGTTTGATATTTTTGCACATGATTTTGTCTTTCATTGAGGGATCAGTTAAAAGATGAATTAAAGTAATTTTAGATCAAAATCGGGGTACAATGTCCTTTTTATGGCGAAACTATCTTTAGCCGGTATCGTCAAATCGGGGAATCACCAAATAGGGTTATCTCATCTAAACATTTGAGCTAACTTTTATGGAACAACATTCAAACGTACCGACGATACCGGCTAAAGGTGGTTTCGCCGTAAAAGGAACATTGAACCCTGATTTTGATCTCGAATTACTTTGATTAATCTTTTAACTGATCCCCCAAGGAAGGACAAAATCATGTGCAAAAATCTCAAACTTTGAAATTTAATAACTGTTTCAATTTTTGTAGTACAGACGACAAACTTTTTGTGTTATATATGTTATGATATGTGTAAACTTTTACTAAATGTAACTATAGGGACTGGGGGACCGTATACAAAGTTAGTTTTCGTAATTTTTATCAAATTGATTTTTTACTTTAAATAATGCCACAACATGAATATTTACCTCATTTGAAACGTTTTTGTAATTGGAACTATATGTCTATGACCAGCGGTTGAGAAATTAAAGGTCGGCGATAGATAACATATTGCACCCTGTATAACAGCTAAACGGTATATTGTTTGCTTATTTCAAGGTTTATTAAGGTTTATTCAATGTCCTTAATTTTACGGTAATAAACCGCAACCCTAGGTGCCGATATTATACCGTAAAATCGACAATGCATTTTTGCAATAGATTCAAAATGATTTCCAATGCATGCACTAAAGATTACAATAATAGGACGCACTACAGAAGATAAGAAATCCACCACTTATACATAAGCTTTTTTCTTTACGGTGAAACCAAATAATATTTAAAATATAATAATAACGATAATAATAACTAACATTATTACGTTGAGTATAACTTTCAAAAATCACCTTTTAGTTCTTTAGTTAGAAGTTATTGGTACTTCTATTAAATAACAGGTGGTTCAGCTGCGAATTCATAAGAATGGCTTATATAGTGAATGAGTTTAATTTGGTTTTTAGAGATTCTTGCAGGGTGTAGAATGATGTCGTTGCATATATGTTTTTTTTTTTTTTTTTTTTTTTTTTTTTGCCTAATTTTGGTGGGGGATCATTTTATTTATTAATTCATTGTATATGAAAATGTTTTACAAGAAGTGAATTAATATGTATTGTGTTTTTTTTTAATTCGAGAGTGAATTACATTAACACATTCACGATGGGAAACGAGAATTCTCGTTTTCGTACAAAAAATATCATTGACTAAGGGCATGGCTTCTACCTTACAGAAAATGAATTTATATTATATTGTTCATATTTTATTTAGATTGTAAGACATTTTATATTAATTTCGTACATTGAAAGATATTTATCAATGCACAAACTTGTGAAACCTATCTAGAACACCAATTTACAAAATAGTACTTTCAGAACAGGGAGGAGCTTCTATTCTATTAAAATTTAGACTTGATAAAAATTTCCCATCGACAATGCGTTAACGATCAAAACTGTGAACTGTATTTTTTTTTTTTTTTTTTTTTTTTTTTGTGATTGTCAGTTTTATGTTTTGTGAGTGTGAAAATAAATCACAAAAAAATTCATGATATGGAGTCTTATATATATTTTTTAATGTTATCTATGACTGATAAAGTTAATAACAGCAATACAAAACAGCCAAATCTTTTTTTAACTAAGGAATTTAATACAATATATTAATTTCAAATGCTAAAAGGTGTAAATTAAAATTTTAAAACCCTTAAAAATAAGTTTATTTTGACTGTTGACATATTTCTACACACACCGAGTCATTTTTCAAAAACAAATAAATAAAGCTATTGTAAGTTTGCACGGTCTATGACACGCCAATATTCAGTATTTATTTATATTAAGCACGTTACATTTTATATGGATGGCGTGTCATCGACCGTGCAAATTTAGAATAGCTTTATTTATTTGTTTTTGAAAATGATTCGGGGTGTGTGGAAACATATCAACAATAGAAATAAACGTATTTTTACTGGCTTTAAAGTTTTAATTTACACCTTTTAGCACTTGAAATTAATATATTATTACAAGCTGTTATTTGCTATAGATTTGCTATAGATTTAAATTAATTTACACGATATGAGTAAGTTATTTAAATGCCTGTTCCAATTTTCTTTATGGAATTTTCACATTCTGGTTGTGCGAGTTAAGTCAAGCATACAAATTACACATATAAGTATCATTTTATAGATATTTGCTGAAATATGCGTTTTCCCTAGTCCCAACAATAACACTATACAGGGTGATTCATAAATATCGAAACAATAGGCTATTTCCTTAAATATTACCCCTACACCCATACTTCCAATTGCAAAGTTCATAAAAAAAGGTGCGACATTTAATGACATAATTTGCAACTCCATGGAAGGCCTATTTGAAAAAATACGAAAATTAAATTTTTATACGGTCTCCGTAGTGTAAAAATTCCAATCAGTAAAACTTTCCTTATCCATTCCTGAATTAAACACAAAAAATTGCATCTTCATATCTAAAAAACTCGCAGAGTTATGGCCGTTTAAATAATTCATAAGGTTTTAAGTGATTAGACACAAATTGAAATGCGTGCAATCTAAGAAACAATGTTACTTTAAGAGTTCTAGGAAACATGTAAAAAATGTATTTGTTGAGTTAGAATTTTGATTTTTCTTTCTTTTTTTTTGTGCTGGTTAACCATATAATTTGCAAACAAAATCCCATCCTAATATTTCTCATAAAGTTTTTTAAAAAAATTAAATGATTAGCAATTTTTAAGCGGATTTAATTTGAAATCTTTATAACTCGAAAAATTATTCATCGGAGTTCAATTTTTTTTCATTTAATTAAAGAGGAAAGTATAATTTTAGTTTTGTTTCAGGATTTTTTTAAATTTTAATTTTAAAAATATTAAAAATATTTATTTAAAAAATTATGTAATTTATTTTTTAAAAAATTATAATTTCAAAAGTAAATTTTTTTTCAAATTTGTCGAAACAAAATTAATGTAATATAATAAAAAAAGACATGTTCCAAGTTTGCACCTTTTTTATTTCTGATTCTTGAGTTATAATAATTTAATGACGAAAAATGGTAAAAAGAAAAAGAAAAAATAAAACTTCATGCCAAAAAAAAAAAAAAAAAAAACGCATTTGAAGTTTTAAACATTGATTGGATTCTAATAAAATGTTTAAATGCTTTTTTAAAAATTGCACGCGGAAAAGTAACTTCTTTCTGTAGCTCAAACTTCCAATTCAGTTTAACTTTTACCGTCTCCACCTCCTTTTTGTACTATTAAATATCCATAAATAAATGTTAAATGTGTAATTTGAAACAATGCATTTTCTAACATGCCGATTAAGAGTTTTTCATAATTTTAGTCCTCACAAATTCAGGCTTTTTATCGTCCCGGCGAGGCCGTTAAAAAAGTCTATATTCGGGGGCCGGGCCGGGATAGGCGACTTTTTTCTGAAGACTCGGTTAGGCCGGGCCTAACGTATTTTTTTCATACCGAACCGGGTGTTGGTGCAATTTATGAGGTCAATTATCTACACGAGGGATATGGGCTCGAAGGGGGGTGTGGGGGGAGTGCCTTCCGTGGAGGTCTTTCTAAGAGAACCCAACCCGTATTTACGCAAGGATATTCAAGATTCGAAGAAAACCACTGAAAACTCCAAACAATTGGGCCGAAGGGCGCGATTGGGTTCAAACCCAGCACCTCCCGTCTTCCAGCTTTGAGAGCAGAACCTCTCGGCCACTGGTTATACCGAACCGGGACTGGCTTCCTTATTCCTAGGTCTCCTCTGGGCAAAATTTTTAGTCCCGGTCTCGAGACAACCCGTATTAAAATCATTATCTCTGACTGACCTAATCTGTGCAAAAATAACTAAAATTTGGCTCAGCCCAAAAACTTTTACAACAAATGCATATATTTTTAAATGGCCATTATTTTACAATAAAACTTTAAAATTCACATTTTTAAAGGATAGTATATTTTAAGGCAAAAAAATTAAAATACAGTAAAACTAGTGAAAAAAATCTGCCTATCACGGAAAACTTTCTTAAACGGAAAAATCTGTTGATCCATGGAAATTGAATATAATAATGCCTGAGAAAAAATAGACTAGTACATTTACAACTCCTAAGACGGGAACTTGTCTATAACGCCTTTTTATTTCTTTCCTATGTGATTCCATCTTATAAGATTTTACTTTATAGCATTTTTCATCATCTCCAACACATGGAATATGGATTAACGATATTAAAGGAGAAGTGAATCGTTTACATATAAATAAATATTCATTAATAAAACAAATAATTACAGCTTTTGGCGCTTCTTTAAAATGAATAATTATGAACATGAAAAAACAAATAATATAATAAGTATTTTTGGTCAGAACTCCTTAATACGAAACAACTTTTAACCATATCGATGTAAAAAACTATGTAGAAATTCAGTCAGGGTAGGCCAGGCTACGATTTGAATTTTTTCCAGGCACGGCCGAACTTTTTCCCTATGGTTCGGTTTGGAACCGGACCTAGATATTTGTACCAGTTCAGACCTCTAGTGCAGACCACCAGCATACTTTGAAAGCAGTTTTAAAGTAAAATCTATACGCTGCGTATTTTATGTCCAAAGGAGAGGCACTGTCTTATATCGACTTTTAATAATGTACAATTTGTGGATGATCCCTATCTTGCATTCGAAATGAATCAAAAACTCGTCGCTCAGAGGCATGGATAAATAATGTAAGTCACGAATTTCGGATTTTGATATCTCTGCGAATTTTGAAGATGTTGAGGTGAATTTTTTTGTGTTTAATTCAGGAATGGATGAGGTAAAATTTCCTGATTGGGAATTTTACCCTACGGGGCCGTATAAAAATTTATTTTTTTATATTTTCTCATATAGACCCCCCATGGAGATGTAACTTATCAAATTTTGCACCTTTTTTTCTGAAACTTTGCAATTGGAAGTATGTACCTAGGGGCAATATTTAAGAAGATAGCCTATTGTTTCGATATTTATGAATCACCCTGTATATGTTTACTTATAAACACATTCATTAAGAAATTCAGCTGAAATTTATCTATTTTAGGTTTGCAGAGAAAACAAATACAGTTTTAAAAATAGCATAAATATATAGGGGTAAAATCAATAAGCATTTAACCTAAATTTTACTTCACATATATTTCAAATTTGGATAAAAAGTTTTTCTGTTTTATCAGACAAAGAAAAATAAAGTAAAAAGAAAAGAAAAACAAAAATATAACCAACACCCAAAAGATTTTTCTCTTACAGTCATCAAAACAATCTAAAAGTTTTCAAGTAAAGTTGCAGTGCAGGAAACACCCACCCCATTCAACATTCAAAAGGGAAAGAAACATTCTTCAATGCGTGCATCCTAAATGGCTCTGGCATAAAAGCATTTCTTCAAAAAATAAAACTATATTGACCTGGAAAATGTTTTCAAAACATGGAATATTAAATATATTAGATGATTTCACAGAAAAAAATGTAGAAAGGTAAAAAAAAACTTTTTTTTTTTTTAATTTCTGTTCTAAAATTAGATGTAATGATTATCATTTTATAATTTTGTATATCTTCGTTTAAAAGTAGTTTAAATAATTAAAGCTCATATAACAATAGGTAAACTGTTAATCACGTGAAGAAAGCATAAAAGCGCATTTACAATGACAATTATTTTTTTTTTGCTTATAAAACGCGTGGAATGTCTACCCGAAATACATTTGTAACACAACACTATAAAAATGATGAGACCCTATATCTTCTCCTTTATATATATTACATATATACCACATTATTTGAAGTCAGTAAATAAGTCGTGATTTTTAAGATACCAACTGAATGTATACAAAATAGTGTTCTTTAAGATGTTTTCACTTTTCTACTTATTTTATAAGGTTACTGCATCATTATATATGTCTCAAATATTTATAGGTTAAATGTATACTAGCTTGACAGTCAATTTTAGAAATAACTTTAAAAAGTTTCTTGTCCAAAAGTGCCTGCATGATGCACAGTTAGTAGAGACCAGGGGTCATTCAATAAATAGCTGACAACTCTGTGTAAAATTTAAAAATACAACAATTACTAGAAAAAAATTAAAGAGGGATTCGGAATATTTTTAGAGGTGGTTTTAAAATTATTCCGTACATTCTTTATTTTTGTAACGGAAAATTCTTTGAAATTTTTATTGACAGATAATAATTTCCAATTTTTTTTAAAAAAACTTGTATGTGCTATTTACATTTTTAGCTTATAAAAATATTTTTAATAAAAAGAAAAGAGTTCATAGGGTACTGGGTAATAACAAATCTCTGATTGCTCCTTAAAAATCACATTTATCCGTTGCGCATGCGCCACGTTGGAATCTACTGCTGCACTTTTATTAATAATTTGAAACACAAAATTCACATGAGTTCCTAAAATATATTAAATTAGTTAGATACTAAAAAAAATCATAAAATAAATCCAAATTTCACAAAAAAGGCAGCTGAAGAAAGTTTAAAGTCAATTTTTGCACCATTTTTGCTTTTTCAAAACTTTTTAAAATGTCAAAAATCATTAAAACTTTTAATTTTTATTACTTTGTTCTCCAATTAAAAGATTTTTTTGCTGTAAACAAAACGACTATAGCTTGTATTGTTTAAGAATGAGAAATTAGAACTTGAACAATAGGCAACAATAAATCGTATATTGTAAATTGCATATTGTAACAATAGGTTACAAAAATTAAACACTTTTAGATTTCTTGATCTGACGTTATACAGCTGTGATACAGGTATATTTAACAGGTTTTGAAGATTTAAAGAAAGAAAAAAACGGGTTTCAGGATATATTTAAGAAAATAAAATATGATATTTTACCAAAAAACAATACAAATGAGGTTACAAAAAATTCCCCCCTTCCTTAAAATATGTTTAGAAAGTTTTACAGAAAAACTCAATTTACTTATTTTAAAAAAATGAAAATTAAGATTAATCTGAGATTATGTAATATACAACCCCAAATACACAAAGATTTAAATACTGAACTTACTTTGGAATTTTATTTTATTTAGAAATCTTAACACTACACTTAACTTCACAAATAAATTATTAAAATTATGTCTGAAAATCTTCTACATATGAATTGCATAAGCGTGACTTATTTTCTTAATATATTTATTAATATTATATACTTTTTTCTGGAATCATGAATTTTAACCAATTATATACTATTATACTTCTTATTGCAATTTGAGGACATTAGCATGCATAAAATAAAAAAAAAATTATTGAACTATTAAAGACAATTTTGTAAACTCTTTACTAAAAAATCTAAATTTATCTCTTAAAATATGAATATAGAAAATCTTTGCACATTTGCAAGTAATAATATACACTTTGACATCCTCTTCGGGAATGAAACACAACCAGATACACAATATACGTTCTCTATGATAAATGATATGTTTGTGTCTTCCGATTAATGTAATTTGTTTAGAATGACAGGGGTTAGAGATACATAACATTGAGGTTACATGTTTATTTCATTTGATATAAGACTAAGGATAGTATATTCTATAGGTTAACAATAAATCTTTTGACAATTATTTTAATGTCTCGGGGCCTTATAAAGCAGTTATTGTACAAATATAAGAAAGTTTGCAACAGTTTCATTTTATATATTCTTGTAGTTTTTCAGACATGAATTGACAAAATTATTTACTTTGAATATCATATACATATAATTCAAAAATTAAAAATTCATACGTATGTTACACGAATAAATTTAGAATTAATTTAGTCAAAGTTTTAATAAAATGTGTTTAATAACCTGTTAAATATTTAAAATATAAAATACAAAAATTTGTATCGCTAAAGCTTAGTATATTTCATGTACAGTCATACGCCTCATCAGAAAATACATAATCGTTGAACCGAATCCTTTCGAACCAAATATCAGTTTGGAATGTTCCAAAATGAAGCTTAGGGTAGATTGACTTGGGGGCGAAGACAGTTATTCTAAATTAGTAAATTGATCTAAAATTTGTGGATAATGTAAGATAAAGTATCAATACGTGTGTTATTATTTCTGCACATAATATCTAAACATTCTCTGATAGGTAATAACCAACCATTTTCTGGTTGACGTTGACCTTACTAAAACATATATTAGGATCGAATTTTAATAATAACAAATTTCACTGCGTCTTTTTCTGAATCTACATGTATTTTTTCTTATCCTACATATTTCCCATTATATATTTGAAGAGTATTTCAAACTTGTTAATGCTGTCGAAATCATTTGTATGTACAGAATACAGTTATTTAGGGATAATAAATCAATTCGTTAGTCATAGCAGGAATAAAATAATTTCGTGTTCGTCTGTTACGCTAGTTCGAAGATTGCCATAAAAAAAAGTAATTTATTTCCGAATGACATACATATTGCTGCCTAGGGTTTAATAAAATTTATCAAAATATTTTATGTACATAGAAAGTTACAAATATATAATTCATCTGCTACGCCTTTTAATATTTTTTTCTGGTGAAAGTTCGTTTTAGTATTATATTAAAAAGTCCATATATAAAGAAATCTTTCATCAACTATAACACATTAAAATGTAAAAATATATAATAAAGTATTTATAAAGAATGGAAATATGCTTATATCTGCACAATGAAAAAGTATTTTTTTGTCTCCGTAAATATTACACATAAAAAATATGCAAACACTTAAAGGATACACAGAAAATACAAATAATATAATCTAAATTCTTTCAACATTTTTTAAAGTATTTTTTATATGATCACGCTTACAATAGGTCAATACAAGACTCTCTTTATGTGATCTTTTTTTCGATGTTTGCGTCTAGTCACGTAGCAACAACAAAAACGACTTTCTATTTTCAGATTTATTTTCATTCTTTAACTTGCTGCAAAAAGGAAATGTTATTTTAGGTTACATTTAAAAAAAGTTTTTATTCTGTCTTCTTCTTATCAAAATCTATTACGTACAAACAAAACAAGACTCTAATATGTTTAATATTGCTTTAAAAATTGTGTTGAATACAAATTTCGTATTTTAGATTTCAAAACATTATTAGAAATATTTCATTTTTTTTGCTTAAGTCTTCGGTTACATAATTATTATTTTGAGAACAAACTTTGTGATTAACGTCAATTTATCATGCTAGAATTAACTCCAAAAAGAAAGATAAAATGTGATGAAAAAATACACAATTTTTTTTTTAATATTTCAATTAAAAAACAAACACTATTAAATTATAATTTTTTTATTATGTCTACAATTCGGATAAACCTCGGATACTACTGATAGAGATTGTTTATGCGTTATGATAATCATCTACCACACAGATGCAATTTATTTATTAAAAGCTGAGTCCATGAGGCAAAAAGAGTTCAGGTACAGAATGATTTCAGTTAAATGTCGTGTCGGAAATCATGGAACACTTCTAACAGCTTTGACATAAAAGAAAGCTAATCAAACCAATGCAAAAAAAAATCCTCAAAAACATTTATAGAAAATACAAAATTACGGATATGATAACTAGATGTCTTCCTAACTTTTCGAACATTATAGTCGCAGACAACATTAACATCAATTTGGAAACGGTTGTACACAGCATGAAAAGGAGATCCTTGGATGTCAGTTATCGAAAATAAAACAGTGGCAGAAAATCACGGTGTACAACATCAAAGAGGTATATCACTAATGAAGTGCGCCGCTTAAGATCCACAACAAAAATATTTTGAAATATATTTTTATCAAAACAAGTATAACCATGAAAGATTGTACGAGATATGTATGGTCAACCTGAAATCCTGATCTTACAATTTGTGAAATAAAAGTTGAAACTCAAGATAAAAACTCTTTCAAAAATTGTATAGAAAACAATATAAATATTCTTAATATATAATATATAATATACAATATATAATGCATAAAATGCTTAAAAAATAATTGTAGGTCAATGTTAGGAACTTCTCTTAATGGTAAGAAATCTCTGGCACAATCTATTTTAAGGGGTCTTGTACTTTTTAAAAGCGACGAAATATAACAAAAAACTTCAAAGTTTGAATTAGACTATCTTCAAAACCTTTTTATATATAAACATGAAATTTAAGATATTGATTAAACAGATTGTGCTTTGTAATATGCTGCCATTAGAAATTTCCTTTTACAGAAATTGTGTATTGTTGAAATCAAAATAGCTCTTTTTTTTACTCCAGAAGTCATTGCACGCATGATATCTTGAGAAAGCATGTATGGATTGTCATGAAATTTGGTAAAGATACTAAGCATATGTCTGTGTTTAAAATGAACTACTCTTAGGCCAATATTATTTCATTAACTATATAAAGAAATATTTAATATATATATATATATATATATATTAATGAATAAAAATAGTCATAACTAAAAATATTACTATTGTAAATACTTAAAAGTAGTTCATTTTAAACACACATATTTGTTTAATATATTTACCAAATTTCATGACAATCCATACATACTTTCTCAAGATATCATGCGCGCAATGACTTCTGGAGTACAAAAAAGAGCTACTTTGATTTCAACAATACACAAATTATGTAAAAGGCTAATAAATTTCTAATGGTAGCATATTACAAAGCACAACCTGTTTAATTAATATCAAAAATTTCATGCTTATACATAAAAAGGTTTTGAAGATTGACTAATTCAAACTTTGAAGTTTTTCGTTAATTTTCGACGCGTTAAAAAGATACAAGACCCCTTAAATTGAAACAACAAGTGATACTTTATGTCCGTTTTGCCTTGAAAAAAATTAAAAAAAAAGATTAGATTAAAAATAACATTAGATACAACCATGAACGTTGGATACATTTATAGTAAAATTGTTGTATGCCATACTCTGAGTTACTAACAATGCCAGCTTTCGTAAATTCCGGAATTGGTGATGGGGAGACGAAAATATTAGGAGACACAACCAAAGTTTCAATCTCGAAGTTATAGAGCTGCATAAATATTTTAAGAGTAAGTACCTTGTACAAATGGATACGATCAACAATTGCATGTATAGAAGAAAAAAATCGAAACCAACGCAACATATTTTGATTGAAAAAAAATATGGCACAAGTTAAATTCATTTTACAATAACTTTACTTGTTAATATACAGAGTTATCACAATTGAATGACCAGATTTTAAAATATACATGTTCAGAAGTATTACATTTATTGTAATAAGTGATATAGGAAAATAAAAAAGAACATTCCAATGAAATGTATATATAAATATTATACATACATACATACATACAATAAATACAATAATCCCAACTGGAGTGAAAAATTAGCCAGAGCCAGGAATCGAACCCGGGACCACAGTACACAAGACTGCTGCTCTAACCACTGAGATACTCCGGCCTCTGCCTCAGTCTGCAATTTCTCACTAATAAACCACGTTGGGGAAGAACAGTGGTTAGAGTAGCAGTCTTGTATACTGTGGTCCCGGGTTCGATTCCTGGCTCTGGCTAATTTTTTACTCCAGTTGGGTTATTGTATTTATTGTATGCATGTCTGTATAATATTTATATATAACTTTAACTGTTGAATGCAGGATTATGTATGTGAGTTTTAATATATATTGTAGTATGTGTGTTTTATTATTCCAAGGAAATGTTTGATGTGTGGACCATTCTTAATAAGACAAACACGTAATGTGTAACCAATTTCATTCCACACATTTGACAGTTTTGTACCGTCAACGATTCTTAATGCAGCACTGATGCATTAAAACACTACATAATGCAGCACGGGTGCACCGTAAAACGCACACAGTGCATCAGTGATGCATTATTTAGTGTGTATATGCAATAAATTTCACGAAAGACGATGAAAAGGTGAAATTTTATTTAGAGATGACAAACAGAAAACTTTAAAACTGGATCCAAGTACATATAGCAGATATCACCCGTAAGGCATGGTGACGTCACGGCGACGTCGTTGTGAAGTCACACTGTGATTTTGTGACCGTCGATGTGACGTCACGTGACGTGGATGTGACGTCACAGTGACTAGAATGTGAGGTCGTTATGGCCGTTTTAGAGGTCGTTTGTGACGTCACATTGTGACCACTCTGTGAAGTCACGGTGTGACTAATTTGTGAAAAGTGTGTCATTTGTGACTATTTTGGCATTAACTTTGTGACGAACCTGTGACGAAAGTGACAATGTTTTGAAGTCACACTGTGACCAATTTGGGAAATATGTGTCATTTGTGACGAACTTGTCATAAACTCTGTGATGATTTCAAATGAAAATCAAATTTAAAATTAATTGCTTAAAAGGCGCAAAGGCGAACTAGTGAAAAAGATTCCATGCTGGAACTCGAACCCGGGCCATCAGTATAGCGCACTTGCGTTCTACCGACTAAACCACATGGAACGATACCCAGCCTGTAAAATTTCTCACTATTACATGTTGGCAAGGCTACAAACGCAGCACAAGATGCAATATTTATCGTCAGCCACCGACATGGCGCAAGCACGAAACTTAATTAAATCCAGCATCGATTGAAACTATATTAATACTTGGAAATTTTTTCAGAGAGAACCATTCGCCTTGCATACAATATTTCAAATGAAAATCAAATTTCAAATTAATAGCTTAAAAGGCAATTTTAATTTGAAATTTGATTTTCATTTGAAATACTGTATGCAAGGCGAATGTTTCTCTCTGGAAAAATTTCCAAGTATTAATATAGATTTAATCGATGCTGGTTTAATTAAGTTTCGTGTTTGCCCCATGACGGTGGCTCACGATAAATATTCCATCTTGTGCGGCGTTTGTAGCCTAGCCAACATGTAATAAGGAGAAAATTTCCAGGCTGGGTATCGTTCCATGTGGTTTAGTCGGTAGAATGTCAGTGCGCTATACTGATAACCCGGGATCGAGACCCGGCGTGGATATTTTTCACTATGTTGGCCTTTGCGCACTTTTAAGCAATTTATTTGAAATTTGATTTTCATTTGAAATATTGTATGCAAGGCGAATGTTTCTCTTTGGGAAATTGTCCAAGTATTAATACTGTGATGATTCTTGTCATAAAAACTACGATAATTTTAAAGTAAAGTTTTGTTTGAAATATAAAATTTTATCTTTTTACCGTACTTTTTAGCAAGATATCGCTATTTTGGAGTCCTATTCTTCTAAAATATTTTTAATTTTCCATTTAAAAAACAATGCTTATTAACTGACATCTTTTTTTATTAAGTTAGCTTGATCTTGAATTAAAGCTTAATATTAAGAATGTATAAGCTTTTTAATGTGTTATGATTTGTCATTGCTTTTTTAAATACGAACATGGAGTCTAACGGACATTAATACAACTGTTACTTATAGAACTACATGATAAGCCCTATTTATTTAAATTTTTTATTCCCGTATATATTGTATTTTGTGAATATTAGCTAATTAGATTCGGTATGTTTTATATGAAAAGACTGATCTGGGAAATAGAAACAACAAGTAAGATATATCATGCGTTAGGCATAGATTATAAAACACTTTCCAACTCTTCCTAAATGTTTTATCAAGACATCGGGGGAAATAACGTAAATAAGATAACTAAGTAAACATGAAAACGCATAAAACATTTGAAAACTGATTTACGCAGTTACCATCCACTAAGGTGTAAAAAAATCATAATTTAAAAAAAAAATAAAAAAAATCGTTTTTTTTTTATTTAAATCAGATTTTTTTTTATTTAAATCAGATTTGTATGATTTTTTTCCCAGCGTTCAAATACTGAATAGCTGTCATGAGTTTTAGGTTTCCAAAACAATTACACCACTAATTGCTAACATAATCTATGTTTTTACACTTTAATTAATAAAATTATAATTGTTAGTTTGTAATTACAGAAATAAAAACTGCAAATTAGTAGTTTCATTAGGTAGTATTATACAATAATGTTATATACATTAATATTGTAATAATTATGTAAAACTTTATAAATACTAGAGATACTTAACATTTATGAAAATTATTAACTGCATTTTATATTAAATAGCTAACATTACTTCAAATTAATTATTAAACAATCAACTCTCTAATTAGGAACATATTATACATTTTTAAGCCTTAATTATTAAAATGATAATAATTCATTTTAGAAAGAAAAAGGGACAGGATGCCAGTTCAAACAACGGGCACTATTTCATGAGGAAATATATTAGTAATGTGTTTAGTAATGATGTAAGAAAAAAAAAAGAATATTTTTTAGCATTATAAGTAAAGTGTCCTTTTTTTAAATAATTTTATGAATAACAAATTGAAAAATACAATTAAATAACATATTTTAATAATATCCTGTTTTTTCTAAAGAAATAAAGTTCTATATTTTTGCAAGATGTTTTCCACATGAATTTAGAATACTGTTGAATGGAGAAGTTTTTTACAAG
The DNA here is from genome assembly GCA_963932465.1 of Maratus speciosus. Taxonomy (NCBI): domain Eukaryota; kingdom Metazoa; phylum Arthropoda; class Arachnida; order Araneae; family Salticidae; genus Maratus; species Maratus speciosus. The sequence goes on from OZ010789.1 coordinate 68,044,635, forward strand.
AAATCTCTGGCTGCAACTACAGGTAAATTTCAACTTTTTTTTTCTTTTTTTAAGGCAGGGTGCATTTTGCCAATTTCAAAAGGGACATGGTGTGGCACCATTAAACAAAATGGCCTAGAAGAAGCAGTATAAGTAATTACAGAATTAATAAAAACTGCAAATAAGTAAAATTCATTAGTTAGTAGCACAAATAACAAAACTAACAAATATTATTTGCACCTCATTTTGCATTTGTATTTAGGAAAATTTCTGTAAACCACCAAAATCTATACTTACACACATGTACGTGTATGCTAACCAAAAAAAAAAAAAAAAGAAAAAAAAAGAAAAAAATGAAAATGAGTTAAACCCATTCATATAGAATAAATATAAGTTAGCCACTAATATCTGAAATCCTCAAAATATTTAAGTAACAGCATTATTACCTCTATTAGCTTTCAATGGTTCAATTTTTTAATATATATAAGTTACAAAAAAATAATAATAATAATAATAATAATAAACATTTATTCAACCTATACCAAAGAAGCTCTTGATGTGCTTAGCATTTTTATACCAATTATTTCTTTTTCTCTTATGCATTCATTTACAATTTAGCTGCTGGGCAGATGTCATTCTTTCATTCTTCTTTAACTTGAGATTGCTATTAATTACTATTTATTCTTTTACTTGTAGAAATGTAATTATACTTGCTATGTGTATTTTATATAAAATAATGCATAAATTGATTACCTAAATGAAATTATGGCATTGCAAATTATGTTAGATTTAAATATCATTTTTAAATGAAACTGTTTTAATTTGGATAAAAACTTAAAAACAATGCTTTTTACAAACTCAACTGTTTTTAATTTTTTTACAATACTAATGGATTAAGCTTAGAAACAATTATTTAAAGCTCTTTTTTTGTTTATTAATAAGTCAAAATACCTGTAGAAACTTTCAAATTATGTTCATGTTAGATTTTAATACTTTTTTTTTGACATTTTAAACATTTAGAAAATTTTTGATTTTAATCAATGATTTTTTTTTAAAAATTGGTTGATTAAAATCATGATTTAATCACTGATTTAAATCAACCGATTAAAATCGTTGACACCCTACCATCCACAGCCAAATATGTTTTCTAATTCTTTTAAACAGTCCTGTATTTGATCTGTAGATTGATATATATATATACTATATAATGGAAAAATTTAGTTTATCAAGGAAACGCATAACAGGTTGAAATTCTCTTTCAGCAATTTATACTAATATATGGAAACATACTTAAATAATTTTGTACAACCCTGTAGTTTACCTAGAACCTTTATTACACGCCACTATTTAGTTAAAATTTTATTCAAGCTAAAACACTCTTAAAACTGCTGAAATTACATTTCCAGAAATTATAATTCATAGGTGGCAACGTATCCAATTCTTTGCGTGACCCTGTATATCATTTTATCTATATACTACAAACATTTCTTAGTAAATTAAATACAGTGCAACGTTAAAATGCATAACTTATTTAAAATCCTCCTTTAAGCAATACCCAGTAACCCTTTCGAATACTTTTGTATATTCCTGTATATGAATTATAGCATATATATATACACCATATACTATGCATAAATGTAGTGAATCATAAAAGTGTATATCATAATTAAAAATGTATTTCCAGCAATCATCGGTAATGAACAGTACTTCGGATACAATATAGTATCTGAAATATTTTGTGTGTCCCTGTAAATGCTATATACACTTCGTATTATACATGAAATAATTCATAGTATGTAAACCTCAACGACGTATATCAATTTCATTACATATCAAATAGATTAACATAAATAAAGTACGCCGCAAACAATTCCATCCACCCCTATATCATTATGTATTGGAATTCCTTTTTTAGCCCTGTAAATGAACAATAACTGTTCTTTGCATCGCATATTCTATGGAATGCACATTTTAGTGCGCTTCATAAATGCATATCAATTTTATTCTGTTTGAAAGCGTGTAAAATCATTAAAAATCATTTGAAACGATTTTTTTCCCACAGGCCGTAATGTAATGGAATACAATTGACTGCCCCTGTAAATGAAATAACATGCTACAAACTTCATTACAAATAGGGGTCTTGCTATGGTAAACGTTAATAACATCCAAAAATTTTAAATAATTTAATTATCTTTAAATGTCTATTAATTATGTTAATGATTGATGATAATACTTGTACATATACTTTTATATTTATGCCACCATGTGGTTTTAACCCAATATTTAAATAAGAAAATAAACCAGATTAAAATGCAATTTAAATCACTAATTTTAATAATCTGATCAAAGCTGTTGAAAAGGAAGTTAGATATTTTAACAAAATAAAAAATAAATGTAATGAAATATTTGTGTTCTATAACATGTTTATTAGAAGATAACTGAAATCATTGTAATAAAAAAAAAAAAAAGCAAACAAGGAAAATAATATTTTAGATATTTCAGCAAAATAAAAAATAAATGTAATGAAATATTTATGTTCTACAGCATGTTAATGAGAAGCTAACTAAAATTGTTGTAATTTAAAAAAAAAAAAAAGAAAACAGGGAAAATAATATTTTTACATACCTAATTTCATTGACGTTGTACGTGATACTTTGATTTTGGGGAACCAATTAAATCCGATTATAAGTACGATAGCAATGACTTGAATCATCTTCAACAAGTCAAAGCTACCGTAATTTTCTCGGGTTTATATTTTGTTAGCTGAACTAACTTGGATCCTGAGAACGTTCTTGTTTCAGTTTTTAAATCCGTGTGAACACATCTATGCTGTCCAGTGTCCACAGTGTCCACAGAACTGTCCAGTGTCCCGCGTTTATTCTAAAAAGTTTCACTGTTACTTTTATCCGTTATTCTGCGGTCGAGTGGTAACAACTGAAATAGTGCAGATGCAGACGATTTTTAAGTTTCGAAGTTCGAAGCGGATGTTTTTTGGTTTTATTTGTTTTTCTATACCACAGTTTCGGAAGGAAATTAAATGCGTAATAATTTTGTCAAATTGTCTCTAATTCAATTTCCTGTTTGAAAATGTTTTATTGTATTTCATATTTTATTTTTATCAGTTTTATTGAATTGTAAAGTTTCATTTACGTAAATTATAATAATAATATTATCCATAATTAGAGTTTACTAGATAAAACATTGCTTAATTTTTCAAAATGTATACAAATTAATTTAATGGTAATAATGATGACTCCCTCCTTTTTTTTTAAAGTAAAATTTGTATCACAGGTAATATATACAAAATATCTTTTTAAAAAATACAACAAGATTATCGAGAAGAGATGAGTTTTTCTTTGTCAATCTGTCATTCTCTTAATATTAATTTTCTGTAGAATAAAACTTGTAAAATAATTTTTAAAGATATATTTTGAAAACAAAAAATAAAACATGAATAATTAATTATGTCGTGGGCTTTGCCTAAATTTTGTACATTAATTTTATATTCGGAAAATGTCAATTCTATTTTAAACGTTTGAAAGAAGTAGAATAAAAAAAAAAAAAAAAAAAAAAAAAAATACTTAAAATAGTGAAACACTAAGAGGAAAAAAAATGACTTGAATGCAAATTATAAAGCAAGAAATGCATATATGACTGAATTTTGAAGACGCTTTCTGCGTGCTCATTAAAAGCTGCAGCCTTAACTGTAATAGAAAGTTTTTAGTTTGAAACGACAGAAATGTTTCGACTACTCTTTGAGAAACTTCTAGTATAACAGATGATCATTTACAAAAATCTTTATAAAAGATAAGTCGAGGTCTGCTTACCTAAAACATTTTTTTAATAATATGAAATTCTCATAATTAGGAAATCGTTTTGTATTGCTGATGAATTAATTACATTTTATGTTATATGAAAATAAAAAGTTTTTGTTAGAGGCACAGATGCAACTTGGACCACGGTTTAAAAAAATTTTTAATCCGGCAGAAAAATATTTTTTACAGTAAATAACATGTTTTTAATAATTTTTGTAATTTTTTAAAGTTTTCTAAGAAGTTCACATCTCAGTCACAATGTGACATCACTGAGTGGTGGCATTTTGGTCACAGATGTGACGTGACCACTGTGACTTACAGTGACGTCACAATGACGTCAATGTGACCATGCATGCTATGAGGGCAAATACAAACAGAAAAATACAGATTTGGCAAGACCATACAACAAAGAAATTTTACAGATTCATGTTAAAAATGGTACAATAATTTATCCATGAACATTTTAATTATCGTACACTATCCGAGAATCGGAAGACATATTTTGATGCAGTGAAAAAAATAGATATTGATTCAGCCTTCCATGGAGCTAAGAAATTGAAAAGAGATGCTCTGCAGAATAACAAACAATAATATAAAATAATTCATGTACACAAATATCCATTTTTATTAATGCAATTTATTTCGTTATACATAAGATCGCGTAAAATTTGTTTACCAATTCCCCATTTAAAATATTTTTTTACGAAAATATTTGTATCATTATAGATATTGAGGATGTCGCCATCTGAGGACAGAAACATGTCGAGTTGAATAAATAATGATATTTATTTGCCTTATAAGTGCATATTTATCACTTTTAGCAAGTATTAACTTAGTTTCGTAAAGTAGTTAATAGGGCTTTTTAAGAGGTGGAAAAGCGATGAAGGTTTTTTAACGATAACTATTGATGACCACGAATTATAAAGAAAATTTATTGTTTTAAATTGTATGTTACTATTAATTAATTCCACGTTCACTAATGAATTAAACATGTTCAGAATTTCTTTCTATATTTAGACACAAACCACAATCAGATTTGGATTGTTTAGCTCTTTTTCCGCCTGCAAATTTAACAAATTTGTAAAGCATAGAACATATCAAAAAGTTTTCTTTTATAATTTACATTAAATAAGTGCGGTTATTATTGTTGTTTATATTTAAATGCTTCAGATACCCTCTTTACTTAAAAATCCGGAATTTTCTACATTTTTGTAATAGGAATTACCTTTCATTTATACATAATTTAGAATGTTGTTTTCGTATGCGTGATTCAGATAATTTTTTTGTTAAACATATCTAAACTAATGTTGAACATGGTTTTAATTTTAAAATAACATGTTGAAATAGCAATAAATAATAATATATCTGCTTTATAATTATTTAGAAAATTTTCAAGTATATAAAGAACAAACAATATTTACGTAATAAATATTAACATAATAAATATTCTTATTTATCATGAACAGCAATGTTTATGAAAAGGCAAAATAAAGTGTAGCAAATCTAATGATGCATTATCATCATAATAAATTAGTTCATAACCCTTGCCATCGTCTGCAAAAGCGTTGAAATGGATTTGACAAGCACTTTCGAATACGGATATTTATAATGAAAATTCGTCATTATCAATTACATTCCTCTACTAATTAATGTCATGTTTGCAAACTGATTCAGTATCTAAAGAAATGTTTTATTATATTGAGAAAGTATGCAACCGCGATGGTATTTTAAATGGTTAATCGTGATTTCTGCACCTACATTTTCTAACTTAATAAAGTTAAATACATCCCACACATGTAAATCCCCTCCTCCGTTTTTCAATATATTCTATAATTAAATATGTCAAATTATCAGAACTTATCGCGTTTTAATATGAAAGTCTTTTGTCATAACATTAATGAATGATGAAGTATTTAACAGAATGAAAAATAAAAATACATATTGCAAGTTTCAATTAACTAAATTTAATTAATTCGCAATTTTTAGAAACAATTAGATTTGCTTAAATTCAAAGCAACGTCGCTTTAAGATAGAGTGATTCCGGGATCTATGCCGCATATATATATTTTCTTTATCTTTGTATAATGTCCCATGGGAGACATAAAAAAATCATGCTGTGTTATTTAATGTTAAATATACAACATGTATATTGCGACAAAAAAATTCAAAACAAATTATTAATATTTTTTAACAATATTTTTCTAAAACATTACACTACGGCACGTGACCCGTACATTCAGGCTGAGACGCCGCACTTGTGCGTTACTTATGCCGCGCTTTATCATAAGAACAGAATGAGATTATAAATAAAAAAAAATTAAAAAAAAATATTCATATCTGGACTATATTTAACTATGTAATAATAAAAAGAAACTAATTGAGTACAATGAAACGTACTAGTAGAGAATTAGTAATTGTCTGCCTACATTTACTATAACAACAAGTTTCTCCTCCGCTCATTCCTCACTATCTGTGTGTGCAGCCTTGAATAAGAAGCTCCCAACACATTTATTGGACGAGATGGACAAATTCTGAGGCCTCCGCAAAGCCCCTACCTTATGCCTCTAGACTTCTTATTCTGTGATACAATAATAACATTGTGTACAGTGAAAGAATTAATGATATCAGCCATTTAAAACGTTGAATCATAACCGTAACTGAAACTGTATCTCAAGAGATGCTTCACAGGACATGAAGGAAGATTGAATATCTTCTGGACGTCTGTCGTGCGACTAATGTTAGACATATCAAAACGCATTTGATATAAAACTTGTTACTTTTTTTATACTTCAATACTAAGTTTTTCTATATTTGTGTAATACAAATTTGTAATACCGATATTCTTTTTCGATGACCCTGTATTACCTTTTCGCAAGATCATCTCTTTTGCACATTCTATCAAATTATTATCCTGTATATCTGAAATTCACATTGGAATTATTTAATGCATGTGCGACTGATATTGAGTGGGCTCTGCGGCGCTAGTCAAAGTTATTTAGGAGCCAACAAAAACTATTTATCGTTCTATATTCCATGTCAAAATTCTCCATGACGCGTAGTCGTCACATTTTCGGTATCCGAATTCCGAGATGAAACCTAGCTGGAAAATATCTAAATTAATTATAACTAAAATATATGAAAACCTTGGTAGATTCGACAAAAAGACTAAACTCATTTTTACCGAATTCGACGTTTTGGATATGGATGGAAAACTATGGGAAAAAATTGCTCAGTTGTTTGTGGATGTTTTGAAGTTTTGATTAACATCATCATATGAACATTACATATTTATACTAGGAAATAGGAACTGATCAATGTGGTTTATATAAGCGTGTCTGTAATTTTATAGAATTTTTCTTTTACACATGCGCACTCGAATTTCAGAGGTTCTGAGGAAATATTTTCAGAAGAATGCGTCATAAGACATGAACTTTAATATTCCTGTCTTATAGTTTTCAAGAATAAGAATTTCTGTATTTTATTAATCTGGCGATATCTAAAAATCTTGTAGATGAATTTCAATCCTTCTATGTATAAAAAAAAAGTTTTGATTTGGAAATGGACCAATGAAAATCTGCGTAGTTATTCCGGGTAGATCGGCATCCAATTTGAATGCTTAAGCATGGCCTTTCATCGTTAATATTAAAAAAACTGTTGCATACAAAAATATGAAAATCGGTGGTATTATAGAGACATGTTTGATAAACACGCTGATGCAGACAGTTTTCAAATCGAAGAATTATTTTAAGGTATATTTAATGCTAAAGTTGGACAAAATCGTTCCAGTAAAAAAGTTTTATTGGAGAAAAAACTATACTTGTGAATTTAATCATTTTTAGATCATTTTATACGTTATAAGTTCCAGGTGTGCAAATCGCATTTATTTTTCTTATTTCAATCATTTTTTGAGGTTATATTTCTATTCTAAATTCAAATTTTCAGCATTTCGAGAGATATTTTTTACAAATTTTAGAAAACGTTATTAATTTAAACTGTTGCCAATGGTATAAACAGCGCAAACAATAATGTTTACTTCAAATTAAAAATTTATTTACACGTGGCTATTAGAAACAGAAAAAAACTTTAAAATTAGAATTAAATGATTACGTGTTAAAAGCAGGAAAATTATATCATAAGAATCATATTCACACTTTAATTTTAAAAGAGAAATAATATCTTAAAATAAAAAAATCATTATTATGAGTTAAAACTTGTAATTGGAGGAAATTACGTCATATTTCAAATGACCAGAAAATATGGCAAAACAATTTAAATTGAAAAATATATTTGCACGAGATATTTTGAGATAATCTTTTCAACTATTATCGTGAATTCAAAGATAGCGTAAATAATATTTCCTTCTAACAACAAAAGTATTTTCACGTCAATATTAATAAGAGAAATAAAACTTTGGTGTAAATTACGTCAGATTTGAAACGATACATTTAAAATGAATTATTTAAAAGAACTATCTTATAGCGCTGTTAAAAAATAACGGGAGACAATGATCCTGTTTACTTAATTCATTTTACATTAGCTTATTTTCAAGTGTTTAACTAATTTTTTTAATTAAATACGAAAACAGCCATTGTATCTCTTAACAGCAGCAGATTTGTTTTTAAAAATCCCCAATCCAAAGAAAACGAATGGAAACCCGTTTACAGAGAGATCGCTACTGGGTTTTTTTGTTGTTGTTTTGTTTTTCTGTTTTTTTATTTATTTTTTTTTTTTATTCAATATTTTTAAAGCCGATCAAATTAGCGTGCTTTTTGGATTTTGATGTGCCTGAACGGGGGTTGGCGAGCGTAGCTCGTATGGGCAGAGCCCCCTAGTAGTATAAAAAGTAATATTATGTCTCTGGATTCTTGAGATTTTAAGAAGAAGGTTTCGATTAAAATTTCAACATTGCATTAAAGGATTTTACAGAATAGTTCACTGTGGTATCTAAAATATTCCGCAAGATTTTATTTAATGAATAAGCCCGAATATAAACTTAACCCTTTATGTACTGAATTATGAATTCATGAAAATTTTATCTTCTAAAGCATTTTTCGTAAATTTTTTAAACTAAATTAGAAGATTTACACAGTCATTTAATAAATTTTAAAAGGATTTTAGAAGGATGGAAGGATTAATTAAATTTGAAATTATAGTGATTTTGTGCAATATCCTTTATACCCACTCAAATCTTTTATTTTAAATATTTTTCTTAGTATTTTGTAGAATTAGGAAATGTACAAATATAATGTTCTCACAATAAAAATATAGAAATATTTCCGAATTGAAAAAGTCCTTCCGGCCAGCGCCGGGAGGAAGAGGTAGCTTTCATAATCCTTATTTAAAAAAAGCCAAATTATATCATTCAAACACACGAAGCTCAATTTAGTGGAAACCGAATATAGGAGATTCAATACTAATTTTTATCAATATAATGAATGAGAATTTCGCGAAATTAGTCAGCTTTATCCAAGCTGCTTTTCTTTAAAGTAACATATATTTGGCTGCCAAATTCGGCAATTTCTTAAAGTGCCTGTCATTTTAAGACAACATGGTGGATGAGGCTAAGCAGTGAACTTGGTCGAGACCTTAGTAATTGCTGTGCACATGCTCACTCACATCGGAATCGGTTAATATATAGGAGTGCTGTCGCATGCAAAAAATCAGATTTTTCAAAATGTCACCCACAATAGAAATTGAAACTGCTATATCTGACCCATTTTTTAAGGAAAAGACAAATAAAAAATGCTCCTGAATCCTTCATCAAGGTCAAATACTTAAGAAAGAAACCTTTTTCAATTTCTAATTTTTTTGCACCTCACTTTAAATATATATATATATTTTAGTTTAATGGTCGCCATTTTGAAACAAGATGGCTGATGAATCTGGCCAGCGAACTTGGTCAAGGTGTTGATGTATACTATCCACATGCCTTCTTACATCGAAATAGGCGAATACGTGTGTTATCGCGTGACAAATACAAAATCGTTTCAAAATGTTAGCCATGCTAGAATTTGAAAGTGCTATAAATAAACCATTTTTTAAGATATAAACAAAAGAACAAATTTTCAGAAACAAAAACTGCTCCGGAATCTTTGTATCAAGGCCAAACACATAAAAAAGTCTTTTTCATTTTCCAATTGTTTAATACCTCATTTTGAATTTTAAATTTAATTTTTTTAAATGGCAACCCTTTTGAAACAAGATGGCGAATGAAGCTGGCCAACGAACTCGGTCAAGACATTGGTATGTACTATGTACAGACCAAGTTACATCCAAATAGGTTCATAATTATGCCTGTTATCGCGTGACAAAAATCAGGTCGTTTTAAAATGTCAGCCACAAGAGAAATTCAAAATGCTATTACTCAGCCATTTTTTTTAGATATAGACGAAAGAAAAACTGTTCCGGAATCTTTGTATTAAGGTCAAACACATACAAAAAAAATCTTTTTCACTTTCCAATTTTTTGGTATCTCATTTAAATTTTTTTATTTTTTAATTTTTTTAAATGGCCGCCATTTCGAAACAAGATGGCGGATGAAGCCGGCCAACGAACTCGGTCGAGATATTTGTATGTACTATGTACACACCAAGGTACATCCAAGTCGGTTCATAAATACGCCTGTTATTACGTGAGAAAAATCAGGACGTTTCAAAATGTCAGCCACGCTAGAAATTCAAAATACTATAATTCAGCCATTTCTTAAAATATAGACGAAACAAAAACTGCTCCCGAATCTTTATACCAAGGTCAAACACATAAGAAGAAAATATTTTTTTTTAATTTTTAATTTTTTGGTACCACATTTCAAATTTAAATTTTTCTTAAAAATTTAAATGGCCACCATTTTTAAACAAGATGGCGGATGAAGCTGACCAACGCACCCGGTCGAGACATTGGTATGTACTATGTATAAACGAAGTTACATCCAAATCGGTTCATAAATACGCCTTTTATCGCGTGACAAAATTCAGGACGTTTCAAAATGTCAGCCACGCTAGAAATTCAAAATGCTATAACTCAGCCATTTTTTAAGATATAGACGAAACAAAAACTGCTCCGAAATCTTTGTATAAAGGTCAAATACATAAGAAAAAATATTTTTTCATTCTCAATTTTTTGGTACCACATTTCAAATTTAAAATTTAAAAAAAAATTAAATGGCCGCCATTTTGAAACAAAATGGCGGATGAAGCTGGCCAACGAACTCGGTCGAGGGATTGGTATGTACTATGTACACACTGAATTACATCCAAATCGGTTCATAAATACGCCTTTTATCGGGTGACAGAATTCAGGACGTTTCAAAATGTCAGCCACGCTAGAAATTCAAAATGCTATAATTCAGCCATTTTTTAAGATATAGACGAAGCAAAAACTGCTCCGGAATCTTTGTATAAAGGTCAAATGCATAAGAAAAAAATATTTTTCCATTTTTAATTTTTTGGTACCACATTTCAAGTCTAAAATTTTTTAAAAATTTTAAATGGCCGCCATTTTGAAACAAAACGGCGGATGAAGCTGGCCAACGAACTCGGTCGAGAGATTGGTATGTACTATGTACACACTGAATTACCAAGGTTATTAGACATACAGGTTGGCTCGTAAGTTTTCCTCCAATCGGAGGGCTCTCCCCCTGCTACGTCACAAGAATCCAAGAAACGAAACTAGAGTTGAAATTTGCCTTAGCTCTATGGCTCTATGCAGTTAATTGCTATACAATTCTAATTGAATAAAATATAATAATACTTTTTTTTTCGCGTGTAAAGAAATAAGAGACCTTAGTTTGTAAAACTGTATGGAAAAACATTATTAATTTTTAAAAGCTTTACAGTGACGCAGGAGGGAAAAATACATAAAACAATTCTGAAAGAAAAAAAAAATAGCTGTACTATAGTTTTTATTCTTTTCTCGCTCTGTCTTATTTTATTATGTTATTAATATATATATATATATAAAATATGAATTGCCTATTTCAAAATTTTTGTTTTAGATTATTTATTAAATTATTAAAATAGTGGGTTGCAACTTTAATTCATTTAATTAAAATGTATGTTTTAATATAAAAATTCTACAAATTAGAAAAGAACAAAATAGTAATTTCTCAGAATTGCGTTTATAAAACCTAATACATTTTTAAATATTTTTAAATTGTGAAAAACATAAAAAAAATATATACAACATATGAAATTATTATTCTTTAAAAAAATATTTATGGAAAATACATAGTACAATTTTACAGGGTTCTTTAAAACCAAGAATTGGCTATTTCCAAAGACTGATACAAATGAGGAGGTGGGGGGGGGGGGGAAATTAGTGCTCTCAATTACTAATAATACCATGATATATATACAGTAAACTCTGTCTAAGGCGGAAACGATCGGGACCGAGAAAATTTTCCGTAGTAGACAATATTCCGCCTTAGGCAAATTTTACTCTATGTCTATGTATTCGTAGGGACTTGAAAATCTTTCCGAGTTAGACAGATTTCCGTCTTACACAGAGTCCGCCTTACAGAAAGTTTACGGTATATATATATATATTCTTTGCTGTTGTTAAAATATAATATACCAATATATTTTTTTTTTTTTTTTTTTTTTAAAGCCATATTTACAATGTTTCAAGTATTCACATATTATTTACAACATAAAATGTTTTATTTTCTATAATAAAGACAACTACACAATAGTTTTTCTTATTTTATTTGCTACACAATCTCTATTATGAAATTTTAATTTTCTTTGCTTAGAATCATTTTAGAATTTTATATTACAAAACAAAAAACATGCCCGTGAATAATATTTACATCATATTGGCAGTGACAACACCTGACCAATTAGTTTCACTTTTACTAATATATATATATAGATTTATATAACTTCTAAACATCGCAACATTTTCAATTTTTACACTGCCGAATCGGGAAAAAAAGTTCTTTGAAATAGAATTTATTTGAAAACTGTATTTCAATTTCCTCGTTTATTTATATTTTTATTTATTTATTTATATTTTTTATTTATGGTTTTTAAAATAACTTTTAAGAATGATTTTTATTAAAACCTATGTTCATCGCGTGCAGCCCGATTACGAAACTTTAATTCGTTTGCACTTAAAACACAATAAATAGTTCAGGATTTATTTCCTAGTAATATTCCATTACGAAATTAAAACTTCATCAATAAATAAAATAATATAAATAAAACACAAATTTAGCAGACCCCGTAACCGAACTACGCGCTTAAACCACTGAAATAATAAAAATCAAAAAGGCTGCTCTAAGTAGTGAAATTTTTGGTGATTTCTTCGGCTATTAACTGCGGACATGCTTTTAATAAAATATCGCTTTTAATAAATTTCAAAACTTATTTTAATACATTACAGATATTTTTAATATAAAAATGCTTTTTGGTGTTGTCAGTGGGCAATCTAAATGTATATATATACATTAAATGTAAAAAATCTATTTATAATTTTCAGTTTAAAAAATGATTTTTACCTATGGACTAATCTGGTAAGCCCGAGTTGGATACCTTAGTATTTTTAAATATGCACTTACTATAATAATGTTTATAAATATAAATGTATTTTTGAATAAAAGGAATGCCTAGATTATGTCTGGGCCCTCTCATTGCATCTTATTAAAAAAGAAAAAAAATTCAATCGGACGATTTTTTGGGAAGCTATAAATTAAAATTTGCCACGTAAGTTTAACTTTCGCGTCCTCAAACTTTGAACCCAGAACTCTACGAAGATTTAAGAAAAAACTTATAAACTACATGCTTTACCTAGTTACTTTATTCAAGTAAAATAAACTGTCAAATGTGGGTATTAGCATTTGAAAAATGAAAGTTTGTACAATTTTTAATAAATCGAAACTCCTATTTTATTCTTACGGCAGTTAGGGAAGTGTCCTTCTGGGATTCTTGTGACGTATGACCCCTCATAGCAACGAGAGTGGGCGGAGCAGCGTCCTTAGTGACGAGCCAACCTATATGTCTAATAACCTTGCTGAATTACATCCAAATCGGTTCATAAATACGCCTTTTATCGCGTGACAAATTTCAGGACGTTTCAAAATGTCAGCCACGCTAGAAATTCAAAATGCTATAACTCAGCCATTTTTTAAGATATAGACGAAACAAAAACTGCTCCGGAATCTTTGTATAAAGGTCAAATACATAAGAAAAAAATATTTTTCCATTTTTAATTTTTTGGTACCACATTTCAAGTTTTAAATATTTTTAAAAATTTTAAATGGCCGCCAATTTGAAACAAAACGGCGGATGAAGCTGGCCAACGAACTCGGTCGAGACATTGGTATGTACTATGTACACACCAAATTACATCGAAATCGGTTCATAATTACGGGAGTTACAGTGTGACATAGGTCAGATATATATATATATATATATAGTATATATATATATGATATATGCACTTTCCCAGTGCCGGGAGGAAGAGGTAGCTTTCATTTTCCTTATTTTAAAAAAGCCAACTTATATTATTCAAACACACGAAGCTCAATTTAGTGGAAACCGAATATAGGAGATTCAATATTAATTTTTATCAATACTAAATCATTATGAATGAGAATATCGCGAAATTAGTCAGCTTTATCCAAGCTGCTTTTATTTAAACTAACTTATATTTGGCTGCCAAATTCGGCGATTTCTTAAAGTTCCTGTCATTTTAAGACAACATGGTGGATGAGGCTAATCAGTGAACTTGGTCGAGACCTTAGTAATGGCTGTGCACATGCTCACTCACATCGGAATCGGTTGATATATACGAGTGCTGTCGCAGGCAAAAAATAAGTTTTTTCAAAATGTCACCCACATTAGAAATTGAAACTGCTATATCTGAGCCAATTTTAAGATAAAGACAAACAAAAAATGCTCGTGAATGCTTATATCAAGGTCAAATACTTATGAAAGAAACCTTTTACAATTTCTTTTTTTTTTTTTTTTTTTTTTTTTTTTTTTTTTTTTTTTTTTTTTTTTTTTTTGCACCTCACTTTAAATATAATTTTTTTTAATTTAATGGCCGCCCTTTTGAAACAAGATGGCTGATGAAGCTGGCCAGCGAACTTGGTTGAGATATTGATGTATACTATCCACAAGCCTTCTTCCATCGAAATAGGCGAATACGTGTGTTATCGCGTGACAAATACAACATCGTTTCAAAGTGTTAGCCATGCTAGAAATTTAAAGTGCTATAATTCAATATTTTTTAAGATATAAACAAAAGAACAAATTTTCAGAAACAAAAACTGCTCCAGAATCTTTGTATCAAGGCCAAACACACAATTTTTTTTTTTTTTCATTTTCCAATTTTTTAATACTTTATTTTAAATTTTAAATTACTTTTTTTTAAATGGCAACCCTTTTGAAACAAGATGGCGAATGAAGCTGGCCAACGAACTCGGTCGAGACATTGGTATGTACTATGTACAGATCAAGTTACATCCAAATCGGTTCATAAATACGCCTGTTATCGCGTGACAAAAATCAGGTCGTTTTAAAATGTCAGCCACAATAGAAATTCAAAATGCTATAACTCAGCCATTTTTTTAGATATAGACGAAACAAAACCTGTTCCGGAATCTCTGTATTAAGGTCAAACACATACGAAGAAAATCTTTTTCATTTTCCAATTTTTTGGTATCTCATTTTAAATTTTAATTTTTTTAAAATTTTTTAAATGGCCTCCATTTTGAAACCAGATGGCGGATGAAGCTGGCCGACGAACTCTGTCGAGACATTGGTGTGTACTATGTACACACCGAATTACATCCAAATCGGTTCATAAATACATCTGTTATCACGTGACAAAAATCAGGACACTTCAAATTGTCAGCCACGCTAGAAATTCAAAATGCTATAACTCAGCCATTTTTTAAGATATAGACGAAACAAAAACTGCTCCCGAATCTTTTTATCAAGGTCAAACACATAAGAAAAAAATATTTTTTTCAATTTTCAATTTTTTGGTACCACATTTCAAATTTAAATTTTTTCTTAAAAATTTAAATGGCCGCCATTTTTAAACAAGATGGCGGATGATGCTGGCCAACGAACTCGGTCGAGACATTGGTATGTACTATGTATAAACGAAGTTACATCCAAATCGGTTCATAAATACGCCTTTTATCGCGTGACAAAATTCAGGACGTTTCAAAATGTCAGCCACGCTAGAAATTCAAAATGCTATAACTCAGCCATTTTTTAAGATATAGACGAAACAAAAATTGCTCCGGAGTCTTTGTATAAAGGTTAAATACATAAGAAAAAAATATTTTACCATTTTCAATTTTTTGGTACCACATTTCAAATTTTAAAATTTAAAAAAAAAAATTTAAATGGCCATCATTTTGAAACAAAATGGCGGATGAAGCTGGCCAACGAACTCGGTCGAGACATCGGTATGTACTATGTACACACCGAATTACATCCAAATCGGTTCATAAATACGAGAGTTACAGTGTGACATAGGTCAGATTTATATATATATATATATATATATATATATATATATATATATACATATATGGATATATATATATACCGGGTGTCCCAAAAAGGACTGACTGATTTTAAAATTCAATAACTTGTAAACGGTCACAGATATTTAAAAAAATCTTGCAGGAGGGTTATGCATAAGGTCAAAAGTTTTTTTACAGTGGTTTTCAATTTTAGTTCGAATTACAAAAAATAGATGGCGCTGTAAGCAATAGTCGCTAAATACAGGCTCGATTTTTGGTCCTTTATCTTGTTCTATGCGGAAAAGGAGATGGAAATGTATTATCCGGGCCACGAAGTACCAAAAATCGAGCCTGAATTTAGCGTCTATCTATCGCAGCGCCATCTATTGTTTGTAATTCGAACTAAAATTGAAAATCACTGTAAAAAAACTTTTGACCTTATGCATAACCCTCCTGCAAGAATTTTTTAAATATCTGTCACCGTTTACAAGTTATTGAATTTTAAAATCAGTCAGTCCTTTTTGGGACACCCGGTATATATATATATATATATATATATATATATATATATATATAAATTTTGAACGGAGGGTGGTTTCGGGGTCTGGGGGTCATGATCGATGAAAATATACCAAAATTTTTTGAAATCGCTTTCCTCCGAACGGCTGCAATAGGTAGCTTTTTGTAATGAAAGCTACCTAAAATTCCCACCCCCACCTCCCAACGCCAAGAAAGCTGAAAAGATGCAAAAGCAAAAGTAATCATCCTTTTAAAAATAATTTTGTTTCGTGTAGCCTATAACGCTTTTGGAACAATATAAAGTAATGTATCTATAGTTCATTCTAAACTGTATTATAACTAATCGATGTATTAAATGAATTTTATAACAAGTTATTTTAATGGTACTTATAAGTACCGTCAGTAGATAAAGGGTTAAATGCTAATTATTTTATAGAGTGTTATGTAATAATTATTCACCTTATTTACTTTTATGATTGTTGACTGTAGACATTCGCCCACCTTTCTCCTTCTAATCTCCAATCGTGTATTTTGAAAGGACATCCATTTTTATGCCGTCTGTAGATATATATACAAATATGCTTTACAGATTTTTGTTATCTTCATTTTTGCCTCCATCAAAATAGTATGCCGTTTTAGCCGTCATTTCAAAAAAAAAAAAAAAAAAAAAAAAAAAAAAAAAAAAAAAAAAAATGTGAATCACAAATATTATTTCACCAGTTTAAATTAGCTATCGTGCCTGAGATTGTATTATTTAATTTATTTGGCAAGAAACACATTGACAAATTGTAATCATTGATAAAATCTAATAGTAAGCGCAAGGAAAAATGACAATCACAGTTAACATGCACAGTTATGTCTCACGCATGCATAGTTACGTTATAAAATATCAATATTGCAATTTATATTAAATTATGTTACATTAATCCTAATATTGAATAAATTACATGGTACTACATTTTATTTTCAAATATGTCAATTATTTTCCAATGCATATTTGGAATTTTCTTCAGCTTCAGTGACCTAAGTTATAATTTGGTAAACAAACAATTAAAAATTTCTCATAACAGCTTGTTTGTGTCAATTTCGTTAGTGTCACCTTGGCCACTCATATACTCAAGAATTTGATAGGGTGTAATTTCCGAACACAACATTCGATCTATGCCAAATATCAGTAGGCCTGATATCTTTTTTACTGAAATATTATAGATACATATTGTACAACCGCATTGGATTCTGATTCGTTGTGTTTAATCATAATGCTATCTTTTAAATAAATGAACACGTGAAGAAAGAAACGGTTTCAAACGATTTTTTAGACTCTAAACGATTTACCATGATTACCACAATAGACAGTACAAAGTGTTATGTGGATTATAAACGTGTTCAACATATTTAATCCCTCGTTGTAAATTAATTTTTCGCCACGAAATGCAATGAACTTCATTCTTTTTACCTGAGACTACATTTTTCATCATGCAAAATGATCATGTTAATGTTGTCGAAATCATTTATAAGTAGAGTTATTTATGGTTAGTAAATCAATTCGACAATCATAACAGGAAAGAAATGATTTCGGTTCAATGATTTGTGCAGTACACTAGTTAGAAGACAGTCCTGTGGAAAGAATAACGTATTTCCAAAGGACGCACGTACTGATTGCATGTGTTTAATATATTTCGTTAATGTACTTTATGTGCATGCAAAGTTAAAAACATGTAATTAATACCTTTTTAAAAAAATGGGTTTTTATGATGAAATGAATTTTCGTCTATTTATTTAAATTCATTTGTATAGGAAGAAGATATTTTTCAATAATAACACAGTAAATTATAATATATATATATATATATATATAATAATGTGTTTATAAAGAACGTAATATGCATTATAACTGCGCAATTCAAAGTTTAATCCTCCGTAAATACCATGGATCAATAGTATATAAACACAAAACCAAACCATGCGACAATCTAAATGCTGTAATGTAAATTCTTTCAACATTTTCTACAGAATGTTTTATGAAAGCACGTTTATCGTAGGTCAAAACCAGGCTCTCTTTGTCTGATCATTTTACATATTCTCGTCCAAGACACGTACCAAAATATTTATATTTTCAGATTTCTTTTCATGCTTGAAATTGAGGCAAATGAAATGCAATTTTATGTAACACTTTTCATGTATTAAATTCTTATTTAAACCTAAAACAATGATATGGTCCATATAGCATTGTGGAACTTTTCTTTTTATATTTCAAAATAAGGTCAGAATGCTTTTGTTGCTTTAGCTGAAATCTCCAGATATTTAGTCAACAATTGAGACGAATATTTCTGGTTTTAACTTAGGATGAGTTTAAGTCGAAAATCGAAGGTGCAATGTGATAAAAAAATAAACAACACAAACTATTTAATTAAATTCTTACACTCTATTAAACTTTAAAACAATATTATAGTATCTAGATGATAAACAATCTTCGGGCCATAATAACACGAATTGTTTAAGCTTTGCAGTAATTATCTACCAGAAGAATATCATTCATATACATCTCATATTGAAAATATTAGAATAATTGAAAAAAAAAGTAATAAGAAAAAATTATTTTTCAGCTATTTATTTTTGATACGAAGTATATTCAATTAAATTTCTTATAGATTATATCTGGATGTTCAGAGAAGATTTTAACATTTACAAAATATAAAATACAGTACAATAAATTAGGTACACAGCTTTCTGAAACACATCAAATTATTAGAATAAAATTTAGATTGGTTCAAAATATTAAAATATTTTATTTTATGCAACCTTATGAATATGAAGTAAATGGTAGTTAATATTTTGTAGCATCCCCTTTAGCTTTCATAACAACATAGAATAGAACTTGCATACTATATACAAGGAGTTTACAAACATTTCTATCAATATTAACCCAAATAGACTTTATACGTACCAGTAACTCAGTTTTACTTGAAGGAGGATTTTCTTGGAGTTTTTCTTCATTATACGCGATTAGTTTTCGATGGGATTAAGGTGTGATTGAGTATGGTGGCCAAGGAAGTACCTTAATGTTGCGTTGGCGGAAACAATTCTTAGTCGGCAACGAGGTATGCGGCGACGTTAAATTGTTGAATGATCAAATCATCTTCAAATAAACCTTCTGATAATGGAATCATGTAATATTTAGAAATTTTTTGATATATCTGAGAGTTAAAATTCTCGTAGACGATGCATAACTTTCCAGGTCTTTCTGCACTCATGCAACCCCAAACCATGACATTAGCAGAAAATTTTACGGAACGTTTAAGGCGTTCTATATCAAATGCTTCTATCTTTATTCTCCAAACTCTAATACCTTGATTACCATATGAAACACAAAATGTACTTTCATCACTAAATAATAGATTTTTCCAATCTTCCTCGCTCCATAAACGTCTTAATTTACACCAATTCAATTTTATACGCTTTTGTTTTGGAGTCATGAGAGGTTTTGTTTTGGGTAAACGAGATTCAAACTTAAATTTATGGAAACCTCTTAATAGTGTCGATGTAGAAACTTCAACTCCTTCTTTTATCCATTTTCGGTCTAAGAATCACACACTTTTAAAACGGTTTTTCTTAACTATACGCCTCAGTTTCCTGTCATCTCTAGCAGATGTTTTTGGTTTTCGCCCGCCATTTCGACGATTATTCTGAAATTTTCCATTCTATTAATATTGTGTTAGTATCTTACTAACGCTTGATTGCGAACAATGTAAATAATTCGCTGAATAACATTGATTTTTAACGTGCCGATTTAAATAACCATACTAAGTTTAATAGATTCAGGAATATCACTCACATGACCCATTTTAAGACGAAAAAGGAAACAAACTGCAAAAATAATACGGATTTAAATAAAATCGTCTGCATTTAATCAATGATGCCACCAGTTATGAATTTGTTATAATTAAAGGTTAATTAATGTGAAATATTCTAATATTTTGAACCACTTGAATAAATATTCTAATAGGGTAATTCTAGGATAGATGGACATAGATGAGAGATGGTCAGTCTAAACTTTTCAAAAACTATATCATAGATTGCAACAAAAACTTTTTCGTAAGAAATAGTTCAACGTGTTAATTCAATGCGGTGTACAGCTGTGTTTTTCAATTATAAAAAGAAAATGTAATTTTAATGTTTATTTAATTTAGTGGTTGGATAATTTTACTGAATTAGGTATCTGAATGTTTTGCTTTACGTATGTTATATTTGTTTTTACCATAAGGACTTTTAAGGCACGTATATAATCCAATCTTTACTTTTAAATCTAAAATATAAACGTATAATGGCAGATTGACAGTTTAAATTGGGTGGCAATCTGTCCATCAATTTTAGGATAGATGGCCACCTATAATCAATATTTAAAAATTATACGGAGTGAGTATTTTAACTAAATACAGTTATTTTTAAAATAATTACATAGTTTTTTATGTTTATAATTATATTAATTGATATAATTATTTAAATTTTAACTAATATAAATATTTAATAACAATAACATAATATGGCGTAACTAAGTACTTTTGTTTCAGAAAATATTGAAAACCTTCGGGAACATTATCCAAGAAACAGATAAAGTTTATAATAAACTTAAAACCGTCTAAAAGTTTAAAATAAACGCGAGAAAAAAACAAAAACACGACACTTCCAGCAGTGACGAAGATGAAATACAATTGAAATTATTTGGTTCTACAGATTTTGGGGGGGATAAAATTGGATGAGGATCACTGTGTTGGTTGTGGAGAATAATATAACCACGACCGAAAAGATTTAATGGATACAATGCATAAGGTGCCAGAAGTGGTTCCATGAAACGTATACAAACTATCAAGAACTCTGTTAAAATTTTACGAAAAGTGAAACATTGAAATTAAACTTCACATTTTGTTTATTCAAATTTTATTCACTGATTTTCCGTGATATAATAGAATATTTACAAATTTTTATACATTTTTCATCATTAACTACCTGAAATATGTTATTTTTTGTTATTTTAACTTAATTTTTTCTTTCTTCTATTGGATGGCCACCTCTCCTCGGCTTGAAGCAGAGATGGCTATCTGACATTTTAATTTCAATTTTGTTTCCCATTTTTTGTTCTCGATATTTAATTATTTTTTGACCAAAATATGATGGGTATATGTCTAAGGATTTCAAATATGCATAAACATTTGCATTCTAAGAATTTTTATTTAAATCTTTAAAAACTATGGTCATCTATTGTATTGTTACCCTATTTTTACTTTTCCAAATATTTTTTTTAAAATTAATCTTTGGAAAAATGATAAATAAATTTAATCAACAATAATTTCTTAATAAAAATATTGTTTGCATATTTGCATTAAAATACATTAAATTACGAAACGATGTTTTCAATTTGGAAAAAAAAAAGTAATTATTCTAATATTTTTAATGTGAGCTGTATTACAGCTGAGTGCATGATAGTTCAGTTGAAGACTTGTTCTAGCATATTTCTAGAAATTGCAAATTGACCGGAAGGAGGACTGAATGGACTCTTAACTTGATAAAAAAAATAGCCGCAAACAAGAATAATATCAATTTTGAAACAGTACGACAAAGCATTTCCTTGGATGCGAGCTTTACAAAATAAAATATGCTAGAAAATTTCCTTTTCCAACAAAAAGATGAAATTTCAAATTGGTTATCACCAATGAAGTAGGCCTGTTATAATATGTGGCAAAAAATATATTTAAAAATTTCACAGTCGAACTAGGCCATAATCATTACAGGTATCCTCTGCAGCTGAATGATATTCTAAGTTCATAGCCATTCTCTACAGTCTCCAGTTAGCCACGGTTGCGATAATAATTTTATATTTGCCAAAACATCGGTTTCTTTGGTTGATGAAGGTGAGGAGAACATTCATCAAATAATCTGACAAGATTATTCTTAAGCACATAAAATTAGACGTGCACAGCAGTGGTAGATTGAACAGCACATATGCCAGATATCTTGAAAGACCGAAAATGGCATTTGTAGTCTCTATATGTAATCCAGATGAGTTGTTCAGTTTGATCATCTTACATAAAATACCTTTCTCTAATACTCAGAGAGGTTAGAAATCCATGAAAAAATTACTTAATGGGAATGGAGTGCATTTATCGGGGAATAGTTGTTGCCAAATAATGAAATTTGTTTCAAAAAAGCCGTTTTTAGACAAAACGAAATGATGACCGCTTTGGAAAGTTGTAATTTTTCTGTAAGTTATATGTCTATACTTTGCCTATTAGTCGAAGGCATTATCCTTGCTGTCATTATCAAAAGAATTATAATCTAAAATGTTTGTCCGAGATATTTTTGGTGCTCTTGTAGATTCTCATCTGACAACTTGCAAAATAAATTTCCTCCATCATCCTTTAAAGAATTAATCAGAAAACAATATAAATAAATTTAATATATCGTACGCACTATATAATATATAAATATGCTTAAAAAATAATGTTTACACCAATGTTAAGACTTTTTATGAGAGGGAAGAAAATCTCTGGCACAATTAATTAAAAAATAAACATATGCCATACTTAAGACTGTTTTGCCTTAAAAAAGTTGAAAAAAGGAATAGCTACAACCATGAAAGTTAGATATATTTATAGTAAAACAGTTGTGTGCTAGATTGTTAGGTAAGAACAAGGCCAGTTTGCATTAAATTCGGAATGGGTGATTGAAAGTAAAAAAAATTAAGAGATACGACAAAAGATTCAAAAGTTTTTAGATCATCATTGATTTTTTGCGAAAAAACTTTTGTGCAAATAAATATGATTAACAATCACTTGCATAAAAAAAATCAAATCGAATGGAAGGTATTTTAATTGAAAAAATAACAATGGTAAAAGCGAAATTCATTTTACAATACCAATATTACACTTCCAATCAGTGTGGAAAATATCTGAATATTGAAACGTGATTTTTATTTTAAAAACGAAAATAACATTCGATGTAATTTCTTCCCTGCGTTATGTTACGTAACATTTTTTTTCTTTCATGTTATAAACGGTAGCATAAAATTCTATTTGAGTGTACTTAAAATAATTTTCGATTTCGTAAAAAAAAAAAATTTCAGAAACAAAACGTCTCTAGCAGTGTCAGCTAATTTAGTTTGTTGAAGTTGACATTTATTGTATTCGCCAGCAGAATGCATATTCTTTATCACTAAATCTTTAGAGCTTTGAAATTTTCCCGTTGACCAATTGATAGTACCTCTTAAAATGTTTTGAGATATTATCTCCAATTCCACTAGGGGTAATGCGAGGTGCCTCACAGTGTACCGCACACATCTTTTCTTTTTATATACTTGAACTCTACAGTGATGTATGTAGCTACATATGTCCATTTGTTATTTCAAGATGAAGTAACTTACGGAATCCCAGCGTGTAATTCAGTTAACTACATAATTTTATGACTACACAGAAGAATAAGTAAATGATTTAGGAAGTTGTACTTTTCTTAAAATCTCTTTTTTTTGTCCTCTTTTCTATAATTTTCGACATCATACATGTACATTTCACAAAAGCCCCCTTTTCTCTAAATACGCATCATCAACTATTGTTGTATCTGATTTTAAATATATAGCGATTTATGCTGGTTGACATAACAAATGATGTGTTTAACATTATACCCCAGATAGTAAATGTTACATATTTATTCCATAATCTCGGAAACAGGTCAATGTTACACGAATACATCTTAGAATGACTCTAAGTGCAGTACTTATCAAAGCGTTAAGCTGGAAATGATGGTATTGCATCCCCATTTATTTTGATAAAATTTAATGTATTAATGTAACTAGTGCGGTGCACTAAGTACTTTTTTTCATGAAAAAATAATCAACTATAATCAACGCTTCCTAATTATATTTACATCCGCATGGGAACGATTTGAGTTCGCTTTTTAGTCCTAATTACAGAATATTTTCTTATTTTAAATAGTTACTTGTAGAAAATCAATTATTTAATAAAAAAGATAAACATAACTTTATTGAGTACAATTATATTTACGCTTATTAAAATAAAACAAAATATTTAGGTTAATAAATAAATTAATATCGAGTACAGTAACTCTTATCTCAAAGATATAAGGCTAAAATATCAGATTTATAGGAATGGAGATGAAATCATGGAAGACGGTAGTATTCCGAGTGACGCAGCCTTAAGCCTAAAATCGTATCGTATCGTATCGTATCGTAGAATTCGTAGATGGCGGAACTCTATATATACAGCTAACTTGAGATCAAAGAAAACGCGAAAAGCCGCCTTTTAATAACTCAGCAGATATAGGTCCTATTGTTCTGAATTTTCTAGAACAGTCTTATATCTGCAGTATAATCGTATACTGAAATTTTTACATTTCTACGTGCAGTATATTTTGAGATTTAAATAGCCATTTTTAAAGTGAAAACGTTGGTATGATTATCGAGGAAGTTCCTAATATGAAAATCTCGAAAACGCTTCTAACGATTTTCTTCAAATTGATATTATAATATAAATCTGATTAATACGAGGTGAATAACACTTTTCTTTTTTCTGGGAAAACTCGTTTTATTTTAAAAATCGTTATTTTAAAAAATCGCTTTTTTTACTTTTCTCGTCTGTGATTGGTGAATAGGTTTGACGTCACTTCGTATGTAGGAGGAGTCTTAATCCATCTGCTGTGAGTATAAAATATAAAATCAGAAGATTTGCAAAGTCATTTTAGGTATTCTAAGTTGAGTTAACAATCTGAATGTAGGCAGTAAATCTTTTTTTTTTTTTTTTAATATTAAAATTTTAAATGTTAATTATTATGTGTTTTAAAATATTAAATATATTAAATGAAATTTCGATTGATATTATCTTTCTCTTTTGTTATGAAGAAATTATTATTCCATATTACTGCTTTTTGTCGAAAAAATATTTAGATTCATTTTTAAAAAAGGAGAATTTTATTTTTAATTATATGTATTCAATATAATTGTTATTTATCATTCTTTTTCAATTTTCAAAAAAAATTATTTTTAATTTTTTGTTTATGATCGTGACTCGAGGTTTTCGACTTGTGACTCAACTCAACCATTGCTATTTCTCATTGCTTTGCATAAATAATTATTGGATTACACTTTATTAGGTATTTTGTTAATTTATTATTTGTTTTTTAATCTGATTTACGATTCCATTTTTAACTTTTCTTTTGATTTACTTAGATTTAATGTGTCCTTTTTTATTTTCTGCCGATTTAACCTAACCACGCTATCGTTTTGTAGATATTACGAACCTTTTATTTTCTCTTGAAATATCTATTAATGTTTTAATATCCAGCATCAATAATTATTTTTATAATACCTTATGGCTTCATAGTTGAATAGCTTCTTCTGAAAAGGGCAACAGAAATTTCTGAAAACTTTTGTTTACATATCGATTACGATAGGAATGTTTTAATATCCAGCAGTAACTTAAACTTTCGTTTTGATTACATATCGAGTAACAAAAAATATGTTCTTGACTCTTTAGAAAATGTAACTAAAATGATAATTTTAACAATTGAATCATTAATAAAAAATTATATGTTAAATTAAGCCTGAAAATTTTAATACTTGGAAAGGCTGAGACAAATATAAATTTTTAAAGCAGATATCTTACAATGAATGTTTAATCACAATGTTTTAACTAAAATATCTTTAAATATTAACAAATTTAAACAAAATGAAGTTCTTAATTTTGCCGATTGATTTTTTGCGAAAAAAGGTACTAAAAAAACTTAAAACTATTTAGCTAGAACAGATTATAATGTTTCTGATGGGAACAAATAAATGGATTTTTCAATGCTTTCACTAAAGTAAATTTAAAATTCAAAGTCAGAATTACAAATTAATTAAATTGTTTATTGTGGGATCCCCATAACTCAAAAAATATTTTTAACTAAGTTATCATTGTTTTTTCAATGTTTGTTGACAGACGGTTGCGATTTGTGTTAAAAACCACCAAAGTGACATTCTCTATGCCCTATCATATGATGCATACCAATAGATTTCTAAACAGCTTCCACTTGAAAATCTGAAGACCATTAAGATTACTAAATCAAAAGAAAAGTTCACAATTAATTCCCAAAAAGTCAGAATAAATAAATTTCAAAATACATAATATGTGTAATCCTATTTTAAAAAGCTTTTTTCCAAAGTAAGAATTCATTCACATACACTGACAATAAAATTATGAGTGTTTTGGTTGGTGGGAAAACATTTAATGTATTTTATCAGCGCTGTCCAACATGGCATGATTTCAGGGGGGGGGGGGAATTATTTTTTTGCCAATGATTTTCTGAGAACATCACTTTTACTTTCAAGAGCAAGGGGTGATTCTGTTCTGAAATTTCAGCCATTCAGTTCTGAAAAAGAAAAAAAAATCATTCCTTCTTAACCTAAAAACCTCATAATGGATATTAATTATGAATGAATCGTATGTTTTCTCCTACCGATTGGCAATTTTTGTGTGTTTTTTATGTGACCACTTGACAAATTTTATGATTTTTCCCGTAACAACCGACTGTCGATTTTTCTTTTTCATCTGTGACTGATTGATGAATTTTGTGATTTTTTAAGCAGTAGATGGGATAATTAATCGATTTTTTTTTTTTCTTCATGACTAACTGAAGAATTTCTTGTAACCAACTTGTGAATTTTTTGATTTTCTTTTCCTTCACAAGAGCGATTTAGAAATTTCTCTACATACATTTATAATCTACAGTGATGATAGACAAAATTCATGCATTAATAAGATTCCTGTGGTAAGATTCGTCAAATGGTCGCAGAAAAAGACTAATTTTGTCAAGGGATCGCAGAATAAATGAAAATTTCCTTAAAATGTTACGGAAAATTTCGAATTTCGTAAAAAGTCTGTGAGGCTGTGAAAGTTCAGCTTTTTTTTTTTTTTTTTGCTGAGCCTGTACCATGTCTGATTTTAAGTCAATACGACCCGAACCTGCAAAAATAATTTTCAAAATATGAAAAATATTATCAATATTTTGTTTTTGATACACACAAAAAACACATGTATCATATTTTTGATAGTTTATGTACACATGTCACATGTGTTTAAATTGAGAGGTGCCTGTTATTCAAACTTATATAAAAGTTCAAATATATAAAGTTTAGGAATTAAAAAGTGTTTGTTAAATAGAAATGTCTGCCTTTTGAAAGAAAAGCCATTATGGAGGTCTTATTGTACATAGACAGGGGTAGGGAAATGCATCATTTTACTCGCCATTGGCGAGTGAATTTTTAGGTAGTTTTTGAAAACTGCAAACTATAGAGATATACCGAAAACTTTTTTTTTTATTAGTTAGCTATATTTTTCAACTTTCCTAATTATTGCGATGTAAACATGGTACTAAGTTCTATTTTATATTAAACTTTAATCTCTTGTTTATTTTTTTAAAATTTATAGGGAAGAAAAATATGAGAATGCATTATAGTAATAGTAACCAACTATTTTTGAGTTGCATAATTTTGTCATAAAAATTTTCAACTGTAGATTGCATTTTACTGGCTGGTGAAATAAATCCTTGGCTGGTAAGATTTTCTAGAAATTCCCCACCCCTGTACATAGATCTTCAACCTGAAAAAATACTTTGGATATCATTTGAAATTCAGGTCGACCAATTAGAGTCAAAACCCAAACCGAAACAATGAAAGTGAACCCGGCCTGCAACAAAAAATCTACTATTGATCCGATCCGAACCAAGAGTCGGTTCGGGTAAAAGCAAGTAACCCGATCTGATGCAGGACTCTAATGCAGATATCTTTCAGTTAGTGTAGTAAATTGTTTTACATGCTTCCTCAATTAGTGTGTGAAGCACAAAACTGGTTACACTATTTTTTTCCCAGCAAGATGGTGATCATTATTCAGCAATTGGTAAGTTTTCTATTAAATAAATTAACCAGTTTGTAGGTTTGTAGCAATTAAACTGTAATGCAAAACATTTTAATCAAGTCGTGTATTTAAAAAAGTACTCTATGATAAGTAAGCTAACATAATTAAAGAACTGTTGTAATGCAGATTAAAAATTAAGAGACTTTGTACTGTTTCTTGACTGATTGTTTATATTTTTAAAATGTATACATTAATATGCAAGTGCACATATGTGTGCACCAGTGATTTTTTTTTTTTTTTTTTAATTGTGTATTTGCAGAGTGCGTGACATCTGGCCGAAAAAGTAGCAAGCAAAACTAAACACTGTATGTACTGTATAAACAAGAAAATTAATCGACACTGTTTGTTTTTAAGCATTTTGCATATTACAGGTCATCACTTTAATC
Organism: Maratus speciosus; assembly: GCA_963932465.1. NCBI lineage: Eukaryota > Metazoa > Arthropoda > Arachnida > Araneae > Salticidae > Maratus > Maratus speciosus. The sequence goes on from OZ010789.1 coordinate 68,073,775, forward strand.
ATTGTTTATATCAGTGTTGAATTCAGACACTTTTCTCCAGGAGGGATTGCACTTTTTGACCATTGAAAACACAAAATCTCAAATCTTCTGGGGTGGGGGGGGGGTGAAATCAACACTGATTTATATTTAAAAAATTTATACTTTAATATGCGAGTGCATTTATGTGTGCACAAGTTTTTTTTTTTTTTTTTTTTTTTTTTTTTTAATTCGGTATTTGCACAGTTCATGACACCTGGCCGAAACAGTACTCAGTACAATATTACTCAGAAATAAATTAAGATATATTTTAACTCTCTGAGCGGTTTGAGCATATTTTTCTGTTTCCCAAAAACAACTTTAATCTGTTGTAGACAAAAATATTTTCAGCAGAATTGTATTTCAAGATGTCTATCAAAGGAGCATGAAGTGTATTTTAGAAACAAACAGGAAAAGAAAATTTTAATTATTTTTATAAGCATTTTTATGAAAATGCCGGAATGCCTTCAAGATGCTCGGAGGGTTTAAAATATATATATATATATATTCCAATGAACCCAGTAGCAGAAACAGTGCAGCACGGAAGCGGGCGCTGCAGATTATTTTAAACCTTGCAGATTAATCCACCAACTTAAAAATAAATGCTGGGCTTAAAAAATAGCTGAAATTTGCTTTAAGTCTATAGATTTATGGTATTTGTTGTATCCTTATATTATATATATTCTTTATAAATGGAAATTTTGCTTACTTTAAGTGTTTCTGTTATTTCTTATGATAGTAGGCTTATTGGGTCACAGATAAATTTTTGTTTGCTGCAGACTGACGCAGAAAATTCTGCTTCTGGGCCAATGTATTTATATTTTTATGCATGTAAGCATTCGCTGTTTTCTGTGGTAAAAATCTGTATGTACTTTAATGCAAATAACTTAAAAGTAGAGCTGGGCGATATATTGATAAAATTGATATAAAATGGTAATTGTGATAACGATATTAAAAAACCTTACAAAACGGTATATCATGAATATCATAATCGTGATGTAAACCGTGATTATCGTGGTTCTTCATTAAACCGCAACATTAAGCAGCACTTCTTCAGATTCGACCCAGTCTAAACCGTGGTATTAAATACTAAATCGTCTGTTCCGATTATTATGATACTAACGGAGTGTCTCCTCTCAAGTCTAAACCGTGGTATTAAAAATACCAATTCCTCGGTTTCAGTATTCTTGATATTAACGGTGCGACTTCTGCCAGTCTAAATTGTGATATTAAATACCGACTCCTCGGGTTCCATGTTCATGATACTAATGGTATGTGATTTCGTTTTGGTGGGTGATAAGTATCGTACATGCAGTTTTCTGTGTGATCACTGACATCAGATGATACATATATATATATATATTTATGGTATTGACGGTATAAGCTGAATCTCTGAGCATATGCGTTTTATGCTTCAGACACCATGTCTTTCATTTCATTATGGTATTTAGATTTCAGCGATGTTGATGAATATTTGCTCTTTGTTATCGAACAATGTGTGAATCAGGACGATAAAGAAATGAAATATAACATTTTATTTGCAACAGTGGATTTAATTAGACAAATGAAATAATAATTATATAGCTGGGTCCTCAGGGCCACTTTTCTAACTTTGGCCGAGACCCCTCATGTGGCATATCATTGGAAAGGCCTGTGACCACTTATTCATGTTATGCACCTCCGGTGACCACCCCCCACTTCCACGTCTGGGGGGCACTTTTCTAAATTTTACCGAGACCCCTCATGTGACATATCATTGGAATGGCCTGTTGCCGCTTATTCATGTTATGCCCCTCCAGCATCCCTATCCCCCCCCATGGGAGGGCCTTTTCTAAATTTTGCCCCCCCCCCCCTTATGTGACGTATCTTGCAAAGACCTGTGACCGCTTGATCATTTTATGCATTTCCGGTGCTCCGCCCACCACTTTGCCCCCCAAGGTGGCACTTTCCTAAATTTTGCCGACACTCATCATGTGACCATTTATTCATGTTATGCACCTTCAGCATTCCTCTCCCCACTTGTCCCCCCCTTGCGGGAGGGCTTTTTTCTAAGTTTTACCGTCACCCCTCATGTGACATATTGTTGCAAAGGCCAGTGACCGCTTAATCATTTTATGGCCTTCCGGTGCATCGCCCACCACTTGGACACCCCTGGGGGGGCACTTTTCTAAATTTTGCTGACACCCATCATGTGACATCATTGGAAAGGCCTGTGACTGCTTATTCATGTTATGCACCATCAGGGTCCCTCTCCCCACTTGTACCTCCCCCCCCTCCGAGGGAGGGTCTTTTTGTATATTTTGCCATCACCCCTCATAAGACATATCGTTGCAAAGGCCTGTGACCGCTTAATCATTTTATGGCCCTCCGGTGCACCGCTCACCACTTTTCCCCCAGGGGGGGCACTTTCCTAAATTTTGCCGACACCCGTTATGTGACATATCGTTGGAAAGGCCTGTGACTGCTTAATCATTTTATGCACTTCCAGTGCTCCGCCCACCACTTTGCTCCCCTCCCCTCCCCGGGGGGCACTTTCCTAAATCGATATATCGGAATATGATATAAAGATGCTGATTTATCATGATATTTAATTCTAGACATTGCCCATCCCTACTTAAAAGTGCTTTGCCATCGATCAGCATGATACCGATATCTATGTACCGATAATATTGTACCGATGTAATGATACCGATAATATTGTACAATACATTTTCGTCATTATCTAACATTAGTGCACACAAAATGCATTTGTATGCACTACATAGTTTATTATCTACCGATTCTAATAATCTGATTTTATGATCGTAGTAGATATGAATGTATTTTATATGAAATTAGTACCAAATAATGAGAGATTTATTGATGTTGTTATGTCAGTAAATAACATTTTAAAGAGTTAGACTTTTTTGTTTGGTGCCATCAAGTTTTGACGGGTTCCATCTAGTGAATCTTTAAGACTTTTTTACTGTTGCTATAGAAATATTTTAGATTATTAATAATTTGTCTCGAATGAGTCATAAAAGGCCAACCCTGCCGCATGGCAATTAAAAAATATTATCTATCGCCAAATAAAATACAGCTTTTTCATCTCTAGTTACGTTTAGCTTTTTATTTTTTTAAATGGTGCAAGGACACGGTATCTAAAATGTCACTAATAATATGTGCATCCATTGTCTGCAATTTTCTATAATCTACGTTGCTTAGCAAAAGTAAATATCACAAATTTCACCTATCTGTTTCTGAAAATTATTGTGAACTTCAACCATTGATGGCCAATTTGTGCTGAAGTGGAAAAGACCATCACATCAAAAATACCTTTTGTCACAATTTTTGTTGCTGGCAAAAATTATACTAGTATTTTAAAACAGGGTTTTAAGGATTTTATTTTAACTACATGAGGCAAGAATGAAGAGATACTGATACTTAAAGCATATGGTTGCTCTACTCATTGGTTAAATCTTCTAGGTGACAATATAACTCCACAAACAATTACAAAACATGTCGTTGAAATACAAAAGTACTTTCACAATTACCATGCTGTATATGCTTGGTTAAAAGAATGCAATGATCATTTTACACTACTCTTACCTTGCAACTTTTACTAGAACAGTCAGATAACTTGTTTTGAAACTTTTATCAATAACCACAGCCATTATACTAAAATTATTAATACACTATTAACATTTCTTTGAAATTATCAGACTATAATCTTTATAATGTTAAAGATCTTCTTTTGCAATTATAACCAGTTGAAAACACTTTAAATAGTCAGGAATGGGAAATATATCATTTTGCTTGCCACTGGCGAGTACCTTTCCTCGCAGGGCGAGTGGATTTTTAGGCAATCTTTGAAAATACTGCAGGCTATATAAGGTCTGGCAAAAACATTTTTTTAATAGTTGGTTATATTTTTCAAATTTACTTCGATAGTGCTAAGTTCTATCTTATACTAAACTTTCCTCTGTTGTATATATTTTTTAATAACAATTAATAATTTCTTAGTTACAGTGACTACTATAGTAACAATTTCTTAGTAACAGTGTAAACTATTTTTGCTGTGTGTTTTCTCATTGTTTTTGAACTGTACGTTGTATCTTGTTGGCTCATAAAATAAATCTTTGTTTGGTAAGATTTTCTGAAAATTCCCCATCCCTGTAAGTAGTAGTATCAATACAAAAACCCTTAATGGGTTAAAAGTTAGTGATGCAGCACTTTATCTTATTCTCTAAGAATTTTAAATATGGAACTTAAAAATAATGATATCAAATTTTGAGTGACGCTATGCTATTAATTAGGGATTGACCGAAGCAGCAATTTTACCGAATACCGAAGCTTCGGTCGAAGTGTACGCCGAATATTCGGTATTCGGCGACCGAATACTTGAAAATTTTTAATACGCATTTTTGCATATACTAGCTTTTTTAATAAACTTTAATTGAAATGAAATTCTCAATAATTTAATTCAGTTACATTTTTATTCTTAAATCTAATTAATAAAAAATTTAATGACTTTCTACTCACAAATTTATTAACCCATCACTTTTTATTATTTTATCACTAGTCAATACCCAAAAATAACCTATGAAAGTATTAAACTATGCAGGCTATTATTAAGGATAAGGACTACCAGAATAACAAAAGTTCATTCAAATAAAAAGAAACAATGTTGTTAATAAGCTGATTTACTGACTGTCTAATTATAAACATATTGAATAGGAATGTTCTCAAAATACAAAAAGTATCATATAAATTTGTACATTTAACTATTTTCTATCAAATTATTGATAGATATTTATATTTTGATTAATATTTTAACACTGTGGTGATGAAGATTACAAATTTGAACGATTTTGATATAACGGTTATAAAAGCTATAGGATAAGCATTGGAGTATACTTATTGGATGTGTGTATTTTCTTTAATAACCTTAGATATACAGATATGAACTCTAATATACTTATTTGATGTGTATATTAAAGAAAATACATATTAAATAAATTTAAATTTAAAAAAAAACTAATGTAGAAGTAATTAAAATTAAATAAGGGATGCATCTTCCTTACTTTTTTCTTCTTCTCTAGTTGGCAGTTGTTTTGATTTCACCCCTATGTAGACTATTTTAGGAAGGAAAAAGTTTTTTTGAAATAAAAAATGGCCTTTGACTTGTTTTTTGTAGTGCAAGCTGAATTCTGAACTCATGCACATAATATTAAACCTCATTGTTTAGCCTATTCTACTGCTAAGTAAAAGACAATTCTTCTAATTCTAAAAAAATACTTATCTGCAATTATTCGGCCGAATACTTAAAAGTATTCGGCCGGAGCCGAATATTCAGTTTACATGCCGAACCACCGAATACCGAATCAACTATTCGGTATTCGGTCAATCCCTACTATTAATTATAATCTCTGTATATATTTCATCATTTTATTTTTTTATAATCGCATGTGCAAAAATTATGTTCAATTTAAAAAGATGTATAAAAGTTTAATCATTGATGCTTTATCATTCATATCTCTCATAAATTCAAAGTATGAGTTTAAAAAGATATGGGAACTACTTGCGAATTCACCCGGAGTCCGCTATCTTGTTTCTTTGTTGGTCATTTATAATCACTTTATGCTTAATTTAATAACATAACATAACAACAAACATAATATAAACAACAGCAAACATAACATAAAATAAATAAATCCAAATAAATAAATTTAACATCGGCGATGATCAACAAAGAAACAAGGCGGACTCCGGGCGAATCCGCAAGTAGTACCAAGATATGAATTAAAAGTATTCTATTTTTCATGCACTTTTTCTAAAATTTTGGTATTTCATTAAGTTTATTTTGTTTCTAGGAAAATTTAATCCAATTTTATCTATGAAGGTGTACTTTTTTAATCTTTTGATCCTAAACCTCAAAAAAGTAATGATATCAATACAAAAACCCTTAACGGGTTAAAAGTTTGACGCAGCACTTTACTTTATGGCTATATGAATCTGAAATATGGGTCTTAAAAATTCTGATATCAAGTTTTAAGTGACGCTGTGCTATTAAAATGAATTTATATATATTTAATTTTTCTTTTTTGTTGTATTTATTTTTAATCAGTGATACTTTTTCATTCAAGATATGAGTTTTAAAAGATATGACATCAAAATTAAAGTGACGCTGTGATCTGACTTAGATTAGTTAAAAAATTACTTTACACATACTTGTGTTTTGTCTTCTGAAATATATTTAGAAATTGAAACATTTTTTTTTTCAATACACTATCAAATATGTCATACATTTTCTCAGCTGATGTTATGTATTAAATGTATTTAATTCAATAAATTTATTTATCTTTTGCGTCACGATATCCAGAACCATCGGTAAAATTTGTGTAAATGTTTTCTTTGCATCACACTATCTATTTGCATACTATTTACTTAGTTTAGATACTATGACGCAAAATAAACGTTTACACAAGTTTTACGGATGGTTCTGGATATCGTGACGCAAAAGATAAATAAATTTATTGAATTAAATACATTTAATACATAACATCAGCTGAGAAAATGTATGACATATTTGATAGTGTATTGAAAAAAAAAAAATGTTTCAATTTCTAAATATATTTCAGAAGACAAAACACAAGTATGTGTAAAGTAATTTTTTAACTAATCTAAGTCAGATCACAGCGTCACTTTAATTTTGATGTCATATCTTTTAAAACTCATATCTTGAATGAAAAAGTATCACTGATTAAAAATAAATACAACAAAAAAGAAAAATTAAATATATATAAATTCATTTTAATAGCACAGCGTCACTTAAAACTTGATATCAGAATTTTTAAGACCCATATTTCAGATTCATATAGCCATAAAGTAAAGTGCTGCGTCAAACTTTTAACCCGTTAAGGGTTTTTGTATTGATACAGTTTACAAAAACAAAACAAATTTCGAAGGTGTTAAATATGAAAAATTATCATAATCTTTTGATTATGCATTGTAAAACAAGACAAATGTTCCTAAGACTATAACGACGGGTTACGAATGTATCTGAGAACATATTTGGAGATCAACATGATTCCAAAAAACTTTACTTCATATTAATCAATCTCAGAAGCAACTATATTTGAGAGATTTTAAAAAAAAGTTTAGGAAGAAAAGGTTTTTCATCTGCTAGTAATGTTCGGACACTTCGCCATTTTTTTTACAAAATATTAATCAGTAGTATCAACGCATTAATTAACAAGTTATACCGTCTTTTTGATTGCTATAAATTCTCACAATAAACGTTTCCTGCTGCGGGACAATTTTATATATTCAACAGTAGCTGGATATTATTAATTTTATGCTGTAAATTGACCTCATCTGTGTGGAAACTTGTGCGTAAAACATGCATAAGTTATTCGAGAGATCACAGCTTCCGATACACAGATATTTCGTTTGAAATCGGGTTAGTAATACACATAAAACAATTTTTCAAATGTTTGCGAAAATTACGGTCTGAAAAAGAAACGTTTGTTTCAGAAAAGAAACGTTTGCCTCTTGAAATCTCAGAAATATTTATTAAAATCTAACGTTTCTGAAGGTAAAAGAATGAACATCGGAATCGTGTGTAACTTAGGAGAGGTTACATTATATTTTCGCTAACCTGCTTGTCAGATAAATATATATATATATATATATATATATTTCTCTTTTTTAACTGTGGGCGTTTTTCTCAAGTAAGTATTAATATATTCGCCGATTACCCATTCAAAAACATCAACAGATTCGGAAATTGCGCCGAAAAATTTACATTCTTGTCAAGTACCAAAATTGGGGATTTTTGTAATGTTTTTGCAGATTCTGCTGATTGCATATTCTGCACTATTTAATTCGAGTTACGCATTCCGGTGTATATTGATATATCTCTTTGCTTGCATAAATATCATCAATACACGCCACAGTTTTATAGTGGACAGTAGTAAATCCGGAAAAAATATATATAATGCAATTATACCACAAAAATTTCGTACATGAGATATTATGATATAATATCGTCTTATTTACGTATTCCTAGTTGCATGTTACCATTCCTAAAATTCTGCACATAACAACGATAGTCAACATCAGTGACATTGTCGAAGGAATGTATAGTTCATATTTGATGGAGATGTATGAACATTTTGAACTAGACGATAAATATTCCATAGTATTTAGTATTTAACCCATATTGGACCGCTGTCCTATAAATAGGACAGCTAATAAAACATTTTTAAAAATAAAATTGGTAAGGATTTTTTGGATGCATTTTGTTATGACGTCTTTAAAATAGATAGAAATATAACATATTAACAAAAAAAAACAAGTAACCAATTAAAATTTAATTGAAAAAAATCTATTTAAAAATTCTTTAAGAATTGTGATCTTATAATCTAGAATTTTACCGTTATTATTACCATTTTACTGGAGAAATCATAGAGAATTTTTGTACAACATAAACAGTATTTTTAAAGTAAAACAAAATATTTGCTCATAAAATTAGATTATGTATGCATTTTATATGTCCTTACTATGTGCCCTACTACTATGTCCTGTTTATAGGACGGGCAACTAGTTACTTAAAAAATTAAAAACTTTTTTTCAAAATTTTGCTAGTATCTACTTAATTACGCCATATTAATAATATAATTGAAAATTGAAAATTATTTAATCGGTGTGGTCCAATATGGGATAATTAGGAATAAATTTATACAGAAAATAAACGTTTTTTTTTAAAATATGACTAGGGGGCTCTGTCCCCTACGAGCTATGCTCGCCAACCCCGTTAAGGTACACCAAAATCCAAAAAACACGCTAATTTGATCGGCTTTAAAAATATTGAATTAAAAAAAAATAATAATAAAATAAAATAAAATAAAAAAACCGCAGCGATCTCTCTGTAAACGAATTTCCATTCGTTTTCCTTGGATTGGGAATTTTTAAGACCACACATGTTGCTGTTAAGAGATACAATGGCTGTTTTCGTATTTAATTAAAAAAATAGTTAAACATTTGGAAATAAGCTAAGGTAAAATGAATTAAGTAAACAGTATCAATGTCTCCCGGTATTTCTTAACAGCGCTATAAGTTAGTTCTTTTAAATAAATCATTTTAAATATATCGTTTCAAATCTGACGTAATTACACCAAAGTTTTATTTCTCTTATTAATATTAAGGTGAAAATACTTTTGTTGTTAGAAGGAAATATTATTTGCGCTGTCTTCGAATTCACAATAATAGTTGAAAAGATTATCTCAAAATATCTCGCCCAAATATATTTTTCAATTTAATTTGTTTTGCCATATTTTGTGGCCATTTTAAATATGACGTAATTTCATCCATTTACAAGATTTAACGCATAATAATGATTTTTTTATTTTAAGATTATGTTTCTCTTTTTAAATTCAAGCGTAAATATGGTTCTTATGACATAATTTTCCTGATTTTAACATGTAATCATTTAATTCAAATTTTAAAGTTTTTTTTCTGTTTGTCATAGTCACGTGTAAATAAATTTTTTATTTGAAGTAAACATTATTGTTTGCGATGTTTATACAATTGGCAACAGCTTAAACGTATAACTTTCTACAATTTGTTAAAAATATCTCTCGAAATGCTGAAAATTTGAATTTAAATCAGAAATAAAACCTCAAAAAATGAGTCAAATAAGAAAAATTAATGAAATCTGCACACCGGGAACTTATAACGTATAAAATGATCGACAAATGATTAAATTCTCATGTATAGATTTTGTTCCAATAAAACTTTTTTAATGGAAAGATTTTGTCCAAATTTAGCATTAAATATCTCTTCAAATAATTCTTCGATTTGAAAACTGTCTGCATCAGCGTGTTTATCAAACATTTCTCTATACTACCACTGGTTTTCATATTTTTGCATGCAACAGTTTTTTTTAATATTAACGATGAAAGGCCATGCTTAAACATTAAAATTGGATGCCGATCTACCGGGAATATCTACGCAGATTTTCATTGGTCCATTTCCAAATCAAAACTTTTATATATACCCAGCAAACACAGAGCTATCGGTAAGAATCGGGCGACGGCCGCTTGCCACTACCGGCGGTACTGGCGCGATACCGCTTGCCGCTACCGGTTCCGTATCTTTTTTGATACGCCGCGCGAATGCGGCCCGATTCATGAGGCACGTAGCCGGTCCGGTATCGGCAGAACACTATGCCGACAGCACGCCGATAGCTATCCATACGAATGCCGGCCGCAGCCCGACACCAGCATAAATTGAAAAAAAAAATCTGTTTTGATGGCGCCATCTACGAGCCATCGTGGAAGTATATTCGAAAGGAACGTGTTTCAGCGGTGGAAGGGGCGGGATTTGATTCCACGAACCCAAGGACAGGAATCAAAGGCCTTAACCACTTGGCCAGAGAGACTTGATCAGGGGAGGATTATATGAGGTAATAAGGGGAAGACATATCAATAAGTAATCGTTTGTCGTTGAAGGTAATTGGTAGATGGGAAAATTAGAATTTTTAAGTGTTTTTATTTTATTTTTTTATTTATTTATTTGTAATTGTCTTAGGCGCGTGTATTTAAAAGTTAATTTAACATTTAAATGAATGAAATAAATATCTTAGAGAATTTGTTAAAGCAAATGAATTGGTTTTTCTTATAAATTTAAGAATAATTAAGTATAAAAAAATATTTTTAGAAGTTTTGTTCAGTTAATCAAATTTTCTTATTAGAAATTATAATGTAATTACGTGCTTGGCGTTGCGTTAATTTATATAAAATATATATTTTTAACATGGAAAAATTTATTTTAATAAATAAAAAGTTGCTAATTAATTAATTTTAAATTAGAATAAGAATTCAGTCTGTTTTGATGATTTAAAGTAGAACATATATTTAATGAGTATGTTGCAATATTAATTTGTTACTTATCAATATTTTTAATTTAAAAATAAAATAAATATTAATTTACATTTTTTTTTTCTTTTGGAAGATAATTTTTAAATGGAGGATATTTCTGAATATTTCTTATAAATTTAAGAATGCTTACTAAATAAAATAAGCGAATTTCAGAGTTTTTTCTGTTATAGAAATATATATTTGTAACATAGAAAAACTAATTTTAATAAAAATATAAGTTGGTAATTAATCACTTTTAATTAGAATAAGAGTTCATTTTTTGTCATTGAATGATTTCATGTAGAATATATTTTTAGTGATTATCTAGCAATAATGATTCTTTTACTTATCAACATTTTTTAATCATCAAATAACATAGAAATGATAATTTATCTTTCTTTCTTTTCTTTTCTGTGGTAAATATTTTTTTAGAAGCGAGAATTTTCTTAATCTTTCTTTTAAATTTTAATGCTAAAAATTTGGGTAGTTTTTATTTTTATTTTTATAGCTTGTAAAATAATTTTAAACACTTTTTAATAATTTGATTTTTAAATGAAAAAAGACGATTAAGTTTAAAATGAATAATAATTTTAATAAGCGATATGAAAAAACGCTTTTGGTGATTCAAATAATTATAAGTCCTTTATAAAATGAATTCAGTAACAACTTTTTAAAAATAAATAAATTTAGGCTATTTTTGACTTTTTTTTTGTTTATCGCTGTTAGAATTTTATATGAAATACATGAAATATACAAATCTTATCAAAACTCAAACTCAAACAAAAGTAAGATAAAGAAAAAAAAATGTCGGCTACGACTAAAAATTCCGAATTTGGACCGATGTTGGCAAATCTAATCGGGCCACTATCAGAAATAACATACCGGTCCTGAGTCACTTGCCAGTGTAAGTCGCTTGCCGATATATAACCATAAGGGGACCGATTACAGTAACCGGCAGTCGAAAAAGCACATTCTTGAGTTTCAGTTGCCGACATGTTGCCGACACTTCACCGAAACCACTGTGCCCATGCCGACACTTAACCGACACTGCCAGCTGCGGTCCGATCGTATGCCGAAAGGTATGTGTTTGCTGGGTATATATAGAAGGATGCAAATAAGGCTCTTATTATCCGATCTCACCAAAACTTTCTCACTTGCACCGACATCTTATATATATAGTTTTCATGGAACTTTTTGTATATAAAGTGTCCTATATTGTTTCAAAATATGCAACAATGTCCGCATTGCTATCCTTTACATTAGCCATAATAAATTAAGTATAGTAAAAATGCATATGTAAAGGGCGCATCTTTAAAAAGAATGCCCACAGCTTAGAAATTATTTTTTGTTTAGAAATTCTCTATAGTAAGTCACCTATTTTTTTGTAAATATGTGAAATTGTTTTTATTGCAATAAAATGCATTAAGCGTAATAAAAATATATGTGGAAAATTACTATGCAGTTTCATTCTTCGAAATGTACTTTTTTGAATATTTATTATGATAACTAATGAGTAAGTTTGGATATTTTCATGATAAGTAATCATGATAAGTTATGATAAGATGTCTTTCAAAAATATAAAAACAAATTGTGCTTAATACGATTCTCTAGATTAATAATAAAAAAAAATTAGGAAAAGGAAGTGCATCTCATATAATTAATAATGAAATTTTTACTTTCTAAACATTTTTTTTTTTTTTACTTTTTGTATAGGCACAATAAATTAAAGTTTTCACAATGAAAATATGTTTAGTAAAAGTCATAGTTTAGTCAAAAAATAATATATTTTATAAATTGCAACTTTTTATGAGTTTAAAAAAAACATTGATGTATGTTAGTGATTCAAGATGTGAATATTACGCTACCAAGGTTAGAGATGTTAGGTTGTAGTTATCTGTTTTGTTAAAAAAATATTTAAATGAAATTTTTAAAGTAAATTAAATTTCGAAAAAAGTAGAATTTTAAATTCACTGCTTTTTTTATTTATACTGGATGAAAGAATTAACGAATGGAAATTATTGGAACAATAAAAAATATGAAAATAATTTACTGTTTTATTTTACATGAAAGTAATAAATGTTTTTCACATTCATTTACTAATATAAAATGTCTATTGAGTTATCAATAAGGATATTAAATACAAAACTGTGTCAAAAATGCTTGATAATTTTTTTTAACGTCCACGTTAGTAAAATTCTGAAAAATAAGGCGAATCATACTATTTTTAAGTGGTGACAGTCAAATAATCTGAATTAAAAAAGTTCCCAATCTGGCAACACTGCTGGATAGTAACTAGTTTTACTTTTAGTTTTGTTTTGTAACGATTTTACTCAGCATATCTTTGTTTTTGGAGTTGGACTATAAAAACCGATTGTGAAATTGAAACTATCTTAATTTAAAAAATAAGCTATAACCAAAATCGAAAAAGTAAAAACTAGCCCTGTTGTAAATCGTCCTCAACTATCCTATGCAAACAATAATTATCCAAAAATATTAAAATCAAAGTGAGAAATTTGAAAATAACGCCCCCATAGACTTAGATTTGCGTTTTGATTTTTTGTCTTGACTGAAGTGGACTCATGGTCATGGACATGATGGTCAACATCAGTGACGTTGTCGAAGGAATGGACCGTTCTAATTGCATGCAGATGTACTGATTAGACGGTAAATACTCCAGAGTATTTAGTACTTAATCGAGAACATATTTTTACACAAAGTAAACGTTTTTTAATATGTTACAAATACGACTCTTATTATCCGATCTTAGCAAAACTTTCTCAATTTCACCGACATGTTATATAGTTTTTATGTAACCTTTTGTATACAAAGTGGCTCATATTGCTTCAAAATATGCGACAATGTCCGCATTGCTATCCTTTGCAATACTAATAATAAATTAAGCATAATAAAAATACATGTGTAAAGTCCACAACTTTGAAAACAATGCCCACATCTTCGAAATTTATTTTTGTTTAGAAATTTTCTATATTAAGTCACTAATCTTTTTTGAAAATATGTTTTTTTGTTTGTACTGCATTGTTCGTACTGCAGTTATATATATTAATAATACACATTAACCGTAACAAAAATATATCTGGAAAACTATTATGTAGTTGTAGTCTTAGAAATTTACTTTTTGTTGGATATTTTTCATGATAACTAACCTAGATTTCTTTCAAAAATATAAAACAAAAATTGTGCTTAATAAGATTTTCTATATTAATAATAAGAAATTAGCAAAAGGAAGTGCATGTGATATAATTATTAATAAAATTTTTAGTTTCTAAATATTTTTGTTTTTTACTTTTTGGACAGCCATAATAAATTAAAGTGTCTACATTTTTCACAATGAAAATGTGTTTAATAAAAGGCATAGTTTAGTCAAAAAAGTAATATATTTTATAAACTGCAACTAATTATGAGTTTAAAAAATAATAATGATGTATTTTAGTGATTCAAGATGTGAATACTACACTACCAGGGCTAGAGATATTAGACTGCAGTTATTTGTTTTAATAAAACATATTTAAAATGGAATTTTTAAGTAGAGTATTCACTGCTTTTTTTACCCGGCTGAAAAGAAGGGTTGTGTTATCTGGGTATGTGGACTTCTTTATACCCTCGAAACATCCCAACTGCTGGATGGATTTTAATGAATGAGGTCTCTATCGATTCGTCATATTCGTCCGATTGTTATAGGCTAGATTTTGTTTTCATAAATTCCAAATGGCGGCCGTAAAATACAAAATGTCGGTAGGGACGAAAAAAAATTACGCCCCCTATTGAGTGACATATCATTGGATAGGTCTTTTAAAATGAAGATGGTGTTTCATTGACTCTTTTACAGTCCGAAGCTCCGTTTAAATATTACACACCCTGGAAGTTGTGTAAATAGAATCTCTAGCTTTACTGCAACTCTAACCATCATAAACATATATAGGCCTTATCAAAACAGTGTAGGGACTAGATAGGAACTAACAATTAAACGCAACTTAAAAGTCATCAATACAAGTAAATAAAAAAATAGGTATGTAATATAAAAAAAAAAAAAAAAAAAATGTTTCACATTGATGAGAAATAATTAATTAGTTCGCTTTTTACGCAGTAGGGTTTTTTGATTTTTTAAATTTAATTTTTTATTATTTATACTGGATGAAAGACTGAATGGAGATTATTGGAAAAATACAAAATAAGAAAAGAGTTTATTGTTCACGAAAATAATAAATGTTTTTCGCATACATTTACTATTATAAAATGTCTATTGAGCTATCAGAAAGGATATTAAACAGAAAATCTCCGAAAATATTCTTGATAAACATTGTTTTTATTTTTTGAAGTCTAAGTTAGTTTTATTGTATTATCTTGTTTTACCGTACTGAATCTTCCACAGGTTCTAGGTGAATTCTGCAATCCTTTCGTCGACCACATTCGCATATATAAGTAAAATTCTGTCCACATTTAATACTTGGAATCATTTTATTACCACAACGTTTCTTGAAATTGCGAGTCAGAATATGTTGAGGTGCAAGATTTTAAAGCAGCGAAATGGTAGTGTGCTGTCCATTTATTATTTTGCATTATTATTCAGTTGATTCCGTCTTATCTTTTTTGCATCACTGGACGTCCAAATAGTACACAGTAAGAATGAAATTCTGTTGGAGGAAGCAATGCAATGTTAACTTGTACAGCATTGTCTTCTTCCAACGCTATATATTTTTTAGTACATGTTGTTTAAATTATACGTTATTTACCTTTTATCTCTTCTTCGCAAATTCTGCATTTGAAGGATGCTCTTGCTCTAGCAATGTCTTTATAAATGGATCGAGAAAGCATCATTAAATTCTACTATGTTAATAAAGAGGGTTTGGATCGTGTTAAGAAGGGGGGGGGAGAGTTAATTCGATGAAAAAAAGCATATTTTCGAAAACATGCTTTTGACGATACAGATAATTTTGAATTTATTTCCATGTTATAATACAATATTTGAAGGATAATTTCCTAAATGTTTATTGCAAAAGATTGGTAAATAAGCAGTTGGCAGCAAATCTTTGCAGGCGCCTCAAAAAAAAAAAAAAAAGTGTACATTATTATTTATCACTGGAACACCAGAAAGAAAAAAGATCAAAATGTGTTTATTAGGTTAAATATTTCTCGAGGTAACGCTGTCGAATTTTATTTTTTAATTATTATTTTACAATCACAAATTTGCTGTTTTTTAAAGAGAAAATCTCGTTTTTAACGTTCATGTTTTACCAAAAATGATTAAAAAAAAAAAAAAAAAAAACTCGTCAGCGTTACCTTCAGAACTATCTCACCAAATAAACGCATTTTGATTTTTTTGATTGAGATGATCCAGTGAAGAGTTAAAACGTACACATTCAAAACGACTTTTTTTTCTTGGCGCCTGCGTAGATTTGCTGCCTCTGGCCTATTTACTTATATTTTGCAATAAAAATTTAGGAAAATATCGTTCGGATGTTGTAGTATTATATGGAAATTAATTATATAAACCAGCATTGCCTGTATCGTCTAAACAAACTTTTAAATATATGATTTTTTTTCCAATTTCGCCAAATCCCTTAATACCTCTTGAAAGTTTTCACTCATCCAAAAATTGAGCGCGTGTTCTTTATTACTTGGAATCAGCATATACGTTTCGGGCTTAGAAATGGACTATAAGAAAATTTAAGATATCTATCTTATATCTATATACATTATATGTTCACGATTATATATATGTCGTAGGCTAATTGAGAAATCCGGCTCTTTGCAAACAGCCTAGGCTCTTTGCAAAGAGCCTGGCTAATTGGAGAATCCATCTCCCTTTTCCAATTAGCCTGATATTTTTCAGGCTTATTGCAAAGAGCCTAGAAAGCGTTAGGCTAATTGAAAAATGACCACTTATTATCCGATCAGGGTGATATTTTTATCTCACAGGCTATCAAAGACTGAGAGCTTTTGTGCCCGCCGATTCTGTATGTACGTGTGTACGTACGTATGTACGTAACACGATAACTCTTGATAGAAATATCCGATTTGCTTCAAATTTTTTTTTTCTAGTTTCATTCTGATAAGGTGCTTCCCTGATTAGTTTTGGGGGTTCATTGGTTAAGGATAAAGGGGGAAAAGGAGGACTAGTCCCCCCCCTTAATTTATATAAATGGGTTTTTCATGCAGAAATATTCGATTTGCTCCAAATTTGGTATACCAGTTTATTGTGTTAAGGAGCTTCCCTGATTAGATTTGGAAGCTCATTCTTTAAGTATAAAGGGGGAAAGGGGGGCTACCCCCCTTAATTTAGATAAATCGGTTTTTCATGATGAATTATTCGATTTGTTCCAAATTTGGTATACCGGTTTATTAAGTTAAGGAGCTGCCTTTATTAGATTTGGAGGTTCATTAGTTACATATAAAGGGAGGAAAGGGGGAGGGCTATCCCCCCCCCGTAATTTAGATAAATGGGTTTTTCATGCAGAAATATGCGATTTGCAATAAATTTGGTATACCGGTTAATTATGTTAAGCAGCTTCCCTGATTACATTTGGAAGATCATTATTATGTATAAAGGGGGGAAAGGGGGACAATTGCCTCTCCCCTTAATTTAGATAGATGCGTTTTTCATGTAGAATTATTCGATTAGCTCAAATTTGGTATACTGATTTATTATGTTAAGGAGATGGCCTGATTAGATTTTGAGGTTCATTAGTTAAATATAAAGGGAGGAAAGGGGGGGCTACCCCCCCCCCCCTTAATTTAGGTAAATGGGTTTTCAATGCAAAATTATTTGATTTGCTCCAAATTTAGTATACCGGTTATGTTAAGGAGCTTCCCTGATGATATTTGGAAGTTCATTAGTTAAGTATAAAGGAAGGAAAGGGGGGCTAGACCCCCCCTTCTTAATTTAGATAAATGGGTTTTTCATGCAGAGTTATTCGATTTGCTCCAAATTTCGTATATCGGTTTATTATGTTAAGGAGCTTCCCTGATTAGATTTGGAGGTTCATTAGTTAAGTATAAAGGGGGGCTAGACCTCCCCCCCCTTAATTTAGACAAATGCGTTTTTCATGCAGAGTTATTCGATTTGCTCCAAATTTCGTATACCGGTTTATTATGTTAAGGAGCTGCTTTGATTAGATTTGGAGATTTATCGGTTAAGTATAAAGGAGGGACAGGGGCTAGTGTCCCCTTACTTTAGATAAATGGGTTTTTCATACAGAATTATTCGATTTGCTTCAAATTTGATATACCAGTTTATTACGATATGGCTTCCTTCATTTGATTTGGAGGTTCATTGGTTAAGTATAAAAGGGGGGAAAGGGGGGCAATTGCCCCTCCCCTTAATTTAGATAAATGGGTTTTCATGCAAAATTATCTGATTTAGTTTAATTTTTTTTCAACCGGATGCGATCTTGAAGGTTCCATTTGAAGTCAACCCGAAAACTGACCACAACCAGGTTTCGGATTGAGTTCAATTAGAACTTTCAGGTGCGGATCGGGTTGCCGGTGGACGGAGATTATTTTGTCTGGCTTGCATTGGATTATAGTTCTTTGGAATATTTTTGTCGGTTAAGATTTGGTTCGGGACGGGTTTCAATTTGACTTCGAATGGAATTTTTAGATTCTGGTAGCGTTGTGTGTCCACGGAAACTAATTTGTCTTGTTCGGATCCGGTTATGGATCTTTGGAATATTTTTGCCGGTTATCAGATTTGGTTCGGGATTTCAGGTTTTTTCAGATGGAACTCCCAGATTCGGGTCGGGTTGCATGTAGACTGAAATTATTTTGTCTTGCTCGGATCAGGGTACGGTCTGTTGTAATTTATTTTTCGGGTTTGGGTAGGGTTATGCGTTAATAAACCTAATAAAAAGAAAATTGCCCAGTTAAACTGATGGCATTGAGCTCACAGGCTATTCACACTAATTGCATATTATACTCTTATTTCAAAGAATAATGCCCCTCGAAAAATAAATGAAGGTATTAGTCACCGTTGCCCCCCTTTCTACTTAACCAAAGAACCTCCAAATCTAATCAGGGAAGCTACTTAACGTAATAAACTGGTATACAAAATATAAAGCAAATCAGATAATTCTGCATGAAAAAACCATTTCACTAAATTAAGAGGGGGGGGGGGGGTATTAGCTCCCCTATTTCTCCCTTTATGCTGAACCAATGAACTTTCAAATCTAATCAGAAAAGCTCCTTATTAGAATGAACCTAGAAAAAAAATTAAATTAGATAATTCTGCATGAAAACCCATTTATCTAAATTAAGGGGAGGGGCAATTGCCCCTTTTCCCCCCCTTTTATACTTAACCAATGAACCTTCAAATCAAATGAAGGAAGCCATATCGTAATAAACTGGTATATCAAATTTGAAACAAAACGAATAATTCTGTATGAAAAACCCATTTATCTAAATTAAGGAGACACTAGCCCCTGTCCCTCCTTTATACTTAGCCAATAAATATCCAAATCTAATCAGGGAAGCTCCTTAACATAATAAACCGGTATACGAAATTTGGAGCAAATCGAATAACTCTGCATGAAAAACCCCTTTACCTAAATTAAGGGGGGATAGCCCCCCCCCCCTTTCCTCCCTTTATACTTAACTAATGAACCTACAAATCTAATCAAGCCATCTCCTTAACATAATAAACCAGTATACCAAATATGATCTAATTGAATAATTCTACATGAAAAACGCATTTATCTAAATTAAGGGGAGAGGCAATTGCCCCCTTTCCCTCCTTTATACATAATAATGATCTTCCAAATGTAATCAGGGAAGCTGCTTAACATAATTAACCGGTATACCAAATTTATAGCAAATCGCATATTTCTGCATGAAAAACCCATTTATCTAAATTACGGGGGGGGGGATAGCCCCCCTTTCCTCCCTTTATATGTAACTAATGAACCTCCAAATCTAATCAAGGCAGCTCCTTAACTTAATAAACCGGTATACCAAATTTGGAGCAAATCGAATAATTCATCATGAAAATCCGATTTATCTAAATTAAGGGGGGTAGCCCTTTTCCCCCTCCTTTATACTTAAATAATGGGTTTCCAAATCTAATCAGGGAAGCTCCTTAACACAATAAACCGGTATACCAAATTTGGAGCAAATCGAATATTTCTGCATGAAAAACCCATTTATATAAATTAAGGGAGGGGGACTATCCCCCCCCTTTATCCTTAACCAATGAACCCCAAAAACTAATCAGGCCTAACCTTATCAGTATTTATTTTTCATTTTACTTGAAAAAGGATTATTAATTTGCTTAGTTTAATGAACGTAACAATCGATAAAAATACATTCTTTTCATTTAACATGCTCGTAAAAACATGATTTTTAATAATAATAAAAGATTATTCATCGATCGACATTTCCTCTCATATTGTATAATTTTCACATTGTACCTGCAAAAAGGAAAAAATTTAAAAGGCCAGTGTATTTTACTTAAATATAAAAAAAAAAATAAGAATAAGATTCGTCAAAGCATTGGAAGCAATGTGAAAGGAAAAAAAAAAACTTCTATAAAGACATTGATGAACAAGTTATTTATATGAAAAAAAAAAAAAAAAAAGATAAATAGCCGCAATGTTTAAAGTGACTCTTATTAAAACAAAGGATCCTCTGAAATACAATCAATTTAAGAAAATTTCTTTCCTATTTATTTCCGAGAAAAATAAACAATAGACAAAGCAATGTAATATTATTTAGAAAGATGTGTAAACAGCCTTAAATGGTGTGTAAAAGTGTATTAATAACTATTAAAAATGTGTATGTACAGATTAATATGTTTTAAAATATTAAAAAATATATATACACATGACATTTGTAAATTTATACATGTATTTAGAATGCATCGCAAAATTATTAATTTATTAAAAATTAGAAATATTTCTGCTATCTCAGAAACGTTAGCCAGTTAATGGGAAAAACAATAAATCCCGTAAAGGCCTAAACATTAATACACAAGGCCTCATGTTATGATGTGCTTCTCTCTGACTT
Organism: Maratus speciosus; assembly: GCA_963932465.1. Taxonomy (NCBI): domain Eukaryota; kingdom Metazoa; phylum Arthropoda; class Arachnida; order Araneae; family Salticidae; genus Maratus; species Maratus speciosus. The sequence continues at coordinate 68,094,705 of OZ010789.1, forward strand.
TTATATTATTCAAAACGTCGTAATGTAGCTCAGAAACTCTTTAACTGAAATTACTCTGTTCTGTGATTCTAAAACATTTGTAAAAGTATTTCAAATAAATCTCGAACACACGATTTTAAATTATTTTAAAATATATTTTTATGTTATTTTTGTCAAATTTCCAGTCAATAAAACACAATTTTAATAAACTCATGCAATGAATGTCCTGCACAACCGAATGACTTAAGACATTTTAAGTTAGATAAATCTCTATTTTTATGTTACTTGTTTATAAATATTAAAAAAATAGTAAAATATTGGATGAACATTTATTAAAAATTACTAAAGAAATATTTGAATAATAGGGTCATAATTCAAGAAATATTTTCAATAAAATCACAGATTAAATATTTATCACAGGTTTCATTTATTATTAAGAGTTGAAATCAGTGGGGGTATTCGAAAGAGAAAGTAAACTAATAAAAAAGAAAAATGCCCAGCTAAACTGATGGCATTGAGCTCACAGGCTATTCCCACTAATTGTATATTATACTCTTATTTTAAAGAATAATGCCCCACAAAAAAATAAATGAAGGGGGATTAGACCCCGTTTCCCTCTTTATACTTAACCAATGAACCTCCAAATCTAATCAGGGAAGCTCCTTAACATAATAAACCGGTACACCAAATTTGGCGCAAATCGAAAAATCCTGCAACCCCCCCCCATTTATCTAAATTAGGGGGGGGGGACTAGTCCTCCTTCCCCCCCCCCCTTATCCTTAACCAATGAATCCCCAAAACGAATCAGGGAAGCTCATTATCATAATAAACCGGTATACCAAATTCGGAGCAAATCGAATAATCCTGCATGAAAGAACCATTTATCTGAATTAAGAGGTGTGGACTAACCCCCTTTTCCCCATTATTCTTAACCAATGAACCCCAAAAACTAATCAGGGAAGTTTCTTAACATAATAAACCGGAATACCAAATTCGGAGCAAACTGAATAATTCTGCATGAAAAACCCATTTATCTGGATTAAGGGGGGGGACTAACCCCACTTTTCCCCCTTTATCCTCAACCAACGAACCCCCAAAACTAATCAAGGAAGATCCTTAACTTAATAAACCTGTATACCAAATTTGGAGCAAATCGAATAATTATGCATGAAAAAGCCGTTTATCTAAATTAAGGAGGGTGGACTAGGTCCCATTTCCTCCGTTATCCTTAACCAATAAACCCCCGAAATTAATCAGGGAAGTTCCTTAACATAATAAATCGGTATACAAAATTTGGAGCAAGTCGAATAATTCTGAATGAAAAACTCATTCATCTGAATAAAGGGGGATTTGCACTAACCCTCCATTTTCCCGTTTATCCTAAACCAATGAACCCCCAATATTAATCAGCAAAGCTCCTTAACATAATAAACCGGTATACCAAATTCGGAGCAAATCGAATAATTCTGCATGAAAACCACATTTAACTGAATTAAGGGGGGTGGACTTACCACCTTTTCCCCTTTATCCTTAACCAATGAACCCCCAAAACTAATCAGGGAAGTTCCTTAACATAATAAACCGGTATACCAAATTCGGAGCAAATCGAATGAATGACTGCATGAAAAACCCATTTATCTGAATTAAGGGGAGGGGGTGGACTATCCCCCCTCTTCACCCTTTATTCTTAACCATTGAACCCTCAAAACTAATCAAGGAAGCTTCTTAACATAATAAACCGGTATACCAAATTTTGAGCAAATCGAATAATTCTGCATGAAAAACCCGTTTATCTAAATTAAGGGGAGTGGACTAGCCCCCATTACCCCTTTATCCTTAACCAATGAACCCCCCAAATCAATCAGAGAAGCTCCTTAACATAATAAACCGGTATACCAAATTCGGAGCAAATCGAATAATTCTGCATGAAACACCCATTTATCTGAATTAAGAGGGGTGGACTAATCCCCCTTTTCCCCCTTTATCCTTAACCAATGAACCCAAAAACTAATCAGGGAAGCGCCTTATCAGAATGAAACTAGAAATTTTTTCTTAAGCAAATGGGTTGTTTCTATCAAGAGTTATCGCGTTACGTACACACGTACGTACATACAGAACCGGCGGGCACATAAGCTCTCAGGCTTTGATAGTCTGTGAGCTAAAAATCGCTTACTCTGAGATAAAAACCTTAAATTATAATGTAGAAGAAAAAGTGTAAGATTAAGGAAACTTGTATTTTAAATAACGTCTCTTCATGTTATTGTTTCATTAATATTTTTAAAGAAAAAAAAACCAACAATATTTATAAAATTACGTTACAGAGATTACGTTACCCTTAAGATTTAAAAATGTACATTCTGGATTTGATAATACTGAAATTATTATGATTTCGTACTACATTAAAAATAATGACTAAAGAATTTATAATGAACAAATACTTCTTTTTTAGCATATTTATTAGTTTTTATTTCACATAAAAAATATGTTTTTTTAAATCGCCAGTGCAAATTTAACTTTTAAATTAATGACATCATTGGAATAAAGGGTTTATAAAATGTACACTTTTGATTTAAAAAAAAAAAAAGAAAAGAAAATATCCCTGATATTCATTCTAAAAAAATGATGTGATGTACTTTATACATTTATCAGTTCGATGTGGCATGAGGGATTTGCACTCTGTCAAAAAGGACCTACTACCATCACTCTTTAAGGCCATTTATTTTCAAGTTACCTGGTGTAAAGCTATTATGACTTTAAAGCTGTATTTTAGATTTTTTATTTCACGAAATAAATAAAATATATATATGATATTTTATGGCGTACATTTGTCATTAGAGATTTTGTGTCTTTTTGTCTACCTTAAGCAAGAATTAAATTATGCATATTATAACATACATGCAAGAGTAACTGAGTTGTATTTTGTTAGTAGAAGTTTTTAAACAGTCTTCTTGAGAATCGGTAAATGTTTAATTATTTGATGGTTATTTATTTTGTTGTAAAACATTAACAGTCAGAAACATATAAATTGGTGGATAAAGTGAAATACTACACAAATATATTCACAAAACTTCAATGAAGTGTAACTTATTTTCTTATTATTGAAAATAAAAAAGTAGATAGAGAAAATTGACAAAAAATAAGTATTTGAACTCCAGAAATTTTTACTTAAAAAATGATCACAAAACTTCCACCTTTTGTTAATTTTTCAAAACATTATCGATATGTTTTATAATATTGGTTTGGAATTTTAATTAAACCAATAAAGAAACTATAAAAAATGTTCCACAGATCCATTGTCTTTTATAGAAAAGTTAAATAAAAACAAGTTAAAAATTGAATTTTACTTAATTAATTTGAATCTTCTTCATTTATTATTATAATTTTGCAAACGTTGTATGTTTTTCTTTTGTTAGTAGAAGAAAAGCTATGAATTTTATGTAGTTATCTGTATTTACAAAATTTCACTTGTGTTTTAGTGTTTGGGAAAACAGAGTGTCTTAAGTAATAGTCATACTACTAAAAATCTTTTCCATTTTAGCTAAAACGCTAAGCAATTAGGTTTCATTTTTAAATTATTCTTAACAGTATGCAATAAAAACAAAATTTTCATAAATATTTGTTTTATATTTTCATTTGATTAATAAAATTTTAAACTGGATATTTTTCTGCTTTTTGTGTTTTATAATTCAAGTTATTATTGGAGATCTTAATCCAGTCAATCAGGAAGGAGAAAATTATTCACTAATAATCTACCAATCATCGGTTTCATAATTTTGGTTATTGTTTCAAGTATTAATTAAACCAGTTAACCCTCTGAGCGGTTTGCCCATATATTTCCGTTTTCCCAAAACAACTTTAATCTGCTGTAGACAAAAATATTTTAAACAGAATTGTATTTCAACAAGCATATCAAATTAAGGGGCATGAAGTGTGTTTTATAAAGAAACAGGGAAACGAAATTTTAATTAGGAGTATTTTTATAAGCATTTTTAAAAAAATGCAGGAAAGCCCTCATGACGCTCGCAGTGTTAAAAAGCAGGAGGGCTAAAAACTCAACTTATCCATTGTCCTTTATTGAAAAATTTACTAAGCAAGGTAAGATATGCTTTCCCTCAATTAATTTACATCATCCCTATTTATTACTATTTCTTAAAATATTGCAGATTTTTTTTTATAATAATAGACAATGGACATTCATTTATGGTTTTTTTTAAGTATTTGGGAAAAGGTATAATTTCAGTAATGATCATAATGCAAAAAACCTTTTTCTGTTTTAACTAAAAATATAAGCTATCAGACTTATGTATAATCGGTATGCAATAAAAATATATATTTTTTTTCTTATAAAATAGCTGTTATATTTTTTCATATAATTATGAAAATTTAAAATTAAACTGTATATTTTTAAAATGTAATCATTGTTTTTTGTGTAAAAACTACATGCAATAAAACATATTTTTTATAAATAGTTGCTTTATATATTCACTAGTAGGTATGAGCGAGCTAAGCTCGGTCAAAATTAGCCTTGTGTTCAATTCGATGTTATATTCTCACTGTATTATTCTTGCAGTTAGATACAATTGGCATGATCCTGAGACATAGTGAGCCAAAATAACCCACTAACCGAATATTTTTGAACATGCGACCTAACCAATACTCTCCTCGAACCCGAGAACGATAAAATACAAAATTTAGTCAAAATAGTTAAAGTCATTTTATACATAGAATTCGCTTGACCGCGGTAACCCAAAATTGACACATTAATTTTAATTTATCGTACATGTGACCTATTCCAATGGTCTTATCGTGCTGGGAAATGATGTAATAAAAATTTTTGCCAAAATCGTTTGAGCCGTTTTTTAGATACAATTAGCATGACTGACAGTGACTCAAAAATGACCCACTAATCGAACTTTTCTCGAACAGGCGACTTAACGCAATGGTCTTCTCATGCCCAGAAACGGTATAGTAGAGCATTTTGTCAAAATCGTTTGAGCCGATTTTTAGATACAATTACCTTGACTCACAGTGACTCAAAAATGATCCACTAATCGAATTTTCTGGAACATGCGACTTAATCCAATGGTCTTCTCATGCTCAGAAACGATATAATACAAAATTTTGTCAAAAGGGTTTGAGTCTTTTTTGGATATAATTAATTTGACCCACAGTGACCTAAAAGTGACCCAAAAATCGAATTTTCTCGATCGTGTGACTTAGCCCAATAATCTTCTTATGCCCAGAAACGGCATGATACAAAATTTTGTCAAAATCGTTTGATTCTTTTTTAGATACAATTAGCTTGACAGAGAATGAGCCAAAATGACCCACTAATCGATTTTTCTCCGGCATATGACTTTGCCTAATAGTCATCTCATGCCCAGAAGCGGTATATTACAAACTTTTGTCAAAATGTTTAGAGCTTTTTTTAGATTTAATTAGCTTCACACCTGACCCTTTGTGACCCAAAATGAACCACTAATAGAATTTTCTCGAACATGCGACCGAGCCCAATGGTATTCTCATGCCCAGAAACGGTATAATACAAAATTTACAAAAATTCTTTGATTCGTTTTTTAGATACAATTAGATGGACACACAGTGATCCAAAATGATCCACTAATCAATTTTTCTGTAACATGCGATTTAACACAATGGTCATCTCATGTCCAGAAGCGGTATATTAGAAATTTTGTCATAATGTTTTGAGCCTTATTTTTTAGATTTAATTAGCTTGACACATGTCCCATTGTGACACAAAATGACCCACTAATCAAATTTTCTTGAACATGCGACTTAGCCCAATGGTATTTTCGTACCCAAAACTATAGAAAGCCAAATTTCGTAAAAAAAGGTTATCGGTTTTTCCTAGATAAACTTAACTGGACCCAAATTGACCCAAAGATTACCCACTAATTGAATTTTTTCTAACATGTAACTTAGCCCATTGTCTTCTCGTAATCCAAAACAGTAAATTACAAAATTTAGTCAAAATCATTAGAACCTGTTTTAAGATCAAATTTACACACACACTCACACACACATACCTACACAATTTTTGCTCGTATTCTAATAAAAGATATGGTTAAAAAATTATAAGTTTATGTTGCTTAAAAGTATGCAATAAAACAAAAATTTTATAAATATCTGTTTTATATTTTCCCATGGTTAATAAAATTTTAAAAGCTAAAATAGTGTTTTTCTAGTTTATATGTTTGTATAATCTATCATTAGAATTCTTAATCAAACCAATTAGCAAGAACAAAAACTTTTCGTGTCTAAGTAAATGTAATGTTTTAGGACTTCCTAATTCAAATCAAAGCGATATTCAAAGTGACTTCTGTTGATAAAATTCTATTATTTCCTATCTTCAGAATTCGATTATCATATATGACACACCAATTCTGTACATAAAAATACCTGAATACTGATTACATTTATCACGAGAAAATCTGCAATACAGCTTCTACATCTGTTTATCATTTTTATTTTAATATTACTTCACCTTGTATTCGAAATGTTCAAAACACAGTTAATTTCGTCCACATTAGTATCACTAATTACTAAAAGTAAAATTACAAACAGATTAAAAGAAAGTCACTCTTGCGAATGTGTATGCAGACACAGATAGTCTAACATTTTTTCCCCTGTGAAATATTTACTACGTCAAATACTGTTTATTTCAGAGATCTGACATTGTCCTTATCACCATTATTGTATCATAAATTAAAAAAAATATTTTCTGAAGTTCAGGATTTATTTTTTTTATTTAAAGCAATTAATATATTAATTATTTTTTTAATATTTACTTCAAAGCCTTTTCTATTGTTTGATGTTCTTTTAAAACTATATTTACAACTTTATTTAAATATTTTATTTAAAATAAAAAAATAAACACACGTTTTATGTAATATAGTATTTCAAAGAAAAATATCAGTAAAATGACACTTATATAACATGGTCTCATTTTTTCTAAGAAAGATGATGTGAAGCACTTTATACATTTATCAGCTGAGTGTGAAAAGAGGGATTTACACTCTGTGTAAAGTGACGTATTACAAACATCCGCCAAAATCAATTTATTTGTAGTTGTTAAAGTAGTTGTATATTTTGTATTTAAGTTTTTTTTTTTTTTTTTTTTTTTTTAAATACAAGATAAATACATTTATGGATATCATTAAATATTCTTTTAGGTAGATCGTGAATTTTATTACTCTAAAACATTTTATTACATTAAGAAATCATGAATGATTTTTTCCGTTACATAAATGGTCTATTATATCTTTCGTAAGGAATTAGATTAATTATGTTATGTCTGAACTAATATAATTCCATTAAAAATATTTAAAACTTTACCTAAGTAATATATTTAATCATTCTTGCGTTTAAATAAGGAGTGATATTTATGGGGGAAAATTAAATTTAAAAAATATAAAATCAATATTTTGAAAAAAGTAAGGTTTTAAAATTATTTAAGAAAATATAAAATCCCACAAATATAAAAATGTGCATTTTTTTAAAATCTTTAATTGTTTTTCTGTTTATTTTACTGCACACTTTATATTATATCCAGCAAAACATCGAAAAGTCCGATGTGAATTCGAAAAACGGATTGGAACCAAATAAAAAAAAAAAAAAAAAAAAAAAAAAAAAAAAAAAAAAAAACTGTTTTTTAAAAACTGAAACATGGAACACTTCGTTCTCAATAACAAATAAAAAAATATAGTAAAAATACCATGTAAGTCATCTTTTATTTTTTTAATTTATTTTGAATAAGAACAAAAAGATTATTTAAAATTGTCCTAGTTTCTAAAGAAAATTCTTATAGTTCATGTTCATGTAAATTGATAGTCTGTTAGTTCATCTGGTCTGATAGTCTGATAGTTTATCTGATAATTTAAAGTTTCAAAATCAAGGTTTACTGTAAAGGCTGGAAAATTCAAATCTTCAAATCATTAAAAAATCACTGTAAGTATTCAAATAAAAGGTTTCAGAGATGGAAAATATGGCAGAGTATCACCACTGAATTTTTATAGCATTCTTCACCTTATTAAATCTCAGGCATTTTTTCGTTAAATGAAGCAATATTATTAAAATTTAGTGGTGGTGATCGACCCACGGTTGTATATTCTTTCCCTCTCTAAACTTCATATAATGATCATAACAAGCATTTTTCTTGTTGCCTTTAATTGTGTTAAAGTGCCTTTTATGAGAAAATTCAAACTCGTGCAACAAAATTATAAAATTAAAGTCGGAAAAATGCATGCCCAATTTTAAGTATACCAAATTTTGAATAATATACTTCAATATCCATCATTTCAATACTAGGAGTGCCATTGGGCTAAATTTTGTTGCTAGCGCTGAGTGTAATCGTTTTCTCACAATCCAGCTGAATGTCTCCAGATAGAAAGTCACAGTGTCATCTTCTTTGTTGTTACGCAGAAGTTAAATTAGCATATTTGTTATTGTGATTCAAAAAGAGCATTTTTTGTACATTTATATAATAGGAATTTATATTTCCTTGTTATTATTTTTGAAGGTTATTTCGTCATTGATGATACACAGTATAAACTAATTGACAAACATAGCTTAGGCAATTTAAACATGAAACTAAAATAAATTGTTGAATAAAACAAAAATGGTTTTACAAAAACTTAGAAAATTATTAACAGAATAAAAGAAAAAGAAACAAAAACGAAATATATAGTTATTATCATTTACTATGTTTTGCTATTAAAAATACCAGATATAACTCTTTCATATTAGAACAGTTATTAACACTTTTTTAACATGTGCAAAAGCGATGAAGGCTTTTTTACAAGAACTAATGATCACACTGATTCGTAAAAAAAATATTTATCGTTTTCAGTGACATTTCACTATTAACTAATGCCACATTACCAAAAAATGGAGCATGTCCATTATATGCTACAAAATGTAGATAGAACTATGAAAAATGAAATATTAATGAAATATTGATGTTTCATCACTTTTGTTATCTCGGCTAAATTACTGAAAAACATGGTTTTTGATTTAAATGTGACACTCTAAAATAGTAATAAATATTTAATATAAACAATATTAACAACAGAATATGCTCATTCATGACAAACATCAATGTTTATAAAGAGACGAAATAAAGTGTAGCAAATATAAAAAAAAAAAATACCAACAAAAAATACCAAACAAACAAATTGCATTATAATTATAATAAATTAGTTGATAACATCTGCCATTGTGTGCAAAAATTTTAAAATGATTCTGACAAGTAATTTCGATTACAGGGATTTCTAACGAAAATTTATCATTATCAATTACATTCCTTTACTAATTAATGTCATTTTTGCGAACGGATATAGTATGTCAAGGAAGTTGTTATTATATTGAGATATTACGTAAACGCAATTGAATTTTAGTCGGTTAATCATGCTTTCTGATTCTAATTTTACCAATTGGATAAAAAGAAACATGCATATAACTTTACGTTTTTCCATAAATTCTTAAATTAAATTTGCCAAATTATTAGAACATATTACATTTTATAATAAACTTCATTTTGTCATAACATTGCTGATTGATTAGATTTTTAACACAATTAATAAGAAAAAATATATATAAAATTTCATATTGCTGAAACTAATTAATATATCCTGTCTAAGTAGCATTTCTTTGTGTACTTCTTAGTGCAAATGCAATTGAAATGCTTTGAATAAGTATTCTTGCACAAAAGTTCTAAATAAATAATAATATGTACGTCCATTTATTTTCATTAAAAAAAGAAATGTGAATATTACTAACAATATTTTATTGCTATATATTTATGTATATAATTTACTATTTACAGTACGTATAATGTAAGAAATATACCACTATAGATTAATTTAAATTTAAAATAATGACAAATTTTGGGATGTTCGTTGCGTGAAAATTTTATTTAAAAAAAATGTTGTAATGTAAAAAAACAATAAATAAATATTAATGTAAAATCTTTATTTTTCAAAATAGCAGATTTTTCGAAATTAACGGAAACAAATAAATCTACATATAAGTTTAAGAATATAAGAGGAATTTTCATTTGCGTATAATGTGTATAGTATACAATTCAGATGCATACGTATGTGCCAATTAATAAAATGGTCTTTGATATACACAGGTAATTAAGGCAGGAAAATCAATGTAATTGTAATATGTTAATAATCTATATATATACTAATTACTAACAGAACATAATGATTACGTGAAACAGAAGGCATTGTTTAAATTAAATGTATATGAATAAGTATTTAAACTTAATATTTTCTATAAGTAAATAGGTTTCTTTTTATTAAAAATAATAACAAACAAAATGAGCAAAATAACAAATGTATCCTTTAATTTTATTTTACTTAAAAAGTACCTTTATTTTAACAACAGTTGATTAATCCTAAGGTATATAATTAGTATATCCTGAATACAGAAAATTATATATTAGATTACGCCATCACATAAACGCATAAATAAATATCTTAGACGATCCTTAGACACAACATTGAAGAGCATATCTAAATAGATTTGAAAGCTCTGCTAATTGATGCATTCCAATTCAGTTTGGTGTACTAGTGTACTAATAATATCTTAATACAGTTTACTAATACGAATTCCAAAATATAACTTTAAAGTGTAAGATGCCGCTTGATAACAATAAAAGTTATTTTTACTATAGAATTTGTTCATTGCACTGTATAAAAACAAGACAAAAGCGGTTTTTAAAATGTCTTGAAGTAATTTTAAAGTAGAAACAATTTGAAATATGTAGTATCTTTCTCTAAATAAAAATATTCGTGAATGAATACCATCAACATAGGTGAAAATCAGAAGTAGAGTTCTATGTTCCATGCATTAAGATGTAATTCTCTTTATGTCTACTTTGAATCACCACTTAGAAGATTACTGTTTGACTAAATAAACATAGAATTTGCTAGACAGATAAATATTCTGTTATTAAACAGGGGCCATAATTTCTCCAACTACACATAAAATACCATACATACACACGCTTATTACACAAAGTATTATTAAATGAATGATCTCTATGTTGTTCTTACAAATAGCTTAATTTCTTAGCAAAACATTATTCATGAACCATTTGCATATTTGGCGAAACATATGTTACATTATCGGAATATTATATATATATACGTATATATATATTTCATCAATAAAAAATGCTAAAACACCATAACTTTGGAAAGAAGGTGTATATCAGCAATATTTAAATATAAAAACCCCAACACATAAAAAAATACAGTTAAAAAACAATACACAGGCAAAAAACTATCTGTTCTTTATCAGCGGGAGGACAGACAGACCTAACTCCACTCCCACAGTTAAAAGCTTGCAGCTTTCTGATCACACGCCCATCCAGCACTTGACAGAAAAAAAACTGTTGCAATTTTAGAAATGAAATTTAAAAAGCTAAATAAACCAAATTTAAATAAAAAAGTAATGTAAACAAAGCATAATTAAATTACAAAACAAAAAAATTCCTAAATACCGATATTTTTTTATGGATTTGTAATTTAATTATGCTTTGTTTACATTACTTTTTTGTTTAAATTTGGTTTATTTAGCCTTTTAAATTTTATAATCAAAATAGCTGATATATATTTTTTTGTTTTATAATTTAATTATGCATTGTTTACACTACTTTTTTGTTTAAATTTGCTTTATTTAACCTTTTAAATTTTATTTCTAAAATTACAATAGCTTTTTCTGTATTGAGTGCAAAATGGGCTTGTGTTCAGAGACCTGGAAGCTTTTAACAGTGTTGGTGGAGTTATGTCTTCTGTCCTCCCACTGATGAAGAACAGACAGTTTTTTGCCTATGTGTTGTTTTTTAACTGTATTTTTGAAAGTTTTGGGAATTTTTATAGTTAAGTATTGCTGATATACACCTTCTTTCCAGAGTTATGGTGTTTTTGCATTTTTTATTGATGAAATACATTTTGCTCAATTTGATATGAGCTGCTTTTGGCGAAATTTATGCAATAATATTTCATTAATTATATGTAATATATATATACAACTTTTCTGTGCATTTCGCAATATTCTTTTCTTCCCTCATACAGATTGGTTCTCTATGTGTTTTACACGTCGAATAAAATTTGAAAATGACATTCTTTTTGTTAAATATTTCATATACTTTCAATAAATATAAACATAATTCCTTTACTCCAAATGGTGTATTTTTGATAATTCTATTTTACAAACATCTTTATATCAAAAAACGATATTAAAGTAAACGAAGTAAATGAAGGGAATGCATCACACAAATAGTCAAATTATCAAAATTACCAAAGCCAAACGTAAATCTCTTTTTGCATATGCTTGTATGTCTTATTTCTCGAATGTTTTCAAAGAAAATTCACATTATACCGAATCTGGCGTAATTCCATATTTTTTTTCTAATCTAACCCCACTTCCTAAATATGAGCAGTCTTCGTAGAGTATAATTTAGAAACATACTGTATAAGATAAAAAAGAAGAAACAAAACTTAATCAAAATAATAACGCGTCTACTCTTTGATTTATATTCCTTAATTAACTTATTTTCTGGCGAACTATGATTAATTCGCCATCATTTTATTATTAATTTTTAAAAAATGTACTTACCATAGCCCCAATAATTACGCAATGTAAATATATGACCTGTAAATAGATTCAGTTAATAAATGCAGCTCAAATTTATCTATTCTAGGATTTCAGAGGGAAAAAAATACAGCTTTATGAACAGCATAAATATTTAGAGGGAACATTAGAAAGTGTTTTACGTAAAATTTGCATCATATATATTTCAGATATGTATAAATAGTTTTTCGATTTTATCACGCAATAAATTAAAATAAAATAAAATAAATAACGCTTAAATGATTTTCCCCTTAAGCCATCAAAACAATCTAAAAGTTTGCAAGTAAAGTTGAGGTGAAGGAAACATCCACCACATTCAGCATCTTAAAAGGAAAAAAACATTCTTCAATGCGTGATTTTGAAATGGTTGTAGTATAAAAGTATTTCTTGAAAGTAAAAAACTAAGTTTTCCGGAAAAATATTTTCAGAACACGAAATATTGAATGTAGATGACTGCACAATCATAAAAAAGGCAGAAATGTATTTACAAAAATATATTTATTTTTATAATGTTCTGTTCTAAAAATAAATATAATGTGTATTATTTTATGGGTATGTATAACTAACTTCATTCAATAATAATTTGAATATGAAGCGAATGTAAAATCTATTTATAACATATTTTTAAAAGAAAAAAGTTTCAGTACGAAGTGTAAACATTTTTTTATATTTTCCTAAAGAGAGGATTATGCCGTTATGGTTCATTTTAATGACTTTTATGGGATTTTGACTTTGTGTTTAGTAATGCACAAAGAAAAGTGTAATTTTTGGAATTGAATTTTTTTTTCTTTTTTTTTTTTTTTTTGACTGTGTGTATGAAGGTATCCAGGTAAAAATGCTGATATTTTAACTCTCTTCCGTTCAATGCACACTATGTCCTCAGAAACTGTGTGAAATTGTAAATCATTGGATTCTTAGAAATTATATGAAACGCAGTTTAAATGGATTCTTAAAATATATTCAATTAGTTCGAGGACAAAGAGAAGAAAATTCAAAAAATGTCAGTTCTATTTATAGTCCAGGCAATAAGGAATTTTACCTAGCAAAATTAATGGTAGTACTGGAAATCGGCTTTCTAGATGTTTCTTGGGTCGCTGAATCCGAATTTTTAACTTCCCCCCAAATTCCCCCCCCCCCGCAACCCCCCTCCCCCAATAGCTGCTTTTAAATTATATTTTTTATTGTTTTAGAGAAAAAGTATCTAGAAATTCAGAAAGTAGACAAAATTTCCAACAAATTAGATACATGACATTTTGACTTAGGATGAAGGGGAAGGGGGGATCTGCCTCGGAACATGCGCGCGGTGCTGCGTAAACTAAGTTGCGCAATTCCACTTAACCACTCACACGTTTACATTCGCCCTCCCATCTCCCCTCAGAAATTTCTCTTTAAAGTTTACTTTAAGATTTTTGGGTCGCTGAACCGAATTTTTAACTTTCCCCCAAAATCCCCCCCCCCCCCCAAATAGTTGTTTTTAACTTAAATTTCTTATTGTTTTAGGGGAAAAGCATTACGAAATTCAGAAACTAGACAAAATTTGCAACAAATAGGATATATGATATTATGAATTAGGATGAACGGGGAGGGTGAGAACGGGTCTGCCTCGGAACATGCACTGCGGCGCTACGTGCACTAAAAGATGAAGTCCAGGCAATAGGAGATTTTAACTGGCAAAATTAATACTAGTTCTGTATTTCGACTCACTTTATGTTTTTTTGGGTCGCTGAATCCAAATTTGTAACTTCCCACCAAAATTTCCCGCGGCAGCCCGCCAAAAAATTGATTTTTTGAAAACATTTGGTTTTTGAGAAAAGCACGCGGGGAATGTTCCGAGGCAGACCCCTCTCTCCCCGTTTATCCTACGTCATAATGTCATATATCCTATTTGTTGCAAATTTTGTCCAGTTTCTGAATTTTGTAATGCTTTTAACCTAAAACAATAAGAAATTGAAGTTAAAAACAACTATTTGGGGGGGGGTTCGGGGGGGGGGATTTTGAGGGTAAGTTAAAAATTCGGATTCAGCGACCCAAAAAACTTAAAGTAAACCTTATAGATAAAGTTCGGAGGGAAGATGGGAGGGCTAATGTAAACGTGTGAGTGGTTAAGTGGAATTGCGCAACTTAGTCCACGCAGCACTGCGGCTTATGTTCCGAGGCAGATCCCCCCTTCCCCTTCATCCTAAGTCATAATGGCATGTATCTAATTTGTTGCAAATTCTGTCTACTTTCTGAATTTCCAGCTACTTTTCCCCTAAAACAATAAAAAGAAATGGAATTTTTTAATAAAAACCTTTTGTTGGGGGGGGGGGGAGGTTACCAAAATTTGGGGGGTTACCGGTGGCAATTTTGGTGGGAAGTTTCAAATTCGGATTCAGCTACCCAAAAAACATCTAGAAAGTGGATTCCCAGTAATACCATTAATTTTGCTAGGTAGAGTCCCTAAACGGTCTCTATTGCCTGGACTATAAGTTTAAAATAAATTTTTGAACCTAAGATTTTGTGATCGAAATTGTTAAAAAGTTTTTTTTTATATATTTAAAAATATATTTCTTTTTAATAATTTTTTTCTCCATTAAAAAAATTCGTGTCTAATTCACAGGAAAAAAAGCTCCGATAGCTTGAATGGTTTAAGCGGGAGAATCTACAGCGATTTAAAAATAACGTATAATTTTATTATCTGCCTTTTGAAAGCCATGATCTGGTTGTGACAAATTAAATATTGTGTGGAATACAAAGTGGAATTTTTGACCTATATATTCTGGAATGTAGAATATACCACTTTATGGATTCAAAAAATTAAAACAAAAATATATCATTTGACGGTTTTTTCAAGAGAATATCCCCTTAATCTACATATTTAAAAATATGCAAATTAAGATTATTTTATGATTAATACTTACAACCTCAAATAGACAAATATTATAAAAAATTATTATTTTAAAATTTTATTCAATTTTGAAAACGGGAATTTATTAAAAATAAATTATTGCTTTTATCACTAAGATCATACTCTTATTAAACGTATTAGTACATACGTATTAGTACATACTCGTATTAGTACATACTAGTATTAAAAAATCATGACTTGAAAATATTGTTTATCATTTTTTAATGTAACATTTGTTTTATCCTGTAATATAGATTTTTAGACAATTATATATTATTTTACAATTTATTAAAGCCGAAAGATATAATCACTGATAGAAGAAAAACTTTAAATAAACAGTTAAAGTTATTATTTTCAATCTATTTGCCAATAAATCTAAATATGTCTTTTAATATATGAATATTAAAAAACTTCACATATTTTAAAGTAATATTATACACGTTATTATTATCTGCGGGAATGATACTAAGACGGGAACAAGATATGAGTATTCTATAGTAAATGATATGCTTGTACCTTCCGATTAATGAAATTTGTTTAGAATGACAGAAGTTAGAGCTACACAATAAATATGGATACATGTTTAGTCGGTTTTAGATAAGGCTAAGGAATGTGTATTGTACTTGGTAATTATTTTTCGTTTTGGCAATTAGTCTAAACTCTGTGGACCATAAAGAAACTCTTGTTCGCATATAAGAAATGTTGTTTAAGTTTTATTTTCTACATATGGGTAAGTTTTTAGACAAAAATTAATACGATTCTGTTTCTATCTCGAAATCAAATTTATACGATTGAAAAATTAAAAATACAAATGTACTATGCAAAATACTCTTTTAAAACCATTAGTTTAGCGTGTATTTAATATTTTAATTAATACATTCACACAAACCTACATTATTTTTCTCAAAAGTATTTTCCTCAAAAACTATTTAAAAATGCACAAAGTACTGCACCAACGAGTAAAAATTAAATTTAGAAAATCAAAAAAACCCGACTGCGTAAATACCGAGCTAATTAATTATTTCTCATCAATGTCAAACTATTTTTTATATTACTTACATATTTTTTTTTACTTGTATTGATGACTTTTAATTTGTGGTTAATTGTTAGTTCCCATCCATAAAAACAGTTTTGATGAGGCCTATAGATGTCTATGATGGTTAGAGTTGCAGTAAAGCTAGTGATCCGACTTACACAAATTCCAGGTTGTATAATGTTTAAAAGGAGCTTCTGACTGTAAAATAGTCAATGAAACATCGTCTTTATTTTGAAAGACCTTTCCCATGATATGCCACTCAATATGGTGTGTAACTTTTTTTCATGTTTACCGCCATTTTGTATTTTACGGCCGCCATTTTGAATTTATAAAAACAAAACCTAGCCTACAATCATCGGATGGTTAAGACGAATCAATAGAGACCTCATTCATTAAAATGCATCCAGTCGTTGGGATTTTTCGAGGGTATAAAGAAATCCACATGCCCAGATACGCGTGAAACATATAACCCTTCTTGGTAGTCGGGTAAAAACACAGGTTCCACATAAATATTGTTCCCCCAATCAGTGCTTTAATTGCATCAATTCTTCTGACATAAGAGAAGTTTGAAATGATTTTTTTTTAAAGGTATAAAATATATTTAGATATTTGAAGTAATTTCTAATATCATCACAAGCGAATATTTTCTTTTATAAAATTAGCATTCATAAAATTGTTAGTAATCACATCACGTAACTTTGATTGCACAATGAAAAACGGTATTCAAAGTTTCAGAATAACGCTGTTTTCATTCTAATCTAATCCTTTATGCACTTTAAAAGTCACAAAATTTTTAATTAATGTATTATAACTTTTTTAATATTGCAAATTTGTATGTGTGTTAGTTTAATATATAAAATACTTTAGGAAGAAATAATTTTTAGACTATAACACATTAAAATGTAAGCAGTATAAATAACAAAATGTAAACATTATAGTGTGTTTATAAACAAAGTAAAAAAACAACAACTTATAACTTGTCAAGAAAAACTAAATTTTTGAAGCCTGTGTAATTATTATATATATCAACAGTATATAAAAAAATGCATACAAAAAATCTAAATGTTAGAGTCTAAAATCTTTTAACCTTTTCTAAAGATTTTTTTATGAATTCACGTTTACCATAGGTCAAAACCAGACACTCTTTATCTGATCTTTTTTTATATAGTCTTGTCTCCATGTCACGTAACAAAAAAATAAGGTTTCTATTTCCTGATTTCTTTTTTCATGCTTTAGACTGCTGCAAAGAAACATTATTTTACGTAACATTTTTTTGAAAAAAAGTTTTTATTGTATTTTCATCCTATATAAGTCCAAGAATATGATAGGTTTCGAGAAAATGAAATGTTTACAACTTTTTATTGTTTATACGGAAAATAAACCCTGGGCCTTAGTGATACAGATTTTTTGATAGTTGGAATAATTAATCCACTTAATATAATTAACCCCTGATAATACCGCACTTGCAAAAATAATTTTCTACCTTCGACACTAAAAGCTTTTGGATAGTACATAATTTTAACTATAATCTTTGGTTCGTTAAATGGCATACCTTTTTCGTTTGTACAAAGCCAAATATTTCAGTAAAAAAAACTGGTGCTGGGTCCTTGTTTTTAATTTATTGTGTCAAAAAAAAAAAGAAACAGTTAAGGAGTTAATCTGCTGAAAAACGAATATTTTGGTGGGATTTCTGATAGAAAAGATTATTCCAATGTATGAAATATGTGGCTCAATGTATCCATAGTTCAGTAAATCCATTTTGCATAAGATAACTGTTAAATAGAAATAATTGGCTAGAACGATAAATGTGTTAACTAGGTTTATTAAAATAGCTCTACGCTTGAAGATGAGGTACCTTTGTAGAGACGCCTAGTGATAAATTCACGAATTATTTATAGAATGTCGAAAGCATTCATAGGCATTACGAATGGTTCAAATGCAAAGTTGTTTAACATCATCAATTTTATAAGAAAAGCATAATTGTGAAGTAGATACGATCAAGAAACACGTGTACAGACGAACAGATGCGAAACCAATAAGAGATATTTTGATTCAAAAGAATAATAATGCCAGACAATAAATTAATTTGGCAAAATTAAATACTTCCATTCACATACGAAAAAGCTGAAGTATTAAAACATACAAATTATTTTAAAAACAAAAATAACAACCGATTCAGTTTTTACTCCTTCCTTGTATTACGTCGCAGTTTGTTTTACTTTTAACAACGATAGCGTAAATTTCCATCGGTTAAATGTCGTAAAAATTCTTTCCTTTTTGTATGAAATTTTTGTTTTTCGCAAAACAAAGTGTTTCGAACCAATGTTAGAGGCTTTGCTGTGTAAGCAGCTATTTAGCATATCCTTTCGTTTAATAAGTCTATTCTTACTAAGTGGATAATGCTATATGTCAATAATGTATATCTTGTAGTTTATGAGATAGTATGTCCAACTCAAGCTAATGGTATAGCCTGTTTCCTATAGAATATATCTGTTTTAACATAACAGAACGCATCAGTCATGAATGTCTATTTCAGTTAACTGTTCAAATGAGGCGAAAACGGACTGGAATGACAGGGTGGACCACATCGGGAACTCAGTTTATGCTCTAGAGTGATTGTACAATCCCGAGAGTCAGACAAATTACACTAGCACCTCGCGTTACAAATGACTTTCACAATGCTTATACAACAGTTTTACAATTTAACATTCAATATAAATACTTGCGCTTTGTTGAATAATTAAAAAAATTATAGTCAATTCAGGTTGCAATTGACTTATTATGGAGCAGTCCTTCATTAAAGCATATTTAAGAAAACCAATCAAGTTTGTACTGATTTTCACATATTTAGGTATTCCAAAAGGTACAACCACACAGTTTACAGGAGAAACGCACATATGGAATAATCCAGTATAATTCAGTATAATCTATACAATTTTAGGACTATACAAATCTTAACAAAAACAAATAAATGATTAAATGAGCGGTAAATTTCATGAAAGCTGCCATCTATACATACATATGAGGACGTAAGTTTCAAAACTCGTCTTATCTAAAAAATCAAATTTTGGAAAATCGCGTAAAACCTCTGACGTCATGCATTTGTTTTCATTGTAAACGAAGATTTTATAAATGTAGTGATCAATGTAGTTTTTGTTTTTGTTTTTTTGTTTTTTCTGTTTTTTTTCAGACTGTAGTGTTTTTTATATGCAGGTTCTCCAGTAGAATAAATTGATAGATAAAACTTGATTTTTTCAATTTTGGATGAGGCGAGTTTTGAAACTCATGTCCTCATATAATCATATATTGTTGTATTCAGTTTGAAATGTACACCGATCTATGCTAGTTGACTAAAACACGATTTACATTTACAAGCATATCTCGAGTAGTAAATGTTATATGTTTATTCCATAATCTCAGAAACAGCTCATAGTTACACGAGCACGTCTTAGATTGACTCTAAGTGGAATACTCATTAAAGCATTAATCTGAATTGATGACATTTGTTTCCCGTATATTTAAAAAAAATTATCGAAGTAATGTATTCTGTGCTTAATTAAATCACGTTAATTCAGATATTTATTTTTCAAACTGATATACTTGAATGATCATACTGTCAAAAGACGAAAAAATTGTTAACCCAAGAGTAGTCATCTGTTTTTTAGAACACTGATGGTGGCTTTCAATCTTTTGCCGCACTTTCTTGATGATGAAAATAAAATTTCATGAATTTTTCATCTATTGCTTGTCAATGAATTTATAAAGTCGCACTTAACTGAAATGAATCAGTTTTAATACTAGTTATATAAAATATTTAAAACGAGAAAAATAAATTTTCATTAGTGATTATGCCCTAGTTTTTCTACTTTTCTTTTCAAAATATACTTGAATAAAAGCTAGAATGTCATGTAACTTTAAACGATGGTAAAAAAAAAAATTAACATCAACTACATGAAATTTCACTATTTTATTTGTAAAAATGGATGTCTTAGAGGGCGATAATTCATATGAAGTTCAAAACAATCGACGCGCGACTAGTGCCAGGTTAAAAAAATGTTGTCTCAACAGGGAAATTGAAATACTAGAGATATTACGCTAATTGATTGTTTTTAAAATATCTTCTTATAAGATTCGAATTTTATTCATTTTTTCAGCAAATTTTAAAAGTGATATTTGTTTTAAAAAAAATGATAGCTGTTTTTAATGCAATTGTAATATATCGTATTTGTTAATAGATATAATATCATCACTACGAAACATATAAAGAATTATGCACATAGTTATATAAGATACAGGACTATACAGGGTGCAATATGTTATCTATCGCCGACCTTTAATTTCTCAACCGTTGGCCGTAGACACATACTTCCAGTTGCAAAAACGTTTCAAATGAGCTAAATATTCATGTTGTGGCAATATTTAAAGTAAAAAATCAATTTTATAAAAAATGCGAAATTTAACTTTTTATACGGTCCCCAGTCCCTATAGTTACATTTAGTAAAAGTTTAACCATATCATAACAGATATAACACAAAAAGTTTGACATCTGTACTGCAAAAATTGACATAGTTATTAAATTTCAAAGTTTGAGATTTTTGCACGTGATTTTGTCTTTCATTGAGGGATCAGTTAAAAGATGAATTAAAGTAATTCGAGATCAAAGTCAGGGTGCAATGTCCTTTTGTATGGCGAAACCACCTTTAGGCGGTATCGCCAAATCGGGGAATCACCATCTTCAGGTCATCAGGTTATTTCATCTAAAAACTTGAGCTAACTTTTATGGGCCGAACAACATTCAAACGTCAAAGTATGTAGAATCTACAACCCGAAAATAAAACATTCTTATTAAGGATTAGATAAATGGCAGCGAAATTGCACTCTGATTTTGATCTCGAATTACTTTAATTCATCTTTTAACTGATCCCTTAATGAAAGACAAAATCATGTGCAAAAATCTCAAACTTTGAAATTTAATAATTGTGTCAATTTTTGTAGTACAGATTTAAACTTTTTGTGTCATATCTGTTATGATATGTGTAAACTTTTACTAAATATAACTATAGGGACTGGGGGACCGTATAAAAAGTTAGATTACGTAATTTTTATAAAACTGATTTTTTACTTTAAATAATGCCGCAACATGAATATTTACCTCATTTGAAACGTTTTTGCAACTGGAAGTATGTGTCTACGGCCAACGGTTGAGAAATTAAAGGTCGGCGATAGATAACATATTGCACCCTGTATATCAGTCGTATGTTATTTCCTTAAAAATGTACTAACTGCTTTTTTTGTTTGAATGTGTACGTCATGTAAATAATTTTTGCTTTTTTGTAATTATACTAGCGTGCTAATTGAATTGAACCCATTTTATTTTTAATGTTTTAAAATTATTATGGCATTATATTTGCGACAAAGCTTAAGCTAGGTATTCTACCCGAAATCTCTATTCAAGTTTGATTTTTTCAAACAAAATGACTTACATTGCTTTACAATAATTTGTTATTAAGCACATCGACTAATTTTTTTTCTATGGCTAATAATCAGCTTTTCGCCTGAATTGTAGATTTATCTACCATTTGTCATTTATGTATGTATTCAATTTATTGTTGCTTGTTCTCTATGATATATTTATGTTCTCGATAATACCTCTCTTCTCTATAATATAATTTATGATATTTTAAATTTCCTACTATCATTCTCTATAATTATAACTTGAAATATGAAATGTATTATAGTTAAATATAATTAATGTATAGTTAAATGGTTTATATGTTAAATTCGACAATGAAAATTACATAAAAAATGCCTTTGTACAAATGGATATTACGGTATGTGAAATTAAAATAACTGCTTTTGAATTTTTTTACAAAATAATATCACGTACTTTTCCAGTATAGGGTTTTAGGCGAGATATAGAAAATTGCGCTGAGGAGAGATGGAAATTTGGCAACTTTCTGGTAATATATTTACTGTTTCGCATACACAAGAATTTTTTTTAATATTTATATAATTTCTTTAATATATTGAATCCGCTTATCTCTTTTTATATACAAACAGAACTAAAATGTATATTAAAAATAAAAATAATACAAATAGTATAAAGAAAAGTTTTAGATCATATAAATACATATATAAACAAGATTAAAAGTTCATAAGGTATGTTTTTATTGCTGTTTATATCGTTCAGCAATAAAACTTTCTTTCTGAAGCTCGAATTATGCCAAGGTTTAAAAAAAACGCCAAAGCTCCTATATTAGAAAGCACTGAATATTGTTTTCAGAAATACAATTTACTACAATTATTAAAATATAAATGTCATGATGATAACTAGATTTCATTTAGAGACAATTTTTTTCATTTCTATCTTCTAATTTCTTAGAAGTATTTCAAATTTATTCACAATCAGTTTAATGATAGTTTTCATAAAAAGATAAACTATATAATATTTTTATAAAAAAATTAATTAGTTGTTATTGAAAATTTATTTGATGTATTTTTTAAGGAAAAAAAAATAACGAATTGATTCAACTTTTCCATTCAAACCATGGTGTTATACAATGGAGAGATAAAAATAATAAAATAATTTTACCACATTCTGAAAGTTAGTACTAGTTATACAGAAACAAATCTAGCGAATTTATATATAGGGTGATTATAATTAAAGTTACACTTTCAACGGACTATAAAATAAGAACAACTGAGCAGAATGCTCTTGAATGTGTAAGGAACAGAATGAGTAAGGAAAAAAATCAAAAAATGAACAATAGATGGCGCTGTACTCGTCATAAGTTGCTAATTAAAAGACGTGACATGCTGCTGTGGCACTTTTTGTTCAAAGCCTATCAACCAAGAAAAGGTGGTGCCACATCTTATAGGAAAAAATGTTTTTTTTTAATTATCCCTAGGAGAAAAAACGTGGTAAAAGAAAAAACGATATTGTTTTTTAAATGTCACTAGAACAAAAACTGTAGAAAAAGCAAAAAGGTAATAGTTTTTTAATTGTTTCTAGGCCGAAAACTGTAGGAAAGCAACAACGTAATCAGTTTGTAACTGTCCCAAGGTTTAAAAAATCGTAGAAAAGCAAAATTAATGAAACCATCAAGAAAAGGAAGTCAGCTACGACTTGCGAAAGAAATGTTCAATATGCTGTCCACCGTTTTCTTCTACGAGCTGAAAACGCAAAAAAGCATGTACCACACCAGATCGGAGTGTTTCCGGTGTGATATGAAAGTTTTGCCTAATGCGTGTTTTTTATTCACCTAAGTTCGCAATTTTACCCCCGTAGACAAAATGTTTTAAGTAACCCCACATCCAGAGTTCACAAGGGTTCAGGTCAGGTGATCGTGGCGGCCAGGCTGTTGTGAAACGGCGACTGACAATTCTGTCATTTCCAAAATGCAGATTTAACAGCTGCTTCACTGGTGTTGCAATGTGCGGAGGAACGTCATCTTGCCTAAAAATTGTGCTATCCACACGTCCGCGCTTTTATAGTACTGGATTAAGTTCGTTGCGCAAAAGAGATTCATAAAGTATCCCATTCGCTGCACAGATGACAGAACCCGAAGCACCAGTCTCCTCGAAAAAGAAAGGGTCAACGATAAATGCTGCCGCAAGCACACAACACCCAGTGATCATTGCAGAATGAAGAGACAATTTGGTTGCATTTGGAACGGATTCACAATTACCTATATTCAGCAATTTTGAGTATTTACAGAACCTTGGAGATGGAAGTGGATTTAGTCTGTCCACAAAATATACCATGGTCATGCATTGTCCGCTTTCATTTGAGCTGGAAATTGAAGGGAAAAGCTTCCCGTTTCGGCAGGTCAGCAGGAAGCAACCCCTGAACATGGGTAAATTTGTATAGATAGCATTGCAGGAAATTTTTCGAACCGTGCTACCAGGCATGTAAAAGTTCGGGAAATTCCCAGTGCCCTGCACATTCCGAAAGCACTCACTGGTTGATACTTGCTGCAATGCTATAGTCACATCCTCCACAACCGTCGAAGCAATTTCTTTCCTCCTTCTGAAATATTTCACGTCAAATTGCCCCGTCTCTACGAATTTGTCAACCACCTTATTCAGTCTGAATGCAGTCATCGTGTCAGAGCCGCTTTATAAACCCTTTAATATCCGGAATTTTTTCAATGCAATTGCCGCACAGTCACCGTTCTAGTAAATAAGCTTCGCAAGCATAGCCGGATCTTTCAATGATACAGTCATGACGACCTTCTCAGACGCAGAATGGCAGGAGATGCATGTCCCATGCCTTTTTATCCCAAATGTAATAAGCAGTGCATATGTCACGTCTTTTCATTAGCATCTTAAGACGAGTACAGCGCAATCTATCGATCAACTTTTGAACTTTTTTTTTCTTTCTCAAAACAAATTCACATTACTTCACGTAGTCTCAAATCGAATATCAGGTCATTCGGACCAGTGGTTGTTATTTTATAGCATTTTGAAAGTGCACCTGTAGAGAATCACCCTGTAGGTAATTTAGAAATATGTAGAAATTCAGTTTGTTTGATCTGAAAAATCACGAAAATCAAATGACAACAAAAATTAAAATTGAATTATTTCCATCTAACCGCCGGGTGTATTTGTAAGTTTCGTGAATAGAAATAACATGATCAAAACGTCTACCATGGGCAACAAATAGAAAAATCGCCAGTGCTTGCACTGAAATAACAGCAGCATAAAGGATTTTTTAATGCTTCTGGAAAATGTTTTATTAAGAATCTTAAATACATAAAATGATGGTACAGCCTCTAATGTACAATATAACAGTACTTGAGGAAAATACGTTTTTGTATTTTAGCGTACACTGATGTATAAATTGCAGTAATATGTACGTATTTGTTCTCAAAAAGACCCATTTTATAAATTAAGTTGGATTTTTAAGCTCAGTAAATTGAAACTTACAGATCCATTCACTGACAAATGTGTAAATGTAAAAATATGGAATTGGTAGACATAACGTTTATGCTTTGGCGTTTTGCATTTTTCATACACGTAATGAATATTGAGATATTAAATTTTCTACCTCGTGTCGAATTTCCTCTGTCTGTTGCATCATGGAATTTCTCAAATGCTGAATATCTCATATTTCGAAACTTTCGCATAATTTTCTGAAAGATGAATTTCCTTTATTAAACCAGTTCCACGTGACTTTAATATTTCAACACTATACCAGCTTTACTGTTCGTCGTAAATTTCTGTTTCAATCAATTAATCAGAATAAAAACGAGTTAATCTCGATCATGATATTTAAAAAAGTCAATGTATTTCGTTATTCTGCTGTACCTCGTAAAGTTTACGAAAAGCCTGTTTCGCAAAAGGCGAAGTTCCCGTCGCTGCGCCAATAGCCCATGTGCAAGAGAACTTTAGCACCGGGCAGCATAACACCCGATATCTAATGCTAATTTCGTCGCTTAAGTAATAAAAAAGTTATAACACTGGAAACATTAACTTAAGACTTAAGAAAATTAACAATTGTATATAACTTCAAAAATTACATTCATCTCACTTGTGTGCGGTAATACAGCAAGTATATCGTGACAGCTCAGATTAAAACATACGTTCACGAGGCAGTCCAACTGGAAAACGTTTCTTCCCACCTTACCGCGGAGCTGATCCGTGTGATTTTCAGTTACGGTGGAACAGAAACCATGGATGTGGTAAGAAAAAACATGAGTCAGCTCACAAGCTGGTTATGGATTGTCGGCGATGCCAGATCCCCACAGAACTACGAAAAATCGAGAAAATTATACAAAAATCGCTATTACAGCGCATCCTTCCGGTGGAATATTTCGAAATACAAGGTGGATCTGCTTGCCATAACCCAAACCATAAATAGGAACTTTGATTCAGTTCTATGCATGCCTTCATGCACTTTTGGACGGTATAATAATGAAATTGACTCCAATAAGCTAGTATAGCTCCCTCTTCAGGCGGAAGAGATCCAAATTCAAGGAGGAACTGCTGGCTTTAGCCAAAAATGCATATTCGGAAAGTCTACACTTTTCGATCGTATAATTGTGACATACGTACAAACTCACAGGCAGGCATTTTGTAGAAAAATGTTTTTCAGGATAAAAATGTTACCTTAAAACGGGTAAATCTGTCAAAAATAGAGAAACGAAAAAAATTCGATTACAATACTTAAACAAAAAAAAAATATTTTAAAATTACTTATTAAAAATTGCAATACTTACAAATTAGGAATGTCATTTTGACTAAGAGTTTCCAATTGAAAGCACCTGACAATATCATTCATCCAAAAATTAAAAATGACTTCGTGGATATGACACAGTATAGATACTATGAATTTCGTTAAAGCGTTAATGACCGTATTAATTTTTAATACTGTGCTGTATTCTAATCAGTATAATTGCATAATAATACTGTCAATATTTAGAACAAACCATTTTTTTGTCAGTGTTAAAATTTACTGTTGTAACTTTAATATAAATGTGTAACTAAAAGTATGCAAAAAATAGAAAAGTTTCTCCTTTTGTAAGCCTATTGTGTACGTTTAAGTATAAAAATAAGTAGTGTGAAAATTTATAGTTATATGCAAATATCGAAATCTTTGATAAGAAAAAAAATAAAAGAACAAATGTTAAAATAACCTTTTATACTTACCTTCTACCCATCAAAAGTATTAAAATGTTTAGTATATTGAATTGACGCATGACGTGATAAAATCTTCCGTCACATTCAACATTTAAATACGGAAGAAATATTTTTCAATGCGTTCTTTGAAACAACTCTACCATAAAACTATTTTTAAAGCATAAACTTTCCTGAAACTATTTTCAGGACGAAATATTTCAAACGTAGAATAACAGCACATGCACAGTGTATAAACACAGTGTATGCACAGTGCACTAGAGTATAATGTAAAATAGTCCACAGGGTAAAATTATTTGTCCGTACTTTACAGAATTCTGCTGTGTAACTGGTTTAAGTCTTTTATACTTATATAGAAGGATAATGTAAAGATTTTGTACCTAACACTTTTAGTAATTTAGTCTTTTTATAAGAACACGAACAAATAGGAAAAGCTTTTATATTAAGAAAAAGAAGAAACAACGTATAAAGGCACAAATAAAATGTGTTTAAAAGCATACAGCTGTTTCAAAACCTCTAAGGTTTCCTCATCAGTGCTTAAAATAAAAGTTAAAACTAAGACATTGTGTAAAAAGAGGGGGGGGGGGGGAGAGAGAGGTGGACAGAGAGTCAGAAAAGCGTACCTTTCAGCTCTACTGCCAACGGTGAAATGCGACCTACGGCTGACAAACAGTTACGGAGTTGATCTCACGCGCATATTCAGGGAGACCAATCAAAATACCCAATTGCTCTGGAAGAGTCCAAACCCAGAAGGAGAAAAAGGGGGGAGGGGGGGGAGGGAATTATAGAAAATTAAACCATACCTTTGAAAAATTGGGCGTACTAGATAAATCATTAACTAAACTGTTTGAATTTTTCCATATGTGGTAAGCCTCCCAGAAGTCCAGGTCATAGATTGAAGTACATTTCTGTATTATGGAGGATTCGGAAAATTTAAAATTATGGTTGTTGGACCAGCAGTGGTTGGCAATAGCGGAACGTTTGATATCACAATTTTTAACGCAAGTTTTATGCTCCCCCAAACGGATCTTAAAGGCACGCTTCGTTTGACCAATGTACATTTTGTTGCATTCGCAAGATATCCTGTAAATACCCCAATTTGAAAAACTGTCAATTGGATGTTTCAGATTTGTGAATTGAATTTTATTAAAAGGAGTATAAACTACTTTAAAGTCAAATTTTGACAAGATTTTAGAAATTTGATGGCTTATTTTCGGAAAATATAGGAGTATAATTAAATTTTCATTACCGACAGTATTAGCCCTGGATTTTGTACGTTTACTTAGTTTGTTATGAATGGAATCGACGATTTCAGCTGTAAAACCTCGATCAAATTGTGATATCAAACGTTCCGCTATTGCCAACCACTGCTGGTCCAACAACCATAATTTTAAATTTTCCGAAGCCTCCATAATACAGAAATGTACTTCAATCTATGACCTGGACTTCTGGGAGGCTTACCACATATGGAAAAATTCAAACAGTTTAGTTAATGATTTATCTAGTACGCCCAATTTTTCAAAGGTATGGTTTAATTTTCTATAATTCCCTCCACTCCCTCCCCCCTTTTTCTCCTTCTGGGTTTGGACTCTTCCAGAGCAATTGGGTATTTTGATTGGTATCCCTGAATATGCGCGTGAGATCAACTCCGTAACTGTTTGTCAGCCGTAGGTCGCATTTCACCGTTGGCAGTAGAGCTGAAAGGTACGCTTTTCTGACTCTCTGTCCATCTCTCTCTCCCCCCCCCTCTTTTTACACAATGTCTTAGTTTTAACTTTTATTTTAAGCACTGATGAGGAAACCTTAGAGGTTTTGAAACAGCTGTATGCTTTTAAACACATTTTATTTGTGCCTTTATACGTTGTTTCTTCTTTTTCTTAATATATTGGCATAAAGTACAATCCTTCCCCACTTTTTATGAAAGCTTTTATATCTTGCTATCTAATAGCCAAAACTATTTGAATCTTTGTTGCGTGTAAAAGACGTGATGAACACTTCCATCATAAACTGCATCTAAATACGAAAAACGTATAGTTCAATGAGTGCTTTGAAAAGATTCTAGCATAAAAGTATTGTTTAACGCTCTTGGAGAATATTTGTAAAGCACGAAATGTTAAACTCTCTGAATAACTCTCAAAAAATAACTAATTTGTAATTTTAGGAAAGTTGTTTCATCATTTGTTTTTATACAGGGTGTCTCTAAACTCATGGTACAATCTTTAAGGGTAGGTACAGCACACAGTAACAATCATTTATTGTATAGGATTGTATGGGACCAAGTGACGCATTCAGGTAAAAACACCAGGGGGTCAATTAGGCCCCTTTTTTAATTTTCAAAATTTCTCATTCATACCAGAAAATTTTTATCCTATCCATTTGTTGACATTTCATAATTACTTAACAATAAAATTCTTCTTTGAAAATTTTTGGCATGAAATCGAAATTTTTTAATTAAAAAAAAGCGCAAAACTGCCAAACTTATCAAACGAAATACATGAATAAAAAAGATAAAATGTTTATTTACAATGCAGTTTACAAGTAAATAATAATGCATACAATAATATCACAATAAGTGTTCAAAATTGTGCCGACAACTGTGATACATGCTTTGCAGCGTCGGTGGAACGATTGGCGTACACTTCTAAAGATGTTAGGCATTTCCCGCACACGTGCATCAGCTTCGGATATGCGAGATACTAGATTTTCGTCTGAGTCAACTGGAGTTTCATAAACAAGACTCTTTAGATGTCCCCATAAAAAGAAACCAAGGCTCGATAAATCGGGAGATCAGCGGTGGCCAAGGAACTGGTCCACCACTCCCCAAATGCGGCATTCAAGTAACTGCGCACATTAGTGGTGAAGTGCGCAGGCGTTCCATCATGTTGAAATTACATCCGTTTACGAATGGTGATCGAAACATCTTGCAGCAGTTCTGGTAAAACCTGTTGCAAAAAAATAAGGTAACAACGACCATCCAGTCTCTTTGGTAGTAGGTATGGGCCAATCAAGTAATTATTAACAATACCCGCCCACAAATTCACAAAAAATCCTTGTTGATAAGCATGTGGCCGCGTTGCATGTGGATTATTGGTTGCCCAAAGATGAAAATTATGCGTATAAAATACACCCTCACGTGTAAATACTGCCTCATCTGTAAATAGAATTGAGCAGTAAAGTCTGGCTGCAATACATGTTGCTGCAAAACGCACTGGCAAAAGTTCAACCGCAGAAGATAGTCTTCCAGATTCAAATTTTGTACAGGTTGAAAACGGCAAGGATGAAATCGATTTTCATTTAACGCTCTCCAAACGGTCAGATGACTCACACCTAATTTCTGTGCAACAGCTCTTGTACTTAATTCGGGGCTTTCACTCAAAAAATTCAAAATAATTTCTTCCAGGCTTGCGCTGCGTACTCGTTCTCGCCCAGTTTCCTGTCTGGTGACGTGGAAAGAATCAGTTTCAGAAAGCTGACAGTGTAAGCGTTGAAACATTCTATGATCAGGCATTCTTCTGCAAGGAAACTGCTCCTGATACATTAATAGGGCAGCTCTGGCGTTGCCATTTGCACGACCATACATGAAATGCATGTCGGCTTTTTCGGCATATATAAAGTCTTCCATGACGAACGATAGCTTAATTAAAAATGGCCATTTCTTCTACTTGAATGCATGGTATTGAACGACGACCAGTCACTTACTGCCCTCTACCACCAGTGGAATTAACCAAAAACTCCATTTATATTTCAAAAAAATTCTATTTCTATTTCTATTTTCAATTCAAAAATTTCGATTTCATACCAAAAATTTTCAAAGAAGAATTTTATTATTAAGTAATTATGAAATGTCAAGAAAAGGATAGCAAAAAATTTTTTTGGTATGAATGAGCAATTTTAAAACTTAAAAAGGGGCCTAATTACCCCCCTGGTGTTTTACCTTAATGCATCACTTGGTCCCAAAAATTCCTATACAATAAATGATTGTTACTCTGTGCTCTACCTACCTTAAAGTTTGTACCATGAGTTTAGAAACACCCTGTATATAAAATACAGAAGTAAGGCATTTGAAGTTACAAAAAATATGTAGAATTACTGTTTGTATGAATTGTAAACGAATATATAATTCAGTTATGGGTAAAATTGTACACAATAAAACAGTTCAGATTTTGCACAGAGTAAATTTATTTTCAGCAAAGTATTTAGATGTTCTGTTCGAAAATAAAATTCCGAATGATGTTTTTTTTTTCAAAAAGAAGGAAATCTGATTTTGAATATTTAATCTGTAAATTTAGGTATAATCTCAAACAATGTAAATGTGTAATGTTATATAGAAAATATATTGGTAGGGATGTTTTATCGACAAAATACGAATCATTTCTTCAAATGTATAGAAGATCAAACTGCTTTATCCGAATAAAAAGCATCATGAATAAAAATCAATGTAACTTTCAATTTTTTTCCTCTTTTAACCCTCGAAAGGACACTGTAAAAGTTTGTTATTTTTCCTACATATACTGTTGTAATTTTTTAAGCACCGACGCTGTGAAATCTAATTCAAGTAACATGTGAAGTAAAAATCGAGTTATTTCTGTCACGTGTACCAACGTATCAACGCGAATTTGCTCTTATAGACATCAGTTTGTTAATTTACAGCATCTGTGTTGAGAGTCGGGATGTCATCGTCTTTAGTTAGTTGTAAAATAGAGATTATTTTACACATTATTAAATGTCGAAACGATAGCCTATTGCCTTAAATATTGTCCTTAGACACATACTTTCAATTGCAAACTTTCATAAAAAGGGGAAAATTTTATGAGATAAGTTGCAAATAATTGGGGGATCTATTTGAGGAAATAAGCGAAGTAAATTTTTATACGGCCTCCATATTGTACAATTTTTAATTAGGAAAATTTTCTTTCCAGTCCTAGAAAAAAGGAAGCCAGTCCTGGCTCGGTATGGAAAAATATGTTAGGTCTGTGTCAACCGAGCCTTCAGAAAAAAAGTAAGGTCCGTGCCCGTCCGGCCCGAAAAGAGTGAAGACCAGGACCGGTTTCTGTATCTTGAAAGGTAATAGGCTCGAGCCCGGATCGTAGGTTGTGCCAGCTAAATGAAACCAAACATTCTAACGGGCCGGGCAGCCAGAATACAGACATTTTTACTGTCCTCGCCTGGACGACGATATAAGATCTGAAGTTGTGAGAGCTGAAATTATAAAAAAAACTCAAAATCGCGTGTTAGCAAAAGCCTTATTTTAAATCAACTGACGAACATTTAAATAGTAAGGAAAGAAGGTCGAGAGGGCAAAAGTTAAACTGATTCGGATGTTTAATCTACAGGAATGAGCTGCTTACTCACCTGAATTTTTTAAAAAGGCATTTTAACATTTTATTAGTACCCGATCTTTGTTCAAATATTTAAATGCGTTTTTGTGTATTATGGTTTTTTTTTCAGAATTACACGTTTATAAATTGTTATAAGTCAAGAATTGTTAAAAAAAAAGGTTCATACTTGGGTCGTGTCTTTTTGAATTGTTTACATTAAATTTAAGTTTGCTTCGCAAATTTGAAAAAAATATTTATCTTTAATTATACACTGTAAAAAAAATAAAAATCCTACCAGTTTTCCTGCAGGAATCGGAGAATAGTTGCCCTTATTGTACCGGAAAATTTTCCGACACAGCTCGGAATAAAATCCATAAAAAAGGAAAT
This sequence comes from Maratus speciosus, assembly GCA_963932465.1. Lineage (NCBI taxonomy): Eukaryota > Metazoa > Arthropoda > Arachnida > Araneae > Salticidae > Maratus > Maratus speciosus. Next base: position 68,127,616 of record OZ010789.1, read on the forward strand.
AGTCAATAAAACGGTAATTTATGGATTTTATTCCGATTTTACGGATTTTATTCTGAGCTGGGTCGGAATTTTTTTCCCGTACGATAAGAGCAACTATTATTCCGATTCTTACAGGAAAACCTGTCGTATTTTTTTACAGTGTACAATTTTTTTTTAATTCGACAAATAATGCTTCGAGTTATAAATATTTCAAATTGCCCCTCTTTAAAAAAATAATTATTATTTAACTTTTATTTTTACTTAATGGGATATTTTAGTATGTGATACTATACACTGTAAAAAAAAAAAAAAAAAAAAAAAAAAAACTGCCAGTTTTACGATAGGAATCGGAAAAATACTTGCCCTTATCGTACCGGAATAATTTCCGACCCAGCTCGGATTAAAATCCGTATAAATAAGGAAATAGTCAGTAAAGCGGTATTTTACGGATTTTATTCCGATTTTACGGATTTTATTCCGAGCTGGGTTTGAAATTATTCCGGTACGATAAGGGCAACTATTTTTCCGATTCCTACCGGGGAACTGGCATTATTTTTTTTTTACAGTGTATGGTTAAGCATCGCAAAAACAACAACAACAAAAAAAAAAAATCAAAATTCTAACTCAATAAAAATATTTTTCACTTGTTTCCCGGACTTCTTAAAATAAAAGTGTTTCTTGAATTACACGCATTTCAATTTGTGTCTAATCACTTAAAACCTGACGAATTGTTTAAACGAGTATATCTCTGTAAGTTTTGTAGATATCAAGATGGACTTTTTTGTGTTTAATTCAGGAATGGACAAGGAAATTTTTTCTAATTGAAAATTTTATATTACGGGGCTGTATGAAAATTCAGTTTTCGTATTTTCTGAAATTGAATCCGCATGGTGTTGAAACTTATCTCATCAAAGTTTACTCCTTTTTTGTATAAAACTTTGTAATTGGTAGTCTGTCTCTCCGGGTAAGATTTCATGAAGTAGTCTGTTGCTTCGATGTTTATGAATCACACTTCAATGTTTATGAAACATTATGTATAATGAATTAAAAAGTAAAGGAATATTTCACATAATTTTATCGACAAATTATCACTGAGTATAATATTCAACTAGTAATGATATAGGTTAGGCCTAATGTGTTTTACATATTTTAAAATTAAATTAAAAATTAAGTAATTGGCGTATAAGGGTGATGGTTTGATGAAAATTATTTTCAGTATATAAAAAAAAAAGAAAAAAAAACACATTTAGATTTAATAACTGTCCAAAAATGCAATCACAAGTGCAAGGCTATCCGAAAATGCCTAAAAATATTAAGATAATCGAATATTTGATAACAGGTCATGTCAGTAGATGTCCTTCAGGTAAAATATTTAAACCAAGAATCCGCATTTAAGCAGATTTTTGCGAATCACGCAGAAATAAATCGAAGTAAAAACTGAATTTAAATTGTTGCTGAAACTAATTAAAATATTCGTAATATGTGATAATATGTGATAATATGTGATGTGCAAATGATTTATTACATAATTAAGGAAACACATGATCATTACGTACTGACCAAAAACTTACGCGATCATTTTTAAAAGAACCAAAGGGAAATGTGAAGATTTAATTGAACAATTTAAAACCCATTTTTTGTTTTTAATGTAATTAATTTTTATTATGTATTTAATTTTTAACTATGTTTTTAATATGTTTAAACAAGTTCTAATAAGAGTGAATCTTATTTTTAATCATTTCCTTGATTTCATTTTATTTTATTATTTTTTTTTAATTGTACAATTGACAAATTTGTTCTTCTTCAGAGCAACGGCATCGCGTCGAAAAGAAAAGTAAAAACAAAAGACATATGTAACTGGAAAATATGTTTATAATGTAAACATAACCAGTGTAATTAGACAATTGTGATTAATAACTTAAAAAGCTAAAGTTTTAATCAATTATTGGTAGCTTTGTAGGTGTAGCGCCATCTACAAACAGTTAATTGACTTTTTTGATTTCTTTAAACAAAACATTCTATGAATCAGTCATTTTCAAAAGGAGTCTACTCCATGCAATAGCATAAGAGATTCAATTATTATTGAATTTGAAAATCTGTCAAATCCTTTTGTCCACCCTGTAATTAAAGGGAGGTCTTGTTGTTTACCACTGGAAATAGAAAAATCAAAATTTTTCAAACAAGTATTCAAATAATGAATAAGAACATTCAAATTACCGTAAATATACAGTGTGTCCGAAAAATATTGGCATCGGCATAGTTAAATATTGATCATAAACATACACTACATAGCTCTTAAGCACCAGGCACTTTCAAATTTGACATCTTGTCGAATATTTAATAATATACTTGTTGGATTCTTCTGGAACTTCACGATTACAAAGAATATGTTTGACAGCATATTCATCAAGGTGAATTGAGCAGAAGAACAATTAAGGGGCCAACAAAAAATCACAGAAAAAAATAATATTTGGTAATACCCTGTAAAATAAATACAAGAAATGATCTTTCGCTATAGCTTACGAATATGCGGATATTGTACAATACGTGTATTCATTTGTGTAAAAATAGCACGTACATTCATAGAGATATATCGATTTTTAAGTTAAGAAAATTATTGCATGTTTGTTCTTTATATCATGCACGGTTTTCTATCAAATTTAACACCAGTTTCAGAATATTTGACAAGATATAGCGGAAATAGAATAATTCAATTAGAATGTAAATATATTAAACATCTGATGAAATATGTGCACTTGTATGAAATATTTTTTTATCTGCGCATGCACGCACGGTAACAATTTTTTTTCATGATTTAATAGTAAACTCTATGGAGCAACTCATAAAAAATGCGAGTCAAATATCGTGAAAATTCAGAAAGATATCGGCGATAAAATGGGCTGATTTTTAGTTGTTCTCTAAAAGCAGCTAAGTGATAGGGGTTTTTTTTCATAAATTGTCGTTTTTTATTTAAAGTTTTGTTTAACTTTTTATTGATGCTTTAGGAAAACTACCAGAACAAGTCTATTCGAAGAAAAAAAAGATGTATCAAAATCTAAGTACGTCTTCTAAATGTACTCGTTGACATTCATTAAATACTAACACCTTTGCTGAAAGCCAGATATTAAAAAATGACAAATTTATCGAAAATCCTTTATCATTCAGCAGCTTTCAGAGAGCAACTAAAAATCATATCACTTTATCGCCGATATCTTTCTGAATTTTTACGATATTTGACTGGCTTTTATTTCTCAGTTGCTCCATAGAGTTGATTATTAAATCATGAAAAGAAATATCCGTTATCGCACGCGCGTATGCAGATAAAAAGTATTTCATTCAACTGCTCATATTTCATCAAATGTTCAACATATTTACATTCCAATCGCACTATATTTTTTATGCTATATTTGGTAAAATTTTGTGAAACTATCGTTAAATTTGGTTGAAAATCGTTACATGATATAAACTTGCAAGACTTTTTTGAACAAAAAATCGATATGTCTCCACGAATACACGTGCTATTCTTGCACAAATGAATACACATGTTGTACAATATCTACATAATTGCAAGCTATAGCAATAGGCCATTTAGTACATTTTATTTTACAGATTGAGCCCAAATATTTTTACTTTTCTTTGATTTTTTGTTGGCCCCCTACTTACGCTCTGGATCAAATCATCATTGATTAATACAAAGTCAAACATATTCTTCATATTCCTCTCTTCCATGGAAGTCCAACAAGAATATTTTAAAATATTAAACAAAAGGTCTAAAATTGAAAGTATCCGGTGATTTACGGCGATATAGTGTATATAATAATTTACAATGTTATTAAAACTAGGTATAGAATTTTATGAAATATGTTAAAAATTTCAGGGGATTAAATTTGAAGAAATACAAAATTAAAATTTTTATACGGCTCCTGTACAAAAATGTATCCAGTGAATAAGATGTGCCCCATACACTAACATAATTTCAGCATTTTCTCATAAAAAGCCGCAAAGATATGTTTAACACTTCTACTCCCAACTTTTTTTTGTGTCTTTGAGTACAACTTGGGTCATATGTGACCCCACTAAGAAGTGCCTTCGCAGATTACTTCGTCAGAAAGATATCGGCGATAAAGTGAACTGATTTTTAGCTGCCCTCTAAAAGCTGCTGTGATAAGGGATTTTCGAAAAATTGTTCATTTTTTCATATCTGGCTTTCAGCAAAGGTGGTAGTATTTAATGAATGTCAATGAGTACTTTTAGAAGAAATGCTTAGATTTTGATACTTATTTCTCTTTACATGAAACATTATAAACATTCAATTTATCCATTTTGTTACAAAAATGTGTTTTTTAAAAGAAATATCTATAATAATTAAGCAAATATTCATTTATTAAAGAAATATATATAATAGTTAAGCTTAGTATTTTTGAACTATATTCTTTCACAATTTATACAAATAGTGCGAACATGTGTTTACAGACAAAAGCTGAAAATTTGGTACAGATATTCCTATATTTTCGGTCCGCCTAAACGTGCACAGAAACAACATATGCCACCTTTTTTGTCTTTCATGCTTGCACCTGCTTCAAGTGCCTTTGGAACAGGTAAGCGTTTGTGTACATTATGTTGGATCAAAGAGTCATCTAATTTCATTAGGAACACTCTTTGTTAATAATTTGTTTGTTTCTCCTAACTTGAATTGCCCCACCAGTGGCTGAGAGGTTCTGCTCTCGAAACTGGTAGACGGGAAGTGCTGGGTTCGATCCCAATCGCGCCCGTCGGCCTAATCGTTCGGAGTTTTCGTGGTTTTCTTCGAACCATGGATTTCCGTGCGTTAATACGGGTTAGGTTCCCTTAGAAAGACCCCCACGAAGGGCACTCCCCCTCGGGCCTATATCCCTAGTGCAGATAATCGGCCGTCACAAAATCAACCAACCAACCAACCTAACTTGAATTTATATGTAACCAAATAAGAAAGCCATTTAGTGCACTTATGACTAACATGTTGTAAAATATATTACCATAGGCCATCTACTTGTCTTTTTGTATATATTTGAATTAACTTATTGATAGTATGAACTCCTGATTTTGTACTGTTATTAACTATGATTTGAGTTGGTTTCGCTTCCGGGTGTTCTCAATTTCAGGAAAAAATGCATTGTGCTTAAGAGATTTATAACATTTCTCGTTTTTGGACAATGTGATGCAATTGCCTCTGACTTCTGAAATCCAAATAATGTGGATTTGACCACCCTTCCATTGGTTGTTAGAAACTCTTTTGGTTATTCTTTAATATTTTTTCGTATTGTGCCTATACGTGTTAGCTGCTGCTTCTCTAGTTCTTCTCCCAGTCACAAACTTGTAAAGAAATTCTCTGCTGTGATATTTTTGCCGCTTTTTTCCATTTCATACCCTTTCCATGATTGACTTTATTAGGCATATTATTTTCCCTTCTAGTATATACCAGAATATTGCATACACAGTTGGTAGTACTATCCCAAGCAGCACAAAACTTTATTCCATACTTTCCTGGTTTCGACGAAATATACTGTAGAAATGGGCATTTACCCTTAAATGTAACTAATTATTCATCGATAGAAACATTATCATGAGGAACGTGCACATCTTGAAATGTATGAGTTCAAGATTGAAATATATTTGTAATTGGTAACAGTATTATAATTTTGGTAACAGTATTGTAATTTTATTATTAATTGTAATTTTGGATCGCGACAAATTCAACGACATCCCATTTGCTGAAATCGGCTCATTAGTTTACGCTGTGCAAGGTGACAAACTTCCTCACATGCATACATTGTTAGAATCATAACCTTTTTTGCGTAGTCGTGTAAACAAATACAAGACATTTTTAGATAAATATATATTGTATCGTATATAGAATTATATTTGATATTATATTATTATATATTATATTTAATATATTTTTATATATTATGACATATAATATTATTAAATGTTATAATATATTTTTAGATGTACATATAGTGTACAATTTACATTTTACTAAATAATATTTTATTATGTTATATGAAAAATATGTTTCACTTTTTATTTTCTTTTTCCATTTTCTTTTGTCAGAAAAATTTCTTTTTGAGAAAAATTTTCTTTTTACATTCAGAATCATCTGCATTGGCGACTTCCTTCAGAATCAAAAATATAATTTTCTTCAATTACATCATCTCCTGAATCAGAACTATTTGAGATATAATAGTCATCTTCTATATTTTGATCTGCACCATTCTCTCCATCACTATCATAATCTTCTAAGAGTACATCTGCTGCAATTTCAGAATTATTTTCTTTATTCATAACTTTTGAAATTTCATTTTCGGTTAGGTAATACTGCTTCCTAGCCGCCATTTCGGAAATTGTATTGCGGCTCGTCTAAACGCCAATATATATGCTTTTTTTAAATTTAGAATGATTGTCTAGTGCCGCCATCTAGCGACAATATGTGGCATAAAATTCTAAACGCAGTCGCATAAACTTTTTGATTGACTAACGCGACATCTAGAATAAAAATACTATAAAACTATATCACTAAATTTTACTAATATTTCCCTACTAATTTACTAACATTTCCCCCCTGTTTTTCCTCCTTATTCTAGACGAATAAAATGCAAACAAGTTTTATAATTTATAAAAAAAAAACTGTATTAAATGTTGCAATAAACAGGAAATAATAACATAAACAATTTATAATACAATGTACAAATATATAATATTTGCTAATATGCTACATAAAATGTTGTGTTTAAAATATGATCTATTATGTAAATTTCTATTGGCGTCACAGTTTACCCTAGAGATACTTAGTGGATAAATTGTAAATGAAAATTAAGATTTGCCCATTTTATTAATTTTCTCTATATGAGTCAAATGTTAAGCAAAAAGAGAACAGATGCAATTTTTTCCACAACTCATACATTTTTACAGTTACAGTTGTGCGGCAAATTTCCTCTGGGGGTCACAGGTGACCCCCATTATAGTAGGAGAGTTAAACAAAGTTATTATAAATTTGCACTAAAAAAAAAAAACAATACCATCATTGATTTATTTGGCAACTTGTATACGACCCCTGAAACGCGATCATCCGACACCATTTTTTCTCTTAGAAAAGTCATACCAAGGCATCGAAAGATGGTTTATGTCAGCATTTATGAATTTTCATCTCTCTGCGATTTTTTCTGATAAAATGCAGAAATGTTATGCATGTCCTCATTAATGTACAGGGCACATTTTACTCATTCGGATTGTTCTCTACAGGGTCGTATAAAAATTCATTTTTTGTATCAGATTTAATCTCCTCAAAATTGTATTTGATTTTACAAAATTCTGTACCTTTTTTTTACGTAACTGTGTAATGTATAATATATATATGTCTAGAATAAATATTCAAGGAATAAAAATCGAAATCATTGTTTTTTAGGACACCCTCTTTATTTTATCTCATTTCTTTCATAACTTAAGGAATTTTTCAATAAATAAGAACTTGCTAATTTTACAGGTAATCTGAATACTGAAATTTTTATTTAAGTTAATATTTACTATCAAGTTATTACTATTATATATAGGAAAGAATTGTATTGCCGGGAAAAAACAAAAAAATCATTTTACTTTGATAAAAAAGAAACTTCTGTTTCATTTGTTAATAATATTTTAAATAAATAAAATACTTTTCACTAAATATTGGTCCCTCAAACTGAATTGATGATTTGTTTTTTGTTTTCGCATAACTGAAAACTGCTTGGAAGAATGAGCAGAAATTTCGTATGTCTATATTAAGCCAGTCAATGAATTTATTACGTTTATAACCTCCTCAGACCCGATGTATCCTATAGGATACACATCTTTACAATTTTTTTCACGTATATAAATAATGTAAAAAAAAAAGAAAAATGGTGTGTATGGAGCCTTACAGATAGCAGAACTAAATAAAACAGCAATTTCTTTCTTATAGTACTTTTTTAGCGAGATACGTGTTATATCAAAATGGCTTGCAGCAAAAATGTACGAAATTTACAAAAACGAAAACGTAAACAGTTATTCAGTACGTCACTTCAGTTATTCAGTCATTAAAATACCATTTGTAGAGTCCATTAAAAAAATATATATATATTAAATGTATAATTATTTCACGCTTTGCATTGTTTTTTCAATGCAATGCAAAAAAAAGTAAAATACAAAATACTAACAAACTGTCAAAAAATGTACTTATTGGGTGCCCATGTATCATCGAATTTCACGTACAAAAAATACATTTTAATTTTTTTCGCTTTTCAATCTTTCTTAGTTATTGGTTTGTTAATATAAATTCATAACTGAAGTTAAAAAAAATATAATAATAAACCCTGGGGTCTGAAGAGGATAAATTCTTGTAGATTACTAACAATAGATTTTCAAGTATTACATTCATATAAATTATTGTTTGCATAGCCCTCGAGGTACGTAACACCTTCGTGAGTTATCTTGCAAGATTGTTTTTCAAATATGGCTTTACAACCATTTTCAGTAGCCCTTTTTATAGAAATTAAATTTGTTTCCATTTCGGGTACATACAATACATTCTTTAGTGTTATCGTTCTGTGTGCATTATCCGACATTAATGTATTTAATTTTATAGTCCCGTAACCCTCAGAGCAAAGCTCTTGACCGTTTGCGATTGTTACGCTAGAAGCACTGTTATGAAAATCATTAAACTTGTTTTTGTTATTACAAATATGAGTTGAAGACCCTGAATCAATCGCCCAGAGATCTTTTACATTATCCCCAACAAAAAATGTAACATTTCTATCATTAGGTGTTTCTTTTTCAAAATTCCTATTTTTGTTAGTATTCGCATGTGCGCTGCCTTGAGAGCATATAGCCGACTTTTGTGACTGGTTGGGAAAACAATTAGGGTATTGGTACTTCTTAGGATTATTTTTATTTTTATTTTTCAAGGTCCAACAATTATTAATATTGTGAGAATTCTTTTTGCAGTACCGGCAAAATTTATTTTGTTTGTTTTTATGGAATTTCACCACCTTTAATGCGGAGTGACTGTTCTCACTTTCGCGGTTATTTTCAATTATTTTTGAATATTCATCTATTAATTTTGTCCGAATAAAACTAGCACTAAGGTCACGCTCATCCCTTGCCTCCAAAGCGGTAATGAGACCGTCAATGAGACTGGAAGGGTAATGAGACTGGAAGGGAGAGAGCAGAGCATTAAAGCAGCAAGGTGTTGATCACTTACGTTTTCGCCGATAGCTGCTAGTTTATTGCGCGTTTCATAAATTTTGGTAAGGTGATCAACCATATTACCACCTTCGTTTAATTTGGTGGAATAAAGTTTTCTTAGAAGAAATAGTTTACTACTTATATTAGAGCGTTCATGAACTTCCTTTAAAGCAAGCCAATACTCTCGCGTACTCTCTAAATTCTTCACATTAATAATCTGATCGTCATCGATCAACAGATTTATAATGACACGCTCTTTCCTATTTTTGTTTCTAAAATCATCTGTCATTGGATCGGGCGGATCCTGACTTATAGCACTATAGAGGTCCTCCTTCTGTAAATACATTTCTAATCTGAACTTCCAAACATTAGAATTGCTTGCGTTCAGTTTTTCTATCACAGTGTCCTTTAAGATACTCATTTTTCATATATAGACTACGATCTTATATATATATATATATATATAAATATTATGTCAATATTCAAATTATATGAGTAAATAGGTTTTAAATAATAATGTTTCAATAGTATCGTTAAGTTGCTTATGCTTTTTTAGGCATAGCAAAAATACTTATTATAAAACATTTTTCTAAAGCTTCATATATTCTATATTTCAAACATTTTCAGATACTATTCTTAAAGAATAAAGTAGCAATAATTTTCAATTTTCCTCTGTAGCAATGCGACAAATCATGTCACATAATTTGTTATAAGGAGGACCTCTTAAACATGGTATATTCTATTGTATCATTTTTCAAAGTTAGAAAAAAAAGAGATAAGGAATTTGGCTTACCTCAAAATGTGGCAGGGCCCGCCCCGATCCTTGGTTGAACTGCTCCATTGAAACTGTATGCATATGTCACATGAAAATGCCTATAGTTTTATAAATAGAATATTTGTTGCATAATAATTTTTCTTTTCGAATTGATTCCGTGCACGTTTGACGACAGAAAAACTGTTTTTCTTTCCTTTAAAAGATTTAATGATATTTCTAGATTAAATGTAATTAATAACACAAAATGGAGGGAGAGGGAAAAGGCACCTCTTCCCTTACGTAACAAAACATGACAGAGAGAGAAAAAGAACGTGCGAAAAGGCGATACATATACATTGGCAAAGTCCAACATCAACCGCAGATATGCTGGGTTGGGCACAAACACGTGCTTATGAGACCCTGAAAAGAAAGTAACAGAAAATGAATTAAAATAAGTCATTAACTGTCTGCGGTATTATAAGAGTTTTTTTTTTCAAGGATTCTGGCACATAACACTTTTTACTTCTGCACATTGCACAGTAGGAGATAGATGCCATGTTGGCCGCAAGGAAAGTTTGGCCCACGATATTCTTCAAACTTTCCGGTAGATGGCATTACTAGCTAACCAACGTGTTACTTAAAAATTTTCACCCATAACAGCATCAACAGAAAAGAAGCAATATAATGAAAGGCACTTCAAATTTCCTGTCAGGTTTTTTTTTTTTTTTTTTTTTTTTTTTTTACTTATAAATTGTCGTTCCCCAATTGTTTCTAAATTAAAGTTTCACTTTGGTAAATAGCCATCTAAAAGACCGTTGTTCAGAGCTGTATTTCTACCTGCTAATTAAAAAATGTATATTAAAGAGACGAGAGACCTTTAAGATCTTTTTTTTTTTAAATATCATTCAAGGGTGCATTATATGCATTATGTCCATACACTTATCACAAAAAAAATTTAAAAAAAATTTTTGAAGAAAAAAAAGGAATTTTCCGTAATATTTTAGAACTTTTCAAAATGTTCCATACGAACTCAATATCAATGAAAATACCCAATATATTTTATATAAGTTTGGTTTATATATATAAACAAAACTGTGGATCGGATTTTATATTTTCGAATATAAAGGTAAAAAAAATATATATATATTTTTTCAATTTTTTTTTTTAATTTTGAGTCTGAAAATTAGGAAAAAAAAATCTGAATGTTTTGATACGACGATCAAAAACCGAAATGGATGTATGAGCAAGTTGGTCCAATTAATACGGACATGTTAGCCCACTGTGTCAACATGGCCTGGAGTCCAAGAGTTTGCTTTCTACATTCATAAGCCTATAAAATGAGTAAAATTGCATAATTATGTGTAATACTGGACAGGACGATATTAAATAATAGGCGAATAAGACAAATATCTAGGGACATAAATCGGAGGTGGCCGGTTTTATAAAGAGAAAATAATAATAATATTCCATAAAACACGTATTCTATATAGTCTAAAATCTTCAAATCATCTAAATTCAAAAAATATTTTTTTTTCTGTTATTGCATAACTAGCTGGGGATAAAACTGTGTAATGTAAAAGAGTTCCAAGATCTTGTTGTTTCTTGAAAACAGGAAGTTTCCGAAACTTTATCATAAAATTATTGTATTAGTTTATTGTATTATATTTATGAACAAAACCTCTAATTGACATTATTAATACTTCTTTTAAAGCAACTTGCATTAATATGAAACATAATTTAAATTTTATCTAGGGCCTGCTACAGCTACTGTCTCATAGTAGCTATAGTCTTCATTTCTAGCTGCCAAGATGGTATAGAACTATGTTATGAAACAGACAGATGAATTGTTCCAGAAGAGACAATATATAATACTGGTCTCGAAATGAAATTGAATAAGATCAGGGAAGATGCTAAAATATATGGAATTCGATAAAACAATAATGCGTAAAATAGTGCAACAATTACAATAAATCCCCTTTAATGTCACTCCAGCTCAAGGACAACAATTCAGTGGACCAAACTGACTCAACAAACGAGTTATGGTGCATCTTTAAATTGGTTTGATTTTTGGATTACTAACGGAAATGATATTCTATCTTTGATTGACAATATGGGGCCTGTCTGAAAAATATTCAACCTTTGAACGAAAAAAATGCATTAATCAACTGACAGTATTGGTACCCTTATTTATTTCGAGGTAGGTCCCTTGCGCCTCCACACATTTAGTCCACCGTTCTTTCCATTGCAGAAAATACTTCTGGAAGGCATTTTTGGAATGGTGTTCAACTCCGCCGTCGCATTCTATGTATCTCATCTTTACTCTCAAAACGGAATCCTTTTGATGGCGCCTTCAATTTCGGAAGGAACCAGAAGTAGCAAGGAGTCATGTCTGAAGAGTATGGAATTTGGCGAACATTGGAATTCCACATTTCGCCAAGAAAGTCTGAATCAGGTGCGATGAATGAGCTGGAGAATTGATGAATCTTACGAATAGTTTCGCATTCAGGATCACCAAGCTTTGACAGAATTTGATGCAGTACCTTTTTCAACCCGTTCAGTCATCCTGAGATAAATCAAAATCCGACCCACACGTATAACAGCACCTCAGTCGGTGGAACAAGGCAACGACTGGCTCACTCAAATTCATGGAAAAAAATGAGGCATGCGCATTAAGCTGTCTCTTTCCAATGTGCACAGTTCGCCGCCTTCGAATCACTATTACGCGAGGGAAAAATAAAAGTCTGATACTTATCAAACAGACTTGCTACAAATTCAAATGATGACAATGAGCAAATCGAATGGTAGAATTGCAAAATACTATAATAATATAACATACACTGTATACACTATATATATAATATACACCGTTTAAAAAAATGATGATGCAAACCTACAAGACAGCCGTACATGAGTATAAAATTGGAAATGCACAATACATTAAAAATAACATAGAAAATAAAACACTAAATTATCTTATATCGGAATTTTTATTTCGTGAAATGATGTCAAAAACATAAACAGACTTTCCGCGCGAATTTGACTACCTCTAAATAACAAAAAAAATGATGTTGGAAGAAAATGAAGGACTTTTATATGGTGTGTGGCCCACTCGAATAGTTAATACTCTTGACTATCTGTTTTCATGTATGCGATGAGGATATCGATAAGGGTTTTGGGAATTGTCTCTTAAAAAAAAGTGATATTTCAAAGTCCCGAACACGTCAACAGAGGCGTACAATGCGTCGTTCGCGTGTGTTACAGATATACTCGACCGGATTTAAATGATGACTGCATGCTGGCCACTACATACGCTGTATTTTTTGTTTTCAAACATATTATCGACAACGTGAGCTGTATTGCGTGTTAGCATCATCAAATAAAGCAAATCGGCATTGACTGCAGGGTAATTTATGACACAGCTGGAATATTTTGTCTGCATAACCTTTCAGATGTGAAAATGTCATTTCGAGTAATTTACAAATCCGTACATATTTTTCCAACAAATTATGCAAGCTAAAATACGTCAATATTAACCCGAATAAAAAAAAAAATTACCCGAATAAGTTACCATATAAATATCGTATAATGGAAATTGAGAAAATGAAGTTATGATTAAATCTCTAGATTAGTAAAGCTGAAAGAAAATGCCTATCAAATTGAAACAGACACTTTCCTTTATTAGAGGCTTTGGCAAGAGAGAGAAAAGCCCAGAGAAGTAACATATTGACAAGTACTTTTGTGCAAACTATTCGCTGTTTCATACCGACAATTATTCAATGTTTACACACTTATTCAATGTAGCTACCCGTTTTGAGGGATTTCAGTTGCATGTTTGGGGGAGGGGTGTAGTATTATTAAATATTTAAGATTTCTATACCTAACAATACAAATAAATGGTAATTGAGATCGTTTTCCGTTCATTTCATCTTTTTAAGTTTTGTATTTTTTAGAAATCATCCGTAGAGAGCATTTACATCTAAAAAGTATCCCGTCTAAAATTTCAATCCGATGAAAAAATTTAAGACAGCAGTAGCACAGAGAAAAAAAAACGAAAGTTTTTCGTTCCTGCACCATTTTACATAGCAATTTTGGCCCTATATGACATCTGTGCCAAAAGTTTCCCATTTCCATTATAAAATCGTTTTTTTTTCAATTAAAACTACATAAAAGTTGCCTTGGTCGCAAAGATTGCTTGGTACTGTTACGCAAGCCGGGTGCAAATCTCGCCAATAGCTTTTTTTTTCAAATCGGCAGTTAGCATTTTTTAAATTTTTTGAGTGGTAACTTAAAACATTGCTTTGAAGTTGAAATTAAATGACCATGGTTTGTTGCATTATTTAATATTTGACTAGATGTCACAAACGCACCGGGTTTGGCGTGATTTTTTTTTTTTACAAAAATTTGGCGAAAACCTCGTTTTCGAATGCCAGTTACATATGTATTTTTGATACTACTTAGTTATACCGTCGACCAAAAATCTGTCACCAAACTATAAGATTAAATGCCAATAATAGTTGATCTTAAATTTCACATTCACTTGACTTTAAGCAAGTTAAATGTGTTTACGTCATCAAGTGATTTTTATTTCGCCGTTTTATTTGTATATTTATTAATGCTATACTATTTTATTCGTTCTTTCGTTATTTAAAATAAAAATTATGTCAATTTGTATAATTTGGCGAGTGTTTTTACGATTTATATAATTTGGTGAAATTGGTCGACGGAATAACTAAGTAGTACCGTTATTTTTAATTATGTTTTATAATTTTTAAAAGAAAATAACCAAAAAAATTATTATAATTATAGAACAAAACAAGTTATATAATTAAAAAAAAGAAAATAAAAGTAAATAAACATTTATTATTAAATAAACAACAATAGCCGGTTTACCATGTCAATCAAAATAATGCCATTTTGGCGCCAATTAGGTACCCCGGTGCGTATATGACATATGTGCCTAATATTTTTCTTTTCGTTTTGTTTCGTTTTTTTTTAAAGAAGGAAGTAAAAGCCATAAATTTTAAACGGTTCAGTTTTAAATGAAAGTTTTGTATTTTAAATAAAATGAATGAAAGGATTATATTTTAAATGGAATTAAAGAAATATAAAAAAATGCGGCGGAAAAAAATGTTTGGCAATCACCTGCGTCTCGCTAACATAAAAATACTGAGTTCTTAATTTCTCTATCAGAATATTTCGATTTGGCGAAAGATTGTTCAAGTAAATTGAATTATTAATAAAATTAACATGATACATTTCTTAGCATACATTTAAGGGAGGCCAAATTGGTCCCAAATTTGTTTAAAATAATAACCTTTTCAGAAATATTTTAAAAAAAAATTGTGTTATTATTAAAATTGAGTTGCCATCATTAGAAAAAAAGTATTTAGAATTAGAAAAAAATTAATATTTCGAAATCTAATTCGAATTTAAAAATTGTAATACCAGTTTTGAGATGTGCGAATCAATAAGGATTTTTGGTGTTAATTTCATCGCAAAATGTTCCATATTTTAGGAGAAATCACCGTGAAACTTAATCAGTTGTTTAATTACTCGTTTCATAAATTCGTTTCATTTCAGTCGTTTCATAATATCCGTTTCATAAATTCGTTTCATAAGGATTTTATATAGAGAGAGTAGATAAATAAAATGACACTCTTTATTTTATTACAAAGTCTGGTGAATGATAGGAACATAAGAATAAAAAGTATCCTGCATTTTATTATTTTAGAACGAAATTATTTCAGTGGAAAAAAACAACAGATTCTTTTAAATGTTAAATTCATGTATAAAATATGCATTGAAATAAGAAATATTTCGAATTAAAACAACAAAACCCCCAAAACTATACTTATCCCAAATCTCTATGGAAATGTAAATTTAAATTAATTTAGATAAACGGTTTTCTAAGGATACATACAGTTTTAGTTTAATAAATATGAATCATTGTGTAGCTTTAAAGAAATCTCATTTCATATGTATTTTTATGGAATCTTAAGATATAAGAATGACCTATAGTGACATTATTTAGAAACGGAAATGAATTGCACTGCAAAAAAATCTTAATATTTCATTTTGTGTAATGTATAATTTTTTGTAGTTTACTCTAAGGATTCCAAAAAAAATAAATAAATAGCAGAATTTTTATGAATCAAATAACATTTATCGTATTTTAAATTAGACAATATCGATATGATATTAAATAAACGGTCAAGTGCGAGTATTACTCGCGCACAGAGGGTTCCGCACATTAAATATATGAATTAGTAATTGTATTTTTTTTAAAATCGTTGCTAAAAGAATACTAACACTTTGTAAAAAACTATGAACAGTAGGGTTGGGTATAACAGTATATACTAGAAAAATGTAAATGGATATACCAAGAAGGTTCAAAGAGATATGGAATCTAAAAAATATCAAATACAGCCATTCTGTATAACTCATTTTTACTTTCTTCTATCTTTACAAGAAGAAGGTATTGAATTCGTGGAAATTTTCGAATTTCGGTTTTCGACGGATTTATACGTTTTAGGGTACAGAAGTAATGAAAAACATGTTTTTACAAAATGTTTGTCTGTGAGTCTCTCTATCCATGTGTGACACAGATTTTGTGGGCGCTCTATCTTAAGTACTATTGAGCGGAATTTAATAAAACTTTAGATTCCGTTAGTCCCTGATATAGATTGATGCTCATTCCTTTTTGGTGTAAATCGCCCACCAGGTGGCGCTACTATCCTGCAATTTTTGCCGATTTCCGCAATAGCTGTATCTCAAGAACTAATGCATGAATTTTCATCAAACTTTAGATACAGTTAGTCACTGATATAAACTGATCCTGATAAGTTTTTGGTGTAAATTGCCCAAGAGGTTCCACTGCAACTCAGAACTTTTCACGATTTCCGTAAGAGCTCTATCAAAAAAAAAAAAAAAAAAAAAAAAAAAAAAAAAAAGAAAGCACGAATTTTCATCAAACTTCAAATTTAATTAGAAGTTCACGAAAGTTGTCCCTGATTAGATTTTGGTATAAATCGCCTAACCGGGGGCGCTGCTGTGCTGCATTTATCAGGAAGTATTGACATGTATGCGATAGAGGAAAGTTTTGGGATTGACACAGTCGACTAGTTTAATATTATATTAATCTCTTTCTAATGAACTTAATTCGGTACTGCAATAAAAGAAATGCATATTTAAACTTCATTTGGCATTTCATAAAATTAAATTCAGCATAGTAATAACCTTTCTTTCTACTGTGCATCGAACAAAACACATTCGTTCAAAGTTTACATTTGGCTAATAGAAAATTTTGCTAATAGAAAATTTTGAAAATTTTAACAACATAATCACTTAAAAAAGTATTTTTTTGAACAATAAAAAGGAAATTTTAGGTTCAGGTTATACAGTTTAACATAAAACGTATCTTTTGAAACTTTCAGGGAAAAATATTCAAATGTTTTTGAGATATCGTGCGCAATATGCCCAAGAAAGTCAATTGGAGAAAAATGACTTAAAAGTTTCGAAAATGCCGCTTAAGTTATTGAGGCGGTAAAATTCTAAAAGTCATAACTTCTGTACTAATGAGAATTTGAAGGAAACAATTATATTAAAATGTTCAGAAAAAAGGAATATTAACGTCTAAAAAAATTTAAATTAAATTTTGTTGAAGGTTTAAGAGTCCTGAGACCCCTTGAATTAATCTGTTTATAACAATTTGACGTTTATTGCTTTTATACTGTTACTGGCCATTTCGTTACACTCATATATCATTAAAAGTTGTAATCTAGGCTTTAAAAGCCGATGGTACATAGTGTACGCCGCCCCTGTCATTATGTATGTCCAAACGGTCCATATCTTTAAGGTTCATATCTCAGCTAATTACTGACGATTTTTTTCTAAAATCATGATAGACAATACTTTTATACTTCTACTACGATAGGTATCTCCAGCGCTGCACAACAGTTTTGCTGATTGCCCGTAAATCGAAATTTGTGTGTAACGGAGAAAATGCGCTTTTCTCAAAAACTATGTGACCTAGGGTAATCGCTATAATTTTCATGAAAGGTTTATATTAATGTCTACTCCCTCTAATTTTTTCATAATTTTAGTTTCAGTAGATTCGGAATTAGATGGAGGGAGGGTGGGGTGACATATTTTTGCGCTACATTTTCGATTATACCTTTGAAAATGTAATACCTAAAATTAAAAGAAATGTATTTTTGTATTCAGTGTTACGAAATCTTTCACACGATACCTCACACGATATACAAGGAATTTTTTTTTGAAGCAACTGAATTAGACCCTATGCATTTTTATTAAATGTATTTATAAATGTTTAATAATGTGAAAATATGTGGGTCAACAGTCTTTATTACTTCCCCGAATTTGAACTTTCCACGTTCCATAGTTTACGAGTAAAGTGGCTGTGAGAGACGAACAGACGGACAGACACAAGAGTGATCTTATAATGGTTCCGTTTTTACTTCTTAAGTACGGAACCCTAAAAATAGCAAAGTACGTAATTATCTTTAAAACATATTCAGGAGCTTAGAATTGTAAGTGCGAATGTCGAAATTGTGTGTTGGGAAATCAAGCTCCAAGTTTTGCAAGTAGTGTACTACTCACTGAAAATAGTGTACTACTCACTTTAGCTCCACACTGTCAGAATACTAAGGGAGGACCAAGGCAAAATGACTTACCTACGTGTTGCCTACATCTAAAAAATTCTCAAATTAATAACTATCCAGATAAGTAAACGATTACTTAATAATTAATACATGTAAAACTAATGCATATGAAACTCTGCTTATCAGCATATGATATTTCTTTCGGGCAACAATTAAAGTGTCGTCCCTAAAAAAATGTTCCATTTCATAAGCCGGCAGCAAAGCGAAGCAGATGTATACTGTACAGTTAAATACTGATAATGTCAACTACAATATTTTTAACTTCGAAACAGAATTTGTTTGAAAACTGCATCTCAATTTCTTTTTGAGACACTAGGGAGCTCTGCCGCATATGAGCTACGCCCGCCAACCCCCGTTCAGACACCGCAGACTCTAAAATCACTATAATTTGATCGGCTTTAAAAATATTTCGGAAAATTGAATTATAATTTAAAAAACAGTGGCGATCTCCGTATACACGGGTTTCTATTCATTTCTCTTTGATTGCGGATTTGCAAGGTCAAATTAGCTGCTGTTAAAAGATGCAATAGCTGTTTTTGTCTTTGATTAAATAAAATCACTTGAACATTTCAAAATAAGCTAATATAAAATGAATTAAGTAAATGGAGTCTTTGTCTCCCGGTATTTTTTAACAAAGCGAAAAGAAAGTTCTTTTAAATAAGACATTTTAAATGTATCGTTTTTAATCTGACGTAATTTTGACCAAACTATTCTTTCTGTTTCTAATATTCACGTGAAAATACTTTTGTTAGACATAAAATATTATTTGTGCTGTCCTAAGTAAAATAGTTGAAAAGATCATCTCAAAATATAAAATAAATATAAAATAAACCACGGGGTCTCCGTGGCCGAGTGGTCAAAGCACCAAGCTGCTAATCACTTGCGAGCATAGGGGATTGTGGGTTCGAATCCCGGTGGTTCTATTGCACACACTCTTTGTGTGTAACTCCCAGGATGTATTTCTCTTGTTGTAATATTTCCTAGTGCTGTCGTGTTTCTGACTTATAAGCGGGCTCTCATGTCAAGCACACAAGTCATATGTTTGTTGTTCAATAAATAAATAAATCAAATAAATGTCTCGCGCAATTATATGAATAATTGAAATTTGCTAATGAATAATTGAATAATGAATAACGGGCAATAATAATTGAAAATTTGGTTATGAATAATTCGATACCTAATTAATTTTTGTCGAGTTTTATGAATGACGACATCGCTTTCTGCGGATTTGTGTATTATTCCGCGAGAGTGACGACATATTCATATTTTTCTGTAGATAATATATCTTAGTGGATCATAAATGTGTAATTCTTCAGCGAAGGAAAATGACGTCATTTTATATAAAAGAAAAGCGTGTATTTTAAAGCTTAAAACTGAAATATGTTTTGTACTATTTATAATTATATATACTTGCTTTTCATCGGGGTAACCACTAAATCCTGAAAAGAGCATAATTCTTGTTTTCTAGTTTAAATGCTTCTTGTCGTTTAAATACGAGTGATAAAGTATAGTATATTATGGCTTTAACTACAACTCCATTAATGCTGCAAGACAAATCGTAATACATTACGTCATCAGATATAGGCTAGTAATTGTTATATATTTATTCCATAATTACAGAAACAGAGGATAGTTATGCAGATATATCCTACATTGAAACTAGACGCACTGCTTATTAGTATAACAAACTGAAATTGATCATTATGATTCCTCCTACATTATGTTTTAAGTAAGTAGTGGACAAGGTAAATGCAAATTGGACATTATATTACTTACCAAAGTTTCCAGTGTATTTAAAATTTGTCATATTTAAAATTCGCCATATGTAGTATTTAGAGTTACAAATTTGAGCGCATATTATAATTGCTGAACTTCAATGAAATTATTCAACGTTGCACAAAGAAAGTGGCTTTTAAATGAATTTTAAAAGATATGAAAATGTAAAACTCAAAGCAAAATATTACGACTAACATAATAAACTGTGAGTTTATCATGTTTTATTTTTCTTTGTAAAGTTAACATGCGTAATACTAAAAACATACTTGTTGATTATAATTACAGTTGCTTTTTCAAATACAGTAAAAAAAAAATAACCACTGGTCAGAATGACTCTGTATTTCATCTAAGTATACGTGAAGCAATGGGAATTTCATTCGCAAAAGAAATAAAAGTTCAAATGTTGACAGATATGTTGCGCTGTACTCCGCATAAGATGCTAATTAAAAGACGTGACATGCTCTTGTTGCACTCTTTGTTCAAAGCCTATAATGCATGAGAAGATGGTATCACAGCGGATGTGAAAAAATCGGTTTTCAATTGCCCCTAAGCAAAAGTCTGTAGAGAAAGAAAAAAACGAAATAGGTTTTTAAATGTGCCTGTAGGCCAAACACCGAAGAAAAAGCAAATATGAAATCGGTTTTAATTTGTCCCTAAGTCAAAAATTGTAGGAAATGCAGAAACGGATGAAACCATCAATAAAAGGGCGTCGGCTATGGCTTTGTTAAGAAATGTTCAATATGTTCAATTATATTCAATATATATTACAAAATTTCCAATTACTGTCCACATTTTCTCCTACGAACTTCAATAGCAAATCAGCATGTCCCACAACAGGTCGGAGTGTTTCAGGGGTGATATTGTGGATGTGTTGCCTAATACATATTTTTAATTCACCTAAGTTCGCAATTGGACACCCCCGTACACAACATAACTTAGGTAACCTCACAGCCAGAAGTCGCAAAGGTTCAGGCAAGGTGATCATTGCAGCCAGTCTGTTGAGAAATTGCGACTAATAATTCTGTCATTTCTAAAATGAAGATTCAACAGCTGCATCTCAGGTATTGCAATGGAGCGCTATCTTGCACAAAAAATTCGCTATCCACACATCTGCGATGTTGTAGTGCTGGAATGAGCTGGCTGCGTAAAACAGATTGATGAAGTGTCCCATTGACTGTACAGATGACACGACCCGAAGGACCAATGTCCTCGAAAAATAAAGGGCTAACGATACACGAAATCGACATACATTAAAAATCTACGTACATCAATAGGAAGTAATATCATCTTAGTAATAAGGAATAGTTTAATCTACATCGTCTAATAATGAAAAACATGGTGGAGATTTAACTAAAAGCAGAATCGGTGGAATGATAAAGGATGATCGGATAAAGGATAAAGTCCGCTAGTAATTTTACGGGGAAGCACCTTAATGTTTCAATCCTGTACCAAATGTAATGCTGGCGGTTGCAAAGTTTTACGGTAATATGCTATCAACGGGTTTTCAGTAGTAATGTTTTTAATAACGATTTTTAATCATATTTCGTTAATAAATCCAGAGAGGTAAAACTGTTATGACAATCAGAGAGTCCCAAATATTTCCGCAAATGATTACCCTCAGCTTACCCATAACTTATATAAATATATGTATATGTTATCCATTATATTATCGAAAAAAAACAATGAAAATTTTAAACATTAATAAAAATCAGTGATATTTTTTGTGAGGTTCTTATCAAGATTTTAAACCTTTCGCATGTTATTGCCCTATAGACCAAAATTTGAGATTCGATAAAATTTCGTCGCCGAAAATCGTTATATATATATATATATATATATATATATATATATATGTATATATATATATATATATATTATATATACTTTTAATTTTAAAGTGAAGAAACTTTTAATTATCAATTTTACGCCAAATGCAAATTAATTCGCTAGATACAGTTCGACGAATCGAAACCAAAATTCACACACATTAGATCGACTACGGCATTCGGCGACCATGGTTGCCGGGGAAAATTGCATGGTAAAAACAATTTTCGATAATGCAATTATATTGTTTTAAGTGAATTTCGTAGGTTCTTGAAGAAATTTCCAAACTTTTTCCAATTGTTTTTTCTTATTCATTTGTATAGAGTAGTACCAATGAATGGACACTGAAGAACATCTAAAAAGAAAATGATTCATTATATTTTAATAAACTGTACCTATTGATGTTTGACAGTGCAAATACATTTGTTGGTTTACAAATGATTAAAAAACAACAAAAGGAATTTTATATTTTACTCCTTCGGGATGCTAGTGATGTCTTAATAGAATTAGATATAAAAACCAAGTAAATGAACAGTTGTTACCAGTGAATGAACAGACAGCAATTTAAAAATAATTAAATGTCATAGTTCTTTATTTATTTTACAACTTGTACAAATAACTTATAACCTGTTTTTTTCTGAATTATGGGTTTTTTAAACCCATAACGAGAACTAATTAGCTTGAAAAATTGTCACTGTTAAGTTGTTAAATTAATCATAAATTACAGATATAAAAAGAAAAAAAAAGGCTGAAATCATTGGCCCCTCTTTATTTCAGTAATAACTACAGACGAACGGGAGGATTTTGCAGAAAAAAGTTCAGGTGTTTTTATTCTGCCTTTCATAAGATTCTTAAAGTACCAGATCTTATACGTTACTACAAGCCACTACCAATTCCATCACATGTGGACCTCTGATCTACATATTGTTCTGGTACTTACTTCATATTTCCAACCTTTGATGCTAATTTTAAAAAAAATGAATCATCCGTTTCTCCCCTGGATGTTTGTCTATAAAGGGATTTTTATTTCATGTTTGTTTCATGACATTGTAAACATTACCTTTTACTTCATCGTGATGCATTTTAAATTCAATTTTCCCTTTACAACTATCCAATGTTCAAGAAGATTTTCTTCTTCAAAGGACAACACAGGCAATGTCCCATACGCTTTCTTTCAATTGTTTTACCTCGCAGTTTCACAGACAACGTTGCTTTAAAAATATTAAAAGGAAGGGATGCCTTCTTCAAATTGAGCTGACCTGAACCTCATAGCTTGTACAGCATTTTCAAAGTCTTCTGTAGAGTACCTGAACCTCCCATATTTCCTTTTTGTGGAATCTTCTTGGCCTTCAGTAAGAATATTTTTATCATTCATCAAAAAACATAGAAAATTTAAGACTTGAAAGTCACCAATAATTATTACCTTGAAAAATGTGTGTATATATGTTCTTTTGTTACGTCTTTTTATCTGTTAACTTTTCATTTATTACCATTTTTGAAAAATTACTTAATGCAAAATATAGGAATAAAAGGAGCCACAAAAACATAAAGCCAAAACAGTTCATTCACTAGGAAAAGTAGCCTAATATATTCCTCCTAATGAATGTAAAGCTGTTCATTCATTGGATGTTTTAACATTTGCCTAACCAGTTATTAAACATCCCTATTCTTAAATTGTACATATTCTACAATGGTTAAAACAATCAGAAATATGTCTATAATACATATATTTAATGTATGTACAATAAAATTAGTGCATAATGCAAATAAAAACAGTAAATTCTTATGAAACATATGAATGACATAACGCTTACCTTATTATTTCAGCATAGAAACAATGTGTTTCTCAAACAAGAAAAATAAAACATGTTCTCAAAGTTAAGTAATGTGACTTCAGTAATCAATCAGGAATGTGATAGCTTCCTATTGAATAGAATTAAGGCAATGTTGTAACCCCGTTTAGTAGGAATGTTTTCAAACCTTATTCTATTAAAATATATACCAATTGTTCATTCACTGGGGGTTGTTCACTTACTGGTCGGACTACCCTAATTGTTTTAAGTACCTTTTTGAAAAAAAAAAAAAAACTTTTATTTTAGTAATTTGTAGGGCAAACCGGGGCAAGATGACGAAAGGCTTAAATTTTCGTTTTTCCACTAGTTAGCAGCATCAACCGGACACAACTGGCTCTCATATCGGCCGTTTGTTAAAAAATAGTATAGAGATGCTGAAATCTCCTTTTTTGTGTTAGTTGTGAAGCTTTGACTGTTTACAGCTGTCACGTTATAACATTTATGCATGTGTAAATAAGCTCTGCTACAGATACAGGCAAGATGTATCGCTTCTCTTTAATATTTACGAGTAGCTTAGTTTAAATACTACCTATTACTATGAATAAATGTCAATTAATCGCCTTCCTTCATCGCAATGAAAACGAATATTTTTAAACAGGCAGTCCGGGGCTCGTCATCTTGCTCCGTGTTTCGAAATTTATTAATTTGACTGTGTTGTCCATTCTATTTAAATCCTGTAAACGATTGTTTGTCTGTGTGTTTGTCCGAGCGACCTTGCGCTTCTATCTCCTCTGGGGCTAAGGGGCACATAGGATCGGGGGAAGTGTCGTTCGAAAGAGGGCGACCATAGGAAGACATTTTTGTCATCCGCTAAGCCCCCCCCCCGATAGAAAACTCTATCAGGGTCCGTATCTCCGCTTCCAAGCGCCTGATCTGTACGAGGGGGATACTGAGCATGATGCTGTTGGCGATGAAACTGAAAATAATAGTTTTAATCTTCAGAACCTGGTTGTAGAAAACCAACGTATAAACCATTCAGAAGAACCAGAACTTGTAGCAAATGCTGGTTCCGATGCACCGAAGAAGCCTGTTAGTGTTTTTGATTTCAAACCATTGCCTAAACAGCATAACAATGTGAGAAAAAAGCAAAAGCAAAACACTAAGCTCAAGCATTCTTACAAGCACGCCCATCAAAGAAATGTTAGAACAAAGGGAAAAGCAGAAGGAAGAACAGGAAAGTTTAAAAAACAGAGTAAAGAAGCCCGTGATGCTAAAAAGGGAATAAAAAAATTCAAACTAAATTCCTGTAGGCCTAAGTCTATTAAATCCAGGCCAAACAGTCTAGTTGCATCAACTTCAAAGGATGATGTTTTCAGATGTCCTTCTTGTGACGAGGAATATCGTGACCCACCAACAGAAGAATGGATCCAGTGCTTTTAATGCTTTTATACAGCAATTTTTAATGGGCTTACCAGGCTTTCACTGTTGTCAGCGGAATGAGATATTTCAATCTCGACAATAAAGTGAAATATCTCACTCCTTTCTATGAAGTGGAAAATTCCATTTTTTAAGCATTGTATTTTTTATAAAATTCGCTGTAAAATGAGTCTAAATCCATGATTTAGACTTTTTGTGAGGCTATTCATATCCATAAATTTAAAGACTCCTTGGTTAATGATTTATCTAGTACACCATACATCTCAACTTTCTGGATGGATTTGTTGTGTCACGACACTTCACTTCCGCATTAATTTCATTGGCTGTTAGAACTTGATGGTCTTTTGGTATTATGTTTTGACATTTGGGTTTTTTCACCGTACATGCAGTTGGGGGGATATTGTTTTTAAAGTTTTTACACTGAGGATCCGAGTCCTAGTACTCACGAAACGTATACGTAGGATCAAATCTACTTATTTTATTGTGTGTTTAAACGTTGTTTTCAAATAATTTATATTTTCACACAAGTTCTGTACTTATTAATCATTTGTGTCTGAATTTTTGTTTTGTCAAATGTTTTGGTAAAATCACTTTAAAATATTGCAAAATGAACTGGAAAAATACTAAAAAAAATTACACTTTTTTTTTTAATTGCATTTATTTAATAAAATGTAAAAAAACTACATATGAGTATTTCTAGTAGAACAATATGCATAATTATATGTTTTGTCTATATTTATATATAAAAAGTTTTTAAATTGTATATTATGTACTATAATTAGTATTTTTATGAACTACAAAAAAATATATTTATTTCTTTACAGAGACTAATAACGTTATAACTATTATTAATAATAAAATAAGAATAATCGTATTGCTGACTTAAAACAATTTATTTCATAAATATCTTCAAAAGGAGATTACATAAATAACTGTCTCCCAAATGTCCAACAAAAATATGTGCCCATTTGTGCCTAGAACCCTATATTTTGGACGTTACAAAAA
This sequence comes from Maratus speciosus, assembly GCA_963932465.1. Lineage (NCBI taxonomy): Eukaryota > Metazoa > Arthropoda > Arachnida > Araneae > Salticidae > Maratus > Maratus speciosus. The sequence continues at coordinate 68,154,102 of OZ010789.1, forward strand.
TGCATAAAAAATAGGCTTGTTTAATTTCGCAATTCAAAAAAATACGTATTTTAAAAAAAAGTCTACAAGCTAAGATTATGACTTGTTATTTTGGATCCTTCATAGAAAAAATACAAATAAACTTACTTTTTACATTTCGCCATCTTGAAAAATAAAAAAAATTATAAACACTGAAAAAAGCCTTCCTTTAAACAAATAAATATCCACCATATGCTGTCATCTCTCGGTAATAGATAAAGACATTTATAAATAATTATTTCATACAATTTTCATGTTATAAAGGAGAAGAAAAATATACTTATTCATAAAAATTTGAAACATCCCAAAAATGGGACGCTAGGCACAAATGGGTTAAACTTGTGCCATGTTACCAAAACTTGAATGGAAACTCAGTTGAAAGTAGTTTTGTCCCTCATGTGTAGATTAGGGTGGAACTAAAAAACGAAGTTTCGAATTTTATATTCTAATAGTGATTATTTTTTTCCTTTTTAACTCCATAAAAAGAAAATATTTTTCTTTTAATTTTAAAATGATATTTTCCGGTTCCTCAAAGCACCTGATTTTCCATAAAAAACGAAAAAAAGCCAATAATTGCATGAAAAGTTTTTTAAGCTTATTGTTAAATTTATATTTTGCAAAATTAAATTAATTAAGTGTTAATGTCCTGTAATAAAGAGAATAATTTAGTTTGAGTGCCTTAGAAAAGTTAGCTGCACTTTATTTGACTTTTGTAGAAGCCAGCGTCGTGGGCGTCGGCTTTCATTGTCTCTGATTTATTTGGCTGCGACACATAACAAGTTAGTCCGATTTAACGGGTGTTAACAGTTTTTTAATTATTTTTCGATAAACATTCGGTGTCAAAAGTGACAAAGTCTGTTAACGTACCTAAATCTAGATAATTGTTGAAGTGTCCTGTATTTTGTGAACCAAAACAATTAACATTAGACTGTCATCTTTGACGAACATATGAAGAAGTTATGAAACATTATTTTTGGGTTCAATTTAACTTAAAATCTGACAGCTGGAATCTGGTACACACTATTTCTAAAATATCTATAGCTGTTGATGATACAATTAAAAGTGTATTGCTAAGACCTTCAATTCCAACGGTTTCTGATACACAAATCATAAAAAATGATTAGAGACTAGTGCGAGAAATGTCAAAATTTGAAGAAAAATATTAAGATTAGAAAAATCCCACATCCAATATAAAATTGCAAAATGTTAGGTAATCCTGTAAAAAAATTTCTTTGTGTAAAAGCACTAAATATTATCGTGTATCAGAACAGGAACGTCACTTTCTCAAAGACCAAAGAGAGATGGGGCGATGACAATAAGATCAATAGATATAAAAACTACAAAAAATGTGTAGCAAGCCTGGAAATGGAAATATCAAGGAAAAAAGTTATTTTAAAACAAAAAAATGATGTTTTGATTGAATGATCGTCAAGTGTAAAAAAACATTTCGGAAGGAAATAGTTCAATCGGTTGTTTTTCTAAATCTGAATTTGATAATCAACACGGTGAAAGAACGGGAGTATTACACAGAACTGCAAATATTATTGCAAATGGCGCCTTAGAACATATGGGTATTTCTGATGATAATGAAGAAAAGGTAACTGAAAGAAGGACTTGAAGATGACAAAGAGAAAAGAAAAGGAAGAATTTGAAAGAACAGGAAAGACGAAATGAGTTAATTTTCGAAGGTTAGTATTTTTATGGCAGAAAGGATAACGCTATGATAACTGAAGCAGAGGGAAAAATGTATAAAGAATCATTAAAGACGAACATCTGGTCTCAGTTCAAAAACCAGGATAAAAATATATTGGTCATATTTCATCGATATCTTCTTCTTATATTAATATAGCCACTGCAATTTTGGTGTATTTTCAAAATAATAATACAGACATTTCAAGTTTGAGAGTTATTAGGTGAAACAGAAACGCCTTTAATGCAGGATGCAAATCTGGAGTTGTTAAAACATCGGAAGCAATACCCTAAAAACTTTATAATGGATAATTTGATTATTACATGCAAATGAACTTTTTTCTTAGATACTTATTTCAACATCTTGCTGAAAAATTACGGGTACAAAAAGTTTTTCTGGACCAGTAGGAAAGCGACTTGAAAAAATGCGAACATATTGAAATTATAGACTATAAAAACATTGATCCTATCTTGACGGTCTGATCGGATGAAGAACTTAAAAAAAGTACAAACAGGGGATGCACCTGAATTTTAGATTTTCCTTGTCATACTCAAACAGTGGAAACGTGTGTCAAAATTGTCCCGCGAGCTGCGTCAACCGTCTTTAAATATTAAGCAAAAGACGGCTTAATCTTGGGAAAGTTGAATTACCACAATGTAATGACAAAGTTTGCCTAAAAAGACAGTAGGTTGAATATCCAATTTAATTAATTCATAACAAATGGAGATAAGGAGGGTGGAAGTCGATATTTAACCACCTCCTCGTGGTGACTTCTGGATAGTATTTGCTAAATAAAAGTAGATATGAGCTAACAGCTAAGTTGTTTACTTTCAGTTACTTTATACTGAAATTGCAAAACTTTGACCTCCTTGAGGAACCGGAAAACAACTTAATTTAAAAAAGCCTTTTCAGCCAAAAGTTTAGACATCCAAAAAGGAAAAAAGTTTTCACTATTACACATTAAAATAAAAAAGTATTTTTTTTTTTACCCTATACTTAAGTTCCACCCTAGTGTAGATGGCGTAACTCGTGGTTTCTTAAATCGATCTTTTTGATCCATTTGATCTCAGTTCATTAATAGTTATTTATTTTCACTAGATGGCAACACTACATTTTTGTATTCAAATCACTGGTCAAGTTTCGATTAATTATCTTGCACAGGAAGCTTTTTCTCTGAACTTTGAGCCTTTATACCTTCATATTTTCCTGAAGATGGCTGTAGAAACAGCTCGAAACGTAGAAATTAACTTTTAGCTTATTAAAATTCGTGTTTTGTGTACCATTAAGCAAGATTGTGTCTTTTCTTATTATATTTATACTTTTATAATTTTCAGAAAATGTTATTTTTCTTTAAAATTATTGCAACCAAAAGGAATAAATTTGAAGAATATAGAGAAATGTAATGCGTAATAACTATAATTCATATGAGATCTCGTGAAATGAAATCTTAATCTCACACATAAATATAATTCACATAATCGGATTAGTTCTAATATTAAAAATAAATTTCTGTCCGTGTGTAAAATATTTTCAAAATTGTTTTGGATTTTAAAATGAGATTATTTTATCTATTATTTAAATTTAACTGGGATATTTTTCTGGTAATTTGGTTTTTAAGAATAGAATTTGAAACCAGGATTCACATTTCTTTATTTCTGGTTAAACGCAACATTTTCTTTAAATTTAAACTGCACATATTTTCAATAGCTGTGAATAAAATGTTTAAATTATAAGAATACGAATTTATTAGAAATTTTAAAAATAATAAATTAAACACATATGTGATGATGATGATGTCTTGCACAGGTGGTTCATTTTTGCTTAGTTTCCATACTGAATACAAGGCTGAAAAATTAACTGTTACCTATTTTAAAAGGAAGGCAAGAAACTGCTAAGGTAGAAATTATCTAAAGTTCTTTATTGTCCACCGGGATCGTTTCGAACATAGCCGAAATTACACGGCTAAGGCCGATATTGGAGAAGGGAGCAGAAAGTTACATTTTTTACGTTCACAGAATCAGATCTTCGAAGCAAGTCCTGCAATTACATTTTCTCGAAAAATGCTCGAGTGTTGGCAAGCGTACATATACAATTTCGCCAAATACATATCTTATATGGCGAGATTAGAGAGAGAGAGAGACATGTGGTCAAAGTACAATAACTGAAATTGAATGGGGAATGTAAAAGATTAATAAGAAATATTTAACGCCAGATGATTACTTAGTAATTATTGCACATAAACCGCAAAAGAACATTCGATAGGGTTTGCCAAAGTTCTCATGGGATTGAAGCGGCCGAAGCGCCCGTTAATAAACAAAACAAAATAAAGACAGGGTTAATAACTGAAATGACTAATATCTTACATCTGGACCAACGGCTAAAAATGTAGAAGTAATATGTCTGACTAATTTCTGCATATCATCAAAACTAAGGCAGAAGGATGAAAATTAGAATCCAGCTATTAGGCGAGAAAAGGAAATGATTTCTTTTCTTTTAACTGTAGTGCGCTGTGGTTAAAATATTAAAGAGACTGAGAATTGAATGCTTAATTTATGAAGGGAAAAGAGTGCTAAAAACAGATTGAATCCGAATGCAGACAGATAATTAAATTTAAGAATTTAAAAAAATGTAATTTTAAAGGGGGGAAAGAGGAAAAGTCTTAATATTAATATGTGAAGGTAGGCGCCTTCACATATATCTCGCCAACAGCCGAAAAAGAACGAAGTGAACCGCGAGAGAAAAAAAAAGTTACCCCATGTCTTCCCTCAAATACATTACACATAAAGAAAATATGTAAAAATGTAATATTTTGTAAAGGGAACCCGGTGACCAACAGTTTATAAACATATACAGAAATACTAAATATGTAAGGAACAAATAAATCATGTCTCATATAAAAAGCATGCCTATAAGCATGACAAAGCAAGTTGGTACCAAAGACTTGCCAAAATAAAATATATTGAAAATTTTTTTGAACTGCAGTTAATACTTCTGGACAGCTGTTTTTTTAATTTTTTTTTATAACGTGTGCACACCATTATTTTTTTATATAAAGTTCCAGAAGATTTTAATATATAAATTGCTTGAACTTTCACTGCAAGCAAGAGCAATTTCCACAATTGCTACAAAAGTTGGTTATACTCCAACTTATAAAATTATTTTTTTTTGAGACATGAACTGTATATAAAGACAAAACATTTCATAATATAGTAAATATAAAAATTGTTCATTTTCAGCACTATTTGTGACATTTCAAGTTTTTAAAAGTGATATAACTAGTAAAAGGAGAGGAAGATGGGGTAAATTATTTGTTAAAAGTTGAAAGTTGCCATCATTTTAGCTTGTAACCAAAGACTGAATGCGTTTTACTGATAACCTAATTTAACTAAAGTGCATTTTAAAACATATTGCACTCCTATGAGGTATAAACAAGAGGTAGTAAGAACTTTCCAGAGAAAGTACCCCTTGAAAAAAAATGGTAAAAAGATTTACATTAAATTTAATGAAATTTAATAAGCATTATACAACAGGTGACACAAAAGTATGTATGTGTGTGTGTGAATGTAGTCATAAATAACACCGTTTGGTGTTACGACTGGTATATACCAGTAATAAACCACATGTGTCAATGAGCATAACAAAAACCAAAAAAAATAATGCACACCTGTGTACTGAGTGATTCGAAAATCGTGCATAAGAAAGCTACCTTATCACGTGAAATACCTTGAATAGCCAAGAAAGGTACCGAATGAAAAAAATAAAAGTAAAGTGTAATCCTGTAAAGTTACCAAAAAAGGAAACCCTTTTTTTTAAATATCTAGCATAAAAAAATAACAAACGTGTGCTAGTATACAAATGAACACTAGAAGTGTATCACAGTGACCTCAAGTGAAAAAAAATATAACACTGAACCAAAGAAATGTATCAATGAAGTAAAATGCCTAAGTGTTTTGAAAATCAGTTGTAAAAACAGTGACAATTAGTCCCTGATGCACGCAAAGAATTGACAAAGCAATGAACTCGTGTAAGGGTTTTTTCTATGAAGTAAGATAAACTATGAACTACTGTGTGTGTTAATTATGAACAAAAATTCTCTACATGCACCAAACAGCAAAATGTAACTGAAGAGAAAAAAGTGTACCGTATTTAAAAAAAATCGTTACCAAAGAATTAAATTTAATTTTTTTTTTTTTTTTTTTTTTTTTTTTTTTTTTTTTTTTTACAGTAAATTTCATAAGATATTGCTGCATTCGTTGAAAAAAATATCTATATATACCTATTCAAAACGCATCAGTGTAAAATTGACAGGATCCATACCTCTAAGTTAAATAAACAACAACCAAAAAAAAATAAGGAGTGTTACCGCAAAAGATAAACTGTCTCTTGCAAAATATAGAAAAAGAAGTGTTGTTTACCAAAAAAGAAATCTTTAAAATCCTGACATATGAGTGCGAAAGAAAAAAATTTCACTCGATAACCAGTGAGAATCAAACACAGTAAATGAAATTTGCCACCAAAAAAAATTTATAATGTAAAGGTTTTAGTTTTGCTGAATTTTCATGCATAGACCTTCTGTGTATTTATTAAAATTTAACTCCTGGCAAAAAAATATTAAAAACATTTACTAAGGAATTGCATACGATTTAATATAGTGTGACAAGATATCTTACTCGATCTGCCACCTTCAAGTAAGAGGTATCTAATGAAAGTGTTAAAAAAAATGTTACCTGTTAAAAGGCAACAAATTCGAAATGTGTGTGTAATTTAATATGTCATGTGACGGTAACACCTAGTAACTTTAAAATCTTTGTACATAGACAAAGTGATGTGTCATTGATATGTTATGACATTATGCAAACACATAAAAAAAAAAAAAACACAACCTTGTTAAAATTTAAAAAACGAACCCGGGCCGCCCGCGTGGCAGGCGAGCATCCTACCACTGAACCACCGATGCACCATATTTCTGTGATGATGATGATGTCTTGCACAGGTGGTTCATTTTTGCTTAGTTTCCATACTGAATACAAGGCTGAAAAATTAACTGTTACCTATTTTAAAAGGAAGGCAAGAAACTGCTAAGGTAGAAATTATCTAAAGTTCTTTATTGTCCACCGGGATCGTTTCGAACATAGCCGAAATTACACGGCTAAGGCCGATATTGGAGAAGGGAGCAGAAAGTTACATTTTTTACGTTCACAGAATCAGATCTTCGAAGCAAGTCCTGCAATTACATTTTCTCGAAAAATGCTCGAGTGTTGGCAAGCGTACATATACAATTTCGCCAAATACATATCTTATATGGCGAGATTAGAGAGAGAGAGAGACATGTGGTCAAAGTACAATAACTGAAATTGAATGGGGAATGTAAAAGATTAATAAGAAATATTTAACGCCAGATGATTACTTAGTAATTATTGCACATAAACCGCAAAAGAACATTCGATAGGGTTTGCCAAAGTTCTCATGGGATTGAAGCGGCCGAAGCGCCCGTTAATAAACAAAACAAAATAAAGACAGGGTTAATAACTGAAATGACTAATATCTTACATCTGGACCAACGGCTAAAAATGTAGAAGTAATATGTCTGACTAATTTCTGCATATCCTCAAAACTAAGGCAGAAGGATGAAAATTAGAATCCAGCTATTAGGCGAGAAAAGGAAATGATTTCTTTTCTTTTAACTGTAGTGCGCTGTGGTTAAAATATTAAAGAGACTGAGAATTGAATGCTTAATTTATGAAGGGAAAAGAGTGCTAAAAACAGATTGAATCCGAATGCAGACAGATAATTAAATTTAAGAATTTAAAAAAATGTAATTTTAAAGGGGGTAAAGAGGAAAAGTCTTAATATTAATATGTGAAGGTAGGCGCCTTCACAACATATTTAATTCTTATTGATGAGCTCCAGAAACTGTCTGGATTATAATCCTATTTTCTTGTACATTTATAGAGCATTTTTGATTATTTTTTAATGCAAACTAGAATTAGAGTAATTAATCCTGCAGTAGTAGCGTGCCAGTCTTTTTCCCGCCCACAGTAATTATCGTTCTCTAAGCCTTCTCCCCTTATAAATAAAGTAGTGGAATTTTACGTAGCAGACCTTAAAAGTTTCTCCATTATCATAGCAAAGTTACATGGCATTCTAGCTTTTTTCCCACTAAAACATGATAAGAAAAGTAGAAAATCGTAGAATAGACCAATATATAATCACTAGTGTCAGTTCATTTTCATCCTCTCCAAGTAATTTCATAGAACACGAGGAAAGTGACTAATTTCAGTAAAGTGCAACTTTGAAACTTTATTTAAATGTAATATTTGAATAATGATTCAAAACTATTTGATATTTTCTTTTTTTTCAGCCAGCAAAAACCTGCGGCAAAATCCGTACCTAGCAGTATTAAAAAAGTAATATTTTCCCTAAATGAACAATATTATATAAGACAAACGATTTTATAATTTGAGCAATATTTATAAAAGATAATGTAAACAATAGCATTTTATTCTTGTAAGAGAAAATGGAATAAACTAATAGAACGTATCACCATTCTAAAGAGAAAACATTAAACTAAAGTAGTATGCAGAAAGTGGTTGGGGACGTTTTACTACAGAAAAAGTAATAAATTTCTTGGGGGTTTTTTTCGGGTTTTTTACGACGTTGTAAAGCATTTTATTCCAAATTGAAAGAGACAGGCCATGATACTTACACTCTATTTCACAGTAATCTGAACGAGATAGGCTGATTTCGACCAAACCCCAAAGTAGTTTGCGATCAAGAAGACAGTAACAGTGGTATACCATGTCCTGTCTATCCCGTTGGCTGCAAATTTACATTAAGACCATCTAGCTAAAATGGAGTATTTATTTCCGTCATCACCTTATTTTTAATATTATTTATATATAATTTTTATTTTCGATAATGCCCTGTTTTCGAAATTTATTTCACGCATCCTTGTCTATACTCTTCAGAACAAAACATTAATGAATCCATTCAATTGAGAATTTGCATTTTGTTTACTTTCTTCTAACTTTAATAGAAGAAAGTATTGTAATAGAATTTTTTTTTCGAATTCCTGTATTCGACAGATTTACACATTTTAAGGGACGGAGATCTAAAAGAAAACATGTTTAGACCAAATCCGTGTCTGTCCGTGTGTCCGTGTGTCCATGTATCGCCATTGCACCATCGAAAAGCGTATGTAGTTATGCATAGAATTGAACCAAATTTTTTGGGTATGTTCGCAGCAGAGTAGCAGTATATGGCCAGCAGGTCAAAGATTATAGTTTAACATTTAAAAGAATTAAAAAATCAGAAATTTTTAAGCGTTAAGAGTCCTGAGAATCTTCAATTGGATATGTTCCGGTGGAAGAGGGCGTTGTAATAGCGATTTTGTGCCATTTTCTTTATTGTGACATCAAAAAGTGTATAAAGTTATTCATAGAATTGAACAAGATTTTTTTCATATGTTTTTGGCTACGACCAGCTGGTACTCCTTTAATTTCGAAATATTTCGCCTGTAGGGGGCACTGTAATAGCGATTTTTGTATTATGTTTTCTCGATTTTTCGTAGTTCTATTGTGCGTCGGCGGCTCATGAAGAGATACGAATTTCCCATCCTCCTAAGCCGACTATTCGCAAACAGATGATGTACAACATAATAACGAAAAACGTTTGATTTTAATAAGCATCATGATCGAGATTAGCTAGCTTGTACACGATTAATTAACTGAAGCATAAATTTAACCCATTTGTGCTTAGTGTCCCATTTTTGGGACGTTTCAAATTTTCATGAATAAGTATATTTTTCTTCTCCTTTATAACATGAAAATTGTATGAAATAATTATATATAAATGTCTTTATCTATTACTGAGAGATGGCAGCATAAGGTGGATATTTATTTGTTTAAATGAAGGCTTTTTTCGGTGTTTATAAATTTTTAATTTTTCAAGATGACGAAATGTAAAAAGTAAGTTTATTTGTATTTTTTCTATGAAGGATCCAAAATCGCAAGTCATAATCTTAGCTTGTAGACTTTTTTTAAATACGTATTTTTTTAAATTGCGAAATTATATGTTCAAGTCTATTTTTTATGCATTTTTGTAACATCCAAAATATAGGATTCTAGACACAAATGGACACATATTTTTGTTGGACATTCAGGAGACAGTTATTTATGTAATTTCCTTTTGAAGAAATTTATGAAATAAATTGCTTTTAAGTCAGCAATACGATTATTCTTATTTTATTAATAATAATATTTATAACGTTATAAGTCTCTGTAAAAAAAAATAAATATTTTTTTTTTTTGCAGTTCATAAATATACTAATTATAGTACATAATAATATAATATTTAAAAACCTTTTAAATATAAATATAGTCAAAACATATAATTATGTATATTCTTCTGCTAGAAATACTCATATGTAGTTTTTTTTACATTTTATTAAATAAATACAAAACAAATTAATTGTAATTTTTCTTAGTATTTTTCCAGTTCATTTTGCAATATTTTAAAATGATTTACCAAAACATTTGAGAAAACCAAAATTCAGGCACAAATGTGTTAAGATGAAGTATTTACATTTGTAACTACTTTTTTGAAATATTAAGAGGAATGAGATAGCAGAAAGTTTTGGGATTGGCACATCCAAACAGTTTTTATACAAATCATTTGAAGAAAAAAAAATATGTATTTTATATATTCAGCTCAGAAAATCAGTCAAAATTAGAATAATAGAAAAAAAAAAAAAGACGTGAAAAAAGGTTTTTTAAAGTATTGCTTATACATAAAGTAATACATGATACAACTTAATATTGTAAGAATCTGGTTTGTAAAATCATAAGAAGCGTAATGGAAATATTGAAAGAGTATAGAAAACTAATATTTCAGCTGAATGTAGGAAATCTAACAACGCTATTAAAAGATCTCTTAACGCTTAAAAATTTCGGATTTTTTTAATTATTTTAAATGTTAAACTATAATCTTTTCTGAACATTTTGATATAATTGCTTCCTTGAATTTCTCATTAGAACACATGCTATGGCTTTTAGAATTCTACTCGCTCAATAGCTGAAGCGGCGTTTCCGAACAAAAGAAGTCCTTTTTCACCAAATGCAGTTTTTGGGTACAACGCGCAGGATATCACATACACTCCTGAATGTTATTTTCATGAAATTTTCAAAATATGTGTTTCGTGTTAGTCTCTATAAACGGAACCTAAAATTCTCTTTTTATTGCTCAAAAAATATTTTTTAGGGGATTACACTGCTGAAATTTCCGAAATTTTGTATTAGCTAAATACAACTTAGTAGTAAAAAAATAAAATTACTTTAAACACAAATTAGTTTTTGTTAGAGTATTTACTAAAATTTGAAGTATAAGTAGACACCAAAATTTTCAGTTTAGTTTCAAAATTTATTTCGCAATACTGAGCGTAAGCTGATATGTGTCACAGTTTGCCACCCCCTGCAAATGCTAATTCTGCATCCTGCAATTTTTTAAATACATGAAATCAAAGAACATGCTTATACCTTTCGTCCCAATAAAAATAGTGTTTTAATATCATATTTATATTTTAAGATATTAAATGCTGAAAATAGTCTTCAATTTTTCCTTTTTTCCAATTTTAAGAATCCTAAGAGCACTTAATACTTTTTGTAATATAAAAAATATTTATTTAAAAAATATATATTATATTGTGTTGTATGAAACGTTATGTAAGCTATGGTACATACAATAAAAAATAGAACGAAAAAGGCATAGATAAACGAACCCTTTTCTTTTCAATATGTACCAAAAACTTTTGAAACTTTGGCAACAAAAACGCACATGACGAAAAACTTTCGCCACGAGAACCAGTAAAATATAAAAGAACATTCTTACTTATGTATTATTTGAAATGGATGCAATATAAAAAGTTTTTTTTTTACGCTTGAAGCCTGAAATTTTCCGGGAAATATTTTAAGAACACGGAATGCTGATCTTAAAAGAGGACTGCAAAATCACTAAAAACGTCGTGATTGTACTTGTGAATAAACTTTTTGTTATGTGTTTTGTATTATTCAGTTGTAAAACAGAAAACGAAGTTTTTTTTTTTTCTCATGTTATATTCTTTGATATTTTTGATAGACCGTTAAACGCGGGTAGGATTTCCTCGTATGTAAGAAATTTAAATTGTGATATGAAATGGGCTAAAAATCTTAGACATTTTTCCAAAAATACTAAAAATTATGTTATTAGCATAACTAAAGTGTTTTTTCGTGCTATTTTTTGGTAAGAAATTTAAAATAATTCCCAATATTTGCGTTCAATTAACCTCAAGTTTCGGGATGTTGAGAACAATCTAAAAATGGCACCCTTTTTAATGATTATCTTGTAATTTTCTAATTTGTATATAACAAACAGATTAAATTTTAGAGATAATTAAATATGATAAATCTCTTCTGTATGTAGTAATCACGGTTATTATGAAATATCTTTGCACCGCAATTATGATATTATTATGAACACAAAAGTAATCAAAGTATTCAAATTATCTATTATAGTTATACATGGTTTAGCATATGTTTCTGATTTAGGATATTATTTAGGGATTCTTTTCATAGAAAATTATCATCATGCAAAACTTGGCACTTTTCCATTTCAATTTCTATTCTAAAGTTCTTCGTAAATTTTGTCATATTTTTCTGCACTGCATTTTGATTAGCAGATTTTTTAATATATATATTTATAATCTTAAGAAATAGAACTTTACATAAAAATTTTAACACATTATAAGCAATTTCTTAGGACTTATAAAAATTCGTTTTTATACTGTATTCTGAATGATTTTTTCATTTAAATATTCGTTTTACATTTTTCATATGTAACGCTTTAATAAAGTTTAAGAGGTCATAGTACACATACAAACAAACAACTTTCATTAAAGAATATATGGTCGGAATTAAAACGCTAAAGGGTTAGATGGTGCAGAAGTTGATGTTGTTATACGATGCGAAAACATCGCAAAGAACGATTAACAGCCAAAAGCAAGTTTATGCGTCTCATTACAATCGTTGAGACTCTGATCCTTCCATTTGCAGTTCCATAAATAAAATGCATGTCATTGCCTTTTCCCAATTAGTGAAGGTTTACCTCTTCCGATAAGTTCCTACCACATTTCACAGTTACACACTCGAATCAGCCGCTTTTATGTATTAATTGAGGTAAAATGTTGCATGTGCATTGTACTCTTTCTTCATATCAGATTTGTATGCTATTAGTACTATTCTCTTTCGATAAGACGCAACAGGAATCGAGCTTTAAAGTTTGTATGGTCTAAGTTTCCAAATGTGCCAGCACCTTTGCGTTTTATTTTCGACCATCCATTCCTCAATGAAAGTTGTTTCTTTGGATGTATACTATCACCTCTTAAAGTTTTACTGATATTTTATGATACACCCTATATATATATACAAAAATACAGTTCCTATTCATGTCACTGACTTTTAGACTTGATTACAAGTAGTTTTCACGGTTTAACAATGTATTTTCTCAGATCGGAACACCGGTGTTTAGAAATCGGTGCAAAATATGATTACTCTGAAATAAAAACATTAAATTATAATGTATATGAAAAAGTGTAAGATTATAAAAACTTGGATTTTAAATAATTTCGCATCCTGTTGTTGTTTAAATATTTTTTTGCAAAAGCAAAAAAAAAAAAAAAAACCTAACAATATTTATTTACTTAAGCTACAGAATAAATCTCTTAAGAGTCTAAAATGGTATATTTCGGATTTGAAAATGTTGAAATTAATAATACTTTCGTACTAAATTAAAAATAATGACCAATGTAGCTATAATGAAAAAATACTTCTTTTTGAGCATATTTATTAGTTTTTATTTCACTTACGAAATATGCTTTTTTTTATTGCCAGTGCAAATTTAACTTTTAAATTAATGATATCATTAGAATAAAGGGTTTATAAAACTTACGCTTTTGATAAGAAAAAAAAATAAATATCCTTGATATTCCTTCTAAAAAATTATGTGATATACTTTACGCACTTATCAGTTCCAAGTGACATGAGGGATTTGCACTCTATCAAAAATGATGTACTACTATCACTCTTTAAAGCCATTTATTTTCAAGTTGCCTGGTGTAAAGCTATTCTGACTTTGATGCTACATTTAAATTTTTTTATTTAACAAAATAAATAAAATAAACATGATGTTTTAAACCGTACATTTGTCATAAGAGATTTTGTGTCTTTTAGTCTCCTTTAAGCAAGAATTAAATTATGCATATCATAACATATTTGCAAAAGTAACTAAGTTGCATTTTGTTGTTAGAGGTTTATTAAATCGTCTTCTTAATTTTCGTCTTTATTTTCTTTCTTTCATTAATTTTCTTTCTTAATTTCGTCGTTTAATTTTTTTATAGTTATTTATTTTACTGTAAAACATTAACGTTGAGAAACATTTAAAATGGTGGATAATGTGAAGTACTATACAAATATATTCACAAAACTTCAATGAAGTGTAACTTGTTTTCTTATTATTGAAAATAAAAAAAGTAGATAGATTTAAATTTAAAAAAAAATAAGTATTTGACCTCCAGAATTTTTGTCTTAAAAACGAACAAAAAACTACCAGCTTTTATTAATTTTTTCAAACCAATGTCGAGTATGTTTTATAATACGGGTTATTTTGTTAAAATTTTAATTATAGTAAAGCGAAGGAGAGTCTGCGCACATTTCAAAAGCATAATAATAAAAAATCTAAACATTAATATTTTTCTAAACTATGCATAAATAATTTTGACTTCATTTGTTTTTTAAGCATATCCATTGTTATTTTGTTGCTATACTGTAATTTAATAGAACAGCAGTAATAAAACCAAGAAAACTATTTTGCGCAATCTCTCCTTACAGGGTAGGAGAGAACGCGCACATGGGTAGGAGAGATTGCGCACATAGGTAGAAGAGATTGTTATTAATAATAACTAAAATTAAATTGTTAACAATAATAATTACACCTAATCGACATTGTTGAAAGGTTTTTTGTGAGTAAATATTATTGTATTAGGAGTGAATATTTCAACCAAATGTTTAATTAATAAATAAAAGAAAGAATTATTTTAACAACAGTAAAAAATTTTAATTTAAGAAGATTAAAATATCAGAAAAAGCAAGCCCTACTAAGATTACAAAATAACATTAATCTAGTTGAACATGTTTAACTTGAAAATTACTTCATTTCCATTTCCACAGTTTCATTGCGAAGTTTGTTTGCGAACCGAAGTTGTCGTCGTCCACAATCGATGCACTTATTGTTGTAAATAGTGCATCTTTCGTGCAACCACTTGCAATAAGCAATACATTGAATCCAGTTAGTTGTCGAAGTTGTCTCCTGGTACGGTTACAGACAGTCAGTGCACTCATCCTCATTGACCTTCGGTTCTTTTCCTTGAGTTTTTTTATCCCACTTTTTGTGGAAGCACCTTATTTTCAGCAGTTTTTTTTGTAGCGGCATCCTTCTTAAGTCTTTTTTCATGTATATTTTGTTTATCAGTAACATTAGTTGCACTCTCTTTCCTTTTGATTTCGATGGCATTACACTACTTGGAATGGGTAAAAGCTTTTCCAAAACATTGTATTAGAAAATTTATTTTAGTTAACAAAATTAATTTATTAGCAAATTAATTGCTCATAAATTAAAAAAATATATAAATATTTAATTAAATTATTAACAAATATATTATTAATTTATTAACAAAAATAAATACATAAAATTTATTTAATAACAACTGTATTATTAATTTATTAATAAAATTTTTATCTGCAAAAGTATTTTTTTGCAAATTAATTTGTTGCCAAATTTAGTTTTGATAATTATGTGTTTTTCCGAAATTATTTCAAAATTGATTCATTTCATATGTTTTACACGTAATTTGAAATTCATGCAAATATATCAATAAGCTTAAACTAGCACTTAAACTTATGGGGAAATGCGCCATCTCTCCTAAGTAGCAGATGCGCAAACTCTTCTATATTAGTAGGAGAGATTGCGAGGCCTGTTATTTAAATATGGCCACTTCGAAAATGAATTTTCGGTGTTCGCATACTTAGTCCAGGTTAGTAGTTTATAAGAAATCGTTTAAGTTCAAAATATTTTGCATTATTGACGCTCTATAAAAATTCTGACGAACAGTTATGAAAATTCAAGCACTTACTTTAGGAAAAAAAAAACAAAATAGCACTGCTTTATCCAAGACGCTTGGAACAATCAATATGCACATGTAAACACTGCACTAATGCTGCTGTACAACTACATGGAGTCGCTGGGCGCGCACTCTACTCCTTCCCGTCGAATCTCTTTGTGCGCAATCTCTCCTACCGCGCGAACTCTCCTCGCTTTACTATAGACCAATTAAAAAACTGAAAAAATCTTCTACAAATCTATTGTCTTTTAGTAAAAAATTAAATAAAAGCAAGTTAAAAATTCATTTTACTAAATTGATTTACATCTTCTTTAATTATTATTATAATATTGCAAGCATTGTATGGTTTTCTTTTGTTAGTAGAAGAAAAACTATGAATTGTATGTACTTATCTCTATTTGCAAAATTTCATTTGTGTTTTAGTGTTTCGGAAAAAAAGTATGTCTTAAATCATAGTCAGATTGCTAAAAAAAAATTATTTTTATCTAAAACGCTAAGCAATTAAGTTTAAATTTTAAATTATTTTTAAAAGTTTGCAATAAAAACAAAATTTTTATAGATATCTGTTTTATAATTTTATATGATTAATAACATTTTAAACTAGATATTTTTCTACTTTATGTGTTTTATAATTTAAGGGGGTCCGGGACACAATTTAAAATAATTTTTATTTATGGAGTTAAAATTCAGAATTATTTTGTGATGGTTAACCTTGTCATTTGTAAACAATATCGCATAATAAAACTTCTCATATTTTTTTAGAAAAAAAGTTTTAAATTTAAATTTTATTAAAAATTGGGGTAAATTAAAATCGTTATAACTCGGAATAATATTTATAGAATTTAATTTTTTTTTCATTTAAATAAACAGAAATATATAAGTTTTAATTCTGATTCAGCATTTTTTAAAATATTAATTTATAAAAATAATTAAAATATTTAACGAAAAAAATTTAAAAAAAGTTGTGCAACTTTTATTTAAAAAATCATATTTTGAAAAATAAATATATTTTTTTCAAATATACTGAATCAGAATTAAAGTAAAACAATTGAAAAAGATATGTTCCATGTTTGAACCCGTTATCTTTAACGGTTCTCGAGTTATAAGAATTTAAATACAAGAAATGGTGAAAAAACCTATCATGAAAAAAAACGCATTCTTACAAGTAGTCATTTCCATGACATTTTCCATGACATACTTGAAAGCTACATTTTGAAAACAAACAAAAAACAAAAAACAAAATATAGTTTTTGTTCTAATTCAGATAGACAAAATGATTTAAATGTCATTTTAAGCAAGAAAAAACAGAAAATGTTTTAACGAAATAAAATATTTTTGTAAAATTTGAAAATTTTTGTGTCCCGGACCCCCTTAAGTTATTATTGGAAATCTTAATCCCGCCAATCAGGAAGAAGAAAATGATCAATAGTAATCTAGAAATCTTCTGTTTCATAATTTTGGTTATTGTTTCAAATATTAATTAAACTATTTAACCCTCTGAGTGGTTTGCCCATATATTTCCGTTTTCCGAAAACAACTTTAATCTGCAGTAGACAAAAATATTTTAAACAGAATTGTATTTCAACATGTATATCAAATAAAGGAGCATTAATTGCATTTTAGAAACAAAGAGGGAGACAAAATTTCAATTAAGAATATTTTTGTTAGCAGTTTTATGAAATTGCAGGCTAGCCTCATGATGCTCAGAAGGTTAAAAAAAAAAGAACCTCAACGTATCCATCGTCCTTTATTTACTAAACAAGGTAAGATTGGCTTTCACTCAATTAATTTACATCATCCCTGTTTATTACTGTCTCTTAAAACATTGCAGATTTGTTTTGATAATAATAGACTATGTATTAATGACAATTTATATATATATTTTTTAAGTGTTTGGGAAAAGGTATAATTTCAGTAAACATCGTAATAAACAAAACCTTCTCTGTTTTAACTAAAAATGTAAGCTATCAGACTTATGTATAATCGGTGTGCAATAAACATATTTTTTATGAAGATTTTCTTTGTATTATGAAAATTTAAAAATTAAACTGTATATTTTTAAAATGCAAGCATTATTTTTGTATAAAAACTGCATGCAATGAAACATATATTTTTTTATAAATAGTTGCTTTATATAGTCACTAGTAGGGATGACCGAGCTAAGCTCGGTCAAAATTACCCTTGTGTTCAATTCGATATTTTATTCTCACTGTATCATTCTACACAGGTAAAGTAAACAGAGTTGGACAGTGTAGGCTCTGATCCTTCATGGATCGTTCAGCCACAGGTTCAGTTTTTTGTATCATTCTTACTGTTAAATACAATTGGCATGATCCTGAGACATAGCGACTTAAAATAACCCACAAACCGAATTTTTTAGATCATGTGACCTAACCAATACTCTTCTCGAACCCGAAAACGATAGTATACAAAATTTAGTCAAAATCGTTAAAGTCGCTTTATAGATAGAATTAGCTTTACTCACAGTAACACAAAAGTGACCCACTAATCTAAATTTATCGAACATGTGACCTATCCCAATGGTCTTCTTGTGCAGGGAAACGACGTAATAAAAATTGTTGTCAAAATCATTTGAGACGTTTTTTAGATACAATTACCTTGATCACAGTGACTCAAAAATGACCAATTTACCCTTTGAATACTGAAGTCTAAAAACGCACTGGCGCCCGAATGCTGAAATTTTGCTGCGAGATTTTTTCACCCCCTTTCTTCTGCGCTTCTGACCTGTCAGAAGCACAATAAGAAGGCAACCTTCTTCGAAAGTAGAACTTATTTCCCCCTACTATCCCTTGTAAGGTCACTCGTACAAAAGGCTAATCCTGTTCAAGGGAATGTTTTTATTGTACTAAAGCCCGAATTATTTGTGCATGTTTTATCTTTCAGGATTTATTTCTGGGATGTTATTTCTGAGAGTTTCTCAAAATTAGCTTCTTACGTGTTAGAATTAGAGTAACCTTTGTCCAATAACGAAATTTTTCGCAGGGAGAATACAATTTCTTGCTTTTCGTTTTTCTGTATATTTTTTCCCGATAAATATTTGCTGTGAACTAAAAAAATCTGTTCTACAAATAACATTTAAAAAATCGACTTCTGTTTTCAAAGAAATTTATGAAAAAATATACCAATATTTCCATTGTGCGGGTATTTCTAAATTGCCTAAGTGTATCTGACAGATAATTTTTTTAAAGTCATAAGTCAAATCGTTAAAAGAGAAACATCAGATGCGAATTAAAAGATAATAACTAATAAATATTCTGTTCGAAAATTATTTTACAAATCACATCAAACATAAAAAATCTACTTTTTGTAACATATTTGTGAATTCTAAGGAAGTACCAAATTTTTAATATCGAATTTTAAAATTATTCAAGGAATAACATCATTGTGATTAAAAAAAAATTACTGATTGATACCCTTAAAAGAATGATAGTAAACAATTTATTTTTTATTTTTAGCATTTTCAAAGTTCATATTAATTTTCTGTTAATTATTAAACACATACGATTTATGAAAACATAGTAACTAAAAAAGCTGTTGTTGTGTTTTTGGAGGTAGGATGTGAAGGAATAATATTGTAAAGATATTTTGGATATTGAAATTCCAATTAAAAAATCTAGAAATCATTTTTTTAGGATCGATCGTATAGTGTTATAACATTTTGTTGCGGCCACAAAAGACCACTTTGACATAACAGTCATTAATTAAAAAACATCTGAATTTACTTATCATACATTTGGAAATTGAGAACAAAAAAAAATAAAAGTAAAAGCATTACCTGCAGTCACCTGAAAGAACAGAAAATGATGGAGACATTTGCAGAAAGAAAATAAACAGATGACAAATCTTCCTTGAAAAATTTTTATTTATGAATCAATTTTTCTTGCAGAACATAGCGCATTATCATAGAGTACATCTCTTATTCTTTTAGATGTACTTTTTTTTATGATGGACACACACAATCTACGTTCTTACTAAGGAAAATAAAATAATCATTTCCCTTATGGGAAGTGTGGAGGCACAGGCATTTAGATGATTTTTTAGCATCACAATTCTACGACTCGAAATAAAAGCATGATTTGTATAAAAATAATAATAATGCCGTCAACAGAATTTTTATCCACATCTTACTGAAGAATCAGAAGTAACTGATCAAAGAATCTCGCCACAAAAGAAAAAAGACGAAACTATGCAGCCGATTACACAATTTTAAAGAAATATTCTTGCACTTTTAATATTTCTTACTGTAGATACGAAAATACATTTATTATTTTTTTTTGTAGAAGGGAAAGAGGCATCCACCCATTCTCTGCGTTCGTTGACAGAGCACTCATGCAGGCGCGAACATAATTCTTCACAGAACGGCAAAAGGCATCCTTTCTGCATTGAAGTCTCAACTCAACTGCACTGAATGCGCACGAGCTCTCCGAAAAGAGGAGTAAAGGGGGCTTGCTATAATACCTGAAACACGCCAACTTTGGCGGAACGAACATACAGGCGCCCTGCATTGGCATAAAATGCAATGCTAAAGTATATAAAAAAACTGCTTTAAAAAAAGGAAATTTGAAAGAATTCACTGAGATAAGATGACAAACAGTAGTAAAGAGTTACGAATTTTCAAATAACGAATTAAACTGATTTAAATGTTATTGGCTAAGGGGCGGAGCTACAAAAGGATATGACTTCACAAATAGAAAGATATGGAACTTTCCAGATAATTCTTTTACCGGAAGTACAGATTTCAAAACGACGTTTATGATTTTAAAATGAATGAAATGCTATGCCAGAAAGAAAAACTTACAGGGGAAAGTTGAAAAAAAAGGGAATTAAAATAATTTTGGAATGCGAATATTAAAATTAAATGAATACAAGATTAATAAAAATATTTTCTAAATGAAATTAAATAAAAAAAATGACAGTGGTTCTAAGTAACCACAACAGCTGTATCTAGAAACTAATATCTCAAAAATTCAATTTATTTTTTCTTAGCAAATTTTCAACTTTTTCCTACAAGTCAAAGCTTTAAAAATGTTTTAAAAAATGTTTAA
This sequence comes from Maratus speciosus, assembly GCA_963932465.1. Taxonomy (NCBI): domain Eukaryota; kingdom Metazoa; phylum Arthropoda; class Arachnida; order Araneae; family Salticidae; genus Maratus; species Maratus speciosus. The sequence continues at coordinate 68,175,082 of OZ010789.1, forward strand.
CGTCAAAATAAATAATAATGACTTGAATTAATAAGTAATAATAACTTAATAACTATTTGTCCCAAAATGTATTTAAATATTATGCAATACAGAAAATATATGTATATTACTGTACATATTTTTTAATCTAGCAAACTTGTAATACAAGTGAAATAAACATTAAATCCTTATATTGTTAATAGATTTTTTTAATGTTTCCAGACACAAAAATACAGTAACTAAAAAAAGGAAAAGCATACAGAAAACAAAGTTATCTACTGAAAAATTAAAATATTCTTTTTTTGTCTTTTTATTCTGTAAAATGGACATAGTCAATTTTTATAAATTTGTAATAAATGGATCTAAGATTCATTATTATAGATCCGAATGGATGTAATGTATTTTCTAAGTTCCTAACATATAGAAAATACAGTATCTAAAAAAAGGAAAAGCATATAGAAACCAAAGTTATCTAGAAGAATTAAAATTGCATTTATTTTTCTTTCTTTTTTTTCTGGAAAGTGGACGTCGTCAATTTTTATAAATTTGTAATAAATGGATCTAATATTCATTATCAGGGCCGAAACTAGTTTTATTTGTGCCCGGGGAAAACATGTATTTGTTATCCCTCCACACACACACACACCACCGCCATCCTGACGTACAATGAAACTTATCGACTTCATGTATCCTATGCAAAAACAAACAAAAAAATCCTTAAAAAATAATTTAATAATAATTAAAATGTGAGGTAGAAATATGTAAACAATGGTCCCATAGGATTAACATTAGCTTGAGCGTTGTTAGCTAATAGTAGTTACGTGAAAAACTACGACGCTAATGTTTACAGGGCTGCGGAGTCGGAGTCGTCCATTTTCCCACCCACTCCGCAGCCCTGAATGTTAAACCTATATTACTTTTCGGATTTTGGTTGCAGATATTTTTTTTGTAAAGTTATTATCACTTTCAATACAGGTTCCAAAATCTCAAAGTATAGCAACTCTGAAGATCAACCTAAGCTGTCCTAAGAAAGAAAAAAAAACAATAATTTAAAAATATTTAAGTGCGGGCGAAAAATTTGAAAAGAAATCTCCCATAGGTTTAACATTAGCTTGCGAGTTTCTTTGTATTTCATATATATATATGTATGAAACAAGAAACAAAATCTTAAATTCACGCCCCCCCCCACCCCCCACCCCTTCGATTTCGTTCTCGCGCCCGGGTCACATACACCCCTAGTTTCGGCCCTGTTCATTAATATAGATCCTAATGGATGTAATGGATTTTCTAAGTTTCCAAACATATAGAAAATACAGTAATTAAAAAAGGAAAAGAATATAGAAAATAAAGTTATCTAGAGGATTTTTTTCCTAATTCTGAAAAATGGACAACATTTTAAAGTTTTACAAATTTGTGATAAATGGAGTCGTGTTGTTAATAATCATGAAGTTAGCAGAATATCTTTTTTTTTATATATACTAGAAAATGGACATAGTCAATTTTTATAAATTTGTAATAAATGGATCTAATATTCATTATCAGGACCGAAACTAGCTTTTTTTCTCCCGGGGCAAACATATATTTCGGCGCCATACTCCCGATCCTGACGCACAATAAAAGTTATCGACTTCAGGTACCCAATGCAAAATAATAATAATAATAATAAATAAATAAATAATAAAAACTTTAAAAAATAATAATTAAAATGCAAGCTAAAAATATGTAAACAATAATCCCATAGATTATCAGCATCCACAGATTCGTCATAGGGTAATTGCATATTTTCTTTACAATCATATTCATCTTCTGATTTATCAGATTCAGATTCGTCTGTATCCTCGTAAAAATTATTGCTAACGCTTTTTCTTGAGTTAGACTTTTTCCTCTGCGATACATTTTATGTACTGTATACAAATAACTGAATAAAATTCAGATAACTAAGTTAAAATTTAAAAATAATATCATTGTAAAATACAAATTTCAATAACGCATAAAGTTTAGCAAATATATTATGTATCACGAATAGAAAGAAAATGTAGAAAGTGTTTTCCTTCTGAAATTCCCCATCCGTTCACTGCAATAATCCCCTCATCAAGCACTCCCCTCGCACTTACTCAGGGGCAATAGCTGGATATTTCCGAGGGGGGTGGAAACGGAATACCTGTTTCTCAGGCGTTCGGGCGGTTTCGCCGTAGTTTGTTTGTTCGGCCGTTTCGGGCGGCTTCATAGCGAAAGGGTTAATCGAATTTTCTCGAACATGCGACTTAACCCAATGGTCTTCTCATGCCCATAAACGGCATAATACAAAATTTTGTCAAAATGTTTTGAGCCGTTTTTTGATACGATTAGCTTGACCCACAGTGACCCAAAAAGACCCAGTAATCGAATATTCTCGAACATGTGATTTAGCCCACACGTCGTCTAATGCCCCAAAATGGTATAATACAAAACCTTGTCAAAATTGTGTGAGTCGTTGTTTAGATTCAATTAGCATGACTCACTGTGACTAAAAAATGGCCCACTAATCGAATTTTCTCAAACATGCGACTTAACCCAATGGTCTTCTCATGCGCAGAATTTTGTCAAAATGTTTTGAGTAGTTTTTAGATACAATTAGCCTAACCCACACAGTCACCCATAAATGACCCAGTAATCCAATTTTCTCGAACATGAGACTTAACCCACACGTCTTCTCATGCCCAGAAATGGTATGATACGAAATTTTGTCAAAATGGTTTGAGTCGTTTTTTAGATATAATTAGCTTGTCTCACAGTGACCCAAAAATGACACACAAATAGAATTCTCTCGAACATGTGACTTAGCCCAATCGTCTTCTCATGCCGAGAAACGGTATAATACAAAGTTTTGTCAAAACCGTTTGAACCTTTTTTATATATAATTAGCATGACCCTGACCCATTATGACCCAAAATGACCCACTATTAGAATTTTCTCGAACACATGATCTAGCTCAATGGTCTTTTCGTGCCTGAAAATGATAAAATACAAAATTTTGTCAAAATCGTTAGAGCCAATTTTAAGATAAAATTTACACACACATAATTTTTGCTCGAATTATAATATAAGATATGGTTAAAATATATATATATATATAAGTTTACGTTGCTTAACAGTATGCGATAAAACAAAAAAATTTATAAATTTCTGTTTTATATTTTCCTATGGTTAATACAATTTTAAAAGCTAAAATAGTACATTTCTAGTTTATATGTTTGTATAATCTGAGTTATGATTAGAATTCTTAATCAAACCAATTAGGAAGGACAAAAGATTTCCGGGTTCTAAGTAAAGGTAGTGTCTTAGGACCTCCCCATTCAAATTAAAGAGATATTCAAAGTGATTTCAGTTGATGAAATTCTAATACACCCTGTCTTCATAATTCTGATATGATGTATGGCAAACCAATTCTGTACATAAAAATTCCAAATACTGATTACATTTATCACGAGAAAATCTGCAATACAGAAGCCACTACATGTGTTCAGCATTTTATTTTAATATTACTTCATCTTGTATTCGAAATGTTCAAAACACAGTTTAATTTTGTTCATATTAGCATCACTAATTACTAAAAGTAAAATTACAAACAGAGTAAAAATATTTCATTTTTGCGAATGTGTTTGCAGGCACAGACAGTCTAACATTTTTTTTCCTCTGTGAAACATTTACTATGTCAAACACTGTTTATTTCAGATATCTGGCATTGTCCTCTTCACCATTCAAAAATATTTTCTGAAGTCCAGGATTCATTTTTTTTTTTATTTAAAACAATTAAAATATTAATCTTTTAAATAGGGAATTGATATATAACATAAATCATTATTCTTACAAATATGTTATTAATACTTCTTTTTGTATATAAGTTTTTTAACAAGTTTTGATTGACACTATTAATATATATATATATGTGTGTGTTACTTGTGTAGAGTTTTATTGTGCATGTTGTCTGTTTTCGGAATATTATAACCATTTATGATTTATGACCATTTCAAACATATTTGGTTTACATCACTGAATTTTCGGGTGTCGTGATTTAATTTTGTTATATAATCTATTTTTGCAGAACAATAGGAAGTATGACCGTGAAATTAGTTAAATAGTGTTGACAGATAATTATAATGCAAATTAAAGTGGATTATTTTAGCTGAAATTGTTAATTAAAAATAAATTTTAAAGAAATTTCATAAGGGTATTACACGGGCCTACACATAATATAGTAGAGCTGGGAAAAAGAAATTCAAAATTTTCTACATTAAAATTAGAAAATCAAGCTTAAAAACATTTAATAAAAATATAATCTGATTTACTGCAAATTCTTTTCTATTGTTTGATTTTCTTTAAAACAATATTTTGGACTTTATTTAAATATTTTATTTAAAATAAACAAAACAAACGTACTTCTTACGTACTTTCAAAGAAAAATATTTTTAAATGACACTTGTATAACATTATCTCATATTTTTTCTAAGAAAGATGATGTGAAGTACTTTATACATTTATCAGCTGATCTGGCAAGAGGGATTTGCACTCTGTGTAAAATGACGTATTACTAACATCCGTCAAAATCAATTTGTTTTCAAGTGACAGAATGTGAAGCTATCTTCACTTTTATGTTAATGTTGCATATTATTTTACGTTAGAATAAGATATACATGTTTCATTTAGAAAAGTAGTTATATATTTTATATTTAAGTTTTTTTTCATACAAGATGAATACATTTATGGATATCATTAACTATTCTTATAAGTAGATCAAGAATTATATTGCTGCATATTTTAAGAAATCATGAATGATTTATTCCGTTACATAAATGGTCTAATTTATCTTTTGTCAGTAATTTGATGTAATATTATGTTATTCCTCAAGTAATATAAACCCATTAAAAAATATTTAAAACCTTACTAAGTAATATATTTAACAATTCTTCACTTTTATGTTAATGTTACATTAGAATAAGAAATACACGTTTCATTTAGAAAATTAGCTATATATTTTGTCTTAAGTTTTTTTTTTCATACAAGATGAATACATTTATGGATATCATTAAATATTCTTTTAGGTAGATCATGAATTTTACTACTACATACTTTAAGAAATCGTGAATGATTTATTCCGTTACATAAATGGTTTATTATATCTCTCGAAAGGAAATAGATGTATTATGTTATGTCTCAAGTAATATAATTCCATTAAAAATATTTAAGAAGTTACGTAAGAAATATGTTTAACAATTCTTACTTTTAAAGGAGGAATGATATTTATGAGAAAATTTTTTTAATTAAAAAAATAGAAAAGCAATATTCTGAAAAAAAGTAATGTTTTAAAGTTATTCAACATTATTCAGCATATGTTTTATATATTTATTTTGCTTCACGGTTTATATTACATCAAACAAAACCTCGAAAAGTCTTATAGAAGCAAAATTGCTACCCGATGTGAATTCGAAAAACTTTCATTCCAAAACAAATTGAGACCAAATTAAAAAAAATAAATAAACGTGGTTTTCAAAAACTGAAACATGAAACACTTTGTTCTCAATAACAAATAAAAAATGTAGTAAAAGTACCGTTTAAGAAATCTTTTATTTTTAAAATTATTTTGAATCAGAACGAAAAGATTATTTAAAATTGTCCAAGTTTATAATGATTGTGTCTGATGGTCCATGTTTTTAATCTGCAATTTGGAAAATTCACATCTTTAATTTGTAAGAAAAACACTGTAAATATTTAACCAAAAGGTTGCAGAGATGGAAAAGATAGTAAATTATCACCACTGAATTTTTATAGCATTCTTCACCTTATTAAATCTCAGACATTTTGCAGTTAAATAAAGCAATATTATTAAAATTTAGTGTTGGTGATTGGCCCACGATTGTGCAACCTTTCCGAATCTGAACTTCTTAGGCGTTATATTAAGCCTTCGATAACTGTGTTAAAAGTCCCTTTTTCCAAAAATTGAAACGCGTGCAACAAAAGAAAAAAAATATCGGAAAAATGCAAATAATTTTTTTAAGCATACCAAATTTTGAAAAATATACTTCAGTATGCATCATTTCAATACAAGGAGTTAGGCTAAATTTTGTTTCTAGCGCTAAGTGTAATCGTTTTCCCCCAATCTAGCTGAATGCCTCCAGATATATAAAGTCACAGAGTCATTTTCTTTGTTGATACGTAGAAGTTAAATTAGCATACGTATTTGTTACTGTAATTCAAATAAAGTATTCGTACATTTATATAACAGGGATTTCTTTCCTTGTTATCATTTTTGAAGGTTATTTTGCCATTGATGATACATGATATTAACTAATTGATAAACATACCATAAGCAATTTAATTATGAAATTTAATTAAAACGTTGAATAATTAAAAAATAGTTTTACAAAGAATAAAAGAAAATGAAAAATATGGAATGTACATTAATTATCATTTATCATGTTTTTATAATAAAGTTTCCGGATGTAACAATTTCATATTGAAGAGTTATTAACACTTTTCAACACGTGCAAAAGCGATGAAGGCTTTTTGACGAGAACTAATGATTACAATGATTCTTAAAAAATATCTTTATCGTTTTCAGTGACATTTCACTATTAACTAATGCTACATTACCGTACAAATCGAGCATGTCCATTATGTTTTACAATATGCAGGTAGAACTATGAAATATGGAATATTAATGAAGTATTGATATTTGATCGGTTTTTGTTATCTTGGCTAAACTATTGAAAAACATGGTTTTTAATTTAAATGTAGCACGCTAAAATAGTAATAAATATTTAATATCTGTTTTATAATCATTTAAGAAAATTGGGAGACTAGGATGTATAAACAGTATTAACAACCGAATATTCTCATTTATCATGGACAGCAATGTTTATGAAGAGACGAAATAAAGTATAGCAAAGCTAATGATACATCATAATATATCATCATAATAAATTAGTTGATAACCTCTGCCATCGTGTGCAAAAGCGTTGAAATGGTTTTGACAAGCAATTTCAAGTTCAAGGATTTCTAACGAAAATTTATTATTATCAATTACATTCCATTACTAATTTATGTCATCTTTGCGAACGGATACAGTATCTCAAGTAAGGTGTTATTATATTGAGATATTACGTAACCGCAGTCGAATTTTAAGCTGTTAATCATGCTTTCTGTTTCTAAATTACCAATTGGATAAAAAAAAAAAAAAAAAAAAAAAAAAAAAAAACATGCATATAACTTTACGTTTCTCAATAGATTTTTAATTTTTTTTTTTTTTTCAAATTATTAGAAGTTCATCCATTTATTTTCATTAAAAAAAGAAATGTGAATATTACTAACAATGTTTTATTGTTATATTTTTTAAGTATTATTGTAAAAAATCGAACTGATTCCCCAGAAAACCCCCTTAATTATTCGCGATAATGTATTAGAAGTATAGGTCAAGATTTTAGCTAAGTCTTGAGTTTTGCAGGAAGAGTTCAAAAGAAATAGATCGATCTTAACTCATCATCTGAGATGACACTATAGAGACAAGCAGATAAATAGCAGAGTGGTCGAGGAATCCGTGCGATCCCCCGAAATTGAAACAACCTTCGAGAAGCGAAAACGTTCCCACGCGCTAAGGTGAAAGCGAAACTTATTCCCCTCAAAGAGATGCGGGCCATGGAGACAGGGGCGTAGCTTGAAAATTTTATTGGGGGGGGGACCTGACTTTGGCGCCCTTTTATAATTTTCATTTCCCCCCCCCCCTCAACGTCGTCTCTATCCATGCTAAGGTTTCTACAATTCATATTATAGTAGCCCTAATCCGTGCTATCATCATGTCTTTTATGTATAATTCATCTTCTGTGATACTTTACACAACAATTATCTTGATTAATATTTTAACCTTTTCAAAACACATTTTGCACTTTCGATTGATATATGTAGATATCATCATCATCATCATCATCATCATCATCCGTTTTCAATCCACTGCTGGATGTAGGTCTCCCCCAGATTTTTCCAATGTTTTCTGTCTAGTGCTTTAGTCCAATTTACACCGGATACTTTTCTGATTTCATCACTCCATCTTACTTGAAGTCGTCTTCTTGGCCGTTTTGCATCTCTATAAGTAGATATATCTACCAAATGTAGATATATATTGTGTGGGGATGTAAACACTCCAAGATGTAAGATTGTTCATAATTGACTACATTTTGTAAAAATATTCAAAAATCCTAAAGAAAACAGCTCAGAAATTATAGATTCACAGGCGATTTTTACTTTTTTCTATCTTCAATAGAAGAAAGTATTGTAAGCTAATTTTTTTTACATCTGGTTTTCGGCGGATTTACGCGTTTTAGGGGTCAGAGATCCCAAAAATATGTTTATACAAAATGTTTGTAAGTCCGTGTGTCGCCATTGTACCATTGAAAAGTATGAAGTTATGCATGCCAATTTTTTGTGTACGTTTTTGGCTATGGCAAGCAGGTCCTCCTTCAGTATGGAAATATTCTGACGGAAGGGGGCGCTGAAGTAGCGATTTTTGTGCCATTTTCATTGTACCACCGAAAAGTGTATGAAGTTATGCATAGAACTGAACCTAATTTATTGTATAATGTATTAGCTATGGCAAAAAGGTCTTCCCTGAATTAAAAAAAAAAATCGGCTTGTATGGGGTGCTGCAATAGCGATTTTTGTCCATTTTCCTTATTGTACCATCCAAAAGTTTATAAAGTTATCCATAGAACTGAACGAAATTTTTTATCTTACCTGATTTTAAAACAGGTCCTTCCTGAATTTAAAAATATTCTGCCGAAAAGGGGTTCTGTGATAGCGATTGTTGTATAATTTTCTTGTTTTCTTGTAGTTCTATTGTCCATCGGCGGCTCGTACAGCGACGGAAACTCGCGTCCTGCTAAGCGGGCTATTCGCAAACAGCTGATGTACAAAAGAATAACGAAAAACTATTGATTTTAATAAATATCATGATCGAGATTAACTCGTTTTTACTCCGATTAATTGAATGAAGTACAAATTTAAGTTGAAAATCTAAGTTGGTATAGTATTGAACTAATAATATGAAAATATTGACATATGTAGCTACTTTTTGAAATTTAAGCTGTATGAGATAGAAGAAAGTTTTGGGATTGGCACATCCAACTAGTTTGGTAGTATATTTAGACATTCCTCATTAACTCAAAGCAGCATTGTAAATAATCTATTATAAGGGTACAGTTGCTACGATGCACCGTAAATTTTGTAGAGTTTGCCGTCCGCCACATTTCGCAGACATTAATCCATTTGAATACATTTATGCAATAAAGACAAAAACTTTTCAACAAAGTTAAAAATTGTTAATTAATTTTTTTTTCTAAGAAGGATTTTTTTAGATATTTTCCCCCCTCTCGAAAATGCAGAAATGATTGATGCAACACAGTTAGAATGAGGATTTCATGTCTACATACATCAGACTTTTATATTTTCATATTCAAATACAAACGAACCGACGAACCGAATTTCTTTTTTTTTTTAAATATGTGAAACACGCACGGAATAGTAGCTTGATTGTTGCCCGGTGATCACTTCTCTCACCACCACGTCTTGAAAGCCTGTTTAAAATATCAGTTTTGATTTTTACAGAAAAATTCCAGTGCTGTTTGATTCTTAGAGAACTGGTTAAAAATACGTGAAATTTTATATGCGAACATATGATGATAATTTTACGAATGTGTCAAAAATAATATTTTGTAAGGAATTTGAGCTTTAACTAAAGTAAACAACTGTAAATGCTCTTACAATCTGCTCAATCATCAACAATTTAAAACAAATCTTTCATAAATTAAGTTACATAATTTGCTTTCTTCGTAATTTTTTTTATTATTTTCATTTTTGTAAAAAGGCACCTAATTTATTTTTTCCGTTTATTTACTCTTGAGGCATTCGTGCATGAGACACCAGTTTATATATACATACATTCACTTGGGAATTCAAAGAATTCAAACTTTAGGTGGAGGAAATTTCTTTCAGGAGAGTTGCTATATGACAACCTTAAATGTCTGCATCTGCACGGCCGGAGTTCGGTACAGGACGAAATAAAGTAAAACTTTCAAACGGGCTGCGCAGATAAAAAAAAAATAAGAGGACCTCAATGTACCAAGTTTTAAAGGAAATAAATATCTATGCGGTATTCTTTAAAAGAAAATCTGAATTGTATGTTAAGAAAAATCGGATTCTTTTGTAGAAATTTAGCCGTCCTGGGTTTTTAATTTTTTAAAGGCCCCAGGTTTGGGCTTTTAGTTTTTAAAACAAACAAAGATAGTTTTGTTTTGTATTGGGACGTGTCCGGCCTTAGAAATTTCGGCTCGTGCAGTCCTCTAGACAGACTCCACCCCCTCTGAGCTGTTCTAACCCCTTTTTGTTATTTCAACTTCTTTCCACTTTCTTTCTACTACAAGAGTGACTAACAACTACTGAGATATGGATAAAATGAACTGCAAAGGAGCGAATTACACTTACTCTCTCGCAATTGACTACAATTCCTGTTTTCAGAATCATCCTTCTGCATATATAAATTGCTTTTGTTAGGGAATAGAGGTAGTAACAATTCTAAAATTAAATTTCTTATACAAATATGGTATGTTAAAAGTAACTTAATTTATAATTTAACATTTAAAGTAAAGTGCTTGTACAAATAATTGTAATTACTATTTAAATAATTTCTTTATGGGTGCCTCACGGCGCCATTAAACCTTGTGTGGCGCCCTTCTACCTCACCATAATTGTGAATCGTTTTAATCCCCTCCAGTCACTTCCACGTCTTTTCACTTTCTTTTTACTACCAACGGTGACAAACAACTACTGAGCTAAGAAGGAAATAATAATTCTTATAAGAATCGAATTACACTTTCTGTCTCGCAATTCATTAGAATTACTGTTTTCAGAATTTTCTCTTCTGCATGTATAAATTGTTTTTGTTGGGGAATAGAGGTAGTGATTTAAACCCTTTCTTTTGAGGGTGCCTGGCAGCGCCCTTAAACCTATGGCACCCTACTACTTGAATATATTGGAAAACTGTGCTCATCCCCTACAGTCACTTTCAGTTGTTTCCACACTTTCTTTCTACTGCTAAGGGTGACCAATCTAGGTGAGAAGGAAATAATTGTATTTCTAAGGATCAAATTCTTGCACCTTAGGGCCCAGGGTCAAGTAAGCAGAGTTGGGCACTGTACGCCCTGATCGTTCATGGATTGTACAGCCACATGTTTAGTTTTTTTATTTTTTTTTTAAGGATCAAATTACATTTGCTGTTCAGCAGTTTATTAAAATTCCTGTTTTCGGAATTTTTTCTCCCGCATATATATATAGTTTTTATTAGGAAATAGATGTAGTAATCTAAATCCCTTTTTTATGGGTGCCTGACGGCGCCCTTAAATCTTCTGTGGCACCCTACTAAACTAAACAAATCTCTTTGGCTATACAATCCATGAAGGATTTGGGCTGACACTGCCCATCCCTGTTTTCTTGACCCTGGGCCCATAGGTGCTATGCAGTATATGTCCAAATCAGGTGGTCGGCCAAACGCCGGACCCTTGGTGTTTAATTCCCAAGCAAGCTTGGTACTCATTTCATCGACCCCGTAGGGATGAAAGGCTGAGTGAACCCTGCCCAGTCGAGAACCGAACTCTCGACTTGCAGCGCGGCAGACAGATGCTCTGGTCACTGGGTTTCATGGCGCCCTACTATTGAACATATTTGCGAACTTTTCTAATCCCTCCAGGTACTTCTTTCCACTTTCTTTCTACTGCCAAGGGTGACCAACAACTACCAAGGTAAGAAGGAAATAATTGTACTTATATTCTGCAATTGATTACAATTCCTGCTTTCAATTTCTTTCATTCCTGATGTAAAAATTTTCTTCGGGATGGGGGGGGGGATGTAGAGGAAGTAACAGGTCTAAAATTGAATACCTTATACAAGTTTTGTATGTAAAAAGTAACTTTCTTTGTAATTTTAAATTTAAAATAAAATTATTTTATAATTACTTTTTACTACTGATAAACCCTTTTTTACGGGGGCCTGACGGCGCCCATAAACCCTCTGTGGCCCCTAATACTTGAGCATATTGGGGGGGGCCCTCCCCTAATCCCTCTCCCCCCTCTAAACCCCTCCCCCCCTAAAGCTACGTCCCTGCATGGAGAACCTATAATATTAAAGCTGGAGGATGACCTTATGGACATAAGGTTTTAAGTGGCTAAGAAGAAACCATTTTATTGATCAAAGGATGGAGAGAAGATTAGCATCCTTGATTAAGAATATATTCATTCAGTGTTTAGATGTTTTGGTGAAAGGTACAGGTTACTGAACATGGGAGAGAGGTTTTCGCTCAAAGCTGTCAAAATATATCGTTCGGGATTTGATTCGAAGCGAGGTAAATCTTCATCCGGAACTTGGAGTGAAAGAAGTTAGGCCATTTCGTTAGCTGTGCGGTTTTTTCTAAATCATAGAGAAGGCAATACACTGTGCGTTTGAGCAAAGACTTTATAGACAGATAGTGAACATTATATCAAATTACTTGGACTTATACTTGACTATCAATCTGTCATAATTTGTAAAACGATTCCACCCCTTCACGTATCTTTAATTGTTTTGAATTACTGACATCATTAGCCAAGAAGTGTAATTTATTTTCTTATTCAATAATAATTCATCTCTTTTAACCCCCTCACTGACAAGCCCGTGTTAATACGTTCACTAAGCTCCAGGTTTCACTGCAATACAAACAATATTTAAAATAATATAATTCTATTGATTTAATGTATTTTTAATACATTGAACAATGATTAATACTTCTAAGGATTGCATTCATATTCGTTATTAAGCTTTTTTATAAAATGTTCAAAGAATAATTGTTTTTTAACATTTAAAACAAAATGCAGAGAAAACAACTTTACAATTTTGCCCTTTTCTAAGACAGTCGGAGGGTTTAATCTAATTTTGTTTTTGCCTCTGAAGTGCGCTCACACCACCCGCTTCACGATAGTTCAAAGCGTCCACTATGTACAGTATGTATGCTGTAAGAAATATACCGCTATAGATTAATTTAAATGTAAAATAATCACACCTTTTGGATGTTTGGTGCGTGAAAATATTATAAAAAATTTTTTGAAATGTAAAAAACAATAAATCAATATTAATACAAAACTTTACTTTTCAAAATATCAGATTTTTCGAAATTAACGGAAATAAATATTTCTACACATAAGTTGAAGGATATTAGATCAATTTTCATTTGCGTATTGTGTGTATTGTATACAATTCAGATACATGTGTATGTGCCAATTAATAATGAGGTCTTTGATAATTAAAGTAGGAAAATCAATGTATTTGTAGTATGTTTATAATATAAATCTATACTGATTACTACCAGAACATAATGATAACCTGGCCAAATTAACCTAACAGAACGCATTGTTTAAATTAAATAAATGTATATGAATAATTATTTAAACTTAAAGTTTTGTATAAGTAAATATGTTTTTTATTAAAAAATAATAAAAAAATATGCAAATAACAGAATGTATCTTTAAATGTTATTTCTCTTTAAATGTACCCTTATTTTAACAACAGACGAATAATATCAAGGTATATAATTAGTACATCTGGAATACAGAATTGTATACATTTGATTACAAGATCACAGAAACTCATAAATAAATATCTTACACTGTCCTTAGATACAACAGTGAAAAACATATCTAAATAGATTTTAAAGCTCTGCTACTTCATGTATTCCAATTCAGTTTGGTGTATTTATAATATTTTAATGTAGTTTACAAGTATGAATTCCAAAATATAACTTTAAAGTGTAACATGCCGCTTGATAACAATAAATGTTATTTTTACTATAGAATTTGTCCATTGCACTGTATAAAAACACACAAAAAATTGTTTTAAAAATGTGTTGAAGTAATTTTAAAGTAGAAACAATTTGAAATAAGTAATATGTTTTCTAAATAAAAATATTTGTGAATGAATACCATCAACATAGGGAGAAAATCAGAAGTACAGTTCTGTGTTCCATGCATTAAGATGTAATTCCTTTGTGTCTATTTTAAATCACCCTGTAGAAGATTGACTAAATAAACATAGAATTTTAATTTGCTAGAGAGATAAAAATACTGGTATTAAACAGGGGCAATAATTTATCCAATGCACATAAAATACCATAAATACACGCGCTTATTACACAAAGTATTATTAAATGAATGATCCATATCTTATTTTTACAAATATCTTAATTTCTTAGTAAAAACGTTATTAATGAATTATTTGCATATTTGGCGAAAAATATGTTACATTATCAGAATATTATATATATATATATATATACAACTTTTTCTATGCATTTTGCATTTTCCCTTTCTCCCCTCATACAAATCGTTTTTTCCATATATTTTACACGTTGAATCAACTTTGAAAATGACATTCTTTTTGTTAAATATTTCATACCGTTTCAATAAATATAAACATAATTCCTTTACTCCAAATGGTGTTTTTTTTTTTATAATTCTAGTTTACAAACATCTTGATATCAAAAAAAGATATTAAAGTAAACGAATGAAATGAAAGGAATACTTCACACAAATAGTCAAATTATTCAAATCACCGAAACCAAACATAAATCTCATTTTGCATATGCTTGTATAATATTTTATTCCATGAATGTTTTCAAAGAATATTCACGTTATACCGAATCTGGCATAATTCCATATGCATTTTCTAATATAACCTCATTTCATAAATATGAGAAAACTTCGTTGGTTTTGAACTTCAGAGTTTTTAGATATATTTTTTATTTAAGAGTATAATTTATAAACATATATAAGATTTAAAAAAAAAAAATCTTTATCAAAATAATAACGCGTCTGCTCTTTGATTTGTATTCCTTAATTAACTTATTTTCTGGCGAACTATAATTAATTCGCCATCATCTTATTAATAAATTTTGAATAATGTGCTTACCATAGTCTCAATAATTACACAATGTAAATATATGATTACCTGTAAATGGAATCAGTTAATACATGCATCTCAAATTTATCTATTCTAAGATTTCAGAGAAAATAAATTACAGATTTATAAAGAGGATATATATTTAGAGGTAACATTATTAAGTGTTTTACCTGAAATTTACATCATATATATTTCAGATATGTATAAATAGTTTTACTACTTTATCGGGCAAAAAAATAACATAAAATAAAATAAATAATGCTTAAATGATTTTCCCCTTCAGCCATCAAAACAATCTAAAAGTTTGCAAGTAAAGTTGAGGTGAAGGAAAAATCCACCACATTCAGCATCTTAAAAGGAAAAAAAAAACATTCTTCAATGCGTGATTTTGAAATGGCTCTAGCATTTCATAAGCTAGTATTTCTTGAAAGTATAAAACTAAGTTTCCCTGAAAAATATTTTCAGAACACGGAATATTGAATGTAGATGAATGCACAATCCTGACAAATAAAAATTAAATTTAAAAAAATCAAAAAACCCGACTGCGTAAAAAGCGAACTAATTAAATCAACAAATTATCTCATCAATGTGAAACTATATTTTATGTTACTTACCTATTTTTTTATTTAATTGTATGGATGACTTTTAAGTTGTGTTTAATTATTAGTTCCTATCTATAAACACTGTTTTGATGAGGTCTATAGATGTCTATGAAGTTTAGAGTTCCAGTAAAGCTAGATACCCTACGTACGCAACTTCCAGGTTGTGTAATATTTAAACGGAGCTTCTGACTGTAAAATAGTCAATGAAACATCGTCTTCATTTTGAAAAACCTATCCAATGATATGCCACTCAATATGGTGTGTAATTTTTTTCGTCTCTACCGCCATTTTGTATTTTACGGCCACCATTTTGAATTTATAAAAAAAACCTAGCCTATAACCATCGGACGGTTAAGAAGAATCGATAGAGACCTCATTCATTAAAATCCATTCAGCTGTTGGAATATTTCGAGGTTATAAAAAAATCACATACCCAGATACGCGTAAACACATAACCCTTCTTGCAGTCTGATAAAAAAGGCAGAAAGGTACATACAAAAATGTATATTTATTTTGTTAATGTTCTGTTCTAAAAATAAATCTAATGAGTTTCATTTTATGAGTATGTATAACTTCATTTAATAATAATTTGAATATGAAGAGTGTGTAAAGTCTATTTTTAACATATTTTTAAAAGAAAAAAGTTTCAGTACGAAGTGTAAACGTTTCCTTAAGAGGGTTTTCTGGCGTTATGGTTGATTTTAAGGACTTTTAAGGGATTTTCGTCTTTAGTTTAGTATGCAAACAGAAAACAATAATTTTTGGAATTGAATTTTTTGCATTTTTGTCTGTGTGTGTGTGAGTGTGTTCAAACAAAAATGCTCATATTTTAAATTTTTTCAGTTCAATACGCACTACTCCAATGAAACTGGATGTAAATTTTAAATAATTCCATTCTTAGAAATTACATGATACACAATTCGAATGGATTCTTAAAATATATTCAAATAGTTCAGCCTAAGAAGTTCAGAAAGTTAGTTCAGAAAAAAAAAAAACAACAAAATGTTATCAATATTATTTTTAAAGTAAATTTTTGGCACTTAGATATTGTTTTCGAAATTTTTAAAAATTCGAATTTATAAATTTTTAAATATATATTTTTTTAAGAGCATTTTATTCGCTAAAGAAATTCGTGTTTAATATACAGGATAAAAGTTCCGATAGCTTGAGTGGCTTAATCGGGAGACTCTACAGTGATAAAAAAAGGTTTCAAAAAACTCGCATACTTTATTATCTGAATTTTAAAAGCCATGATACTGGTTCATGTAACTGGTTGTGATAACTTAAATATAATTAGTGGAATAGAAACTCATGAAGAATGAATCTATGCAGAACAATTTCTTGAACGTAAACTATTTTTCATGATTTCCGCAACTGCCAGTATAAAAAATAGAAAGATATTAGAATCATTTTCTTTATATTTGATCTACTATTGAAATCTAACTTTTAGGAAAAAAATTCTGAATGTCTCCTTTTTTCATCTATTTATTATTTACTTTATCTTGTGATCTCATACATATTAGGTATTTATTTCAATAATTATTTTAACATTATTGCAAATATGATAATGTTTCTAAATATTTTATAGGTACTGTTATTTAGGATTAATAAATCAAATATATATTCATAATAATAAAGAAATAATTTTGTATTAGCACAGTATAGTCTTTTACAGATATGGTATTATGTTTCTGAATGGCATACTTATTGCTGCCATGCGTTTAAAAAAATAATCAAACTTTTTCATGTACTTCGAATGTTAAAAAAATAGTTAATTAATGTATTATAATTTTTTTAAATAAATTAAATTTGTATGTGTGTTCGTTTAATATATGAAAAGCACTGTTACAGGAAAAATTATTTATCGATTATAACACATTGAAATGTGAAGATATATAATACTTTGTTTATAAACAACGTAAAAAAACTTATAACTGCTCAAGAAAAACTCCATTTTTGAAGACTATGTAAGTATTATATATCAACAGTATATAAAAAAATGCATAAAAATATCCAAATGCTGCAGTCTAAATTCTTTTAACTTTTTCTAAAGAATTTTTTATGAAATCATGTTTAGCATAGGTCAAAAATAGTTTCTCTTTGTCTGACCTTTTTTTATATTTATATTCTTGTGTCCAGGTCACGTAACAAAAAAAAAACAAGTTTTCTATTTTCTGATTTCTTTTTTCATGCTTTAGATTGCTGCAAGAAAACATTATTTTGTGTAACATTTTTTAATAAAAAGTTTTTATTGTACTTTTTCGTATCTAAATCCAAGAATATGATATGTTCTGAGAAAATGAATTTTTACAACATTTGTTTTGTTTGTTTGCACAGAAAATGAACTCCTTGGTTTACTAATGCAGATTGTTTGATATTTCGAATAATTAATCCACATAATATAATTAACCTCTTAGCTTTTTTGCCCGAGTACCGCTCGGGCAAAAAGAGTTTGCTACCGTCGATACTAAAAGCTTTTGGATACCACTTAATTTTTACTGTAATCTTTGGTTTGTTAAATGGCATACCTTTTTCAATTGTACAAAGCTAAATACCTTAGTAAAAGGAAGTAGTGCCCGGGTACTTATTTTTAATTTATTGTGTCAAAAAAAAAAAAAAAAATAAAGAAAGAAACAGTTAAGAGGTTAATCTATTGAAAAACGAATACTTGTTTTAAATCGATGTTAGGAACCAATATTCCAATGTAGGAAATGTGTGGCTCAATCTATCCATATTTAAATATGTCCATTTCGCATAAGATAACTGTTAAATAGATTTGCCTAGAACCATAAATGTGTTATCGAGGTTTATTAACCCCCTCACTGACAATCCCATGTTAATACGTTCACTAAGCTCCAGGTTTCACTGCAATACAAGAAATATTTAAAATAATATAATTCTATTGATTTAATGTATTTTTAATACATTGACCAATTATTAATAATTCCAAGGATTGCATTCATATTCGTTATTAAATTTTTTTTTAAATAAAATGTTGAAAGAAACATCCTTTTTTAGCATTTAAAACAAAATGCAGAGAAAAGAACAATACAATTTTTACCCTTTTCCAAGACTGTCAGAGGGTTTTAAAACAGCTGTGCTCTGGAAGCTGAGATACCTTGGTAGAGACGCCTAGTGGTAAATTCAGGAAATATTTATAGACAGGAATTATTTCATTGACATTAAGAAATAGCAAAGTTGTTGAACATCATCAATTTTATAATAGAAGCCAAATTGTGAAGTAGATACAATCAAGAATCATGTGTACAGACGAACAGATGCGAAACCGCTTCAAGATATTTTGATTGAAAAGAATAATACTGGCAGAAAATAATTTCATTTGACAAAATCAATACTTCTCTTCCCATACAATAACGCCCAAGTATTAAAACATACAAATTATTAAAAAAACAAAAACTACAACAGATTCGGTTTTCTTCCTTCCTTGTATTACCACGCAGTATTTTTTTACTTTGAAAACGATAGCGTAATTTCCATCGGTAAATATCTTAAAAATTCTTCCATTTTTGTATGAAATGCTTGTTTTGTAAAAAAAAAAAAAAAAAAAAAGAAACGTCTCGAATCAGTGTCAGATGTTTTGGCTGTATAAACAGCTATATATCATATCCTTGGATATAATAAGACTATTCTTACTAAATCGATAATACTTTACAATTTTGTCGTTCTCTTTGGATAATATATCCTGTGGTTTTTGAGATAGTGTCTCCAACTTCAGCTAATAGTAGAGCCTGTTTCCTATAGCGAATATCTATTTTAACATAACAGAATGCAACAGTCATGGATGTCTGTTTCAATTAACTTTTCAAGAGAGGCGAAACGGGCTTGCATGACAGGGGTGACCAGCTTACGCTTTAGAGTGGTAGTACAGTCCCAAATTCCAGAAGAAATACACTAGTATATCGCGTTACAAATGACTTTTACAATGCTTATAGAACAGTTTTACAATTTAACATTCAACATAAATACCTGCGCTTTGGTGAATAATTAAAACGCTTTATAGTCAATTCAAGTTGCAATTGACTTATTATAGGGTAGCCCTTCATTAAAGCACATTTAAGAAAATCAATCAAGTTTATACTGAATTGAAATACCGGGTGTCCCAAAAAGGACTGACTGATTTTAAAATTCAATAACTTGCAAACGGTGACAGATATTAAAAAAATTCTTGCAGGAGGGTTATGCATAAGGTTAAAAGTTTTATTACAGTGATTTTCAATTTTAGTTCGATTTACAAACAATAGATGGCGCTGTAAGCAATAGTCGCTAAATACAGGCTCGATTTTTGGTCCTTTATCTTGTTCCATGCAGAAAAAGGAGATGGAAATGTATTATCCGGGCCACGAAATACCAAAAATCGAGCCTGAATTTAGCGACTATTGCTTACAGCGCCATCTATTGTTTGTAAATCGAACTAAAATTGAAAATCACTGTAATAAAACTTTTGACCTTATGCATAACCCTCCTGCAAGAATTTTTTTAATATCTGTCACCGTTTGCAAGTTATTGAATTTTAAAATCAGTCAGTCCTTTTTGGGACACCCGGTATATTTACTTATTTAAAAATGTACAACCACACAGAAGACAGGCTAAACGCACTTACGGAATCGAATCATCCAGTATAATTCCAGTATAATCTATACATTTTTAGGACAATAAAAATCTTAACAAAAACAATTAAAAGATTAAATGAGCGGTAAATTTCGTGAAAGCCGCCATTTCTATAAATACATACGCGGGCATGAGTTTCAAAACTCGCCTTATCTAGAAAATCAAATTTTGGAAAATCGCGTAAAACCTCTGACTTCGTCCATTGGTTTTCATTGTAAGACAAGATTTTATAATGCCAGAAATTTACAATAAATTTGGTTTTTTTGCAGACTATAATATTTTTTAAACCCAGGTCCACCAATAGAATAAATTTACAGATAAAAGTAGATTTTTTTTCAATTTTGGATGAGGCGAGTTTTCAAACTCACGTCTTCAAATAATCATATATTGTTATATTCAATTTGAAATGTACACCGATTCAGGCTAGTTGATTAAAACACGATTTACATTTATCAGCATATCTGGAGTAGTAAATGTTATATGTTTATTCCATAATCTCAGGAACAGTTCATAGTTACACGAGTACGTCTTAGATTGACGCTAAGTGGAATACTCTTTTAAGGCATTAATCTGGAATTGATGACATTGGTTTCTCGTATATTTTGATAAAATGTATTGAACTAGTGTATTCTGTGCTGCTTTAAATCACGTTAATTCAGATATTTATTTTTCAAACTTTCAGTTTTTTCTTTTTTTTGTCAGTGTTGAAATGTACGGTTGTAACTCGAATATAAATGTGTAACTAAAACCATGCACAAAATAGAAACATTTCTCCTTTTGTAAGCGCGTTGTGTACATTTAAGTAAAAAATAAGCAGTGTGAAACTTTATAGGTATATGCAAATATTCAAAATCTTTGATAAAGAAAAAAAATAAAAGAACAAATGCTGAAATAAACTTTTATACTTCACTTCTACAGATCAAAAGTATTAAAATGTTTAGTTTATTGAATTGACGCAGGACGTGATAAAATCTTCCATCACATTCAACATTTAAAAACGAAAGAAATATTTTTCAATGCGTTCTTTGAAACAACGCTACCATAAAAGTATTCTTTAAAGCATAAACATTCCTGAAAATATTTTCAGGACGAAATATTTAAAACTTAGAATTTCTACACATGTACAGTGAATAGAGTATAATCTAAAATATTCTATGGGGTAAAATTATTTCTTTGTACTTTCCAGAATTCTGCTGTATAACTGGTTTAAGTCTTTTATACTTATATGGAAGGAAAATGTAAAGATTTTGTATCAACGACTTTTAGTAATTTAGTCTTTTTATCAAAACACGAACAAATACGAAAACCTTTTATATCTTGCTATCTAACAGCGAAAGGTATTTGAATCTTTGTTGCGTGTAATAGACGTGACGAACACTTCCATCATAAACTGCATCTAAATACGAAAAACGTATTGTTCAAGGACTGCTTTGAAAAGATCCTAGCATAAAAGTATTGTTTAACGGTCTTGGAAAACATTTTTAAAGCACGGAATGTTAAACTCTCAGAATAATTCTGAAAAAATAAGTAAATTGTAATTTTAGAAAAGTTGTTTCATCGTTTGTTTTTATGTATAAAATATAGAAGTAAGGCATTTCATGTAAAAAAATCTCAAGAATTACTGTTTGTATGAATTGCAAACGAATATAAAATTCAAATATAAATGAAACAGTTTAAATTTTGCACAGAGTAAAATTACTTTCAGCAGTGCAGTCTGATTTTCCAAAAGACAGAAATCTTTCACATTTTTAATCTGTGAATTTAAGTTATGATCTCAAACAATGTGAATGCGTGTTTTTATATGGATAATGTATTGGTAGAGATGTTTTATTGTCCAAACAAAGATCCCTACTTTAAATATATAAAATTTCACCGTTTTATCAGAATAAAAAGCTTGAAGAACATTAGTTTGAGAAATTAATTGTCAAGAGCTGAGAAGTCAAGAAAATTAATAGAACTTTCCTTTTTTCCTCATTAACCCTCTGAACTTCATGAATCTTTAGTGTATGGAATAGACCGGTGTGACGAAATATTTGGTACTTTTCGGTTAGCCGGGTGCCAGTGTTATATATACATATATATGTGTGTATGTATATTTACATATATGTATGTATATAAATATGTATATATAACATTGGTGCCCGGCTAATCAAAAAGTACCAATATTTTACCACATTCATATCTCATTTGATACGACTCTAGCAAAAAAAAATTAAACCTAAATTAACGCAGAAATCATTTTTGTCATGGAAAGGTGAATGGGATAGAATGCCTGCGCAAAGAACAATGGTAATCTTAATAACTGGTAAAAGGGTTAAATAAAACAGTAAATAAAATATTAAAAATATTATTCCCCATACTTGTGAAAATTTTCAAAACTCTTAAAAAAGCAGCTACTAAAATTTTTAGCAACAGTTTTGGCAGCTGCAGTTCTATCACCTTTCGTTGTAAAATAAGGAATTTATTTTACAGTGCAGAATAAAGTGCATTAAGTACAAATGAGAAAAAAAAAATGTTTTTTTTTTTTTTTTTCACCTATTCGTCAAAAATATCTCAATGTTCCATACGTTCAAGTTCTCACACAATAAATGTCTATATATATATAAATACATTTAGGCACAAGAGAAATATTCTTCCACGCGTGATTTCAAAATACTCTACCATAAATATAAGTGTCGACTAAATTCTCGCAGAAAAAAAAAATCAAAATACACAATGTCACACGCGTTGAAAGACGGCGCAATCACAACAGAAGAGCTACATACTACATGAGTGTTATATATATAATTGTACACAAAATCAAAAAGTAAAATTAGTTGTTATTATTATTATTATTGTGTAAAATTGAATAAAGTGTAGAAAAATAAAATTATCTGGAAATATTGGATACACAGAGAAAGATGTATATATAAACAAAGAATAAAATTGTTTTAAGTCATGACACATGTAAAAATATAATTATTTTCACAAAATAAAATAATTTTGAAATGCGGTAAAATCCTTCATATTTTATCCTTATCTGCCCATATTAGCATATGTGATACCATGCAGAAATCTTTTAAAATATACTAAAATCTCATTTTTTCTATATTTGTACTTTATTTGACACCCAGCAGCATAAATAAGACAAAAAAAAAATATTTTTTTTTTTCCATAGCAATTTCTTGTATTGGGAATTAGAGGGTTAAGAAAGTAATAATCTAAGTGTTTGAAATGTATATGAAATGTGATTTATAACGTGTAAGAAGATAAAAAATATACTTTCATAGAAATAATTAATATATTTTTACATTTATTAATGATGTGTTTATTCATTTACGCAATAAAATCGCGAGAAGAAAAAAATGTTCCATTTGAATAAAATTGTTATCAACCAGCAGATTGTGCACAATATCGCTTACTTTATATAATTTGATGGATTTACAAAAATATCATGTTTTGTTTGAAAATGCAAAATTTGAGTTTGAATTTGCCCGTTTTAGTTTGCTTCAATAATTAATTCGATAATTAAACTTTCGATAATTAATGAGTTATCTATAGATCCTTTCTATAACCGTATGAAAATTTCAAGGGACTTTTCACTTTAAATTTCAAAGTACGCTATTATAAAGTATATGCTAGTTTTATATGAGAGACATTTTGTTTATTCAAAATTATATTTATATTTTGAAAATTTCATTTTGAAACGCGTAGCTCAAATCATTTAAGTTATGTTAAGATTTAACACGAATGTTCAATTTTGTAGTATGAACATGGCAATCTTCTTCGTCTATATCTTAAGTTTAGTAAGAAAAAATTAATGTATTTGAGATGATTCAACAAATGGTGTTTTGGAGTACATATAAGTACATCACATATTCAAGTTATAAATATTTTCTTATGAATGAAATGCACAAATACTATATTGTCTTCCTAAATTTCCGCATGCGTATCCATATGTTCTATGATATTGAATAGCAGAGATACTCTACAGAAATATAGTACAGAAAAATTCTACAATAAACCATGTATTTAAAATATAAATTGAAAACTTTTATTTGATACTTTTGAAAATTTAAATGAATTTCTTTTCATCGAGAATAATTTTTTCTAAAATATTTAAAAGCAAATGACACCTCTCAAAGGAATGATGGAAATAAAAAGGAAACTTCAGTCCAATCACAAACCTCAGTTCTACCGTAATCAACAGCCACTTGTACAACTCAAGTACCAAAGAAAACTACAGGCATCCCCACATCTAATTATCTGTCATCTGTAGCAACAATCGCGGTTCCAATGTCAAATGACTTGAAATCTTTGGCTAAAGGTTTAACAAAATATTTTTTATTATCATTTGTATATTTTGCATATCAAATTAAAATTACATTTCATATTTTATATGGTTTTCAATTTCAGTTAGTAATCCAAAAATCAACCAATTTAAAGAGGCACCATAACCCGTTCGCCGAGTCAGTTTGCCCCACTGACTTGATATTCTTCTGAGAATATAGAAAATATTCTTCTTCGTATAGAAACTACTAATCGAAATTTTTGAAATTTTCGTATACGTGCTTAAGATTTAAGATAGGTATATTGGGAAAAATAAATAAATAAATAAATTTTAAGAAAATTAAAAATAAAAATTATTGAAAAAATGTGTCAACAATCCCCGGCCTCCCCTACAACAATCTCAATCATCTAATAAAATTATTTGAATCATACATTTTACTTTGTGGTTCATATTAAGTATATTTTTGAATAATTACTAAAAATAAACGAAAGCGTAAATACATATTAAGTATGCAAATGATATTTTCATAAATTACAGATTTATTTGACAAATAAAAATATGTTATTTTTAAGTCATAATCAGGATCAAGGAATTTTATTTAATAATACTTAACATAAAAGCTTTATTTTTTTTCAAAAATGTATTAGGATTGAAAATTCTGCTGTAAATCTAAAGTAAAAGAACACGTTATGGCATGCAAACGTCAAAATATCGTTAATTAAAAACATGCATTCAATTAAATATTTTTTGTAACTTAATTTTTTTTTTCTTTTCTTTAACGAAAATTTATTTTGCAAAACGTCTTTATCTAATGATTATAATTATTTTAAAATTTAAATGGAAAACTATCATAGTAACTTAAATAAAACGATACTCTTAAGGTCTGGTGAATGATAGGAAGATGGGGATAAAAAGTACACAACATTTTATTATTTTAGAACGAAAGTATTTCAGAGGGAAAAAAAAACAATAGATTCTTTTAAATGTTAAATTCATATATGAAAGATGCATTGAAACAAGATATATTTGGAATTAAAACACCAGACTCTTAAATATACCACAACTCTATGGAAATGTAAATTTAAATTAATTTAGATAAACGTTTTGCTAAGGATACTGATTTAGTTTAATAAATATCAATCATTGTGTACCTTTAAAGAAATCTCATATCAGATGTATTTTTCTGGAATCTTAAGATATAAGAATGTCCTTAGTGACAATATTTAGAAACGGCAATGAAGTGCACTGCAAAAAAATCAAAATATTTTATTTTGTGTAATGTATAACTTTTTTCATGTTTATTCTAAGGATTCGGAAAAAATAAATAAACTAGCAGAACTTTTATGAATCAAATAACATTTATCGTATTTTAAGTTAGACAGTATCGATATGATGTTCAAAAATAGCAAAGTACGTAATTATATTTAAAATATATTCAGGAGGTTGGAATTGTAAGGGCGAATCTTGAAATTGGATCTTTGGGAAATCAATCTCTAAGTTTTGCAAGTAGTGTTATAGCATAGGGTACTACTCACTTTAACTCTCCACTGTCAGAATACTAAGGGTGAACCAGGGCGAAACGAGTTACCAACGTGTTGCCTACATCTAAAAAATTCTCAAATTAATAGCATTCATTATTATCCAGATAACTAAACGATTGCTTATTAATTAATACATGTAAAACTAAAGCATATGAAACTCTGGTTATCATCATATGCTATTTATTTCGGGCAACAATTAAAGTGTCGTCCCTACAAAATAATGTTCCGTTACATAAGCCATCCGTAAAGCGAAGCAGATACATATTGTACAGTTAAATACTGATAATGCCTACTGCAATATTTTTAACTTTTAAACATTGCACATTTTCAATTTTTACACCATCTTAAAAAAGGTACTTTTAAACGCAATTTATTTGAAAACTGCATCTCAATTTCTTTTTGAGAAATTATTTTTTTCATATAGTTTTTAAAGCCATTTCTGTAATGGTAGTAACGGAAGTTCTCCATTTCTGTGCAAAGTAAAAAGAAAATAGTAGATTAATATATCTTTTCTTTGCTATTTTCTCATAAAAAAGGAAAACAAATACCTTGTAATTAAAATGCGTGCTATGCCAAGAATATCCTCTGCCATAAAAAAATATTTTAAATTATACATGTGTGACTTTTTTTCTCCGCATTTGCTTAATTGCTATCAAAAAGCTAAAAAAATGCAATTTTTTTCATCCATGTGTAATAACATTTTCCGAATTTTGAAAAAAAATATTAAAATGAGTGATTTCTGATAAAACATTAATTATACACTATATTTAATTTTCAGTATCCATATTAATGTTAGAAACAAATGAAGGCTTATGAATAAATTGATACCTGATTTTTTTTCGAGTTTTATGAATGACGACATCGGTTTTTGCGGATTTATGTATTATTCCGAGAGAGTGACGACATATTCATATTTTTCTGTAGATAATCTATCTGACTGGATGGTAAATTTGGAATTCTTCAGTGGATGAAAATGACGTCATTTTATATAAAATAAAGGTAGTATTTTAAGGCTTAAAACTGAAATATGTTTTCTACTATTGATATTTATATATACTTGCGACAAGTCTGAAAAAGCAGAATTCTTTTTTTCTAGTTCAAATGCCTCTTGTCGTTTAAATACGAGTGATAAACTATAGTATATTATGCCTTTAAATACAATTCCATTAATGCTGCAAGGCAAATTGTAATGCATTACGTCATCAGATATTGGCTAGTAATTGTTATATATTTATTCCATAATTACAGAAACAGAGGACAGTTACGCAGATATACCCTATATTGAAACTAGACGCAGTGCTTATTAGTATATCAAACTGAAATTGATCATTATGATTCCTCCTATATTACGTTTTAAGTAAGTAATGGACAAGGTGATTTCAAATTAGACATTATATTGGTTGTCAAAGTTTTCAGTATATTTAAAATGTATCATATTTAAAATTCGATATATGTAAAATTTAGAGTTAGAAATTTATTCAAACATTGTAATTGCTGAGCTTCAAACTAATTTAAGTACGCATTAAGTAAGAATTATTTGCCTATATAAGGCGGCTTAAAAATGATTTTTATTGCTGTCGAAATGTAAAACTCAAAACCAAATAATACCAAAAACATAATGCACGGTCAATTTAGAAAGTTTTCTTTTTCTTTGAAAAGTTATTGCATGAGAGGTTTTCCCTGATTTGTATAGGAGGAAATATACGAAAACGAAATTATTTTTTAATCTAGAAGTTGAAATGTATAATAGCCTATTAGGAAAATTACTAAAGTCACGTTATAGCGTTTCACTTTTCAACACTTGCAAGCGCCATCTATGAGCTAAAACGCCAATTCCATCCATTTATTTAGACCTGTATAATATTGTGCCCAGATTTCATGATATGATTTTGTATTTAAGAAATTTGCATAAAGACGACTATTCATCAAATGTCTTTAGTTTGTTAAAAACCTACGGACCTTTAACTTACGCATAATTTAGCAATATTGATCCTGTAAATTAATTTTAGAATTGGAACACTCCGTTTATGTAGTGAAATTTTTTCTTTTATAGAATGTTAAGAATTAAATTAAAAAAAATAAAGTCAATGTTATTTTCAAGCTGTACTGGGACTATCTTCTTAATGTTTAAACATAAATAGAATAATTATTACAAAGGAAAATAATTATAAGGAAAGGTGGGGCAAAATCGGGTAACTTCAACATTTCTGTTCTCAAATTCAATCAAATAGGAAAACAAACTGTGAACACCGTTTTTAATATTAAATTAATCTTTTTCTGTGTTAAAACATACTCTTTTCGATACGAAATGTATATGATTATATAAAAAATAGCTTATTTCTGACATATGCAAAAATCCGGTTTTACCCTACTGATTGGGCAAAACCGGATATCCATTATAAGTCCGTGGCATTCCAATCAGTGTATTCAGCTTTCTTTGGATTTAGAATTGCAGTAAAGTTCACTGCAAAACATTCAAGTTTCATTATCTTCTTCATCTGCGCAGGGTGCCTCATCATCCCTTTTTGGTTTCTTTTCTTGTTAATTCTTAATTTCTTTTTTCTTTTTAAGAATCTCCCTTTTTCGTTTTGCAAGCTGTTTGTTTTTTTTCTAGTTAATATCTGTTTCCAGCTCTAATTTATAGGCTAAAGTTGTCAAAATAATAGTTTACCATTCTTTTGCCAGATCTTTCCTCAATCTTAGAGCCTTCCTCGAGATTTTCAAATTTAGGAAATTGTTAGAGATTGCCCAGGATTGGAAGTAACCGCTTCCTAGCCTCTTGTTTGTATTATAAGTTTAGAGGTGCAATGAATTAACAGTAATTGACAGCATTAAGTTTCATTATCTTCTTCATCTTCTCAGGATGCCTCATCATCCCTTTTTGGTTTATTTTCCTGTTAATTCTTAATTTCTTTTTTTCTTTTGAAGAATCTTCCTTTTTCGTTTTGCAGGCTGTTTCGCTTTTTTCTACTTAATATGTGTTTCCAGCTCTAATTTATAGGCTAAAGTAGTCAAAATAACAGTCTATCATTCTTTTGCGAGATCTTTTCTCAATCTTAGAGCCTTCCTCGAGATTTACCAATTTAGGAAATTGTTAGAGATTGCCCAGGATTAGAAGTAACCGATTCCTAGCCTCTTGTTTGTAGTATAAGTTTAGACATGCCATGAAGTAACAGTACTTAACAGCAATTAATTGCGATTTAAAACTCCATGCTAAAGTATTTACTATCCTAAAAAACCATTCCATGAATGTAGGACTAAACCGGATATATCCGGTTTTGAAACCACTCTTAAGTACCCGGTTTTCCCCAACATGACACAGATTTTTAAACATGGCGTCAATACTCTCATTCCAATAGTAAAAGATCAGTCAAACTGTTAAAATAATAGCAGGAAAGCAAGGAATTAAATATAGTACTTACTAATATTTAATATGCTGGCAAACAGTTAATATATGCGTAAAGCCTAGAAACATACAAAACCATTTAAAAGAGAAATTAAAACGCAGTACTTCACATACAAAACCGCATGAGGTAGCGATTCGTTCAGCTACAAATGCCATAATGACTTTCGACAATCTTGGCCGATAGAAAAAAGTTGAAATCAACGAGGAATCTTCGCTACATGGTTTAACCCGCCTACCCGCTTTTGTACAACTCTACCTTACATGTATATTTGCACCAGCGGTTAATGGGTTAATCCAAACGCATGTTCTCCCCTTAATGAATTTGTAGGTCTTAAGATCTCAAAGTTTCATCGATCTTTTGGGAAGGGGGATAATATTGCAAAAATTAAATTCCCATGCTTTATCAAAAATATTGTTTATTTTTTTCTATGTAACATAATTTTACTGCGCTGTTTTATCTAATTATTTTCTGTCTTGAAATTATTCCAATCATTCATTTTACTTTAAAATCATTTTTATCTAAATGTGTAAATAAATATCTTATTTCTCTTTCAAAATCTTTTTTTTTTTTTTTTTTTTTTTTAATTTGTGAACACTTTACGTGATTTTATTTTCGTTTCAAGATCTATTCATTTTTATCTTAAATTCCCGTACGGATGCTATTAAAAGCATGAGTTCTGAAATTTTCATTCTGTACCAAATTTCTTTTTTCTTTTTGTTCCTAAGGCAATTCCCAAGCATTTTTTGGAAAAACAGTTTACTTAATTTTTATTCCGTGATTAGGAAATAAGAGTCCGTGCTTTTACGTGATCCCATTGTTTCGTTTGTCTCTCTGCATTGCCGTAGAAATACTTTTGCTGGCTAGAAATTATTGACAGATATGACATCTGGTGACAAACTTTTTGAGTTTTTATTTGGTTAAAAATATTCATATGCCAACAGGAAGTGAGATGTAATAAACAGTTTAATTAACATCATCTAATATTGTAAAGTATGGTGAAGAGTTAACTGAAAGCGGAATCCGATGAAAACTAAGTTATCCTTATTCCATGAGATAGATTCGTAGTTGTGACGGAAGCTCTAATTGTAGCGGTCGTTTAAATAATTGTTTAACATTAATCATTATAGAAATATTTTACTTTTTTCGTGCAGCGTCCACTCGTATAAATTTTTGTATTGTATTAAAATAATCCCCATCACTAAAAATGAGATTCCTGAAAACCGAATGATTTTTTGAAAACATGAACCGACATATACAACTTCGAGAAATTATTTTTTTAATGCTTTTTGATACGAATTTTGAAAAATCGCGTCCTGAAAATGTGTGTCCTAAAATTCGAAAGTATTCAGAAGTCCACAGGATAGCCGTAAAACAACTTTCTTTTTGGAGGATCTTTGGATATCTAAAATTAATAAACAAAATGTGAGCAAATTTTATATTTAGACATTTGGTGCTTTGGTGAAATGCATTCAGTGAAACAAAATTTAGTATCATTTGAAAACTATGGCGATAGAGAAACTTTTACCACTATCGTAAATGAAGAAGTCCGATGCTTGCAGTAACATGTTGTAATAAACAATTAAATTTAAAAAATCAAAAAAACCCGATTGCGTAAAAAGCGAACTAATTAATTATTTCTCATCAATGTGAAACATTTTTTTTTCAATTCCTACTATTAGCTCACACTCTCGCTATATATATCTTGTTCAAATTTTCAATCGTTAATAAAATACTTATTATTCATCCAATCAAGCTCAAATATTTATTTTTAAAATTGTAGTGGATGACACTTGATGTTAATCCTTTTATTTTTC
Source organism: Maratus speciosus (assembly GCA_963932465.1). Lineage (NCBI taxonomy): Eukaryota > Metazoa > Arthropoda > Arachnida > Araneae > Salticidae > Maratus > Maratus speciosus. The sequence goes on from OZ010789.1 coordinate 68,206,330, forward strand.
AAATATTAATTCATTAATTAAATTAAATTAATTAATTTGCAGTAATCGAGAGAGCCCTCTTCTTGATCAAGGTATTGTAAGACCAAAAGAGCCCTCTTCTTCATCAAGGCATTTTAAGCGCCACTCAAAAGGAAAGAAGAATGGGACAAAAAAATTATCTTATTGACCTAAGTAGGAATTGACTTAAAATATTTTTTTTATATTACTTGCTTACATTACTTACCTATTTTTTTTTATTTACCTGTATTGATGACTTCTAAGTTGTGTTTAACTGTTAGTTCTTATCTATAAACACTGTTTTGATAAGATCTATAGGTGTCTATGTTGGTTAGAGTTGCAGTAAAGCTAGAGATCCTCAATACATACACAACTTCCAGGTTGTATAATATTTTAACAGAGCTTCTGACTGTAAAATAGTCAATGAAACATCGTCTTCATTTTGAAAGACCTATCCAATGACATGCCACTCAATAGGGTGCGTAATATTTTTTCGTCTGTACCGCCATTTTGTATTTGACGGCCGCCACTTTGAATTTATAAAAACAAAACCTAGCCTATAACCATCGGGCCGTTAAGACGAATCGATAGAGAACTCATTTATTAAAATCCATCCAGACGTTGGGATGTTTCAAGGGTATAAATAAATCCACATACACAGACACGCGTGAAACACACAACCCTTCTTTTCAGTCGGGTAAAAAGGAATCTGCACCTTTTGTTGCTCTTATACATGAACAGAGCCATTAACGTAAATAAAAATGCATTACGGATATTCAGGTGAATATTTTTTTTGAATTAATTACGAATTTAAGTCTGTTTTTCTTTTTAGCTCTTATCCCCATGTATGCGAAAGTATAGATATACTGTACACGTCGAACTTTCGTTGCAAATAAATAAATAAATTAAAAAAAAAAAAAAAAAAAAAAAAAAAAAAAAAAAAAAACATGAAGAATACCGATGGATTATAAAAATCATCTGTTTGAAAAAAAAAAAGGCATAGCGGGAGATCAAGTAATTTTTTAAGGAAAAAATTGTAGATCCAAAAATCTAGACTAAATATGAAGAAGATATGTGCACACAAAACTTGCAAATTAAATGAAGATCTCGGTAAAAGTAACCTGACTAACAAGATTCAACAGTATTGAAATGTCCAGTTTTCTGTCCTTCCATCCTTTTGCCGTGCAGAATGTTTGCAGCGGTTCATTTGCTGAACGATTTATATAAAAAGGGTTAATGAACAGTCATTACATCATATTCTCTTAAACGAAAGAAGAAATCACTTGCATTCAGTTGTGAGAGTGTTTAAATGATGGAGACAATTACCATAAATTCACTCCATGCATTGCATGCCAAGACCCTCCATCGTTGACTTTGGGAGTTGCAACATTTTGCTTGTTTTTAAAATAATCCTTTCTTTTCCTGAATATACTTTAAACTCTTCGCCTAAACTGTTATTATTTTTAAGCATCATTTGTTCTTCTTATTTCATTAGAAAATGTGAAGAACTTTTGATGCACGCGGTAAAATGTGATATTAATCCGTTCATTATTTTTAGCTACTGATATGTCCGAACAGGCAGTAATTTGTTTTCGTTTCCTGTACAATAGCATACCAAGTTTTAGATTATATTTAAAAAAAATCATATAAAAAGTATATACAGGGATAACCAAATTCTGAAACCCAATTTCTATATCTTGAACGCCTAGGAAGTAAAAAAAAAACCTCTAAAACTTGTGCTCCATCAATTTCAGGAGAACATTTTTCGGTAGGAAAAAACTTGGGACAGAGTGTCTCCGAATATGCAATTCTAATGGGCAGTTTTTGTGAATCGCAGAACTGTATCTTACCTAATACCTGGGATTAAAACGCATAATTGACATGAACCGGAAATATTATATCAAGTATCATGATGTGGACTTAAAGCCTAAAGTATGGTGTTGAAAGTATTATCATCTTTAAGATAAGAAAAAATTATTTTTCTATCAAATAAAATGACATGGACTTAAACGCTTGTGGCCATAAAAGTTTAGTATGGTGTAAATGTATTGGTGTCCTGAATACAGAAGCCTAAATAATAAATCGTGCATCAGGCATAAATTATGAAATACTTTCCAACACTAACCGCATATTATTAAGAAATCTATTTTTAATTCGTACAATGAAATGATATATTTAAATAAACAAATAAAATAAAAATCACAACAAAAGATTTTTCCACTTAGCACATGGCTTTACAGAAATGTTTTGTGTTTCCATGTATACGAACCATGAATTATATAGAGTTAATTGAAAAATAAAACATTCTATTGGCAATCTTAGTAACATATGAAAAGGGCGTGTCAACTTTGCTACAATTGAGCGAGTTACAGACGGATGCATGGTCAGACAGACAGACAATCCGAATTCATAAACACCTTTCAACTGCGTTTAAATGTGTTAAAAAACTGAGTTATTTTATCAAGCATAATGATTCGAACATAATAGCTAAAGTATTGAACAAAAATACAACAATTTTTTATAGAAAATCACAAATTCCAGGTAAGAAATAAATACCAAGTTTCAATCTTCAATTAACCAAAGACATTCTTTGCTCATGATATTTCTAAGAGAAAATACGGATGAAGTAGCAAAAATATACTTTATTTACTGGTTGTTAGCCAGTGATATATAAACCTGTAGTTTATTAAATATATAAATATAATTAAAATCTGAATCTGCCAAATAAATAAAATTGCAATAATCAGTTTAGTACTGCTATTAAGGAAACACATATTTTATTTATCTCTAATATATGGAAACTATTAAAGGACTTAGAGTGATTATTCACTCTAAGCAGGAGTGAGTAGTCACTTTCAGAGGAGTGACTATTCATTCTTAAAAAGGAGTGCGTTTTAGTACCAAATCAGCGTAATTTCCAAGGTTACATTCTGAAATGCAGCTTTTGAAATTTAAGAGTGACATATTTTAGTTCTTTTCATTATTTTACTCGATATATTGGTTCAAAGTTGAATGGAAAATTTTTAACGTGCATAATACCCAGCTTTCACTCTCATCAGCGGAGTGAGATTTTTCACTGCTTTCCATGGAGTGGAAAATTCCACTCTTTAAGGAGTGTATTTTTATAAAATTCCATCTAAAATGCCTGTCACATTTTCAAAGAGTGAACTTTCACTCCTGAAATTTTAGAGTGTAGCAATCGGTAGTTTTAAGAGCGTCACTTTATTTATACAATGAGTGTAATACAACATTCAAATTTACAGCAAACTGACCAGTCATTCGAAGTTCTTGTTGAAAACGGTAACAAAACCGAAATTTATCACTATTCTTACCAAATTATTGTCCATATTATTGTCAGAAAAAGGTTAAATTACGGTTATGCAATCATATTATATAAAAACGGTCGACTGACTGGAATGTTTTATGGAAACTTTTAATTATGTCAATAATACAACACAAGTATCCCATAATAAAACGTAAGCTGTACAAAATGAAAAGAAAACATATAGTGTCTAGACACTTATTGCATGCAACTACTGTGTGCATGACGAACATTTAAACAAAAATTGCTTATGTCTGCAATGAATCAACTAGTCTAAGAGCCGACAGCACAAAAGCCTATGTTATCAAGCACAAGAAAAAAAACCTTTATTTTATGGAAGAGTAGAAGTAGGGGAATCAAACGATCCATGTCTGCCGGCAGTGAAGTGGTGCATAAGACAAAAATTAATACCACCAGTGGTTCACTCGTAGGTTTATTATTGTGTTTGTCCTACAAACAAAGGTATGAAAACAGGGAGGACTGGGAGCAGGAAAACACAATGATAAACCTAAGAATGAACCACTGATGGTATTAATTTTTAGCTTATGCACCACTTCACTTCCGGCAGACATGGATCATTAAATTCCCCCTACTTCTACTCTCCCATAAAATAAAGCTTTTTTTCTTGTGCTCGATAACATAGGTTATTGTGCTGTCGGCTCTTGGCCTAAACCATCTTGGTTGTCGGAAGAGTATTTGCAAATTGCAAAATTGCTATTTTTAAGTAAAATAAATATTTTAATTCGGGAATAAAAGTGGTCAGATATTAGAAATGTTCAACAACTTTTTTTCAACAATCAAACAAACTTGAGGAAGCAATTTTTTATGACATAATTTAATTGTACACGTTAATGATTTTTATGATTATTTAAATACCGGCTATAAAAGTGAAAAAAAAATAAATAATTTCCCGCTCGTCACAAACAATAAAAATTCCGATAAATGAAAATATGTATATATATTCCTGCAATCTTAAATTTATATTTATAATTTCCTAATTTTCAGATTTTTTATTTATTTTTTTAATTATTGCAACCAAAATGAATAAATTTGAAGAATATACAAAAATGTAATGCGTAATAACTATAATTCAAATGAGATCTCATGAGATGAAATCTTAACCTCACACATAAATAACTCGCATAATCCGATTAGTTCTAATATTTAAAATACATTTTTGGCCGTGTGTAAAATATTTTCAAAATGGTTTTGGATGATAAAATGAGATTATTATATATATTACATAAATTTTAATAATGGGATTTGAGACCAGGATTCACATTTCTTTATTTCTGGTTAAACGCAATATTTTCTTTAAATTTAAACTGCGCATATTTTCAATAGCTGTGAATAAAAATTTTAAATCATAATAATACGAATTTATTAAAAATTTTAGAAATAATAAATTAAATTAAACACATAATTAATTCATATTGAGAAGCTCCAGAAAATATCTGAAGTGTAACTGTATTGTATTTAATTGCACTTTTTTAGCGCATTTTTGATTATTTTTTCTTACAAGAATTAGATTAATGAAAAAAAAAAACCCCATTTAGATAGATATTCATTTCTATTTAAATAAAAACTGATAGCATACCTAGCAGTATTACAAAATAAGTAATATTTTTTCTTAAATGAACACTATATACTAAAAAAAAATTAAAATTTAAGCAATATTTAAAAAAGATAATGTAAAAAACAATAGCATTTTATTTTTATAAGAGAAAACCGAATAAACTTATAGAACATATCACCATTCTTTAAACTGAAATGGAGTAAATGATTATGGATATTTTTCTACAGAAAAAAAATAAATTTCTTGTTTTGTTCTCGTATTTTACTTAACCATCATACGTAGTATAGAGAAAGTCTTGTAATCGTTTCAAAAATCTAAAAAAGGACGGATTTATCCGTTTCAGACCCTGGAGATTCCGAAAAACATTAAAAAAAAAAAAAAAAAAAAAAAAAAAAAAAAAAAAAAAAGAGCCGTCCGTGTGTCTGTGTGCCTGTGTCACTGTAAACTCTCTATCTCCCAAACAAATTGAGATAGAGACTTGAGATTTAGAGTGTACGTAGTATATAATAATAAGAAGAACTCAATTGAATTTCAGTAACCCCGATTATTCGGAACTCTTGTTTTCGGATTCTCGAATTATCCGTTCTCATATAAGGTATCTAAATATTTTCAATATTGTAACCTCAATTATTCGGAACTCTTGTTTGTGGACATAAGAAATATTCGTTCTGATAAAATGTATATAAAAGTTTTCGATATTTTTTTCATTTTAAAGAGTGAATATATATATTAAAAAAATTACATAAAGAATGAAGTTGATCAGAAATTTTTTTTGCCGAGATATTTGTAATCGTATTTTCTACACTCTTCGATTTTTCACGACACTGTATTTCATTAAAATTTCAATTCAAAGATATATTTTATTTGGAAATGGGACGCTTAATCCGACGCTGTAAACTGTTAATTAATAGGATTATCATATTCGGTGTTATAAGGATGTTTCTTTTACGCAGTTCAGTAATAGAGCATTTAAAGTTTATGGCATCACCAAGACATTATTTTAAACACTCTATTTACCGAACAACTTGACAACAAATATGTTTTAATTTTATTTTGGAATAACATTTTATAAATAGTTTACACAGGTTTTATTTCCATATTTTATATTATGCATATCCATAGTGATTAAGTTTTACGGTGGCCCCCAACGAATAATTTTACTGCTTTGTAAAACATTTTATTCCCAATAGAACAAGAGATGTCATGATATTTACACCCTATTTAAATCTTTTGAGTGCGGTGTCCTTAAAAAAGGACACTTAATTTTAAATCCAAAACTGATAATCGGCACCAATAATATTTAAATAAAATTTTCATTAAAATCAGTCCATTATTTCATCTGTTTATAAACAGAATTACTCCGCGCCGGAAAGTTTTAACAATAATCTGAACGAGATAGTCTGATTTCGATGAAACGTCAAAGCCGTTTGCATCAAGGTAGGCTGAAAAACAACTGTATTAGTGACATACCGTGGCGTGTCTCTCCGGTTGTCTGCAGATTTAAATTAGGTCCACCTAGCTAACATGGAGTATTTATCACTGTTACCACGTTATTTTCCATTTTTGATAATGCCCTGTTTTCGTGAGTTATTTCACGTATCCCTGTCTATACTCTTCAGAACACAACATTAATGAATCCATTCTATAGAGAATTTGCATTTTGTTTACCTTCTTCTATCTTCAATTGAAGAAAGTATTGTAATAGAAATTATTTTCCACTTACGGTTTTCGACAGATTTACACGTCTTAGGGCCAGATATCCCAAAATATACGTTTATACAAAATGTGTGTCTGTCCGTGTGTCGCCATTGCACCATCAAAAAGTGTATGTAGTTATGCTTGGAATAGAACCAAATTTTCCGTGTATGCTTTTGGCTATGGCCAACAGGTCCTCCTTTAATTTCGAAATATTCTGCCAGGAGGGGGCGCTGCAGTAAAGATTTTTGTAAAATTCTCTTATTTTTCGTAGTTCTATTGCACATCAGCGACTCGGGAAGAGATACAGACTTCGCATCCTCCTAATTGCACTAGTTCTAGAATTATTTTTTATGCTAAAGGATCCGACAAATTATGATGATTCTTACAATATTAAGTTTTAGCTTGTATTACTTTTTGTATAAGCGATACATAAAAAATCCTTTTTTTCACAATTTCTTATTGCTTAAATGAGGAATTTTAATACATTTTTATTAAATTAAATTAAACTATTATAAATTATTATAATGGAACTGTTATTACATTAAATAACAGTAAAATACAATAATGCAAACAGATGATGTACAACAGTAAAACTAAAAACTTTTAATTTTTTAAGTGTTGAGATTAGCTCGCATGGACTCCGATTTTTTACGTAAGCAGAAATTTCAGATAAATGACATAGTCGGCATAGTATTATACAAATAATAATGAAGTATTAACATTAGTAATTACTTTTTGAAATATTAAGATGTTTGAAAATAGCAGAAAGTTTTGGGATTGGTCATCCAAATAGTTTTCATCCAAATCATTTGAAAAAATATCTATTTTATACATATAGTTCCAAGTGAAAAAAAAATAGAATAATAGAAAAAAGGAATTGTGAAAAAAAAATTCTATGTATCCCTTATACAATAAGTACTACAGGATAAAACATAATATTGTAAGAATTGTATAGTTTGCAGAATCTTTTCGCATAAAATTAAAGAAAATTATACAAAAATTAAGATATTTGTTGTCTCATAACTGAAATGAGAGATTAGCGAAAATTATTTTATTGATTAGAGATATAATATGTTGAAAAACCTCTACAAAGGGAAAAAAAAAAAAAAATAGTTCTTACAAAAAAAAAACTTTTTTTTTTTTTTTAATATACAAAACACCCGTAATTTCTAAATTTCTTACTTTATGAATATAATAGCGGGTCATTTTCTGCCTCTAGAAGATTCATACGTTGAGTCAAAATTTTATGATATTCTGCCAAACCTATCTCACCGAAATCACGCCAGTAATGAACAGAATCACCGTTTTGAGAAAATTGACTTGGAAGTTAAAATTTTCTCTTCATCATAAAAAATAGATCAAACTGTTTTAGCCATAATTTCCTATCTGAAGCAAAGTTTTTCTTGGGGATTCTTTAAATGTGCTCTTAAAGAATCCAATTTTAATACTAGGTTGAGCAAAAAGTTCTGGGAAATTTGTGAAAGTTGCATTGTTATGTGGAAATTAACAACAAAAGCAACAAGGACTATTCTTCAAAACTCGAGAGCATCATAGTCTACGACTTTCTACCATCGTTCTGCCAGATTCCGGATTTGCTGGAAGTACCATGGCGGATACTTGGAATCGAAAAACTCGACATGCTTCTCCAACTTCATTAAAGGATTCAAATCGACAGCCCTTGAAAAACTAGTATGGTGTGGCCATCACAAAACTTTCTTCTCTAAAAATAATGTTAATTAAATCATTTAAATAGTACAAGAAATTACATCAATTTAGCACCAATTCATAACAATGTGTATCTAAATTTGAAGTTTGATAAATATTCGTGCCTTAGCTCTTGAGATGGAGCTATAGCAGAAAGTCTGAAAAATAGCTGCGCCACCTGTTGAGTGATTTACACCAATACATAAACAGCAATAATATATATCCAGGTATACATGGATCTGAAGTTCGTTGAAAATCAAAGAATTAGTTCTTGGAATAGAGCTATTGCGGAAATCACGAAAAACAACATAACAGCGCCACCTATTGAGCGATTTACACCAAGCTGTATATAATGTCAATTCATGTTAAGGACTAATTGATTCTAAAGTTTGATGAAAACACCTGTTTGAATACACCTATAGTGGAAATTCTGAAAAAAAACAGCATAGCAGCGCCACCTGTTGAGCGATTTACACCAAAAAACAAACAGCACTAATTCATATCAAAGTATACTTGAATCTGAAGTTTGATGAAAATCCAAGCATTAATTGTTGAGATAGAGCTATTGCGGAAATCGTAAAAAATGCAGCATAGCAGCGCCACCTGTTGAGCAATTTACACCAAAATATTCAAACCTTCAAATGATGTCAAGGACTATCTGAATCTGAAGTTTGATCAAAATCCGTGCATTAGTTCTAGAGACTGAGCTATTGCGGAAATCCTGAAAAAGGCTTCATAGCAGCGCCACCTGTTGAACGATTTACACCAAAAACTAATCAGCACCAATCTATATCAGGGACTAACCGAATATACATTTTTATTAAATTCCGTGCATTAGTTCTTGAATAGAGCGCCACAAAATTTTTGTCACATACAGATAGACAGACAGACTCACAGACAGACATTTTGTAAAAACATGTTTTTTGGAATCTCTGACCCCCTAAAACGTATAAATCCGTCGAAGACCGAAAGTCGAAAATTTTCACGAATCTAATGCTTTCTTCCTGTAAAGATAGAAGAAAGTAAATAAAGGTTGCAATGATCGAAAGAGGACATAATCTGATGGAGATACGTCTGGACTGTATGCGGGGTGTGGAAGAATTTCGACGCCGCCCAACTGTGGTATATACGATACGAATTCTGGTAAATTTTAGATTAAAAATTTCACAGAACTTTTTGCTCAACCTAATATAAGCTATTAACACCTAAATTCTTGCTTCCGTGATATTCACGGCGGTATCTTTTATTCAGATAGTTTGATTCCCACCATTTTTATAAAATAGTGGCTTTATTATGTTTTTATTTTACCTGTCATTAAATAAGGTGAATATTTCTTTTTCAAAAAAGTGGTGCCAATAAGCAATTTGAAATTTTAAACCGTAATATAATGCGACTGTTAAGAGGTTAAAATATCGAATTTTTGACACTATAAAATGAACCTGATCACTTAATATAATATAAAATATAACCTGTATTTGAAGAGGAATTCTGAAACGGTTTTCTTTGTAACTCATTGTATGTAAAACCGTTATGCTGTTTCAAGACATTACAAATATTCTGAATATCTTTACATTTTGTCAGAAATGTGATAATTGCTTTAATACCTTCTTTAAATACTGTTAGGCAAATCCAATAGACACATGTGGATTCCCAGAACGAAATGCCTATTATCCTAAATAATGCAATGAGCTTTGATGATAATTGCTCTCTTTTCGGCATAACACAATTTCCTCATTTGCTTCATTGTGACACAAAATCGAATTATTGAGAGAGTATAGAAAACTAATATTTCAACAGAATGTAGGGAATATAACAAAGCTATTAATACTTTTATGTATTATAAAAAATACATATTATATTGTGTTATTGAGTCATATAAGCAATAATAGTTACTTTGGATGATTGTTTGGTATGAAATGTTAAATAATCTATGGTTTATATAATAAACAAGTAATATAAAAAAAAAACTAAAGTAAATTCCTACTTAGGTCATCAAAGAAAAATTTTATATAAACCCTTAATATTAGTTTTTGTTGCATTAAAATATCTCAATTTGTTGATTTTCTATAAACAAGTAAACCCTATTGGTTTACAATGGAAGTCTGTAGGAATTTGGCGAAATATTGCAGATATCGCGATGTTGGCGTCACATTTGGCGACTGATTATGGTTGACAAATTTGGCGATATATCGTCAAGTTGGCGATAAACTTGGCGGTATTTAGTGACAGAACAGGATCTCTCCTATGATAACCCCCCCTTATAGGTATGAAGATGCATTAAATGCTGTTCAATGAAACAATGGCCGCCATTTTTTATCCCATTTTAAAATAAAATTAATTAATTAAAATTTAATCAAGGAATTAATGTTTGAAAAACTGCATTAACATCAAGTGTCATCCACTATAAGTTTATAAAAAAATTATTTGAACTTGAGTGGATGAATAAAAAGTAATTTATTACCGATTGAAAATTTGAACAAGATATATATAGGGAGAGTGTGAACTAGTAGAAATTGAAAAAAAAAGACATAGATAAACTAATACTTTTCTTTTGAATAGCTACCAAAACCATTTGAAACTTTGGCAAGAAAAACGCACATGACGAAAAACTTCCGCCACGAGCACCAGTAAAATAAAAAAGTACATTCTTACTTATGTATTCTTTGGAACGGATGCAATATAAAAAAGTATTTTTTTACGCTTGAACTCTGAAAACTCTGAGTTTTCTGAAAAATATTTTAAGAACACGTAATGTTAACCTGTGTTTAGGTGACTGCAAAAACACTAAAAAACTTTGTGATTGTACTTGTGAATAAACTTTTTATTCTCTGTTTTGTATTATTCAGTTGTAAAACAGAAAGTGATTTTTTTTTTCTCATCTTATCTTCTTTGATATTTTTGGTAGACCTGGAAACACGGGTTGTATTTTCTATTATATAAAAAAATTAAGTTGTGATATGACATAGGCTAATTTCCAAAAGCACTAAGAATTATGTTATTAGCATAGCTAAAATGAGTTTTCGTACAATTATTTCTAAGAAATTTACAATAATTGCCACTCTTTGGGTAAAAATGTTACCCTTTATAATAAATTACTTGTCATTTAATAATTTGTATATAAAAAATGTTCAAATTTCGGAGATAATTAAATATGAGAGATCTCTTCTGTATGAAGTAATAACGGTTACTGTGAAACATCTTTCTACCTCAGTTATGATATTATTATGTGCATAAAAGTAATCAAAGAATTCAAAAATTCCAGTATTAGTTATACATCGTTTTGCATATGTTTCTGATTGAGGATATTATTTAGGGAGTCATTTCAGAGAAAATAATAACCATGCAAAACTTAGCACGATTCCATTTCTATTTCTATTATAATGTTCTTCGTAAAATTTGTCATATTTGTTTGCACTCCATTTTGATTAAGAGATTTTTTAATATATATATCTTTATTCATGGCAATTACAACTTTATATAAAAAAAATTTAACACATTATAAAAAATTTCTTATTGCCCATAAAAAAATTATGCTATATTCTCCATGATTTTTTCATATTGTTTTACATTTTTCATATGTAACGCTTTATTAAATTAACGTCGAATGCTTTTGTAATATTTATAAGTATAACATAACATGATTATTTCATTTCATCTTTATTGTATTTAATTGTAGTTTGTTTGTTGTAGACGTTAAATAAATTTCGGCTCATTTAAATGAAAAACATCGATACTTTTTAAACAATAATAAAAAAGTGCTCACTTTTTTCGACACTTGTTTCGAAAATTTAGCATTAGATTGTAAAAAACGCATTTTGTTGATCTGCAAAAATTTAATATAACCAAGAACGAAAATATACCTTAACCTCACCTGTGTTATCCATGCTTCAGAACAGCGTTTTTTACATTTAGAAACCCCATAAATCCTAGATATGTTTGATATTCGAATAAATATTGAAAAATGCCGTGTGTTTCATAAAAGATGGGCAAAATTTTAAAAGGTGATCCAAACAAACAACTTTCATCAAAGAATGCATAATCGGAATCAAAACACTAATGGGCTAGAGGGTGCCAAAGATAGTGTTGTTATATAAAACAAAAACACACAAAACACGATCAACTACCAAAAGCAAAGTTTAAGGGGGCTCAGGATTAGAATTTTTTTAAAAAATCGATTTTTCTTTAGTATCTATTTTGATTATTTAATTAATTCTGAACACATTGCAAAAAACCTCACTAAATAGTGTGATTGGTTAGGATAAAACGTGATCTCTATTACGTAGCATAGCATAATTTGAACTATATCTAAATTTCAAAATGTATGTCGAAAAATTTCAAAGTTCACTGCGCGAAATGATTATTTCAAATACAAATGTATATATTAAAAACAGTGAATTATTTAATTGTACAATAATTAGTTAAAACATTTCTTGCTGAATTATCTAATTCTAATACGCTTACATTTCATTATTTACAGTGCATAAAATAAAACAATGATATAACATGAGTATAAAAAATGGGGGAATTTCAATATTTTAAATTCACTTCTAAAATGCATACAAAATCACTAGTAATAAATACCATCTAAAAAATAAAATTATCATAGATCTAACATATTTAAAATATATATATCTTAAGTTTCCTAAAAAAATTAAATAAAATTACTAGTAATAAATACTATTAAAAAATTCGCAAAATAAATTACGCTAAATGACAAAACGTAAAATCAATGTTACCAATAATTCAATCTCTAAAGTTTTTCACTTAAAATCGAAAATTTACAAACAAATTCATGTGATAAAACAACGGACCTACATGGTCCAGTGGTTAGCACAATGAGCTAAAAATGAGAAGTCATGTCAAATGTTTGACGGTTCGAAACCTGAAATTGGCTTTCTAAACTTAAAGGTTATGAAATTTTCCATTGTGGCTGCGATTACCTCGATCTTTAAATTTCCCAAAACGTGTCATCAAATGATGCTCCTCATAGTTTTTCAGGTTAATGAAAAACCACAGGAATTATTTTTCATTGCTTATAATTCGAGTTGTGCTCTACGTGTGCAGCTCCTCAAAAGGCACTCAATACGTAATCATGGTCATATATTCGTTTATAACCCAAGAGTTCTTAACAAATATTAAACCGAAAATTCAAGTGCAAACTTCACTAAATTAAATTTAATCATGAAAGCCCTCCCATCAATTTTTAATCAATGTTAAAATTTTCATTGTTACCTAAAAATTTGCGCTAAGAAATAAAATATATTTTTTTCAAATGAATTAACAAAAGCTAGAAGTATTAGACCAATACATACCTAAAATTTGCATAACAAATCGTGTACCAAAAACCGACATCCTAAAAAGTATCTTACCAATTTCTATTTATGGCTATCACCGCGAAAAAATTCCCTCAAATCTAACACACATTTAGGAAAAAAAAATCTTAAGTTTTCTATAAATTCAAACAAAATAACTAACACTATTTTAAAATTCGCAAAAATAAATTCTAACGCTAAATGACAAAAGATTCACATTAAGCCTCATTCATATTTTTTATTAATACTTAAAATTCGAGAGCATACGTCACTAAATTAAATTTAGTCGCGAAAAGTCCTTTCATGAAATTAAAGTTTACAATTCCGTTGTCATCTAATATATATATATATATATATATATTTAAAAGTCTCCCAATTAAAAATTAACACCAGAAAATTTGACCTCAAACAAAAAAAATGTGCCCCTAAAAATTTTAAGTCTCCACATTTAAATTTCTGAATTATTATTTCCCTATTAATTATTTTTTGCATATAAAAATAACACCGAAAATTCAAGTGCGCAAAAAAATCAATGTCCGCGAAAAAAAAAAAATCTATCTCCTAAAATTCAATCTTCAAAAATTACCCCGAAAAAGTTTAAGCTCGCCAGTTATAATTTCTTAATTAATTATCATTAGTAAAATAAATAAATAAATAAATAAATAAATAAATCAAACTAAAAATAACCCCTAGTACTATAGAACGGCGAGAAAAAAAAATCAATGTCCCCTAAACATTCTATCGCAAAAATTACTCCTCGTATGACGAAAACAAAAACCAATGTCCCCTAAAAATTCTATCTCAAAAAAGTTAAAGTCCCCCAATTAACATTTCTTTATTAATTATCATTAATGTATTTTTCAAATGTAAAAATAACCCCTCGTACTGTAGTACGACGAAAAGAAAAATCGATGTCCCCTAAAAATTCGATCTCAAAAATTACCCCGAAAATAGTTAAAGTCCTACAATTAAAATTTCTTAATTATCATTAATGAAAAAATCCAACTCAAAATATCCCCTCGTACTGTAGTACGACGAAAAAAAGTCAATCTCTTAAAATTTCTATCTTCAAAAATTACCCGAAAAAAGTTAAAGTCCCCCAATCAACAGTTCTTAATTACACATTAATTTTTCAAAAGTTAACATCGTCTTATAAGATGACGCAAAACATTGACCCCTCCTCAAAGAGTACGCCGCATAACCTTGACCCCATGACCTACGCCGCCGCATGACCTTCATTTGACCTTCACCCGCGCCGCAAACGTCGCTGGCGTAGAACCGGCAAAATATAACTACTCATGTCAATATTTCATATTAATTAGTTTTATTAGTATTTTTATTAGAATTATGCATTTCTTCATACACTTTTCGATCGTACAATATTGAAAATTGCACAAAAATTGCTATTATAGCGCCCTCTTCCAGCGGAATTTTTCCAAATTCAGGGAGGAACTGCTTGCTACAGGCAAAAAATTAAAAAAAATGTTCAATTCTATGCATAACTTCATACAATTTTTGATGGTACAATGGCGACACACGGACAGACAGACATTTTGTATAAACATGTTTTTGTGATCTCTGACCCTTTAAAACGTGTAAATCCGTCGAAAAAATTTTGGATTACAATACTTTCTTCTACTGAAGATAGAAGAAAGTAACAAGATAATAAAAACCTTTCAAGTTTTTTATTTTATTATTCCACTCTCGAATTTTCCTGAGCTAGGGCAGGCAAAACCTATTAATGTAATCGTGGTTTCCGTTATTTCTAATTTAAAAGATTGTTTGGAAAATGTATACCAATGATCCCATTCTGCTTTGAAAAAATTACGGATTAAAATTCTAAATTTATGTATCAAATACTGACGCAATTTGATCTTCTTACTGGCATAAATTATGTCGAAAAGTGCTTGAACTAAAGAAATAAATTTAAATATTTTAATAGCTGGAAGAATAAGCATCTTTAATTCAGGAATAATAATATTAATTAATTTGCTGTCTTGGGGAATTTTATCATTACATCGTTAATTATTTTTACACCTATTTTAGTAATAAAACTATGAATCATTTGATGTATTCATGTTTTTAATTAAAATTTTAATTGTGAAATTGACGTTCTTTTACATTTAGATTTTCTGAATATTTAATTTAATAATTGATATATTCATTAAAATTATGAGATATTTCATTTCACCTTTTTTTAATATAGCGGCCGGATCAATTTCAGTATAAACAGACTTATCTGAGATACTCACATCTTCATTATTTACGAAACACCAATGAAAATTTATCAAAGAGTGCACTTTTTTTTCCAGGCAATAATTTTTATATTCATTAAACGATTGAGTAATTTAATCTAATCTTATAGTAATATGATTGTATCAGGGTCAATTTAAGTACAAAGCTCGGTGAACTGACTTATCTGAGATACTTTAATCTTTTTTTCCGAAATACCAATGAATAATTTGCATGAATAAGGCCGATATTTCAAATGGATTTAATAAATCTGTAGATAGAAATTGAGATTAATCAAGTAAAATTTTCTGTTGTTACATAAAATCGAAATTTATTAATGCATTTCCTCAACGTGTAAGATGTGTTTTGAAACATGACACAAAGCAATTAAGGGACGTTATTGATTATGATGAATCTTCGATATAAGTCTTTCTTATCAAAAGTACTTGTCAAAACTACTTCATCGGTCTTGGTCGATGATGGCAAGGGTTATCAATTTATTATGGTTTGATTTATCCAGAGTGCTGTGGAGTACATTATAGACATTCAATAATTTACCCTGCTCTTGAAAATTTCAGATTACTTTACATATTTATGTATTTTGTTATTTAACTTTTTTTATACAATGTAGTAGTATTGCTTTTATTTTTCCCTTTTAAAATGTTCTATAATAACATTAAAGCAATTGATATTTTTAGAAATTTTAATTAGAGCGTATGAAAATGAAATCATGAGTAAGAAATAAGACATACAACGATGCCATAACTGGCGAATTAGTTTTTCTGAAATTCCGAGTTCTCACCAGAAAATCTGAATAGTTATTTTTACTTTATATAATGGTAGACATTCTGTGATTCAGATAAGAAAAAAATACTATTCAAAGTTTATGATATGAGTTGTGAATTCACAATGCCCTTCGGTACATCAGAATACATGACAAATTAATATATTTTTTATTTATTTTTATAAAACACTGTGGTATTGCTTTTATCTTTCGGGTTCTATAATAATATTAATGCAATTAATTATTTCAAATATCTTTTATTAACATGTTTGAAAATAACGTTATGAGTAGGGCAAATATAGCGTGCTACCATATCTGACGATTTTTTTTAAACTCAGAAATTCCCAATTCTCATGAGAAAACTTGAATAGTTATTTTTACGTTATATAATGATAGATAATCTGTTATTAAAACACGAAAAAAATTACTATTCAAAATTTTCTAGTATGACTTCTGAATTTCGGAATAAAAAATCCGGCAGATTTGGTAACTCAATGTATATAAAATATTATGATAGATAAAAATAATTTCTATTCAGCATACCTAACACTATAACATATACAATAACAAAATTTTACAATGTTTAATTTGAAATGACGCTGAATGTATATTATAACGATAGTGTAGCTTTTATTTTTTATGTTTTATGATATAGGACACATGAGACGCGCGTAATTAATCGCCTGCTGAGATAGGTTCGATGAAGAAATATCTGTATTTCTTCAACTCAGAATGTTACATTCAGATATTCTTCGGACTATAGATAGTAATTTCTAAAATTGGGTTTTCAGATAAGTTATTCGTTTTCCGAATTGCTCACTTAAGCGTAATTTTGAACCTTATTAAACAAAATAGTTTGGTTACAGTATTCTTAATGTGTTGGAAATTATTTCATAATCTATGCTTGATTCCTTATTTTTCTTTCTTGTTAATTTCTTATCATTATACTTTTTATAGCCATATAAAATAAACACTATACAATTTTTAATATGACACTAATTTTAAAAGAACGCCATTTGCAATGTAGAACCCATTTGAAGCTAAAAACTCGACACATTTATTAATTCGTTGCATAATATGATATAAAACGTTATCATGAATTGTACGATAGAAAACTAGAAAATACTTTACAATTAAGTTTCCACAAGTAACGTTATTATATTCTATTATGATCGTGCAGTCAACGTACGCGTTACAAATTTTCTGATCTAAAAATATTTTACAGAAAAATTCTGTCTTTATGTAAACTTTTATACTAGAGTCATTTCAGAGCACGCACTCAAGATTCTTCTTTTCCTTTGCCGAATGCTAAATATGGTAGATGTTTTCGTCACGTCAGTTACACGTACCAACCATTAAAATGCTTTTGATGTTTTTATGGAGATAAAAGAAGTTCTCATATGCTGGCTCATAAGGTTGTTTTATTTTATTTTAATAAAATAAACTGATTTTTAATGGGTTTGAAGTATTAATATGTACTTATCTACGGATATTGTGTGTTTGCAATAAAAAATAAAATGTATACTTTTATTATTCTTTTACAGGAAAATTCTGGCTTTAGATAAACTTTTATGCTAGAGTCTTTTCAGAGCATGCATTCAAAATTCTTTTTTTCCTTTCCTGAATGCTAACTGTGGTGGATGTTTTCGTCAAGTCAGTTACATGCACCATGCATTAAAAAGCTTTTGATGTTTTTATGGCAATAAAAGAAGTTCTCATATGCTGGATCATAAGGTTGTTTTTTTTTTTCAATAAAACAAACTGATTTTTAATGGGTTTGAAATATTAATATTTACATTAACTGCGGATATTGTATGTTTGCAATAATAAATAAAATGTAAACTTATATTATTCTATACGACTATAAAAATTTCACAAGATTCAATTCTATGAATTGATTTAGATGAATTACATTTATAAATGATTCTATCTACTTTTTGTAAATTTCCATTGAGATATTTCTGTCTTACGTATTTAATCAAATTATTTCCTTGAAAATAAAATTCCAAGACCAATATATACACGTTACAATCCAATAAATATTTTAGATAAAATTTATTACAAAATAGTAATTCAGAGTTCAATTTATATATTACTAATTAACATTATCATAATTCTATTGTGCTCTTGCAGTCAACGAATGCGTTTTAAATTTTCTGATCTAAAATTATTTTACAGGAAACTTCGGCTTTATATAAACTTTTATACTAGAGTCATTTCAGAGCAAGCATTCAAGATTCTCCTTTTCGTTTTCTAAATGCTAGATGTGGTGGGTGTTACGTCAATTACACGCACCAAGCATTAAAAAGCTTTTGATGTTTTTATGGCGATAAAAGAAGTTCTCATAATCTGGATCATAAGGTTGTTTTATTTTATTTTAATACAAGAAAGAAATTTTTAATGGGTTTGAAGTGTTAATATGTACATTATCTACTGATATTTTGTATTAACAATAGTAAATAAAATGTGTACGCAAGGTTTAAATTCTGGCTTTATATAAACTTTTATGCTAGTGTCATTTCAGAGCATGATTTAAACCCCCTTACTGACAAGCCCGTGTTAATACTTTCTCCAGGTTTCACTGCAATACAAGCAATATTTAATATAATTCTATTGATTTAATGTATTTTTAATACATTCAACAATGATTAATACTCCCAAGGATTGCATTCATATTCGTTATTAAGTTTTTTTTTTTTTTTTTTTTTTTTTTTTTTTTTTTTTTTATAAAATGTTTAAAGAATCATTTTTTTAAGCATTTAAAACAAAATAAAGAAAAAACAACATTACAATTTTGCCTCTTTTCCAAGACAGTCGGAGGAGTGATTCTTCTTTTCCTTTTCTGAATGCTAATTTTTGTGGATGTTTTCGTCTCGCACAGTTACACGCACCAATCATTAAAAAGCTTTTGAAGATTTTATGGAGATAAAAGAAATTCTCATATGCTGGCTCATTAGGTTGTTTTATTGTATTTTAATTAAAAAAATTTTAATGAGTTTGAAGCATTAATATTTACCTTATATACCGATATTGTTTGTTTGCAATAATAAATAAAATGTAAACTTATATTATTCTATACAACTATAAAAAATTCACAAGGTTTAATTCTGTGAGTAGTAGGAAAAGGACAGTTCTGGCTCAGCCGCAGGCGGTGCGGCGGTGCCGCACCGTCTGCGGCAACGCCTCCGACACCCCCTCTTCTCCCCCTCCGGCACCGCCTCCCGCACCCCCTCCGACACCACCTCCCGTCCCCCCTGCGATATCGCCTCTGGTACCCCCTCCGTCACCGCCCCCTAGCGGGAAAAATGGCGTTTTTAGAGTATTTTTCTGCTATAACATGAGAGTTGAACGTTAGATCGACTAGACTATCATACTATAAGATGAAGATTAAATTTACATTTGAATTTTGAACAAACTTTACCTTAATGAGTATTATTAATTAAGCAAAATAATGGAAAATAACAATTTTAAAGGAAAAAAGCTGATTTCTGTAGATTTTCTTTCAACTGCAAGATCAGAATATCAACTTAAATGCAGAAAGTTAAACATATATTTGAATTTTGGATGATTAACATCTTAATGAGCATTATTAATTAAGCAAAGCAATGAAAAATATCAATTTTTAATGAAAAAAGCTGAATATTTTCAAGTACAAGATCAGAATATACTCTTAAATGGGGAAAGTTAAACGCGTACATTTGAATTTTGAAGAATCTTTACCTTAATGAGCATTATTAATTAAGCAAAACAATGAAAAATATCAATTTTTAATGAAAAAAGCTGAATTTTTTCAAATACAAAATCAGAATATCAACTTAAATTGAGAAAGTTAAACGCGTACATTTGAATTTTGAAGAATCTTTACCTTAATGAGTATTATTAATTAAGCAAAACAGTGGAAAATATAAATTTCTTAGGAAAAAAGATGATTTCTGTAGATTTTATTCAACTACAAGACCAGAATATCAACTTAAATGGAAAAGGTTAACCATATATTTGAATTTTAACAATCTTTACCTTAATGAGTATTATTAATTAAGCAAAACAGTGGAAAATATCAATTTCTTAGGAAAAAAGCTGATTTCTGTAGATTTTATTCAACTACAAGATCAGAATATCAACTTAAATGGAAAAGGTTAACCATATATTTGAATTTTTAACAATCTTTACCTTAATGAGTATTATGAATTAAGCAAAACAGTGGAAAATATAAATTTCTTAGGAAAAAAGCTGATTTCTGTAGATTTTATTCAACTACAAGATCGGAATATCAATTTAAATGAGGAAAGTGAAACATACATTTGAATGAACAACACCTTAATAAGTATTATTAATTAACCAAAACAATGAAAATATCAATTTTTAATGAAAAAGCAGATTATTTAGATCCTTTAGATTTTTTTTTTCAACTGTAAGATAGGGATATCATCTTAAAAGGAAAATTTAAACATATAATTTAGTTTTTGATCCACCATTACCTTAATAAATTTTGATAATTAAACAAATAACAAAGAATATTATGGAATTTTTAAAGAAAAAGATTAATTTTATTAATCCAATAATGATTTTTACATCTTTATATAATACTTTGAACCTATCCAACGTTTTTATTCGATTTTATGACGATTTGACCATTTTTCAAGATGTATAAAAGAAAGTATCAATATTTTTACATTATTACAAGTATAATTTTACAGTTTAATAAATAATTATTTATTTATTATTGGATACCCAATTTTATCAACAGATGAATTAACTATATCTGTGCTGAAACTACATTTCACATACTTAGCCACACTTTAAAAAATTTCACTTCAATATGTAAATATTAAGTGCATTTTTAACAAAACACATGTTTTCAACACTAGTTCCTATACGAGAATTTTGTTTATTAAATAGTATGTATTCACTTTCAAATTGCTTTTACTTGAAATTATATAAACCCTTTTAACAGAAAATTTGTTTAATCACAGAACGAACTGTATTTAACACGTTCAACCTCAATATCAATAATTAAACAAAACAATGGAAAATATCAATTTTTAAGAAGAAAAATAAAAACAGATTTCTTTAGATTTTCTTTTTTCAGCTACAAGATAAGAATAATAACTTAAATGAGGAACGTTAAACATATATTTTAGTTTTTGAACAACCATTACCTTAATGAATTTTAATAATTGAACAAATAACAAAAGGAAAATATGATTTTTAATGAAAAAGACGAATTTAAACGAATTTGATTAACTTTTACAAAAGTTTGAGATTTTATCATCCTTTTAGATGCTAGCTATGTAGAATTTTAAACTTTCAATAAGACACACTTCAAGAAATACTCATTACTAAACAAAAATAAATTAATTTTAATCTAATCAATGACTGAAAATTTCACATTTAAAAAATATTTTCATGAATGTGCATAAAAAATGAGAGTTTACAAATTAATATCCTTATTTCTATTACATTTAACTGGATTTTTCTATATTCGAGCTTAATTTTTATACACAAAGCATTATTTAATCAAATCCAGTACTTTCAGATTTAACGAAATTCAGCGTTTTTCGCTTTTCAAACTAATCCTATGAGCTAAAAAACAACAGCGCCTCCTATAATTTTATAGCGTTGAGTGAAACGAGTGGAATTTTTCATACTGTTTGCTGTTTTCGTTATATGAAGAAGTCAGCTTATATTCTCTAGTTTAACTAAAATGAGTAATATGCAAGAAATGTCTTTAACAGAGGAAGATTCAAGTCAATCTTACTTAAAGGATATGAAATCAGCTATACCCAGGCAAGAAGTACATGCTTCGAACATTGCAATAATACCCTCTTCACCAGAACAACTAAAACCACCTTTTACTTGCAATCAATGCGAGAAATCCTATTCCAAAAAGAATACATTAAACAGACATCAAATATCCCATTTGGAGAAAAAGCCCTTTGAATGTGAAATATGCTCAAAGACATTCATTCAAAGCAGTGATTTAAAACGACATAGTGTAACTCATTCCAGGACATCTACTACATATAAATGCGATCAATGCGGCAAAGATTATTTACGAAAGTGTCTGTTAACAATTCACAAGAGATCTCATAAGAAGTTTTATGATTGTGATAAATGTTCCAACTCTTTTTTAACAAAGTCTGCTTTAACTAAACATAAAAAAGTTCATCCCAAGGAATATGAATGTAAATACTGCAACATTAAATTGTACGATGAAGTTGAATTTTTACACCATAAAAAAGTTCACCCTAAGAAATATAGTTGTAAACACTGTAAAAATATCTTTTATCTCCAGAGGGAGTTTATTCATCATCTGATCAACATGCATAAATGAAAAATGCAAACTTTGTTAAGTCATAAACTTGATTTGAATATCTGTATATTTTAAAAATGTATATGTCCTCCTATAACTGTTGAAAATGATGAATAAATATTGTTTAACTGAAAAAGCTTTTGTCGTTTATTTTTGCCATATCAGCTTGTCATTTTTCTTGACTCTATCTCATCAAGTCAAAACGATTTTACTAAAATTTTAAAATACATATTGTATATATTTTTAAGTTTATAATTTTTTTTAATTTCTTATCGAATGAAACATGAGTTAACTATATTTTATTAATTTCATATTAAAAACCTAACGTTTACCATATAATTTTATTATGTTCCGTCTAAATTTTATCTACCCAATTAAATTCTATAATCCCTTCTTATTAGCAAACATTACTATTTAACTGGAAATTTCACATTAATGTTTTTCTTTTTTCATGATTGTACATATAAAAATAAGAGTTTCAAACTAATTTCCATAATTTATCACATTTGAACTTAATTTTTATACTCAAAACATTATTTAATCAAGTTTTTATACTTTCTGATTCAGTGAAATTCGTTGATTTTTCATTTTTTAAACCAATACCACAATATTTATCGACAATGGACTTGATTCTTCCCTTGTATATTTTTACATTACACAATTAAGATAGATATAGACTTAGGACAGCAATAGAGTTAAAAATTGATTATACTCAATTTTCACCTTATATGAATTGGTCCTACATGACATTTCTTATTGCTACAATCACTTGATATATTAAAATTAGTCCGAGTTATTCAGTCTATATTATTAATCAAATTATCATATGTTTCATCTTACACTTCTAAGATTTCTGAATTATCATCCATCAAGTTGCTTAAAATATTAATACTACTGTGTTTATAGTTCTATTGATACATAGCCTACATGAATATAATCTTTAATTTTAACATTTCATATTTTAAATGACCTATTTTCAAAACTAAACTATATGAATTTTTACTACATCACTTATCAATATCACAGAATGATTTATGCTTCACACTTTTCTAATAATTATCAGATTCTTAGAACATAATTTCTTGATAACATATATTATACTACTGATTTGTACGCATGAGTGAGTTGTCACGTGATCAAAACGATTCAGAATAATATAAATTTTCGAAAAGAAGCGCAGTATTTCTCATTTCAACTGTTAAACTTGGAAGAGAAGGTGACTTTAAGTGCGCAACTCTGATAAATTTCCAGATTTTAATTCAAGTGAGGAATCGATTTCTTTGTTAGTGAATAAAGTAAGTTTTAGTATATCATTACAACATATATGTATTAATAAAAATAAATAAATAAATGATTACTTATATATTAAACCTTTCCTAAGTATATAAATATATTTCTTTTATTGTACAGATGTTGCAGCAAGATGAATCAAAACAGCAGCAATCCTCTTTATCAGAAATGGATGATCTGAATGATTCGCTCTTAGCACATGTAGAGTTAAAGAATAATAAATATGTAAGTACTTAGATATGAAATACTATAATTCATATATGAAACGTAATTAGAGTAAATTTAAAATCAAATACATTTTATTGTTTGTACTTTAACAAATGTTTTTTATCCATATCATTGAAGAGAATTCTAATTGTTTACATTTATTTCTCTCACAGATGTGTTCTATTTGCTACAAACAATTTTTAAGTAGCCGTTTTCAAGAAAATATGAATCAAAAATGCATACTTTGTAAAAATATTTTTTTTCACTTTTGAAAAAAAAAAAAAAAATCTAAGTGTATTTTTTTTTCCTACTTTTCTAAAAACTCACATTTGTAAGAAGAAAAAAATGTTATGTTGTATATATATATTTTTTTAATTTTGTGAAATTTTGTCTTTTACTCTTGCAAATTTTTTATTTTGTAAACATTTTTGTAAATATATCTAGAAAACTTTGTGAACATGCATATTTTTTCATTCCTCTGTTAATTTTTATCTGTTCTTATGAAATTTTTTAAGATGGGAAAGCGTTTTTCGTTTAAAATGTTAGGAGATATAAATAAACACGTCGATAAGTGCAGATAAAAGAATATTTATTATAACAATTTAAGGCATACATTATGAATAATATCCAAATTCATTGTGGTTACGAGAATCATGGGTAACAAAAATTTCTTTACATCCACTGTGTGCCTTCGAAATTTCAATTTTGGGATAATGTGGTAACTCTTATGCAAATAGGTTGAGTACATAGTCTAAATCTTTTCCTTGATTGTTAAATTCTTCAAACGTCTGGTTATTTCTTGAATATCTTCACAAAGTTTACATACAGCTGGTGATAGACTATATGATGTAGTATGCATTTTTGATTCATATTTTCTTGAAAACGGCTTTTGGCAATCTTCACAAGTATAGGGGTTTTCATCTGTATGGATCTGTGCATGTTCTTTTAAATTCCATTTACTTAAAAATTGTTTGTAGCAAATAGAACAAACACATCTGTGAGAGAAATAAATGTAAACAATTAGAATTCTCTTCAATGATATGGATAAAAAACATTTGTTAAAGTACAAACAATAAAATGTATTTGATTTTAAATTTACTCTAATTACGTTTCATATATGAATTATAGTATTTCATATCTAAGTACTTACATATTTATTATTCTTTAACTCTACATGTGCTAAGAGCGAATCATTCAGATCATCCATTTCTGATAAAGAGGATTGCTGCTGTTTTGATTCATCTTGCTGCAACATCTGTACAATAAAAGAAATATATTTATATACTTAGGAAAGGTTTAAAATATAAGTAATCATTTATTTATTTATTTTTATTAATACATATATGTTGTAATGATATACTAAAACTTACTTTATTCACTAACAAAGAAATCGATTCCTCACTTGAATTAAAATCTGGAAATTTATCAGAGTTGCGCACTTAAAGTCACCTTCTCTTCCAAGTTTAACAGTTGAAATGAGAAATACTGCGCTTCTTTTCGAAAATTTATATTATTCTGAATCGTTTTGATCACGTGACAACTCACTCATGCGTACAAATCAGTAGTATAATATATGTTATCAAGAAATTATGTTCTAAGAATCTGATAATTATTAGAAAAGTGTGAAGCATAAATCATTCTGTGATATTGATAAGTGATGTAGTAAAAATTCATATAGTTTAGTTTTGAAAATAGGTCATTTAAAATATGAAATGTTAAAATTAAAGATTATATTCATGTAGGCTATGTATCAATAGAACTATAAACACAGTAGTATTAATATTTTAAGCAACTTGATGGATGATAATTCAGAAATCTTAGAAGTGTAAGATGAAACATATGATAATTTGATTAATAATATAGACTGAATAACTCGGACTAATTTTAATATATCAAGTGATTGTAGCAATAAGAAATGTCATGTAGGACCAATTCATATAAGGTGAAAATTGAGTATAATCAATTTTTAACTCTATTGCTGTCCTAAGTCTATATCTATCTTAATTGTGTAATGTAAAAATATACAAGGGAAGAATCAAGTCCATTGTCGATAAATATTGTGGTATTGGTTTAAAAAATGAAAAATCAACGAATTTCACTGAATCAGAAAGTATAAAAACTTGATTAAATAATGTTTTGAGTATAAAAATTAAGTTCAAATGTGATAAATTATGGAAATTAGTTTGAAACTCTTATTTTTATATGTACAATCATGAAAAAAGAAAAACATTAATGTGAAATTTCCAGTTAAATAGTAATGTTTGCTAATAAGAAGGGATTATAGAATTTAATTGGGTAGATAAAATTTAGACGGAACATAATAAAATTATATGGTAAACGTTAGGTTTTTAATATGAAATTAATAAAATATAGTTAACTCATGTTTCATTCGATAAGAAATTAAAAAAAAAATTATAAACTTAAAAATATATACAATATGTATTTTAAAATTTTAGTAAAATCGTTTTGACTTGATGAGATAGAGTCAAGAAAAATGACAAGCTGATATGGCAAAAATAAACGACAAAAGCTTTTTCAGTTAAACAATATTTATTCATCATTTTCAACAGTTATAGGAGGACATATACATTTTTAAAATATACAGATATTCAAATCAAGTTTATGACTTAACAAAGTTTGCATTTTTCATTTATGCATGTTGATCAGATGATGAATAAACTCCCTCTGGAGATAAAAGATAATTTTACAGTGTTTACAACTATATTTCTTAGGGTGAACTTTTTTATGATGTAAAAATTCAACTTCATCGTACAATTTAATGTTGCAGTATTTACATTCATATTCCTTGGGATGAACTTTTTTATGTTTAGTTAAAGCAGACTTTGTTAAAAAAGAGTTGGAACATTTATCACAATCATAAAACTTCTTATGAGATCTCTTGTGAATTGTTAACAGACACTTTCGTAAATAATCTTTGCCGCATTGATCGCATTTATATGTAGTAGATGTCCTGGAATGAGTTACACTATGTCGTTTTAAATCACTGCTTTGAATGAATGTCTTTGAGCATATTTCACATTCAAAGGGCTTTTTCTCCAAATGGGATATTTGATGTCTGTTTAATGTATTCTTTTTGGAATAGGATTTCTCGCATTGATTGCAAGTAAAAGGTGGTTTTAGTTGCTCTGGTGAAGAGGGTATTATTTCAATGTTCGAAGCATGTACTTCTTGGCTGGGTATAGCTGATTTCATATCCTTTAAGTAAGATTGACTCGAATCTTCCTCTGTTAAAGACATTTCTTGCATATTACTCATTTTAGTTAAACTAGAGAATATAAGCTGACTTCTTCATATAACGAAAACAGCAAACAGTATGAAAAATTCCACTCGTTTCACTCAACGCTATAAAATTATAGGAGGCGCTGTTGTTTTTTAGCTCATAGGATTAGTTTGAAAAGCGAAAAACGCTGAATTTCGTTAAATCTGAAAGTACTGGATTTGATTAAATAATGCTTTGTGTATAAAAATTAAGCTCGAATATAGAAAAATCCAGTTAAATGTAATAGAAATAAGGATATTAATTCGTAAACTCTCATTTTTTATGCACATTCATGAAAATATTTTTTAAATGTGAAATTTTCAGTCATTGATTAGATTAAAATTAATTTATTTTTGTTTAGTAATGAGTATTTCTTGAAGTGTGTCTTATTGAAAGTTTAAAATTCTACATAGCTAGCATCTAAAAGGATGATAAAATCTCAAACTTTTGTAAAAGTTAATCAAATTCGTTTAAATTCGTCTTTTTCATTAAAAATCATATTTTCCTTTTGTTATTTGTTCAATTATTAAAATTCATTAAGGTAATGGTTGTTCAAAAACTAAAATATATGTTTAACGTTCCTCATTTAAGTTATTATTCTTATCTTGTAGCTGAAAAAAGAAAATCTAAAGAAATCTGTTTTTATTTTTCTTCTTAAAAATTGATATTTTCCATTGTTTTGTTTAATTATTGATATTGAGGTTGAACGTGTTAAATACAGTTCGTTCTGTGATTAAACAAATTTTCTGTTAAAAGGGTTTATATAATTTCAAGTAAAAGCAATTTGAAAGTGAATACATACTATTTAATAAACAAAATTCTCGTATAGGAACTAGTGTTGAAAACATGTGTTTTGTTAAAAATGCACTTAATATTTACATATTGAAGTGAAATTTTTTAAAGTGTGGCTAAGTATGTGAAATGTAGTTTCAGCACAGATATAGTTAATTCATCTGTTGATAAAATTGGGTATCCAATAATAAATAAATAATTATTCATTAAACTGTAAAATTATACTTGTAATAATGTAAAAATATTGATACTTTCTTTTATACATCTTGAAAAATGGTCAAATCGTCAACATATCGATATTTTGTAAACAAGTGACGTAACGCTATTGTATCCTCCTCCCTTCAAGGGGGAGAAACGCTGGATTTTCTTATGAGTTTGAAGAGAGCGTAGATGTAATTCATGAAAGGGGGGTGGGAAATCTGGTTATTTTTACTTTTAGAAGAACTGATACATTGAATTATAATCTTACAGTGGTCTAAAAATAGTAAAATCAATTAGGTTGGTGTAAAAATTACTAAGTGCAAGTTGTGCAAAAATTACTAAGTTGGCTATTTATCTAAAAATATCCACATTTAAAATGTAGTAAAATTAAGTTAATTGATTTGAAAACTCGAAATTTTATATGAAAATGATAAAATTTAAAGCCAATAACGAATAAAAACGTTGGATAGGTTCAAAGTATTATATAAAGATGTAAAAATCATTATTGGATTAATAAAATTAATCTTTTTCTTTAAAAATTCCATAATATTCTTTGTTATTTGTTTAATTATCAAAATTTATTAAGGTAATGGTGGATCAAAAACTAAATTGTATGTTTAAATTTTCCTTTTAAGATGATATCCCTATCTTACAGTTGAAAAAAAAATCTAAAGGATCTAAAGAATCTGCTTTTTCATTAAAAATTGATATTTTCATTGTTTTGGTTAATTAATAATACTTATTAAGGTGTTGTTCATTCAAATGTATGTTTCACTTTCCTCATTTAAATTGATATTCCGATCTTGTAGTTGAATAAAATCTACAGAAATCAGCTTTTTTCCTAAGAAATTTATATTTTCCACTGTTTTGCTTAATTAATAATACTCATTAAGGTAAAGATTGTTAAAAATTCAAATATATGGTTAACCTTTTCCATTTAAGTTGATATTCTGATCTTGTAGTTGAATAAAATCTACAGAAATCAGCTTTTTTCCTAAGAAATTTATATTTTCCACTGTTTTGCTTAATTAATAATACTCATTAAGGTAAAGATTCTTCAAAATTCAAATGTACGCGTTTAACTTTCTCAATTTAAGTTGATATTCTGATTTTGTATTTGAAAAAATTCAGCTTTTTTCATTAAAAATTGATATTTTTCATTGTTTTGCTTAATTAATAATGCTCATTAAGGTAAAGATTCTTCAAAATTCAAATGTACGCGTTTAACTTTCCCCATTTAAGAGTATATTCTGATCTTGTACTTGAAAATATTCAGCTTTTTTCATTAAAAATTGATATTTTTCATTGCTTTGCTTAATTAATAATGCTCATTAAGATGTTAATCATCCAAAATTCAAATATATGTTTAACTTTCTGCATTTAAGTTGATATTCTGATCTTGCAGTTGAAAGAAAATCTACAGAAATCAGCTTTTTTGCTTTAAAATTGTTATTTTCCATTATTTTGCTTAATTAATAATACTCATTAAGGTAAAGTTTGTTCAAAATTCAAATGTAAATTTAATCTTCATCTTATAGTATGATAGTCTAGTCGATCTAACGTTCAACTCTCATGTTATAGCAGAAAAATACTCTAAAAACGCCATTTTTCCCGCTAGGGGGCGGTGACGGAGGGGGTACCAGAGGCGATATCGCAGGGGGGACGGGAGGTGTTGTCGGAGGGGGTGCGGGAGGCGGTGCCGGAGGGGGTGCGGGAGGCGGTGCCGGAGGGGGAGCAGAGGGGGTGTCGGAGGCGTTGCCGCAGGCGGTGCGGCACCGCCGCACCGCCTGCGGCTGAGCCAGAACTGTCCTTTTCCTACTACTTCTGTGAACTGATTTACATGAAATGTATTCCTACACGATACTATGTACATTTTGTAAATTACCATCGAGATATTTCTGTTTTAAGTATTTAATCAAATTATTTCCTTGAAAATAAAATTCCAAGTTGAATATATACACGTTACAATCCAATAAATAGTTTAGATAAATTTATTACAAAGTAGTAATTCACCGTTCAATTTATATATTATTAATTAGTTTTATCATAATCCTATTGTGGTTTGTGCAGTCAACGTACACGTTTTAAATTTGATGATCTAAAACTATTTTACAGGAAAATTCTGGTTTTATATATACTTTGATGCTAGAATCATTTCAGAGCAAGCATTCAAGATTCTCTTTTTCGTTTTCTAAATGCTAGATGTGGTGGATGTTACGTCAATTACACGCACCAAGCATTAATAAGCTTTTGATGTTTTTATGGAGAAGTAGTAGGAAATGGAGAGTACACCGCCAGCAGGCGCAATTGCGCATTCCGCAATCAGTGCGCAATCAGCGTGCGATCGATGATCATACTCATCTTTCTCTCAATCATGACAGTTATTAATATTATGTTACTGCTCCGTTTAACACTTTACTAGAATGTTGTATGAATATCAAGAATTAAAATATCAAAATGGTTTCGTTTAGAAACACTTGTTTATTTATAACATGCTGTTATTTTCTCTAAAATTTACTTGAAAAGATGTGTGTATACGAATACGTTTTTAATAAATATACATGTTTTCCACGCTATTAAGAATAAGTGTTCAAAAAATACGTGTCTAAGGAAGTATATGTGTTATAAGGTATATATAACTATATATATCCCATTCTATATGTTTGAATGAATCTAAGCATATTTAAAAAAAATTGTGTATTAAGATAAAAATGTTTAATTAAAAGCACTTATCCGTGTCTACACATATCTATATCCATAAAGTTAAATGCTTATATATATAGATTCTTGTGTAAAAATATATAGGTATAAAGTTTACTAGTTTGAAAAAAAAATTGCAAAAAGTTTTACACAGGTAATAATAATAATAATAATAAAAAAGTTTCACAAAGGTTTAACAAAGTAAAAAAAAAAAAAAAAAAAAAAAAAAAAAAAAAAAAAAAAAAAACTTTTAATAAATTAAAAAAAAAAGTTTTAACAAATTATAAAAAAAAAAAAAAAAAAAAAAAAAAAGTTTTAACAAATTAAAAAAAAAGTTTTACAAAAAGTTTTAACAAAGGAAAAAAATAGTTTTACAAAAAAAAAAAAAAAAAATTAAATATGTTTTTAAAAAAATTCTGAAAGAATAAAAAAGTTTCACAAAATTAAAAAAAAAAAGGTTTAAATATGTTTTTAAAAAATTCTGGAAGATTAGAAAAACTATACATTAAGCAAAATTATTTACAATGAGCATAGCTACATACATATATATATATATATATATATATATATATATTGTATATGTGTGTATATGTATATCTGTGTATATGTTTGAATATACGTGTTACACATATCTAACAATATGTTAGGAATGTTTGTGTAGAAGTTATAAATAAGCACTCATATAAAAAATCAATATTTTTTTTTATTTTAACAAAGCAATTTACAGAAAGTATATTTACAAAAAGATATATTTACATAAAAAAACATTTTCTTGATAATTCTACATCATATTAACAATTTTCATCACTGATACAATCTTGATTAATTTTATAATGTCCATAGGCAAAACTTGATATTCCATCATCTAGCAAGTAACGCTTATCATCAAAAGGATTTAAGCTAATTTTATTCTGTATTAATGTATATAGGTGATGGTTATCTTGAGCGATCCTTGTCTGCTTCTCCATGCTAGTTTTCACCTGTTGTAGGCATTCTAAATAATCTTGATGCTTCATTTTCAGTCGAAAAACATGTGTAGACACACCCTTCGCCCGCTTCTTTTCTTCACTCGAAGATTTCAGGGAGTACATTTTGGATTTTAGACCAACGAACTCAAGGGCTAAATCTCCATTGAGCTCATCCTTGAACTTGCCAATCACCTTCTTATTGATATCCGAGTAGGGTGAATGATGCTTTGGATAGTCTGAGAAATCAAATAGCCCTGCATTATGTTCCATAACATCAAAAATATTTTTTGTTATAATATGGTAGCACAGTGAGTCCGTATCTGTGAATAATAGCTTTGCATCATCTTTAAATGTTTTCTTTATAAAATTATAGTGAAAATCATACATTAAGAGCTTCGAAAGCTCCAAAATACAGAAGCCCACATAAATCGGCCGATTCATCAAAATAGTAGTTTTAAGCCTTTCTACGGCACTCAGGTCTTCGTTATATGTTTTAAATGCTTTGAATGTCGGCGAGGCAACCAATTTCTTTGCTCTTTTTTCATTATTGCAAAGCACAATATTCCGCCTCTTTCTTAAATTTTCCATGGTTTTTCCGAATACAGAGTTGTTCATTAATTTAAAAAACTCTTTTGCAGAAGAGGATTTTGCTTTCTTTCTTTTCTCTGTATTAAAATTAATATAGCTCTGCAGCCAGGGTGCCTGTTTGAATTGAAGAGCTTTATGCACAGCTGTCAGTTTTAATCCAAGTTGCAAATAATATTTCAGATTTCGGTAATGAGTGACATAATTCTGCTTATCTTGAAGATTTGGGATAAGTTTAGGAGTGCCTTTAAATTTTTTATTTCCAAGCATCCTCTTCGCAGTAGGTGACAACATCTCTTCATTCACAGTCAGGCGTTCCGGGGCCAGCGGATATTCGTTATGAAATTTATGAAGCTTCATAGGGTATTTAAGGTCCACCTCTAAAATATATCCAATTTCAGAATCATCAGATAGAGAAAGAATCCACTCTTCTGTAATATGACTTGTCACACTCCATTGAAACCCTCCGTATGGTAGATATTGGGACATAGCCCATCCATAAAGATTGTTCGCATCCCAATCCATGATGAAGCTGGATGCTTCCTTTTCCCTAAAATCGGGCGTATTGGGGATGTTCGCTAAGGCGTGTCTATGACTAATCATACTGATACCACCACGTATTCCATTTTCAATCATTAACAACATATCAATATCCGTTAACAATTCTAGAGGTGTTTCAGACATTTTCAAGGATGCTTGCCATGCGAGTGAAGGTCCTGTATATAAATGGCAAGGATCGATATCATAGTACTGTTGGCACAGTTTACGAAAATTTTGGAAAACATCAGCTAGTCATAAAATATCTGTTTTTACATACAGATCGTGATATTCACCTAGATTCCGAATATCAAAGGTTTTCCACACGTTCAAGGCATGTTGATAGTCTTCATCTTTAATAGCTTCATCTGTGAGACTGTTATAAAATGCTGCAGGCGGGGGTAGTTCCTTTTCATCGAATTTTTCAAAAGAGGTGAAGTAGTCGTAAGGGTATAACCCCTTTTCTTGTAAGCATATGCAAATTAGTATTTTCAGGGAAATTTTCTTCAAGTATGGTGAATTGCTCAGGATTAAGGTTTTTAACAAGCTTTTCTAGGGAGTGAGTCAAAAACTGGAATGAATCTAAAAAGATCATCTGTATAGGACTTGTTGGCTTTCTTAACTTGAAGGTTATATAATTTTCCATAGAGGAAGCAATCACATCAATTTCATGATCATTAAATTTACCAATCTTACTCATTAGATGATGCCCATCATAGTTTTTTAGATTATGGAATATAACAGGAATTGTTTTACATTGTTTGTAGTTTAGATTGCAGCTTGCATGGGCAGCTCCTCTGTATGCACCCGTCACGTGGTCATGGTCACGAACACGTTCTTCACATAATGCTTGCTTACAAATAAAACAAAATTCCGCTTCCTGAAAAGCTTTTTCTTGTGCAGGTGAAAGCTTCATAGGTTCGATATTTAATAACTTTCGTCCTAATACATCTTCAATCTTCAGCATCTGTTTTAAAAAATGGTCTACACAGTCTTTGCCACGATAAACTTTCGCTTTCCAGACACATCTCCCATTAGGTCCGACAACAACATAAGCATACCCACATGGAAAATGATAAGTTGTTTTTTCAGTATAGGATGGTGTGGTAGAGGGTGCAGTCGGCGCAATAGGTATAAGAAGACTCTCAAAGTCAGCATACACAACATACGGTATGATGTGCTGTAGATGTATTCCAGTGAAAGACAATATATTCTCGCCTTCTTTCGGCAAGTGTATCCTTTGTGCAGCATGTCGAAAACAATATTTGATATGCTTATCCAATCGGTCTTGACTTGAAAACCGGTGTAAACATCGATAGCAGTAAAATACAACTCCATTATGATGTGTCAGATCCCCTAAAAGTCTTGAGAAGCTTCTAATTAGGCAATAGTGTTGCTTTTCACCATCACTAACTAATAATAAGTTGATAACATCAAGATTTTGTTTCTCTGATATATACAGTGGACAAACTTCATCCTCTTCATATCCAAACACATTAATCCGTAAATTGTTGAGCTGTTCGATAATAGGTATCTTCTGAAGAGAAACAGGGCATTCAACATCACCAAGCTGGATATCACTCTCGTAAGGGGTATAATGAGAAACACGTTGAGGATGTTTTGAACAATGTAAATTCAGCTTAAATGCCAAAAGACACCACACTAAGCTCTTGTTATCTTCGTTTTGAATATTCAACACTGCTTTTTTATCATTCAATTTCTTAGGTAAAGCAATATATGAACTTGCAGCAAGAAGATGATATTTAGCAATCTTGAGTTCTAAATGCTGAATGTTTCTAAGCTTCCACCCGGATCCTCTTTGCACAAATTCTTCAAAGGATTTTAATATTTTGGAGAATCCTTCTTCAATGTGTTGTGTAATAGTTTCTTCAGTAAGTTCTGTAAAACATTTACATCGAAAATAGGATTGAATCTCTTCCATCTCCTCATTATCAGTCATACGCTCAAGTGTTATTTTTTCCACCATATACCATTTAATAGCACTTTTAGTCTGAACTTCATCTGTTAAACGTTCTTGAATTTCAGCTTGTAAGTGGGTATGAAACACAGTTAAATCACTTTCTTCACGTTCATCAGGAAAAAGCATGATAGTTTTAAACACATTAAGCACATCCGATTGATTCTGCTTCAGTTTTTTGGACTTTACATTAGATGAAATCCTTTTCCGTTTCACACTCACAAGAGGTACACGGGAGTGTTGGGTGCGTATATGCTGTTTCAACACATAATTTCGTCCAAACATTTTATCACATTCACGGCAAGAGAATTTCGAACTTTCATGTGATCTTATATGTTGTGTCAAATTATCCTTTCGCTTAAAAACTTGATCACATGTGTTGCACTTAAATGTAGATCTTTCATTGCGAGTTTTCAAATGTCTTCTCAAATCAGATCTGCGACTAAAAGACTTCTGACATACTTCACACGTATACACCTTATCATTAAAGTGTATCTTCATATGTTGATTCAGGTTAGAAATAGTTGAAAACATCACATCACAAGTTGAACATGCAAACATCTTCTTGTCAACAGTTAAAGTCATGAAAGGTTCTTCAGATGTTATATCAACATCCAGAGAATTAGACGATTGATTGTTCTTCGATGAAAAAGCTTGAGAATGCTCATCACGCTTAAAAGTTGTTGCTTCATCATTGATATGAGTCTTAGAATGTCTTTTCAAATCGGATCTACGGCTAAAAGACTTCTGACATACTTCACATTTGAAAAACTTTCCACCTGAATGTATCTTCAAATGCTGATTCAGGTTAGAAATAGTTGAAAATGTCTTATTACAACTAAGACAAGTAAAATTCTTCTTCACAGGCACAGAACTTTCCAATGGCATGGCTTCGTCCAAAGGCATAGCAGCATCCATGATAAATTAATAAGAAAAAAGATTTAACTCCTAACGGAAAACAACAATCTTCACGAATAAATTACTGTAAAAGCAGAGAGCACTAAAGACACGTCTGATCGCTAGTAGAACAAATCATCAAATGATGCAGATCAAAAATTTCACCGCTATTTATACTCCACAGGTGTTCACCCCGAGGCAACAAAAGTTGCCGACACTTTCCGCATCAACAAACACAAATTGTTTTACCATCAAATCGGTTCTAAGAGTCGTGATTCGTTCGAAACATCGTATCTGGTTTGCAACCACCGATCGCTCAATGATTTCCGAAACCAATCGAGGTTCTTAACATCGACCAGTGATTGGTTCTTGAACTCAATCGTTAAAACTAAATTAAAATCAAGGTTCTAAAAGACAATCATCAACCAGTCATTGCTTCTCAAACTCAATTATCATCACAGTAGCAAGTCAAGACTGATTATCATGGAATCTACAAATTAAAAAATTATTTTAATTTAGGAAATCCATTTCATTAAAAAATTATCTTCATTTAACAACAGATTTGTTCTAATTTTCTCTCACGGCTTGGCGAGAACCAGATGAAAGATTGAGAAGGACGCCAACTAGACAAAAAAAAACTTAACGACAACAAACATTTAAATACGCAACCTTCATTAAAACATTTAAAAAAGACTAATTTTATAAATTAACATGTACAACTACTCGCTAAAAATATTATTATTAAAAAAGTCTCTATCAAAATCATGTTTACATAATTAAAAACGACCGATTAAAAAGAAAATGTTCAATCCCCTTCAGAAGATTACTTTCAAAATCATCGAGCCCAAATACATTCTAGCAAGTTTCAACAACTTCATACAAGCAACAAAACTGCTGACTAAGCTCACTAATAACAAATCACATGACTTCTAATCACCAATCAGAGATGAGGATGATAACATCTTATGACAATACCTCTACCCAGCGTAATATCCTCCCCCTGTGAACAGAGAGCAAGTCGAAGCATGTACCGTCTTGCTGGCGCCAGATGATTGACAGGTGGGTGGGGGAATGTCTGGAATGCAGACACAGCGGTGTCCACCTGCTCCTGACGCAGGTCATGTGATCTGCTCAGCCAATCAAAAGCGTGTAGGGGGCGCTCCCGTCACCTTTGTGCATGACGTCATAACCGGTTTTATACTGAATCATACGTCATTTCTTCGGAGGTTGTGGATGGGAACGGACGTAAAAAGACGATGCTCTGCGGTAAGTAGTTTTAAATGTCTAGGTTAAGGATTGTTTTAAGAAACTTTGCTTTTGCATGTTATTTCAAACTACATTTTCAAATAACAAGTGTCTTTAATCACTTTTTAGAAGAATAAGTTTAACTTTCTCATAAAAAGTACTACCACAAAAACTTTTAAGGAATGTCTTTTAAAGACTATCTTGTTAATTCAAGTTCAAATTCAATAAAAATTTTAAAATAATGATTATATGCTAATATATGAACTAATCTCTAATTAAGGAATCTCTCTTCCACAACAAAAACATCTACTTCAAATTTTAAAGTCTAGCTAAAAAAAAAAATACAATCATCACGTTAAAGAACTCGGTGAAAATTATATAAAACTTAAAACAAGCTCTATTTGAAATATAATATTAATTGTTGTTAACTCAAAAATCCTATATCAACAAAAATGAACCATTATAAAATTAATAAATCGATCTTAACTTAGCTAAAAAAAAATACAATTATCACGTTAAAGAACTCGGTGAAAATTATATAAAACTTAAAACAAGCTCTATTTGAAATATAATATTAATTGTTGTTAACTCAAAAATCCTATATCAACAAAAATGAACCATTATAAAATTAATAAACCGATCTTACACTTAAAATAGCTACTTCAATTTTTAAGTTTATTTTAGAAAATACAATCATCTTGCTAAAAAAACACGTCGCCAATTAAATACAACTGTTTAAACAGACTCATCAGGAAATAAAATATTAATTGTTACTAACTCATTTAAAAACCAAATCTTATGTCAATGAAAAAAATCTAATAATTAATTATTCTCTAATTAATATAAATAATTCAATCTCTCTAACATAAAGTATCTTCAATTTCAAAGATTATCTTTAAAAAAAACAATCATCTTTGTTAAAGTACACGCCAAAAATTAAATAAAACTGATTGTTATTTACTCATTAATAAAATTAATCTTACATCAACAAAATCTAAAAAATTAACCATTCTACAATTAATATGATTAACTCAATCAGCTACATTGAAAATACCTACTTCAAATTAAAAAGTCTATTTAAAAAATACATTTATCTTGTTAAAACACAGACATTACACTTGTACTTCAAACAAACAGAGTGCGCAAAAACTCACCACTCCACCCTCAACTCACACAAGCCTAAGTCCCATCTCGTATAGTGGCTAGCACGCTGGAGTCCTGTCCAGAAGATAGCAGGATCGAACCCCGTCGTGGGAGAGTCGAAAAATGCTTCTTTTTAACCCAAAGTCAGAAAAAATCTCGATAGATGGCGCCTCTGAAAGAAAAAAACCGAAGCAAAATAATATTTAAAGCTTTAAAAATAAAATGGGGCGAAAATAGGGGGTATGCATTAGTAGAAGGAAAATGGAGGTTCTACCTCAGCAGGAGCCAAGAGCCGAGGAGGGGCGTGGCGACAGCCGTCAGGCTGTCACCAATTTGATTGACAGGTGAGATAGGATTATCTCACCTGTCAATCATTCGATTCCGCCCACATGTCAATCATCTTTAGCCACGCCCTCCACCCGGCTCTTGGCTCCTGCTGGGGCAGAACTCTCTTTTTCCTTCTACTAATGCATACCCCCTATTTTCGCCCCATTTTATTTTTAAAGCTTTAAATATTATTTTGCTTCGGTTTTTTTCTTTCAGAGGCGCCATCTATCGAGATTTTTGCTGACTTTGGGTTAAAAGAAGCATTTTTCGACTCTCCCACGACGGGGTTCGATCCTGCTATCTTCTGGACAGGACTCCAGCGTGCTAGCCACTATACGAGATGGGACTTAGGCTTGTTTGAGTTGAGGGTGGAGTGGTGAGTTTTTACGCACTCTGTTTGTTTGAAGTACAAGTGTAATGTCTGTGTTTTAACAAGATAAATGTATTTTTTAGATAGACTTTTTAATTTGAAGTAGGTATTTTCAATGTAGCTGATTGAGTTAATCATATTAATTGTAGAATGGTTAATTTTTTAGATTTTGTTGATGTAAGATTAATTTTATTAATGAGTAAATAACAATTAATATATATATATATATATTTATATTTTAAATGATTTTGTTTTAACAGTTTTATTTAATTTTTGGCGTGTACTTTAACAAAGATGATTGTTTTTTTTAAAGATAATCTTTGAAATTGTAGATACTTTATGTTAGAGAGATTGAATTATTTATATTAATTAGAGAATAATTAATTATTAGATTTTTTTCATTGACATAAGATTTGGTTTTTAAATGAGTTAGTAACAATTAATATTTTATTTCCTGATGAGTCTGTTTAAACAGGTGTATTTAATTGGCGACGTGTTTTTTTAGCAAGATGATTGTATTTTCTAAAATAAACTTAAAAATTGAAGTAGCTATTTTAAGTGTAAGATCGGTTTATTAATTTTATAATGGTTCATTTTTGTTGATATAGGATTTTTGAGTTAACAACAATTAATATTATATTTCAAATAGAGCTTGTTTTAAGTTTTATATAATTTTCACCGAGTTCTTTAACGTGATAATTGTATTTTTTTTTAGCTAAGTGTAAGATCGATTTATTAATTTTATAATGGTTCATTTTTGTTGATATAGGATTTTTGAGTTAACAACAATTAATATTATATTTCAAATAGAGCTTGTTTT
This sequence comes from Maratus speciosus, assembly GCA_963932465.1. NCBI lineage: Eukaryota > Metazoa > Arthropoda > Arachnida > Araneae > Salticidae > Maratus > Maratus speciosus. Next base: position 68,246,608 of record OZ010789.1, read on the forward strand.
AAGTTTTATATAATTTTCACCGAGTTCTTTAACGTGATGATTGTATTTTTTTTTTTTAGCTAGACTTTAAAATTTGAAGTAGATGTTTTTGTTGTGGAAGAGAGATTCCTTAATTAGAGATTAGTTCATATATTAGGATATAATCATTATTTTAAAATTTTTATTGAATTTGAACTTGAATTAACAAGATAGTCTTTAAAAGACATTCCTTAAAAGTTTTTGTGGTAGTACTTTTTATGAGAAAGTTAAACTTATTCTTCTAAAAAGTGATTAAAGACACTTGTTATTTGAAAATGTAGTTTGAAATAACATGCAAAAGCAAAGTTTCTTAAAACAATCCTTAACCTAGACATTTAAAACTACTTACCGCAGAGCATCGTCTTTGTACGTCCGTTCCCATCCACAACCTCCGAAGAAATGGCGTATGATTCAGTATAAAACCGGTTATGACGTCATGCACAAAGGTGACGGGAGCACCCCCTACACGCTTTTGATTGGCTGAGCAGATCACATGACCTGCGTCAGGAGCAGGTGGGCACCGCTGTGTCTGCATTCCAGACATTCCCCCACCCACCTGTCAATCATCTGGCGCCAGCAAGACGGTACATGCTTCGACTTGCTCTCTGTTCACAGGGGGAGGATATTACGCTGGGTAGAGGTATTGTCATAAGATGTTATCATCCTCATCTCTGATTGGTGATTAGCAGTCATGTGATTTGTTATTAGTGAGCTTAGTCAGCAGTTTTGTTGCTTGTATGAAGTTGTTGAAACTTGCTAGAATGTATTTGGGCTCGATGGTTTTGAAAGTAATCTTCTGAAGGGGATTGAACATTTTCTTTTTAATCGGTCGTTTTTAATTATGTAAACATGATTTTGATAGAGACTTTTTTAATAATAATATTTTTAGCGAGTAGTTGTACATGATAATTTATAAAATTAGTCTTTTTTAAATGTTTTAATGAAGGTTGCGTATTTAAATGTTTGTTGTCGTTAAGTTTTTTTTTTGTCTAGTTGGCGTCCTTCTCAATCTTTCATCTGGTTCTCGCCAAGCCGTGAGAGAAAATTAGAACAAATCTGTTGTTAAACGAAGATAATTTTTTAATGAAGATTTCCTAAATTAAAATAATTTTTTAATTTGTAGATTCCATGATAATCAGTCTTGACTTGCTACTGTGATGATACTTGAGTTTGAGAAGCAATGACTGGTTGATGATTGTCTTTTAGAACCTTGATTTTAATTTAGTTTTAACGATTGAGTTCAAGAACCAATCACTGGTCGATGTTAAGAACCTCGATTGGTTTCGGAAATCATTGAGCGATCGGTGGTTGCAAACCAGATACGATGTTTCGAACGAATCACGACTCGTAGAACCGATTTGATGGTAAAACAATTTGTGTTTGTTGATGCGGAAAGTGTCGGCAACTTTTGTTGCCTCGGGGTGAACACCTGTGGAGTATAAATAGCGGTGAAATTTTTGATCTGCATCATTTGATGATTTGTTCTACTAGCGATCAGACGTGTCTTTAGTGCTCTCTGCTTTTACAGTAATTTATTCGTGAAGATTCTTGTTTTCCGTTAGGAGTTAAATCTTTTTTCTTATTAATTTATCATGGATGCTGCTATGCCTTTGGACGAAGCCATGCCATTGGAAAGTTCTGTGCCTGTGAAGAAGAATTTTACTTGTCTTAGTTGTAATAAGACATTTTCAACTATTTCTAACCTGAATCAGCATTTGAAGATACATTCAGGTGGAAAGTTTTTCAAATGTGAAGTATGTCAGAAGTCTTTTAGCCGTAGATCCGATTTGAAAAGACATTCTAAGACTCATATCAATGATGAAGCAACAACTTTTAAGCGTGATGAGCATTCTCAAGCTTTTTCATCGAAGAACAATCAATCGTCTAATTCTCTGGATGTTGATATAACATCTGAAGAACCTTTCATGACTTTAACTGTTGACAAGAAGATGTTTGCATGTTCAACTTGTGATGTGATGTTTTCAACTATTTCTAACCTGAATCAACATATGAAGATACACTTTAATGATAAGGTGTATACGTGTGAAGTATGTCAGAAGTCTTTTAGTCGCAGATCTGATTTGAGAAGACATTTGAAAACTCACAATGAAAGATCTACATTTAAGTGCAACACATGTGATCAAGTTTTTAAGCGAAAGGATAATTTGACACAACATATAAGATCACATGAAAGTTCGAAATTCTCTTGCCGTGAATGTGATAAAATGTTTCGACGAAATTATGTGTTGAAACAGCATATACGCACCCAACACTCCCGTGTACCTCTTGTGAGTGTGAAACGGAAAAGGATTTCATCTAATGTAAAGTCCAAAAAACTGAAGCAGAATCAATCGGATGTGCTTAATGTGTTTAAAACTATCATGCTTTTTCCTGATGAACGTGAAGAAAGTGATTTAACTGTGTTTCATACCCACTTACAAGCTGAAATTCAAGAACGTTTAACAGATGAAGTTCAGACTAAAGGTGCTATTAAATGGTATATGGTGGAAAAAATAACACTTGAGCGTATGACTGATAATGAGGAGATGGAAGAGATTCAATCCTATTTTCGATGTCAATGTTTTACAGAACTTACTGAAGAAACTATTACACAACACATTGAAGAAGGATTCTCCAAAATATTAAAATCCTTTGAAGAATTTGTGCAAAGAGGATCCGGGTGGAAGCTTAGAAACATTCAGCATTTAGAACTCAAGATTGCTAAATATCATCCTCTTGCTGCAAGTTCATATATTGCTTTACCTAAGAAATTGAATGATAAAAAAGCAGTGTTGAATATTCAAAACGAAGATAACAAGAGCTTAGTGTGGTGTCTTTTGGCATTTAAGCTGAATTTACATTGTTCAAAACATCCTCAACGTGTTTCTCATTATACCCCTTACGAGAGTGATATCCAGCTTGGTGATGTTGAATGCCCTGTTTCTCTTCAGAAGATACCTATTATCGAACAGCTCAACAATTTACGGATTAATGTGTTTGGATATGAAGAGGATGAAGTTTGTCCACTGTATGTATCAGAGAAACAAAATCTTGATGTTATCAACTTATTATTAGTTAGTGATGGTGAAAAGCAACACTATTGCCTAATTAGAAGCTTCTCAAGACTTTTAGGGGATCTGACACATCATAATGGAGTTGTATTTTACTGCTATCGATGTTTACACCGGTTTTCAAGTCAAGACCGATTGGATAAGCATATCAAATATTGTTCTCGACATGCTGCACAAAGGATACACTTGCCGAAAGAAGGCGAGAATATATTGTCTTTCACTGGAATACATCTACAGCACATCATACCGTATGTTGTGTATGCTGACTTTGAGAGTCTTCTTATACCTATTGCGCCGACTGCACCCTCTACCACACCATCCTATACTGAAAAAACAACTTATCATTTTCCATGTGGGTATGCTTATGTTGTTGTCGGACCTAATGGGAGATGTGTCTGGAAAGCGAAAGTTTATCGTGGCAAAGACTGTGTAGACCATTTTTTAAAACAGATGCTGAAGATTGAAGATGTATTAAGACGAAAGTTATTAAATATCGAACCTATGAAGCTTTCACCTGCACAAGAAAAAGCTTTTCAGGAAACGGAATTTTGTTTTATTTGTAAGCAAGCATTATGTGAAGAACGTGTTCGTGACCATGACCACGTGACGGGTGCATACAGAGGAGCTGCCCATGCAAGCTGCAATCTAAACCACAAACAATGTAAAACAATTCCTGTTATATTCCATAATCTAAAAAACTATGATGGGCATCATCTAATGAGTAAGATTGGTAAATTTAAAGATCATGAAATTGATGTGATTGCTTCCTCTATGGAAAATTATATAACCTTCAAGTTAAGAAAGCCAACAAGTCCTATACAGATGATCTTTTTAGATTCATTCCAGTTTTTGACTCACTCCCTAGAAAAGCTTGTTAAAAACCTTAATCCTGAGCAATTCACCATACTTGAAGAAAATTTCCCTGAAAATACTAATTTGCATATGCTTACAAGAAAAGGGGTATACCCTTACGACTACTTCACCTCTTTTGAAAAATTCGATGAAAAGGAACTACCCCCGCCTGCAGCATTTTATAACAGTCTCACAGATGAAGCTATTAAAGATGAAGACTATCAACATGCCTTGAACGTGTGGAAAACCTTTGATATTCGGAATCTAGGTGAATATCACGATCTGTATGTAAAAACAGATATTTTATTACTAGCTGATGTTTTCCAAAATTTTCGTAAACTGTGCCAACAGTACTATGATATCGATCCTTGCCATTTATATACAGGACCTTCACTCGCATGGCAAGCATCCTTGAAAATGTCTGAAACACCTCTAGAATTGTTAACGGATATTGATATGTTGTTAATGATTGAAAATGGAATACGTGGTGGTATCAGTATGATTAGTCATAGACACGCCTTAGCGAACATCCCCAATACGCCCGATTTTAGGGAAAATGAAGCATCCAGCTTCATCATGGATTGGGATGCGAACAATCTTTATGGATGGGCTATGTCCCAATATCTACCATACGGAGGGTTTCAATGGAGTGTGACAAGTCATATTACAGAAGAGTGGATTCTTTCTCTATCTGATGATTCTGAAATTGGATATATTTTAGAGGTGGACCTTAAATACCCTAAGAAGCTTCATAAATTTCATAACGAATGTCCGCTGGCCCCGGAACGCCTGACTGTGAATGAAGAGATGTTGTCACCTACTGCGAAGAGGATGCTTGGAAATAAAAAATTTAAAGGCACTCCTAAACTTATCCCAAATCTTCAAGATAAGCAGAATTATGTCACTCATTACCGAAATCTGAAATATTATTTTCAACTTGGATTAAAACTGGCAGCTGTGCATAAAGCTCTTCAATTCAAACAGGCACCCTGGCTGCAGAGCTATATTAATTTTAATACAGAGAAAAGAAAGAAAGCAAAATCCTCTTCTGCAAAAGAGTTTTTTAAATTAATGAACAACTCTGTATTCGGAAAAACCATGGAAAATTTAAGAAAGAGGCGGAATATTGTGCTTTGCAATAATGAAAAAAGAGCAAAGAAATTGGTTGCCTCGCCGACATTCAAAGCATTCAAAACATATAACGAAGACCTGAGTGCCGTAGAAAGGCTTAAAACTACTATTTTGATGAATCGGCCGATTTATGTGGGCTTCTGTATTTTGGAGCTTTCGAAGCTCTTAATGTATGATTTTCACTATAATTTTATAAAGAAAACATTTAAAGATGATGCAAAGCTATTATTCACAGACACGGACTCACTGTGCTACCATATTAAAACAAAAAATATTTTTGATGTTATGGAACATAATGCAGGGCTATTTGATTTCTCAGACTATCCAAAGCATCATTCACTCTACTCGGATATCAATAAGAAGGTGATTGGCAAGTTCAAGGATGAGCTCAATGGAGATTTAGCCCTTGAGTTCGTTGGTCTAAAATCCAAAATGTACTCCCTGAAATCTTCGAGTGAAGAAAAGAAGCGGGCGAAGGGTGTGTCTACACATGTTGTTCGACTGAAAATCAAGCATCAAGATTATTTAGAATGCCTACAACAGGTGAAAACTAGCATGGAGAAGCAGACAAGTATCGCTCAAGATAACCATCACCTATATACATTAATACAGAATAAAATTAGCTTAAATCCTTTTGATGATAAGCGTTACTTGCTAGATGATGGAATATCAAGTTTTGCCTATGGACATTATAAAATTAATCAAGATTGTATCAGTGATGAAAATTGTTAATATGATGTAGAATTATCCAGAAAATGTTTTTTTATGTAAATATATCTTTTTGTAAATATACTTTCTGTAAATTGCTTTGTTAAAATAAAAAAATATTGATTTTTTATATGAGTGCTTATTTATAACTTCTACACAAACCTTCCTAACATATTGTTAGATATGTGTAACACGTATATTCAAACATATACACAGATATACATATACACACATATACAATATATATATATATATATATATATATATATATATATATATATATATATATATATATATATATATATATATATATATATATGTATGTAGCTATGCTCATTGTAAATAATTTTGCTTAATGTATAGTTTTTCTAATCTTCCAGAATTTTTTAAAAACATATTTAAAACTTTTTTTTTTTAATTTTGTGAAACTTTTTTATTCTTTCAGAATTTTTTTAAAAACATATTTATTTATTTTTTTTTTGTAAAACTATTTTTTTTTCCTTTGTTAAATCTTTTTGTAAAACTTTTTTTTAAATTTGTTAAAACTTTTTTTTTTTTTTGCTAAAACTTTTTTATAATTTGTTAAAACTTTTTTTTTAAATTTATTAAAAGATTTTTTTTTTTTTTACTTTCTTAAACCTTTGTGAAACTTTTTTTTATTATTATTATTATTACCTGTGTAAAACTTTTTGCAATTTTTTTTTTAAACTAGTAAACTTTATACATATATATTTTTACACAAGAATCTATATATAAGCATTTAACTTTATGGATATAGATATGTGTAGACACGGATAAGTGCTTTTAATTAAACATTTTTATCTTAATACACAATTTTTTTAAATATGCTTAGATTCATTCAAACATATAGAATGGGATATATATAGTTATATATACCTTATAACACATATACTTCCTTAGACACGTATTTTTTGAACACTTATTCTTAATAGCATGGAAGACATGTATATTTATTAAAAACGTATTCGTATACACACATCTTTTCAAGTAAATTTTAGAGAAAATAACAGCATGTTATAAATAAACAAGTGTTTCTAAACGAAACCATTTTGATATTTTAATTCTTGATATTCATACAACATTCTAGCAAAGTGTTAAACGGAGCAGTAACATAATATTAATAACTGTCATGATTGAGAGAAAGATGAGTATGATCATCGATCGCACGCTGATTGCGCACTGATTGCGGAATGCGCAATTGCGCCTGCTGGCGGTGAACTCTCCATTTCCTACTACTTGGAGATAAAAAAATTTCTCGTATTCTGGCTAATAAGGTTGTTTTATTTTATTTTAATAAAACAAACTGAGTTTTAATGGGTTTGAAGTACTAATGCTTACATTATCTACCGATATTGTGTGTTTGCAATAATAAATAAAGTGTAAACTTACATTATCTTATACAACTATAAAAATTTTACAAGGTTCAACTCTGTGAACTGATTTACATGAAATGTATTTCTAAACGATTCTATGTACTTTTTGTGAATTTCCATTGAGATATTTATGTTTTACGTATTTAATCAAATTATTTCCTTCAAAATATAATTCAAAGTTCAATATATACACGTTACAATCCAATAAAAATTTTAGATAAAATTTATTTCAAATTAGTAATTCAGAGTTCTATTTGTGTATTACTAATTAACTTTATCATAATACTATTGTGCTTTTGCAGTCGAACGAATGCGTTTTAAATTTTCTGATCTAAAACTCTTTTACAAGAAAATTCGGCTTTATATAAACTTTTATACTAGAGTCATTTCAGAGCAAGCATTCAAGATTCTCCTTTTCGTTTTCTAAATGCTAGATGTAGCGCATATTACGTCAATTATACGCACAAAGCATTAATAAGCTTTTGATGTTTTTATGGAGATAAAAGAAGTTCTCATATGCTGGATCATAAGGTTGTTTTATTTTATTTTAATAAAACAAAGTGATTTTTAATGGGTTTGAAGTATTAATATGTACAGTCGTGGAAAAAAAAAAAAGTAAACATCCCCTACTAACTCCTCAACAAATTATCGTAGAAGAAAGTTATTGCTACCGAACGATTGGAAATAAAGTCTACTTTTAAATGATGTATATAAAATTTGCTTGAGGGGCCATCTACATATTAAAACGAACCATAACTTTGTTTTTTTTTTCAATAGCAGTACCCAATTCTGACAGCATAAATTAACTCTACACCCTTCCATTAGCCTAAAAACGAATTTTTATGCAATTCGTACAATAAGTTTCCGAGAAATTAATTATTTTAAAACGAGCGTATTTTAAGGGCTATATCCAAATTGAAGTTCCGTACTGGATTGTTAACCGAGAGAGCCCCTTCCTTGATCAAGGCACCTTAAGCGCCACTCATGGAGTCAATGAAGCGTGTTAGATTACAGTACAGCAGAATGAATTTCAAAATGTCTACTCACTTCCATCATAGACGGCCCCTTAAACCATCATTTTGCCGTTTTTTAAGCATAATTTGAAAACTACTTGGAAGAAAAATATGAAAATTTTGAATTTCCATAAAGCAGGACTTAATAAATCTAAATCCATAAAAAAAAATTGTAGGTTGCAATTCATAATTCTTTCGAATATTAATTTCATAATTCATAATTCATATCATAAAATTATAAAAATTGCAAATTCAGCTTATTTATGTTTGGGTATATTAGTATTATTACTACAAAAACAATTAGCACATTAGGAGCATAATTTTGGGAGATATAAATAAAAATATGAAAATGTAATTTAACATTAGAATAACTAAATTTTGAATGTTTATAATTCAAAAACTTATCATTCCAATGACTTGAAATTTGGTGTCTAGGCATAGTTTGAACCGAAGATTTGAAATATCTCGTTAAAATTGGGTATTGTCATTGAACAAAATGAAGTTTGGATTCGTTTTAATATGTAGATGACCCCGTAAGAAAATTTTACATACATCATTTAAAATTAGACTTTATTTCCAATCGTTCGGTACCAGTAACTTTCTTCTACGATGATTTGTTGAGGAGTTAGTAGGGGGTCTTTACTTTTTTTTCCACGACTGTACATTATCTACAGATATTGTGTGTTTGCAATAATAAATAAAATGTATAGTATATTATTCCATACAACTATAAACATTTCACAAAGTTCAATTCTGTCAATTGATTTACATGAAATGTATTTCTAAACGATTCTATCTACTTTTTTTGTGAATTTTCATTGAGATATTTCTGTTTTACGTATTTAATAAAATTATTTCTTTGAAAATAAAATTCCAAGTTCAATATATACACGTTAAAATCTAATAAATATTTTAGACCAAATTTATTACAAAGTAGTAATTCACCGTTCAATTTATATATTAATAATTAACTTTATCATAAGTGCTCTTGAAGTCAACGTATGCGTTTTAAATTTTCTGATCTAAAACTATCTTACTGGAAAATTCCAGCTTAATATAAACTTTTATGCTAGAGTCATTTCTTAGCACGCTTTCAAGATTCTTCCTTTCGTTTTCTAAATGCTTGATGCGGTGGATGTTTTTGTCACGTCAGTTACACGCACCAAACATTTAAATGAATTTGATGTTTTCATGGGGAAGAAGATGTTCTTATATGCTGGTTCAGAAAATTGTTTTATTTTATCAACAAAATGATTTTTCTTAGGTTTGAAGTCTTAAAATCAATCTTATCTACGCATTTTGGGTATATGCAATAATACTTAATATATATATATATATATATTACATTATTAGATCTTTCTTCGCGATTTCCCTGTTCTATTCTAAAATACTACTCTATACTCACATATTCCTTATTCTTAAATAATCTCTATCGTTAACTCTGTTAAATTACCTTTAATTTAATATCTAGTTTGCCGAATTTACTTAAATATTGCGCTTTTAGTAGTCTTAAATTAAATGTTCCAGTTCCGATCATTTCTGGGTTTCGAATGTTCTTTTTAGTAGCCATTTTTTCCCTTCCGAGAATTTTCTTTCTCGCGCTTATTTCCGTGGTTTCCTTTTTACTGTCAAATTAATCCGCTCACCTGTCAGTCCGCTTTCCTATGACGTATAATGGCGTGTTATCCTTAATTATTAATTGCTTCAGAGCTCGTGTTATGTCATATTTGTATTACTACGCTCGGTGATTAAAAAGCGGCTACGCGCGATGCTCCGGCAAATTTCGTAGAATTTGCTCGATTTTCTAAGTGTAAACTGTCTCCTGGCTGAGTGTCTGACGCTATGAAGTTTCTAACGAATTCACCTCCTTCAATTGATTGAAGATTGTATTTGTTCGAGAGTAATGATCGATGGATGATGAGAACATAAAGTGATAACTCATCGAGTTTATGTATGACACTGCCAAGTACGCTATTGAGAACTGCTTCTCAATGTTGTTTAATAAAAATTTGTGACGATAAAATTCTTCGTTCTTTGTCTTCCGGGGAAATCACTAGTGGAAACCTCCATTGTTCTGACCATCTGCCGCTTGTTTGCAAAAATCTTAAGTGTGGAGCGTATGGTGAAGATGATGGCTGCAAAGATAAACCGCTGTTCGTTTACTTACTTGCATCAATCTACAATAAATGATAAAACGCCACTGTTCATCGATTGTCAAGGTGCTATTACTGCTCTTATTTTTTTATCCGTATAATGATCGTCTACTACGACCAGTGTGAGAAGTTTGGGATCAATTAAAATATTATCTACTACACTACTCGTTTTCAACCGTATAACGTTTATCTGTATAAGTATTAAAATTTTATAAGGTTCCATTATATAAATTCATTTACACGTAACGTATTTCTAAGCAATTATATCTAATTTTTTCCTAATATTTAATTATGCGATCAAACTATTTCCTTGAAAATAAACCTCCGAGTTCAAGATGTACACATTACAATCAATTAAATATATTCGATAGAATTTATTTCAAAGAAGTAATTCATTTTAAATTTATTTGTTACTAAAGTTAATATGCTCATTTATCGATTTTTTTACACAGTGAAAAGTTTCTAAAATGTGGTTTCCATTTACTATGCACATGTTAGTTAAATTTATATATATTTCAGAAAATGGATACAGTTAAAGAACTGTTAAACAGGACTTAAATGAGAGTTAAAGATTGTTATAAAAAACAATAAAATTACACTCTTTACATTCTTTCATTTAACTCAACGTGGATTTTTTTTAAGTTTCAAGGATTTTTTAAAGTTAAATATGTATTAGAGAAGTCTTAAATACGAGTTTAAACATTGTTATAAAAAACTATAAAATTACACTCTTTACACATTTTTTATTAATTCAATGTGGGTTTTTTTTTAAGTTTCAATGGGAGTTTTTTAAAGTTAAATATGTGTTAGAGAGGTTTTCAATGAGAGTTAAACATTCTTATAAAAAACTATAAAATTACACACTTTACACTCTTTTATTTAACGCAACGTGGTTTATTTTATGTAACGATTGAATTTTCTAATCGGTTTTTAACAAATTAACTTATATGCTAGAATTTCAAACAAATACGTTTACAGGGGAGTTTCCGATGACGATGATACATTTTTAAAGTTTTAGAATGTAAATATGATGTAATACTTTAATAAGGCAATTTTTCCATCCCACGCCATATGTGATAAATCTCCAAATATTCTCTGTATCTCGCTTAATTCTAAACTATTTGAAACAACAATGTATTTGAAGATGCGCCAATAAACGGAAAAATGCCAGATGGCTGCGAAACTGCAACGAAGAAATATTTTAAAGCCTCAAAAGTAGAAAACAAATGAAAAATGAAAACTGTAATATTTAAAAGAATACTCTTTTATAATTTAATAATTTAATAATAATTTACGATCATACGTTTATAAACAATTTAGAAATCGTATGAAGACAGTTTAAATAATGATTCATTTTTTTCTTTCGTGTTACTCTGTATTAAGAAAATAGAATGAAAATTATATATTTTTTAGAGTCCATCGTCAAATTAGTGTATCCTAAATTGATATTTTGGGGAAAAAACAAATTGAGGTCATAACATTAGGCGTTATTTTCAAGGTGAACATTGAAATCTTGACGAAGAGTATTTTTTTAAAAACTATTTTTACGTTTATGCTTAGAATTTTAATAATACAAACAGAATTATTATAGGTTTGAAGTGTTTGAAGTGTTGTACGTTATTAATACTTATTTTTTTTGTATGCAGCGATACTAAAATTGTATAAATATATTATTATTTAGAATTATAAAATTTCACAAGGGGCAGTCATATGATTAAATTTACATTTCTCAAACATTAATTATTATTATTATTTTTTTTTTTTTGAGGAAATTTCTTTGAGATATTTCTCGTTTAATTACACAAGAAAATTATTTCTCTGAAAGTAAAATGCCAAGTTCAAGATATGTAAGTTAGATTTCCATATATACGCTCTGTACAATTTATTACAAATTTTAATGCACATTTCAAATTATTTATTGCTTAAGTTAATTGCTAGTTTATATATATATATATATTTTTTTTTTACAATGTGAAATTTTCTAAAATATATATTTCAATTTAATAAGCATCCTTTACTTATTTTGATATATAGCTCAAAAGTGGATATTTAAAACTTTTATAACTGTTCCGGACGCTTGTTATTACAATTAAACATTATTAATAAAAACTATAATGTATATATTTAAATATTAAACATACATATCAGTCTTCTTATATTAAAAATATTTAAGCAAAATGGAATTAAACTTTAATTTTGCTGCCTAGTAGTAGCTGTCAGTTTACAATGAAAAAAAAATGTCAAATACATTTCATCTAGGAACATACTGTATAACCACGAATGAAAACATAAAACACCTCTTCCAAGTTACCTACGTCTCAGAATAGCAATCTTTATAAATAACAAGCACAGAAACCAATATATTTTCGAGGTTTAATCCTTTCAATCATAAACCGTCCTATAACGGCCCTGTAACTGAAATCCTAGCTCGTCCGCTCTGGGCTGGTTACCGAAGAATTTAGCGGTAGAGGGAATAGAAAGGCAGGAGTTTCACCCCTTCCGTAGGGATGTGTCTCTATTGCCGCTGACTGCATTGTTCGGATGACTGTGAGAATATTTACCGCTTTTACCCGTTAAAAGTATTCTACCGAGAGAAGCTTTCTTTTTCCAATGCTTTTTACTTCAAGAGCATGATGTCGATACATGTGAAGATTATTATTTAATTAATTACATTTAATTCAAAATGGATAATGGGAAAATTATTCTTAGTATATACATACTAAGCTTTGTTACAATACGTAGTTTTTATACTAAGAAATATTTAATTATAAAAATAATTAATTCTAATAATTAATAATTAATGCTGATAATTAATTTAATAAACGCATTTTTTTATAAAAACCAATTAGAGGAAATGTACTAAATGCAATTAGAAATGAGAGCTTTAAATTATGAAATCTAGAATAGCCACTATTAATCTCGTGATATACGTCACGTGAATAGTGGCGTCACACAGATCTTGTGATAATCTAATCAGTGATAAGATTAGCTGAAAAGGACTTAGAATTTTTCATTTCGCCCCGAGTTTTTGTACACGATGGTTGTGTGTTCAACTAGCTGCCGTATTAGATAAGTATAATTTTGTATGTTTTTATTGTAAAATGTATTTTAAATTATAATGTAATAGTATTAAATATTTTCAATAAATTTTAAAACAATAATTTGTAATAGTAAGAAAACTGAAAAGTGTAATTTTAAGCTTTGCGGTTATATTTCATGACACTAAGTTTAACTAAAAATAGTAAAAGGTTTGTTAGACAAATTAATTTTCATGTTTAATCTTTATAGATTAAACATGTTTATTTAATCATATAATTATTTAATGATATTTTTAAGTCTGAATACTACTAACCCTAGTTAGCAAAAAATTTACAAATTACTTATATTGCAAACTTGTGAAAAATAGTGATTATTTAATTAAAATATTTTGTGTTATGTGTTCTAATACGAAAGTTTTGAAATAATAAGAGTGAAAACTATCTAAATTATAAGCATGTTTTTTAATAGTAGCAAACTTTTTTGGATATATTTTAGAAAACTATGTTGAGAGATAACCAAACATGTCGATTATTATATAGAACCTACGAAAATTATTAAGTTTGTATAGTGAAAACAAGTTATCATGTTATTTTTACAAGCAAGTTTAGTAATGACGCAAAAAGGTATAATTCAACTTAGGACATGACGTATCTGATTAGACATTGTTTATTCGATTGAAAATGTGGCCTCTAGTTTATTAAAATGTTTGCGCATGTGTAGATAAAAGGATTTGGTTTGTTATGATAATCATATAGTCGTTTGAAAAGCAGTTGGTTGGTTGTTTTTTTGTGTAAATAAATGATAGCTAGGATAAATAATTGAAAGGTGAAATGTTTTTACTAGTCAGTAAAAACATAAAACATTTAAATTTAAAAATATATATAAATGCATATTCAAAAAAGTATAAATTGACTAACTTGGAAATAGCATCGAAATATTTAAAAGATTTTTTATGTTAACATATCTATGAAAAACAAAAATTTATTTAATTTGTAATTAAATAAGAAATCATTTTTCTTTTCAAAACATAGTTCAAATGCATGTATGTACTTAGCTATGTATTAAAATTTGTTGACTTTAAAATATTAATGAAACATTTTTAATAATTTTTAATGTTTTTCAAAGCATTTTTACCAGTTGTTCAAATCTTTAATACTGTCTTGTAATATTTAAATATATATATATTTTAAATAATTTATTATTAACTTTTAATTTGTGTACCTCTTAAATTTTCTCACCATTTGCAAATTGCACACACACACACACGCACACACACACACACACACACAAATACATGCATACATATACACACAGGAATATATATTTATAGTATGTTTGGGAAATAACAATAAAATTTAGAAGTTTTAAAGCGTTTGGTTAAAAAAAATTATTTAATAGTGAAATTTTTCTGAAAAAGGAAAAAATTGTTAAAATTGTCTACATTACTTATTATAAAAAAACTTGAAATGCTACTTACCTAGACACGTCTAGCTCATACACTTGCTTTGGGAAGAAATGCGATAAATTGCGTCACTAGTCGGCATAGCGCATGCTCGGGGATATCATGCGATCTTGGGTTTGAAGACAAGCAAGGACGTTATCAGTCATTCCCTTCGTAGTCAACATAGAAGAAGATTCTATTTTATTTCGCGCAAGTTAAATATAGCAGATTTGAGAACAATTTACTGAATGACATTATTATTTTTTTTTAATTTTCGTTGAATAGAATTAAGAATAATTTATTTTTAAAAGATTAACTAAATTATTATTTTGATTATTAAAAAATCAATTCTAAAAATCAATTAGAGGAGTGTTGTTAATTGCAATTAGAGCTTCAGAGTCAATTTTTTTATCTACTCTTAATCAGTGACGACATATATGTTGGAAAACCCATTAATGACTCATGAATGACTTGTCTAAACTTGCCAGTGATCTGAAGTATCATTAGATAAGAACTTGTCTTCTCCATTATTCAAGTAAGTGTATGAAGTAGATGTGTTCGTAAAAGGTAAGTACAATTTATATGTGAATACTTATTTCTCTTATACATTTAGAAAATATTTGTCTTTGTCAAGCATTTTTTAAACTTAATCCAGAATTTAAAAAGTAGTTTAAGTATGTGAAATAGATATGTTCAGGCACATTCTAGTGTATTCAAAACAAAGTTTTGACTTTAGTAAATTTTACAAAGTAGTTAATATGAAAATTATTTTAAAATAAAAACTCTAAGCTTTTAAAATCCAATAATATTTATTGATATTTATTGATCTTTTTAAATAGCAGTAACAAAATTGAAAAATCATACAAAAAATGGTACAAATATTTTAATTCCAACTAAAATTAGACTTCGACAATTCAATGCTCAAAATCTGTTCTAATGTCCAATTAGAACCACGTTGAGTGAACTTCTCATAGGAATTTATCATTTTGAAAAGGCTTCCTCAATATGCACAGATAAATTTTGGTTCGTCAATTCGAGCACAGTTTCAGAATGAAAAAAGGGAATGGCAGTCTCTATGTCCCCCTCATTAGTTACACGACTAACAAGAGCTTGTACAGTTGCATACTATTTCATGGACTTTTTTACTTCAATCTGATAATGTAATTCGTCGTCTGGTCGAACACTATCAAAAATGTGACAAAGTCTTTGTCGTTCTTCTCATTCGAATCGATCATAGTTTTAGTAAAAATACCGAGTGCATTAAATCTTTTATAATGCTTAACCTTTTCATATAACGTATCTTTTAAAGATGATGATTTAACAGGTTTGTATAAAACCTTATGTGAAGTACGCACATGACGTAATAAATAAAAATTTCTGTTGAATAGTTCGGTACAATGCACACATTTATATTCCTTGCGAGACTTATGAATCTTTTTATATTTAATTAAATCCCGCTTTACTCAAAATATGTCTTCGCTTGCATCACATTTAAAAATCACTGGAGTCTTTGAATGAGACAATTTATGGCGATTCAAAGAAAATTTTCTAGAAAATGCTTTTTGGCAGATTTCTCACGCGAAAGATTTTTCTCTTGAATGAATCACTAAATGTTGCTTTAAATGGTCCTTTCGAAAAAAAGACTTGTTGCACACATTACACACAAAAGGAAACTTCTGCAGATCTGATGAAGAGGCTAACACTTCATTATTCGAAACAGGTTGCGATGAAACTTCCATGTCTTGGTCCTTCAATTCTGGTGAAAGTGGATGATCCATCGAGTGGAAATCAGAAGAATGCTGGACTTGTTCCATTTTAACATATGCAAATACTAACTAAAATTACCGAACAGTCTAAAGCGTTTTCACGCAGCTATCTCAGTACTTAGAATAATGAAAACGTCTCGTTGCACGCAAATTTAAACTCTCATAGAGGGCGCGCGTGTGCATTAATGATAACGAATGAACTGTGATTGGTGATGATATCACGTGACTTCTATTACGTAACGTGTTAACTTAGTAAAATTTGAACCACATCTATATTTCAAAACACATCTCTAATGTTCACTGCGCAGAATGATTATTTCAAAGAGTGTTACTAACATTAATATTTTTAAACCTCAATATATTTATTAAACCTTCCGCTCGACTTCATGTTTACGAGTGTTATGCGTGATGACAATTTTGAAGGATTCCCGCGTTAATGAATAAATTTAAAAAGTATCCGTTTTAAAAGGTATAATTTTATAATAGTTAAATCCTAAATAAATGTGACCCATTCATTATATTGCTAATAAAGTATTAATAAATATTCCATTTTTATTAAAAAATAAATCTAAAATATATTAAATTTAAAGAACCCGACTTTGTAAAAAGCGAACTAATTAATTATTTCTCATCAATGCGAAACTATTTTTTACATTACTTTCGTATTTTTTTATTTACTTGTATTAATGACTTTTAAGTGTTAGTTCCTATCTAAAAACACTGTTTTGATGAGTCCTATACAGATGTCTATGATGGTTAGAGTTCCAGTAAAGCTATAGATCCTTCCTACAAAACTTACATGTGGTGTAATATTTAAACGGAACATCTCACTGAAAAATAGTCAATGAAAAATCGTCTTCATTTTGAAACACTTATCCAATGATTATGCCACTCAATAGGGTGCGTAAATTTTTTTTTTGTCGTCTCTACGACCATTTTGTATTTTACGGCCGCCATTTTCAATTTATAAAAACAAAAACTAGCCTATAACCATTGGACAGTTAAGACAAATCGATAGAGCTATCATTCATTAAAATCCATCCAGCCGTTGGGATGTTTCCAGGGTATAAAGAAATCCACTTATTCAGATATGCGTGAAACACTTAACCCTTCTTCGTAGTCGGATAATAAGAAAAAAAGGCCTCAATTTAATTTAAATTCCGTATTAATAAACTCTTTCAAAAATTGTGACGCAATATTAAATCTTAATTATGCATTCATTATGAGTAAGGCAATAGTAAATTAATGTTAAAATCACATAAGACAATCTTTAATTGTAGGGGAGGTTTGATACATAGGGAGGGTTGATACATTGACAATTTTTCTCAACAAATGGCATTAAGAGACATTCTAACACATGTGAAGGCTTCTTTTATTTGCTGAAGCCATCATTCGCTGGACTAATCAGTGAAGAACTGACAACTTTTATTTTCTTTTAATTTTGAAGGATTTTTGGAATGTCAATGTAAATTTTTTCATTGATTGATTTTCTTTCATAACTCTTATTATTTTGAAGATAATATCTTGTATTTTTTTTTTTTTATTATTTATAAAGCACAGTGTTAGGATTAGTTTTACTAGAAAGTAGATTACCATTTTGCAACTGTATTTGTACAAAGTGATTGAAAATCCAATAAGGCATAATAGGGAGAAATGATACATTAGTACTGGGGTGAAATGATACACTTGTATATTGGAAATTTAATAGATTTTTAAGTTTGCAAACTAATATAGGACTGTAATTTCATTATTGTTTTACAGCAAGAGCTAGTGAAATTGGTAAGGAAGAACCAAGAGACTATTCATAGACATTATGTAGGTTACATAGAAAAGCAGTGCGATGATAGATGGTTAGTTCGCTTTCCTCGTCATGTAGAAGGGGAAAAGTTTAAATGGCCTGAAAGGGAAAATGTTTCTATAATTTACGAAGGGCAAATTGAAAAAACGTTAAATCTACCAAATTTCACTTATCAAAATTATATAGTTATAAGTTTTTCTTTTAACCATTTCAGGGGTGATGGTATGTTTATGAAACCACTTAATTTTAATTCCCAAACACCACATTGGAACCAGCATTTTGGTAAAATATCTTCCTTTTAGTATGAAAGTGAAATATATCCCTTTTCTTATTTCTAATTAAATTTGTTGGTAAATTCCGGTGCAATTCATTTATTGAACACTTTAGCATTGAAAATGCTTTGCCTCTGAAAGGGTTAAAGGAATCTTAAATGTGCTAAATTTATGTTAAATTGTTTGCAAATCAGCAATGTCCAATTCATTTTTCCTTGCAGCTAGATCTCTAGGGTTTTTTTCATTATTTATTTTCTAAAAAGTGTGTTAATAGGATTGTTTAATTAATAGCAATAGTTTAAATATTTTTGTAAAAAACATTTCTGGAACAAAAATATGTCGATGTCAGTTCGTTTCAAATTTTACTTAAATATTTCAAGATTTATCATAAAAAATTGTATGACGCATAAATTGAATTGTCTGCATTTTCTTTTCAATTTACATAACACTGTATCAAACCTACCTTGCTAGTGTATCAATCCTCCACAGTAATGGGGAGATTTGATACGGTAGTAGCCATTCAAAATAATTGGAATATATTTTTTGAATGACTATTTTTTAAATTCACAATATTTTTAATAAATGAATAAAAGGTCACTTTACAAGAAAACACGAAAAATTTGTTTAAAAATAGCTTTCTAAAGGTTGTAAAAAATTAGTAAAAAAAAAAAGTGTATCATACCTCCCCTACCTCCCTATTTCTATTTGAAATATATCTTTGGAAAAAAAGACCCAATTACGCAACACATTAATTTCTAACTCTCAAAAGCTAATCTTAATTTGTAGCCCTCATTAGTTAATCGTAATTAAAATCTAATATCGTTTCACTCACTGCGTTAGGGAAAAACCCTTATCGCCTTATCTAGATAAAGTGAATCACTTATGAGTGTAAGCAAGATAACACAGTATAGTGAAAATTGTCATGCATAAACAAGCGTTTTTGAAGACTCCAAGATTTTACGTCCGTTGTTTACGGGAAAATATTAAAGTAAGTTTGCTTTATTTTTGGTAAATATATGTAACATCAAATAGTATTAAACTGAGGTATTGAAAAGTTTTATTCTATAAAAACGCAATATTAATGTTAACGTAAATTTGCAAAAAGTGCTGTTTTTTTTTTTTAAATCTTATTAAAAATAGAAAATTCAAAGTATTTTAATAGAGACGTTTAAAAGGTATAAATGTTTAAAAAACGTTTCGTTTAAAAAATCGATTTTCTAGTTTTAAAAATAGATCTAGATAATTTAAAATGGCACTGTTTAAAAATATATTAATTTTCAAAAACATGCGTCAATAAAATTTTAGGTGGTTTGGTGATTCTAAATTGAAACGCAGCATTTAATAGGTAACCCTGTTTTTTCCAAATATATATATTCATTAAGGGGGAAAAGGGGGTGGGGTGGGGTAAATTACCTAATACCTTTATAAAGGGCATTTCATGCTTTTTTCAAAATATGCACTATTTTCAAATGAATTAACCAATACATAAATACTAAAAATTGCATAACAAATCGTGTACCAAAACCCAGATCCTAAAAAATATTTTACCAATTTCTATTTATGTCTAAAACCGAGAAAAAAAATTTCAACAAATCTAACACAGGTTCAGCAAAAAAAAAAAAATCTGAAGTTTACTATAAAATTCATACAAAAGCACTAGTACTATTTTAAAATTCGCAGACATAAATTCTAACGCTAAATGACAAAAATTCACATGTGATTTCATTCATATTTTAAATTAAATTTTTAATTACTGTTTTTCCCCTAAAATTTAAGCGCAAACGTCACTAAATTTAATCGCGAAAAGTCCTTTCATCAAATTAATCTTTAAAATTCCATTACCATCTAAAAATTCGTGTAGAAAAAATATATTTTTAATGTCTCCCAATTAAAATTATTAATTAACGTTAAAAATTCGATTGCCAGTGAAAAATCGCGAAAAAGAAAAAAAATATTTGAAAGTTCCCAAATTAATATTAAAAATCGTCACCAGTAATAACTCTAACACAAAAATTGCGCGCCGAAAAAATAAAAGTCTCCCAATAAAATTTCTGAATTATCATTAATTTACTTTTTTCTAGTTAAAATAACACTACAAACTGAAGTACACTTAAAAAATTCTATTTCCTAAAATTACCCCCTAAAATTATCTCTCCTAAAAGCCTCACAATTAAAATTTCTAAATTACGCATAAATTAATTTATTTTTCACAATTAAAAATAATATCGAAAACTGAAGTGCGCTAAAAAATTAATGTTCGCGAAAAAATTCTATCTCCTAAAATCACTTCCTAAAAATTTTTAGTATCGCAATTAAAATGTCTAAATTACGGATAAATGTAAAAATCCAACTCAAAATAAACCCTCGTACTGTAGTATGACGAAAAAAAAATTAAAAAAAAATCAATCTCCTAAAATTTCAATCTCAAAAATTACTCCCTAAAATTAAAGTCTCCCAATTAAAATTTCTAAAGTAATTTTTCACAAGTAAAATAACCGCTCGTACTATAGTACGACGGAAAAAAAATCATTGTCCCCTAACAATTCAATCTTCAAAAATTACCCCGAAAAAAGTTAAAGTCCTCCAATAAAAAGCTCTTAATTATTATTAGTATAAATATCAAACTCAAAATAACCCCCCATACTATAAAACGGTGAAAAAAAATCTATCTTCAAAAATTACCCACCAAAAAAGTTAAAGAACCCCAATTAAAATTTCTTAATTAATTATCATCAGTAAAAAAACAAACTCAAAATAACACCTCGTACTATAAGATGACGCATAAACTTGACCCCTCCTCAAAGAGTACGCCGCATAACATTGACCCCATGACCTACGCCGCCGCATGACCTTCATATAACCTTCACCCCTCAAGGCAATCACCGCTGGCGTAGAACCGACAAAATATAACTACTGACATGAGATAGAAGAAAGTTTTGGAATTGGCACATCCAACTAGTTCATATATTGCATTTGTCGCAATGGTACGAAAACATGATAGGCACTTTTGAAGTCACAAGGCATAGGGGATTATATGTTTTAAAAAAATCATTTAAAAATTCTAAAAAAAATTACATAACCCGAGCCGGTTAAAACCCTACTATTAATTAAGTTTTTTTATTGCTAAGATTTCAATGTGGGAAAAATCTATTTACACGATTAAGTAAGTAACTTTTATATTAAATTGTCACTGTTAAAATGCCATTGGCCAATTTAACAACAACAACAACAACAACAAAAATCAAAGGCCTTTCTCTATGCTCCTTATTCAAAAAGTAATACTTTGCTAAATTCAGCTATGTTTATTGTCTATCCAAAATAATTTAGTTAGTTTGTTATTATCCCAACATTAGTGCATCTAACTTCGCTAATTGTGAATACACAGTTTTCACTCTTCTAAATAATTTTAACCAGTATGCAGTTACAACAATTTTTTATGATGAATTTTTAATTTTATTGATTGACTTGATGAATTTATTAGAGGCTTTTTTTTTTTTTTTTTTTTTTTTTTTTTTTTTTTTTTTTTTTATTGAGTTGTATGTATCAGTATAATTATTGTATCGGTTTTATTGAAAATCAGAAACTCGAAATTAAGATTATGATCTTGTTCATTTATTTAGTTACAGAATTTACATACTCTAGTGAAACGTCCTATTTCACTAACGTCTTCGAGATCAGGAGGTCCAAATTCCTAAATACTTCATCAAAAGATCCTAACTGCGATCAGAGATAATAACCCTTTTTTAAATCTCTTCTATTACATGTTCTTTGTATTATTTATTTTACAGTTGGCTATGCATTGAGAACGGAAGCTTGTTTTTGAATCATTGTGTGCTTTACGATAAGTAACATTTTGAAGATATGAAGATTAGTATTCCTGATAAATTCTGCTTGTAGCGATAAAATAAAATCATTTACCTTACCATTTATTAAATGGTTTGTAACAAGACAAAGCAGAAGTAAAAACATTTATATCTGAAATACAATATAGCAAAAAATCTATACACAGGGATATTAATAAAATATTCCCTAAATATCAATGTACGTAGACTATTATGAACTTCCTTGGAGTATGACACCATTATTTGAGATCGGAAATCGGATCATTTAATATCTAAATCACAGAATTTGTAGTACTGGTATTTAGTCCCATAATTTGATAACTTTTTACAATTATTTAAGGATGAGGGAAGTCATAAAAAATGGGGTACGCAATTAAAAAATTACACAAACTGGCCAGCTATTTTCCCGCTTTTAGTAAAAATGGTTAAATAACCGTAATTTTATTGTAATCTGACCATTATTAAGGAAATGATATAATCAGGGTACAGTTACATTGTAGTTATGTTGATATTTTCTATAAAAATGGTCAAATGACTTAACAGATAGCTTTAACTTTTTAATATGCACCCTGCAACATAGATAAAAATTATATATGCATAATTAGCTTTGTTCATTATTGTGTTGATTACACGAAATTTGCATCAAGTAAAGAAAATTCAATAATCCGATATAACTGTAAATTTAAAATCTATTCAAATATAAATTTAAAATCCATTAACCCATTAATCGATGAAAACTTTAGGGTTAAGTTTTTTTAAACTTTTAGCTGAAAGTCGTTTGCCACCACATAATCTGAAACGTATTTTTCGCTTTATATGTTCTTAAAAATTTATGTCTTTATAGTCCAGGCAATAGAGACTGTATAGGGGCTCTACCCAGCAAAATTCATGGTAGTTCTTGAAAAGGGCTTACTATATGTTTTTGGGTCGCTGAATCTGAATTTTTAACTTCCCATCAAATTTTCCCCCCGGTAACCCCCCAAAATTTTGGTAAAATGTCCCCCCAAAAAGGTTTTTATTTTAAAAAAATCTAATTTTTTATTGTTTTAGGGAAAAATTATGTAAAAATTTAGAAAGTAGACAAAATTTGCAACAAATAAGATATATGATATTATGACGTAGGATTAATTTGGAGGGGGGATCTGCCACGGAACATGCGCCGCGGTGCTCAGTGGACTAAGTTGCGCAATTCCACTTAACCACTCACATCGTTTACATTCGCCCTCCCGTCTCCCCTCCGAACTTTCCTATAATGTTTTTAACACAGTTTTAACACAGTTTTAACACAGTTTTAATTATAGTTTTAAACACAGTAATGTCTCACAAAAACATAAAGTAAACCTTATAGGAAAAATTCGGAGTGGAGACGGGAGGGCGAATGTAAACGATATTACAGTGGCTAGAATATATAGTGTGCCGTTCCACGCTGAAAAATTACACGCGAAAGTAATCCCCTAATAGATGGCGCTGACTGTAGTAGAGACTGGAAATTTCCGAAGGCAGATCGGATAAATTAATGCTTTTTCGATACTTATTTTAATATTATATAAGAAGACAGTTAAATATAGGAATTAATATTTAGATGAAAACAAGTCTGAAATATTTCAATAATAAATATATTATTTACAAACTGTTATTTCAGAACAGAGACATATTTTTTAAATAAAAATTATATGTGTGAAAAGTAAATAAATTCAAATGTTAAGTTCGCTTTAGCTGTATTTACAAATAACAACTGTTCACTACTTCTAAAACTGTGCAAACATACAATGAATATTTAAAAATAACCTCCCAATAGCAATATTTACTTTGTGTTATTTTCAAAACAAAGCCGCATTTGTTAAATAAATCTTTCTTACACTTGAAATCACATATTAAAATTCTTAAGAAAAAAAAAAAAAAAAAAATTAAGAATTATTTGTGAAAAGTAAATAATTTCAAAAATAAATTCAAATATTAAATTCGCTTTAGCTTTATTTACAAATATCAACAACTGTTCACTACTTCTAAAATTGTGCAAACATACAATGAATATTTAAAAATAAACTCCCAATAGCAATATTTACTTTGTGCTACTTTCAAAACAAAGCCCCATTTGTTAAATAAATCTTTCTTACGCTTGAAATCACATATTAAAATTCTTAAGAAAAGGTTTTTTTTTTTTTTTTTTTTTTTTTTTTTTTTTTTTTTTTTTAAATGAATCCATGTATGAAAAAAGTAAATAAATTCAAAGGTTAAATTTGCTTTATATTTATTTACAAATATGAAATATCAATAACTGTTTACTACTTCTAAAACTGTGCAAAAATACAATAAACATTTAAAAATAAACTCCCAGTAGCAATATTTACTTTGTGTTATTTTCAAAACAAAAGCCCATTTGTTAAATAAATCATTTTCACATTGGACATCACATATTAAAATTCTTAAGAGAAATTATAAGCATTTGTTTCTTTATGAATTATGTATGAAAAGTAAATAATTTTTAAAATAAATTCAAAGGTTAAATTCGCTTTAGCTTTATTTACAAATACCAACAACTGTTCACTAATTCCAAAACTGTGCAAACGAGTGTTGGATTTAGACACTTTTCTCCGGGAGGGATTTTTGTAGCTCCGGGGGAGGGGGGGGGGGGATTACACTTTTTGACAATTGAAAACAAAATATCAAATCTTCCTGAGGGATATCTCATTCCTCTGAGGAGGAATCTCCTTTCCCCAGGCCCAGGGTTCGTAAATATCGTGATATTTTCGAAAATATAAAAAATGTCCGATATTATATCCGATATTTCCAAAATAGTCAACTTACTGCTGACAATAAATATTTTTAAGCATAATATAAATTAGAAACTAAAACATATTGCACTTATCATGAAAACTTAATCAAACAATATTCTAAAAATGCATTTTCATTTCTTTTTACTTAGAACAAAATTGGAGATCAACTAATTGAAAGAGGATACATTTTGCTTTATAAGTTATTTAAAAAACAAATTACGACAACCAGGCGCAAAACAATACCTTTACTGATATTTTTTGTTAGTTTTTCACTCATATTTTGTTTCTTAAACAAACATAATTAAACCTTTATGGGAAAAACTCGCGTTTGTTTACAATATGCTTCACTGTCACGGCGCTAAAAACTTTCAAAATTCCCAGTCGGTGATAACATACGCGCCACCTTGCGGCGTCCTCCCTTTCACGACCAAAAAAAGCGTTATGGTAACCAATGAACGGCACACTATCTATTCTAGCCACTGTAACGATATGAGTGGTTAAGTGGAATTGCGCAACTTGTCCACGCAGCATCGCGGCGCATGTTCCGATGCAGATCTCCCCTCCCCATTCATCCTACGTCATAATGTCATACATCTCATTTGTTGCAGATTTTGTCTACTTTCTGAATTTCTAGATACTTTTTCCCTAAAACAATAAAAAAATTAATTTTATTAATAAAAACCTTTTTGGGGGGGCAATTTTACCAAAATTTGGGAGGGTTGCCGCAGGAAATTTTGGTGGGAAGTTACAAATTTAGATTCAGCGACCCAAAAAACATAAAGTAAGCCGATTTTCAGAATTACCATTAATTTTGACAGGAAAAATCCCCTATTGCCTGGTTTATTAAGTAAGGGCAATTTTTTTTAATTGAAAAATAGTGGTGGATACGTTAATGATTTAAATATGTGCATTTATTTTGACCGTTGGTTGACCGCAACATCAGCGGGTAATGGGTTAAAATATAAATTTTAATTCTTTTAAAATACATATTTAAAACATCTATTAATCAAAAATTTAACAATTGAAAGAACAACATATTTTTTATTATATTTACCATTTTCACTTTTTTATACTCAAAATAAAGAAAGAACAAAAAAGTTAACTCATCTATTTCTTTATATAAATAAAGAAGTATCAGAAGAGAGATAAAAATATTTTTTTAATATTAGAATTATCTCCAAAAAAGCTGTAAGGAACAGAAAAGAAAATGTTAGATAATTTCGTTTCTTTTTTTAGTACTGTCACCGGTGAATTCCGATAGCCTTTTTAAGGTTGGGCGATAAAGATACCTACATGTTTTTTTCATATATCAAACTGATCTAAGAGCGGCCACAAGGGAAATACTTTTCTTATTCCCCGTTATCACATGTACTCTGTGTTACTATTTTCGTCTCCTATGCTCTGAAAAGAAAACTTCACAGTTTGAGAACTGATGTGCTTCACACGTGTAGTTAAATACCTCAACCACGTGTCGGTCCACGGTTCATGATCTTCTAGCCCTTTAAATATGATCGATATGTATCCACTAAATATGCACTGGATTGTTTGAATCATGTGGTTTTTTTTAAAGAACAATATTTTTTAGCTAAATTATCACCTTCATTTTTATAATCAAAATGAAGACAGAACAACAACAAAAAAATTAAATCTTCTATTTCTTTATATAAAAAAAGGAGTATCAGAAGAGAGAAAAAATATATTTTTTTTAAATATTAGAATTATCTCAAAAAAAAGGTGTAAGGAACAGAAAAAAAAATGTTAGATAATTTCGTTTCATTCTTTTTACTGTCAGTGGTGAATCTGGATAGCCTCTTTAAGGTTGGGCGATAAAGAGACATACATGTTTTTTCCATATATCAAACTCATCTAAGAGCGGCCACAAGGGAAATATTTTTCTTATTCTCCGTTATTACATGTCCTCAGAGTTACTATTTTCGTCTTCTATGCTCTGAGAAGAACATCCACAGTTTGTGTACTGATGTGTTTCACACGTGAAGTTAAATAACTCGACCACGTATCGCGACATATGATTTTCTAGCCATTTAAATATAACCAATGAATATCCAATAAATATGGATTGGTTGAATCATGTGGTTGTTTTGAAGAAAAATATTTTTTAATAAAATATAATATTCTCTTTTGGACATTCATATCGAATAAAATATGTAATAAACATTTTACTAAAAAAAAAAATAATAAAAGCTGATTAGAATAGTTATTACTCACACTGAAATTGAAATAAATTGAATATTACTAATTCATAAACAACTAACTGTCATTTAGTGGAGTTAAATCTTCAATTTAAATTTGCAAAATGTTTAAAAAAACATTCATTTGTAACAATTTGAAAGTCAATTTAAAAAAATCTATTTTTTTTTCTTATTCTTGAGTATAATTCTTCTATTTAAACTTAAACTAACACTAAATCACCATTTTTATTTAAATCAACGCTATTTAAAAAAATAAAACTTTAAGCTTATTAGATTAATTTTTAACACAACAATTCAATTAAAAAAAATTCAATATTTGTAAATTAACAAGTTTGTGAAAACAGTCTGGGCCAGGATTCGAACAATTATATTTTGTCTGAAGCCGATAATGCTCCGCATGCAACGTTTACTGTAGTTCCAAAAATAACCTTCGATTTATTCTTTTGAGCTGATTCAGATATCAGACCAGATGCTGTGATCTTTAAAGGTTAGTTCGGTGAAATAGTCCTTCAGATTTGTAAAGGATGGCTCAGTTGGTAGAGCATTGGCGGCTTCAGGTTCCTTGGTTCGAATTTTGATCCGGACTTTTTACACCCACATCGAAATTTATAATTGTTGCATGATTATTCTTTAAAATACTACATATTTTCTTTAAGATATTACCTATTTTCCTTAAAAAATACCTATTGTCAGATAGCTCGAATTAAACTCACACAGATTTCACATATTATTTTGAAATAACAATTTCTCGGGGGGTAACTTTTCAAATATTTTTTTTAATTTCTTTTTACAAGGAAGGTCTCCTTACTGGGCATACTCAGAATATTTTCAGAAAATTACCAATTAAACTAATTATGTATGTAATAAAGGATCAGTCAAATTTAGCCGTTGAATTACAGTAGAAAGTCTGTAAAAAAATAAAATACTTTCGAGTATTTGGCGCGAAAAGACGAAAGCGTCACGCGATTTGGCGAGCAGTACTTTTCCTCGCCAAAAGCAAACGATTTTAATGCACCTGGAAATTGTTTGTTAATTGATTTTTAGAATGCGTGTGAAAATTATTTACTGAATTTAAACATAAACAATGAGAGAGTTTAATAAATACATTTTTTTCGTTTTACATATTTACGTTGCTTGTAATTTAATTTTATTACTTTAAAAACAATTTCATATAGAAAAAATATTTTCATATTTTTAAGCGTATTAAAAAAAGCCAAGATTCATTTAGCAGTTATTGATTTCAATATCAAAGAATTCTTCGTTTCCATAGCAACAAAATTGAATTGGCAGTGCTCAATTGGACTTAATTTTGAGATATTGAAACAATTTTAATTTATTTTAATTTTGTTTTAATTCATAAAATTTGATATTTAACTTTCATTATAAATATATATATTCATATATGACAAAAGTATAGTCAAACCTAACTAAAACTGACAAAACTAAATTTATTTACATTAAATTTATTTAAACAAGTTCAATATGAAGCATTTTTTATCTTAAAGATTATTCGACATAAAAAAGTATTTTTCGAAATTTCATTTCATCGCCAACCGATGATAAATCACCAAATAAACGAAATTTTCGTCATTTTTTTACGAACGCTTTATCGAGGTTCCGCCAAAAAAATTTTTTATAAACATATATATCCACATGAGAAGAACACTGTGTAATTTTTTAAGATTTTTCTGAATATGCCCGTATGGAGACATTCCTTGTTAGTAAGACAAAAACATACAGATAAAAACAACTGGCGCTAATATAACTTTTTACATACTTCATGTAGCGCACCTCATAATCACAGAACAACATTTCTTATACGGTGAAGCTCATGCAAGCTAGTCATGTAATTCCCGATAAAGTCTATTTTTGGAACGGATAGCGCGCGTTACACTATTATATTTAAAATATTACCTATATTATTTTATTAAAACGGATACGTTTTGAGGCATCCGTTGAATGCTAAAGGCATTTTTTATGGTAAGTGGGGTCACTAATTTGAAACTTTGAAAAAATAAATTTTTCATTTTTTTTTCATTTTCTGATAGCTTATAATAGCTAGAATAAAATCCGAAAGGAAATTTTCTTTTAAATATTAGAACTGTTACAAACATTAAATACATAAATATTCAGCTGTAACTTATTGCCGCTAAAATAAACTTTTTCCTTTCAAAACGATATATTTTGTAAATCAACACTTAGATTTCCGTGAACTGCTCGAAAAATTTCCTTAACGCCGTATTACTAACGTTCAATTTTCATTATCTATCATGCCTGGTAGGATTTTTTTTTAAATATATATTTTCAATTTTTCGATTTTTTTGTAAGATTGTTCGATTTTTTGTAAAAATGATCTTAAAGTCATTTTTATGGGTCACGATTCATTTCTTTTTAATGACCCCATTTTCACAAATATTTCATTTTCATAAAAACATCAAATCTTGACAATAGTAAATAAGCTCAACTGTTATGATTTTGTTAATTTATTCTGATGGTTCAGGAATGCACTGTGCAAGCATGCAACTGACACTGCATTTCTAGGACACCCCCATAAATGGCAAGGAAGAAGTATGAAAATCACTTTTTCTGAAAAACGATTTGAAACACACTTCAAACATAACACAGTAATTTTCAAACCTCCCTCTCCTCCAACTGTTTACGTCGTTATTCAAACAAACGAAAAATTCTAAACTACGAACTTTATTCTGAAGTTCAAAATGGTACTTCATTAAAAAAGCATTTCGATAAATACACAAATTATGTATTATGAAAATAAGTTATCAAATTTATCTCTAATGTTCATATAATAATATGTGACAGATTACAAATGAAAGATTTTTTTTATTCACAATTATTACACATATTAAAAGTTCATTCAAAAACAACATTTTCGAAATTTATGTTTTAAGAATAATGTTATTGAGATTAAATCTTGATTAAAA
This sequence comes from Maratus speciosus, assembly GCA_963932465.1. Lineage (NCBI taxonomy): Eukaryota > Metazoa > Arthropoda > Arachnida > Araneae > Salticidae > Maratus > Maratus speciosus. Next base: position 68,277,035 of record OZ010789.1, read on the forward strand.
ATGTCTTTTCAGTAATATAGACAGTTTTATAGAATCCAAAATAAAATAAAGAAAATAATTTCATTAAATCTGATCTGAAAATTTTAACTAAATATAGTTGAGATGAAAATCTTAGAGATTCAGATTGAATTTACTGGGGGGTGAAAAATTTACTTCCTTTATTTGCCGGCATTTTTAATAAATATTTTTTCTGAAATATGTGTTTTTAAAAACACCTATATTCTAATGAAAAGCTTTGGAAGACTTTGAAAATAAACAAAATTAAAGTTTAAAGTTTAAACGTCTATAAATTTTTATATGACTTATTTAACGATAGCCTGATTTAAATAATTCATTCACTATTGCGTGCAGAAACGATTTTTTGTTAACTTGTCCTCAGGATTTTTTAAAAGTAACATAGTTATAACATTTTTAACAAATTTAAAAGTAAAAAAGAATTTTTGAGACTGATTTTTACATCGATAATTACATTTTTCAATTTTACACATGCAATTAAAAATCTTTAAATAAATGTATTAAACCTTAATATAAAATTACATACGAACTTTGATACACATATTTTTGTAGGAACTGTAACTATATTTCTTTAAACATGACAAATTATAAAAAAATCTATTCTGAGATAAGTAAACCTAAAGTTTTTGTTGCTTACCTTTTGAAATATCGATACAATTCCGATAATTTTTACCAGTTACATAGATCTTCTAATAAATTTTAACACAAATAATAGAACATAACTAAAAATAGATTTAATATGCAATCAAAAGAGGGTTTTTTAATATTTTATCTGGATAGAAGAATTCTCATAATCTAAGGTATTTTTAATATATTCAGAACTGGTTACTTGTTGTGACTTGTTATGCAAGCAGAACGTTTTTTTTTTTTTAAATGTGGGGAAAAGGTTTTAGAATCTGTACCATTTATGTTCACGAACGATGAAAATTAATTTAATTCAGTATGGCCTTTGTATAATGCAGTAATTGTTTGAACTGATCTTCGATTGACAGTCAATGGTGATTTTGTGTTTGAGTGTAAAGTTGGGGTAAAAACGTAAATAAACTTTACGACATTTACTGCTTTATAAATTAATTCATTTTCTAAGCTATTCCAAAATATAATTTTCAATTTTTGCATGTATGTATTAAGTTTGTGTAAACCGATTTTACAGTACATGAAATTTAATAATACGAATAGGTGAAAGTTAGCAGAAAGTAGTTAACAATTTTTTATCTCTGAAATAATCCCCTTTTTTTGCACAAGATGTAACACGTTTTTCTTCTTTTGGAATGGAATAATGCATTTTAGTTATTTTCATTTTTTCAGACAGGACTTCGCAGTAGTTGTTCTTCTTTAACTTGGTCATGCATCTGTTAAAAAAAATGTGGGCAGTTCAAAGAAACATAACAATTCATATCTATGCGTTCAAATGGATATTTCATATTCATTTATAAATCGCTCAAAAGTTAATAAAAATTTAAAAGACAAATATTATGGCAATAATAATGACTCACATTTGAAATCATTAAAAAAGTAACGCGTGGTTTCAAAGAACATAATTTATGAAAATGGAGTATTAAATAAAACTTCAGATAAGCGTGCCGACCGAAAATTGCAATAATATGCAATCGAAAAAGCTAGCCGGAAAAAGTAGTTTATTATAAATCTAAAGCAGTAATGTGCTGTTTGTTTAAATTATTCTTTGGACTACGGGCATTTAAATACCGACAGGAAGAGTGGGAGGACGTATAGAACAGTCCATAAAATCTTATATTTGATGATGTAATCACAGTTCTAATACGCTGTTTGTTTTATTAAATTTGTTTAATCTCTGTAGTATTTCCGACGAAATTAACAAACATGCCTTTCATTTTAGAATTTTCAATCTCCTCCCACCCCACTCTCTCCCTTGGATTCTGTTAATGCATTTTTGCATGATTTCAAAGGAATTTAAATCGGCAAAGTTTTAAATAATGAAAAAAATTGAAAATACCAGAACTTGTCATAATAAAGGGTGATTCTAAATTGTTTTTATAAATTAAGAGCGGTGGTAATAACAATCCAGACTACCAATTATTGCCCAGACTATAATATAGGAATATAGGGTCGCATTCCATTCTGAGAGACAGAAAAGAGGAAAGTAGAAACGGATCCTTCGAGATGAAGCGATACAAGTCATCACTTCTTACGCCATTTTGTATCAATCCAGACTTCTAATAATTACATAGGTACATAGGTTTGCATTCCATTCTGAGAGGCAGAAAAAGAGGAAAGTAGAAACGGATCCTGCGAGATCAAACAATACAAGTCACCGCCTCAAACGTCATTTTGTACCTGCCTACGCAGCATATATCCTAAGACTATCAAGAATTTAACGTATCAAAATTTCCAAAGAAACAGCATTTTGCTCTTAGTTGGTAACGCAGAAAGTCAATCAGAGCAAACGTTGTCCTTTAAAAACGGCAAAGCATCATCGTTTCAAGTATTATCTTGATAACATCGTCCGAAATTTTGCGTGTGTGCTATGCAAAGTACACGTACGAGGAATTGTACCTCACATACAGTGAAGCAAAAGAGAATGTACGAGAAGCACGAAGATTGTACGAACAGCAGATTCCAATTCGTCGTATTCAATGTCATCCTTTCTTTTCCAATGCTGATCGAGGTCTGCGAGAACCCGGTTCATTTGCCATCTCAAAAGGAATGCAGGACGTTCGCGAAAATCACGAACGCCAGAAATGGAAGAGCGAGTTTTGGCTAGATTTGAAGCAGCTCCTTTCACAAGCACATGGGGATCTGCGGCTTTGCCTCCTTGTTCACCGGACCTCAACCCACTGAACTTTTTCTTCTGGGGGCACATGGAACCTTTAGGATAATGTCAGACGAACGTGTTTTTGCACGCTTTTTTTTTGCTTTATGAGCCTCCTTACTCATGCTAGCGAAGGTGTAAGGAGGCTCATAAAGTGAAAAAAACGGTGCAAAAAGACGTTCGCCTTAGTGTATGAGACGCTTGTGGCCTCAGCTGAAGATCTCGAGGCAAAAACCGTTGTTTCCGCGGACGAAATTGAGACCACAATAGGAATATTTGAGACGGTGCGCTAGTCGTTCCTTCGTCGATGTCAACAGTGCAATGACACGCGTGGTCGACATTTTTAGCACTTACTGTGAATTTTTCACTAAACAATCAATCTGATTGTACAACTTTTGGTATCGTTCAGCGATTCCCCAACACTGTTTTAAATTCAGGTTGTACTTCTAATATTCCTCTTTTCTGCCTCTAAAGGTCGAATCCGACCCAATATTCCTATGTAATTATCGGTCGTCTGGATAGGTACTATCACTCCTCTTAATTTGTAAAAACAATTTAGAATCACCCTGTATAATACTCTAACGTTAAAATAAACTATAGAAATACAAACAACTGAATTCGTGTTATGGAAACAATGAAATTTACCTAAAACGCCCAAGATAAATTTAATATGATATTTAACCTGTTAAATCACTTCGAAGACAAAAGTTATGAAAAATCATTTGATAATACTTTTATCACACACGTGAATATTTTTTATAAAAAGTACTCTTGATAAATTTCATTTGGCTTCTTAAGATAACGCTTTAAGAAATGCTACAGAAAATTAAACATCGGGTACATATTTTTTTAAGCATAAAAATCTATTTTTTTTTTTTTATTTTTTTTTTTTTTATTTTTTTTTTTTTTTTTACGCGGTAAATTATTTACACTTGTAAGTTAAAAAAATAATATTGAGAAAAATATTTAAGTCTTTAGCTTATACCAGACGTTTTGAAGAAAGAACTTAATCTTTCAAACAAATATAATTCATGTAATAGGATTATCTCTAACACTAAAAATATTTTTGCTGGGACTAAAATATTTTAGAACGTGCCTGGAGCAAAAGTGAGATTATTTATGAGGACGTATTAAATACTTGTCAAAATGTACATTTAATGTGGTTGAGAGTTGTTACTAGGAAAATCTATTTAATTATTATTTTCAGTGTCGTTTAATACAACACATTCTCTAATTGTCAGTTTCATATATTCGGATTAGCTGTAAAAATATTATTTTAAGGATAATACTGCTCGGCTTATGTTAGAAATTTTCAATTTAAAAATTTTGTAAAAAAAAACGATTTTCACTCATGAATTGTAAGATGTTATACATTTTTTCCTAGTAGAATTTAAGATTGGTTTGAATCTATTACAAATAAAAACCAAAACTATATTACTTAGAATTTTAAACTTACAAATAAAATTGATTTCGAAAGAAAGTAATTGTAACACTATCAAATATTACAATATTATTTATTATTATATATATATATATATATAGCAGACACAAAACTGCTACATTTCTACAAAAGTACCCCAGCCTAATTTATAAATCATTGTCACACTTCTGAAAGATGCTAGATAAACACTAGACAATGTCTATGTTACAAAATATTTAGCAGATGAGCAGTATATCATCTAGCGTCTCCAGTGTGAAAAATCTGTCTTCAAAGCTGTTCCTAAACTTTTGGAGGATGGAGCTATTACATGTCAAGTGACATAGATTCGGATATGGTCCCTGCTCGACCCTAATCTATTTTATGTTCCATCTACAAAACGTACATAGGATAAGATGTCCTATTATCGTCCCCAAGTCACTTTTAGGACCTTGGAAGTTATAATTTTCAGTGAAAATCTACCAAATTTGGATTTTACATAGACTAACTCTCTACGCACATAGTAACATAAGCAAATATCGTAAAAGAAATTTTAACAATGCGAAAAATTGTTTTTTCAAAAGTATCTAAAAAGTGCAAAGGAAAAAAATGGTCCCAATTTAGTCCCCCAAAAAAGCCAATACGCCTAGGCTTAACTTATAACTAAATCAAAATGTATTTCTAAATGAGTAAATAATTTAATTTACATTAAAGTAAGGCACAAAGAATTGTACTAATTATCAGTGGAAGAATAACGTAACGAAACATTAGACATCCAAACATGACGAATTTTTTTTTTTAAATGTCATGAAAAAGCATTCCTAATTTCGTCCACAGGACGAAAATAAGAACTGCAAGGGGGACGAAATTGGGACCACGCTACTCCCCAATATGATGAAGCTTCAGTTCCCGTAAGATGAACTGAGCATCCCAAAACTCACTGTATGCTACTCTCAGCATCTTACCAACGTAAAATACTTGCAATGAATGAAAAATAAATACTTACAGTACAGCCAATAACTTTCTACAAACGACGTAATAAGAACTCAATCTTATAAAAATAGGAAATTCGGCGTCTTTAATTGATGTATGCGTCTTGGCTAACGAAACTTTCAACAGTGATCCCTTTTACCTCCCCTCCTTTTTGCCTTGCGTCATAAGTGGCGCCACTTTCGCAGAAGCGGAGAATTTAAGGGGGACGAAATATTGGCACTTTACCCTATATCTTTTAAATAGACATGCTAGTGTTGCATGCTTTTAACAGTAGTATACTGTCAAAAATTTGTAGTTCAGCAATAAGACCGTTTTTATATAAAACCGTACATAACTGTACATAACCGTACTTTAACTTTATTCTGAGTATAATATAGACCAGGCATGTCAAACACGCGGCCCGCGGGCCACAACTGGCCCGCTGGCAACTTCTTTGTGGCCCGCCAATCCTTTGGCAGTTTATCCTTGTATAATTCAGTTACGAGTTGCAATTTTCCAACTAAGTGAAAAAGTTGGCAATGAGGCAAAGTGAGCAATTAAGCGTATATTAACTACGTTCGATAGAAAAATTTTTCTGGTAAAAGCAACATAATTTGAAAGAGAAAATGTGTTTCATGAATTAAATTAAATACGTAGCGCATAAATACAAGATACAATTTATTAAACAAATTATTTTTTCAACATATGTTTTTTTTTTTTTTTTTTTTTTTTTTTTTTTTTAAGTTCTTACTTGAAAAAAATCCCGAAGATTAAAAGATACATCTTTGCTAGATTAACATAGCTTGTGTAAAATAATTTTTTTAAGGTAATGCAATTTAGAAAATCCGATTAAACTTTGTAGATTTGGTTGATAAAAAGTAATGTCAAGTATTTTTTCGAAAAATAAGATAAAATAAACTATGAATTATAATATTAACTTTGGAACTTTACTTGAATATTTGTTTAATATGGCTAAGTTTCGTACTTACAAATATTGCTGTGTGCAATTCTAATAATATTATCTAATTTGTTTGATGTAGCCCGCGTCTTTGTATGCAATGCTTAATTTGGCCTGCGGCGGTAGACGAGTTTGACATGCCTGATATAGACAATACGCTTAATATGGACAAGTAAGCGTTATCTTTAAAAACGGCTGACTTGCTGGACAGTTTGAGGAGATTTTTAATAGTATATGGTTGGGGCACGAGTGATGTTTCCATAAGGTTCACATTTTCCACGGCAAGGAAAATATAAATAAATGAAAACGTTTGACATTTCACCGTTTATGACCCTGCACTGTAAAATAAATCTGTAACTCTACAGATGTAGAGTTACAGTAATCTGCATGGTTACTAAAGTTTTATCTGTACATTGTACAAAGAAAGATGTAAATTAACAAAACTAGTTTTTGTACTGCGACAGAAATCTGTAGGTTTATATTATAATCTACTAAAATTAGAGTAATCTTAGTAAAATTTTATCTGTCACCAGGGTTGCAGTTACATAAAAAGTTCTAGGAATCCTAGTTTCCTAAAAAAATTTTAGTAACCTTACAGACTTTTTGATTTACAGCGTAATAGTGTATCTCTTACATGCATTTTTGTTGCTGACGTTCCATAAGTAATTCTAGGAATTCCAGTTTTCTAGCAAAATTTTAGTAATTTTACACACTTTTTTTACAGTGTGGATACCTTAAATACGTAAAACCTATTTATCGGTACCGTATTGTGCTGCACACTGTAAAAAAAAATCTGTAAAGTTACTAAAATATTTCTAGGAAACTGGGATTCCAGGAACTTTTTATGTAACGGCAACAGCAAAAATTTCTGTAACAGCATCTGTTACAGGAATTTTTCTTGTTGCCGTTACATAAAAAGTTCCTGGAATCCCAGTTTCCTAGAAAAATTTTAGTAACTTTACAAATTTTTTTTTTACAGTGCAGTTCATATTTGTTATATTAAAGATCAGAAACCAATACATTAATCACCACTTAGCCTCAAACTAGATATTACAGTTTGGAATAACGAATTTTCCTCTTTCTTGTGGGACTGTGGCTCTAGACACGAGGGTTTGAAAGGGTTGTTTGAGGGTTACTTCACAAAATTATTCCCTGTGGGCATTTGATAAAGTTTCAGCAGTCGTGTTTTTACTCTGTAAATATCTATTCATTTATTCATTTTTGAAATCATATCACGAATAATAAATTTAATCTGATTTTTAGATGATTATATGATTTGTGTATTTTTCCCTATTGCTGTACATTAAGGCTTTCATTGCTCAATTGCAGAATTTTTTAACTTATTTTTGTCTTGTCGAATGTTTTTTCCCATATTCTACATAATTTGTTTTTATTCATGTTCCTGTTGTTTTTAGAGAAATTGCTTTAAAAAATATCTTAAAATGCGCATTAGAAGATATTGTGAATCATTCTAGATACATATTCTTTATTTAAAATACAATGGCTGATCACATATACGACTTATAAAGGACCGGGAGAAAAAGACAATCAAATTCATTTCATACAAGAATTATTTTACTATGAATCTATTAAAAACCTAATTCTTTGTGAAATATATGATCTAAAGAATGAAATGATGGAATCTAAAAAAAAAAAAAAAACAATTTTTAAATATATATATTAAATTTTGAAAAAACCTGCAAATTATCTTTATGTTCTTCGTTCCCATTTTTTAAAAAAACTGTAATAGCTATTCTGTAGTTAACTGTTTTCTTTTCTTAAAAATTCGATACACTGACATATTCCTGTGTCCCTTTAGATTTTAAAAAAGAATAAATGTCCTTAACAAGTTTTAAATATACATTTTTAGAATATTACGAATGTGCATTTTTTGCAAGTCTCTCAAAGATTGATAATCTAAAGATTGAAAACTTTTAAACTGTTAAGGAGAACAATTTTCGGATCTTCAAAATCTTCAATTTGACTGAAATAAATTAATCTTAAATAAAGTTTTACAATTGAAATAAAAATTTACAAAAAAAATAATATATTAAGGATGAGATAAAAATGAAAATGATAGTTTTAAACAGCACGCTCTGAATACTACACTTTAATAAAATCCATAATGTAACTAAGAATTTTCTAAGAAATTGTGATGCCTAGAACTTTTTATGTAAATTCAAAAAAAAAAATCATTTAACAGATTCACGTTTATACTATTAAAAAACTGTATTGTTACTAAGAATTTTCCATGAAACTGATATGCCTAGAAATTTTTATGTAACTGCAACAAAAAAAGGCTGTACTTATCCCAGGTTACCGACAAAATTTTCGTAAGCATACAGATTTATGTACCTTTAACAAAACTAATTTCATAGCTTTACCTCTTTTTTCTTGACAGTGTACAAATAAAATTTTGTTAAGTTTACAATTTACCAGCACATTTCTGTAGTTTTTACAAAAGAAGTTTTGTAGATTTACATATTTGTTTTACAGTGTAGGCCTATGCGCTGATATAAAAATGATGGCTGTCGTACTCGAATTTTTTTCAGTGTTTGTACTGCCTTTGAATTTTAATACCAATAATTTCTAAATATCAGGTTGTAACGAAATTTTCCCATCACAGCTAATACGTTCTGAGCAAACAGTTCGTGTTGACGTCTTTGCTCATATTTTGTGAAACGAATTCTGGCATTTGAAAGAAAGAGGCTTGCGTTATAACGCTGTGTTGTGAAATTTGTAAAAAAAAAAAAATATCGTTATCATTAAGTACAAGTTGTCTAAAATAGAACTATCACGCTATCGGATTAGAAACATCATTTACTTCTAGTTCTGTTTCAAAAAGTTAGCTACAGAATGTCACCGAATAAAGTGTACAGCTTTAGGTATCAGTGTTGTATCATATGACACTGTGAAGGTATGGCATAATGGGGGTTATATATAAAATTACAGTTAGTTATATATATTATAATTAGTATTATGTCATGGTGATTTGGCGGAAAACTTTCGTTACAACCTTATTTCCCCCACCCTCTTATTAGAAATTAAATAAAGGCTATGAATTCATTAAGAACCTGCTTTGTCCATATTCTATAGTCCATACAAATGTTGATGAAAAGGCGCCTACGACTGCCGTCACTTTTTTGTCAGCATTTAGGCCTTGTTTTCAGGGAGTATTGGTTTTAAATTAGCGTCGTGTAATAGAAAGAAATTGTCGCACCTCTGAAAGTTGTTTTACATTATTTTCATTATGACGTTAACTATTTTTCATTATGATGGATTTCATTATGACGGTTTCATTATGACGGACCTAATGAAATCGGTCTATAGCTATGAAAATCCTTTAACTGAAATATAACTTTAATTCGTGTTTTCGATTGGTATCAAACTAGAATAAAGTAAAAATGAAATGTTTTTAACTTTCAAATGTTTTGTTACTTTCACTCTAAAAACTCCCTGAATTGGATGATATTTTCGTTTATAATATTTCGTTAAAAAAGAAACTTTCAGCATTCGTTAGCATAATTTCTTTAAAATACAGATAATTCATAATCTTAAAGGGAAAATTACCTTAACTCTACCAATCTGTAGCTGCATTTTATGAAATAATTGAGATCTTCCGTAATATCTGCGACATAGTACGTTGTCGCATGGAAAACGGTATATTTGCGTACCGCTCACCCGCAACAAAATATCACAAATCGCTAAACTTCATTTTGCGTTTTATTCCACTAATAGTTCTATCATAGGTGTGTCTTGCTGCAAGAAAAGTTTCACAGTTATTCCTAAAATCGCTTTATTAAGCTATATGCGTCGGCGTGATCGGGGGGGGGGGGGGTTGTGTGGGAAGGTAAAGTTGCTCAACCCTCCAAACCTCATCTATGTTTTAATTGTTACAGGTTTTACGATTTCATACACTTTTTTACTGCATCGCACACAGCTAAGTACTATAATTTCATGTTACATTAAAACATGCAAATCTTCTTTTGACACTCCTGTGAAATTTACTTTCACTTATCTTCCGGGTGAGGAGTATATCTATTTCCATTCAAAACACAAAACAATCGAGAACAAACCTATAGTAGCGCTCAAAAGCGCTCGCCTCACTTTTTTGGGCATAACTTTTTAAAGAATTATCAAATCGAGCTAATATATTCATATACAGTCGAACCTCGTTATCCTGACACTGTAATAACCAGAGAAAAATGTCGTCGTAAGCGGAGTGTCGTGGTAACCGTAGTTGGAGAACAGTATGTTTATGAAAAGTTGAATGTTTAATAAATTTAAGACAATTTTATATTCATAACTGTTTTCGCAGTTTTAAGAAATAAAACTTTATTATTAAACAAAATAAACACAAAAAGAAAATTAAAAAGAATAAAAATCAGATTTATGATGATTTGTTTTTTTTTATTTTTACATGAAATATTGATGAATTAAGATTTGCTTATCCCTACATATGCTTCCTACAGTTCTTTTTTCAATATTATACAATAAATTGTAATCACTGTTGGTAGTTTCAGAAATGGATGTTACATAATTTCTGATAATTTCAATGCAATACAATGCATCAGTTTTAGTCGGATAAAAAACGCCGTGTAACCACAAGAAAGAGCTGCCTGACAAGAACAAACATACCACGAGTAGACTGATGTGTCTATTTGGAGCTTAAGTGGGACATTCATAGTGTGTGTGTTTATTTATTCAGATAAATGTTTAAAGTAAAATTTCTCATTTATCTCAACGGGTAAAAAAAGTTTGGCGAAGACATTTCTTACCGCTTAACTTCTGATGGGTTATAGAAAATGGAGTATTTTTGATAAACTGTCGGGATATCTGGAGTGGAAAATTATTCAACGATGTAAAATCCGGAGTTTGTTTACATTAAAATCATACAAAAAATATCGGGACTTTGAAAAACTGACGTGATAAAGCGGACTGACGTGAAAACTGGGTGTCGGGATAACGATCGTCGACTATACATTAAATGAAAAAGTACTTATTTTGTGGCAGGCTTCATGTTGAAACGTACTTTTTACGGTACAAAATTTTATTTATTTCACCATTTAAGTTTTATTTTTATAGTATATGAATGAAACAAGATGACAAAATTAGCTTGAACATGAAAACTTACCAGGTAAGTCATTGGCTAAAACAGAATGAATCTAAAAATAGCTTTAATTTTAAAGCCTTGAGCTATTTAAACATATAAATAAAAAAGGGATTTTTTTCATTTCGTTATTAGAGCATTAAAAATTAAATATATTTAATTTTTCTTACATGAAATTATAACATTACATACATAAAATCGCAGAATTTGCACACTTTTGTTGTAAAACTCAAAATCCCATATATATATTTCCATAAAATTTAAAACGGCTATTTGATGCTGAATTTTGCAACAAGAATCTTAAATCACTTATATTTATCTGAAATGGTGTTATGCTGTTTTAGAATACTCATAACATTCTGAATATTTATATGGTTTATCAGAAATGCGATAATTGATTTAATACCGCTCTCCAAATATCGTTATGCAAATCCAGTAGATAAACGTGGATTCCCAAAGCGAAATAACTATTTTCCTAAGTAATGCATCGAGTTTATCTTATAATGGCTCTCTTGATAGCATAATGCAATTTCTTCGGTTCTTTCAAGGGTACATATTTGTCGAGTTACTGTTAGGAAATAGAAATCTAGTAACGAATTTGAATGTAGAAAATCTGTCAGTTCCTTAATGATTTGTTAAATTTGTATCTATCTATGTATCTGAGAAATAGCACCGAAAACTGCCGATATGAAGTAATTAAAATAATAAATCTTTGTAAAAAATCACCATAAAATAAAAACTATACGTAGGACGCATTTCGAGCTAAAAATATTAACTGCTCGTCGTCACACGCGTCCGTAAGGGGAAATGGTCAAAATGAACTGAAATTTAGAGAGTAAATCTTGCAAAGAATGCGACAGATAGCGCTAGCTGAAAGCAGCACATGCAGAAGACGAAAGTGTTGCCAAAATGATAGAAGAGAAATTGATAGGGAAAAATGCAAATAAAAGAGTTTTTTATAGAAGATCTTTTATTTCCATTTTCCCTATCAATTTGGCAACACTTTCGTCTTGTGCATGTGCTCCTTCGCCATCTCTCGTATTATTTGCAAACTCTACTCTGTATCCGTCAGTTCATTTTTGACCTTGTCGCCTTACGGACACGTGTTTACTGTAGCTGATGACGAGATGTTAATATTTTTAGCTAAAAAAAAGGATAAAATAATTTCGTATCTACATAATATAAAATGAAAGAATAAAATTAACATTTCATCCTATTTATTTAATTCATTAATTAAAATAAACATTTAAATATTTAATTTAGAAAAAAAATGTTTTAAGTACTTATTAAATATCGAAATTAAAAAAAAATATGCATTTATGTGTGATGGCGGCATCACATTCAATGTATATTTTTTGTCTAAGAATTATGAAATCATTACATAAGTTATTTAATTATTTAAAACAAAAAACATACAAATATTATAGAAAAAAAACTATTTCTATTTCTAAGGACTCTGAAAAACACTTGAAAATTTTGTAAACAAATATATATTATACATAAAAAGGAAAAGTGGGTTTTTTTTTTTTTTTTCCAAAAAGCATGATCTAAAAGAGATCAAGTTTGTAAGTGTTTTTTTACAGAATAGGTATATTTAAGGTAATTATCATACTAATATGCAATTATGAATTTATACCATCGTGTGTCTCATTTTTTAGTATAAAATGTCTTAGTTCTGTAAATATATTTATAAAAAGTTAAAACTAAAACTAAAATTTAAAACTAACTGATTTTCTTTTCTAAACACTATAAAAATTGCTTGAAAGTTTGAAAAACAAAACCTTCCACCATGTATAGCACGAAAAGAGGAAAGGGTCTTTTTAAATGCGCATGCTTTGATAACGCTCAAGTATAAAACAGTTTTTAAGAGTAGAAATCTAAAGTCTTCCAGAGACTAAAGTGTTTTTACGAGTTTAAATCTAAAGCCTTCCAATGTACGATTTAAGAACATTTTGTAAATTTTCTATATAGATTTTAACTGTTTAAAACTTAAAATACATTATATATATATATATATATATATATATATATATATATATGTGTGTGTGTGTGTGTGTGTGTGTGTGTAATAATAAAAAATTTCGCCCTTTTTTCTTAGTAAAACTATTCCAAATTCTTAAGATTTTTCCTTTTTTACCTATCTTTAATAATGTCTTAATATCTTTTGTCTACTATTTCATGCATTTAAATTTGCGTATTCTTTTATTATTCTAAAAACCTTAATCCATTCGTCTAATCTTATAAAACCCATTAAATTACTTTATCATTTTCTTCTAAAGCTAAATTATTTTTCTTTCGAATGTTTTTTAATATCATTTGTTCTTTGGTGTTCTATACCCACAATTCCATGCGCCGCCAGTATTTAACGGTGCTTTAATTCTGACGCCGTATTCATTATCGACGTCATCCCTTCCCATCGAATCCTAGCTTGTTTTTGTCCCATTCCTCCCCATCTCTCTGCTGGCATTGGTTTTCCATTTTTCTGTATCCGTCCGCGTTCTATTGCTTGAAGTACATATATCGCTACATTGGCGAGGAGCGAGAGAATTTACGTTTTTCCGGTTGTTTAATTAAGCTGCGTCGCTTGGAGTGAACGTTCTAATGTGTAGATCCTAATCTTGTAACATCTAAAGTTTTAAAAGTGAATGACCTATTATTAAGGGTTGATGAAACAGCTACTGGGAATGTTTGATATGTTTTTTTTTTCCAAATAAACCAGTTTAAAGTTACAATGACTTTATTCATTATGTGATGGGGAATTTCTTAATGTTTATTAATCTTGTTTTACTCGGCACCTGACTGCAATCCGATATTTTCATGATAACGGATGTTTGGCCTTGATTGCTCTACTACGTTTTATTTCGAGATGCACTAGTGTCGCCGAAATGTCTGAAAGTCGACAGCAAAATACTATATATATATATATATATATACGTATTAAAATAATTATTTTTCGCAGAGCGTAAAAAAGCATTTCAAAATTTAGTAAACAAAAATCGACACTATATACATCATCTAAAATGAATAAGTACAGTTTTCATATGTATGCTCTGAAACGTAAAACAGCTCAGTTCCAAAAGTATTTCCTCAAAGTAGAATATTAAATACCTCCGAAGAATGATTTTAGAACATGGAATGATACACTTATGAGCAAAGAATTGCTCTTGTCTGTTCTAGAACGTTGTAAATGTGATTTTACTATATATATAAATTGGTTTTGAGAAATAGATGAATTTGCGTATTAGACAAAACATGTAAAGACAAAAATATTATTTTTAGCATATTATAAAACTGTAAATTATAATTTATTGCAAATAAAGAAATTTTACCTGATATTGATTTTCTCACACATATGAATAAATTGTTTCACCCTTTTTTTCTATAATATACAATTGTAACATGTGCTCTAATAGTAGGGGAGCTGTTGAACATTTTTGAGTAGGTATTTGAGGCACCCAGAAAATTTGTGCAACACTTCTTTTGCAATGCCTGAATATAAAATCGAATGTCTGGCTGAAGGATCGTGGCCCAAAAACTGTGCCAGACACGTGTCAAGTGCCAAATGGCACTTGACACGTGTCTGGCACAGTTTTTGGGCCGACTAAAGTGTCTGTCATTTTCAAAATATTTTTTTCTAAGCATAAATATTATTCTGCCTCAATCTCAGCGTGCCTCAAATACCTTTTTTGGGGTAGTCAAAAAATGGCACTTGACACGTGTCTGGCACAGTTTTTGGACCGACTAAAGTGTCTGTCGTTTTCAAAATATTTTTTTCTAAGTATAAATATTATTCTGTCTCAATCTCAGCGTGCCTCAAATACCTTTTTGTTGGGTAGTCAAAAAATGGCACTTGACACGTGTCTGGCGCAGTTTTTGGGCCACGATCCTTCAGCCAGACATTCCATTTTGGTATTCAACCATTACAAAAGAAGTGTTGCACAAATTTTCAGGGTGCCTCAAATACCTTCCCTAAAATGTTTAACAGCTCTTGGACTATAAAAATATCGGAGTTTCCCATGATATCCCATTTTCTTTTTACGTAAAATTTCACAAGGTGTTTCTGAAAATTACTTTATATTAATTAGGCGTTCAAAATAATAAAATAAAAAGAAAATTGCTCAGCTAAACCGATGGGATTGAGCTCATGGCTATTCACACTAATTCTATATTATACTGTTATTTCAAAGAATAATTCCCCTCAAGGAATAAATGAAGGGGGATTAGCCCCCATTTTCCCACTTTATACTTAACCAATGAACCTGCAAATCCAATCAGGGACACGCCTTATCAGAATAAACGTGTACACCAAATTTGAAGCAAATCAGATAATTCTGCATGAAAAAAACATTTCACTAAATTACAAGAGGTATTTGCTCCCCCTTTTCCTCCTTTATGCTTAATCAATGAACCTTCAAATCTAATAAGGAAAGCTCCGTTTCAGAATGAACTTCGAAAAATTTTATCTCTTTAACACCGCGAAAGCTGAAAATTATTTTACCCTTAAAGCCTAATCCTTGAACGGGAGAATTTTAAAAAAATCGACTCGTCCATCCCCCGCTTTTGAGATTTCTTACACTCTTAAATGTGGAGGCGTGATAGAAATGTCCTCTTGGTGTGTATGTTTACTCCCCGCCACATAGTCGGCATATTACCCCGTTCTTTGTTTTCAGAAACTCCTGAAGTTACAACTCTTTAAAAAAGTGATCGCTTTAACTTTTTTCAGTTGTTAATTCCAAAAAATTATTTTTCTTTTCATTTACTCTTTTTCACCTCTAGGAAACAATATTTACAGACCATCCGCACTCTGTATGTTTTATCGGAAAGGTCCCTTTATAAATTGTAAGAATTATTAAAAATTCTTTTCACAAAGGGAAAGTATAAAAGCATCTCACAAAAATCTGAAAATTCCACCCAGAAGTAAACTGTAGATTCTTAATTTAACCCCTTAGGGACGAACGTCTTTTACAGAATGTTTAATCACTTATCTCCGGTTTTTCAAAACAGAAATTTTTGCCTAATTGAATCGGGAAATTTTTCGGATTAAATAAGGCAAAATTTACAATAAATATTTACTGGTGAGAATAATCACGGATACTGAGCTCCTTACGTAGCACGTATACCGCTCGCTCGTTCCCAAGGGGTTAAGAGTAGAAATATTGAAGATTTTTTTTTCTCCAAAAAAATAAAATATTTTTCATAAATAACAAATTGATTATAATATGTCAAGATTTTTTAAATGTGTTTTAGCAGCAGAATAAATTCAGGACACAATGTTGTTTTAAAAATTACGTAAAATGATTTTATTAATCAATAATACTTGAAAACTTGTTAAAATGAAACATGTCTTTAGCGGAATTATGTCTTAAATGGAAAAAGGAGTCCAAGGGGTTGTGGTTGATTTATGACGGCGGATTATCTACTCGAGTGATATAAGCCTGGGGGAGAGTGCTCTCCTTGGTGGTCTTTCTAAGGGAACCGAACCCGTATTTACGCTTCGAAATCCAAAGTTCGAACAAAACCACGAAAACTCCGAACGATTAGGCCGACGGGCGCGATTGGGTTCGAACCCAGCACCTAACGTCTACCAGTCTAGATCCAAGGGAAGGTACTCGCTAAATTCGAACTTCCTTTAAACTGAAACTATTCCCGATCTCTAAACGATTGCGTTTTTATTGGGTTTTTTATATTAAGTAATCGAAAGAATATAATAATAAATCGGAACATTTATAACTATATATTATAAATATTTTAATATAAAAATAAATGATAATAATAAATTGCAAAATTTTTAGTTATCAAGATTTAGTATGTTATAAATGAAAAGATAACTCAAAGAACTCAAATTTTATCTGAAATATTTGTGATTTTCTCTCATTTGACATGGGAGATTCTCAAAAGGTGGGGTCATTAAACGTTAACTATATGTGATTTTTAAAATTTTCAAATTTAAGGCCACATTTTTTTAATTTTGTGTATAAATATAATATATAAATATTTTTAATAGTATGTCTACAAAATTATACACAAACATTAAAAGACAGCAACTATTCTGGAAAATTAATTATTAAAGCATGTAATTAGCAGTTGTGTACGTTACAAATTTTGGACATTTTTTCGCACGTACATTACAGATTTTGGGCGTTTATCTTAGTATTTAAAAAATTCTTAAGACTAAGAATGTAGTAAATGTGTCTGTATACATATATATATCTGTATAATTAACTTAACCGCGCTCGCCAGATCTTTCATGTCTCGATTTTTTTTTTGTGGGGACAGCTAAATGCTCTTGTGTATGAGACTCCCATTGAATCGGCAGAAGAACTTGTCGCCAAGCTTTCGGCTGCTGTAGGGGAAGTTCGCGATATGCCTGGTGTGTTTCAGAAAATTCGCCAATCTGTTCTTCGCCGTTGTACAGCGTGCATAACAGCTGCCGGTCAATGTTTTGAGAACTTATTGTAATCAAATGCCATTAAATTTGTTTTCGTAACTTAACTTAATTGTTCATTGTGTGTTTTTGCCTCGTATAAGAACATAACTTTTGGCACGCTCTAACTTTTTACGTTTAGTTTTCGACCATGCATTATTTGATAAAAAATGTTTGTTTGGGTGTGTACTATCACCTCTTAAAAATTTTCCCGTATTTTTTTAATCACCCTGTATAATGAGTTATATTACACTGGAAAAAAAATACTCTTTAAGATTGGAGATTAGATTTGGAGGTTCATTAGTTAAGTATAAAGGGAGAAAAAAAAGGGGGGGGGGCAGCCCCCCACCCTTTATTTTAGATAAATGGGTTTTTCATGCAGAATTATTCGATTTGCTCCAAATTTGGTATACCGGCTTATTATGTTAAGTAGCTTTCCTGATTAGATTTGGATGTTCATTAGTTAAGGGAGGAAAGGGGGGCTAGACCCCCTCCCCCTTAATTTAGATAAATGGGTTTTTCATGCAGAGTTATTCGATTTTCTCCAAATTTCGTAAACAGGTTTATTATGTTAAGGAGCTGCCTTGATTAGATTTGGAGATATATCGGTTAAGTATAAAGGAGAGACGAGGGCTAGTCTCCTCTTAATTTAGATAAATGGGTTTTTCAGACAGAATTATTCGATTTGCTTCAAATTTGATTTAACAGTTTATTCCGATATGGCTCCTTTCATTTGATTTGGAGGTTCATTGGTTAAGTATAAAATGGGGAAAGGGGACAATTGCCCCTCCCCTTAATTTAGATAAATTGGTTTTCATGCAGAATTATTTAATTTAGTTTAATTTTTTTCCTAGGTTCATTCTGATAAGGAGCTTTTCTTATTAGATTTGAAGGTTCATTGGTTCAGCATAAAGGGAGAAATAGGGCAGCTAATACACCCCTTAATTTAGCGAAATAGTTTTTCGTGCAGAATTATCTGATTTGCTTCAAATTTGGTATACAAGTTTGTTATGTTAAGGAGCTACCCTGATTAGATTTGGAGGTTCTTTGGTTAAATATAAAGGGGGGAAACGGGGGCTAGTCCATTTTTTTATTTTTCGAGGGGCATTATTCTGTGAAATAAGAGTATAATATACAATTAGTGTGAATAGCCTGTGAGCTCAATGCCATCAGTTTAACTGGGCAATTTTCTTTTTATTACTTCCTTGCTAACCTAGGTCACTCGATTTAATGCCTTGTGAATTCTTTCTTTGAGGGCATATTAAGCTCCTTGTTTATGTATCACCAATACCAAAAACATTAGAAGATCTAAGGGAACGGATTAAGGCTGCAGTTATAACTATTAATAGGATGAAGCTACAATATGCGTGGAACGAGGTCAATTTCTTGTGTAGTGTGATACACATAGGAATTTGTGGAGTTTGCAGAAAGCATGGTGTGTTTGGAGTTATTTTCATGTATAGCTCATATTTATACGAGTATAAGAGTTTAATATACAATTTGTGTGAATAGCCTGTGAGCTCAATGCCATCAGTTTAACTGGGCAATTTTCTTTTTATAATTTCCTTGCTAACCTAGGTTACCTGATTTAATGCCTTGCGAATTCTTCCTTTGAGGGCATATGAAGCACCTTGTTTATGTATCACCAATACCAAAAGCATTAGAAGATCTAAGGGAACAGATTAAGGCTGCAGTTATAACTATCAATAGGATGAAGCTACAATATGCGTGGAACGAGGTCAACTACTTGTGTAGTGTGATACACATAGAAATTTGTGGAGTTTGCAGAAAGCATGGTGTGCTTGGAGTTATTTACATGTATAGCTCATATTTATACGTGTGTTAATTTTAAGTATATAGCCTTTTAATAATTAATTAACCTTTTATACTAACACTGGCAGCCTTCGCCCGCTACGCTGGTCGGTTTTTCTAAAGAAATCTTGAATGAAACAAAATATATCTGTGAATTTGATCATGCGTTTTAAAGCGATATGGGCATTTACCTGGTGTATCCAACCGAATTGCTGAAAGCAATATGAATGTCATTACGCTATTATATCTTTTATTGAGTCATAAAAAATTTAGACTATTAAGGACCAATTTCTTTAGTTGATCTGTTAGTGTAGAATTCGGTAAAGAACAATAGAACTATTTGTAATATACTAAAAGCGTTCATGAAAAATTATCAATGCAAGTCTCATCAGAATCTGTTAATTGAACTTATTGAAAAGGCTGATCGTTCATAATAATTGGGTTCGCCTGATTCTGGAACTTTCATCTAAAATTCTACCATCAAGCAACCTAACAACTAAGCAACAGCAAATGATATGTGCTTTATACTAAAACTTTCACTGAAAAATTAACTAACCGATCACGTTCCATCGAAATCCACTTAGCAGAATCTTTTAAACTGGAAAATATACCAAAACCTTCCCTAAAGATGATCTAATTAACAGTTTAAATCCCATAAAAATTCATTCAGTGGAACCCTATTTTGAAAGATTTGCTTTTTTTTAAAAAGCAAATCTTTCAAAATTGGGTTCATCTGATTTAGAACTTTCTCCCTCCATAATTATTTAACTAAGCAACGTAGAACGTTATGTTTTATACTAACATCTTTTCTGAAAAATTATCTAACTAACAATGTAAGTCCCGTCAAAATCTATTCAGCAGAACTCAAGATATAAGCGGCAGGAATGAAATTTCTCTTTGCATTATACATATATTGAGATGGTTAAATATAACTTTCATAATCGCGTTGACCTGATTATAGAACTCTCTGGGAGGTAGGGGTAGGTTTATACTGCATCACTTCTGAACTTTTTAAGGAACTCAGTTCAACACTTCCATAACTATAGCATATATGCTCTCTAGTATACCCTATCTCTGTAGCGTATATCTTCCAATTTTGTTTACTGTATCACTGAGAACTTTTTCCGCATAGCTCCGTAACTAAACAACACAGAATGATATGATAAATATTGAAAAAATCCCTGAAATATTATCTAACTTACTGTGCATTTAATTAGTTGACTTGAAATCTTTCATAATAGAGTTCACCTAATTTTAGAACTCTCGTAGCAACTTAGAATGGTGGTTTTTACATTTAACCATTTATAAATCAAATTTACTATTTAACAGTGTAAGTTCTACAAAATTCTGTTCAGTAGAATCTGAGTTATAGTCATACTTATAATATTTATTGCTCACTAAACCTTTTTCCTTTACATTTGAAATAAAATCAGTAACTGTTTTAGTATTTCTCTGTTATGCAAACACCATTGTCACCAAGTGTAATAGTAGGCACAAAAACGAAATGATACATTTGAAAAATATATATATAATTTCGTTGATAAAAAAATGAGCATTTAAAAAAGATAACTTCTGAAAATTACAGATTTTGACCTACCATTTTTTAAAATCAATAAAAATAATGGTACTACTTGGTTATCCCTACTTGGTTATCCCTACTTGGTTATCGACCAAAAATCTACTGCCAAACTATAAGATTAAATGCCAATAATGGTTGATCGTAAATGTCACATTCACTTGACTTTAAGCAAGTTACACGTATTTACGTCATCAGGTGATTTTTATTTCGACGTTTTAAATGCAATTTTATTAATGTTATACTAATTTATTTGTTCTTTCGTTATTTAAAATAAAAATTATGTCAATTTGTATAATTTGCAGAGTGGTTTGGCGATTTATATAATTCGGCGAAATTGGTCGACGGATACCAAAATAAATACTTAAAATATAAGAATAAATAAATATTTTGCAAGTCATAAAATATAGTCAATTTAAACTGCAGTCTTGAAATTGTAAATGTCTTTTACTAATGAAGCATGGCGTACATAATACGTATGTCTTACATTGCAGTAAACATTTCATTCTTTCAATGAAGAAATTCATGGTTTTTTGAACAAAACTTTTTTATATGTGTTTCCTAACTTCTGAAATAATTTTATTGTAGCTTCCTCATCATCAGATAACTGCGAAAGGGTAAAATCTATATCAGTATTAGTAACAAATATTTTCTATTCAAAAAATAACAAATTAAAAAGTTTTCCGAGATTATGATGGAATAAAATAATTCAGACGATGCAGATTAGAATAATGCACGATTAAGGTTGAAATAAATGGCGCGATACTATACATTTTGGTATGGTATCGCGACGAAAATTAGAACGAAAAAGTACCGCAGTTTTTTTTTATTTATTTAGTTTTAGTTTTTGAGGCGTTTGAATTTTTTTTTCCAAGTGACGAAGTTGTTTTTATTTAATCAAAAGGATTGGTTAAAAAATTATTCAATTTGAAATTTTTCCCTTGCTATAGTAACAGAATGAAAAGAATGAGTTTTTAGAAATTATCACTTGAAAAATTCAGGTTTTGGCGCCAAAGATAGTGCCAAATTAGAAAAATATAAAATATCTCTCGAACTATTGGGCTTAAAAGAATTTAGTTAGTACCATTCGATTCAGCATACAAAAATACACCAAAATATGTTAACAGTTGAAAAATAACTATAAAATCAGATTTTTAAGGAATTTTTTTAAAGTTCGTTCTCTTTTTTAACCCCCTTAGGGGTGGAATTTTGGAAAATCCTTTCTTAGCGGCAATCTATATCATAAGAAGTATTTTTACCCCGATTTTCAAGATTTTAGGTTCAGTAGTTTTGGCTGCGCGTTGATTAATACAAAATCCAGACTTTCTTATATATATATAGATTGTATAATGTATTGGTACGTATATACCGGGTTCGGTGCGAAAATTAAACGCGACAAAAAAAGATCTATGTATCGGAGATACATGCGGTTTGCAGATAACTATTCAGCGTGGTACGGGATTTTGTTTGACATTATCAAAAATATTAGTTCAAAACCTCGACAATAGAGGGTGATACTGCAGGTAAATTCATGGAATAATTGAATAATGCCCCCACAACGCAAAATATGGACACAAAAACATTAGAGAATACTGCATATACACTTTTTTGTATCAAAATCTTGCGTTGTGAGAGGAAAATGGAATACGTCTATGGAATAATCAGCAGTAGCGCCCTCTATCGTTGAGATATTGAACTATATTTTTTTTATCTCAAACAATATCCCGTTGACATCTCAAACAATATCCCAATACCACGCTGAATATTTATCTGCAAACCGGTTGTTTGTCCAAGACTTAGATCATTTTTTATAAAGTTTTAGTTTCGCACCGAAGTTTTGAAACACCCGGTACATATATAGCGCTTCTCACTTGATGTTAGAGTAAATTAAATATTCATTATTCATAGACGGAAATAAAGTTATCTTCAGTAACGCAGTATATTAAACTGATAATTATTCATTTCACAAGTAAATTAATTTTATCTTGTTTTATGATAGGCATATGTTCAAATATTTCGTCCATTTGATATCAAGACCATTTGCCTTTAAAAATTCATCAGTGTATAAAAGTTAGATTAGTGAGTTTTGTGTAGATTTAACATTAACATCAGTAATATTTAGTACTTTTTAAATCCAGGATACCTTTAAAAATGCATACAATATGTTTCTTTTTACTGATTTAAAACGAAGTCTACTTCAAATAAACACAAGCATATGTTATAGAATCAATGATCGTTTAATTTATACTATTTTAGTACTTTGTTGTAATAAACAATTTGTTAAAATGTTATTATGTTCTTTGATTGTTATGGCAAATCTGTGTTCTTATTACAAACGGAAGCCTAATTATACATTTCGGGCTGAAAATAAAAGCTTCATGAGTAACGAAATACTTGCAATTTTGCAACATCTGAGTTTGTATATTTGTACATTTCTAAATATTTTAGTATTTATTAAAGTGTTCTATTGTTCTATTAACCCATTAACCGCCAAAACTGTAAGGGATTAAAACTTTTTTATACAAATGGTATTGGTTATTCATTTAAACATACATAACATTATTTTATAATGAAAATAACAAAACTTGTCTTAGCTTACGGAAAATCGAGTGTTGTGTTCACGCAACGTCAGCGGAATAAAAGTACTGGTGTTCAGTTGGTTCTCAACTGCACATCTCCAGGGTTTTCTTAGATTTAGGAGCTAGAAGATTTTTCTACCATCGATACAATTTAGAAAACAACCAATCACTTTAAAACACATTTAAATATACTATTCTGTGAGTTTTGCAGATATTTTATGTATATTAAAATGTATATTTATGTTAATTTAAAAATATTTGAATGCAATTTACATACAACTAAAAAAGATTCTGTTTTGTTTCTCCATTTATTCTATGTAGCGAAAAATGATTTTGTAATATATACATTATGAAGTATGTATATGTCGAAAAAATGAATCACGCCAAAATTTTAAAGAATTATCAATGAGTGAATATATGCCAGCGTTGAGTGGGTCATTTAAATATACGACCCTGTTCATAAAGTTTGCTTACAACAAGTTTTACGATACTTAAAATTATTTAAATGCAGTTTGCAAAAGTTAAAAAAAGGCACACATTATTAATTCTTCGTAGTGAAACAGTACTTTTGTATTACATGAATTATAAAAAATGCGTTTGTAAAATAAATGAATCACTTAAAAATTACTATTTTTAATATTTGGAATACGATTAAATAGCGTTTTCTTTTCTGGCAATGTACATAACAAAATATTTTTAAAAGTTTTGAATACAACTTTCTATTAATTGAATTTAAAACGTGATATTGAGATGTTTTATAATATTTGAAAATATTTGAGTGCAATATGCAAACATTTCAAGAAGATTACTTTTTCTATTTTCTGAATGATTTTATGTTGCGAAAAATGATTTTGCATTACATAAATGATAAAAACATGTATTTTTCGAAGAATGGAATACCTTATTAAGTGTTGTGTTATTAGATCCCTGAAATATGATTATGGGATATGTTTTGTAATTGTAATGTGCATAATAATATGATTTATAAATTTCAGTAAAATATCTTTCAGATAATAAATAATTAATAATCATTCATAATAATTTTATTAAGAAAATTACACGAAAAGTAAGAATATTTGACAAAGTCATTCTTGTTGTGTTACAGATATTATAAAATCTATCTGGGTTTGTTAAAATTTACAAGGTGGTCATTAAATTAAGTAGATATTTTTTAATCTCGTTTAAGGTTGGGTTGATTGTTGACGGCCAATTATCTACACGAGGCATATGGGCCCTGGGTAAAGTGCCTTCCGTGGAGGTCTTATTGGAGGTCTGTTTTATTGATATTTCGTCTTAACACTTCTGGTAAGTGTCCAAAATCTTTTACGTTAATTTTTTACTTACCTATAAAAGTCATAGTTTACACTCCAGAAAAAAAAATCTGGAGTTTTTAGACAGTACTGGTACCTGTACTTTCTGCAAACAAAAAATAGCGACCGGTTTTATTTTACAATAAACCGTAATTATCTACTTCTACTATGCTGATGAAATATTTCCGTTTGATTTAAAGTTATTTATTTACCATTTACTAGTGAAGAATCAATTTTAAAAATTGATAGAATTTATAGAAACGTCCAAATACTATTACTTCTTGACAAGAAAATTATAATACATTCTTGGGGATCAATTTAAACGCATGACTAAATTCGTTTCTAAATTACAGCACTTTTTTTCAAATGTTGCTTTTCCATAATTAATTACGATTAATTAATAATAAAAAACAATTATAATGCAATTTTGGCGATCAATTTAAACACATGGCTAAATTTGTTTCTAAATAACAGCACTTTTTTTTCAAATGTTATTTTTTCATAATTAATTACGATTTATTACTAATAAATAAAAAAATAAAAAATGCAATTTAACAAATTACAACGACCATTTGGAAAATGATTTTTCAAAGAATAAAAAAATAATTAAAGACATAAAAAAATCGCACGGATTTGATCATACATTACGTACGCCGTGGATTACATTTTTTGGTACTGTCAATTTTTAAACTTCTACGGAGCTGGTCATACATTACGTACACCATGTATTAAAAATTAATATTCTTGGACCAATTTTAAATGAAATTTCATTCTTAAACTTCTAAACATCCCACAATATTAATTTTTACACCGTCGTAGAGAGAAAAAAGTGTACTTTTAAATGCAGTTTGATTGAAAGCTGTATCTCCATTTTTGTTTCTCAGTTATAATTTTTTTTTGTAGTTTTTGTTACTTTTTTGTCATAGTGGTAAGAGAAGTATCCATCTCTGTTGAAAGTCAAGGGAAAATACAGATTACTGTATAGACCAAACTGAAAACGAATAAAATGCGGGATTCAACTAATAAAACGCTTGTGATATGTTTTTGATTTCCTACCCTGACCGAGGACAATAACAATTTTTCCAAATGGTTAATAGTTATAAAAATAAGATAAACAGAATTTTCTTTATAATCAATGTTCTTAAAATATTAGTAACTTACTTGGTAATAAATTAAAAAAGAAAATTCGTTCATTTAAGGCAACCTTTTGATATGCAGATTATATTGTACACTTTTAAAAATTTGCAGCATTCTGTCCAGTCATTTGACCGTTTTTTGAAAAAAAAATGGTTTTATAACCATAATTTAACTATATTCTGACCATAAAACCGCCAATAATATGGTCAGAATAGTGTTAAATTACGGATGTGTCACCGTTTTCTAGAAAAACGGTCAAATGACTGGACAGAATGCCGCAAATTTTTAACAGTGTAGCAAAAATAAACATTTTGTTAACGGTATTGTTTATTTTTTCTTATCTGTTCAGTGAATTAATGATATAGATATTTTGTTTATCTTATTACGAAGAAAGAAATTCGTTGAATTAAATTTTTATTTTGATCAAACACATTCATACTACACCATTTTGTGTTGAAAAATACAGATATTTTTCTCACTTAATTATGTGCGTTTCATCTGTGCTATATCATAAAACTTTAAACCACGAATGTTACGCTGTTGGAATATACATTTACTGTCATTTCGAAGTACACATTGTTAATTTATATTATTGTTTATGTTACAGAGTTCGTTGTACCGCACAACCCATATCTGTTGAAGAAATGCTACTGCCACATCAATATCGATTTTTTGTCGGGTTTATCGAGTTGAACACAAATAGTACATATGTAGAACATAAAAGAGGAAAGTGCCTTTTAAAATACGCATGCTGTGAAATACCTCAAATATAAAAATGTTTCTTTTTCAGCGTAGAAATCTGAAGTCTTTCAATGAGTAATTTTATAACACACAATAATAAACTTATAAGATGACTGCACAGTTACAAAATAACTTTAAGAGTTTACTTGTGCAAGTTGTTTTATAAGTATCTATTATTTATATATAAAATGTAAAACTGGAAATATCGTATTCTTTTAACGTTAAAGATTAATTTTAAGTAGTCGAAGATTGTGGTAATGTTGAGTACAATTTAAAACAGAAAATGCATTGGAAAAATTATATACGTATAAACGTAATTGTTTTATTAGAGCGCGAAAAAGCATTTGAAAATCTCGTAAACAAAAGTCTACACCATATACATCATCTAAAAAGTGAAAGTGCATTTTTGAATATGCGTGCTCTAAGACGTAAAACAGCTCAGGTTCAAAAGTATTTCTTCAAAGTAGAATCTTAATCTCTTTCAAGGAATGATTTTAGAACACGCTTTGATAAACTTATAAGATGACTGCACACTCAGAAAATAACTTTGTGATGGTACTTGTAGAGAATTGCTCTTGATAAAAAAATGATATTTCTAAGATATTATAAAATTTTATTTTAGAATTTATTGGAAAAAAAAAGAAATTTAACCTAATATTAAATTTCTCACACGTGTGATAACTGATTTTACTATTTTTAAATTTTCTCTAATGCACATGTTTAATATCTGCTGAAATAAATATCTTAGTTCGCTATAAATATCCCACTTTCTTCTTAAGTAAAATTTCACATGGTGCATCTCAAAATTACTTTATACTAATTTAGTATTCAAAATGATAAAAACGTAATAGATTTATTTTTAAAAAATCGCATTTTTAAAATGCTACTTATTTTTATATTTTTTAAATATTTTTCTGTAATGTATACACATATTGTTTTCTTATAGAAATATCACGCCTGACTAAAATAATAATATTCTTACGTCAAAATGAGGTTCTGCAACATTCTTTTCGATGTGAATAGTACAGGGCTACTATAAAAGATTATTCATTTTTATTGATTCATTTCATTATTCATCCATTAATTTATCATTACTGCTGATTTCATGGATTTTGTTTTTTTTAACAGGCCACAGCACTCCCCTTATTGGAATACTGAAGTCCGTCGATAACTGAAAGATGAATTTTAGCATCGATATATTGTGCTTGTTAGTGAGGAAGAAATCCTTTTTTCCTTAGCCCCGTAGGTCACCTGATTTAATGACTTGTAACTTTTTCCTTCGGTAGCACATTAAAGACTTTGGCAACTGTTTATTGCTGCAGTTATGATCTTTGACGGGATAACGCCACGAAATGTGTGCAACGAGGTTAACTAGCATCTGGACGTAGTGTGACACAAGATATATACATACAAGTTTTGAAGAGTGTGCGGAAAACTTGGTGCGACTGCCGTTATTTTCATACATACTGCACATTTGTATGTGTAATGTTTGCTAATGTACTGCCTTTTGAAAATTAGTGAATCTTTTATAGTAACCTTCCATAATGTATGTTATATATGTATATACATACATAACGCTTATCACTTGATGTTAATAATAAACAATTAAACATTCAATATTTTTACATGGAAATAAATATGTCTCCAATAATGCGGTATACTAAACTGATGGTTATTTCAGAAATAAAATAATTTAATCATCTTTTGTGATATATTTTGTCTATTTGATATGAAGATCATTTGGATTTAAAAATTAGTTATTGTATAAAAGTTACATTAGTGACTCATTTATTGATTTAACACTAACATCAGTAACATTTAACCCTTGTTAAATCCAACAGATCTTCAAAAATGCATGAAATATATTTCTTCTTTTACTTATTTAATACGAAAAACTCATATAAACACAAAAATTGATTGAAAAACCAATTGTTGTTTAATTGATACTTCTTTGGTACTCTGTTAAACAATTTGGTACAATTTTATTCTTTAATCGAGTCTCATTACAAATTTGTGTTATTAAGATAAATGAAAGCAGCCTACCATGTCTAATGGCACCTTTGTTGCGAACTGAGTATAGAAGTTTTATTAATAAAGAAATTCCTGAAACTGTATTTTTGTACATTTCAGACTTTTGTAGCTATTTATTATGTTGTGGTATTGTTTTCTTAAGATAATATAAAAATCTATATTATAGTGTCACAAACTTGCTGAATAATTTGAAGTGGACAATAATGGCTTCCTTATACATTTTTACAATTCTTATGATTTTATCTATGAAAAATAAAAGTTAAAGTACTTTGAAAAAACTATATGTAAGCCCTCCATCATTTTCTTTTCTTCATATTTTTTATGCTACTTTTTCTTTCCACTATTGATAGGTACTAAGATGATCTGGTTTTACTTTTACGGGAAGATATCATTTCAGACTGTTTAAAGAGCAACATGATTTATTCCTTTTTGCGGCGCTGCACATATTTAGAATCCTTTAAAAATATTAGCGATGAGTAAATATATGTCAGTGTTGAGTGGTTTCTTTAAATATATATATTACATTCTCTTTATAATATTTAAAAGTATTTGAATGCAATATGCATACATTTACAATTGATTTTCTCTTTTTAATACTTTCCAACAAAGTTGAAAAGTGTTTATCACTTCGGTTTGCCGTCTGTCCACGCCCTAACTCTCGTAAATATGCTCGGATCGTTCTGAAATTTTTGGATGTTAGTGACCTCTACCATAGCACGTTCCCTATTTCAAATGAAGTTTGTAGCATGTTTAGTTCAGCTACAGGGACAGTCAAAAGTTTTCCGTTACATTACGGCCAATGGGAAAAAAATCGTTTCAAATGATTTATAGTGTTGTTACACTCTTTCAAACATAGTAAAATTGATATTCATTAATGAAGCCTACTAAACTATGCATTCTGTTGAATATGCGGTGCAAAGAATAGTTATTGTTCATTTACAGGCCACACAAAAGAATTCCGTTCATAATGGTATAGGGGAAATTGTTTGCGGTGTATTTGAAAAGATTTCAGATACTATATTGTATCCGAATTACTGTATATTAGTAATGATTGCTCGAAATGCATTTTTAATTATGATATGCTCTTTTTTAGGGTTTCGTTCATCTGACGAAACCCTATTCGTCTCGCTCCTTTGTCTGTCTGTCTGTCCGACTGTCCGTCTGTCACAGAGCCCGTTCTCAGAAACTATACACGTTGGAGACTTGAAATTCTGCATACTTATAGCTGAACACCACACATCATACGAAAAATCATAAAATTATGAAAAAGTCGCACATTTAACCCTTTGGGCTCCCACATGTGTATTTTAAACAATTATTTCTAATTGAGCCCTAATTAGGTTGGATGCATGAAATTTTGCATACTTATAGCTGAATAATTCGCATCAAATTACAAACCATAAAAGTTTGAAAAAGTGAAATTTTGCATAGTTATAGCTGAACACCATCATGCGACAAATCATAAAATTTAGAAAAAATCGTACATTTAACACTTTGGGCTCCCATATGCGTATTTTAACAATTCTTTCTAACTGAGCCCCTTATTAAATTGGAGATTTGAAATTTTGCATACTTATAGCAGAACACCTGAGGCCAGGCGACAAATCATAAAATCTTGAAAAAGTCTTACATTTAACCTTCTGAGCTTTCACATATGTATTTTAAGCAAGTTGGAGACATGAATTTTTGCATACGTATAGCTGAATACCTCAGACCACACGGCAAATCATAAAATTTTCGAAAAGTCTTATATTATTTATTCCTCCTGGCTCTAACTTGTGTATTTTAAGCAATTTTTTTAACCTCCGCCCTTTTCTCCCGGGGAGCGCTTTTCCAACTTTTGCCGACACCCCTTTGACAATTCTTTCATATTATGCACCATAGCCTTACATATTTTAGTTCCACTTTTTACCGCCAGTGGCGCCAACTTATCTCGGGTGCTATCGGCCTAATCCCCTCGACTAATATATCTACGGATAGTATATAAAACGGAGTTTCGTTCGGAGGAAGGTTTGTTTAGAATAGAGTACGCCCCTGGTTACGAAATGTGGAACTAACAGGTTTTTCAAAAGGATAAAGTGTTTTGAAAGGAATATTAAACGAAACCCTCTGTGCGATCTGTGATCACACTTACCTACTTGTTCACTATATTTATGCATACTATAAAGTGCGTATAAATGCTATAGTTCATATACAGAACTACAGAAATGAATTCGTAAATGTTACTGAGTATGAGCATAAATTGCTTAAAGGTGGGTTTTAAAGGAGTTATGCATTTTTACGCTGAACTGAATTTAGTGTACTAAGAAATATTTGTAGAATATAGATAAAATGATATACAGGGTCACGCAAAGAGTTGGATGCATGGCCGTCTATGGGTGATAATTTCTGGAAATGTAATTTCAGTAGTTTTAAGAGTGTTTTTGTTTGAATTAAATTTTAGCTAAATAGTGGCATGTAACAAAGATACTAGGTAAACTACAGGGCTGTACAAAAGTATTCAAGTATATTCAAGGGTGGAGTAGTATTCAACTATTTTTCCATCTATTAGTATAAATTGCTGAAATATGAGTTTCAACCTGTTATGCAGTTTCTTGCTAAACTAAATTTTCCCATTATATAGTATATATATCAACATACAGATCGAATACAGAACTGTTCAAAAGAATTGGAATACATATTTGGCTATGGGCGGTAACTACGGAAATCAGATTTTTAAATGTTTACTTAGTTATCTTATTTACCTTATTTCCCTAAGTAACTGAGTTTTGTTAAAGCTTTCAGGGAGTGTTGGAAAGTGTTTCTTAATCTATGCTGTACGCATGATTTTTCTTACTTGTTTCTCTCATCGATTATGTGTAGTAAAAAAGATTTTTTTTTTGTTAAAATTTCTGCTATGTATTACAGAAATTATAAAAAATGTATTTGTTGAAGAAATGGATAACTTAAAAAACACAAAGCACTATCGATTAGTGAATATGTGTCGGTATTGAGTGGCACGTTTAAATATTTAAACGTATTTTATGCATATTTAAATGCATATTTATATATATTTAAAAGTATTTGAATGATATTTGAATACATCTAAAAAGGATTCTCTTTTGTTTCTCCATTTATTCTATGTAGTAAAAAAGGATTTTGTAATATATACATTATGAAGTAGGTATTTGTCGATAAAAATGAATCACATCAAAATTTAAAAAATATATCAATCATTGAATATACGCCAGTGTTGAGTGGGTCATTTAAATGTACGACCCGGTTCATAAAGTTTGTTTGCAAGAAGTTTTACGATACTTAAAATTATTTGAATGCAGTTTGCAAAATTTAAAAAAAAGCACTCTTTATTAAATCTATGTAGTGAAACAGTGCTTTGTATTACATTAAATATAAAGAATCCATTTGTCAAAGAAATTAATCACTTAAAAATAACTATATATTTTTAATATTTAGAATACAATTAAATAATATTTTCTGTAATGGTAATGCACACATCAAAATATTTAAAAAAGGTTGGAATATAACTTTCTATTAATTGGCTTATTTAAAACGTGATATTAAGATGTTTTATAATAATTGAAAATATTTGATTGGAATATGCATACATTTCAAGGAGATTAATTTTTATATTTACTTATAGATTTTATCTTGTAAAAAATGATTTTGCGATACATAAATGATAAAAAAAAAAATGTATTTGTCGAAGAAGTGTATAACTTCTTAAGTGTTGTGTTATTAGATTCCTGAAATATGATTAAGGGATATGTTTTGTAATTGTAATGTGCATAACAAAATAATTTATAAATTTCAAGAATATATCTTTCAGATAATAAATAATTAATAATCATCCATAATAATTTTATTAGGATAATAACACGAAAAGTACGAACATTTCACAAAACATTTCGTATTCTGTTACAGATATATTGTAAACGTTATCTGAGTTCGTTTCAATTTACAAAGTGGCCTTTAAATTAAATAGGTATTTTCAAATCTCGTTTTAAAATGTTCATCTTCAATCGCTAGTTTAACTGGATGCACTGGTGTAAATATTATTTATTTTTGGATAACGCGCTTGACTGCGTATATTTTAAAGATTCCATAAAATATTATACAATCACTGTAATGTTCGTTTTTAGTCACTATGTTAGTACAATAGACATAGAAAATAAAGATCCTATAAAATGGTAGACTATGACGAGAGTGAAGTCTTATTTTTTTGTTTCATATTTTCCTGCCCAAAATCAAATTAAAGTGCCAATTTTGCCTCAGGTGGTATAAATATGAATTATACTTATACAGGGAAAATGCGGGTGAGATGCCGTGTTGGATAAAATGCTATGCCACGTGATTTTTTTATGCGTAGAATGAGGGATCCGTAGATGCGTAAGATCCTATAAAAAGAGGGTTCTCTACTGATACTGTAATTCCAGTTTGCGATTTTTTTTTTTTTAATTTAAGTGGCGCTTTTTTATTTCTATTCCGTCTTAACACTTCTAGTAAGAGTTCATTTTTATGTCAATTCTTTATTTACCTATAAAGGTCATAGTTTAAACTCCGGGGAAATAAACCCGATGTTTTTAGACAGTACTGGCACTTTTGCTTTCTGCAAAGAAAAAATAGCTGCAGGTATTATTTAAAAATTAAACGTAATTATGTACTTTCACTAAGATGATGAAATATTTCCATTTGATTTAAAGTTATTTATCTACCATTACTAGCAAAGAATCAATTTTGCATATCGATAAAATGTATAGAAACATCCAAATAGTACTACTTCTAGACAAGTAAAATATAATGTAATCACGTATGGCACGTTTACACGTATGGCTAAATTTGTCTGTAAATAACAACACTTTTTCTCAACAGTTATTTTTTTAGAATTGTATATGATTCATTAGTAATAAATAAAAAATAATTATAAAAATAAGATAAAATATCAATAGAATTTTCTTTATAAACAATGTTCAAAGTTATTAGTAACTTAATTGATGATAAATTAAAGAAGAAAATACGTTCATTTAAGGCAATTTTTTTATGTCCAGATTAGCAAAAAAAAAACTAAATTGCTTTACATTTTTTTATCTGTTCATTGACTTAATAATATAGTTATGTTTTTTATCTTATTACGAAGATAGAAATTCGGTAAATTAAATTTCATTGAGATCAAACACAATATTATTACACCATTTTGTGTTGATAAATACAGATATTTCTCACAGTTAATTATGCGCGTTTCATCTGTCCTATATCATAAAACTGGAAACCATGAATGCAACGCAATTCGAATATACATTCAGCGTTATTTGAAATTATACATTGTTAATTTATATTATAGTTTATGTTAGAGTGTTACATCTTACCGCATAACCCATACCTGCTGAAGAAATGTAACTGTCACACGAATGTCTATTTCTTGTGAACATAAAAGGGGAAAGTGCCTTTTATAATACGCATGCTATGAAATACCTCAAATATAATATGTTTTGTTTTCAGCGTAGAAATCTTCCAATGAGTGATTTTATAACACACAATGATAAACTTATAAAATTATTGCACAGTTACAAAATAACTTTAAGAGTTTACTTGTAGAAGTGGTTTTATATGTTTCTATTATTTATATATAAAATGTAAAACTGGAAATATCCTATTATTTTCGTTTTAAAGATTAATTTTAAGTAGTCAATATTGTGGTATTGTTAAGTTATAAATAAGTAATCAGTTATCTTAATCGTTTGGTATAAAAATTAAATTTCCTTTAAATTAGTTTATAACCATTTAAAACTTTAAATTCATTGTACACAATATATACGTAATTGTTTTTGGTAGGGAGTGAAAAAGCATTTGAAAATTTAGTAAACAAAAATCAAAGCCTTATACATCATCTAAAAAGAAAAAGTACATTTTTGAATACGCATGTTCTAAGACGTAAAACAGCTCAGGTACAAAAGTATTTCTTCAAAGTTGAATCTTAAATTCTTTCGAGGAATGATTTTAGAACGCGGAATGATAAACTTATAAGATGAATGCACTCTCAGAAAATAACTTGGTGATGGTACTTGGAGAATTGCTCGCCTGCTTCCGATTGTTGTAAAAGTGAAAAAAAAAATTATAAATTGGTTTTTAGTAATATATGAATTTACGTATTTTAAGAGATAAAAATGACATTTTTAGGATATTATAAAATTTTATTTTACAATTTATCGCAAAAAGGAAATTTTACCTGATATTAATTTTCTCACACATGTGAATAATTTATTTTACTATTTTTAAATTTTCTGTATTGTACATGTGTAATATGTGCTCGGATTAATATCTTAGTTCGCTATAAATGCCCCACTTTCTTCTTACGAAGAATATCAAAGGGTGACTTTCAAAGTTATTTTATACTAAGGATGGCGAAACTTTCCTCACATATATAGGGAAAATGGGGATTCAAGTAAAAGGTTTATTGACCAATAGGAAAAAAGAGGATTGCAGGTAACAGCAAATTGGGAAATAGATGGGAAATGGAACCGAAGTATATAGATATATATCATTGTTTTAGCGATTTTTTTTGCATTCCTGTTTTTCTATAATGTATACACATGCTGTTTTCTTATAGAAATATCACGCCTTTCAATAAGGATAATATTCTTAAGTCAAAATGTAGGTCTATAACATGTTTTCGATATCAAATACGTTATTTTAAGATTTCACATGATATCGGTGTAATTACTACAGCAACACTATAAAAGATTATTCATTTTCACTCATTCATTTCAATATTCATCCATTTATTTATCGTGAGTGCTGATTCCAGGGATTTTGTTTTTTCAACTCTTGGCTTCAACTCTTTCTTGGCACCCCACTCATTGAAATATTGAAGTTCCTCGATAACTGAAAGATGAATTTCAGCATCGATATATTATGGGTGAAGAAGCCCTCTTTGTTTCTTTAGGCTCTAGTTCACTTGGTCTAATGCCTTGTGACTTCTTGCTTCGGTAGCATATTAAAGATTTTGTTTATGTGCGCCACCAGTACCAAAAACATCCGAAAAGCTGAGGAAACTGTTTACTGCTGCAGTTATGACCTTTGAGTGGATAACGCTACGAAATGTGTGTAACGAGGTTAACTACCGTCAAGACATGTGTAGTGTGGCACAAGATGTACACATAGAAGTTCTGAAGAGTGCGCAGAAAACTTGGTGCGATTTCGAGATTTTTTATAAATCATTCATATGTGTACACGTGTAATACTTTTGAACATATTGCCTTTTGAAAATTAATGAATATCTTATAGTAACCTTGTATAATGTATGTATAGGTATATACATATATAACGCTTATCACTTGACGTTAACGAAAAACAATTAAATGTTCAATATTCTTAAATGGATTTAAATGTGTATTCAATAACGCAGCATACTAAACTGATGGTTATCCATTAAAAAAATATATTTTTTTTCTTGTTTTGTGATAGAAGTATATTCAAATATTTCGTCTATCTACTTATAATAACATCTGAGTACAGGAAACCGTCGGAACCATGCCGGTGCGAACCACTCTGATCTGTGAAACGACTGTAGCTAAACGCCATGTTAGGCTTAATGAAAAACGTATCCCTGCATATGACGGCTAAATGATATTTTTTTCTATTTGAAATCATGTCTGTTCAGCATATTTTCACCTAAAACATGTGTATCATATCCATTTATAATGTATTAAGTTCTAAATTAAAATTAAGCTATTATAAACATAAAAATCAGATCTAAACAAACGATACTGTTGCCATTCAGATCCAAACTCCAGCAAATCAGGTTAAAGTCGATGCTGGTCTTAAAATATTTGTAATAGTTTATTAAAACCTTTAAATATTTTAACGTTGTTTAAAACTTTCAAAAACTATTAAGTTCTAAACAATTAATTTCTAAATTTAAGGGCCAAATCATCATCATCAACAACAACAACAAATTTCAGTTTAAAAATAACGGATAACTATCGCCGACTGGTGGAGAAAAGATATAACTTTCGCTCTAAAAATGTGCGTTCAAGCACATTGAATTAAACGTATTTTTAATTTATTCAGAATGATTATTCTTTTGCACAATTTCATATTTACTGTGACATTTGTTTTCTGTCTTATATGACAAACTAAAAATTATCCGAATTTGAATATCTAAAACTTTCACATGCATTTATAATAAAGAATTATTTCAATGGCACTTTAGCATTATTTAAAGGGGAATTAACCCTTTATGTACTGAATTATGAATTCATGAAAATTTCATCTTCAAAACAATTTTTCGTGAATTTTTTAAACAAAATTAGAAGATTTATATCTTCATTTAATACATTTTAGAAGGATTTTAGAAAGATTGAAGGATTTAGAAGGATTCATTAAATTTGATTTATAGGGATTTTGTGTAATATTTATAAACCCACTCAAATCTTTTATTTTAAATATTTCTTTTTAGTATTTTGTAGGATTAGGAAATCGGAATTAGGAATTAGGAAATTTACAAATATAATGTTCTTACAATAGAAATATAGAAATATTTCTGAATTGAACCCCCCCCCCCCCTCCAATGCCAAGAAAGCTGAAAAGATGCAAACGCAAAAAAAAAAATCATCCTTTAAAAAATATTTTTGTTATGTGCAACCCATAATGCTTTTGGAACATCATAAAGTAATGCAACTATAATTCATTCTAAATTGTATTTCTACTAATAGATGTATTAAATTAATTTTATAACAAGTTATTTTAATGGCACTTATAAGTACCGTCAGTAGATAAAGGGTTAAAGGGACTATTTTTTCTGCACCGAAGGCTGCGAGCAGCGCCTCTGTAGGCCGTGTTAATTCCCAATAAATTAGGAGCTTATGTTTCTTGCTAATTCTATTGCCGTCAACTTTCTGTTGTAATCGTACTTTCTTTTACGATTCACTTCATCAGATTTGAAGACATTGAAAATAAAATTATGAATTTTAACTTAGTTTGTAGCGAAAAAATAAAGCCCTGCTAAACAAAAAAAATTTCTATGTAGAGAGAACCTAAACAAGCATTTTCGTCATAGAATGTGTAGCTGGAAATAGCGCGTTTAAGCGCTGGTGACTAAAATTGTAGTTTACATAATTTCCTTGATCTAATTAAAAAAAAAAAAAAAAACAAAGGATAATACTTTTCGATTAAGAAAATGCACGAGGCATGGGTTTTTTTTTAATCAGAAAAATACTTTTTAAACTATTGTTTTGCAAATTTATCATTTACTTTCCGTTATTTTTCGTCATAGAATGTGTAGCTGGAAATGGCGCGTTTAAGCGCTGGTGACTAAATTGTAGTTTATAAAATTTCTTTGTTCTAATTAAAAAAAAAAAAAAAATCAAAGGATAATACTTTTTGATTAGCAAAATGCATGAGACATCTTTTTTTTTCTTTTTAAGTAGGAAAAATATTTTTTTAACGATTGTTTTGCAGGTTTATCATTTACTTTCCGTCATTTTTCGTCATAGAATGTGTAGCTGGAAATGGCGCGCTTAAGCGCTGGTGACTAAACTGAAGTTTACATATTTCTTTATTCTACTCATAAAAAATCAAAGGGTAATACTTTTTGATTAACAAATTGCATGAGGCATCTTTTTTTTTATTTAGTTTTTTATTTAACTATTGTTTTGAAGATTTATCATTCACTTTCCATCATTTTTGACGGGGATTATATACTAGTTTGATATGAAAATCATTTGCATTTAAAAATTAGTTAGCGCATAAAAGTTACATTAGTGAAGTATTTATTGATTTAACACTAACATTAGTAACATTTAGCCTTTGTTAAGTTCAAAAGAGCTTTAAAAATTCGTAAAATATTTTTTGTTTTTACTGATGTAATAGGAAAAATTCATATAAACACAAGAATTTGTTATAAAAAACAATTTTTGTTTAATTGATACTCCTTTGGTACTCTGTTAAGCAATTTGGCACAATTTTATGACTTTATTGATCCTTATTACAAATTTGCGTTATTATTATAAATGGAAGTAGCCTGCTGTATCTAATGACACCATTGTTTCGAAGAATGCACGAAAGTTTCTCGAATCAAGAAATTCCTGAAACTGTATATTTCTACATTTCTGACTTTCATCGTATTTTATATGTTGTAGTATTTGTTTTTAAAGATAATATCAAAACCTATATCATAGTGCCACAAACTTGCTGAATAATTTGTAGTGGGCAATAATGGCTTCCTTATACATTTTTAGAATTCCCCTGGTTTCATCTCTGAAAAAAAAAAAATAAAGTACTTTGAAGTAAAAGATATATGTAAGTCCTCCATCATTTTCTTTTCTCCATCGCTTTGATAGTACTTTTTCTTTACACTTCTGATAGAAACTAAGATGATCTGGTTTTATTTTTACAGAAAGATATGATATCATTTCAGACTGTTTAAAGATCAACATGATTTATTCCTTTTTACAGCGCATTGCACGAATATTCAATCCTTTAAAAGGTATTATCGATGAGTAAATATGTGTAAGTGTTGAGTAGCGTCTTTAAGTATACGATACTTTTCTCTTTATAATATTTAAAAGTACCTGAATACAATATGCATACAAAACCTTTTTTAAAAAAAGTTTTCTCTTATTTTCTTTTATTGTTTCTATCTACTGAAAAATAATTTTGTATTACGTATGTGTTATGTAATGCATAAATTATAAAGATTGTGTTGAAGAAATGGATAACTTAAAAATTATAAAGCATTATCGGTGAGTGAATATATGTCAGTGTTGAATTTGTTTGTGAGCTATTTTATGTATATTTAAATAGATTATTATGTATATTTAAATAGATTATTATGTATATTTAAAAGTATTTCCATGCGATATTCATGCATATAAAAATAATTCTTTTTTTTCTCCGTTTATTCTACGTAATAAAACAAGATTTCGTGATATAGATATTATAAAGAATTCATTTGTCGAGAAAAAGAATCCCTTTAAAATTATAACAAATTAGCGTTAAGTGAATATATGCCAGTGTTCAGTGCGTCATTTAAATATGCGATACTGTTCGTTATGAAATACTGTTTGTAAAATTTGTGAAATGTTTTATGATGCTTAAAATTATTTAAATGCAGTATAAATCAATTTTAAAAGGTACTTTTCATTGAATCTATGCAGTGAAACAGTACTTTGTATTACATGGATTATGAAAAATGCGTTTGTCCAAGAAAGGATCACTTGAAAATTACATTTTATCATTCTGGGGATATGATGAAATATTTTCTGTAAGGGTAATGTACATAATACACAATTCTAAAACGTTTGGAATATATATTACTATTGGGTGAGACTTGTTTAAATACACGATTTAGTTTGCAACGTCAAATTAAGATGTTTTATAATGTTTGAAAGTATTTAAATTCAATATGCGTGCATTTCAAAAAGAATACGTTTTATTCCTCTATGGTTTTATGTTTCGAAAAAGGATTTTGTATTACATAAATGATAGAGAATGTATTTATCGAGAATGACATAAAAAGTACCGTGTTATTAGATTTCTTGAAATATGATTAAGTAATATATTTTGTAATTTTAATATGTTTAACAAAATTGTTTATAAATTTTGGGAATATATCTTTCAAAAAATAAATAAATCATAACCATTCATAATAATTTTATTACGTTAATACCACGAAATGACTAACATTTGACAAAACCGTTCTTATTCTATTACAGATTCATTACAAACGCTATGGGAATTTTAATTTATAAGGTGGTCATTAAATTAAGTAAATACTTTTAAATCTCGTTCAAAAATATTTAATTTTTCAATTGCTGGTGTAGCTGGATGAATGTCAGAAATATGATTTTTAGTCCCTATGTCAGTACAATTAACACAGAAAATAAATATCTTATAAAATGGTAGACAACGACGCTCTTACTTTATTTGTTTCCTATTTCACTGCCCAGAATCAAACAAACTGAATCCAGACAGATCACACAGACAATTTTATCTCAGGTGGTGGAAGTATGTGTATATATATATATATTATATTACATTATAATACGAGGAAACCTTGTGTCTATGTAGATGTGTGTGTATATATGTGGACGTGAGTTTTGAAACACACCTTATTAAAAAAATAAAAAATAAAAAATCTGCACCAATCTATTGCATTGGTAAATCTGCACCTAAAAACACTAAAATGAGGAAAAAATTACTTTTATCCTATATTCATGGTATTGTGAAATATTGGTTTAAAATTAAAACCAATAGACGCAGTTACAGGTCTTTTACGATTTCAAATGTTTGATTTTCTAGATAAGGCGAGTTTTAAAACTCATGTTGTATATATATATACACACACATATATATATATATACAAATTTTATCTAAAAATGGCTCTAACTATTTTAAGAAAATTTAGTTTCCTACCTTTTTGGGGTACGAGAAGACCACTGGGCTATGTCACACATTCGACATATTTTGATTAGGGGTACATTTCGGGGTCAATTCGAGTCAATGCTTTTGAATAGGAATGAAGGTTGAAAGAATTATTAGGTTGTTGAACACTTTGGTAGTATTCAAAGTTACAGGGTTGGCAACATTTCGCGAGATTTGTCGAGAATTGGAGAAATATTGTGCAGATTGGATATGAAATTGATGTTCAAGATTACCAGTGCCAAAACATACATTTTACGTCAAAATATAATATGTCCCTAAATCTTGCGATATTTGCAGGTATTTTGGGTAAATTGTGCAAAAAATAGCTTTTCGAATCTGTAGTAACTTTTTTTATAAATTTTCAATACCAATAATAACTCTGAACTGATGAAAGGTGCAATTTGCCCTCATTTTACCATGCAGCTGCCGTTCGTTATATCCTTCCACAAAGCTCAGGGACTTCGTAGGCTCTCCAATTTGTATTCAGCTTGTTGATTATGCACTATTATTGCTACCTCATTCACTTGAAATCCAAATGTATCTACTTTTGCATTAATCATTCTGTTAACTATACACAAATGTTTGTTTGTTGTCCCTTCCTCCTAAAACTATTCTCACTTTCTCTTACTATTTTTTAAACTATTGTCTATTTCAAATTTAGCATTTGTTTGAATATGTTTTTCTTTCTTAAATTAACTTGTTAATTCATCACTTTTTAATAATCCAGTTCCAATGTACCTTTTTTCCTTTCTCACACCAGATGGCAGCAAAGTTATGGGTTTCAGTCAGTTATTCAACTGTGGCCCACATGTTAAAACAGTCCTAACTCTATTTTGTATCCTGAGATGCTTTAGTTTTGGTTCCTAGTATGTATTTTAGGTATTGTTCTGTAATAGTTTTTAATATCCTGTGTGAGGTGTATCTTCCTTTAGATCTTTTGGATTTTTTTTATCTATTTTCTGTTATGTTACGTTATAAGGAGCTACATTTTGCCATTTTAGGATTAATGCCGACAAAATTGGATGAAATAACGCATCTTCACTATGAATCTAACCTACAAGCTCCTCTGAAGATTCTGTGTGTAATTCATAGTTTCTTATTTTAAATACTGGTTTCCTGTGTTCAAATCTAGTTCATCTTTAGAATTTTACCAATTTGTTCATATATTTGTGATTTCAAATTTATTATTATATATATATATAGAGAGAGGGAGGGAGAGAGAAAGATAGAGAGAGAGAGAGAGAGAGAGAGACGTATATATTTTAAATTATTCCATCTCGCCCCGTGTGTATTTCCTCCAACGGAAGTCTAAACATATCGACATTAATTGCCAAAACGCCTGTTGAAACTTACTGTGGAGACCAGAGAAGTTTTTCGTTCTTGTCTGTTTTTTAGTCAGTCTCATTGTTTGTTCCGCGATAACTTCCTTAATAAATCTTGCGATTAGTTTGTAATGAAATAGGTATGTTATTGAGGTTTCCGGATTTAGCTGTTTAGTTTCTGGTAAAATTTAGTTGATTCCTTGGGGGATTCAACTTTGCATGTGAATCACATGCAAAGACCGTATAAAAATTTAAATTGCGTAATTTTTTAATAAATGTTTTTCTTGACCCAAATCACTTTAAAAATACTTCTTTACCTCATTTAAAACATTTTTGCAATTGGAACTATATGTCTACGACTAACGGTTTAGAAATTAGCCATTGGACACCTTTGAGAGGGGACACCCTGTATCGTGTGAAACAATGAAATCTAACACATCTTCATATACTTTTATTTTTTTTTAAATAGCAAAAAACCTGAATTCTAATCTATACGCAGATTTATCACGTATATAATAAAGAACATGAACAAATATGTTTCAATCTCTATCTAAAATAAAAAAAAAATCCTTAGCATTTTTAAAACATGGAAGTGAAAAAAAATTGAATATGGAGAAAAAGCCATTTAAATTTTCAATTTGTGCGGGTAATTGCGCTTGGTGTATGAACAAAATTTACAATATCTCCAAATATAATTATCGCATGGATGAAAATGACGTGTGAAAATAATCACAATTAAACAGGCTTTCATCTTATATTTAAAAATGAAAATCTGTTTTTTCATCAATTTTAAGGTTAATTGTCATGAGATTATGATTTTCCATCTTTTTCCTTTAATTATTTTTTCTGTTTGCTTGCAGCTAAATAATTTCTTTTACCCACACTCAAACTACGAAATTTCATCGTTTTACACCATATATATTAGTAAAAATATATATTAAATGTAATATTAAATATATCGGAAAATCCATGCGCAGTCTTGTGCAACACAAACTTTCAAATCTTTAAAAAAAATGGGGAAAAATATGAATATTTAAAAAAGTAATTGTTTTTTTAAATCAATTTTTAATTTTTTATAATTTAAATTAAATATGCATTTAAATTTTTTTAATTTTTCAAAATGTTATTTCAGTTGAACATTGAAATGGATTTAACCACCATTCGAACCATACTTTTAAAACCACG
The DNA here is from genome assembly GCA_963932465.1 of Maratus speciosus. Classification (NCBI taxonomy): domain Eukaryota; kingdom Metazoa; phylum Arthropoda; class Arachnida; order Araneae; family Salticidae; genus Maratus; species Maratus speciosus. The sequence continues at coordinate 68,320,835 of OZ010789.1, forward strand.
TATAATAATCGCGCATAGATTGCACATTGATACACGATAAGGCATATTCCGAAAATATTTAAAATAAAATGTTCTAAGAAAGTATAAAAATTTTAAATAAACAAAGAAAATAATTAAATGATTCTCTAAATAATAACATTTCCTCTTTAGAAAGAGAGAATCTGTTCAAATTCGTTTTTTTTTTTTTTTTTTTTTTACACTTTAAAAGGATTCCGTGAATGTATGAGCAAGTTTGCGTTGTTTGAATTGTTGGAAAAAGAAATTATTGAGCTGCACGCAATCAGAAAAAATAATTAAAAGAAAAAGATCGAAGCAAGAAAATTTTCGAAATTTTAATTTTTTAAAGTTGTTAAACTCCTATCTTTTCTAATCATTTGATATAATTATTTCCTTTAAATTCCCATTAGAACAGAAGTTATGGCTTTTAAAATCATACACGCGCAGTAGCTGAAGCGACATTTGCAACACTTTGAAGTCATTTTTCTCCAAATGACTTTTTTGGGCATAACGCGCAGTATAGCTCAAAAACTTCTGAATATTTTTTCATGAAACTTTGAAAACATATGTTCAATGTTAGTCTGTATAAATTGAACATAAAATTTCATTTTTATTGTTAAAAAAAATTTTTTTTAGGTAATTATATTGTTGAAATTTTCAAACTTTTGTATTAGCTACACAATACTACTTTGTATTAAAATATAAAAATACTTTAAATATAAATTTATTTAGGTTCATGGTAATTATTACAATCTGAAGTTTAATTTAGCACAAAAAATTTCATTTTAGTTGCAAAATTTATTTTGTACTCCTGCGCCTAAGCTGTCATACAAATTTTGTGCTCTTCAAATGCCTGACAGTTTGGAGCCCCCCTATAAGTACGAATTCTGTATCTTGCATTTTTTTTTTTCAAATACGTAAAATGAAAGAACATACCTATATCTTTCATCCCAATGACAATTGTGTTTTTAAATCATATACATTTTAAGATATTAAATGTTGAATATGGTCCTTTTTTTCATATTTTCCCGCGCTTAAAAAATGTCCTTACAATTGCTATATTCCTTTCTATTATTATCTCCCTTGATAGTTAACATATGTCCTACAAATTTCCATTAAGTTGCAATAATAGTGATGTGATTTTTTTCTATTAAAATGTAATAAGTTATGCGAAAATTCGATCACCCCACAAAAAAAAAAACGCACTATAGTGTCACTGCAAAGAAAAAGAACTATTCGCAGTTCGTTTTGTTTATTCAACTCCATGAAGTCGGAAGTCGAACAATTTCAGAATCCGATGAACAGCTTATAATATATAACATGTTTCAGCATGTAAGAAGAAACCGAATATATTTTTCGTTTTCAATTAAAGAAAAGAATGTCACGTGATTTTTAAAAAAAAGAAAAGAAAAGAAAGGCAAAATATATACAAAAACCAGGGCACAAAGAAGAAACGTGGAAAAGGAGCAGGGCGTAGTTTCTTTGTCTAAAACGAGCATGGCGCATCTGCACTTAAAACATAAAGGGTTGTGCGTAGGAATCTCCGTAAAATGTCGTCCGTGTGCAATAAAAACACATTATAACCAAAGATTTTTAGAAGGGGGCTTGTAAGCGGAATGTTTTCGAAAAATGAAATTAGCTGAAAATTGGGGAAGATACATATAATAGGGACTTATACGGTATTATACGGTAAGTAATTCGACAATTAAAGCCTTCATCAAAATAATGCAGATACTCACTGCCCCTCTTTTCTTTTTAAAAATTATACTTTTAAGGCATCAGATTCTAAATGCTTAATATAATAAAACTTTCGATATATATATTAAAATGTTGTGTATATCAAACGATAAATATATAAAAATTATTTTAAACTTCTGCACATATAACAGAATTTTAATGTCTAAATAACTCACAATAGATTGCTTTAAATTAAACTAATACACATGTTTAGTTCTACTCTACCTTTACTTAAACAAATAGGTTGAAAAAAGAACGTTGAAGATGCTTGAATATAATTGAATAAAACAGAATCTTATTTGGATCCCCAAAGACATTAAAAGAGTCAGCAAGTAAACAAAATAGTCTTGACGATAGCAAATTAAATTTACTTTTACTATAAAACCGCACATGGAAAATTTAAAAAATGGTAATTCTGGAAAACATTACTTAAGACAATAAACACTTTTAATGTAAATTATTATTTGAAAAGCGATAGCAAATTTTCAATGTTTATAAGGAAGATCGAATTATAATTAAAGAAATATAAATAAAATATGATTTATTTATTTAAGCAGATATAATATCTTATTTCATTTAGAAATGAAAACCTTATCGATAGAACTATTCAATATAATTTAATTGGAGAAAATATGCAACCATTTTCTCCATGAGGGGTCAGTAACCACAAAAATTTGATCTGCGAAAACGGGTTACTTGTTCCCTCTATACACTAATGTAAATTGATAATTACAAATTATTTTTATCGAATGTAACGTATAACAGGCATTAAAATCTTCTCCGTGAAGGGTCACTAACCACAAATATTTGACCTGCGAAAACGGGTTACTTGTTCTCCCTAATAAAGGTACTATTAAATAAAATTATGCTACAAAAATTTCACTATTCTAAATACTTATACCAATTTAGAATTCGTTAATTCATTAAAATCTTAAATTTTTTTAAGAAGATTATAAAAACTCGAGTAGCACAGTTTGTTGGTCGATCAATGGTAATTTGTAGAAACCGTTCTGAAAAGGTAGGATTGGGGATGGAAAAGTTTCTAAATTTTAGGTGCAGTGATTTCTTTAATTTGGAGCACTTCTGAACGGGATTCAGTGCGTTGAACTACTGGAGCTATACGGGGTCTTTGTTGGCAAATCGTTCATTTTCTAATGGTACGATAAGCAGATATTAATTTTTGTTGGATAATGTAGAAAGACGATTGGCGTTGGCCCAACCATTCTTTATTAATTGGCAAGTCTAAGCATTTAAAGCAATGATAAATATGAAAAATCTCGGTACTTAACGCATTATAAACTATATATAAAAATCACTTTAAAATATCAAAATACTCAATATTTGCTATAAGTGATAAACATAAATTTTAAGAAAGGCAAAATATCTTTATTTTTTTACACTTCGACATGTTTCGTTTCATCAGACGGCAACATTCTCCAGAAAATAGAATGATAAAAATATTTTCGAAAAAATTCAAATTGAAAAACTAGAAAACTAAAACAAAAATCACGCGAACACAAAGATAATGATATTCTGCAATATTAAAAATGGAAATTTGTGAACGTGAATTATTTTGCATTATTGTTTCATCATTTTCTGTAGCATTTTTTCCCAAATTTTAGGTAAAATAATTCACGTTCACAAATTTCCATTTTTAATATTGCAGTTAATTTAGTTATTCATTTTCATTGTGTTAGTGTGATTTTTGTTTTTGTTTACTAGTTTTTCAATTTGAACTTTTGCGAAAATATTTTTGTCATTTTATTTTCTTGAGAATGTTACCGTCTGATACAACGAAACAAGTCGAAATGTAAATAAATAAAGATATTTTGCCTTTTTTTAAATTTATGATTATCACTTATAGGAATTATTGAGTATTTCACCGTACGTATTTTTCGAACCACCTCTATAATTCGTCAAAAACAGCTCTCAAACGCCAATTTTTCTGATCATTGTCAACTGCCAATTGTGTTAAAAATGGTAATTTAATGTATATTTCCTAAATACATAACATGAAATAAGCAAAGACTTTAGCAATAACAATATTAACGATGGCTTTTTGAGTTCCACTGATTTGCTATTTCCACCAGAATAGATATAATATACATATTATGTAAATGCACTGTATCAATGAATATAATATATTATATCTAGATATATGGCATGTCATATTATACAGTTAACACGCATATAAATACTTCTACCGCTGCCTTTAACATAACCACTATATAATATTAACTATGCATTTAAAATTAAGTATAAAGAAGTAAGGGTTACTGTAATTAATATTTTGGCGCCATTCTTAGAGAAGTGAATATGACCTCGACGTAAGTATTGAAATCTGTATTGTTAAAATTATGCATGTTTTTATACAATTTTTCTTAAGGCACACTGAGAAAAAAATATGGTTCTGGCAACTATAATCTAAATTGTGACTCTAGAAAAAAATAGTTCCATGTCATCCCTATAAATTCTAGATGCCTTTGCTACAGAGTTCCAGTGTCTCCCACTAGAGTTCAAGAGCATTTTCCTATATTCTCGTGATCAAACGTATTTAAAAATCTCTGCAAATATATACGAACACAAGAAGTTAGTTTTAATAACCATAATTCTAGTTTATGAAACCATTCCAGAAATCAGGCTATAATTTCTCCCTACTAAAATGATTCATTATCGTATCGACATCTGGAAAACAAGAGACTAGAAATTCTAGATAATTTAGTCTATTCAGTTTAGTTGTTTACCTTATTCGCATTGCTCAGAAATATATATTTCTAGTTTAGGGATTCAGAAAATGACTACCTATTCATTGTAGGTGAAGGCGGTATTTTTTTTTTTTAAGTGCATAGTGAAACACACGTGTCCTCCCATAAATCTATTAAGAACTTTTAAATGAGCAAGATAATAAATACTTTATTAGGTGAGGGATCCCCCACTGGAAGCATTTATTTCTGGGGGGTTTTTTAAATTTTTTTTTATATATTTTTCACTTGATTAGCGGTTTCATTTTCTTATTAAGTGTTCGGCATCATGTTTCGTCTAAAACTATGTAAATATCAATTGCATTCTGCATTAAATATTTTACGACGGTACTATAGTTTTCATTGTAACTGTTAAAAAGTGCATCTGCTTTTAAATGCAAAGTGCATCTAAATGAATTTATTAGCAAAAGCTTTTCAATACATGATAAATTAAATGTATTTTATGTAGTTGTGCATAAAAAAAATATTTTACAGCATTTTTGCACTACGCTTATTGAATTTTTCTGAAATTAGAAAATAATAGTTGAAAAATATTTTGAAATAAAATTTAAAAAGTAAATTCTATATGTATTTTGATTTTCGAATCATTATCAAAAGTTATATATGGAATTTATATATTTGAAATTTATATATATGATATTTATAAATGACAAATTGACAGTTATGTTTTCAAGATTCAAGTATATCTAACCCCACTTTATTTTTCTGTTGATACAATTAACTTTTTAAGTTAATCATTTTTTATATTTTCATCCCGCTGAACTGTTCAATATTTATGCAGAATTACAAATTATGACCGTTGTAAAGGTTACTCCTGCAACAGTAAATATTATAAAAGTCAGCTTTTCCGATAAGCTTAAGCGGTTTCTGTTAATAGATTTTAATGTATATGCAACATATATTCTATTATTTTGGGTATGGCGTAGTACAGGTCTCTTGTACCTTACCGAAAAGGGTATCATCTTAATTTTTAATTTTTATTAATGACTTTATTTCAAAATTATTTAAATTGGATATGTAAATAAAAGAAAATATTTTTTTCTAACATTTGTTCCAGAATTTCAGTTTAGAGTTTAATTAAGAATAAGTAAGTGTTTAATTGAAAAACATTTGTTTCTCGTAAATTGCTGTTAAGAATTACGTCAGTCAAAGTGGACATAAATTATTTTCATAATGAATATTAGAATCTTTAATATTATATTCCATTCAATTTTTAAACCAACATGACCTGATTAACTTTATTGCATCCAATCCAGTCGAAGTTAGTATTTGCAGATTTCTTTCAAGTGATATTTTACGCAGAAGGAAAATATCTTTTTTATCACTTTCGCTCCTGTCCTTCTATGTTTTGAACGCAGATTAGTGACAAAAATAACATCTCCAAAAGTTTTTACAAATCCTCAAAATAGTAAAAAATACATTTTTTATCTTTAACCCTCCGTCTACCAGACGGGTCCAATGGACCCGATGGGTACATTCGAAATATTTATTCTAACCAGAAATTTCTTTAAAATAAACTAAATATGTAAACCAGACAATAATGAGTTAAGTAAATAAGTTCAATAGTTTTAAATAAGAATTCTGATGTGTAATATTTTTTATAAAACTTGAGTAAAATTTTCGGTAGTTCTAGGGTTAATTATTCTCTAATAATCTCTTCATGAAATTAAAGATTGTTATTAATCACATTTAAGCTACATACTATTTGCTTAATTCCGAAACCTACACTGTTAAAAATTTGCAGCATTCTGTCCAGTCATTTGACCGTTTTTTGAAAAAACGGTTTCATAACCATAATTTAACTATATTCTGATCAGAAAATGGCCAATAATATGGTCGGAATAGTGTTAAATTATGGATGTGTAACCGTCTTCGATAAAAACGGTCAAATGACTGGACAGAATGCTGCAAATTTTTAACAGTGTATGAGAATCCCACTTAAATTTAGATTTTTCTCAACATTCATCAATATTAATTTTAATTTAATATATTTTTAATTGAAATCTTTCTAAATTATAAAACAAGTCATGTAAAATTTTGTATTTAATACTGTTTTTAGGACAAAACACTGTAAACTGTACAGTATATTTAAAAAATAGCAAATTTAAGAGATTTATTTTTAAAATATAAATGTGTGTTTCAATCCAAAACAATACTCCAAACTTTTGATATAACTCTCATTTAGAATAAAAAGACACGGAACCGCTAAATTAAAGTAATATTAAATAATAGTTCTAAAAATATATAACTGACTTTTCCGATCTCCAGCTTTTACTAAAATATGTGATTTAACAAAACAGATAAAAAGTAAAAAGACCTGCTGAGTCCGAAAAACAAAACGTTTCACAGTAGAAAATGAAGTATGGCTCCGTTTTTACTAACTCCATGTCATTAATACATCAACTCAGGATGGTATTAATATACGTAAATTTTTAGTACAAGTAAAATGATTTCCTTAAATAGAAATTAAAATATAAAAAGAAAAAATATTTAAGAAAAGAAATTTTGTATTTTTTATAATATTTAAATATTTTTATTAAAAAACATTATTTTTGTCTATTAGTGAGCAAATGCTATTGAACTCTAGGCTTATTACAAATTTTCATTTTATATGTAAATAGACGATGACACCATGAAACCATGAAAATTATTAAATATTTATATATATTTTTTTATCCTATAAATTTATTCTAATACATAAAAAAAAAAAATATTCCTCCATTTAAAACAGTAAAATGTTTATATGTTCTTAAAGTCAGATATTAATGTGAGAAATGTTGCATATTACACAATTAAATATAAATTCTAATTTAATCGATTATTTTATAAAATACCAATGAATGATAAAATAGTTCAAAATTAATATTATTTTACTAAAATATTAATTTGTGTGAAATATAATGTAAATGTAATAACAAAATATATGCTTAAATACAAGTATATAGACTCTCACACGCAGAGCTATATTTATACTTCAAAAATATTGCTATACTATTTTTCAAATAAAATATACAGGTAACTTTTGTATGTATTCTTAACTTGGTTCGTTTTAAAGAATATTATATTAAGTCCTTTCCTCCCTTTTTATATTTTAATAAATAATTACTTTTTTTTTTTTTTTTTTTTTTTTTTTTTTTTTTTTTTAATAAATGAAAAAAAAATGAATGTTTTTAAAACTCATTTCAAAGTCTAAAAGTATTTTTAAATATATTTATTTTTTTTCAATTAATAGGATTTAAAATCATTTTATTATTATTATTAATAATATTAATAATATTAAAGCTACAAACTATAAGCTTAGGAATAAATTATTTGTGATTTAGATACTGATTTTGATTTGAATGATATCTATCAATATTTATTTTTATTTGATTTTCTAATGTAACACTTAATATTAATTATTTATATTTTCTAAGTTGTAAATAATTCAACTTAGAAATTTGTATTTAATATTATTTCAACATTATGTTCGGCTATATTTCATGAGGTAAGTTTTAACTCATCGATCGATGTTTATTTTGAATTGATTTTCTAAATTGCAACGGATTTCTAATTATTCATTCTTTTCCAAAATTTAAATAATTCACCTTTAAAACTTGTAATTAATATCATTTCAAACACATACAAGTTAAAACTCGCTATGTAAATAAAAAATAGCATTTTCACTGGATTCTTTTATAAAAATAAAAATAAAAAGTGCATTTCTGATCATTCCAAACTTTTATCAAAAACTTTTGATTTAATAAAACGCAAAGAAAAAACGATTAGGAAACCTCTACTGTCCAGAGCAGATCAAGTTTAACGGCAGAAAATGATGTATGCCTTCATTTTCTATAACCCCTCTGTCGTTAATACATCCACTCCAGGTGGCGTTAGTATTCTCCACGTGATATTCTTAGCAGAGATTCGTCCTGCTCTCCCGCATCCCTCGGCATCAGTCCGGCGGAGATATGCCTTTCGATGCGGTCCTTCCGAATGCGGGATCCGACGGACGTTACCAACATCTTTTGCTGTGGTTGGTGCTTTTACCAGCACAGTTACCGTTTGGATCACACGGCTATTGTCAGCTGCTTATGAGTTGGACTCCTGATCATTGGTGTCGTGTATCTGAAGTCGACGCGGCGACTAATGTCAACAGCAGCATGCTTTTATATGCTAGACTTAGACTGTACTTAGCACGCGAATTCAGAGACTGGGAATTGTTGCATAGTCAGTGCAGAATTAACCGGACGATTTACGCACAGGCTTTGTATCAAGAAGCGGGGATATCGGTCAAGTGGAATAGCAGTAAAGAATTTGAGTGCAGTGTGGACGGGTGGTATTACAACAAGAGTCGTGAAAGAAGTGAACTGGAGACCATTGTTAGCAATGTAAGTAACAGCTTACGAATATTGTCTGTTCATGTATATAAAACATTTTTTAATTTATTTTTTAATTTTGTGAACAGTAGAAAAGTTACATAAACAAATGCATTAAGTAATGCTTATGCGATAAATATTGGAAAACTAAAATGCGGTCATTGAAAAGAAAAAAAATTAAACCGGTATTTCGAAGTATTTTTGCGCTAAAAAATATAGATTTTTTTTTTATAATTGACTATCTTTTTCGGCAGCGTAAAAAAAGTTCAATATGCATCTCTTTATATATTAAAAAAACTCTTTATTCATAATTGTATTGCGTCTACCGTGAAAATAATTGTTGCTTAGTCAGTGCCACATTAACCGGACGATTTACGCACTGGCTTTGCATCAAGAAGTGGGGATCAACCAAAGAAGCAGGGATATTTGTCGATAGTGTGTATTCACAGTAAATAATTTGAATGTGGTGTGAACGGGTTAAATTGGAAAAAGAGTCTTGAAGCATGAGAGCAGTAAACTATTGTTTGCAATGAACGTAAATAATTACAAAGACTTTGGGATAACGTAAGTATTGTATTTTGAATGTAATTATATTTTTATGAATCGGAAATAATAATATAAAAATATCGATGCTTTATAAGAACTTTAAATGACACTTTGTGTATTAAAAGGTTGACAAAATATGTTTGATATTTAAAAAGGCGTAGAATATGATTATCAAAAAAATTCATAAATCATAGCATTTTTTATGAATCGACAGTTTTCAAACGTAGTTATCTTTGGTGATATACTAATGATACTCTGTACTTTCTCTGCATTAATATGTATGTTGTTTTTGTATTATACTAAAGCAAATTTAATACGGATACTTGAAAATTGTTTCCTACTGTTTTTTACGTGTTGACTAATGATAAAAATATTAATTAAAATTATGCATTGAAAAACATCAAATTAACTTTTCTTCAAAATCTGGTATTGAATTTTGCGGATAATTTAAATAATTCGATACTTATTGAGAAGGGATTTTGCGATTTTTGTTTTTTGTTATACAGCTATATTCTTTCTTGTAAAGTGTAAAATTCCACGAATCACCTAAATAAAGCTTATCCCCTTAAGGCGCGACTTACACAATTTTGTAGGTGATCCTAAAGGAGAAGAAAAAAAACCATTTTCCTCTTTCTGCGCGATTTAAATTCGAGAACGAATTGAATAACTAATAATGGCATATACGCCACGGTGTCCATAAAATATTGTGGGAGTTTTCTTACCTGATTAGTTTTGATTTCATAACATGAAGAAATAAATCTTTGCATATTCATAAACTATAACCCAAACAGTTTTTCTTAGTAATACAAAATAAGTTACTTATATGCAAAGTTGCACCCCAAAACGTTAATAATCAAATGACGATTATAACAAAAAAAATAATATTGAAAATAACTCAAATTTATTAAAAAGATATTAAGGAAGAACAAATTTAGATAGTTTTCATCTAGAATAATTTATTAATAGATTTGTGATAGATTTTATAAAATTTTAACATTAATTTTTATTTGATTATAATCATTATTTTATTAATAAATTTTTGAATTGCAACTTTACGCATATGAAAATTTATTTGTGTTATTAAAAAAACTATTTGGTTTGTACTTTACGAATGTGTAATAATAGTTTTTTTTTTTTTTTTTTTTTTTTTTTTTTTTTTTTTTTTGTCAAGTTCTTTAATCAAAAGTTATGTTGTAAGAAAACTCCGACATCACGTCATGACCTCACTGTATGTCGCGGCATAACCCAAGTTTTGATATTAGGGAAATAACAAGTATTTTGAAATGAATGCGAGTATTTAAAATGAGTCAAAAGTGTAGTTTATATTTTATAAGATTTTACAATTCGCGTAAACGAATTGCGCTAATGGAATTAAATGAATTATATGTTAAATGCTGAATTGCAAATATGCATTGACTTTAATGCACTGACTGTCACAAAAAAGTATGTCATATTTTCCATTCCAAAAGTAAGTATATAAATAATTCGTTTAGATATTGTTTTGATGACATGTAAAATGTGTTTGAACTGATGAATTAAAAATATTTATATATAGAAATAAAGTGAAAATTGTTGAACGGAATATGAGTATTTAAGATTTGGTCAGAGTTTTAAATTACTAATTATTTCGAACTTTTGATTTTTGTTCATGTAGATTTCTATTGAAGCGTTAAAAAATATATATGAAGCCATTTGAATATTTATTATTATCATTCATTTATTAAACGGGAAAAAATCGAATCGTGTTAGAAATTGAATTATAAACTTGTTTAAATAATTTGAACAATTTATTATTTTAGAATTTACATTTTTAGATCACATTATATTGATTTTATTTTTTTTTTTAAATGGCTGGTATACATCTTTTTAGCATTAGCAGAAGTACTTTACTACTTAAGAGTGTAATTTTAAAATATGCACTAGATTTTTTAAAAGAGTAAAATCAGATTTATTTTAACTTTTTAAAACATATTTCCAAAAGAAAATATAATGTATTAATATTTTTCTTTGCATTTTAAATGGTCAAGTTATGTACGCATTTTTATAGCATGGTGTAATTTCAGGAAAACATATATATATATATATATTTCTATTTATTTATATACTACATATGAAGTTTATTTTCATTAATGTTGAAACATATTAATAATTTGCTTTATTAATGTTTTTGCTATAAGTGATGCTAATCTGTAACTAAATCAAAAAATAGGTAAATGCAATAATTAATGTGTAATGCAATGACGAATTTTACTTTAAGCCTCATAATAAATGTTTTGAAAAATAAATAATAACTTTAGAAGTGGTAAATATTAATATATATATATATATTTAAAAAATATTTTCTGTATAAACAAATACTTGAAAAATAGAAAGAAAATCGTAAAAATATAAAACAATTCTGAAAACAACGGCAAACTTTAAAACAAGGCCTTTACTTTCTTTAGGCGAATATAAAATAATTATATAATACAAAACGATGCAGTAATTTAAATACTAAGTATACATTTAAATTAAGTAAATTTGCCTCCAGTATAATTATGCTTTAAATGTAAATTGAGAACAATTGATAACCTACGAATAAAAGAACTTTCAGTTTCAAATAACATTAAATGAAATTCATCCTTTCACTTTTGTGTTTCAACCTGCCTTTTATGATGCGATTATTTTAATGATTGAATTTAAATGCATGACAAATATGCTAATTGTATCAGTTCAGAATTAAACTCTTGAATATAATTAACAATGTTGCATAATTGAATACCATCATTCCTAATCTGGATAATAATTTCACATTATTTTTAACATCTACTTGAATTTGTTTAATAATTCAAATTAATACTATTTTGAACCTTAAATAAATGATCTTCGTGTAATGTTTAAAATTATTTGATTGCTTTACTGATATATTTACATAAATCTATTACGTGTTTTAGATATAATAGTATGTTTTAGAATAACATATGAATGAAGAAAGATTCTATCTTTCGTTGTACATAAAAAAAAACTACTTAATGCCTAAATGAAAATAAAACATTATGTATGATATTTTATAAGGATTATTATTATAAAATAAATTTATATTAAGATATTAATATACATATAAAAATATCTGCAAATATTTATACTTACGATAATAAATTCTGAACATAATTTTTACAAACTTTTATTCTATAATTTTAGTATAATATATATATATAACCCGTAATAATAATACGTATATATATATATATATATATATATATATATATATACGTGTTATTTTATGACGTATACTTGCAACGATTTAGTTTATTACATTATATTATTAGTACAGATTGCAATTCCACATATTTATTAATACTTAAAAGAAATATTAACCCTCTAATTCCCATGGAAGAATACGTTCTAGAAATTGAGTAGTTCAGAGAATCTGAATTGACACCAAAATATCCAATAACAAATTTCACTTTATTTAAATTTGGAATGTCTGTTATTAAAGAAACCACACATTGTTATTTTAAATTTCTGGTATGAATTTAGAATATCCGAATTAAAAAGACCACCAAATTCGGAACGCTGTTGGTAGCATATATGCTACCATAGGCATTAGAGGGTGAAAAAGTACAACAATGGTGCGTGTATTTTGTTTTTTAAGCAAATGATCCTTTATACGATAAGGAAAAATTCCCATTTTGTTTAAATCGAAAAGTAACCCAAATATGTGAAATGCAATATTTAGAACGACATACATGCAGACGAATAGAAAAATCATTTTATTAAATGTCACATATATTTCCTACTTTTTATACCTCAGATACTTTTTAGAATGACGCGGAGGAACGGGAGGAAATTTTCCTTCTTTTTATTTCAGCTCTATTTTTAGATACATTTAATTATTAGGCTATTAAATATTATGAGTATAAATCCGTCATCATTAGCGTTTGTTACTTTGTTAATTTTTAACATAATTAAATGTGATATGATAGAGTAATATTTTCCTGTTGATTTTCACATTTCACGTCAGCAGTTGTTATAGTTATTGTTAGCGATATTTTAATGAAAATATTATCTGTGCGTGTTTATTTTCTTTTATGAAAAAATTCTCTGTTAACGTGACTTAGGCATTTTTCCAGATTCTTACTTGAATATTACTTAAATTCTAGCTTAATAGATGAATGGTAAAATAAAAATTATCAGTAGCTCTTAATCATAACAATATTAGTTTATTTTCATTATCTTAATTTATTATTAATACGATTTTTCAATATTTATAATATAGAAAATGAAAGAAATAAACGTTTTGAAACAGTTATATTAGAAAATTAGCTGTGGCATTTAGTGTTTTGGTCATGAAGTGTGACATATTATGTTTAACCTACTTGAACTTACTACAATGATTAGTTAAATGCTCTGGAAACTTTATTTTAAATATTTATAAAACCAGAAGCTTATAATGATTAGAATTAAAATGTTAACCGATAGAGAGTCTATGGCGTACAATATCTCTCAAGTAGCTACTTTGAGAAAGTTAATTAAAAAATAAATTTATTTTGGCGAAATTTGGGTGATTTTCAATAGAGTAAATTCAAAAGAATAATTTACATGTATGTTAACCTTTTAAATCCGTTTAATTAAATGAAGAAATAAAATCCTATATTTGCAGATTGAATACCAGAAAATAACTCTTTAAAATACTGCTTATATTTTCATTCCATTTATGTTTTTGCATTATAATGTTTAGGGTTCCGTACCTAAAAAGTAAAAACAGAATCATTTTAAGATCACTCTTCTGTCTGTCTGTCTGCCACAGCCACTTTACTCGTAAACTATTGAACGTGGAAATTTAAAATTGGGAGAAGTAATAGTAAATACTATTGGCCCACATATTTACAGATTGTTAAACATTTAAAAATATACTAAGGACAAATGTAGAGGGGCTAATTGAGTTACTTGAAAAACAAAATCTTTACTCTGTATATCGTGTGGGGTACCCAGGGAAAGTTTACGTAACGCTGAACTCAAAAATACATTTTTTTTTTAATTTTACGTATTATATTTTCATATATAGCTTCGAAAATGCAGTACAAAAATATGTCCCCAACCCTCTATTTTCGTATCTAGTGAAACTAAAATTATGAAAAAAATCTGAGGTAGTTGACTTTAATTAAAATCTTGCAGGAAAACTCTAGTGATCACATAGGTTTTGAGAAAAGCGCATTTTTCCGATTTCGATTTTTGCATTTTTCTGACATATTTCGATTTGCTAGCATTCAGCACAGGTGTTGAGGAGTACTGGATATACCTATCGTAGCAGAAGTATACGACCATTGTTGCTAAAGACTTTCGAAAAAAATCGTCTGCAAATAACCGGAATATTAACCCTTAAAGACGTGGGCGGCTTGGACATATATAATGACAGAGGCCGCGTTCTCTATGTACCATCGACTATTAAAGCCTAGATAACAACTTTTAATGATATATTTGTGTGATACAATTATATTCCGTATTTCCAAAAAGACATTTGCATAAACAGAAATAATATTATTTAGTGTTTATGATGCAATTGCACCTTTTAATAAAGTCTATATAACGAAAAGAAATTGTCTTAAGTGTAAGAATCACGGTCTTATTTCATTTGTACTAAAGCTTATGCAAAATATTACAAACACAAAACCAATCTTCCTGATTCTGCGATGAAAACAATCTGATCTATATTCAAAGATACGCCGTCTACAGAATTTCTGAAAAAATGTGTGCTTGGAAATAAATGAACTGTGAATTAGAGTGCAAATAATGTAATAGTCCCATATTTCCAAAAAAATGTATAAAGAGAAATATTATTATTTAGTATTTATGATGCAATTACACCTTTTAACAAGGAATATATAACAGAACTTGAAATACAATCGTTATATCGTAATTTCCTATAAAGTGCCTCAACGGTAATAGTAAAATTGGGCATAGATCCTGGGGAATGCACAACAGCTACTGAACCATTTTTCCATAATTTAAACTTTCAGGAAGGAGAAACTTGCGAATGTCAACTTAATAAAATAGCATTTTTTTTTTTTTTTTTACTTTCAGTTTTAAGCTTCCTTGTTCTTGTTGTTATAGATAAACATGTTCTTTTCTGCATTTATGATCAATACTTGTTCTATCCATGTAAGGTTCATACCTTCCGTTTAATAGTGAAATAGAACAGAGACGACACAAAAATAACAAGCTATTTGTAGGTAAGTCATGTTAAACCTAAGTGGTAGCCATAATGTTAAAGGATTTTTAATAACAAATATTTACATTGAGCTAAATAACAAAAATGTTTTATTTCCCCTCAAAAAGTTCAGGAATAAATCTTGGAGACGGTAAATCAAACAATAAAGCCACAATGCATGAAATTGATATGCTTATTCAAATTCTGCAGAAAATTTTCTGTCAAAGAAATACTTCGTATTTTATACTACGATATTTTACTACGCTATTTCCCCTGCCATATTTCTGTATAATAAAAAATTTAAAAAAGACCATGTGACTACAAGTGGGAGGATTTACTGTATAATTTTAGCCAGAGAGACTGTAAGGAGTATAAAATCCGATAATAATATCAGAGTTTTAAGAAAAGATAACTTAAAAAATGTGTGCAATCTAATTTTTGTTACATAATTATATAAAACAATAGCTTCAGTTTCGTAAAACAAAATCAGTAGAACGACTTTACTTGAAACAGTTTTATCCAGACAGCTTCAAACATCAAAAATCAGCGTGAGGGGCAAGGGATGGTAAAGAATTTAATGCTAAATTTATGAACAAAAATTGTTCCATTGTTATGCAATCATACTATGGCATGTTTTTGTCATATAGAACGAAATAAACGAACATAATTTGGATGTAAAAGAAAACCAAGAATATGTGCTAAAATAAAAATTATTATTAATGGAATAAAAGTCAAAATTATGTGAGAATTGCTCTAATATGACACGTCTAGGCACAGCAACTGTGATAAAAGCAAGGTAAAAAGCAAGGCTGACAGAATAAATACTTACAAGGAGAGGGCCAACCTTGTTAATCACAGATTTTGATTATTTTAATATATGTTGTAGAGTAGAGGCCCCTTAGTGTCAGGTTCAACGGATTTTATCCAATGCTCCTTAGTACTTGAGAAACCGGGAGGTCTAATATTAGTACACAACTTAAATACTTACTTTGCTACAACAATGATAGGTCAGTCGTAGCTCAGTTGGTATGGCGTTAACCGGCTGATTGGCGGGCCCGGGTTCGATACCTGAATGTGCTACGTTTGTTTTTCTCATTTTTTGTTTTATAAATTTACTTGTAAGTATAACTTAATAATCTCACTGTCAATTAAAATTTTTAATATTGTATATAAATTATAATTTTAACCTATTTAATTTTTTACTTTTAACTGAATAGTTGTAATAAAACATCATAAAACTGTTATTTTTTAAAAAAAAAATCACTTTAAAAATGTATTTCATATATTCTTTATCGATGCAATGATATTGAGCAATTGTGTCAATTCGTGATTTTAAAGAAACATCATTTACGCATTGCTTTAACAAAGGAAGTCAATGAGATAATATTATTCTGTTTTTAAAGTAACAAGCATAATCATATTAAAAATTAGCATCAGAATTAAATTACAACCGATTTTTTGCATATTAAAGATTTTTAAATTTGTAATAAGTATGCTTGCGCTTCCAATTATTTTGCTTTCCCCTTTATCTTTTTTTTGCTTTTAATTTATTTGAATATTCCTTTTTTTTTATCATAACTAGATGGCACCACAACAGAATTTGTCACGATTTTGGAATTTTTATCATTCAATAATAGATCCAATTTCTTTTTAAACCTCTTTAATGGTTGAGAAATAATAGTTTACAAATAAGAAATGATAAATTTAAGTTTGTTAACATTATAATTAATGTTTGATGTTAAAATTTTTAATTGAAATTATTAAATTATAATTACAACTATATTTATAAAACAAAAACAAACGTAGCGGATTCAGGTATTGAACCCGGGCCCTCGAACCAGCCGGCAAACGCCATGCCAACTGAGCTACAACTAACCTGTCAGTTTTGCTGCGAAGTAAGTATTTAAGTTGTCTACTAATATTAGACCCCCTGGTTTTTCAAGAACTATAGGGCATTGGATAAAATCCGTTGAACCTGACACTAAGGGGTGCCTACCCTACAACATATATTAAAATAATCAAAATCTGTGATTAACAAGGTTGGCCCTCTCCTTGTTAATAGAAATATGGAATGATATAAGCATTTAACTTATCCAGAAAATGTAGTGTGTAGTACTAACGAATTTCTAAATACGATAATTTTTTGCTATAATCATACTTTTATCGATATGCGATTTTTCGCTATTTAGTCTACTTTTTCTTCAAAAATATCCCATATTTGAAAAGATTATTTTTGTGATATATTACTCCTTAAAGTAATACATAAGCGAATATCAAAATGGTATTTTTGCATTTTTTACAATACAGAGTTTTTTTTATATTTTTTTATAACTTTTAGAATTGAATTATTATGCATTTTAAAAATAACTTTCATTGTACATGTAAAACAATCAAAGCAAGTCCTTTTAAAATTGTCATTTCAGTACAATGTCCAATATATATTTGTCCCATGTAAAACATTCGTATTTGAAATATGTTCAGAATGGAGGTGCGTAAAAATTTCACTATTTAACTTTCCCGGTAGTAAGCCATACTGACACAGCTTAAAAAAAGGTTTCGATTACTTCTTTAAAAATATCTCCATATAATATGACTGGATTATTTTTTCTCTGTATATCTGCACTGTTTCTACATCTCATCAGTTAAAAACACTCGATCTATGAAACAAAATTTCCTTTCCTTTATGATTCATAGATTTTGAAATGCCCAAGTTGTGAAAAATTTAAAAATATTAAAAAATTATAATTAAAAATAGTGTGACATTTTATTATTTTTATTATGTTTGATATACTCTTAAAAAAAATGAGCTCTTATTTTTTTAAATAACGAAAAACGTCTTTTCCCTGCTATTAATGAAATGCTTCAAAATTAATTGCGGGAATTTTTTGGAGAAATTGGAAAAATTTAAATAAAGGGTTTCTTTAAATGTTACACAATTTGGTGGAAAATATTATCTAATATCAAAGGCCATGGTCGTTTTAAATATATAGAAATATTTCGTAATTACTTCTCTCCAGACGGCTGAAATATGTAGCTTCTTACTTTTAATATCGAAGCTACCCAACAGAATATCCATTAAATGTGTCATGCATAAAAATTGCTCATTGTACCAATACTATTGAAGATATACCTTTTAAG
Source organism: Maratus speciosus (assembly GCA_963932465.1). Classification (NCBI taxonomy): domain Eukaryota; kingdom Metazoa; phylum Arthropoda; class Arachnida; order Araneae; family Salticidae; genus Maratus; species Maratus speciosus. The sequence goes on from OZ010789.1 coordinate 68,339,563, forward strand.
GTAATATTAAATGAAATTATGTTTATTTAACAACCTAAAGATAAAGGTAAGAAAATTTGCTTTTATATACAGACATGAATATCTATGCGCGCTTTTAAATTCCTGTAACAAAATGAAAACGTGAAAAATGATTAAAAAATACATATTACTCATACACTTAGAAGAATACTTCATAATTATAAAAATTCTCAGATATTTTCTGGTGTCTATTACTAAGCAACAATAAAAAATTAGCTTATAAATACTATAAAAAATAGTATAATAAAGATATTTACGTGTGTTTTATGTTACACAAATTAAGAAGAATCAAGCAACATTTACCGGAAAGAATGTGTACATATAGGTTTGCTCAAATCAATACTTCATGGTATTAATAACCAGATTACATGTTGCTTTTCCTTATCTTTTGATAATGTGAACGAATTGCTCAATTCTACTTCCATTTATTCCACTGTAGCTCAATTAACCAGACAGCTCACATAGAGGTATGAATGCTTTTCTTCACACAGTTTTTCGGTAAACTGAAACTTATGACACTTATTTTATTCACAAGAAGGAGCTAAGAAAGTATTAATTTTCTATTTATGTTTACTTTATTCTAGTTATTAATCAGATATTTGGGACATAATGCTATTTAGGAATGCGTTTTAGCAGTTTTACAAAACATTTTATAGAATCGAGATATATCGATTAAAATATTCGAAATTAAAATTAATTTAGATGATATATATATTTTTTTTTTATTGTGATTGTCAATTATACTCAAATTATGTCATTTGTATTATTGTATTGTCATAAAATATCAAGAAACTAAAAAATTGTAGGTTTGGATTAGTTTTGAGATTTGATTGATTTATACTAGTCGTATTTTTATGCACCAGTCATGTATTATTTAAAGAATTATTAACATATTATATGATATGATTTTTTTTAAACTTTTTTCTGATACCTTTAAAAGAAATTGAAAATACATTTAAAATATAATGCAAAATAATTTTTCGTTATAACAAAATCAAATTATGTTTATTGAACAAAGTAAAAATAAAGATAATACAAGGACAAAATGCTTGCTTTTATATGCGGATATACTATTTATACCTGCGGATATACTATTTATACTTTTAAATTCCTCTAAGAAAAATAAAACATGAAAAATGATTAAAATTTTTGTATAAACTATATATAAAAATCACTCCAAAATATCGAAATACTCATTAATTGCTATACGTGATAAACATAAAATTGAAAAAAAGAGTCAAAATAATTCATGTATTCAATATGTACACGTTATTTGGGAAAGGCGCTTCCAGAAATGTTTTGTGCATAGAATACAAGAAGGGTGGGTGCTTAGTGCTTACCCTTTTTAGTTTAGATTAACCCTTAATTCTGTTAGTTGTCTTACAGACCGCTGCTTTAATATTTGTGTCATTAGGATTATTGTATTTTCTAAAAAATCAAGAAATTGAAACAAATATAGCTTTGGGTTACTTTTGAGATTTGATAGCGTTTTGATATGTTTATTAAACAACGCAAAAATAAAGGTATTACAAGGACAAAATGCTTGTTTTTATATGCGGCTTTTATCATCTTATATTATACTGGGTGTCCCAAAAATGACTGGTGAATTTTAAAATTCAATAACTTCCAAACGGTGTCAGATATTGAAAAAATTCTTGCAGGAGGGTCATGTATGATGTCAGGAGTTTTTATACTGTGATTCTTGATTTTAGTTCGAATTTCAAACAATAGATGGCGCTGAGAGCAATAGGCGCTCAGTTCAAACCCGATATTTGGTACTTCGGAATTCATTCGATACATTTTAATCTCATTTTTTTCACATGGAAGAAGAGAGAGACCGATAAATCGAGCCTGCATTTAGCAATTATTTCTTGCAGCGCCATCTATTGATGCTATTTGTAACTAAAACTGAGAATCGCAGCATAAAAACTCCTCACATCTTACTTAACAATCCTGCGAGAATTTTTTTAATATCTGTCACCGTTTGCATGTTATGGAATTTTAAAATCCATCAGTAATTTTTGGGACACACGGTACTTATATTATTGTATTATCTTTTATTTTATTTTATTGACGTGCACGTTAGATACTTTTCTTGAGAATTGTGCCGTCTTATGCAGTGAACCATGTCGAATTGTAAATAAATAAAGGCATTTTGCCTTTTTTAAAAATGTATGCTTATCACTTAGTATTTTGAAAAGTTTTTTATTTAAAAAAAAAGAATTTTGAATTTCTTATAAATATTAAAAGACTTTTTCTGGAGTCTATCGCTAAGCAACAATAAAACAATAAATAATAAATAATAAAAAAAATTGTTTTATAAAGATAGTATATGAATATCATTATAAAACAAACAAAATAACAATTAATAATAATCTGTAATTATAATAATTACACAGATATATGAGATAAAATTTTACATTTTAAAATTATTTTGAATTGCTAAAAATTACAGCTACGCTCAGAAGTAAGATCTGTGATGAATTGAAGGTATAAACATGTTTAAAAAAAGTTAATTTTACAAAAGTTTAAAATTAACGAAGTATACCTTATAAAATTTTATTCAAATTAAAATTTCGACTGCTACGTTTATTTTTTATGCTTGATTTCTTTAAACAAACTAAGAGTTAAATTTGAAATTGCATTATAAATCCCATTTTATAATTTTATAATTTAAAATTCAAATACTTTGAATAAATTAAGATGAAATTTATTTCTGGATGAATATTGAAAATGTGAATTAATTTTTATTTTTGTAATTTTTACAGAAATTAAGTTTAAATATGCGCCAAAGGTATTTCAAAATATATTCGTTTCATTTTCTCAGCTTTTTTTTTTTTTTTTTTTTTTTTTTTTTAAGAAATATTTTTTATGCAAAAAGTATATGCAATATCAAATAAAGTTTCTAAAATAAATGAAATTATAATTAATTATTATAAAAGTGAAATATATAATTTATTTTATTCATTTCGTTAATATAAAGTGAATAGTGTGAAATATGTATATTTATTTTTACTTTTGCATTTGAGTTGGAACAGTGCTTGCATGAATAACTTATTATGCTTCTGAGATCGAAGGTGAAATAAATATGTATTTTGTAAAGGCAAATACAAAACATCTCTTCAAGTTGAAATTCAACAAAGTTAATTTAATTTTTTCCGTTATATTTTTCTCTGTGTTTGTTTATATTTTTCTTCAAAGTCTTGATATACTTCGAAATAATATGATAAATCCCTATCTATAATTTCATTAAATCTAACAACTTTTTGATGTAAAATCCTCATTTAAAAAAATGTATCCTTCGTGATAAAACGATCAATTTTTTTTAACGGGACTGTATTTAAGCCTCTTATAACTTTGATATTTATCAGTTTTAAGCTTTATTTCTTTTTTTTTTATGCGCAGGTATATCATCTTTTGGGAATGTAATAAGCATTTTTAATCAAAAACTGTGTGAATTGCGGAATTTGCGCGCTTACATCACCAAATTTCGGAAAAATTCTGTGCCGTTTGGTCATTGTACATCTACTTAAAAAAAAAAAAAAAAAAAAAAAAAAAAAAGTCCAAAATAGATCACAATGTTATGTTGAAGCGGCCTAGGATTTAAACTTGAAATTAAAATTTTGTTTTTAGATTAGACCTGGGTCTACAAAGTGGACAAAATTGTAATACAATGGTCAAAAAGACATCAAAAGGGGTCAATTTGGCCTATGGAGACGAAAGGAAGTGAATGAAAAAACTTAAAAATCTCCCATTATGATAAAATACCCTGAATCCAAAGTGTTTGTAACACTTCTTATCTTCTGTCATGATGTTACTGCAAAGTTTATATAACTTTTGATATTACTGTTGCTATTACTGCTGATATTACATGCTAAAACGAGGAAAAACCAAAAATTGATATACATATCACAGATTGTACGGAGTGTTTCTAAATGAATATCAGGGTTTTAACGCTTGGTAGTAATTATTACATAAAACTTAAAAATATAATTAATACATAAAATAAAAGAGAAACTCAAACAATTTTACCTACAAGCTTACAAGTGTTCAATGAGAGTATCTTTCGTCACACGGCACACATCAACTCGGTAGCTCAGCACCTCCCAAACGTTGATTAGCAAAGAAGTTCTGTTCAGACGCTCACCCGATCTAACGCCATGTGATTTTTACCCGTGCGGGTTCATAAAGGATCGTGTGTATGTGCCTCCACTACCAGCTGATAATTGCAACTGTTGCAAGAATGTAATACACGGTAATCAACATTTGGGAAGAACTGAGCTATCGAATTGATGTGTTCCGTGTGACGAAAGGGGCTCACATTGAATACTTGTAAGCTTGCAGGTAAAACCGTTTGTGTTGCTCTTTCATTTTATGTATTAATTATAATTTTATGTTTTGTGTAATAAAAACTACGAAGCGTTAAAATCCCCATATTCATTTAGAAACACCCCGTATTATTACACCATTGTTTTCTATATAATTCTCGAATGTGACTGTAGAAGCAAATTAATGCGTTATTTGTTGATATTGAAACTAAGGCACTTTTTTTAAATGTTACTTTAAGTTAACTTACGCACAAACATACATATTGCTTAATAATGCCCAAAGCACTCTGAAGTAGTATTCCAATTCTTGCTTGTACGTATACAGTTGAATATGGTTTGCAGCTTTGTTAATTCCAGTTAAAAAAAAAAAAAAAAAAAGCATATAATTTAGATACGTAATTTTGTGAAGACTTAAGTTTAAACTCAAAAACTCATCGTTAAAAAATACTAATCGATACTAATCGATAATACATCTTGACAATATCAATCAATTAAAAAAAGTAATAAAATTTTAATTATAATGCATCTTCTTGCATATAAATATGTTTTACATATGCAATATAAATAATAAATCAATCCAATTACATGGACATCTTTTCTTCATTGCTTTATTATAATTGAAAAATAGTAAACTTATCTGGGTCGATAATTAGTTGAGAAGCTCTTAAAGGTCCGAAGGTCAAAAAATTTTGACAACCTCTGGATTAGAGAATATTAACATCTATATAAATTAAACATTTTACAGTTGATATTTATAAGAAATATATCAAATATCGTATAACTGTCAAAATATATGATTATCATTAGCTATACTTTTTTGAAATCGCATGAAATATCAAATGTAGCTAACGCTCTACAGCTTTCAGCTCATACCTTGAGAAAAACATTTACTACATTTAACAGGCATGATTTGGCTCAGTTTACTTAAGTAATCATAAAACGAGTAATATTCCACTTCCCTATATCCATGTTTTATTTATTAATGTTTTCCGGATCTAAAAAATAACTTCAACTTTCACTCCTTTCGTCAGCATCTACGTGAATTTTGAAAATTAGACGCCAACAACAATTGTATTTCTTATATTCCTTAGACGAAGAATATGTTTCTTATAATTGAAAGTACTAAGGTATTAAAATAATTTAACATCTTTTTAGTATTCTGTCATCTTTTATGTAGTTTTGCAGATAGTGTATGTTTAAGTTTATGTATATTTTATTGCACAAATTATCAACAATGAAGCAACATTCACCGAAAATAATGTATAAATAAGTTTGCTCAAATCAATACGTCTTGGTATTATTACCCACACTGCATATTTTATTTTCCTTATATTCTGATAATGCGAAAGATTTGTCCAATTATTCCACCATAGCTCAATTAAACAGGCAGCTCATACGGTGGTTTGGCTGTTTTTCTTTACATTCTTTTTCGGCAAACTGAAATTTATGACAGATATTTTGTTCGGAAAAAGGGAATAAGAAAGCATTAGTTTTCTATTTACGATTTATTTATTATACATATTAATCAGATATATATGACAGCAATGGTATTTTTAGATATTCTTTTTAGCATTTTTATGAGGTTTTTGTACTGAAACTGATACATCTTTTATAATTTTCGAAATTAAAATTAATTTCGATGATATCTTTTCAATTTTTATTATGTTTGTCTAATACTAAAGTTTTATAAATTAGATTAATATTTTTCATAAAAATGAATCGAGAAAGTAAAAAATTATATCTTTGGTTTGTGCTTATGTTAGTTAGATTTAGGGTAAGTCTAATATAGATGCCCAACTTAAGCCCCCCCCCCCCTTAATTTTTCTTTTTTATAGTAATGAGTTTTGCAGTGCACGTGTAACCTATATACTCCAAATTTTATGTGAATACACAATAAAAAATACTACTTTAATGTAAATACCAGATAAAATAGGATTTTTATCAACAAACATAATCAATGATTTTGGCCATTTTACCCGTAACGCAGGGATATGCGACAGATTTGATCGGGATACAAGACTCAATCTAAAAGAATAGAAAGCATGAGTAGTTAAAATTTATAAATAAAAAAAACAGATTTGCAGTGGCCTGAATTTCCTATTTAAATCAAATTTAGGAACTTTTTTTGTAATAAGAAATCTTGATTAGAAACTTTTTATTTTTACTTACCCTTTTCTACTTTTCATTATACCCGAAAATATTGCAATTGAGATTATGCATTATGAATTTTTCATGGCTCATGCAGCCGTTTAAAACAAGCAACACACTGCCTTTCCCCAATAAGTCTGTATACAAAATTTGAAGCCATCGGGTAATTCTAAGCTAAACTTTTTTAACTCTTAACTGCTGTGACAGAAATTTTCGCATAACTACCATCGAAAAATAAATAAAAATCTCGCAAATCTCACACGATACTATTTTTATACTGAAATTTTTCGTACAGACTATTATAATTGAATTTTACCTTTCCAAAAGTCTTTCACAGTGGTACTAGGGGTCCAAACAAAACACATCTGCACTAGTATGTATACTTAAAATAGAAAGTACAAGTTAAAATGTAAAAATAATAAAAAGCATCAGTGTGTGAGACAACTAACAGAATTTAAGGGTTAATAAAAACTAAGAAGGGTAAGCACCCACCCTTCTTATATTCGATTCACAAAACATTTATGGAAGCTCCTTTCCCATATAAGCTGATATGCGCGATTCGAAGCTAATCGGGAGATTCTAAAGAAGGTTAAACTTGTTAAATCTTCTAAGAGGAATTATGACCCCTCATTCTCATATTCGTTGTACAAACTCTAAAAATTAGTTCGCGAAACAAATTTAAAATTCTCAAGTTAAATGCGTTAGATTTTTATGTTATATAAAGAATGAGTTCGAAATGTTTTTTTTTTTCTATGTTACACAGAAGGTTAAACTTATGTAATTTAAATTAAGGTGAGAGCAGAAAAATTGCAAGCAATACTAGAATGTTACTTAAATAAATGAATAAGCATAGGGATTATATCTCTAAATGGATACCCCGGTATTAATCCTTCAGAATTTTTCAATAAGAATGATATATTTCAGGAATTTTAGATTTCTAATTTGGATTTGGATTTCCAATTAGTGCTTCTGAATATATTCTTATATAAAGAGAGTGAGCATTCAGAATGCGTGAATTAAATTTTTCTAATCACAGCTATAAATGCAAAACATTTAAATATTCTCCCCTTAAAAATGTGAGGGAATTACAATATTTTGTGTCAAATTTATGAAAGTAAACGAATAAATTGCTTAAATAGAAAATCACTACTAACACGCGGCCCTGACTTGTTATGGAATTAAACCCCAGATGTGCCATGATCAACTAAAAGAAACAAAAAAACACATTTTTTTCTATCCACAATCCTGGAGATTAAAACTAAATATTCTGAACCATCAAAATCATTTGATAATTACAAATGGGACTTCTTATCCCGAATAACAAGTGAGGCATATCTACCGGATGCAAGGTGGGACAAGTATCCTTTTAATTCGGGATAGATGCCAAAGCTAGTATCTCTGTAAGTAACAAGAAATATAGCTGTAACCTAAACTAACACATAATTTGATACCTGCTTTAACAATATACTCTAAATATTTGATGGAAAATCTTTAGTAAGTACATTATATTACGACTCCTACTTGCCTCTATCTCATAAGAGCATACAACAAAAGCCAAACTTAATTTTTCTTTGATAGATATAACTTTTATTTGAAGAAATAAATCGCTGTAACGTCATCTACTAGGATTTTATATAATAATTGATAGTAGTAGATCGTTACTAACTCCGCCACATGTCCAATAGCTTAAATACAGTAAATAGCCCAACTAACCTTGCATGGCATCTAACGTGGATTTACTCTATATCAATTTCATTTTTATCAGCCATTTATATTTTATTTGAAGACTTGTTAAAATATTATATGATATGATACTAATTCTATATATTTATATATTTTTTCTATTACATTTTAAGTAAAATGGAATATACATTAAAAATGCAATGTAAAATATCATCATAATAATAATAGAATTTGAAACATGCTTTTCAAAATAATATGAAATCAAATTTTGTTTATTACACAAGCTTAAGATAATACAGAGTCAGAAAATTTTCTTTTATATGCATATATGAATACTTATGCGTGCTTTTAAATTCCTCTAAAGAAAAGATTACTTTAAGGTCATTAAAAGGTTTCTGTAAATAAAAGCGTTTTGAATTTCCTATAAATATTCACAGATTTTCTCCGGAGTCTACTGCTAGCTAAGCAGCAATAAAAAATAAATTATAAATTATATCAAAATATTTGTGTAATAAAGATATTTACGTGTATATTTTATGATACAAATTAGGAATAATAAAGCAACATTCTCTAGAAAGACTGTACATATAAGTTTCCTCAAATCAATATGTCATGGCATTAGGAACAGGATTACATGTTGCTTTTTCCTTTTCTTCTGATAAAAGGATAAGTGAAGGCTGATAAAGCGAAAGAATTGCTCAATTCTACTTCCATTTATTCTACTGTAGTTCAATTAAACAGACAGCTCACATGGAGGTATGACTGTTTTTCTTCACATACTTTCCCGGCAAACTGAAATTTATAACAGATAGTTTGTTCGGAAGAAGAAGATAAGAAAACATTAATTTTCTATTTACGGTTTATTTATTATAGTTATTAATCAGATATTTATGTCATAATTGTATAGTTAGGAATGTATTTTAGCATTGTTGTAAAATATTTGTAAGGATCTTGATACAGCTTTTAAAATTTTCGAAGAAATGTTTGATGATGTCTATTTTCATTTCAGATATTATTGAGTTTGTCTAATATATTTCAATCATGTCAATGGATTTTTGGACTGTCAAAAAAATCGATAAAGTGGAAAATTACAGTTTTTGTTTGTGCTGAGATCTGTTACATTCAATCATCAATCTGATTTTTGTAATATTAGCATACTTATTGAGTATACATATTTTTTATACATTTCTTATCTTGTTTGAGTCATTATATTACTCGTTTGAAATTAGCTGTTTCAGTAAGATTGTTCATATATTAGCACTCTGAAATGTTCATTAATATTTTTTTTACTAATGTCAAAAATTTCCCTAACACATGTTTAGGTGCTACGTATTTATATAATTATGAACGCTCTTAAAAACAGTTCATATAATTTTGCTTTAAACGTACTCGTATAATTCTCATCATTTTTACATAATGTTTATTTACCAATGTGCCATTAAAATGTTTTTTAATTGTATCTAATTACTGATTCATGTAAAATTTAATGAATCTAATATAGGCAATTGGAAATTATGTCACTACAAATTACTGTACAATTACGATAATTATTAAAATAAATAAATTTAAAATAAATCTGATTATTATATGTATATTGTTAAAATTGAAATCTATGCAAATTCTCGTATACTTCTAGAATAACTTATCTATTTTAAACTAGCAAATGGATTCTACTGGATTTTACGTTTAGTCTTTTCTCTTACACCGAAAATATGCAGATTCATCATTGTTTATTGACTAATGGGTTGATAAAAGTTATTTAATTTTCTCTAATTACTGATATACGTAAAATTTAATTAATCTAAAATTTATCTAAAATTTATAATAAGCTAATATATGCAATTGAATAATATCTCACAAAAATTACCCTACAACAATAATAATTGCTAAAATAAGTCTGTTTATTATTTATATTGTTAAAACGGATATATATGAAATTCCAGTATACTTCTAGTAAATATTATCTATTTTAAACTACCAATTCTATTCATGGGTTTTACTTTTCAGTCTTTTTTCTAACACCGAAAATATGCAGATTCGTCATTGTTTATTGACTAATGGGTTGATAAAAGTTTTTTCTTAGTTTATCTAATTACTAATCTATGTAAAATTGAACTAATCTAAAATTAATCTAAAATTTAATAATATAATCTAATATATACAATTGAATAATATGTCACTAAAAATTACTCTACAAATATAATATATACTAAAATAAATGAATTTAAAATAAATCTGTTTATTATTTATATTGTTAAAATGAAATCTATGCAAATTTCAGTATATTTCTAGCATAACTTATCTATTTTAAACTACCAAATCTATTCATCGGGATTTTACTTTTATTCTTTTCTCTAACACCGAAAATATGCAGATGCATCCTTGTCTATTGACGAATAGGTTGATAAAAGTTTTTCAAGTATATCTAATTACTGATATACGTAAAATTTAATGAATCAAAAATTGGATAATAATCTAATATATACAATTAAATAATATGTCACTAAAAATTACTCTACAATTACAATAATTACTAAAATAAATAAATTTAAAATAAATCTGTTTATTACTTATACTGTTAAAATAGAAATTTATGTAAATTTCAGTATACTTCTAGTATATCTTATCTATTTTAAACTAGCAATTCTATTCATCGGGTTTTACTTTTAGTATTTTCTCTAACACCGAAAATATGCAGATTCACTTTATCGTCTATGTGTTCTTCCATTATTTGCGCCAGTACTTTGTAATGTTTACTTTCGAGAGCTTGATTAAATTTTATTCAATGGGCTGTTAGAAAACAGTGCAGTAATCTCTTTAAAGTATGTAGATTACGAAACGTATGTTTTCGCGAGCGATAAAGCTTACATTTCAAATAGCTGCATTTTAAATACATGCATTTAAACAATTTGCTTTTGTTTTTTTATATAGTTTATTTATTTTATTAAACATCCGTCTTATAGAATGTTGTAAAACACGAAATACGGTGTTTTATGAAATAGAAGAACATTTAAATGAATTAAATTTTGCATACATTACGCATTTTGAAATAACTTAATCATGTCATTTTTCTAAAGCGAAATGCTTTCCTTATATTTTCTTTTATTATGCTTCAATTTCACAGTGGATGTTATTTAAATGAAATAGTTAATGTCAAATATGATTCTTAAAATATTTCTGTTAATTTTAACATAAGATACCATTTTTAAAGTTGGTCAAGTAATTTAGGAATTGTGAAGTTTTATAGTTTGCGGCTTCTATGCTTTACTTCTTTATTTGTAATGGTTTAAAAGAAATATAATTTGCGCGTTGTTGTTTTTTTTTATTTTTTTTTTAAAGTTTAATTCGAGAACTATAAATTCATACTGATAGAATTTCGAAAAATAAGTCCCATTATATTTGTTTGAATTATTCAAGTTCCATATTTCTGTTTTGTATAATAAAGCCCAAAATTTCATAAGATTCTAAAATTCAGCATGTGTGACTGTCGGTTAAAATAAAAAAAATATATATGAAATGTTATTTCAATTTCATTCTTTGAACCTTGTGCTTTATCCTTTTACAAAAATGTATTAAAAAATAGTTAAAGCACGCAATGTAATCTCTATTTCAACAATCACAAATGAATGTATGAAGATTTACTTAAGATATGTCAGATGTTCATACATATGAAGAAATGTCAAAAACTGTTGTTGTCAAAATTTCACAGTTTTGTATAATTTCAGTATCGAGGCGTCCCCTACGATACCACTTGAAAGGGAAAAAATGACATAATAGCCAGTGGATGGTTAGTTTAGTTTTCTTTCTGCGACAATTTCGAGATTAATGTGCATGGGATGTTTTTCTCTTTTCTTTCCCTCAACTGTGCATTTGCTACTTCAAATATACGAGTTTATGCTAAACACATTTTACAGATATAAAGTATTTTAATTGGGTTGCATAACTTGAGTTTCAATAATTCCTAAACGACCGAAAGACTGACTACTTGGTATCCTAAAGTAAAATTTTCGAAAAAGCCAAATATGATCTCCAAATTTTGTGTTCCTATTGAAAATTTCAGAAGTGTTTTTTTTTCTTTTTAGTACGGAGACGACCCCTAAATGTTTTACCAGAAATTTAAATCATACATACTATTTAGTGGAATGGCTATTTTCGTTTCCGTTTTGTAATAATTTAGAGATAAAATCTACGGGATTTTTTTTTCACTTTGTCGGACAATGCTGGTGATACATTAAAATTGATGCTAGATTTCATGTGTTTATTTATATAAATAATTTATTGAATTGCAAATGAATGTGTTTACATTATTTACATTCGATCAAAAATAAAGAAACACGTTCCATAAAATATTTGAAGCTCTGGCAGATTATTTCATATATTTATAAAAATTAAATTCGGGAAATCGATGATAAATTTCCAGAGAGAAAAATATATAACTTTCTTTTTTTCAATATACAGTCTTCATGCGACATAAAATATTGAAACCTGCTTAACTCTCTTTTGTTTGTTGAAACGAAGTACGGACTTTAAAAGCGAATCAAATGAAGATATCTGGGAGCACGGCAGTGCGTCCGCCAAGTTCGCACAAGCCGTAAGCTACCTTTTCCTGAACCATTTTGGCATACTTTTCACCCCTTCATAACGTCGTTTTAGGGAGAGATATAGAAATTTTTCTTTTATACACATGTTTGTATGATCAAACTGAACTAAGATTCCACGATTTCATGTTTCTGTATTTAGTAGTTTTCGAAATATTAAATTCCGAAAAAGCACTTTTTTGTCACTGACTCACTTCGCATCATCAAATAACTAAGGTACTTCTAAAATTTGTAGAATCATGAAATTTCACTAGTAAGTCGGGTCTGTAGCACAATTAACCAGAAAAATCTGAAAAAACAGAATTTCCGCCTCTAAACCCTTAAAACAGGGGGTGTTGATTTGGCCGTAAACAGTTCCTTCACATTTAATTGCGCCAATGTTGGTCGCCAATACTTGATTACAGAGTTTTGAAGGGGTCACGTAATTTCAAACAGAATAAAACTTTATATATATGCTTTTCCAAAGATGTTTGTTAAATAGAAAAAAAATGAATATACCTAAAAATTTTAATCAGTATAGGTTATGATATATTCACGATATTAAGAGAATAAAACATTTTACACAATATAACTGCAATTCGGTATATGTTTCCGATATAGTAGACTTGGCGAAATAGAGAAAATAGCCTTGACGAGAAAAGAAATTTGATAATAACGTATTTTCTGGCAACCTATCTACTGTGTCATATACACAAGCAATTTTTTCCATATGTATACAATTTATTTAATGTAAGGAAGCCGTTTATTTATTTTTGTATACCAACATAAATAATTTGTATATAAAAAACTATATTTTATACGTGTATATATAAAATGTTTATATGTATATACATATATATATAACATATATAAATTACATAAAAGTTCATCAGGTTTGTTTTCATAGTTGTTTATATCATTTGGCAACATATCTCAGTTTCTGAAGTCCGAATTGCGCCAAGATTTTTAAAAAACGCCAAGGTCCCTATAGTGGAAAAATATCCTAATTCTCATATGAAAGTTTAAAAATCTGCTTTTAATTAAATGAAATGTGTAACTAATAAAGCTGTCTTTAACGATGTGCGACAGATGCGGTGTCCGAAGTCCGCTGCTAATGTTATTATATTGTATTATTAGCCTACTTACTGTTAATTTATTGTTAATTTTAAATCTGTAAAAGAAAGATTATAGTTATAGATCAGATATGTTGGCTGCCAAAACTCGATTACAGAAAATTAGCCTGAGTTATAAAGGTGTTACATGATTTCAAGCTGAATGAATTTTTATATGCTTTTACAAAAATCTTAATAAGGCAAATCTTTCAGTTTATCTGTCCATATTTCTATCTTTTACTTCCTTAAAACAAATTTTATTAAAGGCCGGGAGGCTTCCGCACAGATCATCACCTCATCGAGTTGACGGCTGAAATTTTAGGATTAGTTAAATATCGATTAGGGTATTGAAATGTAACTGGTCTGGCAAGTCATATCTTTCTGGAAACCACCTACAGACCCGATTTTACCGGTTAATTGAAGGATTTTCCATTGTGTTTCCCTGCACCCATTCCTCCATGTTTCCATACTTTTGGATGCAGGAAAATACAATAGTAAACCTATCAGTCACCCACTAAAATTAGGTCTTCAGGTTGTTTCTACCAAGATATGACTTAACATACCAGTTGCATTTTAATGTACTAATATAGTTTTAACTAATCCTAATATTTCAGCTGTAGACTCGATGAGGGGATGGTGTGTGCAGACGCCTCCCGGTCTATTATAAATTTTCGAATTCTAATCTCAATAGCACTCTGGTCAATCTGGCAAATATCCCTACTATTTATGGGACCCCCAATTACCCCAATTACCCCCAATTAGAAAAGATTACTTAATATGATTAAATATTTCCGCATTAGAGAACGAATCGTAACGAATCGATAAGGAAACATGCATGAGTGAGTTAAGAGATATTTGTCATGAAAGAATGAAATACATAACAACACAAAATATATGATGTGCTTCCATGATCGTAAAGAGTTCTTGATTTCTCTATCAAAAGCTTCCGACTTGGCGAAAGAATGGGCAAGTAAATTATATTATGAATAACAGCAACATGATGCAACATTTAACATGCAATTAATAGAGTATATACTGCTTGCTAGAGGCGGCTAGTACTTTAATATAAAAAGAAATAAAGTATGAATTTGTAAAGCTCAATAAAATAAATTTAGGTATTTTTATGCTAGCCGGGCGCAAGTGGCAAATCGCCAAATACTGTCCCCAACTCTATTGTTCATATTGCATTCATTTCATTTAAAAATATAAACTTTTCAGTCATCCCATTTAAAATAGATGCATTTTCCTCATTTTATTTAATAGAATATTTAACATAGAAATAAATAAATAAATAAATAAATAACAAATAATAACATAAACCAAAATATTTTATTTGAAAATCAAAGCATTGTTTCTAATTTACACATGTGAAAAATGAAATCTACTATTGGCGAAAAAACAAAATGCTAATTAGGAGATTTGCTCCCGGCTAACATAAAAGCACTGAAATTTAAGATTTTTTATATTAATATAGTTTAGAAAAAAACTAGAAAAAACATACAAAAAGTAGTGATATCCCAACAAAAAGTTTTCGGTAAAAAAAAAATCGCCAAGTTCTCCTTAATTTTTCTGCCATAAAAAGTAGTGATATCTGAAGTTCGCACACGGGCACAAGTTAAAAGTCAAACATCCCAAATCTTTCATTGAAAATGGCTTCCTGCGACTTGGCCGTTAATGCCTTCGAGAGGGTTTTTCAAATTTTAAAGTATGTACAAATAAGCTACATGACAACTACATTTTTTGATTATTTTAGGCATTTTGTGGTACAAAGTACAGAAATAAAATACACATTTAAAAAAGCATTTAAACCACTTCAGTCTATTTAAATGCTTAGAAGTTAAATATAACAAAATACTTGCATTCAGAAGGTAATATCCCTAATTGCTAAAACATAATTAGTATCAGCTTTTAACAGTTTATAAATCGAATACCTCTTAATGTATGCAAACAAACTATAATAAATGTTCAAACGAAAAAAATCTCTTTCGTCAATGCACAAGATTTCAATATTATACAATATAATATAATGTAACATATTGTGAGATTTAAAGAAAGTAAATTTTGTTTTATTTCTTAGGTTTTACATTAATGACTTTAGCTTTAGACCGTGCGAAATGTCAATTAAACCACATGTGGACTAAATGATCTGTAATCAAAACTATTGTTTGTTGAAGGTGAATGGTATTTATCAGAAATCTTTTACTTATAATGTCTTTATGTGAATTTGCCTCTTTGCATACTGATATTAATTTTAATATTTAAATAATTCATAAATGTGAAATTTCCAATCATTAATTTTGAAATGATTTAGAAGGCCTTAACTGCCAAGTCGCAGGAAGCCATTTTCAATGAAAGATTTGGGATGTTTGGCTTTTAACTTGTGCCCCTGTGCGAACTTCAGATATCACTACTTTTTATGGCAGAAACATTAAGGAGAACTTGGCGCTTTTTTTTTTTTACCGAAAACTTTTTGTTGGGATATAAGTTTTTCGGAAATTATTTTCGGTATTTATAAAATATTTTCCCGGTATAAATTTGTATTGACAACGCAATTAATTTCGGTAAAGAAATCTATTAAATTTATTTGAATTATTCCAGTTCCATGTTCCTTTTTAACACTTTACAACAAAGTTGAAAAGATTTTATGCATTCGGTTTGCCTGTTCGTTCACGCTTTAACTCCCGTAAATATACTCAGATTTGCATAAAATTGATAAAGTTTATTTAGGGTCAACAAAGCATGTTTGGTATTGTATATGAAGTATGTAGGATTAATCGTTCATTTACAGGGGCACTCAAAAGTATTCCATTACATAATGATATATGGGGAAAAATCTTTTGCAAAGTATTTTAATGACATTATGCTATTTCAAATGTTTTGAAACTGATATAAATCACTGAATTTCACTACGGTCATTTTAGAACAGGGCATTCATAGCATTTTTTATTCATTTACAGGGACACACAAGAGAAATCGGTTACAGTAAAGGACTGTCTTTGAGTGATAATTGCTGGAATGTACGGTTTAAAATTCAGTATGCGATTTTAAATTTAATTAATTTTTTGCATCTTAGTCGTTATATATAAATTTTATGCCTGAAATACAAGGCTGAACACAAGTATTTACGTACCGTACTCCGTATTACAGGAAGATGCTGAAGGTAATTTTTCAACTGAATTATATGTATCTCTTAAGTGAACTAAATTTTGGAATGCAGGTAGTTAATAGATTCAAATGTATATATCATATACAGGGCTGCTAAAAAAATTCGCATAATTTTACGATTGTAGATGGAAACAGATGAAATTGGGTTTTGAAATGTATTATCCGTTCCTATATGGTTGAATTAGCGTAATATTTTATTTTTTTAAAAGGTGCAGTTTTGTTACATTATTCTGAATGTGCTGGAAAGTGTTTCATAATCTGTGCTTGACGCATGATTTTTTTTCTTACTTGTTTCGAGAATATAGAAGAAATTATCATCAGATTCTAAAATTCACCATGTGTAACAATCGATTAAAAAAGTTTATGAAGTGGTATTTTAATATCTTTCTTAGAACATTATGATTTATGCTTTTATCAAAATTTAATTTGAAGAAAAAAAATAAGTTAATTCAAAAAAAAAAAAATCGTATGAACTGTGCTTTATAATTTGTTTTCTAGAAGATTTAAAGTAAAAATTGATGATCATTCTGTAAAATACTTTTAGGGTTAGACTTAAAATACCATCCGCAACAGAATCTATAATGGAACGATCACAAATGAATGATGATGCATGAATTTATTGATTTAAATGAATTTATTTGTGGTATGTCAGATGTTCATGCATATGAAGAATCCGTAAACGCTAGAGCTAAAATTTTAAGATTTATAATATTTCTCTCTGTAATAATTTGGAGATTAAAATTCATGGGGCCTTTTTGCTTAAATATTTTAATTAATGCTAGGAGTTACCTTTAAATCTCTTTAATTCCTAAACAACCGAATGACTTCCTTATTTGGTATCCTAAAATAAAAGTTACAGAAAAAGCCAATAATAAAGTAAAAAGTTGGTGCTGGTATTTAAAATTTTTGAATTTTGTATAATCTAAGTATGGAGACGACACCATACTTTCTTTTCCAGAAAGTTAACAAAGATAAAATGGATCGATTATTTTCGTTTTCTTAGTAACAATTTGGCGATCAAGATGTATGCATGGAGTTTTCCTTTTTCTTTTAATTAACGTTATAAGTTTCAAACTTTAAACCTTTGTAATACTTAACCGACCGAAAGACTTCCTTATTTGGTATCCTTATAAGCCAAATATATTGTCCCAAATTGGTGTTCGTATTGAAACTTTAGAGTTTTATACGATTTCCGTATGGAGACTATTTTTTTTTTTTTAACAGAAACTAAAAAAAAAGACCAAGCGGATTGGTTATTTTCGTTTTCTTCCTGTATTAATTTGGATATTAAAATGTGTGAGGTATTTAGCTTTTTTCTTTTAATTAACGTTAGGAGCTCCAAACTTAAACCTAATTCCTAATTGACCCAATTACTTCCTATTTAGTATCTTAAGGGGGCTGTTCACTTAACTCTGGAATTCACCTCCGTAATGTTAAGTCTGTGGAATACTGATGCATTCGTATATTTAAATTCTCTTCTCGGGAAATTCATATTTTAAAATTCTGTTTTCTGTGAACTCTTCTAAAAGGATGTTTTTTCTGTCTTAGTTTTCAAAATATTTCTAAAATCTATGCTGGATTTAATACTTTATGTGTTAAAAGCAGGCGAACTGCGAGTAAGACTTTAACACTTCCTATAACATTAAGTCTATACTTTAGAAATATTTTGAGAACTAAGAAAAAAAAGAGACATGTTTTAGGAAGTATAACACAAAAAATTGAAGTAAAAATATTAATTTCCAAGGAGATATCTTAAATATACGAATGCATCAAATGCCTATACAATTTAAATTAGAGAGGGGAAATCGGAGTGGCTAGACCCTTTAAGGTAAAACTTATCGAAAACGCCAAATGTAATGTGAAAGCTTTGTGCTCTTATTTTTTAGAATTTCAGCATGGGGTCCCTTAAGATTTTTTCCCCAAGAAATAAGACAAGTCGGAAATATGAGGAGCGTACATACTGTAACTATTTTTATAAATATTCATATCTTCGTGCAATAGCTGTTACTTATGCAAAAAGGCATGAATATAAAGTGTATTACGATTATATATCACATTCAGGAATACGGAAACAATATGACTCCATCTTAAATAAGGCGTAATAAACATGGCAACCTAGATTCATTACATATCATGGGATATCATTGAATTAGTTACGTGTGATGGGGATTAATAGAATGAAGAAAACTATTACATAAGATCTTTTTGAGTTTTTATTCAATTTGACTCGACGAAATTCTGCAACGATTATATATATTAATTTGCAAACTATTCGGTTGGATAGTTTTTGCGCTGTTATGTGCAGACAGACGAACAGCCAGACGGATCAGACGACGACTATAGGTGCTACGTATTTATATAATTACGAACACACCTGAGAAAGGCATAATATCTAGTGGATTGGTTATTTTAGCTTTATTTCTGTAACAATTTGGACATTAAAAGGTATGGGATGTTTTTCTCCTTTCTTTTGCCCATCTGTACTTATGATACTTTAAAAATGCGAATTTACGCTAGACTTTTTTTACTTATAAAATATTTTAATTGAATTACAGATAAATACACAAGTATATTTACAATCGATCAAAAATAAATAAATACATTAAATAAAGTAGTTGAAGCTTTGGTAGATTATTTAACTTATTTTTCTTAAATTAAATTCGGAAAATCAAAGATAAATTTCCAGAAATGAAAAATATTTATTTTTTTTTTTACATATATAATCTTTATATGACATAAAATATTGAAACCTGCTCAAGTCGATTTCATTTGTTGAAAAGAAGTACAGACTTTAAAAATAAATCAAATGAAGATATGTCAGTTTTTCAAAAATTATTTTCCATACTGAAATAAAAATGTTCCCGATGATAAATTCATATTGACAGAGCAGTTAATTTATAGAAGAAATCCCATTAAATTCGTTTGAATTATTCAAGTTTGAGGTTTCTTATTTTGAGAATATAGCAAAAAATGTCATCACATTCTGAAACTTTATGATGAGTGGCAATTGATAAAAAGTGCGTTTAAGAAAAGTTATTTTTATTTACCGAAATTGTAAAATTTTCCGAAAAAGCCAAATATGATGTCAAAACTTGATGCTCGTATAAAAGTTTTAGAATTTTGTATAATCCGGCACGGAGACAACCCCCAAAGTTTTTGTTTCCAAAAATTGTAGAAAAACAAAATATCCAGTGGATCGGTTACTATAATTTTGTTTCTCCAACAATTTGGGGATAATATATGGGGAATTCTCTTTTTTTTTTCTTTTATTTGATGTTAAGAGTTTCAAACTTTAAACCTTTGTAATTCCTAAACGACCAAATGACTTCCGTATTTGTAACCTAATGTATAGATTACCGTAAAAGCGAAATATATTGTCAAAACTTGGTGCTCGTATTGAAAATTTCAGAATTTTGTTTAATTTAAGTATGGAGACGACCCCCTAAGTGTGTTATCCATAAATGGAAGAAAGACGTAATATCCAGTGGATTGGTTACTTTCGTTTTCTTTCTGTAACAATTTGGGCATTAAAATATATGGAATATTTTCCTCTTTTCTTTTGCCCAACTGTATTTATGGTACTATAAACCATCTAGTTTATACTGGGCATTTTTTTACTTACAAAATAATTTTTAGTGCCATATAAATACAATTAAATTACTTTCAATCTACCAAAAATAAAGAAATACATTACATAAAATAGTTGAAGCTCTTACAAATTATTTAATGTGATTTTCTAAAATTAAATTCGGAAAATCAAAGATAAATTTCAAAGACAAAAAAAAATATTTTTCTTTACATATACAGTCTTTATATGACATAAAATATTGAAATCTGCTTAAGTCTGTTTCATTTGTTGAAAAGAAGTACGGACTTTAAAAGTAAATCAAATGAAGATATATCAGTTTTTCGGAAATTATTTTCGATATTGAAAAAAATGTTCCGGGGAATAAATTCATATTGACGCCGAAGTTAATTCTGGAAAAGAAATTCCATTAAAATCCTTTGAATTATTCAAGTTTGAGTTTTCTTATTTCGATAATGTAGCAAAAAATGGTCATATGATTTGCGACGATCGATTAAAAAATAGCATTTATCAAATGGTATTGTTATTTTGTTCTTTGAACTTTGTGCCTGTTGCAGAAATTTTCATTAAATGTAACACAGAATGAAAAATAAATGAATTTATTAAATTTACTTAATAAAAATTTATTTAATAAGGAAAAATTCTAAATATTACGTAAATATATTGTGGAGGTTTATTATTTTATTTATTTATTTTTTTAAACATCCACTTTAAATAGAATTTGTAAGAATTACAAAAACATATCTTGAAGTAAGTTTTTTGCAATCGACAGAATGAAAACCTAACCCTTCAGCACTCCATGGGTTATGACCATTGTTGCCAACCTCCCGATTTTTTTGGATACCAGTAAAATCTTACAAAAATGTTCTATTCATTTAATTGCGTAAATTGTGCGATTGCGTAAGGCAAGAATTTCTGCATAAAAATATTGGTATGAAAAAAATCGCGAGGTTGGCAACTATGGTTATGACTATAAAGGACACTGTTTTTAGACCTTATCTTTTAACTTTATCGTTTTTGTGCTTTGGTTTTAACGAGAATTAATGGAGTTTGCATGTATAATAGCAATTACTGTTATAACCAGATTTATACATAAATTTATATTTTATTGAAAGTTTGAAATGTCTTCGAGTGATTTTCGCTTACTATATCTTCCCTTTACGCAATTTATATGTTTGTGATTTCTTGTAAAGATTAGTACTGATTTTTATCACGATTTATTTTTAATACTATGTTTACACAAGTTCTTGTGTATGAAAATTGCCATTCAATAATTCATAAATACCAAATTGCAATGGAAAAAAATGGTAGATTTGCTTTGTGTAGAATTCAACTTAAAAAAAAAAAGAAAAAAAAGAGGATTGCTTTATTTGATGGTATTGCCTCATTTGTATGGTATTTGAAGTATTGAAGCTATCCTTCTTCTTAATTAGTTATATTTCTATCAATTCTAAAAAAAAAAAAAAAAAAAAAAAAAAAAAAACTAAGTAATCAGTATGATGTATGTGAAGCGGCTGGTTTGATTTTTAACGAATCAAACTCCAAACAAAATAGTATAGTTTGAAACGAATTTGCCATTCCGATACATTTTTTATTGAGATAGAGTAATTGCTACCAATTTTTTTTAAATAGTATAATTCGCCTTATTTTTTCTTCTTTAATTTCTCCTTAAATAAGACAAATGCTACTGTTTCAAAAAAGTTGAGAAATTCGAATCTAAATATATAATTATATATATATATATATATATATATATATATATATATATATATATATATATATATATATATATATATACATACAGTGATTCCACGTATAACCTGACCGACTTTTATTTTCCCAACCATTATTGGTCCTAGATGCATACTTCCAATTACAAAAGTGGTCAAAATTAGGTGCAGAGTTAAGATAAAAAAAAGTTTGAATCGAAAAAACAATTTAGCGAAGAATTACAGAATTTAAATTTTTATACGGTCCCCCGGTCCTATAAGTTATATTTAGTAAAATTTCCCTGTTACACTAACAAGTAAGGCCAAAAAAAGTCCCGTTATTCTACGATTAAAATTGACCAAGTAATAGCTGTTTAAAGTTGCAGCATATTTTTTGCTACAAATTAGGGGTCATTCACAAATTTTGTAAAAATATAATTATCGTCAGATATATTAAAGAAATGGTTGAGAGTAAAATTAGCATTGCAATATAACTTTGAAATCTTTAATAATTCTGACATATTACTGTAAAATATGCAATTTGTACTGAACATATAAGAGGATAAAAATAACAGAATTTTTGCTAAATAAAAGGATGAAAAACAAAAACCTCAATTCTTTACAAAAATGATACATATTTTAAAATGCTGTTAGAATACACCGTCTTTCAAATTTTGGGTTGTGCCATGTTTTTTAGCTTTTGAAAATTGATTCACGTGTATTTTTTAGCGCTGAATCAGAAAATGACCTTCATTTTAAACCATCACTTAAGGATTTTTCTCAAATCACAAATTTCAAAGTTAAAATTGATCCCCCCTCTCCTCCCTACCTCATCGGACCCCTGAGCTGTTTAGCTGTAAGAAACCCAATATAAGTCACAAAATTGAATAATTATTGAATTAAATAAAAATAAACTTAATAAAAAAGTATTGCATCTACTTTTTAGTATCAGATTTTTCGCTATTATTTTAAGCTTTAAATTTACGATTTGCGAAAAATCCTGAAATGATGGTTAAAAGTGAAGGACATGTTTTTATTTAGCGTTAAAAATACATTAAACTTAATTATAAAAGTTAAAAAACACAACCATCGCAGGTTTATGTTATCTAAACTAAAACCATTTCTTAAACTTATTGGCGGTAATCTATCCGATTTTTTTTTATGTTATTCTCTAATATAAGTATGTATAGTATGTATGGTAAGCGTCGAAAATCATAATAATATTACATTATAATCGGATTTAAATCAGCATGTAAAAATTTAACTTTGATCGGACATTTGAATTTTAGTTAAAGCTCGAGTACAAATTTTAAACTGGAAAGACAATCGTTGCAAGCTAAATGAAACCTTATGAAAATAACATAATTTTTGTTAAAAGAAGTCATAGCCTCAAATCCTTACAAAACACAACATATGTTAAAATACAATTATTTTAACTTATCTAAAATTTAACTAATAAAGTTAACTCAATCGTAATAGTTGTACGATTTCTTTCAAACCGCAGATACATTGAAATAAGTTTAAGTACTTTATATACGACCCCTGAAAGCATGGCCGGAATCATCTGTTTTGATAGGCAAAAAAGTGATATAAGTCATGCATTTCAAAGTTTCATAACTCGGTCAATTTTAATGTTAGTTGAATGGGACTTTTTGTGTCTTACTTGTTAGTGTCACAGTAATTTTTTCTAAATATCACTTATACGACCGGGGGACCGTATAAAAATTTAAATTTCGTAAATTTTTAATAAATATTTTTCTTGACCCAAATCGCTTTAAAAATAATTCTTTATCTTATTTAAACCATTTTTGTAATTGGAAGTATGCATCTAGGACCAACGGTTGCGAAAATACAGGTCGGTCAGGTTATACGTGGACACACTGTATATATATATAGCGTATTGACAGCACTCACGTGAAAGTTGTTATCTCTAAGTCAAGTAAATATCTATAATTTAATTTTAATATTAATATTAAATTTTTAACACATTTACGAGACTGTAGAGATCTGTGGTTGTTCGACATAACGATTGCGCTATTGGTTCCTGAAACTGATATGCAACTGATATGAAAGCTTAAGGGAGTCCCGGACGAATTCTTATTTATTCAGTTAAAATATTGAATTTCATAGCGATGTTTAAAAATATAATTTTTAAACAAAATCACATGGTAAAACTTCTCATAATCTTAAAAAAAAAATAATTTAAAATTTATTAAAAAAGTAGGGTAGTTTAAAGTCGTTATAACTCGAAATATTTTTTGTAGAATTTCATTTTTTTCTTTTTAAATAAACAAAAATATATACGTTTTAATTTTGATTCACCAATTTTAAAAATATTAATTAAAAATATTTTGTGAAAAAAAAAAAAAAAAAAAAAAAAAAAAAAAAAAAAAGGATTAACTTTTTCCAAACAATCATCTTTTTAAAAGTAAATATTTGTTTTTGCCGAACCAAGATTAAAGTAAAATAATTGAAAAAGACATGTTACAAATTTGAACGATTTATCTTTAACAGTTCTTTACTTATAACAATTTAAATACGTGAAATGGTGAAAATTCCCTTCATGAAGAAAACCCATTTTCACAAGGAGTCGTTTCCATGACAACCATTGCTTGAAAGCTAAATCTTAAAAACAAACCAAAACGAAAAAAGTATTATTTCCTGTTCTAATTAAGATAGAATCATGATTGAAACGTCATTTTAAGCTGAAAACATAACAGAGAAAATTATAATGCAATGCATTTTTTTTAGAAGATGTGAAGATTTTTGTATCCCGGACCTCCTTAATATGGCATTACAAAAACTGTTATCCAACCTGGATCCCGGGTTACAGTATATTAGAGAAAATAATTTTTCATTAATATATATATATATATATATATATATATTGGATTGCCCAACATATAACACCAAACAGTATTTTTATTTGAAAAGTATCAATTTTGTTTCGAGAATAATTGTTTTGAAATTTATTAAACGCGATACTTTCGTATGAGTTAATGGTCGACGAATTTTCCAACGATTTCTTTACTTACATCTTTTGTATTTGTGTTAATTTCTGTTATTTAAGCGCGTAATTTGATCACATGTGTGTTAAATTTATGATTTATTTATATAATTTTATTATTTTATTTGATTGGTGATGTTTAAATTCGGTTATGGATTGTCCGAAACAAATTTTAAACTGTTTATATTAGCATAAGTGCAAACGGATTCATACTCGTCCGCACGCCATAGATACAGAATTTAATATATATATATATATGCTTAAAAATTATTTTAAAAACCATAAAAAAGAAGTAAATTGGGATACAGTTTTAAAAAAAATTGCAATTGTATGTGCATTTTTCTCTAATCAACGTTGTAAATATTTAAAATGTGCGATATTTAGAAATTCAAAAAAATGCATAAATTAAAATTAAAACGTCTTCTCTTGCCAAAATTAATACTATACCGTCCGGTGGCACCACGTTGGTGCCATGCGAATACAATCGGGCAAGCACCGGTGGCTTCAAATTGTGCCATGCGGAAATTATTGGGCAATTTAGGGTGGCTCCGCGTTTATGCCTTGCAGAAATTATAGGGACGTCGGTCTATTGTCGTGTTCACAACTCTCGATCGAAGACTAATATTACCATGTTCTGCTATTACCCAACAAACAAAATATAAATAAATATATAAACATATAATACAAAAAAATCTTGTACTTATTTATGTATGTATATCCTCACAATTTCCAATAAATAGAGGGACAGGATTGAGAACTTAAGGGAACTGACGGCAAGATTAGTAAACTCAACAATTTATTTTCTCCGAAGAGACTCGAAAAACCGCCGGCGATAAGCGAAATGATGTAAGTCAGTTATACCGGCGCAAATCGAAAGAATCTATGTTACACGACCTATGTTACACGACCATAGTGTTAAAATAACGTCAGCTTTACGGACGGACACGTTTTTCCTTTACAATATAGACTCACGCAAGATTTTGCTTCAATCGCTTTTTTGTAATGCCCCAGACAAACATCTTGCGTAAAAAAAAAAAAAAAAAAAAAAAAAAAAATTGTCGTCGAGAAAAATATATGTAACATCTTTAAAAAAATAACATATAATTCGTGTTGTAGACATGTAAAAATTGTCGTCAGGAAAAATATATGTAACATCTTTTAAAAAATAACATATAATTCTTGGTGTAGACATGTAAAACTGTTAACATATTACATAAGAACATACAAAATATAAGACATTTTATGTCAAAAACATTTCGTAAGAGCTATAATAAATCAGACATCAAGCCTCATATAACGTGGCACGTTGATGAATGATGTGGAATCATTCATCATGGAAATATGTGAAATTTTGTGAATATATAAAATTCTTGAATGTCATTCCGTAATGCATCATTTTATAAAAATTGAAATAGGAAATATAAGCATATACAGCGTATACGATAAAGCATTTATTTAAATACCTCTCTCTCTCTACTTAAAAAAAATTGCACTTAAAATAAAGAATTTATTAAAGCATATAAATCACCGAAATTTCCAAGTTGGGATAAAATTTATTATGGATTGAAACTTGATTTTTAAATTCATTGAAATACAAAAGAATATGATATCGAAATGCTGTTTAAACTAAAAGCCTCGCGATTACTCGGGGTTTCTTTAAAGGGAAAATCAGTAGCATTCCTAAAATTCCCTGAAAGTTGGGCTGATTGAGAGAGTGAATGATTTCATTATCTGAAAGTATAGAAATAAAGATAGTTAGAAAAACTTGAGTAATCGATGAATTGGAGTGAATAATCAATTTGTAGGCTAGAACAACTTAGTATGTAGTGGATATCATTTAGGGTAATTTACACATGTGGTAATCTAGAGCAAGCGCCACTAACGTTTGTGTGAGAGCAGCTGATACTAAAGTGATATAGAAATGAAATGTTTTTATCCTTTGTGACAGATGACAGCTTTTCTGCTGTTTCTGATTAACTGTTGGCAAACTTTCTTAACCTCATCAAACTGCTTAACAGTTCAAAGTGTCCAGTTTAATAGCGCATGTGAATAATTTTCGTTTTTAGTTATGTTGTTGTTCTTATTGGTTATCTCAATATTAGTTAAGTTTAAATTACTCTAACAGAATATTAAAAAAAAGTTTTTCGTCTAGCAAATTTTCAAGCACCTGCTGGGCCATATTGATACTGTTGTACAGTTGAAAGTTTAAGTATCCTCAGGAACGTTTGTTCAGTATTGAAATTTTAATATATGTAAACATCACAAATTAAATTAGGAATCATTTAGCATGGGTCATTTCGTTTTGATATATTTTCTTTAAAAATATAAAGCAGCGGTGACCACAACATTAGGCTTATTTCGAACGATTTTTTTTTAAAGGTAAATTTAAAATATACCGAGACGTGCATAGCACGCACGAACTATGCTAGCGAAGGCAGACCAATCTCTCGAAACTCTAGTTTCGTTTGGATAGATTTTCGTTTAAAAAAGCAAACTCATACAAATAGGGGGTGTGTGTTGCCTAAACCACTGGGGCCCTAACATTAGGTTCGTTTGGAAAGGGTTTCATTTAAGGTTGTTCTCAACTGGTCTACTCAACAAGCGCAAAATGTTTTGACACATTTCCAGATTTCATTTTTAATGTACAAATATAAAATTGGAAGGCCTGACTATGAAAGAAATTTAGAATCGATCTGTGTTTTCCAGTTTTTGATAAATAAATTATCTTAATACTTGAAATTTTCCCAGAGAGAAACATTCGCCTTGCATACAATATCTCAAATGAAAATCAAATTTCAAACTAAAAGACACAAATAACAACCGGGTTCCCGGGTTCGAGTACCGGCATGGAAAAATTTTCACTAGGTTGGCCTTTGCAACTTTTAAGCAAACAATTTGAAATTTGATTTCCATTTGAAATAAATAAATTATCTATTAAGTTATAAGCGAAATTTATCACGTGGGAAACATATTTTCACCCTTCCTTGAGTGCTCATTCTTCTTTCGCGCGGAAATTCGGCTCAAAACGCCTACTTTGACAATATTTTTGAAAGATCTATGGCGTTTTCAAAAAAATGGAAAACACAGCTCTATTGCATAGTTTCTGAACAACAACATCTGCTCATTTCATGCAGACAGCCTTATTCCAGTAATGTTCTATAGATACAAAACTAATGATAAAAGGTAGTTTTCTACTGTCGCAATTAAAGAATTAACATAAGAAATAGAGGAGGTACTTCAGAAAACATTTTATTAACAGGGAATGTAATTAATGTACATGCTAAACGAATTTGATGAAAAGATCTTCCGCCAGATGCAATGCGCGCTTCACACCTGCCGGATAGGGGCTGACCACATTTACGAAGACGCCAGCTACTTCCTGAATATCAACGGCAACAACGGAAATCCTGACGACTACATCCATATCGGTTTCAATGGAGCACTCGTAGATTAGGCTTTCGTATGGCCAAACAGGAAAAAGTCCAAATACAAAAGATCTGGCGATCTTAGTGGCCAAGCTATGGGGCCACCTCGAGCAATCCATCGCCCTGGAACAGTGGAAAACTACCTTTTAATTTCTCATCGCTTCCGTTCCGACCATACATTTTACGACGAAATTTTCTCGTATAGCTGCATTTTATCACCCCGTAAAGTTTCGCCCACTTTTCAGATACACCCTGTGTATCTGAAATCAATTCTTTGTCACCCATTTCATGTCATTATTTGGAAAAATTTTATAATTTTTTTTAATGTTTATATGGGCGATTTCTCCTTTGAGAAATATATTCCAATGGCATTAACGCCAAATTCGAAAATGTATGACATGAATAAATAAAATGATTTTGTATTTATGTTTCATGAAAACAAATTT
This sequence comes from Maratus speciosus, assembly GCA_963932465.1. NCBI lineage: Eukaryota > Metazoa > Arthropoda > Arachnida > Araneae > Salticidae > Maratus > Maratus speciosus. Next base: position 68,368,767 of record OZ010789.1, read on the forward strand.
GAAAAACAAGTTACTTTTTTTTTTTTTTTTTTTTTTTTTTTTTTTTTTTTTTTTTTTAGTTTCGCAGAATCTACCAAAATAATATTTTCACAAAGTGTACAGTAAAATTTTCGATTAAAAATGCTGTATTAATAATTATGGTATAAAAACTGTCATTTGTTACGAAAAGGTATCCATAAAAATAATGATTTTCATTTTTTTTAATTTAACTATTCCATGTATGTATTTATTAAATTAGATATTTCTAAGTATTTTATGTAAGTATATAATTTGTATACTTTTTAATTTTTGTAGATATTAAAATCATTTCAACGTTAAAAAAATATAGTACAGTTAATTACTATCAGAGAGAAACAGTCATTATATTGATTAAATTTTTGTATTTACTTTATTAATCATTATCAGAAAAGAGAAATGTTTAGTTTTTTAAAAGAGTCCCTAATATGGTTTATAAAATACATCTTTTATCCGATTTCACAATACAAAATATACGCATCGTTTCGTTTAATACAGGCGTGTAATTGAGAGCTTAATTTCCGGATTTCTTTAAAACAAGACCTACAAATAAATATTATATGGGCTCTGTAAGCTTGTTGAAACGTAATGAGTTTTGACAGGTTTCAAACCAGGTGAAAGAAAGAACGGCGCAATTTTCATTAAAATACTTACAGTGTTTACAGAGCTTGAAATTCAGTTTTAACGATCTAAAAAGAAATAAAAATGCCTAAATCAATGAAGCATAGTGGGAAAGGCGATAAATATGAATACTGTCGCGTAGGTGTTAACTGAGAACGAGTGAATACAGCAAGCATGAACCAACTCAAAGCTACACCAGCTTAAATACAGTACAGAACCATTTATCCGGAATGCTTCGGGTCAGATGTATTCTAGATAACTGGTTTTTCCGGTTAACTGGTTGTGTATGAAAGCAGCATCCATTTGATAAGTTTTGTGGAATATATGTGGTTGTGGCATTATTTCTGATATTAAATTATTAGATTACTTGGATATCAATGCAAGAAAGATCAAAAGTTAACCAGAGTTTTAAAAAGGAAAATTATGGGAATCCCTTAGGAACAAAAATTCTTCTGTTTCCTCTGCATGAAAATTAAAACATTTCAAATACAATAAATATGTTTTATTTCAAATACTAGACGTTGTCATCAAATTATACAATTGTTTAAGCAGAGCCTATGTCAAACTGGCAGTGTGTGATACCTTTTTCTGCAAAGATTCTGAAATCAGTCTATCAGAAATATCATTCCGGATAACTGGTTTTCCGGATAAATGGTTCCATACTGTACACTCGAGGGGTGCTTTCTCGAATGGAACATTCCAAGATTGGAAAGTTCTAGAAATTAAATAACGATTAACATAATAATTAATATAATCACAATTAACATATTTCCGAAGGAACTACAAATAAACACAAAGCCATCTTTAAACCAAAACGAATTTTAGGACACTTGCCTTCAACGGGGATCGGCCTCACTACCTGCTGGTCTGTAGTCCAGCGCTTTACCTCGGGGCCATAGGTTCACACAACACATAATTCCAGTATCGCTATATTTAGTGAGGTTGCCCTTGATTAACCGGAAGGCTCTCCCGAGCACAGAATGCTAGTTTCGTTACAATATTATTTATTTATTTATGACCCAAATAAAATTTTATTTTCGAACCGAAATAAAATACATGAAATCATTATTATGATTTTGACAAATGATATTTTAAAGTATGATATAAAATACCTGAAATCATTATTATGATTACGACAAATGAGATTTTAAAGTATGATGTAAAATACATGAAATCATTATTAGGATTACGACAAATGAGATTTTAAAGTATGATGTAAAATACATGAAATCATTATTATGATTACGACAAATGAGATTTTAAAGTATGATATAAAATACATGAAATCATTATTATGATTACGACAAATGAGATTTTAAAGTATGATATAAAATGTCTGAAGAGTCCATATAGCTAAATATATAGTTTTATATAGCTATATATATATATATATATATATAGCTAAATATATAAATTTCAGTGCGTTTTAAAATTATGCTATATAATTATTTTTTTTTTTTTCGGAGTGATGATACAGTTAAAGAAACGCAACTATTTAACTGCTCTTTTGCATACCTTTACATGTATATTAATATTTGAATTAAATATTATGTTAATTATGTTACTATTATTAGTGATAATTATGTTAATTATGTTATTATTATTAGTGTTAATTATGTTAATTATGTTATTACAATTATGTTAAATTTTCTGTCAAAGATTTTTGTAAAAGCAGAAGATGTTTCTTGTTTTTAAATCCCTTCCAAAATGGTTTTCTCAGCTTCTTTAAAATATATAAAGCTTTGTTGTTTGAATAATAAAAAACAATATTATTTCATCATTTTCTTTTCCAAAGGAATATTTTTATTCAACAAAGTAAAAATTAAATCTTTTCAGTGTTAAAAACTGAATTTGGATATTTTGTTATTCTAAGTTACGTTTTCCAATTTAATTGATAAAATGTGCAGATTTACTTAGAGCTTCTAACTGATGTTTCGTTTTACTTAGAGCTTCTAACTGATGTTTCGTTATTTGTCAAAGACGTTGGAATATTTGCTTTGAAGACTTGATTAAATTCTATTCAATTGAATTGCCAGGCGTTTTGTACATTTATCTCTCTAATCTACATACATTCTGGGATACTTCTAGTCTCGGAAAATAACGATTAGATCCATTAATCCGTTATTCTGTAAAGGAGAAAGCTACATTTATATGCATGTATAAAAGTGGGATTTTAAATTATATAATCTTTGTTAATTTATTATAAATTTTGTAATACATACAAATATAATAATTTTTTTAAATGAATTTAGGAAATGCGTAAAATTTTAATTCCGTTAGAACATTTGCTTTGAAAACTTGATTAAATTCTACGTAACTGAATTGCAAGGCATTTTGTACATTTATCTCTCTAATCCACGTACATTCTGAGATATTCTCTGTCTTGGAAAATAACGATTAGATCCATTAATCCGTTATTCTAAAAAGGAGAAAACTACTTTTATATGCATGTATAAAGGTAGGATTTTTAAATTATATAATCATTGTTAATTTATCATAAATTTTGTAATACAAATATAATAAATATTTTTTAAATGAATTTAGTAAATACGTATTATTTTAATCCTTTCCGCGCATTAGAAAATACACTAAAACATAATTAATTAAAAAAGAAAATTCTTGAAATTTATTTTTTATGCATAGGATCAAATTGATATTTCATTTTAATACGAACCAATTTCTGATTTCATAAAGAAAATGCGAAATGCCATTAAGTTTTCTATGTCGTGTTTTGATATTTTTCGAAGTCGTTCGAATGCTTGCTTTTAGAAACTTGATTAAATTTTATTTAATAGACTTTGAAACGTTTCGTGCATTTAACTGTCAATTTTAAATACGTTCTGAGACATTTCTTATTATCTAAAATAAGGCTTAAATTTAATAAACCGTAATGGAGAAAAGTGCATAAACGTGATGATAAACATTTGATATCCTTAAATCTCTTTATGTAGAGCAGGAGCAAGATTTCTAAAAATGCATTCAAGCTTCATTTATGATAAATTGTCTAATACAATATAATTCAATATAATAAGAGCTATTTTAAAGATAAATTTACGAATTTTATAACTGTTCATACTTAATCTTTAAAACTGCCTTCTTTTAACATGAATTTCTTGAAAAATTAAAGAACATTTATAAACAATACTTTTCTACATTTTTGTTAATTTAAAACGTCATCGAATGTATGGAAACGTCTACATCATCCATTAAAATGTATGGGTAGATATAATTTTAGTAAAGAAACAAAATTTTCCATAAGTCTTACCACAATTCAACTTAATAAACTAAATGTGTAGGGGAGGGTAGTACACAGTGAGAAGAAAATTATTATTACATAACAAATGGTGTCGATTTTTATTATTTTGAAAAACATTGTGCTACATCTTTAAGCTACACAAATGCGCTACACATTCATGTATAAATGGCTTAAAAAAAACTTATTTATAAAAGCACAGAAGCAGCATAGCGGAGTATCGAAAATTGTCTCACTGTGTACCACAATTAGTACACAGTGAGACGATGTATATATTTTCATAAATCATACATTTTTACACTCTATCAATAATTTTCTGCAGTTTATGATTTATAATTAATATTTCTAGATTTTCTAAATATTAAAAATATGAGCCCCAGGTGGACAATGGCAGACCTTGGGCTACCTTCATGCAGATTTTCAGCCTCTTGCGTTTAGTAAATTTCCCTAGCTATCGCACGCCCACACACACAGAGATAAATATAAAGAGAGAAAAAAGCTTCTTTTATTAATAAATAACTGTTTTAACATCAGAACCACATAGTAGATACACAATATGACATGCCTCACTGTGTACCACAACTGCGTGTCTCACTGTGTACTTTGGCTACGTTGTAACACAATGGATGCCACATCTGTTACATCAATTTCATCGCTTTAAAAAGCTTATGTCGTTTTCTCGAAATAGTCTATTATTACATATAGCTAGGTTTGGTTAAGTACATATATGCCATATTGAAGGAAATAAACTCTATATTAGACGTTTATGTAACTTAAACCACTAGAAAATAAGGAATTATTTACTATTTTGTCGGACGATTAACTGAAATGCTGAAACGACATCCACGTGTTGCATAAGGTGAAGTCGTTATGTGTGTGTGCCAGCTTGAAGAAAAAGTGACAACTATATGTCAAAGTGGCTGCTGTCTCACTGTGTACCATGTCTTACTGTGTACTCCCCTACCCTATAGGCATTTAAATATTCTAAATGCTATTTCGTTATTTTTTCAAATCAATACGAACATGTGCTATGGGAAACTAATTAAATTCCATTTAGTTTATGGTTAGACGTTTTATATATTTATCGGTGCAGTTTACGTAAATTCTGATATAATTCTTGTACACAAAAATAGTGATTAAATTCAATAAACCGTAGTGATGAAAACAAGTGTGATTGCAAAGCAGGATTTTTAAAATGTACATAATTTGTTAGTTTATAATACATTGTATGATAAATGTATGATACATTTTAAAGATGAATGTGGGAACTATATGGGAATAGCATTAATTTCTTTATAATATAACTTGTAAGGTATCGTTACTCCGTTATAGAGGCACCTTATTTGAATGAGAACGTGACGCCAATGTTTTAACATTTGTAGCGTGAAGAGCGACATCTGTACTTTATTTCTCCGAAGTATGATTGTGGTCCCTGGGGTCTACAGTTAACTGCGTCCGCGAGTGCTTATGCAAATTTTTAGGGCATTTGTCTCGGTCTGCAAGAGTATAAAAGGCGAAGTCCGGATGAGTGAAGTCAGTTCCTTGGAGACGGTTTAGACTGGAGGGACAAATCCACATAGCGAGTTTTGAAGTCAGAGGGAGAGTGCCGTTGGGTAAGAACTATTTTTAAGTCAAGCTTAGTGAGTTTGTCCTGTTCATGTGAATAAAATATGTTGGCTGTCACGGGCGGCATTTCAGGCTAGCTGGGGTGCATGACCGTTTAGGAAAAATCTGAATCTGCTTCATCAGGCCACTCACCCTATTTTAGTTTCAATAAAAGGATTTTATCCTATAAGGCTTGTGTAATGACTATGACGACACGTGGCGGTACTGCCGGTTCCGTCATAAACTCTTTAAAGCCGGTGGGGTAACTTTGAAGAGTTGGAGGAATATATGTTTATACCAAGTAAATCAATTCGAATATGTTCAACCATTTACTTTTTAAATCTTAAAAATGTTTGACTTCAGTTTTCTGGTGAATTTTAATTTTTTGTTATGTCCTGAACACTATTTGACTATTTTAGGAAAATGCGGGTCTGACTTTTAATCTGTATGTAACACACATTTTCTGGTTGCTCTATCTAAAGAACTAACGCAAGAAATGTCTTTATATGAAATGAATCTGATTAACTTTGGATGTGGTACCACCAGTAGGTGGCGCTGCTATACTACACATTTCACCACTTTCGAAATAGCTATGTCTCAAGATAACTATATCTTCATCATAAATCATATTCTGTTAGACTTTTTACTGAATTGTTGTTTATTTATTTTTAGTGTAGAACAACCAACAAGTGGCGTTGCTCTGGTAGAATTTTCATGATTTTCACAATAGCTATGTCTCAGCAAGTAATTGGCAAAATTTCACGAAATTCCAGATTGCTTAAGATCATGACATATGATTGTGCTGATTACAATTTTATATATATCGCCCAACAGGTGGAGCTAGTACAATGTGTTTACGTTGTTCAGGATTTCCGTGATATCTATTTCTCGTAAACGTTGGCAAAAAAAGAAATCAAAAGATTTTTTTTTTTAATGTTTTTTATTGAACAAATCCTCTTTTTTCAACTTCATCTGAAATGTATTTTACGCCGACTTTTTAACCACTTAATCTATAAAAAAGCTAATGGTTGTATTTTCAAAAATTACAGAATCACAAAAAGTTAATTTTTGAAGTCAATGGAATATTTGTAGTCAAATTCTAGATTGCTATATTTTGCCATTGACCTAAATAAAGTGTATACCTCAAATTATGCATGTGCACGTATTATAATTTGACGAGTATTACTATTGTAAAACTAATTAATCTAGTATATATAATTTTCTTTTGTATGCATATTTTAAGATTTATTTTTTATTTACACACGTAAATTCCATTGCGTATTCTGTTATATGTGGCAATGGGATTTTTCGCGTGGTGTATTAGCAGAGGTGTGTTTCCGTGGCATGTATTTTATGGAGTTAATTACCTTTTTTAGCATCATCTGCTGAGCGACATATTGGAGTTATAAAATTTTGCTCCCCCCTCTCTGAAATGTGTGCCATTTGTGCACAGCCGCTTTATTATACCTAGACACTATATTCATGGATGTAGATAACTCACTTTACCTGTTATTTGAAGTGAAGTGGAGTTAAGTAATTACAATGAAGAACAATGCCTTAAATTCTAGTTGTTGTTTTTATTTTGTTTACTTTTTATTGCCCCATCTGTACCGTTAAGAGAAACCTCCACTATTTACGATTTTGTTTTCAAATTATACGACAAATGCAACCTTAAAAAATTTCTTGAAATATGCCCCGAATAATTCATTTATATGAATTTGAAGGATTAAAAAATAATATTTTTGTCGTCTGAAATTAAAGCATATATTAGTTTTGAAACTATTTCCAAATTGCATAGACTTGATTTTTGCTTTTTAGTTGATGTATTCTGTAGGTAAATGTTTTTAAACAAAATGATTTTCTAAATGTAAAAATAAGTGCAATGCTTACACACTGAGATTTTTCTTGTTTAATATAATTAAAGCTGCTTATTATTACAGAATTCATTTTCTTATCTTTCTAGGATGTAAAAGAAAAACACAATTTTCGAATACCAGCTCTTTATTTAGGTTTATAATCAGAGTTCTCGCTGCCGCTCGCCATTGCGCCAAATCGCGACAAAATGCTTCATTTGGCTAGTAAACGAACAATCAGACTCGCCAAACTGCAAGTGATCAATTTCTGTTCTGTTTGTGTGTTGTGTGTGTGCCAATACTGTCGAGATTCTTATCTGCGTTTCTGAATGATTGATGCTGCTTTACATTTCAATCGCACCGTGCTATTTACGCTGCTCTATTTATAGAAATATAGACCAAATACCAATCAGGTTTAGAAACAGTGAAAATCACAGAAAGGATTATGCGATAAGTATTTCTATATTGTCAGTTAATCACTATCTATGAACCAGCGTCGCGTTGGTAAAAACAAACAATTACTCACTTCAAGTTCCAAATTGAGAAAAGTGTTGCTGGGATGCTGTGTTGAAATTAGCCATTTACCATACTATTTATTAGCTGTATGTAAAGTGTCGTTGGCCGTCAATTTTTTCTAACAGTTTCAGTTACAGTCGAAATCTCATAGCAATTTTTAGTGTATATGTCAAAACGGTAAATCAAAAATAGCTGTTTTGAATTTTTATTTCTTGTGCTAAAAGAATATAGGAAACATTTACAAATTTAAGGGACATTTGGAATGTACTTACTTTTAACAGTTTCTGTAGCGGATACCTGAATTTCTATTTTATAATTACAAAACATTAGGTTATTTTAGAATATATTCAAGAAAAGGGATGCAATAAGGGATTAAAGAGAGTATTTCCAGTTTTTCACGTCGAATCTATTTTGCTAATATTTCTTTTTATTTGGCTACTGTTTTTTATTTCTTATTCGCCAAATCTCTAACGTTAATCAAAAGACAGCGAGAACACTATTTATAATACAACTAATATTTTAAAAATTCGTTTATTATTTTTTTTAATTACGAATAATAATTGCTAAAAATTAAACTACAGTTGTGGAGTAATGTAATTCACGCTAAGAACACTTTTAGTTGAAAAAAAAAAACATTTCAATATTATTATTTCTGTCGCATATTATTATTTATCACATTTGCAGGAAAATTGATCTCTGAATACACACTTATAATTTTTTGAATACTACAGAAAATAATGTTTTATTAAGTATCATCAACATTTTTTTTATATTTTCATTGATACTTTTGTACATTAAAAGTTCAAATTATTCAGATCAGGAAACGATACTAATGCTTTTGAAGTCAAAATAAAACTTAATATGACTTTTTAAAAATTTATTTCTTAATAATTTAAGATTTTAAAAATCAATGAAGAAAGGGAACATTTAAAAAAAAATCCATCAATACTTTTCTTCTATTCTATAATATAGGGGAAAAAAACATCAAAATATAAAAAAAAATAATCAATAGTCTTGTGAAATATTTCGACGATGAAAGCTTTAATAGATGCAAGGAATCTCTTTGTAATATATGTAGCACATGAAGCTATTTATTAAATGTCAGAATCGTTAAGATTTTATGTATAAAAAGAAAATTCTCGTAATTTAAGCAATTTTTATTAAGTAATAACTTTTATGTATGGATTATTTGAAACATCTGCTTCAAAAAAAAAGTAAAAAGTAGATTTAACAAGGAAGTGAATGAAATATATTTAAAATAAATAAATTGTTTTAATATCTACAACAAAGTTGTACATCTTTTCACATAAAACATAGAATATAAGAATTACCCAGTTTAAATTTTAAAAGAATAAAGGGAACTTACACATTACATTGTATACATTACATTGATTATATACAGGGTGTCTCAAAAATGGCTGATGGAATTTAAAATTCAATAACTTGCAAACGGTGACAGATATAAAAAAAAAAAAAAAATTCTTCCAGGAGTATTATGTAAGATGTCAGTAGTTTTTATGCTGTGATTATCAGTTTTACTTACAAATAGCATAGATAGATGGCGCTGCAAGCAACAACCGCTACATCCAGGCTCGATTTTTCGACCTCTATCTTCTCCCATGCGAAGAAAAGGAGATTAACGTTTAATGAATGGATCCCGAAGTACCAAAAATTGGGTCTGGACTGAACGCCTATTGCTCTCAGTGCCATCTATTGTTTGAAATTCAAACTAAAATCAAGAATCACAGTACAAAAACTCCTGACATCGTACATAACCCTCCTGCAAGAATTTTTTAAATATCTGTCACAGTTTGGAAGTTATTGAATTTTAAAATCCATCAATCATTTCCGGTACGTTGTATTATATGATTATATACATTATATTGATTACATTACATTACATATCCTCTTTTATTCCTATTCCTGCCATTTTCGGAGATATCAAAATTTCTAAATTATTCATAAAGTGATTGTGGAAATGATAGTTCGGATATACTAATTGTTATTGCTAAAAGGCGTATATTAAAACTTTGCAAACAGTAAAAATAAGTTTATTCAACTGTTTACATGTTTCGATTCTACCCGAGCCATTTTCAATCTAAATAAATAAAAATATTCTAAAATTGAATGATCTATGGAACGCCATCATTCAAATATCCACGTTCTCTTTCATATTACCCACTTTATTTTTTTATTTTACTTAGATGCATATTTATTTTTCATAACCATTGAGTAACTCGAACCAGTGTTTTACTAAGTTAATGCTGATGCATCGTTACATATTGAACTTTTGCATGTTACAATATTTATGTTTTCCCTTAATGGATGGATAGTATACAATGGTGGGGAAAATTATCTTACTTTCACTTAAATTTTTCTTAATTTAATATTGCTAGGTCTGTGGTTTTTATATTGTATCTAATATCAGCTACATGCTCATTTTTTATACTTAAATTTCCTGCTAGTCATACCAATATAGCAACTCTTTGATCCGTCTAATCTAATAAATGGTATTTCATATATACCTGAGTAATTCGAACCAAAGTTTTGCTAAGTTAAATGCTCATGCATCGTTACATATTGATCTTTTGCGCGTTACAATCTTTATTATTTCTCTTATAATGAATGGATAGTATACAGTGGTGGGGAAAATTATCTTACCTTCATTTAAATTTATTTGGATGGTTTTTTTCTTAATATAATCTTGATAGACCTTTGGTTTTTCTATTCTATTTAATATCAGCTACATGCTCCTTTTTACTTTACTTACATTTATTGCTAGTCATATCAATAGTATCGCTTTGATACGTCTTATCTAAAACTGGTATTTCATATACACCTGAGTAATTCTCAAAATTAATTAAATCAATTTTTGTGCAAATGATATTCTTTAATTTCGTAGGTGATATGGCTACTAAACAGATATTTAGACGCTTAAGAGGACGGCGGACGTTTAAAAAAATTCTTTTGATCATCGTAATAGAGATTTGATTTTATGTGCAAATATACAATACACCACAAGTATTTTGAACATCCTAAAAGAAATTTCCAATCTTATTTAAATTTTAAGATCTTTTTAAAAATTTAAAATTTTAAAACGAAATTTTAAAATGTTCCTTGTGTCTAAATTTTTTAGATATTTCGTGGATTTCGTATTTTAATCACGTCAAACTCTATAACGAAGGCATTTGTGTATCGATTTGTTAATCCCTTAAATAGTTAATTTTTTAGAGATATTTTTCCATACGATATTCATCAAAATTCCGCCTTATAATAAGTTAATAATCAAATTTAATTGTCTTAATGAAGTCGAATTTTAAAATACATACATAGTTTCTTTTTAAGCAATATCAGGATTCTTCTTTATCAGTTTCAGGAATTTTGTTCAAAAATTAAGTCGCAAGGAGCATTTCAATTATTAAAAAACTGCTGAAACATCAGTATTGAGAAAGACAGATTAAAAGTATATTAAAAGGCCAAAAAAATTGCTTGTGAACAATGTTAAATCACTTGTAACTTTGCCTAAAATAATCCCATCTGCGTGCAGTTTTCCACAAATGACGTAGTACAAACTGGAGAACAATAATAATAATAATACACACACAAAGAAATGTCGATTTTGGGGTCGATCTTTGCTCAAATAAAGGTCCACGGTACCCTTAAGACTGTATTTTATTTTCTCAAAATTGCTTGGAAAATATTAAATAGTATAAAGCTATCCAAATAAATTTCAATGACAGTAAGATATTTTTCCTGTCCAGTCTACACTATCCATCCATTATAAGAAAAACCATAGAAATTATAAAACACAAAAATTCAACATGTAACGATGCAGCATCATTTAACTTACCAAAACTATGCCTCGAGTTACTCAATGTTTACAAAAATAAGAACAAACATTTAAGTAAAATAAAAAAAAAATAAAGTCCGTAATATGAAAGAGTACGTTGTTATGAAAATGACTCGAGCAGAGTCGAAACATGTAAACAATGGAATAAATCTATTCTTACTGATTTAAAGATTTAATTTAAGTCTTTAGCAATCGAATTCGCATATTATTACAATAGTTCTGATGTCGAAATAAAAGTAATATATATATATATATATATATATATATATATAGCAAATTATGTATGAAATGCTTTCCCCAAACCAAGAATCTTGCACCATATTTAAACTAAGAATAAACAACAATCATAAAAATAATTCAACAGATATAACCTGAACAAGAAAAAAAAAAACAACCAAAAAGCTGTGACCTCATCAGCAGTGCGAATTTTATAAAAGCAGAGCAATGTTTCGGACCAATTACCACACACAACAAACTATTATTCAGTGGGTTTCGGCCAGAGTTTTGCAAAACATAAATCAAATGCATAAAAGCACTTGAAAGCATATCACGAACACTCCCCCACCGGACCCGACGCCACAGTAGACAGCACATTTCGAAGATACAACTGATTCAAAACGTATGTGTAATATACACTGAAACAGCAATACAATTATTTTACCCAAACATGAGCCACACAGCCACAAAAAAAAATTAACTAACTTCCAGTGATCTATAATCTATAAATTCAACAGATTTTTGCTTGTTCCATGTCTGTTGCCACACAATTGCAGACATCTTTGTAAAACCGTCCAAAAAAGGCTTTAAGTGACACAAATCATTAACTATCAATCCAATAGCTACTACTCAAAAATGAAGATTATCAGTAAAACTAGTATATCTATTGATGAAACTCAAAGGTATGTTACTTTTATAATACAAAATGCTGGTTACATTAAAAATTTCTTTAAAAAAATAAATTTTTATTCGAACAGAGTTTATAGTAGCGAAAAATCTGACCAATGATAATATTGATCTAAACACGTTCATGCTTTGAACTCAAGTTAACTAATTGGTTAACTTCAAATTTAAAGTTATACCGTTTATTGTAGATTGAAATGCGTATACCATTTGAACTCTTTATTTTCAATTCAAGATAATCGGCAGCACTATTTATTTTTTTTTTCAAGATTAGCATATCAGGATAAATGTTACATGATATTCCCAAAAATTTTTATTTTTATTTTTAACATTTTTTGAGCTTATATATATATATATATTTATATTATAAGATTTTAGCAAAGAAATACGCAGATTGTTTGTAAAATAATCGATGACCATTTGATGCATTTTAACGATGAAACTTTTAATAAGTGGGAGAAATTCCTTCTAATATATTTTAGAAGCTATTTATTAAATGTCAAAATCATTAAGCATTTATCCGTGAAGAGAAAATTCTTGGAATTTAGGCTGTTTTTGGAAAGTGATTTCTTTTATGTCGGTACTCAGTGTAGGTGTTTAAGCACAAAGCTGTCTTAAACATAAATATTGCTTACAAAAGACAAAAAATATTAAAACTTTATTTAAAAAGAATTAATTCTAAAAAATATTTAGATTTGCTGCAGCTTCAAGGATATTATTTGATTTGCTTTCTGAGTATGTATCGATACACACATAAATAAGTAATCATATAACATTAGTAAACACATAATAAGGCTACTAAACTATTTACCATTAACGAACATTACCAATTAACCCTCTAGTTAAATGAGTCCTTGAAATATGCTCAGAAAATTCAATTTATATAAAAGTGATCGCAAATTAATAATAACAATAATAGTAATATTTCCCTCCGTGTTATATTCTTTAAGGGTTGTGTCTGATAACATGGCATTTTTTATGTATGCATTTGTCTTTGGAAATATTTCTAAATATTATATACTTTCTGTTCTTTTTTTAAGTGATGAGATATAGGAAAATACAGAGTCAAAACACTGTTTTAAACACTAGTGTCGTGAAGGAAATTTCCACCTTGTTTTTAATAACTTTATAATATACTTATAACTACTTAAAATGTGACAAAAACATATAAAAATATTATTTAATCTTTCGAACACACACGCGAGATCTTTCGAACACACACGCGTTCATTTTCAAAGGGAAAAGAAAATGACTGACTGAATGCAAATACATTTTAAAAACAAAAACAAAAATAAAAATATTACGCATGCGCAAGCAGCGTTCAGTCCATTTCTCTGCAGAGGGGTGAAAAGTAACAACTAATAGAAACAATAGTGCGCATGCGTAGTATTTTTATTTTTGTTTTTGTTTTAAAAATGTAATTCTATTCAGTCAGTCATCTTTTTTCCTTTTGAAAATGAACGCGGGTGCGTTCGATAGATCTCGGGTTGCATTAAATAATATTTTTATATGTTTTTGTCACCTTTTAAGTAGTTATAAGTATATTATAAAGTTTATATGAAAATATGTTTAACCAAATTGAGTTTCAAAACACATAAAAAAGTATCAATGTTAGAGACTGAAATTTTGTTATCTTTAATATAATTAAATCTGTTTATTAGTAGTGAATTTATTTCATTAACGTTTTATTGTAAAAATCAACACAATTATCTCACGATTGTTGTATATTTAGATATATAGTACAAATAATATTTTAGAAATGTATATGATTTTTATTTTTTAATTACGATTAATGTTTGCAAAAATTTAGAACACACATATGAAGAAATTTAATTCAAGCTATACCATATTTCTTGGGAAAATGCTTTTGTATTGTTATTTCTGCCGTTTCAGTATTATTTTTCTTCTTCTACTGCATGCATCACTGCATGAAATCTGATCTCCAATTTAACTTTTAGAAAACCAAAGAATAATCAATAATTCTTATAATATCCTTAATATTTTTCGATATTAAAATTGCAACTTATCCAGAAAAGCAAGCAATAATAACACTTTTGAAGTCGAAATAAAACTTTATATGACTCTTTAAAATATTAATTATGAATTTGAGATTTTAAAAATCAATGAAAAAAATCGATCATTGTTTTTTTTAAAAACCATCAACACTTTTATTATATTCTATAATAATAATAAAAAAAAAAAAAACTGGAACTGTTCAAAAGTAATCAATAGTCTTTTGAAGTTTTTCGCCGCTGAAATCTTTAATAGATGCAAGAAATCTCTTTGTAATATATGTTGCACCACAAGCTATTTATTAAATGTCAGGATCGTTAAGGTTTTATATATAAAATGAAAGTGCTCGGAATTTGGCTATTTTCGGCAAGTAATTACTTTTATGTATGGCTTATTTGAAACATCTGTTTGAAAAATTGCTAAAAAGTTGATTTAACCAGGAAGGGCGCGAATTACATTTAAAAAATATATATTTAAAATTCTTTTAATATCTACGATATGATTGTTCATCGTTACGGAAGAAAAAAAAATAGGAACTATAAACTTTAAAATTTAGAAGAATAAAGGAAATTCTATTATATTGCATATCCTCAATGTTTTTATATTTCTTCACATTTTTTAGGGATATACAACTTTCAAATTATTCATAAATGATCATGGAAATGATATTCCTGATGTCTAAAAAATAGTAATATTGTTACTAATGGAAATTATTATATATTTGCAAGTATATATATACATAAATCAGGAAATTTTTATATTTTATAATATTAGCAATAAAACGTGCAGTCTGTTTGTAAAATAATCAATGACCATTTGATGCACTTTAACACAGAAAACTTTAGTAGATGGGAGAAATTCCTTTGTAATAAATATTATACCGCAAGCTATTAATTAAATGTCAAACTCGTTATGCATTTAGTGAATAGAAAATTCTACAAATTTAAACTATTTTTGGTAAGTGATTACTTTTATGTAGGTTTTACTCGTATTTAAAACACAAAGCTGAATTTATTTTAAATATAAATATGTTAAAAAAAAAAAAAAAAACGAAAAATATTAAAACAAAAAAAAAATTAAATGATTATTTCTAAAAAATATTTAGATTTGTTGATGTTAATTTATTTGCTTTCTGATATATACATCGTTACACACAAGAAAGTTAGAAATTTCACGTCAAACGTGAGAAATGAGCTGCGTTCGTACTATAACTACTTTTTTAAATATCCTTTGCACGCATATTGTATAGAATACATAATTTAGTGCACTTTATAAGTGCATATATTTCATTCTGTTCCAAAAGCTGTAACATCATTAAAATGCACTTTAAAGAAATTTTTCCCATTGGCCATAATGTAACGAAAAACATTTTGACTGTCACTGTAATTGAACTATACATCCGATTTTCATAACATTTGAAATGACTCAAAAAATTGTGCATTAATTATATATTTAAAATTTCAGTCCATTCGGTTGGGTAGTTTTTGCTCTGTTATATGCGAACGGACAGGCAGACACTCAGACATGCTGACCGAATGACGACTACAGGTGCTATATATTTATATAATTACGAACACACTTAAAAAGGAACAACCCCCACTATTTATAATTAAGACCTTTGCAAATTATCCATCAAATACAGTCTTAAAAGAGTCATTGGAGTATTCTAAAAAATTTGCTGACATGAATTTGCTGAGAAAATAAAAGATATTTTGGAAAAGTGGTTATGTATTTGTCAATGTCTTTGTTTGATAACAAAGCATGTTTTTAATGTATACACTGGTTTAAAAAGATATTTTCAAATAATATTGTCTTTCTGTTTGTTTTTTAGGTGTTGAGATATAGGAAAATATATTTAAGCAAAATGAGTTTAAAAATGTATAAATAAATATATATGTTCCAGGCTGAAACTTTGTTATCTTTAATATAATTAAAGTTGTTTATTAGTACCGAATTTATTTTATTAACTTTTTTTGTAAAAAAACAACTCAATAGTCTGAGGCATGTTGTTTATTTAGACAGATAATATAACTATTAAAATAGCAATTATAGCCTTTGTGCAGGAATATTAAAAAGCAGTAAACCAACGTTTAAAATGCACAAATAATGGATGAAAAGCAGCAAACAGCTGTTTCGAATCTACAGCGAGATTCTTCTTCAGTGCAAGATAGGGAAAAAGGAACAGCGTGCTAGAAAAAGCCTCGCTCAGCCTTGCTTTTTCTAGCACGCTGTTCCTTTTTCCCTATCTTGCACTGAAGAAGAATCTCGCTGTAGATTCGAAACAGCTGTTTGCTGCTTTTCATCCATTATTTGTGCATTTTAAACGTTGATTTACTGCTTTTTAATATAACTATTATTTTAGAATTTTATATGATTGTCAGTTTTTTTTTTATTGCGATTAGTGTTTGCTGAAAATTAAAACACACATATGGAGAATTTTTAATTCAAGCTAAATAACACTTTTATTGGGAAACACTTTTTATTATTATTCCTGCCGTTTCAGCATTATTTCTTTTTTTTTACAGAATGCACAGTTACTTGAAAAATAATCTCTTAATAAACACTTTTAATTATTAGAAGAATCATGAATATTTTTTTGTAATTTCTTTGAGGCTTTTGGATATTAAAACTACCACTTATTGAGAAAAATAGACAACAATAACTTTAGAAACGAAAACATGTTCAAAATGTAATGAATAGTGTTTTCAAGTTGTTCTGCTGAAAGCTGCAATAAATGCGAGAGATCTCTTTGTAATGTATATTGCAACAGAAAGTATTTATTAAATGTCAGGATCTTTCAGTTTTTATGTATAAAATGTTCGTGCTCTAAATTTAAGCTATTTTGGGCAAGTAACTACTTTTATGTATGGCTTATTTGAAACATCTGATTGAAATATACCTAAAAAATAGACTCAGTATGGAAGGGCACGAAATATCTTCTAAAAAAACGTTTAAAACTACCTTACCCATCCGATGTTATCCTAGCTCATGTTATTAACCCGGATTGAACTTTAAATCTGTATGATTTTATATCTTTAACTAAATTTTGTCTGAATTCATACTTTTGAACGAAAAATTTCGAAAAAATATATTCTTTTTTAATTGTAAAAACCGTCGCAAGAAACTTAAGAACGTAAAACGATTTTACTATTAGTTAAAAATGTTAGTTTTGACAAAAATATAACAAATTTCACAACCTATAACTGCCCAAATGTTTAACGATTTAGATATTTAAATTAAATGTATTTTCTTAATCAAAATGTGCACACTGTTAAACGCACGGCAAAATGCTCGGAAAAAACGAAAAGTGACTTCGGGAAATGACTTTTTTTCAATTTGTTAATTTTCGTATTTTTTTAAATGTTTTGCATTATTCCAGACATAATTGAAAGTATTTGTACTATTTGCTATTTTCTTTTTTGCGTATTTTAATTTTTGGAATGGATGCTTTATTTTGATGGAAATTGACATGATATTGAATATCTACAGTTTTTTATATTAGTTTACATTTGGGCAAAAACTATCAAACTACTCAAAAATGATGATAGAAACGATATTCTTAACGTCGAAAAAAAGTGATACATTTATTAAACTAAATTATTATATGTATATTTACAGACATAATATATAATATATGATTTTATATATATATACAGGGCGGTTATAATCAAATTTCCACTATAAACAGCATCCTACGGCGCAAACGAGTGAACGGAATGCAATGAAATTTGGTATATATGGGATTGGAATGAAATTTGGTATGACTATAGACTATACACGGGATGCGCTCACGGAATTTTGAAAAAAAAAATATATATATATAGTTCCAAAATGTCCACCGTATAAAGAGGCACTAGATGGCGCTTTATACGGAAAAAACATGAAATTTAACACAATAAACGGCCAAAACAGCCGGTTTTGCATTTTACTACTCATAATTCTTGTTCTGGATCAGCGTTTCTTAAACTGTGGTCCGCGAGCTTACAACCGGGGTTCCTCAAGTTCAGTATTGAATTCATACCTTTTTTCTTTCGGCAGGAATTTCTGTAGCTGTAGTTCTGGATAAATGCAGGGCTAGAACTTCTAAACCAGGACTATTATTGAATTCTGGAATTTTAAAGTTTCAGTGGGAAGAAATTGGAAGGCAACACAAACAGTAGTTTTGCTTACAGAAATTAGGTGGCTGTCATGAGAAAAAGTTTTAAATCGCTATTTTGCGCTGCTAGATGAAGTACTGTTGTTTTTATTGGATTCCAAATGCCATTTGAAAGAATGTTTCAATGATTTCTCCTGGCTTGTCAAGGCGGCATATTTGGTAGATATTTTAGTTTTCTGAATGAGCTGAATTTAAGCTTACAAGGAACATCGCTACGTATTTTCAAGCCAAGACAAAGTAGATGCACCAATAAAAAATTGAGTTATGGGCAAATCGATTTGAAAATAATAATTTGGAATCATCCCATCAATATTCTATTTCTTACAAACCTCTGGCGATACAATTTCCTCTGATATTGTTTAAAATTTCGTTGTACACCTGAACAGCTTGAAAGAAGCTTTCCGACATCACATCATTTTTCACCCTCACAGTAATGAATGAGGGGTCCATTTCCTTTCCAAGATATTAGTGAAATGCAATCCTTAACAATCTTAGATTAGAAACAAATTGCGGAATTATCATGCGATGGTTCCATGAAAATTGCGTTCCAAGTGAATAACCTTCCTAATTTTTGGTTGTGCGTGAGAAATACATATGCAGAACTAGTAGCATTACTATCCATAATTTACTTCTCTTCCGTACAACATATTTTTGTGAAAAGACTTTCTCCAGCCTTGTGCACATGAAAAATAAATATAGAAATCGATTGAATGTCAAAACAGACTTACGAATACATGTTTCGAACATTGAACCGGACATTGCACATCTCGTAGGAAAAAAACAGTAGCATACCTCTCTTGGGAAATAGTAGTGTATATTTTAGCTGTCCTAAAATATGTGTCGTTTTTCTTATTAATGGAACTGATTTTTTCAACCACTAAACACGGAATCTCTGTAATGAAAAATAAGTAAGCTCTATACTATAAAAATAGTTTGTTTATCTTAGTTTAACAAAACTTTTGTTGGGGGTCCCCGGAATGCATATTATATCAAAAGGGGTCCGTGAGATACCAACGTTTAAGAAACGATGTTCTGGATTGTTAATATTGTTTTTGTATTCCGTTTCGGTCGTTTAATGTGTTAAATTTAATGTTTTTTTCCGGAAAAAGCGCCATCTGGTGGGCATTTTGGAACTAACTTTCTTTTTCGATAGTCTATATACCAAATTAGTCTATATACCAAATTTCATTGCATTCCGCTCACCCGTTTGCGCTGTAGGATGCTGTTTATAGGGGAAGTTTAATTATAACCACCCTGTATATATATATAAGGTTATTTTTATTGCCTATACCAACCATACTCAACCTTCGGCCCGCTGAACATTTATATGCAGCCCGTGGTCACAATCATTACGGACGTAAGTTTGATTTTCCTTAGGAAGAGGGCCAAGGGCTGAAAATTGACGTAATTAGGTCCAAAGTGGCCAAAAGTCTTACTTTTTCAAAGATTTAAACATTTAAAACAAAGGAAGATTTAGGCATTTTAGAATGATTTGAAACATTTAATTTACACTCGATGTTTCAAAGACAGAATATTCTAATAAGAACTAAAACTTGATCACCTAATTACATTCTCACCAGAAATCAAATCTGACGCCATTAATCCTGAACACGCTCACAATTGTGTGGAGAAAAAAGATTTAATGTCAATAAATCTCACTTAATGATTTAAGAAATGACTACACTTCATCTCTAGCCAATTTATTAGGCTTTAATGATTATTTCTAGAGTTGTAGATAACCGAATGGGAAACGATCCCCCTTGCTACTCCCCAACTTTGATTATGCTCGTGGCAGTCATTAATCCATATTTATAAAATTTTGAGATGCGCAGTGATGGGTAACTGTGCTTCGGCTGCAATTTCTACCCACGCCCCATTCTCAGTTACAAATCCTGTGCTCCGTTTATAAATAGAATTTTTATTGCAATTTCATTATCAGTTCGTTTGTTTAGTCTAGTTATCTGTTTTGTGTGATTCAGTACTGGAATCTGACAAACGAGTTCATTTAATGTGGCAATTTTCCCTGACTTTGCGAGACAGTTTTATTTCTAAAAGTATTATATATTTAAATAAAGTGTGTCGAATATGTGCAACAGTTGCTGGAATCTTTTAGCTGCTTTGAAACGTACTTTTAATTTGAAAATATAATTAATTAACAATAATGGCAGGACTATCTTCCAAATGCAAACGTAAAATATGAGACGAAAAATGGATTGTTTCAAGAAAACTGGGAAGAAGAATATTTTGTTGTTCCATATAAACTCGGGCAGGCAACTTGCTTCATTTTTCGTGAAAGCGTTATAGTAAAAAGTCTAATATTGCTCACCATTATTCTAAGAAACACATGTTTTTTTAATGATACCTTTCCTTATGGGTCTTCACTGCGATATGAAAAATTCAATTTAATGAAACATGAATTGCAAAAACAACAAAATGGTACGGCAGTAACAATAACGCAAGATGCAGTGGCAACTAACAACAGCTAACAACAGCGTCTAATTAAATTCATTTCACATTTAGAAAATATATGAAAACATTTACTGATGCAGAAATTGTGAAAGATTGTTTTAACGCTTCTTCGAATATATTATTTGATAATTTTAGAAATAAAAGTATAAATATATCACAAATTAAATCACTTCAGCTTTCTGATTCTACTTGCGTGAGTCATACCGAAGATATTGCAAAATATATTTTTGATAACCTAATAGGAAATTTAGTAAATTGTACATATTTTAGTTTGGCTTTTGATTCTAGCACTAATATTTCATCAACAACGTTCAGTTTTTGTTCGATATTGTACAGAACAGATATTGATCGAAGAATTTTATTTGGAAATTTCTGCCTATGATAAATCAAATGAGAAGTGTTGATTATCTCGATAATGTGAATTCTGTTTTAGAAGACTTCACAAATATTGACATAACTTCAGAATATTGACATAAAAAATGGTTTACGTGTGTAGTGATGGATGTCCATCGATGACTGGTTACATAAACGGATCTACTTCACTATTGAAATAGATATACAATTTAATAAATCTCTTAACATTTCACACCATAATTCATCAGGAAAACCAGGCCGCATGCATCTCTGTAGCAGGTATAGATGACGTAATGAAAGTTGTAATAAATATAATTAATTATGTTCGATCGCGAGAACTGAACCACAGAAGATTCAAAAGTCTATTCTAAGAAGTGGACATTAATTATAGCAACGTTCTTTTACGTACCTCAGTACGATGACTGATATTTTCTGGATCGATTTTTGTCTGTGGCAAGAAATCATTTTATTTTTAGAAGTAAATGAAAAAAATTATAGAGAACTTGAAATCGATTGATGGTGGTGTCTTTTACCGTTCCGATGCGACATCACAGATGAACTTGGTTATTTCTATCTTAATTTAAATTGTGAAAACAAAATTGCTTCTCACATGGCGAATGCCTTTGTACCTTTAAAGAGCAAATAAGCGTATATCACGAAGAAATACAAATTAAAATTCTACATATTTTTCCAAACATTAAAAAATCTGACAAAGACGGTACTTCTTTTCTCCAAAAAATTATACAATTACAGTAAAACCTCCCTAAAGCGACCACGTTCCGTTCCAATAAAAATTGGTCGCTCCGAGAGGGGGTCTCTTAATGGAGGTCATCTTTAAATCTCGATTTTAATTGTTGAAAAAAAGTAACAATTAATGTTACTAAAATTTATCTATTACATTAGGAAAAATATGAAAATGTATGTATCAAAACAAAAATTAATTATATAAGTTAATTACTGCAAAGCTTAAAAAATGAATACATTGACGTTTACTTTGATTTTACGGTTTAACTTTTATAACTTTTATTTCCATGTCCTTTCGAAGTTCAGTAAATAAATGGAATTTTTTTGGACGGTAACAGATAAGGACGATTTGATTAAATTACCTATTTATTTGAGAGTTTCCTTATAGAATATGGCAGGGGAGTTTATTTATCATCATCCTCAATTTGTCATCAGACTAAAATTCATTGCCTAAATAGGCACAAATGGTTTTAAGCACTTAAAATACCGGAATAAATAAAAATTCAAAACTTAGGTTAGACGTTTGATGAATAATGCGCTCTCCGGAATTATGTTTCTAATAAAACCTTCTTCAAGCGGCCAGGGAAAAACGGAATTAGTTTCATTTTCTCAAAAGAAATTGGTCGCTCATGGAGAGAGTTCATCTAGGATGGTCTCTGAATAGAGGTAAAATCAGTATTGAGCCTATGGGAATAAATTTCATTCCATGAAAAAAATGTTCGTTCAGGCAGATGATCACTTAATGGAGGTGGTCGCACAGGGAGGTTTCACTGCATGTGAAATTATTTAACTGCTTTATCCAAGGAATTTAAAAATAGAATCCATAATTTAAGAAGAATCAGGTATAGTCTACTGCTTGTTGAAAACCCATGGCACTTACAAATCAAGTTTTAACTAAACTTGCTGCATTGGGATTTGATTACGCAAAGCTGCTTGACGAATTCATCGAACTAAAATATGATACAAACCAGGAGGCTATTCAAGAAAAAAGAGCGGCAAATGCATATTTCGAATTGTGCAAAGCTGTGGCTAAAAAATACGAGATTGTGTAAAATTGTGCTGGACAATTTTTTCTCACAATGTTTGTATCAACGTACCTTTGCGAGACATTTTCTTCTAAAATAAGGTACGCAATGACCGTATATAGAAATCGACTTACTGATTCTCACCTTCATGACGTCTTGAGAGTAGCATGTATCAGTTACAAACCTGACTTTTCTGAAATAGTCAAAAATTTGGCACAACATCAAAAATCACACTGATTTTCAAATAAACTCTTGGACATGTTAAGTTGAATTTTTAAGTAAACAAATGTGTCGAATATCTTGATTTTGACCGGAGTCAGCTGATTTATCATTTTTTTCAAACATCAGATTTTTGCGAATTTTTCTCGATTTTTCAATACATTATATTTATATTTATATATATATTGTTATTTTATCCTAAAATGTGATGCTATTACATGATAAAAATAACAAAGATATTTTGTTTCTTTGATTGCGATGGTTTTTAGTTAGATAACCACTGTTATAAATGTAATTAATCTTGATTAATTTTATATATTAAAATTTTTTAATTATTGACATTCTTTTGAATGTTATCATTATAAATTATTTTTTATGTTAATAATTATCTATAATAAATGTATACATTATTTAAAACTTTTCGTATTGTTTTATATATTTTGTATAAAGACAAAAACTGCCAAGTTTTATACCAATTAAGAAGAACTATGAAAAATTATGTTAAAACTTTTTAAATGTCACCTGCTAAATCGAAAAGTCTTTTTTCTCTGGGATGAGAGTTCCGACTTTTTGCACACCAGTATAATCTTAGAGAAAATGTTGTTCTGTTAAATTGCAACAATGTTCCGATTAAATAAAATTACATTTTCTCTAAGATAAAAGAAAAAAGTGCAAAAAGTCGGAACTCTCATCTCTGTGTAATCATATTTGCATTTCAGTTATATACAATTTCAATGTTAATCAAACGTTATTTCAAATTATTAAATTCCCTTTAGAATATTTTTACATTTAAAAAGGTTAAGTCATTTCATACTAAAATAAATCTAATTTCCGGAAGAACGTTTCCTGAAATTGCCCCTTTAGAACTTAGAAAACATGTATTATTCTGTTAAATTTTATACTGACAATACAGATTACCCCAAACTTATTATACTGCATTCTTCTACCTGTTCTTTATCACACTGTTTTAATTAACTTTATTTTTTACTATATTATTTTTTAACAATATATGAGTATTTGGAATTACGGCCTTGGGTGTTGACAGAACAAAATAAAGGGAAGGGCAAGATTTCGGAACAAAAATGCCTTTGCCCTATGACACATTTTCAAAAGTGGACAATATAAAAAAGATATTGGTTAAATAGGGAATATTTTTTCAGAATACCCCCTATCTTCGTATAAGACAATTTTTGTCATTGTTAAATATTTCAAATTATTTAAACATAATATATTTTTCTATGTTTTTATTCAAAAATGCATTGACGAAGAAAATTTAGTCAATTCAATTTCAGAATCCACGGAGAAGCAAAGACCGCCCCCGCCTACTATTGGCAATAAAACTTGCAGGCTCTTTGCGAAATAATCAATAAGCATTTGATTTATTTTAACACTGAAACCTTTAATAGACGTGAGGAAATCCATTGCAATATACATTATACCAGAAGCTATTTATCAAATGTCAAAATCGTTAGTAATTTATCCATGAAAAGAAAATCCTCGGAATTTAAACTATTTTTCGGAAGTGATTTCTTTATGTAGGTTTTATTTTAAACATACAACTAGCTTTATTTTAAACGTAAATATGGCTTATGAAAGCAATAAAATATTAAAACTTGATATAAAAAAAGTTTTCACAAGAATTGTAAAAAAAATACTGAGCTTTGTTAGAACTTCTATGATATGAATAAACTTTTTTTTTATCAATATGATTTTTTCTGAAAAATAAAAACAGGAACAACTTCGTTTAATTGATTGGAAGAAAAATGGTATTTATATTTAAAAAAATATTTATATAAATACCAAATAATTCTTTAACATACGTATTAATATTCTACATAGAAGAAAGGGAATGAACGAAATCATGTCAAAATAAAAATATATATATAAGATTCTTTTAAAATAATGTATTTTTAAGATAATGACAACAAAAAATATATTTTTATCACTCCAGTTGCTTGCTCGTATTCTACAATCATAGTTATAAAATGTTTAAATTCTTTCTATAATCATAAACTGTTGAAGTGTTTTAATGTCAAAACATGCAACAGATGTAAGATGTCATTTTGTTATATTTGTTGTCAAATAAGTTCTTTGTTAAAATGTAATAAGACTTTATATAAGAATTAAACATGCTTTGAATTTAAGCTATTTTTTGGCTATTTAATGAATCGTTTATTCATAGAATCTGTTGTGAAAGGAATATGCATGCAAAACATATTTGTGGTTTTGAATACATATATAAGAACGTTTACAAATATAAGAACGTTTGGAATTTATTACAAATCACTGTTTACTTATGGATCTTTCAATAAATATTTAACATCGATAAAATATGCGTTATTTCTAATTTGTTTGGAGTTAGAAAAGAAAATGAAACTATTTAAAGAAAAACATACACAGTAAATGGAAGATGCCAAATACGATACAGAAATTAAAATAAAGCTACATTTTTTTTTTGTTTCTTCCAGGCTATATAGATTTTTATAAAACATTGTTTTACAATGAAAATAATTTAAAGAAAACTTTTTTATTTGAAACATTTTAATGTAAATGAATATATTCACCTTATTGAAAAATATCATTTATTTAATTTGAGTTACACTAATTTTAAATGCGTAATGAAAGGTTAGATATTTATATGATAGTTAATAATTTTTAATACACATTTTTAGCAAGAAAACTGCTGAATATATGATGGCACTGAATTATATTTTTATATATATCTAGTAGGTGTAATGCGAAACTTCCATAAAATATTTTAGTGTTGTGTGCCTACACACATGTGTGTGTACGACAAAACACATCAATAATTCTGAAAAAGAAATAAATTCGTGACATTTTTGTACAACAGCACATTAATCATTATGTTTGAAAACTTCATTTAGTATGAAGTTCATTTGATGAATCAGTTAAAAGTTATGTACCATTGCGTCAAAAACTTTGCAGTTCGTAAGAATAATTTTGACAGGGATAATAAGTTTTAAATAATGATGATAATGAGTTTCACAGGCAATATTATTAATTATTTCTAAAGTTCCTTTAAATACGAACTTCGATTTGATGGATTTATAAGCCTCTCAGATATGAACAGCAAACTACTTTAGAAACATTATACAAGCAATAACTTTCAAGGACATAACACTTTAAAATACTTGAACTAATTTAGTAGCAGTAAATCAATTCATAATCATCTTAGATATCATTAACTGATTTCAAAACAGGAAGCAATTCAAGAATACAAAGATTTGAACACATAAATAAATACATTAAGTAATAATAAATCATTCCACAATAAACAAACTTTCCGATTATTGCTAAATCATCCTACTCAAGATAAACAATGATATTAATATGTGAAATATGTTCGCGAAATTTGTTTTAATATCAACCCACGAATGCTGCAGCTGTCTGACGTCATCAAAAGAACTCTGCCTAAAAAAAAAAACTCTTTTTATTATTAAGTTAGTTGCCCATTTTATCTCAAAAGAGAAACATGTAATATTTAATTTGTTGCTGCAAAAGGCAGCTGTATGTAACGCATTAATTTAAAATGTAAAGTCAAAATTTTAATATAATTCTCTATAACGAAAGTGATCAAGTCTCAAGTGTGGATTAAATATAAATAATATAATACATTTAACCAACACCTTTTTTTAACAACACTTTAGCTTCGTAATAAATGGATTACCCACTGAAGTTAAAAATGTGCGCCAAGTCGAAGCATGAGGAATATTGCTGCTGAAGAAAGATAAAGGTAAGCAATTACCTATATTATTATATTAATTGTGTTTTAATGGCGAGAATGATATCTATTTATTTATCTAAGTACTAGTGCGCGCAACCTGCTGTGCAGAGTAGAGGTGGCTTTTTGCCAACAATTTGATTATGAGACTGAAAAGGTCTGTATTTAGTAGGTAAATAATATGTGAAAAAGAAAAAAAACTACTGGCCATACATGTGTGCACATTAAAAAGAAATTGAAAATTATTGAAAATATAGTTAGTTAATGATGAAATAAATATTGTGCATTTTTTTTATTGATATATATGAAATGTTAAAGAATTGAAGAAAATTAAATATATAAGAAGTTTTATATAGAATAAAATAAAAACAGCATTTCCTCACATAATTCCTCACATAAGTAAAACTTATATAAATAGAGAAATGGCCGCATCACGCGAGATACAGTTGGTAGAAAAATTAAATGCGAGTAACTACAACAATTGGACATTCAAAACTGAAATGTTACTGATTAGAGAAGACTTGTTTAACGTAATTAGCGAAGATAGGCCCACGCCAATCACGACCGATTGGGAGAAAAAGGACAAGAAAGCCAGAGCGATAATAAATCTATCAATTGATGATTCACAAATCGTCCATGTAAAAGGGCTTAACACAGCCAAAGACACATGGAACGCACTTAAAACGATACACGAACGGGCGAACCTCTCTAGTAAATTATTTTTGTTAAGAAAGCTTTATGGAGCCAAGTTCCAAGAAAACGGAAACTTAATAAAACATATAACATACATTCTAGAACTAAAAGACAAACTCTCAGCGATCGGGGAAACAATTAGCGACTCCCATCTTTCAGCTTTATTGCTGTGTTCGCTACCCCCTAGTTATAACACTTTGATCACTGCACTTGAATCACGAAATGAAGACGAGCTTACACCACAATTTATTAGAAGTAAATTAACAGATGAGTACAAAAGAAGGGTCGAAAACACAGACCAGGGTGAAAATTCAACAAAAGCGTTTAAAACGCAGAAAAGATTTCCTAATGATAACTTTAAAAAAGATAAACAGTGCACGTACTGCAAATTGAGAAATCACACGTACAGAGAATGTTGGCATTTGAAAAATCGAAACAATCACCCAAATACACAAAAACAACAACAAACATACAAAAACAAACATTACTCATCATCGTTGTGCTATCAACAATCTGATAACCAGATAGGAAACACTAACCGCGAATCAGTAGAAAACAGAAATTATAGAACGGAAATAAAACCAGATCAAGGCAGCGACGCAGCCTTTCTAATAGACAAAGCAGGAAAACAAACCTGGATTATTGATTCTGGTTCATCTTCACATATCCTAAACAATAAAGATGACTTTACTAAATTAAACGACACCGAAAAAATAACGGTCATAATTGCCAACGGAAAAACTCTAAACTCGCTAGGTACAGGAGAAACTACATTCACGACGAAAACATCCGATGGAGGTATAAATAAAATTACGTTGAAAGAAGTGTTGTATGTACCGGAGTTAGAATCTAATTTAATTTCAGTAAGTAAAGCGACAAAGAATGGGTATAAATTATTTTTTGATAAAGATCGATGCACGCTGTCCCGAAATGGGAAAATCTACTTGGAGGCAAAAATGAAAAATAACCTATACGAAGTTGAATTATTAGAAAATGCTGATAGGAATATAGTAAATATGGCACATGAATGCAAAAGTAAAGACTGCCTGAAACTTTGGCACAAACGCCTAGGGCATAGAAATTACAATTCCATAAAGGAAATGGTTAAAGGTGATTTAGCCTATGGCATAAAACTAAATAATTGCAAACATGAACAACATGCGGAACATGCATACAAACAAAAACAAGCTATGCTCCCTATCCCAAAACAGTGTATAGAAATAAAACAGGTAGAGTACTCGATCTAGTGCACACGGACGTATGCACAGCGATAGGAACCCCCACAATAGGTGGTAAAACAATGTTTGTAACTTTCATTGACGACTACTCTAGATTTACTGTAATACACTTATTAAAACATAAAGATGAAGTACAGGATAAAATAATCGACTATATAGCTATGGTTCGAAACCAGTTCGGGATATATCCGAAAGCAATAAGATCGGATAACGGGGGAGAGTACATAAATAGTGGGATAGAGGATTACCTAAGAAAAAGGGGTATTAAACATCAATTAACCGTGCCGTATTGCCCGAGCCAAAATGGCATTGCGGAGAGAAAAAATAGGTCGCTATTAGACATGACTAGAAGTCTACTCAGAGAAGCAGATCTGCCACAAAGATTTTGGGGAGAAGCAATTAACACCGCGAATCATTTACAGAATCGCTTACTAACAAGATCGACAAATAAAACCTCATTTGAGCTATGGTTTAATCGCAAACCATATTTACACTATTTGCGAACATTCGGATGCAAAGCTTACGTATATGTGAATAAACAACATCGAGGAAAATTGGACGACAGGGCTCAGGAAGGGATTTTTGTAGGATACGATAACAACTCAAAAGGATATCGCGTATACACTAAAGAAAATAAAATTGTAATTGGCAGAACAGTGAAATTCATAGAAAATAGCAAAATTAACCTAAAAGAAAGTAAAGAGACAGAAAACTCATATGACGACAAACATTACATTGAAACAGAGATAAACAACACAACCGAAGAACCAACTACGTCCAAACAACCGACCAATGAACCAAGAAGATCTGAAAGATCGAACAGGGGGGTACCACCAGACAGATATGCCTGTTATGTAAAAAATTGTGATATGACAGAACCCACTAGTTGGAATGAAATATTGGAAAGAAATAATCCCAAAGAAAAGGAAAATTGGCTTAAAGCCACACAAGCGGAAATCAATTCGCTGAGACAACACAACACATGGGAATTAGTGGATCCTCCACCTAACAAAAAGGTTATAGGTTGCAAATGGATATTCAAAAAGAAATTAGACAGTTACGGAAACACTCAAAAGTACAAAGCACGTTTAGTAGCCAAAGGGTTTAGTCAAAAATATGGGGAAAACTACGACGAGACCTTCGCCCCAGTAGTGTCACAAACAACTGTGAGAACATTGATGACAGTAGCCGCACATAAGCAGTTGAACGTGCGACACGTAGATATCGACACAGCCTTTCTCTACGGTGAGTTAGAAGACGAAATTTATATGAAACAACCGGAGGGGTACATTGAGAAAAACTCAGAAAACAAAGTGTGTAAATTAAAAAAATCGATCTACGGACTAAAACAGGCAGCCAGAACTTGGAATAAAAAAAAATCGCACAATCTTTAAAAAATTTAAACTTTCAACAAAGCACCGTGGACTCATGTCTACATACACGAAAAGAAAACAAAACTTCAACTTACGTAATAGTGTATGTTGACGACATTTTGATAGGCGGTGAAAACGAAACAATTGAAGACATAATAAAATCTTTAAAGGAAGAATTTGCATTAAAGGACCTTGGGGAAGTAGCTCACTATTTAGGCATGGAAATAAAGAAATCAGAAAACGGGTATAAACTGAATCAAAGACTAAAAATAGAAGAACTTGCAAGAAAATTTAATTTAGAAAACGCAAAACCTGTAAGCACTCCTATGGATGCCGGTTTTCACAAATTAGAAGACGAAGAAAATTTATTACCCAACAATACGAAATTCAGACAAGCGATAGGATCGTTGTTATATATAGGAACCACTACGCGTCCAGACATATCAGCCGCTGTTAACATACTCAGCAGAAGATGTGAAAATCCGCGCCTAAAAGACTGGAACGGTGTGAAACGCATAATAAGTTACCTGAACACTACAAAATCGTTAAACCTCACCTTAAACATAAGTCACAATCCACAACTCATCGGTTTTTCTGACTCCGACTGGGCGGGGGACACACGAACCAGAAAATCAACTACTGGAAACCTATTCATGTTGGGAAACAGTCCCATTCAATGGTACACGAAAAGGCAAAATTGCATTGCCTATTCATCGGCAGAAGCTGAATTTGTAGCTGCAGCTAGTGCAGGACAGGAAATTGCCTGGCTGAGGAAATTATTAGCAGAACTGGACTTGAAACAAAATTTACCAGTAATACTGTATGAAGACAACCAGAGCGTCATCAAGATGGTGGAGAACGAAAAATTTTCAAAACGCACAAAACACATTGATGTGCGTTATCACGCGATATAAGAGATGAAAGAAGACGGTATACTAGATCTTCGTTACTGCCCAACACAAGACATGACAGCAGACGCGCTGACCAAACCACTGGCCAAGCCTCAATTCCTGAAACATCGTGAATCCATGCAACTATTACCGGATGCATCTGAGATGGTTAAGGAAGGGTGATGGATTTATAACCCTCTCAGATATGAACAGTAAACTACTTTAGAAACATTATACAAGCAATAACTTTCAAGGACATAACACTTTAAAATACTTGAACTAATTTAGTAGCAGTAAATCAATTCATAATCATCTTAGATATCATTAACTGATTTCAAAACAGGAAGCAATTCAAGAAAACAAACATTTGAACACATAAATAAATACATTAAGTAATAATAAATCATTCTACAATAAACAAACTTTCCGATTATTGCTAAATCATCCTACTCAAGATAAACAATGATATTAATATGTGAAATATGTTCGCGAAATTTGTTTTAATATCAACCCACGAATGCTGCAGCTGTCTGACGTCATCAAAAGAACTCTGACTCAAAAAAAAAACTTTTTTATTATTAAGTTAGTTGCCCATTTTATCTCAAAAGAGAAACATGTAATATTTAATTTGTTGCTGCAAAAGTCAGCTGTATGTAACGCATTAATTTAAAATGTGTGATCAAGTCTCAAGTGTGGATTAAATATAAATAATATAATACATTTAACCAACACCTTTTTTTAACAACACTTTAGCTTCGTAATAAATGGATTACCCACTGAAGTTAAAAATGTGCGCCAAGTCGAAGCATGAGGAATATTGCTGCTGAAGAAAGATAAAGGTAAGCAATTACCTATATTATTATATTAATTGTGTTTTAATGGCCAGAATGATATCTATTTATTTATCTAAGTAGTAGTGCGCGTAACCTGCTGTGCAGAGTAGAGGTGGCTTTTTGCCAACACGATTAATGAATGAATACAAATCATTGTTAAATATATGAGAGTAGAAGCGACACTTCGATACGTATATTTTTTTTATTTCACTGATTTATATACCCTTTTCGAATATGATTAAATGATTTTTGAAGAAAAAAATATAACAAGGAAGCGATCCACTGAGAAATTAACATTACTAGAAAACTGGAATTGTGTATTTTCAGAATTTAGTGTCGCTCCCGATGAAAAAAATAATATATATATATATAAATAGTATAAAACATATTTCAAGATTAAAAGCACAAGCTTTTATTTTATGTCAAATGACATCATTCGCATCGGCTTAAGAATTCCACATTTGCGATCCACTCTTAAGCATCTACAGTACAGCATGCATGGGACGTCACTATCGCAAAATAATACACAAATGCAGGAAAAAGATGCTCGAAAAAAGAACGGCTATCTAATGATTCGTAGGTCTTCATTTGTTTGTAACATTAATATAGATATTTAAAAGTAAATATAGTTTATAATAGCTCCATGTTTTAACAGAAATCATTCGTTTATATTTTTTCAAAATATCAGGTATTTGAATTGCATTTTCTTTCGCTTGTTATGAGAAAATGGCAACAAAAATATATAATTACTATTTTAGAGCTATTTTTCATTTACTTTCTACAGAAATGGAGTACTTCCGTTGCCAATAGCTCCGTTGCAAATGGCTCTAAAACATACAAAAAAGTTAATGTTTCAAAAATTGATGGAGATACAATTTTCAAACAAACTGCATTTAAAAGTACTTTTTCCCCAATAAAACGGTATAACAATTGAAAATGTGCGATGCTTAGAAGTTTAAAATATTGCTATAGAGTATTTAATCGTATAATGATACATCTGCTTTGTTTTAGGGGTAGATTAACGTAACGTTATTTTTTGGAGCCGACAAAAATAAGCTGGGAGAAAGAAATAGCATACAGGGGACTAATAAAGGAAAAATCTTTTTATTGTGGTAGACATAGGAATTTTTACTTTTTGACAAAGTTGTGATCCCTGCATTGTAATAATGTGCAGTAAATTGTCCAGTCATCCGAATCACAAAAAACGGTTCCTAAACCGGAATTTAACTCTAGTCAGTACATATTACTTCCCATTTTATGGTCAAAATAATGTTAAATTACGGCTATATAACCGTTTACTATGAAAAAGGTCGAACGAATGAATGCTTTGTTACAAATTTTTAACAGAGTACTTCACCTACAATTTTGAACTATTCGATATTTTTCCTTTTCTTTTTTCTTTTTTATTTTCTTTTTTCTTTTTTCTTCTTTTTTGTTTTTTCTTCTTTTTCTTTTTTCCTTTTTTGCATTGTTGTCTGCCACTCCGGACACAGGCAAAGCCGAGACTGCTTCAAGTCTGAGGCCATTCGGAAGAAGCTATCCCCAAGCACGGGGGATCCTAAAACCATCTTTGTCACTTTCGCCGTTACTTAAAAATTGAATCCTTGAATTTTAAGTAATTTAAAGAAAATGATAAAATTTCCTCGCGAAAATTTAAAAGTTTATAGGGTTTTTTAGGTGCGTTCGTAATTATATAAATACGTAGCACCTACAGTCTTCGTTTAGTCTTTCCGTCTGTCTGTCCGGCCGCATATAACAGAGCAAAAACTACCCAACCAAATGGTCTGAAATTTTAAATATATAATTGTTTCAAAATTTTGTCGGTCGTTTCAAATTTTATGAAAATCGGATGTATAGTTTAATTACAGGGACAGTCAAAAGTTTTCTGTTACATTACGGCCAATGGGAATAATTTATTGCAAGTGCATATTTATGACGTTACGGCCTTCCGAATGGTCTGAAATTTTAAATATATAATTGTTGCAATATTTTGTCGAGCCATTTCAAATTTTATGTAAATCGTATCTATAACTTAATTACGGGGAGTGTCAAAATTTTTCCGTTACATTACGGCCAATGGGAAAAAATTATTGCAACTGCATTTTAATGATGTTACAGCATTCCGAATGGTCTGAAATTTTAAATATATAATTGTTGCAAAATTGTGCCGAGTCATTTAAATTTTTATGAAAATCGGATGCATAGTTTAATGACAGAACCTGTCAAATGTTTTCTGTTACATTAAGGCCAATGGGAAAAAAATATTTCATGTGCATTTTAATGATATTACAGCCTTTCGAACAGAATGGAATTGATATGCACTTATGAATTGCATTAAAATATACATTCATTACAATATGCAGTGCAAGAAAAAATATATGTAACTGATATCTTCCTACTGATACTAAAAACCGTACTTTAATAATTATATTATGTGATGAATAATCGCACTTCAAAAATTTTCCATAGTTTAAACATGGCATTGCGCGATCTTGGTGTTTCAGTGAAGCAGCCACCTTAACATAAATAATTGAAAATAATTTATTTTTTCTGTAACGCTTTGGATCTGATTACCAAAAATGCAATTCGTTTAACTATTAAATGCCTGATTTTTCAATAATCATTGTAATAATGTTTTTCGGCTTTCATTTGTTAAATAAAGCATGGGAAAATACTTTAAAAAATCATATTTTGTTTTAAGTATGGTTTACGGCTAAAAAACTGTTTGTTACTAATCGACAATACTGGTTTTGAATTGGAAAAATAATTTTCCTTGATAAAATTCTGTAATATTAAACACACAAGAATTTTAGAAACTATAATAAGTAATAAATTTTACTTGCTCACTGCAGAACAAAATATGGTATTTCTCAAGCTTCCAAACAAAACAAAAAGAACAAGTAGCAACAATTGAAAAATAAATCTACCTTTACTCTTAAACAGCACAAGTGTTGTCATCTACATGTTGAATATCGATTTAATAATATTTTCAGAATGTATTTTATTGGCAGCATTAGGCACTGTAGCTTCAATATTATTCTAATGGTATTTTAGAGCCTAAATAGGGTATGTTACCGAAAAGCAACACCCGGCATTTAAGGCCTAAGAGGAATGTCATCATGACATACGTAGCATATATGTGAATAAAAATGACTATTTACACATTTTATTTTTTTTAAATAAAATAGTTGTATGACGGAAAATCCGATCCGTAATCTTAAGTATCATTAGAAAACAAGAAAAACTCATAAAGATTCAATTTAACCTTATATGTTGACGTTTTACTGCACTGTATTTACACAGTGTATTTTCTACATCTACATTTGTACTAAAAAAAAATACATGTTTCGATTTCTAGGTAAATAAAATATAGCCATGAACTAAAATATACAGCCACCTCTTACGAGATTCCCCAGAATGCGAAACGAGTTCTATATTATTAACCCATTTATTCCTATCGTCCCATATTTGGAAAGCTTCAGATTTTATTAAATTTGTATAATTTTCTTATTCTTTATAGCATGAAAATTATATGAAATAATTATCTATACATGTCTTTATCTGTTACCGAAAGATAACTGCATAATATGGACATTTATTTGCTTAAAATGAAGGCCTTTTTAGGAGCTTATAGATTTGTGGCGAAATGTAAAAAGTAAGTTTATTTGTGATTTTTCGACCAACGGTCTAAATAAATAAGTCATAATCTTAGTTTGTAGACGTCTTTGAAATAAGTATTTTTTTTTATTGTGAAATTATATGTTCAAGCCTATTTTTAAGCATTTTTGTAATGTACAAAATATAGGACGCTAGGTTACACATTTTTATTAGCCATTGAGGAGACAGTTTTTTAAGTAAATTCCTTTTCAATATGACTATGAAACAAATTGTTTTTAAGGCTCAAATATGATTATTCTTAGTTCATTATTACTAATACTTATACTGTTGTTCGCCTCTGCAAAGAAATAAATATATTTTGATAATAATTAAAAATGCGTTTCATAATTCATTTTTAATAATTCATAGTGTATAATATTCAATTAAAAATGTATTTCATAATTCATTTTTAATAATTCATAGTATATAATATACAATTTAAAAGCTTATTTTATATAAATATTGACAAAACATATATTTATGCATATTATACTATTACAAATATTATGCATATTTCCATGTTTAGTGCGTTTACATTTTATAAAATAATTACGAAATTTTTTAGCGTAATATTTTTTTTGGAATTTTAAAGTTCATTTTGCAACATTTTAAAGAGATTTTACAAACAAATATGCGTAAAAAAATCAGGTAAAAATAGGTTAAAAAACTCGAAAACCATTATATTTTCAAGATTTAAAGAAATATTTATAAAAATATAATTTATTTTGCTAGCAAAGATTTTCGTAAACGTTTCCAAGTAGTTTTAATAGCATATTTATCTATTTTCTCAGATCGGAATAAAGATTTTCGGATGCCACATTATTATAAAAAAGTAAAAAGCAAAAGGATTCATGTTCAACAAACAAGTTTTATTGACAAAAATGGTAAATAATAAGCAATAGCAATAACATTAAATTAAATATTATTACTCTTGTATGTATAAACGCAATTAAGCAGCTGAGGATGTTTACTTTTTATTTGGTATAGCATTCGCCAAACCTATATACAGTTTGAAAATTCTTATTAGTAGATTAAAAAAAAATACTCGGGAATGTTTCCGAAAATCAGAGGCAGAAAAATAATCATTGAGTTTTTAAATGCTTCTTGAAACCTCAAAAATATATTGGTGTATGTGATTTCTAAGCATAGAAATGCTGTTTGTAATCGTGGGTCTCTCGGGAGGAGTTATTGTACATTTTTTATCTTTGATATATTGTATTTCCGTATATTAAAAAATACATCTGTGTTTTTTACAGTGCACTGATATAATGAAAAAACACCAAATGAGAAAAAGTAATTTAAAATTCCATGTTTGGTAAATTTAAGGACAAATGGGTGCTGTAAAAAGGCTTTGCAATATTTTTGGAATCATCGGATCTTCACATAATTTCGTAAGAATAAATTTGGGATGCCTAAAAACATTTTAAACGAAAAAAATTAAAATTTCATATTTTCCCATTTCTTTGCAAAGTGAAAGGTAAATCCCCTTTAATCAATTAAATAATTCAAAATAATAAAAATTACGGTATATGTACGGTACATAGTAGGGAAAGGTTGTGCAAGAGTGCGCGGTGTACAAGGGTACGCAGAGCGATTATCTAATATCAAGACAGAGTTTTGTATATAGCTACAATTGTAAACGATGAAATGACATGATAAGTTTATGTTGCAGAAAACTGCGTTTTTTGGTGAATTGTTTGTGAAATACAAAAAAAGTGATTTTGGTATTATCGTTATAATACTTAAGATTTTTGAAAAGAAAGGATCATAATAAAGATTACAAAGCTAATTTCCTTTTTTCTTTTTATAGATTAGGTTATTATTAGACTAGCTGTCACCTAAGTGATTTGGATTTGTTTATAAATAGAGGGCATTACTGTTGTTTAATGATATTTATTTACGATAGTGCAAGAGCGCGCAGTGCCAAACTGTGCGATAGTCCGCACCTAATTTTATAAAACTGTTACTGTTGCTAAAACAGGATATAAAGTAACCATTCTATATCCTTTCAAAAATTACCTTTTCTTATATACTGATTTTTCAGTAAGCAGAAGCTATGTAAAGAAAACACACACGCGCAGTGTGATATAAACCAAACATCGGTTTCGCAAGATTTGACTTCAACAATTTCATCTTACGTCAAATTAACAGAATTGTCACTTTACCCAGAATCATTTATGCTGCGATACTATAATAAGAAGAGCAGACTGAAATTTTAAGCGGTTAACAACACAAAAGGCAGCTTGAAGATCACGTTGCAGAAAAAAGCTAAAAACCTTTATAAAAAAAGAATAAAATTTAAACAAAAAACTGAAACAAAGATAATACTGTGTATATGCCCAGACTGCTCAGAAAACTGAAGAAAACTAATTATAGAGGATTGTATCGAGTGCATTGCTTGCATAGACCGGTGGCACGAATAGTGATCAGATTATGCATGTCGTGGTTACTACAATGTGACGTTTTTGAAATACTTCCTTTTATATATTGTCCCCTCTTGCACATTTGATTGAGCACTCTTGCCCTCAATGGTTGTGCAAGAGGGCAAAGACTATGCAGATCGTAGTCACTACAACATGACGTTTCTGAAATGCTTCATTTTATATATTGTGCACTCTTCCACACTAGATTGTGCATTCTTGACCTCAATGGTTGTACAAGAGGACGCCGAATATGAATGTTGTAGTCACTACAGTATGACATTTCTGAAATGCTTCGTTTTATATATTACGCACTCTTGCACACTTGATTGAGCACTCTCGCCTAGATGGTTCTATAAGAGCGCGCAGACTATGCACATCGTAATCACTACAATGTCATGTTTCTGAAATGCTTCCCTTTGTATATTGCGCACTCTTGCACACTTGATTGAGCATTCTTGACCTAAATGGTTGTAAAAGATGGCGCAGAATATGCAGGTCGTAGTCATTACAATGTGATGTTTCTGAAATGCTTCCTTTTATATATTGAGCACTCTTGCACACTTGATTTCGCACTCTTGCACTCAATGGTTATACAAGAGGGCGCATTCAGGAGGGTAAACTTTTTTTCAAATAATACGGAAAGTTTTTCTTAGAAGTTTATGAATGCAATATATTTTGTTAGCTTAGTAATCTAAGATTATAAATAAACTATAACATCTCCCCTTAAATCTATTCATTTATTGTTATTTAATGAAATCGCTAAAGTGCTGCACAACCTTAAACTATAAACCTGCAAACCTGCACAACCTTAAACTATACTTATTAAAAAAACCATATACTGAAGTGGCTATTATATAATAGTAGTATATTGCCTGGATAGCTTAATATTTAAAAAAAAATCTTGAAAGATTATTTATTATTATTTATTTTTGTCAATGTAAATGCATAATTAATTTTTTAAGAATACAAAAAAATCCAGCCAATTCCATATAGTGTTTAATTGTAAATTCATAATTTATTTTGAAAATTAAACTGTTGTAATTAACATTTTATAATTCTTTTTGTAGTATTTCCGCTTATACCAATAAAATTATGAAGGATGTATTAAAAATATTCTTTTTAATAATTATATTGTTAAATTCTAAAAATAAAAATAATAAAGTCATATTAAGTTTATTAAACAATGAAAATTGTATCTAAGTAAGCATAACTTATAATCTAAATAGAAAATCTTTCAAGGCAATAAACGCAATTGCATTAAACAAGTTATAAAACATATTTGACAATTTTTATTTGCACTTGTATTAAGTTATTATTAGAATTTTAATTAAAATATTCTTCTTGATAATTACTTTGAAATTTAAAATATAACAAAAATAAAATCTGAAAACTAAAATGCAAATGAAAGTTTTATTTATTATTTTTTTATCAAGTTTTATTTTCATTATTTCATTTTTATGCTGATAAAACGTTTTATAACATAAACCTATTTAAAAATATTTTCTTTAAAAAATATAGATAGAAGAAAGCCATGCTATTTCTATTTAAAGATCTTTATAATTACCATTACAGTACATTCCTTCGGAATGTCCCTTGATACTTCTTCGAAAACTGTAATTAGAACCGTTTTGTCTTCTCGGTAGAAGGTCTTACTCAGTTTTATAAATTTTAATTCTTTTTTTAAACTAGAAATACTCCTTTTATAAAGATCACATTCGACTTTTGGAATTACTAGCGAAATGCATTTTATTATTTTTTTTATGTTGAAAATGTTGATTAAAATGTCAATTTTCTCATAAATATTTGCACAATAAATCTTAATTTTGAGTATTTATCAAAGAAAGAATAATGTTTATTATTATTATTATTATTATTATTATATTTTAAGGGGTTTAAGGATTTTAAGGAGACATCTGTTATCAACTCGATACAATTAAATGATTTATTGAGAGCCAACATATTTATTACCACGTTTTTAAAAAATAAAATTATACATCATAATTTTCATTACTTATCATAGAAAAAATAATTTATAATAATTATTATTACACCTTAAGGTTACTCATCAATAGAAGATGCATCATCAATCATTCATCATTCAACATCAATCATTCAACTAGATACAGAAGTAAACGATTTATTGAGAGCTAATATCTCTATTATGATGTTTATTTTTAATAAAATGACAAAAATGTAACAGGATTTTTAATAAGTATCTAATAAATAGAGTGAAATTAATATTATAGTATTAAAAGTAGCAGAATAATATAATAATATGCGAAGCATAATCTCATGGAAATAATAAATTGAGTATAACCAATTGTAAATAAAAGAAATGGAAAAAAAAAAGAAAAAAAGTCCAATAATATTTATTTAAATAACAATTAAGCTAATTTATTCTATTCTGAATTTCGTTTATAAATCGGACTTAACATTTTTATTTCCATATTGCTGTTCTGACCATACTATGTTACAGAATGTATTCATTTTGGAAAAAAATAAAATAATCATTTACTATTGAAATAAGAGACAAATAGAAGTACGTTTGAACTGATTACCTTTCATATAATTTTCATATAACATTAGCGTTTCCAGGTGTCTCGATTTTCAAACACTTCAAGACCCGTCTCCAGAAACCCATGCACGGGACGTCAAATTATCATATTTTTCATAATGAATAGTACATACGAAATTTCTTTTAATACCATGTCTATAAAGAAACTTTTTTTATGATTCGGCCGAAAGGAATACAATACAAACCTACCAGCTATGATGCAACATTTTCCATATTCCTTGCTATTCTGTTATACAGGCTTAACTGTGCTTCTTTAAAAAAAAACTTCTAAAAAAGGTAGCTGTTTAAAACAATATCCTCCCTGAAACGTAAACATTTCAATGTTCTTGCGGAAGCAATACCATATATTTATAACTGCTCAGACGAAAACTTCCCAAAACGGAATGTTTCTTTCTTTTTGACAGTTTTCAAAACAGTCACTTTGCGATTTCGCTTTAACATTTTTCATTGTATTTAATATTACAAAACATTCTAAGAAAGAATCTCAAAACTTACAATAGAAAGAATCTGTTTTAATGAATCTGTTTCGGAATTCATTACGTGTGATAGGATTTACGAGAATGAAGAAAACTTTCATTAATATCTTTATAAGTTCTGATTCGATTTTCATAAAATTTGAAATGACTCGACAAAATTCATCAAATAATATATATTTTAAATTTGAAACCATTAAACTGGGTAGTTTTTGTGCTGTTCTATGCGGACAGAAGGACAGAGAGATGAACGGACCCGACGACAACTGTAGGTGCTGTGTATTTATAACTAAGAACGTACCAAAAAATGTGGGAATTAGTGCTTAATCTGTTCCGATTCTATGATACACATTGCCACTGAAAATAAATTTTATAAAACACTGAAAGAGAATGCATTAATCTTAACCCATTAATGCCGGTAGGTACAAAAATCTACCAAACCGAATTAAATTTATTATTAATCATTAGATGGCACCATCTGACAAACAATGATGCATTTGACATCTTAAATAATCACAAATAAGTATAAAAATAGAATTCCCGCATTTTTGTGGACAATGAGCGTAGCAGTAGGTGTAAAATCTGAGTGAATATGAAATCAATCAGCATGCATGTACCTTCAAAACAAAAAATGTAAGTTACGCATTTTTTTTTTTTTTTTGAAGTTTTAATAATGTTTTTAAATGGAATCACAATTGTAATAGTGCACTTTATACAATTATGCTATTTAAAGTTAGTTTTAATTTTGTTTCGTTTCGTATATTCACTTTTACTTTTAATGGTAGAAAATTGTACCAACCGGCATATATGTAGTCTCAATCTTAGATAGGGCTACGAGAAAAAAAAAAACAGACGTTTATTTCACTGGCCCCGTCCCATACTGATTTTGAAAATTAATCAACATTATTAGTTTGTGATGGTTTCTGCCGCAAAGATTTTCGTTTGTGCCACTTCTTTTCTCTCGTTATAACGAAAAACTGGTGTTGGGCCAGTGAAACGACAGCCCCACCTCATCAACGACATAAAATTGTTATTACTGCATTCGTTTATGCTACGTTTGTGGTGCAAAAAGTTTCGTTTGTGCCACTTCCGTTCTATCTGGTTATAACGAATTTTTATAATTCAAGGTCACTTATAGAAAATCACTTATGAAAATCTTAAATAAATCCATGTCACGAAATGAAATACTTAATTCTTTAGTGCTATGTAAATGTTAATTTGTGACGTAAAAAGTTTCGTTTGTGCCCCT
Organism: Maratus speciosus; assembly: GCA_963932465.1. Taxonomy (NCBI): domain Eukaryota; kingdom Metazoa; phylum Arthropoda; class Arachnida; order Araneae; family Salticidae; genus Maratus; species Maratus speciosus. The sequence continues at coordinate 68,411,506 of OZ010789.1, forward strand.
CGATATAACGAATTTTCACTTTTTCAACACAGGGCAACCATTTTGGTGGACCCGCCGTATCAACGAAATCTAAATTTTATTACGGAATTTGTTTGTGCTGGTTTTTGTCGCAAAATGTTTCGTTTGTGCCACTTCCATTCTTTCGTTATAACGAATTTTTATAATTCAAGGGCACACAAAGAAAGGCGCCTATGAATAAATACGTGTCACGAAAAGAAGATGCATAATTCTTCAGTGCTATGTAAATGTCGGTTTGGACTCACAAAATTCTCACAAAGGAAAATAGTCTTGCCTTCATTGGCATTTTATTAGTGTCTGGATATAACAAATTACCTAACAGGAGACTATTGGGCTCTTTCAATTGACGTGCACAGCAATTTAATTTCACAGTCGTTAAGAAGAGACACTTTTGATACGATTTTGAGATCAGTACATTTTGCAAATAACACGGAAATGGATGATCATAGATTATATAAAGTCCACCCCCTTTTTGAGCAATTTAACAGAACATGCAAAGATTTAAACATCCCAGAACATCTCAGTGTAGATGAGTCCATAGTCCCTTATTATGGACTTTCCGATTCGAATCTAAAACCGATTCGATTTGGTTGTAAACTTTAGGTATTATCCTCTTCAGATGGACTTCTTCACGCAGAACCTTATTGTGGTGCATCAAAAAAATTCCCGATACTGGTTTAGGCCAAGGAGCTGATGTTGTTCTTGGATTATTAGAAAAATTTAAAATACCAGACGGAACTCATGTCGTCATGGACAATTTTTTTCTGATATTCCCTTACTAAAAGAACTATCTAAAAGGGATATTGTGGCAACTGGTAAATTGAGAGAGAATAGACAATTGAATGCTCCTTTGAATCCCAGAAATATAATAAAAAAAAAACACGAACAGGGACATATGAACATGCTTGCAATAAAGATATTGTTATTGTGAAATGAAAGGATAATACAGTCGTAGCGGTTGCGAACAATAAAGTACGCAGAAAACCAAGCGAACCAGCTAGTAGATGCAGTGCTTCTGAAAAAAAGAAATTATTAGTTCTATGCCACAGCAATTCAAAACTTATAATAAACACATGGGAGGTGTGGATGTTTTTGATCAATCCGTTGCGAATTACCGTAAAAGAATTCGTTCAAAAAATGGTGGTGGTTACGTATTTCATGGATACTTAATTCCAGCTCTGTAAATGGATGGCGAGTGTACATAAATCTCAGAAACGATATTTCACTGCCTGATTTCACCCAACAATGCACACAAGAACTATTAAAAAGCTATGGTACAATTCCCAGTGGCCCTGGTAAACTTCTTACAATAAGGCATAAAGCTAAAAATGAACAAAGATTTGACCGATGAAACCATTGGATAGCCAAAACAGAGCAGAAACATGCCCGATGTAAAACGTGTGGCGAAAGAAATGGTTATAAGGGCGGAAAGTGTAATCAACCCCTCCATCCCGAAAGCCATAAAAGTTATTATGTTCATTCTAATGCATAAATATTCAGTTAATTAAAAATATGTTATTATTTTTTAAATGTAATTATAATTTTTAAAACTTTTTATGTAAGTTTTAAAATTTGTAATTTATATATTTTACAAGATTTTCTTTTCCAATTTTAATTGCAATTAATTTTTTAAAATATAATTTTAATTTTTAAAAACCCTTATTATACAAGTATAAGTAATATTTTACTAGTATATAAATATAGACTCTATTATAATAATAATTATTATTATCATTGCAATCAAACAATAAATTCAAAATTGGCATAAAAAAGTGATTTCATACTACGCAAACGCCGGTTGGTACAAAAATCTACCATTAAAAAAACTTAGTAAATACAACGGGAAAAATAAAATTTATGTACACTGTACTTAATAGACACAAAATGAACAAATGTGAACAAAAAATTCAAAATTGATCGAGTATTTTGAAGTCGGTATTAATGGTTTAAGAAATTTAAATACATTATGAGCTTTATTGTCGTAATTATATGTATTTTTCTTTTCTAATTTACTTCTCAATCATTTGCTTTTTCTTACTCTATGATTCCATTTAAGAGATAAATAGTGTCACTTCGTCTTCTAATGGTATTTCGTTATTTGTGAATTATTAATGTCTATCTAAAACGTCTTTCTAAAGGGTCTCTGCTAGCCCACAACATGTGGTAATTATGCTGTTTAATCTATTCCGATTCTAGGATACATATAGGCACAGAAAATAAAATTTATAAAACACTGAAAGAGAATGCATTATTCTTAAGACATTTAAATACACGTATATGAGGTTTATTTGCGTAATTATATGTATTTTGTTTTACGAATTTACATCTGAATCATTCGCTTTTTGTTGCGCTGTCCTTCCATTTAAGAGATAAATAGTGTCATTTCGTTTTCTAAATTGTATTGCGTTATTTGTCAGTTATTAATGTCTATCTAACACGTCTTCGTCTTAAATGCTCTGCAAGTCCAAAAGTGATGGGAATTGCTGTTTAATCTATTCCAATTCTATGATACATATTGACACGGTAAATAAAGTTTATAAAACGCGGAAAGAGAACGCATTATTCTTAAGGCATTTAAATACATGTATATTAGCATTATTGTCGTAATTATATATTTTTTGTTTTCCGAATTTACGTCTCAATCATTCGCTTATTGTTGCGCAATCCTTCCATTTAAGAGATAAATTGTGTCACTTCGTCTTCTAAATTACATTGCGTTATTTGTCAAAGTCTTTCTAATATTTGCTTTTAGAAGCGTAATTAAATTCTATTCAGTTGGATTGTTGAATAGAATTTAATGCTTTGATGCTTTTAACTGTGCAATATATTTCGATCCTAAGATACGGAAAATGAAAGTTATATAATGAATAAAGTCGATTAAATAATTTTAAGTCTTTTTTAATAGACGTATTTGAGATCTTTTTAGCTAGATGGGTTTCTGTTTTATGTAATACAATAAAATAAATCAAATTCAATGTAATTTAAGATACGACACAAGCCAAATTTAAAATATTTATTATACCCTGTGTTACAGGTATAGGTTTTAAATATAGAAAATAATTACTGTAATAAAACTCAACAAATAAACCACTGCGGTTCCTACAAGGAAAAATAAAATACCTAGTAAATGTTTTACATTCGTGTTTAGATTCCCCCATTAATTATTTATTTTGTATCATAATTTTATAAATTAATATGTTTCTATTTAAGTTAAACTACTATGAAATATTTTTTTTGAAGAAATTTACTTCATCATTATAAATTATATATTATTAAAGCATAGCACCTTTTTCCACAAAAGAAAAATCAAATTAATGTTAACGCTGTATAATATATTTAGTTACTTAGAATTTTTAAAATATCTGCAATTTTTTATTCATACATTTCTCTATTTTGCTTAACTACTAATCAAAATGCACATCGGTCTATTCATAAATAACCCTTTTTATGCATTCACAAATTTGCATTTTAGAATGTTTCGCATACTATAGCTTTTTAAAAATGCAAAAGTTTCAGAAATGATCACGTACTTTATGCAGAATAAACACAGACATGCTCTTCGGGAAATTAACAATGGAAACTAATTTACTGTCCGTATTTTATGAATGAGCTACTAATTTGCAACAAGTTTTGTTTTAAAGGTGAAGTGTTGCAGCAACAAGTTTTGTTTCGTATAATTCTAGATATTTTCGTTATATTAAACATACATTGCGATATGAGGTTATCCGGAAGCAAGGAAACAATGAGCAGTGGATGTGCTATGGAAAGTTATTTTTAAATTATCTGATGAAAATAATTCTTTTCTTTTGTGGGGCCTGTTTATTTTCCTTACATTTTCCTCAAAAAACTACCTGTGGTAGAGGTTATGCATTTATTGCTTTAATTTTAAATAAAAATGTTTTTTAGTCATTAACTTAATTGTATTGTTCAGCGATATTCCAAATTATTCCCAATAATGTTAAAAGTATGGCGTTTAATGCATTTCTGTTTTTAAAAAATGTCCTTAGGATATTATTTTTTTAACATAATTTTTCTGTTGTCTTTTTTTGAATTTATTTTCTTCAGTATACAAATGTTTTCTAAATTATATGCTTAATTTAAAAATTAATGTGTTAAAATACTATCAAAGCTTATAAGCTGTAAGATACTAACATTTCAAATAAAATTAAACACTTCTTTAGAAATATTTTGACAACAAAAGAGAAAGAGACATCCTTTAAAAAGACTGCTCAGACTAAAGTAGTAAAAAATATTTATTTCTTGAGAGCGCTATATAAAAAAGTTAATGGATTCCATTCCCATAAGTTGAAAATTACCGTGACGAATTTTAGAACTCACTGACCAGCAACGTTAAGAGATCCAATGTCCTTTACATTGATATAATTAATATCGTAAATGTATAAATTAAAAGTTAGATAATAAACAGTAATTTTCTAGTCGCACTTTTATAACACTTTGTTTTGAGATGAAAATATTTAAATGATTACATTTGTAAATTCTTTTGAAAATTTAAAAAATCGACATTTGATTCAACTTCAATATTAAAAAAAAAAACTCAAATTAGTCGAAACTAATTAGAGAGCTTGAGAGAGCTATTAAAAAAAGTTAATGGATTCCATTCCCATAAGTTGAAAATTACCGTGACGAATTTTGAACTCACTGACCAACAACGTTAAGAGATCCAATGTCTTTTACATTGATATAATTAATATCGTAAATGTATAAATTAAAAGTTAGATAATAAACAGTAATTTTCTACTCGCACTTTTATAACACTTTGTTTTGAGAAGAAAATATTTAAATGATTACATTTGTAAATTCTTTTGAAAATTTAAAAAATCGACATTTGATTCAACTTCAATATTAAAAAAAAAAAACTCAAATTAGTCGAAACTAATTAACTTTGTTCTGGATATAATTCCTTTTCTCTTAAATCGCATTAACAATTTTAAAACTACGGCTGAAACATTAATTTTAAAAAAAATTGAGCTGTGGACTAAATAATTACCCTTTCAATGTCTTCGTTGATGGCTTTGTCGAATCAGAACTGTCAGGATCCGCTTGTTGCGGAGGTGCATGAGGGTAGGCCTGGAGGTAAAGTGGTATAGGGACAAGGCCCATGCTGGTGTCCGTGGCAACGAAGTTGTACATTCGCTTGCAAATACACGTGCTGAGCTTGATGTTGTCAGTGACCATGTTGATCTTCTGCCTAACTCAGTTAAGAGGTCAAGTAACCTTTGAAGCGTCCAAAAATCGAATTTTTTTTTAATAGCTTATAATAAAATATTATTCTTTAGGAACATTTAAAAGCAAACCCCATACAAAAATTCGCATTAGAAGAGAAGTTATATCTAAAACAATTTGAGCCTTTGCTATATGATCAACGGGTGATTCAATCTTTAAAGCCAATTTTCTCAAAACAGCGATTTTGATCATTGCGCGCACGATTTCTGAAAAACGGTTACCTAGAATTTCACGAAATTTTTGTTTGATGTATTAAACGTACAGAAGCACAAAATGACCTATTCTAATATTTCTCAAGTAAGAAGTTTAGAATTCACGACTACTTCTGTATAAAAAAATCTTGATATTACGAATTACTTAAAAAAAAAAAAAAAAAAATTCCCCCGGATCTACAAGTTTTATTTTTTTCATTGTGGGTCATTTTGAAAACATTTTATATCTGTACTCATAAAATAAAATTGGCTTGTTTCAGCTATTCAAATGGGAAAAATCATGCGCGCAATGTATGCAAGAATATTCTTTCGTAAAATTTGTATTATCTTTAAAAATAAATAAAAAAAAAACTATGTATGTGTATACCTTTTCTAACAACTTTAATTGATAAAATAAATCGTTCCTAACATGTGTTTTCATTTTTTAATTAAAAGTTAATTAGTTAAAGAGTGACTGCAATTCTTACAGAGTTCACTTTTCCATGTACTTTATTGGTTCAAAGTGTACCTGACCCCTTAAGCATATTCCAGGCCAGGAAATTATTCGTTCCTGTCAGGAAAGGTGGGAAGATGAGATAGCGCAGAAAAGGTTTTTACATAATACCAAAGGTTCCAGATAAATGTGCTTGTACAGTCGTGGAAAAAAAGTAAACACCCCCTACTAACTCCTCAACAAATTTTCGTAGAAGAAAGCTACTGGTAACGAACGATTGGAAATAAAGTCTACTTTTAAATGACGTATGCAAAATTTGGTTAGGAGGCCATCTGCATATTAAAACGAACCATAAATTTGTTTTTTTTTTCAATAGCAGTACACAATTTTTACAGCATAAATGAACTCTACACCGTTCAATTAGTCTAAAAACAAATTTTTATGCAATTCGTACCATAAGTTTCCGAGAAATTAATTATTTTAAAAAGAGCGTATTTTAAGGGCTGTATCCAAATTGAAGTTCGGTACTCGATTGTTAACCGAGAGAGCTCCCATCTTGATCAAGGCACCTTAAGCAGCCAATTAAGCCTGTTAGATTACAGGATAGCATAAGAAATTACAAAATATTTAGTCACTTCTATCATAGACGGCCCCTTAAACCATCATTTTACCGTTTTTTAAGCATAATTTGAAAACTACATGAAAGAAAAATGTGAAATTTTGGATTTTCATAAAGCAGGACTTAATAAATCTGAATCCATCAAAAAAATTGTAGGTTGCAATTCATAATTTTATTGAATATTAATTTCATAATTTATATCAGAAAATTATAAAAATTGCAAATTCAACTTATTTATGTTTGGGTATATTAGTATTATTGCGTGACAAAAAATTAGAACATTAGGATCACAATTTCAGAAGTTATAAATAAAAATATGAAAATGAAATTTAACATTAGAAGCACTCAATTTTGAATGTTTATAATTTAAAAACTTATCATTCAAATGACTTGAAATTTGGTGTCTGGGCATAGTTTGAACCAAAGATTTGAAATATGTCGTTAAAATTGGGTATTGCCATTGAAGAAAATGAAGTTTGGATTCGTTTTAATATGTAGAGGGCCCCTAAGCAAATTTTATATACGTCATTTAACAGTAGAATTTATTTGCAATCGTTCGGTACCAGTAACTTTTGTCTACGATAATTTGTTGAGGAATTAGTAGGGGGTGTTTACTTTTTTTTTCCACGACTGTACATCTCCCCATGTCAACTGTGCAGTTACGGGACACGGCACTTTTTCAAACCTACTACAAAGGCTTCCGTGTAAAGCCTTTGGCTCGTGCATGCCCATTTTTCTGCACTCCGAATCCAGCTACCAGCGAACATCTTTTGTTGGATTGTGATGTTACACGGACGCTGAAAACCAGATTGTGTCCGAGGCTGTCCGCAGCCTCACCGTGCAACTACTTTGTTGTTGCGAGCCTGGGAAAATCTCTTGAGGCTTTTCTCACAGTAATGGAGCCCACCGTTGGTAGGATTACATTACGATAAAATGGTTTTCAAAGTGAAGAAGCTTTATTTTTGAGATTGGTCATTCAAGAACGTTGACAGGAGTAGATGATTGAAGAAAGAGGTCATAGGCCATACAGTTGTAAATAGTTAAATACAACATTTCATTTCTTCTTTTTCTTCTTCTTCTTCTTATTTCCTTGTAGTCTAAAATGTGCATCTGGTTGTAAGCCATTTATTATTACTAATGTCAGTAAATCCTCACTCGTGTGGATCTCACCCATATCGAATGTACCAGTGATGATATAATAAAGTTGTGTTTCAAATTGTGTATGTGCTTTTATTTCACAGAGTACTAGACCAATTTGAGGGTAAGGTTGACGAGCCAAGCGAGCCTTCTTGCCAAGAGTCTCGGCTTTTCACTTTGTAGTGTAGAGTACCTAGGAGGCTAGCCCATTGTAGTCGTTTGTGCCAAGTGTCGCGGTCATTGACGTAATGGTTAGCTGTCGGTTTGTAACGTTTGGTTAAGTATCACATTGACCATGTGGACATGTAGGCCCACAGCCCTCCATATGCTTGTGTAAGCTTGGAAGAATGCCTAAAGGGGTATCCCTGCTTTGGGTGTCTCAAAACCAGGAGTTGAGTGGACCTCGATCTTAGTTCTTAGCCCCTCGTTCTTAGCGACACTTTGTGGAAGGATCCATTTGGATATGAATTACAAATTTCTTGGTATCTTAGACGCCGTGGCGATCCCTTCCGTGTACACCGTGTGATAGCCAGTATTGGCTATGTTCAATGAGATAGGGTAAATAGTTCGGTTATGTACTTTTTTTATGTATATTCATGAATAACATTTGGACAAATGCTGCGATTTTCAGAAATCGTAATGTTGTTGCCAAGAGTCAGTTTTGGTGATGGTTCCACTTCAATTTTACGAGCATCCACAAAGGGTAAAGTTGTCTGATTGACTCTTTTTGCTTTTTTTCGAGATTTTTTTGACATGACTTTTGTAACATTTGGGCAATCGTCAATAAATATGACTGTGTTGTTAAAATAAGCAATACTGGTTTAAATTTGTATAATGGTAGCCGGATCGAGTGCAATCGATTTACAAGGATTTTTTTTCAATTCCCATTCCGGATCAAAATGAGCGATATCAGCAAAAGTGGTATTTGAAGGGAATGCGAAAAAAAGGGGTTACCACAAAACAATATTTTGTATCAGACCACTACCACAAAAAACATGTCAGTTTTTCTGTAGTAAGTAAATAACAATTTAGGAAGTTAGAAACAATTCATTGTAATTTTTTTCCAGAAAATTATTTTTTCCTTATATTTACATTTTTTTAGATTGATCGGAACTGATTTTTAAGACATTTTGAACGTCCTCATAAATAAAAGTAATTCCCAGTAAACATACTATACACGATACGTCAAATTATACAAATATGACGAACTACTGCGCATTTTAACTAAATATTGAAATTTCGTGACGATTGATGAAATGTTTTAAATGTTAGATCCTAAAATTTCGAACAAAGACAAAAATCCGATAAGCAGACAAATATACGCTATATGATGCTGATGAAATTGAAGAGATAGATCCTCATCAAAACTGACACTTTCGAACGACAGAAAGAATTATGAAAATCACAGAATTCGTTCAAAAATTATGAATGAAAATATTTAAAAAAAATGTACAATCAATTTGTGTAACATCTTTACGTGAAAGCAAATTAAAAATCAAATAAAGATTTTTTTATAAAAATTTTTAAATAAAGAGGAATTTTAAAATAAAATCTAATTTGTTACCTTTTATGTTTTAAAACACCTAATTTTAAACTAGATGTGTATTATTTCATTAAGAATATCTTGTTTTAGAATTAAACTTTTTGGCGTGATCTGAAATGATGGAATTTTAGACAGAAAAAAATCAAAAGATTTGAGTATTTTATTTGTTTGATTTTACTAACTTTTCCAATTTTTAAAAGAATTTACAAATGTATTTTTTTTTATTCTCCTCAAAACAAAAGGTTGTAGATGTGTAAACAGAAAATTACTTGTAACTATTTAACTTTTACTTATAATTCAGCCTCTGATTTCAGTCTAATGAGTATACCCAATAATAATCTGTTATATGATTATGAATGCTCCTAATTAATATTTATTCATATTTCAAATTGAAGCCTTTTTCGAAGTAAAAATATATTATGAAATTAAAATAATAATTCACTTTTACTTTTTTTGAAAAATTACTTTAAATTGATGGGCATTATAGGCTTTTTTAAAAAATAGCATCATTTAAAGATAAGATTTGGGAGAGAATGGAGAAAGACTACGTTATTTTTCTTTAAATAAATTCAATAGTTAACATTTAAAGTGCTTTCTTTTGAGATGTCCTTAGAGAATTGTAAGAAAATCCAAATTTTATAAGTTCATTCGCTTTAATAATATATTCTGTTTATTGCTATATTTTTTCTTTCTTTTAAATTCTCTATGCGTTGTTTAAATATTTGCCTTTTAATATAAATATTTGCGATCTGGAAGTATTAAAGAATTATTTAGAATTTTCATTATTGGATAATTCCATAAAAACTTGTCATGTCTGTCACACAGCTGAAAATCACTATGCTTGTTGTATACCAGTATTTTAGAACGGAAAATGTGACTTATTTTATCGGTGATATCTCATCAATTGAATAAGGCAAAGCAAATTTTTTGAAAATAATGCTGGCCAACAAGCATAGCGATTTTCAGTTGTGTGACACACATGACAAGTTTTCATGGAATTAGCCTATTATTATTTTTTTCAATCGATAAGACAACAAACAATTTGTTTGCCCCCAGATAAGCTACCCAAAAACATTTCGTTAGTTATTTCATATAGAATAAGACTTTGGAAATTTTTCTATTGTCATTCATAGTTGTTCTTATTAATATTTACATTGTTGTAAATATTCATATATTGTTATTAACACTTTTATCTTTTAAAACATTTTAACATCAAATAGTTTTCACTAGGGAAAATTATACAAATTTATTAAAAAATATATGTGCTTGCATTTTTTTAAATAGTCATTTTTTGCAACTTGTATTTGAATTTATAATAATGACCTTATTAGTTTCCCTCAAAATAAAATTTCTAAAAAATATTCAAAACTCTTTGATTCTTATAACATTTATTCCTTGAAACTACATTTATAATTAACTGTAGCTCGAATTTTATGTTTCAACATATCATTCTGTGATTTTTTTGTACAAAAAACCAGGGGTACAAAAATATTATAAATATAATTATTAAAAAACTATTTTTTTAAAGTAAGTATAATTGGCCTAAGTAATTATATAAAGCACATTTGGAATTATGAAAAATTAGCTGGTGAACTATTGTATTTTATAAATTAAATATTCATGTAAAATGGGATAAAACCAAAACAAAAAGAAAAATATTTATGATAACTTTCTAAATAACCTACATTTTAATTAACACAGCTATTACATAATATATTGTCACTTGAATGTTTTTATTTCAAAATTTTTTATAATAACACTAAATGATCATTTCTGGGATATCCTTAAATAATTTTAAGAAATCATTAATTATATATGTTAATTATATAAATTCACTCGTTTAAAAGAATTTTTTTTTTAGTTTTTTTCCTTACTCTTAAATTCTATTTTCAATGCACTGCCGACCAAATAAAAAAGGAGATTTCCCCATGCATTTTAGTCAATAAATTGTTACAGAAACAACAACAAAAAAAAAAAAAGCACATACATACACACAGTGTTAAAAAAAAAAAAAAAAAAAAAAAAAAAAAAAAAAAAAAAAATACTGCCAGTTTTCCGGTAGGAATCGGAAAAATAGTTGCCCTTATCGTACAGGAAAAATTTCCAACCCAGCTCGAAATAAATCCATAAAATCGGAATAAAATCCGTAAAATACCGTTTTACGGACTATTTCCTTATTTTTACGAATTTTATTCCGAGCTGGATCGGAAATTATTCCGGTACGATAAGGGCAACTATTTTTCCGATTCCTACCGGAAATCTGACAGTATTTTTCTTTACAGTGCATACACAGAAAAGCCCCATTGACTGTAAATTATGAAGAGATTAGATGATAAAATTTGTACGTGACATAATTTTTATTTTAAAAATGATTTATTGGAGATACAAATTTTCCAAGAAAAAAAATATACAAATCTGTGTAAAAATATTATTTACGTATACAGTGTAAAAAAAAGGGACCACATTTCCTGTAGGAATCGGAAAAATAGTTGCCCTTATCGTACCGGAAAAATTTCCGACCCATCTCGGAATAAAATCAGTAAAATCGGAATAAAATCTGTAAAATTGGAATAAAATCCGTAAAGTACCGTTTTAATGAATGTTTCCTTTTTTTACGGATTTTATTCCGAGCTGGGTCGGAAAATTTTCCGGTACGAGGGCAACTATTTTTCCGATTCCTACAGGGATACTGTTCGGATTTTTCTACAGTGTATGGTTTCAAAAAGCGCATTATATATATATATATATATATATAAAATACTATAAACATAATCTTCTTAATATATTTTCCTCGAAATTAACTTTCACAAAAATTCACAGAATTTTATTTATAGTTCTTTAAAATGAATTTCATCCTACTTACTTCTAGAAATTTATATTTCAATATAAAATATCGTGAAATTGTATACCAAACTCCACATTAGTTTTACATTTAAACAAACATGAAACATAATTGTATTTTACCATTATTGTTTTATCAAATTATTAATTTTAGTATTAAATTCAAACTCAATAATACTGAATTAAAACTTTTTAATTTAATTATTTATATAAAAGAAAACTTGTGATTTTAAACCAAAAGAACTGTCCAGCATTAACTTTTTAAAATAACAAACTTGGTTATTATTGCATGTTCTATAAGTGGTATTAATTCTTATCTATTATATAAGAAAGAAGAGTCGAAAAACACATTTTCTTTTAAAGCATTTTAATGATTAACACTAAAAGTTTAGTCTTTTGAGAGGTCCTTAGAGATTTCCAAAAAACCTAATCATATAAATTCACCTGCATTAATAATAGATTTCGTTGCTACTTATATTTTACTTTTTCTTTTAAATTCTCTCAGCGACGTTCAAATACTAATTTTTAATGTTTATACTTCCACTTTGAAAATATTAACCAATAGTTTAGATTTTTTATTATTATTGTTATTTGTTAACGAAAAGACAATGGAAAATTTGCTTGCTCTCAAAATAATTTCCTAAGTAATTACTGTAATCGTTTACTATTAAATTAAATAGTTTAAGTTATATTTTAATGTAATTTTCTTTGTTCCAATATCGTTTACTTTATATAAGTGATGATTTAAAACTAAGCAGATAGAATAATAATACATTTTTTTTATTTCATTATAGATAATTTTTTTCCTATTTTATTTAAATAAATCTTTCATTAGATTATGTTATGCTCTCTTTTTCAACAGATTTTTTAATGAGACACATTTTTTTGTTGCTTTTGATTTTTCAAAGTCTTTTAAATATGTATTTGGAGAAACTTCATTATAATCCTAGTTAAATAATTCTTAAGCGTTTTCTGCATTTATCAGTCAAATTTAAACTTTTTCTAAAGATGCAGGTTAAAAAAAAATAAACTTTGTACCTTAATATAATTACATACATGTTCTTAAGTATTGTTAGGAGTAAAATTAGTTGATTTCTAAACCGGTGCCTTAGGCACGGATTTCTAAGGGACACTAAAATTTAACCTTTTGAGGGATTTCCATCATTTGCCTAAAAAAGCTTATAAAACTAATGTTAATTTCAATTTTATTTCCCTGTTTGTTTCTAATATACACGTCATGCCACTTTATTTGACATGCATCTTAAATTAAATTCTTCTGAAAATATTTCTGTCTACAGCCGATTTCAGGTGATGTAGGGAAACGGAAAAGTACGGGCAAACCACTTAGAGGGTTTTAATAAATACTGTTTGTTTTAGGAAAAGTTTTTCATGCATAAAAATATTATGCATGCAAGAGTAGAAAAATGTTGTTCATTATATTCTGTTAATTTATCATGTTTGTCACGTGACTATGTTCGCTGAACTTAAAATTATTTACATGAGAATGAATAGAAACCAAAATACCGATATTTCGATATTTACAAAAAATACGGGAAAAATAATGTTTTGTTTCAGGAATGTTTGTTTAAATCTTGAAAATATATTGCTTTCTTAGGTTTCTGAAAGATTAAGAAACGCTTTTCAGAATTATCGGTTAAATCCAAAGAGATGTGTTATATTTTATAAAGCATCTTGATAGATCAAGAGATATTTATCTTTTTTTACAGTATACATTTTCATAAATTGATAAGCGTTAATTTTCTAAAATTTTAAAATTGCTATAAGAAAAAGATTTATTTTTTTACTCCCCCCCCCCTCCACACTCACACACATTTAATTGGCAGAGAAATGAATAATACATAAAAGCAGGAAACCGACTATATTATTTTATAAGTGATGTTTATCTTTTAAAAGTTACTGGATTTAAATATATCGTATATAAAAAATAAACAGTTCTTCACCCTATAAAACACGCAACAAATTGATTTAAAGGGCTAAAAAGTGCAATAGAGCACGAAAAAAACTGTTAATCAGACCGTAAATCAGTCACTAATGTATTTAACCTTCTAAATTTAAAAAGCTTAGGAATTCTATAATGAATTGAAACGTATAAGAAAAGTGAAAAGTAATTTACCTAACATTTGTTTTGTTGTATTAAATAATGAAATTTGGTACTAAAAACATTTTAGTCATAACTGGCGCAGGAGAATTCGATCTGCAAGATAAGTTCTACATCGAAACTTTAAAAAAAAGTTCTGAAAGGAAAAATATAAAATAATACATCTTTATCTAGAAAGTGAATTGTTTTAATTCGAAGTTGTGGATGGAAATACATCGTATTAATCCTCCAAAATAGAAAATAAAATGTGTTATTCAATAGACAACACTTTTCACGTAAAGATTTTTGCAGGAAATTAGTTTTGTATGTGACATGAATGATTTGCTTCTGAGCATTCGAATTATTATTATCACTATCATTATTATTATTATTATTTATTATTATTATTATTTATCCTTATCATTTATTATTATTATTATTTATCCTTATCATTTATTATTATTATTATTAATTATTTATCTGTTTCAAATATACGTTATCCTCCAGAGACTTACTGTGATCACTTTAGCAACATATTTTATGGAAATAATCAAATAATTGACTGTGCGTAATAAATCTGAAATTTCCCTTTTTTTGTATTGTTACATTTAAAATACATTTGCAAGTAACATATAGTTTTACTTAATGTAAAAATTTTAAATAAAATATACGGTTCTTTTTTCATATTGCTCTTGTAAGAAAAAGGAAAGAGAGAAATGTTAATTAAATCAAATGTTTTTCACATATTTCTTTCTAATAAAAAAAGGCTTAAACATATACTGATAGTGATCTACAGATTTCTCTAAAACGTTATATGTGTAATATTTTTTATTGATAATGTGTGTTTTTTGTCCTGATATATTTTTTTACTAAAATTTAATTTGGATTACATTTTGTTTTAATTTCATAAAACGAATCGTTCTTCAACAAAACATTTTTTCGAATCGCACAAACATAATAAAACAAGTTAGAAATTGTTTGTCAAATGTGGCAAATGAGGTGCGTTCGTACTATAACTAGTTTCATAAATATTTTTTGCATCGCATATTGTACTGAACTGATTTTAGTGTACTTCATAAATGCATATCAATTTCCTTCTGTTCGAAAGTCTGTAACTTTATTAAAATGCACTTGAAATATTTTTTTCCCACTGTCAGTAATGTGACGGAAAAATTTTGACTGTCCCTGTAATTAAACTATACATGCGATTTTCATAAAATTTGAAATGACTCGACAAAATTTTAGGACAATTATATATTTAAAATTTCAAACCAATTTGTTGGTAGTTTTTTCTCTGTTATATGCGGACAGGCAGACAGACAGCCGGACTGAACGACGACTATAGGTGCTACGTATTTATATAATTATGAACACACCTAAAAAGGGAAAATTAAATCTAAAATTTAATTACTTTAACTTATACAAATTGCAGAAGTAAGGAAATTGGGATTTCGTTCCGTGTAATATCTTTTAATGAATTTAAGAAAAGTTTAGACCGAAAAAACAACAATCTTAACAACAATTTTTCGGAACAATGTTTGATATACACAAATTGTATAATTATATCAATTCGCTCTCCTGAATTGTATATTATCTTCAATGTTATAATTTTTGCATTTATATTTCAAAGAAAATGCATGTGTTAGAACAACTTTCTGGAGAATTATGAATCATTCTATCGTTTTTTTTCCCCTTTTACATGTGAAAAGAGCTCAGAAAAGAATATATTTAAAAAAAAAAATTCTAATAGAAAAATAAATTCAAAATCTATTGAAAAATGAAATTTTAGATATGTTCTACATTAACTTACTTAAACTGTTTTAAGAACTTAATCATCACTATTGAAAAAAATGACTACAAAGAAAAAATAGTCAAAATACTCAAATAAAACAATCCTTTAAAAAATCCCCTTAATGAAAAAGTACATTAATATCATCTGAGTTTTTAATTTTATTAATACGATTAATAATATCCATGTTCTGTGATACAAACTACCGTACAATAGGAAAACATTCTACATAAATAAAAAAAAATAATTGAAAAACAACGAAAAAAAACTATTATTTCTTTGTACATGCTTGTATTTCGGAAAAGCAATCACCGTCACTGATGAAGTTGAGAACAGTTTTGTATATGAACGGAAATGCTTTATCCGGAGGCTATTCCACAATCACAATGCATTTCGTAGGATAAAGTGCATATAATACATATAATAGGATATCCGAAAATAAAAAGACATTTGGAATCAGAGCTCAGTTTTTAAACATTCAAAGTATTCAATTGAAGAATCTATGATTTTTCCAATTAATCCGGGTGCTACGGTTGGGAAAACTGCAAATCGTGATAAGTATATCCCGATTGGTGAGTATCTGCTTTATATTAGTACAATGCATTTCAGAGGGGGTGGCATCGCGTAAAGTAGTGGGAATTCAAGATGGCGGCTGTTATTCAAAATGGCGCCATTTTCTGAATTTTCTTACTATCAATCATATAAATATGTGTTTCAGGTTGATTTCGATGTTTTTAACGTCAAAAATTTCGGTTTTAATATTTTCCGTCATAGTTGAATGAGTTTAAGAATTCAATTTGCCTGTTTGTTTGTCTGTCTGCCTGCTTGCCATTCCATGCACTAACTCGTTTAAATATCGCTACTCGCTTAAATTCACTCAGATTGTCATGTGATTTATATATGTTATTGAAGTTTACAATAACATGTTCCGAATAAAAATGAAGTGTATAGGTTTTGTTGTCCGTTTACAGAGCCTTCAAAAGAACTCTATTACGTCATTGTCTATCAGTGCGGGTGCTACGGTTGGGAAAACTACAAATCTTGTGAAGAATATACCGGTTGGTGAGTATCTACTTTATAATCCATATAAGAAGGGGAGGCATTGCGTCAAGTCGTAGGAAATCAAGATGGCGACTGTCATTCAAAATGGCGTCATGTTCTGAATTTTCTGAATTCAATCTTATAAATGTGTCTTAGAGGTCGATTTCGATGTTTTTAACGTCAAAAATTTCGTTTTTAATATTTTTCGTCATAGTTGAATGAGTTTCTGAATTCAGTTTGTTTGTTTGTTTGTCTGTCTGTTTGCCATTGCATGCTCTAACTCGTTTAAATATCGCTAATCGATTACATTCACTCAGATTGTCATGTAATTTTTATATGCTATTGAAGTTTACAATAAGATGTGCCAAATAAAAATTCCACTGTATAGGTTTTTATAGCCCGTTTACAGGACCCTCAAAAGTATTCCATTTAGCTATTGTCTATGGGGGGGAATCGTTTGCAATGTGTTTTAAACATGGTATGCTCTCCGAAATACATTCAAATTGACATACTTCAGTGAGGTGCAGTACAAGATACCTACTATAGAATAAGGTGTACAATAGTATTTATCGTTTATTTACAGTGACACACCAAAAAAGAATACGTGCGTTTTTAACGCCTGTATAAATTCTATAAAGATCATCTGTTAAATCAACTGTTATTAGTGAAGCTGCTAGATATGAGAAAACTGCATTTTGTGATAAAGATATCCTGAATGGTCAGTATCTACTTCACATTAATATAATGCATATAAGAAGTTGAAGCATCATGCAAATTCATAGGAATTCAAGATGGCGGATGTTATTCAAAATTGTTTGCATTTTTATTCCTATACATAATATAAAAGTGTCTATGATGTCAATTTTGATATTCTTAAACTGAAAAATTCCCTTTTTAATATCAGAAATACGCTTAAAATGAAAATATGACAATTATTAAAGTATTTTTGCATTTTATAGTGAAGAAAATGTAAGGAATAAATAAATAACAAAAATGCATTTTTATTAATACTTTAATTAAACAAGAAATTAAAAGAATTGCATGTTAAATTTAAAGTTAGAGAATGGAAAAACTTCACTTTGTATCATCATACTTCTCACAGTCGTTTTGCAGTTGCGCAATAATGTGCATGAAAGTCCAACCTTTCTACAGCCATACTTATTTTTACAGATTTTGCACATACATGTCACATTAAACACACTTTTATACGATGAATAGTATGAAAATTGCAAGAATTCCAGAAAATGACGCCATTTTTAAAAACAGTCACCATCTTGAATTCTTGCGAATTGACGCGATGTCTCCCCTCTTATATGGATTGTATTAATATAAAGTAAATACTCACCAATCGGTATAGTCTTATTACGATTTGCAGTTTTCTCAATCGTAGCACTCGCACTAATACACAATAACGTAATATATTTCTTTTGACGGCTCTGTAAACGGATTATAAAATATATACACTTCAATTTTTATTCGGAACATGTTATTGTAAACTCCAATAACATATATAAATTACAGGACAATCTGGGTGAATTTAAACGAGTAGCGATATTTAAGCGAGTTAGAGAAGGGTATGGCAAGCATACAGACAAACTGAATTCATAAACTCATTCAACTATGACAGAAAGTATTACAAACGAAATTTTTGACGTTAAAAAAAATCGAAATCAACCTGAAACACACATTTATGATGGATATTAAGAAATTTCAGAAAATCACGCCATTTTGAATAACGGCCGCAATCTTGAATTCCTACGACTCGACGCGATGCCTCCCATTCTTATATCGATTGTAAAGTAGATACTCATCAATCGGTATATTCTTATCACGATTTGCAGTTTTCACCTTATTTTGGTCGTTTAGCACTCGGTCTAAATTAGAGGTGCGAAGTTATAGTAGTAGCAGCAACTATGAATGCAGCGGTTTGCCATTTCATTATATTTCCTGTATTGTCAAGAAATATTTATATATCTTATCAGACTGAGAAATATTGTATCACTACCATCACATATAATATGGAGAATTTTTGATAATTCTGCTATTATGGGTATTAGAAATTTTTGGAATTACATATACAGTTAATTTTTGCTGACATTTGCAATCCAAACCACCAAGAGATATGCATTTTTTTTTCTTTTGTGGAGACCGTTTAAAAAGACCTATAAATACCACAATAAACATTTTAACCTATACATTACCATTAACCTGTGTAAAGTTGAAGAATGTATACGTGATAAAAATGTATTTTAATAAATAGCTAAAAAATATATTCCCCATAGTTTTTTTATTATTCAGGTTTGTTTCAAATGTCTTACAATAGTTCAAAAAAGAAAATTTATTTATGATAATAATATCAAACCTGTGTAAAATGTATATTTCTGGAATTAAATATTGGATCAATATATAAAACATTACGTATGTAAATTGTGTAACTGTGTGATAAGTATTGTGCAAATGCTGACTTCTTGAGTAATGGCATGAAATATAATTACCGGAAAACACATTTAAACATACATTACACAATTTATGTTATATTCTTTCCGTTTTAATATGTGTGCATTAAGCACATGTGGACGAACAGACAGACCAAAGTCATAAAAACATTTCATCTCAATTACAAATGGTTGGAAAAATATATGTATTTAAATGAGAAATATAACGGTACTATAAAATATTAAAAAATAATTTATATCCAATCTGTTTTATTATCATGATATATTGCTTAAGATGTTCTACGATATTTTTATGAAAAGGAATTTACGATGATAACATTAACGTTTTACAAAAAAAAATATTTTACTTGAATTAAAAAGGCCATGAGAATAATATCATCTGTGTAAGTTCATTGAATAATTGTGGTATAAGTGTTGTGTTACCAGTTTCAGAGATCATATGTTTCGTTTATTAATTTGTGTTTCGTTTATTAATTTATTAATATGTGTTTTTATTTTTTTAATGTTTCCGTATGAATCAAAATTTTGCAAACGTGAGATTTTTTAGAAATGTTATCTAAAAGTTAATCACCGAAAATCTCATTTAAATTCATATACTAGGTTATATATTGCATTTGTTTGGTTTATTTAATATTTCATGACACTCAGTGTATTGTACCTGTATAAAAAATTGGATACATAAAAAAACTTTTTTTTAAATAAAAGAGTATCAAATATTTATTTAACTGATTAAAATCATAACCTGAAGGGTTCTTGTAATGAAGTTTTGTTAACTAATTGGTAAACTCAACAATATTTCATCATCAGCAAGCGATAGTTGAAGCATATTGAATTTTTCATGTAGTAAATTAGCGCTGGATACATCAAAAATTATATGCATATCTAATTTGAACTAATGATGCTTAATAAAACCAAAATAAACTTTTTAAAGCTGTCATTCAATATTTGTGTATTGTAATAATACTTCTAACAAAAACTCTAGTAACAATATGCGAATGTTGAAAAAATAATACGAAAGAATAAAAGAAGAAGTAACTTAAATTTGGAACTAATGATAATAATTAATGAAAATAAAGTACAAAAAAGACACTTTTTAAATAATTTAAGTTTGTTTTGTTAAACACATTATTAATGTTAAACACATTTTAATTAAAAAACCTAATAGGAAAGTATTAGAACCCAATATTATGTGATCGGTACCAAAAGCAAAGGTTTGAATCATTGATAAATAAAGAAATTATCCCCTGGGATACCATTCTATATCTACGCCACAAAAATCTAACCTATTAGACCGGGCGGCGGCGACACGAATGACTACGTCATCGAGTTACGGGATGAAATCATGATGCAGGACAAGATTTTTAAGAGTAGATTAAGGAATGGCTGGTCTACCTCGACATTTCTTGGTACGATAGGCGCAGCAGCGGGCGCCAACTCGTCATTTTGGCGTCACTATCACGTCATCGAGTTACGGGATGAAACCGGTGCCAAATTAAAGGTAAAAAAAAGTCTTTTAAGAATATTTTGGTCTGCCTGCGCATATCCTGGTAGAAATCCCCGGCAGACTAAAATCTATAACAAAAAAAATATATTATAATGTACAATTAAAACCCTATAAACGTAATATTTTGCATTACATTGCCAGATATATTACTTCGAATCAACTTTCAAGATGAATTAAGGTTTAGGAAAAGATTATTAACAGTACGTGAGAAATGACTGATTCGGCATAACTTGGTACAAAGTGCAAAGAACGGGGCGCCAACTCGTTATTTTGACAGTGTTATTACGTCATCGAGTTACGTCTTGAAATTTTGGCACATTAAACATACGGATTAGTACAATACGAATATTTCAGTCTGCCTTGTTCTATCTTGGTAGGAGATGAGCAGAACGGGGCGCCAATTTTTAATTTTGGCTGTATAATCACGTCATCGAGTTACGGCTTGAAAATTTGGCACATTAAAGGCACATATCAGTACAATAAGAATATTTCAGTCTGCCTCGTCATACCTTGGTACGTGACAAGCAGAGCGGGGCGCTAATTTTTATTTTTGACGGTGTAATCACGTCATCGAGTTACGGGATGAAATCTTCATGTAGGACAAGATTATTAGAATCAGATTAAGGAATGACTGGTCTGCTTCGACATTTCTTGGTACGATATGAGCAGCAGCGCGCCAAGTCGTCATTTTGGCGTCACTAACACGTCATCTAGTTACGGGATAAAACTGGTGCCAAATTAAAGGTAAAATAAAGTCTTTTAAGAATTTTTTGGTCTGCCTGCGCTTATCCTGGTAGAAACCTCCGGCAGACTAAAATCTATAACAAAAAAACAAGTTATGCCGAATCAGTCATTTTCTCACGTACTGTTAATAAACTTTTCTATAACCTTTAATTCATCTTGAAAGTCTACTCGAAGTAATATATATGGCAATGTATTATAAAATATTATGTTTATAGGGTTTCAATTGTATATTATGACGTATTTTTTTGTTATAGATTTTAGTCTACCGGGTGTTTCTACCAGGATATGCGCAGGCAGACCAAAATATTCTTAAAAGAATTTTTTTTACCTTTAATTTGGCACCGGTTTCATCCCGTAACTCAATGACGTGATAGTGACGCCAAAATGACGAGTTGGCGCCCGCTGCTGCGTCTGTTGTACAAAGAAATGTCAAAGCAGACCAGTCATTCTTTAATGTACTCCTAAAAATCTTGTCCTGTATCATGATTTCATCCCGTAACTCGATGACGTGATTATACCGCCAAAATTAAAAATTTGGCGCCCCGCTCTGCTTGTCCCGTACCAAGATATGACGAGGCAGACTAAAATATTCTTATTGTACTAATCCGTAAGTTTAATGTGCCAAAATTTCAAGCCATAACTCGATGACGTAATAACATTGTCAAAATAACGAATTGGCCTCCCGTTCTTCGCGCTTTGTACCAAGTTATGCCGAATCAGTCATTTTCTCACGTACTGGTAATAATCTTTTCCTAAACCATAAATTCATCTTGAAAGTTGATTCGAAGTAATATATATGGCAATGTAATGTAAAATATTACGTTTATAAGGTATTAATTGTACATTATAACGTATTTGTTTTGTTATAGATTTTAGTCTGCCGGCGTTTTCTACCAGGATATGCGCAGGCAGACCAAAATATTCTTAAAAGACTTTTTTTACCTTTAATTTGGCACCGGTTTCATCCCGTAACTCGATGACGCGATAGTGACGCCAAAATGACGAGTTGGCGCCCGCTGCTGCGTCTATTGTACCAAGAAATGTCGAAGCAGACCAGTCATTCCTTAATGTACTCCTAAAAATCTTGTCCTGCATTATGATTTCATTCCGTAACTCGATGACGTGATTATACCGCCAAAATTTAAAATTGGCGCCCCGCTCTGCTTGTCTCGTACCAAAATATGACGAGGCAGACTGAAATACTCTTATTGTACTGATATGTGCCTTTAATGTGCCAAATTTTCAAGCCGTAACTCGATGACGTGATTATACAGCCAAAATTAAAAATTGGCGCCCCGCTCTGCTCATCTCCTACCAAGATATAATAAGGCAGACTGAAATATTCGTATTGTACTAATCCGTATGTTTAATGTGCCAAAGTTTCAAGCCGTAACTCGATGACGTAATAATACTGTCAAAATAACGAATTGACGCGCCCCGTTCTTCGCGCTTTGTACCAAGTTATGCCGAATCAGTCATTTTCTCACGTACTGTTAATTATCTTTTCCTAAACCCTTAATTCATCTTGAAAGTTGATTCGAAGTAATATATCTGGCAATGTAATGTAAAATATTACGTTTATAGGGTTTTAATTGTACATTATAATGTATTTTTTTTTCTTTTTTGTTATAGATTTTAGTCTGCCGGAGGTTTCTACCAGGATATGCGCAGGCAGACCAAAATATTCTTAAAATACTTTTTTTTACCTTTAATTTGGCACCGGTTTCATCCCGTAACTCGATGACGTGATAGTGACGCCAAAATGACGAGTTGGCGCCCGCTGCTGCGCCTATCGTACCAAGAAATGTCGAGGCAGACCAGTCATTGCTTAATTTACTCTTAAAAATCTTGTCATGCATCATGATTTCATCTCGTAACTCGATGACGTAGTCATTCGTGTCGCCGCCGCCCGCTGTATATAACATTGCATTTCATTTTGCGACAAACAAACCTTACATAAAATATGCCGGTTAATGCGCGAACTCCGCAATTCGGTTTAAAAACAACGCACTTCACACTAATATGATTTGGGATTCTGTGTGTTTTAGAAATATGTGAATTGCTATATGTTCAAAAATTGTTTCAAAAACCTTTTCAATGATGCCTGATTCATCTGTGTGTGTTTAGTAGGTGAATAGAAAGACGTTGAATGGTTATAGAGTATATCAGACGTTACATATATGACATACATACATATTGTATTCCATTTCATGTATATTAAGATTTAATGAAATGATGGGAAAATTATTACTGTTTATTTATATTTTTTCTCAATCTCATATTTGAAATTGCGTCTTTTTTAGCAAATGCATCTAAACAATATCAATATTTACTATGTTTTTCTTTTTTTTTTTTACTATGTTACGATTCACAAGCTTCAAATCAACGAACATTTGCAAAAACAGATATTTTTCCGTAATTTAAATTTATCAATTTAACCGTTTTTTTTTTTTTTTTTGTAAATATTTATTTTTTCTCGAACCGGACTCGCAATTTGAAACACTTAAACGTAATATTTTCTTTAAAATGTTGCTGAAATCTAACAAAATGTATTAAACGTAATGACTTATGTTGTTGAATGTAAAACAATTTAAGTTTAATTTTTCATATTGTTTAATATGATACAAATTTTAAGATAAATAAGAGCTTATGCTGTATTAAAATTAGAGTAATTATTATGCCATATTAAAATCAGAGTAACACTTATGCTTTATAAAAATTAAGTTTTTTTTTATTATTTATTATTATTATTTTTTTTTTTATATTATATGTAACTTCGTGCAATTATGTTCGATTGGATTAGGATTAGGTATAAATAAACGTATTCGAAGTAGCCTCATAAATACCAAAAAAAAAAAAAAAAAACATAACACTCAAAATCTCGAATATTGATCAAAGAGAATATCAGGTACATTTTCAATATTGTAGTGCCTGGCTAAAGTTTGTAAAGTATTCTAGTGAAAAACTCATAAAGGCATTGCATAACTACTCATTTCGACCATAACATTCATTGGTATTCAATGTGGTGAATAGAGCATTATATATGAATTACAGTAGTACTGTCACTATTACACTGTTACATCAAAATAGCAAATTAAGCATTTGTTTTATCCAAATATGTAGGGGAAGTTTCCAGTTGTATATTTGCTATATTTATTCAAATAATGTGTTCAATTAAATATAGCCAATATTACTATTTAAAATATCTGGTAGATAATTTGAACAAAAAACGAATAAAATTTGTAATACTGTACGCATGCTCGTATGAAAAGAATTTGGTAATTAGCTATTGATATGTTCATTTTGAGAAATCAATACTTAAAATTTATAATGTATCTATGATTCAGCAATAGCTTAATTTACTACATCTTTCTTTATAATTAGTATATATTTATCTATTTCGGCATTTTATGTGTTTTTCTTTATAAATTATTTATATATAAGTGTTTTACAATATTAAATGAGTCAAAACAAATGCTATAGTTTTTCTAAATATAGATATTAAAACGTTTAAAAAAATGTTAGTTATGGATGTTTTATATAACAGATTATAAATTTTCATATAATCTGTTATTATATACTAGTATATCTGTTATATGTTGTTGTTATATGATCTGTTATTATATACTAGGGGGCTCTGCCCCCTGCAAGCTACGCTCGCCAACCCCCGTTCAGACACCGCAGAATCAAAAAACACGCTAATCTGATCGGTTTAAAAAATATTATAGAAGAATGAATTATACAGAAAAAAGCTGTGCAGATCTCCCTGTAAACGGGTTTCCATTCAATTTCCTTTGATTTCAAAAATTTAAGGCCGAATCAGTTGCTGTTAAGACATCCAATGTTTTTTTTCGTGTTTGATAAAAGAGGATCAGTTAAACGTTGGAAAATAAGCTAAAAATAAAAGGAATTAAGTGTACAGAGTCTTTGTCTCCCGGCATTTTAAAACAATTTCTATAACAATAGCCTAAGTCATGTGACTATCATCAAGAGTTCCGGGCGAACCACTTCGCTTTTTATACTCCTGGTGCCATTTTGGTACTTTAATATTAGCCAGGTACAGGGGATATGTCGCCAAATATTATTCTACCGCCATCATTTCATCTATATTATAACAGTTCAAGTCATGTAACTGCCATAAATAAATACACTCTGATTCCTTCGCTTTTCATCTGAAAGTTTGGCCCAGATATCATATACGGCCCCATATTGGCGCGATTTTTTTCCAGCGCTAATTTGGGGAAAATATCAACAGCATAAACAACAACATCCGGCTTATGAAATCAAGCAAAATAACGATACTATGGAGCCAGTTAAGTACCCGTTGCTTAAATGACATTGGCGTTAGAAAAAAATAGCGCCAATATGGGACCGTATGTGGCATCTGTGCCGAAAGTTTTCCATTTCGATTTAAAAAAATCAATTTTTTTTTCGAATAATACTACATAAAAGCATTTTATTCCAGCGCTAATTTGGGGAAAGGATCAACAGCATAAACACCAACATCCGGCTTATCAAATGAAGCAAAATAACGATACTATGGAGCCAGTTAAATACCCGTTGCGTATATGACATTGGCGTCAGAAAAAAATAGCGCCAATATGGGACCGTATGTGGCATCTGTCATCTGTGCCGAAAGTTTTCCATTTCGATTTAAAAAAAACAATTTTTTTTCGAATAATACTACATAAAAGCATTGTCGCAAAGAATTCTTGGTACTGTTATGCTAGCCGGGTGCAAATCTCGCCAATAACTATTTTTCAACTCACCAGTTAGCATTTTTTTTTCGAGTGGTAAATTAAAACATTGCTTTGAAGTTGAAATTAAATGTCATCGTTTGTTACATCATTTAATATTTGGCCAGATGCCATGTACGCACTTAGTTTGGCGTGATTTTTTTTACTCAAACTAGTCGAAATCATCGTTTTCGAATACCAGTTACATATGTATTTTTGGTACTACTTAGTTATCCCGTCGAACAAAAATATATCCCCAAACTATAAGATTAAATGCCAATAATGGTTGATAAATGTCACATTCACTTGACTTTAAGCGAGTTACACGTTTTTACGTCATCAAGTGATTTTTATTTCGACGTTTTATTTGTATATTTATTAATGTTATGCTATTTTCTTTGTTTTTTCGTTATTTAAATTAAAAATTAGGTCAATTTGTATAATTTGGCGAGTGGTTTGGCGATTTATATAATTTGGCGAAATGGGTCGATGGAATAACTAAGTAGTACCGTATTTTTTAATTATTTTCTATTATTTTTTTATTTTTAAAGGAAAATAACCAAAAAATAATTAACTATAGAACAAAACAATTTATGTAATTTAAAAAAAGAAAATAAAGTAAAAAAAAACACTTATTATTAAATAAACAACAATAGCTGGGTTACCATGTCAACCAAAATAATGCCATTTTGGTGTCAATTAGGTACCTCGGTGCGTATATGACATCTGTGCCTAATATTTTTCTTTTAATTTCTTTTTAAAAAAATGAAGAAGTGAAAGCCATTTATTTTAAATGTTTCTGCTTGTATTAAATAAAATGATAATGAAATACAAACTGAATTATGAATAAACGTAACATGATACATTTGTTAGCATACATTTAATGGAGGCCAAACTTCTCACCCAGTTGGTTTAAAATAGTAACCTTTTCTAAAATCTGAAAAACAAAATATCTGTTTGATTAAAATTTGAGTTGCCATCATTAGAAAAATGTATATAAAATTAGAAAAAAATTAATATTTCGAAAACTAATTCGAATTTAAAAATTCTAATACCAGTTTTGAAATCTGCGGATCAATATTGATTTTTGGTGTTCATTTCATCGCAAAGTATTCCATATTTTAGGAGAAATCGCCGTCAAACATAATCAGTTGTTTAATCAGTCGATTCAAAGAATCGTTACATTTCAGCCGTTTCATATATTCGTTTCATAAATTCGTTCCATTAGGATTTTATATATATAGGGTAGACATTTTGCAAAATGAGAACTAAGTAAAGACAAAAACATGTCTTATAAAGAAAATTAGCATTAATATTAGAAAATTATAAATTAACTTTTATTCACTAGCAATGATTCACATTTTAAAGAGCCAAAACCTATTTTGATCTTCAGAATAGATTGAAAAAATATACAGCAAAATTACCTGAATTTATGTACGCTATCACCAATTATAATGGATGACACATTCTATAGTTTCATATTAAAATATTTAATTTAACCCTTTTTATCACTGCGTTGCATATTTGCAACATACCCGAAAATTAATGTTCGAAATACAGGTGCCTTTAAATGCCGGTTTTATTTAGTATTGCTGCTATATCCCAGCACAGCTTTTAATGTAAATTATTCATAGAATTTTCACTAGACTGCGGTACTGAGATAATATTTCATACCAAAGTTTTATTTATCATATGTGCAGTTTTGTATCGCTATTGCTAAAATGAACTACGTAAATTTTGTAAAAGAAAGAAGGCTGGAGACGTCCAAAAGTAGATATTTTGCAAAGATAGTTTTGTATACTTTACAATTTAGTTTTACAAAGTTTTCAACATTTATGAGAAGTGTGTAATTTTCTGCTTATCCAAACAAAATAAGTATATTTTAGTCAATTTTGTTTTATTTTTATGTTTTAACCCTTTGAACTCGAGAGGTGACTCACACTCACCACTAGCTTTGTCAGGTACCCTGTGATGTTGAAAATAACCACATATCATTATTTATCTCTTTTGTAAAATTAAATTCCCCATTTTTAAATTTAAGTTCTCCTTTCATAATTATAAACTGAATCAAAAATTCCTCTCCTTTCTAAAAAGAATATATCTATTTCTTCTACTCTTTTGCGCTTTAGTTTTCAGTTATTTAAGTTTTCCCAAGTTCACCCAAAGTCGTTAATAAAGCAAATCAAAAACAAATCTTTTTCTCATCCTAAAATCATTAAATCTTCGAGCATATTTCCCCCCCCCCCCCCGGTTAACGAATATATTAAAAAGATATTCTTTGACCATATGCTCCAGTTGTAGCTGTTATTTATACTCTCAGTGTTTATTTTCAGTTTGATAGTCAATACAAATGCCTTTTCGGCCGCAAATATATACTCTGTTTATATTAAAATCGGCACCCGGCATCTGCATTCCTGATTCTAAATGCATATTTCCCATCATTTAGCTTTGGCATACGTATTGCACGTTGAAATCTTAAAACGCCAATCAACTGTCCTTTTGGCTAGTTTTTAATACAAAGCTCCATTAAGTGATATATGTTTGGGGTTATAATGGTCCAGAGTATCAAGGTTTTGGCTCGACACATTGGCAAAGATAGCTGACGAATTATTCATTTCCTTCTCTATATATCGCACAGTGGGGTATTTGACCCAAAAACCTGGCCAAAAATGCAAAATTTAAAATTTCGCCAACAATTGTAAAAATCATATATTTTAATAGCTAACTAATTAGTGCATCGATCTATGTCTATTTTAGGAGCCTGCGTTATATCCGGTGGCCCCTGGCCTCAGCTGAAGAGGAAGTTTCTTTCTGAGAAGGCATGGTTTTTTGTTGTTTTTTGGCATTATTGTTATGTTTAAATATAATTTTTTTTGTGGCTTAATGAATTGTTGAATTGAAACTAAACAGGGCTTACGTGTTTAACAAAGGTCAGAGCTTAGTGTTAAACTATGTTTTAATTTAAATAGTTTCGTTTTTAATGTAATAAAAAAAACATTAAATGTGTAAAAGGGTTATTTTTTAAGCGTTTTTGGCTCTGATTTATACATATCGAAAGCTTTTTAAATATGTTCCGCGCTTTGCCCAGCCATGTTTGAATTATAATCATATTAGTTATAGTCTTGAGTTTCAATTTCTGCAAAAAAATCTTCCGCATATTTTTGCCATTTTTTTATATATTTTTTTTCGGGATGACTATTTAAATGTTCTGTTTTGCGTCCACCGAATTGAAGGGATAAGAACTATATATTTGCTGTCGTATTGCAGGTTTTTAGCTCACAGGATATTACCGGAGAGCTTTTGCACCTACACATTCTGTCTTTATGTCTGTACGTACGTACATATGTACGTACGTAGGTACGTACATACGCACTCAACTCGATATATTTAGATAGAAATATCCGATCGCCTTCAAATTGTATATACTTATTTATTGAAAAATGGTTCCATAATTATTTCTTGGGGCTCATGTGTGTAACATAAGGAGAGAAAGGAGGGAATTAACCCTTTCGAGGGCGGTGTCCTTAAAAAGAGACGCATAATTTTAATTCCAAAATTAAAAAGCGGCACCAAGAAAATTTAATTAAAATTTTCCTTTTATAATGTACGTGAAAAAATGCAACTTCATATTTTCTAATGACTCCGTGTATCAATTAAAAAGAGCAAGCCATACAGTAACGAGACCCTGCAACTTCTTCTTCCAGCAAGGTCTGATAGTAGTCCCGATAAAAGCCAAGAAGGGAGTGATGAAGAAGATGAAGAGCTCTGCAGAGTCATTTTGAAACTGGTAATATATTAAATACATTCAAAAACTAGCAATCTATACTATATAGACTCCAATTTACTGAACCTACTGTTAAATATAACACTATTAAACAAAAATTAAATGCAATGATTAAATCTAATTTAAATGTAAATAATAAGTTTTATATATTGTAAAATTAAATACATTTCATTAAATATTAATAGTAAATAAGACAAACCTATCAACAATTACTTTCCTCTTAAAAGCAGTAAATAGTTAAGGTTACAAGTCTCTCAACATCCAAACTCCCTTCGGTAATGTTAATACAATGAACATGTGATTTATTCGTATTTTTAAAATATCTACTTAGTAAATTAATATTTTAACTTCTTTTTTCTTTTGTGCTCTTCTTAAATTATTATGTGAAGTGTTAAAATCTTACTTACACTTCCTCAGCTTTTAAGATATAAAATATTAAACTAAGCTATGGATTTGTATGTATACTTCATAGTATGCTAAAAGTTAGTTCAGTGAAACACATAGCACAATTAAAAATGTCCATTGAGCCATTTCCGTGAATAAACGGAAATGTACTTGAGAACTTTTATGCAGCCCTGTATATGATCTATAGAATGTAACCACATCAAGTAATATTTTTAAAAAAATGTTCGATTTTAAAACGCCTATCACAACTACAAGCACACCTCCAGCAATTATTGGTCATAGACTTCATTAGTTAAATTTATTCTTCAGCCATATTCTTTTGTGTGTCCCTGTAAATGAACGATATATTCTATGCACATCATATTCTACAATAAGTGCGTTAGTACGCCTTAGTGATGTATATAAATTTCAGCACGTTTAAAAGTGTGATATCATTAAAATACAGAGCAAACGATTTTTCCCCATAGACCATAATGTAAGGGAATTCTTTCGGGTGTGTCTGTAAATGAACCGTAAAGGCCATAGACTTCATTTACAATACCAAACATGCCACAGTGATACCCAATAACATCTAAGAACTTCAAGCCAATCGGACTATATTTACAACGAAAAATATTTTTGACCAGGATTTCGGGTCAAATACTCGACTGTGCACCGTACTGTTAACAGTTGACTGAAAGGGTCCCTGTCTGGCACTTACATTCTTCATGCCTGTATCCATTAAAGCCATCCTGCCTTCAAAATTCCAGAGTCTTTCTTTTCGTTCTTATCTTTATTACTCAAGGATCTACGAACCTGGATTACCAACGATTGATACTTAAAATAAAAACCGCAATAGGGTAATAAAACGTTTTCGCTACAGATCATGGTCTACAGTATAGTGCCCCTCGTAAATCGGGACGTTAAATGCTTTCTACACCGCTAATATCTTACAGTTTATTTCTCCATCTTTTATCACAGATTATTCGGCGAAGAAAATTAGTTTAAAATACTGATGTCCAGAGCATTTGGAGCTCCCATTTCATGGGACACTAGTGGTCCGTGAGAATCACCTCTCGATTGAAAAGGGTCAAATTGGTTTATTATTTTTACCTGCTTAAAATGATGTAACGTAACATCTGAGTAAATGTATTCCATGTTGTAGTTGTTGAGTTACAAATTAATTAATACCTTAGTGCATGATTTTCTTTTCTTCGGAAAACATTATGTTTGAGTCTATTTTTGTTAATTATCCAGTACTAAAATAGTGAAAAAATATATTTATGTTCCTGTTTGACATAACTTCATAATGTCACCTGAGTTACACCACAAAAATTGCCCCCAACAGGATAATCTTAAATAATATACTTACTTTTTAGTATCTTCACTGCACAATAACAATTATTCACCGATAGAATAATTTATATAATGCTCTTAATAGTGTGTAGAATTAATAATGATTACCACACTGTAAAAAAAACGACATTTTTACAATACAAAGTACTGTTCATCTCGCGCACAAACTCGATCACAATGAATGTGCTGTATCTTTCTTTGGTTTCCTGACTATATTAACATGGAAAATATAGTATTTGCGTAAAATTAACAGCACAATGTGCTGGCAATTTGGACGCCAGCAGTTTGTGCTGTAAAAAAATGTGTCCAAATTGCCAGTACATTGTGCTATTAATTTTACGCAACTACTGTATTTTCCATGTTAACATAGTCAGGAAACCAAAGAAAGATACAGCATATTCACTGTGATCGAGTTTGTTCTGGCAAATTTACAGTGGTTTTTTAATAGTGCACATAAAGAGAGAGAAAAAACTCCTGTCGAGCACATTAAAACACACATTGTAGTATTTTTTAATAAATGTGTAGTTTTCTAGTTCGTAAGATAGACTTAAGATACCTAGATAGTTGAATTTATGTTGAATTGATTAAAGATCAAAGATTTTCTAAATAGTCTTAGAAATACCATAAGGCATTGATCAAAGCATAGAAATCATTGATCAAACAGAAGTTCAGGTACGTATTCAGCATTGCTAAATTTCGCGAGACTTTGCAGAGTACTGTAGTGGACAACTCATTTCAAATTCATAATAACTCATTGTGAGAGAATCTTTCATTAGTATAAAATGTAGAACCTGCTATTGAATATTATATATGACATAGGATATTAATGTCACTGTTCAAGTTTCTACATCGAAATATCGTGTATGTGCTCGTAAGAAATTAATTCCGGAATGAAGTATTCATCTTACCCTTTAGAAAATCCATATACGTAAATTGTTACTTCTTTTCTTCGCACTCTGCATACATTTAAACGATATAGTATATTATAGACTTTCTTTATTACTTCTTCGGCTATTAAAACGTACAATGTTGCATGGATTTAAAAGACGTAAAAGAAAATTTATAAACTACCTAAGAGAAAATTTATTACATTCATTAAACACTTTTCATGAATGAAATTCTGTGTCTCTACGTAGATTATCTGACAAAAAGGCTCTTGATAAAATATATGAAAATGTACTGCAGTCTACGCAAACAGTTAATCACATAAAAAAAATCAAGTTACGGACGTTAGGATATCAAATTTACGCCTTATTTTTTTTTTAAATCGTCTAATATTAAGTACATCTTAAACAGTGGCGTGGCGTCCGGTCATCGCTGGATGCGGCGATGACCAAGCAATATTTTAAAACTCTTAATAAGCTTTTAAAACTGTACGATCCAGTTTTAGCAGAACATTTGGAGTTCATGTATAAGTGAAGGTAAGATTTAAAGTTTCTTTTTTGAAATTTCAACCATTGAATTTTAGAGTTAATAATTTTTCACCACAAACTTAAATAATTGCGATGACCACCGAAAATTTTCACACCACGCCACTGATCTTAAAGTAACGTCAAAAGTATTATATAGTTATTTTATCTAGAAACTGATTAGAGTTTTGTTGCTTCAAACAATACTCATGAGACAAATATACATTTTTCACTCATTATTTAGTATTATTTAATAATATTTTTATCAATTATTATTACACTGGACAACAGTGATTTTGTCCTAGAACTAAAATTAGTTGATTCTAGATCAGTTTTTGGCGTTGATTCCGAATATGTTTTTCGTTTGTCTCTAAGTGGTTCTGGTTTTGAGAAATTTGCATATTTAAATTTATGCAAATTTAAGCTTTTTTGTGCTATTTTATGCAAATTTTAGATACAATATTATGTCACTTCTAATTACGTTTTCTAGATAATGACTATTTGACTATTTGCTTCACATAAATGGCACGATTTGCATATTCTTATCATTTATTTATTAGTTATTATGCCTAATTTGCATTATTTTTCAATGGTTTAATGTTTACATCCTATCATCATTAAAATAGTTGCCAAAAATTGACGTAATGTTATTCTAGACTAGATTTTTATGCCAATTTCAAATCTGCAGTCTGTTTTCTTATGTCATGTCAAATTTTTGAGTAAGATGAATTTCTACTTTTGCACAGCATTAACACAGGTTTGATAGATGCTTTTTATTGGTGTGTAATTCATTGACAAGAAGGTGAACAGGGTCAGATTCATGTCAGAGACATAAACAAAAATTTATATAATCGAAAAAAATAAGTAGTAGAATCTATCCTAACTAGTTGAAGTTTATCATACAAAGTATCATAAAAAGCTATTTCTGACTTTTTTGACCAAAAACTAAAATTTAACTTTTTTTCAAAAATTAGACGTGAACAGAAGTATTAGACGTAGAAGAAACAGATACAAGATTTGATGTCAGCTCAAAAGACTGGTTTAGAAACATATTAGCGTCGTCATGCGGCAGAAATATTTGAACATCAAGAAACATTATTAGAAAAACATGAAAAATATGCAAATTAGGTACAATATTTCACAGTCACATGTCAGTATAATCACAAAAACAACGTTTTTGTGAAGTAAATTAGGTAGTAATCATAACATAAAACAAAAAACCCAGTCTGATATTGCTTTATACCTTAAATTTGCAAATAATTGTATGCAAATTTACTAAATTTGCATAAATTGAACTATGCAAATATATCTCAAACTTGACGTGCTGGAGTAAATCTAAAACTAGATTCGGAATCAGCACAAAAAACCGCATAAAAACTTCTAATTTCTGAATTAGGACAGAACAAAAGCTCATATTTGTTGACCAGTGTAATCGAA
Source organism: Maratus speciosus (assembly GCA_963932465.1). Lineage (NCBI taxonomy): Eukaryota > Metazoa > Arthropoda > Arachnida > Araneae > Salticidae > Maratus > Maratus speciosus. The sequence goes on from OZ010789.1 coordinate 68,446,291, forward strand.
TGTACTCGGTTACTTTTTATAATGCATTAAAAGAAAACTTCTATGATTTTATTATACTAAAAACCAATATTGTTTATTTTTAATTTAGTTACGTGACAACTAGTGACAGCTTTTATTGCAAAATTCCGTAGTTTAAATTTTAATTGTTTTTTTGTAAAGGGATTCAATAGTAATCTCTATCTGTAATGCCTTAAAAATTTATTTTGAAATTTGAGAAGGTATAGCTTAAATGACGAATGAGCGAACCTTTATGCTCATACACTACAATGATACCATGAGTCAGACTTAAAGCTATGATTTGTATTAACTGCTATCTTTAACGGGTTAGAATTGTATTACGACATTGTATGAAGTGACAGTAACGTCAAAATGGGGATTTGGAGCCTGTTCTACTCATATCCTACCAAAATACCACAAGCCATACTTAGCATTATATAAAGTAGCCGTGATAATCTTTTCGCAGGTACTTAATTCCCCTTGAACCTCGATGTCGTAGATATACATAGGGCAATAACGTTTAATATATTTGAGTTACAATTTTGAGTTACAAATACTCAAAACCAACATGTTTATAGTCAATAATACTGTAAAACGCCCTTTTCTGTAGTAATTTTAGTTTGTAGGGGGTCCTTCCAAAGTTTTCCCGGACGGACGAAGACTGTTTAAGAATAATTTAAGTTTTATTTGCCACAAATTTCACATCGAAACTCGATGAGTTGATATTATCTATAAAATGATGATTTGGATATCTCTGCTTCTGATAGCGCAGTAACATGTTCCGAGGCAAACCACTCATTATTCATTCTAATGTCATCTCAAAAGTCGATGACGCAGTCATTTTTGTCACTATCTGGTTTATATAGTTATTACATCTACAAGCTGATATGATGTTTGTTGCTTTAAAAAAATCTTAAGACTTACATTCAATAGGCATTAAAAAAAATATCGAATAGGAGTACTTATTGTATTTGTTGGTAATCCGTACAATTTAAGAAATCTTATTTTCTTTTAACTTTCCGTTACAAAACGAAACAAATAATCTAGATGTGCTTGAAACAGTTCTGCCAGTCCATTCCCTTTTTATTCAGATTGCTTGATTGCAACCATTTTTTTAAAATAGTATAATTTGCCTTATTTTCTTATTATTTAATCTCACATTAAATAAGAAGAATATTTCTACTTCAAAAACAGTGGTGGCAATCATATATCAGAATTTTTTTAAAGCTGCGAATTGGGAACACTGGTTTAAAACAGAAATTTATAATAAAACAGCCAAAGCCTGAATTAAAATTAATATCCCAAAATTATTTTTAAAATTTCTATATTTCATATACTTATTATACTGATTATCTTGACTTAATATATTAATATATTAATATAATAACTTATATAATAACTTATATAATAACTTAATATAATAACTTAATATATTATTTCTGCTTACTAAACCTTGAAAAGAAATTTTTGTATGACAGAATATTATAAAATCAGCTAAAATAAGTTACTTTTCCCACTATATTCAATAACATTTTTGTGACGTTAATTTACTCAAAACCAATATCATTTTTTATAAAGCAAATTAAATGACAAACAATGATACCTGCTTTTGCAAAATGCCCCAGCTTAAACTTTCAAATTTAATTTTAATAAAATGTAAATTGTCTAAAGTTATTTCATACTTAAAATTATTTCGTAGGCATAGTTAAAAAATACAAATTCAAAAATTTAAATGCATAATGTCACATACGCAGCGAGCACATCTCATTACCATATAAGATATGGTTTTGTGCATAATTTATTATTAAACATTTTGTCGTTTAATTATATTTTTTAATGAACTTCTTTGAAAAAGTATTTTAAATCCTTATATTATTTAACACAGAAAAAATTTATCGTCACCACATACCGATTTAACGAGCATCTTGCTTTTTAGGAAAATGATAGCTTTGAAGTTTGAAGAAGAATATTTAAAAAAATTTAATTGCGTTCTGCAACGGGAAGCTAAATATCGAACTCATTAGGTTGCTTATACTTTGAAAAGGAAGTTTTGAAAGTATACACTGTACATTGGAATGAGAGTAAAACTGTTTAATGTAAAATATCCAGTTATAATGGGATTTATTCGTTATTACTTTGAAAAAACTGTTAGGTCAACGGAATAACATTTTGATTCAAAAAAGTTTCTTTTTTTTTTTTTTTTTTTTTTTTTTTTTCTTTTAACAAGTTATATGTAAAATTTCTTTGTTTCCGAAAAATAGAGAGCAGAAATATGTTTTTTTTTATATTTTTATTTAAATCAGTATTGCATATTTCCTTCTTATAGGAAAAGAACATTAAATATTTTAAGATTTCGAAATAATTGATAAATATATTCTTCGGAAGTATTTCATTTTTGTGAAACAAATTTTTAGAAATACATCTTCGATATAAAACAATATTTTTAAATGTTTGTCCTATATTAATTTTTATTGATTGGTTCTTTATGCCTGAGATTAATAACACAAAATGTAGAATTTTTCTGGTGCATTCCGTATAAATTACTTTGGTACTAAGAGAAGTGATTCAATTGTTTACTGTCTGAAGAATGTAATTTTATTTTATAATTTCCATGTATTTTTTATAAGATACCACATTCCCTTTTAAAAAAGATGCGTTATTAAAAATAAATTGTTTTATATGCTAATTTTTTAGGGTACCGTACTTAAAATGTAAAAACGGAACCATTATAATATCACTCCTGCGTCTTTCTGTCCGTCTGTCACAACCACTTTACTCGTAAACTATGGAAGGTGTAAATTTCAAATTGGAGGAATTAATAAAGACCATTGGCCCACATTTTTAAAGATTATTAAACATTCACAAATATGTTTAGGAAAATGTAGAAGGCTAATTAAGTTACTTAATATATATTTTTTCCCTTGTTTTTTGCGTGAAAGCTTTCGTAACGCTGAACTCCAGAATGCATTTCTTTTATTTATATTTATTATATTTATTTTAATTTTATTTATAGATATCGTGGAAAATGTAGTGCAAAGATACGTACCCCCATTTATTTCCGAATCTACTGAACTTAAAATTATCAAAAAAATAGAGACAGTAGACATTAACCTTGCAGGAAAACTATAGCGATTACCCTAGGTAACATAGTTTTTGAGAAAATCGCATTTTCCGTAACACACAAATTTCTATTTGGGGGAATTCAGAAAAGGTGTTGAAGAGCGCTGGCGATACTATCGTAGAAGAAGTATAAAATCATTGTTGATGCTGAGTTTCGAAAAAAAAACATCGGTAATTAGCCGAGATATTAACCCTTAAAGAAATGGAGGGTTTGGACATACATAATGACAGGGGCGGAGTACTCCATTTTTCATAGACTTTTAAAGCCTAAATAATAGCTTTTAAGGATATATTTGTGTAATGCAATGCCCAGTAGCAGTGTAAAAGCAATAAACATCAAATTGTTAAAAGCAGACTAATTTAATTAGAATTAATCACATAAATACTATGGGATTCGCGAGTAGTTTGCATTGAGTGGATATCGAAATGCGTCTCCCGTATCTTTAAAAGTTAATTAAAAACCTATCTGGAAAAATGCAACAAGGAACAAGGGGTCGTTGTAACATTGCGACTTCCTTTCGAAGCGCACTTAGCATAATGCCAAGTTTAATCTTTGAGCAAGTGTTTTCTTTTAGCTACACTATAATACAAAAAGATTATTACTACGCTGAATTCAGTTTTTTGAAATGGCAAATGAAATTTAAGTATGCAGGACTTTTATTGTCAGTAATGAATTAAATTCACCATAAACAGATTAGGGTAAGATCAAATAGATAATTATACAGAACACCAATATTTGATATTATTTAGGTTTCATATCTCTTTGAACTTTTATGGCATACCTATTCATACTTTTCTAGTATATGCAGCTATACCCAAACCTACGCTGTACAGTTTTTTACTAACTCTTATTATTTTCAACAACAACTTTTTTATAATAATACAGTTAGTAATTCATATATTTATTGTACTGCACCCTCTGAGCGCTAGTAATACTCGCAGTTGACCGTTTATTAACGTGTATTGTACTTACTAAATTCTTGGCGCAATATTTTTTTTTCTCTTAATGTTAAAACTTTCCATAAATAAAAATTTCCACACTTTGAAGGGTGACACCATAATAATGTCTGAAAATTAAGCTTTTTCGGGAATATATATATATTAAGAGATGCGAAATTTTTGTAAAAACAAATTACACTCAATTATTATACATGTATTAAAATAGAAAGGTGTATATTTTAAAATTGATATATTCCAAAATAGAGGCTTGACAGTTGATCACTTCGAAAAACGAGGATCTTGAATTGGACCCGATAATACATCACAGAACACATAGAAAAATGTTACAAAAAATCATTTTTCCCCCAACGCATACATTTAGATGAATATGCATTTTTAGTAAAATCGCAAACTTTTCAAAGTAAAGTGCAATGATTATAACCACAATGAAGTCCAAAATCTAAGGGTTTTTCGAGAATTATTTTTAATGAATTGCTAAGCGTTAATAAAATACATTTATTCTTAATTTTTATACACTAACAGGCATACGCTTGTCAGTTTTTCTAAATCAACCTTGAAAAAAATCTTGAATCTAACTAAATATGTCATTTTGGTCTTGCGTTTTAAAACAATTTGGGACTTTATACGGTATGTATTTCCACATTGCTTCTAACGAGACGAACGCCATTGCGCTATTATACTTTGTACTGTGTGAGACAAACCAAACTTTGAGCTTTTAAGTAACAATACTTTTTGTTGACCATCTACAGAAGGATTCAGCGAAGAACGATAGAGCGATTTTCCATGTATTAAAACAACTCCTGCAAAAAATTCTAATTAACAATGCAAATTTCATGAAAATCCGCTCAGTAGAACTTTATATAAAAAAAAATATAATCTTTTATAAACGGCTTTATCTGATTAAACAATTCCCGCAATAATTATATAACTAAACAACGTATCATGCTATGCAAAATACTAAAATGCTCCTGGATAAAATATCTTACAAACAGTGTAAGTTTTGTCGAAAACCGACCTGTAGAGCGTTTTTAAATGGATGATCTTTCATAATAGGGTTCATCTAATTTTAAAACTTTTCTTATCAGTCCTATAAGGAAGGGACGTAGAACTGCATGTCATATACAAAAACCTTCCCTGAAATATTATATAAATCTCAAGTTCCATTGAAATATATTCAACAAATTTATTTTGAAAGACTAATGTTTCATAGAATGAATTTATCTGATTATAGAATTTACCCCTATGATTCTATTCCTAAGCAATGTAGAATGATATGTTAAACATCTTCTTAAAATATTATGTAAATAACTACGCAAGTTTCGCTGGAATTCTTTCTGCTGATTTTTTTTCAAAAGCTAATCTTTCCTAGTCGTGTTCGTATTATTGTAGAACTTCCCCATAATTCGATAACTATGCATGCAGAACGATATGTAATACACTAAATCTTTTCCTGAAAAATTACCCAACAAATAGTGCAAAACCCATTCGTCAATTTTCAAGTTATAAACAGCCGTAACGAAATTCCCATTTATGTTTTTTTATGTATAGTAAATACTTATTAAAGTAGAAAACTGTATATTTTTTAGTTGATATTATGAAAAACAGCGGTTTGAAATTTGATTAACGGAAGCACTTTTGGGAATCAGTGTCAAGATTTGGACAGAATAAGACATCATAATCTTGACACCGTGAAAAATTTATTGAAAAACGCGAACATTTATATAAACTCATTTTTATTTAAATGGCAGCAAATCAATGTAAAATCCAAATTTGTAACATAATTTTCTTTATTTAAAGTTACACAGAAAGGCAAAATAACAATATTTAAAACAAAAACTCACGTATTTTACTATAAGGATACCTTATGATTAATTGAAATAAATCTTTATTCTTTGAAAATTGTTGTAGCTAGAGCGCTCACCGGTTTTGAAAATGCTGTTCTGAAAGTTAAATGTCCTTATCAATTTCATTTACTGGTTACAAGCACTAGTGCGCTCTGCTATTGTAGGTCTAAAACTGCACTTTATCTTTTAATATTGTTTTCTTACCAATAAATTCTGATTTTCATGTATATAAAGTGTACTTTATGTTAAAAAAGATTAAATTGAGAAACAGCGATTGTTATGTTAATCTACAGGTTTTTGAAAATTTTATTTTTCTAAAAAAAAAATATTTAAATAGTACATAATTACATTGCTATAACAACACCATATTTAAAGCAGCATATTTCTGCAGATTTATGCGGTATTAAAGCTTAGTTTTACATTATGTATTATTTTTGCAATTCAAATATAAGGTATTCTAAGCATTATAGCATGCGATAGTTGTTTAAGGATAATGCCGAAAGTCGAGAATATTTGTATGTGTGTTAGTTACAATATATATACTTTATAAGAATTCATAATATGAGTATATAATTTAACTTGTTATTTGTATAGTTCAACATTAGTACAACACAAGTTTTTAATAGAAAGTGCATCGATCAAGAATCACAACGCGTAAAATATTTCTGCAAATAGTTACTTCGACATTTGTAACAAATATATATATATATATATATATATATATATATATATATATATATATATATATATATATATTGAAAATGCAAAATGACCACTTAATCATTAAATGTGAATAACGAATGTTGAGTTTATTAGCTGCTTGATCCAAAGTTAAATGTTTGAAAACTTCCAGCTACTGGCCATTTTATCTATAAAATGTATGATGATCAACAAATATTTTGAAATTGTTTTAGTATAAACGTGTTATTGATTTTATACGCGAAATAGATTTTATGACTGACATTAGTCTTTTGCAAAAGCAGCTATTAATATTGTTATTTTTATGATAATCATAAATTATGATGATTATAACTTTTACTATTAAAAAAAGATGTTATCTAAAAGAATTCCATTTTTCTTATTAAGTCAATACGTGGGAATTTTTTAAATAATTTAATTCAAAAATACGTTATTTTTTACATGTCCAAATCAGTCAGTAACACATGCTGTACTGCAATATGCTTGAAAAACAGCTTAATTCATTGCAACTTGTAGAAAAATTGCTTAATTAATTTACCCATTATTTTAAATTATTTTTAATACTAAACACTTATCTCTAATTTTCTAGTTCTCTATTTTTCTATAAAATAACATTATGTTTTTTTATGTTATATGCTATAACGTAATTTATTTGAATATGTTTATTTATTTGTAAAGATTGAAATATCGGCTGTGTCGCACTTAAAAAAAAATCTATAAATAATTTCACTTTGCCAAATAAGGTATTTTAGCATATTACTTACATAGTCTTATTTTTAGTTACATAATTATTATTTTAATCCCTTTAATAAATTATACAAAATGTTTTTCTAAACCTATTTCAAATTTTACTCTTTAATACGTTGGTTTATATCTGTATCAAGGATAATAATACTCGTATTTGCCATTCATTCAAATTTATATTTTAAATTAGAAATTTAGTAATAAAAATATTGTAAATATAAGTATATAACAAATATATTTGAAATATAAAGGCATAATAAAGTGTATTATATGGGGAAATTTATTATAAAACATATTTTAAATTTAAATATATATCAAATATAAATGTATAAAATATATTGTATATAGAAATATATTATAAAATATATTATATATAGAAATATATTATAAAATATACTGTAAATAAAATGTATGATTTTTTTAGGAATTAAATATAAAAGAAACATATTTTAAAATTAAATCTGCAATTCGATGTCACTTCTTATAATAATCTCAAATTGAGATTCATTATGCATTTTTCAAGAAATCAGTATCATAAAAATATATAAAATTTAGAAGAAAATAGAAGAAAACTACATTATTTTTCTTTAAAACCTTAATAATTAACCTTAAAAGCTGATTGTTTTAAGATGCCCTTTAAAACCTCTAGGGAAAACCCGATTTTACTCACTGCAAGTCTTTTCTTTCAAATTCTATTTTCGATGTTCAAATATTTGTTTTATAGTGTACACACTCACAAACTAGATGTGTTAACAAATGGTTTGGAACTTTTATTTATTTATCAAGGAAAAAGGCAACAGAAAATATCTTTCCTTGAAACACTATTTTTTTTTAATGAATTGATACAATTTTTAATATAAAGGGAGATTTAGATACTTTTATATTATACAAAAATATATAATTTTATTTTTTTAGCCTGATGAACGGTAAGAATATAACAAAGCATATTTAAGCAAAGTTATAAAATTTGTATTTTTTTTATATGGTTTTAAATAGGTCTTTTTTTAGAAAAAAAGAAACTTATAAATATAATTTGTATGTTATTTTAGTCAAAATAAAAATTCTTCGAAATTCCTAGAATGTAACTTTTAGTTCCTTAAACTAGATTTTAAGGTGATTGCATCGGGAATTTTAGGTTTAAATATAATATTCATTTTTTTTTATTCTTAAATGCACATCATTTTCTTATTATTATTTAACTTGAATTAAAATAAAATTGATTTACTTAAAACTTTATCAAACACTATTTTTATTTAATTTTGAATAATTTTGGCTACAATTTATATGTGACTATGAAAATATTTACAGAAAAAATACTTCTTTATAAATAAAACATTTACGTAGAATAAAAATTCGGCCTAAAACAACTAATCAATAATAATTTTCCTTTAAATTCCACTTATCTTACTTTTACTATAAATCAGTGCCATTTAAAGAAAAGAGGCAAGAGAAAATTACCCAAAACTACACAATTGTTCTTTAAGAAACTTTACTAATTAATTCTAAAAATATGTTCTTTGAGATGTCCTTAGAGACTTCTAAGAAAACACTAATTATATAAGATTACTCATCTTGATAATAGATTTTGCTCACTTTTATTTTTTCTCCTAAATTCTTCTTGGAATATATAAATATGAGTTTTTTAATATACACTTTCTCCCACAGAACGAATAATCAAATTGTGTAGAGGTGATTTTTTTCTAATTAAGATAAAAATTGTTCGTTTACAGAATAGTTTCAGGATACGCTGCCATAATTAATTAATATAAAATAAGACTAGCCTGCTCAAAATATTAAAAAATGATTAAATTTTTGTTTTATTTATTATCGTAAAGACAACAAAAAATATTTTTTCTTACGGTACGTTTTTATAATAAATTGCCACAATTATTTAATACAAAGATAAATTTAGATATTTTTACACAAATATTTCAAATCGTGTGTATTTCTATTTAGGTTACAAATTTATCTTTTTTACACAATTTTGAAAAGTATTTGTAAATATGATGTTGTTAAAATGTTCTCACACACAAAAAAAAAAAAGAAAAAAAAAAAGAAAAATCTAAAATCCCGAAATATGACTTCTAGTTTTTAAAAATAATTTCACCTCGAATTTTATTTTTAAACCTAATATTTCTTGAAACGTTTTGTCTCAGTTTTTATAATTTTATTTGTAATTAAGCATGAATTAATATAAAATTACATAAAAATATATCTTCATAATATATTTTGCTCACTTTTATTTTTTCGCCTAAATTCTTCTTGCAGTATATAAATATGCGTTTTTTAATATACACGCACTCCCACAGGGCGAATAATCAAATTGTTTAGAGGTGATCTTTTTCTAAAGAGAAAAATTGTTCCTTTACAAAATAATTTCTTAATACAGTGTCACATTTAATTAACGTAAAACAGGACTCGCCTGCTCGAAATATTAACAAATGATTAAAAATTTTGTTTTATTTATTAGCGTAAAGACAACAAAAAATATTTTCCTTCCGATGCGCTTCCATAATAAATTGCCACGATTATTTAATACAAAGATAGATTTAGATAATTTTAATTATGAAAAATTATTTTTTTTTAATTTTTTATTGCGATATGCTGAAAAAGGATATTAAAAATAGATACACAATTTTTTCAATCCATGTATATTTCTATTTGGGTTACAAATTGATCTTTTTTCACAATTTCGAAAAGAATTTGTAAACGTGATGTTGTAAACATTTTTCCAGATAATAAAAATAATTCTAATGTCTCAAAATATGACTTCTAGTTTTTAAAAATAATTGCACAACGAATTTTATGTTTAAACCTAATATTTCTGGAAACATTTTCTCTCAGTTTATATAATTTTATTTATAATTAACCATGAATTAATATAAAATTATATAACATTATATCTTCATAATAGATTTTGCCCACTTTTATTTTTTCTCCTAAATTCTTCTTGCAATATATAAATATGGGTTTTTTAATGTACGCACACTCCCACAGGGCAAATAATCAAATTGTTTAGATGTGATTTTTTTTCTAATTAAGAGAAAAATTGTTCGTTTACAAAATAAATTCAGAATACATTTCCACAATTAATTAATATAATATAAGACATTCCTGCTCAAAATATTAACAAATGATTAAAAATCTTGTTTTATTTATTAGCGTAAAGGCAAGAAAAAACATTTTTCCTTCCGGTGCGCTTTCATAATAAACTGCCACGATTATTTAATAAAAAGATAGGTTTAGATAATTTTATAATGTAAAAAATATATATTTTTTTTAACTTTTTATTACGATACACTGAAAAAGGACATTAAAAAAGTAGTTAAACAAATTGTTCAAACCATGTGTATTTCTCTTTAGGTTACAAATTAATCTTTTTTCATAATTTTGAAAAGAATTTGTAAATGTAATGTTATTAACATTTTCCCGGACAATTAAAATACACCTAATATCCTAAAATATGACTTCTAGTTTTTTAAAATAATTGCACCTCGATTTTTATGTTTAAACCTAGTATTTCTTGAAACATTTCATCTCAGTTCACAGGATTTCAACATAATTAAACATGAATTAATATAAGATTATTATACTTGAAATTTTTAAATATACTATTAATATTTAAGAATGAATAAATTTGATTACAATCAGACTGTGACTACGATAAATATAACAGACAAACTATTTCTTTATAATTTACATTTTTTATGCAAAATCAAAATTCGGTGTAAAATCAAAATAACTATTCAAGATTGTTTTCTCAAATTACCTTAAACTATACATATCATGCGTTTTCTAAGAATCTGTATCATTCAAAGAAAATATATAAGAGAAAGAATGTGAAAGCTGCACGATATTTTTTTAAAGAATCTTTGGTTAAAATTGTAAACGTGCATTATTTCGAGATGTGCTTGGAGAATTCTAAACAAATCTAATTATATAAAACAACCCTTTTCAATAACGTATTTTTAACTCTTCTATTTTTGTCTGTTAAATTCTCCTTGAAATATTCAAGTATGGATTTCACATTATCTTTCACTGTACGTATTCTAGAACAGTTTAGACTAATCATGCTTTTAGAATTTAAATATTATCAATTTTTATAATAATTGGTATTAATACTTTGACAAAACGTACAGTCAAATTATTTCTTAATAATTTAAATGTTTATACAAAATAAAAATTCAATATAAATCAAAATAACTATTAAAAACCAGTTTTTAAAATTACGTTTAATAATACTTATTACACATCTTCTACGAATCTGTGTTATTTAAATAAAAAAAATGTAATAGGAAAATGGTGAAAACTACAAAAGATTACTTTTAAAAACTTTAGTAATTAATTCAAAATTGCATTCTTTTGAGATGTTCTTCGAAGGAGTCCTCTGAGACATATTTTGAAACAGACATCTGGGATGTCCTGTGAGTCTTCGAGTAGTTCATTGAGATATCCTTAGACGTTTACGAAAACCATAACTGTATAAGATTTTTCTCATTCCTATTTGTTTTCTTAAATTTTCCTAGCAAAAAAAAAAAAAAGTAAGCGTTCTCTAACCCTTCACTGCATCGTGTGCCATATCTGGAACATGCCTAAAAAACATTACGTTATTTATTATATGCCATGAATTTCGTTGTCGCTGATCAAAAACAATCGAAAGTATGTAATGATACTTATATTGTCCATGGTTAATGTGTACACTAAACAAAAAAAAAAAAAAATAGAATTTGTTTTTCGGAAACAAAAGAAATTTCGATCAAGCTATTAACGGTAAAATTTGCTTTCGTTATTTTTACTGAATATTTAAAAATATTAACATAAAAGAAGTTGCATTGTGTTAGACAGATAAAATTGACTAATTTAAGCCCATTTATATGCGAAATATTGCAGTATAATATTTTAAAACAGTAATTTTGTATGCATGACACACTATGTATGGCACCATAAAATATCAAATTTTAGCTGAAATTTTAAAATTTAATTTTTTTTTACTATTTTTTCCATTATTAGGCCGATATATAGATGTCAAATAATTTTTTTCCATAAAGATAGAAAAATTCGTGCAGTGAAGGGCTAATATACACACTCTCTTGCAGGACAAATTATATTGTTTACTTCTTATTTTTTTTATTTTTTGAGAAAAAACAAGAGACAGTTTGTTTTTTTTTACAAAACTATTTCATAAGAAGACTCCACAGTTATGTAATAACATGAGAATTATGCAATAGATGTGAGATACATTTACATTATTCATTTTCGCACACAGAGGGTTCCGTACAATAATACATGAATTAGTAAGTGTTTTATTAAAAAAATACCGCTGCTAAAATTATAAAAACTATACAACGTAGGGTTGGGTATAGCTGTATAGTATACATGGTGCAAAGGAAAGTCCCTTTAAGCTGAAAATTCTTGCGAACGAAGATAGATATATTTATACATGTGAGGTAACGGTAAAAGTAAAGCGACTACACCCGACCTAATGCAAACGACAGCAGCACCCCTAGTGGCGAAATTTGAAGATAGCCACTGCAGATCGAAAACGTGTAGAGGTAGAACAAATTTTCCAATTAGAAAGTTTTAGAGCATCAATTAATTAGTCTGAAACGACATTATGTTCACACGGATAAGATAAATTGTCGTCTGCATACACAAAAATGTCCGAAATCGAAGAGCGACGATTCTAGTTTGCCTATTCACATTCCGGAAATGTAGTTGCGCACAATTTCAAATTGTGACGTTGTACTGTGCTGTAATGTGTGTAAAGATTCAATTTCCAATGCAATTAAAATTTTAGAATAACCCTTTCAGGGTCAGAAGAATTCTGTTCGTATAATTGACTGACACCAGAATATTCAAACGAATTTCTCTGAAAACAAAAAAAAACCCGCTAATTTGCACTTTCATTTCAAAAGGAAAATTTTATTAAAATATACTTGGTGCCATTTGTCAGTTTTGGAATTAAAATTAGGTGGTTAGGCCGTCTAGCCACCGTCCTTGAAATGGTGTCTATGTCGCCGTATTGAAGGGGCTTGCAATAGACGTTCCATGCTGAGAAATGTGCATGCAGAATTACTCTCACGAATACAAACGTGTATCGTGAGCAATGGCGAACTTTTCGAACATACTGAATATTAACTTCTTATCACTGTGAGACAGTTTGTCTTTTTTTGTGTGTGATGCTATCAAAATGTATTGAGATAAGTACGTATTCATAGCATAAATTCTGCGTATTTCTTCATACTTCTGACTATTCCATTCAAACGTTTACACAAAATTTAGTGCATCAATTTCGGGCACTTTTGGGTAAACAGACAAATATTTATCTTATCCATGTAAACCAAATGTCGTATTCTATTAATTAATTGATGCTATAAAACTTTCTAACTGGAAATTTTGCTCTATCTCTTTTCGTTTTCGATTTGCAGTGGTTATCTTTATATTTCGCCTCTAGGGGGTGCTGCTGTCGTTTTCATCAAATCGGGCTTAGTCGCTTTACTATACCGTTACCTCACTTGCATAGCTGTAGCTCTCTCCGTTCACAAGTATTTTCAGGTTAAAGGGACTTTCCTTTGCACCCTGTATACTAGGAAAGTATAAATGAATATACCATGAAAGTTCAAAGATATATGGAGCCTAAATAATAGCAAATATAGCTATTCTGTATATTTGTTATTCCATATAGGTTTTTAGTTAACCTTTAGAATAGTAGGTGTATTGAGAGAGCCACTCAATGGATACTAGTCGCGAATCCCATAGTATTTATGTGATTAATTCTCATCAAATTAGTCTGTTTTTAACAATTTGACGTTTATTGCTTATATAATGCTACTTGGCATTACGTTACATAACTATATCCTTAAAATTTGTTATCCAGGCTTTAAACGCCGATGGAACATAGAGTAAGTCGTGTCTGTCATTATGTATGTCTAAACCGTCTGTGTCTTTAAGGGTTAATATCTCGACTAATTACCGACTACTTTTTCCGAAATTCATGATCAACAATGCTTTTATACTTCTGCTACGATAGGTGCCTCTAGCTGTTATCAACGCTTTTTCTGAAGCCCATAAATTGAAATTTGGGTGTAACGGAAAAATGCGATTTTCTCAAAAACTATGTGACCTAGGGTAATCGCCATAAATTTCCTGCAAGGTTTAAATTAATGTCTACTACTTCTAATTTTTTCACAATTTTAGTTTCAAGAGATTCGGAGTTAGATGTGAGGAACATATTTTTGCATTACATTTTCCACCACAACTTTGAAAACATAATATCTAAAATTAAATGAAATATATTTTTGATTTCAGCGTTACAAAAGCATTCACATAATACCCCACACGATATACAAAAAAAAATTATTTTTTTAAGTAACTTAATTAACCACTCTACATTTTTCCTAAATATATTTATGAATATTTATTAATCTGTATATATGTTGGTCAATAGTCTTTATTACTTCTCCGAATTTGAACTTTCCACGTTGCATAGTTTACGAGTAAAAAGGCTGTGGCAGACAGACAGACACAGGAGTGATCTTATAATGGTTCCGTTTTTACTTTTTAAATACGGAACCCTAAAAATAATAAAAGTTATGCAAATATATTAAAGCATGCATTTTTCTATATGGTTTCAAACAAATCCTTTTTCACAATTTTAAAAAATAACTTATAAATGCGATTTTGTTATTATTTTTCTTTGGAAATGAAAATACTTAAAAATTCACAGAATATGCCTTCAAGCTCTTTAAACTACATTTTAAGATAACTGCATCTCGAAGTTTTTCACTTCAACATAGTATTCGTTGAATCATTTTTTTCTAAGTGCGCATTATTTCATTTATAATTAAATTTAAAATAATACAACATTTTAAATTATACATAAAAATCGTTTCACAACATCAAAGTACTTGACGTTTGATATAAGTTATAAAAAATGGCAAACGATGATAAGGAAAGACGAAGAGAAAGCTCAAAAGTAGGATCACAGAACATACAGCAGTCATTAAATACAACGACAAAACTACAGCTTTAGCCAATCTTTGTAACAACCTTTACAAATTAATTAAAAAAACAGTAGAATAATTTATCCACCAAGATTTTATTTATCAGTCATTATCCGAGAATCGATAGAGATCTTTTTACATAGTGAGAGTATGTGCAATGATTCACTCTCCATGGAGATTCCAAAAATTTGGAGGGAGATGCTATACAGAATAATAAATAAATAATATAAAAATGATTCACTTTCACAAATATCCATTTTTATAAATTGCAGTTAATTTCATTATGCTTGAGTTTGTGTGAGTTTTGTTTACTAGTTTTTTTCAATTTAAGGGAGTCCGGGACACGAAAATCTTCAAATTTTCTAAAATATTTCATTGCAGTAAAACATTTTCTCCGCTTTTTTCTGCTTAAAATAACGCTTGAATCCTGTTCCTATCCTTAAGAGAACGGAACATATTAATTTTTTCGTTTTGGTTTGTTTTCAAAATCTACATTTCAAGCAATGGTTGTCATGCAAACGGGTTTTTGTGAAAATGCGTTTTCTTCATGTCTGTTTTTTTCAACATTTCTCGAATTTAAATTGTTATAACTCAAGAACCGTTAAAGATATGTGGTTCAAACTTGAAACATGTCTTTTTCAATTACTTTACTTTAATTATGATTCAGGAAATTTGAAAAAACATTTACTTTTGAATATATGATTTTTTTTTAATGTTACATCATTTTTTCCTTAATTTTTACTTTGAATATTTTTATTTTTTTTTAAATTAATATTTTTAAAAATGCTAAATCTAAATTAAAACTAATATATTTCTGTTCATTTAAATGATAAAAAATTTAAATTCTACAAATAATATTTCGATTTATAATGATTTTAATTTACCCCACTTTTTTAACAAATTTTAAATTAAATTTAAAAAAAAGGATAAGTTTTATCACGTGATTTTGTTTGCAAATGACACGGTTAACGATCACAAAAAATTCAAAATTTTAACTCAATAAATAAAAATTATTTTAAAATGTGTGCCGGACCCCTTAAATTTTTTTGTGAAAATATTGCATCATTTTTATTCATGAGAATGTTGTCGGATGCAATGAAACACGTCGAATGTGAATAAATAAAGGTATTTGCCTTTTAAATTTATTTTTACCACAGGCAGTAAATATTATGTACTTTAAAACGAGATTATTTTACTTAAAACTTTGTTAAACACTATTAATATTTAAGTATGAAGAACATTGATTAAAAGTGGTAATGCGAAAATCGCAAAATATACAGATAAATTGCTTCTTTATTATTTAAATATTTATATATAGTCACAATGAGAGCAAAATAATAATAAAATAACTAATCAAGATTATGAAAACATGTATAATAACAACTTATAAGCAGATTAAGTAAAATAATGCTGTAAAAAGTGAATAAATATCTTTATTTAGATTGACAATCGTTTCGTCGCAGGGACGGCGACATTTTCAAAATCATTCACTATAGAAAATATTTTCACATAATTAAAAAAAAATAAACATAGTAATCAAGATTACTTTTCCTAATTACTTTAAATTACACATATCATATATCTTCTAAAAATCAGTGCATTTTATTAGTGAGATATAAAAGAAAATGTCTGAAAACTACAGAATTTCTTTCAAAATCTTTAATTAATAATTCTAATCTTGCATTTATTTTGTGTTGTACTTAGAGATTTCTGAGAAAACCCTAATTATGTAAGATCACTCATTTAATAACAAATTTTGCTCACTGCTATTTTTGTCTATATCTCTTTGCAATATACAAATATGCGTTTTCGGATATATACACTCTTTCGCTGACGAAATATCAAATTGGTTAGGCTAATCGCATAATTAGTACTTAAATATGAATAATTTTGTGCACAATTTGTATTGTTACTGTTCCAAAATTTACAGTAAAATTATCCCTTTATAATTTAAATGTTTATGTAAAATAAAATTCAGTATAAAATGAAAAGAACTATGCAAAATTATTTTTTTCAAATTACTTTCGATTTCCCTTATCATACATTTTCTGTTAATCAGTGTCATTTAAAGAAATAAATAAATAAGAGAAAGTGAGCGAAAACTAGGAAAGTTTTCTTTGCGAAACTGTAATAATTAATTCAAATGTGCATTCTTTTGAGATGTCCTTAGAGACGTCTACGAAAATCAAATTATATTAGAACACTCATCTTAATAATAGGTTTTGTTTATTGCTGTTTTGTTAAATTCTCTTAGAAAAAAAAACAAAAATACGTTTCCGAATATACACATTCTGTCGCTAGACAAATTATAAAATTAGTGAGAGTTTTGTTATGGTTTTAAAAGGAATAAGAGAGAGAATTTGTTCGTTTACAAAATAATTTCATGATGCATTGTGGCAATTGTTTAATATAAAATAGGATTTAGGTAATTTTATATTAATAAAACAATAAAATTTTAACAATAACGTGTATTAAACGGAAACGAAAGACAAAATTAATTTGTTACGTTCTTAAAATGCTAAAGAAAACTTTAATTAAACATTTAGCTTACAAAATGTGCATTTCAATCATAGTGTGTTATGTTAAGTCATGTTTTAGCAAATAATTTAGCTTTAAATGGACTCAATCCTTAAAGAGGCATTTAGATATTTGAGAAAGTATTTTTAATACTTACTTTTTCAGAAAATTCATTAAATTCTATTCAAATGATTTTTGGACGTTTAAGAACTTACCTGTCTATTCTACACATTTTTTAAATGATAAATTTTTGCAAGGGAATAAAAGCGTATTTAAATTACCCTCTTTAAATGAATTAATGAGTGATTTCAAAAACTTTTTTTTGAAATGCGATGTTTTTTTCAAATGTGTAATTTTTTTTTCTCAAATATGTGCCTTACTAAACATGTTGAATGGATTTCAGATTTAAATACCCTATTTCCAAATATTAATCTTCGCGTTATTGAATTTTCAGAAATCTGATATTTAATAAATCGTATATTACTAATCTGAAAATGGGATAATCAAAATCTATGATATCTAGCATCCATGCCCTTAATGTTAACCTGAACCCCTTAAATTCTCGTGCTCGCCTATCTTGTGTGCCATTGGATGTTACAAATTTAATTATATAAATGATGTATAATTGTTATGCACATTGTTCGGCAAAAATGTCACTAATGCTTATCTTAAGGTACTTTTGTGTAATATATCAACAAATGATAAATATATTTAACTTAAAAATAATAATTTAAAAGATTAAATATTTTTTCTAAAAAATTACAAATATACCATGTACAAAATATACAAAAGAGAAGTTTTGGCGGGGTAATTTGTGCGACTAGTTAAGGATTAAAATGCAGAACTAAATGATTTATATCTACTTTGTTAAATGCATGATAAAAATATGATTAACATATTTTCCTGTATCAATTGTTTGGCACTAAATCTCATTGACTTCAAAAACAAAATATAAGTGATTTTTAAGGTTTTTTTAGTTATAAAATAAGCCCTTGATAACCAATAAGCATATTTATCTCCTTGCAAATATAATGAACACAGACAAAATTTTTAAATATCTGGTATCAGTGTGGAATAAAATTCACACTGAATATTGGAAAATTCTAAACTGTGGACTTTTGTAGTTATTAAAAATACTATTTGAAATACCTTTAATCATAATTTAGAAAATGGAAAGAAATATTCTGCAAATGTAAATAAGTGCGAGAAATGAGTCAAAATTACATCAACTACTAACCATATCACAATATTAAAATATTTATTTGTTAAAAAGACGTTATAAAAACACAATAAATTGAGCTGAAAAAATATATATTTACATTTTTCAACTCTTTTACTGAGTCGTCATCAGAAAGTATAACAGAAAATTACAAATGCATATGAAAAATGGAAAAAAATTATAAGAGAGTCCATTGAAATTTATTTAAGAGATTCAGGAGTTTGTAACTATACATTATCTTTTTGTATCCCAAATTTATGGGTTGAATGGTTGGACAACTTACGGCGTCGCGACATAGAGGGAACACGATCAATAGCGAAAATGTAGGACGCGTTATATGATTACTTGTTTATTTTCGATGATTTTTTCCATTTTTCATATGCATTTGTAATTTTCTGTTATACATTCTGATGACAACTCAGTAAAAGAGTTGTAAACATGTACTTGTAATGTGTTTTTATAACGTCTTTTAAGCAAATAAGTAGTTTAATATTGTGATGAAGAGATTAACAAAGCAATATATCAAAAAATTAAGTATAAATGTACTATTCTAAACACAAATATTTTCTTATTCATTTTTCATTAACATGGAAACACAAAAATATTTCGTTTATTTTAAAAATCATGTATTAATACATTCTATCTAATCATACACTATATGGCCAAAGATGACCGGTCACCTGCGATTTTAGACGTTTTGTTAAATATCAAGAAAAATACATGAGAAATAATCTGCAGCTGCAGATGTGTAAACAGTATAGTATAGATCATACATTTCCGCGAAGATTTTTTTCCGAAACCCCAAAGGGAACCGTGAACAAATTGAAAAAGAACGAATATCTTTTATATAAACCTGTAAAAAGTAATGTAGCAAAAGCGTTCAATCTAGACATTATTAATAAGTGGCTTATTGTAATATACTGTGTTTATTTTTATGAGGATAGCATGTATACTCGTAGAGAAATTAAGGTTTTTACAAAATCAGTCCGAAATTTCGCCAAGTTTATTTGCTTATAATTTGCAGAGTTCTTAAAAAAAAAAAAAAAAAAAAAAAAAAAAAAGTTATTTTCAGAAAATATGATAAAGAACATTTTGCACAATACTCTGCAATCAGAATTAAAAAATAATAAAAACTGGATGAAAAATGAGCAGGTATACTACAAAAGGTTTCACTGCGCATGCGCGAATGCAATCAAAATATAATATGCTAAATGTATTAGCTAAGTACATAGAGAAACTTTTGAGAAAGTCTCAAAATTATAGCGTGAAAATTCTGAAAATTATCGTCGATAGAATAAGTTCGAAATCCGTTGTTCCCAAAAGGAAGCAAAAAGATAAGGCGTTGTATCCAAATATACACTATATTGCCATTAATGACCGGCAACTCTCAATTTTTGACATTTTGTCGAATATTTAGAAATATACTTGACAGATTCTTCTGGAATTTCAGGATCTAAAAGAACGGGTATGACCTCAATATTTAGCAATGTCGATTGGATAAGAGGGGCAATTAAAGGGCCAACAAAAAATCAAAGAAACAAATAATATTTGGGATCACCCTGTAAAATAAAATGCACGAAATGATCTATCGCTACCGAATATAAATAAACAGACATTGTGCATTATGTGTATTCTTTTGTGTAAGAATAGCATGTATATTAATAGAGATATAGCGATTTATTTTAAAAAAAATTAAAAAATCTTGCATGTTTTTTGCTTATAGCATGCAGGATTTTCAACCAGATTTAACGCCAGTTTCAGAAAAATTGCAAAATACAGTAGAAACAATATAGTGCAATTGGAATATAAATAAATTAAATATTTTAGAAATATGAGCAGCTGTATGAAATAATTTTTATCTCCGCATGCGCGAACGATAACAGGGATCATTTTACATAATTTAATAGTCAACTCTATGGAGCAACTTATTAAAAAAATCTAGTCAAATATCGTAAAATTTCATAAAGATATCGGCGTTAGAATGAGCAAATTTTTAGTTGTTCTCTAAAAGCAGATGAATGGTAAGGGATTTTTCACAAATTGTCATTTTTAATTTTTATTTATTTATTTATTTTTTTTTTTTTGATGCTTTAGTTTTTCTTGGATAACCACTAGAACGAGCCTATACCTTGATCAAAAGAAGTATAAAAATCGAAGCATTTTTTTCAAATCTACTCGTTGATACTCACTGGATACTAACTTTTTTCTATAAGTCAGTTAATAATAAATGACAAATTGTATAAAATCCTTTATCATTCAGCTACTTTTAGAGAACAACCAAAAATTTGCTCACTTTAACGCGGATATCTTTCTGAATTTTTACGATATTTGATTAGATTTTCTTTAATAAGTTGCTTCATTGAGTTGACAATTAAATTATGTTAAAATGATCCTTGTTATCGTTCGCGCATGCGCAGATAAAAATTATTTCATAAAACTGCTCATATTTCCTAAAATATTTTATATATTTATATTCCAATTGCACTATATTGTTTCTACTATATTTTGTCAGTTTTTCTGAAACCGGCGTTAAATTTGGTTAAAAACACTGCACGTTATAAGTAAAAAAACATGCAAGAATTTTTTAATTTTTTTAAATAAATCGTTATATCTCTATTAATGTAATTGCTATTCTTACACAAAAGAATACACATATTGCACAATGTCTGTTTATTTATATTAGGTAGCGGTAGATCATTTCGTGCATTATATTTTACAGGTTGATCTCAAGTATTATTTTTTTCTTTGATTTTTTGTTAGCCCCTAATTGCCCCCCTTAACAAACCGACATTTCTAAATATGAGGTCATACCTGTTCTTTTTAATCCTGAAATTCCAGAAGAATCTGTCAAGTATATTTCTAACTATTCAACAAAATGTCTAAAATTGAAAGTTGCCGGTCATTAATGGCGATATAGTGTAGTAGTACTTGCTATATTGTGTATGCTATCTTGGCACTAATCAACAGATATTTGATACAACCGCTCATATCTTTGCTTCTTTTTGGGAAAAATGGATTTCGAGCTTATTCTATCGACGATAATTTTCAGGATTTTCAAGCAATGATTTTGAGACTCTCACAAAAGTTGCTCCATATACGTAGCTAATACATTACGCATATTATATTTTCATTCCGTTCTCGTATGCCCAGTGAAATATTTTTTAGTAAACTTGCTCATTTTTCGTCCAATTTTTATTATTTTTTAATTCTGATTCCAGATTATTATGTACAATGCTGTTTGTCATATTTTCTGAAAAGAACTTTTTTTTTTAAATTAAGAACTCTGCAAATTATATGCAAAAAACTTGGCGAAATTTGGGACTGTTTTTATAAAAACCTTAATTTCTCTGCGAATATACATGCTATCCTAAAAAAAAAAAGTGAACACAGTATATTACAATAAGCCACTTATTAATAATCTCGAGTTTGAACGTTTTTGCTACATTAGATTTTACAGGGTTATCCAAAAGATATTTGTTCTTATTCAATTTGTTGACGGTCCCCTGTGGTGTTGTGGGAAAAAAATCTTGAAATATATGACCTATACTATACTGATTACACATCTGCAGTTTCAGGTTAATTACTCGTATAATTTTCTAGATATTTAACAAAACGTCTAAAATCACAAGTGATCGGTCACCTTTGGCAGTATAGTGTAGGGGAGAGTAGCCAAATTTGGATCACTTCACTTATTTTCAGGTGTAACTCACTTAATTTTTGGAATATCTGAAGCAGATCATTACACAGGGTCAATATATCCATCTACTAACTAAATAAATATTTAGATCAAATTTTTTTTGAAAATCTTAAATTTTATTTTTATTTGAAAAATTTGTCAAAAGTGGTCCAAATTCAGCAACTGGTCGTCTAAATTGGACCCCCAGTGTCCTAAATTGGACCAAATAATATCAGGCTGTTTTAAAGATTAGGGAATATAACTAATTTCATTAAAAGCAAAGTTTGCGATTTAAGAAACAATCAAACAAAATAACAGCAATGAAATATAATGAAATCAAATATCTGAAACTAAGTGTAATTGTTTTAAATCAAAATGTATTCAAAATATAAATCAAAGTTATTAGTAATTAAGAATAGAAATTATGGAACTAATTGTCAGTTACTTGAATATCATGTAAGATTGTAAGGAGTGATGCAAAGCTTATACATGAATTTTATTTATTGTTTTAGTTTTCCAGAGCACACAACATGGAACCGTATATGGCAATCTGAACACTGAATCATTTCTGCTATTTTACTTTTCTTACAAATTAGGCAAAAGCAATCATCACTGTCTAGATTTTTCTTTTTAGATTCTGAATTATCATACTTTTTATTTCAACAGAAGTTTTCTTTACATTATGTTTATAGTTCTTCTGTTCATCATTTTCTTGCGAATTGCATTACGCCTATTTTTAAAAACTCGATGTTCTAATTGCTTTTGTGCTGTGAAAGCTTCCTTTTTTATTTATTTATTTTTTTTTTTCGTTTCATGGTTTAGTTTATAAGGCGATGATGTTAACACAACTGTTTTTTGTCTCCCTCTGTACTTTGATTTAAATGAATTTAGCAAGGGAAATAACATTTCTAATGATTTTTTTTTATTTTCGGTAGGATTTGTAGCTGCAGCCTTGTTGCAGATCAATGTCTTCACAACTTACTGTCTGCTTTTTGTTTCCTATATCTTTAACAGGTTTTTGCTGTCACGGGTGTTTTTCTTCCAGAAAGTTTGTCTATATCTTATTCAACATATTCATCAAGGTTTGAGATTTTATGCGTCCCACCCTCCAGAACTTTAAAAAGTACACCTTCCAGAACTGTGTCACAAATATCCTGCAGGAGGAAAATGTTCGAATTCAACTCTGTAAATCAAATATGCCGCAGGAATAAAGAATTCAAAGAAAATAAATACAATTACATACAGGATAAAAGACATTGCAAACAAAATTTATTGCATAGACATGTAAAAATATTTTTATGTTTATATAGGCCTAAACTATATAATGAAATTGATCCAGATGTAAAAAAAAAAAAACAAAAAAAAAAAACCTTGCATAGAGATTGTAATCTATTATATATAAAAAAATATATAAAACATTGTATAAAAACTGTATAAAAAATTAATCCAGATATAAAAAAAAAACTTGCATGGAGATAGTAATCCATTATTAAGCATTAAAAAAATGATGTACGAAGCGTACCGTCCTCGAAATGCATTACTTACTTTTCAAATTTCTGATCGCATATCTGGTCCAATTTAAGCAACGTAAATTGGCCCAATTACGGCAACTGGGCAATTTTTAAAACAGTTAATTTCAAGACTAAGAACAAAAACGAGATCAAACAAATCCGCGTGAAAAAGATGCGCAATAAACAGATGAATTCATATATGTATATGAAAAGATAACAACTTACCTTAGTTTTAAAATATTCACCTACGTTTGCTAGGAAAAAATTAGATCAAAACAGCTAACTTTTTTTTTTTTTTTTTTTTTTTGTCTGAAAAGAGCACGTAGTAGGCGGCTGCTTCTACTAATCATGAGTGATATCATTCTGATGAGTAGGATTTCAGTGATAGATGGAGTACATTCCAGTAATTAACGGCAGAATGGCAACGGTCCAATTAAAGTTGCGGTCCAAATATGGCTACTCTTCCCTATATGTGTTTCAAAGAATTAATTTGCATTTCGTTTAACGTTTTATAAAAGATAGCGAAAAATTAAATATTAAATCCTTACATTAGTTATAAGTTTATTTATGTTAGATAATAAAATCACGTGCTGTTTACCATCTGTAATGTATTTTATTGTCCAGTTTATTGCATCTTAAAATTCCTCCAAATGACACAGAAACGATTCGATATCAAGTTAATAGTTCGAACAGCAAATTAAATACATACAAAAATATTTTCTCGCTGAAATAAAAATAAGTGTATAATATTTCTTTTTTTTTTCTTTATCTGCAAAACATTATTCTTTAGTTCTGTGTTTTGATATCAAATACATGCTAAAATATGGACCTTATGGCTGAAATCTACAGGGATATCCTCATCCAAGAGATCCCTGCCTAGACAGTTTTCGTCCAGCTTGGAAAATTACAATTCATATGATTTATAATGAAGGGAACGAATATTTTTTTCCAACTGGATTAAACCATATTCAAGGCTGGAGTAGCACAGTTGACGTTTATTCCAACAGAGCGAAAAATGTCCAGACCAGGAATCGAACCTGGATACTTGGCGTGCCGTGCCAATGCCTTACCTGTTAGACTATCCGGACGATACCTGGCTGACATAATTCACTCTTATTTGTTGGACTTGGCTGCGAACTGCAGCGCTAGTTTCATTCATCCGAGCTATAACTATAGCATTTACATGATGAAAGTGTGTGTAATGCTATATTTATAGCTCGAATGAATGAATCTAGCGCTGCAGTTCGCAGCCGTGTGTGTAATGCTATAGTTATAGCTCGGATGAATGAAACTAGCGCTGCTGTCCGCAGCCAAGTCCAACAAATAATAGTGAATTACATCAGCCAGGTATCGTCCGGATAGCGTAACAGGTAAACGCATTGGCACGGCACGCCAAGTATCCAGGTTCGATTCCTGGTCTGGACATATTTCGCTTCGTTGGAATAAACGTCAACTGTGCTACTCCAGCCTTGAATATCATATGATTCATTTACCAATTATAATAATTGTGTTAAAATTAATCTAGTGTATTTACTTTTCCAGCGTTTCCTGGAGTTCCAATACCTTCGATTTATTCTGTTGAGCTCATTCATATAGCAGATGAGATGCTATGATCAATAAGGTTAGCTGGATGAATTAGGTCGCACAGATTCGTCCATGATAGCTCCGTTGGCATAGCTTCGGCAAAGAGATCTCTAGTTCGAATCCTGGCCTGTAAATATTTCGCCCGGTTGAACAATAACAACTCATATTATTTATTTGCCATTTTCTTTTTACTATGATATGCACTTTAATGACACATTTTTTTAAAAGAAACATAAATTTGTTTCGTGTGTTTACATGAATACTGTAATAATATATAATATCTTGTTTGCCATTGTATTGTTATTATCACACTAGAAAAAAATATACAAATTTCATATTGTTTTAATTAGTTTCAAATTATTTGATAAAATATATGATTAAATTTTCAGATCACTTTTGTAAAAATAAATACAAAAAGAATTTAATAGATTTAAATGAAATTTGCACTTTATGTATAATGTGTAAAAAAATAAAAATAAATAAGTACAACATGTCCTGGCTACCAATCAGTATTTTTTAAATCTTAATAGTCATACTTTTTAACGAGAAGTTGTGTTAATTTTGATATTTTTTTAATTAAAAATCAGCTTTAAATATTTTATTTTCGTTCTATTCTACATTTTAATTTAATGAAACTTCCTCATCTCAAAATCATTAAAAGAATAAAGGAAAATTTAACTTAAATTTTAATTACTTCAACTTTGTGCGGATTTAAGAAAAATGAAACAGAAAATCAGATCTAGGGGGGGCTGAAAAGTATTGGCGCGTTATTTGACGCTGCCATTTCACAACTAAAATTGAAAAAAGTCTGATTATTTTTTATATTTTTTGTAGTATTTTTTCTGGACTTTTTTCTGATTTTTAACTTATTTACTTTCTATGTTCAATGATGCCAAGAGACGAACGAGATGCAAAAAAGAAGCTCCAAATGAGAAAATCTCGGATGAGAAAATTTTCACCATCGAGAAGCAACACAACCGTCAGAAATTTCGGGCTCAGTTAAGTTCAATGCAGAAAAAAGCTAGAAAAACAAAAATCGTCACACAATCGTTTTTTAAGAAAGGATTAATGGTTTGCGCAGGGAAAAACCATGGAAAAAACTTCTTTGATTTTTATTAATAAAAACGTGATGGTTAATGCAAAAACGTATCAAGACGAAGTCTGGGTTAGGATTGTCGTCCCATTGAAACAAAATCACCCTAGTGGAATCTTCCAGCAGGATTGGGCGCCTACACATGGAGCGAAAACAACATTGGCCTTTCTCGATGTACACATGCCTGGATATTTAACGAAGGATAAATAACCTTCAAGCAGTCTGGATCTCAAACCACTCGCTTTTTTTGTTTGGGACTAATTACAAGAAATGTTGAAGGGTAAAAAATATGCAATTTGGAATCTCTGCGATGCGAACAGGCTTGTGATGATTCAGATGAGAGTTACCTGCGGTGCACCGTCAATTTTGTGGTCCCTCGTTTGAAATCCTGACGGACATTTAACGGACGGAAATAACGGACATTTTGAACAAGTTTTTTAAATATTGTTATTTGTGATATTTTTATTTTGTTAGAATAAAAAATGTCATTAAATCGCATTAGTTTTTGAAAAAAATACTGTTTTTCCGCACGCCTATACTTTTCAGGCACCCTGTATTTATATATAAATTATTTTGCAATGTTTGTTGTTAATTTTCACAATTTGTTTTTAATTAAAGTCAGCTTTAAATAATTATTTTCGTTTTATTCTACATTTTAATGAAACAAAACTTCCTAATCGCAAAAACTCTACGAAAGTAAAGGAAAATATTATCTAGATTTTTATTACTTCAACTTTGTACGGATTTAAAAAGTAATGGAACAGAGAATCAGATTTATATAACTTTCTTTAATGATTTTAAGAAAACTTTAAGGGGACATAATATTTGGTTTTAAAAGAACAATTTTTTGTAACCGCCTTCGAGATTTCTCTGGAAATTTTAATTATATCAGTTCCCTATACAGATTACGATATTTTCTTTAATGGTATTATTTTATAATTCTATTTCGATGTAAAATTACATGTTTCCAAGAGTATATATTTTTGAAGAAAATTTTTTTTATAGTTTATTTTATTTCTTATGTGGAAATGCATTAGAAAAGCTGTCATCGTTTAGAGAAGTTCCATAATGAGAAAAATAAAGTTTCTATTTAATACAGAGATTATATTATTTTAGATTTCTATTACGTCAAACTTACACTTAAAATCTTTTATGGATAGAAATATGAATATTTGTGGACAGAGAAAGCAAAGTCTAATATTTCTAATATTGCGAAGTTTTGATGATCTAGGTGGACAAGATTCATTTTTACGATTATCTCGGAATTTGAGAAAACCGCGTGTACTGGTAGCTGAATATCTGTATTTTCAAGATTCGTACGACTTTTTTCGAAAAAAATCAGTGCTGTCCATTAATTATGACCGTAAAGAAGCCATTTGCGCTGTTGGTTTGAGGGAGCTTCAAAAGTTGCACTAGCTTCCTCTAAGTTTAAAAGCACGTTGTGACTATTCTGTTTTATTTGAAAGCACGAGTTTGCTGAACATATGTCACAGGCTTGTCAAGGTCAGATTTAAACCCTTTTTGTTTGAAAATAAGCGGTAATAAACCAGTTTAACCGTTTTTTTTTTTCAAAGGTTGAAATTCTGGAGGATGCTTGATGTTGTTTACAAATTTCATCTTGGCATAAAAACCAAGATTTGGTTATTTAGTCATTTATTATATACATATAGTTATTTATTATATTTTGGTTATTTATTATATACATATTATTCAGCAATAAGCATTTTTTAAAATCAAAGTACCATTCCTAAAGTATAGAAAAATAAAAAAAAAAACTCCTGCAGATGTCTGCGGACTATTAAATTCTTATTAATATAAACACCCATCGTATTAACTTTCAGTGCATGTATGTATGTTTAGTTCAAATCTTACTAGTCAAATTTAAATGAAATTTAATTATCAAACCGAGCGGAAGCAAGGAAAACATGTGTAATTTGAATTTCAATAAAATATTATTATAATTTAAAGAACGCAGAAATTTGTTTAGAATACTGTTTCTACAGGGATTTTAAAAAGTTAGATTGAAACTTGAAAGTTAATTTTAAACCAATTTGAATAATTCGATTGAGCTGAAACTTTGCTCAGGATATGTAGTTCTGATGGCAATGCAATATTATTGTAATTTATGGAACGTAGCAGGTACACTTTTTTGCAGGGTCACATAAAAGATTAGTTCAAATCTTACAAGTCAATTTTAAACCACCTTTTTTTCTGATTGAGCTGAAAATTTGCCTACATGTGTTTTTCCGATGACTATTCTATTAAACTATAATTCGACGAACGTAGAAATTATGTATTTGATACAGGGCCACACAAAATATCGCGGAAAGATTGTTGCTGAAAAGCAGAAATTATAATTATATTTCAACAAAATTACTACAGGTTATTGAGATACACAATAGCATTTTTAAAATTGAAAACAAAGTGCGTAGTAGTATTTCTTTTACAGGGACACATAAAAATTTTGGATACATTACAATCTATATGCAGACATTTTATTTCAAATTCAATAAAATTTATATAGATTATTATGTTAAGTAGCTTCCCTGATTAGATTTGGGGGTTCTTTGATTAAGTAGAAAGGGGGGCAACTGGGACTAATCCCTTCATTTATTTTTCGAGGGGCATTATTCTTTGAAATAAGAGTATAATATACAATTTAGTGTGAATAGCCTGTGAGCTCAATGCCATCAGTTTAACTGGGCAATTTTCTTTTTATTAGGTTTATTAACGCATAACCCTACCCAAACCCGAAAAAGACAAAATAATTTCTGTCTACATGCAACCCGACCCGAATCTGAGAGTTCCATTTGAAAAAACCCGAAATCCCGAACCAAATCTGATAACCGACAAAAATATTCCAAAGATCCATAACCGGATCCGAACAAGACAAATTAGTTACCGTGGACACTCAATGCTACCAGAACCTAAAAATTCCATTCGAAGTCAACCTGAAACCCGTCCCGAACCAAATCTTAACCGACAAAAATATTCCAAAGAACTATAACCCGATGCAAGCCAGACAAAATAACCTCCGTCCACCGGCAACCCGATACGAACCTGAAAGTTCTAATTGAACTCAATCCGAAACCTGGTTGTGGTCGGTTTTCGTGTTGACTTCAAATGGAACCTTTAAGTTCGGATCCTGTTGAAAAAAAAATTAAACTAAATCAGATAATTCTGCATGAAAACCCATTTATCTAAATTAAGGGGAGGGGCAAATGCCCCCCTTCCCTCCTTTTATACTTAACCAATGAACCTCCAAATCAAATGAAGGAAGGCATATCGTAATAAACTGGTATATCAAATCTGAAGCAAATCAAATAATTCTGTATGAAAAACCCATTTATCTAAATTAAGGGGACACTAGCCCCTGTCCCTCCTTTATACTTAACCAATAAATCTCCAAATCTAATCAAGGCAGCTCCTTAACATAATAAACCGGTATACGAAATTTGGAGCAAATCGAATAACTCTGCATGAAAAACCCATATATCTAAATTAAGGGGGGGGTAGCCCCCCTTTCCTCCCTTTATATTTAACTAATAAATCTCCAAATCTTATCAAGCCATCTCTTTAACATTATAAACCAGTATACCAAATTTGAGCTAATCGAATAATTCTACATGAAAAACGCATTTATCTAAATTAAGGGGAGAGGCAATTGCCCCCCTTCCCCCCCTTTATACATAATAATGATCTTCCAAATGTAATCAGGGAAGCTGCTTAACATAATTAACCGGTATTCCAAATTTATTGCAAATCGCATATTTCTGCATGAAAAACCCATTTATCTAAGTTACGGGGGGGGGGGTTGTTAGCCCCCCCCCCCTTTCCTCCCTTTATATGTAACTAATGAACCTCCAAATCTAATCAAGGCAGCTCCTTAACTTAATAAATCGGTATACCAAATTTGGAGAAAATCGAATAATTCATCAGGAAAAACCGATTTATCTAAATTAAGGGGGTAGCCCCCCTTTCCCCCCTTTATACTTAAATAATGAGCTTCCAATGCTAATCAGGGTAGCTCCTTAATGCAATAAACCGGTATACCAAATTTGGAGCAAATCGAATATTTCTGCATGAAAAACCAATTTATATAAATTAAGGGGGGTGGGGACTAACACCCTTTTCCCCCTTTATCCTTAACCAATGAACCCCAAAAACTAATCAGGGAAGCACCTTATCAGAATGAACATAGAAAAAAAAATTGAAGCAAATCGGATATTTCTATCAAGAGTTATCGTGTTACGTACATACGTACGTACGTACGTACACACGTACATACAGAATCGGCGGGCACATAAGCTCTCAGGCTTTGATAGCCTGTGAGCTAAAAATATTACCCTGATCGGATAATAAGTAGTCATTTTCCAATTAGCATAACGCTTTCTAGGCTGTTTGCAATAAGCCTGAAAAATATCAGGCTAATTGGAAAAAGGGAGATGGATTCTCCAATTTGCCCGACTCATTGCAAAGAGCCGGATTTCTCAATTAGCCTACGACATATGTACTATATAATGGGAAAATTTAGTTTAGCAAAAAAAATGCATAACATGTTGAAATTCATCTTTCAGCAATTTATACTAATAGATGGAAACATACTTGAATACTTTTGTACAGACCTGTAGTTTACCTAGTAACTTTATTACATACCACTATTTAGCTAAAATGTAATCTATACTTCTATACTATTATTATAAAGAGGTAAAAATTGTTTATTTGTATGAGGTAAGCTCTGGAACTACCGAACCGATTCCAAAAGTAATGGTATCAAAATGATGGTGTTAGTCCAACTTAGAACATAGGCTATATCTTATGTTCCTATTACTGGCCAAAAGGGGGGTGCAGTAGCTAAAAACGTTCTAAAAATGCAATTTTTGTGTTACTGAAGGGCCTAGAAACTTGAAATTTGGAATGGTAGTTACTTACAATATACTAATGATCTCTAAGGACCCTTCTTAAAAAATTTGAAATTAAAAAGGGGTGAAAATACGCGAAAAGCGTTCTAGAAAACGGTCTAAATGGCGATTTTTATGCAATTTCTGGAAGTACCAAACCAATTTAAAAAATAATGGTGTCAAAATGATGGTGCAACCCTTGCTTCAGCATAGACTACATTTTATGTTTGTGGCACTACCATTAATGGTGGTGCAGAAGCAAGAAACGCTGGAAATTGCGATTTTTGTGTTACTGAAGGATCCAGATGCATGGAATTTGGCATGTAGTTATTTGTTAGATATAAATTATCTCTAAGAAGATTTCTTAAAAAAATTGAAATTTAAAAGGGGTGAAAATGCGCAAAAAGCGTTCTAAAAAACGTCCTAAATGGCGACTTTTACGCAATTTCAGGAAGTACCAAACCGTTTTCAAAAATAATGGTGTCAAAATGATGGTGACAACCCTTGCTCCAACATAAGCTACATTTTATGTCGGTGCCACCACCACTAAAGGGGGTGCAGGGTGCAGGAGCAAAAAACGTTCGAAATTGCGATTTTTGTGTTACTGAAGGATCCAGATGCATGGAATTTGGCATGGTAATTAGTTATTAGATATAAAATATCTCTAAGAACATTTCTTAAAAAATTCGAAATTTAAAAGGGGTGAAAATGCGCAAAAAACGTTGTAAAAAACGTTCTAAATGCAATTTTTACGAAATCGCAAGAAGTACCGAACCGATTTAAAAAATAATGGTGTGAAAACGATGGTGACGCAGCCCTCTCTCTAACATAGGCTGCATTTCATGTCGGTGCCATTATCCCAAAGGCGTGAAGGAGCAAAAAACGATCTAAATTGCGTTTTCTGTATTACTGCAGGGGCTAGCAACTTGAAACTAGGCATGGTAGTTACTTATAAGTTATAAATGTTCTCTAAGAACATTTCCTAAATAATTCGAAATTAAAAAGGGGTGAAAATGGACGAAAAACATTCTAAAAAAGTTCTAAATTGCGATTTCTATGCAAACTCAGAAAGTACCCAACCGATTTCAAAAGTAACGTTTGAAAATTGATGATGACAGGCCTTGATTCAATATAGGATATATTTCATGCCGGCATCACTACAACCTTGCGGTTGCATTATAAAAAAATTTGTAAATTGTGATTTTTGTGATACTGAAGTGGCTAGCAACTTGAAATTTTGCATGATAATT
This sequence comes from Maratus speciosus, assembly GCA_963932465.1. Taxonomy (NCBI): domain Eukaryota; kingdom Metazoa; phylum Arthropoda; class Arachnida; order Araneae; family Salticidae; genus Maratus; species Maratus speciosus. The sequence continues at coordinate 68,479,409 of OZ010789.1, forward strand.
ACTTATGAGATGTACATATTCTCTGAGAAGATTTCCTTAAAAATTTGAAGTTTAAAAGGGGTGAAAATGAACGAAAACCGTTCTAAAACCGTTCTAAATAGCGATTTCTGCGCAATCTGAGGAAATATAAACCGATTTCAAAAGTAATGGTTTCAAATTGATGGTGACAGTCCTCGCTCCAACATAGCTTATATTTTACGTTGTTGTCACTACCACCTGGGGGTTACAGGAGCAAAAAATGTTTTAAATTGCAGTTTTTGTGTTACTGAGGGGTGAATACTTGAATGGTAAATACTTGAAATATAAATGTTTTCTAAGAATTGTCGAAAGAAAATTCCAAATTTAAAAGGATGAAGTGAGCGAAAAGCGTTCTATAAACGTTCTAAATTACGATTTTTATGCAATCGTATGAAATACGAATCCGATTTCAAACATAATGGTTGCAAATCGATGGTGATAGAACATGCTCAAACATAAGATATATTTTATGTCGAGGGTTGTGAGAGCAAAAAACTTTCTAAATTACGAAATTCTGCGGCATTGAAGATGCTAGAAACTTTAAATATTGCTCGGTAGTTACTTATAACATATAAATGCTCTCTAAGAACAGTCAAAAATAAATTCGAAATTAAAAAGGGGTGAAGCAAAGGAAATGAGCGAAAAGCATTCTAAAAGACTCCTAAATTACGATATCTATGGAGTCTCAGGAAATAATAAACCGATTGCAGAAGTTATTGGTTGCGAAACAAGAGTGATAGTCCCTGATCCTATACAGGCTATATTTTATGCCGGTATCACTACCACCTGGTTGTCATGAACAGCAAGAAAGCCTTTAAAAACATCTAAATTCCGTTTTCTATAGAATATTAAGAAATACCAACCAATTTCAAGGTTAATGTTGGCAAATTAATGGTGACAGTCTCTGTTTCAACATTTTTCGAGACAGTCTATTTCAACTCTATTTCGGCATTTTATGTTGGTGCCACTAACACAAGAAAGGTGGTAGACTGTCAGCAAGAGCTTGGAATTTGACATGATGGTTAATTTTAAGATATAAATGTGTTAAGATGGTTTCTAAAAAATTCAAAACTTCAAATGAATGCTGAAATGAGCGTATGAAATAAGCATTAAAGTCTCAAAATACTTTCTAAATTATCATTTAATTGGAATTAGTTTTAGTTCTTCCTATTAATTAAAATCTCATTTCTGTCTATTGCTCTTTTATAATGACGTTTAGTCAAACTGTGGTTTAATTTGTAAATTTTGAATTATTTCAAAAAGAGTTCTTCTAATAAAAAATAGTCATGTAAATATCACTTGGCATATTTCAACTATTACGCGAGCAAAGCCGCGGGGTTTGCTAGTTAAAACTAAAACAATCTTATCACTATTGAAATTACATTTCCCGAAATTATCACCCATAGACGGCAATGTATCCAACTCTTAGCGTGGCCCTGTATATCATTTTATCTATATTCTACAAATATTTCTTAGTAAACCCAATTCATTTCAGCGTAAAAATGCATAACTCCTTTAAAACTCACCTTTAAGCAATTTATGCTCATACTCAGTAACCTTTACGAGATTAATTCTGTAGCCCTGTATATGAACTATAGCATTTATGCGCACTTTATAGTATGCATAAATATAGTGAAAAAAGTGCGTATCATAATTAAAAATGCATTTCGAGCAATCATTACTAATATTCAGTAATTCGGATACAATATAGTATCTGAAATCTTTTCAAATACACCGCAAACAATTCCCCCTGTACCATTATGAGCGGAATTCTTTTGTGTGGTCTTGTAAATGAACAATAACTATTCTTTCACTGCATATTCAACAGAATGCATATTTTAGTGGACGTCATAAATGAATACCAATTTTACTATGCTTGAAAGAGTGTAACAACATTGCAAATCATTTTAAACGATTTTTTCCCATTGACCGTAATGTAACGGAAAACTTTTTACTGTCCCTGTAAATGAACTAAACATGCTATAAACTTCATTTGAAATAGGGAACGTGCTATGGTACAGGTCATTATCATCCAAAAATTTCAGAACGATCCGAGCATATTTACGAGAGTTAGAGTGTGGACAGTCGGACAGGCAAACCGAAGTCATAAACACTTTTCAACGTTGTTGTGAATGAAAGAGACAATGAAAGAGAAAACTTGTTTAGTTTATTAATTTCTTTTTATTATTTTTTTTAATAAAATATTTTATTCACATGCATGAATTTTACACATGAAGAGTGACATTATACAGAATTTAATTACCGGAAAAACTGATCTAAACACATATGATAAATATTACATTGCATTCATTTGATTTATTTAATATTAGACGACACTCTCAAGAAAATATACTGTACCTATAAGAAAAAAGTATATTAAAAAATAACCCAGTGTGTCTTAAACAACGGAAAAATAGTAAAGATTTTTTTCTTGGTTGAAATAGACAATTAAAATTATCAAATGTATGATTCTTTTGTTAAATGCAAGTCGAATATTTAGTAAAGCACTTATCATAAAAAAATTATATTTTACTTTTTGAATGGGGTCTTTGGGAAATTTGACTTTGTATATTTTCGTAATTTCGATAAATAACATTGTTTGTAGGGAAGCTGTTTGTTCTCACTTTGAAACGTGTAGTTAAAAAATAAATGGGGATATTTTAACATAAACTTTATCAAATTTAGGAAAGTTTATATATTTTGAAATGTTATGTTTTACACATCGCTTCAAGTTTTACGTAAATGATGGACAAATGCATAAGGTAAAATTAGAGATTTTGAAGAACCGTATCCCTGAAACATTCACAAAAGAATGCAAAAACCCATAAATGCAAATCTTGAATTACCCATTTTAGTACAAAATCGAGTTTAAATAGAAAAGCTCCTTCCGGCCAGTGCCGGGAGGAAGAGGTAGCTTTCATATTCCTTATTTTTAAAACGCAAGCTTGTATTATTCAAACACACGAAGCTTAATTTAGTGGAAACTGATTATAAGAGATTCAAATCTAATTTTTATCAATCCAAAATCATTATGAAGTATAATTTCGCGAAATTAGTCAGCTTTATCCAAATTTCTTTTATTTAAAGTAACTTATATTTGGTTGCCAAATTCGTCGATATCTTGAAGTTTCTGCAATTTTAAGACAACATGGTGGATGGGGCTAATGAGTGAACTTGGTCAAGACCTCAGTAATTCCTGTGCACATGCTCACTCACATCGGAATCGGTTGATATATACAAGTGCTGTCGCAGGCAAAAAATCAGATTTTTCAAAATGTCACCCACATTAGAAATTTAAACTGCTATATCTGAGCCATTTTTTAAGATAAAAACAAAACAAAAATTGCTCCGGAATCCTTATATCATGGTCAAATACTTAAGAAAGAAACCTTTTTTCAATTTCTAATTTTTTTTTTGCACCTCACTTTAAATATAATTTTTTATTTAATTTAATGTCCTCCATTTTGAAACAAGATGGCTGATGAAGCTAGCCTGCGAACATAGTCGAGACATTACGATATTCTATCCACATGCCTTCTTACATCGAAATAGGTTAATAAGTACGCGTGTTATCACGTGACAAATATTGAAATCACGTGATCGTTTCAAAATGTCAGCCATGCTAGAAATTCAAAGTGCTATAATTCAACCATTTTTTAAGATATATACGAAACAAAAACTGCTCCCGAATCTTTGTATCAAGGTCAAGCACATTAAAAAAATCTTTTTCATTTTTCAATTTTTTGGTAACTCATTTTAAATTTAAAATTTAATTATTTTTTAAATGGCAGCACTTTTGAAACAAGATGGCGAATGAAGCTGGCCAACGAACTCGGTCAAGAGATTGGTATGTACTATGTACACACCAAGTTACATCCAAATCGGTTCATAAATACGCCTGTTATCGCGTGACAAAAATCAGGTCGTTTCAAAATGTCAGCCACAATAGAAATTCAAAATGCTATAACTCAGCCATTTTTTTTTTTTAGATATAGACGAAAATTAACTGTTCTGGAATCTTTGTATTAAGGTCAAACAAATAAAAAAAAATCTTTTTCATTTTCCAATTTTTTGGTACATCATTTTAAATTTTTAATTTAAAAAAATTTAATGGCCGCCATTTTGAAACAAGATGGCGGATGAAGCTGGCGAACAAACTCGGTCGAGACATTGGTACGTATTATGTATACACCAAGGTACATCCAAATCGGTTCATAAATACGCCTGTTATCGCGTGACAAAAATCAGGTAGTTTCAAAATATCAGCTAAGCTAGAAATTCAAGTAGTTCTTAGAGTGTTGTATTAAATCAATTCTTAGATTGTTGTATTAAATCAATCTTTTGATTGTTGTATCAACCCGTAAGAACGACCCACCCTCTCTCCACATTCTAATCCCATGATATGACATGCTAGCTGGCTAGAGCAGCAGAGAATGTCGTTTTCTGTGCATGATATGGAAAATGCCGTTTACACTTTGTTCGTTCGTTAACACTACAAAAACCGCCAGATTAAAAATCTTGGTCGTCAAGTAAAAAATACTGGTTGCAAGTGGCGATCGCATTTGCCAAGTCCTGATTATTACGATACATGATTTTTTAAAATATATATATAAACTAAAGAGCTTTAAAATTACAATTGCATTCACATAAATGTGCTATTAGAAATACGTCTTAATTTATATCAAGACAAAAATTTCAATAAACATTTGTTTGTGGCCTTCAGTAATTTAAGTACTACTAAGTTTTAGACACTTGTCAAATTTAATTTGAACTTAGTTTATCACATTAGATATCATTAATATCTTTATTATTAAAAATATATGCATATTAGCGTTTGTGTGTAGAAAGAGTTTCCAAAGCGTAAAAATTGAAGCTCCAAGAATTATTTTAACATATTTTTACACATTTAAAACGGATGTAGATAAAAAATATTTATTAGTTTATTTTATCAAACATCAAGATGAAGCTGCATGTAGTACAACATTTTAATATCAAACTGTCAAACAAAATTTTAATTAACTCGCGTTCATTTTATGTTTTTTAATTTTAATGTAACGATATAATACCCCTGGGTTAAACAAGGTAACTTCTAATATTTGTTTTTAAGTATAGTTATTTTGAACAACAATATACTAATAATGATTTTCACGATTATTATCGAACATTCATAAAAACCTATTGACGAACTTCCTTAAGGGGTCTCAGGACTCTTAAAGCTTCAAATTTTCGAAATTTTAATTTTTTTAGATGTTAAACTACTATTCTTTCTGAACATTTTAATATAATTATTTCCTTGAAATTCCGATTAGAACGGAAGTTATGGTTTTTAGAATTATACCCGCGCAATAGATGAAGCCGCATTTCCGCTGAAGTTATTTTACTCCAGATGACGTTTTGGGCATAACGCGCAGGATATCTGAAAAACTTATGAATATTTTTTCTGAAATTAAAAAAAAATATGTTTCATGTCAGTCTGTATAAACTGAACCTAAAATTTCCTTTTTATTGTTCAAAAAAATAATTTTTTAGGTGATTATACTGTTGAAAATTTCAAAATTTTGTATTAGCTAAATACAACTTTGTATTAAAAATATAAAAATGCTTTAAATACAAATGTGTTTAGGTTCAGGGTAATTATTGTAATCTAAAGTATAATTAGGCACAGAAAAGCAATTTTAGTGACAAAATTTATTTTGTGATCCCGCGCGTAAGCTGTCGTACCAATTTTCTGCTAGACAGATATCTGACAGTTTGGAGCCCCCTATAAATACTAATTCTGTAACTTGATTGTTTAAAAAATACAGGAAAGGAAAGAAAATACTTATATCTTTCATCCCAATTAAAATTGTGGTTTTAAATCACATACATTTTAAAATATTAAATGTTGAAAATGATCTTTTTTTTTTTTTCATTTTTTCCAATTTTAAGAGTCCTGAGAACCCTTAAAAGATCTAAAATTTATTAGAATGTAACAAAAGTTATGAAATTTTTAAAAACAAAGAATACTAAATCTCTTCACCTAGTTTTAAAATACGACGCATAAAATCATAAAATATACTTTAAATCAGACCATAAAAATTAATTTAAGCTGGGAAAATAAAACTTCATTGTTGTTTCCATGGCTATAACGCACTCCATTGAAATCATATCGAATGAGTTCAGAATCGGGCCCTAAGAGCAAGATTATACTGACGAATAGGACCAACTCCATAGCCTTAATCTCTTTCCTTCGCATCGCCCCACCAGTGGCCGAGAGGTTCTGCTCTCGAAGCTGGTAGACGGGAGGTGCTGGGTTCGATCACAATCGCGCCCGTCGTCCTAATCGTTCGGAGTTTTCGTGGTTTTCTTCGAACCTTGGATTTCCAAGCGTTAATACGGGTTAGGTTCCCTTAGAAAGACCCCCACGAAGGGCACTTCCCCCCTTGGGCCTATATCACTCGAGTAGATAATTGGCCGTCAAAAATCAAACAAACAAACAAACTTTCCTTCGCATCAATGTTGATTGAAGTCAGTTTCGGCCTTGACTGAGCGTCAATCGCTGTCAGCGCCATCTATTGTTTGAAAATCGAACTAAAATCAAGAATCACAGTAACAAAACTCCTGACATCATACATAACCCTCCTGCAAGAATTTTGTAAATATCTGTCACCGTTTGCAAGTTATTGAATTTTAAAATACATCAGTCATTTTTTGGGACACCCGGTATATATACCTAAAAATAAAGGTTTTTTTTTTTTTACATCTGTATTAAATTTATTTATATGTTTAAGTGTTCAAAACACTGAATACTAATAAATGTAAATTTGAAAAAAAAAAATTGAAACGCAGAATCATATTTGTAATATCTTGATTGAAATATTTAAGCTTAAACCATAATGCATATACTTTTCTATAAAATGCTTAATATGATTCATTAATATTTAAATGTGCCGTAACTTCCTGTTTATAATCCGAGGATTAAGGAAACATGTTTGGACGCAGAAATTTTATTTAACAAAACTTAACTTACAAGATCGTGGTAAATATTTGATTTTAATTATTAGATTAAAAGTTTTTTGTCTAAATATTCTATTTTGATCCCGACATTATACGCCAAAAATTACGGTAATTACAACAATTTCCTACATGGTGGTTGTACATTTTTAGATTGCGTTACTGGTATTTTAGCATATTTAACATATTTAAGTTTTATAATTCTTTGAAAAATGATGTTTTATTTTTATTTGTGACATGTTATCTGTTCTGTTATATTCATTCTTAAAATAAACAAAGAAATGCTAATAACTTCAACTATTTTTAATCTTTTTGCTCAGGTACTTTGAAAGTATTGGTTGGAGAAAGTTCTTTAATTTCTTTCCGCTTATTATTATAAAATCAATAAGTATTCCGTTAGAAGATCGCATTTCCCAAAATTATTTCCGTTCGTCTAATAAAACAGAAATTAAAGACGCTTTCTGATTTCTGCATTAGTGTTGAAGTAGAATGTATTGTGTTGAGAAATAAGTCAGAACGTGTTTATTTTCATTTATTTTGAACAAAAGTATTAAAACTAATTATTCAATATAACACTTTCCGTTGTTACTTATGATTTCCTCACATCTTTCAACAAGTTTTTTTACGCGTTGTAGCAAGAAAACTTCCTGTTTTGACTCAAAGAACTAGCCCAACAAAGCCCTAAATTCTACACCATTCCTTAAAGAAGCAACGTACAAAGCGTTTGAACGCGAATGAAACAGATGAAAGTCTGACTGCGCCAAGTCTGGAGACTATGGGGAATGCAAAAATCAATTATTGTAAAAAATATCGGTTTCGGCCCACTTGATATTCTCATTTAATTATCTAAAAATACATAAAATTCAATAGATTTAAAAATCAAAACTCCCCCACATTTAGAGCAAAACATCATATTTCAAGTATTATAAAATATTTTGCAAATGCGTATTATCTCTCCGTGCAATTTTAAATTAAAATTAACTCTCAGGCATTGTTCCTCAACCCAATATTAATAATTTTCGGTGTTACCTTTTTCTTTGCTACAAAAAAGGCACTTGATGCTCATGAGTGAATATACACGTAAGTGAATAAAAAGAAGAAAATAATAATTTTTAAAAATGGTAATTAAAATTTTCAATTTTAGTCTCGAACTTTATCGATTTAAGATATAAGACACAAAATGAAGTTTATATATTCAAAGCTGATTCAAGATATGAGACAACCCCAATGCGTTTAACAAGAGACCTATCTTAAACAGTTTTCTTTTTCTAATTATTAACTTTTATTTATTTGCTTTCTTAATCACTAGTTATGTTTTACTGAAATAAAAGGCTATATTTAGCAAAACACTGCTGTCGAGTAAAAGCAACTGCTGTATTTGGATGCATCCAGTTATGACAAATATGGAAGAAGGTAAACTTGGTTTAAGTGTATGACCATATGAAAATAGGTATAATGTTTAGTAAAAATAAAATATAATACTCAGTGCATTAAACAGTTTAGAATAATGCCTGTATTATTAATACAGAAAAAAAAATCTTATTTCATTTTTTATATTCTTTTCTTAGTTTCTTTTACAAACCTACTGCTACGAGATCAATTATTAAATTTTTCAAGAAAAATTTATTGCGTGTAAAAAAAAAAAAAAAAAAAAAAAAGCAATTTAACAAATTACAACGACCATTTGGAAAATGATTTTTTCAAAGACTAACATTTAAGACATAAAAAATAGCATGGAGTTGATCATACATTAAGTACGCCACGGATTAACCATTAATAGTGTTATTACACGTAAAAATTGCAAGCGACAAAAATCGCCTCCGACTCCTCAGATTTCCTTAAACTTACGTATTATCCACCTGAAACTTACATATTATCCAAGCACTTCATTGGCTGTTCGGGAAAAGGCTTTCCCAGCGTCAGATTTCCAAGAAATCTGAAGACCCATTTTAACACCTTCGGGACGGGAGCCTTTGCGAAATTTTTAATCTTTTGTCACCGTTTTTTAAAAACAGAAGTTTGTGTCTTCTTGAATCGAGAATTTGCGCTGATTAAATAAGACAAATTTTACAGTAAAATGTTACTGGTGAGAAAAAACAAGGATTCTGAGAGCTTCATGCGGCACGTATACGTGTCGCTCGTCCCCAAGGGGTTAAATGAAATTTCATTCTTAAACTTCTAAACATCCCATATTATTAATTTTTACACCTTCGTATAGAGAAAAAAATGTACTTTTAAATGCAATTTGTTTGAAAGCTGTATCTCAATTTGTTTCTGAGTTATTATTTTTTTTGTAGTTTTTATTAGTTTTTTGTCATAGTGGCAACAGAAGTATCCATCTCTGTTGAAAGTAAAGGCCAGTGTATAGAGCAATCAGAAAACGAATAAAATGCGGATTAAACCAATAAAAAACTTCAGATATATGCTTTTGATTTCCTACCCTGATGAGGACAATAACCATTTTTCCAGATGGTTAAAAAAAAAAAAAAAATGTTGAAAGAAATTATAACGATTGATAATGTTTGATGCAAATATGTTTCAAGTTCAAATGTAAATATTAAATTTCAATAAAACCATTAACATATTATACTTCCTTAAAATGAATGTGATTTTGGTAAAAGTTTTAAAGAAAGACTTATGTTACATAACATGGATTTGAGTGGGGTAAAAACCTTTCAGGGTATCCTCATAAATACAATAAAGTCACTCTCACAAAAGCCATTATCAAAGACAATAGTAGGTACATATTCTACATTATTAAATCATGCGGAACTTTATACAGAGCGCCGTAGTAGACATCTCATAAATGTCAAACTCATCACTACTTATTGTGACTAAATATTTCATCAGTATTAAATATAGAATCTACTATTGAATATTATATATTAAATAGGATATTAATACCACTATATGAGTTTCTAGATCAAAGTAGCATGTATATGATTGTAAGGAATGAACTTACGAAGGAAAATATTCAAATGTCTATTTTGAGAGCATGTTCTCCAATACGTCTGTATTTCATTAAAAATTTATTTATAAAGTATTTTTCGGTAACTATCTTACAGGTATTGAATATGGCATATTATATTTTTTTTATTATTTCTTATTTGTATATTGCATAACATATAGTTTTATAATATTAAAAGAGTCTAAAAATTGTTATACAGGGTGTCGGCACAGCGGTTATAAAGTTTCAGGAGCGATAAAGAACACCTATATGGTAAGAAATAACATAGCAATGCATGGTCGGAAACACAAGAAAGGAAGGATACGAACAGGGTGAGAAAACCTGTTTATTATTCTCGGTACATCAAAAAACTAAGAAATAAGAACAAAAAGTGAGACAAAGATCGTCATCAAAGATTGTGGTCGAAATTACTACCCCGAACCGTAATGCAGGCCTCGTATCTACGACGCATGAACGACGTAACGTTTTCGAAAAGGCTGGGCGCGTCCTGGACTTCCCCAGCAGCTTCAACGATGTGTGCAACGAGTTCCTCAGCATTGTCCAGTATTGTCCCAGAATTTTTGCTGTACTAAGAATATACATGAATAAAACAATAATAATTAACATGTTTTCTCACCCTCTGCGTGCCCTTCTTTTCTAGTGTTTTGTGTCGTCACTACCACGCAAGCAAAGAGTTTCAGACCATGCACTGCCATGTGATTTCGCATTGTCTAGGTCTACTCTCTCTTGAAACTTTGTAACCGCTGTGCCGCAACACCATGTATGTTCTAAGACTGGAAATTCAATAAATTTAAAAACAGTTAATCTTAAAGTTCTATATCGTTTATTATTATTATTACTAGATAGCACCCATCAAGATTTGACGGTAAATAAATTGAATGTTCCATTGGAAAAATTCATTTTTAATTAGATGCGTTTAAATTAATTATTGAAATCGTGACAAATTTCTATATTAAATAAATGATTCCCATTTCTTTAAGGCAATAGAGGGCTAAACATATACAGTGAAGTCAAAGAATTTGAAGTTTATAACTTACAACATTATGGTCTCTTTTTTATGGGGGGTGGGGATAACAATATTATTATTATTTTATTTATTTAAAATTTTTTAATCTACACGACCATTAAAAGCTGCCATAAATTTTATTTTTATCAATCTCATTCTCTTAAGTATAAATTTGAAACTTGGTGTAGCTAACGATTTATAATACATATTTTTTATTACTTGAATTTTATTTTAGATTTTTTATGCATATTTTAAACATTAAGCCATATATATTAAGGTAATTTTTTTTAGTTCTTGCATGAATATTTTTCTTTCTTTCCGTTTTACTTTTTGCAAAAGAAAGACAAACTTTTCTTTCTCACATACAAATATACATATGTTCATGATAATGGGTAAAAATATCAGAAAAATTGTAGTTCAGCTCAATTTATTTAATTGATAATTACATGTAACATATTTTAGCTTAAATAATTTAAATATTAAATTATTATTTTTTTTCGATTCCTACTATTAGTTCACACTCTCAATATATTTATTTATATATATTGTTGAAATTTTCAATCGTTAATAAAATACATATTATTCACCCTATCAAGTTGAAATATTTTTTTTAACTTGTACTGGATGACAATTGATGTTAATACAGATTTTTCAAATATTAATTCATTAATTAAATTTTAATTAATTAATTTTAGTTTTATATGGGAGACAAAATGGCGGCCATTGGTTATTGAACAGCTGGACCCTGTTCTGTCACCAAATACCGCCAATTTTCTCGCCAACTTGGCAAGATATTGCCAAATTATTTGGCGACCAAAATGAGTCACCAAAAGTGACGCCAACTTGGCGATATCTCTAATATTTCGCCAAATTCCCATAGACTTCCATTGTAAACCTACTTGCTTATAGAAAAGCAACAAATTGAGATATTTTAACGCAACAAAAACTAATATTATCTTAAGGGGTTATATTAAATTTTTCTTTGATGACCTAAGTAGGAATTGACTTCAAAAACAAAACTTTTATAATACTTGTTTAAATACTGTTCAGTGGTAAATTCTATTGAATTATAAAGCACTCATATAATGACAATAATAAAATAAAAATCATATCTTCTCTTCCTAATAAATATGTCATTATTGAAATAAATAATCGCCAAAAATATTAGAGAAATCGTTTCACCGGGCATTGGAATAGAAACTGCGCCCACAACAAAAATTCTGATCTTTAAGCCGTAGCTTTAGACCGCTCGGCCACCAGGAACTCATTCTATTTATCCCTAAATTGAATAGGTTTGAAAAATAGTTGACGCATGCGCAGATTCCACATTTTGATTACATACTTAAATTTTTACCGTTGTGTTTTAATATATATGATTATTATTTTTTTTAATAGAATCTGTTTGATTACAAAGATATTACTATATATTATGGAAAATTGTATTTACGTAAACTAATAACAATTTTTGATACGTAGAAAATTTAAATATAGCTTTAGGCTTTTGCACGTAAAGCCTTTTTATAAAAATTTTTTAATGATAGATAAATACTGGGAGAATATCAAAGTCTTAATTATATGTACTTATACGTACGTAAATATATGTAACTATATTCACGAAGATTTCAACTTCAAAAAAGACTTCGTTTTGATTTATTATAAATTTCTGAAAAGGTGTAATTATTGTATCTTTTTATTTACAAACCAATGATAAGGTGTGATATTTCTTTCTTTTCAATTTTTGGTATGGAATGTGTAAATAAATGCATTCAAGCACATTTTAATTGACCGATTTTTAAGCTAATATATGCTAAGCTGAGTGTCTACGTATTTCAAGACATTAAATTTTTAATTAGTACTTATAATATTCATGCTGCTTTTAATACTGAGCAACATTTTACGATTATGTTACTGTGACAAAGTTGGATATAACATCAGACGTAATTAGAAGCTTTTATATAGCATTTTGTGAAGAAATTTAAATCACGAACATTTAATCTTTGACTTCAGAATACAAGAGCCAAAATATAATATAAATGTTCAAGAGTTAGTATTTAAAATTTAATACTATTATCAAAGCAAAATATTGAAGGACAGTAATTTTATAAATTTAAATTCACGAAATCGTATTAAAGCATATACTATGTTTTATAATGTGAATACTGAATTTCTATTTAAGAAAAGTCACACAAACTGCAAAGACCTTTCATTATAGCTTAACAGATAATTTATCTCACGCATAGAATTTTCTAAAATTCTGAATATGTTACTATTGAATGATAATTTTTAAGGAACTTTCCTGATAAAAAGAGGTTTAAATCTTTTAAAATATTAATATGAACATATTATTTAAAAGAGAAAAATTATTTTTTCTTCGATTATCAATTAAAAGAGATTCTTGTTTTCATCAGAATAAAACATTTGAAGCTCAAATATAAGTATTCTAAAAAATATGATACTCTAATTGTGTTCTGAAATAGGATACTGGATATCACCTTCATTAGGTTACTTATAGATTGAAATCCAATTTTTCAAAGTTTATACTTTTAAAACTATTTCCTAAAAAAACACGTATTAGATAAAATTAAAAGAAAGTTAAAAGTTTTAAAACCTACATCTAATGAGATATTTTTCTTTGTTATTTTTAAATAACTTTTGTATGGAAAAAAAAAACTTTTTATGCAGGTTTTTAACTTTTCTTTTCGTATATATAACTAGTAGACTCTCCAAATGCAGTTCGTGCCAATCTAGAGTAAGGGGCTTCAGTGTAAAATAAAGAAAAATAGGATAACCAAATAAATCTGAAGAAAATAAGTTAAAACTGGTGTGAATGAATAAGAACAAAAAAACTTCTTAAAACACCATCAAAAATTATTAAATGCGCTAGGCCTTTCGAAAGATCTGAGTCTTTCTTCGTCAGACGCAAAGAAGACGTCCTTCTACTATGAAAGCAGCAGGAAGACTGAAATGAGAGATAAGGGAAAGGAAACAAGCTGAAGAAACAGCCAATAAGAAGTTAGAAATGAACAGCCAATAGGAAAGTAGAAGACAACAGCCAATCACAAAAGAGTATAATCAAAACAAAAGAACACAGATTTGGAGGGGCAAAAATTGGGAGGGGGAAAATACAAATAATTAAAAATGGGAACACATGAAAATAAATAAATAAAATATAAAAAAACAGACTAATATTATTTAATACAAAAATAAATTAAATGGTAGTACTGAAAAGGTTTTTCCAAGCTGCAGAGAGTATTGTGGAATCAGATTTATCATTAACAATGAAATCACGATTAAGATAAATAGCAAGATTTTCAAGGAAGTCCAATTCAGATACACTATTGGCATTAGAGATAATTTTAGCATTTTGAAAATTAAAACTATGGCCAGAATCCCAAGAGTGCTTGGCAATAGAAGATTTAGAAAATTCTTGATTGATTACATAACGAGAGTGTTCTTTTAAGCGGATTTCGAGATTTCTTTTAGTTTGACCAATATAAGATAAATCACAACCATTACAAGGAACTTTATAAATTCCCCATTTACGAAGATCAGGAACAGGAGATTTAGTGGAGTTGTATTTCCCCCCTCCCAATTTTTGCCCCTCCAACTCTGTGTTCTTTTGGTTTGATTATACTCTTTTGTGATTGGCTGTTGTCTTCTACTTTCCTGTTGGCTGTTCATTTCTAACTTCCTATTGACTGTTTCTTCAGCTTGTTTCCTTTCCCTTATCTCTCATTTCAGTCTTCCTGCTGCTTTCATAGTAGAAGGACGTCTTCTTTGCGCCTGACGAAGAAAGACTCAGATCTTTCGAAAGGCCTAGCGCATTTAATAATTTTTGATGGTGTTTTAATAATTTTTTTTGTTCTCAAATAAATCTAGCGATAGTTTTAACTGGGGCCGCGTGCGTTCTTCGCTCTTAATTTTTTTAATATGGGGTTAAAAATAACCGTGCTCTGTGTTCTTCGCTGCAATAATCAATTATACGGCGATCACTATAAGAAGCGTCTGTGTAAATCGCACCACAAATATAATTAAAAGGCCATCACTACAACGGTGCTTTTAGACCATTAACCCTCTATGTACTGAATTATGAATTCATGAAAATTTTATCTTCTAAAGCATTTTTCGTGAATTTTTGAAACTTCATTCGAAGATTTATATAACCATTTAATAATTTTTAGAAGGATTTTAGATGGCTTGAAGGATTTAGAAGGACTATTTAAATTTGAATTTATAAGGATTTTGTGCAATATTTATAACCCCAATCAAATCTTTTTTTTTAAATTTTTTTAGTATCGTTTAGAGTTAGGAAATGTATAAATATAATGTACTTACAATGGAAATATAGAAATAATTCTGAATTGAAAATCCCCCCCCCCCCAACGCCAAGAAAGCTGAAAAGATAATCCTTTTAAAAATATTTTTGTTTTGTGTAATTAATAATGCTTTTGCACAAGATAAAGTAAAGTATCTATAACGCATTCTAAACTGTATTATTACTAATCGATGTACCAAATGAATTTTATAACAAGTTATTTTAATGGTACTTTCAAGTACCGCCAGTAGATCAGTGGTTAAAGCGGCAACCATTTTAACAGAGGCCTTTTCATTTTCCGGCTATAAACTCTTGTTACGGAAATCACTTCAACATCTTCCTTTGCGCCCGAGTCCGTAAATCGTTAATACAACAATTAATATTTTAACAGTAATTCTTTAACTTTAAAAAATGTTTGATTAGAATAAAATGAATACTATAGAGTAAAACCTCCCTAAAGCGACCACGTTCCGTTCCAATAAAAATGGGTCGCTCCGAGAGATGGTCTCTTAATGGTGATCCTGTTTAAATCTAGATTTTAATTGTTGAAAAGAGTAACAATTAATGTTATTAAAATTTATTTTTCAAATTAGGAAAAAAATATGAATATTTAAGTATCAAAACAAAAGTTAATTACATAAGTTAATTACTGCAGAGTTTAAAAAATGAATACAAGTCCTTTCGAAGGTTAGTAAACAAATGCAATTTCTTTTTCGACGGGAATATTAATTCTTCGACCATTTCGTTAATTTATATATTTCTTTAAGAGTTTCCTGACAGAATGGGGCAGGAGAGTTTATTGACCGTCATTCTTAATTTTTCATCAGAGTTAAATTCATTGCCTAAAAAGGCATAAAGGTGTTTAAGCACTTAAAAGTTACCGGAATTTAAAAAAAAATGTATCTGAATGGAGGTAAAATTAGTATTGAGCCTATGGAGGAAAATTTCGTTCCATGAAAAAATGGTCGTTCAGTGAGGTGGTCGCACAGTGAAGTTTCACTGTAATTTGCATTCATGAATCAGTCAGCCAAGATAAAGTATTTTATTGGTATGCAAACACAATATAAACAGTTTTTAATAAATACATTTAATTACAATGTTATACATCAGTACACCGAAATTTTTAAATTTTAGAATAATAAAATCATTCAGTATTTAAAAATATTTTTTTCTTTTATCGATAAACATTAAGTAATGTGACTATTTTCTGCATTTGTTCTTTCCCACATTTTTAAGTGTGTTGCATAAAAATATCTGTCTACTTCACCAACAAATTTGTACTAGATTATATTCACGAATAACCGGTCAAGTACTACTATTAAACGCATCCAGTAGGTTCAGTATATTTAAAATATATGTAGTAGTAACTGGGCATTGAATTACACAAATATTTATTATTAAAAGTTGTTATCTAGGCTTTAAAAGTATTTTTCGCTTAGAGGGCACCGACCGTGTCTTATGTATGTCCAAACTGTTGGTGTCTTTAAGAGTAGCTATCTCGGCTAATTACCGACCAGTGGCTCGAAAGTCATCAACTATAATCTTTTAACCCTTCTGCGACGATACGCACCTTTAGCGCTCCTTAACCCCTCCGGGACGATCGTCTTTAACAGAATTTTTAATCTTTAATAACCGGTTTTCTAAAACAGAAATTTTTGCCTAATTGAATCAGTGAAATGCTCTGATTAAATAAGGTAAAATTTACAATACATTTTACTGCTGAGAATAATCACCGATTCTGAGCACTTTACGTGGCACGAATACCGGTCGCTCGTCCCAAGGGGTTAACTCATTTGCTGAATGACCGCAAATCGGAATTTTTGCGTAACGCAAAAATGCGATCTTCTTAAAAACTATGTGACCTAGAGACGCTATAGCTTTCCAGCAAGATTTAAATTAATTTCTACTACCCCTAAAGTTTATTTTTATAATTTTAGTTATAGTAGATTCGGAAATAAAGGAAGGCATTACAATTTTGGCATTACATTTCGGAGATTTTTGCATTACATTTTCGACGATATCTCTGAAAATATAATACCTAAAATTAAAAGAAATGTATGTTTGAGTTCGGCTTTACGAAAGATTTCACTGGATACACAAATAAAAGATTTTTTTTTCAAGAAATATAATTAGCCCCTCTGCTTTTTTCCTAAATATATTTGTGAATTGTTAATAATCTATCAATATGTGGGTCAATAGTCTCTATTACTTCAGCCAATTTGAACTTTCCACCTTCCATGGTTTACGAGTAAAATGCAAGTGACACACGAGAGATCTTATAATGGTTCCATTTTTACTTTTTAAGTACGGAACCCTAAAAAATCAAGGTACGTATGTTTCATTCAGACTATATGCACTTTTCTGATAATCATCAGAGATTATTGAATATCCGCCGTTTGAAGTTTAAATTTTCTTTACAGGATATATATATATATATATATATATAAAAATTCGCATAGAAAACTTAAAATGTACTTACACTAAGTGCAAAATTACTTAAAAGATGACACAGTATTTAAACATGTTAAATTATTTTAATACCTTAGTATACTTTCAACTATAAAACATAGTCTTCTTCGGAGGAATATAAGAAATACAACAGTTATTGATTGACGCCTAATTTTGAAAATCCACGTAGATGGTGACGAAAGGAGTGAAAGTGGAAGTTAATTTATAGATTCGGAAACATTGGGAAAATAAAATAAACATGGATATAGGGCAGTGGAAAATATCTATAAATTAACTTCCACTTTCACTCCTTTCGTCACCATCTACGTGGATTTTGAAAATTAGGCGTCAATCAATAACTGTTGTATTTCTTATAGTCCTCCGAAGAAGACTATGTTTTATAGTTGAAAGTATACTACGGTATTAAAATAATTTAACATTTTTAAATACTGTGTAATCTTTTAAGTAATTTTGCACTTAGTGTAAGTTTAACTTTAACGTTTAAAGATGAACTAAGCATTTCTATTTATTTATTTACTTAAAATGTACTTTTTTAAAATTCATATACATCTTGTATGCGTATTTGAATTTAATTTTTATTTTCGCGAATTTCTATGCAGATTAATTTATTGGAGGTGAACTGCTGGAGGATGTTCTATTTTTTATAAACTAAGCTCTCATTCACAGCTATTCACTAAGCTTTTTTTAAGCTAACATTTTTTTTTTATATTTTCTTTTGTTAAAATAATTAATTGTGTATGTGTAACATAATTTACGAATTATTATTTATCTAAAACATTAATTGCTTACATTCTCTCATCATTTCTCAACTTTTCTGAAATCCACTTGATGAAATAACTTAAAACATACATGATGTCACTATACCCAATATACAAAGAGCTTCTCGTCAAAATGCTTTCTAGTTAAACTAGTTAACAAGTCTAGTTGACTTCCTTTGAAATAAGTGAAATACTCATTTCGCAATGCAAGTAAATTAAAACATTTCAATTTAAAATATCTTACTAAATTGCATAAAAGAAATGTAGAAGAATTCTTAATTACAAATTAAAAAATTTTTAAGATTCGATAATTGTGAAAAGTTTTTAACGAAACGTGGTCCTCTCATTTTATTTCATTAAGATTGAAAGACTAATTGCTTATTTTTTCTTCAATGTCTTGAAGTTGTTACATTAGTGCCAAAGAATGTTCTACCGAATGAAATTAAAATGTCAGTTTCTATAATGAATATGTCAAGGTATTTCCAATTATTTAAATATTTTTTAACATTTATATTTAATTATTCAATTTTTTATATATATGGGATAAAAATGGAATGAGTCGGAGAACAAATTTTAAATTTGTGAAAATAACTATATACGGTGATCAAGCAAGTAGTTAATCAAATAAGGTCGGTGCTACGGGTTTTTTATTATATTTCCTTCCTTTTCAATTTAGAAGTAAACCAATATAATTCCTACCGCTCTTAATGAATGTCCTATAATGGGCAAACTGAAATCTGGTGAAATTAAATAGCAACAAAATTATAAGTAAGTAGTTTCTTTAATTGCCATTTTCTCAGTCGTTGATCAATCGAAGAAATCAGTCGGGAATTGAAAAATTAATCTGTAAAATAACATGCTTAAGCTGTGATTAACAATAATTCATATGAAAATATTTTTTTGAAATAAACAAGATCGAAGTGAGTTATTTTAACTTACCATAATTGCCTCCAACTAATAAAAAACTGAATTTCTACATTTTCTAATTAAAAAAAAAATTAAATTGCTTCTTGTGACAATGTGATGACAGGTGCTCCAACATTGAAATAAAAGTATTATGTGTAGTGCCACGTGTAAAACTCATTTCTACCTGAAATGACACAATCTTTCAAAAATTTGATCAACTACTGACGCGGTCACCCTATTATGCTTTAATTCATCGCAAATTTTATATCTAGCCTTTTCCGCTGTCAGGTTTTATTCGTATTCCACATAATTCCGCGTTGTTACTGTAACACTGAATTAAAAAAAAAATTCTTGTATTTATTGTTACACTTTCATTTTTAGGAATTAATTCAAGCTATCTGTGTTTCTCTAAAATTAATCAAGTTGTTTGTTTTTTCATAACAGTGCATAACAATATCTGCAGTCACTGCGCATAACAAACGTTTATATCAAAATTTTATGGTGACATGAAATTAAGAAAACGACGAGGAATGTGACAGATAAATACGAACTGACTATAAACTGTCAGAGCTAACTTGTGCAGTTTCTAATTTTGATAATGCCATTAAACTTGATGTTCGCAGATAATTAAATCGAAATTGGGACTGCCGCGTTAAAGTAGGATAATATTAATACAGCAGATTACAAGATATACAGATTTCAGTAATATATATTTATTAAACGGGTTACTTAAGGCTTACTTACATATAAGGTTTACTAATTTATTCCATACGTAAAAAGTATCAAATTTATGTTAGAAATTTGTAGAAAATACCACAAAATATTAATTGTAATAACATTTTATTGTATTTTAGACTGTGACCGACCTTTTGGGATTTTCACCTACTTGAGAAGCCATGAGACAATAATACAGTTAAATCACTTTACTTGAAAACTGTAATGCTTGATGAAGGCAGCGGAGTTGGACTTTGAATTTAAGGAAGATGAAATTAACGTTTACGTAAATGACTCTAAATGAGGATATCAAAATTAAAACTGTAACTTACGTTACAATCGCTACACTAACAGTTCTCAGAAACCGATTAATATTTTCCCTCGGTTCATTAGAAACCTTGAAATCACTATATAACAATGTCTTTCATAATACTGCAATAGTACCGAAATAAATCATGCTGACTTCAAATTATCTCTTCTTCAAAACAGTCAATGGTAATGTCTTACCACGAAGTCGAAGATTCAGTTAGAAAGAGCAGTTCACACGGGCACTGTCTAAATGCAGGAGACGGAATCTAACGCAAAATCTAGAAAGAAAAGCGCTGGTCTCAAACTCTTTCAATGGTGAGATCCGAACTAAACCGAAAGCTACTGACTTTTCACGGTGTATTTATATTCTCCACCCGACCACAGAAACTAAATTAGCATACAACTGCGTAAAATTATTGCGAGAGTCTGTTTGAGGAAGAATTAATGATAACAGTCCTCAGAAACCGATTTATATTTGTCCTCGGTTCATTACAAACCCTGAAATCACTATAAAACAATGTCTTGCGTAGTATTTCAATAGTACCGCAAGAAATCCTGTTGACTTCAAATGATCTCTTCTTCAAAACTGTTAATGGTTATGTCTTACCACGAAGTCAAAGATTCAGCTAGAAAGAGCAGCTCAAACAGGTACTGTCTAATGGCAGGTGACGGAATCCAACGCAAAATCTAGCAAGTAATGCGCTTGTCTCAAACTCCTTCAATGGTGGGTCATTCCACGTAAAATGAGCAAAAATTAAAAAAAAAGTCGTGGCCACATACTAACCAATTTTAATAAAATTCGATGCACAGGTTCAATTCATATTCAAGTAATTCTCTGCAAAATATCTTGACAAAAAAAAAAATTTTTTTAGCAGTTTTGGACATTTAAAAAACTTGTGATATAGAATGGCATGTGCGCAATCGTCCAAAGTTGCAAGTTCGAAGTTCTGTATCTTGAAAACTGTTTAACAGAAAGGAATTTTTTTTTTATAATTTTGTAAACTCTGAAAAATTATCTTCTTATTTACTGAGTAATAATAATCTAGTAACACGATGATTATTTATAAATTGGTTGCAAAAATTGAAAATTTGTGAATTTTGAGAAAATTAGAAACGTTATAAAAATCAAAGGAATTAAAAAACATCTGTGAAATTAATGCCTGATGTAGTATGTCATATGTAGATCGAATTCCCCAGGTTTTAAAGTGGCCATTTATTTCCTTCATCGTCAAAAAAAAAACTTAGAAACTTTAAAAAAAATTACAAAATCATGAATTTTCCTCTTCCGTATAAGCAAAAATAAATAAAGGAGAGACCCGACATTAACAATATTGCACAGACATAAAGATTAATAAGTCCATGATACGTTTAAAAAAATCAAGATTGCCTTTTGATTCCTAACATAAGAAAAATGGGTTCAAAATAGTAATGTTTTCTACATTCCATTCGCTATACCTCTTTGAATTCGCCCGCGTATCTTAAAATATTGCACGATTTCATGGGAAAACAAAAATTTAGTGCTGTCATCTAGTTTTTTTTATTTGAATTTAGAATTGATATATAGTTTTTCGTTTAGCTCAGTCAGTTCTTTCTACTCTAATTTAAAATTCTCTTGAGGCAAAAATAAACTGAAAGCAAGAATAAAATTTCCGTATTTAAAGTATACATATTTATCTGTAATATCAAATAATTTAAAAGTTCAATAAAGCTTTCCTTGACTTAGAAAAAAGTGATAGAAATATTGCATTTTACCCTCAACATTTTTTACTATTTATTTTTTTTTTCTCATTAAGGAATAAAAAAGGCAAGAATGAAACTTTTGATATTTCAAATATATACTTTTAGCTATAAGGTGTAGCAATTTGCAGCTTGTCAAGGCTCTCCTTCGTGTGTAAAGGAATAATAGAAATATTGCTTTTTTCCCTTAAAAATATTCAAATATAATTTTTTTCTATGTACGAAATAAAAATACAATTACTAACTTACGCCAGCCTGTTAATTATCATTCATTCCTAATTATAAATAATTTTTAATATATTCTTTCCATTCCTAAGGCTAATAATCGAAATTGAAATTTTAAGCACGTAGACAATACCTCGATTTTACATTCACTTTTAATGTAAATTTTAATACTTAAATTAACAATCCAGAAATGTATTATTTTACATTTACTCATAAATAGATATGTCTACTTATAGACTGATTTTGATTAAAATCTGTGACATGTGTGCCACAGCTGATTTGCTCATTTTGCATGGAATGACCCTGGTGAGATCCGACCTAAACCCAATGCTACTCACTTTTCGCGGTGCATTTATACTCTCCACCCGACCACAGAAACCAAATCAGCATACAAATGCGTAAAATTATTGCGATAATGTGTTTGAGGGAAAATTAATGATATTTATCAAAAGTATAAATTGTAGAATAGAGGCTCGTTCACGCGTAAAATGTTACAGTCCGGACGATAGTTTGACAAACAAAATTGAGAATTCTTCTAATTCTAAACTATCTTCATAAAGAGAACATCTAGGCATTATACTACAATGTTGTTATTTAGTAAGAATTTTACACAAATTGTCACTTTGTCTGTTCCATGTAAAGATATTTTCTTGTTTATACTTCATTATTTCATATACTTTCAAAATTTTAGTGCGATAAATGACCCCACATAGGACATGTATGTAAAAAGAGACTAGTACAATCATACACGGTTACACACGCGAAACATTTATTTCATTTATTAATGAAACAATAATTGAATAAAAATTATGTACCAATGTTTACGCACGACAATAAAGATGGGACAAAATGCTTTTAAAATTGAAATTATATTTTATTATGTATTATTTTGTTTCGATTCTATGGCAAAATTAATATAAAACAATATAGTTAATTTCCCACATATACCTGTATAAAAATATTTTCTTTTATTTATCGGGAAAGTAACAGATCATTACACATCTTTCTGATGAGCTCCTTTTTTCTCCATAAAAAAGAAACCTTGATAGAAGAGGTTTATTCAGAAAAAAGGACTGATACGCTAATGGTGTTCCGGAAAGATACCCTAAATATCACCTTCGTTAGGTAGCTTATCAGGTGAAAAGGAAGTATTTAGAGTTTCAGCCGTACATCGCAAATGAGAGGTTGAATTTTTTTCTGGGTTATAAAGAACTCGAGTTTCTGATGCATAGAATTTGGATTTTTTAAGAGTTATTTTTATAGAATTCAAAGGATATGCGTAATTATATAGTACAATGGATCCAGGTTATGCTTTGAGTTCGTATAATGAGTTACTATATATATACGGAGACTTATTAAAACTTTTAATTATTCAAACTGATTTTTCAATAGAATATATTTTTAAAAAATATATATGCTTTCACTAAATAAACTTATTTACTGTTTTAAACATGTTCAGTACAAATATTTTAATACTATTTTTATTAATTATTCATTCACTATATTGTGTATCAGATCATATAAAGCAAATCTATACTATTTCTTAATTACTAATTAAACTAATTTTAAATAACGGTTCGCTAAAAAGACTTTAGATCTAGAACAAACATTAAATTTTATATTCCATTTTTGGGTGTATTTTTACTCATTTTTATCTAAAAAAATGATAATTTCATAAATAGTCTACACAATATTTTTCCTTTTACAAGTTTTTAGTGTATAGTAAAATCTATATTGACAAGTTCTTTTTTCGTTACTTACTACAAGGCTAAAAATAATATATATTTTAATTAATATCATATATTAATTAAATTAACAGTATTAAGTAAAACTGACTAACTCAAGATACAATATGCTTACTTTTCTTTTAATGACAACAATAACAAACATAATAAGTGTTTTGCTTTATATATAATATTGATTAAATTAGCAGTGTTAAGTAAAATTGTTTAACTTACAGTATTTTCATTTAAAATAACTTTAATTATATTTTCATGTAATGAAGCTATGTCAATTTTAATAAAAAGAAAATCTACCCTTTCACCGTCCGAGGGTTTTCTAGTATTTTTATAAGAATGCGTGTAAATCCCAGAATATATCCCGTAACTGGAGACGGGATCAAAATGATTCCGCGTTGTTCTTTGGCTCTGATTATCACGTGTTTTTTCTCCTTGAATAAAATCATCTCCTCAGTACCATCAAGTGGTTCTTTTATCATTACATGATTTCCAGAATACATTGCGTTTCCAAAATAAATTTCAAAGCTGTTTACAAAAGACAAAAAAGAAAAATAACATTGAAGTCTTTTTGACTCTATGTCTCTGATCGCGTAAAGAAATTCATGTCTCCAGTTACGAGTTAAATATATTTTAATCGCATTTTGATGCTATAATATCTTTAATATTACTTCTTTCTATATAGCGTTCAAAATATAATTCTGTTTAAAATATTTTTGTCTACAGCCATTTTCACATGATTTCTAAAAACGGAAAAATCCGGGCCAGCCAGTTAAAGGGTTTAATTGAATATACTTTTGTGGAAAAGTATTTTTTTTTATTTCTGAATACCGAGACAAAATACATCAATACTCAACAATACGGTGAGCTTCTCATTTGTTTAAAAATATATATATATATATTAAAGTGCACCAGTGTGCAATATTTAGAGACGGCCTATACATCTATGGAACTAATCTGTTGGGCATGAAATCTAAAAATTAGCTAATTAATAATTTAAATAAAGAAGAGAATGAATTCTATAAGCGATTAATTATAATCGGTTTTATTGAGAGAAAGATATTTATACAATAACCTGCCTGGTAAGAACTAGTCAAACTACGCTCTTTGAAAGGGCTATGATTTCCAGCAATGGCTGCTTTATATCGGTTCTGCATCTTCAATATAAGTAAATCCTTTTTAGTACATTTTACGATGATCCATTGTTTATCCATTGAATGTGCTCTAGTAATATTGGACATGGAGAAAGATATTTTTCCAAATCGTCTTGTATGTGCTTAATGGGATTTACATTATTGACACACGCAGGCTATTCTATTACCTTAATATGTAAATTTCTAGCAGATAGTTCACATAATGAGTTTTTGATCTGAATTTATCATCCAGAAAGACAAAAAGCTGAATTTCTCCTAGGACAAGGCGCACATGGAACTTAATTTGATATAGTTCGTATGTCCACAAAAATACAGACCCAAATTTTTCCTGAACAGATTCCTGGTGACGTCATGCACCTCGTGAATTGTTTTTAAAGCCTTATCCTCTCCGATTATCAGTGTTGTCTCAAGAAACGAGACGTATCAAACGATGTGAACATCGCAGCATTGATAAAGGAAAATAGCCGTCCCTCTCATACTGAAGAGATGGACTGTTGAGCAAAATGCCGTTCCTCGCGATAACTACAGAGCAGCCAATATTATGTCTCTCCTTTACGTTAAGAGATGGAACATGTTTCCCACCCTTTTCCATGCCAGTGGTCTTTCAGAAATATTTGTCTCACTAACAAGATTTTCATTTGTGAAATTCAACCTAATTGTTTATACATCATATCTTATTGCTCTTTATAGTAATATAAACGCCATCAAAGATACGCTAATATTAGTTGTATTAGTGATAGTGGACGAATAATGCACATTTATGAAGTTCCGTAGCTACAGGAAAACACAACTCTTAACTTCCAGCTGCTGCATTCACCTGTCGATCAATGATCTCTGTGGACTCATAGGAATATCTTTTTGTTAACAATTTACATATTATTAATCTGTCATTTTTTTTTTTTACTTTTTCGGGAAGAGGAAGTGTTTTCAACCTTTCTGATATTTTTACAAGGGCTTTAGATGACTCTACA